>CM072997.1:244638735-249638735 GCA_037038555.1 Rhynchonycteris naso | reverse complement strand
CTCTGCTTGTCTTCTCTTCTGTTAAAAGGTCCCACCCTGTTGCATTTAGGGCTCACTGAAATCATTTAGGATAATCCATCTTGAGATCCTTAACTTAATTATACCTGCAAAGGCTTTTTCCTCCCAAATAAGGAAGGCCATATTCAGCTTCCAGGTCAGGGACATACCTTTCTGGGAAGCCACCAGTCAATACACTACAGATGCCTTAGAAATAAATACATTATAAGACCATAAGTTGTGGGCATTGTGGTACATTGAGTCTGTTCCACAGTGCCTTGCCCGGTTGACCTGTCTGGCCGAGCCATGTGGGAAATGAACTGACTTCTCTGTGGCATTTCAGGCCATGGTAGGGGGCAGAGGACCTGAGTGGGTTATTGGAGAACTGTGGGCACTGCAGAAAGTCGATGGTTGGGGTTTGGAGGGGAAGCTGGCCAGGCTGTGTAGTTCCCTTGAGTTTGGGAGCCTGTTGGCCTGGGTTGAAACCCCAGCTCTGTCGTTCTGTTAACTGGTAACTTTGGAAAATGTACTTAACCCTTTTCTCAGCCTCAGTTTTCTCATCTGTGAAATGGGTATGAGGGTAATGGCACCTGCCACCTAGGACTGTTTTGAGAATGAAATGAAACGGGAAGAAGCACTTAGAACAGCACCTGGCTCTGTGGGTCTGGCAAAACTGGGCTGTGATGACGAAGAAGGTGATGGAGCAGAAATGGTGGCAGCTGAGGGTGGAAGGCACAGACGTGGACCACCTCAAATACCTGGCCTCCCAAACTCTATCCAATCCGGAGGTTGGCCTGGTGGTCGGGCAGGTGAGCTGATAGCCAGTGAGGAGGTGGGTTGGCCTGGAGACACCGAGGCCAAAGGGAGCCTGGCGCAATTTACCTGCTTGTTTGTGCAGGGGGTGATCGATGTTCTCACCGGTGGACTTGAGCTCCGGGAAAGTGTGGTGTGTTTGCTCACCACGTGTCTTGGTGCCCAGCACGGGGCAGGGACGAAGAAGGTGCTGAGTGACTCGTGAATCGGCAGTATTTAAAACGCGTAACAGGCAGCAGCTCGTGGGCGCCAATCAGGCATGCCTGGTTGCTGCAGAGGGAGGTCCGTGGGCTCCCTGCTCTGCCACATGGTTCCCTTCAGTTGCTGAGTCACAAGGGGTCTCACGTGATCCTGAGCGGGCAGGTGGGGTGCTGGGGGTTGGGAGCAACATTTACTTAACCAGTAAGTAAGGAAGTACTTGAGTATTTTAACAATGGGTGCGGCAGTTACCAGCAATGTTAACACAGACTGGGTAGATAGATAGGAGATGAGAGAAATGGCGAGGCCTTGCCCTGGGCAGGAATAGTGGTCGTGGGGAGGAGGAGAGAGAGTGTAGAGCCGGGGGGAGGGGGGCAGAGTGGGTGAGACTTGGGTGGGTCAGGGGTGTGAGGTCAAGGTTGGCCCTTGGTCTCTAGAGTGCTATATCAGCTGCTACATAACAGCCCCCAGATTTAGAAGCTGTTCTGGTTATATTGCTGTTTAACCAATTACCCCTAATAGAGTAGCTTAAAGCAACAATTGGATTGTCCTCATGGGTTTAATGGGTCAAGAATTTCACATGGAATTTGACATAGTCGGTCTCTGCTCCATGATGTCGGGTGTTGGCTGGGAAGACTTGAAGGCTGGGGGCAAGAGGCTTGTCCACACACGTGCTTGGCCCCGGGCTGGGGTGACTCAGTGCCTGCTCATGGTCTCTTCACATGATTGGCTTTGGTGTCCTTCTAGCATGGTGGCCTCAGAGTAGTCAGACTTCTCTCTGATGTCTTTCAGGATAAGAGTCCCAGTGGACAAGGCACAAACTGAATTGCCCTTTGCAACCCAGCCTCAGAAGTCACTGAGTGGTGCTTCTGTTGCTCTGTCCTGGTTGAAGTGGTCACAGACTCTCCTCCATTCAGAGGGAGTAGCAAGATTGCACTGGGGAAGATCGCAGGGGACTGGAGCATTGGTGCAGCTATGTTTGGAAAATGAGATATGCATGGTGGCTGAAAACAAAACCTTGATCCTAATGGTTGGAATTTGTGCTGGGCGCTGCTGGGTACTTCTAGTCTTACCTGGGCATCTGTGGTCAGCTGTAGGTCAACTCTGTAGCTCTATTTCTACGGCTTGGCTGGCAGTGAGCTCTGGTGACACAGGTGATGGGCATGTGTCTCTTGTCCTCCAATAGGCTAGCCCGGCTTGTTTACGTGGTGGCTGGAAAAAGAGTAAAAGTGTGCCAGGGTCTTGAGGCGCAGCCACAGAAATGCACAGGTCACTTTTGCCACATTGTTGGCCAGAACAAGTCAAAAGTTCGCCTGAGTTCAAGGGTTGGGTAACAGACCCCGTCTCCTGATCAGAGAAGCTGCGAAGAGTGGCGGGGGATTAGAGAGGTTAAGAGTTCTGACAATCACCGTAGTGGTCTTTCCTCCAGATCTCCTCACCATCAGCCCTCTCCCATTTGGCCGGGCCTCTCTTCTCAGTGGATTCACATAGTATATAGTCTTTGATCTATGGAAGGCCATCAGAATCCTTGTGATGGGTTGCAAAGTTATAAAAAGTACAAGCTCACCTGACCAGGTGGTGGTGCAGTGGACAGTGTGTCAGCCTGGGACGCTGAGGACCCAGGTTCAAACCCTAAGGTCACTGGCTTGAGTAAGGGCTTATCCGGCTTGAATAAGGGCTCATCTGGCTTGAGCGTAGGATCACTGGCTTGAGCAAGGAGTCACTAGCTCGGCTGGAGCCCCTTGGTCAAGGTACATATGAGAAAGCAATCAATAAATAACTAAAGTGTCGCAAGTATGACTTGATGCTTCTCATCTTTCTTCCTGTGTGTCCTTGTCTGTTACTCTCTCGCTCTCCCCCTCTCACTTAAAATATATATATAAGCTCATTTATGTCAGATTGTGTTTGACTGCAAATGAAGAAAAACCTCATAGGAGCTTAAACTGTAAGGATTAAGAAGTCTGCAGGCATGTAGCAATGAGGAATTGTTAAGAACCAGTCTTTTTCTCTTCTCCCAACAGTTGTCCTCTGCAGGGGACCTTATCAGCCCCAGGTTTGTTGCTTCATGGTTGCAATATAGCTGCCACAGCTCCAGTTGTCTCAAATGTATTCAAGGTTGGAAGTGAGGAGCAAGACTTTCTCCATAGAGAAGCTCTGTCTTTACATTGTAGAACAAAAAGTCTACTTTCCCAAAGTCTGCCACAGTTTTCCCCAAAACTCTCATTGAGCTAGAACCCAACCCTATGCACTTTAGCTTTTACTATTTGTGGAAAAATATGGCTAACCTAGCTGCAAGTAAGCCTGGGAAAGTGAATGACTGATAAAGGGCATAGGCGTACCACTCACTGGCTCAGTCAAATTATTTTAAAGCTATTTTTTTTAAAGTTTTTTTTTTAAATTTTATTCATTTTAGAGAGGAGACACAGAGTGAGAGAGAGGGTGGGGGGGAGCTGGAAGCATCAACCCCCACACGCACCCTGACCAGACCAGTGCAGGGCCCTGAACTGGCGACCTCAGTGTTCCCAGGTCGGCGCTCCATCCACTGCGCCACCACAGGTCAGGCTTAAAGCTATTTTGACCACAACCCACAGTAGGAAGTACGTACCCATACAGACACACATAGCTGAAACCAGTGTCACAGGCTGATACTCAAACACTTAGCACGTTTGGTGCCTTTTAATATTTTCTGTTTTATCCCATTCTATTTAGTTAAAAAAAAAAAAAAAAAACACCCTGGTCACAGCCTACTCATTTGATTTCACAATCCTCAATGCCATGCCCCATTGTTTGAAAAAGACTGGCTCAGAACAGCCTTTGTTTACATCTTGGGTTTGGCAAGTGTTAGCCTGCTCAGCATCAGGCTTCTGGGAGGAAGATGGGGAGCGGGGGAGGCATGTTTGGAAAAGCAGCAGCCAGACTGTCACTCGTCTTCTCATCCTGCTGTTTCTTATCAGCCAGTGACAGTTTTGTCAACTTTCATTTGTACGACTTGTAAACAACTCAAGGGTTACTAAAATTTGTATTAGGGAATTAAAATTTGCCTGTTTCTGGAGCTAATGGGCCTTTTCATTCCTATCCTGCTAAGCTGTCTGGCTTCCACACAACTCCCGATGACAACGCAGAACTCCGATCGCATTACAAGTGCGGGAGGAATTCACACGAGTTGCTGGAAGGACACTTTGTCATTGTCGTGTCACGGCTGTTCCTTTGAGTGGCTTGTGGTTTTCAGGCCTGGCTTTTCCTGCTTTTTATAGCAGGTGGTAAGGAATGAGGTTCTTCTGAATCACAGGGTCTGAGTTCAGATTCTATCCCATAGTGTGGTTTGAGACAAGTGCCCTGACCCCTCTGAGTCTCTGTTTCCTGGGTTCTGAAACGTGAGTCAACGTTCTTCCTGCCTCATTGGGGCTTGGGAGGAATCTGTGGGTATGGAGTTAACACAAGCACTGGGGCCATACGGGCTTTTCCAGGTCTATCAGTAAGCTTCGGCCAAGTGATGTGTGTTAACAAATGAGCCCCAGGGCTCAGTGGCTTTCAATAGCAAAATCTTGTTCTTGCTGTTGTGTGTGCCCTTTGTAGATTGGTGCGACTCTGTCCATGTATCCACTCCATTCTGGGACTCAGGTGGGAACCATGCGATGGCTCTTAGAGCTTCTGCTCCCATGTGAACAATTTTGGGTTGGCAACTTTACACACTAATTATGTACCTGGAAAGTCACTTTTTCAGAAGCTTTTTAGTATGTATGTGTTGAAGTGAGGGGCTTCTATTGCCTTCCTTGATGCAGAACCACTGGGCATGCTCCCCAAGGTCAAGGACTGCATCTGCTTTTGCTCATGACAGTATCCTAAGCTCACCCTATCCTGGACACATAGTAGGCATTCCATAAATTCCCTTTCCACCAGGCCACTCTGTAAGTGAATGAATGGATTTGTTTTACTTCCTCTGCAGACTCATTTCACAAATATTTGCTGAGCTCCTACTGTGCAGACACTGGCTGTCCCACAGGGCATGAAGCCGGTAAACATCCCTGGCCTTGGTGTGTGTGTGAGATACAGTAAACAATCAGACAATCAGACATGTGATATTTGTTGGTAAAGTACTTTGGTAGTTACTAGTTTTCCATTATGGAAAATTTCAGATATGCACAAAGTAGAGAGAATAGTCAAACATGGACACCCCCCGCCCCAAATCAACCAACTCCACCATTTTTCGCTTTTCTAACATTCTTACCGAGTACTGCTGTCCAGTGGCACTTTCTATGACAGAAGTGCTCTATGTGTGCTATCCCATCCGGTGGCCACTGGCCACATGGAGCTGTTATCAAGCACTTGAGAAGTGGCTTATCTTGGCTGGTTGGCTCAGTGGTAGAGCATCGGCTGGTGTGTGGAAGTCCCAGGTTTGATTTCCAGTCAGGGTACACAGAAGTGCCCATCTGCTTTCCCACTCCTTCCCCTCTCTCTGTCTCTCTGTCCTGCCCTCCTGCAGCCATGGCTCAAATGGTTTGAGCAGGTTGGCCTTGGGCACTGAGAATGGCTCCATGGGCTCACCTCAGGCACTAAAATAGTTCAGTTGCCAAGCAACAGAACAGCCCAGATTAGCAGACCACCCTGGTAGAGGGGTTGCCATGTGGATTCTGGTCAGGCACATGTGTGGAGCCTCCCCACCTCTCACGTTCTCACTTAATAAAAAATAAATAAAGGAAGGAAGAAAGATAAAAAAAGAAAAGTGGCTTACATGACTAAGAACTAAATGTTTAATTTCATTTAATTAATTAATTTTTATATAATTATTTTTATTTAAAACTTTGATATCCTAATTGTCCTTTTTTTCCCCATTTTTAAATTGTGGCAAAATACATGTTACATAAAAGTTACCATCTTAGCTAATTTTAAGTGTACAGTTCAGTGGCGTTAAGTACAGTCACTTTGTTGTGCAACTGTCACCACCGCCCATCTCCAGGGCTCTTCATCTTGCAGAACCAAAACTCTGTACCCATTAAAATAATTCCCCAGTCCTTCCCATCCCCCAAGTTCCTGGCAGCCACCGTTCTGCTTTCTCTGTCTGTTTGTACCTCAAAAGTGAGATCAAGTAGCATTTGTCTTTTTATAACTGGCTCATTTTACTTAGCGTAATGTCCTCCAGGGTCTCTCGTGTTGTAACCTGTGTCAGAACTGCCTTCCTCAATCATATTCCATGGTCTGTACACACCACGTGTTGTCGATCCATTCATCTGTAGATGGACAGTCAGGGCTGTTTCTGAGTCTTGGCTGTTGTGCATAATGCTGCTGTGAACATCAGCATAAATATCTCTTTGAGACCCTGCTTTCAATTCCTTTGGATGTACACCCAGAAGTGGAATTGCTGGATCATGTGGTAATTCTATTTTTAAGTGTTTGAGGAACCGCCAAACTGGTCTCCACAGCAGCTGCGCTGCGTAACGCTCCCCCCAGCGGTGCACAGGGTTCCAATTTCTCCTCATCCCCAACAACACTTGTGATTTTCTCTGTGACTGATAGTCACCACCCTGATGGCTGTGAGGTGGTGTCTGTGGTTTTGATTGTGTTTCCCTGACAAGATTAGGGACATCAGTCATATTTTCATGTGCTTATGGCCATTTGTGTATCTTCTTTGGAGAAATATGTATTCAAGCCCTTTACCTTAATTTCACTTTAATTAACTTGTACATTTGAACTGAAATGTACAAAGCCGCATATGGCTGCTGGCTGCCACCTTGGACAGCGTCGTCGGTCTATATGCCCCCTTCACACCCACAGCTGGGTTATTTTGCAGGAAGTCACAGACATTCTATCAGTTTTCCCCTAAATATTTCAAGATTTATTTCTAAAGAGTAAGGATTCTAAAGAAAAAAAAGAACAGTGTCATTATTACACCTAGAAACTTAATCACAATTCCTTAGTCTCATCAAATATCCAGGTAGTATTCAAATTCACCTTCCTCATCAACACCTCATCACAGTGTGGATCAGTTCTCTCCCTCCATCCATTACTCTGATGTTACCACCAGAATAAAAACACATGGATAAAAAGTTCTCAAGAAGTCTGGAGTGTCGCAGAGACATTCACCTGTGGACAGGTTTAGAGAGAAGCCTGCTCAGGAAGCAAACCCTCCTGGCTGATTGTGCTGGTGGGAAGCTCATTGAGCTTGGCCATGCCCCCCCACTCCCTTGAAATGCCCTTGGGTGCTTGTGAATGCTGCCAGGCCAGGGCAGCACACCTTTCACTGACTAGGTGGGACACTGGGTCTTGTAACAACTGCTTTCTAGATCTTTCTGGGGTGAGGAGGAGGAGAAGTGGGTCCATGCTTGTTTCCCCCCACACACTCTAGATCCCTTTGAATCTGATTGCCCCCCTTGCATTCCTCAAATGATAACAGAAGCCTAGAGACCATGTCACCTAGTCTTATCTTGACATTTTTGTCATATTTGCTTCATATCTTAAAAGAAACAATGCAATGAGTATCCTCTGTGGGAAAATGGTTAAGCAGGGGCCAGGGCTCTGGAGTGAGCCTGCCTTGGCTCAGCCTGGCCACTGCTGGTTCAGGGATTTCGGGCTTATTGCTGACCGTCCTGAGCCTCAGTTTTCTCATCTACAGAATGGGGCTAATCAAAGCCCCACCTCATAGGGATTAGGGAAAGTGAAATGGGTTAATATGTGCAGAATGCTTAAAACTGGTGCCAGTACCCAGGGAGCCCACAATCAGAATGACTCATCATCGTCACAGTGCGACCTCATGATTCAGATTCTGTATTTGTGAATTTGCCCACTTGCTAACATTTGTCACCCCCAACTCTCAATACTCATGCTGCTTTCCCAGTCACTTGCAGACGTGTGCAGAGCCATGCAAGACCCAAATCACACATGTGTCCACCTGAGGTCACTGTTGTGGCCACCCAGCCTGGTGCTGAAGCCCTGTCTAGTGTTACCAAGGTCAGGACTGCTGGGGTGTACCTGGCAGAGAAAAGACCTGCGTTAGAGAAGCTTCATTCAGGCACGAGTTAGTGACACTGTTGAGAGCAGTGCTGTCAGCTGTGTGTTGTGTTAATGAACCAGCAATTATATTACATATGGTGTCCTAAAACAGGGTCCCACAGAAAGCATGGATTGATAGATGGAAATGTGACAGGAGACTTGTAGAAATGCAGTTCCTTGTAGGTGATGTAGCATTCGCTAATTTGGTGTTCACCGCAACTTTCTAGAGCATGAGTACCACGGAGCGCTAGAATTGACTGAATTTTGTCAAATTGATATCCCAGTAAAGGGTACTGTACAATGTTATATACTATTGTGTCGTTATGTGTATATACTATACTATACATATGTACTTATGGTATAGTATCTATCTACATATTATATGTATAGTATTGTTTTATGTGGTTTTAAACTTGTATTTGACCTCTTCTTTTAACATCGAGTCTTTAGCCCTTCCTGTCTCTCTTCTGTCTTTCCCTCCCCTTAGTCACTACCCGCCCCCTGGGCTACATCTTTCTCCTTTCACTGACTTTTGTTACTTACAGCCTCTCTCTCATTCTCTCTCCACAGCTGGCCCCCAAAAGGACACTCCCCAAGTCCCCGGCTGGGGGCCCCGCGTAGACCTGGAGCGGACAACCCCTCCTTCCCTTCATGATTCGTTTGTAGCGCAGGTAACCAATGGAGGGTCCCCGTGCCTCCCTGCAGGGGCTGCTGGCCCTGTGTCCACCCCCTGGACCTGCCTATGTCCTGGACTGGGGAGGAACATTTCTTCTTGGCAGAGCCTACTGTAGTAACAACTGCAGCCCCTCCCCTCCAGCCCAGGACCCTGGCTCACTTGGGCCGCCCCCCTGCCCCATGCCAGCCACAGGCAGGCTCTTCTCCCCTTTCCTCCATGTTCCGTGGCTGGGCTGGTTCCTCACCCTTCCCCATGGCAGGTTGAGAAAGGCGGGGACTTGGAGGCTAGGACCTGGTGACAGTGTGGATGGGGCAGGGGTGTGGAGTCAATGATACTTTACCACTGTGAAATGAGGCGAAAGCCCAGGAAGGGCCATTTTGGGGATAGAACCGTGGCCTGCTCCAGGAGGGTGATTGGCATGCAAGGGTCTGGGAATGCGTGTGTCTCTGTCTATGAGGCTGCCCTGTTGGAGACCTGGCCTTGTTCGTTGGGCCCTGAGAAGTATATATGTGTATGCGCTGTGAGCCCTGGGGAGCACATGTACCATTTCAGACCGCATACTTGCATCTGGCAAGAGTGTCTGCCTTCACTGGCTTTTCCCAAACACTATTCGGAGAAGACCCTTGCCCAGTGTGGGAAGTCCCCACCAGCTTCCTGATATCACAGAGCTGCTGAACCTATGGGAGTTGAGGTGGCGACTGGGAGGTCTCACGGTTGTTCAGAGAATGCTGTTGGGTTGAGGGATTGTGAAGCACCTGGGGGCATGAGTGAGGTTTTGTGCGTGGGCGGGGTGCTGTAGTAGGAAGGGAAGTCCACAGTAACGGCTTTTTTTGGCATCCTCAAAGCGGTTCAAAAGCCCCATGGTGCCTGACCTGTGGTGGTGCAGTGGATAAAGCGTTGACCTGGGAACACTGAGGTCACCAGTTCAAAACCCTGCACTGGTCTGGTCAAGGCACATATGGGAGTTGATGCTTCCAGCTCCTCTCCCTTTCTCTCTTTCTCTCTCTCTCTCTCTCTCTCTCTCTCTCTCACTCTGTGTCTGGTCTCTAAAATGAATAAAATAAAAAGAATAAAATCCTTTAAAAAAAAAAAAAGCCCCATGGCTCCAGGCTCCCACACTGAGGTGTGACTTCTCTTTGTGTCCTCCAAGCATCACTGGAAGGGAAGGATGGGGGGGCATCATTTGTGTGCTGAGGAAGAGAAAGATGGATGTTTGAATGGCATTTTGGCAGGATGCATGGGTGGAAGCTTGGAGGGGTGGAGGGGTGTTTGGAAAGATGGAAGGTCAGGTGGGTTGGGGTTGATGGGCAGATGCGGAGGGCTTCAGTTCCCTCATTTGTAGGACGGGGCTAATGGCATCCCTCCCCATCCCTGGGGTGCTTGGGTCAGGGCCTGGGGCAAGTGCTAGACGCTCTTAGCTGTCCCATCCTCATCCTCATGCCGCTGGGCTCAGTGGGCTGCAGGGGTCCCCCTCCCCCATCAGCCCTTTTTAGGAACCACTCTGCATATGTCTTCAAGGGTGCCCAGAACCTGGACCGAGGCCCTTCTTGCAACCTGCACCCTCCTCCTTCACCCATTCACTTGCAGGGCAAACCCCTACCTAGCCTGCTCTGGGCCAGACCCGTGCTCAGGCAGGCAGGGCAGCGTGGCAGAGAAAGGCATGTGCTCCAGGGCCAGACTTCCCGGGTTCGAGGCCTGGCTCTGCCTCCTGCTAGCTGGGAGGTGGATAGTGGGGGTTTCTGTGCCTCCATTTACTCATCTGCAAAGTGGGAGTGGCAGGACCCACCTCGAGGGATACCGTGAGGCTGCGTTAAAAGTGTATGAAATACTTGGCGCGGGGCTACATGTGATCGGGGCTCGCTTAGTCTTAGGTGGTGTCAGATTCTGGGGACAGGGTGACAGGGGAGGAAAAGGCAGCTGTGCCTGCTCCGGAGGTTCTGCGGGGAGGGTACCCAGGGGTGCTCCCCTCCCCACCCCTGTCCAGAGACTCAGTGGGACAGAATCCCTGACCCTTCCAGCCTTGACCCTGGGGAATGGTCCTTGAAGTGGGCTCCTGACATGCTGCTGACATCTAACCTCGTCTCCCTTGCCCTCCCCACCCCGCCCCGCCCTGTCCAGTGGCGATGGATGATGAGGATGGGAGATGCTTACTAGACGTGATTTGGTGAGTAATAGGCTCTCCCCCACCCTTCCCATCCCCTCCCCACCCACCCCTCACCTCCTCAGTGCCTCTTCCCTCCTCTCTTTCAGTGACCCTCAGGCCCTCAATGACTTCTTACACGGATCCGAGAAGGTGAGTGTTGAGCAGGGAGGCGTTCCTGGGCAGGGGCTGTGGGATTGGGAGCTGACGTGTGCTCTGATTCAGTAGACATCTGCCCTGACTTCTGTGAGCCGGGCAGGGGGGTTGTGGTGAAGGGCAAAAGAGATGGCAATTCTGTCTTCACGCCATACCCATATCCTTGGTCACCAAAGGGACTAATAACCCATAAAGGTGATAGCGGAAAGCACCATGCAGAGTAGGATGTGAAATAATAGTGTCACTTGCGCAACAAAAGAGGTTTAAAAGGAAATGAATGGGGGTGGGGCAAGGGCTTCTTTAGCGAGTGTGGTTAGAGAAAGTCACTCTAAGGAGGTGACATTTGAGGTGAACCTGAAGGGTCACGGAAGTGCTATGGTGTTCAGGGCGGGCCAAACGCTGGTACAAAGGCAGGAAAAGGTGGCATGTTTGAAGAACTGAAAGAAGGCCAGGTGGGGGGCAGACTAAAGGGGAGACGAGTAGAAGGTGAGACTGGAAGTGAGGAAAGTCACCAGGTCGTGCAGGGCCTGGCAGACCTGGATCGAGAAGTTTAGATTTTATTTTGAACATGACAGGCAGCTCTGATGGGTTAATAAGTGGGAGAATGCGTATTCAATTATCACCACAGAGAGTGGGGCAGAGCGGGGGAGAGTCGGAGTCTGTTGAGCTATAAGGAGTTGTATCAGTCAGCTAGGGCTGCATAGCAAATTGTCCCAACACTTAGTGACTTAAAACAACATTTGTTAGCACTCTCACAGTTTGTGAGGGTCAGGAATCAGGAATCAGGGGCAGCTTCACTGGATGGTTTGGCTCAGGATGCCTCCTGGGTTTGCAGTCAGGTGTTGGCTGGGGCCGCTTATACCTGAGGGCTTGGCTGGGGCTGGAAGATGTGCTTCTACAACTCATTCCCATGGCTGTTGGTTGAAGGCCTCTGCTTCTCACTACGAGGATATCTTCTTGGGATGGCAACCACCAGAGCAAATGACCCAAGTGAGAGAGCCGGGAGGAAGCTCAGTGGCTTTTATAACCTAGTCTCCAAAGTCACACTCTATCACTTCCATCAGTTTGTATTCACTAGAAGCAAGTCACTGAGCCAGTCCACACTTGCAGGGAGGGCAAAGGAGCTCCATTCAAGGATTGGTTGATAGCGTGGAGGCAAGTGCAATGGAAGGCCAATGGCCTGGGCACAGGGCACAGGACAGTGAGGAGGGCCAGGCGCTGGCTTTGGGGTCTGTCTGGGAGGCAGAGTGAACGAGACTGGTTATCAAGGAAGAAAGTGTTCTAGATTTTGGTCTGAACAACTGAGTGGGAGTCTGGGGTAGATTCCAGAAATCCACAGGGGACTGTTGGATATACCAGTCTGGGGCTCTGGAGAGACGTCAGCTTCAGGGAGGAATTGGCGAGGTCTCCTTGACTGGGGACATTCACTGGGTGCATACGGATGCCAGGCTCTGTCCTAGGCACTTAGGGTGCTCCTAGCAATCAGCCACATTCCTTCCCCCCTAGTCCCCCGGGGACAGTGCTGCACAGTGAGTTAGGTGCCTGGTTGGTGGGTCATGCCAGGCAGTGGAAGGGACAGAGAGTTGGTGGGAGGCTCTGTTGGGGATACCTTGCCCCCCACCTCATCTTGTATTTTTGTCTTGTGTCACCCTAAATTGGTTTTTGTTCTACAGCAGGGGCTGGCACACTGCCTAGCTGAACTTTGACCTTGGGTGGGGCGGGTCTTGTTGCAGCTCGACAGTGATGACCTACTGGATAATCCTGGGGAGGCCCAAAGTGCCTTCTATGAAGGTCCTGGGGTGAGTGGACCCGGGCTTAGGGAGGGCCGCGGGCTCCCAGTCACCGCCTCAGCTGCACACAGCAGCAGCCAGAGGGAGGGAGGCCCTGAAGGCAAGAGGGAAGGGGTCATGCTCATCCCCATGATGCACTTTGCTGGGGGGAGACAGGGGGCAGTCACTGAGAGCAGTGTGGGTGGAGGTGGGCCCTCTGCTGCCTGACCACTCTGACCATGCCCGCAGGGTTATCTGAGAAGGAGGTGAGGCTCCGGGCCCTGGCCATGGGTCCTTGCCAGTCAGCTGGTGCAGCGCTGTTCTGGGGAGTTGAGGAAGATACCAGCCCTGGGGTTCACCAGGGGCACTTCCCTGGAGGGGAAAGGCATGTGGGGGTCTGGGGGCCTATCTTTGCTCAGCTGTTGGGGGGTGACCTGGGTGGGGGAAGGGGATCAACTGATAACAGACCTCAGTCTCCATCTGGAAAGTGAAGGCAGGTGATAGACAAAGCCTAGGGTGGGGACCGCAGGGGACATTTATTGAGCACCTTCTGTGTGCCTGGCTATGCCTATTACGGAATGCCAGTGTCCTTTCCTCTTCTCTCTCTCCTGCTGCTTCTGCCTCCTTCCCCCTCTTTTTCCTCTTCTCCCCTCTTCTCTCCCCCTTCTCGTCCTCCCTCCTGTCCTCCCTTCTCCCTCTTTCCTCTTCATCCTCATAGCTACAACTATATATTTTCTGAAGAATTTATCTTTCATAATATAAATGATGAAATCTAAATCTAAGACCCAACAAATAACCATCATTTTATGTTACTACCCTTATGGACCCATTAACGATACGAGTCTCGATTCTTATTCTGAGGCCATTTTCTCCTCTCTGCTGTCTTTTTTTTTTTAAGTGAGAGAGGAGAGGGGTGAAAAGGACAGAGGAACATCGATCTGTTCCTGTATGTGCCCTGACCAGGGATCAAACCGTCAACCTCTGTGTTTTGGGATGACACTCTAACGAACCAAGCTATCTGGCCAGGGTTCTGCTGTCATATTTTAATACTTACCTGGTCCCTGGTTGGGCTCTAAGCACCTCCTGTACATGATGTCAGTGAATGTCACGACCGTCCTAGGAGGCTGTCTGGTTAAATATCAGTGGGGATTCCATACTGTGAGCATAATTATTGCCTGTGGAGTATTTTTTTAAACGATTTTATTTATTCATTTTAGATTGAGGAGACAGAGAGAGATAAGGGGGGCGGGGGTGGAGCAGGAAACATCAACTCCTATATGTGCCTTGACCAGGCAAGCTCCGGGTTTTGAACCGGCGACCTCAGCATTCTAGACCCACGTTTTATCCACTGCTCCACCACAGGTCAGGCGCCTGTGGAGTATTTACTCAAATATGCACACATACATTTATGCCCCATATCATGAATTGTGCATGGAAAGCATTTACAAAATATCAGACTCTTAGTTCACTTGGTGCAGAGTAAGTTCACATGCAGTAGCGGCTGCTGCTGTTTTGGATAATAGAACTACGATCTTTTATCTGAAACCTGTGGGGCCCAGGTATGTTTTGAAATTCAGGATTGTTTGGATTCTGGTGCAGGGTGTGTGACACTCATTCACTTTTCTGTGGTTAGAGTTAAGAAGGGCCATGTTAACTGGGTAAGTCGTGCCTTTCCCCTAAAGCACCACGTCAAGTCTGGTCAAATTTTGCTTCCAAAGCCTTAGGAAAACATTCATGGTTTTCAGAGCCTTTAGGGTTTTGGAATGGCAGATGAGTGTTAAGGGCCTGACCGGTGGTGGCACAGTGGATGGAGCATCGACGTGGGACACTGAAGACTCAGGTTCAAAACCTGAGGTCTCCAGCTTGAACACAGGATC
This sequence comes from Rhynchonycteris naso, assembly GCA_037038555.1. Lineage (NCBI taxonomy): Eukaryota > Metazoa > Chordata > Mammalia > Chiroptera > Emballonuridae > Rhynchonycteris > Rhynchonycteris naso. The sequence goes on along the minus strand of CM072997.1, from coordinate 249,624,122 downwards.
ACCAACATGATCCCAAGGTCACTGGCTTGACATTAGCCCCCCAGTTAAAGCACATGTGAGAAACAATCATGAACAACTAAGGTGCCACAACTACAAGTTAATACTTCTCATCTCTCTCCCTTCTTGTCTTTCTGTCTCTGTCTCTCTGAGCCAAAAAAAAAAAAGAGACTGTACGACTATTTATTAAATGGTTGATATTACGTTCTCCTGATGTGTACAAATAGGGAGAGAGGCCGGGTGAAACAGGCTCTGCAGCTAAGCCCTGTTGGAGCTGGGATTTGGACCCAGGTCCAGCCACTTCCATATGGAATGTTCTTTCTGATTGTGTCGCCTTAACACAGTGTGTCCCCTGTTTTAGCCGTGCCCTAAGCCCGGCCCTTTGCAAATCTGAGATCTGTCCTTCCCACCTCATTTGGCCTCTAGCTCCATGTGCAAGAAGCTCCTGGCAACCACTTGAACCCGGAGCCCAGCCAGCCAGCCCCCAGCGTGGACCTAGACTTCCTGGAAGATGACATCCTGGGCTCACCGGCGGCAGGTGGTGGCGGTGGCGGGGGTGGCGGGGGCGCTGACCAGCCCTGTGACATCCTTCAGCAGAGCCTCCAAGAGGCCAACATCACCGAGCAGACACTTGAAGCTGAGGCCGAGCTGGACCTTGGCCCCTTCCAGCTGCCCACCCTGCAGCCTGCAGATGGCGGGGCAGGCCCAACGGTCGCTGGAGGGGCTGCCACCGTGGCCTCGGGGCCCCAGGCCCTCTTCCCAGGTGGCACAGACCTGCTGGGACTTCAGGCCTCACCCACCGTGCTGACCCACCAGGCCCTGGTGCCACCCCAGGATGTGGTCAACAAAGCCCTGAGTGTCCAGCCCTTCCTGCAGCCCGTGGGCCTGGGCAACGTGACTCTGCAGCCCATCCCAGGCCTCCAGGGTCTGCCCAATGGCAGCCCTGGAGGTGCCACGGCGGCCACACTTGGCCTGGCACCCATCCAGGTTGTCGGCCAGCCGGTCATGGCGCTCAATCCGCCCACCTCCCAGCTCCTGGCCAAGCAGGTGCCTGTCAGTGGCTATCTGGCCTCAGCAGCTGGCCCCTCGGAGCCAGTGACCTTGGCGTCGGCTGGTGTCTCACCCCAGGGGGCCGGCCTGGTTATCCAGAAGAACCTCCCAGCCGCCGTGGCCACCACGCTCAATGGGAACTCTGTGTTTGGAGGAGCAGGAGCTGCCTCTGCTGCCGCCACCGGGGCGCCCTCGGGGCAGCAGCTGGCGGTGGCCCCGGGCCTCGGCACATCCCCGCTGGTTCCAGCGCCCAACGTGATCTTGCACCGCACCCCCACGCCCATCCAGCCCAAGCCTGCCGGCGTGCTACCCCCCAAGCTCTACCAGCTGACACCCAAGCCTTTTGCCCCTGCGGGCGCTACACTCACCATCCAAGGTGAAGCGGGGGGCCTCCCACAACAGTCCAAGGCCCCCCAGAACCTGACTTTCATGGCTGCAGGCAAGGCCGGCCAGAACGTGGTGCTGTCGGGCTTCCCTGCCCCCGCCCTGCAGGCAAATGTTTTCAAGCAGCCTCCTGCCACCAGCACGGGGGCAGCCCCGCCTCCGCCCCCTGGGGCTCTGAGCAAGCCCATGAGTGTCCACCTCCTGAACCAGGGCAGCAGCATCGTCATCCCTGCGCAGCACATGCTGCCGGGTCAGAACCAGTTCCTGCTGCCTGGTGCGTCCGCGGTCCAGCTCCCCCAGTCGCTCTCAGCCCTGCCAGCCAATGTGGGTGGGCAGATCCTGGCAGCTGCGGCCCCCCATGCTGGTGGACAGCTCATCGCCAACCCCATCCTCACCAACCAGAACCTGGCAGGCCCACTGAGCCTGGGTCCCGTGCTGGCTCCCCACTCTGGGGCCCACAGCGCTGCCCACATCCTCTCTGCCGCCCCCATCCAGGTGGGCCAGCCTGCCCTCTTCCAGATGCCCGTGTCCCTGGCTGCGGGTAGCCTGCCCACGCAGAGCCAGCCTGCCCCCACCGGCCCCACTGCTACCACCGTCCTCCAGGGGGTCACTCTGCCTCCCAGTGCCGTGGCCATGCTCAACACCCCCGATGGTCTGGTGCAGCCGGCCACTCCTGCCGCCACTGGGGAGGCTGCACCTGTCCTTACGGTGCAAACAGCCCCGCAGGTGCCGCCCACAGTTAGCACCCCACTGCCTTTGGGCCTCCAGCAGCCACAGGCACAGCAGCAGCCCCCCCCACAGGCCCCCACACCCCAAGCCACCAACCCACCTCAGGCCACCACCCCCCAGCCCAGCCCGGTCCTGGCACCCAGCCCAGAAAAGATCGTGCTGCCTCCCTCGGCTGCTGCCACGGCCATCCTCACTCAGGACTCCTTGCAGATGTTCCTGCCCCAGGTAACAGGGCTGGGGGGGGGCAGGACCAGGGGCTGCTTATAGGGCTGTGGGGGTGAGGGGCAGAGGGGAGGGCAGGCAGCAGGCTCTGCTATGGAGAGGGGCTTGCAATGAGGCCGAGACTGGGGGGTCTTGTGGGCCAGGACAGGGTCTCAGAGATGGCACCCTGCTGTGGATACCACTGTCCCCTAGGAGGAGGTGCGAGGGTGACAGGGTCTGACTGACAGATGATGGACAAGGAGAGGAATTGACTTTACATGGGAGAGGGCTTGGTTGACACACAGACACGGAGAGTGAAAGGCTGGCCAGCTGACAGATGGACTGCCCTCCTGCTAGAGTCCTAGGGGGATTGCAGGAACGTTGGGCAAGACGTGGATGGACAGACAGGGCAGACGGGAGGAGCTGGAAGACCACTGACCTCCAGGGACTTGGGAGGAAACTGCCCGGCTGTGGCCTCCCTCGTACCTGAACCCCCAGGGCTGCCAGCCTCATGGTGCCCCTTGTACCCAATTCCATCACACCCTTCTCTGTTCTATCAGTGGGGATGGGGTCTTGGGTGGGGAGGCTGCAGGTCCGTGGGGCTGGCTGGGTGACCCTGTGTGGGCTGCCTATTCCAGGAGAGGAGCCAGCAGCCCCTCTCCACCGAGGGCCCCCACCTCTCCGTGCCTGCCTCGGTCATAGTCAGCGCCCCGGCTCCTGCCCAAGACCCAGCCCCGACCACCCCTGTCGCCAAAGGAGCTGGCCTGGGCCCTCAGGCCCCCGACGGTCAGGCTTCCCCAGCACCAGCCCCCCAGGTAGATGAACCCCAGCAGCGTGTGTCCTAGCCCAAACCAGCCTTGCACCACGCCTTCTTCCCGCTCTCCTTCCTCCTGTGGCTGCCCTGCCTGCCTGTCTGTCTCGCTGGCCTGGGAAATGGTGCTCTCCTCCACTCCCTAGACATTTCCTGAGGGGCTCTTGACAGTCATGGGTGCTTGAAACGAGGGCCATTCCTCGGGGAGCCCACACTTCAGGCAGGAAGTTGATATACATAACAGGAAATTGATGATTTCCTAAATTATCCTTTTCATATCTAGATAAAACATTCAGATAGTTCACGTTTTGAAGAATACAAATGAGAATTCCCCCTCTCCTGAACCTCAGCCTCCTGCGGTCCATCCTTTTCTCTGCACAAACAATGACATCTGGATTTTTTCCTTCCATTTTTATAAAAACAGTAACATTCTGCATGCAGCTTTACAGCTTGCTTTTATCATTTAAAAATTCATCTTGGAGACTACTGTGTTTTTTTTTTTTAATTTACTGATTGATTTTAGGAAGACAGAGAGAGGAAGGGAGAGAGAGAGAGGAGGTGTGAAGGGAAGCATTTCTTGTTCTACTCGGTCGTGCTTTCACTGGTTGCTTCCCTGACCAGGTATCAAACCTGCAACCTTGTTTCAGGAAGACACACTAAGCCAGGGGTCCCCAAACTACGGCCTGGCCCGTGGGCCACATGCGGCCCCCTGAGGCCATTTATCCACCCCCGCCGCACTTCCGGAAGGGGCACCTCTTTCATTGGTGGTCAGTGAGAGGAGCACAGGATGCATCCGCACCCATAGTTCCCATTGAAATACTGGTCAGTTTGTTGATTTAAATTTACTTGTTCTTTATTTTAAATATTGTTTTTTTGTTTTGTTTTGTTTTTTTACTTTAAAATAAGATATGTGCAGTGTGCATAGGGATTTGTTCATAGTTTTTTTATGGTCCAGCCCTCCAACGGTCTGAGGGACAGTGAACTGGCCCCCTGTGTAAAAAGTTTGGGGACCCCTGCTCTAAGAAACTAAGCTGACCTGCCGAGGCTGACTACTTCGTTCTTTTATAGTACTCCATTGTATGGACATGCTGTTATTTAACCGTTAGTCTTTGTGTGGAGTCTTGGTCACTTCCGGTCTCAACCTGTTATAAGCCAGGCTACAAAGAAAAACTCTGTCCACCCATCACTTTGTAGGATACATTTTTTTTTAATTTTTTTTTTATTTTATTCATTTTAGAGAGGAGACACAGAGTGAGAGAGAGAGAGAAAGAGAGAAAGGGGGGAGGAGCTGGAAGTTCAACTCCCATATGTGCCTTGACCAGACCAGTGCAGGGTTTTGAACTGGCGACCTCAGTGTTCCCAGGTCGACGCTTTATCCACTGCGCCACCACAGGTCAGGCTGTAGGATACATTTTTTAAAAGGAAATTGCTGTCTCTAAGAGCATATGTGTTTGTAGTTTTGACCAGTATTGCCAAGTCTCTCTCCATGGAGTAAAATTGGTTTCTCCTTTATCAACAATATAAGATCTATGCCTGTTTTCCCACAACCTCAGCAATGTATTGAACTTGACCAGTCTAATCTGGTAGGCAAGAAACAAGAAACTGTAGCTTTTGTTTGTTTGTTTTTATTTTTTACGGGGACAGAGAGAGTCAGAGAGAGGGATAGATAGGGACAGACAGACAGGAACAGAGAGAGGTGAGAAGCATCAATCATTAGTTTTTTGTTGCTGTCGCAACACCTTAGTTGTTCATTGATTGCTCTCTCTTTTGTGCCTTGACCGCGGGCCTTCAGCAGACCGAGCCACCCCTTGCTGGAGCCAGCGACCTTGGGTCCAAGGTGGCGAGCTTTTGCTCAAGCCAGATGGGCCCGCGCTCAAGCTGGCAACCTTGGGGTCTCAAACCTGGGTCCTCCGTATCCCAGTCTGATGCTCTATCCACTGTGCCACCGCCTGGTCAGGCGAAACTGTAACTTGTTTTAATTTGCATTTCTTTTATTGTGAATGAGGCTGGACAGGTTTTCGCAGTTTTAGAACTATTTGTGTTTTCTTTTCTATGGAATTGTCTGTTCCTACACTTTGCCATTTTAACATTTCGCTTCTTGATCTTTTTTCTTGTTAATTTGTAGAAATTCTTTATGTATAAGGAAGTTTAGCTTTTGTCTAATATGGGTTATAAACACATGAGAGGTTAGGGAGAGCCCACCACCTTTATTCTGGAGTGGTGGACATCATGCTCATTCAGAAAGGACATGTGGGTAGATAGACTGGGATAGGAAGGCAGAGCAGGGAACTGCATCAGTGAGGCTTAGGACAGCAGACATCAGCTGGGCTTTGGCCTTAGACAGCCATGGTTTCCCTCTTGCATGTTCACTGCCATGAGACTTTACCACCAGTGTCTTCATTCCATCAACAGATGTTTCGGGAGAAGGGGCTTTAGCATGTGCCAGGCCTTGTGCTGACCCTGAGCAGCTCCCTGGAACTGCTGAACTTTGATTTCCTCATCTGGAAAATAGGAATAATAGTTTCTTCTAGATCTATTAAGAATATACGAGCTCACAGGTACTTTGCACAGAGCAAGCACTCGATATATATTTGCACTTAAGTGTTGCTGTTATAGGGTAGAGCATGGGCCCTGTGCATAGGGACATAGGACCATGATGACATCATCTCTATGTAGGGAGGAGAAACAGGCAGGGAGTAGAAGGCGAGGGCCAGGCCTGAGAGAGACCCAGGCTGGAAGCACTGTTTCTAGAGTGGATCACACATAGGACTGGGTCCCTTTGGCGAGTGGCTTCTTATCTTCAAGTCTCCATCCTCAGCTGTGACTCGGGGCTGGTAGAGTCCCTTCTTCCGAGCACTGGTGGAGAGCCAGACCAGGACACATTTGTCCTTTGCCATTCAGAGTGTCACTCTACAGACAGTGCTGAGCTCCTGCTGGGTACTGGGTACATGTCTGGACTCCGTCCTCAGCCTCCCAGCTGTCCCAGTTGACCCAGCACTGAAGAGGTTCTTGGATAAAGGACTCTTGGATAAAGTGGCAGAGTTTTGTCTCTCTTGTCCCAGCTGTGTTCCTAGTGTCCAGAACAGTGCTTGGCACACAGCGGATACTGGGTGAGCATTTATTACATCAGTGAATGGGGGAGGGAGCCCAGCCACCCGTACTGCACCTGTTCTGTACTGAGTAGGCTGCCGTGAGATCAGAGGGAGCCATGACTAATGGAAAACCACCGTTCGGGAGAGTTATGGGTAGTCTTTAGGAACAAGGACTCTGGAACCCTGACTCTGCTGCTATAGTCTCTGTAACCTTACCTCTCTGTGCTTCAGCTTTTCCTATAAAGTGAGAGCAGAGATAATACTTACTTCATGGGTTGTGAGGGACAAATAAAGCACATCAAGTGGCTTAAACATTGTCGGCATGTTGAAAGTCCTACAAAATGAAAGAAGCCAAGCAAATTTTTTCCAAAGGTCCAATAGTAAATATTTCAGGCTTGACAGGTCTCTGTCATTACAGTTGATCCCCCTTATCGTTTTGTTTTTTTTTTTTAAGTGAGAGGAGGGCAGACAGAGAGACAGACTCCTACATGTACTTTGTCCAGGATCTGACCAGCACGCCCTCTACTGGTGATGCTCTGTCCATCTAAGGACATTGCTTAGCAACTAAGCTATTTTCAGCACCTGAGGTGGAGGCTCCATGCCACCCTCATCTCCAGGGGCCACTGGAACCAATTGAGCCATGGGTGCAGGAGGGGAAGAGAGAGAGAGAAGGGAGAGAGGGAGGGGGAATAGAAGTAGGTGGATTTTTTTCCTGTGTGCCCTGACCAAGAATCAAATCCAGGACATCCACACACTGGGTGGATGCTCTTACCACTGAGCAAACCAGCCAGGGCTTATATCCGACCCTATCTGCAGGTCATACTTTCCAAGAGCACTAGTAGATGCCTGAAACTGCGGATAGTATTGAACCCTATATATACTACGGGTTTTTTTTACATATACATACCTTTGATCAAGTTTAATTTATAAATTAAGCACAGTAAGTGATTAACTACAATAATCAAATAGCATAATTATAGCAACATAAAAGGTATGTGAATGTGGCATTATTAAATAAAATAAGGGTGACTTGAACATAAGCATTATGATACCAGGACAGTTACTCTGATAACCGACAGCCCCTCAACGACTAATAGGCAGGGAGCGTCAACAGCGTGGGCGAGCTGAACAAATGGGCGATTTACATCCTGAGCAGGAGGGATGGAATGAGATTTCATCACATTCCTCAATTTAAAACATAAGAATTGTTTATTTTTGGAATTTTTCATTTAATAGTATTGGGCCATGGTTGACCACAGGTAACTGCCACTGCAGAAGGCAAAACCGCAGATAAGAGAGACCGCGGTAGCGCAGTGGATAGAGCATTGGACTGGGAGGGGGAGGACCCAGGTTCGAAGCCCTGAGGTCTCTGGTTTGAGCAATGCTCACCAACTTGAGCCCGGGGTCACTGGCTTGAGTAAGGGGTCACTCACTCTGCTGTAGCCCCCCAGTCAAGGCACATGTGAGAGAGCAATCAATGAACAACTAAGGTGCCACAACGAAGAATTGATGCTTCTCATCTCTTTCCCTTTCTGTTTATCCCTCTCACAAAAAAAAAAAAAGAGAGAGAGAGAGACTATTGTGTATCACAAAAGCAGCTCTAGACCACACATAAATGAACAAGCATGGGTGTGTTCCAATAAAACTTTATTGATGGACATTGAAACTTCACATCCTTTTCACAAGTCACAAAATATTATTTTGATGTTTTTTTCCAATCATTTAAAAATGTAAAACTATTCTTAGCTTGAGGGCCATACAAAATGACAAGCCAGGCACAGCGGCAGGCCAGATTTGACCTGGGGCTGTAGTTTGCTGACACTCTTCAGGCCTTTATCTTACTAGATGGCACACCATGATTTATTCATTCAGTCCCCTATCATTACGTCTTAAGGTGGCTTCTCATGTAATTGTTAACACACAACACTCAAACATTCTTCACCCAGGCTTTGCAGGCATGTATGAAAATAACAGAGTAAATTTCTAGAAACAGGATGGTTGGATGAGAGGGTAGGTGCGTTTTTCAGATATTTTATAGGAAGCACTAACCCGGTTGCTCCTCCAAGAGGTTTGTGCCTGAGTGTCATATGCCCAGAGCCGCAGTGGCTGGGCCCCGCCAGGTGGGAACCACCCCCTCCTACACCCCGCTCTGATTCTGCATGAGGCTGCGAGTCTTGCCATCAGCACATGGGCAGTTGGAATTTCTTGGTAAACAGTTTACTTGTGTGGTAGTGTAAAAAATTATTATAGGCCCTGGCTGGTCAGCTTGGTTGGTTAAAAGCATCATCCCATACCTGGTCAAGGTTCACACAGGAAGCAACCAATGAATGAACGCCTCTGAGTAGAACAATAAATGAAAGATTCCCTTCTTCCTCCCCTCTCTCTCCCTTCCTTTCTCTGTCTCTATCAATAAATATTAAGCCCTGACCGGATAGCTTGGTTGGTTGGAGCATCCTCTCAGAAGGTGGAGGTTGCCTGTTTGATTCCCCAATCAGCGCTGCTCAGCAATGGAGCCATTTTTTTTAGCACTTGAGGCAGAGGCCACCTCACTGGAACCACATGGCTATAGGAGGAAAAGAGAGAGAGAAGGGAGGAAGGAGGAGCAGGAAGCATCAACTCCTATATGTGCCCTTTTTTTTTTTACTTTTTTGACAGAGTCAGAGAGAGGGACAGATAGGGACAGACAGGAAGGGAGAGAGATAAGAAGCATCAATTCTTTTTGTTTGTTTGTTTTTACAGAGACAGAGACAGAGTCAGAGAGAGGGATAGACAGGGACAGACAGGAACAGAGAGAGATGAGAAGCATCAATCATCAGTTTTTCATTGCGACACCTTAGTTGTTCATTGATTGCTTTCTCATATGTGCCTTGACTGTGAGGCTACAGCAGACCGAGTAACCCCTTGCTCAAGCCAGCGACCTTGGGTCCAAGCTGGTGAACTTTGCTCAAACCAGATGAGCCCGTGCTCAAGCTGGCGACCTCAGGGTCTCGAACCAGAGTCCTCCGCATCCCAGCCAGATGCTCTATGCACTGCGCCACCACCTGGTCAGGCTATTCTTAGTGATTTCTAGAGACTCTTTACATATGAGAGAGATGAACTTTGTGCTGTAAATTGTAGATACCTCCCCCAGTATATCATTTGGTTTTTGACTTTGTGGTGTATGTATATGTGTTTGTCTGTATTTTTAATGAGAATAGATTTAATTTTTTTAAACTTCGGTATTTTAAACTTCACTTTAAAATCATCTCAAATATATGCAGTTTCAGGAATAATATGAAGAATTCATGGGAGTTCTTTACTCTTTAACCCTATGTGTTAGCTGTGTATTGCTGTGTAACAAGTTACCCCAAACTTAGTTGCTTAAAACAGTCAATGTTAACTTATCTAAGGCAGTTTCTAAGGAGCAGGAATCTGGAAGTAGCAGCTGAAGGGTTCTGGCTCACTAACTCTCATGAGGACAAGATGTGAACCAGAGCACAGTTATCAGGAGGCTTGACTGGTCTGGAGAATTGTTTTCCAAGATGGCACACTCATGTAGCTGTTGGCAGGAGGCCTCAGCTCCTCTCTACAGGAGCCTTTCTGAGGGGACTCTCATAACAGGCTGCACAGTGAGTTCCATCAAAGTGAATGATGCATCCGGAAAAGAGAGAAACTGTGCCCAGAATGAAAGCCTCAGTCTTTTTTATAAACTAACCTTGTAAGTAGCATGTGATCACTTTGGCCAAATTCTATGGGTCACAGAGACCAACCTGTGTACAGTGTCAGAGGAGACAATATAAGAAGGTGTGATTGCTGGGTCTCAGATGCTGGCTGCCACACCAGACTTACCCAGTATAAATACTTTGCTACATTTTCTTTATCCTTAGCTCTCTTAATAGCATTATTTTTTTTCAAGACATTTGAGAATCAATTGCAGACATCATGCTCCTTTACGCTTTAATATTTTAGTAGTTTTTCTGCTTTTAAGAACAAGAACATTCTCTTATTTGACTATAGCAGATAGATTCAAATGCAGAAAATTTATCATTGAGACCATACCGTTATCTAGTCCACTGTTCATGATGCAGGTTAGCCAGTCGTCTAGCCGTCATGTAATGTGTTATTCTCCTGACTTCACTCAGCATTCTGGCACTCAGGACTGGCCCTGGGTTAGGGAGGTGTGGCGTGAGCTGGCTCTCTTCTCCTGATTCACTTAGCTACTCACCTGTTTGGGGCCATTTGCATTGGTTTCCTATTTTTCTCCCGTAAATACTCCCACAGTGGGTAGCTCTGTAAGCAAGGGCCCAAATGCTCCTTATGACAGATTTCTGGAGGGGGATGACACGTCAGAGGTTGGGGCCTTTTCAAAGTCACCATACCAAACTGCCTTCCAGAGGGCTATTCCAGGTGACACTCTCACCAGCCTCTTGTGAGAGCCAAGGGCTGCTCTCTGGTCTCTCATTAGGAATGGCAAGCCTTTCTAGGTGTGTGGATTAAGTGATTGATTGATTGGTTTCTGTTTGGAATTGCCGAGGTCATTCAGGGCCAAACTTGGAAGGAATGCTGGATGGGTCCAGAGGCTTGGAGACTTACAGCAAGCCCTGAGCCCGATCCTGAAGTGGCCGCTCTGGGGGCTGGAAACAGAGCCCCGGCTTGGAAGCATGGCAGTGCTCAGTGGCCTTGGAAAGTCCCCTGAGTCCCCCTAACTCGACTCTGAAGTCTGGAGTGGTGGTGAGACAGGGAGGCTCTGGACTGGTCACTCTGCTCCTGGCGTCAGTGCCTCATTTGTGAAACCGGCCCAGTGTGATCATAGCTCTCGGGGCTGGAAGACAACATTAGTGGGCACGGGCGGCCAGCCCAGCTTGCTGGGTCGGTGTGGACTGTCACTAGGGTGAGGATTCTGTGCCAGTGCCAGTGCCACTTACATTGCTGCCTTCCCCAGCTCGGCGGCCACTGATGAGGCGATGATTCTTGGGGAGGTGACCTCTGGGAGTGTAGGGGCGAGGCTCTGTGGTCGAGATGTGTCCCAGGCAGTTTCTCTGTGTCCGTGTAACAGGACTATGCCCGGATCTCACGTGCAGGTCTGGCTCATGCACCCACCCACACTCGCATGTGCACACACAGGCACATGCCTGCAGGCTCATGTGGCTCCCAGGTCAGCCTGCAGCCCTGACCACACAGACACACTGAGGCAGAGGCCCTGGACACTTAGAATGGGGCCCAGGGTTCACAGGCTGGCGTCCAGAGGGGCCTGGCCCTTTCTCTCAGTGGCCATCCTTATTATCCTCAGCTCCCTGGGTCCCCCAGTCCCCACTGTGCCCTCTGTGGCCATCAGCCCCCACTCTGGTATTCAGCCGAAGGTATCTATACTAGTGTCTGTTTTTTCTTGGTTAGCTAGACAGGCCCAGGGTGGCTGCTGGGACGCTGCCCCCATCCTGTGTGCTGCTTGTGCTTCTGCTCTTTGTCCTCCCTGCTGGACAGCGGGTGTGATGTTGCCTGCTGCTTCCTCAGCTGCTGTCCCCAAACCCTGCAGAGCTTGCCTTAGTCTGGGGCGATTGGGGAGGCAGAGCATATGCGGAGGGGGCGGAGATCCGGAGGGTTTGAGGCGGGGAGGTAAGAAACAGGCTGGAAGGATAGCACTGTTGCTGTCACGATGGGGCTCTTCCCAGACGGGGTTACTAAGGAGGGTGGTTCCTTATGGGAGTGACTGGTGTGCCCAGTGTCTTGGGGCAGTGGGAGCCAAGGTTGGTTCTGACCCCTGCCCCCTCCCCTCTGCCTCCCTCCCCTGCCCAGATCCCAGCAGCGGCTCCACTGAAGGGCCCGGGCCCCTCTTCGTCCCCATCACTACCTCACCAGGCCCCTTTGGGGGACAGCCCCCACATACCCTCTCCGCACCCCACCCGGCCCCCTTCCCGCCCGCCCTCCCAGCCCCAGAGCTTGTCCCGCCCGCCATCAGAGCCCACTCTGCACCCCTGCCCCCCACCCCAGGCCCCACCCACTCTGCCTGGCATCTTTGTCATCCAGAACCAGCTGGGTGTCCCCCCACCTGCCAGCACCCCTGCCCCCACGGCCCCAGGCCCACCACAGCCCCCTCTGCGCCCCCCTTCCCAGCCCCCGGAGGGGCCGCTACCCCCAGCCCCCCACCTCCCTCCTGTTTCCACCTCCGTCGTGGTCTCCGAGACGTCCACCAGACTACCGGCCCCCACGCCGCCTGAATTCCAGCTGCAGTTCCCGCCTGGCCAGGGACCCCACAAGTCCCCCACGCCCCCTCCAGCCCATCTGGTCCCCGAGCCCGCAGCACCCCCCCCACCGCCTCCTCGGACCTTCCAGATGGTGACCACCCCCTTCCCAGCGCTGCCCCAGTCAAAGGCTCTTCTGGAGAGACTTCACCAGGTAATCAAGACAGGGACCAGCCCACCGCACGCGCCACAAGCCACCAGCCCTCCCCCTGTAGTCTGATCAGAGCTACCCCCAGCCCTGGTGCTTGGCCGTCCAACTCCTAGTGTGTGCCCCCCAGCCCTCAACCACCTGTCCCCTCCTCAGGTGCCGTCCGGAATCATTCTCCAGAGCAAGGCCGGGGGACCCCCCACCGCCCCGCAGACCTCCGCCAGCCTGGGGCCCCTCGCCAGCCCCGCTGCCTCAGTGCTGGTCAGCGGGCAGGCCCCATCCGGGACCCCCACCACCCCCAGCCACCCCCCTGCCCCGGCACCCATGGCCACTGCAGGTAGGGTTGAGGTAGCCCATGAAGGAGAGATGGGGGCCTGAAGTTGGGCGGGGGGCTGAGCTGTGACTGTGTGAACCCAAGGGGTCACTCAGACCTCACAGGCCAGGGAAGGTGGAGGAGGAAGGGCTGTCCCCCCAGATCTGAGGGATGGTGGGGCCTCCAAGGCCAAATAAACACAAGCAGAGCGGGGTACAGGCTTTGGGATCATGTGTGAGGAGGGGGCCAGTGACCACTGAGCCCTGTTTGTCCCCACCTCTGTTCTCAGGTCTCCCTCCTCTGCTTCCTGCCGAGAGCAAATCTTTTGCCAGCAACCTCCCGACCCTGAGTGTGGCCAAGGTTGCTGCATCTGGGCCAGGAAAGTCCTCTGGGATGCAGGTAAGAGGCCAGCAGGGTGGAGGGCTGGAACTGGGGCCGTGTCACCAGGGAACCCGGGAAGAGGCTGATGTGACAAGGGAGGCTGATGGATAGGCACTTAAGGCAAATCCAACAGCGGGGCAGTGTAGGCAGGGGGCACGCGAGGGACCGAGACAGCTGGACAGAGACCCACAGACACCAAGACAACAGGGTGACAATAGGAGAGTTGGCCTGTGTGAGACCTTGATACGGTCACTGGGGGCGGGGGACAAGCAGGAGAGAGGTCGATACTCTAGGAGGAGAGGTGGGTGAGACTGTCCAGTGTCAGCTCAGGACAGGTGAAGAGAAAGGAGGAACCTGGTAATGGAAGGGCAGGGTGCGTGTAGGGGACTGTAGCAGAGAACACCTGTCAGAAATGGGGGAGGGGGCACAGAAAAGAGGGCAGGTGGAGGGACCCGGACCCAGGAAGTTGGAGAGACCAGGAGATATGATTTAGCAGAGGCCGAGCAGGAAGACAGCCCGGGAGAGGTGGAGGAGTCTAGTGGAGGGACTCAGGTAGGACGGGAGGGGAGAGGGTCGGGGTGGGAGCAAGTCTGCACATCAGAATGAGGACGGAGGCCACGTGGTGAGCAGGGAGGGAACCCTAGGAGTGTTCCTGGCATCCAGACAAGACAGGCTGAGGCCGAGAGACCCATGCATGAGGAGAGGTGGAGGAGAGGCTGATGGTACCAGGTGTCACCCTTTCCTCACTATGTGCCCCGCCAGGGCCCAGCCTCAGTCTTCCCCGCAAGTTGAGTGTGAAGGGCCAGGACCCTAGGTGTGGGGGGAGGGAGAGACAGGCCTCCTCCTGTCTGTCCCAGGCTTGGGGGGAAAGGGGATGAGGGTGCCAAGGTGGTGGCTTCTCCATGTGGTCCCCTCACTCCCCTTCCTCCCCCCACAGTATGAGAGCAAGTTGAGTAGCCTAAAGAAGGCACCCCAACTTCAGCCCAGCAAAGAAGCGTGGTGAGTGGCAGTGCCCTGTGCCTTCCAAGAGGCCTGGGAGGGGGCGTGAGGACCACCCGCCTCCTGTTAGCCCTGTGGTTTCCCAATGCTCTGTCCCTCACATGCCTCAGTTTCCCCCTCTGGGTAGTCTTGATAATAGGCTGACAGGTGAGGGTTCGATGGGAGTATGCCTTAGCACCTCACACAGGCCTGGGGGGGGATCGGAGTTTGGGTGGGTGGATGTTGGACACTTGCCTGTATTCTCTCTGTCTCTTCTGCCCGCCTTCCACCAAGAGCATTGCTCAAGTGCTCACTCATTGCCGAGTCCTGTGCTGGATTCTGGAAGCGCAAGGCAGACCACCAAGTCCTGCCCTGTGGTGGTGGTGAGGGGGTGGCAGCATGTCTGGACACACCAGAAAGAGACGTAACTCCCTATAACATGTGCGATAGTAAAAAGCCTGTGATTATAGGTACCAATCAGCCTGCCAAGCTCCTTCCATTCTTCAATGTTGCCATTGGGCCATTGCAGTGTGGGGCCATGCTGTCCCCTGGTGGCGGCAGATAGGATAGCATGGATGCTGAGCAACAGGCCTGCCTCCCAGCTCTGCCTCTGCCTCTGCCTCTGCCTCACTGTATGTTTTGAGTCCAGGCTCTTCACCTCTCTGGGCCTCAGTTTTCTCCTCTGTGAAATGGGGGTCATGGTAGCACCAGAGGTTTAGTGAGGCAGACAGCACAGTCCGAACGTGCTAGCATCTGCTTCCCAAGTGTTCTCTTGCTCCTGCTGTTTGCTTTAGGGCCTGGAGCTCAGGGTCCTGTTTTCTCCGGGCCTCACCACCAGCTCTGTGTGTGTGGTCTCTCCCCACCCCCACCCCCAGTTTCCTGGAGCATTTGCACAAACATCAGGGCTCCGTCCTGCACCCGGACTACAAGACAGCCTTCCCCTCCTTCGAGGACGCCCTGTATCGCCTCCTGCCCTACCATGTCTACCAGGGTGCCCTCCCCTCCCCCAATGACTACCACAGAGGTAAGGCCTCCCAGGACTATACCCCTGCCCTGACCCTGCTATGCACCCTGCTACATCGGTCCGCCACCATGTCTGTGCCTCTGGACCTCTGCTCTTCCTCCGCAGTGGACGAGGAGTTTGAGACCGTCTCCACGCAGCTGCTGAAACGCACCCAGGCCATGCTCAACAAGTACCGCCTCCTGCTCCTGGAGGAATCCCGGGTAGGGTGGCTGTCACCTTCCTCCCCGGGGACCCTGCTCTCCCCCCTGGTGAGGAAGGAGGGAGGCAGGG
Source organism: Rhynchonycteris naso (assembly GCA_037038555.1). NCBI lineage: Eukaryota > Metazoa > Chordata > Mammalia > Chiroptera > Emballonuridae > Rhynchonycteris > Rhynchonycteris naso. The sequence continues at coordinate 249,608,526 of CM072997.1, read as the reverse complement.
TGGCTGGCGGGCAGATCACAAGGACAGTTGGGAATCGGCTTCCACCCTGGCTACTCACATCGCCTCCCTCCATCCCTCCTGGCTTTTTCACTTGTCCATTTTCTACCCCTCAGAGGGTGAGCCCCTCAGCGGAGATGGTGATGATTGACAGAATGTTCATTCAGGAAGAGAAGACCACCCTCGCCTTGGACAAACAGCTGGCCAAGGAGAAGCCTGGTGAGAGAAGGGAGAGGTGTCCCCCACCCAATTTCTTGGGGCAGAATTAGACTTGGGGTGGGAGGGACCGTAGCCTCACTAGCTGCACCTAAGCCCCGCCTTCATGGTCTGTCTCCCTGAGAACTGAGTTCCTCTTCCTCCATCACCTTGTTCCTTTCACCCCCTCGGTCCTGGAACAGGAGAAACACTCTTCCACCCTCAGGGGGATATAAAAGCAGGGGGGCAGACCAGAACTGTTGTGAAGCAAGCAAGATACCCAGGTTGCCAAATGTAAGGTGGCATCCAATCTCTGGTGCCGCGTGCATCCCTCTCTCGTCCCCCCTTATAATACCCCCCAACACACACACACGCACACATTGCGGGGATTTGGGGATTTCTGAAAAGGGTCACAATGAGTCAGGGGCTTAGCCCAGGGGCTGGTGGGTAGTAGGTGCTCAGTGCACACCAGCTCCTCTTAGCTTGTTCTGCACAGGTGCCCTTTACAGTCCCTAATCCTGTCGGTGTTCTTGCCCCCCTGCTTCTCCAGATGAGTATGTGTCTTCTTCGCGCTCCCTCAACCTCCCTGTCACAGCCTCTTCGGAGGGACATCGGCATCCTGGCCATGGCCCACCACCATCCTCAGTGTCTGGGGTGCCCACCCAGCCCCCTCTGCACCTGCCCACCAAGCTGGTGATCCGACATGGTGGGGCAGGCGGCTCCCCCTCCGTGACCTGGGCCCGTGCATCCTCTTCCCTTTCCTCGTCCTCCACCACCTCCTCCCTGGATGCTGATGAGGATGGCCCGATGCCCTCACGCAATCGCCCGCCCATAAAGACCTACGAGGCCCGAAGCCGCATCGGCCTCAAGCTCAAGATCAAGCAGGAGGCTGGGCTCAGCAAGGTTGTCCACAACACAGCCCTGGATCCCGTGCACCAGCCCCTGCCGCCCCCGCCGCACACCGCTCTAAAGGCAGCTGAGCCCCCACCGCCACCCCAGACCACTGGCCAGATGAACGGCACAGTGGATCACCCGCCGCCGGCTACTACGGACCACAAGCTGCCTGCCCCAGCCCCACACTGCCCCCGCCTACCCCTACGGAAGACATACCGTGAGAACGTGGAGACCCTGGGCAGCGGGGTGGCCGAGGGGGCAGGGCCGGGCAGGGCCCGGGGCGGCAGTCCAGCGCCACTGCCCACCAAAGTGGACGAAGCCACTAGCGGGCTGATCCGCGAACTGGCCGCGGTGGAGGATGAGCTGTACCAGCGCATGCTGAAAGGAGCCCCGCCAGAGGCCACTGCCAGTGCTGGCCAGGGCAGTGGCAGCAGGGACCCTGGCTGGGAGGTTCCCCCACTGCCCCCTGCCAAGCGGCGCAAGTCTGAGTCACCCGATGTGGACCAGGCCAGCTTCTCCAGCGATAGCCCGCAGGACGACACGCTCACTGAACACCTCCAGAGCGCCATCGACAGCATCCTGAACCTCCAGCAGGCTCCCGGCCGGACATCCGCAGCCCCGTACCCCCACGTCCCCCCAGTGGCCATCACGCCTGCCTCTCCGTCACCCCTGCACAGGCCAGAGGCCTACCCACCCTCCAGTCACAACGGCGGCCTCGGCGCCAGGACGTTGAACAGATAACACCGGGCTGGTCTTCCCTTCCCTGTCGCCTCGCTCCATGGGGATGCCAAGGGCAGCTGGGCATCTGTCCTCAGACTCCTGGGGGACACGAGCCGGGGATCCCAAGTTTTTCTTGCCTAAGTTATTTGAGTCACAAAGGCCTCTTCCCCCACCACCTGCTTCAGCTGGGTGGTTGGGTGGGGGTCGTGGATTTAGGGGAGGGGACTGTAAGTGTAAAATGTCCCCTGCCAAAGGAGGGTTAAACCTGGTGTGTCACTTCCTATTTCTTCCCACCTCCTGCTATACTCCACCCCTCCATCTGGGGGACATGCGTGTTTACCAGGGACGGGGGCACCTTGTGTGCACTACTCACGCGTGTCTGGGTATCAGGCTTGTCTGTGTGGCTCAACATCTATACTTGGAGGGCACTCAGAGCTGGGAGGATCCTTGGAGGCCACACTCAGCCTCTTAACACTGCCCTCAGCAGGCCGGAAGCAGAAGCACAGGGAAGGGGCCCTGTGAGCCAGCATTGCAGGACCCCCATAGGGCACCTGCCTCGTCCCTGTGTGTGCATCCAGCTCCTTGTCCTGTGTCCCTGTGTGTGTGCCTGAGTGAGCAAGAGAGAGTGAGAGAGAGATTTTGAACCCTCCCGTCCCTCGACTGAAATCCGGGCACCTGCAAACCAGGAAACCGGGGTCTTCCTCGCACACCCCACAACCAGTCTTCTCTCTGTTCTTCCTGCCGCCAGCTACCCATGCCAGATTTTGAAATCTCGGAGACAAAACTAGTACTGTAAGATAAATTTTTTTGTACTGTATTTATTGTGTATAACGATTTTTTTAAAGGAGAATTCTGTACATTTAGAACTCTTGTAAATTAAAAACTGATCCTTTTTTTTTTAAACTACTGATGCCCCTCCGTCCCTTTGCTTTTGGGTCTTTAGGGGGGTTGGAGTCTGAGGGTGGGGTGAGACCTGGGTGGGGAGGGCGTATTCCACATATATTTGTTGAGTACCTACTAGGTGCCAGGCCCTGTTCTTGGCACAGGGGTGCCGCAGGAACCAGGCAGGCAGGAATCCCTGCCCTGCGTGGGGCTGGGGGGAGGGGGGTGGATGGACTTATGGGAGGAAAAAAACAGCAAACGACTAAACAGAACAGGAGAGTACTTTTGTGTTGTTGTTTTTTTTAACTCCCATCTCCCTTCCCCCTCCCCTTTGGCAACCATAGCTTGTTCTTTTGTCTATGGGTCTATTTCTGTTTTGTTTTGGTTGTTCATTTATTTTCTCTGCGATTCTTATTCACGTTAATGTTCTGTGGTCTCTGGAAACATGAAATCAGTGTATACTTCCAGCCTCAGGTCACAACATTTTTGTCAAATGATCAATCCATCACCTTGTTTTATGTGTGTTTCTGTTTATAGATGCTTTATTAATATATATTGTTGATTCATTACATTGAGCTCATGGCCAACAGCACTATAACTCACCTGAATTCTTTATAAGGCACATCACAACCTTACTGTGCTTAGGAACGCTAGCCAGCATTAAGCACCACACCTGGGGTCGGGGGTGAATCGAGAAGCAAGGTCAGAGAGAACGAAGGGGGCCTGTCATGTAGGACCTTGAATTCCAAGGTACCAATTTTGCTCTTGCTCTTGATTGAGGCAGGAGCCACGGAAGGGTTCTGAGCAGGTGGCTGAGTTAACAACATTCCTAGGCACCCTCTGGTGGACGCATGGGGAACAGACGGAAAGGTGGAATCAGAGCCCCAGTGAGATACCTGCCATCCATAGTCCAGGTGGGCTGTGGTGGCTAGACTTATGATATGCACGTTCTCTGCAAGGCCCTGGGGGTGTTTGTGGTGGGGAAGCTGATACATGGGGTCCCCTAGATGAACCCCTACTTAGCCGTACACCTACTTCTCCCACATGTACAATAAAACGCTGGAGGAGAGTGGCAGTTCTTAACATTTTGGATTCCTGCATGCTCTAGGAAGACACCATGTGGCTACGTAGAAAAGTTTGCCAGCGGCCCTGACCAGTAAGCTCAGTGGTAGAGCGTCGGCCCAGCATGTGGAAGTCCCAGGTTTGATTCCCGGTCAGGGCACACAAGAGAAGTGCCCATCTGCTTCTCCACCCTTCCGCCTCTCCTTCCTCTGTCTCTCTCTTCCCCTCCTGCAGCCAAGGCTCCATTGGAGCAAAGTTGGCTGAGGCGCTGAGGATGGCTTCTTGGCCTCCGCCTCAGGTGTTAGAATGGCTCCAGTTGCAACGGAGCAACTCCCCAGATGGAAGTCTGTCTCTGCCTCCCCTCTTCTTACTTTAGGGTGAAAAAGTTTGCCTGTGATATCCACGGGCTCTGGCCTCAGTTTTGGGACGCTGGCTGAACGCAGCCTGAGCAAAAGAACATGATGACTGACTTTGTGGAGCACTCCCTGTGGGCATGGCTCCAGGCCCTTTGCCTATATCTTACTTGGTCCCCATGTGTGGGAATTTATAGCCCCATCTTGCAGGTAAGCAAACCAAGGCCCCAAGGAACCCAGCTGGCAGACAGCACTACATGCTAGGCCAGGGGTCCCCAAACTTTTTACACAGGGGGCCAGTTCACTGTCCCTCAGACCGTTGGAGGGCTGGACTATAAAAAAAACTATGAGCAAATACCTATGCACACTGCACATATCTTATTTTAAAGTAAAAAAAACGGAAACAAATACAATATTTAAAATAAAGAACAAGTAAATTTAAATCAACAAACTGACCAGTATTTCAATGGGAACTATGGGTGCGGATGCATCCTGTGCTCCTCTCACTGACCACCAATGAAAGAGGTGCCCCTTCCGGAAGTGCGGCGGGGGCCGGATAAGTGGCCTCAGGGGGCCGCCTGTAGTTTGGGGACCCCTGTGCTAGGCAGTCTGGCTGTGAGCCCACCATCTCCACTTCTGCACACTCAGCCTTCAGGGAGTGGGGGATGCGAAGCAACAATCAGGTCTTTGCAAGAAGGGGCAGCACAGGAGAGAGACACCCCCCTTTCCCTTGGACCTTGGGGAAACCCAAGCTGATCAGATTTGTTAGATATCTGTTTCCAGATCCTGGGAGCAGCTCTGTGGATGTCTGTATAGTCACCTTTTCCACAGCTGAGCCAGCTGGAAAAAGAGGCCCAGAAGGTTACCTCCAGGCCCAAGTGACCCGGGCACAAAGCAGTATTGGAACCCAAGCCTGACAAGAAGAGTCTGACATTCATCGAGTAACTCTGAGACAGGCTGCCTTCTCTGTGGGTTTTGTTTTGTTTTGTTTTGTAATTGTAGTAATGCATACATCACAAAATCTATCATTTTAGTCGTTTTTAACTATAGAGCTCAGTGGTATCAAGAACATTCATTCACACTGTGGTACCATTGCCACCATCCATCCTCAGAACATGTTTTATCTTGCAAAACTGAAACTCTGGCCCATTAAACAGTACTGCCTATTGCTTTGCCCCCAACCCCTGGCTGCCGCCATTTTATTTTCTGTCATTATTTTGACTTAGACTGCTCTAGGCAAGTCATGTGTGTGAAATCATATAGTATTTGTTCTTTGGAGACTGGCTTAATTTACTCAGCATAATATCTCCCAGGTCCATCCGTGCTGCAGTATGTGCCAAAGTTTATCTCTTCTGTTTTAACAGATGAGGAAAGAGGGAGCTAGAAAAAAATCCAAGCTTGTGCTTTCGGGAGGGGGCTCCAGAGGCTGCAAGGGTGGCAGGGTAGCTAGATGACCCTGGCATAGACCTCAGAGAGTCCCTGATTCAGAGAGCAAGGAGACAGTGAGATTAGACGGGAGCCCCAGTCATTAAGGGCTCAAAGAATGTTTAGTGAGGCAGGGTACTGTCCACCAGGGGCTTCTCACTCCACTGAACCCTTCCTGGAATAATGTTTTTAAATGCATGAAATAAAACCTACAAGATTATGAGAGAAACAATTATACTGCAGTACAGTTATTCTCTTATTAAGAAACCCACAACTCTGGACAGGTAGCTCAGTTGGTGAGCATTATCCTGATACGCCAAGGTTGCAGGTTTGATCCCTGGTCAGGGCACATACAAGAAACATTCAATGAATACATGAATACATAAATGAGTGGAACAACGAATCGATGTTTTTCTCTTTCTCTTTCAAATCAATAAATAATTCACACACACAAATCTGTGACACCCTAATACGGAATACTATTAATTACACATTAATTAGATAGAGCTAGCAGTGGGTCTGAGTGGTGATGAGGAAATAGTTAGTGGACATTTTTGATACAACTGAAGTGTGCCTGACATGTGCTGGTGCAGTGGATAAAGTACCGACTTAAAACACTGAGGTTGTGCCTGACCAGGCAATGGCACAGTGGATAGAGCGTCGAACTGGGACACAGAGGACCCAGGTTCGAAACCCCGAGGTTGCTGGCTTGAGTGTGGGGTTATCTGGTTTGAGCAAGGCTCACCAGCTTGAACCCGTGGTCACAGGCTTAAGCAAGGAGTCACTCACCCTGCTGGAGCCCCCCAGCCAAGGTACATATGAGAAAGCAATCAATGAACAACTAAGGTGCCGCAATGAAGAATTGATGCTTCTCATTTCTCTCCCTTCCTGTCTGTCTGTTCCTTCTGTCCCTCTCTCTGTCTCTGTCACACACACACACACACACACACACACACACACACACACACACACACACACACACAGAAACAACAACAACAAAAAACCAACGCTGAAGTTGCCAGTTTGAATCCCTGGGCTTGCCTGGTCAAGGCACATACAGAAAGCAACTACTCCAAGTAGATGCTTCCTGCTCCTCCCCCCTCTTTGTCAGTTTTCCTCTTTTTCTCTCTCTCTCCAAAAATCAATCAATAAAATCTAAAAAAAAAAAAAAGAAAAGAAAAGGAAAACAACTGAGATGTGATGGGAACATTGGCAATTCTTCTCGGTGACAGTGACAGAGGTCCCGCTGTCCTGCGGATGCTACCGTGTCTTTGGCTCACACTCATGAGTGAAAGAAACCCTGAGTTTCAGTGTCAAGTCCAGGTGTCATTATTTTTCCCGAGGCCAAGTTCACAGAACCTCCCGAATTTCATCTGAGGACAGATGGGGAAACTGAAGTTGAGACTCCCCGGGGTGGTGAGGAAAGCAGGGCTCTGCCGTTGGGCAACTTGGCTTGACTTCTCATCATTTCACTCCTTGGGCTGGAGAAACTCTGCTTCCTTTACCTCAACATCCCCATCCAAGAAATGGGGTTAATAACAATGATAAATATAAGAACAGAACCTTGCCTCCTAGGGGAAAGAGAGAGAGTCCGTGACAGGCTTTCAGAACAGGGCCTGGCTCCCAGCAGTAATAACATTAGTTATTGCTAAGTTCCCAGCCTTTGATTTACATATAATCACCCCAACAAGTAAGTATCTACTGAACCTGACCTATGGTGGTGCAGTGGATAAAGTATAGACCTGAAATGTTGAGGTCACTGGTTTGAACTCCAGCTTTTCCCAATCAAGGCACATACAAGAAGTAACTACTATGAGTTGATGCTTCCTGCTCCTCCCCCTTTCTCTCTTCTCTCTAAAACTCAATAAATAAAATCTTTAATATATATATTAAGGGCGCTGTTCTAAGCACGGGGGCAACAAGCATGAACATGACAGACCCAAATCCCCGCCCCCGCAGAACTGACATTACATTTGTGGGGGGCGGTGGTGCAGTGGATAGAGCGTTGGACTGGGATGCGGAAGACCCAGGTTCGAGACCCCGAGCTTGCCATCTTGAGCGCGGACCCATCTGGCTTGAGCAAAAGCTTGCCAGCTTGGACCCAAGGTCGCTGGCTCCAGCAGGGGGTTGCTCGGTCTGCTGAAGGCCCATGGTCAAGGCACATGTGAGAAAGCAATCAATGAACAACTATGGTGTCACAAGGGCAACGAGAAACTAATGATTGATGCTTCTCACCTCTCCCCATTCCTGTCTGTCTAACTCTCTCTCTGTCCTTGTAAAAAAAAAAAAAATGTAATATTAGAAGTAAATTTTTAGGAAAGATCAATGAAGCTGACAAAACTTTAAATAGACCAATCAAGAAAAAAAAAGACTCAATTTATCAAGAATGAAAGATCATCTTACGAAAATTAAAAAAGAAAAAGATTAGCCCTGGTCAGATAGGTCTGCTGGTTGGAGCATCATCCAGAAGTGCTGAGGTTGCAGGTTCGATCCCCAGTCAGGGCACATATAGGAACAGACCGATGTTTCTGTCTCTGTCTCTCCTTTCCTTTCTTGCTAAAATCAATAAATAAAATCTTTAAAAAGAAAAGCAAAAGAAAAACGAAAGAAAGAAAGAAATAGTTTATAGAAGAAACAATGAACAATTCTAGGTCAATAATTTAAATGAAATAAACACATTTTCTAGGAAAGCAGACACTTTTGAAACTGACTCATGAAGAAATAGAAAATCTGGCCCGACCAGGCGGTGGCGCAGTGGATAGAGCATCCGACTGGGATGTGGAGGACCCAGGTTCAAGACCACAAGGTCACCAGCTTGAGTGCGGGCTCATCTTATTTGAGCAAGGCTAACCAGCTTGAGCCCAAGGCTTGAGCAAGGGGTTACTCGGTCTGCTGTAGCCCCTGGTCAAGGCACATGTGAGAAATAAATCAATGAACAACTAAGGAGCGCAATGAAGAATTGATGTTTCTCATCTCTCTTCTTTCCTGTCTGTCTGTCCCTATCTGTCCCTCTCTCTGACTCTCTCTGTCTCTGCCACTAAATAAATAAATAAATAAAAATCAGATACCAACATTTAAAAAAAAAATAGAAAATCCGGATAGCTGTATAATACATAAAGAGATCTAATGAGCAATAAAAATAAATAAATAAACAAACTTTCTACAAAGAAAAACGCAGGACCAGATAGCTTTGCTAACACTGGGGAACAAAATTTTTGTTGCATCCACAAAAACACTTGTCCTTACTTAATTCGAGTGTGCTGATCTCAAATCTGACATTAGTTTTTCTCTGTAAGCTACAGCTCTTTTGCAATTCAAGATTTTAGGCTTTCATCTTATTGTAAAATTTTCAGCATTTAGTTTAACATAATGAAGTAGAATGTCTTCTTGGGCATCATCTTTGTGAAAATATAATAATTTAATACAGTAAATACACTAATACACTAAGAGATATGATTGCATCAGAATTTGTCTACAATTTCAAAATAGAACATATTAATCATAAATTTTTGCAAAACTTATTTAAATTCTATCCAGGCAAAAATTCGCGTTTGTAGCTCTTGTGTTTGTGTACTTGTTGAGGACAATCTCGTTTGATGCTCCAGCAGTAGTCTGCCATCATATTTCTGTCCCGTCGCCCCTGATAATGCTCTTCCATTGTCTTCAGATCTTGATGAAAGTGTTCTCCCTGCTCATCACTAACAGCTCCAAGATTTTCAGGAAATTTATCAAGGTGACTGTTCAGGAAGTGAATCTTAACGCTCATGTTACATCCAATGTCACGGAAAGCCAACAACATCCTTTGAACCAGAAGTTCATTGTTTTCTGTTTTTTTGTTGCCAAGGAAGTTCTTTGTAACTGCCACAAAAGACTGCCATGCTGCTTTCTCCTCCTTATTCATCTTGGCAAATTCTTCGTCACATATGAGGGTTCGAATTTGAGGTTCATCGAATACACCTACTTTTATCTTCTCAAAAGACAAGGCAGGAAAAGCAGAAATAATATGTTGAAAGCATTCATTTTCTCTATTCAAAGCCTGAACAAACTGCTTCATTAAGCCAAATTTGATGTGAAGTGGGGGGAAAATGATCCTGTCTCAATTAACTACAGGTTCATTCACAATATTTTGCATCCCTACTTCCAGAGCTTCACGTTTTGGCCACTCCTTCTGTGTCCACTGTTTCTCCGAGCTCGGCTGTCCCACAAACACAGAAAGCAAGGATACTTCGTGAAACCTCTCTGTTGTCCTAGCAGGAAATTTGCCATTTTAAGATCCACACAAATGATCCGGTTATGCTCCTCATACTTCAGAAAGTCGAGGACAATTTTTATGTCATTATAATCTTCTCGCAGATGACTTAAATAACCAATTGGAACCGCTGCATAAACATTACCATTGTGTAGAAGAACATATTTCAGACTCCGTTTAGAGCTGTCAAGAAATAGCCGCCATTTTGTTGGACTGTAAGTGGTAACACCTAGCTGGCTGAGAAGACTACTGATATCATGACAGTAAACAAAGTGTTTGTCTTTGGAAAAAAAGTGCACAAAAATTTGTTCACTCTTCCTGAAATGGGATACTTAGCTGACCGGTGAAGTACATTCTTTTCTTGAAGCCTGGAGGCTAATAACTCAGCTGCTTTTTTTGAAAGGCCCAAATCTCTTACTAAGTCATTTAATTCGGGTTGGCTAAACTGCTGAGGGGTTAATGACTGCTTGGCATCAGAAGAAGACCCTTCAGATTCTACAGCCATTTCCTCATGCATCTTATCAAAATACACTTGAATACCATGTTCATTTTCTTCATCCTTAGAAGAAATAAAACCATTGAAAACTGGAACTGGGAGTGTCTCAGAGTGTGGGATAGGTCGTATTGCTGAAGGAATTTTAGGATATGGCATCATATGCCGTTTTTTCTTGCCGATGTCCTTTGTATGGATCAGACAGAAATAACAGTCACTGCTGTGGTCCTTAGGTTCACGCCAAACCACGGGAATACCAAAAGGTATTCCTTTGCGTTTTCCTTTTGTCCAGCCACAAATCATTTCCTCACAATTATGACACATAATATGAGGAGCCCAATTCTTGTCTTGATCTCCAAGGGGAACTTGAAAATAGGCAATATACGCACGTGTCACAAATGATAAAATATTGCGCCTTTGACAAAGTATGTAACCGCCACATATATAACAGAAGGTGTCAGGACTATTCTTATATTTACACCTACTCGAAGAAGCCATGATTCAATCTTAAAACAAAATAAGAAGGTGTTTTTATCAGATAATAATTGTTTACACTTAAAAACAACTACAATTATGTAAAAGTGATGTTTGTAAAACATTAATTGCCTTGTGGTTATGTTCAGTCCAAGAGTCTGAACTTTAACTACAATTTAAAAACCAATGCATGTCATTAACTGTAACAAAAAGAAATTAAAATTGCATAAAAACTAGAGCATGCACAAAAAAACGGATTTCCGATTTGGAATCAGCGATGCAGAAGTATATAGAAACAGTTCTAAACCTTTATGCAACAGAAAATAAAAAAAAAATTGTTCCCCAGTGAATTAATTCCACCAAACCTTTTAAAAAGGATTAACACCAATTCCTCACAAATTCTCCCAAATACAAAGGAGAAAGAAAAACTTCCCAATTCACTTTATGAGGCCAGTACTATTATCCTGCTACCAAAATCAGATAAAGATATCATGAACAAAGAAAAATACAGACTATGTTGATTCTCGTAAGTATATATGCAAAGATTCACAAAAAAGAGAGAAAAGAAGAAGAGGAAGAAGGAAAAGAAAAAGGAAAAGGAGGAGGAAGAAGAAAAGGAGAAGAAGAAGAAGAAAAGGAAGGGAGGAAGGAAGGAAGGAAGAAATGAAAAAAATCCCTCAAGTTTAAAAAAGAAGTAGATAGAGGCCTGCCCTATGGTGGCGCAGTGGATAGAGCATTGACCTGGAATGCTGAGGTTGCTGGTTTGAAACCCCGGGCTTGCCTGGTCAAGACACATATGAAAGTTGATGCTTCCTGCTCCTCACCCTGTTCTCTCTATCTCTTTCCTCTGTCTCCCTCTCTCTCTCTCTTTCTAGTAAAAAATGAATAAATAAATAAAAATCTAAAAAAAGAATTCTTAAAATAAAAAGAAAGAAGTAGAGTAAGTAGCAGACATATTCTGGCCAATGGCAATAAGCACTAAGAAGGAGTAAGGGGGCAGGAGACTAGAGGGAAGTAGTCCCTCGTGTAAAACAGAGGGGGAAACTGGGCACGGAGAGGCAAAATCTCTTCCCTGCTGTTCTCCAGCGAGTGAGTAGCAGGGCTGAAATTTAACTGGGGCCTTGTGTGCTCTGAGTTCCATGCGGGGAGGAAAACCCCAGTTCTGGGCCTGGCTTGTCAGTGTGATGTGTTTAAAGCATCTGCCATGGACCAGGCCTGGCACTTAGTCCTGAGCCCTGAGCAATCTCTAGCTTTTCTGAATCCACTTCTCCAGGACTTGGGGTTCTCACCTGTAAAATGGGGATAATAATACCGACTTCTCAGGGATATCCTGGCATTCGGAGAGCCTGGAGTGGGGCTTGCACAAAGGAAGCACTCAGGAAATGTAGGGTTCATTCAACAAGTATTCACTAAGCCCTTTCGGGGTGTCAGGTACTATGCTAGGCTGAGGACACAGCAGCGAACCTCCCAGTTGGAAATCCCTGCCCTCATGGGGCTCCTGTTGTCGTGAGGGTGAGTCACTTAAGTAGAAAAATGTGGAATATGTAGAGTGATAAGAACTGTGGAGATAAATAAAGCAGCTGTAATGGCTAGATGGTGGGTGCTGCATTGAATAGGGAGATCAGGGAGGGCTTCTCTCAGGAGGTGGCTTTAAGCAGAGACCTGAAGGAGAGGAAGAAACAAGTCATTCCTTCCAGGTGGAGGGAACAGCAAGTGCAAAGGCCCTGAGGTTGGAGGGCTGTTGGTGTGTTGAAGAAACAGCCAGGAGGCCAGAGTGACTGGAGCTGAGTGAGCAAGGGGCACCAGGAAAGAGGTGACGGCAGCGGAACCTGTCTATCCTGCAGGGCCTTGTGTGCCACCTGTTGGGGCTTTTACTTTGAGGGAGACAGGAGTCAGGGAGAGCTGTAAGTAGACTAGTTTCCTGAACTCACGTAAGTCTTTATTATTATTATTATTGCTGCTGTTGTTATTGTTCTTGTTATTCCCATGTTAAGAAGGCTGATGGAGATCAGGTAGTGGTCCAGTGCCCAAGGTGGAGGTAGAATTTGAACCAGGAATGAAAAACCCATCTCTTACTCACCTTGTGAGGGCACTATCCCATTCCCCACCAGGGGGCGCCAGAGGCCAGGCGCCAGGTTTGAGGAGGGGGGGGTGCCTCGTCCCGCCCCCCCCTCCGCCCCTCCCTTCCCTCCTCCTGGCTCCAGGCCCCACCCGGCTCAGACGGCTCCGGACGGGACCAAAAGCACAGGCCGCTTTGTGGGCGCCTCGGATCCCCGTAGGACCCCCGCCCAGCCGTCTGCGCGCCCCATCGGTGAGTGGCCCCCGACCGCAGCTGTCGCCCCCATCCCCAGGCCGCGGAGCTCCGAGCTTGCCCTGGCTCTTGGTTTAGTCGCCGGCTCACCCAAAACCCTCAGCCCCTATCCCGCAGTGTGTAACGGTCTCCCGGTCCCCAGTCCCTCCTGAAACCTGTCTCCTCCACTCTCTCAGCCCCTTCCAGTCTGTAACAGTGTCCCCCGCTCTCTGCGTCCCACCCAGTCTTGCCCAGTCTTCCCCGATCCCCTCTGTCTCCACCGGTCGCTCTGAATTCCCTTCCTCATCCTCTGAGCTAGGGGAGACCCGGTTCTTGGGGTCTCGCTCCACCGCCCTCATCTATCTCAGTCCTACCTGGTCCTCCGCCTACCCAAGAGCTCCTTTCCTACCTCACTAACCCATTGCCATCCGGCCACTTCAAGCGTCCTTCCAGCATGTCCACCAGAACCCTACCTCTTAGGACACTACCTACCTACCTACCTCTGCCGATGTCCCAGGGCCCAGCTCCTGCCTCTTCTTTACCTCTCTTTCCCCAAATCCTTTTTCTTTTCCTTTTTTAAAAAGATCATTATGATGGTATGGATTTTTAACATATTTGATTTGCAATTGTTTTTGATGTTCAAATTGTTTGATCTTTGGCCAGTGGCAGCCCCTTCAGGCTGGGGCCTGTGTGCCTGTGACATGCCCCATTTGTCTTTAAGTGCCTCCTCACTATCTGACCTAGGCTCACTTCTTTCTCTGCTCCAGCCCAAGAATCAGCCATGTCTCTTAGAAGCCCCAGTTCCTTTGTTTTTAAAAAAGTTTTCTTTTTTGACCTTAGTGAGAGGAGAGAGAAAAAGGTGTGTGTGTGTGTGGGGGGGAGCAGTCAGGAAGCACCAACTCGCAGTCACTGCTTCTCCTACATGCTTTAACCCGGCAAACCTAGAGCGTCCAACTGGGGACCTCAGCATTCTAGGTGGAGGCTCTATCCATGGGGCCACCACAGATCAGGCTGCCACAGTTTCTTTTAGAGGAAAATGATATTTAGAGACTCCGATCTGACTGAAATCTGGTTCTGGGAAAAGATCAGTAAAATTATAAGCATCTACCTAGACTGGTCAAGGAAAAATAAAAAGCAAGGACACCAGGAATGAAGGTGGAGACATCACTACAGATCCTATAGAGAGTGAAAGAGTAGGAAGGGACTTTAGAGAACAACAATCTGGGTGCTAGGGGTGCTCGCTGCTGCTGGGTTGCTAATTCTTCCTCTCTCTAATTCTTTAGACCTATGATAGGAGTGGAGGCTCTGAGGTCAGGTTGCCTGGAGTCCCAGCTTGAGGACTTTCCAGCCCATCAAACAAGTTATTGCTATCTTCTTAAGCCTCTGTTTTCTGGTCAGAAAAGTGAGAATAACAATAGCTCTACCTTACAAAGCTGTTATGAAGATTAAATAAAGTAGAGCAGTGTCTGGCAGGCAGTGATGATAAATGTTGAGTTCTTATTCTTGTGAACACTCCAGGCCTCCTGACCTGGATGCACCTGGGCAATTTCTCAGCTTTATTTCTCACCCCTCCACCTCCTGCCCATGAGTCCAGCCACCCCTTCCACACACTTCACAGCTCAAGGCTGTTCACATACCATCCTCTCTGCCTAAATGCTCTTGTTGTGCCCACTCTACAGGGAGCAGCTCAAAAGTCAGCCCAGCCAGAGCTTGCTAATCCTGTGGCCAGTTCATCATGTCCCCCTCTGGTGCCCACAAGTCCTCTGCCTTGCATTTCCCAGGCATCAGTGACTGCTTGGTGCCCAGGTCCTCTCCTCACTGGGTACTTTGAATGAGTGCAAGCTGGCCTTTGGCCATTTCAGGGTCCATAGCTCCTGACACATGGGGTGATTTCAGCAACAATGTGTGAAATAATGGAAGGGGAGGGGAGAGGAAGAGAAGAATGAAGGAATGAGGGAATATATTTTTTTCTGGGCAGCTTCTGCATCCTTCTCTTTGTCTATTCCTTGGTCTGCCACCACCAACCCACCTTCTTCAGCCATTCCACCATTAATTTCTCTCTGCCTCCCACTGACATAGTCACCGTCCTCCTCCTCTAGCATCACCTCCTGCCATCCATTATCAGTGCTCGCTGCTCCTCCCACTCTGCCCGCTCCTCCATCCTCCTCGTCTCAGTCCACCTTCCAGCTCCTTTCCCTCTCCTCCTCCTCCATGAGGCAGTTCCCCATCAACACCTCCTCCTTCTCCCTCAGACAGCTCTCCTCCTGCGCATCTCCCTTGGCTGGCGAGCCCAGTGGGTAGTGTGCAGCCACCATGTTCAGCTGGATGAAGCGGAGTGGGGCTCGGGGCCAGCAGCCTGAGGCCATCCGCACGGTGACCTCGTCCCTCAAGGAGCTGTACCGCACCAAGCTGCTGCCCCTGGAAGAACACTACCGCTTTGGAGACTTCCACTCACCTGCCCTGGAGGATGCCGACTTCGATGGCAAGCCCATGGTGCTGGTGGCTGGCCAGTACAGCACAGGCAAGACCAGCTTCATCCAGTACCTGCTGGAGCAGGAGGTGCCAGGCTCTCGCGTGGGGCCTGAGCCCACCACCGACTGCTTTGTGGCCGTCATGCATGGTGACACTGAGGGCATCGTGCCGGGTAACGCCCTTGTTGTTGACCCAGAGAAGCCTTTCCGAAAACTAAACCCCTTTGGAAACACTTTCCTCAACAGGTGTGCAGCCTAGTCAGGGGGCATCTTCCTCACCCTTCCCTGTCTGCGTTTTTTTCCTTTTCAACCCTAATTCCCTCCTCTCTATCCGATCCTTCCCCTTCCTGCCTCTGCTCTTCTGCCTTCCTCAGGGGAGCAGGTAAGCCAGGGGAGCCAGCCTGCCTGAGTTCTGCTTCTTCTCAGCTGTGTTGCCTTGGGTAAATGACTTGACCTCTCTGTGCCTCTCTTATCCTCATCTGGAAAATGGGGATAACCGTAGTCCTCATTACACAGGATTGTTTCAAGGACTAAATAAATTATAATACATAAAAGTGCTGAGAACAGAAGATTTTTTAAAATTTTTTTCAGGGAGAGAGAGAGTCAGAGAGAGGGATAGATAGGGATAGACAGACAGGAACAGAAAGAGATGAGAAGCATCAATCATCAGTCTTTCGTTGCGACACCTTAGTTGTTCATTGATTGCTTTCTCACATGTGCCTTGACCCCGGGTCTTCAGCAGACTGAGCAACCCCTTACTCGAGCCAGCGACCTTAGGTCCAAGCTGGTGAGCTTTTTTTTGCTCAAACCAGATGAGCCCGTGCTCAAGCTCGGGGTCTTTTTTTTTTTAAAAAAAATATGGAACGCTTCACGAATTTGCGTGTCATCCTTGCGCAGGGGCCATGCTAATCTCTGTATCGTTCCAATTTTAGTATATGTGCTGCTGAAGCGAGCACAAGCTCGGGGTCTTGAACCTGGATTCTCCGCATCCCAGTCTGATGCTCTATCCACTGCGCCACCGCCTGGTCTGGCTCTCTCTTTTTTTAAGTGAGGAAAGGGGAGATAGAAGGACAGACTTCCACACGCACCCCAACCAGGATCTACCTGGCAACCCCCGTCTGGGGCCAATGCTTGAATCAATCAAATACAGACATTTGACCAACTGAGTCACTGGCTGCAGGAGGGGAAGAGAGAGAGAAGGGGGAGAGGGAGGAGGAGAGAAGCAGATGGTGTACCTTGACCAGGAATCGAACCTGGGATGTCCATATGCTGGGCTGACCCTCTATCCACTGAACCAAGCAGCAAGGGCCAGTTCTGATTTTTTTTACAGTTATTATTCTCTGTACTGATCTTCTTTTTCTTTTTAAGTCTTCCCTTTCCTGAACCTGATTTAACTAACTAACCTCTGTGCAGTGCTGGTTTCTCTTCTGTGTCTTCTCCTCCTGTCTCTCCTTGCATTGACCCCTGCCCTTCCTTCTGCCCTAGGTTCATGTGTGCCCAGCTCCCTAATCAGGTCCTGGAGAGCATTAGTATCATTGACACCCCGGGTATCCTGTCCGGAGCCAAACAGAGAGTGAGCCGCGGTGAGTGGGGCTGGATTCTTGGGTCTGAGGGGTGGGGCTGGTCCCGGACTGCCGGGTCTGAGAAGGGAAGGCACAGACTGCAGGGACTCCTAGGCCAGAGGGAGGAGGCCCTGGTCTCTGCTAGGACTTGCCCTTGTGTCAGCTGGCCCTGTGCTGGCTAGTACTGGAAGGGAACTGTTGGAAAGGAGACCGTGATTCCCTGTGTTGGCACCAGTAGGGAGGCGGGTGGGTGAACACGTGTGAACAGGCCCCCGCAGCTGCACTCCTGGGCGGGCTGAAGGGGAGAGAGGGAAAGGGAGACAGGGAGAGACACACAAAGTAAGAGACAGAGATTCCGAGAGCGAGGCAGGGAGACAGAGAGACAAGAAGCCCGGAGGGAAGGGAGGCCCTGGGCACTGAGTTCCTCGCTGGGTCTGGGCCGCAGATGGGGCTGAGAAGGGGCTGGGAGGGGGACCTGGGCGGGGGCCAAGGCGGGGCCTGGAATTTATAAACAGCTGTGCAGGGGGAGCGGTAGGAGGCGAATTCCAGCGTGGCCTCCAGAGCCCGGCCCCCACCGCCCTCAGCATCTGCGCCCCGCACCGCCGCCCCAGCGTTCCGGACTCCGCCCCGCGCCCCGGAGACCGGGAACTGGGGCAAAAGAGGCCGCAGTGTGGGCCAGGGGGGGCCGGGAGGCTGGCTGCGGGGCAGAGCGAGAGCGCGGAGGGTAACGGTGTCCCTGGCTGCGGCCCAGCGACGCGCGTCCCCGGGGAGAAAGGCAGGGGGCAGCTGCGGAACTGATTGGGAGGGCGCACTGCCAGCCGCCGGGGGAGGGAGGGTTCCTGGGAGAACCGAAGGGAGCGGTGTCTCCAACCAGAGCAGGGGTGCCGTGTGCCGGGCCCAAAGGCAGTGGCGGGGGCGGGGTGGGGTGAGAGTAGAGAATAGGGTCTCCTTCCCTGACAGTGGGGATAGAGTAAGAGGAGGGCAGTCTGTCCGCCCCTCTGTCTGAGTGTGTGTCTGGGGGCCTGTGCCTGTGACTTCGTGTGTCTCTGAAGAGATGTGGGGACTGTGGGGGACTTGGAAGGCTGTGATGGTATCTCTGCATACAGTTGTGTGTTGTGTGTACAGGTGAGAGTGTGTGTGTGCGTGTCGGGGTGTGTCTTTTGTGGAACTGTGTGTGGTTGTGCCCGGGTGCCTTTGGATCTGGAAGGGGGTGGTTGTGGGTGTGAAGGTGTGCTTCTGTGCTGTGTGCACGTGCTGGTAGCTGCTACTTTATGCGGGTCTCACAATGTCTTTGTGAGTGTGTGACCAAGAATATCTGTGTAGAGCCTAGATTGTGAGCAAGAGTGTGTCTGGGAGTCTGCAACTTGGACTGTGTGACCAGGTATCTGCGGGGTGTGCACCTGTGTGTGAGCATGCATGTGTATGCACACTGCTGGGCTATGTGGCTGCCTCTGCATGCAATATTTGTGGATGTGCATGTGTGTACACACAATGGGGCCCTCTGGCATAGTTCAAATCTGGGCTCTGCTATTTTTAAACTGTGGGGCCTTGGGCAAGCTACCAGTATTTAACCTCTTTGTGCCTCAGTTTCTTCATCTGTAAAATAGGAATAATAATGGTATCAGCCTCAGTGGTTGCACTGGGGGTTAAAATTAAATGTCAAAATGTGCAGAGCCCAAAAACAGTGTGCAGCACACAGTAGGTGCTATGGAAGTGCTAATGTGATTTCCCTGTGTGAGTGCGCATGTGCCAGGTTCCTCTCTGTCACGTCTCCCATTCCCACGCTGACTCAATTTTCCTCCCTCCTTCCTTTCTGCATGAGACACACTTTCCAAATCCGGGCTGGTGTATGTGTTTTTGTAGACATTGGAGAGGGAGGGGGCCCCAGCTGCCGTCCCTCTGGTGACCAGCCAGCCCTTTCTCCCCCCAAACACTCTCCTCCACCCCACCCATCTAGTGCACAGAAACTGCAAGGAGCCTGCTTCCTGATGGCCCAGAACCCAGCTCCCCAGCTAAGTGTGGAGGCCCTTGGAGGCTCCTCCTACCTGTGTGTCTTGAGGGAGCCCCTTAATCTCTCTGTGCCTTAATTTTCTCATCTGTGAAATGGGGGTCATAAGAGTGTGTGTCTTCCTGCAGTTGTTTTGAAGGTTCAGTGAGGAATCGGGGACAGCTTAAAGTGATGTCAAGCGAATCAACTCTGGTTCCCTGTTCTGCCAGTTAACTCCTCTTCCCTGGGTGGCCACTCCATAGTCTCTCCTCCTCGAAGCCCTCCCTGACTCCCCAGGCTGGGTCACGTGCCCCCTCTGAGCTCCTGCAGCTCCCTGCGCTCAACTATCCCAGCCTGACCACTCTGGGGATAGGTCTGGGTCCCCAATAGACTATGATCCTGGTAAGGACAGGATGGGGCTGCCTGAGTAATCCGTGTCCCTAGCACAGAGCAGGTAACTCTTGGGAAGGGTCCCTGAACAACGACCCCCACCCCACCCCCGCTGCGGTGTCTGGCGTGCATCATGACTAATACCTGCTGAGCATTTACCAGGCACTCAGTACTGTTTGTTTTTTTGACAGTTTTATTGCGGTATAATTTACATGCCTTAAACTCACCTATTTTAAGTGTATAGTGCCAGGTACTGTTTTAAGCTCTCTATATGCGTTAGCTCATTTACACTGCTCACAAATATTAGGGGGTCAGGGAACGTGCAGATACTCCAGTACTTTCAGCCTTTTGTATAGTGCATTTTCACCAATGAAATAAAAGCTGGTTTTGCATCTTATTTGCATAATTGAACAACTTTCTTTGACTTATTTGCTTTTCTGATTTTTTTACTAAAAAAATCAAATGCTTCTTTTTTTTATCACTTCATATTCATTTTGAAATACCCCCTAATTTCTGTGAGCAGTATATATTCTTTTAATCTTCACAACAGTCCTACAAGGTCAGTTTTATTATGATTTCCGTTTACAGAAGAGGAAACAGAGGCTCAGAGAGGTTTCCTACTTGCTTAAGGTCACAGAGCTGATAGAGGCAAAGCCAGATTTAAACCCATGTTTTCCTGACTGACCTCTCTGCTCTCCCAAGCATCGCTTGGGAGCAAATGGTGTGAATGAATGAGTGAATGGTGAAACAAATGGTGAAAAGGAATGAATGAATGAAAGCAGTAGTCAGTTGTTGGGATGGGTGCTCCACAAAGGCAAGGACCTTGTCTGTGTGTCCTTTGTGGTATTAGGACCTGGCACACACCGAGGCTCTCAGTAGATATTGTTAAATACATTTATGATATTTAATATCTGCTATGACAAGAGCAAAGCCGGGGTCAATGTCAACTCTCTAGTTGCTGGATTGTGTGGAGATCCAACAGGTCTGGGTGGGGCCGGGATGATGGAGGTACTTACCGGACTGGGGTGTTCATAGAAGCACAGCTGTTAGGAAACACTTCAGTATTTTAACAACCTGTACATCTAGACTAATGCACAGCACTAGTATCTGCTGAATGAATGCATGAATGAATGAATGAGGGAAGGGGGGTGATTGCCCCTTGTAGCTAGATGGCTTGAGAGACTGGGGCCAGATTGATGGGGGAAATTTGGAGGGTTGCAAAGCCAGAGCAGTGGGATACTCTGGGGACCTTCTCTATTTCACATAGAAAAGGATTTTTATAGTGAAAACCCTGGACATCTGGACAGATATCAACCCAAAGGAATGGATGTACCCGGATGGCTGGAGGTTGGGGGCTAATCTTTGCCCCCCTACTCCTACCCTACCCCCACTCCCAGGCTATGACTTCCCAGCAGTGCTGCGCTGGTTCGCTGAGCGTGTGGACCTCATCATCCTGCTGTTCGATGCGCACAAGCTGGAGATCTCTGATGAGTTCTCTGAGGCCATCGGTGCACTGCGTGGCCACGAGGACAAGATCCGAGTGGTTCTCAACAAAGCCGACATGGTGGAGACTCAGCAGCTGATGCGCGTGTACGGGGCCCTCATGTGGGCACTGGGCAAGGTTGTGGGCACGCCTGAGGTGCTGCGCGTCTACATCGGCTCCTTCTGGTCCCAGCCCCTCCTTGTGCCGGACAACCGGCGCCTCTTTGAGCTGGAGGAGCAGGACCTTTTCCGGGACATCCAGGGCCTGCCGCGCCATGCTGCCCTGCGCAAGCTCAATGACCTGGTGAAGAGGGCCCGGCTGGTGCGGGTGAGCAGTCCTGGGGCGATGGTGGGCAGTACCGAAGGGCTGGTGTGGCAGGGGTAGCTCTAGCATGACCCTCCTCTCTTTGGCTACTTACTTGTCATGGACTTATCGGCTATCGGATTAACTAGTTGTCTAATCAGAGTTCTCCAGGCTGGGTCAGTCTGGTGCAAAGTGGACTGGGGGAAGCAGAATTAATTGAATGGAAAATTTTTCCTCTACCCTTGTGTTCCTGTCTCTTCTCTGTTCTATTATTTCTTAATTTATCACCTACAACTACTCAGACTGTATCATGTCCCACCCAGGACTCCTGTCTCACGCAGCAAAAACCAAGCCCTCCCTGTGGTCCACAGTTGACCTCTTCCACCCTCCACCTTCACCCTGCTTTTCCTCTCTATCCTCATCATCCACTCCCTTCCCACCATTCACTGGTCTTCACTCTGGCCTCTCCAGTCCTACCTCAGGGCCTTTGTACTTTCTGTTTGTTTCCTATTCTTGGAGACCTCTTCCAACTCACCCCCTCCTACCTGGATATCCACCTGGCTCACTTGTCACCTCCTTTAGTTTTTATTCAAGTGTCACCTCTCAGAAAGGCTTCCCTGCCTGCCCTCCCTTTTAATGAAAATAACTCTCCCCCTCCTTCCTGCAAGTCCTGCTTTATCCATGTTGCAGCTTTCTTCACAGCGGTCATTACTACCTGGTCCTATGTTAGCCATTCATTGGCCTTTGGTGTTTGTTGCCGTCTCCTCTACTTGCACTTAAGCTCCACAGAAGCAGGGATCTTCCTTTGAATTTGTCTCCCACTCTATTCCCAGCTCCTGGAACAGGGTTTGTGTTCAGTAAATATTTATTGAATGAATGGCATTGAACAAACACTCGCATTCAACAAAATCTCTTCTGTGCCTGGCCCTGTGCCAGGTAATGCAGGGCAATCCCATTTTCAGACAGTGATCTCAGACTCCCAGCATGTCGGGGCCAGGAATGGGGAGCCTAGGAGGAAATCAGAGAAGGCTTTTTGAAGGAGAGGGCACTTGAGCTGCAAACTGGATGACGAGGAGGACGAGGAGGGGAAGGGATTCTACAGTGGGAGCAGCATGGATTGGAGATGAGAACGAGCTAGTTCAAGGAAAAGGGAAAATGGCAGCTGAACCTAGTGCAGGAAGTACAAGTAACTGAATCTGAGGCTAGGCAGGTGGGTGGGAATCAGAGCACCTGGGGCAGTGGCCAGGAACATGCACTTTGTCCCAAGGGTCGTAGGGAGTCATGGAAGTGTTCAGAGCAAGGGAGGCAAAGGCACTGGGGAGGACTGGAAGGGTTCAGCCTAAGGGAGGGACAGCCTCAGACTAGCTGCCTTTTGGAGCGTGGATTCAAGGGTGGTGAGATGGGCACAGACCAGGAGGAGGCTGGGCACTGAGGAATGAGGAGGAGCCTGGATCAGGACAAGGGCTTGGGGAGCCAGAGGAGAGCACTGGTTTCAGAGTGATTTTGGAGGCCAAATGGAACATTCATAGGGGAGCCTGCCAGGGTGGGGGTGGGGCAGGAAGCCGGGCAAGCAAGGAGTCCCAGAGGGTTAAGGAGCCAGAGGTGTTGATTTTAAGAAGCAGCAAGAGGGGGTGAGTCAGAGCCCCCACCCTTACCCCAGGAATCCTCCGTGGGAGGGAGGGCCCGGTGTGGAGCCTTGAGAACCCACCTTTCTTTCCTTCTCTGCCCAGGCTCCGCACTGCCTCTGCTTGTCTCTCTCTCTGACTCTCTCTCATATATATATTTCTACCTCTTTCTCAGTTTCTCTCTTTTATTCTTTATCTAACTTTTTTCTCTTCCTCTATCCTCTGTTTCTCTCCCTCTTCCTTTATCCCTCATTGATTCTCTCTTCTCTGACTCCTCTCTCCTTCTCTCCCTCCCTCATCCTATCTATCTATCTATCTGTCTATCTAACCATCTATTTATCTATCTATCATCTATCTATCTATCTATCTATCTATATCATCATCATCATCATCTCCTTCCCTGTCTGTCTTCCCCAGTCCCCAAACACCTTCAGGAGGCACACAGCGGTCGGAGCTGGAGCCCAGGGCCCTAAGACTGAGGGGCAGGGTCGGGCCGGACACCTGGTGCCCCCGCCGGACAGGAGGCGGCTCCGGAAACCCGGACAAACCCCGGAGTCCGGGACCTGCGCCCTGGCCCACCCCACCCTCCCACCTTATCTCTTCCTGGCACCTTCCCCTGCTTCCTCTCTGGAAAAGCCATCAGCGCCCTCCCAGCCTCCCCTCTTCTGGGCCACCGAGGAGCCGCCCTTAGACCCCGCCCCCTCATCCCATTGGCTCGTTCCCACATGCCACGCCCACCACGCTGGCCAGACCCCTGCCCTTACACCTACAGACCACTCCTTCCCCTTACTTCTGTAGATCCATCCTTGGATCCCCAGTGCCGTTCAAGGCACAGGGTCCTTTGTGACCAAACCTCACTGCCATCCCCCCCCCCGCCCCCTCCCCGCTCCATGTCACTTGCTCAGCCGCCATGTATGATTCTACCACCGTTGGTCCCACCATCAAAAAGTCTCTCCCCCAGGGGTACAAAGCCTTTCTGGACTCTGGGTAGCTACCCCTTCTTCACAAGGTAGGGTGTGGGCCCCGTCCTTCAGTTGAGATGAGAGCTGGTAAAAGGGGCGATTTCATCGTGTTGTGTGATACATGAGGTCAGAGACTTGGGCAGGTCTGAGTCTAAAGCGGCCACATGCCCTGAACCTGCCTACTGAGCTTCTCTGAGTAGCTCAGTGACATTCATTCAACAAACAGTTACTGAGTGTCTGCAACATGCCTCTTCACTGTTCCAGGACCTACAGATAAAGCAGGGAGCAAACCAGATGGAATTTCTTTCTTTCTTTCTTTCTTTCTTTCTTTCTTTCTTTCTTTCTTTCTTTCTTTCTTTCTTTCTTTTTACAGGGACAGAGAGAGAGTCAGAGAGAGGGATAGACAGGGACAGACAGACAGGAACGGAGAGAGGTGAGAAGCATCAATCATTAGTTTTTCGTTGCCCTCACAACACCTTAGTTATTCATTGATTGCTTTCTCACATGTGCCTTGATCGCGGACCTTCAGCAGAGCGAGCAACCCCTTGCTGTAGCCAGTGACCTTAGGTCCAAGCTGGTGAGCTTTTGCTCAAGCCAGATGGGCCCGCACTCAAACTAGCGAGCTCGGGGTCTCGAACCTGGGTCTTCTGCATCCCAGTTCGACACTGTATCCACTGCGCCACTGCCTGGTCTGGCTGGAATTTCTTGTAGAATTATTTTTTAACGCGAAAGTGGGTACAAATGAATATCACATTATATTGTATGTCATAAGGATTATGAAGAAAAATGAGGCGGAGGAAAGAAATTGGTGAGGGACTCTTTTAGGGACACTAGTGAGGGTCTCCCAGAGGAGGTGATATTTGAGCAGGGGCCTGAAGGAGGGAAAGGGGGAGATGGGTGGAGATATGGGGAAGACCATACCAGGCAGAGGAAACACTAAATGCAAAGGCCCCGAGGAAGGGGCATGCTTGAACAAGTAGCCCAGGGAGGCTGGAGGAGACAGAGTGGTGGAGGTGGGAGGGGGTGAAGATTCAGATCCAGAGTCACCAAAATTTTTAGCATTAACTTATGATTCATTTAGTCGGTGTTTTTAATTGAGCATTTAAGACCATCTCACAGTAAAGCATTCATGCTCTGTCAAATATGCCCCTTCCTGCCCCGGATCCCACTGGCTCTGAGGGTCTCTTCCCTAGAGGTGGCCCCACAAATAGTTTCTTGTGCCTTTCCCTAGAGATACTGTTTTTATTTAAGCATATATGTTTACTTATTTAGCTTCCTATTTAAGTGGGACATAGTATGCTCGTTACTCTGCCCTCCATGTTTGTCTTTTGATAACATATGAGATTGTGGCTCAGAGTCGCCCTAGCTAACTGGCTTATTTAAAAATATTTTTCGAGTGTTTTCTGTGCACATGGTGCCAGTGCTGAAGTCCCATTTCTCCTGGAGCTCACATTCTGATGGAAAGAGACAGAATAAATGAACCAACAAATAAGTAAAATAATAATAAATGTTGTGAACAGAACAATAAAGGTAAAGATAGAAGATAATTGGATGGTAGTGGTTGGGGTACCTGCTTCCTATAGGATGGCTTGTGTGAGGAAGTGGCCTCAAAGGGAAGCTGAGGAAGCCAGCTGCAGAGAGTAGCATATGCAAAGGCCCTGAGGTGGGAAAAGGGTGGACATCTGGTAAACTCAGGAAGGCAAGTGAGGAAGCTGGAGCAGTGACTGGGGAGAGATACTACTGTTGGATGAAGTGGCAGGAGCTGAATCATGTAGAGCAGTGCTTATCAAAACTTTCAGTCTTGGGATGTCATTACACTCTTAAAAATTATTGATCCCTGGCCTGACCTGTGGTGGCGCAGTGGTAAAGCGTCGACCTGGGAACACTGGGGTCGCCAGTTCAAAATCCTGCACTGGTCTGGTCAAGGCACACATGGGAGTTGATGCTTCCAGCTCCTACCCCCTTTCTCTCTCTCTCTCACTCTGTGTCTCCTCTCTAAAATGAATAAAATAAAAAAACAAACAAACAAAAATTATTGGCCTTGGCCCATTGGCTCAGTGGATAGAACAACTGCCTGGCATGCAGAAGTTCTGGGTTTGATCCCCAGTCAGGGCACACATGAGAAACTATCATTTGCTGCTCTTCTCCTCTTTCTCCTCCTTCTCTCCCTCTGCCCCTCTCATAGTCAGTGGCTTGATTGGTTCCAGTATTGGCCCAGGGCGCTGAGGATATCTCAGTTGATTCAAGCATCAGTCCCAGATGGGGGTTGCCAGGTGGATCCAGGTCAGGGCGCATGAGGGAGTCTGTCTCTCCATCTCCCCTCCTCTCACATAAAAAAATAAAATGAGGGCTTCAAAAAATTTGTATGTACATGGACTAAATCTGTCTGTGTTGGTTATATTAGAATTTAAAACTGAGCCTGACCTGTGGTGACACAGTGGATAAAGCGTCAACCTGGAAACACTGAGGTCACCAGTTCAAAACCCTGCACTGGTCTGGTCAAGGCACATATGGGAGTTGATGCTTCCAGCTCCTCCCCCCTTTCTCTCTTTCTCTCTCTCTCTCACTCTGTGTCTCCTCTCTAAAAATGAATAAAAAAAAAATTTGTATGTACATGTACTAAATCTGTCTGTGTTGGTTATATTAGAATTTAAAACTGAGCCTGACCTGTGGTGACACAGTGGATAAAGCGTCAACCTGGAATGCTGAGGTTGCCGGTTTGAAATCTCAGGGCTTGCCCGGTCAAGGCATATGTAAAAAGAACCATGAGTTGATGCTTCCCGCTTCTCCATTCTCCTTTCTTTCTCTCTCTCCTCCCTCTAAAAATCAATTTAAAAAAATTAGAATTTAAAACTGAGAAAACATCTAATGTTCTCTTATAATATTAACAAACCAATAACTAATAGTTACATAATTATTAAGCAGTCATTTGTTATAAATATTATCGGTAGGTTATTGATAATGTTAATTTATATTAATAAATATTGGTAATAAGATCATTTAAAATAACAACTGTTAGTTAACCTAACATATGTTTTATAAAAATTAACTATTTTTGAAACAAAACAAAATTAGGAAGGACAGTGAACCTGTTTTACAGTTTTGCAAATCTCTTTAATGTCTGGCCTCCCATACCTTGTAGCCTTAAAGAAAACTCTTCTGTCCACTCAGGAGGAAATGAGAAGTAAAAAAGATAAATAGTGCCTTACTATTATTATTAAAATACTTTTGATTGGGTGAACCCCTAAAATGTCTCGGGACCCCCTTGGGTTCCCCAGACCACACTTTGAGAATTGCTACTGCAGGATCTTCTTGGCTGTGGTAGGAATTTTGAACTTGGATGAAAAGCAAATGGAGACTTTGGAGAAGAATCTTGTCTGGTTCCTTTAAAAAATCCTCCAGCTGCTGCTGCTGCTACATGGAGAAGGGTTTGTAGGGACAAGAGGAGAAGCCAGGAAATCAGCGGGGTGACTGGTGTGTCTGCCCAGGCAAGAGATGGTGACTGGGGTGGTGGCCACTGAGGCCCAGTGAAATGACATACTTATTTATTTATTTTTATTTTTTCATTGATGGGGGGGGGTGGGAGAAAGAAAGAAGCATCGACTCACTATTCTACCTAATTGTTCCATTTAGTTGTGCACTCACTGGTTGCTTCTCATATGTGCCCTGACCAGGGTTCAAACCCTTGATCTTGGTGTGCCGGGATGATGTTCTATTCACTGAACCACCAGGCCAGGGCCAAATGAGAGATTTAGGAAGAAATAAGGAAAGGGTCCACTATGGTGTTGGAGGTGTGAGGAGTAAGAAGATTGAAATCAGGAGTAATTTCCAGATTCCTGGCCTCCACTGGGGAGGGAGAAGTGGGGGTGCACAGCTGAGGGGGACACAGCCCTGGGGGCCAGGCCCAAATGCCACAGAGGGTGTCATATAAGACTGAGCTGTCCAGGAATGTAGACAAGGCAATCAGCTCTGAGCGTTGAGCTCCAGGGAGGGGGCTGGTCTGGTCTGTAGATGTGGGTGTGCACCGCGGCTGCGCTGCAGGGTGTTTAAGCCACAGGCGGGGCCAAAAGTGCCTAGGAGCCTTCCACCTGTGGTGGCAACGGGGCAGCAGCTCACCAGCAACTGTCAGAAACACAAACTCTCCGCTGCGCGGGGCCACGTGCATCAGCAACTGTGGGCGGGAGGCCTGGGAACTTGTTTCAGCAAGCCGGCCAGCTGACTGTGAGGCGGGCTCAGGCGCCGAAACCCCTTCCCTCAGGTTCACACGTACATCATCAGCTACCTGAAGAAGGAGATGCCCTCCGTGTTTGGGAAGGAAAACAAGAAGAAGCAGCTGATCCTCAAATTGCCTGTCATCTTCGCTAAGATTCAGCTGGAGCATCATATATCCCCCGGCGACTTCCCGGACTGCCAGAAGATGCAGGTGGGAGGCCCTGCGGGCGTGGGCGTGTGCTGGAGGGTCGAAGGAGGGAGAGTTGTCACGGGGTTGGCTTCTGTGGGCTCCCAGATAGGGCCTCGCAAATGGGAGGGATGGATGGCAGGTTCTCAGAAGCACCTTCTGCAAATAGCATGGGAGCTCGTTTTAAGAGTTAGGATAGTAATGGGCAATCTTTTGAGCTTGGTGTGTCAAAATTCGTCAAGAAAACGAGCATAACTCGGGTGGTGTGTCACTTCGAGAAAAACGGCCTAACTGGAAGTCCCAGAACTAGACGCTCTGTGCTGGAGTTCTGTTGTTTTGGCCTACAGACCTCCGGCACAGTATCTACACTACAGTAAATGTTTTATCCTTGGCTACTGCACCTGGCGGTGCAGGAGCTGAGGATGAAACGTCCTTCTGGGCGTGCGGCCCCATACTTCTCTGGTATGCGGCCACGTGTCATAGAAAATGGTTACGCATGTCAGTGCTGACACTTGTGTCATAGGTTCTCCATCATGGAGTTAGGATAAAGGAGTGCAGAAAAACTCCAAATAACTGTGGCTTAATTAGGACAGAAGTTTATTTCTCTCTATACAAGTTCTGGAAGGTGATTTAGGGCTGGTTTGGTGCTTCACAGAGCCTCGGACCCAAGCCCTTTCTTAGTTAGTTCCCCTTCATGCCTGGTCTTCAGTCTCAAGAACCCCTCATGGTACAAAATGGCTATGGAAACTCCAGCCCTTGTATCTGCATTCCAGCCAGCAAGAAGTGGGAAGGGGAATGGAAGCTAATGGGATAGTCTCTTTCTTTATAGAACAATGCTGTCCAATAGTACTTCCTACTATGATGAAAGTGCTTTATGCTGTGTGGTTCAAAATGGTAACCAGTAGCCACATTAGAACTAAAATATTAGATTTTGTTTAATTTTAACTTATTTAAATTTAAATAACCACATGTAGTTACTGTATTGAACAGGGCAGTTCTACTAAAATTGCACTTGTAACTTGTGCTGACATTCAGTTGGCCAGAATTTAATCACATGGCCACAGTCAACTGAAAGGGAAGCTGGGAAGTATAGTCTTTCTTCTAGGTGGCCAAGGTAACATTCAGGGGTTCCAGTACTGAGGAAGAAGGGACAAATGGATCATGGGGGATGAGTGGGAGGCTCCTCGCATGTCCAGGCCTAGGATTAACCAGTGCTGGAGATGCACTGGGTCTGGGTGTGGTAGCGTGGGGATAAATGAGGAGCTACTGGAACTGGGCAGGACACGAGTGACCAAATGACCATGAAGACAGAAGTTCTGGCCCAGGCATGGAAGTGGGGACTAGCTCCTACCCAGGCTGAACCCGTTTTAAGGACTGATATTCAAAGCCTGTGTGACCTTTGGGTCTGAGATGTCTCCAACCCAAGACTGAGGAATTAGGGTAGAGTGAATTTTGCCTGGACCCCTTACTAGCTCCATGAACTTGGGTAAATCACTTTGTTGTCTGAGCCTCAGTTTCTTCAACTGGAAAATTGGCATCCTGACAGTGTCTGCCTATTGCCATGAATACCCGCCAGCAAATGGGTGTCAACAACACCCTAGGACAGTGTCTGGCACAGAGACCAGGCTTTTCAACCTTAGCACTACTGACATTTGAGGCCAGAGATTTCTTTGCTGCAGGATGTTTAGTGGCATCCCTGGCCTCTATCATCAGTAGCACTGCCCCCCAGCTGTGACAATCAAAAATGTTTCTAGAGCCTGACCAGGCAGTGGTGCAGTGGATAGGGCATCGGACTGAAATGCAGAGGACCCAGGTTCGAAATCCCAAGGTTGCCGGCTTGAGCGTGGGCTCATCCGGCTTGAGCGCAGGCTCACCAGCTTGAGCATGGGATCATAGACACGACTGCCATGGTCTCTGGCTTGAGCCCAAGGTCACTAGCTTGAAGTGCAGGGTCGCTGGCTTCAGCCCAAGGTTGCTGACTTGAGCAAGGGGTCACTCACTCTGCTGGAGCTCCTGGGTCCAGGCACATATGAGAAAGCAATCGATGAACAACTAAGGAGACTAAGGAGCCGCAATGAAGAATTGATGCATTTCATCTCTCTCCCTTCCTGTCTGTCCCTATCTGTTCTTCTCTCTGTTTCTCTGTCTCTGTCACACACACAAAATATGTTTCTGGAGCTTGCTACACATCCTCTGGGGAACACCATTACTCTGGTTGAGCACCACTGGACTAGATAAATAGCACCTGTTAATATAACACTGACATTTTTATGCAGACAAGTTCATTCAGCCTTTCCACCCTCCAAATGAGGGGAGTGCTAGAGATCAACCTGGTTTACAGATGTGGACACTGAGGCTCAGAGAGGCAAAGTCACTTACCCAAGAACACACAGCTTCTAAGTGGAAGGGCTGGGTGGGAACCCCAACAGCCTGGCCTTGGAGTTCTGCCCCCAACTTCACTGTTACTCTCCTCCCCCTATCTCTTTATGGTCACTATCATAGGTCTCTCTATCTTGGCTTTGGAAATTAATGTGATGCCATGATATGGGTCAATCTTTGTTGTGACTTTCCCAGTGTAGGTGACTTCAGGCTGCCTGGGTGAGAAGCAGTGTGACCACAAACCCAGCCCCACAGCTGCTCTAGCAAAAGAATACCTCTTGAGGGGGGGTGTCCCAGGATCTCTTAATGATCTTTATTTAAAAATTTAATTTTAATGGGGTGACATTAATAAATCAGGGTACATATGTTCAAAGAAAACATCTCCAGGTTCTCTTATCATTCAATTATGTTGCATACCCATCACCCAAAGTTAAATTGTCCTCTGTCACCTTCTATCTGGTTTTCCCTGTGCCCCTCCCCTCCCCCCTCTCCCTCCCTCTCCTCCCTCCCCCCACCCCGTAACCACCACACTCTTGTCCATGTCTCATAGTCTCACTTTTATGTCCCACCTATGTATGAAATCATGCTGTTCTCAGTTTTTTTCTGTTTTACTTATTTCACTCCGTATAATGTTATCAAGGTCCATCCATTTTGTTGTAAATGATCCGATGTCATCATTTCTTATGGCTGAGTAGTATTCCATAGTATATATGTACCAAAGCTTTTTAATCCACTCGTCCTCTGACGGATACTTGGGCTGTTTCTAGATCTTCGCTATTGTGAACAATGCTGCCACGAACATGGGGGCGCATTTCTTCTTTTCGAACAGTGCTATGGTGTTCTTAGGGATATATTCCTATAAGTGGGATAGCTGGGTCAAAAGGCAGTTTGATTTTTAATTTTTTGAGGAATCTCCATACTGTTTTCCACAGTGGCTGTACCAGCAGTGCAGGAGGGTTCCCTTTTCTCCACATCCTCGCCAGCACTTATTCTGTGTTGTTTTGCTGATGAGTGCCATTCTGACTGGTGTGAGGTGATATCTCATTGTGGTTTTAATTTGCATTTCTCTAATGATTAGTGATGTTGGGCATTTTTTCATATGCCTATTGGCCATCTGTATGTCCTCTTTGGAGAAATTTCTATTCATTTCTTTTGCCCATTTTTCGATTGGATTGTTTGTCTTTCTGGTGTTGAGTTTTATAAGTTCTTTATAAATTTTGGTAATTAACCCCTTATCAGACGTGTTGTGGAATATGTTCTCCCATTGTGTGGTTTGTCTTTTTATTCTGTTCTTATTGTCTTTAGCTGTGCAAAAACTTTTTAGTTTGATATAGTCCCATTTGTTTATCATGCCTTTTATTTCATTTGCCCGTGGAGATAAATTGGCAAATATATTGCTGCTACAGATGTCGGAGAGCTTGCTGCCTATGTTTTCTTCTAAGATGCTTATGGTTTCACGGCTTACATTTAAGTCTTTTATCCATTTTGAGTTTGTTTTTGTGAATGGTGTAAGTTGATGGTCTAGTTTCATTTTTTTGCAGGTAGATGTCCAATTTTCCCAACACCATTTGTTAAAGAGTCTGTCTTTACTCCATTGTATGTTCTTCCCTCCTTTGTCAAATATCAGTTGTCCATAAGGTGTGTGTTTATTTCTGGGTTCTCTGTTCTGTTCCATTGATCTATGTGCCTGTTCTTATGCCAGTACCAGGCTGTTTGAGTACAATGGCCTTGTAGTAAACCTTGATATCCGGAAGAGTGATACCTCCTGCTTTATTTTTTCTTTTTAAGATTGCTGAGGCTATTCGTGTTCTTTTTTGGTTCCATATAAATTTTTGGAATATGTTTTCTATATCTTTGAAGTATGTCATTGGTATTTTAATTGGTATTGCATTGAATTTATGAATTGCTTTGGGTAATATAGATATTTTAATGATGTTTATTCTTCCTAGCCATGAGCACAGTATATGCTTCCACTTGTTTGTATCTTCCTTGATTTCTTTTATCAATGTTTTATAATTTTCCGAGTACAAGTCCTTAACCTCCTTGGTTAAATTTACTCCTAGGTACTTTATTCTTATGGTTGCACTAGTGAAGGGGATTGTTTCCTTAATTTCTTTTGCTGACAGTTCATTGTTGGTATATAAAAATGCCTCTGATTTCTGAGTATTAATTTTATATCCTGCCACCTTGCTGAATTCATTTATCAGGCCCAGTAGTTTTTTGACTGAGACTTTAGGGTTTTCTATATACAATATCATATCATCTGCAAATAATGACAGTTTTACTTCTTCTTTTCCAATTTGGATACCTTTTATTTCTTCTTCTTGTCTGATTGCTGTAGCTAAGACTTCCAGAACTATGTTGAATAAGAGTGGTGAAAGGGGGCACCCCTGCCTGGTTCCTGATCTTAAGGGGATTGCTTTTAATTTTTGCCCATTTAGTATGATGTTTGCTGTGGGTTTGTCGTAGATAGCCTTTATTATGTTAAGGAATGTTCCCTGTATTCCCATTTTACTGAGAGTTTTGAGCATGAATGGGTGCTGGATTTTATCAAATGCCTTTTCTGCATCTGTTGAAATTATCATGTGATTTTTGTCCTTCCTTTTGTTTATGTGATGAATCACATTGATTGATTTGTGAATATTGAACCAGCCTTGCCTCTCCAGAATAAATCCCACTTGATCATGGTGTATGATTTTTTTCATATATTGCTGGACCCGGTTGGCTAACATTTTGTTGAGAATTTTAGCGTCTAAATTCATCAGGGATATTGGCCTATAATTTTCTTTCTTTGTGTTGTCTTTGCCTGGTTTTGGGATCAGAATTATGCTCGCCTCATAAAAGGAGTTTGGAAGTCTTCCTTCCTCTTGAATTTTAGGATCTCTTAATGATCTTTCCATCCCAAAGCTAACCTCTGCATTTGGCAGTGAGCCTCCTGGCTCTTTCCATGTGTGGGGTAACAGAGTGGCAAGAATGGAATCTTTTTAACTTGCATCATGGTGGGGGAGCTGGCTGGGCAGCTGGGGTGTCCAGGGGGTGGGCAGGCCTGGGGGCCGACTCTCTAGCACTCTGGTAAAGCTGGGGCTGATGTCAAAATGTCTAGTAGCTGGCAAATGGCTGCGGCTCTGAGTCACCGGAGGTCTCCTGAGCTCTCTCTGCCTAGTGACTCTGGGGCACCCCCGGCACAGGGGGAGGGTCCGTGAGACCCTGTTGCCCAAGTCCCTTTTGAGTGGTGGGCCCCCAAGCAGATATTCGAACACATTTGCACCCCTTGGCAAAGAGCCGCTATCTGAGCTGCTTAAGTGTCATGGTGCCACCATGGGCCCGGGCCCTTGGGGATGGTACCCCCTGACTTCTCATTGCCCTCTTAGGAGCTGCTGATGGCTCACGACTTCACCAAATTCCACTCATTGAAGCCGAAGCTGCTGGAAGCCCTGGACGAGATGTTGACGCACGACATTGCCAAGCTCATGCCCCTGCTGCGGCAGGAGGAGCTGGAGAGCACCGAGGTGGGCGTGCAGGGCGGCGCTTTCGAGGGCACCCACATGGGCCCGTTTGTGGAGCGAGGGCCCGACGAGGCCCTGGAGGATGGCGAGGAGTGCTCCGACGATGAGACCGAGTGGGTGGTGACTAAGGACAAGTCCAAATATGACGAGATCTTCTACAACCTGGCGCCAGCTGACGGCAAGCTGAGCGGCACCAAGGCCAAGACCTGGATGGTGGGCACCAAGCTCCCTAACTCGGTGCTGGGGCGCATCTGGAAGCTGAGTGACGTTGACCGGGATGGCATGCTGGATGACGAGGAGTTTGCTTTGGCCAGCCACCTCATCGAGGCCAAGCTCGAGGGCCACGGGCTGCCCACCAACCTGCCCCGGCGCCTTGTGCCGCCCTCTAAGCGGCGCCACAAGGGCTCCGCGGAGTGAGCCAGCATTGCCTGCTGGCCCTCCGCCCCACTTGCCCTGCTGTGGCTCCCCAGCTTTGGTCAGCTGCACGCACATCCCTACCCCGGCCCACACAAATCCTGCCTGCCCATCTTCCCAGCTGTAAGCGTGGGGGTCACTCTGCTCCCCACCACCAGACAGAGGGGACCAAGGGAGGGGCAAGACTTCTCTGTTCACCCATCACACCTCTCCCCACACATACACTTAGGCACATTACACCAATGGTAACACACAGAGGCATCCATCCACTCACCATTCTTTCAAGTATTTATTGAGCACCTACTACATTCAGTGTTTGGGGCTCATTCTAGGCACCGGGGATTCCAGCAGAGAAGACAGATACACACATCTGCCCTCAGAGGCCTACATCCTCCGGAGAGAGCACCTGTATGTCACAGACCAGCCCTGGGCAGCCGCCCCCCTGGGTTCTGGGCTGGACTCCTCACCTCTCCCCTTAAATGAGCAGCCACTTGGTTGAAATGACTAACAGGCCTCCCACCCCACTTCTTCTTGCCCTCCCAGGAAACAACCCCTCACCCCATCACGTCCTCAGGCCTTGGGACCACTAGGGGCTCAGAAGGGAGACATAACCTCCTACTTCCTCAGATGGACCCCTCTTAGGCCCTCCCCCCCCCCCAACTCTGCTCACATCCTACTTTAACAGGGATCTTTAGGAGACAGAAAAGCCCTTTCGACCCTTGCTCCTACTAGACTGAGCTCACTTTGAGGTATTTATGTCCTTTGACCACCCGCCCTGGATTGAAAGCCCAGCCTCGCCCCTCTGCCCCCTTCAGCTGGTGGTCAGAATTTGAGACTGCTGGGGCCCAGCCTCAGTGCCCGCCATGAGTCCATATTTCAGTGGCGCCTCTGCCAAATATAAAGGGTCCCAGGGCTTTATTTTAGTCCTCCTTTCAGGGATGTCATCGGGGGACGGGCTCTTGGTGCTACAGTCGCCCCCTCTTCTCCCCTACAGGAACCTCGCACCTCCTCCCTATCCCGCCATCACCCCATGTTAGTACTTGACCCTGGTGAGGACCCAATGGAAAAGACGGCGAGAGTTACACAAGGGAACTATGCCCCCTCCGGGTTTCTGGCTGGGATTCCCACGTTCACCGTCTCCCCCGCCCCACGCCTGGGAGGGGCTTGTGAATGGAATAGCGGCCCCCCCGAGCGAATAAAGGCCAAGGCTTCGTTCCCTGTAGGAAGGAGTCAGGCTGTCTTGGGGATGGCCTGTGGGTGGGTTGCTCTGCCCCTGACCCCCGGGGAGGAGAGCCCGGGCAGGCCTTGGTGGTGGTGGTGGGGTCCCCTCCAAGCTCTCAGGGCGCGGTGGAGGCCGTGACTCACTGCTGCGGAGCCTGATGATTCAGCCTGGGCTGGAGGCCAGCCCGACATATTTTCCGAAGAAAAGTTACTTGGGGGCCCTCCCTCCGGGACATCCTTTCCTCCCACTGCCCGCCGCGGGGGCCTGGGAACCGAGCTCTGGGGCGTGGGGTTGTGTGTGCGCGAGCTTGGGCACAACCTGCCCCCGCCCTGCCCGCCAACGTACACCCATCAACCAGGGTACACAACTTCTGACACGTCACCCCCAGGGACAAACGGGCTCCTGTAGGGGAGGAGGTGGTGCTGCCCATAAGCCCACAGCGTGTGCGCGCACGCTGAGGCCCAGGGGACTCTCAGCCTTCGCTACGCAGCGGACACACACCCAAGACACACCCACGGCACCCCGGGACACGGTGGCCCCGCGCTTTGCCCGCCCACGCGCGCCTGCTTTCGCGGCTCCCAACGCCCTCTGGCGGACACTCGCGAGCAAGGCGGGCTGGTGGCCGACTCCCCCTTCCGAGGTGGTGTGGGCGCTTGGATTTTCCAGGGCCTGCCACCTTCCCAATGCTCTGCGCAACAGCTCAGCTGAGTTCTGTGTGACTTCCCCGCGTAGCTCCTTCCCTCTCTGTGCCTTCTTCCTTTTTGAGTCTAGAGCAGCCTTTATGCGGCCCAGGATCCCTTGGATGGTTGCCAGGGCCCGAGGGCCTCTGGGCTTCCTTCCTTATTTGTAAACAGTTAAGATTTAGTTGATTCTAAGATGAAGTTCAGGGGTGAGGCGGTTACAAGAGCTACCATTGAGATGCCAGGCACAATCTTAGTGCTTTGTATAAATATATTATCTCATTTAATCTTCGGAATTAATCTATGCGGGAGATGTACTATTATCATCCCCATTTTACAGATGAGGAAACTGAGGCAAAGCTAAGTAGCTTGCCCAAGATTAATGACAGAGTGTGTGCTTCTAGGGTTCTAACAGTGTATGTTTCCAACATTACTTGCATATAAATTTTTGTCCTTCCAACGTCCACATTATGAAAGTTCTCTGATTTCCAGGATTGGTACATTGACCCGCTAAACATCCTGAGATGGGAACGTGTCTTGCTCTGAATTTGCCACTCATGGTTCAAGATTTTTGTTTTCAATTTTTATTGACTAACTTTTAGAGAGAGAGAAGAAGGAAGAGAGATAGACACGGGCAGAAACATCAATTTGTTGTTCTACTCTTTCATGCCTTCATTGGTTGATTCTTGTTTATGCTCTGACCAGGTATTGAACCCACAACTTCTGCATTTGCAGACGACCTTCTAACCAACTAAACTACCCGGCCAGGGCCCAGAATTTTCTTTTTAAAGAAGGCTGGATTAGCCCTGGCCAGGTAGCTCAGCTGGTTAGAGCATCCTCAGGATAAGCCAAAGTTGCTGGTTCATCCCTGGTCAGGAAACATACAAGAATCAACCAATGAACACATAAGTGGAAAAACAAATCAGTGTTTTTCTCTCTCTCAAAATCAATAAATTGAAAAAATAAAACTAGATTAAATAATAATCAGCACATAAAAGATTAAAAACAATACCCAGGCTTAAAAATATTCCCTGGCGGTGTGCAAACATGGTTGGCTAGGGAGGGAACCAAGAATCTAAAACCCTTGAAGGACAGGAATGTGCAGAAGAGGGAGGGGTTGTTTACCCTTTCTCAAGATGGCTGCCTGTCGGCCCCTTTGCCGCTCTAGACAACTTTACCAAGATGGCAGCCACCAATATGGGTGTTGCGATTGAGCTGGAGACCTGAACGCGCATGCCCTAAACCGGATTTCCGCTGCTGGCAGCTAAATTCTTCCTTTAACAAGATGGCGGCAGGAAGCAGCGGCTGTAGCGGCAATCTCCACTCGAAAAGCGAGGCCGATTCCGGTTTCCTGGGGCTGCAACCCACTTCGGTGGACCCAGCGTTAAGGCGGCGGCGGCGAGGCCCAAGAAATAGGAAGCGGGGCTGGCGGCGGCTTGCTCAGGAGCCGCTGGGGCTCGAAATTGACCAGTTCCTGGAAGATGTGCGGCTGCAGGAGCGCACAAGCGGGTGCGTGGGTGGGACTTCCGGTTGTTGGTCCACGTTCTGTAGGTCTGGTGCGAGGCGGAGCCTGCAGGGGACTTCGAGGTGCACCGAGCACCTGTCCCGGGTATCCCTGGGGAATTCCAGAGTAAGGGCTGGGTAGCCGGGGCGGATGACTGGGGGACTTCCCAGAGTTACCAGATGGAGGACTCACAGTTAAATTAGAATTCAGGGATCGTAATTTTCTAGCATCTGTGTTTCACGCACCCATCCTAGCATGATGAATGTTTACTCTTTTTTAAAATGATGGGAGAAGCTTTAGCTTAAAGGGGTCTCATACGTGCAAGAGGATGGTTGAATGAGCCAGAGGGGAGCTGGGCCCTGCCTGAGAGGTTAAACCTCCTTCCGTAGCATCGTGTTACTCCCCCACATCTATGGCTGACATTTTGTATTTCCATGCCCCAGTGGCTTGGTCGCAGAGGCCCCCGATGAAAAACTGTTCTTCGTGGATACTGGTTCCAAGGATAGAGGTGAGTAAGGTTTTTGCGGTGTTGCAGGGCAATGATCGGTGGATGTCTAGTTTCTGAGAGTATCTGGTTGATGGATGACATGGCTTGGATGGCGAATACCTTCCACGAAGCGACTTACTGTGAACAAGAGGACCTGGGATGCACAGAAAGCAGGCTAGGCACTAACGTAAAGAGGTCAGATTTTCTTTTTGAGGTCTCAGAGATCTCAATGACTAGAAAAGCCGGCACTGGTCCACTTAATGAGTAGATGAGACATAAACTAGTAGGGTTCATTAACTTGCTGGAAAGCAAGTCAAGGACCTGCTGTAAGGAATCAGACCAGTTTTAGTTAATAGAATGTGCTTTACCAAGAAGTAGAGGATCCTCTTTAAGTGGCTGAGAAACTTGTCTTAGTTTGCTAGTTGTGATTTGCCAAAGTGTAGAATTGGGATGTGGTGAAACAAATGGAGAAGTGAATTAGGGATTGTTAGGGTGTGTGTGAATACCTGGAAACACAAAGAACAGCCACTATGAGCCTGACCTGTGATAGATAGCACAGTGGATAGAGCATTGACCTGGGATGCTGAGGTCCCAGGTTTGAAACCCTGAGGTTGCTGGCTTGAGCATAGGGTTGCTGTCCTGAGCGTGGGATCAGCAACATGATCCTGGGGTTGGTGACTTGAGCCCAAAGGTCACTGGCTTGAACAAGGGACCTCTGGCTCAGTTGGAGCTGCCCCCACCTGGGCAGGACACATTTGAGAATCAGTCAGTGAACTACAGGTATTGATCGACTTACGATCTATGCAACTTAGGACCATTCGATTTTAGGACCGCAATCCCTAAACACAATCGCTAGCCACGACTGCTCCGTGTCTGGAGCAGTTTTTGTATGCACCTGTATTTTGTAATTTTATATGTTTTGCAAATATTAAACCAGTTGTGCTGGTAATGCAGTGTTTTACTTAAACCTGATGAATGTAAAAATAAGAAACAAAATGGTGTAGAGATGATACAAATGGCATAAAATGAACAAAGGAAATTATGATATATAACATTAATGAAAGGAAATTATGATAAAATATGACTTAAAGACTTTTAACATCACTTCACAGTACTGTACATATAGCCGACTCAACTTACGACCAAATCGTGTTAGGACTGGTCTTTTGGAACCAATCGTGTTCGTAGGTAGAGCACTAGCTGTAAGGTGTTGCAACTCTGTGTTGATGCTTCTCATCTCTCTCCCTCCCCCCTCTAAAAACAACAACAACAACAAGACAGGCACTCTGCTTTAATGAGGGGATAGAGAACAAGCTAAGGGGTCTACAATGAAAAAGCTGATAGCTTTAATGAGCAAATGGCAAAGCTGCTTTAACAGTAGGACACCTGTAATGATCATGTTTGAGATCAGTCTAGGGACCTGTTCTAACCAAAGCGAGTGGAATCATTTCAGTGAGCAGAGAAGGGGTGAAGGGGCCTTTCAGGTGTATGGGATGTTCAGTGAGCAGGTAAGAGAGAGTTAAAGAGGTCACTTTCACGGAAGTGAGTAGATCTGGGCTGCAGACACTGTAAGTTGGAGCTGGCTTAGTGAGCAGGTGAAGTATTGAAGGCTGCTTTGCGTAGTAGGAAGTTGCTGGGGAAGGGGGGGTGTTCATAGATCTAGTTTAGGCTAAAAGAAGGTAAAAAGACAGCAGCGATTGTGCACTTTCACAGGTGATTGGTGTGCTTTGAGCCCACACAGCCCTGTGAGGTAGGCATTACTGTTCTCAATTTGGGAGCATAGAGGAGCAAAGTCATTATCACGAGTTCCCACGGTAAATGGAAGGTTACACATTTTGTCCCAGTATGTATTGTCTGGACAAAAAAAACTAGAGTTCTTGTTTTTTACCATTAAGTTTTAGAAGTAAAAGCAGAAAATCCTGTTGTGCTAAGAATCAGCCATATTGGGTCCTGAGCCTGGTTTCCTGGGCCTCAGTGTCACCTGGCCACGTGCTTCCTTCCATTAGTGTTACTGGTTCTGTGGCCATTTCCCTTCTGTGTCTGGAAGCCTCTTATGTACAGGACTGTGGGTCTGACTCCTGTGTCCCCAGCACAGGGCTGCGTTCAGCTGGACCAGGAAAGGGTTGGGGGGGCAGGGCTTGGGCACCTTGGGCCCTGTGCTTGGGGGCCTCATTCCTCAGGTGGAGGCCTGGAGTCAGCTTGGGGCTGCCGCGCATCTGTGCTGGGACACAGGTCTGATGGAACTGAAATGTGGTGGGTGGGGAGTTGGTCCTAGGACATGAGGTGACCTGAGGCCTTGACTCCTCTCCTTCCTCCCACTCCCAGAGCTGAGCAAGAAGAGGACCAAAGGCCAGAAGAGGTCCCTGCTTCTCAAGAAACCGCTTCGGGTCGACCTTGTTTTGGAAAATACGTCCAAGGTCCCTGCTCCCAAAGAGTGAGTGTCCCACCACCGTCGGACCCTTCTTTTCCAGTGTATGTGGGCCTCCTGCCTTCTCTGCAGCAGCCCCTACTCACTTTCTGGGGTCGCCTAGGGGATGGGGAGGAGATTGGGTGTGGGCTTTGGAGAATGGATTGGAGGCAGTGAGGCAAGGGCTGGACGCTGTGGCTGAAGTAGGCGAGGATGGGTCTGGACCTGCCCAGGGACTCGGGGTGGAGAGGAGGGGATGGTGGGAGCCATTGTCAGGAGGCGGGTCAGGTAGGGCTTAGTGACTGACCCCTGAGGGAGGGGTTGGTGGGTGGGGCAGCCCCTGAGATAGGAATAGGGGAGGAGGAGTGGTTGCGGGCTGGGCTGAGCTCAGTGCTGTGTGGTGTGTGAGGTGCCTGGGAGACACCCAGAGCAAGGGCCACAGAGGCCACTGGCTCATTGGGTCTCAGTCAGAGAAGCCTTGGCTGGAGACAACCTAGGGAGATGTTCTCTGAAGCTGCTGGACAGAGGGAGGGGTGAGCGGAGTTAGGAGGAAGCTGGGCTTGCCTTTCAGAGGGTGCTTGGGTGGGGGCTGCTGGAGGGGGAGCTGCTGGAGTCTGGGGGTGACGGGTAGGGAGCCCAATGCAGGGGTAGGGAGACCACAGGAGCTGGGGCTTCCCAGGCCTCTGCCGCAGTCACTTCACCTGTGTGACTTTCCCTGCCCCAGCATCCTCGCCCACCAAGTCCCCAATGCCAAGAAGCTCAAGCGGAAGGAGAAGTTATGGGAGAAGCTAGCGAGGCAGGGCGAGCTACCCCGCGAGGTTCGCAGGGCACAGGCCCGGCTCCTCCGCCCTCCTGTTGCCAAAGCCAAGCCCGGACCGCAGGACACCGTGCAACGGCCCTTCTACGATCTCTGGGCCAAAGATAGTGAGTGCCCTGCTCTCCCTGTGGGAGGGGACAGGGCTGCCACACAGCTGTGGTGTTGCGCTGGTACATGAGAGCACTGTCTGGGAGGGGGTGCCCTGCGGGGGATGTTTGACGACCTTCAGCAAAGCCAGCTATCTTGAAGTGGCTCCCCTTCCCTTCCGTAGTGGGCTCTCCTGAGGGCGGGCTCCTTGCCTCTCAGCCCCGGGTCTCTCCTGCCTTCTGGGGCCTGACCAGATGCTCTCTTGCCTGGCTTTTGAAGCCCAGGGTCTGAGAATCAGTTTTTCCCTCTCCTGTGCTTCAGCATGATCTCTGGTAAAAGGGAGGGGTGGGAGGGAGAGAGCCCCCCAAGACCATGCTCCCCATGCTGGAAATCCCCTAGCCGCTGCCCTTACTGCCTCCACAGACCCCCTGGAGCAGCCATTGGCTGGCCAGGATACGTTTTTCCTGGAGCAGACCAAGAAGAAAGGAGTGAGGGTGAGACTGCATCTGAGTGGTGTCCTGAGTGGTGGGGGTCAGGAGGAGCTGGGGGTGCAGTGCAGGGCTGGGGAGCAGTGAGGGGTCTGGGGGCAGTGTGGGGGTTAGGGGGAGTCTGCATTTGGCTGGTGAGCCCAGGTCTCAGCCCGCCCACCCTGTGACGTGGTGGTGAGGTGGGGCCATAAAGGGAGAAAGCAAGGTGCTTTTGGGAAGGTCAGGGAAGTCCTTGCTGGAAGGAGGATGGCACTACTGGGTCAGGGACCTGAGGGAGCCTCCAGGCCAGGGGAGGGCAGGGCTGTGGAGGAGAGGGGTCTGCCAGGTGGGAGGGAGTGGGGAGAGGGAGCAGGCCGGAGGGATGCAGGCTGGGTGTCGGAGTTTTGTTTAGGAGAGCTGCTCTGAGCAGGTGGGTTTGAGGTGGCGGGGGATGAGGGCAGTGGGATGTGGGGAGAGGACAGGGATAGGGGCATCCAGGGTGATCTGGGCTGCTGCT
The DNA here is from genome assembly GCA_037038555.1 of Rhynchonycteris naso. Taxonomy (NCBI): domain Eukaryota; kingdom Metazoa; phylum Chordata; class Mammalia; order Chiroptera; family Emballonuridae; genus Rhynchonycteris; species Rhynchonycteris naso. The sequence continues at coordinate 249,565,823 of CM072997.1, read as the reverse complement.
GAAGTGGAGGCCAGGCGCGCAGGGACAAGCAAAGGCTGTGAGTGGAGGTGCCATTGAGGGTGCTTCTCAGACGTGAGCGAGCGCTCGCATCTCTGGGGCTGTGTTAGGCTGTGCAGGGCCCGGCGGACCCAGAGTTGTGTTTCTCACAGGGTCCCTGGGGGATCAGGGCTGTGCTGTGAGTCTCTTTCGGCCCAGTCCTGCTCTGACAGACCCTGCTGCAGGTTTCAGAGGGACAGGCTGTGGTGACTAAAGTCAAGACCCGCTGGTCCATGTGTTCTTATATAAATGTCATCTGCCACGGGGGTCATGGGGACTCATCTCAGGAAAAGTGGCCAGAGCCTTTACCTGCAGGATCATGCTGGTGCTGAGATGCCACTCCGGGGGTGGGGGTACCGGGTGTCCCCTGTTGCAGACACCGGACCCCACAGCATCTCCTAGCTTGGAAGCTGTGGGCCGCACTGAGGTGTCAGCGGCCCTGGGGCCTGGAGTCCTGGCCCTGGAGCTTGTGCGGACACGAGGCCGGGGGCTCCCGGGCCTTATCTTGCTTTGGGTTTTGTTCTCTAGCGGCCACCGCGTCTCCTCACCAAACCGTCCCAGGCGCCCGCCATGGAGGTGACGCCCGCTGGGGCCTCCTACAACCCAACCTTTGCGGACCACCAGGTACGCAGCCTTGTCGTCAGTCAGTGCCTGGCCGCTGGTCGGCATTCCCTCACCTGGCACTTTCCGTGCCCACTGGGGCTGGGGACTCGGCAGTGACCAGGACAGTCCCAGGCCTGCCCTTCTGGGGTGCCCAGGCCAATGGGGAGACAGACCTGTTCCCAGACAGGGATGACCCTGAGTGGACAGGGTCGGGAAGTGGGAACCTAGAGGGGTCAGCAGACCCATCCTTGGGGATCAATAGGGCTGGCAGGAGGAGGGGACAGTGGCTGAGACCAAGGGGAGTTTGCTTGTGAGTAGAGGGGGACGGGGATTTCAAACGGGAACAGCACGTGCAGAGGCCCAGAGGTGAGTGAGTCTCTTGCTCCTTCTTTGATGTTCATGGAACCGAGCGTGTCGAAGGCCTTACTGACCTATTAACAGACAAGCCCTGGGACTGAGTAAGGTTCCTGCGAGACCAGAGATGGTTTAACAGAAGGAGATCTGACTGTGAGAGTCACTGCGTTCATCTCACAGTTTGTTGAGCAGGGGTGTCATGAACAGAGGGGGACACACCCCGCCCTTTGGGAGCACATGTTCGCGGAGAGAAATCAAGGTCCTGAGTAGATGGAGGACACACGTGAGAGCTGTTCCTCCTCGTTTGTGATTAGAGGGTCTCTTAGCCAACAGCAGTAGAGGTGGTAGTCCTCACCTGGTAACTGGAAACCAACGCCTATGGCTTCTGGATGGGCGTGGCCACTAGCTGCAGTCTATTGCCTGTTGGACTGAAGTGGGCTGCGTGGTGCTGGGGGGCGGGGGAAGAGCAGACAGTCGTTTTTTTTTAAAGCATGTGATCGCCCACTGACGGCACATTTCAGTGGTTTTTAGTATAGTCACCGAACTGTGGAGCCGTCACCACAATTTTAGAATATTCATCACCCCAGAGAGAAACCTCAGGCCTGTCAGTATCACCCCTAGGTCCAGTCTCCCCCAGTCTTACACAGCCGCCATGCTCCTTCCTGTCTGTGGCTCTGCCATTTGTGGGTGTCTCATGTGAAGAAAAACTGTACGGTGTGTGGAGAGCACACCATCTTAGGGGAACCAGGGAGAGGAGAGGCTGGAGTACTGGGGGGCGGGCAGTCTCTAAAACCCAGGGGAGGCCCTGTGGCTCTGGCTTTACCCACCCCTACCCCTGTGCAGACCCTGCTCTGGGAAGCCCATGAGGTCGAGCTGCAGCGGCAGAAGGAGGCAGAGAAGCTGGAGCGTCAGCTAGCCCTGCCTTCCGGGGAGCAGGCCGCCACCCAGGTGATACCGCAGCTGCCCACCCGCCCCTCCTTCCCTGGGCCTCCGTCTAGCCCACCTGGCCCCTGACACTCTTTCTCTCCCCCAGGAGTCTACATTTGAGGAGCTGTGCCAGGGGCTGCTGGAGGAGTCAGATGGGGAGGGGGAACCAGCTGTGGGCCAGGACACGGGCCCCAAGTTGGCCGGAGAGCAGGCTGGAGAAGACCAGGCTGGAGGGGCCTTGGCTGCACCCACCCGCCTGGCCGCTGTGGAGAAGAAGACAGAGCAGCAGCGTCGGCGGGAAAAGGCTGCCCGGATGCTGGTGAGCACCTGCGGCTCAGGTCTGCTTGCCCTGCCTCCGCTGCCTGATTTCTCTGTCGTGTCTGCAGCCTGCCTTCTCTAATCCCTGCAGCCTGCGTTTGATCGTTTGGGGTCCTCGCAGCTGTTCTGCCAGCTGAGACCCATTTATCAGCACCTAACAGGCGCTGATCCGGGTTCGGGGGTGCAGGGGGGACAGTCTAAACCAAGGTCCTGCCCATTCAGGGGCTGGGATGTTTGGACCACTGACAGACAGGTTGGTAGTGAAGGCTGTTTCAGAATCCACTGCTATACCCTGTTCTCCAGTACCAGGAGAGGTCTGTGGGAAGGGGCATTGGAGGGGCGGTGGGTGGAGATAGAGCCCCGCAGGGCCGAGCCCTGACTCCAGCTGTCCCTGCAGCGGGTCCAGCAGGCCGCGGTGCGGGCCGCCCGGCTGCGGCACCAGGAGCTCTTCAGGCTGCGTGGGATCAAGGCCCAGGTGGCGCAGCGGCTGGCTGAGCTGGCACGGCGGCGGGCACGACGGCAGGCACAGAGGATGGCTGAGGCTGACAGGCCCCGCAGGCTGGGGCGGCTCAAGTAAGGCCCAGGCTGGGGGGTCCCGGGGGTGGCCGAAGGGGTCCTCATCCTCAGCCCGGTGCCTCCTGCCTGTGCTCTGCCGGGACCTTCTTAGAAGACCATGTCTTTCCTCCGGAGCTCCGTGTTCGCAAGGCCCACTCTCAACCCACACTTCCCTGAGGTGCTTTGGATCCTCTGCTCTAGCCCAGGCCCCCTGAATGCCCTGCCTGTTTTCCAGGTATCAGGCCCCCGACATCGACGTGCAGCTCAGCTCAGAGCTGTCTGGCTCACTGCGGACCCTGAAGGTACTTGCCTGTTGGGGTGGTGAGGTTCTGTAAGGAGATACCCGTGCCCAGTGATGATACCCATCCTTGCTCCCCGTGCCCCCGAGGGGCTATGGGTGACATCATGGCTGCCCCTAGGCTGGTCCGGTGGGACTGATGCCTAGGGGCTGAGGGCGCCGGGTGCTTAGATTGCAGTCCCCCGGGGTGAGGTGCTGGGTGGTGTCGTGGTTTGACCCTGTGACCCTTGGGCCTTTCTTCCCAACCAGGTCCCATTGCAGCCCCTGGTCTCCCACCTCTGTCCTCTCTAATCCCAGAGCGGTCACCCTAAAGCTCGAAATCCTCTCAGAACCTTCCATGGCTCCTTGGAGCCCCAGAAGGAAGCCCAGATCCAGCTTTCATGTTCCGTTAGCCTGGCCCTGCTCTCCTGCCTGCATGCCCTTTTACACGTCACTGACCTCCTTCCTGTGCTTCCTCTAAACCCAGCTCAGGTGGCTGTGGGTCAGTGCCCGTCACCCCATGAGCTCGGGCCCAGCTGAGCCCCTGGTGCCCAAGGACAGCTGGGTGTCTTTGCCCACAAGGAGCCTATAGGGGCTGAGCCTCCCCTGGAGCCATGACTGGACCCTCCCGAGAGGTCAGAGGCCCACAGGTTTCTGCCACGTACCCACTGAGACCTACTCCTCTGTCCCGCAGCCCGAGGGCAACATCCTCCGTGACCGGTTCAAGAGCTTTCAGAAGAGAAACATGATCGAGCCCCGGGAGAGAGCCAAGTGAGGGCCGGGCTGCCGGGGGAGGGGGGCTCTAAGCACGCCTGCCCTGGGGGGGCTGGCCCCTCACCTGCCGCTCTCTGTCCTCCAGGTTCAAGCGCAAGTACAAAGTGAAGCTGGTGGAGAAGCGGGCGTTCCGAGAGATCCAGTGAGTGATGCCCCCCTTCTCCGGCCGCTGGGTCCCTGGGCCCTTCTAAACCCAGTAATTGTGGCCAGTTGTTGAGGGTCAGTCCACCAGATGCACCTGAACCCAGAGCTGGGGCGGGAGGGTTCCATAGGGAAATAGAAGGACCCAAACCAGAGGGGAGGTATCAAGTGGGTGAGAATGTGGGCCCCCCTTCCCTTTCCACCTCAGTACCCTGCTCTGTCCCCAGGTTGTAGCTGGTGCTGGACGCAGATCTCGCCCTTCAATAAAGCACCTTCTGACCTACACCCTGAGCCTCATGTGTTACTTCCCCTGCTGTGGGCAGCTCCTGTCTGTCTGTTCCCCTGTAGCACACAAGGATGGAGGTTCCAGAACCTTCATCTCCACCAAAGCCTGATGAGAAGTCAGGATGTCCTTCACAGGCAGGGTAGGCAGCTGGTCCCCAGAGTGAGGAAGGTCTTAGAGGGATGGGGCTGGCAGAGTGGATGGGCGTGGAGGGGAGGGTGGGAGGAGCGGCGGTCACACCTGGGTTTCTGACTTGGCGGGGGGTGGGGAATAACCCACTGCTCTCTGCCCCAGTTGGTGACAGCCCTGTCACATTGGCAGTGGCAGCAGCTCATGTTTGCTGGGTGCCTCCTGTGTTTTCCAGCAGATGGACAGTCACTGAGCCCTCACAACAACCCCATTAGGGAGGGCTCGACTTGCCCCGTTTTAAAGGTGAGGAAATGGAAGCACATCAAAGAGGGTAATTTTCTCCCTTTACACCACTTATTTAGTATTTTTCAAAACCTTAATTCTACAAGGAGTAAAGGACTTCATTCTCACTGTAACTCACTGAGGATGATGTGGAAAGATGTGAAACACCAGGGCTGTCATCCTTGACCTTTGCCCTCCATTCACGCCCTCTGCAGAGGTGGCTGTCATTGTAGTTTGGGCTTAAGGATGCCATTATGTCCCATGTGATCCTATCAAAAAACAATTGTCCATTTCAAAATAGAATTTTTTTTCTGTGTCTTGGATAAAATCACAACGTGGTTCCTAACTTGTTTTTTAGTGCATCTTAGAGGACTTGCAGTGTCTGAGGTGCTTGCTCATTTCTTTTCACTGCTGCATAGACTTCCGCTGTCCGAGTGTGTCATAGTTTCACTTGGACAGGCCCATGTGCTCCTAGCAATGCTGGGACAAGTAGCTTGTACATGGTGCATTTCACATTCTGTACGTCAAGAGCCTGGAGTGAATCTCTGGACCAAAGAGAGAGTATATCAAGGGGGTCCTTTGATGGAGTCAGCCAAAGTGTTCTCTGAAGGCTGTGCTGATTTTTATCCGAAATCATAGGATCCCGCTTGTTTCCTCATGACTTCACTACTGTATGATCTTGCTATGTTTACTTTACTGTCCCTGATTGCCAGTGCAGCTAAACATCTCTTCTAGGATCTCTGGCCTTTTACCCTTCTGTGCAGGTTCAAACCATTTTTCTTCTGGGCTGTTTGTCAATCTGAAGTCTGTCCTGCATGTTACAAACATTTCTCCAGGACTGCTATATATATATATATTGAGAGGTGAGAGGTGGGGAGGCAGGGACAGACTCCCTCATGCACCCTGACAGAGATCCACCCAGCAATTCCCCTACCACCAGGCTATGCTCTGCCCATCTGGGGCCGCTGCTTCGTTGCTCAGCATCTGAACTATTTTAATGCCTGAGATGCCATGGAGCCATCCTCAGCATCTGGGGCCAATTTTGTTCTAACCATTTGAGCCATGGCTGTGGGGAGGGGAAGAGAGAGAAATAGAGAGGGAGTTGGTGGGGGAAAACAGTTGGTCACTTCTCCTGTGTGCCCTGAAGGGGAATCAAACCCGAGACTTCCACACCCCGGCTGATGCTCTACCACTGAGCCAACTGGACAGGGCCTGGGCTATTTTTTTTGACTGTATATGTGTAGGGTATCTTTTGTCAGAAGGGTTCAGTGTTTTTAGTTTTGTTTTCTTTCTCTACTTTTTATTGTAGCCATTAGGAAAAGTTTTTTCAGGACAAGATATTTATAAAACAGAGTGAGCAATTTATAAAAGAAATTGATGAAGAGACTGACGTCAGAGCCTCCCCCCCTACATCCTGTAAAATAATATCACCTTAAGAAATTACTCCCCTCTTTTGTCCTGAAGATAAAAAGGAATATTTTACAGAACAGTTAAGTGGGGGAAGAGACAGGGTGACAGGTTAAGGTGAAAATGAAAACCACTTGGTGTCTGCTGGAGAGCCTCAGTCCCGGCCTCTTACCCCACAAATCTTATCTTGGAGAGTGAGGCAGGGAAGGTACTTGAAGAGGGGATAAAACTTAATGTCCAGATGTGGCCATCAGCACATCGGTCTAATTCATGGGTGGCGTGAGGTGGTCACAACTACTCAAGCAAATTCTGCATCCTGGACATTAGTGCAGGAAATCCACGCAGTTTCTATTGCCTCGGGAAATGAATCTGTTCCTATGTGTGCAAAACAGGTCTGTGGCAAAGGCACGTGTGTGTGTGTGTGTGTGTGTGTGTGATTGCATGTCAATTACATTTCACATCTGAATTTTACTGCCAAAGGAAAAAGACTTGGAAGTGAACTTGAGTTAAATGATTGGCAAGCTTAACTGATGGTGGCCTGCACCTTATTAATTTGTCAAACAATCGGAAGGAGTGAAGGTCGAATGGGGGATGGACAGGTGCCCGGATGCATCAGAAACCAAGTACAGCGAAATGTGAATGGCAGAATCTGGGTGGTGAGTACACAGAAAGCTCGGCCCTGCTGTTTGAAAAAAATCGTAATAGTTATTGGTAGAAAAGCACATTGGGGTTTAGTGAGAGGCTGATTGAGCTTAAGCTTCGGCCACTAATTTATGCTGATCCCTTCGAAGGCCCTACGCCTCCTTTTGAATTTGTAACTTACTTTTTCCTAAAGCGTGTTCCCTAAAACTGTAAAGCTTCAGGCAACACAAAATCTGGGTCTGCCTCTGTGATACACCACAGAATGAGCACAGCTTGACTTACAAAGACTGGTGTCATCTGTAGGCAGCAGCCCAGAATTGTTAAGAGCATGGGTTTAGGAGCCAGTGTCCTGGTTTCAAAGCCCAGCTCCGTTACATATCAGCTCTGTGACCTTGTGAAGGTCACTCACCCCACTTAGGGGTGCCAGCACTGGCATCATGATCGTACCCTACCTCACTGGGTTGATCACAAGGATTACGGAGTCTGCATATGAAAGCGCTTAGAACAGGCCTTGGCACAGAGTCAGCCCTAGATGAGTGTTTGCTATTAAAACAATGTTAGGGGAAAGAAATGGCTTTAAAAAAAAAGGCGTGGAAACTTGCAATCTGTGCCAGAGACCCCTCACAAAGACTTGTTACCTTTTGGCCCACTGATTGCACTCTTGGGAACGGGCCCTAAGGAAATGGCCGGAAGTTTGGGGAAAAGCATAGTGCATTGGGAGGTCCAGCAGCGCTGTGTAGAATAGAAGGAAACGTGCTAATGGACTTGAACAAGCCTGCCGCTCCGCTCTGGGGAGGGAGACCTCTGTGGCCACTAACCCAGGGGTGGGACATATGTGTAATAACCGGGACTTGTTTATGTTCTGATGCTTTGTAAAAAAGGTAAACAGGATCTGGCAGTTTCCACGCTGGGGCTCAGCAGCCTGACCCCATGCTCCAGGTCTCTGGACGGGGGATTCCAGGGCTACTTTCTCCTTCCTGTGACTTTCCAGCATCTCTAACTTTTCTATATTGGAGAAAACTTAAACATAGGAATTCAAAATATGGGCAGAGATTTCCCCGTTGTATGCAAAGATGTCTGCCGCTGTGCTATTTGGAAGATCAGAAACAGAGGTAGTCCCAATGTAGAACAACAAGAAATGGGCTTTTACAAGTGGGTTGTCTACACTTGGGATATTTCACTATCATTTAAGAAACATCAGCTTTTGGGGGAATTTTTAATGATCTGGGGAAATACTTGTGGTCTGTCTCAGAGAACTGTTAAATGAGGAAAGGGTACAATATAACCCTAACTAGTTTAATATGTGATAAAAAACCGCAGGCAAAGGAGACACCTGGGCGGAGTACACGGGTTCACAGGGACCACACTCGGATAGTGAATTACGGTGGATTGTTACTGTGAACTGTGAGAAAAAAGATACCTACTAAGGAGGGCTCCTCGTGGCTAACTGGGCTCAAAATTTGAAAAACAAAGCCTAGCCCTAGCAGCCATTTCTTCACTTTACGGAAAAGCCTGCGTTGAACTACCTGCCTGCTCTCTTTCTGCCATCTGGGCCAGACTTCATAAAGGAGTTCCCAAGATCCTATTGCAACCAATAGGACTGAGTCCCCATCCAATCAGGGCTGGGCAGCTCTGGCCAACCAGAGCAACTCTATTCTGACCAATGAGGACAGTGCTTTTTTTGGCCAATCAAACGATGAGGACTTGGAGTCCTCATTTGCATGAGGATAAACCAGTCAGGGACCAGGGGCAGGAACTTCTGTCTATATAAGCCAGCTCCCCGCTAGGTACTGGGGGATACCTCTTCTTTCTGCAGGGATTGAGACTTCCTGGCAGAGCTAAGGGTGCCTTGCTGGAGCAGAGTGGACAAGTTTAGCAGCACGAAGCTGACCGCACACAACAGAGCAGACCAGTGGGGAGCAGAGCTGTCCAGGGAGAGAGAGAGGGGTGCGGCCCCAGGGCTGCCTTGTCTCGCAGATGAGCTGTTCCATAATGGGATTAGCACAAGGGAGCTGTTTTGCACTGAATAGAACTTCCTTTTCCCCTTCACCCTGTTGGTATTAAATTGGTGCCTGTGACCAACGGTTGACACTCTTCCTCACATCTGTTTTTCTGTCTCTTCGCTTGCTCCCTGTTCTTTATTTCAGGGACAATGGGCTTGGTTGACCTCCACCCACCTGCCCCCCTGCAGAGGCGGGAATAGCTGCTGTATTCCCCACTGTTGCAGCTGGATTCTGGAGGAAGACAGGGTCTTAGCAGTTAAGAGTCCCTCCAGAGAGGCAAACTGCAGATGTGATCTAGGGTCACAGCCAGGACTGAAGGTTCTTGAACCCGATGGTGCCAGAGGCAGCAGCACATCTGGTTCGTGGGTTCTGTGCTGTCATCCTGGGCATCGTTTCCCGGGTGGGCAGAGCCCAGTACTCCAGTCTCCCAGGGTTGTATAAGCACCTGGTTCCCTGTATTAAATAACTTCCTGTTTAAAGCACCCGGCATGGTTTCTGTTTAGGTTTTGATCTCTGTCCTCAACAATCATGCCTGCTTTTACGTTAAGAAAAATAATTTTCACAATTCTAAGCTTTCCAAGGTAAGCATAAAACAAAACCAGTGTAAAAAGTTGAAAGTTTTGCTCTGTTCATTCACCAGCAAAAGAGATGGTGGTGCCCTGGTCAGTTGGCTCAGTGGATAGAGCGTCAGCCTGGTGTGCGGACGTCCCAGGTTCGATTCCCGGTCAGGGCACACATGAGAAGCGACCATCTGCTTCTCTTCCCCTCCCTCTTTTCTCTCCCCCTCTTGCAGCCAGTGGCTCCACTGGTTCGAGCATCAGCCTCCCCCCCCCCCCCAGTGCTGAGGATAGCTCAGCTGATTCAAGAATAGACCCCAGATGGGGGTTGCTGGATGGATTCAGGTGGAGATGCATGTCTATCTTCGCTCTTCTCACTTGAAAATTAGAGAGAGAGAGAGAGAGAGATGCCCGACCAGGCGCCGCCGCAGTGGATAGAACGTCGGACTGGGACGCAGAGGACCCAGGTTCGAAACACCAAGGTTGCCGGCTTGAGCCCAAGGTCACTGGCTTGAGCAAGGGGTCACTTGCTCTGCTATAGTCTCCCAGTCAAAGCACATATGAGAAAGCAATCAACAGCTAAGGTGCCGCAACGAAGAATTAATGCTTCTCTCTCTCCCTTCCTGTTTATCCCTATCTGTCCCTCTCTCTGTCTCTGTCACCCCCCCCCAAAAAAAAAGAGAGAGAGAGAGATGGTGTTTCAGTGTACTCACGGGACTTACCCAAGGCCACACAGACCTACCAAGAGTCAGGGACTAGGCAGGACTTTGTATGTTCCACTTACATGACGAGGTGGGAGCACATGCAGATGGCTGAGGATGCCTCTGCCCCTTTGTGCCTTATCTGCCCAACATGTTCAGGGTGAGAAGGAGTAACTGATCATCTAAAACCCTGTGACCTGAACTCTGGAATGACACATAAGTCCCCGCGGCCAGAATGCCGGCAATGTCATGGATTCCTCCCTTTATTGATAATATGTCGTTTAAATAATTAATTGTTCCAAATGTAGAAAGCTGTATCTGTCCCAAGTTGTTCTTGTCCTGGTGGGACAGATACTATTATGACCCTCTTTTTACAATGAAGACATTTGAAGCACAAAGGGAGTCGCTTGTCCAGATTTGAGATTCCATCCAAGTCATGTCCAGTCTCCCTTTGAAATAGTCCTTCCATGTGTCACCACCCCGTCACCCACCCAGCTACTGAGCCAACATACTGAGTCCTCTCCTGGTAGCTGACATTTGAGTAGAGAGTGGAATGAAACAAGAGAGGCTGCTACATGGATCTCACAGGGAAAACCTTCCCCGTGCAAAGACCCTGGGGTAGGAAACCTCAGGAAGGGCACATAGACCTGGATGCCTGCAGCCAAGTGAACCAAGGAGAGAACGTGGTAGGTGAGGCCCATGATGCAACCTGGGCCAGAGAGAGTCCCTCTGACTGGGGGTGGGGACAGACTGTAGGAGGCAAGAGATGAAGTGGGGACCCAGTGAGAAAACAACTGCAATAGGCAGAGCGGGGCGGGGGGGTTAAGGGGGGGAGATGATGGTCAGACCAGGGTGGAATCAGTGGAGGCGGGAAGTGGTCAAGATTCTGTGTGGCGCCTGACCAGGTGGTGGCTCAGTGGACAGAGCATCGGACTTGGATGCAGAAAACCCAGGTTCGAGACCCCAAGCTTGTCAGCTTGAGCGCGGGCCCATCTGGCTTGAGCAAAAAGCTCGCCAGCTTGGACCCAAGGTCGCTGGCTCCAGCAAGGGGTTGCTCGGTCTGCTGAAGGCCCATGGTCAAGGCACATGTGAGAAAGCAATCAATGAACAACTAAGGTGTTGCAACAGCAACGAAAAACTAATGATTGATGCTTCTCACCTCTCTCCATTCCTGTCTGTCTGTCCCTATCTATCCCTCTCTCTGACTCTCTCTCTGTCTCTGAAAAAAATAAAATAAAAATTAAAAAGAAAAAAATTCTGTGTGGTTTTGAAGGTGGAATGCCCAAACTGGCTAAGAGGCTGCATGTAGGTGTGAGAGGGCAAGGGGAGATCAAGGATGAGCCCAAGGACGTTCATTTGGAACATAAGTCTCTAACACCTGCCTGGCTGGTGGGAGATTCAGAGGGAGATAGTGAATGGAAACAGAATGAATGAATGAGTCAAAAACAGGTTGACTGAGATGGGGACAGCTCAGGTTAGAGTAGGTTTGGGACAGAGAAGTCCAATTTTGGCAGGATCAAGCTTGAGCTGCCCATTAGGCTTATAAATGGTGAAGTGATTAGACACAGGAGTTGGAGCTCCGGGGACTGGTCAGGGAGAGATGGGCGGCCAGCGTGTGGGTATGGGGGCGTCCGAGACCATGGGAGTGGGTGCTAGCAGCTGAGTGTAGACAAAAGAGAGGAGGGAGGACAGGGAGGTGGAAGAGGGAGGTCAAGTTGAGAGAGGGAAAAAGGAGGGGTCAGCAAAGAGGACAGAGCAGAAGCGGCCAGAGAGGGGGGAAGTGGGAGGGGACCAGGGCGGCGGGTGTATCTCTCTGGCCACCATCCCCACCAGCAAGGCGGGAAGGACTTCCAAGAGAGAAGAGCTGGGAGGAGGTCGGGTCAGGCGATGGATTTCTGCGAATAGCAGGGGGTGATTTACGGCGGGGACCACCTGGCAACCGTATCAGGAGCGGTCTCGTGGCGCCGCCTGTGCTCCTGCGTGAGCATTAACGTCCTCGTCTTTGCGTGTCCGTTTGTGGGCCGTCAAATCCGGGGTCTCCCAAATTAAGGGAAAGCGACACAGATGAGAGACAGGGGGCGCCGAGAGCTCGCGCGGGAACAGCCGGCCTGAGAGGTTCCTGCGTGACCCTAAATTCCTTGGTCTGGTCACCCTTACTCAGGAGCCCTCCAAGGGCCATAGTGCAGCATGCGGGTAGGAGGTAGACCGGGGTGGGTGCAGATTTGAAGAGACACCTCTCTAGGCCCGCCCGGAGAGCCTTCTGGGGTTCTGGGGGCTGTGGGTTAGGACTCCTGCTCAATTTATGAAATTTGGTTAATATGTCCATAGGGTTATAAGCCCCTCACCTCAGGCCTGGATCAAGACCTCGGCCTGGTGGAGTGGCGGAGTGGGGGTGGGCAGGGGTGCTGGAGAGGTGAGGGCCAGTGGGAGGGTAGGCTGAACAGGTGTTCTTGTTCCTGAGGGGCGTGTGTAGCTCACAGTGGCACTAAGGCCAGGAGGTGTGGAGACAGTTGCACTACAAGTCTTTGCCACTTAGCTGTGGGTAAAGGGTGGGGGACATCACCCCTGACTCCTCCCCTCCCCCATCTCCCATTGCTAGGCTGAGACCTTACCCAGAACCCCTAAGGGCCAGCGGGCACCATTTCATCCCACTCATTCCTCAGTGGATCTAGCTATCCATGTGTCCATCCGTCCATCCATCCATCCGTTAGTTCGCCAAAGGAGGGACACGCAGATCTGATGAGTTTTATAAGAAATTTATTTACGCATCTGTGAGCAGACAGGCTGAGACCCCAGTGGTGTTGGCCCTGAGAGGATGAGAAGCCCAGCCTATGGAGGGCTGTATTGACTGTATTTCTCACCACAGGGGGAAAACCTCTGTTACCTGTGGTGGTTCAAAACAATGTCGGGGGTGGTGATTATTGAACAAGCAACAGAATGTTTAGATAAATGGAGGGAGAGGGGTGACTGGCAGGATGTCTGAGGGTCAGGCGGAGGTGAGACATCAACCAGGTTTCTCAGGTGGAAAGATCTGGGAACTGCCTGGCGCCTGGTCACCTCAAGTTCAACCTGGCTAGTTGAGGCTTTCGGTAAGGGGCCCTGGACCCAAACCTACCACCATCCACTTATCCACCTGAGGCAAGACAGTGAGAAGCTAGGGAAACTCTTTGACAAGTGGAAGAAGGGAAACTGAGACAGAATAATTAAATGAGGGCTAACCATTTGAACAGTTTATAGCCAGCTAATGATTTACAAGTCTTATCTTCCCTAACAGAGGCCACTTAGGAGCAAATGGTTTACACATTACAGACCCGACTTGGCCCTGGTCCCTCCTCAGTGCCATTCTTTAAAAATGAAACTAACCAGAAAATAACTCTGATCCTTCTTCGTATGTACATGTTGACGAATCAACATGTCGAAGGACACTCCTGGAAAACTAATTAATATTCTGTTGAGACCTTCCCTTGAGACCTCTCCTAGGATTCTTGCCTGCAGAAGAGAGATTAAAAAACCTTAAGACAAAGGACCCAGCTGGGTGCTCTCTGGAGAGCATGCTTCTGCCTTTCTCCCTTAGATGTGTGTCTGTTCTTTCTCCTGAGCTCTAAGGGTCCCCACAAGACTTGCACAGAGAACAGTAGCCAGTGGCCACTCGTCCTGGGTTAACCCCGAATGTGTTCAGATTTTAAAATTGTTAAAGCGGTACACCATTAACGGGGGGGGGGGTTGATTAAAAATTTGGTCTATATGGAGCAAAAACACTTTTCATAGAATGCAAAAATAGTATTGTAATATATTGTTGGGCAGATAAAATATGTTATGCGCACTTTGTTAAAGTTGGCGCTGCCCATGTGCAAGTTTTAAGAGTAAGTTTTTTTCCACACCCTTGAATGATTGGATGATGTGGGGTCATGGACTCTCATGAGGAATTCTCCCATTATGCCTCAGATAAGTGACTTTGTATCAGAGACTTCCTTGTTTGTAGATTGGATTAAAAGTTTGGATTTCTACACTATAAAGTGGGGCAGGCTGGGAGCTTGCTCTCTCTTGGTTCCTGAGGTTAGTATTAGAGAGGAGAGCAGATTAAGGCCATGTGAAGGAGAGGAGAAGCAGCCAAGATGGCGGAGTGCTGAGGAAGAAGCCAGTTTGTGCAGAGAAGGAGATGGGAAACAGGTGAATAAGTCTGGTGAGCTAGAAACCTTTGAATCTAGGAAACTCAGATAAGTCAGTAGCTTTGTGAGCACTGAATGAGTGGGTTTTGGAGCCCAGTGTGTGTTTTTACTTGCTCACCAGGTGCAAGCTAGAATTAAAGATGATGGCTCACCAGTTCTTGGCTCCATTGTTTCATTACCGACTGTCCGAATCTAATGCGAACCTGCACTGGCGAGGTGGCTGTGATGGTGGCCTTGGCTTCTGGCTTTACATATATTTTTTTTAAGTTTCAACATAAGTACAATTTACAAATATAATACATTAAAAATTATGTATAGTATTATTTTATTCTTTGGCATATTTCTCATTTGAGTGAATATTTTTTAGTAGATTGCTGTCGTTGTTTGAAAGGTCATGAAATTTTTCACAAGAATTTGTTAAATTATATTTCACACATAAAATGGCTTTCAAAATCAACACTTAATTGTGATTTTTCTGATGTCCACCCTTTATTTACCGTAGAAAGAATGCGTTCAGTCGCAACATTAGTTCCTGGTAAAGACAGCACATATTCCACAATTTTTAGTGCATTATTGTATGGAACATGGTTTGTTTCAAAATGATGAAATATTTCTAACCATTTGTTCTCTATTGTGATTTTTGCTGATGCCCAAGATTTAACCTTTTCCTTATCAATATATTTTTTAATAATGATACCTCATTAAAAAGATCATTTTCAGAAATATTACTATATGGGAAATTTTGAGTGGGTCAGAGGTATCAGGTTACATGGTCCTGAAACCGATGCCAGAGCTGCACGAGTGGGTGGGAGCAGGCAGGGCAGCACTGCCAGTGGGATCGGTGGCCGTCTGTACTCCCTGCATCCAACCCTGTTGCCCGCTGGAGACCAACCAGCTTGCGCCTCGCAGAGCCCGGAGCTGCACGCCGGCTTCCAGGACCCGGGCCTATGGGTAGTTAGGGGACTTGACAGCTGCCACCCCAGCAGGTACGTCCTGCCCAAATTTCTTTGTTTTGGGGCCCTCCACGGGCAGCCAGCTCTTGCGGCAGTGCGGGCACTTCCAGGTCAAGGTGGGGTCTCCCCGTGGAAAACTGTATATTCCCTTCCTGTTCTCCGGCAGTTCCCTAGCTTTTCGTGAATTCTTTCCAAAAATTGGGGCATTTTTAAAATGCCGCAGGACACGGGACAAATTATTAAAAATCAGGACTGTCCCGCAAAAGCGGAACGTCTGGTCACCTTACCCAAGACCCCTTTTCTCTGACTTTTCAGTGAGCTAACAACAGCCTCCCTGGGGCTCCCTGCTTTCCTATAACATTTCTGGAGACAAAGCTGCCCATCCAGGCTCTCTCCTGTAGCTTCTTCTACCCTAAATCCGTCCTTCATTTCACTGTCTCTGGTTTTAATAAACATACTCTTCAGATCACCTGGATTCAGGTTGTGAAATCTTTCCTGCACCAAGTCAAAAACACACACACTATAGTCTAGTCCCAGGCAGACCTGCTCCAGGCTCAGTCTTTGTCCAATAACACATCCATCCATCCATCCATTCATCCATCCATCCATCCATCCATCCAGAGTGCATGCTGTATGATTCCGTTTCTGTGAAGTTCTACAAGTTAAGTTAATGTGTGCTGATCTAAGTCAGGATAGTTGTGACCATTGTGGGGGAATTAACAGAGAAGATGAAATGACCTGTATCTTTGTTAGGTTTGGGTCCAGGGCCCCTTTAAACTCAGACTCCCCTCACCCAACCTCCCACTGGGGCAACTTCCTCATTAAGCACCTCCCTCACCAGACCTTCTCCTCCCCTTAAGCAGCTCTCTGGCCCACAAGGCTCTGGGAAGTGTCCCTGGGACAAGTCCTCTGGGAGGGGCCTGAGGGTTGGGAAAGGGAGTCTGTGACCAAGGCCAGGGACTAGGATATGCTAACCTGAGAATATCCAGGTGCACCCACCCCCAGTCAGCAGGTTCTACAGGAGCCTCTCTATCTGACACCTCTGGCCTGCAGCTCTGGGCTGATGCCACCAGGGTCTCAGCCTCTCTGTGCGCAATGTGTAAACAACCTTCGAAGACTCATCAGGCCTCGTGTGTCCCTCCTTTGCTGGCCTAACAATCCTGGCTTGGAAGATGGTGTGACACATATGAAAAATTCACTGATCTGTACACTTAAAATGTGTGTGCTTTTTGTGTGTGTGTAAGGAAAAGTAAATTAAAAAAAAAAAAGACAGGAGAGGCCTGAGGCAGTGACATTTGAGTCAATGCCATGTCACCAGTATTCCTGAATGCTCCCTGGATTCTTCAGGTACTGAATTCACCAGAATAGGTCACAGCAGCCTCATGCTGTCTGTCAGTGGCTTTGTGTACCCCGTGTAAACAGAAGAGGCCTGCCAGGAGTGCGGGTGGACTTTGGACAAATCTGGACCCAGCGGAAGAGCCTACTCTTCCATCAGAAATAGGTCTTTCCTTTTAAAGATGCGAATTGGCTTCTTATCAGTCAAGGGCCAGTCTGGGAGGAAATGAACCCCACTTCCACCCCATCCAACCTGCCTAAATTCCCAGCGCCTGGTTCTTGCCTGGAAAGAGATAAGAATTATCATGGGGAGGGGAAGATAAGAATTCTGCCAGCGTGAACAAATGACTTAGTTCGCTTTCCTGTTTCACAGACGGTTTGTACATGATTCAATTGTTTTGAATGTTTATGAACATTCATTCAAATACATAACACGTTGTTTTAAAGATGGCTTTTGTGAAAATTTATGGCATTCACAATGGTAACCATTGATATAAGTGACTCAACAATAAACTTACTAAATGTGTTTTATAAAGATTTTTTTTTTTGAGAGAGAGACAGAGAGACAAGAACATAGAGCTTTTCCTGTATGTGCCCTGACTGGGGACCAAACAAAGAAGACAAATATTTTAGATGAGTAAATATTTTATGACAAATATTTATTATGTGTCTATTGTATGCCACTCACCAGATGCTGGGCCTATACCAGGCAGGGGAACAACACAGAAAAACATGGCCCCTGCCAGGTAGATCACTTGGTTTGAACATTGTCCCCATACACCAAGGTTGCAGTTTTTGATCCCCGGTCAGGGTACATTCAAGAATCAACCAATGAGTGCATGAATAAGTGGAACAACATGTAGAGGCTTCTCTCTTTCTCTCCCCTTTTCTCTTTCTCTAAAATCGATAAAAAAAACAAACAAATAGAAAAACAGAGGGCACACTCTAGCTGGGGGAGACAGCTAGCACCATAAAAAAATCATAATACGGAAGAGACTTAGACTGTCAAGGGTGTGTGTGTGTAGCTGTGCTTTTGTGGCCTGTGTCTGCCTTTCAGCATAGCAATGTGGTTGTGTAGTTTCACTGTGTGTCTTGTTCCTGGCATGTTGTGGTGTTATTTATTTATTTTTTTTACAGGGACAGAGAGAGAGTCAGAGAGAGGGATAGATAGGGACAGACAGAAACGAAGAGAGGTGAGAAGCATCAATCATTAGTTTTTTGTTGCTGTCACAACATCTTAGTTGTTCATTGATTGCTTTCTCACATGTGCCTTGACCACGGGCCTTCAGCAGACCGAGCAACCCCTTGCTGGAGCCAGCGACCTTGGGTCCAAGCTGATGAGCTTTCGCTCAAGCCAGATGGGCCCGCGCTCAAGCTGGCGAGCTCGGGGTCTCGAACCTGGGTCTTCCGCATCCCAGTCCGACACTCTATCCACTGAGCCACCGCCTAGTCAGGCATGGTGTGATATTTTTACTGCATTGTTGTACACCTGTGTCTAGTGGGGGCAGGTGGAGTTGTGTGTTACTGTGTGTGAGGGCCACCAGTGAGCATTAATGACCATATCTGTATGTGCAGCTGGGCCATATGCTTCAAAGCCTGTGACTATGTTTGCAGTGTATGCTTTGTCTGCAACTATGTCCCGGTGAGCCTGGGTCTCTGGGCGAGCTTTCCTGCCCCGGGCTGGGTGTGTGTGTGTGTGTGTGTGTGTGTGTGTGTGTGTGTGTGTGTGTGTAAGATGCTATTGTACATTTGGAGTATTGCTGTGTGTCCCACTATGTGGCCAGATGAAGATGGCAGCCATTTATTTTTATTTTATTATTTATTTATTTTTTGGTGGCAGCCATTTATATGTGTTGTGCATTTGGAGGTGTGCTATTGCGACACTGGGCTGTTGTGTGTTGGGAGCCTGGTGTGCTTTTGTGTCACCATGAGGTAGAACAAGGTGTGGCCTGTTGTGTGTGTCTCTGGCTGGTGTGATTTCTCTGGATGTGTCATTGTTTAGCCAGGTGAGCACTGTGTTACCACTGGTGTGTGTGTGTGTATGTGTGTGTGTGTGTGTGTGTGTGTGTGTGTGTGTCTGTAAGAGAGAGAGAGAGAGTGCCCCTGCCTAGAAGTCATTGCTGTTCCCCCAGCCTCCCGCACTTCTGGACAACAGAGACTTCTTTGTTCGCTCACAGCTGCGAAAGGGGGCTGTCTCTCTTCACTAGGGGCCCCTGGCAAGTTCTCAGCTGGTCAACAAAATATCCTTTGAACCTCTTCCCTGTGCCTGGCCACTTGCTGAATGTACTAGGAATGTCAGTGGAGGCAGCAGACCTGTGACGACCAGAGTGGTTAGGACTATGATGTGATAGCCCCCGGGGGACACTGACCCAGTTTGTAAGGATATTGTTACAAAACAATTTTTGGAAATAAAGGGAATATCATATAGATTTAAAAGTAAGCATGTTTTGCCCTGACTGGGTAGCTCAATTAGTTAGAGCATCATCTCTACATGCCAAGGTTGTGGGTTTGATCCCCAGCCACATATACAAGATTCAACCCATGAATTCATAAATGGAGTAACAAGTCAATGTTTCTGTGTGTGTATCTCTCTCCCTTCCTTTCTAAAATCAATAAATAAAAAAATTTTAAGAAATAAAAGTAAACATGTTAAAGATGAGATGCTACAACTAGTTCAAAGGAAATCAAAGAACAGACACATTTATAGATCAGAAAGTATTGGAACAAAGGTAAAAATGGTGGCAAAACACTTCAGGGGCTATGGCTTGAATGTTTGTGTGCCCCCAAATTTTTATGTTGATGTCCTAACCCCAAGGGTGATGGTAATAGGAAGTGGGGGCCTTGGGAGGGGAGCAGGTCATGAGGGTGGGGACCCCACAGAAGGAATTAGTGCCCTTGGAGAAGAGGCCCTAGACTGATCCCTCACCCCCACTTCCACTATGCAAGAAACACAACGAGAAGGGGCTGGCTATGAACCGCAAAAAACACCCCCACTCAACCATGCTGGCACCTTGACCTTGGACTTTGAGCCTCCAGAACTGTGAGCAATAAATTTCTGCAGTTCATAAGCAGCCAGTCTGTGGTAATTTTGTTATAGCAGCTCAAACGGACAAAGACAGGGAAAGAGTTGTCTCTCCTGGGGGACAGAATTCATTTAAGTGTATGTCAATGACTGCATTGCCACTACTTATCCCAACTTCCAGGGTTGTGAAATCGATTCCAGAGAATCAGACAACTCTGGATGACATCTGGGTTGAGGTGTGTCCCACCCAAAATCCATGTGTTTCAGTCCTCACTCCCAGGACCTCCAAATGTGCCCTTATTTGGAAATAGAGTCACTGCAGATGTAATTCATGAAGATGAGGTCATCTTGGAGTCGGGGGGGGGGGGTGTCTTGGTCTGACATGACTGGTGCCAGTATAAAAATGCCAAAATCTGGACACAGTGACATGCACGTGGAGAGGTGTCGTGTAAAGAGGAAGGTAGAGAGTGTGTGATGCTTCTACATGCCAAGGAATGCCAAACATTCCCAGCAAGCACCAGAAGCTGGGAGAAAAAAAGCGTGGAAAAAAGCGTGGAAAAGATTCTTTCTCACAGCCTCAGAAGGAACCCTGCCAACACCTTGACCTTGGAGTTCAGGCCTCTAGAACTGTGATATAAATTTCTGTGGTTTAGACCACTTTATAGTACTTTATGATAGACAAGGCATAGTTT
This sequence comes from Rhynchonycteris naso, assembly GCA_037038555.1. Classification (NCBI taxonomy): domain Eukaryota; kingdom Metazoa; phylum Chordata; class Mammalia; order Chiroptera; family Emballonuridae; genus Rhynchonycteris; species Rhynchonycteris naso. Next base: position 249,545,663 of record CM072997.1, on the reverse strand, counting down.
TCCACCGAAGACAAAGCTTTCCCTACAATATGTTGGAGATGATTACTGGAAGATGAGCCAGTATCAGGAGGAGTGGGTAGAAACAGCATGTGCAAAGGCCCAGAGGCAGAAAGATGGGTGAGGTCGGTAATGAAACTTCAGTGTTTCTGAGTGGGTAGGGCACTGAGAGAAGGAGCAAGAAGGGACCAATGCAGTCTTAGTTCTAGGTGAGGGTATAGATTGTGCTAAGGTTTGGGGTTTTGTTCTTAGGGCCCTGGAAGCCACTGAAAGAGACTGTGCCCAGCCTGGTGTTAAGGGCTCTAAGTCACAAGCTTATTGTATCTTCCCAAGACCACCAGGATCAGAGGTCACATGGCTACCGAGGTGGTGTGGCACCTGAAACCTCTCTGCCACCTGCCCTGAGATGTCAGGGTTACAGCAGGTGAGGAGCAGAGAGGTAGAGACAGAAACCGGGGCAGGAAAAGTCCATCTTTATTGAGTGGTCCCCATGTGTCAGCCACTGGTCTACTGCTGTCCACGTGCATGAACTCATTTGACACTCTCAGGAACCCCAGAAGTACTATTTTTAGGCTGCTCTCTATGCTTATTCCTGCTGGCCAAACCTCTCCCAGGGCAGGGACTTTGTTTTGTCATCACTGTATCCCCAGACGTAGGACTGCAAGTAGGTCCCCTACATAGTCCCCTAAGGCCATCGCGGCCATCTACCAGACGGGGAAACTGAGGCACAGAGAGCGGCGTCCGCGCCCTAACCCCTTAAGTCAGCTGCTAGCACTTTTCCGTGAACCCCTCGCCTGCAGAGAGCGAGAAGGCACAGAAAGAGGGACTGCAGTGGCGAACGGGCGTCACCCGGGTTCAGGTGCCAGGCAGCTGAGGGCCCTGGCGCGCTCACTAGAGACCTCGATTTCACAGGCCGGCCCTTGTGCCTCCCGAATCCTTTCGGACCCTGCCCTGTCTCCCCCTCCCCCTCTTCCGGGGAGGAGAGGGGCCCCAAAGCCTCCAAAGCCCCCAAAGCCCAGCTCTTCCCGACCACATCTTTAAATTGCCACCCCCAGCAATTTTGTTTCCAAAGCGACAGCGTTGGTCCCGCCCCACGAGGCCGTACCATTCAGACCCGGAGGGAGACCCGAGAGGGGACGCGACGGCTTCTCCGGGGTCTCGTTCTGTCGAGACGCCCCCTAGCCCCCCGGGTAACAGGAGGGAGGCTTGGGTGAGAGGCTCAGGGTGGTGGGTGTCGGGCCACGGTGGGTCCCGCCGTGGGCACTTGTCCCCTCCGTTTCCCTGCGGCGTTGGTTCGCGCCGTGGGACGCCGAAGGCTTTTAGGTTCGGCGGCAGCGCTCAGCCGGGGCGCAGAATTCGCGCATCCGCGGCCGGGTCGGTTTATCGCTAGGTCGGTCCACTGTCCGGTTGGTCCACTGCCCGGATCGGTCCGCGTTCCCGCGGGTGCTGCATTCGCGAGCCATGGCCCTCGCGGTCCGAGTCGTGTACTGGTGAGCACGGCGCCGGAGGCCCCCGCCCGGCGCCGGGACTGGGGACGTCAGGGGCCGGACCCATGGGGACCGTCCACAGGAACAGGGACTCAGTGTGGATGGGAGGGGTGTGAGCGGGTACGCAGAATAGAGGGCCCTGACCCCCTCCCTCCAACTTGTCACCTAGACAGCTCAGGTTACAGAAGGTAGACCCGAGACACGGGTGTGGCCATTTGAAACCTCCCGACTCTGGGACTCCATTTGGGGTGGTGGGTGGGGTCCGACTTGCAAAGGGGGAGGAGCCTCCGTCACTGCTTAGTCGTCCCCTCCCCCCAGTACCACAAACAATCTTGGGGTGGGGGACAGAAAGTTGAGAGGTTTGGCGAAGATTCAGAAATGTTCGAGAATATTCGGCATGGGTTTAGAAAGGAGTGAATACGCTTGACTGGTGGTAGCGCAGTGGCTAAAGCGTCCGCTGAGGTCGCCGGTTCAAAACCCGGGGATTGCTGGTCAAGGCACCTAGGAGAAGCAACTGCTAGAGTTGATGGTTCCTGCTCCTCCCCCTGTCCTCCCTCTCTCTAAGTCAAGAAATAAAATCTTAAAAAAAAGAAAAAGGAATGAATACAATGGATGGATTTACCGCTCCTTTTCTGGCCTTAGTTTCCCCAAACGTAGAGGGAGAAACTGATCTGCATAGTCCCCACGAATTGAGTCGTGTGTGTCCGTGTTTAGCACGTTTGGATTAGTTCCCCGCAGGAAGGGGAAAGCCCAGGGGAGGAGGGGCACCTTCTCTCTGTGACTGCTTTGCCCTCTGGCACCTGGTACTGTGCAGGCATGCTGGCCCGTGGCTCTAGGTAGATGTCTGTGAATTTCCTCTACCAGAAACCTCTTGAGGGAGGACAATCTTAGCTCCGTCTATAGGTGAGGACACTGAGGCTGGGAGTGCGGTAGAGCACTGTCAGCTGCTTGAGGTCCAGACTGCAGGACACAGGGATTACTGGAATCCGGGTCCCTGGGCTGTGTCCTGTTTGGGAAATGCCTGCCAGGGCAGCCCGTGGTTTTGAGAAGATCAGATATCTCTCAGCATTACACATGCCCACTCGGCTAAGCACAGGGTAGAGTGACATTTTCAGTCTCCTAGGGAGAGGCCTGTGCATCAGCCCCCAGCCCTGAAATAGTCTGCAGTGGGGGAAGGGGGGTTAGATTTCATCCTCAGGACTGGGAGGGCCTTGGGGATCCTCAGAGCCTTCCCCTTTGGGCAGATGGGCGTGGGGAGAGGGACCGCGAGGGGCGTGTGGTTCGTGGTTCTCATCCTAACCCAGTTCTCTCTGCTTCCCTCCTACCATCCCTCCCTCCTTCCTCTTCACACTGTGGTCTCCTTGTTGCCCCCTTTCCCTCGCCCTTTCTGTCTCCGCTTCCTTGCTCGGTATGGGTTTTCTCCGTTGGGTGTCCGCCTGCTTCCTATTCCCCTGCCCCCCCATCTCTGTGCCCTGCCCCAACACTGTCTCTTTCTGCTCTCTGTCTGTCCCCTGGTTTTATCATGTTTCCCACGGCATTTCTTCCTGGGCACCCTCCTGTTTCCCTCCATCTCTCCCACCCCACCTGCCTCTCCCTGGATCTGCACTGTCTCTCTGTCTCCCGGCGCCCCACCCGCCTGTACTCTGTCCCACCAGTGGCGCTTGAGGCTACAAGCCCAAGGTAAGCATAGTGGTCAGCCGGAGGTGTCCCGGGAAGATGGGGCAGGAAGGCTAGCTAGCGGCGCCCCTATTCACCTCTTTTGTGACCCCCATCCCTTTGCAGTATCTTGAGCTCAAGAAGAAGTTGGAAGATGAGTTCCCTGGACGCTTGGACATCGTGAGTCATGGGGGCAGGGGAGGGACTCCGATGTGGGTCACATTGTCCCTCAGCCCTGGATGTCAGTGGGGTGGGGTGGGGTGGGGTGGGGCGGCCCCACCCTCCACCCATGTTCTCCATTCTCTGGTAAGGGGCGGGTGTCTCCAAGATTACTTCTCAGCCCCTCCAACATCTCTCCCTGCCAGTGCGGCGAGGGGACTCCCCAGGTTACAGGGTTCTTTGAAGTAATGGTAGCTGGGAAGCTGGTTCATTCCAAACAGGTAAGACTGTCTGTCCATCTTGCCTTTTTTTGGGCTAGTGGGGAGTTGGGGCTGGGCTTGGTGTGTTGGTCTCCGCTCACCCCTCCTTTTTTCCTCCTTCCCCAGAGAGGTGATGGCTATGTGGACAGCGAGAGCAAGTTTCTGAAACTGGTAGCTGCCATCAAAGCTGCCTTGGCTCAGGGCTAATGTGCCCTGAAGGCAGAGGTGAGGGGCCCAGGTCCTAAACCCTACAATTGAGTCCTAGTTCCTAATATAATCAAAACCTACGTACTGGTCTCCAACCCAACTCTTTCCAGAACAAGGAGCAATTTCCATACGTTCTTGGGATCATAGAACTGCTTTTCAGCACCTTCTGAGCCTCATTTCCAATTTTCAAGCCAGTGTGTTCCAGATGAACGCCAAACCCGTCCTGTGCTAGAACCGGTCACTGGTTCCTAGCCCAGTCCAGAATCAGGTTCTGGCTCCTGACCCTCAGGAGCCTAGAAGCACTCTCTACCACCCTCCAAATTTGGGTGCTAGGCTTCACCCTCCAGGGTCTAGAACTGAGTATCCTGGCCCAGGAATCTGCATTCAGGCACCCCCTCCCAGCCTGCTTAATACCAGAGAACTGGTTCTCAGTGCTTTCAGCTCACAAGGTCTTAGACTGCTTCACTAAACAGAGTGAGGTCACCCCACTGGTGTGTGAGGTGGCCCTGCTCAGTGTGAATTTGGCCATGCAAATTACAGTTACTACAATGAACATACAAATGTCCTACCTGTGTGTGGGTCTGAAATGAAGTGAGCCTCCCCCAGGTTTGAAAAAAAATATCACAAAAATTGTGTGATTTCAAAGCTGCATGAACTGAATAAATTGTGGACTGTTGCTGTAAGGGGAGTGGTCTGGGGGTGCCCCACGTGGGACCTGAATACTGAATGACTCCGATGGAGCTCATCCCTTGCACACACACACAGTTTGCCACTTCCAAACTCAGTAACTCAGAGGTGTCTACTTAAACAGCATGAGGTTTACTTGGATTCCAGAGGTCCATCCATGGGTGATTTCAGCCAATAGAAGCCAAAAGGGGATTGACAGAAAGAAAGGAGAGAGGGACCCCAGACTGGGGTTGCTGGGTGGATCCAGGTCCAAGGTCCAGTGCTTTCCAGAGTTTGTCTATCTCCCCTCTCACTTGAAAAAAAAAAAAAGAAAGGAAGGAAGGAGGGGGGAGGGAGTCTCTCTGGCTTGCATGTTTTGTGAGTGTAGTCTTGGATTCCCAAGACCAGGGTCAGGTCCAGCGATTTTCTACAACTCACAGAACTCAGCAAAGCTGTTATACCCCTGGTTACCATTCATTATACAGGAAGGGCTAGCGATTGAAGTCAGCAAAGGAAGAGTGTTTGGGGCAGGGGCAGGGCCAGGGCCAGGATTGACCAGGTGGGAGATCCCAGTGAGGTCATGCGGACTGCCCCAGGCTGGCCCAGGGTGTGGCAGCAGGCGCAGAGCATGGCCCGCCTGACCCCCTCCCACCTCTTCTCTCTGCACAGTCCAGTGACCTTGGCCCAGCCCCTCTTGGCAGACGCTTCATGATGGGATGGACTGAAATGTCTCCATGCGAGGTCTTTCCCTGATGTTCTGTGGCCGCTGGGTGGGGCAGAGGTCGATGCCCTGGTCTTTGTCTGTGTGTGTGTGTGTGTCTCCCTGGAATTTAGCTTTGCAATCTTGCCCTGCTCCTCCCCCCCCTTCCCGGCCCTCCACTTTTCACCATCACCCTGTAGTCCCCCCCCCCCGTGCCTCCCCCTGTTCCCCCTGGTGTGTGAGGTGGCCCTGCTCAGGCTTCCTTCTCAAGGGAGCCCAGAGAGGGAGCCAGATGCTTGAGGCTCAAATTTCAGCCATGTTTGCAACAGTACACTGTCAATACGTGCTGAATAAATTTAACAGACGTGCCTGTGTCTGCATGTGTCCATTTTACTCCTGGAAACCCTTCCCCCTTACGTCCCCATTCCAGGAAGGTAGTCGCCAGGGATTGAGTTCTCTGGTGCCAGATGCTGTGCTAATTAACAAACACTTGATAGCAGCTCTGAGGATAGGCAGATGGAAACATACAGCCGTGATATGAATTTAAACGAGACCCAGACTCCCAGATCATTTGTCCAAATAAGTCTTGCCAATAATTCAAAGTCTCTGACACTTGTGCTAGTTTGCTAGGGTTGCCATGACAACATGCCACAGACCAGGTGGCCCAAACAATGGCTATTTACTTTCTCAGGTTTCTGGAGGCTGGAAGGCTGAGATAAAGGTGTGGGCAGGTTTGGCTTTCTTCTGAGGCCTCTGCCTGTCTTGCAGATGTTTGCCTTCTCGCCATGTCCTCAGTGATCTCTGCATATATTAAATATGCACCCTGGTGACCCCTGTGTGTCCAAATTTCCTTTTATAGCATACCAGTCAGCTCAGACACAGCAGTGGGGGGTTCATGAGGGAAATGAGTGAGTGAGAGGGTAAAGGGGGGTAATGGGTGATGGAAGGGGGCTTGACTTGGGGTAGGGAACACACAAAACAATATGATGATGTATTATAGAATTGAACACTTGAAACCTATATAACTTTATTAACTAATGTCACACCAATAAAGTCAATAAAACTCTTTTTTAAAAAGGCACCAGTCAGATTGGAATAGGGCCCACTTGAAAGGCCTCATTTTAATTTGATTACCTCTTTAAAGACCCTACCTATGTCCAGACTCACATTCTGAGTTCTTGGCAGTTAGGTTTTTAATATGTGAATTTGGGAGGGTGGGGAGCTTAATTTGTCGCATTATGACACTGCTTTCAGGGAAGAGGTGTTGCAGGCAGTGTCCCTCTGCCTCTGGGTGGCTGGAGGTTCTATCAGAGTGGCACAGTGGCAGGTGGGGAGACTCCAGGGCTAGAGACTGGGTGAGCACGGCGCTCCCGGGGCCTCTGAGCCGCCCCTTAGCACCAGGCCTCTGAGGCCACAGGCCGGCTCTCGCTTTGATAAAAGAGCACTACTGTAGCCTCTGTGCACGTAGTTCCCGGCCTTCCACCTGTTACTGAAGCAAGTCACAGCTGGATCACAACTCAAGGGGACTTGCGTCCCGGAAGAGGCTTTAGACCTTGACAGCTACATTATAATCGATTGGGTTGGATGAGCCCTCTCTAGCACCATCAAGGAAGGTGGTCCTTTGAGGAAGCTTAAGGAGGAACTGAGCCATCAGCCACCATGTCATATTACTGTTCTGGGTCAGCTGCTAGGGCCCGCCAGCCATGCTGAAGAAGGGATGCCCTCCAGCAACCCATTGGAGTCACAGAACACCAAATTCCGCCCCAGCTGCCGCAGTGATATTCTGGACTAGAGGTCCCCATAGGCCCACTGATTAATATTTTATGTGGCAAGACTGTAGAAGTGATGGGAGTCTGGCCAAGTTTGTCTGAACTGCTTCTGTTCAAACACACCTTAGCCAGGTAATATTTTGAGAATTCTGTTTTGATAGCTTACCACCCCAGCTGATTTGGGGTGACACGGGCCACAAAGCTGTGATTCATGTTGCAACGGGTAGGTCCTGATGGCTACTAAAGGTATTTCAAAATCAGGAATAGATCACCTGACCTGTGGTGGTGCTGTGGATAAAGTGTTCGCTGGTTCGAAACCCTGGGCTTGTCTGGTCAAGGCACATGTGAGAAGGAACCAGTTGATGCTTCTTCCCACCCTCACCACCCCTTCTATCCTCTCTCTAAAAATCAGTAAATAAAATCTTTTATCTTTTGTATTTTTCCGAAGTTAGGAGAGGCAGTCAGATAGACTCCCGCATGAGCCCGACCAGGATCCACCTGCCATGCCCACCAGGGGCGATGCTCTGCCCATCTGGGGTGTTGCTCCATTGCCGCAGGAGCCATTCTAGCACCTGAGGCAGAGGCCATGGAGCCATCCGGGCCAACTTTGCTTCAGTGGAGCCTTGATTGCGGGAGGGGAAGAAAGAGACAGAGAGAAAGGAGAGGGGGAAGGATGGAGAAACAGATGGGTGCTTCTCCTGTGTGTCCTGACTGGGAATCGAACCCGGGACTTTCACACGCTGGGCTGATGCTCTACCGCTGAGCCAACCAGTCAGGGCCCAATAGATAAAATCTTAAAAAAAAAATTAGGAATAGGTCTTTAAGAAGTCCTTTCACTGAGGGCTGTTTATATCTTATATGCATCTACCTATCCTGAAAAAAAAAAATTCAAATCACTAAAACACAAACAAAATTTTATTTGTATAAAATCCTGTATTTAGGAATGGGAGGAGAGCCCTAGAAATATCTTACCACCGTGTTTTTATTTTTTACTTTATGCGTGAAGGAGAAAAATAAAGTGTTACAATCTTACTTTGACTTAACCAAGACAATTCACACCTTCAAGCTAAGTGAATTCAACTAGAATCAAATTTAGGGCCTAAACTGGGGAGAGAGTAAATTCTTTTTCAACATTGCCACCTCGTGCCCAACCTGAGAACTGCAACTTCCTGGATCACCTAGGATCACAGGGAAGACATATAGGGTCTCTATGCATCTTCATAGGATCACTTCCCGTCTTTGAGATTTAGTGTAGTCAAGAGAGTCACTGTCTTTGGCTTCAAAAATAAAAGAAAGAAAGAAATAAAGAGAGAGAGAGAGAGAGAGAGAGAGAGAGAGGGAGAAAGAAAGAGATTAAAATATATCTCTCTTCGCCTGACCTGTGGTGGCGCAGTGGATAAAGCGTCGACCTGGGAACACTGAGGTCGCCAGTTCAAAACCCTGCACTGGTCTGGTCAAGGCACATATGGGAGTTGATGCTTCCAGCTCCTCCTCCTCTCTCTCTCTCTCTCACTCTCTGTCTCCTCTCTAAAATGAATAAAATAAAAAGAAATTTATTAAAAATATATATATATATCTCTCTTCTCAAATTATTTCACTCCTTGCTGGCTGTGGGACCACAGACAAGTGACCTCACCTCTCTGGGTAAAGATTTGGTGGCAGGAGCAAAATAATGAGTGTGGGGGACCAAGGCCACCCCAGGCTGCAGTCGGGTATGACCAGGGTCCTGTGCAGAATGGGAAATTTTGCCCTCAATGCCTTTGGGATGCCTCTCTCCTCGGGGGACTTCTGCAGTGAAGGCATGCTTCTCAAGTCTTAACCGCCCTCCATGAGGGCGACCAGCCTGTCTCGCATCTATCCTTAGTTATAGGAGTTCTTTCTGTTCAGCTAGTTGTCAGATGGTTCGTCGGGGTGCCCGTTCTATAATTTAGTTGTCATTTTGATGTGGTTGTGGGAGGAGGCAGGTACGTTTACCCACTCTTTTTTTTTTTTACAGGGACAGAGAGAGAGTCAGAGAGAGGGATAGATAGGGACAGACAGACAGGAATGGAGAGAGGTGAGAAGCATCAATCATTAGTTTTTCGTTGCCGTTGGGACACCATAGTTGTTCATTGATTGCTTTCTCACATGTGCCTTGACTGAGGGCCTTCAGCAGACCGAGCCACCCCTTGCTGGAGCCAGCGACCTTGGGTCCAAGCTGGTGAGCTTTTGCTCAAGCCAGATGGGCCCTCACTCAAGCTGGCGACCTCAGGGTCTTGAACCTGGGTCTTCCGCATCCTAGTCCGATGCTCTATCCACTGCGCCACCGCCTGGTCAGGACGTTTACCCACTCTTAATTTCAATTTCTTTTATGTTTACTTTATTGATTTTAGAGAAAGAAAGGGAGAGAACAGGAGAGAGACAGGAATATCTCTTCCTGTATGTGCCCTGACCAGGGACAGAACCAGCAATCTCTGCACTTTGGGATGACGCTCTAACCAACCGAGCCATCTAGCTAGGGTTCAAGGGTTTTGTAGTATCAAGACATCTTCCCTTCTTGACTCAGGAAACTGCTTTTTAGCTCTGGCCAAGTAGCTTAGTGGGTAGAGGGTGGTCACGGTGCACCAAGGTTGCGGGTTCAACCCTGGGTCAGGGCACATGTGAGAAATAATCAATGAGTGCACAACTATATGGAGCATCTAAGGTGATCAACAGTTGATGCTCCCCCCCCATCCTCTTTCTCAAATCAATGGAAACAATTTTTTGTTTTCTTTTAAATTGATTTTAGAGAGACAGAGAGAGGGAGAAAAGGGTTCATTAGTTGTTCCACTTATTTAGGCTGGTTACTTTCCATAGGTGCCCTGACCAGGGATCAAATCCACAAACTTGGTGTCTCTGGATAACAATCTAACCACCGACTGAGCTAATTGTTCCAGGTAAAACACTGAGTTCTGCTCTCCCCTTGGCCCCATCCTGCAGTGACTCCACTTTGCCTCATGACAGGCAGTTCCTCCCACATTTTTTATTCTATTTTAAATTTCAAAGACATTTATTGTTAAGAATCTTGAGGTTGGAAAAAACAAAGAATCTTGAGGTTGTGCCTGACCAGGCGGTGGCACAGTGGATAGAGTGTTGGACTGGGACATGGAGGACCCAGTTCGAAACCCCGAGGTCACCAGCTTGAGCGCGGGCTCATCCAGCTTGAGTGGGACTCACCAGCTTGAGTGTGGAATCATAGACATGACCCCGAAGTTGCTGGCGAGAGCCCAGAGATCACTGGCTTGAAGCCCAAGGTCGCTGGCTTGAGCAAGGGGTCACTCAGCTCTGCTGCAGTCCCCCGGTCAAGGCACATATGAGAAAGCAATCAACGAACATCTAAGAATTGATGCTTCTCATCTCTCTTCCTTACTGTCTATCCCACTCTCTCACTGTAAAAAAAAAAAAAAATCTTGAGGTTGGTAGTCAGCTCAACAGTGTAGTCAAAGTTTTAGATTTTTTTTCTTTTATTTTTAGCATGTGTACATGAAAAAGTGGGATAGACAGGGACAGACAGGAAGGAGAGATGAGAAGCATCAACTCATAGTTACGGCAATTTTGTTGTTCATTGATTGCTTTCTCATATGTGCCCTGACGGTGGTGGTGGGGGGGAATACTTCAGTTGAGCCAGTGACTCCTTGCTCAAGCCAGAAACCTTGGGCTTGAGTCAGTGACCATGGGGTCATGTCTATGATCCCATGCTCAAGCTGGCGACCTCTGGGTTTCAAACCTGTGTCCTAGGCATCCCAGGCCGATGCCCCATCCACTGTGCCACCGCCTGGTCAGGCAGAATTTTAATATCTTTTCATTCTCTCACCTTTCTTTAGCTTGTTGGGGTTTCTTCTGCTTGGCTTTTGCTCTGTGGTAGCAAGATGGCCACTACAGCTCCAGCCAGTGCATCTGTGTTTAAAGCAAGAGGGAGGAGGGTATCCTGCAAACACACTCTCCTTTTGTTCCTGTCCTCCTGCCATTTTCTTGTATTGAGGTAAAATATGTGTAACATAAAGCTGACATTTGAACCACCTTAAAGCGTATGGTTAATACATTTTAGTACATTCCCAGTGCTGTTTAACTATTATCCCTTTCTAGTTCTAGAGTATTTCATCCCTCCAAAAAAAAAAACCTTTAACCCGTTAAACTGTCACTCCCCATTCTTCCCTCCCTCAAGCCTCTGGTAACCACTATTCCATTCTCTGTCTCTATAGATTTATCTATACTGGACATGTCATAGAAATGGAATCATAAATATGTGGACTTTTGTGTCTGGATTCTTTCACTTAGAAGTGATGTCTTCAAGGTTCCCTACATTGTAGCTTGTGTTAGACAGCATCACCCCCCCTTTTTTGTGACAGAGAGAGAGAGAGAGAGAGAGACAGAGAGAGGGACAGATAGACCAGAAGGGAGAGAAATGAGAAGCACCAATTCTTTGTTGGGGCAACTTAGTCTCCTTAGTTGTTCATTGATTGCTTTCTCATATGTGCTTTGACTGTGGGGCCACAGCAGACCAAGTAACCCCTTGCTCAAGCCAGCGACCTTGCGCTCAAGCTGGTGAGCCTTGCTCAAACCAGATGAGCCTGTGCTCAAGCTGGTGACCTCGGGGTTTTGAACCTGGGTCCTCCACATCCCAGTTCGACTCTATCCATTATACCACAGCCTGGTCAGGCGACAGCATCCCCACCCCCTTTTCTTTTTTTACAGGGACAGAGCCAGAGTCAGAGAGAGGGATAGATAGGGACAGACAGACAGGAACGGAGAGAGATGAGAAGCATCAATCATCAATTTTTTGTTGTGGCACTTTAGTTGTTCATTGATTACTTTCTCATATGTGCCTTGACCAGGGGGCTACAGCAGACCAAGTAACCCCTTGCTCAAGCCAGTGATCTTGGGTCCAAACTGATGAGCTTTTGCTCAAACCACATGAACCCGCGCTCAAGCCAGCGACCTCAGGGTCTTGAACCTGGGTCCTCTGCATTCCAGACCGACGCTCTATCCACTGCACCACCGCCTGGTCAGGCAGCATCCCTTTTTATGGCTGAATAATATTCCACTCTATGGCTGCCCCAATTTGTTTATCTAGTCATCAATTGATGGCATCTGGGTTGCATCCACCTCTTGGTTATTTTTTTATTTTATTTTATTTTATTCATTTTAGAGAGGAGACACAGAGTGAGAGAGAGAGAGAGAGAGAGAGAGAGAGAGAGAGAGAGAAAGAGAGAAAGGGGAGAGGAGCTGGAAGCATCAACTCCCATATGTGCCTTGACCAGACCAGTGCAGGGTTTTGAACTGGCGACCTCAGTGTTCCCAGGTCGACGCTTTATCCACTGCGCCACCACAGGTCAGGCCAAAGCGATGTCTTTTTACAGTTGGTTTGTTTGACTGCTATCCCGAACGAGATCGACACATCACATTAGGCCTGTATGTTCCCGTGGTGTCTTTTCACTCTGCACCTGTCCTCAATTTCCTTCTTATTTTGTTCTATTATTTTATAGCTGTCTTAGGAAGTTGTTATCCTCCCTGGTTACAAAGCTTTCTAACAGTTCTAAATGCGGTGGTTCTTAACCCTGGGTGCACATTGGAATCACCTGGGGAGAAAGTTAAACCCTCTCAGTGTGCCTGACCTGTGGTGGCGCAGTGGATGCAGCATCAACCTGGAAGCCTGAGGTCGCTGGTTCGAGACCCTGGGACCTGCCTGGTCAAGGCACATATGAGAAGCAACTACTATGAGTTGATGCTTCCCACTCTTCCTCCCCACTTTCTTGCTCTCTTTCCTCTCTCTCTAAAAACAAAAAAAAAAACTTACCTGGCCGGATAGCTCGGAAGGTTAGAGCATGTGGTTGCTGGTTTGATCCCCGGTCAGGGCACACACAGGACAGATCGATATTCTTATCTCTCTCTTTCTCCCTTTCTCTCTTGCTACAAATAAAACAAACAAACAAACCCTTTCAATGCTCAGGCCACAGTCATGCTAATTAATTCAGAACCATCTTTTTTTTCTATTTTTTTGTAAAATAAACTTAACTTTTTAAGAGCAGTTTAAATTTTTTTTAATTTATTTTTTTATTTTAGAGAGACAAGAAGGGAGAGAGATTCTTGTACGTGCCCTGACTGAAGATCAAACCTGCAACCTTGGTGCATCAGGATGATGCTCTAACCAACTGAACTACCCGGCCAGGGCTAGAGCAGTTTTATACTTACGACCAAACTGAGCAGAAAGTAGGAAGATTTCCCATATACCACCTACCCCCACATGCAAAGCCTCCCATATTGTCAACATCCTCACCTGAGTGGGACGCTGGAGTTACATGGACACATCATTGTCACTCAGAGTCCATAGTGCACATCAGGGCTCGCTCTTGGTCTACATGTTCTCTGGGTTTGGACACACGTAGACTGATTTGTGTTCACCGTGACAGCATTATACAAAGCAGTTTCATTGCCCTAAACACCCTGTGTTCTGCCTGTTTATTTATTTCCTGTGAACTCCTGGTTCCTCTGCTCTTTTTACTGTCTCCATAGTTTTGCTTTTTCCAGAGTATTATGTAGATAGAATCATATAATATATAGCTTTATTTTTATTTTTACCGAGTGAAAAACAGGAGGAGGCAGGCAGACAGACAGACTCCCACATGTGCCTGACTGGGATCCACCCAGCATGCCCACTAGGGAGCGATGCTCTGCCCACTGCTTTGTTGCAACTGGAGCCATTCTAGTGCCTGAGGCAGAGGCCAAGGAGCCATCCTCAGCGCCCGGGCCAACTTTGGTTCAATGGAGCCTTGGCTGTGGGAGGGGAAGAGAGAGATAGAAAAGAGAGGGGAAAGGGTGGAGAAGCAGATGGGCACTTCTCCTATGTGCCCTGGCCGGAAATTGAACCCAGGACTTCCACACACTGGGCCGACGGTCTACCGCTGAGCCAACCGGCCAGGGCTGTAATACATAGCCTTTTTAGACTGGCTTCCTTCACCTCATATATGCAGTTAAGGTTCCTCTGTGTCTTTCACAGTTTGATAGCCCATTTCTGTTTAGTGCTGAATAGCATTCCACTGTTTGGATGGACCACAGTTTATTTCTCTGTCACCTGCTGAAGGATATCTTGGTTGCTTCCAAGTCTTGGCAACTGTGAGCAAAGCTGCTATAAAGATCCATAAGAGTCTTTATTTGAAAAGTCTCCCCCTTCCAGGTTATTTCAATGTGCACCCAGGGTTGACAACAGCAGGTCCGACGGTGACCATCCACCTGCACAGTCCAATAGAGTAGCTACCACCCTGGCCTGGTAGCTCAGTTGGTCTCCATATGCCAAGGTTCTAGGTTCAATCCCTGGTCAGGGCACACACAGGAGTCAACCAATGAATGCATAAATAAGTGGAACAACAATATCTCTCTCTTTTTCTATCTCCCTTCCTCTCTAGGAATTAATTTTTTAAAAGATTTTTATCTTTTTTATTTTATTTTATTTTTTACAGGGACAGAGAGAGAATCAGAGAGAGGAACAGACAGGAACGGAGAGAGAGGTGAGAAGCATCAATCATCAGTTTTTCGTGGCCGTTGCGACACCATAGTTGTTCATTGATTGCTTTCTCACATGTGCCTTGACCGCGGGCCTTCAGCAGACCGAGCAACCCCTTGCTGGAGCCAGTGACCTTGGGTCCAAGCTTGCGAGCTTTTGCTCAAGCCAGATGGGCCCACACTCAAGCTGGGGATCTTGGGGTCTCGAACCTGAGCATCCTAGTCCGATGCTCTATCCAATGTGCCACTGCCTGGTCAGGCAAGATTTTTCTCTTTTTTAATTCATTCATTTTAGAGAGGGGGGGGAGAGAGAGAGAGAGAGAGAGAGAGAGAGAGAAGGGGGAGGAGCAGGAAGTATCAACTCCCATATGTGCCTTGACCAGGTAAGCCCAGGGTTTCAAACTGGCGATCTCGGCGTTCTAAGTCAACATTTTATCCACTGTGCCACCACAGGTCAGGCTGGTTCCCCTCAATTTAGCAAAGTTTGGAATATTATATCAGAGCCTCAAGCAATTTTCTCTACTTCCTTTTTTCTTCCTTTTTTCAGGACCACTGCGAACCCATCTGCGATATGAATTGATGTCTTTCAACCTGTTGCAGACATTCCCTGTTTAAAGCACAAAATGTTCCCCGCTCGGTTTCTTCAAGTTGGCCCTGGGCCCTCAGACGTAACCCCAGCGAGATCTGAGGTTTGCATTTTTGGTGTGGCAGGGTGTTCAGGGTTCCTCTTGACTTTTTCTGCCTCAGACCTGGAGTCAGACTTTTGCTCCCAAATTTGGGTGACTGTGAGAGGGAAATAATATTTGAGACAATGATCCGTGTCCCTAAACATCTTGATGAGATGTAACGAAGTCTTCTGGCCCCCAGCAGTCAAGACACCCAACACTGCCCGCCCCTGTGGGTGGGAGAAACCCAGCCTAACCCCTCCAGTCTCGAGCTTCTGGGTCTCCCCTCTCCTAGGCGTGCCTCTGGGTCCGTCTCTACCGGGGTCTGTCAGATAAGCAGGGGGAGCTTCTTTTATATCCTGGCAGTCCTAGTGCTGTCCACACTCTCTTTCCTTCATAACTTGTCACGTGTCCCGCCTTCTGTCCCCGCTGTCTGACCTAATTCTCTCTCTGCTCTGCCCAGGCTGGCGGGCTTAAGAGGATTGGAGCATCTGCTGGGTCAGAGAACCAGCGTGGGAGACCCAGGGGCCCGGACAACCGCAAGGGGGCGGCAGAGGAAGCGGGATGTTGGCGACAAAGGATCCGAGAGAAGGGGAGAACCAGGGAGGGAAGGTAGTAAAAGAGGGAACACGCCCCCTGACTCTGAGTATTAACAATATTATACAGTCACCTGACGTATATTTTAAAAATAAGGTAAAGTAGCCTGCCCTGTGGTGGCGCAGTAGATGGAGCATTGGCCTGGAGTGCTGAGGTCCCCAGATCTAAACCCGGGGCTTGCGCGGTCAGGGCGCATACCAGAAGCAGCTACTATGACTTGGTGCTTTCCGCTCCTCCCCTACACCGCTTTCTCTCTCTCTTCTCAAAAAAAAATCAATAAATAAAATCTTTTTAAAAAATTAGATTAAGTATACTGAAGAGGTCTGAGTAATACAAATGAATAGGGGGAAGAGAGGGTTGGAGGAACGAAGAGATACAAGAAAAACTGTTTGAAGCCAGGTAAGCTAGTCATTGCGCAGAGAACTGTACATGCGGGATTCCACGGACTCCTCCCTAAACTTCATATAGGTAAATATGTGAGGAAACTGAGTTGAAAGAAAAACAGGGGCCTGACCAGGCAGTGGCGCAGTGGATAGAGTGTTATACTGGGACACAGAGGAGCCAGGTTCTAAACCCCGGAGTCACTGGCCTGAGCGCGGGCTCATAAACATGACTCCATGGTCTCTAAATTGAGCCCAAAGGTCGCTGGCTTGAGCAAGGAGTCACTCGCTCTGTTGCAGCTCCCTGGTCAAGGCACATATGAGAAAGCAATCACTGAACAATCAAGATGCCACAAGGAAGAATTAAAGCTTCTCATCGTTCTTTCTTCCTGTCTGTCCCTATCTGTCCCTCTCTCTCTGTCAAAAATAAAACAAAAAACCATGGAATTGTCCTGTATAACTTTATATGCCTCAATTTGATAATTTTAATTTTTTAAAAAGTAGACTCAATTTTTAAGAAATACTTCAGATTGACAGAACAATGGACAAGCAAGTACAGAGGATTCTCAAATCCCGCACCCAGTCACCGCTTTTATTAACATCTGATTTTATTATGGTCCTTTCGTTATAATTCATGAACCTATATTGGTTCACTATTATGAACTAAAGCCTTTAGTTTAGTCATATTTCCTTAGTTTCTTAAAATTAACATTTTATTTATTTATTTTAATATTTATTTTATTTTATTCATTTTAGAGAGGAGACATAGAGTGAGAGAGAGAGAGAGAGAGAAAGAGAGAAAGAGAGAAAGGGGAGAGGAGCTGGAAGCATCAACTCCCATATGTGCCTTGACCAGACCAGTGCAGGGTTTTGAACTGGCGACCTCAGTGTTCCCAGGTCGACGCTTTATCCACTGTGCCACCACAGGTTAGGCTAACATTTTATTTTAAAAAATGTTTTCATTGATTTGAGAAAGAGAGGGAGAAGCATCAACTCATTGATCCACTTAGTTGTTCCATTTAGTTGTGAACTTGTTGATTGCTTCTTGTATGTATCCTGATGGGGACCCCACAACCTTGGGTGCTCCAGGGCGATCCACTGAGCCACCTGGCTCAGTTTTGACCTAATGTCCTTTTTCTGCCCCAGGATCCACCCAGGACCATGTTATGTTGAGTCATTGTGTCTCCTTAGACTTCTCTTAGCTGTGGCAATTTCTCAGACTTCCCTTGTTTTTGATGACTTTGACACTTTTGAGTAGTACTGGTCAGGTAGTTTGTAGAATGCTGCTCTATTAGAATTTGTTGAGTGTTTTTCTCAAGATTCCACTGGAGTTATGGGTTTTGGGGAGGAAAACCACAAAGAGTATCACTTTCATCAGATCATATCTAGCATTTGTACTCAGACACCTGGCTAAGGTAGTGTCTGTTAGATTTCTTGAGTCTTTTCTCCTCCTTTCCATTCTGTACTCTTTGGAAGGAAGTCACTACGTGCAGCCTGTTATATGTTTTAATTCCCACTTACAGACAAGACTGCTGAGTCTCAAAGAGGTACAGTGCCCTACCTCAGGTCACACAGCAGACACCTGGTGTTGCAGGGAACTTGTCCAGCTCTGAATTACTTTGCATTACAGACACTCAAGGTGAAAGAGATACAAAGAATAAGACATGAGATTCCAAGATAGAGTAAGAGAAAGAGGAAGGAGAAGGTCAGAAAACAGACAAAGAATCCCTGGCTAGGTAGCTCAGTTGGTTAGAGCATCATCTGAATATGACAAGGTTGTAGGTTTGATCCCGGGTCAGGGCATATACAAGAAACAACCAGTGAGTACATGAATAAGTGGAACAACAAGCAAATATTTTTCTCCTTTTTTTTTCTAAACAATTTTTTTAAAGTAAATACTTAAAGGAAAAGGCAACTGGTGGGGGGAGCCTAATAGCCAGAGGGCAGCTGGCATAAGCACATTAAAGCCAGTGTCTGCTAGAAGCAATGAAAACATTAATATAAACTGCTTCACCGTAAAAGAGTCCAATTCAGGCTGATGTATTGCAGCTGAGCCGCCTGTCAGATGGTATGCTTTAAAAAACAAAAACAAAAAAACCCAAACCACTTTATTGAGGTATGATAGATATATAAAAAGCTGTAAGTAGGCCCTGGCGGGTTGGCTAAGCAGTGGAGCATTAACCCAGCGTGTGGAAGTCCCAGGTTTGATTCCGGGTCAGGGCACATGGGGAAAGCGACTGTCTGCTTCTCCACCCCTCCCCACGTCTCCTCCCACAGCCTGGCTTGATTGATTCGAGCACATTGGTCCTGGGCGCTGAGGATGACTCCATAAAGCTTCCGCCTCAGGCACTAAAAATATCTCCGAAACAGTCCCAGATGGGGACAGCATAGGCCCCAGACAGGGTTGCCAGGTGGATCCCAGTCAGGGCGTGTGCAGGAGTCTGTCTCTGTATCTCCCTTCCTCTCTTAAAAACTACAAACTGTAAGTACAGAAGTGGAACCTTGGTCAATGACTCAGTGGATAGAATGTCATCCAGGAGTGCGGGGATCGCTGGTTCGATTCCAAGGTCACGGATTCTTGGTCAGGGCACATATGAGAAGTAATCAATGGGTGCACAACTAAGGGGAACAACGAGTTGATGCTTTTCTCTTTATCTCTCCCTTCCTCTCTCCCTCTCTCAAAACAAGCAAACAAAACAAAAAAACTGAATACAACTTGATGAATTCGAAGACAAACTGATTTTAATTTTTTATTAAAAATGCAAATACAGCCTGACCTGTGGTGGTGCAGTGAGTAAAAGCGTCAGCCCGGAACACTGAGGTCGCTGGTTCGAAACCTCGGGCTTGCCTGGTCAAGGCACATATGGGAGTTGATGCTTTCTGCTCCTCCCCTACTTCTCTCTCTGTGTCTTCTCTCTCTAAAATGAATAAATAAAATCTAAAAAAAAGCAAATACAACCAAGGATATGTCTAAACATTTACTACACATTCCATCCTCTGACCAGGACACTGCGAATAAATCACAGAGAGGAGATACCGCCTCCTGCCACTTCACACTCTCCTCCTGAGAGCTGCTCCCAGGGTCTTAGATTGGGGGAGGGGACCCCAGAGACTCTGACAGCACCCACAGTCTTACAGCCACCAAGGAGGCATAAGAATATGTGAGCAGGGGCTCGGGAAGGGTTTCGCACTCATCTGCCCTTATGTCCCTTGTCCCTTCAGCTCTCCTCTGACATGGCTGAGATCCTGCAGATGCTGGCCTGGCTTAGAAGGGTGGGGGCAAGTGGTGAGTCAGACTAGGTCAAGAACAGGGAAGCCAGATGGGGGAGCCCAGAGGCTGATGGGGAGGGAGAGAGACCAGAGCAGGAGAAGGAAGAAGCAGCCTGGGTATACACAGCACAGACAGGTGTGAGTGGGAGAATCAGGGGAGGAAGGAGAGATGGGGGAGAGGGTTTGGTGGAAGAATTGTAAGACCTCCCACGGACTCTGTGACTCAGGCTCTGTGCTGAGTGTGTAAACGGCACACTCCATATGATTCAGACCCACATGCGTGGAGAAGGTGGGGTTGTTACCCAAAGTCTCATGAGCATCCATCTGTCCACATGTTCACATAGTCCAAGAAGCAGAAAAGTTTGGCCTAGTGTGCCAGGGCCAGGGGTGGAGGACCGTGCTTTCCAGCTGGGCGGTTGGTTCACGTCAGTTCAGATGTTTGCTGGCTTCTCAGAAAGGCACCGAGCACTCTGATGTAGCGCTCTGATGTTTGGTGTGACTTCCAGTCGGCAAGGAATCAGGTTTTTGGCCTTAAAGGACATTTTGTAAGGTTATTAGAGTACATGGCCTGCTGTCACATGGAAGTGACCCATACTGGGGAACCCTGCCTATTCTGAGGTCAGTTTTTTGATGCCTCAGTTTCCCCTTCTTGTCCCCTAAACTCTCCCCTCTCTGCCCCTGTTTCACCTTCTTTGTGTGTGTGTGTGTGTGTGTGTGTGTGTGTGTGTGTGTGACAGAGACAGAGTCAGAGAGAGAGACAGACAGGAAGGGAGAGAGATGAGAAACATTAATTCTTTGTTGCGGTTCCTTAGTTGTTCATTGATTGATTTCTCATATGTGCCTTGACTGTGGGGCCGCAGCAGACCAAGTGACCCCTTGCTCAAGCCAGCGACCTTGTGCTCAAGCTGGTGAGCCTTGCTCAAACCAGATGAACCTTCGCTCAAGCTGGCGACCTCAAGGTCTCGAACCTGGGTTCTCTGCGTCCTAGTTCGACGCTCTATCCACTGCACCATTGCCCGATCAGGCTGCCCCTGTTTCCACTTCTATCTGTCCCTCTGTGTTCCTTCTCTCTGACCCTTGGTCTCTTCCCCTCACTGTCCCTCTGTTTCCTTGCAGGGTCTCCGTGTGTTTTCCTATGCACATTTCTTCCAGGTTCTCTCTGATATAAGCAGGAGGGATCTCACATATCCTGCATTCATGCTTACCCCTCAGCTACAGCCTGTCACATGTCCCTCCAAATCCCTGCTAATTCTCTCTATATTTTGCTGAGGCTGGCCATGCCTAAGAGGATTGGGGCATTTGCTAAATGGGACCAGGACAGGGTCAGAGAACTGGCTTGTGGGAGACCCCGGGGCTGGAACGGCCACAAGGGGGCGGCAGAGGAAGTTGGTGGATTACAGAGACCATGGACCATAACACAGACTTTCTGATAACAATCCATGTTACTGGATCCTTGATATTTTATTAAAATTTTTTCAATTACAGTTGATAATCAATATTATATCAGTTTCAGGTGTACAACATAGTGATTACGCATTTATACAATTTACAAAGTAATCCCATAACTACTATAATTTGTTGACTGTTATTTCCTATGCTATGCTTTACTTCCCTGTGACTATTTTGTATCTGCCAATCTGTCCATCTTGATCTTTTTCTTCCCTCACCCAGTCCCTCAACCCCCTTTCATTTGGCAACCATCAATTTATTCTCTGTATGAGTCTGTTTCTGTTTTGTTCATTTATTTCGTCTGCCTGTTTCATTAGATTCCACATATAAGTGATATAGATATGTGTCCTTGTCTGACTTATTTCACTTAATAGCATAATACCCTCTAAGTCAATCCATGTTGTCGCAATGGTGATATTCCATTGTATATGTACGCTACAGCTTCTTTACCCACTTGTCTTTTGGAGCACTTAATCAATTTACATTCAAAGGAATTATTGCTAGGTTTGTAGTTATTGTTTTCTTATTATTTTTATAGTTCTACTCTGTTACTTTCTTATTCTGTTGCTCTCTTCTCTTGTATGTTAATGCCTTTCTGTAGTGTTATGTTTGAATTCCTTTTTTCTTTTTTTTTTTTAAGTTTTATTTATTTATTTTTCCAAGGACAGAGAGAGAGAGAGTCAGAGAGATGGATAGATAGGGACAGACAGACAGGAACGGAGAGAGGTGAGAAGCATCAATCATTAGTTTCTCATTACCCTTGCGACACCATAGTTGTTTATTGATTGCTTTCTCACATGTGCCTTGACCGCGGGCCTTCAGCAGGCCGAGTAACCCCTTGCTGGAGCCAGCGACCTTGGGTCCAAGCTGACGAGCTTTTTGCTCAAGCCAGATGGGCCCGCGCTCAAGCTGGTGAGCACGGGGTTTCGAACCTGGGTCTTCCGCATCCCAGTCCGATGCTCTATCCACTGTGCCACCGCCTGGTCAGGCTGAATACCTTTTTTCTTTATTTCTTGAATATCTCTCATATATTTTTGGTTTGTGGTTAAATGAACTCTTGACTTATGATAACCAGCCTCTCCATAAATTGACAACTGGAAATCCATGAGAAAAAAAAAAACCTACAACACTCCCCAAAAAACAAGTATATTCTAAGAATACCAAAACACTTATTCAAAAGGATATGCACCCCATGTTTATTGCAGCATTGTTTACAATAGCTAAGATCTGGAAACAGCCCAAGTGTCTGTCAGTAGGTGAGTGGATTAAAAAGCTGTGGTACATATATACACAATGGAATACTACACAGCTGTGAAAAAGAAGGAACTCTTTCCTTTTGCGACAGCATGGGTGAACCTGAAGAGTATTGTGCTAAGTGAAATAAGCCAGGCAGAGAAAGAAAAATATCATATGATCTCACTGATATGTGGAATCTAATGAACAAGGTGAACTCAGGAATGAAATAGAGGCAGAGGTGGGGTCACAGGGAGCAGAGGAACAGCTGTCAGAGGGAAGGGTGATGAGGGGATGAGATCAGAGAAGGTGAAGGGATTAGTCAAATTACATATACATAACACAGAGATACAGATAACAGGAGAGCAAATCCCAGAGGGAAGAGGAGAGGGAGTTAGAGGGAGGAGGTCAAATGGGGTGTAACAGGGGGCATGTGGTTGGGGGTGAGGGTGTTATATTGAGAAGGACACTTGAATCCATATTAACACAACAAATTAAAATTAAAAAGACGCCAGCCTGACCTGTGGTGGTGCAGTGGATAAAGCGTCGACCTGGGAACACTGAGGTCACCAGTTCAAAACCCTGCAATGGTCTGGCCAAGGCACATATGGGAGTTGATGCTTCCAGCTCCTCCCCCCTTTCTCTCTTTCTCTCACACTGGGTCTCCTCTCTAAAATGAATAAAATAAAAGAAAAAAGAAAAAAAAAAAAGACGCCAAAAAATGGAATCCGTACTTCACACCATATACAATTATTTCTAGATGTATTAAAAACCAATTTGCAACCAGGAAAGGAGACATATTGAACACAAAACTTACGAACATTTATACCAATTTGAAAATGAAGCTCATCTTTTCAAAGTCATTTTTAATCTTCATTAATGTATTTTACTTTACAGCATATCAGTTTGCTACTGATGAAAATGACAAACATAACAGATAAGGAGAAGCACTGAAATAGACATTAAAATCAAGAAATTTCTAGCACACTGGCACCTTTCCCTTCTACCCTCATCCTACCCCTCAGGTGTGTATCTCCTAAACTAAAGGACCCCACAAGACTTGAACCCAGGGGAGCAGTGGGCAGCGGTAGTTCCTCCCAGGCTTACCCCTTGAACCTGCCTGCAGGGCCCCTCTTTTCTCTGACTTCCCAGTGAGCGTGGCCGGCCCGGCCGGGTCTCTCTCCTGTTGCTTCTTCTATCCCAAGCCCTTGTTTCATGGTCCCAGCTTGAATGAAAAAAAAAAATCAAGAAATTCTACTTATAAAAAATACAAATGGGAAAAATGTTCCAATACATTCATTGCTTAGAAATATAAGAAACAATTCAAATAAACCAAGAAAAAAATTAAAAATAGACATGTTATGAGTATTCCTATTGTCCAATTAATGGATGAGAAGGGCTTAAATTCTCCACCTCCAGGAAAATAAATATTTAAACCACAACGAAGCCACAGAGTCAGCAGATCAGCAAACATTAAAAGGTTTCACATTCCTGCCTGGCCTGTAGTGGCGCAGGGGAGAAAGCATTGACCTGGAACACTGGGGTCACGGGTTTGAAACCCTGGTCAAGGCATATACAACAAGCAATCAATGAGCAACTACAGTGAAGCAAGCAGCTATGAGTTGAAACTTCTCAGTTCCCCCTCTGTAAATAAAATCTTTAAGATAATAAATAAAATCTTTCAGAGGACGCTGACAGGAGAAGCGCTGGGCAATGAGGCTGGCCTAAGACGTTTGAAAAGTTTGTGGCAATTCATTTCTGAACCTGAGAACCCGCACAAATGTCACGTGAGTCCTAACTAACGCGGCAGGGACATAAGAGCAGCGGGACAGGTGGTGGCCACACAGTGAACATAGCACATGCCATCTTGCCGGATCGGGTGAAGGGAGGTGCGTTCACTCTGTAAAAGAGAAGCCCGCTGTCAAGAACCACTGGCCACCGCTTCCCACACCCACATGGGCTCACGCACTGGCCAGGGGCACCCTAATTTCTTCTGTCCCCGCGGGACCAGAAGGACTTGTTTGGGGACAGAAAGTCCTATAGAGCCAGTAACATCTTGAAGCTTGAGTCGTCCCCACTCACAGAGTTGTCTCCCTCTTGGTAGTCAGACGAGAAGGATGAAGAGGATCCCTCCAAGAGCTCTGTGAAACCAGGGGTCACAATGGGGTCTGGAGAGAGATTGGAGGTGTAGGAGCCCCGAGGCCAGACTGGGGCCGGGGCCGAAGCTGGTGCAGCCCGGACCATTGTCTGGGCGCCCTGCACAGGGTCCCACCAGGCCTGGCTGTGGCTGGAGACGCCGGATACCGCTGCTGGGACGACTCCGAAGGCGCTGGGCGGAGGGGTGCTGCAGAAACCTGGGCCCTCAGAGAGCTCAGGGGCACCAGGGAACACGGGGTCTCCGGAGAACACAGGATCCTCAGGGAACACGGGGCCCGCAAGGCGTATGGGGTCCCAAGAGAACACAGGGCCCCGGGGGAGCAGTGGGTCGTTGGGAAACACGGGGCCCACAGGGACAGGGGCATGGGCATGCGCAGACGCGCAGACTCCGGGGCCCTGAGGTGCAGCGCGGATCCCCCAGCCTTTTTTCTTGGTCAGTCCCAGCAGCCTATTGCGTTTGGCCCTGTGGTTCTTAAACCACACCTGGGGAGAGAGGGCAGAGAGCAAGTGTAAGAGGACAGAAGTTTGGAGCGTCCACCTCTGCCCAGGTGTGAGGCTGCTCAGGTGAAAAGGGCCAGCCTCACACCTCCCCGTCCGCCCCCAGACCCAATTAGGGGTTTCCATGGCCTCCGGGGTGACCCAGAGGGCAGGAGGGCAAGGCTTGAACACCCAGGGCAGAAAGAGGTCTTCCTGAGAGGGTCCCTGGGACAGAGGCCCTGAGCTCTAGGCATGGGGAGACCTGAGGGCATCAGCCTGGGCTGGACCCTGTTGACCGCTTTGTACCACACAGGGCTGAGGCGGACTCAGGGCCCAGCCTTGACTCCACACGGGTGACCACTTGCTGGAGGTGTGACCCAGGGCATCACTCGGCTCCTCTGGCCTCGGTCTCCCCATCTGCAGCAGTCAGGAGGGCAGGGAGAGGCCGGTGGCCAGTGCCGCAGTGGGAGGGGTCGGGTTATCGCAGGCGTTTGGGGGAAGGGGTACCTGCACTTGGTACTCTTGAAGGTTTAGCTTGGCCGCCAGGGCCTCGCGTTCCTTGTAGGTCGGGTAAAGCTTGCTCGCAAAGAATTCCTCCAGCTCCTGTCTCTGTTTTGCGCTGTACAGCGTGCGCTGCCTCCGCTTTCTCCTCGGGGGTCCTAGGGAGAGTGAGGAGCCTGGCCAAAGGGGAAAACAGGTCAGAGGAGCCCACAGACAGTCCCAACCCGCCGGGTCCCTCAGACCCTGCCTGGGTCAACCGATGAGCAGGTTGGGGGCTAGGCCTGAGGGTGGGAGGCAGCGCTGTGGGTAGGAGTGAGGCATCTGACCCTCCACCGTCCTGCCCCGGCCCCTGACTTGTCTAGGCCTCAGTGTCCACATCTTTGAAATGGGCATGATAACAGGGCCCAGAGCCTGAGAGGGCAGCAGGCTGGTGCCCAGGTGGGCTTCCGCCTCACCCAGCCCTCACCAGCCCTCCATTCAATGACTGAAGCCATCCTGAGCTCGCAAGAGGCTACTTACTCTGTGTCAGGCTCTTTGCTCAACTCCCCCCTCCCCAAATGTAACTCCATCTCCAAACTCCCTAAGCCCCCCTGCCACAAGCTGGCCCTTGTCTGGGTGCCCAGATGCTTCCAAGTCTCGGCCAAAAGGTCCCACTTGCACAGCCCCATAGCAGCTCCCCTTCCCCCATCTCCGTCCCCTCACAGCGGGCCCCACTTACCCACCGGAAACTCGGGTTCCTGCATCCTGGATGCTGCTGGGTCAGCTGCTCTTTAGCCTCTATCCTCAGCCTCTTCGGGGGTCTTAGGGACTGTGAGGAACCTGCCAAGCCCAGGTCTTAAATATCACCTCAGGGTGGAGCTCACCCCAGATAGCCCTCAGGGTCCTGGGACCACCCACCCTCGCCCTGCCCTGAGCCCTGCTCCCTGCAGGAGCCAGGAATCATAGATTAATCATTTCATTGAGCAGCTACTGTGCCCCCACCTCATCGGAAAGGCGAGAAGAAGGAAGAACGGAGTGAGGCTAGAGTGTGGTTTGTCTAGAAAGCGTCACTCGAGTCAGCCTGGTAGGGGGACATATTCTTGAGGTTTGGACAATGTTAAGGTGACCAACATTTTTACAATGAAAAGGAGGACAAAAATAAATGGAAGAAAACAATATCGTAAATAAAAGAAATATTTTATTCATTGCAACAATAATATACTATAATATGGTAAATGCATAATAAAAACATTTGTAATATTTTATATTTTAATTATGCTTATGTGTCTATTAATTTGTAATAATTATTGTAAGAAAAAAGTACTCATTTAGATATAAATACGTCACATCACACACAGGCAATGGGTCGACTCTGCATTGATCAAATACGGACATTTACAGATTAGTCTTCTAATATCAAAAAGGAGGACATGTAGGAGGACACTTTTTGGTGGAGGATGGAACTTTCAAAAGAAGGACTGTCTTCCCTAAAGGAGGAGGATTGGTCAGCTTAACAATGTGTTTTCTCTGTGTTCAGACATGATTACTAGGAGGTCGCTTTCAGCGGGATGGAAGCCTGACCTTGTCCGTTTGTGTTTGTGGAATTGTTCATAGTCAGCAGGAGGGCACCCAGGCTTGGTTCCCAGTGTCCAGCCAGTTTCTGGCTGTCGGACTGGCATTCTCCTTGTGTTTAGCAAACTCCCTTGAACAGTGAGGTCCTTAATCACTGTAAGCTGTTTGACCTTGGGCGAAACCTCCTCCCCCTCAGGCCTGGGTTTCCCCACCCATTTAATGGGATTAAGTCACCTCTCCCTCACACCCACCTGGGGACTGACATCTGCTCTGGAGAGAAACTGTCACAACAGCTGAGAAAACCCACCCTGTCCCCAAGGTTTGTCCCAGGGCAAAACTGCTGGTGCTCTGCCTGGTTTCCACCCTGCTGAGGATGCTGATCAAACATTGTTCCTGGAAAACAGCCTCTCTCCCTACCACCCCTTGGCCAACAATTTTCACATCCCAGTGGCTATCAGAACTCCCGGGGGTTGGTTGAAACCCAGATTACTGGGTTTCACCCCCAGATTTAGTAGATTCACGGGTAGGGCTTCCAAATTTGCATTTCTAACTACTTCATAGGTGATACTGATACTGCTGATCTAAATGGGTGTCACACTTTGAGACTTACACGCTGCTATAAGTGACAGTTCACCTCACCCACCTTGGCCCCAGAACTTGGATTGTTTTAGGGGCTGGATGAGGCCAGCTAGACAGAGGCGACCAATAGAGGGATGGACCAGGGCCAGATTGTGCAGGCCATGCAGGAACTCTAATGTTATTCCCAGAAAACAGAGGGATAAAGAGGGAGGGGAAATAAGAGAGATCCAAGCAGTGGTCTGTCTGTGTGCCGATGTCTGTGCCGTCTGCCGTCACGTAGTGTGTCCCCACTAACTCATCCAGTTTCTAGCTGCTGTGCATCTGGGCTGGCTCCAGTGTTGGTTATTACAAGACAGACAGATATGAGAAACAAAGGCAAACACAAAAATGGTAAATAAGAGAGAGGATGGAAGAAAGAAAAGAGAGGGGAAAAGAGAGAAAGAGAAAAAGAAAGAGGGAAAGGTTCAAACTTTTTTCTTATGTGCCAGGCACTATTCTAAGTGCTTTGTAATTATTAACGGGGTCTCAGCTGGCTGCATTTCCCTACCCTTAGTTCCTCCCTCTAGGTCCACACAAACTGTAGCCTGCATGCGTCCACCTCTGTGATGACAGGCTTAGTAGACAGGACACAGTTGTCTATCCCTCAGAAGACTCTTGGTGGCCTCATCATTCCATTCCATATAAATTTTCTCTCTACTTTTGTGCCTTCCAAAATTGTCCCTTCTGCCCCCAATTATCCATTTTACACATTCCAACATTGTTTGTCAATTTTGAGAGGGAGAGAGAGAGAGAGAGAGAGAGACAGACAGGAAGGGAGAGAAATGAGAGGTGTCAACTTATAGTTGCATCACTTTAGCCGTTCATTGATTGTTTTTCACATGTGTTTTGACTGAGGACTCCAGCTGAGTCAGTGACCCCTTGCTCCAGCCAGCGACCTTGGGGATCAAGCCAGCGACCATGGGATCATGTCTATGATCCCACACTCACACTGGCAATCCTGCACTCAAGCTGGTGAGCCGGTGCTCAAGCTGACAACTGGCTTTTGAACCTGGGACCAGGACCTCTGTGCCACCACTGGTCAGTGGTTTTTAAGATTATGTATCCTTCTGTCCATCCATCCATTCATGTATTTTTGCATTATCTACTCACCTGGCTATCTATCTATCTATCTATCTATCATCTATCAATCATCTATCACCTAGCTAGTTCTGAGAACAGTTTTCTTGAACCAAACTTGAGAAGCAAAAAGAGATGCAAGGAAATGTAGAAACTTGAAAAGAGGACAAAGGTTATCGTTTCCTCCCATATGCACAGCTTGCACCTAGGAAAACACACAAGAAGCTAGAGGAGTGCAGTGAGTGGAAGGGTGCTGTGGGCTGGGAGGATCTGCAAGGCACTCCTTCATCACGAATTTCCCACAATGCAGTTATTTGTGATGGAAATATATGTATATGAAATAAAATAAGGTCTATTGTCTTTTTAGAAAGTTGGTTCCTTTTTGGGAAACCTCTGGGCCTCTTTCCTTTCCTTTGGGAATGAGGTGCTTTCCCCCAAGTTGATCTGAGCCTCGGGTGGACTCCGTGGAAATGACACTGCCTATTTACTGCTTTGGGCGTGGGGCTTTCTCTGAAAGATGTCCATCCTATCTGGGCCTCTTTCTGTCCTCCCTGGGAAAATGGGGTTTGGTCTCATTTGCAGAGAAACATTAAAAAGGAGAAGAAACGTTTCACTGAAGTATAACATTAGCTGAGAAAAATGCACCAATCAATAAGTCATCACAAAGTGAACACACCCATATCCACCTTCCAGAGTGAGAAACAGTATATCCAGCAACGCTGAAGCTCCTTCACGCTGCCCCAGACCCGACCCAACAAAGGTAATCACTATCCTGCTTTCCTTCTAATACTACCGTTTGTCTCACCTGTCTCTGAACTTTACATGCC
This sequence comes from Rhynchonycteris naso, assembly GCA_037038555.1. NCBI lineage: Eukaryota > Metazoa > Chordata > Mammalia > Chiroptera > Emballonuridae > Rhynchonycteris > Rhynchonycteris naso. The sequence continues at coordinate 249,516,442 of CM072997.1, read as the reverse complement.
TAGAATCAATAGAACATGTCTTCCTTTGTGTTCTCTCTCTTTCATTAATTATTGTTTGTGAGACTCACCCCTGTTGCCTTAGCAATGGGCTATTTGTGCTCTGATGTCTATGAGGTTTGCCGTTATATGATAAAGCGCCATGAATTTAGCCAGTCTCTGGGTTGGTTCTGGTTCGGATTAACAATGATGCTATGAACATCTTGTGGCTGTCTTCTGACACACATATGTACGCATTTCTGTTGGCTATTTCTAGGAGTGGGATTTTATACCTAAACAGTTATGTCATCTGTAAAAAATGATAGTTTTCTTTCTTTCTAAACCATTATACCCTTTATTTCCTTCTCTTTCTTGATTGCTTGGACGTTCAGTGTAGTGTTAAGGAGAAGTGGTGAGCAGTAGGTGGTACCAGTAGCAGAAGAAAATCTTTCAACATTCCAATGTCAAACATGATGTAGGATTATTTTGCAGATATCCTTCCTCAAATTAAGGAATTCACTTTTCTTCCTCATTTCTAAGTTTGTTATTTTAAAAAAGTTTGTTATTTTTAATCAAAAGTTGATTTTGAGTTTTATTAAATGCTTCCCCTATGTATATACTAAGATGATATGATTTTCTCTTTATGATAATAATATGGCAAGTGACCTTCCTTGGTTTTTAAATATTAAACCATTCTTGCATCCCTGAGATGCTGTTTCTGACATAAACTCAACTTGGTCAGGATATATCACCCTCCCATAGGTCAGATATGCTCAATTCCATTTGGTAATATTTTATCTGGGACTTGAATATCTGAGTTCATGACCTATAATTTCCTTTTACTTTAATGTTCTTGCCAGGTTTATTTTTTTCTTTTTTGGCAGAGACAGAGAGAGTCAGGGAGAGGGACAGATAGGAACAGACAGACAGGAAGGGAAAGAGATGGGAAACATCAATTCTTAGTTGTGGCTCCTTAGTTGTTCATTGATTGATTTTTCATATGTGCCTTGACCGTGGGGCCACAGCAGTAACCCCTTGCTCAAGCCAATGACCTTGGATCCAAGCTGGTGAGCTTTGCTGAAATCAGATGAGCCCGCGCTCAAGCTGGCGACCTTAGGGTCTCGAACCTGGGTCCTCCACATCCCAATCTGATGCTCTATCCACTGCGTCACCGCCTGGTCAGGCACCAGGTTTTTGATATCAAGGTTATGCAGGCCTCATGAAATAAAATGAGAAATGTTTTCTCTCTTTCAGGGCTCTGAAAGTTTGCATAAGATTGATGTAATTCCTTTCTTAATTGTTATGTGAGATTCTTTGAGGAAGCCAAATGGTCATGGAGGGTTCTTTGTGTGAAAAATTTTAATTATGGATTGCTCTTCATCAATATTTTTTCCATGGTTAGTTGTATCTTGATTAGCTGTATTTTGCTAGGGATTTGTCATCTAAATTTTCAAAATTCTTGGCATAAAATTGTGCATAATATCCTCTTACCAACCTTAATGTCTTTTATTTTTTTTTATTTTTACAGGGACAGAGAGAGAGTCAGAGAGAGGGATAGATAGGGACAGACAGACAGAAACGAAGAGAGATGAGAAGCATCAATCATTAGTTTTTCATTGCCGTTGTGACACCTTAGTTGTTCATTGATTGCTTTCTCACATGTGCCTTGACCGCGGGCCTTCAGCAGACAGAGCAACCCCTTGCTGGAGCCAGCGACCTTGGATCCAAACTGACGAGCTTTTGCTCAAACCAGATGGGCCCGCGCTCACGCTGGCGAGCTCAGGGTCTCGAACCTGGGTCTTCCGCATCCCAGTCCGACGCTCTATCCACTGTGCCACCACCTGGTCAGGCAATGTCTTTTTTTTTTTTTTTTTAACTATTGCATTTATTGATGTTAGAGAAAGGACACAGAGAGAGAAAGCAGGGAAGGAGCGGGAAGCATCAACTCGTAACAGTTTCTTCTTGTGTGCGCCTTGAGTGGGCAAGCCCGGGGTTTCGAACCGGCGACCTCAGCATTTCAGGTCAATGCTCTATCCACTGTGCCACCACAGGTCAGGCAATTTTATTAGTTTTTAACAAAACATGTCTTTGTTATTTTTTCTATTGTACATATTTTTTTAGTTTACCATTTTCTGTTCTCATCTTTGTTTTCTCTTCCCGTTGTCCTATTTTCTTTATTATTTATTTATTTATTCATTCATTCATTTTAGAGAGGAGAGAGAGAGAGAAAGGGGGGAGGAGCAGGAAGCATCAACTCCCATATGTGCTTTGACCAGACAAGTGCAGGGTTTTGAACTGGCGACCTCAGCATTCCAGGTCGACGTTTTATCCACTGCGCCACCACAGGTCAGGCCATGTCCTATTTTCTTGAGATGATGTTTATAATGTTTGATTTTAGTCTTTTTCTTTAACGGATATATCCTTTTTCTTTTTTAAAATTCATTTTAGAGAGAGGAGAGAGAGAGAAGGGGGGAAGAGCAGGAAGCATCAACTCCCATATGTGCCTTGACCAGGAAAGCCCAGGGTTTCAAACCAGCAACCTCAGTGTTCCAGGTTGACGCTTTACCTACTGCATCATCACTGATCAGGCTGATATATCCTTTTTCTTTATAAGAGGAAGTTGTTTTGTTTCGGGGTTTTTTTGGAAGTTTTTTTTAGAAAGTCACAAGGTAGAAGAAATGGGCTTTAGGAAACAAATTACAGAGGCCAAAGAAGGGGAACTTGGAGGCGGTTGGAGAGAAAGAGAGAGAGAGAGAGAGAGGGAGAGAGAAAGACACTCTTGGGGACAGAGGGGGAGGGAAAAGGCTTTGGCATGCTCCAGGAAATAAGGGAGAGTATACTAGGTCCTGCATCCTATGGGCTTTTAACAGTGGAGATCTTATGCCCTGGCCAGTTATTTCAGTCTGTTAGAATGTCCTCCCATAGCACAAGGTTGTGGGTTTGATCCTGAGTCAGGGAACATACAAGAAGTGACAAATGAGTGCACAACTAAGTGGAACAACAAATGAATGCTTCCCTCTCTCCCTGTCTCTCTTTTCTTCCCTGTCTCTGTCTCTTAAAAAAAAAAAAAAAGTCAATAAAAAAGAGTGGAGGTCACAGGGGAGGATCCCAAAGAATATTCTTCAGCTCTCCAGGAGCGACCTTTCACTGTCTGGTCAATTGCCCCAGGACAGGGGGTCCTTACTCGATATAGCAGGTCCTGAGGCTGATACATCATTTAATGCTCTAGACCAGGGGTCCACAAACTACAGCCCGTGGGCTTCATGCGGTCCCCTGAGGCCATTTATCCGGCCCCCTCCGCAGTTCCAGAAGGGGCACCTCTTTCATTGGTGGTCAGTGAGAGGAGGAGCACAGGATGTATTCGCACCCATAGTTCCCATTGAAATACTGGTCAGTTTGTTGATTTAAATTTACTTGTTCTTTATTTTAAATATTGTATTTGTTCCTGTTTTGTTTTTTTACTTTAAAATCAGATATGTGCAGTGTGCATAGGCATTTGTTCATAGTGTTTTTTATAGTCCGACCCTCCAACGGTCTGAGGGACAGTGAACTGGCCCCCTGTGTAAAATGTTTGGGGACCCCTGCTCTAGACAAAGGACACTCAAGTTAGAATATTATGAACTAATGTATGCCAATAAATTTGACAACTTAGAGGAGATGGACAAATTTCTTTCTTTCTTTTTTTTTTTTTAACAGGGACAGTGAGAGAGAGAGAGTCAGAGAAAGGGATAGATAGGGACAGACAGACAGGAACGGAGAGAGGTGAGAAGCATCAATCATTAGTTTTTCGTTGCCGTTGCGACACCTTAGTTGTTCATTGATTGCTTTCTCACATGTGCCTCGACTGTGGGCCTTCAGCAGACCGAGCAACCCCTTGCTGGAGCCAGCGACCTTGGGTCCAAGCTGGTGAGCTTTTGCTCAAGCCAGATGGGCCCGCACTCAAGCTGGCGAGCTCGGGGTCTCAAACCTGGGTCTTCCACATCCCAGTCAGACGCTCTATCCACTGCGCCACCGCCTGGTCAAGCGAGATGGACAAATTTCTTGAGAAATAAGACTTTCTGAAAGAGTTTAAAAGATGAACACGCCTGACCAGGCGCTGGCGCAGTGGATAGAATGTCAGACTGGGATGCGGAAGACCCAGGTTCAAGACCCCGAGCTTGCCAGCTGAGCGCGGGCCCATCTGGCTTGAGCAAAAGCTCACCAGCTTGGAACCAAGGTCGCTGGCTCCAGCAAGGGGTTGCTCGGTCTGCTGAAGGCCCGCAGTCGAGGCACATGTGAGAAAGCAATCAATGAACAACTAAGGTGTCACAACGGCAACGAAAAACTAATGATTGATGCTTCTCACCTCTCTCCGTTCCTGTCTGTCTGTCCCTATCTATCCCTTTCTCTGACTCTCTGTCTCTGAAATAAAATTAAATTAAATTAAATACAAACAAATAAAAGATGAACAATTATATATCTGATCAAGAAGTTAAATACACAATTGACCTTGCTATGAACAACTGTCTTGTCTTTTCCTTTTTTCTTAAGATTACCCCCCCTCTCTTTTCCAACTGAGAGGAGGGGGTATAGAGGGACAGATTTCAGGATCCACCCTGCAACCCCGATATGGTGCTGATGCTCTGCCCGTCTGGGGCCACAACCCAGCTATTTTTAGTGCCCGCCTGAGGTGAAGTCTCCACAGAGCCATCCTCAGCACCCTGCCCTGCTGATGAGCTGGAAGAGGGAGAGAGAGAGAGATGGGGAGGGAGGTGGTGGAGAGGCAGATCATTGCTTCTCCTGTGTGCCTTGACCCAGAATCAAACCCAGGACACCCACATGCCCAACCCTCTACCATTGAGCCAACTGGCCAGGGCCTCTTTACTCTTTTCTTCACTTAATCCTATTCTTCCTTTTTGGAATTTGTTTTCTCTCTGTTTTCACCCTGTCTAGGTCCCCCTCTCTCTTTCCTCCTCCATATTTTGAAGGTGCTGAGAAATTCATCTTTAAAGTCACCAAACAAAAGTTGACCTCAAGGCTGGGTGGCCCCAGGGCCATTCCATTCTCACCTCCTAGCCTCAGTGTCTTCATAGTTAACCCTAGATGCCCCGGAGAGCTGGGGCGGAATTGTCTTGGAAAAGCGCCTGGACCCCTCCTGACCATGAATAGGGCCGGGTGGGGTGAGGGGGGCAAGGATCTGAATATTCAAAGAGGGCGAAATTACAAGGGACGCGCTTACTGGGCCTGGCTCCTGATAAGGGCTTGCCAGGCAGTTTGGCTGTGATTTTATTATCACTATGTGCCCGGGCATGATTTTACGTGGAGGGCAGGGAGTAGGAGGGCATCACAATGAAAACTCGGACGTGACCGTGGAGTCCCCTCCCCCGCGCGTCAGGCGTGCGAACCTAATCCGTGTTAATTCCCCTGAGGTTCTGCTGAGGCTGGGTCGTCTGGGTAAGAGGATTGGGGCATTTGCTAAATTAGTCCCGTTCAGGGACAGAGAAAACAGCCAGGGAAGGGTTCAGAGACCAGGAGGGACAAGAGGGAGGACAAAGACAAGGGGGTAGAGGGTAGATAGAGAGAGGAAAAGAGAACGGAGAAACACTCCGTCCAGCGTTCTGCGTGTGCCGCGTGTCCGGGAAAGGAGAAACCAGGAGAGAGAAGCAGGACTGAAGGGCGGGGCCAAGAGTTGGGGGCGGGGCCGGGGCCGGGACGCGCCGGGAGGTCCGGGCGCTGTGTCCCAACAAGATACACAGAAACCGCAGTTCTACCTCTTCCTAGTTGTGGACTTTGGACAGGTTCCCTGACCTTCCTCTGCCTCCGTTTTGTGGTCTTGGAAATGGGGATAATAATAGCATTCATCTGAATATGTCTGGTGTCATGTGTCTGGTGGGTTCTGAGAAGTAAAGGTTAGAATTGGCTTTCAAAGGTGTTTGGCAAATAGCACCTACTTAGTAAATTTTTCTTCCTTTTCTTTTCCATTTGATTTATTGAGGTATATGTTCTATACAATTCGCCCACTTGGAGTGTACAGTTTGGTGAATTTGAGCAATTGTACACAGTCACGGAACCATCGCCATAGTCAAGATACAGAACATTTCTGGCCCCAAAAGACTCCCTTGTGGTGACTTCTGCCTGCTGACCCCACTTCCTGGCAACCACTGTTCGCTTCCTGTCTCTACAACTCCATTTTCTAGAATTTCATATACATGGAATCATAGCATAGGGTGTGTGCCGCTGTGAGGGGGGACTCTCTCTTGTTACTGTGCCGGTCACCCATGCTCTGTTTGCCAGCTCATTCCTTTTTATTGCTGGGGACTTTATTCCATTGTCTGGATGCACCCCAATCTGTGTATCCATTTATGTGTCAACAGACATTTGGGTAGTCTCCAGTCTGATGCTATTGTGAATAAATTTGATATGAATGGCACAGGTACAAGTTCAGTAAAAAAAAAAAATCATCCTTATACACCACCAATGCTGCAGGTTCAATCTTCAGTCAAGGGACATACAAGAATTAACCAATGAATGCATGGATAAGTGGAACAACAAATCAATGTGTCTATTTCAAAAAATAAAAATCAACTAAGAGAGGTGGGTAGGCAGAGACAGACTCCCACATGCGCCCTGACTAGGATCCACCCGGCAAGCCCCCTACCAGGCAATGTTCTGCCCATCTGAGTTTCTGCTCCGTTGCTCGGTAACCAAGCTATTTCAGCACCTGAGGTGAAGTCATGGAGCCAGCCTCAGCACCTGGGGTCAACTTCGCTCAAAGCATTCCAGCCATGGCTGTGGGAGGGGAAGAGTGGGGACGGGGAGGAGAGGTGAAGAAGCAGACGGTTGCTTCTCCTGTGTACCCTGACAGAGAATCAAACATGGGACTTCCACATGCCAGGCCAATGCTCTGCCACTGAGCCAACTGGCCAGGGCTAAACATTTTTTAAATTAGGTTAAGATAAACATTTAGCATGATGTCTTCAAAGGCCATCCATGCTGTAGCAGGTGTCAGAGCTTTATTTTTTTTAGAAGTTGAGTAATATTCCATTGTCAAATCCCCCACATTTGCCCACCCGTTTATCAGTTGATGAGCATTTGGGTTGTTTTCATCTCTTGGTTACTGTGAATAGCACTAACAAGAACGTGAGTGTACGAATTTTTGTTTAAAAATCTGTTTTCAGTTCTTTGGGGTATATATTTAGGAGTGGACTTGTTGGGTCACTATCTAATTTCAGAACTTTTTTTGTCACCCAAATAGAAACCCCAGACCCATTAAGCAGCCACTTCCCATCCCCCTCCCCCAGCCCCTGGCAGCCACTCATCTGTTTTCTGTCTTTATGGATTTGCTTGTTCTAGACATTTCATATAAATGGAAACCTACCGTATGCGGCCTTTTGTGTCTGACTTCTTCTTTGAATGTACTTAGTACCACTGAATGGCATACTGTAAAGTGGTAAAAATGGCAAATTTTATAAGATATGTATTTTAATCACAAAATGAAGTAAATGTATATTGGCCTCTTCACGTGGACCAGTATTCAAAACCACCTACTTAATATAAAAATCTCATTTAATTCTCTCAAAACAGGCCTTCTCGATGCCCCGTGTGGGGAAACTGAGGCAGGGGAAAATGAATGACTCAAGGTCATGTGCCCAGCAGTGGCTGCACCAGGATTGGAGAAGTCTGTCTGACACCATCAATCTTGTTTTCAATCCCTGCAATCAGGAGGGACAGAAGCAGAGAACTTAGAAGTGGAGGAATAGACATTCAGAGGCAAAGGGAATGAGGAGAAAGAAAGAAAAAGACAAAAATACAGAAGAAAATCACAGGGACCTGGGAGCCTGAGGGACAGTCCAGAAGAGAGACAGAGAAAGAAGAGATAGGAGAAGAATGGTGGGAAGTGACTATGATCAAGGATGAGAGATACGAGAAGAAAGGGTGCAGGATGACACTGAAGAGATTGATGGGGGGCGTGGGGGGGATCCACCCTCACACGGACACTGAGGCAGAAAGGATGGAGGCCAGCGAGGCCACAGTGGGGGGAGGCTGGTCACCTGGAGCCCATGTCGCTGCTTCGTTGGCTTTAGGGAGACAGCAAGGAAAAAATGGAGGAAGCAGGTGAGTGAGCCCATGACCCCAGGTGCAGAAGGTGAGGGCAGAGGGAAGAGACAGGGCGATCCCTGTGTCTGTCTTTTCTGTCTGCCCATCTATGGAAATAAAAACAATCACCCAGACTTTAAGCAGGATTCAACATTTTAATCACTTTCAGTCCAAGGGAGGCCAGGGAAGGGGGACCTGAAGTTCCAGGGAGGGGATAGGGGAGGACAGAAGGTCTATGGCCCCTTTCTTTTGTCCCCACTTCCCTTGTCACTCCTCCTGGCTTTGGAAAGTAGACCCTTTGCCATCTGCAATGACAGCTGGTTAGGCGGTCACTCCAGGAATTTCATGAACAGACTCTGTTCCTCTCTCTTTCGAACTCCTTGAGCAGCCTTGGAAGACTGCATGATAGGAGTTCCTTGTGTCCTCAGCCTCTATTGCCTTCCGTCCTTCAGAACATCAAGCCCTCCATGGACCCCTTATCAAACTGCCTTTGAATCGCCTGCACAGCCATGCCCTTCCCCGTGGATGGGGAACCCAGAGTCCTGTTTACACCCAAGACCCCAGCTCCTGCACAGAATGTGGAGTGTCTACAAAATAAGTAACTACTAACGCATTTGCTTCCCAACTTGAGCACTCATCTAGAGCACAGTGTCGTCTCCACCCACCCTCCCCTGTGAATTTTGTCTGGATTCCCCATCCTGCACTCATGTTTATCAGTGTTCCACTCTGGATTCTGGGCCTTTCCTGGGTTTAATGTCATAAACTCAGGCTCACAAGAGATGACCAAGTGGTGTGTTGAGTAAACCATCTCTGTGATCTCTACTGATCATGCTGTGCCCTTCGAGGGTTCAGGATGTGGGAACCTTTCTTGGCCTAAACCCAGAAACATTATCTGATGCCTTTCAGCCTCTCTTCACACTGTGGTTTCCTCCTGACCCCTTCCCTTCTCTGGGTCCTGGAGCCAACTCCTACTGGTTTATAAGCACAGATTACATGCATCTCTTCCCAACCCTAAATTTGGTGACCTCAGATTGGTGCCTTGAATTTAGCCATAATGGGAATATTTACACCATGGAAATTGGCAAGCACTACAAATCAGGGCTCTTCGTCTTCCTGGGGAACCAGTTGTTAGCCATCTACCAGCATACCATTGCCTTCCTACCCCACTTTTTTTCACCTGTGCCTTGTGAAACCCACAGGTGAAAGACTCCTGGCTTCTGCCTCTCCTAAGCTGGAAATGAAAGGAGAAGTCAGGCTGAGGAGGCAGAGGCCAACACATCAGCTTCCAAGGGTATCAAAATGCCTGATTCCTTAAAATTCTCACAGTGCTGTCTCTGCCAGGTCAAACTGTATTAAAAGCAATATGGTGCTGCCCCAGGAAGATGTCCTCAGGCCAAACGCTGCTGTTTAATCCTGCAATGGAAACTGCAAGCAAAAAATCTAAAAGAGGAATTGTCTATGGAAATGTGGGCCTACCTCCAAATTCGTTTCTCTTCCCCCCACCTTGGCTTTTCTATATTTATAGGTGGGAAGCCTGTTTACCGCCTCTTCTCTTTAAAACACCCCTTGCAACTACCACAATTCTTCCAATGTTTGGATGAACTTCACCTTTAGACAACCCTAAAACAAAAGGAAAAAAAGAAATAGTCGTGGAACAGGCAACTTGCCTCCATTCTCCTACCAGATGTGTTCATTCCTACTATATGAATGAGTGGTTGAAAAATGAAGTGTTTTAAAGAAGATACTAAAAACAAATAGATGCTAAATATAAGCAAACAGCCCCCTAAGCCTACCATGTAAACTGGACATTTATGAAATCAGTTAAAATTGTCGAATAATTGTCCTTGATTTAACCATATAATTGGCCTAAGTTTTTTTTTAAATATATATATTTTATTATTATTAATTCTAATGGGGTGACACCAATAAATCAGGGTACATATGTACAATGAAAACATCTCCAGGTTATCTTATCATTCAATTGTGTTGCATACCCGTCACCAAAAGTCAAATTGTCCTCTGTCACCTTCTATCTGGTTTTCCCTGTGTCCCTCCCCTCCTAATTGGCCTAAGTTTTTATGATGAGGATTCTTCGAGTCTGTCTTTGGAAGTTCTAGGATCTCTAGCCACACGGTAAAGAAGCGTCCCACATAGAAAGTTAAGGAATCGAGCCTCCCTACTGGTTTGTTCATGGACATCTCAGTTCTGACCCAAACATCACCCCCGAATCCACGGCAAGTTTGGTTCCCTTTCATCCCAGGGCAAGTTCTCAGCACCAGTTCCTAGAGCCTGGGACTCATGGTTGAAAATGCCAGTTAGAGTCAGTGTGACATGAAGCTGAGTAGAGAGAACCACTGAGCCCTGCTCAGCTGCCCCAGGAGAAGGAGGAGGCCATCTCCTGGGTAGGTAAGGGGTGGACTGTCTTGAGTTAAGCTGCTCATGAAACCAAAGTGGCCGCAACCTTTGGCAGGATGACTGGCTCCTGCTGCTTCTTCACAGCTGCCGCGTATCTAAGCTTCAGGGAGGCAGAGTGTAGCAAGAGATGGGGGGAGATGGAGGAGACTCGCTTCTACAAGATCTGAAATTTCCAGGCACTCTGATCCTTGTAGTCCAGAGGATCCATGGGGTTGTAGGCAAATTTCCAGGTGCCTGTGGGGTCCTTGAATTCTAAGCTGTCCACAGGGCTGTAGGCGCCATAGCTCTGGCCTGACAGGGAGGTGGGAGACTGGGCCAGGGAGGGTCCCATGGAGGGGCCCGATAGGGGACTGAGAGCCGGGCCTCCCAACTGGGGTACCATGGGGGAGAGGTAGGGATCCAGACCACTAAAGTAGGAGCTGGGAGACCCGTAGGCAGAGGGGGAAGAGCAGAAAGCAGAAGCAGGGTTGTAGGTCATGGCGTAGGGTGCCGAGGTTAGAGAAGGCCCTGAGGCCACCAGCCCAGCCCGCTGGGCCTCTGGCAAAGGGGACTCTGAGGCTGGACTCCAAATGGACACAGTGGCCACTGCTGTGGTAGGGGAGCCTGAGAGGCTGGGCAGAGGGGGGCTGTAGGAATCTGAGATGCCCAGGGGATCTGCACAGATGTCAGTGGAGGGCCTTGGAGAGGTGCCTGCCTTCCTCTTGGCAGGACGAGCCTTGGCTTGGGTCCCTGGGGGCTGCTGCTGCTGCTTCTGCTGCTGCCGCTGCTGTCTACACTTAGCCCTGCGGTTCTTGAACCAGACCTGGGGGTAAGAGGAGAGAGCAAGTGGGTAAGGGGAGATGAGGTCAGGGGAGCCCTCATGGCACTCAAGAATGATGTTGCTTACTGGTGAGACAGGCCGGGGTCACCTCTCTGTTTGTGGTTTGTTATGGAGCACTCCATTCATTCCTCCATCCATCTGTCCACCCATCACCCACCCATCCATTCATCCATCCATCCATCCACCCATTTACCTATTCATACATACAATTGTACATATACACATTCATGCAATCACACATATACCCATCTGTCTATCCATCCATCATTAAATCATTTATATACACATATATACGTTTACCCATTCAGTACGTACATACAATCATACTCACACACACACATATATATATAACTATATAACTGTACATACATTCATTTATCTATCTAATCATCAGATATACACAATCATACAAGCACACATGTAAATACATTCATCCATTCACTCTGTTAATAAGTGTGCATTAACTGTCTCCTCCATCAGTGAAGCTAACATTTGAGTTGAGAGAGACAGATTATAAATAAACAGTAAGCAAGTAAATCACATAGTATTTTAGGAGGTGATAAATACTATGGAAGAATTGATTGGGCAGGACAAGGGGTAGCAGTAGAATTGGGCGCAGGGAAGGACTGCAACTATAAATTTGACTGTTGATGTAGGTCTCATTGACTGACAAGGTGACTTAATTGGTTGGTAAAGATCTTGAACAAGATGATGGGGAATAAACGTTCCATGTAGGGGGAACAGTGCATGCAAAGGTCCTGAGACATGAGTGTGCTTGGCAGGCATGTTAGAGGTAGAAGAACCAGGGGCCGGTTGGCTGGAGTGGGGGGAGAAGTGTGGGAGTGGTAAGAGACAAGCTCAGGGGTGTGTGTGTGTGTGTGTGTGTGTGTGTGTGTGTGTGTGTGTGAAGGATTTTTAAGGTACTTTGTGGCTGTCACTGTCACTCTATGACCTCTCCTTCCTCCCGTCATACTGGACCCCAGGAGGGCAGGGAGGGGCCCAGGGACCAGAACCTCCCACCTGAACCCTGGACTCAGGCAGATTGATCTTCAGTGCCACCTCCTCGCGGGCATACACGTCTGGGTACTGGGTCTTGGAGAACAGGGCCTCCAGCTCCTCCAGCTGGCTCCGGGTGAAGGTGGTCCGCTCCCGCCTCTGCTTTCTCGGGGCGCCTGGGCAGGTGACAGGAACGGGGGACTCTCAGGTGACCTGGGCCTTCAATTCTCTCCTTCAATTGGTATGAGGCCCCGAGGGTGCATGGGACCCCAGGAATCCCTTCCTGGGTGTTCATCTGATCTGACCTTCTAAACCTCACTGCACCCCTGGGAGTGGGTCCCTCTTTGCCTGTCATTTTAGGGCTCACACTTCACCCTGAGGAGAACTGGCCCTATCTTTGTAAGGAGGTGTACAAATTTGTTTTTTTGCCCCCTTTTCACAATTTCTTAGGCACAAAAACATGACATTGTGGATATTTAACCATTTCTAGCCTATCAAAGTGGCAGGTTCATAATGTTAAATGTAACGAAAAAATTAAAACAGCTAAAAAATAATGTCACCAGCCCTAGTGGGTGGCACAATGGCTAGAGCCCTGCCCTGGAGCTCTGAGGTTGCAGGTTCGAGCCTGGGGTCACCAGCTCCATCCTGAGGGCGCCTGTTTGAGCCCTGGTTAGGGCACATATGAGAAGCAATCAATGACACAATTAGGTAGAACAGCGAGTTGATGCTTCTCTCTATTTCTCTTCCCCTTCCTCTAAAAATAATAATAATAATAATGCCACGCACAAAAAATGGAGAGCTTACTTCTCTTAGAAATACAGCATTGCTGACAGATGGGGATCCTCCTGCCCACCCCACCCCCCACTCCAGAAAGAACCACAATCCTGAATTTCTATGAATGTCCATATACTTTCCTCCAACTGACAGAAGTAGTGTTTTGCATTTGTGTATGGCCCTGATGTCATCCCTCCACCTTCTTCCTGAGGGCAAGGGACTCCAGAAGCCCCAAAAGGTGGAGCCAGCCTGGGTGGCAGGGAGAAGGCCTGTACTCACTTGGATAGGACACAGCTTGGTGCATCAAATCGACGCTGGGGCCACTCAGAGCCAAGGCATTGACGGAATAGTGGGGCCCTGGGTTCATATAAGCCATCATGATCTTCAGGGACACTGGGGCCCAGGTCAGCAGGCCTACAAGAGAAGGCGGGTGTGGCTCACACACTCCCCCCACTACCTGGCGGTGACAGGAAGGCGTAAGTTTAAAACCTGCCTCTGTCTTCTTTTAAGATTTTACTTACTGATTTTATAGAGAGAGGATAGGGGGTGGGGAGCAAGAAGTATCAACTCAGTTGCTCCACTTTAGTTTTTCATTGCTTGCTTGTTGCTTGTTGTATGTGCCTTGACCAGGCAAGCCCAGGGTTTTGAACTGCCGACCTCAGCATTCCAGGTTGACGCTTTATCCACTGCTCCACCGCAGGCTAGGCCTTGTCTCAATCTTTTCTAAGGTATGTGATCTTGGGCCTCTGTGCCTCAGTTTCTCCACCTATACACATAGCCCACTGCTAAGGATCCTCACGGCTTCACTGAGTCCGTCCATACAGTAGATCTGAAGCTATAATGGACACTGTCAGTAAAAGTTATTCCTCCTACTCTGTCCTTCACAAAAATCCAATCCTGCCACTTCCCTCTCCAAAATCTTTGCTTCTAGGACCCTGGGAAAGATGTTCAGTCTCTTCGCAGAATGAGGGAGAGTCGGTTGACTGGCTGTCCGGGTTGGCCTGGGACGGAGGGATTTCTAGACACGTGGAACTTTCAGGGCCAAACCTGGAAGAGTCCCATACATACCAGTCTGGTTCGTCACCCTAAGGGAAGCTCACATTAAAACATCCGAACCCTGGCTAGATAGCTTGGTTGGTTAGAGCACTTTCTGGAAGCCCAGAAGTTGCTGGTTTGATCCCCAGTCAGGGCACATACAGGAACAGATCGATGTTCCTGTCTCTCTCTTCCTGCCTTTCTTGCTAAAATCAATCAATAAATCAAAAAATAAAAATAAAAAAGCTGCCTGACCTGTGGTGGCACAGTGGATAAAGCGTCGACCTGGAATGCTGATGTTGCTGGTTCAAAACCCTGGGGTTACCTGGTCAAGGCACATATGGGATTTGATGCTTCCTACTCCTCCCCTTCTTCTCTCTCTCTCTCTCTCTCTCTCTCTCTCTCTGTCGCTCTTCTCTAAAGTGAATAAATAAATTAAAAAAATTAAAAAAAAATGCCTTAATAAATAAGTAAATAAATAAAAAAGCCTGAGCGATGACCTTCTTTTTATGCCCATTCTTTTGTGTCTGTGTGCGTGTGTGACAGAGACAGAGCAAAGGACAGATAGGGACAGAAAAACAAGAAGGGAGAGAGATGAGAAATATCAACTCTTTGTTGCGGCACCTTGGTTATTCACTGATTGCTTTCTCATATGTGCCTTGACCGGGGGGCTACAGCAAAGCAAGTGACCCCTTGCTCAAGCCAATGACGTTGGGCTCAAGCTGGTGACCTCAGGATTTCGAACCTGGGTCCACCACGTCCCAGTCTGACGCTCTATCCACTGTGCCATTGCCTGGTCAGGCTCTGTGCCCATTTTTGACCTATCAAGTTGTAGGCATGTATTGGATGGATGAATGTATCTGTGTCAGTATGAATGATTAGATGAAGGGACTTAGGCATGGGTCTATGCACGTTTGTGTAATTGCATGTATGAATGATTAGATGGGTATGTAACTGTATTCATTTTTGTTTCTTGGATTCCTTTTGGAAATGGCTGTTTCCCAATGACTTAAATAAATCTTTGACCTGTGTTTGTTATATATGGTCTGAGGTTTCTGAATATTTTAAAATTACAATTTTAAAATAGGGGTGTGTGAGTGTGTATATGTTTTAGATACCATATACTACCAAATGACATAGATTATGTAATACATACATTTTATATATATATAGTGAGAGGAGGGGAGATAGTGAGGCAGACTCCTGCATGTGCCCTGACTGGGATCCACCCAGCAACACCATTTGGGGTTGATGCTTGAATACCAAGCTATATTTAGTGCCTGAGGCTGATGCCCTTCAACGGTGGTATCTTCAGCACACGGAGCCATGCTGGAACCAAAGGAGCCACTGGCTACGGGAGGGGAAGAAGGAGAGAAAGAGGCAGGGGGTGGAGGAGAAGCAGATGGTTGCTTCTCCTGTGTGCCCTGACTGGGAATCAAACTGGGGACGTCCATACACTTGGCTGATGCTCTATCCACTGAGCCTCCAGCCAGGGCCACATGTATTATATATTCAAAGAAAAAAATATGGCCCTAAGCAGTCCACATAGCATGCTGCCATTTGTAATGTTTACTATTTTATTTTATTTAAAACACTTGAATAAAAGCTTTGTGCAGTGGCAGTATTGCAGTCAATGAGGTTTATCTGAGGCCCAATAGTTGCTAATTTAACAAAAAAAAACCTTGAAAAACTTTACACTTACCGTTGACATTCAATATATTACTTTCAGGTGTATAGCCTAGGCATTTGTATTTTTAAAAGAAGGCAATGACTAATGTCACCCAATAAAATTTAATAAAAAATGCTCCAATTGTAAAAACAAGGCAATGATTTTATTATTATTATTAATATCATCATCATCATTATTATAGATGCTGTTCTAGGCATAGGATGTTTCCAGGAAAAACACAAGAGAGAGTAAATATAGCTGCCTCTGGAGAGGTGTGCTGTTTCATACCCTGTTTTTAGTTCGGATAACTTTTTTTTTTTTTTTAATTTTATTTATTGATTTTACAGAGAGCGGAGGGGAGAGAACAAGAAGTAACAAGTAATAGTTGCTACACTTATTTGTTCCTTGATTGCTTGTTGTATGTGCCTTGACCGGGCAAGCCCAGGGTTTTGAACCAGTGACCTTAGCATTCCAAGTCAATGCATTATCCACCACGCCACCACAGGTCAGGCTAGTTTGGATAACTTTTAACCATATATACTGTAACCTTTTCAAAAACAAAAACAACAATAAACTCTAAAAAACATGAGAGCCTTTTCATGGGTCACCGTGGCCTTCATTAAGATGCCTCAGAAACTCGCAGCTGCTCCGGACACTCGCAGAACCTGTTCCTGGGCCAGAAGTCCCTGTCTCCCACGGCGCCCACCTGAAGTCCCCTCACCAGTGAACCCCTCCGCCACAGGTTTCAGGCCAAACGTAACTTCCCATGGACCCCATCCCACACCCTCAACTGAATGTCTCTCTCTCTCTCTCTCTCTCTCTCTCTCACACACACACACACACACACACACATACACACACACACATGCACACACGCACTCATTTTCTCTCACCTGTTTTTCAAGACGTTGCTGTATTGAATATAACACATTTATAAGTTTGTTTACCATCTCTCTCCCCAACTCTGTCAGCTTCCTGAGTGCAGGAACTATGTATATTTCCATCCCTGCTATGTCTTCCTGCACCACCAATAAATATTTGAAAACTTAAATGAATAAAGTCCCTGGCTGGTTAGCTCAGTGGTAGAGCATCGGGCTGGCTTGTGGAAATCCCAGGCTAGATTCCTGGTCAGGGCACACAGGAGAAGCGAGCATCTGCTTCTCCACCCCACCCCCCCCACACACACACCCATCTCTCTCTCTCTTTCTCTTCCCCTCCCGCAGTCATTACTCGAATGGTTGGAGCAAAGTTGGCCCCTGGGTGCTGAGGATGTCTCCACGGTCTTGCCTTAGGCACTAAAATAGCTCTGTTGTAGCTCGGTGGCGCAGTGGATAGAGCGTCGGACTGGGATGCAGAGGACCCAGGTTTGAGACCCCAAGGTTGCCAGCTTGAGCGCGGGCCCATCTGGTTTGAGCAAAAGCTCGCCAGCTTGGACCCAAGGTCGCTGGCTCCAGCAAGGGGTGGCTCGGTCTGCTGAAGGCCCGCGGTCAAGGCACATGTGAGAAAGCAATCAATGAACAACTAAGGTGTCGCAATGAAAAACTGATGATTGATGCTTCTCATCTTTCTTCGTTCCTGTCTGTCTGTCCCTCTCTCTGTCTCTGTGGGGGGGAAAAATAGCTCTGTTGCCAAGCAGTGGAGCTGCAGCCCAGCCAGGCAGAACCTCCCCTGCTAGGGACTTGCCAGGTAGATCTCTGTGGGGGTTCATGTGAGAGTCTGTCTCTGCCTCCCTGCCTCTCACTTAATAGAAATAAAAATTAATTAATTAATTAATTAAAAATGGAGGTCCTGCCTGACCAGGCGGTGGCGCAGTGGATTGAGCATCGGACTAGGATGCGGAAGACCCAGGTTCGAGACCCCGAGGTCGCCAGCTTGAGTGCAAGCCCACCTGGCTTGAGCAAAATCTTGGACCCAAGGTCGCTGGCTCCAGCAAGGGGTTGCTCGGTCTGCTGAAGGCCTGGGGTCAAGGCACATGTGAGAAAGCAATCAATGAACAACTAGGGTGTCGCAATGGCAACGAAAAACTAATAATTGATGCTTCTCACCTCTCTCCGTTCCTGTCTGTCTGTCCTTACCTATCCCTCTCTCTGACTCTCTCTCTATCCCTGTAAAAAAAAAAAAAAAAAAAAAAAGAGGTCCTGGCAAGTTAGCTTGGTGGGTTAGAGCATTGTCCTGAAACTCCATCCCCAGTCATACCGGAAGTGACCAATGAATACATAACTAAGTGGAACAGCAAGTGAATGCATCCTTCTCTCTCTCTTTCTTTCTTTCCCTCTCTCCCTCTGTCTCTCTAAAAACAATCAGTTAAAAATTTTTTTAATTAAAAAAAATGGATGGCCCGACCAGGTGGTGGTGCAGTGGATAGAGCATCGAACTGGGATGCGGAAGACCCAGGTTCGAGACCCTGAGGTTGCCACCTTGAGCGCGGGCCCATCTGGCTTGAGCGAAGAGCTCGCCAGCTTGGACCCAAGGTCGCTGGCTCCAGCAATGGGTGGCTTGGTCTGCTGAAGGCCCGCGGCCAAGGCACAGTGAGAAAGCAATCAATGAACAAATAAGGTATCGCAACGGCAATGAAAAACTAATGATTGATGCTTCTCACCTCTCTCTGTTCCTGTCTGTCTGTCCCTATCTATCCCTCTCTCTGACTCTCTCTCTGTCCCTGTAAAAAAGAAAAAAAAAAAGGATGACATTTATTTCAGCTCCTACCTCATTCTTTCCTTCCTGCCCTGTCCCTTTCTGTCTCTCACTTGGGTGGGAGAGTTCTATTTATCATGAGCGGAGGTTCTAATGCAGTGGTTCTTAACCTGGGTTCTATCAAACCCTAGGGGTTCGATGAGTCGGTCTCAGGGGTTTGGAGAAAGAAGCCTCTGCCGCGGAGGCCAGAATAAAGTAATACCGTAATTTGTTGTGAGTTCATGTACTTTGTTGGTTTTGTTCTTTGAGCAAGGTGATGTTCATGCACGGCTCATTTTGTGCACCAGTAAAAAAACATATACCTATGTCTCGAATTTGGAAAAAGAAATCATATTTTATTTATCACTAAAGAAGGGTTCGGTGAATGCGCATATGAAACTGGTGGGTTTGGTACCTCAAAAAAGGTTAAGTACCACTGTTCTAATGTCTATTGGGTAAATATTTTTCAAAAGTTTACCCTGCTCTAGGAACTCGGGATATGATATAACAAGAAATAAGACACACAGCATCTTTGTTCTCATGGGAGTGAACTTCCAGGTTCAGGTCAGAGAAACAGTAAAAGTGGATTTTCTTAGAAAATCAAACTGCTTCCAGAGAGTTTCAGCACCTCCAAGGGAAATTAAATGGGGGTATTATGATAATGATGGGGTGTGGGGTGATGGCAAGGCAGCAAATTCAGATTAGGGAAGACCTCTCAGGAAGGGGGTGACCCTGGAGCTGCCCAGGGAAGGATTCCGGGTCAGCATTGGCAAGATCTCAGGGTCCAGGCTTTTCCAGGCAGAGGGAACAGCAGGGGCAGACGCCTGGAGGCTGGAATTGGTTTTTTCTTGTTGGAGGAGAAACAAGGTGTCCAGGGAGACTGGAACAACTAATCAAGGACTAAGTGGACTAAGATTATGTAGGACCTGATGGAAAGTCACGGGGAGGCTCAGTGCTGATAATAATAATAATAAAAGCAACAGCACCATGATATTATAAGAATCTCCTGGAATCCTAGGCAGTGCCCAATAATCTTCGTACCCTTGCTTTGTTTTTTCCATAGAGCCGGGCTGACTTGTGCAACCAACAGGACATCATAGAAATAGACATGTGACTTCCGAGGCTGGCTCTCCCTCTGGGGACACTCAAGCCACACTATGGGAAGGTCTATGCAGAGGTACTGAGGCCTCTGGCCACCAGCTGTGGGGAGGAGCTCCCCAGTCAAGAACTCAAATCACTGCAGCCCTGGTTGACATCTGAACACCCTGAGCCAGAATCATACAGTCACACAACTCCTGGATTCTCATCCCTCAGAAACTGTATGCCATCATAAAGATGTACTGTTTTTACCTTCAAAGTTTGGAGGTAATTTGTTACACAGCCATAGATAACTCACAGCCAAGCCTTCTCTGTGCAGGATGTCACCAAGTCCTCAGCACAACCTAGGGAGGCAGAGACTGTATTACTATGTATTATGTTCCCAATTTACAGTTGACAATATCTTCAGGCTCAGGCCCCATGATTTGCCATGGGTCACACACAGGCTGTGAGTGGGGACAGGGGATTCCAACCCTGGAGAATTCCTTATGCCCTATTCTCTCAGCTCCCAGCCGGGGCTCCCTGTGTCGTCCTCTCTCTCTTCTTCCAGGGAGCGATGATGTTCCATTGGAACCTCTGGAGAGAGTGGAAACAGGGAGAACCGTGAACGTGTCCTGCTTGGGTCGATTTGCCGAGCGTAGAATAAAAGCATCCACTTCCGATGTCTTCACTCTGGCGACACCAGGTAATCCTGCTAACCTGGCCTTCTGGAAAGACTAGAACTCTCTCCCTGGGTGATTCCACCCTGTAGGTGGGGAATCTGAGCCTTGGGGGAGGAAGCAGCTCGCTCCAGATCAAGCAGCTGATAATGATAATGACCTCCACTCCTCAGACTTCTGATAAGAGCCGACAACAAGACAATAGCGGATAGCAACCTCAGAACTTCTTCCCTCAGTAGACTCTCGGCCAGAGGCTTCGTGTGTCTGATCTGAAGGAGCGTAGACAACAGTGTTTACCTTTGTTGATCATTTATGATGAGCCTGACAGCGACCCTGTTAGCATCCTGCCGGGCACATTTCAAGGCTGTGATGCTTCATGATCCCATGGAGTAGGGAGAAGGAGACCACTGTCCCTGCCTTGGGGCCAACCCTGAGCTCCAGGTTCCTGCCTGGGAAGATGCTCTGACAGGTGAGTCTGGAAGGCTCCCTGCCCACCTGTGGGTACTTGAGGAGGTCGTCCCATTGGACAGGTGGGGAAACGGAGCCGGAGGGGGCGGGCGGACAGTGCTGCCCCAGGTTAGGCAGCTGACAACCAGGACATGACCTCCTGTTGGAGTCCCCAGATACTCAGACACTGCACCCAGGGCCTCAGGAATAAGATCTTGGGGAACAATAACATAGTGAAAACTTCCTATTACCATCCCGCTTCACAGAGGAGGAAACCGAGGCTCAGAGAGAGTCCCCAGTCCCGCCCCGCATGCCAGTGGCAGAGTTGGGGCTGAGCTATCACCTGTTCCCTGAGCCTGTGCCCTCCTGATCAGCAAGCCACATGCTACCCATGGAGCTAGGACGTCCATTTCTCAGATGAGGAAACTGAGGCTGAGTGTGGCTCTGTCAGTTCTTGATGTCACATGAGGTGCGTATGGCACAACCAGGAATAGATCCCAGATATCACAGGCCCCACAGCTCTGCCCTTGACCCTCAACTCTACCTGCGATCATCCAACTGAGTCATTGTGGCAACTTGTCATTGTCCCCACTTTGCAGATGAGGAAAATGAGGCCCGGAGAAGTCACATGAAGGACCAAGGCTGCACAGCGAGAAAGGGCAGCCTTTAAACCCAGATTCCCGCAGCCTCACGTCAGCCTTGGCATGACTGCCCCATCTCAGCCTCATTCTAGGTCCCCCTTTTCAGACCTCTGCGGCCCCCATGGGCCCCTCCATCAAGAGGGACAAGGGTCTGAGATGCATGTGCCACTGGGACATGGGGAAAGCCAGAGTATCTGGGAGCAATGAAGTTCCCATGTAAGCAGTTTGCCAGCATTGTGATCCCCAAATTGTCCCATTCTCTGTCCCCTTGGGCATCTCTCAGCCTCCCCTCCCTCCCTCCTGCTGCAGCCACAAACCTCTACATGTGTCGCCTCAATTCTATTTCTGTCATTCATCCATCTTTTCAACAAATATTTCGGCATCTCGACAACATGCCCAGCGTGGGAGGAAGTCAAGGTTCAGTGGGGAGACGGGCAGTTAGTGAATAAACACACAAATGATGAGAAGGTTTCAGGCAGGAATGAGTTTTAAAGGAAACCCACCGGGAGGTGTGCCAGGTGCCTTCAAATGGCTGAGAGGCCCCAGCCCTGGAAGTGGAGGGAGCTTGGTTGCGTCACTGCCCCTGAATCCTCCAGGGTCCCCCATGCTGGGGGCCAGCTCCCCCTGTCTACCCTCATTCTCTCCTATTGTAGTCACAACGCAGCGGTGTCCCCAGACGTCAGCATGGAACCTTTGTTCCATGTGGCATTGTTCTGCAAACATCACACACTCCTTATTAGCCCCCGTGCCAGACACTGAAAAGTCTTGAATAAAATGAACCCAACTTCTGCCCTTTACTGTCCCCTCTCTCACGTCTTCCCCGCCTTCCGTCCCCTCCAATGTCTCAGCAGACACTCACCTTCAGGAAGGAGGGACAGGACCCATGTCCTGAACAGGACTGTCAGATGGTGGAGGCTGAAGAAAATGGGTCCCCTCACATGGGGAGATTTTAAGCCCCAGCTGCCAGTGATGTCATTTGCCGTGTGGCCTGGATCTCGGAGGGTAATCCTGGCCAGGGTGGGGGACTGGATTGGGCGCCAGGAGGTGACATTGGCTGGGAGGGGGTAGGGCATCTGTCTACCTAATCCCCTCCTCTCCCCACCATGACATCTTGGCAATTAGGGCTGATGGGGAAGGGAGGCCTCAGCTCCTGTCTCTGACCAGGAGCTGCCACTCTTCGTGGAAGTTCTTCCTTAGGTCTAACTGGTATCTCTCCAGCTTTGGCTATTGTCTCATTAAAGAGGAAGGAGGAAAATGCTGGGTGTCCCTGAGAGATCACTTGAAAAATGAGGAAGCAGGGCTTTCGCAGTCCCTCTCCTGGGTTACCCTTTCTCCACCCAACAGTCTGTCCACTGATTAGTTCATCTTTGCTCTGCCCCCTGGTTCTCTCATCTGCCTTCGTTTCCCTTTCTTTTTTTTTTTTCCTTTTTTTTTTAATATATATATATATTTATTTTATTCATTTTAGAGAGGAGACACAGAGTGAGAGAGAGAGAGAGAGAAAGAGAGAAAGGGGGGAGGAGCTGGAAGCATCAACTCCCATATGTGCCTTGACCAGACCAGTGCAGGGTTTTGAACTGGCGACCTCAGTGTTCCCAGGTCGACGCTTTATCCACTGCGCCACCACAGGTCAGGCACGTTTCCCTTTCTTTCTCTTCTTTGATCTCAGCCTCCATTACTCTCATTTCTGACCTTCCTGTGTCTTTGGACATCAACTTTTCACACTTCTTCCTCCTCTCTTCTCTCTCTCTCTTTCTCCATGCCATTGGTCTTTGTTTGGGATTTCTGTGCCTCAGTTTCTCTTTTCTTTGGACCTCAGACCACGCCCCTTCTGCCAATTTGCCTGTGTTCTCCTCTCTCATTCTCCATCTCTTCTCTCTGTCCCCGTCTTGAGTTACCTGTATTTCTGTCTCAGTTTCTCTAATCCTCTGTCTCTCGTTCTCTTTCTCTCTTCGTGGCTCAGTTTGTCTGTGCTTTGGTTTTGGCATCTGTGTGTCTCTGTCTCTCTCAGCCTCTGCATCACTCTGTCCCTGTCTCCTTGTCTGTCCACCTCTCCCTGTAATTCCAGCCAACCCTCAGTACCTCTGTCCTTCTTTATCCAACCTCCTAACATCTAATCTCCCTTCCTGTTTCTTTCTCTTTCCCCTGCTTCTTCCTCTGACTCTTGCCCTCTCTCTCTCTACCTTTCTCTTCATGTCTTTCTCCCTATGTAGGTAATTCTGTTCGAATTGTCCTTGGCTCTTTTGCCTTCTGTGTTTTCCTCTCTTTCTCTCCCTCCGTCTCTCTCTCTCTCTCAATATTAATATCTCCCTGAGCTCCTGGTTCCCACATGGGCCTGTTCTACTTCTCCATATACCCAAACATGCACCTGCACACACACATGTGTGCATGAGATCGTGCTAATCCTGCCTGTGACTGGGTCCCTGTGTCTCACCATAAGGGGCCCTTTCTTTCTTGGCCTCCCCCCAAACCCCTGCTAGGAGAGATTAAGGCCAGCAGCCTGGCCGGGGAATCAGGGCAGGTCTCATTAGCTTGAAGAACCAGGGGTGACAGGGAGAGAGGGAGGGGCCGTCTGACCCTCCGTGACCTGCCAGGAGGCTACTTGCTGGAAGAATCCTTCCAATAACAGACCTCCTGACCCACCAGAGCAGGGAAGGAAAGACAGCCATGCAGGAAGAGGGGAGAGCAAACAGGTCTTTCCAGGCTCATGGGGGAAGATGTCAGCTACTCTGCATTGCCTCCTCCTGGAATTTTGGCACTAATTGGCTCTGGGGCTCAGAGTCCCCCCAGAGTGGGTGGGTGTGGAAAGCTGGGTTTCACAAGGTCATATATGTGACTCTGAGGTCAATCAGACCCTGAGGTTCAAATCCCCAGTGGGTACCCTGGAGCAAATCTCTTTTTCCTCTATACTCGGTGACTTAGGAGAAAATCTTGGCATTTACTTTCTTCTCCCCACATTATCCTCACCTCCTACATCCAATCCACCCATAAATCCTATCATCTCTTCTTTCAGAGAATGGTCCTGTTGAAAACCACAAAACACTGCTGGGAGAAATTAAAGAAGAATCAAGTCAATGATGAAATATACCATGTTCATGGATGGGAATACTCAATATTAATTGTTAAGATGTTTATCCTTCTCAAACTAATATTTGGATTAACTACAATTCCAATCAAAATCCCAGAAAGATATTTTTATAGAAGTTGATACACTGATTCAAAAGTCTATGTGGAGCCTGACCAGGTGGTGGCACAGTAGATAGAGTTTTAGACTGAAATGCAGAGGACCCAGGTTCGAGACCCCGATGTTGCTGGCTTAAGCATGAGGTCACTGGCTTGAGCATGGGATAATAAACATTATCCATGGTTGCTGACTTGAAGCCCAAAGTTTCTGGCTTGAGTCCAAAGTCACTGGCTTGAGCAAGGGGTCACTCCCTCTGCTGTAGCCCCTCTGTCAAAGCACACATGGGAAATCAATCAATGAACAACTAAGGAGCTGCAATGAAGAATTGATGCTTCTCATCTTTCCCTTTCTGTCTGTCTGTTCCTATTTGTTCCTCTCTCTATCTCTCTTTATCTCTGTCACAGAAAAAAGTCTATGTGGAAATAAAAATGTTTATGTAGAAATTAAAAGGGTTGAGAATAGTAAAAACAATTTAAAAAAAGAAAGAAGCAAGTTGGAGTGCCCTGGACAGATAGCTCAGCTGGTTAGTGTTGTGCTGATATGCCAAGGTTATGAGTTCAATCCTCATTTAGGGCATGTACAAGAATCAACCAATAACTAATACATAAATAAGGGGTACAAAAGGTTGATGTTTCTTTCTCTCTCCCTTTCCCTCCTTCTCTCTCTTTATAATCAATATATAAAAGTAAAAAATAAATCAAGTTGGAGAACTTACGCTACGTGACTTCAAGACTTATTAATACACAAAAGGCTTATTGTTTTGCAACAGTAATCAAGACAGCATATTGTTACAGAAGAACAAACAGCGTGGTGGAACAGAACAGACAGGTCAGATATTGACCAAAATGTTATGGCCAACTGATTTTTGACAAAAGTACCAAAGCAAGTTAACAGGGAGGTCTTTTCAATAAATTGCGCTTGAACAACTGGATGGCCATGTTGAAAAACAACCATGACAATAAAAAACCCTCAATCTCTTCCTCATACAGTACACAAAATTTAATTTGAGATATGTTATAATCCTAAATGTGAAAAACTAAGTATGGAGCTTCTAAAAAAATGTTATTTTTCTTGACTGGGGAGTAAGCAAAGGTTTCTTAGAACACAGAAAACAATAACCATGAAATAGAAAGTTGATAAATCAGATTTGATCAAAATTGAAAAATTCTACTTTTTAAGAAGCACCATTAGGTTAAAGAAAATGTTAGCCACAGTGCATTAAAAGGTATTTACAAAATACTATACCTATATTTAGAATACATAAAAATCCTTCAACTCAATAATGAAATAGCTGGAAGAGACATGTCACAAAAGATATATAATAGCCAATACACTCACACACACAACAAGACCCAAACCATTCAACATTGTTTGTTATTAGGGAAGTACTAATTAAAACCACAATGTGATACCACTATATGCCCACCAAAATTATTAAGATGAAAAATTCTGACATCACAAATGTTGGTGAGATTGGGGAGCAACTGGAACTTCATACCTTGCTGGTGGGAATACAATGGTGCAAACACTCTTGAAAACTGCTTTGCTCTTTTCTGTAAAGCTGAACTATTTTTCCTGTAAGTTGATCCAGTAATTCCAGTCCTAGGCATAGTCATAGGCCACATAACAATGTTTTGGTCAACAATGGTCTGCATATAAGACAGTGGTCCCATAACTTATAATAGGGCGAAAAATTCTTATCACCTAGTAATGTTGTAGACCTCTTAATGTTATAGTGCAACTCCTTACCTCTTTGTGGTGATGCCGGTGTAAACAAACCTGCACAGTCATGTAAAGGTATACAATTGTGTACAGTAGGTAATACTTGATAATGATAATAAATGACAATGTTACTAGCTATGTATTTCCTATGCTATACTCTTTATAGTGATTTTATTTGTTTATTTTTTAGAGGAGGGACAGACAGACAGGAAGGGAGAAAGATGAGAAATGTCAACTCATAGTTGCGACACTTTAGTTGTTCATTGATTGCTTCTCATATGTGCCTTGACCGGGGGGTTCCATTCAAGCCAGTGACTCCTCGCTCAAGCCAGAGACCTTGGGCTCAAACAAACCACAAATAGTTCAAGGACACTACAAAGAACACCTGCACCTAGCTACAGTAACCGGACTTTGACTTATGCAACTACCTTGGCTTTGGCAGCATATATGTTTAATAGAGACTAGCTTTCTGCCTTCAGAGCCAATCAAAACTCTAAACAACTTTTTTTTAAAGATTGTATTTATTGATTTTAGGAAAAGGAGAGAGAGAGAAAGAGGGAAGGGGAGGAGTCGGAAGCATCAACTCATAGTAGTAGTTGCTTCTCATATGTGCCTTAACTGGGTGAGCCTAGAAATCTGAACCAGCAATCTTAGCGTTCCAGGACAATGCTTTATCCACTGTGCCTCCACAGATCAGGCAACTCTAAATAACATATGCAAACATTTTTTTCTTTTCCTTTAAAAATTCCTGACTTGCTCCCTCGTGGGTTGCTCTTCATGGGTTGCTCCTCCTATTTGGATTGCTACTCAAATCTGTGAATCCTGAATTGCAATTCTTTGATCCCAAATAAACATTTTTGCTTGATTATTGCTTCTTAATAACTTTAGATGAACACAAATGAAGAGGGGGTTATGAGACCATTCAATTTATAGCCCGTTGGCTGTGACCACAGGTGACAACCTGGACCTACAAGTTTGTCTGAAGAGGGCAGGGGAGCCTGTGGGACGGAGCCCTTAACCCGGGGGACCTGTTGCTATTGTAAACAAAGTCAGTGGAACCACTTTATTTGTTGTTTCTTCTGTTGAGCTTGGCTGTATATGTATATGTATGTATTTATTGAATTTATTAGGATAACACTGGTTCACAAAACCACATAGGTTTCAAGTGCACAACTCAATAAAACATCATCTGCACATCACGTTGTGTGCCTTCTGCCCCGAGCAAAGTCTCTTTCTGTTCCTCATTTCTCCTGCCTTTGCTCACCTCCACCTACCCCACCCCCATCCCTGGCTATTGTCTGGGTCTGTGTGTTATGTGTATATATTTTAATGGTTAATCTCTTCCCCTTCCTTCATCCAGTCCCCTCCCCACCTCCCCTCTGATGGCTGTCATAAACTGCCTTGAACATCTCAACCCTCAAACCTTTGGAATGTTAGAACAGGGCAAAATGACCCTTGGACAGCCTGAGCATCCTTATTTCCCAAAGGACTGTTTACAAAGATAACAAGTTGGCTACTAGACTGAAAATTAAAACAATCATTTAGAATTCACATCCTTATGTTATCTGCACCAATAGAAAAATGCCTTCCTTGTATTGATGTAATTGTCCCCTCGCCTTTCTCATAAATACACCTTGCCTTTGTCTGGAAACTGGAACCCTGTTTGGGCTTCTGCCTGAGTCAGTGCATCCTGAGTAGCTGTTTTTTTTTTTTAGAGAAAGAGAGAGAAAGAAGGCGGGGGTCGGGGTGGAGTATTGGGAAGCATCAACTCATAGTAGTTGCTTCTACTATGTGCCTTGCCCAAGCAAGCCCTGGGCTTCTAACCACCACCTCAGTATGCCACGTCGATGTTTATTTTTTTATTTTTATTTTTTTTACAGGGACAGAGAGAGAGTCAGAGAGAGTGATAGACAGGGACAGACAGACAGGAACGAAGAGAGGTAAGAAGCATCAATCGTTTTTCGTTGCCTTCGCAACACCTTAGTTGTTCATTGATTGCTTTCTCACACGTGCCTTGACCGCGAGCCTTCAGCAGACCCAGCAACCCCTTGTTGGAGCCAGCGACCTTGGGTCCAAGCTGACAAGCTTTTGCTCAAGCCAGATGGGCCCGCGCTCAAGCTGGCGAGCTCGGGGTCTCGAACCTGGGTCTTCTGCATCCCAGTCCGAGGCTGTATCCACTGCACCACCGCCTGGTCAGGCCACGTCGATGTTTTATCCACTGCGCCACCAGGGGTCAGGAACACACAAAATTTTAAATAAGAAAATGGTTTCCAGGGGTTGGTGGAGTTTGGGGGAGAATAGAGAATAAAGAGTGCCTACTTAGGCCTGACCTGCAGTAAGCGCCACCTGGAATGCTGAGGTCGCCGGTTCGAGAACCCGGGCTTCCCTAGTCAAGGCACATATGGGAGTTGATGCTTTCTGCTCCTCCCTCCCTTCTCTATCTGTCTCTCTCTGTCTCCTCTCTCTAAAATGAATAAATAAAAAGAAATCTAAATAAATAAATGATTAAAAAAAAAGAGTGCCTACTTAATGGGTGGGACTTTCTTTTTTATAGGAGGGTGTTCTGGAATTATAATAGATCCTCATGATGGCTGCACAACATTGTGAATGTACTGCCTGGCCTGTGGTGGCGCAGTGGTTAGTGTCCACCTGGAATGCTGAGGTCGCCAGTTGGAAACCCTGGGCTTGCCCTGTCAAGACATATGACAAGTAACAAGCAAGCAATGAACAACCAAAATGAAGTAACTATACTTCTCTCTTCCTTCCCTCCCGCCTCTACTCTCTTTGTAAAATCAATAAATAATATCTTTATAAAACCCCCACAACCCATTGTGAATGTACTAAACACCACAGAATTGTATACTTTATTTTTATTTATTTATTTATTTACAGGGACAGAGAGAGAATCAGACAGAAGGATAGATAGGGACAGACAGACAGGAACGGAGAGAGGTGAGAAGCATCAATCATTAGTTTCTCGTTGCCCTTGCGACACCATAGTTGTTAATTGATTGCTTTCTCACATGTGCCTTGATTGCGGGCCTTCAGCAGACCAAGCAATCCCTTGCTGGAGCCAGCGCCCTTGGGTCCAAGCTGGCGAGCTTTTGCTCAAGCCAGATGGGCCTGTGCTCAAGCTGGCGAGCTCGGGGTCTCAAACCTGGGTCTTCCGCATCCCAGTCCGACGCTCTATCCACTGCGCCACCGCCTGGTCAGGCGAATTGTATACTTTAAAATGATAAATTTTATGGTATGTGAGTTAACTCTCACTATTTTTTTTTTTTTAATCAGAAAAGGTTTTGTTGACTATAAAGTGGCAAGGGGAAAGTTTCTGGGTGGGAAAAATGGTCCATATCTTGATGGCTTACAGGAGAAAAGCATTTGTCAGAAACCCTGTGAAAATAGCTGTTTTTCCACAATAAAAAGTAATGAATAATTAGACACAAAACACAAACGGCCTGACCTGTGGTGGCGCAGTGGATAAAGCGTTGACCTGGGAACACTGAGGTCGCCAGTTCAAAACCCTGCACTGGTCTGGTCAAGGCACATATGGGAGTTGATGCTTCCAGCTCCTCCCCCCTTTCTCTCTCTCTCTCTCTCTCTCTCTCTCTCTCTCTCTCTCTGTCTCCTCTCTAAAATGAATAAAATAAAAATTAAAAAAAAAAAAAAAAAAAACACAAATGGATTTTGTGTCCCTAATGCTGAAGGGGAAAAGCCAGACGCGAAAGAGTAGGCAGAGGAGAGAAGGACAGAGGGGGAGAGAGGATACAGCATGATCCGATTTAGCAAGTTACAAAACCCGGCACCCCAGGCCTATGATGTTAGAAGTCATGGCTGCACTTGGTGGGAAGAGGGAGCACGTGGGGGATATGAGAAGGGTTTCCAGGAGGCTGGTCACTTTCATTTCTTATTGTAGGTGCTGGTAAGATATGTTCATTTTGTGAAGATTCATCAAGATGTACTTTTTCTCGCACATAAAAGAGATTCAGGCCTGATCAGGCGGTGGCGCAGTGGATAGAGTGTCGTACTGGGAAGCGGAAGACCAGGGTTCGAGACCCTGAGCTCGCCCGCTTGAGTGCAGGCTCATCTGGTTCAAGCAAAACCTCACCAGCTTGGACCCAAGGTCACTCGCTCGAGCAAGGGGTTACTTGGTCTGCTGAAGGCCCGCGGTCAAGGCACATGTGAGAAAGCAATCAATGAACTACTGAGGTGTCACAACAAAAAACTGATGATTGATGCTTCATCTCTCTCTGTTCCTGTCTGTCGGTCCCTGTCTATCACTCTCTCTGACTCTCTCTCTGTCTCTGGCAATAAATAAATAAATAAATAATTTTAAAAAAGAAGCAATATGGAGGCCTGACCTGTGGTGGCGCAGTGGATAGTGTTGACTTGTAACACTGAGCTCACCGTTAGAAACCCTGGGCTTGCCTGATCAAGGCACATATGGGAGTTGATGCTTTCTGCCCCTCCCCCTTCTCTCTCTCTCTCTCCTCTCTAAAGGAATAAATAAATAAATATTAAAATAAAAAAAGAAGCAATATGGAAATATCTTAAATAAGTTTTATTATTTTTTGTCAGGTATTAATATTTTTTATTAATATTTTAAAACTCATAACATAATCTAGTTTTTGTCTACCTTTTTTATTGTTCTTATTTAAGTAGTAAATGCATGAAATAATAAACTACCTTTTGGTATATCATTTTTTTATACTTAAAGAGGTCATTAGGGCAGAGAACCGGTTGTTACATTATTTGAATACCACCACTGCCCTATGGTTGGACCATAGGGACACACAGGGTTCCCATAAGACAGGGCCCCTGGGGTACATAGGGATTAGGTGACCAAACGACCCAGTTTTTTTGGGAACATCTTGGTTAAGTGCTGAAAGTCCCACATCATAGGAGCCCCTGAGGGATGAAGGGAGTTGCTTTTCTACGTTAGGGCACATGTGTTGGCCACACTCTGGAGCACAGATTGATATAGCAACTGTATCCCCCATACTGGTGTGTGACCAGGCTAACCATTCCCTCTGGAGATGAGGATTATCAACCTCTGTCTTCACAGGAGGAAAACTGAGACTCGGAGAAGTGAGGGTCTTGCTGGAGACACACAGCTGAAGATGGAGTAGAAACAGTATGGGGGCCTATGCTTGTTTGCCGCTCAAAACCCTGCCCACCGATTGCCCTGCTGCTCACGGCCCAGCCTGGGGTCTGAAGGGGACTTCCCTTGAAACAGACACACCTGGGGCCTATCCTGCTCTTGAAAGTTGTCGAGGACCCAGAGAACTTTTGTGGATACTGGTTATACCACTCACTATTTACTATATTACACATTAAAATGGAGAAATTTTAAAGACTATATTTAAATTGGTTAAAAATTGATTTAGCCTGACCAGGTGGTGGCACAGTGCAAAGAGCATTGGACTGTTGGACAGGGACGCGGAAGACCCAGGTTCAAGACCCTGAGGTCGCCAGCTTGAGCGCGGGTTCATCTGGTTTGAGCAAGGCTCACCAGCTTGAGCCCAAGGTTGCTGGCTTGAGCAAGGGGTCACTTGGTTTGCTGTGGCCCTATGGTCAAGGCACATATGAGAAATCAATCAATGAACAACTAAGGAGCCACAATGAAGAGTTGATGCTTCTCATCTCTCTCCCTTCCTGTCTGTCTGTCTGTCCTTATCTGTCCCTCTCTCTGTCTCTGCCACAAAAACAAACAAAAAAAGATTAAAAATTCTGTATCAAATTTCTTTTCTTTAATGCTTTACTTGGACACTTTAATGCTGCAGGTAGCTCATGTCAGAGACTCCAGAACTCTGCCAGCTTCCTGGCAGTCAGACCCTTCCAGGCACTCCTGGGAGAGGAGGCCCAGGTCACCTCTGAGGGCCCTGGTCAGACACCGCCAGATCCTCCCAAAGGGACAGAGACGGGAGGGCAGGTAGGAAATCAAGATTTAGATTCACGAAAAATTTAAAAAATCAAGCTCTGGCTTCCTCTTAACCCTTTAAATCATGTTTTCCACACAGCCAGGGAGTGTGTCCTTCTGTCCTCCTCACCCCTCCCCTCCGCTCCTGTGTCCCATCTCCTCTGCTGCCCTCCTGTGGCCTCCTGGCTCCTGGGTCTCCCACAGCTGGTTCTCTGACCCTGGCCTGGTCCCACTTAGCAAATGCCCCAATCCTCTTAGGCAACCTCAGCAGAGCGGAGAGAGAATTACATCAGATTTGGGGGAGGGACAGGCTGCGCATATGTGTGTGTGTGGGTGAGGGGTGCAGGCAGACTGAGTAGAATGAAAACTTCTACAGATCTGAAATGATAGAGGGGGCCTGAGACTTCTCACGTACTCAGACCACAGCAGATCACAGGCAGTGAGAGGGGAGACTGAGGACACAGAGAAGATAAACCAAGGGACAGAGAGAAGAGGAGACTAATGGTCAGAGAGGGCACTGCAAGCCAAGATGTCTTGTTTCCCATTCCTGGGAAGTAGTTTCTCACTTTGGCTCTTAGCTTCATTGGCCACCGTAGAGCCCAACGCTTCTCTCTACACTTTTAGAACATCTTTCCGCTCTGGATGGGATCCATTTTATTCTCCAGAATGATTACTTCTTGGCACGTGGGTTTCTATGGAACAGATGTTGGTGGTTCCACAGTTTTCTCCATGAGTGGGGACGTCATGGGGACAGAGCAGAGGCAGAGGCTGGGTGATGCCTGGGGCTGTCCCGAGGGGCACCCAGACTCCCTCCCACACAGCAAGAGAACCCACCAGAGGACAGGCTTCCAGGCAGAGGAACGGGCATCCCCTGGGGGCAGTTTTCCCTTCAGCAGCTGGTGAAAGCTCAGGGCCTCTTCCCAGGGACAGTGTTCTTCAGACAGCCCCAGGAACTCAAATCCCATGAACCACATTCTTTCCAGAACCTTCTGAATAGGGCAGGAGTGAGACACCAAAAGGAGGAGCTCATGGAGGCAGAAAGCTGTTTGGTCTGGAACTAGCTGTCCCCATGTACCTGGCACTTCTCTGGGAATTTTTGGATGCCCCACTCCCCACCCCCGGGCCCAGACCTCCTGTGGCCCTAGCTCCATTAAAATGTGAACTGAGGATTCTTATAGTGGTTCTGTTCTGTAAAGTCACCTCAAACACCAAAATAGAGAATTTGTTTCTGCTCCTGCACTCCTGTAAGGCTCTAGTCACATTTTCATCAGCTAATCAATACACCAACCTATTTTATGTGTATTTCTGTTCAAAGACAGACATCTTGTGTAATATACATACAGGTGGTCTCGTTGGACTCACGCCAGCAGCCCTGAGTCGTTCTGGAAGGGAGTTTACCCAACACGCATGTTTCTTGGTAAGGCACATCCCAGCCTTCTTACAGTTAGGGATGGTTCAGACAGCATTTTGGGCCTTATGCTTGGGGGGCTCGTTTAAGAAGCAAAATCACCAATAAAGAGCAGAGAAATACCCTACAGCCAGCACTTCCACTCCTGAGTTATCCTCAAAGAGCTGAGAGCAGGAACACAGACATTTGTGCACCAGTGTTCATAGCCATACAACAACCGAGGGCGGGAAAAACCAGTGATGGGATTTAAATAATTTAAGAACCGGTTCTCTGCCCTGATGACCGTTCTCAGTATAAAAAAGATATACCAAAAGGTAGTTTATTATTTCATGCATTTAATATTTAAATAAGAACAATAAAAAGACGCAAACCAGATTATAAGAGTTTTAAAATATTAATGAAAAAATATTAGATAATACCTGAAAAAAACAATAAAACTGTTATATAAGATAGTTCCATATATTGCTTCTTGATTGGCGTCCTCTCTTGCAATTTTTTTCACCTGTAGATGGAATGAACATTTCTACGGGCGCTTAGAATACGCTGTTGCGCAGATGAATGTTAGAAAAGAATAAGGAATGTAAATTTGTGATTTCCACATTGGGTGACCGCCCATGCACCCCCCTTAGAGAGAACCCTGATTAGAAGTGGCATTTCAACAACTGGTTCACCAAACTCAACAAAAATTAAGTATTGATTCTGCAGAAGGGGTGTGAACCTGCTGAATCTCACCACTGGGAATAACCTGAGTGTCCATCAATGGATAGATGGAGAAAAAGTAGGTAGTACTGTATATACAGACAATAGACTATTAGCTGTGAAAAGGAACATTTTTATACATACTACATGTGGATAAAACTTGAAGACAGTGTGCTCAGTGAAATAAATCAACCATAGAAGAACAAAATTGCACGATTCCACTTATATGAGGTAGTTAGTCAAATTCACAGAGACGAAAAGTGAAATAGAGTTGGGGGAGCAGTGGGAAGGTTGGAGGGGGAGTTCGTGTTGATTGGTAGGAAGTCTTTGTATGACGAGAAAAGCTTTTAGGTGCAGATAGCCATGACGGTTACACAATATTGTAAATGTATGTAATGCCATTGAATTGTATACTTACAAATGGTTAAAATGATAAATATTGTTATATATTTTTACCACAACTTTTAAAGGAACAGAGATAGAAACATTGTCTGCAGTGTAGGGAGGGTGAGAGTTGCTGCAATCTTTCCCCGGACGTGGAATACACAAATATGCTATCCACGGTACTTTTTTCTTTTTTTAAGATTTTATTTATTCATTTTAGAGAGGAAAGAGAGAGAGAAGAGGGAAGGAGCAGGAAGCATCAACTCCCATATGTGCCTTGACCAGGCAAGCCCAGGGTTTTGAACCGGCAACCTCAGCGTTCCAGGCCAATGTTTATCCATTGCGCGGCCACTGGTCAGGCCTCAGTGATATTTCTGAATGAAAGAAGAGGCAGAGAGCAGTCAATGTCTAGAGACACAGGGAGCAACCCCAAGGAAAAAAACCCTAAGGTTGGCTCAGTGATAGAGCTTTGACTGGTTTGATTCCCTGTCACAGTGCACTGGAGAAGCGACCATCTGCTTCTCCATTCCTCCCCATCCCCCTTCTCTTTCTCTTTCTTCTCCTCCCATAGCCATGGCTTGATTGGAATGCATTCCTGGGAGGTCAGGATGGCTCTGGCAGAGTGGGGTCAGGTGCTAAAAATAGCTTGGTTGTGAGCATAGCCCCAGACCAGGGTTGCCGGGTTGCCTGGTGGATCCAGGTCCAGACGCATGAGGAAGTCTATCTATCTAGCTCCCCTCCTCTCACTTGGAAAAAAATAATAAGAAAAGAAAGAAAAGAAAAACAGGCCAGAAGTTACTAGAAGGCAGAGACCAACTCCCCCACCCCCACCTTTCCAGCTGTCCATGAATGTCTTCAAAGCCCAGGTCGATCCCCACCCTCACCTCCCACCCCTCTTCTGAGCTTCTGAATGATACCTCTTGCGGCAGAGGGGGCGGCAGGTGTCTGGCGTCTGTGGGCATCTTGGCGGCAGAAGGCCGAGATGAGTCAGCCATGCTGGGAGGCCCAGCATGAGGGCTTGCGGGAAGGGAGCGGCAGAGGGAACGGAGGAATTGATGGGTGAGAGTGAACCAGTGCTTCTGTTGTGATTGAATCCAAAATGAGTGGATTAATTCCTTGCTCTCAGCGCATATTTCCACCCTCTTCCTTCCCGCCTACTCTCTCTGGCTGCAGACCGCAGACGTGTCCTGGGGGCTGAACGGCAGCTGAAACAGCTGGAGGGGAAGGAGAAACCTGGAAGAACTCCTGCTCCCCCAGCCGCCCCAGGCGGGCTCCGCACCTCGGGGCGCCGCGGGACCCCTTGAGACTCCCACCCAGCTCCAGAAGGACTCGGGCCAGAAGAATGGAGGGCAGCGCATCCACGCCCCGTTTGACATCCAGAGTCAGAAACTGTCCTTGTTTTCTGCTTGCAAATTAAAAACAAACAAACAAACAAACAAAAAACCCTTAGGAAATAAAAACAATGAGCATTCAGCATTCCTTATAATCCTCGAGTAATTCATTTTTGCGGGGTGTTTTGTTGTTGCTGTGAATTTAAATATCTTATGTATGTATGTGTATGTATGTTTTTTGCATGTGCTAATTAAATGTGTACCTTCTCAGAAATGAACCGTGCCTGAGACATTAATTACACAGTGTCAAATACTGCACTTGCTCTATCTTTTAGCCCATTGTTAGTCATCAACGCTGAGCCTCCCTCATTCTAAACATGGTGGTGGTGATGGGGTTTCAGGGGCAAAGGTTTAATTGTGACTGTGTTCAGACCATACTTTGGCAAAAGGAAGGCAGCCTTCCCTTGACTAGGCACGCAACAAAAAATACGTTGAAAATCTTCAATTGTTGTTAAAAGTCCTACCCCTCATGCATTTTAACAGTTAGTCAATTTTGCCAAGAAATATTTTTTAAAATTTTCCCATTGGCCTGACCTGTGGTGGCGCAGTGGATAAAGCGTCGACCTGGGAACACTGAGGTCGCCAGTTCAAAACCCTGCACTGGTCTGGTCAAGGCACATATGGGAGTTGATGCTTCCAGCTCCTCCCCTCTTTCTCTCTTTCTCTCTCTCTCTCTCTCTCTCTCTCTGTGTCTCCTCTCTAAAATGAATAAATTAAAAAAAAAAAGGAAATAAAAATTTTCCCATTGATTTGAGAGAGAGAGAGAAAGGGAGGTGGAGGAGAAGGAAGAAGGGGAGAGAAAGAGAGAGAGAGAAGCCATATATCCATGTAACAAAATCCACCCATCTAAAGTCTACAATTCAATGTTTTTTATTTATTTATAAAAAGATTTTATTTATTGATTTTATGCAGGGAGGAGCAAGAAATATCAACTCATAGTTGGTTCACTTTAGTTGTTCATTGCTTGCTTGTTGTATGTGCCTTGATCAGGCAAGCCAGGGGTTTCAAACCTGCGACCTCAACATTGCAGGTTGATGCTTTATCCACTGTGCAACCACATGCCAAGCAACAATCCAGTGTTTTTAATTTTATCCGCAGAGTCATGCATTCATCACCCCAATCAATTTGAGAACATCTGTATCACCCCAGGCAGAAACTCCGTGCATATCACCAGTTAGTCCCAATTTCGCCTCTCCTCAGTTCCTGGCAGTTACTAACTTACCCTGTCTCCATGGATTTGTCTATTCTGGAGAGCTTGTAGGCAGGGAGTCTTATACTATATGACCTTTTGCGCCTGGCTTCTTTCATTTTGAATCATGTTTGAAAGTTTACCCATGTTGCAGCCTGGGTCAGCATTTCATTCCTTTTCATGCTTACATAATATTGCATAGTTTGAATACATGATGTTTTGTTTATCCTTCAGTTGACAGTGTTTGGGTTTGTTTCTGCTTTTTTGCCATTGTGATCAGTGCCACCATGAATTTTCTTATGTGCATATTTCTGTAAAACAGTATCAGTGAGCTGGTCCATCTATATACACCATTTTTGGCCAAATAAATTGTTATACTCTCAAATACTTGAGGGCAGCCACATGACTTTCCTGGTCACCATGGCCTTTCTAGCATGTTTATAAGGAGTGCAAACCTATTAGATGGGAAGAATTGATGAGCTGTGATATTTTCAATTATAACAATTAAGTAGCAGTTCAAAATTGTACACTAGACCTGAGTAAAAATGTCTGTAGTTTTATTTTTTAAAAATGTTTTTAAAACTCTCAACAAAATGACTTTTATTTGTATTTCTTATGGTAACAGAAAGTAGTAATTCATGACACTTGGTAATTTGTCCAGAAACAAAAAAGTAGATGTATGAAATCAGTAAATGCCATTTCTTTTGAAGTTTTTATTTATTCATTTTAGAGAGGGGGAGAGAGAGAGAGAGAGAGAGAGAGTGATAGAGGAGCAGGAAGCATCTACTTCCATATATGGCTTGACCAGGCAAACCCAGGGTTCTGAACTGGCAACCTCAGCATTCCAGATTTATGCTTTATCCACTGCACCACCACAGGTCAGGCTAAATGCTTTTTTTGAAGAACCTCTGTCACAAACCCAAGATCAGCCTGTTCAGCTAAATCTAACACTGTTCCTTCAGTGCTTTATAAATGAATTTTTATTCTATTTGTATCCATTTCCTGGGGTTTATGAACCCATTCATACTCTCCATATTTAGAATCAATGTTTCCTTTCTGAAGAGACCTTCATTAATTTTAAGGTAAAACATGGTCCATATTCCTGAATTCCCACTTCTTTTCACTCTTGAATATATAGCTGCGAATTGAGGAAGATATAAGCTTACTGATTATGGAACGTGGCAACCTACCTTCTAACCCGAGGACTCTTGGGAAAGAGAGATACAAAGGTCCATCAGACAGAATGACCCAGCCATGTTGTAAAATTATTCAAAATTAGCCTGATCTGTGGTGGCATAGTGAATATGGCTTGGACTTGATCGCTGGTTCAAAACCCTGGGTTTGCACAATCAAGGCACAAATGAGAAGCAACTATGAGTTGATTCTTCCAGCTCCTGTTCCCTGCCTTCTCCCTCCCCTAAAAATCAATAAATAAAATCTTTAAAAAATTCATCAGTTGATCTGTTTGGCATGTGACTGAAAATTTATCCATGTGGTGTTTTACCATCTTCATTAATAATGATCAGATCTGTGAAATCTCTTGGGATGCACTGTGTGATAATTTTTTTAGAGTCAGTCCTCTTCTGTAATGAACACGTGAGTTTGGTACAACTGGAGCCCTGTTCACAGAGTCGTAATGTTCACCCATGAGGTCTCTCTGATGTCATAATGAGAATCATGGGAGAATTTTTCTGTTGAAGAAGCACATTCATCTCTAGCTTCATCATAAGCAACCTGTTCACCGTTAGGGTCTCCTGGGGTTTCCTCAAGCACTTGCTGGTTGTCAGTGGTCTTGGGCATCGGATTTGGTGGAACCTAATCACCAAGAGCCTCTCTCTGTTTTTAAAGTATTTTTCTTAGCGGCCAACTTTTCCTTCTGCTGTTTCCACCACGTGAACATTAAGTGTTGCCGCTGTTTGCCCTTAATCTTCGAAATGCTGAAGCCTGGAGGGAGGAAAGGCAGACTTTTTCGGAGGTTGGAGCCCGCTTTCCCTTGCCCGGTCCTCAAGATTGCGCACCTTTCTGTAGCCGCCGGTCTCCTCCATGGTGTTTGCTCCGTGGCGTCTGTTTTATTTAATTTTGAATTTGACCTTCCAGTAATTTCCAGCTCTCTGGACGGTGAGCCTTGTCAGGCTTACCCTGATCCCTGACCCAAAGAAGGTCCTGCCTCAAGGAGATGAGGTTACCTAGGAGTCCGGACAGAACAGTCATCGCCAGTGTCCTCCCAATGGTCTTTGGCTGAGGGACGCTGACAGATATCACCACGTCTGTCTCAGAAACCAAGCTACATTCCAAAAGATGGACAGTCAGGTTTCCCGTCCCCTCACCCACCAGCCCCAGGCATGACCCCTCTCCTCATTTTTGCAACTCAAATCAGCAAAATGTTACACTTTAATTTTCTTTCAGCATTAGAGGGAAGGAGGTTTCTAGTCACATTTTAGAGACAAGAAAACTGCCTTTTGATATCAGGGCCATCAACTGTCCTAGAGACCAGTGTCAGAGAAATGCCCAGTTATGGCAGAATGCCTCCGCCACAGGAAGAGGCAGCTGAGGGTGTGAGGTCAATCTAATGAGATCTCTTTGCTCTGTTTCTTTTTGTGTTTGATCACCTAGTTAATTGTCACTCACATTAATTATAATAAAAGTCTCCTGGTGTCAGCATTGTAAGTTTACTCTCGCCTGACGTGAGCCCCCACCAGACCCTGGACAAGTGAGGAGCCCAGTCTGACATTTAGTCGCAGGTCTATGGAGCTCAGAGAGGCTGGGCTCAGTGACCAGCGACACACAGACCAGATTCAGTTCATTCATTTACAAGGAAAAAGGCGAACTGTCCGTCTGCACCCCCAGCCCACCTTCATCTCATTGGAAAACCAGCCCGACTCCAAACCATGGTCAGGGCCAGCATGTCTGCACTCTCCCCACCCCCAGGACCTGGAGACAACCTGGGGAATGGACTGCAGAAGTGAGAGTGGCCTCTACGGACCTGGAAGGAGGCAGGTGAGAAAGATGGGACTTCAAGGTCTAGGAAAAGATAGAATGACCCCTGGGCACTGGCTGGCTGACTAGAGGGACCGTTTTTCTGAGATGAGGACCCCAAATCCACACAGTGTCAGGTTTTCCTGAACTCGAGCCCCCCTGTGGGCGGGGCCAAGGGTATCTTGCCACTGGCGTTTCCCAGCCCCCAGGACAGGTCCGGTTGCAGCAGCTGCCCAATGAAAGGCTGAGTCAATGATCGCACCTCCTTCAGGGGGCGGAGCTGAGAGTTGGGCGATGGTGAGTGGTCCCAGAACCCTTAGCGCCTGGGGTGAGCTACGCCCTGAGGTGATATTTAAGACTAAGACTTGGCAGGTTCCTCACAGTCCCTAAGACCCTCCAAGAGGTTGCAGATAAGGGCTCAAGAGCAGCGGACCCAGCAGCATCCAGGATGCAGGAACCCGAGTTTCCCCTGGGTAAGTGGGGCCGGCTGTGAGGGGACGGAGATGGGGGAAGGGGAGCTGTTATGGGGCTGTGCGAGTAGGACCTTTTGACTGAGACTTGGAAGAGTCTGGGCACCCAGACAAAGGCCAGCTTGTGGCAAGGGGGGTTAGGGAGTTTGGAGATGGAGTTACATTTGGGGAGGGGGGAGTTGAGCAAAGGGCCTAACACAGAGTAAGTAGCCTCTTGCGAGCTCAGGATGGCTTCAGTCATTGAATGGAGGGCTGGTGAGGGCTGGGTGAGGCGGAAGCCCACCTGGGCACCAGCCTGCTGCCTTCTCAGGCTCTGGGCCCTGTTATCATGCCCATTTCAAAGATGTGGACACTGAGGCCTAGACAAGTCAGGGGCCGGGGCAGGACGGTGGAGGGTCAGATGCCTCACTCCTACCCACAGCGCTGCCTCCCACCCTCAGGCCTAGCCCCCAACCTGCTCATCGGTTGACCCAGGCAGGGTCTGAGGGACCCGGCGGGTTGGGACTGTCTGTGGGCTCCTCTGACCTGTTTTCCCCTTTGGCCAGGCTCCTCACTCTCCCTAGGACCCCCGAGGAGAAAGCGGAGGCAGCGCACGCTGTACAGCGCAAAACAGAGACAGGAGCTGGAGGAATTCTTTGCGAGCAAGCTTTACCCGACCTACAAGGAACGCGAGGCCCTGGCGGCCAAGCTAAACCTTCAAGAGTACCAAGTGCAGGTACCCCTTCCCCCAAACGCCTGCGATAACCCGACCCCTCCCACTGCGGCACTGGCCACCGGCCTCTCCCTGCCCTCCTGACTGCTGCAGATGGGGAGACCGAGGCCAGAGGAGCCGAGTGATGCCCTGGGTCACACCTCCAGCAAGTGGTCACCGTGTGGAGTCAAGGCTGGGCCCTGAGTCCGCCTCAGCCCTGTGTGGTACAAAGCGGTCAACAGGGTCCAGCCCAGGCTGATGCCCTCAGGTCTCCCCATGCCTAGAGCTCAGGGCCTCTGTCCCAGGGACCCTCTCAGGAAGACCTCTTTCTGCCCTGGGTGTTCAAGCCTTGCCCTCCTGCCCTCTGGGTCACCCTGGAGGCCATGGAAACCCCTGGGCTTCTAATTGGGTCTGGGGGTGGATGGGGAGATGTGAGGCTGGTCCTTCT
Source organism: Rhynchonycteris naso (assembly GCA_037038555.1). Lineage (NCBI taxonomy): Eukaryota > Metazoa > Chordata > Mammalia > Chiroptera > Emballonuridae > Rhynchonycteris > Rhynchonycteris naso. The sequence continues at coordinate 249,474,684 of CM072997.1, read as the reverse complement.
CACCTGAGCAGCCTCACACCTGGGCAGAGGTGGACGCTCCAAACTTCTGTCCTCTTACACTTGCTCTCTGTCCTTTCTCCCCAGGTGTGGTTTAAGAACCACAGGGCCAAACGCAATAGGCTGCTGGGACTGACCAGGAAGAAAGGCCGGTGGGCCCGCGCTGCACTCCAGGGCCCCGGAGTCTGCGTGTCTGCCCCTGCCCCTTCCCCTGCCCCTGCGGGTCCCGTGTTCCCGGTGCTCCCCCGGGGCCCTATGTTCTCTGTGGACCCCATACACCTTGCGGGCCCCGTGTTCCCGGAAGACCTGGTGCTCCCCCGGGGCCCTGTAAATTCTGGAGGCCCCGTGTTTCCCGAGGACCCGGTGCTCCCCGGGGGCCCTGTGATTTCTGGAGGCCTTGTGTTTTCTGAGGACACGGTGTTCTCCGGGGACCGTGTGTTCCAAGGGGATCTCGTGTTCCCTGGGGCGCCTGCGCTCTCCGAGGGTCCAGGTGTCTGCAGCCCCCCTCCGCCCAGCGCCTTCGGAGTCGTCCCAGCAGCTGAACCCGATGTCTCCAGCCACAGCCAGGTCTGGTGGGACCCTGCGCAGGGCGCCCAGACCATGGTCCCGGCTGCACCAGCTCCGGCCCCGGCCCCAGTCTGGCCTCGGGGCTCTTATGCTCCGAATTCCTCGCCAGACCCTGACGTGATCCCTAATTTCTCAGACCTACTCTCACTCTGGGAAGAACCCTCCTCTTCCTCTACGTCTGGATACCAAGGAGATGACTCTGTGGGTTTGAACGACTCGGGCCCCAAGGTGTTACTCAATCTATAGGGGATTCTGTTCCCACAAAGTCCTATAGATACCGTGGGGACAGAAGGGACTAGGGTGTCGCTGGCCAGCGCCTGAGCTCAAGCGGGTGCGAGAAACGGTGGCGGGTGGTTCTTGGTAGTGCTTTCCTCTTCTACAGCATGAATGCACCTCCATTCATCCGACCTGAGGAGGTGGCATTTGCTGTGCTCGCTGTGCGGCCACCAGGTGTCACGCTGCTCTGATATCCTCACCGCATTACTTAGGACATATGTGACAGTTGTGCGGGTTCTCAGGTCCAGGAGCGGAAGTGCTGCTCTCAGTGGATGTTCCTCCTTAGTGGTGCTGCCCGCGAATTTTACAAACGACCCAGACCAGCCTCTTAATTAAGAACCCGGTCACTTAATTTCAATTGCATTAAGTCCAGAAATGTTTATGTGGTTTATTAACATATTTATATACTATAAGCTTTACTATTTTTTGCTTCATTCGGTTTACAAAGACTCTTCACAAAGTGTTACTGTTTTAATCATTGAAGTTCAGGTACATATTTGTGTAGGTTTATCTTTGTACTTTATTATTAATGCCTGACATTTGGATGGTATTTTATTTTATTAGATTTTATTTATGGGTGGTATTTTAAAACCTTTCCCATTCACATATCATTTTGTTATCAGTTGATTCAATTATTTTGAACCAAGAACCTGGCTCAAAATTGTTAATTTTCCTTTCTTTTTTTTTCTTTTTCTTTTTCTTTTTTTTTTTTATGAGAGGAGAGGCAGAGACCGACTCCCGAATGGGCCCCGACCGGAATCCACTTGAAAAGCCCACTAGGAGTCGATACTCTGCCCATGTAGGGGCCCTTGCTGCATTGCAGCTGGAGACATCCTCAGCTCCTGGGGCCAACTCGCTCTATTGGAGCCATGGCTACAGAAGGGGAGGAGAAGAGAGAGATAGATAGGGATAGAGAGAGAGAGAAGCAAGAGGCGGAGGGGCGGAGAAGCAGATGGGTGATTCTCCTATGTGTCCTGGCCGCGAATCGAACCCGGAACATCCACATGCAGGGGAGACACTCTACCGCTGAGCCAACCAGCCAGGGCCAGTTAAAATTCTAATAACGTTTCTGGATATTGTTTTGGCCTTGATAATTTGAAAAATTAATAAAGTGCTATTTTCTGCAGAGTCTGCGAGTGTTGCCCTTTGGTATCCCCACCCTAAACCCCAGCACCTAGGAACCCCTCACCCCTTCTCTCTGCTGCTGTCTCTCCCTCTGGCTTCCTCTGCCGCCCCCTTGCGGCCCTCCAGGTCCCCGGGTTTCCCACGCTTGTTTTCTGACCCTGGCCTGGTCCCATTCAGCAGATGTTCCAATTCCTCTTAGGCCCGCCAGCCTGGGCAGAGCAGATAGAGAATTAGATCAGATTTGGAAGGGAGTGCTGAGTGGGGGAGGGAAAGACTGACTGCCAGGATATAATGAAAGCCCTCCCCGCTTATCTGACAGCCCCTGGTAGGAATGGAGGCACACACAAACCTGATACCTCAACCCTGACATTGTAGGTGGCGCAGGAAGGAATTTTCTGTTATTCCAAGAGAAGCCTAGGTGGGGAGTCCCTGGGGATGTTGTGGAGGCAGGAGATGGAGATAAGATTCAGATTCACACCCTGAGCAGGGGGAAGAGAGGGTGGAGTCTTCCAGGTACCAGAGGACCAGCAGTGACTAGAAATTGGATTAATTTTTTACGAATGGAGAGTTTGCTTCAGTTCTGACAGGTTGCCTAGGAAGTGACTGGATTAAGTGAACAGGACCCCTCCCTTCCTCAGCTGCTCAGTCCCATTTCTTTTCTTTCCCGGGCAGTATCAGCAACACCCCCTTTTCTGAGCCTGGGATTCTGCCATCTCCCAGGAAGCCCCACCTCACGTCTCCTCACAAGCCCCACCTGCGCCCTGACCATCCTCAGTGATTGCATCCAGACTGCTCCCTCCGTTCAGGAAGAGGGGAGGTCCTGGGACTTCCTAGGCAGTGCCAGACCAAGATTTCTCTTGATTTGCATATCTGTAGTGCCACCAATCACATGGCAGCACTGTTGATCTTGTTGGGACCTACAGTGAACCCTATGATCTACCTTTGGTGGTTTCCATGGTGATTCTTGTAGATCTATTGGTCTCCATGACATCCATGGTAAATATGTGAATCTGTGTGTTTTGTTCTGGAGAAGGTAAAGTTTTTAGACTCAGCAGGGGTGTTTGTAGGAAAAGGACTCTGGGTGTATAACAAGTGTGTGAAGTCCAAGACTAATTCCATTCTGGGTGCTCTGGGGTGGAGATGGCCAGGGTGCAGGTACAAGAGTCTTTGCCTTGTGAGGATTGGAGAGAGGGGAGAAGGGAGTCAAATGGAAATCCGGAGAGCCCCGGGATGAGGGGCCAGGTGGGACCCGAAGGGTCTCTGAATTCAACAGGTTTCTAAGTCACAGAAATATCCAGGGAACAGCATGGGATATATTAAGACCCAAAGACACAATCCAGGAGGAATGAGTGTGGAACAGATACTAAGAAGGCAACCTTATCCAAGGAGCTGGAGGAAGAGGCAGGTGCATGGTCAGTTTCTAGTTTTAGTTTATCTGGACTTCTGCTTCTAAGATGAAAAGACGGAAACTGGAGAAAATAGAAGAGGTGACCCATTTTCCAGCAACGACAAACAGAATCTTAGAGTGGTGCAGAGGATGGAGCACTGTTTCAGTTGGATGGAATCACCACCTGAGGCCCAGGTAAGCCGACTTCTCAGCCTGGTGAGAGGGAAGGTGAAGGGACACCTCACCTGTCTTAACCTGGAATCTGTCCCCAGAACCCCTCCATCCCACCAGAAAAGTTACCTGGCTCCCCCAAACCCCAAGTCTGCAAGGGCCTGTCAGGTCACTACAGGGTGCACCCCACAGGGAGGACCTCTCGGTTTAGCCCTCGTTCCAGCACAGTCTGTGGTTCTCAAACTTTGTCACCTGGAGTTTTAACATTCTCATACCCCACACCAGGACAGCAGCATTTCTGGGAGGGGGGCCTGGGCACTAGTGTGTGTGAAGCCACTAAGGGATTCCAGTGCACAAATCTCAATCAAACCTCTGCTGAGAAGCAGTGGACTCAGAGCTGATATATTGCTATGATCACTGAGACCACACCAAGACTTTATTTCGAGGAAAAAAAATTGAAAATTGTATCTGGCTGTCCCTTTTGCAGAAATCCATCTAAAACATCAAGTGCTATAGATAGATTTTTAAAATGATCATCATTTTTGCCTGACCAGGCGGTGACACAGTGGATAGAGTGTCGGACTGGGATGAGGAAGACCCAGGTTCGAGACCCCCAAGGTCGCCAGCTTGAGTGTGGGCCCATCTGGCTTGAGCAAAAGCTCGCCAGCTTGGACCCAAGGTCGCTGGCTCCAGCAAGGGGTTGCTCGGTCTGCTGAAGGCACGCAGTCAAGGCACATGTGAGAAAGCAATCAATGAACAACTAAGGTGTCACAACGACAACGAAAAACTAATGATCAATGCTTCTCATCTCTCTCCATTCCTGTCTGTCCCTATCTATCCCTCTCTCTGGCTCTCTCTCTCTGTCCCTGTAAAAAAAAAAAAAAAAAATCATTTTTATAGTAAATACATACAGTATCTGCCTGTAATTTTCCTGGTTAAAAAAATTAAAATCCTGGTTTGATTCTGTACTTGAAATTCTTCTAAATAAAATGCCTAACAGGAAATAACCCTAAACTAGTGTAGTTTTCTTTTTTTTAAGGTTTTTTTTTAAAGGGTGGGAAAGGCTTAGTCTTTTTTATTATTATTTATTTTTATTCTTTTACAAGGACAGAGAGAGAGTCAGAGAGAGGGATAGATAGGGACAGACAGACAGGAACGAAGAGAGGTGTGAAGCACCAATCATCAGTTTTTAGTTGCCGTTGCGACACCTTAGTTCATTGATTGCTTTCTCACATGTGCCTTGACCGCAGGCCTTCAGCAGACCGAGCAACCCCTTGCTGGAGCCAGCGACCTTGGATCCAAGCTGGCGAGCTTTTGCTCAAGCCAGATGGGCCCGTGCTCAAGCTGGGGAGCTCGGGGTCTCGAACCTGGGTCTTCTGCATCCCAGTCCGACGCTCCATCCACTGCGCCACCGCCTGGTCAGGCTAAACTAGTGTAGTTTTTAAATTGTGGTTACAGTAAGTAACTTGCAGGAGGCACAGTTGGGTCAGATCAAAGATGTGGTTCATTTAGGGGTACCCATAGGACTGGGAGAGACCGGGTGTCCACATATCTGTTGTAATGCCCTATGGCCACCAGAGGTCACCAACACACCATTGCTTCAGAACTGGGAACCTCGGGTAGGATGGGGGAGACATTGCACAATGAAGTGGCAGAAAAGCAAAGACACACAGGTAACATTATATGTATTTCCATTAGTATAATTTAAAGCTAAAACCAAACAGCTAGAAAATGTTAATTTGGCAAGGATTTGGAACCATGGCTGGTGGAAATTTAAATTGGAACAACTCCTTTGGAAAACTGACTAAATCCTGAAACACACATCTTACGAATCGGCAGCTCCAGTCTAGGGCGCATACCCAATAAAAATGGTCACCAAGAGTCACACAAAAAGACACATTCAAAGAAATATTAAGGATTATAAGCTCAAACTAGAAACTTCCCAAGTACCCATCAATGATGTAATGATTAAAGTAAAATTTGGTGCAATCATCCAATAAAATAAATACTCTACATGAGCACAGTCACTTAATATAAGATCTACCATCTTAACAAATTTTAAAGCCATAATACAGTATCTTTAACTATGGTTACAATTTTACAGCAGGTCTCTAGAATTTATTCATCTTGTATAACTGGAACTTTGTATCCATTGAACCAGCAACTCCTACTACCCCTCCTCCTTGCTAACCACCATTATACTCTCTTTCTATGATTTTGGCTATTTTAGATTCCTCATCTAAGTGAAACCTTGCTTTATTTGTCCTTTTGTCTGGCTTATTTCATTTAGCTTATTGTCTTCCAGTTTCATCCATGTCACAAATGACACAATTTCCTTTTTTTTTTTTTTTTTTTACAGGGACAGAGAGAGAGTCAGAGAGAGGGATAGATAGGGACAGACAGACAGGAACGGAGAGAGGTGAGAAGCATCAATCATCAGTTTTTCGTTGCCATTGTGACACCATAGTTGTTCACTGATTGCTCTCTCACATGTGCCTCAACCGCTGGCCTTCAGCAGACTGAGCCACCCCTTGCTGGAGCCAGCGACCTTGGGTCCAAGCTGATTAGCTTTTGCTCAATCCAGATGGGCCTGCGCTCAAGCTCGCGAGCTTGGGGTCTCGAACCTGGGTCTTCTGCATCCCAGTCCGACGCTCTATCCACTGCGCTACCGCCTGGTCAGGTTACAATTTCCTTTTTTAAGGCTCAATAATTCTCTGCTGTTGTCTAGACCACATTTGCTTTATCCATTCATCTGTTGAACATTTTCCAGGATCAATCATAGGTTAGGCCAAAGCAATGTTTTAAATGGGGAAAAACTGGTAGAAAAGGAACCCAGATTCACCCACAGGAGAACGGGTCACTAAAATATGTCCCAATGTTACATACTATACAAGTTATACAATCGACATGGATGGAAACCAAATATAAAATACTGAGTAAAACTGTTAATGAATGTATTATACAGTATGTCATTTATCTAAGTTTTAAATGTTTATTTTATTGACCTTGGTGAGAGAGGAAGGGAGTGCAAAAAGAGAGAGACAGAAACATCAATCTGTTCCTGAATGTGCCCTGACTGGGAATCAACCCCCCAACATCTGTGCTTCAGGACAACACTCTAACCCACTGAGCTACCTGGCCAGGGTACATTTATCTAAGTTTTGAAAGCCTCCAGAAATACCATATATTATTTATGGTCTAGCATCACATAGAAAGAGAATAATGTGAGGTTGGGAATTATATTCTGCAAGGTCATTATAATAATAAATTAGGATGACACAGGCAATGGAAAGAAAAATGTAAGGTCAGCTGAAGGAGGACACCCGAGTTCAGGCAAGAAAAGTTTATTAGGGGGTCCTCTGCCGGGCTGACTCCTAAGGCAGAGGTCAGCAACCGGTTCTCTAACAGGTAGGGTTAAATAGGAGATTCGAGGGTGGGGGATGGTAGTCACTGGGGGGAGGGAGCATTAACTATAAGTAAGCTAGGGGACCTTCCACACCCAGGTGAGTCAATCCAGATGTCTGGGGAGAGGTGATCTGAAATGTCTTGTTTTTTAATGTCCCTTCATCCACTTAAGGGAGGAGGGGGTCATAGCCTTGCCTGCAACCCTATCAATAAGGAGCTTTAACTAGTTCTGTAACTTTATTTCTCATTTTTACAAAAAAATAATTTGGCATAGTAATGGGTAACACATTATATATGTATCATTCTGCATGTGTTAAATGTTTTTTAGCAGCTGGGAGCCAGGCAGTGAATTAGAGGTTCCCTGGTAACTTTTAATCATCAAGTCCATCAAAGTTCAGAGATTTAATAATTCAAGGCTCCGAGATGAAACAACAGGTTTTATGCAGCTACCACCAGTCACCACAGGTACAAGGGCAGGAGAACAAACATTTTTCTCCATGAGATCTAGAAGTTTTTGAACATTATTACCAGGGGAACAACTCTCGGGGAAGGCCTGCCATCTTCTCCTGGAATATTTTATCAAACGCTTCAGCTTGGGCCACCGTGAAGTAATTTTTCCAGTCCCCACAAATACCTGACAAACAAAATAGAGACTCAGATCAGATGTAAGGGCAGGTCTTGAGACCCCAACATGCCTCCTTCTGAACTTACTCCTCTGTTTACTTGACATGGAGATGTTAGCCAATATGGCAGAATGACCAGTGTGTCAGTGGGGGGCATTTGTTGCCTGCAGGGGGTATCTGTTTCCACTTCTACCCGTCAGGAAACAGTTTCCTAGATTCTCCTCCCTCCACCTGCCGGATATACCTCATCAGCGGCAGTGCAGCTCTGCACTCCCATGCATCTAGAATCCAGCTACTGCTCCCCACCCCTGTTTCTACCACCTTGGCCCAAGCCGCCATCATTTCTCACCTGGACTTTTGTATTCGATTCTATTTATTTATTTGACTAAATTGATTGGGGATGACACTGGCTAACAAAATGATACAGGTTTCAGCTCCCCAATTCTACAGCACATCTCTGTGTACCGTGTGGTGTGCTCATGTCCTGTATCAGGTTTCTAATCAGTCTCGCTGCTTTGGCTCTCCCTCCTTTCTAAGTTAGCCGCAGCTCGGCAGCCGGCAGCCGTATAGATTCCCGGGGAACCACGATGGTGTGATTCCAGATTGTGTCAGTTCCTGCTCAGATTCTCGAAGGACTTCTTTCTTCTGGTTCCACTCTGTGCAGGTGCTCACAGCTTCCACGCGGCTTCAGTGATTTGGTCCCCTGTCATTTCTCTGGCTCCATGTCTTACCACCTGCTCCTCAGCTCCATCACATTGAGCCTCCTGATTCTGCCTCCAGTGTGCTAAGCGTCTGTCTTTTCAGACTGTCTGCCTGTCACACTCCTTTTCTCTGGAGCGCTATCTTCACAGATACACCCGTGTCTTGCCCATGGGCTTCCTTCAGGTCTTCACTCCAATGCCATCCTTCCAGAGATGTTCTCTCCACCCACAGTCCAGTTTAGAACTGTCAACCCCCAGCCAGCCTTGCTTCTTCTTTTTTTTTTTTTTACAGGGACAGAGAGAGAGTCAGAGAGAGGGATAGATAGGGACAGACAGACAGGAACAGAGAGAGGTAAGAAGCATCAATCATTCGTTTTTCATTGCCATTGTGACACCTTAGTTGTTCATTGATTGCTTTCTCACATGTGCCTTGACCGCAGGCCTTCAGCAGACCGAGCAACCCCTTGCTGGAGCCAGCGACCTTGGGTCCAAGCTGGCGAGCCTTCGCTCAAGCCAGATGGGCCCTGCGCTCAAGCCGGCGACCTTGGGTCTCGAACCTGGGTCTTCCACATCCCAGTCCAACGTTCTATCCACTGCGTCACCGCCTGGTCAGGCATAGCCTTGCTTCTTATTTTACTTCCTGACACTTCTTAAATCTGACGCTGTAGGTATCCTTTGTGTGTGAGTGTCTCTGCATGGCATGTATCTCCAATATCTGTTTTAGAAAGCCACACACTTCTATTTTAAGTTGCCAACAACTTAGTGTTCAAAGTCATAGACACACAGCATGTACTCAAACATTTGTTGAAAGGATGACTGTAAGAGTCAGGACCGTGCTGTTATTGTCTCTCCCTTACGAGGAGAAAGAGGCCAGAGGTGGGGAGGGTGGACAGAAAGTGATGGGTATGGGTTTGAAGAGAAAGTTTATTTATTTATTTTCTGACAGAGAGAGTCAGAGAGAGGGACAGAGAGGAAGGAAGAGAGATGAGAAGCATCAATTCTTTGTTGTGGCACCTTAGTTGTTCATTGATTGCTTTCTCATATGTGCCTTGACTGGGGGGCTACAGCAGACTGAGTGACCCTTTGCTCGAGCCAGCGACCTTGGGCTCAAGCTGGTGAGCCTTGCTGAAACCAGATGAGCCCGTGCTCAAGCTGGCAACCTCTGGATCTCGAACTTGGGTCCTCTGCATCCCATTCCGATGCTTTATTCACTGCGCCACTGCCTAGTCAGGCGAAGAGAAAGTTTTTGACACCAGAAGCCATATTCTTAATTTGTGATTATATTATTTTATATACTATATAAATTAACATTTCAATATATTAATTAATATAGTAACTAAAGGAATACATTGATTAAATTAATATACAACAGAACAATATGTAATTATCTATAAGTTAGTAGTACATATATAATATACAGTGTGTCCGTAAAGTCATGGTGCATGTTTGACTGGTCACACAGTCAAAAGTACACCGTGACTTTACGGGCACACTATATAATGCTCACAAAAATTAGGGGATATTTCAAAATGAATATGAAACAATAAAAAAAGAAGCATTTGATTTTTTTATTAAACAAGAACGTCAGAAAAGCAAATGACAAGTCAAAAGAATTGTTCTATTATGCAAATGAGATGCAAAACCAACTTTTATTTCATTGGTAAAAATGAACTGTACAAAAGGCTGAAAGTACTGGAGTATCTCCACATTCCCTGATCCCCTAATTTTTGTGAGTGATTAACTTATTTGCATAGAAATCATATAGCCAAATGTCTAATTGGTGCCCTGGAAATATCTGCTGTCACTCTCATTCTCATCCTCTTCATTATTAGAACAATATTATTTAAAAAAAAATTTTTTTTATTTATTGATTTTACAGAGAGAGGAAGGAAGAGAGAGAAAGAGAGACAGAAACATCGATTTATTCCTGTATGTGCCCTGACCAAGATCAAACTGGCAACCTCTGAGTTTTGGGATGAAGCTCTAACCAGCCAAGTTATACAGCCGAGTTATTCAGCAAGAGCTAGAACAATTCTTTTTTATTTTTTTTAATTTTCTGAAGTGAGAAGCAGGGAGGCAGAGAGACAGACTCCCACATGCACCCAACCGGGATCCACTCAGCATGCCCACTAGGGGGCGATGCTCTACCCATCTGGGGTGTGTCTCTGTTGCAACCAGAGTCATTCTAGCTCCTGAAGCAGAAGCCATGGAGTCACCCTCAGAGTTGGGGCCAACTTTGCTCCAATGGAGCCATGGCTGCGGGAGGGGAAGAGAGAGACAGAAAGAAAGGAGAGGGGGAGGGGTGGAGAAGCAGATGGGCACTTCTCCTGTGTGCCCTGACCAGGAATCGAACCTGGGACATCCAGACGCCATGGCGATGCTCTACTGCTGAGCCAACTAGCCAGGGCCTAGAACAGTTTTTATTACACTTGATTTCTTGTGTGCATATGTCCTCCATAGCACACCTGACTGAGTAAGCCAGAATGAGCCCTTGAGGTACCAAGGTGTTTGTGAATTCAACATGGTTGCCCTGTGTGAACCATCAGGTGAGGGAGCGTCTATGTACAGGTGAACCTGTGAAACCAAACAAGTCGTCTGTTTCCAAAATACAATGGTATGAAAGGCGTAGAGTACATGATCCTGTTCCAAAAAGGAGAAATCAGAAAGAAGAAAGGGATCATGGATCCCAAGCAAATTCAAACCTGGCAGGTTATATTTCATTAGATTAAAAGTATTTTTTTAATTAAAGTATAGTTAGCATACAATATTACATCCGTTTCAGGTGCATAATACAGTGATTTGACATTTATATACCTTATCATGTGATCTCGAGAAGTCTAGTAACCCTCTAGAATTTAAAGATCAAGTATTAGCTTCTTTGTCTTGATGCTGTGACCACCTGGCCTCACTGGGGTGGTGGCTCCTACCCATTCTGCACTGGATGGCAGCCCTCACCTATTTGAATTGTTTAATTACATTGTTCCGTGAATCATTCTGGCTGTGTTTGAGCTCCAGGGTGTCTGGGATAATAGGCTCCTCCTATTCCATGTAGTGGACACGCTTTATTCATCTTTAGTCCAAAGATGTGGCAGCCACGATTAATTATTCACCACATTGTCTGATAGCAAGACAGGCTCTTAGCTAAGTGAAAAGTCTCTCCTTTCTTCTTTTCCAGGTGGGTCATTGTTCACACATTTCTTTGTTCAGGAAATTCTCTATGCTAAATAAGCAATGGGGTAGCACCAGCGTGACCATCCCACTCATGTCCTCACTTCCAATGTCAGTCATAGCCGGCAGGTTGAGGCGTGCAAATTTACCTGGTCACCACTTATAGAATGGGTACCCCTGTGCCCAATTTGGAGGAGAGAGAATCTGAATGACCTGCCTAAGTCAGATGACCACTCCAGGTCTAGTCAACTTTCTCCGAGTGCCTGCAGCCCACTTCGGTACCCTGAACAGAGATCCCCTGATAGAAGCATGTGGCAAGTCCTCTGGGGGGTGAGCAGTTGATAAATTCAAACACTCCCTAGTCCCACCTGCTAGCGCCCTACTGCAAGCACAGAATGTCCTCTTGTTCTGACACATTCATGAAGGAGGACTGCTTTCTTTTACCTTTTCTCATTAGTGATCCACTCTCCCCATCCAAAAGCCAACCACGCAGGAGAGTATAATTGGACATCTTGTTTTCTTTCATGACCTGGAAGGAGCTATGTTTGAGGAGGGAGTTCAGTTCTTCTGGTTTTAATTTCTTGCCCAGGAATCCGCAGATCTTCTGTACAGTGTTTCGTGTGTCCTGGAAGAAGAAGAAGAAGTGAAAGAAAGGATATGGAAGAGAAATAATATAAAAAGGAAGATGAGAAGGAGGGAATTGTAAGATCGGGAGCAGAGGAGGAAGGAGAGGAAGAGAGGAACTGCACTGAAATGAGGTGTCGAGTTGCATGTGACCTGGGGAAGAAAGTAGAAAGAAAGAGCACAAATATGTAAAAGATGGAGTCAACAGGAATTTCCCAGTGCAGCTGAATTCAAGACACCTTAGCAATGAAATATAGGGTCTGGGTTTCCCCTCCCCTCCCCTCCCCTCCCCGCCTCTCCCCTCCCCTCCCTTCTTCTCCCCTCCCCTTCCCTTCTTCCCCCCCCCCCATTGATACAAAAGAGAGAAAGGAAAAGAGAAAGAGAGAAGCATCAACGCGTTTTTCCACTTAGTCGTGCACCCATTGATTGCTTCTTATATGTTCCCTGACCAGGGCTTGAACTGATGACCTGAGGGTCGAGCCTGCACCTTCTGGATCAAACCAGCAACCTTGGCACCACAGGATAACGTTCTATCTACTGTGCTACCAGCCAAGGTGGGCCTAGATTTTTTAACGAGACTTAGAAAAGGCTCCTAGACAATTATGATAAGGATTAAGTATGGAGAGGTTTAGGGAGAACTTGACAAATCTTTAAGGGATTGATTTCAAATTCTGGCCATGCCATCAAATCATACAGTTTTCTATAACTAAAACTGGAATACTATGTAGAGTTTTACAATATCTTCTTATATGTTATTTTAATAATTAAAACCTGGCACATGGTACTGGAAGATTATTAAAAAATGAATTTTATAACCAGAAACAGTTTACTTTGAATCATTGACCTTCCTTTTAGAGCTACAGTATTTAAAAAATTCTTTTGCTTTGACCAGGTAGCTCAGTTGGGTAGACCATTGACTTGATATACCAAGGTTGTGGGTTTGATCCCTGGTCAGGGCACATACAGGAATCAACCAATGAATGCATAAATAACTGGAACAACAAATCAATGTTCCCTCCTCAAATCAATATATAAAATTTTTAAAGTAAAAATTTGCTTTATTTTACGAGCCAACATGATCTAACAAGAACATGCACAACTATAGAAATTAATACAATAAAAGTTCAATTTGTGACTTGAAAGCATAATTCCAGGAGGGTATAGAAGCATATAGAAGCATGTTCTAGAGGATGCTAAATGTGTTACAAGAGGTTTTTGGATAAAATAAAATTCATGTGTAAATCACAGAGGATTGAACAGAAGAAACCAGAAGAAGATGATGGAAAGGACATCTGTCAGATAGGAAAAAAATCCTTTCTTTCTTTCTTTCTTTCTTTCTTTCTTTTCTTCCTTTCTTCCTTCCTTTCTTCCTTCCTTCCTTCCTCCCTCCCTCCCTCCCTCCCTCCCTCCCTCCCTTCCTTCCTTCCTTCCTTCCCTTCTTCCCTTCTTCCCTCTTTCTTTCTTTCTCTTTCTTTATTTTTCTCTCTTTCTCTTTTGTTCTTTCTCTCTTTCTCTTTTGTTCTTTCTCTCTCTTTCTTTCCTTCCTCCCTCCCTCCCTCCTTCCCTCTCTCCTTCCCTCCTTCCTTCCTTTCTTCCTTCTTTCCTTCCTTCTTTCCTTCCTTCCTTCTTTATCTCCTTCCTGCCTGCCTTCATTCCTTCTTTTTTTTCTTTTTCCTTTTTTTTCCTCTGTCTTTCCTCCTTTTAGTGAGAGAGAGGCAGAAAGGGAGAGAGATGAGAAACATCAACTCTTAGTTGTGGCTCCTGTGGCTCCTTAGTTGTTCATTAATTGCTTTCTCATATGTGCCTTGACCTGGGGGCTCCAGTTGAGCCAGTTACCCCTTGCTCAAGCCAGTGACCTTGGGCTTCAAGCCAGTGACCAAGGGGTCACGTCTATAATCCCATGCTCAAGCTGGTGACTCTGTGCTCAAGCTGGCAACCTCGGAGTTTCAAACTTGGGTCCTCAGCATCCCAGGTCAATGCTCTGCCCACAGTGCCACCAACAGTCAGGTCTTGTGTTTATGATCTTTCTTTTCTTTTCTCCAAGATCCCACCAATAGGCAAAGGTCTTCTTTTAATGGTTAAATCACCCTTAAAGTCTTTGAGCTTCATCTGACAGCTTGTCCTGGCAATCACTGGTCAGTCTAGTACTTGGCATGTCAAAATAATTACACAGATTGATTTCATAAGCTCTTTTTCCTTCCATCAAGCAGTTTGGGTTGCCAGACAGATGGACACATCTCTGGAATCAAACTTGTTTCTAGCCAGTCCCAAATTGATGAAGGAAGGAAGGAAGGAAGGAAGGAAGGAAGGAAGGAAGGAAGGAAGGAAGGAGAGAGAGAGAAAAGAGAGAGCCAGGTGTTCCTCAGTTCCTCCCACCACGAGGTTATCAGCAGCATTGTGTGTCCCACCCCTAGAAATTTTCAAACCAGCTGCCAGTTTGAGTATAAGCCACTGTACTCTATCTCCACGCACAAACAGAGCCCTTAGGATAGCAAATGAAACAAAGGAGAACACATAAAGAAATAGAGCATGGAGCTGGGGGGCCAACCAGAGTGGAATAATGAGAACCAGGGAGCTTCTTTCACTCCTAATGACCCTTCACTAGGTCACACTTTGACGGAGAAGGTGGACGACAGACACAGAGGAACGGTGGAAATTAGAGGGCATAAAGATGGTGATGAGACAAGGAGCTCACCACAAGAAGAAAAGTTACCTGTTTTAGCTCTTCATAACTCACTATCAAGAAGTTCTCCTTCCTTCTCATGGACATCCAGCCACGAGTGTGGTCAAACCAAGATCCAAATGCCACTGCATGGGGGAGGCAGAAAGAGCGGGTGGATTACAGACTCTGTGAAAGTGGGGACCCATCTATTATATCCACTCTTGTGGGCACACCAGCTCACACAATGTCTGGCACATTTACAACTCTCATAACTATTTGCTGAAAGCTTGAGTGAGTGTAGAGATGGAAAATTATTACCCTACACCAGGCATTTACCTCATATGAGCAGGGTTCATTTAGAGCAGGTTATGTACCCAGTTTTCAAGGGTCTCCAGGGAGATCTCTTCAGAGAACCATGTGGCTGAAGAAATTGAACTTATTGGGATGATATAGGTTAATAAAATTATATAGGTTTCAGGTGTACAATTCTATAATACACTATCTCTACATTGTATTGTGTGTTCACCTAGAGACTAATATCCTTGCTGCACCCAATCTGTTCAGCATTTAGAATTTTTGGTTGCTAGGTCACTCTCGTTGACCTTAAAAATATTTATCTATCTTCTTGCCTTTATTGTTGATATTGTAATTATGATCCTTTTGGAAATTATCTACCTTTTCTCTGGTTTAAGATTTTCTTTCCTTTTTTTCCACTGCAGCTTTCTTAGAGACCAGGTTAAGATTTTTCTGTAATAATTCTCTGTGAGGCCTGGTGTGGTTCTTCAACCTGAGATTCCATCAATGCCAGAAATTCTCAGGCACATCTACCTGAAATTTGCTGTTTCCTATAGTTTATAATTTCTTCTTGAGAGGTAAATCTTCTCATTCCATCTTCCATTTATTTTTTTTTTAACAGGGACGAGAGAGAGTCAGAGAGAGGGATAGATAGGGATAGACAGACAGGAACAGAGAGAGGTGAGAAGCATCAATCATTAGTTTTTTGTTGCCATCATAACACCTTAGTTGTTCATTGATTGCTTTCTCACATGTTCCTTGACCGCGGGCCTTCCGCAGACCGAACCACCCCTTGCTGGAGCCAGCTACCTTGGGTCCAAGCTGGTGAGCTTTTGCTCAAGCCAGATGGGCCCCCACTCAAGCTGGCGAGCTTGGGGTCTCAAACCTGGGTCCTCCGCATCCTAGTCTGACGCTCTATCCACTGCGCCACTGCCTGGTCAGGCACATCTTCCATTTCTTAAGACTTCCATAATTCTAAAAGGTTTTCTACCACATCCAAGCCCTTCTTGACCCCAAAGTCTAGTGGGAAATTATCAACTGAGAATCCTGTTCAGTTAATCTAGCATGCAAAAATGAGCACAAAATAAAGATGGTTTCAGGCAAAATGCTGAGGAAATTTACAACTTTTGTCACAAGAAAACCAGTTTAAGTTATACTTCAGGAACAAATAAAGTGAATCCAGGAGAAAGAATCCAGTGTGTCAAAGAAAAAAATCAGAAGGGAAATTGGAAAACTCTTGAAACAAACAGCTGGAAGCACAATGTATCAAAACTTATGAAAGGCAACAAAAACAGTTCTAAGAGAGAAGTTTGGAGTGATACACTTCTACATGAAGAAAAAGAAAGATATCAAATAAACAACCTAACCTTACACCTCATGGAACTAGAAAGAGAAGAACAAACTAAGGCCAATGTTAGCAGAAGGAAGGAAATAACAAAGACCAGAGGAGAAGAAAATAGACCAGAACACATTAGAATAGATTAACAAAAACAAGAGCTGGTTTGTTTTTAATAAACAAAATAGAGAAACTTTTAGCTAGACTAACTAAGAAAAGAACAGAGTAGACTCAAATAAATAAAAAAATGGAAGAGGAGCCATTACAACAGATGTCACAGAAATACAAGGGATTGTAAGAGATCATTATGAACAATCACACACCTAGAGAAAATGGATAAATGCCTAGAAATTTATCACACAACTTACCAAGACTGAATCATGAAGAAAACTGGAAAGAGTGCAATTACAAGTAAGGAGGCTGGATCAATAATCAAAATTTCCCAACAACAAAAAATAAAGCCCAGAATTAGGTAGTTTCCTACTCAATTCTATAAAATATTAAAGAAAAATTAATGCTGGCCCTGGCTAATTGGCTCAATGGTAGAGCATTGAACTGGCATATGGAAGTCCCACGTTTGATTCCCTGTCAGAAGAGGTGACCATCTGCTTTACCCTCCCTCCCCCTTTTCCTTCTCTCTCTCTCTCTCTCTCTCTCTCTCTCTCTCCCCCTCCCTCTCTCTCCCCCTCTCATAGCCATAGCTTGATTGATTTGAGTGCTTTGGCCTGGGCTCTGAGAATGGCTCTGTAGAGCCTCTGCCTCAGACACTAAAAATAGCTTGGTTGTAAACATTGGCCCCAACAGGGGTTGCCAGGTGGATCCTGGTTAGAGTTCAGGGAGGTCTGTCTCACTGTCTCTCTTCCTTTCACTTATAAATAAATAAGGTGAAAAAATTTAAAAAAGAATTAATGCAGCCCTGGCTGGTTGGCTCAGCGGTAGAGCATTGGCCCAGCATGTGGAAGTCCCGGGTACAATTCCCAGTCAGGGCACACAGGAGAAGCACCCATCTGCTTCTCCACCCTTCCCCCTCTCCTTTCTCTCTATCTCTCTCTTCCCCTCCTGCAGCCAAAGCTCCATTGGAGAAAAGTTCACCCCAGTGCTGAGGACAGATCGATGGCCTCTGCCTCAGGCACTAGAATGGCTCTGGTTGCAACAGAGCAACACCTCAGATGGGCAGAACATTGCCCCCTGGTGGGCATGCCGGGTGGATCCTGGTCAGGCACATGTGGAAGTTTGTCTGACTGCCTCCCTACTTCTAACTTCAGAAAAATACAAAAAAAAAAAAAAAAAAAAAAAAAAGTAACGCCAAGCCTTCTCAAATGTCAAAAGGAAAATCTGAAGTGGAGGCAACACTCCTAAGCTCATTTTATGAAGCCAGCATTACCCTGATCCCAAAGCCAGATAAGGACACTATAAGGAAAGAAAATGACAGACCAATATCCCTGATGGATATAGATGCAGAAATCTTTGACAAAATATTAGCAACCTGAATACAAGAGCAAATTGAAAGGATTATAGACCACAGGATGCACAGCTATTCGGTATTGTCCCAGAGCCATGGCCAATGAGATAAGAGGAAAAAAAAATAAAGACAATAATACCTATTTAAAATTAAGATTATAGTCATTACTCAAAAGTTATATTCATACTTCCTGGAAAATCAAAGAGAACCTACAAGGAAACAGAATTAAAGAAGAAATTAATTCGGATTGGCAAATCCACAATCAACATTCAAAATCGCTTACATTCCCCCAAATCAGGCACAAAAAACTGGAAAATGTAACTTAAAGATGTCATTAATCTAAGAAGAAATGAAATACATCAAAAAAGAGTTGCTTTCCATAAAAAAATCATAAAAGATCATCTAAGACATTTGAAAAGCTTTAGACAAGAGGAGGAATAAACAAAGAGGCATGCCTATACATGAAGAAATAAACTGATACATGTCATTTCTAGACTAATTATTTTGTAAAATTACTACAATAAAAATCATAAAATACCGACAATACCCAGTGTCACCGAGGATACGGTGTAACAGCTGCTCTCAGGTGTTATTTGCGGGAAATTTATAGTGATAAATGCCTACATTAATGCCTACATTGTGAGAATATAAACGGATACAATCACTCTGGGAAATGGTTTATTCTCTTTTAAAGTTGAAAATTCATATTTGTTATGCCTTAGCAGTTCTACGCCCAGGTTTATGAACCAGAAAGAAGGTCATGCACATGTGCACCAGAGAGACATTATTCCCAATAGCCCTTTGACTTTGAACTTATAAAATGTTGGGAGAAACATTTGATCACAAATGAACAGCTTCAGGGATGCTTGCAAACAGCAATCACTTTCTTTCTTTCTTTCTTTCTTTCTTTCTTTCTTTCTTTCTTTCTTTCTTTCTTTCTTTCTTCAAGAGAGAGATAAGGACAGATAGAAAGGAAGGGAGATGAGAAGCATCAATTCTTCGTTGTGGCATCTTAGTTGTTCATTGACTACATTTTCATATGTGCCTTGACTGAGCAGCTCCAGCCCAGGCAGTGATCCCTTGCTCAAGCCAGCGACCTTGGGCTTAAAGCCAACAACCTTTGGGCTTAAGCTGGAGACCATGGGGTCATGTCTATGGTCCCATGCTCAAGCCAGCAACCCTGCACTCAAGCCAGCGACTTCAGGGTTTTGAATCTGGGTCCTCAGCGTCCCAGGTCGACACTTTATCCCCTGCGCCACTGCCTGGTCAGGCATATCATTCCTTTAATTCGCCCTTTGGCCGAGCCTAACCCAGCAGTACTGCTGGTCCAGGCTGCCCTGGAGCTGGGACCAAGACAGAGGACCTCACAGGCCATTAAAGCATGCTTGGTGTATAAAGTAGCTTGGGGTCTTTTGCACAGGGGATTCTTGGGTTCAGATTTCCCAGAGCATGGGTGATGAAAAGGTTGTAAACTGTAGGAGCCCATAGACCCCTTACCCTGCCCAGGAGGAAATGTATCCAGAGCAGCGACCCTTAAGGTTTTGTCATGTATAATTCAGGGCCTGTTCTAAGACCAGGGTCCAGGTCAGGGAGTCTGGCTACCTGGGTTTAAGGACAGTATTTTTGGAGCCTTAAATTCCCAAGGGGGTTTGGATGGACCTCCTACAGGATGGTAGACAATTCAGGATTTTGGTATTCATTATAACAATAAAGATTTTGATGTTGACTTCATAAGACAGACTGGTGTGTGAGTTTTAAGGCACAAAGAAGCAATATACTGTGAGAGTGATTAGGTTTTCAGGATATGCCTTCGTTGCCCACTATTGAACTGTCCTGGTTCCTGGTGACAGCTGAGGCACAATTGGACTACTTTCTACACCAAATGGCAAGATCAAATATAGCACCAATTTGGGGGGGGGGCGGGTGTCTTCACATCTGGGCTCTACCACGGGCTCTCATCATTCCTTTTTTTTTTTTCTGAAAGAGTAACGGGGAGCGAGGTGGGAATAAGGGTGAAGCGTCCAGCCAGCATCAGCTCAATAAGAAACATGACGGTGGGCTTTGAAGACTGAACTTTACCCTGAGAGCAAACAACTCTGGGACTGTATACTTGTCCACAGGTAACAGATGATTGCCACACAGCCTAGAAGGGCACAGGGCACAGGGCACACAGGCTAGGACACTGCTGAGTCTGTTATGTTAACCTGGGTAGGATGTGACAGTAACTGGTTAATGAAGCACCAATGGAAGGGATAACACAGAAATACTCATATTTGATGAAAGTTTATTAACTGCTTACTATGCAGCAAGCACCACTCTAGGGCCCATGATCAACAGTGAGTTAGTTAACGAGATCATGTGGGAGACACATGGAATGAGCAAATGATAATAATAATAATAATAATAATAATAATAATAATTTTTTATTTTTCTGGAGTGAGAAGCAGGGAGGCAGAGAGACAGACTCCTGCATGCGCCTGACCGGATCCACCCGGCATGCCCCCCAGGGGGCGATGCTCTGCCCATCTGGGCCATTGCTCCGTTGCAACTGGAACCATTCTAGTGCCTGTTGGTGGAGGCCATGGAGCCATCCTCAGTGCCTGGGCCAACTTTGCTCCAGCGGAGCCTTGGTTGCGGGAGGGAAAGAGAGAGATAGAGAGAAAGGAGAGGGGGAAGGGTGGAGAAGCAGATGGGCACTCCTCCTGCATGCATGTCCTGGCCGGAAATCGAACCCAGGACTTCCACACTCTGGGCCGACGCTCTACTGCTGAGTCAACTGCCCAGGGCTATTTTTATTTTTTTATTAGGTGAGAGGCAGGGAGGCAGGGACAGACTCCTGCACATGCCTGACCAGGATCCACTGGCAAACCCACTAGGGGCGATGCCCTGCCCATCTGGGGCTGCTGTTCTGTTGCTCAGAAGTGAGCCATTTCAGTGCCTGAGAAGGAGGTCATGGAGCTATCCTCAGTGCCCAGGGCCATATTGCTCAAACTATTTGAACTGTAGCTGCAGGAGGAGAGGGAAGGGGATGGAAGGGGAGGAGAGAGAGAGAGAGAGAAGGTGAGAGGCATGGAGCAGCAGATGGTCACTTTCTCCTGTGTGCCCTGACCGCTAATCAAACCTGGTATATCCACACATCCGGCTGATGCTCTACTGCTGAGCCAACTAGCCAGGGCTGGAATGAGCAAATAATTAGAATACACACTCACTGGTGAAGAGTGCTGAGGGGCGAAAAGATAACACTATACACACAGTAAGGGATGCTATCTATCCAGTGCTGAAAAGGAAGATTTCTCTAAATACAGAGACATTTTAGCAGAGGTCAGAATGAAGGTATGAATCACTGGATTTGAGACCAAGGCAAGCAGCGAGGGGTATGGAAGCTGGGATGGGAAGAAGATGACACGTGGGAAAGTCAGACTCATGTGGGCCCTTGGTGAGGGGCGGTTCTATTTATTTAATCAGAAAAATCTGCAGTAGGAACCGTTTAGGGTGGGAAGACAATGAGGTCGGTTTTGAAGGTATTGAATGAGAGAAATCTATGGCTCTGTTCAGGACACGTGTTTGTGGGCTTTAGAGACACTGTTCTGAAGCTAGGGAGCCACATCAAGCTAAACTATGGGATTCATCATAGAGTCTGGGGAAAAATTGGCTAAGTTCAAGTACTAGAGGAAGCCTAGAAACTCTGCATACTAAAGAAAGAAAAGATGTGTATATCTTTTTGAGATTGATAAGACAAGACGGTAGAGGGAGTTTTACAAGGATGCATCTAAAACATGGGGGCAAGTCAGGATTGAGTTGTACAGGAGGCCAATAAAAAGCTGACTTTTGCCCTGGTAGTTTGGCTCAGTAGATAGAGCATCAGCACAGCATGTGGGTGTCCTGGGTTTGATCCTTGGTCAGGGCACACAGGAGAAGCCACCATCTGTTTCTCTTCCCCTTTTCTCTTTCTTACCTCCTGCAGCCAGTGGCTTGGTTGGGCTGAGTGTCAGCCTCAGACCCTGAAGATAGTTTGGTTGGTCTAAGCATCGGCCTAGACAGGGGTTGCCGGGTAGATCATAGTTGGGGTATGTGTGGGAGTCTGTCTTTCTATCTCCCCTCATCTCATTTTAAAAATAAAAAAAGCTGACCCTTAAAAATTAGAAGAGTAGAGGAAAAAAAACCTGAGTGTCTGCGTCAGTGTTGGACAGCCAGGGTGGTGTGCGATCTGGAAGGCTGGCTGGGGTTCTGCAATCCCGAGATTCTGTGGGATTAGAAGCTTTAGTTTGCAGTGGGGATGGAGCCTTGTGCCCTCAGGTTAGTGAGCTGCAGAGACTCGGGAGGGTGTCAGGGAGGTCCGAGGAAGGCAGGAAGGCCTCTGACAAGGCCCAGCCACCCTCCCTTGCATTCACTCACCATTGCCTTGGATGAACCATTCGAAATATTGCTCCAGTGACTCTGGTTTCTTAACAAAATTGGAAATAATCCAGAAAAAATAACCAGACACGAGAATATCTCTGGGATTTCGGATGAGATAAATCACCTTTAAGAGAAAAATGGGATAATAAAAGTTTCCCATCCTGTCTCGTCTTCATAAAAATGGGAGAAAAAAAAGCCAGTTCTTGGAAAATGCCTATTAAATACCAATGGATTCTTTTAATAAGTTAATTATTGCATTCATTAATCAAATAAACATTTTTTTTACAGGGACAAAGAGAGAGTCAGAGAGAGAGAGAGAGAGAGGGACAGACAGAAATGGAGAGAGATGAGAAGCATCAATCATCAGTTTTTCATTGTGACACCTTAGTTGTTCATTGATTGCTCTCTCACATGTGCCTTGACCGTGGGCCTTCAGCAGACTGAGCAACTCCTTGCTGGAGCCAGTGGCCTTGGGTCCAAGCTGGCAAGCTTTTGCTCAAGCCAGATGGGCCCGCGCTCAAGCTGGCGACCTCGAGGTCTTGAACCTGGGTCTTCCGCATCCCAGTCCAACTCTTTATCCACTGCGCCATCGCCTGGTCAGGCCCAAATAAACATTTTAAAGTTCCTGTGGACCAGTCACTGGGGTAATAATGCCAAGCATATAACAATGGAAGAGGAGGGCATTGTTCCTTCCTTCTGGGACACCATAGCCTATTCACAATAGGAAGCAACCAGAAGGTTTTAAAAGCTCAGCACTATTATGTTTATGTACTGTCATTTGAAGATTACTAACAGAAGGAGGGACTAATAAATTATGCCGTATTCACAGATACACAGCAGGCATTTGTATGGTGAATCTATTTCTATGACATTCAAGAACAAGCAAAACTAATCTATGGAGTTAGAAGTCGGTGGTGTGGTTGCCTCTGTGGGGAGCATTGACTGAGAAGGTGCATGAGGGGATTTTTTTGGGGATAAATATTCTAAATCTGGATCTGGACAGTAGCTACCCAGTTGTGTAAAGATCCCACAAGATAATACTCCAGATTGGTGCACACAAGACACAAGCATGTGCAAGAGCCTCAGCATTTGAATATTGGAGTTGTACCTTAGATTTGGCACTGACTTTCTTTGCGCCATGATTCCAGACCCCAGCTCTCACTAACCCTCAGTTTCCCCATGAGGGCATCTAACAAACACCGAGAAATCACAATGTGAATATGCTTACCACAATTTATAATTGGTATATTATAAATAAGCTTGAGAAGAGATGGGCCCCTTGTCATTAGAAAAAAGTGTCAAGTTGGGGTTTTGCGGGGCCCTTCAGAAGTTGGAACCCAGGGTGAGCGCATGCCTGGTATGCCCGCCATTAAGTCTGCCTCTGCAGGCATGTTAACGTTGGAAAAGCATTCATCAAACATATCTTGACCATTGCACACTGACCTTGGTCTTGGACTTGAAGACAGACTTGGGGAAGAGATGGATGGGGAGATGGGAGGTGATGAGGCGTGGGCCGTCCTTGTCCTTCAGGGTGTTGTATCCATGTGTATTCTCCAACCAGGGTGAGCGTTCCCAGATGGGCACGGACTGGACCCACATGGGGTCCCCCTTGGAGTATATCAGGCAGAGCATCTCAATCAACCAGTTTGTTCCTGGATGAAGAAGAAAAGAGGATGCTCACTCATTTTTTTTTAATCTGATTTTTAACAATACCATGATAAAATACAACATAAACTGTACCTTCTTAACCATTTCCGAGTGTACAGGCCAGTAGTGTTGAACCCATTCACATGGTTGTGCAACCAGTCTCCAGAACTCTTTCATCTGGCAAAGCTGACACCCTGTACCCATTCCAGTGGTAGCCAACCTGGTCCCTACCGCCCACTAGTGGGCGTTCCAGCTTTCATGGAGGGCAGTAGCAGAGCAACCAAAGTATAAATAAAAAGATAGATTTAACTATAGTAAGTTGTTTTAAAGTAAAGTTACTTCCCTACTTTATAAATCACCATTACTGTGGAACTGGTGGGCTGTTCGAAAATTTTACTACTAACAGAGATACAAAAGTGGGTGGTAGGTATAAAAAAGTTGACTACCCCGTTTCCCCTCCCTACAGTCCCTGGCAGCCTCCACCCTGCTTTCTCTTTTAGGGCTGGATTACTCAGGATAGCTCATTTAAGTGGATCATACAGTATTTCTCCTTCTGTGACTGGCTTAGTGCACTCAGCTTAATGCGCTCACAGTTAGCCATGTTGTAGCATCTGTTCCTTTTTAAGGTCAAATAATATTCCATTATAGTATAAAGCACATTTGGGTTATCCATTCATCTGCCAATGGACATTTGGGTTGCTTCCACCTTTTGGCTATTTGCCTAAATAAGTGGTTCTTAACCTGGGTTCGATGAGTCGGTCTCAGGGGTTCAGAGAAGCCTCTGCCGCAGAGACCAGAATAAAGTAATACTGTAATTTGTTGTGAGTTCATGCACTTTGTTGGTTTTGTTCTTTGAGCAAGGTGATGTTCATGCATGGCTCATTTTGTGCACCAGTAAAAAAACATATACCCATGTCTTGAATTTGGAAAATAAAATCATATTTTATTTATCACTAAAGAAGGGTTCAGTGAATGCGCATATGAAACTGGTGGGTTTGGTACCTCAATAAAGGTTAAGAACCGCTGGCCTAAATCCTTTTAACCTGTTCCCATTGCCCTCGACTTTTCTTTCTTTCTTTTTTTTTTTACAGGGACAGAGAGAGAGTCAGAGAGAGGGATATATAGGGACAGACAGACAGGAACGGAGAGAGGTAAGAAGCATCAATCATTAGTTTTTCGTTGCAACACCTTAGTTGTTCATTGATTGCTTTCTCACATGTGCCTTGACCACGGGCCTTCAGCAGATAGAGCACCCCCTTGCTAGAGCCAGCGACCTTGGGTCCAAGCTGGCGAGCTTTTGCTCAAGCCAAATGGGCCCGCGCTCAAGCTGGCGAGCTCAGGGTCTCGAACCTGGGTCTTCTATATCCCAGTCTGATGCTCTATTCACTGTACCACCGCCTGGTCAGGCTGCCCTTGACTTTTCACTACCATGCCTTTTCCAATGCTTTCAGTCTCAGTCCTTGCTCAACTTGCAGTCCCTTTTATTCCCCGGGCCCTCATACAAATGCCACGCACACCCTCTTGGCCCCTTGAACCTGCCAGGCTCTTTCTCAGTTCCCGCCCATTGTTCATGCTGAGACCCTTTCTGAAAACATCCCTCTTCACTGAATAATTTCACATTCCTTTTTTTCCATATCAGTGTGGGTGTTATTTCTTCTACTTTTTCTTTCTGGGCTCTGATAGTTGTGTTTTATTCATCCCCTGTTCCCAGGTTCATTCACATATAACTGACACATCAAAACTGTACATATTTGAAGTGTACAACACGACTATTTGGTGTGTGTATACATTGTGAAATGATTATAACAGTTAAGCTAATTAACAGATCCATCCTCTCACGTAATTATTAGTTTGTTCTATTTCTTCTCTGAGGACTTCACTGGTCA
Source organism: Rhynchonycteris naso (assembly GCA_037038555.1). NCBI lineage: Eukaryota > Metazoa > Chordata > Mammalia > Chiroptera > Emballonuridae > Rhynchonycteris > Rhynchonycteris naso. Next base: position 249,448,955 of record CM072997.1, on the reverse strand, counting down.
CTGCCCTCCACTTCTCCACACAAGCGCCTGAATCTGGCGATGGATTCTCTGCTACGGGTTCCCCAGTGCTTTCTATTACCCCCTCTGAACACTCACCTTAGTGTGTAACTGCCTGGCTAAACCCTTTTCCCTGACTGTAATTGGTATGAGGCCACAGATTCATACCCCCAAAGCACTGGCTGGCAAAGAGAAAGCCCTCCTTTGTCTAATGAATAGATGAGGGACACAGCCCCAGCCCGTCTCAGGCGCTGATCTGGCTTCCTTACCTGATTTGGGGAAAGACACTGTTAAGACGTCTTCGTCCTTAAACACAAAATTCTCCTGCACTGCTCTCAGGTGTTCAGGTGTGTAATCCACCACAGGGAAAGGTATCCCCTCAAACCACATAAAACCGTCGGACATGATGATGAGCTCTCTGTACTTGTGTTAGAGTTTCAGCTGTTGCCACAGTTAGAAGCTGTGACAGCTGCCAAGAGATCACCATTTATAGCAAAGATAAAACAATCATTAATCTCCCCTGGTTTGTTGAAGAGTTTGCCTGCTGATAATAAAGAGGCGTAGGTATTGTAACTCACAGTTGATCACAAGGTTGATGCTATTGAGCAATTGGAAAGGCATTCAGAGAACATTATGGAGTAACCTGAGTTTGGATTCATGGGAGGGAACTAGAAATTCAACAAGCCCAAGGATGTAGAAATGTGAGCAAGTTAAAAATATTTTTAATAAGCTTGATTTTTAGGACAATTTTAGATATAGAGAAGAAATTGCCAAACTAGTATAGAGAATCCCCATGATTTATACTTTATTCAGAATCCCCTAGTTTATACATAATGTCATTTTTCTGTCCCAGGAGCCCATCTAGGACACCACATTGTATTGCGTCATTGTGTGTCCTCAGGCTCTTCTTGGCTTTTGAGAGAGAAAGAGAAGAAACCAGTCGAACATCTAACAGTGTATTAAGTGCCATGAGGGTGAGAGTGAAGGAACTGTTGGGCAGATAAGATATATTATGTTCACTTTGTTAAAGATGGCGCTGCCCACATGGAAGTTCGTTGATATTAATGTGTGTTGGGGGACAGGCTGTGGGCAGGCTGGGTCGTTATAGCCTAAGGCTTAGTTTTAAGAGTAAGCTTTTCCCCACACCCTTGACTGATTGGATGATGTAGAGTGGTGCACTCTCATGAGGAATCCTCCCATTATGCCTCAGATAAGTGACTTTGTATCAGAGACTTCCCTGTTTGTAGATTGGATTAAAGGTTTGGATTTCTACACTATAAAGTGGGGCAGACTGGGAGCTTGCTCGCTCTCTCGGTTCCTGAGGTTAGCATTAGAGAGGAGAGCAGAGAAAGGCCATGTGGAGGAGAGGAGAAGCAGGCAAGATGGTGGAGTGCTGTGGAAGAAGCCAGTTAGTGCAGAGTTTGTGCAGAGAGAAGGAGATGGGGAACAGAGGTGAATAAGTCTGGTGAGCTAGAAGCCTTTGATTCTAGGAAACTCGGATAAGTCAGTAGCTTTGTGAGCACTGAATGAGTGGGTTTTGGAGCCCAGTGTGTGTTTTTACTTGCCTGCCAGGTGCAAGCTAGGATTAAAGCTGATGGCTCACCAGTTCTTGGCTCCATTGTTTCATTACCAACTGTCCGAATCTAATGTGAACCTGCACTGGCCAGGCGGCTGTGATGGTAGCCATGGGCACTGGCTTTATAGGGACCTATAAAAACACGTGGGATGGGTACCTCACAAAAGTTTGGGAGACAGGTGAAGTTCCGATAAGAGGTGATATTTAAATTGTTATTGCAAATTTGAGTAGAACTGGAAGGGGATATGAGAGAATAAAGATCCAATAGTCATATTTTCACCAAATGGTGAACTCTTTTATTTTTTCACTCATTATAATTTTATTCCTTATAGTTGCCAAATAACTCTAGATAGTAATCATAACAATACTGTGAAGGGCTAATAAACATTGAGAGCTAGCATATGTCAGTAATATTCTGATCACTTTACATATATGAGTATAAATCATAACACTGATTATCTGAGGAAGTTATAGTCTTCCCTCACTCTACACCCCATGGAGCACTAGGAAACTAGATAAAATTGCTAATATTATTGGAATGATACAGCTAATAAGTGGCTGGGCAAGACTCACACCCAGCCCCTTAGATTCCTTACTCTATGTTCTGTGCTGAATTACAGTTAGCCCCAGGTCATACCTGATCCACACTCTAACCTGTACGATACTTAACACTGGCTGACATCCAAAGATATGTCAATCTGCATTTTACCAATTAAGAATTCAAAGTAGCAGTTTTAGGAAACCCAATGAACTACAAGAAAAAAAACAGGAAGAAAATTTAACAAAATCAAAATAGTACATGAACAAAACAAGAAGTTTAACAAAGAGCCAGAAATCATAAAAAAGAACCAAACAGAAGCTCTGTAGCTGAGGAAGAATACAGTGAATGAAATGGAAAACAAAATGCAAATAGAAAGTATCAACATTGAAATAGACCAAGTAGAAGAAAGAACCCATGAGTTTGAAGACAGGAACTTTGAAATGATCAGTTAGAAGAGAAAAAGGTAAAAAGAATGAAAAAGAAATAAAGAAAGCCCACATAACATGTGGATTATCATAAAAATAAACTGCAAATTACTAGGATGTCAGAAGGAGAAGAGAGAGAAACAGGGTCAGAAAGCTTATTTAAGGAAATAATGGCTGCAAAGTTCCCAAATTTGGGGAGAGATTTGGATATCCAATTCATAAAGCATATAGCTGCCCCACTCATCAACTTAGATTTCTCCAAGACATATAAGAAAACTGAAGAATCAAAGACAAAAACATTTTTTTAAATTTTTATTTATTGATTTTAGAGAGAGAGGAAAGGAAAGAGAGAGAGAGGAAGAGATAAAAACATCATTATGTTCCCGTATGTGCCCTTGACCAGGTATCAACCCCTTAACCTTTGAATTTTGGGATGATGCTCTAACCAACTGAGCTCTCTGGCCAGGGCAGACAAAGATAATTTTAAAAGCATCAAGAGAGCCTTGACCAGATAGATCAGTTGGTTAGAGCTTCGCCTCAAAGTGCAGCAGTTGCTGGTTTGGTCACTTAGAAGAGTAGGTTGATGTTCCTGTCTCTCCCTCCCCCACTAAAAACCAAATAAATAAATAAATAAATAAATAAATAAATAAATAAAAACACCAAGAGAAACAAAGTTTATAGCTTACATGGGAACCTGCCTAAAGCTATCAGTGGATTTCTCAGGAAGAAACCTCACAGGCCAATGGAGATTGAGATGATATATTCTAATGGCTGAATGAAATAAACTGCAGGTTTTAGGAACTGGGCTAAGAGAGTTTTCATCCATTACATTGAAACTCCATGAGCAGAATTATTGTTTGAACTAAGAATAGTCCAACTTGGTAAAGTTCTCCTTCAGACATAAAGGAGAGTTCAAGAGGTTTCCAGACAAGCACAAGTTGAGGGAGTTTATCACCGTGAAACCTACCTTACCAGAAATATGCCAATACTGTAATAGGGTGGTGTATTATACACTTAACTCTTGTATAAAGGTTGGCCCTGGCTGGTTAGCTCTGTCAGTTAAGAGCATTGTCCCAAAACAATGAAATTGAGGGTTCAACACCCCATCAGGGCACACAGGAGAACCAACCAAAAAATGCACGACTGAGTAGAACAAACGCTTCCCTGCCCCCTCCCCTCTCTTTCCCTTCCTCTCTCTGTCTTTCTAAAAGTCAATAAAAATTGCCTGACCTGTGGTGGCGCAGTGGATAAAGCGTTGACCTGGGAACACTGAGGTCACCAGTTCAAAGCCCTGCACTGGTCTGGTCAAGGCACATATGAGAGTTGATGCTTCCAGCTCCTCCCCCCTTTCTCTCTTTATCTCTCTCTCTCACTCTGTGTCTCCTCTCTAAAATGAATAAAATAAAAAGAAAAATTAAAAAAAAAATCTTAAAAAAAAAAAAAAATTAAGCCCTGTCCAGCTAGCTCGGTTGGTTAGAGTGTCATCCCAGAGCATGTAGGTTGCCGGTTCAATCCCCTGATCAGGGCATATGCAGGAGCAGCTCGAAGTTCCAGTCTCTCTCTCTTCTTGCCTCTAAATATATAAATAAATAAATACATACATACAATGCAGTACAATAGGCTATGGAAAAGATGAGCTTTCGATTGAAGAAACACTTTTTCCCTGAGTGGCTTCTATAGGTAAGGTATTATAACTTCAGTACATTTGTAAAAGGTATTCAGATTTCTATTATTAGTCCATTGGATTTGATGATTTTGCCCAGGGTCCACATTTATCTCTATTCCTCATCTCTGAGTTAAAAATCTTGAGATGAGATTATCCTGAATTACTCAGGTGGGACGTAAATCCAGTGACAGCTGTCTTCTTAAGAGACAGAAGAGAAAAAGACAGACACACAGAGGAGAAGGCCACATGAAGAGGAAGGCAGAGATCGGAGTGATGCAGCTGCAAGCTAAGGAATGCCGGAAACAACCAGAAGCTGGAGGAGACTTGGAAGGATTCTTCCCTAGAGCCTTCAGAGGGAGTATATATTTGCAGACACCTTGATTTTGGACTTCTGGCCTCCAGAACTGTAAGAGAAAAAATTTCTGTTGATTTAAACCATAAGCTTGGTGTGTCAAAATTCACCAAGAAAACAAGCATAACTCGGGTGGTGTGTCACTTCGAGATAAACGGCCTAACCGGTAGTCCCAGAACTAGACGCTCTGTGCCAGAGTTCTGTTGCTTTGGCCTATAGACCTCTGACACACAGTGTCTACACTATAGCAAATGTTTTATCCTCGGCTACTGCACCTGGCCGTATAGGAGCCGAGGATGAAACGTTCTTCTCGGCATGCGGCCCCATACTTTTCTGGTATGCAGCTGCGTGCCATCGAAAATGGCTACGCGTGTCAGTGCTGACATGCGTGTCATAGGTTCGCTATCACGGTCTTAGGCTAAACCCTAGACCAATGGTTCTTAACCTTTCTTGAGGTACCGAACCCACTGGTTTCATATGCGCATTCACCGAATCCTTCTTTAGTGATAAATAAAATATAATTTTTTTTTCCAAATTCAAGACATAGGTATATGTTTTTTCACTGGTGCACAAAAGGAGCCGTGCATGAACATCGCCTTGCTCAAAGAACAAAACCAACAAAGTGCATGAACTCACAACAAATTACGGTATTACTTTATTCTGGCCTCCACGGCAGAGGCTTCTCTGAACCCCTGAGACGTACTCATCAAACCCCTAGGGTTCGATAGAACCCAGGTTAAGAACCACTGCCCTAGGCCTGACCTGTGGTGGCACAATGCATAAAGCTTCGACCTGGAAATGCTGAGGTCATGGGTTCTAAACCCTGGGCTTTCCCGGTCAAGGCACATATGGGAGTTGATGCTTCCTGCTCCTCCCCCTTCTCTCTCTGTATCTCTGTCTTCTCTAAAATGAATAAATAAAATCTTTAAAAAAAAAAGAACCACTGCCCTAGACAGTAAGGACTTTGTCAGCTTACAGCCTGTCTCTCACAGTTCCCCCTTTTTTATTTTATCTCATGTGCTGAGATTTATACTTGTCTGATTTCCCAGATTCCAATTCAGAGGCAGACTGGAAAAATACAGAATAAACACAAAATTAATATAGCCAATGTTAATAGATACCAAAATCTATTAACATTGGCTAATCTGTCTTAATACATTGAAGGGATTAAAGCCTTTCAGATCATCAAGCAAATTCTTAGCCAATACAGCAGGAGCTATAATAGAGTCTTTGCTGTTCTGAATGTTCTGAATATATTGATGTAATTTCACCAAGTTCATGCTGACATTATTGTTCCATACTCCTTGCAGATGCAGCTTAACCTTATTTCAGTTCCATTGAAAACTGTTATAAGGAGCAGGAGTCACACACATCCAGGAAAAATCTGTATGGCACTGGAGCTGCTGTCACACTTTCACATTCTGTGGCTGGTTTCCAAGTCCTATGACCACTGCTTCCAGCGCATTAAGTTTTTGCCTCAAGCTTAATGTCAATGGCTTCTTGATCTCTGCAACCGGGTTGCTTTCTAGGGGCTGATGCCAACTCATGATGAGGCTTCACTTTTTTTGTTCCTTGCTGATATTGAAAGAGGACCTGTTGATAACAAAATTGAAATATACCCTCGTCCCCAAGTTGAATTCTGCCTCTCAGGGCCAGCTAAAATATCCCGGTACCACATGAGAGGCTTAGGCTGTTGCATGGCTGGTATAAAATGCCTCTTGGCATTATAGTAAGTCCTGAGGAGAAAATGTTAAAAATAAAAAGAGTAAAATAAGCCTTATACAATTGCTCTTGCGGGGTGAGTCTCTCCTCCTGACTCATGGTGCGTCACCAAATGTTCAAGAACCCACCGAGGAGCCTCAGCAGACCTAGAAAAAACACACACATATCCTCGGCCCCATCAGAGAACAGAGTCTGGCCTTTGCCAGATTCCTATGAGTGGGTCCTTCCACTGCACTTTGGGGAAGGCTTTTCTTGTTGGATTTCAGAGTCTCTTGCCGCTGAATGTATTCAAATACTCGTACATCGGTATTCAAAAAATTTAAAGAAAAGACATGATAAAGAAGATTTCCAGGAGTTCGGGAGTATAACTCCCCCTTTTATTTTTTCTAAATGACCTTTAGGCGTTTGATGGGCACACTTTACAATGCCTTGGCTCTGAGAATTTTAAGAAATAGCTGTCCTCAGGGTGATTCTAAAAGTCTGACAAAAAGTAGTAAATGCTTTTCCTACATATGCAGGAGGATTGTCAGTTTTAATCATCTTAGGAAGTCCTAAAATAAATGCATACAAAGAGTGAGCTATGACATGCTTAGCAGCCTCCCCTGTTCTGGCAGAGGCTACTATAAATCCAGAGTAAGTATCCACTGTAACGTGGACAAAGGCTTGTTTGCCAGGTGAGGGTATATAAATGACATCCATTTGCCAAAGTTGTCCTGGGAGGAGTCCTCAAGGGTTAACTCCAAACTAGGGGACAGACTATAGCATAGAACATTCTGGGCAGGATTTAACAATCTACTGAGCTGTCTCCCAAGAGAGCTGAAACTGTTTATGCAGGGCTGCAGCATTTTGATGATGAATAGTATGAGACTGAACTGCTTGATCTGTCATAGTTGTTCCAATAATCTTTTGGGTAGCTTGATCCGCAAGGGCATTCCCTTGTGCTAAAGCTCCAGGGAGCATAGAATGAGCTCGAATATGTCCTATAAAACATGGAGCTTTATGCTGACATACAAGTTTTTGAAGAAGAAGAAACTGTTGAAATAGTTCCTCATCTGCAGTTGTCCCCAAGACAGCTGTTTCTATAGTGGAAACAACCATAAGCATATAGTTGCTATAGTTGCTGTCTGTATACTGATTAAAGAAGGAATGTGGCAAATGCTGAAAAACCCTGATAGTGGCATGTAATTCTACCCTTTGAGCTGTTTTTTTGTTTTGTTTTGTTTTTTTACAGGGACAGAGAGAGTCAGAGAGAGGGATAGGTAAGGACAGACAGACAGGAACAGAGAGAGATGAGAAGCATTAATCATTAGTTTTTAGTTGCCGTCGCAACACCTTAGTTGTTCATTGATTGCTTTCTCACATGTGCCTTGACCGCGGGCCTTCAGCAGACCGAGCAACCCTTGCTGGGGCCAGTGACCTTGGGTCCAAGCTGGCGAGCTTTTGCTCAAGCCAGATGGGCCTGCGCTCAAGCTGGCGAGCTCGGGGTCTCGAACCTGGGTCCTCCACGACCCAGTCCGACGCTCTATCCACTGTGCCACCGCCTGGTCAGGCCCTTTAAGCTGATTTTAAGGTGACTGCTTCAGTATAAACTTGTCCATTAATTACTAATTCTGCTATTCCTGAGCTGGACCCATCAGTAAAGGCTGTAGGTGCTTCAGGAATGAGCTCATTAACAATTGTCTTAGGAAAAACAAATGTAGTAGGTAATAAAAATTGAACTATTTTATCAGCTGGATAAGGAGAATCAATTTGACCTGTAAAATTTGTAAGAGCAACTTGCCATTTCGTGGAAGTTTCCCAGAGCTGTTGTTGTTGGTCTTTTGAAAAAGGAACAATAATGAGTTGAGGTTCAAAACATATAAGCTGTAAAAGTTTTCGACGTCCTTTGATAATCAACAAAGTGATAAGATCAAAATAGAGAGAAAACTTTTTTAGGAGTAACAGCTAAATGAATCCACTCGTAGGACCCAAGGCCTGCCTTAATAGTCCCGTAGGAGTGTAGCTCAAGGGACAAATTAGTAAAGCGATTGATTTTTTAGGATTTATGCATTTTACTTGAGCTTGCTGGAAGGCCTGTTCTACAAGCTGTAAAGCTTGCTTCCCTGTGGCTGTAACCTGCTGAGGTGAAGTTAGTTCAGGGAAACCTCTAAGAATGTCAAAAAGTGATTTTAGTTCCCCTGTAGTTAAGGTCTGAGCCAATTAATGTCTCCTAACAATTTCTGGAAGTCATTTAAAATCTGCAAGTGATCTGTCCTGATTTCTAATTTCTGTGGACAAATTTGCTGTCCCTTAATGATTTGTCCTAGATAAGAAAAAGGCAAGGACTGTTGTACTTTCTCAGGGACTATACAAAGTCTTGATTCCTTCAGAGAATGTTCTAATTGTTGCAAAATGGTCAACACAGTGTCTATCTGGATGTTCAGTAAGAATATCATCCATATAATGAATTATGTAAGCCATGGGGGGTTGTCTTCATACCAGAAAGATGGCTTTATTGCAAGAATCAAAGGAGGACCAAAACGCCCAGACAACTTGATGAAGGAAGTAGGATTTATTAAAGCCGGAGGAGCTTTGTGGGATTTGTAGCTTCAAAACACAGGCTCCCCAAAGTTGACTTTCTTCAGGTTATATACTTTTACAGTATCTAAGCAATGAGCATGGGATTTCTTTGTTTAAGGTTTCCCAGGACTCAAGGAGAGGGGAGAGAAAGCTTCAGTGGGGTCAGCAAGGGGGAACGGGGTTTCCAGATCACTGGCCATAGTTACATACAGATCTTGCTGTTCTTATTTTGTATTGTAACTGTGGGATATAGATAATTTATCACTGGCTGACTCAGTTACTCCAGCTGGCTCTTTTCCCTTGTATTCTTTTTGTTTCTTCCTTCTTAGGCAAGAGGGGGCCTGCCCCTCCTTCCACAACTTGAGCAACATATTTCTGGCACAAGGTAGGACTGTTAGCCATACTTTGAGGCAAAACTTTCCACTGATATCATTCCATGGGGGCCTGAAAATTAAATGAAGGAACACTGAATGCAAAACATTTGCAATCATGAGGGTTTAAAGGAATAGTAAAAAAGCAATCCTTCAAATCAATAATAATAAGGTGAAAATCCCATGGAATGGCAGTAGGAGAGGACCCATAATTTCCAGTCTTATTTATTGCTCTCAAATCCTGTAATAGCCTCCAGTTTCCTGATTTCTTTTTAATGACAAATATGGGCATATTCTATGGCTATTAGAAGGTTCAATGTGCCCGAGCTGTAACTGCTCTTGTACCAATTGAACAACTGCCTTAAGTTTCTCTTGAGAAAGGGTCCATTGGTCTACCCAAACAGGATAATCTGATTTCCAAGTAATTGGGTCTGCACAATGCATTATTGGGGTAGCAGGAGGTACCAAGACCCCTACACTAAATTTTGATACCTAAACCCATACCTTCTGGTATTGGGTGTCACTTCTATGGGGGTGTGAATCCCCTGCTGTTCTTTCCCTAATCCCTTGGTAGGCGAAAATCCCTGATCAAGCATTTGAGTACTGGCTAACTCATTAGAACTGACAACTAACAGCTCCTATATCTTTCAAAACATCTCTACCCCACAGATTAACAGGCAATCCAGGGAGCACATAAGGCTGAAAAAGACCAATATGACCTTCCTTAACTTCCCATTGTAAAAAGTTAGAGTTCTGTTGGGGGGATTTACTTTGCCCTGTGCCTCACAGCTCAGTGACTGCTTCATAGGTGGGCCAGGAAGAAAGCCAATGTTGCTAATCAATAAAAGATACATCAGCTCCTGTATCTAAGAGTCCTCTGAACTTATGCTCTTGTATTGTTAACTCCATTTCAGGGTGTTCCTGACCTATCTTTTGAATCCAATAGGCAACATCAGAGGAGCCAAATCCTTGATCTCCTCAGGACCCCTTCTGCAGGGTGGGCCTTGTCTTGAAAGAGGTAAAATGATTAATTGAGCAATCTTCATGTCAGGGAAAATAATGACTATATTCCTTATATTCCTTGGAGTGTGAGCCATGACCTTAATGTCCCCTGTATAATCAGAATCTATTACTCCAGGAAGGACAAAAAATCTTTCCATAGTTAAACTGCTTCTGCCTAATAAGAGTCCTACTGTCCTACTGTATTACTGGGAAGCAATCCAAAAATTCCTGTGGATATAGCTTGAGGTCCCATCTCTGGAATTATAGCTAGTGCTTGACTTATGACCACGATTGGTTCCGAAGGACTGGTTATAACACAATTTGGTCATAAATTGAGTAGGCTATATGTACAGTACTATGAAATGATGTTATAAAAATCTTTAAGTCATATTTTATCATAATCTTCTTTAATTATTGTTATATATCATAATTTTCTTTGTTCATTTTATGCCATTTGTATCATATCTACACCATTTTGTTTCTTATTTTTACATTCGTCAGGTTTAAGTAAAACACTGCATTACCAGTACAACTGGTTTAATATCACTTTCACTTTCTTTCCTCCTTCGTACTGCTTAATTATCTTTATTTTTGTGTCGAGATCGATGGGCTTTCTTTCCTTCTTGGCAGGCTGAAGCATAGACAAAGACAATTTTCTCTTGGTAGACATCTTGGGAGGGGTTTGATGAAAAATATCCAAGACACAAAACACGAATTGCTGTACTGAGTCTGGGATAACAGTTGAAATGGTGCACGCGGAGATGGCAGTGCTGCCGGAAGCTGGTCCGCACTGTCATACGCCCAGCTGGGCAACGCTTGTGCTGCCAGACGCGGAGCAGTCATGGCTAGTGATTGTGGTCGTAAAGTCGAATGGTCGTAAGATGCATTGGTCGTAAATCAATCAATACCTGTAATATGAATTGGGTGGTGGGACTGAGGTCCAGTCCTTTGCTGTCTACTGTTGCTCGGGATAACTGGGCGATGTTTGGCCTGCTGGAATCAGAATTTGCTGAGGAAACACTGACACTGTTCCTACTGTTTGACATGGCCAAGGAGGGCCCCACTGTCCGTTTCCCTGAATCACCTGCCCTTTGGCAGTATACTTAGATTTACATTCACTCGCCCAATGTTTCCCTCTCTTGCAGCATGGGCAGAAGTCAGGAGCTTTAGAAGCTGGCTGCCCCTCAGGGGGAAGCTGAGACTGATTTCTGGAGGGAGTTGGGCAATTTCTAGCAAAATGCCCTGAACCCCTGCATTGGAAACAAGATCCACTGGCAGAAGTACTTCCCTGGCCTCCCTTCCTTCATTTATTTGCTCTGCTATTTACCAAAGTATTGTCCTGGAGGCCTCCCCTGAAGCGCTGAGGCAGTAGCCACCTTGCCTGTATGAAGGCCCAATATCAGTGCGTATTCTGATGTAATCCCCTACGTCTCCCTTCCTGTGGTGAGGCTGGAGTGCAGCCTGATGAGCAGAATTAGCATTCTCATATGCTAGCTGTTTTACTAAAGCCCATCGATCTCGACACAAAAATAAAGAAAATTTATCCTGCTTCTCCATTCCCTATTTTTTCAACCCTGAAGCAGCCGTGAGACAAATTCCTGAAATGGCTCATGAGGGCTCTGCCTAACTTTGCTCAATTTCTTTGTTTGACAGACCTGAGTACAGTTTTACACACAAACAAGACCATTTACAGTAGACACAATAAGCAGGACACATAAATCTGATTAATTCTTTTTTGTGTGTGTGACAGAGTCAGACAGAGGGACAGATAGGGACAAACAAACAGGAAGGGAGGGAGATGAGAAGCATCAATTCTTTGTTGCGACACCTTAGTTGTTCATTGATTGTTTTTCTCACACGTGCCTTGGCCACGGGTCTTCAGCAAACCGAGCAACCCCTTGCTGGAGCCAGTGACCTTGGGCTCAAGCTGGCAAGCCAGATGGGCCCGTGCTCAAGCTGGTGACCTCAGGGTTTCGAACCTGGGTCCTCTGCATCCCAGTCCGATGCTCTATCCACTGCGCCACCGCCTGGTCAGGTAAATCTGATTAATTCTAATATTAGATTTGCTACTTGACCCCCAATTCTGAAGATAAAGAACACAGAGCACAGCAATCAGCATGGCAAGACCTCACAAAACACAAACTAAATTAACTAGTTTAGGATTCAAAATTCCATTAAATGAGTGCTCCTTAAATGTTTCAATTTTAAAGCAACAATGCAGGAATAAAACTATTTTATTTAGTGCAATATTAGAGCTGTCATTTCCAATTTTTGCATCCAAGAACTTAATTCAGGCCTCTAAAGAATCACATTTTGGCTAATTTCAGTTGGTATTATTTTATAGATTTATAAGCATAGGCCAACCAATTAGTCAGAATTCACCCTAGGGGGACTATCCTTAGGAATAAACAAAAACTGCCACAAACCAGCACAATTTGTAATTGTCCAGGTCCTGAGTGAGAATGGTGCAGAATGGAGAAATAAACTCAGAGAAAATAAGTATGAGATCGAGAGGTCTCTGAAAGCTGATAGCAAGCCAGAGCAAAGCAAAACCCCCAATTTGCTTTATTATATAATGCAGAGCTGTATGCAAAATAAGGAAGTCTCCAATACAAAGTCACATAGCTGAGGCATAAACAGGAATCCCCTCACCCTGCCATAACTGAAATCAACAAGCAACAAAACAAACACAGGGTGAGAGGAAAGGCATGTAAATTGCCTCTAGCAACTTAATCAAGCAGGTGAGATGGGGGATGAGCAGCAAGGACTCTGTCAGCTCACTGCCAGTCCCCCACACCTCTGTCCCCCACAAATCTAAATTGCAAGGACTCTGTCAGTTTGCAGTCTTCTACACAGAACATTACCCATTCTGTTATAATGTAAGACGAAAACTAAACAGAAACCAGAATCAGACAAACCAGAGAGGAACCTGGGATTTCAGAGCACAACCAGACCAGGAGGATGCCTGCCTGACCTCAGTCAGGGCATTTTCTGACAGCGGCACTGGAGGGTGGAACTAGCAGAACCTCCCGGAGTAAATACACTCTGGGCAGCTGCTTGGTAAATTTTGTAGTCAGATTCTCCAGGGGTCCCTCTGCCTATTTCAAGGTAAAGAATAGAAAGAAAAAACCAAAAATGATAGTTTAGAGGATTGTAGCTGTTATGGACCGAACGCGAGTAATTATTGATTGGAGCCCAAATTGATTATAAATTTAAAGAGCCTTTTTAAGCTGGCTGGCGACTACTAGCTGAGAAACAGCTAACAGCCCTGAGCCTAGAAAGGGAGCAGTATTTAAAGGGATAAACCACAAAGTCATAGCTATTATAACATGTATGCACAACATTCTTGACATTTCGGTAGAAAGCATTCTTTGTTCTAAAGCTGATTACAGTTCTTCCTGTAGACCCCGAGCTCGCCAGCTTGAGCACGGGCTAAAGCATAAAACTATATCCTGCCTTGGTAGGCAAGATTTAAGCCAAGATATCTAACTAGTTGGGCTTGTAAAAATTTTTCACTCTAAGCTACTGCCACAGGCAAGCTTTGTTTAATGCTTAACTTTCTTGTACAGGCTATTAGGGATTTTCTACTCTAAGCAGCTACCAAAAGCAAGTTTAAAGTTCCTCTTTATGTCCAACTCTCTATAACAATACTGAGGTCCCATACACAACATTAGGCCCCTATCACATTCCCCACTGGTTTTATACCCTGAGTCAAATCCTTGACTCATTTTAACAAGGTGCATGAGGCTGTTGAGTAGGCAGGGACCTAAAGTTAAGGCAAGGATTAGTGATCTGCAGATCCTGTAAGTAGGAACATCAGCCTATAATATGCAATAGATATTTAACAGGTAGACTTGATGTTTTCATTAACAGTAATACAGTCTACTGAAGAAACAAGTGCTACTGATTAATTTCTTACAACCTGTACAAACCTTCTGCAACTTACATAAACCCTTAATTTTTATAAACTTTCTTAACTATTCAGAAATAACTGGCTTTCATAACAATTTACTTTCTTCTTTTTTCTTTCAAAAGTATTTCTAGCCTGACCAGGCGGTGGTGCAGTGGATAGAGCGTCGGACTGGGATGCGAAAGACCCAGGTTCGAGACCCCGAGCTCGCCAGCTTGAGCGTGGGCTCATCTGGCTAGAGCAGTGGTTCTTAATCTTTTTTGAGGTACCGAACCCACCAGTTTCATATGCGCATTCACCAAACCCTTCTTTAGTGATAAATAAAGTATGATTTATTTTTGTTCCAAATTCAAGACATAGGTATATGTTTTTTTACTGGTGCACAAAATGAGCCGTGCATGAACATCACCTTGCTCAAAGAACAAAACCAACAAAGTGCATGAACTAACAACAAATTACGGTATTACTTTATTCTGGCCTCCGTGGCAGAGGCTTCTCTGAACCCCTGAGACTGACTCATCGAACCCCTAGGGTTTGATAGAACCCAGGTTAAGAACCATTGGGCTAGAGCAAAAGCTCACCAGCTTGGACCCAAAGTCACTGGTTTGCTTGGTCTGCTGAAGGCCCGCGGTCAAAGCACATGTGAGAAAGCAATCAATGAACAACTAAGGTGTCGCAATGGCAATGAAAAACTGATAATTGATGCTTCTCACCTCTCTCCTTTCCTGTCTGTCTTCCCTATCTATCCCTCTCTCTGACTCTCTCTCTGTCCCTGTGGGAAGAAGGAGTAAAAAAAAAAAGGTATAAGGTATAAAAATACTTTTTTTTTTTTTACATGAACACTGAGAGAGAGTCAGAGAGAGGGATAAATAGGGACAGACAGACAGGAACGGAGAGAGGTGAGAAGCATCAATCATTAATTTTTCATTGCCGTTGCAACACCTTAGTTGTTCATTGATTGCTTTCTCACATGTGCCTTGACCGCGGGCCTTCAGCAGACCGAGCAACCCCTTGCTGGAGCCAGCGACCTTGGGTCCAAGCTGATGAGCTTTTGCTCAAGCCAGATGGGCTGCACTCAAGCTGACGAGCTCGGGGTCTCGAACCTAGGTCTTCCGCATCCCAGTCCGATGCTCCATCCACTGCGCCACCGCCTTGTCAGGCTATCTTATACCTTTTATTATCAAAAGTATAATAGCCAGAACTTTTCTAGCCAGAACTCTTAATTTTAAAAACCTTAACCTTTAGTGACAACCAAGCTGGCAATAAGTAATTTTCCTTTAAAGTATACTTCCTTTTGGAGGTGTCCTCCCTCTAAGTAACTAGTATTTATAGGTTAAGTATAAGCACATCTATATTTTTCATTTACCTTGTAGCTTCCCTTCTGTAAAAGGGACTTATATCTCCCTTCTGTATGACTCATAGCAGTACATGCATCAACCCTTATGACAACTTGTTCTGGCTTTCCTTTGACCTCAGTTTCACTCCCTCCCCAAAGTCTAATTAAAAGGATGTCCTCAGTGAGTTTCTTCGGGCATTAGCCATACGTAGACCAGCCAGCTTCCGGTTTGTGGCTGGAGCAGGGCATGCTGTCCTTGTCAGGGTCAATTTACAAGGGTTGGCGGGGTCAGTCTCTGCTGTCCACGAGGGTGTCTCTGCTGGAACTGCAGGTTTCAACTGGCTGTGGTGGACCAGGCAGGTATGCCTTCTACCTTGGCAGCAGTGGGACTGGTCAGGATCACGGTGTGTGGAGCCGTCCACGTGGGAGTCAGTCCTTGGGTGGTGTACTTCTTTACCCAGACTGAGTCCCCAGGCTGGAAGGGATGTACCAGATTTCCTGGCATTGCTGGAAGCACCTCTTGGACAGTCTTTTGGACAACCTGCTGAGTAATCTGTAGGCCCTGTAAGTACTTAAGGAAGGAGTGGTTACTTAAGTCAGCTTTTATTTCTTCTCTGAGTTTTGGTAGTAAGGGAGGGGGTCTCCCAAACATTATTTCAAAAGGAGTGAATTCTTCCTGGTAGGGGGTGCACCTCATCCTAAGGAGGGCTAAGGGGAGTATGGTGGGCTGCTTTTCACCGGTTTCAAAAACAAATTTGGTTAAAGTTTCCTTGAAGATCCGATTCATGCATTCTACCTGCCCTGAACTTGGATACAAATGCAGGCCTATCATTAGACCCAATATTAATGGGCAAGCTAAATCTTGGAATAATTTCATATAGCAATTTATTAACAACTTTACTGTGGTCTCATTTCTAGTAGGAAAAGCTTCTACCTATCCTAGAAAGGTGTCAATTAGTTTAGTAAAATCTATTTCTAAATATTCACCTGGGAAAGTTCCTCTCTTCCTGCTTCTCTTTATATTTTCTTTACTTTGCTTAGTATTTATTTGGGCACAGACTAAACACTCAGACATTATGCCTTCTGCAATAGATTCTAAACTTGGCTTTTCTAATTATTTCTTCTTATTCTTAGTCATCCCTTTCCTGCTAGCAAAATCTTTTTCTAATTGGTTGCAAAAAAACATTTGGCGCCTGACCTGTGGTGGCGCAGTGGATAAAGCGTCGACCTGGGAACACTGAGGTCGTCAGTTCAAAACCCTGCACTGGTCTGGTCAAGGCACATATGGGAGTTGATGCTTCCAGCTCCTCCCCCCTTTATCTCTTTCTCTCTCTCTCTCCCTCTCTCTCACTCTGTGTCTCCTCTCTAAAATGAATAAATAAAAAGAAATTAAAAAAAACCACATTTGGCAACAAGGGTTCTAGTAAAGTTACTAAAATTCCCTAAAAACCCCACTGGTTTTAGGGCTACCTTATTGGTTGTATCGTCAGCTGCTTGGTTTTTCTTGAGTTTCTAGGGAGTCCCCCGCTTTTGGTGCTCTGGACAGTGGACAATGGCCACTATTTCCAGGGAGCAGCCTCCTGCATTGTTGGGGTGAGGGTTTGAGCCTCACCTTTGTTAGTTCTTAAGCCTTCTCCTGATGGTCCCTCTCTGACTATGCCTGTCTTAGGTTGTTCCTGCCTTCAGGAATCTTACCCATCTTTGGCCAGCCAACCATCTTAGGGGCCAAACCATTATGTGATTGAGGGAGGAGCAATGTCCCTTCCGAAATGCTTAGTTTTTTAGCAGCTGATGTTTCTACCTTTTTAAAAACTTACAATACATTTCTTTTCTAATTTCTAGAGCTGAATGCCATGTAAAGGCTAACTTGACACCTGACTAGGCAGTGGCACAGTGGATAGGGCGTTGGACTGGGATATAGAGGGCCCATGTTTGAGACCCTGAGGTCGCCAGCTTGAGCCCAAGGTCACTGGCTTGAGCAAGGGGTTACTCAGTCTGCTGTAGCCCCACAGTCAAGGCACATATGAGAAAGCAATCAATGAACAACTAAAGTGCCACAACAAAAAATTGATGATTGATGCTTCTCATCTCCCTGAGTTCCTGTCTGTCCCTATCTATCCTCCTCTCTGACTCTCACTCTGTCTCTGTAAAAAAAAAAAAAAAAAAGCTAACTTGACTGCCTTAGTATCTTCTGGTACCTCTAGGTCTAGAGGTGCATAAACTCTGTAAGCTTTCCATAGTCTAAGAAAGCTGCAGGGGTCTTCTGAGGATCTTGAATAACTTCTGACACCTTAGAAAAAATTATGGTTCTTTTTCTTAGTATCTTCCCTGATCCTGGCTAATAGAAACTGGTGGAAAGTGTCCAAACTTTCCTCACTTGCTTGGGTGCGAGGGTCTCACTTAGGCCAGGCAACCAGAAACATTTTCTTGAGGTGGTCTTGGTTGTCCTAAGTGGGGTAGTGTATGTACAGTACAGATTCTAACAGTCCTGTTAGGGCTTGAGGAAGCCCCAAGAAAGGGAATTCTGAGCTTTCTAATTCTATAAGTCACTTTGGGGAAAAATGATTTAAACTATTTCCTATTACATTCATGCCTCAAATTCTCAAGATCTAGTTAAAACCACTAACTGAAATGACCAATATTTCATAAAATGAATCTTATACTCTACTTTATCATAAATCTCTTTTACATTCTAAGGAAACATATCTTATTTATGCTGTAACTTTACGCACTCTAACAGATAATGTCTAAAAGCTCAAGAGAGCCTGACCAGGCAGTGGCGCAGTGGCGCAGTGGATAGAGCATCGAACTGGGATGCGGAAGACCCATGTTCGAGACCCCGAGCTCGCCAGCTTGAGCGCTGGCCCATCTGGCTTGAGCAAAAGCTCTCCAGCTTGAACCCAAGATCGCTGGCTCCAGCAAGGGGTTGCTTGGTCCGCTAAAGGCCCACGGTCAAGGCACATGTGAGAAAGCAATCAATGAACAACTAAGGTGTTGCGACGGCAACAAAAAACTAATGATTGATGCTTCTCACCTCTCTCCGTTCCTGTCTGTCTGTCCCTGTCTATCTCTTTCTCTGACTCTCTCTGTCCTTGTTAACAAACAAACAAAAAACAAAGGAGCTAGTGCTCACTCCGGTTCTAGTCCAGGAAATCAGTCCATGCTGATGGGGCTTTAGCCTCCCCCCTCATTCCTGCCATCCTGACAGTTCTCACACTTCCTAAAGAGGAGCATGTGGCAATGGCAGTCAGCATTTCCATCTCTGCTTTGGGGAGCATGGTGGCATCCATCCCTATGTCCCAAAATCGCAGACCTACCAGGAGTGTAGCAGGTACTCCTTTCAGCTGGGCTCTTATCTTCTGGAGACTGCGGATTGCAACTCCAGACCAATTCTTCTCATTCTCCAAAGAGGAACTGAAAACACCAGCTTCTGTGCTGAGCTTGAGCCCTGGGCCACTGCTGCCTTCTGTTCCATGGATCTTACAGCCCCCGACTCAGCCTCAGCCCCTGCCTCGGCTTCAGCCCCGGCCTCCTGCCGCTGCTGGCTTTCCACAACATCCAGAAAAAGCTCACGAACCTGTGATTTCTTCTCCAGCATCTGCTCCATTTAGGCATAATGGGATTCCTCAGGAGTGTGCACCACCCCACATCATCCAATCAGTCAAGGGTGTGGGGAAAAGCTTACTCTTAAAACTTGCATGTGGGCAGCGCCATCTTTTTAACAAAGTGAGCATAATATATTTTGTCTGCCCAACATCAGAATCTCACATGATTCAGGTGGGGATCTAGGGTTCTAGGCTATTTAAGGTGCCAGGAAGACCTGATCTATGGTGGCGCAGGGGATTGGGCCTTGACCTGGAATGCTGAGGTCGCTGGTTTGAAACCCCAGGCTTGCCTGTCAAGGCACACATGAGAAGTGGCCATTTTTCTGTGGGTTTGATGCTTCCTGCTCATCCTCCTTCTCTCTTGTTCCTCTCTCTAAAGTCAATAAATAACATCTTAAAAAAGAAAAAAAATAATAACGTGCAAAGAAGAAAGGACAGCCTCCAGAAACAAGTTCTCAATGTAAAATTCAGAACGTCTATTCTGTTTGACCCTCGAACCACAAATACAAAAAGCTAACACACTTCTAACCTAAAAGTAGGAGGGCTTTCAAAGTGAGAGGCAACAAGTGTATATTTGAGATGTTTAAAAAGAAATGCTCTTCAGGAAGCATTGAATCAGGCAGAAGCCCCAAAAGTGTTATAAATAGGAGACAAGGCAATAGTCTCTGAGAAAGGGAAGGGAGATCATAAAGTCAGTAGAAGGAAGGCATTTCTGTGGGTGCAGTTAAGCAAACAAAGTGATGTTAATTCTAAACAGTGTTTTTCATTTTCAGTCCAGTACTCATAATATCTGCTTTCTTGTCATCTTTGCAAATGGTTGTTTGCTTTAGCCCCAGTCCTAGGTTATTTTCCCCAGTTTTAACATTCCGAAGGTTTGAGGCATAATGTCACCAGAGGGGGACTGGGCCTGCAGCAGGTCCGCCTCAGGCCATTAGTGTGTGGGTTCTAGACTGCCTACAGGAAAGACTTCACAACACAAGTGCAGGTGATTTTGAGAGGATGCTTGTTAAAGCTGAGGACCGTGAAACAAGGAAGGGCTTGGGATAGAAGAAGCAATAGGAGAGAGCCCCGGTGGGGCAGCTTTGTCTCACTGGGAAGTCGGAGGAAAGGGGACCCTGGAGACAGGTTCAGAGGGTGAGCCTGGACAAGCTGCCACTGCCCACTGCTCCCCTGGCTGCAATTCTTGTGGGGGCCCTTAGAGCTTAGAAGAAAGAAAGCAGATACATGCCTAAGGTACAAAGGTGGTAGCTTGGGCGTGTTTTAGAGAGAAAGAACTGCAGAGTCTTTTTTTTGTCTTGAGGCTTTTTTATCTTTCTTTAGCTAATGGGAATCCTAGAGAAAGTCTCAGGGGAGGGTCTTAACAGAATAATCATTAGCTATTCAGGTGTGTCATTCCACATACTGATTTGACAAAATGTGCATAAAGTGGGCGTCAGGGTTATTTTCTAGTTTTATTTATTTATTTATATTTTTCTGAAGTAAGAAGCAGGGAGGCAGAGAGACAGACTCCTACATGCGCCTGACCAAGATCCACCCAGCATGCCCACTAGGGGGCGATGCTCTACCCATCTGGGCTGTTGCTTCGATGCAACCATAGCCATTCTAGCACCTGAGGTGGAGGTCATGGAGCCATCCTCAGCGCCTGGGCCAACTTTGCTCCAATGGAGCCTTGGCTGTGGGAGGGGAAGAGAGAAACAAAGGGAAAGGTGAGGGGGAAGGGTGGAGATGCAGATAGGCACTTTTCCTGTGTGTTCTAGCCGGATATTGAACCTGGGACTTCTACACGCCAGGCTGACACCATTGAAAAGGGACCAGGACTGAGGCAGGTCTGCCCCTGGTGGGTCTGGAATGTGTAAATGATTTGCTCCTAAGTGACCTTGGTTAGGGAAGATAAGACCTTGAGATTCATTAGCTGGCTGTACATTGCTCAAGTCATTTGCCCTTGTTCAATGATTCTGTCTCAGTTTCCCTCATCCTATTTCCCAAGGAGTTTCCCTAGCTCTGGCTCCATTTTACAGTAGCTCTACCTATCTTATTTTTTACAACACAAAACTGTTGAATCTGAAAAATGTCCAGAATATTTTGTATAGCTTTTCACCCCAACAGTCCTGTCCCAGAATCTGCAGGATAAGCAGATATATTCATGAGAAAGAGGCTGAGGTGAGTGCCAGCATTTGGCAGGGGGTGAGTGGAACAGGGAGAAGGCAGGAGGTCATTCTGTTTCCCCAGGGCGCCAGCGATGGACCATGCAATGGTACTTGCAAGGAGAGTCCCATCTCTGCTTTGAAGGGAAGGTTCAGGCCTCTGAGTGATGGAACTTTGCTCCCTACCTCATGGAATTGAAGACATTCATACTGTTCTCGTCAATACACAGAGCACCATAGAGTTTTGAGACCCAAAAGGATATTTTATTATTGTTTTAGCGAATTTCCAGAGATCTCATCTGCAGCACCATACATCTTGCTGGAATCAGACACCCCTGCTTTCTTACAAGGATTTTTACACAATCCTTTGTGGCTGCCACGCCTATATCCTGTGCTCCCATCCCATCCGCACCTTGCCAGTTCAGAGGCAGAGGCTGACGCAGACGCAGACGCAGACGCAGACGGGGTAAGCGGAAGCTGCGGGACTTGTGTTTTCTGGGTGTGTGCTGTCCCAGCCTGGGCTGCTCCCTACCCCAGCATTGCAGCTCCGGATTTGATGCTCTGGACCAGGGAGAGAGATGGCCTCTCTGGCATGTCCCGGAGAACTGGAGACAGAGCTGGGGAAATCAGTGCTCATTCATACACCCTTACTTTCCTCATATGGAGAAATCACTGGCCTGAGAATGTCTCTCTTGGCACTCTACCGTGCTGCCTTGGGACAGGGGTGACACAGATAAAGTCACACTGGTTCTCTTACCTTCTCCAACACATCCAATCTTGTATCTATTTGCTCCAGTGATGTGCTGGAGTTTCCCTGGTGGACTCCCGGGCTCCCACAAAGGCTGTCTGGCCCGGATGACTGTCTAACTCATTGCTCTCTGGGACCCCTGCACCAAGGCCATGGCGGGGAGGTTGCTAGACCCTCGATAGCCATGACTCAGATCTTCTATTATCTGACACACAGGTGGGCGAGACTCCTTTTAAGTCCCCTGGCATGTAGTGCTTGTGACAGAACCACAGGAAAATGGGTTGTTGCTGAGTCCTCAGGGGTCTGGAGCCGTTTCCAGGTCTTTAGTGGGGACCACGGTGGGTAGAGGGGCAGGTGTGAATCTGTCTGCATAAAATGGCTCTCCTCATCCTTAGACCAAGAAGGCTGGGAATGGGATTTCTTGGATGTAACTGATAGATTGGACTTCAGCAAAAAGGAAGACTTCATTGGTTACAATAACCAAACCTCAAAAACATTATGCTAAGCAAAAGAAGTCAGACACATAGGTCACATGTTGTATGATCCATTTATATAAACTATCCAGTGAAGGTCAATCCACAGAGACAGGAAGGTTGGTGGGGTGGGGGATGGGGAGGGACTGTGCAGTGGGCCTGGGGCTTCCTTTGGGCCAATGGAAACCTTCTGAAACTCGAAAGAGGTGGTGATCACACAACGTTGTGACTGTACTAAAGGCCACTGAATTATTATCTTTAAGTGGTTTAATTGTATGTTATACATTTTACCTCAAAATATTAAAAGTGTACATTATACTTTCAATTTTTTTAAATTTATTGATTTTGTAGAGAGAGAGGAAGGGGGAAATAGACACAGAGAGAGAAACATTGATTTGCGGTTCCACCCATTTTGTATTCATCAGTTAATTTTTGGATGTGTCCTGACTGGGGATCAAACTTTGCCATATGGGGTTGATGCTCTAGCCAACAGAGCTACCCAGCCATGGTTTAATTAAAAATTTTAAGAATTGGGCCCTGGCTGGTTAGCCCAGTGGTAGAGCATTGGTCTGGCATGTGGAAGTCCCAGGTTTGATTCCCAGCCAGGGCACACAGGGGAAGCGCCCATCTGCTTCTCCACCTTTCCCCCTCTTCTTTATCTCTCTCTTCCTCTGCCAAGGCTCCATTGGAGCAAAGTTGGCCTGGGTGCTGAGGATGGCTCCATGGCCTCTGCCTCAGGTGCTAGAATGACTCCGATTGCAGCAGAGCATCGCCCCAGAGGGACTGAGCATCATCCTCTGGTGGGCATGCTGGGTGGATCCTGGTTGGGCGCATGTGGGAGTCTGTCTCTCTGCCTCCCCGTTTCTCACTTCAGAAAAATTAAAAAAAAATTAAGAATTGTAATGAAGGGAAACTTGGGTTTCTCTGAGAATTTAGTTAACTTGCCAAAGATTATACTGTTAGCCTCAGGACCTTGATTTCAATGCAAGTTCTTTCCCATAAGTGCCCTCCTGGCTCCCCACCCCACTGCATTGATCCCCATGGAGCTCTACTGTGCCTTGTTTCAAGAAAAGGAGTCATCCACATAAAAGAGAAATCAAATCTTTATTGGTCACAATGATCAGGGAAAGGATGTATTTTGAGAGGCAGCTGATGAATCCTATAATTTCTGTCCCTTCATGAACACCAAGGCTTATATCTAGGAGCTGTGGAAGAAGAAGAGAGGCGAGGATCAGGATCATAGTCTGTTAGCCTTGAGGATAAGCGTCTGTCTCCTGGGTGGAAGATCTGGTCTACTCCCAAGGACTAAATGTGAGTATGTGGAATGAGAGGAGTAAAAGGGTATTAGAGAACAGTGGCCTGAGGAGGGTGGAAGTATACTGCTCACAAAAATTAGGGGATCAAGGAACGTGCAGATACTCCAGTACTTTCAGCCTTTTGTGTAGTGCATTTTCACCAATAAAATAAAAGTTGGTTTTGCATCTCATTTGCATAATTGAATAACTGTTTGACTTGTCGTTTGCTTTTCTGATGTTTGTTTAATAAAATAATCAAATGCTTCTTTTTCTTATCACTTCATATTCATTTTGAAATATCCCCTAATTTTTGTGAGCAGTCTATTTCTCTTTCACTCTCAAATACAATATGCTACTATCAATTATTTTATTACTTGATTATTTTAATTGATTATTACTATTATGTTATTTTAGAGAGAGAGACAGATAAGAAGGGAGAGGGAAGAAGAGAGTGAAGAGAGAGATGAGAAGCATCAACTCTGTTGCAGTGCCTATCCTAATTTTTTTTTATTTAATTTTTTAAGTGAGAGGATTGGAGCTAGTGAGACAGATTCCTGCATGCACTCCTACTGGGATCCAGCCAGCAACCTCTGCCTGGGGCAGATGCTGGAATCAACCTAGCTATTTTTAGCACCCGAGGCCAACGCTCAACCAAGAGAGCTATCCTCAGCTCCCAAGCTTATGCTTGAACCAGTTGAGCCACTGGCTGTGGGAAGGGAAGAGAGAGAGAAGGGGGGGAGGGGAAGAGAAGCAGATGGTTGCTTCTCATGTGTGCTGTGACTAGGAATTAAACCTGGGACGTCCACATGCTGGACCAGTGCTCTATTCACTGAGCCAGCCGGCCAGGGCTGCCTATCCTCATTTAATGATACTGATGCTATATTAACTTTTTTGGTCGCTGTGATGACCATTGCCTTACACACATTTTTGTGTAGTTGTCCAATGTTTTCTTTAGGATATATCATAACACAGAAACTGCTGGGTCAAGGGCAGGGCTGTTTATGGACAAGGACAGTCAAGGTCACCCAAACCCGGTTCACCTGCCCCAGGTACGAAGGCTCCGTGTTCTGTATTCATCTGCTAGTCTCGGGGAAGGCTCCATGCTACATCCCACTCACCCTTTCATGGTCTCACCTTCTTCTAATTAATGTTATGTTTAATTTTACATGGCTATGCTCTCTTTTTATAAAAAACTGGGAGAGTAAAGGGGGAGGGGAAAGAGAAAGAGGGAAAGGGAAGACACAAGGGCGAGGGGCAATGCAAACGCGCGTAGGATCACCTTGTCTTGCGCTAGACGTTGTTCTTTTTTTATTATTGATTTTAATCTATTGTGTTTACATAGATTCTAGTGTCGCCCCGAATGCATCCCTCCTCCCCTGTATTCCCCTCAACATCTCCCTCTCCCTCCCCATAGTAGATGTTGTTCTTGATGCTACACAAAACTGAACGGATTTGCTACCTTGTGAGCTAAATCCAATTAATATGCCCACCTGCATAACCACCATAGACTATGAATGGTTATCTGTAAAATGCCCATTTTATAGATAAGAAAGCAGACTCCAAGGAGGTGAAGTAGAGGGTGAATTAGTAATTAGCCTCTGGCTGTAGAGGTTGCATTTTTTAGCCTGTTCCCAGTACAGCCTCTCAAACCTGAAAGGCAGCAGGGGCGGATGAAAGAGTTACTGTATTTCCCCGTGTATAAGACCCACCCTTTTCTGAAAATTTTGGGGTCTAAAAACTGGATGCATCTTACACAGTGGTTGTGGCATTTCAAATGCCATAGATGGAACCGAGGATGAGGCAATATACGAAGTCAGTGATTCGTCATCAGACACAGATGAGGACCAGCTAATGGGTAGGAGTTTTGACAGTGATGAGGAATTATATGAATTTTATGATCAATAAAACTTGAGTTCAATAACTTTATGTAATACATTTTCTTTTTAATATTGGGCCTCAAAATTAAGGTGTGTCTTATACATGGGAGAGTCTTAGACATGGGGAAATATGATATTTCCGTGCACAAAACTGAGCGTCTTTTGTGAAGAAGAGTGGTAAAGCCCGCTGAAAGCCTCTACGAAATGGGATTTCAGAATCTTGGACAATGTAATTAACAAAACTCAACATGAATCTACATGTACTTGCCTGTTGGGAAGCCCAAGTCCAAGTGTACGGTCTCACCAAACAGCTAGCTTTACCTCTTACAGTATTACTCTGAATTCTCCTTGATTTGTCATCTATTCATTTTATCATTGTAAAACTGGTCTTAAACTTTCTGGACCAAAGCAATAAAACAGAAAAGAAGGAGGGAGGTAAGAAGGGAGAGAGAGATGAAATGTCTACTTCTGAGAATCCAACATGGACACACGTGACGGCTCTGCGGAGGTCTAGGAGTGCTGGTATATGATGGGGATTTGGAGCTGGATCAGTCCCTGCCAGTGATGGCAGGGAGTCCCTGTAAAGCCAGTAGTTACGGCCATTATCACAGCCTCCTGGCCAGTGCAGGTTCGCATTAGATTCGAACAGATGGTAATGAAACAACGGAGCCAAAAACTGGTGAGCCATCAGCTTTAATCCTAGCTTGCACCCGGCGGGCAAGCAAAAACACACACTGGGCTCCAAAACCCACTCATTCAGTGCTCACAAAGCTACTGACTTATCCGAGTTTCCTAGAATCAAAAGGTTTCTAGCTCACCAGACTTATTCACCTCTGTTTCCCATCTCCTTCTCTCTACACAAACTCTGCACAAACTGGCTTTTTCCTCAGCACTCTGCCATCTTGACTGCTTCTCCTCTCCTCCACGTGGCCTTTCTCTGCTCTCCTCTCTAATACTAACCTCAGGAACCAAGAGAGAGCAAGCTCCCAGTCTGCCCCACTTTATAGTGTAGTAATCCAAACCTTTAATCCAATCTATAAACAAGGAAGTCTCTGATACAAAGTCACTTATCTGAGGCATAATGGGAGAATTCCTCATGAGAGTGCACCCCCCCACATCATCCAATCAGTCAAGGGTGTGGGGAAAAGCTTACTCTGCCATATTTAACAAAGTAAGCATAATATATTTTATCTGCCCAACGGATCCCATCGCCAAGGGCAGGGAAACACCCCCAGCCCCTGGTGCCTGGTGGTGGGCCAACTGTCCAAACTCTCACTGGAGCTCAGCTGGGATGGGATCCCAGGCAGGGCCTCCACTGGCTGGTCTAGTGTTTGAGGTAGTTGAGAAGTCCCAGGAAACAGCAACTACACAAACAATGAGCTGAATGGCTGTAGCTTAAGCACCACGGATACCCTCTTATCAGGTAATAAAAAGCTCCAGGTGGTCCACAAGCAATCAGAAGGCATGTGTGGAAACTGCAGACCTGTCCTGGTGTCTTACCGAGGAGCAAAATCTGCAGGCAGGCCTACCTGAAGCTTAACTATTGGACAAGCTCCAGAGAAGTTTCAGGATCCAACTAAATCTGTTGGGGGGAGATTAGGACTCCTTGCCCATATAAAAGGACACAGTTATTGTTTCTGGGTCCCAGATAGGGCTGAGACTTTTCTGGAGGCACAACAAGAAAGGTTACAAAGTAGATAGGAAAAAAGAAGTCACTCAGCCTAGATTAGAATGCAATGTCCCACCGGGGGTCTTTTTCAGCGTACCACTGATGTTGCAGGCAATGACCCCGAAAGCATTTCTAAATTAATGGTTGTATGAGTTTTGACAAATGCACACATAGGATCGCGGGAGTGGAAATGAATACTGACTTTAGTCACCTCTAGATCTGGGCTAGGGGCTAGGGAGGCAATCAGACAGACTCTCGCATGTGCCCGACCGGGATCCACCTGGCATGCCCACCAGGGCTCGATGCTCTGCCCCTCTGGGCTGTTGTTCCACTGCAATTGGAGCCATTCTAGCACCTGAGGCGGAGGCCATGGAGCCCACCTCAGTGGCCTGGGCCAACTTTGCTCCAATGGAGCCTTGGATGCAGGAGAGGAAGAGAGAGATAAAGGGGAAGGAGAGGGGGAAGGGTGGAGAAGCAGATGGGCACTTCTCCTGTGTACCCTGACCGGGAATCAAACCCGGGACTTCCACATGCTGGCCCGACACTCTACCACTGAGCCAACTGGCCAGGGCCTGAGGGGTTCATTTCTTACTGACTGATTAGCTAAGATGCTCAGGAGGTCAATGTCTGTTTCCACATCCCTAAAAATGGCAATTTTGGTGGGGAGAGAGATAATGAGTGGAAAGTTCATAAGAGAGCATGCCATGGGAGCTCATTTGATGGAACTGGTTAGTAAGTGGTCTCTGTATCAAGCTTCTTTAAAATATATATTTTTTTAATTTTAATTTTATTCACTTCAGAGAGGAGACACAGAGTGAGAGTGAGAGAGAGAGAGAGAGAGAGAGAGAGAGAGAGAGAGAGAGAGAGGAGGAGCTGGAAGCATCAACTCCCATATGTGCCTTGACCAGACCAGTGCAGGGTTTTGAACCGGCGACCTCAGTGTTCCCAGGTCGACGCTTTATCCACTGCGCCACCACAGGTCAGGCTGTATCAAGCTTCTTTAAAATGATGAAATTGGACTGTGTTTGGGTATAGCCTAACCTTGTAAGCCTTAGTCTCCTTGCTTCTCTATGGGCATGATGACACCACTTCCTGTGGTCATCACTGGAGGTTAAAAAAGGGCACAATTTGTACTCAATAAAACCCTCATTATAATTCAAGCGTAGAAATGTGAATTCTCCAATGCCTTGTGACCATGCTCTTTCTCCTTCCCACATCTTCTTTTCAGTAGAAACTAAGCTTATTTCTTTACCTGCATGGGGTCAAAGACTGATCATTCAAGCCAGGGGCCGACTCCAAGTAACCCGCCATCTGTTTTTGTATGGCCCGTGACCTAATCCCTTTCTCATTTTTAAATGGTTGACAAAAACAAAAATCAAAAGACAAGAAATATTTTGTGATCCCTGAAAATTATACGCAATTTAAATTTCAGAGTCTATAAATAAAGTTTTATTGGCACACAGTCACGTTCATTTGTTGGTTTGTTTTATCATAGTGGCCGCTTTTGTACCACGAGGCTGAGATGAGTATGTGAGAGACCGTGTAGCTTTTGAAGCCTAAAATTCTTCCTGTTGAGCCTTTTATAGAACACATTCACTGACTCCCTGACCTAAGCCATTGCTAGGTCATCTAGACCCCAGCTTCCCTTCCCATTAATCCAGAGGGTTCCCCACTATAAGGGCTAAGACACCTCACCCTAGTCTTCCGTCGCCAACTTACTTGTGAGGAGAACATTGCTTCCATTTTCCATCTTCATTATAATTTTTGGTCAATGAACACCAACTTCGATTCAAAATGTAGCTTTCCTTGGTGCACGTTTTGAAGAGTTTATTTCCAAATATGAAAGGGAAGGTACACTTGGGGGGGTCTGCAGAGAGAGAGAGGGAGGCGGAAAGAGAAACATGAACATGGGACGTCTTCTGGTTGACCACTGTCAAAGTGACAGCACGAGCTTTTCCCACCACACACCATATTGCTTTCCAAGTGGTTACAACATGCAGAAAAGTCAGGATTTGGACTCAGGTTTACCCAACGCCCTAAATCATGTAACGGGCCGCTATCAATCGCTGCTTGGATCTGAGGCGTTAGAGACAGTCGTCCACGGGGACACTCACCTCGCCCCGTGCAGTACCGCCACCGGCCTTGGAACTTGTAGTCCAGGGAACACCACGCATAATCGCTGCGGATGGTGACACAGTTGTAGTAGATTATGGTGCCATACATAAATGGAAAGACACAGGGAGTGGTGATAATTTCTGGGTAAGAGAAAACATGCCGAAAAAGGGGCACGCTTACAAAGGAAACAGACATTCTAACCTCTACTGTGCTTAGCCACCCTGGGCTTGCTTACCTACCGCCCACAAGTTCACGTGTGTCTCTTCTAGCCAACTCCCTTCTCTCGGTGTGGCACAAGGTATGAGTGAGCATGACAGGAAACCTTAGTTCATCCCAGAGCCGGGAGCTGACTGGCCTAGGTGGCTTCTTTTGCACGCAGTTCCTCCAGGGAAGGTGCACCCAGTCTCCTAACCTGGACTTTTGGTCTTTCTTGTAGTCCCTTCTCCCTCTAGCCCAGAAAAATAAACCTCTTAGCAGTCTGAAGGTAGGCCCTAGCTACCTCTCAGTTACTTCCCTCCACACCATTTATCACCACCTAGCACTGTGCCTTGCTTTGACTATGGCAATGACTTATTTCTGGATACTTCCAACCTTTTTGCCCTGTCTTTCTTTACACACAGGGCGGGGTGGTGGTGGTGGTATTCTTTCTTATATACTAATCTGACCCTGCCACTGACCTATTGCTCTTAAGACAAGAAATAGCATCAAAATGTCTGATGATGCCCTGCTTGGTCTGGTTCCCCAACCTCCAGCCTCATCTTGGACCACTTTTCCTTGGGTTCTCGCTGCTCAAGCTGTGGCAGGTGTCCTGAGCATGCTCCCAGATTGCTAGCCTTGAGGATTTATGGGATTGGTCTCCTCTGCTTGGTAGGAGGCCACTCCCTTGCTAGTTTAGTTTCTCCTACATTCAGCCTACCTAGCAATCTACATGAAACTTCTGTGAACGTCCAGACTTTGCTAGATCCACATGGACTGAGCTTCCTTATTAGTTCCCCTTTCTTCCATTTATTTAACATGATGATTGGTTGAAAGACCTGTTCAGAGTCCTTCTCATTAGGCAGAAATGACCACAGGCATCGTGTTTGAAGCCCCATATTATCAACTGATAGGAACTGGTACATACAGAAACTTAATAAATATCGGTTGGTCTTTCATAAGCCTGAAATGATTTTGACACAAGATTCATTTATTTTTTTACTGTTTAGCAATTACACTGGGGAACAAAACTTTTGTTGCATCCACAAAAACACTTGTTCTTACCTAATTTGAGTGTGCTGATCTCAAATCTGACATTAGTTTTTGTCTGTCAGCTACAGTTTTTTTGCAACTCAAGATTTTAGGTTTTCATCTTATTGTAAAATTTTCAACACTTAGTTTAACATAATGAAGTAGAAAGTCTTCTTGGGCATCATCTTTGTGAAAATATAATAATTTATATAATGCAGTAAATACACGAATACACTAAAAGATATGATTGCATCAGAATTTGTCTACAATTTCAAAATAGAACATATTAAAACACTTGTTTTAATCATAAAATTTGCGCAAAACTTGTTTAAATTCTATTCAGGCAAATATTTGTGTTTGTAGCTCTTGCGTTTGTGTACTTGTTGAGGACAATCTCGTTTGATGTTCCAGCAGTAGTCTGCCATCATATTTCTGTCCTGTCGCC
This sequence comes from Rhynchonycteris naso, assembly GCA_037038555.1. Lineage (NCBI taxonomy): Eukaryota > Metazoa > Chordata > Mammalia > Chiroptera > Emballonuridae > Rhynchonycteris > Rhynchonycteris naso. The sequence goes on along the minus strand of CM072997.1, from coordinate 249,417,900 downwards.
CCGGATAACGCTCTTCCATCGTCTTCAGATCTTGATGAAAGTGCTCTCCCTGCTCATTACTAACAGCTCCAAGATTTTCAGGAAACTTATCAAGGTGACTGTTCAGGAAGTGAATCTTAACGCTCATGTTACATCCAATGTCGTGAAAAGCCAACAGCATCCTTTGAACCAGAAGTTCGTTTTCTGTTTTTTTGTTGCCAAGGAAGTTCTTTGTAACTGCCACAAAAGACTGCAATGCTGCTTTCTCCTCCTTCTTCATCTTGCTGGCAAATTCTTTGTCATGTATGAGATTTCAAATTTGAGGTCCATTGAATACACCTGCTTTTATCTTCTTGAAAGACGAGGCAAGAAAAGCAGAAATAATATATTGAAAGCATTCACTTTCTTTATTCAAAGCCTGAACAAACTGCTTCATTAAGCCAAGTTTGATGTGAAGTGGGGGAAAAATGATCCTGCCTCGATTAACTACAGGTTCATTCACAATATTTTGCATCCCTACTTCCAGAGCTTCATGTTGCCGCCACTCCTTCTGTGTCCAGTGTTTCTCCCAAGCTTGGCTGTCCCATAAACACAGAAAGCAAGGATACTTTGTGAAACCTCTCTGCTGTCCTAGCAGGAAATTTACTATTTTAAGATCCACACAAATGATCCAGTTATGCTCCTCATACTTCAGAAAGTCGAGGACAGTTTTTATGTTGCTATAATCTTCTCGCAGATGAGTTGAATAACCAATTGGAACTGCTGCATAAACATTACTGTTGTGTAGGAGAACACATTTCAGACTGTGCTTAGAGCTGTCAAGAAATAGCGGCCATTCTGTTGGACTGTAAGTGGTAACACCTAGTTGGCTGAGAAGACTACTGATATCATGACAGTAAACAAAGTGTTTGTCTTCGGAAAAAAAGTCCACAAAAATTTGTTCACGCTTCCTGAAATGGGATACTTTAGCTAACCGGTGAAGTACATTCTTATCTTGAAGCCTGGAGACTAATAACTCAGCTGCTTTCTTTTATAGGCCCAAATCTCTTACTAAGTCATTTAATTTGAGTTGGCTAAACTGCTGAGGGGTTAATGACTGCTTGGCATCAAAAGAAGACCCTTCAGATTCTACAACCGTTTCCTCATTCATCTTATCAAAATACACTTGATCACCATGTTCACTTTCTTCATCCTTAGAAGAAATAAACCATTGAAAACTGGAACTGGGAGTGTCTCAGAGTGTGGGATAGGTCGTATTGCTGAAGGAATATTAGGATATGCGATCATATGCCGTTTTTTCTTGCTGATGTCCTTTGTATGGATCAGACAGAAATAACAGTCACTGCTGTGGTCCTTAGGTTCACGCCAAACCATGGGAATACCAAAAGGCATTCCTTTGCGTTTTCCTTTTGTCCAGTCATGAAGTATTTCCTCACAATTATGACACACAATATGAGGAGCCCAATTCTTGTCTTGATTGCCAAGAGGAACTTGAAAATAGGTTAAATATGCCTGTGTCTCAAATGATGAAATATTGCGCCTTTGATGTTGAAGTGTGTAACAACCACATACATAACAGAAGGTGTCAGGACTATTCTTACATTTACGCTTACTCGAAGAAGCCATGATTCAATCTTAAAACAAAATAAGAGGGTGTTTTTATCAGATAATAATTATTTACATTTAAAAACAACTACAATTATGTAAAAGTGATGTTTGTAAAACATTAATTGCCTTGTGGTTATGTTCAATCCAAGAGTCGTTGCCCTTTAACTACAATTTAAAAACCAATGCATGCCATTAACGGTAACAAAAAGAAATTAAAATTGCATAAAAACTAGAGCATGCACCAAAAAACGGATTTCAGATTTGGAATCAATGATGCAGAAATATATAGAAATGGTTCTAAAACCTCATGCAACAGAAAATGAAAAAAAAAATTGTTCCCCAGTGTTATCTATTACTAATCAGTATGCAATATCGCTAGTTATTATTTGATAATTATATTATTTTTAACAGTTTTGTCAGGGCTTTTATTATTTTATTATTTAACTATATTGTTATATTATTTATCATTTAATATAAAAAATATTATTTAACAATTTTTATTAGCATTAGTTATTACTATGTTCACTATTAATTAGCTACTACTTATTTGTATAAGGAGCTATTATATAGCTTACTCTGTGCTGGACATATTGTGCACAATTTATAAATACCAACACATTTAATAATATCCTTACATCAGTCCAATGACTTAGATACTGCCATTAGGCTCCTCTGAAGGTCAACTTTGGTCTATGTGATACACAGGGAAACCATGCTGTCCCCTGCTCTGAAAACAGCTTCTTTCTGACCCCAAAGCAGGAGCACTGATAGGCCACATTTCCCCACCATACACTCCAGGCACCACTGGCCGAACTCCCAAAAGTAATTGTTGATTGGAATAGTTTTAAAAAACAATCAACAAATTGGTAACAAAGTTTCCCTTTCACTGACTTGACTGCACCCATAAAGTATTCCTGCATCTTTATTTCTCTCTTGAAATCTCAACTTTATAAAAGATGTAAGTTAAAACCGAGCACCAGCTGTCTAGATAAGGACTCGACTCTTCCAGGAATGAAGACACTGAGGCAGAGTTCCTAAGGTGAACCCATAGGAGCTCCATGATTAACTATTTTTTCTTAGCAAGAGAGAGAGAGGGACAGAGACAGAGACAGAGATAGGGACAGACAGGAAGGGAGAGAGATGAGAAACATCAGTTCTTCATTGTGATTCATTAATTGTTCATTGATTGCTTTCTCATATGTGCCTTGACTGGGGGGCTCTCTTTCAGAGTGAGTGATCCCTTGCTCAAGCCAGCGACCTTGGGCTCAAGCCAGCAACCATGGGGTTCTGTCTATGATCCCACGCTCAAGCCAGTGACCTCACGCTCAAGCTGGTGAGTCCACACTGATGCTGGTGACCTCAGGGCTTCGAACCTGGGTCCTTTGCATCCCAGGCCAATGCTCTATCCACTGTGCCACCACCTGGTCAGGCCATGATAAACCTTTTAACTTAAAAAAACAGACACAGATCACATGCATCTGAAATGTCCCGAAAAGACCAACCTAAAGAGAGAGAAAGCGGACTAGTGGTCACGTGGGAATGGGAAGAGAAGTGACAGCAACTGAACACAAGGGATCTTCTTGGGCTGTTGGAAATGTTCTAGAATTGGATTGGATGGAAGAGATAATGACACCACTCTGAAAACTTATTAAAAATTATCAAATGGTATATTTTTAAAGGGTCAATTATATGTTATGTAGGTTATACTCTCCAGAGAATGCTGTTAAAAGTAACAGCCAAACAAGACCCACAAATGCTGATGTTAGTACCACAGAAGAGAGTTCTCTTTTTTCTTTTTTTTAAGTGAGAGAAGGGGAGATAGAAAGATAGACTTCCGCATGCAACCCCCATCTGAGGCCGATGCTAGAATCAGTTAAGCTATCTTTAGCACCTGAGACTGATGCTCAGGCCAACTGAGCTATCCTCAGCACCAGGGACCGACACTTGAACCAATCAAGCCACTGGCTGTGGGAGGAGAAAATAGAAGGGGGAGAGAGAAGGGAAGAGAAGCAGATGGTTGTTTCTCCTGTGTGCCCTGACTGGGGATCAAACCTGGGATGTCTGTATGCACGGCTGATGCTCTATCCACTGAACCAACCAGCCAGGGCCAAGAGTTCTTTTCTGAAGGGGCTGGGGAGGAAATCTGGGAGGGCTGGCTGAAACGGAACTTGAAATACAGGATTTGGTTGCCATGACCCAAGAGGACCTTTCATGCCAGAAGAAAAGCAAAGGAAAGAGTAAAACAGCAGGAAAGTGTCAGGACCTTTCAGGAATACAATATGGTTTCATGGGTGGGGCTAACATTTGAGATGCTAACAAATAAATGTATCCCCACCTATTCTCGGAGGGTGCAAATGGGCAATCAAATCTGAAAGAGAAAGAAAGTGGGTAAAAGTTAGAACACCTCCAAATACATTCCATTCTTAGACTAAGGACTGTTAAAAGTACTTTGATGTTCAGGTAACCAACTTCTATCTTGTTGCAGAAATCCCTCTGCGACCACATTTTGGATGAGTGATGATCACTTCCAGCTGGTAAAGGGTGGGTCTCCCATCTACCCGTGACACAGCCCGTTCATTCAGTGTGAGCACCCACTCTTCCCCATCTTCCTCTGAGTAAGTTAGAGTAGCTTCAGGGTCGCTCAGCTTCCACCACCCATTGGTTGAAATCACGCAAGTCTAAGCATTAGAGGGACATTCTAGCTTTTACTCACATGTCAACATTTCTGGGAAACAACCTATGTGTTCAGTGCGACAGTGCTGAATATTCCCAGCGGCCATGGTGATTCTGTTTTTGTTTTGCTTTCTAGAAAGTTTTGCCCTTTTATCATCACTGAGCCTGTTTCAGGGAGTAGGTGTCTTGGTGGCACCCCCATCGGAAAGCCAGGTGAGACCCAGTTAAAGACTCGAAGGGAAATGTGAAAACCTATTATTCACTAACACTAGCTGATCTTTAATTGGCCATTCCTGTGTACTAGTCATTGTCCTTAGCTAACTGTGGGGCAGCTGTGTTAGGCTTGCTCACTGGTGTACCAGCTGCAAGCACTTTGCTTGATTAAAGCATGAGCACGTGGCAGTGCCACGTGTGTATGGCCTATATAAGGGTACGGGTGCTTGTACTCAAGAGAGATGGGGATGGCGGATTGCCTGCCCGCCACTGTGAGGGGCCATTTTGCTGTATGTTTGCCTGAGAGGCGGTTTTCCCTGCCTGTGTGCTTGTCCACCGTTGTGAGACTTTATTAAATGGAATGGCCCAGCCCTTTCTGGCTCCACAGTTTTTCTGCCGTCTGCCTAAATCCAATGTGGACCTGTCTGGCCTTGGCCACTGACATTAGACTGACCTTCACCACAGCCCTATGGAGGGGAGATGATAACTTAGAACTCTCTTCTCCTTCCAGCCCCCACAGGTTTACAGATGAGAGGACACAGGCAACTGGGAGCAACTAGGACTTTCGACCACTGAATGGTGGGAATTACGTTTGTACTCAAGGTGTCTGACTTCCGAAACTGTGATCTGAACACAATATCGATGTAACCCTGAAACTGTCATTTACCTGTGCGAGTGACTTAATGCATGGACCTCCCTTTATCTTCGATATAACTTTGCTAATTTATAGTTTGTGTCAGACTCTAACTGGGAGCTACCGTGTGGTGTGTGTGGCATCCATGTTAGCTGATAGTGATCCTGCTGTTCGGGAAGTTCCTAACAAGCAATATTTAAAAAAAGTTTTTAAAGTTTCAATTACAGTTGACATACAATATTATGTTAGTTTCAGATAATTAAACATTTAATAACTTAAGAAGTGTAATGCCGTGGCCGAGACCAGGCAGGTCCACATTGAATTCTGGCAGATGGCAGAAAAACTGTGTAGCCAGAAAGTATAGGGCCATGACCGTGTCATAGATTCTTGCAATGGCAGACAAGCAGACCAGCAGCAGAAAACTTCCCTGAGCGCCAGAACCCATAGCCTTTCATAGACTACCCACACATGCCTCTGCTACCTGCTCATGGACTAATCAAACAAAGTGCTTGCAGCTGGTAAACCAGCGAGCAAGCCTAACACAGCTGTTTTCCCAACTGAAGTGATCACCCCATTAGGTCTAGTACCCCTCTATGATGTCAAGGTTTTTGAAGCTGTGGTGAAATACATGACTATTATGGGTGGTTTCCTAGGTGCTCACCTCTCTCCTTAATGCCTATGCTAATTATCTCAAGGAAACTGATGCTTGCAATGTCCCTGGAAGGTTGGTACTTATAGGTTATACATGATTAATGATGATCTCCATTTTGTCGATACAGATACAAGGCTCAGAGAGGGAAATCACTTGTTCAAAGCCACAGAACTGAGGAATAGTCAGGTCCCCTGGCTCCAGGTACTGAGCCCCTAAAATCACCCTGTCTTTGGGGGAGCCTCATTTCTTACCCCAAAACTCTTTTTGAGAGGTGCTGCCACAAAGCTGAACCTCTCCCTGTGCAGCTAGGGCTATTTTAGGATAAACCCATGGGCACAACACTGTGCTATGAATGCCAGCAGTCTCCAGTGAGTTTTCTGCTCTGTCCAGTCATGGCAGCTAATCTTTAATCTCTCTCCTCTCTCTAATCCCCACAGCCTTCTTTTTGTTCCGCAGATGAGAGAGCAGAGAGACACTCCACTTGAACACTGTCCACTCAGTTGACAATGAGTACAGCCTGGACTCCTGCGGCCCTGTCTGGTTCCTGGAATATGCTGTTTCTCTCACACCTCAGGGCCCCTGGAAATGGTTTTCTGCCATTTCATTTGCTAATATAGCTGAGAATGGCCAATCCTCACAGAGCTCCTGTCCTTGTTATGTTGTTATCACATCACACTTCTGTCTAAACACCACCATTTTTACCATTTGATCCTCCCCTGTTCTCTCCCCCCATTCCTCCCCTACCTCCTCTCCTTTCCTCTTTTCCCCTTCCCTGCCCAGTCCTCCAGCTAATGACAGTGAAGAAACACCATCCCCGACACTGACTGAAGTTTTGCAGTGTGTCCGATGTGTTCTGAGACAGAGAAGACCAAAGGCAGGCGCCCTCCAGCCAAAAGCCGACCTGACACTCAGGCTAGCCACGTCATTCTGCGGCTGAATGCACACAACCTCACAGCCCCATGGCCTCAGACACTCCCACTTCGAGATCACAAGAAAACAAGATAAAGAAAGTCCACTTCAGAATTTTGTCTAAACACAGCCAAAAACAAGGTCACCATGTCACACATTACACACATTACCAAGCACCTCCTCCCCCTTGGCTGAAATGAGTGAGTGCTATTGCTTTCTCAGGGACACCCTTCTCCTCATCCTGGGCTGTCTTCTCCATGGAGATTCATTAAGATGCCCAGGAACAGGGCTGCTACTGCTTTCTGACAACATCCACTGTTGAGTGAACCTGTCTTCCTTAACTTAATCCCCCCAATATCTCCCAGCCAGAGCCCAAACCCTGGAATACATTCCAACACCGTCTGGCTTAGAACCCCAAGTTTCTCCATGGTACCCCAGGTGTATGGTCATCTTGACTCTACTTGTGTAAATCTCATGTACTCTTAGGGGGCTTGGGGCGTGGCACGCTTACAGTTCCAAATTTTTTGCCTACCTTTTCTACTTATTATTTTTTTGTAAGACAGAGAGAGGAAGGGAGAGAAATGAGAAGTATCAGTTTGTAGTTGCGACACTTTATCCGTTCACTGACTGCTTCTCATATGTGCCCTGACCACGGGGGGCTCAAGACAAGCAAATGGTTCCTTGCTCAAGCCAGTGACCATGGCGTCATGTCTATGATCCCGCGCTCAAGCCAGTGATCCTGCGCTCAAGTCAGCAACCTTGCAGTTGAACCTGGGACCTGAGTGTCCCAAGTTGACATTTTATCCACTGCGCCACCATGGTCAGGCTTCCTTTTCTACTTTAGTCCTTATGATGACTATGAGAGACAAAAGTCACTTTCTCTCCGTTGAATATATTTGTTTTCTGAGGAGGCAATTCACACAGCTCAAATTTCAGAAAAGTTATAAAAGGAAAACCTTAAAAGTCCTCACGGCCATCCCTGACCCCCACCACCCTGTTACCCTCCCTATGGAGAGCCGGTGTTGTAATTCCAGTGAGCCCTATGAGACATATTGTGAATATTCAGGGACAAGTATTAATAATGTTTCACTCCTTCCTGCACAAAGGATAGCCTCGCCAACAAACCATTTATTTCAAATCTTGCTCCCTTAACAAAGGATCTTGGAGAATTTTCCAAAAAAATATCTAATAAGCTTCCTCTTTCTCTTCTTCTTTTTTATTTTTTTAGATAGAGAGGAGAGAAGGAGAGGGAGGGAGGGAGAGAGAGAGAAAAAGAGAGAGAGAGAGAGAGAAAGAATGGGGGTTGAAGCAGGAAGCATTAACTCTCGTATGTACGTTGACTCAGCAAGGTCAGGGCTTTCTTTGAACCGGCGACCTCAGCATTCCAGGTCGACACTTTATTCCCTGTGCCACCACAGGCCAGGTTTTCTTTTCTTTTAAAAATTGTGGCAGGAACACTTAACATAAGATCAATTCTCTTAAGAACATTTTTTTAAAAATTGGTTGATTTGAGAGAGAGAGAAAGAAACATCGATTTGCTGTTCCACTTATTTCTGCATTAATTAGTTGATTCTTGTATGTGCCCTGGCCAGAGGACCAAACTCACCTTAGGATATGGGGAGATGATGCTCTAACCCACTGGACTACCTGGCCAGGGTTCTCCCAAGACATTTTATTTATTTATTTATTTATTTTTACAGAGACAGAGAGAGTCAGAGAGAGGGATAGATAGGGACAGACAGACAGGAACAGAGAGAGATGAGAAGCATCAATCATCAGTTTTTTGTTGCAACACCTTAGTTTTTTCATTGATTACTTTCTCATTTGTGCCTTGACCGCAGGCCTTCAGCAGACCGAGTAACCCCTTGCTGGAGCCAGCGACCTTGGGCCCAAGCTGGTGAGCTTTTTGCTCAAACCAGATGGGCCCTTGCTCAAGCTTGTGACCTCTTGGTCTTAAACCTGGGTCCTCTGCATCCCAGTCCGACGTTCTATCCACTGTGCCACTGCCTGGTCAGGCCCAAGACATTTCTAAGTGCTCAGTCCAGTAGTGCTAACTCTAGGCTTTGTGTGGTGCGTGGCAGGTCTCCAGAATTTATTCATCTTTCACAGTGGAAACTCTGTGCTCCCTGAATAACTCCCCATCTTCCTCTTCCCCATCCCTGGGCAGCCATCCTTCTACTCTCCCTTGCTGTGGGTTTGACTACTTCAGACACTCCATGTGGTTGAAGTCAGGCAGTACTTGTCCTCATATAACTAATTTATCTCACTTGTCTGAAGGTCCCCCATGTTCACCCATGTTGTCACAGATGGCAGGATTTCGAAGCTTCCTCTTTCTTACCATTCTGTAGGTGAGAAGGCTGAAGCTTAAAGAGAGGCGAAGTCACTTGCCCACGATCACCCCCCAGCCCCCGCAGAGAGAGGAAGAACACGGATTTGAACCTAGGACTCTCCATATCCTCTGCTCTGAACCAGCCACTGTACTGTATTTAAAAGATATTAGAGACAGTGGATGAAATCTGTTTCCTGCCAATCTCACCCCGCAGCATCGACCCCTAGATTGCCCCTTCCTCCTGTGCCCCCCACCCCCATCTCACCTGCTTTCAGCCCATACATACAGAGAAACAGGGCCACCCAGCCCACCAGCGGTCTCATCACCTCCATTTACTGACTCTTCAGGCTCCGGTTCCAGCTGCCTGTGACTTTATACTCCCCCACACCGGCCCCTCCCACTCTAGCCGCTCCGCAGCAGGGGGACTTAACTCCAGGGCACTTTGTCCTGGGCCCTGAGTCTCAGGGAGCATGCAGAAATGAGGAACATCCATCCCAGAAGAATTCTGCCAGTGTGGTCCCTGGACCAGCTAGCTCCATTGCCCTCACTTGCAAATTTGCTAGAAATGCAAATCCTAAAAGAATGCAAAAAGGAAAAAGAAAGAAATGCAAAGCCTCTGACCCCACTCCAGACCTGCTGAAACACACCCATAAGGGGCCCAGGGCTTGTGTTGTGATAAGCCCTCCAAGTGAGTCTGATGTTCACTCAAGTTTGAGAACCACCACTCTGGCTTAATATTTTTCATACCCTTTTCATCTCATTTACTGCTTTGATTATTATTATTTTTTTTAATGAAGGTCCAGTGAGAAAGGCAGAGGCAGTTTTAGCCTTCTGGATAAGCAAGGCTCAGAAAGGCCGAGCATTGTGGCTGCGGTCAGCCAGTGTGTGTAAAGGACAGAGAGATCTGGGGAGAGCAGGAGAGGCCTGAGCCCTCCCATTTTTAAATGAGAGAAGAAATAGTGAGACAGACTCCCAAATGCGCCCTGAACAGATGCCAGCAACGCCCGTCTGGGGCAAATGCTCTAATCAACTGAGCCACTGGCTACAAGAAAGAAATAGGAAGAGAGGGGGGAGAGAGAGGGGAAGAGAAGCAGATGGCTGTGCCCTGACAGGGAATTGAACTTGGAACATCCGCATGCCGGGCCAATGCTATATGTACACTGAGCCAACCAGCCAGGGCTGAGGCAAGAGCCCTTTATTAGAGAGAGAGAAAGAAGCGGTTGGAAGAGTGAGAAACAATAAAGAGGTGGGTGTCCTAGTGGACCCCAGGGCAATCCGAGATGAGAAACAGACCATCCTGGACAAGCATCATGACAGCACTAAGAAGGGAGGAGATCAACTCACCCTTCACCATCTGTCTGGGCCCCATTTGAAAACATATAGGGACCAGGTACTGGTTATAAACATATTTGCCTTTTCCAAGTAGAGATGAAGAAACAGAATATGAGAAAAGTGGCAAAACCTTGAAAAAGGCATGGAGACTGGAGACACGGAGTTTCTCCTGTCTGACACACAGGCTTTTGCTTTTTGCTGTTTCGCTGACATGAGGGCTGTTGATTGACACAGCCTCTAGTAAGGTAAGGAGATCGCCTGTCAATCATGAATGAACAACATTGGTCAGCATCAGTGCTTCTCCCACAAGTGCTGAGAGGAGACCCACACAGGTTCATGAAGTGGCAATCGTACCCCGTTTGACATCTGGGGAACCTGAGGTTCAGAGAGGTTAAACTATCTATCAAGGTTACAGGGCTTGAAGGGAAATGGGAGAGTGCAGATTCAATCAGACAGACTGACGTCAAGCCTTCCTGTCTCTGCACCCCCATCCCTGCACACGGGCATGTGTGTGTGTGCACGCACACACACACACACATTGTCACGGAGGTCTCACAGGCAAAGAGCCATAGGAGGACCAGGTTCTTCAAAGTCACAAGTTCAACTTGCCCTTTCCTGGTCCCCAAGAGAACTTACCTTGTTTCTGACGCTTGCTAGTTGGGTGACCCTGGAAAGTTACTGTTACTTTCTAAGCCTGCAGCCAAATCTCTAAACTGTTTGGGTTACATGCATTGATTTGAGAGCTCAGCAAATAGTCTTTCCTTTTAGTTTTCTTTTTTCTTTTTTTGAGTTAATTCCAGTTAATTATTTTCCATCACATCATAAGTAGCCAATCCACAACTCTCACTCTCTGGGATACATACAAACAAAGTCAGTGGGAATGTGAGACCGGTTTTCATGCCTCTTATTTAATAAGCTGAAATTTGTGGTTGATATTTGAGCTTAGGTTATTTATTAGAGAAGATAGTGGCTCTTAATTTCTTTCTCTCTTTCCCTTTGGGTGAATTTTACAAAATGCTCTTAATTTTAATTTCAACTTCTCCCAAAGCTAATGGGAAGTTATATTTCTGAATATTCATGATTTGCGGAGGTGGTGCTGAATACATGCTGAGCTGGTGAATCTAGAAATTTGCTCACCCCACGCCCTAAAGGCATGACCAGGACGCTCTGAGCAGGACCCAGAACAGCCCGCCCACTGGAAGGGTCACCGTGGATGTCAGTGAGGACCCATTATTCCCTTCTGGCTCAGATGAATAGTCATTAAGTCTCAAGGCATTCACCAACTGTGATCAAATACCTTTCAGAACTGAACTTGGTACCTAGCCAATAGTACTGGGATGGCTGGGGAAGGATGAAAGAACAAAACCTGCCAAAGTCATAAACCTGCCAAGGGGCAGAAGTTGGACTTGGACTCTGGAGCCTCCCTATGAACAGCACCAATCACAGGGAATTAAAGGGAAATGACCAACGATCCCAGCAGAGCGGGGACTATGTGGGGCTCGGTTTTATCTTCTGCAGAAAGGAAAAGATAGTCCTGGTTTGGATTCAGAATTCCAACTTGCAGTGTCAGCTCTAGAGCCAGTGAAAAATATATAAACATCGATATTACCTATCTAACTTTCAAATCCTGGATTTCTTACTCATTAGTAGGGAATATTAGCTAAATAACTTATCCGCTATCTTTTATGAGGGTGGTTTAGTATTTATGTTTTATAGATGCACAGCGCAAGGTGAATACCTGGTGAAAATCTTCACTGGTACTTGTTGCTTTTAAGACTTGAAGAATTGTAGATAAGAGAAATAAATCTTCCTGAAACCTTGTATATTCATTTGTTGGAGTTGTCATAAAATTCCACAGACTGGTCCTGGCTGGTTGGCTCAGTGGATAGAGCATTGGCCCAGCATTTGGATGTCCTGCACTTGATTTCTGGTCAAGGCACACATGAGAAGCAACCATCTGCTTCTCTCCCCACACCCTCTCCCCCTTCTTTCTCTCTTACCCTCTCACAGCCAGTGGCTCAGTTTGTCTGAGTGTCGGCTCTAGGCACAGAGGATAGTTTGGTTGGTCTGAGCGCATCAACCTCAAGATCTAAAAATAGCTTGGTTGATTCAAGCATTGACCCCAGATGGGGTTGCCGGGTGAATCTCAGACAGGGTACAAAGAGGAGTCTGTCTCACTATCTCTCCTCCTCTCATTTAAATAAAATAAAATAATTTACAGACTGTGTGGCTTACACAGTATGCCTTCATTTCTAACAGTTCTGGAGGCTAGAAGTCCAGGATCAAGGTGCCAGAAAATTTCTGGTGAAGCCTCACTTCCCAATTTGTAGATGACCACCTTCTTGCTGTGTTCGCATTGGCCTTTCCTCAGTGCTCATATGGAGAGGGAGTTGTCTCTGGTGTCTCTTTGGGGGTTAGGGTATCAGTATATAAATCCATAACACCCTGATTCTTCTATGCAAAATGAGATAGTTGGTCTCAACCTTGTTCAGGTGGTGGGAAAAACTGAGATCATGGGCATGAACTGAGAGACAACATAAAAAGTAAGGATATCTCAATTCTTGGAAAAGTTAAACCATATGGACAAGTAGACAACTAGTTCTTTATATTTTTTAGACTTTTTTAAAAAATTCATTGAGAGGAGGGGAGACAGAAACAGATTACCGCATGTACCCTGACAGAGATCCACCCGGCAAGCCCACTGACGGGCGATGTTCTGCCTATCTGGGGTGTTGCTCTGTTGCTCAGCAACTGAGCTCTTCTGAACACCTGAGACAGAGCCAAGGAGCCTAAGTGCCTGGGGCCAATTAGCTCTAGTCGAGTCATGGCTGCAGGAGAGGAAGAGAGAGAGAGAGAGAGAGAGAGAGAGAGAGAGAAGTGAGAGGGGGAGGGGTGGAGAAGCAGATGGGCACTTCTCCTGTGTGCCCTGACCGGGAATCAAACCCAGGACATCCACACATTGGGTCAATGCTCTACCACTGAGCCAACAGGCCAGGGCACAACTAGTTCTTTTTTTTTTTTTTTAATTAATTTTTAGGGGAGAGAGAGAAAGAGAAATTCATTTATTGATTATTCATTTGTTGATTCTTTATGTGCCCTGACTGGGGATTGAGCCACAACTTTGGTGTTTTGGGATGATGCTCTCTCTAACCAACTGAGTCACTTGGCCAGGGTAATTAATTCTTAACTTTAATCCGTAGCTCATGGAGTTGAGAGTTTCAAGAGAGAACCAGAGACGTGGGACTTCACTGGCCCACAGAGAAGTCATGACAAGACAATGGTCAAGCATTTTGTAAGGGACCAGGAATGCCTGGTTTAAATTTAATGCCCACCTCTTTCTCACTGTGAGACTCTGGACAACTGGCTTAACCTCTTTCAGTCTTGTATTTCTTATCTATAAGCCCAAGATCATCAAAATACTCTTTATTTTCCCCACCAAACCTGCTTATCCTGCTGTCCCTTCTCACTAAATGACAAACCCATTCACCTGGTTGCATGGGTCACACTGGAGTCATCCCTGGGTCCTGTCTCCCATCCTGTATCCAATCCACCATCCAATTCTACAGACTTTTCAGGGAAATAGAGCCTAATCCAGCTGCTTCCTGTTTTTGCCAATGCTACCTCTCTAGCCAATCACCAGCATGCTCTCGGTTTACCATGACCGCAGCTTCACCAGTGCCCTGCTTTCTACCTTGACTCTCCTTCCTTCTGGAACTACAGTGGGATCATGTGGCTGCTATGATGAGAACCCCACATAGTTCCATGGGACTTAGAGCAAACACCAAAGCTCCTACCTGATCTGACCTCTGACATTTCCCATCCCTCCCTCAACCCAATGGCCTCCCTGCTATGCCTCAACTGCCCCAAACACAATGTGGTCTCCATGCATTCACATCTGTGTGTCTGTCTGCCAGAACTCTGTCCTTTGGAGACATCAGGCTGGACTCACTTCCTTCCTTTTTTCAGATTTCCATGATTTAATGTCGTTTGTTCAGAAAAGCCCTTCTAAGTCACTCTCTGGAAAGTAGGGACTCCCACAATCCTCTGTGCCTTATATCCTGACTTAGTATTTTACACAGCAATTATCTCTACCTGACATAATTCTCCACATTCACACCCATGTCTAAACCCACACCCATGTCTATGAATGTGTGTGTTTATTTGCTTATTATTTCTCTCCCTGACTCGACTGCAGACTCTGGAGGTGAGGACTTTCTCCCATTGGATACTTAATAAAGCGGCAGCTGACAGACAGCAAAAAGGTCAGTGGCCCTTGCTGAATGAATAGACCTGCCTCTCCCTCGTGGGCTTGGTGTGAGGGTTTGTGAGACAACGTGGTGAGGCAGCCAGGCCAATATGTGGCACAAGATAAGTAATATATATATATATAATTTTTATTTATTGATTTAGCGAAAGAGGAAGGGAGAGAGAGAGAAACAGGAACATTGATCTGTTTGTGTACGTGCCATGATCAGGGATTTAACCAGCAATCTCTGCACTTTGGGATGCTGCTCTAACCCAGTGGTTCTCAAACTTTTTGAAGTCGGGGCACATTTAAAATCCTACAAATAACTGTAGGTGCACTATATACAAATTTCTGAGAAATATGTAATAATTAAATCAAATATTAAAGAAAAAGATATAAAGTCCAAGCATGCTTTTGTGGTAATTAAATGAAATAAATATAACAAAATTAAATTTATTCTGACATTAAAAAACAATTTTATGTTACATTCTTTGAGTTATGCTTTTTAGAATTTGTAAAAAACGGGGGGTTAAAAATTAAAATAATGACAAAAAAGTTATCTTTTTATTTATAGATACATTCTTAGTAAGATTTAGGAAATTCGGCAGGTCCTGGCACAAATGTGTTAAGTTTTTTCATTCTTGTGTTTATGAGAAACATGAGCCTGGTGTGTCCTAGCGATTTCTTCAATGTTTGGGCATATATTTGAAAGGCAAACTCTCATTTCCTCGTCAATACATTGAATAATTTCTCTCTTTTTACTCTTGTGTTGAGGGTAGAAAATCCTAATTCACATAAATAGGATGTTGAAAATTGTAGTAAAATGTTCAAAGCTTTTTAAGATATTGACAGATATTCTTCTTTTATAGATATCCAAAAGGCTTCAAGAGACAATTCCTTATGTTTAATCATCAATCCATGATCAATGTATATAGCTGCCAGTTCTTCTTCTTCTGTTAATGTTAAACCAAAATCACTTGAAGCTTCCATGAATGGGTTTCTAGTTCAATCGTACTGTTCAGTGTTAAGTGATGGAAAGTGCTATAAATTAAATTCTGCCCATCAGCCTTCAAGTCTTATTTTATTTACACTTAACTTTTACTCACTTCCAGAATCAGATTCTTCAATATCACACTTCTTTTTTGAGAAATTTATCCATTTTATTTGGGTGTGTTTATCTAAAAATAATATTATGATGTGTTAATAATAAATATAATAATGATGTGTTAACAAAAACAGCGGTATTTCCATAATGAAATGGTATAATAGAGTAACTATATTTATTTTTATATCTGGGCACATGCCACGAACCAGCGTGGATAGTAATTCCAGGTCTCAAGTGGTAAAGGTGCGGAATTAAGAAAATACACAGAATTTAAAATTATGGGGTCGGGATGGCCCTGTAATTGCTGCTGGTAAGAACAAAGCGCACCCAAAAACCGCATCTTGCTTTATTTATAGGACAAAGTGAGGCCATTAGCAAATCTTAACTTTATACCAAACAGAAGATAGAGAAAATTTGTTTTCAGTCTTTCCAGGAAACATGGCAGGTAGTGTAAACAATCCAGCACCACAGCTTAACAACCTTTTGCAACCTAATCAGGCAAGTGAGGTGGGGGTTGGGCAGACTGTCAGCTTACAGCCAATTCCCCACACCTCTGTCCCCCAAAATCTAAACTCCAAAAGCCCTGTTGGTTTTTTGGTCCCCAACAGGCACATATTTCTCTGGAATACCATAGGGTACACCTGGAAATCTTCTAAGGTGCAACAGTGCACCCTGGCGCACACTTTGAGAACCACTGCCCTAGACAGTATTTATCTTTTGACTTTTTAATGATACCCATCCCAACAGTTGTGAGGTGACATCTTACTGTAGTTTTGGTTTGAATTCCTCTGTGATTAGTAATGTTGAGTACCTTTCCATATATTCATTGGCTACATGTATGTCTTCTTTGGGAAAATGTCTATACTATTCCTTTGCTCACTGGTATAGCCATTGTGTTAAACAATATGTAGGTACCTCAAAAAATTACATATAGAACTACTACATGATCAAGCAATTCCACTTTTGGATAAATATCCAAAGGAAATAATTATCTTGAAGAGAATTTGTGGTAGGAAGAGATATAGAAACAACCTGAGTGTCCATTGATGATTGAATGAAGAAAATATTACATATAATTGTATATGAAAACATTTTATATTATATATAACAATATGTACCTGAATATGATCTAGCCTTTAAAAAGAAGTGAATCTTGCCATTTGTGACAATATGGTTGACCTTGGAGGACATTATGCTAAGTGAAATAAGTCACACACAGAAAAACCAATACTGTATGGTCTCACATTATATGTGGAGTCAGAAAAAGTTGAACTTGTAGAAATAGAGCAGAAGGGTGGTTCCAGGGTGGAGAAAATGGGACATGTCAGTCAAAGGGAACAAAATTTCTTCCCTTTTATTTTTTAATTGTTTTAGGTGAGTGAAAGGGAGATAGTGAGGCAGACTTCCACATGTGCACCCACCAGGATCCACCCAGCAACCTCATCTGGGGCTGATGCTGAGTACTGAGCTATTTTTAGTGCCTGAGGCTGAATGAATTATGACTCAGTGCCCAGTGCCACTGGTTGCAGGAGATGAAGAAGGAGAGAAGAGGTAGAGGGAGAGAAAGTGGAGAGGGAGGGAGGGAAAAGCAGATGGTTGCTTCTCCTGTGTGTCTTGACTGGGAATTGAACCCAGGGAACATACACCGGGACAACACTCAATCCACTGAGCCACCAGCCAGAGCCACAAAATTTCAAATGTAAGATAAATGTGTTATGGAGACCTGATGTACAACATGGTGACCATAGATAACCATACTGTATTGTATACTTAAAATCTGTTAACAGAGAAGCATTTGTGTTCTCACCACACACACAAAAATGGGAACTATGTAACATACTGGAATAACAGATGGAATTTCTTACCGAATTTGGAGGAGCAGGGGCTAGAGACCTTATCAGGCTTTCTGCCTCCAAGACTAAGGTGACCAGATTTTGAAACTGGTAAAGCGGGACACCATTGACCAGGGCGGGGGGGAGGGTGGGGAGTGTTCTTGATTAAAAATTTGGTCTATATGGAGCAAAAATAATTTTTATAGAATGCAAAAATAGTATTGTAATATATATTTTTAAATTTCAACATAAGTACAATTTACAAATTTAATACATTAAAAAATTATGTATAGTATTATTTTATTCTTTGGTATATTTCTCATTTGAGTGAATATTTTTTAGTAGATTGCTGTCATTTAAAAGGTCATAAAATTTTTTACAAGAATTTGTTAAATTATATTTCACACATAAAATGGCTTTCAAAGTCTCAACACTTAATTGTGATTTTTCTGATGTCCACACTTTATTTACTGTAGAAAAAAAAACGCATTCAGTGGCAGCATTAGTTTCTGGTAAAGACAGCGCGTATTCCACAGTTTTTAATGCATTATTGTATGGAACATGGTTTGTTTCAAAATGATGAAATATTTCTAACCATTTGTTCTCTATTGTGATTTTTGCTGATGCCCAAGATTTAACTAACCTTTTTCTTATCAATATATATTTTTAATCATGATACCTCATTAAAAAGATCATTTTCAGAAATATTACTATATGGGAAATTTTGAGTGAGTCAGAGGGATCAGGTTACATGGTCCCGAAACCGACGCTGGAGCTGCACGAGCAGGCGGGAGCAGGCAGGGCAGCTCCGCCGGCGTGCTCGGACAAGAGCGGTTGCGCACACTCCCCGCCTGGACTCGTCCTTGCAGCGGCCGCACTCCCCACATCCAGCCCAGCCGCCCGCTTGAGACCGAGCAGCTTGCGCCTCGCAGAGCCCGGAACCGCACGCCGTCGTCCAGGACGCAAGCCTAAGGGTAGTTAGGGGACTTGACAGCCGCTGTCCCAGCAGGTACGTCCTGTCTGAAGTTCTTTGTTTCGGGCCCTGGAGAGGGCAGCCAGCTCTTGCGGCAGTGCGGGCCCTTCCAGGTTGAGGCAGGGTCTCCCTGCAGGAAACCGTATATTCCCTTCCCATTCTCCTGCCGTTCCCTAGCTTTTTGTGCATTCTTTCCAAAAACTGGGACTTTTTAAAAATGCTATGGGACACGGGACAAATTGTTAAAAGTCGGGACTGTCCCGCCAAAAGCGGGACGTCTGGTCACCTTATCCAAGACTCTCCTCTGTTGTTACAAAACAAAATTTAAAATAAAACCCTCTGGGTAGCTCCTTCTTGGGTGTGCAAAGCCCAGCCTGTCTAGAAAGTCTCCTGCTTCAGCCTTGTGTTTCCCAGAATTATCCACCCAAATTGGCTTTCAAAGCGATGTGTGCATATTCATTTGAAATAGTGGTTTTCTGTCTCTTTCTGAGATGAGACTTGTTACCTCTGGACCCAAATTTCTTCTTTGAGTTTTTCGCAGAGATATCAATCTGTTTAATCCAAGTCCTGTTCTCTGCAGTTCCCTCTTAGTGAAGATTTCTGAGATTTATCTAGCCTTTTGTCTTTACGGTAGGAAGAATTCTAAGATAGCTCAATTCTCCTTCCCTTTTATGTGTAATCTCATCCCCTCAAGTGTTGGTGGGACCTATGAATGTGATAGGAAAATCACTCCTGTGCTTATGTTATGTTAGTAGCACAACAGACTAGGGAAGAGAAATTATCCTGGATGGGCCTGACCTTATCAGATGAGCCCTTAAATGGAACTGGGCTCTTCCTAGTAAGAGAAGGATTTGATGTGAAGAAGATTTTCCATTGCTGGCTTTGAAGATGGAGGCAAGTCACATGGCAAAGGACCAAGACTAGCTTATGGGTGCTAAGAGCAACACCTGGGCATGAAAATGGGAATCTCAGTCCTACAACCAACCACAAATAACTGAACTCTGCCCATGACCTGAATAAGCCTAGAAGCAATTTCTTCCTCAGTCAAGTATACAGATGAGAACATATCCAGACGATGCCGTGCTTTAAAAATCTATAAAACAGAAACTGGTACAACTGCAAAGACAGACAGACAAATATATAGCCATCACTGGCGACATCAACACTCCTTTCTCAATACTTGATCGAACAAGTAGGCAGAAATCAGTCCAGATATTGATGCCTCTAAACCAGAAAGGAAATGAGCTATTAAGCCACAAAAAGATATGGGGGAACCTTAAATGCATATTGCTAAGTGAAAAAAAAGTCTGAAAATGCTACGTAAGTCCCCCGCCCCTATATTTGTCAGTTCCACATTGGCTGATTCAACTAACTGCAAATCAAAAATATTCAAAATATAAAACTTTGCATTGTTGCTGATGTGTAATATGCAGTTAGGTCTATGATGGTTGATGGTTGCATCTATACTGAACATGTACAGACTTTTTTCCTTGTCATTTCCCCTAAAAATACAGTATAACAATCTGTATATTTTGGTATGGGGCAGGGTCGTGAAATCAATCCTCGATGGATACATGGGGATGACTGTTTTGTAAAACTCAAACTATATGACATTCTGGAAAAGGCAAAGCTATAGCTACAATCACTGCCAGAGGAGAAATTCCACTCTAAGAGAGAAAATACTGAACAGGAGTCCTGGTAGGTCAGAGAAGAGGTCATCATTGAGGGGTACTTATGAGGGCATGGACTTGAGGTGGCAGACGAGGGAAGCATCACTTCTGTAGAATAAAAAGATGAACAGAAGAGAAAGATCTTCAGTGGCTGGCTGGTGAGGAGATAAAGGAAGGGGACATGTTAGGACATTACAAAATAAATCCGGCCTGAACGCACTCTTCCGATGAACAGAAAGCAATCCTTGAAATAAACTGCCATTCATTACCTAGGCAGCAGAGGGCGTACATGAGCTAGGACTCTTACAAATCACCCCAAATCATCAACCCTGGCTGTGAAATTCAAACAGGTACAGAGCTACAAAAATTTTAGTTGCTTGGTAGCCATGTTCATCTTTCATACTGTAAATAAGTTCCATTTTCGCAGCTATTTAGTGCCACATTTGATAGGAAAATCACTCCTGTGTTTATGTTATGTTAGTAGCACAACAGACTAGGGAAGAGAAATTATTCTGGGTGGGCCAGACCTTATCAGGTGAGCCCTTAAATGGGACTGAGTTGATTTTTTGTGTGTGTGATTTGCTGTTTAAAATGCCCATCCATCTGGTGTCCCTAGGCCCAAGGATGCTGCAATGTGCCACATGGAGAAAATTCGTGTGTTAGGGAAGCTTCGTTCACGCACCTGTGATAGTGTGTTGGCTGTGAGTCAGTGTTAATGGATGGACTATATATGTTAACTAGATGTTTTGAGACAGAAATGCACATATAATCAGGTTAGGTATTGATTAGTTGATACAAATGTAAAACCACTGTTAGCCCTGCATTACCCCTATGCGCAATGGTTCAGTATTCATAGCAACTTTATAGAACATAATTCTTCTTATAGAAATAATAAGAATTGTATGTATTATCTTATTTTACATGCACAAAGAGCCATGAGATGTCTATCATCCTTATTTTACAGAGAAAACTGAGGCTGAGAGAATCCAAGGAAATTGCCCATCCTCAGTGACACAGCCACATTAAAAACATATCCCTTTGACTGACGTCAGAGAAATGGCGCTGTGAGGGGTGCTCCCAATATCTCCCCTTGAAATTTCAACAAATTCAACAACTAAAGACAGAGAAAAAATCTCAGGAGCACCTGAAATATACACACATCAGACCAAGGTATGATTAGGCGAAAAGGTGACTGAACATATAATCCGCTCTGAAGAAAATAAGATGGAGAACAGAATATCTCGCTTTCCTCACTGATCTGAGGAAGGGCCGCTTTCGTCTGGAACCGAGCGAAGCGGAGGGTCTGGGGCAGTGGGAAGAAGATGGGTTAGGGTGCATGATCAAGCAGAGAAGAGAACATGCTGGCTCTGCCTGAGATCACAGATGTGGCGTGAGAACCGGTGGCAGGCTCCGACAAAGGTTACTGGTGTGGGGTGCCCATGGGAGCTGGCACCAGCGCCAGCAGCTTTGTGCACTCCCAGTTCTGCAGCTGCAGGTGGTTTGTGAGTGGCTCCACCTGGCACCTCTGGCATAGGTACACATGCTCTCCGTCTGAAGGGCTTAGCCTGAGATTATCAGTGGTGGACATCTGGGTGGGCTGTTGCCAGTCTTTATGTAGTTCCGGCTTGGGGACCAACAGCATGAGAAGTGCACAAGGGCTGGGGTCCCTAGGCCTGGACCTGTCCGGCCAGGGCACCTCCGCAGGGCTGATACAGGTTTCAAAGTGCACTCCTTCATTCCCGACTCTGACTGAGATGACAGACGCTGTGCACCTAAGTGGATGGGAGCAGACCTCCATGTGCCCTGCTGAAGTCGTGGGGGCTGGGCGCACAGATGGCTTGCTGCAGGCTACCAAATGGTGCACAAGGAGAAGCCTGTGGAGATTAGACCCACAGAGCGCTGAGGCAAGCTAGACATGCCCAGGGTCCCTTCGAAAGGTGCTTGGTCTGCAATTGGCTCCCAGCCCTGCCTGCTCTTGCTGGCGGCTCTGATTGGCACAGCCTTACCCAGAACTGTGCTTTGAATGGTACCAGAGGAAGGACCTGCCTGCTCTTAGAGCCTCTTGCTCTGCAAGCAGTGGCTGGGGAAACCTCACAGCTAAGTCCCCAGGCTGCTAGCTCAGGTGGGAGAGACATGGGGAGAGGCACCTGGAAAATTAACTAACTCCCATTGTCAGAGCCTCCAAGCCTTAACAAGCCCCACCTACCAACAGGACTGAGGCCCAGCCTACATCATTGCCATAGCGATACAACAGCAAACCCCTGCTCAAGAACTCCGCAGGGGCAAAACCTGTAGTACAGTGCCACCTGCCGAAAAAAAAAAAAAGAAAACGAAGAAGCTACCTCTCAAAACCAGGAAAAAGTACATTTTTATAACATTTTTTTCCATTTTGGTCAGTTTTTCTTCTTTCCTGTTTCTTCTTTCCTTTCCCTTTTGAATTTCATTATCCATAATTGTTACATTTTTCATTCTTGTTTTTTTATGAGGGTTTCATTTCAAAACATATTCCTTTGATGACGTGCTTGTTGCAAATACGTTGACTGATTATTCAGTGAGTGCCAAGGATGCTCACAGGTGTTTAAGTAAACAAATGGCTTCTGCCATGCAAAACTAAATATATGTATACCCTGACAGCTTGGCAGAGAGACGTCTGGGGAATCCCCTTAATGTATGTTTATCTTTTTCTGAATGTATATTTATCTTTTGGGGGACAATGTACAGATGAAGTTGGCTGGAGAGGCTCAGACATGAATATACCCTGAATTCACTGAAGAGGTTAAGAAAGTTTGTAAATCAGCTGGCCATGAATAGAGCTCATTACAAATGCTCGATAAATGGTTATTTGTTAATTTGTTATTAGTACATTAATAGGGTTTTTTGTTTGTTTGTTTTTTAGTGAGAGGAGGAGAGGCAGAGACAGATTCCTGCATGCTCTGGGACCGGGATCCACCCAGAAAGCCCACTAGGGGGCAATGCTCTGCCCATCTGGGGCCCTTGCTCCATTGCAATGCAAGCCATTTTTTTAGTGAGAGAAAGGGGGGCGAGGAGAAGCAGATGGGCACTTCTCCAGTGTGCCGTGGCCGGGAACCTGGGACCTGCACATGCGGGACAGACATTCTACTGAGCCAATGGGCCAGGGCCAACATTAATAGTTTTTGAAAGTCCATAGACCCACGGGGCAGGTTTCCTACCTTTTCCCAGAGATTAAACCTCGTTTTAGCATCGCTTTTCAGGATCTAAAATTTTTCTGGCTGTGATGGTTAATTTTATGTGTCAACTTGATTGGGCCATAATGCCCAGGTATTTGGTCAAATGTGACTCTAGATGTTAAATTTATTTTATTTTTATTTTATTCATTTTAGAGAGGAGTCACAGAGTGAGAGAGAGAGAGAGAAAGAGAGAAAGGGGGGAAGAGCTGGAAGCATCAACTCCCATATGTGCCTTGACCGGACCAGTGCAGGGTTTTGAACTGGCGACCTCAGTGTTCCCAGGTCGACGCTTTATCCACTGCGCCACCACAGGTCAGGCCAACTCTAGATGTTTATGAGGTTTCTTGGAGAAGTGGGGAATGGTTTGTTTGTTTATTTACTTATTTATTTATACATGTGTTTTCATCTTATTTTTCCCCTGACTTATTGAGATAGATTTGACCAACAGCATTATGTAAGTTTAAGGTGTACAAGGTGGTGACTTGATACATATACATACTGTGTATCAAAATTAATTTAAAAGATTAATTAATTCCTGATCACCTCACATAGTTACCTTTCTAAATTTTTTTAATTTTTATTAATTTTAGAAAGAAAGGAAGGAAGAGAAAGAGAAATGTTGATTTGTTTATCCACTATTTATGCATTCATTGGTCCACCAATCACTATGGAAAACTCAATATTTACTTAACTTCCCTAAGCCTTTGTTCCACAGTTCTCCCCATAGCACTGTTGTGAGAAAAATAGATAAATGTAGAGATGGATAGAGATAGAGGTAGAAATGGAGACAGGTAGATATAAAGATACAAAGGCTTGTGAGGGAATAAGTTCTGATTATTTTAAGCAATATAGAAAAATATTGTATGATCTCTCTGTTATGTAGGTTCTAAAAAAGCCCAACTTATAGAAGCAGAGTAGAATGGTGGTTACTAGGGCTGAGAAGTGTGGGAAATGGGTGATGTTGGTCAAAGGGAACAATCTTTCAGTTAGAAGATGAGTAAGTTCAGGGGATCTAATGGACAGCATGGTGACTAGAGTTAACAATACTGTATCATATCTTTGAAAGTTTCTAGGAGAGTAGATCTTAAATGTGTGCCCTGACCAGGGATTGAACTTGTAACCTTGGCGAATTGGGACAACTCTCTAAACAACTGAGTGAACCAGCCAGGGTGATAGTTACCTTTTTAAAAAAACTTTTTATGATTAGAATACTTAAGGAACTTTCATTTGCTCGTTGGAGGCAAATTGTACTTATGGGAGGATTTTGATCTTTTCTTAGCATACAGATAAAAACTAAACCTAAACAAGATGTCCATTAGGGTTATCTCAAAACATGTCTCTTATAAGCCTGCAAAAAGTGAATAGACCATTATAGGAAAATATCTGAACAGCTGACAATCTGAAATTTAATGGAGGGCTATCGATTTTAAACTTAGAATATCTATTTTCCTGGTGAGGGACAATGACTGGCAATGATTGATGTAAATCAGTAGCTACGGCCACCATCACAGCTGCCTGGCCCATGCAGGTTCACATTAGATTTGGACAGACAGTAATGAAACAACGGAGCCAAGAACTGGTGGGCCATTAGCTTTAATCCTAGCTTGCATCTGGTGGGCAAGAAATACACACAGTGGGAAACACTTGCTTTTCCATTCAGGGCTCCCAAAGCCACTGACTTATTTGAGTTTCCTAGAATCAAAGGTTTCTAGCTCACCAGACTTATTCACCTCTGTTTCCCATCTCCTTTTCTCTACACAAACTCTGCACAAACTGGCTTCTCCTTCAGCACTCCGCCATCTTGGCTGCCTCTCCTCTCCTCCACGTGGCCCTTATCTGCTCTCCTCTCTGCTTTCCTCCTAGACAGGGTTAGTCAACCTTTTTATACTTACCGCCCACTTTTGTATCTCTGTTAGTAGTAAAATTTTCTAACCACCCACCAGTTCCACAGTAATGGTGATTTATAAAGTAGGGAAGTAACTTTACTTTATAAAATTTATAAAGCAGAGTTACAGCAAGTTAAAGCATATAATAATAATTACTTACCAATTACTTTATGTCGGATTTTCACTAAATTTGGCAGAATAAATCTTTATAAAACAACTTACTATAGTTAAATCTATCTTTTTATTTATACTTTGGTTTCTCCACTACCACCCATCATGAAAGCTGGAATGCCCACTAGTGGGCGGTAGGGACCAGGTTGACTACCACTGTGAACGTAATTCCTCTTTTTCCCAGGACAACATGATCTCTCCTTTTAAAACCTTTTGGTGTGAAAGACCTCCCCAACACACATTAACATAATCAGGCCCATCCCAAGCAAGAAGGGCAACTAATATCATCACCTGGGTAACGGCTTTCATGTGGGCAGCGCCATCTTTAACAAATTGAGCATAATATATTTTATCTGCCCAACAATTGGGAAGGACAAAAAAGACAAAGGGAGCGGGGACGCCCCCTCTGGATACCTTGGGGAAGATAATAAAGGAATGGAGGGCCTCAGTGGACCCTGACCAGGTCCCTCCTCAGTCAAGTTTATGGGAATTGGGCTGGTTCCTTAATTTGATTTCTCCTTCCATGAAAGGAAGTGGTTAACCCGATTTGCAAGCTTGCTGTGAGGGGTCAATGAGACCATCTATGTAATCCAGCAGTTTACACTGCCTACCATAAAATAAATTTTTCATAAACAATCTTTTCCTTTCTTCATGAGATCTCTTGCTTGGGTAGGTGTGGGAAGAGAAGGAAAAGTGAAGTCTCTATGAATCTCCAACTCCAAGAGAGTAGCCCTAAGGGAAATAAATGTCAGTCATTGCCAAGAGCCCCATCATAGAAATCAGCTAAGAGGTGACTGACTTCTCAGGGTGAAGGTCACACTCAGGTGGGGCATTTCATGTGTCTTTGTAGTTGTCAGAGAGAGGACCATGAACAGGAAGTGCAAGTCTGGTGCAAGAATGGCCTGGGAGGAGTGAGGGAATCTTTCACCATATTCAATTTTTGCTTTGGTGTACCCAATGGGCAGCCCAGCCATGCTAATATTTGTGCAAGACAATGGGAAACAAGGCTGAGGTCATGGTAGTATGACTTACATTCACAGTGCTGTGCAACCATTACCACTATTGATTTTCAAAACCTTGGAATCATCCCAAGAAACTCTGTCCCATTAAGCAACAACTTCCCATTTGTTCCTCTTCATGGCCGCTGGTAACCTCTAGCCACTGTCTGTCTCTGAATTTTCCTGTATAAACGGAATCCTACAATATGTGGTCTCTTGTGTCTGGCTTATTTAATTTATTTATTTATTTAAGAGAGAGATAGAGACAGAAAGGGGGAGAAAGTGAGAAGCATCAACTCATAGTTGCTTCACTTTAGTTGTGCATGGATTGCTTCTCATATGTGCCTTGACTGGGATTGGACCTCAGGCTCAAATTGAGCCAGTGACCCTTTGCTCAAGCTGGTGACCTTTGTGCTCAAGCCAGTGGTTGGGTTTCAATCCAAGAACCTTTGGGCTCAAGCCAATGACCTTGGGATTGTGTTGATGATCTCATGCTCAAGCCAATGACCTCGTGCTCAAGCTAGCGACCTCAGGGTTTAGAAATCGTGATCTCAGCGTTCTGGGTCAACGCTTTATCCACTGCACCACCACCGGCCAGGCCACTCAGTGTAATGTTTTCAGGATTCATCCATGTGATAGAATGTGTCAATTTCATTGCTTTCTAAGGCTGAATAATGCTGCATTGTGTGGATCTAGCACATTCTGTTCATTCACTCATCTGTTGCCAAGCACTTGGTTTGTCCCCCATGGCTGTTTTGAATAGCGCTGTAAAGAAAATTGCTATTCAAGCCCCTGCTTTCAAATCATTCAGTATGTGCCTAGGGGTGGAATTTCTGGGTCACGTGAGTCTTTTTTAGCTTTTTGCTCTCATTACCATTTTATACTATCAAAGTCTTAGAACCATGTTACTCTTTGAAAATTAGTTAATCCACTTGACTCAAGAGTTTCTGAAAACAGTGACAATATTTACCTTGGGGGTTGTTATAAAGATGAGTAATAATGTACATAGCATAGCATCTGCTGTAATTGTTCAGTCAACTTTAATTGTGAAGACATAAACCATGCTTATTTCCCGATGGTTCTGGAAAACTTGAACCCACTTTGAGGTAAACAGCCACGCACCCAGCTCCCTTCCGCCTTGTGACCTGGCTCGTGTGGCTCACATCTGAGCTGCTTTGGTCCTCACTCTTACACTTTGCCAAGTCAACACCCATATTCCTACTCAGGCCCGACCCCGGTTAGCACTCACTCTTTTTCTGTTTTGAAAAAAATTCTTAATTAGGGTCATGAATTTTATAATGGATTTTATTTTTGGAGAAGTTTTTAGGTTCACAATGAAATTGAGCAGAAGCCACAGAATTCCCATGTACCCTTTGTCCCCATACATGTGCAGTCTTCCCCATGATCAATGTCCCCCACCAGACTGGGACATTTGTTACAATTGATGACATTGACACCCCATTATCACCCACAGTCCATCCACTTTTGAATAAGGGGCCTAATTTCACACGGTGCACAAGTAAGAGTGCATGCAAGGCTAGAATACAGGTTTCCCTATCTAAACCCCAGAGCCAGAACCAGAACCCTAAGTTATTTAAAGCCAGACCACCCTCAAATCGTATCTCAGAGGAGGGTCCTATGTCCCCCTGTCCCAACAAAAACGGTAGCTTCTGCCATGAGAACAGGTCCCACCTCTTCAGCCCCACCCCCAATCGATTTCAGTCACAGTATTTCCAAACCTTATCCTTGTTGTAGTTCCGGGTCAGTGAACACCATTTCCTGCCAAATGCATCCGAGTCTTCGGTACATTCCCAGTAGATCATGCGTCTGTGCCAGAAGGGGAACACACATTTGGCAAAGTCTACAGAGAATAAAGAAGCAATCAGAATAAGAAATCTTTTTTTGTGCCTCTTCATCATAACACACACATACACACACACACACACACACACACACACACACACACACTTTCCACTCTGTTCTATTCCATCAAAGGCAAGTGCTAAAAGCCTCCTTTTCCAGGTAATGTTGAAGCACTACTATGTTTGGTGCAATGTGCTTGTCATACATATAAGGTGACCAGATGTCCCGCTTTTGGTGGGACAGTCCCAATTTTTAACAATTTGTCCAGCGTCCTGCAGCATTTTTTAAAAGTCCCAATTTTTGGAAAGAATACACGAAAAGGAAATGCTAAGAAAAGCTACAGAACGGCAGCAGAACGGGAAGGGAATATACAGTTTTCTGCGGGAGACCACACCTCGACCTGGAAGTGCCCACACTGCCGCAAGAGCTGGCTGACCCGTGCAGGGCCCCGAAACAAACAACTTCGGGCAGGACGTACCTGCTGGAGCAGTGGCTGTCAAATCCCCTAACTACCCAAGGCCTGCGACCTGGATGCCGACGTGGGGCTCCGGGCTCCGCGAGGTGCAAGCCACTCGGTCTCCAGTGGGCGGTGGGGCTGGACGCGGGGAGCGGCCACCGCAAGGACGAGTCCAGGCGGGGAGTGTGTGTGACCGCTCGTGTGTGAGCGTGCCAGCGGTGCTGCCCTGCCTGCTCCCGCCCGCTCATGCAGCTCCGGCATTGGCTTCAGGACTGTGTAACCCAATCCCTCTGACTCACTCAAAATTTCCCATATAATAATATTTCTGAAAATGACCTTTTTAATGAGGTGTCATTATTAAAAAAATAGATTGATAAGGAAAAGGTTAAATCTTGGGCATCAGCAAAAATCACAATAGAGAACAAATGGTTAGAAATATTTTATCATTTTGAAACAAACCATGTTCCATACAATAATGCACTAAAAATTGTGGAATACGCGCTGTCTTTACCAGGAACTAATGCTGCCACTGAACGCGTTTTCTCTACAGTAAATAAAGTGTGGACATCAGAAAAATCACAATTAAGTGTTGAGACTTTGAAAGCCATTTTATGTGTGAAATATAATTAAACAAATTCTTGTGAAATTTTTCATAAATTTAAATAACGACAGCAATCTACTAAAAAATATTCACTCAAATGAGAAAAATAATACTATACATAATTTTTAATGTAATATTTGTAAATTGTACTTATGTTGAAATTTAAAAAATATATTACAGCCTGACCTGTGGTAGCGCAGTGGATAAAGCGTCGACCTGGGAACACTGAGGTCGCCAGTTCAAAACCCTGCACTGGTCTGGTCAAGGCACATATGGGAGTTGATGCTTCCAGCTCCTCCCCCGTTTCTCTCTCTCTCTCTCTCTCCTACTCTGTGTCTCCTCTCTAAAAATGAATAAAATAAAAAATTAAAAAATATATTACAATACTATTTTTGCATTCTATGAAAATTTTTTTTGCTCCATATACAACAAATTTTTAATCAAGTACACCCCCCTCCCCGTCAAAGGTGTCCCGCTTTACCAATTTTAAAATCTGGTCACCTTACATACATACCATCAGAGAGCTGCACGTCCATCACTAATTTCACAGTTTAATGGATTGTGCATTCCATTTGCTGAGCTCTCCCGAGGATCTCAGCGCACCACGGCTCCAGCCACCAGGGCTCCCACCGTGAGGGCCAGAGGCAAGAACTCACCTTCCTCAGCACAGTACTTCCAATACCCCTGGTAGGTCTTGTTTAAGGAGCACCACCTGTGTTTTGCCTTGAACTTGACGCAGTCATAGAATATCCCGGTTTTATAGTAAAATGGAAAGATACACTTGCCACCTAGAAAAAATAAAAGTTCCTGCTACGACTCTGGGGTGGGTGGTTGTGATGGGACAAAGGTACTGTCATCCTACGGACAGGAGCGCTCGGGTACCAGAGGCTCCGCCGTGTTTCTGCCAGGTGCTGCGCAGGCGCGCAGGGCGGGGCTGAGCGGCCTTGGGCACAGGGTCTGTGTGGATGCTCCCATCCTGCCCCACCTTGCTGCAGGGCATAAGCAGCCTTCAAATTTTCCTTAGCTCTTGGCCCCAGTTCCTCCACAGATCTACCCTAAGCTAGAAACATAAATGTGGATATGTATGTATTAAACAATTTCCCCCGTATCTCTTTTCTTCACCCTCTTCCATCTTCATGTATATCCATACACACACGTGCACACACACATACATGCACACAGGAACCCACACACCCCCACACACACGCACAAGCACACGCACA
This sequence comes from Rhynchonycteris naso, assembly GCA_037038555.1. NCBI lineage: Eukaryota > Metazoa > Chordata > Mammalia > Chiroptera > Emballonuridae > Rhynchonycteris > Rhynchonycteris naso. Next base: position 249,387,337 of record CM072997.1, on the reverse strand, counting down.
AGCACACTCGCACAGGCACACAAACACACATGAGCACATACACGGGCACACACATGCACACATGTACATACAGGTACACAGTCACATAGACACACATGTGCAAACACATGCACAAACAGATGCTCATGCACACAGACACACATGCACACACACAACATGTACTGCTCACAAAAATTATGGGATATTTTATCACTTCATATTCATTTTGAATATCCACTAATTTTTGTGAGCAGTATATATAGCCTGGTTTGTATCTTCCTACACTGTTCCTGAGGCCCATATGGAGAGCTCTACCCATCTATCTCTCCATAGACAGATGTATATCTCCAGCTATATAACGTATATGATTGTACCTAATAAATACATATACAAATGCACACAGACACAGATGTTTGTTCCTTCCACAAATGAACCATACTTTATACCCATAACTGCAGCTTCTAACTTAACAGAGAAATTCTTTTAAACATATCCTTTTAACTTTTCTAGCTCTTACTCCTTTCGAATGCTGGGTCATATTTCTGTGATCTGGATTTTGCCACAATTTAGTCGATATTTTTTTCCGTCCATAAATACAGCTACAGCAAACATTCGACATATGTAGATCCTGTTAGGTTTAGGTCCAGGGCTCCTTTAAATCCCAAGCCCCTATAAAACTCAAACTCCCCTCACCCAACTTGAGCTACTTCTTCAGTAAGCATCTCCCTCACCCAACCTCCCCCACCCCCTGAGCAACTCCCCCCACCCCGGAAAGGTTCTGAGAGATGTCCTTGGGACAAGGCCATCATGAGGGACCTGAGGGATGATCAAGGCAGACAGTCTGTCTGTAATTAAGGCCTCAAATCAGGATATGCTAATCTGGGCATGTCCAGGAACAGGCAACCTCGTGCCAGCAAATGCCTGCAGCAACCTCTATATCTAATGCTCCCTCCCACAGCTCAGCGCTGACACCCTTTGCTGGTCGCAGTCCGCTTGCATCCAGGCGCTTTTAAAATAAACTTTCCTTTTGGAACACACTAGCCTTGTGTTTTCTGTTCGGCCCACAGTTTCTGCCTTTCAAATCCTTCTGCACTGACACATTTGGTTCTATAGAATGGAATCCCAAAGGCAACATTATTAAGTTAAAGAACATGAGCATATTTTAACAGATTTTTTTTTAAGAGAGGAAGGAAGAGAGTAAGAGATAGACAAGAACATCCATCCGTCCCGTTTGTGACCTGACCGGGGATCGACCTGCAACCTCTGTGCTTTAGGACGATGCTCTAACCAGAGCCAGAGCATGTGCATTTTTAACACTGATGGCAATTACTTTTTCAAAGGCCAAGAACAATTCATCTTTCCCACTAATGCGCTCTTTTACCTGAATTTTCACTTGCATGAAACATTCACTTTTTAAATGTTTACCTTTATAACAGGTGTTCCTCATCTTGTTTTAAAAGGCCCCCTCCCTGGTCCTTAGGGCACACCTATAGTTTCCTACATTTTCTTCTTAAATGATTTTGTTCCTTTTGCATTTAAAATTTGATTAAAGGGGAACTTAGTTTTACACCTGACACAGCAGGGGAGTGCAACTTACTATATTTCCCCATGTATAAGATGCTCCCATTTATAAGACACACCTTAATTTTGGGGCCCGAAATTTGGGAAAAAAATGTATTACATAAAGTAATTAAACTTGTTTTATTCATCATAAAATTCATACAACTTCTTATCACTGGCAAAACTCCCATTAGCTTGTCCTCATCTGTTTCTGATGACAAATCACCGTCTTCAACGATGAGTGCAAAAACAAGTGGGAAAAGTGGGAAATGCAAGTAAAAAAATCTACAATCACTGTATAAAAAGCACCCAGTTTATAGAGCCCAAATTTTTCCCAAAAAAGTGCATCTTATACATGGGGAAATACAGTAATTTGCTTCCGAGTAGCCATTAAATAAGGACAAATTAATGACAAAATAAGCCACCTGTGCCTTTAAATACCATACATTTAGAAGTACAGTTAGAGTGTAATATCATACCCTGGATCCATTCTGAGCTTTCCATCAAGTATATTGAGATTATTGGGGAGGTAAGGCACATGGCGGTAAAACGAGGAGGGTCAACAGCTGTCAGAATATATTCCTTATTATTATTTGACTCTTTCTAGGCTGATATCATGCTATTTATATGACTATATTTATGGTTTGTTTAAATATCTAATAACACAAGTGCTACTTCACACTGGTACTACTTTTATTTATTTTATTTTATTTTATTTTTTTACAGGGACAGAGAGAGAGTGTCAGAGAAAGGGACAGACAGACAGGAACGGAGAGAGGTGAGAAGCATCAATCATTAGTTTTTCGTTGCCGTCGCAACACCTTAGTTGTTCATTGATTGCTTTCTCACATGTGCCTTGACTGCGGGCCTTCAGCAGACCAAGCCACCCCTTGCTGGAGCCAGTGACCTTGGGTCCAAGCTGGCGAGCTTTTGCTCAAGCCAGATGGGCTCCGCGCTCAAGCTGGTGACCTCGGGGTCTCGAACCTGGGTCTTCCGTATCCCAGTCCGACGCTCTATCCACTGCACCATCGCCTGGTCAGGCTGTACTACTTTTATTTTTAAGATTTTATTTATTGAATTTATATATAGAGAAAAGTGGGCGAGGGAGGCAGGGAGGAGAGGGAAGCATCAACTTGTTACTTCCTGTATGTGCCTTGACCCGGAATGCCAGGGTTTCCAGTAGGTAACCTCAGCGTTCTGGGTCAGTGCTCTATACACTGAACCACCACAGGCCAGACTCGGCACTATTATTGTTCATAATTTTCCTAATTATTATTGTACAGGTTTTTTACGAATTTTCACATCAGGTGTTCTCTATGAAAACGGCAGAAACATAAGTGTGACAGCAGATAGTGCCAGAGAAAGTTTGCTGAATTCTGTCCCTCACTTTTCTTCGTCTATTTACAAGGTACTTGTATTGCATTTTTTGAAAGAAGAAAATAATATTTTCTTTTTACTAGAAAAAGAAAATGTACTAATTTCCTCATTTTTACACTATGAAAAGAAAAGGTACTTTAATAGTAAAAGTTTTATGATCAACTTACCCAAGACTTCTGGATAGTAAGGCATAGTTTCTGAAAAACAAAATTTGAAGCTGGCATTTATTTTACTACTCTAACATCTTCCAACCAAGAACATAGGCTTCTATTTTTTAGAACTTGCTTTATGTTCTTTGCTATGATTTTATCATTCACTTCACATAAGTCCTGCACTTTTTTTTTTTTTGGAGAGAGAGATGACAGACAGACAGACACATACAAGAAGTGGGAGAGATGAGAAGCATCAACTTGTTAGTTGGGGCATTTTAGGTGTTCACTGATTACTTCTTTTTAATTTTTTAAAAAGTATTTTATTTATTGATTTTAGAGAGAGGAGAGAGAAAGAGAAAGGCAAGGGGGAAGGAGTGGGAAGCATCATCTTGTAGAAGTTGCTTCTCGTATGTGCCTTGACCAGGCAAGCCCAGGGTTTCAAACTGGCAACCTCAGCCTTCCAGATAAATGCTTTATCCACTGCACTGCCACAGGTCAGGCTGATTGCTTCCTATATATGCTTTGGCTGGGGGGCTCCAGCAAAGCCAGTGACCTCTTGCTCAAGCCAGTGACTTTGGGCTTCAAGCCAGTGACCCCTGAGCTCAAGCCAGCGACCATGGGGTCATGTCTATGATCCCATTCTCAAGCTGGCAACCCCGCACTCAAGCTGGTGAGCCTGCGCTCAAGCTGGTGACCTTGGGTTTTGAACCCAGGCCCTCAGCATGCCAGGTCAATGCTCTATCCATTGTACCACCACCTGGTTAGGTAAGTCCTGCATGTTTCTTGCTGATTTAATTCCGAAGTGGTTGTTGTCATTGATATAAAGTGAAATGCTTCGTTTTTTCATCAATGTGTAGGAGGTCCTTACCAACAGAGAGAAAAACTATTGACTTTGTTTCTCTTATATCCTGCCACATAGCCAGATTCTTTCATTAAAACTATGTAGTAATCTTTACTAATGTTCCTCAGGATTTTTTAGAGAGAGGAAAGGAGAGAAAGACAGAAAGGGAGAGAGAGAGAGAAGCATCCACTCATTGTTCTACATAGCTGTACATCCACTGATTGCTTCTTATAGATGCTCTGACCGGGTCTAAAACCAGCAACCTCAGGATGGAGCTAGTGCACTGATTGGGGTTCAAACTGGTGCCCTCGGGATCAAGCTGTGATCCCAGGATCAAACCAGTGACTTCAGTGTTCTGAAACGAGATTCTATTCACTGCACCACTGGCCAGGGCAAAGTTTACAATCATAAGAATTTTTCTGTAGGCTTATGCATGATTTTTTTCTTTTACAACATCACATATGTTAGAACAGTCCCTCTCCCCAATAATGTTAACTAGTCCTGGTCAAAAGAGACTTCTCTGACCTCTGTACCTTCCTGGTTTTAGTTGGAATGGCATTCAGGTTAAGAGTGTTCATTTTAGCAAGGTTAGTAAGAGTAAAAGAAATAGAAATCAATAAAAATATATCCATCACCAGCGAACTTTAAAATAAAATAGAACTTTATAGTATTATACAAACATTAACAAAGATGAGATATAAAGAGATATAAAAAAGTTTGTACTTCACCTTTAGGTGACAAAACACATTTTCTATAAGATTATTTTTGAACAAAGAAAATCACATTATAAAGTTGTATATAATGAAATATTTGATCAGTCAAAAATATGAACAGGGCCCTGGCCAGTTGGCACAGCGGTAGAATGTTAGTCCGGCGTGTGGAGGTCCCGGATTCGATCCCTGGCCAGGGCACATAGGAGAGGCACCCATCCACTTCTCCACCCTTCCCCCTCTCCTTTTTCTCTATCTCTCTCATCCCCTCCCACAGCTAGGTTCCATTGGAGCAAAGTTGGCAGGGTCACTGAGGATGGCTGCATGGCCTCCACCTCAGGCGTTAGAATGGCTCTGGTTGCAATGGAGCAATGCCCCAGATGAGCAGAGCATCGCCCCCTAGTGGGCATGCCAGGTAGATCCCAGTCAAGCATATGCAGGAGTCTGTCTGCCTCCCGGTTTCTCACTTCAGAAAAATACAGCCTAACCAGGCAGTGGAGCCGTGGATAGAGTGTCGGACTGGGATGCAGAGGACCCAGGTTCGAGACCTCAAGGTCGCCAGCTTGAGCGTGAGCCCATCTGGCTTGAGCAAAAGCTTATCAGCTTGGACCCAAGGTCGCTGCCTCGAGCAAGGGGTTACTCGGTCTGCTGAAGGCCCATGGTCAAGGCATATATGAGAAAGCAATCAATGAACAATTAAGGTGTCACAACAAAAAACTGATGATTGATGCTTTCATCTCTCTCTGCTCCTGTCTGTCTGTCCCTGTCTATCCCTCTCTCTGACTCTCTCTCTGTCCCTGTAAAAAAAATAAAAAAAAGAACAGTAACATTTTGATAGCTCTTTTCTTCTTTTTCCTTAACTATTTTTTAATACAGGATGTACTTTTTCTTATACACAAAGACATAAAATAGCAGTTTTTCATGAAAAATATGATTTTTACCAGGATAAAAAGTATTCAACAACTTCACATTGTATTTTTAAAAATTGTAATTAAAGAACGTTGATCAACTCACCTATAGTTGGTATAGTGTCATCTGAAAGACACAATTTTAAACAAATATTTATTTATTTATTTCACTGGATTTAGCCTTTGAAATAAAATATCTTTCCAAATTACATTCTAGTAATAATAATAATATTTTTTAAATGATGCATCTAAATTTCAATAGTGCTCGCCTGACCAGGCGGTGGAGCAGTGGATAGAGTGTTGGACTGGGACGTGGAGGACCCAGGTTCGAGACCCCGAGCTTGCCAACTTGAGCGCAGGCCCATCTGGCTTGAGCAAAAGCTCGCTAGCTTGAACCCAAGGTCACTGCCTCAAGCAAGAGGTTGCTTGGTCTGCTGAAGGCCTGCAGTCAAGGCACATGTGAGAAAGCAATCAATGAACAAGTAAGGTGTTGCAACGAAAAACTAATGATTGATGCTTCTCATCTCTCTCTGTCCCTGTCTATCCCTCTCTTTGACTCTCTTTCTGTCCCTGTAAAAAATTAATTAATTAGTTAATTAACTAAAAAAAATAAATTTCAATAGTGCTCATTTATTTATTTTTTTAGCGAGAGAGGGAGACAGGCAGAGAGAGAAATGAAAAGCATCAACTCATAGTTGTTCATTGATTGCTTTCTCTTGTGCCTTGAGCAGGGGCTCCAGCAGAGCGAGTGACCCCTTGCTCAAGCCAGTGACCTTGGGTTCAAGCCAGTGACCATGGGATCATGTCAATGAGTTCACAGTCAAGACGGCAACCTTAAGGTTTTGAGCCTGGGACCTCAGCATCCTAGCTTGATGCTCTCTATCCAATGCACCACCACGGGTCAAGCTAAAGTTATTTTTAAAACAACAACAACAAAATTATTTACTTTTTCCACACTTTCTTAGAAAATTAACCACCTTATAATTGGAAAAAACATGGTTTATTATTTTACCATTTCTTCCTGATTTGTTTGATTGTATTTCTTTTGGTATGTTCTGAAAGGTACAAGTTGAAGAAAAATGTATGCAGGTGTCCTTGGTTTTTAAAACAAGATCAAATTAGTTTTAGCATCTGTTAAAAAGAGTCTCTGCAGTTCAGCTGCAAAGGCTTGTTGTGAGGATGAAAGGGAAAGTAGTTCACGGCCCTCGCAGTACACAGCATATAGGAAGCACTCAGCATATGCTGATAATTTTATTGCAATGATAAAGATTTCTCTTCTTACAATAATCATTATTTTTCCCCTACCAGATGACTCACCTGAGTTTGCAATACATTTTCACAAACCATAGAGAACCTATATCCACTAAAAATTGTTCTAGCATTCAAGTTTGAGAGAGTTTAATAGCCCACAAATATTAAAATGACAAATCTCAAAAAATGTGTCCATTGCTCACAGATGTTCAACTGTTCTTCTCTAAGACCAGAACACAGGTGGGATCTCAATGTGTGTGTACTTGCCTGTAGAGTTTGAACAGGCAAACTGTAAAAAATATGCAACTTTTCTTTTTCTAGGACAGGAAACACGCATGAAGAGGGAAGTGGGAGGCCCCCTACCAGTGTGGGGGATTGCAACAGGAGGACACATGAATAGAAACTGATGGTGCGGAGATGTGGCTATTAATAAGCTTTCTCAGACTCCAGCTCAAATCCTAGTCATCACGACCTAACTGTGTAACTTTAGGAACGTGATTCAGCCCCTTGGTGTCTCAGATTCTCTTCTATAAAATAAGGATGAGAATTTTACCTACCTCATGGGTTGCTATGAAAGACAGATGTATTATGCATATAAACTACTTAGAATAGTGTCTGAAACAAAGCAAGCCCTTAACTGACAGCTGCTATTGTCATCCACAATGTTACAGCTACTGAACTATTGTCACCATCACCATCGCTATCTTCATCGTCGTCATTATCACCATTATTTTCTCACTATTGTCTGTCATTAGTAAGATTCAGGCTGGTCTTCGGGGAAGGCACGGTGGTGTTTCTGATATAGAACATGATGTGTTTTTAAAATTTTTGTCACCCTTTTCACTCACACCTGAATTCTACTATTAGATATTCACACCTTTGGAGCTGTTACTTCCAAATGGAAATCCCTTCCCTGAGAGGGGATATGTAGAGAAGACAAAGGCATTGAGCATCTTCGATGTCCTGTGAACTACAATGAATGTACCCAAACAACTTTGTGAGGCAGGCATTATTTCCACTATCTTACAGACAAGAGAACAAAAGTTCTGAAGAGTAAACTAAGTTCTGTAATGTTGCTGAGTAGATCTGAGAATTCAGTTTGAGTCCCTGATGGGGAAAGCGGTCAGTGGACTCTAATGACCCCCAGCCCCTACACTGGCTCAACCACTTACCAGTCAGCTGCCCTCAGTTTCCTCAGCTGTAAAGTGTGAAGAGAATTTTAGGATGTCAACTCCTTCCCAACTGGAATATTTTGAGATCGCTGGAATGGGAGGGACTGCCTGGTGGCTTTATCTTTTCCTCTCCACCACCCTTCCTTCACGAGCCATGAAACCTGAAATACTTACCTCCTCACCCCTTAGAACTTGCATTTTTTGTGTGTGTGTCATTTTTGCATGGTTTTTGATAAAGTGACTTTATGTAAAGACTCTTTAATGTTAAATCACCATCAACTTAATTAAATATTAAAATCAATTTAATGACATATTTAAAACTAGTCTCCTAAAAATAGCTCCATTAATTTGAGAATCGGTCCCAGATGGGGGTTGCCGGGTGGATCCCAGTCGGGGCGCATGCAGGAGTCTGTCTCACTATCTCCCCTTCTCTCACTTAAAGAAATAAAATAGTCTCAATTTTGGAAGGAGACATAACCTAAAATGAATTTTAGAATAAACACAGAATGAGAAGTCTTGATTTTCCCCAGCTAGCAGGCGAGGCATGCTGTTTAATACCCATTTAAATAATGTAAGATAGAGCAGCATAATTTACTAACCCAAGACCTTTGGCTTGGGCCCACCGGCCGGGATAGTCCTCCCTGCGAGGGACCCCACTGCAACCCTTGAGAACGCCTTATCATAGTGGAGAAATGACATTTTGCGCATGGCAAAGGGTCAAGACTTGCGTATGTCCAGGACCAGGGTCACTAGGCCCAGCCTTCTGTTGACAACTTGCCAGGTCCGCCTCGGGCTCCTCTCCCAGGCCAGACCTCACAGGTGCCCGACCCTTTCTCCTCTTGTCTTCCCACAGCCTGCAAACCTACTCAGTGCAGACATATGGCTGTCTCATGTCTGCCTCCCATGCGACTGCCAGGCCCCGAACCCATCTTATCACTTCTGAGATGCTAAAATGCAATACTTTGTGGATCCTCCAAAGTCAGAGTGCACCTGACTCTTTATTTTTATTTTATTTTATTTTATTTTTTTGTGACAAAGACAGAAAGAATCAGAGAGAAGGACAGATAGGAACAGACAGACAGGAAGGGAGATGAGAAGAATCAATTCTTCTTTGCAACACTTAGTTATTCATTGATTGCTTTCTCATATGTGCCTTCACTGGGGGACTACAGCAGACCGAGTGACCCCTTGCTCGAGCCAGCAACCTTGGGCTCAAGTTGGTGAGCCTTGCTCAAACCAGATGAGCTAACGCTCAAACTGAAGACCTCGGGTTTTGAACCTCTGTCCTCCGTGTCCCAGTCGGATGTTCTCCACTGCGCCACCACCTGGTCAGGTGTGCCCCTGACTCTTGATGGCACCTTATTATCTGCAGACTGGGTTGCTGTGGGCATGTGGTCATCACTACCCGCACTGACTGTGACCACAGTCACAAGGCCAGCATCCAAATTTGTAGTATGCATGTCACTGGCTCAAAGAAAACTTCCAGAGACAACAATGAATGAGACCCCTTAACCTCCAGAAGCAGATGCTTGGGAAAGCTGAAGAGAGTGACAAATGACTATACGACTGTGCTGATCATTTTCAAAAGTAGGTTAGCGTCTCCTGAGGGTAAGGACCTGGAAACATGCCCGGGACCAGGGGTGCTCAATTCTCTTAGGTGTTTATTCAACAAATGCTGTTGTCACTGACTCTTTTTTTTTTTTAATGTTTTATTTATTTATTTGTTTGTTTGTTTATTTATTTATTTATTTTACAGGGACAGAGAGAGAGTCAGAGAGAGAAATAGACAGGGACAGACAGACAGGAACAGAGAGAAATGAGAAGCATCAATCATTAGTTTTTCATTGCCGTTGCGACACCATAGTTGTTCATTGATTGCTTTCTCACACGTGCCTTGACCGCGGGCCTTCAGCAGACCGAGCCACCCCTTGCTGGAGCCAGCGACCTTGGGTCCAAGCTGGTGAGCTTTTGCGCAAGCCAGATGGGCCCGTGCTCAAGCTGGCGACCTCGGGGTCTCGAACCTGGGTCTTCCGCATCCCAGTTCGATGCTCTATCCACTGCGCCACCGCCTGGTCAGGCTGTCACTGATTCTTGACAGTATCGGATTATATGTGGAAAAACATGACTCTGACAAACCAGTAGCCAGATGCTAACACTGGAGAAATCTAGGACCATCTTAACCAGGTTCCTTCACTTAGATGTTCTTTTTTCTGTACATACAGAAGTGGTATCTCATTTCAAAAGTCTGACACGCGTGTCATAGGTTTGCCATCATGGTTCTAAGCAATCGAGCTATCCGGCCAGGGCATTTTTAAAAAAGATTTTATTATTTATTGATTTTATAGAGAGAGAGAGAAAGGCAGGGGAAGAGGAGCGGGAAGCATTAACTCCTAGTTGCTTCTCGTATGTGCCTTGACCGGGCAAGCCCGGGGTTTCCAACAGATGCCCTCAGCGTTTCAGGTCCATGCTTTTTCCACTGCATCACCACAGGTCAGGCAACATTTCTGATCTTTTATTTTAATTAGTTGAGCCTTTTGGGGGGGTTTGTTTTGTCTTTAAAATCTATCAGTGGATCATGCCTGTTAACTGGAGATACCTGAAAAGTATAGAGAGCATCTTTTTCTTTCTTAGAGCAAATGAAATAAGGGTGACTGTCACCCTCCACGACATTTCAGACTTGATGACATAGGCAGTAGATGTGCCCAACCCAGACACTGTCACAGAGCTCCTCACCTTGGTAGAGGTGGACGACCACACTGACCACCCCGTAGACCCAGACCAGCAGGAGCCGGGAGTGCAGCAACGACATGCTCCTCCTTCCGGAACTGCAGGCCCAGCTCAGCCTCAGGACTTATAGCCACATCACTCACCTAGCCCCTCCTCCCCCCTTCTCCCTCCTCTTCCTCCCTCTCCCTCCCCTCCTTTTCTCCATTATCCCCAGCTCCTCCTCTCCCCTCCCGTCTAATGTCCTTTCTTCTTCGCATCTCCTTTCTCCTCTTCTGTCTCCATTTTCTCCTCCCCCTGCTCTCTCCCACCCTCTCTCCACTCCTCTCCCTTCTCCACTCTCTCCCTCTTCTCCACCACCTCCTTCTCCCTCTCCATTTCTTCTCCTTCTCCCTCCCTGTCCTGCCTCCTTCCTTCTTCCTCCTCTTTCTTCTCCTTTTTCACCTTTCCACCCTCCCCCTCTCTGCCCCAAAGAGGTGTCCAAAAGCCAGGGCTGGAGTCCCGGGAGATGCTCAGGGAGCTAGCTACTGGGGAAGCAGGTACGCTGTCCGGCACCAGCCCCACAGGAGCGCTCCGCTGGCCTCAGTGATGATCCTGTTTGCTGGCCGCTTGCCTCCCTTAGTGACTGACTGGCCTCAGGGGCTTCCTGGGGCCTGGCAGCTCTCAGGATTAAGTCATGCAGGGTTTATGGTCACTGACATTTCCCAACTCTGAAAAGTAAAGATTAATTGTGAATTCTGAAACACACCCTCTTGTATTCCTAATTAACATTTTTTAAAAGAGGAAAGCATGTCTATCATTTTATCTCCATTCTTTTTCTACCTAAGACAAGAATTTCCTTTTGAGAAATGATGTCTGCTGCCCTTACACAATAGATTTTTTTTGAGAGAGAGAGAGAGGAAGGGAGAGAGACAGGAACATCGAGCTGCTCCTGTATGTGCCCTGACCAGGGAACCGAACCAGCAACCTTCATGCTCCTGGAGGATGCTCCAACCAACCAAGCTACCCGGCCAGGGCTTAATTCTTTTATTGATTGATTGAGTTTTAGAGGAGAAAGGGGAGAGGGCGAAGGAAAGCATTCACTTGTTGTTCCACTTAGTCGTGCATTCACTGGTTGATTCCCGTGTGTGCCCTGACTGGGGATCGAACCCTCAGCCTTGTCATTTCCAGACAATGAATGCTCTTAACCAACTGAGATAACCTGCCAGGGCTACTGGTCTAATTTCTACATATAACGCAGTGGTTCTTAACCGTTTTTTGAGGTACCAAACCCACCAGTTTCATATGCGCATTCACCGAACCCTTCTTTAGTGATAAATAAAATATGATTTTATTTTCCAAATTCAAGACATAGGTATATGTTTTTTTACTGGTGCACAAAATGAGCCGTGCATGAACATCACCTTGCTCAAAGAACAAAACCAACAAAGTGCATGAACTCACAACAAATTACGGTATTACTTTATTCTGGCCTCCGCAGCAGAGGCTTCTCCAAACCCCTGAGACCGACTCATCGAAACCCTAGGGTTCGATAGAACCCAGGTTAAGAACCACTGATATAATGTATATAAGGTTGTATATACACTTGGTAGTATATCTAGAATGCAGGCTCATATTTAAAGGTAAATATTAATATAATAAAATGAATTTAAAATGTACCTTGTTAGCATTACTAAAGTTATGCAGGGTAAAAGTGAAAACAGCCTAGATAATCTCAATGCATTCAGACATTCCAGAAAAGATATGAATGAGGCTATTGGACTGTCTGGCCAAGGGCCAAGGTCATGAGACATTCAGGTCAGAATGAGACAGACAGAGACTGAACAAAACTCAGAGGCAGAGAAAGAAATTGAGACAGGGAAAAGAGAGAGAAAGAAGGAGGAAGATGAAAGAGGGTACAAGAGAGACAGAGACCAAGAAAATGCAGAAAGGGAACCTCCATGTAAGAAAATTCAATCTCAGGCCCTGGCTGGTTAGCTCAGTGGTAGAGCATTGACCTGGTGTGTGGAAGTCCCAGGTTTGATTCCTGGTCAGAGCACACAGGAGAAATGATGTGTTTTTCCACCCCTCCCCTTCTTCTCTCTTTCTCTCTCTCTCTATTCCCCTCCTGCAACCATGGTTTGATTGGTTTGAGCACATCTGCCCCAGGCACTGAGGAAAGTTCTGTGACACTAAAAATAACTCAGTTGCGAGCATCAGCCCCAGATGGGGTTGCTGGGTGGATCTCGGTTGGGGCGCATGTGGGAGTCTCCTACTCTATCTCCCCTCCTCTCACTTGGAAAAGAAGAAAACAAAATTTAACCTCAAAACCTCTGACTCTGGAAACACCCCGGCATGGGAAATGAGAACATGACCAAAGGGACATTAAAATGAGACCCCAAACACACTGCCTCAAGCCCCACTGTCCCCACCAACTGGCTGTGTGGCTTTTGGCAAGTTCCTCAGCACATCAGTGCCTCAATTCCTCATCTATAAAACCAAGGAGTCCTGTTTGGGATCAGTGGTGCCATTGGGTGAAGCTGCACAGTGTCCACTGTGAAAGGTACCAAGAGAAGACTTATGGATGTTTAACAATTTTTTTCAGAATGGTAAAATAGGATTTCAACATGAGGAAAACCCAGATGATGCATTTCAGAGAGCTAGTTTTGATTCTCCCACACTTCGCTTCACATAGAAAATTCTGGAGCTCTTGGTATTCAGCCTAAACCAGTGGTCTTCCTGTAGCTGATCGTGGAGGAGCCCTTTCTCCTCTGTTCACGAAGATTCTTGCCCACAACTCCAGCCCCCACAAAAGCCCATTAATGCACACGACTGAATTTTATGGGCCTCATGGATACGTCTGAGCTCACCTGACGACATCATTAACCATGGGCCATCCCATCCAAGCTTCCCCAATGTGACTCACCACTCACAGAACACCTCCCTGGGGAGCTCCCATCTGGTCCTACAGACAGGTTGGGGCCAAGTCATCGGGCCAATCCCCAGATAACCCAGAAATCGTGAGAGCAGAACCTTAAAGCAGTCTCATGGAGACAGCTAGGGCAAGAAGGACTCCCTCAAAGGTACAACTCAACCTAAAAACCTGGGCAGGGGGGAGAAACAAGGTCCCCTGGCGGGGGCAAGCCCACAGCAAGGAAGGAGGTTCCAGAACAGCACTGTCCATGAGAGGGAACATAACATGAGCCATCTATAGCACTGTAAGTTTTACAGTATCCACACTTTTTTTAAGTAAGAAGAAACACATACAATTTGTTCTAATAACCTGTTTTATGAAATCATGATATTGCAAATACTATCATTTCAACAGGTAGTCAACACAAGAAAATATTGAGGGATTTGCATTCTTTTCTCACACTTTATTTTTAGAGTCCAGTATGTATTTTACACTTATTTTTCTCATATGACAATTAGAACTCACCACATTTTAGGTGCTGGAGAGCCGCAGGGGCTGCTGGCCGCCATGCTGGCCAGCCACACTCCAGAGCTCTGGGAAAGAAGGCCCAGGGAATGGGATGGCAGCCTTGGAGGCAGATTGAGTCTTTTCTTTGAAAAGATTTGAGGGGAGAGAGAGAAAGGGAGGGAAAGCATCAACTACATATTTGTTCCACTTAGTTGTGCACTCATTGATTGTTTCTTGTTCCCGCTGATGGGACGTCTTACCCGTGACTTTGACACACTGGGAGGATGCTTTATGCATCGAGCCATCAGCCAGGGCTGAGTTCTTCCTTTTTAAAAGAAATTTGAAGGACTGAGAGTCTGTCTGTATCCTACGTTTATGGACAAGAGATGGGAGAGAAGGGAGCTCATCTGGACAAATTGCCTGTTAAGTTCTTGGTGGTGAACTAATATCTCTGTGGTTTCCATGAGTCTTTGCACTGTCCCTCAAAGGCAGCGATTTTCAACCTTTTTCATCTCGTGACACGCATAAACTAATAACCACAATTCTCCGCCACACCAAAAATATATTCTAGGTTTTGCTGATCAGACAAAAAAGAAAGGTATAATTTTGAATCATTCACACCAGACAACTCTTGTTGTGTTGACTGTTGTCATTTTTTTATTTGACCATCTAAGGGAAAGGAGGTCCGTGCCCCAGGCTAAATCGTCAGGTATCGCATGTTTTAAAATTTCTTGCATCCCACCGGGTGAAAATCGCTGGTCCGAAGTAAGGCTCACTCTTCCTGTTTTCTGAATGAGAAAGCTGAGATTCAGAGAGATCTTCCTGAGGTCCTGTTGCATCTCTCCAAAGACAGCCTGAATTGTACTAGAAGAGGTGTGCGTGTGCGCATGGGAGGGGGTGTCTCACACTGAGGTTTGTTTAAGCCGTGAAGCTGTTTGCTGCTGAGGAGCGGGCGTCAGTGATTAAAGCACAAACCATACTCCAGGGACCACATCAGGTGAGTTCCTGCGGTTCTTGCAATAGCTTCCATAGTGGAATTATTCACTCCACTTAACAGATAAGATCATCGAAAACTGGTGGTCAGAGAGCTGAACGGACCTTCCCAAGGCCAGTTCTCGAAGTTAATGAATTAACTAAGGTGCAGCTTTGAAGATTTTGGTGAGACAGGCATAGAGCATGAAACTGTAGGAGGTAAGAATTTCAGAGCAACTGGCAAAATGTGCCTCTTTCCTGTCCTTATCCAGCAGTCTTTAACATCTGAGTGTATGCCCTCTGCAGTTTGCAAAGAACTTCTCAGCATCTATGGCCCTTGTAATAAGATACCGAGGCAGGTTTTACTCGCCCACATCCTATGATTGGGAAGACTACACCCACACCTGATCATGGTTTAGCTCCAAAGCCACAGCTCCTGTCTGTCTCACCAGCCAACAACGTGGTGACCATGGCAGGATGCCAGCCCGGACTACCCCACGGCCAGCCACAAAGCGTCCTCCAAGTGTGTGAACATCCTCAGTCCTGAACAGAATGTTCCAGACATGGGTGTCTGGCTATCAAGGCTCGCTTCACAGTTCAATCATTATCTTCAACTGCCTCCGAGATATTTTCTATTAATATCCATGACTTAATCCAAGTAGACTCATTAATATTCCAGAATGCCAGTCTATATCAACTGCTCAGATTTGCATAAAATCTTTATAGCACAAAGAAGCAAGCCACACAACTATCTGGCTGGTGCATGGGGAAGTATCCCAGGTTCAGAGAGGAGCAAGTGCAAAGGCCCTGTGGTTAAGCCAACTCAGCTTGTACAAGAAACAGTGAAAGGCCAGTGTGCTGGCACAGACTCAGGGAGGGGAAAGTGAGAATTGACCAGCTTTGAAGGGAAGGCCATGGTGAGGGTTGTGAATTTTATTATAAACCTGGCGAAGAATTTTGAATTAATGAATGTCGCCTATCTCTACCTTATCCCCCCAGGAGTTTCCAGTTGCATTTAGAATATAAAGAAGGCCCTGCAGCCTGACCAGGCGGTGGCGCAGTGGATAGAGTGTCGAACTGGTATGCAGAGGACCCAGGTTCACGACCCCGAGCTAGCCAGCTTGAGCTCAGGCCCATCTGGCTTGAGCAAAAAAGCTCGCCAGCTTGGACCCAAGGTCGCTGGCTCCAGCAAGGGGTTGCTCGGTCTGCTGAAGGCCCGCGGTCAAGGCACGTGTGAGAAAGCAATCAATGAACAACTATGGTGTCGCAATGGCAACGAAAAACTGATGATTGATGCTTCTCACCTCTCTCCGTTCCTGTCTGTCCCTATCTATCCCTCTCTCTGACTCTCACTCTCTCTCTCTCTCTCTCTCTCTCTCTCTCTGTCCCTGTAAAAAAAAAATTTTTTTTCTTAAAAAAAAAATTCTTAAAAGGAAGGCCCTGCAGTGCCTGGTCCCGCCCACCTCACCAAGCTCCTCCCTGGCCTCACTCTTTCTCTCATGGCCCTCATGGCCCCAGACAAACCAGTATGACTTGTTCCTTGAACACAAGTTCTTTTAAGTTCTTTTCCATCTCCAGCTCTGCCCAGATGAGCCCCTCACACCCTGGCTCTTCTCATGTTTGCCTCACCCTCCTTTTCCTCCAGGTCTCAGTTTTACATACCATTTTCTCAGACGTGCCTCCCCTGGCCTCCCAATCAAGAGCAACCTTGCCACAGTCATTCCTACCGCAGCCTCTGGCTTTTGCTCCGTGGCAATGATCACAATGCAGTTACACATCTGTCTCTGGTCCTTTCACTTCCTGCCTGGGGCCTTCACAGACAGCCCAGTGACACTGGGGACAGTGCCTGGCTCACATGCTGCTCTGTGCTCCCCACCTAGCCCTGCACCCCACACGCTGTCAGTGCCCAGTAAATACATATTTGTTCTTGACGAGTGCAGAAAACCCTGCACCAAGAGAGATCTTACAGCTGCCTTCAGGGCTGAACGAGGGTGGGGGGTGGGGTGGGGGTGGGGTATCAGTCGGGGATATGCCAGCAGTGTAGGGAGAGGTGGCAAAAGCCTGACTTTGGTCAGTAGTAGCAGAGACAGAGAAAGGAATGAATTCTAGAGCTGCTCAGAAAGTAGAGTCAAACTTGGCTTTGATGGTCACAGGGAGGGGACAAGGAGAGCAAAGCTTGACTTTTCAGGGTGATAAGTTGGGAGGCTGGGAAAAACATGGTCTTACTCTTTTCAGGCTGCTTATAGCAGAAATACGACAGCCCAGGTGGCTTGTAAACAACAGGAATGTGTTGCCCATGGTTCTGGAGGCTGGAAGTCCAAGATGGTGACTATTGGGCAGATAAAATATATTATGCCCACTTTGTTAAAGATGGCACTGCCCAAGTACAAGTTTTAAGAGTAAGCTCTTCCCCACATTCTTGACAGATTGGATGATGTGGGGTGGTGCATTCTCATGAGGAATCCTCTCATTATGCCTCAGATAAGTGACTTTGTATCAGAGACTTTTTGTTTGTAGATTGGATTAAAGGTTTGAATTTTTACACTATAAAGTGGGGCAGATCCAGAGCTTGCTCTCTCTCGGTTCCTGAGGTTAGCGTTAGAGAGGAGAGCAGATTAAGGCCACATGGAGGAGAGGAGAAGCAGCCAAGATGGCAGAGTGCTGAGGAAGAAGCCAGTTTGTGCAGAGTTTGTGCTGGAGAAGGAGATGGGGAACAGAGGTGAATAAGTCTGGTGAGCTAGAAACCTTTGATTCTAGGAAACTCAGATAAATCAGTAGCTTTGTGAGCACTGAATGAGTGGGTTTTGGAGCCCAGTGTGTGTTTTTACTTGCCCGCCGGGTGCAAGCTAGAATGAAAGCTGATGGCTCACCAGTTTTTGGCTCCATTGTTTCATTACTGACTGTCTGAATCTAATGCAAACCTGCATGAGCCAGGCGGCTGCGATGGTGGCCTCGAGCATTGACTTTACAGTGACATCAGCAGATTCTGAGTCTGGATATAAGTCACCTCCTCATGGATGGTTATGTTCTCATTGTGTTTTCACATGATGGAAGGAAGGGATGGCAGAACTCTCGGACTGCTTTTCTTTAAAAATTATTTTCTTTATTGATTTTAGTGAGAAGAGAGAGATAGAGGAAAGGGGGATGGGTGGAGCTGGAAGCAGCAACTCCTAGTAGTTGCTTCTCATATGTGCCTTGACAAGCAAGTCCAGGGTTTCCGACCAGTGACCTCAGCATTCCAGGTCAATGCTTTATCCACTGCGCCACCACAGGTTAAGCACTCTGGCCTCTTTTCTAAGGGCACTAATCCCATGCAGAAAGGCTCTACCCTCATGGTCTAATCACCTCTTAAAGGCTCCACTTCCTAATACCATTGCCTTGGGGGTTAAGATTTCAACATATGAGTTTTGTGGGGGGAACAAACATTGAACAGCAAGCAGAGTGCAATTAAATTAAGTAAAAGGGGAGGATAAGATATTTTAAGCTATATATCAAATGCCAAGTGTTGGAATCTTAGGTCCTGATGGGCATCCAGATAAGCATGTCCAGGAGGCAGTTGAAAATACAATTCTGACACTCAGGAAAAAAGTTGGGCTAGAGAAGTCTGTTCTGAACAATGATACCATTTGGGCTGACATTCATGGAGTGCTTAGCACCAACTAGGTCCCATGCTAAGCCTAGAGGCAGGATCAAACTGTGGCTAAGAGCCCGCTTTCTGGAGCTAGATGGTCAGAGTTCAGGTTCCAACTCCACATCTTACAAGGTTTGTGATATTCAGCAAGGCTGCTTAAGTTTTCTGTGTCTCAGTTTCTCCATCCATGTAATGGGATGATAATAGCATCTATGTTCTTGGGCTATTGCCAGAATTTTAATGAACTTAGAGGATGGTGGGTACCCGATGGGTATTACCTGCTATTTTCTATGACCCTAGTAGATCATCATGACAAACCTAAATGGTAGGATTTGTATCTCATTTTTTCAGGTGATAAAGCTGAACTTTGGGAAATTTAAGTAACTTCTCCAACTTCACGCAGGTGGTAAATGGCGGAGCCAGGATTTGAACCTGGATCAGCTATCCTACGCAGTCAAAGGCAAGTCTGACTGCCGGGTCTGAACCACCGGCCATAGATAGGCAGGCAGGCAGGCAGGCAGTGAATGAGGCATCCCTCAAGAGAAGCATGTGTGAGGGACGGTGGCTGTGGTTAGGAACAGCAAGAGAAACCAAAAAGATGCTCTGATGTGTATAGCAGGAGAGTCAAACTGGTAGAAAGCTTGGGGTGTGTTCTGCAGCTCAAGTGATCAATGGCGCCACACCTAGTGAAGGACCCGAATCATTGACTTTGGGATTTTGATTCCCAGCCCCATTATCTGGATTTGTTAATCAGGGTGCCATCTGATGTTTCTCCTGAGCTGTCCTGATCTTTGCTTTAATCAGTCATAAACGCAAAGAACAGTTTACAATTGAGAACCACTTTCACATCAGGCTCTGATTGGACTCTAGGGTCTTCTCAAGAGGCAGGAATTTTTAACCTACGCTTTTAATGTGAGGGGGAAAGGGCGCATAGAGGGGAAGTAGTTTATGAAGTTTAAGAGATCTGACACTGGTGTAGACAGGGCTGCAGTTGAATCCAAGATCTGTCACTTACTATCTTTGGTCCGTGGGTAAGTGACTTAACCTCCCAACTCTCAGTTTCTATCTTCTATAAAATGAAGGTGAAATAAACCCTGGCCAGATAGCTCAATTGGTTGGAGCATTGTCCCAAAGCACAGGGTTTGCCGGTTTGATGCCTGATCAGAGCACATACTGTTCCTGTTTCTGTCTCTCTCTCTCTCCCTGCCTTTCCCTAAATAAATAAACAAACAAATAAAATGAAGGTGATCACCCTTCTCTGCAGGTTGTCAGGAGCAAACTGGATTGCGGATACAGTAAGCTTGATCACTGTAGCCAGTGTAGAGGTCGTCATAGCAACTGAGCCTCAGGACAAAACCAGACCACCAGCTCCACAGAGAAGAGCATATTTAGGTGTCATTGAGGAAAAGGCAAACAGAGCTAGCAGAAATTACGGTTGATGAAGGCCGTAAATGCTGATCATTAAGTTACTTTAATTCAAGGAGATGGGTGTGATCTGGGAGGAGGGTTTAAGGCTATAATTAAGGTTCCCGTGATGTGGATTAGAATCCTGCCATCTTTTCACTGTATAACCAACTCAGGCAGATTACTTGTCTTCTCTGAGCCTCAGTTTCCTCATCTGTTTAATGGGTAGTAAAAATATCTATCACTTGACTCGTGAGAACCAAGTGGCACACAGTATTTTGAGCGTCTAGCCTGGAATATACATAGTAAATTCTCAACAAATGTTCTCTTTTCCATCATGCCTTCCCTCCATGACAGCCTATATATTTTCTCTTCTGTAAGAACATTATTCTCTATTACTCTCTGGGGATAAAAAAAATGGCACACGTGACATTAAACTTGGGAGTTGGTGGAAGAAGAAAGGGACCGATGGGAGCACAATGTTTGTCTTTCTTCAATCCAGAAAGAAGAGGCTTGCTGAGATGAACTGCTGGTCCACGTATGTGTTGGGATGGGTGACCTTCCTTCTCTGCACCTATGGGACAGCCAGAAGTGAGTGCCCTGGAAAATGGTGAGGAGGATTTGGAAACTGGAAAGAGTGAAGGGGCCAAAGGAACGATTCCTGGATCCAAGATGTCTTAGTGGAAATCGCAGACAGACCTAGGGTTTGGACCCTTTTTCTCTGCGTGACACTGGTCAAGCAATGCAGCCTCTCTGAGGCCAGTTCTTACCCCATGAAAGAGGAAGAGGGTATTTACATCATGGGCCTGTTTTGAAGACTAAGTAGAATGGACACAAGCATCTTTCATGACGCCCAACACGGAGTAGGGGAAATGCAAACACTATGTTCATAAAAAGGGGGCTCTGTAATTTTTTAAAATTCTCTATTTATTGATTTTAGTGAGAGAGAAATGGAGAGAGAGAGAGAGGAACATCAAGTGGCTCTTATATGTGCCCTGATCAGGGATCGAACCTGCAACCTCTGTGCTTCGGAATGATGCTCAAACCAACTGAGCCCTCCGGTCAGGGTGAGGGCTCTATAATTTTAATGGGATGAAACCTCAAACCCCAACTTGGATACTCCCTTTACACTCTTTTTCTTACTTGTTATTGAATTTAGTGGGGTGACTCTGATTAACAAATTATGCAAGTTTTAGGTGCACAACTCTACAACACATCATCTGTATACTGTATTGTGTGTTCCCCACTCCGGATCAAGTCTCCCTCCATCACCATTTATCACCCCGTACCACCCTTCACCTTCCCACAATGCCCACCCCTCTACCCTTTACATTCTTTCTTTAGAGTTAGGGTAAAATACACAGAACATAAATTTTACCATATTAATCTTTTTTTGTGTGTGTGACAGAGATAGAGACAGAGAGAGGGGCAGATAGGGACAGACAGGAAGGGAGAGAGA
Source organism: Rhynchonycteris naso (assembly GCA_037038555.1). NCBI lineage: Eukaryota > Metazoa > Chordata > Mammalia > Chiroptera > Emballonuridae > Rhynchonycteris > Rhynchonycteris naso. Next base: position 249,365,797 of record CM072997.1, on the reverse strand, counting down.
TGAGAAGCATCAATTCTTTGTTGCAGCACCTTAGTTATTCATTGATTGCCTTCTCATATGTGCCTTGACTGGGGGAGGGGGAGGATACAACAGAGTGAGTGACCCCTTGTTCAAGCCAGCGACCTTGGGTCCAAGCTGGTGAGCCTTGCTCAAACCAGATGGGCCCGCACTCAAGCTGGCGACCTCAAGGTTTGAAACCTGGGTCCTCCACATTCCAGTCTGATGCTCTATCCACTGCGCCACTGCCTGGCCAGGCTAATTTTTAAGTGTACAATTCAGTAGTTTTAAGTATATTCACATTGTTAGGCAACCAATATCTAGGACAAACCAGTATCCAGGAAGTTGACAAAACTAAGCCTCTGTTCTATTCCAAACGCCCCTCTCCGCCCTGCTGAAAACCACCATTTTACTTTCTGTCACTATGAATTCAACTATTCTAGATACCTCATATAAATAGAACCATACAATGTTCATCCTTTTGTGACTGGCTTACTTCACTTAGCATAATGTTCTCCTGGTTCATCCATCCATGTTGTAGCATGTGTAGAATTTGTTTTCTTTTAAAAGCTGAATAATATTCCATTGTCTGCATATACACCACATTTTGTTTTTCCATTCATTCATTGATGAGCACTTAGATTGTTTCCACCTTTTGGCTATTGTAAATAATGCTGCTATAAATATGGATGTTACAATACCTCTTTGAGAACATATTTTCAATTTTTTTTAAAAAAATTTTTTTCCATTGATTTGAGAGAGAGAAAAAGAGGAAGGGAGAGAGAGAGAAGCATCAATATGCTCCACTTAGTGGTTCCATTTAGTTGTACAGTCATGGATTGCTTCTCATATGTGCCATGACAGGGGTCAAACCCATGACCTCTGGCACACTGGGTTGGCATTTTATCCACTGAGCCACCCAGCCACGGCAACCTGCTTTCAATTCTTTTGGCTGTGTACCCGGAAGTGGGATTACCGGGTCATACAGGGATTATATTTTTTTATTTTCTCTGAGGAACCACCACACTACTTCCCATATTAGCTGTGCCATTTGAATCCTCACCAACAGTGCGCAAGGGTTTTGATTTCTCCAAACCCTTGCCAACACTTGCTATTTTCTGCTTTACTTTTTCATCGCAGTCATTCTAGTGTGTGGGAAGCTACACTCTTAATGTATCTAGGAATCTAAATTAACCACCCAAAGATTGTGTGGTCAGCAGGGAAGCAGAACAAAGAGAAACCTGGATTATCTATCGTTCACATAACATTCTCTACGGTTAGAATCCTTTTCTGCTTGACATGTCCTTGTCCCTTGGATAAACCTCAAGAAACACTCTTATATTCATGCACTTTCATTCCATGAAGTCGTTTTTCGATGATTACATTCTGAATCCCAGAGATTTCATGACTAGAGTCCTTGAAACCCTAGATTTGTATTTTAAAAGTGTGTATTTAGCAGGGTAGTGAGAACAGCTTTTGTAACAAACTTTAAAGTATCGAGAAACTTAACACAGCCTGACCAGGCAGTGGCACAATAGATAGAGCATTGGACTAGGACACAGAGGACCCAAGTTCGAAACCCCTAGGTCACTGGCTTGAGCGCAGGTTCATCTGGCTCGAGCGTGGGCTCACCAGCTTGAGCATGGGTTGCTGGCTTGAGCGTGAGGTGACTGGCTTGAGCATGGGATCATAGACATAACCCCATGGTCACTGGCTTGAGCCCAAAGATCACTGGCTTGAAGCCCAAGGTTGCTGGTTTGAGCAAGGGGTCACTCACTCTGCTAGAGGCCCCTGGTCAAGGCACATATGAGGAAGCAATCAATGAACAACTAAGGTGCCACAATGAAGAATTGATGCTTCTCATCTCTCTCTTTTTCTTTCTGTCTGTCCCTATCTGTCCCTCTCTCTGACTCTTTCTCTGTCTCTGTCAAAAAAAAGAAAAAAAAAAAGAAAAAGAAATTTAACACAGTAACCTTTCATTTTTTTCTCCTATAAAATCCAATGAGGGCACATCTAGTTGGCAGGGACCCAAACTTCTTCCATCTTGGGTTCCACCATCCCTAAAGCAGTGATGGGAAATATTTTGAGCTTGGTGTGTCAAAATTCGCCAAAACACCGAGCATAACTCAGGTGGTGTGTCACTTCGAGAAAAACGGCCTAACCAGAAGTCCCAGAACTAGACGCTCTGTGCTGGAGTTCTGTTGTTTTGGCCTACAGACCTCCGGCACAGAGTGTCTACACTACAGCAAATGTTTTATCCTCGGCTACTGCACCTGGCCATGCAGGAGCAGAGGATGAAACGTCCTTCTCGGCATGCGGCCCCATACTTCTCTGGTTTGTGGCCGCATGCAGCCGCATGTCATCAAAAATGGCTACACATGTCACACATGTCATAGGTTTGCCATCACAGCCCTAAAGGCTTCAGAATGCTCTGTGGATACTTTTCTTTTAGCTGATAGACAAAGACCAAGAGAATCTGGGCTTAGCTGGCTAGCTCAGTTCACTAGAATGTTGTACTGCTATGCCAAGGTTGCAGGTTCAATCTCCAGTCAGAGCACATACAGGAGTCAACCAATAAATGCATAAAAAAGTGGAACAACAAATAGACATTTCTCTCACTCACTCTCTCCCTTCCTCTCTCTCTAAAATCAATCATTTAAAACTTAAAACAAACAAACAAAAAATAAGAAAAAAGGGCCAAGATAATCTAGAGGACCTTAGAGGAGAGTTTTCTTAGGCCAGGCCAGGAAATGACATCCATTACTTACTCCCATTTACACTGGCCAGAACTTACTTGATGCTTAACTGCAAGGGAGTCTGGGAAATATAGTTTATCAGTACATTTGGGAGGAAAATGAAGCTGGTTTTGGTGAACACTCAACAGTCTCTACCAGAGCATACGAACCTTTCCTAGAGAGAAAGTCTGGGTTCTCAAAACAACAGACGAGTCCTGAAAAGGTTAAGAACCCACAGTTCAATCACTGGGGGAACAGTGTGCTTGATTAAGCATTAGCTTTTCTAGTCATGGTCTCATTTTGGTCATGCCTTCCTGAGACTGTACGCACATTTCTGTGCTGAAACTCGGTCCCCCCAAATCCCCCTCTGCACATATTTATAAATTTATTTATTCCACACATATTTGTTGAGTGATTCTTAAGTGCCAGACTAGAAGCACAGCAATAAATAAAACTCAGGCCTCACACTCACAGAGCTCACAGTGAAAAGATATAACAGATATACAAATAGATAAATATAGTCTTTTAAAAATTGGTGAATATATTTCTAAAGATCAGGTCAGAGTACTGTAAGTGAGGAAGTGCGTTAATCTATACTGGTCCAAGTCTTCATGGCCAAGGAGCAGGGAGGAAATCTAGGAAGAGAGGAAAGGTGCCTCGGGCAGGATGAAGGGCATGAGCAAAACTCCAAAGGCAAGGGAGAGCGTGGAGTGAGGCCAAGGAAATGTTAATCAGGGAGTGAGAACAGAGAGGTCAGCGGGGCCTGGATTGTGGAGGATTTTAATCCAGTTAAGAAGATTAGACCATCTGCTGGACTACTTTGCAGATGGCTAATAGTGTCTATGATGTGTTGATTCTTACTAACATTTCTCAAGGATAACCTTAATTCTATGTACAGAGGGCGCCTGCCTGCCTTACGTCTCACCACCAGCATATATAGTCTCAATGATGTCAGTGACTGAGGAAAGACACTGATGGTGATGATGATGACAATGGTGATAACAGTGATGATGACAATGACAATATGATGATAATGACAATGGTGATGAAGATGACAATGGTGATGATGATGATGATGACAATGGTGATAACAGTGATGATGACAATGACAATATGATGATAATGACAATGGTGATGATGATGATGATGACAATGGTGATGATGATGACAATGATGATGATGATGAAAACAGTGGTGATGATGATGATGATGACAATGATGATAATGATGTCAATGACAGTAACAATAATGATGGTGATGACATGACAATGATGATGATGATGATGACAATGATGATGATGACAATGACAGCTAACATTTGTTGAGCAACAGCCATGCTCCAGGTATTCTGCTGAGCACTTTCCAACTTGTAACTGGTTTAAACTTGGCAAAACTAAGACCAACCAGTTCCAAAACCCAGAGGGCACCCAGGGGTGGAAAATGCACTATTATTTAAGGAAGCCTAATTGTATCAACCCACTGATGAGGCTTAAACATTGAGGTCTACCTTTTCCACTTTCTCCCCAAACACCCCTTATCCCTGTTGTGGCCTTTGCCAGGTTATAAAAGGTAAGAATCTTGTCCAGACCAAGAGGGGGTTACTAGGTTGAAAACAGAAGCTGTGTCTTGTCCATCTGTACTAGGAATGAACCAAATGTTGTAACAAACAAGTCCCAGATGTCAGTGGCTGAACTGAATAGAGGTTCAAGTCCAACTCATCTAACACTTTAATGTGGGTTTTGGTGGGAAGTCTTTTTTGTTGTGATTCAGAGACACAGGATCCTTCTGCTCTGCAGCCTCACCATCCCCTAGGGACACCACATTCTCTGCAGGGTCCTCTCTCTCGAGCTTCTCAACCTTGGCACTGTTGACATTTGGGACTGGATGACTCTGCTCTGGAAGGCTGTCCTCCATGTAGTAAGATGCTCTACCCAGAAATTACCAGCAGCACAGCTACCAATTCAGCCCCTCTCCCAGCTCTAATATCCAAAAATGTCTCCAAACTTTGTCTAATGGCCCCTGGGTAGGGTTATAATCACCCTTCCTTCTCCACTGAGAACCACTGCTCTGTATCCTGCTGGCAGATAGAGGAGCATGGGAGCATGAAGGATTGCTTGGGACTTTTTCTTGAGCCAGGGAATGGTGAACACCATTTCTGCCCATATTCTATGAGTCATAATTTAGTCACATGGCCCCACCTAACTATGAGAGAGGCTGAAGAATGGATTCTACCTATGAGCCCAGGAAGAGAAGGAAGCTGCATTTGATGAGTGCACAGAAGCTTTACTTTGCCATCTTTGTAACATGAGAAAACACATGCATGCGCACAGGTGCGCAGACTGATGTATACACACATGCACACACAAGTAACCTCTTACAGCGTCTTACAGCCATCCATCATTATACAGAGAGAGAGAGAGGGAAGGAGCTGATGGGAAACAGAGGCCAGAAGGCAGCTGTGATCCTGGACCAGAAGATGAAAACTCCAAGTTCTCATCCTAATTCTGGTAGAAAAAAAAAAAGACATTGACTTTAAATGATTCCTTATCTCATGTGAGTCTTCATTCTCTTCTTTATGAAATCAAGAATTTTGGCTAAAACAACATTTAAAATTTTTATTTTTCAATTATACTTGACATTTAGTATTATTTTATATTAGTTTTGGGTGTACAGCATGATGGTTAGACAATTACAGAATTTGCAAAATGATGTCCCCTATAATTCAAGTGCCCACCTGGCCCCATGCATACTTATCACCCTATCATTGGCTATAACCCCTGTGCTGAACTTTACATCCCTACGCCTGTTTGTACTTCTTTCTCCCCTCACCTATTTCACCCGGATACCCAATCCCCTTCCCATCTGGCAACCATCAGTTTTAGAACAGCGTTTTTTTTTTTTTTTCTTTCTTTTCTTTTTTTATTGATTTTTGGAGAGGGGGAGGAAGAGAGAGAGAGAGAGAGAGAGAATGAGAAAGAGGGGGAAGGAGAAGCAGGAAGCATTTACTTGTAGTAGTTGTTCCTGTATGTGCCTTGACCGGGCAAGCCCAGGGATTTGAGCCAGTGACCTCAGCATTCCAGGTCGACGCTTCATCCACTGCGCCATCACAGGTCAGACTAGACCAGCGTTTCTTCAAATATGTTTCAGGGACTATTAGTCTCTAGTGCTATTTAGTAGTAAAAGAAAGAGAAAGGAAGGAAGAAAGAAGACAACTCAATATACTCTGTGTCTCGCTTGCAAATTCAGTCTCCATTTGCATATTGAGTCTTCTGCTGAGTCCTTTATTGAAGAAATGTGGTTTTTTCACATGGCAATTTTTTTTAAGCAAGAGGCAGACAGAGACAGGAAGGGAGAGAGATGAGAAGCATCAATTCTTCATTGCATCACGGTAGTTGTTCATTGATTGCTTTCTCATAGGTGCCTTGACTGGGGAGCTCTAGCCAAGCCAGTGACCTTGGGCTCAAGCCAGCGACCATGGAGTCATGTCGATGATCCCATGCTCAAGCCAGCGACCTCGGGGTTTCAAACCTGGAACCTTAGTGTCCCAGTTGCTCTATTCACTGCACCACCACCAGTCAGGCTCACTTGGAATTTTCCAAACTTATTTTATTCTGACAGTTATTTTTTAAGCATCTACTGTGAGCAAGTCACTATTTTAGGCTCTGAAGATACATTGCATAAAAAACCAAAGTACCCATCTTCATACAGAAAAACAGAAAGGTCAAGGGTTGTGCTTCCCAAACTTACTTGTCTAAGAATCACCCCCCAAATATCTGCCACATCTGCATGCCACCAGCACTATTATTTACTCAACACTTTTCTTTAAATGTGCTCACTCTCCTTTTTTAATTTACTTTTTATTTTCTGATTACAGCTAATATTTAATATTATTTTATATTAGTTTCAAGTGTACAGCATAGTGCTTAGACAGTTGTGTAATTTACGCAGTGATCCCCCTGATGATTCTAATACCCACTTGTTAATGTGTTCATTTTTCTTCACTCTAATACATATATTTTAAAAGAATAGTTAACCTATAATTCACCTGTAAGTGCAAATAAAAATAAGTACCATGAAAATAGCCTATCGCTGATAACTTATGATAGAAGTTCTCTGATATCTTTTTCTTGTCTAACCTGATGTCAATAACTTATAAGGAATCTATGTAGTTTGCATTTGAGTGGCTTCAGTTCCTTTTTTTTTTTTTTTTTAGTAGCAAATGTTTGTATAGAGAATCTTATTAAAATCTGAGGCCAATTTGAGACCTTTTAAAAATTGTTCTTTCTGCCCTGGCCAGATAGCTCAATTGGCGCTGAGGTCGCTGGTTCAGTCCTTCATCAGGGCACATACAGGAACAGATCAATGTTCCTGAGTCTGACTCTCTCTCTGCCTCTCTCTTTCTCCCTTCCTCTTTCTCTAAAATCAATAAAGCTTTTTTATTTTTTTAATTTTAATTTTATTCATTTTAGAGAGGAGACACAGAGTGAGAGAGAGAGAGAGAGAGAGAGAGAGAGAGAGAGAAAGGGGGGAGGAGCTGGAAGCTCAACTCCCATATGTGCCTTGACCAGACCAGTGCAGGGTTTTGAACTGGCGACCTCAGTGTTCCCAGGTCAACACTTTATCCACTGCGCCACCACAGGTCAGGCCAATAAAGCTTTTTTAAAAAAAAATTTAAAAGAAAATAGCCTATCATTTTTAAACAATATTTTAAAAAAATTTTTTTAGACAGAGAGAGGGGGGAAGGGAAGCATTTGTTGTTCCACTCAGTCGTGCATTCACTGGTTGCTTCCCATGTGTAACCTGACCGGGGATCAAACCCGCAACCTTAATGTTTCAGGACAAAGCTCTTTTTTTTTTTTGACAGAGATAGAGTCAGAGTCAGAGAGAGGAACAGATAGGGACAGACAGACAGGAAGGGAAAGAGATGAGAAGCATCAGTTCTTCACTGCAGCACCTTAGTTATTCACTGACTGATTTCTCATATGTGCCTTGACAATGGGGCTACAGCAGAGTGAGTGACCCCTTGCCCAAACCAGTGACCTTGAGCTCAAGCCAGCAACCTTGGGCTTCAAGGCAGTGACCTTTGGGTTCAAGGTAGCAACCATGGGGTCACATCTATGATCCAACGCTCAAACCAGCGACCCCGTGCTCAAGCCAGATGAGCCTGCACTCAAGCCAGCGACCTTGGGGTTTCGAACCTGGGTCCCCGGCATCCCAGTCCAATGTTTAATCCACTGCGCCACCACCAGGCTCAGGATGATACTCTTAACTGACTTAGCTAACAGGCCAGGGACAAAGTTCTATTATTAAAGTCTACTAGATACTATTGTCCAAGGCTTTGGGCCTGAGTCCTGCCCTCTTCTTTTTGTTAAAAAGGGAGAGTATCAAGTATTGAGACACATAGTAGAGAAATACTGGCATTAAATTGACACTTTTGCCTGACCTGGTGGTGGCGCAGTGGATAGAGAGTAGGACTGGGATGCGGAGGACCCAGGTTCAAGACCCCAAGCTCGCCAGCATGAGCATGGGCTCATCTGGTTTAAGCAGAAAACTCGCCAGCTTGGACCCGAGGTCGCTGGCTCCAGCAAGGGGTGGCTCCGTCTGCTGAAGACCTGAGGTCAAGGCACATATGAGAAAGCAATCAATGAACAACTAAGGTGTAGCAACGAAAAGCTGATGATTAATGCTTCTCATCTCTCTGTTCCTGTCTGTCTGTCCCTATCTATCCCTCTCTCTGACTCTGTCTCTGTCCCTGTAAAAAAAAAAAAAAATTGACGCTTTCTTTTTTTTATAATCAGAAGAATTGAAAAAGGAAATTGCTTTTTGGTCTGTGTTTCAAAATTACTTAATGTGTGTCCCTACATAACGTTAGGTGACCTTGTGACCCACCAAAAGTATCTGTGTAACATTGGTGGTGCCACTCTGAGAAACAGCAGTCTGGTGGAATGTCCTATCTTGGTTGTCTTCACCATTTATGAAACTCTCCCTTAATACTCTCGATTCAAACACAAACTGGACACACCCTGTCATTAGGAAGTTGGATGTGAGGACTACACGTGCAGCCGTGCCTCCCATACTGAGACTAGTCCCCTCCTGTTTTGTCCTTCCGTTCTTCAGATAACAAGGATGCGTGCATCTTTCCCTTCATCTACAAGGGCTCTGCTTACTTCTCTTGCAGCCCAGCAATAGCCTCTGGTCTCGTGCGCAAGCGGAGCAGTGTACGGCAGACGGTGGGAGCCGTGCCTGGTGGAGCTGAGTGTGCCGTGCTGCACATCAGCCGCTGTCTGCAGATGATGGCTTATAAAAGAGACTGTGAATGTGTATAGTAGGATGTAGTTTTCAAAATAAGTTACCGTATTTCCCCACGTATAAGACGTACCTTCATTTTGGGGCCTGGAATTTGAAAAAAAAATGTTTTGCATAAAGTTATTGAACTCAAGTTTTATTCATCATAAAATTCATACAACTCATCACTATCAAAACTCTCATCTATTAGCTTATTCCCATCTGTGTCTGATGACGAATCACTGTCTTCAAATATTGCCTTGTCCTCCGTTCCATCTATGGCATTTGAAATGCCACACTTCTACAACCACTGTATAAGACACACCCAGTTTTTAGACCCAAATTTTTTGGGAAAGGGTGCGTCTTATACATGGGGAAATGTGGTATAACATTCATGTGTGCATAGAACAGTGATGGGCAATCTTCTGAGCCTGGTATGTCAAAATTCGCCAAAAAACGAGCATAACTCAGGTGGTGTGTCACTTAGAGAAAAACGGCCTAACCGGAAGTCCCAGAACTAGACGCTCTGTACCGGGGTTCTGTTGTTTTGGCCTACAGACCTCTGGCTCAGAGTGTCTACACTACAGCAAATGTTTTATCCTCGGCTACTGCACCTGGCGGTGCAGGAGCTGAGGATGAAACATCCTTCTTGGCATGCGGACCCATACTTCTCTGGTATGCGGCCGCCGCAAGTCATCGAAAATGGCTACATGTGTCAGTGCTGACACACGTGCACACGTGTCATAGGTTCGCCATCCCGGGCATAGAAAATGCTCTGGGAAGCCAAGCACCAAATAATAACAATGGCTAATAATGTTCACCATGACAGTGTTTAAAATGTTCTTGAAATGAAGGACTTGTAAGACCAGTTGACCAGAGAGAACCACTGTTTTCTTTATCTCTTTCTTAATTTTCTAAATTAGGAAGAAAAAAAAGAAACAAAGTATCCAAGAGGAGGAAATTGAGAGTTTCTGTTTACTTTTTTCCTCAAAGTCTAAGATATGTTTGACAATTATGGGATTTCTCTTTTTTGTGCACGGGACATTAAAATTGTTCCTACTGGTATTCAGTTTTTGAATATTTATGATTTATTTTTTCCCTAGTATCACTCTCTTTGACTTTTAGATCAAACGCCTCCCCTTTCATCATAAATATAATATAACATTCCCTTTACTATCCTGAAATGAAATTTATAAATAACATTCCCTATCTATACTCATCATTTTGAAACAAAACAACATAATTACTTAATTGCAATCTAAGACAGAAATAAAACAAAAGCAACTGATCATAAAAGAATAATCGTGCCTGACCATGACTAACCTAAAAGACATTACAAAGGAGCCAGAGGCTTCTACTCCAAGCAGAATCTCTTTGATTGCAAGAGCTAAACATAGCCACATACGAAAAGCCCCCATACCCAGGAAAAACAAAACATGGAAGCAAATGCCACCTCCGCTGAAAACGTCTACTCTAGTTCCCATAATGCAGATCTGGATCAATAGCTTGAAACTGAATTACAAAATTAGAAATAGACATTTTCTTCTTTTTTTAAAAATTCTGGTATAAAAAAATTGTCCCCAAACATATACAAAGAGGGCAAAACTCTACCTGAAGTGGATATCCAGACACAATCAGGGACTAGAGATACTCATTTCCACCCTATCACTGTTCTGAGCAAATTAAAGAATTCAACAACCTGCTGTGGGTCAAGCCTCTTTCAGCCAAACCACCCGGAGTTCCTGTTGATGTAAAAGCTTGCCTTTGAATCTCCTCCCTCAGCCCTGCTTTCTAAACCAAGTACTGCTCTTTGGACTCATAATTGGCAGATTTCTCGTTCCCTCTAAACAGCTTAACATCTTAGCTTCACACCAGAGCCTGGAAGTGGTATCCCACAGGCATTCCCAAATCCTGCATCCTGGGTCCTCTCTGTCTGACCTCAGGAGGAGTGGAGCAGCGAGGTTGGAGAAAGGGGACACTCTCTGGAGGTGTAACTTAAAAATATTTATGTAACTAGAAATTCACCGCAGTCAAAGCTTATCTGCTCACTTGCAAGCTTCTTCAATGGGACAAGGTGCCTCCACTACTCAAACCAGAGACGGAGGCATCCTCCCTAACTTGTCTGTCCCCTACCCTGTGTCTAACCCACCGGCTGGCCCACTGCCTCTGCTTTCAGATAGATCCCAGAAGCAGCTTCTTCCCGTCTCACCAATGTTTTCACCCTTTTTCAGACCACCATCAACTCTTAGCCTGAAAAATTTGCTAACTGGTCTCTCCAAATTCCCCTCCCCTCCCCCATCTATTCCCCATCAGCCAAAGGGATCTTTTTAAATGTGACATCAGGTAGTGGCTGTCCGCTGCTCATGCCCTTCCATGGCTCACCATCACACTTAGAAGAATTCCCTGACCCTAAGTAGCCAAAACAACATTGAGGAAGAAAAAGAAAGCTAGAAGCATCACATTTCCTGATTTCAAACTATATTACAGAGCTGTAGTAATCCAGACAGTGGGGTACTGGCATAAACACAGACACATCTCAATGGAACAGAATAGAGAGCCCAGAAAAAAACTCATGCCTATATAGTCAACTAATTTATGACAAAGGAGCCAAGGAGGTACAATGGGAGAAGAACGAGACTCCTCAAGAAATGGTGGTGGGAAAACTGGACAGCCACATGCAAAAACAAAGAAAAAAAGAAAGAAAGAAAGAAGGAAGGAAGGAAGGAAGGAAGGAAGGAAGGAAGGAAGGAAGGAAGGAAGGAAGGAAGGAAGGAAGGAAGGAAGGAAGGAGGAAGGAAGGAAGGAAGGAAGGAAAAAATAAAACTAGACCCCATATCTTACACCATATACAAAAATCAACTCAAAATCATTAAAAACTTGAATGAAAGACCTGAAATCATCGAACTCCTGGAAGAAAACACAGAGGTATGCTCCTGGACATCGGTCTTGGCAATGATGTTTTGGATCTGACACCAGAAGCAAAGGCAACAAAAGCAAGCAGAACTACATCAAACTGGAAAGCTTCCCTACTGCAAAGGAAACCGTTCACAAAATGAAAAGGCCACATATGGAATGAGAGAAAATATGTGCAAATCACATATCTGATAAGGAGTTAATATCCAAAATATATAAGGAACCCATACAACTCAACAATAAAGAAAAAAAGAACGCCAGCCAGGTAGTTTGGTTGATTAGAGCATCATTCCAAAGCACAGAGGTTGCTGGTTCAGTCCCCGATTTTGGGCACACACAGGAATAGCTCAATCTTCCTGTCTCTCTCTCCCTTCTTCTCTCTCTAAAATCAATAAAATAAATATTTATTTTTTAAAAAAGAAAAGAAAAAAGGGAGAGAGAGCCTGACCGATGGTGGCACAGAGGATAGAGCATCTACTGGGACACTGAGGACCCAGGTTCAAAACCCTGAGGTCATCAGCTCTCTGAGCACCAGCTCACCAGCTTGAGTTCAGGGTCACTGGCTTGAGCGTGGGCGGGATCATCGACATGATCCCATGGTCACTGACTTGAATCAGGGGTTACTTGCTCTGTTGTAGCCCACCGCCCTGGGTCAAGGCACGTATGTGAAAGCAATCAATGAACAACTAGGGTGCCACAACTACAAGTTGATGCTTCTCATCTCTCTCCCTTTCCCTTTCCCTTTCTCTCTCTCTCTCTCTCTCTCTCTCTCTCAAAGAAAGAAAACCCCTCACCTTGGTTTGCAAAGCTTTACATGACCTTGCTTTTCCCTGTCCTCATCTTCTTCCCAACCCGTCCTTGCCTGTGGAGTTCCAGCTACAGTGGTTGTCATGCTTCTTGAATATTCTGAAGTACATCTCATCTTTGAATGCTTCACACTTTTAATCCCTCTACCTGGAACTCATCCCTGCCCCAGATTTTTGCATGGCTGGCTCTTCTCAAATGCCACCTGCTCAAGGAACCCTTCCCCCACACCCTCACCCATGACAGCCCCTCCATGACTCCCAATGACCCAGATCCCTCATTGTCTGTGAGTAAACCCATCCACCATAAACAGAACATCAGAAACTCTATTGGTTGTACACTTGTGGTGGGAAATTCAGTCTATTTTATGGAACTTGCAATAAGACACCAGCACCCAGGTGATATATTTGACTTCACTGACATTTGACACTTTTCTGTCATCTCAGCATTTTTTGTGTATCAACATCCTGACTTTGACTGTTATTCATAAACCATTAAATCTTTTGTCTTGACTTTATTCTTACATCTCTCTTGGCTATTATAACAGATTTGTTTTTGTTTTTGGTTTATTTATTTATTTATTTATTTATTTTACAGGGACAGAGAGAGAGTCAGAGAGGGATAGATAGGGACAGACAGACAGGAGCAGAGAGAGATGAGAAGCATCAATCATTAGTTTTTCGTTGCCGTTGCGACACCTTAGTTGTTCATTGATTGCTTTCTCACATGTGCCTTGACTGCGGGCCTTCAGCAGACCGAGCACCCCTTGCTAGAGCCAGCGACCTTGGGTCCAAGCTGGCGAGCTTTTTGCTCAAGCCAGATGGGCCCACGCTCAAGCTGGCGAGCTCGGGGACTCGAACCTGGGTCTTCAGCATCCCAGTCTGACCCTCTATCCACTGCGCCACCACCTGGTCAGGCTAACAGATTTGTTTTTTAAGACACTAAGGTTGGTCAACAGGTTGGAGTTGCCACGGGCTAAGATTGGGAAGTCTACTGCAGATGTTTAAAAGCACAGGGAGTAAGCTTTCTTTACTGAACGCCTGATGAAAGAGTGTATAAAACACATGTATCAAACCTGACGTTTGCTTTGGTGGTTGATTGATCGACTGTTCCGTGAACGACTTGAGTCAAGCTGCTCACAGACTGCTTTCTGTGCAGATTACCCACTCTGTGTCTTCCCCTTCATCTATCAAGGGAGGTCCTATAACACCTGCATCACAGAGGGCAATCTCTTCAGAAAGCTATGGTGCTCAGTCACCTCCATCTTCGATGAGAAGCAGCAATGGAAGCTAGGCCGAGTGCATGGTGGGGATGAGGAAGGGGGTGGAGGTCCTCATGAGGGGTTGCTGGCGAGGTGGAGAGCAGAGCGCTGGGAGAAATGCTTCTAGGGACAAGGGTCATCTCAGAGAGGACACTATGACAACCACAAGGACAGAAATGTCTTGAGGCCATAATCTCTGGAATCCCCAATGCCAGCATAAAAAGCCAGCTGTCCTGAGAACCAAAACTATGGGCAGTAATCCTGACACTGGTTTTTAAGTATTTCTGTTTCTAGAATTAACCGTAACCAAATTCACCCGGTGCCAAACCCTACCTGCATCTCAATGCAGTTTTTTTGTTTGTTTGTTTTTTGAAAGAGAAAGGCAGGGAGAGAAAGAGACAGGAACATCAAACTGCTCCTGTATGTGCCCTGACCAGGGAATCGAACTGGCAACCTCTGTGCTCCAGGACGACACTCCAACCAATCAGCTCAATGCAGTTTAACACCTAATCTTAATTCTACCCCTCCCGTTAATTAAATAATGACCTCCATTCAGTCTACGGCCTTCTCTGTATTAGACTGTGATTGAGAAGCTCTATACACAGTTTCCCACTGAATCTTTCCATGGAAGCTCTATGAAATGCTATTTTCCCCTATTCAGTAAACAGTCCCAATAAAATTAAGTCCTGCCCAAGGTCACACTCTTAGGTGATGTCAGAGTTAGAATTTGAATTCAAGTCCATAAGGATCCAAGGCCCACATTTCCTTACTAAGCATGTTCCCTCCATAGAAATGAAAATGTGTGCAAGGTACTGGCTGTGAGCGCACTCAGTCCTGTATAAAATCCTAATGATGTTCTTCCCTTAGCACTCAAAAAATCCTCATACAAAACCCAATTCTATCCTAGCCCTAGTCATCATCCATCACTTGTGTCCTGAACTCTAACCCAACCTTATCCTTAATTCTCACCATAACTTTGTCCTGCCTCTGAACCTAATTTTTCATTCAAGTTCAATTCTGTCTCCCTCTTCATTCTTTTTTTTTTTAAGTGAGAAGAGGGGAGATAGTGAGACAGACTCCCATATGTGCCCCAACCAAGATCTACAAGACAACATCTGTCTGGGGCTGATGCTCAAATCAACCAAGTCATCCTCAGCGCCTGGGGCTGGTGCTGGAACCAATTGAGCCACTGGCTGCAAGACGGGAAGAGATAGAAGGGGGAGAAGGAGGGGAAGAGAAGCAAATGGTTGCTTCCCCTGTGTGTCCTGACCAGGGATCAAACCTGAGACGCCCTCAAACTGGACCAATGCTCTATCCACTGAGCCACCAGCCAGGGCCCATCTCCATTCTTGATTCTAAATTCTATCCATCCACCCATAATCATAGGCATTTTGAAATCCTAAACCAAATGGATTAAGATCAGTGGTGGATTCAGCAGGTTCGCATCAATTCAGTAGAACCGATACCTAATATTTTGTTGAGTTGGGCAAACCGGTTGTTAAAATGGCACTTGTAATCAGGGTTCTCTCTAAGGGGGGCACCTAGGCAGCCACCCAATGTGGAAATCACAAATTTATATTCCTTACTCTTTTGTAATGTTCATCTGCGCAACAGTGTACTCTAAGCTCTTGTACTAATATTCCTTCCATCCATAGATGAAAAAAATTTGATGAAACTATGCTTGTAATATTTATTTATTCATTTCATAAAACTCATTATGTCTTTGATGAAATGCTACATTTTAATTCCCTCGCGTCTGTTACTTCAGTAAACAAACATTGGACGTAAAGAAAAAAGTGCCAACAAACCAGGGGGTAACAACTTGTATTGTTTTTTGTCAGGTATTATTTAATATTCTTTTATTAATATTTTAAAACTCTTTCCTATAACATAATCTAGTTTTTGTACCTCTTTTATTGTTCTTACTTAAGTATTAAATGCATGAAATAATAAACTCCCTTTGGTATATCGTTCTTTTATATTTAAAAAGGGCATTAGGGCAGAGAACCTGTGGTTAAATTATTGTGTTTGAATCCTACCATTGATTAAGGTATCAATTCTTTTGACACTATAACACTGTGTACAATTCTAAATCCACCTCAAATCTTATTGTAACTTAATTCAAATTTTAATAATTAAACCTCTGCTTATCTTTCATGTGGTCCAAGCTCCTCAGATCCAAACCTGATGTGGTTAGAAGTTAGAATGTGCTTAAATCACCAAACAGATACCAAGAATAGGTCCTGGAGGAAAAAGTACTCTTCAGCTCTGGCTTCCTCCACTACACTTGGAGAGTTATTAAATCTCTACAAAACGAGGACACTCAGGCTGACTTCCAAGGCTTCTGTTAAGATTAGAGCTCATTTTCAGGAAAGAAGTCACGGTGTTTTGAAAATACACATGCCTAAGGTGTGTGAGTTTTCCACCTTGCCCACTACCTGCATCAAAAATGGGCTTTGCAGTTAGACCTGGGTGAGACTTCTGCAATTGCCATTTGCAAGCTGTGTGATCTTGGGCACATTAGGTGATAAAAATAATAATGGTCATTATATAGCAAATGTTTAGTAACCATTTGCTGTGTGCCAGGTATTTTTCTAAGAGCTTCACATGCAATAATTTATTTATCTACCACAACAATTCTTATGAGGTAACAAACAAACAAAAAAACCTAACCAGTAGCCCCATTTAACAGATGTGGAGCCCTGGCCGGTTGGCCAAGCAATAGAGCATCAGCCTGGTGTGTGGAGGTCCTGGGTTCGATTCCCGGTCAGGGTACACAGGAGAAGCGTCCATCTGCTTCTCCACCCCTTCCCCTTTCCTCTCTCTATCTCTCTCTTCCCCTCCTGCAGCCAAGGCTCCATTGGAGCAAAATTGGCCCGGGCACTGAGGATGGCTCCATGGCCTCCGCCTCAGGTGCTAGAATGGTTCCAGTTGCAGTGGAGCAATGCCCAGAGGGGCAGAGCATCACCCCTTGGTGGGCATGCCGGGTGGATCCCCATTGGGCGCATGCGGGAGTCTGTCTGACTGCCTCCCCACTTCTAACTTCAGAAAAATACAAAAACAAAAGAAAAAAACCACTCAAGAAACAGATGTGTAAACTGAGGCTCAAAAATGCTTAGTTATCAGAACTGTGATGGATCCCAGGAAATCTAAGCTTCAGGAATCATGCTCTTATTCACTAGCCAGTACTGCCTCCAAACCCCAGTCCCCTTAGTCTAATTCTGTCTTTCCCTAGCATTCCACCAAAGAAGCCAGTAAATTAGGCAATGCTAACTTTACTGCATACCACAGTAAGGTGGTCTACCACTTTGACAGTGTCTTAATAGCACCTTGGAGGGAGGAGAGCAAAGTTGGGATTTAATGAGGTTTTGTGGTCTTTCAATGTGGTGGTGTGATGAGGACTGGGTATGGATGATAATATAATAGTTTGCTTGACCTGTGGTGGCTCAGTGGATAAAGCGTCGACCCGGAATGCTGAGGTTACCGGTTTGAAACCCCAAGGTCTCTGGCTCTGAGTGTGAGCTCATCAGTGTGGGGTCACTGGTGAGGGACCATCCACACAACCCCAAAGCTAACCAGCTTGAGCCCAAAGGTTGCTGACATGAAAAGCTTGCTGGCTTGAGCAAGCGGACACTGACAGGGCCCCGGTCAAGGCACGTGCGAGAAGTTCAGTGTACAACTAAAGTGACACAACTACGAGTTGATACTTCTCACTCTCTCTCTCCCTTCCTGTCTCTCTCTCTCAATATAAATAAAATAAATAATAATAATATAATAGTTTAAAGTTGGTGGTCATAGCAAGGTGAAGATTCTGAGGATTCAAAGGTCTTGAAGAGTAAATAATCTTTTTAGTTTTTGTAAAATTTATTTTTCAATTACAATTAAAGAGTAAATGGTCTTTTGATGCAATTTATTGAAAAGTAGAAAGGTCTGATGTTTATTTAAATGTTTTTTCAGGAAGTTTCAGAGATAAACAAAAATTTGCAACTTTTATCTTCCCGGCCAAGAATTCCATAGACAGTAGTAGAATGGTGTTTATGAAGCTTAGGACCAAACAAGCCTGTTAACTATAGACAGTAAACTGTGTGGTTATTAATAGCATGGGTTCTCACTTACCGTATTTTCCCATGTATAAGAGGCATCTTAATTTTGGGGCCTGATATTTGAAGAAAGAAAGGTATTACATAAAATTATTGAACTCAAATTTTGTTCATCGTAAAACTCATACAACTCTTCATCCGAGTGAAAAAGTGGGAAATGCAAGTAAAAAAAACTACAACCACTGTATAAGATGCACCCAGTTTTTAGACCCCAAATTTTTCAAAAAAAGTGCATCTTATACATGGAGAAATACAGTATCTGTAAAGTAGAAATACCATCACAAGAAGTTGCTTGGAAATGTTTAATATTATACTGCCTTTCATGAGACAAAGCACAATCCAGAGCTGGCAGTGTGGTGAATGAAAGCCCCTTTCATAATCTCTTCCTGACCCGTAACCTTTGCACATCATTTTCAGAGTACAGGGGCAATTCCTTCAGCAAGCCCTGCCTCTTCCCCTCCGTCTACAGAAATAGCATAATCTCTCAATGCATTGAGGACAAGAGCAACAACAAGCTCTGGTGCCCAACCACAGACAACATGGACAAGGACGGAAAGCGGAGCCTCTGTGCGGACAACAGTAACCTGGGGATGGGGACTGGGCGGGTGTGGGCCAACCCCTTCATTCATTTGCTCAGCAAACGCCTCCACCAGCCACACTCTGAGCCAGACACTGAGCAGGGCTCTGGGGATATGACACAGAGTAAGGCAGAGTCCTGCCCTCATTGGTTTGAGGAATAAAGTTATTTTAAAAAATCTATTAATGAGAAAACAAGAAGGCAAGGAAAGCCTTATAAAGGATGTTATGAAAAATACATATGAGAATGCTGAACCTGACCAGGTGGTGGTGCAGGGGATAGAGCATCAGACTGGGAGGCGGAGGACCCAGGTTTGAAACCCTGAGGTTGTCAGCTTGAGCACGGGCTCATCTGGTTAGAGCAGTGGTTCTTAACCTTTTTTGAGGTACCGAACTCACCAGTTGCATATGCGCATTCACCAAACCCTTCTTTAGTGATAAATAAAATATGATTATTTTTCCAAATTCAAGACATAGGTATATGTTTTCTTACTGGTGCACAAAATGAGCCGTGCATGAACATCACCTTGCTCAAAGAACAAAACCAACAAAGTGCATGAACTCACAACAAATTACGGTATTACTTTATTCTGGCCTCCGCGGCAGAGGCTTCTCCGAACCCCTGAGACCGACTCATCGAACTTCTAGGGTTCGATAGAACCCAGGTTAAGAACCACTGGGTTAGAGCAAGGCTCAACAACTTGAGCCCAAGGTCACTGGCTTGAACAAGGGGTCACTCGCTCTGCTGTAACCCCCTCACTCCCCCACCCCACCCCCATTAATGCACATATGAGAAAGCAATCAATGAACAACGAAGGTGCCGCAACAAAGAATTGATGCTTCTCATCTCTCTCTCTTCTTATCTGTGCCTATCTATCCCTCTCTCTGTCTCTGTCACACACAAAAAAGTAAAAATAAATAAAAGAAAAAAGAATGCTAAGCAAAAGAAAAACTGCTAAATTAGATACAAAATCGGTCAATATCTAAAGGGCTATCAAAGCTTTGGGGTTATCTTGTTTACAATACAAGTATTGGCATCTCTACTGCACAAAAATTATTTGCAACATATTCATCTATCAATCACACGAGCCTTCGGTCTGTAGCAGATCAAAGTCAAACAAAGACATGTTTCCCTGGAGCAGCGTCTGCAAACCCCACCCTGCCTCTGGCCCCAGTCTGGCCCATACAGCCCCTTACCCCCCCTCCCCCCACTTTACCGTCTAAGAATGGTTTTTGCATTTTTTATATGGTTGGGGAAAAAATGAAAAGGTTGAATTATATTTTGTTACAGATGAGAATGACATGAAGTTCAAATTTTAGAGTCCATATATAAAGTTTTATTGGCACAGAGCCATGCCCACTTATTTATGGATTGTCTGGGCCTGGTTTCCAGCAACGATGGCAGAGGGAAAAATCATGGCGGACACTGTGTGACACACAAGGCTGAAAGCATCAACCATCTGACACTTTACAGGTTTGCTGACGCTGAGCTAGAGAATCCGGTGACCCTTAGGGGCTGTAACCTTGTCAACAGACACTGGTCTAGAACAAGAAAAGATCACGTGGCAACCTTTTAGCCCTATTTCAAGTTTTGGATAATTTTTGTTAGTCAATAATTCGTGCCTCAAAGAAGCTCATTCATTAGCACGTGTATTTTCTCCGGGAGGCACATCCCGCCTCCCTGAACTTAGAAACATTAGCCAGCACTCCAGCTTTTTGCATGGGACCATTTAAAATAGTGAAATCATCAACAAAAAGCACAAAAATGCAAAAGAGAGAGGACTACATAGGCCACAACAAGAACCCTGTTCACAGTATGAAAGCAAGACAAGGAGACAGAGGGTTGTCTTGTTTCCCTTCAGCTAGAAACGTGAGCATGCATAACTCTAATTTCTCCCCACTCTGCATGTCCACCAGTGACTATAAACTGACTACGAGTATTGATCTTGGGGTCCTTAATAAATTTAAGTGAGTAGGCAAATTCACAAACTGGGGATGTGTGAATAAAGAGGACCCACAGTCATCTCCTCTGCATGCCCCCACACCATTCCCTGGTTCCTACGATGACAAAGCATGTGTTATCACTCTGCCTTTCATCCCCAATACTTTCCCACCCTTCCCCAAGTCCTAAACTCAAATATATAGCTTCCAAAGGAAAATAAAGTCCTCTGACATTTAGGTTTAGGTCAACTCCTCCCCCCTCCAACAGGAGCCTCTGAGCAGTGGGATAACCACTGGCCACTCTCCTCCTTCCCTCAAGGGATTTCCTCCTTGGTTCCTGGTTCTCCCTGCCATTTTCCATTCAACTATAAAAACAAGAATTATTTTAACTGCACCAACAAAGGATCAAAGGAGAACCTCTCATGGTGCGCCACCTCTTACGACACCGACTGGGACCACACCTGGGTGTATTGCTGATGCAGAGTAAGATGGGGACCAGGCCTGGTTCCCTTGCTTGTGCAAAGATGAGAGCAGGGACCGAATCTGAGGGCACTGCTGATGTGATGGTGACCAGGGAGCACACATGGGGACATTGCGGATGTGAAGGAAGGCTCTGTTCCTTCCAGCATGTCTGATTTGCTAAGGTTCCCAGCAAGGTGAGTTCCATTTTCCAGAGATAAGGTGGAGTTGGGCGTGGGATAGGCAGGAGAGACTGGGACAACTTCCCGCACTAGAAGGCTGGAAGAAGGTAGATGTCTCTGTCAAACAGGAGAGCGAGCAGGGAAAAAGGTCGGTAAACCTTTACGAAGCCAGAAAGGTGTCATTCCAAGTTTTAAGTCTGGGAGCTTTGAGTGTCAACAATTAGGAAAGTGAAATTTCTCAAACTGAAGTGAGACATGAAAAGACTACCTTGAACGGGGGAGAACAGAGGCTTCTCTGGTCCCCAGAAGCCATGGCACCGTGTTGTTGGTCCATTACCCCCACCAATGAGGAATTAGCCACAGGAAAGGTTCACATCTCTTCCTAGTCCCATGATGGCAAACCTATGACATACGTGTCAGCACTGACACGCTTAACCATTTTCGATGACACGCGGCCGCATGCGGCCGCATACCAGAGAAGTATGGGGCCGCATGCCAAGAAGGACGTTTCATCCTCTGCTCCTGCACGGCCAGGTGCAGTAGCCAAGGATAAAACATTTGCTGTAGTGTAGACACTCTGTGCCAGAGGTCTGTAGGCCAAAACAACAGAACTCCGGCACAGAGCGTCTAGTTCTGGGACTTCCGGTTAGGCCGTTTTTCTTGAAGTGACACACCACCCGAGTTATGCTCAGTTTTTTGGCGAATTTTGACACACCAAGCTCAAAAGATTGCCCATCACTGTCTTAGTCACTGGGCCTCTCTGCACCTCAGCGCTTAAGTCAGCCATCTCTGTAGGACTGGTTCTATCCTTCCTTTGTCTCAGGGTTTACTACTGGCTTCAGCATCCTAAAGTCCACAGACGTTCTCTCTCGTCGTCCTGTGTGGATCAGCTGACCTAATCACCTTGTACTTTTGGAATTTAAACATAAAGAGAAACCCGTCATCAGATGCGTGGCCAAAATGCCACTGCCCCTTTCTTCCAAGGTGGAAAACCGTGGCAATATTTTCCCTTATTTCCATAATGCACCTGGCTGATGGATGACACCAGTGGTGGGATTCAGCCAGTTGACACCGGTTCGACAGAACCGGTGCCTAATTTTTTGTTGAGTTTGGCCAACCGGTTGTTAAAATAGCACTTGTAATTGGGATTCTCTCTAAGGTGGGCGCCTGGGCAGCCACCCAATGTGGAACTCACAAATTTACATCCTTTACTCTTTTTTAACATTTATCTGCACAACAGTATTCTAAGCTCCTGAAGGAATGTTCATTCTGTCCATAGGTGAAAAAAAATTGCAAGTGAGGACACCAATCAAGAAGCAATATGGAAATATCTTAAATAACAGTTTTATTGTTTTTTGACAGGTATTATTTAATATTTTTTCATGATTGTTTTTAAACTCTTTCTTATAGCATAATCTAGTTTTGTATACCTCTTTTATTGTTCTTAAGTATTAAATGCGTGAAGCAATGAACTACCTTTTGGTATATCGTTTTTTATATCTAAAACGGTCAATAGGGCAGAGAACCAGCTGTTAAATTATTTGAATCCCCCCACTGGATAACACCCAATTCAGTGACCCATCCTTGGTTTTGGCTTGGCCGTGAAAATCCGTTTCCCTGAGTGGAGTAGAGGCAAAGAAATGAGTTTAGAACTCTGGGTGCAATCTTAACAGGGTGGATGTTCAAAAACACCCACAGAGGTCCCCAGTCTGTGCCTCAGACCAAGAACATCTGTAGTGGCCCATCCTCTAACTTTCATCGTCAGAGCAGAACTGTCTTCTTGCAGGTCCCTCTCCCACCAAACCTGTGACGAGAGAGGTGAGGGGACGCGCTTGTTGGTCCCTGACTGACTTGCTCCCATGAGCCAGGGCGGGGCATCTAAATGCTTGTCATGGCCCATCTGCCTCTGATGGAGTCTTGAAAATCAGTACAACTTATATCACATTGTGAGTCAGTGCCTACCTGTGACCTAAATGCTAGCTTTTGATTTTATTTTCAAGGAGAGGAGAAACATCTTCAGAGTAAGACTGACATGTCGAGTCTAGGTAGCTTCACCTTTTCCACAGTGTTTTGCAAATCTAGATAGTCGCCTTTAGAAACCTTGTCCACTACCCTGCTTAGTCACTTGGTCACTTGTGAATGCCAGAAGGAAAATGTGGCCCAACCACCAACATAGGAGTCCAGCATTAACTTGGGCTGCCCTTCCGGCTTCTTAGAATGAGAGACATGGTGAGGGGTCTGAGTGTGTGGTTGACGAAAACGTTGGTGACTATGTTGGGGAGACTCATGGTGGGGAGATCAGATCGTCAGCCCAGGGATCCTCGGAACTAAGCACAGCCTGCTGTCTCTTTCTGGAAAATCACAGATTTGGGTGGAGCATCTGTAGGTACTTATAAAATCATTAATAAATAAATTAGTAAGTAAGCAGAGGGTAGAAAATCATTGCAAGACTGCCTCAAGGCCCTGGCCAGATGGCTCAGTGAATAGAGCATTGTCCTGGTGTGCCGAGGTCGCAGTCAGGGCACATACAAGAAGCAACCAGCGAGTGAAAAACTAAATGGGCCTGACCAGGCGGTGGCGCAGTGGATAGAGCATCGGACTGGGATGCAGAAGACCCAGGTTCGAGACCCCGAGCTCGCCAGCTTGAGCGGGGGCCCATCTGGCTTGAGCAAAAGCTCGCCAGCTTGGACCCAAGGTCATTGGCTCCAGCAAGGGGTTGCTCGGTCTGCTGAAGGCCCGCGGTCAAGGCACATATGAGAAAGCAATCAATGAACAACTAAGGTGTCGCAACGAAAAACTGATGATTGATGCTTCTCACCTCTCTGTTCCTGTCTGTCTGTTCCTATCTATCATTCTTTCTGACTCTCTCTCTGTCCCTGTAAAAAAAAAAAAAAAAAAAAAACTAAATGGAACAAGTTGGTGCTTCTCTCTCTCTCTCTCTCTCCCTTTCCCTTTCCCCCTTTCCCCCCCCCTTCCTCTCTGGCTCTCTCTCAAATCAAAGGAAAATTAAAAGAATAAAATAAAAAAGGACTTCCTCGCTGATTCCTTCCCCCTGACCATGGCAGACATCAATAATTGATTACAGAATTTGAGTCCCTGTGAGCCCAGATGCAACCTCATGTTGTCCTCCTCCCCACTCTCTTCTTTTTTTCCCTCCTCTCCCTTTTCCTCCTACTCCTTCTTTATTCCCTTCTCTCTAACCTCTTCCTTTTCTTTCTCATTTTCCTCTTCTTCCTCCCCTTCTCCCTCTCTCGTCTCCCTCCCCATTCCCCTCCTCCCTCCTCCTTTTACTCCAGCTAATTCAACCACACATGCCTCTTCCTCCAGTTCTCTTGGCATCTCACCACCCCACTTCATCTTCCTTAAATTATCTTCCTGATCTGAGCTTCTCTTAAAGAATTGTTTTTTTATTCTTTCCTCACCCTGGACCATAGCCCTAAGAAAGCAAAGACCTCTCATCGCTTGGCTGTGTCCAGGACCTGGAATAACCCCAGGCTCATTGCACAGACATGCACTGTCCAATGCAGTAGCCATTAGCCACACAGGGTTATTTAATTCATAAGATCAATAATTTAGAAATGAGCCTGACCAGGCAGTGGTGCAGTGAATAGAGTGTCAGGCTGGGAAGCGGAGGACCCAGGTTTGAAACCCCCCAAGGTCATCGACTTGAGTGCGGGCTCACCAGCTTGAGCACAGGGTTGCTGGCCTAAGTGTGGGATCATGAATGTGACCCCATGGTCGCTGGCTTGAGCCCAAAGGTCACTGGTTTAAAGCCCAAGGTCATTGGCTTAAGTCCAAGGTCGCTGGCTTAAGCAAGGGGTCACTCACTCTGCTAGAGAGCCCCCCATCAAGGCGCATATAAGAAAGCAATCAATGAGTAACTTAAGGTGCCACAACAAAGAATTGATGCTTCTCATCTCTCTCCCTTCCTGTCTGTCCCTATCTGTCCTTCTCTCTCTTACTCTCTCTCTCTGTCTCTGTCACAAAAAAAAAAAAAAATGAGTAATGAAATGTTGTTAACCTAATACAATAAAAATAAAATAAAATTCAGTTTCTTAGCCTCACTCATCACATTTAATACTTAGTAGCCACAAGTGGCTAGTAGCTGTTAGAACGCTGGACACAGAACACTAACATCATTGCCAAAGAGCCTATTAAATTGTGTGACTGTAGAATATAAGTTCCTTGAGGTTAAATGTCTTAATATTGCTCCATTTCCCTCACCTGGGACCTACTAGCACACAGTAGGGACTCAGGAAATATAACAGTGAGGAGGTGAGACAAGGAGTGGGTAGGTGGTGGTGAGCGTACAGACAGAATGGGACAGAGCTAAGACGGGAGGCTAGAGCCAGCTTCTAAAGGCTGGTCTGGGTTACATCACTCCTCTGCTCAAAACTCTCAAGATCCTTAAAATGGTCTCTAAGAACAGATGCACACGATTTAACCCCTGATCCACTCTGACCAGTGGTGGATTCAAATAATTGAACAATCAGTTCTCTGCCCTAATGACCCTTTTAAGTCATAAAAAACGATATATCAAAAGGTAGTTTATTATTTCATGCATTTAATACTTAAATAAGAACAATAAAAGAGGTACACAAAACTAGATTATAAGAAAGAGTTTTAAAATATTAATGAAAGAGTATTAAAGAATACCTGACAAAAAACAATAAAACTGCTATTTAAGATTTTTCCATATTGCTTCTTGATTGGCGTCCTCACTTGTGATGTTTTTCACCTGTGGATGAAATGAACATTCCTACGGGCTCTTAGAATACGCTGTTGTGCAGATAAATGTTAAAAAAGAGTAAGAAGCCTGACCTATGGTGGCGCAGTGGATAAAGCGTCGACCTGGAAACACTGAGGTCGCCAGTTCAAAATCCTGCACTGGTCCGGTCAAGGCACATATATGGGAGTTGATGCTTCCAGCTCCTCCCCCTTTCTCTCTCTCTCTCTCTCTCTCTCTCTCTTTCTCTCTCTCACTCTGTGTCTCCTCTCTAAAATGAATAAAATAAAATAAAAAATTAAAAAAAAAAGAGTAAGAAATGTAAATTTGTGATTTCCACATTGGGCGGCTGCCCAGGTGCCCACCTTAGAAAGAACCCTGATTACAAGTGCCATTTTAACAACCGGTTGGCCAAACTCAACAAAAAATTAGGTATCGGTTCTGCTGAACATTCAGGTGCAAACCAACTAAATCTCACCACTGACTCTGAGCCCTTATCACCCACCCCTTTCCAGCCACTCTGGTCTCCTTGCCAGTACTCCAACACTCCAGGTACATTTCTGCCTTAGGACCTTTGCACTTACCCTATACTGTGTCTGGAATGCTTCCCAGACATGCCCTGATGTCCCTGTAGAAGGACAACTCCTCCCCATTCCTAGACCCCTCAAGCCCCTTCTCTGTACCATTTTTTCCTACTTACCACCTTTTAACATTCTAAATATGACTATATTTACTCATGTAGTTTGTTCTGTGGCTGTCCCCTCCCCTTATAATGTAAGCTCCTAGTGCCTGGGGTTTTTGGGTCTACCTTATTCTCTGTTAGGGCCCCAGGCTTGGAAGAGAGCCTTGCACATAGCAAACACTTCACACGCTGCTCTTGAGTAAATGAAGGGTAGAAGGAGGGGGGAAAGGAAGGGTAGGAAACTTAAAATGAAATGGTCTTGGGCCCTGGCCGTGTAACTCAGTTGATTTGGAGCATCATCCAGATACACCAATGTTGTGGATTCAATCCTTGGTCAGGAAACATAAAAGAATCAACCAATAAATGCATAAAAAACATGTAGGGCAACAAGTCAATGTCTCTCTCCCTTCCCCTCTCTCTCTCTCAAGTCAATAAACAAAAAGAAAAAGGTTTTGGAATGGTGTCAGGATGGTGAAGAATGACAGTAAGGGATTAATACACTATTCTGATTCCACTTTTTTTTTTAATTTTAATTCAATGAAACGAGGATATCGAACCCAGTGGTTCATTCTATACATCTACCTGATGGATTTCAACAGTGAGAAACACTTGCAGGAAGGCAAGAACTGAACTCTTTGTTTTGAGGACCTTTGTGTTACTGAAACATCCTGTTCGTAGGCAGAGGTGAGGAGGTCAGTATGTGCCAGTTTCACAGCCCGGACCTGCGTCAGGACGGACGTCAGGGATGGAGTGAACTGTCCAGTTACAGGAGGACTCTCCCCGCAGCCCAGGCAGCCGGTGCGGGGGTGGGGGTCCAGGATAGGAGCGGGGGGTGGGGGGAAGGGGGTAGGGGGGACTCCAGGAACAGCTTCAGCTTGGGGGAACCTGGCTGAGCGGAGGATTTGGAGGCTCCCCTCCTCTCTCTCTCTTTGCAGGATGACACTTTGGAGGGATTAATTCCCCGGGGATCAGCTTGTCCTAAACCTCGATAATCCAGATTTGTGGTTTATTTCAGTGGCCTCAGGATCTTACACAAGGAGGAGGAAGTAAGAGCCAGAGGGGAAAAGACAGACTGAGCCTCCAGGAAATCTAGGGAAGTGGTAAACTCACTCTGAGCCCCACTACTGAACCGTCTCTAAGCCCATCCTGACCAAACTGCGTCTAGCCCCATGATAGCATGCCTCCCTCTTGCCCAGAGAAAGAAGCAGAGCGCTTTGAAGTAGGTGGAGTAGGAAGGGAAGGTAGAATTACATGCTGAACTTTTGGAGTCTAACTCAACAACAGCCCATTCTAACACAAGAGGAAGCTGGGGAAGAGATGGGTAGGTTGTAGAGGAGGGGTTGGGAACCTTTTTGGCTGAGAGAGCCATGAACACCACATATTTTAAAATGTAATTCCGTGAGAGAGCCATACAATATATTTAACACTAAATACAAGTAAATGTGTGCATTTTATGTAAGACTAACACTTTTAAAGTACAATAAGTCTCTGAATTCTTTTTAATGACGTTGTTGTGCTGTTGCTAACCAATGATGAATAAAGTACTTCTTACCATTAATGCGACTTCTGGTGCTGCATGATTTTGCTGATGGCTTTGTAGTCTGGTTGATACGTGGTGAGGTTAAGCTTCATGCAGGCGTTGAGACTTCCATCCATTAAACGTGATCATAGGTTGGTCTTAACATTCTTTAGATGTAAGAAAGACTGCTCACATGCATACATAGAGCCAAACATTGTCAGTACAGCAATACTCACATGCTACAATGTGTGGTATGTGACAGGAAGTGCGTTCCAAGTTTTGACAATCAGCTGGTCCGCGGGTTGAAGTTTTTTCATTTCTCCCCACTTGTGTTTGCTCACCAACTCTGCTTGCTGTTGTGCAAGTCTTTCCAAATCTTCATTCAGTGACTTGAACTTATTCACCCACATGTCTGAGGCCTTCAGGTCAGCAGCTTGTAGCTCAAAATCTCTGACAGAGACACCGGGGATATAACTCAGGTCGGTGCTGTCCACTGCATGCACACTTGTGTGGATGGGTGATGAACTTAAAAAGATGAGTGCGCTCACAAAATTTTCCAAAGCACACTTTGAATGACTGCAGGAGATTAGATGTGAAGCCCACTAGCTGCTGGAGATCAAGATGCAGGGTCAATGCTGTGCATGCATCTTTAAACTCTCCCAGTTTTTCAAAGTGTAGTAAATGACCTGTTTCAATATTGGCGATGAAGAGTTCCAGCTTGTTTTCAAATGCAAACACTGCTTGTTGAAGGGATAAGACTGTATTTCCAATGCCTTGCATTTTCACATTGAGCTGGTTCAGATGTTCAGTCATGTCCACGAAATAGTAGAACTGCAGGAGCCACTCAATGTTAGCTAACTCAGGATGCTCGATGTTTTTCATTTCAAGAGAAGTCCAGATTTCACTCAGACAAGCCGCGAAACAGCTGAGCAGCTTCCCTCTTGACAACCAATGCACATTGCTGTGCAGAAGCAAACCAGGATAATTATTCCCAACTTCATCCAGCAGTGTTTTAAACCGGCAATCATTTAAAGCTCGAGCAACAATAAAGTTGACCACCCGAATGACCAGCAACATCACCTCACCAAGCTGCTCACTACACATCTGAGCACAAAGTGCCTCCTGATGTAGGATGCAGTGAAAACTTAGAATGGGTCTCTTTTTATGTTCACAAAGAAGTGCTACGAATCCTCTGTTTTTCCCCACCATGCACGGAGCACCATCAGTACACACCAAAATAAGTTTATCCATCGGTAGATTTTTTTTCTTTAGTAAACTCAGTGAAAGACTTGAATAAACCCTCCCCTCTTGTTGTCTCTTTCATAGGCAAAACAGCAAGACTTTCCTCACATAGTGTGTCACCAACAGCATACCTTGCAATCACACTGAACTGGGATAAATGGCTTACGTCTGTTGACTCATCCAAAAAGAGAGAAAAGAATGGTGCTGCATTTATGTCCTTCACTTGTGTTGCCTCATTTTGATTTGCCATCATGATGGTACGATCGTGAACAGTTCTTGCCGACAGAGGCATGTCTTTTATTCGTTTGATTATCTTGTCTTTATCTGAAAAGTCGTCAAAAAGTTCACTGGCAACATCAAGCATGAATGTTTTGGCATACTCCCCATCTGTGAATGGCTTTCCTTTTCTCACAATTGCTAAAGCACCAGCAAACCTTGTTGGGTCCAAACACGGAGTTGCTGCTGACTAGCTTGCACTCTGTACAGTAGCTCTTGACATGCTTTCTTCCTGCTGTCCTCCACTGGATATTTCGATGCAAATGTAGTATGGCGTGTGTCGAAGTGCTGCTTTATATTTGACCGTTTCATTGATGCAATTTTATCATTGCATATTAGACACACTGCAGAACCTGTTCTCTCCACAAAGGCGAATTCCTCTGTCCATTCCTGCTGAAAAGTACAATATTCCTCATCTTTTTTCTTTAGCCATCTTCTTCGTCAAAAGGGTTTCTGCAATTAGCTAGCTGACTACTTGATTAAAAGAAGGGAAGTTTACTTCCTGAACTCACAACAACCCATGTACATTACGCATTATCTAATAAAAATTTGGTGTTGTCCTGGAGAACAGCTGTGATTGGCTCCAGCTACCCGCAACCATGAACATGAGCAGTAGGAAATGAATGGATTGTAATACATGAGAATGTTTTATATTTTTAACGTTATTATTTTTTTTATTAAAGATTTGTCTGCGAGCCAGATGCAGCCATCAGAAGAGCCACATCTGGCTCACAAGCCATAGGTTCCTGACCCCTGCTGTGGAGATTTAGGATTACTGGAGACAAAAGACGTCATTCATCTTTGGAACTTCTGGAGTGGCAACTGAATGCTAGTCCCATTCACATTTCCATACATAGATTCCTCCTCCTTAATCTAGTTATAGAGATGTAATCCCACCCCCAAATCCAGGCAAAGCTCTCACTTTCAGTCTCACCTCATTCCATCCTCCCCCCATCCCCTTTTAAGGGGATTCTGTCCTCCACAAATGCTTGCCCCATGCAGACCAGGTCAGGAGCAGCCAGAGTTTCCAGA
Organism: Rhynchonycteris naso; assembly: GCA_037038555.1. NCBI lineage: Eukaryota > Metazoa > Chordata > Mammalia > Chiroptera > Emballonuridae > Rhynchonycteris > Rhynchonycteris naso. The sequence continues at coordinate 249,335,067 of CM072997.1, read as the reverse complement.
ACTTTCTCAGCGTGACATCATCTTCACAAACTCTGCAAAGAAAAGGCCCTGGTAAGGTGTCTCTTTGTAAGAGCAGTGACATTACCTTTTTGAGCCCCTCCTTCCTGTCAGGGACCACATGTGGTCTTGGTGCAATTACTAGGCCCCCCGCTATGTAATTTCTTCATCAACAAAATGAGAAGTTACTTTATGTGGTTTTTAAGATGGTTAAACAATATAATGCTTTTAAGTGCCAGTAAGTGTTAAGTAAATTGTAATTATGAGTATCTTATTTCTTCTTTTCAACCAATCCTGGAGGGGGCTAAGTACCACATTACAGATAAGCAAACCAAGGCCAGCGATGTTGACCAACATGCTTGAGGTTGTGTGGGTGCTGCTTGACGGGCCCTGGAATGGAATACAGGTGACCCTGACTTTGCGGGGACCCAGCACCAGATGAACTTACTTGTCCTACCCAGGTCTTGAGGTCAGTTTTTCCTTCCCTTGCCTGTGCTGGGCCTGAGGCTCTGTCTCCTCAGAGATCTGTCTCCTCCCTCCCCCAGACCTTCAGTGATGCCCCCTGTACACCTGAGCCTGGCCAGGCCCTACGGGCATCCCGCAACATTCCTGACGTTGCAACCATGCAACAAATATGGACTAATACAAGTGTTAGGAATTACAGAGCAGAGATACTTTAGAGAAGTTCCCTCACTGCCCCCAGGATTTCACAGGCCTAGGTGGAAACGTGAATCAACCCAGCAAAGTCTGCTGTGATCACTCTTTTTGGAGAGGAACAGAAGGATCTGGAAGACTCCACAGCCAGGACTAAGATGCCCAGCTGAGGATAAAGGGATGCTTCTTAGCAGAGGTGGTACTGGTGGGAATTCTGGGGGATGGAGAAGGTCTGGCAAGTCGTGATGACATGAGAAAGGGATGGAAGTTGGGAAAGCAAAGCAGGTGCCCAGTGAGAGCTCGCAGGGTGGTGGTAGAGCAGGGGTAGCCAACCTGTTTATACCTTCCGCCCACTTTTGTATCTCTGTTAGTAGTAAAATTTTCTAACCACCCACCAGTTCCACAGTAATGGTGATTTATAAAGTAGGAAAGTAACTTTACTTTATAAAATTTATAAAGCAGAGTTACAGCAAGTTAAAGCATATAATAATAATTACTTACCAAGTACTTTATGTCGGATTTTTGCTAAGTTTGGCGGAATAAATCTTTATAAAACAACTTACTATATAGTTAAATCTATCTTTTTATTTATACTTTGGTTGCTCTGCTACCGCCCACCATGAAAGCTGGAACGCCCATTAGTGAGTGGTAGGGACCAGGTTGACCAGCACTGTGGCAGAGGATAAGGAGGAAGGGAAGGCGGAGGGAAGGTGGAAAGGAAGGCATCAGTTCATGGACACACTTGGACATCAGATTAAGAATTCTGGACTTGGTCTTTAGGCAGCTGTTAGATGCTGAGATTTTTAAATCAGAGCGTGTCATACATAACTATTAATAGAACGTGATGTGCCCTATTTGTCTCCCACAGAAATGATCTCCAGGCCCATCCACAAAGGACTCCAAACTTTTTCATTTATTCAGTTATTCAATCTACGTGTATTGAGTTCTGTGCTAGGAACTGGGGGTACAGATATGAAAAATTTAGTCAGTGGCCTCAGAAGGGGAGAAACTATACTAATGTAAGTCATCATGATGCTGTGGATCAGGATAACTGCAGCGGCATGCACAGGAGTGAGGGTTGTTACGGGGTCTCCGAACCTCGTCAGTGAGGTGGGGGACACCTTCCAGAAACATATCCGGGAGATAGCCAGCTGAAGGCGGAAAGGGAGTTCCAGACAGGGAGGGGCACTTAGTGCATGATTACCTTCCATTTCCCCCAGAGCTTTGGGAGAAAGGTATCATCGTTAGCCCCATTCTGCAGATGGGAAAACTGACACTTAAAGTGAAGAAGTGACTAGGTTATGGCCACACAGTAAGAGACTGAATTTGAACCCCGTGAATCTGACTCCAAAGTCTCAGCTACTAACCAGTCCACTCCCCTTCTTCTGGGACATTTTGTTCCCATGACAAAGGCACCCAGTGAACAAGGAAGGGATGCGGGAGGTGGGTGTGAGTCCCGCTGAAACATGCGTAGGAATGGGCTCTTGGACATGGTGTTCCAAGGAGCAGCTGGGACAGAAACAGGGAGGTGAGAGACACTGAGTTCTTTGAAATGACTTGGGTAGAAAGGGCTGCAATAAAAACTCTTCCAAAATCTGCTCCACCCTCGCAAGCCCAACCAACCTAAAACTGGGGAAGAAGGAGTGAGAGGAACAGGGTGTTGGAGTTGGAGGTGTCACCTTCAAAGTCAACGGTGCCATCTCCATTCACATCGGCTTCCTGGACCACCTCGGAGATCTCCCGAGAGGTGAGCTTCTCTCCCAGAAGTCTTTGCATGGCCTGCTGCAGCTCTCCCAGGGTGATCTCCCCGTCACCATTGGTGTCAAACTGAATAGAAACAGAAGGGGACAAAGCAGTTGACCCTTGAATGGCTTGCGGGGTAAGAGGTGCCGACCCCCTGTGCAGTGAAAACTCTGCCTATTACTTTTGACTTGTCCCAAACTCAACTACTAATTGCCTACTGCTGACCAGAAGCCTTTCTGATAACATAAGCCAGCTCATTAACATTTTGTATGTTCTGTGTATTATGCACTGTATAGTGGTCCCTCGTCTATCGTGGGGTTAGGTTCCAAAACCCCCTGCAATAGGCGAAAACCCACAAAGTAGCAACTTTATATTTATTTTATTATTTATATATATTTTAAGGCTCTATAAACCCTACCCACACTCTTGTAAACCTTTCCCACACTGTTATTAACATTTCCCACACCTATAAACACTTCCTATACTCTTATACACTTTCTAGACTCTTAAACCTATGTAATTTTAACAACATATGAAATTCTATATGGGTACTCACCAGTCAATATACAGTAATATTCTTTTAATATGTTTTAATTAATATTTTTATATTGTTTTCAATTTTTTAGGCTAGAAAATGTTTATTTTGCCCCCAAAATAATTAAAATAATAAATATATAAAAATACTCATATACCACAAATCCTGCAATATACCGCAAAATCCATGACACAAATTTAGATATATACAATGTAAAAATCTGCGGTACAGTGAGACCGTGAAAAGTGAACCGCAATATGGTGAGGGACGACTGTATTCTTACAACAAAGTAGGCTAGAGAAAAGAATATGGCAAATAGAAAATCATAAGCTTCATCTCTGAGTTTTTCAACGTGTCACAAATCTCCAAGAAATTTTCCAATATATTTATTGAAAACAAGCCGTACAACGTGAACCCACGTAGTTCAAACCCATGTTGTTAAACGGTCAAATGCTTTAAGCAATGATGACAACAAATGATGGGGGAGCCAAATGTTAAGAAATCTGGCTTTAGTAACCAAGAGAAAGTTAGTAACCGTACCTTTCAGTTGTAATGAACAGGAGATATGCAAGGGTTAGGAAATAGTTAATCAGCTTGCTAGTCTCTCTTAATGGCTCTCTGGCCTTTCCTTTGAAATGCAGTGAAAAATTTACTTTTGCAAGGAGTGTCTGGGAAAGCTTACACTGGGGAGGGACCTGACAATTATGGGAGTTTAAATTATAATAGTTGTCTGTGAAAGCCAGCCACAGGATTTACTGTGAAGAACAAAGGCCCATAAATTAACTAGAAACTTAGTTCCCCAATCTTAAATCTTTACTTTGTATCTTAAGAAAGCATGGAGTCTTTTCACAGATAATTCCCAGAGGTCCATGGTCCCAGAGGTGCCAGGTCCCAGCACCTGTTCTGGGGAGACACCTGACCCCGGCTGCCTTGAAGATTCACTGAGGACACCAGACAGGACCATGCTGATTGGGCCTGTGTTACATCAGAACTTGCAGAGGAAATGCTCCTGCAGGAGAGTATAAGGCAGTTCTTTTGGACCGGGGTCACCTGCCTTCTCAAGTTGCTGCAATTTGACGACAAACCTTATATCTATTTTGTCTCCATTGCTTTATTGGCATGAAGGGTGGGGATGACCCCGAATCAGCTTTGTATCCTGGTTACCCAACAACAATAAATGATAATAATAGCAGCGTTCACTGACCACTCACTGTGACTCGAGACCTAAGCTAAGCGCTTTCGCACGCATATCACCCCCGCGCACATCAGCTCCTCCAAGGCGGGTGATCCTGACTGCTCCTTCACTGCTCCGTGCTCAGCCCCAGTGTCTCTCACATGGTGGGCACTGGATAACATTTGTTGAATTAATGAAATGCTTCCAAACCTGAACAGTGCACACCTTTAACCAATCTACCACAGTGCCTTTTGTGTTCTCTCTCCCAAACATATCAGGGAGCCGGCAACCCTCCTCTTGCTATGCTGACGCTGACCTGGCTCCAGCCACAATCTCCTCTTGTCTGGAATAAGGGGACAGCCTCCTGTTTGGTCTCCTGGTCCTCATCGTGGTCCTACCCGGTTCACTGTCCACACATCAGGACTCATAGTCACATCCATTTAAAATATAAATCAGACCTTGTCATTCCCTTACTTCAGATCCTCCCTTGCTTAAGTTTTCTTAGCCCACTCAGTGAAATCCTGACAGTGCTTCATGACACATGTCTCCTCCGTGCCTGGGTTCTGCCTGGGGCGACTCTGAGACTTTGATTATTTCTTGTTACTATCTCACCAGCTCGAGGCTCCCCTCTGATAGCCTTCCTGCCTCCGGGCGCTTCTACCTGCTGCTTCCTGGGCCTGGAAAATGGTGTCATCCCCGCCACCCACCTCTCCTGTGTCCAAGAGAAATGCAATGCACATTTCATGGGTCATATTAAATTTTCAAGTAGCCACACTGAATTTGAAAAGTTAAAAGAAACAAGGGTAATTGATGTTTAATCATTGATTTTATTTAACCCAGTATTTCAAAAATGTTACTATTTCGCATGTAATCACCTTTAAAATTATCAAGGAGCTATATTACCTTCTTTTCATGCAGACTGATCTCCTAAGACAGTGTGCTGCCGTACGCAGGGCTTACAGAGCGTGTAGTTAGTGTGGCTAGTCACCAAACTCAGCACACGGGACATCTCAGCCAAGGACATAAGTCTCCATCCAGGGTGGACTGAACGCTTACAGCACTTTTCAGTTCACACTCTACACGTTATCAGAAATACCTGATCTGTACTTAGATTTCCCAGCATCTATACCTAAAACAGAGACTCACACAGCCAGGTTGTTCTAACGAATGTTTTCCTGTAGTTGAATCAAGTCACTCTTATGGAAACCAACTGAATTTATAATCAACTGACTATACATGGGAATTAAAGAAATAGCTTAAGTGAAATTAATCCAAAGTAGATCAAATTAAAAATTCAGTCCCTTAGTTGCACTTTTCATGCTCGACTGCCACAGTGGCCAGTGGCCCCTGTCCAGGACAGAGCGTTCCCGTGACCACAGGACATTCTTTTGGACACTGCAGCTCTGGGTCTGTCCAGAAAGCTGGGAGAGACTAACACAGCTCGTTGGTGGGCAGCTCCCTGGATTTTGGACCCATGTTTGCCTGCTCCAAACAATGTCTTTCCTACCAAACTCTTTAATATTCTTTGTCTTTTTGCCTCCTACAGCTGGCAGCTGAGTGAAGAAAGCATTTTATCGGGTGATGGAAGTGAATTTCAGCAAGCCCTCATTCTTAAATCATCTCTTCAACAAGTGCTTTAAGCCACGTGATCTTTGAGTTCTCTTCCGGAATCTCACATTTTTGAATTCCTTCTTCCTACTACCAGCTAGAAGATGAGAGGTCCTAACATGTTTTGGGGATTGATCTTGGATAAGATTTGTTATCTCCATGACCCTCAGTTTTCTCATATATATGGCTAAGATAAATGACTACTAACTCCTACCCTATTCCTGAGGGTTACATTTAGATAAAATAGGTAGAGGACCTTGTCCATTGTGAGAGTTTGGAATATGTTATTTTCCTTTCTTATAAATCCTACCATAGCTAGAAAAATAATTGGTTTGGATATGTTGTATCCCTAGTTAATGACTAATCATTGACCGCTGGGTCTCCTCCAACTACCTGTAGCATTGTGAAACCCTCTACTCACTTCCTTGAAGGCATCTCGCATCTCCTGGACACCGATCATCCCAGCCGTTTCTGCAAGCAGTTTGGGGGTCATCAGCTCCACAAAGTCTTCAAAGTCTACACGGCCACCCACTGAGGAGGGAGAGGCAGGTCTAGTGAGCTTCCATATGCCCCAGCCCTCCGTTACCTCATTTTGCCCATCAGGTCTGTTCAAGATGCAGATCTTCTCCAATCCCACTGCCTTCTAAGAGCTTCCTTTCTCAGCCAACTCAAGCCTTCCTGTCTCTCTCATCTAAACAGGGGTAGACACAGTGTGGTATGGTAGAAGTAACTAACTGTCCAGGTAACCTGGAATAAATCTCTTCATGGGCTCACATCTCTGTTCCCTCACCAGTAAATCTGTAGAAGGAAGAGCACCAAAGTCTCTTCTGGATACACATACTATCACGTCCTTGAATTCAACCTTGTTTTACTCAGTAACATGCCCAAAAGCAAACACTATAGCAATTTTATTCCAACCTTCATCCCCAAATCAGCTCTGGTTGCCATCTGAAAAAAATCAATTCTTTTTGCAACACCATTTATCAACATTAGCTCAAATCCAGGTTTGTATCCAGCACATGATAAAGACACATATGAGAAGCAATCAATAGCCCAACACAACTAAGTGGAACAATGAGTTGATACTTCTTTCTTTCTCAAAAAAAAAAAAAAAAAAAAAGGCAGTTTCAATCTTGTTCTCCACCAATCTTAGTGGTGATAGTAATAACCAACATTTAATGAGCATTTACTGGAGGCTAAGCCTTTACCTGCATTAGCATCTTTACCCTTTCCTTCCTACAATCCCATGAAGGAGTGATATCACCTTCACTCTACAGATGAGAAACTGAGACTCAAGAGTTGGGGGTTAACTCCACTTTTTCAAAATGACCACAATTAGTAAATAATAGAACTGAGACATGAACCCAAATGTATAGCTAAGAGTCAGTATTCTAACCAGTTCAAATTCTGCCTCCCTAAATATTATAGTCTGAACTGTTTCCTTCCTTCCAGACCTTTAGTCCCTCTTACCTTCCTCCCTATCTCCAACTCTGTTCTCAGCCTCTATATCTTTAGCAATCACACCCCTTAGTCCTTCCCAAACCCCGGTAAACCCCTCTCCAGGCCTCACAGTTCATGCGGATCTGCTGGCCCAATTCAATCAGCTCCATCTCTGTGGGCATGTAACCCATTGTCCTCATGAGATTTCCCAGATCTTTACAGGAGATGAACCCATCGCGGTCCTTGTCGAACTCAAGAAATGCCTCCCGGAGCTCTGAAAGTTAAGAGGAAAGAACTGTGGAGAAACTCAAAACTGTCAGTGGGGAAGAGTGACACTCCTTGAAACCATCAGTGAGGCATAGACTTAAGACTCCTCAAAGGAGAACACGTTTTCAAAAACCAAAATTTCAAAAAAGAGGGATGTATGTATGCAATGTGTTAGCAGGAGGAGTGGTCCCTGAGACTGCCAAAGGGCGATGCTAATGTCCTTCAGAGTCTGGGGTGAAGTAACGGGAAACTTTAAAAGCATCAAAAGAAAAACCAATAATTTTCTTTTCATCCCAAAACTCCTGTGTCACTCCTGGGTGTCTGAGACACCGGGGATGAGTATGCCTTCTGAATACTTTGGGAGGTCTCTACACTACCACAGAAAGAGTTTCGCAAAGTTGCAGTTGAGTGGAGGGAGAGCCATGTAAAGTTCTCACGTGAGGGGACTTACAGTGAAACGCACAAAGAGACAGAGAGCTGGCACACAGGGGGGATGGGGGTGTGGGAGCAGGAGGGGGAGAGTGTTACCTTCGATCTCATCAGGTCCCAGGGGTCTTTCCTGCAGAGGAAGGCAAGGGAGATGGAATTTGGAGAGGGGATCAGGGATCCAACATTCAGTTCTCCAAATACGTGCCCGCATTCTCCCAAGCTGTTCTCCACCCTTTCCTGTTTCTCCTCCAACCCTCACTCCCTTCTTCCCCTCTCCTCTTCCCTCTCCTGTCTCCCATCTCCCATTCCACAGCTCTCTGCTTCCCGCCCTTTTCCTCGCCCCTCCCCCTTCCTCCCTCCCCCACTTGAATCTCGCTCTCTCCCCTGCCTTTCCCAGAGACACTCAGCCCATTGTGCCCAGTGGGGTCTCAGAGGCCCTCCAGCCCAACCACCTCCTTCTCCAGCTGGAGACAGCGAGTCTCACAATCACAGCGGACACGCTGGGAGTGCTGGCCTTGCCGACAGCTCCCACAATCACTTCATTTAAACCTCAGAACTGGCTCTGTGAGGTCGATGTAAAGGTCATGCCCATCTCATTTAACGGGAAACCAGAGGGACAGAAACGTTCCTCAACCTGCCCAAGGTCACAGGCACAGCAAGTCAGCTGCAGTGAACACCGGGGGTCTGAATTCAGGGCTCCTGCCTCCCAGGTCAGAATTCTCTCGGCTGCACCCCATTAGTTCTCTCTCCCAAGAGTTAGGGTGCCTTTGTGTGGGACCAGTGTGCAGCGGTGCCCAGGATGGATGACCAAGTGTCAGCACGACCAACACCTAACACCTTTGAGGGTTTCCAATCATTTTTGCTGCCCCGCACCCCTGGGTCACGCTTGACTATGAGGAATGTCACCTGGAGATTCCACTCATCTCTAGCCTCTGTCACCACTCATTTCCCTGTACCCTTGGAGCCTTTCCCCTTGGCTTCTTGTCTTACCCCTTTTCCCTTATATCCCCTCCCTCTCTCTATTGTTGTTGTTGTTATTATTATTATTGTTATTTGAGCTAAAGCCTAACAAAAGATGCCCACTGGAATCAAACAAATCTGCCCAGCCACTTAAGAATTGCATAAGCTTAGAGCAAGCGACTTCATGACTCAGCCTCAGTTTCCTGTCTGCAAATGGGAATGAAAGGATCCCCAACGTCATGAGTAGTTCTGAGGATTCAAGGACATCAGGAATGCAAAGCCCTTTTGCACAGGGCTGGTCACATAGCAACGGCAGTGGCAACTACCATCACAATCATCACCGTCATCATTACTCCGGGTGTCCGTAGGAAAAAAGGATGATGGTCGCTGATACTGACATCCGGGTCCCCTCTCATTTTTTTTTCTCCCTTCACTTCCCCCCTTTTTGCTCCTGACTTCCGAGCTCACCCTGACCCAGTTCACTGACCCTCACGTTCCCAACAGCCCCAGTTCTCCCGCCTTTGGGGCTCATGCTCCCCGACCCCATCCTCTACGAGGACGCCCCTGCTACTCCCTGTCCGAGCCCCCCTGCCCCACCGCCCCTCCTCACTCGCTGTTTCTCCGCGATGCCTTTCCTCAGAAAGATGCAAGCGGGACCGGTGGGGACCTGCATGGGGGACAGCGCTGAGCACACCAGGCAGCCGCACCAGTCTCAGATGGTTCCCTCCTTCTGGTCCCCTCGGTGGCTCAGCCTCATCTTCCCTGTCACTTCTCGGCCAACTCTTCTTGCCTCTCTTGGCCTCTCCAGAAGTCCCCGTGTCACAGACCTGTGACAGCTGGGTCTGAAATCCCCACTTGGGTTTGGGAGGGATCAGAGCGGTGCCTGCCTCCCCATCTGCCCTGAGGTAGACAGGAGGGACGGCCAGTCTCAGGCTCTAACCCTTTATCCCCAGAATGGAATCAGAGTTTAAAAAGTGGGGATTAGACTACAGGGCATCCATTCACTGGCTGCTCCGAGCACGCGGGGGACTCACTCGATGCCTGACCTCCACTGACCTCCCACAGCATGCTACGTGCTCAGCCCTGTGCAAGGGGCTTTGCATTCCTGGTGACATTTAATCCTCACCACTCCTGAGGTCGGTGATTCTTTCATTCCCATTTTACAGAGGAAACTGAGGCTCTGAGTCATGAAGTCACTTGCCTTAAGCTTACACAATCAGTAGGCAGCAGGGCCAGGTCTGTCTGATTCCAGTGGGCATCTTTTGTGAGGCCCCGAGGAGTTTTAGAATAAGTCAGGCACGTGCACCAGTGAGGGGGATGCAAGAATTAGGTGACACGCTGACTTCAGGAAGGAGGCATGCTCACGGGTTGGTGTTTTTTCTTCCTCTGCTCATCTCTTCCCTTCCTTTCTTCCTGAGTAACTCGAGGTGGAGGCAGAGCATGGCAGGCATCTGTACTGGTGCAGGGGCCCAGGTGAGATGTCATGGTGTCAGAGCCCCAGGAGGCAGTGAGGGTGGGATAGGGCTGGGGGCCATCTCTGTGGGGAGTCAGAGTCCAGGGTTTGGAGTGAGGGAGGAGTTCCCACAGAAGGGCAGTAGTGCCCCAAGTGCAGGGGCCTGGGGAGGTGAGGAGGAACCGGTGGTGAGCGATCTGGAGAGGGATACCACAGCAGGAGCTGAGAAGGAAGCCTCCGTGCAGGTCATCGCCTACCACAGGGCTCTGAACCGAGGCCACCCACTCATGGAGGTAGCATAGTGTAGGGCAGTGAAGCCAGATCAAGGCAAAAAAAAGTGGTTCCCACAGAGGCAGGGTGGCAACAGAGACAGGTGATTAGTTACACATGTGAATTATGTTAAGGATAATGGAACTTGGGGTGCACACACAATATACAGGTGATGGATTCTAGAGCTGCACACCTGAAACCTGTGTAACTTTATTGATCCATGTCACCCCAATACATTTAATTAAAAATATTTTAAAGGATAATGGAAATGTGGTGTGTCACTGTTGAGAAAGGGAGTTATTAATAGAGAAAGGGGACAATAGGAGCTCTCCGGTGTCAGCGTGGAATCGGAGTGCTGGTGCCGCCACAGGTTCCCAGCCCTCGCTGTGTGAGGGGACTGGGACGCACTCTCTGGCTCTCTCTGGGTACACAGCAGCGACACCCTGATGCTCATGAGCACTTCTTACATGTAGATCTTGACACTTAAATATTTTTTTACTGATTTGAAAGAGAAAGGGAGAAGGGGGAAAAATACCAATTTGTTGTCCACTTATTCATGCATTCATTGGTGTGCCCTGACTGGAGGTTGAACCCACAACCTTGGTGTATCTATCAGGACGATGCTCTAACCAACTGAGCTACCCAGACAGAGCCCAGATCTGGACTTCTAAATACCATTCTCCCCTGAAAGGAAGCCAGACTCTTAGGAGTAATGGCGGATCCCGTGCCTGGAGCAGGACAAGTACAGATGAGCCTAAGACATCCTGTTGAGCCATAAGCGAGAATGTTCAGTCATGGAAACAGGACGAAGGCACACAGAGGTCGGCTGAAGGAGTGTCACTGGCCATATCAGGAACAATTTGAAAATCAAAATAAATAAATAATTATAAAGCATAACAGAGGAAACCAGGAGTCCACACAGGTAAAAATATATATGTGTCAGTGAAAAGTTTGATATTTACATAGCTGAAATACCTCCTTACAAAATATTAGTTTCAAAGGAGTCACTTTATAGTGGGTAAACCAGGCAGACACTATCTTAATCAAATGATTAGAATGAACATCATCTTACCTTTGGTGACAGCATGGATGGAACTGGAGAGTATCATGCTAATTGAAATAAATCAGTGAAAGACAAATACCATGTGATCTCATTTATAGGTGGAACCTAAGGGACAAATTAAACTGATGAACAAAGTAACACAGACATGAAACTTGACTGGCCGTGGCGCAGCGAATAGGGTGCTGACCTGGGACGCAGAGGACCCAGGTCCAAAACCCAGAGGTCATCGCTTGAGAGTGGGCTCATCTATCTTGAGCACATGGTCACCAGCTCAAGCACAGGGTCACTGGCTTGATCCCAAAGGTTGCTGACATGAAGCCAAAGATTACTGGCTTAAAGCCCAAGCTCACTGGCTTGGCCTGAGCTGTCTCCCCCACCCAGGGTCAGGCACATATGAGAAACAATCAATGAATAACTGAAGTGACACATGTTGATGCTTCTCATCTCTCCCCTCCTGTCTCTCTCTCACTAAAAAAGGGGGAAAAAAGAAACACAGACAGGGATATATGGAGCAGACTAAAAGCTGTCAGAGGGAATGAGAGTTGGGGGATGGGTGGAAGTGGGCCAACAGGGATTGGCAAAAAATGGGAACAGAAAGACATTGCTGGGGGCGATGGGCACACGATGCAGTGTGTAGGTGACGGTTTATTGAGTTGCACACCTGAAACCTGTACCCCAATAGTCAATACAATAAAATAAAATTAACATTATCAGCGTGTCGAAAATCACACTTGAACTCACATGCAGTTATGAATGCCCGTGCCTGCCAACTCCCTCCTGCGTGCTGTCCCAGAGCCCTGCTCAAGCATCCCTGCCCCTTGATGGGGTTCAGCAGTTTGTATTAAGAAACGGATCCCATCCAGATCCCACCCGGGACCGGTCTCTGCGCCTCCGACTCCCAACCTACCTCTTGCATCTGCACCTTCAGCCATCAGCATGACCTTTAGAGCCTGGGCATAGCACCACATCCTCGCAGGGGCATACATACTAGCCTCTCCCCGAGGACACTATTGTTAGTGGCAATGCATCAGGGATCCTGCAGATTGCCCACATCAGGTCCTACCCCTCCACTTCCTAGATAGCGGACCTAGAGAGCGTGACATTCCTGGGCCTCAGTGTCTTCTGTTAAATGGGGTAATAAAGTACCTACCTAGTGGGGTCATCCCAAGGGTATATAGTAAGTGAGGACGTCCTGGCCCAGCCTTGGCAGTGAGGTGGCCGTTGTGGCTGCTGAAGGAGGTGTGCTCACAGGGCCCTGCCAGTGACTCCAGCCCGCTCTCCTCAGGCAGACCCAGTTCCTCCCCGGAAGGAAGCATGGGGCTCTGCGCAGAGCAAGAGGGACACCAGGACCCACAGACATACTTCTGACAATCAATTATTTTACCTTAAAGATTTTATTTGAAGTTGATAAATATGGATTCCTGTTAATTCACCAGTTCTACTAGAGCTTTCACTCAGGAACTCTCAGCTGAGGAACAAAACCCATTAAGAGTGAAGAGTCCCCTTCCCTGACAGGTGGCCCTGTGAGGCAGCGGCCGCCCGCAGTTCCTGGGTCAGGGCCGTCAGGGCCACCTGCTCAGCGACTCTCCCAGCTTGTTGCGCACGACAACCAACACCGACAACACGTACACAGCTGAGGCAGGAAGAAGAGAAGAGCTGCCGCTACCTGGTCTGCTTTTCAATCAGGAGAAACAGCAGACTCAATGCCAGGCCATGTGAGGTTGGGGACATTAGCAGGAGTAAAACACAACCAAGGCCAGTCCTGCGGAGCCGGGCCCAGAAAACCGTGCTATGGACCTGGGGGCCAGGCCTGGGCAGCAGTCGGTGTATGGCAGAGCTGAAAGTCACACAAGTCACCGGACTTGCTGTCTCCCAAGGGATGGGGCCGACCCCCAGAGGTGGGGCTCCAGGGCCAGGCTGGAGTTAGAACTGGAGCAGGAGCAGGAGCGGGGTCCCAGCTGCGGCCCTGGGTAAGCCCTTCCCTCCCCACCTGTGACAGTGCCTCTGCCAGGTTAAGTGGTTGGGAGGTTAAGTAAGCTTATATGTAAACAATAAGTTAACAATGCCCCTGCCCAAATAAAATAGCCACTGACCACATGGGGTGATTTTAGTGAATTTTAATTAAAAATAAATAGAATGAGTCATCAATTGTACCAGCCACACTTCACACGCTCACCAGCCACAGCTGCTGGTGGCTGTCACACTGCACAGCGCAGATGTAAATATATTTCTATCACTGCAGAAAGCTCTGCTGGAAGACGTTGGTTTGGACAGTTCCTGGCACGCTGTCTGCGCCATGCAAGTGTGAGCTGTCAGCACGCACCCAGGGCCCAGCACCAGCTTGGACACAGAGCAGGTGTTTAACAATTATTTATTGACAAAAAATAAAAAACAATAACTATTGTAAATTCCCGGCTTAAACCACTCCCTCACACACATACCACATGGTCTGACTCCACACCAGGTCTGCATAGTAGGGACGCTGTCCCGGGTACCCACCTCCCGCCTAGCCCGCAGAGGGTGGGGCCTAGTAGAAATCCTCCATGTCTGAGTCTGGGTCTGTGCCCTGCTGGTTCTGAATCTGACTTTGCTTCCTGTAGAGAGAGGCCACCTGGGGAGAGAGGGGCAGCAGGCGGTCAGAGCCAGGGGCTGCCCACCACCCGCATTCTGGGCCAGCACCCACCTCTCCAAGAAACTGGTCCAGCCAGGCAAGCCCACGCCCTCCAAGCACCTCACCTGGGCACTGGTGGTGGCCTCCTCCGGCTTCTTGTCTTCACGAACGCGCATTAACCGAGGGAAGCGAAGGGAGATCCCCTTCTCACGGTCCACCTGGGGAGGCAAGGAATGATGGGACTCTCCTACGGTCCAGCCCTCGGTCCTAACAACTCCCTATCAGTCTTCTCCCTACTCTTGCAGCTCTGGCCTCATGGGACCATAGCTTATATGTGATAAATACTTAAGAAATGCCAGCTGTGACAGCTGTTACTTATGCTGTTATTTACTCTTGGGGCCGAGAGGCAGAACAGCAGTCAGACTGTGGGGTCCAATCTCAGCTCCTAACCCCCAGGAGCTGAGAGACCCAGGGCCAGCTGCCTAAGGCCCCTGAGGCTCTATTTCCCCATCTGTAAAATGGGGCTGTTCAGTGTTTTTGTGAGGAGTAAGTGCGTGCACACCGTGCCCTTATTAAATAAGTGAGGGCTTACTGGCGCAATGCCCACTGCACGGGCTGCTCCCATCACCAGTTACCGGGGGACCCTGACTTCATGAATGAGATAAAAAAAAAAAAAAAAAAGTGATCCAAAATACAGCCTTTAAATGGAAGTCTGCTTCTAATCAGAATAGCATCTGCTAGATTTGAAGGATCAGAAAAAAATCTCAGAAGAAGCACATTTAAATGTGAGACCTGGGGTCCTGAGGGAGGAGCTCAGGGCTGCCCGGTGCCAGTCCCCATTGGTGCTTTCCCAGTGCTCGACCTCAGCTGGCGTTGAGAACTGAACTACTAGTGCGAGAGGAATTTTAAAACTTGGTAGTGGCCCCAGACAGTTGGCATAGTAGTTGGCATGTCAGCCTGGCATGTGGAAGTCCTGGGTTCAATTTCTGGTCAGGACACACAGAAGTGACCACCTCTCCCTTTGCCACCTCTCTCTTTGCCAGGCCTCCCCCTTCTCTCTCTCTCTCTCTCCCCTTCCTTCAGCTATGGCTGAAAGGGTGCGAGCAAGTTGGCCTCAGGCACTGAGGATGGCTCCATGGCCTCATCTCAGGCGCTGAAATAGCTCAGTTGCCAAGCAACAGAGCAGTCACACCAGATGGGCAGAGCATCACTGGGTAGGGGCAGGCTGGGTGAATTCCAGTTGGGGTGCATGCAGGCAGGAGTCTGTCTCTGGCTCCACAACTTTCACTTAATAAATTAAAAAAAAATATTTTTAAATTAAAAAAAACTTGGTAGCATGAAAATTAATTATAGTTGAGAAAAAAATGCAACAGAGTATGTCATAAGTTTTTACTTAAGAGAAGCATGTTTTAAAAATTTGGGACCCGAGTGTAAGATTACAATAGGAAATGGAGCAATTTCATTGTTTTTTTTCTACTCTGGAATATTTCTCTTAAAAAACAAAAAGTGAGACTTTTGGTCCTGTTATCTGACACCCAAATAAAATTTAAGCTTGAGTTTTCCCAGTCATCATCCAGGAAGGGCAGGCATCCCAGGGTCCCCCCCCTCCCCACTCCATCTGGAATTCCTTTGGAGGGTCCCCCCCAGGCCCCAATCACTCACTAGGCCCCGGGCAGCGGGGTAGATGGGAGAGAGGGAGAGATCGGCGCACTTGACCTCCCACACAGTGCTGGGCTCCAGCCAGTGGTCGGGGGCCACGGCCCCATCTGCCCGGACGTAGGAGCGTGGGGTGGGCAGCACCAGGGCCTGCAGGGAGTGGCAGGAGGTAGAAGAGAGGGTCTTGGGACTCAGAGTCAAGGCTGAGATTTGGCGTGTTGAGAAGTGAAGTAAATAGGGAAGACAGAGACAAAGAAACTCCTTGAAATATAAAGCCAAGCATGAGAAATGGGGAGAAATGGGAGCAGGGGGGAAATGAAAGACAGAGACCATGGAACTGACACAAGAAACTAAAGACTAACAGAAGTAGAGAGAGGGACAGAGACCCAGAGAGAGAGAGAGATGTAGAGATAGAACCAAAGAATGGACAGAAACAGAACCAGAGACACCAACACAGAGAAAGACAGTCACACCCAAAATACCTGTGACCATGACCACAAACACTAACTAGTAGGGACTCAACAAGCACCCTAAGGATTAACTCGGAGAACAGCCAACAACTCCATGCCCTGCGACCGCTCCCGCCCCATGTGGCTGAGGCACTGAGCTCGGGAGATGAGGTGCTCTGATGGCTGTCACTGGCCGGTGGCCAGCACTGCTGGGACTTGAACCTCAATACCCGGCTCTGAGGCTGGCTCCACCACCCACTGCCCTATCTGCACCGAGCCCCAGGATGGTGGAGGCCGGGCGCCCTGAGCACACACTGCTCACCTGGAGGCTCTGGTGATGTCCCTCCAGCTCCTCGTCACTGAAGCCAGTTCCAAGCTGCAGGAAGGATGGAGCAGGTCAAAGGTCGGGCAACGCCTCCCCGCTCCTGCCATTCAGGACCTGAGTCTGTGCCCTGCGCTGCAGCCCCACCCCACTCCAGCCTCTCTGGAAACCTGGTGCTGAGCATCCAGTCAACCCTTGCGGACTTGGAGGGGGAACGAGCACCCTGGCCATGGCCTCTGTCCTGCTGTCTCCCTGGCCCAGGAAGTCACTCCCTTGGGACACTGACATCCCACCTGCCCCATAACTGGATGTCATATCCAATCTTAATACTACCAAGAGTTTTCTTCCACACACCAAAATAGGGCTGAAAAACACTCCTTGGTGTTAACAAAATAGTTAGATGGACAATTTCAAACTACTGATAAAAAACGGCAACAGGAAGCCCTTCTGTTCCGAGCCTTAAAATATTCTCACTTTTGGTCCCAGCAACAGCTTCTGCAAAAAACTATTTTAAGTAAATAATGTAAATGGTGACAGACTGGTGGCCACCGGTAGTTGTAAACTGTAAAATCACTTCTACCACGGAAGACGAGCTGATGCGTGTGCGGTAATGACTTATTCATCAGAACAAAGCAGCAACCACCACCGTCCCACGGCAGGTGCTGGTCCAGGAGACACGCGCGGCTGGCTGAAAACTCTCACAGACACACTCAGGTCATGTTTATAAAAGTCTTAAAAGCCCTGAACGGCAGGTGAAAAAACCCTCTAACATTTCTTATCACAATATGACACGTTACAGCACTGAAAATATAGTACTTATAGAGGGAAAAGCAAGAAAGAGAATCACTTGTATAGAAGGATCACAATTTTGGAAAAATAAAACATTCCCTTAAATGTGACTACTAGTTGCCTCTGGGTAATGGAATTGTGATATCTTAGTGAGTCTGTGACAAAGACCCAAATTTCTTAGGTCAACAATGTGTGCAGCTTTAAACAAAATAAGAAACCCCATTTCCCAAGCCTGCTTGCAGAGGGTGGGCAACGTAACGGAAGCAGAAGCTGCAGTCTAAGGCTGATTCTGGTGGCCATCCCGCCCCAGGCCCTCCCAGGCTGAGGGGCCGTGTCCCGTGCAGCTGCATTAGCCCAGCACCCAGTACCTTGCATATGGCCTGGAACTCCTCGCTCTCCTCGTCGTAGGAAGCCAGCAGGAAGCCTCCATAGCGGCCGGCCCGCTTCCCCCGGCCCAAGTAGGCGCCAATCACCACAAGATCCAGGGTGTCACCCACGCCATCCAGGTAGTCCTTCTTCAGCTGGGAGGAGGGAAGGCAGGAGATGAGGGGGAGTGGCGTGTAATCGATAGGTGGGGGAGAGACCAGGCTGGGTCTGAGGAGACTTCCCACAAAGACCGAGGTCAGCCGCCATGAAAAGGGACTGGGAACGGGCTTCCAGGCTGAAAGAGCAGATGGGAAAGAGGCAACAGCAATGAAAAGGACAGGTGAGCCCGAGGGGCCTGGCTGGGCAGCGAGACCTGGCGTCATCCTGGATTCCCCTTCTGCTCAGTCCGGAGACATGCTCCACTCACTCCTCACACAGAATATTTATCCACTCATTCCAGAAACACTAAGTAAGCGCCAACCGTGTGCCAGAAAGTTCAGCCCCGGGGATGCACAGCAACAACTTCCTAAGACAGGAAAGGCTGGTGCTCTCACAGGTCTTCTGATCTGGGATGGGTGGCAGACCACAGACAATTCCTAAGTACAAGAGAGCCTGGCCTGTGGTGGCACAGTGGATAAAGTGTTGGCCTGGGACACTTAGGTCGCTGGTTAGAGACCCTGGGCTTGCCTGGTCAAGGCACAGACAACAAGCTAGCAAAGAACAACTCAAGCGAAGCAACTAGGAGTTGATACTTCTTGCTCCCTGTCTCTACCCACTCTGTAAAATCAATAGACAAAGTCTTAAAAATAAATAAATAAATGTAAGAGAGACCCCACTGGCAGGCCTGGCCAGCTCTACTCCGGATGGACCCCTCCAGTGAGGTCCTCTTGGCCCTCCTCATGTCCTCTCCCTCATCCCTGCTAGACTACAGCCTCCTGCCCACATGCTCCTGCTTCTGCCCAGCTCCCCTGACACCTGTCATCATCCACAGAGCAGCCAGGGGACCTGTGCAAAATGACAACCGGACCACACGTCTTCCTGCTTAAAACCTCTGTTGGCTTCACAAAGCCCTTGGAAGGCCAGGTTTTATTTCACCACGGCCCTCACCGCACATGACCTGAGAGCTGCTCTCCGCCTGACCTCACCTCACAGCTCACTCTCCTTGCTCCCTGTATGCACCAAGCTTGTCTCTGCCTCAGGGCCTTTGCACTTGCTGCTCACCCTGCCTGGATGGCTGACCTTTCCTGTCATCTGTGTCTTGACCCAAGTGTCGCCTCTACAGAGGCTTTCTCCACTTGCCCTCGCTGGCTCTGAGCTGAGTTCTTTCTTCACAGCGCCCATTTCTACCTGACTTGATCTCCCTCGTGTCCCAGCTGATCTGCTCGCCCAGCATAGAAGGCAGGCTCAGGGAAAACAGAAACCACATCTGGCTTGTCCACTGCAGCCTGCAGGGCACTTAATTGGGGTGCTTCTCACCCAATTCCTGAAGAATTCATTACAAGGAGCTGCAGAGGAAGAAGGCCCAAGGGGGACTACAACGGGAGGCAGAGGGGTCAAGAAAAGGCTGCCGAGCTCACACAGGGTCATGAGTGGGGGACTCAAAAGTCTACAGCCCGGTCCGGAAAGACCTCCAGCTCCAGGGCTCAGTGGGGAGGCTGGCAGGGGACAGACAGAGTCACCTTGAGCCAGTTGTGCGATCTCTTGGCGATCTCGTAGGTGGCATCGACATCCAGGGTTTTCACCATCAGACCCTCACAGGAGTCTGAAGGAGACAGAGCACAGTCTGGTGAGGCCGGGGCTCACAGCAGCCGGTGCTAGGTGGTAGGCAGGACTCGGAACAAGCAGGGATCATAGCCAATCACAGGCAGGCTCCAGACTGCAGTGGGGAGGGAACAGGTGCCCTGACCTTTCACCGACTGCTCCAAGAACTCGGCGATCTGGTCCATGTCCTTGGTCTCCAGAGAGGTGGCGAAGACAAACTCGCCCTCTATCTCCACGAAGTTCTCCTGGAGCAGCTGCCGGCGTCGGGAAAGGGGCTCGCGGACCAGGGACTGAGGGGGCAGACAAGAGAGGAAGCGATGTCACTGTGGAAGAAAAGAGGAGAAGCCCGAAACAGGAAGCAGCTGGGTCCCAGGTAGCTAAGGAAAACCTCGGGAAGCAAGACCCACACCGACATGAGGGTTCTGAGAAGGCAAGTGCAGAAAGACCAGCGGCAAGGGTGCTAGAGACATGTAGATTCTGGTGACCTCGGGAGCGTAAGACCGGGAGCCATGGCCCTGCCCTGCTGGAGCTTAAATGATCCTTGAAACTAAGACTATGGTTCATTTTTTTGTTTTTTGTTTTATTTTTTACAGGGATAGAGAAAGAGAGAGAGGGATAGATAGGGAAAGACAGACAGACAGGAACGGAGAGAGCTGAGAAACATCAATCATTAGTTTTTCGTTGCCGTTGCAACACTTTAGTTGTTCATTGATTGCTTTCTCACATGTGCCTTGACTGTGGGCCTTCAGCAGACCCAGCAACCCCTTGCTGGAGCCAGCGACCTTGGGTCCAAGCTGGTGAGATTTTGCTCAAGCCAGATGAGCCCGCACTCAAGCTGGCGAGCTCGGGGTCTCGAACCTGAGTCTTCCACATCCCAGTCCGACGCTCTATCCACTGCACCACCACCTGGTCAGGTGACTATGGTTCGTTTTTAACATCGGTTGAATGAAAGCACTAAGGAGCCCATGATCAGTAGATTATAATGCAGATATGTTTCTAAGAGACTGTTTTATGTTACTGCACAGGATGACAACCTTATCCTGTAAAGAACCAAATTTCACTATCTCCTCAGCTGTGCAAGCAACTCCACCTTCATCATAGATGGGCACTGACCGCCCTGCAGGACAGAAGGCAGCTGAGTGTCTAGACCGCCCAGGCCAGCCCAGGGTTGGAATAGTTGGAGGAGCTAACCCCAGTTCTGTCCCCAGGCACGTGGTGCGACCACATGTTCAACTTTACAGTTTCTGGAGCCACATTAAAAGGAAATAGGTAAACTATAAGATTAATTTTAATACCTTTTATTTAATCCAATGTCTAAAATGTTATCATGTTAACAGATGATCAATATAAGATTAATAAGGTAGGGCCCTGGCTGGTTGGCTCAGTGGTAGAGTGTCAACCCCTCATGTGGATGTCCTGGGTTCAATTCCTGGTCAGGGCACATAGAAGCTACCATCTGCTTCTCCGCCCCTCCCCCCTCATTCTCTCTCTCCCTCTCTCTCTACTCCTGCGGCCACGGCTCAATGCCTGTGGCCCACAGGTCTGAAAAGGTACCCCAACTCACTGGTCAGTGGAGGCAAGCTGTCATTGCTCAGCTACCAGACCATCAAACATTACCTGGGAAGAAGATGGTGATGGTGGCTAATACTATCAAACACTTCCCCGGGCTGGCCATTGCACTCCAGGCCCATGCCCGCCGCTCAGCCTGCCTGTATCAGACAGAGCAGGTGCTGCCGTCAGCTCTTCATTATGCACGAGAAACCGAGGCACAGAGGCTGAGTTGGGCAGAGCCGGGATACGGAAGCACATGGCCTGGCTACAGATCCTTAACCTGTCCCAACCCCGGCGCAGCGAGTCGCACAATTCTCTCCCAGAATCCTTTCACGCTCTTGAAGTATATTGAGAACCCTCTCCAAAGACCTTCTGCACATGTCAGTTCCCTCTCCTGATATTTACCATGCTAGTGATAATTATACACATACACATACTGACCATATTAAAAGTGTGGAATCTCAGACATTAATTCATTAAAAAAAAATAAAAAACCCAACATTTTTACCAAGCATGTCTACATTTTTAAAAACACTGGTGGGAAGAGGGTCATTATTTTACATTTTTGCAACTTACTTAACATCTGGCTCAACCCAGACTGGATGCTCACTCACATCTGTCTCCACACTCAAATGGCTGCACCACACGAAGAAAACCTGCCTCTCACAGACGAGCGGTTGGAAAGGGAGGGTCTCCCAGGCCCCTAAGGGTCCTTGGCCCATACTTTGAGAACTCTTGGCCAGGTGTGGCCTCCCAACTCAGTAACGCGGCAGTGAGAAATGAAACTCAGACCGCTGCCTCCCACATTCACGCCTCGGCTGCCCCCAGAAGTAAAGCCAGACTCACTTCTCCATTGAGGTAGATGAGGTCGAAGGCGTACAGACACACCTGCACCTGGATCTCCGCTGCGTCAACCTCCTAGGTGGGGGCAGAGGAGAAAGTGGGGGTGGGGAAAGGTGAGCTGGGCCTGGCTGTCCCGCCCATCACACCCAAGGCAGATACTATTGTCACCTACTCTCTCCCCTGCTCCCCACTAACAGGCTGCACACCTGGGAGGGTGGCAATGATGCCGGCCCCGCACACCGAATTGTGCTGGCTCCTATTCCCCTTTGCCAGGCATTTTTCTCTCAGCCTCTTCTGCAGCTAATGGTGGTGACATGACACAGTTCTGGCCAATGAGAATAAAGTTTGCTGGGGTGCACATTGTGGGGGCTCCGGAACAGACCTCTCATAATAAAAGAGAGATGCAGAAAAATAATTCTTCCCCCTTTCTACTTGGCATGCTGAGGAAGAGAATGCAATGGCTGGAGCAGTGGAAGCCATATTACAAAAGGCTGAGAGACCTGCACCGTGACACTGACGCTCTGGGGCCTCTGGGGCCCGGGCAGGACTGGGAGGAAAGTGTGGGAGTGTGGGACCATGCAGGAGGGAAGGGGGGCTGAGGCTACCTTGCGCTTGCGGGTGGTGAGTACTTGGAAGGGCTGGATCTGCTTCTTCTCCCGGTCCCAGGCCACAGCTTCCGTGTCCAGAATGAAAGATGTAACCGATGGGCGTTTCACCTAAAAATGGAAGGGGTAAGCCCAGGGCTGGTGACAGGAGGAAGAAGCCAGAAGATAGACACGGGAAAATAAATGTCCTTTTCCAGCTATTGCTCTGAAGGTCCAGCGACAAGGTGATACCGAACTCAAAGGGACACCTATCAACAGACCCAGTAACACCCAATGCATTGAGTTGAGCTGGCTGGGACAAGCCTCGGTGTCCTGCACCAGCAACTGCAGCCTGTGAAGCGGAGGTGGAGACAGACACTCACCTTGGGGATGCGACTGATGATGTCAGGGTACTTTCCGGTATTGTCTTCCTGATTCCTGCTGAAGACCTTCACCTCCCCACCTTCCAGAACATGGATCTTTGACAGCAGGGGAAGGGAGAGGAAGTCAGAGCCCAGTCCACCCCAGGAAGCCCCTCCTTTCTCTTGTGACCGCATGTTCACTGGCAGAAGGCCCCAGAAGCTCTGAAGGAGGAACTGATTCAGGGACCCAAGCAAGTCATCTTTTGAACAGCACCTCCCCCCTCCATCTTGTTCCTCACCCCCACCCCCCCACCCCACCATCAGCATAGGCTCTTGCTATGAGTGTATATGTTGATTTGTCTGGATGCTGGTATGCTCTAATATTCCGGGCTTACTGTTAACTTTTGTTTTAATCCAGTCTGGTTATGGAGCTCAAGCAGAGCTACAGCTCTGCCATCTTATATGTGTGCTGTCACAAGAAATAGTCATGTGGGATAAAACATACACATGACTTAAAACATGTATGTATATATACTTTAAGTCGCTTTCACTATCGTGAATCACTTTGTTTCTAACGTTCTGAAGATCCAGAGACAGAGCGCCATCCAACCACAGGCCATAAACAGGAACACAGTCCTTAGAGACCTGATAGGACGCATGCTTATGTAACTGCATCGACGAGCACGTGGGTGCCCATTATAATTAACACACCCACAGGCAGTGCACGAGCACAGCCGACATCTCCTGAGCTCTCATCGCTGTGCGTCAAGAATTTTTATGGTATTACCAAATAAAATCGATTTTCAGAGAAGCCAGTGAGGGGGTCAACATTGCACCCATTGTGCAGAGGCAAGAACTGAGCCCTGAGACATATGGGTCAGGCAGGCAGTCTACAAAGGCCAGTCTAAGCTGGGGTTTGACTTCCCTGCGTCCCTGCCCTCTGGCCCTGTCCTTTCTGCTGAAGGGATCCGGCCATCCCCATACCTGTGCCCTCTGTCCATCGTATTTGTATTCACAGGTGAAAGCTGCCTGCTCAAAGCGCTTCAGGACCTCACTGACACCCCGCGTGGGGCGAGCCAACATCGGCTTCAGGGGCACCCCTAGGAAAGGAGGTGGGAGGCAGAGTTAGGGAAAACAAGGCAGAGGGACCACGAATTGTGTGGATTGCCAAGTGCACACACAAACCATGTGTGTGGGGTCTGGGCCACAGCCTCAAAAGGCACCTGGCCGTCCCTTCTCTTTCCTTCATCTCAAAATCAAGAATGGAGATACAAGCCACTTGTTATTACACACATTAGGGTGACAACCTTGGGATGACACACTGAAAGATAGAAGAAAATGGGGTCCCTAGGTGATCCCTGGAGTGTAGCCAAGTACCCTCCCTGGTCACCTGTTTTCTTCTGGACATGCATGAGAGGCAGGTTCTGTCTGGCCCGACCCATTGCTCTTGAATACACCTGATCTAGTACAGAGAGGGTGCTCCCAGGAGGAAAGGAATGGGTCTGAGCACCAGGAAACAAGACAAAGAAGGTTCTGAAGGTTCTTAGGGGCGCCTAAGAGGGGGCACCATCACAGCCACCCTGGAGGGCGGGGAGCCTGAAGGAGGGCCGGCCCCAGCTCCCATGACCCCGGAGCTGTGCACAGGGTAAGGCTGTATGTGGTCAGACCTCCGAGGGCCCACCTGGGACCACCAGTACCTGGGCTCAGCCTGCAGTGCTCTGGGAGCCGCTCCAGGCTATGCTCCAGCAGCGCCGGGACGATCCGCTCCAGGTCGGGGACCTCGCTGGGGTTGGGAGCGGGAAAGAACAGGATGGGAGGTGTCTCTCCAGGGTGCCAAAGGCAGGCAGCCTGGAAACTGCTCTCTGGCTATAAGAGCCACCTCTGTCTGCTGTCACTTTGTCCCTGGGTCGGCTCCCACCAATCCCTGACTCCTCCGGTCACCCTGTCTCTGCCGTCTCTGTCCTGGTTTCTACTCCGTGTCACCATAAATCACTCTGACTCTGTCCTCCTCAGTCTGAGCTCGGCCATCAACCCCCATTTGTCATCTTCAAACCAGTGACTGTCCACCTGGATTACCTGTTAGAAGCACTCAAGGTTGTTAAATAATAATAGTAGTAGTAGTAGTATATTTTCCAGGCTGGGCCCCCCCTCCCAAAGGCGCTGATCTAACTGGTCTGGGTGGGCCTAAGGGTAAGTCTGTGATCCCCACGTGCAGGTAGCCCCGAGACTCGTGCCCAGGCTGGCGGGATTTGCAGGGGTGCTCACTGCCTTTTGCCCAGTTCCCCGCGGCCCCATTCTGGGGCAGGTGCCCGTGGGCACGTGTAAAATTGCTGGTTGGCCCTCCTGCCACTGCCACTCTCTGGACGGTCACCATCTCACCTGCTTCAGACCAGGTCCTTGCACACGGCTCTCCCTGGAGCCCTGTCCTTCCACGTATGCTGACTCCTCGCTGTGAGCGTCACCAGCCCTCCACAGCTTCCCCGTCTGTGCAGTCCCGTCTCCCGCTCACCTGCTGTCAACACGTCTCTTTGCCTCTTCCTGTCCCTGACCTTTCTCTGTCTGCCACCTTCCTGATCTTTGTCACCATCTGGTGCCCAGAACCAATCTTCTATAGGTCACCACCCTGTGCTCTGTCTCCAGCCCCATGATGGTCACTAATGCCTGCCAGCTACTGCCCCTCCCCGTCACATCACCTGTGGCCCCCCCAGCTCCCCTGGTCCCTCACGCCGCCCAGACCTCACCAGAACGTCTGCTTCAGGATCATGCCTTGCTCCTCCAGCCACGTCTTTCTGGCTTCTGCTGTCTTGCCCTTCCCAGCATCCACCACAGCCGGGGGGAATTCTAAGACAGGACCCACCAGAAGAGGCTTTGGGATGGCCTGAACCCGCCAGCCACCCGGGCCCACAGCAATGTGCTGCAGACAAGGCACATACACTCAGCACGGGACGCCTTCAGGGAAGGCACATGAAGCAGCAGCAGGAGGAGGCAAAACCAGCTGGGGGCAGGGGGGCTTCAGAGAAGGGAAGCCCAGTTAACTTGAGGGGTGGGTATGGAGACCCAACGGGGGCTCACCTTGGCCTGGCGGCGTGAGGCTCACGGCCTGGGCAAGGGCGGCCAGCACCGACTGCTCTGCCAGCCCAAGGCGCAGCCGTCCACTCAGGGCTCTGAGAGAAAACAAGCAAGGGGCAGTGGACCGGTCCACACCAGTTCAATCCTTCCCTCTACGCCTGTTCTGCCTCCTCCGGTCTCCTGCCCCTCAACCCTTTGTAGACCCACTTCTCAAAAACCAGAACACCTACAGAGCCAGAGGGGACCAAGATGTCACACAGCCCCACTTAACAGGAAAAGAAACTGAGGCA
Source organism: Rhynchonycteris naso (assembly GCA_037038555.1). Lineage (NCBI taxonomy): Eukaryota > Metazoa > Chordata > Mammalia > Chiroptera > Emballonuridae > Rhynchonycteris > Rhynchonycteris naso. The sequence continues at coordinate 249,308,821 of CM072997.1, read as the reverse complement.
GCCAGAAGTCACAATGCTGGCACTTCCTGGGGGCAGAGCCATGTCTCGCAGGTGTCCTAACCTTTCACTCATTGTACAGTTGTAGCTTGGGGAGGGGGCAGGGTAGCACAGCCCGGAACCGGACACAGCCTGCCCCAGTGGTGCCCAGGAGTGTGACAGTCAAGGACCTGCAACTGGCACGGGCCTTGCTCTGAGCCAGTGACCTCAAGCGTGAGGCTTACCCTCCCTGTGCCTCGATCTCCCCATCTATAAACTGGGTGAGGATAACAGGGCCTGCCTCACAGAGATGCAGGGAGGGACTGATGGGATGAAGCTCATGGCACAAAGCAGGACATCCAAGAAATGACCCAGGATGTCAATGGTGCTGTTTTCACTGTCATGGCAATCATCTGGCTGCCATAAACGGCAGACTCAGGCCAAGGCAGATATCACTAATCAATCACATTGCTCCACTGATCAGCCTAGGACCCTCCTCTGGGCAGGACTACCAAGGAGGGGAGCTGGCCTGTGAAGGAGACCTATGTCCACATTCCACCTGCAGGGCCTAGCTCCTTGCTCATGCTGCTCTCAACCAAGGGGCTCCAGGCACTAGCAGGGGTTCCCGCCGCTCCGCCTCAGAGGCCTGCACACTCACCTGGCAATGAACCGGGCTTCACAGTGGCGGCAGGCAACAAAGAGGCCTTTGATGATGTCAATCTTCTTGGCTGTGGACTGAAGAGGGGCAGAGGAGCAGTAAGGGTCGGGAGCGAAGGGAAGGGACCACACCTCCTCCCGCCATCCAGCCGCCTGGGGAACTGCCAACCTTGAAAAACCTGCGCCCCTTCACTGCACCCAACTCCCTTTATTCAGCAAATCATTATAGAATCTTGTCACGCAGCAGGCACTAGAGCCGGTTTCCCAATTGAGCCAGAGGAAAGAATAGCAGCTCTGCATCCCCCACAAAACTGAAGTGACCCGCCCCAGTCTAACCGGAAACCCTCATGCCACAGGCATGGCTTTGGGAGCCAAGGTGGAGAGCATGGGGTCTGGGCTCCGGGGCAAGTCGCCCTGTCCCACTCACAGCACTGCCAGTGAGCCGGGCGATGTCTCGGAATTTGGCGAAGACCCCAGCAGCGGTGAGGGCAGGCGGGGGCAGCATGAGTCTCTGGGTACTGCGGCTATTCTCGGCCACCAGCCCCATGTCGCCCTTCTCGGCTGCCTCAGCCCGGACAGACTCGAGCTGCCGACCTTGGGGGGCAGAGGGTACGGAGCAGGGTGAGGAGCCTGGCTGCCCGTCATCGTCTTTTTCCGCAGCCTGAATGCACTCTCTCCAGCAACGCGTACTCACAGAAGGCCCCCGACTCCTCATTCCTGATGCCCACCCACTTGTTCAAATGGCTCGTTAAACATGTCTTCTGTTGCATTGGGTGCACGAGGCCCAACAGACATTCACATGCGGTAAGGTAAGGAGCTGGATGAACATGCCTCCACTAGGAGACATGCCTGGGGTGGCACTTTCACGGTTTAGATGGGATTCAAATCCATGGGGTAGGATGAGATCAGCAGAGAGCAAGTATAGACAGAGAAGGAAGCCAAGGGACCCTTTGCCTGTCCCCTAGTCGGTTGTGAACACCCTCCAGCAGTGACCAATAGGTTCTTGCCTAGCAGTGCCACGGGGCAAGGCCACTCTGCCCTTCTGTGCCCAGTCCTGAGCACTTCCTGCTAAGGTCCTTTTGTGTCGCTTCCATTCTGAAAAATGCAGAGGTGGTAAAACCTCCTGTCACTGTTACTGCGATACAATATCCTAAGTCTAAAACATGCAAGGACAGAGGAAGATCATTCATAACGAAAGCGCATGCACTCCGTCTCTGGCTGGCCTTGCGCTTGTACGTGGACCCGCACACAGAGGGGCAGTGACAAGTGTGAACCTTCAGTTGTGCGCGATGCCGATGGTGACAGCGTCTCCAAACTGCTGGCCAACTCTCAACTAACCTGGGGCTGCATGGGCCCCGGGGCCACGACGGGTCACTTGAGAGTGAGCGCTACTGTGCTGGGACATAGGTACCCACTCCTTGGGGGCCCAGAGACACAGGCCAAGGCTGAAATGACGTACTTCCCCTGAATGTACCAGGCCCTCACCAGTGTCCTGTCCTGGTGGGGGTTCCATCATCCACTGAGTCATGAAGACGCCCAACCCCAAGAGCCTGGAGGGTCCCTTGTGCCCTTGTTGGTCGCCACTCTTGCCCTCTCCCCAGCCCGTTGCAGTCCTAGCTCCAGCTCCTCTTCCCACTGGACCTTCACCCCGCCTACTCCCTGGACTCCTAGTTTCCTGTCCGTCCACACAGGCTCAGAACTATCCCTGCCACTCGCCCACGCACAATCCTTCTGTGGCCCCCCCAACTCCCTCACAGCAAGACCACGCACCAGATGCCCCCGCAGGTATCACCCCTGCACACATCCCGGCCTCTCTGTAAGTCCAGTCCTGCAGCTTCACACCCACCTTCCCTGGGTCCCCTGTTCTATGGTCAGTCCTTTAGGGCCTCGGCTGCCTCCCTAAGCCCCAACTTCAGGCCCCGTCCTCAAAACCTGTGCTTCTTGCTTGCTTCTTGCCTGCTGCATTCTCGCCCAGCCCACCCTGCTATCTCCAGGCCCTCCTGATGTGGTGCATCCCCCTCCCCTGAACCCCCCCGCCCCACACCCCTGCCAGTCTGTCCCACCAGACCCGCTCTCCTCACATGCTTGTCTCTCTTCTGAGTCCCTTTCCATCCTCTCAGACCCTCCGACTTCTCCGCTTCCTCCAAAGCACCCCTCCGGCCAAACTCCCACCCCAGCGCCTCCTTACCTGTGGCCTGGGCCACAGCCTTGAGAAGGACACCGTCCCCAACACCAAGCTCCAGGCCCTGCTGGGGGGGCCCAAGGCAATTGAGGCTGAGATACAGGATGGGAAGCAGGTCTGGAGGTGACAAGGCCACCACGGAACGAAGCAAGTTGCTCAGCGTCTCCACCATGCGGAGCCTGGAGAAGGGGAGTGACTGCCAGGCTGGGCTGGAGCGGGAGCGCACCACCCCTGCCCCAGCCAGGCTGGCCTCATCAATTACCGAGCAGAGACCTCCTCGATCTTCTCAAAGGTCCGGGCCACGGCCAGATACGGGACCCTGGGGAAGGAAAGGTGACACAGAGCGGTATGTACAACCGATGCCTGTCCCTCCACCCTCCTGCCTCCCCTCACTGCCCTGGGGACAGCCTTGCTAATACACAAATGTGTGCCCACCCACAATTCCACTTGCTCCCCAGGGTTTTCTCTGTCCCCTTCAATGCTGCCATCTGTGTCTCCCCCAAAATGGAGGGAAACACCTGACAGTGTCCTCCAGCTGAGGCCTCCAGGAAAGGGGCCCCTGCAGGGACTGGGATGGCGGAAGGCAGTGCAGGGAGGGAGGAGCCTCACTTCTGGCCCGGTCTCCAGCAGGCGTCCTGGACAGGATGGTAGTTGTTCTTGGCAGGGTTGTAGCTAGATGGGTCCAGTGGGCTGTGGAGGCAGAAGGGAGACTAGATAGGGAGGCGGTTGGGTCGGAGAGGCCACTCCTCCAACCAATGATTACGGGCCAGGCACTGTTTTAGGCACAGAAGTGGAGGAAAGTAAAGTCTGCTAACCTGGAATTCACATCCGAGTGGGAGAGACTGAGGGGAGAAACACATAAATAAATGATTTTAAATACCAAGAAAAACATTTCAGAAAACAAAATAAAACCAAGTAAAGTTTAGAAAGCGAGGTGATAGATGCTACTCCAGAAGTTGGCTAGGGAAAGCCTGAGGGGAGACATCTGGGCAGAATGACACAAAGGGTAGGCAGAGCACATAGCAGGGAAGAGCATTCCAGGCAGGGGAACAGTGAGTGCAAAGGCCCTGAGGTAGAGACACACTTGACATGACTGAGGAACAGGAAAAGGGCCAGCATGGTTCCAGTGCAGCAGCATGATCTGAATGTTTCTTAGCATCTATTCTAAGAGGCCTAGAACCCGGCTGGGCCTCTCAGCCAACCCCACCTTCACTCACTCTGGGGGGGCAGCAAGAGGAGAGTGACTCACTGGGCGCCACCAAGTGCTAGGTACCCTGCTAGGAGCACTGCGGCTGTGAGCAATCAGCCCTGCAGGTAGGAACTATTCTTAAGTTTTCCAGACCAGAAACCTGGGGCACAGAGTGGTTAAGCAGCTCACCCCTGGTCACACAGCTAAAAGGAGCAGGGCTCTGGACACTGTTCTAACCCCCTCATCACAAACGTCTCACGCTAACCCTGGCAAAGTCATTTGGGTTCAAACCCCTACTGCACCACCAACCAGCTATGTGATCATGAGGAAACAATTCCCCATCTCCAACACAGTATCTCTCTTTCTATAAAATGAAGCCACCAAGAGTCCTACAGTGACATGTTGTCGTGAGAGTTAAGGAAGAAATTAGGGTGAGGGTCCCCACTCTTGGGTGCATATTGTGGGGCGCATGTCACAAATACTCCCCTCAGGACTATCTATACCAAGACTCAGGGGACAGAAGGGCACAAGAGAATACCCAGGATGTTTTCAACTCTTCAGCTAAGTCTCCTACAGACAGGACTGTGGAAGGCTAAGCTGGATAGAGGCGCAGGGCTGTGCACAGTGGGCTGTATAGACTCAGCATTTAATAAGTATCGCTCTGACCCAGTAGATAATGTTGGCCCAGCATATGAACAGTCTGGGTTTGATTACTGGTCAGGGCACACAGGAGGAGCAACCATCTGCTTCTCTCCCTTTTCTCTTCCTCTCCTGCAGTCAGTGGCTAAATTGGTTCGAGGGTGGCCCCTGGTGCCAAGGATAGCTCAGTTGGAGTGTATCCGCCACAGGTTCTAAAAATAGCTCAGTACTCGAGCATCTCCCTAGATGGGAGTGCCATGTGGATCCTGGTCAGGGCACATGCCCTACCTCACTATCTCCCCTCCTCTCACTTAAAAAGGAAAAAGAAGCTTCCAAATGTTTCCTATTAGCATAATTAAAGCTGAAATTTTTTATAATTATCTAGGTTGGTGGCCTACAATAAAAATCAAAGAGGTTTTGGACTCACTGATGATTCCTTTCAATCTAATGTCATCTCTTAACACCTGACTCACCCCTTGGGCTCCTCCTTTATTGGGGTGCCAGATTCCTCTTCTTTCACTTCTTTTTTAACTGGGGTACCAGACTCCTCTTCTTTCACTTCTTTTTTAACTGGGGTGCCAGACTCCTCTTCTTTCACTTCACTTTTAACTGCTGGCTTCCGGGGGGCTGGAAAGGAAGTCAAGAAATTGTGGGTCCTCCTCCTTCTGACAATCCCCACCTAACACCCCCCCACACCCAGCACCACCCTGCACTCAGAAGATGGTGACAAGTCAGGAGAGGTGAATTAGATCTTCTATCTTTCTTTCTAATTTTTCCACTGAATTGAAAGCGAGACAAAAAGAGAGATAGACAAGCATCAACTCTGTTCTACTTAGTTGTTCCATTCAGTTGTGCACTTCTTGATTGCTTCTCACACATGCCCTGACCAGGGATCCAACCACAACCTTGGTGCACCAGAACACTTTATCCACTGAGCCACCCAGCCAGGACCTGAATTAGACTTTCTAACTTGCAGGAAGGCCAATGGGTTTGCAGCTCTCTCAGGAGGAAGACCCACCTGCCTCCTCCCTGCACCACCCTAGGGAGGTGAGGCGGGAGGAGAAACTCACTGAAGAAACTGCTGAGTGTCTTGGGAGCTCTGGGGGGCGGCTTAGCCTGGTCCACATCCCGGGTCTCAGCCTCTGAACCGCTTTCTGTTAGGGGTTCTGCTCCTAAAGGGAGAGGTCAGACGGTAGTGATGCAACTGTTTTGACTCTGAGCCTTTTTATTTTTTAACCTCAAAGTCCTTCTGACCCTATAAATGGAAAAGGTAAACATTTTGGCCTTGTTCCCCTCCCCAAACTATTTTGAGCCTCATGCTTTTTTGCCAGAACTAACTCATAAAATTACAGCATTTGGCCTGAAACCGGAGACTTATGGAAAGGGGTTAAACGAAATCTCAAGGAGAAGAAGACATCCCACTTCTGCAGCTGCAGAAAATCAGGTACCAGTCTGCACCCTACAACGGCCCTCGGTGTGGTTTCTGATAAGAAGTCTCAGGAAAACTGCACAGCAGGGCCTGTTCTGTGGCTCGGGAGGATGACATTAGCCTCTAAAACCCCGCAACTCAGCCTGGTTGTCCACCTTAAAAAATTACTGTTCAATTAATTTCACCTAGTACTGGTGACCTCTGATAGATTCTGTTGGCAAATGACAGGCTCTTTATTTTTTTCTCACATGCATGCAGAAAAATAACAATAATAAAATCTTGAATTCCCCCCGAATTCATATTTAAACAGCACAACTGAGAATCTACATCTTGTTTACATGAATTGTCCTCCAAAGACATCTGACCCCCAAAACAGAGATGGGGCTGCAGGGAGAAGAAGATCCAAAACTCACCGCAGCTGCTCTGAGGCTCAGGGGGCGCCACGAGCCAGTCCCCCTCTTCTGGTTCCTTCTCTCTGGCCCCTTCCGGCTCTGGGAGGCTCTCTGTCGGGGCCTCTGCTTCGGATCACACGCAGAAAAGTGAGATGGCAAAAAAGAAAAACCACACTGACCTCCAAGGACATTTCAACTCCCAAGGCATTCTGCCCCATTTGTTCTTCCTTGAGCCAACCAAGCTGTCCATAAAGCGACAGGTATGGCCTCCGAGGGAGCGCAGCCCCAGCGCTTGCCTACGCAGCTGAACCAGTCCTGTCTTTCCTCATAAACTCCTAGCTCAGAACTATTCACCACAGAGTAAGATTTGCATATGATAACTTGTTATAATAATAAGTGTTTAAATTGAGTGGAAACAGAATCATACATCCAGGGTAATAATAAAAACTGCATAAACTAACAACCTGGGAAAAATGTATCTTAGTAGAAAGAAGCCACCCACCACCTACACACCCCTAGACACTGACAATTTATAGTAAGATTTATCATTAAGAACTGTCAACAGGAAATGAAATCTGTGGGAAAGATGAACCTAATAAAGACTTTTTATTAAACAAACCACAGTAGCAAAGGCTGCAGTAGTTATAATCTCAGGTCCCAAATGATCAATGGGTCAGAATTTCACGCTGTGTCTCCCACATGTCACCAAGATTCAGGGAATTCCCAGGGATACAGCAGGCTATCCCAGGAGTGGCCAACAGTTTTTGCCCCTGGGCCAGATTAGAAAGAAAACATTTTTTTTTTTTTCAAGAGACAAAGGCATTGTTTATTCTATTGACAAAGTTTACAGGAACAAATGAAATACTTAAAATCAAAGGCCAATTCACAGGTTCATTTAGTTTATTCATTTGTATTAAGTGCACCTTTCTCTAATGTGTTAACAACTTAAGAAATCAAAACTGAAAATACCTGTTAAGTCTACCTATTTTTACCTATTTCTGTTCTACAATGCAAAGGTATTTTTATTTTAAACACTCAACTGGTTCATCAAAGGCCTAATTCTCTCATAAGCAGCATGTTTTAGTTTTAAAATTCAGAGACTTAATAAACTGATTAAGATAGTCAATTTAAAACAAATTAGTTTCATTCAGGGGTGGTTCATATGTTGATTACCTAGAATCCTGATTAGCCAAAATTTAAAACCCACCAGCTCTCATTCCACAAATACATTTCTCCAAAGTTAGAAACATTTCTTGACTGTTAGGAACGAGTCTATTAATCACTTTTGAGAACTATTTTGTCAGAGATACCCACTATTGCCTGCACATTATCTTCTAGCATTACACCTGGTGCTTTTTGTCATAATTACAGAGGTCCAAGTTTCCTGTAAATACTAGCATCTTTTATGGGCAAAGCAGTTAATAAAAATCAGTAATTTATTATAAGCCAAATGTTCTTGTCCTTAATCCCAGTATTCCCTAAATTTCCAAACTTTTGATGTGTTGATTTTGGTATGTCCTTCATATAAAATATATCTATAAACAATGGTTGCAGAGTTGACCCCAAAACTACAAATTAATGACACTTTCAAGGCAAAGCAGAGGAACAGTTACTTCAGTGTTTTCTTCACTGAATTCTGACTCATTGCTCTGTGATACCATCTGGCTGAACACCGACATTTTAGTTTATAACGGTAAAGACATCTACACCTCTATGGGTTTAAAAATCGATCTGCACAAAAGAAATAAAAAAAATTTATATACAACAAATTTGTTTTTCAAAATACAAAAATAATATCTGTCACTTGTCATGCTGACAAATTGACACATATATACATGCAGGAGAAAAGTTCCAATTCAGTCATCTTAACAGCTGAAGCTTCTACATTCTTAGTATGATGAACACACTGCCACTGAGTTTTTACATTGACAGATATTCAAAATATTTCATATACTAAATACTGCATTGGTCTCTGCATGTATAAATGCCAGTTATAATAGTTTCTGTTCTACTCGATTAAAAGTATGTCTCAAGCTAATATTAACTGCACTAAAAACTACAACAGTTCAAGAATCGATGACCTTATTTAAAGAAATCCAAAATGTACAAAATACAACTATAAAAGGAAGGAACAATCACTGCCATGCAAAATTTTAAACTAAAAACTGCATAGAAATGTAATTTTAAATGGCAAACTCAAATTTACATGAACACTTAAGATAAAAAAGTCAGAAGTAAATTCTACCAACACAATTATTGCAAAGATTTAGAAAAGTAAATACATTCTCTTTGCTGGTTTAACGGTATAAAGCAGATCTTTAAATCCATGGAATCCTGTCCTTTATTTCAGGAAATTAGCTCTTTAACAGTTGTTTTTATGAAACCTTTTCTTTCAGTCAAATCATAAGCAGGATAATTTTCATATACCTTTTTGCAAATCTGCTTCATTGTAACTTCCTCCAAGTTAGCACTAGCCAATAATTTCTTTACTGTTTCCTTTAATTCTTCCTCTATAGGAGGTTTCTTCAATTTCTTAATTAAAGGTTCATCATCTGAACTATCTTCAGATTCACTTTCTTTTTTGGAAGTGTTTTGATTTTTCTTGGTGGTGCTGCTATCTGCCTTCTTCACATTCGCATTCTCTACAGATTTTTTACTTTTAGTAGTGGTTTTCTGTTTAGGTTTTTCTCTTTTAGAAGTTTTTTTTGGTGGCTCCTCTTCACTTTCTTTATCTTCATCCTCTGAAGACTCTTCCTTGTTTTTCTTTTCATCTTCATCACTGCTAGACTCATCTGACAGAATTTCAGGACATTTGGTCCGCTTTGCTTTCCTTGCCATTCCAGAACTGTTCCGTTCCTTTTTGTTGCCTTTGCTAGAAGATTTTTTTGATTTTGGCAATGGTTTGCCAGAAGGCTTTGGATGCATTAAGAAATTCAAGATCCTCTTCACCAGTTCACTATTTACACCTGATCTCTCCAAATCAAGAACCTCACAAATGCTTTTTAACATGGCATTTCTAAATTTTTTCAACATTTCTTCCTTTTTTTTATATTGGGTACTTCCTTTTTAAAATGGAAAGCCACTGAACTGCCCCACATTCTTCTTTAATGAAGATACTGTGCCTGGTCTGTTGTAAAGTAGTTTATGTAGATTTCTAAGTTCATCTGTTTTCTTCTTATTTAGAAAAAAATGTATCCTTTCAATTTCACAGAGTTTCTGCCCTTTTCCTTGTGCAATTGTAAATGGCTCTTTGTAAAGAAGATACTTGTATTGTCAACCTCTCGACTTTTTTCTTTTCCCTCTTGCCTTCCACAATGAGACTCTTTTCTTTTTCTTCCTCCTCGTCCTCGTCCTCGCTTTCCTCTCTCAGGTCGGGAATTTCGGGCTCTTTCTCCGACGCGGGCTGGTCGGGGGCTCCCTCCACCTCCGCAGCAGAGGCCGAGGAGGACATGCTGCCGACCGCGGGTCCCAGCCGCCGCGGGCCTGGCGCGCGTGGGCACAAGGAGGCTCCGAGAGACCGCGGCGGGTGCGGAAAAGAAGGCGCCTTGGACGCTCCCTGGCGTGACGCTCGCGGCGCGCTCTCAGCTCCCCAGAATCCAAAGAAAACATTTTTCACAGGCCGGACGAAATATTAAAATTAAAAAACGTTAAATACAAAAACGATTCATTTAAGTAAACAAAATTTTATTATGTAATTTGTTTATGAATAAATGTAAGCAATTTAGTATAACAAATTAACAAAAAAACTAATGTGATGTTTTGAGGCGCTTTGCATCGCCTATTATTTTTTTAATATCTGGCTCTATACTTGTAGTAGCTATTCTTTACACAGCCTCCAAATGTAAATCATTCAACCTTGATCTTGTTGTACTTTTATTTAGATTCATTAAAGATAAAGTTTGTTCACAAATATAAATTGAACTGAAAATTACTAAATATTCCTTGGCAAGTTTTTTTAAATTTCCGTATTTTCCATTATTCAATTGCTTATAAAAATTACACAAATTTTCTTGCTCTTCTCAATATTTCTCATGTAATAATTCATCACATTGTAAATTAATTATTTCTAATTGTATTTCAACAGGAACGTCATCTACAGGTACAGAAAATGGATTTCGGACAATAGATAAAATTTTATCAATTTTCTTGAAGCAATCGAATCGCTGCTCGAAATCTGTCATTAGTGCAAGGATACTGTTATTAAATTCTTGAACCTTTTCTCTTGAAATATTTAAAGATACGGTCACTAATGTTGGAAAATGATCAAATTTGCATTCAGCCAGATTTCTAGAAAAAAGACTAAGCTTCATTTGAAAAGATTTTAACCTTTGTATTAAATCATGAGCATATAAATTTTTTCCCTGTAAATATACGTTAAATTTGTTGAAATGTCTGAGAATATCCAAAGAAAATGCTAAACCATAAATCCAATTTGATTCTGATAATTCAGGAAAATTCTCATTTTCTTTAAGTGTTAAAAATATTTTTATTTCCTCTTGAAGATCCCAAACACATCTTAAAACTTTTCCCAAGCTTAACCAACGGATTTTATTATGATATAGTACACCTACATAACTGGCATTTAGTTCTTCAGGAGTCCAATAAATTGCCTGTGTTTTAATCTTTTTGATCAAAGTAAATTCACTAATTTCACAACTACGTTTGTAACTTGATCAATTTTTAAAATAGTTCTGCATAATTTAATGCATGTTGATGAATAATGCATTGTATGGGTATAATTTTATGATTTGGATCAATTTCAGAAATCCTGTCTTCAATTCATCTTATGAGACCAGTATTTTTTCGAATCATATTTGGATCCATCTGTTGTTATATTCACCAATTTTTTCCAGTAAATATTGTATTTAAAAAAGCATTTTCAACCTCTCAGAAAAGACCTTTTCCCTTTGTTGTGTCTTTCATAGGAACAATTGACAAAAGTTCTTCCGAAATTTAAAAATCTTCAGTGATAGCTCTAATAAAAATTAATAACTGAGTAGTATCCTTTATATCGCAACTTTCGTCAAGAGCTATTGCTTAAAAATGGGCCGATTCTAAATTATTCAGTAACTGATCATTTAAATTAGTATTCATATCTTCTTTTCTTCGGGCAATGGTTTGCTGAGACAGGCTTGTATTTTCAATTTTATGTTTACCTTCCAGACACATTGCATCACAAACATCCAACATGCACTTTTTTACAAATTCTCCTTCGGCAAAAGGTTTTCCACACTGAGCAACCCGTTTGCTACTAGAAAACTTCCTTCAGTAGCAGATTCTTGTAATCCATTTTGCTGTGTAAATACATTTTGCTGCCTAGTCAATTTTACTATGAGATGTGTGGCTTGTTTTTTTTGGCTTTCTTCATTTAAATTTTGTGCATAGCCTGACCTGTGGTGGCGCAGTAGAATAAAGCGTCGACCTGGGAACACTGAGGTCGCCAGTTCAAAAACCCTGCACTGGTCTGGTCAAGGCATATATGGGAGTTGATGCTTCCAGCTCCTCCCCACTTTCTCTCTCTCTCTCTCTCTGTGTCTCCTCTCTAAAATGAATAAAAGAAAAAGAAAAAAAATATGACATAGTGAAAAAAATCCCCTCCCATTCTATATGAAAGTGGTAGGTTTTAGGCTTCTTACTCGGACCAGTTACGACACTCATTTTTATACCCTTTGTTGTATTTAGTTTAAATAAATTGAAAGCTAACTACGCAGCAATGTAACTAAACAAGTTAGTGCGGTTAAACGCGCATGCGTAGAGTGTCAAAAGTTCAGACGTCAGATTGGCTACCCTGTATGCCAATCTAAAGACAAATGTCTTTTTAATGTCACGCGATCTACCCACACTTCCTTCGCAATGGACCGGTAGACTGCGATCGACATATTGAGCACCCCAGACCTAGATGAAATGGATAAATTCCTTGAAACATACAATCTTCCAAAAATGGATCTGGAAGAATCAGAAAACCTAAACAGACCGATTACAACAAATGAGATCGAAACAGTTATCAAAAAAATCCCAACAAAGAAAAGTCCTGGGCCTGATGGCTTCACAAGTGAATTCTACCAAATATTTAAAGAATTAACTCCTATCCTTCTCAAGCTATTTCAAAAAATTCAAGAGGAAGGAAGACTTCCAAGCTCCTTTTATGAGGTGAGCATAATTCTGATTCCAAAACCAGGCAGACAAGACAAAGAAAGAAAATTATAGGCCAATATCCCTGATGAAATTAGATGCTAAATTCCTTAACAAAATATTAGCTAACCGGAACCAGCAATATATGAAAAACATCGTACACCATGATCAAGTGAAATTTATTCTGGGGAGGCAATGCTGGTACAATATTTCAAATCAATCTATGTGATTCATCACATAAACAAAAGGAAGGAGAAAAATCACATGATAATTTCAATAGATGCAGAAAAAGCATTTGATAAAATCCAGCACCCATTCATGATCAAAACTCTCAGCAAAGTGGGAATACAGAGAACATACCTCAACATGATAAAGGCCATCTATGACAAACCCACAGTCAACATCATACTCAATCGACAAAAATTAAAAGCAATCCCTTTAAGATCAGGAACAAGGCAGGGGTGCCCCTTTTCACCACTCTCATTCAACATAGGTCTGGAAGTCCTAGCCACAGCAATCAGACAAGAAGAAATAAAAGGCATCCAAATTGGAAAAGAAGAAGTAAAACTATCATTATTTGCAGATATGACATTGTATATAGAAAACCCTAAAGTCTCAGTCAAAAAACTACTGGACCTGATAAATGAATTCAGCAAGGTGTCAGGATATAAAATTAATACTCAGAAATCAGAGGGAAATCAGGCATTTTTATATACCAACAGTGAACTGTAAGAAAGAGAAATTAAGGAAACAATCCCCTTCACTGTCGCAACAAAAAAAAATAAAGTACCTCGGAGTAAATTTAACTGAGGAAATTAAAGACTTATACTCAGAAAATGATAAAACATTGATAAAAGAAAACAAGGAAGATACAAACAAGTGGAAGCATATACTGTGCTCATGGTTAGGAAGAATAAACATCATTAAAATGTCTATATTACCCAATGCAATGTATAAATTCAACGCAATACCAATTCAAATACCAATGACATACTTCAAAGATATAGAACACATATTCTAAAAATTTATATCGAACCAAAAAAGAACACGAATAGCCTCAGCAATCTTGAAAAGGATGAATAAAGCAGGAGGTATCACTCTTCCTGATAATCAAATTATACTACAAGGCCATTGTACTCAAGACAGCCTGGTACTGGCATTAAAACAGGCATATAGATCAATGGAACAGAACAGAGAATCCAGAAATAAACCCACACCTTTATGGACAACTGATATTTGACAAAGGAGGTAAGAGCATACAATGGAGTAAAGACAGTCTCTTTAACAAATGGTGTTGGGAAAACTGGACAGCTACTACAAAATAAAAAGAAACTAGACCACCAACTTACACCATTCACAAAAATAAACTCAAAATAAATAAAAGACTTAAATGTAAGCTGTGCAACCATAAACATCTTAGAAGAAAACATAGACAATAAGCTCTTTGACATCTCTCGCAGCAATACAGAGCAGTGTGTCCATAAAGTCTCCATGGGCAAGTGAAATAAAAGGCAAAATAAACAAACTGGACTATATCAAACTAAAAAGCTTTTGAACAGCTAAAGACAATAACAGAATAAAAAGACAAACTACACAATGGGAGAACATATTCAACAATACGTCTGATAAGGGGTACTTTATTTATTTTTATTTTTTTGCAACAGTGAAGGGGATTGTTTCCTTAATTTCTTTTTCTGATAGTTCATTGTTGGTGTATAAAAATGGCTGATTTCCTTCTGATTTCTGAGTATTAATTTTATATCCTGACACCTTGCTGAATTCATTTATCAGGTCTAATAGTTTTTTGACTGAGACTTTAGGGTTTTCTATATACAATATCATATCATCTGCAAATAATGATAGTTTTACTTCTTCTTTTCCAATTTGGATGCCTTTTATTTCTTCTTCTTGTCTGATTGCTGTGGCTAGGACTTCCAGACCTATGTTGAATGAGAGTGGTGAAAGGGGGCACCCCTGCCTGGTTCCTGATCTTAAGGGGATTGCTTTTAATTTTTGTCGATTGAGTATGATGTTGACTGTGGGTTTGTCATAGATGGCCTTTATCATGTTGAGGTATGTTCTCTGAATTCCCACTTTGCTGAGAGTTTTGATCATGAATGGGTGCTGGATTTTATCAAATGCTTTTTCTGCATCTATTGAAATTATCATGTGATTTTTCTCCTTCCTTTTGTTTTTTTTTTTTAAATTTTTCTTTTTATTTTATTCATTTTAGAGAGGAGACACAGGGTGAGAGAGAGAGAGAAAGAGAGAGAAAGGGGGGAGGAGCTAGAAGCATCAACTCCCATATGTGCCTTGACCAGACCAGTACAGGGTTTTGAACTGGCAACCTCAGTGTTCCCAGGTCAACGCTCCATCCACTGCGCCACCACAGGTCAGGCTCCTTCCTTTTGTTTATGTGATGAATCACATAGATTGATTTGCAAATATTGTACCAGCATTGCCTCCCCAGAATAAATCCCACTTGATCATGGTGTACGATGTTTTTCATATATTGCTGGTTCCGGTTGGCTAATATTTTGTTAAGGATTTTAGCATCTAATTTCATCAGGGATATTGGCCTATAATTTTCTTTCTTTGTCTTGTCTGCCTGGTTTTGGAATCAGAATTATGCTCACCTCATAAAAGAAGCTTGGAAGTCTTCTTTCCTCTCGAATTTTTTGAAATAGCTTGACAAGGATAGGAGTTAGTTCTTCTTTGAATATTTGGTAGAATTCACTTGTGAAGCCATCAGGCCCAGGACTTTTCTTTGTTGGGATTTTTTTGATAACTGTTTCAATCTCATTTGTTGTAATCGGTCTGTTTAGGTTTTCTGATTCTTCCAGATTGATTTTTGGAAGATTATGTTTCAAGGTATTTGTCCATTTCATCTAGGTTGTCTTATTTTTTGACATACAGTTCTTCATAGTATTTTCTTACAATTCTTTGTATTTCTGTTGTGTCAGTTATTTCTCCACTCTCATTTTATTTTAGTCCTCTCTCTTTTTTTCTTGGTGAGTCTGGTTAAAGCAGTGGCTCTTAACGTCTTTTGAGGTACCAAACCCACCAGTTTCATATGCGCATTCACCGAACCCTTCTTTAGTGATAAATAAAATACGATTTCTTTTTCCAAATTCAAGACATAGGTATATGTTTTTTTACTGGTGCACAAAATGAGCCGTGCATGAACATCACCTTGCTCAAAGAACAAAACCAACAAAGTGCATGAACTCACAACAAATTACGGTATTACTTTATTCTGGCCTCCGTGGCAGAGGCTTCTCTGAACCCCTGAGACAGACTCATCGAGCCCAGGTTAAAAACCACTGGGTTAAAGGTTCATCAATCTTGTTTACCTTTTCTAAGAACCAGCTCCTGGTTTCATTGATTCTCTGTATTGTTCCTTTAGTCTCTATGTCATTTATTTCCACTTTGATCTTCATTTCTAATATTGCATTTGTCATTTCTGACTGACTTTTTTATTATTTCAATGTCCTTTTTTATACTTGCTATCAGCACACTTGACCACAAAAATAACGAATTGCTTGACCTTGGATGCACACTGGCAAACTCTGCCTAAAAGAATGTTATGCTCATCTATTGTTGTTCTAAGATTTTTGAGCATCATAACAATCATTATTTTAAACTCTGCATCTGGTAATTTGGTTATATCTGACTCATTCAAGTCCTTTTCTGGGGATTTCTCTTGATTCATTTGGGTTACATTTCTCTGCCTTCCAATTTTGTCTGTGTACAAGAAGGATGTGGCCACTGAAGTCCAATGGGTATGGCCTCTGTGTTCCCTACATGTGGTCTGTCGGCAGGCCCTCCACCCCCTCTGCTGCTGACTCGGGTGTTTGGGTATGGGTGTTGCTAGCACTGGCCTGCTGTAGCTGTCACTGCGGCTTCCACCTCTCCTCCACAGGCGGGGCTGTGTTCACGTGCCTGGGTTTACAAGCCTCTGCTGGCCTCAGCCTTCGCCCCGCCCCCGCAGGTGGGGCTGCGCACTGCACCTGGAGCTGCAAGCCGGCAGGGCTGAGCACCTATCCTGGACACGTTTTCAGTTATCAACTGCAGCTATTGTCTATGCTACAATGCCACTTGATTCAGCACACTTGACCACAAAAATAACGAATTGTTTGACCTTGGGAGCACACTGGCAAACTCCGCCTAAAAGAATGTGGGTTTTATATCGCCGCTAAACGTCCAACAGTTCATATCGAGTACAGACAAGTACAAAAGTTGTAAATCTTTATAATGGAATTTTTTAAAAAAAACTAAAGTATCGTGAATCCATTTGACCAATTATTGGAAGTTAACCCTAGATTAGTCACACTCGGAATTCTTTTCTGCGTATCACTACCTTCTTAAATATCTCAATTTCCAATAATCAAAGATGCTTCCACTTCTGAGTAGCTGAGATTTTAACTTTCATTGTTGTACAATAGTTGGATATTGTAGTTTACGTATAACGACTTAAAAGTACCACTTGCCTGACCAGGCGGTGGTGCAGTGGATAGAGCGTTGGACTGGGATGTGGAGGACCTAGGTTCGAGACCCCGAGGTTGCCAGCTTGAGCGTGAGCTCATCTGGCTTGAGCAAAACCTCACCAGCTAGGACCCAAAGTTGCTGGCTCCAGCAAGGGGTCACTCAGTCTGCTGAAGGCCCACGGTCAAGTCACATATGAGAAAGCAATCAATGAACAACTAAGATGTCGCAACGAAAAACTGATGATTGATGCTTCTGATCTCTCTCCATTCCTGTCTGTCCCTGTCTATTCTTCCCTCTGTCCCTGTAATAAATAAATAAATAAAATATAAAAGTACCACTTATTTCATTTCCACAGTGTGTCGTGCGGAGAATATTAAATATCTAACCGTAGGCCTCACAAACTCATTATGCATGCCGAATCAGGCCCACGGTCCGTATGTTGGTCATGCCTGGGCTATCTGATACTTTCAACAGAACCTGGTGACATGGGCCTGACACTGTGTGATCCACTCAGGTGAGGTATTTTAGTTTTCCGTATGGCCTCACATTCCCCGTGGTTTCTAATGTTATATTTCTGCAAAGCTAGGTTATCACCAGCTGCTCTGATAAAACCCAAGCACTGCACAGCAGTGAGCATGGGAGAGCAAACAGGAAGTAAGGGTGGCCGCCTGCAACTGGGCTCCAGTCTGAGAAATGGTGCAGCGCCCAGGAGACACCCTACTAGTAAGGAACTGTGATTATTTAAGAGTAAAAATATTAATTTTCCTTCCAATGTATGCGCATTATTTTCATGTGCCCAAGCTCCTAGAACATCAATAGCTGCCTGGATATCACGACTTAATAAATGGGACTGGTACAGTACTGGCCCGGAAGGCACCAGGGAAAAATGACTGAAGCCCTGAGGGCACTGTCAAAAATGGGGAAACCCCTGCTTCCTGGTAAAATTCTCCAGGAAAAAAAATCACTTAGAGGAACTAATTTCCAAAAAAATAAAGATTAAAAAAAGAAACAGTATGAAAACTAAACACAGACAGCTGAATAAATGCACCCAAAATGGTCTAATAAAAAGCCCTGTGTTGGGGCGAGAGGTGCTAACAGGCATACTTAGTTAGGTTCATGGACACAGGCATTGATCAGCGGGGTCCTAACACCTGGTCCTCTCAGACAGGCCTGCGCTATTCAGATAAACACACCCACACATACCGCCCCCCTCCTCCTATGCCTCACCTTTGTCCTTCTTCCTCCTCTTGGTTTCTCTGTCCTCACTTTGTTCCTCTAGCACGTCCTGAATTGTCCGTTTAGAAAGCTGCTTCCGAGCTGGGAAGGCAAAGGCCGAGGTGTGGCTGACTCACCAGCCAATCTGCTCCCCCCACAGTGAGCTTAGCACCACCCCCAGCCCTCTACCCCCCATGACGGGGCTCCTGTAAAAGCACTGGGGTCCTCTCCATTCTCTTCCTGCCCTTAGCTTACTGCCCTGTCCAAGGCCTCATTCTTCAAGCTCTGCTGTCTCCTGGCTGTGTGACCGGTGGGCAGATTACTTAACTTCTCTGTGCCGCTCTCTCCCACATCTGCAGAATGGACGCAATACCAAAAAGTGAGCAGATGCTCTCCATGCCCCACCTACAGCCCTAGGGTCTTACCATCTCCGGGTCCCTGATGGATTTTCCAGAACCTCAGCAGCCCAGAAGCGGCAGGGAATCAGCCGGCCCTGGGAGCTGCCCTCACCCAGAGACTGACAGGTGTGGGGCAGTGCACCCCAGCCGCTGCACTTCCAACCGTAATTCAGATCACACCCTCAGGCCATGCCCAGAGCCTCCCCGGAACACACAACTCCCCTGCCACAGCAGCAGCTGACCCAAAAACACGCCTGTCACCGGCTGACTCCCCTCTCCTGGGTCACTGTCTATCTCCTCCACGCCTCCCACCTCCCCCCAAAATGATCTGCACTGAAATCCTTGTTTCAGAGCTTCAGAGCCTGTTTCTAGAAAATTCCAAATTAAAATACTAGCCCATACTGAAGAAGAAGCAGCTGTAATGATTTCCATCAATTCTCACCTTTTCCCTGGTCTCCTGGCTCCTTCACATGACCTCAGACGGACCGTCTATCAGCTGTGGCTGGCACTGTCCCTTACCTGCTCAAAAACCTTCCACATTCCCCCTTCCCCTCCCCAGGATAAAGTCCTTTAGTATCCACTCTGTCCTACCATCCCCCCTAACATCTCTCCACCTCACCATCTAACTCCCCATGCTACACAATCCACTTCCTTTTCCAACATTACCGAATGGTTATTGCTCCTGAACACACCATGCTGTCACACATCTGGATGTGCATGCCCAGACCTCTGGGTCTTTGCACATGCTGTTTAGTGGCCCTTTGGGACAAAGCTCTGATGTCACGTCCTCTCAAATGAATCCCTGATACACCCAGAGCTGATGTTAGTGTCAGCTCTGAGCTCCCAGCAGCCCTGGGCCACTCAGATATTTACAACCACGTCCCGTAGGTCAAATCCAGCCCCCCAACTGGCAGCCCCCCAGCCCGCCAGCTCCCGCAGGACAGAGCCCAGCTCCTCCACAGCACGTCCAGGGCCCTTGGGGAGCCAGCCGCCACCCTCCCCCCAACTCGTGTCACTGCACATGTCCTCAGACCCTGCCCTCTAAATTGCACTGTATCCTCTGGAAACACTGAAGCGTGGGGACACCCCACCAGGCCGTGCTGTTCTGCCCTGCAGGCTTGCACAGGCTGTTCCCTAACACAGTGAGCCTAACCTGTCCCTCAGGTCACCCCCCTCAGGCTGGCTCCGCTCTGCATGCCCTCGTTACTACTCTTGTTTCTCACGCTGCGCCATCCAGTGGAAATACATGGCAAGCCACACAAGTCACCTTAAATTTTCTATTATCTACATTGGAAAGAGGAGGAAAAAAAACAAACAGGTGAGTTAAGTCATTTGCCCATAGTCACACAGCCAGTGGACGGTGGAGCTGTGCCCTTCACTGTGCTGAGATCAAAGCTGTCATGAGGATGGCAGTTTGGGGCAGAAACCCAAGTAGGAAGAAGACAGGCAACTGAAAGAGGGGCAGGGCCCGTGTGCCCTTACCTGTGCGACGCTTCGGGATCCCCAAAGGGGAGATGCGTATTGGAGAGGTGCTGGAGAGGGAGGGGCTACCCTCAAGACATGGAACGGGACCGGGAGGGGAGGCTTGTGGAGAGCTGGGGGCAGGCTTCTGGAAGGGGATAGAAAGAGCAATTAGAGTTAGGGGAGGGGAAGGGAGCACCCAGCTAATTCCTCAAGTAGTGGAGAGCAGAGAGGGGCTCAATCTGCCTTTCTCTGTGCCTCCCCTCCCCTTCAAGCCCCTGGTCCTAGCCCAGCTCAGGCCTCGACCTCCCACCACGCCCCCATGTAGTTTCACATCCCTGATTCTCCCTGACATGAACACCAACAACAGCTCTCTTTTTCTTAAAGGAACAGAATCTTTGACTTTTAGGGAGGCATATAATGGTCCAACTAAAGACTCCTTTCCAGACTCCCTTGCAGCTAGTGTGGCCAAGCCCCTCATTTTCACACAACGTGTGTGAGGGGAAATAATGTGCGTTCGCTTAATGGGAAGTGCAGTGCCCTCTTCTTCCGAGCACGGATGTTCACTCGCACAAGGGCATTCAGGCAGAGCGGGCAGCAGCAGAGAAGCAGCCTGGCTCCCCGACACTGTGAGACGACAATCACACTAACCCTGGACTTTCTGGCTCATTAGCGAGAGACTCCTACCTTGCTAAAGCTAGTGTTATTTGTGTCTTGGTTTCAACTACTAACTAATCTACTGACAGGGCCCTCAGCTCCCACCTGCTCTCCCCATGATGCTGGAACTCTGCAAAGCCCTCCCTGAGCTGTGCCGGCTACGTCAACATGGGGTGCTAGGGGGACCACATGGGCCGGACCCAAGTTTCAGTTATTTCTAAAACTTGCGGGACCAACACACAGTACCCCAAAGACACTAGCAGCCTCTGCCCAGTGCCCCTTCCTCGAAGATCTGAGCCCTGGACCACAGGGTTCCTCTTCCACACTCACAGGCCCAGCACCCACCAGAAGCACCTCCAGCGCGAAGGCCTGAATTGCAGCCACAGCTCGAGCGTGGAGGCTGCACCCTGCAGTTCCGACTCTGCAATGATTTAGTTTTCTTTTTATTCCTGAGTTAATAACTGCAGACCCAGTGACAATTCTTTATATTAAACTCTCTTCAAATCACTCATTTGGTTTCTGTCTCCTATCTGGACCCAGATGGATACAGGCCTCAAAGGGACATTTTGAATGCTGCCCAAGCCACCTCTGTCCCTCTCCTGCTCAAACACTTCCACAGTTTCCTAGCAGCCTCGGGGACAAGTACAAGTTCCTAAAGACCTCCCTGTCTCAATCCCCGGGACCTGTGAATGTTTGGTTGCAATGTAAAGGGCAAGTCAGGCTAAGGGGGAATTAAGGTTGTCAGTGCACGGCCCTGGAGATAGGGAAATGACCTGGGTCACCCAGGTGGGCCCAGTTTAATCATGTGGCTCTGGGACGTGGGAGAGGGAGACAGGACAGAGATGTGAACACGAAAGGAGGCAGAGCTGCTGTCTTTTTTTTTTTTTTAACTTTTTTTTAAATTAATTTCTTTTTATTTTATTCATTTTAGAGAGGAGAGAGAGAGAGAAAGAGAGAAAGGGGGAGGAGCTGGAAGCATCAACTCCCATATGTGCCTTGACCAGACCAGTGCAGGGTTTTGAACTGGCGACCTCAGTGTTCCCAGGTCGTCGCTTTATCCACTGCGCCACCACAGGTCAGGCCAGAGCTGCTGTCTTTGCAAACGGAGAAGAGACGGCCCACAGAAGCTAGAAGAGGCAGGGAAGTGGATTCTCCCTTCGAGCCCCAGAAACACAGCCTGGCAGACACCTTGATTCTAACCCCATGAGACCCGAGTCGGTCTCCTAACCTCCAGAACTGCGACCTAATACATGTATGTGATCTTAAGGCCCCTATGTCTATGGCAAATCATTATGGTAGCGAATGGGAAACAAACACATATAATCAGGGAAGGTTTCATTGAGGTGACATTTGAGCAAAGCCCTGAAGAAAGTGAGGAACTGATTGGGCCACGTGTGTAACCAGAAAAGAGGTTACCGCAGGAAGAGTGTATGTGTAAGACACGGAACAGAGCAAGCCCGGACAGAGCTGGAGGCAAAGGGGGGAGGTGGGGGGAGAAAAAGGCAGAGGTGGCAGCTCCCCAAGGGCCTTGTCCCCATAAGGACCGGCTTCAGTCTGAGCTGCCGACGCTGGGGGGTTCGCACAGGGGAGAGACAGGATCCGACGCCATCACCAACACTTTGGACGTTACCCACAGAGTAAATAAACAGGCATCAAATGACTTTTAAACAAGGAAATGAGCCACTGTGTATGGGGCAGATAAAAAGCTCTCTGACCACAGCAGAGACCATACCTATCTCTGAGCCCTCCTTCTGCACCAGGCATTCTTCTCACATCTGTATATGAACTGACCCCCACCATCCTCACAATCACCCTGTGAGGCAGGTGCCATGCAAGCTGGCAGCCAAGGCATGCCAGGGTCAGGGGCCTGCCCCAGGTCCCAGGACTGAGGTGGAGTTAGGACCACATAGCCTGTCCTAGTGCTCTGGGCACAACCACTAACCCGTCCCCTCCTGGGCATGGCTCTGGGATCCTCAACAGCTGCCGCACTCCATTCCAAGGTCTGATGGGAATTATGGTTTCTTTTTGTTTTGTTTTTTGTTTGTTTTTTTTAATGAGAGGAGGGGAGGCAGAGACAGACTTCTGCATGAGCCCAGACCAGAATCCACCCAGCATGCCCACTAGGAGGTGATGCTCTGCCCATCTGGGGCCGTTGCTCTATTGCATCCGGAGCCATTATTTAGGGCCTCAGGCAGAGGCCATGGAGCCATCCTCAGCGCCCAAGGCCAACTCGCTCAGACAACTGAGCCAAGACTGTAGGAGGGGAAGAGAGAGAGACAGAAATACAGGGAGAAGGAAGAGGGGGACGGATAGAGAAACAAATGTTGCCTCTCCTGTGTGCCCTAACCAGGAATTGAACCCAGGACATCCACATGCTGGGCCAACGCTCTACCACTGAGCCAATGAGCCAGGGCTAGAATTATGGTTTGTTTGTTTTTTTCCCCAGGGACAGAGAGAGAGTCAGAGAGAGGAATAGACAGGGACAGACAGACAGGAACGGAAAGAGGTGAGAAGCATCAATCATTAGTATTCCGTTGCCATTGCGACACCATAGTTGTTCATTGATTGCTTTCTCACATGTGCCTTGACCGCGGGCCTTCAGCAGACTGAGCAACCCCTTGCTGGAGCCAGCGACCCTGGGTCCAAGCTGGCAACCTTTTGCTCAAGTCAGATGGGCCCGCGCTCAAGCTGGCAACCTCGAGGTCTTGAACCTGGGTCTTCTGCATCCCAGTCTGATGCTCTATCCACTGCGCCACTGCCTGGTCGGCTAGAATTATGGTTTCTGATGGTAAAAATGGGCAGGTTGATGGGGACGTACCAGGCCTTTTTGGGGGGTGGCGGCTTCGTCATCCTCTTCCCCTTCGCTGCACAGGACCCGGCACGCCCTCCTCCCCAGCCTCTTGACTGGGGAGTCGCTCTCAGATACCACTCGATTCCGCTCCTTTAGCGCCACCCTAAAAGGGAGATATGGGGGTGTTCTAGCTGGCAGTGTTCCAGCCAAACATGTCACCGCCTTCCATAGGTTTTATCTCATTCCTTTCCTTTCGAACACTCAATGAACACTTCCTAGGGACCTCCTAAGCATATACTCTCACTCATCCATCTGTTTATCATAAATCCTGGAGGCCTCCTAGGTACCCCCCCTGTGATGGGAGATGCTAAGAGCAAGTGCAGCCCCTACTGAAGGCAGAGACTGGTCTCTAGCATCCATGTGGAAACCCTTTTTTTTTAGCCATACAAGCCCTGTGCTATAGCTAGGTACACAGCCACCCAACTAGGGACTACACTTCCCAGCCTGCTCCGCTGCGAGGTACGGTCAGGAAATGAGTTCTGACCAACAGAATGTGAGCGGCCAAGACTGACAAGCAACTTGCTTTGACTGTTTGCCCTCACATTTTGTCTTAGGCCTGGAACTTGCACTTGCTGACCTGCTTTAGAAGTGCTCATGAGGGCACAACAGGGAGTGGGAGGGGTAAGGAGGGATCCTGGGCCCCTGGAAAACCGACTAGCACAGAGTTGCCCACCTGCCCTTTGCAGCTCAGCTACTCCCGACACAGGCTCTGAGGAGCTCCCAGTCTGGTGAAGAGTATAGGCACAGACCCCCAAAACACTGCAACATGGAGGTGGCTGAGGGTGCTGAGGACAGGCTAGTTCCCCTGGGTGTCTGCACTCCCAGAGCCCACGGTCTGGACGCCGAAGGTAGACAAACAACTCCCTAGTTAGGTCAGTGATGGCACTCATTTTATGGGACACCATCAACACGAATAAAGTGGGTTTATACAAAGCATCACGGCAAAGGTTTTAAGAGACATTTTGTGTGCAGAAAAAGCTGATGATCAACACTTCGAGAGGAGCTGCTGGTGGTGGTATTCACTGCTAAAGCCACAAGACCCAGAACAGCGCTTGACATTAGAAAATACTCAATAGAAATTTACTGAATAAATGAATATGTATAGTATGAGTCCATGAATGTAAAAATATATGAATGTTTGCCACTGTGTATCAGCAACTTGCATAATCATCCAGCTTTTGTTATTTAAAAATAAAGGTATACATTACTGAGTAGCAGGTATACATCAGGCATGTGCCAGCTACTTGAGATGGAATGATGACCTAAACATCATGTTATGTAATATATAAGTATAGGGAACATTTACTCAACAAATATTTATTGAACACCTACTATGTGTCAGTAACTCTTAGGTCAGTGGTTCTTAACCTGGGTTCTATCAAACCTTAGGGGTTCGATGAGTCAGTCTCAGGGGTTCGGAGAAGCCTCTGCCACGGAGGCCAGAATAAAGTAATACCGTAATTTGTTGTTAGTTCATGCACTTTGTTGGTTTTGTTCTTTGAGCAAGGTGATGTTCATGCACGGCTCATTTTGTGCACCAGTAAAAAAGCATATACCTATGTCTTGAATTTGGGGAAAAAAAATCATATTTTATTTATCACTAAAGAAGGGTTCGATGAATGTGCATATGCAACTGGTGGGTTCGGTACCTCAAAAAAGGTTAAGAACCACTGTCTTAGGTGCACACATGTTTATAGGTACAGGAAAAAGGACAGACCTGAAACTGGTCACAGTAGTTCCTCTGGACAGTGACTATTGGAAAGACTTCAAATGTTTACTTAATTTACTTCTCTGAGTTGACATATTAACAATTATCATGTATAGTCTACATAGGGGTATCCATCCACGCTGGAAAAATATTTGTTCCTGTGCCCTAGGGGACACACACATACGTCCCTTATTGCAACATAGATTATTTCAACCACAATTTAGAAACAACCTAGATATCCATCAGAAGGGGAATGGTAAATAATTTCTATAATATATTCATAAAATGAAACACCAAGCGTAAGGTAAAGAGAATGAGATAGTCCTCTGTGTTTATGAATGAAAAAAATCTTTGCTCATAATGTTGCTGGAGAAAGCAAGTTGAGGAACAATATACACGGTATAATCTTTTTAAAGAACCAAAATATATCACAGAAAACAACAAATGCATATATAATTCATATATAACCATGCACACGCAAAAGGGGCAGATCTGAAAATCAAGAATGTTGGGCCTGACCAGGCGGTGGCGCAGTGGATAGAGCGTTGGACTGGGATGCGGAAGACCCAGGTTCGAGACCCCGAGCTTGCCAGCTTGAGCGCAGGCCCATCTGCCTTGAGCAAAAGCTCACCAGCTTGGACCCAAGGTCGCTGGCTCCAGCGAGGGGTTGCTCGGTCTACTGAAGGCCGGCAGTCAAGGCACATGTGAGAAAACAATCAATGAACAACTATGGTGTCGTAAGGGCAACGAGAAACTAATGGTTGATGCTTCTCACCTCTCTCCGTTCCTGTCTGTCTGTCCCTATCTATCCCTCTGTCTGACTCTCTCTCTGTCCCTGTTAAAAAAAAAAAAAAATGTTGGGAAAAAAATATGACTTGATTATTACCCTTTACTGAGCCAGTAAGTGTATGAGCCAGGAACTATTCTACGAGTTGTACACATCTTAATTCACTAAACTCACAGAGAAAGCCTGATTAGATTATGATGCCCTGTAACACACCAGGAAACTGAGACACAGGAAGTGAGGTTACTTGCCCAGGGTCCCAAATTGGGGGTGTGAATGAACTCCATGCTTGGGCAAGCTGACTGATTGGTCC
This sequence comes from Rhynchonycteris naso, assembly GCA_037038555.1. Lineage (NCBI taxonomy): Eukaryota > Metazoa > Chordata > Mammalia > Chiroptera > Emballonuridae > Rhynchonycteris > Rhynchonycteris naso. The sequence continues at coordinate 249,282,350 of CM072997.1, read as the reverse complement.
AGAGGTGATCATGTGACCCAAGCAGGGCCTTCCCATGAACTTGTCAGGTAGATGCTGAAGGAGAGAACATTGCTCTCTTCTACTTAGATGAGATGGCGTGAAAATGTGGCCAGTAGCCAGTTTGGCCTCTTGGAGAAAGTCTGCTCTAGAATGAAGCCAAGACGTGGAACAATACTTGGAGGCCCTGAATACAGCTGTGCCTGAAGCTGCTCAGACTTTGGGCTCCCAGTTACTGAAATCAAAAACTCTCTTTGGGGTCCTGAGACATTCTTGGCTGTCATACTTGCATCCAAGAGAGTCCTGATTAATAACAGAACGAATTCACCACATCCCAGCCCCGTTACGTACTTTGGAGGGGGCTCTGTCTCTCTGCTGCTGTTGGATGTCTCCTCTGGCTTCTTTGCTTTGCCCTCTTTCTTGGGGTGGAAAAATGACCTGGAGGAGCAGAGGGGAGAAAAGAGGGAATGATAACAGCACTAAAACCCCTCTGATCCGTGATGGCCTCTATAGCTTCTGACACCAGTTTTTTCCCACCCTAGTGTGTAACAGAAGACTTCAAACAGCCCCTTTGATAAGGAAACTGAGGCTCAGACAGAAGAGGCAACACTGCTTATTTTTCTGCCCTAACTCAACCTGAGAGATATGACACATCCCCATCTTCCTTTAACAAGTATTAGCTAAGCACTTATTATGCTCCAGGGACAGATTAGCCCAGATTTCTCATCACACAAGAAAAGTGCAGCCTGGGATCTGCATGAGCCATCACCTCCCAGGTCTGTGTGGTGGGTGTCCAGGTCTGCATCTGTTTAGAATCCATTCTCATCTCCTGATGACAATCCTCCCCTTTTTTCTTAGGACAGCCCTTCCCCAAATTCTCTCAGTAGCTGAGATTGCATGGGCCTGCTCTTTCACCCATGACCAGGCTGGGCACATGCCCCAGGCCTGGCCAATCAGAGCCCTGCATCCCTGTGGCTGGGTCAGGCACCTGCACGGGGCCTAAGCTGGGCCAATGAAACATGAGCCTAGCCTTCGCTGGAACAGCAGGGAGAGAGATGGCTAACTCTATAGTGCCGGAGCCCCTGGGAGAGAGCCTGCCAACAGGATGCAACATGGAAGAAAGCAGAGCTGAAAGATGAAGATAGAGAAACAGATTGCCAGGCGCGAAGTTTTAGCGACTAGATCCAACTATTAACTCCAGAAGATTCCAACTACACAAGCCAAGTAAGCCCCTTTCTTCTCTCCCAGAAACCAGCATGCATTATTAGTACAGGGGGCTCAACCTCAGTATGGCTGACGCTAGACCAGATCATTCTCTGTTGTCCTGTGCATGTTTGGCAGCATGCCTGGCCTTTAACCCCTTGCCCCAGCTGTGACAACCAAAAATGTCTCCAGACATTGCCAGATGTTCCTTGGGGAGGAAAACCACCGACGACTAAGACTACTGGGTCAGGGTTTCTGAACCTTGCACCTAAAATGTTTAATTAATACACTCCCCATTTTCCATACTGGTCAACTTCTGGAAAATGCCAACTTGAGTTTTTCTAAGAGAAGGAAGAGTTAGAGAGAAGCAGAGACTTGGAGAGTTTAAGACGGGAAGCAGGATGGGTCCCTTACATGATACTTCGCTGCATGATGGCGACAGAATTGTCCCTTCCACACACCTCCTCCTCTTCTCCTGTCAGCTGTCCTGAAACAGACATCCAAATACTTGGTGACAAGACTGCTTGTGTAGATATCAAAACAAAACACATAAACCTCCTTTTCAGAAAGAAAAAAACGACAAAATCAAAAACACGCGTTTCCCTCTAAAGACGGAACACCCCTTTCTTCAGATCAGAATAATTTGTCAGGGAAATTTATTGGTGTGGAAAGAATTCCAAGTCAGACAACAAGATAAGAAGCCTCCTTTCCACATGGAGCCTACATTTAGCTAAAAACTTTCCAATCTGCTGCCCACAGCCCATTCACCTAGGCGGACACTTCTGCCTTACTGACTGTGCCCATCCCAGAGCTGGCCTTGCTTCTCCTCCTCCCACCCCCTTTGTCTCCAGCTAATGGAAAAGTCTTTCAGGATGGCATACATCTCTTCTCTCTACTTGATGTATAAAAATGCTCAACAGCTGCAGGAAGGTGGGCCTGCCTGGTTTATCCACCTGTCCCTTCTGGTGGTGGTCCAGACATCATGCCCCAGGACCTGGCCTTTTCTTGCTAGCAATGACAATAAAACAATAAACCCTTTCTTTTCAAAAAACTTTCAGCCGCAGAAGTTAAAATTTAGGCTAAACAATTGGAATTGTCTGTTTTGTTCAATGCTTTGGTCACAGGACCTAAAACAGTGCCCAGCACTGAATACAGTGGCACAGATACGTCTCTGATTACTAAAAATCGGGAAACAAACATTGCTGAAAAAGTGAGGGGTCACAAGCAGGATCTTTCAAAACCTGGAGGTCACGGTGACAAGTAGTGGTGCAAAAGGGTCTTTAGTGGTGAACAGCTTGAGGACAGGCCAGAAGGCTCAAACCTGCATTTCTTCTGCTTCATAAAAGCTCCCATTTCCTGGGCTGTCAGCTCCCCTAGCCATACCCCAGCCCTGTGAAATTTTTTATACCCTTCCCGTAAATATGCTGCTTTGCCTCAGCCTTTGAGGATGGCCCAGGCCCGCACAACTGGTCAATGATGGGTACCCAAACCGGAGGACGCCAGTTCTAAGAACCACCTGAGACTCGTGTTTAAAATATCCCCACCCCACTCCCTGACCTAGTGAATCAGAAGGTCTGGGGACAGAGGGGAAATCTACACGCCTAGTGAGCTCCCAGAGGAGCCTAAGATAAGATGAAACTCAGGTTTTCCTTAGACGTGACTTTTCTGCTTTTCCCTCCTGCCTCCTTCTCGGGCTGTATAAAAAGTCTGAGATTCGAATGCATGAAATGCGGATGGATTAAAGTGACGCCTTTAATCCCATTTTCTGCTGTTTCCCCTCACCAATCCCCCTCAGTTTTCACATGCTAGCTCCCCTTCCCAAGTGTCCTTCTCTTGTCCCCGCCAAGTGCCCTCTCCCTTACCCTTCCAGCCTTCCCCTCACCTAAGGACAGCAAGATCATTTGCTCTTGCCTCCGCCTATTTGGACAACCATAAGCCCAGACCTCTGGCTCCCCACTCCTTGGTCCCACCCCTCCCCAGACCCAGGTCACCTTCTTGCAGTCCTGCCTTCAGGACCCTTCCCTTGGCCCCGTCCCCCGATCACTGCCCACCCAGGAGGTTCCTCATCTTGCATAGGCCTTTGCCTATTCCTGGACCAGACAGACCACTGACCTTCCCCTGACCCCACGCCCATCCAGCTGACCTCGCCTCCCCTTCAACTCGTCCTGGGTCCCGCGCACGACGGCACTTTTTCCCTAGCACACCACCTTTCAGGTGGCCCGCATCCCCCAACCCTTGCAATTTTCGGACGCCCCAGCCCACCTAAGCCTTTCCCTGACCAACCCGCCCCAGGTGGCCCGGTCCCTCTAGGCCTCGCAAGAAGCCCTCTTCGTCCAACTGGCTCCAAGCCGCGCCACCTTCGACCCGGTCCTCCCCTTTTGGCCGACGCGCGGCCGACCCCACTTGCCTCGCACCGGTCCCGCGCGCCGCAGTCCTGGGCGTCACAACCAGAACCCCTGGGCACTCCACGGCGGTCCCAAATTCGCGCCAAGGAATTCGCGCGCAGACTTTGGCGGCCGGGGGCGGGGCCGAACTGAGGGGCGGGGCACGCGCCCCGCCGCTCGGTGAACACTGGGAGTTGTAGTTTCCAGGCCCGGAAGCTGCTAGGAGACGGGGAGAGGTGGGGCAAGCCCTCCCGCAGAGCACGCTGGGAAAAGACCTGCGGATGTGGCTGCGGGTTCCAGTAGTGACTGACGGGGAAAAAAAGGAGATTCGGAAGAAAAGTCGCTGCGCAAGGCACGGCGGGAAGAGAGGCAGGAGGCCGCGCGAGGCATCCCGGGAGCAAGGGCTTTGGCGCGGGGCATTGTGGGAGGTAGACGCCGCTCCGGGGCGGGTAGGTGAGTGGGGAGGGGCGGGAAGGGTGCACATCTGGGGGAGGGAAGAGGCAATTCTGGGTGGGACAGCGGGAGGGAAGGGGCCGCGGCGGGCGGAGGTGGGAGGGGTTGCTATAGCGGGGTGGGAGGGGCTGCACGGGGGTGGGGGGAGTGCAGTTGGACATGGGGAGCATCTGGAGTAATGAAGCCTGTCTGAAGACGTGGGACCATGTCTTGGACGATAATGCACCCCTGGGGATTGATATCTGTAGATGAAAGGAAGGGGCCACCGCTGGACTGGGGGCCGCGTCTGAGCAGGAAGGGGACACGGATAAATTTAATGACACTGAGAACTGGCCACAAGTGAATAGGATCCACACCTGCAGGGAAAGAGTACATACTGGATGTGGGGAGTACACCTGGATATGGAAGCATTCTAGAAAGCAGGGGCCACAGCTGGATGTGACCACTCATAGGGGCTCCACCTGAGGGAGGGGTAACAGCTGCACATCAGACACATAGCCAGGAAGGAGAGAGCCACAGGTGTATGAAGAATATGATGGGCTGAGGGGTCCAGGACTGAATGTGGGAGCACATCTGGAGCTGGAGCATCTTTGAGAGGGGCACAGCTGTACAGCCAAGTGTAGACACATGTTCCATATCATTGGGGGCACTAGAGGTTACTGCTGCATGTAGGAGACACGTCTGGAGGGGAAGGAGGTCCTGGCTGGGAGTTGAGCACGCATTTGAGGGAGTGTTCAAAACTGAGCATAAAAGTCATATTTTGGAAAAGGGACCCCAACTGTACCTCGGGGTCACATTTATGGAGGAGGCAAGCAGAGTTGGAATTAGGGACCAGGATGACAGGCTCCAACTGTCCCTGGAATAATGCAGGAGGTGAGTGGAGGCCAAAGATGGGATGGAGGTTCGTGTATAGAGATGAAAGGGAGTGCATCCAACCCTGGGCCCCACCTAGATAGAAGCACCAGAGGCAGGACGAAAATGGAGAGAATGGGATACCTCAAGTGGGGATGGGTCTGTGGTCTCAGGCACATTTCCTCCCACCTTTCACTCAGGCAGCCCAGTATGGAGCCCCCACCTGGCATGATGGTGGGGCAGGAAGAGCAGGAGGAGCAGGAGCTGCTAGAGCGGGCCTTCTTCTCGTGGGCTGAGTTCAGTCGCTTCTTCGATGCGTGGTGCCAGCAACGGCTGGCGCTCTTTTTTGTCCAGAGCTCCATGCACCTGACCCGCTGCCACTGGGCCAGGTTGCCCCCACTGTACACGCTCATCGACGTGCTCAAGTACAGCTATGTGCGGCTAGTGTGCAAGGACGTGCGTGCTCCCAGCCGACCCGCCATCGGGTGAGTGAGCTGAGCCACCACCCTGGTGGGGGCTGGAGGGGTAAAGGAGGCAAGAGGTAGGCACAGAACCCTCCCCCAACAAGAGACTGGGAGAGAGAGATGCCAACTAAAGCAGCCAACTACACCTTGCACAGAGGCTGAAAGAGTCAAGAAGGGAACCTTACTGAGAGTAAGAGACAGACAGGGAGCTGGAGGGACAAAGTCACACACACAGTGAGAGACAGGGTGGCCTGCACTTACACACTCTATGGTCAAGACCCATAGAGAGGCAGAGAGCCACCCAAGAGACAGAAGAAGAAAGAAAAGACTCAGAAAATTCCAGAAAATGGAGACTTGGAGCCAGACAGAGCCAGAAAAACAGGTGCAAAGCAGGTTTTGTACCCATACAAAGGGATCAGAAACAGAACTGCAAAGGAAACCACAGAACAGAGAAAAAATCCATCCATTCAGTAAATCCAGGGCCAGCTTTCGTGCTGGGAGCCAGGGATAGTTCACTGGGGGGTGGGAGGGTGGGGAGGCGTTTTTTGAGCAAGACAGATAAATTCCCTACCCTTCCGGAACTGTCAGAATGAGCAGAAAGATTGACATTAAATGAACAAGCTCATATATAATTCCCTCCAACTGTTGTGCTACAGCAGGGGCAGGTGAGACATCCCAGAGAGCTAAGAAGCACCCAGGTGGCAAAGGGTATTTCATTTGCCCCAATTTCAAACTGGGAACGTTCCCCACAGATTGTTAGGTTTCTAATGTAGGCTGAGCCCATATTCCCATGTGGCAGACAGCCACCCCAGTGAGACTGGTCATTGGTACTCAGGTTTGCCCAGACCCCACCACTCTCTGCTGCCTTCCTAGCACTGCTTCTCTGTTTTGCTTGCCTGGCCCCTGTGGGTACATGAGTTTTGGACCCTTGGTTGAGAAGCTGTGTACAAGAGTAGAGTGCCTAAGAACACAGGCTCTGCCTTCAACTGCTTAAGATGGGCTCCACCATTTCCTGGGTGGGTGTCTTGGGCAACAAACTACATACCCAAACCTCGCTTTTCTCATCTCTGAAATGGGGTTATCACAGTACCTGCTTCATGTGGCTATTGGGAGGTCACCATGAGACCATGCACAGGAACACTGGTGGCTGGGTAAATGGTAGCAGTTACAGGAATCGAGAGCACATACTTCTGGGTGCAAACCATGGACGGCTCTGAGGCTGAATAGCCGGTGACATTGAGATTGTGACTTCACCTTTTCTGGGCCTCAGTTTCCTCACTTGGAAAATAGGAGAAGTGATAGTACTGATCTCATAGGTTTTGTGAGGATTAAATGAGCTAATACATGCAAATCGTTCAGAAGAGGGCTCAGCCCCATGTGAGAACTCTGACAGTGATTCTCACCCATAGTGACTGACACATTGATTGTGAGGTTACTATTCTCAGTGACTTACTTACTGCTTCTTCTAGAGACAGAGACCCGGAGATCTGGAAGCAGGACAGCCTCAAACACACCTCGTCACACAGAGGTCTAGACTAGAGCATTGGAACTTGCAAGAAGCTTACATCCACTCTAGATTTTCTCTGTTAACAAAATCTAATTCCGAGTAACACTTATTGAGCAGCTACCATGAGCATTCTCCTCACTGGGCATTTTGAACCCAGAGTTGTTTCTTCCCTTGAAGAACTCAGATCAAAAGGAGACAAATGATTTAAAAAAAAGAAGATAAGAAATAATGGCCCATGGTAGTGAGAGAAAGGTTGAAGAGGGAGGTGGAGGAGGATAAAAGAGCGGTTAGCTCCACCTGAGAGCTTATAGGGTAGTTTTGGAAGGCTTCCTGGAAGAGGTGACCAGTAAGCGGAATCTTAAAGGTTTTATTTGTTTCTATATTTATGTATATACACTATTTCACTTACCCACAAGGCACATACTCTGTGCAGGCACTGTCTCACGTGCTCTACAAATATCAGAGGGAGCCAGGGATGGGGGGCAGAGGAGTGACCAGCTGGGGAGGGGGCTTGGCCTGGTGACTGGGTAGACTGTGGGATGGTCCCTGGAAGGGGAGCCCAGAAATGGGGGTGGTTGATGAGCTGCTTCAAGGATTATTTGGGGCCACCTGTGTGTCCTTCTATTCCCCCAGCTCCTCAGGGTTTCCACTGGGTCACAGCTCAGGGACAGTCCATGGGCCGAGGTCCGAGCTGGAGAAAATTAGTGCAAGAGATGTGGCTGGAATGGTGTCCAGGCCCAGACAGGCAGGGCCAAGCCCATGGGCTGGGACTTTATCCTGAGGGCCCTGGGGGACCCAGGAGGACTGTGAGCAGGGTCAGCTGTGTAACCACCCAGGGGATAGACTGGAAGAGAGACAGCAGCCCAGGAGGAGGCCGGGCTGAGGATCTGGAGAACACACAGAAAGGCTTTCTTTCCAGCCACCCCTTCCCCTTCCCTGGAGATTGCAGTGACCTCCCCAAATCACCATGCCCACCTCCCTCTCCCCTGAGCCCCTCTCAAAGGCACCTCCCTCCCTGGGACAGGATTGCTCAGCCTTTCCCGAGACACGCCAGCTTTTGAAAACACAAAGATCTTGAGAACCTGAAAGATCAAGAAGAACTGGGTAAGTGGAGTATAAACAAATCCAAGCAGTGGCATTTAGGAGAAGAGAGATGTTCTGAAAATAGTGGCTACTTTTTGCTAACTGTTGACTATGCACCAGCTTCTTTTCTAACCTCTTTACATAACTTAATCCTCTTAGTCATTTCAACAAGCATGTGAAGTTGGTATTATTAACCCCAGTTTCCAGATGAGAAAACTGAGGCAGAGAGAGGTTAAAGGACTTTCCCAAGATTACACAGCTGCTACGAGGAGAAGCCAGATTTGGACCTGCACAGTTTGGCAACAAAGCCCAACCTTTGAATTACCACTCTTTTTCCTCTCTCCTTTTCTCTTCCTCTCTCCTTCCCTTCCCTCCATCTTTATTTCAATCATGGATTCTCACATGAGAGTTGAATGTGCTGGAACCCTAAAGATTTTTTGGTCCTAGGTGTCATGCTGTTTGACCATTCTTCTAAAAGCTTTATTTTGAGAGCCTACTATGTAGAGAGTGAATGTATTTTAGATGCTGGGGTTTCAGTGGGGGAGCTCCCCATTCATTGGGGCGCATACATTACTGGTGGGCACCAATCAAACCATCACCCCAATGTGTGACAATCTGCCCTAGCCTGGAGGATTAAGGAAGACCTGGAGGAGGCGACACTGACTCTGAATTGGGAAGGATGAGCAAGAGTTAACTGGCTTCAAAGAAGGGAGAAAGATGTTTCCGGAGGATGGAGAGAACTTAACTAAAGTTCGGAGGCATTGGGGGTGGAAAAGCTGGATGGTGTAGAGAGTTTAGAAGGCATGACAGGCAGGATTTGGTGATGGCTGGTTTTAACAGGCATTATGCCTCAGTGCCTGGGAGCATACCATGGGATTCAGCCATTGGTACATCATATATCCTTCCAGGTGCCAGGGGCTGTACTAGCTGCTAGGTAAACAAACAAAACAGACAAAAAGTCCTGCCCCTGTGGAGATTACACTGAGAGGCGGGTGGTATTATTCCTCCAGCCAGGTGGAGAGAAATTGCAAAACAGCCTATTGAAGCCACTGTGAATGATTATGTGAGCTCTGCCAAGATGGACAGCTTCACAGAAGAAAACTTAAATAGTGTAACACACATTGAGGGAAGTGCATACATCATAGTGTTCACTTGATGCATCAAGTGTGCAACTTGATGGATTTTCCCCAAATAAAATGCACATATTCGAGCCCCGGTCAGAGCACACAAGAGAAGTGACCATCTGATTCTCTCCCTCTTTCCCTCGCGGGTGCTGAGGATAGCTCAGTCGAATCAAGCATCAGCCCCAGATGGGGTTGCTATGTGGGTCCCGGTCGGGGTACATGTGGGAGTCTGTCCTTCTTTCTCCCCTTCTTTCACTTAAAAAAAAATGCACATGCAACCAGCACCTGGAACAAGAGACAGAACACATCCAGTGCCAAGAAGCCACCTCAGGTCCCCCCAGCTGGATAAGCACTCAAGGCCAACCGCTATCCATCTACTGCCCGCAAAGGTTAGCTTTGCCTGTAGTCATACTTTCTGTGAACAAGACTCATGTGGGGGGACCTCGTTTGTGTCTGCCTTTTCACATGGTAGGTTTGTGAGGTCCATCCACATTGTTGGAGATAGTACTAGTTGGTTCATTCTTACCACTGGTGAGTTTTTTTATTTTAGGACTGTATTACAACTTATTTTCCTACTTTGTTGTATACTTGGGTGGTTTCAAGTGTTTAGCTAATGCCAACAGTGCTGCTGAGAACATTCTAATACAATCTTGCAGTGCCCATCCTCAGACATTTGTCCTGAGTGGAATTACTAATCCCAGGGAGGCACACGATCAGCATAAGTAAATACTGCCATAAAGTTTTCAAAAAAGCAATGGGACCATTGTACACTTCTGTTGATAAATGAGAGTTCCAGTTGGTCCACATCCTCACCAACACGGGATGTTATCTGTCTCTTATGTGGTCACACTGGTGGAGTGTAGTGGCATTCTCTTAGGCTTTAAATCTGTATTGCCTTGTCGACTGAAGAGTTTGAGCAACTTTTTGTGTATACAAAGTCTTCAAACAGGAACCTAACTCCCACTACTTATAGGGGCGTAAAAAACATGCAGGAAGCTAAATACCAGCTAGGGCTGTTTTGGGGAACAAAAGGGGAAAGGGCACTTTTGGGGGCTGTTCACCATGGACCTCAACTTTTGATTTTGTTATTCCTAAATCAGAGGCAGATACAGGAATACCTGAAATGTTTTATTTTCTTAAAATTGTTTGAGGTGAATAACAAAACATGCATTCACTTTTTTTTTTTTTTTCAGAGACAGAGAGAGGGATAGATAGGGACAGACAGACAGGAACAGAGAGAGGTGAGAAGCATCAATCATTAGTCTTTCATTGCCATCGCAACACCTTAGTTGTTCATTGATTGCTTTCTCACATGTGCCTTGACCGCGGGCCTTCAGCAGACCGAGCCACCCCTTGCTGGAGCCAGCGACCTTGGGTCCAAGCTGACGAGTTCTTGCTCAAACCAGATGGACCCCGCGCTCAAATTGGCGAGCTCGGGGTCTCAAACCTGGGTCTTCCGCATCCCAGTCCGACGCTCCATCCACTGCGCCACCGCCTGGTCAGGCTGCATTCACTTTTGATGTCGCTGGGGTGGTGGGTACACAGTCACAGCAAACACAGGGCCCACCACCTTCTGGACACTGAGTGCTTTCCATATATCAATGCTTAATCTTCATAGCTGCCCTATGAGAAAGCTATTATAATAACCTCTTTTTAAAAAAACCAGATTTTATTTATTGATTTGAGAGAGAAAGGTGGGAGGGGGTAAGGGGAAAGGAACAGGAAACATCAACTGATAGTTTCTTCTTGTTTGTGCCTAACCCAGCAAACCTGGGGTTTCGAACTGGCAACCTCAGTATTCCAGGTGGAGACTTTATCCACCGCAACTCCACAGGTCAAGCCATAACCTCTTTTAAAAAAGAAAAAAAAAAACAAATGAGAAAACTGAGACACAGAGATCTGAAGTGGCTTACCCAAGGTCAGACACCTGGCATGTTCTTAAGGTCCTCTGCTCTTCTCTATGCTTGAAACCATTCTTAATTTTAAATAATAATAATAACAAAAGAGAGAAGGCAGAAGAGGGCAGCAAAGTGGTGTGACAGCGGCCACGGTTGTTCCCCCGCAGGCACCACGAGGCTGGCTGCCCCGCCTTCATCATCGTCAAGCTGAGCCCACTGCGCGACCGCCTCGTTGTGACGGAGTGCCAGCTGACCCACTCGCACCCGGCCTGCCCGATCGAGTTCGCCTACTACTTCCGCCCCGGCCGCCTGCTGGCCAACACCTGCCTGCCTGTGCGCACCACCAACAAGATCTCCAAGCAGTTCCTGGCCCCGGCCGACGTACACCGCCTGCTCTCCTACTGCAAGGACCGCGACCACGGCGTCATCGACGCGCTGCGTGTGCTCGAGGGGCTCTTCCACACTGACCCTGAGGCCAAGGTGGGGTCTCGGGAGAGGCAGGCTGGGGTGGGTCATTCATTCATTCATCCTCCCACCCACCCATTCACTCCTTTCATTCATTCCTTCGCGCAGTCATTCAGTAAGTACTCACTGAGGCATTGGGGATGCAGTCGCCGAGAAGGCGCACGCGGTCCCCACCCACAGAGAACTCACCTTACATCGCGGTGCTGCCCAGTAGAAATTCCTGCCGTGATGAGAATGGTCTGATTCTGCGCTGCCCAGCAGGGTTGCTATTTGAGCGCTTGAAATGTGGCCAGTAAGACCGAGGAACTGGATTTTAAATTTTATTTCATTGTAACGAACTAAAATTTAGATAGCCACGGATGTCTGTAGGCCTCCTTGCAGAGGTAACTGCTAGGACTAGCTTACAATTGTAGTGGGACAAATCAACAATAGACAGGCACATCCGAATATTATATAATGTAAGTAGGGTTGGGTGCTAGGAAGAAGAGGATTCAAAATATGAGAAGCACTACTTTAAAAAAAAAAACATGTCTTTTAAACAACTACACGTATTAGAAATGCATGAATGGTAAGTATACCGTTTGATGCCTGTTGACAAAGTGGAAACCCCTGCACCCAGCACCCAAATCAAGCATTAGATGGGAGGGTGCTTTGTACCTTAATGAGGACAGGGACAGTTAGTTGACCACCTCTGTCTTCAGAAGGAAGCGGCGGGGATCAGCCAATGCAAAGGCTTAGAGGCGGGAGCCGGCTCCTCCTGCTGGAGGGACAGCGAGAGTGCTGCCCCTCCCTGAGGAATCTTTCTGCTGCTTTGATCCAGCCTCAGGGCTGGGGTGGGCATGAAGGGAAGAAGGAGAGGAGAAAAGAAAACTTCTCTCCCATGGTGGTGCTTTTTTCCCAAGCATGGAGGCGGTCCCGACTCAGGGTAAAGGTGAGGATCAAACCTAGGTGAAGATGAAGGCTCCAGGCCTGATCTGAGAGGTGTCACCCAAATCGTAAAAACACCGTGGCTGTGGCAGCTGGGTGCAGGAAGATGTGCTCTGTCCCGACATAAGTACCATATCTGTCAGGAAGGGACGTTAATTAAAGCTTCTGCCCACAAATGCCACATCAGGTCAGGTCAGTTTTACTCACATTTTATGGCCAAAGCAAGTCACATAATCCTGCCTAATTGCAGGAGGGCAGATAGGTTTAGTCCTGCCAAGTGCCTGGGATGGGAGAGCCATGATTACTTGGCAAATGACAAGTCACAGTCTCACAGAGGGCAGTTTCACCAAGGGTCTGCCTGAGCCCTGTCTGAAGCTGGGCACATTTTTCTGCTCTGTAGTCACAGGTGTCTTGCAACTACCGTACTTCCCCATGTATAAGATGATCCCACGTATAAGACGCACCTTAATTCTGGGGCCCGGAATTTGAAGAAAAATGTATTACATAAAGTTATTGAACTCAAGTTTTATTCCTCATAAAATTCATACAACTCCTCATCACTGTCAAAACTCCCATCCATTAGCTTGTCCTCATCTGTGTCTGATGATGAATCACTGTCTTCAACAATGAGCACAAAAACAAGCACAAAAAGCAGGAAATGCAAGTAAAAAAAAAAATCTACAACCACTGTATAAAACAAACCCAGTTTCTAGACCTCCAATTTTTCAAAACAAGGTGCATCTTATACGTGAGGAAATACAGTAAGTCTTGGCATTTTTGCAGCTCCCAGAGGAGACATTCTCTGTGCATACAGCTGCTTTTTACACCATACCAGCCAATTCTGGCCGATACAGTAACAGCCAGAAACTTGATTTTATTTATAGTGCTATATGCTGAGCTTTATTTTCATTCTAGCTGTTCCATTTACTGGTTGTGGGATATCCAAAAAGTTGTAAACAAGTTATTTAGCTTCTCTGAGCCTCAATTTGTTCATCTGTAGAATGGGGATAGTAATAGATACTACTTCATAGGATTGTTAGGGTTGTTGTATAAGGATCACGTGTGTGTGTGTGTGTGTGTGTGTGTGTGTGTGTGTGTATAAAGAACAGTGCCCAGAAAATAGGGAACCCTGAATGGTTTAGCTATTAATTCTGTTCCCTCAATTTCGTCTTTGGAATAGTCTGGACAACAGGATTGTTCTGATCATGTGTTGTACAAGGAGGACAGACACTCATGTATAGGAAGAGGTGTGGATGGAAAGTGTGTGGTCTCTGATGTTCATGCTTGTGGAACCCACCTTCTGTGGTCGATCCACCCCAGTGCCACTGATCTAAGTGTCTGAGATGACACCCACACTCACTGAGGTCCTCAAACCTGCTCCTCCCTGGGCTGCTCTGTCTGTGCACAGGGACCGCCATCCAGCGTGATTCAAGCCAACGCCTCTGCATCAGGCCTGTGTGATCACTCCTGTGGAGGCCACAGGGTATAGTGCTTAGGAGCATGGACCCTGCGCCTAAGCTGCCTCAGTTCAGACTCCCAACTCTGCTGCTTACTACTTGGTGTGACCTTGGGCAAGCAGCTGAGTCTCTCTGTGCCTCGGTTTCCCCATCTGAAAAATGAAGGTGATAATTAACAGTACCTGTTGTATAGGGTTACTGTAAGGATTGAAAGAGTTCACATCTTGGAACTGCACCTGACACAGAGAAGTGGCTTCCTGTGTGGTGTTTGCTCTCCTCAGCGTGTTAGGTCCCTGAAATGGTCTCGTGTATTTCTTCATCTTGTTTTGCAGCCTGTCTCTTCCCACTCTAAGGATCAGGGTGACCCTACTCAGTGCCTGGACCAGCACGTGGCACGTCATATTTGCTCAGTAAATATTTAGTAGATAAATTCATCATTCACTTACGTATCATCCACCTTCATCAAATGTCATCATGTGCCGTTAAGTGTCAACCACATAGTCCCCCTGACTTCTTCCTTTTTTTTCCATCCATTCTTAATGACTTGGACCCCAGCCCCACCACTTGTTAGTTCCATGACCTTGGGCAGTCACTGCCCGGGTGTAGTTCCCTAAGACCACCTGCAGGTTCAGTTAGGACTCAAAACTCAGCCAAGCTGTCACACTCCCAGCTACAGTGTATTACAGTGACAGAATACAGATTAAAATCAGCAGAGGGGGAGGGCACATGCAGTGTCCCAGAGAAACCAGACATGAGCTTCCAGTTGTCTCTCCTGGTAGAGTTGTGTAGACAGTGCGTAGTCCACCCAGGAGCGATGTGTGACAACACACATAGAATATTGCCAACCAGGACCAATCACCTGAGCCTTGGTGTCCAGGATTTTTGTTGGAGCTCAGGCACATAGACATGACTGCCTGCCTGCATGGCTGACCTTAGTCGCCAGCCCCTCCAGAGGTCAGGCTGCTCCTGCATGTCCCAAGACCCCACCATAAATCACATTGTTAGCATAAACTATGTATCAAGGGGCCCAAGGACCCCAGATAAACAAAGAACTCTTACCAGGCAGGACATTCCAAGGGCTTAGGGCAGTGATGGGCAATCTTTTGATCTTGGTGTGTCAAAATTCGCCAAAAAAAAAACGAGCATAACTCGGGTGGTGTGTCACTTCAAGAACAAAACCATAATTTCACGATATTTATAGTTTAACAAAAATGTCTTAGCCTACAGACCTCCGGCACAGAGTGTCTACACTACAGCAAACGTTTCATCCTCGGCTACTGCCCCTGGCCGTGTAGGAGCCGAGGATGAAACGTCCTTCTCGGCATGCGGCCCCATACTTCTCTGGTATGTGGCCACATGTGTCATCGAAAATGGCTACGTGTGTCAGTGCTGACACGTGTGTCATAGGTTCGCCATCACTGGCTTAGGGTCTCTCTCCCAGGAGCCAAGCAGGAGCCAAACCTTTCTTTGGGATGTTCAGGGTTTGGACAACTCAGACCTGCTGAGTTAATCTTTACTAAATACCTGGAATTTTTCAGCCTCAGTTTCCAGTATCTGCAATATAAGGAAAATAATGGTCCACTCTAAGCAGTGACCCTTGCTCACTCAGAAGGCCCCCTCACCAACCTCAGTGTCATTGGGCATTCTCTTTACTATGTCCTCCACGCTTAGGAGATAATGATAGCAGCTGACATTCACTAAACACCTCTTGCCAGGCACCCTTCAACATGCTTTATGTGGATTAACCCATTAATCCTAATATCGACTCTACACGGTTGAAGCAATTATGCTCCCCACCTTTGCAGGTGGGAACAACTGAGGCACAGAGAAGTTCAGAAATTTCTCCTAAGTCAAACAGCTTGTACGTAAAGGAACCTGGATTTGTCTCCTCCGCACAACTTGGCTCCCGGGTCCCGAAGCTCCTCACTAGCCAGTCGCTAGTGAGGACATTAACACTGGTCTGCCCTTGCTGGTGGACACTCAGCCAGTCCTGCTTCTGTCCCTTCTCAAGGCCTAGCACAGGGTCAGGACGCAGTAGATGCTCAATAAATGCCATTTAATGAACAAATGGCTGTTCAAGAAAAGCTCATGTGCCCTCTTTAAAAAGAAAACCCAGAATCAGAAATCTTATGTTTTACCACTAAGGATAGAAGTCAGCTTCTAATTAGCTGAGTGCTTGCCAGCCCTGGGCAGGTCTCAAGGCAAATATATTTTGCTGTGTTTGCCTTTCTCTTATTCCTGACTTCCAAGGAAAAAAAAGATAAAAAACTGACCTAGTACTACAGAAGCATGTAAATTCTTTCTAACCCGCTTATACCTATTGTGATTTTTTTGAGTTGTAACTGACATATGATGTTAGTCTCAGGTGATTCAGTATTCGTATATATTGTGAAACGATCTCCACAATAAGTCTAGTTAGCATCCAACGATTTTTTTTCTCTTTTTTTAAATTTTTTTTTTTTTTTTACAGGAACAGAGAGAGTCAGAGAGGGGATAGATAGGGACAGACAGACAGGAATGGAGAGAGGTGAGAAGCATCAATCATTAGTTTTTTGTTGCTATTGCGACACATAGTTGTTCATTGATTGCTTTCTCACATGTGCCTTTACCGCGGGCCTTCAGCAGACCGAGCCACCCCTTGCTGGAGCCAGCGACCTTGGGTCCAAGCTGACGAGCATTTTGCTCAAGCCAGATGAGCCCGCGCTCAAACTGGCCTCCTCAGGGTCTCGAACCTGGGTCTTCAGCATCCCAGTCTGACGCTCTATCCACTGCGCCACCGCCTGGTCAGGCTAATTTTTTTTTTATTTATTCATTTTAGAGAGGAGAGAGAGAGAAAGGGGGGAGGAGCAGGAAGCATCAACTCCCATACGTGCCTTGACCAGACAAGTGCAGGGTTTTGAACCAGCGACCTCAGCATTCCAGGTCGACGCTTTATCCACTGCGCCACCACATGTCAGGCCAGCATCCAACGATTTTTATCTTTACATGGGTTTCTAGACCAGAAATAGAATGTCCTGTGATGATGGGTATGTTCTAGATTGGCAGACTAGTAGAGTAGCCACTGGCTTCGTGTGGCTCTTGGACACTTGAAATATGACTAGTGTGACTGAGGGAGGGGTTGATTTTTTAAAATATATTTTTAAATATTAAATAATTTAGCTACATTGGCTAATGGCTACCGTACTGGATGGAGCAGTTCTAATGGAAACATCTGTTGAGATAAGTTAAATCATAAAGTAATAGCATAAAAATGAAAGTCAGTTGAAAATAAATTATAGTAGTGTTGTAACTAATTCAGTGGTAAGTTTACTCGGCTTTTTCATGAAATTGATCGCATTCCAATACTATGTGAGATGCTGAGTGTATGATTCAGGGTTAGGAAATTGCCTTGTTTTCTGAATTCTACTAGGCATTTACTATTTTTAACCTTGGGAGCTTAGAACTGTGCAGTGCTTTGTAACTGGCCTTGTGGAATGAGATAGAGTGATGGCGGAACATCTGTGGAGAGACCCCATAAACTGTGTTGGAATCCTGGTTCTGCAGCCTGGGTCAGCTACGACTGGGGCCTGGCCGAAGCAGTCCTGGCTTCCTGCCTGGTCAAGGGGCCCTAACTCAGCTGCTAATCTCCCTTCTCCTTTAAGAGGCTTTTGTGCAATAATAATGAGGCCAGGGTGTCTGAGGTCAAGGCAGGTAAGAGGAACGGAAGATAAGGTCCTGCTGCCTGACAGCCCGGCCCATAGCGTGGGGTGAACTCTGAATTTAAGTGTGATGCAAAGTCCTGGAAAAGGCTTTTAAACTGGAACAGGGGTATTGAAAATGCCCCTCTGTCACCCCTATGGGGAACAAACAAGGGAGTCTGGGTGGAGACAGGCAGCGAGCGCAGTGAGGAGACGGCTGTAGTAACCCGGGTGAGAGATGGCAGTGTCTGTGGGTGTGGGGAGAGTGGTCCGATTTTCAAGTCATTATGAAGGTCGCTTCTAGGACTTAGGAATGTATGTATGGAGAGGGTGAAGAAAGAGAGAAACCAGGAATCAGCCCTGAATGTCAGGCCTGAGCTATGGGGTGGATGGTGGAGCCATTGGTGGACGACATGGGGCTGACCAAGAAGAAGCAGGTTGAGGGAGTGAGAAGCAAGCATAGCTTTGGGCCACTAGTCTCGAGGGACACATGAGCTGTCCAAGTATCCACGTTGCTACAGAGGCAGTTAAGTAGGTCTAGAGCCTGGAGATACAGACCTGGAGGTATCAGCTCAGAGATGACGGCTGTGTGACTGGGTGAGGTCACCTTGGCAGACCCTAGGGAAGGGGAAAAGGATGGGCTGGAGCGGGCTCTGCAGCACTGCAACATTTAGAGGTGGGGTGGAGGAAGAGAAGCAAAGGAGACTGCAGAGATGTCCGGGAGGAAGGAGGACCGCCAGGCGTCTTCAGGTGACAGAAGCCAAGAGAGACCCAAGTTCCAGAAAGGAGGTAGGGTCACCATCCTGAACACTGCTGAGTGCTCAAGTCAGACAGCTGGGATTTGATACATGCAGCTTGTTCCTAGTTTCGGACACAAATTATCTCATTTGAGCCTCACCACTTGCCCGAGGGCTCACAGCTACTAAGAGGCAGACCCATGATTCAAAAGCGGACTTCGTACCCCGAACCTCCACTCCAGAGACATGGGCCTCCGTTGTCACCACACACTCACTCACCCTTGCACTCACTCATTCAGGATGCCCTGAGCTGTTGCTGTGGGCCAGTGTCTGAAATGCAACAACATCCTTGTGGGGCTTACATCCTAGGGCGGCAAATAGGCAACAAACAAATCAGCAAGTAAAGATGTTACATGCTTCAGGGTGGTGAGTGCCATGGCTAGAGGGGGTTAGAGAGAGCCGGAGTGTTTGCTTGGCTGGGCGGTCTGCAAAGACCTTTATGAGGAGGTGGTCTTTGAGCAGAGAGGATAATTAAAGTGATAAGGAATGCTTAGTGAGCACTTCCTACTTGAGTGAGTATTGTTGAATAATAGATTATTTATTCCCGGCAGCATTGTAAATGCTTTCATTGATTTCATCCTTCCAGTCACAGAGATACTCTCATCACCATCATTTTACAAATGAGATGGAGGTCAGGGAAGTTGCCGGAAGCCACAGGGCTGGAAGTCAGTTCTCCAGCATCTCAGCGCAAGCAGTGCGATTCCCGAGGCTCTGAGCGATCAGATTCTCCGTGCTTGAGGGAATGAATTCTCAGTTCCCAGAAGGGGAATGAGGGGGAAAGGAGGTTAAGGAGGAAACTGAGGCACAGAGGTTAAGTCACGAGGTTAGAAAGTGGTGAGGCCTGGACTCGAACCTCGACAGTCCACTCTGTAGTCTATGTGCTTTCTTACTCCCCCAGGGGCTCTCACACTGGAGCACGCATGGGAATCTCCTGGAAGACTTGGCACAATAGGTTGCTAGGCCTCGCCCCCAGAGTTTCCAACTCAGCAGGTCTGGGGTGGGCCTGAAAATGTGCATTTCTGTCAAGATAATGACCGGTGATGCTGATGCTGGCTGTCATGTGCCCAACCCTTGAGAACTCTTAGACTGCCTCTCAGCGCCTGAAGGAATGAACACCTTGTTCCCAGGAGAGGAAACAGACTCAGAGAGGCTGTCTAGTGTGCAAAAATCACACAGCTATTAGATGGTGGTGCCAGATCGCTAACCCAGGCAACTGGCCTCCAGAGCCCACATTGTTAACCATTCCCCTGCACTGCCTCCTGCCGGTAAAAGTAATAACTGCATGCCCACATAAATGAATGGATTCCCAATTTTACCCCAGTCGAGGAAACGGAGGTCCGGGGAGGGCCGAGGAAACGTGGCAACGCCCGGCATACCCTGACATCCTTCTCTGCCTCCCTGCCCTGGCCCGCAGGTGAAGCTGGTGTTCATGGAGAACCAGGCGGTGGTGGAGACCGTGTTTTTCCTGACGTCGCGCACGCGGGCGCTGCTGCGGCGCTTCCCGCGCATGCTCCTGGTGGACCGGCTGCCTGGACTACAGGGAGCATTGGACCTGCTGGCGGTGCTGTGCGTGGACGGTGCGGGCCACGCACGCCAGGCCGCCTGCTGCGTGGCGCGCCCGGGGACACCGAGCCTGCTGCGCTTTGCGCTGGCCTCGCTGCTGCAGAGCGCGCCAGATGTCAAGGGCCGAGTGCGCTGCCTGACGGCGGGGCCTGAGGTGACCGCGCAGCTGTCCGCCGTGCGCCAGCTGCTGCCGGGCGCGCGCGTGCAGATCTGCCGCGCGCAGGGCCTTGAGACGCTCTTCAGCAAGGCGCAGGAGCTGGGCGGCGCCGGCCGTGAGGATCCGGGCCTGTGGCCGCGCTTGTGTCGTCTTGCCGGCGCCCCGTCATCTGCCGCCTACGCCGAGGCGCTGACGGAGCTGCGCGCCCACGGCCCAGCCGCCTTCGTCGACTACTTCGAGCGCAACTGGGCGTCCCGCCGCGACATGTGGGTGCGCTTCCGCGCCTTCGAGGCAGCCCGAGATCTGGACGCGTGTGCCCTGGTGCGCGGCCACCGCCGACGCCTGCTGCGCCACCTCAGTCCCTCCCGCAGCATGGCGCAGTGCCTTCGTGACCTGGTGGCCATGCAGTGGGCTGATGCGTCCGGAGAGGTGGCGCCCAATGGTCCTGACTGTGGGGTGGCTTGGCTAGAGGGCGAGCCTGGGAGGAGACCCGAAGCGGAGATGGAGAGGACGAGGGGCCTGGAGAATGAGGACTGGGGAGGGACCCCAAATGAAGGAAGTATTTGGAGAGGCGCTGAGTTGGAGGAGTGGGCCAGAGAACTGGAGTCCGGAGGCCGGGATGGGGCTCAGTTAGAAGCTGAGAAGGGGAGAGGGTTGCAAATCCAATATTGGAGAGGTGTCCAGTTGGAGAACCAGAAGGTGAGAGGGCTAGAAGGAAGTGTCTGGAGAAGGTCCCTGCTGGAGAATGAGCACTTCAGAGGGCCAGAGATCGGAGGCTGGAGGGGGGCCCAGTTGGAGGGTGAAAATGATTGGGGACTGGAAGGTTATGTCTGGAGGGGACCTCACTTGGAGGACCAGGGGCTGAGAAGATTGGAAGGGTATACCTGGAGGATGGCCCAGTTGGAGGATCGAAGGATTAGAGTCCTGAGGACCACAGTCGGCAGGAGGACTCAGTTTGACTATGAGAGGACCAGCAGTCTTGAAGGGAGCACCTACAGGGGGGCATGGGTGCATGATGAAAAAGTCTCTGGACTGAAAACCAGAGACCAGAAGGGGCCTCAGGTGGAAGTGGAGAAGGGAGGAGGACTGGGGGTCAGAAACTGGAAGGGCCTCCATTTGGAGAAGCCACTGGAGTTGGTCCCTGAGAACAGAGACCAAAGGGGACCGCACTGGGGAGATGAGAGGAGAGGACCAGAAGTGAAAGAGAAAGGAGTGAGGTTGGGGATCAAAAGAAGAAGGGGCCTGGAGGACATAGTTCTGGTCCAGCTAGGGGACACAAGGGTGACAGACCTCGAGAATGGAGATGGAGGGGAAGCTCAGTCTGGGGGTCTCAAGAGCAGAGGAAGGCAAGGAAGGGAGAGTGTGGACACAGGAGGGAGGTGTCTAGGGCTGGAGAATGGATTCATGTGCAGTACCCCCATAGGAACTGTGTTTGAAGATGGTCCGGAATGGGCAGTGACAAGAAAAATGTACCTGGCTGCAGGGGACAGCCTGCTGGAAGGACGTGAAGGAGAAGACCCAAGGGGACCAAAGAGATCTTGCTGTCATTTGGGAGAGAAGGAGGTAGACTGGGAGCCCCTGGCCAAGTTCCGAGCAGCCTGTGGGCCAGAGCTTGCAGACCTGGTGGCTGAGGAGCTGGCCTTTGCCAGGCAGCACGGAACCTGGGGTTTCCACATGACTGGAGCTGGCTTTGCTCTTAAGGATGGCACCTCAGACTTCTTCCTGGATGGGGCCCTGACGCACTGCAGCTGCTCCATCCATGCCGCTCGGCATCTGCCCTGCCGCCACCTCTTCGCCGCGCGCCTCCTCACAGGGGCAGCCTTATTCCACGTGGACCTGCTCAGGGACTGCTGGGGCAGAGCCCCGGAGTCCTGACCCTCAGGCCCCTGCCCGCCACCCTTCACTGTGAGAGCGGGAGGGCATTCTTTGATCCCAAAGATAAGAAGGCTGAAGCCAAGGAGGCCACCCCAGTTCCTCTGGCCATCTTCTGGATCACCCAGAGACCTCATATTGGCAGTTACCTCTCTGGGCCTGTGGGGGTGTTGTCAGTGGTCTCCAAGGTCCTGGAGTCACAGGTGTGAAGGATGGTGGGGGCCAGGTTGGATTCTGATGACTTCCTCAGAACGTGAGGAAGAGGTATAAACAGGGTTAGGCCCGGGCAGAAGGAAGAAAAGGACAGACTGACAGGAGGGAGGACACCAGGCCCTGGGGACAGCCTGGCAGGAATAGACGGTTAAGTCCAGGGAGCGCAGGGGGTGAAAGGGAAAAGCAAAGAAAGTAAGAGGATAAAAGAAGGAGAGGTAAAGGGGAGAAAAGACAACAAGGAAATGGAAATGGCAGGGAGAGGGGCGAGACAAAGCTAAAAGGGAGAAGAAATCGGAAAAGGCAGAGGGAGGCCGGATAGGAGAGGGGGACAGACAAAAGGAAGGAGACAAAGGTGGAGGAGAGGGGAGAAGAAAAGGAGACACAACAAAGGAAAAGTGTGGCAGATGGGGACGGAAGAAAGAAGAAGGGAGTGATTTGGATCATTTCTCCAAGGGCTGGAGGCTTGGATCCCCATCACCCTCTGATCAGTTTTTCCCAGAAGACAGTGCAAGCTGGGAGTCTGGTGCTCCTCCAGCCAGAGCAGTCGCGATTATTATGCTTCAAGATGGGAATAAAACAGTATTTTTTTTTTGGTCTCCATGCTGAGTTTTGGCTTCTGGGGGAGAGTCAGAGGCCCTGACCGGAAGGGAAATTGACACCATCCAGCACTCCTTCATTCTTTCAATAAAGCCTGTTGGGGCCAGATGGAACGAAGGGGCCCAGAATGAGTCCAGCTCCATGGCAGCTTAGGCTTCCCCCGCCCCCCGAAGGACTCGAACCTCCACATGCCCCACATGCACAGCTCAATCCCTTCAGGCCTCTGCTCAAATGCCACCTTCTCCTAAGTGCCATCCCTGAAAAGTTCGTCTAAAGAGAACTTTTGTTTCTCTTTAAAGAAACCATTGTTTTTCAACATTATTCTTTACAACACTTAGCACTACCTGAATTTATACCACATAGCTCTTTACCAGTTCAGCAGTGGTTAAGTTTACAGAGTATAAAGCCAGACTGTCTCAGTCAAATCCCAGCTCCGTTACCTACTTGCTATGTGATTTGTGGTTGCCATGCTCTCTCTGCCAGTTTGGGTATAATAATAGTACCTATCTGGATAGATGAGTGAGCATGTGTACCAGTGTTCAAACATTCCACTTCCCCCCAAGGCTCGCAATTACCTATTATCATAATGTACCCTTTTTTTCAAATGATCTGTGTTCCCATTTTTAAAAGTCAATCTGTCCCCACCAAAATGTAAGCTCTATTTTGTTTCCCATCCCCTCCACTATCTAAAACAGTGCCTGTTGAAAAGTAAGCACTGAGCTAGAAAGATGAAAGACTATAAATGGCAGATTGCCTAGTAGCGCTAGTGCTTCATCAAGCTTCATCGTTGCTATGGTGACAGTCGAGCCTGCCAGGAGATTCCCAGCTTCAATAACCTTATTCCTAACTCGGTTCACTGGTTGGCCACCTGTACCGAAAAACTACAATTCCCAGAAGGCTGAGCGCCGCCATCGCCATCATGCTAAGGCGAACGCCTGCGCTGTACAATCTGCTCTCCTGGCGCTCCTTGCTCCTCCTGAGCGCTTAATGGGGCACAAAAGGTGGGGACTGAGTAATGGGGAAGACCATTTGTACGGCCCCTCGTCTCTGCTGGCCGTCCTCGTCGGGTCTGGGTTACAGGATCTCCATTCTGGCGTGAGGGGAGCAGAGGTCTCCATGGTAATGGACCAGACTCGGAACCCCGAGAAGATTAATGCAGGAAAGGGGAATCCGAAGGTGGACGTTGCCATGGTAACCCTGGAGCCAAAGAGTGAGATATAATGAGAGCAGAGTAGCGAGAAAATGGGTCCTTTTGGAGACGGTGATGAAGGAATCGGTCTTAGATAAGAGGAAATACCAAGGGAACTGGAATTCTGAAGAAGTGGAAGTGTTCTAGTGAATTCGTATGTTATAAGGGGTTTTAGAGTGATCACTGGAAAAATCTGTATGCTGATAGGTAACGGATGATTTGGAGGAAGTGGAAATGCAGCAGGGTAAATTCGAATGTTAAAGTCATTTCTCACTCAAAAATTATCTGTAGAGCTTCTATTCTGTGCCAGGCAAAGCTAGACTTTGGAAATATAGTAGCAATCAGGACAGATGTGACATAGAGGAGTTAGGGTGTTCTAGAAAAAGGAGGGTGTTCTCCATGGGAATATCAGGCAGTGGAGAGGAACTAGAGCCGTATGGAGAAACTGGAGGCTTTACAAGGAATTGGGGTGTAATGTAAATTAATTCTGGCGCTGTTTTAGAAGGCCAACTAAGTACCATCTGTCAAGCCCTGGAGATGCCTTAGTGAGCAAAGTCCGCATTATGGATAGGGTTGCCAGATTTAGGGGGAAAGCAACCAGTTAAATTTGAATTTCACAACACATAGTATTTTAGTTATTTGTTGTTTATCTGAAATTCAATTAGGCATTCTGTATTTTTACCTGGAAACCCTAATTTTGGAGAATTGGGGTGTTTGGGAAGAATGAATTATAATTTCGTGGGGCATGATAGAATAATTGGTGTGTAGGAATAGGAGCTGGGGATTCACAAGAAAAGGAGGGGTGTTGAAGCCAACGCTAAGACGAGCACTTAGTGTGTGCCCAGGGCTGTGCTGTGTTTTTGTTTTGAAAGCTTTTTATTTAAGTGAGAGGAGGGGACATAGTGAGACAGACTCCCACATGTGCCCCAACCAGGATCCTCCCGACAATCCCATCTGGTGCTGGTGCTCCCTCCAATTGACTGAGCTATTTTTGGCACCTGAGTGACTCATTGGGACCAACCAAGCTATCCTCAGTGCCCTAGGCTGACCCTCAAACCAGTGGAGTGATTGGCTGCGGAAGGGAAAGAGGGAGAGAAGAGGAGGGGAGAGAGAGGAAAGAAGTAGATGATCGCTTCTCTTGTGTGCCCTGACTAGGAATTGAACCTGGGGACATCCATATGCTGGGTTGATGCTCTATCCACTGGGCCAATCAGCCAGGGCATTGAAAGCTTTTTATTTTTTATTTTTCAACCCTATACAGTAGTAGAACAGCCCTGGCCAGTGGCACAGTGGATAGAGCATCATCTCAGCTGGATCCCAGGGTCCCTACCTCAATCCCAGGGGCATCAGTTTGAGCCCTGGTCAGGGCACATGAGAAGCAATCAATAGCACAACTACGTGGAACGAGTTGATGCTTCTCTCTCCCTTTCTCTCTCTTCCTTTCTCTCCTCCTTTCTCTCTCCCTTCTCCTCTCTCTCTCTCTCTCTGTCTCTCTCTCTCAGAAAAATATAATGTATAGTAGTAGTACAGTATAACAGATGATATAATGAACTAGTTTACCATCTCTGCTTTATATTGAAATAAGACTCCTTAGCCTCAGCATTTTTCCATTTTGTCCATTTTAGGGAAGTTATTGTGCAAGGTTGACAGTCTGCAAAAATGCGGATGCTCCGTGGACCTGCAGCTGGCCGTTGGGATATCTGGACCCACTCCCAAGGTTGTTCTAAAGATTACCTTAACTTTAGCTTAACGATCTTGTTTTGCTTCTGTAACCCCGCTTGGCTAGGTGCCTGATTCCCACTCTTCTTTACCCGCCTAAACCTTCAGGATGTGGTTTTTGTCTTTAAAAGCTGACCCTTGAGCCTGACCAGGCGGTGGCACAGTGGATAGAGCGTCAGACTGGGATGCGGAAGACCCAGGTTTGAGACCCCGAGGTCGCCAGCTAGAGCGCAGGCCCATCTGGCTTGAGCAAAAGCTCACCAGCTTGGATCCAAGCTCGCTGGCTCCAGCAAGTGGTTGCTCGGTCTGCTGAAGGCCCGTGGTCAGGGCACATGTGAGAAAGCAATCAATGAACAACTAAGGTGTCGCAACAGCAACAAAAAACTAATGATTGATGCTTCTCACCTCTCTTCGCTCCTGTCTGTCTGTCCATCCCTATCTATCCCTCTCTCTGACATTCTCTGTCCCTTTAAAAAAAAAAAACTGACCCTTGAGCTTATTTGGGGCCACGAGTTTTGGGGACGTTAGTCCACTCATGGTCACCGACTTTTTATAAAGACTCCTTAATTTGGCTAGATTTTGTTTCTCGCTGTTCCAATAGAACAATACAAGCACCATATTAAAGCATCACTGCAACTCTATGAGGTAGCATTACTGTTATTCCATCATGTTACAGATTACCTGAAGCACAGAGAGGTTAAATAACTTGACCAAAATCACACAGTTAAAGTGGTGTGATATGGACCCAGACATTCTGGCGCTGGAGTCTGCCACATAACATGTGTGTTCCTTTTGGGAAGTGTAGAGTCGGGTAGGACATGCCGGAAGCAACAAGAGGGTAGTAGGGTTAAAAAGGAAGAAGAGAAGTGGCCTGTTTGAGTTATGTACAGTTGTTTGAGAATTCCTATAAAGGCAAGCGGAGGTGTGTAGTGAGCATTGGGGTGTGTGGGGAGAAAGGGAGAGTCAGAGTTCGGTGTTTTGAGGTGTCGTGGAAGTTTTCTAGCTGTGTTTTCCAATACGGTAGCAGTTAGCCACCTGTGGTTAAATTAAGTTAATTAAAATGAAATCTTATTAAAAAGACAGTTCCTGCCTGACCAGGCGGTGGCGCAGTGAACAGAGCGTCGGACTGGGATGCGGAAGACCCAGGTTCGAGACCCCGAGCTCGCCAGTTTGAGCATGGGCCCATCTGGCTTCAGTAAAAAGCTCGTCAGCTTGGACCTAAGGTCGCTGACTCCAGCAAGGGATTGCTTGGTCTGCTGAAGGCCCGTGGTCAAGGCACATGTGAGAAAGCAATCAATGAACAACTAAGGTGTTGTGACGGCAACGAAAAACTAGTGATTGATGTTTCTCACCTCTCTTCGTTCCTGTCTGTCTGTCCCTATCTATCCCTCTGTCTGACTCTCTCTCTGTCCCTGTAAAAATAATAATAATAATAACGTTAAATATATAAACCATTCTCATGTATTACAATCCATTCATTTCCTACCACTCATGTTCATGGTTGCGGGTGGCTGGAGCCAATCACAGCTATTCTCCAGGACAACACCAAATAAAAAAAAAAAAAGACAGTTCCTTGGTCCCACTCACATCAAGTATTCAATGGCCCTACTGTGTGTTGTGATGTGAGGATCTAGAACATTTCCATCATCGCAGAAACTTCTGTCCGCCAGGGCTGGGGTACAGGGAGAATTGGGATGCTATGGCAGATGGGGAGTTGCCACGAACCAGTGCAGCTAGTTATTCCAGGTCCTGAGTGGGAATGGCATGGAATTAAGAAAATAGGCTTAAAGAGAAAATAGGTGGGCTTGGGAGGCCTCTGCAACACAAAAGATAGCCTGCAAAAGGCGAGTCTCCACCCCCCACCACTTTATTTATAGGGCAAAGTGAAGTCATTAACAAATTAAAGAGATTATTAAAACAAAGTCACATTTCCAAGGCAACCCAATAATTCTCCCAAGTGCAGAAAACCCCCAACTATACATAACGTCTTAACTTCACAAAACAAAGTATAAAAAGGAAACTGCCTCCAGTCTCTCCAAGGGACATGGAGGATAGGAAGAGTACAAACATTCCAGCACCACAGCTAACACAGAGATGTAGAGAAAAACTTAGCCTTTAGCAACTTAACCAAGCAAGTGAGGTAAGGGGTTGGGATTCATGCAAATACTTAGCTTCATAGCCAATATGGAGGGTGCAGGGGAGAACTTAGCCTTTTGCTAAGTCTTGAACTTACAAAGGTTTTGCCACTTGCAGTCTCCCACAGGGAGTCTCCTGGTTTCTTCCTGTCTAGCAGAATCTCATATCTCATCACTCGCCCTCCTGCCTCTGCCCCTGAGGCAGGCTCCACCCTGGTGCCCAAGCAGGACAGCTTGACCCAGTTTTCACCCCTGCCATCCTCTCTCTGGAGTGCCCACCCAGCTCTGCACTTCGGGTTGAAATGCTCCCTCCTCCCTCTGCAGCGATATTTAAAGTGGCCACCACTCCTTTCCACCTCAGCAACTATCCCATCCTGTTGTATTATTTCTTTCAGAAACTTATCTAGATCTAAAATTATCTCGTTCATTGATCATTCACCTTTTAATTGTCCATCTTCCCAACTAGGGGGAGGACCGTTCCATTTACCATGGAAAATTTCATTGCCCAGAATAATGCCTGGCACAGGGCAACACCCCATAAATCATGCTGATTAAATGAATAAAGGCTATTCAGAATAACAGTGAGGTGATATCACAGGGGAGTCGGGTTTTAGATTAAGAGTCATAGGGGGCCTGACCAGGCGGTGGCACAGTGGATTAAGTGTTGGACTGGGATGCAGAAGACCCAGGTTCAAGACCCCGAGCTCGCCAGCTTGAGCTTGGGCCCATCTGGCTTGAGCAAAAGCTTGCCAGCTTGGACCCAAGGTCGCTGGCTCAAGCAAGGGGTTGCTCAGTCTGCTGAAGGCCCGTGGTCAAGGCACATGTGAGAAAGCAATCAAGGAACAACTAAGGTGTTGTGACAGCAACGAAAAACTAATGATTGATGCTTCTCACCTCTCTCCATTCCTGTCTGTATGTCCATATATCTCTCTCTCTCTCTGACTCTCTCTCTCTCTCTCTCTGTCCCTGTAAAAAAAAAAAAAAAGAGTCATAGGGGAAGCAAGGGACATAGGAAAGAATTGATAACTGGAATTTGGGTGGTAAAGGAGGACTTGGAGCACAAGGAGGTAATGAGGATAGTAAACTATGTGGACCAAGAGAGTCATTTTGCATCTGGGTAAGATACTGGACTAAGAGAATGATAAATGTACAAGGCTCCTCACGAAGGAATTGAACACTGGGTCAATTTGTTCCTTCAGAAAGTTTAAACAATGCTCTAATGGTGAAGTATGACAAACACCTCAGGTATAAGTAATAGCTGCAAACAACAGCTAAGAATAAGAAAAAGGGAGCCTGACCAGGCGGTGGTGCAGTGGATGGAGCATCGGACTGGGATGCGGAGGACCCAGGTTCGAGACCCCGAGGTCGCCAGCTTGAGCACGGGGCCCATCTGGCTTGAGCTAAAGTTCGCCAGCTTGGACCCAGGGTCACTGGCTCCAGCAAGGGGTGGTTCGGTCTCCTGAAGGCCCGCGGTCAAGGCACATGTGAGAAGGCAATCAATGAACAACTATGGTGTAGCAACAGCAACAACAAACTAATGATTGATGCTTCTCATCTCTCTCTGTTCCTGTCTGTCTGTCCCTATCTATCTCTCTCTCTCTGACTCTCTCTCTGTCCCTGTAAAAAGAAAAAAAAGAAGAAGAAAAAGGGAGAACATTTCATTAATCACATTATGAGCTTAACCTAACCTTGGTAATAAAATATGACAAAGACAGTAGCCAAAGGACAATTACAACAGTGCTTCATGAAACCAGGGAAGAATCGTCTGTATGAATATGGTGAATGGTGTCCACACTAT
Organism: Rhynchonycteris naso; assembly: GCA_037038555.1. Lineage (NCBI taxonomy): Eukaryota > Metazoa > Chordata > Mammalia > Chiroptera > Emballonuridae > Rhynchonycteris > Rhynchonycteris naso. Next base: position 249,252,819 of record CM072997.1, on the reverse strand, counting down.
GTAAAAGCAATCATGCGGCCCTGGCTGGTTGACTTGGTAGATAGAGCACTGGCTTGGCGTGCCGACATCCGGGTTCCATCCCCAGTCAGGGCACATAAGAGAAGCAACTGTCTGCTTCTCTCCCCCCTCTCTCTTCCCCTTCTCTCCCTCTTCCTCTCCTGTAGCCAGTAGCTTGGTTGGTCCGAGTGTCAGCATCAGGCACTGATAGCCCTGGTTGATTCGAGCATCATCCAGGGCCTATCCTGCAAAATTTTACCCATAACTTTTGCCCATTTTATTTATTTATTTATTTATTTATTTATTTATTATTGTTATTTTTTTACAGGGACAGAGAGAGGGATAGATAGGGACAGACAGGAACGAAGAGAAATGAGAAGCATCAATCATTAGTTTTTCGTTGCCCTTGCGACACCTTAGTTGTTCATTGATTGCTTTCTCACACATGCCTTGATCGCGGGCCTTCAGCAGATTGAGCAACCCCTTGCTGGAGCCAGTGACCTTGGGTCCAAGCTGGCGAGCTTTTGCTCAAGCCAGATGGGCCCGTGCTCAAGCTGGCGAGCTCGGGGTCTCGAACCTGGGTCTTCTGCATCCCAGTCTGACGCTCTATCCACTGCGCTACCACCTGGTCAGGCTCTTTTGCCCATTTTAAACTAGGGCTTTTGTACTTTTGTGTTGACATTCACTAGTGTGTTGTATATTTAAAAAATAATCTGCTTTATATATCTTCTAGTTTGTGGGCTCGTTTTTATATTCCTACTCTTTATGAGGTTTTTTTGTTTGTTTTTTTTTTTTGTATTTTTCTGAAGTGAGAAGCGGGGAGGCTAACAGACAGACTCCCGTGTGCGCCTGACTGGGATCCTCCTGGCAAGCCCACCAGGAGGCAATGCTCTTCCCATCTGAGGTGGTGCCCAGTTGCAGCCGGAGCCATTCTAGTGCCTAAGGTGGAGGCCATGGAGCCCTCCTCAGTTCCTGGGCCAACTTTGCTCCAATGGAGCCTTGGCTGCAGGGGGGAAGAGAGAGAAAGGAGAAGGGGAAGGGTGGAGAAGAAGATGGTTGCTTCTCCTATGTACCCTGGCCAGGAATCGAACCCAGGACATCCAATGCCGGGCGAACGCTTTAACCATTGAGCCAACCGGCCAGGGCAATTCCTATTCTCATTGTTAACATACTCAAATTTGTCCATCTGATTCCTAATAATTAGTGCTTTTGTCTTTTTTTTTTCAAAAATAAATTAAGGTGTTTTTCTATTTTGTAGGCAAAATTATAAAGTCTACCTTCAAATTTAAAAGTTTGCTTCTACTTCAAGTTAGGATATAGAAAGCCACACAATACTGTTGTTTCCATCATAACAATAATGGACAGGAAGAGACTCTAGCAGGAAGAGCATGTAGTTGTTTATGAACTCCTGTGCTCACACTTGACCTGCGTATACTAGACCTGGCCCTACTGAGGATTCCCAGGACTTTGAAAACTAAGCTAATGCGAGCTGCCCAGTTCAATAAGTACATATGTGGAATAGACCTGAACGCACCACAAAGGCTTTGAACACTGACCTTACATTAGAGTACCAGTTTACAGAAGGTTAAAAAAAATCAACATTAGCCTGACCAGGTGGTGGCGCAGTGGATAGAGCGTGGGACTGGAATGCAGAGGACCCAGGTTGGAAACCCTAAGGTCTCTGTCTTGAGCACGGGCTCACCAGCTTGAGCACGAGGTCGCTGGCTTGAGTGTGGGATCATAGACATGACCCCATGGTTGCTGGCATGAGCCTAAAGGTCACTGGCTTGAGCCCAAGGTCGCTGGCTTGAGCAAGGAGTCACTTGTTCTGCTGTAGCCCCCTAGTCAACACACATATGAGAAAGCAATCACTGAACAACTGAGGAGCCACAACGAAGAATTGATGCTTCTCATCTCTCTCCCTTCCTATCTGTTCCTATCTGTTCCTCTCTGTCTCTGTCACACACACACAAAAGTCAACATTCTCTGTTGTACATAAACAAGATTCAGAGTCTCATAACATAGCACTCAAATGTCCACAATATAAGCCAAATTGGCCCTGGTCGCCTGACAAAGACTGGGGCTCGGATTTCCCACTTGACCATCCCATTGCTAACCACCCTACAATAATGGCAATGAAAAACTAATGATTGATGCTTCTCACCTCTCTCTGTTTCTGTCTGTCTGTCTCTATCCCTCTCTCTGACTCTCTCTCTGTCCCTGTAAAAAACAAAAACAAAAAAAAAACACTAAGCCTTAGGCTATACCAACCCGGCCTGCCCACAGCCTGTCCCGCAACACACATTAATATCAATAGACTTCCATGTGGGCAGTGCCATCTTTAACAAAGTGAGCATAATATATTTTATCTGCCCAACAAGCCCAGTGTGTGTTTTTTACTTGCCCGCCACCAATTGCAAGCTAGGATTAAAGCTGATGGTTCACCAGTTCTTGGCTCTGTTGTTTCATTACCGACTGTCCGAATCTAATGCGAACCTGCATGTGCCAGGCGGCTGTGATGGTGGCCGTGACTACTGGCTTTAAAGTGATAGATTGGGGAGGTAGGAGAAAGGAAAGCGGGGAAATCTCCGAGATTAGGTAAAAGTGAAACTGTATTTTGTTGAAACATTTATATAGGCGGGAACAGGACAGTTAACAGTTAATGGTTCACATAACAATAACAATGAGGTGTCTATTGGCTTCTGCTTGGTGGAATGTTCTGACCCCCCTTACATTCCAAAGGCATGTTATCAGGGACATTATCTTAGGTGCAAAAGACAGCAGACAGGCTTGAGTAAAAATAAACATTAACCTTTGTTTAGAAAAAGTTCTTCCCTAAGACATGACAACCGACCGGACCCACTATGAACTGCTTTTAGTTAGAAAGATTTGATTTAGACCATCCTGTGTTTACCTTAGTTCCCTGAGTTTACAAGGCCATTGTGTAGGCTTTCCCTGAGCTTGTCAAATCCAGTTCGTGGCCACATCTTGATTTATTTAAAAAAAATTTTTTTTGTCCACACCTCTATATACCACTTTGAAAAATGCTTCTCATTCAGCTTGTTGAACATTTGTAACTATGCACATAAATATACTCATTTCAGCATCTCAAAAGATCCCCAGAGTGGGCACCATAATTCCAGATGGTCTTTTATATCAGAAGTTCACCCAGACAAATCATTAGCAGCAGGTGGGCCATAAATCCAGCTGACATAACTCAGTGACCTCGTCCTTCTGTAGTAATTTTAGAAAGAGATGCAGCCCTGGCCAGTTGGCTCAGTGGTAGCTCATTGCCTGGTGTGTGGATGTCCCAGGTTCAGTTCCTGGTCAGGGCACACAGGAGAAGCAACCATCTGCTTCTCCACTTTTCCTCCTATTCTCTCTTTTTCTTCCCCTCTCACTGTCTCTCTCTTCCCCTCCCTCAACCATGGCTTGATTGGTTCGAGGGAGTTGGAGTTGGCCTCAGGCACTGAGGATGGATTGGTGGCCTCTGCCTCAAATGCTAAAAAAATGGCTTGGTTGCTGAGCAATAAAGCAACAGGCTCCAGATGGGCAGAGCATCGCCCCTTAGTGGGCTTTCTGGGTGGATCCTGGGTGGGGCGCATGCAGAAATCTATCTCTCTGCCGGCCCTTCTCTCACTAAAAGAAGAAAAAAAGAAAGAAAGAGGACACCCCACTACCAAATCCAGTATCAAAGGAACAAATGCTCTGAATCTCAACTGAAGTGTTACCAGACAGGAACCAGACTGGAGTGGGTCTGTCTCAGGCCGGCCACTAGTTTGTGGTTTCTTGTCTTGGTGCAGGAAAGATTTCATAACAGGAGTGCATATGATTTTCGAGTATGCTTATTATAGCTGGGGACAGTGAAGCAAGAAAAGGCTCAGGATAGAAGAAATATCAGAGGAGAGCCTAGGCAGGGCCGCTCTGACTCACTGAAGAGTCAGAGAAAGGGGGCCCTGGAGGCAGGTTCATGGGGTGAGCCCGGGATGAGCTGCCACTATCCATTGCTCCCCTGGTTACAAGTCTCATGGGGACTGTTGGGCAGATAAAATATATTATGCTCACTTTATTAAAGATGGCGCTACCCACATGCAAGTCCATTCATATTAATGTGTGTTGGGGGACAGGCTGTGGGCAGGCCGGGTCGTTATAGCCTAAGGCTTAGTTTTAAGAGTAAGCTTTTCCCCACACCCTTGACTGATTGGATGATGTGGGGTGGTTCACTCTCATGAGAAATCCTCCCATTATGCCTCAGATAAGTGACTTTGTATCAGAGACTTCTTTGTTTGTAGATTGGACTAAAGGTTTGGATTTCTACACTATAAAGTGGGGCAGATGGGGAGCTTGCTCTCTCTGGGTTCCTGAGATTAGCATTAGAGAGGGGAGCAGAGAAAGGAGAGCAGATAAAGGCCACATGGAGGAGGCCAGGAGAAGCAGGCAAGATGTTGAAGTGCTAAGGGAGAAGCCAGTTTGTGCAGGAGGAGATGGGGAACACAAGGTAAATAAGATTAGTGAGCTAGAAACCTTTGATTCTAGGAAACTCGAATAAGTCAGTAGCTCTTCTTTTTTTTAATATTTTTCAGGGTTTTTTAAAAATTAATTAATTTATTTATTTTACAGGGACAGAGAGAGGGATAGATAGGGACAGACAGACAGGAACAGAGAGAGGTGAGAAGCATCAATCATTAGTTTTTCGTTGCCCTTGCGACACCATAGTTGTTCATTGATTGCTTTCTCACATGTGCCTTGACTGCGGGCCTTCAGCAGATCTAGCACCCCCTGCTGGAGCCAGCGACCTTGGATCCAAGCTGGCGAGCTTTTGCTAAAATCAGATGGGCCCGCGCTCAAGCTGGCAAGCTCGGGGTCTCGAACCTGGGTCTTCCGCATCCCAGTCCAACGCTCTATCCACTGCACCACCGCCTGGTCAGGCATCAGTAGCTTTTTGAGCACTGAGTGAGCGGGTTTTGGAGCCCAGTGTGTGTTTTTACTTGCCTGCCGGGTGCAAGCTAGAATTAAAGATGATAGCCCACCAGCTTTTGGCTCCGTTGTTTAATTACCAACTGTCCAAATCTAATGCGAACCTGCACTGGCCAGGCAGCTGTGATAATGGCCGCGATTACCGGCTTTACAGGGACCCTTAGAGTTTAGGAGAAAGAAAGTAAGAAGTTCATGACCAAGATGGGACCTAGGTGCGCTCTAGAGAGAGCCTGAGCTGGGTCTTTGTTTTTGTTTTTTTTTTTTTATTTATTTTGTTTTTTTGTTTTTTATTCATTTTAGAGAGGAGACACAGAGAGAGAGAGAGAGAGAGAGAGAGAGAGAGAAAGGGGGGAGGAGCTAGAAGCATCAACTCCCATCTGATGGCTCACCAGTTTTTGGCTCCTGTGTTTCATTACCGACTGTTCGAATCAAATGCGAACCTGCGTGGTTCAGGCTGCTGTGATGGTGGCCTTGGCCACAGGCTTTACAGGGAGTGTATCAGCACAATATTCATCAGCTTTCCAGGTGCGTTTTGCAAATCACGTTCACTCATAATATGAGCATGTAGGGGAGTTTGGGATTATTCTCTTGTCGGCTTCGCTGCTTTACTTTTATCTTGGGTCTGTCTGCCTCTAATCAAGTATTTGTTATTCATCCCCTTGACTTTATCGGTCCTTGGGTTTGGCTGGCACAAAGGGCATTAACTGGGTCTCTGTCCTCTCTCTCCCTGACAAGGGTGATTAAGCTGTTTATTCTCTGGGCAGAAGGAAGAGGTGTACACTGTTGGGGACCAAAAGTCAACAGGGTCTTCACAGTTTAGATTTTGGGGGGACAGAGGTGTGGGAACTGGCAGTAAGCTGACAGTCTGCCCAAACCCCCACCTCACTTATTCTGTGAAGTTGCTAAAGGCTATTTTTTCCACACCCTCTTGTTAGCTGTGCTGCTGGATTGTTTATACTAGTCCTATCCCCCATGTCCCTAGGAGAGACTTGAGGCAATTCCTTTTTATCCTTTGTTTTGTGAAGTTAAGATGTTATGTATGGTAGGAGTTTTCTGCACTTGGGAGAATTTTTTGGGATGCCTTGGAAATGTGACTTTGCTTTTACAATCTCTTTGATTTGCTAATGGCCTCGGTTTGCCCTATAGATAAAGCAGGTTGGGGAATGGAGCTTTGCTTTTTGCAAGCTATCTCTTGTGTTGCAAAGAGTCCTCCCAAGCCCATCCTATTTCTCTTTAAGCCCATTTTCTTAATTCTGCACCATTCCCACTCAGGGAATTACTAGCCGCCCTGGTTTGCAGCAGCACACCACTTGTTTTCAGGTGTCCTTGGTTAGGGAAGATAAGGTCTTGAGACTCACTAGCACCCTCCAAATTGGTCAGATTGTTTGACCTTGTTTAATTACCGTGCCTCAGTTTCCCAAGTCCACTTGCCCAGTAATTTCCCTGGCTCCTTATTATCCTCCCTCAGAATAGGGTGAACTCACCACTGCAATCCTCAAGCTGCCGGGGAGAGCACAGAGCACAGAGGGCTCCAGCAGGCACCATGCCTAGACTCAGAAGTTGATTCTGAAAGATTGCCAGGTGCCGCCGATGAACGAATGAAGAGCCGAAACAGCCAAATGAGCAAAAGTCAGGCTTTACTGGGAGGACTCCGGGCGAGTTCACCGACCCTGGGATGTGAGTCTGTGAAGGCGCGCCCGTGGAGGATTTTTGGGTTTTTTATATCTGCAGAGGGGGGAGGATGGTAACGGTCGACCGGTTTGGTGGGGCATGCAGTTCATGGAACAGCCTTGGGGACAGATAGTTTCGAGAATTTGGGTGTGTGCGGTTTGAGCAAGATTAACAACTATCAGAAAGCTCAGGGCCAGGGAGGGTTTCACTACCCAACCCAGAGGCAACTACCGGACATTCCTGGCTCTTTGGTATAGGGAGTGGGGTGACGTGGTCTTTCTGGCTGCTTCCTGCTGAATGGGGGCGTCGTTAGGGGCGGGGTAGGAAAGAGCCAGAGCAGTCCGTATCCGCTATGGTGGGCAGGGGTTGGTTCTGTTGCAGCAGCATCTGGTTGACCGCTATCCTGGTGATTTCCTGAAACTGGGTCTGCAGGAAGTGAAAAAGACAAGGGGTAATCAGTAAGATTAGTCCAATTTTGAAAATGGGTCCTATGAGTGGAGCTAATAAAGAATACATGGAGGAGTTCCACCAAGATGAGGCTTCTGCTGAGAATTTTTGCTTCTGGAGATCAGAGCTGAGTTTGTGGAGGGTTTCTACCCTGGTCTCTACAAGGCCGGATTCGTTGATGTAGTAGCAATATTCTTCCCGCAGGAAGACACAGGTGCCCCCGTGCTTGGCCATAAACAGGCCCAGGGCTCGCCGGTTCTGTAACGAGACTTGGGCGAGAGAAGTTATTTGTCTCTGTAGGGAGGCTACAGTGGGGGTATCCGTATCCCAGACCTTAGGGTCGACTCCAGGTAGAAGCTGGACTCTGGGGTCCGAGTCAGGCCCGGGGTCAGGATCTGGCACCAGTGCTAATAGGAAGGCTTGCCTGGGGGAGAATGAAATGCTTGCCCGGAGTTTGGACAGAATGTCTCTCCCCAGGAGGGGAACTGGGCAGGAGGGTATAACTAGGAAGGAGTGAGAGAATGGGTGACCCTCAAATAGGCAATTAAGGAGGGTTGTCCGCCGTGGGGTCGAGGGTGATCCGTTGATTCCCATGACCGAGACCTGGGAAGGAACTGTAAGGCCCGAATGAGAGGGAAGGACAGAGTAGGTAGCCCCGTGTCTATTAAAAAGGAAACAGACTTACCCGCTACCTGGAGCTTAGCCCTGGGCTCGGTGAGGGTAACTGGAGTCGAAGAGCCAGGGCCCCCTCAGTCGTCCATCAAGCCCAGCAGTTCTGAGACTGGAAATGCCTGGTTCTCAGCTCCCCGGCATTGAGGTGCTGCAGGCTGAGCCAAGGTCGGGCAGTCCGACTTCCAGTGGCCCATTAGTTTGCACTGTGGGCAAGGCTTGGTAGGGGGCCTCGGTTGCGGGCAGGCCTTGGCCCAGTAGCCCTCTTTGGCACATTTGAAGCAGGCGCCTGGTGGCGTGCGCTGTCCTCCCTTGGAGGCTGGTTTTTTTTATCAGTTCCCCTACCGGCCGGAGGGCTGCTACCAAGGCTTGGGTCCGCTCCTGGCGGGCGGCTTCAGCCGTTTCCTCTCGGGCGTTAAACACTTTAAAAGCCATTTTTACCAGGTCTTGGATGGGAGTCTCAGGGCCCTCCTCAGCCTTTTTAAGTTTCTTTCTAATATCCGGGGCTGACTGAGAGATAAAGTGAGAGGCTAAGACTGTGGCCCCATTGCGGGACTGCGGATCTAGGCGGATATAATGAACAAGGAAGGGCCTCTTGAAGGCGGTTCAGGAAAAGGGCTGGGTTTTTTTCGGGGAGTTGGGTAATTTCCCTTAGCTTATCCTAATTTACAACCTTGTTAGAAACTGCATCCATACCTCTGATTAAGTATAGGAGCATAAGGTTTCGACGAGGGATGTTGGACCCTTGGCCAGGTTGATAACTCCAATTGGGGTCCTCCCCGGGGACCGCCTCTGTGCCAAGGGTGATTTGGTCATCCACTAGATGGTCCCTGTCTGCCTGCTGTCTGGCGGCAGTGAGGATACGTTCATGTTCCTCAGGGGTGAGAGTGGAGGTACAAATTACTTTAATGTCATGCCAGGTCAGGTCATATGTCTGAGTAGGGTACCGGAATTTCTTAATGTAGGTTGAGGGGTCGGCCGAGAAAGATCCTAGCCGTTTCTCAATCTGTGAAAGGTCTTGGAGGGAAAAGGGGACATGTACCCGAACTAGGCCCTCTGCCCCAGCTACCTCGCGGAGAGGGGCGAGGACAGCGGATGATGATTGGGGGCTGTGCGACCTGGTATGAGCTGCAATGGGAGAGGGGAGAGGGTTGGCGGGAGGTGGGGCAGATGGAACCAGAGGGGCGGAAGAAGCCGGAGCCTGGCCCGGGTCTGGGGGGTTCTCCCAGGGGAGAGCCGGAGGAGGAGATAGGTGGTCGGGAAGGTCATCGGGTTGAAAGTAAGGAGGGGGTTCCTGGGAGGAAACCTTGGGAGGAGAGGAGGTCTGGGCTAGAAGAATTTGGAGAGTGGAGCAGTAGGAGCAGAGATGGGGCGGGAACGGAGATCCCAGAAAGCCTGAATATATGGGGTCTCAGAGTCTTTTCCAGTGAGCCGGCAAAAAATTGTAGGCCAGGCGACCTGTGACAGGAAGACGAGTTTCTTCCTGCGAAGTGTCTGAGTGTATCCCAATTTGGAAAAATTTTAAGACATCCTAGAGGAGTTTTGGGTCTATTTTGGATTTGGAGTTCCCCATAAATTGGCCGGCTTTTTGGTCCTAGGCGTCTGCGGAGAGAGAGAGTATAAGGGAGGCGTCCCTTCCAGATACCCGTCTCCCGACAGGAGACCTAAATAATAGGTCTCAGGACAGAGATAGGAGAGCAGCCGAAAGGCGTCCCTTCCGATTGAACCCCTATAAAGACTCCAGGAGTCGGCTGATGGAGGGGTTCTCGGCTCGGCCGAGTCTAGGACGAGAAACCCCAATGGAGACGCAGGACCAGAGAAAGCGGAAGAGAAACCAGGTTACTCACAATTGGCGATCGAGGTCGTAGGGAACCCAGAATCCAAAACGACGGGCGGCACGAGACAAGGGGGAGAGAGGGGGGACTCCTGCCTCAATCCAGAAGAGCGAGGTGAGTCACAAAAAGCCCCTCTCCCGGGTTTCAGCACCAAATGAAAGATTGCCGGGTGCCGCCGATGAACGAATGAAGAGCCGAAACAGCCAAATGAGCAAAAGTCAGGCTTTACTGGGAGGACTCCGGGCGAGTTCACTGACCCTGGGATGTGAGTCTGTGAAGGCGCGCCCGTGGAGGGTTTTTGGGTTTTTTATATCTGCAGAGGGGGGAGGATGGTAACGGTCGACCGGTTTGGTGGGGCATGCAGTTCATGGAACAGCCTTGGGGACAGATAGTTTTGAGAATTTGGGTGTGTGCGGTTTGAGCAAGATTAACAACTATCAGAAAGCTCAGGGCCAGGGAGGGTTTCACTACCCAACCCAGAGGCAACTACTGGACAGATTCAGTAACTTATTTTGGTTGCTTTAAAAAACTGACCATTTGGGCCTGACCAGGCAGTGGCGCAGTGGATAGAGCATCAGACTGGGATGCAGAAGACCTAGGTTTGAGACCCCGAGGTTGCCAGCTTGTGTGCGAGCCCATCTGGCTTGAGCAAAAGTTCACCAGCTTGGACCGAGGGTCGCTGGCTCCAGCAGGGGTGGCTCCGTCTGCTGAAGGCCCGCAGTCAAGGCACATGTGAGAAAGCAATCAATGAATGACTATGGTGTTGCAACGGCAATGAAAAACTAATAATTGATGCTTCTCATTTCTCTCTGTTCCTGTCTGTCTGTCTGTCCCTATCTATCCGTCTCTCTGACTCTCTAAAAAAAAGAAAAAACTGACCATTTGTGTCCGGTAGTTGCCTCTGGGTTGGGTAGTGAAACCCTCCCTGGCCCTGAGCTTTCTGATAGTTGTTAATCTTGCTCAAACCGCACACACCCAAATTCTCGAAACTATCTGTCCCCAAGGCTGTTCCATGAACTGCATGCCCCACCAAACCGGTCGACCGTTACCATCCTCCCCCCTCTGCAGATATAAAAAACCCAAAAACCCTCCACGGGCGCGCCTTCACAGACTCACATCCCAGGGTCGGTGAACTCGCCCGGAGTCCTCCCAGTAAAGCCTGACTTTTGCTCATTTGGCTGTTTCGGCTCTTCATTCGTTCATCGGCGGCACCCGGCAATCTTTCATTTGGTGCCGAAACCTGGGAGAGGGGCTTTTTGTGACTCACCTCGGCCTTCTGGATTGAGGCAGGAGTCCCCCCTCTCTCCCCCTTGCCTCGTGCCGCCTGTCGTTTTGGACTCTGGGTTCCCTACGACCTCGATCGCCAATTGTGAGTAACCTGGTTTCTCTTCCGCTTTCTCTGGTCCTGCGTCTCCATCGGGGTTTCTCGTCCTAGACTCGGCCGAGCCGAGAACCCCTCCATCCGCCGACTCCTGGAGTCTTTATAGGGGTTCAATCGGAAGGGACGCCTTTCGGCTGCTCTCCTATCTCTGTCCTGAGACCTATCATTTAGGTCTCCTGTCGGGAGACGGGTATCTGGAAGGGACGCCTCCCTTATACTCTCTCTCTCCGCAGACGCCTAGGACCAAAAAGCCGGCCAAATTATGGGGAACTCCAAATCCAAAATAGACCCAAAACTCCTCTAGGATGTCTTAAAAATTTTTCCAAATTGGGATACACTCAGACACTTCACAGGGAGAAACTCGTCTTCCTGTCACAGGTCGCCTGGCCTCAATACACCCTAGATAACCGGTCTCACTGGCCGCCTATGGGTACTTTTGACTTTAACGTCCTCTGGGACCTAGACAATTTTTTGCCGGCGCACTGGAAAAGACTCTGAGGCCCCATATATTCAGGCTTTCTGGGATCTCCGTTCCCGCCCCATCTCTGCTCCTACTGCTCCACTCTCCAAATTCTTCTAGCCCAGACCTCCTCTCCTCCCAAGGCTTCCTCCCAGGAACCCCCTCCTTACTTTCAACCCGATGACCTTCCCGACCACCTATCTCCTCCTCCGGCTCTCTCCCGGGAGAACCCCCCAGACCCGGGCCAGGCTCCGGCTCCTTCCGCCCCTCCAGCTCCTTCCGCCCCTCTGGTTCCTTCTGCCCCACCTCCCACCGACCCTCTCACCTCTCCCATTGCAGCTCATACCAGGTCGCACAGCCCCCAATCATCATCCATTGTCCTCGCCCCTCTCCGCGAGGTAGCTGGGGCAGAGGGCCTAGTTCGGGTACATGTCCCCTTTTCGCTCCAAGACCTTTCACAGATTGAGAAACGGCTAGGATCTTTCTCGGCCGACCCCTCAACCTACATTAAGGAATTCCGGTACCTGACTCAGACATATGACCTGACCTGGCATGACATTAAAGTAATTTGTACCTCCACTCTCACCCCTGAGGAACATGAACGTATCCTCACTGCCGCCAGACAGCAGGCAGACAGGGACCATCTAGTGGATGACCAAATCCCCCTTGGCACAGAGGCGGTCCCCGGGGAGGACCCCAATTGGAGTTATCAACCTGGCCAAGGGTCCAACATCCCTCGTCGAAACCTTATGCTCCTATACTTAATCAGAGGTATGGATGCAGTTTCTAACAAGGTTGTAAATTAGGATAAGCTGAGGGAAATTACCCAAGTCCCCGAAGAAAACCCAGCCCTTTTCCTAAACCGCCTTCAAGAGGCCCTTCCTTGTTCGTTATACCCGCCTAAACCCGTGGTCCCGCAATGGGGCCACAGTCTTAGCCTCTCACTTTATCTCTCAGTCAGCCCCAGATATTAGAAAGAAAAACTTAAAAAGGCTGAGGAGGGCCCTGAGACTCCCATCCAAGACCTGGTAAAAATGGCTTTTAAAGTGTTTAACGCCCGAGAGGAAACGGCTGAAGCCGCCCGCCAGGAGCGGACCCAAGCCTTGGTAGCGGCCCTCCGGCTGGTAGGGAAACCGACAAAAAAACCAGCCTCCAAGGGAGGGCAGCGCACACCACCGGGTGCCTGCTTTAAACGCGGCAAAGAGGGCCACTGGGCCAAGACCTGCCCGCAACCGAGGCCCCCCCACCAAGCCTTGCCCACAGTGCAAACTAATGGGCCACTGGAAGTCGGACTGCCCGACCCTGACTCAGCCTCCGGCACCTCAATGCCAGGGAGCTGAGAACCAGGCATTTCCAGTCTCAGAACTGCTGGGCTTGATGGACTACTGAGGGGGCCCTGGCTCTTCGACTCCCGTTACCCTCACCGAGCCCAGGGCTACGCTTCAGGTAGCAGGTAAGTCTGTTTCCTTTTTAATAGACAGGGGGCTACCTACTCTGTCCTTCCCTCTCATTCGGGCCTTACAGTTCCTTCCCAGGTCTCGGTCATGGGAATCGACGGATCACCCTCAACCCCACGGCAGACAACCCTCCTTAACTACCCTTTGAGGGTCACCCATTCTCTCACTCCTTCCTAGTCATACCCTCCTGCCCAGTTCCCCTCCTGGGGAGAGACATTTTGTCCGAACTCCGGGCAAGTATTTCTTTTTCCCCCAAGCAGGTCTTTTTACTAGCATTAGTGCCAGATCCCGACCTCGGGCCTGTCTCGGACCCCAGAGTCCAGCTTCTACCTGGAGTCGACCCTAAGGTCTGGGATACGGATACCCCCACTGTAGCCTCCCTACAGAGACAAATAACTTCTCTCGCCCAAGTCTCGTTACAGAACCAACGAGCCCTGGACCTGTTTACGGCCAAGCACGGGGGCACCTGTGTCTTCCTGCGGGAAGAATATTGCTACTACATCAACGAATCCGGCCTTGTAGAGACCAGGGTAGAAGCCCTCCACAAACTCAGCTCTGATCTCCAGAAGCAAAAATTCTCAGCAGAAGCCTCATCTTGGTGGAACTCCTCCATGTATTCTTTATTAGCTCCACTCATAGGACCCATTTTCAAAATTGGACTAATCTTACTGATTACCCCTTGTCTTTTTCACTTCCTGCAGACCCAATTTCAGGAAATCACCAGGATAGCGGTCAACCAGATGCTGCTGCAACAGAACCAACCCCTGCCCACCATAGCGGATACGGACTGCTCTGGCTCTTTCCTACCCCTCCCCTAACGACGCCCCCATTCAGCAGGAAGCAGCCAGAAAGACCACGTCACCCCACTCCCTATACCAAAGAGCCAGGAATGTCTGGTAGTTGCCTCTGGGTTGGGTAGTGAAACCCTCCCTGGCCCTGAGCTTTCTGATAGTTGTTAATCTTGCTCAAACCGCACACACCCAAATTCTCGAAACTATCTGTCCCCAAGGCTGTTCCATGAACTGCATGCCCCACCAAACCGGTCGACCGTTACCATCCTCCCCCCTCTGCAGATATAAAAAACCCAAAAACCCTCCCCGGGTGCGCCTTCACAGACTCACATCCCAGGGTCGGTGAACTCGCCCGGAGTCCTCCCAGTAAAGCCTGACTTTTGCTCATTTGGCTGTTTCGGCTCTTCATTCGTTCATCGGCGGCACCCGGCAATCTTCAATTTGGACCTGACTGGTGGTGGATCAGTGGGTTGAGTGTCCACCCGGATACTGTGGGCCCTGGTTTGAAACCCAAGGTCACTGGCTTGAGCACAGGATCATCACCATGAGCCCAAGGTTGCTGGCTTGAGCAAGGGGTCACTGGCTCACAGGAGCCCCCACCACCATCAAAGCACGTATGAAAAGCAATCAATGAATAACTAAGGTGCCACAACTATGAGTGATGCTTCTTATCTCTCCTCCCGCTCTCTCTCTCTTAAAAAAACAAAACAAAACAAAAAAACTGACCATTTTGGCTACTTGTTTATTTTCTCTTCCTGTGCTTTAAAGTCTTGCTCTTATGTTTTCAATTCTCCAATAGCCTGACCTGTGGTGGTGCAGTGGATAAAGCATTGAGCTGGAATGCTGAGATTCACCTATTCGAAACCCTGAGCTTGCCCAGTCAAGGCACATACAACAATAAATTAATGAACAACGAGGGTAAAACAACTATGAATTGATGCTTCTTGCCCCCTCCCCCCCTCTGTAATATTAATAAATAAAATATTTTTAAATTCTCCAATTGTTGAAAAAAAATTTCCAATTGTTGGTCAAATAAGTTTGTGAATATGATATACATGTTTGCTCGCTTATAGTTTGTATTCGGTATGGGGGATGGGCTGTAAACAAGCCAGTCGTTATAGCCCAAGGTTTAGTTTTAAGACTAAGCCTTTCTCCACCCTTTTTGATGTAGGGTGGTGCACTCTCATGAGAAATCCCATTATGCCTCAGATGAGTGACTTTGTATCAGAGACTTCCTTGTTTGTAGATTGGATTAAGGGTTAGGATTTCTACAGTACAAAGTGGGGCAGACTGGCAACTTGGTCTCTCCGTTCCTGCTATCACCATTGCAGGGGCCTCACTGATCCCTTGTCTTCTCTTGTGGCTTCCCTGTCTTGGTGAGACACCAATAAACAGAATGGCCCACCATCCTCCGACTTCGCCATTTCTTTACCATCTGCCCGAATCCAATGGGAACCTGCATGTGAATGGCCACAATGGCGGCTACAGCCATACAACTGGCGTAGTTTGCGGCAGGATTCGGAGATCCGTATGGGGCCACCACCCTTGAGAGGTGGGGTAGAGGACTGGTTGCTGTCCTGGCTCCCCATGGATATCCTTTTAGGGGCTGTGGGGTACGTGTTTTTTACTCAAGAGGAAACCAAGAGTTCTGTGGAGAAGCTGCCCGAGGTCGAAAGCTTCAGTATAAATTGCAAATCGAATGGCAGAAAAGGTTGGAATTGGAGCGAGCACTGGAGAAGGAATTATGGATTCGAGAGTTGCAGTTTGCCCTGGAAGCTGAACGTTTGCACCGGCAGTTGTTGTAGCAACAACTGCGGATTCAAGAGCTTGAATCTCACCTTCCGGCCAAAAGCCAGCAGCCACAATAGCCTAAATGGTCGCCAAAGGAGCGGCAGCACCCGTGCCGGTGGATTGGCTTTGAGTCAGTGGTGGCAGGCACTTCCAACACTTCTGAGGATGAGAAGGCTCAGGCTGAAGCTGCCATACGCACACCAGCGGTTGCCAAGAAGGTATAAAGCCAGCAGCGTAGAGTCCCTCAGGGGCAGCCACAGCCTCCTGCCTAGGTAATGGAACACTCTGTGGTCCGACCCTATACCCAGGCAGAGCTGATGGAGTTGGGGGCACAATTTAGGCAGAAACCTACTGAATCCCTGGTAGCCTGGTTACTACAATTATGGGACATAGGGGTGGATGGCATCATGTTCTCCAGAACAGAGATGGAGAAATTGGCCATTACCACACACTCCTCCTTGAGGCAGTGTTTTCAGAACTGCCATGGCAACCCAGGAGACCATACCCTATTAGAATGGGTGATGGCCACCATTCGTATGGTCTGGCAGAATGCTGGAGAATTGCCAGGGGCAATGAGTCAGTGGCAGTGCTACAGCGAGTTGGTAAAGGTCCTTTAGGAACTAGGTATGAAAAATGTTGTTTTCAACCCTGGGTTCTGTGGGCCAGACGAGGAAGTGTTTATGGCAAAAATGAGGGAATTTATCCTTGCTAGCGCCCCGTCAGCCCTTTTTGAGTCACTTGTGGCTATCTTGGGCCCCTATGTGGGGCAGCCCATCAATGCAGTTTGTAAAGCCAGGGGCCAAGGCCACCATCACAGCCACCTGACCCGTGCAGGTTCTCATTAATTCGGACAGTCGGTAATGAAACAACAGAGCCAAGAACTGGTGAGTCATCAGCTTTAATTCTAGCTTGCACCCGGCGGGCAAGCAAAAACACACACTGGGCTCCAAAACCCACTCATTCAGTGCTCACAAAGCTACTGACTTATCCGAGTTTCCTAGAATCAAAGGTTTCTAGCTCACCAGACTTATTCACCTCTGTTCCCCATCTCCTCTTGCATAAACTCTAAACAAACTGGCTTCTCCCTCAACATTCTGCCATCTTGGCTGCTTCTCCTGGCCTCCACGTGGCCTTACTCTGCTCTCTTCTCTAATACCTCAGGAACCAAGAGAGCAAGCTCCCAGTCTGCCCCACTTTATAGCATAGATTCAAAACCTTTAATCCAATCTACAAACAAGGAAGTCTCTGATACAAAGTCACTTATCTGAGACATACTGGCAGGATTCCTCAGGAAAGTGCACCTCCCTACATCATCCAATCAGTCAAGGGTGTGGGGAAAAGCTTACTCTTAAAACTAAGCCTTAGGCTATAATGACCTGGCTTGCTTACATTACAGCCTTTCCCCCACACCCATCCCAAGCATAAGGGCAAATAATATCACCTGGGTGACGGACTTCCATGTGGGCAGCACCATCTTTAACAAAGTGAGCATATTATATTTTATCTGCCCAACACAGTTACACAGATGGTAGCAGATTTGGGAGAGCTGGAGGCCGCTCGGGATCATAAAGCAGTGAGGGCTGCTGCCCATGTTGTCCCCTCCCCTCCAACTAACAAGGGAAACGGGCCTATAAAGGTTACCCGAACACAGATATGGGTAGATTTGATTGTGGCTGGAGCAGATAAGGGGAAATTGGAGGCCAGTCTAATAAAATTCTTTTGGAGCTTTGGTGGCAGCTTAAACCAGAACAGAAGTTCCAGCCACTGAGATGAAAGGCCCCAGCAGCTACCAATAAAACGTTTGGTGTGCGGGCAGCTCGGTTACAAGATTATATGATAGAGACAGCCAAGGAAGGGGAGAACTCCCTAGACCCATTGTACCAGTTTGAATAAGAAAAGGGCTGATGGACCCATCTAACGAGGATGGGTGGGGACCGGAGGCCACACGTAGAACTGGCTATCCACTGGTCCCCTTCCAATGTACAACGGGTGTTGACCATGGTGGATACAGGTGCCAAATGTTCTCTCCTCTATGGGAACCCAGAGCGGTTTGCTAGGACCCCAGTGGCCATCGACAGTTATGGGGGCCAAACTGTTCAAGTGAAGCCAATAACTATTCCATTGGGGATAGGGAGACTGCCTCCTAAGCCATAAAGTGTATGTATCTCCTATTTCTGAATATATTTGGGGGGTAGATGTCTTTCAAGGACTGTGGTTGAAAACTACAGCCAGGGAGTTCCAGCTGCAGATTAGGGTTATGAGGGCAGTGTTGCGGGGACACGCATCACTTTCCCTTTTGCAACTGCCCATCCCTCGGTGTGTGACTAACACCAAGCAGTATCGCCTGCCAGGTGGTTATAAAGAAGTCACAGGGACAATCCTTGAACTAGAAAAGGTGGTGTAAAGCCAGTAGTCGCGGCCACAATAACAGCCGCCTGACCCACGCAGGTTCGCATTTGATTTGAACAGTCGGTAATGAAACACAGGAGCCAAGAACTGGTGAGCCATCAGCTTTAATTCTAGCTTGCACCCGGCGGGCAAGCAAAAACACACACTGGGCTCCAAAACCCACACATTCAGTGCTCACAGAGCTACTGACTTATCCGAGTTTCCTAGAATCAAAGGTTTCTAGCTCACCAGACTTATTCACCTCTGTTTCCCATCTCCTCCTGCACAAACTCTTAACAAACTGGCTTCTTCCTCAGCACTCTGCCATCTTGGCTACTTCTCCTCTACATGGCCTTAATCTGCTCTTCTCTCTAATACCTCAGGAACCAAGAGAGAGATCAAGCTACTGGTCTCTCCCACTTTATACCCTAGAATCAAAACCTTTAATCCAATTATACAAACAAGGAAGTCTCTGTATAATGGGATTCCTCAGGAGAGTGTACCACCCTACATCATCCAATCAGTCAAGGGTGTGGAGAAGAGCTTACTCTTAAAACTAAGCCTTAGGTTATAATGACCTGGCCTGCTTACATTACAGCCTGTTCCATAGCACACATTAATATCAATGAACTTCCATGTGGGCAGCGCCATCTTTAACAAAGTGAGCATAATATATTTTATCTGCCCAACAGGTGGGGATCATCCAGCCAGCACATAGTCCTTACAAGTCCCCGGTATGGCCTGTGTACAAACCAGACGGAACCTGGAGAATGACAGTAGATTACAGAGAACTTAACAAAGTTGTTCCCCCTTTGCATGCTGCTGTTCCCTCGATAGCTAACATGATGGATTGGCTAAGCCATGAGTTGGGGACATACCACTTTGTGGCAGACTTGGCCAATGCTTTTTTCTCTATTGATATAGCTGCAGAGAGTCAAGACCAATTTGCCTTCAGTTGGGAAGGGAGACAATGGACCTTTACAGTATTACCCCAGGGCTATTTGCATAGCCCCACCTTGTGCCCTGGGCTGCTGGCTGCTGACCTGGCTAAATGGAAACAGCCAGAGGCAGTTCTCATGTAGCACTGTATTGATGATATTATGCTAACTAGTGATTCTCTTCCAGAATTGGAGCAAGCAGTCCCTACCCTACTATCCCATTTGAAAGCATATGGCTGGGCAGTCAACGAGAACAAATTACAAGGACCTGGGTTATCTGTTAAATTCTTCTTTTTTTTTTTTTTTTTAAATAAATCATTTTTTTTTAATGCAGGCTCATTTGATTTTCTTTTTAATTTATTTTTATTTTATTTTATTTACAGAGTGAGAGAGAGAGAGAGAGAGAGAGAGAGAGAGAAAGAGGGGAGGAGCTGGAAGCATCAACTCCCATATGTGCCTTGACCAGAGCAGTGCAGGGTTTTGAACTGGTGACCTCAGTGTTCCCAGGTTGACGCTTTATCCACTGCGCCACCACAGGTCAGGCATAAATTCTTGGGAGTTGTCTGGGCAGGTAAGACAAAAGTTATCCCTGATGCAATTATAGATAAGATCCAAGCATACCCTGTTGAAAGGTTGCCAGGTGCCACCGATGAATGAACGAAGAACTGAAACAGCCAGATGAGCAAAAGTCAGGCTTTATTGGGAGGACTCTGGGCGGGTTCACAGACTTGGAATGGGAGCCCGAGCAGCCTCACCTAACTGGTGAGGTTTGAGATTTTTATACCCCTTCAGGCTGGCTAGGGAATTTCCCCTGCGGTTTAGGCCTGCAGGTGTTTTGTGCAACTAGGGACATTAACAGTTGGGGAATTTCTATTGTGGTTTCAGACAGGGTGTGTGTGCTAAAGGTTAGTAATTACAGAAATACCAAAGATATGAGGGACTTTCTGGCCCCTGCCCAGAGGGTGCTACCAGACATTCCTGGTTCTTTGGTATAGGGAGTGGGGTGACGTGGTTTTATTTGGCTACTTCCTGCTGTATGGGGGCGGAGCTGGGGAGGGGTAGGAAAGAGCCAGAGCAGTCCGTATCCGCTATGGTGGGCAGGGGTTGGTACTGTTGCAGCAGCATCTGGTTGACCGCTATCCTGGTGATTTCCTGAAATAGGGTCTGCAGGAAGCGAAAAAGACAAGGGGTAATCAGTAAGATTAGTCCAAGTATGAAAATGGGTCCTATGAGTGGAGCTAATAAAGAATACATGGAGGAGTTCCACCAAGAAGAGGCTTCTGCTGAGAATTTTTGCTTCTGGAGATCAGAGCTGAGTTTATGGAGGGCTTCTACCCTGGTCTCTACAAGGCTGGATTCGTTGATGTAGTAGCAACATTCTTCCTGCAGGAAGACACAGGTGCCCCAGGGCTTGGCCGTAAGCAGGTCCAGGGCTCGCCGGTTCTGTAACGAGACTTGGACGAGAGAAGTTATTTGTCTCTGTAGGGAGGCCAGGGATGCAGCCGAATTGTTGACAGCTATTTGGAACTGGGCCGTCAGTCGAGCGGAAGTCTCTAAGGAGTATGCCAGGGCTCCTCCGCCAATTCTGGCTGCAACTACTGAGGTGGTGAGAGATAGTCCGACTACAAGGGGAAGGAATGCCGCCCGTTTTTTTATTTTTTATTTTTTTATTTTTCATTTTAGAGAGGAGACACAGAGTAAGAGAGAGAGAGAGAGAAAGAGAGAAATGGGAGAGGAGCTGGAAGCATCAACTCCCATATGTGCCTTGACCAGACCAGTGCAGGGTTTTGAACTGGCGACCTCAGTGTTCCCAGGTTGACGCTTTATCCACTGCGCCACCACAGGTCAGGCTCGCCCGTTTTTGCCTTAAATGAGATCCAATGTATTGTTGTTGGAACTCGGCAGTGGTGTAGATGGTTAGTTGAGGAGTTAAAGTCACTGGAAGGCAGAGGAAGGTGGGATCAAGTGGATGGGACAGGTTTTTTGAGAGAGTATGATTGTACCAGAAGAAAAAGCCGCTCGGGGCAGCCAGGTTCTGAGTAAGGTTAATGGTGCGGCTGCATTGGGTGTGGTTGGAGGAACTATAGCAAAGGGGAAATTGTTGAAAGGTTGGAGGTACATATAAACTGACCCCTGGCAGAGGTGGGGGAGTGTGTGTTATATTGGTAGAGTTTATAGGAACTGGTGAGGGCACTGCAGTGAGAGGGGGCTTGCCAAGGGCGGCACACATAAGACATGAGGAGAGATTGCCTAGGCCCGTGATGTTGGCTAGGAGTAATCCTTCCCGCAGGAGGGAAAGCCAGGAGAAAGGTGTCGAGGTGGGGGTTAGCTGCTTGATAAGAACAAACTCTTGGTGCTGTATGTCTGCATGTACCTGGCTCTGAACCTGGACTAGGGACCGCCAGATATAGATGTGTGTGGAAGGCATGGATTCAATTCTGGAGAGGTATACTGCCCCCCTCTGGGGGGTGGTCCATCGGTTGTCCCAGGGATTGGGGACGCTTAGGGAAAATCCTCGATTGGCCGAGGTAAAGACAAGGCGTCCCTTTGAAATGGGGGTTCTATATCGCTGGGCTACATGAATTCTGCACGAGCCCCATTGACACCCCATGCACTGTAGCCAAGAGGATTTGGCACAGTGGGAAGGTTGGTCGTACATGAAGCAAATGGCTGGTGCTTGACGGCCCTTGGTGGCGTGGTGTTTGAAATCTGTGAAATTTAAGTATATGGTCGATCTACATCCTTCAGGAGGGCAATCGGCAGTGGCTAGGAGGGCATTGAAAGAGTAGGGTAGTCCGCAATTTAGGCAGAAATTCTGTGTGGAGTTTTCGGTAAGATAAAATCTCCAGGCAAAGGCATTAGTTTTTGGATTGTGTTTTGCTGAGCTACTGTCTGGTAAGTTTGAGAGACAGAGGACCAGTAGAAGTAGCTGTCCAAGAGGGAGAGCCATCTGGGGGCGGGGGGGAGGCCTTCTTTATTCTAGAGAGATGAACCCATGCAGAGATGCCCAGGACCTTCGCTGCTGATGGGGTGGTTAGGACAATTGTGTGGGGTCCCTCCCACTTAGGGGTCAGGGGTTTTGGGGAAAGGGTCTTTATAAAGACCTGGTCCCCTGGAGCAACCCGCTCTGTTGGTCCGGCCCCAGGACTGGGCTCAGGAAGGGCCGAGTTGGCGTGTTCCCTAAGGAGAGAGCAGAAGAGGGAGAGATAGGGTAGGTATGAAGCTAGAGGGGGTGGGTGTGGAGAGGACGGAGTTGACAGGAGGAAAGGTCCGCAGGCCATAGAGGAGTTCAAAGGGGCTCAATTGGGAAGGCCCCCAGGGGGTAGCCCTTAGGCAGGTCAGAGCCAGGGGGAGAAGTGTGGGCCAAGATTGACGGAGTTCTAGGCTGAGTTTGGTCAGATGGTCTTTGATGAGCCCATTGGCTCTTTCTACCTTACCAGACGATTGAGGGTGGTAGGCTGTATGCAGTTTCCACTGTATGCCAAGGGAGGCGGAGACAGCCTCTGTGTTCTTGGAGATGAAGGCGGGCCCGTTGTCCGACTGAATGGAGGACGGTAGACCGAAGCAAGGAATGATGTCCCGGACTAGGTGGTCAGCTACTGTCCCTGCAGTTTCTGAGGTCGTAGGGAAAGCCTCAATCCATCCTGAAAAGGTATCCACCATAGTTAGAAGGTATTTAAGGTTCTTGTGCCTGGGCATGTGGGTAAAGTCGACCTGCCAGTCCTGCCCTGGCAGGTGGCCCCGCATCTGATGGAGTGAGCGACGGGCGTGGCAGGCCCCCTGGCTGTTTGTCCTGGAACAGGTGGAGCAAGAGAAATGAACGTCTTGGATGGTTTGCTGGAGATGGTCGTGGTGGAATAGAGGAGATAGAAAATGATAAAGGGCTTTAGGTCCGATGTGCAAGGATTTGTGAATGTCAGTGATTATTTGGTATCTTTGAGACTGTGGGAGGATGAGGAGGTCATTCTTGAAAGCCCATCCATCCTTGATCTGGACGTCTGGGGAAGATAGGAAAAGACTTTGCTCTGCGGAGGAGTATTGGGGGTTGTATGTCTTTGAGAGAAAGCAGATAGCAGAGGTAGGGTGTGTGCGTGCCATGGAACGGGCTGTTTTGTCAGCGAAGGCATTCCCCTTAGCTATGGGAGAATTGGAGGTCTGGTGGCCCTTATAATGTATGATGGCTATTTGTGAAGGGAGTTGGATGGCCTGTATGAGTTTAGAAATGAGTTTGCCATTCAGAACAGGCGTTCCCTTGGTCGTGAGGAAGCCTCGTTCCTTCCAGATCATACAGTGAGAGTGGGCAATGAAAAAGGCATATTTAGAGTCAGTGTATATGTTAACTGCCTTATCCTTTGCCCAGATGAGGGCCCGGGTTAGGGCAACCAGTTCCGCCTGTTGGGAGGTAGTCCCCAGGGGGAGGCTATTGGCCTTGATGACCTGAGTGTCAGAAATGATGGCATAGGCAGCTCGCCGGGGCCCCGGAGGTTCAGAGATTAAACTGCCATCAATGTAAAGGGTATGTTGGGCTTTAGGCAATGGATGGGCCGCAAGGTCAGAGCGGGGAGATTTAGAATGTTCTAAAACTTCGATGCAAGAGTGGGTAGATGTAGGTACGTCAGAGACAGGAAGGAGGGTGGCTGGGTTAAGAGAGTTGCAGTTAGAGAGAGTGATGGAGGGGTTTTCTATGAAGAGGAGGTGGTACAGCTGGAGTCGAGAGGGCCCAAGGTGGGCCAGAGCCTGATGTGAGAGAAGGTCTGTAAGGCGATGGGGGGAAAAACCTGAAATGGCTGTTGGAGATTAATCTTCAGAGCCTCGGTGGTGAGATCAGCGGCAGCTGCGAGAGCTTGTAGGCAGGGTTGCCATCCAAGGGTGGTGGGATCTGTTTGGAGAGATAGTCTATTGGGACTAGAGTTGGACCCACTGGCTGGGCCAGGACCCCTAGAGCCAAGTGTTGTCTTTCTTCACTATAAAGGACAAAAGGATGTGAGGGGTTAGGTAGGGCTAGGGCCGAGGCCGAGCAGAGGGCCCCCAGGAGAGCCAAAAAAAGCCCGGCGGACAGTCTCAGGGGAGGTCAGGGGTCCCTCTGGTGCTTCTTTAGCCGCCAAGTAGAGAGGCTTGGCCAGGAGGGCGAAATTTAGGACCCAGTGGCGAAAAAAGCCTACTAATCCTAGAAATGACTGGATTTCAGCTGCTGAGTTGGGGGGTTGTAGGCCCCGAAGAGCCTGTAATCTGTCAGTGGTAATGGCTCGGTGGGTCGGGGTGACCAAGAGGCCAAGGTAGGTGACAGATGGGGTGGCTATTTGCGCCTTCCTGGCAGATACCCGATATCCCCTGTTGCAAAGGAAATTCAGTAAGAGGGTGGTAGCCTTGAGGCATTCGGCCCTGCTTGGGGAGCAGACTAGAAGATCATCTATGTATTGTAAAAGAGTGGAGGGAGCTATATTGCAAGCAAGTAGGTCTGTTGCCAGCGCTTGCACGAATAAATGAGGGCTGTCCCGGAATCCCTGGGGGAGGACTGTCCAGGTCAGTTGTTGGGCGGTATTGGAGACAGGGTCCTCCCAGGTGAAGGCAAATAAAAAGTAGAAATCCAGGTGGAGAGGTATGGTGAAGAAAGCATCCTTGAGGTCAAGGACTGAAAAATGGGTGGTATTAGGGGGGATGTGAGAGAGAAGGGTGTATGGGTTAGGGACTACTGGGGATATGGGGACAACCGCTGAGTTGATGATGCGGAGATCTTGCACAAGGCGGTATTGTCCTGAGGTCTTTTTAACAGGAAGGATTGGAGTGTTACAAGGCGAGTTGGTGGGAATCAGTAAGCCTTGTGTTTTAAGTTTGGTGATAATGGGCAAGAGTCCTATCCTATGGGTGTGTGAGATAGGAAACTGTGGGCGGTTGGGGAAAGAAGATGGGTCTTTGAGTTTGATCAAGACAGGAGTGTGGCGTGAGGCTACAGTGGAGGTACCCGTATTCCAGACCTCAGGGTTTACCCCAGGTAGAAGCTGGACCCTGGGGTCCGAGTCAGGTTCAGGATTGGGACTGGCACTAATGCTAGTAAGAAGGCCTGCTTGGGGGAAAATGAAATACTTGCCCGGAGTTTGAACAGAATGTCTCTCCCCGGGAGGGGAACTGGGCAGGAGGGTATGACTAGGAAGGAGTGAGAGAATGGGTGACCCTCAAATAGGCAATTAAGGAGGGTCGTCCACCGTGGGGTCGAGGGCGAGCTGTCGATTCCCATGACCGAGACCTGGGAAGGAACTGTAAGGCCCGAATGAGAGGGAAGGACAGAGTAGGTAGCCCCCGTGTCTATTAAAAAGGAAACAGACTTACCCGCTACCTGGAGCTTAGCCCTGGGCTCGGTGAGGGTAACCGGAGTCGAAGAGCCAGGGCCCCCTCAGTCGTCTATCAAGCCCAGCAGTTCTGAGACCGGAAATGCCTGGTTCTCAGCTCCCCGGCATTGAGGTGCCGGAGGCTGAGCCAGGGTCGGGCAGTCCGACTTCCAGTGGCCCATGAGTTTGCACTGTGGGCAAGGCTTGGTGGGGGGCCTTGGTTGCGGACAGACCTTGGCCCAGTGGCCCTCTTTGCCGCATTTAAAGCAAGCGCCCGGTGGTGTGCGCTGTCCTCCCTTGGAGGTTGGCTTCTTTGCTGGTTCCCCCACCGGCCAAAGGGCCGCTACCAGGGCTTGGGTCTGGAGACTAATCTTCTGCTGTAACTGTGCCTCCCGGGCTGCTTCAGCCGTTTCCTCTCGGGCGTTGAAAACTTTAAAGGCCATTTTTACCAGGTCTTGGATAGGAGTCTCAGGGCCCTCTTCAGCCTTTTTTAATTTTTTTCTAATATCTGGGGCTGACTGAGAGATAAAATGGGAGGCTAAAACTGTGGCCCCATTGCGGGACCCCGGGTCTAGGCTGGTATAATGAATTAGAGCCTCTTGAAGGCAGTTGAGGAAAAGGGCTGGGTTTTCTTCAGGGAGTTGGGCAATTTCCCTCAATTTATCATAATTTACAACCTTGTTAGAAACTGCATCCATACCTCTGATTAGGTATCGGAGCATAAGGTTTCGACAAGGGATGTTGGACCCTTGGCCAGGTTGATAACTCCAATTGGGGTCTTCCCCGGGGACCGCCTCTGTGCCAAGGGGGATTTGGTCATCCACTAGATGGTCCCGGGCTGCCTGCTGTCTGGCGGCAGTGAGGATGCGTTCATGTTCTTCGGGGGTAAGAGTAGAGGTACAAATTACTTTAATGTCATGCCAGGTCAGGTCATATGTCTGAGTCAGGTACCAGAATTTCTTAATGTAGGTTGAGGGGTTGGCCGAGAAAGATCCTAGCCGTTTCTCAATCTGTGAAAGGTCTTGGAGGGAAAAGGGGACTTCGCGGAGAGGGGCGAGGACAACGGATGACGATTGGGGACTGTGTGACCTGGTATGAGCTGCAATGGGAGAGGTGAGAGGGTCGGCGGGAGGTGAGGCAGAAGGAACCAGAGGGGCGGAAGGAGCCGGAAGGGTGGAAGGAGCCGGAGCCTGGGCCGGGTCTGGGGGCTTCTGCCGGGGGAGAGCTGGTGGAAGAGATAGGTGGTCTGGAAGGTCATCAGGTTGAGAGTAAGAAGGGGGATCTTGGGATGGAGCCTTGGGAGGAGGGGAGGTCTGGGCTAGAAGAATTTGGAGAGTGGAACAGTGGGAGCAGAGATCGGGGCGGGAACAGAGATCCCAGAAAGCCTGAGCATATGGGACCTCAGGGTCTTTTCCTGAGCGCTGGCAAAAATTGTCTAGGTCCCGGAGGACGTTAAAGTCAAAAGTACCCATAGGTGGCCAGTGAGACCGGTTATCTAGGGTGTATTGAGGCCAGGCGACCTTTGACAGGAAGACGAGTTTCTTCCTGCGAAGTGTCTGAGTGTATCCCAATTTGGAAAAATTTATAAGAAGACATCCTAGAGGAGTTTTTGGGTCTATTTTGGATTTGGAGTTCCCCATAATTTAGTAGTCCCTTGGACCCCTACGTGTCGGAGGAGAAAGGATGAGGGAGGCGTCCCTTCCAAATAGCCGTCTCTGGACAGGAATAGAGGAGCGAGTGAAAGGCGTCCCTTTCAATCGGACCCCCTATTAAGACTCCAGTAGTCGGCGTGGGAGGGCCTCTTGGCTAGGCCGAGTCTAGGACGAGAGACCCCACCGGAGACACAGGGGTCCAGTAAGACAAAGAGGGGATCGAATTACAGTTGAAAGTCACTCTCGCAGGGAACCCCAAACTCAAAGTGATGAGCGGCAGGAGGAGAGAGAGAAGGGACTCTTTCTCCGGCCTGTGGGGGCCGGGGCGGGTCGCAAAGCCTCTCTCCCGGGTTTCGGCACCAAATGAAAGGTTGCCGGGTGCCGCCGATGAATGAACGAAGAGCCGAAACAGCCAGATGAGCAAAAGTCAGGCTTTATTGGGAGGACTCCAGGCGGGTTCACAGACTCGGATTGGGAGCCTGAGAAGCTGCACCTAACTGGTGGGGTTTGAGATTTTTATACCCCTTCAGGCTGGCTGGGGAATTTCCCCTGCGGTTTAGGCCTGCAGGTGTTTTGTGCAACTAGGGACATTAACAGTTGGGGAATTTCTATTGTGGTTTTGGACAGGGGGTGTGTGCTAAAGGTTAGTAATTGCAGAAATACCAAAGATATGAGGGACTTTCTGGCCCCTTCCCGGAGGGTGCTATACCGGACACCTGTGCCCACTACAGTAAAACAGTTACAAGAATTCTTAGGTTTGTTGTGGTATTGGTGAGCATTTATACCCAATTTGGCTCAGTTACTATGCCCCTTGTACAACCTTATTTGGAAGGAGGTTCGTTAGGATTGGACTGAGCAGGCTCAAGGTTCATTGCAGCAGCTAAGAGAGCTGTCAGTGTGGGCAAGCCTTGAATGTGTTTGATCCTGCCAGGCCCTGTGAGCTGGATGTTCATGTAACCTCGGAGGGGTTTGGATGGGGCTTGTGGCAACGAACAGAGCGCTTACGGCAACCTATTGGGTTTTGGTCCCAATTGTGGAAAGGTGCTGATGTCCGTTACTCATTAGTGGAGAAGCAGCTGGCAGCTGTGTATGCTGACCTCCTTGCCATTGAAAGTATTAGAACCACAATATCAGTTACAGTTAAGACAACATACCCTATTGCAGGATGGGTGAGAGATTGGGTGACCAAACCACATAGTGGTATGGCCCAAATGTTCACCCTGGCCAAGTGGGGTGCCTACCTGCAACAATGCTGTGCTTTAGCACCAGCCCATTGAGGGCAGAACTGCAGGAAATCTTGGGTCCAGTCACCTATGCGACCTTAGAGTCAGGTACAACTGGGGTTCAGGAGGCAGAACCTGAAGTCAGTCCCTACCATGAGGAGCGGGTGCCCATCCCTGAGGATACCTGGTATACTGATGGTTCCAGCAGGGGCCAACCTGCCAAGTGGATGACCATAGCCTTTCATCTGGCCACTGAGACTACTTGGATGGACACGGGTACAGAGCAAAGCAGCCAATGGGCAGAATTAAGAGCTGTTTGGCTAGTTGCCCATAATGAACCTTCACCTCTAGTGATCTGTACTGACAGCTGGGCTGTATATCATGGACTGACCCTCTGGATTGCTACTTGGCACATTAACCAGTGGATGGTAATGCACCGTCCACTATGGGGTCAGGCCATGTGGCAGGACTTATGGGAAATAGGACACCAGAAGCAGGTGACAGTATATCATGTCATGGGGCATGCCCCCTAGCCCATCCTGGGAATGACGAGGCAGATATGTTGGCAAGGGTGCGGTGGTTGGAGACTGCACCTGCAGGTGATGTGGTGCAGTGGCTCCCCCAGCGCCTGCTCCATGCGGGACAGAAAACTATGTGGGCTACGGTTAAGGCGTGGAACTTGCCTGTGTCCTATGCAGAGGTACTTGCAGCCTGTGAGCAATGTGCAGTGTGTTCCAAGGAGCACCCTCAGAGACCACTGGTGTCACCTGGACAGATCCAGAGGGGTCATGTTCCACTGACACAATGGCAGATAGACATCATTGGACCCTTACCAAAGTCAGAAGGGTACCAGTATGCGGTCACTTGTGTAGATACTGCCACAGGTCTGCTTGCTGCTTATCCCACCCATAACCCTGACCAGAGGGCAGTCATACAGGCTTTGGACCGCTTGAGTGCTGCATATGGGCGACCGCTGGTCCTTGAAAGTGACAATGGTACCCACTTCGCTGGTTCAATGGTGAGGCAGTGGGCTCAAGAGCTGGGGGTGGACTGGAAGTACCATGTTCCTACCACCCCCAGGCTGCTGGTATCATTGAGCAGTATAATGGACTCTTTTTTTCTTTTTTTTTGTTTATTTAGGAACACTTTTTTTCTTTTATTAATTTTAATGGGGTGACATTAATAAATCAGGGTACATATGTTCAAAGAAAACATCTCCAGGTTATTTTATCATTCAATTATGTTGCATACCCATCACCCAAAGTTAAATTGTCCTCTGTCACCTTCTATCTGGTTTTCTTTGTGCCCCTCCCTATAATGGACTCTTAAAGCAGGGACTGCAACAGGAGGGGGGCACCAGCTCCCTTACTGGATGGACACGCCGCTTATGGACAGTACCCCAGATTTTGAATGAGAGACCTTGACATGGGAGCCCAGCTCCAGTAGAGGCCCTCCTGCGACGGGCAGCTGCCCCCATTCAGTTGCAGATACGCACCAAGGACATTTTACTCAAGCCAGGCTTTGGACAGCAGGGCAACGTGCTCTTGCCTGCCCCACAGCCCTTCTTAAAGGCCAACGGCTTCAATGGACTCAGCCCTGGACTGTCCAGGCCCCCCATCTGAGATGGGTGGCCTTGTTGTCACCATGGGGAAAGGGGCTAGAGGTAGACCTCCAGTTAACTCCTTGGGCAACCAGCACCTGGCCACCTAAGGTAGAAGTGTATTATCCCTTGAGTGCTCAGGGGGACAGCATAATGAAGGGCACCTTTGTAATTTCTTTATGGCCAATAATGAGTTCTCCTATTTTACTACACATAGAACCAGCAGATGCTGGTGTATTGGCCAATAAGGTTTGGTATGCCCTCTCAGGGCGGCCTCTGGTACCAGCTACGGTGCTGTCTGCAGACAAAACTCTGGCCTGTATTCTGCCAGAGGGAAAAGATTTGCCTCTCTTGGTGTCACTCACAGCTCTCTCATTTTGCCCATAGCTTTTGATTTGTTAATCCTATTGCTGTAGTTGGTACTGTTTCTGTTTATGCAATTGTATCCCACTCCTTGCACAGTGACCATCATGGAAATTATCTGTGGTTTAGATTGTGAAGCGAGCAAAAAAGGTGGAATGTTGGTCAAATAAGTTTGTGAATAGGATATATATATTTGCTCGCTTATAGTTTGTACTGGGTGTTGGGGATGGGCTGTAAACAGGCCAGTCATTATAGCCCAAGGCTTAGTTTTTTTGTTTGTTTGTTTGTTTTTTTCCAAGGCTTAGTTTTAAGACTAAGCCTTTTCCACCGTTTTTGATGTAGGGTGGTGCACTCTCATGAGAAATCCCATTATGCCTTAGATGAATGACTTTGCATCAGAGATTTTCTTGTTTGTATATTGGATTAAAGGTTAGGATTTCTACAGTATAAAGTGGGGCAGACTGGGAGCTTGCTCTCTCGGTTCCTGCTATCACCATTGCAGGGGCTTCCCTGATCCCTTGCCCTCCATGGGAAAAGCAGGTTTTATGCTTTTCCTTTGTCTTCTCTTGTGGCTTGCCTGTCTTGGTGAGACACCAATAAACAGAATGGCCCACCATCCTCCGACTCCGCCATTTCTTTACCATCTACCCGAATCCAATGGGAACCTGCATGTGAATGGCCACAATGGCGGCTCCTGGCCATACACCAATAAAGAGCGAACCCAGAATGCTAGGCCCACCTCACCCCCAATAAAAGGAGAACCCTAGGCCTGACCTGTGATGGCGCAGTGGATAAAGTGTCGACCTGGGAACACTGAGGTCGCCAGTTCAAAACCCTGCACTGGTCTGGTCAAGGCACATATGGGAGTTGATGCTTCCAGCTCCTCCCCCCTTTCTCTCTCTCTCTCTCTCTCTCTCTCTCTCTCTCTCTCTCTCCGTGTCTCCTCTTTAAAATGAATAAAATAAAATTTAAAAAAAGGAGAACCCTAGGTTCTGTCTTCTCTCTCTTTTCCCATGACTTTGCTGTGTGACACCAGGTGTACAATGTAATTTCCAAGTCTTGTAAGTAATAAACCTGTATCTTTTCAAAGTTTTCTGATGTTTATTGATGAAAGGGTGTCTTGCAATTGTAATAAGAACCCCAAGGGCTGGTTCAGCCCCAACATTGGTTGTTGACAAGCTGAGACCAGCATAAATGTCTTCCTAAGCATCTATGACCTGTGCTCCTCCACCCACAGCCAGGATACCGAGATTCACAAACATGGCATAGATTTGGGAGCAGCCCCTTTCACTAATATACCTGTGCCCTGGCCAGTTGGCTCAGTGGAAAGAGCATGGGCTGGTGTGCAGACATCCTGGGTTCGATCCCCAGTCAAGGCACACAGGATAGGTGACCATCTGCCATCTCTCCCTGTCCCTCTCCCCCTTCTCCTTCTCTTCCCCTCTCGCAGCCAGTGGCTTGATTGATTCAAGCATCACTGGGCTTGGTTAATTTGATCATTGGCTGTTGGGGACTGAAAGCCAACAAGGTCTTTCCAGTTTAGATTTTGGGGGGACAGAGGTGTGGGGAACTGGCAGTAAGCAACAGTCTGCCCAAACCCCCACCTCACTTGTTCTGTGAAGTTGCTAAAGGCTATTTTTTCCCACACCTATGGTGCTGGATTGTTTATAGTGGTCCTATCCCCCATGTCCCTCAGAGAGACTGGAGGCAAGTTTCTTTTTATCCTTTGTCTTCTGAATTTAAGATGTTATATATGGTGGGGGTTTTCTGCACTTGGGAGAATTCTTGGGATGCCTTGGAAATGTGACTTTGCTTTAATAATCTCTTTGATTTGCTAATGACCTCAGTTTGCCCTATAAATAAAGCAGGTTGCGGAATGGAGCTTTGGTTTTTGCAAGCTATATCTTGTGTTGCAAAGAGACCTCCCGAGCCCATCCTATTTCTCTTTAAGCCTATTTTCTTAATTCCTCTCCATTCCCATGCAGGACCTGGAATTACTAGCCATGCTGGTTCACGGCTGATTGCCCCAGATGGGGGTTGCCTGGTGGATCCCAGTCGGGGCACATGCAGGAAGGAGTCTGTCTATCTTCCTCCTCTCATCCCTCTACCTTAAGCTTAGCCAGTCTGGAGATCTGACCTGTCAAGGAAAGAACACTCCACGGTAGAACACAGTATGTTCCACTAAATTGGATATTTACATTCCTAATAGCCACTAAAATGATAGAAAGCCATCTTACTCTACCTGTTAGGGCAATTGATCCTGATTCCCAAGAGGAAATTGGCGAGCTGTTACCAATGGGAGCACAGACTTCCCTGTTGTGTTGGAACCCCCAGATTTAAGGGCCCCCTGTCATTTCCACACTCAATGATAATTGCCTGTCATGTTATTGTTGGTGTGCTAAGCGAGGCGTCTACATTTCAATGAGCAGGAAAGGAAAGCCAAGAAGTAAAATTGTGGCCTGACCAGGCGGTGGCGCAGTGGATAGAACGTCGGACTGGGATGCGAAGGGCCCCGGTTCGAGACCCCGAGGTCGCCAGCTGAGCGCAGGTTCATCTGGCTTGAGCGAAGGCTCGCCAGCTTGGACCCAAGGTCGCTGGCTCCAGCAAGGGGTTGCTTTGGTCCGCTGAAGGCCTGCGGTAAAGGTACAAGTGAGAAAGCAATCAATGAACAACTAAGGTGTTGCTATGGCAATGAAAAAACTAATGATTGATCCTTCTCACCTCTCTCTGTTTCTGTCTGTCTGTCCTTATCTATCTCTTTCTCTGACTCTCTCTCTGTCCCTGTAAAAAAAAAAAAAAAAAAAAAAAAATGAATTTGAAAGAAACACAACAGTGTTGTTTTACATAGTATTTTTCATATGCCATGCTCTAATCACAGTACTGCTCCACTGTAAAGGAGACTGAGACGTTCATTTTCTCAGCCTGACATGGCTCTCAAAACACCTGAACCTCCTCCAAAACATCAAGGGTCACAGCAGAAGGCCAAAAGAGAAAATGGATGTTGACTAAACAACAAACAGGCTGAACCTCTCTCTTGCCTTCTTGAGGCAGTGATCCCATGTTGCTTAGACCAGGGGTGCTCAATATGTCGTTCGCGATCTACTGGTCCATCGCGACGAAGGAAGTGTGGGTAGATCGCATGACATTAAAAAGACATTTGTCTTTTGATTGGCATACAGGGTAGCCAATCTGATGTCTGAACTTTTGACACCCTACGCATGCGTGTTAAACCGCGCTAACTTGTTCAGTTACATTGCTGCGTAGTTAGCCTTTGATTTATTTAAACTAAATACAACAAAGGGTATAAAAATGAGTGCCATAGCTGGTCTGAGTAAGAAGCCTAAAACCTACCACTTTCATACAAAATGGGAGGGGATATTTTTCACTATGTCATATTCTAAGTGCGTTTGCCTCGTCTGTCTGTGTGCCATTGTTATTCCAAAGAAGGGAAATGTGGAGCGGCTTTTTCAGACTGTTCATAAAAACTATGACATTGACTTTCCTCCAAAAAGAGAGCTGAGAAGAAAGGTGAAAGAAGAATACACAATATTAAATAGTAATAATAGTAACTTAAATAATGATAATATAGAAGAAATAAATTTATGTTTTGCATTTTTATTGTAGGTAGATCATTTTGACTTGGTCATCTTATAAGTAGCTTGCAAGCTGAAAAAGTGTGGGCATCCCTGGCTTAGACATTTCATGGTAATAGTGTGACTGCGCAGACTAGAATTGTTCAGTATGATTTGCCACTGTCACGTGATGAGCTTTGGCAACAACACTATTGATAGTGAAGTCCTTCTTGCGTAGATGGCCAAGACGAATGTAGGTGAAGGCGAGCAGTAAGAGGCTAGGGAAATTCCTGGCCAAGTGGAATGGGGAAACTGAGGCACAATAATTAAACAAGGCCAAACAATCTAACCAATTTACAGGCAGCTAGAGTCTCAAGACCTTATCTCCCCTAACCAAGGACTCATGAGAACAAGTGGTGTCTACCTCTCCCCTCTGCCCAGAGAATAAACAGCTTAAATCACCCTGATCAGGGAGAGATAGGACAGAGACCCAGTTAATGCCCTTTGTGCCAGCCAAACCCAAGGACAGATGAAGTCAAGGGGATGAATAACAAACACTTGATTAGAGGCAGACAGACCCAAGATAAAAGAAAAGCTGACCAGAGAATGATCCCAAACTTCCCTAGGCACTCATTTTGATTTCATCTGAATATTAAAAACACCTGGAAAGCTGGTGCGTGTTCTGCTGGGGCCCTTCCCTGAGACTCTCACCTGCAGAAGACAGATAAACACCCTCAGAGCAGAAATCCAGCACTAGCTGGCTCTAGAGTGGTTCTTAACCTGGGTTCTATCGAACCCTAGGGGTTCAATGAGTTGGTCTCTGGGGTTCGGAGAAGCCTCTGCCGCGGAGGCCAGAATAAAGTAATACCGTAATTTGTTGTGAGTTCATGCACTTCATTGGTTTTGTTCTTTGAGCAAGGTGATGTTCATGCATGGCTCATTTTGTGCACCAGTAAAAAACATATACCTATGTCTTGAATTTGAAAAAGAAAAAATCATTTTATTTATCACTAAAGAAGGGTTCGGTGAATGCGCATATGAAACTGGTGGGTTCAATACCTCAAAAAAGGTTAAGAACCACTGCCTAGAGCACTCCCAGGACCCTTCTCGACCACGAACTTTTTGCTTCCTTTTTCCTAAACTCTGAGAGTCCCCAGAGACTTGCAGCCAGGGGAGCAGTAGGCAGCAGCATCTCATCTCGGGATCACCCTCCTGAACCTGTCCCTTAGGCCCCTTTTACTCCTGACTTTTCAGTGAGCTGACAGCAGCCCCACCTTGGCTCACTTCTTTCCTATAAGGCAGGGGTCCCCAAACTATGGCCCGCATATGGCCCCCTGAGGCCATTTATCCAGCCCCACCACACTTCCCACTTCCAGAAGGGGCAGCTCTTTCACTGGTGGTCAGTGAGAGGAGCACAGGATGCATCCACACCCATAGTTCCCATTGAAATACGGGTCAGTTTGTTGATTTAAATTTACTTGTTCTTTGCCTGACCAGGCGGTGGTGCAGTGGATAGAGCGTCGGACTGGGATGCAAAAAACCCAGGCCAAAGCTCGCCAGCTTGGACCCAAGGTCGCTGGCTCCAGCAAGGGGTTGCTCGGTCTGCTGAAGGCCCTGCGGTCAAGGCACATGTGAGAGAGCAATCAATGAACAACTATGGTGTCACAACGGCAACGAAAAGCTAATGATTGATGCTTCTCATCTCTCTCCATTCCTGTCTGTCTATCCCTATCTATTCCTCTCTCTGACTCTCTCTGTCCCGGTAAAAAAAAAAAAAAAAAAAAAAAAAATCACTTGTTCTTTATTTTAAATATTGTATTTGTTCCCGTTTTGTTTTTTAGTTTAAAGTAAGATATGTGCAGTGTGCATAAGGATTTGTTCATAGTTTTTTTTTTTTATAATCCGGCCCTCCAACGGTCTGAGGGATAGTGAACTGGCCCCCTGTGTAAAAAAATTGGGGACCCCTGCTATAAGGTTTCTAGAGAGCCAATGCATCCTGACCTGTGGTGGCACAGTGGGTAAAGCGTTGACCTGGAATGCTGAGGTTGCCTGTTCAAAACCCTGGGTTTGCCTAGTCAAGGCACATATGGGAGCTGAAGCGTCCTGCTCCTCCCCCCCCTTTTATTTCTCTCTCTCTCTCTCCCTTTCATCTAAAATGAATAAATAAATAAAAAATAATTTAAAAAAAATGTAATAGAGAGCCAATGCAGAGCACCGCTTAGGCTCTCTCCTCTTGCTTCTCCCACCCTAAGTTCACCTTTGTTTGACTGTCTCCGGCTTTAATATATATATACCTGTTATGAAATCTTTCCTGCACGAAGTCAACAACCCACACACTACCAGCCAGCGCTAGGCAGACCCGCTCCAGGCCTGGGCCCTGTCCGGTAACCTAGGCACTGGAAACATGACTGAACAACATTATAAGTGAAGGCACGTAAGTAACATGTTTGTGGAAGTTGGAGCTCAGGGCCCTAAGCAGAAAATCTAGGGGTCTCATACGAGATGGTTGCAGCATCTCCAAATAACCCTCTGTGAGAGAGGCATATTTGGGGAGTGGCATATTCTTTTATTCTCCCTGTTTTTATTGAGATATTATTGGCATATAACATATGTGAGTTTAAGGTGTGCAGGGTGATGACTTGCTACATGTATATGTTGCAAAATAATTATGAGGTGGCACATTCCTATCCTCTTGACCCACTAGCCAGCCAAAGTTAGGTCTTACTGTAGATGAGAAATAGGACTATTCTTATTTCAGCCCAAATTAGCCATCACTAATGGCAGAAGTCTTGTCCTGAGAGAGAGAAATAATAGAGCTTTGTCATAATTGAGGTACAACATGAATACAATTTTCCCCAAGGTCTCTAGACCCAAGATAAACAGGTGTGGCTCAGGACAAAGAACCTTCCTTCCCTGGGCTCACTGAGGAAACCAGAGAGTCCCCAGCCTTTGTGGTCATTCCGTCTACCCTGGTGGCTGCCTCACTGCATTATTCTGAGGAACTGAGGTTGGGATGTTAAGCAAAAATGCCACCTCAACATCGAACCAGCAGAGCAAGGCCGACCCTGGAGATTTGGCTCCTGGGACCCAGACCAGGGGCCAGAAGGTCAGAGAGGGAAATTAGTAGTCTGCGTGGAGACTGCAGAAGAGGTCATGCACGCTGTCCACAGTGTGAGCTCATTCTTTGTCCGGATGAAAGATTCTTGCCCTGAATGCAGGGACCACAATCCCGTCAGCGGGGTTTCTCACGGGGCCTTGTCTGTTCAGTCATTTCAGCATCAGTGTCTATATTCGTTTCCTAGGGCTGCTGGTGCTGAGGGTCACCAACTTGGTGACTTAAAATAACTGAAATTAATCCTCCTATGGTTCTGAATACCAGAAACCTGAAACCAGTTTCCAGGAGTTGAACAGTCTCTTCCGAAACTCCTCATTGTTAGCTTTCTTACCTCACTTTCAGCAAGATGTTGACCAGCTGCAAAACCCTTCAAAGACTGCCCGTGAATCAGTGTAGAACTTCGAATTCAGGCACTTTCTCCTTCCACGAGGTATAGAAAATTCTACACTGCCTGGCCTGTGGTGGCGCAGTGGATAGAGCACTGACCTAGAACACTGAGGATGCTGGTTCGAAACCCTGGGTTTGCCCGGTCAAGGCACTAATGACAAGCAGTTAATGAACAGCTAGAGTAAAGCAACTATTTCTTGTCCCCTACCCTCCATCTCTGTAAAATCAATAAATAAAGTCTAAAAAAAATTCTACAAAACAAACCACCCACTGGGAGGACTGCTCCTTAACATCTTCTCTGGTCACTCCTGAGTAGGGCTGTAACAACGACCAAAACCTTCTTATTGTAGCATGCTATGCGGACCCTCATTTTTCTATCTCTGTCAAGTGGGAGCTCCCCGTGAGGCCATAGATGTGAGTTCAGTTGGTCACAGCAAAGCAGAAGGAAAAGGTAAGGTCAAGGGATGTCACCTGACAATGCAACTGACTCAAGTCAAGATATATAGAAGTTGCAGTTAGGTTCCAAAGCTTTGGCTTCTGTCCAATTATATAACATGATGAGTGTTTAGGTCATCCACCACTAGGGGTCGCATGAGGAATAGTCTTTATTCTGAGCACAGCCTTAAGTCCCCTTGTCTCTCCTAAGACAAGGGTCTTTGCGCAGGTATTATCTAAGAAAGAACTCGGAGGGAACAAATGTCAGGGGACTGGGAAAAATAAAACAGGAAAAAAGGGAAGTCAATCTGCCTGACTGACGGAGACACAGTGGATAGAACAAAGACTTGGGACGCTGAGATCCCAGGTTTGAAACCCCAAGGTCACCAGGTTGAGTATGGGCTCATCTGGCTTGAGCGCAGGGTCCCCAGCTTGAGCGCGGAGTCATCAACATGGTCCCATGGTGGCTGGCTTGAGCCCAGGGATGCTAGCTCAGCTGGAGTCCCCCATCCCAAAGCACGTATGAGAAGCAATCAATGAACAACTAAAGTGATACAACTATGAGTTGATGCTTCTCATCTCCCTCTCTAAAAAAAATAAATAAATAAAACAAAATAAACAAAATCAAGGAAAAGTCAATCCAAGACAGGAATATTGAGCTGGTTTCCACTTTAGCAGCCGTGCAATCATAATTCGGGAGGTGTCTTCTGGGGAACCACAGAAAGTATGCTCAGCACTGTCCCAACACAGGACGGAAAGTTGGGCTTTTACCCACTGGCTCCAGTCAGCCTTCAGGGCCAAGGGCTGCCAAGAGACTTTACTTCCTCCTCAGGTCACATTTGCACACACACCAGAATGAATGGGTGCCCACAGGTGTCCTTCCCTGACACCATGGCAGAGAAATTCTAGGGTGAAGATGAGCTTAAAAGCATTTTTATAACTAATTTGTATGAATAACCTCAGATTATACACAGCTGACATAAAAAAGAGGTAGAAGGTTGGCAGGAAAAAAATTCAAAATGGTACATGCAATAAAAAAAAAGGAATATAAAAAATAATAGAATAAGTAGAATAAGAAATATAGGAGGCTGAGTGAAAATGTTTAACTCCAGGAGAATAAAAAGAGTAGGCAGCAGCGCAGGGTAGAAATAATGGCTGAAAATGTTCAAACCAATGAGAGTTATTCAAGAAGTTCTCAGAATGAAACTAGGACAAATGCTTAGAAAATTATGCATAGGCTCATCCCAGAAAAACACTGAAAATGAAAGTCAATTAAAATCCTAACAGCATTCAGGGACAAGGAGAGAGTACATGTTTCTTTTAAAGAAACAAAAATTATGACAATTGAATTCTTAATAGAAACACTGGACTACAGAGAAAATATGGGATGATGTCTTCAAAA
Source organism: Rhynchonycteris naso (assembly GCA_037038555.1). Taxonomy (NCBI): domain Eukaryota; kingdom Metazoa; phylum Chordata; class Mammalia; order Chiroptera; family Emballonuridae; genus Rhynchonycteris; species Rhynchonycteris naso. The sequence continues at coordinate 249,213,942 of CM072997.1, read as the reverse complement.
TATTTGGGAGAAGATGCCAATCTACAATTCTACACTTAGTAGAACTTCCCCTTAAAAATAAAAGTGGGCTGGCCTTGGCCAGTTGGCTCAGCGGTAGAGAGTCGACCCAGCGTGTGGAAGTCCTGGGTTTGATTCCCGGTCAGGGCACACAGGAGAGGCGCCCATCTGCTTCTCCACCCTTCCCCCTCTTTCTCTCTGTCTCTCTCTTCTCCTCCCGCAGCCAAGGCTTTATTGGAGCAAAGTTGGCCCAGGCACTGAGGATGGCTCCATGGCCTCCACCTCAGGTGCTAGAATGGCTCCAGCTGCAGTGGAACGATACCCCAGAGGGACTGAGCATCGCCCCCTGGTGGGTATGCCAGGTGGATCCCGGCCGGGCTCATGCAGGAGTCTGTCTGACTGCCTCCCCACTTCTAACTTTGGAAAAATACAAAAAAATAAAAATAAAAAATAAGTAAAAGTGGGCTCTGGCCAGTTTGCTTGGTAGATAGAGCATCAGCCTGAGCTATGGACATCCCAGAGTCCGTTTCCGGTCAGAGCACATGAGAGTAGCAACCATCTGCTCCTCTCCCCCTCCTTTTTTCCCTCTCTCCCTCTTCCCCTCCCATAGCCAGTAGCTCAATTGGTTCAAGCGCATTGGCTGGGGCTTCCTTGGACCGCATCAGCCTCAGGCACTAAAAATAGCTCAGTACCTGGGCATGGCCCTAGATGGGGTTGCTGGGTGAGAAAGCAATCAATGAACAACTAAGGTGAGCTATGAGTTGATCCTTCTCATCTTTCTCCCTTCCTGTCTGTCTGTCCCTGTCTGTCCCCCTCTCTTCTCTCTCTCTCACAAAAAGAAAAAAAATAATGATAGATGGGAGCAGAAATGCAATAAGGACAAAAATATCAAGGAATAATAAATATAGAGGTAAATCTAAATTAATGTTGTATAAAACAGCAATGATAACATCCTGTTGGATTTACCATACATACTATTTCAAACCATAATAGTTCAGGGAGGGAGAGAGATGAGAAGCATCAACTCATAGTTGCAGCACTTTAGTTGTTTGTTGATTGTTTTCTCATATGTGCCTTGACCAGGGCAGGGGCGAGGGGACTTCAGCTAAGCCAGTGACTCCTTGCTCAAGTCAGCAACCTTGGGGTAATGTCTATGATCCCATGCTCAAACTGGTAACCTCAGGATTTCAAACCAAGTCCCCCGTATCCCAGGTTGACACGCTATCCACTGCACCACCACCTGGTCCAGCTACATTATCTTTGACTTAGTAAAACTACAATTTCATTCTGGATTTTTTTTCAAGAATTCATTTTGAGATTTCTAGGTCAATGTCTAAAAAAAAAATTTATTTTATTCAGTGAGAGAAGGGGAGACAGAAACAGACTCCCACGTGTGCCAGGACCAGGATCCACCTGGCAAGCCCACTAGGGGACGATGTTCTGGTCATCAAGGCCATGCTCGCAACCAAGCTCTTCTTAGAGCCTAAAGCTGAGGCCATGGAGCCATCCTCAGCTCTGGGGGCGAACTCACTCCAATCTATACATGGCTGCAGGAGGGGAAGAGAGAGAGAGAAGGGAGAGGGAGAGGAGTGGAGAAGCAGATGGGCACTTCTCCTGTGTGCCCTGACTGGGAACCAAAGCAGGGACATCCAAATGCTGGGCCAACCAATGTTCTACCGCTAAACCAACTGGCCAGGGCTGAAAAAATTTTAAGACTGAATAATTTAGGAAAGGATTATGGAATAATTCAAAAGTAGACAAGAAAGTAGAAATAAAGGAACACTGAACAATAAGGAAAAATATATAATAAATAATAAAAAATATGGAAAGTATAAAATAAATAGTAAAGTTATAGATTTTGTGAATATTAATAAAGGGAAACCTCACTGAAATGGAGTAAGTGTTTAGGTAAAAAGTTTTAATTCAATTATATCAGTAACTACATTACATGTAAATAGAGTGGTTCTAATTCAAAGACAAAACTTGTCAGACAGGATGCTAAAAATTCAATTATAGTGACTACTAGGGCGTGAATTAAATATATTGATACCAAAAAGTGGAAGGCAAAAACCTTAAATTATACCATAAAAACATTAATTTCAGCCTGACCTGTGGTGGCGCAGTGGATAAAGCGTCGACCTGGGAACACTGAGGTCGCCAGTTCAAAGCCCTGCACTGGTCTGGTCAAGGCACATATGGGAGTTGATGCTTCCAGATCCTCCCCCCTTTCTCTCTTTCTCTATCTCTCTCTCTCACTCTGTGTCTCCTCTCTAAAATGAATAAATAAAAAAAAAAAAACAAAAAAAACCCAAAAAAACACACATTAATTTCAAAATAACTGATGTATTTTTATATCAATGTTCATAGCAGCATAATTCACAATAGCTAAAAGGTAAAACAACCCACATGTTCATAAATGGATGAATGGATGCAGAGGCCAGCTCAGAAATGGGTGTGCAAAAAAGGAAGGCGCTGCAAGACTTATGTAAAAACACACAAGACACAACATAGAGAAAAGATGGGTACAGGGGACTCCAGCCTCTAGAACTGACAGCCCAGATCTCTGCAGCCTCATCATGTTTATTCGTTTCTTTACTCATCAAGCAAATTAGCAAAGTCTGGGTCAAATTAGTCTAGAATGGATTCAGGTGCAGAACTGATACTTTCAGGCATGTAGGAAATGGCTATAGGAATCAGCTGTTTCCTATAAACAATCTTATCAGGGCTTGCTGAGGCAGCGTTCTGCCCCCACAGGACTTGGCATTCCAAAGTCCACACCAAAGACTTGTCTCAGGGTTGCAGTCTCCAGCCATTTTCCCACAAATGGATAAACAATATAATATTGTTCACCAAATAAGGAATACATGCTACAACATAGATAAACCTTGAAAATGTGTTAAATGTATTGGTCTGGAGAGTGAATGGACCTATTGAGAAGAAGAGCTCCCAGTGACCAAATGGGCTCATATTAGCCTTAGCAGCCATTGCTAAACTGGGGCCTCTCACGCAAGCCTTGCTCCATGGCAGACCTGGGCTAAACTGCTTCCCACACTGTGTTTCTGCCCCCAGCCCACCCTTATAAAGGAGTTCCTGGATTTGTATTTCAACCCAGGATTTGGAGTCCTCGTTTGCATGAGAGAAGTCCAATCAGGAATCAGGGGAGGAGGCTTCTAGGTGTATAAATAAGCTCCCAGGAGCCCACTCTCTTTCCATCCAAGATTGAAAACTGCGTTTGTCAGGAAGACTGTCTCTGGGGCAGTGACCAGAGTGGAGCAGAGGAGGTGGAGTGGCCTGCAGTGGCAACGGAGAGGTATCTTGCAGAGGGCCACCTTGCAGCTGTGCTGTTTCATAACGGAGCTGCTGACACTGCACCCCAAATTGGGGATTCCTGTTGGAGATTCCTGTTAGAGTTGAATTGATGCCAACAACTTTCCGTTGACACATGAAATAAAGCAGACACAAAAGGACGAATATTGTTGATTTCACTTCTGTGAGGTATGAAGAATAGTCACTTCACAGCAATGAGATGTAGAATAGGGGTGACCAGGCACTGAGGCGGGTGGGGAGGAAATAGAGTTAGGGTTTAATTAATACAAAATTTTAATTTAGTAAGATGAACAGGCAGAGCACAGGGGATTTTCAGGGAGTAAAAATACTGTGTATGATATTATAATGATAAGTGTTATTATACATTTGTTCAAACCCATAGATAGCACAACACCAAGGGGACTGTGGGTGATTATGATGTACTAGTTTTTAAATCTCTGGTTTAAAAAGAAGAGTGTTCTGGTGAGTGATGTTGATAAGGCAGGAAGCTATGCACATGTCAGAGCAGGAAGTATAAGTATTAGGCAAATGTAAGCTTTAGATTAGAATTGCATTACTAGTAATGAAGAGACATTTCATAAAAATTGTTTATTGGTTTAATATAATTTCAAATCCACTTGTTCATGATAAAAGGCAAGTTCTTAAGAATAAGAGTTTTGATATCAGAGCTAAGTTAGTTGTGTCAGGTTCCCATCATGACAACTGTTGTCTGAGATAAAGTCTGAGTGTCTCAGCTGCTAAGGGACTTCGCTGGGGTCTTACCAAATAAAATCCTTGGAGAAGCAACCATGCCCATAAGGCTTTTAGACTATAAAGACTGAAAATTCAAGAGGACAAATCCAGAGTGTCCTGAGGCAGGGTTCCAAGCCTGGGGACCTGAGGCTAGTGAGAGATACTGTAGGGATCAAAGGCTGGGAGGCAGGAAAGAGGCTGGAATGTCCCCTGCCTCCCAGGAGTGTCTGGGGAGAAAATTTTGTGGGAAATGCAGATCTGGTGGGGGCGGACCCTGCGCTCCCAGCAGTGGAGCAGTTGGGTCATGAAGGAGGGTAAGGAGTGTAGGTCCCAGGGTCCCCTTCATGCTTGGTTCCTCCTCCTCCCATTGACCCCATAACTCGTCCTTTTGATCAGGGGGTCTGGAAGCAGATACGGAGTGCCTGGGCACGACGCACCTCTGTTCTGGATCCCTTCAGAGGGACGAAAGGAATATTTTTACTGGTTTATGTGATGATTCTTTACACAGTTCCAGCGTTCTCGTCCGCAGCTCTGCAACCCTCTCGCACGTGGAATGAGTTCTCGCGCAGCGTCAGAAGCCGGCGCTGGGGGAATGGTGAGTGTGCCTGGCGGGGTTTTGCACACGCCTGGGGCGGGTCCTCTCGGGGAGCTGGGAGCAGCTGTCTGTCAAAGAGGATTCTCCGCGGGGGAGGAGAGAGGAAGTCAGGAGCCGCCCACGTGTTTCGCGCTGAATTGGCCCTTCACTTTGGGGGCGACAGCGGCAGTGACCTTGCAAAACGCCCCTGACCTTAGGGCAGTGATGGAAAATCTTTTGAGCTTGGTATGTCAAAATTCGCCAAAAAACCGATGGAGAAAAACAGCCTAACCGGAAGTCCCAGAACTAGACGCTCTGTGCCGGAGTTCTGTTGTTTTGGCCTACAGACCTCGGGCACAGAGTGTCTACACTATAGCAAATGTTTTATCCAGGAGCCGAGGATGAAACATCCTTCTCGGCATGCGGCCCCATACTTCTCTGGTATGCGGCTGTGTGTCATGGAAAATGGCTGCGCATGTCAGTGCTGACACACGTGTCATAGGTTCGCCATCACGGCCTTAGGGAGAGTGCGAGTGCAGCGACAGGGACTGTGTTGTTTGAATCTTGAAAGAGTCGACTGTGATTAGGGTGAGCTGGAAAATTTCAAACGGTCAGAAAGGCTGCCGGTTGGGTTCTTCTAGAGAAAAAGGTCTTCGGGATTTGAGTTTGGTCGGATAAGCACCGTCTTCATTTTGGTGAACTGAGACCCCGGTAGAGGGAGTTTGCAAAAGGGCAAGTTGAAGAAGGGTGACAGGGGAGTCTTCTGCCAGATGTGTGTTGTCCTTCTCCCTGCTGACCTGAGTGGCCCCAGGATTGTGCCTTCTTTTTCCTTTGTTCCCATTTGCCCCAAGTTAACTGAAGGGTTGAGGTCATTCATTAGGGAACTGAGAGGAAAAGGTAAATTTAAACAAAGCCCAGGCTTAGACAGACTCGGGACTGAGCTGTTTGCGTGAGGGCTTATTGTCAGGTCTGGCTGTTTCCTTGAAAACCACAAACTCAAGATAGGTGTGGAATGCTGCCTCCAGTCCCTTTATCTGACACTGCTTCTCTTTCTGAGTGACTTAGATGCCCCAGGCAAGAGGATAAATTTCCTTGGTTACCAATATGACATCAAACAGCCACGTTTTAGGTAGGTTATGATTTTTTTAGAGCACAGGATTTCTCAGGGAGTTGAAACAGTAATTGAGAGGTTTTGTCCCCAAGCATTTAATAACTTTGAATGTCACATTTATTTTTGTTTTGTAAAAACCTGGGCACATGAGATCTCGAGAATAGTGATTACTAAGGGTCTTCGGACCCAACTTAAATATTTAAATTTTTTATTTTTATTTTGTTTTGTAGACAGACAGGAAGGGAGAGATGAGAAGCATCAACTCTTAGTTGTTCATTGACTGCCTCTCATATGTGCCTTCACTGGGGGGAGGATAAATGGGGCAGCTCCAGCCCAGCCAGTGAACCCTTGCTCAAGCCAGCAACCTTTTGGCTCAAGCTAGCGACCATGGGATCATGTCTGTGATCCTGTGCTCAAGCCTGCGACCTCAGGGTTTCGAACCTGGGTCCTCAGCATCCCAGGTCAACGCTCTATCCACTGTGCCACCATAGGCTAGGTGATTCTTGCATATCATATCATTATATACTCTTCTGCAGCGAATATGTGGGTCTTGTTTTGGGAACTGACTTTTTTTTTTTTTTTTTTTTACAGAGACAGAGAAAGTCAGAGAGAGGGATAGATATGGACAGGCAGAAACAGAGAGAGATGAGAAGCATCAATCATTAGTTTTTCGTTGCCATTGCGACACCATAGTTGTTCATTGATTGCTTTCTCACATGTGCCTTGACAGCGGGCCTTCAGCAGACCGAGCAACCCCTTGCTGGAGCCAGCAATCTTGGGTCCAAGCTGGTGAGCTTTTGCTCAAACCAGATGGGCCCCGCGCTCAAGCTGGCGACCTCAGGGTCTCGAGCCTGGGTCTTCCGCATCCCAGTCCACGCTCTATCCACTGCGCCACCGCCTAGTCAGGCTTTGGGAACTGACTTTTATACTATATAAGCAGACTGCTGGCATTTCTCAGTGTGGTAATGTCATGATCACATTTTCAAAGATTCTTCATGCTCAAGGAATGTATAACAACAGTATTTAAGAATAAAATGCCAGGATACCTGAAGTTTTGTTTACAGTCATGCATACTTCTGAGCTTTTTTTTCTTTCCTCTTCTTTTCCAAGAGAGAAGAGGGGAAATAGAGAGACAAACTCCTGTGTGCTCACCAACCAGGATCCACAAGTAACCCCCATCCGGGACTGATGCTCTGGAATCAATCGAGCCATGGTTGCGGGAGGAGAAGACAGAGTGAGAGAGAGAGAGAGAGAGAGAAGGGGGAGAGATGGAGTAGCAGATGGTCGCTTCTCATGTGTTCCCTGACCGGGAATCGAACCTGAGACATCCACACACCGGGCTGACGCTCTACAACTGAGCCAAAAAGCCAGGGCCTATACTTCTGAGCTTTTTAAAGAATGAATGGTTGCCTAACCTTTGGTGGCACAGTGGATAAACTGTCGGCCTGGAATGCTGAGGTCACCAGTTCAAGACCCCTGGCTTGCTGGGTTGCTGGGTCAAGATATATACTAGAAACAAGGAAGGGAGGGAAGGAGGCAAGGAGGAAAGAAGGTAGGATTACATGGTAGAGTAAATATAAATAAAATTAAGTTTTGCCTGACCAGGCAGTGGAGCAGTGAATAGAGTGTCAGACTGGGAGACAGAGGACCCAGGTTCAAGACCCCAAGGTTGCCAGCTTGAGCGTGGGCTCATCTGGTTTGAGCAAAGCTCACCAGCTTGAACCCAAGGTCACTGGCTTGAGCAAGAGGTCACTCACTCTGCTGTAGCCCCCCGGTCAAGGCACATATGAGAAAGCAATCAATGAACAACTAAGGTGCCACAACAAAGAATTGATGCTTCTCATCTCTCTCCTTTTCTGTCTGTCTGTCCCTATCTGTCCCTCTCTCTGTCACACAGAAAAAGATTTAATGTAAGTTTGCTTAATATGTAATATTACAAAAAACTTTTATAAAGACAAGAGTACATTAAATTTATATAAGTCAAAATTTTAAATAATATACTAAACATGTGGGTCTTCAGATTAAGGAAGCAGCCACTTGTGTGTGTTTAAAAAACAAAAAACTCATAACCAGAAGCAGATTAAAATTGGTTGAGGACTTGGGCGCAGAAGAAAATATTGGGCCCCTTAAAAAAAAAAGAGAGAGCCTGACCTGTGGTGGCGCAGTGGATAAAGTGTCAACCTGGGAACACTGAGGTCGCCAGTTCAAAACCCTGCACTGGTCTGGTCAAGGCACATATGTGAGTTGATGCTTCCAGCTCCTCCCCCCTTTCTCTCTTTCTCTCTCTCTCTTTCTCTCTCTCTGTGTCTCCTCTCTAAAATGAATAAAATAAAATAAAATTAAAAAGAAAAAAGAGAGAGAGACAGGGAAAATAAAAATACATGTTAACCATATTTTTAAATAAATAAAAAATTATGTACTATTAACATTAAAATTGCACATATGAAACCAAACTTTGTGTCATTGGAAAAAAAGTGTAAAGTTGGGCTTTTGCAAGACCCTTCAGAAGTCGGGGACCAGAGCACGTGCCCTGTGCGCCCACCATTAAATCTACCTCTTCTCATAACCTACTTGGCCAGAGATCAAATTTCACATTTTTACCAAAAATATCTCTTAGAGTTAGATTTTTTTAATAAGGGTGCTAACAGCCTGCATAAGTGAGGTCTCTCTTTTAGCTCTCCTAGTCTAACTGGAACTAGCCTGCCCTTTTGTTTATGACCTCGACTGTTGAAGTCACCCTGTTGATGTGGCAGGTGGTTCAGTTGCAGGTCGCTGTGTGGTTGAAAGTTAGACCTAAGTGCACAGTTAGATTGAGGTGAATGCTTTTGCAATGGTGCATCTCATGTGGTGTGCCACCGATATAATATAATGGCTCTTACCATCCTATACTACACCTCCATTTCTTAGCATCCATTCTGAACTGGTTCTTTCATTTGGGTTGCAAAATGCTGGTTTTTCATTGCAACCATTTCTTCTAGAGTTCTTTGAAGTTTCTTTATTAACAAAGTGTCAGAATAAAGACTAAGGCTGCCTCTGGTGGTGAGAAATGGCCTTTGGTTCCCTTTGACCTTCTCTTTCTGGGTGTCATTCTGAGTTCCTGTGCTTTTAGTGTTTAGTGTATTTCAATCAATTGAGATGTTATGTTTCAGGATGCTCTAAACCAGGGGTCCCCAAACTATGGCCCTCGGGCCGCATGCGGCCTCCTGAGGCCATTTATCCGGCCCCTGCCATACTTCCTGAAGGGGCACCTCTTTCATTGGTGGTCAGTGAGAGGAGCACAGGATGCATCCGCACCCGTAGTTCCCATTGAAATACTGGTCAGTTTGTTGATTTAAATTTACTTGTTCTTTATTTTAAATATTGTATTTATTCACGTTTTGGTTTTTTTACTTTAAAATAAGATATGTGCAGTGTGCATAGGGATTTGTTCATAGTTTTTTTTATAGTTCGGCCCTCCAACGGTCTGAGGGACAGGGAACTGGCCCCCTGTGTAAAAAGTTTGGGAATCCCTGCTCTAAACCGTACCATTCACAGACTCATACCCTGGGCCTCTGCGTCCTCTTAACAGTCGTGGTCTAGGATGCTTTCTCCCCTTTCTGCCACCACAAGAGAGCTCGGACTCCTGTGCTGTATTTCCTGTATCCAGATCAGCTGTTTCTCTTTGCTTCCTGTTTATTCATTCACCTAATCGTTATTTTTTTCCTTCCTTTTTTTTTGAGTTTATTTGAGCCAAACTGATGACATGCTGGGAGCAAGGTCTCAGTGCTCCCTCCTAACCATTTTCTTTGCACAGACTGGTTGCACACTCATGCTCACAGTCAATCATAAAGATGGCTTTAAATTTTTTTTTTATATTCTATTTGAATCTTTTTTTTGGACAAAAACCTTGCTTCTTTTTTTGTTTTGTTTTGTTTGGTGACAGAGACAGAGAGAGACAGACAGACAGGAAGGGAGAGAGGTGAGAAGCATCAATTCTTCATTGTAGCATCTTAGTTGTTCATTGGTTGCTTTCTCATACATGCCTTGACCAGGGGGCTACAGCAGAGCGAGTGACCCCTTGCTCAAGCTGGCAACCTCAGGGTTTCAAACCTGGATTCTCCGCGTTCCAGTCCAATGCTCTATCCCCTGTGCCACCACCTGGTCAGGCAAAACCTTGCTTCTTAACATTGACATAATTCCTTTGCCCCATTCTGCAGTGCATACAGACTACAGGGGTAGGCAAAAGTAGTTTTACAGTTGTAAGTATGCAAAACACAGTTTATCTTGTATTATTATTTATTAGTTATTGTATTTATTTGTATTACAATCATAGACTCACCTTTGCACACCATTTTATTTGTAAGAAGCAGTGACGGTATTGCCTTTAGCAGTAAAGCTCCCAGAACAGGTCTGATTCTCATTGTTATTATACAATAGAATCTTACACACCGTGGTTGTAGAGTCTCTCAAATTAATTATTAATTTTTTATTTTTATTTTTTTTTGTGAGAAATACACACAGACAGAAAGGAAGGGAGATGAGAAGTATCAACTTATAGTTGCAGCACCTTAGATGTCCATTGATTGCTTTCTCATATGTGCCTTGACTGAGAGGGGGGGGGTCCAGCCCAGCTAGGACCCCTTGCTCAAGCCAGCGACCTTGGGCTTCAAGCTAGTGACCACGGGATCATGTCTATGATCCCACACTCATGCCAGTGACCCTGTGCTCAAGCTGGTGAGCTAGCACTCAAGCCAGTGATCTCGGGGTTTCAAACCTGAGTCCTCAATGTCTCAGGTCAACACTCTATCCACTGTGCCACCGCCTGGTCAAGCTCAAACTAATTGTTTACTTTCAGGGGTTAAACTGCTACCTTGATATATACTACGTTAATTTTAGCTTTTCCCTTTTTCCAGATTTTCTTAGTTTTGAATATGTAAACATTAGCTGGTTCCCAATTAAAATCTATATAACAAGGCTATATTTAGATGTCTTACTGCTATCCCGTCTCCTTCACTGTGGTTTGCGATACATATCCTGTGCCCTTTTTTTTCTTTTCACTTAAAATATAAAGTATAACCTGGATATCACATAATAACACTTTGTATCTGTATGGAAGAGATCTTATTCATATCAGTGACCATATAGTTCTTCATGAGGTGGATGCAGCATAGGTTTTAAGCAATACCTATTGTCGAATAGTTGGGTGATTTTCACTCACTGGCTGTTATTAATCCCCTTCAATAGATAAGTATATGTATTTGTCATTTGGCTTTTGGGCCAGGGTATTTGGGAGTGTAATCCTACCAATGCAAATGCTGGATCAGGGATAACTATGTATAAAATTTTGGTAAATTGTGCCTAATTTGCTTTCTCATTAGAAGTGGGACAATTTATAAAATTTTTATTGATTTTAGAGGGAGAGGAAGGGAGACAGACACAAAGAGAGAAACATCGATTTGTTGTTCCACTCATTTGTACATTTATCGGTTGGTTCTTGTATGTGCCCTGACTGGGGATCAAGCCCACAATCTTGGCATATTGAAACAATGCCCTAATCAACTGAGCTACCCAGCCAGGGCAAGGTGGGACGATTTTCTATATAACTTGCAGTCACCTGTCCTTGGCAGTCCTTGGCTTCTGGCCACATCACTCCCGTCTCTATGTCCATGATATGTGCCATTCTTTCTTCTGTGTGTCTTAGATTTCCTCTTTTCAGAAGCCCACTTTAGTCCAGTATGACCTCGTCTTACTTAAGTCCTTTACAAAAAGCCCTATTTGCAAATCAGGTCATGTTCAAGGTCCTGGGGGTTAGGGTCTCAACATACCTTTGGGAGGGGACACAATTCAACTGCTAAGAGTAGCTCAGTGAGCTAAAAAGTGTTTAATTTTAGGACCCGGTGACCTTCAAGGATGTGGTAATAAACTTCACCAAGGAGGAGTGGACCCTGCTGAACCCTGAGCAGAGGAATCTCTACAGAGACGTGATGCTGGAAAACTGCCGGAACCTGGCCTTCCTGCATGGGGGCGCCCCTTCCTGCACCCCATCCTGGGGTAAGGGCACCCCTTCCCACACCCCACCCCTGGGTAAGGGAGTCCCTTTCTGTGACCCTGTCCCTGGGTAAAGAGGTCCATTTATGCGCTCCTCCAGGGATGGGACAGAGGTCAATCAGGCCACTCCTGTGCTTAGGAGGCTGCTGAGAAATGCACCAACTTGTTAAGTTCCAGATATAAGGCTGCTGTTGTGGTAGATATAAGGTTGCCCCAGTGAAACTGGAAATCTGTCCATTGCAATACTTTTTTTTTTTTTTTTTTTTTTACAATGAAAACATTTCCAGGTTATCTTATCATTCAATTGTGTTGCATACCCATCACCAAAAGTCAAATTGTCCTCTGTCACCTTCAATCTGGTTTTCCCTGTGTCCCTCCCCTCCTCCCTATCCCACTCTTCCCTCCCTCCCCCCATCCCATAACCACCACTCTCTTGTCCATGTCTCATATTCTCACTTTTATGTCCCACCTATGTATGTAATCATGCTGTTCTCAGTTTTTCTTTTTTCTGATTTACTTATTTCACTCCGTATAATGTTATCAAGGTCCATCCATTTTGTTATAAATGATCCGATGTCATCGTTTCTTATGGCTGAGTAGTATTCCATAGTATATATGTACCATAGCTTTTTAATCCACTCGTCTTCTGACGGACACTTGGGCTGTTTCCAGATCTTCGCTATTGTGAACAATGCTGCCACGAACATGGGGGCGCATTTCTTCTTTTCGAACAGTGCTATGGTGTTCTTAGGGTATATTCCTATAAGTGGGATAGCTGGGTCAAAAGGCAGTTCGATTTTTAATTTTCTGAGGAATCTCCAAACTGTTTTCCACAGTGGCTGCACCAGTCTGCATTCCCACCAGCAGTGCAGGAGGGATCCCTTTCCTCCACATCCTCGTCAGCACTTATTCTGTGTTGTTTTGCTGATGAGTGCCATTCTGACTGGTGTGAGGTGATATCTCATTGTGGTTTTAATTTGCATTTCTCTAATGATTAGTGATGTTGAGCATTTTTTCATATGCCTATTGGCCATCTGTATGTCCTCTTTGGAGAAATTTCTATTCATTTCTTTTGCCCATTTTTTGATTGGGTTGTTTGTCTTCCTGGTGTTGAGTTTTATAAGTTCTTTATAAATTTTAGTTATTAACCCCTTATCAGATGTGCTGTCGAATATGTTCTCCTGCAATACATTTTTTTTTTAATTTTTTTTTTATTTTATTCATTTTAGAGAGGAGACACAGAGTGAGAGAGAGAGAGAGAGAGAGAGAAAGAGAGAAAGGGGGGAGGAGCTGGAAGCATCAACTCCCATATGTGCCTTGACCAGACCAGTGCAGGGTTTTGAACTGGCGACCTCAGTGTTCCCAGGTCGACGCTTTATCCACTGCGCCACCACAGGTCAGGCCTCCTGCAATACATTTTTAAAAAGATTTATTGATTGATTGATTTTAGAGAGAGGAAGGGAGAGAAACATCGATTTGTTGTTCCACTTATCTATGCATGCATTGGTTGATTCTTTTTTTTTTTTTTTTTTTTTATTCATTTTAGAGAGCAGACACAGAGTGAGAGAGAGAGATAGAGAAAGAGAGAAGGGGGGGAGGAGCTGGAAGCATCAACTCCCATATGTGCCTTGACCAGACCAGTGCAGGGTTTTGAACTGGCGACCTCAATGTTCCCAGGTCGATGCTTTATCCACTGCGCCATCACAGGTCAGGCAGCATTGGTTGATTCTTGTATGTGCTCTGACCAGGGACTGAACCCACAACCTTAGCATATAGAAACAGTGCTCTAACCAACTGAGATACCCGGTCAGGGCTATGTTGCATTATATTTTTATTCTTTTCGTAATTAATAGTCTTTGGGGGAATCCTTAAGTGGGCAGATGTGGAGTATGGAGCTTTAGTGCATTGGTGAGAAATTTGCTTTCTCGGCTTCGGAACTGCAGCAAACCAAAGCGCACGTGCTGTTTTCTTAACAGCCCAGTGCTGGCCCCTTACGTCGCGCACCCTCCCACTTGCCGGAGGCCAGGATCTCAACTAGGCCAACCCTGCCTGCCCTTCCATTTGGAGCAAGAAGCAGGAGGTCTGGGAAGGGTGTGGCAGCTTTTTCCCTGTGCGCTTGTGCAGCTGAGCGCCAGGGAGCTCTGAATCCTCGTGAAGACGGATTTCACGAGCCATGTGGAAATGCTAAGACTCCATCCATTTCATCCCCTGTGGAAAACACTGTGGTGGCACCTCAAAAAGTTCCATGCAGGGTTGTCATATGACCCCGGCAATTCCACTCTTCAGTGTATACCCAAAGAACTTGAAGACAGGCATGCAGACAGATACAGGGACAGGGAGAGGTCTTCAGAACAACACTATTCCCGGTAGCCAGATGGTGGGAAAAACTCAAATGTCCATAAACAGATGAATAGAGAAACAAAATGTGCTGGATCCAATCTATGGCAAGTTATTCACCTATAAAAGGGCTGATGTTTCTATGCATGTGGCAGTGTGGATGAAGCTTGAAAGCAGTGTCAAACAAGAGAAGCGGAACGTAAGAGGGCACGTGGAGACAGGGAGCAGGTGGCGGGCTGCCCAGGGATGGAGGGAGAGGGTGGAGTGCCCGCTTATGAAGATGAGCTTTCCTTCTGGGGCAAAGAAAACATCCTAGAACGAGATGGAGGTGATGGTCGTACAACGTGGTGACTACTTAATGCCACTGAATTGTACACTTTTATGTTATGTGAGTTTCACCTTAATTTGAAAAAAGTCCATTTCGTCTGAGAAGAAAGCTGAGGCTTGTCTGTGTGAGCTTCGTCAGGTGCCTAGAGATTTTTACTTTTTATTCAACTTCTCTCCGTTTCCATTTTTCCCCCAGAGAAAGACCTGTCCCGCTTCACCTTTATCTTTCTAGATTTTTTGTTTGTTTGTTTATTGATTTTAGAGAGAGGAGAGAGAAAAAGGGGAGGGGGCGGGAAGCATCAACTTGTAGTAGTCACTTCCTAAATGTGCCTTGACCGGGCAAGCCTGGTGTTTTGAACCAGCAACCTCAGTGCTCCAGGTCGATGCTTTATCCACTGCGCCCCCACAGGTCAGGTTGTCCCCCTTCAACTTTAAAATTACACATGGACTCCGTCTTAGTCTTTTTAGGTTGATGTGACAGAAGACCACAGACTGGGTATTAGACAACAGACGCTTATCCCTCATTCTGAATGCCAGGATCATGATGAAGGTGCTGGAAGGTTGAGCCTGATGGAGCTCTGCTGCCTGGTTTGCAGACAGCCACCTTCTCATTGTGCCCTCACATGCCTGAGAGAGCACTGTTCTCCTCTTAGAAGGATGCAGCTCCCATCATGGGCCCCACCCTCACCACCGCACCTAACCCCAACTACCTCCAGATGGCCCCACCTGCAGACACCATCATATAGGGGGTGGTTAGGACTTCAACACATGAATTTGGGGAGGGAAACAAATTCAGTTCATAACAAACTCTTATGTCCAGTTCTCTACCAGCTGGCTTTCCTGATCATACCCTCCATTTCTGCAGACGTCTCTTAGCAGCTTGCATCCACATTGAACGGCCATCCTTACCACAGCCACGGGCACTCCTGACACAGCCCAGACCCCTACTGGCTCTCTGCTTGCTGTCTCTGGCTTTTTTTGCTTTCACATTTGCCTCTCGTATGTCTGAGTGAACATTTGAAAAGAAGCCCATATGGGCATTTGCCTATTTTATCCTCTCCAGCCCACCTTTACTTTCTTTAGTTTTTTCCCCCCTCTTTTCCAAGTGACAGGAGGGCAGCTAGACAGACTCCCACATACACCCCAACTGGGATCCACCTGGCAACCCATGTCTCCAGCTGATACTCTTTCCACCTAGGGCCATGCTCACAACTGAGCTATTTTTAGTGCCTGAGGCAGAAGCTCCATGGAGCTATCCTCAGCACCTGGGGTGATATGTTCAAACCAGTTGAGCCTTGGCTGCAGGAGAGGAAGAGAGAGAGAAAGAAAAGGAGGGGGGGAGCAGATGGTCACTTCTATGTGCCCTAACCAGGAATTGAACCCGGGGCACCCCCACACCAGGCTGACGCTCTACCACTGAGCCAACCAGCTAGGGCCCACCTTTACTTTCAACAAAGAACTTAACTTTTGGGCTGCTTTATTTCAGGTGAGGTGATTCAACATAAAACCAAAGGCACAATCCCTCAGCGGGACAGTCATGCTGAAAAGACATTTCATGAAGGCAACAAAGTGTGTCTCATGAGCAACAATCCCACTTTAAGAGGAGACTTGGAATGCCACCAAACAGAGGAGCCACACAAGCAGAGGGGGCCAAAAATGAAGCTCATTGCAACTGCCCAAGAGAAAGACACATCTCTGGTTCAAGTCTGGGCATATTCTGAAATGAGAAAGAACCCTAAACCAAGCTCAAAGCATGTGCCTTCACAGGGAAATGCCACAGGAAAATGTATTTTGAAGCAGAATTCTGTCTTAATGATGAGTCATAAAATCTCTGAAAGCAGCAAGGATGACAGAGGACTGTCGCAGAGCATTCCCTCAGTTCCAAGTATGAGAATGCCAACACAGCCAAAATCAAACACACAGGCTGACAACCATAACCATGTGTTTCCTGTACGTGATAAAATGTATCTGGGGGTAAATATCCGTGAATGGGATCTGTCTAGGAACGTCTTCACTAAAGACAATGTCCTCAGGGCACATGAGACTCACGTTAAAGAGAAAATGTATGAGTCCAATGAGAATAAAAACATCTCCCGAAGTAACTCAACGGGTGGCGTGCAGATGCAATCTTATGCAGCAGAGACAAATAATGAGAATAATCAAAGTGGGAAAACCTTCGCTCACATTCCAAATCCCGCATCACCCAGGAGTGCTAGGGCTGGAGAGAAAAACTATAAATGTCAATATTGTAGGAAATCTTATGCTTCTCATTTAGTCCTTATGAAACACTTGGAAATTCACACTGGTGAGAAACTCTACAAGTGTAAGGAATGTGGGAAAGCTTTTCGGTATTCCTTGCACCTTAGCAAGCATGTATTAAGGCACACTGTGGAGAAGCCCCATAAGTGTAAGGAATGTGGGAAAACCTTCCGTAAGTCCTCAAATCTTACCATACACACAAGGACCCACACTGGGGAGAAGCCCTATATGTGTAAGGAATGCGGAAGAAGCTACACTTCTAATTCAGCACTTAGGAGCCATCTAAAGAAGCACAACTAGGGGATGCCCTCGGAGTGAAAGGGATGTGAAGAAGGCTTTATTTTTCTCAAAACACTGAATATGTAAAGAGGACATATTAGTTGGGAGCTCAGTAAGTTAATGAACAGGAAAAAGTCTTCCCTGAACACTTGCATCTTATAGAAATGGGAAAATTCACACTGGAAAGAAACCCTGTGAGGATAAGGTCTGTGGAAAGTATTGTGGAGTTTTTTTTGATTGATTGATTTTAAAGATTTTATTTGGCCCTGGCTGGTTTGCTCAATGGACAGAGCGTCAGACCAGCATGCTGACACCCCTGTTCGATCCCTGGTCAGAGCACACAGGAAAAGTGACCCTCTGCTTCTCTTCCCGTCTCTCTTCCCCTTCCCTCTCTCTTCCCCTCTCATAGCTGGTGGTTGCTGGGTGGGTCCTGATCAGAGCGCATACGGGAGTCTATCTCCCTTCCTCTCACTTAAAAAAATAAAAATATTTTACTTATTGATTTTTTTTTTTTTTTTTTGAGAGAGGAGAGAAAGAGAGACAAGGGCGGAAACGGGAAGCATCAACTCAACTTGTAGTTGCTTCCTGCATGTGCCTTGACCAGCCAAGCCCAGGGTTTCGAACCTGCCACCTCAGCCTCTCAGTACAATGCTCTGTCCCCCACGCTGCACCACCACTGATCAGGCTAAAGATTTTTTTTTTTGAAGCTTTTTTTTTTTTTTTGAGAGAGAGAGAGGCAAAGACAGGAACATGGAGCTGCTCCTGTATGTGCCCTGACCAGGAGTTGAACCCAGGACTGCCACATGCTGGGGCAATGCCCTACCAGTGAGCCAACTGGCCAGGGCCATCAGTGTGATATTTATGATGCTGAATGGGGTACTGGTTCTGACTTCCACTGTTGTCTTGTGTGGCTGATTCTGATGATCTCCCAGTTGTATCCACTCTTCTCATCACACTAAGCTTACAGAGATTTATTTTTCCAGAGTTAGCACTGTCTGATGCTTTTCCATGCATTTTCCAGTTTTTCTCACTCCTGATGGTGGAGAGAGTGGGTAGCCTTGGCCACCGAGGAGGACAGGATTCCCTGGTGTGGATTCTTAAACAGCTGCAAGGACGGGACAGTGTTCATCTCTCATTTTCTCTTAAACAAGTGCCCTTTGCTCCCTTTCCCTATTGCTCTCTGGAAACCAGATGGCATTCCCTGAGTTAGCGTGCGCCACTTAGGGTTTGCTAAAATGAAGGTCATGGTCCCAATAACACAACCCTCAAAATAGAAGATTTTTCACTCCCCAGTGGCATATTTTTGGGTGTCCATGGCTGCAATAGGCTGTATTTTTAGACATATCACATGAAGCAAACCCCCAGTTGATTTAAAAAGCACTTTAGGGGAGACTTTGAAGAACTCAATCAATGCTAAATGATGAACCTACCAACCTATTGCATGTCCTGTATTTTTTTAAAAAAATTTTTTTGTTTTGAGAGAAGCATCAACTCCTAGTTTTACTTAGTTGTGCCATTGGGTACCTCTCATATGTGCCCTGGCCGGGGCTAGAACCAGCGACCTCAGGCTGAGCCAGCAGCCTCAGTGCTGCAGGATGATACTCTAGCCACTGCGCCACCAGCCAGGGCAAAAATTGCTTCTTGTGTGTTTGAAAATTCTGTCTTGTGGTGTGGGGGGCTCAGTACATGTCTGAATGGTCAAGCTTCTCAAGTGTTTTGCAATCTCTCATTAACAAAATGTTGGACTTGTTCTTTTACTGAGCAAATTTATAATAAATATCCCACTCTAGAAGTGGGTTATCAAAGTTGTCATTTTGTTAATTCTTGCTTAATGTATTTGGAGACAATGTTATTAGTTGCATAAGAATTTGGCATTTTCTTTATTACAGGGGAGTTTCCTTTCCATTCTGTTTTAACCATCTTCTCTACCAACAGTGATATTTTTTGTTCATGCCTATAATCTGGGTGAAAGTTTATGTGCCATTATCAGGAGTAAATCTTTTTTTTAGATCCTTTTTAATTACTTATTGACTGATTTGAGAGAGAAAAGGAAGCTTTCATTTGTTGTTCCACTTAGTTCTGCATTCATTGGTTGCTTCCCCTATGTGCCCTGACTGGGGATCAAACCCACAACCTCGGCATTTTAGGACAATGCTCTAACTGACTGAACTAACTGGCCAGAATTCAGATCCCTTTATTTTATTTATTTTTTTAATTTAATTTTTATTTTTATTTATTCATTTTGGAGAGGAGACACAGAGTGAGAGAGAGAGAGAGAGAGAGAAAGAGAGAAAGAGGGGAGGAGCTGGAAGCATCAACTCCCGTATGTGCCTTGACCAGACCAGTGCAGGGTTTCGAACTGGCGACCTCAGTGTTCCCATGTTGACGCTTTATCCACTGCGCCACCACAGGTCAGGCCATTTCTAATTTTTTGAGGTAACACCATACTGCTCTCCACAGTGGCTGCGCCAATCTGCATTCCCACCAATAGTGCACAAGGGTTCCCTTTTCTCTATATCCTCGCCAGCACTTACTTATTGATGTATTGATGATAGCCATTCTGATGGTGTAAGGTGATATCTCACTGTGGTGGTTTTGTTTTGTTTTTATTTGAGAGAGTGACAGGAAGGGAGAGAGAGGATGAGAAGCTTCAACTTATAGTTGCTTTCACTTTAGTTGTTCACTGACTGCTTCTCGTACATGTCTTGACCAGGGCCGTGCCAATGTCACCCCTGCTCAAGCCAGTGATCTTTGGCTTTTCATGCCAACGATCATGTGGACAATTCCCCTGATCAAACCAGTGACTGTGTGCTGATCAGCCCATGCTCAGGACCAGCAACCTCAGGGTTTCGAACCTGCAACCTCAGCATTCTGGGTTGACACTTTATCCACTGTGCCACCACCAGTCAGGCTCATTTTTTAAATTTGCATTTCTCTGATGATTATTTACATTGAGCATCTTTTCATATATCTATTGGCCACATTTATGTCCTCTTTGGAGAAATGTCTATTCAGGTTCTCTGCCCACTTTTAATTGGATTATTTGGGGTTTTTTTTAATTGTTTTTAGTTTTTTTCATTAAGTGGGAGGCAGGCAGAGAGACAGACTCCTGCATACTCCACCACCACCAGGATCCACCCGGCAAGCCCACTAGGGGAAAATGCTCTGCCCATCTGGGGCTGCTGCTTTGTTACTAAGCAGCTGAGCTATTTCAGTTCCTGAGGTGAGGCCATGAAGTCATCCTCAGTGCCCAGGGACAAATTGCTGGTACCATTCGAACAATTTCAGCCATGGCTGCGGCAGGGGTGGAGAAGCAGATGGTCACTTCTCCTGTGTGCCCTGACAGAGAATTGAACCCGGAACTTTCACACATTGGGCCAATGCTCTACCGCTTAGCCAATCAGCCAGTGCCGGGTTTTTCTTAGTATTGAGTTTTATGCATTCCTTATAAATTTTGGATAGCAAGCCTTTATCAAAAGTATTGGGGAATATGTTCTTCCATTCAGCAGGTTGTCTTTTTATTTTGTTTATGGTTTCCTTTGCTGTTCTTTTAATTTTTTAAAAAATTGGGAAATGTGGCTACCCAAAAGTGTATGAAAATGTACACACAGAGTTGAAAGTCAATCAGGTGATTGCCACAGACCCATCATATATGTCTGTAAACAGTTCATCCTGAATTGCCAGGCAATTTCGGTACATGTGTACCTTATAGACCGTGCCCCGACCCTCAAGAGGAAGCCACTGTCTTACATCTTTTTCATTCCCTTGACCACCTTTCTGTTCACCACCTGTACATAAATCCACAAACATATATTCTGTTTTGACTGATTTTTTTATACCACATATAGTATCACATTGAATAATTCTTTGCATCTTGCTTCATTCAGAGAAAGAAAGATTTACCCAGGAAGGTTGTAGTGTCACTCCTCCTTTCTTTTTCTCTGTCCTGTAGGTTATTGTTTAGTTACGTTCATTTGAGAGACCCTTGTTGCTGTCTCACTGTAAATATTGCAAACAATGCTGCTAAAACTGCTTTTGCATAGGTCTCCTGATGGATGTCTGTGAAGTTTGTTCTTGACATGGAATTGCTGGGTTGTACGATCCACGTGTGATCAATACAAAAGTATTTAAGACAGAATAGAATTGTATGATTCCATTTATATGGAATTTCCAAGAAAAAGCAAATCTTTAGAGACAGAAAGCAGAACAGTGATTGCGTGGGGTTTGGTGGTGCCTGGGTGGGTGGGGGATTGATTGCAAAATGGCCAGGGGAACTTTGGGGGATCATGGACTATGGTGAAAATTGCACAACTCTTCAATTTATAAAAAGTCCTTGAGTCGTACATTGGCAATGGGTGGAGTTTTACAATGTGTAAATTACATTTTAATGAACTTGAGAAGGAAGGAAGGGAAAAAAGGAAGGAGGGAAAGAAATGCCACATGTTGTCTTGCGTGTCCACCGCTGCCTGGCGCCCAAAATCTCTGCTAAGATTCCGGTGCGAGGGAGCCACTTGCGGGGAGGGAGGGAGAGAGGACTCTGCCGATTGGCTCTGCATCCCCACCCTCCGCCTGCGATACCCTCCCCCGCACCACCATTCCCGGGGTCCTCGGTTCCTACAGCTGTGAAATGAGAATTTTTAACAATCGATTTAAAGAAACATGCCAGGCCTCTTCGACATGTTGTACAAATATTAACTTATTAAAAGAACACGTGGAATTAAGAATGGATGAATGGATCTCAGAATGGCCACATCTCACACCTCTTTGACCGGAGCCCTCCTCCCGCGCTTTGCCAGGGGCTATATTCGTGATCAGGGCTTCTAGTTCCCAGTAAATGAGATCTTCCGGGCGACACTGGACCAGAAGACAATCAGAACCTTAGACGGTCGGAGAACAGAGTAGAACCCGTTTGCGGCGGGGCGCGGGCGCCACCTGGTGGCGAAGTGCTGTAAGGCAGCGCGGCTGGAAACCAAAACGTTTTCTTTAGAATAAAGGAAGTTGCTATTCGGCGTTAATGATCAGCGGTCTGGAAATCAGTCTACCAAGCTGGGGGCCGTCTGATGCACAGTAAGAAATCATTTCACATCAACAACATAGTTTCGTGAAATACCACCCTGACCTGCATAATGCTTTTTTTCCTACTCTATTACTATTTTTAAATGCTGGTTAAGTCACCTTAAGTTGGTTTCCTGACTCTCGCGAGTCTCCAGTGAGACAGTAGGATAACGTTTTCCACCGTCCTAGCTTATTCCTGCTGAAAAACTACGATGGAGAAAGGGTTGGTACCCAGGCCACACCCCCAGTGATGTTTCTCCACCAGTATGCTACCTGCAGGACTTCCCTGTCAGCTCTGATTTCCAGATGAGGAACTAAGTTCAGAGAGGTGAAGACACTCATCCAAGGCCACACAGCTTATATGCAGCAGTGCCAGTTTCTGCCTCCCTCCTGGAGAAGAGAAATCACTAAATGTTCCAAATTGCCCTGCTTTTTAGTATAATTTCAGTCTTTTCTCCATGTTTGCCAATAAGATTGAGCTGTATAAGTCAGCTGTTTTTCTTAAACAGTATATGTAAATTAATGAGATTCCAGAGAGCAGGTTTAAAAATGCAAGTCTTCATATGGAACAAAATGAATCAGAGATGAAAATAATTGCACCACAGAGATGGACACATACTGCAAGTCAGGTATTTTTCCCCCTGAAGGGTCATTTGTTACACATTTACCAGCAGAGCACTGGGTAGGCCTTACCACATTGTGAGAGAGCAAGGCTGGATTGTCTGAACAGGTGAGGAAATGTGACAATAATTTTCATCCTCGTCATTGTCATACTCATAATTGCAGACATTGGTGAACATTTACTATGTGCCAGTTCTAAAGCTTTACATGTACCAGTTTTTATTCTAAAAAAAAAAAAAAAACCCTTTGATGTATGGACTATTGGCAACCAATTTTAGGGGAAGGAAACCCAGATTATTAACTTCCAGGTTTAGGAAGGTGGATGATGGAACCTGACCGGTGGTAGCACAATGGATAGAGCATAGACCTGGGATGCTGAAGTCCCAGGTTTGAAACCGAGATCTCTGGCTTGAACACAGCCTCATCTGGCTTGAGCACAGGCTCACCAGCTTGAGCATGGGGGTTGCGGAGTTGAGCATGGGATCATCCATCAACATGATCCCATGGTCGCTGGCTTGAGCCCAAGATCACTGGCTCGGCTGGGTCCCCTGGTCCAGGCACGTATGAGAAGCAATCAATGAACAACTAAAAGTGATGCAAGTATGAGTTGATGCTTCTCATCTCTCCCTTCTTATCTTCTTTGGAAGGGCGGATGATAGATTGTCTGGATTTGGTCGCATTAAACTTTGAGAGGGCATCTGACAATGACAAGAGTTACCCACGGCATTTAAATCCCTCATTCTCAACCCCACACCAAAGTAGGAAAGGAACAGAGTCTGCTTTATTTCTCTGACCCTGCAGCAGGTGTTAGGGTCGTTGCCAAATATTCCTTTCCCTCTGTCCTTCCATATGGAGCGTCCCATCCCCCTTTGAAGTTGGGTGTGGTCACAATAAATGTGAGCGGAAGTGATATGTATCATATCCAGGTAGGAGATTTAAGGGTCATTGTCACCTGTTTCCCAGTGACAGACTGGCAATCATCTAGACAGCGGCTGTTCCAAATGCCTGGGACACAAGGATGGGTGGAGCAGAG
Organism: Rhynchonycteris naso; assembly: GCA_037038555.1. Classification (NCBI taxonomy): domain Eukaryota; kingdom Metazoa; phylum Chordata; class Mammalia; order Chiroptera; family Emballonuridae; genus Rhynchonycteris; species Rhynchonycteris naso. The sequence continues at coordinate 249,190,263 of CM072997.1, read as the reverse complement.
CCCTGAGCTGATGCACAATAGACTTATAACACTGGCAAGTGATAAACATTTGTTGTTAGGCCACTGAGATCTTGGGACTGTTTGTTTCTGTAGCATAACCCAGCCTATCCTGACTGATACCCTGCCCTGTTCTTGGGAGAGCCTGAAATGTGGAGGTCCAGACAAAATGAATGGATGAATGAGTAGGACCATAAATTTTCCCCTGGGCCAGAAGTAGAGAAACAGCCATGTCTCTAGGTTACTCTCTCACATAGACACTTGTCACCAGGCTGGGGTAAAAGTTGGGCTTTAACCTTTATTTCTTATGGTCAGAGCTCATGCAGACCCTGACCTCTTTGCCCCAATTCTTCTGCCATGGTCAGTACTTGGGGCTCTTGGGGAGGGCAAGGAATGAGGAGCTACCAAGACAATGTCAACAGATGCCAGGAGAGCCTGGGATAGGAAGGAGATGTGAAGGAAGTAGAAATAAGGAAGCAGAAACAGGAGGCGGGTGGGGAACCAGAGAATCAGAGCAGAGATGGGGAGACAGACTGAAACCAGACAGACACAAAAGATGGGAAACTGAGAACAGGACACTGGGAGACAGAAACGGAAAGAAGGGTGGGGACCAGAGGGAGAGACCCGGAGACTGGGACGAGATGAGAAGAGCCTAAGGACACAATGAAAGGGAGGGGGAGACGGCCCTGGGGGTAGGGGCCTGAACTGGGAGAGAAAGACAGTCACAGGGAAAACCGGGGCGGAGGGGCGGGAGTGGGCCGACACCAAGCTGGCCCGCATGGCGCAGGGGCAGGCGGGCCAGGTGCCCTAGTCGTAGCTCCTGGAGTCTTTGCTCATGGCGGAGCCTGGGCGGCTGCTGGAGGCAGGGCCTATGCTCAACTCTGCCGCGGTGCCTCCGTCCTGCGCACCTCCAAAGCTTTCGGGCCCTCTGCTGGACTCCACGTAGCTAGTGGACTCCAGGTAGCCGCTAGAGTCGGGGGTTCTGAAGGTCACGTGGCCCCCGGTTGAGCCCTGGCTGGAACCGGGGTCACCAAAGGTGAGGCCGCCAACATTGGAGCTGGTGACGTGGCCTCCGCTGGACGCTAGGACGCCACTAGTCTTATGGCTCAGGAGGGACGCAGTGGGACTAGAGCTCCTGATGGCCGCCAGGGGCGTGCCTGAGCCGGCCCTTGGGGCGCTGGAGAGGACCATGCTGGGGCTGCTGTCGATCCCCTTCACTGAGTCCGCCAGCTCCTTCAGATGCTGCTCCCGGGCCTGCTCCCGGGCCTCCAGCTGCGGGGAGGTGCGTTAGGCCCGGGGGCTGAGGTCCCGCCCCTACCCGTCAGGCTCCCGTTCTCACCGATCTGGTCACGTGGCTCAGCAGCTCCTCCTTGCTTAGAGGATAGTCTTCTTTGGCCTCAAAGCCTGCGGGGTCCTCACTAAAGTCGGCAAAGGCAGGACGGGACTGCAACTCCACCCACTAAAGGCGGATGGTTCCACATTGCCACACCCAGAGACCCTGAGTCATGCTCTGGCCAGCCCCGAGGGCCTTTGCCCCTCTGGTGTACCCAGGGCCCATGGTCCCATACTATGCCTACAGCTCCTACTCGTTCACCAGAACACTCACTCCAGCTTCTGCTCCGACCCCCCAAAGCCAAACCCACACTCCAGTTCCAAAACCCCCTAAAACCCTGAATCCCATTTGTGCCCTCTGCCACCTAGAATCTCCGTCCCCCGCCTCCCCCTCTTTCCCTGGGCCTCACCGGTTGTCAGGGAGCTGAGGCAGGGTCACCTTCTTCGGAAGATCCTCCGGGCTCTTGCCCAGCACCAGGAGGGCAGCGTCAGCCAAGCTGGAGGAGTAGCTCTGGAGGGGACGGGCCTCAGCTCAGGCACCTCCCCGCGGCCCTGGCGTCCGGGCCTCCCTGTCCCCTCCACGCCCGCAGCCACACACCTGGGTGGCTACGTAGGCCTGCACCGTCAGGAGCTCCACCAGCCGCTTCTCAATGAGGCCCAGGAAGAGGCCTATGTCGCGGTCTCGCATGTAGGTCTTGATCCCCAGGAGGTCGTTGATGATGGTGCTGTCACACTGGGCCCTGGTGAAGAGCTGCTGGATGTCTGGGGACGCGGGGAGTGAAGGGTGGGCTGTTATGGATCTGGTGCCTGCTGGGTGCCAGCCCTCTCCTTCCCTCAAGCCCCCACTACCCTTTCTATAGTGACAGTGAGCAAGGCTTGAAGATGTCCCCAAGCGCAGGCAGTGGGAGGGCATCGCTGTGTGCCTGGCATGGGGCTCAGAACACCGGAAGGCAAACGGGATGCGGGGGTGGAGGTGGAGAATGTCAAAGGAAAAGCTGAAGCACTTCCCTGAAACACTTCCCCACAGAGTGTTAGAAGCGCCCAGCTGCCACGGACCCTCAGCTCCAGACATCCTCCAGAGAAGCACCACGGGCGTGCTTTCCTGGTTTTAATATTGGACTCCAGGTGCAAGCAACTGGATTAATCCCTGTCCTTGGCTGAGCCATGGGTCATTGTCATGATCCACTCGTACAACTGACCTGTGTATGACCCACTTACATTTAGTTAGCTAACTGGTTATATTTTTATTTTGGGGTGTTTTTTTTTTTTTTAGAGTATGCTTATTGAAGCTGGGGACAGTGAAAGGAGGAAGGGCTGGGGGTGGAAGAGGCAACCGGAGAGCTTGGGCAGGGCCACTCTGGCTCACTGGAGAGTCACGAAAGAGGACTTGGACAGGTTCAGGGGCTGACCCCTGGATGAGCTGCTGCTGCCTGCTGCTCTCCTGGTTGCAAGTCTTGTGGGGACGCTTAGAGTTTAGGAGATGCAGATGTGGGAGGATAAGAGGGGAAGGGGATGTAGAGGGGAAAAGGAAAGGCACATGCACACTCCTGGGAGGAAGAGAGCGCCAACTGGTTATTTTTTAGTGGAATAAGAAGGCACCACAACCTTGTCAAAAATCGGCAAATACCTTCAGGCACCAGCTATCCCGGTGCCTCCTCCCCCTGAACTCCAGGCTCCTGTACAGTTTCCTTCTGGAGTCCTTCGGTAAACAACCCCCAGACTACCTGCACAGCTCAGGGCCATCCCAAGTCCGCCCCTTCTCCTGGACCGGCCTCATCCTCACCAGGCCCCACGTGGTGCTGCTCACCCCTTATCCCCGTGGCCCATCATTCTCATACCTTGGCCCCTCCTTTCCGTCCTCCTTTCCCTAACCTCTCTGCCCACCATGCATGCTTCCCTGCTCACAACCCTCCCATGGCTCCTCAGCACTTCCAGGAAGTGCCTCAGCCTGAATCCCTTCAGGACCAGGCCCTCTCCAACCCACACCCCGCATTCCCCCTTGGACGAAAAACCCACGTGTATGAATGCACCTCTAGGCCTTGGCCTCAATTGCCAGGAGCAACCCCCATCCCTGGTGTTTCAGTTAAACACTCATCCTTCAAGGTGGGCATCAAGCATCACTGCTCCCAGGAAGCCTTCCATCACCCCAGCAGAGCTGGTGTCACGGGTGTGACACCAGGGTGGTGGCCCAGGGCCTGCGCTCAGAGGACCCTGCATTTGGTTTGATACTCTGCTGTTGCCACCTTGAAATTCCTTTTTTTTTTTTTTTACAGGGACAGAGAGAGAGAGGGATAGATAGGGACAGACAGGAACGGAGAGAGATGAGAACCATCAATCATCAGTTTTTCACTGCGACACCTTAGTTGTTCATTGATTGCTTTCTTGTATGTGCCTTGACTGAGGGCATTCATCAGACCGAGTAACCCCTTGCTCGAGCCAGCGACCTTGGGTCCAAGCTGGTGAGCTCTTTTTTTTTGCTCAAGCCAGATGGGCCCGTGCTCAAGCTGGTGACCTCAGGGTCTCTAACCTGGGTCCTCTGCATCCCAGTTTGACGCTCTATCTACTGCACCCCGCCTGGTCCAGCAACCACCTTGAAATTCTTGACAAATTTTTTTTTTTTCAGAGACAGAGAGAGAAAGTCAGAGAGAGGGATAGATAGGGACAGACAGACAGGAACGGAGAGAGATGAGAAGCATCAATCATCAGTTTTTCGTTGCGACACCTTAGTTGTTCATTGATTGCTTACTCATATGTGCCTTGACCGCGGGCCTTCAGCAGACCGAGCAACCCCTTGCTTGAGCCAGCGACCTTGGGTCCAAGCTGGCGAGCTTTTGCTTAAGCCAGATGGGCCCGAGCTCAAGCTGGCAACCTTGGGGTCTCAAACCTGGGTCTTCCGCATCTCAGCATCTCAGTCTGACACTCTATCCACTGCACCACCGCCTGGTCAGGCAGGTGGCCCCACGTTTTAATTCTGCACTGAGACCCCAAAATGATGCTCCCTTACTCCACACTGAGTTAGGCCCAGTCCTGCTCCAAAGTGCCCTGGGTGTCCGCCATGCTTGCCCCTGGGTTACAAGGACACCATATCCTCCTGGTCAGGTCCCTCCCAGCCTCTCCCCACCAGGGCCCCGTCATCCCACGTGGGGGGGGGAGGGTGGCGGCACAGCAGCTTCAGTGGCAGGGGAAGGCAGAATGCCAATGACTGAGCTCCACCTATGCACTGTGAGGTGGCTTCCTGCTGGCTCCCCATTGCACTGCCACCTTTCTGTCTCCACCTTTAGCTTTCCATCCATCATCCCATCTAATCATCAGGAACACCCACAAAGTAGGTGCTGCGTCCTCTTCCCAGAGGGGATCAGACAGGGGAAACAACACACCAAGCTTCACAAATGGTGGAGCTGAAACTCAAACCCAGGGCCATCAGACTCTTAAGTGCTCTGCACCGGAAGGATGAGTGGACGATGAATGTAGGACGGATGGGTGGATACTGAATGGATAGGTCGATCAATGCTGAATGAATGAATACTGGATGGATGGGTGGATCATGCTAAGTGAATGAATACTGGTTGGATGGGTGGATGAATGGATGCAGGACAGATGGGTGGATATTGGATGGATCAGTGCTGGATGAATGAATACTGGATGGATGGGTGGATGGATGGATGGATGGATGATGGATATACAATGAATGAGTAATTGAGTACACAAAGTCATTCCTAGAAACCTCCAAGTGGCCAGCCCAAGTCTGGGCCCTCTGCACACTCCTCACTTCCTCCCAGAGAAAAAAGTGGGGCAGGCGCTCACCAGCCTTGAGTTTCTCCAGCTGCCCCCGAAATTCCTGGGAGCGGGCCTCAAGTTTATCTGCCTCGGAGCGCCTGTCTTCTATGCACTGCTGTAACACCACCTGGTGCTCCCTTTGCAGCAACTGCCGGGTGGCCTCACCGGTGTGTGCCTTGTTCATGGCCTCCTGCATCTGCGGGCAGGGGTCGAACGCTGGGCCCAGCTTCGGGAGAGGGTCTGACCCTCCAAGGATGGGAAAGGTGCCAGGTGAGGAGCAAGGGGTGGAGTGGGGCTCACTCACTTCCTTGATCTCGTCCTGCAGACGCTCTAGCTCCGAGTTTTGCTCATTGATGAAGGTGAACTCCGCGAAGTTGCGCTCTTCCACTGCAGGAAAAGGCGGCGCCCCGGGAAACAGAGCCAGAGAAACACGGACAGGGAGAAACACAGAGATACAGAGAGACACAGAGAAGGACAGAGAGAGAAATGTTGAGAAGGACAACACAGAGAAAGAGAGATACAGACAGAAAAAGGGGACACAGAGAAAATCAGAGAGAAAGAAAGAGTGACAGAAAGTCACAAAGTGACCCAGAAATACCCCGAGACACAGACACATAGAAGTGAGGGAGAGAGATCGGTAGAGGTGGGTAAAAAGAGAACAGAAGACCCAGGAGACAGACAGCAACAGCGACAATAGAGGCAGGGTGGAGGGAAAGATTTGCAAAGTGACTCTTAGGCCCAGGAGGAGCAGGGAGTTAAGGGAAGGGGGTGTGGGGAGGTGGGAGACAGACATGCCCAGGGAAATTCCACAGAAACAAAAAGGCACTTGGAGGGGGCAGAGAGATGCAGAAAAGAGGGGAACAAGCCCTGGCCGGTTGGCTCAGCAGTAGAGCGTCGGCCCAGTGTGTGGAAATCCTGGGTTCAATTCCTGGTCAGGGAACACAGGACAAGCGCCCATCTGCTTCTCCACCCTCTCCCTCTCCTTCCTCTCTATCTCTTTCTAATTCTCTCCCGCAGCCAAGGCTCCATTGGAGTAAAGTTGGCTGGGGCACTGAGGATGGCTCCATGGCCAACCCCTCAGGCGCTAGAATGGCTACGGTGGCAAAGAAGCAACAGCCCAGATGGACAGAGCATCGCCCCCTGGTGGACATGCCGGGTGGATCCCAGTCGGGCACATGCGGGAGTTTGTCTGTGCCTCCCCGCTTCTCACTTCAGAAAAATAAAAAAAATAAATAAATAAAAACCAAACAAACACATGTAATAAAGAAAAGAGAGGGATGAACAGAAGAAAGGGGACAAGAGGTGGAGATGGTGGGAGAGAGGTGGGGGAGGGGCGGAGAGAGGCAGAGGCGGGCCCACAGGAAGGGGTGTGCAGAAGCAGCCTGTGCCTCCCGCTCAGGTAGAGTGCAGAGAGCCCTCGGTGAACGAGAGAGGCACAGTGTGCACCTGCCTGGGGTGCTGGGGGCCGCGCCGCGCCCCCTCCCCGGCCCAGGCACTCACTCTCCAGGTACTTGTCCACCAGCACGTCCGGGTCACTCTCCCCGGTGAGCTGGAACAGCTTGTTCAGGGTGTCCTCGTAAGACAGTACCAGCTTCTCCTGGGAGGTCTTGTGAAGTCCCTGGGCTACCTCCTGGGCTGGGGGCAGAGGAGCCGTGAGGTCAGCGTCCAGAGTGCCACTAGCCGGGAGGGGCCTCATGAAGATGAGCCAAGGCCCCAGCACGCCCTGACCACGAGGGGGTGGCCGCCGCCGTGCAGACCCCATCCCCCTATTCCATCCCCGCTCTCCAGCACCCCTTGCACGCCAGGTCCGCCTGCCTGTGTGTTGTGACACCTGGAGACCCGTGCTGTGCCCCTCCCCGGGTGTACGCCTATGGGGTGCGGAGGAGGCGGCCCAGCCTCACCCCGCTTCTCGCGCTTCTCCAGGACCACCGGGTCCGGCTGCCGCTCGTCGTTCTTGAGTTTGAGGAAGCGGTGTAACTGGTCCAGGTGCGCGATCTGCCGCTGCAGGGTCTGTACCTCCGTCTGGTTCTGGGCCACCTCCTTGTCTGCCCTCTCCCGCAGCATGTCCATCTTGGTCTTTGCCTCCTCCCTGAGGGAGGTCAGTCGGGTCAGGGAGATTAGAGGCTGGATGAGGGTCAGCCTGGGGGTTTCGGGGATGGGTGGGGTCAACCTGTTCACCAGGAATGGGGTAGAATCAAATTGCTGTTATCCTCAGCTCACAAAAGGCAGAAAACTTTCTAAGTTCTAGACGTGGGTCAGGATGGGGTTTGGGGCGGAGTCAGGGCCTGGGGGTGCGAGGCCACGTAAGCCCACAGAGGGCGCTGCTGCAGTGCAGGCTGATAACAGAAAAAATAAAGTGAGACAAGCATTGCTAAGAGAGCCACTTCAGTTAGAGTCGGAGGCTATTAGGGAAGTAGGGCCAGTGCATATCTCCTACTTCAGTTCCCAAAGCTGCTATTAAGTTGCTAAACCTGTTGCTAAACTCAGTTCAAGGCTGAGCCTTGAACAACTGGGGCCATAAACCTCACGGCACAACAGCTGCTGTGTGGATTCTATGGACTTGATCTCCCCTGCGCCTTAGTGCCAGGCAGCCAGCAGCCAGCCAGCCTCCTGTGCATGAGATAATGACGCTGTGTGGGTTTCGCCTTTGTAAACCTGCCTTTCTTTGTTCTCTCCAGTGCCAGCTGAGTTGCTTCCTGAGCCTGTCTCTCCCTGATTGCAATCCCTTTGCTCAAATAAATGCTTTCTGTTCTTTATCACAGCCTGAACCTCTTGTTTGGTTAACAGTGCACAGGGCATGGGGGGGGGGCATTAAGATGGCACTGATGGCACAGTTAGAGAGGACGCTCAGCTCCCTCCCGAAGGGGAGACCAGGTGATAGGTGATGGGCTGGAGTTTGGGGGTTCATGAGGTGGGAAATATAGGGGGCTTGGACCATTCAGGACCTCCTGTTGAACAGGTAGGTGACATCACTAGCGCTTGAGCACACACCCTGTTAAGACCTTGGGGACACCCAGAAGCTTCATTCACTGAACCGCCCGGGGCCTGCACATCTAAAAATGTAGCTTCTAAGCTTTGCAGTGTACTGCAGCCAGCTTAAATTCAGAGTGCCCCAAGTGTACTTCATAGGTCAGAGGGTCAGAAGTCAGAGAGTCATCAGTTTGGGAGACCGGCAGGCCATTCTCCTCAGGTCGCTGCCCATGGACCATTCGAGTTCCGACCTCCACACCTTTGCTGGCTTTGGTTCCTTCACCCGAAGCATCAGCTTCCTGCTCTATTCAAAGTCCTTGAGGCCTACTTGGGTCAACCCTCCTCCGTGGGAAACCTCCCCTGCCACCCACCAGCCCTGCCCAGTGACCTTTTTGCCTCTGGTGGCAGCCCCTCAGGTATTAGGACTCATAGCTCTTTCTGTGCCTTGAACTCCATGCCAACTAAGAGGCAGGGAAGAGGGAAGCTGACCACCTGAGAGCCGGGCTTTGCAGGGGCTGCTCTACCATCTCCATGAGGTAGACACCATTATTATTGCCATGTCACAGTGGAGATTCAGAGAGGGGAAGTGACCTGACCAGATCATTTAGTATGGAAGCACTGGTGACATGGCTGCATCTGACAGGAAGTGTCAGTGATGATGCCTGCCCCACCTTCTAGCTGAGACCATCCTGTCCTGAACCCAGCGGGGCTGCCCAATGCAGTCATGTGGGGAGTGCTGGCGGAAGCTGGATCCTGGTGATGTGCTCACAGGCCAGCAGGCATCCCCTGGGGGCATGGAGACCAGACCATGAGCCGGCCAATCAGATTCTCTCCCTCAGGAAGTGAATTGGGAAACACTAAGAATGGGACCGGGTCTGACCAGGCAGTGGCGCAGTGGATAGAATGTCAGACTGGTACGTGGAAGACCCAGGTTCAAAACCCCAAGGTTGCTGGCTTGAGCAGGCTCATCTGGTTTGAGCAAGGCTCACCAGCTTGAGCACGGGGTCTCTGGCTTAAGTATGGGATCATAGACATGACCCCATGGTTGCTGGCTTGAGCTGAAAGGTTGCTGGGTTGAGCAAGGGGTCACTCGCTCTGCTGCAGTCCCCTGGTCAAGGCACATATGAGAAAGCAATCAATGAACAACTAAGGTGCCACAACGAAGAACTGATGCTTCTCATCTCTCTCCCTTCATGTCTGTCTGTCCTCATCTGTTCCTCTCTCTGTCTCTCTGTCTCTGACACACACACACACACACACACACACACACACACACACACACACACAGAATAGGACCAAAAGCTGAAAGTGGAAGCATGTAGTGAGAGAAGCCAGAAGCAACCCAAGGTCGTGTTAAGAAGGCCCAGTTAGGAAGAAGCCAAAGCTATTGTGAGCAGAAGCCAAGAGGTACAGGCAGGGCTCTGGAGGGGTCATGCAGACAACAGGCCCGAAATTACAGTATCAGCCATAAAAAGGAGAGAAGAGTTGACACGTGCTGCTACAGAGATGAACCTTGACGGCATTATGTTAAATGAAAGAAGCCAGTCACAAAAAGTCACATATTGTACAACTGCATTTACATGAAATGTCTGGACTAGGTAAATCCATAGAGATAGGAAGGGAACTAGTGGTTTCCAGGGCACTGGGAACAAGGGGAAGAGAGAGTGACTGCTTCAGGTTTCCTTCGGGATGATGAAAGTGCTTTCGATCCAGAAAAAACATTACAGACTAACAAACGCCACTGGATTGAACGCTTTAAATGGTGAATTCTGTTTGTTTATCCTGACAAGTCACTAAAGCCAGAAGGCAAATTGGGGCTACAGCTGAGGTCAGAAGGAGCCATGAACCTGAGAAAGCAGAAGTCACGAGATAGAAACACGACACTGAATAGGCCGAGGAAACCACTTGGGACAAGAGAACAGGGTGGAAGTTCAGGAAGAGCCGGGTCGGAAGGAGGGTGTGATGGAGCCCAGGGAGCCGCAGAGACAGAGACAGAAGACAGAAAGCACAGTGGGTGGGTCTCCGTTCCACGCATGTCTCTATCTCACAGGGGCTTGAGAGACTCTGTCCCTGTCAACCATTCTGACTACTTCCCCGGCCCAGACCCATGCTGCGTGCGCTCTGTACACTGTCTTACTTAATCCTCTCTCCGTCCCTGTGTGCTACATGCCAGGTACAGACTGGGGCCAAAGAGGTTAATTCACACCCTCAGGCGTAGGACCCTGCCAAAGTTGCTGGGAAAGCAGTGGAGAGAAAGGGGCACTTTATGAAAAACAATGTCAGTTCTGATGGTCAATTTCTTGAGTTCGGATCCTCCTGCCACTGCCTTATGAAAGGTGTGGGCTGAATGACCCTAGTCCAGGACACCCCGGCAGGCCCTACCTTACGGTATAGGCCGAGGTGGAGGAGGTTATGAGGGCGCTGATCATGTTCTGCAGGTGATGGATCTCCTGCTGAGAGAAGAAAGCAAATGCCACTCTCATGCCTCATGGCCGCGGGCTTTCCTCAGGGCCCGCGTTTCCCCAGTGGGAAGTTGAGCTCCAGTGCTTATGAATACAGGGTTTCCTAATTAGTAGCAGCCGGTAGAGGGATTTTTTTTTTCCTTTTTTATAACAGAGACAGAGACCGAGAGAGGGACAGATAGGGACAGACAGACAGGAAGGGAGAGAGATTAGAAGGATCAATTCTTCATTGCAGCATCTTAGTTGTTCATTGATTGCTTTCTCATATGTGCCTTGACCAGGGGGTGGGGGGTGGGGGCTACAGGAGAGGGAGTGACCCCTTGCTCAAACCAAGGACCTTGGGCTCAAGCTGGTCCCGCGCTCAAGCCGGTAACCTCGGGGTTTCAAAACTGGGTCCTCCGCGTCCCAATCTGATGCTCTATCCACTGTGCCACCGCCTGGTTAGGCAGTAGACAGATTTTTAAAGAGGCACAAAGTGCTCTGGCCAAGTAGCTCAGATGATTAAAGCATAATTGATACACTAAGGTTGTATCACCCATCAGGGCACATACAGGGATGAAGCAATGAATGCATAAATGAGTGGAACAACAATCGATGTTGTCCTCTCTCCCTTCCTCTCTCTCTAAAATCAATCAATCAGTAATAATAGTAATAAAATTAAAAGAGGTACGAAGTGAGTGGAAAGCCAGGCCGAGAGCTGGATGCTGGCTCAGGGGGTTTATCCTGGTGAAATGCTCCAGCCAGAATATGCCTGAGAGCACAGACCCAACCTGTTCAGACTCAGATGTCTGTGTGAATGTCGTCACTGTGACCACACTCAACTGTTTCTGCTTCCACGGAAATGTCTCTGCAGTTGATGAGTAAAAGGGTTCTTTCAGGAGAAAGAAGGAAGTCAGTCATGTATTTTTTACACATGTATAATGTATATGTATTAATGTACTGTATATACAATATACATATATACACATGCATATACACACATAGCATGTATTAATATTCTGGAATATTCCCCATTTCATCTTCCTGTCTATTCCCCCACAGAGGGAGAAAGGGCTCCTACTAGTCATACCTAGGACCATATGAACATTGTAGTGAATAATAACCCAGCATGGATTACAACCCACAGAATAAAGTAAGAATACGTGAATGTTTTACTGATGAATCACAAATATACAGAGAGAATGAGAAGCTTTTTCTTAAGTAAAATTTCACCTTATGAATGTAGAAGAAATGATAGAAATTCAGGTTCGTGCCCACCCAGGGACGCCTTTGTGCTTCTTAGCCTGGCCTGTGGTGACGCAGTGGATAAAGCGTTGACCTGGAACACTGAGGGCATCAGTTCGAAACCCTGGGCTTGCCCGGTCAAGGCACATATGGGAAGCAGAGAAACAACTACTATGAGTTGATGCTTTCAACTCCTCCAACCACCTTCTCTCTCTCTCTCACCTCTCTCTAAAATAAATAAATAAAATCTTTTAAAAAAAAGGAAAGAAAATAAGTAAGTGGCAGCCATTACAATGATAATTATTCATACAAGAATCAAACATGAGGTCACCAGCTTGAGTGCAGCCTCACCAGTCTGAGCATGGGGTCATTAGCTTCACTGGCCTGAGCAAGGGGTCACTGGCTCGGCTGGAGCCCCCTGGTCAAGGCATGTATGAGAGGTAATCAATGAACAACTAAAGTGTTGCAACTACGAGTTGATGCTTCTCATCTCTCTCCCTTCCTGTCTGTCTGTCTCTGTCTCTCTCTCATTAAAGAGAGAGAAAGAGAGAGAGAGAGAGGAACCCATGGAATGTTAATGGTTTGGCTTCCCAGTGGGTGCTCTGAGTGATAATAGTCAAAATGACATCTCTGCTTTCCCGAGGCATTTTGGAACACTTCCTGGGTCTACATTCCCTCTAAACTAAAGGAAACCTATGGCTTCGTCAGTTCTATATATGAGGACCGAGTACTAGAGAAAGGCATGGCAATTCCTGTTCTCTCTTCCACCCCACTGGGGTCAAGGGGTCCTGGGCTGGAGAACCACTGACCCTCTGCAGCTTGCGGTCCATGTTCAGATAGTGGTTCCTTTCAATCAGTAGGAGATCCAGCTCCTCCCGCAGGGCTGCATTCCGCACCAGCTGGATGTCAAAGCGACAGGTAACCTGGGGTGGGGGGAGCAGGGGTGGGGTAATAGGATTCAAGAGTCTGTCTGAGGCCTGGCCTGCCATCCTCCTCCACACTCAGGTGGGGATGGGGCGCTTGTCAGATATGGGGCCTGTTCCCATTTGGGGACCTTGAGAGCATCTCCAGCCCCACCTTAGAGCCCAGGCACCAGTCTCCTTTCCTTGGGATCCTCCATCCCTCCAGGATCCTATCTCCTGACCCCCTCAAGGCACCCTGTGTGCCAGGACTCAAGGTTTCCAGGAATCTGGTCCACTGTTTCCAGAACTTGACCCCATGCTCATTTGTCCCCCAACCCAAGCTCAGGCTTGGAAGAGCCAAGAGGCTGACACTCACCCTATCCAACTGATCTTCTGCAATCTTAATCCTTTTCCAGATCTTGGCCTTGTGATCCAGCAGGACTCCTGGGGCCCCAGCATCCTTACTGTGGACAGAGATCCGGGTCTCCCACTCCTGGATCTGGAGGAAAGAGGAAGGTACCCATTTGTTGCCCGAATGTGGGAGAGACTGAAAGACCAAGCAAGGAGATGGGTGGGAGGGCGAGTGGCCGAGTGTGGCTGACATCTGCCATCCTTGTGGCCCCAGCCGTCTGCGGACCCCAGCCTTCAGTGTGCATCTGGCTTCCAACCACAACAAGCCACCCAGGTTGGCACCATCACAGTGATTGGCCGAGAGGTGGACATGTGGCCCAGACCAAGTCAGCCTGCACCCTTTCTTCGTTTTGGGGGGGGCGGGGGAAATGCATGAGCTGGATGGATGGAACTCCAGGACTTCTGCTGTCATAGTCCCCACTGCACTGAGCATCCTAGGAGAATGAGGCCAGTAGACAAAGTGGAGACAGACTCTGAGAGATGGTGAGAGTGAGCCCTGATGCCCTTAGGGCCCCTGGGTCTGTTATGCCGAACCTGCTTCCAACCTGACCTCATTTCCATATTCATCTTAACTTATTGGGGGTATGCTCTTTCCCCAACTAAACTAGAAGCTCCATGAGGGCTAATTTTTGTCTTTTTGTGACTGACACGGAACAGTTGCTCAGTAAAACATGAAGACTGAATGAATTGCCTAAGACTGTGTCTCCCAACTGCACACTGTTATAGTTGGCGTGTGTCCCACAGAATTTATATGTTCAAGTGCTAATCCCCAAGACCTCAGAATATGACCATGTCTGGAGACAGGATCTTCACAGAAGTCAAGTTAAAATTTTTTTTAATTTATTTATTTTATTCATTTTAGAGAGGAGACACAGAGTGAGAGAGAGAGAGAGAGAGAAAGAGAGAAAGGGGGGAGGAGCTGGAAGCATCAACTCCCATATGTGCCTTGACCAGACCAGTGCAGGGTTTTGAACTGGCGACCTCAGTATTCCCAGGTCGACGCTTTATCCACTGCGCCACCACAGGTCAGGCCAGAAGTCAAGTTAAAATGAGGTCGCCCGACCAGGCGGTGGCGCAGTGGATAGAGGGGGGAACCCAGGTTCGAGACCCTGAGGTCGCCAGCTTGAGCGCGGGTTCATCTGGTTTGAACTAAGTTCACCAGCTTGAGCCCAAGGTCACTGGCTTGAGGAAGGGGTCACTCACTCTGCTGTTGCCCCCTGGTCAAGGCACATATGAAAAAGCATTCAGTGAACAACTAAAGCGCCGCAACGAAGAATTGATGCTTCTCATCTCTCTCCGTTCCTGTCTGTCTGTCCTTATCTGTCCCTCTCTCTGACTCTCTCTCTGTGTCTCTGTCCAAAAAAAGAAAAGTTAACATGAGGTCATTAGGGTGGGTACTCATCCAGTAGGACTGGTGTGTTCAGAAAAAAGAGAAATGTGCACACACACACATGCAGACGAGGCGAATGCCACATGAACATGAAGGCAGAGAGCGGGTGATGCTCTACAAGCCCAGGGACATCAGGGTGCCAGCAAACCACCAGAGACAGGGGAGATGCAGGGAATGGATTCCCTTCACAGCCCTCAGAAGGGACTCACACTTCTGGCACCTTGATCTTGGACTTCCAGCCTCCAGAACTGTGAGATGATCAATTTCTGTCATCTTGTCTACAGTACTTTGTGACAGCAGCCCCGCAGAAAGTGAATACATGCACCACGGTGCCCCAGAGTGTTGCAGCAAACTCAAGGGGTGCACCATGCGGCTATTGGAAATTTTTAAGGAAAACACATTGACATCAATCAGACACCATGGGAACTACAAGGTCATGGTCGTTCCCAGATTCAACACAAGATGGTGCTATATTTATTTCAGTGATGTCACATCTTTGTGAAACAGTTTTTGGTGGTTGCTATGATAAAAATCAAATACCTAAAAATGTTACCATTGGAGGAAACTGGGCAACACCCACAAAGAACCTCTCTGTGTTATTTCTTCTAACTGCATGTGAAGCTACAATTATTGCAGGAAGATTTTCAATTTTGGCCTGCCCGGGCGGTGGCGCAGTGGATAGAGCATCAAACTGGGATTCGGAAGACCCAGGTTCGAGACCCTGAGGTCGCTGGCTTGAGCGCGGGTTCATCTGGTTTGAGCAAAACTCATCAGCTTGGGCCCAAGGTCGCTGGCTTGAGCAAGGGGTCACTTGTTCTACTGGAGCCCCCGGTCAAGGCACATATGAGAAAGCAATCAATGAACAACTAAGGTGCCGCAATGATGAATTGATGCTTCTCATCTCTCTCCCTTCCTGTTTGTCCCTCTCTCTGACTCTCTCTGTCTCTATCACAAAATAAATAAATAAAACTAAAATGCTTTAAAAAATTAAAAAGAAAAAAAAGATTCTTAATTTTGGCCCTGGTCGGTGGCTCAGTGGGTAGAGCATCGGCCCAGCGTATGGACGTCCCTGGTTCAACTCCCAGCCAGGGCACATAGGAGAAGCAACCACCTGCTTCTCTCTCTCCCCCTCCCTCTTCCCCTTCTCTCCCTACTCTCCTCCCATAGTCAGGCTTGGTTGATTTGAGCGCTGGCCCCAGACAGGGTTGCCAGGTGGATCTCAGTCGGGGCACATGCGGGAGTCTGTCTTACTGTTTCTGCTCCTCTCACTTAAAAAAAAAAAAATCTATTTTAAAAATAAGCAAGTATTGCACAGAGGTCAGCAAGGAATGCAAGCAGCCATTTCCAACCTGACTTCACAGCCTGAAAAGCGAGGCAGCACCCATAGGCACAAACATCCCTCAGCTAAGTAACTGTGGTTTTGAAGAATGAAATACAGATTTTTTTCCCCATGTATATATATTAGTTTTTCCAAATGCTTTCTAGGTTGTGAGGACGCAAACATTGACTGGGTAGTTTGGTCCAAACAGCTTAAGTGGCACTGTAAGCAGTGCAACACCAGAGCCCCTGGGACTGCTCTTCTGATGGTTACATTTTCAGGAATTTCGTGAGTTAAACTGCTGGTAGCTTGTAATTGACTATTGTATGAGTTTTCTCTATCTGCATGACAAATTGCGACAAATTTAGCAGCTTAAAACAATAGCCATTTATTATCTTGAGGTTTCCAGGGGTCAGGAGTCTGGCACAGCTCAGCTGTATCCTCGGCTCAGAGCTGCCGTCAGGGTGTCAGCCTGGTTGTGCGCTGGTCTCAGCAGGACTCCTGCCATGGGTGGTAGCAAAACTCAGTTCCCTGCAGCTGCAGACTCAGGTCCTCAGCTTCTAGGAGTCCCTGGATGGCCCCTGCAGTGGGGTCCTCTCCAAGGCCAGGCATCTCTCTCCGGTTTATTAGGTGCAGTCTTCTATAGCATAACCTAACCAAGCACTAGAAACAAGCTGGCTAGAGGCAAGTCACAGGTCCTGCCCAAACTGAGGGGGAGCGAATTATGCAGGCACATGACCCATTGGGGGTCGCCTTAGGGTATGTTCCCGGCAGCCAGGATGAGAGCTGGGCACTTTCTCCCCCAAAGTGCTGGTTTCCCAGCACATCTGTCTGTTATATGTTTCTCTAGGGCAGGAGTTGGGAACCTTTTTGGCTGAGAGAGCCATGAACGCCACATATTTTAAAATGTAATTCCATGAGAGCCATACAATATGTTTAACACTAAATACAAGTAAATGTGTGCATTTTATGTAAGACCAACACTTTTAAAGTACAATAAGTCTCTGAATTCTTTTTTTTCTTTTTTTTACAGGGACAGAAAGAGTCAGAGAGAGGGATACACAGGGACAGACAGACAGGAATGGAGAGAGATGAGAAGCATCAATCATCAGTTTTTTGTTATGACACCTTAGTTGTTCATTGATTGCTTTCTTATATGTGCCTTGACCTTGGGTCCAAGCTGGCAAGCTTTTGCTCAAGCCAGATGGGCCTGCAGTCAAGCTTGCTACCTTGGGGTCTCAAACCTGGGTGTCCATGTCCCAGTCCAACGCTCTATCCACTGCGCAACCACCTGGTCAGGCTCAATTCTTTTTACTAACGTTGTTATGCTGTTGCTAACCAATGATGAATAAAGTACTTCTTACCATTAATGCGACTTCTGGTGCTGCATGGTTTTGCTGATGGCTTTGTAGTCTGGTTGATACGTGGTGAGGTTAAGCTTCATGCAGGTGTTGAGACTTCCATCCGTTAAACATGATCGTAGGTTGGTCTTAATGTTCTTTAGATGTGAGAAAGACTGCTCACATGCGTACATAGAGCCAAACATTGTCAGTACAGCAATACTCACACGCTGCAGTGTGTGGTATGTGACGGAACGCACGTTTCAAGTTTGGACAATCAGCTGATCTGTGGGTTGAAGTTTTTTCATTTCTCCCCACTTGTGTTTGCTCACCAACTCTGCTTGCTGTTGTGCAAGTCTTTCTAAATCTTTATTCACTGACTTGAACTCATTCACCCACATATCTGAGGCCTTCAGGTCAGCAGCTTGTAGCTCAAAATCTCACCGGATGTAACTCAGGTCGGCACTGTCCACTGCACACTCGTGTGCATGGGTGATGAACTTAAAAAGATGGGTGCGCTCACGAAATTCTCCAAAGCGCGCTTTGAATGACTGCAGGAGATTACATGTGAAGCCCGCTAGCTGCTGGAGATCAAGATGTTGAGCAGGGTCACTTACTGTGCATGCATCTTTAAACTCTCCCAGTTTTTCAAAGTGTAGTAAACGACCTGTTTCAATATTGGCGATGAAGAGTTCCAGCTTGTTTTCAAATGCAAACACTGCTTGTTGATGGGATAAGACTGTATTTCCAACGCCTTGCATTTTCACATTGAGCTGGTTCAGATGTTCAGTCATGTCCACGAGATAGTAGAACTTCAGGAGCCACTCAGTGTTAGCTAACTCAGGATGCTCGACGTTTTTCATTCAAGAAAAGTCTGAATTTTGCTCAGACAAGCCGCAAAATGGCTGAGCAACTTCCCTCTTGACAACCAACGCACACTGTTGTGCAGAAACAGACCAGGATAATTATTCCCAACTTCATGAGCAGTGTTTTAAATTGGCGATCATTTAAAGCTCGAGTAACAATAAAGTTGATCACCCAAATGACCAGCGACATCACCTCACCAAGCTGAGCACACATCTGATCACAAAGCACCTCCTGATGTAGGATGCAGTAAAAACTTAGGATGGGTCTCTTTTCATGTTCACAAATAAGTGCTACGAATCCTCTGTTTTTCCCCACCATGCACGGAGCACCATCAGTACACACCAAAATAAGTTTATCCATCGGTAGATTTTTTTTCTTTAGCGAACTCAGTGAAAGACTTGAATTAATCCTCCCCTCTTGTTGTCTCTTTCATAGGCAAAACAGCAAGACTTTCCTCACGTAGTGTGTCACCGATAGCATACCTTGCAATCATGCTGAACTGGAATAAATGGCTTATATCTGTTGACTCATCCAAAGCGATAGAAAAGAACGGTGCTGCCTGACCCATGGTGGCGCAGTGGATAAAGCGACGACCTGGGAACACTGAGGTCACCAGTTCAAAACCCTGCACTGGTCTGGTCAAGGCACATATGGGAGTTGATGCTTCCAGCTCCTCCCCCCTTTCTCTCTTTCTCTCTCTCTCACTCTGTGTCTCCTCTCTAAAATGAATAAAATAAAAAAAAAATTTTAAAAAAGAAAGAAAAGGGCCTGACCTGTGGTGGTGCAGTGGATAAAGCGACGACCTGGGAACACTGAGGTCGCCAGTTCAAAACCCTGCACTGGTCTGGTCAAGGCACATATGGGAGTTGATGCTTCCAGCTCCTCCCCCTTTCTCTCTCTCTCTCTCTCTCACTCTGTATCTCCTCTCTAAAATGAATAAAATAAAAATTAAAAAAAAAAAAAAGAAAGAAAAGAATGGTGCTGCATTTATGTCCTTCACTTGTGTTGCCTCAGTTTGATTTGCCATCATGATGGTACGATTGTGAACAGTTCTTGCCGACAGAGGCATGTCTTTTATTCGTTTGATTATCTTGTCTTTATCCGAAAAGTAATCAAAAAGTTCACTGGCAACATCAAGCATGAATGTTTTGGCATAGTCCCCATCTGTGAATGGCTTTCCTTTTCTCACAATCACTAAAGCACCAGCAAACCTAGCCGAATTCCAGTCACCTTGTTGGGTCCAAACACGGAGTTGCTACTGACTAGCTTGCACTCTGCACAGTAGTTCTTGACATGCTTTCTTCCTGCTGTCTCCCGCTGGATATTTCGATGCAAATGTAGTATGGCGTGTCGAAGTGCCGCTTTATATTTGACCGTTTCATTGATGCAATTTTATCATTGCATATTAGACACACTGCAGAACCTGCTCTCTCCACAAAGGCGAATTCCTCTGTCCATTCCTGCTGAAAAGTACGATGCTCCTCATCTTTTTTTCTTAAAGAAGAAACTTTTTTTAAAATTTATTTTATTATTTTATTCATTTTAGAGAGGAGACACAGAGTGAGAGAGAGAGAGAGAGAGAGAGAGAAAGAGAGAAAGAGAGAAAGGAGGGAGGAGCTGGAAGCATCAACTCCCATATGTGCCTTGACCAGACCAGTGCAGGGTTTTGAACTGGCGACCTCAGTGTTCCCAGGTCGACGCTTTATCCACTGCGCCACCACAAGTCAGGTTCATCTTTTTTCTTATAGACATCTTCTTCGTCAAAAGGGTTTCTGCAATTAGCTAGCTGACTACTTGATTAAAAGGAGGGAAGTTTACTTTCTGACATCACAACGACCCATGTAGTTACACATTATCCAATAAAAATTTGGCGTTGTCCCAGAGGACAGCTGTGATTGGCTCCAGCCACCCACAACCATGAACATGAGCGGTAAAAAATGAATGGATTGTGCCTGACCAGGCGGTGGCGCAGTGGATAGAGCAACGGACTGGGATGAGAAAGGCCCAGGATCGAGCCCCCGAGGTAGCCAGCTTGAGTGCGGAGCCCATCAGGCTTGAGCAAAAGCTCACCAGCTTGGTTGGACCCAAGGTTGCTGGCTCCATCAAGGGGGTGCTCGGCCTTCCGCGGTCAAGGCACATGTGAGAAAGCAATCAATGAACAACTAAGGTGTTGCGATGGCAATGAAAAATTAATGATTGATGCTTCTCACCTCTCTCCGTTCCTGTCTGTCTGTCCCTATCTATCCCTCTCTCTGACTCTCTCTCTGTCCCTGTAAAAAATAAAATAAAATGAAAATAAATAGAAAAAAAAAAAGAAAATGAATGGATTGTAATACATGATAATGTTTTATATTTTCTTTTATTTTTATTATTTATTATTATTATTAATTTTTTTACAGGAACAGAGAGTCAGGCTATTTTATATTTTTAACATTATTATATTTTTTTATTAAAGATTTGTCTGCGAGCCAGATGCAGCCATCAAAAGAGCCACATCTGGCTCGCAAGCCATAAGTTCCTGACCCCTGGCTCTAAGGGCTAAAAGTTTAAAGGTTCCAGAAACAAAGGAAGTTTAGGAACCACTCTTTCAAAAAATCTACCCAAGATTGCAAAATGTTCTCCTCCAGTTTTTATTTGTTTTTACAGGGACAGAGAGAGAGTCAGAGAAAGGGACAGACAGACAGGAACGGATCATTAGTTTTTCGTTGCCATCGCAACACCTTAGTTGTTCATTGATTGCTTTCTCACATGTGGCTTAACCGCGGGCCTTCAGCAGACCGAGCCACCCCTTGCTGAAGGCAGCAACCTTGGGTACAACCTGGCGAGCTTTTTGCTCAAGCCAGATGGGCCCGCGCTCAAGCTGGAGAGCTCGGGATCTCGATCCTGGGTCTTCTGCATCCCAGTCCGACGCTCTATCCACTGCGCCACCGCCTGGTCAGGCGCTCTCCTCCAGTTTTTTTTTAATTATTAATTTTAATGGGGTGACACCAATAAATCAGGGTACGTATGTACAATAAAAACATCTCCAGGTTATCTTATCATTCAATTGTGTTGCATACCCGTCACCCAAAGTCAAATTGTCCTCTGTCACCTTCTATCTGGTTTTCCCTGTGTCCCTCCCCTCCTCCCTATCCCAACCTTCCTTCCCTCCCCCCACCCCGTAACCACCACTCTCTTGTCCATGTCTCATAGTCTCACTTTTATGTCCCACCTATGTATGAAATCATGCTGTTCTCAGTTTTTCATTTTTTCTGATTTACTTATTTCACTCCGTATAATGTTATCAAGGTACATCCATTTTGTTATAAATGATCCGATGTCATCATTTCTTATGGCTGAGTAGTATTCCATAGTATATATGTACCATAGCTTTTTAATCCACTCGTCTTCTGACGGACACTTGGGCTGTTTCCAGATCTTCGCTATTGTGAACAATGCTGCCACGAACATGGGGGCGCATTTCTTCTTTTCGAACAGTGCTATGGTGTTCTTAGGGTATATTCCTATAAGAGGGATAGCTGGGTCAAAAGGCAGTTCGATTTTTAATTTTTTGAGGAATCTCCAAACTGTTTTCCACAGTGGCTGCACCAGTCTGCATTCCCACCAGCAGTGCAGAAGGGTTCCCTTTTCTCCACATCCTCGCCAGCACTTATTCTGTGTTGTTTTGCTGATGAGTGCCATTCTGACTGGTGTGAGGTGATATCTCATTGTGGTTTTAATTTGCATTTCTCTAATTTTAGTGATGTTGAGCATTTTTTCATATGCCTATTGGCCATCTGTATGTCCTCTTTGGAGAAATTTCTATTCATTTCTTTTGCCCATTTTTTGATTGGATTGTTTGTCTTCCTGTTGTTGAGTTTTATAAGTTCTTTATAAATTTTAGTTATTAACCCCTTATCAGATGTGCTGTCGAATATGTTCTCCCATTGTGTGGTTTGTCTTTTTATTCTGTTCTTATTGTCTTTAGCTGTGCAAAAACTTTTTAGTTTGATATAGTCCCATTTGTTTATCTTGCCTTTTATTTCATTTGCCCGTGGAGATAAATCGGCAAATATATTGCTGCTACAGATGTCGGAGAGCTTGCTGCCTATGTTTTCTTCTAAGATGCTTATGGCTTCACGGCTTACGTTTAAGTCTTTTATCCATTTTGAGTTTGTTTTTGTGAATGGTGTAATTTGATGGTCTAGTTTCATTTTTTTGCAGGTAGATGTCCAATTTTCCCAACACCATTTGTTAAAGAGGCTGTCTTTACTCCATTGTATGTTCTTTCCTCCTTTGTCAAATATCAGTTGTCCATAAAGCTGTGGGTTTATTTCTGGGTCCTCTGTTCTGTTCCATTGATCTATGTGCCTGTTCTGATGCCAGTACCAGGCTGTCTTGAGTATAATGGCCTTGTAGTAAACCTTGATATCTGAAAGAGTGATACCTCCTGCTTTATTTTTTCTTTTTAAGATTGCTGAGGCTATTCGTGTTCTTCTTTGGTTCCATATAAATTTTTGGAATATGTGTTCTATATCTTTGAAGTATGTCATTCGTATTTTAATTGGTATTGCATTGAATTTATAAATTGCTTTGGGTAATATAGACATTTTAATGATGTTTATTCTTCCTAGCCATGAGCACGGTATATGCTTCCACTTGTTTGTATCTTCCTTGATTTCTTTTATCAATGTTTTATAATTTTCCGAGTACAAGTCCTTAACCTCCTTGGTTAAATTTACTCCTAGGTACTTTATCTTTTTGGCTTCAATAGTGAAGGGGATTGTTTCCTTAATTTCTTTTGCTGACAGTTCTTGTTGGTATATAGAAATGCCTCTGATTTCTGAGTATTAATTTTATATCCTGCCACCTTGCTGAATTCACTTATAAGGTCCAGTAGTTTTTTGACTGAGACTTTAGGGTTTTCTATATACAATATCATATCATCTGCAAATAGTGACAGTTTTACTTCTTCTTTTCCAATTTGGATGTCTTTTATTTCTTCTTCTTGTCTGATTGCTGTAGCTAGGACTTCCAGAACTATGTTGAATAAGAATGGTGAAAGGGGGCACCCCTGCCTGATTCCTGATCTTAAGGGGATTGCTTTTAATTTTTGTCCATTTAGTATGATGTTTGCTGTGCGTTTGTCATAGATGGCCTTTATCATGTTAAGGAATGTTCCCTGTATTCCCACTTTACTGAGAGTTTTGAGCATGAATGGGTGCTGGATTTTATCAAATGCCTTTTCTGCATCTACTGAAATTATCATGTGATTTTTGTCCTTCCTTTTGTTTATGTGATGAATCACATTGATTGATTTGCGAATATTGAACCAGCCTTGCCTCTCCAGAATAAATCCCACTTGATCATGGTGTATGATTTTTTTCATATATTGCTGGATCCGGTTGGCTAATATTTTGTTGAGAATTTTAGCATCTAAATTCATCAGAGATATAGGCCTATAATTTTCTTTCTTTGTGTTGTCTTTGCCCGGTTTGGGGATCAGAATTATGCTCGCCTCATAAAAGGAGTTTGGAAGTCTTCATTCCTCTTGAATTTTTTGAAATAGCTTGAGGAGGATAGGAGTTAGTTCTTCTTTGAATTTTTGATAGAATTCACTTATGAAGCCATCAGGCCCAGGACTTTTCTTTTTTGGGAGTTTTTTGATAACTGTTTCAATCTCATTTGTTTTAATTGGTCTGTTTAGGTGTTCTGATTCTTCCAGATTGATTTTTGGAAGGTTATATGATTCAAGAAATTTGTCCATTTCACCGAGATTGTCTAATTTTTTGGCATATAGTTCTTCATAGTATTTTCTTACAATGCTTTGTATTTCTGCTGTGTCAGTTGTTATTTCTCCACTGTCCTTTCTAATTTTGTTTATTTGAGTCCTCTCTCTTTTTTTCTTGGTGAGTCTAGTTAAAGGTTCATCAATCTTGTTTACCTTTCCAAAGAACCAGCTTCTGGTTTCATTGATCCTCTGTATTGTTTCCTTAGCCTCTATGTCACTTATTTCTGCTCTGATCTTTATTATTTCCTTCCTTCTACTGGTCCTGGGTGTATTTTGCTGTTGTTTTTCTAGTTCTTTTAGATGCAGGGTCAGGTTGCTTATTTTAGCTTTTTTTAGCTTCTTATGGTATGCCTGTAGTGCAATGAACTTCCCTCTCAGAACTGCTTTTGCTGTGTCCCATAAATTTTGAGTTGATGTATGCTCATTATCATTTGTTTCTAGAAACTTTTTTATTTCTTCTTTGATCTCATTGTTAATCCATTCATTATTTAATATCATGCTATTTAGTTTCCAAGTATTTGAGTATTTTTCAGTTTTTCTTTTGTGGTTAATTTCTAGTTTCATGGCATATCAGAGAAAATGCTTGATAAGATTTCAATCTTCTTAAATTTATTGAGACCATTTTTGTGTCCTAACATGTGGTCTATCCTAGAAAACGTACCATGAGCACTTGAGAAGAATGTATATTCTACTGCTTTAGGGTGAAAAGTTCTGAAGATATCTATTAAATCAAGTTGATCTAGTGTCTCCTTTAAGTCTGCTGTTTCTTTATTAATTTTCTTTCTTGAGGATCTATACAGTGTTGTTAGAGGGGTATTGAAATCCCCTACTATGATAGTATTGCTGTTAATCTTGCCCTTGATATCCATCAAAGTCTGCTTTATGTACGTCGGGGCTCCTATATTTGGTGCATAGATATTTATAATAGTTGTATCTTCCTGTTGAATTGTTCCCTTTATCATTATGTAGTGTCCTTCTTTATCTCTTACTACCGCCTTTGTTTTAAAGTCCATTTTATCAGATATAAGTACTGCTACCCCAGCTTTTTTTTCATTTCCATTTGCATGAAATATTTTTTTCCATCCTTTTACCTTCAGTCTATGTGCATCTTTTGTTTTAAGGCGTGTCTCTTGTAGACAGCATATGTATGGGTCCTGTTTCTTTATCCATGAAGCTACCCTATGTCTTTTGATTGGATCATTTAATCCATTTACATTTAAGGTTATTATTGATATGTAGTTGTTTATTGCCATTTTATTCTTTAAAGCTGTATTCTTCTTTTGCTCTATCCTTTCCTCCCTTTAAACTGTTCACAACAGGCCTCTTAGTATCTCTTGCAGAATTGGTTTGGTTTTAATGAATTCCTTCAGGCTTTCTTTTTCTGGGAAGCTCTTTATTTTTCCTTCAATTTTAAACGTTAGCCTTGCTGGATAGAGTAGTCTTGGTTGTAGGTTCTTGTTCTGCATTACTTTGATTATATCTTGCCATTCCCTTCTGGCCTCAAGTGTTTCTGTTGAGAAGTCCGATGTCATCCTTATGGGGGCTCCTTTGTAGGTGATAGCCTTTTTTTCCCTAGCAGCTTTTAAAATTTTTTCTTTATCCATTAGCTTTGGTATTTTAACTATGATGTGTCTTGGTGTAGATCTTTTTGGGTTTCTCTTTAATGGAGTTCTGTGTGCTTCTTGAACATGTGGAGTGTTTCCCAGCCTTAATTTAGGGAAGTTTTCTGCTATGATTTGATTGAACAAAGTCTCCATTTCCTGTCCTCTCTCCTCTTCTTCAGGCACCCCTATGATGAGAATGTTGTTTCTCTTCAGGTTGTCACAGAGCTCCCTTAGAGTTTCCTCACATTTTTTGAGTCTCTTTTCCTTTTCCTTCTCTGCTTCTGTGCCTTTGTTTATTGTGTCCTCTAACTTGCTTATTCGATCCTCAGCATGATTCATCCTGCTTTTAATTCCTTCCATTGTGGTCTTCAGTTCTGATACTGTATTTGTCATTTCTGTCTGATTCTTTTTTATTATTTCAATTTCGTTTTTTATACTTGTTATCTCTTTATATAGGTGTTCGTAATGACTATCCATTGTTGCTCTAATTTCTTTGAACATCCTAACTATCATTATTCTAAATTCTGCTTCTGCTAATCTGGTTATATCTGGTTCATTCAGGTCCTTCTCTGGGGATTTCTCTTGATTCATTTGGTTTGCATTCCTCTGCCTGCCCATTTTGTCTGTGTATAAGCAAGTTGTGGCCACTGGAGTCCAGTAGGTGTTGCCTTTGTGTTCTCTAGGTGTGGTCTGTCTGCAGGCCCCCCACCCCTTCTGCCGCTGCCTAGGGCAGTTGGGTATGGGCGTTGCCAGCACCGGCCCACTGTGGCTTTTGCTGTGATTTCTGCCTCTCCTCCACGGGAGGGGCTGTCACTCAAGCCACAAGCCTCAGCACGAAGGGTAGAGGTGAGCACCTTTGCTCAGCTGTGGACCCAGCCTGTTTCGGGAATTCCGCCCAGCACCTGCAGTCAGAGCCTGCCGCCACAGTTTCGCAGGTTGGGCGGGGCTTTTGACGTGCTCTCAGCTGTGAGCCTTTGCCTGTCCGGAGCTTTAGCCCCGCCCTCGAGGCCAGGGCCCTTCTGCGCAGGGCCGCAAACTGCGGTTTATTGGGCCGGGCGTATTTGCTGGCTTCCGCTCAGCTGCGAGCTTCCCCTCGTCCTGGACTCTACCCCGCCCCTGAGTTCAGAGCTCGCTCGTGCACGTAGGATGGCAAACCGTGGTTTCTCCGGCCGGGCGGGGCTGGTAGCGTGAGCTCAGCCGCGAGCCCCCACCCATTCCTGGTCCTAGCCCCGTCCCCGTGGTCAGGGCCGGCTTGCACAGGGTCGCAGAGCAGATCTCTGCCTGTTCCTGGCCTCCCGCTTTGTCCCCGCAGGTAGGATTACAGGCGGGCCCACAGCTTCTGGACCGCTTTCGCGCATCCCCTCCGACCCTGCTGGGCTAGACCGAGCTCACACCGGCTTGGCCTCCGCCCACGCCGACAGAACTGCGTTTCAGCGTCCTGCCGCCACCATACCCTTCAGCAACCCTCAGCAGAGTAGGAAGAGACCTAAACTCCACATTGTAGGCCTGGGAGCTCCCTCACTTGTTTCACAGCTCAAAACTGTCAAACGCCTCTTCTAGGCTCTGGGACTGTAGGCTGGGGCTTGGTTCCTGGGACCCAGGTCCCTCCCTCTCTGCCAAACTCTCCTCCCGCCACGCGGGTCTCTCCGGGCTGCCATTTGCTCCGGGGAGCTGGGCAGCCCTCTTCGCGTTTTCGCTATTCCTACCAGTCTCAATGTGGCTTCTTCTGTGTTCCTTGGTTGAAGAGTCTACTTAGTTTAGTTCAAAGTTGGTTTATCCAGATGACGGTTCTTAAAATTGAGTTATAATCCACTTTGGTTCTGGGAGTTGGAAGTTGGTACGTCCGCCTACTCCGTCGCCATCTTGCTCTCTCTCCTCCAGTTTTTAAAAGTACTCAAATTTGCCCTGGCCAGGTAGCTCGGTTTGTTAGAGCATTGTCTCTACATGCCAAAGATGCGGGTTCGATCCAGGGTCAGGGCACATACAAGAACCGACCAATCCCCTGGACAGGGTAGCTCAGTTGGTTAGAGGATCGTCTGGACATGCCAAGGTTTCAGGTTTGATACCTGGTCAGGGCACTTACAGGAATCAACTAATGACTCATGAATAGGTGGAACAACAAATTGATGTTTTTCTCTCTCTCTCTGTCTCTCTAAATATCAGTAAATAAAGATAAAAATAAAGAATCGACACAAGAATGCATTATAGTGGAGCAACAAATTGATGTTTCTCTTTCTCTCTCTCTCAAATCAATAAAAAAATTTTTTAAAAAGTATTCAAGGTTCCTTTGCAAGGATACTTGACGGGAAGTTCCCACCAAGCAGCTGCGGCAGTTGCTGCAGTTCTCTCTTCAGCATCAGGATGTTTCCATTGGCTAAAAACGCTCTGGGTCGTCTTCCAGTTCGAAGCATTCAGCGAACAGTGGCAAGGTACAGCCACCAGAAACGGACGCCGCATTTCCATGACAAGTATGGTAATGCTATATTAGCTGGTGGAGCCACTTTCTGTATTGCTACATGGACATATACAGTAACTCAAATTGGAATAGAATGGAACCTGTCTCCTGTTGGCAGAGTCACCCCCAAGGAATGGAGAGAATAGTAATCATCCCAGCTGGTGTGCTTGTCGGAAAACCAAGTCGTAATTGACATCAAGTGAAAGCACTGTGTATCCATTAAAATATGGCATGATTGAAGAAATAAAGTACATTTGAAACCTTAAAAAAAAAAAAAAATTCAAGCCCTGGTCAGATAGCTCAATTGTTTAGAGTATCGTCCCAAAACACAGAGGTTGTTGGTTCAATCCCCAGTTGGGGCACATACAAAAACAGATTGATATTCCTGTCTCTCTCTACCTTCCCCTCTCTAAAATCAATAAAATAAACATTTTTTAAAAATTTATTTTATTTTATTCATTTTAGAGAGGAGACACAGAGTGAGAGAGAGAGAGAGAGAGAAAGAGAGAAAGGGGGAGGAGCTGGAAGCATCAACTCCCATATGTGCCTTGAACAGACCAGTGCAGGGTTTTGAACTGGCGACCTGTGTTCCCAGGTCGACACTTTATCCACTGCGCCACCACAGGCCAGGCTATATAAAATAAACATTTTTAAAAAAGTATTCAAAATTTGCTTTCACATTTAAGTCCCTAATCCCAATAGAATTTATGTTTTTACATGGTGTGAGTTAGGAAATTGTGGGGTCAGTTTGTTTAAGGTATAAATAACATGTAATAAAACTGTTAAGTTTGACATAATCAATAGTTTCCTCATACCCCTTTGTCCTTCCTCCCCCCACTTCCATCCTACAGTCCCCTCCCCCAGGCAGTCACCCATGTGTTTTCTGTCACTACAGATTACTTTGCATTTTCTAGAGTTTTATATGAAATGGATTCAATGGAATACATCCTTTTTGGAGGAGAGGGATCTTGCTTCTTTTACTCAGAACAGTTTTGAGATTCACCCATGTTGTTGGGTGTATATCAGTAACCTTTTTCTTTTCAGGAATTTGGAGAGTAGTATTCCATTGAATGGATGTACCACAATTTGTTTATCCATTCACCCGTTGGTGGACATTTGGGTTGTTTCCGTTTTGAATTTTATAAATAAAGTTGTTATGGATATTCATGTATAATTTGTTGTATGAACATATGTTTCCTTTTCTTCTGGGTAAACACCTAGGAGTGGAATGTCTGAATTATATGGTAGGGGTACCTATAGTTTTTTAGAAACTGCCAAACTGTTTTCCAAAGTAGTTGTACCATTTGCATTCCTGCCAGAAGAGAACCAGGGTTCCAGTCCCTCCACATCCTCACCAGCACTTGGTATGGTTAGTCTTTTTAATTTCAGCCATTATTATAGGCATGTGGAAGTATCTCGTGGGTTTGATTCGCATTCCCCTAATGACTAATATCACTGTGCATCTTTCACGTGCTTAGCATCATCTTAGATATCTGGTGAAGTGTCTGTCTTCTGCCCATTTTTCCTGCTGTGTTGTTTGTTTTCACATTGAATTTGAGAGTGCTGAATACACTCTGGATACAAGCTTGTTTTTTTGTTTTTGTTTTTCCAGAAATGTGCTTTGCAAATATTTTCTCCCAATGTAGGGCTTGTCTTTTCATTCTCTGAACAATATATTTTTTCTTTTTCTTTTTTTTAATTCATTATAGAGAAGAGAGAGAGAGAGAGAAAGGGGGGAGGAGCAGGAAGCATCAACTCCCATATGTGCCTTGACCAGACAAGTGCAGGGTTTTGAACCAGTGACCTCAGCTTTCCAGGTCGACGCTTTATCCACTGCACCACCACAGGTCAGGCCTGAACAATATCTTTTAAAAAAAGAAGTTTTAAATTTTATGGAGTCTAGCCCTGGCCAGGTAGCTCAGATGGTTAGAGCATCATCTCAATATGCCAAGGTTGCAGGTTTGATACCCAGTCAGGGCACATGCAAGGATCGCAATGAATGCATACATGGTTAGAACAACAAGTCAATGTTTCTTCTCCTCTCTGTCTCTCAAATCAATAACTAAATTTAAAATTTTTTAAATAACATCCATGGCTGGTTTGCTCAGTGGTAGAGCATTAGCCCAGCATGTGGATGTCCTGGGTTTGATTCCCAGTCAGGGGGTACACAGGAGAAGCACCCATCTGCTTCTCCCCCTCTCCCCCTCTCGCTTCTCTCTCTCTCTTCTCCTCCTGCAGCCATGGCTCGATTGGAACAAGTTGGCTCTGGGTGCTGAGGATGGCTCCATGGCCTCCACCTCAGGTGCTAAGAAGAGCTCGGTTGTTGAGCAACAGAGCAATGCCCCACATGGGTACAGCATTGCCCCCTTACAGACTTGATAGGTGGATCCTGATCAAGGCATATGTGGGAGTCTTTCTCTCTGCCTCCCTCCTCTTATTGAATAAAAAAATCTTTTAAAATAATTTTAAATAATAGCAATGAATCCCACATAGAAAAAAAGTATGATCTGATGAAACTTTTGTTTCAGACATATATATGTGTGTGTTGTTATAGCCATATGCATCTGTGTGTATATCACCAGTCATGGTCATAAAAACTTGAAAGAACATTGGCATAAAGTCACATTGTTTCCAAGGTCAAATAGCAAGATCTGAGGTAGGTGGGATTAGACACCTGTCTAAACCCTGCTCTATTACCAACATCCTCTTTTTGCAGATGAAGGAACGAGGGTCCAGAGAGGTGAAGGCTTGCCTCTGGTCACACATCTCCGATGAGGCAGGACTAGGATTATTTATTTATTTATTTTGAAACAGAGGCATTCATTTGTTTTTCCACCCATTTATGCATTCATTGGTTGATTTTTGTATGTGCCCTGACCGGGGATCAAACCTGTAACCTTGGCATAATGGGTTGATGCTCTAACTAACTGAGCTTCCCAGCCAGGGCAGGACTGGGACTCTAATGGAGGTTTCACTGACTCCAGAAGGGAACCTTTCCCCTTAACCGCACCAGTCCCCTGAACATGTGGGACTGTGCTCATCACTAAACACCCCCATTCCCATTGCCACCGGAGCACCACTCTCCTGGGTGCGTGCTTTCAATAACCCCACTTTCAGACAAGAAAGCTAAGGCTCAAAGCACTTAAGACCCTAAGTCAGATCCGCAGAGTCTGGTCTCAGAACCCACCTTCCTGTCCAGGGCTCTGGTCTGCTCCTGCAGCTCCTTGATCTCGGTCTGCACCTGAGTCCGGCACTTCAGCAAGCGGCCCATGTTCTCCAGCCTCTCGTTGTCCCGCAGACGCTTGACCTGGCTCTGGGCCATGCTGATCTGCACCAGAAGTTTGTCCCGCACCTCCTGTAGGCGCTGGATCTCCTCACTACCCAGGAAGGGAGGCAGAGGGGAGGCCAGTCAGCACAGGGATCAGCATCACTAAAAGTTGGACACACTGGGTCCCCAGCCCCTTTAAGAGCGCCCCCTCCAGCTCCGAGACCCAGGCCCTTGGCTCACAGTTGCTTATTGATGCGCTGGTGGACTTCCCTGCTGTAGGTCCGCCTTTCACCCTGCATCACTTTGCACTGTCGCTGCAGTCTGCTCAGCTCCCAATCCACTGAGGGAGGGGCCAGGCAAGCGACTCAGTAGGAATCCAGTCCCCAGCCTCTCCCTCCTCAGGACCTAGGAATCCTAGATCTCCCAAGCTGCAAATGAAATGCAGACCCAGTTCCCAACCACCCCTCTAGGACTGCCTCAAGCTTTCTCATTCCTTCATATTCCCGGTACCCCAAGCTAACCTGGAGACTAACTCAAAACCCACTCCTTTGTGGGTAAGGGTAGATATCTGTTTATCCACTAGAGGGCGCCCCTGGAAAGCCCCAGTGATCCTCAAGGACCCACCACATGTAGTATTGAAACTTGGGAAAGCCGAGGACAGGTGACCAGTGCTGCATTCTTATTCTGTCACTCGCCTTCAGTCCCCACTGCCCAGCAGTCCTCAGTCCCATTCTCCTGCCACCTCATTCTCAGCCCATCTCCTAGGTTCAGGCCTCATCCTCTCCTGTCTGGACCACTGCCTAAAGCTGTGATGGCGAACCTATGATAGCATGTCAGCACTGACACACGTAGCCATTTTCGATGACACGTGGCCGCATGCCAGAGAAGTATGGGGCCACATACCGGGAAGGGCATTTCCTACTCGGCTCCTGCACGGCCAAGTGCAGTAGCTGAGGATAAAACATTTGCTGTAGGTAGACACTGTGCCAGAGGTCTGTAGGCCAAAACAACAGAACTCTGGCACAGAGCGTCTAGTTCTGGGACTTCTGGTTAGGCTGTTTTTCTCAATGTGACACACACCTGAGTTATGCTCAGTTTTTTGGTGAATTTTGACACACCAAGCTCAAAAGATTGCCCATCACTGGCCTATAACCTCCTCCCCAACCTCCCAGCCTACCCTCACAGCCCCAGAGGGCCTTTCTACACCCAGAATGGACCCTGCCCCTTCCCTGCTCACAGGCCTCCCCTGGCTCTCCAGGGTCCTCAGGACAAAATTCCAGCTTCTCAGCTCAGTATTCAAAGCCCCACAAGACCTCTCCAAGACTCCTCCACCAGCTCACCACCTCCCATAGCCCAGTGGTTCTCAACCTGGAGTGATTCTATTCCCCAGGGCAATGTCAGGAGACATTTTTAATTTTCACGATGTGGGTGCGGGTGTAGAGGGTGCTACTGGCATGTAGTGGGTAGAGGCCAGGGATGCAGTGAAGCGTTCCACAACACACAGGCCAGCCTCCACAGCAAAGGTTTGTCTGACCCCAAGTGTCTAGAGTGCAGAGGTTGAGAAACTCTACTCTAGCCACATGCTGTTCTCTTTGCTGAAACTCTTTCCTTCCTTCTACCCTTGGCAATTCCGGGGAGTTCTAGGCCCCACTCAAACATCTCCTCCTGCAGGAAGTCTTCCTGGACTATCCCACTCCCCAGGTTAGGCCCATACATATGTCCAGCTCCACTCCATTCCTACACATGTGCTCCCCTGACTAAAGGGCTCTCCTGGAAGACCTCCCTGTGCCCAGGACCCTTCAGCATAGGACCTGGAACTTGGGAAAACTGAGGAAAAGAATGAGTGAAATTGTCCTGGTCGGATAGCTCAGTTGGTTAGAGCAATGTGACAAAGCACAGAGGTTGCTTGTTCAATCCCTGATCAGGGCACATACAGGAGGAGATCAACGTTCCTGTGTCTTTCCTTCTCTTCCTTCCTCTCTCTTTCTAAAATCAATACAATAAACATTAAAAGAGAAAGAAAAGAATGAGTGAAATAAAGAACATATGAATTACCTAGTCCTTCCAGGAAGACTTCACTTCCTTCTTCGGAGCGGCTGCTCCCCGCAGAAAGTCCTAAAGGCATCCTCGCCAAAGAGGGTGGGGCTCCTGTAGAGATGACACAGGACCCCTTCAGACAGCGTGCAGGAGAGGGCAGCCAGGAGGTGGGCAATGAACAGTGAGGCACTAGAAACTGGAACGTGACCCCAGAACCAGTTCTGGCCTCTCTTTGAGTCTCAATTTCTCCAATGAATTGGAGGGGGACACCTCTAGGGCCTCACCCCACACTCCTCCCGACCTCCTGCGTCTCATATTCTCTGTTTTGCATCGCAGCTCTGACTCTGGCACGGGGTACAGGTCCCCAGGCTCTCGGTATCTCTGAAGCGGGCTCTTTGGGGAAGGGATCACAGAGGAAGGGGAAACCCTAGGCCCGCTGAGCGGAGTGAGGTCCAGACCCTACCTGTTGGATTGCCTGACCTGTCCTTGGCGCTCCTAGCTCACTGTTGTGGTCTGGTTTCTAGGGAGACAAGAGGCCAATGAGGTCTGAGGACAGCGCGCGGGGCGGAGCTGTGACTGCCAGGAGAAGCCGTAGAAGGGGAAGCTGGAAGGAGTGGTCGTGGATGCGGCGTGAAGACCTGAGGGCATCTCCCCGGCGTTAAACAGGAGCCCTGCGAGGGGCGGGGCTTCGGAGCTGTAGGCGGGGCTTCGGGGCCTGTTAAGGGCGCGGCTGGAAGGATCTGCGAGGGTTGAGGGGGTGAGAAGAAGGATGCTCCGGCACCAATGAAAGGCGGGGCTGCAGCGGCTGGCGAGGGGAGGAGCAAGGGTGCCCGAGGGGGCGGGGCGAAGGGGCCGCTAGGGGCGTGGCTGGAGAGCACGTGAAGAGGGCGCTGGTGGGAGGGCTCTGGAAGGACAGTGGTGCCCGTCCCCTGTAGGGACCGGGCTAAGCAGTCGGTGCTCTAGCTGGAAGGGCCTGCCTGGGGGCACGGGCCTGTGAGGGGCGGGCTGTGTGTATCCGAGAGTAGGAGGCAGGAGATGATAAAGAGCCTGTGATGGCGTTCCGGAGGGAAACTCCTGGAAGGCTCTGGAGCTAAACCGAGGCCCTTCGGGACTAGCCGGAGAGAAGCGTGTCTTAAGCTGATTAAGACCACGTTATTTTCAGGATTAATTAGCAGGACGGGGACGCCAACGCCAGGAGTTGTGAGGGGAAAGACCGCTCACCACCACCTCGGGCCCTTGCAGTGGCTCACCACGCATGCGCGGCCAACGGCTTTCAGAGAACTGGCCGAGACCCCTTTGCTAACCAGTCGGCCCGCCGAGAGGCGGGAGTGGGCGTGGCCTCGGGGAGCTCTGTGCCAACCCTCTTTTCCGGTCTTGCCCCCAACGTGGCCACACCTCCTCTCGCGGGACACGCCCCCTCCGTGGACTGCTGCTACCCACGTGGGTCCCCACCCCACTCCACCCCCGGCGCGGGCGGGCAGTGGGCGATGCTCCCTGCAGGCTGGGTGTGCCTGACGCCTGCGGTTTCCTGTGGGAGGAAGCAGCCCGCGGGCACTCAGCTCAGCCTTTAGCGTTGGAGGCCCAGAAAGGGGAGATCCCTCCACCGCTTTCAGGTCCTCTGATTCTTCTCCTTCCACAGGGCCCTAACATGGGGGATCCCCTAAATATTCAAGTTTGGAACTGGTGCCACTCAGGAAATTTGATTAGGGCCCTACCCCCCTGTTCACCAGCCCCCCTCAAATTTCCATCTCCCTAACTCCTGCTCTCTAGACTCCTCCCCAGACCAGGTCTGGCCTCTTGGCCCCCTTTGCCTGCACTCCCTGAAAAACATGAGATCTTTTAACCCCTAATTATCCCCTCAATGACCCAGACTTTCTAAGTTGCTTGAGGTTCTGAGTTTAGGCCCCCTAGTTTCTGTTTTTCTCAAAGACTTAAATTTGAGACCTATTCCCTAATCCCAAGGACCCTCATTTTGTACTCCAATTTTTTAAAATTATTTTTATTTATTTATTCATTTTAGAGGAAAGGGAGAGAGAGAGAGAGAGAAGGGGGGTTCCTTCAACTCCCACATGTGCCTTGACCAGGCAAGCCCAGGGTTTTGAACTGGCAACCTCAGCATTCCAGGTCAACGCTTTATCCACTGCGCCACCACAGGTCAGGCCTCCAATTTTTTTAAGTGAGAGAAGATATAGATTCCCGCATGTGCCCCAACCCGGATCCACCTGGGAACCCTGTCTGGGACTGATGGTGGAACCAATCGAGCTACTGGCTGCGAGAAGGAAAGAGGGGGCGGGGTGAGGGAGGGGAAGAGAAACAAATGGTCCTTTCTCATCTGTGCCCTGACTAGGGATCGAACCCTGGATGTCCTCACGCCAGGCCAACATTCTATACACTGCCCTTATACTCCAACTTGTTAGTCTTGGGACTAAGAATTTGCTCCCTTCCCATATTCTCAAGACCTTGATCTAAGGTCTCCCAGTACTAAATCAACTCAAGACCCCAGTGCCTGATATAACCAGCACAGACAGCAGCGTTTAGGATGTGCCAGGCTTTACTCTAAGAACTACCCTATGATGTGTTTATTATTATCCCTATCTTACAGCGAGAAAAATGGGCATAAAGAGAGGATATTAGTAACTTGCCCAAAATCACAGCTAGTGAGTAGAGCATCTTGGATTGCATCTAGCCAGTACGTTTCTAGAGTCTGTGCTATACTGGTATCCCAGCTTCTGAGTCTCCCTGAGTACCCACCCAGTCAATGAACTGCTCTCAGGGAGCCCATGTGACCAGCCATTCTCCCTCCCGCTGCTCAGTCCCCATGACATACCCAGACTGGCTATCATCCGGTTTCCTTCCCTTGCATGGACCCAGAATTTCAGTTCTCCAGCTCTCAGTTCTATATCAGGACCACAGACACTGGGTGCCATCCCTCACTATTTACCATCACCCATCCCTTCCAAGAGACCCAGGTCCATAGTAATCATCACCCCCTACTCCAATTCAGTAACCCAAGAATTAATAATAATCATTAACATAAGTCCCTGGTTACTGCACTTCTGTTTAAACCTTCCAATGCACTTAGAATAAAATCCAAACTCCTCCACCTTCAAGGCTGCTCTTTGACTTCCCCTCCTCCCCTCTCTCTAGCTCCCTGTATTCCACACACACTAGCCCTTCTGTCTGCTCCCCAAACACCCTGAGCTTGTTCTCAAGAGCCTTTGCATTTCCTCTTTCCTCAGCATTCAAACAGTTCCTGCCTTCAGGTCTCGGTTCTGGTTCCGATGTCATCTTGGAGAGGCCTTGTCTGATCACCCTGTTTACAGTAGGTTCCCTCCACACCATCATTATCCCCATCACTCTATTTTGTTTCCTTCAAAGCACTTATCACTATCTGAAGTTTCTCTCTTTTGTTTTGTTTTGTTTTTGATAGACTGCCAGGGAGAGAGACAGGAACATCTGTTCTTGCATGTGCCCTGACTGGGGAATCAAACCCAGCAACCTCTGCACTCTGGGATGACACTCCAACCAACTGAGCCATCCGGCCAGGGTTTACTTTTTATTGATTTTTAGAGACACAGAAGAAAAGAGAGGGGGTATGGGAAAGAGAAGCATTTGTTGTTCTACTCTGTTGTGCATTTTTGGGTTGCTTCCTGTATGTGTTCTACTGGGGATCCAACCCACAACCTTGTTGTTTTGGAACAAACTCTCAACTGACTGAGCTAACTGGCCAGGGCCTGAAATTTACTCTTTTATTGATGTTTTCTCTTTATTGTCTGTCTCCCTCTACTAGGAAAGTAAACTCCACAGGTAACAGTTGGCTCACATCTGTTTTTTTCATTATTAACTCCTTGTTCATAATAGATGTTTAATAAATGTCTGAAGAAGAAAGGAATGAATGTGTTAGATGTGTTAATGTACTGGTATTACCTTATTCATTTATAATAAATATCAGACTTAATATCAGTTTTAGTATATTGTCAGTATTATTATACCCACAGATTAGGAAACTGAGGCTCAAAGAGTTGACATAATTGGTTGAGGTCCCCCAGGAAGGAAACGGTGGTTCTGGGATTCTTAACTTCCACCTTCTGCCCGCTTCCAGAGTTTCCTACTTCCCCATTTCCCTCCTCTTTCCCCCAACCCCCCTTACCCCCGCCATGGTGCCAACTGCACCACCCCTCAGCCCACTCCCCACTGCAGGAATCTGGCCTCCTCCCTCAGAGTCCCACAGCTCTGAGTATCCAATCTTAAACCCCGTCAAGAAAAGCAGGCATCCGGTCCCAGGTCCTAGGTCCCAGGACAAGACCCAGAGCGGGGTGCTGAGAATTCTGCCCTCCCACCCCCTGATGTTTGCCCCACCCCGGGGCTCCTGCTCCGTTCCGCTCTGCTCCGCTCTGTTCCTTCCTTCGACTTCTATCTCAACCCTGGGAGGGCGCCCCAAAAGATGCGTGTCTGGAGGCAGTGGGCGGGGGCTCAGAGAATGAAGAACCGGAGCGCGGGGCCCTCCCTCTGACTGCAGACCTCAGCTGGGTGCGGTGAGGGTGGGTATAAAAGGGTCGGTATATATTGAGAGGAGCAGAAGAAGGCAAGCCAGGAGAGTAGGGAGAGTAGAAATAAAGTATAGGCAGTGAGGAAAGGAGAGAGAGAGAGAGAGACTGGCAGGCAGAGAAAGGGTGAAAGTTCTGGGATTGGAGGGGAGAAGGACGGAGAGAGCCAGAGGGGAGAACGCGGGAGGGAGAAAGGCCGAGAGGGAGGCGGGGGCCTCGAGCGGGTGGAAGGAGGGAGGAGAAAGGCGGGGCGCAGAGGCCCAACGGAGGGACAGGCTCCAACTCTGACTTTCTCCCGCGGCTCTCGGTAAGTTTCCAGTCCGTTATCCGTTATCCGTACTGGGATTTCTTTCTTTATTTAGGAGTGCAGCCGTTTGGGAAGGACACCCCCGTGGAAATCCTTGTAATTTCAGAAGTGATCTTTTAGCTCTTGGGGTGGGGATTCAGGAAGGGGTGGGGCCCAGCAAGGTTTGGGGGTGCCCAGCAGAGCCGTCCACCTAAAAATGTCCTGCAGGTTTCTTCCACCGATGTTCACCCTGCCTTGAGAACCCCCAGAGCAGGGCTTTGTATGAGAACACCCCAAGTGTGGGCAACCTTCAGGCCCCCTCCCCTTTCTGGACACTGAAGGGTGGTGAGGGACTGGTTCCTTCTTCTCAGGCCTGCCCCATACACAGCTCCTGCCCATTTTCCCAGCAAGGTGCCCAGCAGGCGTCAGTCTGGCAGCAGGGTTGGGTAGGGACCTCATGAGCACAGCCAGGGGCTGGGGTTTCCCTGGTACTTGGAAGCAGGAGGGTAGGATGAGTCACCGATGACTCACCGGGTCCCCTTCCTCCCCCCACCCCAGGAGGGGGGTGGGGTGAGTCAAGGATGCCTGTCTCTGGGGGCAGTCCACAGCTCCTGATGACTCTGGAGGGGTTTCAACTTGAATTTTCATATCCTGAATTATATGCAGCCAGCGACAGGGCTCTGAGGACACCGGGAGTCACACTGCTAGTTCTGCTCAGGAGTCCAACCCTGGCCCTCTCCAGCCCCTGGGAATTCAGGTGGCTGGGGGCCCAGACTCTCTTCCCTCAGACCCAGGAGCCTTGGCCTCGAGCTCTCTCCTCCCTCACACTCAGGAGTCAGCCCCTTTCTCTTCTACAATTCCAGCATCTCACCCTCCCCTGTGCCAACCTCTTGAAACAACCATCTCCTGACAACCCCTACCCCAGGTTTCAACCACAGCCATGTCACTCCTCCTGCTGGTGGTCTCTGCCCTTCACATTCTCATTCTCATCCTGCTTTTCGTGGCCACTTTGGACAAGGTAAGCTTACTTGGAGCAGCAGCAGTGGGGCCTCTCCTGCAGAGTCCCGCCTTGCCACTCCTCCGCTGGCCCCCTGTCCAGCTCCTTTTCCCTAGCATCTGCCTCTGATGCTTCCCCCCCTGCCCTGTTTCCTGACCTCCTCCCCTTTCCTACTAAATCCACTATTTCCCCCAGTTCAGCCCCTTCTGGGCACCACACCCTTTTCTAACCCTTCCCACAGACTCCCTGACCCTCCCACTTTTCTTTCCTATCCCTGCCCTTGTTTCTCTGTCCATCCCAGTCCTGGTGGACCCTCCCTGGGAAGGAGTCCTTGAATCTCTGGTATGACTGCACATGGAACAATGCCAACAAAACGTGGTCCTGCAGCAATGTCAGCGAGAATGGTGAGGGAAGTCGGGGACTGGTCTGCAAAGGGGAGGGGTAATCCCAAATCTCTTCCCTGGACTAAGGATTGAGAATTTGCCAAGGTTCGAGTGGGCGAGTCTGGGTCCCAATGCTGTGTGAGTGGGACTGATGTGTGACCCTCCTATCTTGGTGGTAGAGGGCAATATGCTACCCCCCTTCCCTTATGATTCACAAAGAGTGGAGGCCACATGCTATATGTTGGAGGAATTGGGAGGACATTCCCAAGATTCTGAGAAAATAGGATTACATTTCCAAAGTTCTAAGGAAATGGGACTGGTGTTCAGAATGGATGGCTGGGACCAATTTGTCCAAGTTCCAAGGGGGTAGGGCTGGAACCACATTGAGGTCCCAAAGAGGTGGGGTGGAAGGTTCTAAAGGAGGGCAGGGGTAGCAGATGCATTTGAATTCTAAAGGGGCAAAGTTGCATCTGTCGAAATTTCTAAGTCAGAGAAGGTGAAAGATGAAATGTGTTTCCCATAAGAATGAAGCAAGAATGTCTGTTCTCACGACCTATATCCAGTGTTAGTACTGGAGACAGCCAATGCAACAAGGCAAGAAAAAGAAATAAAGGGCATAAAGATAGAAAAGAAAGAAGTAAAAATATCTCTATTTCCACTGGACATATTTCTGTAGAAAATCCTAGACTCTGAAAAGCAGCTTTGAGAACTGATAAGGGAATACAGCAAAGTTGCAAGAGTCAAGGTCAATATGTGATACTCCTAAGTATCCAAATGTGTATGGCTCTAAACTGGGGTGGGGGAGGGGCTGGGGTTGTTGCAAATGATGAGCAAGCAGGTGGAGCTGGAACCCTGGACCTGCTGTGACTTCTACCTCTATCACCTTCTTATTGCAGGCTGGCTGAAGGCGGTGCAGGTGCTCATGGTGCTTTCCCTCATCCTCTGCTGTCTGTCCTTCATCCTGTTCATGTTCCAACTCTACACCATGCGGCGAGGAGGTCTCTTCTATGCCACTGGCCTCTGCCAGCTTTGCACCAGTGAGCACTGTTCCCCGGGGAATAGAGAAGGGAGGGAGTCTATCAGGATGCTGAGGGTCCTGAGAATAGACATCTGGTAAAAGACAACAATTCTCTACAGCCCAAGGACCACCATCATGGCACCTCTCTGCCCCCAGGGACTTACAGGAGTCACAGTCTTCAGTGACTCAATGGTGGTTTGTGTCTCTGAGTCATGGAGGAGCTGGCACTTGAGGTTTCAAGGAGCCAGGGCTGAGGAAGGTGGTGTGGGTAAACAATTTAAAACCCAGGGATGGGGGGGGGGTGCGACTGGGGATAGGTGGTTAATTAATACCCCAGAACTCTGAATCATACTAGTAGTGGTCTTGTAATTATAATGGCATCCAGATGCTGTTTCTTGTGGACCTACCGTGTATCAGCCACTTCAGGAAGTTTTATGTACTTTTCAATTTTTTACTTCAGATGCAAAGGGCGAAGTTAATCAGTCCTCAGTTTGGAGAACATTATCTTACTAAGTTCCTGCAAAGCCCCTCTCTTGTTTTATTAATTCACTCTTTGCATGCTTGGCTTGTAGAAAGACACTTAAATATATTCCTTAAATGGATGGATGAGTAGATATTATCGTCCCATTTTATGGATGAGTAAATGGAACCCAGAGATTTTTTTTTTTTTACAGGGACAGAGAGAGAGTCAGAGAGAGGGATAGATAGGGACAGACAGACAGGAACGGAGAGAGGTGAGAAGGAATCATTAGTTTTTCATTGCCGTCACAACACCTTAGTTGTTCATTGATTGCTTTCTCACATGTGCCTTGACCGCGGGCCTTCAGCAGACTGAGCAACCCCTTGCTGGAACCAGCGACCTTGGGTCCAAGCTGGCGAGCTTTTGCTCAAGCCAGATGGGCCCTCGCTCAAGCTGGCGAGCTGGAATTCTCGAACCTGGGTCTTCTGCATCCCAGTCAGATGCTCTATCCACTGCGCCACCGCCTGGTCAGGCTGGAACCTAGAGATTAATGTGCCCACAGTTAGTATGCTGTAGCCTGGTGGCACAGTGTTGGGGGAGCAAACCACAACTCCCAGCAGGCAGTGGGGCTGCCCACTTGCTGTCCCGAGGCTTCTTTGCCCCTAGGTTGCTGGAAAATGCAGTTGTTATTTTTGTTTGTTTTTTAGAGAGGGAGAGAGAGAGATGAGAAGCATCAGTTCATAGATGCAGCACTTTTGTTTTTCATTGATTGCTTCTCATGTGTGCCTTGATGGGGGGAGGCTCCAGTGGAGCCAGTGACCCTTGGGCTCAAGCCAGCGACCCATGGGATAATTTCCATGATGCCTTGCTCAAGCCGGGGACTTCAGGGGTTTGGAACCTGGAACCTCAGTGTCCCAGGTCGGTGCTCTGTCCAGTGCACCACCACTGGTCAGGTGGAAATACAGTCTCCTTGAAGGTAAGGTGTGACACTTAGTCCCTGTCTCCCCACAGGCGTGACGGTATTCACTGGGGCGCTGATC
Source organism: Rhynchonycteris naso (assembly GCA_037038555.1). Lineage (NCBI taxonomy): Eukaryota > Metazoa > Chordata > Mammalia > Chiroptera > Emballonuridae > Rhynchonycteris > Rhynchonycteris naso. The sequence continues at coordinate 249,148,408 of CM072997.1, read as the reverse complement.
TACGCCATTCATGCCAAGGAGATCCTGGCAGAGCGTCCGCCTGGGGGCAGCTTCGGTTACTGCTTCGCCCTGGCCTGGGTGGCCTTCCCCCTTGCCCTGGCCAGCGGAGTCATCTACATTCACCTGCGGAAGCGGGAGTGAGCACTGCGCTTTGCCTTGTGGCCCCCACCCATTCCCCTCACCCTACCTCCAGAAAATAAAACCATTTAACCGCCAGCTCGGCCTCTGCCTCCTTCCTTCCTCTTCCAGGGACCCAGGCTACTCACGCCTGGTCTCTCCTAAACCTGCGACAGCTCCCACCACCAGCAGTTCCACCCTCAGAATGTCCAGCTCCAGACCCCCAGTTCCTTGGACACAGGAGCCCAGGGGCCCAAGGCCGAGAGCCCTTCCATCTCAAGTCTCAGGATTCCTCTGGAGTGGAAACCTCAGACAGCTCTGGGGAAAAACCAAGAGTCTGGGTTTCCAGTTTTCCCTTTCCTTGCAAAAGGGGTCTCATTCAACTAGGCAAGGCATGTATGTTGTTCTAGATTGTAGGTCTTTTTCTCACTCTGACCATCTAGGAAGTCTTCTTCCCTTATTACAACCCAATGCCCCTTCTTTCCACTTATCCCCAATGCTGCCTCTAGCCTACAGCCACCTTAGTAAAAATAGATGGCCCCCTTCTGCAGGCTTGCCCAGGCCCACGCTAGGACATGTGGGGAGAAGGGAGGCTGGGTCTTATACTCACCTGTCCCCTAGCTGCGTGCCTCTGTGCAGCAAATAGCTGCACAACTTCCTGTCTCCTGTGGTCAGAATAATCTTTTGGGGAAACTAGCACCTCTCCTGAAGAATTAGGGCCTACCTACAGCCCTCTTCTGTGACCCACAGCCAATCTGTTGCACCAGAAACAAGCCCAGTCTTTAGGATTACAGCTTTCTCTGCCTGGGACCCACCCAAATGCACTCCAAGACCCAGAGTCTCTTGTCCAGGATTTTGATGCCTTCTTTCACTCCAATCCCTGCAAACTACCCCACTTATCCAAATTATTATTATTATTGTGACAGAGATAGAGTCAGAGAGAGGGACAGATAGGGATAGACAGACAGGAAGGGAGAGAGATGAGAAGCATCAATTCTTTGTTGTGGCACTTTAGCTGTTTATTGAGTGCTTTCTCATATGTGCCTTGACCAGGGGGCTACAGCAGACTGAGTGAGCCCTTGCTCGAGCCAGCGACTTTGTGCTCAAGCTGGTAAGCTTTGCTCAAACCATGAGCCCGCACTCAAGCTGACAACCTCAGGGTCTTGAACCCGGGTCCTCCACGTCCCAGTCAGACGCTCTATCCACTGCACCACCACCTGGTCAGGCCCAAATTATTAAATATGATTTATTCCTTTGGGAGAAGGGGAAATTGATAGACCAATAAATATTGCACAGGCCGCTGGCAGGAAAATCCAGACCGAGGTAGTTTCTGTAAAATAGGTGAGGGACTGGGGCAAGGAAGGCACCTGAGGTTGTTGGGCCTGAATGGAAGTGCGTCTTAGGGTGAGATGGTTCCTCCTGGCCCACAGTTACTGCCTGACACAAGGTTACCAACCCCTTCAGCCTGGACAAGCTGAAAAGCAGTTGAAGATGGCCTGCCTTATAGGTAGAGGCAATTGATAAAAAGATCGGGTTTCCTTTAGGAATTCTGATTGGTTGCTTCTATGCAGCCACAACTGGCTGCCCAATGTTGTGTGCCCAGAGCTCTCATAGGCAGTTTTCCAGAGAGAAGGGTTAAAAAGCTCTCATTGGCTGTGGGCTAAGGCTCTACATTGGTGAACATGATTGGCAGTTTGCCCAGAGCAGGCTAAAAAGACAATGATATATAGCCTCAAGAGAGTGAACCTAATGACTGTGCCAGGTGGTTGGTGGTGTTGAACAACTGTGATTGGCTGACACTCCCTTCTCAGCTTAACCACCTTTGGTTGTTTACAGCAGGGGTGGGACTCAGAGATGGAATAGAAGCAGAACCAAAAAGCTTTGGCTGGCTGTTCATTAGAAGGGGTGGGACTAGCAAATGTAGGCTGTCTTGATTGGGGGCTTTGTTTTAAGAATAAAGTGCAATATGATTGCCAGTTGTTGGAAACTGGGGAGCTGCACAGCACTGAAGCTGTGATGAACAGCTTGTCATAGAGGAAGCGGAGCTTAGTTCCTAACCAGTGGCTGGGCGGGGCTGGGCACAGCGGTTTCTGTCAGCGGCTGCCGTTGTTGGGCACAGCCTGGGGAGAAGTGACTGTGGCCAATGGCTCTAGTTTGGGGAAACCCTGGGGTGGGTACATCCCGATGCTGGAGGTCAGGGCTTGCAGGTGGCCCAGAGCCCGAGTTCCGTTGAAAGTCACACCACAGCCTGACTGGGCCAGGAGCCAATTCTCCACTTCTGACTGGAGCCACTGGGAGGTCTCTGCAGAGGGAGAGGCAGGTATTGTAAGGAGGTCAGAAGAACCTGGAAGGCCCAAGACAGGGCAGGGAAAGGAATATGAAGGGCCTGGGTTGGGAGAAGCCTAGGGGTAGACTGAGGCTAGGAGGGGAGTGGGACAAGGCCTGGGAGGCTCGGCTCTGGGGCTCTCATGTGGGGACAAACCAGGAAAGGGTGGGGGGCTTCTGTTGGAGAGGGACCACCTGGGAATTACATAGAAAAGGGACAAGGGTCTCTTGTAGGGAAAGTGTGGGTTCCTATAAGAAGACGCAAGCAGGGAGTGGGGTGCAAAAAGCTACATGCCACAACAGGAGTCTGATCCAAGACCCCTACCGAGGCTGCGGTCAGGAAAAGGAGGCCACCCAGGAAAAACCATGTCCATTAAGATTTATAAGCTGGGTCCAGCTGTCTCATCTGCTAAGGGCCAGGGCCACCTTGGAATAGGTCAGGTTCATCACTTGGAGCAGGGAATAGGGTGGTATATGGGGATGCTGTCTCATTGGGGCAGGGCTCCAGATAGAGGGGAGTCTCAACCTTGTAGTAACAGTGTGGAGTCTTTCAGTTGGGGCGGGCAGGAGCGGGCAGAAAGGAATGGGGCGTGGCCACAAAGGGGTAGGATGGAAGGTGGGGTAGAGTAGCAGAGAATGGTTGGAGAGGGGCTGTCCCAGGGTAGAGTCCTACCTTCCGGCGGGCCGCACACGCCCCCGGGCCTCCGGGCCAGGAAGCTGTGCGCCAGCAGCGCCTCCTTCGCATGCTCGTCCTGCGCGCGCAGGGCCAGGGCGCTGAGCAGCTCCGAGTTGTTGGACGTGCTGCGATAGTAGAGCATGTGCGCCAGCTCCAGCGCCTGCACGCTGCGCTGCTGTCCGAACATCTGCAGGAGGGACGCTGCAGCTCCGCCACCTCGGAGGGGCAGGGCCATGCACCGACCCCCCCACACACACACACCCCTCTGTCACTCACGGTGTTAGGACCCTTCTCATGGACTCTCGGGACCTCCCCTGACCTCTTTGGTTCAGGTCCCCAAGACTGGAGCCCAGCTATTTGTATTTTTCATCCACCGGTTCTCGCGCCGGGACTCGGAGGCCGCCAGCCGCTGTGCACATCTGAGTCACACAGTAATGGGTTTGTTCAATGATTTCTAGTGGATGTGAGCTTTCAGCCTTGTAATGTTTTGTTACAATTATTTTTTTAAGTCCTTATCTTAAGGTATGTGCAGATACGTCTAGAACAGTGGTTCTTAACCTTTTCTGAGGTACTGAACCTACCAGTTTCATATGCGCATTCACCGAACCCTTCTTTAGTGATAAATAAAATATGATTTTTTTTCCAAATTCAAGACATAGGTATATGTTTTTTTACTGGTGCACAAAATGAGCCGTGCATGAACATCACCTTGCTCAAAGAACAAAAACAACAAAGTGCATGAACTCACAACAAATTACAGTATTACTTTATTCTGGCCTCCGAGGCAGAGGCTTCTCTGAACCCCTGAGACGGACTCATCGAACCCCTAGGGCTCGATAGAACCCAGGTTAAGAACCAATGATCTAGGATTAGCTTCAAAGTAATTCACTAGTGCCTGACCAGGCGGTGGTGCAGTGGATAAAGCATCAGACTGGGATATGGAAGACCCAGGTTCAAGACCCCGAGGTAGTCAGCTTGAGCGCAGGGGCCCATCTGGCTTGAGCAAAAGCTCGCCAGCTTGGACCCAAGGTCGCTGGTTCCAGCAAGGGGTGGCTCAGTCTGCTGAAGGCCCGCACTCAAAGCACATGTGAGAAAGCAATCAATGAACAACTAAGGTGTGACAATGAAAAACTGATGATTGATACTTCTCAGCTCTCTCTGTTCTTCTCTGTCTGTCCCTATCTATCCCTCTCTCTGACTCTCTCTGTCCCTGTAAAAAAAAAAAAAAAAAGCCTGACCAGGCGGTGGCGCAGTAGATAGAACGTCGGACTGGGATGCAGAAGACCCAGGTTCAAGACCCCAAGCTTGCCAGCTTGAGCAAAAAGCTCATCAGCTGGGACCCAAGGTCGCTGGCCCCAGCAAGGGGTTGCTCGGTCTGCTGAAGGCCCGCGGTCAAGGCACATGTGAGAAAACAATGAACAACTAAAGTGTTGCGACGGCAACGAAAAACTAATGATTGATGCTTCTCACCTCTCTCCGTTCTTGTCTGTCTATCCCTATCCATCCCTCTCTCTGACTCTCTCTCTGTCCCTGTAAAAAAAAAAAAAAAAATCCTGAGATTTGGGTACAATCTTTGGCTTTGAAAAAAAAAGTAATTCACTAGTGACAGAATGGGGGTCTTTAGGTGAAACCCGATTGACTTGCTAATTGTAGACGCTGGATGCTGGCCATATGGGAGCTCATCATACTATATCTGCAATTTAAAAAAAAATTCCTTAATAATAATTTTAAAAAGTTTAAAATAGTAAATTGCAAAGAGAAGTGCTAACAGACAAAAAATTTGAGGGGAGTTAGAGGGGGCAGATCCGGGGCCCTCCCGCTGTTCGTTTCCTGCATCCTTCCCCTTTCGGTCCTCTTCTCACCTGGGCTCCTTTCCCGATCCTTTGTGTCCCTAAGGAGGGGAATGAGAGCCCACCCGTGCCTTCCAGGGCTCACATTAAAAGTCGCCCAGCCTGACCAGGTGGTGGCGCAGTGGATAGAGCGTCGGACTGGGATGCGGAGAACCCAGGTTCGAGACTCCGAGGTCGCCAGCTTGAGCACAGGCCCATCTGGCTTGAGCAAAAGCTCGCCAGCTTGGACCCAAGGTCGCTGGCTCCAGCAAGGGGTTGCTCCGTCTGCTGAAGGCCCGCGGTCAAGGCACATGTGAGAAAGCAATCAATGTAACAACTATGGTGTCACAACGGCAACAAAAAACTGATGATTGATGCTTCTCACCTCTCTCTGTTCCTGTCTGTCTGTCCCTATCTATCCCTCTCTCTGTCCCTGTAAAATAAATAAATAAATAAAACATTAAAAAAAAAAAAAAGTTCATCAGCTTGGACCCAAGGTCACTGGCTCCAGCAAGGGGTGGCTCGGTCTGCTGAAGACCTGTGGTCAAGGCACATGTGAGAAAGCAATCAATGAACAACTAAGGTGTTGCAACGGCAACGAAAAACTAATGATTGATGCTTCTCACCTCTCTCTGTTTCTATCTATCCCTCTCTCTGACTCTCTCTCTCTGTCCCTTTAAAAAAAAAAAAAAAAAAGCCGCCCAAATTCCTCCATTCAGTCACAAAATAAGATCAAAGCTGCTGGGACCTGCAGCCTGCAAGCCTTGAAGAAGTCCCAACTCTGCCCCCTACTGGCTGTGGACCTGCTGCTAAGACCTAGGATTTCTGGGCACGGTCTGTGAAATGAGGCAAATGACAGGAAGTAATCAGGAAATCAATACATGGATAATGAAAGAAATCCTTGGCACAGAGCCTGGGTCCTAGAAAGCATTTAAACATTAGCTACTACTGAATATTCATCCATATCCGGGCTAGGGGCTTCCTTTAAAATACAAGTATCTTCTCCTATTGAGTGTTGCCCATCTTACATTGAGATCCAAGGTAAAAATGCTTTAAGTCACCCTGGCCAGGTAGCTCACTCCATTGGAGCTTGGTCCCCATATGCCAAAGTTGCAGATTCAATCCCTGGTCAGGGCACATACAAGAATCAAGCAATGAATGCATAAGTAAATGAAACAATAAATCGCTGTTCGTTTTTCTTTTTTTCCTTCCTCTCTTTAAAAATAAATAATAATGCCTTTAGCCTGACCTGTGGTGGTGCAGTGCATAAAGCATTGACCTGGAACACTGAGGTTGCTGGTTCAAAACCCTCAGCTTGCCTGGTCAAGGCACATATGAGAAGCAACTACTATGAGTTGATGCTTCCCTCCCCTCCCCTCCCCCACATCTCTTTCTCTCTAGTCAATAAATAAAACCTAAAAAAAAAAAGGATGGCTCATTGTCAAGAAGAGCTTTAAAAATAAAATAATGCCATAAGTCAACAATCCTGAAAAATTGCGGACGTGGCCTGCATGGTACCGATGACATGGCTGTGTGAGGACTGCGCTCTCTTCTTCCAAGCCCAGCACAGCAGGTTTATGTCCCTGCATTAGAACGAATCGCCATTCCCACGGCTGAAGGCAAGATGCAGAAATGCGCGGTTAGGACCATCTAGTATGAAAATACATTGGGTTCTGTGGCTGTTTCTGCCAAGTTGATGGTGTTGAATTCTTGAATTCTAATAGGTTAAATCAGCAGATCATGCCAACTCAACAGCACACAGATGAGAGCAGACCTCTCCCTGGAGAGGGGTCACCACCTGCCCCCTGCATGTTCCCTTCAGCACTCTCCAAGGACCACACTAAGTGCAGGGTCTCCCCTCACCTAATCCCCAGCCCACTCCTCCTTCCTCCCCTGGGGTCCGTATCTGGTGCAGCCCCACCATCTAGCCAGTCACAGGCCAGACCCTGGCACCATCCTTACCAACCCCCCACCCCCAGCCTGTCAGTCCCCAGTCTGGTACTCCTGTCCTAACTCTCTGCCTTCCTCTCCTCTCCAGCCTGCCTAGTATATCACTACAGCGCCCCTCCCTGACCTCAGTGTCCCCATTCCAGTCTGTCCCTGCTCTGCCCCAGAGGTGACCCTGCTCCTCCCCTGCTCAGAGCGCCACCCACGGCTCCCCCGTGCCCTCAGAGCGTCCAAGCACCAAGGGCCTGCACGGCCCGGACCCTGAGCATTTCTGCCACTTGTCTCCCACTCCCCCCCTCTGAATGCAGCCAATGTGATCAAATCCCTTTACCCTGAACATTACCCTGAGCACGCCTTGCTCTCAGACCTCTGGGCCCTACAATAAGCCAAGCCACCTCTGGGCCATTCTTAGAAAAACACCTACTGCCTCATTGTTAAGATTCAGGATGGACATCGCTTCCCACAGATGAGCAGCTTTGTCCTTGGGTTCCTGAAGTGCCCACTGCAATCTCTGGTGGCAGGTGACAGTCTGTCTATGCCCTGTACCACCTCCTGCAGGGCAGGACCAGCCCTGGTAGGTCTTTGGGGCACCAGCTCCACAACCTTCCAGGCTGGCCCCCAGGCCTCGGTGCTGGGCAGGGAGACCTACCACAAACCAGGGTATGGCGGGTGCCTACAGACACATGATCCCTGCCCATGAAGTCCAGGAGAGCTTTCTTGGGCCTCTAAGCTGAGGGTAACAGGTAAGCAGGGTTGGTCAGCCCATTAAGAGGGAAGGGACAATTCAGTAGGAGGAATAGCATATGCAAAGGAAGAGGGGAAGGAAAGCAGGGGGAGAAGCTGCTAACAGTACATTCTGGCGAGGCTGAAGTAGAATAGTGTCTGAGGCTGGGGAAATGGTCTCTGGGGCCAGGCTGTGAGCACGGGAGCAAGGCCAGCCTGGGGCTACCAGGACGGACTAGAGTGGACAGACTGGGAGGCTGGGAAGAGGGTCTGAGCTGGGGCTCGAGTACAGGGGAGGAGAAGGCACAGAGGCTCAGGAAACAGGAAGGGCAGGCTGGGGACTGACTGGGGGGCAGGGCGAGGGCAACTTCCAGTGGGCTAGCCAGGGAGGAGGACACAACCAGGATGGAGAACCAGGAGGAGCAGGTGGGGGGGACGCTGCCCTCCACCCTGCTGAGTACGGAGCTCCCTGATCTAGGAGAAGGAGGAGAGCTGGGAACCATGGGAGTGGGAGAGCTCTTTGATGGTGAGGAAAGGGCCGTGCAGCCTGTAGGCAAGCTGGCCTCCCAGGGTCTGACCTGAGCACCTGTCTGGGATGGGAACTCCCAAGAAGGGGGCTTGGGGGAAGAGGGCTGCTGAGCTCAGTGGGGACGAGGTGCATGTGGGAGCAGTTTGGGTGTGCCTAGTAGCTGTGGAGATGCAGTAGCTTGGGGATGGGGAGAAGAGCCTGCAGTGGACAGCAGTCTAGGAGTGACATACAGGAGGGACAAGTATCCACAGGGAAGGCGCAGCCGGACTGAGGCTGGGAGAGCCTATATTGAAGGCTTGAAGGCTCAGCCAGGGACGTGGGAAAACATTTAATGGATGCACTAAATTAACTAGTGAACTGGTTTTTAAACTGGGTTCTTCAGAGCCTGAGGGTCTCACACTCCTTTAGGCTTATAACCCTTCCAGGGCTCCCAACAGCCGGGTGATAACACCCAGGGCCCTCCCTTGACATCCAACGCCCTTGCCACCCTCTGGGGCCTCGCTTCTCACCCTCCACCCCAGACTCTATCCCCGCGAGCTCCCCAAGCCCTGTTCATGCAGCCCCTTCTCCGCCAGGCTCAATCCTCCCTTCTCAGTTTTCCTCAACCCTGCCTGACCCTGGTCCTAGGTACTGCTCCCTGCGCCCTTCCCCCTCTCAGCTAGCAAAGACTGGCTGTTATCTGTGGAATTTATTACCAGTCTTCCTAACAGTCCTTTGGGATGGCTGAAAACAGCTTGAAAATCAATGAACCAGCAAGTGAATGATCGGGTACAACAGACGCCTCACGCCAGCCCACACTCCCGGAGCCTGTGCCAACCCGGGGTAGAAGCAATACAAGCAGCTCCTCTCCAGGCTGACTCAGCATTGAGACCAAACACGCACAAATTGGGTGTCAGCCCCACCCACCCTCTCCCGTGAATCCTTAGATGGCAAACAACCTGCGCAACTCCATGAGGCCGCCCTGCACTCACACATGGCAGAATCAAGAAGACGGCACATTAAAAATAGTTTCCTGGGCCCCAGTCCCAAAGTTTCCAATTCATTCCATTTGGGCTGGAGCCCAGGAGGCTGCATTTATAAAATAATTCCCCTGGTGGTAGGGACACCTGGCCAGGATAGAGAAGGCCAGACTCAGGGCACAGAAGCTAGGTAGTAACAATAATCACAACAATGGCAATAGCTAACTCTCATACAGTACCTTTTGTACTAAGTGTCAGGCATAGTTTTCAGCACTGTATACGTATTAATTAGTTTAATCCCACAGTAACCCGATGAATTAGCTCCTACTGACATTCCCACTTTGCAGATGCAGGAGTTGACACACCAAAAGATTAAGAGTCTTATTCAAGGTCACACAGCTAGAAGATAGTAAAGCTCCATTCAAACCCAGGCAGTCTGCCCTGGCCAGGTGGCTCAGTTGGTTAGAGTATAGCCCCGATACGTCAAGGTTACAGGTTTGATACCCAGTCAGGACACATGCAAGAGTCAACCAATAAATGCATAAATAGATGAAACAATATATCAATGTCTCTCTCTCTAAAAAAATCAATTAAAAACAAAAGGCCTTAGCTGGTTAGCTCAGTTGGTTAGAGGGCTGTCCTGAAATGACAAGGTTTTGGGTTCAATCCCCAGTCAGGGCACACACGGGAAGCAACCAATGAATACACAACTGAGTGGAACAACAAATGAATGCTTCCCTTTCCCCTCCTCTCCCTCTCTCTGTATCTCTAAATATCAATCAATCAATAAAAAATTAAGCCCTGGCCAAACAGCTTGGTTGGTTAGAGCGTCGTCTCAAAGCACAGAGGTTGCTGGTTCGATCACTGGTCAGAGCATATACAAGAACAGCTCAATGTCCCTGTCTCTCTGTCTCCTTCTCTCCCTGCCTCTCTCTAAATAAAAATGCACAAAACCAGGCAGTCTGATTCTAAAACATACATTCTTCACCCCATCACTGAGTGCCTCTCAAAGCGGGCACTCAGTGAGTAGCAGTGAACCAAAACGTAGCACCAGCACACGGCAGGCACAGCATCCAGCGCTCCTTGTGGATTCGGTCATTTCATCCTCACAACAAACACATGAAGTGGGGGTCCCTGTGACCCCCATCTTCTAGATGAGGAAACTGAAGCACAGACAGATCAAGAAACCTGCCCAAAGATGTGTTGAGCAAATAAGGTAGAGAATAAAGGGGGGAAGGAAGGATGGGAACGGGAGGAAGGAGGGAGGGCAGGAGGGAGAGAAAGGAGGAGGGACAAAGGAAAGGAAAGGCAACCAGGGGAGGAATGAAGAACACCCTGAAGTAGGAACAATACATGAAATAAAGAAAAACACACAGTGTCCTGGCTGCGCACCGAGAAGCAGGGACGCCAGAGGCATGACAGGTAGCCTTCTTACCTTGGAGGCGCGCAGGCCCATGAAGGCAGCGAAGAACAGCAGCAGCAGGGAGGTGCCCACCTTGAGGTCTGTGAGCACCACCATGCCCACATTGACGAAGATCGCCACGCCCGAGACCACGAGCGTGAGGTTGAGCAGGGCGCGCTGCAGCGTGGGCGTGCGCACCTTCAGCTCGGGCAGCAGCTGTTCCAGGCCCTCCAACGGTGTGTCCTTGAAGCTCTTCAGCACCAAGTGCCCCCGCTTCGTTCGCGCCGCTAGGACCACCCGCTTAAAGTATCTCCTGACCAACAGAAGAGAGAGAGGTCAGGACCGCCCAGGGAGCCTCCTCCAATCCCAGGCCACTCTCTCTGGCTCTGCACACAAGTCTTTTTTTTTTTTTAATTTTTCCATCAATTTGAGAGAGAGAGAGAGAGAGAAACATCAACTGGTTGTTCCACTTAGTTGCACACTCATTGATCGCTTCTCATTCATGCCTTGACCAGGGCCCCACACAGTCATGTTATTTATTTTTCTTTCTTTTTTTTTAAAAAAAACTTTTATTTATTTATTTTCTTTTACAGGGACAGAGAGAGAGTCAGAGAGAGGGATAGATAGGGACAGACAGACAGGAACGGAGAGAGGTGAGAAGCATCAATCATTAGTTTTTCGTTGCCCTTAGGACACCTTAGTTGTTCATCGATTGCTTTCTCACATGTGCCTTGACCGCGGGCCTTCAGCAGACAGAGCCACCCCTTGCTGGAGCCAGCGACCTTGGGTCCAAGCTGGCGAGCTTTTGCTCAAGCCAGATGGCCCCACGCTCAAGCTGGCGAGCTCGGGGTCTCGAACCTCGGTCTTCCGCATCCCAGTCAGACACTCTATCCACTGCGTCACTGCCTGGTCAGGCTTTTCTTTTTATTTTAGGTGAGAGGAGGGGGACAATGAGACAGTCTCCGCATGCGCCCCAACTGGGATCCACCCAGCAACCCCTATCTGGGGCTAAAGCTTAAGTACTGAGCTATTTTTAGCACCTGAGACTGCCCCTCTGGAGGGCACTATCCTCAGCACCAGGGCCACGCTTGAACCAGTTGAGTCACTGACTATGGGAGGGAAAATAGGAGAGAAGAGGGGGATGGAGAGGGGACAAGCAAGTGGTTGCTTCTGTGCGCTCTGACCCGGAATGAACCTAGAACATCCATACTCTGGGCTGATGCTCCATCCACTGAGCAACCAGCCAGGACCCTCACACAGTCATTTTAAAGGGTACTTAATAATGGTGGGAGGAAATATCAGTTACATAATACAATCCCCTATTATTGGACACATGGGTCGCTTCTGATTTTATGTACTTGATAAAGGGGAGATGAATAAAATTCTTTTGTTTAGTTAATTTCCAAATTCAAATTCTACATATATTTGAGAGTGTCTGTAGCTGCCAGGAAGTGCTACGAAGCTCTGGAAAGACAACAAAATGAATCAGTTACTGCCTTTGTGGAGCTCATCGTGCAGCATGAGAGACAGATAATTAAACACACTCTGCAAGTATAAATATCTCCTCGGAATAGATTCCTGAAAGTGTAATTACTGGCTTAAGGGATATAAGGGGTTCTTTGTCTTTGGCTTTTGTTTTGGTTTGGTATTTTGGATTCATGACCATAATTAATAAACTGATTTCCAAAAAGATTGGGTAATTGACAAGTCCACTGGCTGACTGTGAGATCTGGCTCTCTTAACATACTCTATATTTGAATAGCCTCTGTTAAGAACATGACATTGAGCCCTGGCTGGGTAGTTTGGTTGGTTAGAGCATTGTCCCAACACACTAAAGTTGCGGGTTCGATCCCCAGTCAGGGCATATATAAGAATCAATCAATGAATGTATAAATAGGTGGAACAAATCAATGTTTCTCTCAGTCTCTCCCCTCTTCCTCTCTTTCTAAAATCAATCAATCAAATAAATTTTTAAAAATATGATGTTCATCCTAGGTGCACCATTTTTTAAGAGCAAGGCCTTCCTTCTCTGAGCCCGGTTTCCCTCATTTAGAAAATGGGCTGATATGTCTGTACCCTTTCTCTTCCCCTGGGAATTACAGTTCTTACTTTGCCTTGGGAAGAAAAAGCAGCATTTGAATAATTCACCCCTTGCCCTTTCTCAATTTCCTACCGGGGCCCCAGACACCCAAATCGAGACACTGACCTGTCAGTCACCCTCACGCCTCTAACCTCGCTCCCTCTCGCAGCAGATAGGGAAACAGGGCTGCCTCACCTCTCTGCAGGGGACGACTTGAAGAAGCCACGCTTGGATCCCACACTGGACCTGCGAGGCATCTGTCCGACTCTCTGGCCCAGGGCCCAGAATTGCATATAGATATACTGATCCAAATTTATTGTCACCTGCCAAGGGGAACAAAGGAAGCAGAGACAGCTGAGCATGGGCTGAAGTGTGAGAGTAGGATATTGAAATTAGATGTCCCCCCCCCCATGATGTCGCCCCCTCCCCTAGGCTTATCCTCAGACAGAGTCTGGGCCGGGCAGCCCTGCACAGCTGGTCGTTCATGTTGGACACTGCACAGGGCAGACCATCTAGGGGGGGTGCCATTCATGTGACAGTCATTACTATGATAGGTCCAGGTCCTTGAATTTAAGATGCCACTGATTTTAAGCTACTCTGTTATTTTATAAAGCAACCAAAAGAGAAAATATATTGCCAATTAAACTATATCATATCTCTGCTTATAAGTCACATCTCAATTTCAAAGACAATAAAATACAACTTTTGATAAAAGTACATCTTTTTAAAAATTTTATTTATTGATTGATTTTAGAGAGGAAGGAACGGAGAGGGAAAGAGAGAAAAATACATCAATTTGTTGTTCCACTTACTTATGCATTCATTGGTTGAGCCTTTTTTTTTTACTTCTATAAACCTTTAGTGTGCATATCTAATAAATAGAACAATTTCTCACATAGTCACAATACCATTATCACATCTAATAAAATAAACAATGATTCATTAACATTATCTAATACTCACTCCATATTCAAATTCCCCAATGGTCTCAAAAATGCCTTAAGTTGTTTTGTTTAAATCAGAATCTAAACAATGTCCAAACAAGGTGTTTATTAGGCCTCTTAAATCTCTTTCACTTTATAAGTCTTCTGTTCCCCTTTTAGGTGGCTCACTGTGGATTAAACCCACAAGCTTGGCGTCGAGGGTGGACACTCTAACCAACTAAGCCACCCAGCCAGTGCTAAAAAAAGTATACCTTAAAAGCACAAAAATGTGGAACTTTGGAAGGCTTTAGTATTTGTATTATAATTATGTTGACTTTATTTTATTGTCTCTGAAATTGGATGAGCATTTTGTATTACTTATTAATATAATTTTCTGGCAGCTGGCAATGAAATCATTAGTTCTAAGAAGATCCATATCTTATGATACTTTTCCAACAGATGGCAGTGAAGTGACCTGAGAAAGAAGTGTCTTTTCTAATTCACCAAAGGTACCACATAGGCTAGTGTCCTGTGTTCAGGACTACAACTCCCAGATGCCTCTGCCTCCCAAAGGCCCAACCCCTGCCCCAAGGCCTCCTGGGAGTATTGGTTCTCTGAGAGACAGGTACCTGGACCTCATCCTGAGGGTGGTGGACCACCAAAGCATAGGCCAGGGCGTCCTCAGAGAGTGGGGAGAAGTTTGCCTGGGCTAGCAGGGGTTCCAGCTCCAGAAGCACCTCCTGCTCATTGGACAGACGCTGGGGATCTGTTAGCGAAGGCTGGTCAAGGGTCTCCCTGTCGGGGTTGATGGGGTCATATAAGGCCTGAGGAGAGAGTCAGAGAGAAGAATAACAGGCTAGGTCATTCCTGACTGGTGGTGGCATAGTGCAGTGTAGGGAGAGCATTGAACTGGGACGCTGAGGTCCCAGGTTCAAAACCCCAAGGTCTCTGGCTTGAGTACGGGCTCATCTGGCTTGAGCGTGGGCTCACCAGCTTGAGCACAGGGTCACCAACTTGAGCACAAGATCACAGGTTTGAGCATGGGTTCATCAACATGATCCCATGGTCACTGGCTTGAGCCCAAGGTCACTGGCATAAGCAAGGGGTCACTGGCTTGGCTGGAGTTCCCAGGTCAAGGCACATATGAGAAGCAATCAATGAACAACTAAAAAAATGCTGCAACTATAGTTGATGCTTTTCATCTCCCTCCCTGTCTGTCTGTCTCTCTCCCTGTTCCTGTCTAAAGAGAAAAAAAAAAGACTAGGTCATAGCATAAGGGGTCATGGGTAAACTTCAGGATATTCCTGGTCCCATCCTTCAAATGATGGGGTACCCCAGGGTTTGACTCTGGACCCCTCTTCCTGTCTCTCTCTACAAGCTTGCTCAAAGTAGCCTCACCATTCCCATGCCTTTAAAAACCCTCCCTTGCAGATAACTACCCACTCAAATTTCCAGCCCAATATCTCCTCCAAGTTCCGGACCTAATGCTCAATTCCAGTGCATGAACAATCATTCTCCTGTTCTCCCACAGGAATTTCCCAGCCTACCCTGAGGCTAGATGTGGCCAGGAGACGAAGGTTTCATCAATAGATGTAAGCAGAAGTGATAGGTAAATCTTCCCCTTCACTTCTTGCCCCCCTGGACCTTTGACTCTTTTCTTGTCCTGCCGGGTGGAATACAGTTCTAACCACGACCCAGTTTTGACCACACATAGATAAAGAGAATGCCCTAAGGGATGGCAGAGCAACAAGATGGAAGGAACCTGGGTCCCAGCATAATCTCACATGGAACAGAGCAGCCTATACACCCTGGCCAATTTACCCATTCACCACAAGGCTATTAAGCAGGAGAGAAACACCCACCTCTTTTAAACCATCTGATTGTGGGGTCTGCTTGTTATAGTAGCTAAGCCTCTGAAGTAACTAATACTGGACCTTTCCTGGATGTCATAGTCACCTCAAATCCAACATGCCAAGCTCACAGATCACACCCTTTCCATCCCCAGCCTTTAACAAAATCACCATTCTGAATTTCCTGTCTCAAACTGTTTCCCCTCAAGCATCCCTGGCTTCTTCTGAGTGCCAGACTCTCAGATTCAATGATCTCTTTGACCTCTCCACTTGGATGTCTAACGGCACCTCACATTTAATGTGGTCCAAGGAAAATGCCTCATTTCTCCCCCCAACCTCCAGTCTTCTCCTTACAGGAAATGACACCACCATCCGCCAGAGGCTTCGATCAGTCACCTAGGAGGGCTCCTGATTCCTTTCTTGTTATCACCCCCATATCCAGTCCTTTAGCAAGCCCACTAGCTTAACCTCTGAATCGCTTGTGACACCCTTCCACTTCCACGTCCACTGCTCCCTTCCCGTCCAAGCCCCTGTCACCCCTCGCCCAGAGCACTGCACTGGGTGTGTGCTCTGCCTGCCTCTACTGTCGCCACTTCCAGACCATTCCCCGCAAGGCTATCACAAAGAACGTATTTCACACTGGCCAGGTAGTTAGTTTGGTTGGTTAAAGCATTGTCCCGAAGTGCAGAGGTTGCTGGTTCACTCCCCGGTCAGGGCACATACAGAATCAGATTTATGTACCTGTCTCTCTGTTGCTCTCTCCCTTCCCCTCTCTCTAAAATCAATATAATAAATACTTTATATAAAAGAGTGCATTTATATTATAAACAGAGCCCACACCCTGTATCTCCAATGGCTTCCCACTGCATTTAGAATAAATTCCAGCATCCTACCATGACCTTCAAGGTCCCTTGAAGAACTAGCTGCTGCCTTTCCCACCTCATCTTATGCATCCACCCACCCATCCCAACAATTGATGAATGAATGAGTGAGCTTCAGGGGCCCAACCTAATTTGTTCAAGGAGAGCTCGGGTTTCAGGGTGACATGACTATCCCAGACCAAAGAGCAAGCCTCCAAGGGGAATCACCCCTCCAAAACCAGCTCTATAAACCTGCTCTCTGGGTGCCTCTCAGGAGAGGGTGCCTTCAGGAACAACCTGGTCAGGCCAGGTGTGACTAAGAATTAGAGAAAGAAAGAGGACAGGGTAGGTACTCCAAGTAGGAGGAACGGCCCAGCTAAGGCTGTGCAGGTAGGAAGGAAGGCCCAGGAAAGGCTGAGCAAGGGGCCAGTGACGCAGAGGCAAGTCAACCCACGCTAACCCTATTCTGAACTAACTCCCAGGGCTGCGGCGTGCTGGCTGAGAACCGGACCTGAGGCCAAAGCGAAAGCCTGTGTCCCAGACCTTCAGCTGCCTGACAAAGCAGATCCCACAGGCCACATCAAGACTCATGGAGTGACCTTGAGAAATTCCATTCCCAGGGCTGAGCTGCGGTTTGAGAGTAAGAGAATCTCAGAGTGGGAAGACAGAGAAATCTGCATTCATCAAACATCTGCAGGGAGCCAGATTCTTTTCTGGGAAATTCACATCCGCCAGTGCTTTAAGCCAGAAACCTGGATGTCTCAGGTGACCTCAGCTGCTCCGTCCCCTCCCCCGCCCCATCCCACCTCCATATAGATTGCCACTTGTCCAAGCTCTCCTCCCGGTCCACACCATCATCACCTCCTCCTGCCTGGACGAGTCCAACGGCCTTCTCAATGGTCTCCCCCAATCCCCTCAACCCCCTGCCCCTACTAATCTGTTCCCTACACAGCAGCTGGGGAGAGCTCGTCAAACCATAACAATACTACTAGTCAATGAGAAAAGCACACACTGATGCAGCACTTACTATGTGTCAGGCACTATATGAAGCATGTTTTACATTCTCACAATGTGAGAATGGTACTTCTGTCATCCTCATTTACAGATGTGGAAACGGAGGCACTGACAGGTAAAGTAGCTGCCCAAGTTCACAAGGCCAAAAAGGGGTGCATCAGGAATCACACCTCCGACTACATCACCCTCCTGCCAAAACCCCTCTAAGGCTCCACCTGCCCTCAGGAAGGACCACACTCTACACTGCGGCCTGTAAGCCCTCCTAGGGTCTGACCCATGACCCTCTGGGTCACTGGACACCAGCCACACTGGCTGTCATTCCTTCAGGCACAGGGACTTGGCACAGGCTGTTGGGAGACTCTCCCTGGCCCTTCCCTTTTGCTGCCTCCTTCCCATCTCCCATGTACCCCAGCTCCCCCATCGCTCTCTAAGGGACTCCCTCTACTCCCTAGGCTGAACAGGGCTAGCTCAGAGGTTTGAGCTGGCCGTCCACTGCACAAAGGCGCCAGATCTAAGAGTCACCACTGTAGATGCTATAGGCCTGGACATTTATCATAAGTCAACCTTTTGGATGGAAATAAAAGGTACGGAGCAGCACTAGCCCAACTGACCTTCCCGCAATGACGGGAACCCGTCAGGTTGCCACTGGTCACAAGTGGCCACTGAGCACTTGAAATGTGGCAAATGTGACTGAGGAATAGAATTTTTTTTTTTTAAGTGTGAGGAGGGTTGATAATGAGACAGACTCCCGCATGTGCCCCAACCAGGATCCACCGGGAACCCTTGTCTTGGGCCAATACTTGAATCAATTGAGCTATTTTTAGCACCTGAGGCTGATGCACTTGGACCAACCGAGCTATCCTCAGTGCCTGGGCCGATACTCAAACCAATCGAGCCACTGGCTGCGGGAGGGAATGAGAGAGAAGGGGGAGAGGGAGGGGACAGAAGCAGATGGTTGCTTCTCTTGTGTGCCCTGACCAGGGATCAAACCCAGGATGTCCATATGCCAGGTCGATGCTCTATCCACTGAGCCAACTGGCCAAGACCAGAAATAGAATTTTAAAATGTATTAATTTCAATTATTCCAAGTTCAAACAGCCACATGTGGATAGAGACTACTCTATTAGACAGCTCCTGGACAGGGAGAGGGTTGCCTTTTCCTAATTTGCACACAGACCCTGGCACAAAAACCAACGTCAACTTTCTTATCTGTTCGCATGGACCATGCCCCTCGAGTTCACAATCTGAACTTATCCATTGATTGGTAAAGAGTCTCTGGTTCATGTCCCCACCACCTGACTTCAGCTCCCTGAGGGCAGGACCCGGGCTCAGCTGGCTCCTCAGGGAAGACCGGCACCTGGCACCAGGCCTCACACAAACAGTTGCTAAAAGAAAGAACAATATCTCTGTGTCTTTGTGGCTATTGTTGACATTTTCTATCCTTAAGCATTCCATTGGGGATCTCATTGTGCCTCTAGATCTCATTGAGGCGTCCCAGATGTGCCTCTAGTCCAGACATTTTTCCTGAGCTTCAGAATCACTCAGCCAAGAGTCTACTCAACACATCCACAGGGGTGGGCACTGGCCCTCGATGCTTCCACACAGACTTCCAATGGGCACCCTCTCAAACCTCCTGTCCTGTACAGCCCAAACTAGGGTCATGAAACTCCTCCCCATACTTGCTCTTCCTGCCATCCTCCCCCACTCAGAATAGGCCAAACCCACCCTTCTAGACTCAGGTCTAAAGTCGGGGGTCATCCTGGACACCTCTTTCTCATACATTCAACCCATCAGCAAATCCTGATGGTACCATGTTCAAAACAGACCCAGAATCCAACCACATTCTAATCCCTGTCTGAGCCACCCATGTTGTGGTGGCTGTAGCACAGGTCTGCTCCCATCCTCTATCCTCACCCTGTCTGTTCCCCACATGGTCACCAGAGGGCACCTGCTGTAATCTAAGTCCACTCACGTCCCTCTTCTGCTCAGAGCCCTACCCAGGCTTCCACCTTACTCAAAGCCCTCATTGTGTCCAACAAGGACCCTCAGGATGTGACAATACTCCCATCTCTGCCCTCACTTCCAGCCTTGTTCCCTTCATTCCCTCCACCCTAGCCCCAGTGGCCTCCTTGCTGTTCTTCCCACACTCCTGCCTCAGGGACTTTTTTTTTTTTTTTTTACAGGGACAGAGAGAGTGTCAGAGAGAGGGATAGATAGGGACAGACAGGAGTGGAGAGGGGTAAGAAGCATCAATCATTAGTTTTTCGTTGCTGTCGCACTTCCTTAGTTGTTCATTGATTGCTTTCTCACATGTGCCTGGATTGCAGGCCTTCAGCAGATCGAGCAACCCCTTGCTGGAGCCAGCGACCTTGGGTCCAAGCTGACAAGCTTTTGCTCAAGCCAGATGGGCCCAAGCTCAAGCTGGCAAGCTCAGGGTCTCGAACCTGGGTCTTCTGCATCCCAGCCGATGCTCTATCCACTGCACCACCGCCTGGTCAGGCATGCCTCAGGGACTTTGCACTAACTATTCCTACAGCTCTCCACATGGCTCACTCTCTCCCCATTCAGGCTTCTGCATAAATGCCAACCCCTCAGTGAGGCCTTCCCTGACCACCCTACCTAAAACTGCAAAACAGCTCTGCTTTCTTTTTCTCTTTAATTAGTTACCAGATTTAGGCAAAATAAAATATAGGACACCAAGTTAAATTTGACTTTCAGTTTAAGTAAGTCCATGCAATATTGGAGGATTGTATTGCATGTATATGAGACATAATTATACTTAAAATATCATTTGCTTGACCTGTGGTGGTGCAGTGGGTCAAGCGTTGACCTGGAATGCTGAGGTCACTGGTTTGAGGCCCCGGGCTTGCATAATCAAGGCACATATGGGAGGTGATACTTCTTGTTACTCCCTCCTTCTCTTTCTCTCTCTCTCTCCTCTCTAAAATAAATAAGATCTTTAAAATTTTTTAAAATTCATAGCTTATCTGAAATTCAAACTTAACTGGATGTAGAGGGTTGAATAGTGCCGCCTAAAAAATCATGTCCTCTCAAAACCTCAGCATCTGACCTCATTTGGAAAGAATCTTTGCAGGAGTAATTAAGGTAAGAATTGAGATGAGATTGTACTGAATTAAAGTGGGCCCCAAATCCAGTGACAGGGCCCTTATAAGAGGAAGAAAAGGACAAGAGAGACACAGAGAAGAAGGTGATGTGAAGACAGAGAGGAGTGATGTGCCCACAAGCCAAGGGAGACCAAGGAGTGCCAGCAGCCACCAGAAGCTAAGAGAGAGGCCTGGGACAATCTCCCCCTCAGAGCTACCAAAAGAAACTTACTCTGCCCACCTTCTGGACCCCTGAACTCTGAGAAAATACATTCCTGCTATGTGAAGTCACCCAGTTCATGGTAACTTGTCATGGCAGCAGCAACAGCAAAGGAATAAGCAGGGCCTCCGTCCGTTGTGTTAGCCGGCAACCTCATCCTACACTTAGCATCTTTTAACATATTTCCCCCTTTACCTCACTGAGTGTCTGTCTCCCTCACTAGAACATCATTGAACTAGGCACATACACCCTTCTGTCAGGCTCACTGCTGTGTCTTGCAGCCTGGAACTATCTGGGGGACACAGCGGGTGCTCAATAAATATCTAGCAAGCAAATTTAATGAATGAATAGAAGAAAGGAGGAGCAGACAGAAGTCACCTGCCAAGGTCACCTACAAGACAAATGAACAACAAAGGCAGCTTTTGAACCTGGGCTATTCTTACTCTTTTCCTGCCCCAAGCTGCTTCCTCAAGGGACTTAAGTCATCAGCAAACGGCCACCCCGTGTCTCACCCCACTCTGGTGCTTCCACCCTGCTCTCTCAGTACCTCAGTACACTTTTTATTTTTATTTCTTTTTGGGAGTGAGTTTATTAAAGCTGGAGACAGTGAAACAAGAAAGGGTTTGTATAAGAAGCAGCAGGAGAGAGCCCAGGTGGGGCTGCTTTGGCTCTCTAGAAACATTATATAAAATGCCTGACCTGTGGTGGCGCAGTGGATAAAGTGTCAGCCTGCAATGCCAAGGTCGCTGGTTCAAAACCCACGGCTTGCTTGGTCAAGACACACACAAGAAGCAACTACTATGAGTTGATGCTTCCTGATCCTCCCCCCGCCTTCCTCTTCCTAAATTCAATAAATAAAATCTTAAAAAAAAAAAAAAAGAAACCTTATAGGAAAGAAGTGAGCTGAGGCAAGGCTGCTCTGGTTCTCTGGAGAGTCAGAGAAAAGGGGCTTTGGGGACAGATTCAGGGAGTGAGCCCGGGATAAGCTGCCACTGCCCACTGCTCCCAGTTGCAGGTCTGGTGGGTAACCTTAGACCTTAGGAGATGCTTGCCTGTGGGGGAGGAAGAGAGGGAGGGAAAGGTGCAGGTGTGCTCCCTCAGTTTAGAATCTCTGGCCTTGCCTGACCTGTGGTGGCACAGTGGATAAAGCATCGACCTGGGAACACTGAGGTCGCCAGTTCAAAACCCTGCACTGGTTCGGTCAAGGCACATATGGGAGTTGATGCTTCCAGCTCCTCCCCCCTTTCTCTCTCTCTCTTTCTCTCTCTCACTCTGTGTCTCCTCTCTAAAATGAATAAAATAAAATAAAAAAGAAATTAAAATCTCCGGCCTCAGTGGAAATATACATCTTCATAGATTATTCTATGTTTCTATATATTTGAATGTTTATATAATTTTTTTTTTCAGGGACAGAGAGTCAGAGAGAGGGATAGATAGGGGCAGACAGACAGGAACAGAGAGAGGTGAGAAGCATCAATCATTAGTTTTTCATTGCCAAGGCAACACCTTAATTGTTCATTGATTGCTTTCTCACATGTGCCTTGACCGTGGGCCTTCAGCAGACCGAGCAACCCCTTGCTGGAGCCAGCGACCTTGGGTCCAAGCTGGCGAGCTTTTGCTCAAGCCAGACGGGGCCGCGCTCAAGCTGGCGAGCTCAGGGTCTCGAACCTGGGTCTTTCGCATCCCAGTCCGACGCTCTATCCACTGAGCCACCGCCTGGTCAGGCAAATATTTATATAATATTTTTTAAAATAACAGCAAAAACCTGCCTCCAGAGGCCACAGGTGCCCCAGGAAGACCTTGGAGGCAGGTGGACGGGGGCTTTGCTCACTGGAGAACTGTGTGATCTTGGGCACATCCGGGGCCCTCTGCAAATGGAACAGATGGTAGCTAGCTGCCGTAAATGCCACAGGAATGAGTCAACGAGCTCCACACAGAGTGAGCAATCAGCAAGGAGGGGGCCGTTGTCCGTTGCTGCCATTCACAGCAAAGAGCGGAACTGTGGCACTGCGTGGTGAAGGGTGACTCAGTAGACCCGACTGTCCAAACCCCGCACATTACAAACAAAAGACTGGCCCCTGATGGGCTTCTGGGAGGGAACCTCTAAGTCCTTGGAATGTCCTGCCTGATGAGTTTCTTGTTTTAACCAGGGCCTTGGGCCACACTGGATAGTCTATTCTAACATTGTGGTTGATGGTGGGGGCCTTTGACAGGAGGGGCTGGAGATAGTAACTAGCGCAGCCACACAGGTGGCCAGCCAGGCCTCTGTGACTAACCTCCAATATAAACTCTGGACCAAACTCAGGTAAGCATCCCTGGTCGGCAATACTGTGTATGTGTTGTCACATATCGTTGGTGGAAGAATTAAGTGCTGTTCCTTTTTCTTCTTCTTTTATTTGCTCTGACAGGAAGGGAGAGAGATGAGAAGCATCAATTCTTCGTTTCGCCATCTTCTTGTTCATTGATTGCTTTCTCATATGTGCCTTGACCCGGGGGCTCCAGCTGAGCGAGTGACCCCTTGCTCAAGCCAGCGACCTTGGGCTTCAAGTCAACAACCTTTATTTCATGCCTATGATCCTAGGTTCAAGCTGGTGAACTCGGGGTTTTCAAACCTAGGTCTTCTGCATCCCAGTCTGGTGCTCTATCCACTGTGCCACCACCTGGTCAGGCTTAAGTGCTGTTCTTGAGACAACAACAGTGGGACAGGACCATGGCAGCTCTTGCCTAGTCTCTCTGGAACCCTGCCCCACCACCATTTTCCTTTGCGAATTTTTGTTCACTCTTCTTTCGCTGTAATGAACTATTACTGTGAGCATAACAGTACTGAGAGTCCCTCCAAAAAAATCAATGAATCTGAAGGCAGTCTTGTGGACCCTCAACACAGGCAAGACAGAGGGAGGGGTAGCAGGAGGATGCTAAGAATTTAATAGCTGACACCACTCTGTCCTGGGGTTCCACTTCTTTCTCTGGCTGCTCCCTGGCCACCATCCTTCTTAGTTCCAGTTCCCCCTCCTGATCTCAAAGCCAGCACACCCAGGGGTTCATCTGATTCCCCTCAAGGTACTGTTTAGTACTACCTAGGTCTTCTCAGGGTTGTTCTGAGCCCAGGCCCCTCCCTTGACCTCCAGACTTCATATTTAAGTCCATCTCCCTACCCAGCTGTCTGATAGGCAACTCAAAGTCCTAAGTTCAAAGCTGAGCTGTCAATCTTCCCTGCAGATCTGCTTCTCACCCTGCCCACTCTCTATAGCTTCACCCTTCTGCGGGAGCAGGCCAGTCTGCTGGAGGTACCTGACTCCTCTCTTTCCCTCATTGCCCTGCTCGCACAGCCAAATGCTGATGCCTTCAAACTATTCCCAGCATTCGGCCACTTTTCACCACTTTCGCTGATATTCCTCTTGTCAGAGCTGCCATTACCGCTCACCTGAATGAACAAAATACTCTTTACTAGACCTCTCTGCCTCTAATAGTCTGTTCCCTTACACAGCAGTCAGAAGAATCCTGTTAACATCTAAATTAGCTTGTGTTCTTCCTCTCCTCTGAATGCTCCTGTAGCTTCCAGCTCACTTAGAGTAAAAGCAAAGTCCTCACCACAGCCCACAAGGACAGGCACAATTTGTCGTCACTCCCTCTCTTTCATCTTCTGCCCTCTCTCCCTTGCTCACTCCCCTTCAGCTACAGTGGTGCCTTTGGTGTTTCTCCAACACTCCAGGCCCTCTCTCACCTTGGGGCCTTTGCACTTGCTTTCCCTTCTGTCTGGAACATCCTTCCCCAGACATCCATCAGACATGCTCCCTCTCTTCACTCAGGTCTTAGCTTAACTGTCACCTCCTCATCAGAGAAGCCTTCCCTGACCACCCTGTCTAAAACAGGTCGCCATCGGCCCTGGCCCGTTGGCTCAGCAGTAGAGCGTCAGCAGGGCATGTGGATCTCCTGGTTCAATTCCTGATCAAGTCATATAGGAGAAGTGACCATCTGTTTCCCTTCCCCTCTCCATCCCCTTTCTCTCTCTCTCTAATCCTCTCCCACATCCATGTTTCAAATGGTTTGAGCAAGTTGGCCCTGGGCACTGAGGGTGGCTCAATGCCCTTGCCTCAGGTGCTAAAATAGCTCTGTCACTGAGCAACAGAGCAGCAGCCCCAGATGGGCAGAGCATCGGCCAGTAAGAGGCTTGCCAGGTAGATCTCGGTCAGGGTGCATGTGGGATTCTTTTTCTCTGCCTCCTGCCTCTCACTTAATAAAAATAAGTAAATAAATAAATAAATAATAAATATAAAACAGGCCCCCATCTCATCCTTGTCTAACCTGCTTCAATCTCTGCTTCCTTGTTCTTCACAGCACTTACCACTTCTGGGTATATTATTTCATATTTATTTATTGTCTCCTTAACTGGAATGCTGGCTTCCTGAGGGTGTGGCTTCATCTGTCCTGTTCAGTGCAGCACCTCCAGGGCTTACTAAGGGGCCAGGCTCCAGGTAGGTGCTCAGAGAACTTCTGCTTAATGAATGGATGAGCAAACAAGCACAACAGGGCAGGTGGGGCCCATACTCACCTGCAGCCGGGTCAGGATGTGGTGGTAGTGGAACAAGGTGCAAAAGTCCACGTGGGACGCAAATTCCTCCAAAGCCGCCTTTTCCGCAGGGCTGGAGTGGAATTCCTGTTACCTCAGGAAGCAAAACACCTCTTTAGGTCTCTTTCCCCTTCCTCACGGGAAAGAATTTTTTCCCATTCAGAGCTCTGAGCTTTTTGAATTTAGTTTTGTTTGGGGAGGGTGTCATTTTTTTTTTAATCATTTTTTACATGTTTATTTTATTGACTTTAGAGAGAAAGAAAGGAGAGGGCAGTAGAGAGACAGGAACATCTCTGTTCCTGTATGTGCCCTGACTGGGGATCAAACCGGCAACCTCTGTGCTTCGGGATGATGCTCTAACCAACTGAGCTACCCAGCCAGGACGGGAGGGTGTCAATTTTATTAACCAAGAAACTGAGGTAGCCTGGTAGAGTACAGAAACAGATGACAGAAGGAGCCGGGAGTTCAAGTTGTCACTTTGACACTGACATGCCAACATTCACACAATGCTTACTGTAAACCAACCACTGCTTGCCCACATGCTATAATAATCCAGATAAAAAGAGACCGATGGAATTACAACCCCCATTTTTCAGAGGAGGAAAATGAGGATCAGGCAAGTCACAGCCTAAGGGCCAGAATGTCTAGATAAAGAAAAACTGAGATGCCAGTCTAGGCATCTGAATCCAGAGCACACATATTTAACCAATTATTTATACTTGTCACATTCCTTCTCCTGTTTCAGTGCCCTCATTTAATGAGGCAGATTTAATGGTGGGTGCACTGGGCACGTGCCCTGGGCCCCGACTTCTGAAGGGCCCCGCAAAACCCCAACTTTACACTTTTTTCTAATGACGCCAAGTTTGGTTTCATATGTGCAATTTTAACAGTAATAGTACATAATATTTTTTATTTACTTAAAAATATGGTTAACATGTATTTTTATTTTCCCTGTCTCTCTCTTTTGTTTAAGCAGCCCAATATTTTCTTCTGCGCCTGGGGCCTCAACCGACCTTAAGCTGCCTCTGTTTATAAACTAGGGATGATGGTAGTATCTCTCTTATTGGGTTGTTCTCATGATTCAATAATATATGGAAACTGATCAGGCAGTTGCACAGTGGGTAGAGCACTGACCTGGGATGCTGAGAATCCACCAGGTTCAAAACCCGAGGTTGCCTGACCAGGCGGTGGCGCAGTGGATGGAGTGTCGGACTGGGATGCGGAGGACCCAGGTTCGAGACCCCAAGGTCACTAGCTTGAGCGTGGGCCCATCTGGCTTGAGAAAAAGCTCACCAGCTTGGACCCAAGGTTGCTGGCTCAAGCAAGGTGTTGCTCAGTCTGCTGAAGACCCATGATCAAGGCACATATGAGAAAGCAATCAATGAACTAAGGTGTCGCCACGAAAAAGTGATGATTGATGCTTCTCATCTCTCTCCGTTCCTGTCTGTCTGTCCCTATCTATCCCTCTCTCTGTCTCTACAAAAAAAAAAACAACCCGAGGTTGCTGGTTTAAGCATAGGGTTGCAGGCTTGAGCATGGAATCATAGACATGACTCCATGGTTGCTGGCTCGAGCCCAAGATTGCTGGCTTAAGCAAGAGGTCACTGGCTCCACCAGAGCACCCCCCGTCAGGGGACATATGAGAAGCACTCAGTGACCAACTAAAGTACCACAACTACAAGTTGCTGCTTTTCATCTCTTCCACTTCCTGTCTGTCTCTCTTGCAAAAAAAAAAAAGTTTTAAGAAGAATAAAACATGAAAAATGCTTAGCACAGTGCCATAGAATAAGAGCTCAAACAGTGATAATAATTGTAATTATAAGATAAAAAGCAAACAAATAATTATGATTATAGCTTTGTAGGTGTAATAATTATTATTAAGTAGTAGTAATAGTAATGATGAGGATGATTATTATACCCATTTTGCAGAGGGAAAAACCATGCCCCAAAGAGTGCTTGTTCATGCCCCTAGAACAAGCCAGAGTCAGGAATCGCTGATACATCTGCATCTCAGAGTCGTACTTCCCCCTACCTTCCAACTCACTTTGCACCCACTTGGGACTGTAAGGGGAACGGGAACTACAACTCCCAGGAGAGTCCAGGGCAGCCCTCTATAGCACGCAGGGGTCTGCTGCCGCAAGGCCTGCCGGGAACCGTATGCCCTTGGCTCTTGGACCCAGGACAGGCGGTACCTGTATCAGGAGGCGGAGCAGCTGTTCCCTGGAGAATGGGATGAACCGTTCACGATACTGCTGCGTCCAGTCGCGGGGTTCCGTGGGGTTCCACATCTTGCGGTACTCTCCCATCTTGGCCGCCAGCGAGGACAGGGCCCGGGTGGGCCCGAGGAGCGTGGGCCACTGGGGCAATCCTCGGACCCGGGAGCCCCAGACCCCCCGGGCCACGTGCAGCATGGCCAGCCTCTGTCCCCAGAGCCTAAAAGAGGGAAATGAGTAGGGGTCAAAGGGCACCTGGAGAAAAAGCGCCCTCTCCACCTCCAGGAGCTGTGGGGGGCGCAGAGCCTTTCTGCCCGCCTCGAAGCCCTTCTTATCGGTTCCCTCCAACATTGCTCGGTTGACCTGGGTCCCAGGAAAGGGTCAAGGGTTTTACGTCCTGGGGCGTTTTGAGGGCCCATATGCGCTGGAGTGGTACAACTGGTTTTTGTGGAATCTAGGCGATGAGGTGGACCCTAGGAGCATAGGCGAAGCTTGGAAAGACTACATAGAGGATGCAGGGTTACACTTCCCTGGCCATACAATCCCCCTCCCTCCCCTCACCTTAGCCAACGCGGGACTGTCATTGAGCCTTCTGCGCATGTGCAAAAGGGTGTCCTGGGCCCCTGAGGTTTGGCTTCACCCAGCAGTAAGACGCATGCGCAAAACCTAGATTTCCCTGAGTGTAGTCTATATCATCTAATGCTGTTTTCACTGCGCACGCGCATTTTGCCTGACTTTCTCTAGTCCTTGTTTTGGGCACGGCGCACGCGCATCAGGAGTGTCTCCTTGTCCGTGTGCTTCAAAGAGAAGGGGACAGAGCGGGCCCGAGACTTCTGGGAGGGCTAGGGCGGGGTAGGGCTCCCGCGCGCAGCTCGCCAACGGTGAGCAGCCCAACGTCCGCTATAGCCAAGCTCCCGCTCGCGTCGCATATTGAGTAGGCGGGAAAAGAGAGGGGGCGGGACTTAGGCACAGCCAATCAGCTGTGGAGGGGCGAAAAGGCGGGAAAAAGCGGAAGCAAAAGAAGTCTGAAGTGGCCCCAGGGACCAAGATTGGTAGGGTGGGCGGAGGGAAGAGCGGGTCCCAGCTGACGCAGACCAGGCTTCAGAGTAGGGGTGACCCTTCGTCAGGCAGCGTCGCCCCAAGTCCCACCACCCCCATACCACGTCCTTAAAGAGAAGGCTGTGATTCAAAGAAGGTAGCCTAGTGCGGGGGTGGGGGGTGGAGTATGGCCTCCTCATGTTTCCATACGTCTGAGGTCCAGACCTTTCAACTTGAGGAAACGCACTTTTATGAAGAGGAACTGAATTCTAAGGGGAGACCTGTATTCTAAGGAAATAACCACATCATAAGAACGGCATAACATCCTCTCTGGGATGCCTGGATTCTCCACTATAGGCACTTTCATCCCAAACCTGGAAGGGATAGCCTGGTTCAGATTTTCCTGGTGATTCTGAGCCAGTACCCTATTCCCTGGAAAATGCCACCTGTTCCTCTCACAGGGAGAAAACAGTCCTTCACAGGGGCCCTCTGGTTCCTGTGCCAGGGACACGACCCCAGTATCCCATCCCTCTTTCTACCCCTTCTCCCTACCTGGGATTTCCTCACCCAGCACCCCATCTCTGCTCCTTCCCCCCAGGTGCACCCTCACCTGATGATCCTATCTCTACAATTCTTAGGAGCCTCCTTACCCTGTACCCCAACTCATGGGATCCTCAGCAACCCTCCATCCTGCACCCCACCTCTGGGACCCCCGGCAGGCCCTTCATCCCTTACCCTAGTTCCTAAGAACCCTAACAAACATTTTACCCCACACAACCCCATTCCTGGGACACCCCCCTGTAGTCCCCTATCTCATGTCCCCTACTTCTGAGACCCCTAGAAGCTTCTTCACCCCATGCCTCTGACTCTGACCTCCCACCATCCATCTTGTCTTCCACCAGGCGAGCCCCAGCGTGAGCTGGAGCCACTGGAAGGCAGCGGACATCCCTGCTACTGCCTCCCGCTGCCCCAGAAGCAGAGCAGCTGCCATGCACATCCCGGAGAGCCTCCAGGACCTGGCTAACAGTGAGGCTGTGCGGTTCCTGAGGAGGCCAAAGACGGTCACAAGGATCTGCGCAGGGGTGAGGCCCTCCTGTGGCCCAGCTGCCCCAGGACAGGAAATAGAAGGTCTCACCTCTCAGACATAGTGCTCAGGAAGTGGGGACAGGAAGGGCAAGATGGGGAAAAGAAGCAAAGGGAAGCTAATAATTTGTCATCTTTTACTGAGCACCTAACTGTAGGTCCTGCCCTGAGCTATTCCAGGCACTTACTACTCTCATAGGAAGAAACAACCTTCCAAGGAGGTGTTCTGAGCCCCATTTCCGACATAAAAAAAAAACAACAAAAAAAAAACCACAACTGAGGATAAGAGAAGTTAAATCATTTTTGTAAGACTATACTGTCTACGAGGGTAACCACAAGCCATATGTGGCTATTTCAACTCTAATTAAAATAAAATATTCTGTTCCTCAGTCACAGGGGCCCCATGTGGCTGATGGCTCATGTACTGGACAGTACAGATCTAGAACATTTCCCTCATGGCAAACAGTGTTGGCTAAGGTCACACAGTAGAGGCAGGGCCAGGATTCAAATTGGGGTCCGTGAAGTGCCAAAGCCTGTTCGTTTTCCATATTTCAGACAAGGGACTGGGAGAGGAGTAGGGCCTGGGGACTCTAGGAAGAGAGTGGTACACAGAGGGGGGAAGAGAATGTGTCACATAGACCTAAGACACCAGATGTTGGGTGGTCACTGTGCCAAGCAAGGGCTTTACAGTCATTTGTTTAATCATCACCACATTCCCAAGAGTTACGATACCTGGGCTCAAATCCTCATTCAGCCCAAACTTTGCTGTGTGACCTTGGGCTGATCACTGCTCCTCTCTGGACCTCAGTCTATGAGGAGTCAGAGCTGTCAGAGCTGTGACTCTGGGCTTCAGGCTATGCTGCCACTGTTCCTCTCCTTTGACAGAGTTGGAAACTGAGGCCCAGGGAGATGATAAGACTTGATCAGGGTCATGGGAGTAGGTGGGGTGCCCTAGATTAAACCCAGGATCTTAATCCAGAGTATCCCTCTTCCTATTCCTCTGGAGGCCGTGGTCAGAAGATCCAACAGGTCCGGCTTAAAATCCTGGCTCAGCCACACGCTGTCTACGTTAGGTGGCATACTCATCAGTGTGCCTGGGTCAGTCCTGGCATAATTATCAGTAGCACCATCTTTCATTCTCAAAAGCGCCCATTTTGTTTGATAACTTACTGAGTCACCCTGTATCTGTGTGATCCTAAACAAGTGACTTGATTTTTCAGAACCTCTGTACCTTCGTGTGTAAGAAGAAGACCCTAATACCCTGCTCACAGGAAGGACTGTTGTGGAAATGAAACAAGTTAATGTCCCTAAACTGATTAGCAATGCCTGGCACGTGCTAAGCTTTCATTCAATAGCAGTCATTATCAGGACAAATCATTACTTGTGAGCGAGGAGAGAGATGGGTTTCAGGGAGACTTGTGTCCACCTAGTGTCATGGGGACTCGTGTCCACTGGCGATCTCAGCCAAGGGAAGAGGGGAATTATGAGTTCCACATCCTAGTTTCAGGTCCCTTGCTGGTGTCAGTTCTACTGCCCCTCACCACGACCCTATGGCATGGGCATTATTACCCCTGGTCGACCCAAGGAGAAACTGAGGTTCACAGAGGTTGAGTGACTTTCCCAAGGACATCATCCAGCTGGTGAGCAGGTCAGAAGGATCTGCCACCTCCAAAACTTCAGAAGGAAGGGCGGGTAGCAAGAGAGAAGGAGGCCCAGCTGGTGTGGACTGGTGTGGGGAAGGGGGAGGGAAGAGCCGTAGACCATGCCAGAAGGTTCGGTCACAGACTTTGCCCACCACCTGCCTACTCCCTCCCTCCCTCCCAACTCTCCTCCTTCCCCCCTGGCCTGGCTGCTCAGTAGGGACTTTCTGGGCAGCTGGCACTTGTCTTCACTGCCGCCTGCCAGCTGGTGCCTTAACTGATGAATCTTTGCTCCCTCCCTGGGAACAGGCCAGAGAGGGCGTAGAAGGAGGTTTGGACTCAGGCTTCCATGGGCTGGGGTCGCTCCGGCCCAGCTGAGCCTCTTCCCCGCGTCTCCGATGCCATAGCCCAAGGTTTTGGGGGTCAGTGGACAGACACCCACTGGCCTAGAAATCAGGAGGCCTGAATCCCAACCCCCTCTCCTCCACTGACTGACCTCAAGAAGATATGTCCCCTCTCTGGTTGGTCCATGAGAACCAACATTAGGGCCAAGTGCCCACCCCTACATGCCCCTTCTTTGCAGCATGAAGACAAACTGGGAAACTGAGGCTCTAAGAAGTGAGTGATTTGCCCAAGGCCACACAGCTGCGGAGTCAGCCATGTCTGGCTCTTTCCACCGCACAATAATGGCTTCAATTTATCACCTGTGAAACAGAAATGAATTAGGAACATCTAGTGTATGGGGCTGGTATGAGGCCTCAGGGATGTCACGCAGGTAGAATGAATATGGGGCTCAAAAAATGATTGATAGACCTGCTGCTGGTCCTCCACCTGGCTCTGTCCCAGACCACCAATGCAAGAGTCCCCTTTGTCGGACTCAGTTCTTCAGGCCGAAACAGAATAGAGGATAATACCCTTTATTGATGCTAACATGCTGGACAAAGAGAGGGACTCGCAGTTGTTATTCAGAGGAAGCAATTAAAACAAAGGATTGAGGAAGAGGGACAGAGCCTGAGGATTTGGGGGATTAATCCTTTGCCTCCCCAGGTCCCAGTCTGAAGTTCAGGGCCAGAGCCAAGAAGAAAGGCCCAAGGTCATTCCATCTTTCGGTACATTTACTGAGGTCCATTCTGGTGCTAGGTGCTGAGAATGAAGGGTCCCATTTGGGCCTTATCCAGGAGTTCAGATTCTAACAGACGCCCTCCCCCTCACTGACTCTCCCCCCCCCCCCGCCGCCCCCACCCCCGTTTCCACTCGGGATCCAGCAAGGCCACATCAATCAATCCCCAACTCCAATTTTATGTCCTAAATATCACTGGATTCCCCAGAGCCCCAACCGCAGCTCAGGCCTCAGCATTTTTTGCCTGGGTCTTTCCATCAATCTCTCTGATTTGTTGGTTTCTTGTCTTGCCCCCTCCAAATCATCATGACCCTGTAGATTTGCTCTAACTCTCAGGTCTGACCCTGGCCACGCTCTGCTCAGAACCCCTCCATGCATATAATTAAATCCAAGTAAGAAATATTACTTTTCATAGCTCCTAAGACCAGGCTACTCAGTCTGGTGTTCAACCTCTGCGAGTTGAACCCTGCCCACTTTTCCAGCCTCCTCGCACACCAGACCCCTCGCATGAGATTTCTCTCCAGTCCCTGAAGGAGCTCCATGTGGCAGCATCTGGTTTTAGTGCACATGGTTCGTCCTGCCTGAGGTGTCCTTTCTCTTTTGTTTGTCAGACAAACTCCTCATTCTTTAAGGTGCAGTTCAGATCTCACCTTATTTCATCCTGAATCCAGCCCCCACGACTTCAGTTCAGGTTCAAACCTAGGCTCTCCCTGACGCTAGGCCCCAGGTGCCTCCCGGCCTCCACTCTCTAGTCTCACCCCTCTAGTCCATCTCTACACAGCCTGAGAGGGTGTTCATGCGCCCAGAGATGACCCTGCCCCTCCCCTGCACAGAGCCCTGCTGTGGCTCCCTATTGCCCTCCTGGCAATGCCCCCTTTCCTTCCCCTTTCCCACCCCGCAACACTCCTTAGAAGCATCACCACATCCAGAACACCTTCCTGGATCAACTCCCACCGCCCACCCCACATCACACTGGTTCCTTCCATGTCTGGTGTGGATCTCACCACGCTTCACTGCAACTGTCTGGGGCAAGTAATTGGGGCTTAAAACTTTCACTGAATGACATTGATAGAAACCTCTGCTCTCAAGGCATCTGGGCCAGCGGAAGGCGGTGTGCAGGGGGTTAAAGCAGATAGCTTGGTTCAAATCCAGGCCCTGCCACTTACTGAGTGACTTTGGGCAATTCCTCATCCTCTCTGTGTTTCAGTAATATTATCTAAAAAATGAGGCTGGCCTGACCTGTGGTGGCGCAGTGGATAAAGCGTCGACCTGGGAACACTGAGGTCGCCAGTTCAAAACCCTGCACTGGTCTGGTCAAGGCACATATGGGAGTTGATGCTTCCAGCTCCTCCCCCTTTCTCTCTTTCTCTTTCTCTCTCTCTCTCTCTCTGTGTGTGTGTCTTCTTTCTAAAAATGAATAAAATAAAAAAAAATAATAAAAATGACGCTGTTTGTAGTACCCACATCCTGGGGTGGTTGGAAGGATGGCACAGGCTAGTGTTTGTGGAGTACTTCATTGGTGTTTGATAAGTAAACACGCGGAAGACACGTGTAGGCTCAGACTATTGTACCACAGGGTGCTCTAGGCAGCATGCACAGATCGGAGACTAGCTTCCCTCTCAGTGAGGTTGTATTTGTTTGTTGTTTTTTTTTTTAAAAAAAAGAAGTTAATGTTTGTTAGGCCCGGGGTGTTTGTAACACTTTTCTCCATACTTTTCTGTATTTTTGGAAAATTTCACAAATTTATTTTAATAAATGAGTAGAGATTAGCC
This sequence comes from Rhynchonycteris naso, assembly GCA_037038555.1. Taxonomy (NCBI): domain Eukaryota; kingdom Metazoa; phylum Chordata; class Mammalia; order Chiroptera; family Emballonuridae; genus Rhynchonycteris; species Rhynchonycteris naso. The sequence continues at coordinate 249,114,414 of CM072997.1, read as the reverse complement.
AAGCTGGTGCTGGAGAAGGAAGTTGCAGCAGGAAGAGCTTGGAGGCAGAGGATCATCATAATGACACTTTTTATATTTTATCAAGAGATAGAGAGAGAGGGATGAGAAGCATCTACTCGTAGTTGCTTCACTTTAGTTGTTCACTGATTGCTTCTCATATGTGCCTTGACCCAGGTGGGGGCTCCAGCCAAGCCAGTGACCCCTTGCTCAAGCCAGTAACCTTGGGCTTCAAGCCAGCGACCATGGGATCATGCCAATGGTCCCACACTCAAGCTGGTGAACCAGTGCTCAAGCTGGCAACCTGGGGTTTCAATCCTGGGACCTCAGTGTCCCAGGTCTGTGCACTAGCTACTGCACCGCCACCAATCAGGTGTGATGGCAAACACGTACTGAGTTCGTTGTGTGTCCCAGGCCCTGTGCTAAACACTTGATATTGGTGCCCGGATTTGGGGGCAGGCACCAGTGTGAGACTGCAGGAGGCGAGTGTGGGTGAGGTGGGTGACTAGGGAGAGCCCACACCAGGCAGGGCCTCGCAGGCCAAGCTGAAGGACTGGGACTCTGTCCTGGGGCGTTAGGGAGTCATGTGGGGCTGTGAACAGGGAGAGGCTGGGTGGGGAGAGGGTGAGAATGGAGACAGAAAGACCCAGAATTGGCTGAGGTGAGGGCCCAGGGGGCAAGCAGGAGGCCTGAACTGGGATGGAGGAAACAGGTGAGGGACAAAAGGAGGGACAGGGCTTGCAGGCTCTGAGGATGTGACAGGAACGGAGGGGCTGAACTGCTCTCCAGGTAGATGGCGGGGTCCAGTCCACAGATGGGGAACCTAGTAGGGATGAGAAGGTTTGGGGAGCTGCTGAGCTCTTCTCAGGGCCCCGGTATCTGCTCCCACACCCACAGGTCTTCTCCCTCATTGTCTTCTCCTCCCTGCTGACCGATGGCTACCAAAACAAGACAGACTCTTCGCAGCTCCACTGCATCTTCAACAGCAACAGCGTGGCCTGCAGCTTCGCAGTGGGGGCTGGCCTCCTGGCCCTGCTCAGCAGCCTGACCTTCCTGGCCCTGGATGCCCACGAGGGCCGCATTGCTGGCTCCCGTTTCAAGACTGCCATCCAGCTGCTGGACTTCATCCTGGCTGGTGAGCCCCAGGCCATCGCCCTCGGCTGCCCTGCTCTGCTCGGGCCCCAGCCCTCCCTGGCTCCAGGGGCCCCAGGACACCACCCCTCACCACCCAGCTGGCCACGTGTGACCCACAGCTCTGTCCCTCCCTTCTTACACTCAGTGGCACCTGCAATTATTACTTTGTCCTTTAGACTCAGTGTAAGGGTCACTTCTGATTCCCAGGCCATTTCTAGAAGCCTCCCTTCTGCCTGCCTTTCCTCCCCATCATTCTCCTCCTCCCTCTCCTCCCCTTATCCTCCCTCCTCCTTCTCCACACAGAACCAGCCCAGCCTCTCAGGGCTGGGAGGGCCCTCAGTGGGCACTGAGTTCATTGCCCTCCAAGAGAGTTTTCCCTGAGGGTGGATATGTTCTGTACCTATGCTTCCCAGTACAGTAGCCGCTGGCCACAAGCAGCCCCTGAGCACTTGAAGTGTGATCTGTGGTACCAAGGAGCTGATTTTTTAAAATTTTATTTTAATTGATTGAAATGTAAACAGCCCCACGTGGCCACAGTGGACAGCGCAGCTCCACTCCAGCGGTGCCTGCATCTTACTGAGAGCTGGGAGGGAGAGGCCCCTCAGTAAGATCGCCTGGCCCTTCCGGACCAGCAGCCCTTTCTGAGTCCCTCTCCCCACCCCCCTTTCTCCTCTCCTGCGACCCCAGTCCTCTGGGCAGGCATCTGGTCCCTGGGTTTCTGCTTCATGGCTGACGAGTGGCGGCATTCACCGCCCAAACATTTCCTCGTGGGGAGCAGCAGCGCCAAGGCCGCCATCGCTTTTGCTTTCTTCTCCATTCCCATCTGGGTGAGGATGAGCCCCCCTACCTGGCACCCTCCGCAGGGCAGGTCCCGGGGTGGCAGGGCCAGAACATCCTCCCTCTCACTCAGCTGCCCTGGGCCTCCACTAGGCCCCTCTCCTGCCCTCCAGACAAATTGGAAAGAAGGTGCCCCTTCCTCCCAGGAGACACAGGCCAGCATGAGGCATCATGCTGGGTGCCCTTGACCAGTGAGCAGTGGGAAGAGCCATACCCATCTCCCTCCCAGGCCAGATCTGGGCCCGACCCCTCTCCCTTTCTACCCAGCCCAAGCCAGCCTCCAGCACACCCTCCTCTGCCCACAGGCATTCCAGGCCTACCTAGCCCTCGAGGACCTCCGCAATGATGCTCCAGTCCCCTACAAGCGCTCCCTGGATGAGGGTGGTGTGGTGCTGACCATCCACTCCCCACCCTCTGCCACCAGCCCTATCAACACGCCCACCATCGGCCCCAACACTGTGAGTTATGCCAGCTCTGCCCTGTCTCCCTATCTGGCCTCTGCAAAGGTCCCCCGCCTCGCTATGATGCCCAACAACTAGCCCTCCTCATCCACCTCAGTAAAGAGCTCATCCTCCCTCCAGAAGGGTTTCTGAAAATGGCCCTATGTCCTTCTTATGTCTGTCCCTCTCTGGTTCCGGGAGTGGCTGCAGAGAGGATAAATCCAGCAGGGTCACCTCAGGGGCTCTGCAGTGGGTCTGCACCAACTCCTGGGCAGTCCACGTGGGTACCACCGTGATAATGGCAATCGGAGGTGACAACAGGAAAGAGATGTCTTTTCTGCCCATTACATACCAAGGCCTTTGCTCCTCACATTAGGCATGGAAGGGAGGCATGCACACCCCACTGTGCAGTTGAGGGAGTTCAAGTTCTGAGAGAGAGAGAGAGAATATGCTTCCTTCCATAGAGAAAGCGCTAAGTAAGAATCAGGGCCAACACTGGGACCAGTCCTTTAACTGACACCCAAGCCCAAGCTCTTTCACTCACTCCAGTGATAAGGGACCCAACTCAAAACCAAGCTGTGTGAGGAGTCATTAAAGGAACAGGGGATAGTAAGTTGGTGACTGAGGTCAGGGAGATCCTTGGTCTTCGAATATTTGTAAGACTGTGGGGAAAGAGGATGGGGTTTTCTTCTGGAACCCCAAAGCTCATCAAGGACCCATGTACAGGCCACAGAATGCTCCTGTCTGTCGGGCCAGGCACATAACCCCCAGGGTGAAGCACCCATTAAGTGTATATGGGAGGCAGGGGTTATGTCTAGGAGGGGCCGTCACTCAGCACCCACTGCTCAGCACCACGGGTTTCGGGGCCCTAGAGCAGCACTATCTGATTGAATATAACACGAGCCACAGGGCTTGGAACTTTAGTCTAGTAACCACATTAAGAAAAGTAGAACAGCCTGACCAGGCGGTGGCTCAGTGGATGGAGCGTCGGACTGGGATGCGGAGGACCTAGGTTCGAGACCCCGAGGTCGCCAGCTTGAGAGTGGGCCCATCTGGTTTGAGCAAAAGCTCGCCAGCTTGGACCCAAGGTCGCTGGCTCCAGCAAGGGGTTGCTTGGTCTGCTGAAGGCCCGCGGTCAAGGCACATGTGAAAAAGCAATCAATGAACAACTATGGTGTCGCAACGAAAAACTGATGATTGATGCTTCTCATCTCTCTCTGTTCCTGTCTGTCTGTCCCTATCTATCCCTCTCTCTGACTCTCTCTCTGTCCCTGTAAATAAAAAAAAAAGAACAGCCCGATCAGGCAGTGGCGCAGTGGACAGAGCAGGAGTCCCCAAACTATGGCCCCTGCGGCCATTTATCCAGCCCTGCCGCACTTCCGGAAGGGGCACTTCTTTCATTGGTGGTCAGTGAGAGGAGCACAGGATGCATCCGCACCCATAGTTTCCATTGAAATACTGGTCAGTTTGTTGATTTAAATTTACTTGTTCTTTATTTTAAATATTGTATTTGTTCCCGTTTTGTTTTTTTACTTTAAAATAAGATATGTGCAGTGTGCATAGGGATTTGTTTATAGTTTTTTTTATAGTTCGGCCCTCCAATGGTCTGAGGGACAGTGAACTGGCCCCCTGTGTAAAAAGTTTGGGGACCCCTGGAATAGAACATCGGACTGGGACACAGAGGACCCAGGTTTGAGGCCTCATGGTCGTCAGCTTGAGCACAGACTCATCTGGTTTGAGCACAAGCTCACCAGCTTGATTGAGCCCAAGGTCACTGGCTTGAGCAAGGGGTCACTCTGCTGTAGCCCACCCCCATGCCCCCCAAGGCACAAATGAGAAAGCAATCAATGAGAAACTAAGGTGCCACAACGAAGAATTGATGCTTCTCATCTCTCTCTCTTCCTGTCTATCTGTCCCTATTTGTCCCTCTGTTTCTGTCACACACACACAAAATAATAGAACAATCAAATTTTTATATATTTAACCCAATCCAAAATAATATCATTTCAACATATCATCAGTGTAGAAAATTCTTAGATATCTTACATACTCTCACACCAAATTTTCAAAATCCTTTGCATATTTTACATCTCAGTTTGGACTCACCACATTTCAAGTGCTAATGGTCACATGTAACTGATAGCCACCATATTGGACAGTGTAGCTCTAGAACCTTCTGGGTTTTCTAGAACAATCGGACATTTTTTGTTTGTTTGTTTTTTGTTTTATTATAGGGACAGATAGAGTCAGAGAGAGGGATAGATAGGGACAGACAGACAGGAACAGTGAGAGGTGAGAAACATCAACCATCAGTTTCTCGTTGCCGTTGTGACACCTTAGTTGTTCATTGATTGCTTTCTCACATGTGCCTTGACCGCGGGCCTTCAGCAGACCAAGCAACCCCTTGCTGGGGCCAGTGACCTTGGGTCCAAGCTGGCAAGCTTTTGCTCAAGCCAGATGGGCCCGCGCTCAAGCTGGTGACCTCGGCGTCTCGAACCGGGGTCCTCCGCATCCCAGTCCGACGTTCTATCCACTGCGCCACCGCCTGGTCAGGCGAAATTTTTTTTTTTTTAATGTTAGGCAGGCCAAACAAAACTCAACCACGCAAGGGTCACAGTGGCCTGCAGAGCATTCATTTACCAACTGGGCAAAGGGATGTGAGTCGTGGGGAGTCAAACTTGGGTTCCACAGCCCCTCTGTGAGGTTTAGGTGGCAGATCCTGTGCTCGGTTCTGCAGAAACAGAATAAACAGGGCACGGTGCCGCGAGCACCGGGAGGAATGGCAGCAGTGGAGTGGAGGGCAGCGCCGCAGAGAGGGAAACGGGAAGGCTGGAGCTCTGATCCTCACCGTCACCAGCTCGACATGCCGGCACACACCACTTGGTTCTCCGGGCCTGAGCTGTGTTGGCTGGAAAACTAAACTCGGATCCTATTGAGGGTGATGGTTTTCAGACTGCATTCAAAGAGGTCCCCTCCCAGCCCTGTTCCTGCGTGTTCCTTATCAGGTTTCTGGGCAACATTCCTCTTAACAGCAGGTCCCTTGGCTTCAAAGAAAGAAAAATATAATTGAAAACCCCCCACATCAGTAGCTAAACACACAGGCTCCAGCGGCAGCAAGCCTGGGCACAAACGCACCTCTGCCACTTCCCCCTCAGCCTCTGCAGTCTTCCCCTCTGCAGAGCCCCCTTCAGGGGACCTGAGGGTCAAGCAGGCTCATCCATGTGGCCCACATTGCCTGGCACTAATGGAATGCTCAGGAAATGCCAACTATCTGCCTCCTGAAGCCTTCAGAGTCATCCTACAGAGACCTGGGGGCAGTTAAGGAGGGTCTCAGCGGGCAACCAGGGAGTCAGACTAAATCTAGAGGCAGAACTCCCAAGGGTTCTGAGGGCCACGCAGCTAACGCAGGTGAAGGAAGCAGGCCCATGGGAGGCCAACCTGGAAGGAGACGCAGAAAACATCTCCCTATCTTTGAACTCCACAAACAAAACCAGAAGACAACCTGTCAGCCCAATAATAGATGGTATCGACCCCCCACCAAGTAGTGGGGACCGAGGTAGAAAGCCCACATCCATCCATTCAGCTCCGGCCAGCTGCTGCCACCCAGAAACAAGGACCTGGCATCATCAGACCAATGGGTATTTTTTTCAAGGGAACCCAGAAATTCAGATTTTGATGTGAAACTCTGGTTTTTAAAGACTGACAACTGATTTTTTTTTAAGAAAACAAAGCTCAACAAAAGGGTGGGATGGGGGCTGCCTGTTGGTGACCTCTGGAGGTCGTCTGTAACCCAGAGACTCGGGGAACAGCTGTGGAAGTTCTGTGCCAAGGCAGGAAGCATCTTCAAGATATTTTTCTCCAGAGCATCTTCCACAGTGGAACCGTGTGGGGTCGGAGTACAGCTCAGTCTTGGGAAACCCTGTTTCTCATCGTCCTGCTCCTCACAGGCGTCAGGCACCTGCGGACTGTCAGCGAGATAAGCAGAAGCAGACGAGCTGGGCTCAGACCCCGCAAATGCCAGAGACAGAGGGCAAGGAGTAGTGAAAGAGAGGCATCATTTTCCTCAGTTTATTTCAAGAGAACAAAGAATCAACCATCAATTCTGTACAAAAACATGGCGGCAGAGTCACAGTGACCCTGGAGAGAGCCCCCCGAATGCCCAGAAAATGAGGACAAGACTAGAAAACCTCTAATTCTGGGGAAAAAGTTATTATGAAAAATCAAGGAGACCTTTCCTCCCCTCCTGCCTCTCCCCAGCCCGGCAATTCAGGGGGTCGTGGCTGTGTCCATGGCCAGGGAGGGAGGCTGGAGGTTGGAAAGGCAGGTGTAGCAGATTTAGTGTTTGGCAAACAGTGGGGCTAGGGGGTTGGATCAGGAAGGGAGCTGAGGGTTTAGGAGAGAGGACAGATTTCCCACCCTGCGCCCCCCCCCCCAATACCGATACTTGAACCAGTTTATAAAAATCGGGGCCAGAGAGTAGAAGAGAAAGGATTCATTGGAATCAAAAACTAAATAATGGAAAGATTTTTTTCTTTTTTGTCTCTAAAAGGCAAAAAACTATTAACAGCCCAGGTCCTGAGCTTCCCCAAGTCTTGGGTCCTCCACCACTGCCTGAAACCTGGCAGCAGGAAGATGCAGAGTGGGGAAAGGTTGGTTCTTTAAAAAGTCACCCCTGTCCTCTTTGTCTCTCATCGCCTTCCTCTGCCTCTTCGCTGCCGAGGATAGGGACAGCAAGGACCAGGGTTATGCCGGCAAACTCAGCTTCTTTCCCTTCAGGACTGTGAGGAAAGAAGGGAGACAGGCATTACTGCGGGATCCCCTCGGACAGGATGGCCTCCCACACCCAGAGCAGGATGCCAGGCTGGAAAGAGATGCGGGAAGGGCTGGCTCCAGGACCCTGGATGCTAAACTGGGGAAATTGGTCTGAATTACTGAGGGGTGGGGTGGGGGGACCCTAGTATCATCTTAGGGCTGAGCATTAAGGCTAGAAGAGGCCCCACTTCTTCTAGTGATGACTACTTCTCTCCCGCCTGAGCCGTGGATCTCATGAGGGAACTGGGGTCCGAGGGTCTGGCAGGCTGGCCAGGTGACACTACCCTGTCCCGCCCTCCCCACCTTCATTCCCGGGGTCCTGGGCTGCCCCCAGACTTCTGCCCTCCTGGCCCTTCTCTCCTTCACACCCACTGGCGTCAGATTTCTCAGGTCTCTGCTTTAGTCTTCATCTCCTCTCAAGAGGCCTCCCCTGAGAATCCCCTTGTAGAGTGGTCCCTCACCCTCCACAGCTGCTCTCACCCCTGATTTCTTTCTGCTGTAGCTTTCCACAACTATTTTTATTTTATTTTTTTATTTTGTAACAGAGACAGAGAGAGACAGATAGACAGACCCAGACAGACCTGAAGGGAGAGAGATGAGAAGCATCAATTCTTCACTGCAGCATCTTAATTTCTCATTGATTGCTTTCTCATATGTGCCTTGATGGGGGGTGAGGCTATAGCAGACTGAGTGACCCCTTGCTCAAGCCAGCGACCTTTGGGCTCAAGCTGGTGAGCTTTGCTCAAACCAGATGAGCCCGCACTCAAGCTGGTGACCTTGGCGTTTTGAACCTGGGTCCTCCACATCCCAGTCTGCCACTCTATCCACTGTGCCACCACTGGTCAGGCCACAACTGTCACTCTTTACTTGTTCATTCACCATCTCCCCCAACTAAATGCAACGGAAGTGGAGGACCTCATCCACCTTTTTAACTACTTTTGCATCCCCAGAGCCCAGCCCTGGTCAATAAATTCCTTGGTTGAATGAATGAATGAATGAATCAATCAATCAATCAATCTTAGTAGGTCTCAGGGTGAGGATAGAGATCAATGAACGGAGACAAGGCCATCTCTTCTCTGAGCACTGCTGGGGTTGGTGACATGGGAACTTCAACTTTTTTATAAGTGTGAGACTGAAATCCTACAGATCTGGAACCTCAGAACAAGAGATCTTAGGACAAATTGAGAGAGAGGAAAAGTCAGGGGCCACCCTTACCCCTCTCTAGTCCCATCTCCTCTTCCCAAAAATGCCCAAGGATAAAGGGGAGAAGGGTGCCTGACTCCATGTGGTCCAAGGAGGAGGTGCCTCTGTGCAGGAAGGCTGCCTTGCTATCCTCCCTCAGAGACATGGGGACTGAGGAGAGCAACGCCTTAGTCCTTAGGAACCCCTCCAGTCCCAGGGCTGGAGGGCTGAATTCCTAAGAGGGCAGTGATCCTGGAGCCCCGGGACATGAAGAAGAAGCTGTCCTTCCCAAGTGACACATGGCTTGGGCGATGGAAGGCAAGAGCTGGGGAGGAAGCAGGACCCCTTCTCGCCGGCCCCCACGCTGGCTACCTTTGGTGATATAGAGGTAGAAGAAATCGCAGTAGAGGACGGTCTGGACCAGGCCGGCCACAATGGCGATGAGGTCAAAAAAGCCCTCGAAGTGATAGCGCCAGATCCAGTTGAAGAGATAGAGTGTGCGGTAGACGCCCAGGGCGAACAGGTAGTGGCTGGTGATAGTCTCCGCCTCACCCGTCTTGCTCACCATGAAGAGCTGTGGCAGGATGGCCACGGACTCCAGGTAGATGGAGAAGGTCCAGAGGATCTGCAGGGAGGCAGCAGAGCAGGGGCAGGACGAGGTGAGAGGGGACAGGGCGGGAGAGGAAGCTGATGGCGGTGACAGATGCAGACAGTGAAGTTGGAGAGAGGAGAATGGGACAGCAATGCCTACCAGCACTTCCTGTGCGCCAGACAGCGCTCGGCCCGGGCCACATGTATTCTCATTTAGTCTTCAACATGACCACATGAGGGAGGTGCTACTCCTAGTATCCCCATTCTACTAGCATGGGGAGGAGAAAACAGGCCCAGAGACAGGAAGAGACTTGCCCAAGACCATGCAGCTAGTAAGTGAAGCGTCAGAGCTGGGATTCAAACCAACAGTTCAGAGTCGAGGCTGATAAGCACTTGGTAATTATGCCTCTCCAAAAGGCGAACCAGGTTATAGTCTTGGCTCAGAGACATCCCTTCTGTGAGACCATGAGCAAGAGACCCAGATTCTCTGTGCCTCTGTTTATCTCTATACTGGGGAAGATTTTCCTGCCCTTGTAGGGGCAACATTCTATGTGTAATCTTTTGAGACATAAATCAGACTGTGTCACTCCCCAGCTTAAAACCATCCAGTGGCAAAAAAAAACCCCAAAAAACCATCCAGTGGCTACTTCTTATCGCAACCAGAATAAAATCCAAATCTAACCTTGGTCTTCAAGGCCCTCCCCAATCCTGACTCATCTCCTACTTCCCTAGATCTCTGGGCTGCAGCCAGGCCTTCTGTCTGGCCTTCCAACATGCCAGGTTCCTTCCCACCCCAGGACCTTTGCACTTGCTATTCCCTCACCTCTTTCTCGAGACTGCCTCTTCCACCTCCTTCCAGGCTCCACTCATTAGTCACCTACTGAGAGAGGCCTTCCCTGACCACCTCCCCCCACGACTGTCACATCACCCTATCTTATCTCTTTCCTGGCACAGCCCTCACCAGAATGTAAGCCATGAGGCTCAGGATCCTTCATCGTTAGCTTTTTTTTTTTTTTTACAGGGACAGAGAGAGAGAGGGACAGATAGGGACAGACAGACAGGAACGGAGAGAGATGAAAAGCATCAATCATTAGTTTTTCGTTGCCATTACGACACCATAGTTGTTCATTGATTGCTTTCTCACATGTGTCTTGACCACGGGCCTTCAGCAGACCGAACCACTCCTTGCTGAAGCCAGTGACCTTGGGTCCAAGCTGGTGAGCTTTTGCTCAAGCCAGATGGGCCCACGCTCAAGCTGGCGAGCTCGGGGTCTCAAAGCTGGGTCTTCTGCATCCCAGTCCAACGCTCTATCCACTACGCCACCGCCTGGTCAGGCAGGATCCTTCATCTTGATCACCCCATGACCCCACCTCTGGCACAGTGCCTGGCATATTTGATGCCTGAATGAATGAATGAGAGAATGGGAGTGAGCTCCTGTGTGCTTGTCAGGGGCCAACATCTAGGGACCAGTGACAGTCATCACCTATGAGCTGGGCACCATGGGAGAGGGAAGAAGAGACTGTAGACATCTGCAGCCCCTTTTCAGTCCTCAGCAACCTGAAAGTCCCACCTGGGGTAACTTGTGATCCTCAGACCCACCGAAACCTCCCCTCATAGAACAAGGCCAGGTGGCAGGTGTGGCTCCTCCTCTTGTTCTGGTTTGTGGGAGGAAAGTGGGGAACAGCAGGACATATTCATAACAATGCATGCTTATACAGCATTTACTACGAGGTACTGCTCACTGAACCTCACAGGTGTTAACTGGTTACTGCCTTTACCTTATGAGGTAAATCCTATTTTATCCCCATTATACAGATGAAGAGACTGAGGCCCAAGGTCGCACAGCTAAAATGTGGGTAGATTCCTATCCAGGCAGCTGGACTCCAGGGTTTGTTCCCATAATCACTCAGCATCCTCCAGCAAGGCTCTTAGCAAGTCAGATTAGTGGAGGCTCTTGGAAAAGGTACCAATTAAATTGATGCACACCCAAGTGTCACCCCCCAGCGTCACCCTTGGGACTAGAATCAACACAGGGGGAGATGGGAGGTCACGTTTTCATCACATTTATTCTTAGCTATTCATAACATCTGAATTTTTAAAGAATAGTTTTCTTGCCTGACTTGTGGTGGCGCAGTGGATAAAGCATGGACCTGGGAACACTGAGGTCACCAGTTCAAAACCCTGCACTGGTCTGGTCAAGGTGCATATGGGAGTTGATGCTTCCAGCTCCTCCCCCCTTTCTCTCTTTCTCTCTCTCTCTCTCTCACTCTGTGTCTCCTCTCTAAAAATGAATAAAATAAAAGAGAAATTAAAATGGTAATATTTAAAATAAAATAATAAAAAAAAGAATAGTTTCCTTCTGGCCCTGGCTGGTTAGCTCAGTTGGGTAAGAGCATTGTCCCAAAAATGACAAGGTTGTGGGTTCGATCTCCAGTCAGGGCACACACAGGAAGCAACCAATGAATGCACAACTGCGTGCAACAACAAATGAATGCTTCGTTTCCCACTCCCCTTTCTCTCCCTTCCTCTCTGTCTCTCTAAAAATCAATAAATTCAATAAGTTAAGCCTTGGCCAGATAGCTCAGTTGGTTAGAGTGTTGTCCCAGAGCACAGAAGTTGCTGGTTCAATTCCCCAGTCAGGGCACATACGGGAAAAGATTGATGTTCCTGTCTCTCTCTTCCTGCCTCTCTCTCAAGAAAAAAAAAAAAGAATAGTTTCCCTCTATAATTAAAAATAATTTTTTGAACATGCACCAACTAATAGCATGGCCTCTAAGAGTAGGGAGACTTGGGTTCAAATCCTGGCAGCTCTCTCCAGAGCCTCACATTGGCTCTCCAAAAAATGGGGATGTGGATGTCTGCCCCCCCAGGTAGTTGAGGGACCAGACGGATGATGGTGTATTTAGAATGGTCAGCATGGAGCTGGACTCACCATCAGGGCCAATACTTTGCACAAGTGAACTCCCTCTTCTAAACTAGGAAACCAGCCTGACCAGGCAGTGGCACAGTGGATAGAGTGTTGGACTGGGATGCATAAGACCCAGGTTCGAGACCCCAAGGTCGCCAGGTTGAGCACGGGCCCATCTGGCTTGAGCAAAAGCTCGTCAGCTTGGACCCAAGGTCGCTGGCTCCAGCAAGGAGTGGCTCGGTCTGCTGAAGGCCAGCAGTCAAGGCACATGTGAGAAAGCAATCAATGAACAACTATGGTGTCGCAAGGGCAACGAAAAACTGATGACTGATGCTTCTCACCTCTCTCCGTTCCTGTCTGTCTGTCCCTATCTATCCCTCTCTCTGACTCTTTCTCTCTGTCCTTGGAAGAAAAAGAAAAAATAAAAATCTAACATAAACCAGGAAACCAAGTCAAAATAAAAAGAAAAAACCTGTAGTTAAAAGGCCTGGGTTCTCCAGCCTCTTCCACCTGGAGCAAACCCCACTGTTTTCCCCCAGCCTCGGTTTCCTCCTCTGCAAAATGGGCCGAGCTTGAATGAATACTCGGGTAAGGTGGTGATGATATGTCTGCAAAGTCCCGGCCTGCAGCCAAGCCTAGCGTCCCACCCGCAGCATGGCACAATCTCCCTCTAACATTTCTGGAAACTGTGGGCCAATGTCACCCTCTGTCAGATTTGTCTGGCCTGCAGGGTGCTTATAAAAACACAGTATGAATCAATGCCTAAAATGTTAAAGCAAGATCTCACAGGAAAACTCCTGAATTGTGGCTTTTGTTTAAAATATCAGCCCATCTGGCCACTCTAGGCCAGCTTCTTCCAAGGCAGGAGTGAGCCTGAGGGGAGAAGGGCTGAGACTCGGCACAGGCCCTGCCAAAATTGCTCCCAGGAATTTGCACAGGTGACACCAAAATACCACGGAATAAAAACCATGACAGGTAATGTTTAGGAGTAACAGTGTCAGCATGGTATTAAACACTTCAGTCACTGAAGAAACATTAACATAGAACTTCCTGCCTAGTGCCAGAAACTGTGCTTTACCAATCTCAACCCTTCATTAAAATCTCTGAAGTAGGAAATGATTATGTCCATTTTACAGACAAGGAAACTAAGGTGCAGCGAAACTGACTTGCCCAAAGTCCCAAGCTGCTAAGTGGGCTTCAAATCCCGGCTCTCTTGTTCTAGAGTCCATGTGTTTAACCACTAGGTGATGCTGTATAATCTCTATAAATCCTCATGTGACCTGATCTCAACTTTATAAATAAGGAAAATGAGGCACAGAGAGGTCAAGTCACATGTTCAAGGTCACACTAATGGAAAGTTGCAGATCTGGGATTCAAATCCAAGTAGCCTGGCTCCAGAGTCCCCTGTTCCCAATTCCTGAGCTGTTCAGTAGGCCGTTGACCTCGGCTGAGTCATTCAGACTCCCTAAGCCTCAGTTTCCTCTTCTGTAAAATGAGGCTGCTGTGGAAAGTAACGGGTTAGTGCACACAAAATACTTAGAGCTGCACTGGAACGCAATAATATCACCTCATTCCAAAGCCCACGTGCCTAAAGGAAGAATGTTTGAGCACATTTTGCAGAAGGAAGCCTTTGAGAGGGTCCATTCAATAGCTGTTCTGCCACAGCCCACCCCTCACTATAAGGACCCCCACCAGTAACCTACCTCTAGGGGAGTAAAGTCATGGTTGACCAGGAATGCCAGGATGGCCGTGGGGACAACAAGAAACTCTACCCGGAACGTGTCGTGGTTCCCATCATAAGTAGCTTTAAACTTGCTGTAAATCATCCAGACTGTGGTAAAGGAGCAGGCAATATACACCACCTGGGGGGGGGGGACGCTTCAGGAAGCAGCATGGGGCTCAGTCCCAGAAGTCTGGAACCCCACCCCTTCTGCTTCAGACCCAGGATTCTCCACCCCTGCCAACTCCTCCCTCAGACCCAGAAGTGGGACACCCCCTCCAGGAGGGCAGGAGGGCATAGCAGGTCGGGTAGAGCTTACCTTCATGCATGTGTTGTAGAGGGAGATGTAGTTGGTGAAAAGGTCCAGGTAGCGGGCAGTGAACACCACAGCAAAGAGGACCTGGCTCTTCCCTGAAATCCCTGTGGTGCAGAGAGAGTGGGAGGAGGCTGAGAGTGGGCTGCACCGGGAATAAACCAAGCCCAGCGCCTGGGATGAACCTGGAGGCAGCTCCGGAGTGCAGCTGTCCCTGGAGGCCTCCCCAGGGACAGCCCGCTCAGCCTGAGCACGGCCCTTTCCCACGGCCCACAGCCAGGGGGCAGCCGGGTGCCAGAGCTACTCCAGCCCGAGGCTCTGTCCCAGCCTAGGCCTCATGGTCACCCCCGACCCCCTCAGGGTCCTCCCAAGTCCAGACTCCAGGTGGGGTCTTGGGAGAGCCCCACTTAACCTCAGCGCCCCCAGAACCGGTCGCCTCCCTCCCGCTCTCTTCCTGACCGCCACGGTCCACGTCACCAACTCCCAGCCGCCTCCCTGCCTGCCACGGCTCCCTGTTCTGTCCCGGAACCTGGGGCCGCCCACAGTGGGGCTGGGGGAGACCGGATTGAGTGCCTGGAGCCACCCCCACCAAAATGTTTGCACCCCGAGTCTGGTGAAGGGAGCTGACCCCCCGGTGACCCCGGACCTGGAAGGGGGGGATCCCCGGCAACCTGTAGGGGGAGGGACCCGTCCCCCCTAGTGCCTCCAAACCCTTCCCCGAATCCTGGAATGTCCCCGCGCTCGCCCCCTTCTTCTTCTCCCCTGGGCGTCTCACCGGCACACGAGCGGGACTTCCAGATTTTGAGCAGTAGCAAAATGATGGCTAGGAGGTGGGAGAGGTCTCCCAGGAATCGGAAGAGATTCATGGTTGGGGGGGGTCTGGCAGGACTGGAGGGAGGTAGGCTGTTAGAGGGCTGCCCAGGCTGCTGTTCTGGCCGGGCGGCCGGGCTGGAGGACGGGAGAGGGGCCCTTGGGAGGGCTCCGCTCCTGGGAGGGGTCTCTGAGAGGGGAAGTCGAGGCGGGAGCTGGTGGCGGAGCCGGAGCTTGGATGAGGGAGGAGGGCGGCAGAAGGCGGAGCCCGAGGAGGGAGGCTCCGCCCCGGAGAGCGGAGTCCGGGCTCTTTGGCGCCCCCTACCCTGCACCAGCAGGCTTGCAGAGTCGGCACTGGGTGCACCCCCAAAGCCAACTCCTAGAAATTTGCGGGTTCGCTAAGATCTGAAACTCCCAAATCTGGCACCTGCTCCCCTAGGCAGTCTGTGCCCAGCCTTTGCCTTTGACAGCAATTAGTGAGGCTTGCCTCTGAGCTTTTAAAAATCCTAGACAGGTTCCCAGTGGCTGGCTTTCCATGGGCCTCAAGCTCTAATGCACCCAAAGGACAAGAAAGCAGCCACCAGCGCCTCCCTCAGACCCAGGATTCTGGGACCCCAGCCGCCTCCCAGGACACGGGAGTCCAAGACCCCAGCCTCTTCCCTTCCTGGGAACCAGGTGTCCAGGCTCTGGGCACTCTGCTGCCTCAGGACCCAGGAGTCTAGAACCCCTCTCTCGTCTTTCCCTAGGACTCAGGAGTCTAAGTGTCAGCCCCTTACCTCCCCAGGACCCAGAATTACAGAACTCAACCCTCATCTTCCCCCAGGACCCAGGAGTCCAGGCCCCCAGCCCCCCTTCCTTAGGGTCCCACCTCAACCATCTTGTGTTTCAAGCATCCTAGACCCAGGAATCTAGGGACACATTCCTTCCTCCCTCTGAGACCCACAAATTCAGGCTCCAGTCTCTCCTTTATCAAGAAGATAAGCCTTCACCCTGCTTCCCTAGACTGGGAGTCAGCAGCCCACAGCCCTGGCTTTAGCCAAAACTCCAGAATTGCCCCTCACAGGCACACGAGCTCCTTGTCTCTGTCCTCAGAAGCCCAGGTGTTCTTTGCTCACTCCACCCCAACACTTTATTGAGGGGTGGGAGCTGGGCGCTGGGCACTGGCCTTAAGGGACCTGCAAGGGCCGGGCTGTGTCTACTAGGGGAAGATGCAGCTTTCTCTGGATGTCTGAGCACCCACAGGTGATATAGGCCGAGGCCCATCAATAAAAATGGGTTACAGGGGTATGGTTTCCTCAGAGAAATGGATAATTGTCCATGAGCCTTGTACTAGTGGCCGCCTGAGGGTGGTTTGTGCTAGGGGGTCGGGCTGTCTGATTGCTTAAAGGGGACTCAGGCCTGGAGGAGGGGATCTGAATTACTGGGTTCTATTAGAGAAGGGAGTCAGAGGCCTAGACTTCTGGTTCTGAGGGAGGAGGCTGGGGGCCAGACTCCGGGGTCTGAGGGAGGAGGGGCCAGGGGCCTGACTCCAGGGTCTGAGAGAGGAGGGGCAGGGTGGGCGGGGACTGGACTCCCGGGTCCTGGGATGGGAAGGAGAATGGGAGCCAGGGTTTCTGGGCCTGAGGGAAGAAGGAGCCAGTCACCTGGAGTCCTATGTCTTGAGTCCCAGGTCTGAGCAAAGGGGCTGGAGGCCTGGACTTTTGAGCCCCATGGAAGGAGGGGTTGTGGGACTTGAATTTCTGGGTCTGAGAAAGAAGGGGGCTGGAAGTCTAGACACCTGGCTTCATGGAGACGTAGTTTGCAGCCCTGGCCTTCTGAATCAGTAGAAGCCAAAAGCTGGGTCCTCGCATATTGGGACTGAAGTCGGGGAATGGCCTCCTGCTTCTCAAGCCTCAAAGTGGGGAGGGGGCAGAGGGCAGCAGCTCCTAGGCCCTGAGGTCCAGATCTGAATCTGATGTCTCAATGCCAGATTCTGAGTCCATACCTGCCCCCCTCCCTTTTTATTTGCAGCCCCTCACTCTCTTCCCAGGAGGAAGGCAGAGGCTGGGAGCCGGGTTGGGGGCAGTCACCTCCCCCAGCCCTGGCATGAGGAGGGGTCCCCAGGGAGGCCAGAGGGGGGACTGTGGATCTCCCGGCAGGGGCGGACGGGGACTGAATGTTAATCACAACCCGAGTGAGTGTGCGTGTGTGAGAACAGAGCGAGTGTGCAAGTCCCTCCCGCCCCGGCCCCTCCAAGCCACGGCCGCTGCCGCCACCCTCCGCCCGCAGCCTCCCTCAGCCACTGGTACCCAGCTGGGGGGTGTTGGCCTGGGTGGGTCCACCCGGCCCCCAGGGGTGTCTTGTGCATCTGCCATCTGCTCGGTAAGGATCCGTTGGTCCGGGTGTCTGGGGCTGGGTTGGTGGAGGGGGGGTGTGTCTGTAAGGTCTGCGGCGGCGAGGGAGAGAGGGAGGGTCTGTCTGTCGGTACTGACCCTGAGCCGCCTGCCTAGGTGTTGTGGGCCCCCCATTTTCCTCCCGCCAGCCCCCAAACCCAAATGGATGGCGTGTACCTGGGCTCTGTGCCTCCTGCCTGCGTCCGGCTGGGCGTCTGGCGTCCCTGGCTGCCTGTTTGTCCTCCTGTCTGTCGCACAGCCCCTGACGGCAGTGGCAGTCCGGCCCCCATCAGACCCCTGTGTGTGTGTGTGTGTGTGTGCGCACACACACGCGCGTACGCGCGCGCGTATGTGTGTGTGTGTGTGTGTGTGTGCGCGTGTCTCCCTCCTTAAGCTCTGGGGGTGTTGAAGGGAATCCCAGGGAAGTGAGGTTGTGTGTGTGTATTTGTGCCTGGGTTTCAGAGTGGGGGCGCCCAGAGGGGTCTGGGGGTGGCCAAGCGAAGAAGGGGCAAGCAGGTCCCAGACAGGCGGTCTCCCGCTCCTCACACAAATACACACACCAGCCACTAGCTTCAGAGGTGACCCAGACAGATAGACGGACACAGACGCTGGCTGGGGGGGCGCTGAGGGCACAAAGAGGGGTGCGAATGAGCCAAGGACAGGCGGGACTGGACACATGGACCGGGGGAGGAGCCGGGGCTGAAGCAATAGAGGGGGGCAGCCGGGTGGGCGGAGGGGGATCCCCACGGGGTCGGAGCGGTGAGAGGACACCCCAACAACCTCTGCAATGTCCGGGGCCCAACTTCCAGCGCAACATGTGTAGCGGCGTCCTCGCCTAGTCGGGGTGGCCGCAACCTTGGGGGACAGACAGAGCAGGACAGACCGAAGAAGAAGAGGGAGAGCCAGAGAAAGGGACCAGCAGGAGGTCCCCGCCGCCGCTGCTGCCGCTGCTACCGCCGCCACCACCCCAGGGCCTGGCCCCCCTGGCGGCTCCTTGAGCCCTCGGCCGAATCTTCGGGTCGCTGGACTCGGGGTTCCGGTCCTAGCCCCCCCCACCGCAATTCCCCCACAGAACAGGGTCATGAAAAGGTAGGTCCGGGGTAGGGATGCAGGGTTGGGGTGGGGACGTGGACCCCTAGATCTACAACAGGGAAAGTTGGCCCTGGGCCTCAGAGAAGGAGAGGGGTTGAATAATGAGGAGGGGTCTTTGTCGTCCCTCCCCCCAGCTCCCTTGTCTCCTAGGGACTCTGTTCTGCCCCTCTCTCCCTCTGAGTCCCTTTCTCCTGGGTCTCTATACCTCAGACTTCCTAACCCCCTATTTCCCTGACATTTTGCTCCCTCTCCCCAACCCTACCTACCTGACACCCCATATGTCTATCCCCCATCTCTCCTTCCTTCTGTACCCCCCCCCTGCCTGCACCCCTCGCTGGCCCATCCCTCTCCCTCTCTCCTCTCGCTCTGCCCTCCCTTCTCAGAGCTATGAGTCTGCTATTAATACCCCTGCCAAGGACCTTGAGGGCATCCAGGCCCCAGCACCCCTCACCCCAAGCTACCGCCCCTTCCTCAAGGTTCTGGAATACCCTTCCAGCCTCTTCTGGCCACCAGGATTAGGGTGGGGAGAGAATGGTGTTGTGGGGGGGGGGGGGACAGGACGCTGTCTGCAGCACGTCGCGGGGGGGGGGCGGGCTGTTGATCAAAGTAGCCTCTCGTTTCTTCTGTGATGGATTGGGGAGGAGTGATGGAGATGATGGGGGTGCCCCAGGAACCTCTGGCACCCTTCTCCTCAGCCAGGGGACTGGCTGTGCTGTGTACAGGACCAGAGTCGAGCAACTGGGGAGACTAGAGCCAAGGGGGTGCCCAGTATGTTGGGAACTGATGGGGTTTGAGACATAACGGGGGTCCTTAAGAGAGGAGAGGGTTATCAGCCTGGACTCCTGATTTCTGGGCAGAGAGGAGGAACCTAAATTCCTGAGTCTAGAGGCAGGAGGGAGCTGGGACTCCTGGGTCCTGGGTGTAGAGGGAGCCAAGAGCCAGGACTTCTGAGTCTATTGGAGAAGTTGGAGGGTAGGGCTTCTGTGTCTGGGGGAGGGGGCACTGGGGCTCAGTCTCCTGAGTCCCTGATGGGGCAGGGAACAAGACTTTCTCTGGCCCCATGGGGGGTGGTGGTGGGATCTGAGACTCATGATGTGGAGAGTTGGGGGCCTGAACAACATAATCCTTGAGGGTGCAAGTTCTGGGGGTTGGGCCTGTGGAGTCCCCTGGAGGCTGGGGGTGCTGTTTCTCAGTCCTCAGGATGGGAGACTGCCCTCAGAATCCCTCATGGGAGAGGGCTGTGCATCCAAGACCAGTGGAGCTGGAGCTGCCCTCCTGGGCCGCAGCAGGAAGCAGGACGGGGGGGGGGGGGTCCCCAAGGGTAGAGGCCAGGGAGGGGTGGATGTAAGGGGCAGAGGAGGGGCTGAGGAGTGAGCAGCCACCAGGAATGGAGGATAGCGAGTGTTAACCCTGCCAGGGCCAGGCCACAGCTGTGGGTTATTTTGGGGCAGAGGGGGGCTATTCTGAGCACTGATTGAGCCAGCTGCCAGGGAAGGGCAGAGGAGAGGAGGGACATGGGAGCTAGGATTTGGGAGGGACAGGCATTCTAGGAGCCCCCAACCCCATTCCTGGGAAGACAATGACTCAAGATCTCTGTGAAGGTGTGTGGGGTGGCAGAGGGAGCCTCTGGGCAGGAGAGGGGGTATAGGTCTTTCCCCCATTCTGTCAGTGGGATAGATAGGCCTGTGCTACCATGGCAACCAGACAGGAGCCTGATTGACAGCCAAGAGAGAACTCTTCTCTGTCTGGACCCTCGCCCCTTTAGGAAGCCCCTAGTGCAGGCTGTAATCCCTTTCTGGGAACCAGGAATCTGGGCCCCCAATGCCCTCCTCCCTCAAACCTAGAAGCCAGGAGTCTGGGCTTCTAGCCCAACCACCCCAGGCAGCTAGTATTCAACAGGGGACACAGGAAGAGATGCTGTTATTTCCTCTAATTTACTAAATTGCTCTGGGCTGGGAGCCAGGGACCCCTGTCCCCCAGCTCTCCACAGCTGTGCCCCCCCCACCCCTGCAGCCCACCCTGGGCTGTGACTCTTTTACTGAGAATGGGGAAACAGCGGCTAGAGTAAGGGGACAAAAGTGGGCTGGGGGTTGTGGTGAAGGTGAGGGGCATTTTCTCTCCTTAGGATGCCCCACTAATTTTTTTCTCTCTTCCCCCACACACCTGACCCCTTTTCCCTTTCTCATCTCTTTTCCCTCACTTTTTCTTCCTTTTATTTTTGATCCCTCCGCCACTGCCACTCGCATTCCTGGCCTTCCTTTCATGTCTGTGCTGGGCACCACCCTGGTGGGGGTCTTGATCTCTGCCTTGCCTGCTATTTCTGTCTTCCTGTTTTCTGTCTGCTCTGCCTGCCTCCTCCCTCAATCTCTAATTCTGCCTGGTTCTTCATCTCTTGTGTGTGCCTGTTTCTCGGTGGCTGTGGGGTCTCTGTCTTCCTGGGTTTCTTTCCATCTTCCTCTTTCTAACTTCCTCATTGCTCTTATCTCTCCTGCCTTCCTTCATCTATCTCTGTATCTCTCCTTGCCTCCCTAATATTCCCACCCTATTTGTCACTTTGTTTTATCTCTTGGCCTCATCTCCCTGTCTCTCACCCTGAGACCCTCTATCCCTCTCTCTTCTCCCATCTCTTTCCTGATTTCTGTCGCGCTATCTTCCTATCTGTCTATTGTTTGCATCTCTCTTCCCATCTCCCTGGGTCTCTCTTTCTGCTCCCATTCTAATCCCATCTCTGTGGGTGTTTCCCATCTCTCCTGTTTCATCGTCCTACCCATCTGTACCTTGCCTCTTTTCCCACTTCTGTATCTCCCCTGTCCCCACTAACCCCCATCACTCCCCACCTGGGTCTCACCCTCTGCCTGCATCTCTCTGTCACTCCAATCTTTTCCCTCTCCTGCCTATCTTTACGTCTCTCTCTCCCGCTATCTCTTCATCTTCCTGTACCTCTTTCTGCATCTTGTCTCCCTGTCTCTGTCTTCCCACCTCTGTGCCTCCCCCTTATTTGTGTCTTTTTCTGCTCCCGGTGTCTCCCCGTCTCCGTGTGCTTTCCCTTCCTCCCGTGTCCCTCGGTGGCCCGGGCGCTCAGAGGCCGCCCGGCGGGGCCCGCAGGCGATGCGAAGCGCCGGTGGCCCCGGCGGCCCTCGGGGTCCCGCTAGGATGCTGCTGCTGCTGGCGCTCGCCTGCGCCAGCCCGTTCCCGGAGGAGGCGCCGGGGCCGGGCGGGGCCGGCGGGCCCGGCGGGGGCCCCGGCGGGGCGCGGCCGCTCAACGTGGCGCTCGTCTTCTCGGGGCCCGCGTACGCTACCGAGGCGGCCCGCTTGGGCCCGGCTGTGGCGGCGGCTGTGCGCAGCCCCGGCCTGGACGTGCGGCCGGTGGCGCTGGTGCTTAACGGCTCGGACCCGCGCAGCCTCGTGCTACAGCTCTGCGACCTGCTGTCGGGGCTGCGCGTGCACGGTGTCGTCTTCGAGGACGATTCACGCGCTCCTGCCGTCGCGCCCATCCTCGACTTCCTCTCGGCACAGACATCGCTGCCCATCGTGGCCGTGCACGGCGGCGCCGCGCTCGTGCTCACACCCAAGGTGCGCGCGACCTAAGGGCAGGCAGTGCGGGGGAGAGGCGAGTGGTGGGGCCCGTCGCGGTAGGGGCGGGACCATTCACGTGAGGGGCGGGGCTTGGGCGGGGCCAACCATAGGGTCAGCTTCTGGTTAAGGGTCCCGGCAGATGGTAAGGGTCAGGACGTCAGGTCCAGGTGTGGGCGGGGCTAATTTGGAGGGGCGTGGCCTATAGATTGAGCTGGAGGTGTGGGAACCTTCCTGGGGACTCATATAGAAGTAGGTAGAATCTGAGAGAGGCCAGCCATGGACGATCAGTATTTGGGGAACGTTTAGGATTCAACGGAAGAGGTAGGTCAAGGGCGGAAGTGGGATCTGGGCAAAAGGCAAAACCGGCCAGTGAGGGCTGGGACTGGGAACAAAAAGAGCAGCCTGAGATGGCAAGATCTGAGGGAGGGGTGGGATCTAGGATCAGCAAGGGAGGAGTCTCTTGGAAAAGACTGGGGTTCAGAAAGGGGTCAGGTCTAGTGAGGAGGCTCGAGCCAGGAAGGCAGAAACAGGGAGGGTTGGTCAGTGGGGCATGGAGTCTAGAGATCTACACAGAAGAACAGAGTCATTGGTAAAAAGAGTATGAGAAAAGGAGGAGTCATTAATGAGAAGTAGACTGCAGAGGGTAAAGCCAGGCAGCAAGTGGGTTTGGGGGCATGGGTCAGTCAGAAAGGGCGAGTCCAGGGAGGAGTCAGAGCCTTAGCTCTGTACTAAAGGGGTGATGTCTACAGCGGAAGCTGGTCCAGGTAATGAGATTCTGGCAGGGGCCTACCCAGAGTGAGGTGTGGTAGGCTCCTGGGAGGATGAAGGCCAAGTCACTCAGAGGCCAAAGCCAGGAACCTGCAGAAAAGGTCGAGGTGGAGGCTGGAGTTGGCTGTGGCCTGGAGAGAGGCCTGCCTCCCGAAGGCACAGGAGAGGCCTGCTGGAAAGTACTTCTGGTAGCTAAGGGCAGAAGTGGAACTAGCCTAGTGTGCAGACTGAGTAGGAAAAGGGGTCAGTTATGAGAAGGTGCAGAGAAGGGGTAGGGCCTATTCAAGGTGGAGCCAGTGTGACAGGTGGGACTAGTCAGAGGATAGGGCCACTTGAGTGAGTGGAGCCTAAATCTCCACAATTCCCTGCCATGAGGACCAGTGGCTTTGGGACTAGATTATTATTGCATGCTGGGACTCATAGTTCTCTCCTTTCTAGAGCATTTTAGTAAAGGCCTCTGTCCAACTAACTTCTTCTCTTTGGCATAGGAGTTCTCCATAGATTTGAGGGCAGATCACCTTCAAGGTGAATTTATTATTTCCTGGATGTCACCTCACGGCATACCAAGAGATATGGTCTCTTCTGAGAAGTGTGGCCTGCTCTGTTTATTGTATCCTGGTCACTATGGTCCACTCTATATACACCAGTTCCCTTCTGGGAAATGTAGTCCCTCTGTGTCTTTGTATGAAATAAAGAGTGGTCCTCATAGCTCCATCTGTGTCCCCATTAAATGCCAGGAACTTGGCCCTTGCAGCACACCTCCATTTGCAAAGGGTGAGGTCCTCTCAGGGGTTTATCGCATACTGGAAGACCTTATCCCCCTGGGACAACTGCCCTCTCCCCGGCCATTATGACCACAGGACAGGCCTTGAGAGTAAATCCACTTGCTCTTCTCATTGCATTACTGGAAGGTTTATTAAGGGCTGATTCTGTGCCAGGGGTGTTTTAGATTCTGAAGAATACAGTTATAAAAGGAGTGTATGTATACAAGATCTCTGTATGTAGAGACGGCATTCTAATGGAGAGGCAATAAATAAATAAATAACATAATAAAAATCTTTCCTGGAGGAAAGCAATAGGATGTTGTAATGACCAAGATGGGGCTTCAGTCGATGACAGTCAGAGGAGGCCTCCCTGAGATGGGGACAACTAAGGCTGGGGCTGTGGAATGGGGAGGGGTAGGTCCAGCATGGAGGAGCTGAGGGAAAGTATTCCCAAGAGAGGTAACAGCTAATTTGAATAGCCTTAAGTGGCAATTGGCTCCTCTGTTGGAAAGCCCCTGAAGCTTAAAGGAGCTTGATGTGCTTAAGAAAGAGCAAAGAGTTAGGGGTGGCAGGAGATGAGGTCAGAGAGGCATGGGGTCCAGTTCATGCAGGGCCTGTGGGCCACAGAGAAGACTTTGGCTTTGACTCTAGGGTAGAATCACTGGAAGGTTTTCAACCAAGATGTGATCCAATTAATATTTTGAAAAGATCACTCTGTCTGCTGTCTGGAGAATGGACTGGAAGATCCAAGAATGGAAGCAGAGATAGGTTGGGAAGCTGTTGTCATTGTCTAGGCAAGAAGGTGATGACAGTGGGGTTGTGACAAAGACATTAATGAGGAGTGGACAACTAGGGTTATGTTTTGAACAGAGAGCCAAGAAGACAGGGTTATGTTTTGAACAGAGAGCCAAGAAGACTTGGAGATGGCCTGGATGCAGGCATGAGGGGAAGTGAGGGGAAGGATGTTTTAGCTTTGAAATCTGAGCATCTGGGTGAATAAGAAGAAGACAGGAAACAGGTTTGAGGTGAGAGAAAGATAGAGAATTCTATTTTTGACATGCCAATTTTGAGGTGCCTCTTGGAAAGCCAAGGGGAGATGTTGAATAGAAGGTTTGTTTGTCCAGAGCTCACAAGAGAGGTGGTGACTGATTATAGGAGTTGTCATCACTTCTAGGGCCGTCCAATAAAAATTTCTGCGAGGAAGATGGTCTAGATCTGCTCTGTCCAAAATGATAGCCACTAATCGTGTGTGGATGTTGGACACTTGACATGTGGTTAGTGAAACAGAGAACTAAATTTTAGTTAATTAAAATTTGAATGGCCTTAGATGGCTAGTGGCTACCAAATTGGGTAGTGCAGGGGACAGTATTTAAATGCATGGATCTAGATGAGATCACCAGGGAGAGAGGACAGAGAAGAAAAAGGAAGATTAGGGTACTCCTGTGTTTAGAATTCTGATTGGGGAAGAGAGTCTAGCTAAGGAACCAGACAAAGACGGGACAGGAAGATAGAAGGGAAACCAGAGAAGAGCAAGTCCATTCAGCAAAGCTTCTTCCAGTTAACTTCCAGCACCCTCATTGCATGCTGGGAGGTGTAGTTCCTCTCAGTGGATGCTGGAAACTGTTGTTCCCATATTGGATGCTGGTGTATTCATTATTGTAATGTTACCCCTCTAACAGATAAACCCCTACATCTCAGTGGCTCACTCCAAAAAAAAGCTATTTCTTACTCATATAAAGTCCGAAAGGTGTTCCTAACTGGAGGTGGCACGCCTCCAGATGGTGACTCAGGGACTCAGGTTCTTCCCTTTTGTGTCTCTGTAATCCCCAGGACTTCAGAGTTCTCTTCTGAGTCCTCTGCATCTGCCCCCAGCCAGGGAAGAAAGCAAGGTGAATGAGGGAGAGTTTTAGTGAATGAGACTAGAACTCAGTCACGTGGCTAGACCTAACCCAGGAGGAGGTGGGTCTGCTGAACAACTGATCAGTCTGTCATATTGAGAACTGTTATCCACCAGTGTGGCTGGGAGCTGTGGCCATTTATCAGCTTTTGGGATATGAGGTCCCCTCTTGACCACTGGGCACTGTGATCCCTTGTTGGTTGTTGAAGGTCCCATACTGTCTCCTGCCAGCTGTGATCTTTCCATCAGGAGACCTGATACCCTCCTCCTCCCCTGCAGGAGAAGGGCTCCACCTTCCTGCAGCTAGGCTCATCCACAGAGCAGCAGCTTCAGGTCATCTTTGAGGTGCTGGAGGAGTACGACTGGACATCCTTTGTAGCCGTGACCACACGTGCCCCTGGCCACCGGGCCTTCCTATCCTACATTGAGGTGCTGACTGATGGCAGTATGGTGGGCTGGGAGCACCGTGGGGCATTGACGCTGGACCCTGGGGCGGGTGAGGCCGTGTTGAGTGCCCAGCTCCGCAGCGTTAGTGCCCAGATTCGCCTGCTCTTCTGTGCCCGCGAGGAGGCTGAACCTGTGTTTCGGGCAGCTGAGGAGGCTGGCCTCACTGGGCCTGGCTATGTCTGGTTCATGGTCGGGCCCCAGCTGGCTGGAGGTGGAGGCTCAGGCACCCCTGGGGAGCCCCTTCTTCTGCCCGGAGGCGCCCCACTGCCTGCCGGGCTATTTGCAGTGCGCTCTGCTGGTTGGCGGGATGATCTGGCCCGGCGTGTGGCAGCTGGCGTGGCTGTAGTGGCCAGAGGAGCCCAGGCCCTGCTGCGCGACTATGGCTTCCTGCCTGAGCTTGGCCATGACTGTCGTGCCCAGAACCGCACCCATCGAGGGGAGAGTCTACATAGGTGAGTGGGGCCGGGATGGAAGGGGTGGGGGAAGACTCCAGAGCCTGACTACGTAGGATACTCACTGCCTCAGTGCCCTCAAGTGGGTCACGTCCCCTCTCAGAGCTTCAATTTCCTTTTCTGTGAAATGGGTGTAATTGGGTCTCCTTTCTGGGGTTAAATCAGGTAATTTGGGGAAAGCACCCGAGACATAGTGAGTGTATTACTATATTTCATAATTTTAAGATGCATATTTTTTTGACGGTTTCATGTCTTTAAAATCAAAATGTGCCTTACAATTGATGGCTTATTGTGGTTTAATTGGGCCTGACTTGTGGTGGTGCAGTGGGTACAGCGTCGACCTGGAACACTGAGGTCGCCGGTTCAAAGTCTTGGTCTTGCCCGGGAAAGGCATATACAACAAGCAACCAATGGTTTAATTGGAAGTGTTTTCTTTCTTTGTGGTACATAGAGATAGTGATGCGTCTTCCAGTTTATAGCATCTTAAGAAATACCCCAGTTAGAGTATGAGCTGAACTTCAGTAACAAAATGACTCAACAATCCAATGGCCCAAACAACCTGAAAATGCGGGGTCTAGGTTACCAGGAGACTCTGTTGCTCCATGTGACCACTCAGCGACCCAGTCCTCTCCCACTTTGTTGCTCTGCCATCTCCTTTACCCACTGTCAAAGCTTGGTCATGGGCAAATCCGAATTCCAGCTCATGACAAGGAGAAAGAAAGGAAGTAGAAAGTAATTTCCTTTGGGACAAGTGAGGTGAAAGGGACATTTAACACCGCATTGGTGAGAACTAGTCACATGGCCTGGGCTAGCTTACTGGCTGTTTACCAGGTTCATACCGAAGGTTAGAGATGGATTCTGATTGGCTAGTGCCTGTGTTGTACTGATTGTTAGATGTTTTGAATGTGGCCCCTGCATGTGCCCTGGGTTAGCTGCAAGGAAGATTGGGGACTATCAACTCTAGATGGGCAGCTATAGATATAGCATGGTATTTTTTTTAGAATAGGAGAACAGGGTGGGGGAAGACAGCATATCTACCATAGGAAACCTTGTGAGTGGGGAAATTGGTGAATTGGGTGACAGAAGAGCGGAAGGAGAAGCCTGTATCCTGAAATAAGCTTAGGAAGAGGCTACAGTGGAAAAGAAAACCTAGGGAAGGAGAATTGAGGACTGGTGAGTTGGGAAACACCCTGAATGAGGAAAACATCCCTCGTTCATAAATACTGACTGAGTTCAGCCTGCTAGGAACTAGGGCTCATGCTGGGTGCTGGGAACACAGCTTAAAAAGACCATGGACTTCTAAAAAAAAAAAAAAAAGACCATGGACTTCTCTTTAAAGAACTCAGGGTCCTGAAGGCGGCAGACACGGATGGGACAAGGACAACACAGCATGCTGCTTGCAGTAATGGAGGTTAAATGGGCATCATGAGAGCACCAGGGGGAATACTGTCTAAGCCAGGACATTTTTGGTTGCAAGAAGCGGAGTCTCGTTCAAGTTTCCTCAGGGAAAATGGGTTTATTGGAAATATAAATACACACAGAAACCTAGATGTCAGGAATTGAAGCAAAGGCACCCCCACATACACACCACCCTGAGCTCGCCACTCCAAAAAACCTTTCGGGTTTTTGTTTTTCTTTTATTGATTGATTGATTTTTAGAGAGAGAGGGAGAGAGAGAAAAACATCGATTTGTTGTTCCACTTATTTATGCATTCATTGGTTAATTCTTGTATGTGCCCTGATGAGGGATCAAACCTGCAACCTTGGCATATCAGGATGACGCTCTAACCAACTGAGCTAGCCAGTCAAGGCCCAGTTCTTTTCTTACTACCACTTACCCAGGATTCTGCTTTCTCCTAATACTCATAATTTTAGCTCATCTTTTCACCACCCATTCCTGCAAATGTCACAGTCAGTGTCCTCCTGAGAGGAATTTGATTGGCCCCAAACTAGGTTATACAAGTCATGGGTCAGCCTGTGGAGACAGGGAAGTTTCCAGGAGGAGATATGTAAGCTGAGACCTGAAGAATGAATTGCTCTTTCATTCATTCATTCACTGAAAAGCCCTTTATTGAGAGTCTACTAAGTGCCAAGCACTGCTTTAGGTACGAGGGCATATAGTGTTGAACAAGGACCCTATTCTCACAGAGCCTACAATCTCACAGGGAACCAACAAGAAAAGGAAAAAGAAAATACCAGCAGCATGTGATAACTTCTGAGATGAAAATAAAACTGGTGGACTCTGGTAATAAATGTCTAGCATGCTAGGTTAGGTAAGGTCACTAGGAAATGTCTTTCTGAGTATGTGAAATTTGGAGGTAAAAAGAAAAAAGAAAAGAAAATGAAAGAGCCTGATCAGGCAGTGGCACAGTGGATAAAGCATTGGACTGGGACACAGAGGACCCAGGTTCGAGACCACGAGGTCGCCAGCTTGAGCGCAGGCCCATCTGGCTTGAGCAAGGCTCACCGGCTTGAGCCCAAACTCGCTGGCTCAAGCAAGAGGTCACTCAGTCTGCTGTACCCCGCCCTCATCAGGGCACATATGAGAAAGCAATCAATGAACAACTAAGGTACCGCAATGAAGAATTGATGATTCTTATCTCTCTCCCTTCCTGTCTATCCCTATCTGTACCTCTGTCACACACAGAAAGAAAGAAAGAAAGAAAGAAAGAAAGAAAGAAAGAAAGAAAGAAAGAAAGAAAGAAAGGAAGGAAGGAAGGAAGGAAGGAAGGAAGGAAGGAAGGAAGGAAGGAAGGGGAAAGAAAGAGAGAGGAGAAAGAAAGAAAGGAAGGAAGGAAAGAAAGAAAGAAAGAAAGAAAGAAAGAAAGAAAGAAAGAAAGAAAGAAAGAAAGAAAGAAAATGAGCCAACTATTGGTAGATCTGAGTGAAGAAAAGGGGGAGAAAACAGAACAACAAGTACAAAGGCCCTGGGTCTGGAATTGTCTGCTCAGAAGCCTAAAGAAAGCCAGTGTGGCTGGAGCTTAATGGGCAAGGGGGAGGGGCTATGACTGAGGGATGGAGAAACACTTGGGTCTCATTCAGGGCTTTTAGGCCAAGTTAAGGGGTTTGGATTTGATTCTAAGTGTGGTTGGGAGTTCACCAGAAAGAGAGTATTCCAGATAGGAGAGCAGCATTGTGGAAAGGCCCAGAGGGGAGAAAAACTTGGGCAGGTTGGTGGTACACAGTAGCTCAGAGTGGATGAAGGCTGGAGAATTAGGGTTTGAGGGTGATGAGGCTGGGGAGGTGGATGGAACCAAGCCACAAGGGCCGTCGACACCAGGTTGAGAGTCTCGGACATTTTTCTGGGGCACTGGGGAGCAGTGGGTGGGTTATGAACAGGGGAGAGATGAAGTCAGTTTTGGATGTAGAAAGACCCCATGGGGGTAGTATGGGGAACAGAATGAAGGAGAGAAGTTGGAGACTGGATGCCAGGCAGGAGGCTGATGCAAGGGTTCAGGAGGGTTATTAGGATGGAGAGGAGGGGGTAGGGCAGAGAGATCCCAGAGGCAGGAAGGACGGGGCTTGGGGATCAATGGCTTGGGCAGGGGAAGTGAGGGGGTAACTGGGGATCTTGCCCGGTCACCGGGGCAATGTGAAAGGCCTTCACAGTGCAGGGTGTCATTGCAGTGAAGATATCTGGGGACCCAGAGACCCTCAGGGGCTTCTTCCTAGAGGAAGGGACTTTTGAGCTGAGTCTTAAAGACATAAGTATGGGTCAGGATGGCCCTGAATGATTGGCTCAGCTGTAGTGTCGACCTGGTGTGTGGACATCCTGGGTTTGATTCCCGACCAGGGCACACAGGAGAAGTGCCCATCTGCTTCTCCACCCTTCACGCTCTCCTTCCTCTCTATCTCTTTCTTCCTCTCCCACAGGCAAGGCTCCACTGGAGCAAAGTTGGCCAGGGTGCTGAGGATGGCTCCATGGCCTTTGCCTCAGGTGCTAGAATGGCTCAGGTTGCAATGCAGCAACAGCCCCAGATGGGCAGAGCAACGCCCCCTGGTGGGCATGCCGGGTGGATCCTGGTCCGCCACATGCAGGAGTCTGTCTCTCTGCCTCCCCGCTTCTCACTTCAGAAAAATACACACACACACACAAAAATTGGTCAGGATGAGAAGGGACAGAATTAATGTTTTCCAGGCAGAGAAAACAGCACTTGCAAAGGTCTAGAGATAGGAAACTTGATATGTTTGGGAATGTTTAGTGTCTGAGGGACACACAGTGGGTTAGGGGTGCAAAGTGTTTGAGCAGCAATCAGAGATGGGAGGGCCAGAACACTCAAGGTCTCCCCTGCCTGAAACCCAGGCTGAGGGTCTAGGACCTGTGTGGGCGCTGGGCAGCAAGGGGAGAGGACCTAGCAGAAAGAAAGAAAGAGAGAGAGAGAGAGAGAGAGAGAGAGAGAGAGGAAGGAAGGAAGGAAGGGAGGAAGGGAGGGAGGAAGGGAGGGAGAAAGGGGAAACATCAATTCTTTGTTGCGGTTCCTTAGTTGTTCATATTGGAGTTTTCAAGATCTTGGAGAAGCGATTCTACCTGAGGGTTGGTCTAGTCAGTAGAAAGGGGACTTTTTCTGTTTTTGACCACAAGGGTCCAGCCCAGATCCCCACATGTCCCCATCTCTTCCTCCTGGGCAGGTATTTCATGAATATTACCTGGGACAACCGGGATTACTCCTTCAATGAGGATGGCTTCCTGGTGAATCCCTCCCTGGTGGTCATCTCCCTCACCAGAGACAGGACTTGGGAGGTGGTGAGTCCCTGCCCTGCCCTCAGGCATGGGAGAGGGCCTGGACGCCTGGGTTCTGGCACAGGTGGGGGCTGAAGCCATGGCCTCTGGCCTCTGAAGGAGGCAAGAGCTGGGAGCCAGGACTTCTGGGTTCTAGTGGGAAGAACTGGGAGCCTTGACCCAGGAGAAGGAGGGAGATGGGGCCTACACTCTTGGATCTGAGGGAGAAAGAGTTGGGAACCTGAGCCACAAAGGTGAGGCCATTCTGGAAAGTCTCTCTGGGAAGACTGAATCTCCTTCTCTTGGCCAAGGTGGGTAGCTGGGAGCAGAAGACTCTCCGACTCAAGTACCCCCTATGGTCCCGCTATGGTCGCTTTCTGCAGCCAGTAGATGACACGCAGCACCTCACGGTGGCCACGCTGGAGGAGAGGCCCTTTGTCATTGTGGAGCCCGCTGATCCCATCAGTGGCACTTGCATCCGAGACTCTGTACCCTGCCGGACCCAGCTCAACCGCACCCACAGGTGACAGCCCAGAACCAGGAGTTCCAGCGTCAAATTCATTCTCCTTTGAAGCCCAGTAGTCCAGGCCCCGCCCCCTTCTTTCTTGGGACCCAGGACCCACACTGCCCAGCAGCTTGGTGACCTTGGACAAGTCCCGTAACTCCTTTGGGTCTCAGTTTACCCAGAAAACGCTAACCTTAGTTTTAGCGCTGCTTGTTCCTCCCTGCATAAGGCGAGGGGTCCCTAATGTCCCCAAGCCTGCTTGTTCCCTGCAGCCCTCCGCCGGATGCCCCCCGCCCAGAAAAGCGGTGCTGCAAGGGCTTCTGCATTGACATCCTGAAACGGCTGGCCCACACCATCGGATTCAGTTATGACCTCTACCTGGTCACTAACGGCAAACACGGGAAAAAGATCGATGGTGTCTGGAATGGCATGATCGGGGAGGTGAGGCAAGCAGGTACAGGGTGGGGGCGGTACCCGGGCAGGCGGGGTTTGGGGGAGGGAAAAGAAGGGTGGACCCGGAACCCTGTGTCTGAGAGGGTGGGGCCACGAGGGGGAAAACCCTGGGACAAGAGAGGTGTGGCCAAACAGAGAGACCGCCTGGATTTGAGGGGGCGTGGCCTGAAAAGGCCCCCACCTTGGCGGAAGGGCGGGGCTAGGAGGTTGGAACTTCTAAAGGGGCGGGGCCTGGATGATGGGGCGTCTTGCTGCAGGAGCAAGATGCTGCCAGGCCCACCTTTATTTATTTATTTATTTATTTATTTTTAGGTATTTATTTTTGTGTGTGGCAGAGACAGAGAGAGAGTCAGAGAGAGGGACAGATGGGACAGACAGACAGGAAGGGAGAGAGATGAGAAACATCAATTCTTTGTTGTGGTTCCTTAGTTGTTCATTGATTGATTTCTCATATGTGCCTTGATCAGGGGTCTACAGCAGACCGAGTAACCCCTTGCTTGAGCCAGCTACCTTGGGCTCAAGCTGGTGCCCTTGCTCAAACCAGATGAGCCCGAGCTCAAGCTGGCGACCTTGGGGTCTCGAACCTGGGTCCTCCACATCCCAGTTCGACGCTCTATTAACTGCGCCACTGCCTGGTCAGGCAGGCTCACCTCTTCCTACACCTGTCCCCAGACTCTCACCTCCACCTTTCCTGACCCACTCTGCGTCCTCCATTGCACCCACCTATCCTTCTAGCCTCTTTCTTACGCTGTCACTCCTCTCCTGGGGTGGGGGTGGGGGGCTGTATTGCCTGCCTTCCGCCTATGTCTGCCTAAGCCAGCCAGGTTCCCTCACTCCCTCCTCGCCTTCACCCCAGGTGTTTTACCAGCGCGCAGACATGGCGATAGGCTCCCTTACCATAAACGAAGAGCGGTCCGAGATCGTGGACTTCTCCGTCCCCTTCGTGGAGACAGGCATCAGCGTCATGGTGGCACGCAGCAATGGCACCGTGTCCCCCTCAGCCTTCCTTGGTGAGCTTGGGGCCCTGGGACGCTCAGGCAGGGGCGCCGTGTGCACCAGCCCCGTCTGGAATTGCCTGTGCTAGCGGTGTGACTCCAGCAAAGTGGCCTCACTCCTGAGCCTCAGTAGTTTCTATTACCAGAAGCATTTTGACCATGAAGCTAGGTTAGCTTCAGGAGCCTTTTTTTGCACAGCCTCTTCAAGGCCCTGCATCTGGCTTTGTATTCTGGGTTTTGTGTTCTTTTTCTTAAAATTATATGAGCTTCAGGGCCCACAAAATCCAAGTCTTCCCCAGTATATGTATAGATATAAAATGAGGCTAGAGATTAGCATGGTCCTGGCACATAGTGAAGGCTCAATTCACTGTCAGACAGGGTTTACTGAGCACCTAGTATGTGCTAGGCTCTGAGCTGCACACAAATCCCTGCCTTCTAAGAGCTCTTTGCCTCCTGGGGGAGACAGGAAATATGCTTTTAAAGGGATACACAGATAAAATCACCTAAGATGGTGACAAATACTGTGAGAAATTAAGCCAGGAGAAGAGAAAGAAAGGAATAGGCTTGGTGCTGCAGTGGTCGGGCAGGCAGGTCCCTTTGAGGAGGTGACTCAGTCCTGTGTATGTCTGTCTGGAAAAGCATTCTAGGCAGAGGGAACAGCAAGGATAAAGGCATGAAGGTATGAATGTACATGGAGTATTTGTGAACTAGCAGGAGGCCTGTGTGGCTGGAGGAGGGAGAGATGAGAGGGTTTAGATGGAGGCCGCCCTGGGCCTCGGTAGGAAGATTGGGTTGTACTCTTATTGAAGTGGCCAGGTCTTTAACTACATGCGATGGTAGAAAGATGGCAGCGAGGTTAAGACAAGGAGACAGGCTTGAGATGCGATTAGGAAGCTGACACCCGAATGGGCTAGTGACTTTGAGGTGGATTGGAACAGGGTAGAGATCTCATTTACTTAGCTTGGGGAAGACAGAAGGAGAGGTGAACATCCAGCCAAGAACAGCAGTTCTCATCAGTTCCTGCTTGCTCTCTGAAGTCTGAGCAAAGCTCCTGGGAGGAGGAGGTGCTGGGAGAAAGGACAGCTTTCCTTTGTGTTTTGTTTTTAATATTTTTCCCCAAAGATTCCTCTTATGGCTTCCTTTTTGCACCAAGGTCTCTGCAAGGCACCTTGAGATGCACCACGTGGGGCCCCTGCTTTCAGTAGGGGAGTGACAAGGTCATATACATGACCCACCATGTTGCCGGGTGGAGACAACAGGCATGTCCTCAGATGCTGCAGTGACGGTCCAGGGTGGTGACTCTGCTGTGACAGGGCAGTCCTAGCCGCTTGCACTTGGCCCACGGAGATCAAATCAGCCAGCACTAATCTCAAGGAAATGGCATATTGTCAGTGAACTCCCAGAGGCAGTGTGAGGAGGGGACACATGAGCTCAAGTTTATCTGATGGACATGTCAGGATGGCACCTCTCTGGCAGGGAAGCTGTGGAGACCGGGCAGAGAGGGTGTGGCTCATCGGGGAGCTGAGTTCTGGGTGGTTAAAGCGAAGGGTTCTTGAGAGAGTGCTCAGGCTGGACAGGAGGGCAGGAGCACTGCTGAAGGTGGGGACTTTGTCCTGGGGTACTGGGGAGCCACTGAGGACTGTGAGCCGGGAGAGGTCAGGTCATCTCTGGGCCATGGGAAGGGGGGGCTGGATTGAAGGGAGAGACTGGGGAGATGGTCCAGGAGAGAGGACAAGGCATGATCCAGGAGTGGAGACAGGAGGAAGGACTGGAAACCGACAGGCTATGGCTGGTGAGGGGGAGAACGGGAGGGAGAGAGGATGGCAATGGGGGTTTGAGTTGTGACCAGACGGATGGTGGGCTCCCAGGATGGGGAACCTAGGCGTTGGTGCTGGGCTCACTGTGGGGCGTGAATGGCCTGGGCAGAGGGCCAGGGAGAGATGGAGACTCAGGTTTCGGGCTCAGGAAACATACTTAGGAAATGGCTGAGATGGCAGTATTTGAGAAAGATTGGCTCCCAGGAGCCTGTGTGGACAGTGAGGCTGTCTCCAAGATGGGAAATCTGGCAAGGGGGCAGAGCCCAGAAGGGGTCACATCTGGGCTGCACCTTGGTCACATGTCAGTGGTCCCCTAGTCTTTTGCTTGGCTGAGCCATGACCATACATCCCCTTACCCCCAGAGCCCTACAGCCCCGCCGTGTGGGTGATGATGTTCGTCATGTGCCTCACTGTGGTCGCCGTCACTGTTTTCATCTTTGAATACCTCAGTCCTGTTGGTTACAACCGCAACCTGGCCACTGGCAAGCGTGAGTTCCCTTCATCCCCTACCTCAGAGCACCTGGACCACACACAGAACTACATTTCCCATCACTGGGGTAGAGCTGTGGCCCTTAAGGTGGCGGAGACCCCAGGGGCCACTGGGAATTGTTCTTTCTTCTCCCTCATTAAGCAGAAGGGATTTTGGGTCCATGTTCCCCCTCCTGGCCCCCTGCAGGCCCTGGTGGCTCAACGTTCACTATTGGAAAATCCATCTGGCTGCTCTGGGCCCTGGTGTTCAATAATTCGGTGCCTGTGGAGAACCCCCGGGGTACCACAAGCAAAATCATGGTGCTGGTGTGGGCCTTCTTTGCTGTCATCTTCCTTGCCAGCTACACAGCCAACCTGGCCGCCTTCATGATCCAGGAGGAGTACGTGGACACTGTGTCTGGGCTCAGTGACCGAAAGGTGTGTATGTTTGGGGATGGGGGAATTGGTTGGGGTTGGAAGTCACAGAGCTTGTCACATGGGAGGCCAGAGGAGAATTCCTGGAGGTCTCTTCCCAGAAAGAGTTCCAAAATGGGAGACTTCTGAAGCTCACAATGAACTATTTAAATATTTTCAGGGGAAAAGTGTCCCCAAATGTCTGAGTGGCAGTAGTGTCAAATGGGAGAGTCTAGAGACCACCAGTTCTCTGAAACCGTGATGACGAACTAATTTTTGAAGTTTCTAATCCAGTGGAGACCAATGCCTTTGTAAAATACAATAGAAATTACTAAAAGAGTAAAATTTAAAACCAAGACATGCAAATTTTAATGTTTGAGGTTCAAAAGACGTAAAATTATTCTGCCAAATTGCTATAAATGCTGAATCTCCATTTCTGTACTTACCTTGTCACAAGTCATGGTGTGTTCACTGGCTGTCGTGACCTCTCAGAAGGTTGAGAAAACAATTCACGGGATGGCCACAAGCAATATTTTAATGGAATGGAAAAGAATAAAAAATATGTTAAACTGTATACCGCACC
The DNA here is from genome assembly GCA_037038555.1 of Rhynchonycteris naso. Classification (NCBI taxonomy): domain Eukaryota; kingdom Metazoa; phylum Chordata; class Mammalia; order Chiroptera; family Emballonuridae; genus Rhynchonycteris; species Rhynchonycteris naso. Next base: position 249,078,347 of record CM072997.1, on the reverse strand, counting down.
TTACAAAATAAGGATGAGTATGGTTTTATGAAACGTTTGTCTTGGTCATACACACACTTGACATTGACCCAGCACACACCTGTCTGGCTACATCTGTTCTTAAAATAGTGAACTATTTCTGGACAGATTGGTAGATAACAATTTCCCCAGCGCCCCCTGCCCACCAGGCTAGCTTCTGCCCCTGGGGCCTCCCATGATCCAGCAGGTTAAGGGTTAACCCCTGGACTCTCAGGGGTTTCCAGGAACCTTCTTAAGTTCTGTACTGTAGCCAATGCCTTTTTTGACTGGACCATGATCAGGCCATGCTGGGTGATAAATATTTCAATATTACCGATTAGATGTGTGTGTGTGTGTGTGTGTGTGTGTGTGTGTGTATCTGTGAACACATAGGTATCTGTGGGTGGGGCGTAGCTTTTCCCACTGTGGGCCACTGTAAGTTTGAGAAACACTTCTGCACTGGGGTGACCCGCAGTTGGCAAGTATCCACCCAGATGCCCCCAAGGGCGCCCTAGTAACTCTCCATTCTGCCCCAGTTCCAGCGGCCCCAGGAGCAGTACCCGCCCCTGAAATTTGGGACAGTGCCTAATGGGTCTACGGAGAAAAACATCCGCAGCAACTACCCCGACATGCACAGCTACATGGTGCGCTACAACCAGCCCCGCGTAGAGGAAGCTCTCATTCAGCTCAAGGCAGGGTCAGCGCAGACTTGGGCAGGGGGGCGGGGGTAGGGGCGGGGCCCTGAGAAGGCTGGAGATGGCAAGGGGTCAGGGGTCAGCCTGGGTGGGTCAGCTTGGAGGGCAGAGGTCACTGAGGTTGGGGGTGAACTCCTCCTTCCAGAAATAGGGTCCTTGTGATGATTTTAGGGATCCAGTTGTTCAAATCCTAAATTTGTCCCTTCTTGGCTGTATGACCTTGGGCAAGTCACTCAACCTCTCTGGGCCTCAGTTTCCTCCTCTATATAATGGGGGTAACAGGATGCACCTCATAAGGTTGTTATAAGAACTATTATGGTTATTAGTTAATATAATATATTATTTTGTTATTATTGTTAGTTAATCCATATAAAACACTCAGAGCAGTGCCTGACACAACTGTTTGCTGCTATCATCATCCTCGTCATTATCATCATCATCATTATCATTTTGTTACTATTAGGGATGATCTCAATGGAATGAATATTTGGATTAAATTGAGTTCTGGCCTGACCCATGGAGGTGCAGTGGATAGAGCGTCAACCTGGGACACTAAGGTCCCAAGTTGGAAACCCCGAGGTCGCCAGCTTGAGCATATGCTTATCCATCTTGAGCACAGGCTCGCTAGCTTGAGCATGGGGTCACCCGCTTGAGCATGGGTTTAGCAAAATGATCCCATGGCCTCTGGCTTGAAGCCCGAAGTCACTGGCATGAGCAAGGGGTCACTGGTTTGGCTGGACCTGTGGTCAAGGCACATATGAGAAGCAATTAATGAACAACTAAGGTGCCGCAACTACAAGTTGATGCTTCTCATCTCTCTTTCTCTTTCTCTCTAATAATAAGAAGAAGAATAAAAGTTTTGGACCCAGAGTACAGTTCAAGGTTACAACAAAGCTCTCTCACAGTAGGTCTCTCCCTGTCCCGCCTTTATTTAGTCACTCAGCATGCATTTACTTTCTTGGCCCCTATTCTATACCAAGCAGTGGACAATTAGACCTCAATTCCTGTCCTCAGGGAGCTTAGGATCTAGAGGTAGGAAACGAACTATAAATATGCAAGCAGAAAAATCAGCAAGGTTGTTTCAGAAAGTCCTGGTGAGTTAGAGCATGACTGAGCTGGGATATATTCACCAGGGTGTTCAGGGTGGGCCTCCTGGAGGAGGTGACTTGAGCAGAGCCCTGAAGGAAGTGAGGGAGCTAGCCAGGTGGACTTACAAAAGCAGAGCCTTGCAGGCTGAAGGAACAGGGTGTGTAAAGGGCCTGAGTTGGGAGTGGTCTTGGCTATTGGAGGAACATAAGAAGGTCAGTGTGGCTGAAGAGTGGAGAGTTCAGGTCTGAGGATAGATGAGAGGAAGACATGGGGTGTGACCCCCGAGTACGAGGTCATGGCTGGGTTTTTTTTTTTTTTTTTTTTTTTTTTTTTTTTTTTTTTTTTTTTTTTTTTTTTGCTGAGCCATCAGCTTTAATTTTAGCTTGCACCCAGCGGGCAAGTAAAAACACACACTGGGCTCCAAAACCTACTCATTCAGTGCTCACAAAGCTACTGACTTATCCAAGTTTCCTAGCATCAAAGGTTTCTAGCTCACCAGACTTATTCACCTTTGTTTCCCAACTCCTTCTCCAGCACAAACTCTGCTCAAACTGGCTTCTTCCTCAGCACTCCGCCATCTTGGCTGCTTCTCCTCTCCTCCACGTGGCCTTAATCTGCTCTCCTCTCTAATGCTAACCTCAGGAACCAAGAGAGCAAGCTCACTCTCTGCCCTCTTTATAGTGTAGAAATCCAAACCTTTAATCCAATCTATAAACAAGGAAGTCTCTGATACAAAGTCACTTATCTGAGGCATAATGGGAGGATTCCTATGAGAGTGCACACCCCACATCATCCAATCAGTCAAGGGTGTGGGGAAAGCTTACTCTTTTTTTTTTTTTTTTTTTTTTTTTATATATATATTTTATTATTATTAATTCTAATGGGGTGACATCCATAAATCAGGGTACATATGTACAAAGAAAACATCTCCAGGTTATCTTATCATTCAATTGTGTTGCATACCCATCACCAAAAGTCAAATTGTCCTCTGTCACCTTCAATCTGGTTTTCCCTGCGTCCCTCCCCTCCTCCCTATCCCATTCTTCCCTCCCTCCCCCCATCCCATAACCACCACTCTCTTGTCCATGTCTCATACCCTCACTTTCATGTCCCACCTATGTATGTAATCGTGCTGTTCTCAGTTTTTCTTTTTTTCTGATTTACTTATTTCACTCCGTATAATGTTATCAAGGTACATCCATTTTGTTATAAATGATCCGATGTCATCATTTCTTATGGCTGAGTAGTATTCCATAGTATATATGTACCATAGCTTTTTAATCCACTCGTCTTCTGACGGACACTTGGGCTGGTTCCAGATCTTCGCTATTGTGAACAATGCTGCCACGAACATGGGGGCGCATTTCTTCTTTTCGAACAGTGCTATGGTGTTCTTAGGGTATATTCCTAAAAGTGGGATAGCTGGGTCAAAAGGCAGTTCGATTTTTAATTTTCTGAGGAATCTCCAAACTGTTTTCCACAGTGGCTGCACCAGTCTGCATTCCCACCAGCAGTGCAGAAGGGTTCCCTTTTCTCCACATCCTCGCCAGCACTTATTCTGTGTTGTTTTGCTGATAAGTGCCATTCTGACTGGTGTGAGGTGATATCTCATTGTGGTTTTAATTTGCATTTCTCTAATGATTAGTGATGTTGAGCATTTTTTCATATGCCTATTGGCCATCTGTATGTCCTCTTTGGAGAAATTTCTATTCATTTCTTTTGCCCATTTTTTGATTGGGTTGTTTGTCTTCCTGGTGTTGCTTTTTATAAGTTCTCTATAAATTTTAGTTATTAACCCCTTATCAGATGTGCTGTCAAATATGTTCTCCCATTGTGTGGTTTGTCTTTTTATTCTGTTCCTATTGTCTTTAGCTGTGCAAAAACTTTTTAGTTTGATATAGTCCCATTTGTTTATCTTGCCTTTTATTTCAGTTGCCCATGAAGATAAATCGGCAAATATACCGCTGCTACAGATGTCGGAGAGCTTGCTGCCTATGTTTTCTTCTAAGATGTTTATGGTTTCACGGCTTACATTTAAGTCTTTTATCCATTTTGAGTTTGTTTTTGTGAATGGTGTAAGTTGATGGTCTAGTTTCATTTTTTTGCAGGTAGATGTCCAATTTTCCCAACACCATTTGTTAAAGAGGCTGTCTTTACTCCATTGTATGTTCTTTCCTCCTTTGTCAAATATCAGTTGTCCATAAAGCTGTGGGTTTATTTCTGGGTTCTCTGTTCTGTTCCATTGATCTATGTGCCTGTTCTTATGCCAGTACCAGGCTGTCTTGAGTATAATGGCCTTGTAGTAAACCTTGATATCAGGAAGAGTGATACCTCCTGCTTTATTTTTTCTTTTTAAGATTGCTGAGGCTATTCGTGTTCTTTTTTGGTTCCATATAAATTTTTGGAATATGTGTTCTATATCTTTGAAGTATGTCATTGGTATTTTAATTGGTATTGCATTGAATTTATAAATTGCTTTGGGTAATATAGACATTTTAATGATGTTTATTCTTCCTAGCCATGAGCACGGTATGTGCTTCCACTTGTTTGTATCTTCCTTGATTTCTTTTATCAATGTTCTATAATTTTCTGAGTACAAGTCCTTAACCTCCTTGGTTAAATTTACTCCTAGGTACTTTATTTTTTTGGCTGCAATAGTGAAGGGGATTGTTTCCTTAATTTCTTTTGCTGATATTTCATTGTTGGTGTATAGAAATGCCTCTGATTTCTGAGTATTAATTTTATATCCTGCCACCTTGCTGAATTCATTTATAAGGTCCAGTAGTTTTTTGACATGGCTGGGTTTTAATCAAAGGGCAGTGAGAGGCCTTGAAAAGTTAGCTCAATTAGTTAAGAGCATCATCCCAAAACAACAGGGTTGTGCGTTCGATCTCCCAATCAGGGCACACATGGGAAGCAACCAAAAAAATGCACAACTAGCCTGACCTGTGGTGGCGCAGTGGATAAAGCGACGACCTGGGAACACTGAGGTCGCCAGTTCAAAACCCTGCACTGGTCTGGTCAAGGCACATATGGGAGTTGATGCTTCCAGCTCCTCCCCCCTTTCTCTCTTTCTCTCTCTCTCACTCTGTGTCTCCTCTCTAAAAAAAATGAATAAAAAAAAAATGCACAGCCTGACCTGTGGTGGCGCAGTGGATAAAGTGTCGACCTGGGAACACTGAGGTCGCCAGTTCAAAACCCTGCACTGGTCTGGTCAAGGCACATATGGGAGTTGATGCTTCCAGCTCCTCCCCCCTTTCTCTCTTTCTCTCTCTCTCTCTCTGTCTTCTCTCTAAAATGAATAAAATAAAAATAAAATAAATTAAAAAAAAAATGCACAACTGAGTGGAACAACAAATGCTTCCCTTCCCTCCCCTTCCCTTCCTCTCTCTGTCTCTCTGAAAATCAATAAAAATTAAGCCCTGGCTGGATAGCTCAGTTGACTTTAGCATTGTCCCAGTGTATGGAGGTTGCTGGTTTGATTCCTTGGTTAGGGCACATACAGGAGCCATGGGGAGGGGGACTTGTAGTGGTGGAGTGTGATTTTATTTCTGTTTGTAAATGTCCCCTCCGGCTGCCATGTGGAGAATGGATGGAGTAGGGTATCAGGGGACCAGTAGGGTCAATTATCATGCCCTTTAGCAGTGGTTTTCAACCGCCAGTCTACACACTGGTGCCAGTCCACAGACCAGTGCCAGTTCACCAACTGGTGCCAGTCTGCGGGGTGGTTAACTCTCACTGACCAGCATAAAATTTCTGGTGGACAGATTATAGACTCTATACTCTTCATTCAGCATCAGGGTGGTTAACTATTTCCTGGACCAGCACGAAATTTCTGGTGGACCGGCAGTAGTAGGTGGACTGTCGGTTGGATACCACTCCTTTAGAGCACCTTACCCCAAGGTCCAGCCTCTGCTCACCTCTTAAGTAGCCACTCCTGACCAGATCCTATTTACCCCTGGTTTGATTAGAATTGTTGGGCTGCAAGAAAAGAAACCTGATCAATCTGGTTTATGTAAAATATAGGAGGTCCTTGGGTTACGACACAGTTCTATTCCTATGACAGTGATGTAACCTGAATTTTGGTGTAGGTCGAAACACACCCTAGCCTAACACAAATGGAGTACTTGTGCTTTTAACAGTCCAAAATGGTGTAGGTAAGTGTACCGGGGGGATGCCAACTCCCTCACCCAAAGGCTGTGTTGTTACTGCATATTCTTCTACCACGCACGACTAGTTTGCACACGTAGTCCATAAGTATGATGCTAATGGTGTAAGCCAAAACAATTATGTCCAATTTTTTTTAAAAAGATTTTATGGGAGTGAGCATTATAAACTGGAAACATCATTTTTCAAGACTGTAGTAATCCAAGTACCCCCTGTAGATGAGTTTGCATAAGGATACAGTGAAGTCTCTCAGAACAAGTTGCAGAAAGTAAAGCTAGACTTTGAATGAATGTGCAAGTCATTCATTCATTAAAAAAAAAATTAAGAGTACCAGACACAGTTCTGCACTGGATAATGGTAATCAACAAAATAGGTAAGTTTCTTGGGTCTGTTAGGAGTGCTTAAACAGACAGGAGTTACTTTATATCTCACAAGAAGTCTATGGCTGGTGTGTTAGCACCATCAACAATCCAAACCTCTCTCCATATATTTGTTCCATCAGCCTTGGAGTACAGGCCTTCATGCTCACTTTGGTTGCCTAATGGTCATAGTATGGCTGCTGTCCCTCTGAAACATATCTTGGTTCCAGGCAAGAAGGAGGAGGAAGAGTGAAAGAGTGGAGGATTTTCTCCTGGAAAGATTTTGCCTTTTTTATTGGGAAAAGTATGCTTTTCACAGGGACTTCTGGCTATTTTTCAGAATGTGTCAAAGGGCAACTTCTAGCTGCAAGGGATGCTGGCAAATTAATTATAATAGCCTTCCAGCCTCTGTTATGGGAAATGATAAAAGAAGAGATTGTGGAAACCAAGCCATCAGCCAGGGTCATGCCCTCATGTAATCTGTATTTTGCCACCTAGCAGCTTCTCTCTTGCACCTTGCCCTCCAATGCTCTATTGCCTCTCTCTCAGTTTCTGGGGGTCACATGATCCTTTGTCTCCTATCTCTAACAAATTTCTCTCCGTGCTTTCCCTACAAGCCTCTCTTTTCTCATACTGAGAACTTCAGCACTTTCTTATCAGTCTTACCATCTTTCTTTCTTTCATCTTCTGAAACTGCTATTCTCTCTGCCGAACTTCAATCCCTTCAAGGAATTGCCACTTTCTCCTTGACCCTCCCCTTGAAGTATCATCAGCACGAGGTGATTTTGGTAATAGGCTTTTCTTTATTAACCAAGATTTTGGGCAGGCCTACTGCTAATGTTTCCAGGACCAGCCCAAGAGTACAGATGAAGGCTCCCATACCGTAAGTCTACTATTTAAACTTTATAAATCAAGCTAGCAAACCATTCAACTTATTGGATCCTCCTTCCTTGACGTATATACCTTACGAAACAGAAAGGCTAATAAGTTCAAGTTTAGAACTCTTCGAGTTCCATGAGAGAACGTGGCACATTTGTTCTGCTCTAATCTGTTTCCTTGCCCTTCCCAGCCTCCCAAGGCTGCCTGCATTCCTTGGCTTGGGGCCCCGAATTCCTCAGATTCTGCTGGCATAGTCACATGTCCCCTTCTCTGACTGACCTTTCCACCTCCCTCTTATAAGGACCCTGTGATTATATTGGGCCCATATGGATAATCCAGAATCATCTCCACATCCTAAAATCCTTATTTTAATCACAGATGTCTTTTAGAGGTCATCATTCTGTCTACCACAGTTTCCTAGGGCATAATCTCCAAGGGAGGTGCCAATTCTGGGTGGGCACTACCCCTGTCCCAGGGACTCCAGCAGCGGGGAGGTAGGGGGGCGGGGTCCTCGGAAACATGGGTCCAGAGCAGCACTCCCTTGCCAGAGATCTAAGGTGTGTACTGAGTTCGAAGAATCATGAGCAAAAGTGATAGGACATAGCACAGAACAGGACAAATAGTTGGTTTTTAAAAAGACTTTTTTAAATTTATTGATTGATTTTGAAGAGACAGAGAAAAAAAAGAAGAGGAGGGGAGCTTGTATTTGTTGTTCCACTTAGTTGTACATTCATTGGTCACTTCCCATATGTGGTCTGACCGTGAATCCTGTGTTCTGGGACGATGCTCTAACCAACTGAGCTAACTGACCAGGGCCTAAAAGAGTATTTTTTTTTATTATTATTCATTTTCTTTTTAGAGAGGAGACAGAGTGAGAGAGAGAGAGAAAGAGAGAAAGGGGGAGGAGCTGGAAGCATCAACTCCCATATGTGCCTTGACCAGACCAGGGCAGGGTTTTGAACTGGTGACCTCAGTGTTCCCAGGTCGACACTTTATCCACTGCGCCACCACAGGTCAGGCTAAAAGAGTATTTTATATTTTGTTTTTATTTATTTGTATGTTTATTCATTTATTTATTTATTTTTAAGTGAGAGGAGGGGAGATAATAAGACAGACTCCCACATGCTTCCTGACCAGGATTCACCCAGCAGCCCCGACTGGGGCTGATGCTCTAATCAGTGGTGCTATGTTTTTAGCAACTGAAGCTAACATGCTCCTCAACACCAGGGCAGGGCAACACTTGAACCAACCAAGCCACTGGCTATGGGAGGGGAAGAGAGAAGGGACGAGGCAGGGAGAGAGAAGCAGATGTTCACTTCTCTTATGTGCCCTGACCTGTGATCAAACCCATCCATACACTGGGCTGACACTATACACTGAGCCAACCGGCCAAAGCCTATTTTTAAAAATATTTATTGATATTTAGAGAGAGGAGAGAGAGAGAGAAGGTGGGGAGTTGGGAAGCATCAACTCACAATTGCTTCTTGTATGTACCCCAACCCAGCAAGTCCAGGGTTTTGAACCAGTGAGTTCAGCATTCCAGGTTGATGCTTTATCTACTGCATCACCACAGGTCAGGCTAAAATGGTTGTTTTTTAAATTGTGCATTTATTAATTCTTCTCTCTAGAGACCAATTTTCCATATATTCCTTTATAGTGCTGAGGTTCTGGTGTCCCCATAGCCATTGAGTTCCTAACAGTTTCTTGGGGTGCTTAACAGCACTGTTTTTCCCCCATTGATTTGAGTAATAGAGCAGAGTAAAAGGGAGAGAGACAGACAGGAAGAGAGAGAGATGAGAAGCATCAACTCTTAGTTGCAGCAATTTAGTTGTTCATTGATTGCTTCTTATATGTGGAGCGGGGTGGGGCTCCAGCTGAGCCAGTGACCCGTTCCTTACACCAGCGACCTTACTTAGACTCAAGCCAGTGACCTTGAGCTTCAAGACAGCGACTTTTGGGCTGAAGCCAGAAACCATGGGATCATGTGGATGATCCCAAGCTCAAGCAGACAACCCTGCACTCAAGTTGGAGTTTCTAACCTGGGACCTCAGCATCCCAGGTTGACACTTTTTTCTCTTAGTTGTACTTCTCCCCCTTCTTCCCCATCCTCATCCCTTCCTCTGCTTGTCCTGACCCCCATGTGCCACCTCAGTTTCCCTAACCTTTCGCATCTAGAAAGCATTGGCTCCAACCCCCCTTCCTAAGAATTCTATAAATTCCCAGACTTCTAAGGGTCAGCCTCTTCATGCTCCTCTTTGCATGATTTCACTTTCTGGACCATCTCACTGGCCCAAGTGTGTCTTCCCGGGTCCAGAGCCTATTAGCCAGAATTGGAACCCACCCATCCCTTAATCCCCACAAGAGCCCCCACTGACGTCGGGCCTGTGTGTACTGGACTGTGGTCTGTGGGAAATGTGGCTGCCAGCCCCAGCCAGTGTCAATCTGTGCATGCTGCTCTGTAAGTATAACTTTGTTAGCAGCTCCATGAAAAGACATAAGAAGAAACAGATGAAACTAATCTTAATAATATATTTTACCTAACCCAATTATTTAAAATATTATGGTGACATGTAATCAGTACAAAATGGTTGAGACCTTTGGCATATTTTCTTCCCACACAAAATTGTGGAAATCTTTATACCCACAGCACATCTCGTTTCAGGCTGGCCGTATTTCAGATGTGCAAGACAACCACGGTGGCGTGTGCCTGCTCTGTGGGGCAGCCCAGTATATATACATCAGCTTAATACAAAACGTTTCATCTTGAATATGAAACGTCAGGGAGCTCTGGCCACGCCACCCACCCTGGGACTCTTTCACTTCCTTACTCACCCCAGATCCCTTCGCAACCAGACAGCTAACTCCTCCCTTCTCCCCCTTCTTCCATTTTGTCCTCCTTGGTCCCTCTCTCCAGGAAGGCCTCTAGGATTTCCCTCTCTTCTGTAAAGCAGGGCAGCTTTCCCAGGCTCTCCCCACCCACCCCTGCTTCATGCCCACAAAGTGCCCTTCCCCAAGAGGCCAGAGGACTTTCCTTCCTCTGTTACTTCTGCAGGCACCCCTCCTTTTCCTAGTCTATGTTGTCCTTTTTTTTTTTTTTTTTTGACACAGAGTGAGAGTCAGAGAGGGACAGATAAGGACAAACAGACAGGAAGGGAGAGAGATGAGAAGCATCAATTCTTCATTGCACCACCTTAGTTCATTGATTGCTTTCTCATATGTGCCTTGGCCCAGGCAGGGGAAGGGGGACTCCAGCAGAGCGATTGACCCCCTTGCTCTTTGGGCTCAAGCCAGGGACCATGGGGCTCAAGCCAAGGACCATGGGGCTCAAGCCAGGGACCATGGGGCCATGTCTATGATCCCATGCTCAAGACAGTGACCCCATGCTCAATCTGGTGAGTCCTTGCTCAAGCCAGTAACCTTGGGGTTTCGAACTGGGTCCTCTGCATCCCAGTCCGATGCTCTATCCACTGTACCACCACCTGGTCAGGCCATGTTATCCTTATTTTCAAAGAGCAAGAATTCAGGGACTGGTGTGTGGGAGGGGAACCCCATATCCTGAAACTACTTGGTTCCTGAGTTTGGAGGAACAGGTGACCATGTGACCAGCAAGGGAGACCAGCCCCATCTCAAATAAATAAATAAATAAATAAATAAATAAATAAATAAATAAATAAATAAATAAAATCTAAATCTATCCTGTCCTTGAGTTCAGAGAACAGGGGGTCCCTGTACTGTTTTGTTTTGTTTTTTCATCCAAGTGTCAGACACAACCCTAGCCGTTACTGAGTAAAAATAGCTTAAGGCTTACTCTCCTGTCTTTTTATATTTTATCTTTTTATTGCAATATAATACACAAATCTCTCATTGATTGTCTATGTATGCATTACACCTCCATGCGGTCACATCCAGAATAAGTCATGAAAAATGTCCTACTCCCAGAAAGGTCCCCTCTGTGCTTCCAGTCACCATAGGGTTTCACTGTAAACTGGTTTTGCCTGGTTTTGAATATCAATCTCATAAACAGAGTCAAACAGTGTATATAGCAGCTTTTGCGTTGCCTTATTTTGCCCAACATTACTACCATGTTGTGTGTTCATAGCTGTATCCCACTGAGGATACCATTATGTGAACATACCAGAATTCTTCCATTCTTCTATCGGTGGACACTTGGGTTGTTTCCAGTGTTTGGACATTATGACTGCTGTATTCTACTCTGCACATCCTTGTACAGATCTTTGGAGGACGTACACACTTTTTTCCTGGGTAAATTCCCATGAGTAGAACTGCTGGGTCATAGGGAGATGGATGCTCAGCTTTAAAGAATACTGCCAGACGTTCCCCATAGTGGTTGTGCCAATTTGCACTCATCAGCGGTGCCGGAAAGTTCCACTTGTTCCGTATCCTCGCCAATGCTTGGTCATCCCCAGATCTTTTAAATTTACGATAGTGTTTATTATATATCACTTAAGTTCATTATTTGTTTTCTAGCGCTACTCTAATAAAAATGTATTGTCTCACAGCTTTGGAGGCTAGACAACTTCCTGGCTCTTAGGGCTGTGACAGAGGGATCTGTTTCTGGTTTCTCTCCTTGGCTTGTAGGTTCTTCATTGCGGCGCCTTAGTTGTTCATTGATTACTTTCTCATATGTGCCTTGACCGGCGGGCTACAGCAGACCAAGTGACCACTTGCTCAAGCCAGTGACCTTGGGTTCAAGCTGGTGAGCCTTGCTCAAACCAGATGAGCCCACGCTCAAGCCGGTGACCTTAGGGTTTCGAAACTGGGTCCTCCGTGTTCGATGCTCTATCCACTCTGCCACCACCTGATCAGGCCTTCTCCCTGTGTCTTCATACAACCTTCCATCTGTGTGTGTTTCTATGTTCAAAATGTCCCTTATTATAAGGAGACCAGTCCTGTTGGATTAGGGCCCACCCTAATAACCTCATTACAACTTGAGTACCTCTGTCAAGACCCTGTCTCCAATTAAGGTCACATTCTTTTTAAAAGATTTTACTTATTGATTTTAGAGGCAGGAGAGAGAGAGAGAAAAGCAGGGGGAGAGAAGAATGGGAAGCACCAACTCACAATTGCTTCTCATATGTGCCTTGATCAGGCAAGCCCAGGATGTCAAACCAGAGACCTAAACATTCCAGGTCGACGCCTTATCCACTGCACCACCACAGGTCAGGCAAGGTCACATTTTGAGGCACTGGGGTAGAACCTTAACATATAAATGTTGTATGAACACAATTCAACCTATAGTGCATCATAGGTGAATATTATTACTCCCATTTTATAAATGGGGAAAACTAAGGCATTGCAAGATCCCACCGCTGCTGAGTGGCCAAGCTGGGACTTGATCATTGGCCATTTCAACCCCTAGAGTGTGTTGCCTCACTCAGGCAGTGAGAACCCCAGAGTCACCCTGTGCCCCTCCCCAGAAGCTGCAGGAATTCACAAGGGACATCCACTCTCACCTCTTGTGTCCCACTGTCACCTCTTGTGATTTCTTCTGCTGGATTCTGTTTCTCCCCAGTAATCCTTTTATACATTTTTCTCATTTTCAGTTCTATTTTTATCAGAGTTATAGGTCCACATAATTTGGAGAGTCAAATACAAAATTTTTAAAAATGAAAACCAATAGTCCCCACCAGCCTGCCCTCCTTTTCTCCCACCCCTGGGGAACCTGCTTTCACCTAGTTTATTGTGTCATTTATATCCTTGTCTAAATACCATGTTTGTGTGGCTACTTCTTGATTATTTAATATTAGGTATTCTCCATTCACTTCTCACAATGGAAGACATGCACTCATAGTCCTAGTTAAATTACTCAGGCCTCCCACACGGCGATCCTGGCTGGGTGAATGTGTAGTGTTTATTGGCTGTAACTGTGTAAATGCTCCTACAGCTGCCTCAAGTAGTAAACCATGCCGCCTTTCCTCTCCTACACAAGTCTTTGTTTTTCCTGGAGTTAATAGTTGTCTCTTTTTTATTTTCCAGTTGTTTAGTGTCTGAGTTTTCTTTGTGCTGAACAAATTCAAACCTACATTCTCTGTTAACTACAGGCAGTCCCCAGTTATGAGCAAGATAGGTTCTGTAGGTTTGAAAATGTTTAAGTATTTATATGTACAGAAAGGTAAAAACAAATATTTTAAGACAAACATCTGTCTTAGTTGCATTTAATAGGTAAATGTACTTGTTCAAACTTACCTACAAATTCAACTTAAGAACAAACCTACAGAACCTGTCTTGTTCGTAACCCGGGGACTGCATGTATATGATTCTCTTCATATATTCAGATGCATCAGGTACTCCATTAATTTCACCTTATGGAAGACGTTTCCTTTGTGGCCTTCGGGTCTGCTCCAGTATGGTGCATAGTCTGCATCTTGACGTCATCCCTTTACACCTCCAACCCCAGGTTCGGATCATATCATATCCCAAGTCTCATTTTCTGAGTTTGGCTCTCGTGTTCTTTGAGCTTCCTGAAAAAAAGCACATGGTGGGGGGTGGTATAATTTTGGAGACATTGCATATCTGGAAACATCTGTACTCTTTTTTTTTTTTTTTTTACAGGGACAGAGAGAGAGTCAGAGAGAGGGATAGATAGGGACAGACAGACAGGAACGGAGAGAGGTGAGAAGCATCAAACATCAGTCTTTCATTGCCATTACGACACCTTAGTTTTTCATTGATTGCTTTCTCACATGTGCCTTGACCGCGGGCCTCCAGCAGACCGAGCAACCCCTTGCTGGAGCCAGCGACCTTGGGTCCAAGCTGGAGAGCTTTTTGCTCAAGCCAGATGGGCCAATGCTCAAGCTGGTGACCTCGGGGTCTCGAACCTGGGTCTTCCACATCTCGTCCAATGCTCTATCCACTGCGCCACCGCCTGGTCAGGCGAAACATCTGTACTCTTATGAGCCATCTGGCTGGATATAAAATTCTGGGCTGGAGATCTTGTTCCTCCAGATGTTTGTAGGCATCCCTCCATTGCCTTCTAATTTCTTTTTTTCTTTTCCAAGTGAGAGGAGGGAAGATAGACAGATTCCCGTGTATGTCCTGACCAGGATCCACCCAGCAGCCCCCATCTAGGGCCGATGCTCTGCTCATCTATGACCATGCTCGCAATGGAGCTATTTTTATTGCCTGAGGCAGAGGCTCCATGGAGCTAGACTCAGTGCCTGGGCAATGTGCTCAAAACCAATTGAGCCATGGCTGCAGGAGGGGAATAGAGAGAGAGAAAGGAGAGGTGGGAGGGTGGAGAAACAGATGGTCTCTTCCCCTGTGTGTCCTGACCAGGAATCGAACACAGGACATCCACATGCTCGGCTGACACTCTGCCACTGAGCCAACCAGCCAGTGTTCACCTTCTAATTTCTAACTTCTAACTTACTATTGAAAAATCCAAAGCCATTCTGATTCCTAAGGCTTGTCTGTGACTTGCTTTTCCTTTTCTCCTGTCCTAGGTGTGCTGATATTTTCAAGGAATGGGTCTTCAGTGATTTTTATGGTGGACCTTCTATTCATATTCTCATGTCATTCATTCTGGGAAATTTTCTCAATTTCTTTCAATTAAGATTTTTCCCTTCCCTCCATTTCTCTATTCTTTCTTTCTGGAACTCTTACTAATTTCATATTGGGCTTCCTGGGATGTCCATTTTCTTTATTTCCTCTCTTATTTATCTATCTTCTTATCTCCCTACTCTACTTATTTTATTTTTAAGTTAAAGTAGTGTAGATAGAGAGACAGTCTCCTGCATGCGCCTCAACCAGATCCATCTGGCAACCCCATCCGAGGCCATTCTGGCAACCAAGCTATTTTTAGCACCTGAGGTAGAGGCTTGAAGGAAACATCCTCAGACCAAGGCGGGGAGGGGGGAGGCGGAAGGAGCCGATGTGCTTGAATCAGTTGAGCCATTGTTGCAGTAAGGGAAGAGAGAGAGAGAAAGAGGGGTGGGGAAGGGGGGAGATGGTTGCCACTCCCATGTGCCCTGAGCAGGGATCAAATCCAGGACATCTATATGCCAGGCCAATGCTCCACTGAGTCAAGCAGCCAGGGCCTGTTTAAAATTTTTATTTATTGATTTTGAAGAGAGAAAAAACAATTTGTTGTTCCACTTATTTATGCATTCATTGGTCGATTCTTGTATGTACCCTGAGCAGGGATTGAGTCCACAACCTTGGCATATGGGGACAACACTCTAACCAACTGAGCTATCTGGCCAGGGTGGGGAGCTATCTTTTGAGCCATCACTTGAGGGGGTGAGCTAGCTTGGTATCTGGGAGAATGTCCTAGCAGAGGGAACAGCAAGTGCAAAGACCCTGAGGCATGAGCATGCTGAAGTGGTCCAGGAACTGTTGTAGATTAGTGCACAGCTGTTGTAGATTTAGAGCAGGGGTCCCCAAACTATGGCCTGTGGGCCGCATGCGGCCCCCTGAGGCCATTTATCCGGCCCCACCGCACTTCCAGAAGGGGCACCTGCACCTCTTTCATTGGTGGTCAGTGAAAAGCACAGGATGCACCCGCACCCATAGTTCCCATTGAAATACTGGTCAGTTTGTTGATATAAATTTACTTGTTCTTTATTTTAAATATTGTATTTGTTCCTGTTTTGTTTTTTTACTTTAAAATAAGATATGTGCAGTGTGCATAGGGATTTGTTCATAGTTTTTCTTATAGTCCAGCCCTCCAACGGTCTGAGGGACAGTGAACTGGCCCCCTGTGTGTAAAGTTTGGGGACCCCTGATTTAGAGCAAAAGGTGTGCATGAGAGATGAGGACCCGGGAATAAGAAGGGATGTGGAAGAGTTTGGTGGCACAGGGCCTTGCGGCTCATGGTAACTCTAATCCAGTGGTTCTTAACCTTTTTTTTTTTTTTTTTTTTAATTTTATTTTATTCATTTTTTAGAGAGGAGACACAGAGTGAGAGAGAAAGAGAGAGAGAGAGAGAGAGAGAGAGAAAGGGGGGAGGAGCTGGAAGCATCAACTCCCATATGTGCCTTGACCAGACCAGTACAGGGTTTTGAACTGGCGACCTCAGTGTTCCCAGGTCGACGCTTTATCCACTGCGCCACCACAGGTCAGGAGGTTCTTAACCTTTTTTGAGGTACCAAACCCACCAGTTTTTATGCGCATTCACCGAACCCTTCTTTAGTGATAAATAAAATATGATTTTTTCCCAAAATTCAAGACATAGGTATATATGTTTTTTTACTGGTGCACAAAATGAGCTGTGCATGAACATCACCTTGCTCAAAGAACAAAGCCAACAAAGTGCATGAACTCACAACAAATTACGGTATTACTTTATTCTGGCCTCCGCGGCAGAGGCTTCTCTGAACCCTTGAGACCGACTCACCAAACCCCTAGGGTTCGATAGAACCCAGGTTAAGAACCACTGCTCTAATCACTCTGAGTGAAAGGAGTAGTCAGGGGAGGGTTGTTAGCTTAGGAGGGGCCAGAGCTGATTCAAAAGTTGAGATCCCTTTAGACAGGGCAGAATAAGCAGGGAAATAAGGATAGACACAGGGTATTTTATTTTTCCCAACCTGAACCTCAACAAAGGCTGTAGGACAAGACTGAGTTTTATAAGAGGCTTAGGGACAGGAATGGGGGATAGAAAAGAGGGGGGAAGGGAGGGTGGCATGATATTCCCGAACAACAGAGCAAATGATGAAAAGTGAAGGCTCTGAGGTCCCCTCTTCCTAAAAGCCCCTTACCCTCACACCTTCACCTCTGAAGGCTTTGGTTGGGGGCTTTTGGGTCCCTCTCCACAGAACACTCTCTTCTGTCCCCCAAGGGCCCCAAAGACCCTCCTTCCTCATCCCCGGAACCTCCATCCCTCCTCTTCAGCCTGACTGGAAACTCCAAGGTTTTCCCACTTAAAGGGAAAGCAATACACCTTTTGCCCTCAAGGGCATTTTGCTAAACCAAGAGAAATCCAGAAAAATTACAGTTTGCCTACAAGGCAGCAGTGCCCGCAGGCAGTGGTAGTATTTTTCTTGCATATATATATATATATATATATATATATATATATATATATATATATTCAGATATCAGCTGGGATCTCCCTGCCTGGTAGAATCTATATAAAGTCAATTCAAATGCCATTCTCCAACAGTGGGATGGTGAATGCCCTCCCCCAGTTTCCACTCACTCTCCAGAGTTTTCTCGGCCCACCCCCAAGCTTTTGCTTCCACTGATCAATTCAATGTGGGCAATCCTCTCTGTGTACCTCCCTATTTGGGGTACATGGACTAATTCTCTCATTTTTAAAAATTTCTCTGCAACCATCTACATACACAGGCATTTAGGTGCACGTGTGTGAGCGTGGACAGGGTGTGACTGATGGTTTGTGGACACAGAAGCATTTACATCAACAGACAGGCAAACAACTCAAAAGTCCAGAGGCATCCTTGTCTGAAAGACCCTTTCATCCCCTGCCACCCAGGTTCCAGTGACAGGCCTTGCTCTCTCTTGTTTTTCCTGATCTGTGCTGTCCAATACTATTTAAATTTAAATTGATTAAAATTAAATTTAGCCTGACCTGTGGTGGCGCAGTGGATAAAGTGTCGACCTGGGAACACTGAGGTCGCCAGTTCAAAACCCTGCACTGGTTCGGTCAAGGCACATATGGGAGTTGATGCTTCCAGCTCCTCCCCCTTTCTCTCTCTCTCTCTGTGTCTCCTCTCTAAAATGAATAAAATAAAAAAAAATTAAATTTAAAGTTTCATCCCTTCATCACACTGACACAACTCAAGAAACAAACAAAAAGAAAAAGAAAGAAAAACAACAATAGTTCACAAGGCTGGGTGGTTGGTGGCTACAGGCTGAATAGCGCTGATGAAATATTTCCAATATTTCTTTTGAACAGTGTTGGATTGGGCAAAAGAGATACTGCCCTGGTGTCTGCAGTTAGGGTGACCAAAGTTTCACCCCATACATCCATAACATGTAATTTTTAAAAAATACATATGGAGTTATATACTATATGGGATTCAGGGACTAGTCCTCCCCCCTCATTAATACATCTTCAGATGTTAGATCATAAGCATTTATCTTGTTTCATAGATTGTTACAGTGTTCTGCAGTGTGGATTCATTCATTCTTTTATTCATTCATTCATTCTGGAAAAAAGTGAGACAGACACACAGGAAGGGAGAGGGATAAGAAGCATCAACTCATAGTTGTGTCATTTTTATTGTTCATTGATTGCTTCTCATATGTGCCTTGATTGGAGGGGTGCTCCAGCCAAGCCACTGACCCCCTTGCTCAAGCCAACTCTCAAGCCAGAGACCCTGCACTCAAGCTGGGTGAGCCTGAGACCAAGCTGGCAACCTCCAGGTTTCGCCAGGTCCACACTGTATCCACTGTGCCACCACCTGCTCAGGCTATTCTGCAAGTATTTACAACCAACTTGTAAGTGCAGAACTGTGTTGGGTCACAGCCTGGAACATGATGGACTCACACCCTCCCCTTATGGGGCTCGCAGTCTAGTGGGAGAGGCTAAGATGAACCCAATAATCACAGAAATAAGTGTAAAGTGGTAGCAGTTGTGAAGGAAGTGACAATGTGGCAAGTGTCATCATGCATCCCTCTGGGAGAACTTATTCCATGTCCTTCACCATCTTTCCATCAAGTTTTAGAAATGAGGTCCTCATGGGAGAATGCAAGAAAATTAAGATGGTGTGTCTGGGCCCTGGTCAGTGACTCAGTGGGTAAAGCAACGGCCTGGCATATGGACATCCCAATTCAATTTCCTGTCAGGGCACACAGGAGAGGTGACCATGTGCTCCTCCCCCCACCCTCTCTCCCTCTTATCCTCCTGCAGCCAGTGGCTCATTGGTTCGAGGGTGGCCTGGGGCACTGAGGATAGCTCCGTTGGAGAGCATCATCCTCAGGCACTAAAAATAGCTTGCATTGCCCCTGTAGTGGTTGACAGGTGGGTCCCTGTCGGGAGTGTGCAGGAGTCTGCCTCACTATCTCCAGTCCTCTCACCTAAAAATAAATAAATAAAAGATGGTATCTCTGGCCTGACCAGGCGGTGGTGCAGTGGATAGAGTGTAGGACTGGGATGAGGAGGACCCAGGTTCAAAACCAGGAGGTTGCCAGCTTGAGCGTAGGCTCATCCAGCTTGAGCACGGGCTCATCTGGCTTGAGCCCAAGGTCACTGACTTGAGCAAGGGGTCACTCATTCTGCTTTGCTGCCCCCCCCCCGCAAGACACATATGAGAAAGCAATCAATGAACAACTAAGGTGCTGCAATGAAGAATTAATGCTTCTCATTTTTTCCCCTTCCTGTCTGTCTGTCCCTATCCCTCTCTCTGACTCTCTCTGTTTGTGTCAAAAAAAAAAAAAAACACATAAAAAAGATGGTGTGTCTGAGCCTGCATTTCCCAGTCTGAACAATGGGGATAATAGTTTTACCTTACAAGAATTTTTATTTTATTTTATTTTATTTTTTACAGGGACAGAGAGAGAGAGTCAGAGAGAGCGATAGATAGGGACAGACAGACAGGAACGGAGGGAGGTGAGAAGCATCAATCATTAGTTTTTCATTGCCATTGCGACACCATAGTTGTTCATTGATTGCTTTCTTACATGTGCCTTGACCGTGGGCCTTCAGCAGACTGAGCAACCCCTTGCTGGAGCCAGCGACCTTGGGTCCAAGCTGAGGAGCTTTTGCTCAAGCCAGCTGGGCCCGCGCTCAAGCTGGCGAGCTTGGGGTCTCGAACCTGGGTCTTCCGCATCCCAGTCCAACGCTTTATACACTGCGCCACCGCCTGGTCAGGCCCTTACAAGAATTTTGTGAGGATTAAATGAGTTATTTAAGTTGATGGATGGTACCTGGCACAATAGTAGCAATCTTTAACATTGTGTTTTATTTATTAAATGATATAAAATGATATTATTTATATGATTCCCTTTTTAAGCCTCAGTCCTCTTTAAAATGGAAGAGTATATAGGACTCCTTTGTAGGGCTCTGGTTAGCATTAAATGAGTAATTATTTCATTAACAGTAATCACAGCTAACATTTCTCCAGCACTTCCTCTGCACCAAGCACTATCTAACCTTTGCAGCAACCTCAAGGGAGGTATAGTTGTTATCCCATTGTACAGATATTGCAACTGAGGCACAAAGAGGTGAGTTTGCTCAAGAAGAGTTACTAGTTAGTAACTGGAGCAGTTGGAGGTTAGGGGTGGCAGGGGTTCCAGGCTGGGCCATGAGGGCATCTGGGTCCGTCTGACCCTACACTTCATGCCCCCTACCCCCAGGAAGCTGGACGCCTTCATCTATGATGCGGCTGTGCTCAACTACATGGCCCGCAAGGATGAGGGATGCAAGCTCGTCACCATTGGCTCAGGCAAGGTCTTTGCCACCACAGGATATGGCATCGCCCTGCATAAGGGCTCCCGCTGGAAACGGCCCATCGACCTGGCCCTCCTGCAGTTCCTGGGAGATGGTGCGGCTGCATGAGGTTGCTTGGGGGAGGAGGAGAACCCTGGGTCCCATAGAAGGAGGGGATGACAACCAGGACACCAGAGTCTGAGGCGGAGGGGGCGTGGCAGCTGGGGGCTTAGACTCCTATATCAGAGACCAGGGTCTTCACAGGATGCCCATGAAAGGTGACCTCTGACCTCCCTCCCTTTCCCCAGATGAGATCGAGATGCTGGAGCGGCTATGGCTCTCCGGGATCTGCCACAATGACAAAATCGAGGTGATGAGCAGCAAGCTGGACATCGACAACATGGCAGGTGTCTTCTACATGCTCCTGGTGGCCATGGGTCTCTCCCTGCTGGTCTTCGCCTGGGAGCATCTGGTGTACTGGCGTCTGCGGCACTGCCTGGGGCCCACCAACCGCATGGACTTCCTGCTGGCCTTCTCCAGGGTAAGGGGCAGAGAGGGAGGCCAAGGGGAAGGGGCAAACCGGAAGGGCCCCGGACAGAGGTGCGGAAGGGGAGAAAGAACTGGGGTAGGGGGCGGTCAGATCCTACCTTGCTGATTCCGCTTCTCCCGCGGCCCCCACAGGGCATGTACAGCTGCTGCAGCGCAGAAGCCGCCCCACCGCCAGCCAAGCCCCCGCCGCCGCCTCAGCCGCTGCCCAGCCCGGCGTACCCGGCGGCGCGTCCCGCGCCGGGCCCGGCGCCCTTCCTACCCCGCGAGCGCGCCGCCGTGGACCGCTGGCGCCGCACCAAAGCCTCGGGGCCGCCCGGGGTCGCGGGTCTGGCCGACGGCTTCCACCGCTACTACGGCCCCATCGAACCTCAGGGCCTGGGCGAAGCGCGCGCAGCGCCCCGGGGCGCTGGTGGGCGCCCGCTGTCCCCACCCGCCGCGCAGCCCCCGCAGAAGCCGCCGCCGTCCTACTTCGCCATCGTGCGGGACAAGGAGCCAGCTGAGCCCCCGGCCGGAGCCTACTCCGGCTTCCCCTCGCCACCGGCACCCCCCACCGCCGCGGCCAGCGCCGTCGGGCCGCCGCTCTGCCGCCTGGCCTACGAGGACGAGAGTCCGCCCGCGCCCGCGCGCTGGCCGCGCTCCGACCCGGAGAGCCAGCCCTTGTTAGGGCCGGGCGCGGGAGTCGCCGGGGGAGCAGGAAGTGTGGGCGGCGGGGCCCAGGCTGCGCCCCCTCCGTGCCGCGGTGCACCACCCCCCTGCCCGTACCTTGACCTCGAACCGTCGCCGTCAGACTCGGAGGACTCGGAGAGCCTAGGTGGCGCGTCGCTGGGCGGCCTGGAGCCCTGGTGGTTCGCTGACTTCCCCTACCCATACGCCGAGCGCCTTGGGCCGCCACCGGGCCGCTACTGGTCTGTGGACAAGCTCGGGGGCTGGCGCGCTGGCAGCTGGGACTACCTGCCCCCGCGCAGTGGCCCGGCCGCTTGGCATTGCCGCCACTGTGCCAGCCTGGAGCTGTTGCCGCCGCCGCGCCACCTCAGTTGCTCACACGACGGCCTGGACGGCGGCTGGTGGGCGCCGCCGCCCCCGCCCTGGGCCGCGGGACCCCCTCCCCGGCGCCGGGCACGCTGCGGTTGCCCGCGGCCGCACACGCACCGCCCGCGGGCCTCGCACCGCATGCCCGCTGCTCCCGCCCCGCACCACCACCGGCACCGGCGCGCCGCGGGGGTCTGGGACTTCCCGCCACCCGCACCCACTTCTCGCTCGCTGGAGGACCTCAGCTCGTGTCCCCGCGCCGCCCCCGCGCGCAGGCTCACCGGGCCTTCCCGCCACGC
Source organism: Rhynchonycteris naso (assembly GCA_037038555.1). Classification (NCBI taxonomy): domain Eukaryota; kingdom Metazoa; phylum Chordata; class Mammalia; order Chiroptera; family Emballonuridae; genus Rhynchonycteris; species Rhynchonycteris naso. Next base: position 249,055,936 of record CM072997.1, on the reverse strand, counting down.
GCGCAGGTGCCTGCATGCGGCGCACTGGGGACCACCGCTGCCCGCTGCGTCCCACCGGAGACACCGGGGCGGAGACCTGGGGACCCGCCGGGGCTCGGCGCACTTCTCCAGCCTCGAGTCCGAGGTATGATGCGGCCCGGGGGGCCCGACTGCCCCCTCGGTCAGCGCAGGCCACGGCCCGAGGGGACACGCGCATTGGACAGGACCTGTGTGGGTTGGGAAAGGAAAAGGTGGAACTGGCCGGACTCCGCCTGGAGCAGCGTCCTGTATTCCTTCGTTTTCTGAACACCGTGAGCCAGGGGGGATTTGGTCCTCTAAATCTCATCCAGCCAGAGAGCGAGGGCGGGAGGTTTCAGAGCCCACTGGACTTTTTATAAAACCCGACAAGGGCTTTTTAACGTCACCAGGTGGGGCGGGAGGTGGGGGGGGGGTCATACCACGCCCGCACCCTACCCTCACGCCCGGGGCCGTGGTCCCCGCATCACTGTGCAGCTCCCCGGCCCCAGCCATGCCTCCGGGAAGCCCGTTTTTAACCTTTCATCCATCGGGACTCAAAACTGTGAGACGCGTTCGCCAAACTGTGACCCTAGACCTCGACCCCGCCATACAGAACCCCCTGACCCCAGACTGTGACTTCCGACCCCTACAAATGGTCATCCGACCCCAGACTGTGACCCCTGACCCCAAACTGTGACCCAAACCCCAGACTGTCCCCCAACCAGACCGTGACCTTTGACGTCAAGCCGGGACCCACCCCTACCCCCTCCTTTTCCACCTTGGGTCGCATTTCCCGATTTTGACATAGGACACGCCCCCAACGGAAGCCCCGCCTCCCTCGCCCCAGCGTGGATTCCAACCCGCAGGAGCCAAAACTTCCCACCCTATCGCACCTCACTACCAGTCCCAGGTGCCACCAAACACATCCTCTCCAAAGCCAACCCTTATTTATGACCCTTCAGTGATGACCCAGCAGACCCCCCCCAAAAGCCTCCTCTTCCCAGATCTCCAGCCTGGTCTGGAACTGGGTTGTGGAGGGGAGGATCTGGGAGTCCACACTCACCACCAACCTTCCTTCCCACTCTCCTGTTCCACATGGCAGTGTTTGGAATAAACCAAGTTTTTATGCCTCCTCGCTCCAAGTGTGAGCTCCATGTCTGTTTCTTAGCACTCCCTCAAATCTCTGGAGGAAACTGAAACAGAAAAGTCCTACAGAAAAAGAGGAGCTAGGAAGAGAATTAGAGGGAGAACAGAGACCCTGGAGGAAAGTGGTTGCAAAGACCCAGTAAAAGGAGGTAAAAAAGACCTTAAGAATAGAAGGGGTGCCTGACCAGGCGGTGGCACAGTGGATGGAGAGTCGGACTGGGATGCAGAAGACCCAGGTTCGAGACCCCCGGCTCGCCAGCTTGAGCGCGGGCCCATCTGGCTTGAGCAAAAGCTCGCCAGCTTGGACCTAAGGTCACTGGCTCGTGCAAGGGGTTGCTCGGTCTGCTGAAGGCCCGCGGTCAAGGCACATGTGAGAGAGCAATCAATGAACAACTAAGGTGTCGTAATGGCAATGAAAAACTAGTGATTGATGCTTCTCACCTCCCTCCGTGTCTGTCTGTCCCTATCTATCCCTCTCTCAGACTCTCTCTCTCTCTGTCCCTGTGTAAAAAAAAAGAAAAAGAAAAGAATAGAAGGGGTGGGGATGACAGAGATCTGGAGATATGGGGGACAGAGAACTCAGGAAAGATCCTGGATCAAACCATTTTAGAATAGGTCTAGGGTCCCATTCCTATAGCTACAGGCAACGAGGCTTGCGAGATTCTTAATATCCTGTTCATGTAAGTGAGGAGAGTATCTAAAACATTCCACCCAACCTACATATCTTGAATACTCTCATTGGTTAATCTTACCAGTGAGAATCTACTTCTAACACTTCATTATGCCAATTAGCCAAACCTCTGGTGCTGATGGGCGATAAAAAGAGTCGAAGCACTTGTAACAGCTGCCTCCAGAGGGTGGACTTTCTGATTAAGTGCTCGCTGACCATAACTACAATGTGAAATCCTGGTTAAGCAATTGGCTGCCCCGAGAGGGTAAATTCAACCGACTAACTTACGCTTAATATCATCCTGTTTACATTAAGCATTTTGAAGCAAATTAAAGTCATCACCACAAGGAGGGGAGAAGAAACCAGCTTTATGGGTCCTCAGAGCAAGGAAACCCACGCTTTCTATCAGTAAGAGCTCTTATTTGAATACATGAATAATCAGCTGAGTGAAAAGAAAGCGCTGGGAGTCAAAGGTGGAAAATGAAGTGGAGGCTTGGAACTCCTCTAGTTGATGGGGAAACACAGGCCTCCCAAAGAACTACAACTCCCAGGAGGCCTTGCCACTGAGCCGCGATAAAGCGCCTCAAAGTCACGCGGGGCGTGTAGGTTCTCCGTATCTACTGCGGGCCTCTGGTTAAACCAGGATGCCATTACCGTAGTTCTTGTTCTCCCTCTTCCCACCGCCCTCTCTAATTGGTGAATCAGAAGGTTTCCTAGGTAACCGTAGAGCCTGGAAGATCTCCGAAGGGGAGCTTAGCCCGGAAGTGACGTTATTACCTCGCGCCGCGGGTGAGTGGCTTCGAAGATGGCCGCGCGGAAGGACCAGCGGCGCACGTGTGAAACCGAGGAACCTATGGAGGCCGAGTCCCGCGACGCAGGGTCCGAGGGCCCAACCCAGGTCTACCTGCCCGGCCGGGGACCGCCACTTCGCGAAGGAGAGGAGCTGGTCATGGACGAAGAGGCCTACGTGCTATACCACCGAGCGCAAACTGGTGAGGCTGGGCACCCAAACTCCTGGGTCCTGAGGAAGGAGGGAACTGAAAACCTGGCTCCTGAGGGGCTCAAGTCCTGAGCCTTTAACTTAAGAGGCGCTCTGAAAGAGAAGACGGGGTCTAAGAAGGGTGACATCACACTGGAGGTGGCTGAGATCCCTCTGTCCCATCATAACTTTCCAACCTCTCCTGCCCTCCCCAGGCGCTCCGTGTCTCAGCTTTGACATAGTCCGGGATCACCTGGGAGACAATCGGACAGAGCTTCCTCTTTCACTTTACCTGTGTGCTGGGACTCAGGCGCAGAGCGCCCAAAGCAACAGGTGAGACCTGAGGCTTTCCTAGGATAAGAAGTCCAAGTCTCCAGACTCTTACTGCCTCAGGATCCTGCACTGAGCCTCCAGCTCCCGCTTCCTCAGGTCCCAGGAGGTAGGGCTTCCAGCTTCTGCCTCCCTCAGACCTAGAAAGGGTTTCCAGTTTTCCTCCTCCCTAAGGATCCTAACATCCAGCGCCTTAGCCACATCACACTTTCCCCCAGATTAATGATGCTTAGGATGCACAATCTGCATGGGACGAAGCCTCTGCCATCAGAGGGCAGCGACGACGAGGAGGAAGAAGATGAAGAGGATGAAGAAGAGCGGAAGCCTCAGCTGGAGCTGGCTATGGTTCCCCACTATGGCGGCATCAACCGAGTTCGGGTAAACACAGTCTAGGAGTCTGCCCTACACCCTCTGGAGCACACTCCCACCCCTTATGTCCATACTAGCACCTCCTCACACCCTTCAGCTTCTGGGAAATAATTGGGCATATATAAGCCTTTGCTATTCTGAATTGTCACTAGGTGCCATTAGGGGTATTTTTTATGTTCTCTAAAATGGTGAGAGTTACAAAACTTGCCTGGTGTGAGGATAAAATGGAATAACATACAATTTCAAGTACTTAAAAACAGCACCTGGTTGTAATGCGAGTATCTGTGTGTTTTCTGTTATTTTTATTTTTCAGCAACTATTCTGAGCTGTGGGGTTACTCTGGTGGTTCAGGGTCATAGCATCTGATCAGGTTGATGTGTGACTTAAATGAGATGACATGTAAACAGCACTTAGAGCAGTATGTGGTCTGTACTTCTCACTATGTTTCAGGTATTGTTCTAGATGCTGGGGATTTAACAGGGAGCAAAAGATCTCTGGCTGCATGAAACTTAATGCTAGTAGAAAAGGGACCAAGAACAAACAAAGTAGATGTATGCTTTGTCAAAGGTGCTAAATGTTGTAGAGAAAAATAAAGTCAGGTAAGGGAGTTAGGGTGTTCTTGGGTGGGTTACTATTCTAAATAATGTGGTCTGGGAAGTATTCACTCATAAGTTGTCATTTAAGCAGAGATATACAGGAAGTGAGGGAGTAAGCCAAGGGTCTGTGGGAAAAGATGTGCAGGCAAGAGAAACAAGTGCAAAGGCCCTGGGGTGAACTTGGCATGTTTGAGAAGTTTTGAGGAAAGCTGGGTAGACCAGTGTATTTAAAGGAGAATTGGCCTGACCAGGCGGTGGCGCAGTGGATAGAGCGTCGGACTGGGATGCGGAAGACCCAGGGTCGAGACCCCGAGCTCGCCAGCTTGAGCGCGGGCCCGTCTGGCTTGAGCAAAAGCTCGTCAGCTTGGACCCAAGGTCACTGGCTCCAGCAAGGGGTTGCTCAGTCTGCTGAAGGCCCACGGTCAAGGCACGTGTGAGAAAGCAATCAATGAACAACTATGGTGTGGCAATGGCAACAAAAAACTAATGATTGATGCTTCTCACCTCTTTCCGTTCCTGTCTGTCTGTCCCTATCTCTCCCTCTCTCTCCCTCTCTCTGACTCTCTCTCTGTCCCTGGAAAAATAAAAAAAATGAAATTAAAGCAGAATTGGCAAGGGATAAAGTGATTTTGGGGGTGAGCACAGACATGACAGATTATTTAGGGCCTTGTAGGATTTGGCTTTTACTTTGGGAGAAATTGAGAGCCATTGGAGAATTTAGAGCAAAGGAAAAACGGGATCTGACTTGCGTTTTAAAGACAACCGTTTGGCTGCTGTTTTGAGAATAGGCTGCAGGGAGGCAAAGCCAGAAGGGCAGAGTCCTATAGGAAGCTGTCATTCAGGGAAAGGATGACATTAGTAGTAATGTGCATGACAACAATAGAGGCAGTGAGAAGGTGTTAGAAGTGGTGGATTTTTTGTGGAACCAGCATAGGTGATGGGTGTGAGGAAGAGACAAATCAAGAATAAGTTCTGCAGTTTGGGGAGGAGCAGGTTGCAGTTGGCGATTAGGAGCTTGTCTTTAGTCATGTGAAGTTTGAATGGTTGTGATATGAGTCTGGCGTTCAAGAGGGAGGTCAGTGCTAGGGGCTACTTAAATAAATAAATAAATAGATGCCTATGACTCTCTGGCATCTCTTTATTTATTTTTAATTTTTCCATTGATTTGGGGAGGGGGTAAAGCACCAACTTGTTGTATCACTTAGTAGTTCCATTTCGTTGTGCACACATTGATTGCTTCTCATTTCCTGGGCGCCCTGACAGGAATCGAACGCACGACTTCAGTGCACTGGGGCGGTGCTCTGTCCACAGAGCCACCTGGCCACGTCCAACATTTTAGAGGGTTACAGAGACCAGGGTCCTGACATGGGCTGGTGGGAATTACAGCCTTGATTCCTAGGAGTTCTTGAAGGAGTTCCGTTCTCCCCCACCATTATCTCTCCCGCAGGGTGGGGAGTTGTCTCAGGTACCAAGCTGGTCTTGCAGACTGTGGTCCTTTCCACAAGGTTTCTGGGGGTTATAGCCCCAGCCCTGGGAATGGAGTCAGGTGCGGTCTGAGGAACTGCAGTCCCAGTTCTCAGGGATGCTAGGAGCTGTAGTCACTACCCTGAGCCTTCTACTTCTCCCCACTCCCCTCCCGTTCCTTCTCCCCCTGCAGGTGTCTTGGCTGGGTGAGGAGCCAGTGGCTGGAGTATGGTCAGAGAAGGGCCAGGTGGAGGTGTTTGCACTGAAGCGGCTTCTGCAGGTGGTCGATGACCCCCAGGCCCTGACAACTTTCCTCCGGGATGAGCAGGCTCATGTGAAACCTATCTTCGCCTTCGCTGGCCACATGGGTGAGGGCTTTGCGCTGGACTGGTCCTCCCGTGTGCCAGGTGAGCTGTTAGGACATGCACTTGATCCTGGGGGTCTGCAGCAGGGTAGGCGCCAAGGCTCCGGGGAGGGGAGTGGGTTGCAGCGGGCCGAGACCAGGTAGCTTCCTGATTCCCCTCCTCAGGGTGCCTGCTCACTGGTGACTGTCAGAAGAACATCCACCTCTGGACACCTACAGATGGCGGCTCCTGGCACGTTGACCAGCGGCCATTTGTGGGCCACACACGCTCTGTGGAGGACCTGCAGTGGTCCCCGACTGAGGACACGGTGAGGGAGAACTGGGGTCTGGACTCCTGGGTCTTAAGTGAGGAGGGGGCTGGGGACAGGTCCTAATGGGGTCCCACACTAGTACCTGATCTCAGGTGGGGTGGGGGAAACTCCAGGTCACTCAGACTCCTCTTCCAGGTGTTCGCCTCCTGCTCAGCTGACGCCTCCATTCGCATCTGGGACATCCGGGCAGCCCCCAGCAAGGCCTGCATGCTCACCACTGCCGCCTCCCACGATGGGGATGTCAACGTCATCAACTGGAGCCACCGAGAGCCCTTCCTGCTCAGTGGTGGGGATGATGGGGCCCTCAAAATCTGGGACCTACGACAGTTTAAGGTACTTTCCCAGCTGGGCACCTGGGGCTGGAGAAGCTCCTGTTCCCAGGAGCCTCTGGGATTTGTGGGTTTTCCTCCCTGAGCTGGTTTTTTGTTTTGTTTTTTTTTACACAGACAGAGAGAGGGATAGATAGGGACAGACAGACAGGAACAGAGAGAGGTGAGAAGCATCAATCATTAGTTTTTTGTTGCCATTGCGACACCATAGTTGTTCATTGATTGCTTTCTCACATGTGCCTTGACCGTGGGCCTTCAGCAGACTGAGCAACCCCTTGCTGGAGCCAGCGACCTTGGGTTCAAGCTGGCGAGCTTTTGCTCAAGCCAGATGGGCCCACGCTTAAGCTGGCGAGCTCGGGGTCTCGAACCTGGGTCTTCCGCATCCCAGTCCGACGCTGTATCCACTGCGCCACCGCCTGGTCAGGCCTGAGGTGGTTTTATACACAGAGCTGGGAAAGCCCTTTGCATTGGGGTCCAGCCCCTTCAGGCTACAGATGAGGAATCAGGCTCAGCAAGAGAATGACTTGTGGCTGGTGTCGAGTCACTCATTCTACTAGCAGGGGAGTTGACAAGAAAAGGAAGAGGCTGGGTGGGGCAGGGACTACAATTCCCATCTGCCCATGGGGTGCCACGCAGCTGGCTGTGCTACTAGGGGCTCAAGGACTCAGGGGCTTGTAGTTTTTCTTTCAGTGGATTTTATAGAATCAGCTGAGACTCAGCTCAGCTCACTCACTGCAGGAGAAGAAACAGGCATAGAAAGGACAGAAGCAGATATGAAATAGTGGCCCAGCTAAGAGTTGACTGTAGAGCTGAGAGGGGCTCTGGGCAGGAGAAATGGCCGCTTCCAGGATCTCTCTGAACAGTGCTAACTTCGTATGGCTCCGTGCCTTCCGGGGACCACCGTGTTGTAATCTTTTCTCCCCAGCGTAATGGGTTCCCTAGAGTCAGCCCTGGGAAGCTTTTAGAAATGTATTCTAGGCCCCAGGGTAGGTGGATGACCAGGTCACATAGCCAGGTTGATGAACCCTTGGAACTTGGGGCTACTTCTGCAAATCTGGAAGACTTTGTCCCCAGCAGCACCTTTGTTTAGGAAAAGTGTCTTCATTCTTTGCATCAGCTACTTCTGGATCCTGGGCGCTATGCTTCTGCCCCCTTTAGGCTGTAGAATCAGTGGGGAGGAGACTGGGAGAACCACCTCCTTCCTGAGGGGGGCTTCTTCACAGGTGATACCACAATTCCTAGCAGCCCCTGGGACACTGTGCCTTCATTACTAGCTGTACTTTGCCTTCTGTCCCTTTCAGAGAAACTGGGCTTGTGGGTCTCAAAAGTGGACCCCTGGTTGAACCCTGGGGCTGGAGGGGGCCTCTGTCTGGGGGACCCTAGGAGTCAGGCTGGGGTTCTCAAAGTCCCTCACTCCACAGTCTGGCTCCCCAGTGGCCACCTTCAAGCAGCACGTGGCCCCTATAACCTCTGTCGAGTGGCACCCCCAGGACAGCGGGGTCTTTGCAGCCTCAGGTGCAGACAACCAGATCACACAGTGGGACCTGGCAGTGGAGCGGGACGCCGAAGCAGGTGACACGGAGACCGACCCAGGGCTGGCGGACCTCCCGCAGCAACTGCTGTTTGTGCACCAGGGCGAGACTGACCTGAAGGAGCTGCACTGGCACCCGCAGTGCCCCGGGGTCCTAGTCAGCACGGCCCTGTCGGGCTTCACTGTCTTCCGCACCATCAGCGTCTGAGGCGGGCCTGGGATCGCTGGGTCTGGCCTTGCATTTGGGAACCGAAGTTGAAGTTGACCCCGCTGGATGGACCCATTCCCATTTGTTGACGGGTGTTCCTCCAAAAAAAGGACTTTGTTTGGCCCTTTGGCCGCCACAATGGATTCTGTTTGATGTACTGTCCTTTGAAAGGACCTGATTTGGTCTAATGACTCCTCCAACCAAAGGACTTGGTTTGACACACTGTCCTCTAAAACCACTGGGCTGCCTGACCAGGTGGTGGCGCAGTGGATAGAGCGTCAGACTGGGATGCAGAAGACCCAGGTTCAAGACCCCAAGCTCGCCAACTTGAGCGCCGGCCCATCTGGCCTGAGCAAAAGTTCACCAACTTGGACCCAAGGTCGCTGGCTCCAGCAAAAGGTGGCTCGGTCTGCTGAAGGCCCGCGGTCAAGGCACATGTGAGAAAGCAATCAATGAACAACTGAAGTTTCACAGCGGCAACGAGAAACTAATGATTGACGCTCCTCATCTCTCTACGTTCCTGTCTGTCCCTATCTATCCCTCTCTCTGACTCTCTCTGTCCCTGTAAAAAATAAAAATAAAATAAAACCACTGGGTTTGTTGCCTATGAGACCCCACCCACCCTCAGAGGACTCTGTTGGCCCATTTTGCAGGTGGCCCTGGTGTGGCTAGAGTTGCTGTAGCTATTTTGTGAACTATAACACTTGGCTTGAGTCTTTTTTTTTTTTTTTTTTAATCATTTTTTTAGAGAAGAGAGAGAGAGAGAAAGGGGGGAGGAGCAGAAAGCATCAACTCCCATATGTGCCTTGACCAGACAAGTGCAGGGTCTTGAACCGGCAACCTCAAGCATTGCAGGTCCACGCCTCATCCACTGCGCCACTACAGGTTAGGCTTGGCTTGAGTCTTTAACCCTGGGGAATTCAAGTGCTTTACAGTGTCTGGACCTAATTGGAGGGGTAGGTCACTCTGGCCCCTGTCTTCCTGCCAACTGGATTTGGCCAAGATTTCCCAGGCGGGCTGCATAGGCTGTCTCCGACCTCTCTGTGCTGAAGGCAGGCACTGTGGATGGTGGGAGGGCGGGGTTCCTGAGAGGTGATAAAGGACCTGAATCGGCCTGATGTGTGAGACTGTCCTTGGGGCCCCTTCCCTGTGAGGAGGCGGGAGGAGCGGGAAACTGGCACTGACCTAGACTGGCAGCCCATTGTGTACGCCCCAGTTCTGCCTTCCCTAAATTTGTAACTGACTGTGAACAATCAATTGAGATAACACTACCTTCGGACCAGCCTGCCTTCCCTAAATTTGATCCCTTCTGGAATTTACTCCAGATCTTTGGAGGGTATCATACCTGTGACCCCCAACTTTTTTTTTTTAGGTGAAAGGAGGGGAGATAGGCACACTCCACCATGCACCCCAACCAGGATCCACCTGACACCCCCATCTGGGGCTGATGCTTGAGTTCTGAGCTATTTTTAGTGCCTCAGGCTTACACACAAAGACCAACCAAGCTATCCTCAGCACCTGGTGCCACACTCAAACCAATCAAGCCACTGGCTATGGGAGGGGAAGAGGGAGAGAGAAGCAGATGGTCGCTTCTATGTGCCCTGACTGGGAATCGAACCCAGAAAGTCCATACGCTAGGTCAATGCTCTATGCACTGAGCCACCAGCCAGGACCCCCCCCACACACAATTTTTTAAGGCTTCCTCTCAGGACTAGCCCCCATTTCTGCTTCCATCACTGTCCCCCTTATCATAATCTCAAAACTTTATTCCCTCATCTGTGTTCCCATCTCTGCCTCATTTGTGTACCCATCTTTCTGTGTGCCTGCCCCCTCCCCCTTCTGTGTCTCTGCCACCATCTCCTCTCCAGCTAGCTTGGGCTGCCGCCCAGCAGCCTGCCTGGCCATCCTCCCTGGCTCCCCCTCTGCGGCTCTGAGCTGGCCCCACCTCCTGCCCCCCCTCAGGCCAGGCCTCTGATCCGCTGGTGGACATAGAGGTTGGTGCCCGGCACAGCGCCCCTGGAACCAAGGACTGACTGCAGCCCCTCAGCACCCACAGGGAAACCCCCAGTGGAGGGCATGGGGGTGGGCTGCCCCACCAGGTATGTGTTCCATGCAGAGGACCTGGGCACAGGTCCTGCGGCTGAGGGCCATCCTACCTCCTCCCACCCCCACTCCCATCCTTGCTTGGGCATCTCTACCCCAACATTGCCACCCCATCTTTCTGTTCCCCCTCAGAGAGGTCCTATCTTACCCTCAGTGACAGTCCGGCCCCAGAATGATCTCCCTTCAAGTTCATTGCCTCCAACTGTGGCCCCATCAACATTTTCTGCTTTTTTTTTCCACTCCATCCCCACCCCCATCTCCAGAGCCTCTTTCTTGCCCCATCTGTCCTCTGATCGTTTCTTTTTGTTTCCTAATACACCATCTCCACTTCTCTTTCCCAATTGCTCCTCCTCTGCATGGCTGTTTCTGTACCTTTTTCCTGGGGCCTCTGTCCCCCCAACTGGTCCCCACAGTGTTTGTCTCTCTCCCTCTGGGACCCTGTCCCTGCTGGGTTTCTGTCCACTCCCCCATCTCAGTTCTCCTCTCAGCACCCCTCTTCCTGCTTATCTCAGCTTCTGCACCTTGAACCTTCCCGGGTCTCTGCCCCTGCACCCCCTCCTGTCTTCCAAGCTGCTCCCCCATTGGGAGCTGGGGGATCAGGAAAAACATCCAGGGGCTTGGGGAAGAGTGCAAAAAAAAGTGTGTGTGTTTCTTTTGGAAGGGAGGGAGCTTGGGCCCAGGGGCGGAGCTTCATGGCCTCAGATTAGGCCGTGACTTTGACACGAAGTTAAGGCACCTTAAGCCCCCTTTCTCTATATGGAAACATTAAGCTGCTCTCCCAGGTCAGGGGGAGGATGGGGGGAGGGCTTCTAGCTCTGGCGCCTTTCTCTCCTGTCCTGCCTTGGCGGGAGAGGGGGTTACCCTGAGTCCAGTAGCATCCATCCCTGAGAGCTAGGCCACATTGGATGCAGACAAAGCCCCCTGGAGGTGAAGCCCCTTGCCCCATCTGTTCTGTGAAATGGACACAGTCACGTCTGCCTTCCCAGGCTGAGTATGGGACGCAGGGATAGATTTGGGAGGCAGAGTCCTGGGTTGGAAAGGCTTAGGACACACCAGCACCCCACGCCTTACACTGCATGGGTCTGGCCAGGTGTCTAAGCCTGTTCCCCAACCTGTGAACTGGGGTGATGTGTGCTGAGCAGACAAGGTGAGCGGTGGGGTCTGGGAGAGTCCAGTGGGTGGGCTGTGGACCTTCAGGGAGCACAGCCCAAGGCCTGGGACAGCAGGTGCTCAGGACCACCTATGCTAGGGTCCGTGGTTCATGGCTCAGGCTTTGGCATCCAAGAAGCCCAGGTGAAGTCCAGGGTTGCCCAAATGAGGAACCCAAACCAAGGGATAGGTCAGCGGCTGTTTCATGTGAAAAGGCAAGTCCCCAGGGTTGTGGTTAGAGACAGGTGAGTGGTAAGGAGGTCCAGCCTGGGGTGGGGGCTGAGGCAGCAGGGCAGCCCTCCTCCCCCTTCCCGCCCATCGGGCGGCTTCTGAGAGGAGTACTAGGACATTGCAGACACTTCTAGGCAGGAGAGGACTACAAATGTTGAGGTCGGAGCCTGGATCCTGACCTCAAACCTGCCCTCTTCAGCAACTGAACTCAGTTTCCCCATTTTGGAAAAACCATCTCTAATAGCCAAGAGTAGTTAAGGGTGAAAAATGAGAGTTGGAGTACATCATGGGTACTGAACACAGCCAGGCCTAGTCCACTGTGACCTGACCTGCAGCTTTGCCTCTGTAATGGGCAAAATCAGCCCCCAGGTGGCAGGGCTGTCGGGTGGTCATGGAGAGCAGGTGCAGAGCTGGAGGCCAGTGGGGGGGGGGGCAGGAGGACCCACTGGTATTGAGCTTTTTATTATTTTTTTTTTCATTGATTTGAGAGAGAAGAGAAGAAGAGGGGGATAAGGGGGAGAGAGAGGCATCAACTTTTTTTTTTTTTTTTTTTTTTTACAGGGACTGAGAAAGATTCAGAGAGAGATAGATAGGGACAGACAGACAGGAACGGAGAGAGATGAGAAGCATCAATCATTAGTTTTTCGTTGCCGTTGTGACACCATAGTTGTTCATTGATTGCATTCTCACATGTGCCTTGACTGCGAGCCTTCAGCAGACCCAGCAACCCCTCGCTGGAGCCAGCGACCTTGGGTCCAAGCTGGCGAGCTTTTGCTCAAGCCAGATGGGCCCGCACTCAAGCTGGTGAGCTCGGGGTCTTGAACCTGAGTCTTCTGCATCCCAGTCCACCGCTCTATCCACTGCACCACCGCCTGGTCAGGCTGAACTTTTGATTTTTTTAGTAAGAGAGCAGAGAGGGACAGATAGCGACAGACAAGAAGGGGCAGAGATGAGAAGCATCATTTCTTCATTGTGGCATCTAAGTTGTTCAATGATTGCTTTCTCATATGTGCCTTGACCAGAGGCTCTAGCCTGAGCAAGTGACCTCTTGCTCAAGCCAGTGACCTTGGGCTCAAGTCAGAGACCATTGGGTCATGTCTATGATCCCACACTCAAGCTAGCAATTCCAAGCTCAAGCTGATGAGCCCGCGCTCATCGTATTTGGGATTTCAAACCTGGGTTCTCTGCATCCCAGTCCGACACTATCCATTGCACCACCGGCTGGTCAGGCTGGTATTGAACTTGACACTGACTAACAGCCCTCTCAGATTGAGTGCCCCCTGTCAAGGAGCCCACCATTATCCCAGAGCCTGGCACAAGGGCACATAGTACACAGGTACTTGGTAAAATAAACATTGATGGAAATGACATGCCAAATATGTCATCCCTAGCCCAGACAGGCCCTGGAGGTTCGTCCTCCTTAGTGCCAGATGTTACCCTGCAGCTGCTGGAGGGGTATGAGGTCGGCAGGTGCGTGCCCAGCCCTTTCCCCCTTCTTCTCCTTTACCCTTTCTAACTGATGAGATTACTTCCATTTCATCGATGAGGAAACTGAAATTCAGGAAGTAATGGGGCTTGCCACCAGGTTCAGGGGATGATTTGCCACCAGTCATACAGCTAGTAAGCTGGGATTCAACCTAGAACTGCCTGATTCAAAAGTCCAAGGTCTTTCTTCTAGATCTTTCATTTCAGGGAAATGTGGTTTTTTCAGCATTCACTCTTTATTCTTTTAAAGATTTTATTTACTGATTTTTTTAGAGGTGGAGTCAGAGAGAGATCAAGAGAAAAAGAGAGGGAGGAGTGGGAAGCATCAACTCAATTGTTTGCTGTATGTGCCTTGATAGGGCAAGTCCAGGGTTTCCAACCGACATCCTCAGCATGGTCAGACCAAGGTGGTGGTTTTTTATCCCCATCCCATAGATGAGTAAGCAGAGGCTTCTGAAAAGGAAGTCAGTTGTCCCAGGGCACATAGTGGGCCAGCAACTGAGCCAGGATTGGGCCCTGGATCTATATGACTGGAGGCTCTTCCTGACCTTGATGAAGTCAGATTTCTCCATTCTATAGTTGAGGAAACAGGCTCAGAAAAACTTGCCTGAGGTCTGAGAGTTACTGGGGAGCCTGGGTTTTTGTTTATTTGTTTTTTATATTTTATTTATTGATTTTAGAGGGAAGGGAGGGCAGCGAGAAGTGGAAAGCATTAACTCGTAGTAGTTGCTTCTCATATGTGCCTTGACTGGGCAAACCTGGGTTTGTTTTTTTTTTAATTTATTTATTTATTCATTTTAGAGAGGAGACACAGAGTGAGAGAGAGAGAGAGAGAAAGAGAGAGAAAGGGGCGAGAAGCTGGAAGCTCAACTCCCATATGTGCCTTGACCAGACCAGCGCAGGATTTTGAACTGGCGACCTCAGTGTTCCCAGGTCGACGCTTTATCCACTGCGCCACCACAGGTCAGGCAAACCTGGGGTTTTGAACCAGCGACCTCAGCATTCCAGGATGATGCTTTATCTACTATGCTACCACAGGTCAAGCTTTTTTTTTTTTTTAACATTGAAATATAATTCATATACCACACAACTCACACATTAAAGTGTGCAATTCAAAGGTTTTTAGTATATTCACATAGTGTAATCATTACTACAATCAATTTTAGAACATCTTTATATCCCCAATAAGAAATGCCATATCCCCTGGCTATTACTCCCCAATCCTTCTATCTCCCTATCCCTAAGCATGACTAGTCTACTTTCTCAATTTATAGATTTGCCCATTCTGGACATTTCATATAAATGAAAGTTAACAGTATGTGGTCTTTTGTGATTGGCTTCTTTCACTTAACATAATGTTTTCAAGGTTTAACCATGTGTCAGTACTTTGTTTAGTTTCACTACTGAAATACTACCACATTTTATTCATCCATTTATCAGTTGATGGTTATTTGGGTGATTTCCATCTTTCACTATTGTAAATAGTGCTTCCATGAACATCTGTGTATGAATGTTGTGCAGACCCTTGTTTTTCTTGGGAAATACCTAGGAGTGAAATTGCCGGATTAAATGGCACCTCTGTTTATCCACTTAAGGAACTGCCAGACTCTTGAGGGTGCCAATTTCTCCACACCCTTGTCAATACTTATTTTCTGATCGTTTTTGAAATTATTATTATAACCATCCTAAGTAGGTGTGAAAAGGTACACCATTGTGGTGTTGTCGTTGTTTTGGCGAGAGAGAGACAGGCAGACAGACAGGAAGGGAGAGAAATGAGAAGCACCAACTTGTAGTTGTGGCACCTTAGTTGTTCATTGATTGCTTTCTCATATGTGCCCTGACTGGGGCTCCAGCTGAGCCAGCGACCATAGGGTCAAGTCTATGATCCTGTGCTCAAGCCGGCAACCCCATACTCAAGCTGGTGACCTCAGGGTTTCGAACCTCGGTCCTCAGCATCCTAGGTCAACACTCTGTCCTTTGTGCCACTGGTCAGGGCCATTGTGGTTTTGCTTAGCATCTTTGATGGCTAAGCTAACAATATTTTTCATGTGCTTATTGACTATTTGTATGTCTTTTTTGGAGAAATATTTATTCAAATCCTTTCCCTACTTTTAAATTGGTTGTCTTACTATTATTGAGTTGTAAGGAATCTATATATATTTTTCTTCTTGACTCTCTATATACACATACATACACACACACACACATATTTTTCTTTTTGTGACAGAGAGAGGGACAGATAGGGACAGACAGACAGGAAGGGAGAGAGATGAGAAACATCAATTCTTTGTTGCAACTCCTAGCTCCTTAGTTGTTCAGTAATTGCTTTCTCATATGTGCCTTGACTGGGGGGTGGGGGGGTGGGCTACAGCAGAGTGAGTGACCCCTTGCTGAAGCCAGCAACCTTGGGCTTCAAGCCAGCGACCTTTGGGCTTACGCTAGCAACCATGGGGTCATGTCTATGATCCCATGCTCAAGCCAGTGATCTTGGGGTTTTGAACCTGAGTCCTCTGCGTCCCAGTCCAACATTCTACCCACTGCACCACCATCTGGTCAGTCATTGACTTTATATATTTTAAATACAAATTTCTTAGATATATGATTTGCAACTATTTCCTCCCATTTGTATGTTCTCTTTTCACCTTGTTACTCTTTGAATCACAAAAGAAATTAACTTTGATGAAGTTCAATTTATCTTTCTTTTTCTCTTTTTGTTGCTTGTGCTTTCTAAGCTTGATTTCTAACCATAGGGATCTCAGAGCTCCAGCTCATCTCCCATGCTGAATCCGTGCTGAGAGGCAGTGACTACAGAGTGTTACAAGCTTGGGCTCTGCAGCTAGACTAACTAGCACTCAAATCCCAGCTTAGTCAGCTGTGACCTTGGGCTAAAGTTAAACATTCTGTGCCTCAGTTTCCTTATCTGTGAAACGGGAATAATAATGCTTACAGTACTGTGAGGCTCAAATATGAAAATTCACATAAAGTGCTCACAACGGTGTTTGGCATGGATGTCGGCTCTGATTATTGTGGTGCTTGCCATATTAGTGTTGTTACTGTGATTCTAGTTTTTTGCAGCTATTGCTATACGAGTATCTCCTGTCATCACGAGTATTACTCATTATTATTGATGCTGTACTGTTCTGTAGTTCAAGGTGAGCATCCTTCCACCCATTTGCCAGACGAGGCCACTAAGGTCCAGGGAGCATACCCACCCACTCGTAGCCTCTGACATATCTGCCCATTTTTTGTTCCTGCAGGTTTGGGGCGCCCGCCCCCCACTAGGCCAAGTGGAGGGGGTGTCCCCGTCCAATGGGCCTGGCCAGGGCCCTGCGCCGCCTGAGCGGCGCCCGGGAGTCGGGGAACAGCAGGGCAGGTGATGAGGAGGAAGCCGGGCCAGGGTTGTGCCGCAACGGGTGGGCACCAGCACCGTCGCCGGTAGGGCGGCGCCGCGGGCGCTTCGTCAAGAAGGATGGCCACTGCAACGTGCGCTTTGTGAACCTGGGTGGCCAGGGCGCGCGCTACCTGAGCGACCTGTTCACCACGTGCGTAGACGTGCGCTGGCGCTGGATGTGCCTGCTCTTCTCCTGCTCCTTCCTCGCCTCCTGGCTGCTCTTTGGCCTGGCCTTCTGGCTCATCGCCTCGCTGCACGGTGACCTGGCCGCGCCACCACCGTCCGCGCCCTGCTTCTCCCACGTGGCCAGTTTCCTGGCCGCCTTCCTCTTTGCGCTGGAGACGCAGACGTCCATCGGCTACGGCGTGCGCAGCGTCACCGAGGAGTGCCCGGCCGCCGTGGCCGCCGTGGTACTGCAGTGCATCGCCGGCTGCGTGCTCGACGCCTTCGTCGTGGGCGCCGTCATGGCCAAGATGGCCAAGCCCAAGAAGCGCAACGAGACGCTCGTCTTCAGCGAGAACGCCGTCGTGGCGCTGCGCGACCGCCGCCTCTGCCTCATGTGGCGCGTCGGAAACCTGCGCCGCAGCCACCTAGTCGAGGCCCACGTTCGGGCCCAGCTGCTACAGGTGCGAGGCCACCGCCCTAGAGGGGCGGGTAGGGGCCATTTGCGGGAGTGGAAGCGTGCCCCGGGGAATTGTGGGAGATGTAGGTCTAAGGGCAAGTTGTGCGTTGGGCCTGAGGATGTGTGGACTACAATTCCCAGCAGTCTCTCGGGTAGGGACCCTCCTGCTCCACTTATGGCCTGAGGTTTAGTCCAGGAGCAGTTGTACATGTTTAAACCCGAGAGAGGAGTCTGTGACCAGCTCTTCCTGGAGTTCTAGGCTTGAGACAGATTTAAGACATAAAGAGGTTCCCGAGGCTTGAGGATGGCTTGAGGTTGGGCCACCTATGGAACTGTGGGAAATCTAAACCTTGAAGGGACCACACCTGGCCTGTAAAGGCTCTGAACTACAATTTACAGAAGCCTCTGGGGCAGGGAAAATGCTAGGGTGAGGTGGTGTGAAGACACATAATTTAGCGGGTGGTATAAGTAGCCACTCACTTTTACAATTCCAGTGGCCTATGATTTGAGGCCTGGCTACTGTGGGACTATGGGAGATGTAGGTCCCAGGAAGGGTGCAGCTCACACCGAGGGAGCTGTGAAATACAATTCTCCATGGCCTCCAGGCATGGGCTCCTGTAGCCTTTGTGGGAAACTTTGTTCTGTACCTCACTGGCCCAGTTTCTCCCATCAGTCTTCTGCTTGAAGGGATACAAGGCTGAGTTGGGAAACTATTGAATTTTAGCTTCTCAACAAAACAAAACAAAAAAACTCCCATTGGCTCCTGGGGTAGTAGCTCCCTCCTACCCTCTGCAAAAGGTGCTCTAGTGTTTGTAGAATTGTGGTCAAACTGCCCAAACTAGGGCTAGCTGCCCTAGTCCAAGTAGACACTTAACCTTGGGCTGAGGTTAGACTTGGGTGAGAGAGGACAGGGTGGTGGTGGGTACTACAGCTCCCAGCAGTGACTGGGGTCTCCCAGAAACAGACAGGTGAGAGAGAATGGGTTCCAATCCCCAACTCTGTCTCCTGTTTGACTGTGGCACCAGGATTCATGACTTGGGAGGGAGGGATATTGTCTATCCCAGAAGTCTGTTGGGGCTGACATGTCCTGGGAGGTGGGTATGGAATCAATGGGTAGGTGGGGTGAAACTGCCAGTACCCAGCCTGTGGACTACATACACTCATCCTCACCGCACACGAACACATAGGTAGGGGGAATGACCAGCTTGTAGTTGGGTTGGGGGTGAGGGGTGTGCAGAGAGCCTAGAGGCTAAGCCAAAGCAGTGGTGGAACACAGGATGATAGACTAGACTGTCCCTGTCATCCAGGTTTATCTTTCTCTGGCTATTTATTGAAAGCCATTTTTCTTTTCCTCTCCTTCAATTACTGCTTGATGCATTCTTCTGTTTCTTTAACTTTGTTTCTGCCTCACTTATTTCTGTGGCTCTATGCCAATATTACTGGCCTTCTCTTCCTTTCTCCTTTGTCTCTTCCTCAGGTTTCTATCCCCAAACCTTCTGAGTCTCTGTCCCTCTCTTTTTATCTCTGGGTCTCTATTCCCTCTTTATCTGGGCCTCCATCCCCTTCTCTCTGGGTTCTTTTCCTCACTCTACCCTCGTCCCTGCTCTCCTTTATGTCTGCATCAATGTTCCTTTCTATTGCCATCTCTGTCTCCTTTCATCTCTGTGGCCCCTTGTCTTTTGCTGCAGCCTCGTGTGACTCCAGAAGGTGAGTACATACCACTGGACCACCAGGATGTGGACGTGGGCTTTGATGGTGGCACCGATCGCATCTTCCTTGTGTCTCCCATCACCATCGTGCACGAGATTGACTCTTCCAGCCCTCTCTATGAACTAGGACGTGCTGAGCTGGCTCGGGCAGACTTTGAGCTAGTGGTCATTCTTGAGGGCATGGTTGAGGCCACGGCTATGACCACACAGTGTCGTTCTTCCTATCTTCCTGGTGAGCTGCTCTGGGGCCATCGTTTTGAACCGGTCCTCTTCCAGCGTGGCTCCCAGTATGAAGTTGACTATCGTCACTTCCATCGCACTTATGAGGTCCCAGGTACACCAGTCTGCAGCGCCAAGGAGCTGGATGAACGGGCAGAGCAGGATTCCCAAAGCCCCAAGTCTAGCTTCCCTGGCTCTCTGGCTGCATTTTGTTATGAGAATGAACTTGCTCTAAGTTGCTGCCAGGAAGAAGAGGAAGCCGAGGAGAATGAAGTGGAGGTAGAAGATAAGGCTGCCAGCCCCCGAGTACTCACACCAACCCTGTCACTGACCCTGCCCCCATGATGCCAGCTGATGCCCCCCAATTTACATCCCCTTCCCAGAGGTAGCAAGATGGAGAGATCAGGCCCTCTCCTGGGATGGGGCCAGGTGTTTCCAGGACCAACTGGCCGGCTGGATAAATTATTAGATGGTGACGTTCTGCCACGCCTAGTGGACCCACCATGGATGTACTGGATCTTAATTCCGCTGCATTGTGTGCTCCCTCCTGAGACCCTTTTATCAGTCTGATTCCTGAGTCTTACCAGTGCTAAGGGATCCAGAATCCTGGACCACCCAAGAGGCAAGGACTGGTGGTTCTAGATTCTTCTATATGGCTGGCTTGAATTGTTGAGTAGGGTCAGGAATCAATGGTATAGAGTGCTTCTGGGGGAGGAAGTCATAGGTCTCAAGCAACAACAGAGATAAAGATTTTATAGGTCTGGATTGACCTAAGATTCAAGAGCTGTTGCTCCTCAACTCAGCCAATCAAGTAGCAATTCAATTTTTCTAGGCCACCTAAGGAGGGAAAATTATGGAGTGCCCATGTTATGTCTTGACTGACCAAAGAAAGAATTTTCTTGACTAAAAGTCAAGAAAAGACCTGTGGTTCCAGAAAACCCATGTTTGGCTATTCTGTGAATCTAGGTTGACCACAGTGACCAGCTCTGGTGGGTCTAGAACAGGTTTGACCTAGATCATAGAACTACTCCAGAAACTAAAGAGTCATGTTTCTAGAACGCGCAAAACAATGGAGAGTCTGTGGGTCTAGAAAGTCTAATGAGAAAGATTGGGAGTTCTTGATATTAGATGACTCTAGACCACTGACTGCAGAATATCGAAGCAAGGGGATAATCAATGATTCTAAATGATCCACAGGTTGTTTTTCTTTTTAAAGTGCCATTCTAGAATGTCCAAAGGAATCAAGATTCTGTGGCTTTAGAATGATCACAGAGTCAAGGAAGGAGTGGCGATTCTAGATGACTTCTTTGTGGTTCTGTAATGCCAAAAGGAACCAAGGCTTCAGGGATCCAGAGTTGTCCATTATCAAAATTTGGAAGTTCTAATGGGATCCTAGAACTTGGCAGTTCTAGAGGTGGACCAGGACTTGATAGGCAGCAATTCTGGGCTAACCTAGAAGGTGAGGGCCCAGGCAAGATCCTGTGGGTAACAGGGCTAGTTAATGGCAGGGGAAGGGCGAGGTCCAAGGCTGTTGAGTCTACAATGCTCTGAAGTCCTATACCTAGTGATGTGTGTCTATATCTTAAAGATGTTACACATATGTATATTATATATAATATAAATACAGATATCTATCTACTTTTCCCCCATGGTTCTCATAGAAGGGTTAGAAATGGAGTGTGAGCTAATTGAAATGGAGTCTTTTATAAGAATCCAGGAAGCTTTGCTCTAAATCCCAACCCTGTTCAAGTACTGTGTGACTTTGGGCAAATCGCTCCTCTTTCCTTGCCTCAATTTTCTTGTCTGTAAAAATGAGGCACTGGAATTTGAACTTCTCCAAGTACTCCACCAGGGGAGTGACTCCTCACTTCACTGAGGGTGAAGTGAGGGTAAGGCCCTAGAGATTTTCTAGCTCTCGCTGGTGCCGGAAACTATAGCCTTCCAGGAGCGACTGGGCTGGCATGGCCAGCTCTGAATTTGGATGTCTGAATGACAGAGCAGGCAAGGTATAATGTGGGCTGTAGCTAAGGGCCAGAATCACCTCCTCCCTGGTCCAACTTGGGGGAAAAGGGAACAAGGTAGCACTGAGTGCCAGGAAATGTATGTGTTTAGGGGAGACTTGCCCCCAGATTAAACCACTGGGAGCCCTAGCAGTGTGTCTGTGAGTGTGCTTTGGGGCCAGGCCTCTGACCATGCATCTATTTACCTACGAGCCCAGCAGACAGAGAGCCAGCTGAAGAAAGAGACAGTGCCAAGGAGTACACATTCTCACCAGTGTCCCAGGACTGAGGGTGGGCACTATCACTGCCCATCAGTCTGCCCAAGTGCTGTACCAACCCACGTCCCCTATTCTGGCTTCCCCATCTCCCTTTATCCTTCACAATCCCCACGTAATAACCGGATAGGATTAATTAGCTGACTGCTCTCCCAGCTCAGGGTATCTGAGGTAGAGACTGGGGGCAATGGAAATAGGGATGGAGAAGAATGTTAAGTGTGAGATGAAGGGACAGGGAAAGGGTTCTGTTTGGAAGGCGAGAGAGTGAGGTGACGGCTGGCACAGCCTGAGTTTCCTCTGGGGAAGGCAGGGCCTGGGCCACTCATAAAGGTCAGTGAGGAGATTAGGAAGCTCCATGTCTAATCTGTCGGTTTAACCAGGTCCTGGCCCTGAACCTGGCTCCACCTTCCTAGCCCAGGGGCAGCATATGAGGACAAGGCCCAGAGACCACCTCAGACCCAATTAGGGACCTGCCTATGACAGGGTGCCCCGGTTTCCCTATCTAGCCAGGGTCCCGCACCCTCTTTGGATGCAGGGAATGGGGATGAGAGGCCGGGGTGGGCTAAGGAACTCAGATGTGGGAGGACTCTGAGAGGAGGGAGGAGTTTAAGAAGGGCAAGAGTATGAGAGGAGAGGGAAGCGTGAAGTGAGGCGAGTTGGAGAGGAAGGGAAGGACTCTCAGAAGGGGGAAAGGAATCAGAGATGGTGGGAGGTTGCTGAGGAAAAGGCAGTTGTCAATAGGGGAAGAATGTTAAAATAAGGGCAGGAATTTTAGGGAGGGGAGGAGCTTAAGGTAGATGGCGCCAGGAAGGCGGAGCCTGTGCTTTCATTATATTTGGCCTTCCCTGTGTTGCCCAATTCTCCTTGACAGATGAAAGTATGTCTTTGTTCCATTACTTATTAATTCTGAAGAGACTGGTGTAGTGGGGTGATGAGAAGGAGTAACAAAAGGGTCTAGAGCTCAGAGGGGTCAGAACCTGAAGAAAGGAGGCCAAAAGACAAGTGAGCCAAAGCTGCTCCCGGTTGCGTGGCAACCGCGGCCGTCAAAAGGTAACTTGGTCGCTAGAGGTGCGGCTAATGAAAACAACCGACAGCTGTGGCCCCGCCCCTTAGCAACGAAGCTAACAAAGTACCGCCCTCCCCGCAACGTGTAACTAGCCGCGGGGCTAGGTTGAACTAATATCCTATTGCCCATAGAGCCCCTGTACAGGCGCAGTTGTCTTCGCTCCCGCGTAATCCCACCTCCATGCAATTCCTTTTCGAGCCTTTTCATAGGCGGGCAAGCCAGCTAAGTGACTTCTTTTGTTTCGGAGGCGGTGCCCTGCCCCCAGCCCGCACTCCGATTGGCCCCGAAGACCGTCTACCTCTGGCTAGACACGGCGACGTCTGGGCTTTGTGCGCTTATTGGCCCTGGAGAACGGTCCTTCGGCTTCGGGGGCGGAGTAGACGAGAGGACCCGAAGTGGATTGGACAGTGTCAAAACGAGGGGCGGTCCCTACTGGCGGGGCGGTTGGGAGGTGAAAGGAGAGTCTTTTCAGCGCTGAGGACTGGCGCTGAGGAGGCGGCGGTGGCTCCCGGGGCATTTGAGCGGGCTCATTCGAGCCCGCGGGCCAACGCGGATCCAGGCCCGACCGGCGGGAACGCCCCGGACTCCCCGCGGGCCTTCCTTGCCGCCATGGAGGACGGTGTCTATGGTAGGTTGGTGAGGGGTGCGGCTGCCTAGGAGCGGATGCAGCCTCTCGTCCCGGAACGTTCCGCCGCGAACGTTTCTCCTGGCACGCGCCTCACGGAGCCGCTCGGCACCGACGTCGTCACCTCGCTTTTGTGGGGCACGGGACGGGCTTCCGGCGGGGCCCGAGAGTGGGGCATTCCAGGCCATTGTTTGGGCCGATCCTGTTTCCGGTGGCGGCGGGAGGGGGAGGGATGGAGCGGTGGAGTCGGGGCTGGGGCGGAACCATTCCTGCTGGAGTGGTCGTGCGAGTCCAGTGCCTGCTGGGAGCAAGGAAGGGGCTTCTGGGGGCGGTGCGGTGAGGGAGAAATCTTGGGTCCTGTGATGCCCCGCCCCCTTCCCCAACTCTTAAAAGCTGTCATCAGCTTCCCTGCCATAGTTTTCATGGACCCAGGAGTCTGGATGCCCAAGCCCCCAGCGACATCACCAGAAATGGAAGTAGAAAACCAAGGCATCAGCTCCTTTCCAAGTAATCAACCAGTAATTCAGGCTTCCATCCCATTTCACCCCAGACCTACGAATACAGGCTCCCAGCCTCTTATCCCTCAAACTCAGGAGTCCTGACCCCGGGCCCCCATCTCCCCTAAGACTCAAGAGTTTGGATCCCCAGGCCTTCCTCCCCAGGACTGAGGAATCCAGGCCCCCTTTCTTCCAGCAGACATAGGAGACCCGGCTCTCATCTTCATCCTCCCCCTAAACCTATAAATCATGCTTCCCGAGTCCTGTAATCCCCCAGATTACAGGAAAACAGGCTCCCAGTCCCCAGAACTGACCTCCAGTCCCTGACCCCCAGAGCCCCCCGACTTGACTCCAGAGGAGCGGATGGAGCTGGAGAACATACGGCGGCGGAAGCAGGAGCTGCTGGTGGAGATCCAGCGCCTGCGGGAGGAGCTCAGCGAAGCTATGAGCGAGGTGGAGGGTCTGGAAGCCAATGAGGGCAGGTGAGGGCAGGGGTGGAGAACTTGGGGTCCTGGGGCCAAGGCAGGGCCAGGGATGCCCAGGCATTGACCTTCCACCCCCCTACTCTGCCCCTGCAGTAAGACCTTACAGCGGAACCGGAAGATGGCAATGGGCAGGAAGAAGTTCAACATGGACCCCAAGAAGGTGCTTGGGGCCACAGGGCTGGGGTCAGCCTGGCAGACATCCCGATAGGGGTTTCTGGCATCTCCAGGTTCCAGAAGTGTGATAGTTAATGGCCTGCTTTAGGTGGATGGACTTGGTCCTAATCCCTGGATTTAGATATTGGCTATCCATTTAGTCTGTGAACATTAAGCAAGTGCTCCAGCTACTTGACCGTGGCTTGTGCTGTGTCCTCTGCCTGGGAGATCCTTTTTACCCTTTTTGCTCATACCTGGACCCACTTCTGGTATCACCTAGAGCAATGGTTGGCAAACTCATTGGTCAACAGAGCCAAATAGTACAATGATTGAAATTTCTTTTGAGAGCCAATTTTTTTTTTTTAAAGAAATTTCCTCTTTTTTAAAAAAAATTTATTCATTTTAGAGAGGAGACACAGAGAGAGAGAGAGAGAGAGAGAGAGAAAAAGGGGGGAGGAGCTGGAAGCATCAACTCCCATATGTGCCTTGACCAGACCAGTGCAGGGTTTTGAACTGGCGACCTCAGTGTTCCCAGGTCGATGCTTTATCCACTGTGCCACCACAGGTCAGGCGAGAGCTAATTTTTTAAAACTGTATAGGTTGGTACATTCCTTATTGAGGTAGCACCCACACATGGTATTTTGTGGAAGAGCCACACTCAAGGGGCCAAAGAGCCGCATGTGGTTCTCAAGCCGCAGTTTGCCAACCACTGACCTAGAGTCCCAGCAGGAGCTCATGTCTGGTAGGGAACATGGACAGTGACATACACAGAGGTGGGGTGACCAGTGCCATGATAGGGAGGTACAAAGGCTGTGGACCCTTAGCAGGGAGCCTGGTGGAGTCAGGGGGAGCTTCCCTGACGAGCAGGTAGTCAGGCATTTCCTCAGGCATCCCCTAGGCCGCCCCCTTTGCTAGGCAATGTTGGGGACCTAGAGAAATGTTTGACCCTGCTTGGTCCTCAGGGAGCCCCTAGACATTCTCACAATCCAGAGTGAGATGGAGCCATAATGGAGGTCCTCAAAGCATTGGGAGAGCTGGAGCAGGGCGGAGTCCATCCAGCCTGAAGCTTGGCCCTGGCAGTTCTTGAAGGAATGCTGTTTACTAGATTTCTTGCTTTAGTCTTCCTGCCCCAAGCAATGTAATTTGTTCAGTGAGTCAGCAAACATCCATGAGCTCCTGTTCCTTGCTAGACCCTGCTCTCTGTTCTGGAATTAACAAGACAAAGGCAGGAGGAAGAGTAGGTGCAAGGGCAGCGAGGTGAGAGGAATGGTATTTAAAGGTTAGAATCCTGAAAGCGACTACAGGCCCTTCTATATTATGTTAGAGTTGGGCCTGGATGCTGAGGTTTCTGGGGACATGGAGTGGCTTTCTGAGCACATTAGCACTGAGACCCGGTCCCCACCCAATAGGGGATCCAGTTCTTGGTGGAGAACGAGCTTCTGCAGAACACACCTGAGGAGATCGCCCGTTTCCTATACAAGGGTGAGGGCCTGAACAAGACAGCCATTGGGGACTACCTGGGGGAGAGGTAAGATCCCTGCCCAGCTCCTCTAGGCCTCTGCCCCTCCCCCCCAACTTTCTACTCCTGCCCTCACACTGCCAGCTCCTCCAGAGGCCATGATGACATGATAGACTGACTCCATCTGGGGAGTCTGGGGGAACTGAGGACTGCCTGTGAGCATCTTGGGGGCGTGAGATCCTTCTGTGGACATCTGGGAAGTGTGGGGACTATCCATTTATGACTAGAAACAGTGGAGAAAATCTGTGAGTGTCGTGGGAATGTGAGAACCCTGTGTGGACAACTGGTATGCATGAGCATCTAGGAAGTGTGAGGATCATAGTGGGTATCTGGGGAGCACAAGGACCCTGCAGAAATCTGGGAGCCTGAGGACCTCTATAGGCTTTAGGGCCATGAGGGCGAACCTATGACATGTGTGTCAGTACTAACACACGTAGCCATTTTCGATGACACGCGGCTGCATACCAGAGAAGTATGGGGTCACATGCTGAGAAAGACGTTTCATCCTCAGCTCCTGCACGGCCAGGTGCAGTAGCCGAGGATAAAACATTTGCTGTAGTGTAGACACTCACTCTGTGCTGGAAGTCAGTAGGCCAAAACATTTTTGTTATTTAAACTATAAATATTGCGAAATTATGGTTTTTTTCTCGAAGTGACATACCACCCAAGTTATGCTCAGTTTTTTGGTGAATTTTGACACACCAAGCTCAAAAGATTGCCCATCACTGCTCTAGGGTATATGCGAACTATCTGAAAGTCTAGGGTGCGTGAGTCTGGACATCAGGAGTATATGGTGATCATCTGCAGATGTTGCGAATATGAGAACTGTTTGGACACCTAAGGTGCTTGAAGACCTTTGGTGAAGTCTGGAAAACCTGGGGACCACCTACAAGCATCTGAGGGGGTGTGGAGACTATCTAAACATCTGAGGTGTACAGGACCATCTGGATGTCTGGGTGCTAAGGGATTGTGTGGACACCTAGGGTTTGTGGAACTTTTATGGACGTCTGAGGTGTGGTGTGTGAGGACTGTCGGGATGTGTGTTCACATCTTGGAAACTTTTGTAGGGATTTGGGGTATGTGGGACCCTCTGTACATCCCTGGGGACCCTCTGGACATCTGGAATGTGTACACACTGTGGACATCTGGCATTGTGGGGATTGTTTTATGGACATCTGGGGTATGGAGACTGTTCATGGATAACTGGAGGAGTTTGGGGGGCCATCTCTGGATACCTGAAGAACTTGTGTATAATCTGAGAGAGTGACAGTAGGCATGTGTTTGCTGCCATTTCTCCCAGTTGTGCAAAGGGCCGGCCAAACCAGGGCTCTTGCAACAGATGGTTCTCCAAAAGCATGTTCTGAATATCCCTTCCCTGGTGCCAAGCCTGTGAGGGGGTCGGGTCAACACTTTCACCCGCTATAGAGGCAGTTGGGGTGCAAAACTGGTGGCACAGCATGGCCTCCCCATGCTCTGGTCACTCCCAGCTTCCCAGACACCTTTCTGTTTTTGTTGTTTCTATTTATTTTTAAATTATTTTTTTTAGAGAGGGAGAGAGGCATCAATTTGTTGTTCCACCCATTTATGCATTCATTGGTTGATTCTTATATGTGTTGTGACCGGGATTGAATGGACAACCTTGGTGTGTTGGGACGATGCCCTAACTGAGCTACCCAGCCAGGGCTCCAGACTCCTTTCTGTGAATGACCTTGTCCCTGCTCTCCCAGGGAAGAGCTGAACCTGGCAGTGCTCCACGCCTTTGTGGATCTGCATGAGTTCACCGACCTCAATCTGGTGCAGGCCCTCAGGTGAGAGGGACTGGGTTGGAAGGGCAGGAATGTGCATGTCGGGCCTTTCTTTACAAGTGATGGCACCTACTTAAAGCAAAAATTGAGGAATTGATTGCCTCATGTAATACCAAAGTTCATAGTTGTGCCCAGGTGTCAAAAGGTCAGCTTTCTCTGTCTCTTGGTTGTGCCCTTCACGGGGCTGACACTGCTCTCTGTGGGCCCTCCTCCCACACCATAACAGAAACCTCTCACAACCTCCAGACCTGTTTAGCAACCCTGACAGAAAGAGTACTTTTTTTTTTTTTTAAGTGAGAGGTGGGGAGATAGTGAAACAGACTCCCACATGTGCCCTGACCAGGATCCACCTATCAAACACCCCCCCCCCCCCGGGGCCAACGATTGAACTAATGGTGCCACTGGCTGTGAGAGGGGGAGAGGGAGGGAAAGAGAAGCAGATGGTTGCTTCTCATGTGTGCTCAGGGCATCAAACCTGGGACATCTGCACGCTGGGCCGACGTTTTATCCACTGAGCCAGGGCCAAAAGAGGACTTAATTTAAATCCACCAAAAGTCCTATAGTGCCCATTGGTCAGACTGGATCCTGTGTCCATACTGAAACAGCTACTGAGACCACAGGGTTTGGCATTCTTACTGACCAGTTCCTCACAAGGACTGAGCGTGGGAAGGGGATTTTTCCTTCCTGATGTCCACACACCCCTCTCTAACCCAGGCAGTTTCTGTGGAGCTTCCGCCTCCCTGGGGAGGCCCAGAAGATTGACCGCATGATGGAAGCCTTCGCCCAGCGATACTGCCTGTGTAACCCTGGGGTTTTCCAGTCCACAGGTGGGGGCCTGGACTCCTGGGGCCTGGGGAAGAGGGGCTAGGGGCCTGAATTCTGGTGCCTGGGGCAGGAGGCCATGGAGGCTCCCATACCCATGTGTCACCACCCGAACTGTGCTGCAGACACGTGCTATGTGCTGTCCTTTGCCGTGATCATGCTGAACACCAGCCTTCACAACCCCAACGTCCGGGACAAGCCGGGCCTGGAGCGCTTTGTGGCCATGAACCGGGGCATCAACGAGGGCGGGGACCTGCCTGAGGAGCTGCTCAGGGTCAGGCCCTCTCTCCCCTCCCATAGTCCCTCAGTCCTGTCAAGCTTAGTGCCTGTCCACTGGGCAATGACCCTTCCATAGACAAGTTTCTTTCCTTTCTCCTACTCCTCTTTGTTTCTCTTCCCTGTCTCTCTCGTTCTCTGACTTTCAGGGTTCTTGGTCCATCTCGTTCTCTACCTATCTGTCTGTTTCCGTCTTTAAGAATTTAACAGGCCCTTGCAACTGTGTCTGCCTTCTCTCCATCTTTTCTGTCTTTCCTCCTTTCTCTCCTTCCAGAGGCTTCCTCCATTGCTCTGCCTTCTGCTTCTCTCTCCTCCCCAGCCCCCTTCTCCTCCCTCCCTCCCTCTGTGGGCCCACCCACTTATGGTCTCATTGCCTCCTCACCACCAAGTAGCCCCGGGAGGGTCCCAGCAGCTTGGAGTTACCTAACTAGGCTCTCACCCCTCAGAACCTCTACGACAGCATCCGAAATGAGCCCTTCAAGATCCCAGAGGATGATGGAAATGATCTGACCCACACCTTCTTCAATCCAGACCGGGAGGGCTGGCTTCTTAAACTGGGTACGTCCCCTCCTGATCCTGCTGGCTGCCTCTGCAGGGGGATGTTTGTGGGGCTGGGCTCTGTACTCTTCCACATATACCTGCTGTGTGACCTTAGGCAAGTGATTTGACCTCTCTGAACCTATTTGCAAATCTGAATAATGAGGTTCAAAAACAAGATCAGGTCTGTGTGCTGGGTCCAGGCATAGGGCCTGGCATAGAGGGACTCTGTAAACATTTGTGAGTGAAGAAAAGGGACTTCGGAGCACTGACTATATGCCAGGCTCGGTGCTTATGAAGACAGGCCCTCTGGGATGGTACGGGGAAGGGTGGGGTGGCACCAGCAAAGTCATTCAGTCAACAGGGGTCACACAAGTGCCTAATTCTGAGGACTGGAGTGGTTCTCAATCCAGGCTGCACAGGGGAGTCACCTGGGAGCTTTTAAGGCCCGATGGTGATGGTTGGCCCTGTTGTGGAGTCAGGATCTCTGAGGCAGGAAAGCCATTAGTCCTCTTGAAAGTTCCCCAGGTGGTCCAGATGCAAAGCCAAGGCTGAGAGCACTGGCTTTGAGCTGTGCCCGGTAATGGTAGGTGCCACTCGAGTGTTAGCTGAGGCTTTAATGGAGAAGTCATGAATGGCTGCTCTGGGCCACGGAGACTGATGAAGAGTTACAGTTCAGTGTGGACAGTGGAGACAGCTAGGGCAGTTGGAGGGCCTAAAGGAACCTTCCAGCCCAGTGCGTGGCCAAGGCAGAACTTTGCTCCTGGGGTCTTGTCCCCTCCCCCAGTGTGAACTTGTGCTCTTGAGCCAAGGCTCCTCCCGCACAAGGAGCAGGGCCCTGCCAGGGTGCAGAGGGTCCTGGCGCTATAAAACTTGTAAATCACTTCTTTCAACCAACCTGTGGGGGTGGAGCAGTACCTGGGGGGGATTTAGGCTCCCCTGGGCCAGCAGTGCCTCAGAATGGGACTGTTGGAGGGAGAGACAACTTCACCAGGAACAAGTTCCCCTCCAAACCACTCCCATCAGCAGGAACCCTTTCCACTGCCCAGATGAGGAAGTTGATGCTTGGTCACCATGTAACAAGCCACGGGACAGAGGTGGCCTTGGGCCCGGATCTCAGACCTAGCACATCTCTGCTTTGTGGCCATTAGAAAAAGGTCTCTTAAAACACTGAAACACAGTAAAGGTAGTCTGGTGGTGATTATACTCACTACCGTGGTTAACAAACGCCATTCTTACTGTTACTGTATAATCCTTCTGGTGTCACAAGGAATACAGACGGTACATAAGGAACCACAAGAATCTTGAAGCAGGAAGGTGGCCTGAGAGGGCAAGAGGTTGTCCTAAGGTCACACCTGTTTGTACTGGAGCTGACAGAGCCCCCACATCTGCCTGGGGCCAAGGACTGGGGTTCCATCTTCTCCCTTGGGCTGACCCCCAGGGGAGAGACATGGTCATTGCAATAATTGAGGGCCTTCCTGGCCTGGGGCATGTCCCGTGGGGTGGGTGGGAGCAGGCACTAATGAAGGAGGTGCTCATCGCTGCCTCAGTGGGACTCAGGACTTTCCGCCTGACTGGGAGGGAGAGGGCCTGACTGATCTCCCTCATGTGGATGTAACTGGTTTTCTTCCCTCTCTCTCCCTCCCTCCCACCCTCTCTGCGTGTTTTTCTTTGCTGTTTCTGTCTCTCTGTCTAACCCCTGCGCTTCCTGCCCTCGCCCACCCTATTTCTGTCGCCTGCGGCTCTTGGGGGCACCCCATTCTTCTGCCTTCCCTTCTCGCCTGGTCCTGCCTGCTTTCTCGCTGTCTGCCCCAGGAGGTAGGTACACCGCCGTCCTAACTCCCAACACTATGTGGAGAGGGGGCTGGGGGCTCAGACTCCTGGGCTCTGGGCTGACAGACAGGCTTAGAAAGTGTAAAGCCTCACACTGCGGGTGGACTGGTTCCTGGGGCCCAAACGTGCCTGGCCCTGCTCGTCTGTCTCTTTCCACGCCTTGCTTTGTCCTGGGCCCAACTGCCCCGCCTTCCGGTGCTTGCTCAATCTCGCCCGGCCCCGCCCTCCCAGAGGCCCTGCCCCCCGTGTTGAGCCCGGGCCCCCTCCCACCCCTTCCCTTTCAGGGGGCCGGGTGAAGACGTGGAAGCGGCGCTGGTTTATCCTCACTGACAACTGTCTCTACTATTTTGAGTACACCACGGTGAGGATGGAGCAGGGCGTGCCCTGGGTCCTGGGGGGAGAGCCTGGGTGAGAACTCCTGGGCTGCGGGGGCAGATGGTGGATCGGGAAGTCTGAGTTCTGTCTTACTTGCTCTTTTCAGGACAAGGAGCCCCGAGGAATTATCCCCCTGGAGAATCTGAGCATCCGAGAAGTGGACGACCCCCGGAAACCGGTAAGACCCTCCTCTCTGTACCCCTTCCTGCTACAGTGGGGCCTCCTCTGGCCCTCTGGCCCTCAGGCCGGCTCTTACCCACATTCCTCTGGTGTCTCCCCAGAACTGCTTTGAGCTTTATATCCCCAACAACAAGGGGCAGCTCATCAAAGCCTGCAAAACAGAGGCAGATGGCCGAGTGGTTGAGGGGAACCACATGGTATACCGGATCTCGGCCCCTACACAGGAGGAGAAAGATGAGTGGATCAAGTCCATCCAGTGAGCCTGGGCTTGAGGGACTTTGGGGAAGAAGGGGGCTGGGGACCCAGAATTCTTTGGCCCTCACCCTGGGGTCCCTCCCCTTCTGCAGGGCAGCCGTGAGTGTGGACCCCTTCTATGAGATGCTGGCAGCCAGGAAGAAGCGGATTTCTGTCAAGAAGAAGCAGGAGCAGCCCTGACCCCTTGTCCCCAACCCCATTATTTATTACTAAGCTGCCCCGCCTGGGTGGCCGGACCCCTGGGACCTGGGGCTGTAGATCCTGTTTCCCCATTTGGAAAATTCACCATCTCTCTCATTATTTGTAATTAACACCCTGTTGGTAATCTTATTAATTATCGAACCGCTTATGGCTTTCTGACCCCCTTATTTCTTGGAGTTGACAGAGGTGACGTGCTTGGCAGAGAGAGCCAATCAAACCCATCCATGACAATGACCAGGGCCAAAAGCATTGGTCTCTGTTGGGAGCTGTCAGGTGCACAAGGGGAGGGTGCTGTCCAAGCCTGTAGCCCCACAGGGGCCTCTCCGGGGTAGCTCAGTTCTGGTTGCACCCCAGGCCTGTAAGGGTGGCGTAAAGGGAGGCTGTTAATGTGTTTGGAGTTAATGTTGCTTTAGAATTGCACTAGGAGCGCAGGTATTCCCGGACAAGGTCTAGCATCCAACCCAGGAGTCACCTGACATCCCCAAGCTGGGCAGATGCTGGCCCCTGCCTTTGCCCCCATGGGGCTTTTCATCTTGGATGGGTGACAAATAATAACTGATGGGCTTGTAAGCTGGGCCAATGCTTTGAGGGAAAATCAACTGGAAGGGCTATGATGGAGCCCTACTCTGGGAGGGTCTAGGAAGGATGAATCTGGAGAAAAGGCACAGCTGGTGGGAGGCCTTGCTCACCCATCTCCCTGGGGCTCCAAGAGGTTGCTGGTGGAGGAAGTGGACTGAGATGAGTGGTTGGGACCATAAAGGCAGGAGTGCAGGTAGATGGACTGGTTTCTCAACTGGGGATCAACTTTGCAAGGACATTTTACACCAAGCAGGGATAGTGTTGCAAACCAGCATTTCCTTAACATCTTGTTTCCTGGGGAATCCTCTGAAGTGTAATGACCACCTTTGAGAGTGCCCCTGAGCTCCATGTCCAGGCCTGTCTACCTTTGCCCTCCAGCGTGATGGTGTCCCCACAGAGCAAAGAGAGGTCAGTTGGCAAATTGGGAGACCCCACGTCACTCTTCCCACTCCCAGATCTGCAGTTAAGGAGACAATAAGAAACCACAACTCTGGCTGGAAGGGAAGCTTAGCCCTGGTGCTTGCTGGAATGCAGTTCTGCCCACACTGATGCTAGAAGTTGAACCTCTAATTGTTTAGTGCTCCCAGTGGGGTGGGAGCTCCCAGAATCTTGGGCCTTAATTCAGGCCCCTCCCTTGGTCACAGGTATCCTTTGGCTGCAGGGCTTTTAAATGCAATAACACTGCTGCCCTTGAAGGTGGCATCCCCTGTAGTGTGAGACTGACTACATACAGGCAAGTATGAGGCACTGGGCGCTCTACTGATGTGGAACCATTTCCAAGGTCTCCTGGGAGTTTTAGTTTTTCAAGAAAATGCTGTCGTATTTACCTCAGCATGGTCACCAAACCTTGTGCTGGTTGGGAAAAGAGGCCCTGAGTGCTTCAATCTCCAGGGGCTGATGGAAAATGGAGTTCCCGACTCCTCCCAGAGATTCCATGGAAATATAGTCATCAACCCAAGAAGGTTCTGGTAAATGAGATCCTTGGGTAAATAAAGGGTCCCATTACTATCTCACCTGATCCTGGATTCCTCCATGGAATGAATCCATAAGTACTGAATGCCTACTAGCGGGGAAGTAGCTGGCTCAATGGAGATGCCCTGGACAAGCATTCCAGGCAAAGGGAACAGCATGTGCAGAGGCAAGAAAGGCATGGAGTGTTGGAATAACGGATACCAGACCAGTGTTCCTACGGTGGTGATGGTGGGGGAGAGTGATAGAAAATGAAGGAGACACTGGGTCTGATCATTCCGGGCTAGTACTTTGAATGTATTCCTAGCTGATGGAAGCCATTCAAGGGCGTGAAGCAAGAGAATGATGTATTTGGATGGAGGTCGTAGGAGAGACCCCGGATTGCTGCAGGAGAAAAATTTGGTGATGAGCCCAGTTGGTAGTAGGGAGGTAAGTTAGGAGCTGTGCAGTCATCCAGGTGTTACTGTGGCTGTAGAGGTGTAGGAAAATGGCCTCATGTCATTTCAAAAGAGGAGCCAGGCGCTGGCCAGTTGGCTCAGTGGTAGAGCATCAGCTGGCATGTGGATATCCCAGGTTCGATTCCCGGTAAGGGCACACAGAAGCAACCATCTGCTTCTCCCCCTCCCCCTTTTCTCCTCTCTCCCTCCCACAGCCATGGCTCAACTAGCTCAAGCGAGTTGGCCTCATGTGCTGAGGGTGGCTCCATGGCCTCTGCCTCAGGCACTAAAAAATGGCTCTCGTTGCAACAGAGCAACCGCCCCAGATGGACAGAGCATCATTCCCTAGTGGGCTTGCTGGATGGATCCCAGTCTGGGCGCATGCCTCCCTTCCTCTCACTAAAATAAAATAAAAAAATTTATTTTAAGTAAAAAAATTTTTTAATTAAAAAGAAGAAGAGCCAGTAGGACTTACTGAGTACTGGGTTAACTCTGGGATTCTGGCTTGAGTAACTGCCATTTACTGAGATAATCAAAGAGGGAGTGTGTGTGTGTGCGCGCGCCTCCGCAGAGGATCCATCGTTCTGTTTTAGACAACAGCTGGCTTGTCGGTGGAACATTCAAGTGAAACTCAAGTCACCTCAAAATTGTCCTTTAGCTACGCCCCCAATCTATCTTCTCTTTAAGGATTAACAATTCTAGCTTCCAGCTCCCTCTTCTTCCAGGACCCCAAACTCCCAACCCCCTTGTTACAGGTGTCCCTCCAAAATCCATATGTTAAAGTCCTAGCCCTCAGGACCCCAGAATGTGACCTTATTTGAAAATAGGATCATTACAGAGAAAATTAGTTAAGATGAGGTCATTACTATGGGCCTTAATCCAACATGACTGATGGCCTTATACAAAGGGGAATTTTGGACATGGAGACATACACACGGGAGAGTGCTGTGTAAAAATAAAGGCAGAGAGCAGGGTGGTGCATCTACACACCAGGGAACCCCAAAGATTGCCAGCAGAACACCAGAAGCTGGGACAAGCAGACGGATCCTCCTTTCACAGCCCTCAGGAGGAACCAAGCCTGCAGGCAGCTTGATCTTGGACTTATATCCTCCAGAACTGAGTCAATAAATGTCTGTGGTATAAGCCACCAATTGGTGCTTTGATAGAATAGCCCTAGCGAACTAATGCACCCCTCCTCCCTCAAACTAAGGGGTCTGGCCCTCAGGCCCTGCCTGGCTCTGTTCCATGCAGCCCCCACCCTGGGCAGGCAGGTCCCAGGACCAGTTCAGGCAGCAGCGGGAGGGGGCGGCAACCTAATCCTCTCCTTCCCTTTCACCGTCTCCCCAGACTCAAATGTGAGCCCAGTGCCCTGGTCATCTTGAGCCAGGAGTCCACAGCATTGCAGCTGGGTGGCCTCTCCCTGCCCCTTCTCTCCCCTCACATCCAGACTACAGCCCTCAAACGTACCAGTGAATCTAGTACCAAGGTGACGGGGAAGGGGCTGAACCCAGGAGGTCAGAGACAAACAGACCCAGTCAGTGGAAAGATAGGGATGGAAGCAGAATCAGTCAGGAGTCAGGAGGAGGAACCAAGAAAATAAAAGTGGAGACAGAAAGACAAGAGACACAAAGTGACAGGGAGACACAGAAAAGGGAATAGAGACAGAGTAACAAAACAATAGGAATAGCATTAGACAGAAAAGGAGGCCGAGTGACAAAGACACAAATGAAGACATGGGAAAATTCCAAGGCAGGTGGTGACCAGACTGGGGCCGGAGACAGGGAGCTATAGGGACAGCATCAAAGGGAGAAATGCCAATGGAGTGATGCAGTTAGGGGGAAGGCAAGAGGCAAGAATGTCAGGGAGGTGGGTGGTCACATGGAGAAATAGGTCAACTGAGGCAGAGCCATGGAGGGCAGGGAGACCATGACCTTAGAGGAACAGGCAGCGCCATTCTGAGTGTGGGATGTGGCCCTGACCCAGTGTATGTTCTGGGAGGTCACTCCTGGGTGACCCCCTCACCGTCCTGCCCTGGGACAGCGTCTGGCCACTGCCACAGGCCAGCTTGTGGGAACTCAGCTTTGAGCATCACCTGTGGTCATAACCTTCCCCAATCCTTGCAAGTGCCTGTCACCCTTGAACCATGAGTGGAGGCTGCAGCTGAAGCTGGTGACACAAACCTCAGACGCAGAGCTGGGATCCAGAGAAACGGAGCAGCTGGGTATCACTGCTATGCAGGTGTTTCGTCCCTTCTGGGCCTCCATGTTCCCCTCTATCAGGCCAGAGGTGAGGTTGGTGGTGTTTCCCGAGTGCCACCTGTTCCCCGCATCCTCACTTCTTCGACCCCTCGAAACACACACAGGCTCCAGGTTCCTCCAAAAAGTTGTTTTTGTCTTTTTTTTAAATAATGTGAAAATGCCACGCAAAGGTTTGAGCCAGAGGCCCCTCCAGGGGCCAGGCTGGGATGGGGAAGGGGAGACGCGAGATGGGGGGTCCAGGTCCCTGAAGCCTGCAGCCCCTGTTTGAGGCAGGGAGAGGGTAAGGAGTGGCCTCTGCCGTGCCGAGGGGCTCCAGGCCCGAAAAAGTTTAGTTCAGTTCCAGGAAAGGTGGCTTTCCAGGGAGGGACGAGGGGCTTCCTGCCTCATTTGGCACCGAGGGGGTCGGGGGGCTGAGGGGAGCTGTCCTGGGGGCTGGGGGGCAGGGGGCCAGGGCCTCCCATTTGGCACATGGTGGGGGAGGGGGAGGGCCCAGGCTCAGGGGCCTCCCCAGAGGCGGTGTCTGTGGTGGTGGCAGTGGCTCCGTCATCCACAGAAGATTCTATTCTCAACCCCTCTTCTGGGGGTACAGGGGGGTTGGGTCTTCGAAGGGTCAGTTCTCCACGGGGCCTGATAACAGAGGGAGTGGAGAGAGACACAATTACAGGGTGAATAGCTTCTGGCTCACTCACTGTGCCTCACAGGGCTCCTACAATCTGCTGGGTTCCTTTTCTGTCCTCACCTGCCCCTCTCCCCCTCACTCTGCTCCAGCCATATTGGCCTCCTGGCTGTTCCTTCTAAGCTCCAAGCACAGTTCTACCCCAGGGCTTTTGCACTGGTGGCCCCTGCTGCATAGAACCCCCTTTCCTTAGCCCTCCTATGCACTCAGGCCTCTGCTGCAATGCCCTCTCCTCAGAGGCCTTTCCTGGCCATTTTCAGTCAAGCAGGTGCCACTATCGATCCACCTCTCGCCCCCCAGTCATGCTATTACACGGTGCTATGGTTGTTTTCTCCTCTAGGATGATCCCAGTCATTGCTGAAGAGCCTCCTGTCTGCTTGCCCCTCTAGAACGTAAGCTCAAGGAGGACAGGCCTGTGGTCACCCAGCACAGGGCTTGCCACAAAGCACTCTCCCACCAACCTTTCCCATGACTCCTTTCCCAGTGGAAGGAACGATCCCTGCCCATTTTACACATCCAGAGGAATAAGGTCTCTGGGGTGGAGGATTTCACCAAGGGGTACACAACGGGCACTCTCATTCTCTACCCCATACCTCTTTCCTGAGTAACCTTACTCCATGTCCCTGAGCCTCGGTTTCCTTCTCTTTAAATGGGGAGCATGACCTTTGTGTCCTTCTCAAAGGAGTGGGGAGACTCTGGGATATGTGGCATCACTCAGTATCCAGGGTACATTTTTTCAGTGGGCAGACACAGGGGTCTGAGAAGGAAGGGGCCCTGCCTGGCCCCCACATCATGGGCCTGCATCACGACCAGGCTCCACAGCCTCCCAGCCAGGCTGCAGCGGATCTAGCTGCCCACCGGGAGAAGGGACTTGGGATTTCAAAATATCCAGCCCTCCCTCTCCCCTCTTGCTGATTAAAGGTGAAGTCATCTTCAGTGCTGGCCCTGCCAGCCTCAGCCCTGACTCACCGCTTGGCTGCTGTCCCCACACCTTGGAACCCACCCCACCCTGTCCTCCTGGGGGCCTCAGATAAGGCCGGGGGTGGAAGTGACATTTGGAGTGAAAACTGAAAATGTAGCCAAGTGCAGAGACAGCCCTCAGCCCTATCCCTCCAGCACCTGACTCCATGTGTACTTGCACTTCCCTCCTAACTGTGACTCTACCCCTCCCCTTCAGTCGGACCCCATGTGGCAGCAGGGGGGGTCTTCTTGCACCTAGGGCTGAGTTGGCCCATCCTCTGTTACAGCCCTCCCATGGCTCCCGAATGCTCCCCAGGATTAAGTCTTCACACCTTCATCAACCCCCCCAAACCTTACATGGTCAACCCATTCCCCTCTTGCCTCACCCCCTTCACAGTCTACCTGCCCCACTTGCTGTCACCCCCCAGACACACTGCTTCCCTTCTGTTCCTTAAGCTGGCCAAGCTCTCTCCTGCCTCAGGCCCTTTGTGCAAGCTGTTCAGTCTGCTAGCTGGCTCTCCCCTTCCTCTCAACTAGCTAATACCACCCAACACCGGGGAACAAAGCCCTTTCCTCTTGTCATCTGCTTTCTCAGATGACTGTGGGGTCAGTGTCTGGGAGGGGAGGGTTCACGGATCTTGGTCAGCACGGAATCCCAGCGCCCAGCACAGCGTGCACAGAGCCAATGCTCAATAAACATCCAGTTCTTTAAGCACAGTAACAACTACCAGTTAGGGACCACTCACCGCGATGGGCTCAGTCTCCACGCTTTGTGCATGGAGAGGATTAAGCCACTAATTCCTTCAATAATCTTACGAGTTCAAGCCTGTTATCCCTATTTTACAGATGAGAAAACTGAGGCACAGAGAAGGAACACGGCTCGCCTTACCTCACTTAGCCAAGAAATGGCTGGGCCAACTGCTGAACTCAGGCACGGTTTGGTAAAGCAGAAACAGAGCCTGCCCTGAAAAGGTCCAGGTGTACCCTCTACCTTGTCAGCTCTGTCCTGAGGAAGCCCTGCCCCTGCCTGGCCTAGGTCAAGCCTGGCATCCAGTGGAGTTCTCTGCATCAGCAGCAGGAGGCAGCAAAGAGCCTGGGTCTCATCCCTCTCTAGCTGCAGTCCTGCCCTCAGATAGGCTGCAGCTGTGCCCTCCTTTCTGAGAGAATGGCCTTATTAGCTTTGGGACAGTGGAAAACTAAGGGTGACACGCCCCTCTCCCAAGGTAGTGGTGATGATTAGCGATATGGCATATGTGAACCACAAGAAAGGAACTTGACAAACCCAGACAACTGGAGAAGGCATGGACTCGGGCCAGACAGCTGGGTTTTGTATCCTGGCTCATCATTCCCCTCCGTGCCTGAGTTTTCTCTTTTGTAAATGGGGATGAGACTAGAATCCATCCCACGGGATCACAGCGTGGATGAAATGAATTAAGTTGCGACAAGTGCATGGTAAGGTCTCTGTGAGCGCTTGCTGTTACTACCAGCAGTGCTCCCGTTGTTACTGCTGTGGGACTTCAGGCCAGTTCTCTCTGCTCAGGTTCATACTAGCCAGCTTTCAGCAGGGGCTGCCCTCTCTCCTTGTCTGCCTCTGATCACCGCATACTCCCGAAGGGAGGTTGGGTGAGGATCCTGAAGGTGCCAGACAGGAGCTTGACCCAGAGACTGGGGCAAAAGATGGGTGGGACTCGGAGATCTTTACAGAAGGGGAAACAGGCTCAGGGAGGCCCGTCCAATTGCCGCGGCCTGCTCTGAGCTGATTCCAGAGTTGGGGTGGGGGTGTCTCAGTGATGAGCAGAGAGTGTTGACAGAGGGTAAGAAGGAAGGAGACTGAGGGAGGCAGGGAAATTCAGAGGTGGGGACAAACATGTGAAGGGAGACAGAAGGGGACAGAGAGAGCTAGGCAGAGGCGGGAGCAGGGCTGAGGATCTGAAGCACCGTACCTGCGGGCCTGGCGTCGGGGGCCCGGGTGGGGGGCCCCGGGGTCTCCAGCGCAGGCGAGACGGAGAAGCGGGAGAAGCACAGGGGGGGGCCTGGCGGGGGGAGGAGGGGGAAATCCTCCGCCCACTCGAAACTGCCTCCTAGCGGAAGGTGGGTGAGGGTGGAGGGAAGAGGACGAGGTCAGACCTCAGACACTTCCGGAGACTCCTCAACTTCACATCCCGCCCTAAGACCCCGCCCCCTCTCCGGGCCCCGCCCCATCCCTCACCAAAGCCGCTGTCGTTGCTGGGAAACCCATCTCCCGGGGTGGCGGGGTGGGGAGGTGTCGGGGGCGCGGGCGGCGTTGACTGGTCCGTGTCCCCCTCGAGGGGGCCCTGGACGCTCAACTCGTTGGTTGGCGTCTCCTGTGAAGGCATATTAGGGAAGGCGAGAGAGGGTGAACCGTCACATCCCACCACTGCATCCCAACAAGCAACAAATCTTTCTAATATTTCTCAGTTTACTATTTCACGCTCTGGAGATGGCTGCACCCCCTAATCTCCCTAATATGCCTTCGAAGCCTCAGGACAACCTTAACCCCACCCTTGCCTGAGGCTCCTCCCCCGACTGAGGAGCCCTACCCGCGCACACACACCTAAGCAGCCCACCGCAGGAATTCTCTCTTCTTGCTCCTTTACATGAGGCCTCCACGGGAACCCAATACTATCTATCTCCAGTCTCCATAACCCCTACCTACCTCTGAGATCTCGACTGCAAAGTTCAAATGTGGGCCCCAACTAACTGCTGCTATGGTCCTCCAAACCCCTACCTCATTTTGGGTAGCTCCTGACCCTCCCCTGGGCCCCTAAGCCCTGTCCTCTGAAGTGGCCGCGCTCCAGCCCTCCAAGGCCCATCCTTTTGTTTCAGTGGCCCGGGCCCCAGCGCCTGACCCTGCTCTCACTCATCTCAGGACTTCAGCCCCGTTTGCCCGGCTTCGGGTTCGTTTAGACACAGCCCCAGTCCACAAGCACCACACCGTCCTCCCTTTTTCTCTTCAACACTACCCGCCCCACGTCCCCAGCACTAGTTACACAATCCTCAACCCATTTCTCTAGGCCTCGCCCGAGTTCATTAGTTCAGCGCAAACCTGAACCCACTCCGAACCATCTTAACACTCCAAGCCGCATCTCTTAAGCTCTACCTGCAGGGTCTCCAAGGCCCGCCTTCTAGTGGGTAAGATCTATCTTGAGCCTCTACCACCCGAGCGCAGGTGTGTAAACCCCGCCCCCAACTTCGGTAGGCTCCGCCCCCGCACCCAGGCCACCACGCCCCATCCTTTAAACACTTTATTCCCAGCCTCCCTTCAGGCCTCTCCCCACCCTCAATTCAGGACCCACCCATGCTCTGGGCTCAGCAATTCATGGCCCCACCCCATTATTAGACCCCGCCTTCACACTCCAGTCTTATCCTTCAATCTCGGGCCATTCCTCCCCCAGTCTGTTCCCAGGTCGGGCTCGCATTCTCCGCGAAGCTCTCCTCCAGGCCCCGCCCCCCGGCACCTGCGCCCCCAGCAGCAGCGCACCTGGTCGAAGAGGTAGACGGTCACGTCCCCGTGGAAGGAGACCATCTTGCGCTTCCTCTCCAGCTCGCTGTCCTCGGGCTCGTCGGCCCCGCGCGGAGACTTGAGCAGCCCCCGCAACGGGCGGGCCGCGTCCCCGTCGGCGTTGCTCACCACGACCGGCACCGGGGCTGCCCGCGACCTCCCGGGGCCCCGCGGCCCCGCCGCCGCTTCCTCGTCCTCCTCCTCGTCCTCGTCCTCCCCGTCCTCCTCCGCCGGCCCCGGTGCCCCCACCCCGCCGGCCTCCCCGCCAGCTGCCTCGCCGTCCACGTCCTCCCAAGGGGGCCGCCGTGGGCCCGGCCCCGGGAACGGCGTGAGCGTGAGCGGCGGCAGCGCCAGCGAGAGCCGCGAGAGCTTGGCTGCGAGAGGAGAAACCGGGTGAGCTCCTACTTCTGGGGAAACTGAGGCATGTCCTCCCACCTAGCTCAGGTTATCTCAGACCACAGTCCGGGCCTCGGTTTCCCTTCTTTTGAACCCATGAGTGCACTTGGGCCTTTCTCCACACAGAGTGGGAAAGATCTTACCCTGACCCCAGTGCTTAACCCTCCCCTTGGCTCCCCAGTGCCAACTTGTCCCCGGGGCCCACCAGGCCTCAGTGCCCTGGCCCGCTGACCTCTCCAGGCCCTGTCCCCACACTCACTCTGGCTTGACCTTAATCTAGTCACAGGAGCTGCCTCCCTATTCCTTTTACCTCTGAGCCTTTGCACAGGCGCTTCCCTATGGAACTTTATTTTCTAACTCAAGTCCTGTTCATCCTCCAGCTATAGCTGGGCTTTCAAAACCTTCAGACATCTCGCAGGAGGCCATTAGGCCAGGCCACCAGCTCTACACTCCATAGCACCAACCACTTCTTCTTCCAAGCAGATTATTTTAGGATATAAGTATATTTCTGTGCCGATGTGATTAATGTTTGCTTTTCCATACAACAGAGACTGAGTCCTACTTGTTCTGGCTGCATCCCCAAGCCCCAAGCACATAGAAGTACTCAGTCAGTATTTGTGGGATTAATGAATTAATTAATCCCTGCTATATGATGTTGACCAAGGTACTTTCCCTCTCTGGCCCTCCATCACCAGACAAAATTGGGGTGTCT
Source organism: Rhynchonycteris naso (assembly GCA_037038555.1). Taxonomy (NCBI): domain Eukaryota; kingdom Metazoa; phylum Chordata; class Mammalia; order Chiroptera; family Emballonuridae; genus Rhynchonycteris; species Rhynchonycteris naso. The sequence continues at coordinate 249,013,319 of CM072997.1, read as the reverse complement.
AATCACCTGTAGGCCCTTTCCCTGCCCCTAGACTCCCTGATCTCATTCTGCTGGGAGGGACGGGCTTTGGGTCTCTGGTGAAGGAAACCTGGCTTTGAATCCAAGGCGCAACTTGTTCACTTGCTATGTGTCCCTGGGCAAGCAGATCACCTCTCTGAGCCTCTGTTTCCTCTCTGGTAAACAGACAACAGACACTCATTTGATGAATGCATAAGGGAACTGTGAGCCAGGCCCTGTGGTGGGTGATGGTGGGGATCAGAGGAGGGTCTGCGGGGCAGGGAGAAAGATGGATGTGGACCAGGTCACTCTCCTCCCCTCATTCACTCTACTCCAGCTTCACTGATCTTTGGTATTCCCTGAACATGCCATGTTAGTGCCCATTTCAGTGCCCTATACCTGATGTCTACCTGGCTCATTTCCTTCATGTCTGCTCAGAAGTCACCTCCATATGAGGCTTCCCGGACCACCCATCTTGGTGATAGGCTGGGGGTAAGCTATATGGAGGGAGCTATCAGGGGCTTTGGGTACCCAGAGGGAGTACAGGATGACAGCCTTTAGAAATCAGAAAGACCTTCCCAGGGCAGGAGAAATTTGAGTGGAGTCTTAAAGGACCACCCCCTGCTCATCCCCTCACATTTTCATGCTGCCCCAGCATGTTTTTCTGACACAGTTGGTGGCAGGCTCCCCATAAGCCTCAGGGAAGTGTAGTGTTCTAATACCACAGGCTTTGAGGAAGGTATGTTCTCTGTTCGGACCTCTTCCTGACCTTTCTTCCCTCCTGAGCCACAGGCTTCTCTAGTAGACAGATGTAACCCCCCACTCGAGTGGCTGCCAATATAAAACAAGGCCCAGTCACTTACAACTTTTATATCAGTATTTAAGGAAATGAGGCCTGTGGGTGATTCTAGTGGAACCAGTCCCTATGACTACATCTAAATAGGGGCTTGATTTCCATCCAATCACATGGACCACCTCCCCATTTCTCTCACTTTGATCCTTTGCATAGGCTGTTCCTTCTGCCTGAAACTTCCTTTTCTAACTCAATTTATCTGTATTCTTCATTTATCTTCTCTTAACTCACACCCTCTGTAACAAAACACTTCCTGTGTTTCTATCCAAATTTAATTTCCAGAAAAGGCCTTTCTACAGCTCCCAGGTCACCAATACCATGGGGGCAGGGTGGGGCAGGGCCTGAGACTCTGCAGGTCCCAGCCTTGGGCAGCTCAGGGCCTGGAACACCTGATAGATGCCTCAGCTTGTAGGAAAGTTGAAACCAGAGGTCCCACACTGGCAGCCCAGCGTGCAGATAAGCTTTGGGTGAATTGGTTTCAGCCTTTAAAACACCCAGAACTCTGGTTTAAAAGGGAAAAGCAGCAGATTTGGCAATCCTGAGTGGGCATTCCTGAGTAGAACGGAGAGGTGGCTGCATTTCCTCCCCAACAGCCCCCCATCTCTCCCAGCTGACCTCATTCATCCCTCAATAGCTGGCCGCCGTGGACACATGAATCTCAGACACCTGGTGTATGAATCACAGTAATAAAAGCAGGAGCTTCAGAGTGCCAGGCACTGAAAGTCTTATCTCATTTAGCCCTCACAACAGCTCTATTAGGTAGGTGCTATCCTTATCATCCTTTTTTTTTGGCAGATGGGAAAACTGAGTCACAGAGAGGTAAGGTCATTTGTCCAAGGTCACAGAGCTAGGGATTTGAGCCCAGGCTTTGTGGCTCCATGTCTGCACCGTCACCGCCAGCCTGCCCTGTCTGCTACCCAGGAGCCTCAGATCCTCAACCATGTCATGCTCCCTAGGTCCCCAACCTCGCTCACTCCCATGTTCCCAGCAGCATTCTCACCTTTGATCTGCTCGCTGTTCCCCTGAGGAGGTCCCAGGTCCAAGAACAGTCGTGGCATCTCGGGGCCCTTCCTCTCGGGTTTGGGGGGGTCCCCGTCCCCGCTGGGTGCCAGGTCTTCGTCGGCCCTGCTGTCTGGGGCCCCGGGTTCTTCCTCGGGGGCCACCTCTGGCCTGGCTCCCTGGAGCGCTGGCTCCGGCCTCCTCAGCTGTGCTTCCCGCGGCAGAGCTGGAGGCGGCTGCGGCCTCGTGCTGTCTACCCATCCGGCCTTTGCGTCCACGCCGCTTCCGGGGCCGCCTCCGGGGGCCATCCCCACGCCCACTGGGGCTCGGCCCCCACTCCCGAGGTCCAGCTTCCCAGCCCCGGGGGCTCTCGATGCCCCCCCAATCTCTGGGGCTCTCCTCTTGGCCCCCAGTTCCAGACCCTCGCTCCTGGGGGCTTGGCCAATGGGGCCAGGGGCTGTCTCCCCGCCGTTCTGGGGCAAGGCCACTGCGCTGGGTATGGGGGCTCTCTCCAGCAAGGTCTCTGGGACTGGCTCCCCGATCATGGGGGCTGGACCCCCACTCTCGGGCATCTTCTGCCAGGGCCCTGGGGCTCTCCAAGGCCCAATCTCTGGAAACCACTCTGTGTTCCTGGGGGTTCTCAGGCCCCCATTCTCTGACAATGTCTCCTCCATCTTTGGGGAGGTCGGTCCCCCATTCACCAGCACTGTCTCTTCTCTCTCTGGGGACCTCAGTCCCCCATTCTCCAACACTGCCTCCTCCCTCCTTGGGGGTGTCAGCTCCCCATTCTCCAGTACTTTCTCTTCTTTCTCCAGAAACCCTGGGTCCCCATTCTCTGCCACCTTCTCCTCGATGCTGGGGGCTGTCTGCTCCCCGTTCTCCAACACTGTCACTCCGTTCACAGGGGGGCTCAGGTCCTCGTTCAGGCTTGAGGCTTTCTTCTCGCTGCCCAGGACTGTGGGGTCCCTGCTCGGGCCGGGGACTTTCTCTCTGTTCCCGGGGCCTCTCCCTGCCTTCCTGGGCCCCACCTCTCCGGGGGTTGTTGCCTTCTCCCCTAGGAGGTTCCTTGTCACATCCTCTCGCAGGGACATTAGCAGCTGCTCGGTGCTCACTTGAACTACGAAGATTGGCTTCTCCCGGGTCCCCGGAAGTGGGAGGGGACCCGGGTCTGGGGGCGGCCGGGGCGCTCCCGGGTCGGGGGGCTCGGGGGGAGCCCGTGGCCGAGGGACCCCTTCCTCCTCGGCCGCCCCCCCACCTGGGAAGGCTCCCTCGGGGGAAAAAGGGGTCTCGGTCTCGTAGCCACTGTCCCCCGGCTTGGGGCCCGGGGATGACAGGCCTGAGCCGGGACTGGCCACGGCTGAAGGGAGGTCTGGGGACACGGCGGGGTCCGTGGGGGCCCGGGGAGGTGGCGGCCGGGGGGGGGGAGCGGGAGGTGGCCCCCGCCCGGGGTACTGGGGTGCCGCCGCCCCCATGAGGGGGTCCAGAAACTCGGGGGGGGCCGATGAGGGGGGGACCAGGGGCAGGTCGGCTAGGGACCCCCGCTCTGCCCGCAGGGATGAGTCGTCCTCTGGGGGATGGGGACAGCCAAGAGCAGGGTGGCCCCCCCAGCCAGCAACTGCATCCCCCCGCTCCAGGGGCAAGCAAGAACAGGCCCCCTCGCGGCTGCACAGGGGACAGGGTAGGGGGCCCCGGCGGCTGGGGCCACCCCCAAGGCTGCTGCTGTCCTCTCCTGGGGAGCTGCCCTCCTCTTCCTCCTCTTCCTCTTCGGCCCATGCAGCCCCCCGCTCCCCCAGCACCTCGGCAGGGTCTCCTGCTAGGGTCTCCCCAGCGCCTCGGCCCTCGGGGTCCCAGCCACTCAGGAGGAAGCTGCCTGAGCCTGAGGCCTGGGCCGGGAAGGGCCGTGGTGCAGGGAAGAGGGGGGAGGCCCAGGTCTCGGACACCAGCTGGGGGACCTCGGAAGGGGCCTGGGAAGCCTGGGGGGCAGGCACTCCTGGGTCCAGAGGGTCCCAGTCATTGGGGAAGAGGGGCTCAGGTGGGGAGCCGTGCTCCTCCAGGCGGATGTAATACTCGCTGCTCACAGAGGGACTGCGGGCACTGATGACTGGCAGCACGCTAGGCGTGGACAGCGCCTCGTAGAAAGGGTTAGAGGGGTTGGCATGAGGGGCTGGGGGCGCAGATGCCGGCTGCCAAGGCGGTGCCCCTCCACCCCGGCCAGCTCCCCGCCGCGCCTTCTCCCATAGGCACTCAAGGTTGAGGCCCCGGCTGCTCTCGGTGACTGTGAGCACGTCATCAGGGTCAGCCCCCGGGAAGCCATCCAAAAGGGGGAATGGTGATGACAGGGTCCCTGGGCGGGGTGCACTATGGGTCGCGGGCCAGGGCCAGGGGAAGGGACCATCACGGGGTGGGGGTGGGGGCGGTGGGGGCCGTGGGGGCCGCTCAGAGAGCAGGTAGGTGAGCTGCAGTTGGAGATCAGAGGCTGAGGGGCGCTGGGCAGGCGGCTGCCAGCAGGACTGCAGGATATCATACCTGGGGGAGAGGGAGGAGGCCAGAGTGGATCAGAGTCCTGGGGGGTGGGCACTAGGGTGGGCAGAGACCCAAAGAAAGGAAGGGCAGAGGCCCAAAGACAGAAGGACAGGGACCTAGAGGCAGAGGGGGCAGCAAGGCCGGTATGAGGATTGATGGCTAAGGCAGGCTTTCTGTTTGGGCTGTGAGTTCTGAAATCAGAGAAACGCGAGCAGCAGTATTCTAGGGCTGAAGAAACGTGGGTTCAAACACCAGCTCTGCCATGCCATGTCCCAGTAGCAGATATTGGCATGGTTGGGGACACCCCTGCACCCCTCTAGGGGTGGCAGCGAGTGGTGAATGAGGCTGTGGGCGTTGTGTGCAAGGAGGCAGGAGATCCTGGGGCTATCCTGGGATGGGGTGTGGAAGGCTGGAGGTCTGGCATGGACCCTGCTCTCACCAGTAGTCTGCATAGGGCAGCTTGAGCCTGGGTCGGGCCAGCTTGACATGCTGCTGGCGGACGACAAAGGCAAGGACCTCCTCGTCTGACAGGTGGCGGTAGGGCTGGGCCCCAAACTCAAACAGCTCCCACAGAGTCACCCCCAGGGACCTGTAGGGAGCAGAGGGCAGAGAGAGGTCAGACCCCATCCTGATTCCCCTGGGGGCCTCACCTCTGGACCCGAGTTTCCCCACCCATGAAACCAGGTGACATCCTTTGACCCTCCCACCTGCCTTGCCCTGCTGGGTCCCAGGGCCCCCTCACCAGATGTTGCTCTCGCGGCTCTGGTCCACCACCATGAAGGTCCCGTGCAGCTCCCCGAGGAGCTCCGGCGCCGCCCAACGCAGCGGGATCCACAGGCGCTCTGGGGTCAGATAGTAGTCCTCCTGGGGGGGGGGGGGGTGGCGGGCCAGACAGGGTCAGACAGGATGGGACACCCCCACCACCCTTGGCCCCAGTGGAAGGCAGGAAGCTCCCACCTTGTAGTTGCTGTGGGCCAGCCCGTAATCTCCAATGCGCACAGTGAGGTCAGAGGTCAGCAGGCAGTTGCGCAGGGCCAGGTCGCTGGGTGCCAGGGAGGGGACCCGGTGAGGAGACCCGGTGAGGAGGCGGCAGCCTGGGGCAGCTCACCCCCAGGCCTAGATTCTGCCAGCCTTCCCTGCCCTTTCCTTTCTTCCTCCTCCCTAACCCCATTCCTCCATCTCCTCATGATTCCTCCCCTCTTCTGACCCCTCCCTCTTTCCTCCCAACCCCTCAGTCTCCCTGATCCTCCTGGATTTGCGCCTATAGTGTCCACACTCCAGCCTCCCGTGAGTCCCTCCCCTGTGGCCTTACCTCCTTCCCCTAAGTAGCCCCCCCACTTCCCTCCCTGTGGCCCACCTATGCACATAGTTGTGGGAGTGGAGGTGCGCCAGCCCCCGGGCGATCTCCAGGCCCATCCTCTGCAGGGTTCGCAGGTCTCGAGGGGGCAGCTCAGGGGACATGCCCTCTGGGGGCCGCTGGGCCCGGAGGTAACGCTTCAGGTCCCCCTGAGAGAAAGGGCAGAAGGGCAGGGAGGATGGGTCAGCAGCGCCACCCCCTCCGGGGCATCTACACATCCAGCCAATCCGAGGCTGGGATGTGGCCAACCTCTGCACCCCGTGGGCAGCCCCTCTAAGCTTCAGGGGGCTAATAACAGAACAACCTGGCTGTACAGTTCAAGGGCACCACTTGTGGAGTTTGTGCTGACCTCAAGAACTGTTAGCATATGTCACACAGGTGTCACTGTGATGATGAGGCCCTAATTGCCAAAGAATCCAAGGACCACAGGCAGCCCCCAGCCCACCCTCCCCCGCAGACCCTTACCAGTTGACAGAACTCCATAATCAGCAGAAAAGGCAGGGTCTCCACACAGACGCCCAGGCACTGGAGGACGTTGGGGTGCTGCAGGCTCCTGGTGTGTGTGTAGGGGTGGGCAGGTCAGGAAACAGCCCCTTCCCCCAGCCCAGCCCCACCCTAGCCACCCAGCCACAGCAAACTATTGCTTCAACCTCTTGACTCTGTTTCCTCATCACAGTTCTCCCCTACCACACATGCACACTTTCCCCATGTTCCTGACTCAGAACTGCCACTGTCCCCAGCCCCTGGGCCAGATACCCCCCTTCCAGCCTTCCTGCCCCCTGACTATTCTCCATCCCCTCCTCTTCCTACAGGCCCAGCTCAAGCCTCCTCCTCACATCCTGGCTTCTCTTCTCAGCCTCCTCCCTGCCTCCAGTCTCACCCTTTCTGTCTGTCCCTGAACTGTGCCCTCTTGCTCACAGCCCTCTGAGGCTCCCGCATTCCTGCCTGGCTGTTCCTCAATCTTTCCTGGCCCTATGGCTGCCCCTTCTCCCCCAGCGTGACTCCTCACCCGGTGTGAGCACACACAGGTCAGGCCTTTGCACTGACAGTTCTCTCTGTGGACCACACCCTCCCCCACTGAAGTCCTCATCCCGCAGGCCTCAGCTTCCATATCTGTTGCCCATCACTGGGGGCGCCCCTCACACTAGGCAGCGAGCTCTACTGAGACAAGGCTTTGGGGATTTTTGTTCATGCAGCCCTTTCCCCAGTGCCTTAGGCCAGTAGGTGTTCAATAAAAATGTGTGGAATGAAGGATTTTACCTTGCTGCATGACCTGGGGTCAGCAAGGAAATTAAAACGTTTCAGGCTTGCAGCCCTGGCTCAAGGTAGGTGCTTAGTTATTTTCCCTGCTCCCGCCAGTTGCCACTGCACTGCAGGGTCCAGTGCCCGGGGCCTAGCCATCCTGGGCTGCATTCCAATCTCCTAGAGGGAGAATAGTGCCTCCCGTCCCTGTTTCTGCCATGGACCCGGTATGTGCTGGGGCTTGAAGAATGGCTGAGGCCTCCAGTGCAGGAGGTTTAGGATGGCAGATGTGGAAGGATGCTTGGGTTAACTGCACCTACACATCTGAGCTAAGGGTGGCCACTTCTGTCACCAAATCCTCTCAATCCTGTGAGGTAGGATGTGTTTTCCATTAGATCCAGAGAAAAAGGAGGCTCAGAGAGGCAAAGTGACTTGCCCGGGGTCACACAGCTGGGAACAGTGGCAGAGTTGGGATTTGGTCTCGGGTCTCCAGCTCACTCAGTCTACTGAGGACTGATGGCACTTGTGTTCAGGTGACAGTATGGGCCCTGAATTCTCCAGCAGAACCTCCTGCAAAGGTGCTCTAGAGCTGAGTCGTCTGACGTGGGTGCCACTGGCCGTATGTGGTCACTGAGCACTTGAAATGTGGAAAGTGTAGCTGAGGAAATGAATTTTTAATTTATTTTATTTAACATTAATTTAAATAGCCATGTGTGGCTAGTGGTTGTCAACAGACAGGCAAATGAATAATTAACTAAGCAGATGAAAAAAATGATGAATATGTGTTTTGAAGAAAACACGAGTTGGGGTGATGGGGGATTCCAGGGCCTGCCTTCGGGGTGTGTGTGTGTGTGTGTAAGTGTAAGGGGAGGCCTCTTTGAGCTGAGACCTGAGGAGGAGAAGGGTCTGAAGTTGGGGGTGGTGAACCAGGAGTGATATTATAGAAGGTACAGCAAGGGCAAGCAAGGGTCCTGAGGCAGAAAGAGACTATGTGGGAGGGTTAGTGAGGAGTGGGCTGGGGCAAGGCGTCCAGTGGCTGGAAGGGCACCGAGTCAGGCTGTGCAGGGCCTGGGGCTGTATAGAGGAGCAGGACTCTGTCCTGTGGGCAGTAGGGAGCCATGGAAGTTTCAGAGCAAGGGAGTGATAAAGTCCAATGTCTGGGTCCCAGGGTAAACACCACCTTTAAACTGTCTAACAAAGGGTCCTATAAACATACCCTTTTCTCAACAGGGAACCAACTATAGGATAAGGCACTTTTCTAGTAAATGTGTATCTGGAAGCCCTTAAAGAGGAGGAAAGACCAAGCAGGGAAGGGACAGGATCCTTCTTCTCAGTCCTAGTCCAGAGGGGGCAGGGGAGCAGAACGGAGCTCCTCAGTGGCCATTTGGGCACCTGTGCAGGGTCCTGGTCTGTGAATCTGAGCCTGTTCTTTCTGAGCCACACACGGGCCTGAAGCTATACCCAGGGCTTAACACAGGCTAATCTCGCATCCTCTCAGCTGCCTTCTACCTGACAGCCTCAGGGTTCCTAGGCTCACTTTCCAGATGAAGACACTGAGGTTCCGAGTGGAGGCCTCTGCTTCTGTGCCCTCCCCTTGCCCTCTTCATACTGCCTTTCATATACCTGGCTCTGTCCCCAAAAAAAGAACTTGTGGCTCTGAGAGGGAAACTCTCTTGATCAAGTGGCACAGCCTGGAAGAAGCAGATCCAGGATTCAAACCCAGGTCTGACCCCACACAATACTCCTTTAACCTGTAAAGGTGACCTCCATGAGGCACAAACCCAGATATTTGGGTCTCCAGGGCCCATATCCATCCTACCTGTAGGGCTGTGCTTCTGAGATGAACTTGCGCTGTTCCAGGGGCCCTGCGCTGGCTCGGAGCTCCTTCACCACCACCTGGGCTGGGGTATAGTCTGAGAAAATCTCCCCCAGGATCACCTGGTCAAGGGGACCAGGTATCAGCACGTGTGGTTTCTCCAGCCCCCTCCCCTGGGACGTCCAGCCCATGGCAGGCTCCCAAATTCTTTCTCTTTCCAGCCTCTCCCCTATATGCCACCACCCTGTCCCCCACCAGACGTGGGGTGAGAGACTCACAGGCCCAGAATCCGATGGATGCAGGGACGGATGGAAGGATGGACAGACGGACGCGTTGAGAGCCAGGTGGCAAGACGGAGTGATCAATGGAGTGAGGAGGGAGGCACTGATGGACAGATGTGGGGGGATGGGAGGGGTGGGAGTGGGTGAGAGGTGGGCAGAGGTGAGGGTGATAGGTGGGCTGAGGGGTCAGGGTGAGGAGGCGGGGAGCAGATGAGAAGTGGCAGGGGCACGGGGGGGGGGGGGAGACGGGGGTGTGTGTGGGGGAGTATAGACACAAGAGGAGTACAACCCCTGATTGTATGGATGCCCTGCCTCCCACCTCCAGCCCACTCACCTTCCCAAACCAGCCACTCCCAATCTCTTGTAGGTAGCTGAGGTGCTGGCGGCTAAGGCCTAGGGGAGTGGTCATGTCTGGTGAGGCAAAAAGGGGAGGATCCTGAGCCTTTCTCCCCTCCCAAGTGCCAATGATACTGCCCAACCCTGCAGGGATTGGGGTTCAAAGCAGACATCAGTGTCTTCATTGGGTGCCCCCAACATTCCAATGATGGGACCTTAGCCTCCTTATTGGCTGCCCACAGATTGCAGTATCCAATCCGTCCTTTCCTTTGGCATCCCAAGATCCTATGCCATGACTTCTGCCTGCTATTGGTTGCCTCTGAGATTGAGATCTAGGCTGCCCTCATCATTGATTGCCCAACAAGAATCCCCAAATCTAATTTTGGATTAAGTAATGGCTTCTACCCAAATAATCTCTGACTCCCTCTAGGGTCAAGGGTCAAGGGTCAAGATTCTCGGGCTCCCACCTCCACTTTTCCCCTTGGCTGCCTGGGGCCTCAACAACCTGGCCCTAACAGAAGACTCACAAGATTATGGGATTATAGGGAACGGGGCAGTACCTGAGTGTGATGGCTGTGGGGCAGGCATCGGCAGGGAAACCTCAGCCAGTGGGAGAATGTAGACATCAGGCAGCGACTGTGAGGAGGAGGTCTCCTCGGCAGGGGGAGTGTATTCCCCGGAGCAATCCTCCCCCTCAGGGTTCTCAAACTCCTGGGGCCGGGAGAGGTGTAGAGGGAAGAACACGTGACTGAGACATGCCACTATACTACTTTTAAGTATGTCTCCCCTTCTTTCTCACAACTGTCTCCAGCCCCAGTCCAAATTCCATCCCAAGACTCCCAATCTTGCCATAACTTCAGGACCAAAGGGACTCTCAGACTGACTGCCACTCTCCCTCACCAGCCACCTGGGTTGGGGAGAAAGGCCATGCTGAAGTTTTCCTCCCAACTTTGAAGTCTCTCATGCACCTCACCTTGAAGCCAACATCGCCCCGTTTGCAGCACAGACAGGTGAGGAGGAGGAAAATGAAGGCCAGTAGACCCGAGCAGGAAATGAGGACCACGGCATAGGGAGGAGCCAGAGGGGCCCGGCCCAGGGCGAATCCATCTGTGGACACATGGGTGGGCTGGCATCCCCACTTCAAGCCCCTAGCTCCCGGACTCCATGCCCCTCCCGTCCAGGCCAGTCTTGACTACAATTCCCATGATGCTCTGCAACCAGTGGCCCCTTAGCAGATGAGCTGGATGGCCCAGCGCATTGTGGGAGTTGTAGTTTGGTGCCTTCTCGGGTGATTGGGGGTGGGGTCCCTCCTCTCGCCCCAAGCTGGGAACCCCCCCCCCCATCACATCAGCCCAGGTTTGGAAGAATTCCAGTGAGGACTGAGAAAAGGAGAAGTAATAGTGGAGCCTGGAGCTCCCAGAATTCACCGTTCCTCCCACTGACAGCATCATTACCCCCAATTTGGGGAAGAGGCTGAGCCCCCAGCTGCAGGCTGGGAGATTTTTGCTCTATGCTGGAACCCCATAGTTTATGGGATTGTGGCATGTCTCTTTTAAGAACAGTTGGACTGCACACATATCCTCTATCCCTAGCCCAAGCCCCTGAGAAGGGGACCCTGCAAGCCCTGGGTCTCCCCAAAGCTAGAGACAGCCTCCTGTGCTGTCTGCCTTAGAAATAGTATTCTTCCTCTCGGCCCCCAGTTCTCCCTGAGGCCCTGTCCTTCCCCAGCTCACTGCACACACCTGCAGATATACATGCGTGCACACACACATGTTGCCCAAATAGACCCCTTCCCCAGCCAGCCCCCAGCCTTCCTCCCACAGGCCCTGCTGACAGAAGCTCTGTCTCCGCGGTGCCCCAGGCCCCGGCTCGGCTGCGGGAAGACATGCACACAGGTGATGAAGCCAGAGCCCTGTGAACAGACGACTTTGCAGGCTGGGTTCAGGGTGGGGGTCTCTGGGCAGCTGGATGGCTGGACAGACTCACCGGGGTGGGCCGGGGACGCCAGGCAGCCAGAGGCAGAGACGGCCGCGAGGAAGATGAAGGCGCCAGGGGCAGGCATCTTGTCGATGATGGAAGGGAGGTGGAGGTGGTGGCGGCTGGGGAGGAGGGGGGGCGGGCCCTCAGCCCCCAGCCATGGGGACCCGCGCAACCCTGGCCTCCCCCCGGCCTAGGAGAGGGGCAGGAGACGCAGGACAGGAGGAAGGAGGGGCTGTTTATTGGCTCAGGTACCCTCCTCCCCCTCTTTGAAGGGACAGACAGATGAAGGGATGAAGAGGAGGACGGAGGAAAGGAGCTGGGGAGCCGAGGTTGCTGGGGTGGGGGGAGGAGGGTAGGATGGGAGGGGGGAGATGAGGGCCCCGCCTCCGAGGGCAGCCAGGATTGGGGGAGCAGAGCGCCTGTCAGAGGAAGGGTGGGAGGAGGGAGGAGGGAGCGTCGTCATGGCAACTGGCTCCCCAGTAGCATTGGCTGCTAGGAGAGAAGGGAGGTGGAGGGACAGACAGGGACCAGAAGACCCTTGCGGGGGGGGGGGGGGGGGGTGCAGGGCCCACTGTGCCTGTCCATACACCACTGTGACATGCCACCAGCATGGACACTTGTGCTCCACACCAAGATGCAGATGGCAGGCAGGCATATGCAGCCCACACATGGCTGACACATATCGCAGAGACCCTCATAGACAAGCACATCACATACGAAGGTGGACAGCCATCGGCAGACGGGGACACGTACACGTCATATACAAAGACGCAGGAACGACAGGCTGCACTGGGAACACAAGCAGGCCAGCCCCCCAGCACAGATGCACCCAGCCACACAGGAATGGCAAAGCCTCACAAAGACTTACACATACCATAGACAAAGATCCACGCGGACACCACAGTGACATACCAAAGCACATATTCACAAACACAGACATTCCACAGACAAATGGGCAACAAAGAACACCCTCAGAGCATCACATCACAGATACACGCAAACCGCACATTACACAAATACAGGTGTCACTTTCACATATAAACACATGACATACACTAACATAGACATGTATCCCATGCACAAATATGCACAGACACACAGCAGATACATGGAGACAAGCATATAACATACATGAATAAACACAAATGCAATATACACATACACAGGTCTCACATAGACCCACGTTTCACTTACCTGAATACACAGACACACATCACATACACAGAAACACAAGGGAAGACACAACTCATGCATGGTTATAGACTCACACACAACACATTCAAAGAATCAGAAAGACATACAAAACTACATGAATCACATATAAAAATACATATAAACAGCACACACTGATACAGACCACATAAAACATATATACAGAAACAGCACAGGCACAAACATCAAATACTTCACAAATATACACTCATTTCATACAAAGTTACAAAAGACACATTACCCCACCGCAGTCACACATCACACAAGGGCACACACAACACTTAGCAAGATGTAAAACACACGCAAAGAGATATACGACATATACATCACAAACACCCACATCTCCTATGAGGTTACACAGTCATTACACAGCCATAGACGCTTGCCTCACACAAAAGTACATAATCAGTTTATTTTATAGATTTATTCTTTTGACCATTTACTCTGTGCTAGACATTGTTCTCTGCGCTTTACACATATTACCTTTTAATCCTCATAGCAGCCCTCTGAGACACGTACTTTTATCACCCCATCGTACATATGAGGAAACTGAGGCAACAGCGAGGTACCGTCTCCTGCCCCAAGTCACACAGCCAGGAAGTGCAGAGTGGGGACTGGAACTCGGTCCGTCAGGGACACAGACAAAACAGACAAGGACACACACATCACATGCCAGGCCGCCGCCGGCTCTGGGGTCACACCGCACCCCACAGCACCCTGAGCCGCAGACACACCGGAAGCACGGACTCCCACCCTGCGCGCCAACGTCTCTGTGGTCTATGAGCATCTGTGAAGCCCGGCTCTGCGCATCCCAGTCGCAGCCTCACAACACCGCGGAAGCGACTCAGACACCCGTACCCCAGCACGACCCACCCCGCCTCTGCCTTCCAGCAGGGGTCAAAGGAGCCCCAGGGGTCCAAAACGCGCAGCGTGGCCTCTCCGCACACGCCGGACAGGCAGCGCACAAACACCTCAGTGCACAGCCCTCGTGCGGGAGTCTCATTGGAGAAACTGAGGCAGGTTCATTGCTCGAAGGGGCGTAGAAGGTATAGGATGGATGGGCTGCCCGGACCATGACTGCGTGGGGACTGACCATTATGCAGGTAGAGAGAACTGCATTTAGGGGGTTGGGGGTAACTAACACGCAATGATCTACCCCCTTGGCTGAAGGGCACAAAACCAGCGGGAGTAGAGGCTTATGGGAAGTGTAGTTCTATCCGACAGACATGTGGGAAATGTAGTTCTGGTTAATTCAGATGGAGGCTCGGTTTAAGCATTTCCCTGGGAGGAAGAAATGGTGAAGCCCTGGTTGGGTAACCCAGTTAGAGTGTCATCCCGTTATGTCAAGGTTGTGGATTTGACCCCTGGTTGGAGCATCTGAAATCCTGGGGGCCAGATGTGTTGTGTATTGGGGTATTTTTAGATTTTTATTTTATTTTTTTTATTTTAGAGAGGAGACACAGAGAGAGAGAGAAAGGGGGGAGGAGCTAGAAGCATCAACTCCCATATGTGCCTTGACCAGACCAGTGCAGGGTTTTGAACTGGCGACCTCAGTGTTCCCAGGTCGACGCTTTATCCACTGCACCACCACAGGTCAGGCTATTTTTAGATTTTTAATAATGTCACAGGAACATGTATACTGAGGAGCTCTAGTGGGGTCTGGAGCAGTCTGACTGGCATCCAAAACTTTAATATTTCTGTGGTGCACTCTATGGAAAAGGGTATAGGTAATTTAAAACTGTGTGTCTTTTTAGGTCAAGTTCCACCTCCAAACTTATGATAAAACTTTTTGGCCTGACCAGATGGTGGTGCAGTGGGTAGAACATCGAACTGGGATGCAGAGGACCCAGGTTCGAAACCCCAAGGTCACCGGCTTGAGCGCGGGGCTCATCGGCTTGAGCGTGGGATCATAGACATGACCCCATGGTCGTTAGCTTGAGCCAAAAGGTCACTGGCTTGAAGCCCAAGGTCACTGGCTTGAGCAAGGGGTCACTTGTTCTGCTGTAGCCCCCTAGTCAAGGCACATATGAGAAAGGAATCAGTGAACAACTAAGGTGCCACAAAGTCTTCTTTGATGCTTCTCATCTCTCTCCCTGTCTGTCCCTATCTGTCTCTCATTCTGAATCTCTCAGTCTCTGTCAAAATATAAAAATAAAACAAGAAAAATTTTTGTTTTCACACACTGATAGATACAGAGAACAGGTTACTAGGAGGGAGAGGAGTTGGGGGACTGGGTAAAAAAAGGTGAAAGGATTAAGAAATGCAAATGGGAAGTGTCCACCATTGGTGCCAATTCAACACCAATGGGAATCCCCAATTTAGGATGTGGTGAAGAAGGAAACTATTCAATGCAAAACAACTCAATTTTGATACAGTCTTCCCTGTGCTGGTATGCTCCACTAAGACATCTTTGGTGGTTCAGTTCAGTCAGTGATATAGTCCTCAGTGGAAAGAAAAACTACTCTCTCAAAACCAAAGTGGGGCTGGCTTATATGGATAGAAGTTCCTACCTCTGGTCCTTGATTGGTCTGTCTTCATGCAGATGAGGACTCCAAATCCTTGCGGTTTGATTGGTTTAAAAGGCACTTTCCTGATTGGTCAGAATGGAGCTCTTCTGATCTGTCAGTGAAGATGTTGATGGGCTAAGCTGCTCATCTCCAATTGAATGGGAAAAGCCTGTATTGGTTGAAGTAGTCCAGGAACTCCTTTATAAGGACTGGCTCAGAGGGCAGAAACAAAGTTCAGGCAGGTAGTTCAGTGCAGAGGTGAATAGTTTAGTGCAGGCTTCTCCATCAAGTACAGTTTATGTGAGACGCCCCTGTGTATAAATGGCTGCTAGGCTGTTTTTGTTTGTTTGTCTTTATTTTGAGCCCAGTTAGCCAACAGGAACCCTTCTTAGTAGCTTCTTCTTTCTCAGGGTCCACAGTAGTTACAAAATAGTCACAGGGATGCAAAAAAGGGAAATATAATCAATAATATTGTGGTAATTGTGTAGGTGCCAGGTGGGTACTGAATATATCTGGGGGAACACTTTGTAAAGTATATGATTGTCTAACCACTATGCTGTACACCAAATATACAAACTAATATTGAATGTAAACTGTAATTGAAAAAATGAAAATATACTTTTTGTTTTTGAAGCTTTATTTTTTTATTTTATTTTATTTTACAGGGACAGAGAGAGAGTCAGAGAGAGGGACAGACAGACAGGAACAGAGAGAGGTGAGAAGCATCAATCATTAGTTTTTTGTTGTCGTTGCAACACCTTAGTTGTTCTTCAATTGCTTTCTCACATGTGCCTTGACCGCGGGCCTTCAGCAGACCGAGCACCCCCTTGCTGGAGCCAGCGACTTTGGGTCCAAGCTGGTGAGCTTTTTGCTCAAGCCAGATGGGCCCGCACTCAAGCTGGCGAGCTTGGGGTCTCGAACCTGGGTCTTCCGCATCCCAGTCCGACACTTTATCCACTGCACCATCACCTGGTCAGGCAGACTTTATTCATTTTAGAGAGAAGCAGGAAGCATCAACTCCCATATGTGCCTTGACCGGGCAAGCCCAGGGTTTCAAACCAGCGACCTCAGTGTTCCAGGTCAACGCTTTATCCACTGCGCCACCACAGGTCAGGTGGGGCTTTATTGATTTTAAAACTGGGGACCTGTCCATCAGCAGATTTTCAAAGTGTGGTTCAGGGTCCCCTAGGGGTTGCCAAGACCCTGTCAGGCTATTCAGGGGGTCAGAATTATTTTCATACTAACACTGAGACATTACTAGTCTTTTTCATTTTCATTCTATCATGAGTGTACACTGGAATTTTCCAGAAGCTACACAGCATGCAGTATGATGACTAACACAGAAGCAGCTACAAGGACCCAGCTGTTTCCTGTTGAGCCGGACATTAAAGATATTTGTAAAGTGATAAAAAAACAATGCAACTTTTCCCACTACATTTTTTTTGTTTGGAAAAAATTATTTTTATTAAAATAGCTTTAAATGTTAACTGCAATGAGTTTGTTATTTTTAAATGCATTGATAAATATATATTTTAAATTTTATTAATTTTCATTTCTAACATGGTAAATATTGATAGACTTAACCCACATAAATAATAACTTTTTTTTTTTAAGTGAGAGGAGAGGAGATAGTGAGACAGACCCCTGCATGTGCTCCAACTGAAACCACCCAGCAACCCTGTTTAGAGCCAATGCTCAAATCAACTGAGCTAGCCTCAGTGCCTGAGGCTGACACTTGGACCAATAAAGCCACTGGCTGCAGGAGGGGAAGAGAGATAGAAGGAGGAGAGGGAGGGGAAAACAAAGGGATGGTCACTTCTCATGTGTGCCCTGATGGGGGATTGTACTCGGGACTTCCACATGCTGGGCCAATGCTCTATCTGCTGAGCAAACCAGCCAGGGCCAATAATAATAACCCTTTAGGGTCTTTCATAATTTTAAGGGTGTAAAGATTTGAGAACTGCTGTTTGTGTCTAAGTATGTCCTGGTACACACACACACACACACACGCACACGCACATGCACACACACACACGGTGGGGCAAAAGTAGATTTACAGTTGTAAGTATACAGAACAGTTTATCTTTGTATTGTTGTTCATTAGTTATTGTATTATTTTCCATACAAACAACTGTAAACCTATTTTTGCCCCACCTTGTATGTGTGTGTGTGTGTGTGCATGTATATACTTTTTTGTTTTTTTACTGTGAGTCACAGTAAAAAACTGAACCAAGAGAGAACAGAGTTAAAACAAAAACAGAGCCTGACCAGGCGGTGGTGCAGTGGATAGAGTGTCGGACTGGGATGTGGAAAGACTCAGGTTCGAGACTCCACGGTCGCCAGCTTGAGCGCAGGCCCATCTGGCTTGAGCAAAAGCTCGCCAGCTTGGACCCAAGGTCGCTGGCTCCAGCAAGGGGTTGCTCAGTCTCCTGAAGGCCTGCGGTCAAGGCACATAGGAGAAAGCAATCAATGAACAACTAAGATGTTGCAACAGCAACAAAAAACTGATGATTGATGCTTCTCATCTCTCTCTGTTCCTGTCTGCCTGTTCCTATCTATCCCTCTCTCTGAATCTCTCTCTTTCTGTCTCTGAAAAAAAAAACAAAGAAACAAATATTATCTAAGAGGAAATTGACATGCAACTGAGGCCCTGTGTGAATCAGCTAGAGAAAAAGGGAAGGAATGGCGTGTTTGAGCAGAGGGAACAGCAGAATCAAAGAGGAAGGTAGGAGGTGGCCATCGAAGGAATGAAAGGAGCACAATTATTTAGTTTGTTCTCATCCCAGGCCAGGCTCCGATGCTCACTCACCCTCATGGAACCCCGCCTGAGGTAGGGGCAGCCATTGGTAAACCATCACACAAATAGACCTGCACCTTAAACTGGTGATAGACCCAACGAGGGAGAGGATAGGGGTGTGATTTTAGACTGGAGGAGTCAGGGTAGGTTTTTTTTAGGAAGGTGACTCAATTCTGGGCTTTACCAGAATTGAGTGGAGAAGTAATAGGTAGGAGAGTGGGGCAAAGAGTACTGAGACAGAGGGAACAGCACTGGGGGTGGCTCTGAGGCTGGGCAGCTGGTATGGCAGGGTCTGAATGGGTAGGGAAATGGGATCATGAGTAATGTCAGAGAGTTGAGCAAGGGCTGATTTAGTAGGTCATATAATGAGAAGTTTGGGTTTATTCTCAGCCAGTGAGAAGCTATCAAAGGGCTCTGAGCTGAAGAGGGACAGGGCCTGATCTGGTTTCCATGGGCTCCCCCATCTGTGGTGTAGAGACAGACTGAGGGTGGAAACTGGAGCCCAGGGATGAGGCAACTTCAATGGCCCAAGTGAGAGATGGTGGTGGCTCAAGCCAACTACAGGCAGCAGAGAAGGAGAGGCGCAAATGGCTTCAGGACAATAACAAGGGTGAACACGGATGTGAAGAACTTGGAACTCTCAAACTTTGATGGGAATGGTGCAGTCACTTTAGCAAACAGTCTGGCTCATCCCCAGAAGGTTAAACACAGCTTTACCATGTGGCTCGGCAATTCCACTCCTCAGTATTTTTGCAAGAGGAATGACAGCACGTGTCCACACAGATATTTGTACATGAATGTTCATAGCAGCATTACTCTTAAGAACCAAAATGTGGCCTGACCTGTGGTGGCGCAGAGGATGAAGCGTCGACCTGGAATGCTGAGGTTGCCGGTTCAAAACCCTGCACTTGTCTGGTCAAGGCACATATGGGAGTTGATGCTTACTGCTCCTCCCCCTTTCTCTCTCTCTCTCTCTCTCTCCTCTCTCCTCTCTCCTCTCTAAAAAATTTTAAAAAAAAGAACCAAAATGTGCAAGCAACCCAAATGTCCGACCACCGATGAATGGATCAACAAAATGTTTTCTATGCAGACAACACAATAGTATTCGGCCACAAAAGGGAATGGATCTGTGATAGGTGCTATCACATGAATGAACCTAGAAAACATTATGCTAAATGAGAAGAGCCAGACACAAGAGACCACAGATTGTAGGATCCCATTTATAGGAAATGTCCAGACCAGGCAAATCAGACAGAAGGTACATCAGTGGTTACCTTGGGATGCGGTGAGCTAAGGACTTCTTACTGGGGTGACGAAAATGTTCTAAAATTGATTGTGGTGAGCCTGGCCTGGGGCGGTGCAGTGGATTCCATTGACCTGGAACGCTGAGGTCCCTCGTTTGAAGCTCTGGGCTTGCCCGGTCAAAGCACATACAGCAAGGAATCAATTAACAACTAAAGTGAAGCAGCTATGAGTTGTTACTTCTCAGTCTCCTGCCCCTCCCTCTCTTTCCTCTCTTTGTAAAATCAATAAAATATTTTAAAAATTAAAATTAATTGTTGTGATTGTGAGGTTGGTTGGCAATGGGGGAAGATCACAGGAGGAACCAGGTCCAGGGACTTTGGCAGAAACCGCCCACACCCATAACCACCTAAAGAAATGGCACAGAGCATTTTGAAAAATCTGTCAGCCAATGAAATTTCAGCACATCATATCAACCCGCCACCACCTTACCAACGCTATAAATTACCCTCCCCCTCTGGGCGGGAGAAACTGTGCTTCTTCCCTGGCCCCTGTCTTGCGGACCAGTGATCCTCACCCGGGATGCACTTTAAATAAAGCTTTTGCTAGTCTACACTTGGTGGCTACGTCCTTCTTTCTTCCTTGGCAGAAAATACCTTACATTTGGTGCTGAAACCCAGGAGGAGCTTGAAGCCCACGGGGGCCACTCCTCTTCCCTTTCCTTCCGAGAAAGAACAGAACCTCCGACTTCCCACTCACTTTGGCACACGGTGAGTGTGGTAAGTCCCCTGCCTCCGGCCTCCCCTCAGTTCTTTCTGCCTTAGAGACTCCCTGTCCGTAATTGCAGCTGCATCAGGGACCTCTTATCTATTTCGAGTGCGTGTGTGCCCATGGAGACGTCCCAGACACTCCCACTCTACCTGACCAGTTCGGTGGCCAGAGATTGAGTTGCAGGACGCCAGTTCTCATCTCTGATCACTCCAAGGCTGAGGGCCGCTATAGAGGCACAGGAATCTAAACCTGGCTCAAAAACACTCCTGGAGTGCTTTATTCGGAATCTAAAACATTGATCCCTCCCTAAAGAAGAAGAAACTGATCTTTTTCTCCGATGTGGTCTGGCCACAGTACCCACTGGATAATGGAAGCAGGTGGCCTTCTGAAGAGACTTTCTATTTTAAGATCCTCATCAATTTATAGAACTATTGCTAGAGAACTGGAAAATGGTCAGAGATCCCTTACATTCAGGGCTTCTAGTATATATGCGCTCCCGTCCTAATCTCTGTGCTGCCTGCTCCACGGCACAGGTCCTTTTGACCAGAGAAACCTCAGCTAAACCCTCTGCTCCTGATCTTTCCTCCTTCGCCAACTCCCCTGAGGAACTCTCTCTTCCTCTTGCCCAACCCCCAGGGTGCCCCTCTGTCGGGACCCCTCCCTATCCCTCTGCAGACCTCTTCTGCTCTGGTCTCTTCCCTCCAGGAAGCTCCCTGCTGGCCAGAAACCCCACCCTTCTTGGCTGTGTTTTTAAGCCCCTCCCCCATCAGGCCCTCCTCCGCCACCAGCCATTGGTCCCCACCCAGGTTTGTAGGGCTCCTGACCCCACAGCCCAGCTCCAGTCTTCTTGCAGAAAGGCCTGTCACTGTCCTGCCTCTAGCTCTGGCATTTCTGGCCGGATCTGGGTGCTGAGCTCCCCAGGAGCCCCCCTCCTCTTATTCTCAACCCTCAAACCCTTATTCAAGACCTGATGAATATGGCATTTAAAGTTTTTAATGGTCGGGAGGAAAAGGCCGAGGTTGCTCGCCAGACCCACATGCAGCAGAAGGTAAAGCTCCAAACCCAGGCTTTGTGGCAGCCCTGAGGCCAGTAGAGCAACAGGGGCAAGGCATAGGAGGTGCCTAACCCAAGTCCAGGCTGCAAAGCGGAACCCCACCAGGAGTTTGCTTTAACTGCAGCAAAGAGGGTCACTGGGCCCGGCAGTGCCCCTGCCCAAGGCCACCCACTAAGCCCTGCCCTGACTGCAAGCAGCCCGGTCACTGGCGGATGCGATTTCCCCCTTCAGATAACAGGCTCTTCCTCGACACCTCTATGTGGAGGACAAGCCACCCAAATGGGAGGCCAAGCAAGCCAGACGGGCCCATCACTCGAACTTCTCAGCCTCATGGACAACTGATGCGGCCGGACTTGAAGAACCCCATCACCCTCACCAAGACCTGGGTAATACTGCAGGTAGTGGGTAAGTCCATCTCATTTCTTGTGGACACGGGGCTACCTTCTCTGTTTTGCCATCACACTCTGGACCTCTAGTTCCTTCATGGGTCTCAGTTACAGGAGTGGATGGGACCCCTTCAATTCCCCTTCGCATGCCACCCCTGACATGTAGTTTGGGCAGATTACCCTTTTCACACTCCTTCTTAGTCATGCCATCATGTCCTGTATCCCTTCTGGGTTGGGACATTCTACAAAGTCTCGAAACCACTATCCAGCTGACAACATCTTCCCACATACTTCTACCACTCCTTACTGAAGGTCTCCCACTACCATAAATTACCCTAACCCAATCACACCTCCTATTCCACCTTTTTACTGACAAAAAACACGGCAATGCTGTTGGTGTGCTAACTCAACCTGTGGGGCCTACATACCTTCCCATAGCATACCTCTCTAAACCAGAGATCCCCAAACTTTTTACACAGGGGGCCAGTTCACTGTCCCTCAGACCGTTGGAGGGCTGGACTATAAAAAAAACTATGAACAAATCCCTATGCACACCGCACATATCTTATTTTAAAGTAAAAAAACAAAATGGGAACAAATACAATATTTAAAATAAAGAACAAGTAAATTTAAATCAACAAACTGACCAGTATTTCAATGGGAACTATGGGTGCGGATGCATCCTGTGTTCCTCTCACTGACCACCAATGAAAGAGGTGCCCCTTCCTGAAGTGCGGCGGGGGCCGGATAAATGGCCTCAGGGGGCCGCATGCGGCTGTGGGCGTAGTTTGGGGACCCCTGCTCTAAACAATTGGACACCACCGTCAAAACCTGGCAGCCCTGCCTTCAGGCACTGAGCACGGCAGCCAAACTCACCAAGGAGGCTATTAAGCTCACCCTTTCCCAACCCATCTCTGTCTTCTCCCACAGGCTCACCAACCTCCTTTCACACAAATCTCTTTCTCTATTGGGTCCTTCCCGCCTACTACTGCCATCTCCAACGACACTTCCGGAACCCACCCACTCTTGCAGAGCTAATAGATTTCCTCAACAGACCCCCGAGATGGATTGTCACATTCTCCTTTAAAAGATCCAGATCTAATACTCTTTGTAGATGGGAGCTCTGTACAGGGACCTGATGGATGACGATGGGTGGCCTACGTGGTGGTCACCATCTCCTCCACCCTAGAAGCCCAACAGCTGCCAGAGGGCACCACCTCCCAGAAAGCAAAGCTAATTGCCCTCACACAGGCACTCACTCTGGCCCAGGGAAAACACATAACTATATATACTGACTTTATCTTTTTTTTTTTATATACATATAAGGACAAAGAGAGAGTCAGAGAGAGGGATAGATAGAGACAGACAGACAGGAACGGAGAGAGGTGAGAAGCATCAATCGTTAGTTTTCCATTGCCATTGCAACACCATAGTTGTTCATTGTTTGCTTTCTCACATGTGCCTTGACCACGGGCCTTCAGCAGATATATACTGACATTAAATATGCTTTTCTTATCACCCACAGCCACTCTGTCTTCTGGAAGGAAAGGGGCTTCCTCACTACCAAGGACTCCCCAGTAATCAATGCTACCCTCATGTCTAAACTTTTGCAGGCATTACAGCTTCCTGCTGAGGTCGCTGTGGTACATTGTAGGGACCATCAAATCTCTCAAAACCCGGTGGCCTTGGGAAATGCTTGGGCTGACACGGCAGCTCGAAACCGCACCACGGGGACCTCCCCCACTCCTCTCATGTTTCTCTCCACCTCCTTGAAACCTTCCTACACTCCTGAGGAAGAACAGACCCTCCTCAGAAAGGGTGGAGACGTGCGCAACCAGGGATGGATATTTCTCGGAGATAGAATTGCCTTACCAAAAGGACAGGCTGAAACTCTCCTTTCTGATATCCACTGTTCCTTACACATAGGGCCAAACGCTCTCTATCGGTTCTTGCAACCACTCTTTTTCTTCCCAGACCTCCAGCAGACTATCGAAAAGGAACACACAGCATGCACTGTCTGTTCCAAAACCTCTACACAAGGGGGACTCTGCCCCCGCTTCCCTACTCATCAACTGAGGGGGCACATGCCAGGCCAGGATCGGCAAATTGACTTCAGTCATATGCCCCCTCACAAAAAACTCAGTTATCTCTTAACTTTTGTTAATACCTTTTCAGGGTGGATAGAAGCCTTTCCCACCTCTCAAGAAATGGCAGATACCATTGCCTTCATTCTTTTTTTTTTTTTTTAAACATTTTTTAAAATTTCTTTTTATTTTATCTTATTTTATTCATTTTAGAGAGGAGACACAGAGAGAGAGAGAGAGAGAGAGAGAGAAAGGGGGGAGGAGCTGGAAGCATCAACTCCCATATGTGCTTTGACCAGACCAGTGCAGGGTTTTGAACTGGCGACCTCAGTGTTCCCAGGTCGATGCTTTATCCACTGCGCCACCACAGGTCAGGCTATTGCCTTCATTCTTGTTGAAAACATCATCCCGCAGTTTGGACTGCCGACTACCATCCAGTCAGACAACGGCCCGGCCTTCACTGCCCAAATAGTCCAGCAGGTTGCCACCTCTCTCAATATTACCTGAACACTCCACATACCCTATCACCCATAGTCATCGTGTAAGGTGGAGAGGGCTAGTGGCATTCTGAAGGATCAGCTAACCAAACTTTCCATCAAGACCAGACTCTCCTGGCCAAACCTCCTCCCCACGACACTCACCAGAATCAGAGCAACCCTGCGAAACCCCTGCCCCTTTGAGCTGGTTTAGGGTAGATCATTCCTAATCAATCACAACTTACCAATTAACCCCCCTCCTCTCGCCACATACCTTTTCTTTCTATCCCTACTCCACCATCTTCTCAGTGAACATGCAGACCAGACCCTTCCTCCCAAAGGGGGTCCAGATGAAGCACACTCAGCGGTCCCTACAGCCCAGGTGGACGGGACCCCATACAGTAATATTGACTACTCCTACCGCAGCCAAGCTCCTAGGGCAAACACCTTGGTACAAGGTGAGAGGCAAACACGTCTCTTGCCTCAAGCTTGCCCCCATGCAGGACCACTGGCAGTCAGAACCACTGGGCCCCACCCGTCTTCAGCTCACCAAAAGGTTGGGCCCTGCAGATCCTCCTGTTTCTCCTGTCCCTCCCACCGGGAACCTGCCGCCAGAGTGAAGTAAAGCAGGGAGGATGCTGTTACTATATCAATGAGGCTGGACTGACGGAAGAAAACATCAATGTTCTCAACTGTCTGCAAGAGAAACGGCGCAAGGACCTCTCTTCCTACAACCCGCTTAACTCCTTCCTGGTGGCAGCCACCCATCCTCACCTGAGCTACCCCTATCCTAGGTCCTCTTCTAATTATCAGCATATTACTCATGTTGCTCCTCTTTCTCTTAGACTCTTACAGGGCCGCATCCACGAGGTTTCTCGAGTCACGGTCAACCAGATGCTCCTACACCCATATACGTGACTCCCCTCAGAGCCACCTCCTTCCTGGAATGTGAGGTAGGTTGGCAATGGGGGAAGGTCACATGAGGAACCAGGTCTGGGGTCTTTGGCCGAAACTGCCCACACCCATTATTGGTCAAATAAGTTTGTAAATATGATATATATATATTTGCTCGCTTATAATTTGTATTGGGTGTGGGGGACAGGCTGTAAGCAGGAGGCCAGGTTGTTATAGCCTAAGGCTTAGTTTGTTTGTTTGTTTTTTAAATTAAGCAGCTGCTTTATTTATTTATTTTTTACAGGGACAGAGAGAGAGTCACAGAGAGGGATAGATAGGGACAGACAGACAGGAACGGAGAGAGGTGAGAAGCATCAATCATTAGTTTTTGTTGCCATTGCGACACCATAGTTGTTCATTGATTGCTTTCTCACATGTGCCTTGACTGCGGGCCTTCAGCAGACAGAACCACCCCTTGCTGGAGCCAGCGACCTTGGGTCCAAGCTGACAAGCTTTTTGCTCAAGCCAGATGGGCCCGCGCTCAAGCTGGCAAGCTCAGGGTCTCGAACCTGGGTCTTCTGCATCCCAGTCCGACGCTCTATTCACTGCGCCGCCACCTGGTCAGGCCTAAGGCTTAGTTTTAAGACTAACCTTTTTCCCACACCCTTGACTAATTGCATGATGTGGGGTGGTGCACTCATCAGGAATCCCATTATGTCTCAGATTAGTGACTTTGTATCAGAGACTTCCTTGTTTATAGATTGGATTAAAGGTTAGGATTTATACACTATAAAGTGGGGCAGACTGGGAGCTTGCTCTCTCTTGGTTCCTGCTATCACCATTGCAGGGGCCTCCCTGATCCCTTGCCCTCCATGGGAAAAGCAGGTTTTCTGCTTTTCCCTTGTCTTCTCTGTGGCTTGCCTGTCTTGGTGAGAAACCAATAAACAGAAGAATGACCTACCATCCTCTGCCTCCACCGTTTCTTTACTGTCAGCCCGAATCCAATGGGAACCTGCATGTGAATGGCCACGATGGCGGCTCATGGCCTTACAACTGGCGTAGTTGGCAGGATTTGGAGATCAGTATGGGGCCGCCACACTTGAGGGGTGGGGTAGAGGACTGGTTGCTGTTCTGGCTTTCCATGGCTGTTCTTTTAGGGGTCATGGGCTGCGTGTTTTTTACTCAAGAGGAAACCAGGAGTTCTGTGTGAGAAGCTGCCCAAGGCCAAAACCTTCAATATGAATTGCAAATCGAATGGCAGAAAAGGCTGGAATTGGAGCAAGCACTGGAGAAGGAGTTTCGGGTTCGTGAGTTGCAGTTTGCCCTGGAAGCTGAACGTTTGCACTGGTAGTTGTTGGAGAAACAACTGCGGATTCAAGAGCTCGAGTCTCAGCTTCTGGCCAAAAGCCAGCAGCCACAGGAGCCTAAACGGTCATCAAAGGAGCAGCAGCACCCGTGCCAGCGGACTGGCTTTGAGTCAGCGGGAGCAGGTGCTTGCAACTCCTCTTCTGAGGATGAGAAGGCTCAGGCTGAAGCTGCCATATGCACACTGAGAGCCCGACCAGTGGTCGCCAAGAAGGTAAAAATCCAGCAGCGTAGAGTCCCTCAGGGGCAGCCACAGCCTCCTGCCCGGGTAGTGGAACACTTTGTGGTCCAGCCCTATACCCAGGCAGAGCTGATGGAGTTGGGGGCACAATTTAGGCAGAAACCTACTGAATCCCTGGTAGCCTGGTTACTACAATTATGGGACATAGGGGTGGATGGCATCATGCTCTCCGGAACAGAGATGGAGAAATTGGCCGCCATTACCACACACTCCTCCTTGAGGCAGCATCTTCAGAACTGCCATGGCAACCCAGGAGACCATACCCTATTAGAACGGGTGATGGCTGCCATTTGTATGGTCTGGCAGAATGCTGGAGAATTGCCAGGGGCAATGAGTCAGTGGCAGTGCTACAGTGAGTTAGTAAAGGTCCTTCAGGAACTATGTATGAAGAATGCTGTTTTCAACCCTGGGTTCCGTGGGCCAGACAAGGAAGTGTTTATGGCAAAAATGAGGGAATTTATCCTTGCTAGTGCCCCATCAGCCCTTTTTGGGTCACTTGTGGCTATGTTGGGCCCCTATATGGGGCAGCCCATCAATGCAGTTACACAGATGGTAGCAGATTTGGGAGAGCTGGAGGTCGCTCGGGATCATAAAGTAGTGAGGGCTGCTGCCTATGTTGCCCCACATACACAACTAACAAGGGAAACGGGCCTATAAAGGTTACCCGAACACAGATGTGGGTAGATTTGATTGCGGCTGGAGCAGATAAGGGGACATTGGATGGCCATTCTAATAAAATTCTTTTGGAGCTTTGGCGGCAGCTTAAACCAGAACAGAAGTTCCAGCCACTGAGATGAAAGGCCCAGCAGCTACCAATAAACGTTTGGTGCGCGGGCAGCTCGGTTACAAGATTATATGATAGAGACGGCCGAGGGAGAGGAGAACTCCCAAGACCCATTGTACCAGTTTGAACAGGAAAAGGGCCGAGGGACCCGTCTAATGGGGATGGGCGGGGACCGGAGGCCACACGTGGAACTGGCTATCCATTGGTCCCCTTCCAATGTACAATGGGTGTTGGCCTTGGTGGATACAGGTGCAGAATGTTCCCTCCTCTATGGGAACCCAGAGCGGTTTGCTGGGACCCCAGTGACCATTGACGGTTATGGGGGCCAAAGTGTTCAAGTGAAGCCAATAACTATTCCATTGGGGATAGGGAGACTGCCTCCTAAGCCATATAAGATGTATGTATCTCCTATTCCTGAATATATTTTTGGGGTAGATGTCTTGCAAGGACTGTGGTTGGAAACTACAGCCGGGGAGTTCCGGCTGCTGATCAGGGTTGTGAAGGCAGTGTTGCAGTGACACACATCACATTCCCCTTTGCAACTGCCCATCCCTCGGCGTGTGACTAACATGAAGCAGTACCACCTGCCAGGTGGTTATGAAGAAGTCACAGGGACAATCCTTGAACTAGAAAAGGTGGGGATCATCTGGCCAGCACACAGTCCTTACAACTCCCCGCTATGGCCTGTGTACAAACCAGACGGAACCTGGAGAATGACAGTAGATTACAGAGAACTTAACAAAGTTGTTCCCCCTTTGCACACTGCTGTTCCCTCGATAGCTAACATGTTGGATCGGCTAAGCCATGAGTTGGGGACATACCACTTTGTGGCAGACTTGGCCAATGCTTTTTTCTCTATTGATATAGCTGCAGAGAGTCAAGACCAATTTGCCCTCAGTTGGGAAGGGAGACAATGGACCTTTACAGTATTACCCCAGGGCTATTTGCATAGCCCCATCTTGTGCCCTGGGCTGCTGGCTGCTGACCTGGCTAAATGGAAACAGCCAGAGGCAGTTCGCATATACCATTATATTGATGATATTATACTAACTAGTGATTCTCTTCCAGAATTGGAGCAAGCAGTCCCTACCCTGCTATCCCATTTGAAAGCATATGGCTGGACAGTCAACGAGAACAAATTACAAGGACCTGGGTTATCTGTTAAATTCTTGGGAGTTGTCTGGTCGGGTAAGACAAAAGTTATCTCTGACGCAGTTATAGATAAGATCCAAGCATACCCCATGCCCACGTCGGTAAAAGTTACAGGAATTCTTAGGTTTGTTGGGGTATTGGCGAGCATTTATACTCCATTTGGCTCAGTTACTACGCCCCTTGTACAACCTTATTCGGAAGGGGGTCCATTGGGATTGGACTGAGCAGGCACAAGGTTCATTTGCAGCAGCTAAGAGAGCTGTCAAGGTGTCACAGGCCTTGAATGTGTTTGATCCTGCCAGGCCCTGTGAGCTGGATGTTCATGTGGCCTCGGAGGGGTTTGGATGGGGCTTGTGGCAAGGGACAGAGCACTTTCGGCAACCTATCTGGTTTTGGTCCCAATTGTGGAAAGGTGCTGAAGTCCGTTACTCATTAGTGGAGAAGCAGCAGGCAGCTGTGTATGCTGCCGTCCTGGCCACTGAGAGTATTACAACCACACCAGTTACAGTCAAGACAACATACCCTATAGCAGGATGGGTGAGAGATTGGGCGACCAAACCACGTAGTGGTATGGCCCAAATGTTCACCCTGGCCAAGTGGGGTGCCTACCTGCAACAACACTGTGCTCTTAGCACCAGCCCGTTGAGGGCAGAACTGCAGAAAATCTTGGGTCCAGTCACCTATGCGACCTTAGAGTCAGGTACAACTGGGGTTCAGGAGGCAGAACCTGAAGTCAGTCCCTACCAGGAGGGGCGGGTGCCCGTCCCTGAGGATACCTGGTATACTGATGGTTCCAGCAGGGACCAACCTGCCAAGTGGACAGCTATAGCCTTCCATCCGACCACTGAGACTATTTGGATGGACACAGGTACAGGCCAAAGCAGCCAATGGGCAGAATTAAGAGCTCTTTGGCTAGTTGCCCATAATGAACCTTCACCTCTGGTGATCTGTACTGACAGCTGGGCTGTCTATCGTGAACTGACCCTTTGGATTGCTACTTGGCACATTAACCAGTGGATGGTAATGCACCGTCCACTATGGGGTCAGGCCATGTGGCAGGACTTATGGGAAATAGGACACCAGAAGCAGGTGACAGTATATCATGTCACGGGGCATGCCCCTCTAGCCCCTCCTGGGAATGACGAGGCAGATATGTTGGCAAGGGTGCGATGGTTGGAGACTGCACCTGCAGGTGATGTGGCGCAGTGGCTCCACCGGCGCCTGCTCTATGCGGGACAGAAAACTATGTGGGCTACGGTTAAGGCGTGGAACTTGCCTGTGTCCTATGCAGAGGTACTTGCAGCCTGTGAGCGATGTGCAGTGTGTTCCAAGGAGCACCCACGGAGACCACTGGTGTCACCTGGACAGATCCAGAGGGGTCATGTTCCACTGACACGATGGCAAAGAGACATCACTGGACCCTTACCAAAGTCAGAAGGGTACCAGTATGCAGTCACTTGTGTAGATACTGCCACCGGTCTGCTTGCTGCTTATCCCGCCCGTAACCCTGACCAGAGGGCAGTCATACAGGCTCTGGTGACACAGGGGGCCAGTCCACTGTCCCTCAGACCGTTGGAGGGCCAGACTATAAAACAAACTATGAACAAATCCCTATGCACACTGCACATATCTTATTTTAAAGTAAAAAAATAAAATGGGAACAAATGCAATATTTAAAATAAAGAACAAGTAAATTTTAAAAAAAAAATATTTATTTTATTTTATTCATTATAGAGAGGAGACACAGAGTGAGTGAGAGAGAGAGAGAGAGAGAGAAAGAGAGAAAGGGGGGAGGAGCTGGAAGCATCAACTCCCATATGTGCCTTGACCAGACCAGTGCAGGGTTTTGAACTGGCGACCTCAGTGTTCCCAGGTCGATGCTTTATCCACTGAGCCACCACAGGTCAGGCAAAGAACAAGTAAATTTAAATCAACAAACTGACCAGTATTTCAATGGGAACTATGGGTGCGGATGCATCCTGTGCTCCTCTCACTGACCACCAATCAAAGCGGTGCCCCTCCTGGAAGTGCGATGTGGGCCGGATAAATGGCCTTAGGGGGCCGCATGTGGCCCGGCCCGCGGGGCCGTAGTTTGGGGACCCCTGGCCTGAGTGTTGCATACAGGTGACCGCTGGTCCTTGAAAGTGACAATGGTACCCATTTCACTGGTTCAATGGTGAGGCAGTGGGCTCAAGAGCTGGGGGTGGACTGGAAGCACCATGTTCCCTACCACCCCCAGGCTGCTGGTATCATTGAGTGGTATAATGGACTCAATGCAGGGACTGCGACAGGAGGGGGGGCACCAGCTCCCTTACTGGATGGACACGCCGCTTATGGACAGTACCCCAGATTTTGAATGAGATACCTCGACGGGGGAGCCCAGCTCCAGTAGAGACCCTCCTGTATCGGGCAGCTGCCCCCATTCAGTTGCAGATACGCACCAAGGACATTTTACTCAAGCCAGGTTTTGGACAGCAGGACAACGTCTCTTGCCTGCCCAACAGCCCTTCTTAAAGGCCGTTATAACCTGAGGCTTAGTTTTAAGACTAAGTTTTTCCCCACACCCTTGACTAATTGCATGATGTGGGGTGGTGCACTCTCATAAGGAATCCCATTATGCCTCAGATAAGTGATTTTGTATCAGAGACTTCCTTGTTTGTATATTGGATTAAAGGTTTTGATTTCTATGCTATAAAGTGGGGCAGACTGGGAGCTTGCTCTCTCTCGGTTTCTGCTATCACCATTGCAGTGACCTCCCTGATCCCTTGCCCTCCCTGCTCCCTTATCTTCTCTTCTGGCTTGCCTGTCTTGGTGAGACACCAATAAACAGAATGGCCCACCATCCTCTGACTCCACCATTTCTTTACCGTCTGTCTGAATCCAATGGAAACCTGCATGTGAATGGCCACGATGGCGGCTCTTGGCCATATACCCATGCCCACCAAAAGAAACTCACAGGAGCATTTTGAAAAATCTGTCAGCCAATGAAATTTCGCCACGTCATATCAACCCATCACCACCTTACTGATGGTATAAATTACCACCCCCCCCTAGGCGGGAGAAACTGCAACTTCCCTGGCCCCTGTCTTGCAGACCAGTGAACCTTGCCCGGCATGTACTCTAAAGCTTTTGCTAGTTCACACTTGGTGGCTACATCCTTCTTTCTTCCTCGGCAGAAAATACCTTACAGTGATCGTTGTAAAACTCCATGAATATATTAAAAAACGCTGAATTGTACTGTTCTAAGTAGGTGAATTGTATGGTGTGTAAATTCTTTTTTTTTTTAAGATTTTATTTATTCATTTTAGAGAGGAGGAAGAGAGAGAAGGGGGGAGGAGCAGGAAGCATGAACTTTCATATGTGCCTTGACCAGGTAAGCCCGGGGTTTTTTTGAACTGGTGACCTCAGCGTTCTAGGTTGACGCTTTATCCACTGCGCCACCACGGGTCAGGCTGGTGTGTAAATTCTATCTCAGTTAAGCTGTTGAAAATTTGCTTCAGGATATGTTTTGGCAGGAGACTGTGCTGGTCTCAGTGAGGGTTTGAGCATGGGGGCTGAGGAAGAAGGAAGTGTCTAGAATGTTTACGAGGGTGGTTTAGATAACTGGGTAGACAGAGGAGCCTTCTGCAGACAACATTTGCAGAAATCACTTTGCATGTTTCCTGGTTCTTAGGAAATGCTCCATAAATATTGATTATTGCCATTATTATGGTGATTCTCTTAAAACTTGAATCAGATCTCATTGCTTCTCAGCTCAGAACCCTTCTGTGGCTTACAGTAAAAACAAAGTCCTCACTGTGGTCCCAAGGCCTTATAAGATGGTCCCCTCACCCCCACTCCCTCTCTGAACCTCACCTCCTACCTTCTCTACCCCCCTGTTTACAGGGTATGGCCATACTGGCCTCCTCTAAATTCCTCTCCTAGTCTAAGCCTGGTCCTACCTCAGGGCCTTTGGATTGGCTGTTCCCTATTCCTCAATATCCACATGGCTTCTCCCTCACTTCTTTTACATTGAAGCTCAAATGTCACCTCCTCAGTGAAGCCCTCCTGATTACCTTATTGTTGGGCAGATAAAATATATTATGCTCACTTTGTTAAAGATGGCACTGCCCACATGGAAGCCCGTTGCCCAGGTGATAATATTAGTTGCCCTTCTTGCTTGGGTTGGGCGTGATTATATTAATGTGTGTTAGGGACAGGCTGTAAGCAGGCAGGATCATTATAGCCTGAGGCTTAGTTTTAAGACTAAGCTTTTCCACACTCCCTTGACTGATTGGATGATGTAGGGGGGTGCACTCTCATGAGGAATCCTCCCATTATGCCTCAGATAAGTGACTTTGTATCAGAGACTTCCTTGTTTGTATATTGGATTAAATGTTTGGATTTCTACACTATAAAGTGGGGTAGACCAGGAGCTTGTTCTCTCTCAGTTCCTTAGATTAGCATTAGAGAGGAGAGCAGAGAAAGGCCATGTGAGGAGAGGAGAAGCAGCCAAGATGGCGGGGTGCTGAAGGAGAAGCCAGTCTGTGCAGAGAGAAGGAGATGGGAAACAGGTGAATAAGGCTGGTGAGGTAGAAAACTTTGATTTTAGGAAACTCAGATAAGTCAGTGGCTTTGGGAGCCCTGAATGGAAAGAGAAGTGTTTTCCCACTGTGTGTATTTCTTGCCCGCCAGGTGCAAGCGAGGTTAAAGATGATGGCCCCCCAGTTCTTGGCTCCATTGTTTCATTACCATCTGACCGAATCAAATGCAAACCTGCATGGGCCAGGTGACTGTGATGGTGGCCGTGGCCACTGGCCTTACACTTATTAACAACTACATCCCCCCAACACTGCATCTCACATACAGAATTCCTTTTTTCTCTCCATCACCACATGGCACATTAGATCTGTTGCTTCTTTCTTTGGTTTATTGTCATTTCTCTCAGTAAAGCCCCATAAGGGCCTGCATCTGTTTCTCCTGTTCCCTGCTCTCCTCCTAGTGCCTTCTAGAGTTTCTAGCACAATAAACATTTGCTGAAGGAAGAAAAGAATTCGAGGCCACTTCCTGTTGATGCATTTGCTGGTGGATTAAAACCATGGCCTCTAGTCACTCAAATGTTGCCCATTTGGCACGATTGCAGGTATTTGGGAGGATAGAGCTGGCCAGGTGTTGTGGGGATGCAGTCGGCATCTTGACTGCTGACCTGGGTCACTTAATGAGAAGCTTCCAGTGAGGGTGACATTTGGGCCCAGCTGTGACTGATCAGGGGAAAGGCTGTGGCTGGGGGTGGGAAGTAGAGAAAGGAGGGCACTTCAGGCCAGGGGGATGGAGGCACAAAGACCTGGAGGTGTGAAACCGCTTGGGACATTTAGGCAACTTCCACCTGACCCGCCCACTGCCTCCCCAGCTCAGTGACTTGTGACCAAAAGCTCACAGTCATTGCTGACTCCTCGTTCTCACACCCCCACATCCCTTTGTCAGCTGTCCTTGCTTTCAAAATATTCCCAGAGCCTGACCACCTCTCACCAGCTCTCCCTCAACACCACTGTTTGCTCGGACTGGTGCGGTAACCTCTTTAATTGTCTCCCTACTTGTCAAACACACAGCTCCTCCTCTGTCTCTGGGAAACCAGGAAAGCCTTTTATCTAAGGTGCCAACCTTTTTACAATGAGAAGGACAAAAATAAATGAAAGAAAACAATATCATAAATAAAAGAAACATTTTATTCATTGCAACAATAATACACTATAGTAGGATAAATACATAATAACATTTGTAATATTTTATATTGTAATTATGCTTACATGCTTATTAATTTTTAATAATAATTGTAAGAAAAAAGTACTCATTTAGATACACACACAATGGATCTACTCTACATCGATCGAATACAGACATTTGCAGATTAGTTTTCTAATATCAAAAAGGAGGACATGGCCTGACCTGTGGTTGCGCAGTGGATAAAAGCGTCGACCTGGGAACACTGAGGTCGCCAGTTCAAAACCCTGCACTGGTCTGGTCAAGGCACATATGGGAGTTGATGCTTCCAGCTCCTCCCCTCTTTCTCTCTTTCTCTCTCTCTCTCTCTCTCTCTCTCTCTCACTCTGTGTCTCCTCTCTAAAATGAATAAAATAAAAAAATTAAAAAAAAAGAAATTAAAAAAAAAAAAGGAGGACATGTAGGAGGACACTTTTCCAGGGAGGACAGAACTTACAAAAGAAGGACTGTTCTCCCTAAAGAAGGATGATTGATCACCTTATTTTAGCACCTCAGTCAGGTTCTGCCTGTCCTCTGTCCCACCATCCATGGCCCAACTCTCAGAGGAAAAGTCTGAGCTCTGTCATGGCCCACAGGCCCTGAATGGTCCACCACTCGATTCTCTTATGCACTGTCTCCGGCCCCTCTGCCACTCAGCCCTCCACCACGCAGGTGACTCGCTCCTGTCCCTCCGACACACTGTGAGTAGCAAACTGCCCCAGGGTCTTGTGCCAACTGTTTTCCTCCAGGGAATGTCCTTTCCCCAGATCTGCACCTGGCTGGCCTCCTTGCTTCCCGACCACCCTCCCAGGCCTTGAGCCACCTCATTTGACTTCATTCCAGTTAGCTCTGCTGATGTCAGGCTACCCAGGAAGGAGCCCTGGAGGGCTGGATCTTCGCCTATCACATTTCCAGCCCCCTCTCCCACCCTGCCACCTGTACATAGAAGGGGTTCAGAAATTATGTGTCCAGTGATTGGAGGAGCAAGGCTGGGGTGAAGGGGAGCAGTGGGCAGGAGTGAGGTTACCAGAAATCTCTGAGCATCTACTGGTGGGGCCTTGACTAGGGTGACTAGAGTTGGGGGCACACAGCCTCCTCCTCCTTTATATAATTCAAGTTCTGATGAGCTCTCCCTCTCAGAAGCACACCCTCGCCTTTCCCACCCCCCCAACCCAGGTGTGTCTGTTTCATTTGCCTTTTCCTCCCCAAAGTTCTGCCAACCCTGCTTCTGCCTCTGTAACTTGGTTCCTGAGCCCAAGCAGCCCAGCTGGCTCACTTTTTCTACCTCTTTTTGTTGTTGTTGTTTGCTTGATTTCTCTTCTTCCTTTTAAAGTTTTTATTTATTGATTTTAGAGAGAGAAGGGAGAAGGAGTGGGAAGCAGTAAGCCTGAGGTTTCAGCACTCCAGTTGTTTTACAATTTTGTTTTGTTTTTTAGAGAGAGAGAGAGACAGAAATGGAGAGAGATGAGAAACATCAGCTTGCAGTCGTGGTCCTACGGCTTCGAACCAGCGACCTCAGCGTTCTAGGTTGATTTTTTGTTTGTTTTTTTGTTTTTTTTGTTTTTTTTTTACAGGGACAGAGAGAGGGATAGATAGGGACAGACAGACAGGAAGGGAGAGAGAGAGGTGAGAAGCATCAATCATTAGTTTCTCGTTGCCGTTACAACACCATAGTTGTTCATTGATTGCTTTCTCACATGTGCCTTGACTGCGGGCCTTCAGCAGACTGAGCAACCCCCTGCTGGAGCCAGCGGCCTTGGGTCCAAGCTGGCGAGCTTTTGTTCAAGCCAGATGGGCCCGCGCTCAAGCTGGCGACCTCGGGGTCTCGAACCGGAGTCTTCTGCATCCCAGTCTGATGCCCTATCCACCTCGTCACCACCTGGTCAGGCTAGGTCGATGTTTTATTCACTGCACCACCACAGGTCAGGTTGTAACTTTCCAAATAAACTTTCTCTTACAATTTGAAATAAAAAAAAAAAAAGAAAGAGGAAGAAGAAGAAGAAAATTCTGCTGTTTGGGACAACATGGATGAATATTGAGGGCATTATGCTAAGTCAGTCAGAGAAATACAAACATGGTATGATCTCACTTGTATGTGGAATCTAAAAAAGCCAAACTCATAGATGTATAGAGGTTGGGGTGGTGGTGGAGAATAAGGTGGTGTTAATCGAAGAGAACAAACTTCCAGATATAAGAGGAGTAAGTTCTGGGGATACATGGTGGCTATGGTTAACAATACTGCATCGTATTCTTGAGAGTTGCTAAGAATAAATCTTAAATGTTCTAATGCTCTCACCACAGAAAAATGATAAATATGTGAGGTGAAGAACGTTACATGTGTTAACTAACCTTACTGTGATAATCACTTTTCAGTACATACATATATCAAATTATCACACTGTACACCTTAAACTTACACAAGGTTATATGTCAATTATATTTCAATAAAGTTAGAGGGGGTAAATAAAGAAAAGATATTGAAAGGTCACTGCGCTGTGAGTTCAGAAAGGAAAATTCTATGAGGCTAACGGTGCTGCCTCAAAGCTCATTCATTCATTCATCATTCATTTACTCACTCGCTCGCTCATTCATTCATTTATCCAGCAAGAAAACAGGTCTCTATCCTGGCAGGTGAGTTAGTGTGAAGAAGGAAGCAATAAGGATAGCAATATAACAGTATTGTGCTTCACTGTTAACTGAGGTATAATTTACATATAGTCACATGCACAGATCTTTTTTTTATTTGATTTTAATTTATTGTGTTTACATAGATTCTAGTGTTGCCCTGAATGCATCCCCCCTCCCCTGTATTCCCCTCAACATCTCCTTTGCCCCCCTTCCGATAGCGCCCTCCCCCCTTCCCTTCAGGTTTATCCCATCCTAACACCCCACTTTCCCTCTGTTCTCTTTTCCTCTGGTCCTTTTGATCTCTCCTTTGTCTCAATTCCGTTCCTCAGTTCACCTTGTTCATTGGATTCCTCAAATGAGTGAGGTCATATGATACTTTTCTTTTTCTGCCTGGCTCATTTCTCTTAACATAATAGTTTCCATGTCCATCCATGTTGTCGCAAAAGTTAAGATTTCCTTCTTTTTCATGGCCCCATAGTATTCCATTGTATATATGTACCACTGCTTTTTTTTTTTTTTATAATGAAATCACTTTATTTATTTATTCATTTTAGAGGAAGGGGAGAGAGAGAGAGAGAGAAGCGGGGGAGGAGCAGGAAGCTTCAACTCCCACATGTGCCTTGACCAGGCAAGCCCAGGGTTTTGAACAGGCAACCTCAGCATTCTAGGTCGACGCTTTATCCACTGTGCCACCACAGGTCAGGCTGTACCACTGCTTTTTAATGCACTCATCCACTGACGGACACTTGGGCTGTTTCCAGATCTTCGCTATTGTAAACAATGCTGCCATAAACATGGGGGTGCATTTCTCCTTTTGAAACAGTGCTATGGTATTCTTGGGGTATATTCCTAAAAGTGGGATAGCTGGGTCAAAAGGCAGCTCGATTTTTAATTTTTTGAGGAATCTCCAAACTGTTTTCCACAGTGGCTGCACCAGTCTGCATTCCCACCAGCAGTGCAGAAGGGTTCCCTTTTCTCCACATCCTCACCAGCACTTATTCTGTGTTGTTTTGCTAATGAGCGCCATTCCCACAGGTGTGAGGTGATATCTCATTGTGGTTTTAACTTGCATTTCTATAATGATTAGTGATGTTGAGCATTTTTTCATATGCCTATTGGCCATCTGTATGTTCTCTTTGAAGAAGTATCTATTCATTTTTTTTTTTGCCCATTTTTTGATTGGGTTTTTTACCTTCCTGGTGTTGAGTTTTACAAGTTCTTTATAAATTTTGGTCATTAACCCCTTATCAGACATATTGTCGAATATGTTCTCCCATTGTGTAGTTTGTCTTTTTATTCTGTTCTTATTGTCTTTAGCTGTGCAAAAGCTTTTTAGTTTGATATAGTCCCATTTGTTCATCCTGGCTTTTATTTCACTTGCCCGTGGAGATAAATCAGCAAATATATTGCTGCGAGAGATGTCAGAGAGCTTATTGCCTATGTTTTCTTCTAAGATGCTTATGGTTTCACAGCTTACATTTAAGTCTTTTATTCATTTTGAGTTTATTTTTGTGAATGGTGTAAGTTGGTAGTCTAGTTTCATTTCTTTGCCCGTAGCTGTCCAATTTTTTCAACACCATTTGTTGAAGAGGCTGTCTTTACTCCATTTTATGCTCTTACCTCCTTTGTCAAATATCAGTTGTCCATAAAGGTGTGGGTTTATTTCTGGGTTCTCTATTCTGTTCCATTGATCTACGTGCCTGTTCTTATGCCAGTACCAGGCTGTTTTAAGTACAATGGCCTTGTAGTATAACTTAATATCAGGAAGTGTTATATCTCTCACTTTATTCTTCCTTTTCAAGATTGCTGAGGCTATTCGTGTTCTTTTTTGGTTCCATATAAATTTTTGAAATATGTGTTCTATATCTTTGAAGTATGTCTTTGGTATTTTAATAGGAATTGCATTGAACTTATAACTTGCTTTGGGTAATATAGACATTTTAATGATGTTTATTCTTCCTAACTATGAGCACAGTATATGCTTCCACTTGTTTGTATCTTCCTTGTTTTCTTTTATCAATGTTTTATAATTTTCTGACTACAAGTCCTTAACCTCCTTGGTTAAATTTACTCCTAGGTACTTTATTCTTTTGGTTGCAATAGTGAAGGGGATTGTTTCCTTAATTTCTTTTGCTGACAGTTCATTGTTGGTATATAGAAATGCCTCTGATTTCTGAGTATTAATTTTATATCCTGCCACCTTGTTGAATTCATTTATCAGGTCCAATAGTATTTTGACTGAGACATTAGGGTTTTCTATATACAATATCATATCAACTGCAAATAATGATAGTTTTACTTCTTCTTTTCCAAATTGGATGTCTTTTATTTCTTCTTTTTTTAAATTTTATTTTTATTTTATTCATTTTAGAGAGGAGACAGAGAGAGAGAGAGAGAGAGAGAGAGAGAGAGAGAGAAAGGGGGGAGGAGCTGGAAGCATCAACTCCCATATATGCCTTGACCAGACCAGTGCAGGGTTTTGAACAGGCGACCTCAGTGTTCCCAGGTCGATGCTTTATCCACTGTGCCACCAAGGTCAGGCTTATTTCTTCTTGTTGTTTGATTGCTGTGGCTAGGACTTCCAGGACTATGTTGAATAAGAGTAGTGAAAGGGGGCACCCCTGTCTTGTTCCTGATCTTAAGGGGATTGCTTTTAATTTTTGCCCATTGAGTATGATGTTGGCTGTGGGTTTGTTATAGATGGCCTTTATCATGTTGAAGTATATTTCCTGTATTCCCACTTTGCTGAGAGTTTTGATCATGAATGGGTGCTGGATTTTATCAAA
Organism: Rhynchonycteris naso; assembly: GCA_037038555.1. Classification (NCBI taxonomy): domain Eukaryota; kingdom Metazoa; phylum Chordata; class Mammalia; order Chiroptera; family Emballonuridae; genus Rhynchonycteris; species Rhynchonycteris naso. The sequence goes on along the minus strand of CM072997.1, from coordinate 248,973,817 downwards.
TGCTTTTTCTGCATCTATTGAAATTATCTTGTGGTTTTTCTCCTTGCTTTTGTTTATGTGATGAATCACATTGATTGATTTGCGAATATTGTACCAGCCTTGCCTCCCCAGAATAAATCCCATTTGATCAATGTGTATAATTTTTTTCATTAATTGCTGGATCCAGTTGGCTAATATTTTGTTGAGGATTTTAGCATCTAGATTCATCAGGGATATTGGCCTATAATTTTCTTTTTAGTGTTATATTTGCCTGGTTTTGGAATCAGAATTATGCTTGCCTCATAAAAGGAGCTTGGGAGACTTCCGTCCTCTTGAATTTTTTGAAATAGCTTGAGAAGGATAGGAGTTAGTTCTTCTTTGAATATTTGGTAGAATTCACTTGTGAAGCCATCAGGCCCCAGGCTTTTGTTTATTGGGAGTTTTTTGATAACTGTTTGATCTCATTTGTTGTAATCGGTCTGTTTAGGTTTTCTGATTCTTCCCGATTGATTTTTAACATATTATATGTTTCAAGGAATTTGTCCATTTCATCTAGGTTGTCTAATTTTTTGGCATACAGTTCTTCATAGTATTGTCTCACAATCCTTTATATTTCTGTTGTGTCAGTTGTTATTTCTCTACTCTCATTTCTAATTTTATTTATTTTAGTCTTCTCTCTTTTTTTCTTGGTGAGTCTGGTTAAAGGTTCATTGATCTTGTTTACCTTTTCAAAGAACCAGCTCCTGGTTTCATTAATCCTCTATATTGTTTTTTCAACCTCTATGTCATTTATTTCCACTCTAATCTTTTTTATTTCTTTCCTTCTACTACCTCTGGGCTTTACTTGCTGTTCTTTTTCTAGTTGTTTTTTTTTTTTAATTTTATTCATTTTAGAGAGGAGACACAGAGAGAGAGATAGAGAGAGAAAGGGGGAAGGAGCTGGAAGCATCAATTCCCATATGTGCCTTGACCAAACCAGTGCAGGGTTTTGAACTGGCGACCTCAGTGTTCCCAGGTCAACGCTTTATCCACTGCGCCACCACAGGTCAGGCATCTTTTTCTAGTTTTTTTAGATGTAGGGTTAAGTTGTTTATTTGAGCTTTTTATAGCTTCTTAAGGTATGCCTGTAATACTATGAATTTCCCTCTCATTACTGCTTTTGCTGTGTCTCATAAATTTTGAGTTGTTATATGCTCATTATCATTTGTTTCTAGGAATTTTTTTATTTCCTCTTTGATCTCATTGTTAACCCACTCGTTATTTAATAACATGCCATTTAGTTTCCAAGTGTTTGAGTATTTTTCAGTTTTTCTGTTGTGGTTGATTTCTAGTTTCATGCCATTGTGACCAGAGAAAATGCTTGATATGATTTCAATCTTCTTAAATTTGTTGAGACTGCTTTTGTGCCCTAACATGTGTTCTATCCTAGAAAATGTACCATGAGCACTTGAAAAGAATGTATATTCTGCTGCTTTAGGGTGAAAGGTTATGAAGCTATCTATTAAATCTAGTTGACCTAGTGTGTCCTTTAAGTCTGCTGTTTCTTTGTTAATTTTCTTTTTTGAGGATCTATCTAGTGATGATAGTGGGGTATTGAAATCCCCTACTATTATAGTATTGCTGTTGATCTCGCCCTTTATATCCATCAAAGTCTGTTTTATATATTTAGGTGCTCCTATATTAGGTGCGTAGATATTTATAATGGTTATATCTTCCTGTTGGATTGCTCCCTTTATCATTATGTAGTGAGCTTCTTTATCTCTTACTATAGCCTTTGTGTTAAAGTCCATTTTGTCTGATATAAGGATTGCTACCCCAGCTTTTTTTTCATTTCCTATAGCCTTTGTTTTAATGTCCATTTTGTCAGATATAAGTATTGCTACCCCAGCTTTTTTTTCATTTCCATTTGCATTAAATATTTTTTTCCATCCTTTTACCATCAGTTTATGTGCATCTTTTGCTTTAAGGTGTGTCTCTTGTAGACACCAAATGTATGGGTCCTGTTTTCTTATCCACACAGCTACCCTATGTCTTTTGATTGGATCATTTAATCCATTTACATTTAAGGTTATTATTGATATGTAGTTGTTTATTGCCATTTTATTCTTCTTTTTTTTTTACTTTATTTTTTTCCCAAGGACAGAGAGAGAGTTAGAGAGAGGGATAGATAGGAACAGACAGACAGGAACGGAGAGAGGTGAGAAGCATCAATCATTAGTTTCTCATTGCCCTCGTGACACCATAGTTGTTCATTGATTGCTTTCTCACATGTGCCTTGACCGCGGGTCTTCAGCAGACCAAGCAACCCTTGCTGGAGCCAGGGACCTTGGGTCCAAGCTGGCAAACTTTTGCTCAAGCCAGAGGGGCCCTCGCTCCAGCTGGCGAGCTCAGGGTCTCCCAGTCCAATGCTCTATCCATTGCATCACCGCCTGGTCAGGTGCCATTTTATGCTTTAAAGATATCTTCCTCTTTTACTATATTCTTTCCCCCTTTGATCTGTTCACAACAGTTCCCTTAACATTTCTTGCAGCATTGGTTTGGTTGTAATGAATTCCTTGAGGGTTTTTTTGTCTGTGAAGCTTTTTATTTCTCCTTCAATTTTAAATGATAACCTTGCTGGATAAAGTAGTCTTGGTTGTAGGCTCTTGTTCTGCATTACTTTGAATATTTTTTGCCATTCCCTTCTGGCCTCAAGTGTTTCTGTTGAGAAGTCTGATGTCATACTTATGGGGGCTCCTTTGTAGGTGATAGACATTTTTTCTCTAGCAGCTTTTAAAATTTTCTCTTTATCACTTAGCTTTAGTATTTTAATTATGATGTGTCTTTGTGTAGATTTCATTGGGTTTGTCTTTAATAGAATTCTCTGTGCTTCTTGAATTTGTGTGACTTTTTCCTGCATCAATTTAGGGAAGTTTTCAGCTATGATTTGATTGAATAAAGTATCTATCCCTTGTTCTTTCTCTTCTTCTTCAGGAACCCCTATGATTTGGATGTGATTTCTCTTCATGTTGTCACAGAGCTCTCTTAGAGTTTCCTCAGACTTTTTGAGTCTCTTTTCTTTTTGCTGCTCTGCTTCCATGCCTTCGTTTATCTTGTCCTCTAACTTGCTGATTCGATCCTCAGCTTCATCCATCCTGCTTTTAATTCCTTTCATTGTGGTCTTCATTTCTGATATTGTATTTGTCATTTCTGACTGATTCTTTTTTTATTATTTTAATGTCCTTTTTTATACTTGCTATCTCTTTATTTAGTTGTTTGTTATGACCATCTATTGTTGTTCTAAGATCTTTGAGCATCCTAACAATCATTATTTTAAACTCTGCATCCAGCAATTTGGTAATATCTGACTTATTCAAGTCCTTTTCTGGGGATATCTCTTGATTCAGTTGGGTTGCATTTCTCTGCCTTCCCATTTTGTCTTTGTATAAGAAGGGTATGGCCACTGGAGTCCAATGGATGTGGCCTCTGTGTTCCCTAGGTGTGATCTGTTTGCAGGCTTGCCACCCCCTCTGCCGCTGCCTGCAACATTTGGTGGGCTGCAGCTGTTGCTGCAGTTTCCACCTCTCCTTTATGGGTGGGGCTGTGTTCACATACCCAGGTCTACAAGCCTCTGCCTTCACCCAGCTCCTGTGGGTGGGGCTGCAAGCCTAGGCACAGAGGGCAGGGGTGAGCACCTTTGCTCAGCTGTGGGTCTCCACCTATTTCTGGGCTTTCACCTCGCTTCCGCAGGTGAAGTTGCACTTGCAGATGGGGCCACAAGCCTGAGCTCCGTGGGTCAGGCGGGGCTGCCTGCCTGTGCTCAGCTGTGGTTCTCCACCTGTTCCCCAGCTTTTGCCCTGCCCCCGCAGGCGGAGTTGTCATATGCACAGATCTTACAAGAACAATTTGGTGGTTTTTGACAAATGCACATATGTGTACAAGCACCATTTCAATTAAGATATAGATCATTTCTGTTCACCAGAAAGTTCCCTTGCGCCTCTTCCCAGTCCACCCCCACCCCAGGCAATATCAATCTGCTTTCCTTCACCATCTATTAATTTACTTGCTGTAGAACATTGTATGAGTGGAATCTTAAGTCTGTGTCTTTAATTTGCCTCCATTTGTACAGATTGGTGATTTTGAGGTATATCTGTGTTATTGAGTGTATCAATAGTTTGTTCCTTTTTAAAAATATATTTTATTGATTTTTAGAGAGAGAAGAAGGAAGGAAGAAGTATCAACTCGCAGTTGCTTCACTTTAGTTGTTCATTGATTGTTTCTCATATGTGCCTTGACCGGGCAAGCCCAAGGTTTCGATCCAGCAACCTCAGCATTCCAGTTGATGTTTTCTCCATTGCACCACCAGAAACCAGGCTAGTTTGTTCCTTTTTATTGCTGAGATGAATTCTGTTGTATGACTGGACCACATTTTGTTCATCCATGGCCTGTCAGACCTTTTTCAGTTTGGAGCAATTGCCAACACCTGTGGACACCTGTGGACAGGCTCTGTGTGGACCAAAGTTTTCATGACTCTTACATAAATACCTTTGAGTGGGACTGTTGGATCAGAGGGTGGGAATATGTCTAACTTGGTAAGAAAAGTACCAGTATATTTTGAGGGCTTGTATCATGATGAACACTCATCAGGCATCATATGTTGTCATAGCAACCCTCAGAGACAGATATTATTATATAGAAGAGAAAACAGAAGCTCAGGGAGGTTACAGTCCTTGCAGTGAGAGGGCTGGCATTTGAACTCGGACCTGAAGGCAGTATGCCCAAGGGCTGTGCCACCAAATCCAGCTCTGTTTCTGGAGATTATCTAGAGGGCAAGAGACAGGTGTGTAAATCTCTACTTCATTTGAGGCAGCATCGCCACCACCCAGGCCCTTTCTGGCTTTCGTTTATTTATTTCTCTTTGAAAACCGAAAAATTGGGAGCTACCTCAGTGTTCATCAGCAGGAAAGCTGAGTATATTCATCCTGCAAAATACTATGCATCTGTTAAAAGAAAGAACCATGGACCATCAGAGAAAGACCATATTGCTGACTATTAAAAGCAAGCTCTGCCTGACCGGGGTGTGGCACACAGAGGTAGGAAGTCAGCCTAGGATGCAGAGGACCCAGGTTTAAAACCCCAAGGTTGCTGGCTTGATTGAGTGCATGCTCATCTGGCTTGAGCGCAGGGTTGCTGGCTTGAGTGTGACATCTTAGACATGACCCCATGGTCACTGGCTTGAGCCCAAAAGTTGCTGGCTTGAAGCCCAAGGTAGCTGGCTTGAGCAAGGGGTCACTCACTCTGCTGTAGCCCCCGGGTCAAGGCACATATGAAAAAGCAATCAATGAACAACTAAGGTGCTGCAACAAAGAATTGATTCTTCTCATCTCTTTCCCTTCCTGTCTGTCTGTCCATGTCTGTGTTGATCTCTCTCTCTCTCTCTCTCATTAAAAACAAAAGCAAGCTCTGAAATGATCAGTACAGTGTAATAGTATTTACAAAAAAAATAGCATAACAATCCAAAGCTGCTATATATATATTCTAAAAAATGTATGCAAGGATATAAAACAAACTTATAGTAGTAGCAAAATGAGAGTGGGCATGAAATGTCATCTTTATCATTTGAATTTTTAAATATTCTGGTTATAAAAATTCCACTTAAATTTTTCCAGCTTTATTGACGTATAAATGGTATATAAAATATTGCACATAATGTATACAATCTAGTAAGTTTGAACATATGTATACATTTGTGTTACTCTCTCTAAACCAGGTAGTAAGCATATCTGTCACCTCCAAAAGTTTCCCAGTATGGCTCGTTGTGTTTGTGTGTGTTTTCACTTTTGTTATTTCTGCTATTTGTTTTTTGTTTTTGGTGGTAAGAATACCTAACATAAGATATACACTATTATCAGAATTTTAAGTACACAATATCACGGCAATTTTCAACCTTTTTCATCTCATGGCACACATAAACTGATTACAAAATTCTGCAGCACAACAACAAATATATTTTTTGTTGATATGATGAAAAAGAAAAATATAATTTTGATTCATTCACACCAGACAGCTACTGTTGTATTGTTGTTGTTATTTTTATAATTTTACAACCTTAGGGAAAAGAAGTCAGTACCCTGACTAAATAGTCAGGTATTGCATGTTTTAAAAATTCTTGTAGCAGCACCCCGGTTGAAAATCACCACAATACCATATTGTTAACTATAGCTACTATGTTGTATAGTAGGTCTCTAGAACTTCTTTTTTAAAAAATTATTATTATTATTTTTTTAAGTGAGAGGAGGGAAGATAGTGAGACAGACACCCACCTGCGCCCAGACCAGGATCCACCTGGCAACCCCATCTGGGGCCAGTGCTTGGATCCATTCAGACCAGTCGAGCCACTGCTGTTAGAGGGGAAGAGAGAGAGAAGGGGGAAATGGAGGGGAGAGAAGCAGATGATTACTTCTCTTGTGTGCTCTGACTGGAAACAGAACCCAGGACATCTGTATTTCAGGCCAACACTCTATCCACTGAGCCAGCCAGCCAGGGCTATTTATTGATTTTAGAATGAGAGGATGGCAGAGAGAGAGAAAGAAAAAAACATTGATTTGTTTCTGAATGTGCCCTGACTGGTGATTAAACCTGCCGCAACCTTTGTGATGCTCTAACCAACCAAGCTATCCAGCCAGGGCTGGAACTTCTTAAAAAAGAAAGTAACCTAACTTGTGGTGGCGCAGTGGATAAAGCGTTGACCTAGAACGCTGAGGTTGCCGGTTTGAAACCATGGGCTTGCCTGGTCAAGGCACATATGGGAATTGATGCTTTCTGCTCCTCCCCCCTTCTCTCTCTCTCTCTTCTAAAATGAATAAATAAATATTTTTTAAAAAAGTATAGAGAGGCCTACTGTGTTTCTCTATGCTTTTAATTGTTAATTTAAAAACTTAGATAATACCAAGGATGAGAATAAAAGTTTGAACCAATGTTGTGGGCATACAGAAGTGGAGGCATATATTTCTACTGAGACAGGGGCTGTGGGTCATTAAGGGAAAGGAATTTGCCCAATAGCCAAGAGGGCAGATAAGAGGGCCTTCCAGGAGTGGGGCACAGCAGGTGCCAAGGCGAGGAGGTATGAGAGAGCAGCGAGCAGTTTGGAGCATCCAGAGCACAAGAAGCTGGTGTGAGTGTGTATGTTGTGAGGTGTGAGGGAGAAAACGAGACAGTGAGAAAGAGGTGCATTGAGTTCAGAATCAGATAACTACTGACGTGACAGTGGCTTGAACAAGATGGGCATTTGTTTCTCGCTCACATTAAAGAAAGTTGAAAGGCAGCAGGCTGGGGAAGATTTGGGGAGTCTGCAATGCCATCAGGGCCAGCTTCTTCTAACTGTCTGCTCTCCCATTTTATGTATGTGGCTGCCATCATCAAGGTTTGACTCATGGTCCTAGATGGCTGCAATAGCTCCAGCCTTCATGGTTATATTTCAGGCAGAAAGAAAAAGGTAGTGGTGTTGGGTGGGACAAAAGCAACCCTTAATCAATCACATAGTAAATCAAACAAAGGATAAAATAGTAGGTCAAACATCACCCTAGAGTACGAATTGGCATATTACCTCCCATTAGACAAATTTGGCCCACTGTCTGTTTTTGGTTTTTGGTGTGTGTGTGTGTGTGTGTGTGTGTGTGTGTGTGTGTGTGTGTGTGTGTGTGTGTGTGACAGAGACAGACAGAAAGAGAGAGACAGAGAGAGGGCAGACAGGGACAGACAGGAAGGGAGAGAGATGAGAAGCATCAATTCTTTGTTGTGGCTCCTTAGTCTCCTGCTTTTTCATATGTGCCTTGACCAGGGGACTGCAGCAGAGTGAGGGACCCCTTGCTCAAGCCAGTGATCTTGGGCTTCAAGCAAGCAACCTTTGGGCTCCAGCCAGCAACCATTGGGTCATGTCTATGATCCCATGCTCAAGCCAGCAACCCCGTGCTCAAGCTAGATGAGCCTGCGCTCAAGCCAGCAACCTGGGGGTTTCAAACCTGGGTTCAATGTATCCTATTTTGATGCTCTATTCCCTGTGCCACCACTTGGTCAGGCACGCTGTTTTTTGTAAATAAAGGTTGTATGTGTGTGTATGTTTAAGACTTTATTTATTGATTTTTAGAGATAGGAAAGGGAGAGAGAAGCTGGAAGTATCAACTCAGAGTAGTTGCACCTGTATGTGTCTTGACCAGACTAGCCCAGGGTTTCGAACTGGTGACCTCAGCATTCCAGGTCGACACATTCCACTGCGCCACCACAGGTCAGGTGTGTTTTGTTTTGTTTTAGTGAGAGAGAAAGAGACAGGAAGGGAGAGAGATGAGAAACATCAATTCATAATTCTGTCACTTTAGTTGTTCACTGATTGCTTCTTTCTCTCTCTTTTTAATTAAGTGAAAGGCAGGGAAGCAGAGAGACAGACTCCCACATGTGTCCAGATCAGGATCTACCCACAAGCCTCCTACCAGGCAATGCTCTGCCCATATGGGGTCGTTGCTCTATTGCTCGGCAAGGGATCTATTTTAGGACCTGAGGCAAGGCCATTGAGCCATCTTCTGCGACTGGAGCCAACTTGCTTGAATTGAGTCGTGGCTGTTGAAGAGGGAGAGAGAGAAAAAGAGGGAGAAAAAAAAGGGGGGGGGATGAGGAGGGGTAGAGAAGCAGACAGTTGCTTTTCCTGTGTGCCGTGACTGGGAATCAAACTGGGACTTCCACACACTGGGCCAAGACTCTACTGCTGAGCCAAGTAGCCAGGGCCTTTTGATTGCTTCTCATATGTTCCTTAATTAGGGGGCTCCAAGTGAACCAGCAACCTTGGGCTCAAGCCAGCGACATTTAGGTTTAAGCCAGCGATCGTGTTGATGATCCCATGCTCAAGCTGGTGACCCTGCACTCAAGCTGAATGAGCCCACACTCAAGCAACCTTGGGGTTTCAAACCTGAGTCTTCAGCATCCCAGGTTGACGCTCTATCCACTGCGCCACTACCGGTCAGGCTGTAAGTTTTATCCACAGCCATGTTCATTCGTTTATGTGTTGTCTATGGCTCTTTTTGCACCACAACAGGAGAGATGAGTTGTTGTGAAAGAGACCATGTGGCTGCAAAGCCTAAAATATTTATCTGGCCCTTTACAAACAATTTGCCTGTCCATGTCTTCAGTGTCCAGTGACCATTAAGTGGGCTTGTTAGTGTCCTAGAGTTACACTGTCCAGTATGGTAGCCCCCTGTCACTTAGCTATTTAAATTTAATTTAATTGTGTGACAAACTACACAGAGACCTGGACACCAGGCGGCAGGGACGGCTGGCAGTGGTCCTGATGCTGCCTGCTGTAGCGTGGGAGCAACACCCTGCAGCAGTAAAATACTGTCACCATCGCCTCATGTCTGTGATACTCAACTTAGCTTTCAAAGCAGTGGCTGAGATGTGCCCTGCTGGCTGGTGACATTCGTCACAGCCCCTGGGGGACCTCGCTCCTCTGTTCTCTGTGACCTCACTGCCCTTTATACATCCATCCAGTTGTCCTCTTGTCACCTTCCGGCTTTGTGCTTGCGTGTTTGCACATTGGCTGTTAATTTAAGTGAGACAAAGAGTCTGCGCTCTGAATGCAGAGACTGAAAAGCTGTGGGTTTTATTAGACCTTTAGGATAAAGGGAAAAGAGGAGTGAGTGTGCTTACGAGCCTCCATAGGTTTCACAGAGCATTTCATAGCATGACTTTTAGGAAATCAGAGCTGGCAGTTAGGCTGATGATCAGCGAGGAGAACGGCCGTGATTACTTGACCAAGGGGGCAAAACACAGGGGTCTAGGCTTTTTTTTTTAATCTGGGTGCTGGATAATTGGTATGTCCATTTGAAATTAATTCATCAAGCTGTCCGCTTCTGAAATGTACTCTCATGTATACACACACAAACGCAAACACACACACACATACATACTGCAATCCAATATAAACTTTACTTATTTATTTTTCTTTTTTATTAATTTTTTTGTGACACAGAGAGAGGAACACAGAGGGACAGACATATAGGAAGGGAGAGAGATGAGAAGCATCAATTCTTTGTTGTAGCTCCTTAGTTGATCATTGATTGCTCTCTCATATGTGCCTTGACCGGGGGGCTACAGCAGAACGAGTGACCCCTTGCTCAAGCAAGCAGCCTTTGGTTCAAGCCAGCAACCTTTGGGCTCAAGCCAGTGACCATGGAGTCATGTCTATGATCCCATGCTCAAGCCAGCAACCCTGAACTCAAGCTGGTGAGCCTGTGCTCAACCCACATGAGCCTGCGCTCAAGCCGGCGACCTTGGGGTTTCAAATCTGTGTCCCAGTCTGATGCTCTATTCACTGCACTACTACCTGGTTAGGCTTTTTATTGAATTTATTAAGGTGACACTTGTTAACAAAAGTATACAGGTTTCATGTGCACAATTCTACAACACATCATCTGTACACTGTATTGTGTGTTCCCCACCCCATGCCAAGTCTCCTTCCATCACCATTTATTCCCCCTATACCATCTTCTACCTCCCACCCCCTCACCCCCAATAAAAACTTTTTTTTAATTATTTTATTTTATTTATTATTTTTTTTAGAGAGGAGACACAGAGTGAGAGAGAGAGAGAGAAAGGGGGGAGGAGCTGGAAGCATCAACTCCCATTGTGCCTTGACCAGACCAGTACAGGGTTTTGAACTGGCGACCTCAGTGTTCCCAGGTTGATGCTTTATCCACTGTGCCACCACAGGTCAGGCACACCCAATAAAAACTTTAAAAAAAATATTGCAGGGAAGCAAATTATCGAATAAGATAGCTAATTAGATTCTCAGACTTTCTAGAAACAGAATTGCATGGTGGTTAAGAATCTGAGCATTTGAATCCCAGTTGGGTAACCAAGGCTGTGTGACTGTGGGTAAGTTATTTAACCACTCTGACCCTCAATTTGTACATCTATGAAATGAAGATACAAACTACAAGGCAAAATTACCTGATATCAAATAGAGTAAAACGTTTAGTAGAATATTTGTCACAGAGCAAGAGTTCATTCAATACATAATACAACTGTCATTTTTACCATGGATATAATAAATAAAAAAAAGGACAACCTGACCAGTGGTGGTGCAATAGATAAAACATACCAGATTTAAAACCCTGAGGTTGCCAGCTTGAGCACAGGCTCACCAGCTTGAGCACGAGGTCATTGGCTTGAGCGTGGGATCATAGACATGACCCCATGGTGGCTGGCTTGAACCCAAAGGTCATAGGCTTGAGCCCAAGGTCGCTGGCTTGAGCAAGGGGTCAATTGGTCTGCTGTAGCCCTTCAGTAAAGGCACATATGAAAAAGCAATCAATTATCAACTAAGGAGCTGCAACAAGGAATTGATGCTTCTCATCTCTCTCCCTTCCTGTCTGCCTGTTTCTATCTGTCCCTCTCTCTGTTTCTGTCACAAAATAAATAAATAAATATCTTTCAAGAAGATTGACACTCCATGTCATCACTCAATCACCTCTACACATTAAAATCCAAATTTTTATTTATTTATTTTTTACCGGGACAGAGAGAGAGTCAGAGAGAGGGATAAATAGGGACAGACAGACAGGAACGGAGAGAGGTGAGAAACATCAATCATTAGTTTTCTGTTGCCGTTGCAACACCTTAGTTGTTCATTGATTGCTTTCTCACATGTGCCTTTACCGCGGGCCTTCAGCAGACCGAGCAACCCCCTGCTGGAGCCAGCGACCTTGGGTCCAAGCTGGCGAGCTTTTGCTCAAGCCAGATGGACCCGCGCTCAAGCTGGCGACCTTGGGGTCTCGAACCTGGGTCTTCCGCATCCCAGTCCGACGCTCTATCCACTGCTCCACCGCCTGGTCAGGCTAAAATCCAAATTTTAAAACAACAGATTCTGTGGATTAGGATCCAGATTCTGGTGGGGGCCATTCTTCAGCCGACCATGATGGTAAGGAGAGTAGTAGGAGGCCATGAGACAGGGAGAGTACCCCGAGCACTCAACCTGAGTCCTGGGGTTTGGGGGTGGGGAAGCAGGACAAGGGCAGTGAATGTGGGAATGAGGTTGAGGAATAGAATGACGAAATAAAATGAAGTCACTGTGGTCAAGTTGCTAAATTACTAAAATCAAGTAGGTTGAAGTATGAGGAAATGATTCTATTCTTGTTTGAATTAGCCTGGGAACTTAAATATTTAAATTTTCCAGTTCTGTGTCAATGCCTGGAGATGTACACCAAACCCACAGACAAGCCTCGAATTACCCTTGAATGACCCACATATTCAGATTACCTGACATTTATTATCAAGACCACTTGCGTGACCAGGCGGTGGCACAGTGGATGGAGTATTGGCTTGGAATGCTGAGGACCCAGGTTCAAAACCCCGAGGTCACCAGCTTGAGCGCAGGTTCACCAGCTTGAGCATGGGATCATAGACATGACCCCATGGTCACTGACTTGGATCCAAAGGTCACTGGCTTGAAGTCTAAGGTTGCTGGCTTGAGCACAAGGTCACTGGCTTGGCTGGAGCCCCCAGGTCAAGACACATATGAGAAAGCAATCAATGAACAACTAAGGTGCCACAATGAAGAACCGATGCTTCTCATTTCTCTCCCTTCCTGCTGTCTGTCCCTCTCTCTCTCTCTCTCTCTCTCTCTCAATAAAAATAATAATAATAATAAATAAAAGACCACTGGATATGACCAGACACTATCTAGACAATGTGGCATCTATGATCCAGACCACCTGACATCTGATAACCATCCTGGACCAATCCTAGAGCTCTACTCACACCACTTCTGTCACCAAAGATGTAAGTTGTGTCACCCCTGCCCCCCTCCCCAGGCCTCCAACCAATTCTCCAGGTCTCCAGATACCAGCTGGGTGTCCAATAATTCAATTCCGCTCTGACACTCCCCAGAGCTCACCTGGTGAATGCAGATCCCACAGGTTAGGGGCTCAGGTCCCACAAGACTGCTCGCATTCCAGACACCAATTGCAAGTCCCAGGCTGTCATCTGTACTTCTTTTATTTATTTATTTATTTTTATTTTTTCATTTTTTAGAGAGGAGACACAGAGTGAGAGAAAGAGAGAAAGGGGAGAGGAGCTGGAAGCATCAACTCCCATATGTGCCTTGACCAGACCAGTGCAGGGTTTTGAACTGGTGACCTCAGTGTTCCCAGGTTGACGCTTTATCTACTGCACCACCACAGGTCAGGTTGTCATCTGTACTTCTGACCAACTGGCTGTATATCAGGAATTCCCATGACCCCCTCATCAGGTTCAATAATTTGCTATGGCAACTCACAGAACTCAGGGAAACACGTTGCTTACGTCTATCAGTTTATTACAAAGGAGAGCACAAAGGGTACAGATATAAAGCCAGGTGAAGAGGTGTCTAGGGTGAGGTCTATCCATCCACTTTGAAAAAGATGTCATTGACATATAAGGTTGTGCAAGTTTAAGGTGCACGGCATGCTGAGTTGTGAGTTGATACATTTATATATCGCAGTAAGATTGCCGCCTAGAGTTGGCCAATATCTCTATCATGTCACATTATCATGACTTGTTTTCTGTGTTGAGAACAATTAAGATCTAGTCTCTTAGCAACTTTGAAGCTTATAGCGCAGTAGGGCTGCCTATGATCAGCACACTGGGCATGAAATCTCTTAGACTTCTTTATCGACGGTGAGTTTATATTCATCTTATTTTTACAAGTCAAGTTTATTGAGGTATAATTTACATAAAATCATATGACTCCAGGCAATAAAACCCATCCTTTTAAAGTACATGGTGCAACTTTCTTTTTAGAACAAGAGAGGGGAAGGAAGGGAGAGAGAGAAACATTGATTTGTTGTTTCACTTTTTTTTAACATTGTTTTTTAAGATTTTATTTATTGATTTTTAGAGAGGGCGGGGAGGAGAAGCGGGAAGCATCAACTTGTAGTACTTAGTTGCTTCCTGTATGTGCCTTGACCAGGCAAGTCCAGGTATCGAATCGACCACTTCAGTGTTACAAGTTAACGCTCTATCCACTGCGCCACCACAAGTCACGCTGTTGTTCCACCTTTTTATTTATTTTTATTTTTTTATTTTTCTGAAGTTAGAAGCAGGGAGGTAGAGACAGACTCCTGCATGTGCCCAACCAGGATCCACCGGGCTTGCCCAGCAGAGGGCGATGCTCTGCCCATCTGGGGCGTTGCTTCACTGCAATTGAATCGATTCTAGAGCCTGAGACGGAGGCCATGGAGCCTTCCTCAACACCTGGGCCAACTTTGCTCCAATGGAGCCTTGGCTGCGGGAGGGGAAGAGAGAGACAGAGAGAAAGGACAGGGGGAAAGGTGGAGAAGCAGATGGGCGCTTCTCCTGTGTGCCCTGACCGAATCGAACCTAGGACTTTCACACGCTGGACGCTCTACTGCTGAGCTAACTGGCCAGGGCTTTGTTCCACTTTTTAATACATTCAATAGTTGATTTCTGTATGTGCCCTGACCAGGGATCCAACCTGCAACCTTGGAGTACCAAGACAATGCTCTCACCAAGTGAGCCACCTCCTCAGGACTCATGGTGCACTGATTTTGTTTTTGTTTTTAAAGCAAGAGAGAGAGAGAGAGAGAGAGAGAGTAAGGCAAGAAAAGAGAGAGATAAGATGCTTCAACTTGTAGTTGTAACACTTTAGTTGTTCATTGATTCTCATATGTACCTTGACTGGTGGGCTCAATATGAGCCAGTGACTTTGGGCTCAAGCCAGGGCCTTTGGGCTTCAAGTCAGTGACCATGAGGTCATGTCTATAATCTCACACTCAAGCTGGCAACTTCGGGGTTTTGAACCTGGGACCTCAGTGTCCCAGGTCAATGCTCTATCTGTGGCATCACCACTGGCCAGGCTTATGGTGCAACTTTTAAAGCACAGTTCATGAGTTTGTTTTCATTTATCTATTTATAGTTTTATGGAGGTATAATTAACATATAATAAACTGTACATATTTGAAAGTGCTCAATTTGTTAAGTTTTGACGTGTACAACCATATGAAGCCATCACCACAATCAAGATGGTGAACACATTGTCACTCCCAAATGTCTTCTGTGCCCCCTGTAATTCCTCCTTCCTCTTCCTTCCTACTGAACCCCACCCCCACCCTCAGGCACCCACCCACCTAGTGTCAGTGTAGATTAGTTTGCATTTTCTAGACTCTTCTATAAATGGAATCATATGGAATGTTCTATATTTTGTTTGGCTTCTTTTGCTAAGCAGTATTATTTTGAGGTTCGTTATCGCTGCTGTGTGCTTTTTTAGTTCATTTCTTTTTTAAAATATTTGATTTTAGAGAGAGAGAGGAAGGGAAAGAGAGAAATATCAATTTGTTGTCTCACTTATTTATGCATTCATTGATTGATCCTTTTTTTTTTTTAGGTGAGAAGTGGAGATAGTGAGACAGAATCCTACATGCACCCTGACTTAGATTCACGTGGCAATCCCATCTGGGGCCAGTGTTCATGCTTAAGTACCAAATTATTTTTAGCACCTGAGGCTGATGTGCTCAGACCAACCGAGCTATCCTCAGCACCCTGGACCGACGCTCGAACAAATCAAGTCACTGGCTGTGGAAGGGGAAGAGGGAGAGAAAGGAGAGGGAGTAGAGGAGAAACAGATGGTCATTTCTCCTGTGTGCCCTGACCAGGAGTCGAACCGGGGACATCCATATGCCAGGCTAACTGTCTATCCACTGAGCCATCGGGCAGGGCCTATTGGTTGATTCTTGTATGTGCCCTGACCAGGGATCAAATCCACAACCTTGGTAGGTGGGGAAGACACTCCAATCAACTGAACTACTGGCCTTAGTTCATTCCTTTCTGGTGTGGAGCAGTGTTCTAAAGTCTGGATGTGCCACAGTTCGTTGATCCATTCACCTGTTGACAGACATTTGGGTGGTTTTCAGTGTTTGGTTATAACAAATAAAGCAGGTATGAACACATGTACAAATCTTGGTATGAACTTGACGTGCTTGCTTTCACTTCCTTTGGGAAAATACCCAGGAGTGATTGCTGGCTCATATAAGTGTATGTTTAACTTGGTCACAGACAAACTTTTTCAAAGTGGCGGGACAATGTACCCCTTCTAGCAGTGCAGTATCTCCAATTGCACCACTAGGTCAGGTCTTTAAGATTTTAGCCACTCTAGTGGGTATGTAATGTTCAGACATTATTCTAGTTCCAGTGTGTGTGGGTCCTCCCCACACCAAGCAGTCTCCCAATGCATGTCCTGCAGTTCAACCTAATTCTGACACCATCTACCTGGAGACAGCGCCAGATCCCATAGGTTGAGCATTCAGTCCTACAAGACTGCTCCTCATTCTGCCAGATGCAAATTGTATTGTTTCTTTTTAGAGAGAGAGAAACAGAAACAGACAGACAGACAGGGACAGAGAGATAGGAAGGGAGAGAGATGACCTTAGCTGTTCATTGATTGCTTTCTCATATGTGCCTTGACCGCAGAGCTCCAGCTGAGCCAGAGACCCCTTGTTCAAGCCAGTGACCTTGGGCTCAAGCCAACAACCTGGGCTTCAAGCCAGCAACCATGGGGTCATATCTGTGATCCCACACTCAAGCTGGCAACCCCATGCTCAAGCTGGTGAGCCCCTGCTCAAGGCAGCAACCTCGGGGTTTCAAACCTGGGTCCTCAGCATCCCAGGCCAATGCTCTATCTATCCACTGCGCCACCGCCTGGTCAGGCTTCAGATGCCAATTTTAAGTCCAATTTCTCACCTGTATTTCTGACCATCTAATTAGAGGTTCCAAGGACTCCCTCCTTGGGTTTGATTAATTTGCTAGAGCAGCTGCTCACAGACTCAGAGAAACATATTACTTACTAGATTGCTGGTTTATTATAAAAGGATATATATATACACACACACACACACACACACACACACACACACACACACACACACACTCAAGAACAGGCAGATGAAAGCTATGCAGAGGGCCAGGCGTGGGGAAGGGGTGCTAGCTCCCATCCCTCTCTAGGTGCTCCTCTCCCCCCCAACTCCATGTGTTCACCCACCTGGAAGCTGTCTGGATCCTTTTTTTGTTTGGGTTTTTTTTTTTTTCCTTACAGGGACAGAGAGTCAGAGAGAGGGATAGACAGGAACGGAGAGAGGTGAGAAGCATCAATCATCAACCTTTCATGGTGTTGCAACACCCCATTCGCCCATCGATTGCCCCCCCACATGTGCCCCAACCGACCGCGGGCCCTCAGCAGACCGAGCCACCCCCTGCTGGAGCCAGCTACCCTGGGTCCAAGCTGAGGAGCTTTTGCTCAAGCCAGATGGGCCCGCACTCAAGCCGGCGAGCTCAGGGTCCCAAACCTGGGTCATCCGCATCCTAGTCCGACGCTCCATCCACTGCGCCACTGCCCGGCCAGGCTGTTTGGTTTTTTTTTTTTTTAATATTTATTTTATTTTATTCATTTTAGAGAGGAGACATAGAATGAGAGAGAGAGAGAGAGAGAGAGAGAAAGGGGGGAGGAGCTGGAAGCATCAACTCCCATATGTGCCTTGACCAGACCAGTGCAGGGTTTTGAATTTACTTTATTTTTATTTTATTCATTTTAGAGAGGAGACACAGAGTGAGAGAGAGAGAGAGAGAGAAAGAGAGAAAGGGGGAAGGAGCTGGAAGCATCAACTCCCATGTGTGCCTTGACCGAACCAGTGCAGGGTTTTGAACTGGCGACCTCAGTGTTCCCAGGTCGACGCTTTATCCACTGCGCCACCACAGGTCAGGCCAATGCAGGGTTTTGAACTGGCGACCTCAGTGTTCCCAGGTCGACACTTTATCCACTGCGCCACCACAGGTCAGGCCAGTGCAGGGTTTTGAACTGGCGACCTTAGTGTTCCCAGGTCGATGCTTTATCCACTGCGCCACCACAGTCAGGTTTTTTTTTTTTTAATGGAAGTTTCATTACATAGTCATGACTGATGAAATCGTTGGTCATGGGTTATTGAACTCCATCTCCAGCCTCACTCCCTTCCCTGTGGAGGTCGGGGATGGGACTGAAAATTCCAACCCTCTAATTATGTGGTCGGTTCCCTTGGCAACTAGCTCCCACCCGTACATGCTTCCCGAAAGTAATCTCCTTAACATAACTCAAATATGGTTGAAAAGGTTCACTAGGAGTAAAAGATACTTTTATAATTCTTATCACTTAGGAAATTCCAAGGGTTTTAGGGGCTCTGTGCCAGAAATGGGAATAAAGACCAAATACTTATTATTACAAATCACAATATTAAAGTGTACATAAAATTTTTTCCTGCGTTTCAGAGTGAGTTGCAGAAACTAGTACACTTTACCCCTGAGCCCTCCAGCAAACATATTATTAAATAGAGTTCTGTGTTTGTTCAAAGCTGTATTTTTAAAAGATTTTATTTATTTCTTTTAGAGAGGAGAGACAGAGAAAGAAGCTGGAGAGGATCAGGAAGCATCAATTCCCACCCATATGTGCCTTGACCAGGCAAGCCTAGGGTTTCGAACTGGTGACCTCAGTGTTCCAGGTTGACGCTTTATCCATTGCACCACCACAGGTCAGGCAAAGTTGTATTTTTTAATAGGGTGACATGTACATACTGTTACACGCACAAATCTTTTGTTGTTGTTGTCCATGGTTTATTGATAATATCACAGCACAGCAGAAAGATTCAAACAGCTCCACGTCGTGTTATGAAATTCATCCCAACTGTAGGCTGACTGACCTGCAGGTTGGACAGACTGCCAGAGCCCAGGACGTTCAGCATCTCCCTAGTGTCAGGATCAGCCTCAATGATCTCCTGATCCAGGACTGAAACCTCAGGAAACATAATTCTCTCTCCTTTTCCTGCCACTTGATGGAGATACCTCTTAAAATCTGCTTCATCAGATGTGGGACATGGCCGGGTATCTTCTTTCAGAGCTTCCTGCTGGGGATAATGGCAATCTCACTTGTTGGTGTGAAAGTCGTTGCCCAGATGCATGTATCTACTTCTCAGTGATGACCCGGGCCGCCTTCTTCACGCTCTTGGTGAAAATGTGGCCCATCTTGCCGGGTCCCTGGTCAAAGAAACATGCACAAATCTTAATTCATGTGTTCTGAGAAAGACCTAATTTCAGCCCTGGCCAGGTAGCTCTGTTTAGAGTGTTGTTCTGATATACCACGGTTATGAGTTCTAACCTGGTCAGGGCACATATAAGAATCAACCAATGAATGCATAAATAAGTGGAACAACAAATTGATGTCTCTTTCTTCTCTCTAAAATCAATATATATAGTCTGACCTGTGGTGGCACAGTGGATAAACTGTTGACCTGGAATGCTGAGTTCACCAGTTTGAAACCCTGGGCTTACCTGGTCAAGGCACATATGGGAGTTGATGCTTCCTGCTCCTCCCCCTGTTCTCTCTATCTCTTTCTTCTCTCTCTCACTCTCTAAAAATGAATAAATAAAATCTAAAAAAAAAATTTTTTTTTTAATCAATATAAATATATACACACACACCTAACTTGTGTGGCCCTTCCCTGTTGCTGTCTGAACGGAGGAATTGAAGAGTCTGGCATATTGTCCTCTACAACATCCTACCTTCTGATTAGTTTCTTCCATTGTAGATCCCTTTAGCTGGGACCCTTCTTGTCTGTGTTTCCCGCAAACTGAAAGTGTATCTAGAGCAGGGCCTCTCATCTCAGCACCGTGACACTGACGGCCATCCTGTGCCCTGCGAGGTGTTAAACAGCCTCCCTGGCCTCCACCTACTATCCTCAGCAGCACCTCCAACCCTAGCGTGACACTCAAAAAATGTCTCCAGACATGGCTGAATGTCCCGTATGCGGACAAGATTGTCCCCGGTTGAGTACCACTGGGCTCAACGTTTGTGTTGTGAAGTCTTCTTGGTTTGTTCCTAGAGCAGTGGATCTTTTATTGTGGTGGGGTGGGGACACAATTTCTCCTCCAGAGGTGGCCAACCAACAGGGGACACAGACAGTTACACTGGGACTCCGGCCTCCTCGGCCTGGGGACTGGCTCTGGAAAGCGGCCCACAGGTTGTGATGGGTAGCCAGGATGAGGACTGCCGCCCCAAGCCACATGGAGTGAGTCTGCACTGCGGACCAGGAGATGTTCAAAGCCTTTTGTCTCGAGCCCAAGTTGATGCCAACGGCAGGGGCTGCTAAGTTCGAATCCAAGCTGGCTGAGTGACGTCAGTTCTCTGTGCCTCAGTATCCTCATCTGTAAAGTGAGGGTAATAATAGTGCCAACCTCATAAGGTCATCCTGAGGACTGACTGAGTAGCTGCGTGGATGTCCTGGCATCGTGCCCAACACTGAGTAAGTGCTATGTAAGTGTTTGACAAATACAGTAAAACTATGACTCTGTATCTTGGAATGACAAAGGTGTCCCTGGCTGTGCTTGTACATTGGCAAGGTGCGTCGGTTCCCCTGAGCTGGGAGAGAGCTTGCCACATCGGGGATCAGTCCCAGGTCACAGAGGAAAAGTGGGCTTGGGTCCAGCTCCTCCAGCATTTTATTCTGCTGGCTGAGAGGCACTGTCCCACCTTCTGAGCTTTATCTTTGCTGTCCCCTTTGTCCTTCCTCCTCTCACCTCCTTCAAGAGCTTGCTCAGAGGTCACCACCTCGGTTTAAAATTGCAATCAACTCAATGTCCACCTCCAGGCTCCTAGCCCCCCAGCCGGCCTTGGTCTTCGCCCTCCAACCCGTAGCATCACATT
This sequence comes from Rhynchonycteris naso, assembly GCA_037038555.1. NCBI lineage: Eukaryota > Metazoa > Chordata > Mammalia > Chiroptera > Emballonuridae > Rhynchonycteris > Rhynchonycteris naso. The sequence goes on along the minus strand of CM072997.1, from coordinate 248,953,095 downwards.
TACACGCTCATCTCAAAAGCTCTCCCTGAGGGACCGCCGCACACCATTATGAAGGCTGTTTGATAATATTTATTTTCATATTTTTTATTGATTGACTTTTAGAGAGAGGAGAGAGGAAGGAGAGAGGAGTGAGCGGGAAGCATCGACTCGTAGTAGTTGCTTCTCGTGTGTGTGCCTTGACCAGCCAAGCCTGGGATTTCGAAATGGCGAACTCAGCGTTCCAGGTCAACACTTGATCCACTGTGCCACCACAGGTCGGGCAATATCTTCATATTTTAAAAATATTCATTTGAGCCCTGGCCAAATAGCTTGGTTGGTTGTAGCATCGTTCCAAAGCTAAGAGGTTGCCAGTTCGACCCTCGGTCAGGGCACTTACAGGGGCAGATTGATGTTCCTCTCTGTCTCTCTCTCATTTCCTTCCTCTCTCACTAAAATCAATAAATAAAATTTTTTAAAAAATTCATTTGAGAATGGAAGGGTTCTTTTTCTAATGGACACAAAGACATGCCTCCAGCATTCTTCCTGACTCCAGGCACACTTCCAACCCAGGGCCTCGTTGCACTGGCTCTTCTCTCTGTCTGCAACCCTCTTCTACTACCTCCATCGGACTTTCTCCCTCACCTCTTTCAGGTCTCTGCAAAATGTCACCTCCTCCGAGAGACCCACCCTGGCCACCCACCTAAAACAGCCCCTGGTGCACTTTCAGTCCCTCCATCACCAGCTTAAGTCTTCTTCCTAGTGCTTGTTACTCCTTGCTCTCAATGTGGTTTTTTGTTGTTGTTGTTTTTGTTTTTTAAGGGGGTTTCTTTTTTTTAAATTTCTTTTTATTTATTTATTTTAGAGAGGAGACACAGAGAGAGAGAGAGAGAGAGAGAGAGAGAGAGAGAGAGAGAGAGAGAAAGGGGAGAGGAGCTAGTAGCATCAACTCCCATATGTGCCTTGACCAGACCAGTGCAGGGTTTTGAACTGGCGACCTCAGTGTTCCCAGGTCGATGCTTTATCCACTGCGCCACCACAGGTCAGGCTCAATGTGGTTTTTAACTGCCTGTCATCTTTCTCCATTACTCTTAGTTTCCTATGGTTGCTATAACAAATGGTCCCAGATTTAGCGGTTTAAAACAACACAAATTTACTATCTTACAGTTCTGGAGAGCAGAAGACCAAAGTGGTTCTTATGGGGTTAAAATCAATGTGTCAGCAGGGCTAGTTCTTTCTGGAGGCTCCAGGGGAGAGTCTGTTTTCTGGCCTTTTCCACCTTCTAGGTGCCATTTACACTCCCTGGCTGGCGGCCTCCACATTTCCAAAACCAGCAGCGGACATCTTTACGTTTCTCTCACTCTGGCCTCTGTGTCCATTATCATTGCTCCCTCCATAGCTTTCACCCTCCTGCCTCATTATTCTATTTATAAGAACCCTTGAGATTACAATGGACCCACCCAGATAACCCAGGGTCATCTCCCCTTCTCAACACCCTTAACTCGATCCATCTGCAAACCCCTTTTGCCATGTGAAGTCGTATGTTCACCGGTTCCAGGACTGTTCCAAAGATATCTTTGGGAGGAGTCATTCATTTATTAATTTTTTATTCATTTAGAGTGAGAGAAGAAGGGGGAAAGAGAGAGAGGGAGAGATCAACTTGTTGTTCTATTTATTTATGTATTTATTGGCTCATTCTCTCTCTCTTTTAAGAGAGAAGCAGGAAGAGAGAGACAGGGGCATTGAGCTGCTCCTGTATCTGCCCTGACTGGAAAATCCAACTGGCAACCTTGCACTCCGGGACAACGCTCCAACTATGTTGGCTGATTCTCCTTATGTGCCCTGACCAGGGATTGAACCCACAACCTTGGCCTATGGGGATGACATTCTAACCAACTGAACTACCCAGCCAAAGTTAGGAGGGGACGTTCCTTAGTCCAGCCCAATACATTCTCATTATTTGCTCACCACTGTTTCCCCAGTGTCGAGAACAGTGCCTGGCATTGAACAGGCACGGTTCTGTGGGAGTTGCCAAACGAAGGAATGAATGGAACACAGGAACAGGGATGGTTGGTGGAGTAGGTTTTGGGGAACTGAAGGCCGAAGAGGAAGTGCCAGCCCCAGAAGGAAGTAGGGCGGCACCCTTGCTCAGGGCAGGAAGATGATGGCAGAAGCCGGGATGAACAGGACTGGCAGGGCCAGCGGGAGGCGTGATGATGAACAGTGATTGGGGCGTCCTATTCTCCCACCTACTCACTGCCCTCGGGGCTGGGTCAAGGTCTCCCCAGAGCCACTGCAAGAAAGGGAGGGGGGCTCTCACAGGAATGCCTGACTGGCACAGCTGGTTTGGCAGGTCCTGGCACTTTGGCAGAGAAGAGTGCTGGGGACAGGTGAGGATGCTGCAGGGAGTGGCGGGAGGACCGGAAGATGCGGGGGAGGAGCGGCTCCTTTGTTCACTGGTCCATCCTGGGGAACCCAGGATTCCTATACCCAACACTCCCGCCCCAGAAACCTCATTTGGCTCCCTCGCTCAGGCCCCAGGAACCAGGAATCTGACTCCCATTCTCAACCTTCGTCCTCAGACCCGCGGTTCAGGCCCCCAGTCCTCCTCCCTCAAACCCAGGAGTCTAGGTTCTGATGGTTTAGGTTTCCTGGCCCACTGTCACCACCAAGCTTCATTCACTTCTTGGGACTCCTGCTCTCTGTACCTGCATCCTTCTTCTGTCGTGACCAGGCAGCTGGTAAGGACCCAGGTCCCCCCCTACCATTCTCTCCGGCATCCCTCCACAGTCTCTGTCCACCTCTGATCCTGGGCTCAGGGTCCCCAACTGTCTACGCCCCCAGAGGAGACCAGGTGTGGCCTGCCCCCACAGGCCTGCAGCCCAGCCCCAGCCAGGCTCTGGAGCAGGGTGGGCGGGGTGGCCTGTGTGAGTGTGTGGGTGGGGCTGGGGTGACAGTATCGACCCTGAGGCAGGCTCCTCCGTGGGGATGGAGTAATCGGGGTGGAGAGCAGAGAAGGAGGTTTCTACAAGATGCACACCCCAAGATGAACCCCCTGATTAGAGGGGAAGCTGGGGGGGGTCATGCTGGCTATGAGTTGTCTGCTCCCCCCTGCCCCTCTACCTGGCATGATGTCTTCCTATCCTCTCACAGGGGTCTTGGATACCTTTGTAGACAATGGCACCCCCACTCATGACCCACCCTTTCCCCAGGTACAGAGGTCTAGGTGTCCCAGTTTCGTCTCTGTCTGGGTCATAGGAACTCAGGTCCCCACCACCTCCTCCTTCAGACTTGGGAGTCCAGGCCCCCGGCCCCTGCATTGCCCTCCTCTGCACCCCATTCAGATTCTTTGTTCTGGACTCCAGGATTTGAGACCTGCCTGCACTCGCTGCCCTCTCGGGAACCCTGCCTCTGAGCAGTCAGTGCTGGCCCATCCTCAGCTCTCCCAGAATTCCTGGCAATTACTAGCTTTTAATGGAAAGGTCAGGCCCTGGAGGTGACAATGGCCCCAATTCTGTGGAAACATGGTCTCATGACCCGGTGACCTCCCTTTGTCCATGTGGGGACTCCAAGATCAAAATAACGCAAATCTGGGGCCCAGGTGGGGGCCCAGAGAGCAGCCCAGGAGTTGATCTGGGGTCCAGGGGCAGAGAGGATGCTTGTGCTTCAGAGCTCAGCTGGGAGACCACTTCCTGCTCCCCTTCCACATTCGGTCCCTGCAGTCTGAGGCAGAAGGGGGACCCACTGCTGATCAATGGTGCATATAGGTGATGGGTGAAATGATTATCTTCCTGGGGCAGAGAACATGTCCTTAGTCGTCTGCTACCCACAAGCCCCCAGGGACCGGTGTGAGCTCCCACCCTAGGGCCCAGGAATTCCCTTCACTTCAGATGTCCCCTCTTTGCCTGGAAGAAAAACTTTGCAGCTGTCTCTCCAGCCTCCAGGCCTTTGTCTACACCAGGCTCTCCACCTGGTTGCTTTCTCCACTTCGGTCCCTTACCTTGTAACATTCCCAACTGGAACATCCTTGACTGTGACCTCCAAAAGAGGCCTGGTATCTACAAGCAGGACACCAAGCATACTGCTTTTCCCCAGGCCAGCAGTCAATTCAACTAGTCCTTACCCGTGTCTGTCATCTTAAACTTCCTAGTAGCCACATTTTTTAAAAAAGTTAAAAGTCTTACCTTTAGTCCCTTGCCAAGTTGTTCAGTGGTCAGAGCATTGTCCCGATATGCCAAGGTCGGGGGTTCAATCTCTGGTCAGGACACATACAAGAATCAACCAACAAATGAATAAATGAGTGGAGCAATAGATCCATGTTTTTCTCTCTCTCTTTCAAGTCAATAAAAATTTTTTAAAAAATTTTTCTTTGGCCTTGGCCAGTTAATTCAGTGGTAGAGTGTTGGCTGGCATGTGAAAGTCCCAGGTTCAATTCCCAGTGAGGGCACACAGGAGAAGTGACCTTTTGCTTCTCACTGCCCCCCCCCCTCCCATCTCTCTCTCTTTTTCTTCCCTGCCTGCAGCCATGGCTCAAATGGTTCCGGCAAAGTTGGCCCCTGGTACTGAGGATGGCTCCATAGCCTCAGCCTCAGGTGCTAAAATAGGTTGGTTGCTGAGCAGCAGGGCTGCTGCCACCCAGCCAGGCAGAGCATAGCCTGGTACGGGCTTGCCAGGTGGATCCCCGTCAGGGTGCATGTGGGAGTCTGTCTCTGCCTCCCTGCCTCTCAATTAAAAAAAAATTAAATTAAATTTTTTTTATATTTACATCTTTGCCTCACCTATTTGGTGAGATTAGTTTTAGAAATATGTTTTATTTAATCCAGTATATTCAAAATATTATCATTTCAATATGTAATCAATATAAGAATTACTTGTAAGATACTTTACATTGTTTATCTCAGTTCTGATGCTTGATTTCCAAGAGTTAAATTAAAATGCATTTAATACTATTTCTGTTTTTAAAGTTAAATTTTGCCTGAGTTGGTGGTGGGCAGTGGATAGAGCGTTGGCCTTGGAGGCTGAGGACCCAGGTTCAAGACCCTGATGTCACTGGCTTGAGCTCAGGCTCACCAGCTTGAGCACGGGGTTGCTGGCTTTAGGGTAGGACCATAAACTTGACACCATGGTCACTGGCTTGAGCCCAGAGATCACTGGCTTGAGCAAGGGGTCACTGACTCAGCTGGAGCCCCCTGCTCAAGGTACATATGAGAAAGCAATCATTGGACAACTAAGGTGAGGCAATTTTGAGTTGATGCTTCTCATCTCTCTTCCTTCCTGTCTGTCCCTGTCTGCCCCTCCCTAAAAAAGTAAATATAAAGTTAAATTTAAATTAGAGTTAAATAAAATTGGAAATGTTCACTTATTTGGTCACATGTGTCACATTTCCAGTGGTCAGTAGCCACATGTGGCCATAGCTGTACTGTTGGGCAGCACAACTCAAAGCTATGTTTACTTAGGTGTCTCATTTGAGGACCCAATGCCAGGTCCTGACCCAGAGGAGGTCTCCCCAGATGTTAGTCAGAGGGATAGATGATTGATGGATGGATACTGGATGGATGGATGGATGGATGGATGGATAGATGAACAATCACTGCTCCTCCCAGTCCCCCCCACCCAGTTAATACTGGGTTTCCCACTTTTCTTTTCCCATCCCCCTCCGAGTTCCTTCCCTGTCCATAAGATGCCTAGACACCCCTCCCCCCACCACCCTGTGATCCATTTATGTGGACTCAATGATTTCCATTACTGTCCCTTACTTTTTGTCATTAAGATGCTATTCTGGTGTCTTCTTTTTCTTCTTGACACCTCCTTAGAAACCTGGGCCCCTCGCCCTCTACAATCAGGTTTTTCTTTTTAATTCTGATTATTGATTTGAGAGAGAAAGGGAAAGAGAGAGACAGAAACATCGATCTGTTCCTTTGTGTGCCCTGACCAGGGATCTAACCGGCGACAATGCTCAAACCAACTGAGCCATCCAGCCAGGGCTACAATCTGGTTTTTCACCTCCCCATCTCCATCTTCATTTTATGAAGAGATTGAACTGACTCCTCTATGTACCACTGGTCACTCATTTCCCATCACCCTGTGACAGTTCAGTTCTTCTAGGAAGGGCATTTATCGAACATGCACTACATTCTGGGAACACTTCCAGGCACTTCCCTCAGGATACAACAGGGGGCAAACATGTCACAAGCCTTATCTTCATGGGGTTGACAGTCAGCAAGACCAAGAAAGGAAACATTTAAGATGCCAATAGTTATGTTAAATGGCTGTGGAGAAAAGTCACGCAGGAGAGGGGGACGGAGACACTGGTGGGAGAGCTCAGGGAGGGTGTGACAGGGCAGGCTTGGATGAAGGGCGGAGGTGACGCTCCCAGGTGTCTGGGGAAGAGTGTGTCAGACAGGGAACAGCAAGTGCAAAGGCCAGAGGTGGGAGCGTTTTCTAGGTCTCTGGGTCCCCTTGTTTGACAGGTCTTGTCCCGTTCAGAAAGCCTCCAGGCTCGCCTTGTCCCTTCAATGTCCTCCTCCACATTCTCGCTGGATCTTCTTAGATTTCTTTGTCCCCCCGGACTGCCCCCTTCTTTTCCTCCCTGTCTCCCTTGGGGACCTGGGAGTTCTGTTCCCCTCAGATGCTCCCTGCCCTCCTGATCTCGAAGCTTCTGGCTGGCACTGTGCCCATCCTCTCTGGTCTCCACAGCACTGTGGGGGGCCTGGTGACAGAGCTCAGCAGAGGGTCCAGTGGGAGAGACATGATGGGGCTGTCACTTCCTCAGAGCCAGGAATGAAGGGTCTCTGAAGGCAGGACAAGGGCAAGGTGGCCCAGACCCCAGGGCCAGCAAAGGTGTCCGTACTCAACTCCCACCATCCGACATCAGGGAAGTCCACTCAACACCAGACAGGGGAGCAGGCCCTCTTGATGTCCCCCCTCCCTGAGAGGGGACCCTTTTCACAGATGAGAACATAGAGGTTAATTGTGAAAGCAGCCAAGGTAGGATTCAAATTCAGTCATGATGGGTGGGGTGGGAGGAAGCTCCCAACAGCACCTGGAGACAGGCCATGGAGTTGATGAACTGAGGGGGCGCGACGTCCCAGGACAACTGCCTTCTGCCAGTCCTCAGAGGGAGGGTGGGCAATGCTGTGTGACCTTAGGCAAGTTACCCCACCTTCCTGAGCTCCTTCCTTCTGCAGCTGTTACATGTCTGATGCGTCCCACCTACCTCACCTTGAAACAACACATGCCAAGCTGTAATTGGTCAGTAAATATAATTTTCAGTTGTGATATTTTTATTTTTATTCATTCAACCAAAATTTCTCTGGCATGTACTAGGAAAATGAGGAGAAATCTCTAGATGATTCAACCAAAATGTCAATTACTGATGTTTACCGCTGGGGGTGGAAGGAGGGTCACAGGGATCTTTATTTTCTTTCTTGACTTATCCACTCAGACATTAAAAAAAAAAGAAAATGGTATAGCTGCTCCTTTTGGTGAGATTGGTCTTCATGACTGGACTCCAGGTCTCGGGTCAGGGGACCACTGAGTGGGGGGCAGCTGGATCGGAGACGACAGAGCAGAAGGCACTGAGCGGACCACTTGAGAAATGTTTCACTGACTTAAGTACAGTTGGGGCAACTGAGGCACAAGGGCCGGATGGGACTGGTTCCAGGCGCCACAGCTGGGAGGTGCTGGAGCTGAGATTCCAAACAAGAGCGGTGACCTTCAAGCTCCCACACCAAGCGCGTCGGGCAGTCATCTGTGGCATCTTCACACCTCACTGTCTCACTGTCTCTGACCCACTATGTATACCTGCCTCTGTTTCTGTCTCTGACTCTCTGCGTATTTTTACCTCTCTGTGTGTCTCTGTCTGTCACTTGGTCTCTCTGTCTCTCTCAGTCTCTGACCCTCTGGGTGTCCCTGCCCTCTCTCGGCCTCTCTCCTGTGTGTGCTGCCAGGGACACCGCCCCGGGCTCTCTGTCCCCTGGTCTGTTTCTTCACGTGCTGTCACAGCGTCAGCTCACAGGGACAGTTTCTGTCCATCAGGCTCCCAGCGGTGTCCCAGCTCTTAGAAAAGCATCTGGCAGACAGGAGAGGAGACGCTCAGTAAATATTTCTTGAGTAAATAAAGGAATGAATGAAGGGAGGATGGAAGGAAGGAACTCTCTGAGTTGAGATGAGCTCCTTGGTCAGACGAGCAAACACAGGCTCCAAGTGGGCACAGACGTGCCCAGAACCAGCGGCCTGGAAGATTCTAGCGCAGGATTGACACCGAGCCCCTGGACTCTCCCCCACGAGCTCACAAGATGCCCAGGGCCTGCCTTTCACCCCTCCTCCCCACTCTCGGAGAAGGGTGGCTCCCTCCCGGCCTCTCCCAACAGTTGGAGGCGTGGGTAGCAGCCGGGAGAACCGGCTGGGTGCTGCCCCTCCCCTTGGGCGCGGAGGTAAGCAGCTGGCGGTTTACCTGGTGGCAGACGCGGCTGCTGCACATACCTCGTCCCCGCGGCCGGCCGTCTGCTCCCTGCGCGTCCTCCCCTCCCCACCCTCGCCCGCCGGCCATGGACGGGCCCGCTGAGCCCCGGACCCCAGCCCTGTGGGGCACCTACGAGAACAACATCTCGGAAATCAGGTGAGACACCCCCTCCCTCCGGAGGAGGTGGCCTGAGGGGAGAGCCAGGGGCCTCCGAGAAGCTTGCCCCCCGGCTTCCAGCAGTCTCAGCCTCGTACTGAGCTTGCTCTTCGCCCTGCGGTGCTGGCTCCTCCTAGAAGGGAGCGGGTACCTGGGCTGTCCTGAGTCACCAGCTGGGATTCCTGGGGTGTCCATGTCCCTCTTGGGGCCTCAGTTTCTCTGTCTGTCAAAGGGCCACAAGCCATTTGTCTCCCTGATACAGGACGGGATGAGAACAGAGGGTGTGCGTGCAGTAGTTTATCAGGAAATGTGAGAACCTGTTGTACCCTTTTCTTCCTGGCACTGCAAACCCCTCACGTTGGGTGCTTTCCCTCTCAGGGCTCGGAACATGCCACCCGCACCGTTTGGGGAGGATGGGGAGCAGAGGTGAATAGGGTTCAGGATGCAGTTGAGTCCCAGAGCAAGAGGCTGTGTCCCAGGGGCAGAGGGTCAGTAAGGTGGGTCCCAATGCCCTGGCCCTCATAGGAGAGGTTAAGACAGAGTACTCCCCACCTCTTGAGTGTGACTCCTTTATTCCCTGGGGATGCTATTGACACTTTTATAAGACCCGCTTTCCAGATGGAAAAACAGATTCACAGGGAAAGTGACTATGATCATGCAGCTAGAAGCAAATTTGAACCCAGTCTGTCGAACCCCAGAGTCTGTGGTTTCTCCTCTTCTCAACAGTCTCATTGATAAACTCCATAGCTCCATTTTTCAGATGAGCAAGCAGAGGTTCAGCAAGGGTAGGCAGTGTGCCCATGGTCACACAGCAAGCTGCTAAAAATCTCCAATTCCCAGTATCTTACACTTTGCCAGGTGAGTCTCCCACTGGCCTTCTGGGACCCTCTAGCCACATCAGGGTATACTTCTTTGGGCCCTTCCCTCTCCTCCACCCACATGCTGGGGCACAGAGAGGCCTCCTTGGTGCCCCAGACTCCAGAGACTGGAGCAGCTGAATTATAATTGCTGTGTGATATGGACAAGCCTCATGGTGTCTCTGGACCTCTCAGGCTGGGAGTGGCCAGCAGGCTGGTCACAGCTCTGCCTAAGAAAGGTCCTAGTGTCCTCCCTTCTCCAGGTGCTCAGGGTTCTGCAGTTTCTCCCTCCAGAGATAAACTGGATCCTCAGCTGGATTCCTACCTCTAGGAAGATTTAAACCTCAGTTTCCTCATCTGAAAAAATGGGGGTAAATAACCCCCACCTGTAAGACACTTCTCAACCTGAATGTCTGCTCCTGGGTGCTGCTCTTATGGCTGCAAACTTTCTTTTCATAAGCTTCTGGAATCCCCTGGACCCGGAAGGATGCTTCTCATGAAGGCCCTTAACATCCCCTCTGGGACCCCATTCCAGACCCCTGGGTTGCCCTCTTAGGGACCAGCCAGCCCATCGGTCATCATCCCAGACCTCCCAGGCATTGTCCTTGTCCCTTCCTTCCTCTCCCTTCCACAGCCTGTCACAGCCCAAGCTCACTCTTCTATAATCTGACTCTCTCCATTCCAGTGGCCCCAGCTCAGGCCTCACTGTAGCCCTGAGAGCCTTGCCCTAACCTCTTCTCACCTCCAGCCCTTTCCAGAGCTGGCCCTCCCCTCCTCCCAGTACCAAAGCAACTCCAAACCCTGGCACTTTGGCCTCCCAGCTCAGCCTCCTCCCTCAGCTGCATTCCATCTAGCCCATGACTGCAAATTTCCTGGCCACACCTCACCATTCCCTGTGTCAGTGCCTTTGCATATTCGGTTCCCCCTGCAGCGGTTCCCAGAAATGTCTCTTCTAAGTTACAAACCTACCTCTGGCCATCTCCAGCTCAAGTCCCTTCCATGGCTCCCCCAGTGCCCAAGGTCGTGGTTCCCAAAACATTTTTAAAACACAGATACCTTTGGCCAAAAAGAAATCTTACTCCCAAGCAGAAGTACATTCCAGAGACCGAAACAGAGTTGCTCTCGTGTAAAATGGGGGAGATGCCGCCGCCTGCCTTGCTTCTTTTGTGGCCTCGTGTCTCTGCTCCCACAATCCCCACCATTGTCGCTGACTGGGCCCATCTGGCTGCTTCCACGGCCCCTCTGGCCTGGACCACCCCCCGTCAGGCCTTCACCCAGGGGGGACCTCTTTCCTTTCTGCAGCAAACTTCTCACACAATTTGAGACTCATGGACACCACAGCCAGGTCCCTGGTTATGCTTTTAGTTTCAAACTCACCTGAGGCCCCCAAATGCTGACCTGTTCACAGGTAGAGAGTGTGGGGACCATCACTGCGGTCCTCAGCTCAGAGTTGGGGGCTGTGACATCTCTGAGGGTGATGTCAGGGAATGAATGGAGGTGAGATGAGGCCACCTTTGAGCTGGAGCTGAGATTAGTCAGGATGAGAAGACAGGTGAGGAAGGGCAGGGCACGCAGGGAGAAAAGACAGGAGGGGCAAAGATCAGTGGCTCTTGGGAAGAAATGAGAGGCTGTGTGGACCCGAGAAGACCAAACAAGCAGTGGAAAAAAACCCATGGAGATCGTTATTGCACAATAGTGACATGAATGACTTTTCATGTCAAGTGTAAGAAGTAACTCGCAGGCACTATCTGCAGCCTGATTCCATTTGAAGTCCCTATCCTCTCCCAACAAGAAAAGCTAAACAATATATTGTTTTGGAGATAGAGGCCTGTGTGATAAAACTGTTTCCAAGAGGCCCTGGCTGGGTGGCTAAATGGATAGAGCATTGTCCTAGTATACTGAGGTGGTGAGTTCAATCCCCAGTCAGGGAACAAACAAGAAGCCACCAATGAGTGCACGACTGGATGGAACAGCTAAGTAGAATGAGGAGTTGATGTTTCTCTCTCTCCCCTCTTCCTCTCTCTCAAATCAATGGAAATTATTTTTTTTAAAAAGAAAGAAAGTGCCTGACCAGGCGGTGGCACAGTGGATAGAGCGTCAGACTGGGATGTGGAAGACCTGGGTTCAAGACCCGGAGGTCGCCAGCTTGAGCGTGGTCCTATCTGGCTTGAGCAAAAGCTCATCAGCTTGGACCCAAGGTCGCTGGCTCCAGCAGGGGGTGGCTCGGTCTGCTGAAGGCCCTCGATCAAGGCACATGTGAGAAAGCAATCAATGAACAACTATGGTGTTGCAAGGGCAACGAGAAACTAATGGTTGATGCTTCTCATCTCTCTCCGTTCCTATCTGTCTGTCCCTATCTATCCCTCTCTCTGACTCTCTCTTTAAAAAAAAAAAAGAAGCCTGACCTGTGGTGGCGCAGTGGATAAAGCGTCGACCTGGGAACACCGAGGTCGCCAGTTCAAAACCCTGCACTGGTCTGGTCAAGGCACATATGGGAGTTGATGCTTCCAGCTCCTCCCCCCTTTCTCTCTTTCTCTCTCTCTCCCACTCTGTGTTTCCTCTCTAAAAATGAATAAATAAATAAAAAAATTTTAAAAAAAGAAAAAAAATAGAAAGAAAGCTATCCCTCCAAAGCCAAGCAATTGAAAAGAATTTAATCTGAAATAGCCATTGTGGGGAGGAGGCCCAGGGGACAAGGAGGAGCCCAGAGACATCAGCAAGACACTTAGCTCAGAATGTTCTAGTTCACAGGGTTTGTTATCAATTATACTTTATGAATTTTGTGTCCCATGTACCTTGTATACATGCAGCAGACTAAAAAGGGATAATAAGGGCAAAATAAAAATTTTAAGAGGAAAAAGAAGTGGGAGGTAAGCAGGAAACCAACAGTTATAGGTCAGTTTACAAACTGTAGCCAGTGAGGAGTTTATTAAGCCTGGGGTTTATTAATCCCTAGAGAACTATTTAAGTCAGTGGTTCTTAACCTGGGTTCTATCGAACCCTAGGGGTTCGATGAGTCGGTCTCAGGGGTTCGGAGAAGCCTCTGCCGCGGAGGCCAGAATAAAGTAATACTGTAATTTGTTGTGAGTTCATGCACTTTGTTGGTTTTGTTCTTTGAGCAAGGTGATGTTCATGCACGGCTCATTTTGTGCACCAGTAAAAAAAACCATATACCTATGTCTTGAATTTGGGGGAAAAAATCATATTTTATTTATCACTAAAGAAGGGTTTGGTGAATGCGCATATGAAACTGGTGGGTTCGGTACCTCAAAAAAGGTTAAGAACCACTGATTTAAGTGTTCACCATGCTGAGTGCTTTCCACATATTACCTCATTCAACCTTCACAACAACCGTTCGAGATGAACTATTATCATCCCATTTATGATTGAGGCAAATGAGGCCCAGAGAGGTTGAATGACTTGTCTAAGGTCACACAGCTGCCAAGTGGGGTGGAACCGGGATTTGAACTGAGGCAGGCTGACTCTCTCAGCTGGGATGGGCAGGTATAAAAGGAATTAAGAGGGTGTGCAAGATGAGGGAGGGGCCGGATCAGAAAGGTAGTCTCTGCCCGGATAGGAGGCTTAGTGGGTTCTCCAAGATCTTCCATATTTCCAGGGATCTCCTGAGCTCGGGGCTGTGCCTTGACAAGCCCCTTCTGGAGAGGGTCAATGGCAGGAGAAGCCAAGCTGGCATTTGTGTTACTGCTCCTCACCACCCTTTTGATCTTGGAGTCCACGTGCAGGCTCCTTCTGATCCCGGCCTCTTTATGGCTGAGGTCTGAGGTCGCCAGCCCTGGTTTTACAACCCCAGCCCCTCCTTCCTTGGGGTGGGCTGAGCCACCCCACTGATTTTATGACCACAGCTCTGCCAGCCACAGAGCTGCTATGTACGAGGGGAAGGAGGGTGCTAATAAAAAAGGTTTAAAGCAATAAACAAATAGTAAGACAATGGCCCTGGTAGAATTTCTGCGGGCAGAGAGGAGGGGGTTCTGGGTCACCACTAGTAAATAAGGTGCTTTGGTGAGAATTAGAAAAAGACACTCATGGCCTCACTTCCCCTGGCCCCACCACCCCTTCTGAGAGACCCAGGCTCAGAGAGTGAAGGGAAGATGTGTTTTGGTTCCCATTTGCTCTCTAGGGCTGAGGGGCAGGGTGGTGGGACACATACCCGGTGGTCCTGCATAGGGACTGGAAGTGGGAACAGCCGAGACCCACTTGGAAAGAGCCAAACCACCCAGTTTGCAGAAGGGAAGCTCTGGGGAAGGCACGGAGGACCGCCAGTGACATCGAATACCAAGGCAAGGAGAGAGACCCTGGTGGGCAGCCTGGCTCAGGAAGGTCCAGAGAGTAGAAAAGGTGAGACCAGCTACATGCAGGGGGCATCGGGCCCAGGCCAGGACATGAACCAGGACCCTAAGGACCCAGCCATGCAGGGAGGAATGCCAGGTCACACAGCTCGAAGGCAGGTAACCCTAAATTCAAGTGTCACGACCCATGTCGCTCACTAGCTGGGACCCGCCAGGCACAGAGGCTCTCCAGGCTGTGAGTGTGAATTCGGGAAGAAGGTGTGGCGGGCGATGCACGGGGAAGGGCTGGACTGGACTGTGTGCTGAGTCAGGGTGTGCAGGCCTCCTTCCTTCTTCTCTTAATTCCCGCAACTCGTCTTCAGCCAGGGACTTAGATGCTGAGAGGGTGGGGTCAGGGTGAAGAAGAATAATAACTAGACCTTTGTGTGCAGTTGCCATGAGCCAGCCCCATTCTAAGGTCTCTTCCAGTCTCCTAACAGCCCTCCCTGTGAGGCAGCTGATATCACAATTCCCATTTTACAGATGGGAAAACTGAAGCTCAGAGAGAGAAATTATACATTTGAAATTGCTCCAGAAACATCTTTTTTTTTTTTTTTACAGGAACAGAGAGAGAGTCAGAGAGAGGGATAGATAGGGACAGACAGACAGGAACAGAGAGAGGTGAGAAGTGTCAATCATTAGTTTTTCGTCGCCGTCACAACACCTTAGTTGTTCATTGATTGCTTTCTCACATGTGCCTTGACTGCGGGCCTTCAGCAGACCGAGCCACTTCTTGCTGGAGCCAGCGACCTTGGGTCCAAGCTGACGAGCTTTTGCTCAAGCCAGATGGGCCACGCTCAAGCTGGCAACCTCAGGGTCTCGAACCTGGGTCTTCTGCATCCCAGTCCAACGCTCTAACCACTGAGCCACCGCCTGGTCAGGCAACATCATTTTTTTTATTGATTGATTTTTTTTATTTTTAGGGAGAGGAGAGAGAGAAGGGAGAAAGGAGCAGGGAGCATCAACTCATGGTATTTGCTTCTTGTGTGTGCCTTAGACCTGGCAACCTCAGCATTCCAGGTCAACACTTTATCCACCGTAGCACCACAGGTCAGGCAGAAACCTCACTTTTTTTTATTTGTGCCCTGACTGGGAATCGAACTGGCAACCTCGGTGCTTTGCTTTGGGAGGAAGCTTTAACCAACTGAGCTATCCATCCAGTGCCAGAAACCTCACTCTTAACCCCCTCACTAGAGAAAGGGACCAGATAGGGGCCTCAAACTGTGAGAAGAGGCTGTGTCTCTGTGGCTATAACCTTCACCAGGGGTTTGTCACCCCATGTGGCATGAATGTGTCTGTGGTCTGCCTGTTGGCCCGCCCTCCAGACCAGCGCTCTCCGCTAGGTGCATAACAGGAGCCCCCGAGGTAAACATCTTCTAGTAGCCACATTACAAAAAATAAATATATAAAAGAAAACAGGTGAAATTAATTTTAATTATGTTTTATTTAACCTGAAATATCTGAAATAGTATCATCTTAACATGTAACTGGCAGCAAAACTTATTAATGAGTTACATATTTTACAATCTTCTTCACCCCAAGCCTCTGCAATGGCGCGTTCACGTTCTCAGATGGACGCTGACTTCCATCAGAATGACTTGGTCTGGGTTCAAATCTTACCACTGCGATGCCTGAAAGTTGATTTCCAGACCTGAGTTACTCCAATCCTGCTTTAAAAGTTTTCCATTTCCAGACCTGAGTTATTCTAATCCTGCTTTAAAAGTTTTCCATAATTAACTTGAGTGCCAGGGTTTCAGTAATCATTGAGTTATTCAGTATTCAATAATCACAAAATGCAGTTTTTTTATGTTTGTTTTGACAGAGACAGAGAGAGGGATAGATAGGGACAGACAGACAGGAACGAAGAGAGATGAGAATCATCATTTTTGTTGTTGTTGTGGCACTTTAGTTGTTCATTGATTGCTTTCTCACATGTGCCTTGACCGCGGGCCTTCAGCAGACCGAGCAACCCCTTGCTGGAGCCAGCGACCTTGGGTCCAAGCTGGCGAGCTTTTGCTCAAGCCAGATGGGCCCGTGTTCAAGCTGGCGACCTCGGGGTCTCAAACATGGGTCTTCTGCATCCCAGTCCGACGCTCTATCCACTGTGCAACCACCTGGTCAGGCTACATACAGTTTAAAAAGTTGAGGTTCAGCCTGGCCAGATAGCTCGGTTGGTTGGAGCATCGGCCCCAGTGTGGAGGTTGTGGGTTCTATCCTCAGTTAGGGCCCATGCAGGAACAGATTGATGTTCCTGTCTCTCTGCCTTCTTCTCTCACTAAAATCAATAAATACATTTAAATAAATAATAATAAAAGAAAGCCTGAGGTTCCCAGTCGCACCAGCCACATTTCACGGGCTTAGTAGCCACATATGGCCCAAGGCGCAGAATGGACTGGTTCCATCATCGCAAAAAATTCTGTTGGATGACAGCTCTGGGCCGGGCACGCCCCAAGGGCAGGGAGAGGCACGTAGTAGGAGCTTAAACATCTGTTGTCAGCAAGAGGGAGAGAAAGGCTTAGAGGGCCTTCAGCCTAAAGGCACAGCAGTCGCGGAGGTCCCCTGTGGGAGCAGTGGAGCGCGGAGTGTGTCAGGAGCACGCAGAACTTGACAGTGACAGCAGAGAAACACTGGCTGCGCTGGCCTGGAGATCAGGGAGGGGCCACGCGGCCCATGGGGTGCAATGAACCTGCTGGGTTTTGAGGGCCAAAGCCAGAGGCGCAGTACACGGAACCCAGCATTTGAAGAGAGTGATTAATTTCTTCAGCTAGATTTTTCTATATTATTATCATTATTATAAAAGTTCCACATCAACAAGATCTATATTGACTGTTCTTTTTATCATTTAAATGTTTGTATAGTTTTTAAATGTGCAAGAATTGCGACCCTGGCCGGATAGCTCAGTTGGTAAGCGTCCTTCTGAGGCACAAAGGTTGGAGGTCGATCCCTGGTCAGGGCAGGTACAGAAACAGATCGATGTTTCTGTTTCTGTCTTTCCCTTACTCTCTCTCTTGGAAGGAAGGAAGGAAGGAAGGAAGGAAGAAAGGGAAGGGAAGGAAAGGATTGTCAAAATGGGGGGGGGGAATGGGTAGGGGTACCTAATCAGACCTGAAAAATATACTGTAAAGGTATTATAATCCAAACAATATGACCCCCACTTTATGACCCAGCAGTTCTGGTGCTACTTATTTGCCCAAGAGAAGTAGAACATAGTTCCCCCACAAAGGCAAAGACCGTCACAGCGCAGGAGCTTGACCTGGAAGCCACCATAAGCAGGGGAACAGATAAAGACACTGTGATTTATTCAGATAGCGGGATTCTATTCAGTCATAGAAAGGAACAAACTCTAATATACACACAAACACGGATGAATGTCAAGCGCATTATGCTGAGTGAAAGAAGCCAGATGCCAAAGAGGACATTCTGTGAGATGACAGAAACCAGCCACCTCAAATGATGACGGGACAGCTCAGAGCAGTGGTGGCCTTCATGTGGGGGTGGGGGCTGAAGCAACACCAGGAACCTGTCTGGGTGATGCAGTGTTCTGTATCGGGGTGGGGGTTGGATGGTGTGGAAATCCTATGTGTTGGTCAAAATCCACTCAAGATTAGTGTATTTCCTCAAAAGGAAAATAATTTTTTAAAAATTTTCCAAAGTGAGCCTGACCAGGCAGTGGCGCAGTGGATAGAGTGTCGGACTGGGATGTGGAAGACCCAGGTTTGAGACCCTGAGGTTGCCAGCTTGAACACGGGCCCATCTGGCTTGAGCAAAAGCTCGCCAGCTTGGACCCAAGGTCGCTGGCTCCAGCAAGGGGTTGCTCGGTCTGCTGAAGGCCCGCGGTCAAGGCACATGTGAGAAAGCAATCAATGAACAACTATGGTGTCGCCACGGCAAGGAAAAACTAATGATTGATGCCTCTCACCTCTCTCTGTTCCTGTCTTTCTGTCCATATCTATATCTCTCTCTGTCCTTGTAAAATAAATAAATAAATAAATAAATTTTCCAAAGTGAGAAGAGGGGCGGGGAGACAGACAGATTCCTGCATGCACCCAACCAGGATCCATTTGGCTTGCCCATCAGGGGGCGCTGCTCTGCTGCAACCCGAGCCATTCTAGTGCCTGAGATGGAGGCCAGGGAGCCATCCTCAGCGCCAGGGCCAACTTTGCTCCAATGGAGCCTTGGATGCGGGAGGAGAATGGAGAGATAGAGAGGAAGGAGAGGGGAAGGGGCGGAGAAGCAGATGGACGCTTCTCCTGTGTGCCCTGGCCGGGAATCAAATTGGGAACTTCCACACGCCAGGCCGATGCTCTACCATTGAGCCAACTGGACAGGGCCAAAAGGAAGATAATTTTAAAAGAACGGAAGTAGAGCCTGACCAGGTGGTGGCACAGTGGATAAAGCGTTGGACTGGGATGTGGAAGGACCCAGGTTCAACACCTCAAGGTCACCAGCTTGAGCGCGGGCTCATCTGGTTTGAGCAGAAAGCTCACCAGCTTGGACCCAAGGTCACTGGCTCGAACAAGGGGTTATTCAGTCTGCTGAAAGACCACGGTCAAGGCACATATGAGAAAGCAATCAATGAACTAAGATGTCGCAACGGCAACAAAAAACTGATGATTGATGCTTTTCATCTCTTTCTGTTCCTGTCTGTCTGCCCCTATCTATCCCTCTCTCTGTCTCAGTTAAAAAAAAAAAAAAGAATGGAAATAGAATGTTTTGTAGCTGGTTTTCAAAAGAGCGAGATGGCTGCAGACTGACCTGAAAAGATCATCATGATATACAAATAGTAACTGAAAAATAAGCAAGGTTCTGAGTAAGGTGCAAGGTAGAACATCAGAGCTATTTAGAAGGAAGAAGAGGCGTGTCCCTCTCCGGGAGCTCGGGAACCTGTTCCCTCCCCTGTTCCTCCCCCAGGCCCGTGTCACCTTCATCTTGCTCTCTCCTAAGCTCCAAGGGCCCCTGTTTCACCTCTGTAACTTGTTTCCTGAGCCCAAGCAGTCCAACTGGTTCACTTCTACTACTTCTGTAACTTTCTAAATAAACCTTGTCTTATAAAAAAAAAAAGAAAAAAGAAGAGGAGGAAGGGGAAGGGGAAAAGTAGGTGGTCTCTGAGGCCCACACTGTGAACATGCCGGGAGTGCTTCTATAAGTCACTGTGTGTGACAGCTAGGTTACACACAAGGTTCCCAGAGGCCGGCACAACGGTACTGGTGGAGACTATGAACTTATTAACAAACCCAGATGATAATAATACGTTATATTTTTTTAAACGAGAGGAGGGGAGATAGAAAGACAGACTCCCGCATGCGCGCCTGGATCCATCTGGCAACCCTGTCTGGGACAGATGCTGGAATCAACGGAGCTATCAGTGCTGAGTGACAATTGGATCAATCGAGCCACTGGCTGTGAGAGGGGAAGAGAGAGAGAAGGGGGAGAGAAACAGATGGTCACTTCTCCTGTGTGCCCTGACTGGGAATCAAATCCAGATGTCCTGAAGCCAGGCCAATGCTCTATCCACTGAGCCAAACAGCCAGGGCTGATAATATATTAATAAGTATATTTCTATTAAATAATTTATTAACCCAGATGATCAATATAGACAGAGGATCCAAGAATTTATTCTCCTTATTAGATTTCGTGAAAAAGAAAAAGAATCAATCTCATTGCCATACTGAAACAGTTTAGCAGATGTAGCAAATACCCCGCTCACCACCCCCAGTTCTGGGGCTTAACACAATACTGGTTCATGGCAGGTTCATATTCCAGGCCCACATGGGCCTTCTGGTCACGTGATTCAGGCCCAGGCTCTGCCCTTCTCCCCCATGGCTTCCAAGTCCCCTTAGACAGCTCCAGTCACACCAGCCAAGAAGACAGAGGGCAAGCACACGACAGCCACTGCCCCTGGGTTCTCAATTCAGGACTCAAGAAGTACAGAAAGGCACAAAGTGGAATATTCTAGTACCCACAACTACCCGAGACCCATTCCTGGAGTAACCACTTTTAATGCACATACCTGCCAAAATTTCTTTTCATGTGTGTATCTTTACTTATTTTTATACATAACCCAGGTGCTACTTGATATCTGCCTCCCTCAGCGCCTTGTCACACCTTGTTGTATCTTGGACATCTGGCCAAATAAATGCCATCTATTTACCTTTCATGTGAAAGGTCCAAAACATATAAAAACATTGGGAGAATGATCCAGTGAACATTGCTACACCACTGCCCCTAAAAATTTACTACACTTTATTATTTTATTATATCTGTGCCTCCTCCTGTCCATTCATCTATACATCTTATTTGTGAGGCATTTTAAATTATTATTTTTTTAATTTTTATTTTATTTTGTTCATTTTAGAGAGGAGACACAGAGAGAGAGAGAGAGAGAGAAAGAGAGAAAGGGGGGAGGAGCTGGAAGCATCAACTCCCATATGTGCCTTGACTAGACCAGTGCAGGGTTTTGAACTGGCGACCTCAGTGTTCCCAGGTCGACGCTTTATCCACTGCGCCACCACAGGTCAGGCTTGTGAGGCATTTTAAAGGCAGTTGCAGACATGACTCAAGACTTCACTCTAAACGTTCCAGGCTGCATATCATTAAACAGACTTCAATATTTGTTTATAGGGTTTTTTGAAAATCTTTTTACTTTAAGATTTTATTTATTTATTTATTTATTTTTTTGTTGTTTGTTTTCTTTGTGGCCGAGACAGAGTCAGAGAGAGAGACAGACAGGGATAGACAAACAGGTAGGGAGAGAGACCAGAAACATCAACTCTTTGTTGCGGTCCCCATTTGTTCATTGATTGACTTCTTATATGTGCCCTGTCCAGGGGTCCACAGCAGACCAAGCGACCCCTTGCTCGAGCCAGCAACCCCGGCTGGGCTCAAGCTGTTGAGTCCCGCCCAAACCAGATGAGTCTGCGCTCAAGCTGGCAACCTCGGGGTCCTGAACCTGGGTCCTCCACATCCCAGTCTGACACTCCATCCACTGTGCCACTGCCTGGTCAGGCTTTATTTGTTTTTTTAGAGAGAGTACGGAGACAGAAAGAAGCAGGGGAGAGGAGCAGGAAACTTCAACTCATAGTAGGTGCTTCTCGCATGTGCCTTGACCCGGCAAACCCAGGACTTCAAACCAGTGACCTCAGCATTCCAGGTTAATACTTTATCCACTGCATCACCACAGGCCAGGCTAGGTTTCTCTTTTAATAGATGATGTTTTGTACAATACACTGCACAAACTGAAGTGTGCCAGTTTTGAGAAATGTGTGTGTTTCCCAAATCCCTATCAAGACAGAAACACCTCCTTTTGAAATGGCTGGATTCCAATGTTTGTGGCTCCCTGACCTGTTTATCCAGCTGCCCAATTTTTCAGGCTCCTCTTATAAATGATGTGGACGTTAATATCCTGGTGTATCCTGATCAGTGGATAGAGCGTTGACCCGGGATGCTAAGGACCCAGGTTCAAAACCCTAAGGTCACCAGCTTGAGCCCAAAGGTCGCTGGCTTGGACAAGGCATCACTGACTCAGCCTGAGGCCCCCAGTCAAGGAATGTATGAGAAACAATCAATGAACAAGATACGAGTTGATGCTTCTCAACTCTCTCTCCCTCTCTCCCTTTCTCTCTCTCTCCCCCTCTCTCGCTAAATAATAATAATAATAAGAAGAAAATAATAATATCCTGGTATATACTCCATTGGATATTTCCTCACGAGCACCTATCTGTTCCCTGAATTTCTGGGGGTCATGTCCATTTGTGTATTCAAAATATATAAGGACGTGTTGTCTGCTGGACCTTGGAGGTGGAACAAGGTAGAAGTAGAATTTCTTCACCCTCTGTTCCCCTGCTAGTGGAGAAGACTGACTTAAGAAAGACAATAGAACCTGACCAGGCAGTGGTGCAGTGGATAGAGCGTCGAACTGGGATGCGGAAGACCCAGGTTCGAGACCCCAACCTCGCCAGCTTGAGCGGGGGCCCATCTGGCTTGAGCAAAAGCTCGCCAGCTTGGACCCAAGGTCGCTGGCTCCAGCAAGGGGTGGGTCGGTCTGCTCAAGGCCCGCGGTCAAGGCTCATGTGAGAAAGCAATCAATGAACAACTGAGGTGTTGCCACGGCAATGAAAAACTAATGATTGATGCTTCTCACCTCTCTCTGCTCCTGTCTGTCTGTCCCTATCTATACCTCTCTCTGACTCTCTCTCTGTCCCTGTAAAAAAAAAAAAAAAAAGAAAGACAATAGACAAAGAAAATAACTACAAAGTATTAAAAGGGCTGAGGAAGCAGCAAGCAGGATGCTGAGATGGGTAATAAAGCACATGGAGGGGTGTCCCGGGCTTTAGCGAAGGTGACCTGAATAACAAATGCTGTCAAGAGATCTCCCAAAGAGTTCCCTCTAATTGCTCTCCCACCAAGTAGACTGAGATGAAGTTTTCTTGCACTCTGGCCAATGCCTGAGTCATTCTGCCCGGGCGGCGGGGCCCAGAGGAGCCGGACACTTGCCCAGGCGGGATTCAGGAGGTAAGAAAGGGCACTGCTGTCAGCACAGCCCAGGGAAGGCAGGCTGCTGGCCGCTGGCTGCACAGAGTGTTCTGGGAATGAAGAGAGTTGAGAGTTGAACCCGGCTCAGGCGCAGAGCCTTGGCATGGCGCAAACACCCCCTCACTCCCCGTGCTGGAGACAAGCAGGCTGATGTAGGCGCCCTCTGTGACTCAGCAGGATTTGGGGCTTTACTCTGTGCTGTAATCTAGTCCCAGTTTCCAGGATTGGGACACGGACATCTTCGGGGCCATTACTCAGTTCACCACAGCCATATAAATGGGATTATAAATTGTCTGGTTTTATTCACCTAGTCATAGTGCAACACCTTTGAGATTCATCCATGTGGCTCTAGGTTTCGCGTGGTTGATTTCTTGTTGTTGCCAAGTGGGATTGCGTGTGTGCATGTACTGCCGTTGATCCACTCACTGTGAAAAGATATTTGACAGTTCTAAATAGTGTGGCTGCAAACAGGCAAGTAGTTGTCTGAGGTAAAACCCATGTTTTCCTGGCCCTAGCCCCCAGCCCCATACAGTCCCTGCCCAGGTGGGAAGAATCTGTGAAGGAACCACTACCTCATGGCCCTGGGCACATAGGGACCACATGCCTGGGTACGAAACCTAACTCTGTCCTCTTCAGCTGTGTGACATCAGTCAAGTGACTTTGCCTCTCTGCTTTGATTTGCTCATTAGTAACATAGAATAGCTGTACCACCCGCCCCCTAGGGCTGCTGAGGAAATAAATGAGTCAAAGCACATAACATAGTGGGGAGCCTGTGCCAGGGAGTGCTCTTAGTGTTTTTATTTTTTCAATAAATATTGACACACTTTCTGTGTACGCCAGTGTTGTGGGCACATTGGCAATCAAGACAGATGGAAAGAAGTCTCTGGCTTCATGGATATACAAGGAGAAGAAAGGCAAACAATCAACGTAATGTGGAAACCATAGAGCTTCTCAGAGGTGACAAATGCCATGGGAAACCAAGCAGGGCGGAGGAGTAAGATGGCTTTAATTGTAAACAGGGTGTCAGTGACAAGCAGTGATGTTGGAGCAAAAACGTGAAAGAGGTGAGGATACCAGTCACAGAGAGAACAGATAGTGCAAAGGCCCTGAGGCAGGACTCAGCCTGAAGTATAGCAGCAGGAGATCACTTTGGCTAGAGCCAAGGAAGCCAGGGGGAAGGGGGACATAAAGGCAGAGAAGGATCAGGGAAGATGATGCTGGGCTTTGCAGTTAGCATGAGTACTCTGCTTTTACTCTGAGTGAGAGGGGATGGTTTTGAGGAGAGGGACAAAAGCCAGCTCAGGTTCTGTCAGCCCTCTGGTGGCAGCATGGGGAGAACTGACTATGGGGCAGGTGTAGAAGCAGGGATATCAATGAGTATATGACAGCAATAGTCCAGGTAAGAGTCAGCTTTAATCCTTACCAAGTTCCCTCAAGAGAGGCCTTCTTTTCTTTCTCCAGATGAGCAAACTGAGACCCAGAGAGGTTAAGCTATGTATTCAAGGTCACACAGCTAGTTGGTAGCAGATCCTGGGTTCAAATCCAAATCTATCCAACTTCAGCCCATCTTCCTTCCTGACTGGGTGGACTGGGCTGCCTTTGGAGTGGGTGACTGAGCCCCCACAATCAGTGGGTTCGAACTAGGAACCTGTTTATTGATTGCACACCTGTTATGTACCAGATTCTGGGGATAAAACACTGAATGAGACAGACACTGTGTCTTAGAGGCTGAGGGAGGCATGGAGGCTCAATGACAGGTATCTACTGAGGTCTCCTTTGAAGACTACTGTGTGACCTTGGGGAAATATATTAAACTCTCTGGGCCTCCATTTCTTCTGGAACAAAGCAATGCTCCCAATACCCCCTGCTTGGGATTCTGGGAGAAGTCTGTGATAAAGCATGTTGTTGGCATAGAATTTCCATAACAATGGTTCCCCTACTCCCACCCCTCTCACTGAGGCTAAAGGGAAGCCAGACAGGATCCTGAAGGTCGGAGGAGGGCTAGGAATGTGCAAGCCCAGGCTCCACAGGGCCTGAGTTCCAGGTGGAGGAGCTGTGGCGAGGCAGAAGGTGAACAGGAGGGAGAAAATGGAGACCCAAAGACTTGGGAGGAGGCTGGTTCAAGGGCCCAGGGGACAAGGAGGAGACCTGAACTGAACTGGGGCAGTGGGGACAGAGAGGGAGGGCCAGGACCTGGCAGGTTCTGGGAGTGGAAGGCAGGATGTATTGGGCCATTCTCAGAGTCTCATGTCCTGGAGTCCCCTGAGAAGGGGAGGCTAGGCACCTTCTAGGAGGCCAAGCAGGTGCTTTGACAATTGCTGGTCCCATGGGCCGGTTCCTCCTGCTGCAATCCTGCAATCCTCTGACCCAGCTCAACTGTCACCCTCATTTCTCTGCTCTAACCGAGCAACAGTTACATGCCAGGTTCTGGATGTGGTGTGGGAACACAACAGGATTGTGGCCCAGGGAGAGGAATGGTCAGCCCGGGCCAGATTTGATTTACGAGGTAGGGAGAGGTACACAGCACTTGTTTTTAGGACATACTGTGCGATTCAGCCAAGCAGGAATCCTGTTAGGGGCCTCCCTGCCTCCATGTGCAGACACAGAGACAGGCCAGGATGACATTCCCAGCAGCGGGAACAGCAGGTGCAAAGGCTCAGAGGTGGGAAGAGTGCTCAACACACTGGGGAGCTTTAGCTAGAGCAGGGGTCCCCAAACTACGGCCCCACGGGCCACATGTGGCCCCGTGAGGCCATTTATCCGCCCCCGCTACACTTCCGGAAGGGGCACCTCTTTCATTGGTGGTCAGTGAGAGAAGCACAGGATGCATCCGCACCCATAGTTCCCTTTGAAATACTGGTCAGTTTGTTGATTTAAATTTACTTGTTCTTTATTTTAAATATTGTATTTGTTCCCGTTTTGTTTTTTTACTTTAAAATAAGATATGTGCAGTGTGCATAGGGATTTGTCCATAGTTTTTTTATAGTCCGGCCCTCCAACGGTCTGAGGAACAGTGAACTGGCCCCCTGTGTAAAAAGTTTGGGGACCCCTGAGCTAGAGTGTGGGGTCCATGGGGAAGGAGGGACTGGGACAGAAACTGTCTATAGGACTGAGATTCAAATTCCAGCTCGGCTTGGTGTTTGCCACGTGGCCGTGGCCACATCGATTTGCCTCCCTGAACCCCCATTTTCTCACCTGTGGAATCATCACATACAGGGAGGTGTAGACTCTCCCCCATTCATGCCTCCTGTTTAGTAAATATATTTTTTGTGTGACAGAGATAGAGACAGAGAGAGGGACAGATAGGGACAGACAGACAAGAAAAAAGAGAGATGAGAAGCATCAATTTTTTGTTCCAGCTCCTTAGTTGTTCATTGATTGCTTTCTCATGTGTGCCTTGAACGGGGGACTACAGCAAACTGAGTGACCCCTTGCTCAAGCCAGCAACCCTGGACCCATGCTAGTGAGCCTTGCTCAAATGAGATGAGCCCGCGTTCAAGCCGGCGACCTTGGGGTTTCGAACCTGGGTCCTATGCGTCCCAGTCTGATGCTCTATCCACAGTGTCACTGCCTAGTCAGGCTGTTTAGTGAATATTGAGTCAGTTTCTACTGAGCAGCTGGCTGGCCTATGCTCCGAGGGCGCAGTGGTTTGGACAGTGCGGGCCTGGAGTGAAGCAAGGCTTTGGGAGTCTTTATAGGCCCCACAGGGGATTCTAAAGCATCCATGGCTGAGAACCGTGAAGGCAGGTGGAGGACATAGCCATGGTTCACACATTCACCCATCACACATTCATTGACTATTCATGAATTCATTCATTCCCACGTTCACTCATTCAGTCAAACACTAATTGAGCACAGGCAATGTCCCAGCCCTGTGGGTCCCACCCTGGCCGCCTGGAGTGTGGCTGGGACCTAATTTGGAGGTGGTAGCTGCTCATCTAAGCACTTGGTGGATACCCAGGAACTCCTGAAGGGCCCAGGATCTTTTCTTCTTTGGCATCTCTATTTTCCTCTCCTATAAATTGCGAAGAACATTCCCTGAGGAGCTGTCCCGAGATCAACGACTAAAATAATGCTTATGGTTAATGGAAGCGTCTGATTCCTCAGCATTTATCAGGAGCCAGGTGCTTCATATTTTTATTCCTTCTAATCTTCAGTAGGCCTGACTAGGAGGTGGCGCAGTGGATAGAGCGTTGGACTGGGATGCGAAAGACCCAGGTTCGAGACCCCGAGGTCACCAGCTTGAGCAAAAGCTCACCAGCTTGGACCCAAGGTCGCTGGCTCCAGCAAGGGGTTGCTCGGTCTGCTGAAGGCCCACGGTCAAGGCACATGTGAGAAAGCAATCAATGAATAACTATGGTGTTGCAACAGCAATGAAAAATTAATGATTGATGCTTCTCACCTCTTTCTGTTCCTGTCTGCCTGTCCCTATCTCTCTCTCTCTCTGACTCTCTCTTTCTGTCCCTGGGAAAAATAAAAAATAAACACCTTTAATCTTCAGTAGGATTAAAGCCCTGAGGTAGAGATTACCGTGCATCTCATATGAATGATGAGGAAACTGAGGATCAGAGAAGTACAATCTGTTGCCCAAGGCACAGAGAGCCAAGGCCTAGGCCAGTGATGGGCAATCTTTTGATTACTTGGAGAAAAACGGCCTAACCGAAAGTCCCAGAACTAGACTCTCTGTGCCAGAGTTCTGTTGTTTTGGCCTATAGGAGCAGAGGATGAAATATCCTTCTTGGCATGTGGCCCCATACTTCTCTGGTATGAGGCCGCATGCGGCCGTGTGTTATTGAAAGTGGCTACGCGTTTCAGTGCTGACACGCATGTCATAGGTTTGCCATCACGGGTCTAGGCGTTTAGCTGCTAATCTGCCCAGTAACTGATGACCTCACAGTTCCCATCCTCTGGCTAAATCTTTCTGGCAACTTGTCACATCACTAAGACCGTGGCTCTCGCTCAACCTACAGAGTAGCTGATAACATCACTGAACAATAAAATAATTACCATGTGGTGAAGGTCTACTGAGGGCCAAACGCTGTTCTAAGCAACCTCTCCTCTGGATTCATACAGTGTCCAGTGTTGCCTCTACTACTTTGCATAATAATAATAATTTTAACTCAGATTTCATTTTCTAGAGAGAGAGAGCGACAGATGAGAAGCATCAACTCATAGTTGCGTCACTTTAGTTGTTCATTGATTGCTTCTGATATGTACCTTGACCGGGTGGTGGGGGGCAGGAGGACTCCAGCTGAGCCAGTGACCTCTTTGCTCAAGACAGCGACCTTAAGCTCAAACCAGTGACCTTGGGCTTCAGGCCAGCGATCCTGGCATCGTGTTTATGATCCTGCGCTCAAGCTGATGAGTCCATGCTCTAACTGGCGACCTCAGGGTTTTCAACGGGGGCCCTCAGCGTTCTCAGATGATGCTCAATCCACTGAGCCATCGCCAGTAAGGTATTAGCTCAGATTTATTGACTAGACCATGAGCCAATCATTTTTATGGCTATCAACACATTAAACCCTCCCACTACTCCTATTGTTAAAAATAATAAACTTTTATATAGTGTTTACTCTGTGCCAAGCCCAGTTCTAAACACTTTTTCATGCTCACAAAAAGCCTGTGAGGTAATTATTATTATTATACCATTTTATGGATGAAGAAGCTGAGGCACAGAGAGGTCAAGTGACTTGCCCACAGCCACACAGCTGGTGGGACATAGAATTCAACCCCATGTATTCTGGCTCTAAGGTTTCTGCCATTAACGAAGACACTGCTGCTTCTCTTATCCCCATGTTAACACTGAGGAAACTGAGGCACAGAGAGATTCCAGCACCTGGCCTAAGCTCGGCTAGATAGTACCAAAGTCACATGATACATTCTTATTCATGCCTATATTGCTTTGCTTACTCAGAAACAGGGCCTACAGCCCTGGCTGGGTAGCTCAGTTGGTTAGAGCACTGTCCCGATACACCAAGGTTGTGGGTTCGATCCCCCATCAGGACGCATACTAACTAATGAATGCATAAATAAGTGGAACAACAAATCCATGTTCTCTCTCTCCCTCTCTTTTGCTCTCAAGTCAAATTTTTAGAAAAGCAGAGCCTACAAAGTCCCCACTCCCACACCCCTCTGAGGTGGTCAGCCCTCCCTCTCTGTCTCCTGGGAAACAGCCCCCAGCCAGGGACAAAGGGGCCTCCACCAGAAGACCATAGATCACAAGCCAACATCCGGAATAGTTTTCTTCCGATTCCCCTCAGGACACTGCCCTTTGGGAACCCTGGCTGGCTGGGCTGATCCTCACCAGTGCTTCTCAGGACCCACGCAGAGGATGTAGCTCTCTGTCTAGCCTTTGTCCCTCTGCTCCAAGCCCAATTCTGCTGCCAGGCCTTGGAGAAACTCCCCATCCCACAAATCTCCGAGGCTGGTGGAGGCCTTCAGAAAAGACACTAGGAGCGGCCTGACCTGTGGTGGCGCAGTGGATAAAGCGTCGACCTGGGAACACTGAGGTTGCCAGTTCAAATCCCTGTACTGGTCTGGTCAAGGCACATATGGGAGTTGATGCTTCCAGCTCCTCCCCCCTTTCTCTCTTTCTCTCTTTCTCACTCTCTGTCTCCTCTCTAAAATGAATAAAATAAAATAAAAAAAAGAAAAGACACTAGGAGCTTGCTGGGCATGTCACAGTGTGCCTCAGTTTCCTCATCTGTCAACTGGGCACACAAGGAGGAGCTAACAGAAAAGGCTCTGCAAGCCAGCTGGTTTTCAACCTCCTTGGGCCCAACATTTCAACTCCTTCTTATTTTTATTCTTCTATTAAATAAAAGGGTTTTTAAAAATTGATTTTAGAGAGAGGGAGGGAGGGAGAGAGAGAAATATTGATTTGTTGTTTCACATATTTATGCATTTATTGGTTGATTCTTGTGTGTGTGTGTGTGTGTGTGAAAGAGAGAGAGAGGGAGAGAGAGACAGAGACAGATAGAGAGAGAAACAGACAGGGACAGAGAGATGGAAGGGAGAGAGATGAGAAGCATCAATTTTTCATTGCGGCATCTTAGTTTCTCACTGATTGCTTTCTCATATGTGCCTTGACCAGGGTGGGGGGGTGGGGGTAGGGGACTACAGCCAAGCCAGTGACCCCTTTCTCAAGCCAGCAACCTTGGGCTCAAGTTGGTGAGCTCGGAATTTCAAACCTGGGTCCTTCACATCCCAGTCCAACGCTCTATCCACTGTACCACCTCCTAGTCAGGCTACTGGTTGATTCTTGTATGTGCCCTGATCAGGGATCAAACTCGTAATCTTGGTAAATCGGGATGACACTCTAACCAACTTAGTTACCTGGCCAGGGACTCACCTCCTTTTTATTAAAAAGTTGTTTTTATGGAGAGTATTTTCTTTCCTTTAATGTTTTATTCATTCATTCAGTGAATGTTTTATTAAGTAAAATACACACAAGCGCTGTGCTATGGCTCAACAAAGTTTGCAAAGTGGGCACAACTACCCCACAAGTGGGGGCCCCTTCCCCCAAGGATGACCACCATCCGCCTTCTAACACCATAGGTCACTTTCTCCTGTGTTTGAACTTCCCATAATTGGACTCAGATTATCTGGACGCTCTTGTATGCCTCATCCTTCATTCAACATTATGTTTCTGAGTTTGTATCGTGTGGTCAGACCCCAACCCTTCTTACATAGCAGAAGATTTAAAACACCCTCTTTGCTATCTTGAAATAAAATCCACAGACTATATAACCTACTTACAAATGTTTTCCCCTGCCTGACCAGGTGGTGGCGCAGTGGGTAGAGCATCGGACTGGGATGCTGAAGACCCAGGTTCGAGACCCCGAGGTTGCCAGCTTGAGCGCGAGCCTATCTGGCTTGAGCAAAAGCTCGCCAGCTTGGACCCAAGGTCGCTGGCTCGAGCAAAGGGTTACTCGGTCTGCTGAAGGCCCGCGGTCAAGGCACATGTGGGAGGGCAATCAATGAACAACTAAGGTGTTGCGATGGCAATGAAGAACTGATGATTGATGCTTCTCACCTCTCTCCGTTCCTGTCTGTCTGTCTCTATCCCTTTCTCTGGCTCTCTCTCTGTCCCTGTAAAAAAAAAAAAAGAAAAGAAAGAAAAAAAAAACAGAATAAAAAAATATATGTTTTCCCCAGTGCAATGTATTGTCCTAAGTGTACTATAAAGACACAAATGGACGGTCATGCAGTGTGGTGGTTATGACTGGGCAATCTGGGTTTTGTGGGGCCTGAAACTTATGTTGTTTTGAGGGGGTTCTTTTAAGAAAAAGACTCGCCAGTGGTGGTGCAGTGGATAAAGCATCAACCTGGAATGCTGAGGTCAATGGTTCAAAAACAAAAAAAACAAAAAACAAACCCTGGGCTTGCCTGGTCAAGGCACATAGGGGAGCTGATGCTTCCTGCTCCTTCCCCACTTCTCTCTCTCACTCCGTCTTTCTCTCTCTCCCCTCTCTAAAATGAATGAAAATAAAATCTTTAAATGTCTATATTAAAAAAAGAAAAGAAAAAATCAATATAGGTGATGACAGCCTTTGGAAGAGAGAATGAAAAAAGACATTAGAGCAACTTGCTTCATTTTGAAAGTTGACACAGTCCAAACATTGCAGTAAACTAACACACCAGGTTCTGGGTTTGCAGGCTTCAATCCTGAGTCTGTTCCTCCACCATGTGTTTCTAGTGCCTGGCGCCCTGGAATGCGTGACATCGTAGTCCTCAGGCCTTCGTGTCATTACACCCAATTCCTGCACCCAGCAGACTTGCTGTAACATACACAGACGTGACTGTGAATTTCATCAATATCCCACAAAAGCCCAGTGAAGTGTGACCCCAACTCAATTTCACCTTAGTCAGATCCCCAGGATTCTCACCTCTCTCCCACACCATAAACAGGAGACTCTAGGGTGGGTGGTGGAGGTTGTGACACAAAGAGACAATGGGTTTAATGTACAGCTCTTAAAACATCTCATTTTGGACACTTCTATTTCTGAGTAGGCTACGTGAACACACTGCAGGGCATTTGGAAAAACAGCTCGAGTGAGGGGCTTGGAGCTTAAGACTGTTTTAGCTTCTCGGTGACTCCACATCTGGGTTAGCAGGTGGGCACAGCCGCTTTGTGGCTGGACCGGGGTGGGCAGTGCACCTGACTTCTTTGGCCTCAGTTTCCTCACTGGTAAAATGGTGTGGTGACTTAGCTTCTTACTTAAGAGTTGGGGTGAAGAGGAAATGCATGGGAAGCATTTAGCCCCACTTTGCTGATGTGAATTGTGCCAGGTCCCACCAGCTGTGTGGCTTTGAGCAAGTCACTCAACCTCTCTGCGCCTCACTTTCTTCATCCTTAAAATGAGGATAATAGTCACTGTCACCTCATAAGATTGTTGTGGAGTTTTGGTAAACCCTCCTCATTGTGCAGATAACAACAATGAGGCACAGAGAAAGCTCCTTGCCAAGGTTCCACTAGCCAGCGAGTGGAGTGCCCTTCTCCTGTCTCCCTGCCCACACTTCTTCCTCCCTTGAAATTCCTCTGCTGCGTTCTGCCTCGTGGGACCTGGTGACCTCAGCTGTAAAGCTGGACACTGTGCAGGGTCTTAGGACCTCAGAGGATGCTCAAATGCAAGCCTCTGGCCCTGCACCCACAAAAGGGACCTCTGTCCTCACCTCCTCCCCGTTCTCACGGTTTCTCCCCCATCCTCCTACAGCCGGAAGTTGTCAGGCGAATACTTCCGGTACAAAGGTATCCCCTTCCCCGTGGGCATCTACTCACCGGAGAGCATCAGCATCGCGGAGAACGCCGAGGTGCGGGACGATGACATCTTCATCATCACCTACCCCAAGTCAGGTACCTGCTGGGGTGGCTGGGGGTGGGGTGGGAGCAGAGGATGAGAAGGTCACACTGAGGACAAACAGGGAGAGGAAAGGAGGACTGGATCTGTTCAGAATGGGGTGACTTGGCTTTGCCCTGGGGGCCCCTCTCTCCTGGGAGGACCTTTCTCTCAGATCCTTCTCCTGGCCTCGTTCAGCTCTCCTGTCTTCCGGGAGTCCTTCCCTAACCTCCAGTAGTGTCCCCATCCTGTCCCTCTCCGTCCCCTTAACTAACCTTGCCCTTTACTCCATGTAATACTACTAACCGCTCTATTATATTTTATCTGTTGATTTATTCTCTGATTTCCCCACTAGAATGTGAGATCCCTGCGGGCAAATATTTTAATTTTTCCATTGATCTGAGACAAAGAGAGGATGGGATGGGGTGGGGGAGAAAGAGAAACATCACCTCCTTGTTTCATTTTAGTTGTCCAATTTAGCTGTGCGTTCATTGGCTGCTTCTCATCTGTGCCCTCAGCTGGCGTCACACCCATGACCTCTGGCACACGGGGTGGACGCTTTACCCACTGAACCACACAGCCAGGGCCATGAGGGCAAATGTTTTAGTTTGTCTTATTCATTGCTGTGTTCTCTGAGCTGAAGCATTTCCAGGCACATCATAAGTAGTCAATAAATATTTGTCAAAGGGAGGGAGTGGGGAGGAAGAGAGGCTCTGCAGTGATGTCACTCAGTCCTTCGGAGAGGTTTTAGTGAGAGAGGGGATGAACTTCAGACTTTTCTTCTCTAAAATGATGGTGTTGACTTTTTTTTATTCCAAAATATTTTTGAAAAATTTCAAAATATGACATTCACACTTTGAGCTTGGAGTTCTGTGAGGTTTTTATTTTATTTTATTTGGTAACAGCTTTGAGATACAATTCACATACCATCCAATTCACCCATTTAAAGTGTTCAATTTGCCTGACCAAATGGTGGCGCAGTGGATAGAGCGTCAGACTGGGATGCAGAAGACCCAGGTTTGAGACCCCGAGATCGCCAGTTTGAGCGCGGGCCCATCTGGCTTGAGTAAAAGCTCGCCAGCTTGGACCCAAGGTCGCTGGCTCCAGCAAGGGGTTGCTCGGTCTGCTGAAGGCCCGCAGTCAAGGCACATGTGAGAAAGCAATCAATGAACACTAAGGTGTTGGTTGCGACAGCAACGAAAAACTAATGATTGATGCTTCTCACCTCTCTCTGTTCCTGTCTGTCTGTCGCTATCTCTCCCTCTCTCTGACTCTCTCTCTGTCCCTGTAAAAAAAAAAATTAAAGTGTGCAATTCTATATCTATAGTGTATTCACAGTTGTGCAACCATCACTACAATCAATTTTAGAACAGTTTTATTGTCCCAATAGCGAAACCCCAATATCATTACCCATCACCTCCCAGTCCCCACTTTCTGTCTCTGTGGATTTGCCTATTCTGAACTTCTTTTTTTTTAGCAAGAGACAGACAGACAGGGACAGACAGATAGGAAGGGAGAGAGATAAGAAGCATCAACTCATAGTTGGGGCACGTTAGTTGTTCATTGATTGCTTTCTCATATGTGCCTTGACTGGAGGCGAGAGGCTCCAGCCAGCCAGTAACCCCTTGCTCAAGCCAGCAACCTTGGGCTCAAGCTAGGGACCTTGGGCTTCAGGCCAGTGACCTTTGGTATCAAGCCAGAGACCAAGGGTCATGTCTATGATCCCATGCTCAAGCCAGCAACCCCATGTGCTCAAGCTAGTATCTCACGTTCAAACTGGATGAACCCGCACTCAAGCCGAACACCTCGGGGTTTTGAACCTGGGTCCTCAGCATCCCAGGCCAATGCTCTATCCACTGCGCCACCTCATCAGGCTGAACATTTCATATAAAGGAATCACACAATACCTGTCCTTTTGTGACTCAATTTTTTCACTCAGCATAATGTTTGCAAGGTGCATCTTAACCAGTTCCTCACTGATTGGTATTTCCTAGATTGCAAACCTTTGTCTTTATACACAATGTGAACTTTATATGCAATCCATATACCATGTGGACACGTATGCATCTGCACAAATATTTTTTTTTTCATTTCTTTATTTTAGAGAGGAGACAGAGAGAGAGAGAGAGAGAGAGAGAGAGAGAGAGAGAGAGAGAAAGGGGGGAGGAGCTGGAAGCATCAACTCCCATATGTGCCTTGACCAGACCAGTGCAGGGTTTTGAACTGGCGACCTCAGTGTTCCCAGGTCGACGCTTTATCCACTGCGCCACCCCAGGTCAGGCGCTGCACAAATATTTTTTGAAATTTGTTATTTATTGACTTTAAAGAGAGAGGAAGGGGTGGGGTCAGAGAGAGATAGAAACATTAATCTGTTCCTATATGTGCCCTGACCTGGGATTGAACCCGCAACCTCTGCATTATCGGGGCAATGCTCTAACTAACTGAGCTATCCGGCCAGGGCATACAAGTATTTTTTTATTATGTAGAATAAATTCCTAGATATGAAATTGCTTGGCCAAAGGGCCATGCATTTGCAATTTTGATGGATATAACCACATTTCCCTCCATGCAAGTTGTAGAAATCTGTTCCCCAGACAGCAGGCTGTGTTTAAAACAGCTTTGGAGATGGGTGGTGGTGGTGTTTGCACAACGTGCAGCGTACTTAGTGCTACTGAACTATACATTTGAAGTGGGTAAATTGGCAAATTTTGTGTTCTGTATATTTTACCACACAACACACACACAAAAGAATTATTAACTAGTAACAGGGGATTAAACTACCAAGGGGTAAAGAGAACCCCATCGGGTACAGGAAGAGCCAATACAGTGAGCACTAGTCCCTCCACAGCTGAAGCAGAACACCCAAAGAAATTTGCTGGGGGTTAGAGGGGGGAGTAAATGTCACTGGGTCCACTGCACAGCTGGCCACTGTCCATTACAAGAGCGGGTTGAGAGGAGCCTATAAAAACTGGGAATAGAAGCCCCATCCTCCTGCAGGGTTCCTCCAGCGCCCTCTGCTGACACAGTTTGACATTGCGCTGACTGGCACAGGAAAAGGTTTCAGGGTCCAGCCCCAGCATCGCCACGCAGGGCAATGAAGCGTGATTCTGGAGCCCAGAGGCAATGCACTGAGAACTGGCATGGGGGGCGGGAGTGTTAGATTCCAAGTCATAAATTGTAATACTACTAATAAGTGATTGTTAATATTTATTATTATTATCTCTGGCCTGACTTGCCTGTAGTCCCCTTGAATCCACACCTGTGAACTGGGTCACTGATGAGGTCCCTTCCCTCTACATGTCATTTGTGCCTCCTCACAAAATCATGGGGTCCTTTCCAAAAGGGGCAGTGAAAAAAGCTGAGATTTTTAAGTCCAGACACCTGGATTCAATCCCAGCTTCCCCTATGTATTAGCCAATCCTGCCCAAGTACATAAACCTCAGAATCTAAGAAGCTGGACCCGATAGAAGTTTATTTCTCATCCTGTAAACTCCCACCAGTGCAGGATGGGTGGAGGGAAGTGCGGGTGGGGGGGAGACCCAGCAGCCTCCGGGAGCCCCAGTTTCCACCTGCATCTGGGCATCGGGCCTGCAGACAGGGAGCGGGAGTGCCGCGGTCATGTGGGAGATGTTTATGGGCCAGGCCTGGAAATGGCTGTACTTTGCTGCCACCTGCTCGTCCTTGGCCAGAACTCTGTCACATGTCCCCATGCAGCTGCAGGGGAGGCTGTGTAGTCCCATCATATTCCCCGTGGGAAAATGAAACGGGGTTGGGTGGATGGCGAGCCAGGCGCCACCATGCGCCACTTCCTAGCTTTGCCACCTGGGCCAGCGACCTTATTTCTTTGAGCTTCAGTCTCATCCTCTGAAAATAAAGATAACCAGCCCCACCTTTTCCATTGGTTGTGAGCAATCTGTGCAATAAAATATGTAGTCACTTGCACAATAAATGCTGCCGTGATAAATTCCATCATGTCCCCCTCTACAGCCCTCCCCACCTCTGATTAATGTGTCCAATTTCTCCTGCCAGGCACCAACTGGATGATCGAGATCCTCAGCTTAATCCTAAAGGACGGGGACCCCTCCTGGATCCACTCAGTGCCCATCTGGAAGCGGGCGCCCTGGTGTGAGACCATCATGGGTGCCTTCAGCCTCTCGGACCAGTCCAGTCCCCGCCTCATGAGCTCGCACCTCCCCATCCAGCTCTTCACGAAGGCCTTCTTCAGCTCCAAGGCCAAGGTGCAGGGGGAGGGGGTATGGGTGTGGGGAGAGAGAGGGCATAACTAACTGATGAATTCAGAACAGATTTATATATTTATTTATTTATTTATTTTAACAGGGACAAAGAGAGAGTCAGAGAGAGGGATAGATAGCGACAGACAGACCGTAACAGAGAGAGATGAGAAGCATCAATCATCAGTTTTTCGTTGCGACACCTTAGTTGTTCATTGATTGCTTTCTCATATGTGCCTTGACCGCGGGCCTTCAGCAGACTGAGTAACCTCTTGCTCGAGCCAGCGACCTTGGGTCCAAGCTGGCGAGTTTTTGCTCAAGCCAGATAGACCCATGCGCAAGCTGACGACCTTGGGGTCTTGAACCTGGGTCCTCCGCATCCCAATCTAACGCTCTATCCACTGCGCCACCACCTGGTCAAGCCAGAACAGATTTATTGAGCACCTACTAGTCTGGCCCTGAGCTAGAACAGTAGTAAAACACACACACACACACACACACAATGTGAGCCCACACTGTAGAGGGGGAGGGGCAGAGAATAGATGGAATAAATAAAGAAAATACTGAATATGTTCAAAATAAAAATTTCACATTATGCAGGAGGAAAAGGTGAGAGTGAGGGGTGGGGTTGCAATTATAAGCAGGGTGGTCAAGGGAGACCCCGGTGAGAATATCTCATTTGCGTAAAGACCTGGAAGGTGAAGAAAGAAGCCAGGGGGGTCTCTGGGGGAAGAAAATTCTAGACAGAGGGAAGAGCAAGTGCAAAGGCCCTGAGGTGAGTGTGATGAGCCGGAAGACCAGCAAGAAGGCCTATGTGGCCGAAGCCAAGTGTGCAAGGGAGAGGGAAGTGGAAATGAGGTCGGGGAGTTAATGGGGTCAAAATGTGCGAAGTGGTGTTGATTGTGGCAGGGACTTGCTTTTTACTGTTAGGGTGGGTGACAGAAGCTGTAGGAGGGCTCTGAGCAGACTGGAGCAGACTTAGGTTTTCACTGGTGCCCTCTGGTGGCGAGATGGGAAACAGCCCATCTGGACGGGGTCAGAAGCAGGAAGGAGGCCACCAAAAGTCCAGGTAGGAGTTGCCCAGGGGGGTGACCAGGGTGGTAGCCATGGAGGTGAAGAAAAATGGCTGTATTTTGAAGGTGGAACCAGGAAGATTTGCCGACAGATTGGATGTGGGTGTAAGAGAAACAGATGAGTCAAGAGTGTCTCCAGGGCTTTTGGATTCAGGAAGTGGGAGGATGGGATGGGGAGGACAGGGAGGAGAGGTCTGGAGGGAAGACGGGGAGCTCTGCTGTGGCCCATCGACATCCAGGGGGACACTGCCGGTGGGAAGTAAGATAAATGAATCTGAGTTTGACAGGAAAGATCAGGGCTGGACACATAGATTTGCAATTTACAGATAGAGAGCTAGATAGCTAGATAGATGATACATGATAGAAAGATAGACAAACAGATGATATAGATAGATAGATAGATGGTAGATGGGTTTTTGTTGGAGGTTGTTCACATATACATCGCTGACCACCATAGGGCTGACCTTAGCTTTGGAGGAGGAGCCAGTTGACAGGGAAGGACATATCTGATGGGACAGGAAGGGGGTCGGTTATAGAATATAAACCTGGTAAACAGATTAGAGCCATGTAACTGGGGCTTTGAATGCCAGGGCCAGGCGCTGGGACTCTATCCGGGGGCACTGGAGGAGCCGGTCAATTCTGGGTGAAGAAAGACCCTTTGGGGTTATGTGGAGGCTGGGAGGCCAGGGAGGTGGTTGGGGCAAAGGTCCAGGCAGGAAAGGATGAGGCTGGGCTTTGGGTCTGGAATGGGAAGGAGGGGCAGCTTCTCTTCTATTTTGGTCAATACCTCTCACCCTGATCTCCCCCATTCCGAACCCCATGACTTTCTCCTCTCCTCTTTATTCCCTGAAGCTAAATTGTCCTTCCATCTGATCCAGAAGCAGCCCCTCTCTCCTCCGAGAATATAGTTGAAAGGAACTCTCCCCATCCTCTGGGATGAGATGAAATGACATGAGCTCCCCATGAGCTGGAAAGTCCCTGAGAAGTCTACCCTGAGTCTTTCCTGCTACAGGGTCAGAAGAGGGAGTACTCAAAGCACATAGCCTCAGGGACTGGGGGCTGGGCCATGCCTGACACCTTCTCCCCTCCCCCACACCCACATGCAGGTGATCTACATGGGCCGGAACCCCCGGGATGTGGCCGTGTCGCTCTACCATTACTCTAAGATCGCCGGGCAGTTGAAGGATCCGGGCACACCTGACCAGTTCCTGCAGAACTTCCTCAAAGGCGAAGGTGAGGACTGAGGACGGGAAGGGGGGGGGCGGTAGGGGGAGCACCTAGTGGCCCCACGGTCAGCCAGAGATAGAGAGATAAACACAGAAAGAGATGAGACAGACAGGGAGAGAGAGGGACATGAGGCACCAGATGTGAGGGCTGGGGGAGGCATCCAGCTTTGAGGGGCCAGGCCTGTGGCCCCATGAGGCTAGTTAGGTCCCTCTGAGTCCCAGCGGGGCAGCCCTGTTGCCTGGCCCTCACCCCCCGCCCCTCTGCCCGCAGTGCAGTTCGGCTCCTGGTTCGACCACATTAAAGGCTGGATTCGGATGCAGGGCACGGAGAACTTCCTGTTTATCACCTACGAGGAGCTGCAGGAGGTGATCCCCCCCACCCCGCCGTCTCCCTCAGCACCCCCCACTCCTCCCCTCCTACTTCCCCTCCCGTAAGGCCTGCTCTGCTGTGCATGCACCAGGTACTGGGGTGACAGCAGTGAACAGGACAGGGTCCCTGAACCCAGGAGCACGAGAGAAACCATGGACAAATGAATAAATAAATAAATGGCACGTGAGGAGAAGAGCTGCGGAGAAAAGGCAAGCAGGAAAGGAGGGCAAGGAATGTGGTAGGAGAGGCATCCAGGAGAAGATAACACGTAAGGAAGGACCTGAAGGAGGAGAGGGAGCCAGCAGGATCAGCCAGTGCAAAGCCCTGGCATGAGAGTGTGCTCAGTGTATTTCAGGATTGTAACAAGGTCTCTGGCCAGAGCCCATTCATTGGGGGGGTGGGGGGGGGTCAAAAATGAAGACACATTAGGGACTGTGGCTTTCCTCTGAGTAGGTGGGAGCCATAGGCGGATTCTGAGCTGGGGAGTGTTAGGATCAACATCATGTGAAACTGTGCCACATGGAAAGTGAACTTCATTGGTGGTTGTGACCTGAAAGGCAGAGGCAAGCAGTGGAAAAAGAAAACAACCTTTTGGTGTTCCACTGGGACCCCATCAGACATAACCTGGGACAGGCACCCGGGAGAGAGATGCTTTTGGTTGGAACAATCAAGGAGGGCTTCCTGGAAGAAGGAGCCATGCAGAATGCCTACAGCTTTGCCCAAGCTGCAAGGACGATGCTGGGCTTCTACTGAGAACAATCCACACTGAACATGCCCTAGTTGTTCTAGGTTTAGCAAAGATCTGTCCCAAGAGCCCTAGAGCTTGGGCGGCTCCCTATATGTGTCCTTTTACTGATGGCCCAGACATGTCCCTTTTTGTGTTTGCACTTCGTATATTTTTGTATTCTCCTTTCTGTCTGTACTTTTTGTAGTGGCAACAGCCTGGATTTTGGTGTCCAATGAAGCAGTTAAAATCTTTCAGAGCCTCAGAGGTCTCATCCTTAAAATGACAGTTTATGGGGCCGTTGTGAGAGCCATGATACCTGGCACTAGCACATGGTAACCACTTAACCAGGTTAGACACCAAAACATTAGTATAGAGTGCAAAGTAAGAGTGGGTTCTGAGCGGGGTATAGCTGATTACTACTAATCACAGTAATGGCAGATGCTACACACAGATGAGCTCATTCAATCTTCACGAAGGACAGATGGGAGCTACAAGGGGAAACTGCTGACATTAGGTAATTTTATATGATTCACCCCAATATTGTTATTATCCCCATTTTAAAAGGAAAGTGGGGGGTTTATAACCTAGAGAGAGTTGGTAACTTGTCTGAAGCACACAGCTCTCTTACCTGTGGAGCCCATAACGTTGTGGGTTTTTTTATCCTTTTGATGGAAAGATCCAGAAAAGATTTCGGCATTTTCCCTCCCCTCTCTTTTCCATCCAGTTTTATTTTCCAAACCCAGAACTGGGCCAAGCAGCCTGACAGAGCCTCTGGGCTGCCCCTGGGTGTGGGAAACGGCCAACATGTTAGAATTTCTGGGACACATCAGTGGTTCAAGAGGATAAAGGGGTGGATGGTTATGAAACCAGGAATGACCTGGAAAATGGGGCCATGGGGTTGGTGGAGCTGACTTGGAAGGCTGACTGTCCCCAGTGCAGATCAGGGAAGGCAGTGAGGTAGAGGGGAGGACCCTGGGCTTTGGGACCCAAATCTCAGCTACCCCCTGTGTGACCCTGGAAAAGTATCTTTCCCTCTCTGGGCCCCCATTTACTGATTGGAGATACTGAGACCTCTCTGCAAGGCTATTGGAAGGGTTAGCACAGATATGCCAGAGGGGCTTGGACCAGAGCTTGGCGCACAGTAGGTGCTCACTCTACAGTGACCTGAACCATCATTGTCATAGGGAGGTGATACTTGTGCTGCATCTAGATGGGGAGGTTTTCCAGGTGGGGAGGCTGGCACAAGGTTTTCCTGGCAGTCCTGTGTCGCGGGCTACAGGGAGGAAAGTGCAAAGGATGGTGAGGAGGGGGTGGGGAGCACCTGGGAAGGGCCACCACACCTGTCCCTGAAAACCAGGCCTCGGGATTGGAACCCTTGTCCCGGGACACTAGGGAGCCATAGGCAGGCTGGGAGCAAGTGCAGGTCTGGGCGTGAGGGCCTGGAGGCAGGGAGGCTGGGGTAGAGGCCAGGGAGGAGGCTGGGGAAAGGGTCTATAGGGAAAGAATTTGGCCTGACCATTGCCAAGGCTATAGGGACTCAGAGGAGATGTGGCAAGAGTCTAAGGCAGAGGGAAGGGGCTGATGACTAAGGGGGGGGCAGGCTGGAGTCCAGTCCTGTGGCTGGGTGAATGATGGGGCTGTTCTGGGATGGGGACCTGGGAAAAGAGCAGGTTTGGGGCACAGACTGGCTGAGCTTCTAAACTGAAGGAGGGTGATTCTACATACGGTGCTAGACTGACCTCTGCCCCCTGCTATGACCTCTGACCCAGCCTCATGCCTCCCCTCCCACCCACAAAACCTTCCAAAAATTCAAAACTGCAAAAATTCTCAGAGGCCATAGCCCAACAACACCTTAACTTGGAGATGGGGAAACTGAGGCAGAGAGATAAGAGTCACCCAGACAAGTCTGGGTTGGGACTGACATCCAAACTCTGGGTCTGGTGTTCCTTCCTGGCCTGGGTCTCCTCCCTGTGCTGCCCCCTCCCTCCCCTGGCTCCTCTGACCTGCTCTCCTGCTCCCAGGACCTCCCCGGCTCCGTGCAGCATGTCTGCCAGTTCCTGGGCCGGCAGCTGGACGAGGAGGCGCTGGGCTCTGTCGTGGTGCACTCTGCCTTCAATGCCATGAAGGCCAACACCATGTCCAACTTCACATTGCTGCCCCCCAGCCTGCTGGACCAGCGCCATGGTGCCTTCCTCCGGAAAGGTACAGCATCTCTGGGGTCCCACGCCTACTAGGCCACTGCCTAGCTGTGTGGCTTGGGTGTTACTTAACCTCTCTGGGCCTCGGTTTTCCCAGCTGTCATCTGGGGATGTTCTGGAGAGAACGGCCTTCACAGCGTTTTTGTGAACCCAGGATTAACTCCACACACACAGTGTTTAGCACTAGCCTGGACACAGCAGGTGCTGCAGATGTGCCTGTCACCCCAGCCCCCCACCCCACCCCAGAGCAGCAAAAGGGAACAAAAGGCCACCACCAGCTCTGAACCATAGGAGGCTTTTTAAACATTCAAGTGTCACATTACAGGGTGAGGGCGGAAGTGTATTAGTGTCCTGAGCCCGCTGTAATTACATACAGCAAACTTAGTGGCTTAAACAAGACACATTTCTCTTTGGTAGTTCTGGGGGTCAGACATCCAAAATCAGCCTCACTGGGCGAAAATCAAAATGACAGAAGGCCCGTGCTCGCCCGAGGCTCCAGGACAGAATTGTGCCCGTGCTCCTGGGCTTCCAGCCCTTTCCCTCCATCTTCAAAGCCACAGTGTGGTATCTTCCCTGACTCTGACCCTCCCACCTCCTCTTATAAGGGCCCTTATGATTTAATGGGTCCACTTGGTACTACAGGATCATCTCCCAGTCTCAAGATCTTTAACTTAATCACATTTGCAAAGTCCCTTTTGCCACAAAAGGCCACCATTCATAGGTTCCAAGGATTAGGACATGGACATCATGGTAAGGGGGGGTCATTATTCAGCTTGCCACAGGGAACCCCCAGACTTCACTAGGGGTGTCATGTATTATGTAGTATGAGCACCTGCTAAAATTCAAAATACTCTGATCTAGGTGATACTGGGTCCCAGTGTTCGGGTAAGGGGTGGATCCCCATGATAAGAAACCTGAGGCTATGGGGAGCCCATGCTGGAGGCACAGGGGACTAGCAGCGTTCCCATGGTTGCTATGATTGAACGATTCTGTCGCAAACCTTCAGTACAAAGCGTGGCGCGGTGTGCACAGGGGAAGCTCCTGAGCAGTCACGGAAGCAGGGCAATGCGTTGCAGATGCCCTGGGGCAAGGAGGCCCTGTTTCAGGTCTCGAGGTTAGCGACAGGTCTCAGAGGAGGTGACCCCAGGCCTTGTGAGGTGTGCAGGAACGATAGACTGGGGAGGTGGATGTCCGGGGCGGAGATCTAAGGCATCAGGGGGGTCAACTGGAGAAGGAAAGAGGTCTGCTGGCAGGATGGGGATGGGGGGTGGGGGTGGGCAAAATGGAGACGGGGCTTCTGGCATAGGGAACAGCCTGAGCAAAGGCCCAGAGGTGGGCAAGAGGGTGCTGGGATGTTGGAGCGATGCTCTGGGTACTCCTCACCTCGCATAACCTCCCTCCCTGCCAGGGGTCTGCGGAGACTGGAAGAACCACTTTACGGTGGCACAGAGTGAAGCCTTTGACCGTGTCTACCGCGAGCAGATGCGGGGGCTGCCGACCTTCCCCTGGGACGAGGTCCCCGAGGAAACCAGTCCAGATCCCGACCCCAGCCCCAGCCCAGACCAGGCCTCCGAACAACCGCATCCGTGACCCTGAGAATAAACGTTATCAGTCCTGCCCAGGCTCCTCGATGCGCTATGGAGGTGGCACGCTGCGGGCGGGCGGCAGGGGGGGCGCGCGAGGGTAGGCGGAGGCTGGGTGGGGA
Source organism: Rhynchonycteris naso (assembly GCA_037038555.1). Lineage (NCBI taxonomy): Eukaryota > Metazoa > Chordata > Mammalia > Chiroptera > Emballonuridae > Rhynchonycteris > Rhynchonycteris naso. Next base: position 248,909,394 of record CM072997.1, on the reverse strand, counting down.
CGTGCCCGCGGAGGGTAAGGTCCTTTTTCCCGCCAGACAGGCTGATGGGGTCGGTGACTCAGAAGCCCTGCAGTGCTGGGCACCTGACTGCCCAGCGCCAGGGTGCTGTGGCCAGGACTCCTGGATTCTTGGGCAGAAGGGGACTAGGGACCAGAGTCTCTGGGTCTGAGGGAGGAGGGGGCTGAGGCTGGACTGCTGGGTCTCCTGCTAGGCTGTGGAAATGCAAGTCTCTGGCATGAAACAGGTTTATTCTGAGCAGAGGTCAAAGGAACCCCAACAACTCCTCCCTTACCACATACAAAACTCCCAGCAGCTGCCTGACTGTCCCTCTCCAGGACCCTGAGCCCAGAAGGTGTGTCCCCATCCATCTCCAGTCCCTCATTACTCAGCTCCACTCCGTGGACTGGGGACTCTCCTCCCCTTGGCCAAGCTCAGCTGACCCACACACCTGAGCAGGTGGGTCCCAGGGACTCCTGGGTCCACACAACCCAGGATGGGGTCTCTCAGCCAGGCCTCCCCTCAGAGATGCTCTGATGTGGCCAGAACAAACTGTGCGCTGTTCTAGGATCCCAGCTCGCTGAGACGTTCTGCCCGTTTTCTAGACTGTGACAGTGAGATGTGTCATGGGCACATCTTAGTTGGCATGGGACTTGCCCATGTTCTAGAATACATGGGGGAAAATCCCACCTGCTTCCCAGACTCTAGGCCAAGGGGCACAGCAGTGAGGCTGGGGCTCCGAGCAGAAGGTTGTCCAACTCTCCTGGGACCAGCCAGCCCAGTATGGCTTTGCCTCCTGTCAGGGTCGCCCCCTGTGTCCCGCCCGGGTGGTCCAGTCTGGATGACGGCCACCTCTGGGTTCTGGGGATTTGGGTGCAACATTGTCACCAAACCTCGTCCGTGTTGGGGACAGGTAGCGGAGGCGGCGGGCAGGGAGGAGGGGCAGCGGGCCGCACCAGGGCTGGGACCCAGCCCGCGGACAGGGGTCGGTCTCGCCCCTGGGGGCCCCCCCAGTGCCCCGCTGCCTCATCAGGGCTCTGGCAGGGGTGTCCTTGGAGCCCCAGGATTTCTTGAGCTGTGGAGGGAAAGAGAGGATGGTGAGGGCAGGGCTGGGAGGAGGTGAGGAAGACAGAAAAGGGAAGGAGGAAGAGAGATGACACCGAAAGGGGGAGGTGAGGGAATGGGGGTGTGCTCCGAGGTGGGGGGAGGTCCAGAACCAGGAGGGAAGTCAGCAGGGAGGTCTGTGACCCCCAGACCTCCAGAGGGTAGGGTGCAAGGAGGTGTGTCCCCCTGCAGCTTTGCCGTTAGGGAGGAACAGGAAGTAGTCAGTAGCTGCCTGGGGGTGTTTAGCAAATATTTGCCAAGGGTGGCGATGCTGGGCGAGGGCTGCTGAGGACCAGGTGGAGGCTAGGACCTTGGCCCGGTCCTGCCCATCCTCCTTCTCCCAGGACTGAGGGAGGCGATTCCTGGGATATTTCTCCCTCACCCTTGGGACAGGCCTCTAGTTCCTACTTAGCAGATGGGGAAACTGAGGCTTAGAGAGAACACAGCTCACAGAGGGACTGTTCTCCAGGTCAGCCTGCATCCAGGGGGAGTCTGCCTCACAGGCTCTGCTCTTGCCCTCTCAACAGCCCACTTTACAGCCAAGGACACTGAGAACTGGTCAGGTCCTGTGGAAACCCCGGTGTCTGGGCAACTGATGGGGAGAAGGGCCCCCTCTGAGCTCACGACACTAGAATCTGAGAAGCCAGCACATGGAGAATTTCAAAGCCCCACCTGGGAGGCCACCAGGGCTGAGTTCCAATCTTCCCTGGGGACTCAGTTTCCCCATCTGTGAAATAGGTGGATGAAGAGCTATAATAACATCCACCTCCTAGATTGTGGCAAAGGTGAAATCTAAGCACTTCTGTGAAAGCATGGGGCCTGGCACATGGGAAGGTGCCCACAAAAGACCATTGTTTCCACTTTGGCAAGTCACTGCACTTCTCTGGGCCTCAGCTTTCTTATCCACAAAGATGAGCATGATAAGCATCTAGCCTCACTGACCTGGGGTGAGGATGTCATGAAATAAATTTCATTTGGGGGATTTATTAAAAGAATGATTATTATTCTGCTTCGCTCTATTGATTCCTCCTCCCAACCAAACCAAGGATGAAGGAACCAGCCCATTTCCTAGATGAGAGCATGGAGGTTCAGAGAAGGCAAGTCCCCATCCACCGGGTCCTCACAATTGGTCTATCATGGCAGGATTCACACTCAGGGCTCCTGAGGTCTTCGCTCCCTGTCACCCAGCGCTCCCCTGCCCAGCGCACAGTGTAGGGACAGGAATCAGACAGTGTGATTACAAACTCAGGTGAGCAGTGTGGCTTCCCCAGCCCTGCCCTGAGGCAGGCACATAGTAGGCCCTCAAAAAACAGACTTAGGCCCTTGAGCCTAACTGCTTAACTGTGGACAAACACCATCCCCATTCTGGGCCTCATCGGCCTCCACCCTCTTCTAGCCATTCTCATTCTTAGGCCAGCCACCAGCTCTTACCTCATTGTCACCGTCACTGGAGCCTGACAGTTGGGACAGGCGGCTCAGGTCCCATAGGGATCTGCTGGGCCGGGCTGGAGGGCCGCTGGGGGTCCGGGCATGCTGAATGCTCCTCAGGATGTCACTAAGCGCTGGCCCAGGAATGACCAGGGTCTCCTGCCTGTCCTTGTCGAAGACTCGGCAGGCAGCCAGGCGTTGGGCCAGCGGAGACACGTCAGGCAGCGGTGGTGACACAGGGGCCACGGAGAGGCGGCGGGCCACAGAGTGCGGGCTGTGGGCCAGCCTCAGCCCTCCCAGGGTGCTGACGAAGGGGCCCGGGGTGGGTGCCGGTGGGAGCGGCCAGGAGGCCGCGTACAGTGTCCGGAACTCGCGGCTGAAGGCGTCAGCGATCTCGCCGGTCAGCAGGGTCACCAGGCCGCGGTGCAGGCGTGAGTCGCTCCATGTGAAGCTGGGTGGCATGGAGGATGGGGTCAGGACCTCCACACAGCTCCAGAGACCCAGCCAGGCCCACATCACCCGTCCCCAACCCAGTCACAGGGCAGGCTGTATGACCATGACTTCAGGGAAGTCCTGCCACCCTCCGGCTCTAGAGTGTGAATCAAAATGGTACCTACCCCACGAGGTCACACATCTGGGATCAGACTTAGGTTTAAACCTTGATTCTGCCTGTCCCCACTGAGGGATGCCTCAGTTTCCCCCTCTGGAAAGAGACGGGGTTCATTTTGACACCCACAGTGACTCTTTTAAGATTCAGCTGCATTCTATAACGACCCCTATTTATTAAGCACTGGCTGCGCCTGCGCCGTGTGCCTATTTGCTCATCTGGACTACGGAGCTAAGGCGCAGGGCGATGGGCATGGGAGAACCTGGGCGAGCTCCCTGCACGATGCCCAGTGCTGCTGCAGGCGAACTGTGGTGAGCGGGGCCCTTCCAACTCTTGAAATCACAGTGCTTGTTTGCAGCCTCCAGCACCAGCCTTCCCCACAGCAGGTGCTCAATAAATACTTGCTCAATAAACCTGGGCTCTAATCCTGGCTCTGGAAACTTGGACATGTCACTTTCTTCTCCTGAGCCTTGGTTTGCCCATCTGAAAAACGGGCTCACCATGGCCACTCTGGCAGGTGAAGTACCGGCACCCTAGCGAGTGTCGGCCAAGAGTTCTTACCTCAGCAGGGTGGCAGTATCCTCATTCCCTGGCAGGTCAGCAGCCCACCCTGCCCCTCAGATTGTAACACCCCTCCCCCACCGGTGACCTCACCCCGGGAGCAGCCAGTGGGAACCCTGAGGGGTCTGTGAGGTCACCCCATTCCGCACAAAGACTCTCTGTCCCGGGGGAGCTCCTGAGAGGGACGTGGAGTGCGGGGAACTAAGGACACTCAAGTGTTGACTGTGGGAGTCCAGAACCAGTGGCAAAAGTCTTGTGGGTGTGAGGGGCGTCAGTCAGCTGTGCCGGGACGCCCAAGAAGCCCACGGCCTGGCTCGGGCACTGTCACCGCCGCCAGGCCACCATGGTCCTCGGCTGGCTGCTGCTTCTGGTGATGGCTCTGCCCCCGGGCGCAACAGGCATCAAGAACTGCATCTTCTGTGAGCTGACTGATTCCTCAAACTGCCCCGGCCTCCTCATGAGCTGCGGTGATGACGAGGACTGCTTCACAGGCCAAGGGATAGCTCCGGGCCTCAGCCCCATCACCAACAAAGGCTGCATGGACTCCAACTGGTGTGGCCATGAAGAGCCTGTCACCTACCAGGGTGTCACCTACAGCCTCACATCCACCTGCTGCTATGGTCACCTGTGTAACAGGGCCCCCCACCTCACAGGCAGCAGGATGGCGGGGGCCATCACTGGCCTGGCGCTGGGCGTGCTGCTGCTTGGCTGGCTCTGACCAGCGTGGAGGACATGGCCTGGGACTGGTCTCCAGGCTCTGTTGCCACTTGTGCCCCTGTCTCCTTCCCCTCCCCCCATTAAATGGCCAGAGGCCCTAGACAACGCCTTGTGGCCCTAGCTTCATCCATTTTAGGGCTGTCCACCAGGACCCCCGGGCTCCACAAAGCATCCCGAGACCTGATTTAGAGGCGGGACCGTGCCTGGTGGGTCTGACTGTGCTACTACTGCATTTCATTGATTCTAAGACATGTGTCTTTTCACATTTTGTTCTGGATGCTTCCTTTCATCGGTGGTGCCTTAGAGTCGATAAAATATGGCAAAAATGATCATATAAATAAATGACAGCTGATGTTTACGGAGCATTTCTGGTCACGTGGTGGGCCCATTATCTCGCTGAGCCCTCATGCGAGGCTGGGAAGGTCGATTCCCTGAAACCTTCCAGTCCTGACCCTAAAGGTGGCCCCCGGACCAGCAACACCACCATCATCCAGGAACTTGCTAGAAATGCCCATCTTCGGGCCCCATCTCAGGTCAGCTGAATGGGGGAGGGGCCCAGGAATCTGGTTTTTGATGAGTCCTCGGGCCGAGTCTGTTGTAGGCTCAAGGCTAAAAGCCACCGGTCTTAGGCCACAGGCCTCACCTAGGCACTTCTGCCCCCCGGGAGGCGCATGGCAGTGTCTGGAGACATTTGGGGTTGTTGTAACTGGGGAAGGGGATGTTACCGACATCTACTGGAGGCCAGGGATGCATCCCACCATCCTATAATACTCAGGAAAGCCCCCCACAACTCAGTCATCCAGCCCCCAAATGTGAGTAGTACCTCTGTCATAAAACCTTGCTCTAAAGTCACTAACCATATCATTCTCCGTTATGCAGGGGCATACAGGAGAAGTCAGTTGCCTTAAGTCACACAGCTAGTAACTGGCAGAACTAGGACTTGAACCAAGGCTATCAGAGCCCAGATCCCCACCCACCTGCTCCCCATGCTGTGGGAAGGCCAGTGTCACAGAGCTAAGAAGTTGCAGAGCCAGGATCCAGAGTCAGTCGGACCCCAAAGGGAGCAGAGGAGGGACATCAGGCAGTCTGAGGACTGGGCCATCTGCATACCAGGTCTCATCTTTTTCCAGATACTCTGAGGGTCCAGAGCTGGACCACCCATCTAGGTCTTCTGGCTTTGAAAGTCCCCTACACAAACTGCAGGCCCATTTTCCAGATGAGGAAACAGGTCAGGGAGATGAAGACTTACCCCAGGCCATTAAACAGGCCAGCAGCAGGGCCAGGGCCGGCACCAGGCAGGCCTGGTTCAACCCCAAGCCATTTCTGCCAACGACTCCCCTTCTCCTGGTGGGGTATTTAGACCCATTTCACAGATGAGGAATGAGTGGCTGGAAAGGGAATCCAACTGCTCTCTGAACACACTGAGGGAGAGGTGGGGACAGGGTACTGGGCTATACCTATAGGATCCTGAGATGACCCTCTCGCCGTCCAGCAGCACAAACTTCTCCCGCACCTTGCCGGTAACCTGCTGCCGCCAGCGGCTCTGAAAACTGCAGCCCCGCACGACACGGATGTCTAGGTTCTGGGGAAATGGGAACACACCCTCTTTCAGGCTGACCTCACAGACCTCCACTTGGGGATCCTTCCAGGCTGGTCCTACCTCAGGTGCCCATGACTTTGTAGAGGGTCTGTCCCAGCTTCCCCAGAGCTACCTACCAATCTTGGGCCTCGGGTGTCTCAGAGATTCTCCTAACTTAGAGGGACCCACGTGGAAAGGCCCACCCTGCTTCCCCCCATGCATGGGCTTAGGATCTCAGCGGACCCATTCTGCTGTCCCAGGACCTCATAGATGGGTCTGCCTCCTCTGTCCCCAGCACCAGGGGAATGGGGACTCAGAGGTAGGTTCCTACCTCAGTGGCCCAGGGGTTCACCCCCAGCTGCTGGGACAGCGTCAGGAAGGCAGGGAGCTGTTGGTGATCCAGGAGCAGGTAGACAGGTACCCAGCGACGTGTGGCAGTGTCCACCAGGTCCAAAAGCAGGTCTGGGTCAGTGAATATGTCCATGATGATGGCCACCAGCTGGGGGGTGGGGAGAGGGGCTGTGGGTAGAGCCTGAGGCTTGGGGGGACATGCAGAAGGTGGGCCCCTGGCAGTGAGAAGCTCTGGGGGCTGAGAGTTTAAGGGACGGGTCTCTGCGGGGTGTTCAGACAGTGCCTACATGTGAATGAAAAGAAGGCAGTGCGTCCTGGAGACCTCAGCTTCTAACTGCTGCAAAACCGTTATCTATCACATGTCTGCAATGGTGAATGGTGTCCCCTGAGCTGTGACACTACATGGTGGCCCTGCTCCAGGGGTCTGTGGGCTGGGTGCCTCTGCAGCACACCGTGGGAAACTACACACCTAGGTCCTCAGGTACCCTGGATGTTGGGGGATGGGGCAGGCTTGCTAGGTCACCAAGGGGAGCTCTGGGGACTTCTGGGAGCTGGGGGGCTGCTGAGAGCCCGGCTCTTGCAGGCAGAAAAAGGTAGTGATGATAAGCCATCACTCATTGGTCAGCCCACCTTGGCTCTCAAGTCTCTGCCTGGCCACTTCAGGCAAGAGACTTAACTCCTGTGCCTCAGTTTCCCCAGCTCTTCAATGGCTTAATAAGTTTCAACCTTACAGGGCCCTGGTGAGAATTACACATTAACCCAGGGAAAGTATTTGGTGTGGGATCTAGCAAACACAAAATCTGTAAAATAAAGAACAGGCTGGCCCCAGCCAGTTAGCTCAGTCAGTTAAGAGCATCATCCCAAAAGGACAAGGTGTGGCTACAACCCCTCTCTGTCAGGGCACACACAGGGGAAGCAACCAATGAATGTATGACTGAGTGGGACAACAAATGAATGCTTTTCTTCCCCCTCCTCTTTCTCCCTTCCTTTCTCTGTATCAAATAATAATAATAATAATTAACCCCTGGCTGTATAGCTCGGTTGGTTGGAGAATTGTCCTGGAGCGTGAAGGTTGCCAGTTTGATCCCCAGTCAGGGCACATAGAGGAGCTCAATGTTCCTGTCTTTCCATCCCTGCCTCCCTACCGCCCCCCAAAAGAGAGCAGGTTGGCTGGGGGGCTGCATGGAGACATTGGGACCCTCCCTGTGGGAGGAAGGAACCACTAACCTGGTGGTGGGAGTGGGGTGGAGTAGATGACTGAGACCAGGGAAGGGGTCATAATTAGGACCCAGGGGCATGGATGCCTAAGGGCCTCCAGATCTTGGGGAGAGGATTGGGAGGGTGAAGATGAGGTCTGGGGAGTGTGGATTCCTGGGCCCAGGGGTATAGACTAGAAAGTCCCAGGAGGGCCTGGGTGAGAATGCCCTCGTCCCAGGGGATGTGCACTCCCAGGTCCAGGAGCAGGCATGTGAGAATGTCCTGGTCAGGAATGACACCAGGTCCCCGAGGCCCTGCCCCCACCTTGCAGGCAGCCTGGATTTCCTGGCGCACTAGCTCCTTGAGGGGTGGGTGGCCCTCACCAGGTGGTTGGGTATACAGCTGCGCCCGAGTGATGCCCTTCCAGCCAGAGTCCTCCGGCCAGCCCAGCCGCAGCACGGGCACTGGCTCCTCTGACTGTCCGGGCCAGTAGGTCAGGCTGCCCGAGTCCCCATTGGCAGCGGTGGCCTCCTCTGCTTCTCTACCGGGCTCCTGCTTGGCTGCTGTCCAGTTTTCAGCCGCTGCCGCCAGGCCCCGGAGCTCATCCCCGCCCAGGAAAGGCCGCAGCCCCTCTCGCTGCAGGCAGGCCTCGAATGCTGCTGCGCCCTCACTCAGTAGGGCTTCTAGCGCCAGTCGCTGGCCCTCGGAATACAGGAAACCAGGGCTGGTCTCTGTCAGGGGCAGCCCTCCGGCTGCCGACTCCACTCCGTCCAGTGCTGCAAGCTGGGAGGCCGCCATTGGGCCACTCAGATGGGAGGATCTTGAAGCTGGTATCTGCAGGTTTGGTCCTCTCTGAGGCTCTGACCACCCAGGGGTCTCCTGATAGGCAGACTCTGTGCAAGGCTTCCAGGGCAGCCCCAAGAAAGTCCAAATGGCTCCCTGCGCTGTCCCTGCTCACTTTTCTGATAATGACTGCCCGAATGACTGACTGCCCGGTGCTGCTCAGATCACCCGCTCACCAGCCTCCAGGCTCCATGACTAGCTGGCAATCTGACCTTCCCACCTGTTGTCTCTGATGATCTGGCTGACCCCACGCCTGCCCTGCTTGTAGGTTAGATTGACCACCTGGCACTGTCTCCAAATTTTGTGACACATCAGCTGCCCATTTCTGCTCTAGCACACAACCAGTAGCCTGCTGGCCACACGATGCACCGACTGACTCTTCAGCTGGCTCAGGCTTGGTCAGGCTGACCACCTACCTGTCCTGGCCAAAGGTCCTCAGACTGCCTGACCATCTCCAGGCAACAGGCTGTCTGCCTGGCTGCAGCCACCAGAATGTCCCTCACCAAAGGGAGAGTGGGCTATCCATTTGCCCCTGGCCAGCAGCACATCTGACCCACATTGGTCGTCTCTTCAATTGTCTGGAAGACATCGATTACTTCTAGCTGACAGTCTTAACATCTGACCACTCAGTGGAATGCCCAGCTCTGTCCAACAGCTGCTTCTCCCGGCCACTGGCTGACTTAGCTCACAGCTCTCACTGGCTGACGACCCCGGGCGCCTCCTCTCTGAACCCTGGAGAAATGCACCCCAGCCCTCAGCCTTGGCATCGCCCTTCTGCAGCCAAGGGACTAACTGGGTCAGTCTCCTCTGTAGATGTAGGACCCTGTTCCTGGGCCTTCGTACCCGCTCAGGCTACCACAGTGGAGGATGTTTCCCACAGGGGGGTTCGTTACTGTGGAACCAGACTCTGATCTCCACAATCCATCTAGGCCAAGGGCCAGACTAACTGGCCACCATTCCTGGGCCTGGCTACCCGTCTGTGCCCTGATCTATGCTGATCCCCACTTAAGCTGCTATCTTTTGACCTGAAACACACTATCTCCTGCTATCTGGTGGTCCACTTATTCCTGATGGAATAAGGACAAGGACCACTCTGTATCATTTGAAGCTCCTGACCCCTCTTAAGTGTGCAACCCAGCAGCCCCACGCTCTCATCCCGGCACCCAGGGGCCCCTTCCTCCAGAACACAGCGACTGGACCTGCAAAGAGAAGAGGAATGGAGCCAGGTCCCTCTCCCTCCTACCCCAGCCAGCTCTCCAACCCCTCCCCTTCCCCTTGCCTTTTCCAGAGGGCAGTGTAACCCGGGTCTTCAGACCTTTTATTTCTGCGGTTCTTCCGGCAGACTGGCCTCATTCATCAGGTTTCAATCTGGGATCCTAGGAACCCAGCCCCTTGTATAAACACGGGGGAGGGCCTGTGCAGGTGCTTAGGGGAAGTATGGGGTGCGGGGCCCAGGATGAGTTCGCAGACTAGGAGCACACATACATACACCAGAGGCCAGCAGCCGGCTTGACTCGGACTTTCTGGGAAGGGGAGTATCTCACCCGTTCCCAAACACCCCTTCCCCACCACAGCTCCGCTTAGTCGGCACTTCCCTGGCTAAGCCCCGCCCAATATACCTAGCATGGAAGGGAGCAGGGTGCCTTTAAGAGGGGAGGGTGTGGCCTGAGTGAATAGAGCATCGGACAGGGATGCGGAAGGACCCAGGTTGAGACCCCGAGGTTGCCAGCTTGAGCACGGGTCCTCACCAGCTTGGACCTAAGGTCGCTGACTCCGTTGAAGGCCCGCGGTCAAGGCACATTATGAGAAAGCAATCAATGAACTAAGATGTCGCAAAGGTAACAAAAAACTGATGGATGCTTCTCATTGGTCATCTCTTTCTGTTCCTATCTATCCCTCTCAGTGTGTAAAAAACAACAAAAAAGAGGGGTGTGGCTAATCCGGTATGGGAACACCCGACACCTGGCTCTGGGGGAGAAGGCGGGGCTTCCGCAACGGTAGGCTGTGAGGGTCCAACAGGTGCAGAGGCCCCGCAGAACTGAGCACAAGCCCCGACCGCCAGAGGGAGCCTGCAGGCTGCAGTTGGGCATATACCTTGACCAAGGACTCTTATCTCCACACAACCGGAAGGGGCTGGTCTCCATGGAGACAGCAGGGCACCAATTCCATAAAACAAATGCCTTCTGGCCCACTGGCTCTTGTCCCTACCTAGTCCCCCAATAATACACACACAGCTGTCAAACTCCAAAATCTTTTTAATAAGATAGGATCTGGGGTTAGTTTTTGTAGCCACGGCTGGCCCTTCGGCCTCTTGCCCGCTCGAACTTCCGGCCCTTGGAACGTACATAGGGTCTGCGAAGAAGAGAAAGCAGTTACATACAGGCTGAGTCAGGGAAGCATTGCATGCTGACTCAGTGAGTGATGCTGGCTCTAAAGGGGCAGCACAGCAACACCAGAAGGGGGCCTCCCTCAGTCAATCCAAGAAGGGTCAGTGGTGACACCAAATGGGCTGCTGGAAAAATCTGGCAGCGGAAGTAGCCTGTGGGTGTCAAGCTGAGTGCCTAGAAGCTATATTAATGCACCCTACGGGGGCTGGGGGAGGTATGCCAATTCAGCCTAAACCAGAGCCTGCACCTTTACTGCTAGCTGTGCAGGGAGCTCACTGCCCAGGTGGGCACAGCTTTCAGCTGAATCCTGAAGGAAAAGTGCATACAGTGAGGTGGGGAGTTCTTTCTTGTTTTTTTAAGTGAGAAACAGGGAGATAGAGACTCTCACATACACCCCGACGGGGATCTACCCAGCAAACCCTATCTGGGGCTGATGCTCAAATCAGCTGAGCCACTGGCTACAAGGGAATAGGGAAAGAAGGGAGAGAAGAGAGAGAAGGGGGAGAAGCAGATGGTTGGTTCTCATGTGTGCCCTGAATGGGAATCGAACCCAAGACACCAGTACACCAGGCTGATGCTCTATCCAGCCAGCCAGCCAGCCAGCCAGGGCTGAGATGGGGAGTCCTAAGGGGGCTTGGGCTGGACTAGTGTGAGAAAAGAGAAGCATCTGGAACAGTGGTTCTTAACCTGGGTTCTATCGAACCCTAGGGGTTCGATGAGTCGGTCTCAGGGGTTCGGAGAAGTCTCTGCCGCGGAGGCCAGAATAAAGTAATACCGTAATTTGTTGTGAGTTCATGCACTTTGTTGGTTTTGTTCTTTGAGCAAGGTGATGTTCATGCACGGCTCATTTTGTGCACCAGTAAAAAAACATATACCTACGTCTTGAATTTGGAAAAAAAACATCCTATTTTATTTATCACTAAAGAAGGGTTTGGTGAATGCGCATATGAAACTGGTGGGTTCGGTACCTCAAAAAAGGTTAAGAACCACTGATCTGGAAGCATGGCAAATCCTAGCTCTGCACGGTGGGGTCTGGGGGGTATACTTACTTGGTGTGGCTGTGAGGGGTTCCTGGAGCCTTGCCGAAATGCCTGTATACCTCTCGGCCCTTGCGAGGACCTGGGCAAGGGAAGGAAGGGGGGATCAGGAAAAACCCAGAACTACTGCCAGAAGCCCCTCTCCAGGGCTCCCAACTGGGAGGGTGGGGTGGGGGCAGTCAGACCTTCCAGACCTGGAAGGGCGAAGGCAGCCAGCAGTCATAGCTCACACACAGCCTGCACTTACACTGGGTGCTCACCCCACCACGAAAGACTACGCATTGCTTACCAGAAAGCAAGACAGTGCCACAGCCCTTGGGGGAGTCCAGGGCCAGCTGGTCAAAGGTGAGGATCTTGCCCCCAGCCTTGAGGATGCGGCTTCGGGCGCGGCTGCTGACCCGAAGGGCACACACCTAGGGGACATGAGAACAGGTTTGGTCCGAGCCCCGTGTTTGGCTAGCTAGTGGCTGCTAAGACTGAGCCGTTCACTGCCCTGGCTCAAGAGAAGTCCTAGCTGCTCGCTCAGCCTGATAACTACTAACACCTATTGGAGGGAGCATCCTAAGCTGACAACAGCTGTTTTTTATCACTTCTAGAAACTCTAAGATTGCAATATCTGCTGGCTGGATAACTCAGTTGGTTAGAGCATTGTCCTGAAGCACAGACGTTGCTGGTTTGATCTCTGGTCAGGGCACATACAGGAGCAGATCGATGTTCCCGTCTCTCTAAAATCAATAAAATAAACATAAAAAAAAAAAAGACTGCAACAACTTGCCTGACCTGTGGTAGCGCAGCAGATAAAGCATCAACCTGGAATAATGAGGTTGCTGGTTCAAATCTTCGGGCTTGCCCAGTGAAGGCACATATGAGAAGCCACAAGTTAATGCCTCTGGCCCCTCCCACCACTCCCCCTTTCTCTCTCCTCTTTAAGTAAATAAATCTTTCTGCAACAATGCAAAGCCATAAACAGTTATAAGGAAACTGATGCATAAAGATATAGGACTTTGTCCAATGGTTGGTGGGTTACAAGTGGCAGAGAAATCTAGACTAGAATCCAGGATGTCGGGCTCAAGAGCCAACACTGAACAGGGCCACAGGGGGACTTGCCCAGAGACACCATCAATAATGCCAAGGACAAGCCTCCTTGTAGGTGTGGTGGCTGCCCAACCCAGAGGTGAGATTGAGATGTGGCAGATGAAGACAAGCCAGGTCTGTAGGACTCCACCCTGAGCCTGTGCTCTTGACCACCCACCACGCTGAGCGCCTCTCCCCACTCACCTTCAGTTTGGGCACCTCCTGGATACGCACGTCATCGGTTATAGTTCCTACAACCACAGCAGTTTTGCCCTCCCGGCCAGGAAGCTTCATCTTCCGAATCTTGGGGGAGGAATAGGGGGGATGCACATTAAACGTCACCTGGTGTTTAAACCCAATCCCACTGCTTTAAGCAGCCAAAGACCAAGACAGATGTGCCCTGATTAGGCTAAACCTACCCATGCCATCACTCAAACTAACACAGGCCTAATCTCAAGGTCAGTTTATGAAAACCTCCAAAGAAAACACAAGCACAGATTTCTCGAAACACCTCTCCTATAGAAGGTTCTTTGACATTGAAGATTTGCATTGTGACTTGAGGCCTCAAAACAATCTCACCATGAAGCCACCATAACTACCCCACCTCTCAAGGAAAATGAAAACAAGGCCAAGAAGCCAAGCCAGTTCAATTAAACTATAACCTGAGGGTCAGAGGCCCAAGCCCACCCTCCCACCCAGAGCCCAGTCCAGGCACAATCCAGTGACTCCTCAAGCCAGCTACGCTCCCCCTCCAACAGCCCCTCACCATCCGAGAAAGGGACAGAGGTGGCCGGTTGGTGCGACTCATGAACAACCTCTTAAGCACAACCTGGTTGAAGGTCGAATTGGTTCGTCTGGCCAGAAATCTGTACAGCTGGAGGAGAAAGGAAGTGGAAAAATAAGAAGCCCGGGCATGCTACTCCCTCCACACTCCCAACTTTCTTAGGAAGGGGCAAACAAACGACTTCTGTTTGGTTTTCCTCTACCCCAGTGAGCTCCAGGAAGATGTAGCCCAGGCCCATCGTGGTCAGGGACCCAGAAAACCCCCTCTCCACCCCCGAGCTGGATACAGCTCAGAAGTTGAAAACAATGAACTTCCAGAAACTCTCAGAGATGTAAGCTTGCCCTGCAAGCCCCTGGGAGGAGCCGGGGACCAACCCTAGAATGGAGGTCCTGGAAACTGCAGGTTTGGGTGGCCCGACCTAACGGTCAGAGGGCTGACCTCACCTTAACCAACAGCCGTAGGTAGATGTCCTGGCTCTTGGGTTCCTTGCGCCGAACCTTTCGGTCTTTGTTGTGGCGGATGTCAACTCCCTGCAGGGTAAAGAAGAGAACATAGACCCGACAGTGATCTGGCAGGTTCCTAACCCCACAAACGTTCTCAATTATTACTTCTCTCTCACACAGAGTCAGAGCCCCAGTCTCCGCAGAGACAACAAATCCCAGGTCCATCACTGGAACACCTCTGGGAAAGTCACCCAAACTCTGGAGTTCAAACAACCCCTCTTCAAAAGGGGATATTTATACATGCAAAGCCTTCAGCACACAGTACACGCACCCCGAAAAGCTTTAACACCATAGCTGCATTAACTCAATAAAATTATTTCTTTGAAAGCTGTATTTCTCAACAACGCATTTAAGTTCTCAGTGCTTGCTCCCACACATGGAGGGTGACCAAAAAACATTTAAGTCAAGGGCAGATGCTAAATACGACCCTTTATTTAGAACTTAAGTCTGTACAGTTCTAGAATGGTGTTTTTTGCACTTTCTCAAACTAACAACCTATCAGGCAGTTTCTCACTTTAGCACTAAGAAAATTCAGGAAAACCCACTATTCCCCCTGCGTGTTTCTGTGAGGTTTCCTTTTCAGACCCCGTTATGAACTGTAAATAAGTACTTGATAGCATTCATTTAACCAATACTTAACATTTGCAAGAACCTACGGTGAGCACTTTCTACAACTTATTTTTCCCAAACTCAAATCTGTGAGACTGAATTAGTGTCCCCATTAAACAGATGAGGAAAGCGGGGCAAGCAGGCCACGGGCTGGGAAAGCAAGATAACAGGGCGGGCAGTGAGTCTCGAGTCGCAGGGAGGCCTGCCTGGTCCCAAAATCCAAGCACTGTACGCTCGACAACCCCCCCCCCCCCCCGGACCCAATTTTTAGGCTGGGTAGTAACAGGTCCGGGTGTAGAACCAGCGCCTGGGTCCGTAATCCTGGCTCCGCCGCTCACTGGCATCTTGACCCCGATCATATCCCTTAGCCACCTCATATCTCAATTTAAACATCTGTTCAATGGGAGCTATAATGGAGAGATACAGATGGGCTGGAAGCTATGACTGACCCACCCCTGCCCTTCCGGACACCTAAACAGCATCCTCAGTACGGGAGTTGCCTCCTTTAAACATTCTGGAGCCCCTGCCTTCTTCTGGCTCGCCCCCAGCCCAAGACCACAGCGGATGGCGGCGGATAGTCGATCACCGAACGTCCCAAAGCGCACTTACCATGATGGCGCCTTATGCTCCACCACGTCCGGAAAGAGAAAACGAATTCGGGGTGGGCGGAGAATGCCTTCAGCGAACGGCGCCTACATGACGCCACACAAGCGCGACCAGGTACTTTCTGAGACTCGGCTTCCCTATGGTGAATCGGACTGACCGCTAGATGGGCGTTTCCGGAATAGGGTGGGAGGGACCAAAGAGGAAAAACGGGCTAGGTCAAGGAGAGAAGGGCCAGCACACCGTGGGGGCCTCTCTGGCCCTACCTAGGCCGTTTTCGATACTTTTCCGGAAGGAAGGGATCTGGGAGCGAGGGAGATGCCGCGCGGAACTAGGAGGACTTGTCGCGTAGTGACGCTCTGGCTGAAAACCGACAACTTCTTTGTGGCTTCTGGAGGATTGGGCGAGCCAAGTATTGGAGGTAAGGAGGCGGGGCAGGCGGGGGTTGCCCGGACCTCCGGAAAACCTCCAATTCCACCCTCCGGTCATTTCTGTGTTTTACCTCGTACTTCGTTTTCTAGATGAGGCTGCAGCTTAGGAAGTCCTACTTGAGGTCTAATCCGAGATCTTCCTGTTGCAGCCCAGTCTATAGCAGCCTATATTTTTACTTCTTAGGTTTCTCTTCTCCTCTGCCTCCCTGACCTTTTTTTCAGCTTCTGCCACCTGGGGGCTGCTTTTCTCAGCCAGATTCAAGTGGCCCAGCGGGTTCGTTGTAAGGATGTGCACGGTACTGGACCATAGAGGAGGCACACTGAGGTCTCGGGCTTGTGGGGGAGTAAAGAAAAGAAATGTGTAAAGATATCTGAGAGGAGAGGAGGGACTTACAGAGAGGGAGACAGATTCACAGGGGAGAAGGAATGGAGACCCGGAGGGGTCGGGTCGTGAACAGAAACCAACGGTAGGAGGTGAGGAGACCTAGAAAGAGGGGAAAGATGAAGATCCAGGAAGGAACAGAGACAGATTCAAATTCAGATTCTGGCTCTGCTATTTAATAACGGTGTGACTTTCTTTGGGCAAGTCACTTAACCTCTCTGTGCCTTACTTTACTTATCTACAAAAAGGGGATGATGATAGGCCTGGCACATAGAACGTTTTCCAGCATTATATAAATTAGTAAAAATAGGACAATACTTTGCACATAGTGAGTGCTCAATAAAAATTAGGCTCCACCCCTACTTATTGGCCCCTTAGTAGATGAGACAAGATGAACTGGTTGGGGCAGTGAGAAAATTAACCTTTTCTCCTTTCTCAGGGAGGCCCTGCCCCTTGGGCTTCCAGCACATCCAGCCTGGCCTCCTGTAGTCTGCCCCTGACACTCCTACTTATTCACCTCTCCTCCACAGAGCCAAAGGCCAGGCCTGAACCGTGAGGCCTGACTCCTTGTCCATACTACCCTCCCATGGCCTGCCACCCAGGACCAGGGTCTGATTGATAACACAGCAGAGGGCCAGCAGATGAATGGACACCTCAAAGCAGAGGAGCAGTGGGACGAGGTAAGGGCCCTTCCAAAGACAAGATCACCATACCATGGGACAGTTTCCTCCTCCTCCTCATCCCTGTTTTTTCTTATCTGTAACTTGGTCTCTGTCTCCAAGTCCCAGCCTCTTTGGTCAGTGTGTCTGCCTTTCCCCCTGGGTCCCAAGCTCAGGTGCTATGTTTCCCTGACTCTCCATCCTGCTAGGTTTCTGTCCTTCTGTCTCTGTGTCATTGTTTGGCACATATTACCTGGTGGTGTTGCTGCTCTTGGTAGAATACAAGATACATTGTTTGGCAATAAATGAACTTCTTCCTCCATTTATCTCTTTCTAGCAAGCTCTGTCTCTATCTCCTTTTGCATGTGTCTTTCTCCCTACAATTCTGTTTTTAGGTCTCCTGATATTATTCTTGCCTTTATTTTATTCAGTTTCACCAGGTCTTTGCCTCTCGATATCTTCCTGTCACAATCTTTGCTTTCTGTCTCTCGGTCTCAGTTGCTCTCAGTCTCTGAGCCTTCACTATTTTCTTACTCACTCACCCAACTTAGGAGTCTCTCAGATACTGTCTCTCCCATCTCCCTACTTTGTCTCTGTCTTATTTTGTAATTGGGTCATTCGCTAGGCAGATGTTTATGCCATGCTGCTTTCATTCTGGTTTGTGCCCGAGGTAAATAGTTTGTGATATATTTAATTTTTTTTTTAATTTTTTAAAAATTTATTCATTTTAGAGAGGAGACACGGAGTGAGAGAGAGAGAGAGAGAGTGAGAGAGAGAAAGAGAGAAAGAGGGGAGGAGCTGGAAGCATCAACTCCCATATGTGCCTTGACCAGACCAGTGCAGGGTTTTGAACTGACGACCTCAGTGTTCCCAGGTCGAGGCTTTATCCACTGCGCCACCACAGGTCAGGCGACCTTTCACATTCTTAATTCTATTGTCTTTGTCTCTTTGTTTATATCTGACTCTATCTGAAAAAGAGACAACACTCTCCAAGCTCTTATTGCCAATGACTGCTTTTCTGGGTGTCTTATAACTCCCTTTTCATATCTCTGGGACTTTGTTACTTGTGTCAGGGTCGGTCTATCTATATCTACAGACCTCCTTCGTGCCTCTTCCCCTTGGGACTGGCCATTTGCCCTCAACAAAGATGGCGACATGGTCCCTGGTCGTAGGACCGTGACGCCCCTTCTGGTCGCGTGCGCCCTTTCGTGCAATGGCGGCGGATCTCGCGAATGCTCCAGCTCTCGGGCGACAGGCCCCTGCGCCAAGCTCGCGACGACCCTCCCCCCCCCTCGCTCTTACTGGTGTGGCTCAGGCCAGCCGCTTGGCCATTGGCTGAGCAGATACACACTCCCCCCCACACACCCCTGGGTCAGATGGGGGCGGTTGGTGCAGATTTGGGCCGCTTGGTGGAGGAATCTGCGTGTGAGGAGGATGCGGGGGTCGAGGCAGGGACCCAAGTCTGGGTGACCGCGGGACCAAAAGGAACGGAGAAACGCAGGCTCGGGACTGGGGCACTAGGGTTGTGGGATGAAGATGCAGAAACAGAACCGGGGCTGAGGGATCCAGGAATGGAAACCCAGGTCTGGGACTGGGGTGTGGAAATCAGTGAGGGGTTGGGAGAATGAACACCGGGGACCGGGGGTATCGGAGACAAAGACTCAGGCCCGTGGATTGGGGAGACTTATGGGTAGTGACCCAGGCCTAGGTCTGGGGTAGCTGGAAGGTTGGAGAGAATGGAAAACAGGACAGAGACTCAGAACCAGGACTGAGGAAGATCTAGGACTCTGTGTCTAAACTTGATTTGAGGTAAGGGGTGGGTGGGTAGGAGGGGAGTCAGGGCAAGTTTAGAGAATGGGCCTGAAGGAGCTGCCCTGGGCTGGGGGCAGAGGTGACTCCTTAGGGTGAGGCCACAGATGGGGGTGTGTCTGAGGCAGCTGCCGGAAGGGGGGGGGTGAGGGAGGGGAGGGGGATGTGAGGGACAGGACTGGCAAGTGGCTGGGTGGGCGGAGCAGAGGGGAACAAAGGTGAGTAAGGAGGAAGCAGAAACAAGGCAGAGGGCAGGGGGAGAGCCTCTGGAGAGGGGACCTCAGGCCTGGCTCCCATCCCCTCCCTGCAGAGCAGGTGGCCAGAAGCCCAGGTCAGTGCTCAGGGTCCAGCTCTTGAACCTGGTCCCTTGCGGGTGCCTGCATGTGGCTCCTTTAGCTCTCTTGACTCCTTAGTCCCTCCATGTCACATTCCTTTCTCAGTCATTTCCTGCTGTCTGCATTTTCTCCTTCCTGCCTCTATCTACTGTCTCTTTCTGCCTTGCCTTTCATACCCTCAGAGGGCCTCCTCAAGCCCCTACCCTCTCCTAAGTATCTCCTAAGTAGCCTAGGTTTCATTTGTTTGAAGTTCTTTGTTTCCTCTGTGTTTCTCTGGCTCTCAGACCTTAGTCCTCTTTTTCTTTGTGTCCAAGTGTGTCCCCCTTGTTATTTTCTCCATCTAGAGGTGACTGCATGTGTGTTGTGTTTTTCTCTGTCTTTGCATGTCTGTTTCTTATTCTCCACCACCCTGATCTCTGTCTTTTGCCTTATTTTTCCCAAAGCTCTTATCCAGCACACTATGTTTTACTTTTTGTTTTTCTGTGTTCTGATTAAAATATAAACTCCATGAAGGCAGGGATTTTCATCTGTTTTGTTCCTTGCTGTGTTTGCTAGGCCTCGCACTGTGATTGGCATGTGGAGGGTACTGAATAATTATTTAGGGGATAAGTGAATGAATGAATGTGTGCTTGCATGCCTGGCTGTGGACCCTTCCAGCTACTGGCCTTCCTTCCCAACTGATCTCTTCCCTGCCTCCTCAGGGTCTCCCCACACTTGTCTGGGCCTGTCTGTCTCTGGTGCCCCTGTGACCACCCCTCATCGTCTTCTTCTGTGCACTGGCCCTTCCCGTTTTCATCTGCCTGACATGGGGGTCCTGGACTCTGACTCCCGCTCTTCCTTCCCACAGAAGCCAGACTAGGAGCTGACCTGGAGCTGGGGCCACAGGCCTGGGACTGCCCTGAACAGGGCTGAGGCCATGGCCCCACCGCCGCTGCCAGCATTGGCCGCCAGCACTCCACTCCTGCACGGCGAGTTTGGCTCCTACCCAGCTCGAGGCCCACGCTTTGCCCTCACTCTGACATCTCAGGCCCTGCACATACAGCGACTGCGCCCAAAGCCTGAAGCTAGGCCTCGAGGAGGCTTGGTCCTGCTGGCTGAGGTCTCAGGCTGTTGTACCCTCCGGAGCCGCAGTCCCTCTGACTCAGCGGCCTACTTCTGTGTCTACACATACCCACGGGGCCGGCGTGGGGGCCGGCGCAGAGCCACACGCACGTTCCGGGCCGATGGGGCAGCCACCTACGAGGAGAACAGGGCTGAGGCCCAACGCTGGGCCACTGTCCTCACATGTCTGCTCCGTGGACTGCCGCTGCCAGGGGACGGAGGTGAGGTCCTGGACAGCCTCAATGTCTGTGGATCTTCCTCTGTGGGCATCTGTCTACTTTTCTATGTGCTTGTGTGATGTCTCTCTGGGTGTATACTCAAAGAGTGATATCAGTCAGGGATTGGCTACAGAAGGAACAAAATCAGAGGCTTGAGAAAATTATTTGTGTCTGCTGCTCTTGCCAGACTTTCGTCTCTGTCCCCTCCCCCCTTCCACGGGTCCTGACCACAGATGAGTCAGAGGCTTCTGGACTGACGAGAGCAGCAGACTGAGACATGATCAGTCACCACCCAGGGCACTCAGAGGTGGCATCTAAAACATTCGCCTGTGGGGGTGCAGAGAAGGCTTTCAGTTGGCATAGGAAGGTGAAAATTCTAAGGTCCCTATCTGGTGGGACTTACTTGGTCCTGCAGGGTCCTGCTGGCCATCTGAGGGATGGCACTAAGGGATGTCATGGAGCCTCACAGAGTGAAGCAATCTGATCTGAGATCTAGGTCTTCTTTCTCGGTGAGGAACATGGAAACTACAGTTCTCCTTCCTCCTCCCTCACGTAGGTCCAAAGGGCACTGGTTAGACATTCAAGCCCTGCCTTTTCTCAGATGGGGCTGACCTCGGCAGGTGAAGCCTGGGAGAAAAATACTTGAGATTCCGGTGCTAGTCTTCCACTAGCCACTGGGGGCTGATTGCAGTTACTGATTTTTGAGGTGAGGTGCTTGGTTCTCTGCCTCTATGGACTCCTCCCCTCTCTCTGCAGAAATCACCTCCCATCTTCTGCCAAAGCCTCCTCGATTGCTTCTATTGGTTAATCCCTTTGGTGGGCGTGGCCTGGCTTGGCAGTGGTGTAAGAGCCACGTGCTGCCCATGATCTCCGAAGCTGGACTGTCCTTCAACCTTATCCAGACAGGTAAGGGCAGTGTCAGGGTGGAAGGTGAGGGCTTGGGGCTGGACTCCTGAGTCTTAGGTAGCGGTGGTGGAGTGGGGTGGAATAGCCTGCCTTACCTCCTGGTTCCCCACATTAGAACGACAGAACCACGCTCGGGAGCTGGTCCAGGGATTGAGCCTGAGTGAGTGGGATGGCATCATCACAGTCTCAGGAGATGGGCTGCTATATGAGGTAGGGCAGGAGTCCCTTACCCTGAGCCCTAGGGGGACTTTGGAGGTCAGGAGCAGTACCCAGGTGTCTGGTCTCTGGCCCTCCAGGTGCTGAATGGACTCCTAAGTCGCCCCGACTGGGAAGAGGCTGTGAAGACGCCTGTGGGCATCCTTCCCTGTGGCTCGGGCAATGCACTGGCTGGAGCTGTGAACCAGCATGGGGGGTAGGTGGGCTTTTCCTGCATTGGGTGAGCCTGAGGATACCCCGAAGGAGAGATAACAGGGACCTGGCATATCTGTCCCCTTCCACACCCCAGCCAGTCAACTGTCGGGCTATTTGCTCTGGTATTTTTGCTGGTCTTGTTCCCAGCTGTATCCCTAGTGCATAGAACTGTGTCTGGCACGCCGGCGACACTTAGGGAATGCTTATGGAATGAAGGATTGACAGGGAATCTGGCCCATTAAAGAGTACATCCAGAGGTGGCCAAATGGCTGTAGGTTGGCCTAGGGACATGGTCTGCCTGGTCCCCTTGCTATCTGTCTCCTCCCTTATCCTATATTCTCTCTCACCCGACGTGTTTACTCTTTCTCACCGTGTTAATCCATCTCTGGCTCTGAAGGTTTGAGCAGGCACTGGGCATTGACCTGCTGCTCAATTGCTCACTGCTGCTCTGCCGGGGTGGCTGCCGCCCACTGGACCTGCTCTCTGTGACGCTGGCCTCGGGCTCCCGCTGTTTCTCCTTCCTGTCTGTGGCTTGGGGCTTCGTGTCAGACGTGGACATCCAGAGTGAGCGCTTCAGGGCCTTGGGCAGTGCCCGCTTCACACTGGGCACGGTGCTGGGCCTTGCCACATTGCACACCTACCGCGGACGCCTCTCCTACCTCCCTGCCACCATGGAGCCTGTCTCACCCATCCCTATCCCTGCCCATGGCCTGTCCCGTGCCAAATCAGAGCTGACCCTGACCCCCGTCCCAGCTCCACCTGTGCCCCACTCACCCCTTCATCGCTCTGTATCTGACCTGCCCCTGCCCCTGCCTCAGCCTGCCTTGACCTCCCCTGACTCACCTGAACCACTGCCCATCCTGTTCCTCAATGGTGGTGGCCCAGAGCTGGCCAGGGATTGGAGTGGGGCTAGGGATGTTCCACTGTCCCCAGACCCACTGCTGCCCTCGCCCCCTGGCTCCCCTAAGTCAGGTCTACTCTCACCCATCACCAAGGGGCTGCCAGAAATGCCAGCATCCTCTGGTCTAACTCCCATCCCTGATGGTGACCCAGTAGCCATCTCTACTGGGGGCCCACCGGACCACCTGCTTCCTCCTCTGGATACCCCGCTACCCCCAGGCTGGGTGATACTGGAGGGGGACTTTGTGCTCATGTTGGCCATCTCACCTAGCCACTTGGGAGCTGACCTGGTGGCGGCTCCCCACGCACGCTTTGACGATGGTCTGGTGCACCTGTGCTGGGTGCGCGGTGGCATCTCACGGGCTGCGCTGCTGCGCCTTTTCCTGGCAATGGAGAATGGTAGTCACTTCAGCCTGGGCTGCCCGCAGCTGGGCTATGCTGCTGCCCGTGCCTTTCGCCTCGAGCCGCTCACAACTCGTGGAGTGCTCACGGTGGATGGGGAGCAGGTGGAGTACGGGCCTCTGCAGGCGCAGGTGCATCCAGGCCTTGGTACACTGCTCACTGGGCCTCCTGGCTGCCCTGGGTGGGAGCCCTAAGCCTCACAAAATTTGGAGCCCACCATGGACGGCCTACATTCCAAGGGGCGGGGCTTGGCTGCTAGAGTTGGGGTGGAGGACCCAGGTGCAGGATCTCTAGCCCCATCTCATGGCTACACATACCCCTAGGGGACCAGAGGTGATGCTAGGGAGTGGCACTCGTGGGGCCATCAAGGTCACAGGAACCTCGGCTTGCCTGAAAAGGTAGTGCCTACAAGAGGGGCTCAGTCCAAACCCTTGCTTCTGAGTCGCTGAAGACCATGCCGGCGAGGGTGGAGCTTGTCTTAATGCGTCGTCCAGTGATGGGCCCTGGAATGTACAAACTGGCCAGTCAGGGCCTGGGTCTCAGCCTGTCAACTCCGGTGCCTCCATTTTACTGGCCGATCAGCCCAGAAGGGGCCGGGTTCCCCGGGCCTACGCTAGCATTTGCACTAAAGTTGCTCCGTGGGTGCAGGCGGGGGAAACTAATTTCCCATTTTCTGTCTCCTTTGTGTCCCCAGACCCCAATCTTCAAAGCAATTGAAAAGGTCTATGCAATAAAGACAGTCGCTTCATTCCTCTTAGACCCTTGCCCCTTCATCTGGCAGCCCAACTTAGGAATAGGACTCGACACTTAAGCAGCTCCTCCCTTTCGGGTCCCGAAGCCCGGGACTGCCCACGAACTGCAGCCAGTGTGACCCGCTGGCCTTGAACTGGGGCCAGGGAACTGCCTCCTCCCCCACGACAGGTGGCTCTGGGGTTATCAAGATTTATTCAGGATCGTGTTAACGGAGGCGGTGGGAGGATGGGGTCCCCGACGTCCCGGGGTCATACACAGAGGACCCTCCCTTGTGGGGGAGGCTCGCTTTTTCTTAAAAATATAAATGTATTTATCTGCATCATTACGTCCCTGGGGCACCGAGCTGGCCGGCCTGTGGGCCACAAGGTAGGGAGGGAAGGTGTTGGGGTACAAGTCTGAGTGAGGCAAAGGAGGGCCCTGCTGGGTGAGGGTAGGGAGGCAGCCTCACAGGGCTCCGTGCTGGGCCTGGTAACGGGACAGCACAGCGCGGTAGTGGGACAGCTCCTGGCGCACAGCCACCACCTCCTGCCGCAGCAGGGCGTTCTCCTTCTCCAGGAAGGCCGCCCGCACCGATATCTGGTTCTCCTTCAGTCGCCTGGCGTCGCGGGACCGCTTGGCTGCCTCGTTATTCTTGTACCGCCGACTCCAGTACTTCTCATCCTAGGGGTGTGGAGGTATGCAAGCACTGAGGTCCAGAGGGGATCTAAAAGACCTCCAGGGCTGCTGCTTGCAGAGCATGGGGACTAAAGGATATTGGGTCTCCCCTGGGGTGAGTACCCAAAGGTCTGTCCTAGGGTCCTGGTTGCTAAGGAAAGCAAGCCCCAACAACAGTGAAGGTATGAGAGAGTCTCCCACCCCAAACCACTGGTCTTCAAGCCTCTTAAAGGTGTAAAGCAGACCCTACCCTCACTTGACAAAGGGATGTTTATTCCGTAGTAACAGGACCTTCAGGGTATGAAAGCTCCCAGTGAAAGCACAGCCCTACACATTACCTTTCCAGATCCTGGTTACTAAGGAGAGCCTAGCCTCCCTAGTGATGGGATTTGATGTCCCATAAAATTCTCCTAGGGCTGGTCCCTTTGGGCCTGGTTGCCAAGACAACCTCATCCCTCCTTAACAAAGGAAAGTAAGGTGGTCCCAAAAACTGCAGCTGGTCCCTGACCTATTGCCTTGCATAGAAGCCAGGGAGCTGTTCCCTGCCCAACACATCCTGGTTACTTGAAGAGTTGCCTTTTAGTAGATAAGATTATCATGAGACCTCCCTACATGACTGTGCCCAGAATTCTCTAGTCTGGAATTCAGTTGACCCTCAATTAATTGAAGCTTCATTCCTGCTTGCTGGGACAAATCTAGTCCCTAGCAGTAGGGTCCTATGGCAGGATAAACCACCAACGTAAACTAGGCTCATAAGCCAGTCCTAGCTGCTTTGAGTAGTTATGTGAAGGCACACAGCCAAGTCTTGTGAGAGAAGTCCAGGCACCTCTTGTTAGGGAAGACCCCAGTACTGGAAAAGAATGCTAGAAAGTACCCAAATCAGTATGTGGCCCTGGATACCAATGGGAACCTGAGGCCTCTTGCCAATGAGGCAGTCCAGACCCAGGAAACAAAGGCCTAAGGGCTGCCTCCCAGGCAGCTACAATCACCCCAAAGGATGCCTCAAATCAGAGATCAAAAGACAAGCCCCAGCCTGGCTGGCCACTAAGAAGAGACAAACTGGTACTCCATTGCTAAGAAATACTATCCTTAGCAACTGAGCCCGGCAGAACCTGAATCCTGCCCCACTGAGGGGTTTGGGTCCAGCTGACAGGAGCAGCTCCAGTCTGTACAACTCAGTCCAGCAGGGCTGCTTGAGTCTCTGCCCCACAATGATACCATCTTTATAAATCTCAAGCCCAAAATTTTGCCCCCTTGCACCCATGGCCAAAGAGTACTGATCCTTGGCTGTAGGAGAACGAGAGCTAATCCTAGGAAGAGCCCAGGCCTAACTCTGAGGAGACCTGGCTGTAGGGGCTGCGCTGGCCAAGCCTGTGTTCAACATCTGGCAGTGCTCACCTTCTGCTCCTCTGGCACCTGAATTTTCCTTGCCTTCTTCATGATGGGCTGGGGCTTAAGCTCCTCTTCTGAGAAGCGATGTCTCCGAGGGTCAAAGGTCTCATGGCCGGGAATGCTTGACAGTGCTAAATCAGCAGGATCAGGTTCAAAGGTCATCAGCACCTCTACAGTATCTGGGTCCACAGGGCTGGGTGTGTCCCGAGAGGTCAGACCTTGGGGAAATAGAATGTTATCACATGAGTGTGTATTTATTTGGGGGAGGTGTTTCCAGATGCTACCCCCTACTCAGAGATTATATCCACTCAGGTATATCCACCACAGTGAAGGCCAACATAAACTTGCCAGGGATCAAGCTCCCTAATATAAAATACGAAGGCTCTGTAAGCCACAAAGATGCTTAGAAACCACGGAATCAACTTCATTTTTACAAACAAGGAAACTGTGGCCCATTCTTTACCTTACTTGTCCTAAGTTACAATTGAGTCTGGGCTATTGCTTCTAAAACCTCAGGACTTCAGAGTCACAGTGTTAGTTTCTTCCTCATAGACTAGCCCGAATCCTTCTTACTGAATCCCTGACCAACGTCGACACCCTAGTGCAGGGAAAAGGAATTCAATGTATTGAAAAGACCTCAAGAGCCTCTTACTACTATTAGCTCTTAAGAGTTAGGGAAGAGAAGCGGAAAGGGCTCTAAGGTTCCAGGAGGTTGGTTCAAGAGGGACGGGAGGACTGTGCCTTTAAGAGCTAGCAAGCAGGGTTCAGCTGAGGACACCGGTTCAGGGCCGAGTCACGTGCTGGCGCCTGCTTTCCCGCCCTCCCTCCCTCTAGTCAGGGCTCCCTCACGTTCCCCCGGACCCTCCCCTTCCCACGTGACCGCGCGTGCGCGGAACACAAAGGAGGTTAGGAGAGGACTCACATGGTGCGGGAGTGTGCGGCTGGGAAGGGGAGGGCCCTGGTTCTGCCTAGAGGCCAGGCCAGAGGCAGGTATGTCCGGGAATCCTCAACCTGCTGTCCGACCCTGGAGACCCCAAGGTGCCAGAGGTAGCACACCTTTCCTTTTGCTTCCGCGGGTCTCTCAGTGGGAACCCCTCAACCTCCAAGGATCCAGTCCCCCTTGCTCTCTGGGGAATACAAGAGAACCAGTCCCCTCGATCTTCTCTTAATCCCCTAGCCACTGGAGTACACACCATTTAGGAATCTCAGGCACCTCCTCTCCTGGGAGTATAGGAAGCTCTCACCCCAGTGGAAGACCTAGAATGAAGATCCTCGGCCTTCTCCCCTCAGGATCCTAGCCCTTCTCTAGTGGGGGGCGCAAAAACCAGGGATGACAGCCCCTTCTGTGTGGGGAAAGTATGCCCAGCCCTCGCCTGGCCTAGGAGTTCGCTCCTACCCCAGTTCCACCAATTCCGGACCCAGAATATGGGGACACAGTCTACAGATCACAATGGTGATCTGGGCTCCCAGTCCCAGCTCCATGAGTCTCCAGGTTTCACAGAAAGTCCACACTAGTGCCCCAACTAGGTAGACTTCCTGGGATTAAGGGGTCCCAAGTCCCTCCTATCCGATGGAACCTGGATACCCAGTCCTTCATCCATTAGGGGACATACAAAACTTCATCTCGTCTCCCAACATCCCTCAACTGGGGACCCAGAATTCAGATGGGCAGCCCAGGCCCACCGACTGACTGAAAGAAACCCTGTGTGCCACAGCCATACCCTCTGTACACTAAGCCCCGCCCACCCATGGCCCTGCCCCAGCCGCTGCACCTGCGCGATGGCCGGCGGCGGCCCCAAGGACAGCCCGGGAGGGGGCGTGCCCGGGCGAGGAGCGAGGGGAAGCAGAGCCGCAGGAGCCTGGTCCCGGGGAGGGTGCGGGCGTGCGCACGGGTGAGAGCGCCGGTGACGGGCCGCCTGGGGGCGGCGGACTGGGAGGGAGCCCGTGCTCCAGCAGGAAGGCGTCTAGGTCCACGTACTCCACGTCGCCGAATGGCAGCGTCCGATCCCACAGCAGCGGCGCCAACAGACTCGGGCCAGGCGCGGCCGCTGGGCGCCCCCGTGGGGACCCGCCGCCCACCACCGCCCCAGCTGGGGCATCCGCCGGACCCGCCGTCTCCAGGATCGGCCCGGGAACTGTGGCTGCCGGCAGAGCCGCTTTGCGCTCCTTTTCCTTCAGGAGACCTGGGGGCCAGGAAGACCCGTCAGGGGAGGGAGGGAGAGGAAGGATAGAGAAGAGACCCCCGAGTCAGGGAGACAGCAGGAAGGGAAGGATAGAGACCCACAAGATAAATATTCAGAGAAAGAGGGGACAGACGGGGATGGGGAGACCGGAACGGAGGGCAAGGACCCAGAGAGAGGAGAGGACAGAGACGAGAGCGAGCGAGCGAGAGACCCATAGACAAAGATCAGAGACGGGAGCGGAGAGACCGAGAAAGGGGGACAGGGACCCAGAGAGAGGGGAAGTCAGAGATGCAGAGAGAGATGGGCACAGAAACCCGGTAAGGGACAGACATAGAAAGTGGACGGAAGTTCAGACAGAGGTAGGGTAAAGGTTGGGCAGGTGAGCGAAAAAAATAACTCTGTGATTCCTCTGTAACCCCCCCCCCCCCCCCCCGCGCACTGTACTCCCTTCTCCCGGCCCCCACACTGTAAGGGACAGGAAGGGGCTCTATTCCTGGGGCACATTCCTCATCCC
Source organism: Rhynchonycteris naso (assembly GCA_037038555.1). NCBI lineage: Eukaryota > Metazoa > Chordata > Mammalia > Chiroptera > Emballonuridae > Rhynchonycteris > Rhynchonycteris naso. Next base: position 248,880,963 of record CM072997.1, on the reverse strand, counting down.
TAGACTCCATGTGACCCCAGGAGGCCCCGCCCAAGCCCGTGTCACTACCGTGTGAGCATCCGACACACCCCCTCCCTCCTCCCTGGACCCCAGGGGTCCAGACTCTAGAAACCAAAAGAAAGAGGGGTTTGGAACCTAGACTCTTGGGTCTTCCGGGAGGACCCTGGGAGGCCTGGGCTCCTGGGCCCTCGGGGTGGACGGACTTGAGAGCCGGTACCTTTGGATCCTGGGTGCTGAAAGATCTGGGGGCCTAAACACCTTAGTAAATGGGCAAATAAAGGTTGGGAAGATGGACTCTCGGCACGTAGGGGGTAACTGGACCTCCTCCCCCAGCATCTGAATCCCTAAGGGAGTAGGGTGTCTGAGCTGGGTGGGGATAGAACTCACAGCTGGTTGGTTCTTTGGGCTTGCTGGTCCCTTGCAGAAGGCTCCGCAACCCAAGCAGCGCTCCCCCGCCAGGGGGGGCCCCGGCCGGGCCGCCCAGCAGCAGGGGGGCCGGGGTCCTGTCGCTCACGGGCCGCGCCATCGCCGGGCACCTGCCCGCAAGTTCACGGGCTCATCGAGAGGCGAAGAGCTGGCCTGCCAGTCAGTGGTACACTGCTGTGGTTCGGGCAAGTGTCTGCCCAGGGACGGGCGAGCGTAGCTTGAAAGATTCCAGTATCCAGAACAGTGCAAATCCTAGGAGCGACGGGGATTTGGAGTCCTCACTGCAGAAACGTGCAACTCTAGAGGGTCCCAGGAGACCATGCAGTCTGGGTGAGGGAGTGATCAAATCAGGCGGCCAGCTCTTTGCAACAGAGGGTTTAAGGGGACTCAAGGCGTTGCTTCTATAAGGTGGGCGAGCGTGGCTCTTGCAAAATCTGCAGCTCTCAACGGAAGGCGCTTGCAATCTGCACCAAGAGGTGTGCGCGAAGGGGCGGGGGAGGGGGCAGGAGGAGGTGGCTGCCTTGAGGCGTGGCCAAAGCAAACTTCTTTCGCGGAAAAAAAAAAAACCCAAACCAAAACACCCGACGCCACAGCGAGCACCCCTCCTCTCAGCCCCCGCCCGCCTCTAGGGCCATGCATCCCAGCCGCGTGCCTCCCTCGGGCTGAAACTGTAAGCCAATCGCGTCCCTACCCCTCGAGATGCATAGCCAATGGAACCCCTGAATCTGCCAAGGCCCAGGATGCAGGAGGGGCCCAGTGCGTGAAGTTGCCTGGATTTTTTGTGAGAGGCGGGACCCTGACCTACATTTGGCCAATGGAAGTCAGCGCTGGGGGCGGGACCGTGACCTAGTTCGAGCCAATGAGGCAGGCGGGAGGAGGAAGCACATGGCTCGGCGCGTGCTGCCTGACCCGGAGAGTGGGTAAGGGGTGGAGGGGAAGAGGTGCAGCTTAAAGGAGCCGCAGGTCCAGGCGACTGTTTTAGGAAACAAGAAACCAAAGCCCGAATAGTGGGGTTTAGGAAGAGGGAGATTAGTTTCCAAAAGAAGGCTGGCATTCTTTAATACCTCGCCGCGCCTAGAATCAGACCACTGAGAAACAGGAAATATTCTGTCCCTTTAATAGCTTTGTTTTGGGGGTAACTCCCCTCCCCTCTTGGGTAGGGTTGGGAAGGGCAGGCGCAATCCTCGGTGGGGCGTCTCAGCGACCGTGGGGGGCACCGTCCACTGTAAGACAGACGATATCGATTAGGGACGTTAGTTTAGGGCACAGTAGGATGGACCGCGTAGGGGCGTGCGGTGTGCGGGGGCTGGGCCGCGTAGGGCTCTACCACCCCGAGGCTGAGAAGGGGGCACCGGAATATACCAGGTTGAGAAGTTGGGAGAAAAGGTCCAGCAGTGGGCTGAGTCCTAGAGAGGGAGCAGCAGGGTGGAATAGGGAAGTTCATTTCAGCATCAGACTGAACTACGTGAACGAATTCTTTGGGGGGTGGCGAGTGGGGGGTCTGGAATGTACCATGTTGAAAAATCACAGAGGTGGCCGTTAGATCGCAGGCTGAACCGAGAGGAGGAAGTAGGAAGGGAAAGGAATTGTACTATGTTGTTCTCAGTAAAGGGGGCTATCAGATTATGGAACAGCATAAGGTAATATTACATGGAAACTGGAAATGGATCCGGATTCTACCACTCTGGAAAGCCATAGTAATAGGAACCGCGGACCAACCGTTAATCATACCACAAAGAAGCCAGGGCTTATATACCAAGGTCCAAGTTGTAAGCAGGAAAGACAAATCATGGACCAGCAATGGTCTATGGCAAGGAACGTTGACACATAGGGAGGAGGGAGAAAGCGAGTGAGAACTCAGGAGGCTGGACTATACAGAAGCAACAAAAGCGAGTAGGACTGTATCACATTGACACACCATCGAGATACAGGCAGGTTAGACCAAGAGGTGGGGGGGGTAACGGACGACCATACCATGCAGGCGGTAGTTGGGGCCTCGGCAGCGCCTCTCAGGGTGCCGGGGGTCCCTGTTGCCCCGCAAGGCCCTGTGGGCCAAGGGCTGCAGGGGCCGGCCGTTACCGCTGAGGCTTTGGAAGATCTGGGATGGAGGATTCTGGCTCAGGAGTCTCAGGGAATGCATCTGCCACGGGAGGGGGGGGTGGGAAACTGGGAGTGAATAATGAATGGTTCTGGTGACCTTGCATAGGAAGTCCCGCCCTGGGAGTAGATCAGAGGGGCCTAGCTCATATCCACCCTAGCCCCAAGGGTCATCTGACCCTCTGACCCCCTCCAAATCCCAGTCAAGGTGGCGAAGGAGGATAGCCGAAGGCAAGGGTAGGTGCTAGAACAAGGGTCACCTGGAGGGAGGTGATATTGAGGGCACGGTCAATGAGGATCCAGGTGACAGTCTCAGAGCAGGGCGGGGTGCTGAGAGAGCCCTGATAGGTGATGAAGCCAAAGGAGTCAGGGAATAGTAGGTCCAGGCTCAGGTCTTGAAGAAAGTAGGCATCATCTGTGGGCATATTGCGCTAGAGTGAAGAGGGGTGCCCCTCTTGAGCTCCCCTCATGTACACATGCCTCCACCAACACACTAGGACTTACTCTTGTAGGAGATGCGGGTGATGGTGTCGCGGTTAAGGAGGCGGCTGAGGAATGGGTTTGAGCTGCCAGCCACCTGTGTGAGGGTACAAGTGGTGAGAAGGTAGGAACCCAGAAGCCCAAGCCCTCCATCCATCCCCCAGTACTCAGGAGTCTGGGCCTCCCAGCCTCCCTCTTCCTCAGACCCCAGGTGCCCAGCTCCATCCTCCCTCCGATTCTTGCCTGGGCTCACATTGACAAAGAGGCTGAGAATGGCCAGGCCATTGGGGCCCCGGGAGGCAGCGCTGAGGTTTCCATAGAGTTCTTGGTTGAAGTGGATGAGCTGCACCTGGGAGGGAAACAGAGAATGGGGTTCCCCGACAGAAGGGGCAGAGAAAACAGGTGCATTTCTGGGCCTTTGGAGGTCCCAATTCAGGTTAAGGACTAGTGCTGGGGAGGATGCAGTTCTGTGGGGAGGCATTAAGAGGAGGGTGTGGTGGGAGGCATTGGGTCAACTCAGGCCAAGGGCCAAGGGTCAAAGGTCAGTGGCCTGCACCTCAGCAGAGAAACCCTGGTGATTGATCTGGTGTTCAGAGCCGGCTCCATCACGTGCCCCAAATAGCAGCCGCAGTTCACTGAGCCGGTGGCTATAAAGGAGGGGACCCCCAGACACATTGACCACAGGCCGCGGTGCAGGCAGGAAAGACACATGGCGACCGGTGTTGTACAGGGTTCCCCGGAGCTGTGGGAGAGGTGGAAGCCCACATGGGAACACAGAAGATCTCTTTCCTCCCATTTCCACTCCTACATTTCCCACTTCCAACAATCATTTAATCATTCAGCATAGTTAGAGCACCAATGAGCCATGAGCAAAGGAGAGAATTGTGGAAGCCAGATGGGCAATTATGGGGCATTCTTTGTCTTTTTATTTAAATAACTGAATATATATAACACATCTGGCACAGTGCCAAACTGTTTGTTATTATTACTTATTCTGATAGAACGATTTTGAACAGAAGAGGTATGATCTAGTTTGGGTTTTCAAGCCTCTCTGGCTATGGGGTGGAGAATGGATTGCAGGAGGCAGAGAGGCAGGTCAACAAGGAAGCTATGGCACCTGTTCAAGTGCAAGACAATGGTGGGGACAGTGTAGGTGACAAGAAATGAAAAGATGTTCTTTAGCAGGGATACTAGAAAGGACACACGGGAAATTGGAATGAAGGAGAGAACAGGATGGAGAATAACTCCAAGGCTTTAGCTGGGCAGCAGAGTGAAGGATGGTGCCCGCTCTTATAAAAAGTAGTATTGCATAATGGGCAAGAGCATGGATGCTGGGGCAACACTGCCTGTGTCTGAATCCCAGCGCTGGCACTCTAGCTGTGTGACCTCAGGCAAATAACTTAACCTCTCTGTGCATCAATTTCTGCATCCATAAAATAAAGATAATATTAGCACCTATTTCATGGTGTTGCTGGAAGAATTAGAGGGTTTAACAAGCTTTTAAGTTAGTGACTCACACAGGAAACATTCTGTTTCATTATTGCTTCTAGGGGGAGACTAGGGAGCCATGTGTGGGGAAGGAAGAACAGGCGATCCATTTTAGAGTGGAAGGAGCCTCCTCTCCACCCAGCGGGTACCCGTTCTTCCCCAAGGCTGGCCTCCACTCTGCCCACCCCAGTGGATTTGGTAACCCCTCCCGCCAGGCCCCTTACCTTCTCTCCGCCAGTGCTGAGCCTCAGTGGGGGCAGGAAGGGGTCATAAAGAACCCTCTTCAGCTCCACATCCACGGGGCTCTGCCGCTTCCCCACTGCACACAGACTCCAGGCTGCGTTCACCAGGCCCCAGAAGGGAGGCCCTGAGGGCAGGGGCAGGGCAGCGAGAAAAGGGAGTCAGAAATAGATTGGATCCCAACCTTGGCATCTGTTGAGAAGGCTGTAGTCTGGGCTGGGGTCCTGAACTCCTGAATCTGAGGGAAAAGGGGGCTAGGATACAGAATCCTGGGTCCTAGAAGAATCTTGGAGGAGTTTCTTAAGATCCACTAACATTTCCAAGTCTCTCCTTGATCAAAACTATCTCAAATGAAGTAATTGGGGAAGAAACTACGACTCCCAGCAGGCCCTAGGGCTGCCTGCCTACTTATCCACTGCCTGCCTGCCCCACAACCCTTGGGAGTTGTAGTTGCTTCAGTCTCCCCTGCAGCACAGCTGGATAATGAATTTACCGGGGAGAGGAGTTGCAAGAGAGGGCTGGACAAGGCTGGGGAGGAGGCCACTGAACCTCTCTGGTTCCCAGCAGGAGCCAGGACCTGCTTGCCCCTTTCCCTGCAAATAACACTCACTCTTCCACCCCCACACTTTTCCTTCACTCACTCCCACTCACTACTTGAAATGCGCATGTATAATGTCCCATGGTGAGCCACTGGGTTTCAAAGGCTGGGCGGACTCCTGAGGAAGGAAGGGAGGGGTTGGGACTCCTGGGGAGAAGAGGGTTCCTGGGTCCGAGGAAGGAGGTACCCGGGGCTGGACTGCTGGGTTCCCTCCCTGACTGCACCTGGCACGAAGTTTCCCTGGAGATTATCCTTGTAGCTCCACCAGTCCTCGGGGTCAGGTGCGGGTCCGATGTGAGCTGGGGAGAGAGCAGCCTGAACCCCACTCCATGACACCCCCCGCCCCTCCCTCAGGGGCTCCCGCCCCGACCCCAGGCCTTACCTGCCGCCCCCAGTGCAGCCCAGAGTACCAGCGCTTGAGGGGCGCTCAGACTGGCTGCACCGCCCATCCCCGGGAGGCCTCTGGGCGACCCCTTCCCAGTGTCCCCGTCCCTTTCTCAGCTCTTCCCTCTATTGTCTGTGGGACCCTGGACTTCCAGCCTTCTCTCTTCTCCCCACGGGGAGTTCTAGTTCCTCAAATACCAAGCCAGCGGAAGACTGAGAAGCCCCCGACTCACTCCTCTCTCTCCTCCCCTCGGTGCTTCTCCTTCCTCCTTCCCCCCAACCCTCCAGTCTCCCTCTACCTTCCGTTCTACTCTGCTCTGTGCCTTCTGCCTCTCCCTGGGGTTACCTCTTGGTTTCTAATCCACACCCTTCTTAGCTCTTTTCTTAAGCTCTCCCAAGCCACCTAACTCCATGTCCCCATCCTGCTTCTCCCGCCTCCTCCTCCTCCTTCTCTTCTTCCCTCTCGCCCTTCTCGGCCCCTGCCTCTCTTCCTTCCCTTCTCTTCCTCTTCTCCTACTCTCTCCCCCCTCTAAGCTTCTCTCTTCACCTCCTCCTCTCCTGCCTCTAATGTTTCTCTGTTTCTCTCTTGTCCCTTCCTCCCTCTTCCCCCTCCCTCTCTCGGTGTTATTTAATTTTTTTGTGTGGTTGTTGGGGGGGGGGGGGACGGCGGCTCTCACAGCACCAACACTCCTCTGGCTGGTGTGTGTGCCCGCGTTGTGTGTGTGTGTGTGTGTGTGTGTGCGCGCGCGCTTAGTGCCCAAGGGGAAGGATGGGAGGGTCGCTGGGCCTTGCAGGAGGGGGCCGGCCGGGACACCTGGGGCCGGATCTGGCAGTTCCAATCCTCCGCAGAAGGGGGAAGGGGGGGCGCTTTAAGGTGGAGCTGGGAGAGACCTCCCAAATCTGCGTGCTCAGGACCCTGGTCCCGGAGATGCGGGGTCCCCCAGCTCTCGGAGACCCTGGCTGGAGCCCGCACAAACGCCCGCAGCCTCCGCACCGTGCTCCCCTCCGGCCTCCTCCAGGGGCTGCCTTAAAGCGGCTGGGTATCCCCTGGGAGACCGGCGTGCGGTGCGGGCAGCTGACCAGGAGGGGGAGGCAGAGACCTGGAGAGGGAGATAGAATTGGGGAGGAGGAGCTGGGAAGGCCCAGACGAGAGAGCCCGAGGTGAGGTCGGAGATTGCAGAGTTCCTGGAAGGGAAGAGAAGCCTGATAGATGCGGAGAGACATGAGAGACATGGCGGATGGAGATGGCGGATGGAGACGGAAGGGCCAGAGACAGAGGCACAGAGAGAGAGAGAGAGAGATATCACCCAGAAAGAAAGGAAAAGGATACACAGAATAAGAGAGACACAGGTGGAGGTAGAGAAAAGATACACAGACACACACATTTAGAGATAGAAGCAGAGAGAGACAGAGACCCACCGGCTGGTTAGAGGCAAAAAACAAAACAAAACAAAAAACAAGATGCCAGGCAGGAGCTGGTGGGGAGAGACAAACAGATCAAAAGACAAAAGAGCACAGCAAACACTGAGGGGAGACAGAGATAGAGAGACAGGAGAGGAGAGAAGCAGACACAATGCACATCTGCAAATAGAGCTACTCATGGAGAGAAAGAGCTCTCAATAGGGAGAAACATATGGCAGAAACAGAGACCCAGATAAAGGGAAAGAGACTCGGAAACAGAAAACTGACCTAAACGAAGTCAGAAAGACAGGCTTTCAGAGATAGAGAATTGGAAATAGACGTTTAAAGACCTAGCGATGAAGGGAGACAGAGACCCTCCAGAGAGAGCAGACATGTAGAGAGACAGAACACACAAGAAAGAAAGATGAGGCCCTGACTAAGTAACTTAGTTGGAGCATGGTCTTGATACACCAAGGTTGCAGGTTCGTCCAGGGTCAGAGCACATATAAGAATCAACCCATGAATGCATGGATGGGTGGAACAACAAATCGATGTTTCCCTCCCAATAAACATTGATTTGTAATTTTAAGAAAGAGAAGTGTATATTAATTATCCATTGCCACATAATAAATTACCCCAAAATTTAGTGGCTTAACGCAACAAACGTTTATTATTGCACAGTTTCTGAGGGTTAGGAATTTTGGAGCAATCTAGCTGGGTGGTTCTGGCTGGGGCCTCGGGTGAGAGTGCAGTTAGGCTATGGGCTGGGACTGCAGTCAATGCAGGCTTGACTGGGGCTGGAAGACCACGCTCCAACTAAGCTACCAAGCTCACCTACATGGTGGTGGGTAGGAGGCTGCAGCTCCTTCACACCATCTTTTCTGTAGGACTGCTTGAGTGTCCTCACAACATGGCTGCCAGCATCCCCGAGTCAGTGATGGAAGAGAGAGAGAGAGAAAGAAAGAGAGGTGACTTATATGACCTAATTTCCAAAGTCACACATAATTACTTAATCAGAAATGAGTCACTAAGTCCAGCCCACATTCAATGGGAAAAAGATTAGGCTCCTCCTCTTGAAGGGAAGAGTATCAAAATTTGTGGGCTCATTTTAAAACCATCACAGGTGGGGAGAGGAAGAGAGAAAGAGCAATGGAGGGAGAGGCTGATCTTTCAAAACCCTTGAGGCACCTGACCTATGGTGGTGCAGTGGGATAAAGCGTCGACCTGTAACACTGAGGTCGCAGGTTCAAAACCCTGGGCTTGCCTGGTCAAGGCACATATGGGAGTTGATGCTTCCTGCTCCTCCCCCCTTCTCTCTCTCTCTCCCTCCCTCCCTCTTTCCCTCTCTCTCTCTCCTCTCTGAAAATTGAATAAAGTCTTTAAAAAAAAAAACCCTTGAGGCTTAGAGGTTGGTGAGACACTTACTCAGAAATGCAGAAAAGAGTTAGAGAGACCAAGGGCGCTAAGGACACAGGAAAAAGAGGCAAGACAAAGGAAATAACAACAACAACAATAATAATAATGCCAGTAATAACTGCTAGCATCTACTGCATACCAGGCAAAATTCTGAGCATTTCTGTGAACCACTCATATAATCCTTACAGCTGCCCTATGAAGCATAGGCTGTTGTCCCATTTTACAGATGGGGAAATCAAATCAGAGGGCATAGGTCATTTGCCCAGGTGCACTTAGAAGTGGTGGAGCAAGGAAGAAAAAAAAAAAAAGAGGGATGGAGAAAACATGATAAAGACTGTGCAGAGAAATGGGGAAAGTAACAGAAAAAGACCCGCAGAGGTGCCCAGCTCTGATGGAGTTATTCATCCATCAGTAGAAATGGCAGCTCCCCTGACTGAGAGTTTCCTAGATCCCAGGGCTGTGCCATGCATTTGAGGTTGTATTTTTTGTTTTGTTTTGTTTTTACAGGGACAGAGAGAAAGTCAGAGAGAGGGATAGATAGGGACAGACAGACAGGAACGGAGAGAGATGAGAAGCATCAATCATCAGTTTTTCGTTGCGACACCTTAGTTGCCATTGATTGCTTTCTCATGTGCCTTGACCGCGGGCCTTCAGCAGACTGAGAAACCCCTTGCTCCAGCCAGCGACCTTGGGTCCAAGCTGGTGAGCTTTTTTTTTTTTTAATATTAATTTTAATAGGGTGACACCAATAAATCAGGGTACATATGTACAACGAAAACATCTCCAGGTTATCTTATCATTCAATTATGTTGCATACCCATCACCCAAAGTCAAATTGTCCTCTGTCACCTTCTATCTGGTTTTCCCTGTGCCCCTCCCTTCCTCCCTATCTCACCCTCTCCTCCCTGCCCCCACCCCGTAACCACCACACTCTTGTCCATGTCTCATAGTCTCACTTTTATGTCCCACCTATGTATGAAATCATGCTGTTCTCAGTTTTATTTGTTTTGGGTTTTTTTGTTTGTTTGTTTGTTTGTTTTTACAGAGACAGAGAGAGAGTCAGAGAGAGGGATAGATAGGGACAGGGGACAGACAGACAGGAACAGAGAGAGATGAGAAGCATCAATCATTAGTTTTTCGTTGCCCTTGTGACACCATAGTTGTTCATTGATTGCTTTTTCACATGTGCCTTGACTGCAGGCCTTCAGCAGACCGAGCCACCCCTTGCTGGAGCCAGCGACCTTGGGTCCAAGCTGGCGAGCTTTTGCTCAAGCGAGTTGGGCCCCGCACTCAAGCTGGCGGGCTCGGGGGTCTCGAACCTGGGTATTGCGCATCCCAGCCCGACGCTCTATCCACTGCTCCACCGCCTGGTCAGGCTGTTCTCAGTTTTTTTATGATTTACTTATTTCACTCCGTATGTTATCAAGGTCCATCCATTTTGTTGTAAGTGATCTGATGTCATCATTTCTTATGGCTGAGTAGTATTCCATAGTATATATGTACCAAAGTTTTTTAATCCACTCATCCTCTGACAGACACTTGGGCTGTTTCCAGATCTTCGCTATTGTGAACAATGCTGCCACGAACATGGGGGCGCATTTCTTCTTTTCGAACAGTGCTATGGTGTTCTTAGGGTATATTCCTAAAAGTGGGATAGCTGGGTCAAAAGGCAGTTCGATTTTTAATTTTTTGAGGAATCTCCATACTGTTTTCCATAGTGGCTGCACCAGTCTGCATTCCCACCAGCAGTGCAGGAGGGTTCCCTTTTCTCCACATCCTCGCCAGCACTTATTCTGTGTTGTTTTGCTGATGAGCGCCATTCTGACTGGTGTGAGGTGATATCTCATTGTGGTTGTTTTTTTTTTAATTCTTTTCAATTTTTTATTCATTTTAAAGAGGAGACACAGAGTGAGAGTGAGAGAGAGAGCGAGAGAGAGAGAGAGAGAAAGGGGGGAGGAGCTGGAAGCATCAACTCCCATATGTGCCTTGACCAGACCAGTGCAGGGTTTTTTTTTTTTTTTTAATTTTTTTTTTTATTTATTCATTTTAGAGAGGAGACACAGAGTGAGAGAGAGAGAGAGAGAAAGAGAGAAGGGGGGAGGAGCTGGAAGCATCAACTCCCATATATGCCTTGACCAGACCAGTTCAGGGTTTTGAACTGGCGACCTCAGTGTTCCCAGGTCAACGCTTCATCCACTGCGCCACCACAGGTCAGGCTCATTGTGGTTTTAATTTGCATTTCTCTAATGATTAGTGATGTTGAGCATTTTTTCATATGCCTATTGGCCATCTGTATGTCCTCTTTGGAGAAATTTCTATTCATTTCTTTTGCCCATTTTTTGATTGGGTTGTTTGTCTTCCTGGTGTTGAGTTTTATAAGTTCTTTATAAATTTTGGTTATTAACCCCTTATCAGACGTGCTGTCAAATATGTTCTCCCATTGTGTGGTTTGTCTTTTTATTCTGTTCTTATTGTCTTTAGTTGTGCAAAACCTTTTTAATTTGATATAGTCCCATTTGTTTATCTTGCCTTTTATTTCATTTGCCCGTGGAGATAAATCGGCAAATATATTGCTGCTACAGATGTCAGAGATCTTTCTGCCTATGTGTTCTTCTAAGATGCTTATGGTTTCACGGCTTACGTTTAAGTCTATTATCCATTTTGAGTTTGTTTTTGTGGAAGGTGTAAGTTGATGGTCTAGTTTCATTATTTTGCAGGTCCAATTTTCCCAACACCATTTGTTAAAGAGGCTGTCCTTACTCCATTGTCAAATATCAGTTGTCCATAAAGCTGTGGGTTTATTTCTGGGTTCTCTGTTCTGTTCCATTGATCTATGTGCCTGTTTTTATGCCAGTACCAGGCTGTCTTGAGTATAATGGCCTTGTAGTAGACCTTGATATCCGGAAGAGTGATACCTCCTGCTTTATTTTTTCTTTTTAAGATTGCTGAGGCTATTCGTGTTCTTTTTTGGTTCCATATAAATTTTTGGAATATGTGTTCTATATCTTTGAAGTATGTCATTGGTATTTTAATTGGTATTGCATTGAATTTATAATTTGCTTTGGGCAATATAGACATTTTAATGATGTTTATTTTTCCTAGCCATGAGCACGGTATACGCTTCCACTTGTTTGTATCTTCCTTGATTTATTTTATCAATGTTTTATAATTTTACGAGTACAAGTCCTTAACCTCCTTGGTTAAATTTACTCCTAGGTACTTTATTTTATTTCACTGCAATAGTGAAGGGGATTGTTTCCTTAATTTCTTTTGCTGACAGTTCATTGTTGGTATATAGAAATGCCTCTGATTTCTGAATATTAATTTTATATCCTGACACCTTGCTGAATTCATTTATAAGGTTCAGTAGTTTTTTGACTGAGACATTAGGGTTTTCGATATACAATATCATATCATCTGCAAATAATGACAGTTTTACTTCTTCTTTTCCAATTTGGATGCCTTTTATTTCTTCTTCTTGTCTGATTGCTGTAGCTAGGACTCCAGAATTATGTTGAATAAAAGTGGTGAAAGGGGGCACCCCTGCCTGGTTCCTGATCTTAAGGGGATTGCTTTTAATTTTTGTCCATTTAGTATGATGTTTGCTGTGGGTTTGTCGTAGATGGCCTTTATCATGTTAAGGAATGTTCCCTGTATTCCCACTTTACTGAGAGTTTTGAGCATGAATGGATGCTGGATTTTATCAAATGCCTTTTCTGCATCTATTGAAATTATCATGTGATTTTTGTCCTTCCTTTTGTTTATGTGATGAATCACATTGATTGATTTGCGAATATTGAACCAGCTTTGCCTCTCCAGAATAAATCCCACTTGATCATGGTGTATGATTTTTTTCATATATTGCTGGATTTGGTCGGCTAATATTTTGTTGAGAATTTTAGCGTCTAAATTCATCAGGGATATAGGTCTATAATTTTCTTTCTTTGTGTTGTCTTTGTCCAGTTTTGGGATCAGAATTATGCTCGCCTCATAAAAGGAGTTTGGAAGTCTTCCTTCCTCTTGAATATTTTGAAATAGCTTGAGGAGGATAGGAGTTTGTTCTTCTTTGAATTTTTGGTAGAATTCACTTGTGAAGCCATCAGGCCCAGGACTTTTCTTTGATCTCATTGTTAATCCATTCATTATTTAATAACAAGCTATTTAGTTTCCAAGTGTTTGAGTATTTTTTAGTTTTTCTTTTGTGGTTAATTTCTAGTTTCATGGCATTGTGATCAGAGAAAATGCTTGATATGATTTCAATCTTCTTAAATTTATTGAGACCATTTTTGTGTCCTAACATGTGGTCTATCCTAGAAAACGTACCATGAGCGCTTGAGAAGAATGTATATTCTACTGCTTTAGGGTGAAAAGTTCTGAAGATATCTATTAAATCGAGTTGATCTAGTGTATCCTTTAAGTCTGCTGTTTCTTTATTAATTTTCTTTCTTGAGGATCTATCCAGTGTTGTTAGTGGGGTATTGAAATCCCCTAGTATTATAGAATTGTGGTTAATCTCGCCCTTTATATCCATCAAAGTCTGCTTTATGTATGTCGGGGCTCCTATATTTGGTGCATAGATATTTATAATAGTTATATCTTCCCGTTGAATTGTTCCCTTTATTATTATGTAGTGTCCTTCTTTATCTCTTACTACAGCCTTTGTTTTAAAATCCATTTTGTCAGATATAAGTATTGCTACCCCGACTTTTCTTTCATTTCCATTTGCATGAAATATTTTTTTCCATCCTTTTACCTTCAGTCTATGTGCATCTTTTGTTTTAAGGTGTGTCTCTTATAGACAGCATATGTATGGGTCCTGTTTTTTTATCCACGCAGCTACCCTATGTCTTTTGATTGGATCATTTAATCCATTTACATTTAAGGTTATTATTGATATGTAGTTGTTTATTGCCATTTTATTCTTTAAAGCTGTATTCTTCTTTTGCTATATTCTTTCCTCCCTTTGAACTGTTCACACCAGGCCCCTTAGTATCTCTTGCAGAATTGGTTTGGTTTTTTGTTGTTTTTTAAATTTTTTTATTTTATTCTTTTTTTTTTTTTTTAGAGAGGAGACACAGAGTGAGAGAGAGTGAGAGAGAAAGAGAGAAAGGGGGGAGGAGTTGGAAGCTCAACTCCCATATGTGCCTTGACCAGACCAGTACAGGGTTTTGAACTGGCGACCTCAGTGTTCTCAGGTCGACGCTTTATCCACTGCGCCACCACAGGTCAGGCGAATTGGTTTGGTTTTAATGAATTCCTTGAGGCTTTCTTTGTCTGGGAAGCTCTTTATTTCTCTTTCAATTTTAAGCGTTAGCCTTGCTGGATAGAGTAGTCTTGGTTGTAGGTTCTTGTTCTGCATTACTTTGAATATATCTTGCCATTCCCTTCTGGCCTCAAGTGTTTCTGTTGAGAAATCAGATGTAATCCTTATGGGGGCTCCTTTGTAGGTAATAGCCTTTTTTTCTCTAACAGATTTTAAAATTTTCTCTTTATCCCTTAACTTTGGTATTTTAACTATGATGTGTCTTGGTGTAGATTTTTTGGGGGTTTCTCTTTAATGAAGTTCTGTGTGCTTCTTGAACATGTGGAATGTTTCCCAGCCTTAATTTAGGGAAGTTTTCTGCTATGATTTGATTGAACAAAGTTTCTATTTCTTGTTCTCTCTCCTCTTCTTCAGGAACCCCTATGATGTGAATGTTGTTTCTCTTCATGTTGTCACAAAGCTCCCTTAGAGTTTCCTCACATTTTTTGAGTCTTTTTTCCTTTTTCTTCTCTGCTTCTGTGCCTTTGTTTATTGTGTCCTCTAACTCGCTGATTCGATCCTCAGCGTCATTCATCCTGCTTTAAATTCCTTCCATTGTGGTCTTCAGTTCTGATACTGTATTTGTCATTTCTGTGTGATTCTTTTTTATTATTTTAATTTCATTTTTTATACTTGTTATCTCTTTATTTAGGTGTTCATAGTAACTATCCATTGTTGCTCTAATTACTTTGAACATCCTAACTATCATTATTCCAAATCCTGCTTCTGGTAATTTGGTTATATCTGGTTCATTCATGTCCTTCTCTGGGGATTTCTCTTGATTCATTTGGTTTGCATTCCTCTGCCTGCCCATTTTGTCTGTGTATAAGCAAGTTGTGACCACTGGAGTCCAGTAGGTGTTGCCTTTGTGTTCTCTAGGTGTGGTCTGTCTGCAGGCCTGTCACCCCCTCTGCCGCTGCCTAGGGCGGTTGGGTACGGGCGTTGCCAGCGCCGGCCCACTGCAGCTGTTGCTGTGATTACCGCCTCTCCCCCGTGGGAGGGGCTGTCACTCAAGCCACAAGCCTCAGCACCAAGGGTAGAGGTGAGCACCTTTGCTCAGCTGCGGACCCAGCCTGTTTCTGTGCTTCTGCCCAGCACCTGCGGTCAGAGCCTGCTCGCCACAGTTTCTCGGGTTGGACGGGGCTTCTGACGTGCTCTCAGCTGTGAGCCTTTACACGTCCGGAGCTTTAGCCCCGCCCTCGAGGCCAGGGCGCTCCTGCGCAGGGTCGCAAACTAAGGTTTATTGGGCCGGGCGTGGCTGCTGGTGTGAGTTCAGCTGCAAACTTCCGCTCCTCCCGGGCTCTACCCCGCCCCCGCGTTCAGAGCCAACTCGCACACACAGGATGGCAAACTGCGGTTTCTCTGGTCGGTTGGGGCTGCTGGCGCGAGCTCAGCCACGAGCCTCCACCCGTCTCTGGCCCTAGCCCTGTCCCCTCGGTCAGGGCCGGCTTGCACAGGGTCGCAGAGCAGATCTCTGCCCGTTCCTGGCCTCCTGCTTTTACCCCACAGGTTGGGTTACAGGCCGCCCGCAGCTGCCGGACCACTTTCGTGCGTCCCCTCCGCCCCTGCTGGGTTAGACCAAGCTCACACCGGCTGGGCCTCCGCCCGTGCCGACAGAACCGCGTTTCAGCGTCCCGCCGCCACCATCCCTCCAGCAACCCTCAGCAGAGTAGGAAGGGACCCCACAGTTCAGATCCTATCACTTCATACTGTAGACCTGGGAGCTCCCTCCCTCTAAGCAGCTCTGCTCTAATTGCCGCGGGAGAGCTTGTTTGGCTGGTGTCCTGTCTCCCTTTGCTGGTATTGCTAGTTCCAGGGGAAATATTCGTTTTTGATTAGGGAAGTGAGTTAGCCCAGGGGTTAGGGTGGCTGTCCCTCAGAGTGTTTGTCCCTGTGCCTTCAGCCCACACTCTCTTCCCGCTGCTCTGGTCCTCTCCTCTGTCCCCGCTCCCCGGAGCCCCGGGTGCGTGGTTGTGAGAGAGGTTTTCTGCGCTGTTCATTTAAAAAGAATCTTGGGTCTGAGAAAACTGTCTCTTTCTCACAAACAGTATCCTCAATTGTTTCACAGTTCAATACTGTCCAAATGCCTCTTCTAGGCTCTGGGACTACAGGCTGGGGTTTTGTTCCTGGGACCCAGGTCCCTCCCTCTCCGCCAAACTCTCCTCCCACCCCGCGGGTCTCTCCGGGCTGCCGTTTGCTCCAAAGAGCTTGGCAGCCCTCTTCGCGCTTTCGCTATTCCTACCAGTCTCAGTGTGGCTTCTTCTATGTTCCTTGGTTGAAGAGTCCACTTAGTTTAGTTCAAAGTTGGTTTATCCAGATGATGTTTCCTAAAATTGAGTTATAATCCACTTTGGTTCTGGGAGTTGGAAGTTGGTACGTCCGCCTACTCCATCACCATCTTGCTCCTCTTCAGCTGGCGAGCTTTTGCTCAAGCCAGATGGGCCCGCGCTCAAGCTGGTGACCTCAGGGTCTCAAACCTGGGTCTTCCGCATCCCATTCTGATGCTCTATCCAGTGCACCACCGCCTGGTCAGGCTGTGCTATGCATTTGGACTCTTCATTTTCAACCCTTAAAGCTGCCCCATAAGCTGGGGGTACTGTTAGTTCCATTATACAAACAGCACTGAGGCTCAGAGAGGTGAGTGGCTTGCCCAAGATAGAGTGGGTTGAATCCCCACCACCACCACCCAAAAGATATGGCTGCCTATCTTTTCATACCTTTATCCTGTGAATGGACCTTATTTGGCAGAAGGTCTTTGAAGATGTAATTGAGTGAATGATCTTGAGGTGAGATCATCCTACATTATCCAGGTGAACCCTAAATCTAGTGACTAGGGTCCTTACTAGATGTGGCCACAAGGCAAGGAATGCCAGGAGTCACCAGAAGCTGGAAGATATGAGGAGGACCTGTAGGGCCTTTGGAGGGAGTATGGCTCTGTCAACACCTTGGTTTTGGACTTCTAGCCTCCAGAATTGTGGGAGAATAAATTTCTATTATTTTAAGCCACATGGTTTGTGGTAGTTTTTTATGTCAGCCAACCTCAGGGATGGCAGAAAATTATAAGAAAAGCATGGAATTCTTCAGAGGCAAAGGCAATGAGGAAAACAGATACATGGGAAGGGAGAGACAGATAGAATGACACTGCAGGAAGAGCAGGGTTTACCTAAAATTCAGCTCTCTTCCTCTAGAAAGCTCTCCTTGACCTTCCAGGATGGGTGGACATTTCCAATACCCTGGGCTACTTCCATTAGATCATAGATTTTACTAGAGGGGGAAAAGCTCGCCAGCTTGGACCCAAAGTCGCTGGCTCCAGCAAGCAACTTTTTGTGTCCCTGTGTGTCTTCCCTTGAGGACCCAGTCCTAACCCATCCCTGTGTCCCCATCACCACTCGAGTCCTCAGGAAAGAACGTGGCCATGATGGAATGAGATGACTTTCCTGTTGTCTGCCCTTAGAAATTCTGGTCCCCTCCCATCTGCTTGGGAGACATTAGAATTTTCTACAAGGCCCAGTGAGGGGTTTATTTCTTATGAGAAGTCTTCTTGATCTCGCAGGCTGGTCCCTGTGCTGCCACCATGATTACACATGGCACTAGATGTGACTTGGCCTAAGTCTCTTCCCTACCCCGTGCTCCCAGACTGGGAGTCTCACCAGGGCGAGTCCAGTTCTGACTCGTCTTGGTGCCAGCATTTCCCAGGGAGACAGCAGGGGAATACATTGAACAAATGAGTAAGTGAAGTAAAAGACAGTGACTGTGACATTTAAAAATGGGTAAAAAATAAATAATTACATATATACTTTTTGCATGAGGGTTATGTGGAAGGCTTCCCGGTGTAGGTGCTATTTTCCTCTCTTTCTGTCCCTATTCTCCTGGCCCAGGCTCAGACTGCATCTTCTCTCACCAATGTCGTCCCCATAGAATTATAGTTAAGAAGTGGCATGCCCGACCTGTGGTGATGCAGTGGGTATGGTGTCAACCTGGAATGCTGAGGTCGCTGGTTTGAAACCCTAGGTTTGCCCAGTCAGGGTACATACAATAAGCAATCAATGAACAACTAAAGTGAAGCAACTGTGAGTTGATACTCCCCATTCCTCCTCCCCCCTCCTTTTTCTATAAAATCAATAAATAAAATCTTTAAAAATTAAAATAAATAAAAATAAAAAGAAGTAACAGAGCAGGGAAGTGGCACAGGGCCCACCCTGAGGTCAGGGAAGACTTCCTGGAGGAGGTGAGATCCTCACTCCCCCTCAGTCTTCCCCCTCCTCCTGCAGTCTACCCTCCACAGACCCCAGAAGGGTCTTTTTTTTTTTTTTTTTTACAGGGACAGAGAGAGAGGCAGAGAGAGGGATAGATAGGGACAGATAGACAGGAACGGAGAGAGGTGAGAAGCATCAATCATCAGTTTTTCATTGCCGTCACAACACCTTAGTTGTTCATTGATTGCTTTCTCACATGTACCTTGACCGCGGGCCTTCAGCAGACTGAGCAACCCCTTGCTGGAGCCAGCGACTTTAGGTCCAAGCTGGCGAGCTTTTGCTCAAGCCAGATGGGCCCGCGCTCAAGCTGGCGAGCTCGGGGTCTCGAACCTGGGTCTTCCGCATCCCAGTCCAACACTCTATCCACTGCGCCACCACCTGGTCAGGCCAGAAGGGTCTTTATATATCTAAAGTTCAGCCTGCTGCTCCCTAGTCATAGCTACCCCCATAGCTCTGAGCACCCATGGACAAAACTCCCACCCCTAAACCTTTCTCAGCATGACCAAATCCTTCTTCTGTCCTTCAGCCCTACCTCAGATGTCACTTGCTCTGGGGGAAGTTGCCTGACCTCCAGGCTGGGTTCAAGGACTTCTCTGGGCTCCTGCAGTGAACTGATCCACCTCAATGATCATCCATATCACTGCGTCTCAAACAGGGCTGAGTCTGCCCCTCCCCTGCTCATAGACCTCCCATGACTTCCTAGTGTCCCTGGAAAGAAAACCTCAGCCTGGCCCTGGAGGACCCCCATGATCTGGACACCACCAGTCCTAGCCTCATCTCTCTTATCACACCAGGCCCTTTGCAAAAATGGTTGCCTCTAAGCGAGGCTCTTTCCTAGTTCTCCGCTGGGTAAATCACTTTAGGAGTCCACACTTGCAGGAAGCCATCAGCAAAGCTGAGGTGGGCAAGGCCCTCCTCTGAGCCCAGGAAACCACCTGTGCCGCTTCTGTTAGAGTGCACAGACAGACCGGGCTCTGTGCCCAGCTAGAGGGAATGGCCAGGCCAGAAGTGGGTCCCAGATGTGGATCTCATGCCTATTTGTCTCGGGCGCTGGGAACAAAGTGTGGGTCATAAGGAACATATGGGGCTTGCCCACTCCTCACTTTCATCTCCTACCTTCCTAGCCCCTGGGTGGGAGGCAGCAGGGCCCAGGCCGTCCAGGCCTGCGTGGTTCCCACAGCCCCTCTTGGCCTCTTCAACCCTCTTTCCCTGCTCTCAACTCCTACTTTCTTGGGAAGCCCAGAAAAATCCTCTTGTTCTACATTCTAGCCTTCTGGGCTCTCCTTTTCTGGGGGTGGTATGGCCACTGCATGTTTAGATAATAACAGCAAACTCAGAGGGCTCTTACTCTGTGCCAGGCACTGTTCTAAGCCCATGACATACACATATTAACTCATTTAATCCTCATAATATACCCTGTGGGTCACTTCCTATTGTTATCATCATCATCTCTATTTTATGATTTTTTTATTATTGATTTTAGAGAGAGAGAGAGAGAGAAAGGGGGGGTGAAGAGCAGGAAGCATCAGCTCACAGCAGTTGCCCTTTACATGCGCCTCGACTGCGCAAGCCTGGGGTTTTGAACTGGCAACTCCAGTATTCCAGATCCATGCCCCATTTACCGCGGCACCACAGGTCAGGCTTCATAACTTCCAGTTTATAGATGAGAAAACTGAGAGTCCAGAAGGGACTTGAACCCAAGCAGTCTAGCTCCAGCATCCATGATCTTCATGAAAATGGTCTTTAGAACAGTGCCATTGATAAGAGCTTTCTGCGATGGTGGAAATCTTCTGCATCTGCTCTCACCAATCCAATATGCCCATCACCAACCACCTGAAATGTGGCTGACACAACTGACAAACTAAATTTTAAAATTTATTTCATTTTAGTTAATTTAAATGAAAATTAAGCTACTGTATTGGACAGCTCAACTCTAGAGAACTAAGTTTGAGTGCCAGCTGTTTGCTGTGTGATGGTTGCTGACTCCTCACCTCTGACAGTTTTTCAAAAAATAGGTTTTGAACACATCTTTTTATTCATTAAAAAGATTTTTTTTTCTTAAGTGGAAAACGGGGAAGCAGAGAGACAGACTCCTGCATGTGCCCTGACCAGGATCCAGTCGGCAAGCCCCCTTTGGGGCAATGCTCTGCCCATCTGGGGCCATTGCTCAGGTGCTAAAATAGCTCAGCAATTGAGCTATTTTAGCACCTGAGGTGAGCCCATGGAGCCATCCTCAGTGCTGGGGCCAACTTGCTCCAACCAAGCCATGGCTATGGGAGGGGAAGAGAGAGATAGAGAGAAGGGAGAGTGGGAGACATGTAGAAGCAGATTTGGGTTCTCCTGTGTGCCCTGACTGGGAATCAAACCTGAGACTTACTCATGCCAGGCTGACACTACCACTGGGTCAACCCGCCAGGCTCATTTGTAAATTTTTATTTATTGAATTTAGAGAGAGAGGTAGAGGAGAGAGAGACATTGATTTGTTGTTCTACATATTTATGCATATAGTCATTGATTCTTCTCTGTGCCCTGACCAGAGATCGAAACCACAACCTTGGCATATTGGTTAGGCAAAGCTCTAACCAACTGAGGTATCCCACCAAGGCCTCTCTGAGCTAGTTTCCTCATTGAAGAGGTGGTTAAGAATTTTAGCCAAACCCAAACACAGCTGAGTTTGAATCCCTGCCTTTATCTCAAAGTGGATGAGCCTCAGTTTCTTCATCTGTATAGTGGGAATAATAATAGGACCAACCTATTTATTCAACAAATATTTATTGAGGCCCTGGCTGGATAGCTCTATTAGTTAGAGTGTCATCTGGAAATGCAGAGGTTGCTAGTGCAATCCCTGCTCAGGGCACATAGAGGAACAGACCTATGTTCTTATCCTTCTCTCTCCCTTCTTCTCTCTCTAAAATGAATAAATAAGAAAAAAATTAAAAACAAAAAAAAGCACATATTTATTGAGTACCTATTATGTTCTAGGGTAGCAGGATCAAACAAAACAGACCAAATCCAAGGTCAGGGCAGTAGAAGGTGGGATGGAATGTCATGGCCAGACATCAACTACTAACAATTTCAGCCTCTCTTTTCCTGGAAATGCCAAAGAGCTGCTCTGCCTAGCACCTCATGATGTCATGGTATACACTGGGTTCCAGATTGACTGAGGGTCTGACATACACCCTGTAAGCTAATTTTCTCTTCTTTCTCCTTGTTGTCAAAACACTATCTAGCTGGGTCCAAGATAGCTCAGCATCAAAAGCTGTTTCCATCCTCTCTTGCAGCTAGGTGTGGTCATGTGATTCACTTCTGGCCAATGAGAACAGAGAGATTGTGTAGCTGCTCTTTGGAAAACATCCTTAGAATTCATCTGTGTGGGGCTTTTGGCCTTTTTTTCTTTGCCTTCCTTCATTCTGCTGCAAGGATACAGATGTGATGGCTAGAGCACTATCTGCCATCTTAAGACCACAAGGGCAAGGACCATTCTAAAGATGGTAAAGAAGAAAGCTAGAAGGTTCTTGGTGGCTTGACTATCTCCAGACCTCGTCTATGCAAGAGAGAAATAAACATGTCTTGTTTAAGCCACAGTTACTTGGGGCTGACTCTGACTCCTAATAATACAGGTGTTTAAGGAAGTACTTCAGGTTCAGTTGGGCCGCAAGTTAGACCATCCATTGATCAGTTTTTTAACAAGTGTTTATTGAGTATATACTGTGTCATGCACCTTTCTAGATACAGGGATACAGCCATAAATAAAACAAAATCCTTGCTCCCATGGAGTTCACATTCTAGTGAAAGAAATAGAGAAATGGTGAACAAAAAGACACATATTTAATATATAATGTGGTGATGAGTGCTAAAAATATAAAGCAGGACAAAGGAATGAGAATGATTGGCAGGGCTTCTGTTTAGTTAAGGTGGTCAGGGTAGGTGTCTCCAATGCTGTGAAATCTGAGCAGAGCCACAAGGTGGCGAATTCTAGTGCTCACCCCTATCTGGCTGTGGTAGGCAGAATGTAGCCCCCAAAGATGTCCACACTATAATTCTTGAAACTGGTGAATGTTACCTTATGTGGCAAAAGGTACTTTGCAGAAGTGATGAAGATTAAAGATCTTGAGATGGAAAGATTATTCTGTACTATTTGGGTGGGTCTCATCTAATCACATAGGTCTTTAACAACTGAGAATCGTTACCCCAGCTGTGGTCAGAAAAACATGTGAGGACAAAGAAGAATCAGGAGAAATTTAAAGTGTGAAAGAGACTCAATGCACCATTGCTGACTTTGAAGATGGAAGAAGGGGCCATAAGCCGAGTCATGTGGGTAGCCTTTACTAACTGGAAATGGAAAGAAACAGCCTTGTTGACACCTTGATTTCAGCCCAGTAAAATCCATGTCAGTCAAGCTTTTGACCTATAGAAATGCAAGATAGTAAATTTGTGTTCTTTCAGTTGCTGAGTTCATGGTTCATGGTAACTTGTTATGGCAGCAATAGCAAACATACACTAGTTCTCTCTTTCTGGGCACATAAAAGAATTCTACTTTCTCATATTCCTGTAACTGGATGGAACCATGTGAGCAATCCTGACCAATGAGCTGTGAGTGGAAGGGCCAGAGTCATTCTGGGGCAAAACATTTATCTTTTGTGCAGGACCATTCAGTGCTCTCTCTCTCTCTCTCCCTATCACAGTAATCAAGGATGCCATGGGATGCAGTGACAAGATGGCAGATGTCACTTGGTCTGGGTCCTTGAGTGACTGTGGACAACTGTACCTTGCTGACTTGCATAAGACATATTCATGAACAAGAAATCAACTTTTGGCCCTGGCCAGGTAGCTCAGATGGTTAGAGCATCATTCCAGTTTGACAAGGTTGTGGGTTCAATTTCCAGTCAGGCATATACAAGAATCAGTCAATGAATGCATAAATAAGTGGAACAAAAAATTGATGTTTCTCTTTCTGTCCCTCTCCCTCTCTCCCCCTTGAAATAAACTTTTGTTGTGTCAAGCCAACAGAGCTAGCCTAATATGAATATGGAAGGCTTCAGTTAAATATGGGAACTAGCTTATTGGTATATGAGGAACTGTGTCTCAGGAAGAGAGAACAGCAAGTGCAAAGGCCCTGGGGCAAATTGTGCTTGTTATTTTATTTTTTTAGAGGAACAAGAAGGAGCCAGTATAGCTACAAAGGTGTGAATGAGAGGTGTGTAAGAGGTGAGCTCAATTATGTGTTGGGGGTAGACCATGTGGGTCCTTGTAGGGCAAGGCAAGAATTTTGGATTTTATTCTGAAAGAGATATGAAGCCATTCAAAAGTTTTGAGTATACTAGTGGCATGATCTGACTTGGGTTTTAAAGCCATCATCCTGGTTTCTGTGTGAAGAAGGTGAACAGTAGTGGTAGCTTGGACCAAGGTGGTATCAGTGGAGATGGTAAAAATGGTTGAATTATGAACATATTTACTAGGTAGTATTACAGGTTTTGCTGATAGACTGAACATGAGGTAGACTGGGTAGCTCCATTGGTTAGAGCATGAGGATAGAGTGGTGGAGTGGGTGCCCAAATGAATTGGCTTCCAGACAGGATGAAAAGAACAAAGACGAGAAATAGAGAGTTTTTTGGGAACAGAGAACTGTTCGTAGAAATTCCCCAAAACTCCTAACTCCTGCTTCAGAGATTCCCCCACCCTGGATCCATCTGGAGGCCAGGGTCTAGCTTCCCCAGTTATAGGATATTATTGGTAGCTTTGGGGTCAAACAGCCACTTCCTGCAGGCTATTTCCTGCCCTTTGTAGTCTCAGTAGCATATCCACAACATTTATTTGATGGAGGGCCCATTCTCTATATAACATTATGACCCATCCTGACTCCCCATTGGCTGAGAGGTCACTTTTCTCTCAGGGAATAGGGTTGTTCCCTAATCTCAAATGGATCTTAAGTTATATCCCTTCTTCTCAGACTCCCTCAAAGTACTCTTAGTGACTCTCCTGCAAAGCTCACCCAAATTGAAAATATGTTAATTTTAAATGCAGGGGCAGAAGTCAAAGTGGTAAAGAAGGTCCTAGGCCATGACAACTTTCCATTCCATATAACTTACTGCTTCTGCCTTTCAAACCTCATCCGTCTAACCTGTAGATACCCAATTGTTGGATAGAACAGAATTTCGCTTAGCACCAAGTGATGTCGTACTATTCTATGACTCACAATTGGCTATTTTCTCAGGAGAGGGCTTAGCCTGTGCTTTAAGACCATGTGAACCTCACTCACAACCTTTGTTAGATATTCATTCAGAGTCGCTTTATTCCCTTCTCAGAGACTATCCTGAGGCCCTTCTGGAACTTAAAGTTCCTAAATCTGAAACTTCCTGGAAATCTGGCACCGCTATCCTGAAAAGGCCTGTTCCCGCCTTTTCCAGCCACTATCCCACTCACTGGCTTTTACCCAATCATTCAGCAACACAATCTGTGATGTCATATCAGCTCTTTCATTGGATTGGCCGTTATGTCAAGAAGCGGTAGCCATACTTAGGCTCCGCAGATTTACTCAAGGCCTTCTTCATTTGCCCCTCAGAAACCCTCCCAGCACAGATCAGAGGTCTGTGGCCCAAATTCATCAAGATTTAAGACTTTATTGAGGGGACTAGCTGCACAGGAGTAAGGCCAAAGGTCCTAGCCAGAGACCAAAGGTCCTGATGGCAGTTGGCCGCCTTTGGTCAACAGGCCTGCTTGCCTGCAGGTGCTGGCGCAGGCTAGTGACGTCAGAGGCTCCGCAGCATATGATTAATTCTCTAAGGGAGGTGCTGTCAAGGTAATAGGCTCTGCTTGCGGTCCCTTACAAGTGCACTAGGGGCTTTGGAAGCAGCACAGCTCGGCCTCTAAGGCTGGGGCTTGGGGCTCGGGATTGCAGGCTGCAGGTGGCGACAGCCACCCTCTTGCTCCTCCTGCTGCAGCCACTGCAGAGTCCTGGCCCAGTGATACCTCCAGGGGAGTGCGATGCTGCCGCGGTAGAACAGGCGCGCGGGGTCAGGGCTGCCCACCGCGCTGCTCAGAAGCAGGTAGTCGATGCCGATGCCGGGCTGCAGGTGTAGGCAGCCGCAGGCCAGGTCGACGCCAGCCACCGAGGCTTCCTGGCCGCCGCAGCTCACTAGCTGCCCTGGCTGCTTGTACACGGCCCGCACACGCAAGACCAGCCGCCGCCACGACGGGGATTCCACCTGAGACGCCAGCACCTCCGCGTGGAGAACTGAGCCGGGGAAGGATGTCAAGCCTGGGTCGTGGAGAGCCTCCAGGGCCCCGTGGGTCAGTCCTGATGGGGAGCGGCTCGGGACCCGAGGGTGGGCTTCCCGGATGACATCAGGAAGGGAGATTTCCTGGGAATGGCGCTGAGGCTCAGACATGGGACCTTGAAGGGAGGCAGAGGGGGTCCGAAGCAGACAAGACAAGGCAAGGGCCTGTTCTCCTTTCTCCTTGCATCCCCAGGAGGCCACCTCCCTCAGCCATGTCAGGCTGAAGAAGATACCGAGAAGCTCAAGGCCAAGAACATAGGGAAAGAGGAGACACAAGAGGGTAAAGAACACCCCCCTTTCACTGCCCGTGCCCCCTTTTGTCTTCTGTCACATTAGCTCCTATATCAGGAAGGCCTCTTTAGAGTCTATCACCCCTTCCTGTTTAAGATGAAAAAATGAAGGTCAGAGAAGGGGTTGGCATGGAGTCAGTCATCTGTGCACCTAGGCAGCCTCTGGCCCTTTTTCTCCCCACCACTCACCATAATCCTGTTGGCAATATCTCTGAAGGCTCATCTGTACTGTGGTGACCGAAGCGTTGCAGTAGCTCTGACACCAAGAGGCTGGGGAGGGTCAGGCTGTCTACATTGGGCTCCTGAGGCCTGGACCACAGTGTTCTGCTGCCACCCATCCCCGCATTCAGTCTTCATGGACAACTGGCGTACCCGAACCTTGGAACTGGGCTCAGTGGACCATCCCTGTATCCCCACTGGGGGCCCAGTCAGCCCATCCCCAGACCCTCTTGCTGGCAGGGACCTCCACACGAGGCTGTCTTACCAGAGGTTGTAGGAAGGGTTGTTGTTACCTCTGTGATGACTAAGAGACCAAAGGAGAAATTTAACCTTACTTCCTGCCCCCCATCCCAAGGAATCCAGACATCCGTCTATTCCCTTAAAGCTCAAACGGGCAAATACACTTTGCTTTTCTCCCCCAGGACCTGAGTCCTGATGCCCAGCCCCTTTCTTCCTTCAGATCCAGGAATCTGCACCCCCAGCCCCTCCTCCCTGAGACCGAGGGAACTGGACTTTCAGTCCCCACTTCCCCAAGAACGCTGAGTCTGGCCTCCAGCCTCTAGCCCCCATCCAAAGGACCCAGCCCACATCATACTTGTCCACTGGAGATCTGGGATATCTCCTTCCAACCACTTTTAGGACTGTGGCCCCTCAGGACTCACGCTGGCAGGGCATCTTGGGGGAGGTGCTCTGCTGGTAGCCAGGACCATAGCGGTTGCATGTCAGGCCAGTGACCCCTAACTTGCAGGAGCGTTGCCCGCTGGTCTGGTGCAGGTATCACTTGTTGCCCCCAAAGGGTTGCACTGGCAGGCTGTATGAAGAGAGAATCTGGAATGCGGGGTGTCTGGTCCCAGATGCTCCTTCTCAGTTCTGCATCTGCTCCTCCCTCTGACCCAGGTGTCTGGTCCTGTCTCTTTTCTGCCTAGGCTGGACTTCAGACCGTACTTATGCCTGCAGGCCTTGTGGCTGGTGATAGGCTGGCTAGGGTCTCTCCAGAACCCTGTCTGGCAGTAGTGGCAGTGCCGCCCAGCTGTGTGGTGGCGGCGTTGCTCACAGACACCCCCACTCCGCCCCCCCGACAGCCTGAACAGCTCAGAGTTGAACCGGCAGCATCGGGCATGCTGGTTGCAGAAACAAGCTAGGAGCAAGATGGAGCCCATCA
Organism: Rhynchonycteris naso; assembly: GCA_037038555.1. Lineage (NCBI taxonomy): Eukaryota > Metazoa > Chordata > Mammalia > Chiroptera > Emballonuridae > Rhynchonycteris > Rhynchonycteris naso. The sequence continues at coordinate 248,853,927 of CM072997.1, read as the reverse complement.
GACCCAGGCTTTCTATTCCCGGTCTCCAGCTTTCTTCTTGCTGCCCTCAGGAAAAAAGAGTGTGGGTACAACGTAAAAGAAACTGCCTAGGGGTACTTGGGTGAGCCTGGGCCTCAGAACCTCTTTATTCTATTTAAAATGGGGGCACTGCACTGGAGCCAGGTTAGCCCAAGGGGACTGATGAACCTTGGCTGTGTGAAACCAGGGGGCTTAAAGAACCCTGTGGGTTCATGTCCCACTGTGTTCCTGGAGCATGACTTCTTTTTCTAGCTCAGCTTCCTTTGCTGTAAAATTAGATTTATAATATCTTCTTCGTGAAGTTTAAATGAAATCTAATTGATGTAAAGTGCTCAGCACGGGCCTGACATGGGGTAGAGACCTACACATTTAGAGCTTCCCCGTGCCAAGTGCCTTGTGCTGAGTGCCTGGCCTATTGCATCCTCACAGCAGCTCTGTGAGAATGGTGCTGTCATCATTGTTACACCGAGAAAGCACAGAGAAGTGAAGACACCTGTCCAACGTCACGTGGCTAAGGGGTGGTCAGAGGCAGGATTGGAACCCAGGCCTTCCAGCTATAGAGTCTGAGCTCCTAGCAGCCACACTCCAGTGCTTCTCATACAGCACACAGGGTTCTGTGAGGATGATCCGCATTGTTCTGGGAGAACTAACCCGGCTTTCTATGGCAGTGGCTCTCAAAATCTTATGACTTCTCAGAATCACTGGGGAAATGTTAACAAAGAACGACACAGAGATTCCAGGGCCTGCCCCTAGGATTTATGCCGGGCCCAGGAATATGTATTTCTAGCAAGCATCCCAGAGTGAGATGCTAATGCAGGGGGTTCATGAACCACTCCTTGGAGGGGGGGGGGCGGTGGCGGAGTTTTTGACTCCAAGAGGTTTGAGAGGCCTGGACTGGCAGATGCTGAGGACCCAGAGAAGTAGTGGGAAAGTTGAGGGAGCTGTGTGTTCTTGGGAAAATGACTCTGCCTCTCTGAGCCTTAGTTTCCTCCTTGTTCAGTGGGGCTCTCAATTAGAGATGGCAATGCTATTCAGGCTATCATTGGGTAATTTGTGACCTGTGGATTCTTTCTGACCTGAGGGTGATCACATCACCTTACTTCCCTCTGGAAAATTCAGATGGGGAAGGGGTTCAGGTCACCGTTTCTGTAAAGCCTGCAGCTTCACCCCAGGTATTAGTCTCACCCTGTCCACCTTGACCCTTTGCCGTCACAACACTGTCAGTTCCCTACTCAGGGCAGTGCCCAGCTCAGCCTGGGGGGATGTGGTGATTCTCAGAGGGACAACTGAGCCTGCTCCCAGGCCCAGGAGCCCTGCTGTACCCCCAGGCTACGTGAGTCTCCCCTGAGGGGGTATTAAAAACTGACCGATGGGAATCGCCTGACCATGCGGTGGTGCAGTGGAGAGAGCGTCGGACTGGGATGCGGAAATCCCAGGTTCGAGACCTGAGCTTGCCAGCTTGAGCGCGGGCCCATCTGGCTTGAGCAAAAAGCTCTCCAGCTTGGACCCAAGGCCCCTGGCTCCAGCAAGGGGCTGCTCGGTCTGCTGAAGGCCCGCGGTCAAGGCACATGTGAGAAAGCAATCAATGAACAGCTAAGGTGTCGCAACAGCAACGAAAACTAATGATTGATGCTTCTCATCTCTCTCCGTTCCTGTCTGTCTGTCCCTATCTATCCCTCTCTCTGACTCTCTGTCCCTGTAAAAAACGAAACAAAACAAAACTGACTGATGGGAATGGACCAACTAAACAGAGGCCCTGAGGTGGCAGGGGCGGAGGCTCAAGTAGGACCCCAGTTAGGATAAAAATAGAGTGGAGAGCCCAGGACAATGACTGGTCTGTAAGTTAGTCATTGCAGGAAGAAATGGGGGAAAAGGGGCAAAGAATGTGGGAGGTGGAGACAGAGGGAAGCCCAGGGGATTCGAGTGAGTGTGTGTGTGTCTTTGTCTGTGTCCATGTGTATCTGTAGGTGAAACGAGTTACCTCCCATGGCCTGGTAACAAATGCACTCAAACCCTCCAGCGAGGGCTGCAGGCTGGAGAGGTGAGGTGGGAGGAGCAGGAGGGCTATTCCTGAGGAGGGGCTTCTGGAGAGGTACGGAAGGGCCTAGACCAGTGGTTCTCAAAGTGTGAGCCAGGGCTCACTGGTGTGCCCTACAGTATTCCAGAGAAATATGTGCCTGTTGGGGACCAAAACAACAGAGTTTTTAGAGTTTAGACTTTTGGGGGACAGAGGTGTGGGGAATTGGCTACAAGCTGACAGTCTGCCCAACCCCCTATTTTACTTGCCTGATTAGGTTGCAAAAGGCTGTTAAGCTGTGGTGCTGGATTGTTTACACTACCCCCCATGTTCCCCAGAAAGACTGGAGGCAAGTTTCTTCTATCTTTTGTTTGGTGTAAAGTTAAGATGATATGTATGGTGGGGTTTTCTGCACTCAACACAATTAAGAGTAAAAAGAGAGGAATTCTTCAATGTATTGATGAGGAAATAAGAGTTTGCCTTTCAAATATATGCCCAAACACTGAAGAAATCACTAGGACACATCTCATAAACACAAGAATGAAAAAACTTAACACATTTACGCCGGGACCTGCCAAATTTACTAAATCTTACTAAGAATCTGTCTGTATATATAAAACAGTGGTTCTTAACCTGGGTTCTATCAAACCCTAGGGGTTTGTTCGATGAGTCGGTCTCAGGGGTTCGGAGAAGCCTCTGCTGTGGAGGCCAGAATAAAGTAATATGGTAATTTGTTGTGAGTTCATGCACTTTGTTGGTTTTGTTCTTTGAGCAAGGTGATGTTCATGCACGGCTCATTTTGTGCACCAGTAAAAAACCATATACCTATGTCTTGAATTTGGAAAAAAAATCATATTTTATTTATCACTAAAGAAGGGTTCGGTGAATGTGCATCTGAAACTGGTGGGTTCGGTACCTCAAAAAAGGTTAAGAACCACTGAAACTAAAGGATAACTTTTTTATCATTTAAAAAAAATTTTTAACCCCTCTTTTTTATGAATTCTAAAAAGCATAACTCAAAAAATATAACGTAAAAATGTTTTTTAATGTCAGAATAAATTTAACTTTGTCATATTTATTTTAATTACCATAAAAGCACACTTGGACTTTATATATTTTTTCTTTAATATGACTTAATTATTATCAGAAATTTGTATATAGTGCGCCTACAATTATTTGTAGGATTTTAAATGCACCCCGACTTCAAGAAGTTGGAGAACCACTGGAGACTCCAGCTCCGACGTAGAGTTGGGGGGGTGCCGTGGACAGGAGAAGACGTTGGGCGGGTCAGGGGAGGGCCAGCTAGTCCAGCCCAATGGCTGGCTGGGTGACAGCTTATCTCCCTGGGTCCAGTCCCAGCGCTGCTCCTCACTATCAGTGAGACTTAGGGCAAGTGACGTGGCCCCTTGGGCCTTGCCTTCCTCGTGTGAGGAATGGTCACTCTGGCAGAGCCTCGGGAAACTCTTCCTGGCGCCAGGTGTCACATTGGGCTTTATTCTGAGGACTTCATGGACATTTGCTTATGGAATTGTCACTGCTATCTGTGAAGGAAGTGCTGTTACTACCCTCCCCTGACAGGTGAGGAAATGGAGTCAGAGAAGGGTTAGGTCACTCTCCTGGGATGACCCGGCCATAGACAGAGGAGCTGGAACACGAGCCCAGGCAGTCTGACTCCTGTCTGCTGCCCTAGAACACCTCGTGTGGCAGCGCCTGACAGGAGCTTGGCAGGGACAACCCAAGACCCCCGAACTCTGTTTCTGGCCCTGCCACTTACTGGCTGTGTGTCCTTGCACAAAGGACTACCCAACTCTAGCCTGTGTCCTCATCTGTAAGATGGGCCTGAGGACAGTACCGCCTCTCCAGCACACCGCCGGTGATCAGTGATCGATGCTGAAGGATTTAGTGAATATCCTTCTGCTGTGTGGTCAAGAGTGAGTCAGCAAGGTCCTGCTGCCCTGTTCCCTGTAAGCGCTCAGTAGATATCATGGGATCATCTGCAGGAAGCCAGGACCCAGTACTCGGAAAATGTTATTCATCTCATCGTCATGGTGATCAAGTGAGTGTTGAGGAGAGACAGAAGCAGATAGGCAGAAGAAAGTCTGGGGAAGCAGAGATGTGGGGCAGGCAGGTGTGAGGCTGTGGGGGGAGGGGAAGAGGGGACCAGGCCAGAGAATGATTCAGGGAGCAGCACTAGGTAAGGGGGAGGGCATCCTGCCTCTTAGGGACAAAGGGACCAGCTGTTGGACAGTCATAGGGCCGGGTGATGGGCGAGGGTGGGGAGTAAGGGGTCCAGGACTCACGTAGGCAAGGGTAGGGGTGCCAGGGTGTAGTGTAGCAGGCCTCCAGGGCCAGTCTTGGTGGGACAGGCGGCAGGTCTCGCACCCTGGACCGGTGGTGTGGTGGTGGCAGCGGGGGAGCCAGGCGTGGGCAGCACAGAGAGCAGCATGGCCATGACACTGGCAGCGTCCTCTCACTCTAGCTGTTGCCAGCCCTGCCTGGCCCTCGAACTCCACTAGGAGGTGACTGGCCACCATACTAGTGTCAGAGCCCGGTGGGGCACGGAAGGTCACCTTTTCAGGTCCCCCCAAGGCTCCAGGCCAGGTGGGTCTATGCCACAGTGATCTCCAGGGACCTTCGGGGAACCAGGAGGCCGACAGGACCAGGGCTGAGTGTCCTGGAGAGCTGAAGCTCAGGCTGACAGACGTTAGAAGAAAGGAGCCACCCAGGGCCACTGTCACACTGCCATTGCAGGTGGCCTTGGGGCTGACCTGGGCCCCTGTGGAGACGGTGCAGGTCTGCAGACAGGAGGTCACTGTACTAGCCAACTGGGTCACTGGTGGGAGGCAGAAGCGGGGATGGCCCCTTTGATCGTAGCATGGGTCTGAGGTGGCCTGGCTCAGGAGGAGCAAGAGGGCAAAGGTCACGGGCATGATTCCCAGCAGAGCAAATACCTGGGGAAGACAGGAGTGGCGGGGCTGAGGGCCTCAGGCTGTCCTCAAGTGATAGCTTCCACCAGGCTTCTCCAGGGGGGCCCCCAGAGGACCCCAGCATTCCACCCCCAGCCCTGCCCAAGCCCCTCCCAGCTGCGTCTAAGGTAGGAAAATAGTTCTATCTGGGGAGAATTACTGTTTACACAACTGAAAGGGGAAAGAATACAAGCAAAATCGAGAATTTTGCCTGAACTAATCCATAGCTTAACACCCCAGAGTGGTCTGTCAGTGTCGAGGGGCAGGGGCCCTGCAGAAAGGGTGAGGGGGCAGGTGGCGAACCCAAGGGAGGGCACCAGGGTGGTGGGGTCATGGTGGGGCATGCGGGGGGTTGGGGGGTTAGAAATGGATGAAACTCAGAGACAGAGGAATAGAGAAAGCGACAGAGGCACAGCTGGCCAGGCCAGACTGAAGAAAGGCACAGGCAAGCCTAAGGGAAGATAGACACCAGGGGCAGCCGAAGGCCCAGACAGACAGGCCGGGAACCCAGAATCCACAGGGAGCAGGGGAACAGCCCCAGAGAGCCTAGTGGCCAGGACCGAGACAGATAGGCTGTCTGGCAGGCTCAGAGGCATCTGGGATCAAGAGAACAGACAGCCTGGGAGGCCAGGGTCTAGCCGGTGGGAAGGGGACGAGGGAAGGGAAGGGAAGGGGCAGAGGGAAGGAGGGAAGGGAAGGGAAGGGGTGGAGGGAAGGGAAGGGGCAGTGGTGCCAGCAGCGATCAGATGCAGGAGGCCAGGCCAGGGCCCTGGGGATCAAAGCTGAGGCCCTTTCCCATGTGGTACCCTAACCTTGTTCTCCACACCCAGGGCACAGAGGGGATTATCACCAAACCACCCAGCATCCCTGCCACCCACCCCCAGCCTCCATTGCCCTTAACCCCCTTTCCTTCCCAGGTGCACAGCCCAGAGAACTGTGCTAAAGAAGAGGACTGGAGTGCACAGGGCTGGAAGCCTGGGTCGCTGTGGGGCTGGGAAGTGGGCACAGAAGCCCTGCGGGGTAGGGAAAGCAGATGCTAGGTTCCCCTTAGGACTCCAGGTAGGAGGGCCCTATGCTTGGATTTCTGAGGACTCTCTGATAATCTGAACCCCCCAGTCTGCCATCCTAGACCTCAGGGTCCAGGGATCTGAGTCCCCATATTCTCCACTGATCCTAAGGTTCCCAGAACAGATGAGGGAACATGTTGGGGGCGGCGGGTGTTGACGGAGGAGAAAGAAGAAGGATAGGGCAAGGCCAGAGGGTCCCAGGGGGCCAGAAGTCCAGAATGGCAGAGCTAGGAAGGACTTGGTGCTGAAATGCTCCCCACTTTTCCCTTCTAGAGCTGGCAGCCCCTAATGAGGAATTCACTCAGGTCTAGGGCCCTGGGAGCCTTTCTGGGCCCCACTGCCCAATCTCCTGGCTCTGAATCTGGTCCCGGGCTGGGAGCCTGTGAGGCATCTGGGGGTGCAGGTGGGGTACATCCCCCCACAGCCTGATTTCACAGCCTCCAGTGTCCCTACTATTGTTGCTATGTGCAGAGAGTGCCTCCCCATAGCCCTCTGCTCCTTCAGAGGAACCTGGCGCCATTTTGCGCTCTGGCAGAGGGCATTTGCCCAGAGTCCCTCAACACCAGCCTTCTTAAGGACCTAACCCCATATCCCTCCCACCTCTCCTCTCTTGTCTGGGGGGTTCAGGTGGTACCACTTTCTGGCTCTTAACATCTTGGGTAACCGTACTATGAGTACCCCAGTGCTCCTAAGGGACCCAGAAGTCACCCCTGCCCACTGGGGAACCCAGATATCCAGTCCCCATCCCCTACCCCTTCTGGGACTTAGAGCCCACCTCCAACCCGTTTAAGGAACAGTCTAGTTATGCTCCCACCAGACCCATGCCTGGGCAATCAGTGTAGGGGTCCCTCTGGGACTCAGGCTCCATTTCCCCAGGCTTTTTAACAAGCACCGCGCCCTTCACCCCCAACGCTGGCCAAACCTGCACCCAAGAAGAGATCGTCCTCTGTAGTCAGTTCCTCACGAGTCTTCCTGCCCACAGGAGCTTGACGGCCAGGGTGGGCTCTCAGGAGTGAGTGCTGAGTGGCTGTTCTCAGGCCCAGGATAGTGGGGGTTCTGGGAGGGAGCTCAGAGCAGAGTCTGCAGAATCCAACACCACCCCCGTCCTCCCTGACTCCAGTCCCCTCACCAATGGTGGCCACGCTCTCCCAGCGAGGACCCCTGCCAGCCACACCACCCCAGCCTGCATGGGACCTGAGACCTGTTGCCCCCAGGGGGCCTGAGGCTGGACAGCTCCGAGCAGGCTGGTTGAGGAGGAGGCTCAAGACAGGTAGGGCAAGATGGGACAGTGCCAGATGCACTCCTCAGGTCTGAGGTCCCCCCGCCCTGCATTCTCACTCGCCCCCTGGAGCTGCAAGCCGGGCTCAGCCCGCCATGTGGTGGCTGGGAGTCAGGGCCGTTCACACTGAGGTGGGACATTGGCCTCTGGCTGTGTCACCCTGAGCCAGCCCCTCCTCCCCTCTGGAGCCTTCTGTCAGCTGTGGGTTAAATAGGCGTTAAGGTCAGTTGCTTTCAAACCCTAAAGTTCAGTGCTCCTGGGAGGCTCAGCCAGCCACTAGGAAACCCAAGACTTGAGCTGCTTCCTGAGAGGGTGGGGACGGAGGTGAGGGGAGACTGCCCACTGCCTTGGTGGGCTCCCAGCTGAAAACCAACACCCTGCTGGGGACAGAGCTCAAGGCCTGCCTTCCCTACGCCAGCTTCCTGCGAGCGCTCAGAATTACAGTCAGGAAACGTTCATGCAAATGTTGCTTTCAACTCTGTTACTGAATGGCTTTGACATTGGTATAGGGTTGTAAAGCCAGTAGGCGCGACCACCATCACAGCCGCCTGGCCAATGCAGGTTCGCATTAGATTCGAACAGTCGGTAATGAAACAACGGAGCCAAAAACTGGTGAGCCATCAGCTTTAATTCTAGCTTGCACCCGGCGGGCAAGCAAAAACACACACTGGGCTCCAAAACCCACACATTCAGTGCTCACAAAGCTACTGACTTATCCGAGTTTCCTAGAATCAAAGGTTTCTAGCTCACCAGACTTATTCACCTCTGTTCCCCATCTCCTCCAGCACAAACTCTTAACAAACTGGCTTCTCCCTCAGCATTCTGCCATCTTGACTGCTTCTCCTGGCCTCCATGTGGCCTTAATCTGCTCTCCTCAGGAACCAAGCGAGAACTAGCTCCTGGTCTGCCCACTTTATAGCATAGATTCAAAACCTTTAATCCAATTATACAAACAAGAAAGTCTCTGATACAAAGCCACTCATCTGAGGCACAATGGGATTCATCATGAGAGTGCACCACCCTACATCATCCAATCAGTCAAGGGTGTGGAGAAGAGCTTACTCTTAAAACTAAGCCTTAGGCTATAATGACCCGGCCTGCCCACAGCCTGTTCCAGAACACACATTAATATCAACGAACTTTCATGTGGGCAGTGCCATCTTTAACAAAGTGAGCATAATATATTTTATCTGCCCAACAAGGGTGGTTAGCAATGGGGTGGTCAAGTGGGAAATCAGAGCCCCAGTCTTTGTCTGGGATCGCCCACATGGCCAGGCGCGTGGAAACTACACTTCCCATAAACCTTTGGGAAAAAAGTGACTGACTGTCCCCGGAAGGGCCCATTTTAAAATCTGGTGCCATGCGGTCCCCGGTGAGAGAGATTCTTGGCGTCCATTGCCCATGCCAGTGAGTCCCGACTGAGTAACGCTCTGTACCAAATAAAACCTCAATAATTAAGACTTAATAACTACGGTGATTTAATTCTTTCTCGGTGGGGAAAATACCGTACAGTTGGAACAGTCTAGGGCAGTGATGGGCAATCTTTTGAGCTTGGTGTGTCAAAATTCACCAAAAAACCGAACATAACTCGGGTGGTGTGTCACTTAGAGAAAAACAGCCTAACCGCAAGTCCAGGAACTAGACGCTCTGTGCCGGAGTTCTGTTGTTTTGGCCTACAGACCTCCGGCACAGAGTGTCTACACTACAGCAAATGCTTTATCCTCGGCTACTGCACCTGGCCATGCAGGAGCCGAGGATGAAACATCCTTCTCAGCATGTGGTCCTATACTTCTCTGGTATGCAGCCGCGTGTCATTGAAAATGGCTGCACGTGTCATAGGTTCGCTATCAAGGGTCTAGGGAGAGAGTGCTCAGTGAAGCATTTTACAAAAAGCAAAAGAATGTGCTTGGTTCTCTTGGCCTTTTACAGAGGTTGTTCAGGCAGCATCCTGAGGGCTTTCCGGGATCGAGAGACACCAGGGAACATTTATGGCCTGTACAGAGCTAACATTGTCGCTTTACACAACTCTTCATTTACTCATCTGCAAATCTTGCAAAACTCGTTCTGTGGTCAAGGATATAGTATTTCTGCATTTCATTCCCTACTGGTTTTACTTAATTTTTAATCAAATCCTTGATTTAGTATCATCGCTATTATCTCGGATAATTGTATATTGCCCTCTGGTGGTCATTAATTTAATAGAGTTTACCCTTTCTTGAACAAACCTTGTTATAAAATTGATCAAACATAGTCCTAATATTAAACAAGACAATACTAAAGTAAGAGGATCAATTGCCGCAGACAACAGGGTTGTTAGCCAGGGTGACTAATTTAACATTTTCTGAAACCAGTTTTCCGACTGTTTAAATTATTTTCTTCTTTTTTCTATGATTTTCCTGACTACAGGTAGGCTTACCTTAATTATTTTAGAATTATCAGTATAGAAGCAACAAGTTTCTCCTAAGCCACCTTGTTGAAGAAAAAGTAAGTCTAAGCCTTTTCTATTTTGTAAAACTATTTCCTTTATACAAATAAACTTGAGGCATGACATATACTAGAATATTCAATAGAGGCTTATTCTGTTCTCTAAACCTGTTTTATTCCTTTGTACAACCTGCGTACAATCTGCACAAACTTTCTGCATTTTACATAAATCCTCAACTTTCATGAACTTTCTTTTCCTATTCAAAAATAACTAGCTTTCATAACAACTTACTTTCTCCCTTTTTTTCCCAAAAATATCTCTATACCTGATAACTTTCGTTATTAAAACTATACAACTCCGCCTGACCAGGTGGTGGTACAGTGGATAGAGCATCGGACTGGGATGCAGAGGACCCAGGTTTGAGACCCTGAGGTCGCCAGCTTGAGTGCAGGCTCATCTGGTTTGAGCAAAGCTCACCAGCTTGGATCCAAGGTCACTGGCTCGAGTAAGGGGTTACTCGGTCTACTGAATGCCCACTGTCAAGGCACATATGAGAAAGCAGTCAATGAACAATTACGGTGTCACAACAAAAAACTGATGATTGATGCTTCGCATCAATTTTATAAACCTCAACCTTTAGTGACAACCAAGCTAGCAACAAGCAATTCTCCTTCAAAATATACTTTCTTTTGGAGGTGTCCTCCCTCTAAGTAGCCTATTGGACACATGACTAATATTTACAGGTTACTCTATAGGGGTAGCTATGAGCATACATATATTTTTCATTTACCTTGTAGCTTCTTTCCCAGCAAAGGGACCTACACCACCTTGCTGCATGACCCACAGCGGCACACACATCAAACCTTAAGATGACTCGCTCTGGCCTTTCCCTGACCCTTGCCTCCCCACTTTTCCAAAGTTCATTTATAAGGAGTCCTATGGCGAGGTTCCTCAGGCTTCTGTCATATGAAGACTAGCCAGTTTCTGGTTTGTGGCTGGAGCAGGGTATGTTGTACTTCTCAGGGTCAACTTACAGGGGTTGGTGGGATCTGTCTGTACTATCTATGGGGGGTCTCTAAGGGAGTTTAGGGAGAAAGGGTGTTGCCCTGCCTAATACAATTTTATATGGGGTGAATCCTGCCTAATAAGGGGTGCATTTAGCTTTCAGCAGAACTAGAGGGTGTAAGTCGGTCCAGTTTTCACCCTTTTCTAAAATAAATTTAGTCAGGACTTCTTTCAGAGTTTGGTTCACTCTTTTGACTTGTCCCAAACTCTGAGGCCTGTAAGCACAATGTTATTTCTAATTAATATTGAGTGCCTTTCCTACTAGCTATGAGATCTTGGACACAAATGCAGGCCCATTATTAGACCTAATATTAATGGGCAAGATAAATCTGGGAATAATTTTATACAGTAATTTCTTAACAGCTGTTACTGTGGTCTCATTTCTAGTAGGAAAAGCTTCTACCTATCTTGAAAAGGAGTCAATAAAAACTAATAAATACTTATATCCCTGTCCTGGTGGCTTTACTTCAGTAAAATTTATCTCCTAATATTTTCCTGGGAAATCTCCTCTTTCCCTACTTCTTTTTATAATTTCTCTATTTTGCTTAGCATTTACTTGAGTACAGACTAAACACTTGGACACTATGCTTTCTATAATAGATTCTAAGTCTGGCAAATAATAATTTTTCTTAAATAATTCTATTAGCTTAGTTTGGTCTAGGTGAGTGGCTTGATGTAGCTGGCTGACAATTTCTCTGCCTAGGGCTTCAGGTAAGAAAAGTCACTTATCTGGCAGTTCTAACTATCTTCCCTTAATTTTAGACATTTCTTTCTTGTCAGCAAAATCTTCTTCTAGTTGGTTATAAAAAGGAGCCTCTGGCAACAAGCGTTCGGGTAAAGTCACTAAAGTTTCTAAAGGTCCTACTGGTTTTAGGGCTAGTTCTTTGGTTCTTGATCAGCTGCCCAATTTCCTCTTGCCTCTAGTGAGTTTCCTTTCTGGTATCCTGGGCAATGAATAAGGGCTACAGTCTCTGGTAACCAATTGGCTTCTAGTAAGGCTAAAATTTCTTCTTTGTTTTTAATGTCCTATCAGCAGATGTCAGAAATCCTCTGTCTTTGTAGATTGCTGCGTGAACATGAGCAGTAGCAAAAGCATACCTACTGTCAGTATAAATGTTGACCTTCTTTGCTTTGGCCCACCTTAACACCTGGGTGAGAGTGATAAGTTCTGCCCGCTGAGCGGAGGTCCTGTGAGGCAAGTCTTGGGACCAGATGACCTTATCAAGAGTCACTACAGATGCTCCCACATGTAGAACCCCATCTAAGAAAAAACTGCTACTATCTGTGAATAGCTGTTCTACCTCAGCAAAGGGTACATCAATGAGCTCTGGCCTTGCAGTTTGAACAAAGTCTAGTACCTCAGAGTCTGCAGTGTTTGTAAAAGACCCTCAGTGGCTGTCTGGCAGTTTACCTCTGTTTCCGCAGCTAGAAGTAAATCATCTACGTACTGTAGCAGCATGCGTTCTGCATGTTCCTGGAGGAAGGCAAGCAGATCCTGATGTAGAGCCTCATCAAAGAGGGCGAATTCTTGCCTTGGCTGGATAGATCTGTTGGTTAGAGCATAATCCTGAAGCACAGAGGTTGCCAGTTCAATCCCCAGTCAGGGCACATACAGGAACAGATCAATGTTTCTGTTTCTCTCTTACTCTCTCCCTTTGTCTCTCTAAAATCAATAAAATAAACATTTTTTTAAAAAAAGAGGGCAAATTCTTGAAACTCTGTGCGGATCTGGTCCAGGTTAATTGTCCCGAGATGCCTGCTTCTGGGTTCCTTTATTCAAAGGCAAAGATGGGGTGACTTACAGGGGCCAGGGGAATACTGAAGAAAGCATCCTTTAAATCTAAGACTGTAAAATTTCAAGTCCAGTGACAACAGGCTCAAGAGAGTGTAGGGGTTAGGCACAGTGGGGTATATTGTTTCAACTCACTTATTTCCTGTAAGTCCTGGACTGGATGATAGTCTTTGGTGCCTGGCTTCTGAACAGGCAGTATAGGGGTATTCTGTTGGGACTGACAAGGAATAAGAATACCAGCTTATAGCACTCTCTCTCTCTCTCTCTCTCTCTCTTTTTTTTTACAGGGACAGAGAGAGAGTCAGAGAGAGGGATAGATAGGGACAGACAGACAGGGACGGAGAAAGATGAGAAGCATCACTCATTAGTTTTTCGTTGCCTTTGCGACACCATAGTTGTTCATTGATTGCTTTCTCATACATGCCTTGACCATGAGCCTTCAGCAGACCGAGCCACCCCTTGCTGGAGCCAGCGACCTTGGATCCAAGCTGGCGACCTCGGGGTCTCGAACTTGGGTCTTCTGCATCCCAGTCCGACCCTCTATCCACTGTGCCACCGCCTGCTCAGACTTAGCTTCCCTTTCTTTTTATTCTGGTGTTCTAGAACAGCGACAACTACCTTAGTAATTTTCTTAGTTTGTCCTCTAAGGTGTCTCTATTATTAAACTTTCCGAGCTATTTCTAACAGTTGGGAAATTACTATCCCTGGGAAGCCTAAATAACTTCTGACACCTTAGACCAGTGATGGGCAATCTTTTGAGCTTGGTGTGTCAAAATTTGCCAAGAAACCAAGCATAACTCGGGTGGTATGTCACTTGGAGAAAAACAGCTTAACCGGAAGTCCCAGAACTAGACGCTCTGTGCCGAAGTTCTGTTGTTTTGGCCTACAGACCTCTGGCACAGAGTGTCTACACTACAGTAAATGTTTTATCCTCGGCTACTGCCCCTGGCCTGGATGAAACATCCTTCTCGGCATGCGGCCCCATACTTCACTGGTATACAGCCGCGTGCGGCCGCATATCATTAAAAATGGCTACGCGTTTCAGTGCTGACACACATGTCATAGGTTCACCATCACGACCTTAGACAAATTCATGGGTTTCTTAGCAGCTTTCCTGGTCCCGGCTAACAGAAACTGGTGAAAAGTGTTCAAAGCTGCCCGTCTGCTGTGGTGTTAAGGTCCCACTTAGGCCGGGTAACCAGAAACACCTTTGCGAGGTGGTCTCGGGTGTCCTCAGACCCGTTCATTCCTATCAGCAGCTTTTCTTGTCTCAGTTTTGAGTCTTTCCCTTTCTTCAGTAGTGAACAAGGTAACTAGAAGCTGCTGACAGTCGTCCCAATTGGGGCGATGTGTGTACCCTACATATTCTAACAGTCCTGTTAGGGCCTGAAGCTTGTCAGAGAAAGGAGGATTCTGAGCCTTCCAATTATACAAATCACTAGAGGAGAAAGGGACATAAACAAGAAAAGGCTCTTCTCTTTCCCTTCCCTCTGCTGTTACAAATAATATTAGCACAAATGAGCTTCCTGAGATCACTAAAGGGATTAAGAACTGAGGTTTGTGCCAACTCTCTAAAATGTCCCCCATTGGGCATTTTTACCATGAATGGTATTATGCAGGCAAGTCATAAGAAGGAACTACCTCAGGAGTTTTGTAAGGGGTTTGTTCAGTATTGTACTAGTACGAAACTCAAGGATCCGGTAGTGTTTTGGATATATGTAAGTGCTACTAATAGCAGTAGGGAGCCTACTAGAGTGTAAAATAGAAAGTAAAGTCCGGCATTGAGGCGTTCTATCTGTCCACCTCAGTGGGTGATAATGAGGGTTGGCACTAGGGTTGCTTCAAATAAAATATAAAATAGGATTAGTTCTGTGGCTGTAAATGTTATAATTAAGAATGCTTGTAGAAGAGTAAGTATGGTGATATATAGTTTTTTCCATGTTGTAGGTTCTTTTGCTAGGTGAAATTGGCTAGCGATAATTATTAGGGGTAGAAGTCATGTTTTTAGCAGGAGGAGGGGTATTGATAGAGAAGAATATTAAGGATAGGTTTAAGGTGTTGTCGCTGAATTGGTTGATTAAGGGCAGGCATAATAGACAAATTATGAAGCTGTGTATTGTTAATTCACATCATATTAGTCTTGGATAGTCATGTGAGGGGACGAGTATGATTGTTGGTATAATGATTTTTAGCATTGTAATAGATTTAGGTTTTTTGTTTGTTTTTTAAGGAGACAGAGAGAGAGTCAGAGACAGGGATAGGTAAGGACAGACACAGACTGGAACGGAAAGAGACGAGAAGCATCAATCATCAGTTTTTTTGTTGCGACACCTTAGTTGTTCATTGATTGCTTTCTCACTTGTGCCTTGACCGCGGGCCTTCAGCAGACCGAGTAACCCTTTGCTCAAGCCAGCGACCTTGGGTCCAAGCTGGTGAGCTTTTGCTCAAGCCAGATGGGCCCTCCCTCAAGCTGGCGACCTCGGGGTCTCGAACCTGGGTCCTCCACGTCCCAGTCCAATGCTCTATCCACTGTGCTACTGCCTGGTCAGGCAGAAAAGTTGGTCTTTATTCCGAGGTCACCCCAACCTAAATTGCTAATCCAAGTAGAGTTATGTTAAGTCTTTTAAATTAATATTAGTTCTCTTTAAATTAGATAATTAAAGCTTCATAGGGTCTTCTCGTCTTATACTATTCCCGCCTCTTCACAGAAAGGTCAATTTCACTGATCGGAGGCAAGAGACAATTGAACACTTGTGTGGCCATTCATATGAGTCCCTATTTAGAGAACAAGTGATTATGCTACCCTTGCACGGTCAGAATACCACGGCCATTGAACTAATGTCACTGGGCAAGCAGCACCTCTAATACTGGTGAGGCTAGAGGTGATGTTTTGGTAAACAGGCAGGGTTCGTGTTCGCCAAGTTCCTTTTGCTCCTTTCAATCTTTCCCTTGGTCACACACCTGTGTTGGGCTAACAAATTGTTATATAAGAGGTTTCATTTTTAGGATTTGTTTAAAGATTTGTTAACTATCAGTGAGGAATTCGTTTTGATATACACTTATGCAGGGAGAAAATATTCTTGTTACTCATATTAACAGTATTGCTTCTAGTTAATAATAGAATAGTCTAGTTTTATATTAGGAGTTGTTGGGTGTGTATGTAATTAAGATGTGAGGGTTGTTGAGCTTGAACGTTTTCTCAATAAGTGGTTGCTTTTAGGCCAAATATGGTATGTTTAGTATTTACTCTCTAATAAAGGTTGTATCCTGGATCCAAGGGGCTGTACCCCCTTGGATTATAATATTAATCTACATTAAACTTTTGTTTTTGGTAGGTTTATACTTGAACTAAAATTAATTTACTGGACAACCATCTATCACCAGGCTCTGTTGGTTTGTCACCCCTATCTAAGGATCTTCTCACTATTTTGCTACCTAGACAAGTTTACACCCTTGGGCTGCCCTTAGATAGCTCATCTGGTTTTGGGGTGTTTAGCTTCAGTTTTCTTTGCTAATTTTTTTCTAGTTAAATCATTATGCAAATGGTAAAAAGGGTAAGCTTTGCTTTTTTTACTTTAAAATTATTATTCCCTTGCGGTACTTTCTCTATGGTGCCGAGTAAAATTTCTATCTCCTATACTTTTATTAGTGTAAATGTTTTATTATAGTTAAAATTATTAGTTGAGTTTTATAGGTTTGAGCAAGTATTAGTTCAAAGCGATTCACTGATTGTAGTATCTCCCGGGTGTAAGCTGGGTGCTTTGCTTTGAGTTATCCAAGTGCACTTTCCAGTACACTTACCTTGTTACGACTTATCTCCTCTTGCAGGTATAATCTTTTTAATAGGGTTGCTTTGACTGGTGTTGCTTGAGGAGGTTGACGGGCGGTGTGTGCATGCTTTATGGCCTATATTCAATTAAGCACTCTATTCTTAATTTACTGCTAAATCTACCTTTAACTATTGGTTTCATAATAGTATCCGTGTATATACTTGGTGACCTTTTATAGGGAATGTGGCCCATTTCTTTCCAACCCATAGGCTACATACACCTTGACCTAATGTTTTTATGTCCTATGTTTGTGCTTACTTTAATTCCTTTATAGGGTTTGCTGAAGATGGCAGTATATAGGCTGATTTGGCAAGGGTTGGTGAGGTTTATTGGGGTGTATCAATTACAGAACAGGCTACTCTAGATGGATATAAAGCACCGCCAAGTCCTTTGAGTTTTAAGCTTGGGCCAGTAGTACTCTGGTGAGCAGTTTTGTTAGTGTAACTCAGGGTCCCCCAACTTTTTACACAGGGGGCCAGCTCACTGTCCCTCAGACCGTTGAAGGGCCTGACTATAAAAAAAAAATGAACAAATCCCTATGCACACTGCATATATCTCATTTTAAAGTAAAAAACCAAAATGGGAACAAATACAATATTTAAAATAAAGAACAAGTAAATTTAAATCAACAAACTGACCAGTATTTCAATGGGAACTATGGGTGCGGATGCATCCTGTGCTCCTCTCACTGACTACCAATGAAAGAGGTGCCCCTTCCAGAAGTGCGGCAGGGGGTGGGGGGCGGATAAATGGCCTCAGGGGGATGCATGCGGCCCCAGGGCTGTAGTTTGGGGACCCCTGGTGTAAATCCTTAGGCTTGGGGCTAAGCATAGTGGGGTATCTAATCCCAGTTTGGATCTTAGCTGCCGTGTGTTCAGGCTTTTAAAGTCACTTTTGTGGGTTATTTTACAGTGACTGGGGCTTTTTTATGGCTTAGTCAAAGTTTAACTTTGTATAACCTTAAATATGCCTTTCACTGGTAATTATTAATTTGGGTTAATTGTATGACAGCGGTGACTGGCACAAAATTTACCAACCCCGTATTAGCATGGCTTAGTCAAACTTTCGTTTATGGCTTAATTTTTATCACTGCTGTTTCCCGTAGGGGTGTGGCTGAGCAAATTGTCTTGGGCTGGCATAGGGCGTGGCTGATACCTGCTCCTTTATTTCAAATGTTGACTTAGAGGACATCCTCACTGGGGGGCTGATACTTGCATGTGTAAGTCTGCTAATAATTAATAGGAAGGCCAGGACCAAACCTGTGTTTATGGGGTTAATAAACCCATCTAGGCATTTTCAGTGCCTTGCTTTTTTCTTAAGCTACATTAACTGGGCAAGTAGGGAAAAAAGGAAAAAAGATGGAGCTAGGGAGATGGCTGTTTAAGGAAAATAAATTTCTTAAAGTACTGCAGTCCTATTGGGTGATGCGTGGGTTGGAAGAGTAAACCAATTAGGTCCAAAGTATTCCGGAGTAGCTTAATCTTGTTTTGGGGGTTTGGCAAGATAATAGTAGCTATGCGTGGTAGGGACTTAACGGGGGCAGGGAGTTTGTCTAGATAAACCAACCCGCGCGTCTGTGCATACACCTGGGCATATTTTCTCTTATGTCCTGAAACCATTGACTAGATAGTCCTCTGGAGTAAATATTCCCGAGGTCATGCACCTTCACCGTTGAACTTATCCTTATATCGTTAGACCATGAAGTATTCTTTATCTCTTGGCAGTCTATGTCAGAGGTAATGTGACTTATAAGTCCAGCTTAACTTTATTTGACTGCATCGAGGCCTCCACAAGTCCAAGCATCCCCGAAAATAAAAATCCTACCCCAGGCATGGCAGTGCAGGGTGTGCCGGGATCATGGACCTAATAGCGACTAATCCATCGAGATGTCTTAGTTAAGAGCACTTTGTGGGCGGTTTTAAGTTCCCAAGGTCCTGAGGTAAGAAGCAGATGCCGTTTATGACCCATTTTAGTAATCCCTACATTTTATGGGCCCGGGGTGAAAAGGATAGTACTGTTTGGTGGGTTGTTGGTTTCACGGAGGTAGGTAAATGAAGAGACCACCATTGGATGGGGATAGACCTGTTGACAAGGATTTATTGGACAGAATGGTGTATGCACGATTATTAATATGATGTCCTATATCATATCATTAACATATACTTGCTTATTATTCATGGGGCAGATCATTTAATGCACGACGGACATAAAAGGTCAATCCCTGTGGAACCAAAAGACAGAGAACTTTCAGACAAAGTTTGATGTACAAGGGAAGGGGGTGCCCCATGAGGAGCCACTCAGGTGCCAACCTGGCCACGTCCCTCGTGGGAACTTAGGCGCCTCTTAGCATTGGTGGGTTGGTATAAAGTCCCAACTCGGATCAGAGAGTGTCTGATACCATCCTAAGCCATATGAGGATCGCCACGGAACCGCCAGTTGGGGCCCACTCGGACTCCGTGGCTATTCACCATAGAGCCGCAAACTGGAAACTCAGGTGTAGGCACCAGAGCTCCTCATTCACACATCATTCACCCAGGGGTTTTCAGTTTAGAGACAGAATAACAAAGCAAAAGCAAAGTACGAGACCTCAGCAGGAACCAAATTAAAGAGGGACCCTTGAAAATAAAGGTCCTCTAGGATAGCTTGCAACAATAAAAGCGACAAAACAAGCAGAGGATAAACACACGAGAGAGCAAATCCAAACGTGTCCTGGGAAGCCCGAGGTGAGACTTAACCTAGTCCCTGCAAATGTCTTCCCTGAGAGCACACTAACTCTCTGCCAACATCTTGGCCCTGGAGAGTCAATTGTGTGAGTGTGATCGCATCCGATCTTTGATCACAATAGGTGCAAGACGGCTAGCCACAAGTAAGTTACGCACCTCCGGAGGCTTTCCTGATGACTCCAAATGGGTGGATGGGCATGCTGATTGTCCGCAGCTGACTGTGGGCCAGACAGAAAAGTCCAGCGGGGCCCTGGAATATCTCAGGTGGTGCCTCCCCTGCTGGGTTTCTGTTCCTAGCAGTCAGGCTGAGGAGGCCAGTTGCCCATGTGTGGCAAAACCAAATGTATCCAGAGGACACAATCTTGCTGGGGCCTCCAACTGTTATATCTGGACAGCGAGAAAACAAACATTTTGCCACACAATTAAGTAGCCAAATTAAGGAGTCTTTATTTTAAAACCAGTGACCATATGGGAACTATAGTTACCAAATTATACAGCCCTGAATGAACTCAGGGGGTTGCTTTTAAAGGCAAAAAAGAAGCGAGGTGGTGGTGGTGGTGAGCACCTAGCCAAAGCAGTTTTACAGAAGTGAAACAGGCTTTCGGTTATTGTTGGAATAATGTAGGGAAAGAGTGCTCAGTGAAGCATTTTACAAAAACAAAACAATGTACTCAGTTATCTTGGCCTTTTACAGAGGTTAAGGCAGCATCCTGAGGGGTTTTCCGGGATTCGAAGACATCAGGGAACATTTATGGCTTTTACAGAACTAACATTATGACTTTACACAACTCTTTTCATTTACTCATCTGCAAATCTTGCAAAACTCGTTCTATGGTCACGGATATGATGTTTCTACATTTCAAGAGGAGGGGAAATAGACAGACTTCTGCATGTGCCCCAGCTGGGATCCACCCGGCAACCCCCATCTGGGGCCGATGCTTGAATCAACCAAGCCATTTTTAGTGCCTGAGGCTGACACTGGGACCAACAAGCTATCTTCAGCACCCGGAACTGACGCTCAAACCAATCAATTCCCACTGGCTGCAGGAAGGGAAGAGAGAGAGAAGGGGCCGAGGGAGAGAAGCTAATGGTTGCTTCTCCTGTGTGCCCTGACCAGGAATCGAACCCCAGATGTCCATACGCCAGGCCAATGCTCTTTCCACTGAGCCAACAGTCCAGGGCTGCAATTTTTTTTTTATGAATTGATTTTAGAGAGACAGAGAGGGAAGCATTCATTTGTTGTTTCACATAGTATGTGTACATTGTGGACCAGACATTTTGAGCCCTGTGTTTTGACACTGTCATGGGTACACTGACAGAGTGTCACATAGCTCTACTGGCAGGGTCTGGGCAGTATCCCATCATCAAACATTTTTGCAGCAAAACACCTGGGCATTCACACTAAAATAAGCCTACAAATAGCTCCAAATTTGTTCATTGCTTCAGGCCAGATTTTGTCCCCAAATGAGTTCAATTCAGGTTGGGGGTTGCCACAAACCAGGACAATGGCTATTTAGGAATCATAGCCCAGGGTAGTAAGCACTGGCTGAGACCATGCCCTGAAAGTGGCAGGAACCACAGGGACCTCAGCCCTGATTCATTCCTTTCTGCAGCTTTTCAGTTGTTTAGGCTGACTGAAAGCCAGGAGAGGGCGCTCATGAGACCCCAGGATCAAGCCTGGCAGCAGGTCTGGCTACCTGATTTGCAGAGCCCAGTACAAAATGAAACCATGGGGTGCCTGGTTCAAATTTAGTGAGAATTTCTTGATGCCGAGAGCAGAGCGCTAAACGAAACACGGGGCCCCTTTGCGTTCAGGGCTTTGTGTAACGCACGGGTTACACACCATGGAGGTGGCCCTGGCTGCGAGTACCTTTGCCCAGAGCTGGTTTCTCCTCCCCAGTAGCCCAGGCTCCAGTCCTGCTGTGCTCTGGCTTCGGAGGTTGAGTCCTTCTCTGTGTAGGACCCCAGGCAGGACCTGAGATGGGCAGGCAGTGTGATAAGGATAGGGACAGAATTGTCACCAGCCCAGTGAGAAGAGGGACTCTGGGCAGATTTCATTTGCTTTTTGGAAACCAAAGCAGCAGGCAAGACATTTCTTACACAGATGCTCCTTGACTTACAGTGAGGTTCTGTCCGATAAAGTTCAAAATATCGTTAAGTCAAAAATACATTTAATACACCCACCCTCCCAAACATCATAGCTTAGTCTGGCAGACCTTAAACGTGCTCAAAATGTTTACATTAGACTACAGTTGGGCAAAGTCATCTCGCTCCTGCTACCCAGCGTTACAAGAATATCATACCATGTAATGTAACCCAGGAAACTATGAAAACTGAAAAATTGGAAGTATGGTTTCTACTGAATACATATTGCTTTTGCACCACTGTAAAGTTGAAAAATTGTAGTTCGGGGACCATCTGTGCACCTCAGTGGAAGGACTGTGATGTCATACTTAGTCCTCATGTGGTAAGAGCAAGCTGACCTCACTGGGAACCCAGGTCAAACGTGCTTCATTCACGGAGAGCCCTAGAGTAGTGGTCCAATTAACAAAGTGAGGAACCCTGAGATATAGGAGAACTGAGGCAGGGCTGACAGGACCCTGACTTTTAAGGGAGCCAGTGAAAGGAGAGGTGGGGAACTGGGAGGGGTCGAGGTAGGAGCCAAGTGATGAGGAGAGGAGGCCACACAACTCAGGCTTCTGCAGAGGCTGGGGACTCCTGAGCTATCTCTGCTGGACTGGCCATGGAGTAGAGGGAGGAGAAAGCAGGTCAGGACATGCTGGGGACCTGGAGTGAGAGAATCATTCCTGGGAGGCCAGGTGAGAACTGGAGGAGAGACAAACCCCAAAAGAAGCAAGTCCTGAAGGAGAGATACTCCCATTACAAGGACAGGACACCGAGGCTCGAGCCCAGTCAGAACCCAGGGGCGTCAGGGCAGGAGCTGGAGTGGCCTGGATGTGGTTCCAAAGTGCGGGCTCCATAGCTGAGAGCACTGCGCAGCTTTGTGGTCAGAACGACAGACAGTAGCTAGTGCCGGCGAGTTCACAGCAAAATCGGGACCCCTCATGCTGCTGATGGGAATGAGATGGCAGCCGCTGCAGAAAACTGTCCGCGGCTCCCGAAACTATCCAACACAGTTGTCATATGACCCAGCAATTCCACTCCTAGGAAAACACCCAAGGGAACTGAAGACATAGGTCCACACAGAGATCCCTACATGCGTATTTGTGTGATGAATTGATAAAATAAGGACTATCCATGTAGCGGAGTATTAGCTGGCTATGAAAGGAAATTAGTGAAGTACTGACTCAGGCTAGAGCCTGGATGAGCTGTGAGAAAACAATAAGTGAAAGGAGCCAGTCACAGAGAGTAATATATTGTATGTTTCCGTTTATATGGAGCATAGAGAGTAGGTAAACCATGGAGACAGGGGAGGAGACGGGAGGATGACCGGATTGCAAGGTTTCTTTCTGGGGTGATGAAAATTTTCTAAACACTGTGATGGTTGCAGGACTCTGTGATAATACTAAAAACAACAACATTCAATTGTACACTTTTAATGAGTGAACTGCATGGTATTTGAATATTATCTCAATAAAGTGATCACCAAAAGATTAGAAATAGAAAGGGTTCATCACAGACCTTAATAGGAAAGCAAAAACTATACATCTTTGACCTGCCCATGCAGAGAAAATGTTACAGTAGCAGGAAGTGGGAGAGGCGGGTCCTTTAAGTCCTGGTCTCAAAACCATGTTTGATTGGTCAAGGCAGTCACCGGCCCACCCAGGTCCGAGAAGTAAAGGCTCTGTGACTGGCTTGAATCCACCACACCCACTAACAGCAGCAGGAAGCACCTACCATGGCAGGGGCTCTCTGAAGAGCAGTTTAGGAGGTGCTATGGGAAACCCCATTTTACTGAGGAGGAGACTAAGGCTCAGGGAGTTAAATAATGTGCTCAGGATTGCCCAGCAATTAGGAGGGAGAGCCAACACCTGAACCTGAACAGTCTGGCCTCAGAATCTGTGCTCTTGACCTCCACTGCGCTACTTGGTTGGAGTGGGAGCTCCTGGGAACAAAGATTCATTAGTCAATCATCTGAAAGTATGTGTTTTTCAGCATTTACAGAGCACTACCTATGTGCTAGGCACTGTCCCCAAAATGGCAAATGCCACCTCGTTCAACCCTCTTGCAAACCTGTGAGGTAGGTCTGTTAGACTGGACCATATTTAAATTGGGTTAAAGGGGGTTAAGGTCAAATATTGGCACTTCCAAATCGTTCACCCTGATCATCCTTGTTTAACAGGTAAGGAAACTGGAATTCAGAGAAGTAAAGTAACTCTACTAAAGTCACACAGCACTAGTGGTAGGTGAAGCTGGGATTCAGACCAGGCCTAAAGCATTCCACCATGGAGGCCACTGGACATGCTGGGATGGGTTGAGTGTGTGGATGAGTGAATGAATGACTTGAGTGGGGGGAGTAACGGGAAACCAGAGGAATGTCCAGCCATTCCTCTTGACTTCAGTCCTCTTTCCTCCCTGCAGCCATCATGGGATTATGGGCCACTCACCCTACCTTTTCTACCATCTCCTTCCTCTTCAGTATCTTTGTAGCATCCACCATCTTCCACTGCCATCAGCGTCTGGCTATGGTGCCCACCCCTTGGGCCTCCTCAGGCCACGTGGTCCTGGTCCCCAAATACCTACCCCCAGGAGGATGTATTCACCATCAACTCCAAAGGCCGCCTGGGGAACCAGATGGGCGAGTACACCACCCTGTACGCCCTGACCAAGATGAGTAAGTGGCTGGACTTCATCTCCACCGAGATGCACAACACCCTGGCCCCCATCTTCAGAATCACCCTCCCGGTCCTGCAAGGCGCCACGGCCAGCAGCATCCGCTGGCGGAACTACCGCCTGAACGACTGGATGGAGGAGCGGTACCGCCACATCCCCGGGGAGTACGTGCGCCTCACCGGCTACCCCTGCTCCTGGACCTTCTACCACCACCTGCGCGACGAGATCCTCCAGGAGTTCACCCTGCACAGCCACGTGCGGGAGGAGGCCCAGAATTTCCTGCGGGGTCTGCAGCTGATTGGGAGTCGGCCGGGCATGTTCGTGTGGGTCCATGTGCGACACGGGGACTACGTCCACGTCATGCTCAACATGTGGAAGAGCGTGGTGGCTGACCCGGGCTGCCTGCGACAGGCCCTGGACTGGTTCCCGGCCCGCTACTGCGCCCCAATTTTCGTGATCACCAGCGACGACTTGTCCTGGTGCCCGCAGAACATTGACAGCTCCCTCAGGGACGTGGTGTCCGCAGACAATGGTCTGCTGGGCTCTCCTACCAAGAACTTAGTGCTGCTCACACAGTGTAACCACACCATCACCGTGGGCACTTTTGGCCTCTGGGCCACTTACCTTGCAGGAGGAGACACCGTCTACCTGGCCAACTTCACCCTGCCCAATTCCTTCTTCTGCTTCATCTTCAAGCCACAAGTGGCCTTCCTGCCTGAGTGGGTGGGCATCGCTACTGACCTTGGGCAGGCCAAGATAAATAGCCCCTAGGCCTGCACATGTCCCTTCAGTGTTCTCGGGGGCAGGCAATGTATGGAGTGCAGCCCTGGGGCTCAGGATCAGACACTCAAAGTTGAATCTAGGCTCCTTTGCTTCTCAGTAGGGTGACCTCAAACAAGTAACTTAATCTCTCTGTGCCTTAGAATGCCACCTACAAAATGAACATAATACAGCCCTGGCTGGGTATCTCATCTGGTGGGGCATTGTCCTGAGACACCCAGGTTGTGGGTTTGATCCCCAGTCAGGGCACATACAGGAATGAACCAATGAATGCATAAAGAAGTGCAACAATAAATTAATGTCTCTCTCTCTCTCTCTTTCTCTTTCCATCTCTCCCTCCCTTATTTCCTTTCTCTAAAGAAATAAATCAATGAAAAAGTGAGCCTGATACAAATTTTACATCGGCAGCCTCTCGTGAGAACTGAACAAGTTTCTTTACTGCCTGGAAACACAGTGAGCGCCGGTCGCCAACACACGTGGGGCAGCAAGCCCTACACATTCAGACTGCGGGAGGATGGTGTCAGATCTTTGCTCTCTCCTTCTTTGCATCCCTGGGAGCACAGAAACGAAAGATTTCCCCTTGGCTCCTGGGAGAGTTTGGCGATGAAGCCATTCTTGCCTTCAGCTAAAGGCAGCTAAGAATTCAGGTTTTGGAGTTGATGGGGTCTCCTCATGAAAGAACAGGAGTGGGTGACTCTCAAGGAGATGCCTTTGTTGGGGAGGAGAGTCCCCTGCCATGGGTGTAGGGGTGGGAGGCCGAACAGTGATGGCAGGTCTCAGGACTCAATACCAGACCTCGACCTGCAGCAGCACACACCCAGAGTCCCCATGTCATAGAAGCAGCAGCTGGCTTCAAGGGGCCACAGAGCCCAGACCACAGCCATGTCAGCAGTCACTTGTGTGCAGGTGACCTACCTGGTGTAAGGCTAATAGCCACAGCCACCATCACAGCCGCCTGGCCCACGCAGGTTCGCATTTGATTCAGACAGACAGTAATGAAACAATGGAACCAAGAACTGGTGGGCCATTAGCTTTAATCCTAGCTTGCACCCGGCGGGCAAGAAATACACACAGTGGGAAACACGTCTCTTTCCGTTCAGGGCTTCCAAAGCCACTGACTTATCTGAGTTTCCTAGAATCAAAGGTTTCTAGCTCACCAACCTTATTCACCTCTGTTTCCCATCTCCTTCTTTCTGCACAAACTGGCTTCTTCTTCAGCACTCCGCCATCTTGGATGTTTCTCCTCTCCTCCACGTTGCCTTTCTCTGCTCTCCTCTCTAATGCTAATCTCAGGAACCAAGAGAGAGCAAGCTCCCAGTCTGCCCCGTTTTATTGTGTAGAAACCAAAACCTTTAATCCAATATACAAACAAGGAAGCAAGGAAGTCTCTGATACAAAGTCACTTATCTGAGGCATAATGGGATTCCTCATGAGAGTGCACCACCCCCAACACACATTAATATAATCATGCCCATCCCAAGCAAGAAGAGCAACTAATATCATCACCTGGGTGACAGGCTTCCACGTGGGCAGCACCATCTTTAACAAAGTGAGCATAATATATTTTATCTGCCCAACACCTGGGCACTGCCTGTGCCCCCAGGACTTGATGCCATTTTGAGAAACCCCAGTATGAGCAAAAGTTGAATTAAGTGACTTGGTTTCTAGGTGTTCAGTGTATTTTATTTTAAAGTGTGGAGATACCAGTATTTTTATTGGTATAATTCTTCTTTTGGATATTAAAAAAAATACTCAACATATAGACATGTATATTTAAAATTTCCACTGATAAATTCAATTTAAAAAATGAAAGAAAATAAAGTTTCCACTGAACATAGGTGCACTAGTTTAAAAAGCGTTTAGACCATATCTCTTTCTGTTTTAAAACTTTCCAAGTGTCTTATTTATTTGAATTCCCATTTTGTGCATATTTCTGAGAATAAGCACATTTCTACCTGTGTATTAATAATACTGCATCTCCCCAGAGCCATTTTGGGCCTCAGTCTACTTCCTTGATTCTTTGATGGAGTCATCAGTGTGTGTGACTGATGTTAAAGCAGGGGGAGGGTTGGTGGGAAGGGGAGGGGCACTGGAGAGAGATGTCCTGTACTAGCTATATATTAACCCCAAATTTAGCTTAAAATGACACCAATACTTTATTATCTCTTATCTGTTCTTTATTATTTCTTATGAGTTTGGAAGTGGCCTGGCTGGGCGATTCTGTTTAGGACAGTGGTTCTTAACCTTTTTTGAGGTACCAAACCCACCAGTTTCATATGCGCATTCACCAAACCCTTCTTTAGTGATAAATAAAATATGATTTTTTTTCCAAATTTAAGACATAGGTATATGTTTTTTTACTGCTGCACAAAATGAGCCGTGCATGAACATCACCTTGCTCAAAGAACAAAACCAACAAAGTGCATGAACCACAACAAATTACAGTATTACTTTATTCTGGCCTCCATGGCAGAGGCTTCTCCGAACACCTGAGACCGACTCATCGAACCCCTAGGGTTCGATAGAACCAAGGTTAAGAACCACTGATTTAGGATGTCCAGTGAGGTTGCTGTCAGGGGCCAGCTGGCCAGGGCTGCAATCATCTGAAGGCTTGACAGCAGCTGGAGGACCCATTTCCATGGCTGGCAAGTTGGTGCTGGGTCTTGGCTCTTGGTCACATCATCTTGATGTGAGCCTCTGTGGGGCTGTTTGAATGTCCTCACAATATGGTGGCTGGGTTTCCCCAAAGAGAGAAATCCAAGAGGCCAAGGTGAAAACTGCAGTGCTTTTTTTGTATCCGAGCCTCACCTAGTCACACACTATCACTTCTGTTATATGCTATTGATCACACAGAGCTGCCCTGACTCTGTGTGGGAGGGGACTATGCAAGGGTATGAAGACCAGAAGGTGAGGACCATTGAGGGCTGTCTTGGAGCCTGGCATAATAGCTTGCTTGGGTTGCTGTAACAAAGTATCACGGAAGGGAGGGCTTAAACCACAGAAATTGCTGTCTCACTATTCTGGAGGCTGCAAGTTCAAGATTAAGGTGTCAGCAGGGTTTGTTCCTTCTGAGGGTCATGAGGGAGGTTGTGCTCCAGGCCTCTGTCCTTGGCTTGTAGATGGCCACATTGTCCCTATGTCTTCATGTCTTCCCCCACACATGTCTGTGTCCTGATTTCCTCCTTTTATAAGAACACCAGTCATAATAGATTAAGTCCCGCCTAAGGACCTCAATTTAACTTAGTTACACCTATACAAATTCTGTCTCCAAATGTGGTCACATCCTGAGGTACACAGAGTTAGGACACCATTCAACCCATAGCCTGGCTGCCCCAGGCTCCCATCCTCTATTCCCAGCCCTCCCCAAAGAGTCCAATCCTCTCTACTCCCCCTCCCTTCACTTTCCAAGCTCTCAGCTCCAGCCCCTCTTCTCCCCCCCCACCCCCCACCCCCCGCCATAACAGACCTTATCCAGGATCTTCCCTCAAAATTATCCCTTTTGGAGAGAGATGCAAATCAGAAGGACAGTGGAACTTCAGTCCTGACCCTGGCCCTCTGTCAAGTTCAAATGCGACATCAGTACACAGAAGTGAATGGCAATGTATCTCACACTTCAAGAAAATACTTTTGCCATGTTCCTCCTGTCACTCCTCCAACTCTCTTCTCCAACTTTTCTTGGCCCTGCTCTATGCCCTGGCAGACTGACAGATAGTCTGCTGTAGACAGAATGTGCTGCCATCCCTCCCCCTCCCCCCCATTAACTGGTTGGAGCCCTAACCTCCAGAATGATGGCACTTGGAAGTGGAGCATTTGTTGGGTGGAATCCTCATTAGTGATTGTAAAGCCAGTAGTCACGGTCAGGATCACAGCTGCCGGACCCGTGCAGGTTCGCATTAGATTCGAACAGTCGGTAATGAAACACAGGAGCCACAAACTGGTAAGCCATCCGCTTTAATTCTAGCTTGCACCCGGCGGGCAAGCAAAAACACACACTGGGCTCCAAAACCCACACATTCAGTGCTCACAAAGCTACTGACTTATCCGAGTTTCCTAGAATCAAAGGTTTCTAGCTCACCAGACTTAATTCACCTCTGTTTCCCATCTCCTCCTGCACAAACTCTTAACAAACTGGCTTCTCACTCAGCACTCTACCATCTTGGATGCTTCTTCTGGCCTTCACGTGGCCTTAATCTGCTCTCCTCTCTAATACCTCAGGAACTGAGAGAGAGAGATCAAACTACTGGTCTCTCCCACTTTATACCATAGAATCAAAACCTTTAATCCAATTATACAAACAAGGAAGTCTCTGTATAATGGGATTCCTCAGGAGAGTGCACCACCCCACATCATCCAATCAGTCAAGGGGGTGGGGAAGAGTTTACTCTTAAACTAAGCCTTAGGCTATAACCACCCAGCCTGCTTACATTACAGCCTTTCCCCCACACCCATCCCAAGTATAAGGGCAAATAATCTCACTGGGTGATAGGCTTCCATATGGGCAGCGCCATCTTTAACAAAGTGAGCATAATATATTTTATCTGCCCAACAGTGATTAATGTCCTTATAAAACAGAGACGCGAGAGATTATTTCTTTTTATTCGGTCAGTCTGCAAATTTAAGGAAGTGCTTTCTGCACCAGGGACCAAGTCTGCAGGTATCTTGACCTTGGACTGTTCAGTATTCAGAACTGGAAGGAATACAGTTCTCTTGTGGAAGCCTCCCAGTCTGTGGTTTTTTTATTATAGCAGCATGAACTGACTAGTCAAGCATCTAAGGACTCCCTCACCCTCTGCCTTCCTGGTGGCTGGCGCAGGGCTTGAGAATGGGGGTGGGGGGCAGTCATAGCCCAGAAGTTGGAGGAGGAAGGGAGAGAAGCTGGGATATTCTCCCAGATCTGTCCTTGCTGACTTCTTTCCTCGGTTTTCCTACAGACTGCCCACACCTTTGCAAATCATCCTCTCAAACTCCTTTCCTGTTGCCACCTATGGGTGCCTCATCTCTTGCTGGGACCCTGAGCAGCGCCACCAGGATTTGGGTATTATACAGAAGAAATTCCCACATTGGCACTTTCCTCTGACTGAAATCACCGGCTGACTCTCTTGCTAGCTGAATGGAATGAGGACTGGTGTTGGGCAGATAAAATATATTATGCTCACTTTGTTAAAGATGGCGCTGCCCACATGGAAGTTTGTTGATATTAATGTGTATTCTGGAACAGGCTGTGGGCAGGCCGGGTCGTCATAGCCTAAGGCTTAGTTTAAGAGTAAGCTCTTCTCCACACCCTTGACTGATTGGATGATGTAGGGTGGTGATGTAGGGAGGTTTCTTGTATGTATAATTGGATTAAGGGTTTGGATTATCTATGTTATAAACTGGGGCAGTCCGGTAGCTTGATCTCTCTCTCTCTCTCTTGGTTCCTGGGTTCCTGAGATTAGTATTAGAGAGGAGAGCAGAGTAAGGCCACGTGAAGGCCAGGAGAAGCAGCCGAGATGGCAGAGTGCTGAGGAAGAAGCCAGTTTAAGAGTTTGTGCAGGAGGAGATGGGAAACAGAGGTGAATAAGTCTGGTGAGCTAGAAAGCTTTGATGCTAGGAAACTCGGATAAGTCAGTAGCTTTGTGAGCACTGAATGTGTGGGTTTTGGAGCCCAGTGTGTGTTTTTGCTTGCCTGCCGGGTGCAAGCTAGGATTAAAGCTGATGGCTCACCAGTTTGTGGCTCTTGTGTTTCATTGCCATCTGTTCGAATCCAATGCGAACCTGCATGGGTCGGGGCTGCTGTGATAGTGGCCTCGACTACTGGCTTTACAACTGGTCTCAAAGTCAAGTTGTTTCATAGAAAATAATGATATTCATAGAAAATGTGATATTTCATGTAGGCTTCAGGGACAAAGATGCAACCGCAGTGCTACAAGCACCAGTTCCCAGGGCTGCTGGGCTGAGCTCTAGTTTCTTACATGTCTTTTCTTGAGCATCCTGGGGGTGACGGATGTGCTGGGGGACAATCAGAAGCCCTTCCCTCACGGCCATTCCCTGTTGTCTCCCCCTGGAGGTCTCCACCCAGAAGGGACCCTGCTGGTGGTCAGAGTGCTCACTGGCTAGCTCTTGGGAGCTGGGTGCAGTCGGGTGACATCCCATAGTCAGTTCTGCTTCATCTAAATCCTAAGGGACCCAGCCCCACCCTCATACTTGAATTACCTTATTCAGAGTGGAAGTTCACATTCTCCATAGCAGTAGCAGAGCAGCCACCACCAGCAAATTGCACCAATTCATTCCACAAATTTTCAGTGAGCTCCTGACTGGGTTTACAAGTCCAAAGTAGAAGATGGTGAGCCCTTTAAAGACCTCCCCCTGCTCCTTACCAGCTGGGACAAAAGGAAGCCTGGATGGAACTACTGACTGTAAAGCCAATGGTCAAAGCCATTATCACAGCCACCTGGCCCATGTAGATTTGCATTAGATTTGGACAGTCGGTAATGAAACAATGGAGCCAAGAACTGGTGAGCCATCAGCTTTAATTCTAGCTTGCACCCGGCGGGCAAGTAAGAACACACACTAGGCTCCAAAACCCACTCATTCAGTGCTCACAAAGCTACTGACTTATCCAAGTTTCCTAGCATCAAATCTTTCTAGCTCACCACACTTATTCACCTCTGTTTCCTATCTCCTTCTCCAGCACAAACTCTGCACAAACTGGCTTCTTCCTCAGCACTCTGCCATCTTGGCTGCTTCTCCTCTCCTCCATGTGGCCTTACTCTGCTCTCCTCTCTAATACTAAACTCAGGAACCAAGAGAGAGCAAGCTCCCCATCTATCCCACTTTATAGTGTAGAAATCCAAACCCTTAATCCAATCTACAAACAAGGAAGTCTCTGATACAGAGTCACTTATCTGAGGCATAATGGGATTCCTCATGAGAGTGCACCACCCCACATCATCCAATCAGTCAAGGGTGTGGGGAAAAGCTTACTCTTAAAACTTGCATGTGGGCAGCGCCATCTTTAACAAAGTGAGCATAATATATTTCATCTGCCCAACATGACCGTCCTCAAAAACAGAGCTTTTCTGGCCTGGTACTCCAAATGGTATCGGGCACAGAGTATGCATTTGTTATGGGTCAAATTGTATCCCCTAAAAATAAAAGTGTTGGAATTCTGCCCACCCCCAGAACCTCAGGATGTGATGTTACTAAGGAATAGGGTCTTTATAGAGGTAATTAGTAAAGGTGAGGTCACACTGGAGTAGAATGGGCTCTTACTCAAACATAGTGGTGACACAGGGACATGTAAGAACACCATCTAATGACAGAGGCAGGGCTTGGCTTTCAGCCTTCAGAATAGTGAGAGAATGATTTTCTATTATTTTAAGCCCCCAGTTTGTTTTACGTTGTAATAGCAACCCTGGAAATGAACAGTGTGTGAGGCATATTTACCAAAGGGGTTGAGCAGTTGCTGAGTTGCTGCGAAGCTCCCGGTTCAGTGCACAAGCGGACTAGAGACAACAGTTTTCCGGCTGCTTTGGCCCCAGGCTTGTGTTCATGGTCAGACTGTGGAACCCAGTAACCATTCATTCAGAGGAGTGCACAGTGGCTGAGTCAAGCAGGGTGTGACCTGGTTGAACAAGTGTGGCGCAGATGTGACCTGACACAGCAACATCTCTGCTTCCAATTTATAGTCACTCAAAGCCTCAGAGCCCATTTGGATCACATGAGAGTTTTCTTTCTAGGACAGTGGTTCTTAACCTTTTTTTGAGGTACCGAACCCACCAGTTTCATATGCGCATTCACCGAACCCTTCTTTTTTTTTTTTTTTCACCGAACCCTTCTTTAGTGATAAATAAAATATGATTTTTTTTCCAAATTCAAGACATAGGTATATGTTTTTTTACTGGTGCACAAAATGAGCAGTGCATGAACATCACCTTGCTCAAAGAACAAAACCAACAAAGTGCATGAACTCACAACAAATTACAGTATTACTTTATTCTGGCCTCCGCGGCAGAGGCTTCTCGGAACCTCTGAGACCGACTAATCAAACCCCTAGGGTTCGATAGAACCCAGGTTAAGAACCACTGGTCTAGGAGAAACTCAGGCCTGTCAACTCAATGGCTAGACCTGAATTGAACCAACCTAACTAGAGATCCGGGCCCCTTCGGTCACCCCCCAGTTGTTGAACCCACCCAGACATAGATCCTGGGTGGTACCACCTCTCCAGCCCCCTTGGATTTGAATGACAGGAGCGAGGGAGGCTGGGTTCCTGAATAAGGTTAACTTTACAGCTTAGCTGATAACTCAGGAGATTGTGCCTTATCACCTACAGGTTCCAGGTAAGTCCTCTTTCCTCATCACCTGTGTTCACTAAGCACATGAAATGTGTGTCACGTGGTACCTCAGGGCGAACACAACTTTGTGGCTCTCGGCCCTGATTTCATGCTCCCACATTCATTCGCTGTATTATCACAGCAAAGTGACCTCACCTCTCTGAGGGTTGAAACAATGCTCAGCCAAAGAGCACATGTCTTAGGAAATATCCAGAAAAGGTCAATCTTTAGAGACAGAAAGCAGATTAGATTGGTGGTAGCCTCGGGCTGGGAGGTAGAGAGTTGAGAGGAAATGGAGTGATTCCTTCACTGGATATGGGGTTTCTTTGGAGGTAATGAAAATGTTCTGAAATTGATGGTGGCTATGGGTGTACAACTTGACACCCATTCTGTTCCGTAAGCCACTGATCTATAGGCCACTAAAAACCAATGAATTGTGTATTTTTTTTTAATTTTTTAAAATTTCTTTTTATTTTATTCATTTTAGAGAGGAGACACACACACAGAGAGAGAGAGAGAGAGAGAGAGAGAGAAAGAGAGAAAGGGGGGAGGAGCTGGAAGCATCAACTCCCATATGTGCCTTGACCAGACCAGTGCAGGGTTTTGAACTGGCGACCTCAGGGTTCCCAGGTCGACACTTTATCCACTGCACCACCACAGGTCAGGCCATGTGTATTTAAGTGGGTGAATTTTATAATATGTGTATAATATCTTGTTGATTGAAAAATAATATGAACTACATGTTTCATCACCAAGAAGGATTTATTCAGAAAAAAGAAAAGGGTTGCGCCTGACCTGTGGTGGCACAGGGGATAAAGCATCAACCTGGAACGCTGAGGTAGCCGGTTCGAAACCCTGCACTTGCCTGGTCAAGGCACATATGGGAGTTGATGCTCCTGCTCACCCCCTTTCTCTCACTCTCTCTCCTCTCTAAAATGAAGAAAGAAAGAAAGAAAGAAAGAAAGAAAGAAAGAAAGAAAGAAAGAAAGAAAGAAAGAAAGAAAGAAAGAAAGAAAGGGTTGCAACCCAGTGCATGCAGATGTGGTGAGCCACGTGTACACTCCTACTTAGGTGCCAAGATGGAGGGGTATTTATATAGAGTTCTTCCTGTAGGCATTCTCGCGATAACTTAAGAGTACAAGAACTTCTATAAGTCCTTGCTCCTCCCATATACCCTGCTGACTGATTATGTTTGTTTAAAGTTCAACTTAGTCTTTATCAAACTTAATAAAGCTGTTATTAAAATATATTCCTGGAGCCTGACCAGGCGGTGATGCAATGGATAGAGTGTTGACCTGGGACACTGAAAACCCAGGTTTGAAACCCCAAGGTTGCCAGCTTGAGAGCAGGCTCATCTGGCTTGAGCATGAGATCATAGGCATGACCCCATGGTGGCTGGCTTGAACCCAAACATCGCTGGCTTGACATCCAAGGTCACTGGCTTGAAGCCCAACATTGCTGGCTTGAGCAAGGGATCACTGGCTCAGCTGGAGCCCCCCAGTCAAGGCACATATGAGAAAGCAATCAATGAACAACTAAGGTGCCGCAACAAAGAACTGATGCTTCTCATCTCTCTCCTTTCCTATCTGTCTGTCCCTCTCTCTCTCTCTGCTTATATATATAAAAGAATAACCAGCATCTGGCTCATAGACACGTAGTAAGTGTTGGCTATCACCACACTTTTTTTTTTTTTGCACAGAGCAAAGGGTGCTGTTATGTGTGAACTCTGAGGTAGGAACAAGTGGATTTCCACTTTTGCGTGAGGGTGTGGTGGTGATGGTTAAAAGGAAAAAAAAAAAAGACAGCTTTGAGACCCTCAGGGAAATTATAATTTGGGCTGCATATTATATGATATTCAGAGATCACTGTTAATGGTTAGCTCTAGTAACAGCATAGTGTTTGTTATACTTTTTTATTTTTAAAGAGGTAAAGAGAGAGAGACAGGAACATTGAGCTGCTACTGTATGTGCCCTAACCAGGGAATTGAACTGGCAACCTCCGTGCTCTGGGATGATGCTCCAACCAACCAAGCTATACAACCAAGGCTTAACTTATTTTTAAATTAATTAATTTATTTATTTTTCTTCTTTTTCAAGTGAGAGGAGGGGACATAGAGGAACAGACTCCCACATGAACCCCAATTGGGATCCACTTGGCAACCCTTGTCTGGGGCCAATGCTTTGCACATCTGGGGCCATGCTCACAACCAAACTGTTTTTAGCACCTGAGGCGGAGGCTCCTCACAGTCCCAAAAAACAGGTATCAGTGTTCAGGAAAATGTGGGAAGTATTCACCTCAGAGCCCAGGGTCAATGCGCTCAAACCAATTGAGCCATGGCTGCAGGAGGAGAAGAGAGAGAGAGAAGAAAGAAGGGGAGGGATGAAGAAACAGATGTTTTTTTGTCCTGTGTGCCCTGACCAGGAATTGAACCTGGGACATCCACACACCAGGGCGATGCTCTACCTCTTAGCCCATGGCGAGGGCTTTAAAATTTATTGATTGAGTTTTAGAAAGACAGAGAGATGAAGGAGGGGGAAGCATTCATTTGTTGTTCCACTCAATCTGCATTCATTGGGTTGCTTCCTGTGTGTGCCCTGACCAGAGATTGAACCCGCAACCTTGTCATTTCAGGATGACACTCTTTTTATTTTTAATTATTTACTGATTGATTGATTTTAGTGAGAGAGGCAGGGAGAGTGAGAGAGAAAGACAGGAACATCAAGCTGCTCCTGATTGTACCCTAACCTGGGATTGAACCAGCAACCTCTGTGCCTCAGGGTGATGCTCTAACCAACTGAGTTCTAACCTTCCTCAGCTTGGCAACATTCATGAGCCTCCGCTGTGGCCACAGGGAACATCCATCCATCCACCTTCCCACACATGGTCCCAGACCCCTTTCCCCCCATAGTGATAAGCAAAACATATCCTGGGCTCAGATACTTAAAACAAACTTTTCACCTATAGGCTTGTCTGGTAAAATGTTCAAAAGTCATGGTGATGCAGGACAATTTTTATTAATTGATATTAGAGTGGGAGGAAGGGGGAGAGAGAGAGA
This sequence comes from Rhynchonycteris naso, assembly GCA_037038555.1. Lineage (NCBI taxonomy): Eukaryota > Metazoa > Chordata > Mammalia > Chiroptera > Emballonuridae > Rhynchonycteris > Rhynchonycteris naso. The sequence continues at coordinate 248,817,804 of CM072997.1, read as the reverse complement.
GACAGAAACATTAATCTATCTGTTCCTGTATGTGCCCTGACAGGGTATTGAACCTGCGACCTTGGTATATCAGGATGATGCTCTAACCAACTGAGCTGTCTGGTCAGGGCAGAACAATTCTTTATTAGGTAACTTCTGGAATCCCTAGCCTGGTCATGAAATGAGGTGGTAAGTAGCATCTATGCACTCCACCTACATGCACACTATCAGTACATCCTTGGAGCCTGGTGAGCTGTTACCAGATTCACCTACATTTTAAGGACATCATCTCAGGATGTGGACTTCTGGAAATCCCCTACTATCTACCAAGAAATGTCCTAGGCAGTGGGGACACAGTAGGGAGCAAGTCAGACATGCTTCCTGCTCTCAGAACTATCACCATAGAAGGAGGTGTTTCAGTTAGCTGATGCTGTGTAACAAGCCACTACAAAACAGAATAGTTTCAAATGCAGATTTTTTTCTTTCTCACAGTTAATATGGATTGGCTGGGTGATTTTTCTTTCCATGTGGTGTTGTCCAAGGTGTCTCATGCAGCTGCTTTTAGCAGGCAGCTTGGTTAGAACACTTTGTTGTTAGTATTCAGGGTCTCATGAAGAGAAGCCGCAAAGGAATGAAGCAGCAACAATACTGCAAGTGGAGGACCCCAATCTCTCCAGGCTTGAGGTGCCTTGGAGCGATCAGCTATCCAACTTATTAAGCAAAAACATGACATCATGCATGAGAAACTAACAAGCAGAATACAGTGTCCAGTTTTATTATTTAGTTTTGCAAAACTGATTAGATTTCTCTTGCCCTTTCTGAGACATAACACCACACCATCTGCTGTCTGATTCTTGACCTGCAGAAAGCTCCAGCAGGGCCAAGCATCCACGTCCTTGAGCCTTCCCTGGACACGACTGCCTTCAGTCATGTATGCTTGGTCTCGACCTTCACTTCCTCAGGATGGGAACAGAAAGTCACTCAGTGCTTTGGCTTTCCTCCAACACTTCATGTGGCCCTTCTCCTACAGGGTAGGCTGCACTTCCTAGGAGTGTGGCAGCTGGAGTCCCAAAAAAACAGGTATCAGTGTTCAGGAAAATGTGGGAAGTGTTCGTGCAGCACCTCGCTTATGATCAGTACCCATTTGGGGGCTTCAGAGTCACTGTCCTTGGTTACTAGTGATTGTCTACCTCTCCCATAGGGCCTCCCTGCTTGTCCACAGGACCTTCTGAAGCAGGGACTGGCTATTTCACTGATGGAGGAAGGTCAGTCTCTCACCCAAGGCCTCTCAGCTTACATGTGGCACAGCCAGGATTTGAACCTGGGCCCACCACTCCCAGCGTGCCCCTCTATGGTACTGCCACCGACCTCTCTGCAGCTAACTCCACAAAGGGGATGGCCACCTTCAAATTTGCTAAGTAGGGATTGGGCAAGGAGCCTGGAGGAGCATTAAGGAGCAAGGCTTTGTGAGGCAGGACATTCTGGGTTCGAATCCCAGCTCTGCCCACCTCTGTGGTGGGCCCCAGGGGAGTGTGCATCTCCTCTGCCTCGTTTTCTTCATCCATAAAAGGAAGACGGTCACGAGGGCATGCTGTCTGCAGGCACTGGGAACCGGGCCTGTTCCACGCATTCATTTAACGTGCACCTTTCAGCATTTATTCTCAGCAGAGTCACTCCAAGAAGCAGGACGTGTTGCTTTTAAATAAAACACTGACCGCACCCTTGTCCCTCTCAGCATTTGTCACAGCAGCCAAAAGATGGAAGCAACCCAAGTGCCAGTCAATGGATGAAGGATAAACAACATATCGTGTGGACAGACAATGGGATATTCTTCAGCTGTAAAAAGGGAGGAAACCCTGACACACAATACAACGTGGAGGGACTGTGAGGACATTATGCTGACTGAAATGAGCCTGACCCAAAGGGCAAATACTGTGTGATTCCACTTATCAGAGATACTTAAAATACTAGTCACGATCACAGAGACTTAAAGTAGAATGTTGGGTGTCAGGGGCTGGGGAAAGGAGAAATGGTGAGTTGCTGTTTAATGAGTCAGAGTTTTTTGGGGGGTTATTGTTGTTTATTTGTTTGTTTTAAGTGACAGGAGAGGCAATAGAGAGACAGATTCCCGCATGGGCCCAACCAGGATCCACCCAGCAACCCCTGTCTGGGGCAGATGCTCTAACCAGTGGAGGCACTGGTTGCTGGAGGAGAAGTGGGAGAGAAGGGGGAGAGGGAGGGGAAGAGAAGCAGATGGTTGCTTCTCTTGTGTGCCTTGATTGGGAACAAACCTCGGATGTCGGTATGCTAGGCCAATCAATGCTCTATACATTGAGCCAACCAACCAGGGCATTTTCTTTTTTATTTTAGAGAGAAAGGAAGGAGGGAGAGAGAGAAAAAGATCTGTTGTTCTACTTATTTATGCATTCATTGGTTGATTCTTATATGTGCTCTGACCAGGGATTGAACATTCATCCTCGGCATATTGGGATGATGCTCTAACAACTGAGCTATCTGGCAAGGGCTATATGGGTCAGAATTTTAATTTTCCAAAATGAAAGCATCCTGGAGATTGTTTGCACAACACTCTAAATATACTTAACACTCAGCCCTGGAAGGGTAGCTCAGTTGGTTGGAGCCAAGGTTGAGGGTTTGATACCTGGTCAGGGCACATATAGGAATCAATCAGTGGCCTGACCTGTGGTGGCACAGTGGCTAAAACATCGGCCTGGAACACTGAGATGGTCAATTTGAAACCCTGAGCTTGCTGTGTCAAGGCACATAGTGAGAAGCAGCAATGAGTTAATGTTTCCCGCTCCCCCCCCCCGCCTTTCTCTCTCTAAAATCAATCAGTAAAATCTTAAAACTAAAAAGAATCAACCAATGAATGCATGAAGAAGTAGAACAACAAATTGATTTTCTCTCTCTCCTTCCTCTCTTTCTTTCTAAAATCAACTTTAAAAAAGAATTTAAAAAATAAAATAAAATAAAAAAATAAATATACTTAATGCTACTGAACTGCACACTTAAAAATGGTTAAGATGCCTGACCAGGCAGCGCAGTGGATAGAGCGTCGGACTGGGATGCGGAAGACCCAGGTTCGAGACCCGAGCTTACCAGCTTTAGCGTGGGCCCATCTGGCTTTAGCAAAAGCTCGCCAGCTTGGACCCAAGGTCCCTGGCAAGGGGTTGCTCAGTCTGCTGAAGGCCCGCGGTCAAGGCACATGTGAGAAAACAATCAATGAACAACTAAGGTGTTGCAATGGCAACGAAAAACTAATGATTGATGCTTCTCATCTCTCTCCGTTCCTGTCTGTCTGTCCCTATCTATTCCTCTCTCTGACTCTTTCTCTGTCCCTGTAAAAAAATAAATAAAATAAAAATGATTAAGATGGCAAATTTTGTTTTATTTTATATGTATTTGACCACAATATTTTAGAAAAATACTTTTTTTGGTTTTTTTAAAGTTTTTATTTATTAATTTTTAAGAAGAGAAGAGAGAAAGAAAGAGAAACAGACAAAGAGAAAGGTGGGAGAAACAGGAAGCATCATCTTGTAGTAGCTGCTTCCTGTATGTGCTTTGACCTGGCAAGCCTGGGGTTTCAGGCCAGTGACCTCTCAGTGTTTCAGGTCGACACTTTATCCACTGTGTCACCACAGGTCAGGCAGAAAAAGACTTTGGGGTTTAGGGTTCAAATCCCCGCCCTGCCAGTGTCAGGCTCCCAAAGGTCACCAGCTTGCGCTCAAAGGTCGCTGGCTTGAGCAAGGGGATACTTGCTCGCCTGAGCCTGAGCTCAGATCCCTGGTCAAGGCAGGTAAGAGAAGCAATCAATGCATAACTGAAGTGAAAGCAACTACATGTATTAGTTGTTGCTTCTTTCTTTCTCTCTCTCCCTCCCTTCCTCTCTTGAAAAAGAAAAAACCCTGGCCAGTTGGCTCAGTGGTAGAGCATCGGCCCAGTGTGTGGATGTCCCAGGTTTAATTCCCAGTCACAGGAGAAGCAAACATCTGAATGCTTGGGGAAACCGAGTCGTTTGTCCTGCAGACTGTCCCACATTCTGGACTTGGCTGATTGCATCCTCATGGTGTCAATTCCCAGGCAACTTTATCCTCCTGTTTTCTGAAAACTGGAGATTACAGAGAGAAGCTTGATTGGATTCAGGCTCTAGGGGGTGGGGGTGGCGGGTCCAGAAGGGGTGAAAGGGTTTAGAGATTCATAGGTGATTCAGGGAACCTTCCGTCACCTCACTCAGGGACCCAGAGGGGCTGCTTGTCCCTCCTCCAATGTAAGATTGTTGGGGGTCTGCCCAACAATCCCCCCAGTAAAATTATTCATCAATTCTGCACCTGATTTTGGCAGCGGTAGACAAGCATCGCCCGGAGCCATGACGCACACTCAGGGGGATACACAATGTTCATTTCCTAAGCCGGTAATCTTTTTTGAAATAAGGGAAACTGGGAAAATGTGCTGTTTGCCAGGTGTTTTTCCAAGATTCTGTCCTGCCTGGTTCCAAATTCCAGCTTCTGTGGTTTTTTTTAGCTGTGTGACCTTGGGCAAGTCCCTTTACCTCTCTGTGCCTTGGTTTCCACTCCTGCACTGCAGGGCTACTGAGAGTTTCTACCTCACAGGATTGCTGTGAAGATGGAATGAGGCTGAGTGCTACCAGTTTTGTTTTGTTTTGTTTTGTTTTTGTCAAAAAAGACAGACTGGACTCTGAGGGGCTGCAAGTCAGGAAAAGACTGGCCCAGCGGGACTCTGCCCCCTCCTCCAGGCTGCCTTCCAAGCCTGCCTCTCAGCAGGCAGGTGGGGAGAGAGGACTGGCTCACCTGGCTCCAGCAACCCATTCACCCCGCCTCCCATCAGCTCCGGGAGGCCAGATGGTAGATCCTGGGTGGAGTTTTTCCTGCCACTGGGTAGGACGGGTTCTGGAGACTTCTGAGTGAGAGTTGACCCCAAGGGGAGTAAGCCACTGAGCGTCCCTTCAAGACACCTGTCATAACTCCCCGATTCCTGCAACGGGAACCAGGTAAGAGATGATGAGAGAGGTCGCAGCCTGAAGGGAATTTACACACACACACACACACACACACACACACACACACACACACACACACACACACACGGCGAGAGCTGGGAGCAGACCTCTACGCAGGGACTTGGCTACTGGAGACTCAGTCGCCCCATCCTCATTCTCTGATCCCGTCTAGAGTGCGCGCCCAACCCAGGGCCTCCCCAAGCAGGCAGAGGGTCGTCCCTCCCTGCCCAGGCCCCCGCCGTCTGGTCCCCAGCACATCTGCCATCCAACCTCCGAGCCCGCGCCCTCCTCAGCTCCGTCCCTTCCTTGCAGATTTATTAGTGAGCCCCCACCCCTCTGTTACTCCCCCGACCAAGGCCACCTGCTCCCTCCCTCCCTCTCTTCTTCCCTCCCTCTCTTTTGTCACCAGTTTCCTGGAACCAACTTGAGAATGAATGTACAGATAAAAAGACCAGGGCAGGTCCGCAGAACCAGTTTTCGGGTCCCCTCTTAGGGTCTGCTGCCCCACCTCCGAGAGGGAGGGCAGGACCCAGCACAGGCCCTGGGAGTTCTCTGAGACCCCAGGCTGCCACCCTCACCACCAGGCCTGCCGTCGCCCCAGAGTACGTTGGAGGAGAGCGGGAGCAGGCAGCTGGGTGGGAACGGAATTGGTGACCTGAGCATGGGGGCGGTGGATGGATGCGGTGAAGGGGAGAATGCGGTTGGGAAAGGTTGGCATGGAGGTAGGGAGGGGCTTTCAGAGCAGCTGGAACCTGACTGCAAGTCACAGGGTGTGACGGGGCTGAGCCCGGGAAGGAGAAAGAGGGGCTATTGTGTAGGATCAGTTGGTGACCGTGCCTGGCGGTGGGGTGGGGTGAGGTGGGGAGGAAAGCCCTGGGGGGCTGTGAGCGCTGTAAGTGGCCAGGGGCAGGGCCAGCTCTGAGTGTGCAAACAGGTGTGGGGGTCTTGGGGGCAGCCATGAGGTTGGGTCAGGTTCAGGAGAGGAGAGGATACGGCTGGATCTGGTTCAGAGAGGTGGATGGAACAAGAGAGTTTAATCGAAATTAGCGGCAGATGTTGGGGCCCCACTTTTCTGGGGGACCTGGAGGCCGGATTCTTCATTCAAAGTTGGGCCTCCTTTTCATTCTGTGTCCTACCCCCCAGGGAACGGACCGTCCTCTCTTCACATCCCCCATGTCTGCATGAAGTGACTGGCGCAGCTGTAGGGACTGAGGGCAGATCCCCAGAAGGACGTCCTGACCTCAGAGGACTACAGAACGGCAGGCTCCCCTTGTTTACCAAAAGCAGCCCTGCAACTTAACATCATGACGGGCCGTTGGCATGCCCCAAATTTCCCCATGGACATCTGGCCAGGGGTTTCCCCGATGCCCTCTCCACTCCTCATGCCCAGCCCCGCTTGTTTCCACTCGCCATCTCTGATCAGTCTCTGAATCTGTTTCCTTCGCTTAAAAATTTTCAGAACCTCACAGCGAGGCCCCACTCCCAGAGACTGGGGTCCCCCCCCCCCCCCCCCCCCCCCGCCAGTGGTTCTTCCCACCTTTGCCTCCCCTCCTCCCAGCCACTGATAGGGTCAGGGATCAAAGTCCTGAGGCAAGTCTCTCTTCCCATGCTGAGCACGTGGCTGGGGCCCCTCCCCCTTCCTGGGTCAGGAGGGGAAGCTCCCTTCTAAGAATGTTGACAGATATTGTTCCAGAATATTCTGCTTTTCTTTCCACTCAAAAGAAACTATCCCTATTACCTGTTTGTCTGCTGTAAACAAATTCTGGGTGCCCAGGGGTGCCCACTCCCAGCCCAGAGAGGAAGACTTGATTGTGAGGGTCTGTTCTTCTAATATGCATTTTTCTCACCTACTAGGCACCAGGTATAGAGGCCACAAAGAGTGGGGAGAGGGCTGTAAGGAAATAAGGAACTGCAGGCAAGGCATGCTGGCAAGGCAGGGACAAAGAGAGAGAGAGAGAGAGAGAGAGAGAGAAGAAGAAGAAGAAGGGAGGGAGGGAGAGAGAGAGGGGAAAAAAGCAGATGAAGCCAGACAGGGACCAGACAGTGGTGGAGATCTGTTTTGGGTTGGTTTATTTCAGTGATGGGCAATCTTTTGAGCTTGGTGTGTCAAAATTCGCCAAAAAACTGAGCGGAACTCGGGTGGTGTGTTACTTCGAAAAAAACGGCCTAACTGGAAGTCCCAGAACTAGCCGCTCTGTGCCAGAGTTCTGTTGTTTTGGCCTACAGACCTCCGGCACAGAGTGTCTACACTACAGCAAATGCTTTATCCTTGGCTACTGCACCTGGCCATGCAGGAGCCGAGGATGAAATGTCCTTCTCGGCATGCGGCCCCATACTTCTCTGGTATAGGGATGCACCTGCGTGTCATCGAAAATGGCCACTCGTGTCAGTGCTGACACGCGTGTCATAGGTTCGCCATCATGGGTTTATTTTTTTCAGCTGAGTAAATTTAAAGATCTTATTGGCTTTATTTAATGATTCATGAATCGGACAGCATCCCATCAAGCAGACAGAAAGGATATCTGAGTAGCCGTCCAAAATGAGAGACTTTTATAGACAGAAAGGAACAGGAACAAGAAAGTTATACTAGGCAAGGCACTGGAAGGGTGGCCGAGTGGATAGAGCATCATTCCAGTGTGCCAGGTTGCAGGTTCAGCCCCCAGTCAGGGCACATATAAGATGCAATCAATGAGTGCTAAATGGAACAACTAAGTGGAATTGATGCTCCCCTCTCTCAAAAAATCGATGGAAAATATTAAAAAGAAAGAAAGGAGGAAAGAAAGAAAGAGAGAGAAGGAAGGGAGGGAGGGAGGAAGAAAAAATAAAGAGAAGGGAGGGAGGGAAGAAGAAGGAGTTAAAGTATATACTGGACAAAAATGAATTGGTTGTGGCAAGGTCACCTTTCTTTAGGGGAATGACAGGGGTAGTCAGTGCTAACCAGAAGATTCCTGATTAACCCATTTAAGATTCCATTCCTGGGAGAGGCTGAATCTGGAATTAAGTTAGATCTCTGTTTGGTGACATGGGGCTTAGAATAAGCAATTCCATTTTGAGCCTGTTGTCCTATTCCTAAATAATTCCTTCTGCATATATATATTCTGAGCACCTACTATGTGCTGAGCCCAGTTTCCAAGGGCTATGGGGGATACACAGGGAACAGAAGGGACACTGTCCCTTTCCTCATAGGGCTATGTGTGAACAGACTGAGGCTGAGAGGTGCTGAAAGGGGTTGACTTGGAGAAAACTAGAACTGGGACACAGCAGGGGCTAGAGATGGGACATGTGGGGACACCCTTACTTCTCTCTCCCTCTCTCTGTCTCTTACTCTCTCTGACTCTACTGTTGTCTTTCTATTCCTCTCTGTTTCTTTCTCCCTGTCTTTCTTTCCCTGCCTCCTTTATTTTCTCTGTCTCTCTTTGTTTCTTTTTTTGCTTGCTCTCTCTTCTTGGCTCTATCTCTGTCTTTTTCTCCATTTATTTTTTAAAGATATTTATTTATTTATTTATTTATTTATTTATTTATTTATTTTAGAGAGAAGAGAGGGGGTGAGTGTGGAGCAGGAAGCATCAATTCCCGTATGTGTCTTGACCGGGCAAGCCCAGGGTTTCGAACCGGTGACCTCAGTGTTCCAAGTTGACGCTTTATCCACTGCACCACCACAGGTCAGGCTCTCCATGTCTTTATGTCTCTCTATTTCCCTCTTTTCTCTCTTTTTTCATCTCTGTCTCCTTCCTTCTTTTCCTCCCTCTTCTCTCTCTCTCCATCCCTCTCTCCCTTCCTGCCTTTCCACAACCATTTCTCTTGGCCCTATTATCCCTTGTCCTGTACTTGATAAATTAGGAGCCAAATTCACTCTATACCTTTTAAGTGCTCACAGTCTAGTTGGAGAAAGGAAGAGAGAACTCCTAGCGGAAGTGGGAAGAAGGAAGGAGGCCACTCCACAGGGAGCTCTCCCTCCTCCTCTGCCAGCTTACTCCTGCTTCCCGGTCCTCAGGGTGTTTCTCTTGCCCCAGAGTCAAGGGCAGGGATCCAGGAACCCTATAGGCACCTGGACAGGAAGGGAAGTGCCTGTGCCTGGGAGAACAGGAACCTGGGAGCCATCGGGGCACAGTTACACTTTCTGTCTCTCCCTTGTGCGATCTTACTCCCTTTTTAGTCTCAGGGATGACTTCTCAGTGCTCATGGATTTTTCTGGGTCGTCTTAGATATGACTTAACATGGCCAACTAGCTGCACCCTAAAAGGCCTTTTAGGGGCCAGGCCTACAATCAACATTTTACCATCTCTGTGTTTCTAATTCCAAATTCCCAAAGGATCGTATCTGCTTGGCACAGCTTATTCTCTTGAGTCAGAACCCACCCACACACATCATGGACTGGCCAACAATGGACCATCTTGGGCCAATATCATACAGTACACTATGCACTGCGTGTTAGGTTTCTTTGTTCTTGTTTTTTGTTTTGTTTGTTTTAAATAAAGGTACGATGGCCCTGGCTGGGTTGCTCAGTGGATAGAGCATTGGCCCGTCATGCAGACGTCCTGGGCCTGATCCCTGGTCAGGGCACACATGAGAAGCAAACATCTGCTTCTCTTCTCCTCCCTCTCCCCCTGCTCTCTCTCTTCCCCTCTCATACCCAGTGGCTCAACTGGTTCAAGCATTGAACCCAGGTGCTGAGGATAACTTGGTTGATTTGAGCATTGGCCCCAAACTGGGATTGCCAGGTGTATCCCAGTCAGGGAGCATTTGGAAGCCTGTCTCACTATCCCCCTGTAAAGCCAGTAGCCACGGCCACCATCACAGCCGCCTGGCCCATGCAGGTTCGCATTTGATTCGGACAGACGGTAATAAAACAACAGAGCCAAGAACTGGTTAGCCATTACCTTTAATCCTAGCTTGCACCCAACAGGCAAGAAATACACACAGTGGGAAAACACTTCCCTTTCCATTCAGGGCTTCCAAAACCACTGACTTATCCGAGTTTCCTAGAATCAAAGGTTTCTACCTCACCAGCCTTATTCACCTCTGTTCCCTATCTCTTTCTCTCTGCACAAACTGGCTTCTCCTTCAGCACTCCGCCATCTTGGCTGCTTCTCTCCTCCACATGGCCTTTCTCTGCTCTCCTCCAGTATGGGCTCCTCTGCCCCATAATATAGTGTAGAAATCAAAACATTTAATCCAATATACAAACAAGGAAGTCTCTGATACAAAGTCACTTATCTCAGGCATAATGGGATTCCTCATGAGAGTGCACCACCTCACATCATGCAACAGTCAAGGGTGTGGGGAAAAGCTTAGTCTTAAAACTAAGCCTTCAGCTATAAAGACCCTGCCTGGTTACAGCCTGTCCCCCACACCCAATGCAAATTATAAGCGAGCAAACATATACATCATATTTACAAACTTATTTGACCAACACTCCCTCTTCTCACTTAAAGAAAAATAATAATAATTGTAAGGTATTTTTCCCCACCGAGGAAGAAGGAAGGGGCCATAGCCACAAAGTGTGGAATAGTAAAAGCTTTATTTAGTACCGTGCTGCTCGGACGATGTTCCCTGTCCCCAGGGACAGAGGCCAGGGAAGTTGCATGGAATTATCCACGTGGGGGGTATTTAAAGGGTCTCATCTAGGGTGGTCAAACTAATATGACGTGGTGAAATCTCACGGGCTGACAGACAGTCGCTCTTTTCCCAAGGACTCCTGGGAAGTTTCTTTTGGCACTTGTGGTTGTGGCGGTTCTAGCCAAAGTTACTGGGTCTGGTTTCTCATGTGACCTTTCCTTATTATCCACCCACCTTACATTCCAATCTTTTTTTATATATATATATATTTTATTATTATTAATTCTAATGGGGTGACATCAATAAATCAGGGTACATATGTACAATGAAAACATCTCCAGGTTATCTTATCATTCAATTGTGTTGCATACCCATCACCAAAAGTCAAATTGTCCTCTGTCACCTTCAATCTGGTTTTCCCTGCGTCCCTCCCCTCCTCCCTATCCCATTCTTCCCTCCCTCCCCCCATCCCATAACCACCACTCTCTTGTCCATGTCTCATACCCTCACTTTCATGTCCCACCTATGTATGTAATCGTGCTGTTCTCAGTTTTTCTTTTTTTTCTGATTTACTTATTTCACTCCGTATAATGTTATCAAGGTCCATCCATTTTGTTATAAATGATCCGATGTCATCGTTTCTTATGGCTGAGTAGTATTCCATAGTATATATGTACCATAGCTTTTTAATCCACTCGTCTTCTGACGGACACTTGGGCTGGTTCCAGATCTTCGCTATTGTGAACAATGCTGCCACGAACATGGGGGCGCATTTCTTCTTTTCGAACAGTGCTATGGTGTTCTTAGGGTATATTCCTAAAAGTGGGATAGCTGGGTCAAAAGGCAGTTCGATTTTTAATTTTCTGAGGAATCTCCAAACTGTTTTCCACAGTGGCTGCACCAGTCTGCATTCCCACCAGCAGTGCAGAAGGGTTCCCTTTTCTCCACATCCTCGCCAGCACTTATTCTGTGTTGTTTTGCTGATAAGTGCCATTCTGACTGGTGTGAGGTGATATCTCATTGTGGTTTTAATTTGCATTTCTCTAATGATTAGTGATGTTGAGCATTTTTTCATATGCCTATTGGCCATCTGTATGTCCTCTTTGGAGAAATTTCTATTCATTTCTTTTGTCCATTTTTTGATTGGGTTGTTTGTCTTCCTGGTGTTGCTTTTTATAAGTTCTTTATAAATTTTAGTTATTAACCCCTTATCAGATGTGCTGTCGAATATGTTCTCCCATTGTGTGGTTTGTCTTTTTATTCTGTTCCTATTGTCTTTAGCTGTGCAAAAACTTTTTAGTTTGATATAGTCCCATTTGTTTATCTTGCCTTTTATTTCAGTTGCCCATGAAGATAAATCGGCAAATATACCGCTGCTACAGATGTCGGAGAGCTTGCTGCCTATGTTTTCTTCTAAGATGTTTATGGTTTCACGGCTTACATTTAAGTCTTTTATCCATTTTGAGTTTGTTTTTGTGAATGGTGTAAGTTGATGGTCTAGTTTTATTTTTTTGCAGGTAGATGTCCAATTTTCCCAACACCATTTGTTAAAGAGGCTGTCTTTACTCCATTGTATGTTCTTTCCTCCTTTGTCAAATATCAGTTGTCCATAAAGCTGTGGGTTTATTTCTGGGTTCTCTGTTCTGTTCCATTGATCTATGTGCCTGTTCTTATGCCAGTACCAGGCTGTCTTGAGTATAATGGCCTTGTAGTAAACCTTGATATCAGGAAGAGTGATACCTCCTGCTTTATTTTTTCTTTTTAAGATTGCTGAGGCTATTCGTGTTCTTTTTTGGTTCCATATAAATTTTTGGAATATGTGTTCTATATCTTTGAAGTATGTCATTGGTATTTTAATTGGTATTGCATTGAATTTATAAATTGCTTTGGGTAATATAGACATTTTAATGATGTTTATTCTTCCTAGCCATGAGCACGGTATGTGCTTCCACTTGTTTGTATCTTCCTTGATTTCTTTTATCAATGTTCTATAATTTTATAAGTACAAGTCCTTAACCTCCTTGGTTAAATTTACTCCTAGGTACTTTATTTTTTTGGCTGCAATAGTGAAGGGGATTGTTTCCTTAATTTCTTTTGCTGATATTTCATTGTTGGTGTATAGAAATGCCTCTGATTTCTGAGTATTAATTTTATATCCTGCCACCTTGCTGAATTCATTTATAAGGTCCAGTAGTTTTTTGACTGAGACTTTAGGGTTTTCAATATACAATATCATATCATCTGCAAATAATGACAGTTTTACTTCTTCTTTTCCAATTTGTATGCCTTTTATTTCTTCTTCTTGTCTGATTGCTGTAGCTAGGACTTCCAGAACTATGTTGAATAAGAGTGGTGAAAGTGGGCAACCCTGCCTGGTTCCTGATCTTAAGGGGATTGCTTTTAATCTTTGTCCATTTAGTATGATGTTTGCTGTCGGTTTATCGTAGATGGCCTTTATCATGTTAAGGAATGATCCCTGTATTCCCACTTTACTGAGAGTTTTGAGCATGAATGGATGCTGGATTTTATCAAATGCCTTTTCTGCATCTATTGAAATTATCATGTGATTTTTGTCCTTCCTTTTGTTTATGTGGTGAATCACATTGATTGATTTGCGAATATTGAACCAGCCTTGCCTCTCCAGAATAAATCCCACTTGATCGTGGTGTATGATTTTTTTCATATATTGCTGGATCCGGTTGGCTAATATTTTGTTGAGAATTTTAGCGTCTAAATTCATCAGGGATATAGGCCTATAATTTTCTTTCTTTGTGTTGTCTTTGCCCAGTTTTGGGATCAGAATTATGCTCGCCTCATAAAAGGAGTTTGGAATTCTTCCTTCCTCTTGAATTTTTTGAAATAGCTTGAGGAGAATAGGAGTTAGTTCTTCTTTGAATTTTTGATAGAATTCACTTGTGAAGCCATCAGGCCCAGGACTTTTCTTTTTTGGGAGTTTTTTGATAACTGTTTCGATCTCATTTGCTGTAATTGGTCTGTTTAGGTGTTCTGATTCTTCCAGATTGATTTTTGGAAGGTTATATGATTCAAGAAATTTGTCCATTTCACCAAGATTGTCTAATTTTTTGGCATATAGTTCTTCATAGTATTTTCTTACAATGCTTTGTATTTCTGTTGTGTCAGTTGTTATTTCTCCACTGTCCTTTCTAATTTTATTTATTTGAGTCCTCTCTCTTTTTTTCTTGGTGAGTCTAGTTAAAGGTTCATCAATCTTGTTTACCTTTTCAAAGAACCAGCTTCTTGTTTCATTGATCCTCTGTATTGTTTCCTTAGCCTCTATGTCATTTATTTCTGCTCTGACCTTTATTATTTCCTTTCTTCTACTTGTCTTGGGTTTTATTTGTTGTTGTTTTTATAGTTCTTTTAGATGCAGGGTCAGGTTGCTTATTTGAGCTTTTTCTAGCTTGTTATGATATGCCTGTAGTGCAATAAACTTCCCTCTCAAAACTGCTTTTGCTGTGTCCCATACATTTTGAGTTGATGTATGCTCATTATCATTTGTTTCTAGAAACTTTTTTATTTCTTCTTTGATCTCATTGTTAATCCATTCATTATTTAATAACAAGCTATTTAGTTTCCAAGTGTTTGAGTATTTTTCAGTTTTTCTTTTGTGGTTAATTTCTAGTTTCATGGCATTGTGATCAGAGAAAATGCTTGATATGATTTCAATCTTCTTAAATTTATTGAGACCATTTTTGTGTCCTAACATGTGGTCTATCCTAGAAAACGTACCATGAGCGCTTGAGAAGAATGTATATTCTACTGCTTTAGGGTGAAAAGTTCTGAAGATATCTATTAAATCAAGTTGATCTAGTGTATCCTTTAAGTCTGCTGTTTCTTTATTAATTTTCTTTCTTGAGGATCTATCCAGTGTTGTTAGAGGGGTATTGAAATCCCCTACTATGATAGTATTGCTGTTAATCTCGCCCTTTATATCCATCAAAGTCTGCTTTATGTATGTCGGGGCTCCTATATTTGGTGCATAGATATTTACAATAGTTATATCTTCCTGTTGAATTGTTCCCTTTATCATTATGTAGTGTCCTCTTTTATCTCTTACTACAGCCTTTGTTTTAAAGTCCATTTTGTCTGATATAAGTATTGCTACCCCTGCTTTTTTTTCATTTCCATTTGCATGAAATATTTTTTTCCATCCTTTTACCTTCAGTCTATGAGCATCTTTTGTTTTAAGGTGTGTCTCTTGTAGACAGCATATGTATGGGTCCTGTTTCTTTATCCATGCAGCTACCCTATGTCTTTTGATTGGATCATTTAATCCATTTACATTTAAGGTTATTATTGATATGTAGTTGTTTATTGCCATTTTATTCTTTAAAGCTGTATTCTTCTTTTGCTCTATTCATTCCTCCCTTTAAACTGTTCACAAGAGGCCCCTTAGTATCTCTTGCAGAATTGGTTTGGTTTTTATGAATTCCTTCAGGCTTTCTTTTTCTGGGAAGCTCTTTATTTCTCCTTCAATTTTAAACGTTAGCCTTGCTGGATAAAGTAGTCTTGGTTGTAGGTTCTTGTTCTGCATTACTTTGATTATTTCTTGCCATTCCCTTCTGGCCTCAAGTGTTTCTGTTGAGAAGTCCGATGTCATCCTTATGGGGGCTCCTTTGTAGGTGATAGTCTTTTTTTCTCTAGCAGCTTTTAAAATTTTTTCTTTATCCATTAGCTTTGGTATTTTAACTATGATGTGTCTTGGTGTAGATTTTTTTGGGTTTCTCCTTAATGGAGTTCTGTGTGCTTCTTGAATGTGTGGAGTGTTTCCCAGCCTTAATTTAGGAAAGTTTTCTGCTATAATTTGATTGAACAAAGTTTCCATTTCCTGTCCTCTCTCCTCTTCTTCAGGCACCCCTATGATGCGAATGTTGTTTCTCTTCATGTTGTCACAAAGCTCCCTTAGAGTTTCCTCACATTTTTTAAGTCTCTTTTCCTTTTTCTTCTCTGCTTCTGTGCCTTTGTTTATTGTGTCCTCTAACTCGCTTATTCGATCCTCAGCGTCATCCATCCTGCTTTTAATTCCTTCCATTGTGGTCTTCAGTTCTGATACTGTATTTGTCATTTCTATCTGATTCCTTTTTATTATTTCAATTTCATTTTTTATACTTGTTATCTCTTTATTTAGGTGTTCATAATGACTATCCATTGTTGCTCTAATTTCTTTGAACATCCTAACTATCATTATTCTAAATTCTGCTTCTGGTAATTTGGTTATATCTGGTTCATTCAGGTCCTTCTCTGGGGATTTCTCTTGATTCATTTGGTTTGCATTCCTCTGCCTGCCCATTTTTTCTGTTTAAAAGCAAGTTGTGGCCACTGGAGTCCAGTAGGTGTTGCCTTTGTGTTCTCTAGGTGTGGTCTATCTGCAGGCCCCCCACCCCCTCTGCCGGTGCCTAGGGTGGTTGGGTATGAGCGTTGCCAGCACCGGCCCACTGTGGCTTTTGCTATGATTTCTGCCTCTCCTCCGTGGGAGGGGCTGTGACTGAAGCCACAAGATTAGCACCAAGGGTAGAGGCGAGCACCTTTCCTCAGCTGTGGACCCAGCCTATTTCCGGACTTCCGCCCAGAACCAGCAGTCGGAGCCTGCTCGCTACAGTTCCGCGGGTTAGGCGGGGCTTTTGACGTGCTCTCAGCTGTAAGCTTTTGCCCATCCGGAGCTTTAGCCCCGCCCTTGAGGCCAGGGCCCTTCTGCGCAGGGTCGGAAACCAAGGTTTATTGGGGCGGGCGTGTTTGCTCGCTTCCGCTCAGCTGCGTACTTCCGCTCGTCCTGGACTCTACCCCGCCCCCGCGTTCGGAGCCCACTCGTGCACGTATGAACGCTATCAGGGTTTCTCTGGCCGGATGGGGATAGCAGCGTGGGCTCAGCTGTGAGCCTCCACCTTTCTCGGGGTCCACCCCGTTCCCGCGCTCGGAGCCCGCTCGTGCACGTATACTGGCCAACCGCGGTCTCTCCGGCGGCGGGGGGGGGGGGAACTGGTAGCGTCAGCTCAGCCACGAGCCCCTTCCCGTCCCTGGTCCTAGCCCGGTCCCCGCGGTCAGGGCCGGCTTGCACAGGGCCTGCCCGTTCCTGGCCTCCTGCTTTGTCCCCGTAAGTGGGATTAAAGGCGGGCCCACAGCTTCCGGACCGCTTTCGCGGTCCCCTCTGACCCTCTGGGCTAGACCGATCTCCCACCGGCTTGGCCTCTGCCCTCGCCGGCTTGGCCTCTGCCCACGCTGACAGAACCGCCTTTCAGCGTCCTGCCGCCCCAAAACCTTAAGCAGCCCTCAGCAGAGTAGGAAGGGACCTAATACTCCACACTGTAGGCCTGGGAGCTCCCTCACTTGTTTCACAGCTCAATACTGTCCAAACGCCTCTTTTAGGCTCTAGGACTGGAGGCTGGGGCTTGGTTCCTGGGACCCAGGTCCCTCCCTCTCCGCCAAACTCTCCTCCCGCCCCGCGGGTCTCTCCGGGCTGCCGTTTGCTCCGGGGAGCTGGGCAGCCCTCTTCGCGTTTTCGCTATTCCTACCAGTCTCAATGTGGCTTCTTCTGTGTTCCTTGGTTGAAGAGTCCACTTAGTTTTGTTCAAAGTTGGTTTATCCAGGTGATGGTTCTTAAAATTGAGTTGTAATCCACTTTGGTTCTGGGAGTTGGAAGTTGGTACGTCCGCCTACTCCGTCGCCATCTTGCTCCCCACATTCCAATCTTTTGTGTTAATTCGGGGCACTGCTTATTCATCTGGCTACTTCCTGCTGATTCGGGACATCGTGGGGAGGGGTGGTCAGCTGGTGGTGGCTTTAAGGGGTGTCAGGAGGAACATCTGTTTGATCATGAGTTGAGAAACTTCGTGGATGCAGTTCTGTAAGAATTTATAAAAAGAGAAGCAAATATGAGTTATACACTGATAATTAGAAGATTTAGGATAGGGGCAGCCCAGGTAAGAATGGGTGGCTGCCATCAGGAGTTAAGCGGGTTGTAGGAGGAGAGATTCTTGCTTAATTTTCTCACAGACGCTTGAGGAGATTGAAGCTTCTTTCATCAGGCCAGCCCTATGAACACTATTGCTCCCTGCTTCAGCTCACTCTGGTGGCAGGTTCCTGGTGGGAGGGACAGGAGCAACAGGAGGGTCTGCAGGACCCAACCTTTTGGTGAGCCGCAGACAAGTAGGGCCCAGTGGTTCTGACTGCCAGCGATCCTGCATGGGAGCAAGCTTGAGGCGAGAGACATGGTTAGAAATGAGGGTAGCATTGATTATGGGGGAGCCCTTGGTACTGAGGAATGGTAGGAGTAAGTGGGAAGATGCTGTCAGCTGGATAGTGGCTCTGAAACTGTGTAGAATGTCTTGACCCAGAAGGGGTACAGGGCACGATGGCATAACTAAGAACGAACGCGAAAAGGGGATTCCGTCCAAACTGCATATCAGAGGTGGCGTGCAAAGGGGAAAAGACGGGGTCCCACCTATTCCCATAACTGAGACCTGTGAGGGAACTAGAGGTCCAGAGTATGATGGCAAAACAGAGAAGGTAGTCCCCATGTCCACAAGAAATGAGATAGACTTACCCGTTTCTACAGCATTACCCTGGGGTTTGGTGAGGCTGATTGGGGTCTCTGAGTTCAGGGTGTCAGTCCTAGGAGTTTGAGCGATGGTCCCATCTGACTGGCTTGTCCTCCACGTAGAGATGTTGAGGATGAGCCTGCTGCCCAAAGGGGCAATTGCTCCA
The DNA here is from genome assembly GCA_037038555.1 of Rhynchonycteris naso. NCBI lineage: Eukaryota > Metazoa > Chordata > Mammalia > Chiroptera > Emballonuridae > Rhynchonycteris > Rhynchonycteris naso. Next base: position 248,799,509 of record CM072997.1, on the reverse strand, counting down.
TCAGTGACTGGGCTGCTTGCAGTCAGGGCAGGGCTTAGTGGGTAGCGGTGGGCAGGAACACTGTCGGGAACAGTGGTCCTGCTTGCCACACTTAAAGCAAGCTGATGGTGGGATTCCTCTTTGCGGTTTGGACTTGGGTCGGGTACTTTCTATGCCTTGCCCCTGTTGCTCTGCTGGCCTCAGGGCTGCCACAAGAGTCTGGGTTTGGAGAGTTACCTTTTGCTGCATGCAGGCCTGGCAAACAGCCTTGGCCTGTTCCTACTAGCTGTGACCATTAAAAACTTTAAACATCATGTTCACGGGTCCCAGATACGGGGCTGGGGGTTGAGGATAAGAGAAGGGCTCCTAGGGAGCCTGGCACCCAGATCCAGCTGGAAACACTGGAGCCAGAGGCAGGACAGGGCCAGAACTTCCTACAAGCAGATTGGGGTTGGGTGTCCTGCAAACTGGTGTAAGGGCCAATGGCAGGCTGAGAATGGCCTGATGGAGGAGGGGCTTAAGAACTCAGTGGAGAAGGGAGGGGCCCGTGGCCAGCAGGGGAGGAGAAAGAGAGACTGGTATTTGCAGGTGAATGAGAAACAGGATCCATCAAAGGGAGGGGAGGGGGCTCTTGGAGGGAAGGGACCAGAGCAAAAGAGGTCCACAGAGGGACCAGAGAGGGGTCCTGAGAGAGGGGTACCCCCGGGGGTCAGGCAGGAGGGGGAAAGAGTTGGGGGTCCACAGAGAAGGAAAGATCAGAAGTGGAGGGTTTAGGTGAGGTTTCTTTTGCCAAAAAAGGGTCTGCATATAGAACAGGCGGCACAGAGATTAGGACGGGAATGCAAATAACTAGAAGCCCTGGATGTAAGGGATCTCCAACTATTTCCCAGCATTTTTGGCGATAGTTAAACTGGTGAGGGTGTTAAAACAGAAAGTCCCTTTAGGAGGCTACCTGGTCCAATTATCCAGTGGGTTCTATGGCCTGGCCACAGTGGAGAAGAACAGTTTCTTCTTCTTTAGGGAGGGAGAGATTTCAGATAAGGCAACTCTAGGAGTGTTTTTGGATTAAGTTTAGATTCCTGTGCCCCCACAGCCACCCTCAGTCCTTGGAGTGGTCAGAGACCCAAAACTCAAGCTCTGTCCACCGGATGGATAGGTAAAGTGGATGTGCTCGGGACGTCTCCACGGGCACACATGCACTTGGAATGGAACAGAAAAGAGGTCCCTGACACAGCTGCAGTTTCGGACAGGGAGTCTCGGCAGAGAGAACTGAGGGGAGGCTGGAGGCCTAGACATTTCAATTTTATAGTATTATAACTCTCACCACTTTTATTTATTTATTTTTAAATATTTTTTCAGTTTTTTTACTTCAGAGAAGAAGGGAGAGAGAGAGAGAGACAGGAATACCCATCTGTTCCTATATGTGTCCTGGCTGGTGATTGAACTGGCAACTTCTGCATTTGGAGACGATGCTCTTACCAACCAAGCTATCCGGCCAGGTTCCATTACATATATTTTTTATTCCATACCTTCAACTCCATTAAAAAAAAAAAAAAAGAAACATCAATTATAGTGGCCAAGCATTCATAGTGACATTGCTTTTTGATCCTTCAATGTCAGCTCTTCCTATCATTGTAAATTCACCAAGAATTGAATTGTTCATCCACTAATTACACTTGCCAGAAGGGTAACTCAGGTGTCCTAAGGTGAGCTTTGGGAAGACACAAACCTCCTGTGGAGCAAAAATGCAAAAGCTCGCTTGATCTTGATTTTCACTAGGACTAGAGACCACAGACCATGAAAGTGTGAAAGTGAGGAGGCCTTGTGTCCCTCCTGACCTTCTGGGTTTTAAGCAGGAGGTGTCAGAAAAGTTATCACAGAGACAACTGGCTTGCGGTGGCAAAACAGCACCAGATGTTAGCAGTGACTAGACCGCAGTTCTTGAGTTCTGCAAAGAAAGAATTCAGAGTCAAGGAACTCAAATTATGTGTAAAAGTTCATTTAGTAAGTTACAAAGGTAGAGAGAAGCCAGCCAGCTGCACTGGGTGGACTCAGGAAACAAGTTACAGAGGCAAAAGAAGGGCCCTCAGAGCATAGGAGAGAGAGAGGCAAAGGTAACTTTCCTGGAGAGAAGCAGAGGGGGAAGGAGCAGGTGCAGGTGAGCCCCAGAGAGGGGAGAGCAGTGCTAGGTCCACTGTCTTAAGGTTTTTGTTTTCCAAAGGCAGGAATTCTAGGGGAGGTGTTAGGGGGAAATCTCAATAGAATATCCATCAGCATTATGCTGCTGTGCCCAAAGGAGATTTATGCCCCTGAATTCATCTGTCCTTGGGAGTAACTGGCAAATGACATTAATTGGATTTTTATCTATCTCCCTGAGTAGGGTGATTTAAGTTCTTTACCCTCTGGTTTGGGAAGAGAAGTGTAAATCATTAACTCTTAAGTGTCCTTGGTTAAGGAAAATAGGATTTTGCCATTTTCTAGATGGCCATAAACTGCTTGGCCATTTAACTATTTGTTTCAGTTTCCCTATTTCACTTTTGTTCTGGTTTACTAGCCTGACTCACTTTCATTCAAGTCCAAGGGGGCGGGAGGGGTTGCACCAACCAAGAGTCTATTTCTGGTTGGGTTCAACTCCCAGAGGTGACCCAAGGGGCCCAACCCCCCAGCAGAGCTGGTTAAGTTCAAATTCCAGCATCAAGTTGATAAGCCTGAGTTTCTTCTAGAAAGACAACTTTCACTCGATCTTAATAGGCTCTGATGGTTTGGGTGACTGAATCAGAAGCAGGGATGTTGTGAAATTAAGTGCTATGCCAATTTTTATTAGCTATAATTAACCCTAATGGACTGCACCTGCGTAGTGGTCACATCCTGCTTGATTTAGCCCCAATATTCTCTCTCTCTCCTTTTTTTTTTTTTACAAGGACAGAGAGGAGCGGAGAGAGGTGAGAAGCATAATCATTAGTTTTTCATTGCCGTTGTGACACCTTAGTTGTTCATTGATTGCTTTCTCACATGTGCCTTGACTGGGGGGCTCCAGCAGACCGAGTAACTCCTTGCTGGAGCCAGCGACCTTGGGTCCAAGCTGGTGAACTTTGCTCAAACCAGATGAGCTCGCGCTCAAGCCGGCAACCTCAGGGTCTCGAACCTGGATCCTCTGCATCCCAGTCCGATGCTCTATCCACTGCAGCGGCCCCAATGTTCTCTTAATGGTCGCTTGGTTCAATACTTGGACCATGAACTCAGGCCCTGAGCCAGACCAATTGGAAATCTTTTGTCTCTAGTCTACCTTTGTGCAGAGCCTGCAGGGAACCCAGCCAATTAGAGCATGCTCATGAGGAAGACTTTTCAAAAGAGTGGGTGGGAGCCTCACATTTACTGAAGGGGGGGAGCAGAAGGCCCCTGTCCCTTTGACTCCTCCCAGATCGCTTTACACCTGTCATTCAGGGTCCCATCTTGCTCAATCAGTGGCCAAACATGTATTTTGACTATGGCAACATGGCCCAGGTATGGGGTCCAGCCTTGAGTCCCACCAATCATTTCTAGATGCAATCTTTAGCAGTAACAAAGTAATGATGCCAAGTGATCATTGCTCGACCTGTCGTTACAGGCTGCTTGTCACATAATGGTGGGTCATCGCTGGTTCGGTTCTTGCTTTTCTTCACTTACGGCTGCTCTGCTCAGGCTCAGCAGCCACCTCCTTGACGTCTCATCCTTCAAATTAACTTCTTCACTCTACATACAACTGCTTCAAGTTTTATGTCCCAGGATAGGGATTTCTCAGTGCACCCTACCTCCTGTGGTACCATAGGAAGACCCCAAGTGTTCCTGGAAGATCTGTGATTTGCAACCACCCCACTCCTGGAACAGATTTCTGTTGTAACCAGAGTTGATAAGAACAGGTTATTCAAATAAATCAGGGATTTGCTGGGATTCCGTTGCCAGGAACTGCAGTTCTGTTGCGGACTCTGCACATCTGTTCAGCTATTTACATTTAGCATCTACCTCTGCTTCAACCAAGTCTGACCTGTCCCAGCTGCTTCAACCCTCTCTTCCTTTTTCTTTCTCTTTCTTTTTTTTTTAGAGAAAGAGTCAGGGAGAGAGAGACAGGAACATCGAGTTGCTGCTGTATGTGCCCTGACCGGGTAATCGAACCAGCTACCTCTGTGCTCTGGGATGAGGTTCCAACCGACCAAGTTATCCAGCCAGGGTTTAATTTCTTTTGACTTATTGTTTCAGAGAGACAGAGAGAAGGGAGAGAGGGGGAGGGGGAAGGGCAGCATTTGTTGTTTCAATCAGTCGTTCATTCATTGGTTGCTTCCCATCTGTGCCCTGACTGGGGATCGAACCCACAACCTGTTGTTTCTAAACAACATTCAACCAACTTAGCTAACCAGCCAAGGCCATTACCCTCTCTTTCAACATTACCTGTGGGCTCATAGAATGATACATATTTTGTGTGTGTGTGCCTTGTTCCTGCCACATAGCTCATACAATCATTAGCTTTTCCTGGGTGGTAAGAATGATATGAATATCTTTTGTTCTGATAAGAAGGCTCTAGAGACCTTCAGGACTGGGTCTGGTCACCAATAAAACCAAGTTTAGGTTAGAAGATTAAAACTCTCAGCCCCTCCCCTCCACCCCTGGAGAACGAAACAGGACCGAAGAGTTCATCACCAATGGTCAATGATGTCACCAATCTGGCCTACATAAGGAAACTTCCATAAAAATCTTAAACAATGAGGTTCAGAGAGCCTCTGAGTTAGCAAACACATCCATGAGCCTGGTGGTTGCGTGCCCCAGCTCCACGAGGATGGAAGGCCCTGCGCCCAGGACCCTCTGGGCCAACACCCTATGCACCTCTTCTGACAATCCATCATTATAAATGTCAGCAGTGATTTCCTGAGTTCTGTGAGCCATTCTAGCACATTATGGAACCTGAGGAGGGGGTCATGGGAACCCCGATTTACAGCTAGTTAGAGTATAAATGGCCTGGGACTTGGGACTGGCGCTCACAGTTGGGGCAGTCTTGTGGGGCTGAACTATTTAACTTGTGGGCTCTGATACTGACTCCAGATAGATAGTGTCGGAATTGAATTGTTGAACACCCAGTTGGTGTCAGAATGGAAAAAACAAAAAAACCTCTCATGTATGAGCCAACTGCCTTCTGAGCCTTTTAGTAAAAATTCTCAAGAGAAAGAATTAGCCAAGTCATCTTATCAAGCCAGCCTACACCTGCCATAGACCAGCACCACTGACTGGAGAAGCCACCACAAGCCAGCCAGGTGTCTATCCTAAGCTCAGTTTGCTGTGTCCAGGAGGGTAGGCATGCCAAGTGGTTGAGTTCTTGATGGGCCAGGCAGTTTCCCTTCAGAGGGGCTACAGATAGGCAGGGCATGCAAAGGTGGACATCTCTAGAAACTGGGTCCTGACTAAACAATAGGTTCATACACTTGTATTCACCATATGCAGACACCCACTATGTATACTCACATACTAAAACACACACACACAATTAGCCTGACCAGGCAGTGGCACAGTGGATAGAGCATTGGCCTGGGACACTGAAGCTCCAGGTCACCCCAAGATTACCGCTTAAGCACAGGGTTGCCAGCTTGAGCATGGGATCATAGATATGATCTCATGGTCGCTGGCTTAAGGAAGGGGTCACTGGCTCAGGTGCAGCGACCCCCCCCACACCTCTCCGCCCCTCCACCCCCAACCCCCGTCAAGGCACCTATGAGAAAGCAATCAATGAATGAATAAGGTGCCTCACCTATGAGTTGATGCTTCTCATCTCTCCCTTCCTCTCTATCCCTGTCTGTCTGCCTCTTTCTCTCTCTTAAAAAGAAATAAATATAAGCCTGACACAGCACTGCCACATTCATGCAGCACCCCAGGACCTCGTCCCAGCTAACGTTCCCTCTCTCCCTTCCCTGACAGCCATGCTCAGCCCGCAGGGGCCTTTCTTATTCCCTATGGCCCCCTTCATCCTCTTCGTCTTCACGGCTTCCACCATATTTCACATTCAGCAGCGGCTAGTCAAGATTCAAGCCCCGCGGGAATTACCGAAGCTGGAAGCAGCGACGACAGAGAACGCCACAAGTCAGCCGCCCAGGGGTATGTGGACCATCAACGCGATAGGCCGCCTGGGGAACCAGATGGGCGAGTACGCCACCCTGTACGCCCTGGCCAAGATGAACAGGCGGCCGGCCTTCATCCCCGCGGAGATGCACAACACCCTGGCCCCCATCTTCAGAATCACCCTCCCGGTCCTGCACGGCGCCACGGCCAGCAGCATCCGCTGGCGGAACTACCACCTGAACGACTGGATGGAGGAGCAGTACCGCCACATCCCCGGGGAGTACGTGCGCCTCACCGGCTACCCCTGCTCCTGGACCTTCTACCACCACCTGCGCGACGAGATCCTCCAGGAGTTCACCCTGCACAGCCACGTGCGGGAGGAGGCCCAGAATTTCCTGCGGGGTCTGCAGCTGAATGGGAGTCGGCCGGGCACGTTCGTGGGGGTCCACGTGCGACGCGGGGACTACGTCTATGTCATGCCCAATGTGTGGAAGGGCGTGGTGGCCGACAGGCGGTACCTAGAGCAGGCCCTGGACTGGTTCCGGGCCCGCTACAGCTCTCCCATCTTTGTGGTCACCAGCAACGGAATGGCCTGGTGCAGGCAGAACATCGATGCCTCCCGGGGCGATGTGGTGTTCGCTGGCAATGGCATTGAGGGCTCGCCCGCCAAGGACTTTGCTTTGCTCACGCAGTGTAACCACACCGTCATGACCATTGGGACGTTTGGGATCTGGGCCGCCTACCTTGCCGGGGGGGAGACCATCTACCTCGCCAATTATACCCTGCCAGACTCTCCTTTCCTCAAAATCTTTAAGCCAGAGGCAGCCTTCCTGCCCGAGTGGATCGGGATTGCCGCCGACTTGTCCCCACTGCTGAAGCACTGACATTAGCCTTGGCAGCCCCTTGTCCTTTCTGGCTCCTCCAAGATCAGTTCCAAGGCAGGAGGAGCACGTTGTAACTTGTCCCAGGACTCCTCCCTCTTGTAACAGAATGCTTCTGGCTGCAGGTAACAGAAGCCCCAATGAATTTATTAACACACTCATGTGACCAGAGGTAGCACACCTCCAAGGTTAGTTAACTCAGCAGCTCAGTAATGTCATCAGTGACCCCAGTTCTATCCATCTTGTTGAGCTGCCATTATCTCCTCTTAGATTGGCTCCCTCATGGTCCCAAGAGGGCTGCCACATGCCCAGGTGTCACATGCAGACAACCTCTTCCTGAGGCAGCAAAGAGAGGTTTGTTCTTGTCTTGGGTCCCTCTTGAAGAGTAAGGACACCTTCTAAAGTCCTCCAGCAACTTCCCCTCATATCTCACTGACCAGAAGTGTATCACATGTCCATGTGACCCATTACAAGGCAAGATAAATGAAACCCTGGAATTGGTTTAGCTTTGCATCAATAAAACTCTGCCCTCCCCCCCGCCCCCGCAGCTGAGGAGTTGATCTGCCTCCTATAAAGGACATGATGGCTTGCAGAAAGAACATTGGGGTGCTCTTACCAAGGAAGAAGAGAGGAATAGCGGTAGAGTACAAATCACAAAAGCCCTCACTTGAGATCTTATGTGCAAAGGTCCTGTGGCAGAGGGAGTATAGTTATACATGAGGGTGAAAACAAGGCCAGTGGCCAGAACACATGGAGCTAGATGTGGGTAGAGAAATAAATAGGGTCAGACCCTTAAAGACCTTATGTACCATAACAAAGACTTTGAGTTTTATTCTAGAATCAATGGGAAGCCATCAGAGAGTTTTAATTAGGGGAGTAATATAGTCTGATTTTCTGTGTGGACATACCCAGCTTCTATGTGGAGATGGAGCTGTAGGGGCAAGGTTGAGGTAAAGAGACCAATGAGAAGGCTACTGTAACATTCCCAGCAAGTAATGATGGTGGCCCAAGGACATAATGATGGAACTAGTAACAAGTCTCTTTTCAGGGGCCCACAAGAGACTCTCTGTGTCTCTGCCAGTTTCACATTCCTGAAAGAGACAATCTGATCACCTCAATGAGATTAATGTTGGAGTCAGGCGTCCACCATGGGCCAATTAGCTGAGGCCATGGGGAAGGCTCACCTGAAGCAAACATGGCAGCCACGTTTGGTTCCAAGAGAAGGTAATGAAGGATTGTAAGGATTGAGAAGATACCCCAGAAGTGAGGACATAGGAAAAAAATGTGTGCCGCTCCTATTGCAGTGACTGAAGCAAGTCATGTGGTCACACCCACTTTCAAAGAGGGCAAGCAAGAGTAACCCATCCGCGTGTCCTACAATATCTGTGAATAGCCCAAATGACTACCTCACATCTTACAGACTTCCATAGTCCCTTGGAGCCCTTTTCTTTTGGTTTGGTCCCCACAGAATGGGATACCACTGGATGTACTGGCTAATAGGATTTTGCCTCAGTAACTATTTAAGTAATCCCCTTTCAAATTTCCAGTCTTATTTTATATAGATAGAATGGGTAGTTGTCACTGGACCAGGTTTTGCTATTTAAAAAAAATTAATAACTCTAATGTTAGTTTATTTTGTTAGTATTCTTTTTCAATTTATGTGTTTAAATGTGTTTTACATGCTTCTAAATTAAAACATTGTGATGATTGGTTGTAGTTTCCACAGACGGCCATGACAACATCTCACCTTGCTTTCTGCCCCTCAAACCTCTCCTGCCCATCCCTCTCTCACTGTTCTTCCACTGTAGCCCCAAACTGGAACTTACGTTTGGTTCTTTCTTGCACATTCCATTCACCAGCCAGTTCTGTGGACTTTCCCTGCCAAATATACCCTGAGTGTGAACTCACTTTCCTCCACCATCACCATTCCCTCCAAGTCATTGCCATCTCTGTCTGGACACCTACCAACTAACTGAACCTTTTATACACAAAAATAGAGAGTGTATTCCTGCCCAGAGGTGGGGCAGTGGATAGAGCATCAACCTGGAATGCTGAGGTCGCCATTTTGAAACCCTGCATTTGGCCAGCCAATGCACATACCACAAGCAACTACTATGAGTTGATGCTTCCTTCTCCTCCACCCCTTTCTCTCTTTCTTTCTCCCTTTTTCTCTCTCTCTATCTATTCTCTCTCTAAAATCAAGAAATAAAATCTTCTTTAAATAAATAAACATAAACTGACCAGGCAGTGGTGCAGTGGATAGAGCGTTGGGCTGGGATGCGGAAGAACCAGGTTCGAGACCCCGAGGTTGCCAGCTTGAGCCGCGGGCCCATCTGGCTTGAGGAAAAGCTCACCAGCTTGGACCCAAGGTCACTGGCTCCAGCTAGGGGTGGCTCGGTCTGCGGAAGGCCTGTGGTCAAGGCACGTGTGAGAAAGCAATCAATGAACAACTATGGTGTCGCAATGGCAAAGAAAAACTAATGATTGATGCTTATCTCTCTCTGTTCCTGTCTGTCTGTCCCTATCTATCCCTCTCTCTGACTCTCTCTCTGTCCCTGTAAAATAAAATAAAATAAAATAAATAAATAAACATAGTGTTGGGCAGATAAAATATAATATGCTCACTTTGTTAAAGATGGCGCTGCCCACATGGAAGCCCGTCATCCAGGTGATATTATTTGCCCTTATGCTAGGGATGGCTGTGGGGAAAAAGCTGTAATGTAAGCAGGCCAGGTCGTTATAACCTAAGGCTTAGTTTTAAGCGTAAGCTTTTCTCCACACCCTTGACTGATTGGATGATGTGGGGTGGTGCCCTCTCCTGAGGAATCCCATTATGCCTCAGATGGGTGACTTTGTATCAGAGACTTTCTTGTTTGTAGACTGGATTAAGGGTTTGGATTTCTACACTACAAAGTGGGACAGACCATTAGCTTGCTCTCTCTCGGTTCCTGAGGTTAGTATTAGAAAGGAGAGCAGATTAAGGCCACGTGGAGGAGAGGAGGCAGCCAAGATGGCAGAGTGCTGAGGGAGAAGCCAGTTTGTACAGAGAGAAGGAGATGGGAAACAGGTGAATAAGTGTGGTGAGCTAGAAAGATTTGATGCTAGGAAACTCAGATAAGTCAGTAGCTTTGTGAGCACTGAAGGAGTAAATTTTTGAGCCCAGTGTGTGTTTTTGCTTGCCCGCCGGGTGCAAGCTAGAATTAAAGCTGATGGCTCACCAGTTCTTGGCTCTGTTGTTTCATTACTGACTGTCCGAATCTAATGTGAACCTGCATGGGACAGGTGGCTGTGATGGTGGCCCTGGCTACTGGCTTTACACATAGTGACCACCAATTCACCAAGATTCTGTTAGCCAATGTAACTCAACAAACCCTCCCAGCAAAACAACCCTAACAAAGCCTGCTTCTCCTGGAAAAATCCTCCAATAGAACCCCACCAGAACGCCCCCATTCAAACCTCCTCTCCCAAATCCCTCTGCTGAATCTGCTTTCTTAAGAAAACCTCCCACTTAAATCTTTTCTTCCACAAGATGACCCCACCAGAAAGACCTCCCTCTAATGAAGACCCTTCTCCTATCAGAATCTCTCTACTGCCCCTTCCAAACCTTCTCCCATAAGCCACTGTAAGGGACCCATCTATAAAAGGCTCATGGAATGAGCAGTGTCTGGAGGCCTGTTGACTTCAGCCAAGCTCAGCCAAAGACTGCAGAAATGCCAGTTGTTTTTCCACATCAACTGACCTCAGGAAAACAAGGCTGATTTGTCCCACTGTAGAGCCAGCAGTCACAACCGTCATGGCCATTCGCATGCAGGTTCCCATTAGATTTGGATAGATGGTAAAGAAACGGTGGAGCGCCTGACCTGTGGTGGCGCAGTGGATAAAGCGTCGACCTGGGAACACTGAGGTCACCAGTTCAAAACCCTGCACTGGTCTGGTCAAGGCACATATGGGAGTTGATGCTTCCAGCTCCTCCCCCCTTTCTCTCTTTCTCTCTCTCTCTCTCACTCTGTGTCTCCTCTCTAAAATGAATAAAATAAAAATAAATTAAAAAAAAAAAAGAAACGGACCCAAAGAATGGTGGGCCATTCCTATATTAAAGTCTCGCACCAGCTGACGAGAAACACACAGGGGAAAAACACTTCCTTCTTCATTCAGTCAGAACTCACAAAGCTACTGACACATTATCCAGTTCCACAACCAAGAGAATCTTCTCCTGTTCCTCCTAGAATCAAAGTCCTCACCAGCTCACCTCTGGTTCCCCATCTGCCAACATGGCTTCTTACTCTGCAAAACTGGCTTCTCTCTTTTTCCCTGCCATCTTGACTTCTTCTCTCCTACTCCTCCTTCCTTTTCCTTTCTTTTTAAAACTTTTCTGGTGCCAAAACCTCTCCTCCAGCAAACATTAGTGTTGGTCAAATAAGTTTGTAAATATGATATATATGTTTGCTCACTTATAGTTTGCATTGTGTGTGTGAGACAAGCTGTAAGCAGGCAGGATCGTTATAGCCAAAGGTTAGTTTTAAAACTAAGCTTTTCCCCACACCCTTGACTATTGCATGATAGCAGGTGGGGCACTCTCATGAGGAATGCCATTATGCCTCAGATAAGTGTATCAGAGACTTCCTTGTTTGTATATTGGATTAAAGATTTGGATTTCTATACTATAAAATGCGGCAGACCAGGAGCTTGCTCTCTCTAGGTGCCTGAATTAGCATTGCATAGAAGAGCAGAGAAAGGTCATGTGGAGTGGAGGAGAAACAGCCAAGATGGCAGAGTGCTGAAGAAGAAGCCAGTTTGTGCAGAGAGAAGGAGATGGGGAACAGAGGTGAATAAGGCTGGTGAGCTAGAAACCTTTGATTCTATGGTACTTGGATAAGTCAGTAGCTTTGTGAGCGCTGAATGAGTGTGTTTTGGAGCTCAGTGTGTGTTTTTACTTGCCCACTGGGTACAAGCTAGAATTAAAGCTAGTGGCCCAACAGTTCTTGGCTCCATTGTTGCATTACCGTCTGTCCGAATCAAATGCGAGCCTGCACGGGCCACGCAGCTGTGATGGTGGCCATGGCTACTGGCTTCACAATTAGCATGACAGTGGCCCTTCCCAAGCAGGAAAGTAATTAGCAATTTCACAGACCACATACCTGGAGCTGCCCAGTGCCATTTTTAACAATAAAAGTGAGCAAACTCAAATAACACAAATTTTACAAACTCATTTGCCCAACACCCACCCTCCAAGGGAGCCCACACTGGCTCCCCACTGCAGCCTCCCCTGATGGATGGCATGGTACAGAATTCAATTCTGGGGTCAGAAAAAACAGCAGTCTTGCCCACATTCTAGTCTGACTCTTGGACCATCTGTGAACTCAATGCCATTCCCATTCTCCAGATTTTAAAAAATTAATTGCAGGCTGAGTAAATAAGCTAATCTGGGCAATACACTCCAGATATTGATGATATTAAACATACACTGCTGTGAACTATAAGCCAGGAGGGGTCTGAGCTGGGAGGGCACATGTAAAGACAGTAGCCACGGCCACAATCACAGCCGCCTGGCTCATGCAGGTTCACATTAGATTCGGACAGACAGTAATGAAACAACGGAGCCAAGAACTGGTGGGCCATTATCTTTAATCCCAGCTTACACTTGGCAGGCAAGTAAAAACACACACTGGGCTCCAAAACCCACTCATTCAGTGCTCACAAAGCTACTGACTTATCCGAGTTTCCTAGAATCAAAGTTTTCTAGCTCACCAGTCTTTTTTTTTTTTTTTTTTACAGGGACAGAGAGAGAGTCAGAGAGAGGGATAGATAGGGACAGAGAGACAGGAACGGAGAGAGATGAGAAGCATCAATCATTAGTTTTTTGTTGCCGTTGCGACACCATAGTTGTTCATTGATTGCTTTCTTACATATGCCTTGACCACAGGCCTTCAGCAGATTGAGCAACCCCTTGCTGGAGCCAGAAACCTTGGGTCCAAGCTGGCGAGCTTTTGCTCAAGACAGATGAGCAAAAGCTCAAGCTGGTGACCTTGGGGTCTCGAACTGGGGTCTTCCGCATCCCAGTCTGACACTCTACCCACTGAGCCACTGCCTGGTCAGGTTAGCTCACCAGTCTTATTCACCTCTATTCCCCATCTCCTTCTCTCTGCACAAACTCTGCACAAACTGGTTTCTCCCTCAGCACTCCGCCATCTTGGCTCCTTCTCCTGGCCTCCTCCACATGGCCTTAATCTGCTCTCCTATAGCATGGGCTTCACCTAAAACTTAATCACTCTTCTCCTGGAACAACATGATCTCTCTTCCTTTTAAAACTTTTTGGTGCAAAAGCTCTCCCCCAACACACATTAATACAATCAAGCCCATCCCAAGCAGGAAGGGCAAGGCAACTAATGTTATCACCTGGGCAACGGGCTTCCCCGTGGGCAGTGCCATCTTTAACAAAGTGAATATAATCCACCCCTATGCTCACTTTACTACCCACAATCTAAACCACCGGCATCCGTGCAAGAAATTAGGCACATTACACAAAATACAACAACATGACAAATCATACAATTTCAACAATTACAAAGGTACATTTCACCAGTCTCTGAGCACTTTGCCAAAAGTGCAAAATCTTCTCGGCCTTCTCTCTTGCCATCTGAAAGGCTTCCTGGGGGAGGGGAAGGGCCTCCAGCAAAGCCACCCTCCACCCCCATCAGGGTATTTTACATTGTCCAAAATCTATAAGTCCAGCAAAGGAGCCAGTGCTCACTCAGGTCGTAGTCCAGGAATCAGTCCACGCACATGGAGCCTTAGCCTCCCCCCTCATCCCTGCCATCCTGGCAGGTTTTACACTGTCCCAAAAAAGAGAAGCACGTTGGAATGACAGTCAGCATTTCCACCTCTGCTCTGGAGAGCATGATGGCATCCACGCCTATGTCCCAAAATCACAGACCTACCAAGACTGTAGCTACTCCTTGCTGCTGGGCTCTCACCTTCTGGAGAATGTGGATTGCAACTCCAGCCTGATTCTCCTCATCCTCCAAAGAGGAACTGAAAACATCAGCTCCTGCTGCCGGGCTCGAGCCCCGGGCCACCACTGCCTTCTGCTCAGCAGGCCTTGAAGTTCCAGCCCCAGCCTTAGCCTTAGCCTCCTGCCGCTGCTGGCTCTCCACAATGTCCAGGGCAATCTGCAACTCATGAACCTGTGATTCCTTCTCTGGCAGCTGCTCCATTTTCAAACAAATCTCATGGACCTGGTCGGCCTTCTTCTCCAGTGCTCACTCCATCTCCAGGGTTGGCATCTCTCTCCCACATTTGCTCCAGCTCCTTCCACAGGTTTGCAGGTCCCAGGCAGCCTTTTCCACAGAGCTCTCAGTTTCCTCACGCATGCTGTAAAAGTCAGCCAGCCTACGGCCCCCAAAAGGACAGCCATGGGGAACCATAACAGCAGCCAGTCCTCTACTCCATCTGTCAAAGGTGGTGGTGGCTCCATACTGATCTGTATCGAATCCTGCCAGAGACTATGCCAAATGTAAAGCCAGTAGCCACGGCCACAATCACAGCTGCCTGGCATGAGCTTCGCATTAGATTCGAACAGACGGTAATGAAACAACGGAGCCAAGAACTGGTTGGCCATCATCTTTAATTCTAGCTTTCACGTGGCAGGCAAGTAAAAACAAACACTGGGCTCCAAAACCCACTCATTCGGTGCTCACAAAGCTACTGACTTATCTGAGTTTCCTAGAATTAAAGGTTTCTAGCTCACCAGTCTTATTCACTTCTGTTCCCCATCTTCTTCTCTCTGCACAAACTGGCTTCTCCCTCAGCACTCCGCCATCTTGGCTCCTTCTCCTGGCCTTCTCCACGTGGCCTTAATCTGCTCTCCTACAGCATGGGCTTCTCCTAGAACTTAATCACACTTCTCCTGGAACAACGTGATCTCTCTTCCTTTTTTTTTTTTATACTTTTTTTTAAAATTTTCTTTTTATTTTATTTATTTTAGAGAGGAGACACAGAGAGAGAGAGAGAGAGAGAGAGAAAGGTGGGAGGAGCTGGAAGCATCAACTCCCATATGTGCCTTGACCAGACCAGTGCAGGGTTTTGAACTGGTGACCTCAGTGTTCCCAGGTCGACGCCTTATCCACTGCACCACCACAGGTCAGGCTCTCTCTTCCTTTTAAAACCTTTTGGGCCTGACCAGGCGGTGGCGCAGTGGATAGAGTGTCAGACTGGGATGCAGAAGACCCAGGTTCGAGATCCCGAGCTTGCCAGCTTGAGCGCGGGCCCATATGGCTTGAGCAAAAGCTCGCCAGCTTGGACCCAAGGTCGCTGGCTCCAGCAAGGGGTTGCTCAGTCTGCTGAAGGCCCGTGGTCAAGGCACATGTGAGAAAGCAATCAATGAACAACTATGGTGTCGCAATGGCAACCAAAAACTAATGATTGATGCTTCTCACCTTTCTCTGTTCCTGTCTGTCTGTCCCTATCTATCCCTCTCTCTAAGTCTCTCTCTGTCCCAGTAAAAAAAAAATTAATTAAAAAAAAAAGAGATATGTTGAAATTCTAACCCCCAGTGCTGTGAAAATGACCTTGTTTGAAAATAGTACTTAAAGACCTAATTAAGTTAAACTATGCTCACTAGGATGGGCCCTAATCCAGTATGACTATGGCCCTATGAGAAAGGGAGATTTGGGCACAGAGACTGAGATGCACAAGAAGGATGCTGTGTGAAGATGTGTCATTTGGTTCCTGTTTTTCACAATGGGCACCACTTGTCGAGGAGACAGTGAGCACATGGAGTGCATGAGGGACCTAGGGGAGACCGCCTCACAATCATCTATACAGTTTTCATGAGATGGCCCCAACCCCCAGTCCTAATGGGTATTATCGATACACTAAAGAGGAAGTCAGGAAGCAGAGAAGAAAATGAGGAAATCAGGAACGGGAACTTCTTTAGAGCAGACAAAAGGGCAATGAAGTAGGGCAAATGTCCCCACCTATTGATTAATCAAAATTGCTAATTCTATCCCTATTGTGCTGCACTCAGTATAGTACTGCACTCAGTACTTTTGTCAGTAAAGCTACTGTGGCCTTTGCCTCAGGGCAATGAATTCTGTTCCTATTCCATGTTCCTATTTAGGGCACCTACAAAAAGGAAGCAGGAATCAGGGTGATATATACTACCCAACTGTTGGGCAGATAAAATATAATATGCTCACTTTATTAAAGATGACGCTGCCCACATGGAAGCCCGTCACCCAGGTGATATTATTTGCCCTTATGCTTGGGATGGCTGTGGGGGAAAAGCTGTAATGTAAGCAGGCTAGTTCGTTATAGCTTAAGGCTTTGTTTTAAGAGTAAGCTTTTCCCCGCACCCTTGACTGATTGGATGATGTGGGGTGGTGCACTCTCCTGAGGAATCCCATTGTGCCTCAGATGGGTGGCTTTGTATTGGAGACTACCTTGTTTGTGTAATTGGATTGGAGGTTTTGATTTTACACTATAAAGTGGGGCAGACCAGTAGCTTGCTCGTTCTTGGTTCTGGAGGTAATAGAGAGGAGAGCAGAGTAAGGCTACATGGAGGCCAGGAGAAGCACCCAAGATGGCAGAGTGCTGAGGAAGAAGCCAGTTTGTGCAGAGTTTGTGTAGAGAGAAGGAGATAGGAAACAGAGGTGAATAAGTCTGGTGAGCTAGAAACTTTTGATTCTAGGAAACTCGGATATGTCAGTAGCTTTGTGAGCACTGAATGAGTGGGTTTTGGAACCCAGTGTGTGTTTTTGCTTGCCCGCCGGGTGCAAGCTAGAATTAAAGCTGATGGCTCACCAGTTCTTGGCTCCATTGTTTCATTACTGTCTGTTCGAATCTAATGTGAACCTGCACGGGTCAGGCTGTTGTGATAGTGGCCTCGACTACTGGCTTTACATTTGGCGTAGTCTGTGGCAGGATTTGATACAGATTGGCATGGAGCCACCACCACCTTTGACCGGTGGAGTAGAGGACTGGCTGCTGTTATGGTTCCCTATGGCTGTGTTGGGCAGATAAAATATATTATGCTCACTTTGTTAAAAATGGTGCTGCCCACATGGAAGTTCATTGATATTAATGTGTGTTCTGGAACATGCTGTGGGCAGGCCGGGTTGTTATAGCCTAAGGCTTAGTTTAAGAGTAAGGTCTTCCCCACACCCCTGACTGATTGAATGATGTAGGGTGGTGCACTCTACTGAGAAATCCCATTATACAGAGACTGCCTTGTTTGTATAATTGGATTAAAGGTTTTGAGTCTATGCTATAAAGTGGGAGAGACCAGTAGCTTGATCTCTCTCTCGGTTCCTGGGTTCCTGAGATTAGTATTAGAAGAGAGGAGAGCAGAATAAGGCCACGTGAAGGCCAGGAGAAGCAGCCAAGATGGCAGAGTGCTGAGGGAGAAGTCAGTTTGTTAAGAGTTTGTGCAGGAGGAGATGGGAAACAGAGGTGAATAAGTCTGGTGAGCTGGAAAGCTTTGATGCTAGGAAACTCGGATAAGTCAGTAGCTTTGTGAGCACTGAATGTGTGGGTTTTGGAGCCCAGTGTGTGTTTTTGCTTGCCCACCGGGTGCAAGCTAGAATTAAAGCTGATGGCTCACCAGTTCTTGGCTCCGTTGTTTCATTACCGACTGTACGAATCTAATGCGAACCTGCATGGGTCAGGCTGCTGTGATGGCGGCCTCGACTACTGGCTTTACAGGCTGTTTTTTGGGGGACTGTTGTCTGGCTGACTTTTACAGCCATGTGTGAGGAAACTGAGAGCTCTATGGAAGAGGCTGCCCAGGACCTGCAAACCAAGCAGTGGAAGGAGCTGGAGGAAATGTGGGAGAAAGAGATGCAGACCCAGGAGCTGGAGGAAGTACTGGAGAAGGAGGCCGACCAGGTTTGCGAGATTTGCCTGAACATGGAGCAGACTAGTAGCTTGATCTCTGTCACGGTTTCTGGGATTAGTATAGAGAGTAGAGCAGAGTAAGGCCACAAGGAGGCCAGGAGAAGCAGCCAAGATGGCGGAATGCTGAAGAAGAAGCCAGTTTGTGCAGAGTTTGTGTAGAGAGAAGGAGATGGGAAACAGAGGTGAATAAGTCTGGTGAGCTAGAAACCTTTGATTCTAGAAAACTAGGATAAGTCAGTAGCTTTGTGAGCACTGAATGAGTGGGTTTTGGAGCCCCGTGTGTGTTTTTGCTTGCCCGCTGGGTGCAAGCTAGAATTAAAGCTGATGGCTCACCAGTTCTTGGCTCCGTTGTTTCATTACCAACTGTCCGAATCTAATGCGGACCTGCATTGGCCAGGCGGCTGTGATCCTGACCTTTGTCACTGGCTTTACAGGCTCGAAAACCCACACATTCAGTGATCACAAAGCTACTGACTTATCCGAGTTTCCTAGAATCAAAGGTTTCTAGCTCACCAGACTTATTCACCTCTGTTCCCCATCTCCTTCTCCAGCACAAACTCTGCACAAACTGGCTTCTCCCTCACCACTGCCAACTAGGCTGCTTCTCCTGGCCTCCATGTGGCCTTAATCTGCTCTCCTCTCTAATACTAACCCCAGGAACCAAGAGAGAGCAAGCTCCCAGTCTGCCCTACTTTATAGTGTAGAAATCCAAACCTTTAATCCAATCTACAATCAAGGAAGTCTCTGATACAAAGTCTCTTATCTGAGGCATAATGGGAGGATTCCTCATGAGAGTGCACCACCCCACATCATCCAGTCAGTCAAGGGTTTGGGGAAAAGCTTACTCTTAAGACTTGCATGTGGGCAGCGACATCTTTAACGAAGTAAGCATAATATATTTTATGTACCCAATAGGTCCCCAAACTAGGGCCGAGGGCAGCATGCAGCCCCGAGGCCATTTATCGGGCCCCCCACCGCACTTCCCGACGGGGCACCTCTTTCATTGGTAGTCAGTTAGAGGAGCACAGGATGCATCCGCCAAAAGCAGGCCCATAGTTTCCATTGAAATACTGGTCAGTTTGTTGATTTAAATTTACTTGTTCTTTATTTTAAATATTGTATTTGTTCCCGTTTTGTTTTTATACTTTAAAATAAGATATATGCAGTGTGCATAGGGATTTGATCATAGTTTTTTTTATAGTCCAGCCCTCTAATGGTCTGAGGGACAGTGAACTGGCCCCCTGTGAAAAAGTTTGGGGACCCCTGTTTTATAGTGTAGAAGTTAAAGCCTTTAAACCAGTATACAAATAAGGAAGTCTCTGATACAAAGCCACTTATCTGAGGCATAAGTAGGATTCCTCATAAGAGTGCACCACCCCACATCATGCAACAGTCAAGGGTGTGGGGGAAAGCTTAGTGTTGATAAGATCTTAGTATTAAAAGGGTGGGAAAGGCTTAGTCTTAAAACTAAGCCTTAGGTTATAAGGACCCTGCTTGCCTACAGCCTATCCCCCACACCCAATGCAAAGTATAAGCGAGCAAACGTATATATCATATTTGCAAACTTATTTGACCCACTCTTGGGCAGATAAAATATATTATGCTCACTTTGTTAAAGATGGCGCTACCCACATGGAAGTTCGTTGATATTAATGTGTGTTCTGGAACAGGCTGTGAGCAGGCCGGGTCGTTATAGCCTAAGGCTTAGTTTAAGAGTAAGCTCTTCCCCACACCCTTGACTGATTGGATGATGTAGGGTGGTGCACTCTCCTGAGGAATCCCATTATACAGAGACTTCCTTGTTTGTATAATTGGATTAAAGGTTTTGAGTCTATGCTATAAAGTGGGAGAGAACAGTAGCTGGATCTCTCTCTCTTGGTTCCTGGGTTCCTGAAGTATTAGAGAGAAGAGCAGATGAAGGCCACATGGAAGCCAAAATGGCAGAGTGCTGAGGGAGAAGCCAGTTTGTGCTGGAGGAGATGGGAAACAGAGGTGATTAAATCTGGTGAGCTAGAAACCTTTGATTCTAGAAAACTCGGGTAAGTCAGTAGCTTTGTGAGCACTGAATGTGTGGGTTTTGGAGCCCAGTGTGTGTTTTTGCTTGCCCGCCGGGTTCAAGCTAGAATTAAAGCTGATGGGGCTCACCAGTTCTTGGCTCCTATGTTTCATTGCCATCTGTCCGAATCCAATGCGAACCTGCATGGATCGGGCAGCTGTCATCCTGACCACGACTACTGGCTTTACATTTGGCGTAGTCTGTGGCAGGATTCGATACAGATCCGCATGGAGCCACCACCACCTTTTAGTGGTGGAGTAGAGGACTGGTTGCTGTTTTGGTTTCCCATAGCTGTTTTTTGGGGGACTGTAGGCTGGCTGACTTTTACAGCCATGTGTGAGGAAACTGAGAGCTCTATGGAAGAGGCTGCCCAGAACCTGCAAACCGAGCAGTGGAAGGAGCTGGAGGAAACGTGGGAGAAAGAGATGCCGACCCTGGAGCTGGAGGAAGCGCTGGAGAAGGAGACCGATCAGGTTTGTGAGATTCCCCTGGAAATGGAGCAGATGCTGGAGAAGGAATCACAGGTTCGTGAGTTGCAGATTGCCCTGGATGTTGTGGAGAGCCAGCAGTGGCAGGAGGCTGAGGCTGAGGCCCGGGCTGAAGCTGCAGCGCCTGCTGAGCAGAAGGCAGCAGTGACCTGGGGCTCAAGCCCAGCAGCAGGAGCTGGTGTTTTCAGTTTCTCTTTGGAGGATGAGGAGAATTGGTCTGGAGTTGAAATCCGCAGCCTCCAGAAAGTGAGAGCCAAGCAGCAAGGAGTAGCTACAATCCTGGTAGGTCTGCGATTTTGGGACATAGGGGTAGATGCTATCATGCTCCCCAGAGCAGAGATGGAAATGCTGACTGCCATTGCCACATGCTTCTTTTTAGGACAGTGTGAGACTTGCCATGATGGCAGGAATGAGGAGGGAGGCTAAAGCCCTATGTGTGTGGACTGATTTCCTGGACTATGACCGGATGGGAACAAGCTCCTTTGTTGAATGAACTTACGAATTTTGGACAATGTAAAATACCCTGATGGGGGTGGGGATGGCTTTGCTGGAGGCCCTCCTGCCCCGGGAAGCTTTTCCCATGGCTCGAGAAAAGGCCGAGGACATTTTGCGCTTTCGGCAAAGTGCTCAGAGACTGGTGAAATGTATCTTTGTAATTGCTGAAATTGTATGATTTGTGCTATTGCTGTAATTTGTGTAATGTACTTAATTTCCTTGTATAAGAATGCGGGTGGTGTAGATTGTGGGTAGTATAGTGAGCATAAGGGTGGATTGTTGGGCAGATAAAATATATTATGCTCACTTTGTTAAAGATGGCGCTGCCCACATGGAAGTTCGTTGATATTAATGTGTGTTCTGGAACAGGCTGTGAGCAGGCCGGGTCATTATAGCCTAAGGCTTAGTTTAAGAGTAAGCTCTTCCCCACACCCTTGACTGATTGGATGATGTAGGGTGGTGCACTCTCCTGAGGAATCCCATTATACAGAGACTTCCTTGTTTGTATAATTGGATTAAAGGTTTTGAGTCTATGCTATAAAGTGGGAGAGAACAGTAGCTGGATCTCTCTCTCTCTTGGTTCCTGCGTTCCTGAAGTATTAGAGAGAAGAGCAGATGAAGGCCACATGGAAGCCAAAATGGCAGAGTGCTGAGGGAGAAGCCAGTTTGTGCTGGAGGAGATGGGAAACAGAGGTGAATAAATCTGGTGAGCTAGAAACCTTTGATTCTAGGAAACTCGGATAAGTCAGTAGCTTTGTGAGCACTGAATGTGTGGGTTTTGGAGCCCAGTGTGTGTTTTTGCTTGCCCGCCGGGTTCAAGCTAGAATTAAAGCTGATGGCTCACCAGTTTTTGGCCCCGTTGTTTCATTACCGACTGTTCGAATCTAA
Source organism: Rhynchonycteris naso (assembly GCA_037038555.1). Lineage (NCBI taxonomy): Eukaryota > Metazoa > Chordata > Mammalia > Chiroptera > Emballonuridae > Rhynchonycteris > Rhynchonycteris naso. The sequence continues at coordinate 248,777,748 of CM072997.1, read as the reverse complement.
TGCGAACCTGCACGGGTCGGGCTGCTGTGATGGTGGCCGAGACTACTGGCTTTACACCCACATTGTCAAATATAATTTTTATTTTTGCTCACTTATAGTTTGCATTGGGGGCTGGGTAGCACCCGGTATAGTAGTCTGTGAAATTACAAATTACCTTCTTGCTTGGGAATGGCCATTGTTTTGCTAATGTGTGCTGGAGGAGACTTTTCAGGCCAGAAAGTTTTGAAGAGCAGAGAAGAAGAGGCAAAGAGAAGCCATGTTTGCAGAGTGAGAGCAGAGAGAATGCAGGGTGCTGAGGAAAAAAGCCATGTTTGCAGAGAAGGGAGAAGGTGGGTGGATGGGAAACCAGAGCTGAGGGGCTTCGGGAGCTCCTACTGAGATTGGTGAGGCCTTTAATTGTATGAGGAACCGGAGAAGATTCTCCTGGTTGTGGAACTGGATAACGTGTCAGGGCTTTGTGAGCTCTGACTGAATGAAGAGGGAAGTGTTTCCCTGTGTGTTGCTCGTCAGCCAGTGTGAGACTAATAAAGGAATGGCACACCATTCTTTAGCTCCACTGTTTATCGTCTGTCTGAATCCAGTGAGAACCTGCATATGCATGGCAATGACAGCAGCGGCTCCTGGCCATACCTGCAGCCTCCAGAGCTATGAGACAATCAATGTTTGTAGTTTGAGCTGCTCTGTTTGGGACACTTTCCTAGGACAACAGGTGAAGGGCTTTTCCTGTTTTTTATTTTTTTGGGGGGGGGAGTGGGACAGGGACAGACAGACAGGAAGGGAGAGGGATGAGAAGCATCAATTCTTTGTTGTGGCACCTTAGTTGTTCACTGATTTCTTTCCCATATGTGCCCTGAGTAGGGGGTGAGGGGAGGGATACAGCAGAGTCAGTGACCTTGGGCTTCAAGTCAGCAGCCAGTGACCATGAGGTCATGTCTGATCCCACACTCAAGCCAGTAACACCACGTTCAAACAGGATGAGCCTGCGCCTAAGCCAGCGACCTTGGGGTTTCGAACCTGGGTCCTCTGCATCCCAGTTAGATGCTCTATCCACTGCGCCACTGTAAGGTATTTTTCCCCCCTGAGGAAAGAACTGGGGGGCTGAGAGCCACAAAGTGTGGAATCACAAACAGCTTTATTAAGTAACATGCATCCCGCCCAATGAGGTCCTCCGGTTCTTGGGGTTCAGAGGCTGGAGGAGTCGCCCTAATTTGACTGTGAGAGAGGTATTTAAAGGGGTTCTCTACGGTGGGCAAGCAGTTATGACCTGGTGAAATCTCACTGGCTGAGGGACAGTCAATCTTTTTCCCAAGGTCCTCTGGGAACTTCCTTTTGGCGGCTTGGTTGTGTGGGCAGCTCCAACCAAAGTTCTCGGGGTCTGAGTTCCTCACCTGACTGTCCCCCATTAGCCACCCCACAGCCACCACCTGGTCAGGCTCTTCCTGGTGGTTTTATGGAGTTTCTTCACTTAACCAAGCTTCAGTAGAATGCTGGCTGTTGCCCTGTCTGTTCATTTTCATTTAATTAAATTATGTTCATAGTATGGGCTGCTTCTTCAAAGTATTGATATTCCCTAGGGTTACATCTGTGGTACATTGTTCTCTTAGGATTATTTCATGGTTTCACATACATTATATAGGTAGCTCTCACATTTTTATTTTGGGGCCAGAAACTTCCTTTCTAATAATAAAAAAAAGTTGGACAACAAAAGAACTTTAAAAATTCCAAAAGTAGAGAGTGCTAAGCCAAGCAAACTCTACCAGATGATTAAAAGTAATGTTAAGCCTCAATAAAAAAACAGTGTGATCCCAGTCCATGGAAAAGAGATTAGGGGAACTGCCTGGGAAAGTCCGAAACAAACAGAAACCTGCTTGAGAATGTAATGCAGGGGTGCCCACATTTTTTCATCTTGCGAGCTACTTATAAGATGACCAAGTGAAAATGATCTACCTACAATAAAAATGCAAAACATAAATTTATTTCTTCTATATTATCATTATTTAAGTTACTATATTACTATTCAATATTGTGTATTCTTCTTTCACCTTTCTCCTTCTCGGCTCTCTTTTTGGAGGAAAGTCAATGTCATAGTTTTTATGAACAGTCCAAAAAAGCCGCTCCACATTTCCCTTCTTTGGAATAGCAATGGCACACAGACAGATGAGGCAAACGCACTTAGAATATGACATAGTGAAAAAAATCCCCTCCCATTTTGTATGAAAGTGGTAGGTTTTAGGTTTCTTACTCGGACCAGCTATGGCACTCACTTTTATACCTTTTGTTGTATTTAGTTTAAATAAATTGAAGGCTAACTACGCAGCAATGTAACTGAACAAGTTAGCGCGGTTTAACGCACATGCGTAGGGTGCCAAAAGTTCAGACTCAGATTGGCTACCCTGTATGCCAATCAAAAGACAAATGTCTTTTGAATGTCATGTGATCTACCCACACTTCCTTCGCGATCGACCAGTAGATCACAATCATGTATTGAGCACTCCTCAATTGTAATGTATTTTGAGGATGGCATTTGTAATAAAAGGGTGGATTATTATTTATTTATTTTTTTACAGGGACAGAGAGAGAGTCAGAGAGAGGGATAGATAGGGACAGACAGACAGGAACGGAGAGAGATGAGAAGCATCAATCATTAGTTTTTCATTGCCATTGTGACACCATAGTTGTTCATTGATTGCTTTCTCACATGTGCCTTGACCACGGGCCTTCAGCAGACCGAGCAACCCCTTGCTGGAGCCAGCGACCTTGGGTCCAAGCTGGCGCTTTTGCTCAAGCCAGATGGGCCCGCGGTCAAGCTGGTGATGTCGGGGTCTTGAACCTGGGTCTTCCACATCCCAGTCCGACGCTCTATCCACTGAGCCACCACCCGGTCAGGCAAAAGGGTGGATTCTTAAAATAATATTAAGCCATCTAGAAAAAAAAGCAAGCTTGTGAAAAGGAAAAAGAAAAAATAATTTTTTTTACAGGGACAGAGAGAGGTGAGAAGCATCAATCATTAGGGCACACAGGAGAAGTGCCCATCTGCTTCTCCACCCTTCATCCTCTCCTTTCTCTCTCTCTTCCCCTCCCACAGCCAAGGGCACATACAGGGCTAGCCAATTCCTAGGCTCCACTGGAGCAAAGATGGCCCTGTCGCTGAGGATAGCTCCATGGCCTCCACCTCAAGCACTAGAATGGCTCTGGTGGCAACGGAGCAATGCTCCAGATGGGCAGAGCATCGCTCCCTGGTGGGCATGCTAGGTGGATCCCGGTCTGGCACATGCGGGAGTCTGACTGCCTCCCAGCTTCTAACTTTGGAAAAATACCAAAAACAAACAAAAAAAGACCGAGGAGAATGTTCTTGTCATTTGTCTCTATTAGCTGCATTGTGGAAAATCTTTATACATGCATACTAATATCGCTTAAAATTTTTTTATTGACTTGTAAAAGAAATATCAATTTGTGGTTGCACTTACTAATGCATTTATTGGTTGCTTATTGTATGTGCCCTGACTGGGGATCTGACTGCAACGTTGGCGTATTGGACGATGCTCTAATCAACTGAGCAACCCAGCCAGGGATCTAATATTACTTTTTAAGGATCTATTATTAGAAGTAAAATTGTTGGGCCATGAAATATGCTTTTAAACTCAATACTGCTGTGTGACAGATGTGAGTTTTATGTCCTGTCAACCATGCATGAACGCGCAATCTCCCAGTCTTGTCTTGATGGGGAGGCAGCGTGGTGCATGGAGTCCGCTGGCACTGCTCTGGACTCCCCAGCTGACTTCCTGCTTCCTTTGCCCCCACATTGGTCCAGCCCTCGGTTTTCCCCGCCCCCCCCCCCCCCCCGGGAGAGGCCCAGCGCTCTCTTTGGGGGGGGCAGTAGGGAGGGGCTGAAATTCTTGGAGAAGCAAGCGCTGGGTGACTGGCCTCATTGAAGGTCAAAGCCCTCCCCTCAGGTTCTGGGTGATTCAAACTGGCACACTCCACCTAGACCTGAGCCTTCTTTCAAATCTCCACCTTGCAGAGAATTCCTTAGCGCCCCCACCCCACCCCACCCCTCCGCTCTGGTGCTGTTTACAGACCCTACAGGCTCTCAGCCCAAGGCTGCCCCAGTCTGGACACAGGATAGATAAAGACAGTGAAAAGGACCGGGAGTCAGGCAGAGATGTGGACAGATTGATATGGAGATATAGAACTGTCCCAAGGGAAACAGACAGAAGCCCCCCACACCCCTTCCTGGTATTTCCAGGGCTGACTGCACCCCTTTCCCACCAGTTTTCAGCCTGACATGAAGGGTTTTGCAAGACCAGCTGCCACTCATCTTCCTCTCCAGGAACCCTGACCTCACAAGGTTCCTTACAGGCCGCACCCTTCTTATCCTCAGGCCTTTGTGTGTTCTGTCTCTGCAAGGATGCCTCCTCTGACCAGCTCCTCCTGATCCTGTCTCAGCAAAACCTCTCCCTGGCCACTCTGCCCATTCCCTCACAACTTCTGGTCTTTTCTAGGGGTCATGGCCTTGTGATCTCATGTACCGCTGGCATGAAAATACTTATTATCACTCTACACTGGGACTCCCTCTTTGCAAGTGTCTGAGTTTCCCAAGAGTAGAGATTGAGGCTCTTTGCTTTTTTTGACTGTGAGGACACACGCTGTGGACTCATTCATCTGATTGAAAACCCCACTCCAACACCTATCTGTGACACGGAGTATATCACTTCCCTTCTCTGATCTTCAGTTATTTCATCTGGAGAATGGGGACAGCAAATCCTACTTGATGCATTCTGAAGTCCTACCTGATGCCTCATGGTACCCAGCATTTCTTCCCTTGACTTTTCTATGGAAGACCTCTAATATCCACCAGCATTTACACACGGTGAGGCACTAGAATTGTTGATCAGAAGCTAAAACGGTGATTAATGTTTACCAGCATGTCTCACATGCCAGGTCCAGTCTGTAGACAATCTCAGTGAATATGCTCATTCACACTGGGCTCTAGGCACAGATGGGGAAACTGACAGAAAGACAAGGGACATCATTGGCTCTAGGGCTTGTCACATGGACTAATCTGTTGTCCTTTTTCACCTATAGTGGACACTGTTGGTGGTAAGCCCAGATCCCCTTATCAGTTCCGTTCAGCCAGTCCCCAGCTGCTGTGAACTTTGTGCATTAATCATGCCCTTTTTTACCTTCTGTATTTGTGGTGCTTTGACATCTGGGACCTTGCTGACATTGGAGGTACTGTCCCTGACAGGGCTAGCCAATTCCTAGAGGTAATAAAGAACTCACCTGCGCACAGGCCTTTCCTATGCAAACCAAGCAACCTGTAGACCGGACTCTCAACCACTTACTTTTCAAGTTTTTATACTCTAGGATACCATTCCTCTGCCTGACCACCTCAGGGCCAGTGCCAGGTTCCAGACCCTCCAGGACTCCCACGAACCTGCTCAAACTATTCAAACTAGCAGATCTTAAGCCCACTTACCCTGCCTCACCTGTGGTTTCTTGAGGAAACCACAATAAATGCTCTTGCCCATGGTTTCCTCACAGTCCCTCTGCCTCCTGGCTGGCCCTGGGGCTTTCCCATGTGGCCCTGCATAGCTTGGACCTGTGAGAAAAAATATCTTTTCAATGGCAATTGTCTCCTGATCTGTTGACCTCACCATACCTGAATAATATCTACATTTTAAAATACTTTTCTGCTAACAAATTACCTTGTGACCTTTTTTCCAGGATTGCCCTTGAGGTCACAGTGCTTGGGAGTTTGTGTTCTAGCTCCTTCTCAGGACCCATAGCCCATGACTAACCATAGGAATGTAGTAGCAAGTTTCTAAATCTGGTCCCCAAGGATCACAACCTCCCCTCTCCTCCCCATATGAATACATTGGAGTAGTCCCGCCCATATTCAGTCAGAGTTAGCCTGACTTGCGTTAACCAATAGAAAAGGTGGCAGTGACACTGTAATTGTTCCAAGCTTGGTCTTTAAGAGACTGGCATCTTCTTCTTCCTCCCCTAGAAACACTCACTTTAGGAAGGGAGAGCACTGAGACTACACAGAGAATGAGAAAAGTCCGGCTGCCCACCGCCCATCTGAGTCCAGTCCAGCAACCATCACGGCCAAGGTACCAGGCATGTCTGAGCGCCATCCTGGATTCTGTAGCCTGGTTGGGTCCTAAGATGACTGCAGCCCTAGTTGACATCATACAGTGCTGAAGAACTGCCTTGCTGAGCCCAGTCTACCCATGGAATTGTGAGCAATTGTAGAGAGTAATTATTTTAAGATAAATTTTAGGGTGGTTTGTTATTCAATGATAAAAACCCAAACTAGGATCTCCCTTTGCCATAAAGGCCCAGTTTCCTCTGCCTCAAGGTAGGAAAGACTCTGCAACTTAATTTATCCTCAGGGATCAGGCGGAAGTTGGGACTTCACCTGACTGCACACTCCTGTCAGTTTCCTTCCCCTCCACTCTCCTGTTTTATCCACTCCTTTTTGGTTTCTCTTGGAAGCATTTCTTTAATAAATCATGGGCACACGAATCTTGTCTCAGGCTCTGCTTCCCACAGAATCTTACCTCAGACATGACATTTCTGATTTTCTCATCTCCAACCAGAAGCCAAGGGTCCAGCTCCCAATTTTCCCTCCCCACTCTTCCCTGCCCCTCTCCTGCATCCAAAGAGCACAGACCACCTTCCAGATGCCCCAGCAACAGGTAGCCATGTAGTTGGTGGGATGAGAAGAAGACATTCAAGAGGTCTCTGAAGGAAGCAGCAAACAGCTTGTTTACCCTGGCCAAGCAGGAGATGAAACCTCCCTACCCCCACCACACAACCATGGAGGGAAACCTATGGAGTTCAGGCAGGCAAAAGTCAGATGGTTGGCATGTCACCAGCAGTTCAGGGGACAGGTAGAGAAGATAATTTTTTCTGATTCTGGGTCTGTGGTGGGAGGTGACTCTGCTGGCTGATCCAACCCCTCCCTCAGGGTGTCTGTCTCTGTGACCTTCCCATCCCTACCAGTTCTCTGTCCCTTAAGACCCCAGAAATCCATCACCATGGATCCTCCAACAGGTCCCACAGCCGGCTGCCACTGGAGTCAGAGAAGTCAGCAGAAAAGATGCTGGGGGCTGGGGGGCCACAGCCCAGCAGAGGACCCCCACTCAGAGCTTCCAGCCAGTCCAAGGAGTCCATGGGGCCTCTGGGAGAAGGGGACGGAGAGTTTGTGGGGGATGGGAGCGAGGAAGAGAAGACAGATGAGAGGCCTTCAGAGTCTGGGGAGGGGGACAGCACGTCGAAGGAGCCGGGGAAGTCCAGGGGGATAAGGGGTAGCAGGTCTGCAGGGGAAGAAATGGAGTGTGAGTTTAGGAAGGCAGAGATCCAGACCCTAACTCCCTAAGGGTTTCCCGTTTCCAGGAGTTCAGATTCTCAGCCTCCTTTACCCAAATCTAGGAGTTCGGTTCTTACCATCAGGCTCCAGCTGATCCTCCAGGATGTCATCGATGCCCGGGTTGGGAAGCAACTGCGAATGGGCAGAAGCAGAGTGAACCTGGGGCTCCAGCCGGAATCCTGACCAGAGATCACTAGCCCACTCCCTCTCACCTGCGCCCTTCGGATCGCTTCCTGCAGCTCCTCCTCCAGAGTCAAGGCTGCTGAGACTGGTGCCGAGGAAGGGGTCAGTGCTGAAGCCGGCTCCGGAGACAGAGTCGGAGCGGCAAGGAGGGTTCCAGCGTCAGGAGGAAGGGGAGGTGGATGTGATGTTGGGCTTGGCTTGGACTGGAACCCAGAAGAGGGCGTTTCCATAAGCCACGCCCACTCGCGCAACCCCACCCTCTTGCAACCTGTATCTCTACTCCCCTAGTCCTGTTTCAGCCCTTCACTCCTCGTACCCTCAGGCCACGCCCCTTATTCTCTCACTGGCTTTTCATTTTTCTTAACCACACCCCCGCGCTTCATTGTCTAGTCTTTTCCTGCACCGTCCCGCTTTATTTTCTCCTCATTGGCCCACAGGAGCAGAGCTCCGCTCTCACCGAGCCCTGCCTTCGGGCGGCTATGAGGGCCTTGGGCTTGAGGCGTGGCCAGGGAACACCGGCCAGACATTCCTCACGCTTTGGCTTCAGCCGCTCGCGGGGCGGGGCGCCTCCGCGCATGCGCTCCAGAAGCATAGACTTAGTCCCGGACACCGGGAGGCCCCGTAGACGCAGCTGCTGCCGAAGCTCTGAGACCTGGGGCAAGGGGCGGGGCGGGGAGAAACCGTGCTGGGTGTGCTGCGGACTCAGGAAGAGGCTGGGGCTGTGTATAATTGGAAACCGAGAGAGGGACTGGGGACCCCGGCTCCTGGATCTCTGATGGGGCTGCGGGGTTAGATTCTGCGTCCACACCGAGGGAGAGAGCCAGCCTGGGAAATTTTCCCCACACTCACCGTTAGCTCCTCCAGCTTAAGGGTCTGAAGTTCCAGCTTGTGTGGAGGAGGCGAGGAGTTGGAGACTCCTGGGAGGGAGGGAGGAAGGGGAGTGGGCTTCATCCTGGCGATAGTCGTGAGGTGGAAACAGCGGTTAGAAGGGGCACACAGAGAAAAGACCTTATTGGGTCCTTAAAGACAGGGACTCGTGAAGATGCAGAAAAATACGGGCCCACAATTCTGGGCCTCCGAGGCAGCACACCCAGGAGGCTTATTCCTGTGCATGGGAGCGGTGGGGCTTAGGGCTCAGACTCCTGAGAACCGAAGGAAGAGGGGCTGGAGACCTGGACTCTTAAGTCCTATGGGAGGAGGGGGCTAAGGGCTGGACTCCCCTGACCTGGGACTCTGGGTTTGAAGGAGGAAGATGCTGGGGGCTTGAAGTTCCTGAAGGACAGAAACGGGAGTCATACCTGGGAGGTGGCTGCCGTGAGTTTGTTTCTTCCCACAGAGGTGGCCCAGGGGGGTCCATGGCTGACCCTTTGGCCTGGGGGTCTGCCCTAGACCCTTGTTTTGGCTCTGGGAGAGTGTACTGGTCGTATGTCAAGTTCCCCTTGGGTTTGGCCACCCTCCAATGTTGAGAGATCTTGGGAGACTCCTGAAAAAGCAAGTGTGATGTCATGCACTTCAGCTTCATTCCAACTTCCCTGCCCCAGAGCCCCAAAAAAGGCCAGCAAGGAAGAAAGACCAAGGCTAGACCCTCAGGGGTACTTCCCTTCACTGGTGGAGACTCACCTTAAGGGACCTCCAAGGGTAACGTTGTGACTCAGAGTGCAGGACCCCAGGACTGGAGAGGAAAGGGGCAGGGCCCGAGGGTAGGGCTGAGGTGGGGGCCAGAGCTGGGCCTGAGGCCGAGATCCACGGATCTGGATCTGAGGCTGGAGAGGTGGTAAAGGACCCTGGAAGGCCTGCAGGCAGCATGCCAGGCAGGGAAAAATAAGGCTGTGTGGGAAGGAGGGTCCTGGAGGCCTCAGACACCGCCCCCCTTCAGTGTGGGACAAGACCAGGAAGGGAAACCCAAGTGGAGGGAGCTGGGTGCCCAGACTTCTGGATGTAAGGGTGGCGGTGATAGAACCCCCTCCTTTTACATTCTCAGGAAAGGCAACAATCCTGTCCTCAGTCACCAAGGGGTGTGGCAGTTGAGGACCACAGATTTCTGAGGTTTTGCTGGAACAGGGGCGGGGCTAGCAGTGCGGTCTTGGAGGGAGAGAGAAGCCCAAAGCCATGTCCTTAAGTTCATATGTGTGTCAAATGTGGAGTCTGGGACGTTTTCTTTTGGGTTCATGCATTTCACTGGAGTGGAAAAGCCAGAGTTCCTAGGGGTGGCGTGGCAGACTTGTACTCCTGGGATCTCTGGAGAGGACAGGATGGGATGAATTTTCATGTATCCTGGGGCATTGGGACTGAGGCTTGGGAACCAGCAAGAAAGCCTGGCAGCTGCACTCTCCAGGGTGCCCCAGGGGTGTGGGGCTGCCACTCCCTCCCTTTCAGGGCCCACACTTACTCGGGTTCTGATACCGTCTGTGGATCCGAAGCTGGAGGACTGTGGAGCAAAGAAGGGAGTGGGAGGAGAAAGGCAGGAAGGGAGTGTCTGGGAGCCTGGTCTGGCAGGCGGTTCAAGCTCCAGTTGGTGGAATACTATGCCCAGCCCCCTCACACACACCCCAGGCAGGCGGGTGGGCAAGCGGCCTGCTCCCTTTCCTGGGCCTCCCGCCTGTTCCCTGCCAGCAGAACTGCGAGGGCCAGAGCCATTCCGGGGCTAGGTGCCAGCCAGTGTTCAGGCAGGAGGCAGCCCTGCCCCCAACTCCATCTGCCCCCTTCGTGAGTGTGTGCCCACCCCACCCTTGGCACTTTCACCATCTTGGCAGCCTAGCCCATTTGTACCTTGCCTGCTTTTACCCACGCACTGAGCTTTGCACATGCTTGCTGCCTGCCCTGCTGCATCTCGGCCTCTCCACAGTCACCCCCCTGCACACCCACCTTCATACACGCAATTCCCTGGGCTCTAATTTTGCATACACACCACTTTTGTACGGTTGTATCTACCCTTTGACACTCTTCACTCTTGGCTCACTCTGTCTTGCCACTCACAAAGCCACATTAACACACTTATTTGCATATTCAGGATTTGGTCCCTTTGCATATTTCTGCCCTTTGTACACTTGCACTCTTTTGCATACTCCTTGCTCTTTGGTTACTTTGTCTTTGCACCCACCCAACAACACAAGCACACTCAACTATGCTTTGCCCACTCAGGAATTGACTTCCACTCAGTTGCACACTTTCCACCTGCACTGGGACCTAAAATACAACTTTGACACTTTCACACAGCCTGATAGCTCACTGTCCCTTCACCCACATTCCCACACTGGTCGCTCCGGAGTCTCTGTGCACTTCGCTTTGCACAAGTGTCAGCTTAAGTCCCCGTTCCTTTTCAGTATCTGGTCCCCTGTACACCTACCCCTACACTCCCACTTTCAACTGTTCACATGAACAGTGCACTAGCCATTTGCACACTTATTGATCCAACACAATTCAACCCCTTTGCTGGGGTCTCCTTATTGCACAAGTGCTCTTTTGCACAGAAAGCACATGCCTCGTGGGTTCCACCTCCCCCTCTCACCTCACCAGGTACTGCACATTCCCAGATAGAGTATTCCCTGGACCCAGAGAACCCCCTTCCCTACAAGCGCAGAGAAGCCTCTCACCAGATCGGAACTTGGAGCGAATGATTTGGGAGCGCTGGGAGGAAGCCGCCAGAGTCATTGCCAAGGCTGGGAATGGGGACCTGGACTGAGGGGAGGGCAGGACCCCCACAGGAGGCAGGGTCAGAACAGAGGTCAGAAGGTTGCCCCTGCACGTGAACGCAGCAGAAAAAGAGTCCGAAGTACTCAGACAGGAGAGGCCTTGGGCCATAACTTCTGGATCCCGGGGATGGAGGTTGGGAACCCGGACTCTGCTCCTGAGGAAAGAGGTGCTGGGGGCCTGGACTCCTGGGGCTGAGGGAGGAGAAGCTGGGGTCCCGGACTTTTGGAGCTGAGGGCTCCAATTCCTGGAGCCTGGGGAAGAAAAGCCCTGGGATCTGGGACTGCTAGATCCTATAGAAGGAGGACACTGGAGCACTAACCCACTGGGTCTATGAAAGGGGAGGAAGGAGAAAGGGGTGAAGGGTCGGAACTCAATACTCTGAGAGGATTAGAATCTAACATCCTTGATCAAGAGGGGAACAGAATCTGATAGGTCCTGGGGACATGGAAAAGTCTCTACTATCTGCATCTCAGAAGAGAGTGGGTGGTGTCAGCTACCATGGCCTGTGGGGAAGGGACTGGATCTAGGGAGGAGAAAGAAGAGGTAAGATGGGTCACCCCACCACCCCAGGGGCTTCTCACCAGGTGGGCTCGGTGTAGCTGTGCTCTGGAGCAGGTGGAGTCCCGCGGTCTAGGATGGAGGCCGCAGGCTCCACCCCACCAGCCTGGGACCCTTTTTGGGGGGCGTGCCGGCAGCCCGTGAAACCTGGCGGGGAGACCGGAGCCCCGCCTGGGACCCTGAGAAGGGGCGGGAGCACAGGCTGAGAGGAACCAGGGCGGGGCGGACGTCGGGGTTCCCAGCTCGCTCCTCTTCCGCGTCCTGGCTGCGGGGTCGGACAGGACAGCAGCGGGCGGACTGACAGAGGCAGGTGGCGGAGAGTGGCGCCGGGTGAGCAGCAGAGGCAGGTGGTCGCGTCCCGACCCGGCAGGCAGGTGCCACCTGTCGCTTTTTCCCCTGACGCAGCAGGAAGAATCGGATTCAAGGGAGTGAAAAGTTCACACTGGAGCCCCGGACTCCTGGGTCTGAGGGAGGAGGGGGGTAGGAACCTGGATTCCTGGGTTTTAAGGAAAGAGAGCGGGCCTGGACTCCTGGGTCTGAGGCAGGAGTGGGCTGGGGGCTCTGGTTTCCGGATTCTGGAAATAGGGACAAGAGGTGTTGGAACTCCGCTGTGTGCCCGACAGCCAGAAAGATCTGGAAGGGGACTGGAAACCCAGACTCCTGAGACCTAAGGTGGAGGGGCTAGAGTATGGATTTTGGGGATCAAAACGAGAGGATGGCCGGTTCCCACCGGCAGGACTGAGGGCCTGCTATTCGGCAGAGCATACTTAGAGCTCTGTCCTGAGGTTCTTGAGAGGTTCCAGTGCCCTTGGGTTGGATTACGTGCAGGAGGGCAAGCTGAGGCCGTGGTTATAAATACTTCTTTGGAGTCGGCAGGAGCCCAATGCTCCAGGCAAGGGCCCTGGTGCTATGTTGCACAGAAAATCATAATTACTAACGCTCCCGGGTTTTAACAAGCGAGGCGTTGCCATTACCACAGATACGTTTATTGCCCCTGGCACTCAAAACCCAAGCCCTTCTACCCACCGTCCCATCCTCTACGACCCCAAAATTCAAATTCCCAGCATTCCAAGCGGGAAAGGAACTACAACTCCCAGAAAGTTCTGCGCTCCGGAGGGCTCCAGTGATAAGCCGACCAATTTTCAAGGTTCGCGCGCTGGTTTGCTACTGGTTTTCAAGGAGGCGCAGTCACAGGAGGTCCGTGGCGGTGATTGGCCGGTAGTTCCTGCTGCTCAAGATCCCAAAGGAGGCGGCGGAGTCGGCGCAGTTCACGGTGCAGGGCATCGTCCGTCACCGGCCCCGTGAGGCGCAGGCGCGAGCTGCCCAAGGGCAGGATGAGGGGAGGGTGGGAGGAAAAGCTTTCGAAGATATCCCCTGTGAGACCGAAAACACGGAATTAAATTCTGAAGATGAGGATAAGGCAGAAGTGTCAGAGCCAAGGCTGCATCACGTCCAAAAAAAGAAAAAAACTTCAACCCCCAGCAACTCCTGGAGCAGGGTCCATTCAAACGCAGCCCTTGGAGTCCCCAAGCATCATGGGAGTTGTACTTCACACTGTGAAAGGCCACCGTTGCCTGTGAACTTGGGCGATATAGTTGGGTTGGGTTCTTGGGTCCATGAAGAAGGAAGGGCTAGGAACTTAGTTTTACAGATTCCTTCCAGTGGAGGGCCCGGAGCCAGGACTCCTAGATGAAGGGGAGGGTGGTTTGTGAAGGAACGGAAACTGGGAACTTGAACTCCTGTGTCTTGGTGAAGAGGGAAATGAAGTTCAGCACTTATTCTGGGGGAGGAGAAGGTTAGCGGTCCAAAATCCTGAGTTAGAAGGAGGTAGGAACTGGGGCTATGGATTCCTAAGTCATGAGGACAGAAGAAAGCTGACATCCTCAATGTCGGTCCCCATTTCTCCTCACCTGTGTCCACAGCATCTCGTTCTGCAGGGACAGGATCCCAAGCAGGTGGCGGCCCACGGCCAGGACCCAGCTGGTAGTGGCTGAGCAGATGGTGGAGCTGAGCAGGAGTCAGTGTCGGGTGGTCAGTTCGCAGGCTGTTCCATGAAGCCTGGTGAGAAGATGAGGTGAGAAGTCTCTGGTCAAATGGAGGAGCTGAAAAGGCCTAAATGGAAAGCCTTCCATAAAGGGGGTGGAGGTAGTGGAGTCTACTGGTGTTTGTGCAATGTCCTTTGGGCACTGTAAAGCCTGGTTGTCACCAAAGTAATGGTAGAGAAGGATGTGCTCTCTGCTTTTTTTTTTTTAATGTGATTTACTGCAGAATAAATGAAGACAGGAGTAGACAGGACTGGAAAAGAAATGAAATTAGCCAATCACTCAGTATTGAAGCTAGTGATGTGTACTTGGAGATACATCATTCAACTGTGACTACTTTTTGTATGTTTGATAATTTCTAGCTTGCATCAGAATCAGCAGTGTGGTTAAAACCAGAGACTCTGGACCCAGATTGCCTGGATTAAAAAACTCCAGCTTAGTGACATGTTACCTTCTAGCAAGTCACTGTCCCTCACTCTCCTCATCTGTAAATTGGGGGAGATTAATAACTACCCACTAGGGTTGTTATAAGGATTCAATATGTCAAGATTATAAAGCACTTAGAACACTGCCTGGTGTTTATGAAATACTCTGTAAAACTTTGACAAAAATAAATAAATGAAATCAAATGACCTAACCTATCTGATTCTCAATTTCCTTGTCTGAGATAAGATTGACCATTAATAACCTACTTCATGGGGCTTAGCAAGCATTCAACTAGGAGTGCTAAACAGTGCCTAGGGTAAACAGCTTGAGACCACTGATAGAAAGGTCGGCGTTGGCCTGTGGGGAAAGGATATGATCTGGGACTGGGCTGTTTAATGATTTTTTTTTCAATATATTTTATTTATTCATTTTAGAGAGGGGAGAAAAGGAGAAAGAGAGAAGGGAGGGGGGAGGAGCAGGAAGCATCAACTCCCCTATGTGCCTTGACCAGGCAAGCCCAGGGTTTCGAACCAGCGACCTCAGTGTTCCAGATCGATGCTTTATCCACTGCGCCACCATGGGTCAGGCAATGAATGTTTTAACTATCACATTCCTCTCATACCAGCCTTCCTAAATCAGGATGTCTGAGGGAGAGGGTCCTGGAAACTACTTTAGTAAGTCCCATTGGGATTCAGATGTAGCCCAGTTTGGACACTTGTTGGACACTTCCTCCTAGCTGCCAGTGCAGCATCCATAGTGTCTGAGCTGGGAATGAGGATAACATGGAGTCCAAGGGAAGACCCAAGGGTAAGATGAATACAGAGGATGACTAAGAAGTCTTAGGAAAAGGGGTGAGGAATCACCTTAAGCAGGGAGGTACGAGGCACACAGAGCAGGTTCACAGCCATGGAGAGTTTCCGGAAGAACTCAGTGGCGATGTCCCCCAGCCCAGCCCCCTGAAGCCAGTCCAAGACAAGGTCCAGGTTGGTCCGGATTTGGACAGCTCGAGACCATTGATAGAAAGGTCGGCCTTGACCTGTGGGGAAAGGATATGAGCAGTAATGGGTTCATGGACCTGCCCTCTGCCTCCCAAGCTCTTCTATTCTTCAGCTTGGCATCTGGATCTTGCTTTCCAGAGTCCCCAAAGGTTTAGGCCTTACTTAGCCTGTGATGAGTCTGACTGGACATAGATCTCAGTAGCTCCTGTCTGTGCCTCCTCACCTGAGGCTCTTACCAGTCTGACTCTCACCTCGTTCCATCAGTGAGTTGAGAAGGGATGCATTGGAGAAGAAGAACAAGTAGCCGAAAGTCTGAGACACAAGGTCCGGGTGCAGCTCGCACTGGCTGGTCAGTTCCAGAGCTGCCTGGAATACGCCTAGGGTAGGTCTCAAACCTGGAGGCATGGCCTCCAACTCAGCACCGGGTCCCGGAAGCTCTGCCCCACCTGTGAAAGGGTTACTATCCAGGAGAGCGGGCAGCGTTGAATACAGAGTCTGAGGAGATACAGAGATGCAAACAAGTGATCAGACTACAACTCCCTAGAAGCATCAGGGTAGTAATACATGGAGATACTGGAAAGCTCCACCAAATATTTCTGGGAATTGTAGTCCATTCTGCCTTCAATACCCTAAAGGTCTCCATGAACAAATTCCTACTTTCCAGGTGGGTTTCTAGCATTAATTAGGCCTGGGACACCTCAAATCTTAAGAAAGGCTTTGCAGAAGCTTTTTGGGTATTTTAAGACCACCTCAGGTGCCTTACAGGACTTAAGAGTTCCTCAACAGAGACAGCTCAAGAAGGACAAAGGATACTGAACAAAGAGGCCTCCTTCAGTCAACGAATTATTTATCCAGAATTCCCGAAGGAAAGTAAAGAATGGAGAGTCAGGAAGTGGGAGTGGGGTGGCAGTTAGCCAGTGGAAAGTGAGATCAGGCCAAGGACAGGAAATGAGGTCAGAGCCAGAAAAGAAATAAAACCACATTTGGAAGGGATGAATAGGAAGTGAAGCCTTGACGGAAAGGGATTCACAAATCAAGGCTCCTCAAGGAACACAGACTATCTTTCCCAAAGATCGCCTTTCATTTTTTAAAAATTTCTTTTTATTTTATTCATTTTAGAGAGGAGACACAGAGTGAGAGAGAAAGAAAGAGAGGGGGAAGGAGCTGGAAGCATCAACTCTCGTATGTGCCTTGACCAGACCAGTGCAGGGTTTTGAACTGGCGACCTCAGTGTTCCCAGGTCGACGCTTTATCCACTGTGCCACCACATGTCAGGCAGATCCCCTTTCATTTTAAAGATAGGGAATCAGGTCCACCACAAACCAGATACCCTAATCATTCTAAGAAGCAATATTAAGGTCAAGGGTGGTGGCAAGGAACTTGGGCAGCAAGCAGGTCCTGTAGGATGGGCACTCCAGGAAGAAAAAGGTCTGTGACTCAGAAAAGGGAGTGAATTTAGAGGTACAGAAAGTGAGATCACAAACACAGAAAGTGAGGACTGATTAAAGAGGACTTTGGTTTTAAATAGTAGCTAACACTATTTCACCTATCTATATTTATATACCTGTATATCTATCTATGAATTCATCAGTGACTAAAAAGTGGACTTAGGAAAAGGGAGCTTGAGAAAGTGATAATGGTGATATAATCAGGTAGGGAGATCGCTGCAGAGACAGGGAGAGAAGCCAGGAAGGCAGGAAGTGATGTAAGCTCAAACAGATAGTGGTATCAGAATAGCATAATGGGAAGTGATGTCAAAGAAGCAGGAAATCTTGTGAGGTCAAATAGGAAGTGACATCAGAACAACGTAATGTAGTTCAAACAGAAAGTTATTTTATGCCAAACAGGAAGCAAGGGTCAAGGCCAACCTTGGTGAGGTAGTAGACAGACTGCTGGAAGGTGCACATGATGACCTCATCCAGGAGGACCATGGCCTCGTCACAGAGTTCCAAGTCATTGCAGAGCTGTGGGTCTGAGGATAGGCCTGGGGGTAAGAGGGAGAACCAGAGGCTGGCAGATAGGAGCCCAGGACCCCAGGTTCAGGAAATGGCAGGGCACTCAGGCAGGCCTAGGTCTGGACCTGAGCTCACCCTCCTGGTCAGCCTCCTTCTCCATCTCCAGCACCTTCTCCTGCACAAAGCTCAGCAGTTCTGTGGTGTTCGCCATCCACAGCATGAGTGGCCGCAGCTCCACGGACACAGCCTCAGGAGTCAGGGGCTCCTCAGGGACCCCCTCAGGGTGGCTAGGGAAGGAGGATGGGACTTGTGATCCTTGCCCAACCCCACCATCGTGTCCAAACCCCAAGATCTAAGTCTAAGTGAAGATTGAGTCTAACCCTCATTTCATAGCTGGAAAAGTTGAATCCTGGGGAAGAGCAGGAACTTGCACCATGACATGCATGAAGTGAACAAAACTGACTGCAAATCCCAACCCCTGCATCCCTCCAGATGCTTCTTCCCAGAATTTCTCTTACTTCTCTGGCTGACGGTCTCCAATTTCCTTAATCTTTTCCTGTGAAACAGTAAGATTAGAATCAAAATGAGGGCGACTGGGGAGACAGACCCATGTGTTAATACCCTGGTTTTACTGGAAGTACCTTTTAGACAAGGCCTCTCCCCACTTTTCAAATGGACTCTAACTCTCAAGCTTCAAAATGGTCTTTCTTCTTATCTTTTAAAAAACACACCTCTATGATTATGAATGGTCTGTTCTCTCAGGCCCACTTCTCAAGTACAGTTTCTTCTTCCCCTTAGAAATTTCCTGAATCTTCTAATAGGCCTGAGCTTATTAGTATATAACCCCCTTTTCCCCACAGCTTCTCACTAGCACTTTAGGTTTGCTCTCCCTCAACCCTAGGAATGGTCTCACCCACTACTGCTCCAAGCCTCCAGTGGGCTTCCTTCCTCACTTCTCACAATGGTCTCTTCCACCTTTTCATAGGATCGGATCTCTTCCTCCCTCCCCACATCTCCATCTCCCAAAGTGGTTTCTTCCATTATCCCACAGCTGTAAAGGTAAATGGATACTGCACTGGATGAATCGACAATTTCCAGCATCCCATCGGGCCCCTTGCTTTTATAGCTGAAGGCCCTCCTGAGGCACCACGGGAGACGTAGTTTCACCCTGCCCAACTGCAACACTTGGGTGGAAGGTGGCAAGGGAAGGCTGGGGAAGACCTGGGGTTGTCAGAAAGGCTGGGTAATGGTTGGGTCGCTCACCCAGACAGCCTCTTTGATAAGACGGGCCAGGCGGCCCAGCAGGCGCGGCAGGTGGCCCAACTCCAGCTCTCGGGCTGAATGCTGCACACACAGCGCTAGCAGCGTAGCGGGCCCAAGAGGAGGCAGTTCCCCAGCGCCGCTGGCGGCGGTGCGCACGATCTCACCCAGCAGCGCCTCTTCCTCGCGCGGCCTGAAGCGCAGCACGGGCTCGCGGCCATCCAGGTAGGCCGCCAGCGCTTCGCCGCGCTCCTGCAGGCCGCGGCCACACAGGCGGCAGGAGAAGGCCCAGCCCGGACCCGGAGGCGCGGCCCCCGGGCGCGCTGGCAGCCAGGGTGGCCGCGTGGGCCCCAAGCCCCCAATGCGGGGGTCCTTGTACATGAACAGGAAGTGCTCGCCCAGCCCCAGCAGGTCGCCATGGTACAGCTCGGCCTCCCGCAGTAGGAGGCACCCGTTGTGCGTGACCGGAGCTCCCCGGGATGGCCGCACCATGGCAGGGGGCTCAGGGCCTGCGCGCACTGTGCAGTGACGTGGCAGGATGTCTGGGGCGTTGAGAAATGTGTCCACATAAGGGACTGGTGACCCGCCACGGGCGGAGGAGTTCCCACCGCGGCCGAACACGTGCTGTTCCCGCGTCATCACATAGACCACGAAGTCCTGGAAGGAAAGTGAAGATGTAGTGAGAAACTGTTCCCAAATGAATGGATGCTTCCAAAGAGATCTCTTTACAACAATGGCAATTGACTTTTCCATCAACCACCTCCCTGACAGGAGCAATTCCAAGGAGATCTTCTAAATCCCAAAGTATCACTTAGCCCCACCTCCTGGGAGTGGACCCTTCCAAAGCTCTTCCTATGATGGAGTATACAGTAACACCCCACCCAAAGACCTGATACTTGTAATAAAGCCCCTTCTTGACATGGGCTCTACCATTCCCCTCCCTCAAAATATGGATGCTTCCCAGATATTTCTCCAGTAGATTCTCCCATCTTCTCACCATCACTGAATGGACTCTTTCAAAGCAGTTCCTAC
This sequence comes from Rhynchonycteris naso, assembly GCA_037038555.1. NCBI lineage: Eukaryota > Metazoa > Chordata > Mammalia > Chiroptera > Emballonuridae > Rhynchonycteris > Rhynchonycteris naso. The sequence continues at coordinate 248,758,223 of CM072997.1, read as the reverse complement.
AGTGGACTGTCCCATAACATCCAGCTGAGAGAATGAGTACTTCCCAGGACATTACACCCCAATTACTAAAATAGACTATCCCATTACTTTCCCCATAGAAAGAAAGAAGGAAAGAAAGGCAGGAAGGGAGGGAGGGAGGGAGGAAGGACATTCCTATTTCCTTACCTCTGGCCCCACTTACCCATCATTCCACTCCCCATGATGGAGGCTTCCAAAGACATTTCCCTTCTTTTTCTTAATTTATTTTTTCTTTTTAAGTTAGAGGAGGGGAGTTAGTGAGACAGACTCCCGCAAGCATCCCGACTCAGATCCACCTGGCAACCCCATCTGGGGCTGATGCTTGAATTAATTATATTTTAGTGCCTAAGGCTGATGCTCGGATTAACCTAGCTCAGTGGTTCTTAATCTGGGCTCTATCGAACTCTAGGGGTTCGATGAGTCGGTCTCAGGGGTTCGGAGAAGCCTCTGCCTCAGAGGCCAGAATAAAGTAATACCGTAATTTGTTGTGAGTTCATGCACTTTGTTGGTTTTGTTCTTTGAGCAAGGTGATGTTCATGCACGGTTCATTTTGTGCACCAGTAATAAAACATATACCTATGTCTTGAATTTGGAAAAAAAATCATATTTTATTTATCACTAAAGAAGGGTTTGGTGAATGCGCACATGAAACTGGTGGGTTTGGTACCTCAAAAAAGGTTAAGAACCACTGACCTAGCTATCCTCAGTGCCTGGGGCCAAGTCTCGAACCAGTCAAGCCACTGGCTGTGAGAGGGGAATAGGGAGGGGCAGAGAAGCAGACGGTTGCTTTTCATGTGCCCTGACTGAGAATCGAACCCAGGACGTCCATACACCAGGCGGACACTCTAGCCATCGAGCTAACTGGCCAGGGCCTGACATTTCTCCTTTCAAAAATACTTTCTCTCAATATTCCCAAAGCAAAGAATGGTACCTTTAAAGAGACTCCCACTTTGAACAAAGATTTCTTCCATTATCTCTACCTCATGTATGTACACTTCCAAGGAGACCCCTTTTTGTAATGGACTATCATTTTTTCCCACTCTATGATGCACTCACTTCCAAGGAGACATGATCCTACAATGGACTCACCTATTACCCCTGCTCCCATGATGAATGTTTCCAAAGATACTCTCCCTTCCATCAATGGATACTCTCAATATTCCCATCCAAAAAAAGGATATCTCCAAAACCATCTCCATATACTGACACTTCTAGTAACCCCACCTTACTAATGGGTGTTTTCAAGGAGACCTTTTTTTACATTTTTATTTATTGATTTGGGAAAGAGAGAGAAGGAGAAACAGGGACATCAATTTGTTCCTATATGTGCCCTGACCATGGATTGAACCAGTAACCTGTGCTTCCAGATGATGCTCTAACCAACCAAACAATTGGCCAGGGCGAGGAGACCTGTTTATAATGGTGTGTCCCATTTCAGCCACCAAATAAAGAAGTGCAATGCAGAAGACCCCTTCCTACAAATGACTCTCCCATCTCCATCCCATAAAAAATGGAAAAGTTCAGTTTAACACCCTTCTTAAAATAGACCTTCCTGTTCTCCATTCATGTATGAGAGGATAGTCATTCTGATATTCAAATATCCTCTTCCTGCACTGAATTCTCCCATTACCTATCCCCACTGATGGACTTTTCTAAAGAGACCCCTTCGTACGATAGGTTTGCTCATCTGTCTCTCTAGAAAAATGGACATTTTCAGTCTTGACCACTTTCTAAAGGTAGAATCTCCCATTTTCCACCCCTAAAGGAATGGAATGATCTGAATTATATGAACCCCTCTTTCTAAAATGGGCTTTCCTCTTCCTGAAACCAAGAAGGGATGCTTCCACAGCACATACAATGAACTCTGTGACAGTGACAATGAATAGAGCAAATAAATCCCTTTTTATAATAAATTCAGCTCTCAATGAATGGACACCTCCAAAAGAGCTTCTTTCTTTTTTCTTCCTTTCTTTTTTTTAAAAAAAAATTTTATTTTATTCATTTTAGAGAGGAGACACAGAGTGAGAGAGAGAGAGAGAGAAAGAGAGAAAGGGGGGAGGAGCTGGAAGCTCAACTCCCATATGTGCCTTGACCAGACCAGTGCAGGGTTTTGAACTGGCGACCTCAGTGTTCCCAGGTTGACGCTTTATCCACTGCGCCACCACAGGTCAGGCTCTTCCTTTCTTTTTTTTTATTAAGAGAGAGGTGGGGAGGCATGCGCCTGGACCAGGATCCATCTGGCAAGCCCTCTATCAGAGTGATGCTCTGCCCATCTGGGGCCGCTACTCTGTTGCTCGGCAACCAAGCTACTTTAGCACCTGAGGCAAGGCCATGGAGCCATCTTCAGTGCCCAGGGTCAACTTTGTTTGAACCATGAGCCATGGTTGCAGGAGGGGGAGAGAGAGAGAAAGAGAAAGGGGAGGGGTGGAGAAGCAATTGGTCACTTCTCCTGTGTGCCCTGATCAGTAATTGAATCCAGGACTTCCACACACAGGGCCGATGCTGTACCGCTAAGCCAATCTGCCAGAGCTGCCCCTTTCTTCCTACCTTCCATCCTCCTTTCCTTGCTTCCTTCTTTCTTTTCTTTATTTCTTTCTTTTTTTAGAGAGAGAGAGAGAGGCAGGGAGAGAGACAGGAACATTGAGCTGCTCCTGTATGTTCTCTGATCAGGGAATCAAACTGGCAATCTTTGCACTCCAGAACAATGCTCCAAACCAAGCTATCAGGTCGTGAAACGCCTCTTTCTTACGAAGGAATTTCTCATAAATTTCACCCAAAAGAATGGACGTTTCCGCCTGACCTGTGGTGGCGCAGTGGATAAAGCGTCGACCTGGGAACACTGAGGTCGCCAGTTCAAAACCCTGCACTGGTCTGGTCAAGGCACACATGGGAGTTGATGCTTCCAGCTCCTCCCCCCTTTCTCTCTTTCTCTCTCTCTCTCTCTCTCTCTCTCTCTCTCTCTCTCACTCTGTGTCTCCTCTCTAAAATGAATAAAATAAAAATAAAAAAAAGAATGGACGTTTCCAATAGTTCTCCCTCTTCCCATAACAGATTTCCTTGTCCTTTACTACCCAAATAGATCCTTTCAATTTGACCATGTTTCTAAAATATACCCTCCTTTTTCCAACCTTGTCTGGAGGAATGGGTTGTTGTAATATATGCAAACTCCTTTTTATAGTGAATTTGCTCCATCCCATTGCCTCAAAAAAAGAAATGAATTTTTTCTGTGCAAGCTCTTCCCTGAAGAGTTTTAACCTCTCACCCACAGCCAAGCCACTAACCCAATTGGATCTCTCTGTAATAGTAAAAATGGAACTGCTCAGTTAGCTCCAGTACCTTCTGGAGTGGACTTTTCCATTGATCATAATGGTGCCTGTTGAGCTTGGTGGTACCACTGTTACCCGAAAGCAAACAACACCATAAGGATGATTCTCCTAATCATCACACAAATATATGAGTTATTTCCTCTAATATGTTACAGTTCTATGATGAAATAGCTTCTCACTGAACCCCAACTGCTAGTCCTTTCTCCCTCTCTGCTCTCTAACATTCAGACAAGATCTATTGCCACCCAGATATGTAAAATAGAAGAATCAGTACCACCTGCCCCCATCACAATGGTCAAACCATTCCAATGTAAACCACCTTTTAAAAAAGGATTAGTTCAGCCTGACCAGGCGGTGGCGCAGTGGATAGAACATAGGACCAGGATGCGGAAGACCCAGGTTTGAGACCCCGAGCTCGCCAGCTTGAGCGCAGGCCCACCTGGCTTGAGCAAAAGCTCATCAGCTTGGACCCAAGGTCGCTGGCCCCAGGAAGGGGTTGCTCGGTCTTCTGAAGGCCCGCGGTCAAGGCACATGTGAGAAAGCAATCAATGAACAACTAAGGTGTCAAAACGAAAAACTGATGATTGATGCTTCTCACCTCTCTCCGTTCCTGTTTGTCTGTCCCTATCTATCTCTGTCCCTGTAAAAATTTAAAAAATAATAATAATTTTTAAAAAGGATTAGTTCAGCCTGACCAGGCGGTGGCGCAGTGGATAGAGTGTTGGACTGGGATGCGGAGGACCCAGGTTCGAGACTCCGAGCTCGCCAGCTTGAGTGTGAACCCATCTGGCTTGAGCCAAGGTCGCTGGCTCCAGCAAGTGGTGGCTCGGTCTGCTGAAGGCCCGCGGTTAAGGCACGTGTGAGAAAGCAATCAATGAGCAACTATGGTGTTGCAATGGCAATGAAAAACTAATGATTGATGCTTCTAATTTCTCTCTGTTCCAGTCTGTCTGTCCCTATCTATCCCTCTCTCTGTCTCTGTAAAAGAATAAATAAAATTAAAAAAAAAAAAGGATTAGTTCATTCATCCTTAGAAAATAGAGGTTTACCCAAAAGACAGACTCTTCCATTACCCTTCTTCAAGAAATAGACTATTTTGCCTGACTGGGCAGTGGCGCAGTGGATAGAGCATTGGACTGAAATGCAGAAGACCCCGGTTAGAGGCGCTGAGGTCGCCAGCTTGAGCGCCGGCCCATGTGGCTTGAGCAAAAGCTCACCAGCTTGGACCCAAGGTCGCTGGCTCCAGCAAGGGTTGGCTCAGTCTGCTGAAGGCCCACGGTCGAGGCACATATGAGAAAGCAATCAATGAACAATTATGGTGTCACAACGGCAACGAAGAACTAGTGATTGATGCTTCTCACCTCTCTCTGTTCCTGTCTGTCTGTCCCTATCTATCCCTCTCTCTGACTCTCTCTGTCCCTGTAAAAAAAAAAAAAAGAAAAGAAATAGACAATTTTGTCTGACTGGTGGTGGTACAGTGGTTCAGCGGTGGCCCAGGACGCTGAGGGTCCCAATTTGAAACCCCAAAGTCACGGGCTAGAGCAAAGGCTCTTTGGCTTGAGTGCAGGTTTGCCAGCTTGAGTGCCAGGTTGCCAACTTCAGCGTGGGATCATCGACATGATCCCAAGGATTTTGGCTTGAACCCCAGGTTGCTGATTTGAGCAAGGGGTCACTGGCTCGGCTGGAGCTCCCCGGTCAAGGCACATATGAGAAGTAATCAATGAACAACTAAAGTTAAGCAACTACAAATTGATGCTTCTCATCTCTCTCGCCCCTCCCTTCCTCTCTCTCTCTCTTTTTTAAAAAAAGAAAGAAATAGACACTTTTAAGGAGATCTCCTTTCTACAATCGGCTGGCCTATTCTCTCTTGAAGAAGCCAGTGCTTTCCCACAACTTTGAAAGAAATGAACTATTCCTTACGGGTCCTGGGATCTTTCTCAGCCGTCTTTCTTCCACCGTTCGTACTATCCTCTCTGACAATATCACCTGCCTTGCTGGGGTCACACCTTCCAGCATACCTGAGTCTATTGCAATCCAATGAATTCTGGGGTTGTAGTTTTGAAGTCCTTTAACCAAAGGGTGGGGGTAGAGGGCTTTCTTTGTAGGAGAGGCTGTACTTACCTGGGCGTCCTGGTAGCCCTGGAGCAGCAGGAAGTAGGGCCGGTTGCTAGGGGCCTGGATAAGGCACTGAGTCAACTGATCGAAGTCTCCGGGGTCTGTAGGTCCGATTTGGGCGTCAGCTGCCCCTGGGGCCATGCTAAGCGCCTGCTGCCTGCGCTCCTGCTGCCGCCTCCGCCGACCCTGCAGGCTGAGCTCTGACACGCTGCGCCGCAGAGACAGATTTTCCGAGCGTTCCTTGCCCGCCGACCCAGCCTGGGGCCCTGATACCGGCCCTGGGCCAGGGCTGGCCAGCGCAGCCCCACCAGACGCGGCCCGGGAACGGTTCTTCTGTGGCCTCCATAAGGCCGGACCCGTGCCTGCAGAGACAAATGGAGAGAAATGAAACTGAAACTGGAAAAATGTGGGATAGACAGGCCAGAGATCTGGAGATTATCAAGAGACAGAATTGGCTACAGACAGATGAGGTTGCTTCTCACATTTAGACTTTTGCATATGCTGTTCCTTGTGCCTGGAACACACTTTCCACCTGACTCTTCAAGTTTTCAGCTCAGAAGCTCATTCATTCATTCAACTGTAATATTTTAATCACTTGTTATGTGCTGGGCATTATTCTAGGCACTAGGGACTTTGCAGTGAACAGAGAAGACCCTGCCTCCAGGGAAACAGAACACCCTCCCTGACCTTCCAAGTTGAAGCAGAGAATGGCACCTCTGGGCACTTTGGCCTTTGTCTGGGCCTGGACCAGCCCTGGCATACAGTAGGCGCCTAGTGTAAATGAGGTGAATGAGTGAACTGCTGATGTGTTTCTCACTAGGTTGTATAATCTTGGAGGGAGGGAATTTCACCTGTCAGTGTTCCCATTGTATTTCCCCAGGGTCCTAAATAATGTGTGACCCAGAGTAGGTTCCTAATGAATGCTTTCTGAAGGAAAAAAAAAAAAAGACAACAATGTTTATAATTGCCATTTCTTATTAAGCAACTAATGTGCCTAACACTGTGTTAAAATTCTTTATATACACTATCTCATTGAATTTTCACATAGCATTTTGCTGAGTTTAACTGGCTAAGAATAGATTGAAATCTCAGCTTGAGTTCAAAGCCCATGAGTTTAACTGCCACACCACTCTATCTCCCAAAACGGGACTCAGAAACAGAAAAGAGATTACAGAGCTCCTAAAAGCCTGGCCCCACCCCTGCCAGGTTCTACCCAATGGCACCACCTCCTGTTCCAGGTCCAGTCTTCCCAAAGGCCAGGCCAACAGGTAAGCATAACCCTCCCTGGTGTCCACCCTCAAGCCCCAGCTCACAGACTTTGCAGCCAGTCCAACGCCGTTTAAGGGCTCCGCCCATTCTTGGGCTTTGATCTGGCAGCCCATTTTTTTGCGCTCCAGGTCCCTCCTCCTTCTTGTCTCCATTCACATTAAGTCTGCCCCTCAGGCACAACACCAACCTACCGGTCTGAGAGGCCTCCTGCCACAGGCACTCACACCACTACTCATCTGCCAGGCCCAACAACCCTTGATCCAGGCTACTCTTTTTCAGGCCCCGCCCCAGCATCATAGGCCCCGCCCATAGGCGCTGCACTTACCCCAAGGGCTCTGGCCTACCCCATCTGTCGGACCCAGGTCCGGCCCCAGCCCTGACCTCTACTTGACCCGGTGCTATAGGCAGCGTTTACAGTCCACCACCTCCCTTCAGCCCTGCAGGCCCCGCCCCCAAACCCCAGCTCATCCCTCCTCTGGCCCCGCCTCCATATCACACCCCCTGGTACCGCAGGCCCCACCTCCAAAGTCCTGTGGGCGGCTCACCTTCGCTGTCCGAAGCCCCAAAAGCCTCCTGCTCCAGGCGACGAGCTTCTTCGCGGCAACGCAGCTCGAAACGCCGCGCCCAGCCTGGCCGCGCCCGCCACAGTTCCTGCACCAGCAGCGGGCGCTCCGAATCGCCCAACACGCGCAGGTGCTCCGCCCGCCACTCGCCGTTGCCCACGCCGCCCGCCGCTGGCCGGCCCAGCGCGTCGCACAGGGCGAAGGCGTCCACACAATTGCTCTCGCCCGGGCCGCCGAGGGGGCTGCCGGCCAGCCCATAGCGCTCCAGCGCCTCGGCCACCAGCTCGCGTGCGGTGGAGCGCGCGGTGGCCAGCACACTCTTGTAGTTAGCGCCCGACGCCAACCCGGCGCCAAAGATCTTGAGGACCCCCGGGGGTGCAGTGGCGCGAGCGGCCAGTGGGGGCTCGGGAGCCACGCCCGCCGCCAGGTCAGGCAGCTTCTTCTCGCTGGCCCAGCGCTGAGCACTCCCCGGGGTCCCGGGACCTCCCACGCCGCCAGATCCAGTGGCTCCAGTGCTCGTACCCCGAAAGAGCTGGGAGATGCGCTTGGCGCGACTCCCTGAGGCTCCCCCGGCCGCCTTAACCGCACCTACTCGCCGCAGCTCCACGTGCGGCGGCGGCGGGGGCAGCGGCTCACTGCTACGGCTCCCCGTGTCTGAAGAGGAAGACCTGGGAGCCCGCCGGGGAGCAGAGATGTGGAAGATAGAGACCCAGAAAGACAGGCAGAGTTGGGCGAGTTAGAGAAGGAGGGAGATGGACAAAGACCCAGATGGGGGGGAGGGGAGAGAACAGAGATCCAGAGACGGAGAGACAGAGTCCCATTGAGAGGGGACAGAGACCCACAGAAAGGTGAGAAGCACAGGGTGAATGGAGATGGAGGGTGAGGAGAGGCGGAAGGCAAAGAGAGAGATAAAATAAATAAATAAATGCGAGTCCCCAGAAGGAAATTTCCAGAAGTGAGCAGGGTGGGGAGGAAAGAAGGTGAATCAAACCCATCCTTGTGGGTCCCCATCCCTGTGTCCACGAGCCTAAGTTCACCACCAGGGCCAGCACTTCCCCCATCCCGGCCCTATATCACTGCAGCCCACTGTGTCCCCCGGATTGCCGGCTTACTTGCCCACTGAAGGTTCCCTGGCATTGCCCAGTGCAGGGATTGGGTCATACACAAGGGCAGATAGGAAGCAGATGGGACCGGAGCAGGAGTTGCAAAGAGGAGAGCACTCACTTGACAGAGGCAGCGCTGGGCCAGCGCCGCCCCAGCTTGGCCAGCTGCTTCCTGGGAGAATTGATCCACAGGCCTACCGGGAGATGGAGCTTCCCAAAGCGGGGGCTCCCGCCCTCCTTCCGTTCGCCAGATAGCATGGCCCTAAGGGAGGATGGGCAAGGCCCCAACTCCTGAGGCTCTGAGTGGTAGGGAGGGGCTGGAAAGGGGGCCCGGACTCAGAGCAAGGAGGGGGCTCAGAGTCCTGAGTCTGGGTAGAAAAAAGGAATGGAAGCTTGGACTTCAGGGTGTGGGGCGGGAAGTAGCTGAGGACTGACTCCCGGGTCTGAGGGAGAAGGGACCTGGACTCCTGGGTCCCCGGCTCTTACCCTGCTTCGGGTCCCAGCAGCACCCTGGGGGCCCTGGCTCCTCTGGCCTGGGTCCGTTCTTGACCCCACTGTTCCTGATCAGCCTTTCCTCTGCCCCAGCTCCCAGCACTGGGTGGGGGACAGGAAAAGGCGAGAGGAAACCCGGCAGGAAGAGCGGGGAGGGGGCGTCCTGTGAGGGGACCGGGCCTAGGGGAGGAAATCTGGGTAGGGCTGGCTCTGCCCTACTCCTTGATTCTGACATTACATTGCAGCCAGTTGGTCCCTGCCAAGACCCAGGGGGCCTGATTTCCAGCCCCTCCTCCCTTGGACAAAAGACTATCACTAGACCCGCTCGTCTTGGGAAGACCAAAAGTTTGGATCAGTATGGAGGAATAAATCAGATACTTAGACAACCAGATAAATCTTTATTGGCTCCTTGATTTTTTGGCCTTTTTCTCTGGAACCTGGGAACTCTGAGCAGCTTTCTTGCCCCTGCTGAACCAGGGCTTCATGGACTCTATGAAGAGTCGAGGATTCTTCTCAGACCAATAGCAAAGTATACTGGGGGAGTGAGGAGGGCAAATAGCAGAACCAGATCAGATCCCAGCCTCCCTATATTTGTTTTTATTCTAGCAATTATCTAAGCTTCCTGCTCTTAGGTAAGCCCCAACCTGTTTTCTAAGCCCCATTCCCAATGGAAGTCCAGCTCTCAACCCCACCTCTGCACTTAAGTCCCACCCTTCACTCCAAGCCCTGTCTTCCTCCAAGGGCAGCTCACAAGATTACAATGCTGGCTATCAGTACCACAAAGCCCCAGGTCAGCACTCCAACCAGGAGTCTTCTCATTGTCTTCTCCACAGTTGGAGACTGCGATGGTGGGGACTGGACGACTGTAGATGAGTTGGCAGGAACCCAAGTCAGTTCATCCGGGGCCATTTCACCCTGGCTAGGGGTGTTTGATGACTGTGTCTCCTCCACAATTCTTTTAGGCAACACTGATAGAAGAGGAGGAAGGAATAGTCCTGGGAAGGCACAAAGGCCCTACACAGCCAAAGCAAGCTCTCCCCGCCCCAACCCACCTCAGAACCCAGGCCCACCAGGAGACAATTATGCTCCCCCACCACCTCCCGCCCCAATTGCATAAAACCGGAATACACTCAGATGGGAATCTTGTGGCGGCAGTAGCCAGGACAGGAAGTCACACCCTTCTGGCCTGAAACCCCACCCCCGGCAGGAAGTTATTCTCCCATAGGTCACATCCCTGAAGCCGACCGCCTGGACCTCAGGACCCTGAATCCCATACTTCTCTCAATTCCCCAGCACTGACCTGTGACATGAAATAGGATGATCGTGGCTGGACTGTTTTTCACGGTGTCCAGCTGGCAGCGATAGGTGCCTGCATCCTCTGGCTCCACCATGGTCTTGGTCAGAGTAGGCTCTTTCCCTTTGGACACCAAGGTCTCAGTTTTGTCCTCCCAAACCTAGACCCAAGCTCAAGAAGTCACAGAGGCCTGGGGAATTCAGGGATTGGGGGAGTACAGGGGTTAGAAGATCATGGGGTCTCAGTGGAGGAGATGGGAGTCCTGGGTGTACTGGGCAGGGTATAGGGTTCCCAGGGGTCGGTGGCAGCCAAACATGATGGGTTATGGGTCATGGGGATTGTGGTGCAGGCCTGTGGACCCAGGGTTCACATAGGCCTGATGAACTTGGAGTTCAAGGGTACCGGAGTTGGAGGGCCCCACCCTGTAAAAGTTGTAATCAGTCAGGCCTTCAGAGGCTCGATGCCAGTTGAGTTCACAGTCCAGGATCATGTCTTCCATTTCATGGACCTTGACTGTGTGCTCTGAGGATAGAGGGTCGCTGTGGGATGCTCCTTTATGACTCTTGACCCTCCCTTACCCCCCTTCCACTCGGTCAACCCCCCTTTTATCTTCAGCTGACTGTAAGTTCTGCCTGCTCTATATTCAATCACTCCCATGGCTCCGCCCCTTTTGCACCTACACCTCCTAACGGGACCCAGCTCTCTCACCCCCACAAGTCAAGGACTTCCGACAAGCGTGAACCTCCTTCTTGCAGTGATTGCACCAGATCAGAGTCTGCAACATCATACCTGAAGGAGCAGGGTCAAGATCGTAGTCGCCCACTAAGAAGTGGGGCTAAAAGGAAAGGGTAGGGCAAGACTAGAGTGTAGCCCTGTAGGAAGCCAGGATCTAACCAGGCCCTGGAAAGAGTGCTTGCTCCCCAAGATGGTTTTGGCGCTGAAGAAATACTGGAGACCCAGGAACCACTCAGACACAGAAAATGAAACACTGAGACCCAAAAGGGGGAGGAGAAAGGCTGGGTGTTCACAGTGCAGGGATGAAGGAGAGAGGACCAGCTCTCATAATACTGACTCACCACATGTGTTGGGACAAAAACCTGCCTCGGAAGAGAAAAAAAGAGAGAATCAGATTTTTAAGTTAAAGGGAATGAGAGGGGGCAAAGGAAGAGGCTCCTGGGTTTGAGTGAGAAAGGTCCTGGGTGCGAGTGAGAAACGGCCTGGGTGCGAGTGAGAAACGGCCTGGGTGCCTGATCTCTGCTCAGGGTCTGAGGAACAAGGGGCCAGGGAGAGCTGAGGGGCCAGACTTGGAGAAGCAAGGGACTGGGGACAAGGACTCTTGGACTGTGGGAGGAGGGGGTTGTTGTTCATGACTCCTGTCTTCCCTCACCCTCTCTTAGGAACTGAGCAGCATATTTGGCAAAGGTCTCCTTTTGCAGGCTCAGCATCCAGAACAGCTCCTTCACGAAGAGCTCACCTGGGAAGAAGCAGGATGGAGTAGGGTGGTCTCCTCCCTTCCCTCCCTTCCAGCTGTCAGGTACGGAAGTTTGCCTGTCTGCTGAGCTAGGTAGTCTGCTTTTCAGCCATCTCAGGGAAGAACAGTGAAACTGAATGACCACGTAACATTGACTAAGCGACAACTGGGATGAGGGCAGTGTATGGTCTCCATTTTAGAGGTGACAAAGCTGCAAGGCCACACAGCTAAGAAGTGGCTGAGCCAAGAATGGAACCTAGGCAGTCTGGCTCCAGTGTCTGACCTGCAGACCAGGCATCATCAGCAATAACTTCTGGAGCCCCTCCTCTGCCCACTCTGAGCATTTACCTTTTACATCACTGTCCGTGATGCGTTTCAGATCCTTCAGCAAACTCCAGGAAGCTTTTTCCAGTGTGGACTCATCTGTGGGGAGAGATGGAACTCCATATTCCAGTGTTACTGTCTCATGGCTCACCTGTTCTTAGAAACTACAATTCCCATGGGGGTCTTTGGACAAGGATAGGCCTGGTTAAGGCCGTGGCTTTATGGGAGTTGTAGTTTTACTGCATAAAAATAGCAGGATAAGTAGTGGAACACAGTATTTGCTAGACCTGGGGAACCCCGAAATCTGTGCCCAAATCTGCTCCATTCCCGAATCCAGGAGACTCTGTCTCAGCCCTTTCTGCTCTGCACCCAGCAGTTTAAGCCCCAGGCCCCTCTTTTCCCAGGACCCAGGAGTCCAAGCTTCGCCCTGCCCTCACCAACGGCCCCCATATAGGAATCCTCGTTAACCGGTAGTTCTTTGAAATCTTGCACAGCCTGCGTTACCCTTTCCATCAATTTTTTGTGATGTTCAGCCGCTAGATGGCCAGGCAGGTAATCCGTCTCCAGGGAGTTTAGCGCCTCCTTGACCTTTGTATCACATATAACACAACCCAGGGCAGGAAGCAGGCAGCTGGCCAGGGCCGCCACCAGGAGGGGAAGCCGCGTTCTCGTAGAGACCATAGTGCACAATCCGCGCAGACCCGCAGGAGGAGTCTTCTCACCCCAAACCGAGAGGAGATGATCGCTAACGAAGAGATACCCGTCACCGTGATTAATGGACCCCCAATTTGCAGGGCGCACACTTCTCGTTAGGAAACCGAGTCCCGACGCAGTCTACACAGCGCTGCTGGATCTTGACTCCAGAGTCTTGTACCCGCAAACACTAGGGTTCGCTGAAGAGCCGAGTCCAGGTTATGAGGGCTTTGAGAGGGGAGGACCGGTCCCGTCCTTCCACTCTATTTTCCCACTACTATAATTAAGGATTTTGTTAAGGGCGAGGGTGAGGTTGGTTGCATGGTATGGAAAGCATTTGACTGGAACCAATGTCACGGTTCGCCCCTATCTACAGGGTACTACCACAGCATCAGTCTTCTAGCCTCCTAGGAAAACCCTAAATTCCCAGGAGATATTACCTTGGGGTTCCGTGGCCCCGCCCAGAAACCCAACTCTGAGTCTGATTGGACCTCAACAAAGGGAGTCCCAGCCTATCGCGCCTTGATGTCATAGAGGCGGTCGACTTTTTAGACCCGAACTTTCCAGCATCTATCGAGGACGTGTTCTATTTGCTCTGGCTTTCCAGAGACGAGGAAAGGAATTCTGGCCTTCAGCTTCCTTCCCTCCCTGGGCCCCGGACCCAGGTTTTCCGCTAGATGCCCACTACCCAGGTTTCGAGTCTCGAATACGCGAGAAGAGGCCCTGCCCAGCTCTGGGATTACGACTTCCAGAAGGCCCCAGGTCTCTCTCTAGCAGATTGCCGCAGCCAACCCCATAGCATTATGGGGAATGTAGTTCAAGAATTATACTCAACACTGATAACAGTACAGTATAGTGATCACTAAAGGTAAAGAAGGGAGAAGAGGGTCGGTCTAGAGGGGATAAATAGTGATGAAAGGAGATTTGACTTGGGGTGGTGAACACAATACAATATACAGAAAATGTATTATAAATTTATACACCTGAAACCTATATCATTCTATTAACTCATGTCACCCCAATAAATTCAATAAAATAAAAAAGAATTATACTCTGCTCACTTCCTCCTCCACCTTCTCTCTCAGCCTCTGGGGCTGAATGTCAAGGTCCCAGAGTAAGGTCTGAAAGCCAATACTGAAAGTCTGGGAAAAGGTACTGGGACTCAGAGACCACAAGTCGAGCAACAAGAGGCTGTCTGCTCTGAGCAGGGACAGTACCCTAATACATGAGCCATAAGAGTCTCTAGAAGTTGCGCATTTTCCTCCTATCACACACAGAGAAAATCAAGACTCCAAAAAACCAACAAACTCAGGGTTGGTGTTGTGGACTTTTAATTCATACTTTCCTCTCCCCCACCTACAGCAGCTGAGTAAGGAATAGTCTCCCAAAACTCCCTGAGACTAGAAAATGGGTTTAGGTTTTAAGACAATTCTATGACAAAACTATCTACCATCACCCCCTTCAGAGAGCATCAAAGAGCTCCTGAAATCTGCGTCAAAATCCCATCCTCCTTACCATGACCTTGGCCAAGGGTATACTCCTGCTTGGGTATGAGGTCAGACCAGGTTCTGTGTACTCCGAATATTTCCACCCCTCACTTGCCCAAAATCAGATTTAGTCATTCTATGACTTAAGTGGCAGACAATGTTTGGCAAGGGACACAATACCAACAACCTTCTGCAAGCCCAGAAGGCACATTTATGCCAATTGACTTCCGGAAAACCCATCCCATCTCCCCAGCAGCCCAGCTGCAGAGGAAGAAACGTCCTTAATTGGGAGAGGCAACCCAAATGCAGAGCTGCCTGTCTTTGGCCGTTTTTGAGCTTAAAAACAAAAGTCCTCCTAAATTTCTGGAAAGTCTTGCAGCCAGAAGCAGCAAGACTTCAGCAGCCATCCTCGCCTCCACCTCCCAAGTCTTAGCATATCTGCTGGGTAAAAAAAGTCTTTATAGCTTTTTTCAGGGGCTTAGAGGTTGGAGAGACTTCCACTCTTCTCACAGACTTCCCCAGCTGCACAGTTTCTCTTCCATCGAACTGTCTGGCAGTGGTGGTGGTGAGCTTCTGGTTCTGCCTTTGTTCAACTCTTCACCAAAGTTATCCAGAATTCCAGGACTCCCAACCCTCTGGAAGGCCCTGCAGTGTTCTTCACAGGCATTAAGCTTGCCCTCTTTAGGAAAAATCCCCCATCTAGAAGCATTCCAGACACATAAAAGGGTAGTTGACAAGTACTTGCTCTAGCACACCCACTAGTCCTGAGGACCCAAGAGAGGAGAAACATCTTCTATAGAAGACCCAAATAGTCAACACTACAGCAGGGAAGTCCCTAATTCCTGGGTGGCGATGTGTGGGGGGGGGGGCTATCTAGGAGTACTTTGGATATGGCCTGGGAACTACAGGTGACCACTGTGCCTTGTAGAACTGTCATGAGCCTCCCCAGACACTGCCAGTCATTGGGAAAATATTTTCTGCTGGTTCTAAAATGATTAGGCCATTGCTCGAAGCCTCTTTTTCTCTCAAAGTCTAGTCAGTTAAAAACACTCTAAGAATGGGTGCCCACCTGCTGCAGGACCACCACAGGCTTCTCCAGAAGCTGCAAGGCCTCTGGAAATGCCTAATGCTGGCCCCAGGTTGATCAGCCTATTCGAAAAAAACCCCATGGCAATTTCTGGAGTGGAGACAGGTCTGCATTTATGCCCACCCACTCAGGCAGGAAGGCAGCCTCGGGTTTGAAGATCTTGAGGAAGCTGGAGTTAGGCAAGGTGAAGTTGGCTAGGTAAACTGTGTCTCCACCAGCCAGATAGGCGGCCCAGAAGCCAAAAGTGCCAATGGTCATGATGGTGTGGTTACACTGCGTGAGCAGTGCAAAGTCATTCTCCGGTGAGCCCTCCTGTCCATCGCCTGCAAAGATAACATCTCCCTGGGAAGTGTTAATGTTTTCCCGGCACCATTCCATGCCGTTGCTGGTGACCACAAAGATGGGGGTTTCATGCCTTGCCCGGAACCAGTCCATGGCCTGCTGTAGGTAGGCGCTATTACCTACCACACCCTTCCAGCGTTGGGGCATAACCTTCAGATAGTCCCCACGGCGCACGTGGACACCCACGAAAGTACGCGGGAGGTCCCCAGTGCGGGGCAGGCGGAGCTGTCTCAGGAAACTTTGGGCCTTTACCTGAAGGTGATCGTGTAGGGTGAACTGACTCCGGATCTGTTCCCGGAGATGATGGAAGAAGGTCCAGGAGCAAGGGAAGCCAGTGAGTTTCAGGAAAGGATCCTCCAAGTGGGCATACTCCTCCGACATCCAGTCGTGCAGGAGCAACTCCCGCCAAGGGGTGCGGCTGTCCACCTCGGGCGCCAGCACCGGCAGGGTGATGCGGAACACGGGGGCCAGGGCCGCGTGCATGGCGGGCTGGATGAAGGCTTGGCGACTGTTGAGCTGAGCCAGGGCTAGCAGAGTAGCATACTGGCCCATCTGATTACCAAACCGGCCATCAGGGGAGATAGTCCAGGTTCCCGAGAGGGAGGCAGGGTGCTTGGGACAAAATGAGGAGGTGCTGAGATTCATCGGAGTGCCTGACAGGCAGAATATGGCCACTGGGGCAGTCAGCAGTGGTTGGTCTGCAAACAGGACTGACAGGTCCAGCCCATTATGAAAGATGTCTTGGTAGATGTGGAGGAAAAGGATTGTTGAGAAAACACAGATTAGCAGAAATGTCAGACAGAGGTGATGGCGGCTGAGGGTCCACATGGCTGCAGGGGACAAAAGGTGAGTTAGCAGAAGCTCGGAGCCTGGGGGAGACTGTCAGGGAGGGGCACCCTGGAGGAATGAGGGGGCTAAGGGTTTAGACTCGAGATCTGAGGGGAAAAGGGATCAGCGTCCAGGATTCCTGGGTCTGAAGGGGGAGAAGTTGGAGGTTTGGAATTCGGGCAGAGGGGGATGTGAGATGGTGAAAATTGGTGGTTTCCAAAATAGCTATGGTCCCGGGTCCAACACCTTGTCCCCACAGCTTGCAATCTCACTGTCCCCACCTGTAAGGCCCACTGAAGTTGGATTGCGTTCCACCAACTCCTTTCTCAGGTGTACAGGTGTGTGAGGGGCAGAATCCACCTCAGAAGTGACAGGAAGGACAGACCAAACAGACCATGAGAGGCTGGTGGCCCAGGACCTATAAGAGATCTCGATTCCCTGATTCCCGGAGGAGCAGGAGCTGGGAAATGGGGGTGGAGGAGACCCCCCCTATCAAAGAGGGTTAGAAGTTAGAAGTGTGATTCCTTAGTTTGGAGTCTCCATACTTCCCACTCACCTGAGTTCCTGAAGAGCGGCATATACACGGCCGGCTTAGTGCAGCCTGAGTGGGCTTGTTCCCCCAAACAGTCTACATCCGGCCGCCCCTGGAACAGCAAGCTCCAGGTTCCCAGGCCCAGCAGTCTTCCCCTCCACACCTCCTCCCTCAGAAGGCAACCAGGGCCCCAGGAGGAAGGAGAGAGGGCGCGGTCCACTGGTTCACAGCCTCCACCTCTCCCGGGCCTGGCAGGTGGCTGCGAGGCTGAACTCCGCCCCTTCCCTGAGCCCAAGGGTAGGCTGGTAGTCCTCGAGCCCAGCCCTCCCGGGACAAGCCCCTTCTCCTCGGCATTGGCCAACAGGAGGGCTGCGTCCTGGGCAGCCTACCTGACCACGCAGGGGCCACATCCGTTGGTGCACCTGGAGATGTAGCGCCCAGATGCCATGCTGGATCTGGGTGATCCGGTCCGTCAACCTCTCGCTCCCTCTTCCCCTCCGGAGCCTGGGTTGCTATCTCTCCGGTGTACCTGGATGCGCCCAGCCCGGCCTCGCCCTAGCCGCTTGAGGTGGGGCCGCATCTAAGTTACGGCGGGGAGGGCCGTTCTCCTCCCGGGACCACGTTCTCCCGGGGGGAGGGGGATGAAAAACCTGTTGGTCAGGCTGCCCAGAAGCGGATGAAAAGCCTCCCCAGAGCCCAGAGTCCGACATGAAAGTGTCCCCACGCCCACCAGGGGCCGCTGACCCCCACATTCCCCTCCTCCCCTGGCTGTCCAGCGGCAAATCCGAGAGTCGCCGCCCGCAGTCTCTCCCTTGGGGAGAATCTAGGGTCCGACGCCCAGCTGCTGCTTTCCAGACGGGCGCGTCCCGAGGGCAGTCTCTTCTGAGGACTGAAAGTCAGAGTGGAAGAGTTCTTTCTTGCCTGTCGCAGAGGCCGGAGCTCAGAGCCCAGCGCAGGAACAAAGGCCTCTGCTCGCCAATAGGAAAGAAGCTTCTATTGCTGAAGGTGCCACCCCACCTCACCTTCAGCAGCCCCAGCAGTCTGACCACTGTCATTCAATGAACCGAAGACTCAGAAATTTGACTAGAGTCTAGACTCTCTAGATAGTTGATCATAAATCCTCCAGACCCAGGGCGGAGCTGGGAGTCCTCAGACTGAGAAAGGTCCAGGCCTCTGGCACCTTGCTCCTTTCAAATGGGGTGTTCAATCTCTTTACCCTTAGCTTCCAAGAAATTGCCCACCCTTCCCTCCCTTTGAGTTCTTGGGCCTAACTTCCTTCTCTGGAGCCTGGCTCACCCGCCAACTCTGAATTACAGACTACCCCCTTCCACCCTCCCATCCTGGAAGCAACTTGGAACCTGGGGTTTTGGCGTTTTATTTCTCCCAAAGTGAGAAGGGGGGGTTGGGGGGGGGTCGTCAGACAAACTCCTGCATGTGCTGACCATGATCTACCCAGCATGCCCAATAGGGGGCGATGTTCTGCCCATCTGGGGCATTGCTCTGCTGCAACCATATCCATTCTAGTGCAACCAGATCCATTCTAGTGCCTGAGGCTGAGGCCATGAAACCATCTTCAGCACCTGGGCCAACTTTGCTTCAATGGAGCCTTGGCTGCAGGAGGGGAAGAGAGAGATAGAGAGGAAGGAGAGGTGAGAGGGGGGAGAAGCAGGTGGGTGCTTCTGTGTGCCCTGGCTGGGAATCGAACCCAGGATTTCCACACACCAGGCCGATGCTCTACCACTGAGCCAACTGGCCAGGGCCCTGGGGTAACTTCTTTAGTGAAAAAAGCACTAGTACCGCATCAGAGAGAGGGAAGAGGCCTGGATGTTTGGTATACCAGCTTCTGGGCAAGGGTTGGTGAGATTGAGATTGGAGGTTGGCTCTCAGCCAGGTGAGAGACTTCTGGGCCAGGATACCTGTGTCCTTGTGGAGGACACTGGTCATGTGGCATTTACTGATTTTCTGATGAATGAAGAATCTCACTGTCTGAACCCCGAAACCTAGAAATTCAGGTGAATGCAGAACTCTAGTTATGGGACACAATCTGCAACAATCATTGAGGGAGGCTGACAGTTTACAGGCCCCTAGCCCCTCCTCCCTCATACCTAGGAGTCCAGCCCCCCCTGGCCCTGCCCCTCTCAAACCCAGGAGTCCAGGCCCCCGGCCCCGCCCCCCTTAGACCCAGGAGTCCAAGCTTCCAGCTGGAAGGACCCCCTGATTGCATCATCCGTTCAGGCTGACCTGGCCACGGTGGAATCCTTGCTCATGCCAAGTGGGTCAAATATCACGGGTCAGGCATAGAAGGAGACTGGGCGGGTCTGTCTAGATATAAATTCTGGAACTTCTACATCTATCCCAAGAGACTTGGGTGTCCCATCAGCTGGGAATCCACGTGCAAAAGAACCCAGGCACTTGGACTACCTGAGCAGCAATTCATGAATCTGCTTTCCCAGACAAACAGGATCTGAAACAGAATCTATCCTTCAGCACTTCAAACTGCAGGTTCCAGACCTTGCTTGAGGATACAAGCCATTGATGGGCTGGGACAAGGCCAGGTTCTTGGGACTGTGGTTCCCTGTGCTGGCTGTCCTGTTGGGAGCCTGCCAGGCACACCCAATAGCAGACTCCAGCCCCCTCCTCCAATTTGGGGGCCAAGTTCGGCAGCAGTACCTTTACACAGATGACGTCCAGGATACAGAGGCCCACCTGGAGATCAGGGCTGATGGCACAGTGGTGGGGGCTGCCCACCGGAGTCCGGAAAGTGAGTGTAGGGGCAGGGCCTGGACTTAAGGGGGGAGGGGCTGGGGACCCTGGACTCCCAGGTCTGAGGAAGAAGGGGTTGAGGGCAGGACTCCTGGGTTTGACAGAGAAGAGCTAGGACCCCACATTCCTGGGTCTGAGGGAAGAGGGTCCTGGGAAAAGACCGTCTGAGTCCCTGATCACTATCTTCCCTCAGGTCTCTTGGAACTGAAAGCCCTAAAGCCAGGTGTCATTCAAGTCATGGGAGTCAAGACATCCAGATTCCTGTGCCAGGGGCCAGATGGGACACTGTATGGATCGGTGAGTTTCTGGGATGCCTTCCTCAGATTAATCCTTCCTCCTATCACCTTCACCACCTGGGATACCATGTCCAGCACCCATGGCCTAGGCGAGGCTTGGTTCTGTGCTCTCTGCATGGCCCAACCTCACTGAAACCTGTAAAAGTGGGGCTGTTGTTATCAATGTTTGCAAGAAGGGAAAACTAAGGCTTAAGCAGTGACAACATTGGCCTCAAGTCAAGAGGCCTGTGAATGACAGAGTGACCTAAGAAACCGCATCTTGTGTCTCACAACTCAGGGAGCCTGCACAGTGACCATGACCTTAGGTGGTAGCCAGACTTCCCTGCTTGGTCTCAGAAAGTCTTGACTGTCCCCAGGGCTGGAATGTTCCTCTTTGTGAAGTGGGGATAGAAAGTGGGCCTTGCAGGACTGCCCAGGAATGTCCTAGAGGTTGGGGTGGGAGGCCTGGACCTCTGGGTCCTGCAGCAGGAAGTGTGCAGGTGTCTCTGATCTCTGTTCTTGTCTCCTCAGCTCCAGTTCGACCCCGAGGCCTGCAGCTTCCGGGAGCTGCTTCTCAAGGATGGGTACAACATCTACCAGTCCGAGGCTCGAGGTCTCCCTCTCCATCTGCCAGCCCACAACTCCCCATCCTGGCACCGGCCCCACCAAGGTCCCTCCCGCTTCCTGCCGCTGCCAGGCCTGACCCCGGTGCCCCCAGAGCCTGCAGGGCTCCCGGCCCCTGAACCTCCCGACGTGGACTCCTCAGACCCCCTGAACATGGTGTGGCCTTCACAGGGCCAAAGCCCCAGCTACACTTCCTGAAGCCACAGGCTGTTTATTTTTGGATCTCTTCTTTATTTATTGGGTTATTTATATTATTTATATTTTTATTTTTCTTACTCGGAATAATAAAGAGTCTAAAAGAAGGATCGAGTGAGCACATGTGAGTGTTTGAGGACAGAAATGGAATTTGCTTCTCCTGCTGCTATTGATCTCCAAAGCCCCCTGCTGAGAGGATAGGAGAAAGTCCAGCGTCCCCGGACCTCAGTTTTCTGTTCCCATGAAGTGTCCCCTCCAAGCTCTAGTTCAGTGGTTCTTAACCTGGGTTCTATCGAACCCTAGGAGTTCGATGAGTCAGTCTCAGGGGTGCGGAGAAGCCTCTGCCACGGAGGCCAGAATAAAGAAATACCATAATTTGTTGTGAGTTCATGCACTTTGTTGGTTTTGTTCTTTGAGCAAGGTGATATTCATGCACGGCTCATTTTGTGCACCAGTAAAAAAACATATATACCTATGTCTTGAATTTGGAAAAAAATCCTATTTTATTTATCACTAAAGAAGGGTTCGGTGAATGCGCATATGAAACTGGTGGGTTCGGTACCTCAAAAAAGGTAAGAACCACTGCTCTAGTTAATGTTGCGGAACTATTTCTCAGTGGTACCTCAATAACAGATTTCTTTTGAAGCAGGGGGTAATTTCTAATGACACTACAGGCCCATAGCCTCATGGGAAATATAGTTTTCTGGGTTCATTTAGCACTAAAAATAAGAATATACCTTGGTCCTCAGATTAGGACAAGGACTTTTGGATCCTTGGGATGTTTTCTTCTTTTTTTCTTAATTTTATTTTATTTTATTCATTTTAGAGAAGAGACACAGAGTCGAGAGAGAGAGAAAGAGAGAAAGGGGGGAGGAGCTGGAAGCATCAACTCCCATATGTGCCTTGACCAGACCAGTACAGGGTTTTGAACTGGCGACCTCAGTGTTCCCAGGTCGACGCTTTATCCACTGCGCTACCACAGGTCAGGCTCCTTGGGGTGTTTTTTATGTTGGATGGCACTCTGGGTCTTGAGGGATCAGAGGGCTGCACATATGGACATGTGAGGCCCAGGAGAACAGGGGAATAGGAACCTGGAACCTGGACCCTCTAGTCTGAGGGAGGAAGGGCTGGGGTCCAGAGATTTGGTCAGAGGGTATGGGGATTGAGGTGGGGAGTCCTGGGTCTCTGAAAGAAAACTTGAAGATCTAAATACATCCATCCAGGTGCTCATGGACTTTGGAGTGTAATAACTATCAAGGACATACTTTTACAAGAGCTTTGTCAAAACACTAAAAAGAATGAATGTAGCCTGACCTGTGGTGGCGCAGTGGATAAAGCATAGACCTGGGAACACTGAGGTCGCCAGTTCAAAACCCTGCACTGGTCTGGTCAAGGCACATATGGGGGTTGATGCTTCCAGCTCCTTCCCCCTTTCTCTCTTTCTTTCTCTCTCTCTCTCACTCTGTATCTCCTCTCTAAAATGAATAAATAAATAAAAAATTTAAAAAAAAAGAATGAATGTAATGTGACAGCAGTACACTGATTGCTACAATGGCAATCGTATTACAATATATAAATATATCAAGTTAACATGACCCACACCTTAAGTTTACACACTGTTATATGTCCAATGTATTTCAATAATAGTTTTCTTTTGCCTGACCAAGGGGTGGCGCAGTGGATAGAGCGTAGGACTGGGATGCAGAAGACCCAGGTTCGAGACCCTGAGGTTGCCAGCTTGAGCACGGGCCCATCTGGCTTGAGCAAAAGCTCACCAGCTTGGACCCAAGGTCGCTGGCTCCAGCAAGGGGTGGCTCGGTCTGCTGAAGACCCGCAGTCAAGGCACATGTGAGAAAGAAATCAATAAACAACTAAGGTGTCGCAACGGCAACGAAAAACTAATGATTGATCCTTCTCATCTCTCTCTATTCCTGTCTGTCTGTCCCTATCTATCCCTCTCTCTGATCTCTCTCTCTCTCTCTTTGTCCCTGTAAAATAATAATAATAATAATAATAATAATAGTTTCCTATTTTTAATATGGAGTTTTATCCTTCTAAAAGAGAGACTCTATTGAGTTATTCTGAGATCTCTGGAGATCGAGACCATGCCAGCATCTTCTGACTTCCCATCGCCTCCTACAGTCACCTACTAATTGGAGCCTGTGAAATCTCTCTCTCTCTCTCTCACTCTCTCTAACACACACACACACACACACTATGACTGACACAGCCACTGCTGCTGTTCTCAGACACCCTCTCCCCCAGGGTCTCCTGTTCTCCCTGGACCAGTGCTGGCTTGGCCTCTCCCACTTATACTTCAGGGTTTGTGGGGCTCCATGGCCTGCTGGCTTTGTGGAAGACGCTCTCTGTGACCTTTCGCTCTCCTGCTTGTTCTATGTGGAATTTTCGGTGGGGAGTGGGGGGATGGGATTTAGGAACGCAGAAACCATGCAGCCTAACCTGAATCTGACGAGGAAAAGTCAAGCAAATCTCAATCAAGGGACTTGCTGCCAAAACTGGCCTTGACTCTTTGAAAATGTCAAGGCCAATAAAGAAAAAGGTAGAGGAACCGTTCACAGATCGTAGACCAGAGAGACAGCTTCACACAATGCAGTTCGTTGAAGAGCCCATTTCCTACCCTGGACATTCATAAGACACTGGCTGATGCTTGACTGTGTTCTACACATTAGACAGTACTAATTTCTCCATGTTAAATGTTCTGATTCTAATCATTGTATTGTGGTTATTAAAAAGAATGTCCTGCCTGACCTGTGGTGGCACAGTAGATGAAGCATCGACCTGGAATGCTAAGGTCGTCAGTTCGAAACTTGGGCTTGCCTGGTCAAGGCACATATGAGAGTTGACGTTTCCTGCTCCTCCCCCCTTCTTTTTCTCTCTTCTCTCTAAAATGAATAAATAAAATCTAAAAAAATTAAAATAAGAATATCCTTCTCCTTAGCAAAAACACACTAAAGTATTTAGGGACAAAGGAACATGGTACCGCCAATGTTTTCTCAAATGTTTCTGGAAATGTAGTTATATGATATTTAAAGATAGAGAGAGACCAAGAGAACAAACTGGGGGCATGAATAGCGAGAACTGGGGAGCCTGGGTAAAGAATGTATGAAGTTCTCTGCACAAGGCTTGAAACTTCTCTGTAAGTTCAAAATTATGTCAAGTTAAAGTTATTCCTGTCAAAAATATCCATGCTGTAGTCATTTTGAAATGGCTACAGATGATGAGCTCATAAAAAGAAAGAGAAATCTCCAGGTGCACCACCCCCTCAGCACCACCGAAAGAAAGAAAGAAAGAAAGAAAGAAAGAAGGAAGGAAGGAAGGAAGGAAGGAAGGAAGGAAGGAAGGAAGGAAGGAAGGAAGGAAGGAAGGAAGGGAGGAAAGGAGGAAGGAAGGAAGGAAGGAAGGAAGGAAGGAAGGAAGGAAGGAAGGAAGGAGAGGGAGGGAGGAAGGGAGAAGGAAAGAAGATAAAATGAAAGAAAGAGAGGAGTAGAGGATGGGAGGGAAAAAGAAACATAAGACAGACGTGAAACTCAGAGTAGAAAGTGTGAACTGACCTGTCACCGGAAACACATGTGACAGGAACAGGTGTTTCAAGGTGCACCTCCAAGGGCCATCCATTCAGTGAAAGCCCAGTGGTTAAAATTTTACCAACCTGGATACAGTAAAATACTATTCCACTTTAAAAGGGAAGGACATTCTGGGGACCCCTGGTGTGAAGCAAGCCTCAGGGAGGCCACTAGACCTACCCCCCATTACCAGGTTTTAAACCCACCCCCATACCAGTTTTTAAACCCACCCCCATTACCTTGTTTTAAACTTTGCTGTGATTGTGACTCTTCAATCAGGATTTGGAAAGGGTTGATGGTCCTCACTGGCAGCGACAGCCCGATGGGAGGGTGCGGAGCGGCAGTATGGCGCCCGCCTTCCCTAGGGCGGCCTTTTGTTCCTAATAAGGCCCTGTTAGAGCTGGTAAAAATTGTTGTGTTTTTAATTTTTTTATTGATTTGAAAGGGGTGGGGAGAGCATGGGGGGATATAAGCCTCAACTGGCTGTTCCACTTACTTGTTCCATTTCATTGTGCACTCACTGGCTGCTTCTTGTAAGTGCCCTGAGTGAGGGTTGAACCCACGACCTCTGGGGCACCAGGACGACACTTTATCCACTGAGCCAGCAGGTCAGGGCCGAAATCGTTGTCTTCAATGTCGAAGAACAGGACATTCCAATAGTTCACAGAGTAATCAAAGTTCAGGAAAAGATAATGGAGACATCAAATTTCCGACAAAAGGAGATAATAATAAAATTGATGACAGCAGATTTAACAGGCTTGAAAAGAAAGACCTGGTGGGAGAAGCCAGTGGGCTCTCACCATATGTCGCCATGGTCACCATAATAACAAATGGCTATCTAAAATTCAAGTGTGCTCTGTGGCTGTAATGGTGCATTTGTGCACTAAAACATGAATCCCAAAGTTAGAAACAGTCTCTGGGATACAAATGAAATGAACTCCATTGGGAAAAAATAAAGAACAATTAACATATTTGAAATGTTTCACTATCTGTAGAAAAGGGAAACAATGAGAAGACACTTATGTCTTATCTAAATAAATGATTCAACAGTAAAAAGAAAAAAGGAAGGAAATTCTAACACATGCTATAACATGAATGAACCTAGAAAACATTTTGTCAAGTGAAAGAAGCCAGACACACAGGGAAAGAGACTATATAATTCCACTTATAAAGAAGCGTCTAGAGCAGTGGTTCTTAACCTTTTTTGAGGTACCGAACCCACCAGTTTAATATGCGCATTCACCGAACCCTTCTTTAGTGATAAATAAAATATGATTTTATCCCCAAATTCAAGACATAGGTATATGTTTTATTACTGGTGCACAAAATGAGCCGTGCATGAACATCACCTTGCTCAAAGAACAAAACCAACAAAGTGCATGAACTCACAACAAATTACGGTATTACTTTATTCTGGCCTCCGCCGCAGAGGCTTCTCCAAACCCCTGAGACTGACTCATAGAACTCCTAGGGTTCGATAGAACCCAGGTTAAGAACCACTGGTCTAGAGCCCTGATCGGGTAGCTCAGTTGGTTGGAGTATTCTCCCAATATGCCAAGGTTGTGGGTTCCATACCCAGTCAGGGCACATAAAAGAATCAACCAATGAATGTATGAATAAGTGGAACAACAAATCAATGTTTCTCTCTCTCTCTCTCTCTCTCTCTTCCTTTCTCTCTAAAATCAATAAATAAAAATTTAGTCTGATCAGGCAGTGGTGCAATGGATAGAATGTCGGACTGGGATGCGGAGGACTCAGGTTCAAAATCCCGATGTTGCCAGCTTTAGCACAGGCTCATCTGGTTCGAGCAAGGCTCACCAGCTTGAGCCCAAGGTCACTGGTTTGAGCAAGGGGTCACTCGCTCTGCTGTAGTCCCCAGTCAAGGCGCATATGAGAAAGCAATCAATGAACAACTAAGGAGCCACAACGAAGAACTGATGTTTCTTATCTCTCTCCCTTCCTGTCTGTCTGTCCCTATCTGTCCCTCTCTCTGTCTCTGTCACACAAAGAAAATTTTTTAAGTGTCTAGAATAGCCAAATTCATAAAAATAAGAAGTAGAGCCTGACCAGGCGGTGGCGCAGTGGATGGAGCGTTGGACTGGGATGTGAAAGACCCAGGTTCGAGACCCCGAGCTTGCCAGCTTGAGCGCGGGCCCATCTGGCTTGAGCAAAAAGCTCGTCAGCTTGGACCCAAGGTCGCTGGCTCCGGCAAAGGGTTGTTCGGTCTGCTGAAGGCCAGCGGTCAAGGCACATGTGAGAAAGCAATCAATGAACAACTAAGGTGTTGCTACAGCAACAAAAAACTAATGATTGATGCTTCTCATCTCTCTCCGTTCCTGTCTGTCTGTCCCTATCTATCCCTCTCTCTGACTCTCTCTCTGTTCCTGTAAAAAAAAAAAAAAGTAGAATGGTGGGTGCCAGGGCCGGGGCGGGGGGCAGGGGGAGGGGAGACATATAATGGGCACAGAGTTTCAACTGGGGAAGATAAAAAAGCTCTGTGGATGGATGATGGTTGCACAGAGTGAATATATTTAATGCTGCTGAAACATACACTTAGAAATGGTTAAAACGGGCCCTGGCCTGTTGGCTCTGTGGAAAAGCATCAGTCTGGTGTGTGGATGTCCCAGGTTTCATTCCCAGTCAGGGCACACAGGAGAAGCAACTGTCTGTTTCTCCACCCCTTCCCCTCCCCTTCTCTCTCTCTCTCTTCTCCTCATGTAGCCACAGCTCAACTGATTTGAGCACATTGATCCCAGGTGTTGAGGATGGCTCTGTGGAACCTCCACCTCAGGTACTAAAAATAGCTCGGTTGTGAGCATGGCCTCAGGTAGGCAGAGCATCGGCCCCAGATGGGGGTTGCCTGGGGTATCCCAGTTGGGGCACATGCAAGAGTCTGTCTATCTCCCCTTTTCTCACTTGGAAAAAGAAGAAGAAGGAAGGAAGGGAGGGAGGAAGGGAGGGAGGGAGGAAGGAAGGAAGGAAGGAAGGAAGGAAGGAAAGAAAGAAAGAAAGAAAGAAAGAAAGAAAGAAAGAAAGAAAGAAAGAAAGAAAGAAAGAAAGAAAGAAAGAAAGATGGTTAAAATGGTAATTGTTGTGTGTCTCTCACCACAATAGTAAAAAGAAAAATCCACCAAACTGCACTAAGAAAACTTCATGGGGGATCTACTGTTTCTGTCTGGGCTCTGGATAGGGGGAAAGAAAGGGAAAGAAATGATTTTTGAAAATTGTGTAACCACCTGACCAGTCTCACGTGGAATGGGTATGAGGTCACCCTGGGTGGCTGAGGCTTGGCCAAGCAGGGAAGCTGATGGAATAGCAGTTGGACTAGTGACAGCTCCAGGACTTCTGGCCAAACCAAAGGTCTCTCTGGAGAGAAGTCACTCAACTCAGATATCACAGAGGAAGTCGTGAATGAGTTCATAATCCAAAGTCACAGAATTTACGAGGGAACTAGGCACGTGGCATGTACCAGCAGAAACATCGAACAACACTAGGCAGCCCCACCCCGCAGTAACTGTATTGTAGAACTGTCAGAGAAAAACGGTTCAGGATCTTTTTTTAAAAAATGTTATGATCAAATACACACAACATGAAATTTCCCCATTTCAACCATTTTAAAGTGTACAGTTCCATAGCATTGAGTTTATTCACATTATTATGCAACCAGTCCCCAGAACTTTTCCATCTTGCAAAACTGAACTTCTGTACCCATCAAACAATAACCCCCTCTTCTAGCCTCTGGCCACCACAATTCTACTTCCTGAGTTTTCCTACTTAGCTACCTCATATGTATATCTGTTCTTCTATTGATCGTTTCTCCCCAGAGCCCTGACAATACAGCCCAATATGGTTCTCCGCAGAAGCTGCACAGAGGAGCCAACCTGCGACCTCTGTGCTTCGGGACAAAGCTCCAACCAACAGAGCTACCCAACCGGGGCCCTTTGCCCATTTTTTAAATCAGGTTACTTGGTTTTTGTTGTGGTTGAGTTGTAAAAGCACCTTATATATTCTGGCCATTAACCCCTTATCAGATAGATGACTTGCAAAAATTTTCTCCTTCTCCATAGGTTGACTGCTGTGTCCCTTGATTTATAGTGTAAGTTTTCAATTTTAAGGTAGTTCAATCTATCTGTTTTTCATTTTGTTGCCTGTGTTTTTGCTATCATATCCAGGAAAGCATTGCCAAATCTGATGGCTTGAAGCTTTTTTGCTAAGAGAAGCTTTTTTCTAAGGGTTTTATAGTTGTAGGTCTTCCATTTAGGTCCCTGGTTTAATTCAAGTTAATTTTTACATGACGTGGAAAGTAAGAGTCCCTCTTTGTTCTCTAGCACGTGGATATTCAGTCTTCCCAGCACCGTGTGTTGAAAAGATTATGGTAAAATCTTTTTATGTCAAAAGAGCTTTGGTGTATGGAAACAACTGTTCACACTGTTTATTCTTCTGGTAATGATTAATTCATTTTTAAACGATCAACTTTCCTTTAAACGTTAACTGACTCCTTCCACAGCTAAAAATAGCAAGCCATGAATTTCACAAATTTAGATTTCCCCAAACATTTGAACATTGATTGCAAATTCAGTCAATGAACTTTTTAACAAAATCTGGTATCTCATATTCCTTTAAATGTGCTTTGATAAAGGGGTTAAGAAGTACAAATTGCCAGTCATAAAAGCACTCACGAGTACATAAAATACAGCATGGGGTATATTGTAAGCTAATACTGTGATAACTGTGTATCGTGTCATATGGGTACTAAACTTATCAGGGTGATAACTTCATAAGTTATATAAATGTTTAATCACTATGTCATATACTTAAAATTAATATAATATTGCCTGACCAGGCGGTGACACAGTGGATAGAGCGTCAGACTGGGATGCGGAAGACCCAGGTTCGAGACCCTGAGTTCGCCAGCTTGAGCGCGGGCCCATCTGGCTTGAGCAAGGCTCACCAGCTTGGACCCAAGGTCACTGGCTCCAGCAAGGGGGTGCTAGGTCTGCTGAAGGCCCGTGGTCAAGGCACATGTGAGAAAGCAATCAATGAACAACTAATGTGTTGCGACAGCAAAGAGAAACTAATGATTGATGCTTCTCACCTCTCTCTGTTCCTGTCTGTCTGTCCCTATCTATCCCTCTCTCTGACTCTCTCTCTGTCCCTGTAAAAAAAAAAAAAAAAAAAGAAAGAAAAAAAATTAATATAATGTTATACATCAACTATAATTTTTAAAAAACTTGAAAAAATACCAGTACCTGGGGGAAAGTGCCTTGAAAAGCAGTAATATAAGCTTGATCATATTTTTCACAAATCTGATATAACAGATTTCCACAAATGTCATCAAGGAGAGACAATAAGGGGATGGTGATTATTACATTGATCAGTTTCCATACATTAAACCAATCCCTAAAGTGCTAGAATTATGGATATAAATGTATTTCTTTAATACCCCTATTCTGGCCTGACCAGGCGGTGGTGCAGTGGATAGAGCGTTGGACTGGGATGCGGAAGACCCTGGTTCGAGACCCCGAGGTTGCCAGCTTGAGCACGGGGTCCATCTGGCTTGAGCAAAAGCTCATCAGCTTGGACCCAAGGTCGCTGGCTCCAGCAAAGGGTTGCTCAGTCTGCTGAAGGCCCGTGGTCAAGGCACATGTGAGAAAGCAATCAATGAACAACTATGGTGTCGCAACGGCAACGAAAAACTAATGATTGATGCTTCTCACCTCTCTCCGTTCCTGTCTGTCCCTATCTATCCCTCTCTCTGACTCTCTCTCTGTCCCTGGAAAAACAACAAAAAATACCCCTATTCTGTCCTGGCTGGATAACTCAGTTGGTTAGAGCACTGTCCCAAAGCACAGAGGCTGTGTGTTCGATCCCTGGTCAGGACACATATAGGAGCAGATCTATGTTTTGTCTCTCTCTTCTTCTCTCGCTAAAATCAATAAATAAAAAATTTTAAATTATAAAAACTATTCTGATCCAGATTTTGAGTCACAATCCTGGTACTTCTTTTTGTGTGTGTGTGTGTGACAGAGACAGAGAGACAGAGAGAGGTACAGATAGGGACAGACAGGAAGGGAGAGAGATGAGAAACATCAATTCTTCACTGCGGTACCTTAGTTGTTCATTGATGGCTTTCTCATATGTGCCTTGATGGGGGGCTACAGCAGATCCAGTGACCCCTTGCTCAAGCCAGCAACCTTGGGCTCAAGCTGGTGAGCCTTGCTCAAACCAGATGAGCTCGTGCTCAAGCCCGCAACCTCGGGGTTTCGAACCTGGGTCCTCAGTGTCCGGGTCCTACACTCTATCCACTGCGCCACCACCTGGTCAGGCCTGATACTCCTTACCAGTGATTTTTCTTACCTTGAAAATGTTTCTTTCAGGCAAGAGAGCTCTTTTAGATGAGGTTTTTCTAGGAAATTAGGTTTTGCTCATTCACCAAGTGAGATTAGAATAGCAGTGTCACGGTTGCAGGTTCGGTCCCTTCTAAGTCAGTTCTAACTAAGCCCAAGTTCCGGAATGAAACTCATTGTTTTTCATTAGACCCAATCATGATCACATGACTTGGGAAATTGCTTTTGGTGATCCTGAGTTCTCTCCCATATCTGTTTTCTCAGTGTCAGATCCTTCTAGTACAGCCTGAAACACATGTTCTAAGAGTCATGTCATTTTAATAGGCGGGAAAGAGAGATTATTTAGTCACTGTTTGTTCTAGGGCCTTTTCTGTGAGACATAAAAACATTTACTCTTTTTCTTTTTAATTTTAAAAAGTTTATTGATTGATTTTAGCCTGACCTGTGGTGGCGCAGTGGATAAAGCGTCTACCTGGGAACACTGAGGTCGCCAGTTCAAAACCCTGCACTGGTCTGGTCAAGGCACATATGGGAGTTGATGCTTCCAGCTCCTCCCTCCTTTCTCTCTCTCTCTCCTTCTCTCTCTCACTCTGTGTCTCCTCTCTAAAATGAATAAAATAAAAAAGAATTTTAAAAAAACGTTTTAAAAAAAAAGTTTATTGATTGATTTTAGAGAGAGAGGCATGGGGAGAGAGACAGAAACATGGACCTGTTTCTGTATGTGCCCTGACCGGGGATGGTACCCACAACCTTTGCCTATGGAGATGCCACTCCAAACAACTGAGCCCCCGACCATGGCAAGGACTGTGACGCTCCGTTGCTTACCAGGTTGAGCACGCGTTCCTTCAGTTTGCTCTGGCCGGGCTGGCTGCTGTTTCTTTAGCGTGAAGCTCACCGTCCAATTCTGTGACCCCCTTCGCCAACCCACAAGCATGGTGGGGGGCCCCTTTCAGAAGACTGGGGGACAGGCGATGGACAAGGGGATTCGTTCCCACCTCCAGCTCCAGTCTGCGTCTTGCCAGCAGCTGTGGCAGCGATATCTACAGATTCCATTACATTTGACACCAGCGGGCTGCACAGCCCCTGAGCTACTTTGACCGAGATGCCATTCTCTGTTAACCACACTCTCTTGGGAGTCAGAGCGGCTGCCTGAGCCCTGCCTCAAAGGGCTGAGTGCTGCCCTGCAGGGGCCAGTCCTCCGGGTCCTCCGAAGTCCCAGGGTCAGCTGGGGTTTGAGCTGCTTCTGGAAACTACTATCTCTGCTATCTCCACAACTGCCTTTTGTTCTCCCAGCCTCCTGGCACTTTAGTAACCAATTCCATTTAATAAATTTGAAATATCTGGAGTGGCTGTTTTCCTCAGCAGACCCAGAAACCTGGTCTCTTTTGGTTCAACTGAAGCTTCTGGTCAATTTTGAAATCAAAACATATCTTTCTTTTTTTCTTTTACAGGGAGAGAGAGTCACAGAGAGGGATAGATAAGGACAGACAGACAGGAACGGAGAGAGGTGAGAAGTATCAACCATTAGTTTTTCGTTGCCGTTGCGACACCATAGTTGTTCATTGATTGCTTTCTCACATGTGCCTTGACTGCGGGCCTTCAGCAGACCGAGCAACCCCTTGCTGGAGCCAGCGACCTTGGGTCCAAGCTGGCAAGCTTTTGCTCAAACTAGATGGGCCCACGCTCAAGCTGGCGACCTCGGGGTCTCGAACACGGGTCTTCCGCATCCCAGTCCGACTCTCTATCCACTGTGCCACCGCCTGGTCAGGCCATATCTTTCTTTTTTAATTTTTCCATTGATTGAGAGGGGGAAGGGAGGAGAGAAAGAGAGAGGAAGGGAGAGAGACAGAAAAACGTCAACTCCTTGTTCTACTTAGTTGTGGACTCATTGATTGCTTCCTGTATGTGTCCTGACTGAGGTTGACCCCATGATCTCTGGAATGCTGGGATAGTGCTTTATCCACTGAGACTCCTGGCCAGGGCCTAAGTGTATCTTTCTAAGAAAGCTTAAGACCTGCAATATTGACAACTATAAAATAAACACATACTCTGGCCAAGTGGTTCAGATAGTTAGAGCATCATTCCAATGTGCTAAGGTTGTGTGTTCAATCCTCAGTCAGGGCACATACAAGAATCAATCAATGACTGAT
Organism: Rhynchonycteris naso; assembly: GCA_037038555.1. Classification (NCBI taxonomy): domain Eukaryota; kingdom Metazoa; phylum Chordata; class Mammalia; order Chiroptera; family Emballonuridae; genus Rhynchonycteris; species Rhynchonycteris naso. The sequence continues at coordinate 248,725,341 of CM072997.1, read as the reverse complement.
TCTTTTCCTTCATCTCTCTCTAAAGCCAATTGATATTCCTTTTTCTCTTTCTCTCTCTCTCTCTTTCTCTCCCCCCCCCTTCTTTTCTCTCTAAAAAAATAAAAACAAAAATGATTTTTTAAAAAATCATGAGGGCCTGACCTGTGGTGGCGCAGTGGATAAAGCGTCTACCTGGGAACACTGAGGTCGCCAGTTCAAAACCCTGCACTGGTTCAGTCAAGGCACATATGGGAGTTGATGCTTCCAGCTCCTCCCCCCTTTCTCTCTCTCTCTCCTTCTCTCTCTCACTCTGTGTCTCCTCTCTAAAATGAATAAAATAAAAAGAAATTAAAAAAATAAAAAAAAATAAAAAAAATAAAAAAAAAAATCATGAGGATGCCTGACCAGGCGGTGGCGCAGTGGATAGAGTGTCGGACTGGGATGCGGAAGACCCAGGTTCGAGACCCCAAGCTCACCAGCTTAAGCGCGGGCCCATCTGGCCTGAGCAAAAGCTTGCCAGCTTGGACCCAAGGTCGCTGGCTCCAGCAAGGGGTGGCTCGGTCTGCTGAAGGCCCGCAGTCAAGGCACATGTGAGAAAGCAATCAATGAACAACTAAGGTGCTGCGACAGCAACGAAAAACTAATGATTGATGTTTCTCACCTCTCTCTGTTCCTGTCTGTCTGTCCCTATCTATCCCTCTCTCTGACTCTCTCTGTCCCTGTAAAAAAACAAAACAAAACAAAACCATGAGGACAGGCCCTGGCGGCTTGGTTCAGTGGTAGAGCGTTGGCCTGGCGTGTGGAAGTCCTGGGTTTGATTTCCAGTTAGGGCACACAGGAGAAGTGCCCATCTGCTTCTCCACCCTTCCCCCTCTTCTTTCTCTCTATCTCTCTCTTCCCCTCCCGCAGCCAAGGCTCCATTGGAGCAAAGTTGACCGGGGCGCTGAGGATGGCTCCTTGGCCTCCGTCTCAGGCACTGGAATGGCTCCAGTTGCAGTGGAGCAGCGCTCCAGATGAGCAGAGCATCGCCCCCTGGTGGGCATGCCCGGTGGTTCCCAGTTGGGCACATGCAGGAGTCTGACTGCCTCCCCGCTTCTAACTTTGAAAAAAATACAAAAGAAAAAAAAAAAAAAGAAAACTATGAGGACAAAATAAAGACATTTTCAGGCAAGTAAAAACTGAAAAATGTTTACACTTTTAGGTCCCACCCTAAAAGAACTACTGAAGAATATAATTCACAAAGAAGCAAACCGAAGCCAGAAGGAATGGGTGAGAAGCAAGGAGGAATTGGGAACAAAGAAATTGGTAATCGGGTAGGTAAATCTAAGTAAATATTAACCATAGAAAGCAAAAACAAGAGGATAAGTCACTCAAGGGTATAAAAAGAGCCAGGGCTGGAAGCAATGGGTGAATGTGGTCAAAAGATACATACTGCCAGTTGTAGTCTTGGGTGGTAATGTACAGCACAATGACTATAGTTAATACTGGATTACATATTTAAAAGTTACTAAGAAAGTAGATATTAAAAGTTCTCATCTCATGGCCCTGGCCAGGTAGCTCAGTTGGTTAGAGCATTGTCCCCAATACACCAGGTTGTAGGTTTGATCCCCAGCCAGGGCACATACAAGAATCAACCAACGAATGCATAAACAAGTGAAACAACAAATTGATGTTTCCCACCTGACCTGTAGGGGCGCAGAATGCTGAGGTCACCAATTTGAAACCCCAGTCCAATACTCTATACACTGTGCCACAACCTGGTCAGGCTAGCTATTTCTGTGTTTTGACAGAGATGTGTAAAACTACTGTGAGCATTCTTGTACAAGACTTTTTGTGACTATACATTTTTATTCATCATCAGTAAACACTTAAAAGTGAAATTTCAGGGCAGGTGCATGTTTGGCAGTATTACAAAGTTGCTGGCTTTCCCCGTCAAGGCACATACAGAAAGCAACTACTATGAGTTGATGCTTCCTGCTTCTCCCCCTCTTTCTCTCTCTCCCCTCTCTCTAAAAATCAATAAATAATATCTAAAATTCTTAAAAAAGAAAACAGATCGATGTTTGCCCCCCCCTCCATCCTCTCTCCTTAAAATCAACAAATAAATTTTTTTTAAAATCCTCTTCACATTAAAACAAATTGCAACTATATGAGAGGTTGGATGTTAACTAATCTTACTGAGGTTATCATTTTGCAATGTATATGTGCAGTATATCAAATCATTATGTTGTCCACCTTTTTAAAATATATTTATTTTAGAGAGGAGACACAGAGTGAGAGAGAGAGAGAAGAGAGAGAGGGGGGTGGTGGAGCTAGAAGCATCAACTCGCATATGTGCCTTGACCAGACCAGTGCAGGGTTTTGAACTGGCGACCTCAGTGTTCCCAGGTCGACGCTTTATCCACTGCGCCACCACAGGTCAGGCTTGTTGTCCACCTTTAACTAATTCAAATTTATATATCAATTATACATAAGTAAAACGAGGGCAAACAAATGGTGGAAGGACAAGACCAAGTGTGGGAGGGTATAGGCAACCAAAGCTACCCCACACGGTTGGTGGGAAGCCCGAGTGGTCCAGACACTTTAAAGAACAACGTGGCAACTTGTGTCGCTGACTTGAGCCAAGATCGCTGGCTTGAGCAAGGGGTTACTGGCTTGGCTGCAAACCCCCTCTCCTTCAAGCCACATATAAAAAAGCAATCAGTGAACAACTAAAGTGCCACAATGAAGAATTGATATTTCTCATCTCTCTCCTTCCTATCTGTCTGTCCCTATCAGTTCCTCACGCTATAAATAAATAAATAAACAAACAGAAATAGCTCAAATGTCCATCCACAAGAGAGTGACTGAGCAAACTGTGGTGTACAACGTGGTGACAACAGTGCGCAGCTCATTATAGGAGGGAACAGATGACTGATACATGCAACACTTCAGATGAATTGCAAAACAGTATGCTAAGCCCTGGCCAGGTAATAATTCAGTTGGTTAGAGCATTATCCCAACAGCCAAGGTTGCATGTTCCATCCCCAGTCAGGGAACATACAAGAAGCAACCAATGAATATATGAATAAGCAGAATAACAAATCAGTGTTTCTCTCTCTCTCTCTCTCTTTCTCTCTCTCCCTTTCTCCCTGTCTCTGTTTCCCTTCCTCCCTCTCTTAAAACCAATCAATCAATAATAAGTACATAAAAATTTTAAAGGTAAGTAACAGTCTAATAAAATGTTTTTTAAAAACAGCATGCTGAGCCTGACCTGTGGTGGCGCAGTGGATAAAGTGTCGACCTGGGAACACTGAGGTCGCCAGTTCAAAACCCTGCACTGGTTCGGTCAAGGCACATATGGGAGTTGATGCTTCCAGCTCTTCCCCCCTTTCTCTCTTTCTCTATCTCTCTCTCTCACTCTGTGTCTCCTCTCTAAAATGAATAAATAAATTAATTTTTTTAAAAAAGAGGCCTGACCTGTGGTGGCGCAGTGGATAAAGCGTCGACCTGGAATGCTGAGTCGCTGGTTCGAAATCCTGGGCTTGCCTGGTCAAGGCACATATGGGAGTTGAAGCTTCCTGCTCCTCCCCCCTTCTCTCTCTCTCTCTCTCTCTCTCTCTCTCCCATTTCTCTAAAATGAATAAATAAATAAAAATTTAAAAAAAGAATAGTCAGTTGATTCGACAGAAGGAAGGAAAGAAGAAAAAATAAGCATAAATAAAACAGGACAAATGGAGATGACAAAGTAAAATGGTAGGAGTAACACATTTATATATTTTTATATGGGGAACAGAGCCCCCATAAGTCCTCCCTAAAGGGATTACTACAGATGGATGGAGATGTTACATTGAAAGAATAGAGAAATTAAGATGTCTAGCCTGGTCTGTAGTGGCACAATGGATAAAGCGTCAACCTGGGCTTCCTCGGTGAAAGCACCTAAGACAAGCAATCAATGAACAACTAAAATGAAGCAACTATGAGTTGCTACTTCTCAACCCCCTCCTCCTCACTCTGTAAAATCAATTAATGAAATCTTTTTTAAGAGAGATTGTCTACAGAAATAGGGGAGACTTCTGACATGAATATAATAGTTGGGGGAAAGAAACATTTTTGCTCTCTTCCACGCATAAAGCACCCCAAATATTGTTTTGTTTTGTTTTTTGTTTTAGAGAGAGAGAGAGAGAGAGAATGGGAGGGGAGAGCAGGAAGCAACTCCCACGTGTGCCTTGATCAGATAAGTGCAGGGTTTTGAACCGGCGACCTCAGCATTCCAGGTCGACGCTTTATCCACTGTGCCACCACAGGTAAAGAACCCCAAATATTAAAAAACAAAAACAAAAACAAAAAAAAACGCCTCTGGGCCCTGTTTTTTTCCACCTACTGCTTTAATGTGGAGCTCTTTCCATGAGACTCCCTAGAGCCATTATGGCGAACCTATGACACACGTGTCAGCACTGACATGCGTAGCCATTTTCTATGACACGCGGCCGCATACCAGAGAATTATGGGGCCGCTGCCAAGAAGGACATTTTATCCTCTGCTCCTGCACAGCCAGGTACAGTAGCCGAGGATAAACATTTGCTGTAGTGTAGACACCCTGTGCCAGAGGTCTGTAGGCCAAAACAACAGAACTCTGGCATAGAGCAGCTAGTTCTGGGACTTCTGGTTGGGCCATTTTTCTCGAAGTGACACACCACCCAAGTTATACTCGATTTTTTGGCCAATTTTGAGACACCAAGCTCAAAAGATTGCTTATCATTGCCCTAAAGAGCTTTTTGCTTTTCCACGGAGCGGTAGAGTAGTCCTTCTTGGCAGGTACCACCATAGAAACCTGTCTCCTTTTAATGAATAGTGAGCTGGTTCCAGTCTCTTTCCACATCAAAGAACACTGCAATGCATAACTTTGTAAATACTTTATTTGGTATGCGTTTAAATAACGTGTAATCTGTTGGTAGAGCACAGAGCATTTACCTGGCAGCTGTGGCTGATGCTATGCTGTGAAAACACTCCAGCAGGTTAAACCCTCCCCGGCACATCCCGGAGGGAGCTCACCTGCTATACCAGTGGTTCTTAACCTTGTTTGAGGTACCGAACCCACCAGTTTCATATGCACATTCACCTAACCCTTCTTTAGTGATAAATAAAATATGATTTTTTTTCCCAAATTCAAGACATAGGTATATGTTTTTTTACTGGTGCACAAAATGAGCCGTGCATGAACATCACCTTGCTCAAAGAACAAAACCAACAAAGTGCATGAACTCACAACAAATTACGGTATTACTTTATTCTGGCCTCCGCAGCAGAGGCTTCTCCGAACCCCTGAGACCGACTCATCGAACCCCTAGGGTTTGAAAGAACCCAGGTTAAGAACCACTGCGCTATACGGAAGTGACTCAGCGCCAACCAGGCAGCCTCCTGACTTTTTTTGGCCATTTGCCCTGCTGTGACATTCTATTGGCTGAACCCGTGTATATAAGCTAGCTTACTTCCATAATAAAGGGTTCTGCATCATTGAACCTGGTCTCCGGAGTCAGGTCTCTGCGGCTCCAGGCTCCATCGTCCTCACCCCTGGTGGGTGTTGTCCACAGTAATCTTTATAGAGGTCAATTTGGCAACATCTATAACATTGTAAAGATATCCTTTGACCTAGATATCCAATTTTGTGAGATTTAGTATATATATCCACACATCTATATATTAAGTCTCTATACATATACACATTCATATATATTAGGTATATGTACATTTATATATTTCCGTATCTATTTATGTGTACTGAAAACTGTGAATTCATAATAATATATCCAATTTAAGTCCAACACCTCTGATTTGCTCCCTTTCCATATTTATACCCTGCTTCTCCAGCAGTGTGAAATCTGACAGCCATTTTCCTTAATTTACTTCTTTGATCAATTCCCTTGTGGGTTTCTCATCACCCCTGTCTTCCGCCCCCACCCAAATCCTCCTCACCCAAGCCAGGGGCCCCCTCTCCCGGCACAAATACCTATACCTCCAACTTGGGACTTCCCTCTGTGTTGAGCTGCCATGTGAGTGGGTGCCCTCTTTACCCCATGAAGGTCCTGACACCTCATTCTAGGCCCCTGTCCCCACCCCTCACCCCTAGGTGGCCTTGCCACCTCCACCCAAGGGCCCTAGGACTATATTGTTTAAGAAGAAAAGGAAAGGGAAGAGGAAAATGTTTGATTATGAAAATGCATTCAAAGGCATCAGTGTTTTCTTTCATGGCTTTTGGGTTCTGAGTTCAAAGGTTTTTCTCCACACCCAGGTTATACAGAAAAGTTCCAATGTTTACTTCTCATTCTTTTATGGTTTCATATTTTACACGGAAATTTTTTACTCATTTGGGGTTCAGTTAGCATATGATTTTTTCCTGTTCCTTCCTTCTTTTAGGTTGATAAGGTTTTCTTTATTTCCCTTTTTTCGTGTTTAATCTTTTCATCAAAGTTATATATGAACATAGTGAAGTCACAAAGTGCTTTGTGTTCAGTTTAAACATCCACATCCTGTCTCATTGGCAATTGATTCCTCCACTAGTTAACCACAGAGGCAAATAAACTCTGAAATATCAGTGGTTTAAACTACTAATCTGTATTTCTCTTTCCTGTAAAGTCCAATCAGTAGAGGGGCAGGAGCCCAGGCTGCTGACAGCTGTGTGGTCCTAAACTGCCACTCCTGTTTTCCCTGGGTGCAGCAGCCAGACTCCAAGATGAATCCCAACAATCCCCATCCTAATAGCCACTAGCTGTGTGGTCCTCTCCCACAGTGTGCTTAAGGGTGGCCTGTGTGACCAATAATAACACATGAAAGAGGTGGTGGGTTACTGCTTCTTAGGTTAAATTTTAAAGACCATGGCTGACATCTCTCTTTCTCTCTCCCTCCTCTCTCCTCTCTCCCGCTCACCACTTGTCTTAGGGAAGCTAGCTGCTGTGCCATGCCGATGCCCAAATAGTCTATGGAAAGGTCAACTGCCAGCCAGGAACGAAGTCCTCTAGCCAACAGCCATGGGAGATATGTAAATGAGTGGGCCAGCCCCAGCTGAGTCTCCAGGTGATCGCAGTCCTGGTTGGCTGAAACCTCATGAGGAAGCCTGACGCTGAACCTCCTGGTTAAGCTGCTCTGCGTTCCAGACCCTCAGAAACTATGTGAGATAATAAACATTTGTTATTTTAAGGCGTGAGGATTTGAGAGTAATTTTTAAAATAGAAATAGATTACTAGTACCCTGACATCCACATCCAATTAGCAGGTGGAGAAGGGAGAAATGGGCACAATGAGGAATTTTTACCGACCAGACCCCGAGGTGAAGCAGAGCTCTCTTGCCTAAACTCCATTGGTCAGAACCAGTCACATGATTTCCACCCCATGCAAAGGTTGCTGGGAAATGTAGTCTCCGTGTGCATTGTGGAAAGGAAACAGGAATTCTTGGTGGTCGGCTGACCTTCTCTGCCACCACCAACACTTCCTCTGCCTGGGGAGGAAGTGGGGAATTCCTCCCCATCATGACCCAGTTCAGATGTTACATCTTTGAGGAGACCTTTCTCGATCCAATAGCCCACTCCACACCTCAGCGCCAATCCTCTTTGTACTAGGTTCTCATCGAAATGCGTGAAGTGAGGGTTCGAATTGGGTTTGCTGCCAAACACGTCGGATTCACCATCCACCTACCTCCTCTCCACATCTCCGCTCTCTGGGTTAAAAGTGTGTTTCATTGTTGTTCGTGGGATATTTTGATGTCCGCACACACGAAAGCAATGAAAACTTCTAAGACCCCGTGGTTTAGAAGGTGCACCCTGACTTCAGAGATGTTAAAATGCGCCTTTTAGATCGTCGAGGCAGGGTATAGCCCGCCTGTCGGATTCACTGTGCAGGTGGCTGCTTTAACGAGCGAGGCAAGATGGGGCTGCAAATTAGAACTGCACGATTTTGAAATACTCAGCATGAAAATGTTCAGCTGGGTTTGAAATTCACTTGCCTTAACACAAGAACTTGCAGCATTATTTTTGTCAATAAAAGAATAGGAAAAGCTGTTAGGTTAATTGTTAAATGTTTTGCTCTGGCCTGACCAAGCAGTGGCACAGTAGATAGAGCAAGAGAGAAAGGGACAGGAAGGGAGAGAGGTGAGAGGCATCAATTCTTCATTGCGGCATTGAAGGGGGGGGCGGCTCCAGCAGAGCCTGTGACCCCTTGCTCCAGCCAGTGACCCCCTTGCTCAAGCTTGTGAGCCCTCACTCAAGCAGGCGACCTTGGGTTTTACAATTTATTTTATTTTATTCATTTTAGAGAGGAGACACAGAGAGAGAGAGAGAGAGAGAGAGAGAGAGAAAGGGGGAGGAGCTGGAAGCATCAACTCCCATATGTGCCTTGACCGAACCAATGCAGGGTTTTGAACTGGCGGCCTCAGTGTTCCCAGGTCGACGCTTTATCCACTGCGCCACCGCCTGGTCATATAACAATTTTTATAAATAAATAAATACATACATAATCAGCACCACACCAGAATGAAAAGACAAAGTAAAAACACACACAAAAACACTTAACTAAAAATAAAAATCAAACTGGAAACACTAACGGTTGGCCGGCAACCAAAACCCTTAAACACAGCTAGGAGGTGTGAATTAATTCATATGACTAGTAGAACTGCTAATCAATACATGCTACAGCTGGACATATAGATAGCTTTATTCATAAAAGCCCCAGTTGGAACTGTTCATGTGATAATGTAATTTGTAATACTGTATTTGGTCTGTCTCCTTCTGGCACACAGCTCCAAAAACTTTTGGCATTTCCTAAGGGATGAATGATTGAATTCCCTCTCTGGGGTCTCGAGCAAACCCAAAGGATCCTGGGGTGGGTATTGGTTGGCCTGGGTAGTGGCACTGGGAGCGAGGCCAGTTTCCCCTGCTCTGTGTGTCTTAGCCGCTCCCCCAACTTTCAGTGCCTGGGCTTGAGGCGCCTCCTGGTGGTCCAGATCCTCCCAGGCCATGCTGGTCCCAGACAGTGTACGAGTACTACTATCCTATTTACTCCTTCCAACAAGCCTATGAGCGAGGTGCTATGAACACCTCAATTTTATAGATGGAGAAACCGAGGCCCAGGAGGGGAGTCACTCTGCCCAAGTCCACACAGCTACATACAAAGAAGATAGGTCCTTAAAGATTTTAATAATTATTTATTTTAAAAGAATTTAATAATATTTATTTATTTAATAATATTTATTTGGGGAGTCACTCTGCCCAAATCCACACAGCTACATACAAAGAAGATAGGTCCTTTAAAGATTTTAATAATATATATAATAAAATTTATTAATTTGAGGGGAGGGGGGAGAGAAAGAGAGGAATCAAGAAGCACCAGTTTGCCTGACCAGGCTGTGGCACAGTGGATAGAGCATCGGACTGGGATACGGAAGACCCACGTTCGAGACCCAGAGCTCGCCAGCTTGAGCGCGGGCCCATCTGGCTTGAGCAAAAAGCTCGTCAGCTTGGACCCAAGGTCACTGGCTCCAGCAAGGGGTGGCTCGGCCTGCTGAAGGCCCGCAGTCAAGGCACGTGTGAGAAAGCAGTCAATGAACAACTATGATGTCACAAGGGCAACGAAAAACTAATAATTGATGCTTCTCACCTCTCTCTGTTCTTGTCTGTCTGTCCCTATCTATCCCTCTCTCTGACTCTCTCTCTCTGTCCCTGTAAAAAATAATAATAATAAATAAATAAAAAGAAAGAAGCACCAACTTGTAGTAGCTTCACTGTAATTGTTTATTGAATGTTTCTCGTATGTGCCTTGGCTGGGGCAAGCCTGGGGTTTGGAACCAGAAAAACCAGCATTCCAAGTGGACACTCTATTCACTGCGCCACCACAGCTCAGGCTCACTAGTTGATTCTTGTATGTGCCATGAGTGGGGATGGAACCTGCATATTGGGGTGACGCTCTAACCAAATAAACTACTCAGGCCTTTTCTTTTTTTAATTTATTGATTTTAGAGAGATGGAGACAGAAACATCCATCTGTTTCTGTACATGCCCTGACTGAGGACTGAATCAGCATACCTTTGAGTATCAGGACGATGCTCCAACCAAGAAAGCCATCTGGCCAGGGATTTTTCTTTTTAAAGAAGTCCCTTTAACATTTTGTGTAATACTGATTTGGTGGTAATGAACTCCTTTAGCTTTCTCTTTTTTGGGAGTCTCAATTTAATCTTATTTTTATTATTTTTTTCTTATAATAAGGAAGATATGTACATATGTGAATATTTTTTATTATCACAACTATTTTCATATCATACTAGGTGTTTCTGAACAGAACATAACTGATTTCATTAATATTCTTTTTTATTCACTCATTTTAGAGAAGAGAGAGAAGTGGGGGAGGAGTAGGAAGCATCAACTCCCATATATGCCTTGACCAGGCAAACTCAGGGTTTCAAACTGGTGACCTCAGCATTCCAGCTTGACGCTTTATCCACTGCACCACCACAGGTCAGGTTCGTTAATATTCTTGATTCGGTTATTAACTTGGAATTGGCATTTAGCCTGACCAGGCAGTGGCACAGTGGATAGAACAATGGCCTGGGATGCTGAGGAGAACCCAAGTTGGAAACCCTGAGGTCGTCACCTTGAGCGTGGGCTCATGGGGCATGACCCTACAGTGGCTGTCTTGAAGCCCAAGGTCACTGGTTTGAGTCAAGGTGGCTGACTTGAACAAGGGGTCACTCTCTCTGCTGTAGCCACTGGTCAAGGCACATATGAGAAAACAATCAATGAACAACAAAGATGCCGCAACAAAGAATTGATGCTTCTCATCTCTCTCCTTTCCTGCCTTTCTCTTGTGCATGCTCTAAAAAACAATTGGTATTTAGCATTCACAGACTAATCTGATCTTTTCGGAGGACTCTTTATAAATTTAATTTTATTTTTTAATTGAATTTATTGAGTTGACATTGGCTAATAGTGATATAGGTTCCAGGGGGACCATTCTATAACACATCGTCTGTTCTATACCCCAAGTCTCCTTCATCACCATTATCCATTTACCGTCCTCTACCTCCCCCAACCCCCTGAACTAGTTTTTTTAGAAATCAATAAAAATGTTTACTTCTAAAAACAGTATTGTTGAACATGATTGGTGGAATTAAAGCATTTATATTCAGAAAATCTAATTTGCAAATGGCTTTAGTACATGAATCCAAAAATATTTTTGTGAAATCTTCAGAATTCTAGTTACTAAATTGAATGGAAATTCACATTTTGGTTCTTTCTACTTAGTGTATATTTATTATTTTCAGATGAGGAACATCCTTAAGCATAAGAATGATTTAAAATATTTTGAAGGAAGTCAATTTTCTGAAGCCATTAAGTCCCCTAAGTATTGTATAATTAAACACATCCAATCTTTACAGATGTTCATTTTCGCACAGAATTGGGCAACTTTTTGAATAAAGCTAGAACATTACAAGGCAAATTCAGTTGTCAAAAATAAGAGCAACTTTAGCCTGACCAGGCGGTGACGCAGTGAATAGAGCGTTGGACTGGGATGTGGAAGACCCAGGTTCAAAACCCCAAGCTCACCAGCTTGAGCATGGGCCCATCTGGCTTGAGCAAAAAAGCTCGCCATCTTGGACCCAAGGTCGCTGGCTCCAGCAAGGGGTTGCTCTGTCTGCTGAAGGCCCGCAGTCAAGGCACATGTGAGAAAGCAATCAATGAACAACTAAGGTGTTGTAATGGCAATGAAAAACTAATGACTGATGCTTCTCACCTCTCTCCGTTCCTGTCTGTCTATCCCTCTCTCTGACTCTCTCTGTCCCTGAAAAAAATATATTTTTTTTTTAAATAAGAGCAACTTTATCGCGCTTTCTACATATCAGGCCTTTTTTTTTTTTTTTTTTTTTTTAAGAAATCAAATTTGCCTGGCCTCCTGTGGTGGTGCATGGTGGTGCAGTGGATAGAACCTTGACTTGGAATGCTGAGGTCGCCAGTTTGAAACCCCAGGGTTGCCCAGTCAATGCAAATATGACAAGAAGCTCTGGCAGGTTGGCTCAGTGTAGAGCAGTGGTAGTCAACCTGGTCCCTACTGCCCACTAGTGGGCGTTCCAGCTTTCATGGTGGGCGGTAGTAGAAAAACCAAAGTATAAATAAAAAGATAGATTTAACTATAGTAAGTTGTTTTATAAAGATTTATTCTGCCAAACTTAGCGAAAATATGACATAAAGTACTTGGTAAGTAATTATCATATGCTTTAACTTGCTGTAACTCTGCTTTATAAATTTTATAAAGTTACTTCCCTACTTTATAAATCACCATTACTGGCCTGACCTGTGGTGGCGCAGTGGATAAAGCGTTGACCTGGGAACACTGAGGTCGCCAGTTCAAAACCCAGCACTGGTCTGGTCAAGGCACATATGGGAGTTGATGCTTCCAGCTCCTCCCCCATTTCTCTCTCTCACTCTGTGTCTCCTCTCTAAAATGAATAAAATAAAAAAAAATTTTAAAAAAGTGGGCGGTAGGTATAAAAAGGTTTGACTACCCCTGGTGTAGAGTATTGGCCTGTTGCGTAGATCTGCCAGGTTCAATTCCCGGTCAGGGCACACAGGATAAGTGACCATCTGCTTCTCTTCCTCTCTCCCTCTCCCTTCTCTCTAGCTCTCTCTTCTTCTGCAGCCAAGGCTCCACTGGAGCAAATTGGCCCAGGCACTGAGGATGGCACCATGGCCTCACCTCAGGTGCTAAAATGGCTCCGGTTGCAATGGCACAATGCCACAGATGGGCAGAGCATTGCCCCCTAGTGGTCATGCTGGGTGGATCCTGGTGGGGTGCATGTGGGGTTTCTTTCTGCCTCCCTACTTCTCACTTAATACAAATATCTATGAAAAGAAACAGTTGCTGCTTCCTGCTCCTCTCCCCTTTCTCTATCCTCTCTCTAAATCAGTGGTTCTTAACCTGGGTTCTATCGAACCCTAGGGGTTCGATGAGTTGGTCTCAGGGGTTCAGAGAAGCCTCTGCCATGGAGGCCAGAATAAAGTAATACTGTAATTTGTTGAGTTCATGCACTTTGTTGGTTTTGTTCTTTGAGCAAGGTGATGTTCATGCACGGCTCATTTTGTGCACCAGTAAAAAAACATATACTTATGTCTTGAATTTGGACAAAAAAAAATATTTTATTTATCACTAAAGGGTTCGGTGAATGCGCATATGAAACTGGTGGGTTCGGTACCTCAAAAAAGGTTAAGAACCACTGCTCTAAATAATAATAATAAATTGAATTTAATGGGATGACATTGATCCAAGAGTACATAGGTTTTTGGTAAACATCTCTGTAGCATTTGAACTGTTGTGCTGTGTGCCCATCACCCAAAGTCAAATCATTTTCCATCACCATATATTTGCTCATCTTTATTGTTCTAAGCACTTTACATGTAATAACTCATTTAATCTTGTCGGGCCTTAATGATGCGTACTCTTACCCTCATTTTAAAAATGAGAAAACTGAGGCTCAGAGTAATAAACTCACTTCCCCATGGTCACAGCTATTAGGTAATTCTTTTTAAGAGCTGACCTCTAATTCTAATTAGGCAATACAAGGTTATCTGAAATGTGAATATGTATCCCCAAAATTTCCCTGCTTCACCTAAGCGTGGCCCAGTGACTGCATGTACAGTGGGGCTGTCCCCGAGCAGGGGGAGTCACAGAGGCGCCCCTCAGTGGTGAAGAAGCTAAGTTTGTTTGTGACAAAGCGATAGAATCTACCACAGCAGAGAAACCGCCAGGAAACTGGGGGCTCCAATTGAAAATGAACCGGGCTGAGCACCGGGACTCCTGGTTAGGACCCTAGAGTCCCTGAGTTGTTGCATCACTGGAGATGACAGATAATGTCTTGTATTTGGCATTGTTTCAGAATTGTAGCAAAGAGAAAAAAAATATAAAACAAACGGCAGCACTTTGGAGAGTCGGCCTGAGAGCAGAGAGGTGCGAAAACTAGGCCAAGGAGTGTTGACCCCTCAACACTGAGCAGCAGGGAAGAGTCCAAATCCCCTAGGCCTGAGAGGCGGAGCTAGGGGCCAAGACACCTGGGTCCCGCCCTAATGGCTTTGGGAGTGTAGCGACCACGTGGGGGCGCCAGAGACCCAGGCGTCCCGGCTCCCCACGCCTTTTAATTCATATTGCACTTCAGGTGAGTCCTTGGTGTGAGGGTCCGGCTGGGACTAGATGCTGTTACAGGCTGGTCGATCCGAGGGGTAGCCAGGCACAGCCTGCAGGGTCACACCGGGAGCATCCACTCATGGGCTTTTCCTCCATACTGCAGTACAAGAGAAGGGGAGAGTGAGGGAGGTCACCCTGCAACCCCCAGCAGACGTGGGACGTCCCAGGCTGAGTGCTTGCGGAGCGGTGCCCCAGGTACCCATAGGAAATGTAGTCTGCTTCTCTGCTCCTGCCGGCAACCACGGGTAGGAGGAATCACTGCAAAGATGGCGCAGAGGCTTATGGGAGATGTAGTTCTTCAAAGGAGTTATTCTAAGGCCCTGAGAGCTGGGGAGGGGGACGGTGGGGCGGGCAGCTGAGAAAGCCCGACAGTCAAGAGAAGTGTAGTTCTAGATCCTGATGCACAGGGGTTTCCAGAAGCTCACAGGAAAGGTAGCTCTAGATCAAGTGGCAGGAATTAAGCCCAGAGGTTCACAGGAAAGAAATCTTGGCTCAGACAAATGGAAATACTTCCAGAGGCTCATGAGGAAACAGTCCTGGGCCACGAGGGGTGGGGTGGGGATGTCCAGAGGCTTGTGGGAGAGATTTCTCAGGCCAAATGGATAGCCCAGGGCTCTAGGGGAATCCATGGGAAGTGGACTTTTGTGGACCTCAATCAAGTCCCAGAAGTTCACAGGAAGGGGATTTGTCCCAGCGGAAGGATACCGGGAGGCTGCAGACATTCAGGAAAAAGGGCTTCTCAAGCTAGGGCTTCAGAGGCTGGCAGGAAAGGGTCACTGAGCCCTAGAGGCTCAAGGAGGATTGATTCAATCAGGAGCCTAGAGGCCAATGGGAGGGTTCATTATCATCTCAGGGGACAACTGAGGGGGCGATCAGCTCTCAGACCAGAGGCTCATGGGATGGGAACTCCTCTGGGGAACAAGCCACCAGCCCACCTCCTGGTGAATGCACCTCACCTGGATTGCCTTCAGCTCCTTCTGGAAGCGGAGGATTAGCTCCGGCCCATTTTCCATGGTGGGGATGTGAAGGTTCTAGGGAAGAAAGTGTGCTGACGACCGGGCCCCTGTGGACCTCTCTCCCGCCTCCAGTGGCAGCTCCGCCTACCTTGCCTTGGTACAGGATTCGATGCACAGGGCAGACCTGGCAAGCGGTGCCTGAGCCAAAGACTTCCCGAACCCGCCCCTCCTCCAGTGCTCGCAACACCTGCTTCATGGTGACCTGGCGCTCCACCACCCGGAACTCCTGCTGCAGGGCAAAAAGCAGACACACATGAGCCCTGCGGGCAGCCCTGTTTCCCTGCCCTAAGGAAGCTGCAAAAAGCAGAGATGCAAGAGGGGAGATAGAAAGAGAGGGACAGAGACAGAGTGCACCAGCCCCCACCACAGCAGCAGCCACCCCTGCCACCGCCTGAAGGCCCCACACCCTCATTCACCCAGGTCTGGGCCAGGTCCAGCACACTCTGTCTGACGACTCCAGGCAGGATGACACCGTCCAGCGGGGGCGTCACCAGTTCCAGCACTGGGGCAGGTGTGAGGGGGGGTGTCATTCACACCCTCAAGTACACCCTCTCATCCTCAGCACCCACCCCACACCCCAGCCCCTGGGACCTGCAGCCTGCTCAGAGTTATGGTAGCACCCACTGGCCCCAGGGTTTAGGTTGGGTCATGGGTGGGCTCACCCCCATCCTCGTGGGTCCAGTAGATGAAGATGTTCATGGTGCCCACCTCGGTAAGCTGGTGGTCAGGCCCGTACAGCCAGAGGACTTGCTCACAGCCCTTCCGTTTTGCCTCCTGCTGCACAAACACTGTGGGCCCATAATTCCTGACAGAGGACAACATGGTCGACGAGAGCACGGGAACCCAACAGGGTCCTAGATGGCTCTTTTCATACCAGGGCTGATCCTGCTCCTCCCCAGCTCACAGCCCTCCCTTGTGGCTCCTCAGTATGCCCAGGACAGACTTTCTGGCCAGCAGCTTAGGAATAAGGCTCTAAGTAGTCTGCCCACCCTCCCTCCCGTCTTCCCACTCTCTAAGTCACAAGTCCATCAGCTGGGACCACCTTCCTCATCTAACTTCCCAAGTATCCTTTAAAATCCATGATGTCACCTACTCTCAGAGGTGTTTCCAAACCTCCAGGCTGGGTTCCGGCCTCCTCTGGACTCCCCCAGTAAGTTGGGCCACCTCAGTGATTTCCCATACCACCTTGCTTTAGCACTGTCCCTCACCCAAAACTGGCTTCACACCCCCCTCGCCCACAGGCTCCCGTGGCTCCCCACATCTCTGGGACAAGATCACAGACCCTCCGCCTGGCGCTCAAGGCCTGGCCTGCTTTGTACCAGACTTATTTTTCTTGTCTGACAACTTCTGTGCCCTGCCCTCCTCCCCGCCCCTATACATATGGTTTCCAGGATTAGAAGTTGCTTACCATCTTTCCTACCCAGACAACCATCTCCTTCCCACCCTTCAGACTCAGTTGGGGTGTCACCACCTCCTCTGTGAAGACTTTGAAAATACCCCCGTCCCCTCCATCAGAGCCTTTGGGAGCCCCTGGAGGGCAGGGGCTAGGCCTGCCTCATCTGTCCCCCACTTCACTCCATGTAGGGCCGGCCCCCAAAAGTTCTCAGAAGGTGGTGGTTTGAAAGGGCCTGAGAGAACCCCCAGCTGTACCCACACCTACTACCCCCACATGCCACACTCTGGTCTCTGTCTCAATAACCAACCAAGAGACCCTCCCTGCTGTCCTGAACCAAACCTCCACAGCAAGTCCACACACAGGGTGATGTGCTCCAGAGGCCCAAAGGCCTAGGGGAGCTGGGTAGGAAAGGGGACAAGCCTGGGTGTTCAGAGTAGACTGCCTGAGAGTGAGATCAATGAACTAAGTATAAACTTTAGTTCTGGAGGCTTCCCAAAAGGCCAATCCTGGTTTCCCCACTCGCCTCTACCCCCTCACCCCCACCCCACACAAACACACCACCCTCACCACCATGGTGCCAATGACATCACATCCCAATTTGAGGGCAGAGCTGTCCCCAACCATGTGAAACAGGACAGGAAGGGATCCAAAGACACAGCTCAAAACATGGGCACTACAAGTTGCATCTCTGACATCTGATGGACCACACTGTGGGGGGTTGGGGTAGGACCACTTACCCCCCCAGTTTGCAGTCTCCAACCCCACCCACCCAGGCCCGGATGAATCCTGGGTCAGCCAGGAGGGAGACAGGGTTCATGGCATCTCCAGGGAAGTATGAGCCCACGGGACAGAGAATGACGAACAGGAGGGCTCTCGTGGAACTGGCGACACCTAGCGAGGGCTGTGGTGGACAGACGGGGGCATCAGGAACCCGGGGGCCCAGGCCTCCCACCCTCCCCTGACCCAGGAGTCCGGGTCCTCAGCCCTTCCCTCTAAGATTCCCCCACCCCAGCGGGTTCCCAGCCCCCCACGCCACCCCAGCACAGAGTCAAGCCGACCTCGTTCCCGAGGAGCACAGGCCGCACGTAGAGGCTGGAGCCAGGGGTGTCCGGAACCCAGTCCTTGTCTACTTCCACCAGCCGGCGGATGCACTCAAGCAACTCAACCTTGTCGAAACTCTGCACGGGATTCCGGCAAGTCAGGGGTGCCACGTGGCCCTCGCTGTAGCCCACATTTCCCTCCCTCAGGGTGGCCAGGGCCCCTCACCGGCAGGCAGAGGCGCAACGCAGAGCGCAGCATGCGGTCCATGTTGAGCCAGGGTCGGAAGAGGCGCACCTGCCGGTCACTGCCTTTGAACGCCTTCATGCCCTCAAAGAGCTGTGGGGGACAGCGGGCGATCAGGAGACGAGGGACACCAAGACAGAGCCTGACACACAAGCACACGGACACAGAAGCGGACACAACTGGGGAGAGACGAACCCGCTGAGCACACAGAGGAAAAGAGAGAGAAGAGACAGAGACGCAGCGCTACAAGACACAGAGACGCTTGAGAAAGCCAAGAAGAGATGCCAGAGAAAGTGGTCCAGAGACGGGGCAGACAGGACGTGCTGCCCAAGCCATGTCACTGATACTGGTTCTCAGAACTGATGATGGTGTCGGAGTTGTTTTTAAAAGAGTTCTTGTGTTAAAAAAAAAAAACAAAAAACTGAGATAACTATGGATGAAATAATACAATGTCCAGGATTTGCTTTAAAATCCTACAGAAAGGGCCTGACCAAGCGGTGGCACAGTGGATAGAGCACCGAACTGGGATGCAGAAGACCCAGGTTCGAGACCCCAAGCTCGCCAGCTTGAGCGCGGGCCCATCTGGTTTGAGCAAAAAGCTCGCCAGCTTAGACCCAAGGTTGCTGGCTCCAGCAAGTGGTGGCTCGGTCTGCTGAAGGCCCACGGTCAAGGCACATGTGAGAAAGCAATCAATGAACAACTAGGGTGTCGTGACGGCAATGAAAAACTAATGATTGATGCTTCTCATCTCTCTCTGTTCCTGTCTGTCCCTATCAATCCCTCTCTCTGACTCTCTCTCTGTCCCTGGAAAAAAAAAGAAAAAACCCACCCCACCTGAAAAAAAAAAAACTAGAAAATAAATGGTTCACAGAAAGAAAATAATAATGGCTCTTTATGTTTGTGAAAAGATGGCCAACTTCCTAATCAGGGGGAAAATGAAATTAAAATTACTTTGAGACCCTAGTTGAGTAGGTAAGTTGGCTGGAGCATCATATACATATACCAAGGTTGTGGGTTCAATTGGCACAAGAAACAACCAGAGAATGCATAAGTAAACGGAACAACAAATTGATGTTACTCTCTCTTTCTCTTTCCCTTTTTCTCTTTCTAAAAAATGATTTAAAAATTTTTTTTAAATTATTTTTATTCATTTTAGAGAGGAGACAGAGAGAGAGAGAGAGAGAGAGAGAGAGAGAAAGGGGGGAGGAGCTGGAAGCATCAACTCCCATATGTGCCTTGACCAGACCAGTGCAGGGTTTTGAACTGGCAACCTCGTGTTCCCAGGTTGACGCTTTATCCACTGCGCCACCACAGGTCAGGCTAAAAAAAATTTTTTTTAATTACTTTGAGATAGCCCTGGCCAGCTGTCTCAGTGGTAGAGTGTTGTTGACCTTGTGTGTGGAAGTCCTAGATTCATTTCCTGGTCAGGGCACACAGAAGAAGCGACCATATGCTTCTGCACCCCTCCCTCTCTCTCTTCTCCTCCTGCAGCCATGGCTCAATTGATTTGAGTGCGTTGGCCTCAGGTGCTAAGGATGGCACAGTAGAGCCTCCCCCTCAGGAGAAAAAATAGCTCTGTTGCTATCTAAAAGTCTGACAAGAGACATCCAGGGTGTGGGGATAAAAGGTTCTTCTGGTGAATTTGGAAATTGATGCAACTTCCATTGGGGTGGATGTGGCAATATCCATCACAATTATTGGCTTACATATAGTTCTACTCAACAGTTCTATAAACTGGAAAGATAAACTTGCACTGAAAGAAAGTAACAGGTTTATAAGATTGTTGATTACAACATTGTTTATGATAGCACCAGACTGGAAATAACCTAAATGTCCTACAGTAGGGGATACTACACAGCAGCAAAAAGAAGGAAAAAGCTCTTAAAGGACACTCAAGAATTTTCAAGATGCATTAAAGGAAAAAAGCAAGATGCCAAGGAGTGAGTGTACAGTCCACTACCTTTTGCATGAAAAGAATGTCAACAATGTCAGTGCTGATATCCAGAAAGCAGAACTCTAGAAAAACACGGGAACTGGTCACGGGCAGCTGTGGGAGGGCAGCGAGAGGCTGCAGAGCTGGGGAGGTACATTCCCTCTTTTACATTTAGAATTCTGAACTATGTGGCACTGGCCGGAGAGCACAGTTGGTTAGAGCATCGTCCCAAAGTGCAGAGGTTGCCAGTTCGATCCCTGGTCAGGGCACACACAGAAACAGATCGATGTTCTTGTCTCTCTCTATCTCCCTTCTTCTCTCGATAAAATAAAAAAATAAAACATTTTTTAAAGTTCCATAAATAAATTTAAAAAAGAAAGAATTCTGAACTGTGTGAATATATGACCATTTTTAAAAACTATTTTAATGGAAAAAGACAACAAATAAAATTTTAAAAATTTAAATAAGGGGGAATAAGAACAGAAAGCAGATGTTCTATATATTATTCTGGATGCATATTATTACCATAATAAAAAAAAAATACATAATAATACAAGTGGTCTGTCTGCTATTCCACACATGCCCCAGAGTATAGATGACCCGGGAACGTGATTCTCCCATGCCCTCAGTGGGCCTCAGTTCCCCACGAGCCTTAAAGCAGAGGGATGGCCAAAAAGGTCCGTTTTGTATGCCAGGGCTTCTAAACCTTTTCATTGGTGCCCACTCAAGTAAAGTGCTGGGTCCCCAGCTGGAGGACAGAGAGGTTAAGTAAATGGTGGTCTCCAAACACCATCTTTCCATGGTCATAACCCTGGCTGTCCATCCTTGGTCTAACTGCTGCTGAAGGTGTCTCCTATGCCCAGGACGGACTGGTTCCAGTCAAAAGTCTGCGGTACGTGGGGGGAAAGCCCTCAAAATTCTTTAAAGGAAAACACACCTAATGTCACAGAATCATACCTTGAATAACAATTACTCAAACTACAAACAGCTAGCCCTGGCCAGATAGCTGGGTCAGTAAGAGCATTATCCCGATACACAAAGGTTGCGGGTTCGATCCCCAGTCAGGGCACATATAGAAAGAGATCAATGTTTCTGTCTCTTTCTCTTTCTCCCTCTCTTTCTAAAACTAATCAATAAATTTAAAACAAAACCTGGCCTGTCCTGTGGTAGTCCAGTGGATAGAATGTCAACCTTGGATGCTGAGGTCGCCAGTTTAAAACCCTGGGCTTGCCTGGTCAAGGCACATACGACAAGCAAGCAATGAACAACTAAAGTGAAGCAACTATGAGTTCGTACTCCTTGTTCCCCCCATACACACCTCCTCACTCTGTAAAATCAATAAAATAAATTTTTGAAAAAGAGCCTGACCAGGGTGTTGCACAGTGGATAGAGTGTCAGACTGGGACACGGAGGACCCAGGGTCGAAACCCCGAGTTCGCCAGCTTGAGCGTGGGCTCATCTGGTTTGAGCAAGGCTCACCAGCTTAAGCCCAGGGTCACTGGCTTGAGCAAGGGGTCACTCGCTCTGTTGTAGCCCCCTCCCCCCGGTCAAGGCACATATGAGAAATCAATCAATGAACAACTAAAGTGCTGCAACAAAGAATTGATGCTTCTCATCTCTCTCCCTTCCTGTCTGTCTCTATTTGTCCCTCTCTGTCTCACACAAAAAAAGAAAATTTCTATATTTTTATTAAAAAAAAAACAACCTGCCTGACCTGTGGTGGCGCAGTGGATAAAGCGTCGACACAGTTCAAAACCCTGCACTGGCCTGACCTGTGGTGGCGCAGTGGTAAAGCGTCGACCTGGGAACACTGAGGTCGCCAGTTCAAAACCCTGCACTGGTCTGGTCAAGGCACACATGGGAGTTGATGCTTCCAGCTCCTCCCCACTTTCTCTCTCTCTCTCACTCTGTATCTCCTCTCTAAAATGAATTTAAAAAAATATTTTAAAAAAAACAACCTGCAAACAGCTACTAGAGCTGTAATATGTTCATTCAAATCCTGTTACAGCTAAACTTTCCTCAGAAGACTGTACTTCCAGCCATAGCTTTAAGTTGTTAAGCAAATGCCACATGAATATCTCTCTTCACAAGCCCTTTACCAAGCCCGGTAAAGCCGATCAGCCTCCTGAGTCCCCATATAGACTACCTGGTCACCTGGCCAAACCTCTGAGCGCCATCCTCAGCCCTCTGTTCCTTTCTCACGCCCAGCCTGCCACCCCCTCATGTCCCTGAATCTCTGCTTCATCCCCTCCCGTCCAGCCCCAGCTCCAGCCCCAGCTCAGGCCTCTACATCTACCTATTTTCTCCTCTCTGGACTTTCAGCCCAGACTGGCCTCCTGGCCTCCCAGCTCCAGCTCACCCTCCAGGTGTCCTGAGAGGGGACTCACTGGACCCAGTGCTGACCCTGCCCCACACCTGCACAGAGCCTCCATGGTTCCAGCTCCTTTAACAAGGTCCAAGCCTCTCAGCCCCTCTGTGGTCCTGATGCCATCGTCCTCCACCACATTCCAATCCCACAATTCCCCCTAATATGCTGGACTCTTCTTTGTACTACTCTCTGTACTGGCTGTCCCCTCTCCCTCTAATACCCTAAGCTCTCCTCTTTGCCCAGACAGACCCCACTTTCTTTCTTTCCAGTTAGAGGTAGGATTGGGTCCCTCCCTCTTTGGGCATCTCGCGATGCCTCGCTGCCTTCGACAGCTCTCAGATCACAATAGCTTGTAACCAAAACATGGAGTTTTCAAGTGCAGGAACTGGATCTGCTCATCTGGGGACCCAGCATCACCCAGCACAGGCCTGGAACGTGAGAGGTATCCAAAGACAGAGGATGAGTCCATGGGAAGAAGAAACACAGAAAGCAGACCCGGGGAGGGGGACCTGGCAGCAGATGCAGCAGGAGGGAAGAGATGCAGAGACAGGGGTAGACGCCGCCCCTTGCACCTGCAGTGAGTAGTGGAGAGCAGAGCAGGCTGGGTGCAGCGTGAGGTTCTGGAAGGGCTGGATTCGGGGCTGGCTCCAGCCGTTCTTCTCAGTCCATTCCACTATCAGCATGTGGTCAGTGAATGTCTTCCCGAACATGAGGGTTTCTTTGGGGTCAGGCTTCTTATGTGGCTTCTGTGTCATTTCCACCTGCAGGTCTGCTGCCTAAGAAAAAAGGAGGGACACCCAGGTAGGTATCCTCAAATCTGGCCACAACCTCCAAACTGGAAAAAAAATGCTACAATTCCCATGAAGCCCTGGGGCAAGGACCCAGAGAGAAGAGGGTCCTGTGGCCTCAGGGGATCCTGGGACATGCAGTTTCAACTCTTTCCCACAGCCAAATGACGGGCAATTAGGCTATCCATCCCATTGCCTCGCACCTTGACCTTTGAATCCTGGACTTTTTTTTTTTTTTACAGGGACAGAGAGAGAGAGTCAGAGAGAGGGATAGATAGGGACAGACAGACAGGAACGGAGAGAGGTGAGAAGCATCAATCATTAGTTTTTCGTTGCTGTTGCAACACCTTAGTTGTTCATTGATTGCTTTCTCACATGTGCCTTGATCACGGGCCTTCAGCAGACCGAGCAACCCCTCGCTGGAGCCAGCGACCTTGGGTCCAAGCTGGCAAGCTTTTTGCTCAAGCCAGGTGGGCCTGCGCTTAAGCTGGTGAGCTTGGGGTCTCGAACCTGGGTCTTCCGCATCCCAGTCCAACGCTCCATCCACTGTGCCACCGCCTGGTCAGGCGAATCCTGGACTTTTTGAAGATTTCCAACTACCTACAGCCCCCTCCTTCCTTAAACCCAGAATTCAGGCCCCAATCTCTCTTCCTTGAGACCTAAAAGTATAGCCCCACCAGATGTGGATTGAATGGCAGGTGCACCGGGTGCACGCCCTGGGCCCCGACTTCTGAAAGGCACGCAAAACCCCAACTTTACACTTTTTTCCTAATGACAGCAAGCTTGGTTTCATATGTGCAGTTTTAACATTAACAGTACATATTTTTTTATTTACTTAAAAATATGGTTAACATGTATTTTTATTTTCTCTTTTTTTTAAGGGGCCCAATATTTTCTTCTGCACCCAGGGCCTCAACCAACCTTAATCCACCTCTCGCCCCTCCTTTTACCTTGAAACTGGATGAGGCATATCTTCTGGGACCACACAGAAGCCAAGGGACAGAAAGAAGTTTTCGGGCCCAAATCTGGGGATAGGGACAAAAGAAAGGTGGTAAGCCAGAAGAGAGAGAGAGCAGGAGCCCTTGGCAACTACTCCTTCCTTGGCATGCCCCCTCCTTCACTTGGGAGGTTCCTCTGGCCCAGGTCCAGTGCACCCTAGACAGGCCATGTGGTCTGGTCAAGTCTTTTCTTCTGTCCGGATCAGCATGTAACAGGAAGGGATTCTCAAGGAGGCCAAGTCCCTCCCTGCCCCACCAGGGCTATCCCTAGGAAAAGCTGAATTAGCTCCTATTCCCTCCTCCATGCTGGGGCAAAGTCAAACACAGGCACCTCCCAACCCAGGGAACTTTGGTCCCCGCCCTGAGACCAGTTCAGGCAGAAGACGACCTGTCGGCACCAGCGGTAAGCAGGTAAGTGAAGGCCTCACAGGGGGCCCAAATCCCAATAAGAGTTAGAAAAGTAGGGAACCTACAGGTCATGCTCCCCCAGGACCCAGGATCTATACCCTCCCCTCCCCCCTTAGACCTGGGAGTTCAAGTCCATATTCTTTCAGGGTATTGGATCCACTGAATTCAGATTACTGGGAGCTCCCAGACCCACACTTTGGACAGCAGTGATTCCAGTTCCCTTCAGATCTCCGGGCTGAGAAGTAGACACATGAACCTGGAGGTCACCCCAGTCATCAACAGACTGTCCAGATGAAAACTTCTCTTGTGGTCCTGCCTGAGGCCAGCAGGGGAGGGCAGGTCTGGCTGTGTCCAGCAGGATGGCCTCTACTCAATGTTCTTGGATCTCACAATGCCACTTTCCCCAGTCCAGTGGGAAGGCAGCTGGGTCATGAGGCTGGAGGTGACAACAGCTAACCTGCTCCTGCCCCGTGAGCTGGGTGTGCCGACACCGATCAGTGAGAACAGATGTGAATGGCAGCGGTGACTGGTCAGTAGGTGAGTCATGGGGAGAGGGGCTGTGCAGCTGCAGTGTCCTAAAGTCTGGGCCATGAAATCAGGAGTAGCCTGGAGAGTAGGGCAAAGGGCTTCTGCTATGAATAGGGTGTCGCTCTAAAACATGGCCTCTAGGTGGCAATATGTAGCATGTATAAGACTGTGCCCAAGCTTCTGTCCAGAAGGAAACAGGACACCCACAGCATGGACACTCAGGGCGGAGACAGACTGCATCTGGGCAAGGGAGCAGCCCTCAGAGAGAACCAGAATGGAAAAAAATAAGAAAGAGTAAATGAGGAAAGAGCAAGAATGAGAAAAAGAGACACAGAAATAGAAAGCAAACTTGAAAGGACAGAAAACCAGACCACAAGATGCCATAGCACAGTGATGGGCAATCTTTTGAGCTTGGTGTGACCAAATTCGCCAAAGAAAAAGAGCATAAGTCGGGTGGTGTGTCACTTCAAGAAGAAAACCATAATTTCACGATATTTAAATAACAAAAATGTTTGGCCTACAGAGTGTCTACACTACAGCAAATGTTTTATCCTCGGCTACTGCACCTGGCTGTACAGGAACCGAGGATGAAACGTCCTTCTCGGCATGCGGCCCCATACTTCTTTGGTATGCGGCCGCATGCGACCACGTGTCATAGAAAATGGCTACGTGTGTCATAGGTTCGCCATCACAGCCATAGTAGGTATGATCATAAGAAGAGACGCTGAGACGAGACAAGAGGGAGAGAAACTCAGGGAAAGTAAAGCCTGGCCAAACCAAGAAAAAATACTGAGGGTGAAATAAAGGGAAGCAAAGGGAAAGAGAACAAAGAAAAAAGAAATAGATGAAGCTCAGACTTCAGCAACAGAACACAAAGTGAAAGGGAAACCCACAGAAATGAGGAAAGACTGCAAGAGACAGAATGCTGTCAAGGTCTAGAGAGCAACCATCTCAGTGATGCTTAGAGACAGGGGTATCCAGGAGAGAGAGAAAAGGGGGCAGAAAAACACACCCACAGGCAGAGAAGGTGCTGGGTACAGGGCTCATATGAGAAATCTGTACTGGTCATAGAGTCCCTGTCACACTGGCAGAAACCATCTTCATCTTCCCAGGACATTTCTCTAGGGGTAGGGGTCTCACCTCAGCTGATCATCTGACACACCAGGCCATTGGGATTGGGCCCAAAGGAGACTCTCAGATGGTAGATGGGCTTTTGAGAAAAAGGGTATAAAAGTAGTGAGGCTGAATTAAGTAATGAGGACAGGGCTCTGTAACATGGAGGGTCCACTGTATCTCATTATAGCTCAGAACTGACACCACCACAATCCAGACCACATCTCCCAACACTGGCCAGGAGTGTACCCATCAAAGCCCAGCAGCATCTCCACTGTAGTCTAGCATTGTCTTTCACACTTCAGGACTGCCCACACATCACAGCCCAGGAAGAGTCCCTATCATAGCACAGTGCTATCCCTGTGTCACCTAGGGACTGTCCCTATCACACCCCCAAATTGTCCCAGTTAAAGCCCAAAACTGTCTTTGAATCCAGGACTTTCCCATCACAGACTGGGACTGTTCTGACAGCCTAAGGCTCTTCACAGCCCAACCCCAAGCTGTCCCTGTCACTGCCCATAACTGTCCCACCATAATCCGCAGGAGTTCACGTCAAAAAGCCCAGATTGCCCGTCATAGGCCAGGCCTGTCTCCATCGGCCACTAAGAATCCAAAAAATTAAAAATCTCCCCAGCTATCCATCAAACTGGGATAAGAGACCCAGACAGAGTCAGGTGCCAAGTTAACAGGAAACACTTCTCCCAAGGTTATATGTAGTAGCTTCAAGGGTTGTAATGACCCCCTTCCTGAAGTTGTCGCTGTTTCTTTCCCCGCTGAGAAACCTTGTTCTCTAAAATCGTAGACTCTCCAAAACTCTGATGGTTGACATCTTATCAGCAAGAATGGACCGTCTGTCTGCCTGGAGTACCTCTGTCACTCTGACAATGAGAAGAGGCCTCGATTTCCAACCCAGGTGCAGAGAGCTTCAGAAAAAGGGTTTGGGGCACACAGCAGCCCACATTTGCCTTAACCTTGAGTTCCAAGAGAACCGGGTCTTGAATCCAATTCCCAGTCCAGACCTGAGGATGAACTCTGGCCTTCATCTTACCCCCTCCCCTATAGGTAGGTACTGGGAGCCCCAGTCGGTGCTTCCACCGACTGACTATTCCCTTCTGAACCCCCCACCCCCACCCCATGTTTTTCTCTTCTCAGACCTCGCGTCTAGGTCTCCTTCCCTCCGCCCACTGCAGCTCGGGGTACTCCTTTCCAACGGGGCTCCCCTCCTCCTCGGGGCTCCCCTCCTCCTCGGCGCAGGGGAACCGGAGCGCGGGCGGGGCGCCGCCACGCCTGCCGGGCTGCGGGGTAGTGGTCCTCCCCGAAGAACACCGCCCTGGCCCGGCCTGGCGCGGGGAAGTGAACCCACCTGGCCCAGTGCGGCTGCAGCCATGGTCGGTGCGGCGAATAACTGTGCCCGCCCCAGATTAAGACGTTCCGGCTCCGCCCGGTCCACGCCCCTTCCCACCCGGCACCCCGGGCTGCCATTATTACGTGGTGCCCTCGGGGAGACGGGCCCTGCTGCAGAGCGCATGCGCTGGGAAGCGCGGGGCAAAGGGGATTACATCCAAACACACCCTCCTCCCAGCCCCCATCCGGATCTGTCCCAGTTACACCCCTGCTGATCAAGAGCGGGCACGCAGCGGTTTCAAAAATGCATTTTAATAAGTTCTGCCACAGAGCGTGGCTGAGGAAATGCAGACCGAAGTAAGAGGGGGAAAGCCAGGATCTCCGCAGATCTCGACCCCTTCCCTGGTGAAAAGGAAAAGCACACTACAACACACGTGGGTGGGTGTATCGTGTAAATGAAAAGGGAAGGACTTTGGGAAACAGCCTCTATAGAGCGTGGCTGGTAGGGATGAATGGGTTCCATCAAGAACCCTGTTTCAATGTAGTTTTTCCTTCCAACAAGAACATGTGTATTCTTTGTAACTCTTTAAGGGGTAAAATCATACACAGTTCATCACGCCTCCTTCCAGCCCCTTTCTTTCATCAGTGGGGCCCGCAAAATTTCAATCTACCAATTTATCAGTGAGCTGCATTTCCTGGTTATGCCCCTTCCCGAGTGTCTCTCCAACATCAGGACCCCCAAAAGCAGAGTTAGCCAATTGCTCCCCGGTCACTACTGCCCAAACCTTCCGTGATCAGAGTTCCCCCAGCTCCTGCATCCAGGTTACTGTGACCCCAAACTAGACCTGCGGTATCAAGTTCCGTCCCTAAACCACTGTACCTCGGTAATTCTACTCTGGGGCATTTTGCCTCAAATTCTTTCCCCCACACCTAACAGCTACAAGTCAAGGCAGTCAAATTCCAAACGTTCCCCCAGTGGGGTGTCTTCCTGTTTTTCTTCCCTCCCGCCTCACCACCCTGCCTGGGGGTGGAGGGGTGCGGCGCCTACAAGCTGTCTCTGTCCCGCCCCTGCCAATCAGCGATTGTGGCACACCCACCGCAGCGGCCAATCCACAGCAGCCATGCAGCTCCACCCCCTCACCTGGGAAACACCCCAGACTGGGCCCAGCGCCCTCCCTAAGGGAATTCAGGGTCAGCCCTCCAAAGCAGGGGTGCCCATGCCCCCCATTTCTCCCTTTTTCTCCTTCCCCATATACAGGGGTCCGGAACCCAGCTCCTCCTTTCTGTCCCCAGGAGTCTCGGTCTCCCGCCTCCTCTTCCTTCAGCACTTTTTGCACCGGCCACCCTCCTTGTTCCGCAGGTATCCTGGTCAAAACTCCTTTCCCCTGCGGTACCAGAACAAAGAGGAGGCCCTCTGGCTTCACCTCCTGCATTATCTCCTAATTAGAGCTTAATTTACTCTCCCCTGTGGACCTTTTAACTGGAGCACTGGTATAGCCAACGTGCAATACTTTCCCCTGGAGCCCCTGGCGAGAGACTCCTGCCATAAAGTCTGGGAGTTGCCGTCCCTCGGGTCGAGGCTCCGTGCATGCGGGGCTGTGGTGAGCGGTAGGGGGTCTTGGTGTGGCAGCACTCATAAAGGACGAAAAATAAACACAATGATGCCCTCCTTCTGGCCGCAAATTGCTTTTATGGGAATGTGTGGGTGGTTTGGCACATTGGTAAATGGACTTAATGTCTAGAGTTGGGGGCTGCACCAAAGAGACAGCGGGCAGAAGCTGGAATTTGGAGAGGGAGAGTCCTAGTCCGGGAAGCCCAACTGGAAATGTGGGACATCAGAAAGGGATGGCATGGGTCTCCACAGGGGAGTCCCGCCTGGCCTTGCACCCATACCCCAGCTCCGCATCCCGGATCACAAGCAGCTCAGTGCCGGTGCAGAAGCTGGCTTCAGAGGCCAGAAACACAGCGGCCGCCCCCACCTCGGCTGGCTGGCTGGCCCATGCGGCCCAGGGACTGGGGAGAGACAAGGGGTTAAAGAGGTCAAGAGGAGCCCGCAGGAGACTGCCACACACCCTGTCACACATCCCTGCCACAGGCTGCTCCCTCTGCCCCACCCAGATCTGGATCAAGCCCTATTCCTACCTGGGCCATTGTGCCCTTTTGGATTGTGGCCTTGGGTCAGGCGTTGAGGCTGCCAGCTCCTCCCACAGTGGTGTCCAGATGTTTCCTGGGGAGATACTGGGGGGATGAAGAAGAGAGAGTCAGATGGGTCTGCAGCAAACACTGTGTTTTGGGCTCACTCCCAGTCTTCCCAGTTCCCAGGAGGCTCCCAGCCCGCTTGGAGCTGCTCACCAGTTGACTCTGATGCCATATTGACTCTCATCGAGGGCCAAGCCCTTGGTCATGTTACTGCCCCCTACGGAAGACATGATGTTGAGCAGATAAAATATATTATGCTCACTTTGTTAAAGATGGCACTGCCCACATGGAAGCCCGTCGCCCAGGTGATGATATTAGTTGCCCTTATGCTTGGGATGGGCGTAATTATATTATTGTGTGTGGTGGACAGGCTGTAAATCGGCAGGGTCGTTATAGCCCAAGGCTTAGTTTTAATAGTAAGCTTTTCCCCACACCTTTGACTGATTGCATGATGTAGGGTGGTGCACTCTCATGAGGAATCCTCCCATTATGCCTCAGATAAGTGACTTTGTATCAGAGACTTCCTTGTTTGTATAATTGGATTAAAGGTTTTGATTCTACACTATAAAGTGGACAGACCGGGAGCTTGCTCTCTCTGGGTTCCTGAGATTAGCATAGAGAGTAGAGCAGAGTAAGGCCACATGGAGGTCAGGAAGCAGCCAAGATGGTAGAATGCTGAGGGAAAAGCCAGTTTATGCAGAGAGAAGGAGATGGGAAACAGGTGAATAAGTCTGGTGAGCTAGAAACCTTTTGATTCTAGGAAACTTGAATAAGTCAGTAGCTTTGTGAGCACTGAATGTGTGGGTTTTGGAGCCCAGTGTGTGTTTTTGCTTGCCCTCTAGGTGCAAGCTAGAATTAAAGCTGATGGCTCACCAGTTCTTGGCTCCTGTGTTTCATTAATGACTGTCCGAATCTAATAGGAAGCTGCACGGGTCAGGTGGCTGTGATGGTGGCCTCAACTACTGGCTTTACAGTGAGACACCAATAAACAGAATGGCCTACCATCCTCTGACTCCGCTGTTTCTTTACTGTCTGCCCGAATCTAATGTGAACCTGCATTGGCCAGGTGGCTGTGATGGTGGCTGTGAGCTCTGGCTTTACACATGATCAAGGAGAAAGTTCAAATCAAAAAAGACAAGGCACCCTTGGTGTAATGCCGGTAGCCGAGGCCAGGCAGGTTCACATTGGATTTGGGCAGACGGTAGACAAACTGCAAAACCAGAAAGCGGGTCATTCTGTGTAATAAAGTCTCTTAATGGCCGACAAGCACACAAGCAGAGAAAATTACCTTTCAGGCAAACAAACAGCAAAATGGTCCCTCACAGTGGCAGGCAGGCAATCCGCCATTTGCAACCCCCCATCTCTCATCTCTCTTGGGTGCAAGCACCCAAAACCTTATATAGGCTATGCACATGTGCCTCTGCCACGTGCTCACACACCAATCAAGCAAAGTGCTTGCAGCTGGTACACCAGCAAGCAAGCCCAACACAGCTGCCCCACACCTGGTTTCCTCTCCTCCTAACCACGGGGGTCAAGCCTGGCATCAGAATGGGGAAGTCATTCCCCCTGAAGCTGTGTTGGGATGAACCAGGTTATTTCTTGGGAGACACTTAGTGCATGGCAACATATAACAGGTTTTTATGCCTCGGGTCTGAGGTCCCTAGGGGGCCAGATCGGGAGGGAAGGAAGCAGCAGTGTCTGCTGACAGCCTACCTTGGTGGCCACAAAGGGGACTGCCTGGGACTGGCCAATTGCCCCAACCAGGCTGGAGATGTTGATGATGTTTCCCTGGCTTTTCCGCAGGTGGGGGAGGGCGAGCTGCGGAGACAGGAGGCAGAGTAAGCCACCCACGGCCTGGGTCTCCCCCAGCCCACCCAAACATTCTGATGTCTGGGTCAGTGGCCGTCTCCCTGGTATGTCCACTAGTTGATCTCAGGGGCTTGTAGGGACAGCATCTGGGGCTCCAGAGCGCACCTTCTCTGGCTTACCCCAGGGTCTCTGGGTCTCGCACATAAGAAGTCTCTTCTAGCCTGAAAGGGGTTTTTATCTTTTTCCTCACCCCTTTTTCTGTCCCTATTTCCCACTCTCTGGGTCCCTGTCCTCTTCTCTCTGGGTCTTTGTATGTTATTCAAACTCCTGTCTATGTCAAGACAGAAAAATGCCACATGGCTGCACTTTTTGCAAAAATAGGAGGGAGCTCTTTTATCCATGAAGGGGAAGACAGTTTCTCTGAGTTTTACAGAGAACTCTGTAGTCAATGCGTTGTGGGTGGGCTTCATGAAATACACCCCAGCCTGACCAGGCAATGGTGCAGTGGATAGACACTGAGGATCCAGGTTCTCAAGCCCCAAGGTCACAGGCTTGAGCATGAGATCATATACATGACCCAAGATCTCTGGCTTGAGCTCAAAGGTCACTGGCTTGAGCAAGGGATCACGGCTCTGCTGGAGCCCCCACCCCCTTCAAGGCTGAGAAGCAATCAATGAACAACTAAGGTGCCACAATTATGAGTTGATGCTTCTCATCTCTCCCCCTTCCTGCCTGTCCATCCCTGTCTGTACCTCTCTCTCTCACTAAAGAAAGAAGAGAAAAAAAGAAATACGTCCCATATTCTGCCAGCTTCTCCTCTGAAACTCCCTGACTACCTGGAGGTCCCTAAACAAACTCTCTCAACTCTCCCTCCCCCCCACTCTGCCTCTCAGTTTTTTCACTACCTGTGACCTTGAAAATTCAAAGTCTATCTTTCTTCTCCCTTGCTTGATCTGGACAGCTGAGCTGGCCGGGCAAGGCCTGTTTCCACCACTAAATTAACATGCACAAGCCATTTCCCACAGGGGTTCTCAGAGTGGGATTCTAGATTGGTTCCCTTCTAGTTCACCCCACCAGGTCTTTCAAACCTCCTTTACTCTCTCAAAAACAGCCTCCACCCTGTTCTCAGTGTTGTATCTTCAAATATACCCTGAGTGTTCTGACCTCAGGGCCTTTGCACTTACTGTCCCCTTTGCCTGGAATGCTTTTCTTAAGATAGCCATGCCACTCATTCTTAAGGTGACCAACTGTCCTGGTTTGGCCAGAACTAAAGGGTTTCTGGGGACATAGGACATTCAGTCCACAGTTTCAGTGCTAAAATGGGACAGTCCTACTCCTTCAGCAACTTCAAATCCTGTTCGAATGTCACCTTCTCAGTGATGGCTTCCCTAACCATCCTATTTACTTAAAACTGCAACCTGCCTCACTGTGTCCCCATCCCACTTCCTGATTCCTTTTCCCTGTGACACACCCACCCTTCTGACATATATTTTACTTAGTTATTTACTTATTCTCTGTCTCTCCCACCTGAATAGAAAATCTACAAGCAGACAGCTGAAACTCTTATTTTGCTTCATCCCCAGTATCAAGGTGTCTGGCACATAGTATATGCTCAATAAATACTTTTTGATTAAGTGAATAAATTTATTGAGGATCTATTATGTGCCTGGCTGTAAAGCCAGTGGCCAAGGCCACCATCACAGCTGCCTGGCCCGTGCAGGTTCGCATTAGATTCGGATAGTTGGTAATGAAACAACAGAGCCAAGAACTGGTGAGCCATCAGCTTTAATCCTAGCTTGCACCTGGCAGGCAAGTAAAAACACACACTGGGCTCCAAAATCCACTCATTCAGTGCTCACAAAGCTACTGACTTATCCGAGTTTCCTAGTATCAAAGGTTTCTAGCTCACCAGACTCATTCACCTCTGTTTCCCATCTCCTTCTCTCTGCACAAACTCTGAACAAACTGACTTCTTCCTCAGCACTTCGCCATATTGGCTGCTTCTCCTCTCCTCCACGTGGCCTTAATCTGCTCTTCTCTCTAATGCTAACCTCAGGAACCGAGAGAGAGCAAGCTCCTTAATCCAATCTACAAACAAGGAAGTCTCTGATACAAAGTCACTTATCTAAGGCATAATGGGAGGATTCCTCATGAGAGTGCACCACCCCACATCATCCAATCAGTCAAGGGTGTGGGGAAAAGCTTACTCTTAAAACTAAGTCTTAGGCTAGAACGACCCGGCCTGCCACCAGCCTGTCCCCCAACACCCATTAATATCAATGGACTTGCACATGCGCAGGGCCATCTTTAACAAAGTGAGCATAATATATTTTATCTGCCCAACTCTGGCCCTGTCTTCAGCAATTTACACAGATTAGCTCATTTAGGAACAGAAGGGTGGCTGACATACACAGAGGGCCACAAGACACCTGACAAAACCAGTATTTGCAGCCCCGCAGTCTGAGACCAAACCCATAACCAGATAAGAATTTCTGACAGCTCTAAGTGTTAAGGACTTTATGATACAGATACAGCATTAGTGACAGGAGGATGCGGGCGGGCGCTGAGGGTGCAGTGGGATTCAATTCTTCAGCCTCCTCCTCTCCTCTCCTCTCCTCCCCCTCATTCTCATCAGCCTTGAAATCCTCCCTCCCTCAGGCCTGCCACACACACACACCTCACCCTGTCCCAGCCACATTTCTCTCTTTAATCTTGATCACACTCTGTCCAGCTACTTAACTCCCTCCCTACTCCCACTCTGTGAACGTGAGGTCCAGAGGGCTCAGATATGGTTCATTTGCTACCCTCATCCCAGCACTGGGAACACAGCTGCCACCTAATAAATATTTGTCCCACACTCCCTTCCCAACACTCCCACACATTCCTTAGCCATGTCCTCCCTGCCCCACCCCCCAAGGTCACCTAGTAGCTACATCAAGGACCTGCTGGATTCTTATTGCCCTGACTCCCTCTCCCGCCCTCCTGATACCCAGTCTGGAGGGCCAGGCTCTCCGGAATGTCCTGCAGCCTTGCTCTGGCCTGACTCCATTTCACTTTAATGTTAGGGTTCCTGGGTCCATCTCACTCTCTGAACTCTGCCTGGGAAGTCCCTACTTAGTTGGTTTCCCACCAGCATCTCCTAAATCTCCCCCAGACCCCATTCTGGAGTTCCTGACCTACCACTCTTGGGCTCTCCACCTCAATGTCTCAAGTGCAGAAATCACCCCAATATCTTCTAAAACCTGCCTCTTCCTGGTTCCCGGCCTCAGACAATTTCAACAACTACAAAGATACACTTCACCAGTCTCTGAGCATTTTGCCAAAAGTGCAAAATCTGCCTGACCTGTGGTGGCGCAGTGGATAAAGCATCAACCTGGGAACACTGAGGTCGCCAGTTCAAAACCCTGGTCAAGGCACATATGGGAGTTGAGCTTCCAGCTCCTCCCCCCTTTCTCTCTCTCTCTCTCTCTCTCTCTCTCTCACTCTGTGTCTCCTCTCTAAAATGAATAAAATAAAAATTAAAGAGGTCTCTGTTTTTTGTTGTTTTTTTTTTTTTCAGGGACAGAGAGAGAGTCAGAGAGAGGGATAGATAGGGACAGACAGACAGGAATGGAGAGAGGTGAGAAGCATCAATCATTAGTTTTTCATTGCCATTGCGACACCATAGTTGTTCATCGATTGCTTTCTCATATGTGCCTTGACCGCGGGCCTTCAGCAGACCGAGCCACCGCTTGCTGGAGCCAGCGACCTTGGGTCCAAGCCGGCGAGCTTTTGATCAAGCCAGATGGGCCCGTGCTCAAGCTGGCGAGCTCGGAGTCTCAAACCTGGGTCTTTCGCATCCCAGTCCCACGCTCTATCCACTGCGCCACCACCTGGTCAGGCAAAGAGGTCTCTGTTTAAAAAAAAAAAAAAAAAAGTGCAAAATGTCCTCAGCCTTCTCTCTTGCCATCTGAAAGGCTTCCCAGGGCAGGGCAAGGGTCTCCATCAAAGCCGCCCCCCACCCCCATCAGGGTATTTCACACTGTCCAAAATCCATAAGTCCATCCAACAAAGGAGCCAGTGCTCACTCTGGTCGTACTCTAGGAAATCAGACCATGCTCATGGGGTGTAAGCTTCCCCCCCTCATTCCTGCCATCATGGCAGGTCTCACACTGTCCCAAGAAAGAGTATGTGGCAATGGCAGTCAGCATTTCCATCTCTGCTCCAGAGAGCATGATGGCATCGACCCCTATGTCCCAAAATCGCAGACCTACCAGGAGTGTAGCTACTCCTTGCTGCTGGGCTCTCGCCTTCTGGATGCTGCAGATTGCAACTCCAGCCTGATTCTCCTCATCCTCCAAAGAGGAACTGAAAACATCAGCTCCTGCTGCTGGGCTCAAGCTCTGGGCCACCGCTGC
Organism: Rhynchonycteris naso; assembly: GCA_037038555.1. NCBI lineage: Eukaryota > Metazoa > Chordata > Mammalia > Chiroptera > Emballonuridae > Rhynchonycteris > Rhynchonycteris naso. The sequence goes on along the minus strand of CM072997.1, from coordinate 248,689,583 downwards.
CACGGGCCTTGCCGCCCTGGGCCCAGCCTCAGCCCCGGCCTCCTGCTGCAGTTGGCTCTCTGAAATCTCCACAATGTCTAGGGCAATCTGCAACTCACGAACCTGTGATTCCTTCTCCGGCAGCTGCTCCATTTCCAGGCGAATCTCACGAATCTGGTCAGCCTCCTCCTCCAGCATTTCCTCCAGCTCCAAGGTCAGCATCTGTTTCTCCCACATTTCCTCCAGCTCCTTCCACTGCTCAGTTTGCAGGTCCCGGGCAGCCTCTTCCATAGAGCTCTCGGTTTCCTCACACATGGCTGTAAAAGTCAGCCAGCCTACAGTCCCCCAAAAAACAGCTATGGGAAACCATAACAGCAACCAGTCCTCTACCATGCACCTCAAGGGTGCCAGCTCCATACTGATCTGTATCGAATCCTGCCAAATATGCCAAATGTAAAGCCAGTGTCCAAGGCCACCATCAAAGCCACCTGGCTCATGCAGGTTAGCATTAGATTTGGACAGTTGCTAGCTTAGGGAATCACAAACTTTGGCTTGTGTCAAAATCTTCCAGGGAAAACAAAGGTCCCAAGACCCTGATTCAGAAAGTCTGGGTTGGGGGCTGGGAGTCAACATTTAAAGAACTCCATTGGATGTTGGTGGTGATGATAGTGAAAATTGTGATGATGGTGGTGACAGTGATGCTGATGGTGATGAAGATGCTGGTGGTGAAGATGATAATGGTGATAAAAGCAGTGATAGTGATGGTGATGAAGATGATGGTGGTAATGATGATGGTGATGAAGATGATGATGGTGATGATGAAGATAATGGTGGTGAAGGCAATGATGGTGATGATGAGAATAGGGATGGTGGGACAGGAGGGATAAATGGTGATGGATGAAGACTTGCCTTGGGTGCGTGAACACAATACAGTGTACAAAAGATGTGTTGTAGAATTGTGCGCCTGAAACCTGTATAATTTTGCTAACTAGTACCACCCCAATACATTCAATTTAAAAACTAAGAATGGTGGTGATGATGATGGTGATAATGGTGATGATAGTGATGATGGTGACAGTGGCAGCAACTTAACTCCTATTGACAGATTTCCTTGCAACAGGCACAGTTTTAGGTGCTGGGATAGAGGCATGAACAAGAAACAGAAGTTTTGCCTGCCCTGTGGTGGCACAGTGGATAAAGAATTGACCTGGAATACTGAGGTCTCTACTTTGCAACCCTGGGCTTGTCTGGTCAAGGCACATATGGTAATTGATGTTTCCTGCTCCTCCCCCTTCTCTCTCTCTCTCTCTCTCTCTCCCTCCCTCCCTCCCTCTCCCCCCTCTCTAAAATCAATAAATAAAATCTAGAAAGAAAGAGGGAGAGAAAGAAAGAAAGAAAAAAAGAAAGAAAGAAAGAAAGAGTAGTCTTTGCCCTCCGGAAAATCAGATGTAATAAGTGGACCTTGTCTGGTGTCCTGGCATAAACAAACCAATGCTAACAAGCCATTGGAAACAATGAAGTGACTTCAAATAGGGCTTGGGTATTAAATAGTATTAAATAATTGTTAATTTTCTAAGAAGACCTAGTAGCAGTTTGGTTATACTAAAAAAATATCTTAATTTTACTTTTTAAGATAAAGTTGAATGTACTTTTTAAAATTTTTTGTTTACTGATTTTAGCAAGAGAGGAAGGGGGAGAGAGAGAGAGAGAGAAACATCAAGCTGTTCCTGTTTGTGTTCTGACCGGGAATCGAACCAGCACTCGAACTGGCAATCTCTACACCTCAGGGCAATGTTCCAACCAACCAAACTATCTGTCCAGGACTAAATGAACATACTTCTTTCCTTTTTTTTTTTTTTTTTTTTTTTTAGCAAGAGAGAGAGACAGGCAGACAGGAAAGGAGAGAGATGAAAAGTATCAACTCATAGTTGAGGTACCTTAGTTGTTCTTTGATTGCTTTTCATTCCTGCCTTGAACAGGAAGGCTCCAGGTGAGCCAGTGACACCCTTGCTCAAGCCAGCGACCTTGAGCTCAAGCCAGCGACCATGGGGTCATGTCTATGATTACAAACTCAAGCCAGTGACCCTGCACTCAAGCTGGCGACCTTGGGGTTTCAAACCTAGGTCCCCAGCATTCCAGACTGACGCTCTATCCACTGCACCGCCGCCTGGTCAAGCAAGTTGAATGTACTTTTAAATTAAAAGAGTTGGCTCTCTCTCTCTCTTGGGTAGGGGATAACTGTGAGGTGCACGTTTCTCTCTGAGTCCTGAGGGACAGCGCCCCTCTTGCCCCAGTGATAATTTGCTCAGTGACGCCCTCCATCAACTACCTGCATGTCCACACCTACTCCCACCCGAGGGCAGCACTTCCTGGGACCACCTCCCCCATAGGCCACAGTCCATTCTCACCTAGAGTTGGATCCTGCAGAATCCCCAATAAATCAGGTGTGGCCATGCAACTGTGATGATGTTAAGAATTCTAATCTGGCCTGACCTGTGGTGGCGCAGTGGATAAAACGTCGACCTGGGAACACTGAGGTCGCCAGTTCAAAACCCTGCACTGGTCTGGTCAAGGCACATATGGGAGTTGATGCTTCCAGCTCCTCCCCCCTTTCTCTCTCTCTCTCTCTCTCTCTCTCTCTCTCTCTCTCTCCTCTCTCTAAAATGAATAAAATAAAAAATAAAAATAAAATTTAAAAAACCAGTTAGAAGAATTCTAATCTGGCCTGACCAGGCAGTGGCGCAGTGAATAGAGTGTCGGACTGGGATGTGGAGGACCCAGGTTTGAAAGCTTTTATTTATTTTATTTTATTTTATTTTTCACAGGACACAGAGAGAGTCAGAGAGAGGGACAGATAGGGACAGACAGACAGGAACGAAGACAGGGACAGGTGAGAAGCATCAATTATTAGTTTTTCGTTGCCGTTGCGACACTTTAGTTGTTCATTGATTGCTTTCTCACATGTGCCTTGACCGCGGGCCTTCAGCAGAGGAACCCCTTGCTCGAGCCAGTGACCTTGGGTGCAAGCTGGCGAGCTTTTGCTCAGGCCAGATGGGCCCCACGCTCAAGCTGGCTACCTCGGGGTCTCGAACCTGGGCGCAATCAATGAACAACTAAGGTGTCGCAACGGCAACGAAAAACTAATAATTGATGCTTCTCATCTTTCTCTGTTTCTGTCTGTCTCTCCCTATCTGTCCCTCTCTCTGACTCTCTCTCTGTCCCTGTAAAAAAAAAAAAAAAAATCTAATCTGAATAAGAAGGTTAGCTAAGATCATATGCCAATGTAAATCTCACTGTGACTGTGTAATAAGACATTGTTCTTGGTTTTTGGAAATAGACTCCGAAGTACTGAGGGTAAGTGGACATCAGACCTGTAACTTACCTTCAAATAAAGAAGAAAACCAACCAAATGTGGGAAAATATTAACAATGAAGAGTGTGGATATATGAGAGTTCTCTGTACTATTCTGACAATATTATATAACTCTTAATTTTATTTAAAAGTAAAAATAAACATTATAATCCATTGATAGCATTTATAAAGTCCTTACTGATTAAATGATATGATTTCTGAGTAGGAGATTGCAAAAGGCAATGGGTAGAACAAGTTTAACAAAGTGCTTATAATTGCTAAGCTAGAGATAAAGGTAGGGGTTCTCTTGTTCTTAAAATACACCCAGGGAAGGAAGAGGGATTGAACAAAAATAAAGAGAGAAAAAACTCATAGACACAGACAACAGTGTGATGGTTGCTGGGATGGCGGGGAGAAGAGGGTAAAGGGGAGGATAAATGGTGATGGAAAGAGACTTGACTTAAGGTGGTGAACACACAAAATAGTGTACAGATAATGAATCAGAATTGTGCACCTGAAACCTGTATAATTTTGTTAACCAGTGTCACCCCAATAAATTAAATGAAAAGGGGAAAAATACACCCAGATATTTCTGCCCCAGGGCCTTTGCACATTCTTTTTTAAAAAAGATTTTTATTTATTGCTTTTAGAGGGAGGAGAGAAGGAGAGAAAGCATCAGCTCATAGTTGCTTCTCACAGATGCTTTGATGGGGCAACCCTGGGATTTTGAACAAGTGACCTCAGTGTTCCAGGTCAACGTTTTATCTACTGTGCCACCACAGGTCAGGCTGCACATTCTTTTCTTAGTGAGTGAACTACTCTGTGCCCTATTTCTCCACTTACTTTCCTCCTACTTAAGGTCCAGCTCAAATCTCACCTTTTCCCTTCCACCATTCCCAGGCCTCATTTCCCCAGCCTGTATTTCAGAGGCCTCAATCAGTGAGTGAGATTAGCCACAGAGAAGGACAAAGTTCATGGGAAATAATAACTTGCAGACAGGAAACTCAGTGCCAGTCATGTTCTAAATAATCTCATTCAATTATCAAAACAACCCTGATAATCATGGTACCTAGGTACCATGATTAGCCCTATTTTAATGGTAATAAAATTGAACCACAGAAAGATTGAGTAACTTGCTTGATGTTGACAATAGGAAGAGGCAGAGAACTTAGGCAGGCAGGCCACAGTCTAGACCCTTTCCTCCGACCCACTCACAGGTAATAAATAGTTAGGTATCCAGTAGGAGGAGGCAGGGACTGGAGTACAAAGAGAAACAGGCCACATTTAGCAGACTGTCACCCTGCCCATGGGTCCAGTTGATCAACTTTTTAAGAGAAACCAGAATCCAGTTGCTATGTAAAATCGCCCAAGAGACAGAGAGATAGAGAGAGAGAAAGAGAGAGAGAGAAAGAGAGGAAGGGAAAGAGATGAGAAGCATCAACTCGTAGTTACGGCACTTTGGTTGTTCATTGATTGCTTCTCATATATGCCTTGATGGGAGTGGAGGGGGGCACTGTATCCGAGCCAGTGACCCCTTGCTTAAGCCACTGATCTTGGGCTCAAGCCAGTGACCATGGGGCCATGTCTATGATCCCACGCTCAAGCTGGCGACCCTGTGCTAAAAGCTGGTGAGCCCGCGGTCAAGTCAGCCACCTCAGGGTTTTGAACCTGGGTCCTCAGCTTCCCAGGTCAATACTCTATCCACTGTGCCACCACTGGTCAGGCTAATCACTCTCTTTTTAAATGCTCTCAACAAATAAAAGATATATATACCAACAGTGATATTTGAGATGATCGAAGTCTGACATCCAAGCCCCCCCTCTTCCTCTTCCCCTTCTCGGAATCTCAGGACAGCCTTTAGCCCCTCACCACCGCCCCCCCCCCACCTCAGGAGGGAGCTGACAGACAGCCCTGGGACGCCTCAGCGCACATTCACTCCTGGGAAATAACTCCCTGGAGCCCTGACACTGGCCTGCAGGGGACACACAGACACTGCACATTTCTTTTGTCTTGGCTAGAGGATCGGACAGCGGCAGCGCGAAAGTTGGCAGGTCGGTCTCTGAAAGCAGCTAGAGCTAGAAAACGCCCCCACACACCACATACAAAAACCTTCGTGGGCTGCGGTGTGTGTATCACATCATGTCGAGGTGCCAATCTTAGAGGGTGAACAGAAATTGGGGACAGGAGCCAGAGTTCACCAGTTGAGCAGTGGATGACCCAGATGGGAACATTCCACCTGGAACCCAGATCACACCTTGGAGACAGGTCCTCAGCTTTTCCCACACGGGTGACCCCTGGCCCACTCCAGGGACCTCCTCTCATTCCACACTTGCCTTTCTAAGCTCCTTCCACACACAAGCCACAAGCCAGTGAGGTGAGCGCCACAGTGATATCTCCAGACCTGGACCCTCAGTCCAGACCCATGAATCCCACCCACCTGCTCCTCCCCTGGGGTTCCTATCCTTCACTTGCTAAACAAATTAACAACAACAAAAAACATTTCTTTCTTTCTGGAGTTCACCCCCATATCTAGTCTATGAGGAAATCCTGATAATTCTACCTTCAAAACGGACCCAGAACCAGACCACTTCTCAACAAATCCACAGCCATCAGCCTGGTCAGATCAAACATTATGTCTTGACTGGACCATCCCCAAAGTCCCCCTGCTTCAGCCTTTGCCCCCCTCAATCTGTTCCCCAGGCAGCTGCCAGAGGGCTCCAGTTCCCACTTACATCAGTTCCCTCCCCCTCTTTTCAGAATGTTCCATGGCTCCCTACTCACTCCATCTCAAGGCAAAGCCTTCTCTGTGGTTTACAAGACCCCATACAATCTGAGTCCCACTGCCTGCTTTCTACCCTCACCTTGCACTCTCTCCCACTTGCTTACCCTGCTTCAGCCACACTGCCCTTCTCACTGTTCTGTACTATAGGCAGTCACACCCCAGGGCTGTTTCTCCACTAGACCACTATTCCCCACACACCTCCTTGTGTTCTGACTCAAATGTTAACTCTCAGAGAAGCCTCCTGATCACCCCACCCTGTGTAAAAGACCACACAAATACACAATTTAAAATAATAGCCTTTGCCTCACCTATGGTGGCACAGTAGAGAAGGCATCAATCTGGAATGCTGAGGTTGCCAGTTTGAAACCCCGGGCTTGCCAGGTCAAGTCACACATGAGAAGCAATTGTGAGCTGGTGCTTCCTGTCTCTCCAACCTTTATTTTTTTCTTTCTTTCTCTCTTTTCTTTTCTTTTTTTCCTTCCTTCTTCCTTCCTTCCTTCCTTCCTTCCTTCCTTCCTTCCTTCCTCCCTCCCTCCCTCCCTCCCTCCCTCTCTCCTTTCCTTCCTTCCTTCCTTTCTTTCTTTCTTTCCATTTTATTTATTGATTTTACTGGAGTGGAGAGACTGGCAGGGAGTGAGAAGTACAGTTGCTTCACTTTAGTTCTTTATTTCTTGCTTGTTGCTTCTCATATGTGCCTTGACCTGGCAAGCCCAGGGTTTCAAACCAGCAACCTCTGTGTTCCAGATGGATGCTTTATGCACTGCACCACCACAGGTCAGACCCCCCTGCCTTTTTTAAATCAATAAGTAAAATCAAGAAAGGAAAACTTAAAAAAAAATAACCCCTCATCTGGTAAAGACCATACTGAATTATTTACAGGTGAAATATTATAATTTGGGATTTACTCTAAAACAAGTTGTTGGGTAAACAAGTGTTTTTTCTAGGTTTGCTCACTTGTCCTGGGGCAGCACCAGGTATGTATAGTCTGTGGAAGGCTGCAGGTGTTTGCCCTCAAGGCAGCAGATTGCACATTGCTGATTGCCTTCCTGCTTGGGAGGGGCTATTGTTTGCTGGAGAAGGGTTTTTTCCCCCCTAGCCAGTTTTGCTGCAGAGTCTAGAGTAGTGGTAGTCAACCTGGTCCCTATTGCCCAATTGTGGCCATTCCAGCTTTCATGGTGGGCGGTAGCAGAGCAACCAAAGTATAAATAAAAAGATAGATTTAACTATAGCAAGTTGTTTTATAAAGATTTATTCAGCCAAACTTAGCCAAAATCCGACATAAAGTACTTGGTAAGTAATTATTATATGCTTTAACTTGCTGTAACTCTGCTTTATAAATTTTATAAAGTTACTTCCCTACTTGGTAAATCACCATTACTGTGGAACCAGTGGGTGGTTAGAAAATTTTACTACTAACAGAGATACAAGAGTGGGCAGTAGGTATAAAAAGGTTGACTACCCCTGGTCTAGAGGGAGAGAGAGAGAGTGCTGAGAGGCTTGGGATCACTGATTTCAGCCTGGCTTGTTTTTGGCTAGGGGTACTGAGGCTGGTGGGGGCCTGTGAGTCTGGGAAAATCCAGAGAATGAGTTGGGGCTTTGGGAGCCCTGAATGAGAGGGAAGCGGTTTTCCTGGCCTGTTTGCTCATCCGCCCTTACGAGACTTTAATAAATGGAACAGTCCACCATCTTCTGGCCCCACAGCTCCTTATCCATCTGCCAGAATTCAATGGGAATCTGAATCTGCATGGCCATGGCAGAGGCCACTGGCCTTACAACAACCCAGGAAAAAAGTGAGGGGTCCCTGTATGGCCAGTAGCCGCCGCCACCATCACAGCTGCCTGGCCCGTGCAGGTTTGCATTTGATTCAAACAAGACAGTAATGAAACAATGAAGCCAAGAACTGGTGGGCCATTAGCTTTAATCCTAGCTTGCACCTGGCGGGCAAGAAATACAAACAGTGGGAAAACACTTCCCTTTCCATTCAGGACTCCCAAAGCCACTGACTCATCCGAGTTTCCTAGAATCAAAGGTATCTACCTCACCAGCCATATTCACCTCTGTTCCCCATCTCCTTCTCTCTGCACAAACTGGCTTCTCCTTCAGCACTCTGCCATCTTGGCTGCTTCTCCTCTGCTCCACGTGGCCTTTTTCTGCTCTCCTGTAGCATGGGCTCCTCTGCCCCATTTTATAGTGTAGAAATCAAAACTTTTAATCCAATATACAAACAAGGAAGTCTCTGATACAAAGTCACTTATCTGAGGCATAATGGGAGGATTCCTCATGAGAGTGCACCACCCCCTATCATGCAACAGTCAAGGGTGTGGGGAAAAGCTTAGTTTTAAAACTAAGCCTTAGGCTATAAGGACCCTGCCTGCTTACAGCCTGTCCCCCATACCCAATGCAAACTATAAGCAAGCAAATATATATATCATATTTTCAAACTTATTTGACAGACAGTCCCCTAGAAGCAAGACTAGCACATTGCTGATCATTACTGGCTCTGGGTGATGATCACATGAGGTTCGGCCTATGACTCTCTCTGCTTCTGCGTACCCTTGCAAAATGCCATAATAAAAATAAATAAAATGCCAAAGAAAATAGCATTTGCACTTCCCCACCACTTATTACCCCCTTTTGTTCCTTCACTTTTTTGCCTCTTGTACCTGTCACTCCCTGACAGTATATTCTGTATTTATTGCCTACTGTTGTCTCTACCACTACAATGTCAGCTCCCCAAGGGCAGGGATGCCTGTCCCTTCTGTCCCCTGCTGGATACCCAGTGCTTAGCCCATTGCTGGTGCTAAATAAATATTTGTCAAATGAATAAATTCAAAATGATAAAAATAAACATACTGCTTGACCTGTGGTGGCACAGAGGATAAAGTGTTGGCCTGGAATGCTGAGGTCGCCAGTTCAAAACCCCAGGCTTACCTGGTTAAGGAACATATGAGAAGCAGCTAATAGGAGTTGATACTTTCCGCTCCTCCCCTCCTTTCTCTCTCACTCCCTCCTCTTTCTAAAATCAATAAATAAAATCTTAAAAAAAATAAAATAGCCTTGGCCAGTTAGCTCAGTCGGTTAAGAGCATCATCCTGGGCCCTGGCCTGTTGGCTCAGCGGTAGAGCGTTGGCCCGGAGTGTGGATGTCCTGAGTTCAATTCTGGGTCAGGGCACACAGGAGAAGTGACCATCTGCTTCTCCACTCCTCCCTCTCCCTTCCCTCTTTTCCTCTGGCAGCCTTGCCCCCGGGCTGAGGAGGGTTCTATGGCCTCACCTCAGGCTCTGAAATAGCTCAGGAGCAGCAGCCCCAAATGGGCAGAACATTGCCCCCTAGTCGGCTTGCTGGGTGGATCCTGGTCAAGGTGCATGCACGCAAGAGTTGGTCTCTCTGCCTCCCCGCCTCCCTGCCTCTCACTGAATTAAAAAAAAAAAAAAGAGCATTATCCTGAAATGACAAGGTTGCGAGTTCGATCCCTGGTCAGGGCACACGTGGGAAGCAATCACCGAGTGGAACAACAACTGAGTGGAACAATAAATGAATGCTTCCTTTCCCCCCTCCCTCTCTCCGCCTTCCTTTCTCTGTCTCTCTAAATAAATAAACAAACAAACAAATAAATAAGCACACTGTTATCATAGAGAATGAATATGTATGTGTAAGTACTATGCAAGCAAGGATGGCCAGGAAAGGCCCTTTGGAGGTGACACTTGAACAGAGGATAAGCAGGGGCAGTCATGGGAAGATTCAGAGGAAAGGCACAGAGGTAGTGGGCAATGATGCTCTTTGCTCCCAAAAGCTGTTGCTTGGGTGGCAAAGCTGTAACTGCCTATTACTGCCTCCCTGTTTCAACCCTCCCCCTAGCTCTCCCCTACGGCCTAGAAGGCCGGGTCCTAGCCTTCACTTTGGTCAAGGTATATGTCCCCAACAGGTTCAGTTCCAGCAGCTGCCGGAAGCCCAGGGCGGAGGTCTCCTTGGGCCACTGCGGAGGTGGGTCTAAGGGCAGAGGTTGGAGAGGGAGAGAACAAGGGGTCCATGTGGACCGGAGAACTGGGGGGCCATAGGGGTTGGGAGGAGAGTGGGGGGCCCAAGTGAGGGTGACTGACAAGAGGGTCAGGGATGATGAAAAGGAAGGAAGGTTGCCCAGCAATTAATAAAGAAAGCAGTGTCCGGGGCCAGAAGACCTGGGTAAGAATCTCAGCCCTGCTGCTTTCTGGCTGCATGATTTGGGGCAAGTCACTTTGCCTCTCCATGACTCAGTTTCCTCATCTGCAGAATGAGAGTAACCCCTCTAGAGCTTAGAAATGTCAAAGTCAATATTTGTGCCTGTCACTTAGTATCATAATGTATTTGTTAAATACAGTTGACCCTTGAACAACACAGGTTTGAACTGCATGGGCCCACTTACACGCAGATTTTTTTCAACAAATATACAGTCACCCTTCTGTATCCAGGTTTTGCATCCATGGACCCAACCAACGGCACATTGAAAACAAAAACATTAATTTTTTTTCAATTACAGGTAATAGTATTATTCTGTACTAGTGTCAGGTGTACAGCATAGAATTATAGCACTTTTGATCCATCATTGGGAATCCACAGATGCAGATTTGTTCTGTTCCATTATATATAAGGGACTTGAGTGTCCAAGGATTATGGTACCTGAATGGTCCTCGAACCAATTCCCCATGGATATCAAGGGACTGAAGGAAAGTTTGAGGAGGAGTCAAAAGTTACATGCAGGTTTTCAACTGCACAGGGGTTGGCACCTCTAACCCCTGCACTGTCCAGGGGTCAATAATAAATAGAAAAATCTGGATGGGAAAGCAGAGAAGAAAAATCAACATTCATAAGGAAAGGAGCTATAAAGACAGGAGCATGAGAACGGGAAATCCTTCATCAGCATTGGACGGGCTGGTATACACTCACTGTTGGAACCAGTTATGGTCTAAAATCACTGTGGGCATTGAATTAGTGAACACTCACCCACTACTCCTAAGGAAGCATGTGCATGTTATATAATAATATGAACCTGCTATGGACTGAATGTGTGTTCCTTCAAAAAATACATGTGTTAAAATCCTAACCTCGCGCCTGACCTGTGGTGGCGCAGTGGATAAAGCGTCGACCTGGAAACACTGAGGTCGCTGGTTCGAAACCGTGGTCTTGCCTGGTCGAGGCACATGTGAGTTGATGCTTCCTGCTCCTCCCCCCTTCTCTCTCTCTCTCCCCTCTCCCTCTCTCTATTCCTCTCTTCTCTAAAATGAATAAATTTAAAAAAATTTTTAAAAATCCTAACCTTGCCCTGGCAACTCAGTGGTAGAGTGTTGGCCCAGTTTGTGGATGTCCCAGGTTCAATTCCTGGTCAGGGCACACAGGGGAAGAACCCATCTGCTTCTCTACCCCTCCCCCTCTCACTTCTCTCTTCCTTTCCTGAAGCCATGGCCCGGTTGGAGTGAGTTGGCCCTGGGCACTGAGGATGGCTAGATGGTCTCACCTCAGGCTCTAGGAAGAGCTTGGTTGCTGAGCAATGGAGCAACGCCCCAAAGAGGCAGAGCATCGCCCCCCTAGTGGGCTTGCTGAGTGGATCCCAGTGAGGGCACACATGGGTGTCTGTCTCTCTGCCTCCCCTCCTCTCACTGAATTTAAAAAAAATCCTAACCTTTAAAGTGATGGTATTTGGAGGGTCAAGCCCTCATGAATGGGATTAGTACCCAGAAAAGAGACCCCAGTGAGCTCCCACACCCCTTCCACTGTGTGAGGACACAGCAAGAAGCTGGCCCTTACCACAAACAGAATCTGCTAGAACCTTGACTTTGGGGTTCCTCGCCTCCAGAACTGAGAGATAAATGTTTATTTAAGCCACCTAGCCTATGCTATTTCTGTTATAGCAGCTTAAATGGACTAACAGGGTACCTGTGTATACAAATACAAAGTGGAGCAAAAGTAGGTTTAGAGTTGCTCATATGGAAAATAATACAATAATTCATAAACAATAATACAAGAATAAACTGTTTCACCTATTCACAAAAGTAAACCTACTTTTGCCCCACCCTGTATATGTACGTATATAGATATAAGGATATCTAACAGAGTCAATATTAAGTCCTAAAAAACCCCTGCTGGTAAACTCTATTTTATTGACTTTGCAAATAAATAATTGCCTGAGGCTGCCCCACTAAGAGGTGCCAGCCCTGCAACTCAAACCCGTTCAGCTGGCCCCAGAGTGGGAGTTCTGGGCTGTGCCACCCTCTCCTGTCTCTGTCCCGTGGGCCTCTATCAGCTTGAGAACCGAAACCAGGGTATAATGTCATCTTGCTCAAGCTCAGCTGCGAACACGTGCTACAGACAACTCAAATTTTGCCGCTCTGCGCTTGTCTACGAAACTGGGAAAGTTCAGTGAGTACTGCTGATTCTAGGGTTACAACTTTTTTTGCGGGTTGGAATTTGCACATGCAGAATCCATGAATAATGAGGATTACCTGTATCTGTCTTTTCTTGTCTCTTCCCTCACTCTAGAATGGAAATCCCATGAGAACTGGAATTTTTGTCTATTTTGTTCATCTTTAAACCCCTAGTCCCTAGAACAGAACTTTGGACAAAATGGGTACTTAATAAATACCTGTTGAATATACAAATTATACAAAGAGAAAGAATGAACTAGTATCCACTATCTGCTTTTGTTTGTTTTACAGGGACAGAGAGAGAGTCAGAGAGAGGGATAGACAGACAGGAACAGAGAGAGATAAGAAGCATCAATCATCAGTTTTTTGTTGTGACACCTTAGTTGTTCATTGATTGCTTTCTCATATGTGCCTTGACTGTGGGCCTTCATCAGACTGAGTAACCCCTTGCTCGAGCCAGCGACCTTGGGTCCAAGCTGGTGAGTTTTTTGCTCAATCCAGATGAGCCCGCGCACAAGCTGGCGACCTTGGGGTCTCAAACCTGGGACCTCTGCATCCCAGTCGGACATTCTATCCACTGCGTCACCGCCTGGTCAGGTTCCACCACCTGTTTAATCCTTACAACAACATAAGAAGAAAAATGCAGCCCAGAGAGGGTGAGCCACTTACTCAAAGTTGCCCAGCCAGCAAGGGAGGCCTCTCTCTTCCATGGCCTTGCTGTGTGACATCTGAGCCTTGGTTGACCAGCATGAGGCATTCATAGAAAGGGCAATCATTAAACTGATGGCAATTTCCCTTTGAAGCCACCACACTGAGTCCTATAAGCCACACGCCATGAGTACATCTTGACAGTCATCAGCAATAGAATGGCCATCAGCCTCACCTACACTGAGATTGTTCTGGTAATTATGAGGCTGAACAGTCTACCTCGTTCGATACTCAGAACAACCCTACAGTGAGGTCATCATCATTATTTTCATTTTAGAAACACAGAACCTGAGGTATGCAAAGGGGAGGTCACACAATGGGAATGGATCAGAACTAGATGGGAACCCAGCTGTGCGTGATTCCACAGCTGTCCTGTGGACAGAGAGAAAGATGAGGGGATCAAGGGCAGAGAAAAGGGGAAACTGAGTTTCAGGAGGAAGGGGTAGGAAGCCAAGAGGTAGGTTGACACCAGTGGAGAATGACCCTTGGGTCACACAACTTATGATAGCCAGTGTTGTTGACCATACAATCCAGGCAGTCAAACCAGTGGATGGTCTCAGAAATGAGGGTCTGAGGAGAAAGACATCTTGTGAGTGAGGAGTGTTAGGGCAGGGGGGGCAAGGCAGGAAGGAGGCAGCTGGGACCACAGCTTATGAGACAGGAACTAGAGGAAGTGGTGGACTCCCCAAGTCACCAGGCATGGCAGGAGAAGAGGAGACAGGAAGCCAGGGGTGTCAGAGCCCAGAGAGACCTGGAGTCTCGGAGACAGATATCAGAGAGATACCAATTTGGGGAAGGGACAGAAATGTTGAGACAGGAGAGGAAAAACTCACAGAAAAAGGCCTATTCAATGTGAGGGACTCATTTGCTCCAATTCACATGGCAGGTGTGATACGAATCTTGAAGACGTGAGAGATAAAATCTACCCAGGAGACACTGGAGCGGCCAGCAGAATCAGGAAGAGCCTTGCAGGGGGGGAGGGCACTGCGCAGAAATCTTCAGGCCTGAACAAGTTAGCCAGGAGAAGAGGGAAAGGTGGAGGGAACAGCAGTTCACAAGCCTACAAGAGAGAACAAAGCTAGACGGAAATTGGACCCAGGGAGTAGGGACAGAAATATACTCACCCTCACATCTTCCTCCCCAGTCACGTCACAGAGGAGAAAGACAGTTCCAGGAAGCTCCTGCTCCAGGGCAGGACCCCCCAACTCTGCAGGGAGAGAAAGGCTGGGGACCTGGGACTGAGGGGAGAGGGCCTGGGAGCCTGGACTCTCGGGTCTGAGGAAGGAGAGGCTTGGGTCTGAGGACTAAGAGATCTTCACTCACCATCTTTGCCACAGATAACCACTTGGGCCCCGCTTTCCACTGAGAATAGGGAAAAAACAGGTTACCCTAACAGACCTTGGTTAAGGCTTCTGCTGCCCTCTTGTGGCCACCCTGAGTGATGCTTAGCACTCAACTCGGTTCCCCTCATGACCCCAGTCTCATGATGACCTCCTAGTACAAAGTACTAGGCCTTAACACATATTCTCCTTAGCTACTCCAGGTACCTGCTGGGATTCCTGAGACCCCACGTCTGGCTTCCAGAGTAAACCCTGTATCTGAAAGAGACATATTCCCCAAACCACCCGCTTTGTAACTATAACTGAGACCCAGAAAGCGAGCAAGGGCATTTGAGACCTGCCAAAACCGCAAGCTCCAGGATACCACTCCCACCCCTTAGTTAGCTTTGCAAATTAGATTTTATAAAATAAGAAGTAGGGCTCCTTCTTTCCACACTGATTAGACCCCAGGATCGCTCCTCTCTCAGTTGCAGTATTCTACCAGACAAGACCTCTCACAGAAGGCTCCCATGATCCCAGATCCAATGCCCTCCCCTCCCAACAATGATCACCTTCCGGCATAGCGCGATCCCCTGGCCATCCCGCCTCAGCTGTCGGGCTGTCAGACTGTCTCTCCCTCTGTCACGCACTCTGAACCTCTTTCCATCACCCCAGTCTGGTGTGGATAAGTAGCTGAACCCTGCAAGGTGGGCCGAACCCTGGGCCCTGGGGAGGCGTTGCCAGGAAGTCCAGGTGCCTGGAAGTTTGATTCCTGCCTCCTCTTCCCGAAACCCAAAAATCCAGCCCTCCCTCCGACCCCCTCTTTCCTTAAACCTACGAGTCCGAGGCCTCTGTCCCTTCCTCCTCTGGGATCCAGGATTCCAGACTCCAACTCTCCCTCTCAGAGTCCCCAATGTCACAACCCCAAACAGACAGAGAGAAAACTATTAACAAAAAAGTTCAAAGATTTTTTTTTTTTTTTAGTTCAAAGTTTTAATTCGAATTGGGACAAGCGCTGGGAAAATCAAACTTTGGCCATGAAACCCCACCCCTCTAGATCACAGGAGAGGACCAGATCACGCCCCCAGGTGCCCAGAGTGGTTCCAGATCACCAGGGCACCTTGAGGCCACGCCCCCGTATTCCAATTGGCTGCCGCGTTTGAGCCGGTCAGAAGCTAGACTGCAGCAGAGTGACTCGCAAAGGCCACGCCCCCTCATCTTGGGGCAGGGCCCCAGGGGTCTTCCCAGGATCCCACGTGGGTTCCCAGGAGGCGGGGCCTATGTCACGCCCACTACCTCCGCGCGAGAACCCGGCAGAGCGAGAATTGGCCACAGAAGGAGACCTTGGGGGTGAGGTCACCTGGGGCTTGGGGCTCGACGGAGGCGATGACATCAGGGAAAGAGGTTCTCCTCCAGAGTCCAGATTTCCACCTGGAAAGGGCAGGTGAGGAATGAGAACGGCAAACGTTGAGATCTGGGATTCCGGACCCCCAAGCCTTTCCTCCCTCAGACCCAGGAGTCCTGAACCCCAATCCTCTCCTGCCTGGAATCTAGAACTAACTCCCATTCCCTGTCCAGCTTTCTCCTCGTCAAGACAAAAGATTCCCAGGGTCCCTCAGATCCCTCCTCATCAGAAACTAGGATTCCAGGCCTTCGGCTTCCTCTTCCCTAAAACCCTGGACCCCTAAGTCACCAACCCCTCACCTGTCATCATTCTGTGCCAATGCGACGCCTCAGTGGTCAGAGCTTGAGAGATACTGAGGACTTGCTCCCGGTGACCTTCTGATGTCGGTAAATAAGGAGTAGTGTTCTTGGGACTAAAAAAATAAAAAAAGATTTGGGAAGAGGCACAATTGGCCAGTACAGTGAAGACCCGCAGTACTCCGCGTGTCATTCTGGGAGTTATAGTCCCTAGCACATCTCTAAAGAACTTTAAACCTGGCAGAGGCCCGCATAAAAAGACCATGTGCAATATAGGATCCAGTCACCGGTAAATTTCACCCCCTTTCCAGATGGAGTGGCTAAGTTGTTTGATACCACCCAGTTTGCAGTTTGGGGGATACTATTCTCAATGGGGATCTAGGGCTTTCTGATGCCCCAAGAAGTCAAGCTCTAAAAGGTTCTGCAATCTTCACTGGAGTACTCCAGAGACATTAACAATGCTACTCCCCTCCCCTTTGGGAAACTGACTTCCCTGCTCCTTGCCTCCTCCAGTTCCTTACCTGCTCCAGGACCCGGAGCTTGTGAGCCATTTCGGGGTTCCCACGTGTCCTACAACAAGCTGCAAAGGAAGTGGGACATTGGGGTTCCTCTCCTGCAAGCCCCATTGTGAGGGTGAAACAGGAGGCCCAGAGATGGGATGAAGTTGACCCTAGAGATACTAACAATGTTTAACTTTACTTGCAAAGAACCTTTTTTCTCCATATGACATAGATAAGACTCCCAGAGGACCCCTTGCCTCGTTTACCTATGACAAAGCCAGAAAGAGACCCTCTAAATTCACTCTTTTCTTCATGAACAATTAGCTGAACTGTTTGCCCCCCCCCCAAACTAGCCAGACACAAAGACAAACATTTGGTGTTCAGCTGACTGAGATGCCTCCTGATTACAAAAACAATCCTACCCGTGAAATCACCCCACCTATGACTTGTCTACTTCCTCTCTAGAAGAGCAAGATGAGACCATCCTGACGATCTGGACTGCTCTCCTCACTGCGACTCCATTCCCCCCTTTTGCCTTTGACAAAAAATTAAAAAGAAAAACTGGGCTTCCAATCCAGAACATGACCCCTGGTAACATAGGGATGTTGTATCTGCACCACCCAAGTACCCCACTGAGAAGGGGGCCAGGATGCTGACTTCTGCACAGGTACAAGTTGGGATGAATTTGGCCCCCTTATGACCTCATCACCCACCTCTGCTCCCCTCACCCTTTGCTCCATGCTGGGCTGGCATCTGGCTGGGGACAGTGTCCTCCCCAGAGCGAGGAGCCGGGGAGAAGCTGGGCGAGGGAGAGGCCGTCCACACTCCTGGTTTCTACGTATTCTTCCCAACTGCTCCTGAGCACTCATTCGAGGTCGGGCCAGGGGGGCCTGGGGAGAGGAGAAGCCCCTCAAGATTCCAACCTTGGCCTCCATTTTATCTCCTCCCTTAAGCCTCCAGCATCACCCTTTCCAGTAAGTTCACCACCAGAGCTCAGAGGGCTCTTTCTGCACCCGGAGCTGATGCTGTCCCTCCACAGCTCAAGCTCTCCCATGGTCCCCAAGCACTCTCGGGACCTTGTGAGGCCTGCTCCCTACTCTGGCCTCAACTCCATCAACTGCCCTGTGTGAACCCGCAAATTCAGCCTGATAAACACCCACACTGCCCTGGCCATTTCAAGTTTGTTCACACTAGTAGATAGGACTCTGGGACACTTATGATAATAAAAAAAAAAAGCAGGTGCTGGCCAGTTGGCTCAGCACCGGTAGAATGCTAGCCCGGTGTGTGGAAGTTCCAGGTTCAATTCCCAGCCAGGGCACACAGGAGAAGCGTCCATCTGCTTCTCCACCCTTCTCCCTCTCCTTCCTCTCTTATCTCTCTCTTCCCCTCCTGCAGCCTAAGGCTCCATGGGAGCAAAGTTGGCCCAAGCACTGAGGATGGCTCTGTGGCCTCCGCCTCAGGCACTAGAATGGCTCCAATTGCAGCGAAGCAATGCCCCAGATGGACAGAGTATTGCTCCCTGATGGGCATGCCAAATGGATCCTGGTCCGGCGCATGCAGGAGTCTGTCTGACTGCCTCCCCGCTTCTAACTTCCGAAGAAATACAACAACAACAAAAAAAACCAAAGCAAATAAAACACAACTCTGAATAAGCTTTGAAAACAACAGGAAGAATGAGATTTACAAACTAAATGGTCATGAGGATCAGCTTGGGTTGCCTTAGAGAGGATTTAAGAGCTCTGTCATGCCCTCAGAACCAGAGGGAAGACGCACCCAGAGAGAATGCCACCTGCCAAAGGAGTTTTGCAGCCTCAAACCAAGGAACCACCGGAAGCTGGGAGAGAGACCCAGAACTGATCCTTTCCCAGTGCCCTCAGATGGATTACAGCCCTGCTGACACCTTGATCATGGACTTCTGTTGCAGTGGATAGAGCGTCAGATTGGGATGCTGAGGACCCAGGTTCAAAACCTGAGGTCTCCAGCTTGAGCATGGGCTCACCAGCTTGAGTGTAGGATCACTGGCTTGTGCATGGGATCATAGACATGACCCCATGGTCGCTGGCTTGAGCCCAGAGGTCAATGGCCTGAAGCCCAAGGCTGCTGGCTTGAGCAATGGGTCACTGGCTTATCTTAAGCCCCCAGGTCAAGGCATATATGAGAAGCAATCAGTGAACAACTAAAGTGTCACAATTACAAGTTGATGCTTCTCATCTATCTCCTTTCCTCTCTCTTGCTCTCTCTCAAAAAAAAAAAAAAAAAGAGAGAGAGAGAGAGAAAGCATGTTCCAGAGAGAACACCAAGGATGTGGCCAGCCAAACAGTTTGCTAAAATATTAGGCATGTGACATGTGGATCCAGTAAATGATCTCAGCAGATATGTTGCCAACTTGAATTGAAGGGGACAGAGAAAGTACCCAATGAAGGAAGGCTGGGATGCTATGGGCAGGAAACAGGCCGATAGAGCTATCCGACTAATGACGTGTGTTCTCTATCCTTCAGGAAAGGGGGCAATCTGGACACAGAAATGCACACAGGGAGAAAACCATGTGACCACTGCAGTTATGTGGCCACAAGCCAAGAGGGAAGCCTAAAACGGATTCTTCCCTAATCCCTTCAGAAGGAGCACAGCCCGAGGACGCCTTGATTTCAGACTCATAGCCTACAGAACTGTAAGTCAATAAATGTGTTGTTAAGAAGAAAAAGAAAAACAGGAGAGAACACCTCCCTGCAGTCTTCAACTAGAAAATTGTAAGGGAACAAACAGAGCTTGGATCCATCTGTTTCTTATTGTGAGGCCAATCACTGTTTTACTCTGATTTGGCCAACCTTGAGTCACATGTTTACCTGCTATGTACACAACGTTATATCCAGTCCCCTGTAGATTGGCTCTATGTCGTTTATATCTTAACAGTGCCAAATTCAAACTTTTACACATACACTTGTTTCAAATATAGCAGTCCAAACAGGCAGATATATTTAGCCATTTACAGCGCGCCTGCTCTGTAACCCAACATCTGCTAGCCATAGGTAAGGTGAACCCGCAGCTATAAAAGACCCCAACCAACCGCTGTTTTTAGGAATCTCCCAGAGACTGCCCACTGTGCTTCTGAGTGCCATCACCTAGCCCCTTATCAGACACACACACAAACACACACACGCCTCCCTCTTGCTCTGACTTCTCTCACAGGCAAACGTCAGGATGTGGAAAATAAAGCTCGTGTGTACTACTGCCACCTTGTGGTCATATCTTTTCCCTTGATCAGCTCTGAGACTCCCACACCACTCTTGGCCTCCTGGAAACTGTGTGGTTGGGGTGAGGAAGAAGCAATTCCCTAAGCAGCCCAAACAATCTATGTTCATTATGCACACCACTGAGAACACAGAAGTTCCTCTCTTCCTAGAAAAGGACTGCTTGATTGTTTTATATCCAGGATAATAAGTAAGCACCAGAAATGCTTTCAGATGTTTGATCAGGCCATCAAAGCTGGCACCTGTTGGGTAGACAAATGTTTTTTGTTTGCTGGCTTGTATTGGGACAGTGCCTTATGTATGGTCTGTGGAAGGCTACGGGTGCTTGCCCTCAGGGCAGCAGACTGCACATTGCTGATTGCCTTCCTGCTTGGGAGGGGCGATTGTTTGCTGGAAAAGGTTTTTTTCCCCCAAGCTGTTTTTGGCTAAGGAGAGCAGAGACAGAGAGTCCAGAGGGTGAGTCCAGAGAATAAGTCCCAGTTGTGGAACCCGAGACCGAGTGGGGGCTCAGGAGCCCTGATTTCCGCCATCCTGTTTGGCTGGAGGTACTGAGGCTGGTGGGGGCCTGTGAATCTGGGAGTCAGAATGCTGAGGGGCTTGGGAGCCCTGAGTGAGAGGAAAGTGGTCTTCTCTGCCTGTTTGCTCATCTGTCCTTACGAGACTTTAGTAAACTGAATGGCCCACCATTTTCTGGCTCCACAGTTCCTTTACCATCTGCCTGAATCCAATGGGAACCTGCACCTGCATGACTACGATGGCCGCTGTCGCTGGCCTTATAGCACCCCAGTGGAGCTCCTAAGAAAGGCGGGCAGCCAATCAGTGATGGCTGTGCATTTCTGAAAATCAGCCAATCAGCAACAGACACAAAGCTTCCTGGGTTAGGGCACATACAAGAATTAACCAAAGAGCCTGACCTGTGGTGGCGCAGTGGATAAAGCATCAACCTGGGAACACTGAGGTCGCCAGTTCAAAACCCTGCACTGGTCTGGTCAAGGCACATATGGGAGTTGATGCTTCCAGCTCCTCCCCCCTTTCTCTCTTTCTCTCTCTCTCTCTCTCACTCTGTCTCCTCTCTAAAATAAATAAAATAAAAAGAAATTAAAAAAAAAAAGAATTAACCAATGATTGCATAAGTAAGTGGGACAACAAACTGATGTTTTTTCTCTCACATGAATCAATTAATAAATTGTTTTAATTAAAAAATCAAAAGGCCCCGGCCAGTTGGCTCAGTGGTAGAGCATTGGCCCCAACTGTGGATGTCCCAGGTCCAATTCCCTGTCAGGGCACACAGGAGAAGCAACCATCTGCTTCTCCCTCTCCCTCTTTTCTCTATCACTCTCTCTCTCTTCTCCTCCCACAGCCATGGCTCAATTGGTTCAAGCAAGTTGGCCCCCTGCACTGAGGATGGCTCCATGGCCTCCCCTCAGGCACCAGAATAGCTCAGTTGCTGAGCAACGGAGCAAGGACCCCAGATAGGCAAAGCATAGCCCGATAGAGGGCTTGTGGGGTGAATCCAGTCCAGGATCCATGCAGGAATCTGTCTGTCTGCCTCCCCTCCTCTCACTTAATGAAAAAAAGAAAGAAAGAAAGAACAGGTCTATCTTGCTTATGGAAGTAATAAAATGAGCTTTGTTTCTGATAGAGCAGCGGCCTCTATCCCAATCACCTCCGTGTCCTTGCATATATGGCCTGTTCCCTCAGTTGGATGTACTCTTTCCTGCATGATCAAGCCTTTTTCTTTCTTCTTTTTAAAATATTTTATTTATTGATTTTAGAGAGAGAGACAGAGAAGGGGGGCTGGAAGCCTCAATTCATAGTAGTTGCTTCTCATGTGCCTTTACCAGGCAAGCCCAGGCTTTCGAAGTAGCAACCTCAGCATTCCAGGTAGATGCTTTATCCGCTGCACCGCCACCACCAGTCAGGCATCAAACCTTTTCTTCATTGACCCAGGCTCTGCTTATCTTTCCTCTAGAAGGCTTCCTAATGTTCCGAGTTCCCCACTGAATGGATTTATTCCTGTCAGATTTGTTTGAGGATTGCGTTTGTACCCCTCCCCCATCAAACTCAAGCATCAGGTCTAATTCGTGGCTGGGCCCCCAACATCTTCCACAGCCCGGCTCCTTGAAGACCTCAGGAGACAGATGTTGAGCAAATAAGCAAATTTGGAATTTTTTCCTGCCATGGCCACACCTCAAAGTTTAGTGGCTAGAGGACAAATGGCTGCTCCAGAGCCTTCGTGACACCTTACTTGGATTGGTCGTCTGCTGATGTTTTAGTGGGCCTCAGAATTGTCCTGCCAGCCTGACTTGTGGTGGCGCAGTGTACAGAGAGAATCGACCTGAAACGCTGAGGTTGCCAGTTCGAAACCACGGGCTGGCCCAGTCAAGGCACATAGGACAAGCAACAGGCAAGCAATAAACAGCTAAACTGGCCTGACCAGGCAGTAGCGCAGTGGATAGAGCGTCGGACTGGGATGCAGAGGACCCAGGTTCAAGACCCCGAGCTCACCAGCTTGAGTGCGGGCCCATCTGGCTTGAGCAAAAGCTCTCCAGCTTGGACCCAAGGTCGCTGGCTCCAGCAAGGGGTTGCTCGGTCTGCTGAAGGCCCGCGGTCAAGGCACATATGAGAAAGCAATCAATGAACCACTAAGGTGTCGCAAGGAAAAACTGATGATTGATGCTTCTCATCTCTCCATTCCTGTCTATCTCTCTCCTTCCCTGTAATAAGAAAACAACAAAAAAACAAAAACAAAAAAACAACTAAACTGAAGCAACTATGAGTTGACACTTCTCGTTTGCTATCCCCTCCTCTCTCTGTGTAAAATTAATAAATAAAAAAACTTAAAAAAAATAAAAAAGAATTGTCCTGCCAAGTCTGCAAGCCATACTTTTCCTACAGGAACCTTTTGCCAGCTTCAGGACGGGGAACCCACAGAAATCAGGGGCTACGATGTAGATGTTCACTACACAGCAAACTCAGCTCACAAATATAGGTCCTTGAACACAGGGACTGTCTGGGCACCCAGCCTGGTGGGGTCTGGCATTCAGGAAGGGTGCCTGCATTAAGCAACCATCCAGAGCCAGAGCTCTGCGCTCCCAACAGACCATATACAGTTGTGTGTAGCTCACTACCCAAGGGCTAAGCTCTTCACTGACCAAACCACACCCTGCCGGAACAAAAGGAGTGCGTGTCTCCTGTTCACAAAAGCATCCTAGCAGGGGTGTAGCTTCCTAAATCCCCACATCACCCTGGACGTTTGCACCAGCTGTCTCCCCCATTCTCTACTTGATAAATTCTAACTCAGTCTTCAGGTGTCTCTGCATCCAGGAAACCATCCCCAACATGCCAGGCTGGGCAGGAGCTGCCCTCTGGAGCCCCCTAAGGCCTTGTGCTTTCGCCATCACAGCACATTCTTCCCTCTGTTCTGATCCTGTATATGCCAGAAGCTCCTCAAAGCCTGGGACTTGGCCTAATTCAGCTCAGGAATCACAGTGTCCAGGCTAAACCCTGTCCAGAGGGACCACACGTCACCAGTGAGAATAACTGCACGCGTGAACCTCTGAACTAATTAGCATATTCAAACCTGAACTTCTTATCTTTCTTCCACCCCATTCTACCCCATCTACTGCCTCATAACTCCATTCTTCCAGAAGCCAACAACCTTATGGTCATTCTTGATTCCTCATACCCTACCTCTGATCTCCCAGGAAAGCTTGTAGGCTCCACCTTCAAAATCAATTCCTAATCCCTGGCCAGATAGCTTGGTTGATTAGAGCATTGTCACAACATGCAAAGGTTGTGGATTTGAAGCCTGTTCAGAGCACATATAAAAATAGATTGATGTTTCTCTCTTTATCTCCCTTTCCTGTCTCTCTCTAAAATCAATCAATAAAATTTTTTAGCCTGACCCGTGGTGGTGCAGTGGATAAAGTGTCGACCTGGAATGCTGAGGTTGCCAGTTCGAAACCCCAGGCTTGCCCAGTCAAGACACATAGAGAAGCAACTATGAATTGATGATTCCTGCTTCTACCCTCATCCTTGCCTTTCTCACTCTGTCTCTCTCTCTCCTCTATTTAAAGATCAATAAATAAAATCTTTAAATTATTTATTTATTTTTATTTTGAGAAAGAGAGACACAGGAAGGGAGAGAGATGAGAAGTATCGACTTGTAGTTGTGGCACTTCAGTTGTTCATGTTCATTGATTGCTTTCTTTTTTTTTTTTTCTCCCCAGGGACAGAGAGAGGGATAGGTAGGGATAGACAGACAGGAACGGAGGGAGGTAAGAAGCATCAATCATTAGTTTTTTGTTGCCGTTGCAACACCTTAGTTGTTCATTGATTGCTTTCTCACATGTGCCTTGACCGCGGGCCTTCAGCAGACCGAGCAACCCCCTGCTGGACACAGCAACCTTGGGTCCAAGCTGACGAACTTTTGCTCAAGCCAGATGGGCCCGCGCTCAAGCTGGCGACCTCGGGGTCTCGAACCCGGGTCTTCCGCATCCCTGTCCGACGCTCTATCCACTGCGCCACCGCCTGGTCAGGCTCATTGATTGCTTTCTCATGTGTGCCTTGACCGCAGAGCTCCAGTTGAGCCAGTGATCACTTGTACAAGCCAGTGAGTGACCTTGGACTTCAAGCCAGTGACCTTTGGACTCAAGCCAGCAGCCATGGGATCATGTTGATGACCCCACACTCAAGCTGACAACCTCGTGCTCAAGTTGGATGACCCCACACTCAAGCGAGTGACCTCGAGGTTTTAAACCTGGGACCTCAGTGTCCCGGGTCAGCGCTCTATTCATTGCACCACCAATCAGGCTTTAAATTTTTTTTTTTTAATCAGTTCCTAAAATCTTTTGTCTGCAATTTAAAACAAATGAAAGCAAAACTGACATTTGTTTTCTTAAATTGCTGCCAGTATCCTGGTAGCCATGATGTATGTCACCACCTGAGTCTCAGCATACCTCTGTCACCCAGGCTTCTGTGTCCATTGCTATTTTCTTGTTTATGTTGGTTGTGACTTCTGATTTAATTTCTCTCTGAAGGTGGTATCTAAAATGTCACTCACAGCAGTGAGAGATGACAATGACAGCGTTGAAACGTGCCAGGCTCAGGCAATCTGCTATGGGCTTGCTAGAGCTACAGACACACACCAGATACAAATTTTAAAAAAAGTATAGTTTGGCCTGGCCTATGGTGGCGCGGTGGATAGAGCCTCAACCTGGAATGCTGAGGCCACCAGTTGGAAACCCTGGACTTGCCTGGTCAAGGCACATATGGGAGTTGAGGCTTCTCGCCCTTCTCCCCTCCTCTCTCTCTCTCTCCTATCCTCTATAAAATGAATAAATTTTAAAAAAAATTTTTAATTTTTTTACAGAGACAGAGAGAGAGTCAGAGAGAGGGATAAATAGGGACAGACAGACAGGAATGAAGAAAGAGGAGAAGCATCAATCATCAGTTTTTCGTTTTGACACCTTAGTTGTTCATTGATTGCTTTCTCATATGTGCCTTGACCGCGGGCCTTCAGCAGACCAAGTAACCCCTTGCTAGAGCCAGCGACCTTGGACTCAAGCTGGTGCTTTTTGCTCAAGCCAGATGAGCCTGCGCTCAAGCTGGCGAGCTCAGGGTCTCGAACCTGGGTCTTCCGCATCCCAGTCTGACGGTCTATCCACTGTGCCACCACCTGGTCAGGCATAAAATAAATAAAATTTTTTTAAAAAGTATAGTTTGGAGCACATCTACAGTTTTCCTGGGTGTTATTATGCAAATAAGAAATTATGGAATGGCTTGACCTGTGGTGGCGTAGTGGATAAAGCATCAACCTGGGATGCTGAGGTCACCAGATTGGAATCCTGGGCTTGCCCAGTCAGCGCACATACAAGAAGCAATAAGCAAGCAATGAACAACTAAAGGGAAGAAATGAGTTGGTACTTTTCACTCCCCATCCCCTCCTCTCTGTAAAATTAATAAGTAAAATCTTTTTTGTTTTTTTCTTTTTTCTTTTATTCATTTTAAAGAGGAGACACAGAGTGAGAAAGAGAGAGAGAAAGAGAGAAAGGGGGGAGGAGCTGGAAGCTCAACTCCCATACGTGCCTTGACCAGACCAGTGCAGGGTTTTGAACTGGCAACCTCAGTGTTCCCAGGTCAAAGCTTTATCCACTATGCCACCACAGGTCAGGCAATAAGTAAAATCTTTTAAAAAATAAAAATAAAGAGGCCCTGGCCATTTGGCTCAATGGTAGAGCATTGGTCTGGCATGTGGAAGTCCCGGGTTTGATTCCCAGTCAGAGCACACAGGAGAAGCAACCATCTGCTTCTCCACCCCTTCCCCTCCCATTCTTTCTCTGATCATCTTTCTCTTCCCCTCTTGTAACCATGGCTCAGTTGGTTTGAGTGAGTTGGCCTCAGGGGCTGAGGATGCCTCAGGTGCTAAAAATAGTTCAGTTGCCAAGCAACATCCCTAGATGGGCAGAGCATTCCCAGTAGGGGGCTTGCCATTGGATTCCTGTCAGGTGCAGGACTCTGTCTCTCTTCTCTGACTCTCCTCTTCTCACTTAATAAAAAAGGATGGAAGGAAGAAAGGAAGGAAGGAAGGGAAAGGAAGGAAGAAAGGAAGGAAGGAAGAAAGGGAAAGGAAGGAAGGAAGGAAAGGAGGGAGGGAGGGAGGGAGGGAGAGAGAAAGAAAGATAGATCATGAAACCCAAAAACATCTATTTAGACAAGTTTAGTAATTACCTGTGATGAGCAGCATGAGTTCATTCAAGCTAGACTGGAAGAAAACTGTCATGTCGGCCCTGGCTGGTTGGCTCAGTGGTAGAGCATCAGCCTGGCATGTGGATGTCCAGGGTTTGATTCCTGGTCAGGGCACACAGGAGAAGCAACTATCTGCTTCTCCACACCTCTCCTTCTCCCTTCTCCCTCTCTATCTCTATCTTCCCTTCTAGCAATCATAGCTTGGGTGGAACAAGTTGGCCCTGGGTACTGAGGATGACTACATAGCCTCACCTCCAATGCTAAAAATAGCTTGGTTGCCGAGCAACCAAGCAAGGATGCCAGATGGGCAGAACATTCATTCCCCCATAGGGAGCTTGCTGGGTAGATCCCGGTCAGGGCGCATGCAAGAATATGTCTCTCGGCCTGACCTGTGGTGGCGCAGTGGACAAAGCGTCGACCTGGGAACACTGAGGTCGCCAGTTCAAAACCCTGCACTGGTCTGGTCAAGGCACATATGGGAGTTGATGCTTCCAGCTCCTCCCCCCTTTCTCTCTTTCTTTCTCTCTCTCTCTCACTCTGTGTCTCCTCTCTACAATGAATAAAATAAAAAGAAATTTAAAAAGAAATAAATTAAAAAAAAAAAGTATATGTCTCTGCCTCCCCGCTTCTCACTTAAAAAACAAAAAAGAAAAGAAAAGAAAAAGAAAACGGTCATGTTTGGGTTCCTGAAAAACATGCCCTGGAAATCTCCTTCCTGAATGTCTTGTGAAGAGTGGTATTTGGGGGCACTTGCTGTGTCTGCCTTTTGTGGCCTCTACATACAGCTCTAACCATATAAGTCTATATTCCATGAAGAGCAAAAATCATCATCACCAACTTGTTTTAAACTGTATACAGGCTGCAGTGCAGCAGAAAACCAAGGACCCAAGACTCTTAGTGATGCCAATTTGCAGTTGTTAGTATTCGAAAGGAGGTTGGGGAATCCTCTGAAGCAAACGCAAGCACAGGCAGGTTTGAAAACAATTCTGCAGCTCTGATCGGGTAGCTCAGTTGTTTAGAGCATTGTCTCAACTCATCAAGGTTGTGGGTTCGATCCCTAGTCAGGGTACATACAAGAATCAACCAATAAATCAACAAATCAATACTTCTCTCTCTCTCTCTCTTCCCCTTTCTCTCTCTCTAAAATCAATTTTTAAAAAATTAGAAAATAGCCTGACCTGTGGTGGCGCAGTGGATAAAGCGTCGACCTGGAACACTGAGGTCGCCGGTTCAAAACCCTGGGCTCGCCTGGTCAAGGCACATATGGGAGTTGATGCTTCCTGCTCCTCCCCCCTTTCTCTCTCTCTCTTTCTCTCTCCTCTCTAAAATGAATAAATAAAAAAAAAATTAGAAAATAACTCTGCAGGTGAGAACTAAAGGACTTCCTTTCCCCGGAGTACTCAAGCAAACAGATTTGGCGTGACTGATAAGATAAGCGATGATGTTGATAATGTTGGGGACACAGGGGGAAAACTCCACGGATAAAATGATGAAAAGGGGTGATCCATTCACTGTTGACCTTTACCAGTATTTCTCAGTGACCAAGAGATTGTAACCGGTTTACTCAACTAAAGGGACACTGCCCAAATGAAACCCTTTGTTAAGGAGCACATGATGACACAGCAAGAAATTCTATGAAGGACACCTGACTTATCCTCAGAGAACCCCACTCTGGGCCTCTTTCAGATGACCGCATTGATGGCTTGACCAGTGACCCCAGCCTCCAGAGTCCTCCAACTACCAGATGGCATAAGCATTCATTCACTGAAGGCATACACTGAGGTACTTGTATCATTTGTACCTGGGTTGTGTGATATATGATGTCTTACTAAACCTTTTCCTTAGAAATAAAAAGTGCCTTCCCTGGTCAGATAGCTTGGTTGGTTAGAGCATTGTCCCAAAGCACAAAGGTTGCCAGTTTAATCCCTAATCAGGTGCCTGACCAGGCGGTGGCGCAGTGGATAGAGCATCCGACTCGGATGCGGAAGACCCAGGTTTGAGACCCCGAGCCCACCAGCTTGAGCACAGGCCCATCCGGCTTAAGCAAAAAGCTCGTCAGCTTGGATCCAAGGTCGCTGGCCCCAGCAAGGGGTGGCTCGGTCTGTTGAAGGCCCGCGGTCAAGGCACATGTGAGAAAGCAATCAATGAACAACTAAGGTGTTGCAATGGCAACGAAAAACTAATGATTGATGCTTCTCACCTCTCTCTGTTCCTGACTCTCTCTCTGTCCCTGTAAAAAAAAAAAAAAAAAATCCCCAGTCAGGGCATATACAGGAACACATCAATGTTCCTGTCTCTCTCTCACTCTCTCTATTCCTTACCCTAAAATCAGTAAAATAAACATTTTTTTTAAAAGAAATAAGCCGGCCCTGGCCAGTTGGCTCAGTGGTGGAGCATCGGCCTGGTGTGTAGATGTCCTTCCTGGGTTCGCTCTCTGGTCAGTGCACACAGGAGAAGCGCCCATCTGCTTCTCCACCCATCCTCCTCTCCTTTCTCTCTCCCTCTCTCCCTTCCTCTCCCGCAGCCAAGGCTCCACTGAAGCAAAGTTGGCCTCGGGGCACTGAGGATGGCTCCATGGCCTTACCTCAGGCACTAAAATGGGTCGGGTTGAAAAGGAGCAACGCCCCAGGTGGGCACAGCACCGCCCCCTGGTGGGCATGTCAGATGGATCCCAGTCCCGCGCATGCTGAAGTCTGTCTCTACCACACCACTTCTCACTTCAGAAAAATACAAAAAAGAAAAAGAAAAAGGAAGGAAAAAAGGAAGGGAGGGAGGGAGGGATGGAAGTGAGGGAAGGAGGGAGGGAGGGAGGGAAAGGAAAGGGCCTGACTAGGCAGTGGTGCAGTAGATAGAGTGTCAGACTGGAATGCAGAGGAACCAGGTTCAAAACCCCAAGATTGGTGGCTTGAGTGCGGGCTCCTCCAGCTTCAGCGCAGGCTCACCAGTTTGAGCGCAGGGTTGCTGGCTTGAGTAAGGGGTCACTTGCTTTGCTGTAGCCCCCCCCCCCCCCGCCAAGGCACATATGAGAAAGCAATCAATAAACTAAAGTGCCACAACAAAGAATTGATGCTTCTCATTTCTCTTCCTTCCTGTCTGTCTATCCCTATCTGTCCCTCTCTGTCTCTCTCTGTCTCTGTCACGCACAAAAAATAAATTAAAAATGCCTGATATTTCCAATCTATTTTTATTCCACTGTGAGTTGCCCATTTGGTAGATTATTGCTATTTTTAAAAACTTGACATTTAAATTGAGATGTTATTTGTAGTTTTTATCCCATCTAATATGAATATTCATACATTTTATTGAAGAAATGTTCATGTGTTTGATTAAGGTGCTGCGCCAGACGCCACTGGAGGTTTTATATGATACACAGAGTATGTACCACGTGACAGGTCTAGACTCAGCAAAAATTTGCATTTTGAATTACATCTGGTCCCAAGGGTTTGAGATAAGGTTTGAAGAGCAGTATATCTAGAATCCAACTATTTCTCAACATCTTCACTTCTGCGACCTAGTGGAAACCACTATTATCTCCCACCTGGACTACCTCCCTTCCAACTGCCCCCTCACGGGACTCTGTCCTGAGCCCTTGCAGGGATGTCTAGTCCCCACATGGCTACCAGAGGGCACCCGTTCCCACTTACGCAGCTCATGTTTCTAGGCTCAGAACTCTCCACGCATGTGTCCTGGCTCACTCACTGTCAAAACAAAATCTTCACCTTGGAACACAAGGTTCAGCACGATCTGATCCTATTACCCATCTGTCCTCATACCCACCATTCTCTCCATCATGCTTACTCTGTTCCAGCCACACTGGTTTTCTAGATGTTCCTCCAACATGCCAGGCCAGTTCCTGCCTCCTAACCTTTGCAAAGGCTGCTCCTTTGCCTGCAACGCTCTTCCACCAGAAAGGCGCAGGCCTCCTTCAGGTATCTGCACAAACATCACCTTTCCATGAGGCCTCCCAGACAGCCATTTCCATTTACAATTGGACACCTTCCCCAAACATCCCCACCCCACTCACAGGGTTTTTGTTTTGTTTTTTGTTTGTTTGTTTGTTTTTCTGAAGTGAGAAGTGTGGAGGCAGAGAGACAGACTCCCACATACACCCGACCAGAATCCACCCGTCATGCCCACCAAGAAACGATGCTCTGCCCCTGAGACGTTGCTCCATTGCAAACAGAGCCATTCTAGTGCCTGAGGCGGAGGCCATGGAGCCATCCTCAGAACCTTGCCCAACTTTTGCTACAATGGAGCCTTGGATGCGGGAGGGGAAGAAAGAGACAGAGAGGAAGGAGAGGGGAAAGGGTAGAAAAGCAGATGGGCGTTTCTTCTGTGTGCTCTGTCTGGGAATCAAATCCAGGATTTCCACACGCCCAGCTGATGCTCTACCACTGAGTTGTTTTTATTTAGCACTTATAATGTACAGTAAATTGATTGTTTATGATCTGCCTCTGAAATCCACTAGGACGCCAGATTTGTAAGGAAAGAATAATTTTTTTCTCATATTGTTCACACCTGTGACTTTGTCACCTAAACCCCTCTGTGTTGGTTAGTGTTTTATCTGCACTGTCCTGCATGGTAGCTACTGGCCACACGTGACTCCTGAACAATTGAAGTGTGGTGAGTGAAAGCAGATTTTTAATTCATTTCATTTTAACTCATTTCTATTTGAACAGTCACATGTGGCTACTGGCTACCATATAGGACAGTGAGGAGCATATTTAATCAATATTTGTTGAATGAATGAAGTACTTACTATACCCAGACACTATTTC
Source organism: Rhynchonycteris naso (assembly GCA_037038555.1). Lineage (NCBI taxonomy): Eukaryota > Metazoa > Chordata > Mammalia > Chiroptera > Emballonuridae > Rhynchonycteris > Rhynchonycteris naso. The sequence goes on along the minus strand of CM072997.1, from coordinate 248,658,069 downwards.
CCACACTGCTGAGCATTCATCTAGTTTGAATCATCTCATCAGCTCTAGGTTCCGCTATGAGCTCCATTTTGTAGATGAGAAAACGGAAAGAGAGAGGTTTAGTAACTGACCCAAAGTCACATAGCTTAGAAGTGGCAAAGACAAAATTTAATCCCAATGATCTTAACAAATCCTCTCTGATCTGGGGTGTAGCCTTTGAACACCCTTCTTCTAGCTTTTCCCCCAAAAGTGGGGCATCTGTGGTAGTCAGATCGCAGGGTGACAGGATAGAACTGAGAGGGCCCAATAGACTGCCTACCTTGGTTCCAGGCTGTGGCGAAGGGGGGCAGCGACCCTCAGGGTTGGAAGCCTGGGAGATCGTTGGAGATCCAAGACCTGGCAGAACAGGACTTGGTAAGGACAAGGGAGGCCATTCAAGTCCCACCCAGCCCAGGAAGCTCACCTGAGTGAGGGCTGGCAATGTCTCCGTCACGCCCAGGGGGCTGCCCCCAGTCAGCCTCTGGGGACTGGGGTAAGCTCACTCCCAAAGACTCAGGTAGGCTCTAGAAGGGTTGGGAAGAGGAACAATGATTATCCTTATCATTTTTTAAGCACTTAGCAATTGAAACAGCACAATAGGATTGAGATTGAAAACTAGGAGTCAGACAATGTGGTTTTCAAATGTCAGCTCTGCCATTTATTAGCTGTGTGATCTTGGGCAAGTTACCTTACCTCTCTGGGCCACATTTCAACTTCTGATATGAGGATTAAACCCATACATGTAAGGCCCTAGAACAGTGTCTGGCACATGGCGGGATATTATAAGTGGGAAGGTTTTTTTGTTTGTCTGTTTAACTTATTGACTGATTTTAGAGATCAATAAATAAACATCAGTCTGTTCCTGTATGTGCCCTGACCAGGGACTGAACCCACAACCTTTGCATATCAGAACATTGCTCTAGCATGACCAGGCGGTGGCGCAGTGAATAGAGCGTCGAACTGGGATGCAGAAGACCCAGGTTCGAGACCCCGAGGTTGCCAGCTTGAGCGCGAGCCCATCTGGCTTGAGCAAAAGCTCATCAGCTAGGACCCAAGGTCGCTGGCTCCAGCAAGGGGTTGCTCGGTCTGTTGAAGGCCCACAGTCAACACACATGTGAGAAAGCAATCAATGAACAACTATGGTGTCACAATGGCAACGAAAAACTAATGATTGATGCTTCTCACCTGTCTCCGTTCCTGTCTGTCTGTCCCTATCTATCCCTCTCTCTGACTCTCTCTCTGTCCCTGGGGAAAAAAAAGAAAAAAGAACACTGCTCTAACTAAATGAGCCATCCAGCCAGGGTTATAAGTGGGAGGCTTTATAACGATTATATATCTGGCATGGTGCTAAGTACTGTTCCTGTGTTACCTCATTAAATCCCTTCAAAAAGTCTTTGAGACACCTATTATTATTCTTATTTTACATATGAGGAAACTGAAGAGAATGAGGTCAATGACTGATGTCTCTTTTATACATGATCTGAAGGTCACAGCAAGCAGCAGCTCTACCCAAGTGTGACAATAGTGGCTCCTGCTTCCTGAGTGCTGACTCTACGTCAACACTTCCTAGTCACCCTTTTTCCTTCTTACATGGCCCTGAAAATTGAGGATTATGATCAGAAGTGTTTGGTAAACGTTTAACCAATGCCTCTCTGAGAGAAAATGCTCTGGTTCCTAATGTTTGCCAATTACCACAGTGTAAATATTCCCACTATAGTAAATTTCAAGTTACTGACAGGACATTATTGAATGTGGAGTGGGAAAAGATGCACACAGTTGGCCCTTGGGAGATGGTGGGAACTGGGTCCAGCACACAACTGGCCTATGATTACATATAAGAAATTAGGAAACAGCCCTTCTCAGTGGTAGAGCTCAGCCCAGCATGTGGAAGTTCCAGGTTCAAATCCCGGTCAGGACACACAGGAGAAGCAACCATCTGCTTCTCCACTCCTCCTCTTCCTCCCCCCCCTCCTCCTCCTCCTCCTCTTGCTCCTCCTCCTCTTCCTCCTCCTCCTCCTCCTCCTCCTCCTCCTCCTTCTTCTTCTTCTTCTCTCTCTCTCTCTCTCTCTCTCTCTCTCTCCTTCCCTTCCCCTCCTGCAGCCATGGTTAAAATGGTTCAAACAATTTGGCCCCAAGCGATGAGGATGGCTCCATGGCTTCATCTCAGGTGCTGAAATAGTTCAGTTGCCAAGCATCAGAGCAGCGGCCCCAGATGGGCAGAGCATTGCCTTATAAGGGGTTTGCCAGGTAGATCCCAGTGGGGATCCATGCGGGAGTCTGTCTCTCTGTCTCCCTGCCTCCCAGCCTCTTAATAAAAAAAGAAAAAAATAAAAAGAATGAAGGAAACAAAGGCTTCCAGATCTTAGGATACTTGTCTGAGGTTGGTTAGCTGGTCAAGGGAGAGGGAAAGAGGTGAGAGGGTGATGAGTTCAGACAGGAGCAGACGAGGCAGGAAGTTGGGGGTGAGCGGGGGGAGGGGGGGGGACTGTGAGAACCTCACCTCCTTCTCTGAAGACTCCTCGCCTTGGAATGTGGTGGGTGGGGAGTCAGGCTCAGTTTGTGGGGGTGGTTTCTGGGGGCCCCCCAGACCTGCCAGCGTGTCTTCCATCATCCACAGCTGCTGCTGAGCAGACGTTCTTTCCTGGTGGGGAAGAAAGGGATGTGCTTCTCAAAGGTGGGGAAATGCAAAAGGGTTCAAGTTTACAGGACACACAGAAGGTCTGAAATCAGCTGGGCTGTATTTATGGAGTCACAAATGGACAATGTGTGCATATGGAGGTAATATTTGTGGATATCCATTTCCATATGGATTTCTCACCAATCCACCACCATTTATCACAAACACGGTCTTTTTATACTGCTCTGCAGTAATACCTCTGTCATAAATAGGCATCCCTATAAATATATGAGTCTGTTTCTGAATACCCTACTTGATTTCTTTTGTCTATTTGTCTAACCTTGTGTGGATACTATACTGTCTTTTATTTTAATTTTTTAATATTTTTCTATGATCCTTGACACTCAATATGATGTACTACTTCCTTTTTTCTTTATATTTTATTTATTCATTTTAAAAGAGAGAGAGAGAGAAAAAGAGAGGAGGGAGGAGCAGGAAGCATCCACTCCCCTATGTGCCTTGACCAGGCAAGCCCAGGGTTTCGAACTGGCGACCTCAGTGGTCCAGGTCGACACTTTATCCACTGTGCCACCACAGGTCAGACTACACGGTCTTATTCTATTTATTTATTTATTGTTGATTGATTTTAGAGAGAGAGAGAGGAAGAGGGGACAGAGAGAAAGAAACATTCATTTGTTGTTCCACTTAGCTGTGCATTCATTGGTCACTTCCCGCATGTCCCCTAACTGAGGATTGAACCCACAACCTTGGTGTTTCAGGACAATGCTCTAACAAATTGAGCTAAACACCCAGGACTACACTATTGGGTTTTTTGTTTTTGGTTTTGTGACAGAGAGAGTCAGAGAGGGGGACAGATAGGGACAGACAGACAGGAAGGGAGAGAGAGAGATGCGAAGCATCAATTCTTTGTTGTTGCACCTTAGTTGTTCATTGATAGCTTTCTTATATGTGCCTTGACTGGTGGCTACAGTAGAGCAAGTGACCCCCTGCTCAAGCCAGCGACCTTGGGCTTCAAGCCAGTGACCTTTGGGCCCAAGCCAGCAACCATGGGGTCATGTCTATGATCCCACACTCAAGCCAGCAACCCGCACTCAAGCAGGATGAGCCTGTGCTCAAACGGGTGACCTCGGGGTTTCAAACCTGAGTCCTCCTGTGTCCCAGTGTGATGCTCTATCCACCACACCACCACCTGGTCAGGTAGGCTAAACTGTCTTATTAACTGTAGCTTTACAGTCAGTCTTGACATATAGTTGTGTTAGTCCTCCTGCTTTGTTCTTAGAGTTGCTTAGGCTATTCTTGGCTTTTTGTACTTCCAAATACAATTTAGAGTCAGCTCGTCCACCTCCACACAAATAACTTCTGGATTTGTTTTGGATTGCACATCCCCTGTGATCCTCACTGGGGAAATTCACTTGGAGAGACTATATCTTTGCATTAACGCATTTTCCCTATTCATGAACACTGTATATCTCCCATTTATATAGGTCTTTACCTTCTCTCAATGATGCTCCGTGGCATCTTGCTTATCTTTCATGTGCTTTCTTTGTAGATATTTAATTTGTTTATGTTAATTACAAACACTACTGTTTATATATTTTATTTATTTATCTATCTTTTTTTTTTTTACAGGGACAAAGAGAGAGTCAGAGAGAGGGATAGATAGGGACAGACAGACAGGAACGGAGAAAGGTGAGAAGCATCAATCATTAGTTTTTCATTGCCGTTGCGACACCTTAGTTGTTCATTGATTGCTCTCTCACATGTGCCTTGACTGCGGGCCTTCAGCAGACGGAGCCACCCCTTGCTGGAGCCAGCGACCTTGGGTCCAAGCTGGCGAGCTTTTGCTCAAGCCAGATGGGCCCGCGCTCAAGCTGGCGACCCCGGGGTCTCGAACCTGGGTCTTCCGCATCCAAGTCCGACGCTCTATCCACTGCGCCACCGCCTGGCCAGGCTATCTATCTATTTATTTCAGTGACAGAGAGAGGGACAAATAGGGACAGACAGGCAGTAAGGGAGAGAGATGAGAAGCTTCAATTCTTTGTTGAGGAACCTTAGTTGTTTAGATTGTTTTCTCATATGCGCCTTGACCGAGGGGCTACAGCAGAGCAAGTGACCCCTTGCTCAAGCCAGCAATCTTGGGCTCAAGCTGGAGAGCCTTGCTCAAACCAGATGAGCCCGTGCTTAAGCTGGCAACCTCAGGTTTTCAAACCCGGGTTCTCCGCATCCCAGTCTAACACCCTATCCACTGCGCCGCCTGGTCAGGCTATAAATATTTATTTTCTAATTTTTTGGCACTAGCAAATAGTAAGACAAGTGCTATTAACCTTGTATTCAGTGACCTTGCTAAATATGCTTATCCTGATAATATATTTGGAAATTATTTTGGATATTCTACATATACACAATCATGACATATGTACATAAACATAGCTTTATTTCTTTCTTGTCCTTATATCTTTTATTTCACAGATTTGTACTGTCTGGGACCTTTGATATAATGTTGACTAGAACTGATAATAGCAGACATCCTTGTCTTATTCCACATATCAGGGGGAAAGTTTTCAATATTTCATTGACCACTATAATGTTTGTTGTAAATTTATTATAGATGTGCCTGACCAGGCGGTGGCGCAGAGGATAGAGTGTCAGATTGGGATGTGGAAGACCCCAAGGTTCGAGATCCCAAGGTCACCAGCTTGAGCGTGGGCCCATCTGGCTTGAGCAAAAGCTCGCCAGCTTGGACCCAAGGTCGCTGGCTCCAGCAAGGCGTTGCTCGGTCTGCTGAAGGCCCGTGATGCTTCTCACCTCTCTTTGTTCCTGTCTGTCTGTCCTTATCTGTCCCTCTTTCTGACTCTTTCTCTGTCCCTGTAAAAAAAAAAATTGCCTGACCTGTGGTGGCACAGTGGGATACAGTGTCGACCTGGAACACTGAGGTCACTGGTTCGAAACCCTGGGCTTGCCTGGTCAAGGCACATATGGAATGCTTCCTGCCCTTCTCTCTCTCCCTCTTTCCCTCTCTCTCTCTTCTCCTCTCTGAAAAAAAAAAAAAATTGAATAAATAAAGTATTTAAAAAATTATTATAGATGTATTTTATTAGATTAAGGAAGTTTCCTTTTATTCCTACTTTGCTGAGAGCTTTTATCATGAATGGGTGTTGAATTTTGTCATTTTTTCGCCTGAATTATTGAGACAATCATGTGGCTTTTTTCCATTATTTTGTTAAATGTGGTGAAATATCTGGACTGATTTTATTTATTTTTTGCTTTTTTTTTGCTTTAGAGAATACCAGACTTAAACAGTGCTTAGACTGATTTTCTTTTTTATTTTAATTAATGCTAGAGTCTTTTTTTTTTACTTTATTTTTTTATTTTTTATTTTTTACAGGGACAGAGAGAGTCAGAGAGAGGGATAGATAGGGACAGACAGACAGGAACGAAGAGAGGTGAGAATCATCAATCATTAGTTTTTCGTTGCCGTTGCGACACCTTAGTTAGTTGTTCATTGATTGCTTTCTCACACGTGCCTTGACCATGGGCCTTCAGCAGACCGAGCAACCCCTTGCTGGAGCCAGCGACCTTGGGTTCAAGTTGGCGAGCTTTTGCTCAAGCCAGATGGGCCTGCACTCAAGCTGGCAAGCTCGGGGTCTCGAACCTGGGTCTTCCGCATCCCAGTTCGACGCTCTATCCACTGCGCCACCGCCTGGTCAGGCGCTAGAGTCTTTTTTTTTTAACTTTTTTTAAAATTTTTATTTATTCATTTTAGAGAGGAGAGATAGAGAAAGAGAGAAGGGGGAAGGAGCAGGAAGCATCAACTCCCACACATGCCCTGACCAGGCAGCCCAGGGTTTTGAACGGTCGACCTCAGCATTTCCAGGTCGACGCTTGATCTACTGCACCACCACAAGTCAGGCTAGACTGATTTTCAAGTGTTAAACTAACCTTGCATTTCTATAGTAAACCCTTGGTTGTGATGTATTATTCTCTTCATATATTGCTGGTAGTGAGTAATATTTAACTCAATAAGTGAGGGATTAATGTTGAGGGTGAATTTTAGGAAGAAACGGGAAGGTTTAGCATGAAGTCAGTACACCTTTAATACTAGAAGTCAATGTCTTTTTTTTTTCTTTTAGAGAGAGAGAGAAGAGGGGAGAGAGATATAAAGCATCAATTCGTATTTGCTTCACTTTAGTTGTTCATTGATTGCTTCTCATATGTGTTTTGATGGGGGCTGGGGTCAGGGGGCTCCAGCTAAGCCAGTGACCCCTTGCTCAAGCCAGCGTGTTTGCACTCAAGCCAATAATCATAGGGTCATGTCTATGATCTCACACTTAAGCCTTGACCCAGGTTCATGCTGGTGAACCTGTGCTCAAGCTGGATGAGTCCGGCAACCTCAGGGTTTTGAACCTGGGACCTCAGTGTCCCAAGCTGATGCTCTATCCACTGTGCCACCACAAGTCAGGCTAAATAAATAAATTTAAAAAAAACATTTAAAATGAAACGAAAGGACATAGGGGGAGGAGCTTGTGATAAAGTGGGAAGTACTTCAATTCAATGGGAGAAGCTTAAATGCCCAAAAGGTTTCCAGGTGGGCTTGGACTGGAGGTGAGGACTTGGGGACTTGGGATGGGGATGTACCTGGGGGGACCCAAGGTGCAGCAGGTACTCAAGGGTCTCTCTCAAGGTGCCCAGCTCCTGTTCCAGGCTGCTGTACATGTCCCAAACCCGCTCTTGCTCCTCGGGTCCCGGAAAGAGGGAGACATAGAGTTAGCATGCCCACCCACTAGGCCTTTCTCCACTCCATCTTCTCCCAGCTCAGGAGGAAGGGACACTTGGTCCCTGGTGCCATGGAAGAGGGGGTACATAAACTACAATTCCCAAAGGCCTCTTGACTCCAACTCCTGAGAACCCGAGTCTATATGAGACCTGCCATTCTAAGGAGCTGCTAGTATAGAGAAGTGAGCTTCCTCTGAATCCTCTGAATTACCCTGCACTGCCCAAGGGCACATCTAATGAATTCTTGGGACAGTCAGACCACAGCCCCTATGCACTCCTGGGAGCAGAAAGCTCCCTGCCAATACCAATAATAGTAATGATAGCAGCTAACATGTACTAGGCACTTAATGTGTGTGTTAGGTACTGTTCTTAGCACTCATTTAATTCTTGTGACCTAGGTACTATTAATGTTTCCATTTGACAGATAATGACATTTATAGCTAACACTTAAATATTGCATAGTATATGCCAGGTACCTCAGAATTCGATATTCATTCATTCATTTACATATATTTATGAAATCATCACAATGACCTTATGAAGTAAATACTATATTTATCATCTCGAGTTTACATAAGATGTATCTAAGACCCCGAGGGACTTTTCTAAGGTCACACAGCTACTACAAGTAGGAGCTGACATTCAAGGCCAGGAATCCCTTATCAAAATCACCTTCTTAAACCACTAAAGTCAGTTCTGTATCTTCATGGCTGCTCACCCTCTGGGATGGTCTGGGATGGTCAAGATCACTGGTTTAAAATTTGGGGAGGGGGCAGTTCTCAAGAACTACCTTCCCATAAATTAGTTCCTGGGGTCCATCCCCTTCAGGAACAACCTGCAAATCCTAGGGACCCCTGAAAGGGCACGTCCCTTCCCAGATGCTCACCTGAGTCAGGTGACAAAGAGTGGCCCTCACACTGACCAGTCGGTCCTGCAGAAGGCGCTGGCGCCCCCAGGCCCTCTGGGGAGCCGCAGCCTCCCTGCTTGCTTGGCCCAGCTGCTGCCTGGTCAACTCCAAGGCTGCTTCCAGCTGCTCCTGCACCGAGAGGTTGAAAAGGTTAACCCTCTGAAGCCACACCCAGCCGCAGGGAGGGGTTCGGAGGTGGGGCCTCTTCCCGGGGGGCGGGACTTGTTCCCGTCCCACACGCCATGCCTTCTCCTCCTGTCTCCCGTCTATCTCCTCCTGCAGTCTCTTCAGGAGCCGGTCCTGCCCACACAACTTGGTCAACAGCGTCTGAAGAAAGGAGAACGGGAGCTGTTTATGGACCAGATCTGGCTCTTCCCCCTGTCTCTCTCCAACACCCTCCACCTAGAATGTTCTCTCCCCAACTCTGAGAACTCAGGAGGGGTTGGATCCGGGAGAACTCACATCTGTCTCCAAGCTTCGGTGGAAGGTTGAATCCAGGGGAGGACCCGGCTGAGAAAAAGGAGAAAAGCTGGGGGTCACATGGGCAGACAGGCCCTTACTGTTGCTCAGGGCTGAGCCTAGCTCCCTTCGCACTGACAGACATCCCTCTTCTTGGTAGCTTTGTTCCAAGCTTTAGCAAAACTCGGCAAACCAATTGTCTAATTATTGGCTTTAGGAAGATACAATGGTCTCCATTACCAAATAGCTATAGCAAATATTATAATTAATGGGAAAAATATTTTTTTAAAGATTTTTAATAAAATCGTATTTATTGATTCATTTTAGAGAGAGAGTGGAAGGGAGAGAGAGATAAAGAGAAACATCAGTTTGATGTTCCACTTATTCACGCATTTGTTGGTTGATTCTTATACGTGCCCTGACCCGGGATTAAACCCTTAACCTTGGCATTTTGGGACAATGCTGTAACCAACTGAGCTACCCAGATGGTATCATGGAAAAACTTAGATATTTCCTTTACGTCTGAGAATAAAACAAGGATGCTTCCTACCACTGTCACTGACTAACATAGCATTAGAGATCCTTACTGATGCTATAAGAGAATGGAAACAGAAAGAGGTGTAAGAATAGAAAGGGAGCCTGGCCTGTGGTGGCGCAGTGGATAAAGTGTCGACCTGGGAACACTGAGGTCGCCAGTTCAAAACCCTGCACTGGTCTGGTCAAGGCACATATGGGAGTTGATACTTCCAGCCCCTCCCCCCTTTCTCTCTTTCTCTCTCTTGCTCTGTGTCTCCTCTCTAAAATGAATAAAATAAAAATAAAAAATAAAAAAAAATAATAAAAAAAAGAATAGAAGGGAAATAAAACCATCAGTTACAAATGATATGCTTATCCACCTAGAAAAGCCAACAGAATCAAAGAGTGATTAGAACAAATAAGACAATTCAGCAAGGATGCTGAGTGCAATATGAAACTACAAACTAATAACGTATCGACACTATCAATAACTAGAAAACATAATTTCATTTTATTATTATTTTTTAAAATATGAAATGCTGCCTGACCAGATGGTGTTGCAGTGAATAGAGTGTCAGACTGGGAGGCAGAGGACCCAGGTTTGAGACCCCGAGGTCGCCGGTTTGAGTGCGTCCTCATCTGGCTTGAGTGTGTGGGGTTGCTGGCTTGAGCTTGGGATCAAAGACATGAACCCAAGTTCGCTGGCTTGAACCTAAAGATTGCTGGCTTGAAGCTCAAGGTCACTGGTTTGAGCAACAGGCCACTTGTTCTGCTGGACCCCCCCCCCCCCCCGTTAAGGCACATATCAGAAAGCAATCATTGAACAACTCAGGAACCGCAACAAAGAATTGATGCTCATCATTTCTCTCTCTTCCTGTCTGTCTGTCCCTCTCTCTAACTCTGTCTCTGTCAAAAATATATGGAATGCTGCTTTGGCCTGACCTGTGGTGGCTCAATAGATAAAGGGTCCACTTGGAATGCTGAGTTTGCTGGTTCAAGGCACTGGCCTTGCCTGGTCAAGGCATATATGGGAGTTGATGCTTCCTGCTCCTCCTCCCTTCTCTCTCTCTCTCTTGCCTCACTAAAATCAAAAAAAATTTTTGTGTGTTTGATAGAAATAGAGAGAGGGACATATAGGGACAGAGAGGAAGGAAGAGATGAGAAGCATCAATTCTTCCTTGCGGCTCCTTAGTTGTTAAATGATTGCTTTCTCATACGTGCCTTGATGAGGGGGGAGGGCTTCAGCAGAGCTAGCGACCTCTTGCTCAAGCCAGCAACCTTAGGGCTGGCTCAAGCCAGCGAGCCCGCACTCAAGCTGGTGAGCCTGTGCTCAAGCCAGCGACCTCAAGATTTTGAACCTGGGTCCTCTACATCCCAGTTCCTCTACATCCTAGCCCAACACTCTATCCATTGCACCACCACCTCGTCAGGCAATAAATAATTTTTTTTTTTAAATGGAATGTTTCACAAATTTTCATGTCAGTCTTAAACAGTGGATATGCTAATCTTCTCTGTATCATTCCAATAAAAGAAATAATTTTTAAAAGATACCATTCAGCCTGACCAGGCGGTAGCGCAGTGAATAGAGCATCGGACTGGGATGCGGAAGACCCAGGTTCAAGACCCCGAGCTCGCCAGCTTGAGTGCGGGCCCATCTGGCTTCAGCAAAAGCTCATCAGCTTGTACCCAAGGTCGCTTGCTCCAGCAAGGGGTTGCTCGATCTGCTGAAGGCCCACAGTCAAGGCACATGTGAGAAAGCAATCAATGAACAACTAAGGTGTTTCAATGGCAACGAAAAACTAATGATTGATGCTTCTCACCTCTCTCTGTTCCTGTCTGTCTGTCCCTATCTATCCCTCTCTCTGATTCTCTCTCTCTCTGTCCCTGTAAAAGAAAAAAAAAAAGAAGATATCATTCAGCCCCTGGCTGGGTAACTCAGTTGGTTAGAGCATCATCCTGATACATCAAGGTTGTGGATTGGATCCTCGATCAGGGCACATACAAGAATCAACCAATGAGTACATAAGTGAGTGGAGCAACAAACTGATGTTTCTCTCTCTCCCCCTCCCTTTCTTTCTTTCTAAAATCAATCAATCAATCAATCAATTTTTAAGATTTTATTTATTGATTTTAGAGAGAGAGAGAAAGGTAGGGAGGTGGGGAGAGATGGGAAGCATCAACTTGTAGCATTTGCTTCTCTCATATGCCTTGACCAGGCAAGCCCAGGGATTTGAACCAGCGACCTCAGCATTCCAGGTCAACCCTTTATCCACTGTGCCACCACAGGTCAGGCAAAAATATCTTTTTAAATAAGATACCATTAAAATAGCTATAAAAACTATCAGGCATTTAGACATTACCCTAACTAAAAATACATAGAATCTTTATGGAAAAACTTTAAAACTCAACTAGCCCCGGCCGGATAGCAAGGTTGGTTGGAGCGTCATTCAGAAGCGCAGAGATTGCCAGTCAGGGCACATACAGGAACAGATATTCCTGTCTGTCTGTCTCTCTTCCTGCCTCTAAATAAATAAATAAACAAACAAACAAACTTAAATAAAAGATCTAGAAGATACGAACAGATAGAGAGAGAACCTATGTATGTGCTTCCTGTTTGCAGCAGCTAATAGAAGCGCCTACTGGAGGGCATGGAAACAAACATCCAGTCTTGTCTAAGCATACTAGCCCAGGAGATGACATTCAGCAGAGGAAAGGAATCAAGAGAGGGGCTCTGACAGATTCAAGGTGCCCTGGGATACTTGCCAATAAAACCATGGAAGCCCGAGTCCCTGGAGGTCTCGGGGGAAGCTGGATATAAGTGGAGGAGCCAGAGGGAGCCTAGGAAGAATAATGAAAAAGAGATGTTTTGAAATTGGCATGTCGCCTGACCAGGTGGTGGCGCAGTGGATAGAGCGTCAGACTGGGATGCGGAAGAATCCAGGTTTGAGACCCTGATGTCGCTAGCTTGAGTGTGGGCTCATCTGGTTTGAGCAAAAGCTCACCAGCTTGGACCCAAGGTCACTGGGTCCAGCAAGGGGTTACTCAGTCTGCTGAAGGCCCACGGTCAAGGCACATATGAGAAAGCAATGAATGAACAACTAAGATGTCGCAACAGCAACAAAAAAGTGATGATTGATGCTTCTCATCTCCGTTCCTGTCTGTCTGTCCCCATCTGTCCCTCTCTCTGATTCTCTCTCTGTCTCTATAAAAAAAAGACATTCGCATGTCTTAGCAACAAATATTAAGTGGGTGTGTCCACTGAAGTGCTATAGGAGACTCTCTGAGGTTCAAAACTGCCCCCCCCAAAAAAACTGAACCCCAAAAACTTCCTCAACTACCAGCTCTCTGGCTGAGTGCCATTGTGGGAACACAAAAATGTTAATAGAGAAGCCTGGCCAAACAGCCTCAGGGGTCTGACCAGGCAGTGGTGCAGTGGAAAGAGCATCGGACTGGGATGTAGAAGACCCAGGTTTGAGACCCCAAGCTCGCCAGCTTGAGCGTGGGCCCATCTGGCTTGAGCAAAAGCTCATCAGCTTGGACCCAAGGTCGCAGACTCCAGCAAGGGGTTGCTGGGTCTGCTGAAGGCCGGCAGTCAAGGCACATGTGAGAAAGCCATCAATGAACAACTAAGGTGTCGCAACGAAAAACTAATGATTGATGCTTCTCATCTCTCTCCGTTCCTGTCTGTCTATCCCTCTCTCTGACTCTCTCTCTCTCTGTCCCTGTAAAAAAAAAAAAACAACAAGAAACATCCCAGGGGCCGATGGAAGTTGCAATCCGTTCTCTCACACTTGTAGTTAGCTATGGATATTTTGGTCTACAATCCCCATGATGCTCAGAGAAAGCAGCAGGTGACCAACATGGAAAGATAAACTAGAGACATAAGGCAGTTGCAACCCACACTACTTCTCATGGCATTGTCTTGGAGAGTATTCTGGACAACAGTCTCCATAACGCCGAAGGTGTAATGGCCTGAGACCAGCTCAAAAAGAAGTCCTGTCCATTACAGTATTGGGAGATAAAGTCAGCTCTCCCTTTCACATCCTAACCCAGCTGTGACTATGCTGAACTACAATCCCCATGATGCTTAGGGGGCAATTGACCGGCCTAAAACGACAGCCCAATGACCATAATGGAGATGTAGTCCTCCGCCCTATCACCTCTCTACTCACCTGCGTTCTGGCCTCCTGATTCCAGTGCTGGGGGATCCTGGGGGGCCTTCCCCCCCCAGCCTCGGAGGGGGGTCCTCGGCGGGGAGTTGGGGGTCGGGAAAGCGTCTGGCGCTGGGGGCCCCAATCCAGGGGAGGCCGCACATCGATGCGACTCAGTGGGGTATGGGGTCTGGCAGGGAGTGCTGTGTTACTTAAGGAGGGAGGAAGTCTGCGTGCAGGGGCAGAACGGGGCCGGGGGCGGCTCAGAGGGGATGGAGGATGAGAGAGGGGTGTGAACAGGCTGTGGGAAGGAGAAAAGCGGGAACCGGGTCAAACAGAGCCCCTCACCCCACTCTACCCACCAAGTCAGTCCCAAGGACGTGTCTCCCTTTAGTGCGTCTCACTGTCCCTCCAAGAGAAGAACTCTCCTCTTAGCCAGATCCTGAATAATTTCCCCCTTTGTGGCATCTTCTCTTTAAGCCTTTTCTCCCACAGGCTCTGACCCCACAAGAACCCGAGTAAACCACACTTAAGCAAGGAAGCGAAAGCCACGCCCCGAATCAATCCCAGTCCCCGCCCTTTCCTTGGGCCAAGCCCCCAGTATAGCTTTTTTCCCCAGTAGCGCAATAAAACTTTCTCCTCCCAGACTCCCTCGTCCAGCTTACTCCGGGCTCCTCGTCCTCTGAATTCCAGGTCCAGATTGCAGGTCGGCCGTGGGGCTGGGAGTGAGTAGCGCGGGTCGGCCACGACCTCTGGAAAGCCGAGCCACTTCTGGTGATTCTAAGCTGCGCTCCTCTTCCCCTTTGCTTACCTCCGGGGGACCACCGGGGCCGCCAGGGCCTTCCCCAGGCTGGGGCCGTGTAGGTGACCTGGGTCGCCCACTAGCGAGTGGGCACAGAAAAAGACATCACTCCTTTGAACCTCATAAGAGCCTCACTTTACAGATTAAGGCACAGAGACCTATACAGAAAAAGAGGGGAGGTGGTGCACTCTAAACCATTGTCCCTGTTTTGCAGATGGGAAAACTAAGGTCCGAGTGTGGGAGTGACTTGTATAGGACCATAAGGTCTATCCGAGTCACTGAATCCAATGCCCCAGACTGCACATCTCCAGCCTGAAAACTGGGCCAGGCTGGCCAGAGACAGGAGCCTTTTTTTTTTTTTCTAATCTGACATTGTTTAAGGGGGCAACCTCAGACTTCTGAGGATGCCAGAGAATGCATTCCACTGAGAAGGGAGTTGGACGAAGTGATGGACCGATAGAGGGAAAGACTTTGTCGATTGGAAGAGTTGGATTTCTTCCGATGAGGCCTGAAGGACGGATTATATATATTGATTTATTTCAGAGTGAGAGAGAGGAAGGGAGAGAGACAGAAACATCGATCTGTTTCAGTATGTGTCCTGACGGGGGATGGAATCGGCAATCTTTAAGTATCAGAACGATGCTCCTAACAAATGACCAGGGCAAAGATGGAGTCTTCTTAGCGAGCAGATCAGAGAGGTGTGAAGGATCTTATTAGACTGACCCAGGTTGGAACCGCAGGGTCAGGGGCGTGGCCTACAACTCACCAATCCTCCCCCTCCGCGCGGGAGGCCCTGCCCAGAGCCCGTAGCCAGCCTCGCAGGTCCTCCAGCGTGTCAGCAGCCAGGACATAGGTCCTCATGCCTGGATGCTCCGCCTGCGGCAAGAGAGAGCTGGGAAACAGGACGCCCGGACCCTTCAAAAACGAGAACGCGGCCTGACTGGGCGATGGCGCAGTGGATGGAGCGTCCAACTGGGATGCAGAGGACCCAGGTTCGAGACCCCGCGGTCGCCAGCTTCAGCGCGGGCTCATCTGGTTTGAGCAAAACTCACCAGCTTGGACCCAGGGTTGCTGGCTTGAGCAAGGGGTTACTCTGTCTGCTGTACCCCCCTGGTCAAGGCACATGTGAGAAAGCAGTCAATGAACAACTAGGGTGTCGCAACGAAAAACTGATGATTGATGCTTCTCATCTCTCTGTTGCTTCTCATCTCTCTCCATTCCTGTCTGTCTGTCTCTATCTGTCCCTCTCTCAGACTCTCTCTGTCTCTGTAAAAAAAAAAAAAACAAAACAAAAAAAACACCGAGAATGCCATCCATCCTAGCCAAGATCTTTTATCTCCAATAATGGATGCCTCCAGGCCTGTCCGCAGTGCCTGGGGCCTTATTGCCCACAGTGGGATGGAGGGACTGACTCACTGTGAAGGTGAAACGCCGCCCTCTGGGGGCTCCTGGCCCGTCTGGCCTGATACTGTAACTGGGGAGCAGAACGCTGCCCAGGACGCTCTCCTCACGGCTGTCTGCAAAGGAGGGACCGGGGTCAGGGGTCACACAGAGATCTGAAGACCAAGAGGCTAGAGTAAAAGGAGGGTGAGAGAGGCGTCTGACATCCCACGTCAGTTGGAGCACTGACCCTTGTAATAGAAGAGGCAATGGCCAGAGAGGACGAACCAGCGACGTTTCCAGAGCCGGAGCCCAGAGCTGTCCTGAAGAGAGAGAGTGGGAGGAGAGTCATGAGGACAGGGGAGAGGAAAAAAGAAGATGAAGACAATGACACTTTTTGGGAGCAAAGACCCAGAAAGCGGGGAGGACAGAAACATGTCATGCGATAGATTCGGATGGAGAACCAAAAGGCAGTGTCCCGTCGTTGAGAGGACATACAACTCTAGACACGGTCCGACCTGAGTTTGACTCCTAGCTCCATCACTTGCAAACCATGCCCTTAAACAAGTCCTTTCCCTACCAGGGCTCTGAGGTTTTCTCATCTGTCAGGGGGATATTGAGAAGTCACAGGAAGGTTGGAACAAGATATGTACCACATGCAGGGAGGGGCTGCATATAACTGATTATTCTGAGACCTGAGACACGGAGCGGCCAGGAAGGGGGCAGTAAGTCGTAACTCAAAAGCTACATCTCCCAGTCCCCTCTGCCAGAACTACTCCAACCTGTGCTCGTCTTCTCCAGTCCCTTCCCACAGAAGCAGCAGGATCCTTTAGAAGGATAAATCAGAGCATGTGGGTCCTCTGCTCAAAACAGAGCTCACTGTCACACTAAGAATAAATCACCAATTCCTCACCCTCGTTTACTGGTTTACAGGGAATCTCAAACTTGGGCAGGCATAAAACTCATAAGGAGGGCTGTTAAAACCTGGGTGTAGTTCCCAGAGTTCCCGAGTTAGCAGATCTGGGGCACTGCTTGACTGCTTGACGATCCATCTGTCTAGCAAATTCTCAGATGATGCTGACATACTAGTCTGGGACCACACTTTGAGAATTACTGCCCCAGCGTTGGCCTGCTGCAGGGTCTTTTGCTTTCAGAATCCCTCTACTCCCTGACCAGGCAGTGGCGCAGTGGATAGAGCATCGGACTGGGATGCAGAGGACCCAGGTTTGAGACCTCGAGGTCACCAGCTTGAGCGCGGGCTCCTCTGGCTTAAACAAAAAAAAAAAAAAAAGCTCACCAGCTCCCTGGCTCAAGCAAGGGGTTGCTGGGTCTACTGAAGGCCCGTGGTCAAGGCACATATGAGAAGGCAATCAATGAACAACTAAGGTGTCACAATGGCAACAAAAAAGTGATGACTGATGCTTCTCATCTCTCTCCATTCCTGTCTGTCCCTGTCTATCCCTCTTTCTGACTCTCTCTCTGTCCCTGTAAAAACAAAAACAAAACAAAACAAAAAAAAAAACAATCCCTCTGCCCCCCACCTCCCTCAGATCTCAGCATGATGGGTAGCTCCTTGTCATTCAGTCTTCAGCTCAAATATCATCTCCTCAGAGACACCTTCTGTGACCAAAGGTAGCTTTCATCCCTTGGCCACTTGTGGAAACATCCCCATGCTATTTCTTTTTCTTTTTTATACAGGAACAGAGAGAGTCAGAGAGAGGGACAGATAGGGACAGACAGACAGGAACGGAGAGAAAGGTGAGAAGCATCAATCATTAGTTTTTCACTGCTGTCGCAACACCTTAGTTGTTCATTGACTGCTCCCTCACATGTGCCTTGACCGCGGGCCTTCAGCTGACCAAGAAACCCCTTGCTGGAGCCAGCGAACTTGGGTCCAAGCTGACGAGGTTTGGCTCAAACCAGATGGGCCCGCGTTCAAGCCGGTGAGCTCGGGGTCTTGAACCTGGGTCTTCTGCATCCCAGTCCAATGCTCTATCCACTGCGCCACCGCCTGGTCAGGCCCCATGCTATTTCTTCACAGCACTTCATTTCACAAGAATTCCTACAATCTGAAATCATTGATTTCCTACTTCTTATTTATATATTATATACAACATATATTATTTTGCTTACTCCACTTATTTATATACTAATTTGCTATCCATCCCCATCCCCACCCCCATCTTGAATGGACTATAGATAGTCATCCTATTTGCATGGTATGTGACCCAGGTCTTGGCACATTGCCATGTCCAAGATGTGGTCGCTGAATGGATGAATGAAACAATGGCAGAAGAAGGGAGAAGCAGTGAGATCAAAAAATAAAAAATGTTAGAGACTTGAAAAAAGAAATAGCGGACAGCCCGGGGCACAGCCCCTAGCGTCACTCAGAGTGTCCTTGCCCTTCCCTGTTCACACCACCTGCTTATGCAGCCAGCCTCGGATGTGCACTGGGAGGTTGGGATCCCTTCTGAGCGCATTTCCCCTCTTCCCGAAGGCGTGCACCTTGCTCACTGCCCGAGTGTGCTTCTGAGGAAAGAAGGACAAAGTGAACAGGACCTCTGGATGAGCTTGGGGAGGCTGGACAGAAGGACACAGGCAACTCCCTCGCTTGGCTGTCCATAAAAACCAGTCCACTGAGGGAGTGAGGATTTTTTTTTAAGAAAAAAAATTTTTTTTGCCTGACCAGGTGGTGGGGCAGTGGATAGAGCATCGGACTGGGATACGGAGGACTCAGGTTCGAGACACCGAGGTCCCCAGCTTGAGCAAGGGTTCATCTGGTTTGAGCAAAAGCTCACCAGCTTGGACCCAAGGTTGCTGGCTTGAGCAAGGGATTACTTGGTCTGCTGTAGCTCCCTGGTCAAGGCATGTATGAGAAAGCAATCAATGAACAACTAAAGTGCCACAACAAAAAACTAATGATTGATGCTTCTCATCTCTCTCCGTTCCTGTCTGTCTATCCCTCTCTCCGGCTCTCTCTCTGTCTTTGTAAAAAAAAAAAAAAAAAAAAAAAATTGTTTTTGAGAGAGAGGCAGGGAGATAGAGAGACAGGAAAATCAAGCTACTCCTCCTGGATGTGCCCTGACTGGGGAATCAAACCGGCAACCTTTGCGCTTCAGGATGATGCTCCCACCAACCAAGCTATCTGGCCAGGGCTTAATTTTTTTTATTGACTTTTAGAAAGACAGAGGGAGAAATAGGGAGAGGAGAGGGGAAAGGGAAGCATTTGTTGTTCCACGGAGTTGTGCATTCTTTTTTTTTTCTTTTCATTTTCTTTCTTTATTTTCTTTCTTTCTTTCTTTCTTTCTTTCTTTTTTTTTTTTTTTTTTTTTTTTTTTGTTGTTGCTTTCTGTGTATGCCCTGACCAGGGATTGAACCCGCAACCTTGTTTCAGGACGATGCTCTTAACCAATTGAGTGAGATAACCGGCCAGGGACTTAATTTTTTATTAATTTTAGAGGGTCTAAGAAGGAGAGTGAGAGAGAGAAAGGGGTAGGAGGGATGGTGTTGGGCAGATAAAATATATTATGCTCACTTTGTTAAAGATGGCGCTGCCCACATGGAAGTTTGTTGATATTAATATGTGTTCTGGGACAGGCTGTGGGCAGGCCGGGTTGTTATAGCCTAAGGCTTAGTTTAAGAGTAAGCTCTTCCCCACACCCTTGACTGATTGGATGATGTAGGGTGGTGCACTCTCCTGAGGAATCTCATTATACAGAGACTTCCTTGTTTGTATAATTGGATTAAAGGGTTTGATTCTATGGTATAAAGTGGGAGAGACCAGTAGCTTGATCTCTCTCTCTTGGTTCCTGAGGTATTAGAAAGGAGAGCAGATTGAGGCCACGTGGAGGAGAAGAAGCAGCCAAGATGGCAGAGTGCTGAGGGAGAAACCAGTTTGTGCAGAGTTTGTGCTGGAGAAGGAGATAGGGAACAGAGGTGAATAAGTCTGGTGAGCTAGAAAGCTTTGATGCTAGGAAACTCGGATAAGTCAGTAGCTTTGTGAGCACTGAATGAGTGGATTTTGGAGACCAGTGTGTGTTTTTGCTTGCCCGCCGGGTGCAAGCTAGAATTAAAGCTGATGGTTAACCAGTTCTTGGCTCCGGTGTTTCATTACCGACTGTTCGAATCCAATGCGAACCTGCACGGGTCAGGCGGCTGTGATCCTGACCCCAGCTACTGGCTTTACAGGTGGGAAGCATCAACTCATAGTAGCTGCTTCTCTTATGTGCTTTGATCGGGCAAGCCAGGGGTTTCAAACTGGCAACCTCAGCGTTCCAGGTTGACGCTTTGTCCACTGCGCCACCACAGGCCAGGCGATTGCTGAGTTTTGAGATCAGAATAAGGTGTGCGTAGTGCAGAATTGAGAGGCACTCTTCATGAATGGAGAAGGGTGTTCAGAGGCAAGGAAGAGGTTACTGGACAATGGGGGAGGAATTTTAGAATCAAGGGTCCACTGGCAAGGAGAGGATGCCTTGGCCATCAGAGCCTGAGATGTGGTATACAGCCTTTGGAATCTGAACTGGAAATATTGCCTGGGAGATCCACGTAATCAGGAGGTACCTCCATGTTAGGTCCCTGGTGATGGGTCAGCCAGAATCAAAGGACAGACACTTCAGTGCCAGAGAGACTTCCCTTAGCAACCACATCCAGGGTAGAGGGAGCTCCAAATCATTCCATTCCAACAGGCTGAGCCCCCTCTCCTGTGCACACAAGCGTCTCAGGCATCCATAGCCACATCCCCACAGGATGACCAAGGTCAGACTCAAATCTATGGATTCTGAACTTGGGAAACTGAACATGAGTGAGGGGAATGGCAGAAGGACAAGGATACAAGTGTCACTGAACTCTGGGCTGGGGTGATGATTTGGGATGCAAGTATCTTGTGCCTCTTGGGGACTTATGGTCAGAGAAAGGTATTTCCTTGTCGAATTTCAGAACTGGGTAGATTAGATGGCTAGAGATAGGACAGGGAGAGTTCTCAGTCCTAATCAAGAGTAGCCGCTGCTTCGGAGTTCCTGAGGGGGCGGGGCTTGTGGCTGGGGCGGGGCCTAACCTTAGAAACCCGAGGCAATTGGGTTGTTACTCTGGCTTTGAAATTAGAAAAATACAAAGGGTGGGGACAGCTGGAAGTGTCTCTGAATTCCTAGCTGCAGCTAGTGGGGAATTTGGGACCTAACTAGATTTGGTAGACCCGGTTGCTAAGGATCCTTGCTCTTAACCACCGAAGTCCCTGAGGCGGCACAGAACTCGGGGATAGGAAACAGGAGGAAATGGCAGCCCAGAGCCGTGCCCTCCTCCCCAGTACCACCAAGAAGCTCCAACCTTGGTGCTCAAGCTGCCAAGCGAGGAGATGGTAGAGGCGCTGCTGGCCAGGCTGAGGCTGCTGCGAGGCCTACCCTCCTCCATCAGGGGTCTGGGGAGAGAATGAAAGGGAGAGGTGTGTGTGTGTGTGTGTGTGTGTGTGTGGTGTGTGTGTGTGTGTGTCTGCAGCTGACCCGGTGTGTGTGTGTGTGTGTGTGTGTGTGTGTGTCTGCAGCTGACCCGGCTGGTGATAGAGAGGAGGTCAGGTCAAGGGCTCGCAGGTCGGAGGAGGCTGAGTAGAAAGAGCCTGTTGTTTGGAAACTGGGGGGCTGGGGAAAGCCCTAACCCGGGACTGCATACCAAGAGCCAGGCCAAGAGAGGTGGGCGGCACTGGCAGCTGTGGGGAGGGGGCAGCTGTCTGCGGCCCAAGACAGAGAATAGGAGCTCCTTTATTCTTGCCCCCTGCACTCTGGCCAGGATTTTGACCCTCTCTGCGCTTAAGGACCCCCCAATTCCCTGCCTCTTTCCGGCTGCCCGCAGCTTCTTGTCTCCTGCCCGCCCACACAAAGCCCAAACCATCCCTGCCAAGCCTTGAGCCACCAGGAACATGCACCCAGGCAGTCCCCTCCCAGCCCTGCCCGGGAACTTACCAATTCTGGAGGCCCAAGGACAGGGGCCAAGAGGGTGAGGTGGGCGCTGGAGCACCCAGTCAAAGCCTTCCTCCTGTGTCAGGTGCTGCCTCCCATGGGCCTCTGTTTCACCTAGCTGCTCACTTGCTCTCCTTTTTTGTCTCTTACGGTCTCTCTTCTTCTCACACTCCCCCTTTCTTTCAGACTGTCTCTGTCTCCAGTCTCACCTTCTGTCTCTCTCCCTCTCTAATATCTATCTCTTCCTGTCTCTCCCTCACTCATTTCTCTCTCTCTCTCTCTCTCTCTCTCACACACACACACACACACACACACATACACACACACTCATATCACTTTTCTCTCCCAATCTTTGTTTATGTCCAAATCTTCATTCTCTCGGACTCAGAGTTTCTTCTTTAATTCTCTATGTCATTCTCTCCCTCTCTGTCTAGCCGTGTCTCTCTCTCTCTCCCTCACACTCAAATCCTTCCTCTTTCTCGCTCTCTATAGCCCTTCACTTCTGTTCTTTCCTCCTCTCCTTGATTCTCGTCCTCACTTTCTCTCTTCCTTCCTCTTCCAGTTTCTTCCCCTCTGCTGGTCTTTCCCTCCCTCTTCCAGCCGCCCACGCTGCTGTCTCCAGTCCCAATCCCGGCTGACCCCGCCCCCTTGGCCTCCTCACCACAGCCTGACCCCTGGCTCAGCTGCCCCCACAGCTGAAGGGAGGAACTGGGGCCCCTCTGACTCTTGTGTCCCTGCTTAGGCTGAAGCCTGGGGAGCCAGGTCCCGTAGGGCTGAAGCTGATAATCCTAAATGTTTGAAAAGTAAGAGCTGGGCCTTGACTCCAGGGTCCTCGTGGACTGCTTGGGGTCAGGACCTTAAGTCATTGGTGCCCTGAATGAAGATAGCTTGGATCTTGGTAGGGGTGGGGTTTCGGAACCCTGGGTGTCTGGAAAGGAGTGAGCTAGGACCCAGGACTCCTGAGTTGTGAATGGAGCCGAGGTATGGACGTGTGGCTCTGGGCGGAGGGATCCACGTCCTCTAGGGAGGGGTGTGTGTCTCTAGACTCCTGAATTCTGGTGAGAGCAGGGTCAAGTTGACAAGGCCAGACTTCCACCTCAATTCTGTTCTAGACAGAGACTAATTTCCTCACGAGGGAGACATGGTTCCTGGGCATATTTTGAGGAATAAGATCATGGGCCAGGTAGAGGAATTGGTGTGGGGAATTGGGACAGTGCCCCTGGGCCTGGAACTTGTGGCAGAAGACCTCCGCTCCCACGAGGTTCAGTCCATGCCACCCAACCAGAATTTCAGTTTATGTAATCAGAGGTCTTGGGTAATTTTGAAGCAGGTGAAATAAGGTGTCTTGTGCATGAAACCAGAAAGGGGTGTGAGCTTTTTGTTTTATATTGTGGTAAGGTACCAAAGAACAGAAAAATTGATATTAATTTTAAGAGAAAAAGTTAGGTTTCTTGTCCTTTCCTTTCTGTAGGGAGTGAGGGGAAAGAAATGTGAAAATTTCCTGGCTTGCAGAGACATACTGTGTAGGAAACCCCCTTTTAAAATTTTATTTTTTATTTTTTAATTTTATTCATTTTAGAGAGGAGACAGAGAGAAAGAGAGAGAGAGAGAGAGAGAAAGGGGGGAGGAGCTGGAAGCATCAACTCCCACATGTGCCCCGACCAGACCCGTGCAGGGTCCCGAACGGCGACCTCAGTGTTCCCAGGTCAACGCTTTATCCACTGCACCACCACAGGTCAGAAAACCCCCTTTTACTAGGAAGCTTAAAGGGCATTTTATAATTTGGGTTAACCATACAGAGAGATTTCGTAAATATGACTTCTATATTTGTATATGATTTAAACCAGCTCAGATGGACGGCAGCATTGTGTTGTAAATAGATTTTGTGCTGGGTTTTGAGTGGAAGTGGAAAGGAAACGTGGATTTCCTTCCTTCCCCCACAGGAAACACCTAGCCAGGTGTGGGGGAAGGGAAGAAAGATCAAGCGAGCCCTTTTCCTTTCCCTTTCTTTCTTTTCTCTCTTTCTCTCTATCTTTCTTTCTTTTTTTCATGGGCCATTCACAAACGCTTATCCCCTGGCGCCATGTAGGCTCCCCCTCCCTCTCTGGAAGGTGTATAGTTAATGTATATACTTCTGAATAGCAGATAAACACTGAAAGATTTGGAAATGTCTTTTAATATGAAAAACAACATTTTTCGCTATTGTGTTACCTTATAAGTTTTAATATGTAGAAATGGTTTTTTTACAATTTTTTTTTTTTTTTACAGGTATAGCGAGAGTCAGAGAGAGGGATAGATAGGGACAGACAGACAGGAATGAAGCGAGGTGAGAAGCATCAATCATTAGTTTTTTGTTGCCTTGTGACACCATAGTTGTTCATTGCTTGCTTTCTCACATGTGCCTTGACCGTGGGACTGCAGCAGACCGAGCCACCCCTTGCTGGAGCCAGCGACCTTGGGTCCAAGCTGGCGCGAGCTTTTTTTTTTTCTCAAGCCAGTGGGCCCATGCTCAAGCTGGCGACCTCGGGGTCTCAAACTTGGGTCCTCCACATCCCAGTCTGATGCTCTATCCACTGCGCCACCGCCTGGTCAGGCTGTAGAAATGTTTTTTATAAATCCTATAGACGACTGTTATAAGGTTAATAATGATTATGTCATGCCCCCTCCTTTTCCCGCCAATCTGTGTGTAGTCAAAGGTATATAACCTGCCTCAGGGCTATATTCTGGATGGCACGATTTGGGTCAGCTTTGCCCCGTGTTAGTCATATGAGGCTGGCATATTAATAAATCTCCTTTTAATAAAACTCATTAAAAATTCATTTGGACTTGGTGTCTCTATGTAAACCCAGCAGAACGTTACCTTACAACAATATCTACTCACTAAATATTGGTTTAGTAGCTGCTACATGCCAGGCACTGAGAAGAAAGCAGTGAGCAACGTTAAGGGCCTTCCTTCAGGGTGCATACAGTCTTGTTTTCATTTTCCATGAACCCACATTCTGCTGTGACCACCTTGGGCGGGTGACTTCATTCCCAAGCCTCAGTTTGCTCATCTGTGAAATAAAAACAATACTCTCCCACACCGGGGAGGAAGCCCACCGAACGTGAAAGTGGGATACGCTAGACTTAGGGACTGCTGGTTAAATTGGGGTAGGAAGGCGTTTGCCTGAAACGGGTTGAGAGGTTCCCTCAATACTTGAGCTCGTTACGCGTTTGACTGACAGCTCGCTTGTTTCGGGGCGTGGCCATGTTCAAAACTACGCGGTGACGTTACAAGCCTGGAATCCCCGCGAGAATTCCTAAATCTCTATTCCCGTATTAGTTTCGAAGCTCCGCCTCTCCTCGAGACGTAAGCACGTCCGGTCGCGTTACACTATAAAAGCCTTGAGGGCGGTCTTAGCGCTCATCCGATCTGTTGCCAGCCTTTTTGTTTTTCATGTTCGCAGTTCTGTTTGACCCCGCGCCTGTTTGTCGCGACAGCGCTTGCTGCAACCGGTGATAACTTGAGCACCTGAGCCCTACGCCGGAGGGCGAAATGAAAGCGCTGGCCTCCCGAGTCTTCCGGACCTGCGATCGCTTGTGGCAGCCCAAGCCGACGCTCCTACCCCTGGGCTGAACGCACAGCCCCCAGCGGTGAGTGAGGGATCGGAACGCAATGGGTCTCCGGGGTTGGTGCTAAAGATCAGGCTTTTAAGGTCATCATGTGTTGGGAGCTTGGATTTATGGGTAATGAGACAGGAAGATTCGAGGCCGGGACCCTTGGGTCCTGAAGAAGAAGGCCTGGGAGCCTGACTTCCTGTATCTGGGGAGCGGTGGGATGGGACGGGGCCGACTCCAGGGCTCACACTAAAGTAGAGGGATTGGGAGCTGGAGTGCGGAGCCTGACGGTGGATGGATCTAGGAGCCAGACTGGTCTCCATTGAGGAACCATAGGGGTAGGAGAGGGGTCGGAATTTTTTAGTCTCCAGGGGAGGAGGGTAATGGCTCCTGATTTGTCAGTCCTCCGGAGGAGGAGAATCAGGGACTAGAGCTTTATCCCAAGGGGAGCAAGTAGAGAGAGGACCTGTGCTCTTGATACTTGGGACTGGTACTTCTGGGTCTGAGGGAAGAGGGTGCTCGGGGATTGGACTCTTGGGAAGGGGAATGGGGACCTAAACTCCTGGTTATTGAAAGGAAAGAAGGGTGGGAACCAAGGGACAGAGATTGGAGTGACTGGGATGAGAAAGAAATGTGGGCAGGCCTGACCAGGCGGTGGCGCAGTGGATAGAGCGTCCGATTGGGATGCAGAAGACCCAGGTTCAAGACCCCGAGCTCGCCAGCTTGAGCAAAAGCTTGTCAGCTTGGACCCAAGGTCGCTGGCTCCAGCAAGGGGTTGCTCCGTCTGCTGAAGGCCCGCGGTCAAAGCACATGTGAGAAAGCAATCAATGAACAACTAAGGTGTTGCGATGGCCACGAAAAACTAATGATTGATGCTTCTCACCTCTCTCTGTTGCTGTCTGTCTGTCCCTATCTATCCCTCTCTCTCTCCTTGTAAAAAAAAAAAAAAATGTGGGCAGGGACTCTTGTGTTGCTATTTGTTAGTAATTCCGTTGCTATGATTCATGGTCATCCTCTGATGCTATTCCCTAAATGGCTTCTAAACTTTATTTACTTTTTCACAGCCCAGAGAGATGGTGCCAGGCCAAGTGCGCCATCAACCTCCCTGGAGGGATGCTCACGCCTTTTTCCTCCTGTCCCCACTGATGGGCCTTCTCAGCCGGGCCTGGAGCCGGTTGAGGGGCTCAGAACCTCCAGAACCCTGGCTGGTAGAAGCAGTAAGGAGCACAGATCATGGAGAAACTCACCTGGAGGAAGAAGCTCAGGCTGCTTTGGTCACCCACTATGCCCCCTGGGGCGGGCACTCTCATGGGACGACTAGAGACAGTGGAACAGCTATGGAGGTTGGAGAATCATCCTGGGAGGCCTGCCCTGACCTAAGAGCCGACACTTCTCTTCTTCAAGCTTGGGGACTTTCAGATGGTAGTGATGAAGAATATGGTGGGGAAGAAGCAACCAGCATCCCTAAAGAGCAGGGAAGTGAATATACAGGTGGCCAGCCTGCTTCCCTGTCCCACAGCCTTCTGAGAACCCTGCAAGATCATCCTAGGGAGGTATCTGAGGAAGGAGGAGTTGCTGGAGATAAAGTGGTCACCTTCTCTCTCCCTCCATCACACTGGGAGTGCTGTGCAGGGGTGGAGGAAGGGGAGTATAGAGAAGCTGTAAATAAAAAAGCTCCCAGAACATCTACTTCCCCTTTTTCTCCAGGGTCCAAGCCCAGAGCTTGGGTGTATTGCTCAGGGGAGGAAGGGGCCCAAACCAAGGATGAAGAAAGGACAGAGAATAAAGAAGCCAGGAGGACATCCATTTTCCCTTCTGCAAGCTCGCACTCCAGCACCTGGGAGTGTTATTCAGGAGAGGAGTCTGAGGACAAGGATGGAAAGGCTGAGAAAGGAGAAGCTGACCCACAGCCATGTTCCTCATTTCTAGCCCAGAGGCCTCTGCTCTGGACCTGGCAGCATCCACCCAGTAAGATCACAGAGGAAGATGAAAAGGAGGAGGAGGAGGACAGTGCTTCAGGGGAAGCTGAGGATCTATCTGCCACCCCCGCCATGAGTGCCTTCATGAAGGCCTGGGTGTGTCATGCAGGAGAGGACACAGAGGAGGAAGACGAGGAAGAGGCTGAGAGTTCCTCTTTCATCTCCCCTACAAGTACATTCTTGAGGGCCTGGGTGTACAGGCCAGGGGAGGACACGGAGGAGGAGGAGGAGGAAGAGGTGAAAGACAGTGACTCAGGAGCAGCTGAAGAGGAAGGTGAAGCTGACGGTTCATCTTCCATCCCACCTACAAGTACCTTCTTGAGGTCCTGGGTGTACCGACCAGGAGAGGACACAGAGGAGGAAGAGGAGGAAGGAGAGGAGGAGGAGGACAGTGACTCAGGAATAGCTGAGGAAGAGGGAAAAGCTGAGGGTTCCCCTTCTATCCCTTCCACAAGTACCTTCATGAAGGCCTGGGTGTACCGACCAGGAGAGGACACAGAGGTGGAGGAGGAGAACAAGGAGGAGAAGGCTGATTTAGAAGCAGCTGTCTCAGAGCCACATTCTTCCCTTCAGACTCCAAGTGCCCTTCTCAAGGGTGACACATATCCACCTGGAAAGGAGACAGAGGGAGGAGAAACTGCTGAGGAGCAGGGAGAAGCTGAGTCCCACCTCTTCCGAGTGGCCATCTATTTACCTGGAGAGAAGCCACCACCTCCCTGGCCTCTTCCTAGGATGCCCCTCCAACTGCAAAGGCGGCTCAAGTATGCAGAACCCCCCACTCAGCATCTGGACCCTGAGACTCCCCAAATAGCCAGAAAGGTGAGTGCTGAGAGCTTAAATTCATTTTCTTTTCCTTTTCCTTTTTTTTTTTTTTTTTAATTTATTTTATTTTATTTTTATTTTATTCACTTTAGAGAGGAGACACAGAGTGACAGAGAGAGAGAGAGAAAGAGAGAAAGGGGGGAGGAGCTGGAAGCATCAACTCCCATATGTGCCTTGACCAGACCAGTGCAGGGTTTTGAACTGGCGACCTCAGTGTTCCCAGGTCGACGCTTTATCCACTGCGCCACCACAGGTCAGGCCCTTTTCCTTTTTTTTTTAAAAGAGACAGACACAGGCCTGACCAGGCGGTGGCGCAGTGGATAGAGTGTCAGACTGGGATGCGCAGGACCAGGTTCGAGACCCCGAAGTCGCCAGCTAGAGCGTGGGGCCATCTGGCTTGAGCAAAAAGCTCGCCAGCTTGGACCCAAACTCGCTGGCTCCAGCAAGGGGTGGCTCGGTCTGCTGAAGGCCCATGTGAGAAAGCAATCAATGAACAACTAAGGTGTTGCAACGGCAGCGAAAAACTAATGAATGATGCTTCTCACCTCTCTCTGTTCCTGTCTGTCTGTCCCTATCTATCCCTCTCTCTGACTCTCTGTCCCTGTGGAAAAAAAAAAAAAAAAAAAAGGCACAGGAAGGCAGAGAGATGAGAAAC
This sequence comes from Rhynchonycteris naso, assembly GCA_037038555.1. Classification (NCBI taxonomy): domain Eukaryota; kingdom Metazoa; phylum Chordata; class Mammalia; order Chiroptera; family Emballonuridae; genus Rhynchonycteris; species Rhynchonycteris naso. The sequence goes on along the minus strand of CM072997.1, from coordinate 248,629,424 downwards.
ATCAATTTGTAGTTGCTGCACTTTAGCTGTTCATTGATTGTCTCTCATATGTGCCTTGACCAGGTTGGGGGGTGGGGTGCTCCAGTCAATCCAATGACCCCTTGCTCAAGCTAGCCACCACAGAGTCCTGTTCATGATCCCACATTCAAGCTGGTGAGCCCACACTTGAAGTCACCAGATGAGCTCGTGCTCACAGCAACCTCAGGGTTTTGAACCTGAACCTCAGCAGCCCAGGTCAGCATTCTACCCATGTGACATTACCAGGTCAGGCTCAAATTCTTTTTTTTTTCTTAACAGGGACAGAGAGTCAGAGAGAGGGATAGATAGGGACAGACAGGAACGGAGAGATGTGAGAAGCATCAATCATTAGTTTTTCGTTGCCATTGCGACACCATAGTTGTTCATTGATTGCTTTCCCACATGTGCCTTGACCGCGGGCCTTCAGCAGACCGAGCAACCCCTTGCTGGAGCCAGCGACCTTGGGTCCAAGCTGGTGAGCTTTTTGCTCAAGCCAGATGGACCTGCGCTCAAGCTGGCGACCTTGGGGTCTTGAACCGGGATCTTCCGCATCCCAGTCTGACACTCTATTCACTGCGCCACTGCCTGATCAGGCTCAAACTCTTTTATATTGATTTTAGAGAGGGAGAGAAATGTTGATTTGTTCTACTTCTTTATGCATTCATTGGTTGATTCTTGTATGTCCCTGATCAGGATCAAACCAGCAACCTTGGCATATTGGGACAATGCTCTAACCAACTGAGCTACCTACCACCTGGCTACTGAAGGGCTGATTCTTTTTTTTTTTTGGTGACAGAGAGGGACAGACTGGAAGGGAGAGAGATGAGAAGCATCCATTTTGTTGTGGACCTTAGTATCTCAGTGATTGCTTTCTCATATGTGCCTTGACTGGGGGGCTACAGCGGACTGAGTGACCCTGGCTCAAGCTAGTGACCCCCGGTTCAAGCTGGTGAGCCTTGCTCAAACTGGTGACCTCGGAGTTTCGAACCTGGGTTCTCAGCATCCCATCCACACGCTGTATCCACTGCGCCACCGCCTGGTCAGGCAGGGCTGATTCTTGAGTGTTAGGGAGGAGGGAGCTGGGACTTCTGGGTCCCCTGTGTCTTACAGGGGGTTGCATGTGAATTCCCCTGGGAGGGGTGTTTTCATTGTAATGCAATCCTTTGCAAGAGGATGCCCCGCCCCTTCCCCAGCAGTAACAAAAAACGGCTATAGCACTTGTCAGCCCAAGAGAACCACCCCCACCTTCAGTGAGTCAGATTGAGAGAATCCAGTGGCAGTCAGGATTTTTGTGTAATTTTTATCTGGTTTTCTCTCTCTCCCCACTCCCACATGTGACCATATGCATCTTGTGTCTTCTCCCCACGTCTGTGCCGGTCTGTTTCCAGGTGCGCTTCTCTGAGAAGGTCTCCATCCATTTCCTAGTTGTCTGGGCTGGACCAGCCCAGGCTGCTCGCCGGGGCCCCTGGGAACAGTTTGCCCGCGATCACAGCCGCTTTGCCCGCCGAATTGCCCAGGCTGAGGAGAAGCTGGGCCCCTGCCTCACCCCTGCAGCCCGGGCCAGGGCCTTGGAACGTCTTGGGAACACTCCCTCTTCTCTGGCTACCATTACCCAGACCATATCCACATCCTCTGTCCAGGCCACACCCTTGAGCCATACTGTGGCCTCTCCCTCCCCTCTTTGTGTGCCTTTGTCTCCTGGCCTAGACCTCAACGGGAAGTGTGGCTAAGATCATGTGTTTTTTTTGTGTTATTCACTATTTATTATTTTTACCAGTTGGTTTAAGAAATAAAGTCTTTTGATTTGTACTGAGCAATGTCACTGGGTATATCTGAACTGACAGTATCTACTACTGGGTCCTGTAGGCAGTTGGGAATAACAAAGATGCAAATGCCTTGATAGAGGGTAAACTACATTTCCCATCATCCCTCAAATCTGCCTCTTGTCCTGAGACTTCTTTTAAATAAAAGGTCAGTGGGTTTTGTCATTTATCTTTGGCTTTGACCTACATTTTATTAAATTTGGAACAATTATCTCCCCAAGGAGGCTGGGAGCTGGACTCACTGATTGCTAAAGACTCATCCTCATACTTACCTTTATATGGTGCCTTCCTCAAGCTTTTCAGTTGCCTGATTTCACATTTACAAGCCCTGTGTCCCTTGTTTCCTTAGCTGTAAAATATGGCTAACAGTTGCATATACTTTATGGTATTATAAGGTCCCAGAGGGTTTATATTTAAAATAGTGCTTATGAATTAACAAATGTGTTAGGCCCTGGGCTGATTGGCTCAGTGATAGAGCCTTGGCCCGGCATACAGACATCTGAGTTTGATTCTGGGTCAGGGCCCATAGGAGAAACAACCATCTGCTTCTCTACCCTTTCTCCTCTCCCTTTTCTCTCCCTATATCTTCTTCCACAGCCATGGCTCAGTTGGAACAAGTTGGCCCTGGGTGCTGAGGATGGCTCCGTGGCCTCACCTCAGGTGCTAAAATAGCTTGGCTGCCAAGCAACAGAGCAACAGCCTCAGATGGGCAGAGTATCTCCCAAAAGGGGGCTTGCAGGGTGGATCCTGGTCGGGGCACATGTGGGAGTCTGTCTCTCTGCCTCCTCGCTTCTCACTTAAGAAAAATAAAAACAAATGTGTTGGCATGTATTGTAATTATTCTCTCACTCATGCATGTCTTCAATTACCCATCTCCAGCTTAGAACTTTTCTCTGACCTTATAAGATCTGTCCAGCCTCATATCCTGCCCTTCTCCATTGGTTCCCCAGGTTCCTACCAAACTATCCTTTCATTTTCCCAAACCCTCTTCCACCTTAAAACCTTCACATGAGCTTTGTCTACTGTCTGATGTTCCCATCCCTGACCCCTGGCTCTGCTAGTTCCTCATGATTCTTCTGGTGTAGTATGAAAACCACTTTAAAAAGTTTTTTTTCCGCTGAGGAAGGGAGAGAAAGAGAAAAAACCTACTCATTGTTCCACTTAGTTGTTCCATTTAGTGTGCACTCATTGATTACTTCTCTAATGTGCCCTGACCAGGATGGAACCCCCGGCCTCAGTGTGCTGGGATGAAATTTTATCCAGAGCCACCCAGCCAAGGCTGAAAACCACATTTTTAGAGATGCCTTGCTCTGACCTAGCTGACTTGTGCCTCCATGTGCTTTTTACCTTCATAGTAAATGAGCATTTTGGTTTTTTCTTTTTATTAGCATGAGAGAAGACAGGAAGGGAGTGAAATGAGAAACATCAACTCATAGTTGTACTTTTAGTCGTTCTCTGATTGCTTTCTCATATGTGCCTTGGCAGGTGCAGGCGGCGGGGGCAGGAGGTACGCCAGCTGAGCCAGCAACCTTGGGTTTAAGCCAGCAACCATGGGGTCATGTTTATGATCCCACCCTCAAACTGGTGAGCCCACGCTCAAGCCAGTGACCTCGGGGTTTTGAACCTGGGTGCTCAGCTTCTCGGGCCAAGCCTCTATACACTGCATCATTGCCTGATGAGGTACACCTCCCGTGATCCACTGCCTTCTGTGAGAGCGGGTGCTGCTGAACAGCCCAGCCCCTAGAACCCAGACTGGGCACCCAAGAGGCATCTAACAAGTGGTGGTTAATTAGTAAGGTGGTGCAAAAGAAGGAATGCTAGAGCCCTTTCTCCAAACGAGTAGGCACAGGAGCTGTTTGAGAGTTTTATATTTAATTGAATTACTCACACATCAGTTTCCCATCGAAACTGGACAAGCAGATGGCAAAGGCTTGGAGTGGGCAAAGCGGGAAACAGAAGTCCATGGTGAACATGTCTGGGGCCACGCGGCCGAACTGAAGCACCATGGAGTCAACTGAAGAGAAAAATCAGTAACTAAGCCTAGTCAGACTCATTTCCTTGCCACCAGCCTATGAGCTGAGAAAACAGACTCCCAAGAGCCTGTGCGGTGCCCTCCCTAAATTCCCAAAATCTTTTGAAGCCCATGTAAACTACTGTTCCCAAGAAGCTTTGCAACGAGAAAAACGCTCAAGGGCTGATGGGAGAAGTAGTTCTCGTCCCTTCATGCTAACTGCCCTCCATCGCCTTCGCGCTCCGCGTAGCCCACCCGCCTTTCCCAAGTAAGCCGGTTCCTAGGAGCTCACGGTCATCCGGATATACGATCTGGAAGTTCTTGACCGAGGCCTGAGTTACTCGACCGTGAAAATTGAGTGTGTAGGCACAGGTCTCCTGGTTCCACAATGGGGGTTTATTTTGCAGCAGGATCAGCTCCTGGGTGGCCCCCATTTGGAGGCGACTCAGTAGGGATTCTCGTTCCTAGAGGTTAAAGTAGGGGGCGTGGTTAACCTACCACCAACTAGCCTTTTTATCCAGACACAGAATTTTGAATTCCTAGTCTCTCCTTCCTAACAAAGACACATAAGTCTGGCAAAATCCTCCAGGCTTCAGATGTGACCTGCAACCCATGGGTCCCCTCATCCCTTAGGTCCTAGGGCATATCCTCCAGCCCTTCCTCCCCTATTGACCCAGAGATTCTCAGCCTTAGCCATCTCACATTTTGTGGCTGGACGCTGATTCTCTGGTTCTGGGCATCAACTCCTGGAATGATCACAGTCATTTTCCGGGGCCTTCGGGATCCCCAAACGTTGGTCTCCTAAGGGTATTACCCTCCGGTTGGCCTGGCTCTTTCTCCCTCCCCACCATTCTGCTCCATACACTCTGTTGTCTCCCAGACACTCACATAACATACAACGCCCAGCTCCTCCCTGATCCGAGGAGTCTCTGGGATGTAATACTTCTTTTTGGGATTCACCCCATTGTTGAAAATGGTGAACTTGGTGCCCAAGACATTAGATCTGCTCCAAGAAGGCCGTGACCAGAATAAAATTGTTACCGTTATGCTGTACATTAACTCCTTTCCCATGCCACCTGAACATAAGACTAATTTCCTTGTTACGTGTATCCACAGTCCCAGCCCTGTAAACTGATTTTTGTTTCCTGCTTTCACCCTTTAGGAACCCACTTCCCTCTAGAACACAAGAACTTACACTTCTCAGCCCTCTTATCCCACACAGGAACTTAGGAATCCCAGCCCGCTTGCCTTTCCAGAATTTAAATGTCAGCCTCTGCTCTAAAGCCTTCAAGTCTATTTCCAACCACCGAGAGGTTGCAACCTGAAGAACTAGAGAGCCCATCATTCTCTAAGAGAAAAGGTCCTAGAGCAGATAGAACCTGTGCTCTATGGCCTCCTCCTTGGAAATGTAGTTCAATTTTCCCCTTCTTCCCCCTGGTGCCCTGTCATCTGCCATTTGTTTCTCACACAGGACAGGGCTCTTCCTACCTGACTTTGCCCACAAAGTTGACCCCATCCCGAGACAAGTCTGTGGGGTCCAGAGAGATGAGATAATTAGAGGTCATGCTCCTTTTTCTCTTGCGCCCGGTGAGAAGGAAGTGCTGTGGATGTGAAAACAGCCCGTCAAATTCGATTTCTAGTATCTGGCTAGAGTAGGGGTCCAAAGACAAGAAAATACTATGTTCCTACAACAAAGAAAAGGGTAATGGGACAATAAGCATCCATCCCAAGGCTTGGTGGGAGATGTGGTTCTCACTGAAGGAAGTCATTATCTGGGTCCTGAGGGGAGCTTCATATCTTAATATATACCCTTCAATCCTTCCAAAGGGCTGAACTTTTGGGTCCAAAGTTTAGGCAGAGCCCAGGAAGTAGAAAACCTAACAGGCAGGGCCTGGCACTGGAGAATAGGTAAGAGCCTTATTTTGAACATTGCAACAGAATTTTAGTAGCTGTATCACCTGGGAAAAGTGGATCTGGCTCTAAATAGGAAAATGCCTTTCTGGGAAAGATAGTGCCTTGACAAGAAGCAGCTACAGCTACACTGAAAGAGGAATGGCCAGATTGAGAGAGGGCGTGGCTTGGTTCTGGATTGGAAGTCCATGGGGTTGGGGGCTCGGTTCCTGAGGGGGCAAGGTTTATCCCAATATTCGGTGAGGGTTTAAAGCAAAGAAGGCTCAGTGAAATGGCCAGACTTGAACCTACAAAGATAGGATCTAGAGAACTGGTAAGGAGTGGGGTTTTGGACCCTGAGATAATGTGTAGTGGCTGGATATTGAGAAACGCAGGTCCTTCTTCCGAGTGGCGGGTGTTGGCTATGGGATGGCTAGAGCCTCTGTCATGGGGCTCTAGAATCTTAGTTTTGTAAAGTTTTGGAGTTGGAATTGACTTAGTCAGTGATGAGCAAGGCCTGTATTTGTGAAAGTTTTAACCTCACTCAGAAGGGGACAGGACTTGTCCCTGGGTGGTAGGGCTTGCTCCCGGGACTGCCAGACTGCACCTTCCGGCCATAGGCCGATTCCTGGTAGAGATAGTAGAAAGGAAACACGCCCTTGTCTGCACCCCGCTTGTCGCGGCCGATGCAACACTGCACTGTGCAGCCAGGCTCCACTGGCCGCAGTACATATGCTTCCATGTCCTCGCCCAGCTGAGGGCCAGGGGCGAGACGAGACGAAAGGGGCGACCTCTCCACATTGCTGAAGCCCGCGCAGCGCTCGTTTTCCATGGCCTCGGACACCGCATCGTCGTCCACCCCTGGGAAGTTCCTAACTTTAGGCTCCAACTCCTCTTTATTTTCTTCCAGGTCTTCTCCCTGGTCCAAGAGCCAAATTCAAATTGAGGGACAGATCAGACCCAGGCCACTCCAAACCTCCCTGTAGCCATGCCCACTCCATCTACAGATTGGAGAACTCCTTTGCACGGCCCATTCATCTAAAAACTGGTGTTGATTCGATCTCGAGTATATCATAAGGTCAGGATCTACCCAAATGAAACTATCTAACCATCAATACCAGAGTGTCAACTTTCCCTTCCCTGTCACGGTTTCACCCTCTCCGAAACTCGCTGCCTTTCGGTGGGCTGGGTTTTGATGTGCTCACACAAACTCAAATCCTTTAGACTGTAATTGGGACACACACGTAGCCTCTGCGAACCCAATCACAACAGGTTCCACCCACCAGTAAAAGGAGCTTCTGATTGGGCTGCATAATTTTAGCCCCACCCTCCCAAGTGTCCACGGCTAGTTTTTCCTACTCTATCTGCATTGGCTGTGCCACCTCCCACCTTGTTGAAGGACAAGTCTCCACTTCCCGGATCACCACCCCTTCCAGGGTTTGGTTCCGGACAAAGCGATTCATATTCATCTGCAACATCTTGGGATTGGCCTTTGTTCTCTGTACTGGGCCCTGAGGGATGGAAAAAGCTAGAAGGAGATGGAGCTCAGGCCACCTGGATTCCTCCTAGATTTCTGGCTCCTACTTAATGACTCCTCGCCCTCACTTGCCAGATTCCCCAGTTCTCCCACGTGCAGGAGGTCTACTCCGGTGGAGAAGGCTATGCCCCGCCCTGGCCAGGTAGTTCACTTGGTTAAAACATCTCCCAATACACCAAGGTTGTGGGTTGATGATCTTCAGTCAGAGCACGCATACAAGCAAAGCAACCAATGAATGCACAAATAGGTGAAACAACAAATTTACGTTTGTCTCTCTTTCTCCCCCTTTCTCTCTAAAATCAATCAATAATTTTTTTTTTAAAGTCTCGCCTGACTAGGTGGTGGCGCAGTGTTTAGAGTGTCGGACTGGGATGCAGAAGACCCAGGTTCGAGACCCCGAGGTCGCCAGCTTGAGCGCGGGCCCATCTGGCTTGAGCAAAAGCTCGCCAGCTTGGACCCAAGGTCGCTGGCTCGAGCAAAGGGTTACTCGGTCTGCTGAAGGCCCGCGGTCAGGGCACATATAGGAGAGCAATAGATGAACAACTAAGGTGTGTCGCAACGGCAACGAAAAACTGATAATTGATGCTTCTCATCTCTCTCCGTTTGTCTGTCCCTCTCTGTCCCTCTCTCTGATACTCCCTCTGTCCCTGTGAAGAAAAAAATAAATAAAATAAATTGTGGTTAAAATGGGGGTAGAGGAAAAGTGGAGTTTTGGGTTGATAATTAAGATTCCTGTTTTAAAACAGTAAAATAGTTGGCTAGTCACAAGAATAGAATGTTATTATTACAATGAAATATTAAAGACTAACTAAAAAGGAATGAAGTAGCCTGACCAGGTGGTAGCATAGTGGATAGAGCATAGCTGTGATACTCTGAGGACCAAGGGTTGAAACCCCAAGGTTGCTGGCTTGAGCAGAGGCTCACCAGCTTGAGCACGGTGTCACTGGCTTGAGTGTGGGATCGTAGACATGATTCCCATGGTTGCTGGCTTGAGCCCAAGGTCACTGGATTGAGCCCAAGGTCGCTGGCTTGAGCAAGGGGCCGCTGGCTCTGCTGTAGCCCCTGCCCCCAGTCAAGGCACATATGAAAAGCAATCAATGAACAACTAAGGTGCCGCAACAAAGAATTGATGCTTTTCATCTCTCTCTTCCTGTCTGTCCCTATCTGTCCCTATCTCTGTCTCTCTGTCTCTGTCACACACACACAAAAAGATATAATAAACACTATGGAATTGTAAACTTTATCTTTCTATTGATTTGAGAAAGAGAAAATTTGGTTTGTTGTTCCACTTATTTATGCATTCATTGGTTAATTTTTGTCTGTGCCCTGACTAGGGATTGAATCTACAACCTTGAGGTACCAGATCAATGCTCTAACCAATTGAGCTACCCAAGCAGGGCCTGAAATTGTAAACTTTAATTAATTTATTTTTACAGGGACAGAGAGAGTCAGAGAGAGGGATAGATAAGGACAGATAGACAGCAACGGAGAGAGGTGAGAAGCATCAATCATCAGTTTTTCATTGCCGTGGCGACACCTTAGTTGTTCATTGATTGCTTTCTCACACATGCCTTGACCACGGGCCTTCAGCAAGCGGCCTTGGGCCCAAGCTGGCGAGCTTTTGCTCAAACCAGATGAGCCTGCTCTCAAGCTGGCGACCTCAGGGTCTCGAACCTGAGTCCTCCGCATCCCAGTCCAATGCTCCATCCACTGTGCCATCGCCTAGTCAGGTTGGAATTATAAACTTTAAAATTTATTTTATTTTTATTTTATTCATTTTAGAGAGGAGACACAGAATGAGAGAGAGAGAGAGAGAGAGAGAGAGAGAGAGAGAGAGAGAAAGGGGGGAGGAGCTGGAAGCATCAACTCCCATATGTGCCTTGACCAGACCAGGGCAGGGTTTTGAACTGGCAACCTCAGTGTTCCCAGGTCGACGCTTTATCCACTGCGCCACCACAGGTCAGGCTGGAATTATAAACTTTAAATGAGTGAATTGTATGTTATGTGAAATATATCTCAAAACTTAAATGCCTGGCCTGCGGTGGAGCAGTGGAGAAGGCGTGGACCTGGGATGCTGAGGTCCCTGGCTCAGGACTGCCCTCTGTTACCCAGTCAAGGTATATACAGAAGCAACTGTGAGTTGGTGCTTCCCATTCCTTTCTCCCCACTGCCTCTCTCTCTTCTCTCTAAAATCAATAAAATCTCTCTTTTTTTTAAAGTTGTTACAAAAAGAGGGAGGATTTGCCACTTGGATCAGAGGGTGTAATATGTACCGGAAATAAAAATTACCAAGTCGTTGATGGGGTAGCCAACCCCTCCGTCTTGTCCACGGAGGCTGTTTAAAAGGAGAGGAAAAGGCGGGAACATCTTCCACGGAGACTTCCTCCAACTCCAGATCGGAATTGTCTGGTAGCCAGGATAGAGAAGGGGACTGGAGACTAGATTTCTGGGTACTGGGGGAGGAAAGGGCTGGAGATTCAGATTATTGGGTGTTGAAGAAGAAGAAGGTTCAAGACCTGGAGCCTGTGTGATGGATTTCAGTGCCTGCAGGGGTCTGGACTCCCAGGTCCTTTGCAAAGCAAGGGCGGAGGTTCCAGACTCCTGCGTTCTAGGGGGAATGTAATTCTAGGGTGTAACCAGTCCAAGGGCTTGCGATTACCTTCTTCAGTTGACGATGCTAAGAGGCAGCACTTATCGCTGCCATCTCCACCACAGCTCATGGTGCCCAGAACACTATGGACACCAGAGTGCAGATGTGCCTCTGGCACCTTCTCTTGGAGGAAAGGGTTCCTGAGGTCTGGAGGAAAGTGCAAAGAGGCCCCTAAACACGATGTACACCTTGCAGTCTTCTGCAAAGAAGATCCATTTCCCCAGACATAGCCCCTGATTGACTACCCAAACCCTCCAGACCTGTTCAGAACCCAAACTTCATTCTAAGGCTTAAAAGAGGATGGACCTACAGCTAAATTGTGTGGAAACCTTGTGTAAACGATCCCAGCGGGGTTTTCAGTCTGTAGAACCTGGTCTCTAAATTACCCAGATTCCTCCCCCTACCCCAAACACACCACACACACACACACACATATACACACACACACACACACACACACACAGAGGGGCGGGGGGAGAGAGAGAGAAAGAACTATATCCCCGGGCTTTGCCAATTTCAGCATTGGGCCTATTTTTTCAGTCCCATACACCAGGAACCCCACAGCACTTCCTAGACCGCACTCCACTATCTCTGGGAGGCCCAGGCTCTCGCGATCTCCGCCCCAGAACTCCAACAAGCCCAATCACGGGATCACCTGGAGCCCCCATCCTCTAGCTCAGTGGTTCTTAACCTGGGTTCTATTGAACCCTAGGGGTTCGATGAGTCGGTCTCAGGGGTTCGGAGAAGCCTCTGACGCAGAGGCCAGAATAAAGTAATACCGTAATTTGTTGTGAGTTCATGCACTTTGTTGGTTTTGTTCTTTAAGCAAGGTGATGTTCATGCACGGCTCATTTTGTGCACCAGTAAAAAAACATATATACCTATGTCTTGAATTTGGAAAAAAAGATCTTTTTTTTTTTTTACAGGGACAGAGAGTCAGAGAGAGGGATAGATAGGGACAGACAGACAGGAACGGAGAGAGGTGAGAACATCAATCATTAGTTTTTTGTTGCTGTCACAACACCTTAGTTGTTTATTGATTGCTTTCTCACATGTGCCTTGACCGCGGGCCCTCAGCAGACCGAGCAACCCCTTGCTGGAGCCAGCGACCTTGGGTCCAAGCTGACGAGCTTTTTGCTCAAGCCAGATGGGCCCGTGCTCAAGCCAGATGGGCCCGCGCTCAAGCTGGCGAGCTTGGGGTCTCGAACCTGAGTCCTCTGCATGCCAGTCCGATGCTCTATCCACTGTGCCACCGCCTGGTCAGGCAAGATCATATTTTATTTATTACTCAAGAAGGGTTCGGTGAATGCGCATATGAAACTGGTGGGTTCGGTACCTTAAAAAAGGTTAAGAACCACTGCTCTAGCTGCCTTGTGCCCAACACTTGTCCTCTCCCTGAGGCCCCCATAGGTTGTGACTCCGACTTTTCAGGGCTGTGCTCAGGTGTTATACCAAGTCATGACTCCAGGGTTCTTCCCGCTCTGAGCCCTTTAGGCCCCCATGCCTCACTTTCACAGACCCCTCCCCCCCCAGGCCTACGATGTTATCCAACCATAGGAACAATTTCTCACCACTGTCACCCGAAAGGCGCTCGGATAGCAATCGAGGTTGGCGGGGCCGAAGGGCAGCGTCAGGATTGGCCAGAACCATGAGGGACTCTAGGCGCTTCTGTCGCTGCTGCGGGAGCAAGAAAGGGGTGTGTGGGGGCCAGAAATCCTGTGGAAGACTGGGCTGAAAATGGGCCTAGGCAAGGGTAGGCCTGCATCCGTGGGAGTCCAGGCCCTCAGACCCTCATCTCCTCCTTTCTCAGAACCAGGAGTCCTGACACCCCATCCTCTCTTCCCCTAGGACAGGGGTCTCCAAACTTTTTACACAGGGGGCCAGTTCACTGTCCCTCAGACCACTGGACGGCCGGACTATAAAAAAAACTATGAATAAATCCCTATGCACACTGCACACATCTTATTTTAAAGTAAGAAAACAAAAGGGGAACAAATACAATATTTAAAATAAAGAACAAGTAAATTTAAATCAACAAACTGAGCAGTATTTCAATGGGAACTATGGGTGCGGATACATCCTGTGCTCCTCTCACTGACCACCAATGAAAGAGAGGTGCCTCTTCTAGAAGTGCAGCGGGGGTGGGGGGGGAGGATAAATGGCCTCAGGGGGCTGCATGCGGCCGCAGGCCATAGTTTAGGGACCCCTGCCCTAGGACCTGGAAGTCGTGCCCTTCTTGTTCCTTAGGAGTTCTGCAGTCTCAGCACCCAGGTTTGCTTCTCTAGGATTCGGAATTCCTATTTTCTCACTTTTCAATGCAGGACTTGAGGCTTCAAGACAGCCCACGAAGGCCAGGAAACCCAGTGGGGGGTGTCAGGATTCCTAGGTATAGTACCTGTTGTTTCAGCTTCTTCAGCCTTATGACAGCGAGCTTATCCCACAGGACCCTGACAGAGACACAGGCTTATGGTAACAGTAAGCAGGGCACCACCCATTGCCCAAGAGCCCCTCCCTCCCCTGCCAATGTAGAATTCTGAGCACTTGTGAGGTCACAGAGGGGTTAGAATCTGAGCCTGATCTCCCAGTTCTGAAGGTTTTTCTCCCAGCACCAGCCAGTCTGGAAGCCAGGTGTCAGAGATCCCAGGGCCCTCCTGTCTCAGAACGCAGGAGTCCAAGCGCTCAGTCCCTCCTCTTTCAGACCCATTGAGTCTTCATCCTAAACTCAATTCCTTTAGGTGGGACTCAGAAGTCAAGGCACCCAGACCCTTCCTGCAAAATTGTTGGTGCTAAACCTGAAAACACTATTTTGAGGTCACAGTGAGTGTGTGGGGGCATAATCAAACTCAAAGTTTCCCCCTCCAACCCTTACTCCACCCCTTCCTATCCCATTTCCCCACTCACTCTTCCTTCCAAGTGTCATTCTCCTGAGACATTCTGGAGAAGCAAGAATGAGGAGTGAAGACCCAGAATCAACATCTGCTCCCCCACCCCCAACACCTTTTTTTCTTTTTCTTTTTTGAGGCAGAGACAGAAAGCGTCAGAGAGAGGGACAGACAGGGACAGACAGACAGGAAGGGAGAGAGATGAAAACATCAATTCTTCATTGTGGCGCCTTAGTTGCTCATTGATTGCTTTCTCATATGTGCCTTGACCCGGGGCTACAGCAGACCGAGTGACCCCTTCCTCGAGCCAGCGACCTTGGGTCCAAGCTGGTGAGCTTTTGCTCAAACCAGATGAGCAGGCGCTCAAGCTGGCAACCTCAGGGTCCCGAACCTGGGTCCTCCACATCCCAGTCGGACGCTCTATCCACTAAGTCACCACCCGGTTAGGTCCCAACACCTTATCTTAAACTTTACTTTTTCTCCTGGACCCAGGAGCCTGAATTTCAGCACCTAGTTCTGTCCAGGGACCCAGGAGCCTGATTCCAGCTTTCGTCACTATCCCATTCTCCTCCAAAACACTTAACTCCCTCCTACACCCAAAAATGGGAACTCATAACTCTGAGCCCCAAACACCCAACCCCCAGTGACCCCAGACCACCAGTACTAACCTACTCAGGATCCGGGAGATTCTCTCTCCTTCCCTAGTGCCTGGAGGGGCGTTCCACGTTCACGCATCAGAGCTTTGCCACTCTGGCCAATTTCTAAACATACCTGACCAACTTTATGGGAGTTGTGGGCCTAATCTCTGGGTCACCGGGCAGAGGAAGAAGAAAGAGGGATCAGGAGAGGAGGAATTCCCTCTGGTACCTGTCCTAATCTCCTTCCTCCTGTTCCCGCACGCTCAGCTTCCGACAAAGCAATGACCCCTGGCTTCTGCCGCAGCCAGGCTACCTTGGCGTTCTGAATTGGAAGGGGATGCGAGTGTTCCTTAAAGGGACCGCAGAGAAGTCGCAGCGCATTCTCACTCTACACCTCTCATTTATTTATATTATAAACTTACAAAGTGATCTGGGACAATTGCTATCTATCTGTAACTTGCAGCCACTTCGGGGGAAAATAACTGGGGAAAACTACAACTCCCACGAGACGAAGGGTCCAAGATGGCGCGGAAGTTAAGTCATTTTTATTCCCCCAACCCCCCAACCCCCACCCCGGCCTGCAGGGAGTTGTAGTTCTCTTTGAAAGTTGCCTAGAAGGCAGGAATTGTGTCAAGAATTTGAGCTTTGGAGAACGGAGGAAAGTCTCTCGAGAAAAAGCGAGAGACTTCTACAAGGGGCGGGACCACTAGGCAAGGGCGAAGCGGCCAGAGCCACCGTGGACCAATCAGGCTGCTGAGGGTGTCTGCGGAAAAGTGGGCGCGGCCTAGGGGTAAATTGCCAGGAAGGCAACGGAGATCACAGCCCGGGAAAACGCCCTCTGCGGTGAAAGCGAGGTGAGGGCTTGCGATCTTAGACCCTTGGGTCCTAGGAAGGAGGGAAGGTGGAGGACTACAGCGCTGGGAGACTGAGTGCCGGAGAATAAGCTGGGCACCAGCTCTCCTAGATCCCAGGGAAAAAGGGGACTGGTGGGCGTGGACCTTTGGGTCTGGGGAAAGTGGGACCTGAGATCTCCGAACCCTGAGTCAGCGAGCGAAGCGGGTGCAGGGAGCAAGGACTCCTGGGTCTAAGGAAGGAAAGGCTGGAGGCTCGGAATTTTGGGTCCAGGAAAACGAAACACTTTGATTCTTGACTCTTGGAAGGAAGCGGAGTGTGCGGTCCTGGGGGCCTGACTTCTGAGTCTAGGGAAAGAGGAGGCTTAGGACAGACATCCACGTCTGTGCCCGCACAGAACACGCCGCCATGCCTCCCTTTGGGTGCCGCGCAGCCCTTCGCCTTCTGCCACCGCTGCTGCTGCTCCGCGTTGTGCTGCCCGTGCCCCTGGAGCGGGGAGAGTCCAAGGAGGAGAGCACCGCGACCGAGAGCCCCGTGAGTGGCCCTGCCCTGCTCTCCAGCCAGGTGTCTGCAGTGGTACTACAATTCCCGCGGACCTCTGTGACCCCTGGGTGGATACTATCCCCCCACGGACACGGCTTGGAGTTTGCCCGCCATGCTTTGTAGTCCCGGGGCTTTAACGTGAGGAAAAACTGGGGAAGGCGGGGGTGGAGGGGGCAGATTACTAAGTCCCTGACTCTGCGGTGTGGGAAATCAGGTTAGATTTTAAGCGAAAAATCAACATCACTTGTTACCCGCCCCTCCCCACATCTAAACCTCTCTGTTTTGTTTTGTTTTGTTTTCTTTAAAGACCCCCTTCTCTCTTAAAGGAATCTGAAAAAAAAAAAAAAAAACTACATTTCCCAGTAGAACCTTGAGCAGGTGTTATGTGTTAGATAACTGGGACGTTCCCACTTCCAGGAGCTCTTGGGAGTTGTAGTTGAAATTACAAAGGGGCATATAAACTGCTCATTTATTAGTTCCAATATGTGTTTATCCAATGCTATGAAACCTTTGATCTTAGGAGATTTGGAACTTGAAAGATTTCTTCAAGGCCAATGCCCTGATTTATGAGCTAAAGCCATGCACAGCTTGCACTAGGAATGGGCCCATCACTATCTCTGGGATAGATCCTGCCATGCTCCTGTGTGGTGGGTCCCCCACCCAACGAGTTAGCTGCCTAGTGAAATCTTTGCAGACACAGAAGGGCACCTTTGTGTCCCCTTTCCCTTCATTGATTTCACACACTCCTTGATTATCTTTCTTTTTCTTTTTTTTTTTTTTACAGGGACAGAGAGAGAGTCAGAGCAAGGGATAGATAGGGACAGACAGACAGGAACGGAGAGAGGTGAGAAGCATCAATCATTAGTTTTTCGTTGCCGTCACGACACCTTAGTTATTCATTGCTTTCTCACATGTGCCTTGACCGTGGGCCTTCAGCAGATCGAGCAACCCCTTGCTGGAGCCAGCGATCTTGGGTCCAAGCTGGCGAGCTTTTGTTCAAGCCAGATGGGCCCGCGCTCAAGCTGGCGACCTCGGGGTCTCAAACCTGAGTCTACCGCATCCCAGCCCCAGTCCGACACTCTAAACACTGAGCCACTGCCTGGTCAGGATCCTTGATTATCTTGTATGAGCCAAACACAATGCTACGCAAGCCCAATACCATCATAGACCAGCCTAGCTCACTGAGCTGACAGTGGGCACCAGGAGTGATGGTCAGGAAGGAAGACTCTTTGAGCTGAGATCTGAAGTTTAGGGAAGAACCATTCCAGACAGAAGGAATAGGCTGGGCAAAGGCTGTGTGGCCTGAGAAGCCAGTTTGGCTGGAGCTGATTGAGCAAGAGAGGGGACAAGGCAGTTCACTTGGGGCCTTGTGGGTAGAGAATTTTTTTATACCAAGGCTAATAGAAAGCACAGAATGTTATAAACATCAGTAACAACAACAATCATCATGACATCGCAGCAGATGGATGAGGAAACTGAGGCACAGAGAGATTAAATAACTTGTTCAAGGGCTAAGGTTGCCAAATTTAGTAAATAAAAACAGGACACCTAAGTATCAGAGCAGTTCTAACAAGGTCACATGGCTGGTAATCGGCAGATGTAGGATTCCAACCCACTGCGTTTGGCTGAATAATGGTCCCCAAAGATGCTCCTGCCCTAATTCCTAGAACCTGTGAATACATTGTGTGTATGTGGCAAGAGTGTTGGTAGGTGTGACTGAATTAATTACCTTGAGATGAAAATATCCTGGATCCAGGTGAGCCCAGTGTAATCACAAGGGTCCCTATGAGAGGAAGGCAAGAATATGATGATATCAGAGGCAATGTGATGATGTAAGAAGATGTCAGAGTTAGGAAGGGCCACGAGCAAAGGCATGCAGACAGCCAATAGGAGCTAAAAAATTCAAGAAAACAGTTTCTCCCCCTGAGCCTCCAGAATGAGCTGAGCCCCACCCACTGATTTTGCACTTCTGACCTCTAAAACTCTAAGAAAATAAATGTGTATTGCCTTAAGCCACTTAGTTTGTGATACTTTGTTTTAGCAACAATAGGGAGTACACCCACAGTGGCATAGCCAGGTAATTTGCTTACAACCTAATAAGTACCTACTATGTGCTCCTCAACTGATGTAGTGAGAGCTCTAGCAGATTGAGTATCTTCTATATCCTTCCCGTCATGCCAGGCCATTTATCTCATTTATTTTCAGCACAGCTCTGAGAAGTAGGATCGGGAGCCCAAGGAGTTTTGTCTGTCTTGTTTGCTTGCTGTATCCCCTGGAACAGCACCTGCCATGTGGTGGGGGCTCAGTGAATGCATAGGGAATGAATGAACGTTTCACTGCTTGCCGACAGGTACCCTTGTTGTTCCGTAAGCCCCCACTCATTGGGCTGTGTGTTTGCCCTTGTGACACATTTTATCTACAGACCTGGGAAGTGGTGAGAGTTGTGGCCTGGAGGTTGGGCAGGTTCCCTGGGGTTACAGAGCAGATGAGGGTTAGTGTCGGGGCTTCCGGCTGCAGAGCTTTTATCTATAGGGCAAGCGTCCTGCTCCATGGGGACCAGGGCCTGGGTCCTACCTTTGGGGAAGGACCAGGGCAGGGACTAGAGCTGCTATCTTCTTTTTTGTCACCTCAGGACACAGGTTTGTACTACCACCGGTATCTCCAGGAGGTCATCAACGTGCTGGAGACTGACGGGCACTTCCGAGAGAAGCTACAGGCTGCCAACGCCGAGGATATCAAGGTGCGACTGGGTACACGTGGCAGTAGGAGACACATGCTCAGAGGGCAGGCTTTGGGGAAGGACCAGATTCCCTAAAGTGGTCATGTGGCTCCAGCCCTCACAAGGGAGAAATCGCTTCTCGGGATCACACAGCTGCAAGGGGACTTGAGCACACAGTGTGTGGTTACGCAGAGAGGTGAATGTCATAGGCTCCCAGCCTCAGCTCTACCACTTACCAGTTGTGTGACTGCCTCTCACGGTGCCTCAGTTTCCTTACCTGTAAAATGGGAGTATAATATAACCTGCCTCCTGGGGTTCAGGTTAGGATTATCCCAAGTTAGACAGGTAAAGGGCTTAGACAACCACAGTAGCAGTCCTTAGTAAGTGCCTGTGAGCACTGGTTCAGCAAGTGCTCAGCACAGTGCGTTCTGCTTGTGAAGAATCACCTCCAGAGGAGCCCTGATTATCCCTACTTTGCAGAAGAGAACACTGAGGTCCTGATAGCAGTGTTTATCCTTCCTGTGGGCCAGGGTCCCACCTCCTGGTCTGGTGCCACCTCATCCTATAGGCAGCATTCCTTTTATTTTTACTTATTTGAAAAAAAAAATTTTTTTATGACAGAGAGAGAGAGGGACAGACAGACAGGAAGGGAGAGAGATGAGAAGCATTAGTTCTTCGTTGCAGTTCCTTAGTTGTTCATTAATTGATTTCTCATATGTGCCTTGACCTGGGGGCTACAGCAGACCGAGTGACCCCTTGCTCAAGCCAGCGACCTTGGGCTCAAGCTGGTGAGCCTTGCCCAAACCAGATGACCCTGTGCTCAAGCTGGCGACCTCTGGATTTTGAACCTGAGTCCTCCACATTCCACTCTGACACTCTATCCACTGCACCACCGCCTGGTCAGGCTGAAAATTATTTATTGATTGATTTTAGGGAGAGAGAATCAATTTGTTGTTCCACTTATTTATGCATTCATTGGTTGATTCTTTTTTTTTTTTTTTAAAGACAAATGTCTTTTTATTTTATTTTATTGTTTTATTTTATTTTATTCATTTTAGAGAGGAGACACAGAGTGTGTGGGAGAGAGAGAGAGAAAGAGAGAAAGGGGGGAGGAGCTGCAAGCATCAACTCCCATATGTGCCTTGACCAGACCAGTGCAGGGTTTTGAACTGGCGACCTCAGTGTTCCCAGGTCGACGCTTTATCCACTGCGCCACCACAGGTCAGGCCATTGGTTGATTCTTGTGTGTGCTCTGACCAGGGATTTTATTTTACTTATTTTATTATTTTTATTTTTTTTATTTTTATTATTTTTTTTTTTAAAAAGGCTGAGAGGTTTTTTTTTTTTATTCATTTTTTTTTAGAGAGGAGACACAGAGTGAGAGAGAGAGAGAGAGAAAGAGGGGAGGAGCTGGAAGCATCAACTCCCATATGTGCCTTGACCAGACCAGTGCAGGGTTTTGAACTGACAACCTCAGTGTTCCCAGGTCGTCGCTTTATCCACTGCGCCACCACAGGTCAGGCTATTTTTATTTTTTTTGCTGAGAGATAGAGATAGGAAGGATGAGAGGTGAGAAGTATCAACTTATAGTTGTAGCACTTTAGTTGTTCACTGATTGGCTCTCATACGGGCCTTGATAGGAAGGAGGGCCTCAAATCGAGCCAGTGATCCCACGCTCAAGCCAGCGACATCAGGTTTTCAAACCTGGGACCTCAGCATCTCAGATCAATGTTCTATCTACTGCGTCACCACCAGTCAGGCCTGACTAGGAATTAAACAGGCAACCTGTGGCAGCAACCCCTTTATCTTTTTAATTTATTCATTTTAGAGAGGATGGGGGGCGGGGAGCAGGAAGCATCAACTCCCATATGTGCCTTGACCAGACAAGTGCAGGGTTTTGAATCAGCGACCTCAGCATTCCAGTTCGATGCTTTATCCACTGCACCACCATCAGTCAGGCCGGCAGCAACCCTTCTATTTTTACTTTATTTATTTATTTTTGAGAGAAAGATGAATGGATTGAAGGGAAAGAAGAAAGAGAAGTATCAACTTATTGTTACTCTTAGTTGTACCATTGATTGCTTCTCATATGTGTCCTGACTGGGATTCAAACCAGCGCCCTTAGAGTTGAGCCCTGACTGAGGCTCAAACTGGTGCCCTCAAGGTTGAGCTGTTGCATCCCCCATTAGCATTTGATGCTGGAAGTCTTCCTTGAGGAGGCAGGCTGCCCACCCCAAGTCCCCACCTTTTTCTTTCTCCCCAGCCCACCATGCACAGACTCCCTTTCTGTTTTGGTGCTGTGAGAATGTCCCATCTGGAGGAGACATCTCAAATTCTTCAAACACCTGAGCCCAGGAGAGGCCCCAGGACCTGGAACCCATAGGGAGGCAGCCCTGCTACCTCCCCTTCACCCCCAGCATTCCTGGGGCTTTTGTCTCTCCTTGTCCACCCTTCCACTGAGGAGTGACAGGTAAAAGCAGAGACAACTGGGCCCAATTCCTCCCACTGCCCATATGGGGAAACTCAACAGTAGCCACCAAGCTGGCAGGTCCTGCAGCGGGACGGTCAGGGTTCCAGTCCCAGCTCCACCTTCTGCTCTCTAGGGTAAATGGCTGCACCCTCTGTTCCTTGGTTTCCTTCCCAGAAAGAAGGCTGAGGTAGCCTGACCAGGCAGTGGTGCAGTGGATAGAGCATTGACCTCGGATGCTGAAGACTCAGACTCGAGACCCCGAGGTCGCTGGCTTGAGCAAGGGGTCACTGGCTTGGCTGGAGCGTGCCTTCCCCCCCAGTCAAGGCACATATGAGAGAGCAATCAGTGAACAACTAAAGTGCTGCAACAAGTTGATGCTTGTAATCTTTCTCCTTTCCTGTCTGTCCTTGTTTCTCTCTTGTGTGCACGCGCACTCATTTGCTTGCTTAAAAAAAGGGGGGGGGGGCCTGACCTGTGGTGGCGCAGTGGATAAAGCGTCGACCTGGGAACACTGAGGTCGCCAGTTCAAAACCCTGCACTGGTCTGGTCAAGGCACATATGGGAGTTGATGCTTCCAGCTCCTCCCCCCTTTCTCTCTGTCTCTCTCTCTTCCTCTCTCTCTCACTCTGTGTCTCCTCTCTAAAATGAATAAAAAAAAAAAAAAAAAAAGGCTGAGGTAACACTTTGCCTGTTATGAGGGTGGTTATGCAAATCAGTGATGATTCCCACTTCAAGTGCTTGACCTGGCACATTTAGAGCCTGTGGTAAATGGCATTGCTGGGGGTAATCACCTGAGCCCGTTTTTGAGCACCAGGGCAGGAAAAGGGCATGCTGGGGAGGTATTGCCAGGGTGGGATTTGAACCCAGGACCCCTATTCTAAAAATACATGACCCCAACCTGGTCACAAGGCTGGAAACTAGCCTCCCATTGGGCAAGTGGGTTCTACTGGGCCTCACTTTGTTTACCTGTAATCTGGGGTTGTGGGCAGAACTAAAAAACAGACCCAGTGGGTCCACCACAGAGCTTGGCTGACGTGACTGACACTGTGATCATCTTGTCCTGCTGCGTGTCCTTGCCACGCTCCCTGTGAGCTAGAAAGACCGATGTAAGTCATGAGTGACAGAAAATGATCTGAGCTGTCATTTAGCAGAGGGCTCTGGGAAAGCTCCAAATAGGGGCCCAGTCCCATGTGACAAATGGGAGGTTGCTGCTAGGGAAAGGTCACCCCCAAGAGAGGTTTGATCCTGACTGGGAGTGTCTGTGGTATAGAAGTTAAAATGGGTGGGGGTGGAGATGGGGGTGCAACATTTCACACTGTAGGAGCTATGTATGCAAATGAAGCATCCTGGTTCATTCAGCCCCTTATAACTGACATAGACAAGGAGCTGGAGCTGGAGGGGAAGGTCCGTGCAGGGTCTTGAGCGCCAAAGCCAGAAATTCTCTCCTGGGGTCTTTGGGAAGTCCTAGAGGCCCTGATTGAGAAACACACATAATACAAAGTGATAACAGGTAGCTCAGAAGCTCAGAGAAGGCCCCCTGCTCAGCACTGTGCACAGGCGCACGTGTGTCTGGTGTGCATGTGTGTGTCAGGGCCATGAGGATTGTTGCAGGATTCTTCCCATGGGAGGTGCCATCTGCTTTGAGTTTTGAAGGCCTGCGAGGATCTGGTTAGGCTTGAAAAGCAGTGGCACAGGGACCAGCACGTGCAAAAACCCAGAGATAGGAAAGGACTGTGCTTGGGGTCCTATGCTGTCAGTGTTGCTGGAACCAAGAGTGTGATTGGGTGAGTGACAGGCGATGGGTGGGGCCTCAGACGTCCAGCTGAACGGCTGAGACATGCTCTCAGGGGCTGTGTGGGGCCCTAGGGGGCATCAGAAAGCATGTAGAAGTTTTTAGAGATGGCGGAGAAATGAGGAGGCTGCCCAGCGTGCCCCCTCCCAGACCACCAGCCTGACCAGTGTCCCCTCACTCTCTGGCCAGAGTGGGAAGCTGAGCAGGGAGCTGGACTTTGTCAGCCACCATGTACGAACCAAGTTGGACGAGCTCAAGCGGCAGGAGGTGTCACGGCTTCGGATGCTGCTCAAGGCCAAGATGGACGCGGAGCAGGAGCCCAGTAAGCAGGGGCGGGGTCATGGGTGGGGGCCACCTGCCTCCCAGGCTTTCAGCAGATCTCATCCTAGGCAGGTGCGGGGCCTCCTGTAAAATGTACATGGAAGATGGATAGAGTCTGCTTTCTAGAAACTAACTCTTGTTGGCTGGGGTAGGTTTAGTCTTTTTTATTTAATTTATTGATTTCCAAGAGAGAAAGAGAAATATTGATTTGTTGTTTCACATAGTATGGATTCATTTTTATATGAATTCTGACCGGGAATCAAACCTGCAACTTTGATGTGTCAGGACAGCACTCTAACCAACTGAGCTATCCAGGCAGGATGGCGTTGTTTTTTTTTTCTTTTTGAGTGTTTACTCTCTCTCTTTTAAGAAATCATGGTCATTAAAATTTTTGATGTAAGTTCAAACTTACAATAAAGTTGCAAGAACAGCACTTTAACCTCCAAAGTATCCTTAACCCAGATTACCCGAGTGCTACTGTTTATTCCATGTCCCTTTCACTGACGTTCGCAAGTCTTTGTGGACACCATGTCCCTTTACACCTAAATATTTCAGTGTGATTTTCCTCAGAACTATGACGTTTGCCTCTGTAACCACAGTACAGGGATCAGAGTCAGAAGGTTTAAAAGGCCACACTAGTTTTTTTCCTTGCTCGGTTATTTTCTATCTCCCCCACTAGAATGATGCTAGTTTGCTGGCATTTCTATCCAGGGCGATTCAGTGGTCCCTCATCTACCGCAGGGGTTAGGTTCCAGAACCCCCTGCGATAGGCAAAAATCCGCAAAGTAGCGACCTTATATTTATTTATTTATATATATTTTAAGGCTTTATAAACCTTCCCCACACTCTTACACACACTTCCTATGCTCTTAAAAACTTTCTACACTCTTAAACCTACGTGATTTTAATATATAAAATTCTATATGGGTACTCACCAGCAGTATTTTATTTCAATTTTATATTCTTTTAATATGTTTTAATTAATATATTTTATATTTTTTATATTGTTTTCAATTTTTTAGGCTAGAAAATGCTTATTTTACCACAAAAATAATTAAAATAATAAATATATAAAAATACGTATATACTGCAAAATCCTGCGGTATAGTGAAAAATCCGCAATACAAAATTAGATACACACAATTTAACAATCCGCAATACAGTGAGACTGTAAAAAGTGAACCGTGGTATGGCGAGGGACGACTGTATTTTGTAGTCTAATTGCTTGGCTTTAAGAGAGAGAGGGGGGCGCGCCTGACCAGGCAGTGGCACAGTGGATAGAGCGTCGGAGTGGGACACAGAGGACCCAGTATTGAAACCCTGAGGTCGCCAGCTTGAGCAAGGGGTCACTCGCTCTGCTGTAGCCCCTGGCCAAGGCACATATGAGAAAGCAATCAATGAACAACTAAGGTGCTGCAACGAAGAATTGATGCTTCTCATTTCTCTCCCTTCCTGTCTGTCTGTCCCTATCTGTCTCTCTCACAAAAAAAGAAAGAGAGAGAAAGAAAGAAAAAAAAGCGTGCCTGGAAGAGGAAGTCTTAGGTTTAGATTCCAAAATCCCAGCCTATTTCTAACATTCCTAGATAGACTTGTCAAAGTGTGTCTAGACCATGCTTTTCTTTTATGCTTTTCTTTTAAGTAACTTTAATAATTCATATACCGTACAATTTACCCATTTAAAGTATGTAATTCAGTGGTTTTTGGTAATTCACAAGTATGTGCAACCATCACCAAAGTCACCTTTAGAACATTGTCATCACCCTAAGGAAACATATATTCTATAGCTATCACTGTCTTGTTTCTGGCTTCTTTCCCTGAGCATTTTTTTTAAATTTATTCATTTTAGAGAGGAGACACAGAGTGAGAGAGAGAGAAAGGGGGGAGGAGCTAGAAGCATCAACTTCCATATGTGCCTTGACCAGGCCAGTGCAGGGTTTTGAACTGGCGACCTCAGTGTTCCCAGGTCGTCGCTTTATCCACTGCGCCACCACAGGTCAGGCCTCCCTGAGCATATTTTTAAGGTTAATCCACCATGTAGCATGGATCAATGCTTCATTCCTTTTCAGGGCCAAGTAATATTCTGCTGTGTGGCTCTACCACATTTGGTTTATTCATTTATCAGTAGACGGGCATCTGCATTGTTTGCGCCTTTGCTACTGTGGATCATGCTGTTTCCTTATTATTATTCTGTGGTATATTCTGCTGCTGCTGGGACACATTTCAGCCCATCACTAAATGTAAGGACATGCCCCCTTTTTATTGAGATTTACCTCTAGCATTTTTCATCTCCTGACACCCTGCACAGCTCTTGTGTTACACATGGGGACCCTGTGCATTGAGGGATGACATTAAGGGTCAGTGGGAGAGCTGGCCTTTGTTTTTATTTCTGTCTGACTCCATTTATCCATGGACCCAACAGGTCTTGAGTCCTACTATGTGCCAGGTATTGGGCGCGTGCTGGAGCTCTAACATGACCAGATAAGTGTAGTCTCCAACCTCCTTGGCATAACCACCCACACCTTCTCTGCCATGCTGTGTTAGTTGTTACAGTTTCAGAGTCTGATTTGATTTCTGGTAAATTAGATGTTCCCTTGTCACTAGTAAGAGCAATGTCTCCTGGTAACTGCTTATTATGTCTCAGGTACCACACTATAGACTTCAGCTTTGTCCTTTGACAACTCAAAATAGCTCCAAAATCTGCCCATTTCTCTTCACATCCATTGCTGCTGCTTGGGTCCCCCTTGGACCACTGCTGTCACCTCCATCCTGTGGCCACCCCTGCTGTTCCCCCCTCTTTGTTTATTTCCCACACAGCAAAAGTGGGATCATGTTAACACCTGTATTCATTCCCTGTGGCCATTGTTACAAATTACTGTAAATTTGGTGGCTTAAAATGACACACATTTATGCCTGACCAGGCGGTGGCGCAGTGGATAGAGCGTCGGACTGGGATGTGGAGGACCCAGATTCGAGACCCCAGGGTTGCCAGCTTGAGGGTGGGCTCCTCTGGTTTGAGCAAGGCTCACCAACTTGAGCACAAGTTTGCTGGCTCGAGCAAGGGGTCACTTGCTCTGCTGTAGAACCCCCGCCCCAGTCAAGGCACATATGAGAAATCAATCAATGAACAACTAAGGAGCTGTAATGAAGAATTGATGTTTCTCATCTCTCACCCTGTCCCTATCTGTTGCTCTCTCTGACTCTCTCTGTCTCTGCCACAAAAAAAAATAATAGTAATAATATCCTGTGGTGGTGCAGTGGATAAAGCGTCGACCTGGGAACACTGAGGTCGCCAGTTCAAAACCCTGCACTGGTCTGGTCAAGGCACATATGGGAGTTGATGCTTCCAGCTCCTCCCCCCTTTCTCTCTTTCTCTCTCTCTCTCACTCTGTGTCTCCTCTCTAAAGTGAATAAAATAAAAAGAAATTAAAATGTTAAAAAAAAATCTACAAGAAAAAATAACACATTTATCCCTTATAGTTTGGGGGTCAGAAGTATGAAATCAGTCTTGCTAGGCCAGAATTAAGGTCACAGGGCTGGTTCCTTCCCGAGGTTTGAGGGAGCATCTGTCTTCTTGCCTTTTCCAGATTTTTTTTTTGTATTTTTCTGAAGTGAGAAGCTGGGAGGCAGACAAACGCCCACATGTGGACCACTGGGATCCACCCGGCATGCCCACCAGGGGGCACTGCTCAGCCCATCTGGGCCTTGGTTTCATTGAACCTGGAGCCATTCTAGGGCCTGAGGTGGAGGCATGGTGCCATCATCAGCAACTGGGCCATCTGTGCTCCAGTGGATCCTTGGCTGCGGGAGGGGAAGAGAGAGACAGAGAGAAAGGAAAGGGGGAAGGGTGGAGAAGCAGATGGGCGCTTCTCCTGTGTGCCCAGGAATCAAATATGGGATTTCCACACGCCGAGGCTGACGCTCTACTGCTGAGCCAACATATTTTATGTTTTGACAGAGACAGAGAGGAAGTCAGAGACAGGGACAGATAGGGGCACACAGACAGGAAGGAAGAGATACGAGAAGCATCAGTTCTTTGTTATGGCACCTTGGTTGTTCATTGATTGCTTTCTCATATGTGCCTTGATGGGGGGGAGTGCTCCAGCTGAGCCAGTGACGCCTTGATCAAGCCAGTGACCTTCAGCTCATGCCAGCGACCCTGGGCCCAAGCTAACCACCATGTGGTCATTCATGTCTATGACCCCACGCTCAAGCTGCTGAGCTGGTGCTGAAGCTGGATGAGCCCACGCCCAAACCAGGGACCTTGGGGCTTTGGACCTGGGTCCTCTGTGTCCCAGTCCGACATTCCATCCTCTGTGCCACTGCCTGGTCAGGCACTTTTCCAGATTTTAGAACTACAGCCCTTCCTTGGCTAATAGCACCTTCCTTCATCTTCAAAGCCAGCATGTAGCACTTTTCTTAAGTGGTCACATTTCCTTCTACTGTACTCAGATCTCCCCTGGCTCCCTTATGTAAGTACCCCTGGGATTATATTTAGGGACCACCTAGGCCTCTGGTCGGCCACCTGCGGCTTACAAGCCACATGCCACATGCGGCTCTTTGGCCCCTTGAGTGTGGCTCTTCCACAAAACACCACATGCGGGCACTACCTCAGTAAGGAATATACCTACCTATACAGTTTTAAGTTTTAAAAATTTGGCTCTCAAAAGAAATTTCAATCGTTGTACTGTTGATATTTAGCTCTGTTGACTAATGAGTTTGCTGACCACTGACCTAGGCAATCTGGAGTAATGTCCCTATGTCAGGATCTTTAATCATCATATCTGCAAAGTCCCTTTTGCCATGTGAGGTCACATATTCACAGGTTCCAGTAATTAGGATGTGGACATGTTGGGGGCTGTTATTCAGCCCATTCTATGCCCAGTTCGAGTCCTATCCCTTCTCTGCGCAGAACCCATCCGTAGCTCCCCAGTATGCTTGGGATCAAGTCTGCCATCCTCCTGGCTGCCTGGAGGCCTGCCACGGCCACCCCAGCCCCGCCCTTCACATGTACACCCGCGTGTCCAACCACTTGCTTCAGCACTTTTTCTAAGTGCCAAAGTACAACATGTCTTTCTCACTTTAAGACCTTTATCCGTGTGCTTCCCTCTACAAGGGACATTTTTTGGGCTCTTTGCATGGCTGACTGAGCTTTGTTCTCAGCTCACTTGTCACCTCCTCAGAAGGTCCTGCTCTGACCATCCAGCAAGAAAGAGCCTCTGTTTGCATCCTTTGCGGTCATGTGCTTGTGTCTTAAACCCCTGTTTCGTCTCTTGACTGGGTGCTCAGTGGGACAGATTCTGTCACTGTCTGGTTCCGGCTGTGACCACAGTGTAGTGGCTCAACCTGCATCTGGGGCAAGAGAAATGAGCATGAATTTCAGTCTTCTGAGTACCTGTCCCTCCTCTGGGCTCGTGTGGCCCAAGCTGCCTCCGGGGCTGCACAGAGCACCGAGCTTCCGTCCATCTGAGTGTGAGTCTTCACCCCCACCAGATCAGGAGATACTGGAGGGCTGTCTGTGGCCTGTATCACATCTGGGCCCCAGGAGGCCTTGGGGGACATGAGTTCAGTGCAAGAGTATGTGCGCGCCCTTTTCCTTCCCACCCAGAAGCCCTGCCCCTTCCGGACTGCATTCCATATCCTCTGCAAAGGGGCTGCATTCTTTCCTAGGACAGTCACAGCAAAGCAAACTGCATGGATTAACTACGGGCATTTATTGTCACGGGTCTGGAGGCCAGAACTTTGAAATCCAGGTGTGAGCAGGGTTGGTTCCTTCTGAAGGCAGAGGGGAGGATGTGTTGTAGTTTCTCTCTGTGGTTTGTAAGGCCACCTTCTATGTCTTTTCACATCAGTATGGTTCTGTATCTGTATCTGTGTCCAAATTTTATTTTTTTGTGTGTGTGTGTGTGTGGAATAAAGGTTTTATTAAGTACCGCGAATCCCACCAGACGATGTGCTCCGGTCCTGGGATTCAGGGGCCGGACAAGTCGCCTCATTTTTTTTATATATTCAAGAAAAACATGTTTTCTTTTCTTTTAAAGATTTATTTATTCATTCATTCATTCATTTTAGAGAAGGGAGAGAAAGAAGGGTGGGAGGAGTAGGAAGCATCAACTCCCATAATGTGCCTTGACCGGGCAAGCCCAGGTCTTTTTTTGTTTGTTTTTTTATTTTAATTTATTCTTTTTAGACAGGAGAGAGAGAGAGAAAGGGGGGAGGAGCAGAAAGCATCAACTCCCATATGTGCCTTGACCAGACAAGTGCAGTGTTTCTAATCAGCAACCTCAGCGTTCCAGGTTGACACTTCATCCACTGCGCCACCACAGGTCAGGCAGGTATGTTTTTTGTTGTTGTTTTTACAGACACAGAGAGTCAGAGAGAGGGATAGATAGGGACAAACAGGAACGGAGAGAGATGAGAAGCATCAATCAGTTTTTTGTTGCGACATCTTAGTTTTTCATTGATTGCTTTCTCATATGTGCCTCGACCGCGGGCCTTCAGCAGACTGAGTAACCCCTTGTTCGAGCCAGAGACCTTAGGTCCAAGCTGGTGAGCTTTTGCTCAAACCAGATGAGCCAGCGCTCAAGCTGGAGACCTCAGGGTCTCAAACCTGGGTCTTCCGCATCCCAGTCCGACGCTCTATCCACTGCGCCACCGCCTGGTCAGGCCAAATATGTTTTCTTTTTATTAAACTTTTATGGGCCCTTATTGGGGATTGAATCTGTAACCTTGTCATATCGGAATGATACTGTAACCAACTGAACTACCTGGCCAGAGCAAGAATATTTATTTATTAAGCTACAGCCCTGCTTGGATAGCTCAGAAGGTTAGAGCATCCTCTGTCCCAAAGTGCAGAGGTTGCCTGTTCAATCACCACTCAGGGCACAAACAGGAACAGATTGATGTTCCCGTCTCTCTCTCTCTCTCTCTCTCTCTCTCCCTCCCTCCTTTCCTCTCTCGTTAAAAATCAATTTTAAAAAATTTGAAAAGAGCCTGACCAGGCGGTGGCGCAGTGGATAGAGCGTCGGACTGGGATGCGGAAGACCCAGGTTCGAGACCCTGAGCTCGCCAGCTTGAGCGCGGGCCCATCTGGCTTGAGCAAAAGCTCGTCAGCTTGGACCCAAGGTTGCTGGCTCCAGCAAGGGGTGGCTCGGTCTGCTGAAGGCCCGCGGTCAAGGCACATGTGAGAAAGCAATCAATGAACAACTAAGGTGTTGCGACGGCAACGACAAACTAATGATTGATTCTTCTCACCTCTCTCTGTTCCTGTCTGTCTGTCCCTATCTATCTCTCTCTCTGTCCCTGTAAAAAAAAAAAAAAATTGAAAGGAGAGAAAGAAAGCCACAGAGGTGGGAAAAGTGAGTTGTAGAAGAAATAGGCCTAGAAAACAAGTTATAGAGGCAAAAGAAGAGGCCCTTGGAGCGTAGGAGAGAAAAATGTAAAGTTAACGAGCCTCAGGGAGAGAGACATAGGGGGCAAAAGGGTGCCCAATTTTCTTTTTGTTTTAAGGATACCATTCATACTGGATTTTGATCTACCCTAATGACCTCATTTGAACTTGATCATCTCTGTAAAAACCTTCTATCCAATTAAGATCGTGTTCGGAGGTCCTGGGGCTGAAGACTTCAACAAATGAATTTTAGGGCCCAAAATTCAGCCCATAACAGGAAGTCCAACATCTGGAACCCAGCAGCTGGTTCTAATCTTCACTCTACCACTTCCTAGATCAGTGGTTCTTAACCTTTTTTGAGGTACCGAACCCACCAGTTTCATATGCACATTCACCAAACCCTTCTTTAGTTAGTGATAAATAAAATGTGATTTTTTTTCCAAATTCAAGACGTAGGTATATGTTTTTTTCCTGGTGCACTAAATGAGCCGTGCGTGAACATCATCTTGCTCAAAGAACAAAACCAACAAAGTGCATGAACTCACAACAAATTACGGTATTACTTTATTCTGGCCTCCGCAGTAGAGGCTTCTCCGAACACCTGAGACCGACTCATCGAACCCCTAGGGTTTGATAGAACCCAGGTGTTGGGCAGATAAAATATATTATGCTCACTTTGTTAAAGATGGCGCTGCCCACATGGAAGTTTGTTGATATTAATGTGTGTTTGGGGACAGGCTGTGGGCAGGCTGGGTCATTATAGCCTAAGGCTTGGTTTTAAGAGTAAGCTTTTCCCCACACCCTTGACTGATTGGATGATGTGGGGTGGTGCGCTCTACTGAGGAATCCCATTATGCCTCGGATGGGTGGCTTTGTATTGGAGACTTCCTTGTTTGTGTAATTGGATTGGAGGTTTTGATTCTACACTATAAAGTGGGACAGAGCAGTAGCTTGCTCTCTCTCCGTTCCTGGGATTAGTATTAGAGAGTAGAGCAGAGTAAGGCCACATGCAGGCCAGGAGAAGCAGCCAAGATGGTGGAATGCTGAGGAAGAAACCAGTTTGTGCAGAGTTTGCACTGGAGGAGATGGGAAACAGATGAATAAGTCTGGTGAGCTAGAACCCTTTGATTCTAGGAAACTTGAATAAGTCAGTAGCTTTGTGAGCACTGAATGAGTGGGTTTTGGAGCACAGTGTGTGTTTTTGCTTGCCCGCCGGGTGCAAGCTAGAATTAAAGCTGATTGCTCACCAGTTCTTGGCTCCGTTGTTTCATTACCAACTGTTTGAATCTAATACAAACCTGCACGGGTCAGGCGGCTGTGATCCTGACCCCGACTACTGGCTTTACACCAGGTTAAGAACCACTGTCCTAGATGATGACTCAGACAAGTCACCTCCCCTCTCTGGGCCTGTGTTTGCATCCGTAACATGGGATAAACATTGAAACTCTGTTGTAAGATTCTTCTGGAAAGTTAATGCATTAATATAGTTAATGTGTTTAGAGCAAAGCCAGGCATATGGTAAGTACTCAATACATGTTAGTTGTTATGGTTATTATTATTTGAAGCATGAGACTTAGTTGTGGTATCACTTCCTCCAGGGAGCCCTCCCTGATTGCCTCAGGTTCAATCAGGCTGTCCTCTGTGCTGCTTCAGAGCCCTCTGACCTCCTTTAGAGCACATCTGGCCCAGAATAGGGACTTGGAAAGAAAAGAATGTTCTTTGAGTTTGTTTGTTTGTTTGTTTTTCATCCTTTTCTCTTATTCAGATGTGCAGTTGGATCACCTGAGCCTCCTGAAGCAGTTTGAACACCTGGATCCTCAGAATCAACACACGTTTGAGGCTCGAGACCTGGAGCTGCTGATCCAGACGGTAGCATGAGGGGGGGACTAAGGCAGAGGATTGAGGGAGCTTAGTGGAGGGGAACAGTCCCAGCCCAAGCCCACTCATCTCTGCCTGGCATATTCTGAAGTCGGCAGTTAAGAGGGCCTGGCGATGTCTGAAACCCTTCCCAGAGTTTCTATGGGAAAGCAGAGGTGTAGGCAGGATGAGCTTGGCTTCTCTCAGACTTGCTTTCAAGTTCCTCCTAGAATTTGCCTTTCCCATATGACTTGGGCTAGGGGCTCCTTTTTCTGTGCCCTTGTGACGGGAGAATAATGGCCCCTCACCAAAGGTGTCACACCCTAATTCATGGAACCTGTGGATATATGACCTTACAAGGCAAAAGGATTTTGCAGAAGTGATTAAGTTGAGGATCTTGAGCTGGTGAGATGATCTTGGATTATCCAGGTGTGCTCCAAATCCCATCACAAAGGTCTTTGAAAGAGGGAGGAAGCCCTGGCTGGTTGGCTCAGCAGTAGAGCATCAGCCCAGCGTGTGGAGGTCCTGGGTTTGTTTCCCGGTCAGGCCACACAGGAAAAGTGACTATCTGCTTCTCCACCCCTCCCCCTTCTCTCTCTTTATCTCTCTCTCTCTTCCTCTCCTCCCACAGCCATGGCTCAAATGGTTCGAGCAAGTTGGCCCCGGGCACTAAGGATGGCTCTATGGCCTCACCCCAGATGGGCAGAGCATCGCCCACCTGGTAGGAGGCATGCCAGATGGATCCCTGTTGGGGCACATGCAGGAGTCTGTCTCTTTCCCTCCCCACCTCTCACTTAAAAAAAAAAAGAAAGAAAGAAAGAGGAAGGAAGAGGAAGATTTGGCTGCAATGTGATCACTGAAGCCAGATGACCCTCTAGTGGCTTTAAAAATAGAGAAAGAATCCTGACCTGTGGTGGTGCAGTGGATAAAGTGTCAACCTGGAACCCTGGCCAGATAGCTCAGTTGGTTAAAGCATCATCTGGATATGCAGAGGTTACCAGTTTGATCTCTGGCCAGGGCACTTACAGAAACAGATCAATGTTTCTGGCTCTCTCTCTCTTCCTCTTCCTCTCTCTTTAAAAATCAATTAGACTGACCAGGCGCCGCAGTGGATAGAGTGTCGGACTGGGACACAGAGAACCCAGGTTTGAAACCCCGAGGTCACCAGCTTGAGTGCAGGCTCATCTTGTTTGAGCAAGGCTTACCAGCTTGAGCCGGGGTCACTGGCTTGAGCAAGGGGTCACTCGCTCTGCTGGAGCCCCCCAGTCAAGGCACATATGAGAAAGCAATCAATGAACTAAGGTGCCGCAATGAAAAATTGATGCTTCTCATCTCTCTCCCTTCCTATCTGTCTGTCCCTCTCTCTGTCTCTCTGTCTCTGTCACACAAACACACAAAAAGAAACAGATTCTCCCCTAGAGTGTCTGGAGGGAGCACAGCCCTACTGACACCTTCATTCCAGTCCCTGAGAACTAATTTCAGGTCTCTAACCTCCAGGCTGTAAGATGATAAGTGTTATTGTTTTAAGCCACCAAGTTGATGATAATTTATTACAGCAATCGTTGGGACAAATACAGTGCTCGTCTGAGAAATGGCAGACCTGGCCCCGGTCCCCCTTTTCTACCCTACTGCTGTTCCATCTATTGGCCATTAGGATAACAACAGCCATTTGATTTAAGCCCAGCACTTGGCTGTCTTTATTATTTATTTCCAGAACATTCCAGAAACTGTTTACTTTTCTCCAGTCCCCCTGTCATTCTTCATGGTCTTAAAACCCGTCATCTATCTCTCATGGGTACTTCCTCTCTGGGCATCTTCCTTCTGCCTTCCATGCTCGTCAGCAGAGTGTCTCAACTCAGCCCTCTTGACATTTGAAACTAAATAATTCTTGTTCTTGTTGTGGGGCTGTTTGTGTATTGTATGACTTTCTTTTTTTTAAAGAGAGAGACAGAGACAGACAGGAAGGGAAAGAGATAAGAAGTATCCACTCATGCCTGACCTGTGGTGGCTCAGTGGATAAAGCGTTGACCTAGAATGCTGAGGTCGCCGGTTCGAAACCCCGCACTTATCTGGTTAAGGCACATGTGGGAGTTGATGCTTTCTGCTCCTCCCTCTTTCTCTCTCTCACTCTCCCCTCTCTCTTCTCTAAAATGAATAAATTTTAAAAAAACATTAAAAAAAAAAAAAAGAAGTATCCACTCATACTTGCAGCACTTTAGTTCATTGATTGCTTCTCATATGTTCCTTGACGGGGAGGTGGGGGGGTCAGCCAAGTGAGGGACCCCTTGCCCAAGCCAGTGACCTTAGGTTTCAGCCAGCACCAGCAACCTTGGGGTCATATCTGTAGTCCCACATTCAAGCCGGTGACCCAGTAGCTAAGCTGGTAAGCCCACACTCACGCCAGCAACGTTGGAGTCAACGTTCTATGCACTGTACCACTGCCTGGTCAGGTCATTGTACGATGTTAACAGCATCCCCAGCCTATGTCCACTAGATGCCAGTAGGCCTCCCTTACTTGTGACACCCAAAAATGTGTTTAGACATTGATGATTGTCCCCTGAATACCACAGTTGCCCCAGGATGAGCACTGCTGTACTATCTATTCCCCACACACTTAGCGGTACTAATATCCTACTGCTTCTGTATAACAATCACAAACTTAGTAGCTTAACATAAATTTATTCAGTGCAGGTTAGAAGTCAAGTAGGTCTTTTTTTTTTTTAAGATTTATTGATTTTAGAGAGAGGGTAGAGAGAGAAAGGTATGGGAGGAGTAGGAACCAACTCAGTAGTTGCTTCTCATATGTGCCTTGACTGGGCAAGCCCAGGGTTTCAAACCAGCAACCTTAACATTCCAGGTTGATGCTTTATTCACTGCACCACAACTGTCAGGCAAGAAGGGTCTTTCTAGGCCTTGGCTGGTTTGCTCAGTAGTAGATGGTTGGCCTGGCATATGGATATCCTGGGTTTGATTCCCAGTCAGGGCACACAGGAGAGTGCCCATCTGCTTCAACCCCCTTCCCCTCTTCCCTTCTTATAGCCAGGGCTCTATTGTAGCAAGTTGTCCCCAGGTGCTGAAGATGGCTCCATGGCCTCTGCCTCAGGCACTAAGAAGAGCTCGGTTGCTGAGCAACAGAGCAACGCCCCAGATGGGCAGAGCAGAGAGTAGGGGCCTTGCTGAGTGGATCCCTGTCAGGGTGCATGTGGGAGTCTGTCTGCCTCCCCTCCTCACTAAATTTGAAAAAAAAAACACGTGTCTTTCTTACCAGGTATATTAGTTTTCTGAGGCTACCATAACAAATTGCTATAGACTCAGTGGCTTAAAACAACAGATATGTGTTCTCTCACAGTTCTGGAGGCCAGATGTTCAAAATTGGTATCATTGGGCCAAATCAAGGTTTTGGCAGTGCTGTTCTCTCTTCAGAGGTTGTTGGGAAAAACCCACTTCTTACATTTCCCAGCTTCTGGAAGCTGCCAGCATTCCCTGGCTTGTAGACCTATCACTCCAGTCACTGCCTCCATTGTCACATGGCAGGCAGGGCTCAATTGGTTCTAGTGCATCGCTCTGGGTGCTAAGGATGGCTCCAAGGAGCCTTCCACCTCAGGCACTAAAAAAATAGCTCGGTTGCAAGCATCAGCAGGGCTGCCAGGTGGATCTCAGTGAGGGTGTATGTGGGAGAGTCTGTCTCTATCTCTCCTCCTCTCACTTGGAAAAGAAGGGAAAAAAAGATTTCTGGGCAAATAATTATATACATCATGTTCTTTACCACTGAGATATATTGCTTTTCATATTAAGTATACCTCATATTTGTTTGCTTTTTTAAAATTTATTATTATTCCAAGATCTTGACATTGTGGAGGGCTTGAAAGAAGTGGGTTAAAGTAGCTATTGTGTAACTATCTTAATCTCTTTTGAACAAACAAAGAAAAGAGGCTGTGTTATGGGGCAAGAGTGGGTCAGAGACCAAGTAGTAAGATCAGGACAAGGTGGAGGTTGAGTCAGGTTCAGAGTCAAAGGCCTGACATTTGGAGGTTGAAATTTGGTGCTGGACATAGAGATGAAACAAGAGTGACCATCTGCCTTTCCCCAGGCCACCCGGGACCTTGCTCAGTATGATGCAGCCCATCATGAAGAGTTCAAACGCTATGAGATGCTCAAGGAACACGAGAGACGCCGTTACCTGGAGTCACTGGGAGAGGAGCAGCGAAAGGAGGCAGAGAGGAAACTGGAAGAACAGCAGCGACGGCACCGAGAGCACCCCAAAGTCAATGTACCTGTAAGGACCCCTATTTGTGCCTACCCCCCACCATGTCCAATTCCCCTGAGCTCTACAAGAAAAGAATGTAGCTGGAAAACTACAACTCCCAGCAGACCCTAAGGTAAAAGTCCCTTTTAATGTGCCTATCTTCCCCCAAGGGATGTTGGGAGTTGTAGTTTCTTGCTTGAGAGGAATGACTTTGAGGGGTGGAGGTATAAGGGGTTCTTCAGCTTTATCCCATTGGATGCATATTTCTTGCTTATAAGCCCCTGGCTCTCTCCTCCACAGGGCAGCCAAGCTCAGTTGAAGGAGGTGTGGGAGGAACTGGACGGATTGGACCCCAACAGGTTTAACCCCAAGACCTTCTTCATACTGCATGGTAAGGTGGGCAGGGAGTCTCAAGACCCTGGCTGCATTTGGAGGCTCTGACCTTTTTGGGCCTGAATGCTAAGAAAAGGTCTCCCCATCTCTGTGGAGCTTAGGCAGGCCAAAGGGGTCTGAGCCCATCTCTCCTGGTGGTCTAGATTGTTAGGCTCTTCCATGGGAGAACTAGGTCTCTTCAGGGATTCCTCCAACCTCTGGGTTTTAAAAATTGGCCTGGCCCCAGCCAGATAGCTTGGTTAATTAGTATCATCTCGATACACAAAGGTTGTGGGTTCAATCCCTGGTTGGAGCACGTACAGAAACAGATTGATGTTTTTGTCTCTCTTTTAAAAATCAATCAATAAATTAAAATATATATATTTTTAATAACTTGTTGGTCTCCTCTAACTGAGCAAACCAGCCTTGGCAAGACCTGGGCCCCCTCCCGGGAGCCCTGGTTTCCACTAGGAACTCTGTCACTAACGGTGAGCTATTCCCTAGTAAACAGGCCTCCAGGGGGCCCCTTCTCCATGGCTTTTTTTTTTTTTTTTTTTTTACAGGGATAGAGAGAGAGGGATAGATATAGATAGACAGACAGGAATGGAGAGAAATGAGAAGCATCAATCATTAGTTTTTCGTTGCAACACCATAGTTGTTCATTGATTGCTTTCTCACATGTGCCTTGACCGCAGGCCTTCGGCAGACCGAGCCACCCCTTGCTGGAGCCAGCGACCTTGGGTCCAAGCTGGCGAGCTCGGGGTCTCAAACCTGGGTCTTCCACATCCCAGTCCAACGCTCTATCCACTGCGCCAGCGCCTGGTCAGGCTCTCCATGGCTTTTCAGAGACATGTTCTCCTTCATCCTCCTATGTGGAAACAGTCCAGGCATGCCAGGACCCGAACCCAGAAGCTGTAACCTGTTAATAACACTTAGCAGGGCCTGTTTCATTCATCAGTAAATGTTAGTTAAGTGACTTCTAAGGACCACGCTTCATGGAGACTCTGTGGCTACAGTAGTAAACAAAACAAAGCCTCCCCGCCTGGCCTGTGGTGGCGCAGTGGATAAAGCGTTGACCTGGGAACACTGAGGTCGCCAGTTCAAGACCCTGTGCTGGTCTGGTCAAGGCACATATGGGAGTTGTTGCTTCCAGCTCTTCCCCCTTTCTCTCTCTCTCTCTCTCACACACACACACACTCTCTGTGTCTCCTTTTTAAAATGAATAAATAAAAAGAAATTAAAAAAAAAACAAACAACAAAACCTCCCCTCATAGAGCCAGTGCCTATAAACAGATAAATCTGTATTTCAGGCCTGACCAGGCGGTGGCACAGTGGATAGAGCATCGGACTGGGATGCAGAAGACCCAGGTTCGAGACCCCGAGGTCGCCAGTTTGAGCGCGGGCCCATCTGGCTTGAGCAAAAGCTTGTCAGCTTGGACCCAAGGTCACTGGCTCCAGCAAGGGGTTACTCGGTCTGCTGAAGGCCCGCGGTCAAGGCACATGTGAGAAAGCAATCAATGAACAACTAAGGTGTCGCAACAGCAACAAAAAACTAATGATTGATGCTTCTCATCTCTCTCCATTCCTGTCTGTCTGTCCCTATCTATCCCTCTCTCTGACTCTCTCTCTGTCCCTGTAAAATAAATAAATAAAAAAAAATCTGTATTTTAGTGAATCAACGAGACAGAATGGCAGATACAACATAAGTTGCCAGTTACACCAACACACCATTGGAGATCAGATCACTCCCAATTTCAGGGATGATAAAATATGAGGGGGGGGCCTGACCTGTGGTGGCGCAGTGGATAAAGTGTCGACCTGGGAACACTGAGGTCGCCAGTTCAAAACCCTGCACTGGTCCGGTCAAGGCACATATGGGAGTTGAATCTTCCAGCTCCTCCCCCATTTCTCTCTTTCTCTCTCTCTCTCTCACACTCTGTGTCTCCTCTCTAAAATGAATAAAATAAAAATAAAAAAAATAAAAAAAAAAAAAAATATGAGGGGGGGAGCACATCTTAGAATCAGGGGAGAAGGTTCTATAGTAGTCTCAGGTAGTGACATCTACCAGTGACAACTTTTGGTAGCCTGGTCAGGAAAGGTTTTGTGTGACCAGCATTGTCTAATAGAACTTTCCAGGCGGATGGACCTGTTCTGGCTGTGTTCACATGTTCTGTGGAGAGCAGCAGCCAGCCCCATGTGGCCAGGCAGCACTTGAAATGTGGCTCTTAAGACTAAGGAACTGAATCTTTCTTTAGTTTTGATAAATTTTTTAAGACTTGTGATTCCGATAAAATACTCCTAACATAAAACTTCTTATCTTAGCTATCTTTAAGTATCCGGTTCAGTATGTGTAAGTACATTCACATTGTTGTGCAATCAGTCTTCATCCTCGTGAAACTGAAACCCTTTGTTAATCAACAACTGCCTGTTACCCCTCCCCCCAGCCTCTGGTAACCTCGACTCCATTTCTGCCTCTATGAATCTGACTCCTCTAGCTACCTTATATAAGTAAAATCATGCAATATTTGTCTTTTTTGTGGCATGATGTGGTGGAAATGAAATTTTCATTTGATTGTTATTGATTTCTGTTAATTTGCCCAGGGCAACTATTGACTGCCATATTGGACAGCACAGCTCTAGAGATAGAATATTTGAACAAGAACCTCAGTGAAATGAAGGGCTTGCCTAGATCTGGGGGGGAAGAGCATTCTGGGTGGAGGGAACAGTAAGCATATACAGGGAAGAATGGACTTTGTCCATCTAAGGTCACAGCTAGGACATGGACTTTATTCTTTTTTTCTTTTGTGACAGAGCCAGAGGGAGGGACAGGTAGGGACAGACAGACAGGAAGGAGGAGAGATGAGAATCCTCAATTCTTCATTGTGGCACCTTAGTTGTTCATTGATTGATTTCTCATATGTGCCTTAATGAGGCTGCAGTAGAGCTAGTGACCCCTTGCTCAAGCCAGCAACCTAGGGCTTCAAACCAGCAACCGTTGGGCTCAAGCCGGCAACCATGGGGTCATATCTATGATCCCGTGCTCAAGCTAGCAACCTGAGGGTTTTGAACCTGGGTCCTCTGCATCCCAGTCCAACACTCTATCCATTGCGCCACTGCCTGGTCAGGCAGACTTTATTCTGATATGGCTTTGAGCAGAGGACTGACACTATCTGCCTTAATGGTTGACACACCCCATCTGGGAGTGTGTTGAGGATAGACAGTAGGCGTGAGGGCCAAAGCCAGGAGCCGAGATAGAAAGCACAGGGTGCTGGTGGCTGAGCCAGCAGAAGAAGGGTGACTGGTTTCTGGATTCATTTTGAAGGTCAGGCTGATATGACTCGCAGATGGACCAGATGAGAGTTATGAAGGAACCAAAGGGTCAAGGGGGACTCCAAGATATTTGTCCTGCAGGAAAAATAGAATGGAAAGAGCAGGCCTGTTTGGCAGGGCTGATTGGGGACTGGCTCTGTTTGTGTTAAATTAGGGAAGTCTGGTGGACATCTGCATGGGGGTGGAGGGTAGGAAGTTGGGTAGTGAGGTGTCGAGGCAGCTGTGGATGGCACCGAAAGCTGAGGGACAGCAGGAACCCACCTGGGGCAGTGCCGCCGACAGCAGTCTTTTTTTTTTTTTTTTTTTTTACAGGGTCAGAGAGAGGGATAGATAGGGATAGACAGACAGGAATGGAGAGAGGTGAGAAGCATCAATCATTAGTTTTTTGTTGCCATTGCAACACCACAGTTGTTCATTGATTGCTTTCTCACATGTGCCTTGACCGCGGGCCTTCAGCAGACCGAGCAACCCCTTGCTGGAGCCAGTGACCTTGGGTCCAAGCTGGCGAGCTTTTGCTCAAGCCAGATGGGCCCGCACTCAAGCTGGCGACCTCGGGGTCTCAAACCTGGGTCTTCCGCATCCCAGTCCGATGCTCTATCCACTATGCCACCGCCTGGTCAGGCCATGCCTTTTCCTCTCCCCTACATTCCAGGGCCTTCATTTGCTTCTGTAA
The DNA here is from genome assembly GCA_037038555.1 of Rhynchonycteris naso. Classification (NCBI taxonomy): domain Eukaryota; kingdom Metazoa; phylum Chordata; class Mammalia; order Chiroptera; family Emballonuridae; genus Rhynchonycteris; species Rhynchonycteris naso. Next base: position 248,589,413 of record CM072997.1, on the reverse strand, counting down.
CTTGTTTCCTCAGCCCATTTCTTCTATAATTCTCTTTCTCTACCTCTGTGACTTTCAAGATAAACTTTAAGATAGTTTGAAAACAAAAATACTTCTAAAACACAAAAGTAAGTCCTAGCTTGTACATTCCTAGGCAGCGAATGTCCAGCTTGTGTGTGCCTTGACCAGGTAAACCTGGGGTTTCAAACCAGCCACCTCAGTGTTTCAGGTCAACACTTTATCCACTGCGCCAACACAGGTCAGTCTAATCCTATTTAATATTAATCCATGTAAATCTGAACAGCCCATGTGGCTAGTGGCTACCCTACTAGACAGATTTGAAGATTAGAGAAGAGGCCCCAGGCCAGTGCCAAGGTGTAGAAGTCAGGAGGAAGAGGAAACCAGCAAAGGAGAGAGAGGGATAGCCGGAGCAAAGAAAATGATGTTCTGGAAACCACGGGCAGAATCAGGTTATATGTGGACTAAAAATTAACCGTTGGTTTTGCGAGGTCGGGTTCTGGCCGCCTCAGCAGGATCAATGTCGCTTCTGATCTGAGTGAGTAGAGGAGGTGGAGACAGTGACATCGTCCGTGAACTGTATGAGCTGGGTTGGCAGAGAGAGGATCCTCTGGCAATGTAGTCAACCCTGGCCTGGCGCTCTGGGAGGCAGAGGACCCGAAATCCCTGGATCCTTTGCCTCTATCACTAGGTGCTAGGGATCAAGTCATCCTGCATGACAGCAGCCTCGTTAATGGCCCCAGAAGAGCCCACCTTTATCAACTCCATTCTCAGGACCCCAGATGGTAGGGAATGGACTATCCTGGCAACAGGACTGTGGGGCACTAAAGCCTGGAGGCCAGCGTTCTACTTACTATTGGAGACTTGTTACCTGTCCTCCAAAACAGACTCACAGCAGCCCAAATTTCTTCTCCAGCTGGTCCCTTGGGGACCTGGCCTATGCCGTCCCAAGATACGTTGTTGTCTCCCCCCTCAGATATCAACAGCGATGGTGTCCTGGATGAGCAGGAGCTGGAGGCCCTCTTCACCAAGGAGGTGAGTGTCTTGGAGCCCTGCGTGCAGGGGCCTCCCAGATCAGCCACATGGTTCTCCTTAGGCCCCGGGGTGGGGGTAGTTCAGGGGTAACAACAACTCCCAGCAGTCTCCGGGGGTCCCAAGGACTAATGGGCGTTTTGATGTGTGTGTAAGGAGGTGGAGTAGCCTGTGAAAGGGGTGGCCCTGGACCTCAATGTGTCCTACCTCCTGCTTGAGTCTGCAGCTAGAGAAGGTTTACGACCCGAAGAATGAGGAAGATGATATGCGGGAGATGGAGGAGGAGCGGCTGCGCATGCGCGAGCACATAATGAAAAATGTGAGTAGGGCTGCCCATGGGGAGGGTGGGAGCGGATTGCAGGGATGTCCAGCTCTGTCGCTTACCCTTATCTGGTTCCCCAGGTGGACACAAACCAGGACCGCCTTGTGACCCTGGAGGAGTTTCTCGCATCCACCCAGAGGAAGGAGTTTGGGGACACGGGGGAGGGCTGGGAGGTGAGGACATGGAGAATTCTCTGGGTCCTGCATATGCCTCTCGCCCAACCCTAACCCTTCTTCAGGTTCTCTGCCCCCTCATGCCAGTCACTGTCCCCACTCTGAGTGCCTGTCCCCGGCCACACACTTCCCATCTCTGTTCTCCCTGGGTCTTTACCTCCCTTCCCAGCATCCACTTGAATCTCTGACATTCACACTCAGGGCCCCGGCCCCCCCAGCCTCTCTGACCCTCCATGAACCAAACCCTCTTCAACATGCATGGGCCAAGATTGGAGTCACCGGCTGACGGCCCCTCTTGTCACCCCGGCAGACAGTGGAGATGCAACCTGCATACACAGAGGAGGAGCTGAGACGTTTCGAGGAGGACCTGGCTGCCCGAGAGGCAGAGCTGACTGCCAAGGCCCAGCGCCTCAGCCAGGAGACAGAGGCCCTGGGACGCTCCCAGGGCCGCCTGGAGGCCCAGAAGAGAGAACTGCAGCAGGTGGCTGGCCAGGGCAGCTGGGCCTGTCCTCCCAGCTCCTGCTGGCCTTGTTCTTGTGTGCCCAAAGCCCGGAAAGGCCTGTGGTCACTGTGCTAATCACTGATAGATCCCCACGTGGTAGCCATCATCTTGAGTGATGGCAGACATACTGCCCGACAACTCTGCAGATGCCCTCTTGGCTAAGGGCAGGCCATTGGAAGAGGGGGGGTGGGGGGAACACAGGAGAAGGGTAGATTCCAGCAAGAGCCAGTGAGGGCTTCCCTATCCCAGGGTGCAACCTGATCCATGACAAGAGAGCGAAAACTGGATCTTTGTGATTAAGGCCACCTGTCGTGACATAAGAACTGAGACCCACAGAGAAGGGACTATGTGCTTAGCAGGATGCGCACACTCAGTGTCACACCCTGCCTCCTATGCACTCTCTCTACCCTTGTAGGCCGTCCTCCAAATGGAACAGAGGAAACAGCAGCAACAAGGCCACAATGCTGCTGCCCCAGCCCCCGGCCCTGAGGGACAGCTCAAGTTCCACCCCCAAAACACAGGTGCTGGCCCTGGGCCCAGGGATACAGGGAAGACTGGGGCCCGGACTCCTGGGTCTGAGGGGGGAGGGGCTAGGGTGTCTAATGCTACCATTTCTTCCCTTCATTTCTAGATGACGCTCCTGTCCCAGCTCCAGCTGGTGACCAGAAGGATGTAGCTGCTTCAGAAAAAAGAGTTCTGGAACAGGCCCCCGAGCTGCCTCAGCTGGACTCCCAGCACCTGTGATCCCCCAGGAACGTGGCACTCTGGGTTTCTACCAATGCAGCTGATGGAAGGGTGGTGAAGAGTCACAATCAGCCTCCTCTGAGGACAACACCTGTGACATCCTTGGGAGAGCAGGACACAGTGGCATTTTCTGCGTTGCTACCCAGGCCCCCTTTCTGTTGCCTCAGCTTCCACAGTCTCTTAGTCTGTGTGGTTCCTTCTCTCTGTCCCCCTCTAAGGACCTGCCTTCTTGTGTTCAGGAGGGCACTCACCGTGTCAGCTAGCTGAGGGAAGTGTCCTTCCTCCTGAGAGGATCTGCTGTGCCCCTGCCTTCGTGGATGGGTTGGCCTGGCTGCCCCATTGGGGGCCCACCCCAGCATCCTGTTCCCACAGCTGCTGGAACCCTGCCTGCCACCCTGGGCCCAGCTTCTGTTGGTTTCTGAGGCTTTGGGTTCCCTCAAGACCTTTCTCTACCTTTTGTGGGACCAGCCACGCCTCAAAGACGCTGTCTACCCCACAGCTGGTTCAGGGGGCAGCTGAGTCCTCTGCAGAGCTCACCAGCCCTGATGCTGGTAGCCCCGACTCACCAACTTCTTGCTTTCAGCCGCCTCAGCCTCAGCCTCCCTCATGGCTTGGCCCCTTGCTCCTTCCCACACAGCCACAGAAGGGTCCCAGAGCTAACCCAGCCCCTCAGCCTCAGCGGGAAGCCCGAGCCCACCTGTCTGGCCTTATCTTAAACTGCTATGTGTCCTGCTATGTACTCCATGTCCATCCAAATACACTTTCTGGAACAAATCCGTGTGTGTTTCTTTGTATATGCTGTTCCCTCTGAAACCCCATCTGCACGTCGCCTGCCAAATTCCTTCTCATTCTGTAAGATTCAACTCGGGTATTTCTGAGAGGCTACATACCAGCATCTTTCTCTTTACTGATGTGTCTGCTGCCTATGCACGCATGTGCGCACACAAACACACACGCACACACCTTCAACAGGATCCTTTCAACCACAAGGACAGAAAACCCAAAACCTATAAAGAAAAGTGTATTATCGCCTGACAAGGCAGTGGAACAGTGGATAGAGCATTCGACTGGGATGCGAAGGAACCAAGTTCGAAGCCCTGAGATCACCGGCTTGAGTGTGGGTTCATCCAGCTTGAGTGCAGGGTTGTTGGCTTGAGCCCAAGGTCGCTGGCTTGAGCAAGGGGTCACTCAATCTGCTGTAGCCCCCTGGTCAAGGCACATATGAGAAAGCAATGAACAACTAAGGAACCACAATGAAGAATTGATGCTTCTCATCTCTCCCTGCCTGCCTGCCTGCCCCTATCTGTCCCTCTCTCTGTCTCTGTTCACAGAAAAGTATATTATCACTCAGAACAAGAAGTGTCACGGTAAGGTGGCTCCAAGGCTCTCAGGGAACCAGGTTCTCCCATCCACTTCTGCCATGGTGGGGGTGGGGGGGCTGCACTCTTGTCCCAAAATGGCTGCAGCTGCTCCAAATGTCACGCCTGTCTTCACTGACAACTGATGAAGGAAATTGGCAGACTACAATATTAGGAGTCACCCTTCATTCCCCTAGAGCTGGTGTAACAATGCAGCACTAGACATGGGGTAGGTCTAGTTTGGCCCAGGTTTGAGACCCCGAGGTAGCCAGCTTGAGCACGGGCTCATCTGGCTTGAGCAAAAAAAAAAAAAAAAAAGGTCACCATCACCAGCTTGGACCCAAGGTCGCTGGCTTGAGCAAGAGGTTACTAAGTCTGCTGAAGGCCTGCGGTCAAGGCACATATGAGAAGGCAATGAACAACTAAGGTGTCACAACAAAAAACTGATGATTGATGCTTCTCATCTCTCTCCGTTCCTGTTTGTCCCTATCTATCCCTCTCTCTGACTCTCTCTCTCTCTGTCCCTGTAAAACAAACAAAAAAAATGGTAGCAGCCTTTCATCATTTAAAGCAGTGGTAGTCAACCTGGTTCCTACCGCCCACTAGTGGGTGTTCCAGTTTTCATGGTGGGCGGTAGCGGAGCAACCAAAGTATAAAGGATATATTTAACTATAGTAAATTGTTTTATAAAGATTTATTCTGCCGTGCTTGCTTCGGCAGCACATATACTAAAGATTTATTCTGCCAAACTTAGCGAAAATCCGACATAAAGTACTTGTTAAGTAATTATTATTATTATATGCTTTAACTTGCTGTAACTCTGCTTTATAAATTTTATAAAGTAAAATTACTTCCCTACTTTATAAATCATTACTGTGGAACCAGTGGGCAGTTAGAAAATTTTACTACTAACAGAGATACAAAAGTGGGCAGTAGGTATAAAAAGGTTGACTACCCCTGATTTAAAGGATCATTTACACCCTGGCTGGGTGGCTCAGTGGATAAAGTGTTGTTCCAGCACACTGAGGTTGCAGGTTTGATTCCTGGTCAGGGCACATATAAGAAGCAATCAGTGAGCCTGGCCTGTGGTGGTGCAGTGGATAAAACATTGACCTGGAACGCTGACGTCACTGGTTCGAAACCCTGGGCTTGCCTGGTCAAGGCACATATGGGAGTTGATGCTTCCTGCTCCTCCCCCCTTCTCTCTCTCTCTAGATACCTAGGTAGATAAGTAAAGGATTAGATAATACACTTGAATGATGTGTCTCTTGGCTAGAAATTTGAAGTCAAGAGTTCAGCAACCTGCCCCTGATTCCCACGTCTAAGGAGACCCATTACAGTCCCCCAGGATGTGTTTCACAATTTGCAAGTGTCTGCTTGATCACTGCTGTCCCCAATTTACTCCAAGTTCCAAAAGAAACACGGAGAGGAGGCTCTTGGCATCTCAAGTTTACTGCCCCATAACACAGCAGGCCCTGCACAAGTGGGAAATAATGGAGGCCCCTCTGGCCTGGAACAACCCCCAGCCCCTCCCCACCTCCTGCCTGACCTTCAATTCTAATCTTGAATTGACAGAATCATACCGACCCCTTATGTTTAATCTGAAAATGATTTCCTTTTTTTTTTTAAGTGAGAGTAGGGGAGACAGATTCCCACATGTGCCGCAACCAGAATCCTCCCCTTAACCCCGTCTGGGGCCGATGCTCGAGTCAACCGAGCTATCCTCAGCGTCTGGAAGAGGAGAAAAGGGAAAAAGGTAGGAGGAAATAAGCAGATGGCCACTTTGCCTGTTTTCCCTGACTTGGAATCGAACCCTGGACGTCCATACACTGAGCAGATAGATGCTCTATCTACTGCGCTAACTATCCAGGGTCACAAACTATCTTCTCAATGGCATTGTTTCCTGATCTGTTGGCCTCACCATACCTGAATAATAGTAAACCCTCTACATTTATTTTCTATTATTTTTTTAAGACTTTATTCATTTTAGAGAGAGAGAGAGAGAGAAAGGGGGGAGGAGCAGGAAGCTTGCCCATATGTGCCTTGATTAGGCAAGCCCAGGGTTTTGAACCAGTGACCTCAGCGTTCCAGGTCGACGCTTTATCCACTGCGCCACCACAAGTCAGGCTCAAATCAATTTTTTAAAAAAAAAAAAACAACTTCTTTTTATTTTATTCATTTTAGAGAGGAGACACAGAGTGAGAAAGAGAGAGAAAGGGGGGAGGAGCTGGAAGCATCAACTCCCATATGTGCCTTGACCAGATCAGTGCAGGGTTTTGACTGGCGACCTCAGTGTTCCCAGGTCGACGCTTTATCCACTGCGCCACCACAGGTCAGGCCTCAAATCAATTTTTAAAAAATTTTTCTAGCCTGACCAGGTGGTGGCGCAGTGGATAGAGCGTCGGACTGGGATGAAGAGGACCCAGGTTCGAGACCTCGAACTCGCCAGCTTGAACGCGGGCCCATCTGGCTTGAGCAAAAGCTCGTCAGCTTGGACCCAAGGTCACTGGCTCCAGCAGGGGGTTGCTCAGTCTGCTGAAGGCCCGCGGTCAAGGCACATGTGAGAAAGCAATCGATGAACAACTGAGGTGTCGCAACGGCAGTGAAAGACTAATGATTGATGCTTCTCTCCTTTCTCGGTTCCTGTCTGTCTATCCCTCTCTCTGACTCTCTCTGTCCTTGTAAAAAAAAAAAAAAAATCTTTCTAGCCTGACCAGGCGGTGGCACAGTGGATAGAATGTCGGACTGGGATGCAGAAGACCCAGGTTCGAGACCCTAAGGTCGCCAGCCGGAGCACAGGCTCATCTGGCTTGAGCAAAAGCTCGCCAGCTTGGACCCAAGGTCACTGGCTCCAGCAAGGGGTTGCTCAGTCTGCTGAAGGCCCACGGTCAAGGCACATGTGAGAAAGCAGTCAATGAACAACTAAGGTGTCGCAACGAAAAACTAATGATTAATGCTTCTCATCTCTCTCCGTTCCTGTCTGTCTGTCCCTATCTATCCCTCTCTCTGACTCTCTCTCTGTCCTTGTAAAAAAAAAATATATATATATATATAAAATCTTTCAAGATAGCCTGACCAGGCGGTGGTGCAGTGGATAGAGCATTGGTCCGGGATGCAGAGGACTCGGGTTTGAAACCCCAAGGTTGTCTGCTTGAGCACAGGCTCATCTGGCTTGAGTGCAGGGTCACTGGCTTGAGCAAGGGGTCACTCGCTCTGCTGTAGCTTCCTGGTCAAGGTACATATGAGAAAGCAATCAATGAACAACTAAGGTATTGCAACGAAGAATTGATGCTTCTCATCTCTCTCCCTTCCTGTCTGTCTGTCGTCTGTCTCTCTCTCTCTCTCTCTCTCTCTCTCTCTCTCTCTCACATACACACACACACACACACACACACACACACACACACACACACACACACACGGCCTTCCCTGGTTCCCAGGCTGGGCTGGAGGTTCCCCCTCTCCAGCCCCTACACTGTCCCGTGTTTCCACCATTCTGGCACATCACCCAGGATTGCCATGGTCCAGAGTTGTGTGTTCATTTCCTATTGCAGCTACAACAAAGTACCACAAACTTAATAGGTCAGAAGTATAAAATGGGTCTTATTTAGTTAAAACCAAGGTGAGTGTGCAGGGCTGTATTCCCTCTGAAGTTTCTAGAGGAGCATCTGTTCCCTTGCTTTTCTAGCTTCTAAAGCAGGGGTCCCCAAACTACGGCCCCACGGGCCACATGCGGTCCCCTGAGGCCATTTATCCGGCCCCCTCTGAACTTCCGGAAGGGGCACCTCTTTCATTGGTGGTCAGTGAGAGGAGCACAGGATGCATCTGCACCCATAGTCCCCATTGAAATACTGGTCAGTTTATTGATTTAAATTTACTTGTTCTCTATTTTAAATATTGTATTTGTTTCTGTTTTGTTTTTTTACTTTAAAATAAGATATGTGCAGTGTGCATATGGATTTATTCATAGTTTTTTTTAATAGTCCGGCCCTCCAACGGTCTGAAGGACAGTGAACTGGCCCCCTGTCTAAAAGGTTTGGGGACCCCTGTTCTAGAGGCTGCCTGCATGCCTTGGTTCCTGCCCCCCCCCCCAGCTTTAAAGTCACAGTGTAGCTTCTTTCAATCTCTCTCTTACTCTCTTTTGTGGTCACATCTCCTTCTCTGACCCCAACCCTGCTGCCTTCCTCTTATAAGGAGTTTCGTAATTAGATTAAGCCCACTAGATAATCCAGGATCATCTCCCATGTCAAAATCCTTAACTTAATCACATCTACGAAGTCCGTTTTACCATGGAAGGTCCCATATTCACAGTTGCTGGTGATTTGGACATAGATATCTTTGCAAGGGGGCTTTATTATGCCTACCTCACATGGTGTCTGTTCCCCCGCCAGAGGGGGCAGGGAGTAGAGTGGGGTTCATCTGCGGGTCCCCAGCATTACCCAGCACAGAGCCAAGTCGAGTAAAATTGTTTGCTGAATGAATATGAGTCACATCAATAATGGACACAAGAAGCTGCCCAAATTAGATCTTTGTCCCTGCCACTCTGCTGAGAACCCTTCAGTGTCCTCTCTGAGTCCTTCATGACTGCTCCCCTGCCTGCTCTCTCAGCCCCTCTTCTATCACACATACAGTCTCTTTTCTTCAGCCATGCTGGCCTTTATTTCAGCACTTAGAACATACCGAGGTCTTTCCCACCTCTGAGCCCTTGCTCATGCTGTTCCCTCTGTCTCTGTTCCCCACACCATCAACCCCACTGGACGTATAGATGCATGTGGACATAGAAAGAATCTGTCTCATTTCTGTTGTATCCCTGGGACCTGGCATCGATTAGAGTTTCAATAATAATGTGTTCTGTTAGGAGGGCTGTCTGTTGAGTGACCCTAGAGGCTCTTTCTAGAATTACTGGCTAGCTTGACAAGGTGGTGGTGCAGTGGGTAGAGCATTGGACTGGGATGCGGAAGTCCCAGGTTCGAGACCCCGAGCTCACCAGCTTGAGCGCGGGCCCATCTGGCTTGAGCAAAAGCTCGCCACCTTGGACCCAAGATCGCTGCCTCCAGCAAGGGGTTGCTCCGTCTGCTGAAGGCCCGCGGTCAAAATACATGTGAGAAAGCAATCAATGAACAACTATGGTGTCGCAAGGAAAAACTGATGATTGATGCTTCTCACCTCTCTCTGTTCCTGTCTGTCTGTCCCTATCCATCCCTCTCTCTGACTCTCTCTCTGTCCCTGAAAAATAAATAAATAAATAAATAGAATTACTGGCTGTGGGCTGGCTGGGACAGGGTCGTCACCTCTCACCATGTTTTCTACTTCCTCCGAGGTCTCCAAATGGTATTTCCAGCACGTCCTGGAGTGTGCTGGCATCCAAGCTTACACAAGTTGGTAGCCAAGCTCAGACCAGATTTGCCACATTTTCAACATCATTGTTTTGCTTGTCTTGAAAAGAGAGCAAGTGGGCCCTGGCCGGTTGGCTCAGAGTATCCCGAAATGAAAAGGTTGCAGGTTCGATCCCCAGTCAAGGCACACACAGAAAGCAACCAAGAAATGCACAACTGAGTGGATCAAAAAATGAATATTTCTCTTTCCCCTCCCATCTCTCTCTCTTCCTCTGTCTCTCTAAAAATCAACAAGCCTGACTAGGTGGTGGCGGAGTGGATAGAGTGTCGGATTGGGACACAGAGGACCCAGTTTTGAAACCCCGAGGTCCTGGGCTTGAGCATGGGCTCATCCAGCTTGAGTCTAGGGTTACCAGCTTGAGCAAGGGGTCACTTGCTCTGCTGTAGCCCCACCCCCACCTCCTGTCAAGGCACATATGAGAAAGCAATCAATGAACAATTGAGATGCTGCAATGAAGAATTGATGCTTCTCATCTCTCTCCTTTCCTGTCTGTTTGTCCCTATCTGTTCCTCTCTCTTACTCTCTCTCTCTCTGTCACAAAAAAAAAAAAAAAAAAAATCATCATCATCAATAAAAAAAAAAGAAAATTAAGCCCTGGCCGGATAGGTCAGTTGGTTGGTTAGAGCGTTGTCTGGAAGTGCAGAGGTTACAGGTTCGATGCCCAGTCAAGGCACATACAGGAGCAGCTTGATGTTTGTCTCTCCCTCCCTCTCTCCAAAAAAAGAAAAAGAAAAGAAAAAGAAAGAAAAGAAAGCAAGAGAGTTAGGAAGTAGGCACTTTTCTTGGAGTAAAGCCCCACAGTGCAGCAAGCTAAGCTCCAGCCAAGCATCCCTTGCCAGATCAAGAAGACATTTGCTACCTTGGTTGGGTACCTCAGTTGGGTGGAGCATCGATCCCATGTGCCAAGTTTGCAGATTCGATCCCCAATCAGGGCACATACAAGAATCAATGAATGAATGTGTAAATAAGTGGAACAACAAATTGATCTCTCTCCTTCCCTCCTTTCTTCTCTCTAAAATCAATAAATTAGCCTGACCTGTGGTGGCACAGTGGATAAAGTGTCGACCTGGAAACACTGAGGTCGCCAGTTCAAAACCCTGCACTGGTCTGGTCAAGGCACATATGGGAGTTGATGCTTCTAGCTCCTCCCCCCTTTCTCTCTCTCTCTCTCTCTCTCTCTCTCTCTCTCTCACTCTGTGTCTCCTCTCTAAAATGAATGAATAAATAAATAAATAAATAAAATCAATAAATTAAAAAAAAATTTTAAAGAAAGAAGACACTCACTGACCCTCTGCCTCTAAATTCCACTTCATGGTCTATGCCTGTGATGGCGAACCTATAACACACGTGTCAGCACTGACACACGTAGCCATTTTCTCTTACACCGCATACCAGAGAAGTATGGGGCCACATGCAGAGAAGGACGTTTCATCCTCGGCTCCTGCAGGGCCAGGTGCAGTAGCCGAGGATAAAGCATTTGCTGTAGTGTAGACACTGTGCCAGAGGTCTGTAGGACAAAACATTTTTGTTATTTAAACTATAAATATCGTGAAATTATGGGTTTTTTCTCTTTTTTAATTTTTTTTTAATTTATTCATTTTAAAGAGGAGAGAGAGAGAAAGGGGGGAGGAGCTAGAAGCATCAACTCCCATATGTGCCTTGACCAGACCAGTACAGGGTTTTGAACTGGCGACCTTAGTGTTTCCAGGTCGACACTTTATCCACTGCACCACCACAGGTCAGGCGTTATGCTCGGTTTTTTGACACACCAAGCTCAAAAGATTGCCCATCACTGGTCTATACCCTCTGTTAATTCTCTGCCTCTTGCCTGGGGTCCCAGAAACGTTGTCTTGCGCTTAATCCTGCAGTCGGCCACCCAGGTAGAGAAGGTGCCTGACCTGCTGCTGAGCAAAGGATTTCCGTTCCAGCTCAGCGATTCTCCAGACTTAATTATGAATTAAATCAAACACAACGGACACAGCTCGGCGCGTGGACTCTGTGGCCACACTGGTTGGGTTGCAATCCCGGCTCCCCCCACTCACGTAATGTGTAACCAGTCTGTGCCACCCTTTCCTCCTCGGTAAAATGAGGATAGCTGCAAGGACCATATGATTTACTATATAGGAAGTCTTTAGAGCAGAGGCAGGCGTGGGAGACCCTGTAGAGGGGCTTTGTGGAATAGATTCACACATAAAAACATACAGAAAAGTACAGAGAAATTGCAAATTCTCTTGGACATGTCGCCCAGATTCTCCAAGACCTAACATAGTGCTATAATTGCTTCTGGTTGCTTTTTTTTTCTTTTTTAATTTTATTTATTGATTTTGGAGAGAGGAGGGCAGAGAGAGAACCACTGATTTGTTGTTTCACATATATATGCATTCATTGGTTGAACCTTGTATGTGCCCTGACCGGGAATTCAATTTGCAACTTTGGTGCATGGGGTCAATGCTCCAACCAACTGAGCGAGCTACCTAGCCAGGGTCCGATTACTTTACTTAAGATATAAAATGTTAGTTTTTTGTTTTTTTTTTTTTTTTGCGAAAGCGAAGGGACGAAGTCCTGCAGTCGGGAGATGCCGCGCGAATAGATGCGGCGGGTGGGGCGGTGGATGGAGGCCATAGCGTCCGCCGCAACGATCGGGGCTGCGCGTGAGAAAGTGGCGGTGTAGGCACCCGGGTTTGGTGGAGAGCGGCGGTGAAGGCCGAGCCATGGCTGGAGACCGGGTCCGCTGGGCTCCCTGAGGTGCTCTCCCTGAAATCCCAGGGAGCCGTGGCCCATGGGCTCGCTGAGCAGCCGAGTGCTGCGCCAGCCGGGGCGAGACCGAGCCCAGCAGGAGCCCGATTCTGGGGCGGGGGGTTCGGTCCGACGGCCGGAGACTGGAGGCGACGCGGCCGGCCCCGGCTTCTGCTACTGCCCCGGTAGCCGCAAACGCAAGCGGAGCAGCGGGGCCCTCTGCTACTGTCACCCCGACTCCGAGACAGACGAGGATGAGGAGGAAGGGGACCAGCAGCAGCGGCTCCTCAACACCCCTCGAAGGAAAAAAGAGTACATCCAAATATATTTATCAAACATTATTTTTGAGCCTGACCTGTGGTGGCGCAGTGGATAAAGCCTCGACCTGGGAACGCTGAAGTCGCCAGTTCAAAACCCTGCACTCACTGGTCTGGTCAAGGCACATATGGGAGTTGATGCTTCCAGCTCCTCCCCCCTTTCTCTCTGTCTCTCTCTCTTTCTCTCTCTCTCATTCTGTGTCTCCTCTCTAAAAATGAATTTAAAAAACCATTATTTTTGAATGGTGAAAATAGTGACATTAAGATTTGTGCTCTTGGAGAAGAGTGGAGCTTACACAAAATATATTTATGTCAATCTGGCTACTTTTCTAGTATGTTCAGTGGTTCGTGGAAAGAATTCAGCATGAATACTATTGAATTGGAGATTCCTGACCAGAATATCGATGTAGAAGCACTGCAAGTTGCATTTGGGTCACTGTATCGAGATGATGTCTTAATAAAGCCCAGTCGAGTTGTTGCCATTTTGGCAGCAGCTTGTATGCTACAGTTGGATGGCTTAATACAGCAATGTGGTGAGACAATGAAGGAAACAATTAATGTGAAAACTGTATGTGGCTATTACACATCAGCAGGGACCTATGGATTAGATTCTGTAAAGAAAAAGTGTCTTGAAAGGCTTCTAAATAATTTGATGACTCATCAGAATGTTGAACTTTTTAAAGAACTCAGTAGTATAAATGTCATGAAGCAGCTCATTGGTTCATTTAACTTATTTTTGATGCAAGTGGAGATGGATGTATACACAGCTCTTAAAAAGTGGATGTTTCTGCCTGACCAGGCAGTGGCGCAGTGGATAGAGCATTGGACTGGGATGCAGAGAACCCAGGTTCGAGACCCGGAGCCCGCCAGCTTGAGCGCGGGCCCATCTGGCTTGAGCAAAAGCTCACCAGCTTGGACCCAAGGTCACTGGCTCCAGCAAGGGGTTGCTCGGTCTGCTGAAGGCCGGCGGTCAAGGCACATGTGAGAAAGCAATCAATGAACAACTAAGGTGTTGTGACGGCAACGAAAAACTAGTGATTGATGCTTCTCATCTCTCTCCATTCCTGTCTGTCCCTATCTATGCCTCTTTCTCTGTTCCTGTAAAAAAAAAAAAAAAAAAAAAAGTGGATGTTTCTTTAACTTGTGCCTTCTTGGAATGGATCATTAAAACAGCTTTTGACTGAAACAGATATCTGGTTTTCTAAGAGGAGAAAAGACTTTGAAGATATAAGCTTCATTGGAACTGAGCAAGGAAAACCATTTGTGTCAGTATTCAGACATTTAAGGTTATAGTACATTATCAGTGATTTGGCCTCTGCAAGAATTATTGAACAAGATTCTCTAGTACCTTCAGGATGGCTGTCTTCTGTGAATAAACAGCAGTGGCTTGCTATGCTCAGGGCAGAACAAGACAGTGAGGTGGGGCCTCAAGAAATCAATAAAGAAGAACTAGAAGCAAATAGCATGAGATGTGGTAGAAAGCTTGCCAAAGATGGTGAATACTGCTGGCGTTGGACAGGTTTTAACTTCGGCTTTGACCTACTTGTAACTTATACCAGTTGATACATCACTTTCAAACACAATACACTGAATCAGCCATGTAGTGGATCTGTCCGTTTACAGCCTGGAAGGAGCATAGCATTTAGACTACGTTTGACTTCTTTTGATAGTAGTGGAAAATTAATCTGTAGTAGAACAACTGGCTATCAAATACTTACACTTGAAAAGGATCAGGAACAAGTAGTGATGAACTTGGAAAGCAGGCTTCTGATCTTCCCTTTATATATCTGCTGTAATTTCCTGTATATATCACCAGAAAAAAGAACTGAAAATAATCATCATACAGAAAATTCAGAAAACTGAGAATCTTTTTTCAACCAGCTTTAATTTAATGGCCTTATGATGTTCACATCTAAGGTGACTAACAGTGACAAAGGCCTTTTGAACTGTACAGATAATACAGAAGACTACTCTTATCCTTATTACATTTCTATGCATACATTAAAAAAACATTTTAAAGTCAAAAAATAAAAATAAAAAACATATAAAATGTTATAAAAAAGATTTAAAATATTACAGATAAGGCCTGACCAGTGGTGGCTCAGTTGATAGAGCGTTGACCTGGGGACTCTGAGGTCCCAAATTCAAAACTTTGAGGTCGTGGCTTGAGAGCGGGCTCATCCAGCTTGAGCACAGGATTGCCAGCTGCTTAAGCATGGGATCATCAACATGATCCCATGGTCACTAGCTTCAGCCCAAAGGTCTCTGGTTTGAGCAAGGGATCACTGGCTTAGCTTGAGACCTCCCGGTCAAGGCACTTTTGAGAAGCAATCAATGAACAACTAAAGTGACGCAACTGTGAGTTGATACTTCTTATCTCTCTCCCTCTATCTCTTTCTCACTCTCTCTCTCTCTCAAAAAAAGTTACAGATAGAATTGAAGCTCTTATAGCCTTTTCCCCATCATGTTACACTTTTTCTGACTTCAGGGGAAACCACTATCCTGAACTTGGATTTTCATTTTCATAAATGTTTCCAGTTCTTTATTAAACAGGAATGTACTTATAAACAATACAGAATACACTTGATCAGGCAGTGGCACAGTGGATGGAGCGTCAGACTGGGATGCAGAAGACCCAGGCTCAAGCCCCAAGGTCGCCGGCTTGAGAGTAGGCTCATCAGCTTGAGCATGGGACCATAGACATGACCCCATCGTCACTGATTTGAGTCCAAAGTTGCTGACTTGAGCAAGGGGTCACTCGCTCTGTTGGAGCCCCCCACCCCCATCAAGGCACATATGAGAAAGCAATCACTGAACAACTAAGGAGCTGCAACTATGAGTTGATGCTTCTCATCTCTCTTCCTTCCTGCCTGCCTGTTCCTATGTCCTTCTGTCTGTCTGTCTGTCTCTCTGTCTCTTTCTCGCTAAAACACACACACACACACACACACACACACACACACACACACACACACACACATACACACACAAACTACTCTTTACATGCTTCTAAAGTTAATATGAAAGGCCAGTACCACCCTGGCCAGTTAGCACCGTCAATTAGAACATCATCCTGAAACGACAAGGTTGCAGATTTGATCCCGGGTCAGGGCACATGGGAAGCAACCAAAGGATGTATGACTGAGTAGAACAACAAATGAATGCTGCCCTTCCCCCTCCTCTCTCTCTCCCTTCCTCTCTCTGTCTCTCTAAAAGTCAATAATATAAGCCCTGGCTGGATTGCTCAGTTGGTTGTAGCGTCCTCCCAGAGGTTGCCGGTTCCATTCCCTGGACAGGGCACATACAGGAGTAACTCGATGTTCCAGTCTCTCTCTCTCACTCCCTGCCTCAATCTAAATAAGTAAATAAATAAATAAGAAAGGACAGTATCCCTGTGATGTCACATGCTTTCCTCCCACCCCCTTACCTAGATTTGAGATTCCTTGTAAAGGCAGTGTGGTGTTAGTTCATTCATCCTGTTGTTTGAATTTGCCACAGTTTATTCGCCCCATATTTTTTTAGAGAGTAATGAGAAGCATCAATCATTAGTTTTTCTAATGTTTAAAGTTGTTTTTATTTTATTTTATTTTATTCATTTTAGAGAGGAGACAGAGTGAGAGAGAGAGAAAGAGAGAAAGGGGGGAGGAGCTGGAAGCATCAACTCCCATATGTGCCTTGACCAGACCAGTGCAGGGTTTTGAACTTGCAACCTCAGTGTTCCCAGGTTGACGCTTTATCCACTGCGCCACCACAGGTCAGGCTCAATCATTAGTTTTTCATTGTCACACCTTAGTTGTTCATTGATTGCTTTCTCACATGTGCCTTGACCGCGGGCCTTCAACAGACCAAGCCACTTCTTGCTGGAGCCAGCGACCTCGGGTCCAAGCTGGTGAGCTTTTGCTCAAGCCAGATGGGCCCGCGCTCAAGCTGGCGAGCTCGCGTCTCGAACCTGGGTCTTCCGCATCCCAGTCCGACACTCTATCCGCTGCGCCACCGCCTGGTCAGGCTCGCCCATGGTTTTGTTACTTACGGCTATTCTCAATTTTGAGCTATCACACCCAGCGCCGCAATAAATGTTCTTATACATGTCTTCTCAGGTACAACTTTGAGATTTTGTCACAGGTGTAGATCTTACAAGGTCACTGGATCGTGACATACCCTCATTTTCTACTTCACCCGATATCGCAGAAACGATTTATCCGGGTACACAAACTCACTGCCAACGATTTTAAATTATAAGTTTTATTGAAATTGTTTAAGAAGTTGCAAAAAATAGACTGTTCCTTTGTACCCCACACCAGCTCCCCCAGTGATATCTTAGATAACTATAGTACTTCCTCAAAAGCGGGAAATGGTGTTACTACATTATTTAATCACCTACAGACTTGATTTGGATTTCATTAGCACGTCTAAGTTTTTTTTTAAAATTTATTTATTTACTATTTATTCATTTTAGAGAGGAGAGAGAGTGAGAGAGAAAGGGGGAGGAGCAGGAAGCATCAACCCCCATATGTGCCTTGACCAGACAAGTCCTGGGTCCTGAACCAGCGACCTCAGTGTTCCCAGGTCGACGCCCCATCCACTGCGCCACCACTGGTCAGGCTAGCACGTCTAAGTTTTAAGAGATTTTATCAAATGTGCGGATTTGAGTATCCATCATCACAATCAAGATAAGGAACTGTTCTGTCCCACAAAGGCATTCTCTTGTGTCAGTTACCCCTACGTAATTGCACCCTCCCCCAACCCTTAACCAGCCGTAGCTAGTTTGTTTTCCATCACTATAACCTTTTCTTCTGAGAATGTTATAAATGGAATCCTACCTCTTCTCTTTCTCTCTCTGTTTTTATTTTTGTTTTTGTTTTTTTGTGGAGTGAGAAGCATCAACTCGTAGTTGCCTGTCGTCTCTGCCCTGCCTAGCCAAGTCCAGGGTTTCGAACTAGCATCACCAGCATTCCAGGTAGACGCTCTATCCACTGCGCAAACACCGGTCAGGTAATAAATAAAATCTTTTGCCTGACCTATGGTGGCGCAGTGGATAAAGCCTTGACCTGGAATTCTGAGGTCGCTGGTTTGAAACCCTGGGCTTGCCTGGTCAAGGCACATATGGGAGTTGATACTTCCTGCTGCTACCCACCTTCTCTCTCTCTTCTCTGAAATGAATAAATAAAATAAAAATAATTTTAAAAAATCTTTTAAGAAAGAAAGAAAGAAAGAAAGAAACCTCCTGTCACGTGGTTGGCTTGAAGTCAAGAGGCGGTGATAAAGTGTTTCTGGTCCCAGTCACAAAGCGGAGCTAGCGGTAAGCTCTTCCAGTGGGGACACTAAAATTAAATGACCTTCTTGGCATCCAGAAAGGCGCAGATCCGGCGGCCAATGAAAAGCGCTTAGGAGCCATGGGGGCGGAGAAAGGGGTCAGGCTCCCTAAGAGGCAGGACGTCGGGGCTTTAATTAATTCCCGCCGGGACAAACAACGGTTTTGGGACTCCAGGTTTCGGCGATGGCGGTTCGCTGGGGCATTGTGTCAGCTGGCCTTATCTCCAACGACTTCACGACCGTGCTGCGGACGCTGCCTCGGTCCGAGCACCAGGTCCGCCCTCCCTCCAGAGTCCTGGGAAGAGCTGGCGGGGAGCCGGGACTCCGCTGTCTGAGGGTGGACGGAGTTAGGGTTCCTGATTTCCCAGTTCCCAAGTCAGTGAAACAGCTAATTCCTTTGTCACTCCTTTCTCCACTTCTGTTTTTTTTTTTTTTTTTATTTTATTCATTTTAGAGAGGAGACACAGAGTGAGAGAGAGAGAGAGAGAGAGAGAGAGAAAGGGGGGAAGAGAGAAAGGGGGGAGGAGCTGGAAGCTCAACTCCCATATGTGCCTTGACCAGACCAGTGCAGGGTTTTGAACTGGCGACCTCAGTGTTCCCAGGTCGACGCTTTATCCACTGCGCCACCACAGGTCAGGCTCTCCACTTCTGTTTTATAACCTGACATTCCGTGAGATTTGGGAGGATCCTGATCTGAGCTGCTGTGAATAGAAGGACTTTAGCTACTAGGGGATTTAAAATTTTTGTTAATTGATTAATTTTTAGAGAAAAAGGAACGAGGGGGGGAGAGAGCGTGAGCGATCTGTTTGTTGTTCCACTTATGTATGCATTCACCCATTGACGGGGGATCGAACCCGCAACGTGGGGGAATCGAGACAACTCTTTAAGCAACTGAGCTACCCGGCCAGGGATAGGTAGTAGGGGATTTAATAATCGCTTCCCCAGATCTCTCTTTCCCAGGACCCAAATGTCCAGCCCCGGGTCACCTTCTTCCCTAGAACCAAATTCCCCCTCCTCCATCCACCTGTCTTCTACTCTGGCCTCAGGTGGTGGCAGTAGCTGCCCGTGACCTAAACCGGGCTAAGGAGTTTGCACGGAAACACGACATTCCCAAGGCATACGGGTCCTATGAGGAGCTGGCCAAGGACCCGAATGTGGGTGAGTGACAAGGGCTGCAGGGGCCATCAGGATGCTGCCTCCAGGTGCTCCATAGGAGATGCAAGGCTCCGCAGGATGGGCCAGTCCCTCTGGGCATCTGAAAGGACCTCGGGCTGGGAGGCAGTCATAGTAATATTTGGTCAAGGATTAGCTGTCTAGTATGAAATTGCAAATTTGCATTTAGGAGCCAGGTCTTCACGGTAAAAGCAGGTCTTGAATTTCTTTTTTAAAAATTATTTTTATTTATTTATTAATTTTACAGGATAGAGAGTGAGAGAGAGAGAGAGAGAGAAGGGGGGGAGCAGGAAGCATCAACTCCCATATGTGTCTTGATCCAGCAAACCCAGGGTTTTGAACCAGCGACCTCAGTGTTCCAGGTCGACACTTTACCCACTGCGCCACCACAGGTCAGGCCGGGTCTTGGATTTCTTAAGGGAGCCAGTTCAGGCATTAGCTATATGCCCTGTGGCCATGGCTTTGTGTTTGGAGGAGCCTGGGTTGAGAGGCAGGACACCATAGTTGGACAAAAGCCTGGCTCTGGAGTCCAGCTACCTAAATTGGCATTTTCCTCGAGTATCTCCTTCTTGGTGTTGTTGGGATTAATTTAATGACAATGTAATTTCGGAGGGCTAGAAATGATCTGAGAAGAAGAGATGGTAGCAAGTATTTAACTTCTTACTCATGGAAGACTAGGGTTTGACCAATGCCGCAGGACTTGGTCCCAGGTTGGGGGGACCTGGTTTCCTTGGAGGCAAAGCTCCAGGGTCTGGTGTGGGCGTGGCTTCTGATCTCTTGACCTCCTTTCTCCCACCCTAGAGGTGGCCTACATTGGCACCCAACACCCCCAGCACAAGGCCGCGGTGTTACTGTGCCTGGCAGCGGGCAAGGCTGTCCTGTGCGAGAAGCCCATGGGCGTGAACACTGCGGAAGTGCGCGAAATGGTGACCAAGGCCCGATCTCGGGGCCTCTTTCTTATGGAGGTGAGAGTGGGGGCGCCCAACATCCAACATAGAGCTTCTTGTCATTACTAACCATGGTTGCCAGAGGACTTTGTTTTTTTTTTTTTTTACAGAGACAGAAATAGATAGGGACAGACAGACAGAAACGAAGAGAGATGAGAAGCATCAATTGTCAGTTTTTTGTTACCGTTGCGACATCTTAGTTGTTCATTGACTGCGGGCCTTCCGCAGACTGAGTAACCCCTTGCTGGAGCCAGCGACCTTAGGTCCAAGCTGGCGAGCTTTTTGCTCAAGCCAGATGAGCCCGCGCTCAAGCTGGCAACCTCGGGGTCTCGAACTTGGGTCCTCCGCATCTCAGTCCAACACTCTACCCACTGTGCCACTGCCTGTTCAGGCTCCAGAGGGCATTTTTTAGAGGGATACAGGGAAGGGTTTGCCAAGGGTTAAGATGACCACAAAATGAACTGAGGTAGGTGTGTTTGCCAAGATGTAGTTGAGCTATGCCATGGAATCTGCCAGCAACATCACTCATGGGTGAGAGACATTGCTTTTGGCCCTTTGCAAATGTAGCCGCCTGTTTGAAGGATCCTTTGTCAGATTCTCAGAAAAAGATGCCAGCCCTGACCGGGGGTGGCACAGTGGATAGAGCGTCCGCCTGGGATGCTGAGGACCCAGGTTTGAAACACTGAGGTTGCCGGCCTGAGCATGGGATCATAGACATGATGCCATGGTCTCTGGCTTGAACCCAAGGTCGCTGGCTTGAGCAAGGGGTCAGTGGCTCAGGTGGAGCCCCCACTACCCCATCAAGGCACATATGAGAAAGCAATCAATGAACAACTAAGGAAATCCAATGAAGAATTGATACTTCTCATCTCTCTCCCTTCCTGTCTGTCCCTCTTGTGTGCACTAAAATAAAGAAAGAGAGAAAGAAAAGAAAGAAAGAAAGGAGGGAGGAAGGAAGGGAAATGCCAGTGGTGAAAGTGGCACAGTTTGGGTGGATGTCCAGGGAGAGAGGTCAGAAGGACCAAGAAACACCCTACCAACCTTCAACATCAGGCATTCATTGTTTATTTGCCCTTATTAGCTATCTATAGGGGACTTTGACATCCTGTAGATTGCTAGTAATTAAAGTGACTGCCAAAGGGCAGTGAATAGTGCCAGAAGTTAAGATGGCCACCATGTGGCCCCCTAGCAGCTATTTCCTTTTTTCTTTCTTTCTTTCTTTCTTTCTTTCTTTCTTTCTTTCTTTCTTTCTTTCTTTCTTTCTTTCTTTCTTTCTTTTTGTCTTTAAGATTTTATTTATTGATTTTAGAAAGAGGATAGAGAGAGAGGAAGGCAGGGGAGGAATGGGAAGCATCCACTCATGCTAGCTGCTTCTTGTATGTGCCTTGACCAGGTAAGCCTGGGTTTTAGAACTGGTGACCTCAGTGTTCCAGGTCAACACTCTATCCACTGCACCACCACAAGATCAGCCATCAAGATTTCCTATGGTTCCTCAATGTGTCTGGTTCTCACTGTGCCTGTCCGTGCCAACATTCTATGAGTTTGTTCCTCATTTTTTATTGACACCTAATATGTGCCACATTCAAGCTTAGGAACTGGAGACTCATAATATGTAAGACACAGGCTCAGTTTTCAAGGAATGCAAGATCTGCTATGGTCATGGAAATGGGCAATCCTTGCCTGACCAGGTGGTAACACAGTGGATAGAGCATCAGACTGGGAAGCAGAGGACTCAGGTTCGATACCCCAAGGTCGCCAGCTTGAGTACAGGCTCATCTGGTTTGAGTAAAACTCACCAGCTTGACCCCAAGGTTGCTGGCTCAAGCAAGGGGTCACTCAGTCTGCTGTAGCCCCCCCCGTCCCCCCGGTCAAGGCACATATGAGCAATCAATCAATGAACAACTAAGGAACCACAATGAAGAAATGTTTCTCTTGCCTGACCTGTGGTGGCGCAGTGGATAAAGCGTCGACCTGGGAACACTGAGGTCGCCAGTTCAAAACCCTGCACTGGTTTGGTCAAGGCACATATGGGAGTTGATGCTTCCAGCTCCTCCCCCCTTTCTCTCTTTCTCTCTCTCTCTCTCTCTCTCTCTCTCTCTCACTCTGTTTCTTCTCTCTAAAATGAATAAAATAAAAATAAAATAAATTAAAATTAAAAAAAAAAAAAAAAAAAAGAAATGTTTCTCATCTCTCTCCCTTTCGGTCTGTCTGTCCCTATCTGGGTCTGTTCCTCTCTCTGACTCTCCCTGTCTCTGCACAGAAAAAAAAAAAAAAAAAGGCCTGACCTGTGGTGGTGCAGTGGATAAAGCGTCGACCTGGGAACAGTGAGGTCGCCAGTTCAAAACCCTGCACTGGTCTGGTCAAGGCACATATGGGAGTTGATGCTTCCAGCTCCTTCCTCCTTTCTCTCTTTATCTCTCTCTCTCTCACTCTGTGTCTCCTCTCTAAAAATGAATAAAATAAAAAGAAGTTTTTTTTTTTTAAAAAAAGAAAAGAGATGGGCAATCCCCATTTCAAAGTGCATGGTCAGCTGTGTACACTTTTGTAGAAATAGTACTAGGTAGCCTGACCTGTGGTGGCGCAGTGGATAAAGCGTCGACCTGGGAACACTGAGGTCGCCAGTTCAAAACCCTGCACTGGTCTGGTCAAGGCACATATGGGAGTTGATGCTTCTAGCTCCTCCCCCCTTTCTCTCTCTCTCTCTCTCTCTCTCTCTCTCTCTTTTTCTCGTCTCCTCTCTAAAATGAATTAAAAAAAATAAAAAAGAAAAAGAAATAGTACTAGGTAGCTGACAGAGCACAGAGGCCCCAGCCAAGTTTAGGGAATGGGCAAGGAAGTTTACTGTAGGTAGAAACTGACCTGAGGCTTAAAGGAAAAATAAATTGTAGTGAATAGGCCAGAGAGGAAAAGCCAAATTAAGCCTGTGACCTTGGGCAACTAATTTGACTCATCTGGGCTTCACTTTTCTCACATATGAAATGGACATATGGGCCCTGGCCCATGGCTCAGTGGATAGAGTGTCAGCCCGGTGTATGGACATCCTGGGTTTGATTCCAGGTCAGGTCACACAGGAGAAGTGCCCATCTGCTTCTCTCTCCCTCCCTCTCCCTTTCCTCTCAGTCTTCTACTGCGGCAGTCAGTGGCTTGATTGGTTCTAACGTGGCCCCCAGGCACTGAGGATAGCTTGGTTGATCCCAGTGTCTGCCTCAGGCACTAAAAATAGCTCAGAACTCAAGCATTGGCCCTAGATGGGGTTGGCGGGTGGATCCTGATTGTGGGAATACAGTAGTCTGCCTCTCTATCTCCCCTTCTCTCTCACCTAAGGCCAAAAAAGAAAAGAAATGGACATATGATAGCCATCTTGCAGGGATGTTGGGAGAATTCATTATGTAAAAGCTGTACACAATGTCTTGTCCATAATACATACCTAACACATGGGAGCTGATATTAGGCAATGGAAAACCATAGAAGGGGATTGAGCAAGGGTGAGACTGGGTCAGCACTAGAGAAGCAAAGCTCCTTCAGGGGCCATGTGGTGGACAGATTGGAGAGGAGAGCTGAGAGTATTAGTTTGCTTGATAATAAATGTCACCACACACTGGGTGGCTTAAACATCGGAGATCTATCTTCCCATATTTCTGAAGGCTAGAAATTTGAAATCAAAGTGTCAGCAGGGTTAGTTTCTGCTGAGGCATCTCTCTTTGTCTCGTGGACAGCCATCTTCTGTCTTTGTTTAGGAATCATCCTGCTCTGTGCATGTTTGTGTCCTCATCTCTTCTTTTTTTTTTTTTTACAGGGACAGAGAGAGAGTCAGAGAGAGGGATAGATACGGACAGACAGACAAGAATGGAGAGAGATGAGAAGCATCAATCATTAGTTTTTCGTTGCCATTGCGACACCATAGTTGTTCATTGATTGCTTTCTCAACATGTGCCTTGACCGCGGGCCTTCAGCAAACGGAGCCACCCCTTGCTGGAGCCAGCGACCTTGGGTCCAAGCTGGCGAGCTTTTGCTCAAGCCAGATGGGCCCGCGCTCAAGCTGGTGAGCTCGGGGTCTCGAACCTGGGTCTTCTGCATCCCAATCCGACGCTTTATTTACTGCACCACTGCCTGGTCAGGCCTCATCTCTTCTTACAAGGACACTAGTTGTTTTGGATTGGGAACCACCCTAGTAGCCCCATTGTTTTTTTTTGAGAGAGAGAAACAGACAGACAGGAAGAGCAAGAGATGAGAAGCATCAACTCATAGTTGTGGCACCTTAGTTGTTCATTGATTGCTTTCTCATATGTGCCTTGACCAGGGGGCTCTAGCTGAGCCAGTGACCTTTGTGCTCATGCCAGCAACTTTGGGCTTCAAACCAGCAACCTTTGGGCTCAAGCCAGAGACTATGGGGTCTGGGGTCGTGTCTATGATCCCACGCTCAAGCTGGCAGCCTCCAAGTTTTGAACTTGGGTCCTTAGCATCCTAGGCTGATGCTCTATCAACTGCATCACCCCTGGCTTGTTTTTCTGTTTGTTTGTTTGTTTGATTATTTGTTTTTTTAGAAAGCTATTAATTAATTAATTAATTTATTTATTTATATTTGAGGGAGAGAGACAGTGAAAAGCATCATTTTATAGTTGTATCACTTTAATTGTGGACTGATTGCTTTTTCTCCATGCCTTGACCGGGGCCGATCCAGTGTCCCCTTGCTCAAGCCAGCGGTTGTGGACTTTTCGTGCCAGCAGCCTTTAAGCTCAAGCTTCCAGATTGCATGGATGGTATCCCCACTCAAGCCAGTGACCCTGTGCTGATGAGCCCCTGCCCGGGGCCAGCGACCTTAGGGCTTTGAACCAGCGGCCTCAGTGTTCCGGGTTGACACTTTATCCACTGCGCCACCACTGGTCAGGCATACTGACTTCTTTTTTTTTTATTTTTAATTTTTATTTTTTCCAAGGACAGAGAGAGAGAGTCAGAGAGAGGGATAGATAGGGACAGACAGACAGGAACGCAGAGAGGTGAGAAGCATCAATCATTAGTTTCTCGTTGCCCTTGCAACACCTTAGTTGTTCATTGATTGCTTTCTCACATGTGCCTTGACCGCGGGCCTTCAGCAGACTGAGTAACCCCTTGCTGGAGCCAACGACCAGATGGGCCCGTGCTCAAGCTGGCGAGCTCAGGGTCTTGAACCTGGGTCTTCCGCATCCCAGTCCAACGCTCTATCCACTGCGCCACCGCCTGGTCAGGCCTGACTTCATTTTAATTTAATTAATTCTCTATAATTACCTTTTAAAAACCCTATCACCAAATACATTCATTTTGGGAGGTCCTGGGGGTTAGGAGCTCGCCATGAATTTGGTGGGGACAGAATTATAACATTATACGGAGTGAAATAAGTAAATCAGAAAAAAAAAACTGAGAACAGCATGATTTCATACATAGGTGGGACATAAAAGTGAGACTATGAGACATGGACAAGAGTGTGGTGGTTACGGGGTGGGGGGAGGGAGGGGAGGGTGGGATAGGGAGGAAGGGAGGGGCACAGGGAAAACCAGATAGAAGGTGACAGAGGACAATTTGACTTTGGGTGATGGGTATGCAACAAAATTGAATGATAAGATAACCTGGAGATGTTTTCATTGTACATATGTACCCTGATTTATTGGTGTCACCCCATTAAAGTTAATAAAAAAATTAAAAAAAAGAATTCAGCCCATAACATTGGGAGACTGGGATAATGATGCAGATGAGAAAGAACAAGGTCAGAGTTGGGGGAATGGGTGTGGAGAGGAGGGTAGAGGGCAAGAAGGCAGGCAGAAGCTACTTGGGGACTGCTAGGTTGTGGAAGGAAAGGGGGAGGGTCTTGTTGGAGACTGGGGAACAGTGGGTACGCCATCAATATGAGCCCCAGAAGAGAGAATTGGTTGGCTAACTCTTGACCCTTTTCCTTCCCTTTCCTATCCTGCTTTCTTCCCTCTGTGGTCTGCAGGCCATCTGGACCCGCTTCTTTCCTGCTATAGAGGCTCTGAGGGCTGCTGTGACTCAGGGAACTCTGGGGGACATTCGAGTGGCTCGAGCAGAATTTGGGAAAAACCTCACCCATGTACCACGGGCCGTAGACTGGGCCCAGGCTGGGGGTGGCCTGCTGGACATTGGGATCTACTGTATCCAGTTCATCTCTATGGTCTTTGGTGGACAGAAGCCAGAGAAGATTTCAGCTGTGGGAAGGCTCCATGAAACAGGTATGGTCTATTCTGGATCATATGATGGTGTTAAGAGTGACCTTTTCTTGTTGGGGACCGAAGAATAAACAGGGTATTTTGCAGTCTGGATTTTAGGGACAGGGGTGCTGGGAGCTGGCCATGGGCTGGCAGTTTGCCCAGACCCCCACCTCACCTGGCTAGTTAAGTTAACAAAGGGCTATGCTTCTCTGCTCATTCTGCCTGCCCATGTTCCCTGGGAGAGACTGGAAGCTAGTTTCTTTTTGGTGTAAAGTTAGATTGACTAGTATGGTGGCAGTTGTTTTTGAGTTGCCTTGGAAATTTTTTTTTATTTTTTTTAATTCATTTTAGAGAAGAGACACAGAGTGAGAGAGAAAGAGAGAAAGAGAGAAAGGGGGGAGGAGCTGGAAGCTCAACTCCCATATGTGCCTTGACCAGACCAGTGCAGGGTTTTGAACTGGCGACCTCAGTGTTCCCAGGTCGACACTTTATCCACTGCGCCACCACAGGTCAGACTGAGTTGCCTTGGAAATTTAATTGAATTGCTAATGGCCCACATTACCCAGGAATAAAGACGATGTTTTCTGGGGGCAGCCATGTTTTGGCGGCTTGGACAGTAGTGACTGTTGGCAAAGAGCCGTGGCATCCTCCCAAACCCATCCTGTATATATCTTTAAGTTTCTGTCTATGTTTCATTCAATCTCATACCATTTCCTGCTCGAGACCCTGAAATAGACTCATTGTGCAGGATGCAGCATTTTCTTATTAGTTACACTGACCTGGGAATAAGTCTCCTAGCACATGAAAATGAGGCTAGACAGCTAAAAAACTTCCTGCAGGAAGTCAAAGAGTATATGAGTATGGGCATGCTCAGTACTGGGACTTTGCTGTGTGATCTTAGTCAAGGAACTCAACCTCTCTGAGTCTTAATAACTTACTGGTAATGGGTCAATAACAGGGTTGTCATAAGGAATTAATAAAGTAACTGTGGAGGCAAATTCAGCAGCTAACAAGTATAAAGGATTATTATTTTTTGATGTTGTCTCAGTTAGCCTTTGCTGCATAACAAATTACTTCAGAGCTTAGTGACCTCAGATATGGATCATTAATTGACTTGCAATTCTGTGGGCTGGCAATTTGGGCTGTGCTCATTCAGCAGCCATCAGCCAGCTGTGCCACTGGAGCTGACTGGTATAGGGTGACATCACTTATGTCTTAAGCGTGTTGTTTGTTCTCTGGAGAGCCTGGTTCTCTTCTACATGTCCACTCCCAGTGGCTAGGTCATCCTCATTCACATTTTGGGCTCAGAGTTCTGGGTGCAGCAAATAGAAGGCAGGTGCCAATGTGTTTGCTAACTGTTCCATACCCTAAAGCCAGCTCAGATCCTAGAGGTAGACAAATAGATGATACCTCTGGATGGAAGGAGGTACAAAGTCATACAGCAAATGGCACTCATTGGGAAATGAATGGGCGTCTTTGCAAATAGTACCCAGAAGGCAACAAATAACCAGAAAAAGAATACTTGAGCTGAAGGTCACACTTTAGAAAGCTGTCTCAGTCTACTACCTGACCCATTTCTAGGCTAAATAGTAACTCTAACAACAAATCCCCTTTATTAAGTGCTTCCTCTGCAACATAGGTATTATAATTGTGATCTCCCTGAGGTTCATATATTACGGTTGTCCCCATTTTTTAGATGATCAAACTGAGGTGCAGAGAGGGGAAGTGATTTATCCAGGCTCACACAGCAAATCCGGAATAAGACCTTGGGTTTATCTGAAACCAAAGAGATCTGGGTCAGTAGGTTCTTCCAGCCATTGCTTGCCTGATGTGGCCACACTAGCACTTTACTGTATGTAATTTTGTTTGGTAATTTAAAATTAATGCTCATCTCTCTCTTATCATGATCTATATAGACTTCTAAGTGCTTTATGCATTTTACATCATTGAATGTAACCCTTACAACAACCCTATGAGGCAAGCCCTATTATTATCTTCATGTTAGAGGTGAGGACATGGACTCTCACACATTTATACAACAAAAAAAATTTTTTTTAGCATTTATTTATTTGTTTATGTATTTTAGTAACAGCTTATTGAACCAATTCACATACTATTCAATTTATTTATTTAAAGTATATAATTCCAAGGCCTTAGTATATATATTCACCAAGTTAGGCATTTCTTACCATAATCAATTTTAGACTATTTTTATTATTTTTTAAGTAACAAAACAAAAAGTATACAATTCTCTCAAACCCCTGAGCCCTAAGCAACCACTAATTTACTTTCTGGCTCTATGGATTTGCCAAATTTTGGACATTTCACACAAATGGAATCCTACAATATATGACCTTTGTGTCTGGATTCCTTCACTTAGCATGAGTGTTTGCTTTGTTGTTTTTTGTTTGTTTGTTTTTTGTTTTAAATGAGAGGAGGGGAGATAGACTCTCACATGTGCCTCAATCAGGATCCACCTGGCAATGCCCATTTGGGGCCGATGCTCAAATCAACCAAGCTATCCTCAGCAGCTGAGGCCAACACTTGGACCAACGGAGCCATTGGCTGCAGGAGGGGAAGAGAGAGAGATAGGAGGGAGAGGGAGAGGAAGAGAAGCAGATGGTTGCTTCTCATGTGTGCCATGACCAGGGATCAAACCCAGGACGTCCGCACACTGGGCCACCTCTCTATCCTCTGTACCAACTGTCCAGAGCCACTTCATTCTTTCTCATTGCTGCATTAGAGACGAGATCTCTTGCCTGAGTTTCCACAGGCAGGGTTAGTGGCCAAGCTTGCCCCGGTCCTGTGCCTCTCTCCAGGTGTAGATGACACTGTCACTGTGCTACTCCAGTACCCAGGAGAGGTCCATGGCAGCTTCACCTGCAGCATCACTGCTCAGCTCTCCAACACAGCCTATGTGAGCGGTACCAAGGGCATGGCTCAGGTGAGGTGCCACCAGCCGAGCTGGGGTGGGCCCAAGTGCCAGGAACTGTGGCCCTTAGCAACAGGTGTGGCCTGGCCCAGTTGTGGTTGTTGGAGCTGGGTGTGGATTGAACCAGTCTTTCCCCATACTATTGCTAAGGAGTCCGTCCTCAACCACTAGGCCATGGGGATGGGATTTGAACCTCTGGACTGATTCCTGAGGGTGAACCTATGGGTCTGTCAAAAATCTTTAGGCCTGAGGAAAAACCAGTTCTTATTGACCATACTTAGAGGGCAGTGGTGACCTTTGGAATTGCTTCCAGGACAGGATATAGGCGTTACCAAATAGTGCCTTTAATGGGCTTCCTCGGGCCAAATTCCAGGAAAGAAAGCATATTCCCAGCAGCGGAATTTGCCTTGCCCGGCTGCACCTCTGTTTCCATTTTGGCCTAGATTTGGGTGTGGGATAACTTAGTCTTCCCAGGGGTCTAGGGCTAGTAGATAAGAAGGTGCTGGATTCTCTCAAAGGGGAATTGGGAAGATAAATCATCTTCACTAGGCCTAAGCACCCAGTTAGAGAGGGATTTGCCCCTGGGAACACGAACAGACAGGCTTCTAATGTGGCAACCGTGCTGCCAAGAAATAAGCCCCCAGCAACTAGGGTTGGGGGGCTCCAAACCTCCCTGCGGATGCGGCAGTCAGGCCTTAACCACCAGGTGAGAGAGGAAGCCCCCCAGCAGCATTCTTGGTGAGGGCAGGAGGGCCACCTCTTATCTCCCCCCCAGATCCTAGACCCCTGCTGGTGTCCAACTGAAGTGACGGTAAAGGGGGACCATAAGGAGTTCCCACTGCCCCCAGCCCCAAGCAAAGAATTCAATTTTACAAATGGAGCAGGCATGACTTATGAGGCCAAGCATGTCCGAGAGTGCCTGCGAAAGGGTAAGGACGCAGAGGACAATGGGTGTAAGGTGTAAGGGGGTGGCAGGGCAAGCCTGGTAATAGAGGTAGGACCCTCTCCACCCCTGAACATGCAAGCAGCTGTTTAGAACTACATTTCCCAGGACCCCCTGGGATACCATTTGCATGAATCACATGTACTATTACTCCTGGGAATCTGGGAATTGTGGTTCTTTTGGTCTTTGGGGTGTGACTAGGAGGGCTTCCCAAAATGCACTCTTCCCCAGGCCTGAAGGAAAGTCCTGTGATACCTCTGGCAGAAAGTGAGCTCCTGGCTGACATCCTTGAGGAGGTGAGGAAGGCCATTGGAGTCACTTTCCCCCAAGACAAACACTGATGTAAGCCCTACGTAAATAAAGATATGGTTTCCACAGATATTGGTGGTGATTGTTTGGTGGGAGCTGGAGAGAGCCCACCATCAAAGGAGTCACTAGAGAATAAGGGGGAAGAAAGGCAGAGTCAAGACCACATTTCCCACAAACCCTTGGAGCAAATACCTGTGGGCAGGTCCACTGTTGGCCTGTGTGACTCTGGACAGGGACCAGTATGTGGGTAGGAAGTGACCCTCACTGCACCCACCCCAGTCTCTCTGCCATCATCTCCTCATCAGTAAAGGGGAGAGAGAGTACTAACCACCCTCTGGTAAGAATTAGATGGAATGGTATATAAATAACCCTTAGCACACAGTAGGTTCTCAACCAATATAGTACTAGCTGATGCCCCCTCACAGGAGCTCATTCTTTTCCTGCATTGGCCTCCAGAAACTCTAGGCCTCTGTTAACCCTTTGAGTAGTACTAACGTTCATGTATGTCCTCGTTCCTCCTGACCATCCAGAGTATGATCGTAACAAAAATTTTTATTTTAAAAATGTGTAAGGCCTGACCTGTGGTGGCGCAGTGGATAAAGCGTCGACCTGGTAACGCTGAGGTCGCCAGTTCAAAACCCTGCACTGGTCTGGTCAAGGCACATATGGGAGTTGATGCTTCTAGCTCCTCCCCCCTTTCTCTCTCTCTCTCTCTCTCTCTCACTCTGTGTCTCCTCTCTAAAATGAATAAATAAAAAGAAAAAAAAAGTTAAAAAAAAAAAAAAGGCAAATGTATGTTCTTGTTTCTCTAAATTGGTTATCAAACAAACATGATTTTAAATTAATAAAACTGTAACTGTAACTAATTTTTTTTAAATTTCTTTTTATTTATTCATTTTAGAGAGGAGACACAGAGTGAGAGAGAGAGAGAAAGAGAGAAAGGGGGGAGGAGCTAGAAGCATCAACTCCCATACGTGCCTTGACCAGACCAGTGCAGGGTTTTGAACTGGCGACCTCAGCGTTCCCAGGTCGACGCTTTATCCACTGCGCCACCACAGGTCAGGCTAATTTCATTTTTTTAAAATTTATTTATTTATTTATTCATTTTTTAGAGAGGAGAGTGAGAGAGAGAGAGAGAGAGAGAAAGGGGGGGAGGAGCAGGAAGCATCAACTCCCATATGTGCCTTGACCAGACAAATGCAGGGTCTTGAACCGGCAACCTCAAGCATTGCAGGTCCATGCTCCATCCACTGCGCCACCACAGGTCAGGCTAATTTTATTTTTTGACATAAAACTCACTCCCTGGGGTGAGCGAGCATGAAAAAAACTCACTACTCAAAGGGGTAAGGTAATTTCAACAGGAAAGAAGTGATTTGCCTTCACAAGTACTTCAATGGGCTTGTTAGCAAAGCTTGGGTCCTATGCCCCTCTGGGTAGCAGTGTCATTCCCACCCGTATTACCAGCGGTGGGAGGAGTTTTAAGCAGGTACTTAGTCAATTAGGGTGAACTCTGCTCTAGGCAAGATGCAACTTTTATATTTTTTTCTTTTAAAAAATATTTTATTGCCTGACCTGTGGTGGCGCAGTGGATAAAGCGTCGACCTGGGAACACTGAGGTCGCCAGTTCAAAACCCTGCACTGGTCTGGTCAAGGCACATATGGGAGTTGATGCTTCCAGCTCCTCCCCCCTTTCTCTCTCTCTTTCTCTCTCTCTCTCTCTCACTCTGTGTCTCTTCTCTAAAATGAATAAAATAAAAAGAAATTTAAAAAAAAAACAATTTTATTTATTGATTTTAGAGAGAAAGGCAAGCGGCAGGGAGGGGTGAAGTGGGAAGCATCAACTCAAAGTTTATTTTCATATGTGCCTTGACCAGGTAAGCCCAGAGTTTCAAAGAGGTAACCTCAGCATTCTAGGTCAATGCTCTATCCATTGCGCCACCACAAGTCAGGCATATTTTATTTTATTTTATTTATTTATTTATTTTGTAAATATATTTTTTAATGTTTTTATTTTATTTTTTTTTTAGATTTTTAAAATTCATTTTAGAGAGAGGAGACAGAGAGAGAGAGAAGTGGGGGAGGAGCAGAAAGCATCAACTCCCATATATGCCTTGACCAGGCAAGCCCAGGGTTTCGAACCAGCGACCTCAGTGTTCCAGGCTGATGCTTTTACTCACTGCGCCACCACAGGTCAGGCTTATTTTTCTTTTTTTAATGTTTATTTTTTATTGATTTTAGAGAGAGAGACAGGAGCAGATCAATGCTGGCAACCTCTGTGATTCAGGATGATGCTCTAACCAACCAAGCTATCCAGCCAGAGCATAACATAGAAATGAGTATAGGTCAGATTATGCTACAGTAAGAAACAACTCCCAAATCACAGCATAACAAGGTTTTTTTGTCACAAGTGTTATGTATTGGCTGATCAGTATATGTCTGGGCCCTGGGCTGACAGAACCACTATAATCTGGAGTCCTGCCAGTCACTGTGGCCAAGGAAAGAATACCCTGGAAGCTCTTGGATCAGCATTCAAGTGCTTTGACACAGAAATGACATATATAACCTCTTATAATTTCTTGGCCAAAGCTAGGCATATAACCTCACTGAGACACAGAGAGTCCAGAAAGTTCAATTCTACCAGGTTCCAGAAGAGGAAGATGAATATATTGGTTTATGACACTAATAAATCTCACTTTGAGCCCATAAACAATTTGGTAGAAATTTTAGAACATTGAGAGGCTAGACATCAATTGACTTTTCTACTGGTTGCTATTCTAAGTCCTCTAGCATCATTCAGCTGTTACCACATTCATTTCAAATCTCTGCTTGCTTGGTTTCAATCTTTTATTTTATTATTAATATTATTATTTTAAGATTTGTTTATTAATTTTAGAGAAAGGAGAACGAAAAAGGTGGAGGGTGGAGCAGGAAGTATCAAGTTGTAGTTGCTTCTCATATGTGCCTTGACTGGACAAGCCCACGGTTTTGAACCAGTGACCTCAGCTTTCCAAGTTGTTGCTCCATTCACTGCACCACCACAGGTCAGGCAGTTTCAATCTTTTCATTGTGTGACAGAAATTACTAGATGTCCCCTGAATAATCAATCACCTATGACAGTGATGGGCAATCTTTTGAGCTTGGTGTGTCAAAATTCGCCAAAAAACTGAGCATAACTTGGGTGGTGTGTCACTTTGAGAAAAATGGCCTAACTGGAAGTCCCAGAACTAGATGCTGTGAGCTGGAGTTCTATTGTTTTGGCCTACAGACCACCGGCACAGAGTGTCTACACTACAGCAAATGTTTTATCCTCGGCTACTGCACCTGGCTGTGCAGGAGCTGAGGATGAAATGTCCTTCTTGGCATGCAGCCCCATACTTCTCTGGTATGTGGCCGCATGCGACCGTGTGTCATCGAAAATGGTTACGCGTGTCAGTGCTGACACACGTGTCATAGGTTTGCCATCACGGACCTATGATAAGGAAACTACACTCTACACATGGCTGCACAACTAAAGACTACATCTCCCAGGCTCCCTTGCAAGTAGTTTTTTGCCTTGTGAATAGCTTCTAGCCAATCAGATGTTTGCAACATCTGAGTTATGGCCTAAAAAGGCAAGGATGTGCCTGACCTGCAGTGGCACAGTGGATAAAGCATCAACCTGAAATGCTGAGGTTGCCGGTTCGAAACCCTGGGCTTGCCTGGTCAAGGCACATACAGGAGTCGATGCTTACTGCTCCTCTCCTTTCTCTCTCTCTCTCTCTCTCTC
This sequence comes from Rhynchonycteris naso, assembly GCA_037038555.1. Lineage (NCBI taxonomy): Eukaryota > Metazoa > Chordata > Mammalia > Chiroptera > Emballonuridae > Rhynchonycteris > Rhynchonycteris naso. Next base: position 248,555,252 of record CM072997.1, on the reverse strand, counting down.
TCAAAAAAAAAAAAAAAAAGAATAAAGTTTTAAAAAATATTTCTTAAAAAAAAAAAGCTAGGATGTGGCCTCCCTTCCTGCTACTGGAGTGGGGCATGGGGCATGGTGTTGGGCATTGGTGTGACCATCTTACACTGAAATGGAAACAATGTGTTGTGGATAGTGGAGCCAAAAGCTAAAAGCATAGAAGAAAAACATCAGCATGGAGGTAGATGCCAAGATCTGCAGGCTGAACTGGCAAACTGGAGACCCAGGAGAGCTGATTAATTCCAATCCAAATCCAAAAGCCTCAGTATCAGGACAACTGATGGTGTAGTTCTTGTCTGAAGGCCGGCAGCTTGAGACCCAGAAAGAGCCAATGATTCTATTTGAGTCCAAAGGAAGAAAGTTGATGTGCTAGTTCTAAGGCTTCCAGGCATAAACAATTCTTTCTTACTCAGAGTAGGGTCAGCTTCTTTGTTCTATTCAGGTCTTCAACTGATTAGATTCGGCCCACCCATAGTAGGGAGTGCAATCTGCTTTACTCGGTCTACCTATTTAAATGTTAATCTGATCCAGGAATATGCAGAATAAGGTTAGACCAAAAATCTGGGTACCTGGTTGCCCAGTCAAGTTGACACATAAAATTAGCCATTATAGCCTGACCGGGCGGTGGCACAGTGGATAGAGAGCATAGGACTGGGATGAGGAAGACCCAGGTTCGAGACCCTGAGCTCACCAGCTTGAGTGAGGGCCCATCTGGCTTGAGCAAAAGCTTGCCAGCTTGGACCCAAGGTCGCTGGCTCCAGCAAGGGGTTGTTTGGTCTGCTGAAGGCCCGCGGTCAAGGCACATGTGAGAAAGCAATCAATGAACAACTAAGGTGTTGCAACGGCAATGAAAAACTAATGATTGATGCTTCTCACCTCTCTCCATTCCTGTCTGTCTGTCCCTATCTATCCCTCTCACTGACTCTATCTCTGTCCCTGTAAAAAAAAAAAAAATTAGCCATTATAGTTCCTGATGCTGGAACGTTACCTACTCTTAATATCACTTGGGAATCCTGATGTTTACATGAGAGGAAATGTAAACTGTGTTGTTTAAGCCATTTGAAGTAGCCTTTGCTAAAACATCTGAATTGGTGTGCCACCTTATTTTTTCCAAAGATGTCTCCTGTCTTTATTTACTTCCTCCATTAAGATGTGAAATCTAGCCTGACTAGGCAGTTGTGCAGTGGATGGGGCATTGGACTGGGACATGGCAGGCCCAGGTTCAAAGTCCTGAGGTTGCTGGCTTGAGCGTGTGATCATAGACATGACTCCATGGTCATTGGCTTGAGCCCAAAGGTCACTGGTTTGAAGCCCAAGGTTGCTGCTTTGAGCCCAAGGTCACTGGCTTGAGTAAGGGGTCACTCGCTCTGCTGTAGCCCCTGGTCAAGGCATATATGAGAAAGCAATCAATGAACAACTAAGGAGCCGCAACAAAGAATTGATGCTTCTCATTTCTCTCCCTTCCTGTCTCTCTGATCCTATCTGTCCCTCTCTCTGTCTCTTACACAGAAGAGAGAAATAAAAAAAAAAGATGTGAAATTTACTCTGACCAGGTGGTGGTGCAGTGGATAGGATCTTGACTTGGAATGCTGAGGGCTCAAGTTCAAAACCCTGAGGTCACCCCGTTGAGTACAGGGTTGCAGGGCTGAGTGTGAGTCATAGACACAACCCCATGGGCACTGGCTTCAACCCAAAGGTTGTTGGCTTCAGCCCACGGTCACTGGCTTCAGCCCAGTGTCACTGGCTTGAGCAAAGGGTCACTCGCTCAGCTGGAACCCACCCCCACCCCTGCCTGCCGGTCAAGGCACATATGAGAAAGCAATCAATGAACAACTAAGGTGCATGCAACTATGAGTTGATACTTCTCATCTGTCTCTCATTCTGTCTGTCCCTCTCTCCCTCTCTTCTCCTTTCTCTTTCTCTCTCACTAAAAAAAAAGAAAGTAAAATCTAGCCCTGGCTAGGTAGCTCAGTTTGTTAGTGCATCATTATAATATGCCAAGCTTTTAGGTTCAATTCCCAGTTAAGAGACATACAAGAAACAACTAATGGGCCTGACCTGTGGTGGCGCAGTGGATAAAGCATTGACCTGGAATGCTGAGGTTGCCAGTTCAAAACCCTGGGCTTGCCTGGTCAAGGCAAGTATGGGAGTTGAAGCTTCCTGCTCCTCCCCCCTTCTCTCTCTCTCTCTCTCCCTTTCATCTAAAATGAATAAATAAATAAAAATAATTTAAGAGAAAAAAAAAAAAACAACTAATGTCCTGGCCTGTGGTGGCAGAGTGGATCAATTGTTGACCTGGAACACTGAAGTTGCCAGTTTGAAACCCTGGGCTTGCCCAGTCAAGGCACATATGAGAAGCAACTACTATGAGTTGATGTTTTCTGCTCCACTCCCTGCTCCTCTCTCTAAAATCAATAAATAAAATATTTTTAAAAAAGCATAAATAAGTGGAACAACAAATTGTTGTTTCTCTTTCCCCTTCTCTCTAAAAATCAATAAAAATAGCCTGACCAGGCAGTGGCGCAGTGGATAGAGCGTCGGACTGGGACGCAGAGGACCCAGGTTCGAGATCCTGAGATCTCCAGCTTGGACCCAAGGTCGCTGGCTGGAGCAAGGGATTGCTTGGTCTGAAGGCCCGTGGTCAAGGCACATATGAGAAAGCAATCAATGAACAACTAAGGTGTCACAAGGAAAAACTGATGATTGATGCTTTTCATCTCTTTCCATTCCTGTCTGTCTGTCCTTTTCGCTCTCTCTAACTCTCTCTCTGTCCCTGTAAAAAATTAATAAATAAAGTCTATTTTAAAAATCAATAAAAATAAAGAGGTGGAGTCTAGTTCCCCTTCCCCTGAAATTGAGTGGGCTCGGGAATGACCTGTAGCCACTGGGACCTGGCAGAAGTGATGCTGCATGACTTCTTTTCTTTTTTTCCCACACCAAATATTAGGGAAACATTTTTATTTATTTATTTTTTTTACAGAGACAGAGAGAGGGACAGATAGGGACATACAGAAAGAAAGGGAGAAAAATGAAAAGCATCAATTCTTCCTTGCAGCTCCTTAGTTGTTCACTGATTGCTTTCTCATATGTGCCTTGACCATGGGGGCTATAGCAGAGCAAGTGACCTTTTGCTCAAGCCAGTGATCTTGGGCTCAAGCTGGTGAGCCTGCACTCAAGCCTGCAACCTTGGGTTTCAAATCTGGGTCCTCCGCGTCCCAGTCAGACATTCTATCTACCGCCTGGTGAGGCTGCACAACTTCTCAGGTGAGGTCAGGAAAGGCAATGCAATTCCTTGTGAGCTGAAATACTCTTGAAATCTTCGGCCGTCATGCAAGGCGTTCAGCTTCCTTGAATCCACCAAGCTGTGAGGAAGTCCAATCTATCCCACACAAAGGAAACACCTGGAAAGCCATGAAGCTCCATGAAATAGATGTTTAGTCATGTTCTGATCAAACCCCAGCTAAGCCTTCCCAATGTCATACCCACAGGCCTGTAAAAGATAATAAAATGATTGCTGTTGTTATAAACCACTAAGCTTTGGGTTGATTATGTGGCAATAGCTAACCAGAAAAACTGGTATCATAACTTTTACAACGTGAGAGACTGATTCAGTTTTAAGATGTCTAAGGAGAACTGGAACCTCCAAGTCCTGCCCATTGTACAACTTTGGCAACATTGTACAACTGGGCTCTGACTTCCTCATCTGTACATAAGCTGTAATTATCCTAAGTGTATTAGTTATCTATTGCTGTGTAACAAATTGTCCCTAAACTTAGTAGCTTAAAGCAACAATAAATGTTTATTATTTCAAACAATTTCTGAGAGTCAGAAATCCATGAGTGGCTTAGCAGGGTGGTTCTGACTGAAGATCTCTCATGAGGTTGTTATTAGGATACTGGTAGGAACAGCTGTCATTGGAAGGCTTGACTGGGGCTGGAGCACGTGCTTCCAAAGTGGCCCACTCACATGGTTTGGTTCCATAACACGTGTTTGTCCAGAGGATGATGGATAAGTGTCCTCACAACATGGCAGCTGCTTCCTCTAATATGAGTTATTCAAGAGAGAGCAGGGCAGAGCTGCAGTGACTTTTATGACCTAATCCCAGAAGTTACACTCTGTTATTTCCACAATACTATATTGGTCACACTGATTAGTCCTAGTCAATGCCAGGAGGTGAGACTCCGTGGGGCCCGTTTTGGAGATGGACTTCATAGTTTCAATATAACATCTTTATTATTTATTGTAAACAATTTTGACTTAAGAATTATCTAAAAAGTCTTCTCCCCTCTGCTCACCAGCTGTACTCTTTATAGGTCTATAGCTGTATTAAAAACCATTTCTTCCCTCTCTGTCACTGAAGGAAGAGGGAAGGCTGATTCATTGGGTTGAAATAAGAGCCACAGATAAAGCCAGCTTCAAAGTTAATAGGAACTATAATTCCTCCCAAGGACATGCTCACAGAGAAACTTGGTTCTCTAAAATCATTAAGTGCTGGAAATTCCATCAGTAAACAGGACACATCACACTTGCTCTCTTGCCTGGCAATCTAAGTCATTTGATACAGAGTAGCAGCCGTGTTTTCTTTGGTGCAGAGCTTCCTAGGGTTTCTGCACCCAACACTCCACAGCTCCATTCATCTTGTAGTTCCCGAAAATATAGAACCCTCACTCTTCACAGTCCACACCTGATGTTGACCTTGCTTTGCTTTGAGCTTATCATCTAGTGGTCATCTATACCCTTCCTCCAAATTCTCTAAAAACTCTACCTTCTCTTTGTCAAGATGCTCCATGGTTTCTGTTGTGCGGGCTCCATTGCTGTGATGTGTCCAACAAATTTGACTTCATCTGACTATGTTCCCAGTGATGTTAGGCAGATGGACTGGAACACCTGTAATCTTCAATTGCCATGGCTCCTTACCTCCCCTGGAACACAGATCCCTTCTCTTAAATGCCCAAACCCATCATTATCTGACCCAACCTATTTCTGTAATCTCAGTTATTTCTTCTTACTAATTTTTAAAAAGGAGATATAATAATACCCATACAGTAAAATGCACATCTTATGTGTATAGCTCAATGAATTTTTAAATGTGTATATACGCAAGCAATAACCACCCAGATCAATTTGCCTCACATTTCAGGCACCTTGGGATCCTCTCTGGGCCCCTTACCGTATCAATACCCTGCCCATCTATCGCTAAGAGATTAGTTTGCCATTTTTGAACTTAAGATTCCTTTTATTTTCACACAAACACGCAAAAACACTCATAGATGATAGTCATCAGAACGTCCTGCCTCAATGAATATTTTCGGCCTCTGCTGTACATGTGCGATGCTGCTTCTGCCCTGGGAGAGCTCAGCTACCACCGGAAGCTTATGAAAATATTGCAGTGAATGAATGAATGAATGAAAGCTAGAGCTGCGTTTGAATGGGTGGCTGGTGGGATGGCGCCACGATCAGTTCCTAAAGGGAAATGCTGATCGGACAGGCAGGTGGTGGACAAGGCAGGTGCGAAGACATGAGCGGATAACCCTGCGGGGCAGAGGTCCAGGGAGGCCATTTTGCGGGGCGGTCACGTGCGTTGACGTACGCTCAGCGGGACGCTCACGTGACCGGGGGCGTGCTGCAGCCGCCGGGGCAGACCCGGCTAGAGGCGGCAGCGTGAACCGCGGTGATGGACGGGTCCGGGGAGCAACCCAGAGACGGGGGTGAGGCGGTAGGCAGACGGGCGGGAGGAGGGCGAACCCCTCGCTGGCCAGCCCTACGACCCAGCCTGCCGGTCTCGGGGCGTGCGATCTCCAAGCACTCGGGTCAGAGACTCCCGGATCGGGTGCTGCCAGCCTGCAGACCCTTCCTTCCCGGAGGTTCCCCGGCTCTTTGGCCTTGGCGCTCCGATCCCTTCCTGCCTGGTGCTCTGGGACCCCCCAAAAGCTGGGGATCCCAGAATTCAAGCCCCTGGGCAAGCCCGGGCTTGTCGCCGGCACCACTTCCTGGTGGGAGGAGCGGGTCTCCCCCTGTACCCTCAGGCCAGGATGCTTTAAGTGTTCCTTGAGCCTCCTTTCCCGAAAGAATGTAGGATTCAGGCCCAGGTTCCCTGTTTTTTTTTCTCCACCAGGGACTCAGCTGGCTGTGTCCTCATTTACTTGATCTACCAGGGACCCAGAAATCCAGGGCCCCTAGCATTGTCGTCCATTAGGGGCCATGAACCACCCTAGCTCCCCTAGGACCCATGAGTCCAGGCACCTCTTCCCTCCTTTCTCCTCTAGGGCCCACCAGCTCTGAGCAGATCATGAAGACAGGGTCCCTTTTACTTCAGGGGTGAGTGTGAGGTCTGATTATTGTGGAATGGATTTGAGGAGTGACTCCCCATTCTGATTCTGCACCCCTCCTCCATTCCCACTCTAGTTTCATCCAGGATCAAGCAAGCCGAATGGGTGGAGAGACACCTGAGCTGGCCCTGGAGCTCCCAGTGCCCCCGGATCCATCCACCAAGAAGCTTAGCGAGTGTCTCAAGCGCATCGGAGATGAACTGGACAGTAACATCGAGCTGCAGAGGTGGGGCCCCCCAGGACCCAGGAGTCCCAGCTCCCAATCTCTGCTTCCCTTAGGAGCATCAAGTCCTAATCCACGGCCCCAATTTCCCTCAGACCCTGGGGTCTAGGGCTCCACCACTCAATTTTGCATTCTGACTGCCAGCCCTCCCCTCCCTTCCTCTCCCCCAGGATCTTGAAACCCTCCTTCACAGAGTCATTTTCCCCGCTTTCCTAAATGCCCATCTTGTCCCTTTCTCCCACGCTGGCCTCTTTCTTGCTTTTTGTATCTTTTGGTATGGGGTGGGTGCCAGAGTTCCTGTGCTGTGCCTGACCCTCCCTCCCCAGCACCCGCTCCCCTCTTTCCTGCAGGATGATCGCAGCGGTGGACACAAACTCCCCCCGTGAGGTCTTTTTGCGAGTGGCATCCGAAATGTTTGCTGATGGCAACTTCAACTGGGGCCGGGTTGTTGCTCTCTTCTACTTTGCCAGCAAACTGGTGCTCAAGGTGGGCGACTGCAGGGCACTGAGCCCAGGGAAGCTCCCCTCAACTCAGTGGGGATCTGAGAGGTGTGAGATCAACCCCTGTGGCAGCCCGGAGGGACCAGAAAGAGACAGCTTTGAGCCAGCTGTCTGCTCCTTCACACATTTATTCATTCAACAGACATTTAGTGGGCCTACTGTGTGCCTGGCCTGTACTCCACATGCAGGATATGGCACCAAACAAAGCAGACTAGGTTTTGCTCTCATAGAGCTCACATTGAATGATGAGTGCTGAGAGAACTAAGCTAAGGTGATGTGATTGTGCAAAATGATCAGGAAAGACTTCTAAGAGGAGGTGACATTAAAGCCAAAGTTGTAATGATAAGAAAGTCACAGTGATACATAAGGATTGGGTCAAAGGCATCTGATAGAGGGCACAGCAAGTGCAAAGGCCCTGAGGTACTACCAAGCCTGTGGGTTGAGGGCAATGAGACCTATGTGGTTTGAACGTGTGAGGAGGGGGAAAGGGTATGAGATGAGGGAGATTGCAGTGGGTTTTAGGGACCACCAGCTTTACTCTGAGTGAGACAGAGGGATTGGCTGGTTTTATTTTATTATTATTATTTTTTTACAGGGACAGAGAGAGATTCAAAGAGAGGGATAGATAGGGACAGACAGGAATGGAGAGAGGTGAGAAGCATCAATCATTAGTTTTTCATTGCCGTCGCAACACCTTAGTTGTTCATTGATTGCTTTCTCACATGTGCCTTGATCACGGGCCTTCAGCAGACTGAGCACCCCCTTGCTGGAGCCAGCAACCTTGGGTCCAAGCTGGCGAGCTTTTTGCTCAAGCCAGATAGGCCCGCCCTCAAGCCGGCGAGCTCAGGGTCTCGAACCTGGGTCTTCCGCATCCCAGTCCGACGCTCTATCCACTGCGCCATCGCCTGGTCTGGCTGGATTGGCTGGTTTTAAATAGGAGAGTGAGGTGACCCAATTTTCAAATTTAAAATACTGTTCTTGTAAGTATAGCAAAATGTTAATTGTAGAACCTAGGTTGAGGGTATATGGTTGTTCACTGTGAGATTCTTTTATCTTTTCTCTCTTAAGATTCTCATGATAAAATATTGGAGAAGGGGAAGCCCAACAAATTGTTGTGGCCACTGTGGTTAGAAGACAGGATTGTGGGGCAAAAGCTGGGAAGCTGGTAAGGGGGCTCCTATAATACTCCTTGCTAACAGTGACTGACCTGGATGCAGGTGTTAGCACTGGAGGTGGGGAGATAGATCTCTTGATGTGATTGCAAGATTGTGGTAATGGGGGCTGACAGTTGGAGGTGAGAGGGACAGCAGTCATGTTGATGGTGGGGTTGTGGATGGAGCTGGAACAACAGGAGGGGAGAAGCAGCCAGGTAAGGAGTAGGAAGGGGAAGTTCAGGGAGATGGAGAGTGGGTCGTGGCTATGGATGGTGTTGAGTCTTACCCGGTCTGCAGGTCAAAAGAATACACTGTGGGGACACGATGTTAGACCTGATCTTTGAGGGATGAGTGACAGTTCGTCTGGGTGAGGCCAGTTTAGGCAGAAGGATCAGCATGTGCAAAGGTCCTAAGGGCCAGGGGAAGGGTTTGGTGGGGATGAAGAGAGGAAAGAAGGTCAGTGAGGCACAGAAAAGAAGCCATAAATTAGATTGCTATTACGTCTTGAGTCTTCACACAGCACTTTGCTTTATCCTTAGGGTACTGAGGAGCCATGTAAAGTTTGTGAGCAGGGCAGTTGACAGTGACAAGGTCCAGTTGACAATGTATGAAACGTGTTCTGACTGGGATAGAAAAGAGACTGTAGGGGGTATATGAGGAAAGGCAAAGAGTTGAGGAAGGAGAGGCTTGGGGCCACTATCTCAAGGCACTGGGGACAAGGCTCAGTTCCTAAGGCCGGCCCCACTCCCCCAGGCCCTGTGCACCAAAGTGCCTGAGCTGATCAAGACCATCATAAGCTGGACACTGGACTTCCTTCGAGAGCGTCTGCTGGGCTGGATCCAGGACCAGGGTGGTTGGGTGAGGCCCCTAACTCCCTCCCCCACTCCTCTGGGACCCCTGAGCCTTCCTGAGCCCATTCCAGTGGTGCTCCCCACACCCCATTTTCAGATCATCAGATGTGGTTGGTCAGCAATGTGTTACCTCACATGTCTGATCAACCCTTTATTCATCTGGTACCTGATGACCTTTTTTGTGACCTCTGACCTCCCAGTGACCCCTGACCTGACTAGTACCTTCTGCCCTCCTTGGTGCCTCTACTTCCTCTGGAATTCTCAAGCTCTTTGATAACCCTTTGACCCCAACTCTTGTTAGTCTTAGGCCCTTGTCCCTACTTATGCCCTCTGACCTCTCCCTGATCCCTCATGTACTGCCCCGTGGCCGAATCGCTGGTGACTGATGTCCCTGCCCTCAGGACGGCCTCCTCTCCTACTTTGGGACACCCACGTGGCAGACAGTGACCATCTTCGTGGCTGGAGTGCTCACTGCCTCACTCACCATCTGGAAGACGATGGGCTGAGGCCACCAGCTGCCTTGGACTATAACTTTTCTGCATAAATTATGGCATTTTTCTGGGATGGGTGGGAATTGCGGGCCAGGGGGCTTTTTTCTTACTTTTGTAATTATTGGAGGTGGGGAGGAGTGGTTTCGGAGGGCAATAAACCTCTTTCGGGCCACACTTCCGAGTCTGAGTCACTGGGCCCCCTCCCTGGCTGTCGCAAAAGGCCAGGCGTCACATGCTGACACATTTTTCTGAGGATGTCCAGTGCCATCTGTGGGTTACTGATGAGTTAGGTCCCAGCCCTGCCTTCCAGGATTCTGCAGTCCTGAGGGAAATGGAGAGACTGGAGATCACCTGTGTCACAACTTAAGTTGTTGATCAGGCAGAGAGCCTAGGGGTGAAGGGGAATGGGGCACAGAACGGAGCAGCAGGTATAGGGCAGGCCTTCTGGGCCTGGAAGCTTTCACCATATAGCAAGTTGCACATTTACTGAGGTGGAGCACTGGGGAGAAGAGAGGGGGGACGCTGATGGGAACTTGGGAAGACTGGGGGAGTAGGGAGGGCTCTGGAGCCCTGTGGGGAAGCAACTAGAGTAAAAAGCCTGAGAGGATAGGTGAAGAGGGCCCAAGGGAGAAGACCAGGCCCAAACCTGGTGCTGGGGGTCACAGCTGGAGACTGACAGGCTGTAGGGAGAACAGGGTTCTGGCCCAGGAACTGGCTGGGGGCCCCCCAGAGAGGAACAGGCCCCAGGGAAGGTGTTGGGGGCTTCATGGAGTTTACTAAAGACAAGGAGAACCGAGAAGGGAATGAGATTACAGAGTCTGTTGTCCCTTTTCACTGGGTGTCTGTCCCCCCCTTCCTGTGTACCAGTCTCTCTGGGTTTCTGTTCCTCTCTGTGGGTCTCTTGTCTTCCCCCACACCCTAGGATCTGCCCCTAACCCCAAGATCTCTGCCTGTCCTCCAGATCATTTTTGTCTCACCCCTTCCTCTCCTACCTGGAAGCACTTTCTCCATAGGTGGGGCTAGCCTGAGGCTAAAGGTCTTTAGGCCGAGGTATGAAATCTGGTGAATGTGTAACCTGGGCCCCACTGTGGCCGTGTCCCTGGAGCAACTGCCCTTCCCCCATGGACTGTCCACAGAGACACCTAGTCAAGAGAGAGATGTTAGCCAGATAAGATAGCTGTGAGGGGAGACTGGGTGACTGCCCAGAGAGAGTGGACAGTATGGCCACAGGTAGCAGCCCAAGAAAACATCAAGGGAACCAAGTCAGTGAGACTGGGAGACAAAGCACACTCCAGGCGGCACTTTAGGAGAGGGGGCCAGACTTGGGTCAGAGCCAGCCAGGTGTAGTTCCCAGGGTCCCAGCCCCACTGCAGTCTGCCCACCACCAAGAAATGAGGTCAGTGAGTGGCCCCACCCCACCCTTCAGCCTGAGCCCCTTCCTGAGCTGAGTTCAGCATGACTCAGCATTGCTGCTCTCCTGGCCACTGGCCCAGACACCCCGCAGGACCCCAGATACCAGCCTGGCCCTGCATTTCCCTGGTCTGTGGGCACCCTGCCTTGGCTGCTTGGTGGGGCTCTGCTGCAAAGCAGGCCCTGGACTCTTCTCTGACACCCCGATCCATTGGTAGCCTCCATGAAGGCACTTACACTGGGTCAAGTTCCTGTCCTTTCCCCCACAACAGCAGGGTTCTTGAAGGCTGAGTCCTGGTTTGAACTAGCTCTGCCTCCTAGACCCCAGCCTGGAGCTGGCACTGTTTAAAAATGTACTTCAGTTGAAGACAGATATACCTGGTCCCCAGAATCCAGGGCTTTTCTTAATGACTCAGAAGAAGCCCGTGTCAGGCAAGGCAGGGACAAATTCAGAGAGACTGCTTCAGATCCAAAGAGAATTCCCTAGGTCTCTGGCTATGTTCAAAACAGTCTAGGAAATGCAGCCTTAGACCCCAGACCTCCTGTGTCATTTCACCCCTCCCTTTCTCAGCTCCTAGAAAAACAACGGATGCCTGAAGTAGCCCCCCAATATTCCAAGGGCCCCAGACTTTCTCAAGGGCTCTCCAAGACCCTCTACCTCTGAAAAAAAGCCCACACTAGGCTTCCAAAAACATCCATCTTCCCCACTACTGGGGGTGAACTCCAAAGCTCTAGAACAACTGCTTTCAATCTTGCAGCTCACCTCAAGGGCCTAATGACCTCCCCCAGGAAGTTTCCAGAAAAATAGAGACTTCCATCAAGAACTACATACAAAAACAAACAAACAAAAAACCCCCCAAAATAACCAAAGCCCCACCTTTGAGCAAACCCCAGGACTCTCCTTCAACCCATCTTCTAGAGAAATCTCCAACGTTCCAGAAATTCCACCTCATTGTTCTCCCAAACCTCCCAATGATCTGGGGCCCCTCAGCTCCCAAAGCAAACCCCAGTCATCTGGGAGTCTGTGCACCTCTGAGGAACCCCCAGAATTCCAGAAAAGTTAATGGTCTCAGAGACAACCCCAATATCTAACTAACCTACTTTCCTGAAACACCGTCAGGACCACAGAACATTATTTTCAGGATTCCCAGTCTCCACATCAATGTCCATACCAGAGACTACCCCCGACCCGCCCGAATCTTGACTACCCTGAATCCGCCCAGACCCTTGCATCCCTCAACCCCTCCAGCACCCCCGCCATGCGCGCGCGCGCGCGCGCGCGCGCACACACACACACACACACACACACACACACACACACACACTCAATACCCTATTTCACAACAACCTCGAGCTACAGGCGCGTGACTTCACTCACATTCCTAGGCGGGGTCTGGGACTCCTATCTGCTCTGGATTGGTCCAGGCCCTGACTAACACCACCACGGATTGGCCAATTGTTCTTCCTGACCGCCCCCCCACCAGGGGCAGCCCTCTCTATAAAAGAAGGCGCCTTGGCCCCTGCGTCTTACAGAGCCCGCCACAGTCCGCGGATCTGTCTCTTGCTTCAACAGTGTTTGGACGGAGCAGAACCTTGGACATCCTTACTTCCAGCCTTCGACCACCTTCCAACCTCTTTTCCAGTTACTACCTTCTGAACCACCTCAGTCTCCAGAGACCAGCTCACACCATTTTTTACTTTAACTCCTTACTGCGTAGTAACTATGAGCTCCCAAGTTCGTCAGAATTATTCCCCGGACGTGGAGGCTGCCGTCAACCGCCTGGTCAACCTGCATCTATGGGCCTCCTACAACTACCTCTCTCTGGTAAGGGTTACCGGCCACAAGATTCCCACAACGGCGCACCTCTGGCCTTCTGGGCTTGTGCTGGCCCTCTTTGTCCTGTTGAGTAGTCATGGGGCGGAGTCTGCAAGCTTGGCCTTGCCTTCCGCTATTATACCCGCCATGTCTTCCCGCAGGGCTTCTATTTCGATCGCGACGATGTGGCTCTGGACGGTGTGAGCCACTTCTTCCGCAAGTTGGCCAAGGAGAAGCGGGAGGGCGCTGAGCGTCTCTTAAAGCTGCAAAACCAGCGCGGTGGCCGCATTCTCTTCCAGGATGTGCAGGTAAATAAGTGTTTGGCCCTGTGAACTACATCTCCCAGCAGTCCCTGCGAGCGAAGCGCCCTTAAGGTAGCCATGTAGGCCCCGCGTGGACTTCTGGGAGATTTTTAGAGCTGGGTGGGATTTTTGTTGTTTCTAGAAATGAAGGCGCAGACAGTTCTCAGACCGCAGAGTGGTCTCCTGGAACCTGTAGTTTTAGGAAACTGGAGGTGATAGACGTTTCTTGCACTAGGCTTTTCCCCCCTGCAACAGTGGGGAATGTAGTTTATAGTATTTCGTGGGTTACCAGTCAGAGCATTCTCTGTCTTTGTGTAGAAGCCTTCCCGAGATGATTGGGGTAAAACTCAGGATGCCATGGAAGCCGCCATGGCCTTGGAGAAGAGCCTGAACCAGGCCCTTCTGGATCTGCATGCCCTGGGTTCTACCCGTACAGACCCTCATGTAAGTACTCCCTTCATCTATGTCTACCCGTCCTAAGACTTCCCTGGAATGAAGCTTCTATTTTAAGTTTTGGCCTTATTGGGACAAATTTCCTATGGTCATCGGTCCCACCTGTCACACCATTACCTAAAAGTGGCAACATTTTCTCTTCTATCACTAGCTCTGTGACTTCTTGGAGGACCACTTCCTGGATGAGGAGGTGAAAATCATTAAGAAGATGGGCGACCACCTGACCAACCTCCGCAGACTGGCCGAACCCCAGGCTGGGGTGGGCGAGTATCTCTTTGAAAGGCTCACCCTCAAGCACGATTAGGAGCCTTTAGAGCCCAGAAGCCTTTGAGGGGCCCCTTTGCATTCCCCTGTTGTCTGGCATTGACCTGAGCCTTTCCCTGAAACCATTCTGCATCCTTTTAACCTCCCTGCAGCCCTCCCATGCATCGGACCAAATGGAAATAAAGCTTTTTGCAGCAGGTGGTAGTTCTGTGTGTGCTCTGGGAAATAAGGTGGGATGTATTTTCACAAGGCTAACTGGGCTGGTGGGGAAAGAGGAGTTGGCTCCACCTGTTCTAAGGCGTGATCTAACCTGGAGTGTGGTGAAGTGGCCAGGTCCCTGCTCTGCCAGGCTCACTGCCCCACCTAGGTAGAGCCCAGGCACCAGGGAGGGTCTAGTTTATTTTTATCTTTCTGTGGGAGAGACAGGGACAAATAGGGCCAGACAGACAGGAAGGGAGAGAGATGAGAAACATCAGTTCTTCGCTGTGGTTCCTTAGTTGTTCATTGATTGATTTCTCATATGTACCTTGAGGGGGCGCTGCTTACAGTACACCTAGTGACTTCTTGCTTGAGCTATTGATGTTGGGCTCAAGCTGGTGAATCTTGCTCAAACCAGATGAGCTTGTGCTCAAGCTTGTGATCTCGGGGTCTTGAACCTGGGTCCTCCACATCCCAATACGATGCTCTATCTGCTGTGCCACTGCCTGGTCAGGTAGGGAGGGTCTTGCTCAGGGGTCCCCAAACTTTTTACACAGGGGGCCAGTTCACTGTCCCTCAGACCGTTGGAGGGCCGCTACATACAGTACTCCATACACTGACCATCAATGAAAGAGGTGCCCCTTCCGGAAGTGTGGCGGGGCGGATAAATAACCTCAGGCGGCTGCAATTTGGCCCGCGGGCTGTAGTTTGGGGACCTCTGGTCTAGCTTATTAAGGCCTGAGACTGGTGGCTGGAAGCCAACACTATTAGAAACATCAGATAGTAACCATACTCTAGTGCAGTGGTTCTTAACCTTTTCTGAGGTACCGAACCCACCAGTTTCATATGCGCATTCACCGAACCCTTTAGTGATAAAATACTTTTTTTTCCAAGTTCAAGACAGGTATATGTCTTTTTAATGGTGCACAAAATGAGCCATGCATGAACATCACCTTGCTCAAAGAACAAAACCAACAAAGTGCATGAACTCAACAAATTACGGTATTAACTTTATTCTGGCCTCCGCGGCAGAGGCTTCTCCAAACCCCTGAGACTGACTCATTGAACTCCTAGGGTTCGATAGAACCCAGGTTAAGAACCACTGCTCTAGTGTGTCACCAAGTACTGTGCCAAACTGAAAGTAATCTGGCTGTATCAGAGGTCAAGAATGACCAGATCTTTCATATAGGAGACTTGGAAATATTGGTATGTAAATTGCCTATGGCAACTAGGAGGTATACCCAGACCTACCCTGCTTCAAAAGCTGCTTACTACCTCTTATTCAATTCAAGGCACACAATGGGAAAAAATACTCAAGTAAATAGGAGAGACTGGAAGCACATGTGCACCAGCTGCTGAGCCAGGCAGGGTTTGCGGCCAGCACAAAAACTGGCAAGTGAAATGGGGCCAAATCATCCAAAGGGGAACTGAAGAAGCTTGAAGGTCCCAGTTACAAAACAATGTCAAAGCTGAATGCCTACCCTTCCCTATTTTTGTTAGAAGGGTTCAAGAGGAAGTGGATGACGGACATTGTTTGCTCAGCAATATGCTCCTGCTGTCTCTGCACTTTGGAGGTGAGGGCTCTTGATTCTGATGGAGGGGCTTGTATGTCAGTCACAAACAGTGGCTAACAGGGTGACCACACATCCAAATTCAAACAATTGGAGCTTCACATTCCCCTGAAAAGCAATTGTTTCAGGGATGCTCCTATGACCCAGTGAAGTCTACAAAAGATTTTCCCAAAAAATAGAGCTGTCCAGGGGACAGCATGGTCAAACCAGACCTTTATGCAGTGATAAAAATGTTCTAACCTGACCAGATGGTGGCGCAGTGGATAGAGCGTCGGACTGGGATGTGGAAGACCCAGGTTCAAGACCCCGAGCTCATCAGTTTGGGCGCGGGCCCATCTGGCTTGAGCAAAAGCTCGTCAGCTTGGACCCAAGGTCGCTGGCTCCAGCAAGGGGTTGCTCGGTCTGCTGAAGGCCCGCAGTCAAGGCACATGTGAGAAAGCAATCAATGAACAACTAAGGTGTTGCAATGGCAACGAAAAACTAACGATTGATGCTTCTCACCTCTCTCCTTTCCTGTCTGTCCCTATCTATCCCTCTGACTCTCTCTGTACAAAAAAAAAAAAGTTCTATACTTGTGTCATCCAATAGGGTAGACCTTGCTTATTGGTAGTGCTGAGGAATTTAAAGAGTCACACATGGCTTGTGGTTTCCCTATGGACCCATTTCTAGTGACAGCTCCCTTCTGTCAGAGAGCCTGACCCAAGTTTTTGCCACTTGCAATTTAGGTCCCAATTAAAGAAAACAGAAAGGTACCTTCCCTTGAAAGAACACTGGAATCCAGAATAGCAATCCAAGTCTCTCCATGAGAGCATAATGAGACAAGGAATCAGGGACCGAGGGACAGGTTGGGGGACAAATGGAGGAGGGAGGGAAAGGGTGAAGGCAAAGAAGAGGAGCCATGTGAGAGGTCCACCAAACCCTCACGTCGGACAAGACCTCGGATTCTTAAATATAGATGTATTTTTTCAACTCCACACATACTTCAATCATATCCCATCTACCTCCACTCCTGTCTGCAAACCAAGTGCATGAGATACAGCACAGCACACGTGAGGGGCATCTCCCTTTCACCAAACCTGGGGACAGGGCAGAGTTTGGGCACAGAAGAGCCTCGAGGTAAAAATGGAAGCTAGAACTTAAGTGGGCTCAGTTCGAGACCGAGGGAAAGGGACCAGGATGCAGCATAGTGGTAGTTCTAGATTCAGCAGCCTGGACCTAGAACCCAGTGGTTTCACGGTAGGCTAGGCATTTGGAGGTTGTGGGGATAGACAACAGCCAGGTCTGTCCTCAGCAAGACTCCCTGGACGGAACAGAGCCTTGAGGTATGGGGGAGAAATGAGACTCAGAGAAGGAGTAGGATCTGGTCCAGAAAAGGCCAGAACAACATCTAGACCAAGATTGCATCTTCAGTAGCAGTGAGAAGCCGAGTAGTTCTGCCCCCACTTTGCTTGGCCAAAATATGGAGGAAGAGTGGACCAGGGGTGGAAGGATCCTCCAGGCAGAAACAGATGCCACAGGAGGGCCAGAACCGAGTAAACATGAGTGCCCTGTCTGGGAGCCTGAGTTCTGGGGTTGAAATGGAGGACCTTTAGCATTCAGTTAAGTCCTTGAAAAGTGCATTAGCTCTGAACTTGATTGTCCCATTAGCAGGGATACCACGTGGTTTCCAGCACTTGGTGGCCCCCAGGCCCAGCCTGAGCAGGGCATGCTTTGTATGCTGTAGAATTTGCAAGCCACAAAGGGTTCTAGGAGCCCAGCCTGGAAGGCAATAGGTCAGGTTTCCTAAGACCTCTGGCACTGTGATGACATATTCCTGGCCTCTGTGACCCAGACCAGGCATGGGAGTCTCAAGGGCACAGATTATGCATTCTGGAACCCAAAAAAAGGCACACGTTGTGGATTTTGGGGTGTTGAGGATTCTAAGGGCAGAGTTAGAGGGGCTGGAGTGTATGGTGGAGGGGGCAAAACTGTGGACCCCACAAAAGATTTGGGATCTGGAGTTGGGTGAAGGTACAGTGCCTTTCTGCATCCATCTTCTGGATGAGGGAAGCAGGGTGGGTGGCGAATGTGGGATGGGGACTTAGTTACGCTCCTCCCCCAGGGAGCTGGCTGGGCTGAGGGGCTCGCTGGGGGTGCTGATTAAGCTGGAGGGCGCTGTGTCCACCGAGCTGCGCTTGCTTCCTCCAGTGGAAGAAGTACAGGAAGAGCGGCGAGGCCACTCAGGGGCACGGATGTTGCGGCGGTCCTTGGCGGCCTCCTCATCTTCGTCGTAGCGCTCGCCTTCCTCATTCGGTGTCCGTTCCTGGGGATCTTCCTCGTCCTCGCTCAGATGCGGGCTGGAGTGCCGAGACAGCGAAGGTGATGGAGGCACTGAGGCCGGCCGTGGGTAGCGGTAGCCCTGGGCCTGTGTGCGTGGCCATGGGTACAAAGGGCAAAATGAGCTGAGGTCCCTAGTCCCGCCCTGGCGGCCACTGTCCCCGAGGCCTTTCAACTCCAGGTGAGAAGCACCCATTCCCAGCCCAGCCTTCTAGCTCCTGGCCCACTTAAGGGTCTTTGGGCCGGGCAAACTCACCGTGTCAGCTTCTTGGGGCTCGTAGGTGAAGTGTTCTGGAAAGGCTTTGGCCAGTGCCATGTGGCGTGCAGACATATAGTACTTAGAGGAAAAGAACAGGAGGCGGCATCAGGGGGAGGTAGCGAACCTGCCTTTGGCAGATGTGGAGGGAGGGGCATGAACCCTGGCCACACCTTTCATACAGATAAGCATACTCTGCATCATTTTCCATTAGACCCATAAGGCTCAGGGCCTAAACCAGCAATTTTCAACCTGAGTGCCTCAAGAATTTTTAAAAGACGCAATACCCGATAATTTAGTCACTTGCATTGACCTCTTTTCACTTATACTGGCAAATAAAAAAATGACAACAGCCTGACCAGGCGGTGGCGCAGTGGATAGAGCGTCGGACTGGGATGCAAAAGACCCAGGTTCGAGACCTCGAGCTCGCTCAGCTTGAGCGTGGGCCCATCTGGCTTGAGCAGAAAAGAAAGCTCACCAGCTTGGACCCAAGGTCCCTGGCTCCAGCAAGGGGTTGCTCAGTCTACTGAAGGTCCGTGGTCAAGGCACATGTGAGAAAGCATCAATGAACAACTAAGGTGTTGCGATGGCAATGAAAAACTAATGATTGAGCCTGACCAGGCAGTGGCACAGTGGATAGAACGTCGGACTGGGATGCGGAAGACCCAGGTTCGAGACCCCGAGCTCGCCAGCTTGAGCGCGGCCCATCTGGCTTGAGCAAAGTCAGCTTGGACCCAAGGTTGCTGGCTCCAGCAAGGGGTTGCTTGGTCAGCTGAAGGCCCCGGGTCAAGGCACATCTCTTTGTTCCTGTCTGTCTATCCCTCTCTCTGTCCGTTAAAAAAAGAAAAGAAAAAAGAAAGAAAAACTAATGATTGATGCTTCTCACCTCTCGCTGTTTCTGTCTGTCTGTCCCTATCTATCCCTCTCTCTGACTCTCACTCTGTCCCTGTAAAAAAAAAAAGACAACAGCCAACACAATAGCCGTCTGCTGTGAATGAATCAAAATTATATCTATTTTTTTTTGTCAGATCGGCAAAAGATATTTTTTTCGATGTGCCACAGAATTTTAGTAATTAGTTACGTGTGCTATGAGAAGAAAAAGACTGAAAATCCCTGGCCTAAACCCGTATCCATTTTATGGCTCGACCCCTTATGTAAATATCAGAGCTGTGGATGGATAGTCTCCGAGTCAGGTTTCTTTGGCCACACCCTTATGCAAATAGAGAACTTCTGGCCAATGTGGTCTTCCTGCAGAAGTTGATTAATTTCTTAAAGGGACAACAACCTTTACAAGTAGGAAGAGACCCTCTGCCCCTGCGCCAGCCTTTGAGACTGAGGAACCAGAGACCCAGAACCGGAAGCAGCGGATTTACCAGCAGAGGACAGAAAAGACAGTTAGTTATACCCGGCCTAGATATTTCCAGTCCAGAAGGTCTGAGAGGCGCTCGGTGCGGTTCCTCTGGATGATGCGCTGACGCCTGGTCTGCTGACAGAAGCTGTAGAGGAAGGAGGTGAGCTGCGAGCAAGAGTCATCCAGGCTGCGGAACCGCCGGTCCAGAATGTAAATGCCTGTGGGGGCCAGGACAAGGACTCAGAAAACAGACTGGAGAAACTTTCCTTCCCCCTGGGACACTGTAGCACTATGACCCCTCCTCCCCAGGATTCAGGAGCCCTGGTTCTCAGTCTGGGCTCTGACCATAAGCTGAGGGGTCTGCGATGTGCTCCTCCATGAAGCAGCCGAAACCGGAGAGGTTGGTGGAGACACTGGGGATGCCCATCACGGTGCACTCAGCTGCGGGAAGATGTGAGAAGGGTGCACTTAGCTTTCTTTCACCTTATGCTCTTAACCAGGGGTCCCCAAACTATGGCCCCGTGGGCCGCATTCCACCCTAGGCCATTTAGCTGCCCCACCACACTTCCCGAATGGGCAGTGAGAGGAGCACAGGGTGTATCCGCACCCATAGTTCCCATTGAAATACTGGTCGGTTTGTTGATTTAAATTTACTTGTTCTTTATTTTAAACATTGTATTTGTTCCCGTTTTGTTTTTTTACTTTAAAATAAGATATGTGCAGTGTGCATAGGGATTTGTTCATAGTTTTTTTTTATAGTCCGGCCCTCCAACGATCTGAGGGAGAGTGAACTGGGCCCCTGTGTAAAAAGTTTGGAGACCCCTGCTTAACTCTCCATAAAAGCCTCAGTAGCACCCTCTACTGGCACCTTTACCGAGTGCGGGCACTGTGCTGGCCAAGTCAGGAGCTCAAAAACCCAGGCTGTGCACTATTGCAGCCTGTTTCAGAAAAGGGGAAGAAGATAAGAGGCTCAGAAAAAAAGAAGTCACTTGCCTCAAGACCTCAGAATGAGGAAAAGTCTATAATTGGGCAGTAAAGATGCTAATTTACTGAGCTGTGGGCCAATGTCTGCCACTATTCTCAATCTTCACGGACTGTAAAATGCTTTCTTGTGCCAGACACACTGTTTTGGTTATCATGCCTACAGGCTGTTTTGACAGGAAGTAAGAAAAGATTTCTTATTATTACTACTGCTGTGGACAGAGTAAGTACTATGCTTTGTTTACTACCTTAAATAGCGCTGAGAAATGGTTTAAGGAGTTTATTGTAATTCTTATATAATGACTCTAAAATCCTCTGTTTAATGGCAAAAGCAGACACTAAATATAATAGGACTTATGGGAAAAATAGGGTAGGGGCCGGCCACACAAAACTTATGCACCATTTTAACCATGGATGAAAGAAAACTGGCAAAATTCTGAATTATCATGCAAGCATAGTTTAAAAGACTTGTTAAGTTACTCATAAATTAAGAAGTACTACAGAAAATGTGGTATTTAGCCTTAAAAACATGTAAAAGTCACCTGATGGAAAAGGGTAGGAGGATTGAGTTTGGGGAGACCACAGCAAAATGCCTAAAAAATGAGGGAGAATTGCAAATAAGCTGTTACAACTTAGAGCCCATGTCCAAAAGTAGCCAACAGGAGGAAAGGGGAGCTGTTGGGTCCAGAGGAGAGAGCTCAGGGAGACTTTGCCACATTCAGTTGTGTTAGTGAACTGTGCGCTAAGTTGTTGTTATTGGGGGGAAGCAAATGTCAGCAAATTGGAAATCACATGTGAAATATACACATCAGTCCTCCAGTTACACGTCACATGAGTGGCTGTGTCACAGAGACATGCTGTAGCAGGACACATTTGTTTGGCAAAGGAGGAACTTGGGGCTCAGAGAGGGTGAGTACCTTGTCCCGCGAACTTGCCAGATAGGACCAGAACCCCAATGCCATGATGCACTCACCTGGCGTGTAGCCCCAAGGCTCATAGTAGGAGGGGAAGACCCCAAGGTGGCAGCCACGGACAAACTCCTCATAGTCCACGGGCAGCAGGGGACTCGTGGAGGAGAGGAACTCCGGGTGGAAAATCACCTGGCAGTGAAAGAGAAGGGCTCAGCCCGAGGCATCCTGTCCAGCTACTGTCTGGGATCCCAGAGTGAAAAGCTTGTGTAAAGTCACACAAGTCAGTGGCAGGACAAAGATTTGAGTCCAAGTCTGTCTGCCTCCAAAGCTAAGGTTCTTTTTATCCTTTTCTTTTTTTTTTTTTTTAGAAAGAGAGATAAGCATTGATTGTTATTCCACTTATTTATGCATTTATTGCTTGATTCTTGTATGCGCCCTGACTAGGAATGGAACCTGCAATCTTGGATTTGGCATATCAGGATGATGCTCTAGCCCAGTGGTAGTCAACCTGGTCCCTACCGCCCACTAGTGGGCATTCCAGCTTTCATGGTGGGCGGTAGTGGAGCAACCAAAGTATAAAGCAGGGGTGCACACACTTTTTCAGCTTGCGAGCTACTTATAAGATGAGCAAGTCAAAATGATCTACCTACAATAAAAATACAAAACATAAATTTATTTCTTCTATATTATCATTATTTAAGTTACTATTATTACTATTTAATATTGTGTATTCTTCTTTCACCTTTCTCCTTCTCAGCTCTCTTTTCAGAGGAAAGTCAATGTCATAGTTTTTATGAACAGTCCGAAAAAGCCGATCCACATTTCCCTTCTCTGGAATAGCAATGGCACACAGATGAGGCAAACGCACTTAGAATATGACATAGTGAGCCTGACTAGGTGGTGGCGCAGTGGATAGAGCATCGGACTAGGATGCGGAAGACCCAGGTTCGAGACCCCGAGGTCACCAGCTTGAGCGTGGGTCCATCTGGCTTGCCTTGAGCAAAAGCTCGTCAGCTGGGACCCAAGGTCGCTGGCTCTAGCAAGGGGTTGCTCTGTCTGCTGAAGGCCCGTGGTCAAGGCACATGTGAGAAAGCAATCAATGAACAACTAAGGTGTTGCAACGGCAACAAAAAACTAATGATTGATGCTTCTCACCTCTCCGCTCCTATCTGTCTGTCCCTATCTATCCCTCTCTCTGACTCTCTGTCCCTGTAAAAAAAAAAAAAGAGCCTGACCTGTGGTGGCGCAGTGGATAAAGCGTTGACCTGGGAACACTGAGGTCGCCAGTTCAAAACCCTGCACTGGTCCGGTCAAGGCACATATGGGAGTTGAGCTTCCAGCTCCTCCCCTCTTTCTCTCTTTCTCTCTCTCTCTCTCTCTCTCTGTGTCTCTTCTCTAAAATGAATAAAATTAAAAAAAATAAAAAAAAAAAAGAATATGACATAGTGAAAAAAATCCCCTCCCATTCTGTATGAAAGTGGTAGGTTTTAAGCTTCTTACTCAGACAAGCTACGGCACTCATTTTTATACCCTTTGTTGTATTTAGTTTAAATAAATTGAAGGCTAACTACACAGCAATGTAACTGAACAAGTTAGCGCGGTTTAACACACGTGCATAGGGTGTCAAAAGTTCAGACGTCAGATTGGCTACCCTGTATGCCAATCAAAAGACTAATGTCATGCGATTTACCCACACTTCCTTCGCGATCGACCAGAAGATCGCGATCAACGTATTGAGCACCCCTGGTATAAAGGACAGTGTTCGGTAGCACCCTCCGGGCAGGGGCTAGAAAGTCCCTCATATCTTTGGTATTCCTGCAATTACTAACCTTTAGCACACACATCCTGTCCGAAACCACAATAGAAATTCCTCAACCGTTAACGTTCCTGGTTGTGCAAGACACCTGCAGGCCTAAACCACAGTGGAAATTCCCCAACCAACCTGTAGGGGTATAAAAATCTCAAACCCCACCAGTTAGGCGCGGGCTTCTGGAGCCCCCATTCCGAGTCTGCGAACCCGCCCGGAGTCCTCCCAATAAAGCCTGACTTTTGCTCATCTGGCTGTTTCGGCTCTTTGTTCGTTCATCGGCGGCACCCGGCAATCTTTCAGATAGATTTAACTATAGTAAGTTGTTTAATAAAGATTTATTCTGCCAAACCTAGCAAAAACCTGACATAAAGTAATTGGTAAGTAATTATTATTATATGCTTTAACTTGCTGTAACTCTGCTTCATAAATTTTATAAAGTAAAGTTACTTCCCTACTTTATAAATCACCATTACTGTGGAACCGGTGGGTGGTTAGAAAATTTTACTACTAACAGAGATACAAAAGTGGGCAGTAGGTATAAAAAGGTTGACTACCCCTGCTAGCCAGTTGTGCTACCTAGCCAGGGTTACTAAGGCTCTTTGTAGGGATAGCAGTCCTTTGGTAAATTCAGTAAGATGGAGAATGTGAGGCCAGTCTCCCTCCACCTTCCCACCATGCCCAACCCACCCTGACCAGTACCCTCACCTTGACCCTGTCAGCACTGCTGTTGAAGAGGCCAATTCGGCGGATAGTGGTCAGGATAGGGTCTGAGGAGTCGTCCAGCATATTGTGGGTGCACACAGGGGGGAAAGACTGCCGCTGTAGGAGCCAGAAATGGGGAAGAGGTCAGGGAAGGCACATATTGATCTTGGCAATTCTAGGAGACTACAATTCCCACTAGACCCATGATGGCGAACTTATGACACGTGTGTCAGCACTGACACGTGTAGCCATTTCCGATGGCATGCGGCCACATACCAGAGAAGTATGGGGCCACATGCCAAGAAGGATATTTCATCCTTGGCTCTTGCATGGCCAGGTGCAGTAGCTGAGGATAAAACATTTGCTGTAGTGTAGACAACTATAAATATCGTGAAATTATAGGTTTTTTTCTCAAAGTGACACACCATTTGAGTTATGCTCGGGTTTTTGTCGAATTTTGACACACCAAGCTCAAAAGATTGCCCATTACTGCACTAGGCTGTGGGGCAACAAGACCAAGAGATTAGCAGGATTTAAAGATTTCCTACATGGCTCTATGTGTAAAAGTTCTCTTTTCCTTTTTTTTTTTTTTTTTTTTACATGGACAGAGAGAAGGATAGATAGGGACAGACAGACAGGAACAGGGAAAGATGAGAAGCATCGATCATTAGTTTTTCATTGCTTTTGCAACACCATGGTTGTTCATTGACTGCTTTCTCACATGTGCCTTGACCGCAGGCCTTCAGCAGACCGAGCCACCCCTTGCTGGAGCCAGCGACCTTGGGTCCAAGCTGACGAGCTCTTTGCTCAAGCCAGATGGGCTCGCACTCAAGCTGGCGAGCTCGGGGTCTCGAACCTGGGTCTTCTGCATCCCAGTCCAATGCTCTATCCACTGCGCCACCGCCTGGTCAGACTCCCTTTTCCTTTTAACCGCCATGAGCTAAAAAGAAACTACAATTCCCATATGTCTTTGAAGCAGAACTAGTGTTAACAAGTCCCTGTATGAACTACAGGAAGTTGTAGCAATCTTGTTCTGTATTCTTGGCTCTATCATCAAAGAAATTCAAAGAAACTTTAATTTCCCCCAGTGGACTGGGGAGCGGGAGGTGAGCAAAGACTGTGTTATATGGTAGCAAGCTTCAGGGGCTGCTGGAAATTGCAGATTTTTTTTTTTTTGCTATTGTCTTTTTTTTTTAACTTTTTTTTTTTTACAGGGACAGAGAGAGTCAGAGAGAGGGATAGATAGGGACAGACAGGAACGAAGAGAGGTGAAAAGCATCAATCATTAGTTTTCCATTGCCATTACATCTTAGTTGTTCATTGATTGCTTTCTCACATGTGCCTTGACCACAGGCCTTCAGCAAACCGAGCAACCCCTTGCTGGAGCCACTGACCTTGGATCCAAGATGGCGAGCATTTGCTCAAGCCAGATGGGCCCCGCACTCAAGCTGGTGAGCTCGGGGTCTCGAACCTGGGTTTTCCGCATCCCAGTCCGACACTCTATCCACTGCGCCACCGCCTGGTCAGGCTTAACTTTTTAAATTCATTTTAGAGAGGAGAGACAGAGAGAGACAGAGAGAGAAAGGGGGAAGGAGCAGGAAGGAAGCATCAACTCCCAAATGTGCCTTGACCAGACAAGTACAGGGTTTTGAACCAGCAACCTCAGTGTTCCAGGTTGATGCTTTATCCACTGCACTACCACAGGTCAGGCCTGGAAATTGGAGATTTTTAATGAAAATCTTGGATTTCTTTCTTTCCAACCTATAATTGGCTGTACTTCCACCCCCAACAAGGACCCAAAGAAACCACAATTCCCATGAGGGGAATTCCCACTCATTTCTTCCTTCAATTCACACTGGAGGAGGATAGAGCTAGTATAACAGAAGTCTCTGGGATGGGGGAGGGTAAGCACTGTTGGGATGTTGTTTTTTGCAAATATTCCATCATTTCTCTCATCAAAAATTCTACACACCTTCAATCTACTGACTACAGCAAACCAAGAAACTACAACTCCTAGCAGCCCCAAAGTAGAAATATGCTCAGTGAGGCAGACTACCCTTAGAGACTACTGGAAATTAGTTTGATGAGAAACAATTAACCCCTGTTTTTGCTACTTGACTACCTAAGTTTTCATTCCCCAGAGAATGACTCACCAACCTTGATCACAAGTGCCAAAGACCCTTGACTCCAGAGAATAAAAGAACTCTTAACTACTAGAAGTCTCTAGGCCAAGGGAAGCACCAGTGTAGCCGAAACACCCAGGGGCTGCTGGGAATAGTTCTCATTTGGTGTCTGACCATTTTCTGAGACAGTGGCTGCTGAGTTTTCAATGCTCAGAGAATCATAAGTGTTTCAGGTGACCATCTGACTATGTCTAAAAAGGTTCAACCAAACTACCACTCCTGGCAGTCTCTGGGAGCAGAGGTGGAGCTGGTATGGAGCAAGACTTCAGGACAGCTGGGAGTTGCAGTTCTCCTTTTGTGGCTGCCTTGACTTTCTTGAGTTCCCTTCACCTGTTGTCCATTGACCCTGAGAATGCAAAGAAACTACAAGTCCCAGCAGTCTCTGTGGCAGAATAAGCCATGGGTAATCAGGCTGCCTTACTGGCTTCTGAGAATTTAAATTCTACCAGTCAGTTCACACTGAACTTCAGAATTGATTCCCAGTTTAGTTGCCCAATAAAACAGAACTCCCAACAATAGCTGGGGTCAGAGCTGACATATCAGGCTGTCTCTGGGGCTAATGGGAACTGCTATCCCTCTGCTTTGGGATCTAAACCATACCTGTGTAGCAAAGATAGCTCTCTTCATCATAGTGAAGTCCTCTTTGTCCAGCATCTTGTTCATGTCCGGGAGGCTCCCCCTGCAGGGGGAGCAGGGGTATGCAACTGAGAAGGAGTGAAGAGAAGGGAGAACTACCCAGAGCATGCAGGGCTGAGAGTAGGGCACTCACACCAACAAGGATTCATAAAGCTTCCTTCCGAACTTCTCCTTCACTGTGTTGGCAGTATCCCTGGAAAGAAGAGCACATGTATACACCACCCACTTATTGTCAGGCTTTGGGGCAGCCCAGAAACAGGTCTGAGCATAGACTGGGGACCCAGGGAACAGGTCCTGGAAAGCTTGGGTCCCTTGTTCTTTGCATCAGCTGTGTGGCCAGGGATAGGTGGCCCTCCCTCTCTGACTTCAGTGACTCATCAGTCAGACTGAAATAAAAATAGCATTAACCTCAGAGGTTTGCCGTGAGAGCTGGATGAGGTCATGACAAGAAGTACACAGTGCCCAGCACACAGCAAGCCTTCCAGAAATGCCTGCTATTATTAGAACCTGTACTAGTCCTAGCAGTGGCAATGATAAGCCTCATTTTATAAAAAGGGAACATTATGTTGATAGAAGAAAATTTTATGTACACAAAGCTAGCAAATAGTGCCACCCTAAGGCCTCACTGACATCCCTCTGCTCACAATCCTCCCAAAGCTCTGGCCTCATTTTCTATGCTTTCGGTGTAGGGCACTCTGCTTTAGCCCTTCTGGTCTCCTCACTGTTTGTCAAACACACCTCATGGCCTTTGCACTGGCTGTTCCCCAAATCCACACAGGACTTCCTCCCACATTTCCTCTATTGGTCTCTCCCTAATGGTGCTTTCTCAGTGTTGCCTGGTCTGACAACCCTGTCTCATATTTCTGTGCTATTTATTTTTTTCTGTCACAACACTTTCTATAGAATTTTCTAGAATGTGAGCTCAGTGGGGGTAGAGATTTTATCTTTTTTGTTCACTTCTGTGTGCTCAGGGCCTGGAACACATTAGGTGCTCAATGAACATGTGATGGCTAATAGGTGGGTTTTACAGATAGGGAAGCTAAGGATCAGAGAGGCATAGTGATTTGCCTAAAGTCAGAAAGCCAGCTGCCTGACCAGGTGGTGGCGCAGTGGATAGAGCGTCGGACTGGGATGCGGAAGACCCAGGTTTGAGACCCCGAGCTTGCCAGCTTGAGCGCGGGCCCATGTGCTTGAGCAAAAGCTCGCCAGCTTGGACCTAAGGTCGCTGGCGCCAGCAAGTGGTGGCTCGGTCTGCTGAAGGCTGGTGGTCAAGGCACATGTGAGAAAGCAATCAATGAACAACTATGGTGTCGCAATGGCAATGAAAAACCAATGATTAATGCTTCTCATTTCTCTCTGTTCCTGTCTGTCTGATCCTATCTATCTCTCTCTCTGTCTCTGTTAAAAAAAAAAAAAAAAGAAAGCCAGCAAGGATCAGTGGTACAAGCTGGACCTCGCTGGTTTGATATCAGAGCCCTGGTTGTGCGGTCACACTTGTCCCGTCTGCGACTTCTTACTGCCCCCACGTTGGAGATGGTCTTAAGCCAAGTGACTTCACTAGGAGAGATGGTGGGGCAGGTTGATCATGTTACAGATGACAAAACTGAGAATCCAGGAGAAATGCTGGACCCAAAACACACAGCTAGGACCCTGGATCGAGGGCTGCTGACCAAAGCTGCTTGCGCACGGCTTGGCCCTTGAGGGTTTCCACATTGAAATTGTTGGTCCGAGCCGGCATGATGAAGAAGGCGACTACCGTCTGCTCACTGCCGTTGACCTGGGAAGAGGAAAGGGATCACACTGGAGGAGGCTGAGGGCACTACCCTTTCCCACTCCTCAAGACAACTAGTACCCTGCCGTGTCCCTGCCTGTCAAGGAGAATAACAGAACAGAGTTACCATCCCCACTGGGACTCCATCTTCTTTCTGGGTCTCTACATTCCTCCCCTGACACAGGGGATTCTTTACCCCCACCTCCCTGGGTCTCTGTTCTTGCCGGTATGGACTGACTTTCTTATCCTCCCTCTGTCCCCCTTACAACCCAGGCCTTACTCTGAGCAGATAGTTGAGCCGAGCCAAGGCCTCCAGGAAGACATCCGCCCCCTTGTTGGAGAATTCGTAGCGGCCGGCAATAAAGAAGTACAGTGTCTTGTCCAAGTTAAAGTCCAGGTGCCTAGAGAAGCCATAAGGCAGGGTCAAGCTAAGACCCTTACCCTCTAGCCCTGGCTTTGAAACTATAAACCCAGAAACTGCAGGGGCAAAGAACATCATAGTGTAGAGGCATCATGGAGGCTCCTGAGATATGTGGTTATTTCCTCCTTAGATGGGGATCTAAGATCCTTTAATACTCAGCTGTTGTCCTGGCACTCAAGAATTGCAGAGGCTGAGCCCCAACCCCTCCTCCCTGGAGATCGAGGTATCTGGCCCACATACCCATAAAAATGGCCCCGCACAAACTCCTGGATTCGGGCTTTGCTCTGAGCATGGAGGTTCTGAAACTCATGCATGGCAGAGAACTTCTTCACATTCAGTCCATTGGGGGTCACAATATCTGGGAATGAGGGAGAAGGTCCCATGTTTCATTTCTTTAGTCAGGTCAGTGTGGTTGAATGAATAATTGAAGGGAACACACCTTTTCTTTTTGAAATCTGCTCCAGTAGTTCTTCTCTGAGTTCCCCTGGTAACCCAGCTGCCCTGCCACTCAGATGCCTTCTTGACCCATATTACTTGCTCATGTTCATAAGCATAACTACAACTCCCATCAGCTCTTGCAAATGGCTAACCAGACGGGGAATTAATCTACACTGGGGCTTCTGAGAGTTGTATTTATTTTGTTGGTCCTATACTATCCTGAGCTGGAAATGATTAAACATCTCCATACTGCTTCTCCCAGAATATACCCTCTACCTTCAAGCCTCTTTTAGCCTCACAAAAATTAAAAGCACATCACTGAAAAACTATAACCCCCATCAGCTCCTGGGATTAAATTCCAGGAATATAAGGAGCTGACAGCCAAAGGCCTCTGGGAGCTGTAGTTCTCACCATACATTCAGAGAATCGATCCTATAGCCTGGGAAAAATAAATAATTCTCTAACACTGCTTTTCTCAAGAACAAAATCCAGGCCTGACCTGTGGTGGCGCAGTGGATAAAGTGTCGACCTGGAATGCTGAGGTCGCTGGTTCAAAACCCTGCACTTGTCTGGTCAAGGCACATATGGGAGTTGATGCTTCCTGCTCCTCCCCCCTTTCTCTCTCTCTCTCTCAAATGAATAAATAAATTAATTAATTAAAAAAAAAAAAAAGGAACAAAATTCAGCCTGACCAGGCGATGGCGCAGTGAATAGAGAATCAGACTGGGATGCGGAAGACCCAGGTTCGAGACCCCCGAGCTTGCCAGCTTGAGCGCGGGCCCATTTGGTTTGAGCAAAAGCTCGCCAGCTTGGACCCAAGGTCGCTGGCTCCAGCAAGGGGTGGCTCGGTCTGCTGAAGGCCCGCGGTCAAGGCACATGTGAGAAAACAATCAATGAACAACCATGGTGTCGCAATGGCAACAAAAAACTGATGATCAATGCTTCTCATCTCTCTCCATTCCTGTCTGTCTGTCCCTATCTATCCCTCTCTCTGTCCCTGTAAAAAAAAACAACAAAAAAACAAAATCCAATGAACCTCTATCTCCTTTCAGAAAACCAATATCTATATTATCAAATAAAAGAATTTTAACAATTTCTGAAATTAGTATCAAAGAAATTACACCTCCCATTAGCCTCTATGGTGTATAGGTCATCTACCAAGGGCCTTCTGAGCGTTGTAGTTCTCTGCTCTTTACAGTAAAATAATTGCTATGGGCCTAGGCACAAGTAACCAACTACCTCATTTATGACTAGAGAACCCAGCTTATCACCTACCTGGTTTCCTCTTGAGTAGATGCTGAGCCTCAATGGCGGTGATCTGGGACACAGTAGTGAAGACATGAGCGCAATGGGCCGCTGCCCGCTCCATGCAGTAGCGGTGATAAATTTGCCTCTCACCTGCTTCCTTGTCCACATTGAACTGGGCAGCAAGAAAGGACAGTCAGGTTAGGAGCACTGGGTAGAAGTCTGGAAGTTCAGACTCTGGGGTCCTGAGGGAAGTTGGAGGCTGGACTCCTGGGTCTAAGGAGGAGAGCACTGGAGACTCCTGGGTCCTGAAAGGGAGCTTGATCCCCTGAGCCTCTGCAGACAGCTTTGGGCTGTCCTGAAATACTGGCAGCCCCCAACTTGCCACATTCCCAGCTCACATTCTCCAGGTTATTGTAGAAGTCCACGGCGCCGGCACACAGGTAGCGCCCCAGCAGCGTGGCGTGGGTGGTGAAGATCGTAGCCACAGGCAGCCGCCGGGCACGACACAAGCAGAGCCCAACGCCTGCCAACCATTCGTGGAAGTGTGCAGCCACATGCGGCTTCTCCTCACTCTGGGCCAGGAACTGTGGGGCAACAGGGACAGGCCCGCTGTGTCTCCATGTGTGATGTAGAGACAATCAGCAATCCCCAGTGTGGACAAGGCGGTGGGGAGAGGCAGGCAAATCTATCACAGCCACTACACAGAGTAAATGGTGGCTGACTGCCATCCCTAGAGGATAAGGAACTATAAATTCTTGGGGCAGCTGGACCAGATGACCTCATCCCTGGGGGCTCATAGGAGCTGGAGTTATTTTGGCCAACCTTCTAAGTCCCAGCAAGACTGAACTGGAGCCCTGGACAGTTGGCTCAGCGGTAGAGCATTGACCCAGCGTGTGAAAGTCCCAGGTTCAATTCCCAGCCAGGGCACACAGGAGAAGCACCCATCTGCTCTCTACCCTTCCCCCTCTCCTTTCTCTCTATCTCTCTCTTCCCCTCCCGCAGCCAAGGCTCCATTGGAGCAGAATTGGCCCCGGCGCTGCGGATGGCTCCATGGCCTCCATCTCAGGCACTAGAATGGCTCCGGTTGCAACGGAGCAACAGCCCAGATGGGCAGAGCATCACCCCCCGGTGGGCATGGGGGGGATCCCAATCAGGCACATGCAGGAGTCTGTCTCTCTGCCTCCCCACTTCTCACTTAAAAAAATACAAAAAACCCCACAAAAAACAAAAAAGACTGAACTGGAAAGACTAAAATTTTAATGTCCCCAATACCTGGACACAATTCCTGGAGACCTTTTATCTCAATCATGAGTATATGTGTACTTAATATGGGTAAAGGATTACAACTCCCAGAATACCCCAGAAGCAGCCAGTTCATAAATTGCTTATCCTGGGGCATGAGAAATAAAGTTTGTTGAGCTCTTTAAAACTGAAAAGGGAGTCAAACCAAGTTTCCTGGTTCTCAGATAGGCTGGCATTTCCCAAACATCCAGGGCTCCATCTAAGAACCAAGTCTAATCCCTATCAGGCTAGAGAACTACAACTCTCAGAATCCCCTGGGTGAGCTCTCCAAACCAGGCCAACCCAAGAGCTAATGGCAGAATTCCTATACCTGGAAAGCTAGGGTGAATAAAGCTGAGGTTGAGAGTTTGGGTCTCTGAGGAAAAACAACATCTGGGTCCTTGGATATCCATGCTTCCAAAGATAAGAATCAATCCTTGGATTAAAGGATCTACTACTCCCAGAATGCCCTGGAAGAAACCAGTTCCCCTCCAGCCCCCACCCAGATCCCTCTAGCAAAGGGCTGATGGCTGTTGTATCAATAGTTTTGGGCCTAGTGACATGAGGACTGGTAGTGGGGCCTACCTCACCCAGGAACCAGGTGGTGAGAAAGCCAAAAAGGACGGCGTCGTTGGCCTCACGGTCGTACCAGGGCACCCCAATGTTGCAGGTGTCCCAGAGCTCCCCCTTCCAGCGCTCCAGGGCCCAGGCTGAGGCACCTACATCCAGGAGTACCACCAGGGGGCTCCCCTCAATCAGCCAGCGCCCGAAATACACCTGGGGAGATGCATAGAGAGGCTTAGGGCTTTGATCACAGTCTCTGGCACAGTGTCCGTGCTTCCCCCCCAGCAGGGAGATGTCTGGGCTTACCACCTCACTTCTTCCATCCTGTTTCTGCATCCGCTGATCATTTCTCACCTGTTGCCCTATTTCTCTATTTGCTGTTCGTTATTCCCACCAGTCTCTTCCCATCTTTGTTGCAACATTTTTCCTGCCCATTGCTTAGTTTCTGTAACTGCTGCTCTCTCCATCGCACTTTCCCCCTCATACACACCTGCTGCCTCCTTTCTCTCCTCCTGACCACACATTTCACATGTCCTGTCTCTGTGCCTTGGCTGCCTTGTTTTTCTACCCTGCTAATCATTATTCCAACCACGGTCTTGTTTCTGTTCACTGCCACATATTTCCCACCCATTGCCTTCTGACCCTTTTACCATATCGTCACTTGCTGCCTCCTTTATTTTTAAATTTAATTTAATTTTTTTTTTTTTTTTTTACAGAGACAGAGAGTCAGAGAGAGAGAGAGAGATAGGGACAGACAGACAGGAACGGAGAGAAATGAGAAGCATCAATCATCAGTTTTTTTGTTGCTGTTGCGACATCTTAGTTGTTCATTGATGGCCTTCTCACATGTGCCTTGACCGCGAGCCTTCAGTAGACTGAGTAACCCCTTGCTGGAGCCAGCAACCTTGGGTCCAAGCTGGTGAGCTTTTGCTCAAACCAGATGAGCTCACGCTCAAGCTGGTGACCTCGGGGTCTCGAACGTGGGTCCTTCCGCATCCCAGTCCGATGCTCTATCCACTGGGCCACCGCCTGGTCAGGCTAATTTAATTTTTTTAGATTTTATTCATTTTTTAGAGAGAGTAAGAGAGAAGGGGGGGAGCAAGAAGCATCAACTCCCATATGTATTTTGACCAGGAAAGCCCGGGGTTTTGAACCGGCGACTTCAGCGTTCCAGGTTGAAGCGTTTACCCGCTGCACCTCCACAGGTCAGGCATTTCTGCCTCCTTTTTTATTTTTAAGATTTTATTTATTGATTTGAGAGACAGAGAGAGAGAGAGAAGGAGGGGAAGAGCAGGAAACATCAACTCATAGTATGTGCCTTGACCAGGGATGCCCGGGGTTTCAAACTGGAGACCTCAGCATTCCAGGTTAACACTTTATCCACTTATCCACTGCGCTGCCACAGGCCAGGTTTACCTGCTGGCTCTTTCCTCTACCCTTAGGTCCATGCTGTACTTGGCAGCCACATTTTTACCACCACCTGCTCTCCTTCCCCATCTCAGGGCTGCATTTTTCTACCCACTGCCATGTGTGTTAGCCTCGCTGTCTCATTTCTGCCCCTGCCACATTTTCCTGGTCTGCTTCTTTTCCTCCTGAGACCGTGGCCTAGGTTCTGGGCCTGCTGCCACAGCTTTATCCAGCTGACCAGCAGTCACCTTCCTCCCCAACCTGGTTCTTCCCAGCCCTGGGAGCCTGACCCTGGTGCCCTTCCCCCTCCCAGCTGTTGTCTGCCCTTTCGCTGGGGGGGGCTATTCTTAGGCCCCCAGCATGTGGGGAACAGCTGCCATGGGGGGAGGGCTGGGTTGTCCTAGGGTTCCTTGGGGACACCTCTGGCCTGACTGGGCTCTAGACCCCACCCCAAACCAGGAGCTGTGAAGGAAGGAAGGAACCACTGTACCTGTCCTTCCCAAGTCCTAAGCTGCCTGTCCTTCAGACCCTTTGGCCTCACACCTCTCTCTTTGGGCACCAGCCACTGCTCTGTGCTGATGCTTCAGCCCTCACCCGGAGCCCTGAGACTCTGCCCTCCTCTCTTCAATCCCTGGCTCTGCCCACAGAAACTCTCTTCCCAGATTCTGCCTGATGACTGCTCCTCCCTTCATAAGCATTTCATCTTCCTCTACTTTCTATGTTGTTCTCTCTGAAACATCGGGCTGCCTCTCTCCTTAATGCTGTAGTCCCTGTGGGGTAGGGGGAACCACCATCACCTTTTCGGACACTCAGTCTCTCTTTATCCCTCTCTCTCCCTTGTCTGCCTGTCCACCTCACTCTGCAAGTTCAGCTATTTACAGTAATAAAGATGATGATGATAATAATAACCATGACGATAATAGATCACCCACATTGCTAACTTCATGCCAAGAACTGAGCTGAAAACTTGATTAACTATTTCATCCTCCCACAACCCCATCAGGCAGATGCTGCTAGCCAAGTCACATGAACCGGAAGTGGAGAAGACAAATTTGAACTTCAGGCTCTAGAACCCCTACTCTGGCCACCTGCCTCACTCCAAGTCTACCTCTGGGTTCTGGCTGGCTGTCCTTCTTTCCACTTAGCATTTTCTCTCCCTGTGCCTGAGGGTCTTGGCCTCTTAGGACCATCTTTCAGTCTCTCCTATACCTGCTGTCTTGTCTCTCTATTTAGCAATGTCTTAGAGCTTGGGGTTTACCCACCCACTTGACAGGGACCTGCATCTGTCCCTAACTGTCAACTGTACCTCCACTATATCTGCCCAGAAAAGTACCAGGTCACCTTGTGTTTCTGTCCCTGCCTCCCTCTTTCCCAGGGGCTGTATCCCCCACCCTTCCCACTCCTCTCCATAAGCTGCTCCCAACCTGACTGCATGCACCCACCTACCTGCCCTCGGCCGAGCCATTTCCCACCTTGCAGCCCTTGCTGTTCATGGAGTCCAGCGTCCTCTTCAGAGCTGGGGTTGGAGGCTCGAGCAGCTCCACCTGGGTCCTCACTCCCTGCTCCGTGTATGGTCCTACCAGGTAGTAGTTGTCGCCCCACTCATCTCCTGTCACCTTCGCCTTTGTCTGCAGTACCGTGTAGATGCCGCCCACTGTGGGCCCAAGCCCATGAGGACAGGCCCCAGCTGAGGTTCACCGGTTCGGGCCCTGGGGCAGGGTGGGGGCCCTGGGAGATGCTGGAGCCCGGACTTCTGGGTTAGAGGGAAGAGGGGACTGGGAGCCTCTACATCGGAGTCAGAGGGAGGAGGAGATAGGGGCTGGAGAATAGTCCTCCTGGGTCTAAGGGAGAAGGGGGCTGGGGTTGGGGCTTTAAAGGGGGAGGGGACTCAGGCTAGACTTCTGAGTCTGAGGGAATTAGGTGCTGGGGCCCCAAGGATGACAGAAGCTGACAAAGATTATCAGGTCCCAGGTTCCCCAGTTCTCAGCTTACAGGAGCTGGGTGTAAATTCTCAATCAGGCTTGAGGACACTATTCAGCTCCCCACAGTTGCCCAAGAAAAGCTGGAATTGTTAATCCT
This sequence comes from Rhynchonycteris naso, assembly GCA_037038555.1. Taxonomy (NCBI): domain Eukaryota; kingdom Metazoa; phylum Chordata; class Mammalia; order Chiroptera; family Emballonuridae; genus Rhynchonycteris; species Rhynchonycteris naso. The sequence goes on along the minus strand of CM072997.1, from coordinate 248,519,308 downwards.
TGCCTGCCAGGGACTCTGTTGACCTGTTCCCCAGTCTCCTCTCCCCAACTGGAGACACAGAACTCCTCCAAGCCTGCCCCTCCCAGAACTCCACTGCAGGAGTCTGGACCCCCAAGCCTCCTGACCTCCTGGATGGAGCTTGGGCTCTGGTAATATATGGCTCTGTGTTCACAGGCCCCTCCATGGTGTAAGACTCAGTCCCTTTCTCTCCCAAGATTTAGCTAAGCAAAAAACCCCCACCTCCCTCACTTATGAGGAGCAAGAGGCAGTAGCTGGCAGGTTTGTAGCCCCACCTGGTTTTCCACACCTGGAGCCTCAGGCTGTTTGGAGCCCCGGACACAGAAATCCAGGGCCCCAGCCACTCCCATCCCAGGGCCCAGCCCCTGACCAACTTAGGACTTCCCAACCTTCCCTCATTCCAGTACCCAAGTGCTGTGGCCACAGGTGCCTCTACTTCTAGGAACCTATCGCTCAGGCCTTCAGCTCCTTCAGAGCCTAGGCCCCAACTCTCTCCCACGCTAGAATCTAAAAATTAGGAACTCCAGTCCCCTCCCATCTTTACTTTCAAGTGACCAGTTCCTCCATACTCCCAACACTATTTATGCATTCTGTCCCACAGTCAGCTTTCCCCAAATCCCGAAGGCCACAGGTATGAAACCCAGCCATTTCCCAGGTTTGTACTAAGAAGTGTCAACACCCCCCAATCTCATTTCCCGATCAGGACCCAAGTAAAGTCTTGGAAACCTCCCTCCCGGACCTGAGAATCTTTCAGATTAGTCTCTCTTCCCTAGGACCCAGGACTGGAGCTTCCAGTCTCCTTTTATCTTAACAGCTAGAAGACTCATCTTCACCCCTCCAGGTTCCAGGGGACATATCCCAGCCCCTTCCCAAGGACACAGGAGTCATAGGCTCCCTGCCCAGAACCCGAGTCATGGGATGTAGCCTTGTTCCCTTATCACTCAAGAATCCCCGGCCCCCATCCCCAACTGTCCTTTTCATCCGGTCCCCACCACCTGGCGTGCTCACCTTTGTTAGCCACCTCCCAGGCTACTTCGAAGAGCACTGAGTTCTCCAGGTCGAAATCATCCTCCCAATCTTCCAGTCCTGGCAGTGAGGTGACGGACAAAGTGCGGTTAAGAGGCATGGCCGACGCGGGAAGGGGGCCACAGGTAGGGGTACCGGAGGTGTCTGCGGAATGCACCCGGTGAGGCGAAAGGCCAGGTAGCTGGCGCCTGAAGGGAAGCTTGCAACGCCCTCAGCTTCCTATTGCACGACTACACCCCAGTCCTCGTGCGCTCGGACCTAAGCAGAAGGCGGCCGCAGAGTCACTGAGCCCTGTGGGGGCCCTGCAGTAAAACCTTGCGGCCACCAGGAGGCAGTGCCCGCCCCCCGGGCAGCGCCATTGGTCTGAGCCTGGGGGCGGGGTTCTTACGTCTCCTCATTGGTGAACAGCGTAGGGCTCGCCCTGCCGCGTTACCTTTTTAGTGGTCGCTGCGATAAGTGATTGGTCTTTAGCTCCTTCAATCCGAAGCGTGAGGACCCTCTAAATTGCGAGGGGGGAAGGGAAGTGGGTGGAATAAGGAGGAAGGGGAGCGTGGGGGACGTGTAGTTGCTCAAAGAAGTGGTAAGAATTTTGCAATCAGCCTCAGCAAAGAGGCTTGGGTAAAAGGAGGAGGAGCCAGGAGGGGTTGGGAACGGACCCAGGAGTTTCGGCCTAAAAAGTGACGACTCGTCCTACAAGGAGAGTTTGCATATTTATGAGGAACCACCGAGACATTTGGAGGATCTGGCAGTCTAGAGGGGCCAGAACGCCTCGTTCTTATTGCGTTTCCGTTTCCCTTAGGATATTGGCGGTTGGTGAGCATCATGGCAACCGTGGTAAGTATCGGCGTGCGGAGGACCGAGAAGCGAACCTTCTCTCTCGAGTCTGATGGAGGAGCGAGCTGGGGCGGGGGGTGGTTCGGACTCCTGGGTCTGAGGGAGGAGAATAGAAAGGTCTTGGATCCAGGAGTCCTGGGTTCCAGTGGATATTTACGGTCTTAGTGGTCAGCTCTGATAGCAAATCCAACTTCCAGTCCTGGGCGCAATCAGTGGCCAATTCTGCAGTCCTTTGCCCTAAAGTCTGGGGAAGGCTAATCAGTAAAATAAACATTTTTTAAAAAGAGAGATCAAGTACACTGGGGCTGGCACCAAGTACTTGCTTAAAAAATATCTGAATGGAAAAGGGTGGGCCCTTAGCTTAGGAGTTGGGCTGGGCGTCCGGATGCCTAGGTTCCCATGGTGACTCCAGTTCAGATGAGGGAAAGGTAGCAGTGAGAGTTACTGGTGCTTGGGGAATGAAATTTGAGTCTTACTGTTTCCACAGCAAGGGGCTGAATAGGGAAGCAGAAGAGGAAAGGGCAGTGGCCATACTCCTGAGACTCAGTTCCCATGAGTGTGGTTTAAGTATTGGAAATATGAGGGACTGGTGCGTGCTGAGTTTTAAAATGACCTCTGTTTCCATGGGGTTAATGGGCATCAGGGGATCGATTGGAGAGGCTTATGGTGAAAGGCAAAGCGTTGTAGAAGGTGGATTTGTCTAGTTGGGATTGCTAAGGGTTGGGATTCCTGGATTCATGTCTATTTTTGGCCTCAAGTGAAATATGATAGGCTGTGTGCAAGGTGTGTGAGAGGTATGTTTTCAGTTTTCTGATAGTGGTTTGGGGGCAGTGACCAGTGCTCTTAGGTTCCAACCTCTATGGATATAGAGTAAGTGGGAGGGGCCACAAACAGCAAGGGAGGAGCCTTGTGACCACGTGGAGGTCAGGAAGTCTAAACTCTTAGTTCCAGAGACAGTAAGGTTCCCTTAGGTAGGATGCCTGCCTCTCCTCTCATTCTGGTGGAAGAAGAGAGACTTGTGGGAAGGAAGGAGGGTTGGGTACAGTTGGCCAAGGAGCTGGGTCAGCATGTTGGGTTTGTTTGTTTTTTAATAGACTTCAGAGAGAGAGGAAGGGATACATATGAGAGAGAGAGAGAGAAACATCAATTTGTTTTTCCACCCACTTATGCATTCATCATTTGATTCTAGTATGTGCCCTGACCAGATATTGAGCCCACAACCTTGGCACAGCCAGATGATGCTCCACTGAGTCACCCAGCCAGGACCATGCTGGCTTCTTAAGCTTTTCTTTCCTTATTAGGAATTATGAAATATTCTAAAATGTCATAAATATAAGAGACACTTAAGGACCCATCACCCAGGTTTTTTGAAAAGTTTTATTACAATATAATTCATATCCCATAAATTTTACCCATTTATGTATTTCAGCCTGACCATGAGGTGGCGCAGTGGATAGAGCATCGAACTGGGATGCAGAAGGACCCAGGTTCGAGACCCCGAGGTTGCCAGCTTGAGCACAGGCTCATCTGGTTTGAGCAAAAGCTCACCAGCTTGGACCCAAGGTCACTGGCTCGAGCAAGGGGTTACTCAGTCTGCTGAAGGCCCGCGGTCAAGGCACATATGAGAAAGCAATCAATGAACAACTAAGATGTCGCAACAGCAACAAAAAACTGATGATTGATGCTTCTCATCTCACCATTCCTGTCTGTCTGTCCCTGTCTATCCCTCTCTCTGACTCTCTGTCTGTGTAAAAATATATATATATATGTATTTCAGTGGCTTTTAGGCCATTCACAGAGTTGTGCACTTTCAATCAGTTTTAAAACATTTCATCATTCCAAAAAGAAACCTCATTCCTCTTAACTGCCCCCTTCAATCCTATCATGCCCCCATCCCCTTAGCCTTAGGCAATCACTAATCGCCTTTCTCTCTATGGATTTGTCTATTCTGGACATTACATATAAATGAAATCATACTATGAGTGGTTCTTTGTGTCTGGCTTCTTTTTCTTAGCATAATGTTTTCTTTTTTCTAATGGTTTTATTTATTGACTTTTTAGAGAGAGAGAAAAAAGGAGGGAGGCAGGAACAGGAAGCATCAACTCATAGTAGTTGCTTCTCGTATGCACCTTGACCAGGCAAGCCCAAGGTTTCAAACCAGTCACCTCAGCATTCCAGGTCGACACTTTATCCACTGCGCCACCACAGGTCAGGCAGCATAATGTTTTCAAGGTTCACCCATTTTATTTTATTTTTTAACAGACAGAGAGAGGAACAGATAGGGATAGACAGACTGGAAGGGAGAGAGATGAGAAGCATCAATTCTTCATTGCGGCATCTTAGTTGTTCATTGATTGCATTCTCATATGTGCCTTGACTGGGGTGGGGGGCTACAGCAGAGTGAGTGACCCCTTGCTCAAGCCAGCAACCTGGCGCTCAAGCTGGTGAGCCTTGCTCAAACCCGATGAACCCGCGCTCAAGCCAGTGACCTCGGGGTTTTGAACCTGGATCCTCCTAGTCCTAGTCTGATGCTCTATCCACTGTGCCATCACCTGGTCAGGCTCAAGATTCACCCATGTTGTAGGCCTGACCTGTGGTGGCGCAGTGGATAAAGTGTCGACCTGGAATGCTGAGGTTGCCGGTTCAAAACCCTGCACTTGTCTGGTCAAGGCACATATGGGAGTTGATGCTTACTGCTCCTCCCCTTTCTCTCTCTCTCTCTCTCTCTCTCTCTCCTCTATAAAATGAATAAATAAAATAAAATAAAAAAAGATTCACCCATGTTGTATCTGGATCAGAACTTTGTTCTTTTATATGGCTGAATAATATTCCAATATATGGTTATACCATATTTTATTTCTCAATTCATCAGTTGATAGACATTTTAGATTGTTTTCACCTTTTGGCTATGAATAGTGCGTTATTAACAATCATGTAGATCTCCAGTGGGTTCTTTTTATTTTATTTTTTGTGACAGAGACAGAGAGAGGTACAGATAGGGACAGGCAGGAAGGGAGAGAGATGAGAAGCATCAATTCTTCATTGCGGCATCTTAGTTGTTCATTGATTGCATTCTCATATGTGCATTGACTCGGAGGCTACAGCAGACCCAGTGACCCCTTGCTCAAACCAGCGATCTTGTGCTCAAGCTGGTGAACCTTGCTCAAACCAGATGAGCCTGTGCTTAAGCTGGTTACCTTGGGGTTTCAAACCTGGGTCCTCTGCGTCCCCGTTCGATGCTCTATCCACTGTGCCATCGCCTGGTCAGGCTCCAGTGGGTTCTTAAATTGTCCGAGGTGGTGTTTACTCATCTCTCTCCCCCACATGAGGAGTGATGGTGGCTAGCTTCTCTCTTTGAAGGGCTAGGGACACAGGGCCTTAGTACCTGCCTTATTTATTTACTTATTTATTTATTTTTACAGGGACAGAGAGAGAGTCAGAGAGAGGGATAGATAGGGACAGACAGACGAACGGAGAGAGGTGAGATGCATCAATCATTAGTTTTTTGTTGCCCTTGCGACACCATAGTTGTTGTTCATTGATTGCTTTCTCACATGTGTCTTGGCCGCGGGCCTTCAGCAGACCAAGCAACCCTTTGCTGGAGCCAATGATCTTGGGTCCAAGCTGGCGAGCTCTTTGCTCAAGCCAGATGGGCCCGCACTCAAGCTGGCGACCTCTGGGTCTTGAACCTGGGTCTTCTGCATCCCAGTCCGACGTTCTATTCACTGCACCACCGCCTGGTCAGGGAGTACCTGCCTTTCGAATGATCTCAGCAATTTATTACATCATTCATTCAAACCCCAATCATTGAGTCCTGAGGTGAACATGTGTGTCCCATAGAACATGTGTGTCCCTTTATGGGACACACATCATTAGAGCCAAGAACATTGATCCAATAGTCTCCCCTGTGAAAGAGATTACACAACACGATCAGACACCCAAAGGAGGCCCTTTCTTTGTCGGGACATCCAGAGATCCTAGAACTAACCTGGCAGGGCACAGGTCATGGAGGGCCTCCCTTAATGAGCTAAGCTTGGTCTAACTCAGTAAGGGGGGCAAGAAGAGCAGCTGGACTTGAGGACCTGCATGTGCAAAAGGCTAGTGACAGCTGGGGTGTCGTGGTGCAAGGGGGCTGGGAAAACAGCAGGCCAGCTTGATGCCCGCTATGCATTGGTGACTCTTCTTATAGTTAAGGTGTGGAGGAGACCGATAGGACTTCCTTCACCAAATCCTGGACACCAAATGTGCTAGGCTGTGAGGATGGAGGTGTGAATGAGACAGACACAGTCCTTACCTTCCTGGGACTCAGAGTGTAGTGGGGTCAACCAGCCAGCATTAGTTGGTGATAGCCAAGAGGATGGGAGTGACTGAGGGTGGGCTGTTGGCCTGCTTGTGGGGAGGAGTGGGAGGGACTTTCTCTGGGAGGTGGCAGGAGGGACAGAGGAGAAGTTGATGAAAACTGGGACAACAAGGGCTCTTATGTGTCTTCCTCCACCCCCAGACGGCCACCACCAAGGTCCCAGAGATTCGTGATGTGACAAGGATTGAGCGTATTGGTGAGTGAGTGTGGATCAGGAGCATGACCAGACCCTGCTTGCCTGGTGTACCCTGAGAGCCGGCCTGCCTGGGACCCTTGAGAGGCATGCAGCCTGCACACCGTCCCCTTGTCTGGTGGGGGCGGATCCTGAGTTCCACCGAAGGGTCAGAGGGTACATGGGGCACCATGCCAGACCCCAATCCCAGGCTGAAGGCTTCGCAACCCTGTGGGCTCCTGGGTGTGCCGGCATCCAGCTTGGAAGTCACAGAAGTGGATATTTGCTGAGTGCTTCCTGACTTTGTATCTGTATTGAATGTCCCATACGCCCCACACACACTTGGGCAGCAGAGTAGATATCAGCAGGTAGCCACTGCATGCATGAGTTTGCATCCTGTTTCATCCTCACAGCCACCCCATGAGGTATATGTTGTGACTCTCACCCCCTTTTAGCTGAGGTAATTGAGATGCCAAGCAGTTAAGTCACCAGTCCCAGCTCACACAGCCAGTGAGCCATGGATCCGGCAGCAGGAACTTGGGGTGTAATGAGGCCAGCAGGGTGCAGCCTTCACAAAGAGCTTTTCTTACAAGGAGGAGACTATACTCGTTTGTTTAGATTTATTCATTCAGTCCAACAGAGGCAGGCATACCTATTTATTTATTTATTTATTAGCAAGAGAGAGCCAGGGAAAGAGATAAGAAGCATCAACTCTTAGTTGCAGCCTTTTACTTATTCATTGCTTGTCAGACGTGCCTTAATGGGGGGGGGGCTTAAGCTGAGTCAGTGACCCCTTGCTCACACCTGCAACTTTGGACCCATGTCAGCATCCTTGGGCTTCAAGCCAGTGACCTTTGGGCTCAAGTAAGCGACCATGGGGTCAGGTCTATGATCCCACTCTCAAGCCAGTGACTCTGTGCTCAAGCTGGTGAGCCTGCACTTAAGTCAGTGACCTCGGGGTTTCGAGCCTGGGACCTCAGTGTTCCAGGCAGCGCTCTATCCACTGTGCCACCACCAGCGAGGTGGCATACCTCATTTTATTGTGCTTTTGCAGATGTTGCATTTTTTTCCATAATTTAAATGATAGGAGGATAGATAGAGACTCCCTAATATGCTCTGACCAGAATCCCCCTGGTAACCCCCATCTGGGGCCAGTGCTCTGCCCATCTTGGACTGATGCTTGCAACCGTACTATTTTTAGAGTCTGAGGCAGAGGCTCCACAGAGCCATTTTCAGCACCCAGAGCCATCCTCAGCAGCTGGCGCCAGTGCACTCGAATCAGTGGAGTTACTGGCTGTGAGAGGGAAAGAGAGAGAGAGACAGAGAAAGGGAAGGGGAGGAGAAGCAGATAGTTGCCCTGACCAGGAATTGAACTCGGGACTTCCAAACACCAGATCGACTCTCTACCACTGAGCCAACTGGTCAAGGTGCAGATTTTCTTTTTTTTAAATTACTGATTTTAGGGACAGGATAAAGAGAGAGAAAGGGGGGAAATAAGCAGAAAGCATCAACTCATAGTAGTTGCTTCTTTTATTTTTATTTTTATTTTTTATTTTATTTATTTATTTTTTTTTTTAGTAGTTGCTTCTTGTATAAGTCTTGACCAGGCAAGCCTAGGGTTTCAAACAAGCAACCTCAGCGTTCCAGATCAATGCTTTAGCCACTGCACCATCACAGGTCAGGCCTGATGTTGCATTTTTTAAAAAAATGAAAGGTAAGACCCTCCACAGAATAAAGATTATGGCTTGCTGAAGGCTTAGATCAGGGGTTTCCAAACTTTTTACACAGGAGACCAGTTCACTGTCCCTCAGCCCATTGGAGGGCCGGACTATAAAAATAACTATGGCCTGACCAGGCGGTGGTACAGTGGATAGAGCGTTGGACTGGGATGCAGAAGACCCAGGTTCGATACCCTGAGGTCGCCAGCTTGAGTGCAGGCCCATCTGGCTTGAGCAAAAGCTCGCCAGCTTGGACCCAAGGTCGCTGGCTCCAGCAAGGGGTGGCTCAGTCTGCTGAAGGCCCGCGGTCAAGGCACATGTGAGAGAGCAATCAATGAACAACTAAGGTGTCGCAACAGCAACGAAAAACTAATGATGCTTCTCACCTCTCTCTGTTCCTGTCTGTCTGTCCCTATCTATCCCTCTCTCTGACTCTCTCTCTGTCCCTGTAATAAAAACAAAACTAGCCTGACCTGTGGTGGCGCAGTGGATAAAGCGTCGACCTGAGAACACTGAGGTCACCAGTTCAAAACCCTGTACTGGTCTGGTCAAGGCACATATGGGAGTTGATGCTTCCAGCTCCTCCCCCCTTTCTCTCTTTCTCTCTCTCTCTCTCTCTCATTCTGTGTCCCCTCTCTAAAATGAATAAAATAAAATAAAAAATTAAAAACAAAACAAAACTGAACAAATCCCTATGCATACTACACATATCTTATTTTAAGGTAAAATACAAAACGGGAACAAATACAATATTTAAAATAAAGAACAAGTAAATTTAAATCAACAAACTGACCAGTATTTCAATGGGAACTATGGGTGCGGATACATCCTGTGCTCCTCTCACTGACCACCAATGAAAGAGATGCCCCTTCCGGAAGTGCGGCTAGGGCCGGATAAATGGCCTCAGGGGGCTGCATAAGGCCCCCGGGGCCATAGTTTGGGGACCCCTGGCTTAGATGATGGTTAGCATTTTTTTTTAGCAATAAAGTATTTTTTAATTAAGGTATGTATGATATATTATGGTTGTTGGTATTTTTTTTTAAGATTTTATTTATTCATTTTAGGGAAGAGAGAGAGAGAGAGAAGGAGGGAGGAACAGGAAGCATCAACTCCCATATATTCCTTGACCAGGCAAGCCCAGGGTTTCGAACCAGCGACCTCAGCATTCCAGGTTGACACTTTATCCACTGCTCCACCACAGATCAGGCCAATGCATTGTGTTTCTTAACCATGATAGTACACACTTAGTAAACTACAGTATTAATGTAAACATTGTTTTATATGCAGTGGAAAACCAAAATATTTGTGACTCACTTTATTGTGGCCATCTGGAACCAGCCCCACAATATCTCTGAGGTGTGCCAAAGGGCTTGTGGCTATAAGCATGGGTTCTCGAAGCATATTACTGGGTGTCAATTTTGTGCCAAATAGTGAGGGACTGGTTGCTCTCTGTGCCTCATTTTCCTTATCTGTGAAATGAAGGTAGAATAGTTCACCTGCTTCAATCAGGTAAAGCACTTAACATGCAGCTGCCAACGCTGTCTCAGTACTGCTAGGAGCTAAGGACCCAGCAGACACCAGTGGCATTCTGTAGCTGCATGCAGTCTCTGCTCTTAGGCTGCCCGTAGTCTAGCGTCAGGCTTGACAAATATTATTTTAAAGGGCCAGATAGTAAATCTTTGCTGAAAATGTTTAATTCTGCTGTTGGTAGTGGGAAAGTGGCCCTAGATAATATATATAAGAAAATTGATGTGGCTATGCTCCAGTAAAACTTTTTTTCTTTTCTTTTTGTATTTTTTTGAAGTGAGATGCAGGGAGGCAGAGAGACAGACTCCAGCATGCGCCCAATCAGGATCCACCCAGCATGCCCACAAGGGGGAGATGCTCTGCCTGTCTGGGGCATTGTTCGATTGCAACCTCATTCTAGTGCCTGAGGCCATGGAACCATCCTCAGTGCCCAGGCCAACTTTGCTCCAATGGATTCTTGACTGTGGGAGGGGAAGAGAGAGACAGAAAGGAAGGAGAGAGGGAAGGGTGGAGAAGCAGATGGGTGCTTATCCTGTGTGCCCTGGCTAGGAATTGAACCTGGGACTTCTACACGCTGGGCCAACACTCTACCACTGAGCAAACTGGCCAGGACTTTTGTTTGTTGGTTTGTTTGTTTGTGTGAGAGGAGAGGAGATAGAGAGACAGACTCCTGCATGTGGCCCAACCAGGATCCACCCACCAACCCCTGCTAGGGAAGATGCTCAAATATGGAGCTATTTTTAGCACCTGAGGCTGACACCCTTGGACCAACCAAGCTATTCTCAGCGCCCAGGCAAATGCTCAAACCACTCAAGCTACTGGCTAAGAGAGGGGAAGAGGGAGAAAAGGGAATGAGGGAGGAGAAGAGAAACAGATGGGCACTTCTCATGTGTGTTCTGGCCAGGAATCTAATCAGGCATGTTCATACACTTGGCTGATGCTCTATTCACTGAGCCACGAGCCAGGGCCCCAGTAAACTTTGTTTACAAAAAACAAGTGACTGTATCACGGGCTTCAATTTGCCCAGCCTTGGTCCAGTGTAAAGCATTGAAATCCCAGGTCTTCACTCAGGAGCTGTGTGACCTTGGGCAGGAGACCTAACCTCTCTGAGCCCCCTCCTAAATCCATGTCGATGAGACCCTGGGGCAGTTGTAGAACCCCAGAAGTGCTCCTGGGTGATAATAGGTGGGACTGCTGTTTTGGGGGGTTGCAGGAAGTGAAATTAGAACCTGTGGGACCACTTAGGCCATAAATAGGAAGTTATTGTGATCATCAGCCTTCCTGGTTGGTCTTGATCCAATTGTGTGGTTATCCAGCTCTCTGTGACGTGAGTCCTGCTATGATGTATTCTGAAAAGAGCCCCTCTCCTTTATTGAGTATTTGACATGTCCTGCCATCCTTCCAGTGGGGCCAGATTTGGGCCCCCATTTGACTAAGGAGGAAACCAGAGCTTGATAGGGAAGACTTTCCCCTCAGGCCACACACTGCTATGAGCTGGCCAGTAACTGCCTTCCGGTTCTTTCTCTAAACAGGTGCTCACTCCCACATCCGGGGACTGGGGCTGGACGATGCCTTGGAGCCACGGCAGGTAGAGCCGATCAGGGTGGTATGGAAAGCCTGAGCCATGGAGGCCTCGGACAGAGGGTATCTAGGGCCCCGAGAGTATGAGGACTGTTCTGTTATTCCAGGCCTTTAGCTACATATTTATAAAATTCAGCCACGTGTAATTTTATTGGTCTTGAAAAAATTGGGGTAAAAAGACTTTTTTGACCTTTCCCTGATGTCCCAGCCAACATCTACTTTCATCGCATGAGCCAGCAGCTGTAGAAGTGCAGGATTCGCCCAATGGGAAGTCACCTGGTATGTCCTCTCGCCTCCCACCCTGCAGGCTTCCCAGGGCATGGTTGGTCAGCTGGCGGCACGGCGGGCAGCAGGTGTGGTGCTGGAGATGATCCGGGAAGGGAAGATCGCAGGCCGGGCGGTCCTCATCGCCGGCCAGCCGGGAACTGGGAAGACAGCCATCGCCATGGGTAAGAGACCTCTTGGGACAGAAGCTCTCCTGGTCACTGCCACATAATCCCTCCCATATAAGTTAGAACCAGGTCCAACCACATTTAACCAAAAATGGCTGTGGCTTAACCACACAAGGTTCATTTTCTCACATAGAAGAATCTGAACGTAGGCCATTTAAGGCTGTTTGAGCAGTTCCATGAAGTCTTTCACCTTCCTGTCTCAACATTTTCTGCACTTGTCTCTGTGGGTGTCACCTCGTGTTCCAGGAGGGTTGCCTGAGCGCCAGTCTTCCGACCCATACTCTATGTAGCAGAAGGAAGAAAGAGGAGTTGCAGTGAAGTTCTACCTCCTAGATGTAGCTCCCTTAAGCACTTGTCTTCGGAGTTCTATGCAATTTTTATTTTGCTAATTTTTTCTTTTTTATTAATAAGAGCTGGGGATACACAGGGACAGACAGACATGAAGGGAAAGAGATAAGAAGTATCAGTTCATAGTTGCGGCACCTTAATTGTTTATGGATTGCTTTCTCATATGTGCCTTGACCTAGGGGCTCCAGCCAAGCCAGTGACCCCTTGCTTAAGCCAGCGAGCGACCTTGGACTACAAGCCAGCGACCTTGGGTCCAAACTGGTGAGCCTTGCTCTAACCAAATGAGCCCACGCTCAAGCTGGCGACCTCAGGGTTTTGAACCTGGGTCCTCCATGTCCCAGTCCGACACTCTATCCACTGCGCCACCACCTGGTCAGGCCTTGGGCAGAGTTTTAGACCTGGATCCTCAGTGTCCTGGGCTGATGCTCTATCCATTGTACCACTCCCTTTATCAGGCTTGCTCATATTTTATCGACTAAAACTTAATCATATGGTCACACTCTGCTGCAAGGAAGAGTGAGACATTAAAATATGTTTTTATATTTTGATTTGGACCATTGCCACCTTATAAAATGGGGGTTTTGGAATGAAGGAAGAAGAAGGTAATGTTGAATAGACAGCTAATGGTCTTTTTTGCAATCCGCTAGTGAGTTAGAATCTTTTAATTCATAACTGCCCCTCATCTTCCTTGTTGAACTTCTCTTCCTCCTCCTATCTAAACCCTTCTCAGGCATTTCTTTCTCGTTGAAGCCTTCCTTAACCTTCTTCTCTTCCCACTCTCTCCTACATTTGTGCTCAGATTGAGAGGCCAGGCAGTGACAAGCCCAGTAACTACCAGCATTTCAGTTAAGATAAAGCAGCACTTGTTCAGGGCCCAGGTGTGCCAGGCCCTGGAGCAGACACTGGGAACACAGAGATGAGTGAGACCCAAGCCCTGACTCTAAGCAGCTTACTGTCTGGGAGGAAGTGGTTGTGGACAGTCCCTCCCAAGGTGATGTATGCTGTGATGGACAGAAGAGGCTCCGACCCCGCTGGGTGGAGGACATGCTGACAATTGTCAGGAGAGGCTTCCCAGGAAAGTCATTGCATAAGCTAAGGCTGCAGGATGTCTGGGAATGTCAGACAGACAACAGGAAGCAAGGTCTCCAGGTGCAGTGTGGTACTTCTGAGAAGGGGCCCAGGAAGTTCCCATTGCACACTAGTCAGGAGGGCTCAATGACTTCTGTCTGCGAGACCTGGCTCAGAGCTGAGCAGACCCCTCAGGAAGGGCTGCTGGGGGGGGAGCTCAGTGCTTGGGGTCATTGGAGGCACAGCCCTGCTGTTGCCAGCCAACCCCAGACCTCACACCATATAGGGTTGTAAAGTTGACCCTCCAGACAGTGCAGGTTTCTTTTCTTCTTATTTCTTTTTTATTATTATTATTCATTTTTTTAGAAAGGAGACACAGAGAGAGAGAGAGAGAGAAAGGGGGGAGGAGCTGGAAGCATCAACTCCCGTATGTGCCTTGACCAGACCAGTGCAGAGTTTTGAACTGGCGACCTCAGTGTTCCCAGGTCGACGCTTTATCCACTGCGCCACCACAGGTCAGGCGACATTGCAGGTTTCTAATCTAGGCGTCCTGTTAAGGCGTCTGTCTCTGGCTTTCTTGGAGTCACCCCGTCTGCCTTGCAGCACAAAGGACTGGTGTTACCATAGAGTAGGTGTTGGGGTGCCAGGGCTGCCCCCACCCACCCGGACTGCCTCTTCCGCAGGCATGGCGCAGGCCCTGGGCCCTGACACCCCGTTCACAGCCATCGCCGGCAGTGAGATCTTCTCCCTGGAGATGAGCAAGACAGAGGCTCTGACGCAGGCCTTCCGGAGGTCCATCGGCGTTCGCATCAAGTAAGCCCAGGCCCTGTTCAGGGGATGGGACAGCTCCCAGCAGCCTCGGGACAACCCTTGTCCTGGCCAGCCTGTCCTGTGTCCCGGGGAGTTAACGATTTCCAAGGGCCCAAGTATCGGATGCTCTCTTCAGATGTGCTCTCTTTCTAGGGAAGAGACTGAGATCATCGAAGGGGAGGTGGTAGAGATCCAGATCGATAGACCCGCCACAGGGACGGTGAGTCTGCTCCGGAGTCTGGGCCACCTCCGGCTGGTGGGCGGGGTGTCGAGTCTGCGCTGAGCTCAGAATCTCATGCAATGTCCGAGCCACAGATTGGTACCTCTGTGTGCCTACAGGACGGGCTCATTTGAATTGACAGCAGTTCATTAATTTGTGAGGGACACTGAGAGCGGTTAAAACCAAGTAGTTTCTCATAGTGAATTCCACACACCTGCCACATGGAATTTATGCAGCTTAGGACTGAAAGGCACTTCCCAGCCAGCTTGATTGATGGTGGGAGACTCTCTCTTTTTAAGATTTTATTTATTTATTTTAGAGAAAGGAAGAGAGAAACGGGGGTAGGGGCAGGAAGCATCAAATTGTAGTAGTTGCTTCCTGTATGTGCCTTGAATGAGGAAGTCTGGGGTTTCAAACCAGTAACCTCAGCACTCCAGGTCAATGCTATATCTACTGTACCACCACAGGGCAGGCTCTCTCTCTTTTTATATTTTAAAGCTAAGACTTATTTGTTTTTTGGGTTTTTTTTACCTTTTTGTTATAAAATAAAGCGGATGCAAAGAAACATGTAAAAGGCCTGACAAGTTGATGGCGCAGTGGATAGAGCATCAGACTGGGACACGGAGAACCCAGGTTCAAAATGCCGATGTCAACAGCTTGAGCGTGGGGTCTCTAGCTAGAGTGTGAGATCATAGACATGACTCCATGGTTGCTGGCTTGAAGCCCAAGGTTGCTGGCTTAAGCAAAGGGTCACTTGGTCTGCTATAGCCTCCCCCCCAACCCCCCAGTAAAGGCACATATGAGAATAAAATCAATTAACAACTAAGGAGCTGCAACGAAGATTGATGCTTCTCATCTCTCTCCCTTCCTGTCTGTCTGTCCCTCTCTCTGACTCTGTCTCTGTTAAAAAAAAGAAATGTAAAATATGTAGTCTAATATATAAAGCAAATGTAACCCTCATAACCATCATCCAGATCAAAAGCTAGAACTTTTCCAGCCCCAAACCCCTTCCTCCTTCCTTTTTCTATAGCCCCCCCAGATCTCCCCCACAGAAGCTGCCACTCTCACTCACTATCATATCTTTGTGTTTTGTTAATTTTGTTGCCCAACTGCATTCTTATACACTATAGCTCACACTGTCCATTTTCAAAATTTTATGTCTCTTAAGTCTTTTTTTTCATAGTCTGGTTTCTGTTTCATTTCTTTTATTACCTGACAATTTATCTGTTAGTCTCTCTTTATTTTTGGATACATCTTCCCTTTAAAAATAAAAAATCCACGTGACCAGGCAGTGGCACAGTAGATAGAGCATCAGCCTGGAATGCTGAGGACCCAGGTTCAAAAGCCCAAGGTTATAGGCTTGAGTGCAGAGTCGCCAGCTTGGGCATGGGTTCATAAACATGACCCCAAGGTCGCTCAATTTAGCAAGAGGTCACTGGCTCGGCTGGAGCCCGCGGTCAAGGCACCTGTGAGAAAGCAATCAGTGAACAACTAAGGCGCTGCAACTATGAGTTAATGCTTCTCATCTCTCTCCCATCCAGTCTGCCTCTCTCCCTCGCTAAAAATAAAATTAAATTAAAAATTAAAAAGAAAATAAAAATTCCTAGCCTGCCCTGGGGTGGTGCAGTGGATAGAGTGCCAACCCGGAACACTGAACTTGCTGGTCCAAGACACATAAAACAAGCATCCAGTGAACAGCTGGAGTGAAGCAACTACTTCTCATTCCTTGCCTCACTCCTATAAAATCAATAAATAATATCTTTAAAAAATAAAAATAGCCTGACCAGGTGGTGGCGCAGTGGATAGAGTGTCGGACTGGGATGCAGAAGACCCAGGTTTGAAACCCTGAGCTCGCCAGCTTGAGCGCGGGCCCATCTGGCTTGAGCAAAAGCTGGTCAGCTTGGACCCAAGGTCTCTGGCTCCAGCAAGGGGTGGCTCCGTCTGCTGAAGGCCCGCAGTCAAGGCATGTGTGAGAAAGCAATCAATGAACAACTAAGGTATTGCAACGGCAACGAAAAACTAATGATTGATGCTTCTCACCTCTCTCCGTTCCTGTCTGTCTGTCCCTGTCTATCCCTCTCTCTGACTCTCTCTCTCTGTCCCTGTAAAAAAAAAAAAAAAGCCCTGGCCGGATAGGTCGATTGGTTAGAGCATCGTCCTAAAGCACAGAGGTTGCTGGTTCAATCCCCAGTCAGGGCACATAACAGGAAAAGATGTTCCTGTCTTTCCCTCCCTGTCTTGCTAAAATCAATAAATAAAATAATTAAAAATTCAAAACCATAATAAATAAATAAATTTTCCAAACTCCCTTTAACTCCCTCCCCATCCCCAGCCCCAATCCCTTTGTCCTGCTGCCTGTCCCCACAGAGTAGGCAGACCACTACAGAAACAATTGGAGAAACGGGAGGTAGCTGGATATGCTGGGAAAAGTCGAGCGAGTGCTGGCCGCTCACCTTGTGGGGAGGGGTGTAGCGTTTTTGTTTCCTTGGCTGTGTTCAGCCTAGCTCTGTTTTCTAGGTTTGTGATTGACAAAAAAACAAAACAAAACACCATTTATTTGGGTATAAAAGGAATGCTATCTTAGTGTGACCCCCTTGGCCGTTTTGTGGGACCTCAGGCCTGTGATGTCTTTATAGACGTTATCTTTTAGGTTTTAATTTGTTTGTTTACTGGATTTTTTTATAATAGCTTTGTTGAGGTACAACTGGCATACCATAAACTGCCCACATTGAAAATTTCTGGATGTTAAGTTTTGACACATGTGTGATCATAAAGTCATTACCACGATCTTGGTAGTGAATGCACCCATCACCTCCCCAATGCCTGTTTGTTTTGTTTTGTTTTTAGAGAGAAAGAGAGGGACAGACAGGCAGGAAGGGAGCGAGATGAGAAGCATCAACTGATAGTTGTGGCACCTTAGTTGTTCATTGACTGCCTCTCATATGTTCCTTGACCAAGGGGCTCCAGCCGAGCCAGTGACCCCTTGCTCAAGCAAGTGACCATGGTGTCATGTCTGTTATCCTATACTCAAGCAGGCAACCTCAGGGTTTCAAACCTGGGTTCTCAGTGTCCCAAGCCAATGCTGTATGCATTGCAACACCGCCTGGTCAGGCCCAATCTTGTTTTGAAACCCAAGACATCGTCTGAGCCCCAGCCTGGCATGTCACCCCCCCAGGGCTCCAAGGTGGGCAAGCTGACCCTCAAGACCACGGAGATGGAGACCATATATGACCTAGGCACCAAGATGATTGAGTCCCTAACCAAGGACAAGGTCCAGGCTGGGTGAGCAGGGGTGGGGCTGCACCAGACTCCCAGGGTGGTGGAGCTCGGGCGCCTTCCTTTCCACACTCCCACCCTCCTTCCCCTGCAGGGACGTGATCACCATCGACAAAGCCACGGGCAAGATCTCCAAGCTGGGCCGCTCCTTCACACGAGCTCGTGACTATGATGCCATGGGCTCCCAGGTGCACTGAGGTTCTGGGGATCCTGTCCTCCAGGCACCAGGGTGTCTCCCTGGATCCCCTTGTCACCAGCCCCACATCCCTAGTATTACTGGTCCTTCCCTATGCCCTCAATTACAGCGAGCGCCCTCAGCTTGGCGCTGTACTCATGGTCTCTGAGGTCCCCAGGAACCCTTGTACTTCCAGTACTCTTGAGTTCCTAGTTGTGACTATCTCCTGGGCTTGGGCTTTCCAGGTTGCCTCCATCTGGATCCCCAGCTCCGTTCCTGGGAGCCCCAATCTCCCCAGACAAAGACCCTGTGGGCCCCCTTCATGTTCTTATCTGCCCTTATCTCCACCACCACCCTGCCCCATAGACCAAGTTCGTGCAGTGCCCAGACGGGGAGCTCCAGAAACGCAAGGAAGTGGTCCACACCGTGTCCCTGCATGAGATAGACGTCATCAACTCCCGCACACAGGGCTTCCTGGCCCTCTTCTCAGGTGAGGCCTGACCGTTTCAGCTCATCCTGCCCTCCCCACCCCCCATTTTTTCATACCCTCCCCCCAATTCTTCCTCAGTCCCTCTAGGCTGTTTTCTGTTTTCCATCAGTGTGTGGTTCATCCGTCCCCCTCTGTGGCTGAGCCCCTCTCTCAGGTGGTCTGAAGGAGTGCGGCCCTGGGCTTTCTCCCTCCCAAGTTCTCTCTTTCTGTTCTGGAGACATTTCAGATACCTTGCCCTCCTGTTGCTCTGCCACTCAGGTCTTGGTCTCCCTTCCTTCTGTCCCTCATGCCTCAATTTTCTCTGTCATTGTTCACCTCCGGCTGATCCCTGTCTCTTCTCTGACCACCCCGCCACACTACTCCTACCTCCCACAGGTGACACAGGGGAGATCAAGTCAGAAGTCCGAGAGCAGATCAATGCCAAGGTGGCCGAGTGGCGCGAGGAGGGCAAGGCAGAGATCATCCCAGGGGTGGGTACCGGGTGTGGCAGCTTGGGGTGAGGGCAGTAGGCAAAGAAGGGGCAGGATGATGGGTTTGACACCCACCCCGATGGCTCCCAGGTGCTGTTCATTGATGAGGTTCACATGCTGGACATTGAGAGCTTCTCCTTCCTCAACCGGGCTCTGGAGAGTGACATGGCGCCTGTCCTCATCATGGCCACCAATCGCGGCATCACCCGGTGAGCTGGCTGCTGGGCCCTCAAAGGCCTCTGGGGAAACGGGCTGCACTGGGCAGCAGGTATAGCCACAGGGCAAGCAGGGCATGTTTATACAGCAGCTTGTTAGGACTTAGCTGCTGTAACAAACCGGCTACCCACCTGTTGCATGGCCCAGGCAAGAAGGTGTACTTTTCTCTTCAACAAGATAGGCAGGTGGTCAGGATGGGTAGGCATCTCTGCTCCGCAAGGAAGTCCAGGGACTGTATTTTCTGTCATGTTCCTGAATCCCTTAAGGCTATATTTTCTCAAACTGTGCCATGGCACCCCATAAAGCATAAAGCACAAGAATTCTGTGGCAGCCTGACAGATGGTGGTGCAGTAGATAGAATGTCGACCTGAGAGGCAGAGGTTCCAAGTTCGAAAGCCTGAAGTAGCCAGCTTGAGCGCGGGTGCATCCAGCTTGAGCATAGACCTGATGGTTTGAGTGCAGGATTGTTGACATGAGCCCAAGGTTATCTGGCTTGAGCTCAAGGTCTCTGGCTCCAAGGGGTCACTGGCTCGGCCTGAGCCTCCCAGTCAAAGGAACGTATGAGAAGCAATCAATAAATAACTAAAGTTACTTAGCTTATGAGTTGATGCTTCTCATTCCTCTCCCTTCCTGTCTCTCTCTATCTCTGTCTCTCTTGCAAAAAGCAAACAAAACATGGAATTCTGAGGTCGCCAGTTCAAAACTCCGGGCTTGCCTGGTCAAGACACATACAGGAGTTGATGCTTCCTGCTCCTCCCCCTTGCTCTTCTCTCTCCACCAGCCCCCCTCTGCCTCTCTAAAATGAATTTTAAAAAAAAGGATTCTGTGGCCTGACCTGTGGTGGCGCAGTGGATAAGGCGTCGACCTGGGAACACTGATGTCGCCAGTTCAAAACCCTGCACTGGTCTGGTCAAGGCCCATATGGGAGTTGATGCTTCCAGCTCCTCCCCCCTTTCTCTCTCTCTCTCTCTCTCTCTCTCTCTCTCTCTCTCTCTGTGTCTCCTTTCTAAAATAAATAAAAATAAAAGTGAATTAAAAAAAAAAAAGGATTCTGTGAGACAGTTTACATTTTTGTTTTTTTAAATTTATTGGTTTTAGTTCTTTTTTTTTTTATAGGGACAGGAAGGGAGTCAGAGAGAGGGATAGATAGGGACAGACAGACAGGAATGGAGAGAGATGAGAAGCATCAATCATCAGTTTTTCATTGCTGTTCTGACACCTTAGTTGTTCATTGATTGCTTTCTCACATGTGCCTTGACCTCGGACCTTCAGCAGACTGAGCCACCCCTTGCTGGAGCCAGCGACCTTGCATCCAAGCTGGCGAGCTTTTGCTCAAGCCAGATGGGCCCACGCTCAAGCTGGTGAGCTCGGGGTCTCGAACCTGGGTCTTCCTCATCCCAGTCCGACGCTCTATCCACTGCTCTACCGCCTGGTCAGGCGGCTTTATTTCTTAATTTTATATATTGATTTTGGAAAGAAAGGCAGGGAGAGAGAAAGACAGACAGGAAGACAGGAAAGACATCCGTCTATTCCTGTATGTGCCCTGAGCTGGGATCAAACCTGCAACCTCTGCATATTGGAATGATGCTCTAACCAACCAAGCTATCCAGCCAGAAAAATTTAACTTTTTGAGCATGTTGGATGATGCATTATTCATTACAGTTAAGTCAGTCAGACCTAACTACTTAAAATAAATGGAACTTAGTGTTTCTTTTAGCCTGAAGATACTCTGGAAAAATTCCTGAGAAATGCAGGCCATCGGGCTGTGGTGAAGTTTGGGAACCTCTGTCCTTGGGTGTTGCCAGCACCCCATGCCCTGTGGTCCCCCCAGTTTGCTCTCTTCCCCACCTCATCTACGTTTTGGCCCAGAGGGAGGGAGAAGGAAGTGGGGAGCCCATAGCCCCCAGTTGGCTGGGGTCCCTAGGCTGCACCCAGCGCTTTCACAGAGACTTTTTTCCTATGTTGCTGGGGTGCTTATCTGTGCTCAGTGGCACGGAGGCAGAGGACTGTCATTCCCAGTGCTGCAGCCATGTGCTGCAGAAACTGGCTGGTGGGGCTGGTTATCAATACAGGGAAGAGAGGGGCATGGCCACCAGGGCAATGGCAGTTTTCCCTGGCTCTGTGCTCGGCATTGTTCCCGGGTAAATTGTTTGGAACCTCAAAAGAAGCTTGGGACATAAATATTGTCTCAGCCCCATTTTACCAATGACAGCAAGGCCTGGTGACTTGCTCAGAGTCAAATGTGGGAAATTGATCTCCAGCCTGACCAGGCAGTGGCGCAGTGTCAGCTTGGGATGCTGAGGACCCAGGTTTGAAACCCTGAGGTTGCCAGCTTCAGTGCAAGCTCACCAGCTTGAGCACGGGCTCACTAGCTTGAGCGTGGGATCATACACATGACCCCGTGGTCACTTGCTTGAGCCCCATGGTTGCTGGGTTGAGCAAGGGGTCACTGACTTAGCTGGAGCCCCCCAGACAGGGCACCTATGAGAAAGCAATCAATGAAAAATTAAGGTGCTGCGCCTGACCAGGCGGTGGCGCAGTGGATAGAGCGTCGGACTTGGATGCGGAGGACCCAAACTCGCCAGCAACCCAAAGTCGCTGGCTCGAGCAAAGGGTTACTCGGTCTGCTGAAGGCCCGCAGTCAAGACACATATGAGAAGGCAGTCAATGAACAACTAAGGTGTTGCAACGAACAACTGATGATTGATGCTTCTCATCTCTCTTCGTTCCTGTTTGTCCCTATCTATCCCTCTCTCTGACTCTGTCCCTGTAAAAAAAAAAACAACAAAATTAAGGTGCTGCAACTACAAGTTGGTGCTTCTCATCTCTCTCCCTTCCTGTCTGTCTGTTCCTGTCTGTCTGTCTCTTCCACTGAATAACGAAAAGAAAATTCATCTCCAAAAATTGAGAACAGGGAGAGACCAACTGAGAGTGTTTGTAGAGGCTGCAGCTCAGACCGTGAGAATGGCGCGCTTGCTGCCTCCTGTGAGAGACCAGAGAGCCAGTCACCCTGGTTACTGGCATATTCTATATCTGTGAACCTACTACTCTCCAAAATCTGTAGCCTCCAAATCAGTGTTTGTGACACTTGGTCATTTGAAGACATGTGCAGAGTGGAAGAAAAGTTGAGTCACGTGATGCAGACGCTTCATACTAAGCGCAGATAAGGCGATGCTCTGACTTCTGGTTTCAGTTCACATGCTGTAAACGAGTGTTCTTGCCATGATCTATTTAGTGCTACGTTTGTCACATTCAGTGCTTTTTGTTGGTAATTTTACTGTTTAAAATGGTCTCCACCTGTTCTTTGTCTCTAAGGCCAAGAAGGTGGGGGTGTGTGACAGAGAAAAGGCATTTATTAGATGAGCTTCATTCAGTCCCAAGTTGACTTTGAGTTCAGTGGGAATGAGTCAATAGTATATTTTAAGTAAGTTGCCTTGAAACAGAAGCATATAGCCCTGCCCGGATAGCTCGGTTAGTTAGAGAATGGTCCCCAAGTGGAAAGGTTACTGGGTCAATCCCCAGTCAAGGCACATACAGGCACAGATGTTTCTGTCTCTCTCCTACTCTCTCCCTTCCTCTCTCTAAAAATCAATAAAATAGATATTTTAAAAATTATTTAAACAGAAGCTTATAAAATCAGGTGATGATATATTAGTTGGTTGACAAAAAATATTTTGACCAGCCCCGGCC
Organism: Rhynchonycteris naso; assembly: GCA_037038555.1. NCBI lineage: Eukaryota > Metazoa > Chordata > Mammalia > Chiroptera > Emballonuridae > Rhynchonycteris > Rhynchonycteris naso. The sequence continues at coordinate 248,496,857 of CM072997.1, read as the reverse complement.
AGGTAGTTCAGTTGGTTAGAGCATTGTCCTGATATGCCAATGTTGTGGGTTCAATTCCCGGCCAAGGCACAAATAAATAAGAATCAAGCAATGAGCCTGACCAGGTGGTGGCGTAGTGGATAGAGCCTCGGATTGGGATGCAGAGGACTCAGGTTCAAAATCCCGGGGTCACCTGCTTGAGCGCGGGGTTGCTGGCTTGAGCGTGGGATCATAGCCATGACCCCATGGTCACTGGCTTGAGCCCAAAGGTCGCTAGCTTGAAGCCCAAGGTCACTCGCTCTGCTGTAGCCCCCCAGTCAAAGCACATATGAGTAAGCAATCAATGAACAACTAAGGTGTTGCAATGAAGAATTGATAATTCTCATCTTTCTCCCTTCCTGTCTGTCTGTCTGTCCCTATCTGTTCCTCTCTCTGTCTCTGTCACACACAAAAAGAATCAACCAATGAATGCATAAATAAGTGGAAAAACAAATCAATGTTTCCCTCCTTTATATATATATAGTGATCAGAGGCTCAGAAGAACCTAACCACGTATGTATTTCCCTAGGATCAGTGGTTCAGTGTTTGCTGATGGGGCATTCGCCCCCATTTTGTAGAATGTTCATCCCACCATTAATAAGGATCACCTAGCCTGACCAGGCGGTGGCGCAGTGGATAGAGTGTCGGACTGGGACGCGGAAGACCCAGGTTCGAGACCCCGAGCTCACCAGCTTGAGCGCGGGCCCATCTGGCTTGAGCAAAAGCTCGCCAGCTTGGACCCAAGGTCGCTGGCTCCAGCAAGGGGTCACTTGGTCTGCTGAAGGCCTGCGGTCAAGGCACATGTGAGAAAGCAATCAATGAACAACTATGGTGTTGCAAGGGCAACGAGAAACTAATGATTGATGCTTCTCACCTCTCTCCCTTCCTGTCTGTCTGTCCCTATCTATCCCTCTCTCTGATTCTCTCTCTGTCCTTGGGGGGAAAAAAAAAAGCAATAAAAATAAAATTAAGAAAAATAAATATATAAGGATCACCTAGCCTGACCTGTGGTGGCGCAGTGGATAAAGCGTTGACCTGGGAACACTGAGGTCGCCAGTTCAAAACCCTGCACTGGTCTGGTCAAGGCACATATGGGGGTTGATGCTTCCAGCTCCTCCCCCCTTTTTCTCTCTCTCTCTCTCTCACTCTGTCTCCTCTCTAAAATGAATAAATAAAAAGAAATTTAAAAAAAAAAGGATCACCTGTATTTCCTAGCACCTGCATGTGCCAGGCCCTGTGCTGGGCCAGGTGCAGCAGGGGAGTAGGACCTTGATCCAGTAATCCCAGACGTGGGTATGCAGCTAAAACCAGCTGGGCCCTCAGTGGGATTGACGTAGTCGGGCTCGGCTGTGCAATCAGGCACTGACGCCAGCTGTGAGCTGAAGGTTAAGTGGTATTTGGTCCAGTGAGTGGGCAGTGATGGCGAGGGTGGGTGGGAGCATCACCTAGATAGCCCTTTCTCTCCCCTCCTCCTCAGGATCCGGGGTACCAGCTACCAGAGCCCCCATGGCATCCCTATTGACCTGCTGGACCGACTGCTCATTGTCTCCACCTCGCCTTACAGTGAGAAGGACACGAAGCAGATCCTCCGTATCCGGTGCGGGAAGGGCCAGACATGGGTCTGAGACATGGGGCTGGTGTCCACCCTGATTTACAAATAGGGACACTGAGATTGAGGCTGTGTAATGACTGGCCCAAAGCCTCTAGGCCTGCAAGAGGTAGAGTCAGGCCTCCAGGCAGTGGCCTCAGATACAGGGTAGGGCCATTGTGTGTGGGGGTACTGGTGACTGACATAGAGGAGAGATATATATAGGGGAGAATCAGGTGACCCTGACTGTGCCTCAGTGGCCCTTCTTGCTCAGCATTCTGCAGTTCTGAGGATGCAGACTCCACATGGTCCCCAGGAAGCCCAGGGGGAAGGGCCAGCGCTTGCTCTGGTCAGGCCTGACCTTGTCTGAGGCACCCGCCCCCACCTGTCTGCAGGTGTGAGGAGGAGGACGTGGAGATGAGTGAGGACGCCTACACGGTGCTGACCCGCATCGGCCTGGAGACCTCACTGCGCTACGCCATCCAGCTCATCACTGCTGCCAGCCTGGTGTGCCGGAAACGCAAGGTCCAATCCCTGAGTGAGCCCTTGGGGACAGGTTGAGTGAGTGACCCACGAGTCCAAGGGCTTTGAGCCGGTTGTTGCATTTAGTCCTGGAACATATGTCTTCAGAGGCAGAGAACTTTTGTCTCGGGTTTATTTCTGTGTCTCTTGGCCTGACACAGTACGTACTCAGTAAATATCGGTTGACTGCAAGTTGATACTGTTAAATTCATTTTACAGAGGAAGAAACTGAGGAATAGAGAGATTGGGCCCTCAGCCAGGTGGTGGTTAAGCAGGATTTGAAACCAAGCAGTGTAGCCCCAGAGTCCCTACCCTGACGCTCCTCCCAGAATGGGCCCCACTGAGGTCTTGCCGCCATCCCCCTTTAGGGCACAGAGGTGCAGGTAGATGACATCAAGCGGGTTTACTCCCTCTTTCTGGATGAGTCGCGCTCCACGCAGTACATGAAGGAGTACCAGGACGCCTTCCTCTTTAATGAGCTCAGTGAGTGTCCCCCTGCCCCCACCCCAGGCCCCAGCTTTGCCTATCTGGAAAGGTGGGAGGGAGCCTGGCCTGGGGAACTCCAGCCCCGGCCTCTTGGCCACAGTGACCACAAGGCCTTCCTTCTCCCCACAGAAGGCGAGACCATGGACACCTCCTGAGCTGATGTTCCTCCTCATCCCTCCCCGTTTTCTACGAGTTCTGACACTGTGACTTTGTATAAAATGGTTCTGAAACTGGACCCATCATGTGTATTATGTGTGCACAGGGGCTTGTACACCCTGAACTCAAAGAAAGTCAGCCCCAGGGTGCGGTTTGAGAAGCTTTTATTGGGAAAGGAGGAGCGTCTGCTGGCTCCCAGTCAGGAGGGGCATGGGAGTTTGGGGTAGGGAAATCCTTAGAGGAAGAGGAGATCTGGGAGGGTGGGGTGGTCACAGGCCAAGGGTTGGGCTCTGGGACCCCCGCAGTCGGAGCTGCTGAGACGGCAGGGCCCACAACGACAGCTGAGGGCCACAGGGAAAGAGACCATCGGGTCCACACCAGGCGGGCAGCCAGGGAGCCGGATGGAGGCAAAACTCAGTTCACGGTAGGTACACACAGGCTGGGGCACAGGTGGGAGAGCAGCCGGCAGCACCCGCACCTGGAGGCCGGGGCAGGGGGTAGGCGCGGCATGGGTATCAGCCCAGGGCCAAGCCCTCCCTAGCCTTCCCTCTGCCCCCCACAAATCTGAGACTCAGGTATCCAGGGACCCTCTGTATTCTCCCACACACCGAACTTTGACTCCAGTTCCCCAACCCCTGCCCAGGGGGGCAGGCCACCCTTCCACCCTATTGCCGCCCGTCTTCTGTGGGCCAGGCCCTGAGCAATCCACCCTGGTGCTGAGGTGGCAGCACCCATCCTCAGACCACAGGGCCAGGCCCTGCCAGCTCTGAGCAGCTCACCATGCTGGGGCAATAGCCAGCGCAGATGCTGGTGGTGAAGGTGATGCAGACTGGGCAGGCCTCCTTCTCTGCAGCCAGGGTGGCGTTGATGGGCCGGCACAGTGGCCGCAGTGGCCCCCTGGATGCCTGCATCCCACCCATGCTCAGCAGCAGCCACAACAGTAGCCCCTGAGACAAGGCCGCTGCCTCAGCCACAGCCTGAGACCTCTGACCAGCCCTTGTCCTCCCATTCCCATGTACACACCTCCAGGGACCCAGCTCCCCTGCCTGACAACTTCCCTTCGGGGCCAGCCCCTCCACTACGACACCCCATCTCAATACACAGGGACCCCGGGTACCATACATACTCAGGCCCTGCCCCACCCACTGCTTCAGGCCTCCCAGCAGGGAGCCAGCCAGCTGACCACACCCTTGTCCAGAGGCCTCCTTCACCCTGTCTCAGGATGCTCTTGCCAACTAGGGCCCTACGGTCTTACCTGAAGCATCTCCATCCTCGGTGCCTCCCTACCGTGTTTACCTGGTTTTATACCTGTAGGCTGTGGGGGCGGCAAGGCCAGTGGGGGTGGTAGTATGGCGGGGTAACCTGGACACTAATCTCCGGGCGAGAGACGGACAAGGTCAGAGAGGTACAGGAGTGGCTAAGTGGAGCACACCCCCTTACCCCCCATTACTGAGTAGCTCAGCACCAAGAAGCAGGACACACCTGACCTTTGACTTCACGGACTCAAATCCTCACATTGCTAGAGAGGTCATGCTGGGGGCAGGAAATAGCGGATAGGAAGCCCTTGGCTGTGAGGGCAAGTTGCCTAGCCCTGCCTCTTATCTACCATAGGGAGAGCCACGGGGAATCTGGAACTGGCCCCTCCAACGACCCTGGAGGGGTGAACGACCGGAAGCTTCAACCCTGCTCCACATGCCATAGCCTGAAAGCCCGAGTCGAACCTCTTAGGAGGGCCTTGGCTTCAATATCAGGCTCAGGAAAGGGTTCACCTGCACGCAGATATCCCCCTCCACAGGGATGCAGCGAGAGCGCCATCTGTCTCACACTCAGCCCCCAGAAACCAGACTGCCGGAGCTGGAGCATTATGCTGTTCAACTCTGTCTTAGACCAAGATAAGCTCGGCCTCTCCTGCGGCAGAGGGCACGTCCCGCCCGCTGGCCCACAGCCCCGAAGTACATATTCCCGGCCCTCGCCCACCAACCACAATCGAGCGGGCGTGTCCCAGGCTCTGCCCTACCCCGCGCGATGGGCGGGGTTCCCAAGCTCAGCCCCGCCTACTGTGTGCCCCGTAGCTCCTCGGTTTTGCCCCTGTTTGGGGGATCCTGTCTGCGGCGGGGGTGGCCCAGCGGCTCAGTCAAATGCGGGCTTCAAGCTGCCGTAACCGGAGTTCTCGGTGCGGTAGGCTTGCGGCACGCTGTAGATACCCGGCACCGGCTTCCAGTGGGGGCCGCCCCAGGGCAGCTCCAGTGGGCAGAAATGGTCAAGCCGGCCGAGCGGGTGCAGCGGGGGGCTGTAGGACTCTTGAGCCAGAGACAGCGCCCCGCGGTGCGGCACAGCAGGTGTCACCGGGCGGGCCCGGGACACACGGATCCGCAGTGGCTTGGGCAGCCGAGACGAGCTGGGACAGGGCGGCCACTGGGCGCTGTGACCCCACACCTTGGGCGGCTCTTCGAATCTCCAGTAGTGCAGCGAGTCCTTGCGAGGGTATCCAGACAACTCCTTCCTGTTGAGGGGAGGCAGGGTAGGGAGGGCACAGCTGGATTCTTGGAATGAGGCCTCGGGTTCAGACCTTGGGTCCTGAGGAAGAGGCAGATCTGTACTCTCCTGCATTTTGAGGAGAGGGTACACTTGTAGGAGTTAGGGACCACTTAGAAAGAATGGGGCTGGGGACTCCTAGCCTGGGTTACTTTAAGCACCTGGAACCTGGAGTTTTTGCATCCTTGGGAAGGAGTATCTGGGGACTCAAATGCCAAAGTAGCCCCGCCCCAAACCGTCAGGACCCTGCTCCTACACCCAGAGCTACCTCTTGGGTCCTCAGCAGGCTTCGCGTTTCTGAGAGTTGACACTAAGAATACCTGGGCGCTAAAAGAGGTAGGGGCTGGGGTCTGAACTTCTGGTTACAAGTCAGAGAGGGGGAACCAACTCCAGGGGATAGGCGTTACACCAGCCTCTGAGGGGGCTGTGCAGGGGGCTGTGCAGGGGGCGGTGCCGACGGAGGACCCAGGCTCACTTCGGAGAGGCCCGGAAGTCCCAGGCCAGAGTGGTCAGATAGAGCTGATGGCGGTCCAGGATGCCCTGGTCGAATAGTGTGGAAGGCCAGCCGGCCAGCTCGGCGTTTTTCGTCCAGGGGATGAGAGCCTGAGGTGGATCGGTCAGGAGGAATGACCAAGAAAGACGTTTCATATCCCTTGGGCCCCAGACTGAGAACTTGATTCCTTCAGACTCAACAGCCTTTCTGGACCAGGCCTCCACACACACACACCCAGAGTCAGAATCTTTCCTGACCAATCACATGCCAGCGCACTTCAGCTTCGCTCCCCAAATCAGAACCCCTTACTAGGGTTACTCCATAACCCAAACACTTTCTGCCTGTTATTGAACACCAAGCCAAGCCCCCACACTAAAACCTTCTTTGTCCTGTCATTGGAATTAAGCCGCATCTTGGCCAACAACTCCTCCTAGAAAGCCTAACCTCGCCTCCTGCTCGGACCAGGTCCCAGAATATTCCAGACCCGCCCCCAAGTACAGTCCCCGCTGCCTGGCCCCACCCCCAGCCTCAATCCTCTCCCTAACCAGCCTCTGCATTTACTAGTTACTCCTCCAGCCCGGGCTGAGCTTGGGAAACCCTCCGCCTTTTGGCCCTGCCTCAAAGCGTCTAAGCCTCTTACCCACTCTAGTACGCTTCTTATTCCGCTCCAGACTTTTTAGTCTCTCCCTAGGCTAGAAATCCCTTTTGGCCCTTCCCCAGGGTCTCAGTTTGGTCCCAGCATTTATAGCCCTTCTGACTCTACCCCAGGCGCTCCAAGCTGTCCCACAGGGCCCACGCGGTTTTCTCTGCTACCTGGGAAGGGCCCCCACGTTGGTGGTCCGCAAGGTCCAGGGGCTGATGATCCACTTGGAAAGTGGTGCATTGCTCCAAGCCCGGCCAACCTGTATACTGCGCCCTCGTCTCACTGCACTGGTGCTTTGTGATCGGAGGGAGGCACCCGCCACGAAGTCTGAGCTGCGAGAAGTCGAGGTGGAGATTCGACGTGAAGGCGTGAAGGCGTGAAGGCGCAGGGGACTTAATTGCGGTTCTCAGCCCTTTCTCTCGCGGACCTCAACATTCCAGAACCTTACCTTTTCCCCTAAATCCTTGATCCCCAGGGTCCGCGTGGGGTCCGCAAACTCTGGGGCCCTGGGCTGCGCGTAGGGCCCGCCGTGGGTCTTAGGCACATAAGCGGAGCCAAAGGTTGTCTCCCATCTGTTGATGACCTCGTCGAAAGCCCAGATGTGCAAATCCTGCTTTGCCGCTGGGGGTAGGGGCTCCGCCACAGTGGACTGGGCAGAAGGCGCGGAATGTTAGCTAAAACAACTCGGGCGGCCAGCCCTCCCTGATCTCTTCCAGTTGTTCCTCAGCCCTTTCCTCCCTCTAGTTCCAGGCTTCGAGGTTCTGTGACCCATCCTCTGTCAGACCCAGGACTCCAACAATTCTCCTTCAGTTAAGAATCCAAGCCACCAACCCCCTCGTTATTTTCAGCGGGGGCCTGGGTCTCCGGGTCCCTCCTTCAAACATGAGCCTGGATTTCCAGGCTCCTCTTGGCGACAAGCTTAGGGTTCTCTCACCTGGAAAGTAGGCGGGGGAAAGGGCAGGGATGGGATCATGTGGTGGGCGACACCACTGCTGGTGAGATGCCAACTGGGCCACGACCTAGGCACCTCAGTCCCAGAGATGGGAGACCAGGGACGGTCATAGCACAGAGCTGGGGTCCGACCTGCCATGATCCACCTACCCACCCCCCGCCCCGCCTTGTAGCCAAGCAGGAGAAGGCTTGTTGTTGTTGCCCTAGGTGACAGAACCCGCCCACGCTGAATCCAGCCAGTGGAGGCCCAGCAGGCCTGTGGATGGGTGCAGTGAGAGACCCACACACAGAAGGACAGGGACTTTGACAAAAGAGGGCAGAGACCCTAAGTAGGGCACAGAAACTCAGAGAAGTGGAAGGAGCGGAGACCCAGACAGACAGGAGGGCAGAAACGGAGGACAAGGGAAGGAGAAACAGAAGTTCAATTTTAGAGTTTTAGACAAAGACTTCTGAAGTAGGGGAACACAGACTCAAAGCGGGGACAGCAGAGAGGGAGACAGAAACCTGGGGCGGAGGTCCAGGAAGGGGGGAACAAAGACTCTGTGGGGAAAGATAACAGAGACTCAGAGAAGGAGGAGAATAGAGACGACCCAGCACACCAGGAAACCCATGAGAAACACTATTCCTATAGGATCCCAGCCCTCCCAGCCCTCCCCGCCCGCGGCTCCCTCTGCCAGGCCTGCCCAACTTTGGGGGGGGGGTAACAGTTTGCCCCTTCCTCCCTGTGTGTGGAATCAGCCTCAGTGTCGTCTTCGTCTGTCCTGCTGCTGCCTTTGACTGAGCTGAAAACTTCCACCTGGGTATGGATGTGGGCAGAGAGACCCGCCAAGAAATAGCCAAAAGGGGGACTGTAGTGGTGTGGAAAGAGTTTTGACAGCAAATAAGAGAGTAACGCTGCAAACCTAGAACAGATATGTAGGCACAGGGAGAAACATCCAGGCCCTACCCTGCCCAAGGGTCCAGTCTGGGGGTAGGGGGTTGGAGGGATTCCTATGTCCTTAGCCCAAAATTGGCCGCAAAAGAAAGTCTGTGTGTTGGAAACAGGTGTGAGGCTATGGGCTGGTGATGCGGGAAGGGCTGTCGTGAGGATGTGGGATCTGCCCTGACTTCCCCTGTCACTGCCTCACTTCAAAGACCTTTTGATCAAAGCCTCTGCCTCCTCAGCCCCCACTAACTCATCCCATCAACCCATTCTATTTATTTTTATTTTTTTGTATTTTTCTTTCTTTTTTTTAAAAAAAATTTTAATTTCTTTTTATTTTATTCATTTTAGAGAGGAGACACACAGAGAGAGAGAAAGAGAGAAAGGGAGAAGAGCTGGAAGCATCAACTCCCATATGTGCCTCGACCAGACCAGTGCAGGGTTTTGAACTGGTGACCTCAGTGTTCCCAGGTCAATGCTTTATCCACTGCGCTACCACAGGTCAGGCTTTTTTTGTATTTTTCTTAAGTGAGAAGCTGGGAGGCAGAGAGACAGACTCCCTCATGCGCCCCACAGGGATCCATCGGCATGCCCACTAGGGGGAGATGCTCTGCCCATCTGGGCAGTTGCTCCCACTAGGGAGCCATTCAAGCACCTGAGGTGGAGACCATGGAGCCATCCTCAGCAACTGAGCCAACTTTGCTCCAATGGAGCCTTGGCTGTGGGAGGGGAAGAGAGAGAGAGAAAGGAGAGGGGGAAGGATGGAGAAGCAAATGGGTGCTTCTCCCATGTGACCTGGGCCGGGAATCGAACCCGTGATTTCCACACACCATGCTGACACTCTACTGCTGTGCCAGATGGCCAGGACCCCATCAACCCATTCTTTCTTTCTTTCTTTACAGGGACAGAGAGAGAGTCAGAGAGAGGGATAGACAGGGACAGACAGACAGGAACGAAGAGAGATGAGAAGCATCAATCATCAGTTTTTCGTTGCCATTGCAACACCATAGCTGTTCATTGATTGCTTTCTCACATGAGCCTTGTCCGCGGGCCTTCAGCAGACTGAGCCACCCCTTGCTGGAGCCAGCAACCTTAGGTCCAAGCTGGCGAGCTTTTGCTCAAGCCAGATGGGCCCGCGCTCAAGCTGGTGACCTCAGGGTCTTGAACCTGGGTCCTCCGCATCCCAGTCCAACGCTCTGTCCACTGCGCCACCACCTGGTCAGGCTCAACCCATTCTTTAGACAGGGAAAACTAAGACTGCATTCTGATCCTCATTTAGGCTTCTGGGGTCCCTTCTCCCTTTGGATTTTCCTGGCCCACTCAAGGGCTATCAGTGAATGTTCAAATGACCCCTGACCCTTGCCAGGGGTCAGGGCAATTGGTCAGAACCTCATTTCTTACTCAAGCTGGACAACTTTAAGGTTTATTTCTTTCCCAATTTAGGGTAAAGGTTGAGACAGGGAAGGGTGGTAGAAACCTGACTCCAATGCCCCACCGGGGCCAAATTCTCTAGCATCCTGACCTATCATTCAATCTCACTGTGTTCCTACTGTGATGGATGTGTTCCTACTGCATCAAAACAGAACATTTTTGTCCCGTCTGACCTAGTTAACTTCCTATTTGAACCCAAGTTCCCAGCTTGTTGCTTATGTGTTCCAGTTTTTATACTTCCCTGCCCACTTCTTGACATATTCCCTCTTTGTCACTCTCTCCAGTACGGGCAAGGTGAAATCCTCTGAGATCACATAATCAGCAACTTAGAAGCCAAAGGCCTCAAATGGTCAAATCTACTAGAGTTGATCTGACAAACTGTGTATTAGAGCTGATAAACAGTAGGCACTCAGAAAATATTGGCTATCATCATCATCATCATTACCACCCTTGAGTTCACAGGAGAATTCCTATTCATCCTTCAAAACCCCATTTGGTTTCAACACCTGTCTTGTACAGATCGAGCTCTCAAAATTAGAGATCTGTGATTTCATGATTATTTAACGAGTTCCCAAAATGAAGCCCAGAGCAGCCAGGTCACCCCTGAGGTCCCTCAGTATCCAGCTCTCTTCTTCCTCTGCTTACCCAGTTCCTTCCTGCGCATGCGCACGGGCCTCAGGCCCGGCCCGCCCGGCTGAGGAGTGTGCAGACGCAGGCAGTGTCAATGCGAATCCATCGCCAGCCCACACGGCCCTGAGCATCAGTGGTCAATGCCCGTACATAGGATTGCTTGGCCTTACACTCGGACAGCCAGTGCTTCCGGTCTACACCACGGCAGCCCGCTCCCCCTGCGCCGGGGCCACCTTCCCCAGTGTTGTCAGCCTTGCAACGGGTCTCAAAGAAGTACTGGCGAAGAGGGCTGCCACCAGCTGCAGGCACCTCGCCCAGCACCTCCACCTCGCGCCCACGTAGGTCCACCGCTGTCCGGCGGTCTGTCACCCAGCTGCTGACTGCATCGCACACAGCCAGTTCTCCCCGGCGACTCGCTGGTGCTTTCTCGCTCACCCCTCGCCGACTGCGGTTAGCAGGGCTGCCTGGTGGCTCCCCGAAGGCCCCGGCCTCCAGCAGGAAGAGCAGAGGGGGTTCTGCAGGGGCGCCTCTGGACAGCGCTACTCGAGGAGACAGGAGGTCCCACTCAGGAGCTGGAAATGGGGGCAGTGGTGAGGGTGGGAGATGGGGTTCCATTGGGACAATGGGGAGGAGGCAAAGGAGAAGGGTGGGGAGGGACCATGAGGGGTGGAGGAGCATCTCGCTGAGCACCTGAGGAAGGAAAGCTGGAGTTAGAGAAGAACGTCACATTTAGGGGGAGACCTACATGCCAGAACCACAGGAAAGCCCTAGTTCTAGAACTTGGGAGACCCTACATTCTACCATTGGATAGTACCCATTTCCAGATATATTACTATTATTACTAACAACTATTATAGCCTGAGAAGGCGGTGGCACAGTGGGATAGAGCATTGGGCTAGGACATTGAAGACCCAGATTCGAAACCCTAAGGTTGCTGGCTTGAGCACGAGCTCACCAGCTTAAGTGTGGGGTTGTTGGCTTGACTGGGGATCATAGACATGACCCCATGGTTGTTGGCTAGAAGCCCAAGGTTGCTGGCTTGAGCCCAAGGTTGCTGGCTTGAGCAAGGGGTCACGGGCTCAGGTGGAGCCCTGGGATCAAGGCACATATGAGAAAGCAATCAATGAAAACTAAGGAGCTGCAACTATGATTTGATGCATCACATCTCTCTTCCTTCCTGTCTCCCTTACCAAAGAAAATTATTATTATAATTATTTTACTACTATTACTAATAATAGCCAACAATTGGTGAAATACAGGCTCAGAGAGGTTAGTAACTTATAACTTTAGTAATCAGGTCACACAGCCAGCAAATGCCAGTGGTGGAACTCAAACCCTGTGTGAGCAACTCCACTCTGTTCTGCAGCCTGAGGGAGGTTTGAGGTTCTAAATTTCTGAGAAAGGCCAGTTCTGGAATCCTAGGGAGACCCAACTTTAGGTCAAAACTGTCACTAAGAAGGCCAGAAAAACACTTCCCTCTCTCTGACAGAGATTCAGTTTCCCTCTCTGTGATTCATCTGGGGCTGGGAGATACAGGTGAAGGTGTGTGTACTGCATTTTCTTTTTTGTTTTTTAATTTATTGATTGATTTTAGAGAGACGGACAGAGGAAGGGAGAGATAGGGAGAGAGGAACAGAAGGAGAGAGGGAGGGAAGGAAGGAGAGAGGGAGGGAGGGAGGAAAGGAGAGAGAAGCATTCACTTTGTTGTTCTACTTAGTTGTGCATTCATTGTTTGCTTCCCATATGGGGATGGAACCGCAACCTTGGTGCCTCTGGAGGACACTCTGACTGACTGAACTAACCCAGCCAGGGCATGGATACTGCATTTTCTCTAAAACATTCTGGAAGCCTGTGGTTCTGGAAAAGGATGGTGTGGAGAACACAGGGTGGTTACCAGACCTGTCAGCACCTCCTCCGCCTCCTAGCTCCTGGGCTGGGGGCCCCCAGGCTCCTGGGAGCCCCTGTGGGGGACAAAGGTGGCCCCCTCCTTCCTGACATCTCAGGAGAGGGAGGGGGCAACCACCTAGGGAAAGAAGGGAATAGGCAGGTTATATAGGCAGGTGGGGGAAGCAGCCTGAACCCCTGGACACTCCCCTTCCCAGTGTTCCACTTAAAGTGTGGGGTACCCTAGTCAAGGCCACGCCCCCTTTTCAGAGGCCCCCCTTCCCTGCCCAGGTGATGGCTCCTGGCTGGAATGGGAAGCAGATGGGGGTAGGAGACAGGAGAGGAGAGGCTGGAAAAGATTACATCCTCCTCGGCCCATTCATCTCTCAGGCAGGGTGGGGGTGGGGGGCGGGTCTGGACACCCGGGTACCTGAGGGCCCGATCTCAAGAAGCCCTGAGTCCCTGAGGCTGCTTCCTGGAATGTTTTCCCCAAACAGGACAGGCCAGGGCCCGTCCAAGGCTTCTACGGCACATACCTGGAGTGACTGCCTGCCCTGGCTGGAAGATGGGGAATGGGAAGGTGGGGTGTGAAGAGGGGTGCAGGTTGACCCAGCCAGAACCAGGACTGTAGGTCCTCTTCCCTCAGACCAGGAGTCCTGGGGCCCAGCTGCCTCTTCCCGTGGAGTACAGATCCCCAGCCCCCTCCCTCAAACCCAGGAGCCCAGGCCACCGGCCCCTCCTCCCTCAGACCCGGGAGTCCGGCCCTCAGCCCGTCCTCACTCAGATTCAGGAATTCTAGAGTTCAAGGCCCCTCAGGTACTCAGAATACGACTCCCATAAGATTCAGGCTGGGTACCAAACTAGTGAGACCCCACTGGGGGCAACCCGCCGATCCTCTGGGACCTTTCCCGCTGCCTCAGTTTCCTCTGCCAAGCCCCGCCCCCGTCAGCCCCGCCCACGTCCCTCCCTACCCAGGGGCAGGGCGACCCGGACACCGGAATACCGAAGGAGGAGGCGCCGAGGCTCTTACCTGGGGCGTCCTTCTCGGCTCCCTCAACTGCCCCTGGCGTGGCGGCGGCTCCTCCTCCCGCTCGCTGGCTGCGGGGACGCCCGCGCGCCTGCCGGCTCCTCGCTGCACACGCTTCGGAGGGCCCGGGTCGGGGGCGGGGGCGGGGGCGGGGCGGCGCCCGACGGCGGAGGAGGGGCCGGGGTATCCCGCCTTCCACACGCGGGCCGGGACCTCAGAAGCCGGGTCTGGCTCCCTCAGCCCCCAACCCGCTTCAGTCCCAGGAGGCCAGGCGCCAGCCCCCCCTCCCCAACCCTGGGGGCCGGGCCCCCAGCCCCTCCTCCCTCAGATCCAAGAGTCTGGCCTCGAGATTCCTTTGCATTCTTTTGCCAGTTTAGTGTCAATCCGCAGGAAGATTCCCACCCTGTGGTCTCATCACCACTTTCCCAGGAGCCCTAAGCCAGACATTAACCAGCTGGGCTTGGGCAGTGATAAGGCCCCAGGCCGGGGAGACAGTGGATGTGGGGGGCTCCTCCACATAGTCCTCTCTCCTGGAATTTCCTGGGTGGGGACTGGGGAGAGGGTCTTGTCCTGAGCTCGGATAAGAGCAATTCAAGGTATTATAGGACTCGGAGTTAGATATGGTTTGGGAACAGAATGACCTTAGAGAAAGAAAGAGAATAGTGCCAGATGGAAGGGAGATGGGAAAAGTCACAGAGATGGAGAGTAAAAAGGAGCAGAGTCCAAGAGAAACGGGGACAGCAGCCCAGAGAAAGAAAAGACTCAGATCCAAAGAGAGAGGACAGATACCTGGAGATAAGGGGCCAGAACCCAGAAGGGGGACAGAAACCCAGATAGATAGATAGATAGATAGATAGATAGATAGATAGATAGAGACCCTAACACAGGGAGATGGGAGTTGGAGTCCAGTCCGGGACAGTCCTGTCACAGGGCCTTTCACCCCTACCGGATTTATTTTCCAGAGGAAAGCTGACACTTGCCTTAGGGGGTGGCGGGCATCCCATACCCCTCTCTCAGCCTAAATATAGCATGACAAGGTGGCAGAAAGGGTGTCCCCGGATTAGGGTGTTCCCCTTTCCTTTCCCCACCCAGCCAAGGCAACATAGAAGGCGGCCACAGTTGTTTATTAAGGTGGAGGAGGGGCACTTCCCAGGCTTTGAGTGTCCACTGGAGTCACCTCCCTGACCTCTCCATACTCTTCCCACTCCCTAAACACCCAGCATGTCCCACCCCTACCAGAGGTAGTCTATGTAACTCCCAGACTCTGAAGGGGTAGCACAGCACAGGAGAGATAGCCAAGAGGAGTAACAGTCTCTGTCCCCCTTCTGTCTCTGCCTCCCCCCCTAGTTGGTTCCCCCCCCCCCGTATCTCTCTTTCTCTGGATTTCTGTCCCCTCCTGTTCTCTGTCCCCCTTTCTCTGGGTCTCTGACCCTTACCCTCTGGTTCTCTCCCCCTCTTGTGGTTCTCCATTGTACTCCTGGGCCTCTGATCCCACTCAGGCCACTGGTCTCTTCTTTCCTGCTCTCCTTCCTCCTCGTGTGTGTCTCTCTTTGCCTCTATCACTGTCCTCTCTGTAGGTCTTGGTTCCTCTTTGCCTCGATCTCCTCTTCTTCTGGTCTCTGTGCCGGGCACTGCCTGCCTCCAAGACTCTGCCTCTTGTGTCTGTCACCAATGAAGGGATCTGTCTCCATTTCTGTCTCCAGGTGTGCCTTTCTCTTCATTTCAGAGAAAAGTGACAACCTCCATAGCTTATATCTCCAAAGGTTATATTATTTCTTACCTTTATCAAAACTCTTCCCACAATCTGTACTTTCTATCTCTTTGTAAAAAGGTAGTTGGATAAAACTGAATTTCTTAGTTGTTCCAAACTGAATTTCTTAGCTGCATTCTGAATTGCTAACAGAGACTTCATGAGAGGTGTGTTCCCCTCAAACCAGTTCCCTTCTAATGTGTTACCCCGTGCCTCTAAGGTTTCATTTGACAAAACAACAACAACTACAACAAGGAGAGGGGTTGTTATAACTAAAAATAACAACAACACTCTGTAAACCACTGGGTGAGTTTTAATAAATTGATACGAATGCTTTGAATGATGCCTGGCACACATAGGGGAAGCCCTGTATGTGTTAGTGATTTAACCATCCTCCTCTTCCACTAACCTTCAGTTCTGAAAGACCTCTTAAAATGTTTGGCTTCATGACCTTAGGTAACACCCTCCCCTCTGAGCCTCAGTTTTCTTGTTTGTGAGGCTGTTTGGACTTGAGAGGTCCCGTGAGTACCAGCAGGCTGATGAGACACGTGGGGTCAGGCAGCCTGCCATAAGCCCTGGCCCCTGGTGACAGTGACAGGCTGTCTGACCTTGGGAAGCCACGCTCATGCTCTAAGTCTGGTTCTTCCCTAGTTTGTCTGACAGTCATCCTAGGCTGCAGGAGATGGGGTGGCCCGCCTCAACTTGGGATTCCATGGAATAGAGACTGCATCTCTCTTAGGCTCAGGGCACTGCCTTTTTCCTTAGTTCTCTTTCTCTGGGGCACTCTGGTCTGCCTCTGGCTCTGAGTGTCTATCTCTCCCTGGGTGCCTGATGCCCCACTCTGGGCCTCGACCCCCTACTCTTGGTCTCTGTCTCCCTCTCACTTTGGGTTTTTGTCCCCTTCCTTCTTGGTCCTTGTCTCCTCTTCTCTGAGTCTCTGTTCCTCTTTCTTTGGGTCTTTGTCCCCTCTTCTCTGGACTTCTATCTCTTTCTCTGAGTCTCCGTCCTTCTCTAATCTCTGTCCCCCTCCTCTGGGTTTCTGTCCCCTAGTCATGTCTGGACAGAGTACAGACAGTGAGTCCTGCTCTCCCCTTAACCCCTTCCCTGTGGCTCTGATGTCCATGTCTAGAAGCAAAACTGTAGGCAAGGAAAGATAGTAAGGGGGTTTCCATGGCAAATGAATCAGGTGTGGAGTAAATGGAAGGAGTGTCCAGTTCAGTGTGTCTCCCAGAGTCAACAACACCATGTTCACATCCTGATACGTTATCCATCCCCAGTACTGATATCCTTGGGTCCTGGTGCTACCACTAAATCCAAAATGAGCCAACATGGCCCTGTGGAGTTCATGCACACAGTCCAACTCAACCCAACATTCCTATCAGACTCACAGTGACAAACTCAATGTAACTCAACTCAGCACGGCCCAACAAACTGGCCCTACGAGACTCACATGGTTATACAACTCAGTACGGTTCAACTTAATGTAGCGTGAAAAACTTCCAGCCACATAACTCTATACAATTCAACCCAACAGAACCCTAAGAGGCTCACACGGTCATACATTCCAACCCAACTTAACCTAATGTGACCTACAAAGTTCACATTCTATCATTTGACTCTTTGTATTTCTACATGACTCACAAGTTCATAGGACCGAAAATAACATAGCCATAGAAGAATCACAAAGCCACACAATTTCCAACATGTCTCAACTCCACAACATCATGCATGAACATGGCCCTAGGCCTAGGGGACTCATCTCATAGAATCCTGCACAATACAGTTGGACAAGGCTCACCCAGACTCACAACCCAACCCAACCCAACACAGAACAAAGAAACTCGCACACTATGTGACCAGATCTATTTCAACACTACCCCAAAAAGCTCCACAGCCTTGTAAAAACCAATGCAATGCAAACCAATGCAGCCTCCCCACAGCTCAGCATACCTCATTGCCATTCATTGCCACCTAAGGGAGGGACCTACAGGAGTTCCAAACCATAACTCAAGACCCAGTAAGACTCAGTGTTCCTCAACTCATTACCATTTAAACCTAGTTCTTCCTAAACCCAAACCCCTCCCCCCAAACTTCCCTCCACCTTTCCCTCCCTCCCTCTAAGGAAATATGAGGCCCTCCACGCCTCAACTGTCCCTCACACTTCGGTGACCATGTGTTTTTCAGGGGGGGGCCAGAGTGGAGGTGATAGCTCAGGCACATCTCCATCCACCAATCCCCCATTGACCTTGCCTTCCAGTGGCCCACAGGGCTGTGTGTCCACATGGCTGTACATCCCAGCCTCTTCATCTTCTGTCTCTCGGTGGTAAAAGTAGCTGAAATTGGAGACAATGACTGGCACAGGCAGGGAAATGGTCAGCACACCGGCGATGGCGCACAGAGAGCCCACTATCTTGCCACCCACCGTGACGGGTGCCATGTCTCCATAGCCCACTGTAGTCATGGTGACCACTGCCCACCAGAAGGACTCAGGGATGCTGGTGAAATAAGAGTCTTCCCGATCGACCTCAGCAAAGTAGACTGCGCTGGAGAAGAGGACCACACCGATGAAGAGAAAGAAGATAAGGAGGCCCAGCTCACGCATGGAGGCCCGCAACGTCTGGCCCAAGATTTGCAGGCCCTTCGAGTGCCGAGACAGCTTGAAGATGCGAAAGACGCGTACCAGTCGGATGACTCGCAGGATGGCCAAGGACATGGCTGGTTGGCCCACCCCCCGCTGCCGGGCCAGCTCCGTGCCCAGCGCCACAAAGTAGGGCAGGATGGCCACAAAATCAATGAGGTTCATCACATTCTTGAAGAAGGCTGTCTTGCTTGGGCAGGCCAACAGGCGCACCAGCAGCTCGAAGGAGAACCAACAGATGCACAGTGTCTCCACCACAAAGAACGGGTCATCGAAGGGCGTGCGAGGTGGGGATCCAGGTACAGGGCTGGAGCCATTCAGCCGAATGGGGAACTGCAAGAAGAAAGGGGTTAAGGGAGGACCACACCAGGGCTGGGACACACTAGAATGGCCACATTCATTGTTTAAAAATCCAACTACTTATCTACAAAATGATCAAAAGCTACTGCCCCCAGGCTACCAGTGACCCAGCTGTCATAGACTCTCCCAGGATCCCAGGATCACCCCAGGATGGCTGGCCCCCTGTGGTCCCTCATCCTTCACTGATGGGGCTTCCGGAAATGATGCTTGAGTGGGGTTCATCCTCTTCCCTTCCAAAACCCACCCTAGCATTAATTTTCTAGGAAGGGAGGGTTCCTGACCTGTCCCCATTCTCTTGTGCCCTGCCCTCCCAAATTCAGCCCAGACTGTAATGGTTAAAGGCCTTTTTGTCTGCCAAACCTCGGGGCCCCTCCTCTTACAGCTCTCAGCCAAACTTTCTTTGAGATGGATTCCTCCTACCCTAGCCCTCAGGGCCCACCACTCTGTCTCCAGCTACCTTTCTCCAAGCCCAATTCTCACCACCTCCAGTCCATCCCTCCCATGAATTACTACCAGCTGCGCAGATCCCAGATTTTTCAGGCTCTCTGCCCAGCTTTGATTTCTTTATGTACTAGTCCTCCTGTCCTCCTCAAGCCAAGTTTCTCACCCGCTTTAACCCTGCCCTTTGATAGGGCAGGTCTTTCTATTCAGATCCTCAGGCCCCGCTCCCATTGTTATACCCTCCGAGTCCCTAGCATTTAATGACGGTGTCTGTCCCCTGACAGGTCCCGTCCCTGGGTTGCCCATTCCTCAAAGTCTCCTTCCCCATCTATGATTGGCCAGGTGCACCCTTCCACCCACACCCAGACCCCACCTTCTCAAAAGGCCGCGCCTCCCAATGCCCTTAACACGATTTTGATTGGCCAGACCTGTTAAGCCCGCCCATATCGTATAAAACACGCCCCTTTTATCTGAGGCCCCGCCTCCTCACCTGTCCCGGAGCAGCCACAGCCGCAATCCCCGGTTTGTCGCGGTCGTCACGGAAGTCGGGCAACGTCTCGAGACAGAAGACGACGATGGAGACGAGGATGACGAGCACAGAGACGACGGCGAGCACGCGCGCGGCCTGCGAGCTCTCGGGGAACTCGAAGAGCAGCCACAGCTGGCGCGCGAAGGCGCGGCGCGGCAAGGGTCGCTCCGGCGGCACAGGACAGCCCTCATCCTCGCGCAGGCGCGCTAGCGCCGCCGCACCCAGCCCATAGAAAGCCACCTCCTCCAGGAAGACGTCGAGCGGCACGTGCGCCGGCCGCCGCAGCCGCCCGCCGGACTGGTAGTAGTAAAGCACGGCGTCGAAGCTGGGCCGATGCCGGTCGAAGAAGTATTCGCGGCGCGCCCCGTCGTAGAAGCGGCTGCGGCGCGCCGGGTCTCCTAGTAGCGTGTCCGGGAAGCGGCCCAGCGTGCGCTCCCGCGTCTCGAACCGCAGCCCCGCCACGTTGAGGACCAGCCGCTCGCAGCAGCCGCACGGCGGCGGGCACCGCGGCTCCATGGCGCGCGCAGCCCCAGGGACCCGCCGACGGACGTGTGGCCCCGACGCCCGACCCGGCCTAGCCCCACCTCAGCCGCCGCCGCCGCCGCCCCAGCCTGGTGTCCGATGTCCACGCGTAAAAATAGCCCGGCCCTCCGGCCAGGGCGCGGGGGAGGGGGCGCCGTGACCCCGGCGGGGCAGAGGGTAGCCGCGCGCCCTCTGCCGGGGTGCCCGCCTTTACCCCCAGCCACCGCCGAACTGCGCTTTCTCCATGGCTGTCCCGCTTTAGTTACCTTTCCCTTGGTCTCTCCATAACTCAGGGTCTGCCCTGCGTGTCTACGGGTTTCCTTGTTTGTCCCTCGTCTCTTTTTAAAAAAAGAGTATCTGAGTCCATCTGCTCAAAAAGTCACAAATTTCCACCTCTTTCTTTCTCCCGTTCTTTTGTATGTCTGCGTCTGGCTATGCCTTTGATTTGGATCTCTGTCAGGGCTGTATCTCTGAGTATCTTGGTGGGGCAATTCTCTCGAGTTTTGTCGATCTGGGGGACTCTGTCTTGGTGTCTCTGATCTCAATCTTTGTTTTGACTTTTGTTTCTCAGAGGTCTGTCTGTTAATCTGTTGTCTCCTTTGGTCTCTGTCGTTCCCCTCTGTCGGGATCTCTGCTTCTGCTTCTTATGTTTCTGGGTCTTTGTCTCTCATTATCTCTTAGCCCTCTGTGTCTCTGTCCTTGGGTTTCTTTGGGACGCCCCTTTGGGTCTCTTTCTTTCCCTGAATTACGGCGAGTCTCTGTCGCAGGGCCTCTGGAGGACTCAGGATCAACAGAGTCACCTCTCTGAATCTCTTTCTGACCATCATCATTCTTAGGACAGTTCCTTCACTGTCATTCTGGTGGTTGCCTGGTGCTGGGACGCTCCAGTAGTTGCAAAACATGAACATGTGCGCCCCTCACCCGATGTCCTCACCAGAGTCTCTTCCAGGGTCTCCACCCGAGTTTTCTACTAGATAACGCTGGGACCCAGCGAGACCTGAGCTATAGCCCTAAATAGTGTCAAAGGAGGCAGGGCCTGCCAGGAACAGGTGGGGATGGGCTGGGGAGATGCCACAGGGTCACTCGAAGGGACCGAAGGACAGACAGACGGTGGCCTTCCAGCTACGGGTGTCCTATGACATCGCGTAAAAATAGCCCCTTCAGTTGGGCTTGGTGGGGAAGTGGTGGGATCGGTCACCTGGACTTCCGGGAATGTGGTCCCAGGCGCCCTCTGCTGGACGATTGAGGAGACAGTAAATGTTATTACTCCCTGCGAATTCCCGCATTCACTCTTTTCTCTTTGGGTCTACAGTTTTTTTCTGGGGTGCTATCACCATCCCTCAGGATATCTGTGTCCTGCTCTCTGGGTCTCTATCCTCCGTCACTCTATATCTGTCCCTCTCTTTCATGGTCTTTGACCCTCCTTTCTCTGGGTCCCTGTCCCCCACCTATATGGTCTTTTTTCTCCTCTTTTCTCTGGTCTCTGTCTCCTCTCTTCTCTCATTCTCCAAGACCACAGAGACCCCCTCTATGTCTGTGTGTAATGACCCCTGCCTCTTTCCTGCAGCCCAGTCTCTTACACCCACTTCCTGCTGAGCCTGGAGGTAGGTGCTCCTTCTTGCCACTTCCAGACAATTCTCTCTCCCTCAGCTCCTTGGAAGCTCAGCTGACCATGGACACCTCCCCATCCTTCTCTAATGGAATCCCCTTCCCCTCAGGCCTCTCCCATTCTGTCCTGGGAGGTTTCAGATCTTGACACCCTAGCCATTACTCTAAAACTGTCATAAGTCTTAGTCATTTCAATATCCCCATAGACAATCCTGCTAAAACCTGTCCTGTAGTGGGTTGTCCTTTCCCCAGAAAACCATATTTCTTATTCTAAAAAGTACTCCAAAACATTGCCACATGCTATCTAGAAAATTCCGTGTCCCTGGCTATTGGGACTCCCTCAACCAACAGACTGTCTTGGAAGGAAAGCCATGTGACGTAAAAGGCAACCCAATTTTCCATCCCGTGTTTTTCCTTGGAACACTTCTGCAGGTCAGATGGCAAGGCCTTTGTGCAGAGGACCAAAGGCTACTGGTCCTTGGCCTGGCTAAACTCACAACTGATGACCAGTTCCAACCTGTAGCCATGTGAGTCATCTTGGGAGCGTGTCCTCTTGCCCCAACCAGGCTACCTCCACTGATCCACCTAGAGCACTCCACCAGCTCTGCCCTGTTTGAAAACTTGTGAGAATATAGAGGGACTTTTTTGGGGGGTGGGAGTGAGATTGCCATAGAGGTAAAATTCCCTTCTCACATCATACACTGGGGGGCATAAGGTTGATATGTTTGATCACTTACTTAGTATCTGCTGGGTTCCCCTTGTAATTAATGGCTATTTGGGGAGTCATTTTTTTTTTTTTTACAGGGACAGAGAAAGTCAGAGAGAGGGATAGATAGGGACAGACAGACAGGAACGGAGAGAGGTGAGAAGCATCAATCATTAGTTTTTTGTTGCCATTGTGACACCATAGTTGCTCATTGATTGCTTTCTCACATGTGCCTTGACCGCGGGCCTTCAGCAGACTGAGCAACCCCTTACTGGAGCCAGTGACCTTGGGTCCAAGCTGGCGAGCCCGGGGTCTCGAACCTGGGTCTTCCACATCCCAGTCCAACGCTCTGTCCACTGCGCCACCGCCTGGTCAGGTGGTAGTCATCTTTCTTTGGTCAAGTTTATTGAGGTTTAATTTACACACAACAAAATTTATTCTTTACAGTGTACACTTCTGTGAGTCTGGACAAATGAATACAGTCATGTAATTGCACTATAATCAAAGTAAACCACACTTCCATCACTCCCCAAAGTTTGCTCCTTCCCTTTGTTTTTTAAGTGACATTTTTTAAATTGATTTGAGAGAGAGAAAGAAATGGAGGAGGAGGGAGAGAGAAGCATTTATTTGCTTTTTCACTTATTTGTGCATTCATTTTTCGCTTCCCATATGTGCCCTGACGGGATCGAACCCACAACTTTCTTGTTTCGGGTTGATGCTCTAGCCATCTGAGCTAACCAGCCAGGGCCTCCCTTCTTTCTTTTGTAGTCAATCCCCCTTCTTCCAGCTCTTGGAAACTACTGCTCTTTTGTTTTCTCCCTCTGTGTCCCTGTAGTTTTCTTGCCCCCCAGAATGTCAAATTTGTGAAATCATAAGTATATAGCCTTTGAATCTGGCTTCTTTCACTTAGCAGAATGCATTGAAAATTCTCTCCTGTTGTGTATCAGTCCTTTCCTTCTTAATTCTCAGTAGTATTCCAAGGCATGGATGTATGACCATTTGATTTTTCATTCATGTATGAGGGATGTTTAAGTTACAGTTCATTTGTGATGATTATAAATAAAGATAGACCCTGCTTGGTTTGCTCAGTGATAGAGCATCAGCCCAGCATGCAGATATCCTGGGTTCAATCTCCGGTCAGGGCACATGTGAGAAGTGACTATCTGCTTCTCTTCCCCTTCTCTCTCCCCTTCTCACAGCCAGTGGCTCGATTGGTTCGAGCATTGGCCCCAGACGGGGTTGCCAGGTGGATCCCAGTCTGGGTGCATGTGAGACTCTGTGTCACTATCTCTCATTTAAAAATATTTTAGCCTGACCAAGCAGTGGCTCAGTGGATAGAGCGTCGGACTGGGATGCGGAAGACCCAGGTTCGAGACCCCGAGCTTGCCAGCTTGAGCACGGGCCCATCTGGCTTGAGCAGAAGCTCGTCAGCTTGGACCCAAGGTCGCTGGCTCCAGCGAGGGGTTGCTTGGTCTGCCGAAGGCTGGCAGTCAAGGCACATGTGAGAAAGCACTCAATGAACAACTAAGGTGTTGCAGCGGCAATGAAAAACTAATGGTTGATGCTTCTCACCTCTCTCTGTTCCTGTCTGTCTGTCCCTATCTATCCCTCTCTCTGACTCTCTCTCTGTCCCTGTAAAACAAGTTTAAAAAATATTTTAATTTAATTTTAAAAATTAATAAAACTGATGTAAAAATCCTAGTATTTGTTTTTGTTTGAACATAAATTTTCAGGTGTCTGAGTGGCAAAGAGTGGGCTGTCTGTGTTGTATGATAGGTGTATGCTTAATTGTTTTGCCATCAATAGACAATTATGTCATATGACTTTATTATTTTTTTTAATTAAAAAAAATTGTTTTACAGGGACAGAGAGAGGGTAGATAGGGATAGACAGACAGGAATGGAGAGAGGTGAGAAGCATCAATCATTAGTTTTACGTTGCCGTTGCAACACCATCGTTGTTCATTGATTGCTTTCTCACATGTGCCTTGACTGCGGGCCTTCAGCAGACTGAGCAACCCCTTGCTGTAGCCAGCGACCTTGGGTCCAAGCTGACGAGCTTTTGTTCAAGCCAGATGGGCCCGCGCTCAATCTGGTGAGCTCGGTGTCTCGAACCTGGGTCTTTTCGCATCCCAGTCCGACATTCTATTCACTGCGCCACCGCCTGGACATGCTTATTTTTATTTTTTATGACTTTCTATCTTAATATCTTTTCTATCATATTAAAAAAGAACAACAAAGAAAAACCTTCCTTGGCTGACCAGGTGGTGGTGCTGTGGATAAAGCATTGGCCTGGGATGTAGAGAACCCAGGTTCAAACCCCAAGGTCACCGGCTTGAGTGCGGGCTTGCCAACTTGAGCTCTGGGTTGCTGGTTTGAGCATGGGATCATAGACATGACCCCATGGTCTCTGGCTTGAGCCCAGGGGCACTGGCTTGAAGCCCAAGGTCACTGGGTTGAGCAAGGGGTCACTGGCTCGTTCAGGACACATATGAGAAAGCAATCAATGAACAACTAAGGTGCCATAACAAAGAATTGATGCTTCTCATCACTCTCTTCCTGTCTGTCTCCCTATCTTTCTATCTCCCTCACTAAAAAAACAAAACAAAACAAAAAAAAACCTTCCTCATCTCTGCTACTATTACCTCTCTACACTCCCTTTGTAGCTCTAAAGACTTTTCCCTACATGAGGTTTCCACTTCATCTCCCATCAACTTGGCAAGGTCACCTGCTGTGGTTGCCAAACCTCAGTCCTCTTTTAGTTTTCCTCAATAGCATTGGACACATTAAATACTGCTTCCTTCCCTCCCCCCCCCCCCCCCCGCCCTCCCTGCTGCCTGCGTCTTGAACCACTTTCCTTCTTGGCTTCCTGGACACCCCACCCCTTCAGTTTTCCTTCTAATTTTTTTTTTTTTTTTTGTATTTTCCTGAAGTGAGAACAGGGAGGCAGAGAGATAGACTCCCACATGTGCCCAATCAGGATCCACCCAGCAAGCCCACTAGGGGGCGATGCTCTGCCCATCTGGGCCATTACTTCATTACAACTGGAGCCATTCTAGCACCTGAGGCCATGGAGCCATGCTCAGCGCCCAGGCCAATTTTACTCCAGTGGAGCCTTGGCTGTGGGAGAGGAAGAGAGATATAGAAAGAAAGGAAAGGGTGGAGAGCCGATAGGTGCTTCTCCTGTGTGCCCTGGCTGGGAATTGAACCCGTGACTTCCACACACTGGGCCAATGCTCTACTGCTGAGCCAACCAGCCAGGGCCTCCTAAATTTGTGATTACTCTTACTCAGCTCTCGTTTGCTGTTCTTCCTGCTTTACCATTCTAAATTATGGCGTCCTTAGGACTTAGCCCTCAGACTTCTTCCCTTCTCCATCTTTTCTCATTTCCTACGTGAGTTCATTGGTCACATGGCTTCAAATACCATCTCTACTCCAATGACTTCCAAGTCTAGGTTTTCAGTCCCAAACTCTTCCGTAATTGTCCTATATCCCAACTTTCAACTCCACAACTCCATGTGATTGTCAAATGATCCCTTCTGACATATTCAAATTTCCAAGTCCTCACCCCAGCCTTCTCTTTTTTTTTTTTTTTTTTTTTTTAGCGAGAGAGACAGACAGGTCCAAGGTAGCGAGCTTTTGCTCCAGCCAGATGGGGCCCTGCTGAAGCTGGCAAGCTCGGGGTCTTGAACCTGGGTCCTCCGCATCCCAGTCCGACGCTCTATCCACTGCACCACTGCCTGGTCAGGCCCCTTTGCATTTTTAAATTGATCTTTTAGGGAGAAAGGAAGGAAGAGAGAGAGAAAAGAAATGCCAATTTGTTGTTCCACTTATTCCATGCTGTCATTGGTTGATTCTTCTATGTGCCCTGACTGGGGATTTTGAACCAGCAACCTCTGTGCTTCAGGACAATGCTCTAACCAAGCGAGCTATCCAGCCAGGGTTCAAATAGGTTTTAAATTTTTTGCTCTCTCTTCTCCTTCCGGCACCCCTGTGAAAGTTCATATGCTTGAAGTTGTCCCAGAGATTCCTTATACTATCCTCATATGTTTATGGAAAACACTAGCTGCAGCATTTAACCCCACTCCAGCCAAGCCAATGACAGTTCATTGCCTCCTGTGTTTGCCTGGGGTTTATGAAGGGAGCATAGCTGTGAATCAGAGAAAAGGGGAATATGTTGCGGGAGGCATCATGGGGGGAGAGGGGAGGAGCCTAACCAGGCGGTGGCACAGTGAATAGAGCACCAGACTGGGACACAAAGGATTCAGGTTCAAAACACTGAGGTCACCGGCTTGAGTGTGGGTTCATACGGCTTGAGCACGGCTCACCAGCTTATGTGCAGTGACGCTGGTTTGAGCCCAAAGGTCGCTGTCTTAAAGCCCAAGGTTGCTGGCTGGAGCAAGGGGTCACTCGCTCTGCTGTGGCCCCCACCCCCATCAAGGCACATAGGAGAAAGCAATCAATGAACAACTAAGGTGACACAACAAAGAATTGATGCTTCTCATCTCTCTCCCTGCCTGTCTGTCCCTGTCTCTCTGTCTCTGTCTTTAAAAAGTAAAAAAAAAAAAGAGGAAAAGGAGGAGAAAGAGAAAGAAAAGAAGGAACAGCAAGAGAAAGAGGATGGGGAGGGAAAAAACAGGAAGAGGAAGAAGTGGAAGTGAAGGAGAGAAGGAGTAAGGAGAAGGAAGTCTTTTTTTGCTGTTCTGATTGGTTGTTTTTTGCTTCCTTATATTCCAAATAGCTAATTTGACTCTTGGCTTATCTGCTCTACTGTTGATTCCCTGTTAATTATTCTCCATTTCAGTTAGTAGCCTTTATTTCTTTTTTTTTAAGAGACTTTTTTTGTTTACAGTGACAGAGAGAAAGATAGATACGGACAGACAGGAACGGAGAGAGGTGAGAAGCATCAATCGTTAGTTTTTCATTGCCATTGCAACACCTTAGTTGTTCATTGATTGCTTTCTCACATGTGCCTTCACCGCGGGCCTTCAGCAGACTGAGCAACCCCTTGCTGGAGGCAGCGACCTTGGGTCCAAGCTGGTGAGCTTTTTGCTCAAGACAGATGGGCCTGCGCTCAAGCTGGTGAGCTCGGGGTCTCGAACCTGGGTCTTCCACATCCCAGTCCGACGCTCTATCCACTGCGCCACCGCCTGGTCAGGCAGTAACCTTTATTTCTGACTGCTTTTCTGTGCTGTTGAGGTTCTTACGAAGTTCATTGAGCATCCTTATAACCGATGTTTTGAACTCTGTCTGCACCTAGTAGATTGCCTGTCTCTATTTTGTTTAGTTTTTTTTTTCTGGAGTTTTGTTCTGTTCTTTCATTTGACACATTTATTTGTCTCCTTTTGGCAGCCTCCCTGTATTTGTTTCTATGAGTTATGTACAGGTGCTACATCTTCCAGGCTTGGTAGAGTGGCCTCATGTAAGTATTCTGTAGGGTCCTGTGACATAGCCTCGTCCATCACCCAAGCTGGGTACTTGAGGTGCACCCGCACCATATGGGCTGTGTACAGCTCTCCTCTTTGTAATTGAGGCTTGATTTCTGTTGGCATGTCAATGGAAAGGCTTTACCCTGAAGCTGATGAGCTGCAAGGGTGGCTGAAATCACTGGCCTCTAACTACTGTCCACCATGGTGAAGGCACAGCCGTGCAGGTGCCCACTGAATTCACCCCTTGAGTGTGTTGCTTGTGCAGGTGGTTGGGTGCTGATGCTTCCAAGTGACCTGAAGCTGTCCACCTGGTGCACTGGGTATGGGGCCTCCTGGGTGGTGTAGCTCAAGGTTAGCCAACATATGTGTTCTGCCTTTGGCCACCTGGCATGAGTTACAAAGCAGTATGTAGATGGCTGCTACTTGTGCTGGGCTTGGCAGTGTCCAAGGGAGGCCAAGCTTTGAACCAAGGCCAGCTGCTGCTGGTGCTGGGCTGGTGCCACTTAGCGAGAAATACAGGGCACGCTGAGGCCCTATGCTGCTTGTTTGAGAAATCTTAGAACAATTTAATGCATCTGTATTCTTTAAAATGCCTTTATTGGCCTCCCCATGCCATGTAAGCTCCAAGAAAGAAAAGACTTTGCTTTAGTCACATGTTATATTCCCAGAGCCCAAGCAATACCTACCATACTTCAGGTGCTAAGTGAAGTTATTGATTTTACAGGCAAAAGATATCAAAGTAATCATACTGTTCACATAGGGATTTCTCTTTTTTCCTGAAGTGAGAAGCGGGGAGGCAGAGAGACGGACTCCTGCATGTGTCCAACCGAGATCCACCCAGCAAGCCCACTAGGGTGGTGATGCTCTGCCTATCTGGGGCGTTGCCCCCTTGCAACCAAAGCCATTCTAGCACCTGAGGCCATAGACTCATCCTCAGCACCCAGGGCAACTCTGCTCCAATGGAGCCTTGGCTGCAGGAGGGGAAGAGAGAGAGAGAGAGAGATAGAAAGAAAGGAAAGGGGGAAGGGTGGAGAAGCAGATAGGCGCTTCTCCTGTGTGCTGGGAATCGAACCCCGGACTTACGCCAGGCCAACGCTCTACCACTGAGTTAGAAGGGACGGGGCCTCACACAGGGACTTTTTGCTAGGAGGCGGAGGGGTACATCAAAAGATTTGATAAGAGACGCATGCGTACAATATCCAGGAAGTGTGTTAAGAGAAAGGGGCGGAGCATCGAGAAGACTCGCGGACAGAAGCGGTTGGAGTCCAAATGATGAGGCGAAGGGGTAAATGCTTGATACTGAGCGCGCGTGCGCACTGCAAGGTCTAGCCTGCTGTGGCGGAGTTTGACGTGCCTGAAGGCGGGACAGTAACTTCGCGCGTGCGCAATGCCTGCAGCGGGGGGCCGACTGTGTGTTGGTAGGGCTCGACTTGCTAGGCGCGTGCGCAGTGCGGCCGCGGAGGGATATGTGACCGGTTCCACCTCTTGCCCCTGTCGGGAGCCGAGGCCGCGCGGGTTCCTGAGAAGCGCGGCCCTGGTGCGCGCGCTGGGTAGGCGAGGGAGGCAGACTGACACGGACGCCGCTGGAGGCGAAGCTACAGCAGTGGTACCTGCTGCTGAGGGGTCTCCGTAGCCGACGCGAGGCCCTGGACCGTCGCCAGGTCGAGGTGGACGCCGCGCGGCGGGTGAGTGTGACTGACTGGCCCTACCTGGTGTGGGACTGCTACCCACAAGCCCCTGCGATGGGCTCCGCTCCCTTCCCTGGTGCCGGGCCCCCTCTCTGTGCACCCCCACAGCACCTTTCTACACCCCATTCTCAGAGTGCTCTGGGCACTTAGGCCCTTTTCGCACAGCCCTCCCGCGGTTCCTTACCCACAGGCCCTTGTGGCGTTGCCTTTTTTTCCCTCCGTCTCAGCGGCGTCCTGGACCCTTACCCATAATTCATTTCGCCTTTAAGGGCCTCGGTCTATTACCCACAAGGCTCTGGACTGAGGATTTTGCTAATGATGACCTTCTGCTATTGAACGGAGACTTTCTTGGACCCGGCCTTGTCCTCCAAGGTGTGGTTACCTCCAGCAGCCACTTCTCTGGGTCTCCATTGATTTCCCCTCGTAAACCCCCCAGGGAACCTATCAACCCCACGGCTCCTTGCTCAGGACTCTGAGACTTAACTATTTTTTTTCAGTATTTGTTTCCCTTACAGGCTTTACCCTGCCCTCACACAGGCTCTCCCAATAATTTACTTTTCTTTTTTTTTTTTCTTTGACGTTAGATCACCGTGTGCCTTTACAGAATCTATTTTAATACTGAGACCTTGCCCCTATGTCCCTCTTTTTTGGGGAATGAAGGGGTTGTAGGGGCTTCGTCTCTACCAGCCCATCCTAACATAAGGCTGGTTTGCTTTTGCTCTCAGGCTTGGCAAGATGACTCAGTTCCTGCCGCCCAACCTTCTGGCCCTCTTTGCTCCCCGCGACCCCATCCCATACCTGCCACCCCTGGAGAAACTGCCACATGAAAAACATCACAATCAACCTTACTGTGGCATTGCGCCCTACATCCGAGAGTTTGAGGTGAGTTTACTGAGCAGACTTGAGTGCTTTGAGTTCTGGGGGTTTGGAGGGGGTGGTCCTGAATTTGGGGGTCCCAAGTTCTGGCCATTTTCTGGCTGTGTGATAAAGGCAGGTGAGTTACTTTTTCTGGTCCTCAGTTTCCCTGTCTTAATGGAGTTGATAATATCTTGTAGGGTTTTTGGGGAAATTCGGTAACTAGTGTTGAGTATTTAGGCTCTGGAATCAGGTGGTTCTTGGCCTGCATACACCGTTTATCAGCTGTGTGGCTTTGGACAAGTGGAGTGTCCTCAGTGTGTTGATTTCTCCATTTTTAGCAAGGGAAAGTTAATATTTTCCTCAGAATGTTGATGGGGAATTAATTGCAAAATGTATGTTATGAGGCTTGGCAGTCAGCAGATGTTGACGTTTGTTATTGGACTTACCATTTTTGATATTAATAGGGTGATGTTCACATAAAGTTAACACATAAAGGGTTAACTTGTGTGATAGGGTGCTTAATACTGTGGGCTTGAGAATTTCAGCTCTGTTCTCTCAGGATAAACAAATACATAGCTTAGGCTCCTAGGCCTCATTATTTTTTTTATTTGTAAAATTGGGATAACAACATCCACCTATTAAGGTGCATCAGAGCACCCCCTAAGAAATGCTGGCATGCAGCCAGAAGTTGGAAGAGGAAAGTTCTGGCATGGTTTGGAAAGGGCAGCCGGAGGTAGAGGAAGTCAAAGAGGTTAAATTAGTAGGGCAGTAATAGAAGATTATTTCTTTTTCTGTTTGTTTGGTTTTTTTACAAGGACAGAGAGAGAGTCAGAGAGAGGGATAGGTAGGGACAGACAGACAGGAATGGAGAGAGGTGAGAAGCATCAATCATTAGTTTTTGGTTGCCGTTGCAACACCTTAGTTTTTCATTGATTGCTTTCTCACATGTGCCTTGACCGCAGGCCTTCAGCAGACTGAGCAAACCCTTGCTGAAGCCAGCGATCTTGGGCCCAAGCTGGCGAGCTTTTGCTCAAGCCAGATGGGCCTGCATTCAAGCTGGCGAGCTCGGGATCTCGAACCTGGGTCTTCCGCATCCCAGTCCGACGCCACCTCCTGGTCAGGAAAGATTGGCTCTTTATAGGATTTGCCACCCTAAGTGAACCGGCACTCCGGGAATGTTACTAGCCAGTTAACTAAATTAATGGCTGCAGGCCAGCGGCACCCTTTGGCGATGCGGTCACGTGCCAGTTATTATTTAATGAGTGGTTGGTGAGACCTGCCTTGGCTCCCAGACGGTGTCCAGTTGTCTGCTCCTGAGCACTGGGCTGTTGGGTCCTTTTACTTAAGGCCTGGTCCCAGTTCTGATCATTAGTTTTTCATTGCCGTTGCGACACCCTAGTTGTTCATTGATTGCTTTCTCACATGTGCCTTGACTGAGGGCCTTCAGCAGACCAAGCCACCCCTTCTGGAGCCAGGGACCTTGGGTCCAAGCTGGTGAGCTTTTTGCTCAACCCGGATGGGCCCGTGCTCAAGCTGGCAACCTCTGGGTCTCGAACCTGGGTTTTCCGCATCCCAGTCCGATGCTCTATCCACTGCACCACCGCCTGGTCAGGCACGATTGGTTTATTTTAAAAATGTTTATGCCAACATTAAAAAAAGGCAAATGTATGTTTTTGTTTCCGTAAGTTGGTTATCAACCAAACATGACTTTAAGTTAATAAAATTGTAACGAACTAACTTCATTTTTTGAAAAACTCACTCCTGGGGGTCAACAAGCATGAAAAGAACTCACTACTCATAGGGTTAATTGGTTTTAGAGAGAAAGGAAGGGAGAGACAGAAATATCCTTCTGCTTCTGTATGTGTCCTGACAAGTGATCGAACCTGCAACCTTGCCACATTGAGTCAGTGCTCTATTCACTGAGCCAACCGTCCAGGGACTTAAGCATTTTCTTCTTTTCTTTTTTTTTTTACAGGGACAGAGAGAGTCAGAGAGAGGGATAGATAGGGACAGACAGGAACGGAGCTATCTGGCCAGGACTATTTTTCTAGCCTTTTTTAAAAAGATTTTACTTACTGATTTTACAGAGAGAGGAGAAACAGGGACGGGAAGTAAGAAGTATCCATCATAGTTGCTTTAGTTTAGTTGTTCATTGCTTGCTTGTTGCTCATTGTATGTGCCTTGACACGGCAAACCCAGAGGTTTTTTTGTGTTGTTTTGTTTTTTTAAACTTTTTTTTTTCTCTCTCTCTCTCTCTCTCTTTTTTTTTTTTTTTTATTACAGGGACAGAGAGAGAGTCAGAGAGAGGGTTAGATAGCGACAGACAGACAGGAACAGAGAGAGGTGAGAAGCATCAATCATTAGTTCTTTATTGCTGTTGCGACACCATAGTTGTTCATTGATTGCTTTCTCACATGTGCCTTGACCGCAGGCCTTCAGTAGACTGAGCCACCCTTGCTGGAGCCAGCGACCTTGGGTCCACGCTGGCGAGCTTTATTATTTTGTTCAAGCCAGATGGGCCCGCGTTCAAGCTGGCGAGCTCGGGGTCTCGAACCTGTGTCTTCCGCATCGCAGTCGGATGCTCTATCCACTGCGCCACCGCCTGGTCAGGCAAACCCAGAGTTTTGAACTGGCCTCAGAGTTTCGAATTGGCAGAATCAGCATTCTAGGTTAATGCTCTATCCACTGCACCACTGGTCAGGCCTATTTTTCTTTTTTTTCAAGTGACAAGGAGAGATACATTACCACATGCGCACCCACCAGGATCCACTTGGCAACCCAGTCAGGCTGATGCAAATCAACTGGGCTATCCTTATGCCCCAGTCCGAACTTGAACCAATCAATGGCTATGAGAGGGGGAGAGGCAGAGAAGAGAAACAGATGGTCGCTTCTTATGTGTGCCCTGACCAGGGATTGAACCTGGGATGTCCATACATACACTGGGCCTATGCTCTATCCCAGTGGTTCTTAACCTTTTTTGAGGTACTGAACCCACCAGTTTCATACGCACATTCAGCGAACCCTTCTTATTCATTTTAGAGGAAAGGGAGAGAGAGAGAGAGAGAGAGAGAGAGAGAAGGGGGGGAGGAGTAAGAAGCTTCAACTCCCATATGTGCCTTGACCAGGCAAGCCCAGGGGTTTGAACCGGCAACCTCAGCATTCCAGGTCAACGCTTTATCCACTGCGCCACCACAGGTCAGGCCCAGCGAACCCTTCTTTAGTGATAAATATAATATGATTTTTTTTCAAATTCAAGACATAGGTAGCCTGACCTGTGGTGGCGCAGTGAGTAGAGTGTCGACTTGGGAACACTGAGGTCGCCAGTTCAAAACCCTGCAGTGGTCTGGTCAAGGCACATATGGGAGTTGATGCTTCTAGCTCCTCCCCCCTTTCTCTCTCTCTCTCTCCCTCTCTCACACTCTGTGTCTTCTCTCTAAAATGAGTAAAATAAAATAAAATTTATAAAAAAAAAAAAAAAAAAAAAGACATAGGTATATGTTTTTTTACTGGTGCACAAAATGAGCCATGCATGAACATCACCTTGCTCAAAGAACAAAACCAACAAAGTGCATGAACTCACAGCAAATTACTGTATTACTTTCTTCTGACCTCCGCGGCAGAGGCTTCTCCGAACCCCCGAGACCAACTCATTGAACTCCTAGGGTTCGATAGAACCCGGGTGAAGAACCACTGCTCTATTCACTGAGCCAACTGTCCAGGGACTTTAGCATTTTCTTCTTCTTTTTTTTTTTTTTTTACAGGGACAGAGAGAGTCAGAGAGAGGGATAGATAGGGACAGATAGGAACGGAGAGAGGTGAGAAGCATCAATCATTAGTTTTTCGTTGCTGTTGCAACACCTTAGTTATTCATTGATTGCTTTCTCACGTGTGCCTTGACCCCGGGCCTTCAGCAGACCTAGCAACCCCTTGCTGGAGCCAGCAGCCTTGCTCAAGCCAGATGGGCCCGCACTCAAGCTGGCGAGCTCGGGGACTCGAACCTGGGGTCTTCTGCATCCCAGTCCGACACTCTATCCACTGCGCCACCGCCTTGTCAGGTGACTTTAGCATTTTCAAAGAATACAAAATAGGAAGTTAAAAAAATTTTATTAAATTCTATGGGTATAAAAACAACTCAGATTGCTGTAGAGTTTCTGAATACTGCTTACTCCTGAGTTCTGTACTTCTTTTTTTTTTTACAGGGACAGAGAGAGAGAGTCAGAGAGAGGGGTAGATAGGGACAGACAGACAGGAACGGAGAGAGGTGAGAAGCATCAATCATTAGTTTTTCGTTGCCGTTGCAACACCTTAGTTATTCATTGATTGCTTTCTCACATGTGCCTTGACCGCGGGCCTTCAGCAGACCGAGCCACCCCTTGCTGAAGCCAGTGACCTTGGGTCCAAGCTGGTGAGCTTTTTGCTCAAGCCAGATGGGCCCGCGCTCAAGCTGGCGGGCTCGGGGTCTTGAACCTGGGTCTTCCGCATTCCAGTCTGTCGCTCTATCCATTGCACCACCGCCTGGTCAGGCTGTACTTCTTTTGTCACAGAGTAGTGACAGTATGCAGATAGCATTGGTCCAGGGACCATCCTTTGATCCATGCCACTCCCACGCCTTTACTGACCTGGGAACTGTCATTGGTTGGTTGCTTGCTTGCGTGCCTGTGAGAGAGTGAGTGTGAATGCTTGGCTGATATGCTTATTATTTTCTGGATGGGTGTCCCTTGTCATTTCCCCCAGTCCCTCCCACTTTGTCACCTCTTTTCTTGTTCCCAGGACCCTCGAGATGCCCCTCCCCCAACTCGAGCAGAAACTCGGGAGGAACGCATGGAGAGAAAGGTATGTAATTTTTCCTCCTGTGTCTTTTTTTGCTCCTTTCTCTGGGATGTTTCTTGACATCAGGCACTTCTATCTGTATTCAATTGTCCACCTTTCTCCTGACAGAGACGGGAAAAAATTGAGCGGAGACAGCAGGAAGTGGAGACAGAGCTAAAAATGTGTAAGTTTCTTTTCCCTTTTATATCTCTTCTCCGTCAAACCCTTTTGTGTTTCTTTCCCCCATGTCAACCTCAGAACCCTCTTTCAGGCAAGTGGGATTGTTAGTTCACTTCCTAGCCCCCACTATTTGTCAAGCACTATGTTTGTTTTGGGCACTTAAGCTGGAGAGTGTGGAGTAAGGACTGGAAGGAAGGGAGAACCCTGGGCCCCAGGCCTTAATACTGCAGGGGAGTGCCCTTGGGGGCCTGCCGCAGACAGTCTGGGTCTCACAGGCCAAGTCAGTGAGGTGCTGGCCAGTGCGGTGGTCCTGGCTCCACCTGAGCGCCCTGACCTTTGGGCTGGGGATAGCCCATACCTTCCAGGTTCTGGAATTGGAATGGGTACAGGTAAATAGTAGCCATTAAACAGGTTTCACAACCTCAAATGGCTTTTTTTTTTTTTTTTACAGGGACAGAGAGAGGGATAGACAGGGACAGACAGACAGGAACGGAGAGAGATGAGAAGCATCAATCATTAGTTTTTCGTTGCCATTGCGACACCATAGTTGTTCATTGACTGCTTTCTCACATGTGCCTTGAGTGCGGGCCTTCAGCAGAATGAGCAACCCTTTGCTGGAGCCAGCGACCTTGGGTCCAAGCTGACGAGCTTTTTGCTCAAGCCGGATGGGCCCGTGCTCAAGCTGGCAAGCTCGGGGTTTCAAACCTCGGATCGTTCTTTTGCATCCCAGTCTGAGGCTCTATCCACTGCGCCACCGCCTAGTGAGGCCTCAAATGGCTTTTTGTTAGCATTCTCCTCCGCCCCCGAGGCACTGCTGTGTCACTTCATTCCATCCTTATTCCCTGGAGGGTCCTCAGGGTGCTTATGCAAATGTCTGATACCTAAATACCTGGGCATCCAGCTGAGAGCTCTCCGAGTCTTGGCTCTCACTGCCCTGCCTTCGTGTTCTTTCTCTGAGGCTGCAAAGACATCCCAGACTCAGTGTCCAAACCGCAATCAGGATTTCCCCTCCCTACCTGGTCGTCTTTGGATATTCACTTTCCTGGGACATGGTCATCCAGCTTTGCAAGACCTCAGTTCCTGATAACCCAGTTTAACACCCTCCCCCCCTTTTCAACTGCCTGTCACCAAGACCTATCTCTGTTACTCTCTAAATGTCACAAGTCTGACTCTCTTCTCTGTGCCCATTACTACCCAGGTCTCCTGTTGCTTAGATGCACACCAGCAGTCTGTTTTACCTCCATCTCTGTGGCTGAGTCCTGTGGATATTTTTTTAAGTACAACTCTGAGTGGCCTGACCAGGCGGTGGCACAGTGGATAGAGCGTCGGACTGGGATGCAGAAGACCCAGGTTTGAGACCCCGAGCCCGCCAGCTTGAGCACGGGTCCATCTGGTTTGAGCAAGGCTCACCAGCTTGGACCCAAGGTCGCTGGCTCGAGTAAGGGGTTGCTCGGTCTGCTCAAGGCCCACGGTCAAGGCACATGTGAGAAGGCAATCAATGAACAGCTAAGGTGTCTTAACAAAAAACTGATGGTTGATGCTTCTCATGTCTCTCCATTCCTGTCTGTCTGTCCCTATCTATCCCTCTTTCTGACTCTCTGTCTCTGTAAAACAAAAAAAAGGTTCAACTTACCTTTTTCTGCTAACATCGTTCTTTTGCTCAGCATAAAGACCACAGGCTCCTGCTCACTGCTTAGGTGGTTGTGCTCCATGCTTCCCACCCCTCCTGCTCTAGCCATACTGGCCTCGTTTCATGCTTCATATTTGCCATATGGTCTCTTGTCTTTGGGCTTTGCCAGGCTGTTTCTCTAGTCTCAGTGATAATTTGGTTTAGGTGTAACAGCCCTTGTCTCAGTTTAGCAGTTACTCCTCGGGAAAGTTTTTGTTTTGATTTTCTTACTCAGGTAGGTTGAATCCCCTTATACACTGAAAGCCCAGGGTTCTGCTGCAGGTTGGTCACTTTGATCTGCAGGGGGATTCACTGATAAATACCTGTCTCTACACTCAGTTTCCAGTAGGGCAGGTGTCACATGGGATTTGCTCACTGTTGTGTTCCTGTGGGACATGGCATACAGAACTGTTGGCAGCAGTTAACTTGGGGAGTCCAGGTTTGCTGCCAGGGCACAGGCGTAGTACTCTGACCCATGTGAGGTGGTTTTCTTTCTTTTTCTTTTGGTTTTTTTTTTTTTTTAATGATTCCTTTATTCCTTGGTTAATGAAAAATTAATTCATAGCATAGTTCATATTTTAAAAGAAATGCTGAAATGATTCAGTTAAAGAGAGGTGTTTTTTTGTTGTTGTTTTTGTAGCAGAGACAGAGAGTCAGAGAGAGGGGCAGATAGGGATTGACAGACAGGAACGGAGAGAGATGAGAAACAAATTCTTTTTTTTTTTTTTAGAGAGGAGATACAGAGTGAGAGAGAGAGAAAGAGAGAAAGGGGGGAGGAGCTGGAAACATCAACTCCCATATGTGCCTTGATCAGACCAGTGCAGGGTTTTGAACTGGCGACCTCAGTGTTCCCAGGTCGACACTTTATCCACTGCGCCACCACAGGTCAGGCGAGTAACAAATTCTTTGTAGTGGCTTCTTAGTTGTTCATTGATTGATTTTTCATACGTGCCTTGACCAGGGGGCTACCACAAACCGAGTGACCCCTTGCTGAGCAAGCGACCTTGGGGTCTCAAACCTGGGTCTTCCAGGTCCCAGTCCAACGCTCTATCCACTGCGCCACCGCATGGTCAGGCTGACCCACGTGAGTTTTAATCCCACCTCTGCTACTTAAAGCCATGTGACTTTGGATAAATCACTTCTCCCCTTAGAAATTATTTTTCATGCTTTAAAAATGGTATCCTGATAGAGCGTCGGACTGGGATGCGGAAGACCCAGGTTCGAGACCCCGAGGTTGCCAGCTTGAGTGTGGACCCATCTGGCTTGAGCAAAAGCTCGCCAGCTTGGACCCAAGGTCGCTGGCTCCAGCAAGGGGTTGCTCGGTCCGCTGAAGGCCCACGGTCAAGGCACATATGAAAAAGCAATCAATGAACAACTAAGATGTCACAACGAAAAACTGATGATTGATGCTTCTCATCTCTCTCCGTTCCTGTCTGTCCCTGTCTATCCCTCTCTCTGACTCTCTCTCCGTTTCTATATATATATAAAAGAGTAGCCTGACCTGTGGTGGCGCAGTGGATAAAGCGTCGACCTGGGAACACTGAGGTCGCCAGTTCAAAATCCTGCACTGGTCTGGTCAAGCAAGGCACATATGGGAGTTGATGCTTCTAGCTCCTCCCCCCTTTCTCTCTCTCTCTCTCTCTCTCTCACTCTGTGTCTCCTCTCTAAAATGAATAAATAAAAATTAAAAAAAATTTTAAAAAAGTTTTTAAAAAAATAAATAAAATATTAAAAAAAAAAAAAGAGTACATTGGTTTCAGGTGAACATCTATAGCATTTGACCTTTTAATTGTGTTGTGTGCCCATCACTCAGAGTCAAGTTATATTTCACCACCGTATATTTGTCCCTCTTTACTCCCTTCCCCCAACTCCTGTTTTTTGTTTGTTTAAGATTTCATTTATTGATTTTAGAAAGAAGAGGGTAGGGAATGGGAAGCATCAACTCATAGTATTTGCTTCTCATATGTACCTTGACTGGGCGAGACCAGGGTTTCTAATCGGTGACCTCAGCACTCTGGGTGGAAACTTGATCCACTGCACCACCACAGGTCAGACCCTACTCTTGTTTTTAAAATGAAAGTAGTAGAGGCTTGTCAAGGCTGAGTATTTTTCTTTCTTTTTAATAAAAATTGATGAAACTGCCTGACCTGCGGTAGCACAGTGGGTAAAAGTGTTGACCTGGAACGCTGAGGTCGCTGGTTCAAAACCCTAGGTTTGCCTGGTCAAGGCACATATGGGAGTTGATGCTTTCTGCTCCACCCACCCCCCTCTGTCTCTCTGTCTCCTCTCTGTAAAAAATGAATAAATAAGATTTAAAAAGAGAAAAAAAAGATATACCATAAGACATTTAAAAAAAAATAAAAGAAAAGAATTGATGAAACCAAGAGCTGGCCCAGTTGAGCTGGTTGTCTGGGGCGGGGGAGCAAAACTGACAAAAATCAGAAATGAGAGAAAAGTTATTTCAGACACCCAGGAATACATAGGCACACTAGAAGATTGCGGTGTCACCTAATCTGATAACCTAGAAGGAAATGCAGAAACCTTGGTTCATCAAATATGGCACCTCACCCTCCACATTATGCCACCATAGACAGTTCTCTGTGTTTTGTGATATTCCTTGTAACCTCTCCGTTCTCTGCATTTTGTGGTGTTTGCTGTAACCTCTCCCTCATCTCTGGTTTTGTTTGTTGACTTTGCTTTCTTTTTTGTTTGTTTGTTTGTTTCTTTTTTTTTTTTTCTTTTCAGGGACAGAGAGGGATAGACAGACAGGAAGGGAGAGAGGTGAGAAGTATCAATCATTAGTTTTTCATTGCCATCGCAACACCTTAGTTGTTCATTGATTGCTTTCTCACATGTGCCTTGACCACGGGCCTTCAGCAGACCGAGCCACCCCTTGCTGGAGCCAGCGACCTTGGGTCCAAGCTGACGAGCTCTTGCTCAAGCCAAATGGGCCCGCGCTCAAGCTGGCGAGCTCGGGGTCTTGAACCTGGGTCTTCCGCATCCCAGTCCGACGCTCTATCCACTGCGCCACCGCCTGGTCAGGCTACTTTGCTTTCTTTTCAAAGATTCAGCTCACCTGAGCCAGCTCCTGGCCTCATGAATCCTTATCTGATTTACATTTCTGCTGATTTTTATTTCATTCCTTCTGCCAACCTTGGGCTTTATTTGTTCTTCTATTTGTTTGCCTTTTATAATATTTTTATTTTTTGACAGTGGAAGGGAGAGAGAGATAGAGAAACACTGATTTGTTCCCTTTATGCATTCATTGGTTGAATCTTACGTGTGCTCTAACCAGGAATTCAACCCACAACCTTGGTGTATTAGGACAATGCTCTAACCAACTGAGCTACCCGGCCAAGGCATAAGGTTATTTTTCTTCAGTAATGTGGGTACTGTGGCTCAGCTGAGGTAGCTTTTAACTCTAGTCATCCTCCTGGGCCTGTTGGGTAAGCTAAAACTACAGACTCATTTGTGTGCCTGGGTGGTTCCCCCTTCCTGCTGCCTGTCAGGAAGCTCTCAGCTCTTTGTTGTTTGGCCTTCATCTACTTCCCCAGCAGCAATCACCGGTCCCATGAAAGTGTTCCTGCCATAGCTTTTAGACTATCTCCTGCCTGGTGTTGGCAAGGTGGATTTCCTTTTGCTGCTATAACACCTTCACTTGGGTCCAGTGTCATCTCAGTGAGGCCTTTTCCTGATCTTCCCAGTAAAACAATTCATCTCTGTAATAATCTGAAAGAACTCAATGACTTTTTTTTTTTAAGAGACAGTAAGGGAGAGAGATGAGAAGCATCAATTCTTCGTTGCAGCTCCTTAATTTTTCGTTGATTGCTTTTGCATATGTGCCTTGACTGGGGTCTACAACCAAGCCAGTGACCACTTGCTCAAGCCAGCGACCTTGGGTTTATGTTTATGATCCCACACTCAAGCTGGCAATCCTGTGCTCAAGTTGGCAAACCCATGCTCAAGCCAGTGACCTTGGGGTTTCAAACCTGGGTCCTTAGCATCCCAGGTTGACGCTCTATCCACTGCACCATCGCTTGGTCAGGCTCAGTGATTTTCTTTTTTTTTTTTTTTTTTTTTGTGACAGCCAGAGAGAGGTACAGACAGACCGGAAGGGAGAGAGATGAGAAACATCAATTCTTTGTTGCAGCACCTTAGTTTCTCATTAATTGCTTTCTCATATATGCCTTGACTGGGGGGCTACAGCAGACTGAGTGACCCCTTGCTCAGGCCAGCAACCTTGGGCTCAAGCTGATGAGCCCTGCTCAAACCAGATGAGCCCGTGCTCAAGCTGGCGACCTCAGAGTCTTGAACCTGGGTCCTCCGCGTCCCAGTCCAACGCTCTATCCACTGCGTCACTGCTGGGTCAGGCTCAGTGATTTTCTTATTGCCCTGGTTTACTGTCAGCCTCAATCCATTAGTGTATGAGCTACAAGAAGGCAGGGAGCTTTTCTTTTCGCTTTCGAATCCTATACACCAGAGGTAGTCAACCTTTTTATACCTACTGCCCACTTTTGTATCTCTGTTAGTAGTAAAATTTTCTAACTGCCCACCGATTCCACAGTAATGGTGATTTATAAAGTAGGGAAGTAACTTTATAAAATTTATAAAGCAGAGTTACAGCAAGTTAAAGCATATAATTATTTACCAAGCACTTTATGTCAAATTTTCACTAAGTTTGGCAGAATAAATCTTTTTTTTTTTTTTTTAACAGGGTCAGAGAGAGAGAGAGTCAGAGAGAGAGATAGACAGGAATAGACAGACAGGAACAGAGAGAGATGAGAGGCATCAATCATTAGTTTTTCGTTGCTGTCACAATACCTTAGTTGTTCATTGATTGCTCTCTCACATGTGCCTTGACCACAGGCCTTCAGCAGACTGAGCCACCCCTTGCTGGAGCCAGTGACCTTGGGTCCAAGCTGGCGAGCTTTTGCTAAAGCCAGATGGGCCTGCGCTCAAGCTGGCGAGCTCTGGGTCTCGAACCTGGGTCTTCCGCATCCCAGTCCAATGCTCTATCCACTGCGCCACTGCCTGGTCAGGCAGAATAAATCTTTATAAAACAACTTACTATAGTTAAATCTTTTTTTTTATACTTTGGTTGCTTCGCTACCACCCATCATGAAAGCTGGAACGTCCACTAGTGGGCGGTAGGGACCAGGTTGACTACCACTGCTCTACACCTAGGACAGTTCCAGATCCATTCAAGTTCTTAACAGATAAGATACATGTTGGATGAATGAATGAGAGTGACCCAGTGCAGACAGAGGTCTGGGTACACAGAATTGCAACCCAGAGGGATGGAGTATGGTGAGAAAATGAGGGATCAGGCATAGAGAGGTATGGGGTTTTTTTTTAGATTTTATTTATTGACTTTTAGAGAGAAAGATGGGGGAAGGAGCAGAAAACATCAACTCTTAGTTGCTTCTCATTATGTGCCTTGACTGGGCAAGCCCAGGGCTTGAACTGGTGACCTCAGCATTTCAGATCGACACCTTGTCCACTGCACCACCACAGGTCAGCCTGGAGTTGTTTCCAAAGACTACTATAAGTTTCAGGTAGTTTGTCCCTTCTGTTTGGGCACAGTCTTCCTTTTATGAAATTCTCTAAAGTCATCTGGAACTTAGTTTGTGTCTGCAGACAAACCCTCTCACCAGAAACAGACCTTTGACTTTATTTCTCTGGCTTTTTGCAACATCCAAACCACCTTGAGCAGCTCATGCTCCAGCGTCGACATGGGGGCCTGCTAGTGAGAATGCCTGGACTCAGGCTGGGCTGTCAAGTCAGGCTTGGTCTCTGCTCCTCTGCTTCCCCTCTCCTGTGCCTCGGGTTTGTTTTGTTTCTGTCTGTACAATGATGATAATTCTCCCTGGCTGGACTCATCACAATCACCTGTGCAGTTGGTTTTATAATAGGTTCTCGCTCTTGTCTGTGGAGATTGTTTTTCCTCCATTGTGGTAGTAAGGCTGCGAGGTAGATTATGCCTCTTGTGAGCTACATGTAGCAAGCTACATGGGCTTTTTTCTGAGGCCACAGGGTTTTGAGAAGAAATCAGGGCCTGGGCTCTCCTACACTCCCATTCCCGGCAAGAGGCTTATCTCAGGTTTCCTGTGGACTGTAGTTTTGGGCTGTGCCAGTGGGTGGCAGTGTGGCCCTACAGTAAGAGAGGAACCTTGGCCTCTTCAGAGATGCCCAGTCAAGTTTAGTTACTCCCAGTTGAGAGGGATGTGGCCTTAGGGTATATGTAGATCTGAGATGGCAGTTAGGCCCGCCCCCATCCTGTCAGCTTGAAGTCAGCCTTATCCTCTCCTGCTTCTGCCTAAATCAGCCAGTTGGGCAAAATCTTCTGTGCTTTAGGGAAACCAGGTTTCAGAGGGACATGCCAAGGTCTCCAGGTTACCAACAGTTTTCTTCCAAGTAATGGGCATCTCTGCCCATCTCTCTGTATCTGTCTTGTTACATAAGGCTGTTGATAACTTTTACTTACAAATTCTCTTTTTCCTGCACAGGGGACCCTCACAATGATGCCAATGCTCAGGGTGATGCCTTCAAGACTCTCTTTGTGGCTAGAGTGGTGAGTCCCAAGTCCTGAGGCCCCAAA
The DNA here is from genome assembly GCA_037038555.1 of Rhynchonycteris naso. Taxonomy (NCBI): domain Eukaryota; kingdom Metazoa; phylum Chordata; class Mammalia; order Chiroptera; family Emballonuridae; genus Rhynchonycteris; species Rhynchonycteris naso. The sequence goes on along the minus strand of CM072997.1, from coordinate 248,453,787 downwards.
GGAGGCTGGAACCCAGGCTGCTGAGGGATTGAGTATGGGACAAAGGATAATAGGCTGGGGACCAGGAATGTCCTGAGGGATCAGCTTTGAGACAGCTCACTTCTACTTACCCCCATATTTCTCTCCTTGTAGAACTATGACACAACAGAATCCAAGCTCCGGAGAGAATTTGAAGTGTATGGACCCATTAAAAGAGTGAGTGGACTGGGGCAAGGGTATTTGAATTGGGGAAAGTGGAGGCAGCGAGGGCACTGGCTCCCAGCCCCGAGGATGCAGTCCCTCATTTTACACAGCTGACTGTGGATAGAAGAAAATTTAAGACATGATGACTACTTGTTCGTTGGCAGCAGGGGCAGCCAAGTTACAAATTTACTGTTTGTAAAGAATGTGTTATGGTATCCAGTCAGGCCCATTTGTTTACTGTGGTCAGTGACTGCTATTACTGTCAGGCAGAGTTGGATAGTTGCAACAGAGGCTGTATGGCTCTCAGAGCTGGAAATACCTGCTGTCTAGTCCTTTATAGAGAATGTGTGCTGACTCCTGTTTAAGAGCAAGGCTTTATATTTAACTACAGTTTTTCATTTATTTTTTAAATTTTTAAGTGAGAGGAAGGGAGATAGACAGACTCCTGCATATACCCCAACCGGGATCTCCCCAGCAACCCCTGTCTGAGGCAGACGCTCACAGTCGAGCTATTTTTAGCACCTAAGGCAGAGGCTCCACAGAGCCATCCTTAGTTCCCTAGGCCAACATGCTTGAATCAATTGAGCCATGGCTGCAGGAGGAGAAAAGGGAGAGAGAGAAGGGGAAGCAGGAAGTGGGAAGAAGCAGATGGTTCCTTCTGTGTGCCCTGATCAGGAATCAAACCGGGACATCCATACACCGGGTTGATGCTCTACCACTGAACCAACTGGCCGGAGGCTCTTCCTTTAATGTAAATGTCACTTAATTACTCTGGGCCATAGTGAGGGGTTGAAGTCATCTTGCACTTAAATTCCTAAGCCCAGCACTGTTAGAGCATCAGTCACTCTCAGCTACTAAAGGACAGAGACAGGGTCTGAGGCATCTGTCTTGGGAGTCACCAAACCCAGAGCCTGGCACATACATACCCTGTGTGATTGATGGAATGAGATTTCCCTATGCCACAACTAACCTGCCCCCCGCCCCCCCCCCCCCCCAGATACACATGGTCTACAGTAAGAGGTCAGGAAAGCCCCGAGGCTATGCTTTCATCGAGTATGAACACGAGCGAGATATGCACTGTGAGTACCTCCTGTCTGAGCCTGGCCCTCTGACCCTCTCTTTGCTGCCCCAGTCTCTTCCCGTCGTCTGTCCCTGCCTCCCATCCTGCCAAACCTGACAGTTAGCGATGTCTCTTCTCCTCCGTTTCTGATATATCTTTTTTTTTTTACGTGTTTTTTAAAAAACAAAAATCAAAATCCCCTACAACGTGTGTGTGTGTGTATGTGTGTGAACCCAGGGAGGTAAGTGTCACACGTTGAACCTCAGGGGCAAGGAGGGAACTGGGTGCGGGTTGGGGCCAGCTGGAGGTGGGGGGGAGGGGTCGGATTTTGGGGAACTTCTCCCCACTTGCCCCACTGGAGTTGGGGGCAACTAGGTTGGAATGAAGACTGGCCTTTGAACCAGCCTTCTCTTTCCTCCAGCCGAGTAGGGGCTGGGCCACCCGACCCTCCGCCTCCCCATCCCTGGCCCCCCACCCTGTTTCTTGTCCGGCAGTGGGCTGGTAGGCGTGTTCAGCACCCGCCCCCACAACTCCAAAGCCCCCTTTGAGGCTGCAGCAGCGTCCATATGGGCAGGGATGGGTGGGTGGGGGTGGGCATGGCTGCGGCGTGTCCAGGGGCCGCCATATTAATTGACTGTTCTTATTGTCACTGCAGCCACCACGCAGCTGGCTTGCAGCTGATGCTTACGCTCCCCTTACAACACCTCAGTGTATGGTTGGTATAAGGGTTTGTATCATGGGTAAGATCATTCAGCACCGCACACCAGTCCAGTTTAGCCAGGCAGCTCAGGAGCAGTGAGGCGTCCCTTCTCCCATCCCCAGTGTCCCCCTCGGCCTCCCTGCACCCAGAACCTTTTCCTTGTTTGGGTGCCCTTTGTCCCTCCTGATCCCTGATCCGTATGCTGATCCCAGGAGGGGAAGGATGAACCCTAATGGGAGAGGCAGCTGGCCTGTCCAGTTGGGCTCCATCTAACCACCAGCTTACCTGGCTTCATAACGTCAGAGGCAAGGTGGTGGGAATATTGAAGAAGGGGTGCATTAGGGCCGGGGCTCTATGTGGAACCCTTAAACCCTTCACTCCTTGCCCCTCTGCCTTTTGTGGGGTTATCACTGTGGTGGCCTGGGAGAATCTTTTTGGTTGCTAGATTTGGGGTGCTCTCCCCAATTCCTGTCTGCCTTATGGTTGAGGCCTCTCGAGGGGCCGTGGTGCCCAGCCGCTCTCCAGACTGCATGGAATTAGGGACTGGGGCTGGGAGGGATCAAGTGACAGGCTGCAAACAGCTGAAGGTATTGTAGATTTTACTTAAGACCATTCCACTGTCTAGAGACCTAAGAGAGGGAGAGAGAGAGAAGCCTAGAAGTACACACGTCAAATGTTTTCTTTGCTGTTACTTGGGTTGGGCCTCTTCTGGGATTTGGGACACTGAACCAGAGCAGGGTTCCTTTGCTTGACTGTTCCCAGTCCTTAAAATTCCTTCCCTGACTACCCTCCTCTGGGTTCGGGGGCCAAGCGGCCCCTCCTCAGATCATGGGCAGCACTCCATCTCCTGCACCCCCGAGGCTGTCCCCATGTGTGCCAGCCTTTGGGCTGAAGCAGGTAGTGGGAGGGAGTGTGGAGTTTGAGGTGGAAGAGCCATTCCATGTGCTGAGGGGGCGGGGCGTGTGCCTAGTTACCGGACTTCATGGGGAAAAGGTGAGGGCGGCAGGCTTGCTAAGGCCTCCCTAGCCTTTGTAAATATAAACGCAGTAGGCCCAGGGCTTCCCAGCTCCAAGACTTGATTTTATTCCTCATCCCTTTTTTTAAGGCCTTTGTGAGGTTTCTTTGGGGTCCACCACTTCCCTCTGCCTGTCTCCAGGTGGTGCAGGAGATGTGGTTTTTCTCCCTCTCCACGGTTCCCTAGAGCCCCCGTTTCCCTGCCCCGTAGCTTTAGCTGACCCCATGGTGGTGGGTGTGGGGTTGGTGCGCGTGCTCAGGTAAGCTTGGGGGCTCCAGGTAAGCGGTCCCGTGTCCCCCCCCCGGGAAGCCCGCCTCCTCGCCAGGCCCCCAGGAGTTGCCGAGCCCCCCCCATCCCGCTCGGTTTGGACACCCGCAAGGCCGGCATCGGTAAATGGCACCTTTTTCTCTTCATCTGGTTGTTATTTGGGGGGGAGTGGGCTGGGGCGGGGCAGGGTATTGTGGCTGGTTGAGGACAACCCCTAGGCCAGGGCTGGGGGTGGGAAATAGACTTTTTTGGCCTTCCCTACAGCCCCCTGTAAGACAGGCCAGGGGACTGGGCCTGCCCTTCACTGTGCCCTGCCCGAGAGCAGGACTGTGCCTCCCTGCATCTCCCCCTCCACTCCCCTTCCTTCTGAGCCACGCAGGCTGGGGTTGGCCACCCAGCATGTGATGAGCTGGGGGTGTGGAGGGAGACATGGGGTGGAGCCTGGGGTTGGGTGGCAGAGTCAGTCATCTCAGGTAAGGCAGGAATTGTCGGTAGCACCGCACGTCTCCCATGCCTCCTTCCACTTTCCCTCTGTCCCACCTGTGGTATGGGGCCCTTCCAGGCCCCCTGGGAGCACCATAACCTGCCTCTGCTCCCTGCCATCTCCTAAAAATTTCTCCCATCCCTTCTGGTTCATTTTCTGTTCTGATGTCTGTTCCCTCCACACTCACCACCCGCCCCCCAAAAATCGGTGTGAACTGGGGTGCGGAGTGACCCAGATGGGCCTCACCCCCCATCATGATGTGTTAGGGTGCATGCCTGGGGTTGTGGAGGAGCCCTCCACCACAGCAGGGTCCAGCCTTCAGTTAACCTTCAGTTTCTTTGCAGCGACTTTGGCCGCCTTGGCGGGAGGGGGCTGGCTGCTCTGTCATTTTGGAATAGGAAGGGCCTAGGAGGTGGCATCTGGGGGTGGTCGTGCCACTACCCCCCATGATTGGGGGGTAAAAAGGAAGCAGGCTCTGAGATGGAGCAGGCCCCTCCCTGGTTTGGGAGAAGGTTGGTCTGGCTGTAGTTGCCTGGCTGTCTGGTGGGCGTGTGTGAGTGAGTGTGAGTGTCTTGATGGAGGCATATGGGGTTGGGGTTGCTGCAGAGGTGGGCCCTGTCCTGACTAGAGGACCCTCTGGGGACTCCTCCCCACCCCCTCCCCACATCTGTTGCAGCCGCTTACAAGCACGCAGATGGCAAGAAGATTGACGGCAGGAGAGTCCTTGTGGATGTGGAGAGGGGCCGGACTGTGAAGGGCTGGAGGCCACGGCGGCTAGGTGAGCGCATCCTGCCCACACTGGACTCTGAGGCTTATGTGCTTGGTGGCTTCGTTCTTACCTCTTTATTCTGCACCCTCTGCTTTCTGTCTTCTCTCCCTCATTCCTCCTGGCTGCTTACATCCTCCTTCCTCTCCAGTGTGTCCTCTTCTATCACCGTCGTCATGCTGGTGTCTGTTCTCATCCTGGGTTAGAGGGAACAGGAATGGGGCCCAGAGAGGCCAGTATGGCACCAGATGCCAGCTTGCTAGTTACAAGTTGGTGGCTTTTCCCTCTTTATGTCTCAATTTCCTCATCTTGGAAAGTGGGAACAATCTTGGAGTTCAGGAGTTCACTGAGCCTGGCTCAGATGCCCAGCTTGGCAAGTGGCGTATGGTGGGCCTGGTAAATGTCACTGTCTCATTATCCACTGACTTCGCACTTGCTCGTTGTTCGTTAATTGATTCATTGATTTAGTAAATGCCTATTCAGTCACTAGCTGTGTACCAGGCTTCTCTAGTCAGGAGCAAGACATACATAGACAGCTTCTGCCCCTCACTGTCTGTCTCTAATCATCATTCATCAACTCATTTGAGGTCAATTTGTTTGCATGTATCAAAAGTACATTTGAGCTTCCTGAAGTATAAAAGGATCTCCTCACTACAGAATCCTGAGTATCCTTTGGAATCCAGAGAGCTGTGGTGCCAATGGCCCTCTGGAGGGCCTGGTAGCCAGATCTGAAAGCTGTCAAGAGCTCCTTCGGGGACATATGGAGCTTGCTTCTGCCTTGTCCGCTGCCTGTGCAGACTGGTCATTTCGGTGTCTTCCCACCCTGGCCCATTGCTTGACACTCAGTCCAGAATGAATCTGCACAATGGGGTGGGTGGGTCTGATTGGCTCAGCAGTGGACCTGGATCTGCGGCTGAGGTCCTGCCATCCAAACAAATCTGTTGAGGACTGACTCCTGTGAGGGTGAGTGACAGCTCTCAGAGAAGATGGCCTTTCCTGGGTAGATACCCAGAATGGGTCTGGTGCCCTCTGCCCTCACTCCTGCTTCCCAACCTGCTATTCTCACTTGACTCACCTGGGTTGTAGGTAGGCCACATACTCACCTGCTGCATCTCTGAACGTGATAGGTCTTACTCACTCTGGTTTTTCTGGGTGTGGTGGCTTCTTCAGAAACTGCTGTTTTCTGTTGTGCAGGAATCCTGGAATCTGGGAATCTTTTAGCTTGTTTGGCATTCAGACTTTCTGATGGTGGTACCTGGTATATCCTGACCCGATATGTGTGTAAAAATGCATATAGCCCTGGCCGGGTTGCTCAGTTGGTTGAAATATCATCCCAATACACCAAGGGTGATGGGTTCAGTCCCCAGTCAGGGCACATTACAGGAAGAAGTCAACCACTGAGTGTGTGGATGGGTGGAACAGCAGCAGATCTATGTTGCTCTTTCTCTCTCCCTTCCTCTTTAAAATCAGTAAATTAAAAAAACATATATTTTGGCCTGACCTGTGGTGGCGCAGTGGATAAAGCGTCAACCTGGGAACACTGAGGTCGCCAGTTCAAAACCCTGCACTGGTCTGGTCAAGGCACATATGGGAGTTGATGCTTCTAGCTCCTCCCCCCTTTCTCTCTCTCTCTCTCTCTCTCTCTCTCTCTCTCACTCTGTGTCTCCTCTCTAAAATGAATAAATAAATAAAAACTTTAAAAAACATATATTTTTCCATGCATACAACCCAAACAAGTTTTATGAGGCAATAGTTGTCCTTTCTGTGAATAGTACATACTAGTACTTTATACTGTATTCTGTTTCATTGGCTTGTTTTTTTTTTTTTTGTTTGCTTGCTTTTGTTTTTTGTGACAGACAGAGAGAGGGACAGATAGGGACAGACAGACAGGAAGGGAGAGAGATGAGAGAAGCACAATTCTTTGTTATGGCACCTTAGTTGTTCATTGATTGCTTTCGCATATGTGCCTTGATTCGGGGGGGGGGGGGCTACCACATGAGCCTGCAATCAAGCTGGCGACCTTGGGATCTTGAACCTGGGTCCTTCGCATCCCAGTCTGATGCTCTATCCACTGTACCACTGCCTGGTCAGGCTTATTGGCTTTTTTTTTTTTTTACAGGGTCAGAGAGAGGGATAGATAGGGACAGACAGACAGGAACAGAGAGAGGTGAGAAGCATCAATCATTAGTTTTTCGTTGCCATCACAACACCATAGTTGTTCATTGATTGCTTTCTCACATGTGCCTTGACCGCGGGCCTTCAGCAGACCGAGCAACTCCTTGCTGGAGCCAGCGACCTTGGGTTCAAGCTGGTGAGCTTTCGCTCAAGCCAGATGGGCCCGCGCTCAAGCTGGCGAGCTCGGGGTCTGGAACCTGGGTCTTCCGCATTCCAGTCTGATGCTCTATCCACTGCGCCACCGCCTGGTCAGGCTTTATTGGCTTTTTAATGTACCGTTGCAACCCATCTAATTGATGATGTGATCCACTGCTGGGTTGGGACCTGGAAATGGAAGGCTACCTGCTCCGCCCCATAACTGTGACGGACTGGGCATCTGGTCAGTCGGCCTTCTCTGTTTGAATGTCTCTGATAGCCAAGCAGCCTCTGTCCTTTATCACCCTTGCTGCTAAGTCGTCCGTCCCATGGAGCTCCAGCTGCCTCATGAAGTTTTCTTCCCGCAGTGAGCCATGGGAGAGTGCATGGAGGTAGCTGGGAGTGGCGTCCCAACTCTGCCCCTTCCTTGCCGTGTAACCATGGGCAGGTGGCTTCATCTGAGTTTATTTTCCCATCTGAAGAATGAGACTGCCCACTGCCCGTTGAGGTTGTTCAGTCAGTGAGTTGACTACTGTACATGCACCTTTATGTCCTGCATGCTGCGCCACTTGCTGGTTATAGAGAGCAAAGCCAGACCTAGTCCTGCCTCTCCTGTGGTCTAGGCAGGTGGTCATCATGATGCTCACAGATCTTTATACAGTTTGAAACCACAGTTGAAGTTCTGAGAAGGACTGTTGGGTCTGTGAGGACATGTAGAAATATAGTGCAGAACAGCATAGTCTGGAAGGTCAGGGATGGCTTTCTGAATAACGGTGTTTGGGCTGACGTGTGATGGGTGAGGAGTCAACGAGACAGGGAGGAGAGGTCTCTGGGGAACGAAGCGAATGAGCCCCAAAACTGGGGTAGGAGATGGAGAGTATGAGATTGAAAAAAAATGCTTCGAACATAAAGAGAATGATGGGCAGGAACAGTCCACCGGCAGCAGTTTTCGCCCAAGAGGGAGCTGGACTGTTGGCAGTAGGAAGCCATTGAGGGCTCTGAGGCAGGTCAGGTTCTCAATTAGGATCACTGTGGCTCTGGGTTTGGGTTTGGGTTCAGGCGAGGGTGACTTGAAGGGAGGGTTTGACGGAACACTGTGTACCTTACACAGTGGTTAAGAACATGAGTTTTAGCCTGACCTGTGGTGGCACAGTGGATAAAGTGTCGACCTGAGAACACTGAGGTCGCCAGTTCAAAACCCTGCACTGGTCTGGTCAAGGCATATATGGGAGTTGATGCTTCTAGCTCCTCCCCCCTTTCTCTCTCTCTCTCTCTCTCTCTCTCTCTCTGTCTCCTCTCTAAAATAAATAAATAAAAAGAAATTAAAGATAGATGTCTTTTTTTAAAAAAAAACAAACATGAGTTTTAGAGCCTAATTAGAGCTGTTTCCCAGCTAGCGCTTTGTAGAAGTCATCTGATCTCTAAAGCACATTGGTAGGTTAGGAGAGGGCTGGCAAGTGTCCTCACAGTACTCCGCCCCATAGACACCAACAGAGATGTCCATCCCTGTGCTCTTCAATGCTTCTTGTTTTCTGTCCTTCATCCCTGCATGGGCTGACCCTCTGTCCCTCTGCCCACCTCCAGGAGGTGGCCTTGGTGGTACCAGAAGAGGTGGGGCTGACGTCAACATCCGGCATTCTGGCCGGGATGACACCTCCCGCTATGATGAGAGGTAAGATCAGGCAGCTGGTTTCCTGGGAAGGGGGGTGGTCATGTGGGGGAGCTCTGCCACACACCTCTGCCCCCCTCATCCAGGCCGGGCCCCTCCCCACTTCCCCACAGGGACCGGGACCGGGACCGCGAGCGGGAGCGCAGGGAGAGAAGTCGGGACAGAGACAAGGAACGAGAACGACGACGCTCCCGCTCTCGGGACCGAAGGCGGCGCTCCCGAAGTCGCGACAAGGATGAGCGCCGGCGCTCCAGGGAGCGTAGCAAGGATAAGGACCGGGAACGGAAGCGGCGAAGCAGCCGAAGCCGTGAGAGGGCACGACGGGAGCGGGAGCGCAAGGAGGAGCTGCGTGGTGGCGGAGGTGGCGGTGACATGGCAGAGCCCTCTGAGGCTGGGGACGCGCCTCCTGACGATGGGCCTCCAGGGGAGCTGGGGCCAGACGGCCCTGACGGCCCGGAGGAGAAGGGCCGTGATCGTGACCGGGAACGACGTCGGAGCCACCGGAGCGAGCGGGATCGGCGCCGGGACCGAGACCGAGACCGGGATCGAGAGCACAAGCGGGGGGAGCGGGGTGGCGAACGGGGCAGGGACGAGGCCCGGGGTGGGGGTGGCGGTGGCGGTGGCCAGGACAACGGGCTGGAGGGTCTGGGCAATGACGGCCGAGACATGTACATGGAGTCGGAAGGAGGTGACGGGTATCTTGCTCCAGAGAACGGGTATTTGATGGAGGCTGCACCAGAGTGAAGAGGCCTCACATGTTTGGACGTGTTCCTACCCGCCCGTTGATATCATCCTCTCCCCCCCAACCTTGGCCACCACCTAAGTTTGCCATCCAAGGGTAGGAGTCTCCTTATTTGTTCTGGTTCCTTGGATTTAAAAATAAAATTAATTTCGTGTTAATGGGCACCTTGGTTTCTTCACTGCTCCGCTGTCTTCCCCAGAAGACTGTCACCTGACTTGATAACCCAACTCTGGTTTGTGTTCCAGGGCAGGCTTACAGCTTGAGTTTCATGACCAGAGGCTGGGGCTGCCTGGCATACGGATCTGTTTAAAGTGGGGCTGGGGAAGTGCTCTCTAAAGGTCCCTGATCCCTTTATGTTACCCCCCCCCCTTTGTTTACCTCCTCAATGCATAACCTTCACCTGTGGGCTTTCATAGCCCTTGCTTGTGGGAAGGGGTGTGCTGCGCTCTAGGCATTTGATGACTCAGTGGAAGCTGTAGCTCTGAATGTGGGAGGGAAGCTGGATTGGAGAGCAGGGAAAGGGTGAACAAATGAAACAGGAGACACAAGGTGCAGGGTTAGAAGATTGGTGGAACAGGAAGTCCACACAGGGCCAGAATGGGAACAGTCTTAAGTTCATGATGGCAAGTTCACCTGTGTCTTACGTCCTACTTCCTAATAGAGTAATAACAAGAAAAGAGGTTTCATAAGACAACAGAACACTAGTCTGAGGAGCCCTTGAGAAGGAAGCCAGTCACCCTTGCTGGACATAGAGAAGCTCAAGGCTGCAGCTCCAGGTAGAAGGCAGGAGACAAGGTGGAATTTGAATATAACAGTGGCCCTTTGTTTCAGCATTTCAGGATGCCTGGGAGCTGGACATTTGCTGCCTAGGATATACAAGCTAGGACTTAACTTTTGTGTTTTAGAAGTATTTTTGTTTTCAAACTGTCTTAAGAAAGTTTATCTTGAAAGTCACAGAGGTAGAGAGTTGTAGAAGAAATGGGCTGAGGAAACAAGTTACAGAAGCAAATGAAGGGCCCTGGAATATAGGGGAGAGAGGGTTAAGGAAAAGGCCGGAAGGAAGGAGGCAGGAAATGGCCCGGTGTGCTCCACAGAGATAACCCCACCTTAGAAGTTTTTCAGCCTGACCAGGCAGTGGCGCAGTGCATAGAACATTGGACTGGGATACAGAAGACCCTGGTTCGAAATCCTGAGGTCACCGGCTTGAGTGTGGGCTCATCTGGCTTGAGCATGGGATCGTAGACATGACCCCATGGTAGCTGGCTAGAGCAAGGGGTCACTATCTCTGCTGCAGCCTCCTGGTCATGGCACATATGAGAAAGCAATCAATGAACAACTAAGGAGCTGCAACAAATAATTGATGCTTCTCATCTCTCTCCCCGTCTTTCCCTATCTGTCGCTCTTTATCTTTCTGTCTCTTACCAAAAAAAAGTTTTTCAGCCTAAAGACTTGGGCCTGGCCTGACCAGGCGCTGGCACAGTGGATAGATAGAACGTTGGACTGGGATGCGGAAGACCCAGGTTTGAGACCCCAAGTTCGCCAGCTTGAGCATGGGCCCATCTGGCTTGAGCCAAAGCTCGCCAGCTTGGATCCAAGGTTGCTGGCTCCAGCAAGGGGTTGCTCTGTCTGCTGAAGGCCCGCGGTCAAGGCACATGTGAGAAAGCAATCAATGAACAACTAAGGTGTCGCAATGGCAATGAAAAACTAATGATTTATGCTTATCACCTCTCTCTGTTCCTGTCTGTCTGTCCCTATCTATCTCTCTCTCTGACTCTCTCTGTCCCTGTAAAAAATAATAATAAAGTAAAAAATAACTCAAGAAAAACATTAGGGGGCAACCAACGTAGGTGATACTTGAGATTGACTCCTAAGAAACAGAAAGCACGCAGGTGAATTTCATATGTACCCTGGCTTTCCCCTTGGAATTTGCCAGTTTAACATGGGGAAACAGAAAGTGGCAGTTCTCCACAGGGTTGAATTCACAGAGGGTGCATGAGGTTGCTGGGGCTTGGGGATAAAGTTTCCATGTGGGGTATTGAGTCCCCAAGTCTACATATAATTTTCTGTCGAGGTATTTATTTGCCAACTTAAGCTGCTCATCGTCATTGCAGTACCCACGGTGCTCATCAGCAAATAATAATGGCTAAGGAACTGAGCAGAGATCTCAGAAGCCATGCAAGTCTGGGAGAGAGGTTGGGGGTTCAAGGCCTGCTTGGGATCCTCAGAGTGCCACAATATTGGAATAAAGTCACAAGGGAAATAGATCAGGCCCTATCAGGATTTAGGTGAACAGCCTTCCAGAAGAAAACCCTCTCTGGAAGGTATTCAGAGTCTGATTTTTAGTATACCATGCTCAGCGTCTACTCAGGTTATCAGGCATTTTAGAGGACTTGAATTACTGAAAACAACAGGAAAAAAAAAAGACAATAAAAGCCAACCCAGGAATGAGTGGAACTTTTAGAACTGGAAAACAAGTGAAATTAAAAGTTTAGTAGAAAAAAATGTATCTGTATCTGATAGTTGATTAGATATCAGATAACCTGACACATTCCTGTTAAAACTAGAAGTGCTGAGGAATTAAAATTAGATGAAAGAGCCTGACCTGTGGTGGCGCAGTGGATAAAGCGTCGACCTGGGAACACTGAGGTCGTCAGTTCAAAACCCTGCACTGGTCTGGTCAAGGCACATATGGGAGTTGATGCTTCCAGCTCCTCCCCCCTTTCTCTCTCTCTCTCTCTTACTCTCTGTCTCTTCTCTAACATGAATAAAATAAAATAATTTTAAAAAAATTAAAAAAAAAATTAGATGAAAGAGAAATGTCATAATCTCTTTAGGAAGTTAACTGAGAATATACTTTTTTTAAAAAAAGATTTTATTTATTCTAGCCTGACCTGTGGTGGCGCAGTGGATAAAGCATCGACCTGGGAACACTGAGGTCGCCAGTTAAAAACCCTGCACTGGTCTGGTCAAGGCACATATGGGAGTTGATGCTTCCAGCTCCTCCCCCCTTTCTCTCTCTCTCTCTCTCTCTCTCTCTCCTCTCTAAAAAAAAAAAATGAAAAAAATAATAAAATAAAATTAAAAAATATAAAAGATTTTATTTATTCTAGCCTGACCTGTGGTGGCACAGTGGATGGAGCGATAGCCTGGAATGCTGAGGTCGCCAGTTCAAGACCCTGTACTTGTCTGTTCAAGGCACATATGGGAGTTGATGCTTCCTGCTCCTCCCCCATTTCTCTCTGTCTTTCTCTCTCCTCTCTAAAATGAATAAATAAATGTTTAAAAATTTTAGAAAAGAGACAGAAAAGGGAGGAAGGGCAGGGAGCATCAATTCCCCTATGTGCCTTGACTGGGCAAGCCCGGGGTTTTGAACAGGCGATCTCACCATTCTAGGTTGACGCTTTATCCACTGCGCCACTACAGGTCAGGCACTGAGAATATTCTTCAAAGTGAGGAATTTAAAAGAGAAAACAACCCAGTTCAGCAAAACAGTCAAGTCCTGGTGGCATTTTTGTAGAGAGCACTTGGTCCAGCTTGGGATCAGTGGACTGAAGTTTTCAAGGAGTTTCAGGTTAAAAAGACTCAGGCCTGACTGGTGGTGGTGTGGTAGATAAAGTGTCGACCTGGGACGCTGAGGTCGCTGGTTTGAAACCCTTGGCTTGCCTGGTCTAGGCACATATGGGAGTTGATGCTTCCTGCTTCTCCTTTCTCTTCTCTTCCTGCCTTCTCTCTCTAAAATAAATAAAAGATTAAAAAAAAAAAAGAAGACTCAGGCCTGACTGGTGGTGATACAGTGGATAGAGCGTGGACCTGGTTCACTGAGGTCCCAGGTTCAAAACCCCGAGGTTACCAGCTTGAGCGCAGGGTCGCTGGCTTGAGCATAAGATCACACATATGACCCCATGGTCGCTGGTTTAAGCCCAAAGGTCGCTGACTTGAGCAAGGGGTCACTGGCTTGGCTTTAGTCCCCAAATATGCACATATGAGAAGCAATCAATGAACAATACAAAATGCCAAAACTATGAATTGATGCTTCTCACCACTCTGTCTCTCACTCTAAAAACAAACAAACAAAAAGACTCAGTAAGATATCTGTTGTCGCCTGACCTGTGGTGGCGCAGTGGATAAAGCGTCAACCTGGGAGCACTGAGGTCGCCAGTTCAAAACCCTGCACTGGTTCAGTCAAGGCACGTATGGGAGTTGATGCTTCTAGCTCCTCCCCCCTTTCTCTCTCTCTCTCTCTCTCACTCTGTGTGTCTCCTCTCTAAAATGAATAAAATAAAAATAAATTTTGAAAAAAAAGATATCTGTTGTGATGGACAGTTGGAAAGAAATTGAAAATATTGTGAGAAAAACAAAAGTAGATAGAAAATTGCCTGACCTGTGGTGGCGCAGTGGATAAAGCGTCGACCTGGGAACACTGAGGTCGCCAGTTCAAAACCCTGCACTGGTCCGGTCAAGGCACATATGGGAGTTGATGCTTCCAGCTCCTCCCCCTTTCTCTCTCTCTCTCTCACTCTGTGTCTCCTCTCTAAAATGAATAAAATAAAATAAAATAATTAAAAAAAAAAAAGTAGATAGAAATCAAAGGGGAGCCTGACCAGGCAGTGGCACAGTGGATGGAGCGTCGGACTGGGATGCAGAGGACCTGAGTTCGAGACCCCGAAATCTCCAGCTTGAGTGCGGGCCCATCTGGCTTGAGCAAAAGCTCGCCAGCTTGGGCCCAGGGTTGCTGGCACCAGCAAGGGGTCGCTCGGTCTGCTGAGGGTCTACCGTCAAGGCAAATGTGAGAAAGCAATCAATGAACAACTAAGGTGTCGCAACGGCAACAAAAAACTAATGATTGATGCTTCTCACCTCTCTCCACTCCTGTCTGTCTGTCCCTATCTATCCTTCTCTCTGACTCTCTCTCTCTGTCCCTGTAAAAAAAAAAAAGAAAAAGAAATCAAAGGGGAGAAAAAGCTGTTCAATAAAGGAAATGTAGCCTGACAAGGCGGTGGCGCAGTGGATAGAGCTTCGGACTGGGACGTGTAGGACCCGGGTTTGAGACCCAGAGGTTGCCAGCTTGAGCACGGCCTCATCGGGTCTGAGCAGGGCTCACCAGCTTGAGCCCAAGGTCGCTGGCTCGAGCAAGGAGTCACTCGGTCTGCGGTAAGCCCCCTGGTCAAGGCACATATGAAAAATCAATGGACAACTAAGGAACCGAAACGAAGAACTGATGTTTCTCATCTCTCTCCCTTCCTGTCTGTCCCTATCTGTCCTTCTTTCTGACTCTCTATCTCTGCCACATAAAAAGAAATAAAGAAAGGAAATGTAATCACAGAACATTACTTGGGCTCTACAGTAAACAAGTACTTAGACATAATGCAAGCACTTTATTGATTGCTCTCAAAACTGGTACCATAAAAGTACCATGGGAAGAGAGGGGAAAGGTTGTGAGAGCAGAAAATAATATGTAATATGTTACAATGAAAATTGGTAAATTGAGAAATAACAAGTTACTTAGATATAGAAGTGACTAGCAGATTAAACATCTATTAAATTGTTCCTTCTTATAGTGGAGAGAGTTAGAATTGGCTACTGCTTTTTAATATTAGCCCTTCTGTATTGATTTTGTTTTTAAAATCAAGTAGATTATTATTTTTTTTTGTTAAAGTAGAAAAATACTATGAAGGAGAGAGGGATAGACAAACTTGAAAGCTTCCTCTGGCTTTGCAGAAGCCCTTTTCTGGTCTCCATACCCTCATCCAGCCAGTGGGGCACAGCCAGACTTCACATCCTTGTCTACATTTTCTGTATTTCTTTTTTTTTTAATTTTTTTACAGGGACAGAAAGAGGGATAGATAGGGACAGACAGACAGGAACGTAGAGACGTGAGAAGCATCAATCATTAGTTTTTCGTTGCCATTGTGACACATTAGTTGTTCATTGATTGCTTTCTCACATGTGCCTTGACCGCGGGCCTTCAGTAGACCGAGCCACCCCTTGCTGGAGCCAGCGACCTTGAGTCCAAGCTGGCGAGCTTTTGCTCAAGCCTGATGGGCCTGTTCTCAACCTGGCGACCTCAGGGTCTTGAACCTGGGTCTTCCGCATCCCAGTCCGACGTTCTATCCACTGCACCACCCACTGGTCAGGCTACATTTCCTGTATTTCTTTTGCCTCTCTAGAACATCTAATACAACTTTCTTTTTAAAATCTCTTTTGTCGCCCTGGCTGGGTGACTTAGTTCGTTAGATCCTCGTCCTGATACGCCAAGGTTGTGGGTTCAATCCCCGGTCAGGACACATACAAGAATTAACCAATAAATGCATAAATAAGAGGAACAACAAATTGATGTTTCTCTCTCAAATCAACTTTAAAAAATGTTAAGATTAAAAATATAATAAAAACCTTGCCGGAGCCGGTGGTGGCACAGTGGATAGAGCATTGGCCTGGGATGCTGAAGACCCAGGTTTGAAATCCTGAGGTTACCAGCTTGAGTGCAGGGTCCTCAGCTTGAGCATGGGATTATAAATATGACAAGCCCATAGGTCACTGGCTTAAAGCCCAAGGTCACTGGTTTGAGCAAGGTGTCACTAGCTCAGCTGGAGCCCCCAGTCAAGGCACATGTGAGAAAGCAATCCATGAATAGCTAAGGTGCTGCAACTATGGGTTGATGCTTCTCATCTCCTTTCCCATCTGTCTGTCTCTCTTTTTCTCTCTAGCAAAAGAAAAAAAGCTTTTCTCATGGTTTCTCTCACCTGATTTTCTCCTTTTCTGGCCATTCTTTGTCTCTTTCTAACTCTATTTATTTCTTTTTATTTATCCATTATTTTAGAGTGGAGGGAGAGAAGGGGGGAGGAGCAGGAAGTGTTAACTCCCATATGTGCCTTGACCAGGCGAGCCCCGGGTTTCAACCAGCGACATCAGTGTTTCAGGTCGATGCTTTATCCTCTGTGCCACCACAGGTCAGGCCTTTTTCTGACTTGAAATGTTAGGAGTTTGTAGGACTCATTCCTAGATCCTCTTCATTCTATAGTCTTGCCCCCAGCATTCCTGTCCACTCCTATGGTTTTAACCACCTTTGCCCAAATTCTCAAAAATGCTTGCTGGCCTTGGGTACTGCACAAGGCTCCTGAAATTCAAAATATTTCTCTCCTCCAGTGTAGATTGAGCAAAAGGCCCCACAAGCCCCTTAATACCCCCTTCTCCTTTACCTCCCAGTCCTCTTATACAGTGACTCGTCAAGACATGTCCAGACATTTCAAAATATATCCACCTATCTTCCATGCCTCTGCCCTGTCCCCCACCATCAAGGGATACTCAGGCTCGCCCCCTGCCTATACTCTTGCTCCCATCCAATCCAGTTGCCACATGGTGGCCACAGTGATCTTCAAATACATATTTGAACATCACATTTTACTCCTCGGAGTTATCATTAAGTTCAAAATCCTCAACATGCATGTGTCAACACACAAGTCCACGGCTACACTGTATCCTGCTCACCTTTTCACCATCATAATCCACTGCAGTCTTTACTCTGTTGTCCAGCCACTGGGGCCCTTTCTGCCTGGAAAGTGACCCTAATCCCACCTCACCTCGTGATGATCTTACCTCCCAAAACTCTTATGTTAATGTCCCTCTTAGATCATCACCTCCCCACTCCCAGTTCTGATGATAGTCATCTTTGGTTGTCTACCTCCCCTCCATCATAGCCTAAGCTCCGTGAGGGCAGTAGGCTTGTCTGCACTGCTCACCATCATTTCCATCATCTTGGGCCCAGATGTTTAACAAATGTTTGTCCAGCGAATGTGGAAAAAGGGATAGAGAGGAGACAGACAGGTATGGCAGGTAGGACAAATAGACTGAGATGGAAGGAGGTGCAGACAGAGGTTTCAATAGGAGGTTGTCGCAAAAAGGGCGTTGAGGACAAGGCAGCCAGACAGAGGCGGCAGCATGTGCGGCCGCCCGAGCACTGGGACGCAAGCGCAAACCCAGCCGCGCCTCCGCAGGGGGCGCCCGTCGCCTGGGGCGTGGCCTCAAGAAGCCCCTCCCTCCTCGCTGGCGACCCGGCGAGCGAGCGGCTCGCAGCGGTGGCGCAGACATGGCTGCGCTGATGGAACCTCTGGGGCTGGAGCGGGGTAAGCGCGCCACGGGACTTTGCCCACCTGGCCATAGTCTGCGTCCAGGACCCCTGATCCTGTCCAGCCCCCTGCAAAGCCCGGGCGGTGGGCGGACGGACCGGGCAGGAGTGGGCGGGGCGGGGCGTCTTGAGTCCGGAGGTTAGTGGGTGTGGGAGGTTCGTCGGCGAGCGGTCCGGAAAGAGACGTCCGCTGCACACCGCTGTCTGGGTGTGTATGAGAGTCCCGAGGACGCAGGGCGCCCTTGCCACCGGCGACTCTGCGGGTGTCCGACCGGGACTCGGCTATCCTTCCCCGAGTCTGTCTGCGTTCGCCTTGACTCTGTCTCTCACCGCATCTCTCGGTGCTTCTCTGCGTCTTGGCGTCTCTGACTCTGTGTCTACGCGCCCGCCCCCGCCCCGCAGACGTGTCCAGGGCGGTGGAGCTCCTCGAGCGGCTCCAGCGCAGTGGGGAGCTGCCCCCGCAGAAGCTGCAGGCCCTCCAGCGCGTCCTGCAGAGCCGCTTCTGCTCTGCCATCCGGGAGGTGAGCGATGTGCAGCGCCGCGCTATTAGCCGGCAGCCGCCGTCTTCCTTTTGGTCGCTCGGAGTCCGAGGACTACGTTTCCCAGTAGCGCCCGGGGCTGCCCACCTTGGGGTGCCTGTGCGTCAGCTCCGGGGTTTTTAGGGAGTTGTAGTTTCATCCCCGGGTTGCGGGGGCGGGACGGTTCCAGTCTGCAGGCCCCGATTCCTGTGTTGAAGGGAGGGGAGGGCTGACGGCACTTGATGCTGTGTGTCCTCACCAGGTGTATGAGCAGCTCTATGACACTCTGGATATCACCGGCAGCGCTGAGATCCGGGCCCACGCCACAGCCAAGGTAGGCACCCCCTACCCCATCGCTGATGGCATCCACGGAACTTCTAATGTCAGTTATTCCTGGTTCCTCCATGATTTTTGCCAAATCTCTGTGCCGCCCCTTACTATTATTTACTTGTCATTTATTTTAAGTAATCTCACATTTTTAATTTTATTTTATTTTTGACAGTGACAGAGAGTCAGAGAGAGAGATAGATAGGGACAGACAGACAGGAACGAAGAGAGATGAGAAGCATCAATTATTAGTTTTTCGTTGCCGTTGCAACACCTTAGTTGTTCATTGATTGCTTTCTCACATGTGCCTTGACCCTGGACCTTCAGCAGACCGAGCAACCCCTTGCTGGAGCCAGGGGCCTTGGGTCCAAGCTGGCTAGCTTTTGCTCAAGTCAGATGGGCCAGCGCTTAAGTTGGCGACCTCAGGGTCTCGAACGTGGGTCTTCCGCATCCCAGTCCGACGCTCTATCCACTGCGCCATCGCCTGGTCAGGCTAATCTCACATTTTTAACTTAAATGTCACAAAGAAAGGCATCTTTAGCAACTAATAATAGAAAATAGTACCACAAGCCTGCCTAGAAGAGAACCTTAAACACCTATACAATGAAAGCAATGAAATATCAATAAACATTGAAATCTGATTGAACTATAGTTAGAAACTACTTCTTCCTGCTTCCTGGAGGCTCTCAGCTCCATCCAGACCTTGCTTTTCTCTGTTAAAGAGTGAAAATGGCCTGACCAGATGGTGGCGCAGTGGGTGGAGCGTCGGACTGGGATGCGGAAGACCCAGGTTCGAAACCCCGAGCTCGCCAGCTTGAGTGCGGGCCCATCTGGCTTGAGCAAAATAGCTCGCCAGCTTGGACCCAAGGTCGCTGGCTCCAGCAAGGGGTGGCTCGGTCTGCTGAAGGCCCGCATTAAGGCACATGTGAGAAAGCAATCAATGAACAACTAAGGTGTCACAAGGGCAGCGAAAAACTGATGATTGATGCTTCTCACCCCTCTCCGTTCCTGTCTGTCTGTCCCTCTCTCCGACTCTCTCTCTGTTTCTTTTAAAAAAAAAGAGTGAAAATGGCAAGTGTTTCATATTCAAGATACAGTCACACCAAATGGAGACTTTCTGTTTGACATGTCTGAACCATCCAAAGTGAACCAAAAGGGACATGTAGTCATAATGGAGTAATCTTTTGGATTGTAACAGGCATCTCATTCTTGGGAAAAGCTAACTGACCTCCATAGGTCTTCCTGGTCTAGATCCTCTGCCCCAGTCCACATGCCTACCATGGAGGGACCCTCACCTCACAGTGCTTTCTCTCTCCCAGGCCACAGTTGCTGCCTTCACGGCCAGTGAGGGACACGCACATCCCAGAGTAGTGGAACTGCCCAAGACAGATGAGGGCCTGGGCTTCAACATCATGGGGGGCAAGGAACAGAATTCGCCCATCTACATCTCCCGTGTCATTCCTGGAGGTGTGGCTGACCGCCATGGAGGTCTTAAGCGTGGGGACCAGTTGCTCTCGGTGAATGGTGTGGTGAGTGAGTGACTGAGGCAGGGCGGGGGTCACAGTCTGTCCCTGTTTTTGACACTTATTCAACATATACCGACTGAGCACTG
The DNA here is from genome assembly GCA_037038555.1 of Rhynchonycteris naso. Lineage (NCBI taxonomy): Eukaryota > Metazoa > Chordata > Mammalia > Chiroptera > Emballonuridae > Rhynchonycteris > Rhynchonycteris naso. The sequence continues at coordinate 248,434,012 of CM072997.1, read as the reverse complement.
CCTCTATATCAGTGGTTCTTAACCTGGGTTCTATCGAACCCTAGGGGTTCGATGAGTCGGTCTCAGGGGTTCGGAGAAGCCTCTGCCGCGGAGGTAAATACACAGTTGTGTAAAGTTGTGATGACACGCCCTGCTTGGCCATCACTTGCTGCAGAGGAGCATGTTACATTGCTTGGCCAACCAGTGCTGCGGGGGATTTAGTGCGCGCAGTAGTCAATGGCTGTCGTAGTTGTATGTCGTGTGGTTTCTTTCTTAATATTTTATTCATTTTAGAGAGGAGACAGAGAGAGAGAGAGAGATAAAGGGGGGAGGAGCTGGAAGCATCAACTCCCATATGTGCCTTGACCAGACCAGTACAGGGTTTTGAACTGGCGACCTCAGTGTTCCCAGGTCGACGCTTTATCCACTGCGCCACCACAGGTCAGGCCTCTTTCTTAATATTTTAATCCATACTAAATATGTCTAGCAAAAAAAGAAAGTGGTCGGACGAATATGTACAACATGGATTCACATGTATCACGGAACGGGATGGGAGTCAACGTCCTATCTGCATGATATGCAATGCCAAGTTGAGCAACTCTAGTCTCGCACCGGCAAAACTAAATTTGGAAAAAAAAAAAAAATTTTATTTATCACTAAAGAAGGGTTCGGTGAATGCGCATATGAAACTGTTGGGTTTGGTACCTCAAAAAGGGTTAAGAACCACTGTTCTATATTCATGTGCTGGGCACTGCTGCTGACCTCAGCTCTTATCTTCAAGATCACTCCCTCTGATGAGGGAGATAGACCCTGAGTGCAATAATCCTAATCCAAGGAAATAATGAGGAAGACCAAAGCACTGTGATGTGACATCAGACCAGGGTAGATTAAAGAAGTTTTTGTAGAGGAAGGAACATTTGAGTTGGGTTCTGAAGGTTGAGTAGGAGTTATCCAGGCAAATAAGGTGGAGAAGTTGTTATTTGCCAAGGGTGTTGTTGGTTGGGGCTGTGACACTCCTGTGAGATGAAGAGAAAGGGCTTGGTTCTGATGGAGGACTTGGGCATGCGAGTAATTAAGTCACTAGTTAGAGTAAATGGGGCACTAGATGGGTGATTGGAGGGCCTGAGACCCAGCCTAAGAAGCTAGGACTTTGTCTCACGGGTTCTTGGGAGCTATAGGAGGCTTGAGTAGGGCAGGGATAGGCTCAGCTTAGAGGTGTAGAAAGACCCCTTTGGGACCCTGAGGGGGATGGGCTGAGGAGAGAGACTGGAGACCAGAAGGCCAGGGAGGAGACTAGTTTGAGAGTCCACAGTGGAGAGGGCGAGGCCTGAGCTGGGGCCAGCGTGGTAGGGACAAAGAAGAGGGAGTTTGGGCAGGAGGAAAGGGGCTGGGCACTAACTGACTGTGGGGAGGAAGGGGACTGTCCCATGAGGACATGAGGTTTTGGCATCTGAGGGTAACAGGTCACTCACTAACAGTTGGGGTGGGGACTGGGTGTGGGCTGTGGGCCCCAGGCCTAGCTTTCTGTGCACTGTCCTGCAGAGCGTTGAGGGTGAGCAGCATGAAAAGGCTGTGGAGCTGCTGAAGGCAGCACAGGGTTCTGTGAAGCTGGTGGTGCGTTACACACCCCGTGTGCTGGAGGAGATGGAGGCCCGCTTTGAGAAGATGCGCTCTGCCCGCCGACGCCAGCAGCACCAGAGCTACTCGTAAGTCTTTTGCCACCACTCCTTTGGGACCTCCACTACCTCCCTTATCTCCAGATTCCCAAACCAGGCCAATGATCCTGAGAACCTTGATTGCCATTCTCAACCATGGCTTCTCTGCTGGGATTCTGACCCCTGACCTAGACTCTCACACCAAGCCATTCTGGCTTAAAACCCTTGGGGACTCTTAGCTGACTCCCATTCCAAGACCTGGAACCTACTCTTTTTTTTTTTTTTTTTGGAACCTACTCTTTCTGGAATTCTTCAACCCACTTCCCTGAGCCCTTGATTCTGGGACCCTTGCCCTGGCTCTTACCTGTCCCTCCCCAGGTCCCTTACCCTGAGCCTGGCTCCCTTCTCTTCATCCTCCTTGCAGGTCCTTGGAGTCCCGAGGCTGAAATAACAACTGAACTCCCCTTCACCCCCTCCCCTGTACAGTATTTATTGTTATCCGCTCCTTATTTAAAGATCTTTGACCTTCTCTGAGTGTTTGTGTGTCTGTCCTGCATACTGGGGTTAGAAGGTCTTGAGATGTGGGGGAAGGAGAGAAACTGAGGTTGAGACCAGGCCCTGAAAAAGCCCTTTTCAGAGTCTGAGAGCAGAGGTAGAGACTTTCTCCAGGTCTAAAGGTGGAAGTTGTTCAGCTTCCTAGGGACAAGTCTGATTAAGGAGGCTGGGACCCAGTCGGGGTCTGAGTGCGAGCTCAGACCTGAAGACAACACCCCCTACACTTATGAGAGTCTGAGGGTGAACGCCAAGCCCCTTCTGTTGCTTGTCGGACACAGGAGTGTGAAACGCTGCGGGAGCCAGTGGGTGTCCTCTGGGTGGGCGGGGCAGAGCGAACCATTACCCTTGTCCGTCGCGAGCCCTGCGTGAAAGACGGGGGCGGAGGTGCCGCGTGCAGTTCCCAAGGCGGGCGCAGGGAAGGCAGAATAAGGTGCACTCGCCGACCCGGCACTAACTCCCCCTTCCAACCCTAGCGCGTCTCCGAGAGTCGCCCCCACCTTAAAACACAACTTTTACTCCCACCTCGCCGTCCGCCCAGCCCTCCTGTCCTGTGCGGCTCCAGGGCCGGCGCGCGCCACCGCCGGGAGCCGGGGTCGCGACTGGGGTTCCACGCCGCGCGCCACTCGCTCCGGGTGACATCATCTCCATGCTGGGCTCCGCCTTCCGCCCCAGCTGCTTCACGCCGCGAGCCTATTGGCCGACATGTCTTGAGCCCCGCCTCCCGCCCTCCGCCCGCGCGACCCCTCCCGGCCTGTACGGAGGCGGGGTTTAGCCTCCGGCCGGCGCTGACACTGCCTTCCATTGGACACTCACAGCCGTCTGTCAGTCTCCTGTTAAAGGGGCCATGACCGCCCGGGAGCTGTTAGGGGGGAGGGAGGAGGAAAATTTTTTTGGGGGGAAGGTGGGATTTTGGGGGCGCTGGTGGGAACCCCTGGATCTGGCGGCTGCGGCCTCGTGGGGGGAGGCTGAGCGGTGTCAGGGGTAAGGGGCTATTTTAGAGGGTAGAGAGCTAAGACTGTGAGAGAGAGGGGGTTCCCCAGCGCCCAAGCCGGAGCAAGAGACGTGGAACCCGCGCGAGCGGCGGAGACAGGGCTCCGGAGCTATAGATCCGGGCCCCGGCCGCCGCCAGGGGCCCCGCCCGGTCCCCCCACCCCACTCTACGTCCCTCTTGCAGCCCAGCTCCGCCCGCAGCCGCCGCGGACCAGGTAGGTAAGAGCTCGGTTCGGCCTGCCAGGCAGCGCCCACCCCGGGGACCCCTCGCCGAGCTTCGCCCGCCTCCCCGAGATCCTGGAATCCCTTCTTCATCCTCGGGGACCCCAGAGCCCAGATTTCACAGCCCAACCCCAGAGAGTCAGGCGTGCCCCTCCCGGCTCTCGGAGTCCCCAACAGAACCCTAGAATTCCAGGCGTACTGCTGCCTTGCGCTTCCTCCAGGGCCCAGGAGCCTGGATTTCAGTTCAACCCTGGGAACCCTCTGGATCTAGATCCTCCTCCTTGGCTCAGTCCTGGGAGCTTCAGACACCCTCCGCGGCTGTGTCACACTCCCCCAGCGAGAGCCACCCATCTCCGGGTCGCGTCCGCATAGTTCCCCATTCGGGCACCTCGTCTACCCAGCTTCAGCTCTCCGGCTTGAGCAGCCGGCCGCGTCCCTCTGTGCAGGCCGGCTGGAAACTGCCCTGGACACAGGCCCGCTCTGGAGCTGTCCATGGTCAGAGCACTCGGCAGCCTCGCCTCCCCCACCTCCTGCTACCGCCGCCAGAGAGGGGGCGCCGACGGCGCGGGGATACCCCCGCCGCGCCTTTGACCCGGGGATACCAGGGCCCTCCCCGACCCAAACGCCCGGGCCTCAGCACCCGAGATTTCCGGGACCCCAGCACCTTCCTGAGGAGACAGGGCTTCTGAATGTTCCTGCCCGTCCACCTGAGGGACCTTGACATCCGAATATCTAGGTTCTCAGCCTTTGCCCCCTTTCAAAACTCAGCTCAACGGCCCCTGTGCTCTTCAGGGTCCTATTATATACTCAGGCTCCCAGTACCCCAGCACCTGCTCCTTAAGGATTCAAGCGCCATGACTCTTCCTTTCAGGGACTCAGAATGCAATTGTTAATGCAATTATTTGGCATCTGCCCTCCCTTCACCACCACCCCCAGAGACCTAGATGCCTTGTCCCTAGTCGTGCATCCCCTCAGGGACCCAGGCGTTCAGATCCTAGCTTTGGTACTGGCCACCAATTTATACTGAGGCCATCTGCCCCAGCCCTCCCTCCCAACCCCGTCTCCACAAGGATTCAGGAGTCCAGGCCCCCAGCTCTGCCCTCCTTCTGACCAGGCACCTAACTCTTCATCTCTTACTCTTAGGGTCCCAGGTCCCCACAGTCTAACAATCTCCCATCAACTTGACATCTCCCAGTGGCCTTGACAAACTCCTGCTTCATCTCCCTTTCATCTCAGCTGCTGGGCTCCCTGGCTTCTGTTCTTTCCCCTGAGACCCAGCTTCTTGTGGTATTTCTAGCACCCCATTGCCTTCTGAGTCCCCATCCTCTGAGTACACTCTCTCAGGCTATGGGCCAAACATACACCCCTTCTTCCAAATGTGTTCTGTGACCTACCTAGGCTCATTAGATGATCTAGAACCTACTCACTGCCTTCCACATTACCAGTTAAGCATTTTCCCTGTAATGTTCCAGATTCTAGATTCCTTCTAGATCCTGGAATCCCACCTCCCCCAGTCAACATCTCTGTTCCAGCTTCATCCAAGGCATGTTCTAAGTTCTAAGCTAGATGCTAAATTATAGGCATGTCTTTTTCCAGATGAATTCAAATATCTAAATAATCCCCTCAAGCCAAATTCTGTTACCACCCACTCCTCAGACGTGTTCCAAAATTTTAGAAACTGGTCCTTGCTTATTTTCTGCTAAACTTTCATTTTAGGTGTGTTCTAGGTTCCAGCCACATCCTTGTCATTGTTCTCCATTCCATTCTCTTCCCAGGGGAATTCTAAGTTCTAGAATGTGTGTCTTCAAGTTGTGTGCTCTATCTAGTCTTTCTCTGAATTGTGCTGTCTATTCTAGAGTGCACTTTTTTGGTTTAGGTTCCATCCAACTCTACAGTTTTCAATCTAGAGGATTCCCACTAAAGCGTTCTACTCATGTCTCCCTTCCTCGTGGTCTGGGTTCTAGACCAATCTATTCCCACCATCTCTGATCACCTTTTCCTTAGTGTGAGGTTAGTTTAGAACTTGTCCCCAGGTTAATTGTGGGTTTCCTTCTCTATCTGCCACTTCAGCATTCTCAGAATGCTCTAGGCTCTTGCCTCTTCTGGAATCTTCAGCCTAGAAATGTTCTCATTTCCAGAACACTTCGTCTCGCCTTTGCCAGCTCAGTCCTTATGCCAGTAAAATTCCCAGCATGCATCCTTCCACATCTTCCCCCAGGTATGACTAAGTTCCTTGCTACTTTCTAGGTTTTTCTTTACCTCCAGGGCATATTCTGAATTCTAGAGCATACCCTTTTTAGTCTGAGTTCTAGACACATGATAAAACCAAAAATTCAACCCCTGCTATGCTCTATGTTATCCCCTCATCCCTGGTAGGTTGTGAGTTCTGGATAATGTCTCCTGATTAGGGTTGTTGTGCATTGCATTCAGTATATACTTAGATATCATTTTGAGGTCACTGAGTTGTTCTTTAAGTTGTTGATTCCTTCTGGCTTGTTCAAAGTTCCAGACCTCGCTTCCAGAATATGCCCTATGTGCATCTCTTACCCAGATCACATTGTAAATGTAGGTGCATTTGTCCTTTTTGCACTCTGTACAGTGTACCAGTGGATTTCTAGATTTTTGCCCAAACCTACTGTTTTGCTTTCCTTCTCAGTGAATTGAAAGTTCTAGAACAGCCTCCCTAGAGCATCCTGTGTTACATCTCCTGAGTAGGTTCTGGGTTTTAGATAGCAGGTTGGTTTGGGGCTTAAGGCTGTCCTGCCCTTTATAAATGTATTCCTGAACCTGGCCTCAGAGTGCTGGGACTCAGGTGTTTAGATTCTCAAATGCACCTGTTCAAAGAACCGAGAGACTAAGCTACCTCCTCTCCCAGGTCCCAGAGTTCTCAGATCCCTCACAGGAGTTCAAGGACCCAGTCCCAGGCTTTGAACACAGTGTGCACATGGGGTGGGGCTGGGAATTATCTACTCTCAGAACCAGTTATGCCACTTCCAGGAGGGAGAGAAGGAAAAGAGTGAATAGAGTGAAAGTCCCTCCTGCTTTCGGCTGGGCCAGCTGGACCTGTCCAACCTGTGTGCAAGGGCATGGCTCGAGAGAACTCGATTTATCTCCGCCCACAGCTTGTGCACCCAAGGTCCTGGGTCCTGGGGGCTTGGACTACTAGGCTCTGAAGGAGGAGGGGCCTGAAGGCTGGGATTTCTGAGTCTGAGGTTGGAGGTTTAAAGCCTAGACTCACATCCCAGGGGATGAGGGGGGGGGAGGGACTGGGGGGTGAGGGGGTTGTGCCTGACTCCTGGGATTGGGAAGGAGGCGGGTGGAAGCTCAGACTCCTGTATCTGGGGGAAGGGACTCCTGGATTTAAACTCTTGTGACCTGGGGAAGAAGGGAGCTGGATCTTGGACACCAGCATTGTAGCCTACCCCGCCTTCAACCATGCTCTCCCCCACCTCTAAGTGGAATGTATTTTTCTGGAGCTGAGGTCCAGATGAGAAGTTGAAAGAGAGGGTAGTTGAGCTGGACAGTAGGTAACCACGTACCAGTGACCTAATTCTGTGACCCCAGTTTTGTGTCCTCCTGAAGTCATGGTTCTCGGCTGGGGCTGTGTTCTCAATTCATGCAATGGGTTGAGGGAGATGCCGGGCAGGGCCAGAATAGGTAGAGACTGATTCTTCTACGTTAATTCAGGCAGCGCCTGGATTACCAGGCTTCGGTTTCTTGGACCAGGCTGGCCTAGATTTGCTGTCAGTGCCTGATGGAGTCTGAGCTCAGTTTTCCCAAATGTTCTCACCCAGATAGCCAGTACTGGTTTCCTAAGAGCAATGGGTTTCAGTTTATCCTGTGCCATGATCGTAACAGACAGGCCTCAGTTTCTTCTGTTCAATGCCTGCTTGGCCCTGCCTCAGTTTCCTCTATGCAGTATCAGAGTGGCCATGTCTCAGTTTCTCTGCCTATGTCTTGACGAGGCTGGTCTCTGTTCCCTGCCCCTTCCCCGCACCTATAGGCCAGCACCGCCGCCATGATGTGCGAGGTGATGCCCACCATCAGCGAGGATGGCCGGCGGGGCTCGGCGCTGGGCCCGGATGAGGCGGGGGGCGAGCTGGAGCGCCTCATGGTCACCATGCTCACCGAGCGCGAGCGCCTGCTGGAGACGCTGCGCGAGGCGCAGGACGGACTGGCTACAGCGCAGCTGCGGTTGCGCGAGCTGGGCCACGAAAAGGACTCGCTGCAGCGACAGCTCAGCATCGCGCTGCCCCAGGTCTGGGCGGGGCCCGGGCGGGGCCTCCAACAGTGAAGGCGTGGAGAGGGCGGTCCGGAACAGGCGGGACTTAGCAGTTGGGAGGGAGGAGTCAGGGGGCTGGCTTTGCCGATGATGGGCGGGACCTGCACCGCTAGAAAGGGCGGGGCTTATCTGGGAGGGCGGGACCTTGAAACTCAGTCTTGTGCAATGAGGGAGACGAAGAAAGGATTGATCTGATTGTCCCGATCTTACCCACACCTGGACAGGAGTTTGCGGCTCTGACAAAGGAGCTGAACTTATGTCGGGAGCAGCTGCTGGAGAGGGAGGAAGAGATTGCCGAGCTGAAGGCGGAACGGAACAACACGCGGGTGAGGGCTCTTGGGGGGCGGGGCCCAAGTGGTGCCGGCGGGTCCTCAGTGGTGTTGTTGTCTGACCCATTTCGCCTTCCTGTCTTCTGCCTGCTCCCACTTCTTGGGTGGTGTCCTCTGGTCTCCTCTTTCTTTCATGTCCTTACCCTATCTCCATAATGGTGTTTATTCCTGTACCACTCTTTCCTTGACCCCGCCCCTACCTAGATATCCCTCTCTCTTCCTGACTTGTCTTGGTTCCTTACTCCTTGGCGATTCCACTTTATCCATGTATCTGACCCACATGTCTGAACCGCATTTTCCCTCTTCCCTGCCTCTCTTCTCTTGCCTCTTTGACCCGGTGCCCTATCCCTGTAGCTTCTACTGGAACACCTGGAGTGCCTGGTGTCCAGGCACGAGAGGTCACTGCGCATGACTGTGGTGAAGCGCCAGGCCCAGTCCCCGGGCGGGGTCTCTTCCGAGGTGGAAGTGCTCAAGGCTCTAAAATCCCTCTTCGAGCACCACAAGGCCCTGGATGAGAAGGTATGAGAGTGGAAGATCCTGCGTGCAGAAGGGAAACTCGTGGTGGATAAGTGGAGGGAAAAAAGTTGACTCTGATTAGCAATGCAGACTGACACCTGACTAGTTGATGATGGAAAAATAAACGAGGCGGGGCTATCAGTGGGTGGGGCTGCTTTGGTGGCGGATTGGGGATGCACATTCATTATAGATAGTGGAATTCTAACGTGGCCCTGTAAGGCTCGTTCCAGGGGTGACCTGCTTCATCGCCAACTGTCCTAGATTGGATCTGATCGCCATCTCACTCCTGTCCTGCCCCATTCCCAGGTCCGGGAGCGGCTGCGGATGGCACTGGAGCGGGTGGCAGTGCTAGAGGAGGAGCTGGAGATGAGCAACCAGGAGGTGGGGCCAAGCATGGAAGGGAGGCCCTTAGGAGCTCCCAATGGAGTGGAGCTGATTCTGGATTTCATAGTCTATTGGGGGCCGGATACAGCAGAGGGCCAATGGGGTTGGACTCTGGAGAGAACTAGTGGGGTTCCTACGGAGGAAGTCACTGAGCAGAGCTAGAGGAGAACTGTCCAGGAAAACTGAGAGTAAGGATGAGAACCAGGGGCTAACAGGAACTCACTCCTGGGAAAAGTTGGGGCTAACAAGGACAGAAGTAAGGCTGGACTCTCTCCCTGCAGGGCAGCTAAGGAAAGATATAATGAAAGCACAGGGTCTAATGGTCACCCCAGCAGAACCAGGGGTGCCTATGATCTCTCATTAGAGGATTGGTGCCAGTGGAAAGAAAGTAATCTTCCTTTTGCCCTGATCTCCTTTTCCTGCTCCCAGACTCTGAGCCTTCGAGAGCAGCTGTCTAGGCGCCGGTCAGGGCTGGAGGAGCCTGTCAAGGATGGGGACGGGCAGGTGAGAGATAGAAGTCCTTCACTACACTTGCTTTTCATCAATCCTCATCCCTATGGCCACCACTCTGTCCTCTGACTCTGTGACGGTCCTTTTAATGTTTGATATGATCCTCACTGATCCTAGGACATGTGAACTCCTAAGACTTGACTCAGGTCATGTAGCTAACTTCTGTGACTTTCGTGACCCTTACTGATTGATTCACTTGTCCACAAACTCATCCCCCCATCAACTTTCTCCTTGCATTTTCTCTATATCTCTGTTTCCCCGCTCTGGTTTCTGTTTTGTCCCTTCCTTCCTTGCTGTCCCCACTCCAGACCCTTGCCAATGGCCTGGGTCCTGGCGGGGATTCCAACCGGCGCACGGCTGAGCTGGAGGAGGCCCTGGAGCGGCAGCGTGCGGAGGTGTGCCAGCTGCGTGAGCGCCTGGCAGTGTTGTGCCGCCAGATGAGCCAGCTGGAGGACGAGTTGGGCACCGCCCACCGCGAGCTGGGTAAGGCTGAGGAAGCTAACGCCAAGCTCCAGCGGGACCTCAAGGAGGTGAGGCCGGAGACCCTGGTGGGTTGCCCTTTGTCCCTCCCTCTCCCTAACCCTCTCTATCTCCCTTTGTTTTGCCCAAAGTCACAGAGCTTGTGAATGGTGGAACCCGGATTCAATTAATAAGCTCTGTAGATTCTCTCCCTCTCTGAGCCTCAGTTTCCTCACCTGTAAAATGGGACATGACTTTTGTTTGAGGGTTGGCATCAGGAACATACATGGTGGGTTTTCAGTAACTGTTTGTAGTTATGTTATCATTGGGAAATTCTCTTGTGCCTCTAAATCGAATTTCTTTGCGTTTCACCCCATTCTGGCTTATGCCCCTTGATCCTAACTCCCATGCCCCAGGGACTGCTGGGAAATGTAGGCATAGATTCTTGAAGGCTCTGGATGAGAAAGAAGAGAGAGGACTAAGTTTTCATCATCCGCTTGGGCCTTCACCTCACACTTTAAGTCTGAATGGGGCTTGTTTGGAAATGTGGTCTACCACCATGAGGGCTCCCAGATGGAAGTCCATCTCCCATAAGACGCTGGAGCATATTAATGAGGGGGGGGGGATTCTGAGCCTGTACTACCTGAAGGATCTTGGGACATATGTTGCCTCCCAAATGGAAGGAACCTTTGTTACCTAGGAGATTCTAGGGCACTTGCTCTGTGATTCTAAACCTGAGCTGTGCGCCTGACCAGGCGGTGGCACAGTGGATAGAGCGTCGGATTGGGATACATAAGACCCCGGTTCGAGGCCCCGAGGTCGCCCGCTTGAGCGCGGGGCCCATCTGGCTTGAGCAAAAAGATCGCCAGCTTGGACCCAAGGTCGCTGGCTCCAGCAAGGGGTTGCTCGGTCTGCTGAAGGCCCACGGTCAAGGCACATGTGAGAAAGCAATCAATGAACAACTAAGGTGTTGCGACAGCAACGAAAAACTAATGATTGATGCTTCTCACCTCTCTCCGTTCCTGTCTGTCTGTCCCTATCTATCCCTCTCTCTGACTCTCTCTCTGTCCCTGTAAGAAAAAAAAAAAATTAAACCTGAGCTGTGCCAGAAGTTGCTGAAACATCTAAGTCCTTGAGTTTTGAGGCAAGCGGTCCAAGAAGAGTGGAGGAGACTTCCTGTCCCATGAGCCTCAGGTTCATCCCTATGGGGAGGGTCTAAGCCAGTACTGCCCTAGAAACTCAGAAAAGTATGGTACTACTATTTTAACTCTCAAGTGGCATAGTACCTAACGTTGGCTATTCCTGCGAGCCTTTGGCAGGTTTGGTTCCACCATTCTGATGCCCTGACTTTATTTCCCAGGATACGCTGGGGTGCCTGATCTGGGGTTCTAAGCCTAGGCTACCCCCAGGGCCTTTTGGGAGCTGTAGTCCATACGACCCTTTGCCACTTCGCTACTTCTACAGGCGCTGGCGCAGCGGGAGGATATGGAGGAGCGGATCACAACGCTGGAGAAGCGCTACTTGAGTGCCCAGCGCGAGGCCACGTCTCTGCACGACGCCAACGACAAGCTGGAGAACGAGTTGGCCAGCAAGGAGTCGCTGTACCGACAGGTGGGGGTGCAGCCAGAAAGGGGTGAAGGAGAAGTGGTCGTGGCCTGAATGACATGGCTCCTCCTCTCCCCTGTCTCTGTCCTACCTCTAGAGTGAAGAGAAGAGCCGTCAGCTGGCTGAGTGGCTGGACGACGCCAAGCAGAAGCTGCAGCAAACGCTGCAGAAGGCTGAGACCTTGCCGGAGATAGAGGCGCAGCTGGCCCAGCGCGTGGCGGCGCTCAATAAAGTGAGGAGAGACCTGGGGCGCGGCCTTGATCTTCTGGGGGCGGGGCCGGGGCCGGGGCCGGGGCGTGGCCTGAAGGAGCCGGGCCTTGAGTCTGGAGGGGTAGGAGACGTGCAGCCCGGATTCTAGGTGAAACGGTGGTGCCTGAGGTCTAGGGAAGAGGTGGGACTTGGAATGGGTACAGGGCCTGGAGGTTTATGGGAGAGTTCTCTAGTTTAGACTGAAAGGATAAGTGGGCTGGAACATCAACTGAAAAAGGAACAGGGCCTGTAGATGGGGGCAGGGCCTGAATGACAGATGCAAGGTCTGGAGATCCTGCCTGAGAGGAGTTTGGAGCTCTGGGGGCCAGGACTGGAGCCTAGTGGGGCAAACTCAGATGTCATGGATTCTATCCCCTAGGCTGAGGAACGTCATGGGAATTTTGAGGAGCGGCTTCGGCAGCTGGAGGCACAGTTGGAGGAGAAGAACCAAGAACTGCAGCGGGTGAGGGAACGGAGGACTGCAGCGAAGGCGGGGCTTTGAGTCTGGGGGAGGGGCTTAGCTGAGGGTGTGGACTAGGGGCGGGGGCTTAAGAGCACCTGCTGTGGTGCTCTAACTCCCCTGACCCCCTCTCCTTTGGGCAGGCCCGGCAGCGGGAGAAGATGAACGATGACCACAATAAGCGGCTGTCTGAGACAGTAGACAAACTGCTGAGTGAGTCCAATGAACGGTTACAGCTTCACCTCAAGGAGCGGATGGGGGCACTGGAGGAGAAGGTGCGCTCCAAGCCAGCACTCTGAATACCATGCATCCTGGACCACCTCTTGCCCAAATTTCTGGGTCCCAGATCTTTCTCTCAGATCCGTTACCTGAGATCTCCCTAAACCTGGCCATCCTGAATCTGACAGACCTTCCTGCCGTGTTGCAGGGACAACTCTTTCACCTAAACACCCCAAGAGCTGAATTCTGGGGCACCAATGCCTTGAGTTCTTGGCTGTCCCCCAAGCCTTTTACTCCTATGGATCCTCAAACTGAATGCTCTGATTACATAGGATGCAGAATTCTGGGGCTCCCAGTGACTCCCCTACCCTGCTGCATCTTAGGACCTATAGCCCCCATGCTCTCCGGCTCATCAGTCATGCTGAACTCATTTGCCCCACTCCTCTCAGGCCCCCAGAGCATGTCCCTTTCAGGTTCCCCCACTCACTGCTCCCTTGTTCTCCACAGAACTCACTGAGTGAGGAGATTGCCAACATGAAGAAGCTTCAGGATGAGCTGCTGCTCAACAAGGTAGGGAGGGCCTGGCGGGGTGGGGCCGGGCTGGAAGGGGAGGGGCTTGCAGGGAGGACCGAGGCAGTGGAGCTGGCTTCACTGGGGTTGTAATCAGCTGGCAGATGCTATTTCTTTGGGCACATTCTGACCTGACACCTCTATTCCCCTCTCCACAGGAGCAGCTCTTGGCAGAGATGGAGCGAATGCAAATGGAGATTGACCAGTTGCGGGGGAGGCCACCATCCTCCTACTCCAGGTGACAGTCACCCTCCTAACCCACCTGGCACCTCTACATATGGACCTCCTTGGCCAAGCTCATTCTTTCTGGTTCTTAGATTCTCCCTATCCCTCACTGCCTGTCTTCCTGACGCTTCTACTGCTCTCTCTTATTTTTGACCCCTGACTTCATGACAATCAATCCCAGGTTCTTTTTCCTGACCGTTGACTTCAGATCCCTCTCTTAGTTCCCTGACCCCAGGCCCTTCCCCATGACCTCTTATCTGTTTCCTTTTCCTGACCCGTTGGTCTCTGATTGCCATGCCCACAGGTCTCTCCCTGGCAGTGCCCTGGAGCTTCGTTATTCCCAGGCACCTACACTACCTTCTGGAGCCCACCTAGACCCTTATGGGGCTGGCACTGGCCGAGCAGGCAAGAGGAGCCGTTGGTCAGGGGTCAAGGATGAGCCCTCCAAGGTCAGCAGCCACTTCTGGGGCCTGGACTGAGCAGGGCACGGGAGGGCAACAGTGGGAAAGGGGTGTGTACACAGGGCTCTGTGAGGGGCCTGGGTTGAGAAGCAGGGTCTCTTGGGCCCATGCTCTCTTCTCTCTTCTCTCACAACTCCGTCATCCCTGCTTGCCTGGATGTCTCTTCATGTGAACATCCCGCTGCCTGGTGAGAACCTTAGAGGAATGATGGGATGGGGAGAAGGATGGGGTCTGGGGGTGGTGGGTAGGGTGCAGAACCTTTGAGTGTGCGGGGGTAAGTGAGGAGAGTAAGTGGGCTGGGTCCAAGGAAGCAGTGAACTCAGGGGAGGGGTGGTCAGGAAAAGGAACTTGGTCAAGAGAGAAAAGTAGGCTGGAAAAAGTGTGGGGGCTGATTACATAGTGACTGCAGTCACTGTCAGAGGACATGGGCCAGGTCATGTAGGGCGGGCAAGGTCAGAAGAGTTGAAGGAGTCAGTCAGGGCCTACCTCGGCCTTCGCCCACCTGTGGTCCCTCTGTTTTCACAGAGACAGGAGTGGGAGCGATCTGCCCCTGCAGGGTCCATGCCACCCCCGTTTCCTGGGGAGCTGGATGGCTCAGACGAGGAGGAGGTGGAAGGGATGTTCGGAGCTGAGCTGCTGTCCCCTAGTGGGCAGGCCGACGTGCAGACACTCGCCATCATGCTTCAGGAGCAGCTGGAAGCCATCAACAAGGAGATCAAGTGAGCATGGCCCAGTCCTGCTTCACTGCCCCGCCCAAGCCGACCGCATGGCCCTCTGGCTGTGGAGTCTGATGTGAAGACCAGAGCCCATCTCCTCTCCCACCATCCTCAAGGAATTTTCCCAGCCCAATGCCTCCTCCAGTTTCCAGGAGTCCCCCAGGATACACCCAGAAGTTTCCTATCTATCTATCTCATCTATATATATATATCCACCCATCTGTCATCTATCATCTATGATCTTCATCAGTCAATTTCCTGATACAGCAAAGACTACACCTCCAAACATCAAAATTCTCAATCCATTACATCAACACCTTCCAGGACACCATGGATTTCATGGCTTCGCACAACCAGTACCCAGAGATTCCTGGAATCCTAAGAATCTCAACACAACACAAGTACCCCATCCAAAATCACCAAGAACCTCGCTCTAACACATTAAGAACCACAACTCTTCATACCAAGAATTTCTACCTAATATAACAAGAATCCTCAACTTATTAAGAATCACCCATCATATATACACCCTGATGTCCTAGCAACTGCCTTATTCAGAATTTTCTAATAACATATCTTCCTGGGTTCCATCAAATACACCAACATAACTATCACCTTCCATTCAATTTTGTTCTGACTTGAGTCATCGACTCTCACATACAGAATGACTCCCAGACCTTCCCAGATCCTGGGTTGATTTTAGAATCCCAGATCTCATCTTGATCTTATCATGACATTGCTCTTGATGTCCCCCTTGAAACTTGACCTCTAAACCATAAAAATCCCTTTATGATTTCCCAGAACCAGTTGGTTATCATCAGGGTCACCCTGATGCAGACCCTGATCATCTTTCCCTAATCTACTTCCATGACATCTTGATCCTATCATGACCCCTTGATTCCCCTTGAAACTGTGAGGTCATCATAAATCTACCAAGACCTTGAAACTCATTATGCGTTCCTCAAAATTCTTTTGATGTTCCCAAGCTTTTTGGCCCATTGGGATCCCAAACTCCTTCCATTCTTTGCCTCAGTCCTCTCACAGTCTCCCCCTTCACTCCTCAGGCTAATCCAAGAGGAAAAGGAGACAACAGAACAAAGGGCAGAAGAGCTGGAGAGCCGGGTGTCTGGCTCCGGTTTGGACTCGCTGGGCCGCTACCGCAGTAGCTGCTCACTGCCCCCCTCCCTCACCACCTCTACCCTTGCAAGCCCTTCCCCTCCCAGCTCCGGTCACTCAACACCCCGTCTGGCACCCCCTAGTCCTGCCCGTGAGGGCACAGACAAAGCTGTGAGTGTTCTGAAGTCTCCTAAGTTTGATGGGGTGGGTAAGAGGTCAGAAACAGGGTCCCCCAACAGACAGCAACAATAATTCCTCATACCAGGGTTTTTTTGTTTGTTTGTTTTTTGTTTTTACAGGGACAGAGAGTCAGAGAGAGGGATAGATAGGGACAGACAGACAGGAACGGAGAGAGATGAGAAGCATCAATCATTAGTTTTTCATTGTCGTTGCAACACCTTAGTTGTTCATTGATTGCTTTCTCATATGTGCCTTGACCGCGGGTCTTCAGCAGACTGAGCAACCCCTTGTTGGAGCCAGCGACCTTGGGGCCAAGTTGGCGAGCTCTTTGCTCAAGCCAGATGGGCTCGCGCTCAAGCTGGCAACCTCGGGGTCTCAAACCTGGGTCTTTCGCATCCCAGTCTGACGCTCTATCCACTGTGCCACCGCCTGTCAGGCTGTACCAATTTTAGGCATTAAGTTTCTGCATGGGATTTAAAAAAATACTTCTGTGACTAAATGTACTTTTTTTTTTTTCCTGAAGTGAGAAGTGGGGAGGCAGAGAGACAGATTCCTGCATGCACGGAACCAGGATCCACCCAGCATACCCACTAGGGGGGGTGCTCTGCCCATTTGGGGTGTTGCTCTGTTGCAACTGGAGCCATTCTAGCGCCTGAGGTGAAGGCCATGGAACCATCCTCAGCGCCCAGGCCAACTTTGCTTCAGTGGAGCCTTGACTGTAGAAGGGGAAGAGAGAGATAGAGAGGAAGGAGAGGAGGAAGGGTAAAGAAACAGATGGGTGCTTCTGTATGCCCTGGCTGGAAATCAAACCCTGAACTTCCATATGCCGGGCTTATGCTTTACTGTTGAGCTAGCCGGCAAGAGTTACATGTACATTTGAGAACTACCATTAGATCCTCAGAATTGACCTTTGAGGGATGCATAAGAGATATTAACCTTATTTTATTGCCTTAAGCCCAAGCTTTCCTGCTTCCAGGACCTGTAACCTAGTAGCTTTCCTTAGGCCATGCAGATCCCACTCCTGACACCATAAGCTAAGATACTATAAATATGGGTTTGTCAAACTCCAGTGAGACTGCACTCATTGGCTTTCTGTTTCTACAGCTCACCCCTACTTGATCTAGGCTACCTTCAGAAGTAGTGCCCCAAGCCAGAAGCATCTCGAACACCTACTAGACATTCCAATGAATGGGAAGCCCCCAACTTGACTCTAACTTAATACAGCCTTTCTACCTCTCTATCTCCAGAATCACATCCCCAAGGAGGAAGCTGGGACCCCACGAGGAGAGGGGACAGCCATCCCAGGAGACACCCCGCCTCCCACTCCCCGCTCTGCCCGCCTTGAGAGAATGACCCAGGCCTTGGCACTGCAAGCAGGATCCTTGGAAGATGGGGGGCCCCCACGGGGAAGGTCAGCAAGGACAAGATATAAGAACAGAATGGGCTTGCTTGGGAGGATGAAGTGGGAGTGGACAGAGACTTGGGTTGCTAGGAGGCATCCCAGATGGGGTCTGCCCTCACTCTATCCTGTTTATCCAGTGAGGGCACCCCAGATTCCCTGCACAAAGCCCCCAAGAAGAAGAGCATCAAGTCATCCATAGGCCGTCTCTTTGGCAAGAAAGAAAAGGGGCGAATGGGACCACCAGGACGGGACAGTTCTTCTTTGGGTGAATACTCTGATTCCATTCCTTTCTTTCCTTCCTTCCTTTCTCCCTTCCTTCCTTCCTTCCTTCCTTCCTTCCTTCCTTCCTTCCTTCCTTCCGTTTCTTCCTTCTTCTTCTTTACATATGCACTTGACATGCATTAACGTCTTCATTGACTTGGTAATTCATTTACAATGTAGAAGGAACAGGACTTGGCAGAGGAAGAGGAGGGACAAGGAGAGAGCCCTCTGGCATGCCTGGGTGACTGGAGGGACGAGTCAGTTTGTTATTTATCTTTCTTTTTTTTAAGTGAGAAGAGAGGAGATAGAGAGACAGGCTCTCACATGTGCCCCGACTGAGGCTACCTGGCAACTCCCGTCTGGGGCCAATGCTCAAATCTACTGAGCTATCCTCAGTGTCCAGGGCCAGTGCTCAAACCAGTAGAGCCACTGGCTACAGGAGGGGAAGAAAGAGAGAAGGGGGAGAGGGAGAGAAAGGGAAGCAGATGATCACTTCTCTTGTGTGCCCTGACTGGGGATCGAACTTGGGAGGTTTGCACGCTGGGCCAATGCTCTATTCACTGAGCAAAATGGCCAGGGCCCATTTAGCATTTTTGTAAACAGAGAAAAAAGAAGGAGCATCCTAAATGCATGGTACTTGGTGTGCTGGAGCCAGCTTGTATCTGCTTGTGAGAGCCAACACTTGAATTTTCAGGAATTTTGTGAGCTGCTTGACATCATGTTGGTAGCTTGAAATTGGCATAGGGGGATTATTTACACCATGGAAATTGGCAAATGCTACAAATCAAGGAATATATCCTTCCTCCTCAGGGAGCCAGTTAAACATTTACCGGCACAGCACAGCTACCAACATGGCCAGACAAATGAACTTTCTATTTTGGGGATGTCTCCAATTTATTGTCTGGGAGGTGACATTGGTCCTTGTCTGGCTTTTATCACTCCCTCTCTGTGGCCTCATTTACTACTCCCTGGGGCCTCTGCTTTCCTGGCATCCTTCTCACCAGCCCAGCACAAAAGATTGTTTCCACCTTGAGACTCTCCAAATTTTGGTTCCTCCCTGTCTGCAGCTGGAACACCCTCAGATGAGACGTTGGCTACTGACCCTCTGGGGCTAGCCAAGCTGACAGGTCCAGGAGACAAGGACCGAAGGAACAAGAGGAAGTGAGTGTGAGAGTGGGTAGAGAGGGGGGCCTTACAAAGATTCACATGCATTTTATTTTCATCTTCTGCCATGGTTTCTACTCATAAAAGGTGTTTTAAGAAGGGGTTGTAGTGGAGGGATGGGGGTCTCTACCCCTGAGTGTTCCTGCCCTTGCCCCCTCTCCCTAGGCATGAACTTCTGGAAGAGGCCTGTCGCCAGGGTCTGCCCTTTGCCGCCTGGGATGGTCCCACCGTGGTCTCCTGGCTGGAGGTACTGGGGCACAGAAATGCACCGATTCTTGATCTTCAACCCCTATGACAGCCCCAATATCAGGGTTGGCTGAGTCCACTTCCCAGCACCATCCTCTTAGCCCCGATGGGCTTGGGCATGGGGGCTCTGGGACCGGTTAGGCTTCCTATTGATCTCCCTGTTGTTATTTATTTATCCTTCTGCCCCACCCCCTGTCCCTCTGGCCACGCCCACCTTGATCTGGGTTGCCTGTTGCTTCTATCTCCCCCTTTCTGTCTCTCTGATTCCGTGTCTGTTTGCCTGTCTCACACCTCCTCTGTCTTGTCATTGCCCATATTTCTCCCCATGTCTTTGCTCCTTTCTCTCCCCATGTCTATCTCCCTTCTCTCATGGTCTCTGTCTCTCCCCATCCCTCTCCTTCCCTTTTGAGTCTGGTATTACCTTTCTTACGCTCCTACTTTTTCTCCCTGTGTCTTCCTCTGGCTCTCACGTCCCTTTGACTTGCTCTGTCTGTTTCTTCCCATTGCGGACTTTTTGTGTCTTTCCATTTCTCTCCCACTTGCTTTTCCCCATCGCTGTCTCTGTTTCTCCCTTTCTTCCTCTCTCCCATCTCTCCCGTTTCTCCTGTCTCTTCTTCATCTGTCTCTCTCCCCCCCCTCCTTTTGCTGGTCCAGCTGTGGGTAGGCATGCCCGCGTGGTATGTGGCCGCTTGCCGGGCCAATGTCAAGAGTGGTGCCATCATGGCCAACTTGTCGGACACGGAGATCCAGCGCGAGATCGGCATCAGCAACCCGCTGCACCGGCTCAAGCTGCGCCTCGCCATTCAGGAGATGGTCTCGCTAACCTCGCCGTCCGCTCCCGCCTCCTCCCGCACGGTGAGCGCCTGGTGGCCAATCCCAGACCTTGTTACCCCAAGGCCCCGCCTCTTTTCCTCAGACTAGCCAATCGGGGCCTGTTTACCCCAGCCCCTCCCCATGGACCTAGTCCCTAAAGCCACCCAGATATCTCTGGGGGAAGTTTTCCTCAGGCCTCCCTGCCTCCCCTAACCCTCGGTCCGTTTTGAACACCGCAGCCAGAGGCACCCCATCCTAGAGAAAAAGCCAAAGCCATTTGGTTCCCTGCAAGGCCCTTGATGAGGGGCCCCTGTCCCCTCCTTCCTGGCACCAGCTGGTCCTTTTGCCTGGAGTGCCCCTCCCAGTTTTCTCCAAGGTTGACTCCTCATCCCTGAAGTCTCAGCTCAAGTGTCACTACCTCCAAGAGGCCTTCCTAACTCAACAGTGAAACTAGTCACAGGACTGTCACCCCAGGATATTAGTGTCAGATTTTCCCCTTTAGCATTTACTGTCTTCTAATATTTTATTATTTCATTCCACACAGAAAATTATGTGTACCCTGCCTAATTCAACAATTGTTAACCCTTTTCCATACTTGCTGTGTACATGTGTATATTTGTATTTGAAGACAAATATGATTTGTGGACAACATTACAAATTAGCCCCCAAGATGACTTCATCAGGCATCTTTCCCCTACAAAGCCACCATGCCTTTGTGGAAGCCCTTTCACCCTCCATAACGCCCCGGTCCCCTCAGTCCACAGGAAACGTGTGGATGACACATGAGGAGATGGAGTCCCTTACAGCCACAACCAAGCCTGTGAGTGCCCCCTGCTGGCGGCCGTGGGGGTGACACTAACTCTTCAAGGGGCGGAACGAGGTGGTGGGAGGGCGAGTCTGTGGCAGTCTGTCCGTCTGTTCGTTCCTCCCTCCCTCTTTCGCCTGCCCCTTAACCCACCCTTTCTCTCCCCTCTTCCCACTAACGGGTCAGGAGACCAAGGAGATCAGCTGGGAGCAGGTAGGGGGCGCGGGGCGGGATGTGGGCGCATGAACAGATTGTGCACGCTGCATGGACTCCCCTTCTCTGAGCCCCGCCCCTACCCTCGCCAAAGCATTCCATCATCACCGCGCCGGGGCGCTGCCCCAAACTCGGCTCTGTACTGTCCCACTATGGCTTGGTGGGGGTCTGTGTAGAAGCCCGATGATTCTATTGTTAGCTGCT
This sequence comes from Rhynchonycteris naso, assembly GCA_037038555.1. NCBI lineage: Eukaryota > Metazoa > Chordata > Mammalia > Chiroptera > Emballonuridae > Rhynchonycteris > Rhynchonycteris naso. Next base: position 248,413,222 of record CM072997.1, on the reverse strand, counting down.
AGCGTGGTGCACGGGCGATTCCATTATTGTGGGTTGTGGGGGCTCCAGGGGTTGTTCTCTTGCTATAACTAGAGCTGCTGTGCACCCGCTTTCCCGCTGGTTGAGGGGAAGAGACTGTTCCACTGTACTCGGCTAAAGGGAAAGCATTTTGGGAGCGGGCAGCACAGGAGGTTGAGAAGCTTGGGAGGAGGAGGTCCACTTTATTCCCAAGAAAGGGGAGGCATGAACTTCCCTGTGGTGGGTGGCAGAACTGTATTGCACTGGGCTCTGTTTCCAGTCTGGGGAGGGACGGAGTGTCTCCTTATGCTAAAGTCAGTGAAGGATTTGGGTCTGATTCAGAATATTGTCCTGAGTCAGGTACAGCATTAAACGAGTATTTTCCAGACAGTGCAAGGGTGATGGATGGATCCATTACTCTGTTGTGGGGAGAGCTATGCTGGAAGAACCCATTGTCTTGACTTGGGAGACAGTCATGTTGGACTGATCTGCTGTTCTGAGTTGGGACAATGATAGATTAGTGTTTCTCCAACCTTAATGTCCAGATAACGTCCCCTGAGAATTTTGTGAGAATGCAGATTCTGATTCAGTAGCTTGGGGTCTGAGATTCTGCAGTGCCAGCAAATTCACAGCTGATAGTGATGCTGTGGGTCCAAGGACCACAGCTTGACTAAACAAGGGGCTGTTCTGTCATTACAAAAGAGTAGGAGACAACTTTGGTTTGGTCCACTGTCCTGAGCAGAGATTGACCATTGTCCTGTTATGAGCTAGAAAAAGAACAATCTTGGGTTGGGGGGAAGACTGTATCCTTTCATACATACATGACCCCTCTGACACCTCCCCACCTACCCATGGCCCCAGATCCTGGCATATGGCGACATGAACCACGAGTGGGTGGGGAACGACTGGCTGCCCAGCCTGGGGCTGCCCCAGTACCGCAGCTACTTCATGGAGTCACTGGTGGATGCCCGCATGTTAGATCATCTTAACAAAAAGGAGCTCCGCGGCCAGCTCAAGATGGTGGACAGCTTCCACAGGTGGGGGCTGCCTGGCCAATAGGGACAAGCCAAGGGGAAGCCCCACTTCTAGTGAATCTTTTGCCACTGGGACTGGTGATGGGAAATTCTTTGGATTATCCTTGGCCCTTTATCCTGGATTCTCAGAAAACTGACTCTTGTGTCCCTTACAGCAATAAGATGGTCCACTAGGGCCTGATCTGTGGTGGCATAGTGGATAAAGCATCAACCTGGAATGCTGAGGTTGATGGCTCAAAACCCTGGGCTTGCCCAGTCAAGGCACATATGGGAGTTGATGCTTCCTGCTCCTCCCCTCTTCTCTTCTCTCCTCTCTCTGTCTCTCCTTTCTAAAATGAATAAATAAGATCTTTCTTTATTTAAAGATGGTCCACTAGGAAAAGTCCAAATTTTGAAACAGCTTGGCTAGTTGAATCCATAGCCCTTTCAGGTTAGCCAATAGGAACTGCCTGTTGAAAATACAGGTACCCCAACTTTGAGAAGGTCAGCAATCACTGACCCAATGGAACAACTCCCTGACCTCTCCCAGAAGACCACAGCCAATGAGGAGGGCCCAATAGGAGTAACAGTCATTAGGGTTATGGAAGCTCATCTGTGATACCACTTCCCCTGCTGATCAGGGTGAGTCTGCATTATGGGATCATGTGCCTGAAACGGCTCAACTATGACCGGAAAGACTTGGAGCGGAGGCGGGAAGAAAGTCAGACCCAGATCCGAGGTGAGTAGAAGAGTAAAACTCCCTCTGGGAGCCAGGTGGAGAGGTTTGGGGCAGGGCTGGAGAGAGGGTGATCAGAGGAGGGGAGGGAGGCCAGGGACGAAGAGCCCTACCATGAACTATAAGGTAGAGTCAAGGTAGGGGGCGTGGCCAGGAAAGAGGAAATGGGGTGAAGGTATGGGCTAAACTGGACTGCCTTGCAGCTGAGGGTTCTTTGGTTCCCAGACGTGATGGTGTGGTCCAATGAACGGGTCATGGGTTGGGTGTCCGGACTGGGACTGAAGGAATTTGCCACGAACCTCACGGAGAGCGGGGTGCATGGGGCGCTGCTGGCCCTGGATGAGACTTTTGACTACTCCGACTTGGCCTTGCTCCTGCAAATCCCCACACAGAATGCACAGGTGAGCTAGCTGCCTCTTGGCCTGGGTCATACTGGGCATCCTCACCTCGTAGTCTGCATGCTGCAACCTCTCTCCCACCTCTCCTTCCCAGGCTCGGCAGCTCCTGGAAAAGGAATTCAGTAACCTCATCTCCTTGGGCACAGACAGGCGGCTGGACGAGGTGGGCGCAGCAGCAGCAGCTCAGGTCCGGAGCTGAAGGGGTCGGGCTTGACTGCCAGGAGTCGAGGCTGGGGGCGGGGCCAGGATAGGGGCGAGGTTGAAGAAGCTCTGAGATACGAAAAGGGGTGGAGTCAAAGGAAGGGGTGGAATCATAACCGGACCCCGGTCCCTTGCTTGGATGCCCGGCCCATGTACCTAGGACAGCGCCAAGTCCTTCAGCCGCTCTCCATCCTGGCGGAAGATGTTCCGAGAGAAGGACCTCCGAGGTGTAACCCCTGACTCAGCTGAGATGTTGCCCCCCAACTTTCGGTCGGCTGCAGCAGGGGCCCTCGGCTCGCCGGGGCTCCCTCTTCGCAAGCTGCAATCGGAAGGTAGGCGGCTCCCCAAAGCGGCAGCCCTTCCTCCCTTCCCCGTCTTCGGGTGGGAAAAGGACCAGGTCAACATTCCAGAAGCCTCCTCTGCAGGTTTTAAAATGGCCTAGCCCATTCTCCCCCACTCATGGCAAATGGGCCGCTCCAGTATGCCAACTCTCTTCTGAGTGTGCGATGGATTAATCTCCCACCCCCTTGCCATGGTGGGAAATGAACTCGCCTAGTGTCATCTGGGGCACCTTGGATGAATCCAATGCTGCGGGAAAGGGGGGGAAGCCAGCGAGAATTCAAGCTGTCGTCATTTCAGAAGGGGAATTCCAAGGAAGGACGCTTGGAGTTGACGATTGGAGAAACCCTGGGGAAGCTGGGCTAGCGGGCTGGCAGGCGCGCTTGTACGTGTCTGTGTGTGTGCGTGCGCGCGCCCTGCACCGCTGCTCGATCCAGGCTGAGCTGCTGTGCGCTCTCCCTACAGGCCACACTTCTGGGAATTCCCGGGCAGACGGGGTTTCGGTCCGGACCTATTCCTGCTAGTGCAGGCCTCCAGGTGAGGACTGTACTGGGCAATCTTGGGGGTTCGGGGCAGCACAATGGATCTTCACTGCTCCACGTACTGCCTGACGTCAATGCAGGTGACCTCACTCGGATGGAAGAATCTCTCAGAGGCTGGGCTGTTTCTCCTGCCCAGAGTGTGGTCTTGCCGGGTAGCCTGGGCAGGGGAGCTCGCTCAGTGGACTGGACCATCTGTGGAAGGACTAGAGGATGAGTGCGCGTCTCCGCCTCACAAATGGATTGGGCCTGGACCAAACCACATGAACTGGACCGAGAGGGGGAAAGAAGAGAGCAGGAAGAAGTCCCGCCCCAAACTTCCACCTCCCTTTTCTCTACTTTGTAATTTATTAATCAGTTTCCGTTGGGAGATGGTTGCCCATTCCCCGCGGAAAGGGGGCGGAGCTTCCCTCCGGGCCGCATGCGAGGAGAGGCTGCCTCCTCCCCTTTCTCCCCAATCGCGGGGCTCAAGTCTTCCTTCTTCGTCCGAAAGGAGGGGAAGGGGACTCGCTGCTACAAGCCTCGCCCCCTGTGCCACTCAGTCCCGCCCTGCCCCCTCCGGTCGCCAGTTGTTGGGGGTCAGCTGTTGGCGGAGTCCCTCTCCTCAGTGTCTCGTGTCCCTGGGGCCCCTCCGCCCCACGTGCTGTGGCCGTGTCCGTGCCCCAGGGGTAGGGAGCACAGAACTGCGTTCCCCGTTCTCCTTTGGCTCCGGGGTTTGCATGGGAGAATCCTCTTTCCAAGATGCCACTGGGCGACGTGGCGTGGGGGGAGGGAGGACAGTGGGGGAGCCCTCGCCCCAGACTCTAGGTCGGCCTCCCTGCCCCGGGCGTCATTCAGTGATCACGGGTAAAGAGAACTGTTTCAAAAAGCTCCCATGTTGACTGAATTCTTTGTCAGGACCTTAAACTAACCACCGGGAGGACCCAGGAGTCCAAGACCCCAGTCACTACAAGCGTTCCTCGGTGCCCGGGAAAGCCTGACAATGAGGTTTCGGGGAGCACATTTATTAAGAGAAATAAATATGGCTTGTGGGAAGTGTTTGGAGGGCCAGGGAAGTACGTCTGCGCGCAGCCGCACGGTGGAGTCAGGGTTCCGGAGTTTCCAGCATGTCCGCCAGGGCCCTGGAGAGGATGACGCAGAGGTTAGAAACCAAAAATATCCACAGCTCACCCCAGGGCGCTGAAAGATAGTTAACTTTCCCATTTTACCGACGGGGAAGTGGAGTCCCAGGTTCGTCCAACTCAGCGGGACAGCGTCTCTCTAAACAGGGCCCTAAACCACCCCCTCTACACACTTACTGGTACAGGGACGAGGAGAAGTAGTCGACGTAGCTTCCTGTGAGAGAGAAGAGAGAGGCTTGAGGGGTACTCCACGGGCAAAATTAGGGAGTCACTTTTCTCTGAGATCGGGATCAAGGCTAGCTCAGCGGTGTGTGTGTGTGTGTGTGTGTGACAGAGAGGGACAGATAGGAACAGACAGGAAGGGAGAGAGATGAGAAGCATCAATTCTTCGTTGTGGCTCCTTAGCTGTTAATTGATTGCTTTCTCATATGTGCCTTGAACGAGGGATTACAGCAGAGTGAGTGACCCCTTACTCAAGACAGCGACCTTTCGGCTCAAGCAAGCAACCATGGGGTCATGTCTATGATCCCACGCTCAAGCCAGCGACCTCAGGGTTTAGAACCTGTGTCCTCTGCTTCCTAGTCCACTATCCACTGCGCCACTGCCTGGTCCGGCTCCGCCCTCTTTTTAAAATTTCTTCCCCAAACCGAATTCCTTCCACTGGGACTCCTTTGCATGTCTTGTTTGTTCCTCCTTCTTCAGGGTGTCCCCATTTTCAAGTAGCCCCAGTCCTTCGAATTCTTCTTACTTTGGCCCCGCCCACTCGGATCTAGGTCAGCCTCTCAACCTGCACCCATTCTCGCCTCCAAGGATTCAGCATCCATCCCCAGCCTTCTCTTGGCCCAGGCCCCGCCCCCCGTGCCCCGCCCCGCCCCACCCACATACTTTCAGCCTTGGCCGCGCGATTCCACACCTAACCTCTCCCCAGAACCTCCCAGTCCCGCCTCTCAGACTGGGGGGCGGTCCCTACCAGAGTTCGCCTCACTGGGCCCGCCCCTTCCTCCGGTTTCGCCTGAGCCGGCCCACCCCGCTCACCTGGAGTGCACACAGTTTCGCAGACTAACGGGCAGAGGTAGCAGAACTGGCAGTGCTGGGGACAGAGATGGGAGACAGAGTGAGTGGCAGGAGGTAGTCAAGGGCAGAGTCACGATGGGGGCTCGGTCAGGACGCTAGGTAGGTGGAGGTTAAGGTCAGAGGCAGGATCCAGTGTGGAGTCAAGGCTGCGTCAGGGGTAAGGGGGTTTTGGTCAATTTGAGGACAAGACAGAATTTGGGCCTGGGGGTGCTCAGACAGTCCTGGGCCATCCTGAGGCTGGGTGGAGCCTTGAGTCCTGAGGATGTCGCACCTGGCACTGGTCGCAGTGCTCTCCCATGTTCTCCTCGTCACAGTGGCAGTTCTCACATTCAGTGCATCGCTGGGGACCGGAGGAGCCTCGTTACATGCCAACGCTAATCTTTTGGGGGTGGGCTACCCGCCCGTCTTCCGCCCTGCTCCCAATTCCTACCCTCATTACTTCCAACACTGTGCTCAGTATTTTCCTCCAAACTCAGTCTTCCCTGATTGGTTTCCTATGGCAGGGGGATTCCGCATGCCCCCACAACCGCCACCGCCCCACGCTGGACCTAAGGATGCGCTCACTCTTCATCCCCTTTCCTATTTCCCCACAGCCTGTCAATCTCCCAGCCCTGGGGTTGTCCTCCCTCCCCTGTCCCCACTATTTGTCAGGGACCTTCCTCTCTCCACATCCACAAGTACAACTCAGGTCTCACCCACCCCTTCCCTGACCATTGATCGCCACAGCCTCCTCCATAGCCTCCTGGCCTCCAGTCTGTCCCCCATGTGTCCCCAGAAGTGTCTCTCTTCACCTGGAGCTGCCTTTGCCCTTCTTTTGCTCAGAGCCCTCCTAAGGCACCCCAGGGCCCTGGGACAAATTCCAGGGACCGCTTGGTGGATGGACTTGGGCTGGGGACATACATTGCAGAAGGAGCAGTAGCCACACAGGGACCCTGGCTGGTAGTTCCCGTACACTTGGGCATCTTGTGGACCTGTGGGGACAGGAGGGCAGCAGTGACCCAGACTGACTCAGCCCCTCCCCGCTCCCACCAGACCCGATCACCTACCTGTGTCTTCACCGCTTTCCTCCTCGCTGGAGCCACCTCCAGCCGCTTCCCTCCTGGCCAGCGGGTTGGGGATAATGGTGAAGGGGAGCTGGTCTCCCTCCAGCCCCTCCTCCTCGTCTTCCTCCTCCTGCTGGTCTTGGCTCAGTGGGGACTGAACCTCAGCCCTCTCTTCTCTCCTCTCATCCTCTTTTTCCTCCTCCTCTTCTTCCTCATCTTCCCGGCTCATGCTGAGGCCATGGCCTTCTTCCTGGTCTTCCTCATCCTCCTGGTTCAGGCTGCTATGTTGGATGTCTTCTCTCTGCTCTGAACCTTCATCTTCCTCATGGGAGTCGTGGTCTTCTTTCTTCTCCTCTTCCTCCTCAGAATTTCTTTCTCCCAAATGGCTTCTATCCTTGACCCCTGTGTGTTCTAGGGACTGGGGGCTAACCTCCTTGATGGACACTCTCTGGCCAGTTCCTTCATCTCTGTGGCCTTGCTGTCTATGGCTGGGAGCTTGATGACCAAGCTTGGCAGAGCTGTCCTCATCTTTCTCCTTGGGGACTCCGTGGTGGTGATGGCCAGAGACTTCTGTTTTATACTCATCTGGGAAGTCTTCCTTCTCAGCGCTCCTGTGGCCTTGTGGTTGGTGGCTTGCAACATGGTGGCTGAACTTGACTGTGATCTCTTCCTCCTCATCCCCAAGGTTATAGTGAGTATGTCTGGGAATCTGATGCCAATGTTCAGTGGACACAGCCTCATGCTCATCATCCCTGTCTCCATGTCCTCGATGTCCATGGCTGGGGACATGATGGTGTTCATCTGACGTGTCATCCTCTTCCTTCCTGTGGTCTCGGTGCCTGTGGGCCTGGGGTCCATACTCATTAAAGACATCATCATCATCATCATAATCCTCTTCCTTCCCATGGCCTCGGTGCATGTGGATCTGGGGTCCATGCTCATTAAAGACGTCATCATCATCATCATCATCATCATCTTCATCTTCATCTTCTTCTTTGTGGGCTTGGTGTCCATGGCCAGGGACATGATGGTGTTCATCTGACACGTCATCCTCTTCCTTCCCGTGGCCTCGGTACCTGTGGGCCTGGGGTCCATACTCATTAAAGACATCATCATCGTCATCATCATCATCATCATCCTTTTCTTCTTCATGGCCTCGGTGCATGTGCCTGATTATACGATGTTGGTACTCACTGGACACAACTTCGTCCTCATCCTCATCTTGATGCCCATGGCTCCTGTGGCTGTGAAAGTGGTGCCCACGCTCTGATGAATCATCCACACCTTCATCCCCATGGCCTCTGTGCCCATGGGCCTGCTGAGCACGCTCTGTAAAGACCTCCTCATCAGAGATGTTCTCGTCTCCAACCTCATAGCCTTGGTACTCGTGGCCTTGGAGTTTGTGACCATATTCCCTGGAGACATCTTCATCCTCTTCTCCATGGTCTCCGTGGCTCCAGAATTGACGTCCACTCTCTGTGAAAACACCCTTGTTTTCCTCTCTATGGCTGTGGGTGGGGTGGTCAAACTCACCTGACATGTCCTCCGAGGGCTCAGAGACACCTGCATTGCTGTTCCAGTTGCTGAGGCCAGGCCCACCCCCTCTCAGCTGCTGGGTCATAGCGGGGGGGAGGAGCAGGCTGGCCACGGCAGCCCAGAGGAGAGAAGTGTGCAGCCATGGCCCACAGTGGCCCATGGGGACAGATGGGCAGCAGAACTCCCAGCTGGTCCTGGCTGACACTTACAGCTGTGTGGATGAACGTTGGGGGTCCTTGTCTCTTTTTGGGTCTTTCTCTTTCTCTCCGTGTCTTTCCTTTGCTATGTCTCTGTCTCTCTTAGCCTGTCTGCCTTCCCCTGGCCCTTGCTGCCGGCTCTGGACACCCCTGTGAGGCAGTCTCAGGAGCCCCCTGACCCCCCTCTTGGGCCCTCCCTCCCACTTCCCAGCCAATAGGGTCTCTCCCCTCTGCTCTCTGTGGCTAAATTTACTCTCAGCCCTGAGTTATTCTGGGTCAGTTATTCTGCCCTTCCCCTTCTGCTCCTCCTCCTCCTCCCAGCTGGGAAAGTGTGGGTGAAGGGGTCTCTCCTTGGCCAGGAGAGGGGGGGCCAAGGGACTTGACTTTGGACTACCAGCAAATTCATGTCTGGCAGCTGCAAAGAAAACAGCTAGACTTGTAACAGGCCAAGTTGGGGGAGCCTGGAGAAGCTGGGGACCAGGAGGGATGTATCTGTGGGGTGAGCCCACTGCAATGAGGGTTGGGAGTTAGACTGTGTGGAGGGGGTCCTGGCCAGAATAGGGTACTATGTTGGGAGAATGGATGCCAACAGGAAGGCCTTAGAGAGGGGCAAGAGGAAGCCGGCCCCCAGCACACATACCCATGACCTCCTGTCCCTGGAACTCAGGTCTGGGGGCAGGGGACTGGGCCAGACCAGGGCTATAAATACAGCAGGGGTGCTCAGATTACCCAGGAGGCCGCAGCTGTCCCTGTCAGAGAGCTGGCAAGCGACATGTGGCGCTGCCTGCCCATGTGTCTATATCTCCCACTCTTCGTCCTGTCACTATAGCTTTTTGGGTCCCCATTCCTGTTTATGGTTTCCCCCTCTCAGTTTCTGTCTTTCACTCTCTCAGGGTCCCTGTCCTCCCTCCTCAGGATTATGTCCCCCCACCGCCCCCGCCCCACTCTTCAGTCTGTCTTTCTCACTCTGTCTTCCCCTACCCAAGTCTTTATCTCTCCCTCTGAGTTAATGTGTCCCCTCCCTCACCTGACATTTCCTCTCTTGGTCTCTGTTCCCTCTCTCTCAATCTCGCCCCTTCCCTGGTCTTTGTCCCCCTCTCTCTGGGTCTCTGTCCCCTTGCTTTAAGTCTGTGCACCGCACCCCCCGCCGGTCCGTGGGTCTCTCTCCGGGTCTCCGTCGGGCAGTCCTGTCCCGCCCTTTGCCCCGCCTCGCGCTTTACGTGTGATCGAGACGCCACGCCCGCCATCCCGACCTTGGCCCGCCTCGGGATGGGCTGTGAAGTGGCAGATCCGGTTTGTTCTGGGCGGATCTGAAATCTGGGCTGGTGGGGTGGAATGTGGGGAGCCGGATAGGTTGCGGCGGCTGCGACAGCATGGTGGGTCCGGAGAAGGAACAGGTACAGTGGCCGCACCCCTGGATCTGAGGGAACAGGAAGCTGGGAGCCATGTCTCTTGGTTCCCAAGAGGGGGGTGCTGGAGACCCAGATTCTTGGGTCAGACGAAGAAGGGGTTTGGAGGTACATGGATTCCTGGGTCTTTGGGAGCAGCTAGGAGGGGGGCTGTGTTGGGGTGGAGACTGCTGGGTCTAGGGAAGTAGGACGCTGGGGTCGCTGACTTCTGGTGCTGAGCAGGGCACAGGGTGAGTGACTCTTGTCCCATAGAACTAAACTGGGGTCCTCCCACCCCACCCCTTGTCGCTGTCCCCAGAGCTGGATCCCCAAGATCTTCAAGAAGAAGACGTGCACGACATTCATCGTTGACCCCACAGATCCGGGGTGAGGAGTTCGCCCTGGGGACCCGCCCGGAGGTTCCCAGACCGTTGGCCCCGCCTACCGCAGATACCACTCTTTGCCCCCCCATTCTTGGCACTGGGGACACTTCCAAGAGCGTTCCCTGGTGGCGCTGTCCCTGGGGGAGGGTTTGAGTGTATGCAGACACTTCCCATTTCCCGTATTCCACCTCAGGGTCAGTGTTTAAAAGCGCCAGGACTTGGTTCTGTCTCTTTCTTTCCCCGTCTCTGTCTGCTTGTGTCACTTTCTGGTTTTCTTTTTTGGCTGTCTCTTGTTTTATCCATCTATCCATCCATCCATCCATCCATCCATCCATCCATCCATCCATCCACCCATTCACCCATCCAAGAAACCGTCACTCAGCGCTCCCAAGACAGTATACGTTACAGGAGCACAAGCTCTGCCAGGATTCAAATTTTGCCTCGAAGACACATGCTGTGTGGCTTTGGGCAAATCATTGCACCTCTCTGGGCCTTATCTTCATCTGGACATAAAAACACACCCTACCTCCTGGGGTTTTCATGAGAATTAAATGCTTGTGATAATTCTGGAACTGTGCCCAGCATAGGGTAAGCACTGAGAAATGTCTGCACTCCCACGGGAAGGGCACAAGTACTGCCCGTGCAGGCCCCGTGTGCTGGGTGGCCGGGACTTCTCAAGAGACCGATGGGCTGTTTGCCACCCGTGAGCAGCTGCTGGCCTTCAGCGATGCTCTCTCAAGTGGGTTCTGGCTTTCTAGTTATTCTCAAGACAATCTTCAGGGCATGGGAAATGTCAACATTCCTACCTTAGTGTGTGTTTTGTTCTGAACATATTATATTAGTGCAGTCTGGCTTGCAATTATGTATAAACAGACAGATTTATATTTATGGGGGTGAGTGCCCAAAAACTTACTGGTGGACACTAGAGTGTGGTCAGGAAAGTGTTGTAACCTCTCGTCTAGCTTTGCTAAGGCAGGGAGATCAGAGCTGCAAAAGGCGTGTCCTTAGGCCCCATGGGAGTGGAAAGGGGGCATCTGGCTAAGAGTAGGCAGGAGACAGTGTCACTAATTCTTTTGGAGGAGTGGCCAGTGAGATGACATTTGAAGGATGAATTGGAGTTTGACAGTTGAAGGCAGGAACATGGACAGTGATTCCAGGAGTGGGAACAGCATGTGCAAATTGCCCTCTATTGACAAGGTGATGCAACTTGAAAATGGAACAAGTTTCAGGGTGCAAGAGTGTTGTCATGAGTGGAGGCTGAAGGGATCGACTGGGCCAGACCTCACCGGGCCTCAAATGCTACCCCGAGGGTCTGGGACTTTGTCCTGGGGTGCTGGGGAGCCACAGGAATGGCAGGGTCAGCTCTAGGTGTGGAAGGACCTTCTGGGGGCCATGAGAGGATGGGTAGGATTTCAGGAAGCCAGAGAAGAGGCTGGTCAAGGGTCCGGGTAGGAGGGGACAAGGCCTGAGCCAGGCCAGGGCTGTGGGGACATAGAGAGAGGGGACGAGGGCAGGAGCTTGGAGACTGCTGGACTTGGGGAGTAGTAGAGTGGCTCCTGGACATTTGGCCTGAGGACTGGGAGACAGTGGGGCTATCCCCAACATGAGGGACCCAGAAGGATGAGCAGGTTTGGGAAGTTTCGGAGACAGTGTGAGATCTAGTGAGTTGGAAGGGCCCAGGTGACTCAGAGGAAGGTCTGGGACTGGAATGTGAGAAGTCCTAGCTGTCGGTGGCCATGGAGACTGAAAGTAGGTGAAATGTTACAAGGAAAAGTGTCAAGTCAAGGAGGTTGAAAACTGGCAATTCTCTGACTGATTTTTTTTTTTAATTTTATTTTTTTTGGAAAGGCAGTTTGAGAAAACCTATCTCTGGATGCCTCCCCCCGCCCCCCAACATGCCTCAAGCCACCATGGCCTCTGATACAGCCGCTTACTTTCCACCTGATATTTCTTTCCCTTAAGTGGCATATCTGGCTCCTGGGGCCACTGCGTTTCAGACCCGTGTACGGAAGCCATGTGGTCCTGTATCTGGGGTCCTCCAACACTGACAGGGGTGCGGAGGAAGGAAAGCTATGGCAGAGGGAGGGACAGAGCCGCTAGGGGGGCAGGGGTGCTCAGCCAAGGAAAAGACTTTCTGGAACCAGAGTTCAGCTGTGACCAGCGCCACTCGGTGATAGTCAGATGAGACCTGAATAGATGCCATTGTGTTTGGGGACATCTAGGTAATTGCTGATCTCATTGGGAGCAATTTCAGTTTGGGTGGCCATCCTAAAGAGGAAGGAGGGTAGGAGGTGAGAAGTGCAGAGGGGAGTTGGCCAGCACTGCCACCAGAACTTTCTGCAAAGGTGGAAATGTTATTTATTTCTTTATTTTTACAGAGACAGAGAGTCAGAGAGAAGGACAGACAGACAGACAGACAGGAAGGAAGAAAGATGAGAAGCATCAACTCAGCTGAGGCATCTTAGTTATTTATTGGTTGCTTTCTCACATGTGCCATGACTGGGGTGCTCCAGCTGAGCCAGCAACCCTGGGCTCAAGCCAGAGACCTCAGGGTTTCAAACCTGGGTGCTCTGCATCCCAAGCTGATGCTCTATCCACTGTGCCACTGCCTGAACAGGCCAGGCTGAATTTTTTAGTATATGTGCTGCCGAAGTGAGCACCAGGCTGAATTTTTTATTGTATTTTAACTTATTTGACTATGAAGAGCCCCATGTGGCTAGGGACTATTGGACCACTCAGGTTCTGAAACATTCCATGAATAAATTTTGCAGGGAAGGGCTAATGGCAAGTAAATGGAAGGAGGGAGACCAAGGATGGGGTTGAGATGGGTGAAAGGATCAAGTGGGTAAACTGAGGCATGGCAGGAGCTTGGTGGGAGGCTCAGGAAGGAGGTGGGGTGTGTCCTTCGCTGTGATCCTCACCATGCCAGAACTGGGCTGAGTGTATGCATTCTTCCTACATGTGGGACGGGCAGCCATTCGTTTTTTGTTTTTTTTCTCAAGTGAGAAGCGGGGAGGCTGAGAGACAGATTCCCGTATTCACCCGACCAGGATCCACCTGGCATGCCCACCAGGGGCAATGCTCTGCCCATCTGGGTGTTGCTCTGTTGCGGCTGAAGCCCTTCTAGTGCCTGAGACGAAGGCCATGGAGCCATCCTCAGCACTTTGCTCCAGTGGATCCCTGGCTGCAGGAGGGGAAGAGAGAGACAGAAAGGAGAGGGAAGGGCAGAGAAGCAGATGGGCACATCTCCTGTGTGCCCTGGCCAGGAATAGAACCCGGTACTTCCACGTGCCGGGCTGATGCTCTACCGCTGAGCCAACCAGCCAGGGCCAGGCGGCCATTCTTTTGTTGAACCAAGGTTTGTCTTCACAGCTCTTACCAAATCCACGTGCCACTTGTGCCGTCCTTCCCATAAAACTGTCCTGCAAGTCACAGCTCTCCATTTCCATAAGTGCAGGTCTCCCCTGACTCTGAATTCTTTCTGGAATCCGGGATCCGAGATTTAGGTACATTTGCAACTAAATCCCTCATCCCCAAACCTGTGCTCCTTGCTCTTTAAAACTCAGGTGCTGATCGCATTTATATAGCAAGGGCTGCTTGTACATTTATTTAGGAAAAATGGTGTCATACGTGATTCATTTGCCGCAGTGAGAAAGAAGCCTTAGAAGACAATTACAGTAAAAAGCAAATGAAGGTATTGACCTTCTTTCTCACTAGATGCTGTGCCAGCCCAGTTTTCTGAGCTTGGAGATGGCTTTTCTGTGTTAGAAAGAAAGCATAGCAAGAGATTCAGCCACCAGCTGAGCCTCTCTCCTTGACAGTAATGGGGGTGGGGTGGGGGGGACTGGAAAAGGAATAACTTTCTGACTGTGTTTGTTATTCAAGGTTATTTTAAGCTCTGTGTGGAGTTTATGCAGAGTCTGGTATGCAGCCCCCATTGCAGGGAACTTTGCATTATGTCATTGGCTCCTCTTAGTTCTACAAAGTAGACTGTGTTATTGTCTTTTCTTTTTTTTTAAAGGGACAGAGAGAGAGTCAGAGAGAGGGATAGATAGGGACAGAAAGACAGGAACGGAGAGAGGTGAGAAGCATCAATCATTAGTTTTTTGTTGCCGTTGTGACACCATAGTTGTTCATTGATTGCTTTCTCACATGTGCCTTGACCGCGGGCCTTCAGCAGACCAAGCCACCCCTTGCTGGAGCCAGCGACCTTGGGTCCAAACTGACGAGCTTTTGCTCAAGCCAGATGGGCCTGCGCTCAAGCTGGCAAGCTTGGGGTCTTGAACCCGGGTCCTCCGCATCCCAGTCCGACGCTCTATCCACTGCGCTACCGCCTGGTCAGGCTGTGCTATTGTCTTTTCATCTGAGGAGGCAAATTAGCTCAGAGAGGTGAAACCATTTGCCCAAAGTCACACAGCTGCCTTCATCTCCAGTACACGTGTGCTCTCTGAATCTGTCTCTGGTTTTTCCTTTTCATGGTGAATATGGTCACGTGGACTGGGGGCAGCGAGAACCCCCTGAAGGCCCTGTGGGCCCAGTAAGGGCCTGTTCATACTTCCTTTCTGGTGAGCAAGGTGACTGACTGTCTCTCTTCCTGCCGCAGTGTCTCCGTTAGGCTGGCTGGAGTCAGGAAGGCAGGGCCAGGGTCAGCAGGGACTGTGACTACCTCTGGGGGCAGGCAGAAGAATGAACACTTCTCCAGGATGCTTGGGGCTAGTGGGGACACCTCTGGGTTTCATGGTCCCCCTTATCCCTCCCCTTCAGAGGGCTCTTGTGCCAGTGTGGGCGTCCCCGGAGTGTCCACCTGTCGGTGGCTGTGGAGGATGCATTTGGGGCTGCCGTGGTGACCATTTGGGACAGTGACTTACACACCACAGAGAAGCCCACCGATGCCTATGGGGAGCTGGAGTTCTTGGGTACCAGCCGCAAGGCCAGCAATGTGAGACCTGCATGTCTAGGCGGGCCGGTTGGCAGGGGGTGGACTGCATGCCCCAGGGGCTCAGAGCTGGGGTCCGGCGTGCCCCAGCTGAACACTGTGTCTCCCCATTTGCCCATCCCTGTCTCACCCCACTCTCCTCACTTTGGGTCTCTGGTTGTCACCCTACCCTTCTTTCTCTGGTCTCTGTCTCCCTCTCTCTGGGTCTCTGTCCCTACACCTGAGTCTCTGTCATCCACCCTTTGTGTCTCTGTTTCTTTTTCCCTGGGTCTCTGTTTCCTTCTTGCTCTCTGCCCCCCTCCTCGTGTTCCCTTTTCCCATGTGTCCACAGTTCCTCCGGCTCTCTGACCGCACGGATCCAGCTACAGTTTATAATCTGGTCACGCGTACATGGGGCTTCCGGGCCCCAAACCTGGTGGTGTCAGTGTTGGGGGGGTCGGGGGGCTCTGTCCTCCAGACCTGGCTGCAGGACCTGCTGCGCAGCGGGCTGGTGCGGGCTGCCCAGAGCACAGGTGACTGGGCTGGGTGCGGGCTGTGCCTCCTGGGCTGGGGCTGGCTGCTTATCGCCCTGCTGCTCTGGGATGCTGTCCCCCCTCCATCTGTGTCTGTCTCTACCTCTCTCCTTCTCTCTGTCTCTCCACCCTCGTTTCTGGACCTAGCCGCCACTCTGTGTGTCTCTGTGTAGGGGCCTGGATTGTCACTGGGGGGCTGCACACAGGAATTGGACGTCATGTTGGTGTAGCTGTGCGGGACCACCAGACAGCCAGCACTGGGGGCACCAAGGTGGTGGCCATGGGCGTGGCCCCCTGGGGTGTGGTTCGAAATAGAGAGGCCCTCACTAACCCCAAGGTAGGACCCAGGAAAAGGAAGAGTTTGTGGGCCGGGACTCCTGGGTCTGAGGGAGGAGGGGCCTGGGGCCTGGAATCCCGGGTGTGTGGGGGGGGAGGGGCAGGAGTTTGTCCTCCCCCCCTGTGGTGGAAAAACTCCCTGGTTTGGCCCATCTGTTCCCCAGGGCTCATTCCCTGCGAGGTACCGGTGGCGTGGTGACCCCGAAGATAGGGTCCAGTTTCCCCTCGACTACAACTACTCAGCCTTCTTCCTGGTAGATGATGGCACCCACGGCCGCCTGGGCGGTGAGAACCGCTTCCGCCTGCGCTTCGAGTCCTATGTTGCCCAACAGAAGACAGGTGTGGGAGGTGAGTGGCTTCTTTTTTAAATATTAAAAATAATCTTTGCCCTGGCTGATTGGCTCAGTGCATAGAGCATTGGCCTGGCGTCCGGACATCCCAGATTCAATCCCCTATCAGGGCACACAGGAGAAGCGACCATCTGCTTCTCCTCCCCACCCTCTCCCTCTTCTCCTCCCGCAGCCAATGGCTTGGTTGGTCAGAGCGTCACCCTGGGCACTGGGGATAGCTCCGTTGATTGCAGCATCAGCCCCAGACCTGAGTTGCTGGGTATTAAATTAAAAAAAAAAAAAGTGAGAGGACGGGAGATAGACTCCTGCATGTACCCTGACCGGGATCCACCTGGAAAGCCCACTAGAGAGCGATGCTCTGCCCATGTGGGGCATTGCTCCGTTGCTCCTCAGCAACCGAGCTCTTCTTAGCACCTGAGGCAGAAGTCATATGGAGCCATCCTCAGCGCTAGGGCCAACTCGCTCCAATTGAGTCATGGCTGCAGGAAGGGAAGAGAGAGAGAGGTCCCTTTCACTTAAAAAGAAAATCTGGTTCTTTACAAACATTTCTGCTTAATGCTTAATTTTTATTTTTTTGCTAGAGAAACAGTGAGGGTCAGATAGATAGGAAGGAGAGAAATGAGAAGCATCAATTCTTTGTTTCTCATATGTACCTTACCGGGGGGCTACAGCAGAATGAGTGACCCCTTGCTCAAGCCAGCGACCTTGGACTTCAAGCCAGCAACTTTTGGGCTCAAGCCAGTGACAATGGGCTCACGTCTATGATCCCACACTCAAGTCAGCAACCCCAGCGACCCTGCACTCAAGCTGATGAGCCTGCGCTCAATCAGCAGCCTTGAGGTTTTGAACCTGGGTCCTCTGAGTGCTAGGCCAATGCTCTACCCTCTGCGGCACCAACTGGTCGGGTTCTGCTTCATTCTTAAACTTTACTTAGTGACTTTACTCTTTTATTTTTAAAATTGTCATACCATAAAACTTAAGTTTTGGGGGTGTGCAGTTCTGTGATTACAGATTCATATGACCATTTCCACAGTCAGGACACAGACCAGTCCTGTTACTCTGAAGACATTCGTTCCTTGTGTGCCTCAGGCCCTGGCAACCACTGATCTCTTCACCACCACTTTCATTTCTTTCTTTTCCAGAAGGTCACATATAAATGGAATAATATAATACATAACCTTTGAGTCTGGCTTTTCACTCAACATATATATTATGGCAGCTTCAATGTGCATCCTTTGGAACATATCAAATTATATAAAGGTATATAAAGAAATAGTTAATTATCTTTCCTATCTATCTTCAACCCCCTCTACTGGGTTAATCAGTCTTACACAATTTGGACTTTATCCTTTTATACCTTTCTCTATTGCTTATAAAATTCTGTGCAATTATATTTCCACTTTTATGGTGTTTCTTTTTATACAGTACATGTATAACACTTTTTAAAAAATGTTTATCCTATTGAGAGAGAGCGAGAGAGAGACAGGAACAGTGATCTGTTTTGTGTGTGCCCTGACTGGGGATTAAACCCGTAACCTCTGTGCTTTGGGACGATGCTCTAACCAACGGAGTTATCCAGCCAGGGCCACACATTACACTTTCTTATGGCCATTCCTTTAGGTCCTCTCTTGCATCCTCTTCTGATAATAGCTGTATGTTATTCCTTGGTCATGGATGTACCATCTGTTATTTATGTTTCTCAATTAATAGACACGTAATGTTATACCAGTGTTTGGCGCGACAAGCAATGCTGAATAAATATCTTTGTGTGAACGTACAGAATTACATACAGGTGTTTTAAAGTCTCTGCAGTAGACTCCCTGAGTGGTATCACTGTATGTGTATATTAACAGATAGACTAGATAACTTTCTAAAAATTTGTAGCAATTTTCACTTCCATCACAAATTTCTGAGAACGTCCTTTTCCATTCAGTCTCAACCAGCTCTGGATACTCTTGTTTTAATTTCTTTTGCGTATGCCAATTTGATGGGTAAAAAGTAACATCTCACTTTTATTTTTTATTTTTTATTTTTTTAAATTTTTATTTTTTTACAGGGACAGAGAAAGAGTCAGACAGAGGGATAGATAGGGACAGACAGACAGGAACGAAGATAGGTGAGAAGCATCAATCATTAGTTTCTCGTTGCCATTGCGACACCATAGTTGTTCATTGATTGCTTTCTCACATGTGCCTTGACTGTGGGCCTTCAGCAGACGGAGCAACCCCTTGCTGGAGCCAGCAACCTTGGGTCCAAGCTGGCGAGCTTTTGCTCAAGCCAGATGGGCCCACGCTCAAGCTGGCAAGCTCGGGGTCTCGAACCTGGGTCTTCCGCATCCCAGTCCGACGCTCTATCCACTGCGCCACCTCCTGGTCAGGCAGTAACATCTCACTTTTAATTTGATTTTCTAATTTATCCAATACTATTAAGAGATATAAACATATATTTATTTGGCCAGTCAGATTGCCTCAATTATGAATTGTCTATTCATACATACCCTCTGTAAAATTTTAAACTGATTCTGGCTATTAGATGTATCGCAAACTTTTTAAGAGATGCTTTAATTATGGCTTCTATTTCCATACAAATGCTATCATTTTTATGTGGTTAGATATATTTGTTGTTTCTTTGTAGTCCCTAGGTTTTTTGCTTTTAAAAAAAGGTTCATCCCACTTCATTTCAATAGAAACATTCTCCCTAAGCTCCCTAAGTCTTGTTTTTAATATCTTACTTAGATTTTTAGATTTAAAAATGTAATCTATCTGGAAATTATTTTTATATCTCTTGAGGTAAGGAGTCTTTGCTTACGAATAAACCATCTTTTCCCAGATGATTTGAAATGCCACCTCAGTTACATATTTAGTTGCCTTACACATTGAAATCTATTTCTGAACCTTTTACTCTCTACCTCCCTATTCCTGTGCCAAACTATGTTGATTACATAAGTTTAAAGATGTTTTGCCCTGGTTGGATAGCTCAATTGGCTAGAGCAGTGATGGGCAATCTTTTTTAGCTTGGTGTGTCAAAATTCGCCAAAAAACCAAGCATAACTCGGGTTGTGTGTCACTTCGAGAAAAACGGCCTAACCAGAAGTCCCAGAACTAGACGCTCTGTGCCGGAGTTCTGTTGTTTTGGCCTACAGACCTCCGGCACAGAGTGTCTACACTACAGCAAATGTTTTATCCTCGGCTACTGCACCTGGCTGTGCAGGAGCGGAGGATGAAACGTCCTTCTCGGCATGCGGCCCCATAATTCTCTGGTATGCGGCCACGTGTCATTGAAAATGGCTATGCGTATCAGTGCTGACATGCATGTCATAAGTTCACCATCACAGGGCTAGAGCATCGTCCGGCCTTGGCCAGTTGGCTTAGTGGTAGAGCATCGGCCTGGTGTGTGAAAGTCCCGGGTTCAATTCCAGGTCAGGGCACACAGGAGAAGCAACCATCTACTTCTCCACTCTTCCCCATCCCCTTCTCCCTCTCTCCTTTCTCTCTTCCCCTCCCACAGCCATGGCTTGATTGCTTAAAGCACATTGCCCTAGGCGCTAAGGATGGCTCTGTGGAGCCTCCTCCTCAGGTGCTTAAAATAGCTTAGTTGCAAGCATGGCCCAATATGGGCAGAGCATCGGCCCCAGACTGAGGTTGCTGGGTGGATCCTGGTCAGGGCACATGTGTGAGTATGTCTTCTATCTTCTCTCCTCTCACTTGGAAAAGAAAAAGAAAAAGAATAGCCTGACCAGGTGGTGGCGCAGTGGATAGAGTGTCGGACTGGGATGCGGAGGACCCCGGTTCAAGACCCCAAACTTGCCAGCTTGAGCGCGGGCCCATCTGGCTTGAGCAAAAGCTCGCCAGCTTGGACCCAAGGTCGCTGACTCCAGCAAGGGGTTGCTCGGTCTGCTGAAGGCCCGCATTCAAGGCACATGTGAGAAAGCAAAGAACAACTATGGTGTCGCAATGGCAATGAGAAACTAATGATTGATGCTTCTCACCTCTCTCTCTCCGTTCCTGTCTGTCTGTCCCTATCTATCCCTTTCTCTGTCCTTGTAAAAATAAAAAAAATTTTTTTAAAGTCTATCTTAAGAAAAAAGAAAGAAAAAGAATAAAGGAAAAAGAGTGTCCTGAAGCACAGAGTTTGCTGGTTACATCCCCGGTCAGGGCACATATAGGAACAGATGGATGTTCCTGTTTCTCCCTTTCCCTTCCTTTCTCTCTAAAATCAATAAAACAAGCATTTAAGAAATTTAAAAAATGTTTTGATATATATTAAAAGGATTTTATTTTTATTTATTTATTTTTTTTACAGGGACAGAGAGAGAGTCAGAGAGAGGGATAGGTAGGGACAGACAGGAAAGAAGAGAGAGGTAAGAAGCATCAATCATTAGTTTTTCGTTGCCGTTGTGACACCTTAATTGTTCATTGATTGCTTTCTCACATGTGCCTTGACCGCGGGCCTTCAGCAGACCGAGTACCCCCTTGCTGGAGCCAGCGACCTTGGATCCAAGCTGGTGAGCTTTTTGCTCAAGCCAGATGGGCCTGTGCTCAAGCTGGTGACCTCGGGGTCTCGGACCTGGGTCTTGCGCATCCCAGTCCGACGCTCTATCCACTGCGCCACTGCCTGGTCAGGCGAGAAGCATCAGTTCTTCATTGCAGCTCCTTAGTTGTTCATTGATTGCTTTCTCATATATACCTTGACTGGGGGCTACAGCAGAGCAAGTGACCCCTTGCTCAAGCCAGCGACCTTGGGCTCAAGCCAGAGACCTTTGGGTCATGTCTATGATCCCACACTTAAGACAGCGACCCCCGCACTCAAACCAGATGAGCCCATGCTCAAGCTGGCGACCTCTGGGTTTTGAACCTGGGTTCTCCACGTCCCAGTCTGATGCTCTATCCACTGTGCCACCACCTGGTCAGGCTCTTGTATCAATTCTCTTACAACTTCCTGGGACTATAAATCATGTTCTTTTTCAAATAAATTTCTTGTTCTTTTCTAGATTTAAAAAATAACAGTTTTTGCCCTGGTTGGCTGGCTCAGTGGTAGAGCATTGGCCTGGCGTGTGGATGTCCCAGGTTTGATTCCAGGTCAGGGCACACAGGAGAAAGAACCATCTGCTTCTCCACCCCTCCTCCTTCCATTTCTCTTTCTCTCTCTCTCTTCCTCTTCTGCAGTCATGGATTGATTGGTTCAAGTGCATCAGTCCCGGCCATTAATTTTAGCACTTCAGGTGCTAAAAATAGCTTGGTTGTGAGCATGGCCCCGGATGGGCAGAGCGTCGGCCCCAGAGGGGGTTTGCCAGGTGGGTCCTGGTTAGGGTCCTGGGAGTCTGTCTATCATCCCTCCTCTCATTTGGAAAAAGAAAAAAATAAATAAAAGCATTAAAAAATTAAAAAATACCAGTTTTCATTTTAATTTCTTTTTTTTTCTTCACTATTTTACTCCCAAATGAGTGTGATTGATAGTAATGCTGTCTCTTCTTATTTTGATAGGAATAAACTTAATAGGAAATGATCTTATATGACTTTATTATTGGGCTTTGGTAAATATCTTTTTTTTTTTTAAGTTTCTTTTTATTTTATTTATTTTAGAGAGGAGACACAGAGTGAGAGAGAGAGAGAGAGAGAGAGAGAGAGAAAGGGGGGAGGAGCTGGAAGCATCAACTCCCATATGTGCCTTGACCAGACCAGTGCAGGGTTTTGAACTGGCGACCCCAGTGTTCCCAGGTCGACGCTTTATCCACTGCGCCACCACAGGTCAGGCCGTTAAATATCTTTATTGTATTTTGTGTGTGTGTGTGTGTGGTGAGAGAGACAGAAAGAGTCAGAGAGAGGGCCAGATACGGACAGACAGACCAGAGGGAAGAGAGATGAGAAGCATCAATTCTTTGTTGCGGCTTCTTAGTTGTTCATTGATTGCTTTCTCGTATGTGCCTTGACCAGGGGGCTACAGCAGAGCGAGTGACCCCTTGCTGAAGCCAGCGACCTTGGGCTTGGGGTCTTGAATGTGGGTCCTCTGCATCCCAGTCCAATGCTCTATCCACCGTACCACCGCCTGGTCAGGCTATTGTATCTTTTTAATATTTTATTTTACTGATTTTAGAGAGAGGGAGAGAGCAGGAAAGAGACAGGAACATCTGTTCCTCTATGAACCCTGACCGGGGATCAAACTGGCAACCTCTGCGCTTCGGGATGATGCTCTAATCAACCGAGCTATCCGACCAGGGCTCTTTATTGTATTTGGGCTGTTTACTGTATTGTGTTCTTTTCTTTATTTTCTTCATTTCCTGTTTGAAATTTCATCCTCTTCACTTCTGGGCAGTTAAGCAATCACAGGATTAACTCACGCCTCTAATAAACATCCCTCTCATTCAAGGACCCGGAAATCCAGGCCCCAGCCCTTTCCTTCTGGGGAAAGCTGAGTATTATTGTCTTCAAAAGCTGGTCCCACCCAATGTGCTCAAAGACAGGACAATTCCCAGGAGCCTCAGAACAGAGGATGAGGCAGAAGCCAACATTGGCCCCAGGGACTCATGGCAAATGTGGGTCTTTGCCACCCTGGCAAAGACTGATGGGAGGCGACCAAGCCCATGGCTCTCTTCTCTCCTCAGGGACTGGAATCGACATCCCTGTCCTCCTCCTCCTGATCGGAGGTGATGAGAAGATGTTGAAGGTATAGTGGTCCAGATGCTTGGCTCTAAGGGGCTGGAGCACGGGCCCTGAGTTTCAGGGGAGGAGGGGGTCAAGATCTGTGCTTCAGGTGTGACTGCCTCCCCTGACCTGGTGCCCTGCATTTATCATGTAGCGGATAGAGAACGCCACCCAGGCTCAACTCCCCTGCCTCCTGGTGGCTGGGTCTGGGGGTGCTGCGGACTGCCTGGCGGAGATCCTGGAAGACACTCTTGCTCCAGGGAATGGAGGGGGCAGGCGAGGTGATGCTCGAGATCGAATTAGGCGTTTCTTCCCCAAAGGGGACCCTGACGTCCTGCAGACCCAGGTTTGACACTGAAGGCCTGACTCTGGATCCTGAGATGGAAAGGGAGCTAGGGACCTGGGCTCCTGGGTCTTGAGAGAAGAGGGGGCTTGCTGAGAGCTTGGAATTCTGGATCCGAGGGAAGAGGGTAGTGGGGACACAGATTCGTGGATTGGAGGGAGGAGAGGCCTGGAGGTCTAGACTGCTGGGTTCTGGGAGGAGGAGGTGCCGGGCACTGAGAATGCCGGGTGCTGAAGACCCCATGTCCCCGTGGACAGGACACAGGTGGAGTTGGGCTGGGGATGTGGAATTTGGTATTCTGCAGGTGGAAAGGATCATGACCAGGAAGGAGCTGCTGACAGTCTATTCAACAGAGGATGGCCCTGAGGAATTTGAGACCATCGTTTTGAGAGCTCTTGTCAAGGGTAAGATTTGGACCCCAAATTTTCCCACTTGAGACAATTTTCCTGACCTGGGCACTTTATCTATTTTCTCTAACCTAAGACTGTGCCCCTTTCTAGCTCTTTCTTTTTATCATTCCCCTTTGCATTGTTTCTTGAGTCTTTACATGTGCTTTTGGGCAGTTTCCCAAGATACTTTCATTGTGTTCCAACATTGCTTTCTTTTTGTTGGATGCATTTATCTACCCTTCCATCCTTTATCCATCCATCCATCTACCCACTCTTCCTTCCTTCCCTTCCTTCTTTCCTTCCCTTCCTTCCTTCCTTCCTTCTATCTATTCATTTATACATTGATTTTTCCATCTATCCCTTATTCTATTCATTCATTTTTTCTTTTCTTTTTCTTCTTTTTACAGGGACAGAGAGAGAGTAAGAGAGGGATAGATAGGGACAGACAGACAGGAACAGAGAGAGATGAGAAGCATTAATCATCAGTTTTTCAGTTTTTCGTTGCAACACCTTAGTTGTTCATTGATTGCTTTCTCATATGCACCTTGACCGGGGGCCTTCAGCAGACTGAGTAACCCCTTGCTGGAGCCAGCGACCTTGGGTCCAAGCTGGCGAGCTTTTGCTCAAGCCAGATGGGCCCGCGCTCAAGCTGGCGACCTCGGGGTCTCGAACCAGGGTCTTCCGCCTCCTAGTCCAACTATCTATATCACTGTGCCACTGCCTGATCAGGCTATTCTATTTATTTATTTATTTATTTATTCATTCATTCATTCATTTTTAAAGAGGAGGGAGAGGGAGAGAGAGAGAGAGAAGGGGAAGGAGCAGGAAGTGTCAACTCCCATATGTGCCTTGACCAGACAAGTTCAGGGCTCTGAACTGGTGAGCTCAGTGTTCCAGGTCGACACCCCATCCACTGCCCCACCACAGGTCAGGCCTATTCTATTCATTCTTGATTTTTCTATCCATCCAATCGTCCATCCAATCATCCATCCATCTTGCTGTCCACCCATCATCCTTTCACCTGTCCATTCACACATCTATTGACAGTTCCGTGGATTCATTATTCTTTCATCCATCCATTTTACCCCCATTCATTTATCCATCCATCCATTCATCCTTCTATTCATCCATGCACTCATCCTTACATCTGACCATCCCCTCACCCTTTCATTCTCTTCTATGTACCTCTGGTATGTTGCAAGCATTGCAGGGTGTGGGAATCGGAGATGAACTAGAGCACTGTCTCCCAGTGAGGAACTCCTGATATTTCACTAGAGAAATGAATGATGAAAACCGTTCTGGAGCATGATGGCCACCTGGTAGAAGCTGAGTTTATTCATTCAGCAAACACCATCCTAGGCTCCCGAGGTTAAAGTAGGTTCATATCCTGTTCTCAAGGACTCTAGCATCTACCAGCATTGTTTGCACACAACCTTAAAAAAATCTAAAACTTAATGCAAAAGCTTGGGAGAGGAACCATGGTCAGTAAAGTGAGAAAATTCAAGGAGGAAGTGGTATTTAATTCGGGCCATGAAGAGTCAGTAGAACTTGAACTTAGTAAGATGAGAGGTGGAATAAATAAGTGGTAATGGGATTCCCTGGGGGTTGTGGGTGGGGAAGGTCATTTCTGGTGTCAGAAGACTCTTATAGGGAAAACACCCACTTAGATAAAAAACCCCAAGAGTCATAGTATCAACTTATAATGTGTTTTCAGCCCCAGGCCCCCACCCTGTCTCTTCCTGGCTGTGTGGCCTTGAGAAAGAGACTTTCCCTCTCTGAGCCTTAGTTTCTTTCTCTGAGAAGATGGAGATAATACCTTGTAGGAGTGTTGTGAGCCTGAGAAACAGCTTATGAGGCAGTGCCTGGTGTCTGAGTGGGTGGCCCAATGAATGAGAACTCTTCTTAATGTGATGCTATTTCTTGTGGGAACATATCCTTAAAGAGAGATGGACAATGTACAAATCTGATTCACTTTATGGAAGTTAGTATGAGCATCTTGGGAGAGAAATAGTGGCTCTGTAAGATGTGGTTTGAGGCTGGGTGTTGCAATCTCACTGCCTGCAGGAATGGAAGTGATCGTGCTCTGCTCGAAATTGGAGCTGGCTGGCTGGCTTGATGATAGCAGAGTCGAATGGATGGGGTTTCAGCAGGTGAGGAAGGGAGGAGAAAGGAACGGAGGCTCCTTAAGAGCCTAGCGTGAGCCAGGTGCTGTGCTGAGCCGCTGGCATGCACTTTTGCCCCCGACACTCCATTTTTGCCTGCAATGATTGCCCCCATTTTGCAGGTATAGAAACTGAGAACCAGAATGGGTGGGATGTGACTTGCCCAGGGTCCCACATGGGAACAGGTGTCAGGCTTTCGTTCAGGTCTGTCTGACTCTCAAGCCCACTGCCATGAGCTGGATTTGGGGGGAGGAAGGAGACCCCGTGGATGGTATGAAGCATGTGGCATGAGACAGCCAGTGAGGCTGGCAGGGCCACATCACCAGGACTTCAACTGAGACTTTTTCCTGAGAGGCATGGGACGGATAGGGTCAGTTCTGTGTATAGAAGGGGGCTGGGCGAGGGTCAGGGGGCTGGAGAGAGAGTGCGTGGGGGCGGATGATGTATGGAACATGATGGGAGGGGAGGGACCAAGACAGCTCCTGGGGCTGTGCCCCATCAACTGCTTGGACGAAGGCGCTGCCCCTGAGATGGAGGGCCAGGGGAAAACTGGTTTTGGGGTCACTCCCCAGGCTCAGTACAGGACAGGATGAGCATGAAGGGTCTGGGGAGGCCCAGCTGATACATGTTGAGGTGGAATATAAAGCAAGATTTTATACATCTATTTTTTTCTCTTCTTGAAACTATGAGGAATGGTGAGGAGAGTCAACTCTTACAAAATCCCACTCTGAATTTGCTTCTGGGTTTTGAAAAGAAATATAGTGTGTGGTCCTAGACATATTGCCACCTTAGGGGTTACACTGGTCAGGCTGCAGAGTCTTTCCAGTTAGGAACTTCTTCCTACTATTATTATTATTATTATTATTATTATTATTATTATTATTATTTTTAGCGAGCAAGAGAGAGGGGGATAGATAGGGACAGACAGGAAGGAAGAGAGATGAGAAGCATCAACTCATAGTAACGGCACCGTAGTTGTTCATTGATTGCTTTCTTATATGTGCCTTGACCAGGGCACTCTAGCTGAGCCAGTGACCCTTTGCTCAAACCAGCAACCTTGGGCTCAAGCAAGGGACCTTTGGGCTCAAGCCAGCGACCCTGGTGTCATGTCTATGATCCCACACTCAAACCGGCGACCCCGCACTCAAGTTGATGAGCCCGTGCTCAAGCCAGTGACCTTGGGGTTTTGAACCTGAGTCCTCAGCATCCTAGGCCAATGCTCTATCTACTGTGCCACCGCCTGGCTAGGCATCCTACAATTATTATTGATAGTGTTCCTCCACAGTGGGTACCATTAGTATTCCCATGCCATGGATGAGGAAACAGGCTCCCGAGGTTCAGAGGCCTGCCTGAAGCCCTTCCGTTGGTGGTGAAGCTGGGATTGGAACGGCCTCAGAGCCTACCACTCTTTTCCTCTCCACCAGACTACCTCGCTCTGCCTTACCAAGTTTAGGAACAACCAAAACGAGACAAAAGTCCTTTGGAGATAGATGTGGAGACAGAAAGATAAAGCAACTCCACAGCCAAGTGCCCTGAGACCCAGCAGCGAGCATCCAGATGTGACTTTACTTGGACCCGCTGCATGCTTCAGACTGTCCCAGCCCCTGTTGAAGGCATGCGCTTTGTATCCATTCAGTTGTCGGATCCAAGTTTATTTTATTTTATTTTTTTAAAATTTATTTATCATTTTTTTTTAGAGAGGAGAGAGAGAGAGAGAGAAAGAAAGGGGGGAGGAGCAGAAAGCATCAACTCCCATATGTGCCTTGACCAGACAAGTGCAGGGTCTTGAACCTGCAACCTCAAGCATTGCAGGTCCATGCTTCATCCACTGCGCCACCACAGGTCAGGCCCGGATCCAAGTTTTAAAGGCCTCTTGATCTTCCCAGCTCTCTTGAAGGTCCCCCAGGGTCTTCCGGAGTCTTTCTACTGTTCAGATTCCTCCCCCACCCCCAATCTCATTTTCTGCTACTGTCCCCTCTTTGCTCTCACACATACCCCCGTTTCCAGGCACTCGGGGTGACATGTGTGTGATCATATCCTGTGTCTCCCTGCACCCTGGCCTTCGCCCAAGCTGCTCCTGCTACCTTGAAGGTTCTTTCGCTTGGAATGCTTCACCTTCAAACCCTGCTGGTCTTTCCAAAGCCCCGCCTCATGGCCCGGCCTGGACAAGGCTTCCTCAGGTCACTCAAACCTCTGTGATTGTGGCCTCCCCTGGGCCTAGTCACGTGGTATGCCCATCTCTGAAGGCGCCAACCACTCTGAGGGTAGTTAAGGGTTCCAGGACATATTTTTGTGGAATGAGCTTCATTTCAGGGCAGATTTCTCTCTCCATTCCCTTCCCTGTTCCATAACCTACTTCAATAAATGTTAAGTGAATGAATGATTCCCATTCCTTCTTGGGGCCTCTAAACAGCCAGTCTGCATTCTGCCCCTGAGTTGAGTGACTTTCTGCCTGACTTCTTGAAGACTCCAGACTCTGCCCAACATCACCCCCTTTATATGGAATTGAAATGGCAGGCATCCCAAATAGAAGCAAAACAGACATTCATCCAATGTTTGCACCCTCCCCCTTACTCACCCCTTTCCCCATTCCCTCTCATCCTTGCAGCCTGCGGGAGCTCTGAGGCCTCTGCGTACCTGGACGAGTTGCGTTTGGCTGTGGCTTGGAACCGTGTGGACATTGCCCAGAGTGAACTCTTCCGGGGTGACATCCAATGGCGGGTGAGGGGTTGGGAACCGGGGTTTTGGGGATCGGGATGAGGGGAATGCACCCTCCTCCCTCCCTGACCTTTGGCTCAGTCTTCCATTACGACCTGTCCAGCCTTCTCTTAATTGTCCCCTGATATTGTCCACTTGCCCCCATCTTGTTCCCTCTCTCCACATCCATCCATCGGTCACTCATAGCTCTGTGACTCAGTCTATTGTACTTAATCTCTGACCTCACCTGGCATTTTATCTGTGTCCATTCATTTCTTCCCCCATTCATCCCACCCGCCAGTCCACCCACCTGGAGGCCTCCCTCATGGACGCCCTCCTGAGTGATAGGCCCGAGTTCGTCCGCTTGCTGATCTCACGTGGCCTCAGCCTGGGTCACTTCCTGACCCCGGTGCGTCTAGCTCAACTGTACAGCGCGGCGCCCCCCAGCTCACTCATCCGCAGCCTTCTGGACCAGGTGTCCCACAGTGTGGGCTCCAAAATCCCGGCCCTTAAACCCTCTGCGGAGCCCCGACCTCCTGACGTGGATCAGGTGCTCCGGATGCTTCTTGGTGAGATGTGCGCACCGAAGTACCACACTTGGGCCGCCGGGGATCCCCACCTCGACCATGGCCTCAAGGGGAGAGACCGTGGCGGCAAGGAGAGCAAGGAGAGCGTAAGGACCAGGCAGTGCTCGGCAGGGGAGACCCAGAAGGGCCTTGGGGCGGGGCTACATTGGGAGGGGATGTGGTGGGAGAATGGGGTGTGATGGAACTGGGATGGGGCTGATGACTGGGGTGGGCCGATCCTCACCACGCTTCCCTTGCCTGCAGTCACAGCCCCTCTTGGTCAGGGCCACCTCGGAACTCATGCTGGACGCTGTCCTGGGGCAGACCCCCTGGAGTGACCTGTTCCTTTGGGCACTGCTACTGAACAGGGCTCAGATGGCCTTGTACTTCTGGGAGATAGTGAGTGCTGACCTGATCTCCGATTCTACTCTCTTGCATCCCTGTCTTTTTTTTTTTTTCTTTTTTTGACAGCGACAGAGAGAGTCAGAGGGACAGATAGCAACAGACAGACAGGAGGGGAAAGAGATGAGAAGCATCAATCCTTTGTTGCAGCTCCTTAGTTGCTCGCTCATATGTGCCTTGATGGAGGTGGGGCAGAGCTACAGCAGAGCAAGTGACCCCTTGCTCAAGCCAGTGACCTTGGGCTCAAGCCAGGGACCATGGGATCATGTCTATGATCCCACGCTCAAGCTGGCGACCTCTGGGCTTTGAACCTGGGTCCTCTGCATCCCAGTCTGACACTCTATCCACTGCGCCACCGCCTGGTCAGGCCCTGTCTTTTAGTCCCACCAGACGCTGGCCCCCATGCAGTCCTCTGTTCCTGATGTAAGACTCCAGCTACTGCTGTTTCCTTTTATCCCCCTCCCCCATATTATGTATTTCTTGCTTTTCTGTTAACAATATATATTGGACCTTTTCCCTTGTTTATATATGTGAATCAATCTCATTCTTTCAATATAGTTGCCTGTAGGAAGAAGTTAGACATTCTGCAGCCTGAAGGAAGTCATTTAAACGTTGGTAGATTTGCAATTTAAGTACATTGTTGCTGCTGCATGTGGAAGGGGCAAAACTAGAGGCCAGGAAGCCAGGTTAGAGGGTTTAAGGCTGGGGTCCTCCAGGCGGCCAGGGCGAGGGCGGACTGCAGAGGTAGGATCGAGGTGTTGAGAAGTTTATGAAGTTAAAAAAAAAAAAGTTATGGGACTCAAATAGGATCCAAGATAGGGCTTATTTTTAGAATTACCTTGATAGGATTCCCTTCAGCCTTCGGTTGTTTTCAACCTGTCAGGCCATGGGTTAAATATAGACTTGTTTTCACTGAGATAAAATTCATATAACATAAAATGCACTATATTAACCATTTAAAATTGTACAATTCAGGAGTCTTCTTTTTTTTAGACAAATGCCTTTTTTAAAAATTTTTAAATTTCTTTTTATTTATTCATTTTAGAGAGGAGACACAGAGTGAGAGAGAGAGAGAGAGAGAAAGAGAGAAAGGGGGGAGGAGCTGGAAGCATTAACTCCCATATGTGCCTTGACCGGACCAGTGCAGGGTTTTGAACTGGCGACCTCAGTGTTTCCAGGTCGACGCTTTATCCACTGTGCCACCACAGGTCAGGCCAATTCAGGAGTCTTGAGTACACCCACAATGTGGTGCAAACACCACCTCTGCCCAGTTCCTGAGCGCTCATCACCCAAAAGGAACCCCGGAATCTGTTAAGCAGCCACTCCCTTCCCCCTTCCCTCCAGGCCCTGGTAACCACTAATCTACTTTCTGTGTCTATGTATTTGCCTATTTGGGATATTTTATATAAATGAAATCATATAATATGTGGCCTTTAAAAAATTTTTTTTTTTTTTTTTTTTTAATTTATTTTATTATTTTATTCATTTTAGAGAGGAGACACGGGGGGGGGGGTGCGGGGGAGGAGCTGGAAGCATCAACTCCCACACGTGCCTTGACCAGACCAGTGCAGGGTTTTGAACCGGCGACCTCAGTTTTCCCAGGTCGACGCTTTATCCGCTGCGCCACCACAGGTCAGGCTAAAAAATTTTTTTTAAACTAATATTTTAGCGAGAGAAAAGGAGAGAGTGAGAGACAGGAACATTGATCTGCTCCTGTATGTGCTCTGACTGGGGATCGAACCCGCAACTTCTGTGCTTTAGGACGATGCTTCAACCAACTGAGCTGTCCAGCCAGGGCAATATATGGCCTTTTATTTTTATTTATTTATTTATTTATTTTACAGGGACAGAGAGAGAGTCAGAGAGAGGGATAGACAGGGACAGACAGACAGGAACGGAGAGAGATGAGAAGCATCAATCATTAGTTTTTCGTTGCGACACCTTAGTTGTTCATTGATTGCTTTCTCACATGTGCCTTGACCGCGGGCCTTCAGCAGACCGAGCAACCCCTTGCTGGAGCCAGCGACTTTGGGTCCAAGGTGTCCCGTGCTCAAGCTGGCGACCTCGGGGTCTCGAACTTGGGTCTTCCGCATCCCAAGAGTCCGACGCTCTATCCACTGTGCCACCGCCTGATCAGGCAGTATATGGCCTTTTAAATTTACTTCTTTCATAGAGCATAGCGTTTTCATGGTTTATCCATGTGTATCAGAATTTCCTTCCACTATATTTACTTATTTATTTACTTATCTATTTTTATTTTTTGTGTGTGTGACAGGGACAGAGACAGAGAGAGGGACAGACCAGAGGGGAGAGAGATGAGAAGCATCAATTCTTCATTGCAGCTCCTTAGTTGTTCATTGATTGCTTTCTCATGTGTGCCTTGACCGGGGGGGGGGGGAGCTACAGCAGAGCGAGTGACCCCTTGCTCAAGCCAGTGACCTTAAGCTCAAGCTGGTAAGCCTTGCTCAAACCAAATGATCCCGCACTCAAGCTGGTGACCTCGGGGTTTCGAACATGGGTCCTCCGCATCCCAGTCCAACTCTATCCACCGTGCCACCGCCTGGTCTGGCTACTTATTTATTTTTTAATTTTTAAGTGAGAGGAGGGGAGGTAGAGAGAGATTTCCACACGTGCCCTGACCGAGATCCACCGGGCAACCACTCTCATGGGCCAATGCCCAACTGAGCAATTTTTAGCTCCTGAGGCCGAAGCTCGAACCAATTGAGCCACTGGCTGCAGAAGGGGAAGAGGAAGAGAAGTGGGAGAGGGATGGGGAGAGAAGTAGATGGTCACTTCTCTCATGTGCCCCAACCAGGAATTGAACCTGGGACGTCCATACACTGACCCAACGGTCTATCCACTGAGCCAGCCTGCCAGGGCCTCTTGTTGTTTCTTGTTATTATTTGTTTGGTGACCTTTCTAAGGTGTTTTTGTAAAGTCTGTATTCTTTGTTATGTGTGGCCACTCAAGTTCTGTTCTGTTAAGCTTAGTGGACTACTAGTGACTTGATAGAGATTTCCTTAAAGCTCAGCAGGGGGAGAACCCCCAAACTCGCCCAGTTTGCATATTCACTCTGTCCTGGAGCTGTCCTTCAAACACATAGGCAGGCTGTTTACATTTCTACCTTAGCTGTCATTTTCTGCTTCTGTTGCCTAAAGATAGGCCAGAAGTGAAAGCGCAGGGATTTCTATACTATTTTCTGAGCAAGTATTACTAGCCTATGCTGCTATTTTCTTCAGGCAGCTGAGGTCAATACTTTTATTTTTAATAAAATACTTTCACACACCACCTGGGAAACCACTTCTGCCCTGGAGGAAGCTCTTAGAACTGTGAAACAAAGGCAAGCCCGTGAACTGTTTTTTCAGGGAGCCACCAGCTAGGTCCACACACACAACCACAATTATTATTATTATTATTATTTTTAAGTGACAGGAGGGGAGATAGAGAGACAGACTCCTCCATGTGCCTGACTGGGATCTACCTGGCAATCCCCACATGGGGCCAATTTTCGCAACCAAGCTATTTTTAGTGCCTGAGGTGAGGCTCCACGTCAGCGTCCAGGGCAATGCATTCAAATCAACAGAGTTATGACTGCTGGAGGACAGAGAGTGAGAGAGAGAGAAGGGGAAGGGGAGAGGGAGGGGTGGAGAAGCAGATGGTTTCTCCTGTATGCCCTGACCTGGAATTGAACCCAGGACTTCCACATGCTGGGCTGTTGCTCTACCACTGAGCCAACTGGCCAGGACCCACAACCACAATTATTTAAGAGTAAGATCTGAATTGCTCTGGCTGGGTACCAAAAGCCCAAAAGGCTGCCGCTGCACAGGGGAGTTGGCAGTGGTGAGTGGGTTAGTTAAAATATCACAGTGCTCTTTTATAAAAGTTTAGCAGTTTCTTTCTTCATTAAGCATTTTCCTATTTGTTGTGATGTTTATATGATTTTAGAGTTCTAAAAAAGTTGATTCTGCCTGTTTTTGACAGCATATTTTTTGGCTTTGTGGAGGGATAGAGTTTTGAAATTCTCTGCTCTGCCATTTTAGGTGACATCTCCAACTGCTTCTTGGCTTGTCAATAACCTCTAATGTCATTCTAACACCAGCCCAGCCCCTGGTCTCTGAACT
Source organism: Rhynchonycteris naso (assembly GCA_037038555.1). Classification (NCBI taxonomy): domain Eukaryota; kingdom Metazoa; phylum Chordata; class Mammalia; order Chiroptera; family Emballonuridae; genus Rhynchonycteris; species Rhynchonycteris naso. The sequence goes on along the minus strand of CM072997.1, from coordinate 248,379,802 downwards.
ATCTGACTTTTGCTTTTTTTAATTGACTTTGAGAGAGAGAGGAAAGAAGAGAGAGAGAGAGAGAGAAAGATCAATTCATTTTTCTACTTACTTATGCATTCATTGGTTGATTCTTGTATGTGCCCTGACTGGGGATTGAACCTGCAGTCTTCGAGTATTGGGAGGAAACACTAACCAAGTAAGCTACCTGGCCAGGGTCAGAGTTCTCTTGACTTCTGACATGTTCACCTCACATCCAGTTTATTCCAGATCCATCTACAAACATTACTTTATCCTCGGCCTCTGTTGACCCTGGTTAACTTCGGACCTCTGGCTCTGTTCCTTCCCTTGATCACAGGCATTCTGCCCCCTTCCTCGCCTTTCTGTGACCCTCCAAACTCTGGCCCCATCCACGACCTTTCTCATTGTCCCTCCAGGGTTCCAACGCTGTGGCCTCAGCGCTTGGGGCCTGTTTGCTGCTCCGAGTGCTGGCACGTCTGGAGTCTGAGGCTGAGGAGGCAGCACGGAGGAAGGACCTGGCCACCAAGTTTGAGGGGCTCAGTGTTGGTGCGTGGGGCAGAAGGACCTGGGGGCAGGGGTACAGGGCTGCCGTTGAAGGGGTGTGTGCATCTCCTCACTCCTCTCATAACTCTGAAATCCCCTTGTCTTTCTCCTCATATCATCTCTATATTCATTTTTCTCCCTCGCACATAAATCCCCTGCTCCCAGACCTCTTTGGCGAATGCTACCGCAGTAGCGAAGAGCGGGCCGCTTCCCTACTCCTCCGACACTGCCCTTTCTGGGGGGATGCCACCTGCCTGCAGCTTGCTATGCAGGCGGATGCCCGTGCTTTCTTCGCCCAGGATGGGGTACAGGTGAGCAGCTGAGACACCAACATCTGGGACAACCCCACCTGGACCCTGGGGTTAACAGGATAAGCCCCTGCCATTGCCTGCAGTCCACTGTCTTGACCGGCTACTCCTCCTGGAGACCGCCCCTCCTCCAGAAGGTCTCAGTCCTCTCCCACAAAGGCTGTCCTTCCTGTAAGAAGCCCCACCCCCGCCCCAGGAAAGCAACCTTCCCACAAGTAAGCCTGCCCTCAGAAAAAGTTCCCCTCCCTATACAGGAATTCCCGATGATCCCATAGAAGTCCCAACTCTCACCCAAAGGAAGTCCTTTTCAGTTCCTTAAGAGATCCCTGGGTTCAGGTCTCAACACTTAGGATGACCTTACCAGACAATTACCTAGAGTTTTGGACACAGAAACACTCTGGCCTGACCTGTAGTGGCGCAGTGGATGACATGTCCACTTGGAATGCTGAGGTTGCCAGTTCAAATCTCCGGGCTTTTCCTGGTGAAGGCACATAGGAGAAGCAACATGAACTGATGCTTCCCACTCCTGCCCTTCTCTCTCTCTCCTCTCTAAAAAAATTAAAATAAAAATCAATAAGTAAAATCTTAGGAAAGAAAAGAAAACAACTCTGGTTTGGGAAACCCCACTCTTCCTGTAGGAATTGCTTTCTTTTGGGAAATCCTGCTTGCTCCTACAGTCTCTCCCATCCTAACATTTAGAACTTTCTCAGTATCCTTAATCTAAATCTGACAAGGGAAGAGAGTCCCCCCTCAACACAGACATGTTTTGCCTGCAAAACAGGAGGTCCCGCTTACTCCGACAGGAAGTCCCATCCTCAGCTGTGAGAATGATTTGATTGGCATTTCAAAAAATTACCCAGAGTTCTTTGCTTCAAATAGTGGTTAAACTCATAGGGCTGTGATGGTGAACCTATGACACACATGTCAGCACTGACACGCGTAGCCATTTTCGATGACACCGCATACCAGAGAAGTATGGGGCCTCATGCCGAGAAGGACGCTTCATCCTCTGCTCCTGCACGGCTAGGTGCAGTAGCTGAGGATAAAACATTTGCTGTAGTGTAGACACTGTGCCAGAGGTCTGTAGGCCAAACATTTTTGTTATTTAAACTATAAATATTGCGAAATTATGGTTTTTTCCTCGAAGTGACACACCACCCGAGTTATACTCGGTTTTTTGGCGAATTTTGACACAAAGCTCAAAATTGCCCATCACTGTCATAGAGTCTATTTCATGCTCCTTTCTTAACCTCCCTGTGCCCCATCTGTGAAAAGGGAGAAAATATTAGTACCTGTCTTCCTGGGGGTGTGGTGAACATTAGGTGAGCTACCTTACGCAAAGTGCTTAGCCCAGTTCCTGGCCTGTTGTGTTAATAAATGTCCACTGTTTAACTCTACTAGCTAAAACCTGGGGGAAGGTGCCTCCCCTTTCACCATCTTTCTGAGCCCCAGTAGTTATGGTCCCCACACTGAGCCTTTGCTCTGAGCTCTGGAGCTACGCTTGATTCCTGGCTGGGTTCTTTGGGGAGGGGCCGTGGAGAGATTCAGGTTCCTGCTCTCCCCACACCCCACAGTCTCTGTTGACGCAGAAGTGGTGGGGAGAGATGGACAGCACCACACCCATCTGGGCCCTGGTTCTCGCCTTTTTTTGCCCCCCGCTCATCTACACCAACCTCATCACCTTCAGGTCAGTTGCCCAGGGTTACATTGCCAGGAGTGAGGTGCTCAGTTTCTCCTGCTCACTTCTGGTCCACTTCCGTCTGTCTAGTTCCCCACTTTGTTCACTCTTTTCCTCCCCAAGATGGAGCATGTTCTTGGAGGGGAGATTTTGGGGTGTGGTTCTCTGTATCTGTAGGGGCAATTCTTCTTCCCTCTGGCATGGCTCTGGGGCAGTTCTCTTTGACTCTAGGAGGGCACCTCTCTGTCTCCTTGTTATGTCTCTGGTAAAGAAGTTGGGTATCTCTGGAGAATTACTCTCCCGCTCTCCTGTCTCACCATTTCTCACTCTGTGCTTCTCTCTCCATGCCAGGAAGTCAGATGAGGAGTCCTCACAGAAGGACCTGGGGTTCGACATAGATGGGCTCAATGGGGCGGGGCCTGTCAGGTGAGTGATGCACTGGCACCGTATGGGGTAGGGTGGCCCCAGGCAGCTGCAGGAGCACCAGACACCTGCAGCAAGGCCGGAGCAGAGAAGTGGGGCTTCAGGAGGCAGTGGCTGCGTGCAGCCACTGAGGATACAGAGGAAGTTTCCCAAGGAACAGGCTCAAGCCTTGGTTCAAGGTTTGGTTCTGCCACCAAGGAGTTCCTTATTGGAAATAAATTTGCTTCAATCCACATGTACTTCCATCTCTATATAGCAAGTGGAATTGGGTGGATTTGATCACTTAGGGATCCTTTGCCTATTTTTTTTTTCTGACTCTGGGGCCTTTGCTCTTTAAAAAAATTATTTATTTATTTATTTATTTATTTTTAGTATGCAGGCGTACAAGAGAAAGAGAGTGAGAGAAGGAGAGAGAGGGAGGAGAGACAGGGAGAGAGATGAGAAGCATCAACTCATAGTTGTATCACTTTAGTTATTCATTGATTGCTTCTCATATGTGTCTTGACTGGGGGGCTCCAGCCAAGCCATTGACCCCCTTGCTCAAGCCATTGTTGTTGGGCTCAAGCCAGCAACCTTGGGCTTCAAGCCAGTGACCATGGGATCATGTCTATAATTCCATACTGAAGCTAGTGACCCTGTGCTCAAGCCGGCAACCCTACCCTCAAGCTGCTAAACCTGCACTCAAGATGGATGAGCCCATGCTCAAGCTGGCGACCTTGGGGTTTTGAACCTGGGTCCTCAGCATTCAAGGTCAATGCTCTATCCACTGTGCCATTGCCAGTCAGGCCAGGGCCTTTGCTTTTAATTTCTTTGCTGTGGTATTTTTGAAAGGTATTTTCAAAATGGGGCCTAAGCTAATGAAATGAAATAGGTATTTATCAATCTTCTGATAAGTTGGCAGAGTGGAGGTGCTAAAGGACTTGACTCTGTGTCAAACAGACCTGGGTTCAAATTCTAACTCTGACTTTGTAAGTGATTTTACCTTTGAGTCCCAGAGGGTTTTTTTTGTAAAGAGATGATACATAGAAGGTTATTCCTCTGTTAGTCGGATTAGGTTGGGTGATGGTGCAACAACAAAACATCCAAAACCCTCAGTGCTGGCAACAACAAAGTTTCATTCTCACTCACACTCCATTTTTGAGTTGGTCGTGGTTCTGTCTATGTGGTTTCCACTTTGGGGTGAGCAAGCCCCTTCTAGCCGAGCTGTTCCTAATCTCATAGCAGAGGGAAAAGAGACACGCTGAGCCAGGTACTGGCTCTAAAAGCCTCTACAGGAAAGTGACAGGTGTCACTTTTGCATACATTTTATTGGCAAAAGAAAGTCACATGATGACTCCTTAGAGCCTAGGTCCCCCAATATTTTGGTGGGAACCAAAATATTTGGTGAATAGTAGTGCAGTATACCACAATGCCTGATGGAGCTGTTGGGAGGATTCATGGAGATAATGTCTACAAAATCATACCATAGTGCCTGACCCGTAGTAAGTGCTCCGCTAATGGGGGTCATTATTACTACTGCTATTGAGTGGTGTGTGTGTGTCATCCCAGGGGTCAGAGGTCAGAAGGGTGGTGGGAGCCAGATGTGAAAGGTAGGCAGTTTTAATGGTAAGAGGTAACAGAAGTCAGAAGTTGGATACAAAGGTCACAGGTCAAGGAGTTAGTGGTCTTGATAATGGTGAAGGTCAGGTTCAGAGGTCAGGCTGAGCCCTCCCTCCCTTCTTTCTCTCCCTCAGGCCAACTGACCCCGCTGAGAAGATGCCCTTGGGGATGTTGAGTCAGCCAGACCGTAGGGGGTGCTCACCATACCTGCGGCGCTGGCCCCAGTTTTGGGGGGCGCCAGTGACGGCCTTCGTGGGCAACGTGGTCAGCTACCTCCTCTTCCTGATGCTGTTCGCCCGGGTGCTGCTCATCGACTTCCAGCCTTCACCACCTGGTGCCCTGGAGCTGCTGCTCTACTTCTGGGCCTTCACCCTGCTTTGCGAGGAGTTCCGCCAGAGCCTGGGGGGAGGCTGGGGCAGCCTGGCAACCGGAGGGCCCGGGCCAGGCGCCTGCCACATCCCGCTGCGCCGTAGGCTTTATCTCTACTTCATGGACACCTGGAACCAGTGTGACTTGGTGGCCCTCACCTGCTTCCTCCTGGGCGTGGGCTTCCGGTGAGTGCCCCTATGGCCTTCAGACTTCTGACCCCAGAGCAGCTAAAGCTAACTCTGCTTATTCTTTTTTTTTTCTGAAATGAGAAGTAGGGAGGCAGAGAGACAAGACTCCCGCATGCACCCGACTGGGATCTATCCGGCATGCCCACTAGGGGGTGATGCTCTGCCCATCTAGGGTGTTGCTCCGTTGCAACCAGAGCTATTCTAGGGCCTCAGGCGGAGGCCATGGAGCTGTCCTTAGCGCCTGGGCCAACTGCTCCAATGGAGCCTTGACTGCAGGAGGGAAAGAGAGAGATAGAGAAAGAAGAGGGGAAAGGGTGGAGAAGCAGATGGGCGTTTTTCCTGTGTGCCCTGGCCGGGAATCAAACCTGGGACTTCCACACACTAGGCTGACGCTCTACCGCTGAGCTAACCAGCCAGGGCCTAACTCTACTTATTCTTAAAAAAAAACAAAACCACAGAAACACCTTCTTCATTGAACATATGGCATGAAGATGGTCTAGAAGCAGTTTGCTCCCACATGGGTATTTGGCTTCAGGGATGATATGATCAAAGTGAGAACCCCACTGCTTCTGATGCTGTTAATGCTAGATCTGGAGGTTACCAGAAGTTTCTCTAAGCCCCGAAACCTGACCCTGCATCAACACCACTGTCCCAGCTGCACTTGAGATCTTCCCAGACACAGACCAGATGCTGGGCACTGCTCTCACCCCCTCTCTTCTCTTCCTCCACAGCCTGCAGTCCCAGGCCCTGTCTTCCTGTCCCCTGACTCTCTGTCCCACACCCTCTCCACGGCCAGCTCTCCCACCTGGACCCTCGCTCCAGCCTCCTGGGTTCTGGGCTCTCCCCTTACAGTTCATCCCCACAAGAGTCCTGCCACACCCTGAGCTGACCCACCCTCCCTTCCCCAGCGCTCCTGGACAGAGTCCCAGCCCCCCGACCTGGCTTTGGGCCCCTGCCTGGTCTAGGGCCAACCCTCTCTGCAGAGTTGTCTCCTGATTTGTTATTTTGTTTTCATCTACATTCCAGCCTCTCTGAAAGCTGCTCCATCACAGGGCGGGGGGCTTTGACCTTGATCCTAGATATTTTGAATCTGCGTAATTAACAAATTTTTAATTAACATTTTATCAGTACTGACAAATTCTTATCAAGGAAGCATTCTGAAACTTTTTGTATACAGGACAGTTGAACTAACTTCAGTTATTTTCTGTTCCTGAAATTATTTCAACTTGGTTAATTATTATTTGGGTTAAGTTTTACAACAAATACACTGCTTACAAAAATTAGGGGATATTTTATAGCTTCATATTTGTTTTGAAATATCCCCTAATATTTGCGAGCAGTATATTTGGCTCATCATTCGTGTTTTTGTCTATATTGAATTTTGTCAAATTTCGAGTCTATGTTTGTGAGTTTTGCTCTGTGGCTGTTTCTCCTTCCACAGCCAGTTTTTCTGGGGCAGATGCCAAAATTCAGACTGCATCAGGAGGCTTGAAAACAGAACCAGTTATTTAGTCCACAAAAACATTGACCATTTCTACTATCTCTTCACTGATTTATAAAAAACCAAGTTGTAAGGAATTCCCCTCAAATACTGTCTATTGCCAGGGATGGGCTGTATAATGTTAGTTCATTTCTTCCATAGTTTCCAGATCATACTGCGTGGTGCCCAGAAAGAGGGCATAAGAGGCACATCAAAATGTCCTTGGCGACAAATTATCTTGTCTTTGGGTCTTGGCACATGCTGTCCCCTCTTCCTGAAACACTTTCCCTTCCTGTCCTTGGCCAAACTAACCCCTACACTTCCTTTAGGCCTCAGCTTTGCTGTCTGTCTTAGAAGCCTTCCTTTGTCCTTTCCAGACTCTGGCTCCCTCCTTCATGTTCCCCTAATGTCCTGAGATTACTCCAAATGGTACTCTGAGTATGGCTTGTGTCGTCTCTCTCCTGAAGTCACTCTATCTCTATCTCAATTTAAAACATTTTTGAAATATAGTTTATTACTCAAGAAATGCAAAAGTATGTTCTCATTGAACAAGAGGAAACAAATGAAGAACAGAGAACAGAAGCCAATGATTTCCTCAGTCTTTTCAAGTATTCTACTTTCTCAGCGGTTACTTCCATCAGCAGTTTGGTGCACATCCTGCCTGTTCTTTTTCTGTGCATTTACATGCACAGATACAATACATCTTTTATACACAAATGAAATATTTGATGTATTCTTCTGCAATTTTTCCTTTTTCTCAACAATATGTCCTAACATTTTTTTCCATCGGTATTTGCAAATATGCCATACTTTTTGAACATACTTCATCAGATTCCAGAAGAAGGGAATGACTGGCTAAAGATCAGACAAGACAGACTTCTCCTTGCCAGAACTCTATGAATGAATAAATTCTTTTCATAGGGCATTGGGACAAAAATTCCGATCTTTAAGAGATAGAAGTTAGACCTAAAGTTTCTTCACAAAGTCTCTTTGATTTTCTACTCCAGATAATAATCATATACTAGCTTCTCTGGGTTCAGTACACTGTTGATGATGTCATTTTCTTTTTCTATAAAAGGCTTAGCAGTTAGGACACTGTTCCTTTTGAGGAGAGCAGACAAAGAGCTTGTAGATACAGACTGTTTACAAAGGATACCCCCTAATCTTTAAAAAGTATTTTTCCATTGATTTGAGTGGGGGGGGGGTAGGAGAGAGGAGGGGATGGGGGAGAGAATGAGAGAGAGTGAGAAGCATCAACTCGTTGTTCCACTTAGTTGTGTACTCCTTAGTTGCTTCTCACATGTGCCATGAGCAAGGAGCTTGAACCCACGACCTCAGCCCACCAAGACAACCTTTATCTACTGAGCCACTGGCCAGCCCCCCTAATCTTTTCTCAGTTGACACACTGAGAAGCATGCTTCTTCCATGCTGTGTTAGAAATGCTACCAAGAGTCTTACCTGTGGTGATACAGTGGATAAAGTGTTGACCTGGAATGCTGACATCACTGGTTCAAAACCCTAGGCTTGCCTGGTAAAGACACATATGGGAGTTGTTTCTTCCTGCTCCTCCCCTTATTCTCTCTCCCCCCTCTCTAAAATGAATAAAATAAAATCTTAAAAAAAAAATGCTACTAAGAATAATGACACGAATAATTTATTCCAATAGCAATATAAGGGAGTTTTGCAGAATATTGCACTTGTGTTTATCTCTCGTATTTTGTATAAAGTATCTTTTTTTTTTTTTTTGTATAAAGTATCTTTTGAGATGAAAGGGTTAAGGCCATGTGCTACCATGCTCTAGGAATACCAGTGATATTTTAGATATTTTTGTCAAGCTCATTGTCTTCTAGGGGAGAAAGAATTACTGCATGGGGGAAAATCCAAAGATCTTGGCATGCAGTGGAAAACTTCCCAGTGATCTCCAGGACTGCATGGATAAATCATTTTGTTCTGCCAGTCCCGTCCAGATGAATATTTTTGTTGTTTCTAATTTCTTATTATTCCAAAGTAATAAAAGTTTATACCCCAGTTTTAAATTCTGTGGGTTAACATGTACATAATTTTTTCCATCAATTTGAGGGGTTAGGAAGGGAAAGGGAGAGAAAAGCATCAACTCGTTGTTCCATTTTATTGTTTCATTTAGTTGTGCGCTCATTGGTTGCTTCTCATATGTCCCCGATCAAGGATTGAACCCATGACCTGGGAGAGTTGGGGTGATGCTCTGTTTACTGAGCCACTCAGCCAGGGCCAAAGTGTACATTTTTTTTCCTTTTTGTGACAGAGACAGACAGAGAGAGTGACAGATAGGGATAGACAGACAGGAAGGGAGAGAGATGAGAAGCATCAATTCTTCGTTGAACACCTTAGTTGTTCATTGATTGCTTTCTCATATGTGCCTTGATGGGGGGGCTACAGCAGAGCAAGTGACCCCTTGCTCAAGCCAGTGACCTTGGGCTCAAGCTGGTGAGCCTTGCTCAAACTAGATAAGCCCGCTTTCAAGCCGGCGACCTCAGGGTTTTGAGCCTGTCCCAGTCTGACGCTCTAGTCACTGTGTCACCACCTGGTCAGGCTAAAGTGTACATATTCTTGATGTGGATAGGTTTCCTTGTAAAATAGCTTCACCTGTTTAGCACCTACCATGAGGGTAAGAGACTTGAGAACATGCTTGACAAAATATTTTCAATTTTTAAAATTTTGTAGCTCTCACTTGGCCAGAGAGCTCAGTTGGTTAGTGCACTGTCTCAATACACAAAGGTAGCTGCTGGTTTGATCCTCGGTCAGAGTACACACAGGAACAGATTGGTGTTTCTGTCTTTGTCTTGTTTTCTCCTTTCCTCTTCCTCTCTCTCTAAAATCAATTTTTTTTTTGACAGAGACAGAGTCAGAGAGAGGGAAGGGAGAGATGAGAAGCATCAATTCTTTGTTTTGACACCTTAGTTGTTCATTGATTGCTTTCTCATATGTGGCTTGATTGGGGGGCTATTGCAGAGCAAGTGACCCCTTGCTCAAGCCAGCGACCTTTGGGCTCAAGCAAGTGACCATGGGGTCATGTCTATGATCCCATGCGCAAGCCAGCAACCCCGCAGTCAAGCCAGATGAGCTCACACTCAAGCCAACAACCTTGGGGTTTTGAAACTGGGTCCACCGCATCCCAGTCAGATGCTCTATTCACTGCGCCACCACCTAGTCAGGCTAAAATCAATAAATTTTTTAAAAACGTAAAATATTTTAGCTTTCAATTTTTAATTTTCTTTTTTGCCAATATGATGAGTAACAATGCCCTTTCCTTTTAAAATTTATGCATCTGGCCCTGGCCAGTTGGCTCAGTGGTAGAGTATTGGCCTGGCGTATGGATGTCCTGAGTTCGATTCCCAGCCAGGGCACACAGGAGAAGCGCCCATCTGCTTCTCCATGCTTCCCCCTCTCCTTTCTCTCTGCCTCTCTCTTCCCCTCCCGCTGCCAAGGCTCCATGGGAGCAAAGTTGGCCTGGGCTCTGAGGATGGCTCCATGGCTCTCGCCTTAGGTGCTAGAATGGCTCTGGCTGCAATGGAGCAACGCCCCAGATGGGCAGAGCATCACCACCTAGTGGGCTTTCCAGGTGGATCCCAGTTGGGCTCATGTGGGAGTTTGTCTCTCTACCTCCCTGCTTCTCACTTCAGAAAAATACAAAAAAAACCCAAAATGCATCCCTATTAGATTGGGCATCTTTTCATAGCTCATGGTCACATAGACTTCTGTCAATTGTCTTTTCATATCCTTTGCCCCACTTAAACATTTTTATGTTCACTGATCTCTCACACATATATTCAGTGTATATGGTATTTGGTAAGTGTTCTCCTTAATCTCTGGATTCTAATCCTTGATGGCTTTGTTCTAAATATCTTCTCACAGTCTGCAGCTCATCTTTTTACTTTTCTATGTTATCTTAAGAATTCTTTTATCATTTAACTTTTCATTTTTATTTATATATTTATTTATTTATTCTTTTTATTTTATTCATTTTAGAGAGGAGACACAGAGAGAGAGAGAGAGAGAAAGAGAGAAAGGGGGGAGGAGCTGGAAGCTCAACTCCCATATGTGCCTTGACCAGACTAGTGCAGGGTTTTGAACTGGCAACCTCAGTGTTCCCAGGTCGACGCTTTATCCACTGCGCCACCACAGGTCAGGCCTATATTTATTTTTAAAAGATTTTATTTATTGTTTTTAGAGAGAGGAGAGAGAGAGAGCAGGGGGAAACATTAGCTTGTAGTTGCTTCTTGCATGTGCCTTGACAGGCAAGCCCAGGGTTTTGAACTGGCAACCTCAGCATTCCAGATCGAATGCTTTATCCACTGCACCACCACAGGTCAGGTTGTAACTTTTCAATTAAAAGAAAAATTATTCATTGAATTTTAAAGAGAGAGAGAGACCGAAACATTGATCTGTTACAATCGGGACGATGCTTTAACCAACCGAGCTATCCAGCCAGGGCTATAACTTTTCATTTTGAAATAACCCTAAACAAACAAAAACTATTGCAGACATAGTAGAGAATTTCTGTACACTTTTCATTCAGATCCTCCAAATCTTAACATCTTACATTATCAAAACCAGAAAATCATATTCAAATTTTACTCTCTCATTGATGTTCTTTTTTTGATCCAGGGACCAATCCAGGACCCCACATTGCCTTTGGTTGTCATGTCTTTTTGGAAAGTAGTGAGAGGAGGGGAGATAGACAGACTCTCTCATACATCCAACCGGAATTCACCCAGCAACCATCTAGGGCCACTGCTGGAGTACTGAGCTATTTTTAGTGCCTGAAGCTGATGCTCAGACCAACCAAGCTATCCTCAGTGCCTAGGACCGATGCTTGAACCAACTGAGCCACTGGCTGTGAGAGTGGGAGAGAGAGAGAGAGAGAAGAGGGAGAGGGAGGAGGAGAGAAGAAGATGGTTGCTTCTCTTGTGTGCTCTGACTGGGAGTTGAACCCGGGATGTCCATACACCAGGCTGAAGCTCTATCCAATGAACTAACAGCCAGGGCTGGCATGTCTTTTTAATCTAAAACTAGGACAGTTAAGTCCTTCTTTGCTATTATGACCTTAACACTTTTAAATGCTCCAGGCTGGTTATTTTGTAGAATTTGTCCCATTTGGGATTGTCTGATGTTCCCTCATGAACCAATTTAGGTTATGTATATTTGGCCAGAAATGTTTGCTTTTCTCTATTCATCATATTTATGTCATCTCTGATGCACAAAAAAACTTATATTTCAAAGTAGTCAAATTCATTAATCTTTTCCTTTATTGTGATTTTGTGTTTTGTAGATAAGACTTTTTTCTCCTTATATGACATCTCATCCTATGTCAAGCTCATGAACAAATTCTTCTATGTTTTCTTTTTAAGATTTTAATGTGCCTTTCACTGTAGGTTTTTTGGTTTGTTTGTTTTTATCCATCCAGAGTTTAAGTACCCGATGATGCAAAATAGGAATATAATTTTTATTTTCCCAGGAGAGATTGCTGATGTGATTAGCCATTTGACCTTCTTCTGTGAAGTGTGTCAGCCTTTATCCACTTTCCTGTTAGGTTGTTTGTTTTCTGATTATTGGTTTGCTAGAACTCTATATTTTGTCTTTCATAGGTTGGACTTATATTCCAGCAGTTTTTGTTTTTTCAACTTGATTGTTCCAGGGACCTCCCAGTTTTTTGTTAAGGCCCTTGTTCACAAACAGCCGCTATTTAATGGTTGCCAGTGCTGTTGGCACTGTGAAATCCGGGTACATCCTGAGTGAACGGGAGGGAGGCCACAGCCTCATCTGAACCCTAGTGTTGGGAAGATGCAGGTTTTCCTATGAACCCTGTGACTCTTTAATGACCCCTGTCTCGTATCCCTACACCCAGGCTGATTCCAGGCCTGTATGACCTGGGCCGTACTGTCCTCTGCCTCGACTTCATGGTCTTCACACTCCGCCTGCTGCACATCTTCACTGTCAATAAGCAGCTGGGGCCCAAGATCGTCATCGTGAACAAGATGGTGAGGGGGACGGGGCACGAGGGGCGTGGTCATGGAGATGAGGGGCGGGGCTAATTCGGTTTTATTCTGCTCTCCTGTAGATGAAGGACGTGTTCTTCTTCCTCTTCTTCCTGGGCGTGTGGCTGGTTGCTTATGGGGTGGCCACGGAGGGTCTCCTTAGGCCTCGGGATCAAGATCTCCCAAAAATCCTGCGCCGCATCTTCTACCGGCCCTACCTACAGATCTTTGGCCAGATCCCCCAGGAGGAAATGGACGGTAAAAAGGGATGAGTGGGGCTGACACCCTCTCGGGGAGTCCCTTCTCTCTACTCCCCCATCTCTGGGTCTCTATATCCTTATCTCTGAGTCTCTGTCTCTCTTTCTGGGTCTGAGTGGGTTTCCCCGCCCCCTTCAACCCTACTGGACTTTGTCCTTTTCTCTCTTTGTATCTCTGTCTCCTGTCTCTAGGACTCTGACCCCTCCTGTGTCTTTTTGGGTTTCATTCCCTTGCTTTCTAGGATTCTGTCCCTCTCTCTGGGTCTCTACTCCCCCACACCCTTCTGGATGTCTGTCTTGTTAGGTCTCTGTCTCTCTGTCCCCATCTCTGACTGTCTCCTTTCACAGTGGCCCTCATGGAGCATGTCAACTGCTCATCAGAGAAGGGCTTCTGGGCACGCCCATCCGGGGCCCAGGCCGGCTCCTGCGTCTCCCTTTATGCCAACTGGCTGGTGGTGCTCCTCCTGGTCATCTTTCTGCTCGTGGCCAACATTCTACTGGTCAATCTCCTCATTGCCATGTTCAGGTAAGGAGGCCCTGCAATCTCTGATCTGGTCACCCTCCATGATCCTTGACCTTAGCATGACTCTTGACCCCAGCATGATTCTTGCTCTGAGCCCAGTCAATTCCTTTTTAGGCCCTAAACTTTGACTCAGATTTAATGCTGGCTTGACCCTAGACCTAGCCAGATGCTGCTTCTGACCTGGACTTTGGACTCTGATCCTCTCCCTGAGCCCAGGCTGAATGTTTTTTGGTTTTTAGAGAGAGACAGACAGACTGGAAGGGAGAGAGATGAGAAACATTAACTTGTAGTTGCAGAACTTTAGTTCATTGGTTGCTTCTCATATGTGCCTTGACTGGGGAAGGGGTGGACTCAAACCAGCAACCTTGGACTTCAAGCCAGCAACCTTTGGGTTCAAGCCAGCAAACACGGGATCATGTTGATGACCCTGTGCTCACACAAGGAATCCCCACGCTCAAGCTGGTGAGCCCACACTCTAGCTGGATGAATCTGCACTCAAGCCAGTGACCTTGGGATTTTGAACCTGGGTCCTCATTGTTCCTGGCTGATGCTCTATCCACTGCATCACCACCAGTCAGGCAGGCTGAATATTTAAAAATAGTTTTTATTGTGGCAAAATAGATATAACATAAAATTAACCATTTTTGCCATTTTAAGTATACAATTCAGTGGCATTAATTACATTTATAATGTTTTACAACCATCACAGCTATTTCCAAAACATTTTCATGACTCCAAATAGAAGTGTATACCCATTAAGCAAGCAATAACTCCCCATTTTTCCCTCCTTCCAGTCTGATGACCTTTAATCTACTTTATGTTCCTATGACTTTGCCTATTTTATTATTATTATTTATTATTATTAAGTGAGATGCGGGGAGGCAGAGATAGACTCCCACAGGCACCCTGACCAAGATCTACCAGGCAAGCCCCCCATAGGGCAACTCTGCCCATCTGGGGCCGCCTCTCTGCTATCTAGCCATTTTAGCACCTGAGGTGAGTCCATGGAGCCATCCTCAGCACCTGGGACCAATTGAGCCATGGCTGTGGGAGGAGAAAAGAGAAAGAGAGAGTAGAGATAGTGAGAAGGGGGAGGAGTAGAGAAACATATGGTCACTTCTCCTGTGTGCCCTGACTGGGAATTGAACCAGGGACTTCCACAAACTAGGCCAATACTCTACTGCTAAGCCAACTGGCCAGGGCCGACTCTGCCTATTTTAAATGTTTCTTATAAGTGGAATTATACATTATTTATCCTTTTGTGTTGGGCTTATTTCACTCAGTATAAAGTTTTATTTTAAATATTTTTATTTATTGATTTTAGAGAGAGAGGGAGGGAGAAGGAAAGACAGACAGAAACATCAATCTATTTCTGTATGTGCCCTGACTGGGGATGAAACTGGCAATCTTTGTATATTGGGATGATGCTCTAACCAACTGAGCTATCTGGCCAGAGCCAACATAATGTTTTGTTTTTAAAAAATTTTTCTTAAATGAGAAGCAGGGAGGCAGAGAGATTCCCACATGTGCCCCAACCAGGATCCACCTGGCAAGCCCCCTGTGGGGTGATGCTCTGCCTATCCAGGACTGTTGCTCTGTTGGCCCGTAACAGCTATTTTAGCTCCTGAGGCGAGACCATGGAGCCATTCACAGCACCCGGGGTCAACTTGCTCCAACTGAGCCATGGCTGTGGGAGAGGAAGAGAGAGATAGAGAGAAGGGAGAGAGGGAGGGTTGGAGAAGCAGATGACCGCTTCTCCTATGTGCCCTGACCAGGAATCAAACCTAGGACTTCCACACTCCAGGCCGATGCTCTATAACTGAGACAACTGGCCAGGGCCCAGCATAAAGTTTTCAATGTTCATTCATCTTGTGCCATTTGTCAGCAATCCATCCTTTTTCTGGCTGAATAATTTTCCAGTATATTGATCTAAGACAATTTGTTTATTCATCTGTTGATGGAAGATTGGTTGTATCCACTTTTGGCCATTGTGAATAATGCTGCTATAAACATTGGTTTTCATGTATCTGTTTAAGTCTTTGGTTTTTTTTTTATCTTTTGGTTATGTTTCTAGAATAGAATGTTGGGTCATGTGGTAATTTTGTGGGGTTTTTTTTTTTTTTTTTACAGGGACAGAGAGAGTCAGAGAAGAGGGATAGATAGGGACAGACAGGAGCGGAGAGAGGTGAGAAGCATCAATCATTAGTTTCTCATTGCCGTGTTCATTGATTGCTTTCTCACATGTGCCTTGACCGCGGGCCTTCAGCAGACTGAGCCATCCCTTGCTGGAGCCAGCGACCTTGGGTCCAAGCTGGCGAGCTCTTGCTCAAGCCAGATGGGCCCGCGCTCAAGCTGGCGAGCTCGGGGTCTCGAACCTGGGTCTTCCGCATCCCAGTCCGACGCTCTATCCACTGCGCCACCGCCTGGTCAGGCATTGTGTTTCTTTTTTTTTTTTTTGAGGAAGCTCCAAATTGTTTTCTACAGAAGCTTCACCATTTTACACCCCCACTAACAATATATGAAGGCTCTGATTTCTCCACATTTTTGCCTACAGTTTCTTTGCTTTTTTATTTTTTTTAAAGACTTTGATAAGTGTATTTTTTTTTAATTTTTATTTTATTCATTTTAGAAAGGAGACACAGAGTGAGAGAGAGAGAGAGAGAGAGAGAGAGAGAGAGAGAGAAAGGGGGGAGGAGCTGGAAGCATCAACTCCCATATGTGCCTCGACCAGACCAGTGCAGGGTTTTGAACTGGCGACCTCAGTGTTCCCAGGTCGACGCTTTATCCACTGCGCCACCACAGGTCAGGCAGTTTCTTTGCTTTTTAAAAAGTTGTCATCTGCCTGACCAGGCGGTGGCACAGTGGACAGAGCATTGGACTGGGATGCGGAAGAACCCAGGTTCGAGACCCTGAGGTCACCAGCTTGAGCACGGGCTCATCTGGTTTGAGCAAAAGCTCACCAGCTTTGACACAAAGTCACTGGCTCCAGCAAGGGGTTACTTGGTCTGCTGTAGCCCCCAGGTCAAGGCACATATGAGAAAGCAATCAATGAACAACTAAGATGTCGCAATGGCAACAAAAAAACTGATGATTGATGCTTCTCATCTCTCTCCATTCCTGTCTGTCTGTCCCTATCTATCCCTCTCTCTGACTCTCTGTCTCTGTAAAAAAATAAAAAAAATAAAAAATTGTCTTCCTTGTGGGTATTAAGTAGGTATTTCATTGTGCTTTGGATTTGCATAGCTAATGACCAATGATGTTGAGGATCTTTTCATGTGCTTATTATCTCATGTGTATATCTTTGGAGAAATGTCTATTCATGTCTTTTGCTTTTTTGTTTGTTTGTTTTTTAAGTGAGAGAGACAGAGAAATAGAGAGAGAGGACAGACTGGGACAGACAGACAAGAAAGATGAGAAGCATCGATTCTTAGTTGTTGCGCCTTAGTTGTTCATTGATTGCTTTCTCATATGTGCCTTGACTGGGAGGGGGGGGCTTCAGCAGAGTGAGTGACCCGTTGCTCAAGAGTACTCATACCAGCAACCTTGGGCTTCAAGCCAGTGACCTTTGTGCTCAAGCCAGAGACCATGTCATGTCTATGATCCCACACTGAAGCCAGTGAACCTGAGCTCAAGCTGATGAGCCCACATTCAAATCGGATGAGCCTGTACTCAAACTGACAACTTCAGGGTTTCAAACCTGGGTCCTCAGTGTCCCAGGTCAGTCAATGCTCTATCCATTGTGCCACCACTTGGTCAGGCCTGAGGTTTTTCTTTATTCTTTTTTTTAATCTTGAAAAGATGTTGGATTTTTGTCAAATGCCCTTTCTTGTTGATTGAGATGGTTATGTGATTGTTTCCCTTTGTTCTATTAAGATGTGTATTACATTGGTTGATTTTATTTTTAATAAATTTATTTTATTTAGTTATTCATTTTTACAGAGAAAGGAGAGAGAGAAAGGAAGAGAGTGAAAGAGGGGTGAAGAGCAGGAAGCATCAACTTCCATATGTGTCCCGACCAGGCAAACCCAGGGCTTCGAACCGGCGACCTCAGCATTCGAGGTTGAGGCTTTTATCCACTGCGCCACCACAGGCCAGACAACATTGGTTGATTTTTATATGTTGAACTGCCCTTTCATTCCTGGGGTAAATCCTGTTTGGTCATGGTGTATAAACCTTTTAATATGCTTTTTTTTTTTTACATTTATTTGTTTATTTATTTATTTATTTTACAGAGACAGAGTGGGATAGATAGGGACAGACAGACAGGAACGGAGAGAGATGAGA
The DNA here is from genome assembly GCA_037038555.1 of Rhynchonycteris naso. NCBI lineage: Eukaryota > Metazoa > Chordata > Mammalia > Chiroptera > Emballonuridae > Rhynchonycteris > Rhynchonycteris naso. Next base: position 248,362,136 of record CM072997.1, on the reverse strand, counting down.
AGCATCAATCATCAGTTTTTTATTGCCGTTGCGACATCTTAGTTGTTCATTGATTGCTTTCTCATATGTGCCTTGACCGCGGGCCTTCATACACTGAGCAACCCCTTGCTGGAGCCAGCGACCTTGGGTCCAAGCTGGCGAGCTTTTGCTCAAGCCAGAGGGGCCCTCACTCAAGCTGGCGACCTCGGGGTCTCGAACCTGGGTCCTTTTGCATCCCAGTCCGACGCTTTATCCACTGCGCCACAACCTGGTCAGGCTTAATATGCTTTTGAATTAGGTTTGCTAGTATTTTGTTGAGAATATATTCATGTATATTCATAAAGAATATTGATCTGTATTTTCTTTTAGTATTGATAGCATGGTAATGCTTGCCTGATAGGATGAGTCAGAAAGTGTTCTCTACTATTCAGCTCTAAGGAATAGTTTGAAAAGGATTGGTGTTGTTTTTTAAATGTTTGGTGGAACCCTGGCCAGATAGCTTGGTTGGTTAGAGCATTGTCTGGAAGTGTGTTGGTTTGCTCCCCAGAGAGATTGATGTCGTCCCCCCCCTTTCTCTCTTGCTAAAAATCAATAAATAAAAATTTAAAAATAAATGTTTGGTGGAATTCACCAGTGAAACTTGGTCCTGGACTTTTTTTTTTGTATATTTTTTATTAGTTATCTCTGTACTTGTTATGAGTCTTTCGAGATTTCCTATATCTTGTGTTAGTTTAGGTAATTTGTGTGTTTCTAGAAACTTTTTCATTTCATTTAAGTTATCTCTTTTGTTGACATACAATTGTTGATAGTATTCTCTCTCTTTTTGTGTGTGTGTCCGAGACAGAGAGGCAGAGAGAGGGACAGATAGGGACATACAGACAGGAACAGAGAGAGATGAGAAGCATCAGTTCTTCTTGTGGCTCCTTAGTTGTTTATTGTTGCTTTCTCATTTATGCCTTGACTGGGGGACTTCAGCAGAGTGAGTGACCCCTTGCTCAAGCCAGCAACCTTGGGCTCAAGTCAGCAACCTTTGGCCTCAAGCCAGCAACCCCACGCTCAAGCTGGTGAGCCCGTGCTCAAGCAATGACCTCAGGGTTTCAAACCTGGGTCCTTTGCATCCCAGTCTGATGCTCTATCCATTGTGCCACCGCCTGGTCAGGCAATAGTATTCTCTTATAATCCTTTCTATTTCTGTAAGGTTGGTAGTAATGTTCCCATTTTTATTTCTGACTTTAGATATGTGTGTTTAGACTGACTGTTTTTTTAAACACATTTAAGATTTTGTTTATTTATTTTAGAGAGAGGAGAGAGACCGAGAGAGAAGGGGGGGATCAACTCATAGAAGTTAGTTCTTTTGTATGTGCCTTGACCGGGTAAACCTGGGATTTTGAACCACCATGACTTCAGCATTTTAGGTCGATGTTTTACCCTTTGTGCCACCACAGGTCAGGCTGTTCAGACTGACTTTTGAACCTGACTGTAACCTCTGCCCTAATCCATGACACCATCCCAGCTTGACCTCTGACGGTTGGTCAACCTACCCTAACTACTAGTTGCATCCTAATAACCTCTGACATAACTGCTCCTGACATCTGCCTGCTGCTTTGGAGTTCAAACACATTGCCTGACATCTAACCTTGACCCATCACCCCTGACTTTTCTTTGACCTCTGGTGACTCTTGACCTCTGGTCCCCACAGCTACACCTTTGGCAAAGTACAGGGCAACAGTGACCTCTACTGGAAGGCGCAGCGCTATAGCCTCATCCGGGAATTTCACTCCCGGCCTGCACTGGCCCCACCTCTCATCATCATCTCACATGTGTGCCTCCTCATCCGTCGATTGCACAGGCACAGAACCAGTTTGCCATCGTCCCCCACCAACCAGCATTTTCGTGAGAGCGGGTCTTGGCCCCAAAGAGAGAAACACAAGGGGTGGGACCCGGAGAGAAAGACAGACATGGATAGGCTGGGGAGGATGTCCAGAAGCACCACTGGGCACGGGTTAGGTTGCCAGGGGGTGTAGTCTGGGAAAGCTCACTCAGGGTTTTGAGCGGGGAGGCTGGGTCTCTGGCGTGGCCCGAGGACCGAGGACCGGTGGGCTCTTTACTCTGTATTGACTCGGCCCTCCAGAGGTCCACCTCCCTAAGGAAGACGAGAGGAAGCTGTTGACATGGGAATCTGTGCAGAAGGAGAATTTCCTGCTGGCACGTGCCAGGGACAAGCGGGAAAGTGACTCCGAGCGTTTGAAGCGCACCTCGCACAAGTGAGAGCGGGGCCTGGCCAGGGGCTGGGCTTCTGGTTTCTGGGGGTGTATCCTGTGACAGAGATTGAGGGGAGAACCCGCTGAAGTTTGCAAAGCACCTGGCTAGAGGCGAACTTGAGTGGGCGGGTCCTGGAATGTTAAGGAAGGCGGAGCTCCAGGGGGCGGGGCTTCTGGTGGGTGGGCTGGTGAGCTGCAGTCACTGGTCTGAAGTCCTGTATGCCCAGGGTGGACATGGCGTTGAAGCAGCTGAGACAGATCCGCGAGTATGAGCAGCGTCTGAAAGGGCTGGAAAGGGAGGTGAGGACTCTGGGCCAGGAAGGGGAAGTGTGGGCCGGGTTGAGGCAGTGTATTTCCATTTGGTGCCCTGATGTTCTATCTGCTTCCCAGGTCCAGCACTGTAGCCGAGTCCTAGGATGGGTGGCGGAGGCCCTGAGCCGCTCTGCGCTGCTTCCCCCAGGAGGGCCTCAGCCCCCAGCCTCACCTGGGCCCAAAGGTCAGTGTGTAGGGTCTACCTGTGTGTATTTCCGGCCTCTTCACTACCTGCTTCTGTGTTCCTTGCTTTCCAGGTCACTGTTCCCATATCTCTGCCTTTCTGTTTCACTGCCCTTTCTTTGTCCCTGGTTCGTTTCAGTCTCTTGGTTTCCTTTGGGATTCCCATGGTCTTTCTCCTTTTTTGCCAGTCTCCCATTTTTTCTGTCCTCTCTGTGCCCACCACCTGTTCTCTTTTCTCTCTCTCCCCTAGACTGAAACCTGTTGGCGGACTTCAAGGAGCCCCCATGGGTAGTTTATGCTCCCAGGGTAAGGCCGAACTGGTCCTGGACCCCTGCAAGTGGTGGCCTGTCTTGAGGTGGGCCCCGTGCCATGGACTGCCACCTGGATCGCTGTTGGGACCACCACAGGGAGTCTTATTCATTCGAACCACAGGACACCCAGCCCCTTTAAAAACCAGCCCCACTCTGGAAGGATCAGCCTCTAGAGCCCAAGCATGGCCCCTCTGAATGTTCTGCCACAGCCTGCTGGGCAGGAGAAGGCCACAGGGTCCTGGGGGTACAGGGACCACAGATTCCACTAACAGCTTCCCACAGTGGGGAAATAAAGCCATTTGAGAGGAGTAGGGTCTGGATGCTCGATTCGTGGGGAAATGGTGGTGTCTAGATCCTTTTTGCTATAGGGGCTAGAGCTGGTGGTGGTTTGAGGTCCTTGGTCTGTTTGCTGCTGTATTTCAGGGACCTGAGGTCTGTTCCCTTCTTTCAGCCCCACTATTCCTGACTCCGGCCCAGCCCCTCTTGTCTGCACTATTTTGATGGCTCTCACTTCAGTGGAACAAGAACAATCTGCACCCCCCTGCTTCCTACTTTACAGCAGAAAAAGAACTCTGGTGAAAGCAAATTATCTCTTGGAGTGGGGGTGGGTGGGCACTGTGTGCATCTGCTTTGGCAACAGGGGAACAGATGATGCAAATTTGAGTAGATAACTGCGTATGTGTCTCTAAAAAGTCTAATTAGTGGAAAATTACAGGCCACGCACACATGGAATTGCAGCAAATATGCATCATTATACATGCACTTTAACTAAACAACTCGTAACAGACTAAACTGGTAATGACAGGGCTGTACTGACAGCAATTATTAGTTAAATAACAAGAAATCCACCAACAACCAACATATCCAGAAATCAAAACCAAAACATCCTTCCTCCAAATTGGAGGAATTCCAACTATCTCCCACTTTTGGTGCGGAGTGACTTTGAAACATTGCCAAGTATTGTGTGGCAGCCAGATTTCTCTGAAGTAGTTTTCCCTAACCCAAGTTGTAATAACAATAATGATGATGGTGGCAATGACAACGACAGCTAACACATACAGGATGCTATGTGTTTGACACTGTGTTTAGTGCTCCACACATACAAAATCAGTGAATTCTCACGACAGCCATGTAAGTAGGTGCTACTGTCTCCATCTGGCAGATAAGCAAACTGAGGCACAGATAAGTGACTCACATGAGGTCACACAGCTAGAAAGTGACTGAGTTTGAATAGAAATATGGGCTGACTCCAAAGCCTTTGGAAAGCACCACTTTGTATTTGGAAATGTCAAATGCTACAAAGTCCTAGGAACTCAGTGGCACACTGTCTCAGCTTTACACTGGCCCTTTAAAACCAAGCTCTGCTATGCTGGGGCAAGGGCCAACCTATTCTGCTTTGCCTGCTGGGCTCTGCCTAAAGGGGGTGCTAGAGAGACTGATGACTGGAGGAAGAGGAGGCTGTGGCTGGGGTCAGGGAACTCCTTCCTGTCTGCTTCTGGTTCCAGAGCATGGCTCCAGAACAGTGCTTCCTCTGCCAGCAGTAGCTGGTATCAACTTGCAGCTTTTTGCACCCAGTTTGGTGTTGCCCTCAGTGACATCAGCTCCAGTCAACCTGCCAGCCTCCTTTCTAGTCTGGCTTTCAGCTCCCAGGGGCACTGCTCCAAGTTAGGTTCTGATAACTATTTTCTTCCTTTTGTCTCCCCAGTCCTAGGGTGAAATCTGCTTCCTACATGTATTATTTCTGTGCTTTGTTTCTTTCTCCTCATTTCCCAGTTTTCTGAGGTCCTTGTATTAATTTATCTCTGTTGAAATAACTACGTAACAGGAAAACTCAGGCCTGGTGGATAGAAATCTGACATAAACCATCAAAAAAGAGAATTATGAGAAAATTAAAACCTCTCACTTCATTTCCACACATAAACCAGTTTGGAAATCAAACATCTTTTACCTGAAAAGGAGGCTGAGTACTGTTGAAGAATTACCCTAAAATGCTGTCATAAGTTTCTGTGTTAAGTCTTCACTACTTGGCCTGACCAGGTGGTGACACAGTGTATAGAGCGTTGGACTGGGATGCAGAGGACCCAGGTTTGAAACCCCAAGGTCGCAGGCTTGAGTGTGGGCTCACCAGCTTGAGCGTGGGGTCGCTGGCTTGAAGTCCATGGTCGCTGGCTTGAGTAAGGGGTCACTCGCTCTGCTGTAGCCCCCCGAACCCCTACCAAGGCACATATGAGAAAGCAATCAATGAACAACTAAGGTGCCACAATGAAGAATTGATGCTTCTCATCTCTCTCCCTTCCTATCTGTCCCTCTCTCTGTCTCTCTCTCTCTCACTAAAAACAAAACAAAACAAAACTTCACTACTTGTATGTTTGCCCGCCATGAACCTATTTCATTTCATTCCATGACCCTAGTCATGGGTGTTCTATCCCCATTGCCTGACAGCTGGTGGCCACAAAGGAAAATGCTCCACCTGTCCTGGTGCTGATTTTTGTTGTTGTTTTTGAAGCCACACATTTTAACTGGGTTATTGTGAAGGTGGAAGATACTTCCACCTTGGTTAGCAGCAAGGCCAGTGTCTGGGTTTCCATTAACCAAGAGTGGGCGGTGGAGTGGGAAGCCATGATGTGCTCGTATATGGTCCCCTGGAGGGGCTGCTGAGGGTGTGGGACAGCTGTGGCATCCACCAGCTTTGGATCCAGGAAGGCCCCCCAAGATGTCTGCTCCAGGTTTTCAGATGTGGGACAGGGCCAGTGACCATCAGTGGGAGAATATGTAAACCACTAAAATCCCAAGCTAGGAGGTCATTTGAAAGAGAGGCATAGTGTATACAAAAAGAATACTGCTGATACAAGCTGCAGGTCATCAGAGAAAAGGAGGTAGGAGAGTGGAATGAGGACTCAGGAACGAATGCACATTGTGACTGCAGGCTGCGGAACTAATATATTACAAGGACGGGTGGGGTTGGAAGAGATGGAGCTGTGAATGCTGCTCAAAGCTTCAGCCAAGGGCGGGGGAGATGGGATAGATGGTGATGGAGGAAGACTTGGGGGTGCACACACAATACAATGTACAGAGATGTGTTGTAGAATTGGGCACCTGAAACCTACATAATTATGTTAACCAGTGTCACTCAATAAATTCAATTTAAAAAAACAAAACAAAACTACAGTCCAAACTTGAAAAATGGATTTGGTTCCTTCTGTGCAGCAAAACTTAGACAAACCAAGGAGCTGCCACTCAAATCCAAAATAGATTTGTGAGTATTGGACATACGTTTTTGTTTCTCTTGGGTAAATACCTAAGATTGCAGTGGTTGGGTTGTATAAGTGTATGCATAACTTTATGTGAAATAGTCCAACTCTTTTCCTAACTGGTTGCACCATTTGCATTTTGCATGTTCACTAGCAAAGCATGAGAGTTCTAATTGCTCTGTATCCTCAGTAGCACTTGCTATTATCAGTGTTTGTAATTAGCCAATTTAATAAGTTTATTTCTTTTTATTTATTCATTTTAGAGAGGAGACACAGAGTGAGAAAGAGAGAGAAAGGGGGGAGGAGCTGGAAGCATCAACTCCCATATGTGCCTTGACCAGACCAGTGCAGGGTTTTGAACTGGCGACCTCAGTGTTCCCAGGTCGACGCTTTATCCACTGCACCACCACAGGTCAGGCCAATTTAATAAGTTTATAATGGTGTCTCATTTTGATTTTAATTTGCCTTTCTCTCATGATTGATGATGTTGAACATCTCAAGTGCTTATTTCCATCTATATGGCTTCGTTGGTGAAGTGTCAGTTCAAAACTTATACCCATTTAAAAAATGGATTATTTGCTGGACCAATGGTGGTGCAGTGAATAGAGCGTCGACCTGGGATGCCAAGGTACCAAGTTCGAAACCCTGAGGTCATCGCTTGAGCGCAGGTTCATTTGGCTTAAGTGCAGGGTTGCTGGCTTGAGTGCGGGATCATCATCATGATCCCATGGTCGCTGGCTTGAAGCCCAAGGTTGCTGGTTTGAGCAAGGGGTCACTGGCTTGGCTGGAGCCCCCCTAGTCAGGGCGCTATGGGAAGCAATAAATGAAAAACTAACATGCCGCAATGAAGAACTGATGCTTCTTTTTTTTTAAAATTTCTTTTTATTTTATTCACTTTAGAGAGGAGACACTGAGTGAGAGTGAGAGAAAGAGAGAAAGGGGGGAGGAGCTGGAAGCATCAACTCCCATATGTGCCTTGACCAGACCAGTGCAGGGTTTTGAACTGGCGACCTCAGTGTTACCAGGTCGACGCTTTATCCACTGCGCCACCACAGGTCAGAAAACTGATGCTTCTTATATCACTCTATTCCTGTCTGTATGTCTGGCTCTCTTGCGTACATTAAAAATAAAATAATAATTAAAAATGGATTATTTGTTTTCTTATTGAATTACAAAATTTAATATATTCTAGATACTCCTTTATTATATATGTGTTTTGAAAATATTTTCCCTTAGTGTAGCTTACCTTTTCATTTATTATTAGTGTCTTTTTAGCACTGTCCCTTTCAGTAGTATACCCATACCCCCCCAAGCGTGTATCTCCTAAACTGTAAGCATTCCTTATGAGACTTGCAATTGGAGAGCAGTGGGCAGTGGCAGCTTGTCCTGGGCTCACCCCCTGAACCTGTCTCCAAGGCCCCCTTTTCTCCGACTTCCCAGTGAGCCAAAGCAACCCCTCCTAGGCTCTCCTGTTGTTTCTTCTATCCTAAACCCTTCCTTGTTTCATTGTCCCCAGCTTTAATAAATGTACTCTTAAAAAAATAATAGTGACTTTTGGAGAGCAGAATTTTTTACTTAGAAATTAAACTTTTTATTTATTTATTTACCTGTTACTTTTACTTCTTTTGGTGGGAGAGCAGAATTTTTTAATTTTTATTTTATTTTATTTTTAGCAAGAGAGAGACAGAGATAGAGGGACAAATAGACAGAAAAGAAGAAAAATGAGAAGCATCTATTCTTTGTTGTGGTGCCTTAGTTGTTCATTAAGTGCTTTCTCATATGGGCCTTGACCAGGGGGCTCCAGCCAAGCCAGTGACCCTTTGCTCAAGCCAGCAACCTTGGGCTTCAAGGCAGTGACATTTGGGCTCAAGCCAATGACAATGAGGTTATGTCTATGATCCTATGCTCAAGCCAGCAACCCTGCACTCAAGCTGTGAGCTGTGATCAAGCTGGATGAGCCAGCACTCAAGCCAGCAATCTAGCAGTTTTGAACCTGGGTCCTCAGTGTCCCAGGCTGATGCTTTATCCATTGTGTCACTACCTGGTCAGGCTTATTTTTTAATATTTATTTTGTTGACTTTAGAGAGAGTTAGGAAGAGAGAGAGACAAACAATGATTTGTATATGCCCTGAGCAGGGATCAAACTGGCAACCTTTGCAACCTTTGGATGCTCTAACCAACCAAGCTATCTGGCCAGGGATATTTTTTATTTAGAAATTAAATTTAGCCTGACCTGTGGTGGTGCAGTGTATAAATCATACGCCCGTAATACTGAGTTTGCCAGTTTAAAATCCTGGACTTGCCTGGTCAAGGCACATATGAGAAGGAACTACTACAGGTTGGTGCTTCTCACTGCCCCCCCTTTCTAAAGTGAGTAAGTAAAATCTTTAAAAAAAAAGAAATTAAATTTAATGGGGTGACACTGGCCCATAGGAACACAGGTTTCAAGTATACATCTCCATAGCATGTGAACTATTCATTGCATTGTGTGCCTATAATCCACAATTCAAACATTTTCTATCACTATATACTTTGCCCCTTTACTCCCCTCCCTCCACCCACCTGGTAGCCACTTCACTTTTATCTGTGCCCATGAATCTTAGTTTTATATGCTACCTATGTATAAAATTATATAGTTCCTAGCTTTTTCTGATCTACTTATTTCACTTAGGATAACATTCTCAAGGTCCATCCATGTTGTTACAAATGGCAATATTTCGTCATTTATCATGGCTGAGTAATATTCCATTGTGCATATGTATCACATCTTCTTTATCTAATCCTCTATCGGGGGACACGTTGGTTGTTTCTGTCTTGGCCACTGTGAATAATGCTGCAATTAACATGGGGAGCACAGTCTCTTCAAGGCTCACCCATGTCATATCAGAACTTCATTCCTTACTATGGCTGAATAATATCTGTAGTATGGATATGTCTATTAATTTTATCCGTTCATTCATTTACAGACATCTGGATGATATCTACATTTTGTCATTTATGAATAATGCTGCTAGGAATGTTCACGTACAAGTTTTTGTTTGAACACCTGTTTTCAGTTCTTTTGGATATACACCTAGAAGTGGAATTGCCGATAGCTCTCTGTGTAGATTTTTGGGAAATGGCTGAACTGATTTTCACAGTGGCTGCACTATTTTCCATCCCCACCAACACTGTGTGAGGTTCAATTTCCTCAAATCCACACCAACACATGTTACCCCCCCCCTTTTTTTTGTTATCAATATCCTGATAGCTGTGAAGTGGTATCTTATGCATGAGATTTACATTCCCGTAATGACTAATGATGTTGAATTTCTTTTCATGTGCTTGTTGGCCATTTTCACATCTCTGGAAGGAATCACTTTTTAGTAACGACCTCCACTGCTTATGTGGCATTGGCTGCCATGCAATCACAGTAAAGTGAGGATGGATGGGCCTTGAATGAAGACAAGGCCACCCAAGCCACCATCTTGAGGACTCTCTGGGCTCAAATAGATATTTCATTACTTAGAAAGGACAAACCATTGGTCCTGCAGCCTCTAACTACAAAGGAGAAGCAACAATGATCAGCCCTTATGGATCTTGGAGACAGTATATCCCACGGGTGGAAATTTCACTCAAGATGATACTGTCATTCCTGACTCATGCATATCAGAGCTCTTGGTCCCTGTTCCCCAAGGAAGAAAATGCATCTGAATCCAATTGATAAGGCTCACAGTGGGGGAAACAAAGCTGAAGTGACCTGGTGAGATAGGGACTTTTGGGCTAATCTAGTATGCTGTTGCTGTGGCTTCCACTATTGGAGGTATAATTGATATTGATGTTTCACATGTCCTAGAAGGTTTTGGAGATTCTGCCATCCAGCAAATGCAGTATGTACGGTCATCTCTATGACAGTCTACAGAATGAACACTGAAATGGAAAGGAGAGAGGGAAATCTCCTCTTTAATAACGATAGCTGTCAGAGTACGCAGGCTGTTTCCCAGTGTAACGGCGCCACCTGCCTGATGTAGCCACCATGCACACCCGTTTTGAAAGCAACTGTGGAGGCCTTGTGACTCCCCTCGCCTTACTTATATTTACATTTTGGAGTACATCCACTCAAACTTGACAACTAGTAAGGTCTGAAATGTTTAAATGTAAGCAGGATATTCAAGAGTGTGTTTAGCCTGGTCCTGTTCATCCGTTTTGCAATAGAAAAGTAGCAGCTACCCCTTTGGAGGAAACGTTATCCTCCACTTGACTGTCCAAAGCAAAGCCACTGCCTCAGTGGGATACCCTATTCACAGCAGTTCCCTGGTTTGCTGCCCACTGAGCTAAGTTAAAGCTGATGGTGCCTGACCAGTGGTGGCCCAGTGGATAGAGCCTCGACCTGTGAAACTGAGGAACCAGGGTCAAAACCTCAAGGTCGCCGGCTTGAGCGCAGGCTCATCTGGTTATAGCGCAGGATCGCTGGCTTGACCGTGGGATCGCTGGCTTGAGCGTAGGATCACAGACATGACTCCATTGTCACTGGCTTGAGCCCAAAGGTTGCTAGCTTGAGCAAGGGGTCAATGGATCAGCTGGAGACCCTCGTCAAGGCACATATGAGAAAGCAATCAATTAACAACTAAAGTACCACAACTAAGAGTTGATGCTTCTTATTTCTTTCCCCTCCTTTCTGTCTGCCCCTGCAAAACAAAAACAAACAAAAAGCTGATGGTGTCTACTAGGGCACAGCAGACAGCCAACTCCAAAGCCAGCCCATAAGAAAGATTGCAGTCAGCCAGTAGTTAAGGTATTGGACAGGACTTTCTACTTTCCCCACCATCCACAGGCACCTGGTATTATTGCTGGAACAGTTTCCTCAAAAATCAGTTCAAAGATATGTTTTGGACTGTACCTTCCCATTCTCCTCCTGGTTCAAACACCAGTTGGAGTTTGGTCACTAGATGTGGGTGTTTCTAGAGGGGCTTTGTCTTGTTGCTAGGACAATGACGGAGACTGAAGGGATAGGGGAGTTATACAGCCCTGTTTTGAAAATTAAAGATTCTGCCTCCTGAGCATTCTTGGGTCACCTTTCTTTCTGTTGGACAGCCTCATGGTTACACCCTCTGGGTGGCAGCTTGGCCCAGCTAAGAATATTTTCTGCATATTTAAAGAGTTGTAAGAAACAAGATGCTGGACCTGGCTGGTGGTACAGTGGATAGAGTGTTGACTCAGCATATGGATGTACTGGGTTTGATTCATGGTTAGGGTACACAGGAGAAGCAACCATCTGCTTCTCTCCCTCCCCCTCTCCCCTTCTCTCCCTCTTCTCCTCCCGCAGCCAGTGGCTCAATTGGTTTCAGCATGGCCCTCGGCAGTGAGGATAACTCGGTTGGTCCAATTTTGTCAGCCTCAGGTGCTAAAAATAGCTCAGTACTCGAGCATCATCCCCAGATGGGGTTGCTGGGTGGATCCTGGTTGGTGTGCATGTGGGATTCTGCCTCACTATCTCCCTTCCTCTCACCAAAGAAAGAAAGAAAAGACAAAAAGAAACAATGAAAATGCCATTTTTGCTAATGCTACCCATGTGGCTTAGCCAAGTTAATGCAATGGTCATCCAGGTCAAAGTTAACAACAACTCATCCACCCATGCAAGACTGCCTTAGCAGAGTTATCTCTTCCACTGTAGACCAATCCAGGGGGGCCCAACATTCCCAAGACTACCAAGCTCCCTGTACACTGAAGTCACCTCCCATGTCCTTGTTTTCCCCTCCAAGCTGCAGGAACACCTCAGATTGGGGGATGTAGGTTCACATGCCAGCACCCTACCCGCTAGGGTCAAGGAGCATTTAACCTGGGGGGAAACAAAGAAATGAATGGACCCCAGATTAGAACATGGAAGACCTCCATTCTTTCCCAACTCAGTCACTGACTGGTTGTTTGACCTCAGGGCCATTCTTTCTCTTCCCTGAGCCTCCCACAATACCCAATATCCACGAAAAGAGAAGTGGGAAAGCCCAGCAAGGGCCTGTCTGTTGCTTTGACTGAGTATTAACGAGGGCACAAGGCTTGTCATGGCACCTGGCACAGTGTCCTCTGTGCCAAGACTTCTGCAAACCAACCTCACACAAAACAACCTTAGGCCTAGCGCTCTATGTGGTTTAGGATGTATCATCTACATTGGCTTTTCTCTGGACCTCACCGGACACCTGGTGATACTGGTTCACAGTGGCCTGTCCTGGCTCTGATGGGAAGAGAGGCAGTGGTGAGGGTGAGGGTGAGGGTGTCAGGGAACCAGGCTCGCTCCACTCAGCTCATTTCCCGATCTGGCTCATTCCGGGCCAAGGCTCCCTGCAGAGCTCTCTGGGGCAGGAAGGTCTGAGGGCCTCTACCTCTGACCTTTGCAGGGCTGTCCCAATTTGGCGGTAGAAACCATTACACTGGAGATGCAAGAAGAAAAAATTAGAATTTCTACTTTAAAAAAATCTCTATTTTTTTGCTTGACTAGGCAGTGGCACAGTGGATAGAGCATCGGCCAGGGATGCCAAGGATCCAGATTCGAAGCCCTGAGGTCACCGGCTTGAGCACAGGCTCACCAGCTTGAGCGTGGGGTTGCTGGCTTGAGCGCGGGCTCATAGACATGACCCCAAGGTTGCTGGCTTGAGCAAGGGGTTACTGGCTTGGCTAGAGCCCCCTGGTCAAGGTACATATGAGAATGCATTTAATGAACAACTAAGGCGCCACAACTATGAGTTGATGCTTCTCATCTCCCTTTCTGTCTGGCCCTGTCTCTTGCTAAAACAAAGAAAAAGAAAAAGAAAAATCTGATTTTTTAAATTCCAAAAAACAAAACAAATTAAGCTTTACTGATATTAAGTATGTAGAATGACAGTTAACACAAAAATTTTCTGCAGACATTAGTGATACCGTATCAAAATGTTATCCCTGATGGGGGCATGTGATAAAGACTGTTTAGAGACCTCTGAGGTAAATAAAAGGTATAAGAAAGTAGGCAAAGATTTGGGAAATGATTGGGAACAAAAGGGGGTGGTGATAGGAGCTGGCACTGGGTCTCAAGGGTGTGACCTTTGGGGGTGCAGTATAGGGGAGAAGGGGTTTTGCCCAGGAAGCCATTAAGAGATATGGTTTCTAGAAGATTCCTCCACCCCCTGAGCTGCTTTAACTCCGTTTGACATTTGAAGAAGCCAGGTGGCATTACCAGCTCCCACAGACAATTCTAATAACCTCCAAGTTTTTCAGGACTCCTTGGTCCTGAGCCCATGGAAACCAGGTGACCCACCTCCTAGGCCCAAGTGGGTAAGACTCTACCCCAAGTCCAGAACAAAGCGTAACAGCCGGCTAGAGAGGACCTGCATGCCGGATGTTGTTCTAGGCTTGCTATCCTCTTGATAGTAATGAGATGACAGTTATAGGATAGATTTAATATGGTCCTAAATTACCAACTTAAATTTAGGGGCTAACATGCGTTCTAGTTTGAGTAACACTGATTGCTGCAAAGTTGCTCCACAGTTTGGCTCTGCTCCAGGATGAGGAAGGGGTCAAGAAACTTAGTATCTGTGTCCTGAAGGTAGAGGGGGAGTGGAGTCACCAGACTGGACACAGTTCACCAGAGGTTGTAGATTTGGATGATGTGTGTGTATGTGCATGCATGTGCACGTGCGGGGGTGGGGGGTCACTCTCACAGAAAGAACACTGGTCCCAGCACCCTGACTTATTGACCCATAGCACTGTTGTGCCAGTCCCATCCCGAGAGGGCAGCCCTGGAGAAGTCTACCACCCCACTGACCCAGTTTGGCAGCGGAGGTGGGGGTTGGAGAGAACACTGTCTATCTCCATGATGACTGGGAAGCTGGGTCCTGGGCATTACTGGGATGCCCAGCCCCATCAGGCCAAAATGGTGCCCCCACTTCACAGGTGAAAGGGGGCTCTAGGTCCAGCCCTGTGAGCACTTCAGTTTATTATTCTGGGTTCTCTAATCCCAGAGCAGAGTGTTTCAGAATTGGTACTATTCCAGGAGAGAAAGGAGCTCCTGGCCTGTCCATTTCCTTCCGAGGCCAAACGAGTGATGTTACCGGTTGCTAGGGAAGTTTTCCACAGTCATCTCCCCTTCCTCTGCGGCAGAACCAAAGAACCAACTATTCCTATAGCAAAACGGGCACCGATGCTGCCAGTTATCGGACAGATTTCCTCTAAGACGGGACTCGCCTGCCTTGAAGGGGGTAGACTGACACTCATAGAGAAATCAGATGTCAGGGAGGGAATGTGAGGCGTGCTGAGCCACCACGAGGAGTCCGGTTCAATCCCATGACCAAGGGTAGGGTGGGCCTCTTCAGTGAGCTGTTCCTCTTTCCCTCCTCGGTCATGAAGGCGGGTTTTGCCAAGTGGTGCTTAGATCACAGGAAGGGTTTGGCCAGCACCAAAGGTGTCTTTTTCGACAGCTTTTCAAAGGGATCACTGATAATGTGGTCCTGGAGGTACCACTGCTGATGAAGTGGGTAGACTGAGATTGGCAGAAAGGTGAGGGTGCTGAGGAAGGTGACCCAGGCCAGGGTGCCCTGCAAGTAGGGTTGCTTTTATTCCTGGGTCTAGAGGCAGAGGTGGTGGTGGGGTTTTAGTCCAGACTCCCCAGGGGTTGGGAAGCTGGGTAGATGGCAGCCCCCAGGGATGGTAGGAGTCCAGATCTAGGGTCCTGCAGGGTGGGAGACCTGATGAGGGGTTCCCAGGGTGGGGGCATCTCCCCATGTTGCTGTCCAGGCGATGTAGTAGGGGGCACCTTCTGGTAGAGATGCGTGACGTATGTGGTGAGAAGAGCCAGCAACCCTCGCAGGTTCACACAGCACCAGAGGAAGATGAGGAAGGACCACGGCAAGCAGCCCAGCTCACTGTACATTTCATCCCTGAACCTGAGGTGGGGGTGATGAGCATGGACATGTGGGATGGAGCCCTCCTCTGGCCACCAGGGCTTGGGGTCCTTGGGAAGGTAGGACCACCAGCCCTCTGTTTCTCTCACAAGTTCTCAACTATTAGGGGATGCTGAGTCGCGCCAGGCCCTTCCCAAGGCGGATCCTACATTTGGTTCCCCCGTGGGACTCTCCCAATCCAGGGGACATGCACCGTCCCATTCCTCTGCCTTCAGACTAGCCCATGAGTTCAATGGCAGGGGAACCTGTGTCCCCTGAGTCCTGACTGCTTGTCCCCTCAGACCCCAGCCAGCTGCCCTCAGATCACTCCCTCCTGTACTCTGTGCTCTCAGATGAACCTCTCTGCTGGGGGCTGGGCAGAGGGACTCGGTCCCAACTCTCCTCAGAGACCTATGTTAGGGTCCCTGGCTGGAAAGACTGCAGGGCTTGAACATTACCTGTTAGCTCCATAGACCCAGCCAGGTCACATTGTGAAAGGCCACAACAATGACAAGGGTCAGCAGGACCAGGTGCTCATCAAACAAGGACATTATGTAGCTGCCCAGGAAACCTCATAAGCAGATGACTACTGAGGCAAGGCAGGTTTGGCCACACTGAAGTCAATGTGTAGGGCTGGTCAGGGGTCAAAGCAATCCCTGGAGATTGGGTGGTCTGGGGAGGGGTGGGCAGCAGGGCAGGGTTTCGCTGGACAACCCACAGTACCTGCGGTCACCAAGGGGTTCTGTGTCAACATAGAGATGGCATCCCAGAGGGGAAGGACAGTGCCTTCCAAGGTTGTGATCAAGGTGCTCAGCTCTGTCATGAGCAGGGCCAGGAAGAAGACAATGGAATGGAAGCAACAGGATGGCTTGGGAGAAGGCTGCGGATGCCAGGCCAGGGCCTTGCATGATCTGTTGGGGAGAAGGGCCCTGAGGCAGTCTGAGGCGGTGGCGGGTCTGGATGGGGGAATGATGCAGTGATTATTGGTCAGCAATCAACAAATAGAGGTCCTTGTGTTGGTGTGAGAATTCAACTGAAGTGACAACTTAGCAGAGGCCCTGGTACACACAACATGGCAGCGGAAGTATGATTACAAGTACCTCAGAAGATGCTTGGGTGGCTCAGGAGGCTCCTGAGAAATACATTTCCCAGTGTCCTTATAATATAACAGGAAAAAAAGCTGAAAACAAAGGCATGGGCAAAGTGAGACAAACTACCTGCAAACAAAAAACAAAGCAAGAATTGCATGCAATATTGCTATCAGAAAAGGCAGAATTTAAGGTTAAAGGTACTAAACACATAAAATAGAAATATTACATAGTAACCAATGCCCAAATAATTAATAAAGTAATAACATTTTAAAAAATTACGTGCTCAACCTAATCAGGTGGTGGTGCAGTGGATAGAGTGTCAGACTGGGATGCAGAAAGACTCAGGTTTGAGACCCCAAGGTCACCAGCTTGAGCGCGGACCCATCCGGCTTAAGCAAAAGCTCACCAGCTTGGACCCAAGGTTGCTGGCTCGAGCAAGGGGTGGCTCCGTCTGCTGAAGGCCCGCGGTCAAGGCACATGTGAGAAAGCAATCAATGAACAACTAAGGTGTCGCAACGGCAACGAAAAACTAATGATTGATGCTTCTCATCTCTCTCCGTTCCTGTCTGTCTGTCCCTATGTATCCCTCTCTCCGACTCTCTCTCTATCCCTGTAAAAAAAAAAAAAAATTAAATGCCCAATACACCGAAAAGAAATAACAGCCACAAACCTATATATACACAAAAATGTAGGAGAGCTAAATATATAGAAGAAAAAGCTATTTACAAAACCAAGCAGAGCCTGACCTGTGGTGGCACAGTGGATAAAGCGTCGACCTGGGAACACTGAGGTCGCCAGTTCAAAACCCTGCACTGGTCTGGTCAAGGCACATACGGGAGTTGATGCTTCCAGCTCCTCCCCCCTTTCTCTCTTTCTCTCTCTCTCACTCTGTGTCTCCTCTCTAAAATGAATAAAATAAAAAAAAATTTTTTTTAAAGATTAAAATAAATTAAAACAGCTCATCTGAAGGTTTTTAATAAAAACAAAAAACAAAAAAAAACAAGCAGAAATTGATCTAAATATGACTACGATGGCAATACTACATATTTCTTTCAGATTTGGTAGATCTAATAGGGGAAAAAAGTAGAGCATAAAAAATTGAGTAAGGCAAACAACAAATACAACTTAATAGGTACATATAATATTAGAAATAAATAATTTTAGGAGATAAAATGACTTTCCTTGGAAAATAAGAAATATACTTCTGGATAATCCTTAAATTAAAAAAAAAAACCTAAATCAAAAGTCACAGCGGTTTTTTTTTGTTTTTTTTTTTACGGAGACAGAGAGTCAGAGAGAGGGATAGATAGGGACAGACAGGAACGGAGAGAGATGAGAAGCATCAGTCATCAGTTTTTTGTTGCCGTTGCGACATCTTAGTTGTTCATTGATTGCTTTCTCACATGTGCCTTGACCGCGGGCCTTCAGCAGACCGAGTAACACCTTGCTGGAGCCAGCGACCTTGGGTCCAAGCCGATGAGCTTTTTTGCTCAAACCAGATGAGCCCACACTCAAGCTGGCGACATCGAGGTCTCGAACCTGGTTCTTCCGCATCCCAGTCCGACACTCTATCCACTGCGCCACCGCCTGGTCAGTCTCCTTACCCTTTTTTAACGTTCATCTGCGCAACAGCGTACTCTAAGTGCCCGTAGTAATAATGTTCATTCCATCCATAGGTGAAAAAAATTTGACAGGACTATGCTTGTAATATTTATTTATTCATTTCATAAAGCTCTTTATACCTTTGATGAAATACTACATTTTCATTCCCTCACATTTGTTACTTGAGTAAACAAACATATAACGTAAAGAGAAAAAGTGCCAAACAACCAGGGAGTGACAAGCTGTCATTGGAAATACCTTAAATAACAGTTTTATTGTTTTTTGTCAGGTATTATTTAATATTTTTTCATTAATATTTTAAAACTCTTTCTTATAACAAAATATAACTTTGTGCACTCCTTTTATTGTTATTTAAGTATTAAATGCATGAAATAATAAACTACCTTTCGGTATATTGTTTTTTTATACTTGAAATGGTCATTAGGGCAGAGAACCCATTGTTAAGTTATTTGAATCCCACCACTGACTGGGACCAGATGGGATCAAAGACGAGTTTTATTTAACATTCAGAACACACATGGTGCCTGACCAGGCGGTGGCGCAGTGGGTACAGCAACGGACTGGGATGCAGAGGACCCAGTTTCAGGACCCCGAGGTCGCCAGCTTGAGCGCGGGCACATCTGATTTGAGCAAAAGCTCGCCAGCTTGGACCCAAAGTCGCTGGCTTGAGCAAGGAGTTACTTGGTCTGCTGAAGGCCCGCGGTCAAGGCACATATGAGAAACCAATCAATGAAAACTAAAGTGCCACACGAAAAATTGATGCTTCTCATCTCTCCCCGTTCCTCTCTCTGACTCTCTCTCCGTCTCTGTAAACACACACACACACACACACACACACACACACACACGTGCCTTCTGACTGGAAGTCCGAAGGTCGACTTCCTAGGTCTTCCTGTGCAGGGCTGCCCGGTGTGCCCTCGGCCTGGGGTCCTCGCATGGACGCGGCACCATACAGCCAGATGGGCTCTAAAAGGGGTGGCGGAAGCAACGCAAAAGGAGAACCTGTTGCTGGAGAGCAGGTGAGAGGCCTCCAGAACCTGAAGATGGTGAAGATCGCGGACGGGTTTGAGGGGATCTGTGCCAGGTGACTGAGGAGGCTCAAAAACGGAAAAAACTTACCAAAGCCAGAATCCAAAAAGGGAAGTAAAAAACCAACTTAGGCTGACCTGTGTAGTGGGGCAGTGGATAAAGCATTGACCTGGAACACTGAGGTCTCCGCTGGTTCGAAACCCTGGGCTTGCCTGATTAAGGCACATACAGGAAGCAAATACAATGAGTTGATGCTTCCTGCTTTTCTCTCTTTCCTCTCTCTCTTTCCGCAGACCTGAACTCCATGGAAAAATCTTTCTCTAATCCAGTGGTTCTTAACCTTTTTTGAGGTACCAAACCCACCAGTTTCATATGCGCATTCACCGAACCCTTCTTTAGTGATAAATAAAATATGATTTAATTTTTCCAAATTCAAGACATAGGTATATGTTTTTTTACTGGTGCACAAAATGAGCCGTGCATGAACATCATTTTGCTCAAAGAACAAAACCAACAAAGTGCATGAACTCACAACAAATTACGGTATTACTTTATTCTGGCCTCCGCGGCAGAAGCTTCTCTGAACCCCTGAGACCGACTCATCGAACCCCTAGGGTTCGATAGAACCCAGGTTAAGAACCACTGCTCTAATCACTCAAATGGTTTGAGAAGCAGAAGGTGGTGGTCGAAAGCTACTACACAATGAAGAAATGCATTGAGGGATTACATAGTAAAAACTGAGAAGAAAGGCCAGCCAGAGATACTAGGCACTGATGGCCCACAGAAGAGAAACTTAAGCAGACAGATGAGGAGATGGCCCAGGCCCAAGAAAGGACCAAGGGATGGCCTTGGCCTTCCAGGTGAACCTGTGGGAGGGGCAGGTGCACATCCATTAGCTAGAGAAGACCATTGAGCAGAGGACTAGAGAAATCCGTGAACTGACCGGAACCTGAGATGACCTTATTTCCAAGCTGGAGAAGATCTGATATGTATGTAAGTCCCAGTGCTTGTCCCTCCTATCTATCTATCTGTCTGTCTCTGTGTGTTAGGTTTCATGTTCTTCTCTCTCTTGACCTCAACTCATTTTGAAACTAGATTGCTTTTATTTATTTATTTATTTATTTAAGCAAGAGAGAGAGAGAGATAGAGACAGTCAGGAAGGGAGAGAGGTAAGAAGTACCAACTCATAGTTGTGGCACTTTAGTTGTTCATTGATTGCTGTCTCATACCTGCCTTGACATGGGGGAAGCTCAAGCCAGTGACCACGGGATCATGTCTATGATCCGATGTTCAAGCTGGTAAGCCCATCAAGCTGGTGAGCCTGCTCTCAAGCCCGGACTCTATGGGTTTCAAACCTGGGTCCTCAGCATCCTAGGTCAACACTCTTATCCACTGCGCCATCACCTGGTCATGCAAAAGTAGGTTGCTTTAAAAATAAGACTAAATAAAGTTTCCCTTAAGTTAAAAAAGAAAAAGAAAAAGCAGATGGTTATAATGTCAGTTAAACCGTGCTGCTCAAAGTGAGGTCTGTGAATCACTAGCATTACCTGGACGTTTGATACAAATACAAATAAATGGATCTAAATTTGGATAAACTCAAATCAGAATCACCAGGGCCCCCAAATCTGTTTTTTTAAAGACTTTATTTATTAATTTTAGAGAGAGAAGTGAGGGAGAGAGAAAGAGAGAAGGGGGAGGAGCAGGAAGCATAAACTCCAATATGAGCCTTGACCAGGCAAGCCCAGGGTTTTGAACTGTTGACCTTAGCATTCCAGTTCGACTCTTTATCCACTGTGCCACCACAAGTCGGCCTGTTTGTTTTTTCAAAAAAGCTCTCCGGTGATTATTTATTTTTTGACAGAGACAGAGATGAGAAGCATCAAGTCTTCACTGTAGCACCTTAGTTGTTTAAGGCATATTGCTTTCTCATATATGCCTTGACGGGGGGTGTGGGGCTCCAGCAAAGCTGGTGACCATTGATCAAGCCAGCGACCTTTGGGCTCAAGCCGCAACCTTGGGGTTTTGAACCGGGGTCCTCTGCATCCCAGTCCAATGCTCTATCTACTGCACCACTGCCTGGTCAGGCTCCAGATGATTCTTAGGCATAGTAAAGTTGGAGAAGCACTGGCCTAAATCACAGAAAAATATGGAGTGCTCTTCATTTTCCTTTATAAAGCTAGCATAACTTTAATACTAAAATCTAGAAACAATAGTAGAAAAAGTTTCATCTTTGACAATTAGATCAATAAACTAAATAAGTATTAGCAAATAGAATTCAGCAATATATCCAAAGGATACATTAAGACTAAAAATGATTGGCCTGGTCAGGTGTGGTACAGTGGGTAGAGCGTCGTCCTGGGACACTGAGGACCCAGGTTTGAAACCCCGAAGTCACTGGCTTAAGCATGGGTTCATTCAGCTTGAGCACGAGTTCACCAGCTTGAGCGCCAGGTTGCCGGTTGGAGCGTGGGATCATAGACATGACCATATGGGCTCTGGCTTGAACGCAAAGGTCACTGGCTTGAGCAAGGGTCACTGGCTTGGCTGAACCCCCCCAACCCTCCATCAAGGCACATATGAGAAAGCAATTAATACAACTGAGGTGCTGCGACTATGAGTTGATACTTATCTCTCTCCCTTCCTGTCTGTGTCCCTGTCTGTCTCTCTCACTCAGAAAAAAAAAAAAAAGACTAAAAAGGATTGATTCCACAGGATGGTTCTATATAAAAAATATCAACAAGTGAAAACTCGTTTGGTAAAATTTAGCAACTCTGAATACACTAAAATACATTGAATCAAAAGCTTCAAATAGGTGGCATTGTACAGGAAAAATAGGTGAACTATATGGTATATGGATTATCTCTCAATAAAGCTGTTGTTAAAGAACATCTTAGACCTCTGGACAACAGGAAGCTGGGGAGGCAAGGTAGAAAGCCAATGGCATTAACAATTGGATTACAGTATTCCACGGAGAGAGGGCAGACAAGGGAGATTGGAGTTTTTAACTCCCAACTAACTTTACTGCTTTAGTGTTGAGAGCTGGAAGCCAGGAGGGAAATTGGTGGGCAAGGCCAAGAGAGGAGGTAAGAGCCACTGGATGACAAGCAGAGCTGCACCCTCAAAGTGGGCAAGGCGCTTCTTCTTTTCTTTTTACAGGGACAGAGAGAGAGTCAGAGAGAGGGATAGATAGGGACAGACAGACAGGAACGGAGAGAGGTGAGAAGCATCAATCATTAGTTTTTCGTTGCTGTCGCAACACCTTAGTTGTTCATTGATTTCTTTCTCACATGTGCCTTGACCGCGGGACTTCAGCAGACTGAGCAACCCCTTGCTGGAGCCAGCGACCTTGGGTCCAAGCTGGCGAGCTTTTGCTCAAGCCAGATGAGCCCGCGCTCAAGCTGGCGACCTCGGGGTCTCGAAACGGGTCTTCCGCATCCCAGTCCGATGTTCTATCCACTGTGCCACCGCCTGGTCAGGCGCCTTTGTATAGCTTCTTAAATTGGATATTTAGCTCATCAACTTCCAGCCTTCTTTTTAAATGTAATTTAAAATTAATTTACTGATTTAGCTCCCTCCCACCAATTTGATATTTATACTGCTTACTTTTATGTAGCTTCTAATTGTAATTATGACATAGTCCTTGATGCATGATTTTCTTTAAATGTGATTTTATTTATTTATTTATTTTTCTTTTTATTTTATTCATTTTAGAGAGGAGACACAGAGTGAGAGAGAGAAAAAGAGAGAAAGAGGGGAGGAGCTGGAAGCATCAACTCCCATATGTGCCTTGACCAGACCAGTGCAGGGTTTTGAACTGGCAACCTCAGTGTTCCCAGGTCAATGCTTTATCCACTGCACCACCACAGGTCAGGCTAAATGTGATTTTATTTTTAAGTGATAGGAGGGGAGATAGACTCCCACATGCGCCCTGACTGGGATCCAACCAGCAACCCCCGTTTGGGGCCGATGTTTGAATCAATCAAGCTGTCTGCAGTGCCTAGGAGCAATGCTTGAACCAGTTGAGCCACTGGCTGCGAGAAGGGAAGACAGAGAAAAGGGGGAGAAAATCAGATGGTCACTTCTTATGTGTTCCTTGACGGAGTATTGAACTGGGGATGTCCGCACGCTGGGCCAACACTCTGTCCATCAAGCCAACCATCCAGGAACTAAATGGGATTTTCTTTTTAAATGTCCATTTGTATGGCTTTTTCTTTTGTGGTATTTTTATTGTTCCTATCTGACTTAACTACATCGTGGTTATAGAACATGGTCTGTATAATAATTATTTGAAATTTGTTGAAGCTTGTGCTATGAATTACTGTATGAACAACTTTATATTCTGTCTGGTTGAGCAAATATCTATTCTCTAATTACTGAATATAGGATTCAGCATACATCCACTATATCAAGCCTGTTCCTTGTGTTCAAATCTGTATACTTAATTGTTTTTCCGCTTATCTGTGAGTTCCTGATAAAGGTGTCTAATTTTTCACAAAAATATTGGATTTGTCTGTTTCTCCTCATAGATCCCGTCAGGTATTATATTTCTGAAGCTATATTGTTAGGTCCATGCAATTTGTAATCTTTATGTCTTCCTCATAAATTCTTCATAACCTCTTCATCTCAAATAACATTTTATTGCTGTAACGTGTGCTGTATCTTTTGTTTGGTATTTGCCTGGTACAAGTTCCTCCTTCCTTTTACTTTAAGTCTTCCTGTGTCTTTGTATTTTAGATGTGCCTCACATAAATAGCAGATAGCTGGATTTAAAACCATTCTGTCTTCAATATTTGTCTTTTAACTAGTAATAGTTCATTTGTAAATAGTTGTGATTACTAGTTTATATGGATTTCTAATATTTTGCCTTCTTCTTGTCCCATTTTTTCTACATTTCATTTTGCATACTTTTGGGTGGACTTTTCTTTATTTGATTTTTTTTTTTTTTTGGACAGAGATAGAGTGTCAGAAAGAGGGACAGAACAGGCAGGAAGGGAGAGAGATGAGAAAGAACAGACAGGAAGGGAGGGAGATGAAAAACATCAATTCTTTGTTACGGCACCTTAATTGTTCATCGATTGCTTTCTCATATTGCCTTGACCCCAGGGGGCTCCAGCAAAGCAAGTGACCCTTGCTCAAGCCAGTGACCTTGGGCTCAAGCCAGTGACCGTGAAGTCACGTCTGTGATCCCACACTCAAGTCAGTGACTCCACCCACACTCAAGCTGGTGAACCTGCGCTCAAGCCGACGGCCTTGGGGTTGTGAACCTGGGTCATTCGTGTCCCAGACTGGTGCTCTATCCACTGCTCCACCGCCTGGTCAGGCTGTATTATATTCTGATGTCAGCAAAAAATAAAATTTGATTGTATGACATCATTTAAATTTTGTATTTGACCTGTAGAGAAGCTATCATTATTTATCTTAACAAATACAGAAATTATAGATTATTCCTATAATTGATAATTTTTTAGTAGATTCCTTAAAATTTTAACTTGTATCCGTATCAAAGTCTAAAAGTTCAATATTAAAAGTAATTGATTCATTTTAGAGAGAGAAAGGAAGGGAGAAAGAAAAACATTGGTTTATTGTTCCACTTATTTATACATTCATTAGTTGATTCCTTTTTTTGAGAGAGAGAGAGGCAGGGAAAGAAATAGGAACATGGAGCTGCTCCTGTATGTGCACTGACCGGGGAATCGAACCGGTAACGTCTGGCTTCGGGAGGATGCTCCAACTGACTGAGTGAGCTATCTGGCTAGGGCTTAATTTTTAAATTTTTTTTCAGAGAGACAGAAAGCGGAAGGGGGAAAGGGAAGGTAAGCATTCAGTTGTCGTTCCACTCAGTCATGCATTCTTTGGTAACTTCCCGTGTGTGCCCTGACTAGCGATCAAACCCACAACCTTGTTTTGGGATAATGCTCTTAACTGACTGAGGTAACCAGCCAGGGCTATTCATTGGTTGATTCTTGTATGTGCCCTGAACGGGTATCAAACCCACGACCTTGGTGTATCAGGACGATGCTTTAACCAACTGAGCTATGTAACCAGGGCCTAAAGTTCAATATTATGTTATCATCTTGTTGATGTGAACACTCTATTGCTAACTTATGTGTTATTGTTGTCCAATATTTTAGTTCTGTGTCAGTTTTATAGCTTTACAAATTAAGTATTGTTATTGTTTGTTTGTATTTAGAAAATGTTCACCTTTTTCCTGTTTGCATAATGCCTCACCTCTATTCTTCCAGTGATCTCTTTCTGGAACTCCTGTTACATTTATGTGTTGGATTTTCTCCCACTATCCTTCATGTCTCTTTTTTTTCCTTTCTTTCTTTTTTTGTGTGACAGACAGAAAGAGGGACAGATAGGGACAGACAGACAGGAAGGGAGAGAGATGAGAAGCATCAATTCTTTTTTAAAAAATTAATTTATTTATTTTAGAGAAGAAAGAAGGGGGGGAGGAGCAGGAAACATCAACTCCCATATGTGTGTTGACCGGACAAGCCTGGGTTTTGAACCGGCGACCTCAGTGTTCCACGTCGACGCTTGATCCACTGTGCCACCACAGGTCAGGCGAGAAGCATCAATTCTTCGTTGCAGCACCTGAGTTCATTGTTTGCTTTCTCGCTTTCTCATATGTGCCTTGATGGGGGTGGGTGGTGGGTGGGTGGGGTTATAACCAAGTGAGTGATCCCTTGCTCAAGCCAGTGACCCTGTGCTCAATCTGGTGAACCTGTGCTCAAGCCGAATGAGCCCACAATCAAGCCAGTGACCTCAGGGTTTCAAATCCGGGTCCTCTGTGTCCCAGTCCACCGTTCTATCTACTATGCCACCGCCTAGTCAGGCCTTTCATATGTCTTAATCTCATTTCAATACCATGGTTTCTTTGGGCTTCTTATTGGTAATTTCTTCAGATTTGTCTCTTTTCCTAGTTTTTTAATTGGTTAACCCATCCATTGATGTTTTTATCTTAATGATTTATTTTCATTTCTAAAAGTTCTTTTTGGTCCTTTTTCAAATACTCTGATCATTTCTGAGAATCTCTTCTTCCTTACTCTTAATTTCAACTTCCTCTTTCTGTCTTTATATTAAGCATATTTATTTTATATTATGTACCTGATAATTCTGTGTGTTTTGTGACTTCTTTTTGTGATTTCATATTCATTGAAAGTTTAGCTGAGGAAATTCTATAAGGCTGGGTAGAGGTTGGGTTTCCCCCAGAGATTATTTATATTTTTGACAGGTACTGGGGGCAGGGTGCTATTGACCAAGCACCATTTTTTTAAAATTTATTTTATTTTATTCATTTAAGAGAGGAGACACAGAGTGAGAGAGAGAGAGAGAGAGAGAGAGAGAGAGAGAGAGAGAGAGAAAGAGAGAAAGGGGGGAGGAGCTGGAAGCATCAACTCCCATATGTGCCTTGACCAGACCAGTGCAGGGTTTTGAACTGGCAACCTCAGTGTTCCCAGGTCGACGCTTTATCCACTGCGCCACCACAGGTCAGGCGACCAAGCACCATTTTTTAAATTAAAAAAATTTTTTTGAGTTTAATGAGAGGAATCGGGAGAGAGAAAGATTCCTGTAAGTGCCCTGATCAGGGTTCGAAGTGGCAACCTCTGCTTTTCGGAATGGTGCCCCAACAAACTAAACTATCCAGTCAGGGTACAAGCACCTTTTATATTAATCTCCATTTGGGTTTTTCAGACTATGCAGTCTATGTAAATCTGAACTAAAATCCTACACGAGAGAAGGTCTGGAGTTACAAATTTTCAATAAAGACACTATTTCCTTCCTATCAGAGATAGGACCTATCTAACTCTTTCATGGAGGTTATAGCCCTTCAACTTTCTATGTATGGGATTTCCTTTTCTCTCATGGATCCAAGGCTCCATCTTCCACCACCTTTAAACCAAACTGGGTAGAGTTTGGGTTTCCCCCAGAGATTATTTATATTTTTGACAGGTTCCTAGAGAATGGCAGTTGCCTCAAAGCAGTTACTAGTTTTAATATTTGCTTATCTATCTGAATTCAAGCTTAGGCTTAATTTTTGGCCTCTTAAAGATTTCCCTTAATTTATTTTAAGCTCATCCATGAATTTAAAGAGGATTGTTAAAATATATTTGATTTTATGTTTTAGGTGTCTTATACTACAGTGTGTTTTGTTTGTCTTATGTTATTGTCACATTGCCCAGATGAAGTCCTCCTTGGGTCTTCTTCAATCTGTGCAGTCAACATCTGCTCTCTCCAGCAGTCCTTGCCACATAACCCTCCTTAGGCTCCTAGGCCACCTGAGTAAAAATATATGACGTTGTGTCAAGCTTTAAGCCCCTTGGTAGACTTCGTGAAGTGATTAACTATTCCAAGTATTTAAGAGATATGTGAGGAGGTCACCAGTTAGCAGATATTTAACCACTTTACCGTAATCAGTGAACCCACCATTTCTGAGCAAATTGTCTCAATCTAGTCCAGTTTACTTGCAGGAGGCACCAGGCAGAGAGAATCGGGGATTTCAGCATTTACATTTAACAGTGTTGAGGGAAGGCAAGACTGGGAGTTGGACACATTTTTTTATAGTAAAAGTCAATTTTCATTGAACTGACTTTATTTACCACCACCATTTTTGCCCTGGCTTCATAGGGACCGAACCTTACAAAGACCAACTTTAAGAGGAAGGTAGTCCAGGAAAAACAGTGTCAGCAGTCACCATCAGCCAAATACCGGAAGTCAAAGAACACCAGTTTGGCGAGGGAACGTGTGGGAGATGCGAGGAACGACTACGTTAACCTTCATCAGCCGGAAAAACTTCCCCAATCCAGAAAAACAAGAGATCTTTGGGTCCAGTTATACTAGCAGTTGCTGCATTTACCTCTTTTATTGTCAGCTAGGGAATTCTACTCTGAAAAACCAGTGATGTTAAGACAAATGAGCAAAGTCTTTATTTCCAAGAGGAATTACCTGGCAGAAAGGTTTTTCCTCTGTTTATTTATATTCCTCTTCTTTTGGCTTTGCCCCTCGGAAAGCTGCGGATGGATCTTCAGTGACTTCCGCTTCCCTTTATTTTCAGGTTTAAAGACAAGTATAGCCCTGCTGTGGATCGTGGAGACTGGGAAAGCCATCTCCAAGATGATGTACAAGAAGTAGGCAGGGGTGGGTAAGATGGTAATAACAATGAGGACTACAAGCAAGACTTTAGCCCAGGATGGATAATCTTGGAGCATTTCATTTGACTGTGGAGAAAGGGGAGGAAAGTTTAGAATGCCCAGTTTTCTGAAGTGGGACACAGATGAGGGTAGGAGATGAACCAAAGCGAGAGACTAGATAACTGAATCCCCAAGGAATCAGGCAATAAGATGACTGAGTCCCAGAGGCAAGAGTGAAGTGAAAAACCTGTCCCCTGTGGGCTCTGGGGTCTGGGGTCTGCGGAGGGAGGCTCACAATAGTTGAGTCCCAGGCCCAGTAGGTGATGGTATTCATATACAGATGAATCGCGGTGCATACTAACAGGACCAGCAACACAGTCGGAGACACAAAGCACCACAGCCAACGAAAACTGGAGGGGACTGGACGCTCCATTATGACAGTCAGGTCTGCAAGGAACCTGGGAGCAAGGGTCATAAGGCTTTGGAAAGGCCATTCAGGCCTTATCTAGCCTTGGGGAAGGGGTCAATCCAAACCTACCCTAGGAGAGAGCTCTTCACTGTCATAGAACTTTCTGTTCACCTCCAAACCAGTCTTCTTGTCTAATCTAACCATTTTCAACCAGTGTGCTGCACTAAAAATTTTTTTTTGAGTGAGAGGAGAGGAGATCAACAGACTCCCACATGTGCCCCAACCGGGATCCACCAAGCAACCCCATCTGGGGCCGATGCTCGAATCATTTGAGCTATCCTCAGCACCTGGGGCCAACGCTCAAACTGATCAAGCCACTGTGAGAGGGAAAAAGAGAGAGAAGGAGGAAAGGGAGGGGAAGAGAAGTAGATGGTGACTTCTCATTTGTACCCTGACCAAGTATTGAACTCGGGATGTCCGCACACTGGGCCGACACTCTATTCACTGAGCCAGGGCCTGGAAGAAATTTTGAAACATGCAATGCCTGACTATTTAATCAAGGGCATTGACCTCTTTTCTCTTAGATTGTCAAACTTAAAAAATGACAGTGGGACCCTAGCCGGTGGATCAGTGGATAGAGCGTCAGCCTGGCATATGGACATCCTGGGTTCAAAAGAGAAGAGACCATCTGCTTCTCTACCCCTCCCTCTCCCTCTTCTCCTATAGCCAGTGGCTCGATTGGGTTGGCCCCACCCACACATCAGTCTCGGACACTAGAATTTGCTCAGTTGATTCAAGCATCAGCCTCAGATAGAGTTGCCAAGTGGATCCCCATAGGGGAGCATGCAGGTGTCTTCTTATCTCCCTTCCTCTCACTTAAAAAAAATATGACAAGGGCCTACACAACAATGCCTGATGTGAATGAACCAAAATCAAACCTTTGTATTATCAGATCAGCAAAAAGTATAATGTGTTTCTTGGTGGGCAGCAGAATTTTAATAATTAATGTGTGCCATGAGATGGAAAAGGTTGAAAATCACTGCTAATACATCCCTTTCCAAGTGAATTTCTGTCCCAGCCCTAGGCTTTTAAAATAATGTTTTTATCCCCTTCACCTTTAGGATGAAAGCCAAGTTCCTAAATATAGTTTCTTCAAGCCCATATATCCAGCTTTCCTTGGGATACCTTCTTAAATCCATTACATGTGCAAGTCGGGCTCCTTCTGCCTAGAATGCTTTTCTCTCTTTCCCTTAATAAACTCCTCATCTTCTGTCTAGATTCTATTTAGGTGTCCCCTCCTTGCCCAACTCTGCAGGCTCCTTTAGCTAACCATTTGTATTTCTACAGTGCCCTTTGCTGACTCTGTCATAGGCTGACCTCCCAGCCCGAGGATCTGGATTCTGAGTGCCCAACTCTTTGGGCTCTGAGAAAAGACACTAGCTATGCTTTATCCCACTATCCCCACCACAAGGCCTGCTTGGCACATCAAAGGCCCTAAGAAATATTTGAGATAATATAAGAATGAGCAAACTGATGCCAGGAGCCACTATCACCTGGAAATGCCACCACCCTTGGGTTACACAGTGCTTCTCAAATGTTAGTGTGAATACAAATCTCAGCATTTTTGTTAAAATACAGCTACAGATTCAAAGGTCTGAGGTGGAGCCTGAGGGTCTGCATTTCTTTCTTTCTTTCTTTCTTTCTTTCTTTCTTTCTTTCTTTCTTTCTGTCTTTCTTTCTTTCCTTCTTTCTTTCTTTCTTTCTTTCTTTTTCTGCATTTCTAATACGTTTCCAGGCAATGCCAATACTGCTGGTCCATTTTGAGACACAAGCGACTACAAGTTTCAGATGTCAGGCAACCCTGGTTAAAAGTAGGACTTGGGAGCTCCTAGGCCTTGCTACTTTTCACCACTTTGCCATTTTACATCTGTTTTCTTCAGAAACCAGCCCATGTCTTTCTCCTTTCCATGGAGCTAGCTGTCCACAGCCCTGGGATCTGAGACTGGCTGGTGAAAGCAAGAGGGGCCAATGCTCCTTAGGTACCCTAGCTATTTGCAGGCTTGGAAGGAGATCCTAAGCTTGGGACCTCACCTCCTGGCCCCGTAGATCCAAGCCATGGCCACGTTTTCCATGATGAGAATGAAGAAGAGGGGCAGAGATGCCCAGTAATCATCCAGCAGGTTCACGTAGTAGCTGCCTGAGGGACTAACAAAAATGAGGCTGCCCAGGAACATAGACACACAGACACCCACTGGAGAAAAGAAAATCAGACTTGGATCAGGGTCAGAATTCAAGCCAGCTGTATGAGCCCCACTGGGGTTAAGCTAAACAATGGCCTTAGGTGGGAGTGGGGTCATAGGTCAGAGTACCTGTGAGCAGCTTTGTATGTTTCCTAAAGGGAGAGAACGTGTCCCGGAGAGGGGTGAGGATGCCCTGCATGACCCCTAGCATGGTGCTTAGCCCCATGGTCACCAGAAACAAAAAGATGATGATGGCCCAGAAGGTGGATCCAGAGAACACTGAGATGATGTCAGTAAATGCCACAATGGCCACACCTGGACCCTCCATAACCTGTAAGTGAAGGGAGGGATGGTAAGGGCTCAGAGCTTGGTTCATAGAGTCCCAAGTCAATTCCTGTCCCCTCCCCTAGGAAATTCTCTGTAGCACTGTTAATGGAAATTATTACATGCCTCTGCCTTTGAGGCATGAGGACTTTCTACAACAGCTGTTGGTCCAGCAACTCTTTGGGTTGGGCTGAACAGTTTTCTATGAACCCTAGTCCTTGAAGCTGCAGAAGCTACAACTGTTTCATCAAAAAAGGAGACTAGGCCCTGGATGGTTGGCTCAGTGGTAGAGCATCAATCCCATGTGTGGAAGTCCCAGGTTCAATTCCTGGTCAGGGAACATAAGAGAGGCGACCAACTTCTTCTCCCCTTCCCCCTCTTCTGCTCCTGCAGCCATGGCTCGATTGATTTGAGTGCATTGGTCCCAGGCGCTGAGGATGGCTCTTTGAAGCCCCTTCCTCAGGCAGTAAACATCGTTCAGTTGCAAGCATGGCCTCAGATGGGCAGAGCATCCACCTCAGATGGGGGTCACCAGATGGATCCCAGTCAGGGTGCATGTGGAAGTCTGTCTCTATATCTCCCCTCCTCTCTCTTAAAAATAAGGGGAGTGGGTCTTGACCTGTGGTGGTGCAGTGGATAAAGCATTAATCTGGAATGCTGAGGTCACTGGTTCGAAACCCTGTGCTTACCTGGTCAAGGCACATATGGGAGTGAATACTTCCTGCTCTTCCCCCCTTCTCTCTCTCTCTCTCTCTCTCTCTCTCTCTCTCTCTCCCCTCTCTAAAATGAATAAATTAAAAAAGTTTTTTTTAAAAGACTAAACCCATGCCTGACCAGGCGATGGCGCAGTGGATAGAGTGTCGGACTGGGACGCGGAGGTCCCAGGTTTGAGACCCCGAGGTCGCCAGCTTAAGCATGGATTCATCTGGTTTGAGCAAGGTTCACCAGCTTGAGCCCAAGGTCACTGGCTTGAGCAAGGGGTCACTCGGTCTGCTGGAGCCCCCCAGTCAAGGCATATGTGAGAAAGCAATCAATGAACAACTAAGGTGCCGCAATGAAGAATTGATGTTTCTCATCTCTCTCCCTTCCTGTCTGTCCCTCTCTCTGACTCTCTCTGACTCTGTCCCCCCCAAAATAAATAAACAAACAAATAAATAAACAATGAAATTTTTTAGAAAGGAGACTAAATCTTATCTTGGTTTTCCAAGCTGCTGAGAATTGCCTTTCTGAATTCTACAGACACCTAAGAAAAGTTGAATTTTCTAGTGCGTTGGGGGATTGGAGGGGAACTCTAGGACCCCATCCCCAACCCTTACCTACCTTCTTCAACTGCCCAGGTAATTCACATTTGGACAGATAGGGTAGGATTATTTTTTTGGCTTGTTCAGGGAGGCTGCCAAACCATATGGAGAACATGGAGCTCATATCCTGATACACATTCTTCGGGAGCTGGAGCTCAGCAGGCAGTACCCCACTAGTTACCAGATTCTTCACTCTGTCAGCATTCCTGGGGACATGGGTAGAAGCATATAAAAACATTTGGGTCTTTAAGATAGCTTCTCCTCTCTCATATTCTAGATGAGAAGAGAAATCACTAATTTAGTTTTGTATCTGGTTTAAAAAATGCCTATGCTACCCTGACCAAATAGCTGAGTTGGTTAGAGCATCGTCCTGAAACGCAGAGGTTGTGGGTTCGATCCCTGGTCAGGGCACCTACAGGAACAGATCAATGTTTCTGTCTTTCCCATTTCTCTCTAAAATCAATTTTTAAAAAAGTAAAGCCTGTGCTGAGGTCTTGAGGACCCTAGTGTACACAGCTGAATTACTTCCACAATCACAAAGGTGTCTGTATGAGGCCGGAGAATTTCTGACCTAAGGGGAAACCTGGAAGGGTCTATTCTGTAGTATCATTGAGGGTTTTAGGACCCTTATGTCCTAGACAAAATCAGGATAACATTAAAGCTCATTGGCTTTCTTGACCTGCTAGCCTCTCCGACCTCTTAACTCACCAGTGCCTTCACATTTTATACTTCAACCACACTCAACTGTTAAACCCTCAACTGGCTACACTGTCTGTTTTCTCAGTATCTTTGGTAGGTGATGTTCTCTCTGCCTAAAACTACCCTACTCTGCCCCCACTCAGTCTATCCCAGTTCCACCCCCACACCCGTTCTCCGTATGGAAAATTCCTGCAAATCCTTCCTTAGCTCACTGCACTCTATTTACTGCCGCGGAAAGCTGAGCAAGATCTATTTTTATAAGGTCGAATCAACTACTTGCAGAAAGTAGCATAATATGGCCCAATTTTTTAAAAAGTGGTATATTTTTATATATAGGTCTATGAACGGAAAATATTTGAAAGAATACTAGCTAGCACTGGTTATTCAGGAGACAAACTCAGCTCAGAGCTGCCTCCACTGGGAATTCTCTGACTGCCCTGGGAAGTTGCAAGCTCCCTGCTCTGTGTCTCCTGTCATCTGATAGCAGTTACCATCCAGTTTGTGATTGTCTGTTCATTTCTTCTAAAGACTGTGACTTTCCTGAGGGCAGGGATGATAGTCTGATTCACCATTGGCTGTGTTTTTAGAACTCAACAGAGAGGTGGTAGATAGGAGATGAGTTTTTAGTTGTTTCTTTGAGTTAGAAAGAGAGAGAGACAGGGAGGAAGAGAGATGAGAAGTATTAACTCTTAGTTGCGGCTCCTTAGTTGTTCATTGATTGCTTGTCAAACGTGCATTGACCAGGGAGCTCAAGCTGAGCCGGTGACCTCTTGCTCAAGCCAGCAACCCTGTGCTCAAGCTGGTGAGCCTGCACTTAAGCCAGCTGAGCCTGCACTCAAGCAGGCAACCTCGGGGTTTCAAACCAGAGATCTCAGTGTCCTAGGTCAATGGTCTATCCTCTGCACCACCACTGATTAGACAGATAGGAGATGCTTTATAAATAAATGCCTGGTAAGTATTTTTTAAATGAATGCCACAAGAGAAGAAAACAGGGAATGGGTGCTCTGGTGCTGTGGGCACTTTTTTGGTCTAATGTTCAGCTGAAGATATCCCCGAATCTTTCCATGGCAGTCTCCAGTTAATGGGGCAAACACACCTTTAAAAACCTCCAAGTTTGGTGGTTTCCTAGTTTAGAAAAGTAGCTCTTACAGAAAGAGATCAAGTGTTTCTAAGGTTTAGGATGCTCCATTTTGAGGGACCCATATTTACTGAGCCAATATTCCTGAGGGATGGGGGCTTAGGCAGGAGTTCCACGAGCTATTTCTAAGACTTTGGTCTTTGTGAAGATCTCCATATGAAAGATTGGGCTCACATCAGGTGACATTTTTCGTTGTTCTGTGTGGCCAGGTGGCCCATTATGGCAAATACAAACACCGTGGCAGTCACTGAGGTAACCAAGTTGATAAGAGCCACGGAAAAGGCATCCAAGATGCAGTTGTTGGACCGAGCGACATATGAGCTGATTGCAGTGAAGCTGCCAAAGCCGGAGCCCATGGACAGAAAGAGCTGGTTCCCTGTCCGGCGCCACACTTCCACAGAGTACAGAGATGACACCTGAGGAGGAGGAGGGCGGTGCTGTTTGCGAGCGAAAGTGGGGAGAGGCATGCCATAATAGAAATGGAAGATGAGAAGAGAGTGAAAGGGGGAACTAAGGGGGGGCTTCAGTCAGACTGACAACTATACTGTCCCAGACACCCCCATTGGGATAAAAGGGCTAAAAGGGTAGGGCAAACCTCACCTTGACAGCTAAAAAAGTCCTGATACCAAATGCCGCTCCTTTCAGCATGAGACTCCGGATAAGGACAACGGAAAGGATGATGTAAGGAAGGACTACTAAGACATACAGCATCTGGGTAGGAAATAGGATTCAGAATGAGAGTTCAGCAAAGGCAAAAACGGGGATAGTAAAATAAAATCTGTTGGGAATCAGAGGGCAGATTAGGAGGAGTGAGAAGTTGGAGACCTACAGGCATCACGTTGGGAGAATGTTAGGGGGTCTCAGGTAGAAGGGAGTCCATCAGATCAGTAGGTTTGAGGGTAGCTCACCTTTCCAGTGGACTTGAGCCCTTTGATCATGGAGATGCAGATAAGGAACCAGGTCACAATGAGAGAGATACTGAGATGCACGACCGGTAGCCCACCTATCTCAATTTCATCTGTGACCTTCAATACTTGCCGGTACCAGAAGTACACGGTGGATGTTGTCTGCTCACATTCAGGATCTGAGGTGAACTGACCATGGAGGAAACTGCAAGACCAGGTGCCTCCCCACTCTTTCCCTCCATCCCCTCCTTCCAATACCCTTTCATCATCTTCCTGCTCATCCCTGTTCTCTCAATGATCCTCTTCTTCCTTCCTTCCCCTGTCCTTTTCTCATCCCTCCACCTTGCCCTTTTCTTCCCTCTCTTCTCACCAAAATTACTGGAGTTCTTCAGTAAGGGGCACAATGCCCAAGGCAGAGGGAACTGGAAAGACTGAACCAAATAGAAGAGGCTCCAAGCCATGAGCACACTGTAGTACAAGCCCACGATGAAGCACACCTAGGGGCCAAGAAGAATTCTGGAGGCAGGGGAAGAAAGGCAGGCCAGCACAAGGGGGTGGGCGGATATTGACAGAGGACTGGGGAACTGAAGGGATGTGACCCACAGAAGTGAAATCAGGGGACCCATTCCAGGACAGGGGTTGGGATGGAGGCAGGCGTGAAGGGCAGACCTGGGCAGCCCAGGGCTCCTCACCATGAAGCTGGTATACCCCAAACCGCCAATCCAGGGGCTGATAGCCTTCCACACGACAATACTGCCCTGACGCATCCTCTGACCAGCTGCCATCTCCA
Source organism: Rhynchonycteris naso (assembly GCA_037038555.1). Classification (NCBI taxonomy): domain Eukaryota; kingdom Metazoa; phylum Chordata; class Mammalia; order Chiroptera; family Emballonuridae; genus Rhynchonycteris; species Rhynchonycteris naso. Next base: position 248,326,271 of record CM072997.1, on the reverse strand, counting down.
GCAAGAGGAGAGGAACCCCGACCAAGAACAGCAAGAAGATGTAGATGATGAGAAAACTCCCTGCGCAGGGGATTCAGGAGGGGCTCTGAGAACCATCTGATTTCTTTAGTGCCTGGACTTTTTCAGGAATCCAGGAAAATAAACTCCCTACCAGTGACCTCCCTCAGGGCCTCAGGCATCAGGTTTCAACTATTTCCACATCCCTGGCCCAGTTCCTAGAAGACCCAGATACCTAGCTTCTACTACTGCTTTTGACCCAGACTTCCAGTCTCACCATTTTTATGAATCCAAGTATTTAGATCAGTGGTTCTTAACCTGGGCTCTATCGAACTCTAGGGGTTTGATGAGTCGGTCTCAGGGGTTCGGAGAAGCCTCTGTCTCAGAGGCCAGAATAAAGTAATACCGTAATTTGCTGTGAGTTCATACACTTTGTTGGTTTTGTTCTTTGAGCAAGGTGATGTTCATGCACGGCTCATTTTGTGCACCAGTAAAAAAACATATACCTATGTCTTGAAATTGGAAAAAAAAATCATATTTTATTTATCACTAAAGAAGTGTTCGGTGAATGTGCGTATGAAACTGGTGGGTTCGGTACCTCATAAAAGATTAAGAACCACTGATTTAAATATCCTGCTCCCACCCTCCCAAGGTCCTAGGTATTCACATACTTGGCTCTTGCCCCATTCAGAATCCCTCATATTTCAGAGACCCTGGAGTAGCCAGGACAAGCCTCTGGCTTCTCGCCCCTTCATGGGTCCAAGATTCCTGGTCCCCAGGCTTACCACCTCCGTTGTTAAAACACAGGTAAGGAAAGCGCCAGATGGTGCTCAGCCCCACAGAGAAGCCCACCTGGGCAAGGAGGTACTCAGTTTTATTGGCCCAAGATGGTCGGTCAATGGGAGCTTGATCCTTTGGATCCTTATCTTCATATGGCAAAATACTTAGGAGGGAGTCTAAATTATCTCTCTCCCCATTGAATTCCTCAAAAGGCCACAACTCATCCTCTATGCTCTGGGAAGATGAGGTAGTAATAAGCACCAACTTAGAATCTGTAGATCTAGACATCTGGGGAGTCTTATCAGTAGGCAAAAACTCAGACTCTGCCATCTGGAAAGATGAGGTAGTAGCAATCATGGATATGGAATCTGAAGATTTAGGCATCTGAGAAGTCTCATGAGTAGACAAAGGTTCAGACTTTGCAATCTGGGAAGATGAGGGAGTAGCAATCACGGATTTGGAATCTGACAATTTAGACATCTGGGCACTCTCATCCTGGAACTCCATGTTTTCACTAACAGTCGTCATCCTGGGTGGGCTCTAGTTCTTGCTTCTGCAGGGATGAGGCCTCCTTCTTTCTCGACCTTAAGGACATCAAGAACTTGAGACTTCAGCTGTATGAACTAAGGAAAGATGATATTAATCTTACAAGAACCCTTGAGGCCTCTCGAACCCTTTTATCCTTATGTAGATAAGAACATGGAATCTCCACCCTGGAAGAGATACCAAGAGTATGCCTGCCTCTAGAAAATAATAATTGAAAAGCAAAACCTTTGACAATAATACCAAAAGGCATATAATGCCTAGGAATAATTTTAACAAAAGGTCAGCAAGACCTTTACACACAAACACACATAAACTATAACACATTATTGAGAAGAAATAAAGAAGCCCTAAATAAATAAAGGGCTATAACATGCTCATGAAAGTCTCAATAGTATAACAATGTCAATTTCTCCCCAGTTTGATATATAGATTCAGTGCAATTTCTATTTGAAACCACAGCAGGATATTTTGTAAAAATTGACAAGTGGACTCTAAAATGTACATGAAAGCCAAAAGGCCTAAAATGGTTAATACAAACTCAGTGGAGAAGAACAAAATATAAAGATTAATTACGAAGCTACAATAATTAAGATAGTACGGTATTGGCCCGGACATCTATGGCACAACTAGCTCGATGAAGTAATATGCTACACTGGCCAATATGGTAGCCAGTAGCTACATACAGCTATTTATATTTATTTATTTATTTGTTTGTTTGTTTTTATTAAGTGAGAGGTGGGGAGGCAGAGAGACAGACTCCTCCATGCACCCCAGCCAGGATCCACCCAGCAAGCACCCTATAGAGGGATGCTCTGCCCATCTGGGTGGGGCCGCTGCTCCATTGCCTGGCAACTGAGCTATTTTAGTGCCTGAGGTGAGGCCATGGAGCCATTCAAGCCATGGCTGCAGGATGGGAAGAGAGAGAGAGGAGGATGAGGGGTGGAGAAGCAGATGATCACTTCTTCTGTGTGCCCTGACCGGGAATCAAACCCGGACTTCCACACTCTGGGCTGATGCTCTGTTGCTGAGCCAACCAGTCAAGGCCTATTTAAATTTAAGTTAATTAAAATTAAATAATGTTGCAGCAATATATTTGCTGATTTATCTCCATGGGCAAGGGAAATAAAAGACAGGATAAACAAATGGGACTATATCAAATTAAAAAGCTTTTGCACAGCTAAAGACAATAAGAACAGAATAAAAAGACAAACTACACAATGGGAGAACATATTCAACAACACATCTGATAAGGGGTTAATAACCAAAATTTATTAAGATCTTGTAAAGCTCAACACCAGGAAGATAAACAATCCAATCAAAAAATGGGCAAAAGAGCCTGATCAGGAGGTGGCACAGTGGATAGAGCATTGGACTGGGATGCAGAAGACCCAGGTTCGAGACCCTGAGCTCGCCAGCTTGAGCGTGGGCCCATCTGGCTTCAGCAAAAGCTCACCAGCTTGGACCCAAGGTCACTGGCTCCAGCAAGGGGTTGCTTGGTCTGCTGAAGGCCTGCAGTCAAGGCACATGTGAGAAAGCAATCAATGAACAACTAAGGTGTTGCGACGGCAACGAAAAACTAATGATTGATGCTTCTCATCTCTCTTTGTTCCTGTCTGTCTGTCCCTATCTATCCCTCTCTCTGACTCTCTCTCTGTCCCTGTAAAAAAAAATAATAATGGGCAAAAGAAATGAATAGACACATCTCTAAAGAGGACATACAGATGGCCAATAGGCATATGAAAAAATGCTCAACATCACTAATCATTAGAGAAATGCAAATTAAAACCACAATGAGATATCACCCCACACCAGTCAGAATGGCGCTCATCAACAAAACAACACAGAATAAGTGCTGGCGAGGATGTGGAGAAAAGGGAACCCTCCTGCACTGCTGGTGGGGATGCAGACTGGTACAGCCACTGTGGAAAACAGTATGGAGATTCCTCAAAAAATTAAAAATTGAAATGCCTTTTGACCCAGCTATTCCACTGTTAGGAATATACCCCAAGAACACTATAGCACTGTTTGAAAAGGAGAAATGCACCCCCATGTTTATGGCAGCATTGTTCACAATAGCGAAGATCTGGAAACAGCCCAATTGTCCGTCAGTGGACGAGTGGATTAAAAAGCTGTGGTACAGCCTAACCAGGCGGTGGCGCAGTGGATAGAGCGTCGGACTGGGATGCCGAAGACCCAAGTTCAAAACCCCGAGCTCGCCAGCTTGAGCGCGGACCCATCTGGCTTGAGCAAAGGCTCGTCAGCTTGGACCCAAGGTCGCTGGCTCCAACAAGGGGTTGCTCAGTCTGCTGAAGGCCCGCAGTCAAGGCACATGTGAGAAAGCAATCAATGAACAACTAAGGTGTTGAGACCTCAATGAAAAACTAATGATTGATGCTTCTCACCTCTCTCCGTTCCTGTCTGTCTGTCCCTATCTATCCCTCTCTCTCTCTAAAAAAAAAAAAAAAAAGCTGTGGTACATATATACAATGGAATACTATGAGGCCATGAAAAAGAAGAAAATCTTACCTTTTGTGACAATATGGATTGACCTAGAAACTATTATGTTAAGTGAAATAAGCCAGGCAGAAAAAGAAAAACATCATATGACCTCACTCATTTGAGGAATCCAATGAACAAGGTGAACTGAGGAACGGAATTGAGACAGAAGAGGGATCAAAGGGACCAGAGGAAAAGAGGACAGAGGGAAGGGGATGATAGGATGGGATAAACCTGAACAGAAGAGGGAGGGCACTATGGGGAGGAGGGTAAAGGAGATGTTGAGGGGAATATGGGGGAGAGGGGATGCATTCGGGGCAACACTAGAATCTATGTAAACATAATAAATTAAAATCTATTTTAAAAAAGGGATGAGGAGATGAGATCAGATAAGGTGAAGGATTAGTAAAATCATATATATATGTATATATATATACACAGATAACAGAACAACAAATCCCAGAGAGAAGAGGGGAGGGAATTAAGGGGAAGGGGGCAAAGGGTTTTAATGGGGGACACAGGGGTGAGGGTGTTATATTGAGTGGGTCACTTGAATCCATGTTAACACAACAAATTAAAATTAATAAAAATTTTTTTAAAAATTAAATAATTTGACATTTTGGTTCCTCAGGCACACTAGCCACATAGTAAGTGCTCAGCAGACACATGGCTGCAATATTGGAAGGACAGATATAGAACATTTGTATTATCACAGAACGTTCTTTGAATACCACTGGGAGAATAGAAACATATTCATGAATAGATTGAGACCTGATTTACAACAAAGGTGGCACTGCAAAGCAATAGAGAAAGGACATTCTCAATAAATGACTAGCAATTGGATATCTACCCTGTTTCCATGAAAATAAGACATCCCCTGAAAATAAGACCTAGTGCAATTTTTTTCAAGCATAGAAATATAAGGTTTCCCCTGAAAATAAGACCTTGAGCATCTTTAGGAGCAAAAATTAATATAAGACACTGTCGTATTTTCGGGGAAACGGTAGATTGTTGTACATGGAAATAGAGTCACAAGAAATTCTTGACGAAATTCAGAGTATGGCTGGTTATGCTGATGTTTGTGATGACATGACTACAGTATATTAATAAATGTTGATTTTTTTGTTCAACAACAAATGTGAATTGTTGTTCATAGAAAAATAAGACATCCACTGAAAATAAGACCTAGCACGTCTTTAGAAACAAAAATTAATATAAGACACTGTCTTATTTTCGGAGAAACATGGTATATAGAAATAAATGAACCTTGACCTCCCCAATGTTACAGCTTAAATAAAAATCTAGCCCTGGCTGGTTTGCTCAGTGGTAGAGTGTTGGCCCAGCATGTGGATGTCCCAGGTTCAATTCCCAATCATGGCACACAAGAAAAGCATCCATCTGCTTCTCCACCCCTGCCTCTCTCATCTCTCTCTCTCTCTCTCTCTCTCTCTCTCTCTCTCTCTCTCTCTCTCTCTCTCTCTCTCTCTCTCTCCCCTTCCTGCAGCCATGGCTCGAATGGAGCAAGTTGCCCCCAGGCACTGAGCATGGCTCCATGGCCTCCACCTCAGGCATTAAGAAGAGCTAAATTGCTGCACAACAGAGCACTGCCCCAGATGGGCAGAGCATTGCCCCCTAGTGGATTGCCGGGTCAATGCAGGTTGGGGCACATACAGGAATCTGTCTCTGCCTCCCCTCCTCTCGATGAATAATAATAAAAAAAATCTATTTATAGCAGTTTATAGTTCTAAATGTGAAAGGTAGAACAATGTCATTTCTAGATTTAAAAAAATGAAAAGATCTACATGACTTGGGGTTAGACACAGGTTTCTTAAATAGGACACAAAAAGTACCAATCATAAAGGAAAAGCTTGACATATTGGACTAAATTAAAACTAGAAACTTCTGTCAGTGAAAAGTTACCATTAATTAAATACACAGACAAGCCATAGAGCCATGGGAAATATTTGCAACATACGGTAGACAGAATGATGCCCTCCTCCAAGCTGTCCACATCCCAGTCCCCAGAATCTGTGACTATGTTCCCTTACACGGCAAAAGTGAGTTTTCAATGTGGTTAAGTTATGAGTCTTGAAATGGGGAGATTACCCTGGATTTTCTAGGATGGGCCCAGTGTAATTACAGGGTGTTTACAAGGGAAAGAGGAAGGAGGGAGAGTCAGAATCAGAGCAGGAAATGGGATGGCACAAACTGAAGAGAGATGAACTTTGTAGAGACGGTGACCATGATTCAAGGAATGCAGACGGTTCCTAGAAACTGGCGAAGGCCAAGAAATGGTTCCTACCCACATCCAATAGAAGAAAGACAGGCCTGATCAGGTGGTGGCGCAGTGGATAGAGCGTCGGACTGGGATGTGGAAGACCCAGGTTCGAGACCCCGAGCTCGCCAGCTTGAGCGTGGGCCCATCTGGCTTGAGCAAAAGCTCGACAGCTTGAACCCAAGGTTTCTGGCTCCAGCAAGGGGTTGCTCGGTCTGCTGAAGGCCCGCGGTCAAGGCACATGTGAAAAAGCAGTCAATGAACAACTAAGGTGTTGTGATGGCAATGAAAAACTAGTGATTGATGCTTCTCACCTCTCTCCATTCCTGTATGTCTGTCCCTATCTATCCCTCTCTCTATATCCCTGTAACAAAAAAAAAAGAAAGAAAACAGAAGAAAGACAGGCCTGCTGACACCTTGTTTTCTAACTCAATGAAATGATTTCAGATTTCTGACCTCCAGAACTCTAAGATAATAAATTCATGTTGTTTTAAGCCACTAAGTATGTAGTTTGTTTTTTCTTAGAGCAACCATGGGAAAGTAACAAAGCATATAACCAAAAAGGACTTTTCCCCTCAAAAAAATAAATCTTTATAAAAAATAAATACCTACAGCCTGACCTGTGGTGGCGCAGTGGATAAAGCGTCGACCTGGGAACACTGAGGTCGCCAGTTCAAAACCCTGCACTGGTCTGGTCAAGGCACATATGGGAGTTGATGCTTCCAGCTCCTCTCCCCTTTCTCTCTTTCTCTCTCTCTCTCTCTCTCTCTCACTCTGTGTCTCCTCTCTAAAATGAATAAAATAAAAAAAATAAAATAAAAAATAAATAAATAAAAGTCCTTTAATAAAAAAAAAAAGAGAGAGAGATGCTAGATGGACAATCTATAAAACAATTAAGGCACAACAATAAAGAAATACATAACAGGTTGTAAAACTATAAAGAAGCAAGGGAGCCTGACCAGGCAGTGGCGCAGTGGATAGAGCATCAGACTGGGATGAGGAAGAACCAGGTTCGAGACCCCGAGGTAGCCAGCTTGAGCACAGGGCCCATCTGGCTTGAGCAAAAGCTCATCAGCTTGGACCCAAGGTCGCTGGCTCCAGCAAGGGGTTGCTCGGTCTGCTGAAGGCCCGCGGTCAAGGCACATGTGAGAAAGCAATCAATGAACAACTAAGGTGTCGGAATGAAAAACTGATGATTGATGCTTCTCATCTTTCTCCGTTCCTGTTTGTCTATCCCTCTCTCTGACTTTCTCTCTGTCCGTGTAAAAATATAAAAAATAAAAAGAAGCAAGGGAGTGATTACCTTGAAGTAAGGATAGTGACCTTACTTCTTACATCTAGAGGGGAGGGAAACATTGGTGGTGGGAGTGGACACCTGGACCTTATGGGATGCTGCTTCTGTTTTATTTTGTGACCAGGGTGGTGTTGATGAGAATGCCTGAATTTCTTGTGGGGCAAGTAGGTACCATGGAAGACAGCATGGTTTACTCTCACTAGTAGGTGCACTACCTAAAAGGGCTGGCTTCTGGAGAAGGATTTGAGGGTGCTCAGAAGAGGTGATGTCGGAGTCAAATCCCCCATGACTCTTTCTGAAAGTATTGCAGCTAATAAAAAAAGGAGGAAGGATAAACTTAGAATACCACTATTTTATCATTTCTAGTGACTAAAGGGATCTAAATAATGGCCATCAATGGCCACTAACATCACAAAAAGACATCCATTTCTATCTGTCTCCTCATATGTAAAATCATTCATGAAGCATTTTTGCCAGAGTATCCAGTTTCTTACCCTAACTACCAAGCTATAAGAAATAAAGGGAACAGAAGAGTATATTAAATTATACCACAGGAAGGCAATCAGCAATTCCAGATTATTGGCAGCTCTACATGGCAAATAACCCAGTTTTATCAACAAATACATTTCAAGGGGAAAAAAGAGGAAGGGAGATCTACCGATTAAAAGATTCTTAAAAGATATAGCAATGAATTGCAATGTGAATTTTCTTTGGATAACAATTCAAACAAACTTTTTAAGAAATTATGAAACTCCCTGAAATAGTGAAACAGAGTTAGCATATGACCCAGCAGCTGCACTCCTAAGTACATGCTAAGAGAAAAACACGTCTATCAAAAAAACTTTTACATGAATATTCATGAAAATTGCATTAATAACAGCTCCAAAGTAGAAACCCCAAATGTCCATCAACTGATAATTGAATAAATACAGTGTGTTTTATCTGTACAATAGAGTGTTATTTAGCAATGAAAAGAAATGAAGTACTGATATATGCTACACGTGGATGAATCTTGAAACCATCATGCTATGTGAAAGAAGACAGACACATGTATACGAAATGTCCAGAATAGGCAAATCTATTGAAGAAAAAGTAGATTAGTGGTTGTCTAAGGCTGGGGTTAGGATCTGGGGCAGGTGGGGTGATGGCTAAGGGGTCTGGGTTTCTTTTGGGGATAAGAAAATGTACTCAGGTTGACCGTGGAGATGGTTGCACAACTCTGTGATATACTAAAAACCACTGAATTGTACACTTTAAATGAGTGAATTATGTGAATTTTATCTCAATAAAGCTGTTAAAAAAAGGTAAAGCTGCCAGAACAAAAAAAGAGACAAACAAGAAAATCTGAATCCTGACTGAATATTTGATAATATTAGGCTTACTGTTATTTGCTTTAGGTGTGATAGGTTTTGTCAGGTTTTTAAAAAAGGGTTCCTATATTTTAGAGATAGGTACTGACTGACGTATCTACAGGTGAAATGATACTTTTAGGATTTGCTTCAAAATAATGGGAAAGCACGGAGTGGGATGAAGGGAAATGAAACCATATTAGTCACAAGTTGGTCATTACTGAAGATGGGTGATGAGTACAGGGTAACTCATTGTTATTCTTTTGTATGTGTTTGAAAATTTCCAAAATAAAAGGTCCAGAAGCTACAAGACAAGAGCCTTTGTCAAGTTCTAACCCTCCCTCATTGTGTGAACCCTTCTTTCTCCCGGTCTCCTGATGAAAACTGAGGATGACAATACTGTACGTGTATCTCATAACCATTATTTTTTTATTTTTTATTTTTTTTTAATTTTTTTTTTTTTTAAATTTCTTTTTATTTTATTCATTTTAGAGAGGAGACAGAGAGAGAGAGAAAGGGGGGAAGAGCTGGAAGCATCAACTCCCATATGTGCCTTGACCAGACCAGTACAGGGTTTTGAACTGGCGACCTCAGTGTTCCCAGGTCGGCGCTTTATCCACTGCGCCACCACAGGTCAGGCCTATTTTTTTATTTTTTTATTTTTTTTACAGAGACAGAGAGTCAGAGAGAGGGATAGATAGGGACAGACAGACAGGAACAGAGAGAGATGAGAAGCATCAATCATCAGGGGTTTTTGTTGCTGATGCGACACCTTAGTTGTTCATTGATTGCTTTCTCACATGTGCCTTGACCACGGGCCTTCAGCAGACCGAGCAACCCAGTGCTGGAGCCAGCGACCTTGAGTCCAAGCTGGTGAGCTTTTGCTCAAACCACATGAGCCCGCACTCAAGCTGGCTCAGTCTCGAACCTGGGTCCTTCCACATCCCAGTCCGACGCTCTATCCACTGTGCCACCGCCTGGTCAGGCTCATAACCATTTTTGTAAGGAGTAAAAGTGAAGACATGTATAAGGTACCCTACCAAGGGACAGGGCTCCGTTTTGTCTAACAAGGCCAGAAATTCCTAAAAACAGTCCAAAGGAAACTCCGTTCATACAAAAGGGTGCCACTAGACTTTAGACAAGGACTCCAGAGCTATGTAGAGAAGTACCTATGATAGAAACCAGTACCCCCTACAGCAATGGGAGATATTCCCAATTTAAATTGCCCTTAGGTGCCAAGGACTTTCAACAAGTAGCCTGAGGAAAGAGAAGTCTAGAATGGGAGGACAGGACACGTCAAGATCTTTATTCCACCCCATGGGTTTATCCTGTAAACTCTTCCCTTCAATACCTTCTACCACTGGCTCTTCCAAAGTTGGAACCAGAGTTGAGGGGCAGAAAGGAGGATAAGCACATGGGTTCCCAAAAGGAAGGAGCTTGAAAACTCGGGCTATTTGATCATGAGAAGGTGACTGTCTCCAATTTCCCACTCCCACCTTACCTGACTCAATAGCACCGGTCTTCACGCGACAGATCGTTTGAATGGGGGTGGGGGGGAGGCCAGAAGGTGGGGGCGCGCGTGAGGGCGGGGCTACAAGGTAGGAGCCAATGGCTGATGACATGGAGGTCACAGCTCCTCCAGCCCTCAGATCCTCGAGCTTGAGGAACGTGAAACTACTGATGATCAGAGACGTGGGGGTTTCTGCTCTTTTTATTCCTAGACCGACGCTTAGAGTCCCAACCCTCCGACCCCGCTAACAAATGTTTGGGAATGTCTGCTTTTTCTTCCTTCGTCACAGAAACTTCTGCAGAGGCACTCTCCCTGTGGGAGCTAAGCAATCGGAAACCCTGGGATTTCCTGAGCATTTAAAGGAAACCCATTCCCTGGATCTTTGGGAATCCCAACCACAGCCCCCACCTCTAGTCACTGACTGACTCAATCTCCTTTTGGGGAGTATTTCAGCTCAGTTTTGGACTCACCACTCGTACAAGCTCCTTGAGACCCATTCAGTTTCATTCACTAGGCAAATTCATTTGATTTGGCCCTGTGGCAAAAGGATATCTCGTACCAAGTAGATTTGGAAAGCTGGTGGGCTCAGCAATACAATTGGATAGCTCCTAAACGACTTAGGTGTTAGTCCACAGATCACTCAGTCCACAATAGTCTTGGAAACGCCTAACAATTTTAGATCCACGATAGGAGCAACATGTCCCATTATAAAGCACATTAATATTCTTTCCATCTTTGTTGAAGCCACCATGTCCTGGTTTTTTTCTTGGCTAAAGGCCAGTCCTTGGATAAAGCAAGTATAGTAATCTAGCATCTGAAATTGCCACAGCAAGGAGATGGCAGGAACACTAGGCTGAATGTTTAGCTCTCAAAAGAATGAAAGACTCCTGAGAGGAAAACTGAGTACCTGAGACATTTATAGAAAATAAAAACAGATCTTCTCACACCCAGTGCTTGGAGTCTCGGTGGACTGACTTACTGACCATCAGCATCACTCCTCCAGCTCCATACCAGTCAGGTGTGGTTGGCATCACTGACCATGTACATGAGTGGCATGTGACACCCAGTAACAAAGATTCAAACTGCATGAAGCAAAAACTGACAGGAAAAAGAGGTCAATCCACACTGACAGCTGATGTCAGCACTCCTCTTTCAGGAATTGGTAGAACAAATATACAAAACCACTAGGAATACAGACTTGAATGAAACATCAACCAACTTGACATGATTAATATTTATAGGACAGCTCATCCAACAATAGCAGAATGCATATTCTTTTAAAGTGCACATGAAGGGGGGAGGAGGGAGTAAGAGAGAGTAAAGGACGAATAAATGGTGATGGAGGCAGACTCGACTCAGGGTGGTGAACACACAATACACTGTATAGCTGGAGACATATATAACTTTATTAACCAATGTCACCCCAATAAATTCAATAAAAAATAAATAAAAGAACTGCAATTATGCAGAATATGTCCTCTGACTGCAATGGCATTGAATTTTTTTTTTTTTTTTTTTTTACAGGGACAGAGAGAGAGTCAGAGAGAGGGATAGATAGGAACAGACAGGAACGAAGAGAGGTGAGAAGCATCAATAATTAGTTTTTTGTTGCCATTGCAACACCTTAGTTGTTCATTGATTGCTTTCTCACTTGTGCCTTGACCGCGGGCCTTCAGCAGACCGAGCAACCCCTTGCTGGAGCCAGCAACCTTGGGTCCAAGCTGGCGAGCTTTTGCTCAAGCCAGATGGGCCCGCGTTCAAGCTGGCGAGCTCAGGGTCTCGAACCTGGGTCTTCCGCATCCCAGTCCGATGCTCTATCTACTGCGCCACTGCCTGGTCAGGTGGCATTGAATTTTAAATTTTAAATATTGACAAAGAACAAAGTTGGAAGACTGACACTAGCTTACTTAAAGACTTATTATAATCAATAAATGTGGTAATAGCAAAAGAATAGACAATAGATCAATAAAACAGAATAGAGACACCAGAAGTAAAAACACACAAATATAGCCAACTGATCTCTAAAAAAGAAACAAAGCTAATACATGAAGCAAAGACAGCCTTTAACAAGTGGTGCTGGAACAACTAGACATCCATATGCGGATGTCTAGTAATTTAGACACAGACTGTATATTCTTCACAAAAATTAACTCTAAATAGATCACAGACAAAAATGTGAAATGAAAAACTATACAATTCCTAGAATAACACAGGAAAAAAATCTAGATGACTCTGGGCATAGTGATGATTGTATGTATGTATGTATGTATGTATGTATGTATGTATGTATGTATTTTTAGCAAGAGATGGGAGGGGTGGGGGAACAGACAGACAGGAAGGGAGAAAGATGAGAAGCATCAGTCTTCCTTGCAGCACCTTAGTTGTTCATTGATTGCCTTCTCATACGTGCCTTGATGGGGGGGGGCCTCCAGCAGAGTGACTCTTTGCTCAAGCCAAGAGCGAGTGACCCCTTGCTCAAGCCAACGATGTTAGGCTCAAGCCAGCGACCCTGCACTCAAGCTGGTGAGTCTGCGCTCAAGCCGGTGACCTCAGAGTTTTGAACCTGGGTCCTCAGCATCCCAATCTGACACTCTATCCACTTCGCCTCCACCTGGTCAGGCTGGTGATGATTGATTTTAGATCAGTGGTTCTTAACCTTTTTTGAGGTACCGAACCCACCAGTTTCATATGCACATTCACTGAACCCTTCTTTAGTGATAAATAAAATATGATTTTTTTTCCAAATTCAAGACATAGGTATATGTTTTTTTACTGGTGCACAAAATAAGCTGTGCATGAACATCACCTTGCTCAAAGAACAAAACCAACGAAGTGTGTGAACTCACAACAAATTACAGTATTACTTTATTCTGGCCTCCGCGGCAGAGGCTTCTCCGAACCCCTAAGACCGACTCATTGAACCCCTAGGGTTCGATAGAACCCAGGTTAAGAACCACTGTTTAGATACATCAAAAGTATAATCCAAGGCCTGACCAGGCGGTAGCGCAGTGGATAGAGCATCGGACTGGGATGCGAAGGACCCAGGTTTGAAACCCCGAGGTCACCATCTTGAGCATGGGCTCACCAACCTGAGCGCGGGGTCACTGACTTGAGCCCAAAGGTTGCTGGCTTGAAGCCCAAGGTCACTGGCTTGAGCAAGGGGTCACTCCCTCTGCTGTAGCTCCCTGGTTAAGGCAAATATGAGAAAGCAATAAATGAACAACTAAGGTGCCACAATGAAGACTTGATGCTTCTCATCTCTTTCCCTTCCTGTCTGTCTGTCCTTATCTGACCCTCTCTCTGTCTCTGTCACACACACACACACACACACACACACTAACATGACATTTTCACCAGACTGGCAAAAATATTTTCAGTTTGACCAAGTTTATTCAAGTATCAAGCAGGAACTGAAATATATGAAATTGTCACATATTGTAAACCACTTTGAAAATCAGAATAAACAGTAAGAGTGAAGATGTGTAAACTCTACTCAGCAATTCCGTTCCCAAGTATATACCCTACAGAACTCTTGCTTGAGTGCACCTGTATATGCCCAGGTTTCTTCTAAAGGAAAATGGTGGTTATTTACATGGATTAGAATTACTGGAAACAGATTCTGCTTAGGTTTGCCTCCACTAGAAGTCCTTCTCCAACTAGCCCAGGCAGAATTAAAGGCTCCGTCTTCTGTCATCTCATTTATCACTCCAATAAAGAGAGTCAGGTAGGGAGAGACAAACAGGAACATGGAATTGTTCCTGTATGTTAAGGTAAACAACTTTTTTACACTGAAAAGGAGGACAAAAATAAATTGAAGAAAACAATATCATAAATAAAAGAAACATTTTGTTCATTGCAACAATGATACACTATATAATAAATGCATAATAAAAACATTTGTTTTAATATTGTAATTATGCTTACATGCCTATTAATTTTTAATAGTAATTGTAAGAAAAAAGTACTCATTTAGATACAAATACATCACATCACAGGCAATGGATCGACTCTGCATCGATCGAATACAGACATTTACAGATTAGTCTTCCAATAACAAAAAGGAGGACATGTAGGAGGACACTTTTCCAGGAAGGACGGAACTTACAAAAGAAGGGCTGTCCTCTCTAAAGGAGGAGGATTGGTCACCTTATTCTGCAATGACCAGGAATCCAACCCACAAGGTCTGCACTTCAGGGAGATGTTCCAAACAACCGGGCTATTGGGCCAGCTCTTGAATTTCCTTTTTTTTAATAGTTAGGCCCATGGTCCAAAGAGGGAAGTGCAACAAACATAAGCGCATATGTAGGACCTAAGCATGCGTACATGTGTGCCTGCAGAAGCAGCTGCTAGGTCACGTGGGATGCACGCAAAGGGAGCATGACACCTGTGCCTGTGCAGAGGAACTGTGAGAAAGGCCACGGCTCATGCTTCTGTGAAACTGAGGAGTCAATGAGGCCTGAGAGGTCCCTCTTTTTTTCTCCTCTAGGACCCGAGAAGCTGGTCTTAGCTTCTTTGCTCACAGAATCTGATTTTGAGCTAATTCCAAGGCCTGGCCATCATGGGCATTGGCCATCTGCCCTGCCAAAGGCAAACCCATTGGTGAACCCACTGGTTCAGGTTCCCAGACAGCAGACACCAGGTCCAACCACATCACTGGTCTCTTAGGGACAAACAGCTATTACCTGTGCCTTCAGGAACCTGGACAGCATCTGGGTCCTTTCCTCTTTGGAGGTTATAGTTCCAAGAAAGGAAGTAAACAGGCATTTGTGGGAGACCTGAGCACTCCTCAGAGGGCATGGGTCCAGGAGAGCAGTTGCTGGGAAAGGCGATGTGCCATCTTGCATATTTGGCCGTCACCAGGATCTCTCCAGCTTGGGAAGAAGAGTCTGCCAGGAGGCCAAGGGGCTTTATAGGTGTCATACATGGACGGTTTGCAAATCTCAGTTTATCAAAACTCAGTTCTTTCACTGAAGGCTCAAATTACCAAATGATCCAAAAGAAAACAACACAACTCAGAACTTGTTTGAAGGAATACACTTTTTAAAATATGTTCAAGGAAGGAAGATAAATTTTTCGTGAGTACAATTTTCCTTTTTTAGTGGAATGCAGAGTCAAGGACAGTGTTAACAACATGAATTATGAGAATCAGAAGTACTTGTATTTTGAAGGATGTTATATTTCAGCTGCTGGCAAACTGGTAGTATTGAAGATTTGTGCTTCTTAAGTAAACTGTCACCTATTAGATAAATGTCTCCAGCTTCCTTAACTTTTTATACTTTGAATGAATTGAATTAGGATTTTTGTTGCTATTTATCATTCCCATGCTCCCAAAGGAAAGCAAGACCCAAAATGAAAGAAGTCACTGATAGGACACTCTTTAGAGTTATCTCATTTGATTTTGTGCTGATAATCTGAGACTCTTACTTTTTCTATCTTTAGCTGTTGTGACAGCATTTTCTTTTTAAGTTTTCCATTGATTTGAGGAAGAGAGAGAGAAAGAAGCATCAACCTGTTGTTTCACTTAGTTGTTCCATTTAGTTGTGCACTCATTGGTCACTTCTCATATGTGCCCTGACAGGGGATTGAACCTGTCGCACTGGGACAACTCTCTATCCATTGACCCTCTCTGCCAGGTCCCAAGGGCATTTTCTTTGGGTATTTCTCCAAATTCTCTATTTTTTTCTGTCTTTTTTTTTTTTAAAGAGAGAGAGTGGAAAGATAAGAGGAAGGGAGAGAGATTAGAAACATCAACTCATAGTTCCAGTACATTTATTATTTCTCATATATGCCTTGACAAGGGGGTGGTGCTCCAGCTGAGCCAGTGACCCCTTGCTCAAGCCAGGAACCATGGGGTCATGTAATGATCCCACACTCAAGCTGGTGACCTTGTGCTCAAACTGATGAGCCTGCACTCAAGCCTGCGACCTCAGGGTGTCAAACCTGGGACCTCAGCATCCCAGGTTGATGCTCTATCCACTGTGCCACCACAGGTATTTTTAACATTCTAAATCATGAAATATGATATACATTCACAAAAGTACATGGAACATATAAGCATAATTTTAAATGAATAATGATAAAGTTTATATCAAGAAATAGAACATCTCCATAATTCTGGAAGATCTCTCACCATCAGTAGCCTTTCCTTTTATTTTTTTTTAGCTTGTGTGTGTGCACAAGAGGGAGAGACAGACAAGAAGGGAGGAAGATGAGAAGCGTCAACTTGTAGTTGCAGCACTCTTAGTTGTTCATTGACTGCTTCTCATATATTCCTTGACCGGGGGCTCCAGCCAAGCCCGTGACCCCTTACTCAAGCCAGTGACGTTGGGGTCATGTCTATGAGCCCAAACTCAAGCCGGCAACCCTGCACTCAAGCTGGCGAGCCCACACTCAAGCTGGCAACCTTGGGTTTTCGAACCTGGGAGCTAACCAGCTTGATATTTTAGTTGCTTGATATCTTAGTTTACCCTGAGTAGTTATGGTTATTGTTTTTCAGGAAAAGTGCATGTGCATTAAGATCCAAACTTTTTTTTCTTTTTCTCTATTTGAATAAAGACAGATTACTAGTTCTGGCTTGTTTCTTGTCTAAAAATTGTGTGGCATTAAATTCCTTTCTGTATCCCTGTTGATCATGTGATTCTTAGTGTAGAATTCTGTTCACAGATCTTAAGCCTGAGGTCTCACTAACTAAATCTATATTCCTGTTCAGTGATTTACGCTGCCTGATGGACAGAAGAGGGAGCTGGGACCATGACAAGACCTCACTCATTTCTCTAGGCTTTCCCACTTTTTTTCTTTTTAATTGAAGATATTGTGCTAAAGGCTGCATTTATCTACTTAATATTTTTTTCAGCTTTGAACATTTGTGTTTCAAATTCAATCTTCATCTTAATTCCTTGATGACACAGTTTGTGTCAAGGAATGCATTAACCCTTGACTTCCTCTTTGGGGTGTCTTGGGGTCTTGTTGGTGTTTTCATGATTAATGGGCTCAAGTCCATTGGGGAGGTGAGCCCTCATTTTTAGGTTCTTTAGTATATGTGCTGCCGAAGCGAGCACTCATTTTTAGGTTCTTTAATAGTCTCAGATATTTTAGCTCTTGCCTAATATTATTTCTCTTGATCTTCTCATTTATCACTCCTTCTGGCCTTTCACTCCTACTAGCCCCAGAACCCTGCTCAAAGCTATCTTCTAACTCCTCCTAATTTCTGACTCAGAACTTTTGATCTCTGCTGACTGTTGGTTGACCCCCATTACTACATGGTTGCTGATATGCCCCATTCTCGATTCAGGTAATGTATGTCTTGGTACTAGTGTCTTGTTTGATCATCTTCTGTTTTCTCATCCGGAGTATACTGATGGAGGGGGTGGTATTTGACCTTCAATATTTGGCAGTTGTGAAGGTAAAGTGGATTTCTCTTAGTACCCTAACAGGCCTTAGAGGACACCTATTGTTTATTCTTAGGTGTCCTTTCCCCATTATCTCTGTTTGTGTCCCCCTTTATTTTGTTAAGGTTCTTCTCTTTGACATCTCTCCTTATTCTTGTATTCTCCCTGTTATATATCAGCTTTGTACAGCATGAAAGTGTGGTACCAAGCAGGGGTCCAAGTCTTGTCTTCCTTGGGTTTTGGCTATGGCTCCATTGTCTCTTTATTCTCACACATGGACCTGTCCATAGCTGTCTCAGTGATGCCTTTGTTGTGGCTCTGGTCAACCTGGGATCCAAGCTGCTTGTCATACCTTTTATCTTCTCTGTCCTGGGCTTCTGGGTCACAATCATCACACACCAGTGCAATGAGAAATAAGGCCAGTTGAGGGTCTCAGCCTCAAGGAATTGCAAAAAACCCAGAGACACTAAACTTACAGGGGTTGCAAAGACCCACATTCACACATCTCAACCTCCAGTGCACTTGTGAGCCTCTGCCTTCTCCTAGGACAGTGGTCGGCAAACTCATTAGTCAACAGAGCCAAATATCAACAATACAACAATTGAAATACTTTTTCCTTTTACAGGGACAGAGAGAGGGCTAGATAGGGACAGACAGACAGGAATGGAGAGAGATGAGAAGCATCAATCATTAGTTTTTCGTTGCCATTGCGACACCATAGTTGTTCATTGATTGCTTTCTCACATGTGCCTTGATCGCGGGCCTTCATCAGACTGAGCAGCCCCTTGCTGGAGCCAGCAACCTTGGGTCCAAGCTGGCGAGCTTTTGCTCAAGCCTGATGGGCCCGCGCTCAAGTTGGCGACCTTGGGGTCTTGAACTTGGGTCTTCCGCATCCCAGTCTGATGCTCTATCCACTGTGCCACCGCCTGGTCAGGCTTTTTTTTTTTAATTTTTAATTTTTACAGGGACAGAGAGAGTCAGAGAGAGGGATAGATAGGGACAGACAGACAGGAATGGAGAGGTGAGAAGCATCAATCATTAGTTTTTCGTTGCTATTGCAACAGCTTAGTTGTTCATTGATTGCTTTCTCACATGTGCCTTGACCGCGGGCTTTCAGCAGACCGAGCAGCCCCTTGCTGGAGCCAGCAACCTTGGGTCCAAGCTGGCGAGCTTTTGCTAAGCCTGATGGGCCCGTGCTCAAGCTGGCGACCTCGGGGTCTTGAACCTGGGTCTTCCACATCCCAGTCCGACGCTCTATCCACTGCGCCACTGCCTGGTCAGGCACGATTGAAATCTTTAGTGAGCCAAATTTTTTAAACTTAAACTATATAGGTAGGTACATTCCTTATCAAGGTAGCACCCGCACGTGGTATTTTGTGGAAGAGGCACATTCAAGGGGCCAAAGAGCCACATGTGGCTCGTGAGTTGCAATTTGCCGACCAGGGTCCTAAGATGAAAAACAGGGATGATCAAACCCCTGTCATATATTATCCTTCTCAAAGGCCTTTTTTAAAATTTATTGATTTGAGAGAGAAAGAAAGTGTGTGCGTGGGGGGACATCTATTTGGTTTTGTTTGTTTGTTTGTTTGTTTTAATTTTTTTTCTAATTTATTTTTATTTTTATTCATTTTAGAGAGGAGACACACATAGAGAGAGAGAGAGAGAGAAAGAGAGAAAGGGGGGAGGAGCTGGAAGCATCAACTCCCATATGTGCCTTGACCAGACCAGTGCAGGTTTTGAACTGGCGACCTCAGTGTTCCCAGGTCGACGCTTTATCCACTGCGCCACCACAGGTCAGGCGGGACATCTATTTGTTGTTCCACTTATTTATGCATTGATTAGCGGACTTTTGTAAGTGCCTTAACTAGGAATTGAACCCACAACCTTGGTGTATTGGGATAACACTCTAACCAATTCAGCTACCCAGCCAGGGCCAGGGCTAAAGCCCTTTTCTAGCCCTAGAAATCTTCAAACACAGAGATTGCCAAATGTTTCCCTCAGAGTTCCACCACAGAGATATGCTCAAATCAACATATATTCAAGGTTAGTTTAGTCCCAGACAGCAGCTAAGAACCAACCTGTCTGGGTAGCATTCTGCTTCTAATGCATTCATTCTTTACTGTCAGCTCCTGAATTCAGGGATTTCAGTCAATCTGTCATACTTAAGCCCCAACAAGGCTCTCAGAACTAGAATCTTTCATGCCTTCTCACCCGCATTTTATTCTGTAGGCATTAATCAAAAACATCCACCAGACATTTAGAAAGTATTCTTTGTGTGCTACAGAGACTTGGACAGATGAATCAGAACACACAGTCTTTACCTTCACTGAATTTTCAGTTTTGGAGGGAAAAAAGAAATCCTGTCATTTGTCACAACATGGATGAAGTTGGAGGGCATTAGGCTAGGTGAAATTACCCAAGCAAAGATAAAATGTTACATGTGAAATTAAAAAAAAATTATAGTAATAGAATAGAACCATGGTTGCTAGGGGCTGGAAATGGGGCAATGTGGGTCAAAGTGTACCAACTTTTACTTATAAAAATTAAGTTCTGCCTGACCTGTGGTGGTGCAGTGGATAAAGCCTTGACCTGGAATGCTGAGATCACTGGTTCAAAACCCTGGGCTTGCCTGGTCAAGGCACATACAGGAAGCAACTACTATGAGTTGATGCTTCCTTCTTCTCTTCCCTCTTTCTTTTCCTCTCTAAAAATCAATACATAAAATTTAAAAAATTAAAATTAAGTTCTGTCCTGGACAGGTGGTTTGGCTGGTTAAAGCAATCTCCTGATAGGCAAAGGTTTCAGGTTTGATCCTAGTCAGGGCATGTATAGGAACAGATTAATGTTTCTGTCTCTCTCTCCCTTCTTCTCTCTCTAAAATTGAGCAATACTTTTTCCATCAATTTTAGTATATGTGCTGCTTAAGTGAGCACAATAAAAACATTTTTAAAGAAGTTCTGCCTCACCTACAGTGGCGCAGTGGATAGAATGAAGACCTGGAATGCTGAGGTCGCAGGTTTGAAACCATGGGCTTGCCTAGTCAAGGCACATAGAAATGCTTCCTGCTCCTCCCTCACCCAACCCCCCCCCTCTCAAAAATTAATAAAAGCTTTTTTTAAAAAAAGTTATAAGGTGCCTATAGTTAATAATACAGTATTGTATACTGGAAAGTTGCTAAAAGTTGATCTTCAGTGTTTTCACCACACACAAAAAAAGTTTACTATTAGATGATGAATCTGTTAATTATCTTAAGTTTGCATTCTACAATGTATGTTTATCAAGTCATCATGCTGTGTGCTTTTTAAATTTTTATTTATTGATTGGAGAGGAGGGAGAAAGAAACATCGATTATTGTTCCACTTATTTATCCATTTATTGGGTGATTCTTGTATGTGCCCTGACCCAAGATGGAACCTGCAAACTTTGTGTATCAGGACCACACTCTAACCAACTGAGCTGCCTGGCCAGGGCTAACTAGATTTGTCAATTATTCCCAATAAAGTTGGGGAGGGGAAGCCCAGAGTCAAAAATCAGAATAGTATTAATATTGATATTTAATGACAATAAAATAAACTGCATCTTGGCTAGGTAGCTCAGTTGGTTAGAGTTTCCTCTCCATATGCCAACACTGCAAGTAGCATCCCTGGTCAGGGCACATACAGGAATCAACCAATGAGTGCATGAATAAGTGGAACAACAAACCAATGTTTCTCTCTCCCCCACTTCCTCACTCTATAATCAATAAACACTTTTTAAATTGAATTTTGAGCCTTAAAAAAGAAAAAGGATAGCAGATGAGATCTCTCAGAAAAAAGTAAAGGTGCTAGTTTTCTAGGGCTTGGGTGGATGCCAGGATTGTAGGAACATCCCTGACCTATGTTGGAAATCTGTGAGGATTTGGGACTTGACAGGAGTGGGAGCCTGTGGGGTGTCCAGGGAGTTCAAAGGCTGCTAGGCATGCAGCTCAGGCCTAGAGATAATCAGGTACTACAAAGCTGGATCTAATTGCCAAGGTTCCAGGCTCAATCCTGGCTCCTCTGGGGCCTCCTCCTCTAGAGGCCCCACTGCAGAGGCAGGAAGTCCTGACAGAAGCTCAGCTTCCGCTCTTGGTGTTTGGCACTGCTCAGCCACCCCTCTCACTCCCAGGGACCTTCCCACTTGGGACCTGCAGCACTTTCACTTCCCCGAAGTACCCAGACCCTGCCCCAGCACAGGAGTGCACCTGGTCTACACTTGTTGCTGAAAACAGGATGCAGACAGTGAGAGAGGAGCAATGACAGAAGGGGGGGGCAGTGATCAACAGGGAAAGGAAGGCAGGCATGCAGAGAGAAGGTGCCAGAAACCCAAAGAGGGTCAGGATAGAGACCCTGAGTTTGAGGGAGACAAAAACCCAGAGGTGGGGACAAGGACTCAGAAGATAAAAGACTCAGAGAGAAGGGAACAAAGACACAGAAGAGAAGGACAAAAGATCAAGGGCCGAGAAGATGGAGGCAGAGATGGCAGAGCTTAGCAGGCAGTGAGGTCAGAGTGTCTGTGAGGTCGGCTGCTGTTCAGGGCTGGCCTGGGGTCTAGGTGCCCAGAGTAAGTGGGTACAAGCAGATCAGGAGCCCCCGTGGGTCTCCAAACCTAAGCCATGGAGACCTGGGAGGAACTGCCCAGCATGTCCTTGGTGTCCACAAATTCCAAGGCCCCTCAGGTACATGTGTGTGTGTCCCAGGGGGTGGGTGAGAAAGACAAGGACAAAGACTGAATAAAACCACCTTGTGTGTAGAGGGAGGAGGGAGGCTCCACCCCTGGCACTTCCTCTTTCTCTGTGTTCTTCCTTTGTCTCTGTCTCTCAGCCTCAGCCTCTCCCTCTCCTTCAAGGCTTCTTTCTCCCTGTCTCCCCACTGCCAACTCTTCTGGCCACTCACCACTCCAGGCGAAGATGTCGGCCCAGGACAGCTGCCTCAGCCTCATCAAGTACCTCCTCTTCGTTTTCAACCTCTTCTTTTTTGTGAGTTGTCTCATGGTTCCCTGGACTGGGCCCCAGTCCCTCCCATAGCCGCCCCTCTTAGTATCCCCGCTTGCCCACCACCATATTCTCATCTCCTCTCCCCAGGTCCTAGGCAGCCTGATTTTCTGCTTTGGTATTTGGATACTTGTGGACAAGACCAGTTTCGTGTCATTTGTGGGTGAGGGGGCCGGGGCAGTTGGGGAGGAACTTCCTGGTGCGGGCATGGACACAGTCTCCCCACAAGTGGCATCCTGGGGTCCCTCTTGTCCCAGGTGGCCCCATAGTACCTAACTCCTTAAGTGGGTCCCAGGCTCTGCCAAGGCTCTCCAAGCTTCAGTGTCTTCCTCTGGCAACTGAGTTGTGCATACCACCAATAACAATAATAGCCATTTCTCGGGCACTTCCTATGTGTCAGCTCTTGTGCAGATATTCATCAGATCCTCCCAGAAACCTCTCCTGGCATTCATAGTGGGGAAGTCACATACTGGACTAATAATAATAGTAGGAAAATAATAAGAAGGTAATAGTCAAACCCCTAATGGCTTATATTAATGTGTTCACCTAGTGTTGAGGACTGGGTTGAACACATGCCTCCTAGGCATCCCTCAGAACAACCCCAGGAAATAGATACCATTATCCCCTAGGCCTCAGGGAGGTTAAATTGACAAATCCAATGTCACAGAACAAGTGATGGGGCTGAAACTACCGGGAGTGAGAAGAGCTGAAGGAGGAGAGAGAGTCTGAGAGCAAGAAGGAGAGATTGAGAGCTGAAGGGAGGAAGAGGGACAGACTTAGAGAGAGGAGAGAATCCCAGAGGAGAGAGACAGAGACTCAGGGTGGGGCAGGGTTGGATACCCCAAGAAAGGGGTGCCAGGAGCTTAGAAAGAGGCTGCCCCAGAATACTGCTCTCCACTGCATGAGTGGAAATGGGGGCTGCACGGAGCTGGGCACCTAAGGCTCAAAGTCACTGCCTCTCACCTTCTCCAGGCTTGTCCTTCATGCCCCTGCAGATCTGGTCCAAGGCCCTGGCCATCTCTGGAATCCTCACCATGGGCCTTGCCCTCCTGGGCTGTGTGGGGGCACTAAAGGAGCTCCAGTTCTTCCTGGGCCTGGTGAGTGCCCCACCCCCTCTCCCTCCTTAGGACTACTCCCTTCTCCCCTCAGATAGATCCCCTGCATCCTGGGGAGGGGCCCAGCCTGACCTCTCCACTCTGCCCCCTCCCCCAGTATTTTGGGATACTGCTGCTCCTGTTTGTCACGCAGATCACCCTAGGAATCCTCATCTCCACTCAGCGGATCCGGGTGAGCTTGCCTGCCCCTCCCCCCTCCCCCTGCAGCCAGAGGGGTGGACTTGGCGGAGGAGGGAGGTGGAAAGAAACGCAAACAAAGGCAAACAGGGACTGACAGACAAAAAAATAACAGAGAGAGGAAGAAGAAAGAGAGCCACACAGACAGAACAGATATAGAGACTGACAGAGAGACACGGAGAGGTAGAGACAGGAAGAGGCAGAGCAAGACCGACACGCACAGAGGAAAACGGACATAGCAAGAAAGAGATCCAAAGGGAAACAAGAAAAAAAGAGAAAACATGCGTACAAACAGAGGCTCAGAGGAAGAGAGAGATACCTAATGAGAGAGATGGTGGGAAATAGCGAGAGAAACAGAAAGATGGTAGAAACGGGCAGAGAAAGATTTTTTTTTTTTTTAGAGGGGGAAGGGGGGAGAAGTGGGAAACATCAGCTTGTAGTAGTTGCTTCCCGTAAGTGCCTTGACCCAGCAAGCCCAGGGTTTCGAACGGGCGACCTCAGCGTTCCAGGTCGATGCTTTTTCCACTGTGCCACCACAGGTCAGGCAGAGAGAGGTTTTGAGAAAGAGAC
This sequence comes from Rhynchonycteris naso, assembly GCA_037038555.1. Taxonomy (NCBI): domain Eukaryota; kingdom Metazoa; phylum Chordata; class Mammalia; order Chiroptera; family Emballonuridae; genus Rhynchonycteris; species Rhynchonycteris naso. The sequence goes on along the minus strand of CM072997.1, from coordinate 248,301,763 downwards.
TTAGATAGCCATTCAGTGAGAAAATGATATCGGCATAGAGATACTCAGGCACCCACTCTTCGGGGCTGAGACAGCCGCGAGTGGCTGAAGTTGGTCTGCACAGATGCGGTGGGGAAGGTAGGTTGAGATCCAGCCTCACTCTCGGCCTCTCAGCTGGAGCGGAAGGTGAAGGACATCGTGCAGGAGACGATCCAAAATTACCGCGCCGACCGGGAGAAGACCTCAGCGGAGGAAAGTTGGGACTATGTGCAGTTTAAGGTGCGTGAGACATGCTGTGCCTAACGTGCCCCCCCACCCATAACAGACCTAGCCTCACCGTGGCCCAGTGCCCCAGCTCCCATCCAGGACCCTGGAAAGGCTTTGCTCTCTGCCTCCATAAGACTCCACCCTCAGCCCCAAGGCCATATAGCGTGATCCTACTCCCGGCTCCTAGTGTCTCTGGGTCCCACGGGACCGGCCCACGTGAGACTTCATTTCCTGGTCACTCACTTGGTCCTTCTCTCTCATCCACCTGCCCCTTACTGAGGCTGAATTACAATGCCCATCCAATCTTTAGTTCAGAGCTTGATTCTGCAGCTTCTCTCCCAGCCCCAGGTCGCCCCGTGATTCGTCTCTTCCAATCCCATGTTTCCCTAATCCCCTGGCCCTGTCCCCCACCCTGCTCCCACTCCCCAAGCCCTCTGCTTCCCAATATGACGCCATACCATCACTTGGTCCCCTGATCCCCAAATCATCTTGCATTCCTCCAGTCCCGGTCCCTCTGACTCTGTCCCTCTCTCAGCTGCGCTGCTGCGGCTGGACCTCTCCTCAGGACTGGTTCCATGTCCCTAGCCTGAGCAGCAACGAGTCGGAGGCATACGGTGTACCTTGCTCCTGCTATAACTCATCGGCGAGTAACGACTCCGCAATCTTCGATATGATCTCCCACTCCCAGTTCAGCCGGGTCGGACCACTGGCGCGGCCCCGACAGAATACAGACCTTTGCGTGGTCCCTGCAAACAGCTACACCTATCGCGAGGTGGGAAAGGGAGCGGCCCACGGAAGGGTAGGACTGCGGGCAGGAGCTTGGCCCCCTGGAGGCGCGGTCGCAACATATGGGTGGGGTCTGCAAGTAGGGTGGGACCACGAAAAAGAACGTACAATGTACAACAGGAGGGGCGAAGCCCCCAGAAGTTGCTGTTTCTTTGGAAAGGCGGGGTCTAAAGAAAAGGGGAGGACCTAGAATGCTGTTGCCTAGGGAGGAGTAGGCTTGTTCAGGGAGAAGAGACTAGCGAATACTGGTACCTAGGGAAGCTGGGCGAGATAGAATCCCAGAAAAAGTCCTACCTTTAACCTTTCTCTACGTTCCCAGGGCTGCGCGAGAAGCCTCCAGAAGTGGTTGCACAACAACCTTATCTCCATAGTGGGCATTTGTCTGGGCGTCGGTCTACTCGAGGTAATCCAGTCCCGCCCTCACTCGTGACTGACTGTACAATCCTTAAATAGCCCTGCCTCAAATTGCGCCGTCCCCAAGAGGTGGATATAACGATGGGTACACTCAGCACGCGCACTGGCCCCGTCTTCTGAAGGGCCCCGCAAAATCCCAACTTCACGTTTTTTTTCTAATGTAAGGGGCCCAATATTTTTCTTCTGCGCCCGGGGCCCCAACCGACCTTAATCTGCCTCTGGCTCTCATTCTGGGAAAGACTCATGCTTAATAGACCCAATCGCCTGTGAGCCCTGATTGGATGGACGCAGGAAGGTTTTCCCTCCCTTCCTCGCGAGGCTCCTATGGCTCTCCTCAGCTGACCAGCCTCCGGCTATTGGCCGCAATATCCCACCTCTTTTCCCCCGCAGGTGAGTGTGGCGGGGCTGAGCCTGCTATTGCCACGCAGAACCCTCCAGCCCCAGCAGCGGGTGCGAGGCGCCAAAGGCTCATGCCCAGAGCACGGCCTGAGCGCTGAAGGCTGCAGTGGGCGTGGTGGTGTCCTGAGCAGCAGCGGGCGTAGCGGCAGTCAGTGGGGTGGCTGGGGCATGGTGGATGCTTGCCCCAACTGGGGTGACAAGGCCCCTCAGGACAAGCTGCTGATGCCCCTAGGCCTAGGGCCCTGGACGCTTAGTGATCAAGACGAGGAACAGCCTGAGACGAGGAGCACAGGCACAGAGGTGGAGTCCAAGGTGGAATTAGAGACACAGGCAGAAGGGGATAGAGATGAGCATCCAGAATAAAGGACCCTGGGCTTGCTCCGGATCTCACTCCTTTCCGGGCTCTAGACCTGCGTTAGGCGCAGCTGGGTTCCTCCTACCTTACCCTGTTCCCACCTTCCCAGCCAGTCCATCCGCATCTTTGGTGGCTTACCCTATGACCTCCTGCCTTTTTACCCTTAACTCCTCCATTCTACACCTTTCTTATCATCCCCCCAAACTCACTGGACCGCATCTTTCACAACCAGGCCCAGCCCCATCTGATTCTTGACACCGGTCCACGCCCCGTCGACCTATCTGATAGCGTCTCCTTTCTCTATAGCTCAGCTTCATGACGCTCTCCATATTCCTGTGCAGAAACCTGGACCAAGTCTACAACAGGCTCGCCCGGTACCGCTAGGCCCATCCTCCCCAAGTCCCTCCTAGACCCCTTCAACTGTCCTAGGCACTTACTTCTCTGACGCCTGTAAATATTTGTTTAACACCCAGTTCTTCTCAGCCATTGAGCCCTCTGCCTCCTCATTTCCCCAGGGACCCAGGTGTCTGCCCACCCCACGGTTGTCACCTCTCTCACGGGACCTGGGGCTTCCCACCACCAGCTTCCTGCCCCCAAAGATACCTCATATCATTGTCAGCCTACCACCTCCCACAAGATTATTTTTCACCCAAACCCCAAATAAACCCCCTGAGTTTTGGTAAAATGGCTCTATCCTGTCAAAACCAACACAATTTTGAGGCGGAAGACGTGGGGGAAAGGCAGACACTACCTTCTAGCCAGTGGCTCATGTAGAAGAGGGGACAACATTAAAGACTCACCCCACTGCTTGCCCAACTGAGAAAAAAGTCAGGACCCTAATATCCATTTATAAATATCTCTTGTTATATTAAAAAAAATATTTCCAGGGCCCACCTGGCTCTGCTCCTGCACAGAAAGGGTTAACCTTCAATATTTGATTTCAGAGTCACAGGGTGGGGGTGGTAGGGAGAGACAGATTAGGAAGGAAGAGGTTGGAAAACAGACAAGCCAATGTGTAACTAGGGCCCTCCAAAACATCCAGAACAGAGTGGGAGGAAGGCACTGTTGGAGACTGAGAAACAGGTGCTGTACCCTCAGGGCTACTCATGCCAGTCCCCAGTCCCCGATGCTCTGGAGTGGTCTGTCCTCTCACATACCCATGTGAGATCTCAATATCAGCATCCATCCTTTCCTCTCAGTCCTGGCCCGTTCAACTCCCCGCCCAGCTTCCGAAGACCCCTCTGACAGGGATCGGCCCCCTCCCCAAACAAGAAGCCTGAAGAAAGCTGGAAGTCCTTCTTGGGAGGGGGGGTATTCAGGGGTGATCCACTTTTGGGGTCCCCCTTCAGTCCCTGACCAGGCGATAAATGTGATGCTGGGTCCCCCGCTCACTGGTGGAGACTTCAAAGACGTAGGCGGTACAGAGCAGCAGTTCCTGGGTGTCTCTGTTTGTCACCACCTGCCAGGGAGGCCAGGAGAAGGGGTTTGTGCTTGGAAGAGAAGGGACCACTGTGCCCTCCCTCAGTTATCATCGGGTACACAGGAAAGGGCTTCCCAGCATGTCACATTTCCCTAGTAGAGGGAATGCCCAACATGCCAGGTTCCTCATTTGAAGGACCTCACATAAGATGGTATATCATGTGTTAGATGGTCAAGGGGGTCCTCACCCCATCACATTCCCCAGGTGAAAGAAGTCCCCAGCTCAATGCATTCCCCAAAGTCAAATAGATCGTATCATATCATGTTTCCTGGACTAAGGTTAGGTTTCTTGGAAAGGGGGTCCTGTTAACTAAGGACCCACCCTGAGTCCTCCAGGTCAGTTTCCCCAGTGAAAAGGGATTCCCTCACGAGAATGCTTTGAAGTCCCGACCACATCAGTTCCCTGGGTAAAGGAAAGGGATCCTCTAAGCCAAGAGTCAACTGCAGGATTCCCAGTGTATCAGTTTCTCCAGGTGAAAGTGTTCCTGGGGCTGAGGGTCTATGATGGGCACTCCCCTCCACATCGGGGCTCATGCTCTGACCCAGCCCCAGTGCGTCACCTGGAGGATGGTGAAGTTCTCCAGGACACTGTTCATCATATAGCGCTCAGGCAGCTGCCGCAGCTTGTGCAAGAAATTCACCAGGTACTCGCACATGGGCGAGCGCAGCAGGCGGTACACGAACTTCCCATCCTCTAACTGGGCCCGCTCCGTCTGAACCGGGAAGGGGGGGAGTGGAGATTATAGTGACTGAGACAAAAAGCGGTTGCCCCAGAAACCCAGCCTATCTCTGTGCCTCTCAAGTGGCACACCCACTTCTCCACTGCCATGTTCTATCTTTTACTGCCCCATATGCAGTGACCAGAGACAGGACCCTGAACCCTCGGGTATCTAACTCAGAATCACTGAGCCTGCAAGCCAGAGACCATCTCAGCCCTCAAAGCTGTGCTCAGAACCTCTGAACTCCTCTGACCTCCAATACTTTCACACCCGCCAAAGTCTCTTTTTTTTTTTTACAGGGATAGAGAGAGGGTCAGAGAGAGAGGGATAGATAGGGACAGACAGACAGGAACGAAGAGAGGTAAGAAGCATCAATCATTAGTTTTTCGTTGCCGTTGCGACATCATATCATAGTTGTTCATTGATTGCTTTCTCACATGTGCCTTGATGGCAGGCCTTCAGCAGACCGAGCAACCCCTTGCTGGAGCCAGCGACCTTGGGTCCAAGCTGACGAGCTTTTGCTCAAGCCAGATGGGCCCGCGCTCAAGCTGGTGAGCTCGGGGTCTCGAACCTGGGCCTTCCGCATCCCAGTCCAACGCTCTATCCACTGTGCAACCGCCTGGTCAGGCCACCAAAGTCTCTTAATGAGATCTCCAGACACTGTGATCTCTGAAGTTGAGACCCCGTAAGTCCTCAGCAACCCAACCGTGACCCCTGAACCGCCATGCCCTGTGAACTCTTCCAGATTCACAAGAACCTTTTGAATCTTAGCAATTGCATATATCTGTCCCACACATTACCTTTGGACCCTCAAAGTGACCCCTACATGTGACTTCAGAACTCTATATCAGCTCTAAGCCTAGGCACTAAACCCCCAAAGAGGCTGGGACACCCCCACCCCACCATGGAGACTCTCCCAATGCCTGAGCTGTTATGGCTTCTGGTTTATTTAGTCTGAACCCCCAAAGTAGCAGGAGGCTGGGCGCTCACCCGCCCAGAGCTCCTCCACTTCTCCGGTCTCACCTCCACCTTCTCCACCACCTGCTTGCCGAAGGAGCAGACCTTGGAGGAGCAGGTGAGGGTCATGTGCTCCAGGCTTTCGTACTGGCTGCTCACACCGTAGAAGCCACTGCTGCTGCTGCCAGCTCCCACCTCTTCACCACTTGGGACCCAGTTCAGGTCCGCCTGTGGGATGGGGAGACACAGGGTGAGTTGAAGGGGATATCCCTTATCAATGATGGTGACGCTGCTAATGTAAGAACTCTGCCCTATGGCCTGGTTTCCCCCATTTGCATCTGTAGTTGCCCACCTCTCTTCTTTAGCGTCAAAGTCCCCACCTCTCCAAGGGCCAGTTTCCACAGAAGAGCCACCCCTTTCATCAGTGTTGCCAAAGTCTGAGTCCCCAAAATGATCCTGACCTTCTCTCCTCAGTGAGCCTCTCACCAAAGGAGACCTGGAATTTAACTTTTTGCTCCTAAAGCCCCCAACTTGAGTTCAACCCCTTTCAAAGGCCTGGTTACTAAGAAGGTGGTTACTCCCTAGCAACCAGAAGCTCTCCCACAGAGCCCTTCCCCCACACCCTGGTTGCTAAGACAAGGGGTTAGTCCCTAGCAACGGGGTCTGGCAGGGCCTAGGGAACACTGACTACTCTCTAGAATATTCTCCCGGGCCCTTTCAGCCAATTCTCAGAGGTCATACCCTTCCATGACTCCAGGGGCCAAGTGAGCAGACAGTCCATTATGCCTAGTGGGGTGTAATCAAGCCTAAGACCTCGTATCACCGTGGTCCTATCCCCCCTGGTCACCTTCCTGGGAGGCATACCTCTTCCTCTTCCTAACTTTAGTCAACTACTTGACCAGGTCACTCTCCGGGGTAGTTTAGTCCTCTGCTCAGAGGCCTGACTCCATCCATCACCCTAGTGATGTGGCCTTGTGAAGCCAGACAAAAACTGAAGGCCTTTCCAGCCACTTCCCTACATCCCTTCAGATGCTGGGCTTCTAAGGGTCGTTGTCCAGACCTGGGACCTGGTGAGGCCTGCCATAAGCCCTAACAATGCCCACAGACCCCAGAGCTTCCTTGGGCCTCCACTTCACACTAGAACCCTTTATCGTCACAATAGCTAGGGGTCCAGCAAGGCCAGCAAACTGCAAGCCCTCAGCAGGCTTCCTTCTCAGAGAATAGATCCCTCTCGGATCCTGGTTATAAGAGTTAACAACCTCTAAACATTCACATTTATTGCGCTCCTAGACACCAAACCAAACAGGTCTAAGAAAGACCCAAATGGACCCTCTTATTCACAATTATATACATAACTCCGGCATGGGGCCTTGTATATAGTAAGTGCTCAGTGAATACAGGATTTTACAAAGCCACTTCCAGGCTCCTTCACTGGTATCCTCAAGGCCAGATATTCTTTTTTTTTTTTTTTTTTTTACAGGGACAGAGAGAGAGATAGATAGGGACAGACAGACAGGAACGGAGAGAGGTGAGAAGCATCAATCATTAGATTTTCGTTGCCGTTGCGACACCATAGTTGTTCATTGATTGCTTTCTCACACGTGCCTTGACCGCGGGCTTTCAGCAGACCAAGCAACCCCTTGCTGGAGCCAGCGACCTTGGGTCCAAGCTGGCAAGCTTTTGCTCAAGCCAGATGGGCCCACGCTCAAGCTGGCGAGCTCAGGGTCTCGAACCTGGGTCTTCCGCATCCCAGTCCAACACTCTATCCACTGCGCCACCGCCTGGTCAAGCAAGGCCAGATATTCTTTAATGACAGGGTCTGGTAGAACAGAGTATCCCTTCTTTTTTTTTTAAAAGAGTTTTTTTTTTAATTATTTCTTTTTGCTTATTCATTTTAGAGAGGAGACACAGATTGAGAGAGAGAAAGAGAGAGAGAGAGAGAGAGAGAAAAAGGGGGGAGGAGCTAGAAGCATCAACTCCCATATGAGCCTTGACCAGACCAGTGCAGGGTTTTGAACTGGCGACCTCAGTGTTCCCAGGTCAATGCTTTATCCACTGCACCACCACAGGTCAGGCCATAGTGTCCCTTCTTTAGAGGGCTCTGCAGGACTCCATTTGCTAAAAGGAGAAGGACATTACTTAGCAACAAGGCTTGGTGTGGTCAGGTGGGATAGGGGAGTCTGAAATGACAGAAGCCATTCTCAAGGGCCATATCAGTCACAAGACTGGGTGTGACAAAGTTTAGTGGGATCTGGGGAATTCCAAGTCATACCCCTATGCCTGCACTGGTCCCCTGAACCCAGCCCTGGGGGAAAAACTCCTCGGTGCTCCTTGTTGCAAAGGGGGCTGGGCTGTAAGGAGTGGTGAAGCCCAGGCTGACCTAGTGGAGCCAGAGTCCTTAGCTGGGAAGCCACGTGATTTATGAGCACTTATGTTTTTGGTGGCAGAACTCACCCAAAACTTGACCAGGAAGAAGGCGTGAGGGGGCCCACGATCATACAGCTCCCGCAGACCACCCTTTTTCTCAGGGAATTTGTCATAGATCTGCCGGACGTCCACACTCTCGAGGGGAGGCGCTCCAGGGCTGGGGCAGTGCTGGCTGATGTGTACGAACAGGTGCCTCTGGTACTGGGGAGAAACAGCCATAGGTGAGAAGTGGGCGACGGGCTGGACCTTGGGCGCTCACTGCCCAAGCCAATCCATACTCCTGTCGCCACCCTCAGAGCTCCTGCTAGCTGTCCCACCCTGTGCACCCAGACACTGGGCCCAACTCCCAGGCACTGTCCCCACTGTTTCCTGCCCCTTAAATTCCCACAGCACCTTAGTGCCCAAGCCCTGTCCTGAGTGCCAAACTCTGCCCTGTCCCCTGCTTCATCCTCCCAGCACTGTCCTCTCCTCCTTTCACCCAGCCTCCTGCCTGGCCTCCCAGCCTCCAACCTCTCCTCCCCAGTTCATCGCTCACATGGCTCCAGAGCTGACCCTCAACCTCCCCTGCTTATAATCTTCCCATGGCTTCCCAGCACCCCAGGAAAAAGCCCACACCCCTTAACCGGGCTATGTTTTGAATAGTTGTTTATAAGTGTTCCATCAGTGGATGGATGGATGGATAGATGGAATAAGTGTTCCATCAGTGGATGGATAGATGGATGAATGGATGGATGAAAATTCATATAGCCCACACCAAGACTTTTTCTCTATTCCCATTTTTATCACTTTTTATCCATATCCTGAAAATTTCCCCATATTTTCTTCTAATCCCAAACCTCATCCATCTTCCCAGGTCATCCCAATCTGCCTCTTTCTGGAAGCCTCCACTGATCACAAACAGACGAAATCTCTCTACCACTTTCATGATTCTCCATCACCAGGAAAAAGTGTGGGCCACCCAGCTTGGCAATGCCAGCTTCTCCAGAACCAGCACCTGCCCAGGGCCTATTCACTTTCACCAGCTTCCCCACCATACTCAATTATTTGATTCCCTGAAAGTCTCAACACTGTTTTCATCTCCATACCTAAAAACACCCAGTTCTGCACACAGCAAACTCCTTTGTAACCCCCAAAGTGCAATTCAAATGTTGGCATCTCAGGGAAGCGTTTACTGACTCTCCAGGCAGAACCACTGTACACCCACAAAAATGAGTTACACCCCCATCCCAGCATGTACTCACTATTCAACAGACATCTATCGAGAAGCTACTGTGTACAGGTACTGCTCTGGGTCCGAGGGCTACAAGATAAAGTCCCTGACCTTGTGGGCTCACAGTCTACTGGCAGAGACAGAGAAAATGTAAATCATCTTATACAGAATATAAATTTCGGAAAAAAAATGTATGTTAAGAAAAGATTCCTAATAAAGCACAGTAAGAGAGTGGAGAATGACGGCATCGGTGGTTTGGGGAAGCCAGCCAGAGAAGAGGGTCAAGCTGGGGTGTGAATGAACGGAGGGCCAGAATGGGCATACCTGGGGAAACCACATTCCAGGTGGCAGGAACAGCAGATGCAAAGGTCCTGAAGCAGGAGGGGCCAGGTACGTTTGAGAAAGGGCATGGAGGTCAGTGTGGTCAGAGCAGAGTAAACAAGGGTGAGAGTACAGGAGGGAAGGGCAGAGCAGGAATGAGGGTCAGATTGTGCAGAACTTTGTAAGCAACTGAAAGGACTTTAGCTTTTGCTCCAAGTGAGATGGGAGGGTTTTAACCTGATCTGAATTGGGTTTTACCAAGACCTCTATATATAATAATTGGTGTTTATATGGCTGTGGCAGAGACTATGTTCACAGATGCTAGTTTCTTTTTACACAGATAAACTACATTTCCCAAACTCCTCTGCAGTTATGTTTGCCCACATGACTAAGTTCTGGCCAATGGGGTGTGAGCCATTAATAGTGGCCACTTCTAAGCCAGACCCATAAAACCTCCTCACTCTCTCCCTTCCACCATCTGCCAGCCAGATGCAGAAAATCCAGCAGCAGAAGCCCTAGGAAATGGCAGAGCCACAAGATGGAGGAAGCCTGGATTCCCCAAATCACTGTGTGGAAGTCTCCTGTGGAACACCCACAATGAACTGTTCCACCAGTGAGAAACTTCTATGAGGTTCAGTCCCTGGGTGTTGGGGTTATTTCTTTTAACAGTCAGCCCACCCTAATATGCCACCTGTCTCCTAGGCCAAGGAAAGCTCATACCTAGAAACAAGATCTGCTTTCCCAAGTCCCCAGTATCCACCACAGAGCCTGGTGCACAGGAGGCACTCAGAAGTGTTCTCGTTTGTTTGTTTGTTTTTTGTGACAGAGACAGAATGCAATAGAGAGAGGGACAGATAGGGACAGACAGGAAGGTAGAGAGATGAGAAGCATCAATTCTTCATTGTGGCACCTTAATTGTTTATTAATTGCTTTCTTATATGTGCCTTGACCAGAAGGCTACAGCAGACCAAGTGACTCTTGCTCAACCAGATGAACCCGTGCTCAAGCTGGCGACCTTAGGGTTTCGAACCTGGGTCCTCTGAGTCCCAGTCCAACACGCTATCTACTGTCACTGCCTGATCAGGCTCAGAAATGTTTGATGAATGAATAAATTATGTCCTAGATTCTCTGACCTTCCCAATCCATGACCTCATGACCTAGTTCCTTTATGCTAGGAGTTGTCAAAGTGTGGTCCCTGGACCAGCAGCATCAACATCACCCAGGAGCTTGTTAGAAAGGCAAATCCGAAAAAAGAAAAGAAAGAAATGCAAATCCGGCCCTGGCTCAATTGATAGAGTGTCACCTAGCATATAGACACCCCTGGTTCGATCCCCAGTCAGGGTCCCAATCACGGTACACAGGAGAAGTGACCATCTGCTTCTCTTCCTCTCCCTCTCCCCCTTCTCTCCCTTTTCCCCTCTTGCAGCTAGTGACTCAATTGGTTTAAGCATCAGCCCTAGGTGCTGAGGATGGCTTGGTTGATTCGAGCATCAGCCCCTGACAGAGGGTGCCTGGAAGATCCCGGTCAGGGCACATGTGGGAGTCTGTCTAACTATTTCCCCTCCTCTCACTTAAAAAAAAAGAAAAAGAAATGAAAATCCTCAGGCTCCACACCAAGCTAACTGAATCAGATATTCTTAAGGTCGGGGTCAGCAATCTGTGGGGTTTTTGTTTTTGATAGAGAGAGACAAGAAGGGAGAGAGAGGTAGGAGAGAGATGAGAAACAGCAACTCATAGTTGTGTCACTTTAGTTGTTCATTGATTGCTTTCTCATATGTGCTTTGACTGGGGGGCTACAGCAGACCGAGTGACCCCTTGCTCAAGCCAGCAACCTTGGGCTCAAGCCAGCAACCATAAGGTCATGTCTATAATCCCACACTCAAGCCAGCGACCTCAGGGTTTCAAACCTGGGTCCACTGCATTCCAGTCCAATGCTCTATCCACTGCGCCACCGCCCAGTCAGGCAGCAATCTGTGTTTTACAAGCCCTCTGTGTCATTCTGACATCTGCTAAAGTTTGAGAACCACTACTTTATGCTTTTCCTTCCTATAACCCTCTACGTTCAAAATGCCCACAGTGATCTGGAATGCTGAGGTTGCTGGTTTGAAACCCTGGGCTTGCCGGGTCAAGGCATATATGGGAGGTGATGCTTCCTGCTCCCCTCTCCCCCGTTTCTCTCTCTCCTTTCTTTCTTATAAAAAAAAGAAAATCTAAAAAAAAAAGAATTTTAAGTTACCTGTATAAAGCAAAGATAAAACTGTTCTTAAAAAAAAAAGCCCACGTGACTATCCCAAAATTACACTCACAGAGTCAACTGCATCCAGGGGTTCCACAAAGGCCGAGAATTCTACCAGCTGTAACCGGGCAGTGCCGAGGGCCCGAGCCTGCCAGGCTGGGGGTGATGGGGCAGTTGGGGGCAGGGTAGGGGGTGAGAGGGCTTGGGGGGGCTCGTACCCTAGAGAGAGAAGAACAAACAATAAAAATTGCTAACATTTATGGAATATATCAAGCACTGTTCTCTCTTGCCTGCCTCCACTTAGAAGCTGAAAAAACTAAATACTCACTTTCCCAGCCTCCCTTGCAGCTAGAGGTGGCCATGTGACACAGTCCTGGCTAATGAGACGTTAGGGGAAATCTGCTCGGGGGCTTCTGGGAAGGAGTTTCTTCCTGAATAAAAAAGACAGAACTTTGGGAGGAGAAAGCTTTTGTTTCTGGTCAAGTCCTACTTGGGACATGACCTAGAGTTACAACCGCCATCTTGGGACAGTAAGACAGAGTCCAAGGACCCTATAGAGATGCTAATCCTGATATGCTGAACTTCTGAGCCAGCACAAAAGCAGCCCCCTTTTTGTTATATGTAATCATTAAAGCCTTTATTATTTATGGCAATATTTATTTGGGTACTGTTACCTGCAACCAAGAGCACTCCTAATTGATGAATTTGTGGAACCTAAGTGTAATTTTCCATCAATGTGAGTTCATAGGACCACATGAGCATGGACTTCTGGAAGCCATCTTGCTGCCAGATGGGCAAAGCCTGCCTAGGAATGAAGCCACCAGAGGAAGGCAAAATCAAGCAAGTCCTGAGGCTACCATTTGAGCCTCTGGATCCAGCCATACCTGAAGCCATAATGCCTAAAATATCAGTTACCTGGACCAATAAATTCTGGGTTTTTGTTTATTATCTAGCTTGACCTGGGCTTCTGTCACTTGTAGCTGAAAGAATCTTGACTTATACATCCCCCAATGTCCTTTAGGTTAGGAAGTGGCAGAACAACAACTCAGTGTGTCTGGCTACAGATGTCATACTCTTAAACTCTACAAATTCTGTCACTCATCCTTCCATACCCCCACACACCCTGCCTCAGAGCTGGGCCTCAGGAGGAGTGTGTACCCTGAATAATGGAAGGTTGAAGGAAAGGCAGATAAGGTTGACAAAGGGGACAAAAGATGAGGGAGGGTGGAGAGTAGACTCTTACCTGGGAGGTCAGTAGATGGGGGAGTCAGTGACAAGAACGGTGTCTGTGAGAATGGCTTCACACTGAGGAAGAAAGGAAGGCTAGGGTCAGTAAGGTGGAAAGATGCTAATCAGACACACTGCCATTTACCAAGGGGCCAGGCAGACCCTGTGGTCACACAATATGTGCACGTTTTTATTGAGACCTCACAGCCTCTGAGGTAGGTGTGATCACTACCTTCTCATTTGCATAGGAGAAAGGTACACAGGGGTCAACTGACCTAACCAGTCTCACAGCTAGATACAGTGGAGCCTGGGCTTGAACCAGCTCAGTCCCAACCATGACACCTGGTGTCTTGATGATAGTTTAGTAGCTCTCACAATATGGCAGAAAGAGAACAGAAACGGTCTCAAGTGGTGGGGAGAATAGGAAATTTGGAGGAAGAGAAGACTGAAGGGTCAAGCAAGCGGGTAGGGAGAAAGTGACCAGCAGCTCAGAAATGGGACACCAGACCAAACTTCGGGTTGAGGAGGCAGTACAACAGACTCCAAAGCAGTGATGATGGAAATGGTCTTTCTGTGCCATCCAGTACTATAGCTGCAGGCCACATGTGGCTACTGACCACACGACATATCGCTACTGAGCTGGAATGTAGCTAGGGTTCCTGAGGCACTGAATTTTTCATTTTATTTCATTAATTAACTTAAATTTCAATAACCATACATGGCTAGTGACTGTAGTACCTGATAGCATAGCTAGAGGCCAACGATCTATAGGGTATCCCAGGAGATGACGGTGAGGAGACTGAGTGGTCAGAGGTCAAGGAGACATGATGAATTCAGAGGTCAGTAAGAGGTCAAGGGTCCAAAGATCAAGATCAGAAACTCCAGGGACTTTCAGATTTTGTCTCCCAAGGGTCTTGACTTAGTATTTGCATGCCAATTCTGAAATCTAAACTCTAGTACCCTACCCACAAACTTAATGACTTGTCATTAGGCCACTACCCAGTGTCACCTCCTCAGAGGTCTTCTCTGACTCCTAAATAGAGCACACACACCCTGCTTTATTTCCCATATTTCTTTCTTTCTTATTAATGCTTATTTACTTTTTATCATGCTTATTGTTTGTCTCCCCCCTTCTCTAAGTATATTAGCTCCATGAGGGCAGAAATTCTAATTTCTTCAATGATATGTCCCCAGTCAAGCAGAGTCACAGGTACTTAATAGCTGCTCAGTAAACATTTGACTGACTGACCAATGGCTTAATACTGGCCTCCTCTCAGTTCCTGAGACTCACCAAACTTTCCTACCTCAGGGTCTTGGAACATGCTGTTTTCCCTGCCTAAAATAACCCCACCCTCATTCTTTACCTGGCAAAGCCTTCTTCAGAGAAACCCCCAGAACACTCTTCCTCATCCCAGAACCTGTTGAAGTTCTTCACACATCACACATACTCTTCAATTTTGTGTTTATGTATATACATGATGATTTATTGATATTCATCTCCCCAATTTGACTATCAGCTCCATAAAAAGTGGAACCCCAGAGACCAGAGCAGTGCCTACTAAACTACCAGTCCTTCCAGATCAGCCTCCTTCCCTGAAAACCTGTGGTTCCTTTGGCTCGGGGTACTTGCTCTGACCCTTTCTATGTCCCCATTCAGCAGTACCTCCCCAGTGAACTTTCTTTTCTCCTAGCCAGGATCCCATGGAATGTAACTTCTCTCCTTCTCTGGCAACACCCTCAACACTCCTGTCTCACCATCCTGAGGCGACGTGGCCCTATCAACACCCAGCCTAGACCCATTGCTCCTTTCTGGGCTGAAAACTGTTCTTCCCCTGTGCCTCTGGGACCCATTTCTATACTTTCAGTCAGAAACATATACTGTCACCCTCATGGCTCTCTCAGAGCTAAAAAGGACACTCCCATTTACCTCTGAGGCACATTTTCTTCCTTTTGACTCTGAAAGATGATAAGGAGCCCTGCTCAGGCCCAAGAACCAATTCTATAAGGACAAGCCTTCCCATGAGCCTCTGCAGCCCAGTCAATACCACTAGAAAGCATTATGCCCACGGACATCCTCCAGGCCTCTCACATTCATCAAGTCCTGTGCTAAACTCATTTCTTCCCAAACCCACTCCTTCCCCAGGTGGCCCATTTCTAGACAGTCCCAGCAACCCCAATAACTAACCAGACCCCATGCACTCTCCCTGCCTCCTCACTCCTCTCAGCCCACCAGGTCCCCACAGAGTCCGTCCTTCTCCTGACTATCTTCTCTCTGTCCCCTCCCCAGTCTCAGGCCTGGTCCTCCTGTCCTGAGCATCCCCTCCCCCTCCTGCCTGAGATTCAAACCCAGATAGCCTAGCTCCAGAATCGATGTTCACAAGGGAACCAGGAACAAGGAGGTGGGGTGAGAAAGGCCTGTGGGAGAGAGTGGAGGTGGGGGACAGGTGCTGAGGCAGAACAGAATATACTCACTCTGGAACATTCCAGGGGGTCCCAGAGCCCCCTGACCAAAACTGGAAAAGCTCAGAGGCCTAGAGACGAGACAAAGGGGAGGTGGGGGGGTCAGGAAGTTAGTCCCTTGTTGAAGCCATACCCCCACCCTCCAGCCCTGAGCCCGACAGTCCCCAATCCAGGCCACCTGAGGACCAGTGGGACCCAGTTTGGCCTGCAGGGAAGGGGCTGAGATGAGCTGGGCAGAGGACATGGTGGCCATTGTCTGGAAAGCCTTGTCCTTGGAAACTTGGTCCTGCAGGAAAAGTTGAAGGTCCATGTTCATGAGGAGTTCCAGTAGACACAGCAAGGTTGGGGACAATGACAGGGTAGGGTAAGTATAGAGAGATGTAGAGTTGGGGGAGGTCAAGGCAAATCCCTGTTCCTACAGCCCTCTGCCCCCCTCAGGAATGCCTAGAGTAAGGGAGTGGGTAGGAGGGTGGGCAGAGACACTTACCACATTCAGGGCCTGCCCATGGGGGTAGGGGAGGATGCCAAGGAAGAAAAGAAAACATGATTTAGGAAGTGAGGTCTGGACACCCCACCTTCCTGCCCTAACAACCCCTACAGCCCTGCCACCTTGAGCTGAGCACGGAGGGGAAGGCGGAATGAAGGATGAATATGGAACAGAGGGAGCCAGGCCTAGAGTGAGAAAGAGGTTCCCAATGACTAGAATAA
This sequence comes from Rhynchonycteris naso, assembly GCA_037038555.1. Taxonomy (NCBI): domain Eukaryota; kingdom Metazoa; phylum Chordata; class Mammalia; order Chiroptera; family Emballonuridae; genus Rhynchonycteris; species Rhynchonycteris naso. The sequence continues at coordinate 248,285,819 of CM072997.1, read as the reverse complement.
AAGACAGTAATAAGGGTTGCTAGGTCAATAAAGAGCCGGAAGTAAAGGTTTCCGGATATGTGGGCAACAGGAAATGAGAATTTCAGACCCAAAGGGAATAGGTGATGAACATTTTGTAGTCGGGACAGGACAGAGAGGAATAGCAAACTCCAGAAAAGAGCGAAGAGATGGTGTTCAGACCTAGAGAGAAAGGAAGAGGAAGCTTCTAGGTACAGAAAAGGAACAGGAAGTGATGGTCCCCAAAACCAGAAACAGAGGCAGAGAAGTCTCCATAGTTGAAGGTAGAGGCAGATTTAATAGCGGGCACACCAGGCGCACTCCCTGGGACCCAACTTCTGAAGGGCCCTGCAAACCCCCAACTTTACACTTTTTTTTAATGTAAGGGGTCCAATATCTTCTGTGCCTGGGGCCCCAACCAACCTTAATCTACCTCTGCTTAGAGGGGTAGAAAAGTAGGGTATCTAGCCAAGAAGAAACAGGAAACCCAGAAAATGAAAAAAAGAAGAGATGTGAAAAGAAGTAAAAGGAGATAAAAGTATCTGAGCACAAAGAGAACAGGATGGCCACACAAGGATGGGGAAATGGGAAGATGAACCAGATGGAGACCAAGAGGAGACCCTCACGGAGCAAGAGGAAAGGGGATGAGGACACCCCAAAAGGAAGGGCAGCGGGGAAAGGAGAAGGAGGCAAAGGACAGCTACAACCAGAGGAGAGGCCCGATGCCCCCCTTTCTTGCCTGTCTCAAGCTAAATCTCTGTATCCCTCTCCGTGGTTTCCATACCCAGGTCTCCATCCACACCCCTTGCTGGGCCACTAACCCCCCACCTTGGGTCTCTATTTCCCCCATTCTGTCTACCTTTCTGTGTGAATCTGTTCCCATTTCTTGGTCTCTGTTCTTCACCCCAGGTCTCTGCCCCCCTTCTCTAGATCTCAGTTACCCTGAGTTTTTGTCCCCTCCCTCTGAGGCCCTGTCCCCCTCTTAGAATGTCTGCTTTGGTCTCTACCTTGAGCTTGGACTGGATTTCCCTCGATTTCCTTCGGGCCAAGACCTGGATGTGACTAGAGACCTGAAGGGAGTGACAAAGAAGTAGATTCAGGCCAGAGTCCCTTGTCCCTTGCACCCTCTACCCGTTTCCTCCATCCAGTGCTCCATAGAGCTGCTAGAACATGGGAGATGACACACAGAACATGCTAGCTGTCTCAGGAGCATGCAAACACAGATGTGACCTAGAAGATCTGGGCCTCCTTTCCCTTCCCCATCCTTCTCTTTGGCTCTTTCGGTCTCTCTTACTCTGGTTCTAACACAACTGCTAAGAGAAATGTACCAGGCACAATATACCCACAGAGATGCCAAGAAGACAGACAAAAACACATGAACCAGATCCTTCTTGAACTTGAAACTGTCCATACTAGCATGGCCCTGAGAAGACAAGCCCATCCCAGACAGAAGCCCACAAGTCAGTCCGGAGACCTGTTTGCGAGTTCGGGTCTTCCCCGTTCTCAGCTTGATGTAGCGGGCAATCAGTTCATTCCGACCTGAAGAATCAAAGATGGAACAGAGTTAGACCATCAGCAGAACTTCTCAACAGAGAGTACACTGAGGAAGGAGAGAGAAGCAACAGTTCCCAGATGTCCACAGCAAGCTGAGAGCTAGGTAGAAGAGTTATGACTGCAGGTTTTGGAGCCAGACGTTCTGGGTTCAAACACACCAGCTCCACTGCACACTAACTTTGTGGCCTTAGGCAAATCACTTAGCATTTCTGGGCCTCAATTTTCTCATCGGTGCCAATGGGGATGCTAGCTCCTACCTGAGTTATCATGGGGATACTAAGTGCTTTTATGTGAAGTTTTTAAAGCTCCATAAATGCTGGTTCTTACGGTATCTTTTAGTAATCAATGAGGGCCACGGCAAATAGAAGGGTGGACTCACCATACATCTTGCCTTCATCAGACAGGATGATTTTCCGTCGGCCGCAGGGTGGGTAGATGGCCAGGGCCTCCTGGAAGCTCTGCTCGATGTCGGGACTCCAGACACCCTCTGCATCTGGGCCCCCATCCCCCCCAGCCCCCTCGCTGCCACCGGTGCCTTCCTCACTTCCTTCCTCACTTCCTGTCCAGGCACTGCCATCGTCCAGGGGGGCCCCAGCCCGGGGTTCCCCCATCTGGGCCTAGAAGAACACAGAGCTCAGCAAGGTTCCCCTGACCCATTCAGAAGGACCTCGGAGCTTGGAAGGTTGGGAGTCCAGAATCCTGGGTCTGAGGGAAGGCGCTGGGGGCCCAGCCCTATGGGTCTGAGGGAGATGGCTGTGTCCTGACTATGGAGGCTTGATTTCTGGGGAAGCTTAGAGTGAGGAGTGATCTCTGGGTTTCCACAGGGCCCTGAGTTGTATTGAAGTCTTGAACACCAGAGTCGTGTGTGGGGCTCATGAGGCCCAATCATTTGGGTATGGATTACTAGTTTTTATCCCATTGATTTGGGGCAGGGGGTAAGGGAGAGAGAGAGAAGCAACAACTAAGTTCCACTTAGTTATTCCCTTTAGATGTGCACTCATTGGTTGTATCTCATATGTGCCTTTACTGGGACACACTGTGACGACGCTCTATCCACTGAGCAACGCTGCCAGGGATGGATTACTAGTTTAAAGAAGATAGGAATCAGAGACTAGTTGCAGGGAAGGGGGCGTGGGTGAGACCTTAGTTCCACTCCAAGAACCAGTGCTAGAATGTGAGCAGCAGCTGCAGGAAAAGAAGAGTAATGAGCTCTAGTAAGGCTGAAGGGAAGTTCAGAAAGAAGGGGCCAGAGACTCGGAGACTGAGAGAAGGACAGAGCCCCAGAGAGAGGGGAACAGAGACCCAGGGTGGGGCACAGAGACCCAGAGGGTGGTGGACAGACTCAGAGGGAGTTGGGAGACGAAGACACAGGGAAAAGGGGCAGAGACTAAGGGCAGAAACTCAAGTGGAGACCAGGAAAGAACAACAGACTGGGGGTACGGACGCCGTACCATCAGGAGAGCTAGAACAAAGGGCCCAGGCATCCCCTCCCCCAGTTTCCCACAACTCCCATCAGGGGAGGGTCTGCCCAGCTAGAGCACCTCCCATCAAGGCCCCGGCCCCGCCCCTCCTCTTCCCACCTCCCGCGCCGCCGGTTTGGATCCAACTCAAGTTCCCAGTGACTTTCCGGAGGCCGGGAACAGGGGAAAACTTTTTCCAATACAGTCAGATCCCACCTCCCTGGCGGCTCCACGTCTTCCACAACTTTCCCAGGACCGCAGAGTCCAGACTCCCATCCCCCTCCTCCCTCGGACCCTGGAGTCCCGTACGACAGACAAAGACCCTAGGCCGAGCCCAATGGCATTGCGGCGTTCAGGACCCCCGTAGGCCAAAATCCCAGCCCAGCTCGCCCCCATGTGGCCAGACAAAGGGACGGAGGAGCCGTATAAGAAAGGTCCCCCTAATTTTCCGCCCCAGGCCCCAAACCTCCTAAGAGACAAGGCTGAAGATCCAGAAAGCTCTGTAGCCTGCCCTCTGCCACCCCAGTGGCCCCGTTCTCCATAAGGAGGGCGCCCACAAATGACATACACAAATTAGTTCGGTCAGAAATATGCACAGGGTCTTTTTTCGCTTCAAACCGACACAGCCAGACACTCACACCCCACACAACTAGCCCAAGTTCCCTGCCGGCACACACTCCCCAACTCAGACGTATGAGCAGACTCCCCATCTCCAGCGAAAATTTCAACCGTGCACTTAGCCTATGTCAGGAGCGCAAACTCGAGCCCCCCGATAAAAAGTAGATCACATGCAATTCAGAGACGGTCTCCCGCACACCTAAACTCTTAATGCGTAACTTTCCACCCCAATTCACACACCCCAAAGCAGGATCCCCGACTCCTGCCGGCGCCTTCCTACCTCCCGGCCTGGGGCTGGGGAACCACGGCGGGCGGGGCACTACGTAGGAGAAAGTTGCCCGGGAGCTTTGTTTGGGAAAAGTGGGAGGGACCGAAGGGGGGGGCGGGCCAGGGCGCAAGACCGCGGGTAGAGGGATCTGATGAGGACAGTCTGAGGAAGGATTTTTCTTTGGCAAAGGAAAGGTAAAGTCTAGCTGGGGTCTGATAGCAACTTCAGGATTCATATGCTTAGATTCCTTGGAGAGGAGGGGTGTTGAGAGTTCGCTCTTCTGGGTCTCAGTGAAAAAGGGGTTGGGGGGCCTAGATTCCTGGCCCCCTAGTGTGTTTGTGTACTGGGGATGTGGAAGTGACACGAACACAAAAAGTTCTTTTCAGTTCAGCCCCAAGTGTATTTTTGAGGATTGAAGTATGGTGGGGGCCCCCACTGGGCGGGAGTGTGTTTTGATCGACTTCTAAAACACGATTTCCTTATCTCACCAGAGTTAAGAGTCATGGGCAGGACGAGGAGTTTATTAGAAGTCTACGGAGGTGGATGCTCCGCAACCACACGCACTAATGGATTAGAGTTGACGCTGTTTCAGGACAGATAGAGACGGTGCCTGAGGGTATAAGGGGCTGAGTATTCAAACTCATGGGATCAGAAGAGGCTGAATTCCGCACTCTGGGACCTGAGGGAGAAGGGAGCTCGTATTCCGGGTTCCTTGGAAACTGGAACATAAACTAGATTTTGGGTTTCCGGAGAGGGGGGGCTGTTTAGTGGAACCGAAGAGGGCTCCGTGTTCAGCGTCCCTACATATTGCCCTCTGTTGAGTGCATTAATCGTATCAAAGTCCAAAGAAGAAAAGCAACAACACGGATAAACTCTCAAGAGATAGATATAAAACTAAGAAGCCGGCAAACCAGGACTGCTCATGAGTAGAAAGGAGCCTAGGGATGAAATTAAAGGTTCTGGGGGAAAAAAAAAAAAGGTTCTGGGCACAAGATCTGGAGCTCAAAGGCGTGGCCCAGGTGCGGGGCGTGGCTTTAGGTGCAAGGGCTTGACCATCTGCTATTGGAGCCGGACAGGCAAGACTCTGGTCTCCAACTCCTAGCCTAGACAGGGGCGTGGTCTGAAGAAGGGGCGTGACCGAAATGAAAGCGAGGCAGGCTCAAAGGGCGTGGTTAACAAAGAACAGAGACATGACTATACAATAGAGAGTCTGGCTATTGGGTGAAGTCATAAGTGTGGGCGTGGTCATACAGTAGGGGCGCGGCAAGGGCTCGCGGAGCTCATTCAACGCTTCAGCTACTCTACTTGGGCTCGAGACCAGAACTGTTGGGATTTAACAGTCCGTGGATGGCCCGAGTCTGAGAATCCGGTGACCGGACTGTGGACTACCATAGAGGCGGAGCCCAGAAAACGGTGCGAGGCAGAAGAGGTGAGAAATGAGATCTGGGTATGAATGTGGGGCAAGCGGTGTATGAGGCAGAGCCTGGGAGGACGCGCGGAGCCTGACACGATGGAGGGGGTGGAAAGAGAAGGAAAAGGGAGGGGAAGATCGGTTTGGTGGTGGAGAGTTGCTTAGACTAGAGGTAAAACCTGGACGAGGGATAGGAAAGGCATGATAGTTTCGGATGGGGGCGTAACCACTGATGGGGCAGGGGCTCTGACCCCTGCTGACCGGTGCTACAGCCTTCCGGCCTACCCCCCGCAATGTGGCACGCGCTGCTCCTGCTTCTGCTGCTCCCTTCTGCCTGGGTTCCCCCCTCCACTGCAGCCCCGATCCGCGATGCTGACGCCCAGGAGAGCTCCTTGGGTTTTCTAGGCCTCGAGAGACTACTACAAGGCTTCGCCCAGCTTTTCTTGAAAGTGAGCAATGGCGGGGTTGGGGAGAAAAGATTCCAGAAAAGAGGGACCAGAGTACATGGAAACTCAGGGATGGAAGGGTTTCAGGGAGACATGTCACGGCCAGTCACGGCCAGGCAGAGGACATACGGGAAGAGAGGGAGTCAGAGACAGCAACAGAGAAAGAGAGAGTGAGAAAGAGAGGAAGACAGGCGGAGAGGGAGATGGGACAGAGACAGGAGACTGTAGAGTGGTATAGAACAGAGAGAATAGTATGGGAAGGGTAAGAGTATGAAGGTAATTGGGCAGAGAATAGAGACAGAACAGATGGGGGCAGGAGGTGACTAAGATAGGCCCTAAAGGTCAGAAGACAGAGAGGAAAGGAGTGGAAGGGACATGGCAAAGCCTCAAGGGCACCCTGGCAGGGCTGCAGATGTTCTGGGAAGTTCACCTGTCCCTCCTCTGGCCCCAGAATGACCTGCTACAGGGCATGGACAACTTCTTCTCTGCCCCCATGGACCTCCGGGGCCTCCCTACCAATTACCACCGAGAAGAGAACCAGGAGCACCAGCTGGGTAACAACACTGTCTCCAGCCACCTTCAGATCGACAAGGTGCTTATTCTGGGTACCTTCTGGAGTCTCTCTAGAATCCCTCATGCTGCAGTATCTGCCAGGACAAGGGCAGAAGGGAAGGCAGTTTTGCTCTCACTCTCTCCTCCCATACTCGCAGGTGACTGACAACAAGACAGGACAGGTGCTGATCTCCAAGAAGGTGGTGGCCTCCATTGAATCAGGAGAGGGGAGCTTGGAAAGTGACTGGAAGGTTAGGACATGCCCCCAATCTGCCTCCCCGCCCCCCCAGCAAAGTTTTGTCATCTATCAAAGAAGATTAACCAGCTCTCGGTAATGAGGCACATAGCCTCAGAGTACATCCCCACTCGCTTAGTGAACTCCAGAGGCTTTTCTAAACAGAGAAGTGCTTTTAATTCCAGGTGCTTGGTAAGCTTTACTCCCACAAACTCTTGTGAGGTTTTCATCTCAAAAGTACTCTGCAGCCTGACCAGGCGGTGGCGCAGTGGATGGAGCGTCAGACTGGGATGCAGAGGACTCAGGTTCGAAACCCTGAGGTCTGCGGCTTGAGCACGGGCTCATCTGGTTTGAGGAAGGCTCACCAGCTTGAGCCCAGAGTTGCTGACTTGAGCAAGGGGTCATCGGTCTGCTGTAGCCCCCAGTCAAGGCTACATATGAGAAAGCCATCAATGGACAAGTAAGATGAGCAATGAAGAATTGATACTTCTCATCTCTTTTCCTTCCTGTCTGCCTGTCTCTCTCTCTGTAACTGTCACAGAAAGATAATTAATTTTTTAAAAAGTACTCTGCAAATCTTTCAGTATTTTAAAATTTATCCCAAAATGGCAAATGTCTCCCTTGTAAACTTCAAAATGTGATTTTTAATTCCAAAGATTTAAATCTCACCTTTGTAAACCTTTGAGTGATTCTAACCCCAAGTGACTTACATTTTTAATCCTAAAAAGTTTTAAGAACCTCAAGCTCTTGGCAAACCATATGGTTCTCTCTCACACAGAGAGAGGTTTTTATTTCAAACATTTCAAAACTACAGAAAAGTTAGGGGAATATTATACAACTATATTTGTATTGCCTTTACCATAAAGCAGAGTTTCTCAGCCTTGGCACCATTGTCATTTTGGGCCTGGATAGTCTGTTTTATCTATCCATATTCATGCACGGTGCCATCTGTGCTGTCAAATGTTTAGCAACAACCTTGCCTCTAGCCACGAGATGGAAGCACCAACTCCACCACCGCCAGTGGTGACAACCAAAACTGTCTTCAGACTTTGGTTGAGAACTGCTGCCCTAGTCCCACCACTTGTTAACGTTTTACCACATTTATTTTCACATTTGTGTTATTTATTTTGCAAGAGAGAGAAAGACAAACACGAACAGACAAACAGAAAGGAAGAGAGATGAGAAGCATCAACTCATAGCTGCAGCACCTTAGTTGTTCATTGATTGCTTTTTCATATGTGCCTTGATGGATGGGGGGTTCCAGCTGAGTCTGTGACTTCTTGCTCAAGCCAGAAAACCTTGGACTTAAGCCAGCAACCATAGGGTCAAGTGTACAATCCCACTCTCAAGTCAGCAACTTCAGGGTTTTGAACCTGGGTCCTCAGTGTTCTTGGCTGACACTCTAGCCACTGTGCCATCATCTGATCAGGCTATTTTTTTGAACCATGTGACAATAAATTATTGACCTTATGACACTTCACCCTTAAATCCTTCAGCATTCCAAAGAATAATGCATTCTTCCACATGACCACAGTACCATTTTCTATACCCAAGATATTTAATCTTGATATGAAGCTGTTGTCTCTGTATTCATTTGTGAGGGCTGCTATCAAAAAGTACCACAGATTGGGTGGCGTCAATAACAGAAATTTATTGTCTCATGGTTCTGAAAGTTAGGTGTCCAAGATTAAAGTTGGATCCTTCTGAGAGCGGTGAGGAAAAGTCTCTTCATGACCCTCTTCTACCTTCTGGTGGTTTTATGACAGTCTTGGGCAATCCTTGGCATGTAGACACATCGCCCCCATCTCTGCCTCATCTTAATATGATGTTCTCCCCGTCTGCATTTTTTTTAAGATTTATAGGCCTGACCTGTGGTGGCGCAGTGGATAAAGCATCGACCTGGGAACACTGAGGTCGCCAGTTCAAAACCCTGCACTGGTCTGGTCAAGGCACATATGGGAGTTGATGCTTCCAGCTCCTCCCCCCTTTCTCTCTTTCTTTCTCTCTATCTCTCTCTCACTCACTCTGCATCTCCTCTCTAAAATGAATAAAATAAAAAGAAATTTAAAAAAAAAGATTTATTTTATTGATTTTCGAGAGGGGGGTAGCTCGAGAAGAATCAACTCATAGTCACTTCCCTTTAGTTGTTCACTGATCGCTTGTCATATGTGCTTTGACTGATCAAGCCCAGTGTTCGGAACTAACTTCCTCAGCATTACAGGTCCTGGCTTTCTCCATTGTACCACCAGATGCCAGGCCCGGTTTGCATTTCTATGCCAAAATTTTCCCTTTGCATAAGGACATAATTTAGTGAAGTGGAGCCCATAATTTGCATGTCTCACAAGCTTCGAGATGATGCTGAGGATGGCAGTCCATAACCTACATTTTGAATAGCAAGGCCCAGACAGACATCAGTCCATATTCAAATGTCCCCACTGGCCCCAAAGCTGCCTGTAAGAGCTGATTTAATTTTAGACCAGAATTCAATCAAGGACCATTCATTGCACCTGCTTTTCTGGGCCTGTGGCTGAAATACAAGTGAGGCACAGATTTTGTTTGTTTGTTTGTTTGTTTTTTACAGGGACAGAGAGAGTCAGAGAGAGGGATATATAGGGACAGACAGACAGGAATGAAGAGAGGTGAGAAGTATCAATCATTAGGTTTTCGTTGCCTTTGCGACACCATAGTTATTCATTGATTGCTTTCTCACACATGCCTTGACCGCGGACCTTCAGCAGACCGAGCAACCCCCTTGCTCGAGCCAGTGTCCTTGGGTCCAAGCTGGAGAGGTTTTGCTCAAGCCAGATGGGCCCACGCTCAAGCTGGCGACCTCAAGGTCTCAAACCCGGGTCTTCCACATCCCAGTCTGATGCTCTATCCACTGCACCACCACCTGGTCAGGCCCAGATGTTATTTCTAGTTTGACCACAATGCCATTTCTGTGGTCAACAGATCCAAGGCTTTGTTCTTAAGATTATTTGATGCGGGCCAGAATTTCATTGTCCTGAGGGCTTAACACTTAAGGGAGTGGTCATGCAAAGGTTTGTCTATAAGTTATATGAGGCCTTGTTTCTCCTCTAAGGGCATCTAGACATGGCTAGTGACATCCAGAGAAGGAAAGGTCAGAGGGTCTAAACCGTACAACCAGCGATATGGCAGGGGAGGAAAGGTCACCCTTGGGGAGAAGTCCCACACTACAATACTTGTTTCTCCAGTTTTGCCCATTGCTAGGCACCCAGGGCTTTTCGCCCTGGTGACCTTCTGTACCTCGTGTATCATTCCTATTCTGCTCATGCTTGTATAACTACCTACTACATCCCCCCATCAAGGATTCTTGGCTCTGAATTCTTTAAGAGAAAGGCGCCTAGGGACTCTTCTGTAACTGCTTCCTGCTGAAGAGGAGTGGAGTTTTCCTTCAAAGCCAAGTAACCTTTGCCCTTTGTCAGGGACTATGAGGCCAGGGCATGGAAGGAGGTTGCGATGGTGTCTAGAGTTGGCAAGGGGCAGTATGCCGAGAGTATGAGTAGGAGTTGTAACCTGGTGGAGACAAATTGTGTTATAAATTTTAATATTATTCACATCAAAGCTAGAATGACAAGAACCATAACAAATGGTTTGATGAAAGGGAGATTCCAGGCAAGGTCATAATAGAACCCCCAAGCTGATTGGCCTAGATTGAAAATGTTGTTTGCCAAAGGATAGGAGAAAGATAAAACATTAGTTTGGAGACTTGTAGCCAAATATTTAAATAAAGTAGAAAAATTCAGGATTCAGTTCAATTTATAGGTGGAAAAGTAAAATTTTTAAGACAATTAACTAAATTAAAATCTAATATCTACAACAGGTGTATTGTAGGGTTTTTTGTTTTTTTTATTAAGTGAGAGAAGGGGAGGCAGAGAGACAGAATCCCACATGCACGTGAGCCAGGATCCACTAGGCAATACCAGACTGTGTTCTGCCCATCTGGGGCTATTGCTCCATTGCTTAGCAACCGAGCTATTTTTAGTACCTGAGGTGGAGGCCAGGGAACCATCCTCCGCACTGGGGCCAACTCACTCAAACCAATTGAGCGATGGCTGTGGGAGAAATAGAGAAGGGGGTGTAGCACATGGTCACTTCTCCTGTGTACCCTGACTGAGAATTGAACCTAGGACACCCACACACCAGCTGACCATCTACAACTGAGTCAACTGGCCAGGGCTGTATTATAGATTTTATAGAAACACAATTATTCTCTGTAAAATCACCCTCATTTTTATATCAAAGAACCAAGTTAAGCCTGACCAGGTGGTGGCGCAGTGGATAAAGCATTGGACTGGGATGCAGAAGACCCAGGTTGGAGACCCTGAGGTCGCCAGCTTGAGCGCTGGCCCATCTGGCTTGAGCAAAAAGCTCGCCAGCTTGGACCCAAGGTCGCTGCCTCCAGCAAGAGGTTGCTCGGTGTGCTGAAGGTCCGTGGTCAAGGCACATGTGAGAAAGAAATCAATGAACAACTAAAGTGTCACAACAGCAACAAAAAACTAATGAGTGATGCTTCTCATCTTTCTCCGTCCCTGTCTGTCTGTCCCTATCTACCCCTCTCTCTGACTCTCTCTCTCTGTCCCTGTAAAAAAAAAAAAAAAAAAAAAAATGACCAAGTTAAGACCAATTTATTTATTGCATTAAATCCAGTTTTAACTTGGCCTGATTGTTTTAATAACAATTGATCCTATAGGCTCCTTTAAATCTACTTTGATGTAATTTTGTAAGGAATCTCCAGATTCTTTGGGGGGTTTTTTTGTTTGTTTATTTGTTTGTTTTTGACCAAGAGAGAGACAGGAAGGGAGATAAAGAGCGAGAAGCACCTACTCATAATTGCTTTCACTTTAGTTAAGTATGTTGATTGCTTTTGTATGTGCCTTGACCAGGTGGAACAAGCCAGTATCCCCTTGCTCAAGCCAGCAACCTTGGGCTTTTCATGCCAGCGACCTTTGGGATTGTGTGGACGATTTGCCCACTCAAGCCAGTGACCCCTTGCTGACTAGCTCTAGCCCACACTCAGAGACAGTGACCTTGGGGCTTAGAATTGGTGACTTTAGCATTCTAGGTCAACGCTTTATCCACTGTGCCACCAGAGTCAGATCAGATTGAGTTTTAATTAGCCTCTCAGGGTAAAGAAGCCAAACTACATAGTCACCATCAGACTATGCCTGTAATACCCTATATATTAGGGTAAATACCTCAACTTTGTGAGGTCCACAAAAATGTCTTGAGGTTCTTTGTTTGCCATCTCCCAGGAAATCAACCTTAAATCAACCTTCATCCCTTACCTGGAAAGACTGCCATGAAACATGTAAATAAAATAAGCAATGTACCAGGCTGTTTTGCTAAGGTGATTTTATTGGTTTCTAAAGTCCATCTTGTTTCTTTAAAAGTTTTTCTTTTTTCAATCATTTTTTATCTTTTAAAAAATCTTTTTGCGAAAGAAAGAGAAACATCAATTTTGTTCTTCCACTTATTTATACATTCATTGGTTGATTTTTGTATGTACCCTGACTGGTCATTGAACACACAACTTTGACATACGGGGACACCACTATAACTAACTGAACTACCTGGCCAGGGCTCCTTAAAGCTTTTGTGATAACATCTAGAATCTAAATATGTCTCTCTCAATTATGACATTCCAGTCAAAGTTGTGGCTAATGTCTGACCAGGTGGTGGTACAGTGGATAAAGCATCGACCTGGAATGCTGAAGACCCAGGTTCGAAACCCTGAGGTTGCTAGCTTAAGCATGGGATCATAGACATGATCCCATGGTCGCTGGTTTAAAGCCAAGATTGCTGGCTTGAGCAAGGAGTCACAAGCTCAGCTGGAGCTCCCAGGTCAAGGCACATATGAGAAAGCAATCATTCAACAACTAAGATGCTACAAATATGAGTTGATGCTTCTCACCTCTCTCCCTTTTTGTCTGTCCCTCTGTCTGTATCACTTTAAAAAATGTTGTGGCTAATAACATTTTTTTTTTTAATTTTTTTTTTAATTTTTTTTTTTATTTTATTCATTTTAGAGAGGAGACGCAGAGTGAGAGAGAGAGAGAGAGAGAGAGAGAGAAAGGGGGGAGGAGCTGGAAGCATCAACTCCCATATGTGCCTTGACCAGACCAGTGCAGGGTTTTGAACTGGCGACCTCAGTGTTACCAGGTCGACGCTTTATCCACTGCGCCACCACAGGTCAGGCCTAATAACATTTTTTAAAAGTCACATGTTGTGGCCCTGGCTGGTTTGCTCAGTGGATAGAGCGCCAGCCCAATGTACAGAAGTCCCAGGTTCGATCCCTGGTCAGGGCACACATGAGAAGCAACCATCTCTGTTCCCCTTCTTCTCCCCCTTCTCTCCCTCTTCCCCTCTCATGGTCAGTGGCTCTACTGGTTTGAGCATCAGTCAGCCCTGAGCATTGAGGATAGCTTGGTTGTCCCAAGTATCAGTGGGGGTTGCCGGGCAGATCCTGTCAGGGCACATGTGGGAGTTCGTCTCTCTTCCTCTCCTCCTCTCACTTAAAAAAAAAAAAAAATCACATGTTGCAGTTGTGATTGTGATTCTTTAGTAAAGCCAAGAGCATTTAATCCCAAAGTGCTTTGTACATTTCAAACCAAACTGCTTTCCAAACCTTATAGTATGTTTAATCCTAAAGTGTTTTGTGATTCCAACGGTAATTTTAAACCTCAAAGTGCTATATATATATATATATATATATATATATATATATATATATATATATATATATATATATATATATATATACAGGGACAGAGAGAGAGTCAGAGAGAGGGATAGATAGGGACAGACAGACAGGAACAGAGAGAGATGAGAAGCATGAATCATTAGTTTTTCATTGTGACACCTTAGTTGTTCATTGATTGCTTTCTCACATGTGCCTTGACCACGGGCCTTCAGCAGACCGAGCAACCCAGTGCTGGAGCCAGCGACCTTGGGTCCAAGCTGGTGAGCTTTTTTTTTTATCAAGCCGGATGAGTCCGTGCTCAAGCTGGCGAGCTCAGGGTCTCGAGCCTGGGTCCTCTGCATCCCAGTCCCACGCTCTATCCACTGCGCCACCACCTGGTCAGGCCTCAAAGTGCTTTTGAAACTTCCAAAAGTGTGTTTTCAATCCCAAAGTAGTCTATAAACCTCTGAATAATTTTTTAAGTGAGAGAAGGGGAGATAGACTCCCGCATGCACCCCGACTGGGATCATCTGGCATCCATCTGGGACCAATGCTCAAATCAACTGAGCTATCCTTGGTGCCTGAAGCCAACGCTCATACCAATCAAGCCACTGGCTTCAGGAGGGAAAGAGAGAAAGAGAAAGGGGAGAAGGAGGGGAAGAAGAGTAGATGGTTGCTTCTCATGTGTGCCCTGGATTGAACCCAGGATTCATGCACAGCAGGTCCAGGCTCTATCCACCTAGCCAAGGCCAGGACCAACTCTGAATATTTTTAATCCAAAAGTGTTTATATCCCTGGCCAGGCAGTCAGCTGGTTAGAGCATCATCCTAATACACCGGGGTTGCAGGTTCGATCCGCAGTCAGGACAGATACAAGAATCAACCAATGAATGTATAAGTAAGTGGAACAACAAATAAATATATTTCCCTTTCTGTCCTTCTCTGTCTCTTTCTCTCTCTCTAAAATCAAAAATAAATTTTTTAAGTGCTTGTAAACCCAAGTGCTTTGAAAACTGCAAAGTGCTTTGAAAACTCCCAAAGCAGCCAGCCTGTAGGTGGCAAACTGATTTAAATATGCCAATGGAGTCTGAGAGTCCTGGGGTAGTCATGTGGAGTTTGAGAGGGTCTTCTTGTCCCTCCTCCACAGGTACCCAAGATAGAGGAGAAGGAGACCCCGGTGCCCATCTCCACGTCCATGGACAGCTCCCGTCTGGAACCTCATCCCCGAGTGGCCTTCTGGATTATGAAGCTGCCACGGCAAAGGTCCCATCAGAGTGCCCAGGAAGGCGGCCGGGGGCTCAGCGAGAGGCAACACCGCCTGCAGGCTATCCGGGAAGGGCTCCAGGAGGAGGCCCAAGAGGAGGTCCTGCAAGAAGGGCCCCAGGGCTCCTCCCACTTCAAGCTGCCTGCCCGCAAGACACGCTTCCTGTACATTCTCAGGCCCTTCCAGCAGCTATAGGGGTATTCCTGCATATACTCCCCAACAGACCCTGCCCCAAGCTCCATACAGAAATAAAGTTCTTACACCTAACAGCACTATCTCCTTTCAAGATATGTTCCCAAGCCTCAGCCAACCACCAGGCCTGGGCATGTCCCAAGCATAAAAACATAACTAGGTGCCTGACCAGGTGGTGGTGCAGTGGATAGAGCGTCGGGCTGGGATGCGGAAGACCCAGGTTCAAGACCCCGAGGTCACCAGCTTGAGCGCGGGCCCATCTGGCTTGAGCAAAATCTCACCAGCTTGGACCCAAGGTCACTGGCTCTAGCAAGGGGTTGCTCGGTCTGCTGAAGGTCCATGGTCAAGGCACATGTGAGAAAGCAATCAATGAACAACTATGGTGTTGCAACGGCAACGAAAAACTAATGATTGATGCTTCTCACTTCTCTCCGGTCTATCCCTATCTATCCTTCTCGCTGACTCTCTCTCTCTGTCCCTGTAAAAATTAAAAAAATTAAAAAAAAAAAACATAACTAGGCAGTCACAGAATACTTGGTAATGAAGCAGTACACTAGATAATGTGCAAGTCAAATTAGTAAATCAGTGGTTCTTAACCTTTTTTGAGGTACCGAACCCACCTTTAGTGGTTTAGTTTCATATGCACATTCACCGAACCCTTCTTTAGTGATAAATAAAATATGATTTTTTTTTCCCAAATTCAAGACATAGGTATATTTTTTTTACTGGTGCACAAAATGAGCTGTGCATGAACATCACCTTGCTCAAAGAACAAAACCAACAAAGTGCATGAACTCACAACAAATTACGGTATTACTTTATTCTGGCCTCTGCGGCAGAGGCTTCTCCGAACCCCTGAGACCAACTCATCAAACCCCTAGGGTTTGATAGAACCCAGGTTAAGAACCACTGTAGTAAATACTTTAAACTGAATAATAATGGAAATGTGACAAAAATATGTGAAGTATAACTCAAGAAGTTCTCAGAAAGCAAATGATGGCCTTAAATTCATATATTAGGAAAGAGGCTAAGTAATAGTCTAAATGCATCACTGATCTAAGCACTCCTCTCAGAAAACTGTAAAAATTTAACTGAGGGTGGGGGGAGAGGAGGGGCACAAAGAAAACCAAATAGAAGGTGACAAGACAATTTGACTTTGGGTGATGGGTATAGAACATAATCAAATGTCAAAATGACCTGGAGATGTTTTCTCTGAATCTATGTACCCTAATTAATCAGTCACCCCATTAAAAATTAATTGTCTAAAAAAATTTAATTGAGCTATAACAAGATTTAGTACACTATGTATGTTACCACTATACTATAAAAAGAAATTTAATTTTGGGCTTTCCCACCCACACCTTTCCCCTCCTCTTTTCCCTCCTCTTCCCCACCCCCACAGATATGCATCTCCTCAACTAAGAGTCCCCAGGAGACTTGCAACCAGGGGAGCAATGGGAGAGGAAGGTGGTTCTGGGCTAACCCCCCCACCCTGAACCTTTCAGGTCTCCAAGGTCCCCTTTTCTCCAGCTTCCCACTGTGGGCTCATTTCTTTTCCATAAGGTTTCTAGAGAGCCAAGGCAGCCCTACCTAGGCTTTCTCCTGTTGCTTCTTCTATTCTAGTACCTTCCTTGTTTCACTGCCCCCAGTTTTAATAAACTTACTCTCAAAAATTCTTTTTAGTTTTTTAGGTGTTACAAAATTAACCAGACCTCAAACAAGGAAGGAAGGAACAGGAAATACTGAAAGAATAGAAACTGAAATAATGAAATTATACTAATAAAGCTAGCAGGGTCTACCACTTGTCAGCCTGTGCTAACAAAACACTTAGCAAACATTTTAATTGAACTCCCATAAGAGGCGAATTTTATTTGTCCCTGCTTAAGCTGACTTTCAGAGAGATGAAGCTGCTTGCCAACGTCACACAGCAATGGTACTAGGGTCATCTGATTCCATCTCTTGCAACCACTCACCACATCACCTGCTAAACAGGTTCTTTCCCAGGCATTACAACAAGCCACCATCTAATAGCCAAAATAATAACTATTAACAAGGATTACCACCCTGAGTTCTCAAGGTAACCTAAGAAGCAATTATCTCCATTTCTGGCTGGAAAACTGAGTCTCAGAGAGAGTCGCCATTGTGCCAAGGTCACAAGCTAGGAAGTGATGGAGCCAAAATTCAAACCTAAGAATGACTCCAAGCAGACAACTTTATCATCATTCCACACTGCCCGTCACTGAAGGAGTATAAATTTCATCCATTCACTCATTCAACTTTTTTTTGAGTGCCCACACTGGGCCGGGCATGTTCTAGCCCCCAGTCTCCTACTGCAGCTCACATTCCAGTGGGGGTGACAGAACGCAGATATAGAATGTGTCATGTTTAAGACGTGTCAAGACAATCACTAGAAAGTGGATAGTATGAGCTAGCAGAGAGGTTGAGTGGTTGGGACATCCTTTGTCCCAAATCCCCCTTCTTGAGAGTCAATTTTGGATATAATTATCTTCCTCTTTCTAGCCGAAAAGCTGAAAATATTTTGTCTGCATTTTCTTCTAAACAGGAATTAATGGAACAGTTTGAAAAGAGTCCTTCGGGGATCTGTTAATACGTCGTAACTGGAGCCACAAAGGGGCACCGCAGTGGTGCGGCAGTACAGGGCAGGCAGGGCAATATTGTGAGTTTGATGGGGTTAGCCTGTCACGGAACAGAGGGAAAAATTTTGGCCACGGTTTGGTAGCTGACAAGTAGGGGTTGACAAGGAGATTCTCAGTTCAACTCTCCTTTTCTTGGGCCTATTTCACCGAAGCTTGGAGCCGTAGAGTAAAACCCAGAGCCGAAGAAGTCTCTTCCCCTACCGCGGACAATCCCTCCAGCCCTCACTCCCTCTGCCGATAAACACACGCCCATCCACCTGGGCCGTACGTGCGCCAGGGCAGCTATACGCATGCGCAGCATTGCTGTTGCAGGTAACTAACCAGACGCATGCACCTCCCCCTCGATGTGCGCGTGCGCGTGCGCCTGGGAGGAACTCGGGAGGGGCGGGGTTTAGTCGCCGAGTGCACGGTTATCCGGTGGGAATTGCACTGAGCGCAGCCGTCGGGGGCAACTGCCGTTTGTCAAGTTCGTGGCCCTTGCTTGTGTCTCCAGAGTGGAACGTGGCTCCAGGTGCGTCCTGGCTGTGGCGAGGCTCCTCAGAGCAGCCTGTGAGAACTTTCTCCGAAATCCTGGCAAAGCTCCCAATATCAGGGTCTTCCATATCTTGTTTAAAAGTCTTCCTGAAATCCTGACCAAGTCCCCTCAGAAATACTGAA
Organism: Rhynchonycteris naso; assembly: GCA_037038555.1. NCBI lineage: Eukaryota > Metazoa > Chordata > Mammalia > Chiroptera > Emballonuridae > Rhynchonycteris > Rhynchonycteris naso. The sequence continues at coordinate 248,267,806 of CM072997.1, read as the reverse complement.
AGGAATCCACCAAGAAACCTTACAAATGACCCCCGAAGTCTTGTCAGAATCTAATCGAAACTGTCAGACTTAAAAAGCCTCTCAAGAGACTACCCTGAAATCCCGTTCCTCTCCCTCCCTGCATCCTATCAGAAACGCACCAAATCCTGTCAGAAATCTTGTGAAACCCACCAGAATACCAGAAAGCTCTCAAATCCAGGCGCCCTTAACATTCCCAGAGTTCCTGCTTGAGTCCTGCTAGACCGCACCTCCCGAAGACCTCTGAGTTTGACCAGAACCTCTCTTGGTCCCTTCGCCAGGAGTTTGACCCCTCAACCCTGTCAGAAGCCCCCCCCCCCCAGGGCCTGTCCGCACCCTTGCAGGCATCCTTCCCCACTCAGGTTCCAGGGCCATTGCCCCCTTTATGCACCCTCCAGTTTCATCCGAACCCTGGAAGGGTCTCTCCTCAAAAGACCACTATTTCTAGGACATTCTAAAAGCCACCAAAAAGTGACCCTATCTGATGCCAGGGAAAGCAGAGTGTGGGGAGTGCTTGGTTAGCAAAGGGGAGCCAAGCAGGTAGGGTGAGGACAGACAGGCTCTAGGGATCCTGTGTTGGTCATCCGCCCCAGTGTGCCAGCCAATTCAGTGCGATGGGCACCATTGTCCAGTGTAATTATTAATAGCACCCTTTTCACTTTTGAAAGTGTCCTGGAGTTAGGATAAGACATTGCATGGTTGACCTGGTTATAATGGAGGTGGCACGGAGCATCTGTGAGGCACAGAAGAGGGAGTCCCTCACTGCCCCAGGGACTCGGGAAGGCTCCCAGGGAACTGTGGGCTAGGGCAGGGAGAATGGTGCTACAGTGTGGGCTGGCCTGGGAGGAACATGGACAGATAGTTATGATGAGAATGGGGGGCCACGTGGTCTGCCAGTGGAGGAACAAGTCACGAAAAGAGCCAGGGAGTTGCAGGGACCATTGCCACACCAGCCAGAGTGGCTAGAACTTAGTCTTCAGGACACTCGGGAGCCAGGGGGAGAGATGGTGTCCAGTGAGTGGGACGCCAACAGTTCCAAATACAGGCTGCTATAGCCAGGATGTCAGTAGCCTAGGGTGGTGGGGAACCCAGAGACAGCACTGCATTTAGAAATGTTTCCTGTAAGAGGAGACATGTGAGCTGAGACAGGAAGGACTGGAGAGGAGGGTGTCCCAGGCAGGGAATGAGAGGTGGGAACAGTAAGTGCAGTTTGGGGGACAGCACGCAGTTGGGAGTCACTGGAGAGCTAGTGTGATTTGGGATGGGGAGATGGGTGGGGCGAGCCATGCAAGGCCTTTGATGCCAAGTCCAGGGTCTAGGCTCTGTCCATGACAAGCTGGGGAGCCATGAAAGAACGTGAGCAGGGGGAGGAAAGGTCAGCTCTGGGGTCCTTTGGGGATGGACTTGAGTGGGAGACTGGAGGCCAGGAGGCCAGGTAAGAGGTTGCTCTGAGGGCCCGTGGGGAGAGAACGAAGCTGGATCCTGGACCATGGGGAAAGAGAGAAGGGGACAGGGTAGAGTCAGTTGCTGGGCAGAAAAGACAGGGCTGGGAACTTGACTAGCTGTGGGGAGGAGGGATGGTGCAGAGGCAGTGATTCCCACCCACTAGCTCCCCCGCCTCTGATCTCTGCCACCCACTCCTCGGGTCCCCTTTTCCCAGCCCACACCACTCCATAAAACAGGTCTGAGCAGGACCTGCTGTGATGGAGGCAGGGGTGGGCAAACAGGTTCTGAGAACCCAGAATGGCCCAGGGACGCTGGTAAGACAAGGCGGTCGCCACCCTTGGGTTTCTGGTCTGAGGAGGCCTCTCCACTGCTGTCTTTCCAGGAGCTCTCAGAGCAACCAGTCCATTTTTGGTCCCTTCCTGTGACAGAGGGAGGCGGTTAACTTTGCCAGTAGCTGTGGAGCAACAGAAGGTGGCCTATGGACCTACCAGAGAGCCCCGCAGGTGATCCTGCTCCACAAAGTAGGTGGCTGGGCCCCTTTGCCCCCCAGTGGGGGGAGGAGGAAGAAGCAGTGGGTGAATGGGCACCAGGCTGTGACTCAGGACTCTACCTCTCTTCACAGCACTGACAAGTGGTTTGTCTGTCTTGTTTACTCTCTCACCCACTGGAGCCTGAGCTCCACTAGTCAGGGGCTGTTTTATTCACTGGTATTTCCAGTGCCTAGAGCAGCATTGTTCAACATGCGAACCATAAACATAATTTAAAATTTTGTGGTAACCACATTTAAAAGAAATAAGAAACAAGCCAAACGAATGGTAATAATAGATATTATTTAACCTCACATACCCACAATAGTATCATATATATATAATCAATATAAAAATGGGTTGGAAAAAAACATTTCTTTTTTTCATGCTAAGTCTTCAAGATCTGGTGTGTGCTTTATACTGAGCTCACACTGGCCACTGTTCAAATGCTCACAAATTACATGTGGTGAGGTGCAACCGTAGGACAATGCCTGACACATAATAGGACCTTGGTGACTGTCCTTGAATTGTCTGGATGCAAACCAAATGCTGGGAAAGCCGGCTTCTGGAGGAAGAGCCCAGCTTGCCCTCTCAGATACCCATCTGCTAAGTGGGGAGCCCAATTTGATGGGGAGGAGGCTCCTGCCCTCGGGGAGAGGCAGAGCCCCTTTCTTAGAGGCTCCCAGCGTCCAGCAACATCAGCACCTGCGTCTTGTCTTGGGACTCCAGGCTTGAAACTGTGGCCACATGAGGCTTTTCAGGTTGGAAGGTAGGCAGACACCTGTGTGTGGGCACCAGAGGGCCTACTGACCAAGTGACCGACATCTAAACTTCACTGGCACCAGCAGAGGGCGTGTGGCCACCGAGAAACCCATGGGCCAGGGCTGAGCCAGCTTTGAGAGGCTCCAGAAGGGAAGGCAAGAACACACCCAAGAGAGATGGAGACAGAAAGAAAGGCTTGGGGGTGGGGGCTGGGGGCAGACAGCAGAGGAAGGAGAGAGAAGGCTCAGGAAACGGAGAGTCACAGAGGTAAGGGAAGAGAAGTACAGGGACACACAGAGAAGGAAATGGAAACAGAAAGGCAGGACAAGGGGGAGAGAGATGAGGAGGAAGACAGAGAGAAAGAGTCAAGGAAAAAAACTAGAGAAGGACAGGCAAAGAGAGAGAGAGGTAGAGACACTGAGGAAGGAAATGAAAGAAAGAGAAGAGCAGAGAATACAGTGACAGCTTCCTGCAGGGCCCTGGGGAGAGACTGTAGACACCTGTGGATCTTCCTGGACCCCATGAGGTCGGTAACCACAGTCCTGTGCTGACTGTGGCTTGCTCTCCTGGGCTAAGTGGCCCTGGGCAACTGACTTCACTCAGACCTCAGGGTCCTCCTCCATATTGTGGGGAGCATAGCAACAGTAAGACACAGGAGTGCAATGAAAGCCCTGGGCACAAGCCCTGGTGTCTCCCCTAACTGTGGATTCCTGCTCCCCTCCCAAGGAGCATGGGTTCAGATCCAAGGGGCTTGAATTGGAGCTCACTGCAAAGAACCCATGAAGAATTAGAAGGATGAAAAAGGGCACTCGTATGTTGAACAGGTGACCATGGGCAAGTTCCTAACTTCTCTAGGCCTAGGTCTCCTCACCTGTAAAGTGGGCTGAGAAGAGCAGCTCATGTTCTGTGTTAAACCCTCGGAAGAAGCTGCACATAAATGTTGGATTGTATTACTGAGCTTCCACCACATGCCAGGCCCTCTGCCAGGGACTGTCCAGGTTTTTTTTTTTAATTTTATTCATTTTAGAGAGAGAGAAAGAGAGAAAGAGGGGAGGAGCTGGAAGCATCAACTCCCATATGTGCCTTGACCAGACCAGTGCAGGGTTTTGAACTGGCGACCTCAGTGTTCCCAGGTCAACGCTTTATCCACTGCGCCACCACAGGTCAGGCCTAGACTGTCCGGGTTTTATCTCATTTTTTTTCTGAGAGAGAGGGAACACCACTGCCATTTTCCAGAGGAAGAAACTGAGGCTCAGAGAGGCTGAGTCTCTTATCCGGGTTACCCCCTGGGTCGGCCAGACCCTGAAGCCTGTGCTCAGCCTGCTGCTGTACCCAGCTGTCCAGGGAGTCTTTTTTGTTGTGGTTATTGATTCTTTTTTGTGACAGAGAGAGGGACAGACAGACAGACAGGAAGGGAGAGAGATGAGAAGCATCAATTCTTTGTTGCAGCACCTTAGTTGTTCATTGATTGCTTTCTCCTATGTGTCTTGACTGGGGGGCTACAGCGGACCGAGTGACCCCTTGCTCAATCCAGCGACCTTGGGCTCAAGCTGGTAAGACATGCTCAAACCAGATGAGCCCGCACTCAAGCTGGCGACCTCGGATTTCGAACCTGGGTCCTCTGCTTCCCAGTCTGACGTTCTATCCACTGCACCACCGCCTGGTCAGGCCTGTCCAGGGAGTCTTAAAGGCCACATCCAGCCCTGGAAAGAGGCTGAGCTGTCCTACCGGTTCCCGGGGTAGAGAATCTCCCCTCATACCTTGGAGCATTTATTAAGTGCCTACTATGTGCAGACACTGTGGATACAGCAGTGGACAAGCAGACCCTAGGACAGGAACATTGTGTACGTGTGTCTGTGCATGAGTGCTCCTCACATACACAGACCTAACCCTTCCAGCCCTGGGGAGGGGGAGCACTCTACCCCACCCCCATTTTATTGGTGAGTAACTGAGGCTCCAAAAAGAGAAGCAACTTGCCCACAGTAGTGCCGTTGGGCTCTTAGCCTTTAGCCTTGGGCTCCCATCATGCCTGCATCTACTGGAGATGGTGAGAGGAGAGAGACCCTGCCTAGCAGGCAGGCCAGGAGACCGGAGATGCAGCAGGCAGAATCGATCCAGGCTGCTCTAATGTTATCGGATTGTTCCTGGCTCCTGGGCCCCCCTTCACTCTCAGCTTCTTTCCCAGCATCCTCTCTTCTTCCCCATACTCCAATTCTAGCCCCCTCTGAGCTGAATCTGGGAGGCAGGGGAAGAGAGGAGGAAAGGGTGATCCTTCATTCAGTTATCTGGGCTCTGGAGAGGATTGGACACAAAGGATCAGACCATGGGGGAGAATGGGGACTTCCTGGTCTGAAAGATGGGCCCCACATCCCCAGGGTGGGGGCAGGGAGGCAGTTCACAGGCCCTTGCTTCGCTGCCCCCATGCAAAGCTTCCTGCTGCTCCCTGCAAGCCCCAACCCTGGGCACCTCCGAATGAATTCCCTCCCCTGCAGGAACCCGGGTCACTCCTCTTCTCTCCTCATGGGTGGACTGACCCTCTTGTCTTCTCAGTGCACCTCTGGGACCTGCCCAAGGAGGAGCGCCCAGGGACTCAGCTCAGCTTAGAGGAGCAAATACTCAACTCCACATTTGAAGCTTGTGACCCCCAGAGGACAGGTTGGAGGGACATGACCCGCATGGGAGAGATAAGGAATAATAAGGGACAAAGATGGGGGGCTGGGAACTGGGAAGCCATAGAAAGAAGGATGGTCTAGAGCCCTTCGCGGGGTTTCCATAGGACATGGGTGATTGTGGGAAGCTTCAGAAAGGAATGTATAAGGGAATGGAAGCCTCTCAGGCAGGGACACTGAGGGGAAGAAAAATGGGGGGACATTAAGGGAGGAGGGTGGGGTCTTGGGGCCTGGGAGAGGGAGGGAGAGCAGCCGCTGTGGCCTGGGGGGGGGGGGAGCAGCCGCTGTGGCCTGGGCGGGGGGGGGGGGGGGGAGCACAGCTGGTCCTCTTTGGTCCACCCTCTGAGGTGGCGATGACTTGTGAAAAGGTCCAGGTGAAAAAGTAGACTCGGGTGGGGAAAGGACTTGCCCAAGTTGTCTCAGCTGGGCTGTGGTGCAGGGGTGCGCCACAACCCAGCCAATGACATCCTAACATCCCCAACTCCCACCCCACTCCCACTTGCCACAGATTCTTTCACAGCATGCTTTGTCCCCAGGCTCTGTGGCTGTGACTCATGTATTAGCCTACCTGGAGGCTGTGACAGGACAGGGACCCCAGGATGCACGCCTCCAAACACTGGCCTGTAGCCTGGACCCCAATGAGGAGGGCCCTCTGGCCACTGTGGACTTGGATACCTTCTTGGTCGTCATGCGGGACTGGATCGCTGCCTGTCAGCTGGATGGGTGGGTCCCTATACCTCCACCCTCACCTGGGAAGTCCTTCCTAAGATCTAACTTCATACCTACTTACTGCAGCCAGCACCCTTTGGGCCCAGGGACCTCCTGTGGTTGGAAGGAGGCTGAGGAGAAAAAAAGTAGAGATGGGGCAGGGATGTGGCAGAGGGTCTAAGGGCAAAGTGCCTGGTTGGGGAGATGAAGGGGACGTGGGAGGCAGAAATAGAAGGGTCTGAAAGGGGGATGATGGGGGGCCAACAGATGCCCCTCACCATCCCTTCTCCCTTCCTAGTCCTTGCCCTCCTGCTTGTCCATCTGGCCCAGGCGCTTGCCATCTGGCCTCACCTTTCTCCCCTGTTGTGTTTGTACTTGCTCTCACCTAACCTGGCCCCTCCTCCAGCCACCCAAATACCCCCTGCTGGGTTCGCCGGGGATGGCTGCAGGGGGCTCTAAGCCTCATCTCTTTGATATAGAGGATTAGAGCTAGAAGAGGAGACCGCCTTCAAGGGGGCACTGACCTCCCAGCAACTGCCATCTGGTGAGAGTACTATACATAGAATGAAGCAGGCTGGCCCAGGGTCAGGCAGTGGGGGGACTTCCCACTTAAAGACAGGGCAGGGGATAGAGTGGGAACCCAGGGACCTTTGTTGTAGCCTGGAGCTGTGAGTTTGGCTTTCTAGGCGTCTCCATGACTGCCTCCCCACCTTCCCTGAGCTTTGGGGGTTTTATTGCTCTAGGGTTGTTTCCAAAGCCCCTCCTAACACCAGCTCTATGATGGAACCTACCAGGCCCCGCCCACCTCTCTCGGTGTCCCTCGCTCTGCACACTCACACACTCACAGACCTGCATTCCTTTCCTGCAGAAATCTCATCATCTGACTAGTTACCTGTTCAGTTAGTTGATTGGCTCACCGTTTTTTCCCTAGGACCTCACAATCAGGAGGTACTCCATAGACAAGTGTCTGTGCTATATTTCTCCAGCCTTACAAAAACAAAAGCAAATAAAATAGAGCTTACTTGGCTTTCCTTGTGCCTCCTCTCACTGGGCATGGGGGCAAGGGATGGCTGTGACCGGGGGAGGTGGGTCAGTTCTGTGGGAGGTGGGGGAGACAGAAGGGAGAGGCTGGAAACCAGGAGTCTGGGGCAGAGGCTGTGGTGAGGGTCCAGAGGGAGAGGTGAGTCCTGAGCCAGGATGGGGTGTGGGAACAGAGAGGAGGGTGGAGCAGAGACAGAGAGGAGGGGGAGAAGGCTGAGGCCCTGGTAGATGGGGTGGGGGTGTGCGAAGAGCAAAGGATCCAGGTGGGTGGGGGGACCAGGAGGAGGAACATGTCTGGGGATAGTCAGGGTGCTGCCTGTCATTGGGCATGGAAATCATAGGACTATCTGAGAGATCCAGCTGGGCTTTTTTGATGTTGGATGTAATTACAGCTCTGGGATCACCCAGAGCAAATGTGAGGGTGGGAGCCAGGGACCAAGCCTAGAGTCCTGGCTCACCTGGACATCTGGAGTCACTGGGGAGCCCATCACCCTCCATCTCCCTCCAGGATGCCCTGACTCCGAGGAACCAGCCAACCTGGAGAGCTTCGGAGGCGAAGACCCCAGACCTGAGCCGTACCTATCCTCAGGCCCCTCTCTACCCTTCCCCTGCCCATACCCTCTGCCTGCCCGAGCCCTGGCTAGGGATTGGGGTCCTTCAGGTGTGGGTGAGGGCCGGCTGTGCTGACCGCTCAGGGAGAGCCGGGCAGTCTCCTATTCCTCCTCCTCTAGAACTGCTTCTCTCCCCACCACCCTCCCACCTACCCCCACCTGAGAAAGGAGGCTGGGGCTGTGGGTGGTGACCCTGGCCCTCCCTGCCCCTAGACCCGGTACAGCTGACCTGCTGAGCAGCCTGGAGGACCTGGAGCTCAGCAACCGCAGGCTGGCCGGAGAGAATGCCAAGCTGCAGCGCAGCATGGAGACGGCTGAGGAGGGGTCTGCGCACCTTGGGGAGGAGATCCTGGCCCTGCGCAAGCAGCTCCGCAGGTGGGCTGGGCCTGCGTTGTCCGTCTTCCATCCTGTGACCCCGTGTCCCTCCCGAACTCAGCCTCAGCCTTGCTCGCTGCTCTCTCTACACTCCTGCTGTCTGCAGCCCCACACCTATCCCTTCCTTCTCTTTCTGCCTTTTGTCTTTCTCTGTCTCCCTGGCTCTTGTCTTTCAGCCTCTAGAGTTCGGACTTCGCTCTATTCTTCTCTCTCTGATTCTCCATCTCAGCGGCGTTATCGCTTTTCCTATGCTCTGTCTTCCTCATATCTGTCTTGTTCCCCATATTCTAGTCTCCCACTATCGAGGACTGACCTACCCAGTACTCTTTTAGTTTCTGTTCCCCATACTCAGTTCTTTCCACCCTTTTTTCTCTTGAGTCTCTGTCCCCCTCTCTGTTGGTCTCCCATTCTTCTCTAGGTCTGTGTCTGAGATTTCTCTGTGGCTTCTGTCTCTCTGGGTGGATCTCTCTCCGTGGCCCGTCTTCCTCTATTCATGGCCTGAATGTCCTGCCCCCACTCAGTACTCAACAGGCTCTGTACTTGGCCAAGGCCGTGGACGAGGAGCTGGAGGACCTGAAGAGTCTGGCTAAGAGCCTGGAGGAGCAGAATCATGATCTCCTGGCCCAGGCCCGGCAGATGGTAGGTTCTGGGTAAGGGGCATAAAGGTCTCTTCTTCCTTCCCCCTTTCTTGGAGTCTGCACAGCAGAGCTTCGCTACAGGCTGGGAAGAGGCAGAGGTCACCTGGGCTTCCACCCTCACTCCAGATCCTGCTTGCTTCAGACTTTGAGACCAGTTCTACTTGCCATCTCTCTGATGACAAAGGGGACAACAATAACCATCAGGCCTCCCCAGACCCATTCCCCAGCCCTGCTCCTCAGTGACCCTGGCCTGAGTTGTGATCCCAGGGGTGGCGGAAGGACAGTATGGGGACAAGAAAGCTCCAAACTAAGCTTTTGTCCTCTCTGGGGTCATGCAGGAAAAGGAGCAGCAGCACCTAGTGGCTGAGATGGAGGCTCTTCAGGAGGAGGTGAGCTGAGGCCCAGGGCTCACCCTGCCTCTTCCCCATCCTACCCCTGAGCCTCAGACACATCCAGAAGCCTGCAAACCAAACACCCTTCAGTCTGGTGAAGGAGACCCCAAGATTCCCATCATGTGTGACTGTCTCTGAAGGTCACATCACTGAATGTGAGAATGGCCACGGTGGGCCAGAGCATAGGGCGGTGGGTGGACCGCCTGGCTCATGCTGAGGTTGCCAACACAGGACGGGTGCCCTTTCTGTGCGTAAGCATCCTTACCTGTAAAATGGGCAGAATCACAGAACCTCCCTCATTGTGTTGGGGGGATGTGAACGAGGGTTGCTTGTAAAGCCTGAGGCACAAGCAGGACATGTGGGAAGTGCCCACCGAAGGTTAGCTAGTGTTGTTTACACATTAGTGTTTTTTTGTTTTTGTTTGTTTTTTTTTTACAGGGATAGAGAGAGAGTCAGAGAGAGGGATAGATAGGGACAGACAGATAGGAATGGAGAGAGGTGAGAAGCATCAATCATTAGTTTTTCGTTGCCATCACAACACCTTGGTTGTGCATTGATTGCTTTCTCACATGTGCCTTGACGGCGGACCTTCAGCAGACCGAGCAACCCCTTGCTGGAGCCAGCGACCTTGGGTCCAAGCTGAGGAGCTTTTGCTCAAGCCAGATGAATCTGTGCTCAAGCTGGCGAGCTCGGGGTCTCGAACCTGGGTCTTCCGCATCCCAGTCCGACGCTCCACTGCGCCACCACCTGGTCAGGCACACATTAGTGTTTTTTTTAATCACTTTTTTTATTTGTATTTATTTATTTGAGAAGGAACAGAGAGGGAGAGAGAGAGAGAAATATCAATTTGATGTTCCATTTAGGCATTTATTGGTTGCTTCTTGTATGTGCCCTGATGGGGGATTGAACCCACAACCTTGGCATATCAGAACAATATGCTGAGCTACCCGGCTAGGACATATGTGTTAGTATTTTTTTATGGTGGAAAGAACACAGACCTTGAAGTCAGCCCTGAATTCAAATCCCATCTCTACCACTTACATGACAAGCAACCTTTAGGCATGTGACTACCCTTTCCTGAGCCTTGGTTATATTTTCTAAGAATAGGAGAGAAGGGTATCTATTCAACAGAGCTGTTATGGGAATTAAATGACTGCTTTTAGCCCAGGACCTAGCACATAATATGAACAGGCCCAGTTCAGCCTCATGTCTAATTCAAGCCACATTCTATCTGAGACAGAAAACATCCTCTGAGTTAATTATGGCCTCACCTATTCCTTTTAAGTGGAAGTTGAAACTCATCACTTGGTGATAAAACTTGTCACCGTCCGGCCACAAGGTGGCATCTAAGTTGTTGGAGACTCAGGCAGCACCTGAGTGCTCCAGGAGGCGGCGGTCCTCACTCAGCATCTGTTCTCTCTGCTGGTCACAAGATTGATGTTTGTAGTTCCATCTGGTCCTTGGCCTTAGTCACTACTGCACACTGGCATCGGCTGGGAGGCTGGCATTGCCTTCTAGCCTCTGGACATACAGTCATCACTGCCTATGCGGGTGGTGGCCCCCATAAAGGCCACCGGGGCTCTCGCTCAGACACTTCTATACCCTTCTAGGGGCACAGAGAAAGCTTAGCTGCTTTCCTGTGACTCTCTGGCCATAGGGGCCTCACTGGGCCCTCTCAACTCACACAGCTGTTTCTATTCTATTATTCACATGCCTTGCTGGTTCTGCCACACAGTTGGGAGATGCCTCCCTCAGATTCCCAGATGTTCCAGAGGTTCTGTGGTTCAAGTATATCCATTCTTGCTCCCCTCACAGCTAACCCTGGGCTTGGGCCTATTTTTTCTGTTGTTCTCTTCAACTCTCCTACACCCCTCCCCAATCCCTAAAGGTCTATCATTCAGGCAATAATACTGACTCTGCCTGACTGCCCCCCCCCACATCCCCAGTCTTTCTTCTATATCTGCATATGGCTTTTATTTTAAAATCTAAAATTTTCTACTATTGTTTTCTGGCTCTTCCATGAAAATTCCCTCCCTTGGGGCTGTAAGAACCTCACTGCAGGATGGCTGCCACAGTTTGAGCCATGGAATACAGATAGGATGTAACTGTTTCTTCCAGAACTTCTTTTCTTTGAAGAATAAGGATAAACTTTCCCTAAAGCCCCTGGCAGAACCTCCCTCTTATATCTCTTTGGCCAAACTGGCAAACGATTATAGCCAAACCACTCCTTGGTGTGGGTAACCCAGCCCCGATGGGTCCACAATGCTGATTAACCAGAGGTGGAGTTAATGGCGGACGCCCCGGGTGTTCGCCCTGGGCCCCGACTTCTGAAGGGCCCCACAAAACCCCAACTTTACACTTTTATTTTCTTTTATTTCTGTGACAGAGAGAGGGACAGATAGGGACAGACAGGAAGGGAGAGAGATGAGAAGCATTAATTCTTCATTGCTGCATCTTAGTTGTTCATTGATTGCTTTCTTATATGTGTCTTAACTGGGGGGCTACAGCAGATTGAGTGACCTCTTGCTCCACCCAGAAATCTTGGGCTCAAACTGGTGAGCCTTGCTCAAACCAGATGAGTGTGGACAAGGCCCACCGGGGTGAGGATGACAGAGATGCAGAGACCCGACTCCCCGGAGACCAGGTTCAGTGATGCAGATCTGTTTTACTCAGGAAGTAAGCTAGCTTATATACATGGATTCAGCCTATAAGGTGTTCAAGCGTGTTCTTCAGAGCCAATGGCTGAAAAAAGTCAGGGAGCTGCCTGGTTGGCGCTGAGTCACTTCCTTACAGCGGGTAAGCTCCTAGGAGGGTTTCCGGCGCTGGAGTGTTCTCACAGCATTGCATCAGCCACAGCTGCTAGGAATGCACTCTGCGCTCTACCTACATTTCCCCCTTCTCTTTTAATTAGGGCCAGTTGGACTTGATAAATGATAGTTTGCTGTTGTTGTCTCTATGGGCAAGATAATGCCAGGGTGGGGAAAAGCAGCCCAGACGTGGGGGTCCGCCCGTGTCTGGGAGTTAGCGGTTATTATAGCACACATAAGCAGGAACAGAGTACCAAGGCCTGGGGGCCCGTCAGAGGCCATTCTCTGGGCTTTCTCTGCTAAAGCCTTCATATCCCCCTAGGTGATGGGGTACGCACGTTGGCCGCGAGGTCTTCTGAAGCACTGAGGGCTGTTTTCTGGAAAGACACAAGCATAACCTCTCCCTTGTGTTAGAAGAGGGTGTGGTCCCGCCACTGAGCTGTGGCTGGGTCCTTCCAGCATACCAACGGTAAAGGGGTCGTTCAGCCGTGAGTTTGTCAAACTCGGAGGCCAAGCCACTTTCCTCCTCAGTGGAAGGGGGTGAATAGGGAGGTGGGGGCTCCTCAAGGAGAGGAGTAGCCTGTAATATTTTTGGAACAGGGGGAGAGTCCTTGGCAGGAGCGCTAGACAGGCAGGCATGTATGGCTAGTAGGGCAGGAGGGAGACCGAGGGGGAAGGTTTGCCCTTCATGTACCTCCACTGAATGGACGTGCTGGAGGGCTCCGGCCCAAGCGTTGGGGTCCCAGAGAGGCGCATCCTGGAGCCAAGGGTTGAAACCTGGGAGGATCTCCCAGTAGGTACAAAGATCCTTTTCATTAACTTTAACTCGCCTACTCTACAATAGGTCATGGAGGGCTCAAGCTTGCGGGGCTCGGGAGTGAGGGAGAAGGTTTCCCATTGTAGAGGGTCACTCACCGGTCCCCTGGATGCCGGTTGGGTCCCTGTTCAGGTGCCAGTTGTGAACAAGGCCCACCGGGGGTGAGGACGACGGAGACCAGATTCAGTGACTCAGATCCGCTTTATTCAGGAAGTAAGCTAGCTTATATACACAGGTTCAGCCTATGGGGTGTTACAGTGTGTTCTTCAGAGCCAATGGCTAAAAAGATCAGGGAGCTGTCTGGTTGGCACTGAGTCACTTCCTACAGCGGGTGAGCTCCCTCCTGGATGTACCTAGGAGGATTTCCGGCGCTGGAGTGTTCTCACAGCATTGCATCAGCCACAGCTGCCATGAATGCACTCTGTGCTCTACCTACAGATGAGCCCAAGCTCAAGCTGGTGACCTTGGTGTTTCAAACCTGGGTCCTCCGCATCCCAGTCTGATGCTCTATCCACTGTGACACCGCCTGGTCAGGCTACACTTTTTTCTAATGACACCAAGTTTGGTTTCATATGAGCAATTTTAACATTAATAGTACATAATATTTTTTATTTATTTAAAAATATGGCTAATATGTATTTTTATTTTCCCTTTTTTTTAAGGGGCTGAATATTTTCTTCTGTGCCCAGAACCTCAACTGACCTTAGTATGCCTCTGTGGTTAACAAAAGGTTTTGGGCTGACCAGGCTGGGGAAGGATATCCTCAGCCTCTGGGGGGTGGGGAGAATGGCTACAGTTTAGCCATGCTGCCAGGGCTCCTGAATCTGCCAAGATTTCCATCTTGATTCAGCCCCCTGCCCACATGGAGAGAGGACCCCCAATGAAAGCAGAAGAAGGAATAGCAGAGTGAGTGGCAGCCAGCAGTCTCTGCCCCTGCCCAGCCCAGAAGGCCTGCGACCAGGTCGAGTGCCTTGAGCTGGGACATCCTAGGCGCTCAATAACTGGAGCTATTCTTGGATCCCTCCCCCCCTCCACCTTTCCCCTCACTGGCCACTGCCTACAGAGCATCTATAGATCAAGTTCTCAAATTGCAGCAGAATAATGCCGGATAAGGGACACTCAGCTTTCCTACAGAGAACCTGCGGAGCAGGGTTCAGGTTTCTGCAGGAGAAGGCAGGAGCGTCTGAGTAGCCAGGTTCCCTGCTGACCAGCCCAGGATCCAACCTGCAAATCCCGACCGAGTGGACAGATGTTGACACAGCATTCCTCGCCTGTCCTTCCTCTGCCCTTCACCTGGAAGTCCAGGCCTGCTGAGACCCAGAGGACCGGAGCGCAGCTGATGGAGGACTTGCAGGCAGGCCAGGCTGGAGAGAAGGAGGAGCTGGCCCTGGTATCCCTAGGGACACCAGGTTGAGGGATGTAGAGAGAAAAGCCCACTGCCTCCATGCCCAGAAATGCTCTCCCTTGTGACTGCCTCACATCAAAACCCAGTGCAACTTGCCAGGTTTGGTGCCCAGAAACTTGAGAATGGAATTTGGGCCATTTTATTCTTTTCCCATTTTGTAGCTGGCCCTGCCCACTCCCCTCCTTTGGTCCCTGTTTTCCCTGATAACTTGCCTCACCCCTGAGGATTGTGCCCCAGCACTGCCTCCTCAGGAAGGCCCTCTTCAGGGCTTCTAGGGCTCCCAGAAGGCCCAGTAAGGCCTTGTCAGAGTCCACCTCACACGTTATCAGCTTCTGTGTTGGTCTCCACCTCTAATGATGACCTTGGGACGCGGGATGAAACTGGTTCCCCATTCTCATACAAAGTTCCATCTGGCTCAGAGGACAGTGTGGAGGTTATAAGCGCAGGATTAGGAATTCGATTTGGGTTTGAGTCCACTTACCATGTGACTATGGCCAAGTTTCTTAACCTCTCCAATTCTCAATCTCATCTGTAATATTAGGGATGATGGCAGTAAATGCATTATTAGGACAGCCAGACATTACATTCTTCCTGAGCAACACACATCAAATCTGCCTGTCAGAAACTTGAACAAGAGTCTGGACAAGGCCCTGGATCTACCCACCAGGAAATGATGAAGATGCAGGGACATGGTGAACATCACTATAAGGAATGAGAATGCATTAAACCAAACGCACCAATTCTATAAGACAGATCACCTGGATGCTTCCACAAAAGCAGGGCCCAAAAAAGTGCCAGGGTTACAAGGTGAGGGGTATCTCTGTCAGATAAATACAACTGAGACATCTCAGCCCAAAGCCTGTGGATCCTCACTCAAACAAAGTAAATGTGAAATATTTGGGAGACAACCTAGACAAAAAAAGAAACACACACACAAATTGGGTGTGAGATGATACTAAAGAATTACTATTAATTTTGTTAAGGGTAATAATGGTAGGTATTGTGGTTTTGCTAAAGGAAATGTCCTTAAGTAGGAGATTAAAATGCTGAAATAATTACATGTGAAGTAATATGATGCCTGAAATTTGCTTTAACATAATCTGGTTAAGCCTGACCAGGTGGTGGCACAGTGCATAGTGCATCAGCCTGGGACACTGAGGACCCACACCTGAAAATGCAAGGTCGCCGGCTTGAGCTCAGGCTCACCAGCTTGAGCGTAGGGTCTCTGGTCTGAGCGTAGGATCATAGACACGATCTCATAGTCACTGGCTTGAGCCCAAGGTTGCTGGCTTGGGCCTAACATCTCTGGCTTGAGCAACGGGTCACTGGGTTGGCTGGAGAACCTGGTCAAGGTATATATGAGAAATAATCAGTGAACAACTAAGGTACAACAAATATGAGTTGATGCTTTTCATCTCCCTTCCTTCCTTCCTGTCTGTCTGTCCTGTCTATCTCTCTTTCCTGTTTAAAAAAGAAACTTAAAAATAGTAAAAAGATAAAAACAATATGCTTAAATCCCAAACAAAACAAACAACTTGGAGGATAGAGAAAAAAACAAATTGGGATGCTATATCCTTTTTCTTTTTTTTTTTTTTTTGAGAGACAGACACTTTACTGAACATTTGGTATATGTCAGGCACTATTCTAAATGCTTTGTGCTATTAACACGTATTTGCATTAATTACCATCTGTAGACATGGGGTAAGTGCCTCAAACTTTCTGTGTCTGAGTTGCTTTTATTTTTAAAACAGTGGATAAGAAATGAGTTAATACGTTCAGGGTGCTCGGTATATGTTAGCAAATAGCTCAGTTAATCCTCACAGCGACCCCATGAAGTAGGTCCTGTCTTATCTCTATTTTTACAGAGAGGGAATGGACAGTGATATCAAAGCCAAAATTCCATAGGATGGTCGGAAGGCTAAAACATATAGAGTGCTTAGTATGAGGCCTGATGTATATCAAATGTCAGCAGATGACTATTAGCATTGCCATTGCTAAAGTGAACATGACCAAGCGTTCCTCCTTCCAGAATGGGAAGCTACTGACTGAACGGGATAGAGTGAAGAGGAGGACTGAGGAGCTGGCCACGGAGAAGGACTCTTTGAAGGTGCCACCCCTCCCTAGTGCCTTTACAACTTCCCACTACCCCCAGGGCCATTCTTACCATCTCCATTCCCAGCCCCTGGGGCCTGGTAAGAGGTGGGAGCTACATCCAGCCTTCAGGCTGCCAGGCAACTTGGCTGAAGTCCTTGTCTGTGGAACTGATGTCCAGAGATCCAGAGGAAGGCTGAGGAGAGGGCTTTGGGAGTGGGCAGGCCTGGGAGGGCAAGGCTGGGGAGGGTCCTGGGAGTCAGGACAAATGGACAGGCACCTTCCTTGGCAGCGGCAGCTCTATGAATGTGAACGCCTCATTTGCCAACGAGACGCTGACCTCTCTGAGGTGAGGGGCCTGGGGAGGGGGTGACATTTGCCTCCATGTGCACCTGCCCGTCTCCTACTCCCAAGTCGGAAAAGGGGAGTCCTGCCTGGCCCTAATTCTTGGATAAGCAAGTAGTCCAGAGAGGTCCGAGGATTCCCCTGAGGTCACAAGCATGACCTTGCAGCATCTGCTGTCCCTCGGGCCCTAGCCCTTCCCCCAAGCTCACCCTGCCTCCTCCCACCCCCAACACCCCACTCCTAGCTTCAGTGCTTTTTTGGGGCTGGGCTCGGTCTCAGTCTGCTTTGGGCTTTCCCAGCGCACTTTCCACGCAGAGAGTCTGGCGAAGACCTTGGAAGAATACAGAACAACAGCTCAGGTAACCCAGGCTCCCTCTGCCACCCGTGGCCCCTGCTGGTTCGCTCTGCCCCTCTGCCATCACTGAGATTTACTGCTTCTATCTCCGCCAGTCTCCTCATCGCATTTACTCTCCACTCTGTGTCCCTCTCTCTTTCCACCTTCCTCTGCCTTTACACAGTTTCTCTTTTATTCCTTTTTCTCTCCCTCTGTGCATCTCTGTTTTCCATTCTCTGTGGGTATCCTCACTCCACCCACCCACCCTCCGCCATCTCTCTGTGTATCTGCTTGGATCATTAGGTTTTGTCAGCCCCTCTCTGGATTTAGACTGTTTCTCAGGACGACTCCTCTACTTGTCCCTGGTCGGTTTTTCTTCCCTCCCCTCCCCTCCCCTCCTCTTTCTTTCTCTCTCTCTCTCTCTCTTTCTTTCTTTCTTCTTTCATCCCTGGTCTTCCTGAGTCTCTTAGTCCTCATGTTTCCCTTGCTTTGCTGCGAATCTGTGTCCATTTGTGTCCTGTTGTCCCACCTCTGTGTCTCTGCCTTCCTTTGCTTGCTTTTCCTGGCTGGTAGGGTTACCTTTTGGGTTCCTGCTGCTCTCTCTCTTTGGCCTCCTAACTTTCTGTCACTGTTTTCTTCCCCATGTCCCTTGGCAGTAGGTGTCATGAGGAGCCCAAAGAAATCATGGGAGTGGAGCTGACCTTGGAAGGGGCCGGGGGTTGAGAAAGAATGGGAAGCCAGGTGTCCTTCACTCCCTCCTTTGCAGGAACTGAGGCTAGAAGTCTCACACCTGGAGGAGCAGCTGAGTCAGATCCACACGGGGCCAGATGAGTGAGTGGAACATGAGGGGTGGAGGAAGCAGGAGGAGAGCCCAAGGGCAGAGACCCCCAGCCTCCCACCCCAGGGTGGTGGATAGCTGCCCCAGCACAGGCTGAGGGACAGGTGGTGGACAACCTTCCCCCTCTGTGTGGCCAGGCTACCCAAAGGGGCTCAAGCGAGAAGTGTAGGCCGGACCAAGCTGCTGCCCCCATCACTGGGTGTGGAGATCCAGGCCATTTGGCAGGTGGGCTCAACACCCCCCGGAACACGCCAACCCACCTCAAGCTGCAACTCTGACCTAGCCCTCTCACCCTACCCCATTTCTTCTCAGGAATCGTCTGTCCTAACTTCGCCCCTGACCCAGTCCTGGCTGGACCCTCCCTGTGTCCTGCCACCAGCCACTCCCTGCCTGGCCTCACACCAGCTCCCCTTCATCTTCCATCTCCACCCCTCAGCCCATTTCCACCCCTCTTCTGACCTGCCTCCTGACCTCAGAAACAACTTCTCTCCCAGAAACAGGAGGAGGCGGCTGCCACTCTTTCCAGCCCTCTGTGTGGGGTGTGGCAGTGGGAAGAGGACATAGAGGAAAGCAAGAGCAAGGAGGAAGTGGAGTTTCTGCCTGAAGCCGCAGCGGAGGGACAGGTGAGCATGGGCGCTCTGTGACCAGTGGCATCCAGAGCTGGGCAAAGGGCCCGGGACTCCGTGTACCAGCGCTGTTCCCCATTCAGCGGGCAAACGTTGACCTAGGGATGACAGGGGCACAGAGCCCAAGACAGACAGGGCACCAGCCCCGCTACTGGGGACCAGCCTGCTAGTGTGATAGACAAAAGTGAAGAAAGCAAACACAAATTCCTTTGTGGTTGTAATTGTTGTGGTTGTTTAACAAACACTGTCAGAAATCACCTTGTTTCAAATGGTCTGATATACAGGGACAAAGCAGCCCCGGGCATGCGCAATGCAGCTCAGGGAGTCTAGTCAGTGCTGCTACCCTAGCGACACGGGGCCACGTTGGTGCTGGAATACTCCGGGGACACCCTGTAAAGTATACAATTATCTAACCTCTATGCTGTACACCTGAAACCAATAAAAAATAATATTGAAGGTAAACTATATTGAAAAATAAAAAGTAAAGTTACTAAATGCTAAAATAAAATAATAGAATGGTACTATAGTGGGAAATGAACTGTTGTTCTTCCTGAGACTATAAAGATACATTAGGCATTTACTTAGCAAACCCACTATGAAATCTTGAACTCAGCAATAGGCATTGATTTATGACTTTTTTTTTTTTTTTTGTGACAGAGACAGGGAGAGGGACAGATAAGGACAGACAGACAGGAAGGGAGAGAGAGAGATGAGAAGCATCAATTTTTCATTGTGGCACCTTAGTTCATCGATTGCTTTCTCATATGTGCCTTGACTGCGGGGGGGGGGGCTACAGCAGAACGAGTGACTCCTCGCTCAAGCCAGTTGAACCCCGCTCAAGCTGGCGACCTCAGGCTCTCGAACCAGGGTCCTTCGCATCCCAGTTGCTCTATCTACTGCGCCACCGACTGGTCAGGCTCAGATTTTATATCTTAATTTGAGAGAGAGGAGAGAAGGAAAGAAAAGCAGGGGGAAGGAGTGGGAAGCATCAACTCACAATTGCTTCTCATATGTGCCTTGCCCGGGCAAGCCCAGTGTTTCCAACTGGCCATCTCAGCATTCCAGGTGGATGCTTTATCCACTGTGCCACCACACGTCAGGCATGACTTTTATAATTATCTGAACAATAATATTACATCATTGAAAATAACTGAGACAATGCATCTTTAATGTCCACAACTAACAAGTCAGATTTTAATGTATTAGTGCCAGCAGACTGTTTTTAAAGGAAATATTGCTAGCAGCTCTGTAAACAATCCTGTGTTGTCTTGAAATCTGTTGAAAGCTATTCACCATCCTTAAAGGAAACTCACTTCTCTGCTTGCTTTTTCCCTGGGTTGAGAGAAGCTTCTGTGTTTTTCTTTGACATGAGTGCCCCTGATTTCTTATTTACCTTTCTCAGGTCCTCTGAGAGATAGGCTTCCTCATCCCTCATGGGAAACCGAGGCTCAGAGAGATCACGTGTCTTCTGTCACAGAGCTTGTGGGAGCAGAGCTGTGTCCCTCAAAGGAAATGGGTTTCTGCCGTGAGCTCTTAGACCTCCACCCAGGGAAGACTGGCCCAGGCCTCGGGGTGCCACCTGCACTGGGTCCTGGGGGTCCAGAGCGGAGTTACTCATGACTCAGGCCCCTTAGCTCTTGAGGCCTGGTGGAGAGATCACACAACCGGCCATACCAGTGCAGGGTGGTAGCTGTGCTAGAGGTGGTGCTGCGCCCTGTGGATCCCAGAGCAGGACGTACCTGTGTCCGATGGGAGACTGGAAGAGATATCACAAGGAAACTGAAATTTGAGTTTATTTTGAAGAAAAAAAGGGAGCCTGCCTGACCTGTGGTGGCACAGTGGATAAAGCGTCGACCTGGGAACACTGAGGTCGCCAGTTCAAAACCCTGCACTGGTCTGGTCAAGGCACATATGGGAGTTGATGCTTCCAGCTCCTCCCCCCTTTCTCTCTTTCTATCTCTCTCTCTCTCACTCTGTGTCTCCTCTCTAAAATGAATACAAAAAATAAATAAATAAAAAGAGAGCCTAACCAGGCAGTGGCACAGTGGATAAAGCATCGGACTGGGACACGACGGACCCAGGTTTAGAACCCCGAGGTCGCCAGCTTGAGCATGGGCTCATCTGGTTTGAGCAAGGCTCACCAGCTTGAGCCCAAGGTCACTGGCTTGAGCGAGGGGTCACTGGGTCTGCTATAGCCCTCAGTCAAGACACATATGCGAAAGCAATCAATAAACAACTAAGGTGCCACAATGAAGAATTGATGCTTCTCATCTCTCTCCCTGTCTCTCTATCTCTATTTCTGTCCCTCTCTCTGTCTCTGTCTCTGTCAGAAAAAATAAAAAAAGAAGTTAAGTTATGCGAGGAAAGAGTGGCCTTCCGGGCAGTGGGCGCACTGTAGGTGGAGGTGTGAACCACCTCACGTGCTTGGAGAATAGAGGCAGTAGGGTGACTAGTGAGAGACAGGGCTGGGGCAGGATCAGGAAAGGAACTCCCTGGCAATCAAGCTGAGAAATTGTACTTTTCTCCATCAAGCCACAGGAGGGGTAGGGGCAGCTCTGGGTGCAGAAAGACCCCTCTGGGTCCAGCCACGTGGAGACTGAGGGCGTGAGGCCAGGAAGGAGACTGAGGTGATGGCCCTGAGGGGGCTGATGAAGCCCAAGCTAGGCCAAGCCTTTGGATAGAGAAAAGAGGGTGGGCAGAGAGAATGGGGGCAGGGGAGATGGAGCTGCAGACCAATGGGCTAGGGCTCAGGGTGATGGGAAGGGAAGGAAAGGGGAAAGGCTGAACTTGTGATGTTATGAGGTGACCGAAATGGCGGGGGAGGCGGGCTGCCCAGGGCCAGTGGGGGCACAAGGCTGGACCTCAGAGATGTATTCAGGAAACAGTTGAGTTGAGTGAGGCCATAGGTCCTGAGGGAGAGCAGGTGGTAGGACCATCCCAGCCTGGGAACCTGGGAGGAGAGTAGGGTTTTAAAGTAGGGAACATTGAGCCCCTTTTGGGCGCAAATGGAAGTCACAAGCCTCTCACACTTTTTGAGAAGTTTGGGGGACCTGGAGTTCCAGGTCCTAAAGAAAGGAGCTTGGTCGGGTCCAGGACAATGCTTCTAGTTTCTGACTCCTGCTCCTGGGGGAATGGTAGAGCTGTCCACGAGAAAGGGGCCCAAGGGCAAGCAGGGTTTTGAAGAACATGATGAATTCTTGAGGCCTTGCAGCCCAGAAGACAACCTTTTTTTTGCCCACAGAGAAACATCCAGGGAGAACCAGCATACCCTCATGAAGAAAGGAAGGAGCGATCAATGTGGTAAGAAGCAAGTTCCTGCCAGAGCTATCCCTCAGCCTGGGGGTGACACCCAGTTCTCAGACTGACAAAGTACAAGAGCTGGAAGAGCCCTGATGGAGCCTCGCATCATTCATTTATTCATTCCTGCTGAGGCGCTCTGGGCCTGTGGACCAGGATGCATCGGACCCAACCCTGCTCTCAGTGACTCCCAGCCTAGATAGTTCTGGAAGGACATTCAGCACCTGACCCCACTAGGGCCTGAGGGAGCACTTCCTGGGGAGGCGATGCCTGAATGGGGTCCTGCAGGAGTGGTATTTGTATAGGAGACACTTAGAAAAAAAGAAGGTAGTTGTCAGGCAGGTGAAACAACTGTCACTCAGCCACTCTCACTGAACAGGCCTCTCCAAAGCCTCCAGGGAACACTGGTATGAATGAGCCCCAGGCTGGGCCTCTGGAGAGCACCCAGGCATTTGGGAGACCATGGAAGCTCTGGAATCAGATGCCTGGGGTTCAAATCCCTGCTCAGTCCTGTGATAGAGGCTCGGGGAGCATTCAGCATAGTTCCTGGGGAGCCCCCACTGGGATTGTTACAAGGCTTGTGCACAGGCCTTTGAGGATGGAGAAGCACTTGATGTCTGCGTCAACCCTCCTCGGGCCCTGGCCTCAGGGCCTCGGGTTTCCTGTGGTGCCTCCCTCTCCCTCCCTTCCTTCAGACTCCCAGCTGTTGCAGCTAATGAGACTGCCTGCCTTGGGCTCTAATTGGACTTGTCTGGGAAAGCTGCGATGGGTGGGATGGGGACTGCAGAGCTATGACCTCCCCTCAGACACCAGGAAATGGATGGGAGAAGGGGCCGAGCAGCAGCAGGGCCGGGGCTGGACATCTGAGTGTCCTGGGCAGGGCAGGATGGTGCACACATTGGGAAACTGGGAGGGAAAGAGGGACTGAAATCCTGTGGCCCTAGAAGTGGCTTGGGACAGGGTTTGAACCTTGAGATGGGCTGGCAGCCTTTTGGGATGCTAGTTGAGGAAACAACTGTATCCTGAGAGTGCGGGGTTTGAAACTGGAGGGCTGGATCCCTTGTCCCCAGTCAAGGTGATGGCTGGTCTGTGGACATACGGGTCTCCCAGGGGCATTCAGGCTGGGCAGCTTGAGGCTTCTGTCCCTACAGAGGCATTTCAAGGACTCAGGCAGCTGTGACTGAGGAGAGACAGGGTCTACACGGCCCTGATCTGAGCCTCTGCTCCTAGTGCGGCTCCAGGCTGGAGCTTCAACCAGAAAAGTAGCAGCTGAGAAAGTCAGTAAAATGAAGAGACCCTCTTACCCTTTTTGAGGTCACGGACCCAGGCCCAGCCATGGTGCCTGTTCCTCCTTAAGACCTCAGCTTTAAAGGTTCCTCTGAACCTCTCAGTGGGCAGATGGAAGGGGAGCCTAGGGAAGATGCTCACAGTGACATTGTCGTTGCCCAGGTTGCCCAGAGGAGAGGAAGAGGAGGAAGCAGAGACCCAGGTCACGGTAGGTGGGCAGTCCCCAGCACCTCTCTCCAGTCTACATCTACTCCAGGCCCAGGAGGGGACTGACGTCATCACAGCCCCTCTCCAGCTCCAGCCCACACCCGCACTTCCCCTGAGCAGACAGAAAAATCATTTGGCCCAGAGATAACAAGGTCCTTGCTGTAGCTAATGAGAATGATGGTGTTGAAGGAGATGGCCTGAAGGCCAGTGGGCGGCCAGAACATTCCCAGGGGACCACCCAAGCACAGAGGCTGCAGCCGCCAGCCACTTGCCTCACTGACGTGACTACACCCCCGGACTGCGGAAATGCACACGCACATGCGCCCACACACAGGAAGGGGCTGGACCCTCCCCAGCCAGCCTCGGTACAGCACCCCCCTGCCTAGCACCACAGACACTGGGTCGTTGCTCCTCAGAGCGGCAGGTGACAATCCCCATTCTTAGGCAGAGGAAGGGAGGGAAGGTCAGGTGAGGAGCCTGCAGTCCTTGGCTGAGGATGTGAGAGCCCAAAAGGGTGCCAGGCTCTGTTGCAGGCCCCTGAGACCCTTCAGGGTTCCCAACTGTTCAAGATAGCCTGTCTGAGCAACCTGGCCCCAAAGCCCACCTTCCTACCATACCTTCCGTGGAGCCTGGGCCGCTCCTTCGTGCCCTCCCGCTGGCTGGCACGAGGTATCTCACCCTGCTTCCAGGGCCAGGATGGGGGTTAAGGACCATGTTGTAAAGGGTCTGGCTCCAGGCCTGACACAGAACAGGCACACAGTAAGTGGCAGTGGTGAAGGTGGTGGCTGGGAGACTGGTGTCCTGTTACTCTTTATTATTGTATTTTTATAGCAATTGGATCCTTCCAGAATCCAGTGAAAGTGGAAATAATCAAGTTGAATAGCCCCCACAATTACTGAGCACCCGCTATGTGCTGGGTGCTGTTCTGAACCCCTCCTATCTGCATTCATTCGTTCAGTCAGTCTTTGCCTCAGGCCTGAGAGGGGAGTGCTGTCAGAGTCCCTGTCCTGCAGGTGGGGAAGGAAGGGTTAGAGGACAACAGAGAACACAGCCAGCTGGCAGAGCTGGCCCCCAACCCAGCCATGTGTTTTGGGGAGGCTCCTGCACTGAGCCGTTTGCTGTGCTCTACCCCCTTCTGTGGGCTCACTTCTGTCCAGGACCCAGTGTCTTAAATCTGTCACCTCCTTTGTCCTTGCAGGCTGATCTCTCCATCTCTCTGAGAAACCCTCACCTTGAAGACATTCCAAGAAGCCCTCCTGAGAGGTACCAGGCCCCACAGGAACTGGGAAGGGTCTTGGGGACAAAGTCCAGTGTGATGGCCCTGCCTACCTTGCTCTCCAGCAGCCCTGCCCTGCAGCAAGCCCTGGTGCCTATCACGAAGAAGCTGGTCCCGGTCAGGAGGCCCTCCTGGGGTCAGCTCTGCCTGTGCCCGCTGTACCCCCAGCAGCTCAGGTGAGCCCCAAGGCCTCACCAGAGGGAGGGTGCTCAGACATCGGGGCACACAAGCTCTCCAGGGCCCCACCCTGAGCACTGTCCTGCCACCCCACTAGGGTCCCTCAGCACCGGCTGGTCCCAGCGCCTGTCCTGGGTCTCCTCCTGTTGCTGCTGCTACTGTTGCTGCTGCTGCTGCTGCTGCTCTCTGTCCTGCTGCTGGGCCCAGCTCCAACCCCCACTTGGCCCCACCTCCAGCTCTGCTACCTCAGGCCCCCTGCAGTGTGAGCCGTGCTTCCGGCCCTTGGAGCGAGGTCTAGTCTTCTACTGAGTCCCTCAGGCTCTCTTTACTGTTATCCCTGTTGTTGTGCCATTTTTATCCGGGATTCCCCAGCGCGTGGACTCCGGGACCCACACCCTTGTATAGGGTCTTTACATGAAGTCTCTTGGTTTTTTAATGTTGGACACTCCATTTCTTAACAGTAGCAAAACACGCCCAGCAGCAAAGTAAGTGCTAGGGGTTTGTTTTCCTCACAGCAATGCCTGGCAAACAGCGCTGGGTCCCGCAGATCAGCCTCCACATCCTTGGGGCCAGCGCCCTGATTCTCTGTGGCCCTCCTGGCCCTTCCCTCTTGCTCAGGGGACAGCAGGCGTTGTAGCTTCATACATCATATCTGCAGGGAGAAGCAGACGTGTCCCTTCTTTTTTATAAAGAAAAGCGGTACCCTTCCCTACAGTCAGCATACCTGTTAACATCTTATTGGCCACACTGCTCGGTGTCCCTACCCCAGCTGCAAGGGAGACCGGGTGCTTCTCCTGGCAGAAAAGGACACATCACTCATGTCTACAGTGGTGCAAGCTGCAGGCAGAAAGTGGACCAGTGTGCCATTTGCTCACTCCACAAACACTTAGTGACCACCTGTAGTATTTGCCACAGCTAGACCTTAAAAGGTAAAGCTGTAGAGTAAGAGGCCCTCGATGCCAGGCTGAGGAGTGTTCATTCCTTCAAGGATGATGGAAGTTTTGGATAGTTTTATTGTTTGTTTTTGGTTATTTATGTTTTAATTGAATGTAAATTCCATACAGATAAATGGACAAATCTTAAGTATCAGCTGGATGTAAACACTCACATGTAAACACTCAGGAAATCAAAACCCAACCCAGGTCGATATACAGAGTACTTGGCACCACAGAGGCTCCCTTGGGAGAGTTTTGTTGTTTTTCTTGTGTGTGTGTGTGAGAAAGAGAGAAAGAGAGAGAGAGGCAGGAAAGCAGAGAGATGAGAAGCATCAACTTGTATCACTTTAGTTGTTCACTGATTGTTTCTCATATGTGCCTTGATGTGGGGTGTAGGGGTGACCCCTTGCTCAAGCCAGTGACCCTGGGTTTGTGTTGATGATCCCATGCTCAAGCTGGTGACCTAGGGTGATTGTTCTTGTTGTGGTTGTTTTAAGTGAAAGGAGGGGAGATAGACTCCTGCATGTGCCCAATTGGGATCTACTGGGCAACCCCCGTCTGGGGACAATGCTTGAACCAACTGAGCTATCCTCAGCACCCAAGGCCAAGGCTTGAACCAATTGAGCCACTGGCTGTGAAGGGGAAAGAGATAAGGGGGAAAGGGAGGGGGACAGAAATAGATGGTTGCTTCTCATGTGTGCCCTGACCAGGGATCAAACCTGAGACTTCTGCACACTGGGTTAACGCTTTGTCCACTGAGCCAACTGCTAGGACCAACCTAGGGGTTTTGAACCTGGGTCCTTAGTGTCCCAGGTGGACACTCTATCTATTGTATCACCACCAGTCAGGCCCTTGGGAGACTTTAGAACAAGGAAGGGGCAGAGTCACATTTATTTGAAGATATAATGACCTGACCAGGTGGTGGCACAGTGGGTAGTGTCAACCTGGGACACTGAAGACCCAGGTTCAAAACCCCAAGGTCACTGGCTTGAGTGCAAGGCCACCGGCTTGAGTGTAGGATCATAGACATGACCTCATGGTTGCTGGCTTGAAACCCAAAGGTCACTGGCTTGAGCAAGGGGTCACTGGCTCAGCTGGAGTCCCTCAGTCAAGACACATATGGGAAGCAATCAATGAATAACTAAGGTGCCCCAACAATGAGTTGATGCTTCTCATCTCTCTCCCTTCCTGTCTGTCCCTGTCTGTACTCCCTCCCTCTTAAAAAATACAATAAAAGACATATAATGACAGAGTAGCTACAGGCTCTCTGGGAACCCCCAAAAGGAATGTAACTCACCCTGGGTGGCTGGAGATTTCTTCCCAGATAAGTGACATCTGCATTTAGTCTTGAAAGATGGGTAAAGTTGGTTACAGGGAGCAGGGGCTGAGGAGGATGTCACAGGCCGAGGAAATAAAGTATGTGTGAAGACCAGAGGATGTGAAACAGCCTCTGTGTATGGAGAACCGTAGGCAGCACCATGTTACTGGGATGTTAAAAGAAGAAAAAAGATGTGGAGCCAAGGAAGGATGTGAGGCTACAGAGCAGTGAAAAATAAGATTGAGGACTGGGAAAGGGCGTAGGATGATAGGCCCTGGCCGGCTGGCTCAGCGGTAGAGTGTCAGCTGCGTGCGTGGAAGTCCTGGGTTCAATTCCCAGCCAGGGCACACAGGAGAAGTGCCCATCTGCTTCTCCACCCTTCTCCTTTCTATCACTCACTTCCCCTCCTGCAGCCAAGGCTCCGTTGGAGCAAAGTTGGCCCAGGTGCTGAGGATGGCTCCATGGCCTCCACCTCAGGCACTAGAATGGCTCTGGCAACAACAGAGCAGCGCCCCCTGGTGGGCATTCTGGGTGAATCCTGGTCCGGCACATGCAGGAGTTTGTCTCTCTGCCTCCCACTTCTCACTTCAGAAAAAAAAAAAATGAACCCAAGTGTAGGATCATAGACATGAACTCCAGCTTAATCTCCACTCCTAAGTGCCCAAGAAAGGGTTGCAAGCGGAAAAGGGACAGAATCAACCCAGGGGAAAGAGACCTCTGAGCCAGTAAATGGAATGAGCAATGGAGTGCGGCTGAGGCAGGAAGTGGGGTAAAGACTGGAGCTGGGGTCCTGGTGGAAGAGGATGAGGTCTGAACTGGGCCTGGCATGTGGGTGGAAAGAAGGGAAGGGTGGAAAGAAGCCGAGATGGAGGAACAGAGTCAGGGACTGACAGGCTGTAAAGGTGAATGAAGAGGGAAGAATAAGGACAGCACCCTGTGACCCAGTGACTGGCAGACTGTGGAACCATTTCCAAGATGGGGAAGCCCTAAGAAGGGGTCCGTTTGGAATGGGGTGAGTGTCACACTTCCAAGAGGTGGCTGGAGCCCTAAGCCCTGAGTTCTTGGTCTGGAAATGGGGGTCTGGGTGTTAATAGCTGTCGGTGGTGATCCAAGTTACGGAGATTGCTGAAACTTCCTGGGAGAGCAGAGGGAAGGAATTCTGGGCAGCATTCTGTGAGGTCTCAATCACTAAGCAGAGATCCAGGGAGGAAGATGGGTACAGGAAGGGTACAGGCCACGACCCAGCTGCCAGGCTCTGCAGCACACAGAATGAGGCTACTTGTAGTGTCTAGAGTATAGTGCCTGGCATATGGTGACTGCTAAATCTTAATTCCATTTCTTCATCAGAGTAGTGAAAAAGTTTATAGACTTTGAAGTTGAACAGATTTGGGTTCCAATTATTCTTCTGTCCTTTGTTAGCGCTGTCAACTTGGAAATATTACTTCTGACTTTCAAAGTCTTATTTGTAAAATTTAGCCAATTATGAATGATTTTGAAGAATACAGTTATTTATTATTCAGTATTTCACTAACAGAAACACAGGCCTCCTCACTGCCTAAGGCAATTATGGCATGGAATGCAAATTATGGTAGGGCTTGCCCCGCCCCTTTCCCCTCTCTCGGCCGGCCACGCCCAGCTAAGCTCTGCTTGTCTAGACCAATCAAAGCTGGGTCCGCTGGAGCCGAGCCCCAAGAGCGCAGTGCAGAGCCCTCAGCTTCTTGTCCGGAGTAGGTTGCCATGGTCACCATTGAGGGGCGGGGCTTAGCGCAGGTGGAGTCCAGAGAGAGAGAGAAGGGAGGCAGATTCTGATTTTGGCTGCTTTCTCGCTTCACTGGCAACCCAGATGTTTTTGGCCCCCGCCCATGTCTCCGCAGCCTGACTACTACTGGTCCTTTCTCCTTCCTGCCCCACCTTTAGCTCCTATGGTCTCCAGGGAAGAACGCAGTTAGAAAACCCTGAAGTAGCTGCTGCGAGAGAGGAGGACCCCCCTCCCTTTTTTTGAGAGAGAGAGAAAGAGAGGCAGGGAGAGTGAGACAGGAACTTGGAGCTACTCCTCCATGTGCTCTGACTGGGGAATCCAACGGGCAACCTCTGCGCTCCCTGACGACGCTCCAACCAACCGAGCCATCTTGCCAGGGCTTACTTTTCTTTTTTTTTTAGAGACAGAAAGAAGAAGAGAGGTGGGGGGCAGGAGGAAGGAAAGCATTCATTGGTTGTTTCCGTGTGTACCCTGACCCGGAACCTTGTCCACGACACTCTTAATAGACTAAACTAATTGGCCAGGACCAGGAAACCCTTTTCTAATAAAAGTGTTTGCTTCGTGCCTGGAGCTATGCTGAAGTCTTTTTATAGTGTATTTGGTTTAATCCTCAGATGAGGAAAAGGATGCTCAGAGGTTAAGCCATTTCCAATGCCACACAGCTAGTTTGGGGAAAATCTGGTATTCAACGATAGGTGCATCTCACACCAGCATCCTTGATTTTTCCACTGCGTCCAGAGAGAAGTCAGGGTAAGGGAGACGAAATGGCAAAATTTAGGGGAAATTGAGAGCTGGAAGGGAGTGCGAGAGTAAGAGACACAAAGGAAGACACAAAGGAGTCAGGCAGAGAAAAAAGAAAGTGATTAAGAATGCTAGAGCCTGACCAGGCGGTGGCGCAGTGGATAGAGCGTCGGACTGAGATGCGGAGAACCCAGATTCAATACCCCAGGTCGCCAGCTTGAGAGCGGGCTCATCCGGCTTGAGCAAAAGCTCACCAGCTTGGACCCAAGGTCGCTGGCCCCAGCAAGGGGTTACTCGGTCTGCTGAAGGCCCGCGGTCAAGGCACATGTGAGAAAGCAATCAATAAACAACTAAGATGTTGCAATGAAAAACTGGTGATTGATGCTTCTCACCTCTCTTCGTTCCTGTCTGTCTGTCCCTATCTATTCCTCTCTCTGACTCTCTCTCTGTCCCTGTAAAAAAATAAAATAAAAAAAGAATGCTAGGAAGCCTGACCAGGTAGTGGCTCAGTGGATAGAGCATTGGACTGGGACGCAGAGGACCCAGGTTTGAAACCCCATTGAGCACGGGGTCGCTGGCTTGAGCGTAGGATCATAGACATGACCTCATGGTCACTGGCTTAAGCCCAAGGTCGCTGGCTTGAGCAAGGGGTCACTAGCTCATCTGAAGCCACGTGGTCAAGCAAGGCACATATGAGATAGCAATCAGTGAACAACTAATGTGCTGCAACAAAGAATTGATGCTTCTCATCTCTCTCCCTTCCTGTCTGTCTGCTCCTCTCTGTGTGTGTCTCTCTCTGTCTCTGTCACACACACACACACACACACACACACACACACACACACAAAAAAAAAAAAAAAAAAAAAAAAAAAGAATGCAAGGAAGAGTTTTAGAAGAAGAAGAGTAGAGAGAGGAGATAGAGATTCCCAGGAGGGTGAAAGAGCAGTTCAGAGACTCAGAGAAAGGAGGACAGAAAAACCTAGAGAGCGAAAGAGATCTGGAGGAGGGGGCAGAGACTCAGAGGAAGACAGCGACCTGGGAGGTTAGAGAACCAGAGAGGAGGGGACAGAAACCCAGAAAGAAATAGTAAAGAGACTCTTGTTGGGTGGGAGCAGATAAACGGGTGGGGAGGGACAAAGGCACGGAGTGAGATATGGGGACAGAGCTCGGGTGTGGGCAGCGGTAGAGCAGAGATAGAGAGGAGAGGGTATGCATGAATGAAGGGAAAGATGATTTAAAAAATAATAATAAAGGAGAGAAAAGAGGGGACTAAGGGGCAAGACGCCAGTGTAACAGGTGCTGGACTCTCCCCGGTACCCCGCTCCCTTACACACACACACACACACACACACACACACACACACACACGCACGCACGCACGCACGCAAGCAAGCAAGAAGGAGGCGCAAGCCGACGCACACAGCGGGGTCTTTATTAATGCGCCGGCCGGCTGGCTCTCAGCGCGCGTCCAGCACCAGCAGCTTGTGCATGTACGAGTTCAGCCAATGGCGGCGCTCCAGGGCGGCGAGCATCCGCGCGCGCTCCCGGAAAGCCGCGTCGTCCGCTAGTGCCAGGCTCCGCCGCGACACGCGGGTGTCCGGACCCGCCCAGGCCCGACTGGGGGAGCGGAGGCTGCGGGGAGACCGAGAGATGCGGTTACCGTGCATCCAGGCCCCCCGCTCCCCGCCGCCTGTCCTCCTCGTGGTCTAACTCGAAGCCCTGTTACTGCACCGGTGGAGTGGCTCGGTCTCTGTCCCTCTGTTCTCCCGGTTCGGAGCTCCCTGGGTACGGAGACCCACCCTGATGCCCTGGACCACCTCCGCACTAAGCACATGGACTGGCAACACCCCAAGAACTCAATTGTTGTCCAAGGAACTAATCCGTTTCTGCTTTGACTCCTTTTAAGTCTCTCAAAGCCTTTCTCAAAATTTACCTTTTTGTGTATCTTTCTCTTACTGACTTCCTGTCTACCTACATCTCTCCTCACCCCTAGTCTCTGTCCTTCTCTCTCTTGGTCTCTGTCCCCTTCTCTGAGTCTCTGTTTCCCCTTTCTCTTTGGGTCTCTTCCCACCTCTCTGAGCCCTCACCCTTCCCAGAGACTCCTGGGCATCGCACGTACCTGAAGACCCCGTCGCGAGGCAGGGCAATGCCTGAGGCAGTGCTGACACCCCAGGGCGCAAGCAGCAGAAGCAGCAGCAGGAGCCGGACCCGGGAGCTCCTGGGCGCCTTGCGAGTCTCCATCACCTGTGGAGAGTCAGGGAAGGTCTCTGTGAGGCCCGTGTCCTGGCCCAAACCCGAGTTTACCCACCCCAGGCAGCCCGTTCGCAGGGCCCCCTACTGCGCAGTGGACTTGGGCAGCGAGGCTGGCAGCCCCCTTATATCCCTTCCACAGTCCCCGCAGCAGGCAGTGACGCAGACTAGGGGGCCAGGGGCGCGGGGTCAGCCTCCCCCCAGGCTCATTAGGAGTTGCCAGCTGTAATGAGGAGCCGGGGGTGGGGGCCCCCCCCGCAGCTGCCGGCGGCAACCAATTAATTGGGACCAAGAGCTGGGACCTCAGGAAAAGCGGGAGGGGAAGAGACAGACAGACAGAGAGGTGGACACAGGGGGTGTGTCAGAGGGATAAAAATAGAGACGGGCAGGGCAGAGGGACCATCAGAGCAGAAGCCAGAGATGCCGAGAAAGAGACACTGGAGAAGCCACAAAGGAAGGAATGATGGGGAAAAGCAGAGACACAAAAAGGTGAAGTAACCATGAGAAGGAAGGACAGGTAGAGTGAAGCGGGAATGGGAAAAGAGGAAGAAAGAAAGGAAAAGGAAGAGAAAAAGAAAATTAACAAAGGCCAGGATGACAGAAAAGACTCTCAGAAAAATAGAATGAAACGGAAGAACAGCCAGTCTGGATAGAGATGCCCAGGGATAAAGCCAGGTGGGGAGAGAACCAGAAAAATAAAGTTTGAGCTAGGGAAGAGGGAAAGGCAAGAAAAAACAAAGGGTATGTGTGGCAGGGGGAGGGGGGTGTAGGCAGGTTAAATGACGGGGGAAATCAGGAAAGTCTAAAAATGCTGGCAAAGAGGGAAAGAGACAGGCCCCTGAGCTACCCTGTGGATGTGTCTAATGCTTTCCGGGGAGGAGTTTGGGGTGTGTGATGAAGATAAACCCCAATCCAAAACCACATTATCTCTTAAAAAGGTTCACTCTACACAGTGGGGAGGTAAGCAAAGGTTGGGAAGTCCCAAAGGGAGTAGCAATCTTGCAAGATATGAGAAGCTGGACTCCTAGTTCCCAGAGAGGAGGGGAACAGGGCCTGGGCTCGAGGGGCTCCTGGGTTCCCGAATGAAGGTGACAGAAACCAGCCTCCTGGGTTCTGGTGGAGGAAGGGTCTGGGAATCTATGTTACTGAATCTGAGGAGAAGGGGCTGAGGGACCCGACTCCTGGGTCTTGATGGAGCAGGGCACCAGGGACTTGGACCCTCGGGCTGGGTGTAGAAAAGGATGGAGCAGTGCTTTCAAAGGGGAAATAGCTAGGTTGGGACACTTTCCTCCAAAAGATGATCCAGTCCCTAACTCCCTTACCCCATCCAGAGACAATGGCCTTTATCTCTGTTCCTTTAAGAGCCCAAGCTGTTGCTAGGCTCCCAGAGTCCCCAGAGATCCTGGGTCAGGTGCAACACTTGTGCCTCTGGGACCTTCCCTCCCTGCTGCTCCGCCCAGTTATTCTGCAGCATCCACTGCTCTCTGCACCCAGCTCTGCTCATCTGCTGTTATTGTGGACCCCACTGAACAGGTAGGAAACCCCAAGGCACCAGGTGGCCCTGTCCCATCCAGGTGTCTACCACCACTACCTCCACTTGACCACAGCTGCCAGCCCCTACCTCCACCTGATCAAAGATCTCGACATCTCAGCCCTAGACCAGTCCCTGAGACACTGAAATCTAAGCTCCATACTCAATTAAAAGAGAGACCTGAGTTTCCCACAACTCTTTCCTACTTCAGGCTTAGGAATCCAGACACCTACACCCCTATCTCTGGAAGACCCAACATTCAGAGTTCCCAATCTCCTTTTTGAAAACTTTTGTTCATTTGTTTGTTTGTTTGTTTATTTATTTATTATTAGAGACAGAGAGAGAAAGGAAAGGAGATGAGAAGCATCAACTCATAGCTGAGTTACTTCAGTTGTTCATTGACTGCTTCTCATAGGTGCCTTGGCGGGGGTGAGGGTGCTCCAATTGAGCCAGTGACCCCTTGCTCAAGCCAACGACTTTGGGCTTCAAGCCAGCGACCTTGCGCTCAAGCCTGAGACCCAGCGCTCAAACCCTCAAACAGGATGAGTCCCCAGAGCCCTCCCTCTAAAGGGTGACCTCAGGGTTTCAAACCTAGGACCTCAGCATCCCAGGTGGACGCTCTATCCACTGTGCCACCACTGGTCAGGTCTAGTCTTTTTCTAACTCAGGACCCAAGAGTTCAAGACTCCCATTTTCTTTCTCCCCTGTAACCCAGTCCCCCAAGTGTGGCTCCCTCAAACTTCTAGGCCTCTGAACCTTTAGAATTTTCCTCTCAAAGGAACCAGGAATTTAGACCCACAGTGTCCGCCACCCTCTGGGAACAGAGATCTGAACCCCCAGCAGCGTTCTTGTCAAGGACCCAGGAATCTCCTTCCGCCCTCACAGCCAGAGGTTCAGACCCCCGGATCCCAGTCCCTTCTGAGCCTCCTCTAGTGTAAACAACTGTTTAGTCAAAGTGTCCCTGGGGCCCTGGAGAGCAAATGATCTTGTGTCCATTTGGAGATCTAGATCCTCCAAAGTCAAAGCTGAGGAGGCCTGAGGGTTTAGAGAGGTGTCATTTTTCCCCAATTTTTCTGGGACTCCCTTGGGAAAATGAATAAAACTAACTAATACTCCCAAGAAACCCCTCGCTTCAGTGTCCCCTAGCTGCTGCGACCAACTCCCCAGCCTTCAGGGAGTTGCAGTAATGTTCACCTGCTTTCCCTAGTGCCAAGCTGGGCGGGTGATGTGGTCCACCTAGGGAACCAGTGGGCGTGGCCTCTGAGAGTGGGCGTGGCCTCCGGAAGGGGGCAGGGACTCGCCGACAACTTTTTGCCTTAACCGCTTCCTTCCCACTCCCCTGAAGCTATAGGCATCTTCCAGAATTATGAAATCCTTCAGCCCCATCCTCTTTCTCCTTGTCTTCATCCTCGCTGGACTGGCTTCCAAGGTTGCGCCTTTGCCCTCACCCACTGTGGGCTCTGAGATCCCGAGGATGGGCCACTCTCCTGAAACCTTCCCTCATGCTTCTGGAAATTTCACTCCCCACCAGCCTAACCCAGAATCCCCTGGGGTTGCTTCTCCTGAGCCCTCCAAGACGCCTCCTGCGGTTTCCCCTGAGCCCTCTCCCCAAGACTTCAATGAGACCTCCAAACCTAACTCACTCAATACGTCAATATCAGGACTCGTGGAGACCCCCAAAGTTAACTTCTTCCAAATGACCCATCTGGAGCCTTCTGAGACGCCCAAAACTGACCCAACTGAAATCCCACACTCAGAATCCCCTGAGGCCCCCAAACTTAATTCCTCCAAAACTTCACACCCAGGATTTCCTGGGACCCAAAGTCCTGACCCTACCCAAACTCTACACCAAGAATTCCCAGGGATTTCCAAACTTAACTCCACTGAAATCTCACATGCAGAAACCCCTAATCCTGACCTCACCAAAACCTTTCACCCCAAAGCTCCAGAAACCCATGACCTCAACACCACTGCGACCACAAACTCTGAATTCCTTCAGACTCTCCATCCTGACCCTACCAACACCCCCCACTCAGAATCCCATGTAACCCACAACCCTGGCACCACTGAAATTCCCCAATCCGAATTTCCCACAACCCACTACCAAGATGCAACAGAGATCCCCATGAACTCTGACCCTGAAATCTCCACCAGTCTTCACCCAGAAACGCCTGCACCCTTCAAGGACCAAGCTACTGTTCTCAGTGAGCTGCCCCTGAATACCGAACCGGAAACCCTTGCAGCCACCCAGCCCAACCCCCTTAAATTTCCCACCTCAGATTTTCCTGGGACCGTCGAGCCAAAGGCCTCTCAGAACACTAGCCCTAAAACACCAGATGCCCCTCCTTCTTCATCCCGTATTGCGGACCCCCCTCCTCCTTTAGGGCCCCCCAATCAGCCTGCCCTTGCCACTCTGCGAGTCTCACCGCAGCGCAGCCGAGGTGAGAGAGTCAACACGATCATTGTGGTGGAACGAGTAAAGGAGACCGGTGAGCGGCTAGGATGCAGACTCCAGGGTCTGAGGGAGGAGGGGGGTTGGAACCCAGACTACTGGGTGCTTGGGGACAAAGATGCTGGGAGTTTAAATTGCTTATTTCCCTGCCTCCTTCTTTCAGGTGTGACTCTGGTGGGGCGTCCCCGGATCACGGCGGGTGGGGCCCTGTGCCTCTTTTTCGCTGGGACTGGTCTGCTGATAGGCGTTTTCCTTCTGCTTTGGTGTCTCTACCACCGGGGGGCTCGACACCAGCCCTTCGCACACCACCGGCTTCCAAATGATGGAGACGAGCCAGGTGAGCGATCCTCACAGCGTCCCGCCCTGAATGCCTACCCGTTTCCTTAACCTTGTTTCGCCTGGCACTTTAGGGCACCCTGCCAATAAAAATAGGTCCTCCATCCAAGGTCAACAGAAACCCTGACCCCTCCATGGTCACGTCTTGCCTCCCAATTCTCTGAAATTTCACACACACAAATCCAGTGTCTCCCCAGAGCAGCTGGGACTGGCTGCTGCCACGGGTCCCTGCAAGCCCCGCCCCTTCCCCTCCTGGAACCCTGGAACCCCGCCCTCTTCACTTCAGGCCCCGCCCCTGATCCGCAGACACCACACGCCTTAGTCTACACTGAGGCCCTCGCTCTTTGATTTGAAAACCCAGATCCAATGGACAGTCAGCATCCTCTCTCTCTCCCTCCTCCTTTTCGGCCAGCGGCGTCGCTTGGGGACAGGCCCCGTGTCAGCCTGGAGATGACCTGACCCTTTTGCTCCCATAGTTATACATTTGGACACTCCGAAGGAGCCCTACGATCTCTACTTTTATGCTCCGAACGCTTGGGTCCCTTCACACATCTCCACCAAGCAGCCGCCGCCCACTCCTCCGCTGCCTCCCAAGCTGCCCCCGCCGCCCCGCGGGGGCCGCCCCCAGCGTCTGGAGCCGCTCTCCCCCGCCATGCTCCCCAACAACTTTCTGTGAAGCCCCGCTCCGTCCCGCCAGACCTGCGCCATCCCCAGAGAGAGGAAGAACCCAGAGGTCCTATTCTCCTGGCATGCTTTGCTACATAGTGATACTCTCAGATAGAGTCCAACACAGAGAGATGCTTTCTCTGTGACCAAAAAACACCGGCTGAGGTCGAATAAACCACGTGATCCTTCCCGTGGACATCTCTCCTGGCCTGAGTCCTGGGGCAGGAGGGTGCCTAGGTTTCCTAGAATACCGGGTCGCAGTAGGAGAGGGCAAAGGGCTGGGACTCCCGGGTCTGAGGAAGGAAGAGCTGGGGCTGGAATTCCTGCGACTCCCACGGCCACTGACCCATTGAGGACGACTGGGTGTGTACACCAAAGCATTTTATTGGGAGTGGGGCAGGCCAAATTTACAGTCACAGAGACAGAGACACAAAGACATACCCTGCCCCGGGAAAAACATCCCTCAACCCCAGTCCAATTCCCTTCCCTGGGATTTTGTGACTTCTATATATGTTCCCCAAATTCTAAGCCAAAAGAGAGGTGTGTGAGAGGTGGCAGCATCCCAGATTTTGAGTCATTTAGCCCCTGAGGGACAAAACAAATGCCCACTGAGTAAATACGGGTAGTTTGAAACCACCCAGGAGAATAAAGTGCAAGGAGTTGGGGGGAAGAGGACATCCTGAAACCACCAGGGGGAAGTTTAATGATGGTGGCTTCAAACCACTTGATGAACTTGAGCAGCCACTATTTAAACCTGAAAACAGTGTCAGAAAAAGTGCATGGGAGTGGAGAGAGGCATACTGATAAAACTGCCATCTTGGTTGTTTTCCTAGACATTGTGCTAAGCTAGGGAGAAGGTCTTGAGGGATTTGGTGTTTCAGTAGAATCTGCTGATGGAGGGAGGGGTGAAGAGAAGGGGGATAGGAGTGTCTGGAAACCGCCATTTTCCCTCAGAAACGCTGGTGAGAATCAATTTTGAAAATGGTGGGGATAATGGGTGAGTGGTTAAATCAACTAGGAAAATGCAGAAGGGAATTAGGAGAGATTTAAAACTTCTAGAGGGGAAAAAAAAACCAAAAAAAAAAAAAAACCCAAAAAACTTCTAGAGGGAGACCTTTGAATTTTTCTGAAAGGATGAGGGGAGGCTGAGTAATCTCAGGGTCTCTGGGGTTAAAGGAAAGGGGGGAGGTGCCTCAAAACCACAAGAGAGAATGCAAGATTGAACTGTCCATTCA
The DNA here is from genome assembly GCA_037038555.1 of Rhynchonycteris naso. Taxonomy (NCBI): domain Eukaryota; kingdom Metazoa; phylum Chordata; class Mammalia; order Chiroptera; family Emballonuridae; genus Rhynchonycteris; species Rhynchonycteris naso. Next base: position 248,229,889 of record CM072997.1, on the reverse strand, counting down.
AATAAAGCCCTGAAAGGAGAGATTTGAAGCCACTGAGGCAGAACACATGAAGGGAACCTTTAGGGGAATGTGGGTATCCTTGAAACTGCCACTCTGCAGCTTTACTACCCCTGAGAGGCAACTGGGAAAGGAAGAGGGTCTGACAGCACTGAGAACAAGGGTGAGTACTTCTTAGGCCTGAGGCAGGACAGAGAGGACTGGGGTTCCTTGACACTGTCACTCAGGCCAGAAATGTGTGAAACAGAGGTTCTAGAAACTGCCATCCAGTGGGATGCACATGGTCAGTAGTCCCGGACAGGGGGTGGGGGTCTTGGGGGCTGAAGTGTGCTCTGTGTGGCACCATAGGAGGGAGGGGGAGCAGGGGGTGCCCCAGGGGGCTCAGCCTCATCCTCCATTTCGCTTTCATCACTGCCCGCCAGCTGGTCATGGCCAACAAAGCCACACTTCTCTTCGCTCATCTCCTCAGGCTCTGCCCATGGCTGCTTCTCCCCAGAAGCGAAGATCCCATAGAAGATGACACCCCCATAGTGCACCAAGGAGGCAATTAGGAACACATACTGCCACTCCTCCCGAGTCTGTGGGGGGATAATGGGAGGTGAGGTCAGAGGCCAGGAACACAGGAGGTGACAGAGAACCTGAGAGGGGGAGGGCAAGCCCAGAGAAGGAGACAGACCCAGAGAGAAGCTCAAAGACACCTGTCAGGGGTGGAGCCCAGGGAAAATACAGCACATCAGGGAGGTACCATGCAAGAGGTGGAGGGTGAGTGGGTCAAGGCATGTGCACCAACCTTGTGCTTGGTCATGGCGCCCACGATGATGGGGCACACCATGCCCGACAACGTGCCTACACCATTGGAGATGCCCATGAGGATGCTGGCATAGCGCGGAGCGATGTCCAAGTGGTTCACATTGAACCCTGGCAAGGTGAGCCAAGAGGTGTCACAGTTGAATCTTCCTCCAGTGACTCCTTCTGAGCCCTCCCTTCCCCGACTCCTACCGCCCCATTCCCAGCTGCTCTTTCTAGTCCACCTTTTGTGTGGCTGGGAGATCCCTTTCCTGAGCCTGTAAGTTTCCCACAACATTGTCCAGATTCCCCCAAGCTGCGGGCCCGCAGTTCTCACCAGAGATGGCAAAGCCGCTGAAACCCACTGCCAGGACCAGGAAAGAGATGGCCACACCCTTGGAGTGCGAGTAACCGACCACCAGCAGCAGCGTGGCTTCCATGCCGAAACCTACAGAGGACCTTCTCATCTGAGTGCTGGCCGCCCCTCACTGTCTCTCCATACCTAATCCCACCCCAGCCCACGCCTCTCCCTGGCTTTGCCTCTTATTCTACCAGTGCCAGCCCTAACCCTGGCTCTGGGCCACCCACCCACACAGGCTCCAGTGCCCCAGCTGGTCCCTCCATAGCCCATCTCCCTGCCTGGGTTACACCCTGCCTAGGATACGCCCTGAAGATGCACTTTCACACTTTCCCTCTCTGTTCACACTCCTTAGGCAGTAGCCGCCTAGCCCCCTGTCTCTCCAGGTCCCCCCTCAGAGCCTCTCTTCATCACCTACATTCCATCCGCTCCGCCCTGTCCGGTGTAGGCCCTGCTCTTCAGACCCAACTAGGTCTCGCCTCTGTTCCACCTGCATAGTCACCCCACTAACGTCTGAGACTATCTGAGATTCTGTTCCATCCAGGGCCAGCCTCACCCTGACTCCACCTTTTGGGACACACACCCCCTGGACACGCCCTCTGACCCCACCTCCTCCTCTGGAGGCTCCGCTCCCTTGATGCGTCCACCGCACTCCAGCCGGCCCAGACGGTCCCAGACCAGGTCCAGGCCCCGCGCCACTCACCCCCACAGTTCATCAATTTGCGCACGTTAGTGGTGGACATTATACGGCGGCTCCTCAAGAAGTCAGCAATCTGACCGCCTATGGGCACGATGATGGTCATGACCAGGTGGGGCAACGCTGACACCAGGCCCACCTGCGTCGGTGGGAGTACAGGACAGGGGCTCAGGAGCCGCCGGCCAGACGTCTCCACCCGGTTTGTGCATCATTGGCTCCTCCCTGTCCCTCATCCCAACCCCTTGGCACCCAGGCGCAGCTCCTTCTCCCTCAACTCCGCCTCACCCCCTGCCCTCCCCTCCTGGGCCCAACCTTGCTGATCTCAAAGCCGAACACTTCTTCGAAGTAGGCGGGCTGAGAGATAAGGAGCAGGTAGAACGTCCAGCTGCGGCAGAAGTTGGCCACGATGATGGCGTAGACTGGCATGGACGTGAAGAAGCGTCTCCAGGGTGTGCTAAACTTCTGCGTGGGGCAAGAGGAAAAGCCGCTAAGACAGACACCAGAGACCCTCGTTTCCCAACTTCTCTAAAACCTTCAGGTACTCCCGGGCGCCAGCCCAGTCTTGTACCTGTGGGGGGACCCTGGCATTCTAGCCTCACTATGACACTTTAGGGATGCAGGGGTCCTGACTCTACAGTGGTCCCTCAGGTTTGGATTTGTCGGGACTCCACGATGATCCTCAGGGACCCACAAATGTGAGCCAAAGAATCTTTTTCCATTCGGTTACGATTCCTAAATCTAGCCTTACCCACCCCAGAGTCTAAGCAAAATCCCCACATTCTAGTCCTGCGTCTGCCGGTTTAACCACGCCCCACCAGTGGTTCCGTCCACATAGCAACCTAGCTCTGCCCTCAGCAGCTACTAATCGGGTCCTCCCCAGACTTTAACCCGGTCTCCTAGGTTCTAGCCCCGCCCACTCGGCATTCCCATTCAGTCTCCTCAGAGTCTACCCGAATCCACTTCAATCTACAAGTTGTACGGGTTCGAAGCCCCCTTTTCTCCTGCCTCCCTGCCTGGATATCTCTCCTTGTCCCACTGCGCCCCCGCCCCTCAGGCTTGAGCCCGGACCGTGATGGGGTTCATGAGTTTGGCGCTCTCGCCGATGGCTTCCTCGATGTACTTGCGCTCCTCCTCCGAAATGCTGGGGTGCAGCGCAGGGGACTCATAAGAGACAAGCAGCCAGAACAGGTACCAGAAGATCCCGAAGCTGCCTGGGGAGGGTCAGGGGGGGGATGGAAGCGAGGTGACAACCGGCCTCACTCCGCCCCAGCGCCACCCGGACCCAGGCGTCCGGGGTCCCTCACCGTAGACGTAGAACACAGAGCTCCATCCCGAGTACTGCACCAGGACCCCGGCGAGAGGCATCGCGACCACCGCCCCAGCATAGGAACCTAAGAGAAGAATGCGGGAGAGAGAGCAGACCTATCTATTTTCAGGATTCAGGAATGCAAACACAGAAGTACAAGCCACAGCCCCTTCTCCCACAAATATACCGGGCCGGGTGCCCCTCTGCTCTCAGACCCACAAATCTAGAGAGATCCCAGTCTCTTCCTCTCACCGCAAAAGGCTGTTGTCGCCAGGCGACTCCGCTCTAAGGGAGGGGCCCATTTGCTCCAGATCCCGTGGCAGGCGGGATACGTGACCCCCTAAGAAGAAGAAAGCCAAAGTCAATGAGAAGAGATGGGGTCAGATGGGAGGGGTCAGATGGGGCGGGGCTTTACCTCTACCAACCCCTGCAGGATCCTCACGAAGATGACACAACCATAGTGGACTCGGGCAGCCGAGGGGATCAACATGTTTAGAGTGGATGTAGCAACAATAGCAAAGCCGAAAACCCTGTGGGAAGAGTCCGTGGTCCGAGAAAAGGGTTCAGCTATACCACCATGCCTAGATTCTGCTCTCTCTGCCCTCAGTAGAATCCGGTTCTCCATAACCACAGGCCCCATCCTCTCTGTGATTCACACCTTCCACTATCACAAGCCCTGTCTTTCTCTAAGACCCCATCCCAGGCTCCTCCCATTTTTCCATAGCCCCCAAATGCCAAACCACACTAACTCCACCCACACAACTGTGGTTCCCACCCACCTTGAGATCACCCTTCTCTCCGTACCTGTTGGCTGCGAATTTTTGGCAGATAAATCCCCCAGGAATCTGGGTAACAATGTAGCCCCAGAAAAAGGAGCCGTGTATGAGGCCAACAGTCTCTGGATCCCAGTTGAACTGAGCTTTCTGTGGGCCAAAAAGCACATCAAACCAGTGTACTTCTCGGGCTCCCCCCTTCCACTAATCAGCACCCACAGACTTAGTCCCTTGGCCAATCAGCAACAAGAATCCACTTTCTTGCCCAAACACCTGCCAATCAGAGCCTAGGCCATCCCTCGGTCCATCCTGAACTGGGCTTCTCCATGTTGCTAAAGCCTGTACTCTGAGCCACCGGATCTGTTGCTGCTTAGACGCCTCACTCTTCCTGTCTCCCTGCCTCAGACCCCTTTTCTGAATGTTTAGGGGCTGTATACGGGGTGGGGAATTCTTTCTCTATTTTGAACCAATTTAGGAACTGTTTACAGAATAATCCGGATGAATTCTAGTCAGGGACAAGGGGTTGGGCCTGATTGGAAAGGAGCTGGAGGCAGGGTAAGCACAGCCTAATCAGAATTTTGTTTTCTGAGACAGAGGTATAGCCTACACCTGTGATGGTGAACCTATGACATGCGTGTCACCACTGACACGCGTAGCCATTTTTGATGACACGCGGTCACCTACCAGAGAAGTATGGGGCCACATGCCGAGAAGGACGTTCATCCTTGGCTCCTGCACGGCCAGGTGCAGTAGCCGAGGATAAAACATTTGCTGTAGTGTAGACACTCTGTGCCGGAGGTCTGCAGGCCAGAACATTTTTGTTATTTAAACTATAAATGTCGCGAAATTATGGTTTTTTTTTCTCGAAGTGACACACCACCCAAGTAATGGTTGGTTTTTTGACGAATTTTGACACACCAAGCTCAAAAGATTGCCCATCACTGGCCTACACTGAAATTAAAATAAGGAGAAAGTCTGCCTGACCAGGCAGTGGCGCAGTGGATAGAGCGTCGGACTGGGATGCGGAGGACCCAGGTTCCAGACCCCGAGGTCGCCAGCTTCAGCGCGGGCTCATTTGGTTTAAGCAAAGCTCGCCAGCTTGGACCCAAGGTCGGTGGCTTGAGCAAGGGGTTACTTGGTCTGCTGAAGGCCCGCGGTCAAGGCACATGTGAGAAAGCAATCAATGAACAATTAAGGGGTCACAACGAAAAACTGATGATTGATGCTTCTCATCTCTCTCCCTTCCTGTCTGTCTGTCCCCATCTATCCCTCTCTCTGACTCTCTCTCTGTCTCTGTAAAAAAAAGAAGAAGAAGAAGAAGAAGAAGAAGAAGAAGAAGAAGAAGAAGAAAGTCTAATGTGAAGCAGGATTTAGGTAACGGCCACAGCAAACAAAGCAGGATTTGGCAGCAACAGAGCTTTAGAAAAACCAGGATTAAAATTCAGTGGGGAGCCTGTGATGGACTGGGATAAAGTAGATCGGCACTGGGACAGGTGAGGGCTGCAGGTGGAGCAAAAGTTGCTAGGAGGCCCAAAATAGAGAAGGGTCAACACATAGGAAGCATAACACTGAGGCAGTCTACATTTCGAAATTAGGGACCTGAACTCGATAGAGGCAGGGCTTCAGTAGATAAGGGCAGGGCTTAAGAAGGAATGATCAGGAGGCGTGGTCTGGGCGATGCTGGGTTGAATATGACGTCATGTGGGCGTGAGTAGTACCGGGATTCCCGCCCTGAGCTACCTGCACCACCAGGTGGCCCCCGCGGTGGGTCGTGCTGTTGTTGACCATGGAGACGATGGCCACGCCCAGGTTGCAACGGATGCCAAAGCTGATGCAGAATCCCAGACCGCTCATAATGGCGATAATGTAGCGGCGAGGGAGACCGAAGCAGGTGCAGTCCACCACCGGCGGGTCCCGAGTCTGCGTGGTGACTGGTCGCCCGTCAGCACTCAGCTCCAGTGTTTCTGCACCTTCCTGCCGCTTCTCCAGAAGGCTGTGGGGCAGTAAGAGTCAAAGACTCAGACATCCAGAGCCCCAATCCCCTCCTCCCTGTGACACAGGAAGGAGTCCAGGGCAAAACCTTCTGCCTGAAAAAGACCCAGGAGTCTACCTAAGCCCGCATTTCCTCCTTCATTTCCCAAAAGTCCAACCCCTTCTCTCCCCAGGATCCAGGAAATCTTGACCCCCAGACTCCTTCTCCCGCAGACTCGGGTGTCGAGGTTCTCAGTTCCCTTCTCCCCAAGCCCTGTCATCTCTCAACTCAGGAGTTTCAGACCCCATACTACCCTTTGCGATCCGAACGCCTGTACCCCCAGCCCCCATCCCAAGGCTTAGAGACTCTCTAGCCCCCTCCTCCAGATATGAGACTATTTGAGGAAGCAAAAAGCACTAAGGAGATGCTTCAGCAAAGGTGTCAAAAGAACAGATGCTATTCAGCTATGTCTGCTAAATATACACCGCCGCCCCTCCTCTCCTGCCCCCTATGGCATGCCCTTCTCTGCTTCCAGTTCCCCAGATGTGGGGCTAACGTCCAGCTGATTTTATTTAGCCACCAGAAGCTAATTCCTAGGGGCTTGGAAGTGGGATGACTTCCGGGACCCTGGAATCCAGCAGCCAAGCCAGGCATTCCTGGGGAACCTTGAGTTCAGGCTGTCAGCCTAGGGGACAGGGCGGGGGAGTGTCGGGTGGTGTCCTGGCAAGGGAGCAGATGGCCCTGGTAGGGGGATTGGCTCAGTCCCCAGAGAGGCTCTCGCCCCCGCCTGTTCTGGATCAGGGATTGAGTCTGTGATGATGAATAGGATCCTTGGTGAGCCACTTCAAATCCAGAGAGAGGCTGCAGGGAGACGTGTCCAGAGGTGTGAAACGACCCCCAAAAAAAGTGGGGTGGAGAGAGGGCAGAGGCTAAGAAAAAGGGTCAGAGACACAGAAGGAAGAGAGAGATTCAGAGAGAAGGGAACAGGAACCCCAAGAGAGAGGGACCCAGAGACCCAGAGAGGCAAGGAAAGAATAGGACAGGGGCAGAGACCCCAAGAGAAGGGGGACATGACAGTGACACAGAGGGAGGGGACAGAGACCCAAAGATGGGGACAGAAAACCGGAGAGAGGACATATGTTCAGAGAACCAGAGCACTGAAAGATAAAGAGACCAGGAGAAGGAGGAGGCAGGCTGAGAACGTGATTTGTGAGGTGTGGCTCCTCTCTAAGGCGGGTAAGCAGCCAGAGGATCGGGCTGGATCCCAGGAAGGGGCTAGAACAGATGGAGGTGAGGGAGACTGGGATGGGGGAGGAAAGAACAGCCAGACGGTTGGGGGGAGGCGGTGGAAGAGATGAGAGAACACAGATACCCTCCCGGTCCTAGAACTTAAGAAGGGGGGGATGAATGTTAAGAAATGGGTGTGGGTGGGGCAGAAAGAGAGTATGAGAGTGGACAGGGCCTCAGGGGGACGAGGGATGAGACCCTGAGAGAGGGGTTCAGAGAGCCGGAGAGAGGGGGAGGGAAGCCCCCAGAATGACTAGTTCAAGGTGGAGGCACTGCCAGCCTCTATCAGAACATGTCAGCCAATGAGATTAGACTTTGACCCAGGTTGATATCAGATGCTATTTGACCCTGAAACTCAAGATGTGATTGCAGACCGCTGTTAACCAAAATAAAGGTTTCTCAATTTCTGGCCCTCTGTCTGCTTCTCTCAGGTTCTCTGTCCACTCTCCCAGGTCTCTGTCCCCTTATGTCACTTTGTTTCTTTTTTCTCTTCCCACTGTACAACTAAGGAAACTGAGGCTCCGGGAATGAAAAGTAGCACATCCAAGGTCACCCACAAGAAGAGTGACGGGGCCTGGTCACTTCCTGGCCCAGCATCACCCTGCCCAAGGCCTGGCACTCAGAGGAGGCACTTTGGCTCCCTGTATCTCCCATGTTCCCCTTCCCCCCCTGTCCTTGTCCCAAGTCACCTAGTCTGCCGTCTGTTTACTGGCTTGAGGGAGTTCTCCGCCCCCTCTAGCATCACTCATCTCCAGGAAAGTCTGCAGCCTCCACCCCAGGTTGGGGAGGAGCTGATGAGTTTCAGCGGTGCTCATTCATCAATTTCTCCCCCTTCTCGAGTTGAGCCTCAGTTTCCCCAGCTTGGTCTAAAGGGTTAAACAAAAGCAGGGTTTATTTCCCCTGTCTCCAACTGTCACAGTGAACCCCAGGATCCAGATGCAATGCTCTTCTCTGTTCAAACTCCTTGGTGATCGTCCTGAAGGGAGCTCTGGGGTCTCTAGGAGTCTGGGAGGCAGCCCAGAGGTGAGAGCAAGGCAGAGACAGACAGAGAGAAATCCAGGCACAGAAGAGAAGTTGAGAAGCAGAGACTGAGAGAGGGGGCCAACGGAGCACCTCCCTCCCACACTGAACCCCCGCCCCAGTCTCCTTCATTAGCGTGTCTCTCTCTGTCTCCTGACTTCTCAGTGATGTATTTTGAGAAACTCGTGAAAGGAGGTGAGAAAAAGGGTGGGGAGGAGCTGGGAGATTTGGAAAAACAGGGGTGAGGTTATCTCAGCTTCCCCACCACCTCCCCATCACTGTGCCATCCTCCTGCCCCCTCCCTTCTGTCCAGCCTTATTTTCAGCTCTTGTGTTACTAGAGGGCGGGGTAACTTTGGAGCTAGGAGGTGATCTGCAGCAAGCAGGACTCATGTAAGACTTAGAGAAGAACTTGCATGGCCTAGCAAGATGAACAAAGGGTCAACTAAAGTTGGGGTCAGGGCTGTGGGCCACGGGGACAGGGTCTGAGGGCATGGCGGCAGGGACTGATCAAGCTATCTCCTCCCTGCACTGTGGCTAGATATTTTTAGGCCTCTCCACAGCTGAGTAATTTCTCTGACTTGGAGCCAAGGCTGGGGCTGGGATGGAAGACTGGAAAGAGGTATCCAGTCTGTTCTGGGGATACCCAGGTCACTGGGGTCACCTCTCTCACTGGGAGGAAGTCCCTCTTAGCTCTAGCTTATATCCTTTGGAAGGCCTAATGTTTGGCCTGCAACTCCCTTCTCCCCAGAGACCTAGGACACCGTGGCTTCTTCCTCCCCGCTTAACTCTCCTCAAGGACAAGACCCAATGGGCCCCAATCCGCTTTAGCTTCAGATTAAACGCTCTGAGTGGTGGAATCTGAGAAAAACAGAGTGACGGAGAGCCCAGGGTAGGAGGATAAAAACCCAAAGAGAGAGGACAGAGGCCCAATAGAAGAGAGCTAGGAACCCAAGAGCGGGGTTGATAGAGGGCTAGTGAGAGCAATGGCCAGAGAATGGGAGAAAGGAGGACAGAGACTCAGAGATAAAGTGAGTAGAGACCCAGAGAGAGGGCAAGAGGTCCAGAGAAAGGACATAGAGAGAAGATAGGAGAACGCAGATCCATAAGTGGAACAGGGGTCTACAGACCCTCAGAGGAGGGAACATACAGTCCCAGAAAAAGGGATAGAGACTGGAATGGGTGGGGCAAAGAAAAATAAACGAGATGATGAGCAAGACAGTACCAGGGAGAGCAGCACCGTCGGGGGCCGAGATGGATAACTGGGCAGATGGATAGACCCCGTATCCACGAGTCTCGCCTGTCCATTTAACGGTCTGCGCCCAGGGGGGATTGAGTGCCCTCCTCGGACCTTCGCCCTCTTTCTCGCCCAGGACCCCCACCACGCTCACCGGTGCAGCTTCCCGAGGGTGCGACCCGCTAGCTTCCGAAACTCCTCCCGGCGGAACTCCATGGTGGCTGCCCCAGCGGCCGGTGTCCACCGCCGATCCCCCCGCCCGCGGGCCCGGGCGGCCGCGTCCGGGTTCCCGGGGTCCGCCCCGGCCCGGCCGGCCCCGCAGCTCCGCTCGGGGGTTAGGAGAATGCGAGTGCAGGCTGCCTGGGGGCTGTCACTGAACTCAGCGTCGGGGGCGGGGCGGAGAGAGGCCCCGCCCTCCCTGCTAGACCCCGCCTCTTGTATTATATAGTCTTGCCATCCTTTGGCGTCCTCCCCTCGAACTCTGTCCTGGTCCTTCTATTCCTAGACCAGACCTCTAGGTTCTGAATTCACTCGTGAGTTTCATCGGAGTTAGTCTCCTTCATTCTATCCCCTTCAGCTCCTTCTATCCTAGATTTTCTCTTCCCCAATCGAAATATATCACTACTTCCCCACCCACTTCAGTTCCCTTCATTTCATCCCCGCATTTTCGTCCCTTCAGTTTCATCTTGCTCTGAGTTTCCTTATGTGTTTCATCCTCTCAGTCTTATTCCTCCTAATTTCTGCTCCCTCCAGTTCCACACCCCGCCTCTCGGCGAATTCAATCCCTATCTCCACCATCATCCCCAAGTCCAGCTTTTTTATTCAGAAGGTTCTTTTCTTATTCAGGGAATTATTTCCCCTGAATTCCAGCTCCCATTCCCATTCACCCATTGTTCCTTCTAGTTCTTCGCCCCTCTAGTGTCTTCCCCTTTGACTTCCATCCACTTGTTTCCACCTTTCCCCTTCTGAATTCCATTCCCCTTCTCTTCTGTTTCCCCTTTGGGCGCAACCTCCTCCCAGTTTCTTGACCTCCAATTTCCTTCCCTTCTGAGTTCCATCCCCGACAGTTACACTGCCCCCTCTCAGTTGCCAGTTTCGACTCCATTTATTTCGTCTCCACCTTGGGATCTGTCCACACTCTCAGTTCTGACTCCACCCTCTGAGTTCTGTCCCTTCTCCCTGGGATCTGTCCCCGCCTCCTAAATTCTTACTCCACCCTGAATTTAGCCCCGCCCCGCTAGGGTTGAACCGGGACTTTTCTTCTGTCTGCTCCGCTCCTTTCTCCAGACTAGCCTCTCTGCCTTACGCTGAGTCCACCTCCAGATCAAAGCCCCAGGAGGGTGCTCTTTTCACCACCAGCTCTCCGCGTCGGGCCGCAAATGCATTCGGGATTAAATTTTCATGATGTGGCACAGGTCCGCCAGGGGGTGGGAGGAGCAGCCGGCGGGGCGGACGGGCGCCACGGATCGAGTGGCCCGGCAGCCACTGCCCGCCACGGCCTCTCAATAGGTCTCTGGGTCTCACAATTTTGCCTGTGTTTGAGAGGAGGCGGCTGGGGTCCGAACTCCTGGGTTTGAGGGAGGAGTAGCCCGCACAGTAGTCCACACGCGCCACCCTGTGGCGGCAGAATCCTCCTCCTCGGTGCGCAGGCGGCGGCCGCGGCTCTCCGCCAGGTGTGAAGGTGGAGCAGATGGTGAAGAGGAGGGAGTGGGAAGTGGGCCCGGCCGCTGCTAAATCCCGTGCCTTAGCGGGAACCATCACCATGGAGACCGAGGAAGGCAGAAAGTACCCAGCCCCACAGTTTTACAGACCTAAGGATGAGTTCTTCAGCCCCACGAAGGGCTGAACTACAAGTCCCAGTAGCCGCTGGACCTCATTGTTTGCTTCGGAAGGGCCGCGTACTCCAAGGGCCACTGGGAGTTGTAGTTCTGAGACCGTGGACTGAGCTGCGTTGCGCCCTCTGGTGGACACGACGCCCACGTTCGCTCCTTCCTCGTTGTCATTCCTCCACCTTTTCTCTTTGCCACCTAGCTCCCCTCTACTCACCCAATTCAACTCTATTCCACTTACACTGGCCTCCTTGCTGCCTGAGGCTCCTCCATTTACTTATGCACCTAGGACTATTGTAAAAGGGGAGGGAGTTGACAATCGTTGAGTCAACAAATATTTGAGTTCTGACTAGGTGTCAGGCACTGTCACACCATAGGGAACATAACTGTAAGAGTAACACTGGATATTGGGGATCCCCAGAGGAGGATTCTAATTCAGTCAGAGTAGATCAGAGGAACTTGAAGGTTTAAAGGCTTTCCCCTGACCTGTGGTGGTACAGTAGATAGAGTGTAGACCTTAAATGCTGAAGTCATTGGTTCTAAACCCCAGGCTTGCAGAGTCAGAGCACATACAAGAAGCAACTACTGTGAGCTGATGCTCCCACCCGCCCCTCTTTTTCTCCTCTCTAAAATAAATAAAATCTTTAAAAAGAAAACGAAAAAAAAACTGGCTCTGGCTCAGTGGAGAGCTTCAGCCCGGCCATGAAGAAGTTATAGGTTCGATCCCTGGTCAGGGCACATATGGGAAGCGACCATCTACTTCTCTTTTCTTCCCTGTCCTTCTCTCTCTCTTCCCCTTTCAGCCAGTGGCTCAATTGGTTTGAGCATCGGTGTCAGGCACTGAGGATAGCTCAGTTGGTCCACGCGTTTGCTCCAGGCGCTAAAGATGACTCCGTTGATTCTAGCATTGGCCCAAGAGCGGGGTTGCCAGGTAGATCCTGGTCAGGGGCTTGCAGGAGTCTGTCTGTCTCCCCTCCTCTCATTTTTTTAAAAGAAAGGTTTCCCAGGGAAAGCTCAAAAAAGGGATGACCAGATGGGGAGGGCGTTGAGGATGGGGAAAGTATAAACCTCAGGAGAAAAAGTACTTGCAGAGTCGGAAGTGGGAAGCAACTTGGTGTGGTTGACATGAAGCACAATTCCAGGAATGGGCAGCTTGTGAGGATGAAGGGTAAGCAAGGCTGGAGATGATGTCGATCATGTCACCAGAGAACCACTGTGGGGGCGAGACAATGAGAAATTCCCCGAGTATACTGGGGGGGAGGTAGTAAGTGGAAGAAACAGCAGAAACTCAGAGAAGATAGTTACAATGGTGTGGTCAGGACACGCCTCAGTGTGACAGAATGTGAGAGGGACAGCGAGGCATGAAGAAGGCCAGATTGCAGCCCTGGCCAGTTGGCTAAGTGGTAGAGCATCGACAAGGCATGTGGAAGTCCTGTGTTTGATTCCTGGCCAGGGCACACTGGAGAAGCACACATCTGCTTCTCCACCCTTCCTCTTCTCCTTCCTCTCAGTCTCTCTCTTCCCCTCCCGCAGCCAAGGTTCCACTGGAGCAAAGTTGGCCCCAATGCTGAGGATGGCTCCATGGCCTCCACCTCAAGCACTAGAATGGCTCCTGTTGCAACAAAGCAACGCCCCAGATGGGCAGAACATCGCTTCCTGGTGGGCATGCCAGGTGGATCCTGGTCGGGTGAATGTGGGACCAGGATCCCTTTATCTTACTTCAGAAAAATACAAAAATAAACAAACAAATAAATAAAAGAAAGCCAGATAGCACAGAGCCTGGAGTGCCAGGCTTGGGGGCTGGGACCTTCTGGGGGGGGCGGTATGGGAGACAAGGAGGAGCTGCAAATAGGAGGGGCGGGGTCAGCTCTGGGAACATGAGGAAGACTGATGAGGGGAGAGACTGGAGGCCAGGAGTCAGGAAGAGAACTCAGGGAAGAGGACAGGGCCCAAGCTAGGCAGTAACCCTTTGGGACGCCAGGGCTACAGTTCAATGTCCCCCCTCCCTCCCACTCCACTATGTATTTCTAGCAAGACACAGAACAAAAGCAAAAAACATTTTTATTTCCATTTTAGAGATGCTACCACTTTCTTCTGCCCACTTGGAAGCACAGGGAACACCAGGTCAAGAAGGCACAGACAGAAGGGGCATTGCCACCATCAGTTGCTGAGGAGAGCAAAGGGAGAGGACTCAGGACCCAGGAGTTCATCCCCCAGCCCCCTCCTCCCTCAGACCCAGAAGTCCAGGCCCCCCAGTGTCTCCGTTTCTCTGCACCACCAAGCACCGTCCACCCCACTCAGGTACCCTTCTCTTCCAATGGAAGGCCGCCTTGCTCTTATCAGAGTTGATCTGCAGGGGGACGTAGACATCCAGATGGTACAGCTGCTGGGGGCCACCCATTACCAGACGGTTCTCCCCGATCTCCAGCGATAGCCCTGGAGCTCCATCCTGGGAAGGTGGTGGAATCAGCCCACCCTTCCCTTCCCGGCAACAGGACACAGGATGCTAAGAACACGGACCAGAGTCTATGGCCATATCATCCTGAACGCGCTCGATCTCATCTGATCTCGGAAGCTGAGAGGGTTGGGCCTGATTAGTACTTGGATGGGAAAACATGGACCAGGGAAGAGAAGAATCAAGTGCTGGGATACCATATCTAAGGGCCTAACATTCCAGGAAAAAGGTGGAGTATGGTAATCACAGTTCTCCATGTTTGATCACTTAGAGTGCCCTGGGCATCTTTGGGACAGCACTGGAACTGGGCCTCAGGGCCCCATGGGACAGGAGGCAGCCACATTCAGAAGGAAGCACTAGCCAAGCTCACACAGGTCTGGCAACAAGCCCAACTCACTTTCCCTCGAACACCCCATCCTCATTCACCAGTTCTGGCTGAGGGTGCACGCACCAGTTTGGGGAGGTCGATTTCCGCCAAGAGGAGGTCAGGGGCTTCCAGCCAAAGGTTCAGGTGAGGCTTCTCAGGGCTGGGGAAGAGTAAGACCTAGAATTGAGGAGACTGCCCCTAGGTCTTTGCTGAGCTGTACCCTCAGCCTGGCATGTGGCTCCCTTCCTTTCTCACTTCCACCAGCCCTGCTGCCTCAGGGTAGCCTTCCCAGTGGGAGTTCAGCTCCCCTCCCCGGGGGGTTCCCAGAGCCCCATGACATAACCCCTTATGGGGAGGGAGAGATTCCAAAGAACACTGGGGAGACATGAGAGAGGGAACCCATGGAAAGCCCACCCTTCCTCGGGTCTCAAGGAGTCAGCGGTGTACAAGTTCCCCAGCTCCTGGATCCGAGGACGCTGTTGGGAGCGGATATTTTGCTGGGAGATGGAGCCCATAAAAGGCCGGTTCTTCAACATGCGCCACTCTGCAGGGAGGGAGGACAATGTCTAAGGTCACATGGGTCAGGGCTGCCTTTACTCCTCAGGGAGTCCTGCAAGAGCTTCCCAGGAGGGAGGACCAGGCGAGGAACCTGACCATACCTCTTTGCTTGGCTTTAGGAAGCCCGCCCACCTTAGCCCCACCCTTCCCAGGATACTGGCCAATAAAATCTGACCCCTGGAAATGCTCCCGACTCTGATGCTGTAAGGCTTTCCAGACCCCGCCCCTTACCTGGAATCCCGCGTCTGGTCACAACCCTCTACCACAATTTACCTAGGGGAGCCTCACCCTCTCCCTGGAATTTAGAGCCTAGAGGCTAAGAAAACAGCTCACACTAGCCGCACCTCTCCCAAGGGCTGCCCCCAGCTGCTTCTGGCTGGGCTCCCGGGGTTGCCCAGGACCCGTCCCTCACCTGGATTTAGCTGCAGGCTGTACTTGTCCTCAAGGCCCTCCCTGGCGATGGTGATCACGAGCTCTCGCAGGAAATCGCTGTTCTAGGAGGGAGCAGGAATGCAGGGGTGCAGGAAGGCTTGACGGGGGGAGTCAAGGGAGAAGCCCCTGCCCTGCCCTCACCCGCAGCCACACCCCCAACCTGCATCCTCCGGTAGAAGTCGCTGTTGACAGCTACATCGTAGGCGGTACAACCCTGACTCTCTGCGAGGAGAGGGGGGGGGGGGGGTGAGGTGCCCAGCACTCCCGGGCAACCCCACCACCCAGACACAGGCAAGGAAAAAAGCAACAGAGACCCAGAGAGCATCAGGAAATGACTCACGACTCGCACCTGCCAGTCTGGACTCATACCAGTCTCGCCTAATTCCCTCTGGTCCTTCCCCACTATGTCCCAGAGCTGACCCTGCCTCTCCCTGCTCACAGACCTCCCGTGGCTCCCTAGCACACCCATGCAAAGGTATGAGTACTGCATCTGGACACTGGAGGCCCTGTGTGGTCTGCTCCTCCCACCTAGAGAGAAAAAAGCTAATCTCTTTACCAATCTTCTCCCTGTAAATTTCTTCCATCTCTCTCAATGACTGGCCAATCCAATTCATTCTTCCTGGCCTCTGGATCCCTCTGTTCCCTCGGCCCCCAGAACCCTCTTCTCTGTCTTGCCTGATGGGACTCCTCTTGTCCCTTCTAGTCTTAGATCTGACACCTATTCTTCCAAGAAGCCGTACCTGACCGCTCACTGTGGGCAAAGAGCCCCCCTGCAGCAAGAATCACACAATATTGATATCACAGGTTCTGGGTTTAGTAAGTCCCTACTCCCCAGGGCACAACCCAAAGCTTGGTTCCAGAAGGCTTCAGGGGGCATATATGAATTAAAAAAAAAAAAGGATATACACAGAAATGCAACAGAGACAGAGGCGAGACAAGGCAGAGTGACAGAGACAGGGGAGAGGGCAAAGGAGAAAACAGGACGAGACAGAAACCTGGCCTGGGACTAGAGCCAGAAGATCCACTAATGAAGCACCTGCCCAGCCATCCCTCTCCCTGGGGTGGGGCAATGAGAAGTGCTAACCGGGCCAGGTAGGCAGAACCAGGACTGCCCCATGCAGCTGATGCTGGAAGCCCAGGGGGTTAAGGATATGCCTCATGGAAAAGGATCAGATCTGGGGTCCAGATTTCTAGGCCTGCAGGAGGAGGGTGCTGGGCCCTGGGTTCTGGGATCCTAGGGAAGAAAGGACCTAGGGGGCTAGAGTCCTGGGTCCTTTGAGGGCACTGACTTGCATCCAGTTCGGCATGAGGTTCTCCCAGACTCATGGGGATGCGAAACCCGGCTTGGTCCTCCTCCAACATTTGAAGCAGCTCATCCTCGGTCACGTCAGCCGGAGGAGGGATGGAGGGAGAGTGACAGATGTTGATGAAAACCTTCCCTTGGGATGAGTTGGTCTTTATGCAGAAGCCTGGTGGGAATGGGTTGGTCCTGACCATCCATCTTCACATAGGTCCTGATTTCCATCTGTCCACTTCTCAGTCTGTCCTTTTGTTTTTTTCCCATTTTTGAGTCCTAGTCATCCACTTTCTGGTTCTGTTCCTCTCCCCACTCCTGGGACCTCTGACTGTTTAGCTTGGAGTCTCAGATAGCTAGTCACTCCTATCTACTCCTCTCTTTGGACCTTCCTCTGGGCCTTTCTTCACTTTCACACCAAGGCCTCTAAATCCCATTATTGGGTCTCTCTTCTCCCTCATCTGTGTCCCCTGCCTCCAGCCTCCTCCATTTCTCTCTGGGAATCTACCTCACACTTTTCAGGTTTCTGCCATTCTCACCAGGTTGAGGTTGGATCTGTGTTGATTGTGGTCTGCTTGTCTGGGCCTGCTGGAGCTCCTTGGAGGCCTGTGTGGAAGAAAGAGACTTCCAGGGTTGACATCTGTGCTATCAGACCATTTGTTCCTCAAATGTTCATTGAGCAATGTTTCTGGATATGAGCCATGCAGGAAATAAGACATTACAGTATGCCCCCTTCCTCCTTTTATTTATTTATTTATTTTTTTGGTCAGACAGACAGAAAGGGAGAGAGATGAGAAGCATCTCTTCTTCGTTGTGGAACCTTAGTAGTTCATTGATTGCTTTCTCATATGTGCCTTGACGGGGGAAGGTGGTAGGCTACAGCAGACCGAGTGACCCCTTGCTCAAGCCAGCAACCTTAGGTTAAAGCTGGTGAGCTTTACTCAAACCAGATGAGTTCGCACTCAAGCCAGCGACTTCGGGGTTTTGAACCTAGGTCCTCTGCGTCCCAGTTCAATGCTCTATCCACTGTGCCACCGCCTGGTCAGGCATGTCCCCTTCCTCCTTTGAGGAACCCAAAGAACAACCCCAATCCTACTCCCATTTATTCCTGAGCCTATAAACTTGAAGTTAACCAGCAACAATTCCTATAAACCCTGTTGATTCCTAGTGCATTCTAGTAACTGTAATCCTAGCTCTGAAAAATAAATCCCCAAATACCCAGGAACACAGGAGTCCTGGTCAGTCCGCACCTGCAGCAGCAGCTCCTCGAAACGCGCTGTCTCAGCGCCCATGGCCTCTGCCTCGTTTAGCTCCGGCACCAGCAGTTTCGAGTCCACCATGGCCCTGGGAAAAAGACCTAGGCGTCCCCAGCAACCCCGATGTGCGAGAACCTTTGCTGGGATCTGAACTCTGGGGTCTGCTTCCCGGGCCCTCAACAGACTCCGACACCCACTATTCTATATGAAAATCTAAGAATCTGGCCAGAGACTACAACTCCACTCAGATCAGATACCGTCGTCAAATCTGTTGGGAGTCAATATCTCAATGTCCTCTCTAGGTCCTACGTGCCAAATGTGTGAGTGGCAACCACACTTCAAGTCTCTGTGTAACCAAAAAGTTGAGTTGGTCACATTTCCGACTATCCCCCAGTACTCAATCCTTAACAGGCAACCGCTACCGGCCAATCATAGTCCAAGTATGAGGCCACGCCTTTCACCTCAACCAATCAAAGTTAAATTCTGAGGCTGATCACTCAATGCAACACTTCCGCTCTCCATTCAAGTCACCCTTCCCTTTCTTCCTGACAACTACCTCTGGCGAGGTTACGGAAAGTCAAGGCTGACATACTATCAAAACCTTAATTTCATTGTCCATCCTAAAAGACTCTTTTTGATCTTTGAACTATTGCTTCGTCCCAGAGCTTGATTCTCTTCTAGAGTAAATGTATTTCGAACCAAATGCTGTATTTCTGTAAACAGGGTGGTGGATACACCAACACAGCTATCCTACATCTGTAACTCTCCTAACAATTGGCAAGGCACCCATTTTCTTTTCTCCTCTCGCATCACCAACCCCCTCCGCTTTGAGGAGTGCGCATGCTCCAATACGTTTTCCTCAGCTCAGCTCGTGGGCGGAGTCGCCGGGTTCTAAGGTTAGATCACTCTCTCCTATAGCCCGCCCTTTGAGCTAAAGGGGGTGGTCCCGCCCTTCGGACCTCAAGCTTCCTTTGGGCAGAGCGCCACGCAGTCATTGGAGAGTGGTCTGGACTGGTGATGGCTGCCACACGCGCAGAGCCCTGCGCGCGAGAGATCTTCAACACGCTGGAGTACGGACCCGTGCCGGAGAGCCACGCATGCGCACTGGTGAGGACCTGCCTGCGGTGCTGTCCATCCCCCACCCCATTCCTGCGGCCCCGTTTTGCGCGCGGATTCCCGTGATCCACTGGGGCAGCTCAGAGACTCCGCCCCTCTTGGCTTCCAGGATTCCGCCACCCCTTAGGACCCACCCCTAAAGGACGTTCCCTTGAGCCTTTGCGATTGCTATCTCTTAGTCCTTTAGTCTGTTCTCAGGATTGGTGGTGGTTTTCGTTTTCCACGCTCCAACTCATGGTGGTGTTGGCCGGATTCCTCAGACCCGCCCCGAGAGGTTCCAGTGATTCTTCAGAACCCCATCAGACACTCCCGTGGTTCCCCGTGACTCAAGAATTCCTGTGGGGCTCCCGTGATCTTCCAAGGAGTCTCTGAACCCCCGTATACTTCCCATGATTCTTTAGAACATCCTGTGCTTCCCATGGCCCTCCAGGGCACCCCCCCAGAATTATTCTGGGGCTCCCTTAATCACCCGGGACCTCCGTGGAGTTCCCGTGATTTCTCAGGGTCTTTTCAGTACTTGTGGGGCTTCTATGATCTCAGGAACTCTCAACTCCAAAATACATCAGAACTTATAATTACCGACAACCCCTCAGAATACCCTTATGAGGCCCCCCATGATCCCTCACTATCTGTCCAAACGTCCCATTGGGTCCCCATGAGTCTTCAGGGCCTCTTAAATCCTAATGATGATCTCGTAACCTTAAATGTTCAGAAATTCCCTAGGACTCCTACGAACCCTAGGGGTCTCCCAGAACGTTTTGGGGGTTCCTGTAGATAAGCAAGTTGCCTCGAATTTTCTGCAATTACCCAGGTCATTCAGAATTCCCCTATGGGGCTATGGTCATCTCTGGGTCCTCTAGCATCCAAGTGTGAGAAGCTTGGGCTTCTCTTGAGAGAGAGAGGAGGAGGCTAGAAAGATAGCCCAAGTAGAAGAAGATGAGACCAGAGCCTGCGCGGGCTGTGCAGATGGAAAGCAGGGAATGGAATAGCGATGCAGGAGGAACAGTGTTTTGGGAATTGAGAAGGCAAAGACAATATTTGCCTGACCAAGCCGTGGCGCAGTGGATAGAGCGTTGGACTGGGATGCGGAAGACCCAGGTTCGAGACCCCAAGCTCACCAGCTTGAGCACGGGGCCCATCTGGCTTGAGCAAAAAGCTCACCAGCTTGGACCCAAGTCCCTGGCTCCAGCAAGGGGTTCCTCGGTCTGCTGAAGGCCCGCGATCAAGGCACATGTGAGAAAGCAATCAATGAACAACTAAGGTGTCGCAACGGCAATGAAAAACTAATGATTGATGCTTCTCACCTCGCTCTGTTCCTGTCTGTCTGTCCCTATCTATCCCTCTCTCTGACTCTCTCTGTCCCTGTAAAAAAAAAAAAAAGACAATATTGGGGTCTGGCCCCGTGACTGGGTGACTGCTCGCCCTTCCATGGTGAACCCTGAAGGAACAGTCTTTCAGGAAAAGATGCTAAGCTGAGTTCTCACATGATGAGAGTGTAAGGGACCTGGGGACTGGTGTGAATCACGTGCAGAAGTCAGATACTACTTTTATCCTCAGGTCTGCACACATGGACCTGTGAGGTACCAGTTGTAGAAAGATAATTGAACTGTGAGAGTGTGGGAGTGACCAGATTATCTAGAAATATAGTGTAGACTCAGATAAAAGAAATTGTACAGAGAATTCCCACACTTGAAGGTTAGATGTCTAATATGAAATAATGATGTGATAAAAGCTTACATTTTAAACCTTTTTAAATTTTTTTCAGGGAGAGAGGAAGGAGGAAAGAGAAAGAAAGGGGGAAATACATGTCAATATGTTATTCTGCTTATTTATTCATTCATTGGTTAATTCTTGTACATGTCCTGACTGGGTTCGTATTGGAAAGATGCTCTAACCAACTAAGCTAACCAGGCAGGGCTATGCTTATACTGTATTTATTGGATGGTTTCTATATGCCACCCTCTGTGCTCAGCGTAATTGCACTGAATCCCCCAGAGCCCCTGTGTGAGGGGATTATCGTCATTATTTTAGTGATAGCACACAGAGGCTTGAAGAAGTAAGTAGTTTCCCCATGGTCAACACAGCTTAAAAGAGGAAGCTGAGATTTGAACCCAAGCCCTTGGATTCCAAAGTGTGTGGTACCCCCACTTCTGAAACAGAGGTCTCAATCTTGTAGTCGTTTGATCAGACTCAGCCAACAAAAATGTTTTCTTTGGCCTAAACTTTATTTGTAAAAATGTGAATTAATGGGCCACTAATTCCATGTAAACATCCAGGGATTCCAGCTTCTCTTAAATAAAATCCCAAAATTTGGCAGCCTTTGGCTCACATTCCCTGACAAAAGTCATCTGGATCCATTTAGTAACAGTCTTCCCCCTCCTTTTTTATTTCTCTCTCTTTCCAAGTCTCCTTCCATCACCATTTATCCCCCCTACACCGTTCTCTACCTCCCCCAACCCTCTCCCTGGCCCCCATCTTATTAGACAAGATGTGGGTTCCAAGTCTCTACCAGGCTCTTCTCTCACACTAACGTGGTCTTCCAGAATCCTGTGGACATTCTTTTAGGATTTTGTTTTTCCTTTGGGGGAAATTTTACAAAATTCCACAGAGTACTTAATATTATGCACTCCCATGCACCCATCACTCAGTTTCAACAATCACCATTTGGCCCAATGTTGTGTCTTTTTCTGTTCTCTTTTTTCGGGTGATTTAAATCCCAGATGTCATGTTATTTTTCCATAAATATTTGACTCCCCATTTCTAACATATAAAGACAGATTGTTTAACATAACCACCATGCCATTTTCACACTTAACATTAACAGTTATTCTTTATTTTTTCTAATTTTTATTTATTAGTCTGAGAGAGCAAGATAGAGAGACATTGACTTGTTGTTCCACTTATTTATGCATTCATTGGTTGATTCTTGTATGTGCCCTGACTGGGGATCAAACGAGGAACCTTGGTGTATCAGGTCAATACTCTAACTGAACTAAACATCTAATGCCCAACTCATGTTCAGATACACTCAACTGTTTCAAAAATGTCTCTCCCTCAGAAGGTGGTGGTGATGGGGAGTTTGGTTGAATTAGGAACTTCTGGCTGACCATTTTTCTTTCTTTCTCTCTCTCTCTCTCTCTCTTTATTTATTTATTTTAGTTGAGAGAAGGGGAGATAGGCAGACTCCCATATGTGCCTCAACTGGGATCTACCCGGCAACCCCGTCTTGGGCCAATGTTCTAGTACTGAGCTATTTTTTAGCACCTGAGGCTAATGCAATCAGACCAACCGAGCTATCCTCTATGCCCAGGGCCACGCTGGAACCAGTCGAGCCACTGGCTGCAGGAGGGTAAAGGAAAAGAAGGGGGCAAAGGAGGGGGAGAGAAGATGGTCACTTCTCCTGTGTGCTCTGACCGGGAATCAAACCTGGGACATCCATATGCCAGGCCGACACTCTGTCCACTGAGCCACTAGCCAGGGCCCATTTGTATTTAAAGAAAAACTGAGAAGGGCCAGTTGGCAGGGGAAGGGAAATATCAGGAGAATGTGGCATCAGGATGCTAAGAGAAGAGTTTGTATGAGGAAAAAGTAGAAAGCGTGTCTAGGATTTAGCAAGGATTTGGGGAAGACAGGACCAAGGACAGAAACATGAAGCTCTTGTGGAGGGTGAGATGCCATAACATTAATAGAAAGTCTTAAGTAGTGCAGCTCTGAATTTATAACATATGATTTATGTAATCCTCGCCACAGCCTTTTGAAGTGGGGAGGGACTGTCATTACCCCTGTCCTCCAGATGGTTTAGCAGAGGCCAGGGTATTAGAAGATCTGGCTAAGGTTGTACAGTGAGTAAGGTATCAGAGCCAGGATTCAAACCCTGGCCATGTAGCTCCTCGCTGCAGGAACATCACACTAGGCTGCGCTTCTGCAAAGCCCGTATGCAATGCCTTGGGCTCAGTTAGATGTGTCACAGCCAAATAAACTGCACCAGGCAGGGCAGCATCAATCCTGGCTTCAGTGGAGTCCACACCCACTCCCTAAGGAACAACTGCTGAGATGGGAGGGAATGCCATCTCACAGGGGTTGCAGGAGCCACCTGGTCTCATAGGCATTGCTTCTAGGGCCCTGGCAAGGGTCCCGATTCACAATAGCCAAAAAGTGGAAACTACCCAAATATCCGTCAGCTGATGAATGGATAAATAAAATGTGCTCTATTGAGATAATGACTATCCTACAGCCATGAAGAGAAATGAAGTGTTGATACAGGCTGTGACATGGGTGAACCTCAAAAACACCATGCCAAGGGTGAGAAGCCAGTCATAAAAGTCACATATTGTAGGATTCCATTCATATGCAATGTCCAGAATTGACCAATTTTTTTTAATTCTTTTTTTATTTATTCATTTTAGAGAGGAGACACAGAGTGAGAGAGAGAGAAAGAGAGAAAGGGGGGAGGAGCTAGAAGCATCAACTCCCATATGTGCCTTCACCAGACCAGTGCAGGGTTTTGAACTGGCGACCTCAGTGTTCCCAGGTCGACGCTTTATCCACTGCGCCACCACAGGTCAGGTCAGAATTGACCAATTTATAGACACAGAAAGCAGATTAGTAGTTAACAGGTTGGGGGCAGTGGAGAAGGGAGAGTGACTGCCTGACAACTAAGGAGCTATCTTTTGGGGTGATGGAATGTTCTGGAATTATTGGAAATGGTTGCATGATGTTGTGCAGGTACTAAATTTATATGTACAGGTACTGAATTTCTGTTATGCTTCTTATGTTGATGGCTATTTTCTACCTACACAGGAAAAAATTTAACTGATGGGGTGATGGGGGCAAGTGTCCCCCACCCAGAGGACACAAGGTTAGAATTGAGCTCCCCAGCTGCCTCCCAGACCCCTTTCCAAACTGTCTCCACCTCCCCCAGGCCTGGCTGGACACCCAGGACCGGTGCTTGGGTCACTATGTAAATGGAAAGTGGTTAAAGCCAGAAAACAGGAATTCAGTGCCTTGCCAGGATCCCATCACAGGTATGTGATGTCCCCCAGTCATTAGGGGAGGGACAGGCATCCATACCCCCAGTTATACCCACCAAAGACACCCCGTTCCCTTTGTTCAGGGCCCCGAGGGCAGGGAGCAACTGATGGGGGTAGGAGGCTAAGTTCTGGTTCCCCCTGAAAATAATTATTCTAATATGGTCCCAAGTCCCTGTGCATGATTTCAAAGTCACCACCTACATAAAATCTCTTTCTTGCCTTTGGGAGGCAGTCAGAGCAATGACCAATAAGTTTATCCCCATTTGTCAGATGATAAAACTGAGGCCCTCAGCAGAGCTGGGGACCACCTTTACTGCCCACTCCCAGTCCAGGGAAATCTCAGCCCCCTCCAGTTCTGACATAGCTTCCCTCTTTGATCTGGGTCCGCCTGTCTTCTCCCCAGGAGAGACCTTGGCCAGTTGCCTTGAGGCGCAGGCTGAAGATGTGGCAGCAGCCACAGAGGCAGCCAAGACGGCACTGGCGAACTGGAGCGGACTCCCTGGAGCCTCTCGGGCCCAGAACCTGACCAGGTTCTTTCACTTTAGCATAATGTTTTTCAGGTGATGCAGTTGAGGAGCAGACTGCAGGAAATGGGGAAGGACTTGAGAACAAAGAGTCTAGTTCCCAGCATTCCACTGAATTCATTGGCCACTAAGGCTCATATCGCCAGCATGCCTTTGGGCCTTTAGTGGCTAAGAGGTCCATGTCCCATTATTCACTGGGACTAGTAGTAACAAAGCCTCTATTTCCGAGAATATCCTTGGGGCTCATATAAGTTCTGTTTCTCTGCTGCTCATTGGGGCTGATAGAGCACCAAAGCCCATTTTCCAGCACATTCCTGCGACAGCTAGAGACAAAGATACCATTCCTAAAAGTAACTGAAATTAAAGTTAAGCCCCAGCACCTGTGGGGGTTAGAGGTGGCCAAAATCTTTGTACAGCAGCCTCAGATTTTGTTTTCTGGACTACATTTCCCATAAATCTCGGGTGGCCTCCACCCCTGATATATGGTAAAAATGTCCTAGGGGTTCATGGGGATTATTGTAGTTCAGGTGTATAGCGTGTTCCAAGACTCTCATCAAGCCAAGGGCACTGGGAAGTGATCACCCCCCTTGCTTTCTCCACAGGCTGGCCAAGATGATCCAGAAGCACCAGCGGCTGATGTGGACCCTGGAGTCCCTGGTTACTGGGCGGGCTGTCAGAGAAGTTCGAGACAGGGATGTCCCGCTGGCCCAGCAACTCCTGCAGTATTATGCAGTTCAGGCACACATCCAGGAGGAGGCGCTAGCAGGCTGGGAGCCTATGGGTGAGAAGCCAGAGCCTTTGCCTCCAGTCCCCTCCTCCATCACGACCCAGCAGGGCCTGTCTCAGTTGCCTCATTTGTACTTGCAGGAGTAATTGGTCTCATCTTGTCACCCACGTTTTCCTTCCCTGAGATGATGTGGAGGATTTGCCCGGCCCTGGCTGTAGGTAAATGATGGGCTGGGGGCCAGGACTCTTTGGTCTGAGGGAGGAGGGGGCTAGGGGCTGGGACACCTTGGTCTGAGGGAGGAAGGGGCTGGGGGCTGGGACACCTTGGTCTGAGGGAGGAGGGGGCTAGGGGCTGGGCTCCTGGGTCCTTGAGCTGCCCGCTATCCCCAGGCTGCACTGTGGTGATCCTCGTGCCCCCGGGGTTCCCAACACCCCTCCTCCTGGCCCAGCTGGCAGGGGAGCTAGGCCCATTTCCTGGAATCCTCAACGTGATCAGTGGCCCTGCCTCCCTGGGACCTGTCCTGGCCTCCCAGCCGGGAGTCCAGAAGGTGGCCTTTTGCGGAGCCGTGGAGGTATCTTTAGGGCTGGGAGGGTGACAGAACATGGCTGGGGGGCCAAAAGGCTTTTCCCCCAGCCTGAACCCTTTGGTGGCGGTCCCTTAGGAAGGACGTGTCCTTCGGCGGACCCTGGCGAGCACGGGTCCCGAGCTGGGCTTAGCACTGGGGACCGAGTCTCTGCTGCTGCTGACGGAGGCGGCAGATGTGGACTCGGCTGTGGAGGGCATCGTGGATGCAGCCTGGTCTGACCGCAATGCAGTAAGACCCGTGCTCTGGTCCCTCATGTCCTGGGCCATGCATATCTGTTTCCAGATCTTGGGGCCCTGTGTCTCTATTTATTTTAATTTTCACTTCTTGGTGTCCCAAAGCTGTGTTGACCCCATTGCATGTGTGGGACTCCTCATCTCCTCAGATTTCTGAATCTCCCTGTCTCTCCTAGTCATTCAGGGGCGGGGCCTGTGTCTCTTGTCCTGTAGAACTCCTTGTCATTCTCAGTGTTGATGTCCCTGGTTTTCCATCCTCTGCCTTAACTCTGAATCACCACCTTTCTGTAACTTCACCTTCTGCCTGGGGCCTGGGGCCGCGGAGAGTCTCCAGGGTCCTTGGCCACGTCCCCCTGACCCACCTTTGATCTCTGCATGTGTGTCCCTGAGTCTCAGTCCTCTGTGGAGACCTGTCCTCCACCCCTGACATGGACCCTGAGTTTGCCTACCCTGACATCCCTTTCCCTAACAGGGCGGCCTCCGGCTTCTCATCCAGGAGTCTGTATGGGGTGAGACGGTGCGCCGACTCCAGGCGCGGATGGCACGGCTTCGGGTAGGCCGGGGGCTGGACGGGGCCGTGGACATGGGGGCCCGAGGGGCTGCTGCACATGACCTAGCCCAGCTTTATGTGCAGAAGGCCCAGAGCCAGGGTGCACAGGTGAGCCAGGGGTGCCAGCTCCAGGGGGCGGGGGGAGGAAGGACCTGGGCTTGAGGGAGGAGGGGCTGGAGGCCTGGACTTCTGGGTTCTTGTGAGGAGACACCTGGGAGTGGAATTCTAAGTCTCTTCTTCCTCCCCAGGTGTTTCAGGCTGGCGATGTGCCCTCAGACAGCCCATTCTTTCCCCCCACTTTGATCTCTGACCTGGCCCCAGCCTCCCCATGTACCCAGGCAGAGGTGAGCCCCTTTGGACCCTAGAGACCCTATTCCACCCACCCATCTGCACCCAGGCATGGACAGCAGGAGAGGGAAGCCCCTGGGTGACCATCTGGTCTGGATCGGGGGCTGCTGACAGCTGGACGCTGGCCCCTGATGGGTGGGGTGTTGGAGAAAGGGGCTGGCCAGACTGCTTGAACTTTCTTGTCACCCTTCCAGGTGCCATGGCCTCTGGTCGTGGCCTCCCCATTCCGCACAGCCAAGGAGGCACTGGCCATGGCCAACGGGACACCCCGAGGAGGCAGTGCCAGTGTGTGGAGCGAGAGACTGGGGCAGGCCCTGGAGCTGGGCTACGGGTCAGTTGGCATCAACTGGGGCACAGCCGGCGGCCTGTTGAGATGGCCTACACTTTGGTCTTCGTGTCTCTGTCTTCTCTGGGTCTCTCTCCCCCGGCTGCTCTGACTCACCACACCCTCAACTTGCTGTTTTTCTCTCTGACATTCCTGTCTCCCATAGGCTCCAGGTGGGCACGGTCTGGATCAATGCCCACAGCCTCAGAGACCCTGCGGTGCCCTCAGGTGGCTGCAGGGAGAATGGGTCGTCCTGGCATGGAGGCCTAGATGTGAGTGCGCCCTGTCCCCGCCCAAAGCCACCCTTCATTGGCCTTGTGCTCACCTTACATCCCCTTGACACTGTTCCTCTCACAGGGTCTGTATGAGTATCTGCGACCCTCAGGAACTGCTGCTCGGCTGCCCTACCTTTCTAAGGATCTAAACTATGACACCTTTGGCCTTGCTGTCCCCTCAACCCTACCAGCTGGGCCTGAAACAGGTCCCAGGTGGGCTGTTCCAGGGACTGCAACTCCCTCCCTGGGGGTGGGGGAGGGGCAAAGGGCAGTTGTGTCAGGCTCTCCCTGGGCTGAAGTGGGGTTCATGAGAGCCATCGAGGGGTCACTGAGTTCCTCTGAGAATTTCATTCTGGGTCTTATGACCTCTTACCCGCCATGATTGGAGCCTCAGTTCTGCTCAAGGAAGGTCTGTGATTTCCCAGAGTCTCATGGGGCCAAGAACTTAGAGTCACCCACAGTCCTCATGGGAGCTAGAGTGGTCCATCCAGTGGGGTGGCTCATGGGGTTCAAGCAGAACACACCTTCATGCCTCACCCTCCTCCAGCCCAGCGCCCCCTTATGGGCTCTTCGTGGGGGGCCGTTTCCAGGCTCCTGGGGCCCGGAGCTCTAGGCCCATCCAGGACTCTCAGGGTCATCTCCATGGCTATGTGGCCGAGGGTGGAGCCAAGGACATCCGAGGTGCTGTGGAGGCTGCTCAGCAGGCTGCCCCTGGGTAAGCGGGGTCACGAAAGAAAACCCAAGAGTTCTGAAATGTCAGAGAGTGTAGTCTGGAACCCCAGATGGCTGATAGGTTATGGGTTCTGGAACTCGAGGGCCCGTACTCTGGAGGCTAAGCTCCCATGGCTGATGGAATACGGGTCTGGCCCCTCACTCTCCTTGAGCAAATGAGCTATTGGGCTTTGGCCCCTGTGATAAGGAGGAAGGCCCCCTGTTAAGAGCCAGGACCAGGATTCCAGCCCTCCATGTGCACTGTCCACCCACAGCTGGGTGGGCCAGTCACCAGGGGCCCGGGCAGCCCTGCTATGGGCACTGGCAGCTGCCCTGGAGCGCCGGGAGTCCACATTGACCTCGAGGCTAGAGAGAGACGGAGCAGAGGCCAAGGCTGCCAAGGCAGAGGTGGAGCTGAGCATCAGGCGGCTTCGGGCCTGGGGGGCCCGAGCCCAGGCCCAGAGCCACAGCCTGCAGGTGAGAGGGGTCTATGGGAGGGCAGATGAGGGCGCAGTCTGGAGTAGGGTCAAACAAAGACTCTAGAATGTGTCAGACCTGGGGCCCAAGTTGTGATCACCAGCAAGAAACCTCACCTCTCCCTGTATCTCGATTTCCTCGTCTGTATAATGGGCATATGGCCGCCTGACCAGGCAGTGGCGCAATGGATAGAGCATTGGACTGGGATGTGGAGGACCCAGGTTCGAGACCCCGAGGTCACCAGCTTGAGCGTATTATTTAAAGTCCCTCTCTCACCTGACCAGGCGGTGGCGCAGTGGATAGAGTGTCGGACTGGGATGCGGAAGACCCAGTATCGAGACCCTGAGGTCACCAGCTTGAGTGCTGGCCCATCTGGCTTGAGCAAAAAGCTCGCCAGCTTGGACCCAGGGTTGCTGGTTCCAGCAAGGGATTGCTCGGTCTGCTGAAGGCCCGCGGTCAAGGCACATGTGAGAAAGCAATCAATGAACAACTATGATGTCGCAATGGCAACGAAAAACTAATGATTGATGCTTCTTACCTCTCTCCATTCCTGTCTGTCTGTCCCTATCTATCCCTCTCTTTGACTCTCTCTCTGTCCCTGTAAAGTCCCTCTCTCTGACTCTCTCTGTATCTGCCACACACAAAAATAATAATAATTTTTTTTAAATGGGCATATGGCCGCCTGACCAGGCGGTGGCGCAGTGGATAGAGCGTCAGACTGGGATGCGGAAGACCCAGGTTCGAGATCCTGAGCTTGCCAGCTTGAGCGCGGGCCCATCTGGCTTGAGCAAAAACTCGTCAGCTTGGACCCAAGGTCGCTGGCTCCAGCAAGGGGTTGCTCGGTCTGCTGAAGGCTCGCGGTCAAGGCACATGTGAGAAAGCAATCAATGAACAACTAAGGTGTTGTGACGGCAATGAAAAACTAATGATTGATGCTTCTCATCTCTCTCTCTTCCTATCTGTCTGTCCCTATCTGTTCCTCTCTCTGATTCTCTTTCTCTGTCAAAAAAAAAAAAATGGGCATATGGCCCATCTCGGATTAGGGTTTCAAATTGTTAGTAACAAATGACTGAGCCATGAAATCAATTTAATGGATTGTAGCCATGATTTTCTTTTTTATTTGACAGTTTTTAAAGTTCAGCTTTAAATACGTATAGGTATAATACGTATATAGTAAACTATATTGTCTCAGATGTACAGTTTGATGACGTTTGACAAATACGTACATTTATATAATCACAATCAGCCTGACCAGGCTGTGGCGCAGTGGATAGAGCATCAGACTGGGAGGTGGAGGACCCAGGTTCGAGACCCTGAGATCGCTAGCTTGAGTGTGGGCTCATCTGGTTTGAGCAAGGCTCACCAGCTTGAGCCCAAGGTTGCTGGCTCGAGCAAGGTGTCACTTGATCTGCTGTAGCCCCCTGGTCTAGGCACATATGAGAAATCAATCAATGAACAACTAAGGAGCTGCAATGAACAATTGATGTTTCTGATCTCTCTCCCTTCCTATCTGTCTCTCTCTCTGACTCTCTGTCTCTGCCACACACACACACAATATATAT
Organism: Rhynchonycteris naso; assembly: GCA_037038555.1. NCBI lineage: Eukaryota > Metazoa > Chordata > Mammalia > Chiroptera > Emballonuridae > Rhynchonycteris > Rhynchonycteris naso. The sequence continues at coordinate 248,199,802 of CM072997.1, read as the reverse complement.
ATATAATCACAATCAGTACACAACATTTTCATCACCCCAGAGGGTTCCCCTCGTTCCTTTGTGGCCAGTCCTCTTCCCCCCCCCACTCCAAGTGCTTGGCAACCACTAAATTTTCTAAACTTTTAGTGTCAGATCTTATAATATTCTTTCTTCCAGGGGATCGTAAGAGGAATCGTCCTATGGCTTGCTTTGTGTCTGGTGTCTTTCATTGCTTTAAGATTCAGCCATGTTGCATATATCACTATATCCCTTTCTCTTCCCCACTATATTCCTTTTTTTTTTTTTTTAAGATTATATTTATTCATTTTAGACAGGGGAGAGAGAGAGAGAAGGGGGAAGGAGCAGGAAGCATCAACTCCCATATGTGCCTTGACCAGGCAAGCCCAGGGTATCAAACCGGCGACCTCAGCATTCCAGGTCAACAAGGCTTTATCCACTGCACCACCACAGGTCAGGCCCCACTATATTCCTTTTTATTGCTGAATAGTAGTCTGTTATGTGTGCACCATATTTCTTCCTGCATTTACCAGTTGCTAGAAAGGGGAATATTTCCAACCTTTGGCCTTGATGAATAAGCAATTTGTATATATATATATGAGGGTTACTTTTTTCTTAATTGATTTTTTTTTATTTCTTTTTATTTTTATTTATTTTATAGAGGAGACATAGTGAGAGAGAGAGAGAGAGAAAGAGAGAAAGGGGGGAGGAGCTGGAAACATCAACTCCCATATGTACCTTGACCAGACCAGTACAGGTTTTGAACTGGCGACCTCAGTGTTCCCAGGTCGACGCTTTATCCACTGCACCACCACAGGTTAGGCTCTTAATTGATTTTTGAGTGAGAGGAAGGGAGGGAGAGAGAGAGAGAGAGACAGGAACATTGATCTGTTCCTGTATGTGCCCTGACCAGGAATCCAACCAGCAACCTCTGCACATCAGGATAATACTTTAACCAATTGAGCTATCTGGCACCAGGGCTGTTTTTTCTTTTTTCTTTTTTTTTTTAATATAAGTTTTTACTGCTCTTGAGTAAATACCTAGGAATCAGATTGCTAGATTGTGTGATACCTGCATATTTAATTTTACGAGAAACCACTAAACAGTTTTTCAAAGTGCTGTACCATTTTGCTATCTCACCAGCAACATGTGTTTAATTTTCTCTATATACCCTCACCAACATTGTAGAAATACCAATTTTTACTTAAAATTTTAGCCATTTTTCTTCCTGATCTGTGGTGGCTCAGTGAGTAAAGCATTGACCCGGAATGCTGAGGTCACAGGTTTGAAACCCTGGGCTTCTTGGTCAAGGCATATACGACAAGCAATCAAGCAATTGATGAACAACTAAAAAGAAGCAAATGTGAGTTGATACTTCCTGCTACCCCCCTCTTTTCTCTGTAAAATCAACAAATTTTTTAAATTTTATTTTAGTTTTTTTTTTTTAGCGAGAACGGGGTACAGATAGGAATGAACAGACAGGAAGAGAGAGAGATGAGGATTGAGGAGTATCAACTCATATGTAATTGCAGCACCTTAATTTTTCATTGATTGCTTCTCATATGTGCCTTGACCCTGGGGGGCTCCAGCTGAGCCAGTGACCCCTCACTCAAGTCAGTGACATTGGATTTCAAGCCAGCGACCATGGGGTCATGTTTATGATCCCACACTCAAGCCAGCGACCCCATGCTCAAGCCAGATGAGCCTGCACTCAAGGCAGCAACCTTGGGGTTTCGGACCTGGGTCCTCAGCATCCCAGACTGATGCTCTATCCACTGCGCTATCACCTGGTCAGGCACAAATAAAATCTTTAAAATAATTTTTTTAGCTATTTTCACAGGTATGTGATTATACCTCATTGTGGCTTTAGTTTTCATTTCCCTAATGATCAGTCTTTAGTGGTGCTGAGCATCTTTTCATGTGCCTGTTTGCTATTTATATCTCTAGAGTGAAGTGAATTGTAACATCCTTAAGCCTTTATAATTAGTTTTATTGGTGAGTTCAAGAATTCTTTCTTGGCCCTGGCCAGTGGCTCAGTGGCTAGAGCGTCAGCCCAGCATATGGACATCCCAGGTTTGATTCCTGGTCAAGGCACACAGGAGAATCGACCATCTGCTTCTCTCTCCCTCATTCTCCACCATCTCTCCCACAGCCAGTGTCTCAATTGATTCAAGCGTCAGCCCACGGTGCTGAGGATGGCTCGATTGGTCCAAGTGTGCCAGCCTCAGGCACTAAAAATAGCTCAGTTGATTCAAGCATTGGCTCCAGACAGGGGTTGCCAGGTGGATCCTGGTCAGGGAGTGTACGAGAGTCTGTCTCTGTATCTCCCCTCCTCTCCCTTAAAGAAAAAGAAAGTTCTTTATTTTTATTTACTAATTGATTGGAGAGAGAGAGGGAGAGTGAGAGAGAAACGTCAGTTTGTTGTTCCACTTATTTATGCATTCATCAGTTGATTCTTGTATGTACCCTAACTGGGTATTGAAACTGCCACCTTGGCATATCTGGACGATGCTCTAACCAACTGAGCTACCCGGCCTGGGCCTCCCTGTGACTGTTATGTAAATTTGTACTTCTTAATCTCCTTAGCATTTCCCCCAGACCTCTAACCTTCCCTCTAGCAACCCTCTGTTTTCTGTGTCTTTGAGTCTATTTCTATTTTGCTTATTCATTTATTTTGCTGTTTACATTTCACATATAAGTGAAATCATATAGTATTTGTTTTTCTCTGACTGACTTATTTCACTTAGCATAATACTCCAGGTCCATTCATGTTCTCACAAATGGTAATATTTTATTCTTTTTCATGGCCGAGTACTATTCTGTTGTGTATATATGTACCACCACTTTTTCATCCACTCATCTATCATTTTTTATTTTTTATTTTTGTAGCAGAGACAGAGAGAGTCAGAGAGAGGAACAGGTAGGGACAGACAGGAAGGGAGAGGGATGAGAAACATCAGTTCTTCGTTGCAGGTCCTTAGTTGCTCATTGATTGATTTCTCATATGTGCCTTGACCAGGGGCTACAGCAGACCGAGTGACCCCTTGCTTGAGCCAGCAACCTTGTGCTTATGCTGGTGAGCTAGCTCACACCAGATGAGCCCGCGCTCAAGCTGGCGACCTCGGGCTCTCAACCTGGGTTCTCCACATCCAGTCTGATGCTCTATTCACTGTACCACCACCTGGTCAGGCCACTCACCTATTGATGGACACTTGGGTTGCTTTCATATCTTGGCTATTGTAAATACTGTATCACTGTAATGAACATAAAGGTGGATATATCTTCAAATTAGTGTTTTGGGTTTCTTTGGATATATACCCATAAATGGAATTGCCAGGTCATAAGGCAGTTCTATTTTTAACGGAACTTCCTTACTGTTTTCCTTAATGACTGCACCAATCTGCATTCCCAACAGTGCACTAGGGATCCCTTTCCTCTGCATTGTTGTCAACACTTGTTTGTTTATTTATTAATGAGAGCCATTCTGACAGGTGTGAGGTATATCTCATTGTGTTGTTAATTTGCATTTCATTGATCATTAGTGATGTTGAGATTTTTTTTTATATGTCTGTTGGCCATCTGTGCGTCCTCTTTGGAGAAGTGTCTATTTAGGTCCTCTGCCCTTTTTTTGTATGTGACAGACAGAGAGAGGGACAGATTGGAACAGAGAGGAAGGAAGGGAGATAGATGAGAATAAGCATCAATTCTTTGTTGCAACTCCTTCATTGTTCATTGATTGCTTTCTCATATGTGCCTTGACTGGGGGGGCTACAGCAGAGCAAGTGACCCCTTGCTCAAGCCAACGACCTTGGGCTCAAACCAGTGAGTGACCTTGGGCTTCAAGCCAGCAACCTTGTACTCAAGCCAGCAACATTGGGCTTCAAGCCAGCAACCTTTGGGCTCAAGCCAGCAACCATAGGGTCACGTCTATGATCCCACACTCAAGCCAGTGACCCTGCACTCAAGCTGGTGAGCCCACACTCAAGCTGGTGACCTCGGGGTTTCAAACCTGGGTCCTCTGCATCCCAGTCCAACTTTCTATCCACTGCATCACAACCTGGTCAGGTGGTCCTCTGCCCATTTAAAAAATTTTTATTTTATTTTTTGCGTGAGAGAAAAAGACAGATGAGACATGTCAACTCATAGTTGCATCACTTTAGTTGTTCATTGATTACTTCTCATACATGCCTTGACTGGGGGTCTCAAGCTGAGCGAGCGACCTTGGGTTTCAAGCCAGCGGCCTTTGGGCTCAAGCCACAGGGTCATTTTGATGATCCCACACTCAAGCCAGCACCCTCCAGGTTTCAAACCTGGGTCCTTAGCATCCCAGGTCGATATTGTATCCACTGCACCACCACCAGTCAGGCCCTGTGCCCACTTTTTAATTGAATTAGTTGGGTTTTTTGATGTTCAGTTGTATGAGTTCTTTGTAAATTTTGGATAGTACCATCTTATCAGATGTATCACTGGGAAATATGTTCTCACACACAGCAGGTTGTCTTTCATTTTGTTGGTGGTCTCCTTCAATATGCAAAACTTTTCAGTTTCATTTGTTTTTTCTTTTGTATCCCTTTCCTGAAATGATATATCAGAAAAAATATGACTAAGAGAAATGTCAGAGTGCTTACTGCCTGTGTTTTCTTCCAGGAGTTTTATGGTTTTGAGTCTTAAATTTAAGTTTTTAATCCATTTTGAGTTTATTCTTGTATGTGGTATAAGAAGGTGTTCTAGTTTCATATTTTGGCATGTATTCACCCAATTTTACCAACACTATTTATTGAATGGACTATTTTTATCCCATTGTATGTTCTTGCCTTCTTTGTCATATACTGATTGACTTTATAAGCTTAGATTCATTTCTGGGTTCTCTATTCTGTTCCATTGATCTATATGTCTGTTACTATACCAGTATCATGCTGTTTTGATTACTATAGCCTTGTAATATAGTTGATATCAGGTAGCATGATACCTCCAACTTTGTTCTTCTTTCTCAAGATTGTTGTGGCTATTCATGGTCTTTTGTCATTCCATAAAACTTTCTGGGTTGGCCTGACCTGTGGTGGCGCAGTGGATAAAGCGTCGACCTGGGAACACTGAGGTCGCCAGTTCAAAACCCTGCACTGGTCTGGTCAAGGCACATATGGGAGTTGATGCTTCCAGCTCCTCCCCCCTTTCTCTCTTTCTCTCTCTCTCTCTCTCTCTCATTCTCTCTGTGTCTCCTCTCTAAAAAATGAATAAAATATATATATAAAAAAAAAACTTTCTGGGTTGTTTGTTCTAGTTCTTTAAAAAAATGCCATTGGTATTTTGATAGGGATTGAATTGAATAGATTGCTTTGGGTAGTATGACATTTTAATAATGTTAATTTTCCTATCCATGAATATGGTATATGCTTCTATTTACTTGTCTCTTCTTCATTTTCTTTCTTCAGTGTCTCATAATTTTCTGAGTACAGATCTTTTACATCCTTGGATAAATTTATTTTTAGAGTTTTTTTGGGAGGGTGCAATTGTAAGTGGGATTTTTTTTAAGCTTCTTTTTCTAATAGCTTATTATTGGGGTATAAAAATGCAGACAAGTCCAGGCCAGATGGCTCAGTTGGTTGAAGCATCATCCTGATATACAAAGGTTGTGGGTTTGATCCCCAGTCAGGGCACATACAGGAACAGATCGATGTTTCTGTCTGTCTCCCTTCCTCTCTCCTCTTTCTTGAAATAAATAAATAATCTTTTGTACTGATCAGGCTGTGGGGCAGTGCATAGAACATCGAACTGGGATGCGGAGGACCCAGGTTTAAAACCCCTAGGTTGCCGACTTGAGTGCGGGCTCATCTGGTTTGAGCAAGGCTCACCAGCTTAGACCCAAGGTCATGGGCCTGAGCAATGGGTCACTCAGTCTGCTGTAGCCCCCCAGTCAAGACACATATAATAAAGCAATCGATGAACAACTAGGGTGCCGCAACAAAGAATTGATGCTTCTCATCTCTCTCCTGTCTATCTGTCCCTCTCTCTGTCTTTGTCACAAAAATAAATAACTAAACAAACAAGCTTTTTAAAAATGCAACCAATTTATGAGCATTAATTTTGTATTCTGGTACTTTACTAAATTCATTTGTCAGTCCTAGTAGATTTTGGTGGAATCTTTACAGTTCTATATATACCATATCATGCTAACTGCAGATTATGACAGTTTCACTTTTTCCTTTCTAATCTGAATGCCTTTTATTTTTTCTTCTTGTCTGATTACTGTGGCTAGGACTTTCAGTACAATGGAATTCCTCTCTTGTTCCTGATTTTAAGGGAAATGCTTGCTCTTTAGTTTTTCTCTGTTAAATGTGATGTTTCTTTCCTTCATGAAGAAGTCCCTTTAACATTTCATGTAATACTAGTTTGGTGGTGATGAACTCCTATAGCTTTTTCTTGTCTGGGAAACTCTTTATCTCATCTTCAATTTTTTTTTTCAAGTGAGAAGAGGAGAAATAATGAGACAGACTCCTGCATGTGCCCCAACCATTATCCACCTGGCAGCCCCTGTCTGGGGTCAATGCTCAAAGCAACTGAGCTCTCCTCAGTGTCTGAGGCCAACACTCAGACTAATCAAGTCACTGACTGCAAGAGGGGGAGAGGAAGAAAATGGGGAGAGCTAGGGCAAGAGAAGCAGATGGTCACTTCTCATTTGTGCCCTAAGCGAGGATTGAATCCGGATATCCACATGCTGGGCTGATGCTCTTATCCACTGAGCCAAGTGGCCAGGGCTCTCTTCTTCAATTTTAAATGATAGCCTTGCTGGGTAGAGTAGTCTTGGTTATATAGGTCCTTGCTTTTTATCACTTTAAATATTTTGTGCCAATCCCTTCTGGCCTGAAACATTTCTGTTAAGAAATCAGCTGACAGTCTTATGGAAGCTCCCTTGTAGGTAACTAACTGTCTTTATCATACTGCTTTTAAAATATTTCTCTTTGTCTTTAACCTTTGCCATTTTAATTATGATGTGTCTTGGTGTGAGCCTCTTTTGATTCATCTTGTTTGGGACTCTTTGCATTTCCTGGACTTGTGTGTCTTTTTCCTTCACCGGGTTAAGGAAGTTTTCAGTCATTGTTTCTTCAAATAGGTTCTCTATCCTTTGTTCGTTCTTCTCTATAATGCAGATGTTGTTATGCTTGATGTTGTCCCAGAGGTTCATTAAAAGACCCTCATTTTTTAAATTCATTTTTCTTTTTGTTGTTCTGAGTGGATGTTTTCTGCTACCTTGTCTTCCAAATTGTGGACTCCATTCTCTGCTTCATCTATTCTGTTGATTCTTTCTAGTATATTTTTTATTTCAGTTAGTATATTCTTCATTTCTGATTGTTTCTTTTTTATGGATTCTATTACCTGTTTTATGCTATTGAAGTTCTCCCTAACTTTTTTTTTCCCAAGAGATAGAGAGAGTTTGACCTGTGGTGTTGCAGTGGATAAAGCATCAACCTAGAATGCTGAGGTTGCATCAAAACCATGGGCTTGCCTGGTCAAAGCATATATGGGAGTTGATGCTTCCTGCTCCTCCCCTCTTCTCTCTTTTTCTCTCTTGTCTAAAATGATGAAATCAAAAAAATATATAAACATGTAAAAAAAAGAGAGAGAGAGGGAGGCAGAGACAGGAAGGGAGAAAGATGAGAAGCATCAGCTTGTAATTGTGGCACTTTAGTTGTTCATTTATTACTTCTTATATGTGCCTTGTCTGGGGGGGCTCCAGCCAAACCAGTGACCCTTTGCTCAAACCAGCAATCTTGGTCTTTAAGCCAGTGACCTTTGGGCTCAAGCCAGCAACCATGGTATCCTGTTGATCCCACACCAAGCCAGTGACCCAGCACTCAAACTAGTGAGCCTGTGATCAAGCCAGTTAAACCTGTGCTCAAGCTGGTGATTTTGGGGTTTTGAGCCCAAGACCTCAGTATCACAGGTCAATACTCTTATCTATTGCGCCACCACTGGTCAGGCCCTTGAGCATCCTTAAAACCATTGTTTTGAGCTCTGAATCTGGTAGATTGCTTGCCTCCATTTTATTTAGTTCTTTCTCTGGGAATTTCTCTTGTTTTCATTTGGGCATTGTTCTTTGTCTCTCATGTTGGCTGCCTATCTTTGTTTTTTTTAAATTTTTTTTTTATTTATTCATTTTAGAGGAAAGGGAGAGGGAAAGAGAAAAGGGGGGGAGGAGCAGGAAGCTTCAACTCCCATATGTGCCTTGACCAGGCAAGCTTAGGGTTTTGAACCGGTAACCTCAGCATTCCAGGTCAACGCTTTATCCACTGCGCCACCACAGGTCAGGCCTATCTTTGTTTTTTGTGTGTATTAGGTAGATCTGCATCTTCCAGTCTTGGTAGAGTGGATTTATGTTGTAGGTGGCCTGTGGGGCCCAATGGCTTAGTCTCTGTGATCACCTGAGCCTGGTACTCCAGGTTTGTCCCTTGTATGGGTTAAGTGTGCCCTCCTGTTATAGGTGAGCTTTGATAGCTGTTGGCACATCTGTAGGTAGGGCTGACCCTCAAGATGGCTGGCTGTGAGGATTAGCTACAACCACAGTATATACAAGCAGCTGTGTGAGGGCTGACCCCACAAAGTGGAATTCACCACAGCAGGGTCTGGTGCTAAGACCTCCCTTTGGGTATGGCACTTTGGAGCTAATCAGGTAGTGCTCTGTTGTGGTCCAAAGCCAGCCACCAGACGTCTTGGTTCTGGGGCCTATTGGGAGGGACTCCAGTGCAGGTCAATGTTAGACGCTGCCTGTGACCATCTCTGGGCTACCTGTTAAGAGCTAGAAAGCAATTCGTGGTTGGTAGCTTCCTGTGCTGGGCCAGGGTGCATGTGGGAGGGGCCGAGCTGAGCACTGAGGCTGGCTGCCACCAGCACCAGGCCCAGGGCAGGTCAGCAAAAGGCCCAAGGCACCCTGAGATCCGCAAGTGTGCCACCACTTGCAGGTTGCCCTTTAGGCTTAGCCTCTGAAAGAGCCTCAGGTGGTACATGAGTTGTGTGAGTCAGTTTCTCGGGGAGTCATGCATTGGTGTGATTGGTATTCACCAGGTTAATACAATTTCAAACTCTGCACCAATGTTGGCTCTGAGGCCACTCAGTGAAAGCCCTCAGGGAATATCAATGCCAGTGGCCACTCACCCACGACCTTCAGACCTATGCAGAGGGCCTATGCAGAGGGTCAGGGTCTCCAGGAGTCATAAGGGTGAAGCTAGTAGAGTTCACCAGGCTAAAGCAGATTAAGATTTGGCCAGTGGAGGGAGTGCTTAACACTGTAAAGGTAGCACCTGTTGGCCATGCAGAGAGACGGCCTCATCTTGAAGCCAAACAGCTCAGTTTCTCCTTATGTGTCTCTAGTACCCCCACCCCCCACCCCCCCTACCCCCCCACCCCACCCTGACCAGGCGGTGGCGCAGTGGATGGAGCGTCGGACTGGGATGCGGAAGACCCAGGTTCGAGACCCCAAGCTTGCCAGCTTGAGCGCGGGCCCATCTGGCTTGAGCAAAAGCTCTTCAGCTTGGACCCAAGGTCGCTGGCTCCAGCATGGGGCGGCTCGGTGTGCTGAAGGCCCGGGTCAAGGCACATGTGAGAAAGCAATCAATGAACAACTATGGTGTTGCAAGGGCAACGAGAAACTAATGATTGATGCTTCTCACCTCTCTCTGTTCCTGTCTGTTTGTCCCTATCTACCCCTCTCTCTGACTCTCTCTCCGCTCCTGTAAAAAAAAAAAAAAAGAAAGAAACACTCATCATATAACCCAGCCATGATTCCCGAGTACTTATCTTGATAAATTTAATTTCTAGGTTTTAACCCAATAGAAGTGGAAGCATATGTCCACACAGGACTTATGCACAAATGTTTATAGCAGCATTTCTCATAGTAAAAACTCAAAGCAACCCAGTTAGTTGTCCCTCAGTAGGTTAATAGATAAGCAAAATATGGCACCTCCTCACAATGGAATCCTACTCGGCAATCAGAGGACATGAACACACCACAACATGGGTGAACCTCCAAACCACTGTGCTGAGGGAAAGAAGTCAGATGGAAAAGGACATAGACGGTGTGGTTCCACATCTAGAAAATTCTAGAAAATACAGATTAGCCTGGCTTATGGTGGCACAGTGGGATAAAGCATCAACCTGGAATGCTGAGATGGCCAGTTCAAAACCCTGGACTTGCCTGGTCAAGGCACACACAGGAAGCAACTTCTACAAGTTGATGCTTCCAGCTTCTACTCCGTCTCTCTCTCTCTCTCTCTCTCTTTCTCTCCTCTCTCTAAAAATCAAGTAAAATAAAAGAAATATATATAGCCTGACCAGGCAGTGGTGCAGTGAATAGAGTGTCGGACTGGGACGCAGAGGACCCAGATTCGAAACCCTAAGGTCGAGGTTGCCAGCTTGAGCCCAAGGTCTCTGGATTGAGCAAGGGGTCACTTGCTCTGCTGTACCCCCCCACCATCAAGATACATGTGAGAAAGCAATTAATGAACAACTAAGGTGTCACAACGAAGAATTAATGCTTCTCATCTCTTCCTATCTGTCCCTCCCTCTGTCTCTCAAAAAAAAAAAAATTTATATATATATATATATATATATATGGAGAGAGAGAGAGAGATATTAATCTATAAGTAGAAAAAGGTCAGTGGTTGTCTGAGGACAGAGAGGGTTCATGTAGGGGTTGGAGGGAAGTACCACAAAGAAGCACAGGGAGATCTGGGGGGTGAACTTCATTACCTTCATTGTGGTGGTGGTTTTCCGGGTGTATGCATATGCCAAAACTTATCAAATCCCTTTAAAATGTGTGCAGTGTAGTGAACGTCAGTTATAATGTGTTTTTGTTGTTGTTGTTGTTTTTACAGGGACAGAGAGAGAGAGTCAGAGAGAGGGATAGATAGGGACAGACAGACAGGAACAGAAAGAGGTGAGAAGCATCAATCATTAGTTTTTGTTGCCGTTGGGACGTCATAGTTGTTCATTGATTGCCTTCTCACATGTGCCTTGACCGTGGGCCTTCAGCAAACTGAGCAACCCCTTGCTAGTCCAAGCTGACGAGCTTTTTGCTCAAGCCAGGTGGGCCTGCGCTCAAGCTGGCGAGCTCAGGGTCTCGAACCTGGGTCTTCCGCATCCCAGTCCGACGCTCTATATACTGCGCCACTGCCTGGTCAGGCTAAAGTGTTATTTTTAATGTATACACAAACAAACCCACAGGCCAGAATCTGAGCCCTCTATACACATTAGCTCATTTCATTTTAACAGCAAATCTCTGAGGTAGCTATTATTATTATCCTTACTTGAAGATGAGAAACTAAGGCCCAGAGAGGTTAAGTAACTTGCGTGGTATCACACAACTAATGAATAGTAGAGCTGGGGCTTGAACCCTGGCCATCTGGCTCTGAACCATCACCTGGTTATACTGTTATTGGAGTTGTTATGGAAAAGGGAAGATGGGATGTGAGGACGAAAGGGACGGGTAATGGAGGGTAGTCAAGTACCTCTGCCCCACCCGTGACCTCCCACCTGTCCCTGCAGGTTGCTGAGCTGAGAGGCCCTGTGCTCCGACTTCGGGAGCCACTGGGGGTACTGGCTATTGTGTGCCCGGACACATGGCCCCTGCTTGCCTTCATGTCCCTACTGGCCCCTGCCTTGGCCTATGGCAACACCGTGGTGTTGGTGCCCAGTGGGACTTGTCCCATCCCCGCCTTGGAAGTCTGCCAGGTATGGATGCCTGCCTGCTGCTACTCCTAGCAGCCCCTGGGGCAACAGACAGATGAAAGGTGCCCAAGGCCTACAGGGAGAGGCTCTCCTCCTCACCTCTTGGTAACCATGGCAACCCCAATCCAGGAATCCAAGTCTGCAACTCCTCTAGATCCAGTAACCATATTCTTCAGACCACGAGCCTTCACTAGTCATGACCCCAGTCCCATTTTTTCTGAGTGACCTGTGCCATTGCCCCAGATGCTCACTCCCCTGCCCCTACTGCCCTTGGGTTCTCAGACTCCTTCCCTCCCAACCCTAGTTGGCCCATTCTCTCTGCCCCCTAGGATATAGCCACCTTGTTGCCAGGGGGCCTGGTGAACGTGGTAACAGGAGATCGGGACCACCTGACCCGCTGTCTGGCCTTGCACCAGGATGTCCAGGCCCTGTGGTATTTTGGATCTGCCCAGGTACCCTTTGTTTTGACATCTTCTGGCTCTTCCTTTTCTGGAAACATGGCTCTGCCCCCTTAAAACTTCCATTGCTAAGGGGGGGGAATTCCTTGGCAACCAGGTTTTGAAGGGCCTGTCCCTTTAGCGCCCTAGTTGCTAAGGAAGAGAATGTGCTTAGCAACAAGGACCTGACAACTTACCTAGCACAAAGACCTGATCTTACTGGACAACCCATTGCTAAGGACCACATCCTAGCAACAGACTTAGAAGCCCGTAGTCTACCCTCTTTAAATTTTCTGGGGACTCCTTGTCAGCAAAAAACTCAGACCCCACTGGAACATGGGCTGCTCACTGGAAGGAAGTTCCCTAGCCACAAAGGTCAGCCCCATTTCCCTCAACATCTGGAAGGTTTGCTTGCCAGGAGCTGAGCATTACAGCCACAGGGCTGAGGTCAAGCCCTCATGCCCCTTCTCAGTAATAGTTCTTGTTGCCAAGGAAGCAGCTGCTGGTTACAGAAGCTGGAGTAAACACCGGTCCCCTGTCTCCATGCCAGGGCTCCCAGTTTGTGGAATGGGCCTCAGCAGGAAACCTGAAGCCCGTGTGGGTGAACATGGGCTTCCCACGGGCCTGGAATCAGGAGGCCGAAGGGGCAGGCCCAGAGCTAGAGCTTCGAGCAGCACGGACCAAGGCCCTGTGGCTGCCTATGGGTGACTGACACCTGAGTGCCACCCACTTGAATTTGGACGGAGAAGAATTGGACCTCAAGCAGACTCTAGAAACCTGAAGTTTTCCTCTTATTTTGGTTTCCATGACCTCAAATAAATTCTGACCAACCTTGGCTCTGCTTCTAAGGGTGGGAGGAAGCAGTAACTTTTAGTCTCTTGGAGGTCACTTTAGTTCTGTGACTTAGCAGCCTGGTGGGCTGGCTTTAGTACAACACAGTGTTTGTGAAACAGATAAAGGGGACTTTGAGAAGCCCAGGACAGGACAGCAGGGCCTCCTGTTTCTTCTGTTCTTCTCCATCAGGCAGCTCCTGTTCTTTAACATTCTCTGCCTATGCATTGCTTCGGAATCCATGGTGTGCTGGTATAAAATAAAACACTTAATAGCTCTGCTGAATAAAGAGCCCTGGTGATGCCTAACCTGTGGTGGCGCAGTGGATAAAGCGTCGACCTGGGAACACTGAGGTCGCCAGTTCAAAACCCTGCACTGGTCTGGTCAAGGCACATATGGGAGTTGAGCTTCCAGCTCCTCCCCCCTTTCTCTCTTTCTCTCTCTCTCTCTCTCTCTCACTCTGTGTCTCCTCTCTAAAATGAATAAAATAAAAATTAAAAAAAATTTTAAAGAGCCCTGGTGAGGAACTTGTGCCAGTTTCCATGGTGTAAATGTTCCCACCATGTCAGCTGTTCCCATGAGCTCCCTCAGTATACTAGTTTTAGAATTCTTTTTGATGCAAAGAACCCACTGACACTAGCTTAGGATAAAAGGTAAGCTACAGAGACACCTTGGAGAAGACAGAACAAGATACACAAGATACACATCCAAGTGCCTCAGGTCCTGAGAAACTAAATGCAGGCATGGGACCAGGGCAGGTGCTTGCTTTCTTATTTTATTTTATAAATTATTATTTTTTAAGTGAGAGGAGGGGAGATAGACAAGCTCACGCATGCACCCCACTGGGATCCACCCAGCAACCCTGTCTAGAACTGATGCTCAGTATCAAGCTATTTTTAGCACCTGAGGCTGACAGGCTCGGACCAATCAAGCTATCCTCAACCGGCAAGTGCTTTCTGTGGGCCACGTGATTTCTTGTATCTCTGCCAGTCTGCTTCATTCAAGTCTTTTTTTTTTTTTTTTTTTTTTTTTTTGAGGCAGGGAGAGAGTGGGGGTTGGGGGAACAGATAGGGACAGACAGACAGGAAGGGAGGGAGATGAGAAACATCAGTTCTTCATTGCAGTTCCTTAGTTGTTAATTGATTTATTTCTCATATGTATTTTGACCACGGGGCTACAGCAGACCGAGTGACCCCTTGCTCAAGCCAGCGACTTTGGGCTCGAGCTGGTAAGCTTTGCTCAAACCAGAGGAGTCCGCGCTCAAGCTGGCGACCTCGTGGTCTCGAATCGATCCCAGTCCAACGCTCTACCCACTGCGCCACCACTTGGTCAGGCTCATTCAAGTCTTTTAGCCATATGATATTAGGAATGCTTCTTGGCCACTCTGAGCCTCAGTTTGCTTATCTATAAACTAAAGCTAGTAGTTACAACCTATTGGGTTGACTCAGTGGTGAGTGCTCTAGATGTGCTTAATGAGAGTGCTAGCTGTTAGAGGCTGATTTTGACCTTGGGGTGAATGAAAAAGTGCCTTCCTGTCAGTATTTCACTAAGACTGGGCCAAGTACATTACTGATCCAAGGACATTTGGACATGTTTGGACAAGTACATTACTGGTCCCAGGATATTTGGACATGTTTGGACAGGAGAGACATGAATGTGAGTTGGAGGAAAGTCCCAGGAAGCCTGTAGTTTCCATCTGTGATTCCACAATTCACTCCCAGATTCTACAGGCTGCTTCATGTCCTTCCTATTAATTCTGATTATAATGCCTATAATTTCTTTTTTTAAGTGAGGGGAGGTAAGGTAGAGACAGACTCCCGCTTGCACCCCGACCAGGATCCACATAGCAAGCCCATACCAGGCAATACTCTGCTCATCTGGAGCCCTTGCTTTGTTCCTCAGCAACCGAGCTATTTTAGCACCTGAGGCGGAGGCCATGGCATCATTCTCAGTGCCCAGGGACAACTTTCCATGAACCGTCCAAGCCATGGCTTGAGGATAGGAAGAGTGTGTGTGTGGGGGGGGAGCAGATGGTCACTTCTGTGTGCTCTGACTGAAAATCGAACCAGGACTTCCACATGCTGGGCCAACACTCTACCACTGAGGCAATTTCTATAATTCTTGGGGTGGGGTGGGGGTTGTTTGGGTTTTTGTTTTAGTTTTTGATAGAAACAGAGAGGGACAGACAGGAAGGGAGAGAGATGAGAAGCATCAATTCTTTGTTGTGACACCTTAGTTGTTCATCAATTCCTTCCTCATATGTGCCTTGACTGGTGGAGGGGCCTACGAGCAAGTGACCCATTGCTCAAGCTAGCCACCTTA
The DNA here is from genome assembly GCA_037038555.1 of Rhynchonycteris naso. Lineage (NCBI taxonomy): Eukaryota > Metazoa > Chordata > Mammalia > Chiroptera > Emballonuridae > Rhynchonycteris > Rhynchonycteris naso. The sequence goes on along the minus strand of CM072997.1, from coordinate 248,184,494 downwards.
GCCTCAAGCCAGAGATCTTTGGGCCCAAGCCACTGCCATGGGGTCATGTCTATGATCCCACTCTCAATCCGGTGACCTCGGGGTTTCAAACCTGGGTCCTCTGTGTCCTAGTCCAATTCTCTATCCACTGCGCCACGGCCTGGACAGGACAATTCTTATAATTCTTTAATCAGCTGGAGCCACCTGTAGCAGGTCAGTATACCACCAGCCCACACTGTTAGCAATGCTCAGTGCCGCAAAATCTGATTGGCTAGCCTGGGTCAGGTGCCCACTTCTGGGCCAATCATGTCAGTCCAGGGAGTGGGAGCCCCTGGTTGATGCAGCCACTCAGTCAATCAACAGGTATCTATTGATTGCCTGCTATGAATGAGACACCATTCTAGGTGCTGGGGAAATAGACATGAACAAGACAACTTGGCCTCTGCCTGATGGGTGGTAGCACAGTGGATAGAGCGTTGACCTGGGATGCTGAGGACTCAGGTTCAAAATCTGAGGTTGCTGGCTTGAGCAAGAAGTCACTGGCTCTGCTGGAGCCCCCCTCACCTCCATCAAGGCAAGTATAAGAAGCAATCAATGAACAGCTAAAGTGACGACACAACTATGTGTTGATGCTTCTCCTCTCTCTCAAAACAAACAAATCAAAACAGACAACTTGGCCTTATAGAGTGGGTAAAAGGTGTATTAGTTCCTGTAGCTGATGTAATAAATAAACAAGAAGTGAGTGGCTTAGATAAAACAACACAAGTATATTGTCTTATAATTCTGCAGGTCAAAAATCAAATGGGTTTTACTGAGCTAAAGCCAAAGTGTAGCAGAAGCTGGGAATTTATCCCTGAGAGCACTGGGGACCCATAGAGGGTCTGTGAGCAAAGGAGAGGTAGATTCAGCCCTGGTTGAAAGACACACAGCCTATCTCTCTCTCTGACTCTCTCTCTGTCCCTGTAAAAAAATATATATGTGTGTCTGTGTATGTGTATATATATTAAAAGAGCCTGACCAGGCGGTGGCACAGTGGATAGAGCGTCGGACTGTGATGCGGAAGACCCAGGTTCGAGACCCCGAGCTCACCAGCTTGAGCGCTGGGCCCATCTGGCTTGAGCAAAAAGCCCGCCAGCTTGGACCTAAGGTCACTGGCTCCAGCAAGGGGTTGCTCGGTCTGCTGAAAGCCCGCAGTCAAGGCACATGTGAGAAAGCAATCAATGAACAACTAAGGTGTCATAATGGCAATGAAAAACTAATGATTGATGCTTCTCACCTCTCTCTGTTCCTGTCTGTCTGTCCCTATCTATCCCTCTCTCTGACTCTCTCTCTCTATCCCTGAAAAAAAAAAAAAAGGAAAGACACACAGATAGAAGCTAAGATGTCATGTACTATAATAATAGAAGAAGCTCAGAGTACTCTGGGGGCCCAGAGAAGGCACACTACCCAGCGTGTGTGTGTGTGTGTGTGTGTGTGTGTGTGTGTGTGTGTGTGTGTGTGTGTGAGAGAGAGAGAGAGACAGAGAGAGGTGGCAGGAATCTTCCCAAGGAAGATGCTGTCTTCATTGATGGTGTTTTTCCAGCTTTATTTAGGTATGATTGACAGATAAAATTATATATTTCCATTATAGAACATGATTCTTTAAGGTGTACAGAATGATTTAACATACATATGCATTATGAAATGGTTATCACAGTCAAGTGAATAAACATTGGCTCACATAATTACCTTTAGTGTGGGTGGTGAGAACACTTAAGATCTATTCTCTCAGCAGCTTCCAAGTACAATACAGAATAGAGTATCACTGACTCTAGTCACCACACTGTACATTTCATCTTCGAAATGGAAGTTTGACCAACATCCCATTTCCCCCACACCTGCAACCCTTGGCAACCACCCTTTTACTCTTTGGTTTTATGAATTTGACTTCTTTAGATTCCACATATGAGATCAAACATTGTCTGTGATACTGCCACTATGCAAAGCTTATATTTCACATCTTTATCCATTTGTCAGTGGACACTGAGATAGTCTCAATGTCTTGGCTCTTGTGAATGAGTAATGCTGTCCGTGAAAATGGGAGTACAGTTATCCCTTTCAGATACTGATTTCATTTTCTTTGGATATATACCCAAATGTGGAATCACTGGATCATAAAGTAGTTTTATTTATAATTTTTTCAGGACCTTCCATACTGTTTTCTACAGTGGCTGCACCAACTTGAATCCCCACAGACAGTGCACAGGGATTCTCTTATCTTCCTGGTAGTGGCCATTCTAACAGGTGTGAGGTGGCTTCTCTTTGTGGCTTTCACTTGTGTGTTCCTGAAGATTAGTCATTGCATTCAGTTTGAAGTCCATGAGGATCTGATTAGGCTGGAGAAGTGGCATTTGAGATCTTGCTTCCCAGCAACTGTTACCAGTTTAGGCTCAAATAAACTCTTCTAAAATTTCGGGGGAGGGGGTTGGCAGAGAGCATCTCAGGTAGAGGGAACAGCATGTGCAAAGGTCCACAGGAGAGCAATAGCTTTTGGGGAACTGTAGTGGGTTGAATAGTGATTCCCTAAAAGATATGGCCATATCATGCCTGACCAGGCGGTGGCGCAGTGGATAGAGTATATCAAACTGGGATGCGGAGGACCCAGTTTCAAGACCCTGAGGTGGCCAGCTTAAGCGCGGGCTCATCTGGCTTGAGCAAAAAGCTCAGCAGCTTGGACCCAATGTCGCTGGCTTGAGCAAGGGATTGCTCGGTCTGCAGACAAGGCACATATGAGAAAGAAATCAATGAACAACTAAGGTGTTGCAACGAAAAACTGATGACTGATGCTTCTCATCTCTCTCTGTTCCTGTCTATCTGTCCCTATCTATCCCCCTCTCTGACTCTCTCTCTGTCCCTGTAAAAAAAAGAAAGAAAAAAGATATGGCCATATTCTCCTCCCTGGAACCTGTGAACATGACCTTATTTGGAAAAACAGTCTTTGCAGATATAATGCCATTAAGGATCTTTATTTTTTCATTATTGATTGGTTTTAGGGAGAGATAGGAAATGAAAAACACTGATTTGTTGTTTCACTTATTTATGCACTCATTGGTTGATTCTAGTATGTGCCCTGGCCAAGGATCGAACCCGCAACTTTGGCATATGGGGACGACACTCTAACCAGCCTAGCCTGGCCAGGGCATCATTAAGGATCTTTAGATAAGATAGATCATCCTGGGTTATCCAAGTGGACCCTAAATCTAATGACAAGTGTCTGTACAGGAGACAGAAGAGGGAAAGACACAGAAGGGGATAAAACCATGTGAAGGCAGAGGCAGAGGTGGAACTCTGTCTGTCAGCTACCACCCCGACCCCTACACTCGCCCCCTCCCCAGCTTAGAGGTGGAAGATTGGCAAATTAGGCTGATATCCCATATCTCAAAGCCCCAAACACCGTAGGCCCTGGCTGGCTGGCTCAGTGGTAGAGCATCAGTCCAGTGTGTGGATGTCCTGGGTTCAATTCCCAGTCAGGGCACACAGGAGAAGTGCCCATCTGCTTCTCCACCCCTCCTCTTCCCCTTCTCTCTCTATTCTTCTCCCATAGCCATGGCTCAATTGATTTGAGTACATCAGCCCTGGGTGCTAGGGATGGCTCCACTGAGCTTTTGCCTCAGCCACTAAAATTAGCGTGGTTGTGAGCATGGCCCCAGATGAGCAAAGCATCGGCCCCAGACAGGGTTTGCCAGGTGGATCCTGGTCCCAGCACATGCAGGAGTCTGTCTCTCTATCCCCTCCTCTCACTCGGAGAAGTGGGGGGGGGGAAGCCCTAACACTCTAATCGTGATTGGTCTTTCTGGTCTGACCAGCCCCCCATCTCAAGTAATCTTATTAGCATAAACTTAGGTGAAGTCAGGGGATCCCTCATGAATAGCAAAGACACTCTTATTTATCCCTTCTCTGGGAAATTCCCAAGAACTCAGAGGTCGTCTCCCAGGAAACAGAAAAAAAGACCGGATGCGGTCTCTTATGCAAAATGATGAGGAATGAAAGAAGCCAGGATGCATTTGTTCATTCACTTAACAAATATTGATTGAGGACCTTCTGTGATTCAAGTACAGTCCTAGATGCTAGAGATCCAGCAGGTAAACAGACACCCACCATCTTCCCAGAGCTGATGTCCCAATGGGGGGCAATGAAGAAGGGAAGTGCACTATGTGTCAAGAGGGACAAGGGAAAGAACAAAGCAGGTGTACAATTTGGACAAGGGTGACTGGGGAAGGCTCTGCCTGTGTATTCAAAGGCCTGAATGCAATGCAGGGGGAGAGGGGAGTGAGTCAGGTGGGTATCTCCGGGAGGGTGTTCAGGCCTAGGGATCTGCCAGTGCAAAGGCCCCGGGGCAGGAGTGTGTATGTCTCAGGCTCAGGGAGGAAGCCAAGGCAGAGAGGCAGCGCAGCTAGATCTTGCAAATCTGTGTGGGCCACGGTGAGGACTTGGTCTTTTCGTTTGAGTGGCAGGAAGCAGGGGAAGATTTAGAGCAAAGGAGAGACAAGAGCTGATTTAGGTCTTCACAGCCTTCCTCTGGCTGCACATGGGGCACAGAGGGAGAAAGGAAAGGGTGGTGCTTGGGAGACCTGGGGCGGGGGTGGTGGTGGGGTGGAGTGTGGGGGGGGGACGGGGACAGAACACACCCGGACTGTGAAGGCGGAGGCCAGGAGAGGAGGCCACAGCGGTATTCAGGTGGGAGACAGTGGCAGATCTCGAGTGAAGGCAGCCGGTGGTGAGAAGTGATTGGACGGACTATGGATACATTTTGATGGTCAGCGAACAAATTTGCTGACGACTGGACTGTGTGGGCAGTGAGAAGCCAAGAGGCACAAGTCCATGACAAGGCTTTGGACCTCAGCATCTTGGTGCAGAAGGTAGGAGGAGGGAGTAAGGTTCAAGGCGAAGATGAACGGCTTAGGGTGACCTCCTCCTCGCCCTGCGTGCATTGGTTCCAGCTAAAGATAGATCCGGTTCCAGCCCCAGGTCCTCATTCCGTCTGTCCTCCGCGGGAGAATTGACCCAAACTCAGTACTCCTGGGCGAAGCGCCCTTTGGAGCGTGAGTCACCACTAGGTGGCGCCCCTGATTCAAAAGATTCACCCCCTTTCACTATCCCCCTCCAAAATTGTCTTTCACTTTCGATCTTTGGCTGTCACCCGGCCTGGCCCTTTCCACACCCAGCTAGGGGACAAGCCTGGTGCGAGAAGAAAAATGGGCTCCGGGTCCCCGAGGGGCGGGGCTCGGGTGCCCATCCTAGGGCTGAGAGAAGAGGAGTGGGGGTCGGATTCCTGGGACCCTGCCTGGGGAGAGTTCCGGGGACCGGTCGTCGGGGTTCTTAGAAAGGGAGATGAGGAGTTTTCTCCGTAAATGGGGCGCACGCAGGAAACCCGAGTAAGAAGGAGGCGGAAACTTAGCCACATCAAGGGGCCAAGGGAGGAGCGAGTGAGGGAAGGGCTGGGGTGTGGAGACCCAAGACCCACTCTTCCGTCCCTTCCAAGATCCAGCCACAGGCATGAGGGGCTTCCGACGGAGATGATAGTGTTGGCACCAGCCTGGAGCCCAACTGTGCGTATACCCGGGGGTCAAGGTAGGGGAAAGGAGGGCGGTGTCATGATGGGCAGACAGGTGGGGCGATGCGGAGAGGTGGAGGGAAGAGAGACAAAGGTGGGAGCGGGGAGCGATGGGCAAGGTGGAGGGTGATGGACAGCGGCGGAGGGAGATGGGCAGGTTGGAGGGAGATGTACAACAGTGGAGGGAGATGGACAGCGGTGGAGGGAGGTGGGCAGGTTGGAGGGAGGTGGGCAGGGGTGGAGGGAGGTGGGCAGGGGTCGGAGAGGTGAACAGAGGTGACCCAGACGAACAGGGTGGAGAGAAGAAACAGTGGGAGGTGGGCACAAACTGGGCAGAGGGGACCCAGATGGAAGAAGTGGAACACAGGAGCACAGAAGGGTAGAGGGTGGACGGGGAGAAGTTTCCAGGCAGGAGCAGAGACTGAGTCAATGGGCCAACTTGGGGGACTGAGACCAAGGAGATTGGAAATTGGACAGCGTGGGACAAAAGCAGAGAGAAAAACAGTGACAGAGGGTCAGAGGTGGGCAGCCATGAGTGAGAGAGACTGAGGCGGGACCGGGAAATAAGGAGAGGGTCTGAGCCCCAGAAAAGGAGGGGTGCGGAGCCAATAGAGGCACCCCTCCTCCACAGACCCCCCTGCTGCTCCTGCTGCTGCTCAGCCCGGGCCCCGGCGGGGCCTCGGACTGCTCCTTCCGCCACAGTCCCATTTCCTCCACCTTCGCCAACACCATCGGCAAGCTGGTGAGCGCCCAGCTCCGTCCTCTTCTGCTGTCCCTTCTCCCCTTCTCAGGCTGAGGGGCTAGCGCTGAGTCTGAGTCCCCCCCCCCCCCGTCCGGGTCTCTGTCTTTGGGGTTGCCTTTTCCCTTCTCCCTGGGTCTCTCTTTATAGGTCTATTTCCTCCTGTCCTCAGTCCAGCCTGAACCCATTTTCTCCCACAGTCTGACTACCTGCTTCAAGATTACCCCGTCACTGTCGCCTCCAACCTGCAGGATGTGAGTCACAGATGGGAGGGACCTGGGATGGAGGTAGGAAAGACTCTAGATTCGCCATTCCTAAGGGGACCAGGCTAGTTTGCCAGCCCAGTTCCACCTCGGCTAGGACCCAAGAGCCCTGCCCCAGCCCCTCCCCCGTCAGACCCGGGAGTCCTGACCCCCCAGCCTCTCCCTCCTCAGACCTGGGAGTCGGGGGGGGGCGCCCAAATCCTTCCCCCTCAGACCCAGGAGTCTGGGCCCCCAACCCCTCTGCCCACGGGACCCAGAGCTTGGGCTCTCTCCCCAGGACAAGCTCTGCGGGGCCTTCTGGCGTCTAGTCCTGGCCCAGCGCTGGATGGAACGGCTCAAGTCTGTGGCTGGGTCCCAGATGCAAAAGCTATTGGAGGATGTCAACACCGAGATCCTCTTTGTCACCTCGTGTGCCTTCCAGGTCAGCCCTGAACTTGGGGAACAAATGAGGGGAGGGAGATGTCTTCCCAGGGAGTGGAAAATGAAGCTCCGCTCATCCTCCCTGGAGATTTCTTTAGTCTGGAGCAACTCAAGGGGGTTGCGGCTGGAACCCCAGTCCCACTGGGACCCCTTGTTGGGAAATAGCACTTCTTTAAGCGCAGGAGCTTGGGTCGGGCTGACCCAGTGCACCCATGCTGCGTTTATGGTATTCCTCAGGCCCTGCTACAGGGCGTTGCTAGGGTGGTTTCTCCCAGAAACCCAGGAGAAGCGGGGGATCTAAATGCCCTCTAGATGCAGGTTGCCCTGGGCTCCGTTGCTGGGTGTGTTGCTGGGTGTCGCTGAGCAGGGAAGGCCCTTGGGCTGAGATGCAGGGGGTGATACTGTGGTGACATCTCCCTCCCCTGCTCCCAGCCCCTCCCCAGCTGTCTTCGCTTCGTCCAGACCAACATCTCCCACCTCCTGCAGGACACCTCTGAGCAGCTGGTGGCCTTGAAGCCCTGGATCACTCGCTGGAATTTCTCTGGGTGCTTGGAGCTGCAGTGTCAGCCAGGTAAAGGCTCCCAGCCCTCCCAGCCGCCCACAGCCCGCCTCCTCTCCACATGGCGTCTTAGGCCCTGCCTGCTCCCGTGGGTTGCCACTTTGGGCATGTTCCCCCCAGGTCATTCCCCTTTCCAGGCCCCAGTTGACCATCTCTGAGAAGGAACAGCACTCCCTGCCTGTTTCTCTAAGGCAGCCCTACGCCATGGAGATACAGTATATGAAGAGCCAGTTGTTTGATTGTGTCCTTTCTAGTAGCCATTTAAAAAAAGTTAAAAAGATAAAAGGTAAACACACTTTTTTGTGTGTGTGTGACAGAGACAAAGAGAGGGACAGATAGAAAGGGACAGACAGACAGCAAAGGAGAGAGATGAGACGCATCAATTCTTTGTTTCGGCACCTTAGTTGTTCATTGATTGCTTTCTCTTATGTGCCTTGATGTGGGGGTTGGGGGGCTACAGCAGTCTGAGTGACCCCTTGTTCAAGCCAGCGACCTTGGGCTCAGGCTGGTGAGCATTGCTCAAAACAAATGAGCCCGCACTCAAGCTGGCAACCTTGGTGTCTCGAACCTGGGTCCTTCGCGTCCCAATCCAGTGCTCCATCCACTGCGCCACTGCCTGGTCAGGCTAAACTCACTCTTGTTCAGGGTTTTTATATTCTATCCACCTTCTTATGGTGTTACTCAGAGTCTTTTGGTCCTTGTTAAGTTTGTCTACTAGGTCTGTAAAGATCTGAGAGGGAAATTTTATTTTTATTTAAATGAAATGAGGGGAGATAGAGAGACAGACTCCTGCAACCCCATCTGGGGCCAATGCTTGAACCAACTGAGCTATCCTCAGTGCCCTGGGCCTATGCTTGAACCAATCAAACCACTGGCTGAGGGAGAGGAAGAGAGAGAGAACGAGGAGTGGGAGGGGAAGGGAAGTAGATGGTTGCTGGTTGCTTCTCATGTGTGCCCTGACTGGGGATCAAACCCGGACGTCCGCATGCTGGGCCAATACTCTACCCCAGGGGTCGGGAACCTATGCCTCATGAGCCAGATGTGGCTCTTTTTTTTTTTTTAATTTATTTTATTTTTATTTTATTCATTTTAGAGAGGAGACACAGAGTGAGAGAGAGAGAGAGAGAAAGAGAGAAAGGGGGGAGGAGCTGGAAGCATCAACTCCCATATGTGCCTTGACCAGACCAGTGCAGGGTTTTGAACTGGCGACCTCAGTGTTCCCAGGTCGACACTTTATCCACTGCGCCACCACAGGTCAGGCAGATGTGGCTCTTTTGATGGCTGCATCTGGCTCACAGACAAATCTTTAATAAAAATAATAATAACGTTAAAAATATAAAACATTCTCATATATTACAATCCATTCATTTCCTACTGCTCATGTTCATGGTTGTGAGTGACTGGAGCCAATCACAGCTGTCCTCTGGGACACCAAATTTTTATTGGATACTGTGTAATGTACACGAGTGGTTGTGAGGTCAGGAAGTAAACTTCCCTCCTTTTAATCAAGTAGTCAGCTAGCTAATTGCAGAAATCTTTCTGACGAAGAAGATGGCTAAAAGAAAAAAGATGAGGAGTATCGTACTTTTCAGCAGGAATGGACAGAGGAATTTGCCTTTGTGGAGAAAGCAGGTTCTGCAGTGTGTCTAATATGCAGTGATAGCCTGACCTGTGGTGGCACAGTGGATAAAGTGACGACCTGGGAACACTGAGGTCGCCAGTTCAAAACCCTGCACTGGTCTGGTCAAGGCACATATGGGAGTTGATGCTTCCAGCTCCTCCCCCCTTTCTCTCTTTCTCTCTCTCTCTCACTCTATGTCTCCTCTCTAAAATGAATAAAATAATATGCAGTGATAAAATTACACTGATGAAACGGTCAAATATAAAGTGGCACTTCGACACACACCATACTACATTTGCATAGAAATATCCAGCGGGGGACAGCAGAAAGAAAGCATGTCAAGAGCTACTGTGCAGAGTGCAAGCTAGTCAGCAGCAACTCCGTGTTTGGAGCCAACAAGGTGACTGGGATTTAGCTAGCTTTGCTGGTGCTTTAGCAATTGTGAGAAACAGAAAGCCATTCACAGATGGGAAGTATGCCAAAACATTCATGCTTGATGTTGCCAATGAACTTTTTTTTTTTTTTTTTTACAGGGACAGAGAGAGAGATAGATAGGGACAGACAGACAGAAACAGAGAGAGGTGAGAAGCATCAATCATTAGTTTTTCGTTCCCGTTGTGACACCTTATGTGTTCATTGATTGCTTTCTCACATGTGCCTTGACCGCAGGCCTTCAGCAGACCGAGCAACCCCTTGCTGGAGCCAGTGACCTTGGGTCCAAGCTGATGAGCATTTGCTCAAGCCAGATGGACCCGCGCTCAAGCTAGTGAGCTTGGGGTCTCGAACCTGGGTCTTCCGCATCCCAGTCCAACGCTCTATCCACTGCGCCACTGCCTGGTCAGGCTGCCAATGAACTTTTTGATGATTTTTTGGATAAAGACAAGATAATCAAACTAATAAAAGACATGCCTCTGTCGGCAAGAACTGTTCGCGATCATACCATCATGATGGCAAATCAAATTGAGGCAACACAAGTGAAGGACATAAATGCAGCACCATTCTTTTCTCTCGCTTTGGATGAATCAATAGACATAACCCATTTATCCCAGTTCAGCGTGATTGCAAGGTATGCTGTCGGTGACACACTACGTGAGGAAAGTCTTGCTGTTTTGCCTATGAAAGAGCAACAAGAGGGGAGGATTTCACTGAGTTCGCTAAAGAAAAATATCTACTGATGGATAAACTTATTTTGGTGTGTACTGATGGTGCTCCGTGCATGGTGGGGAAAAACAGGATTCGTAGCGCTTCTTCATGAACAATGAAAAGAGACCCATCCTAAGTTTTCACTGCATTCTACATCAGGAGGCGCTTTGTGCTCAGATGTGTGGTGAGCAGCTTGGTGAGATGATGTCGCTGGTCATTCGGGTGGTCAACTTTATTGTTGCCTCAGCTTTAAATGATCACCAGTTTAAAACACTGCTGGATGAAGTTGGGAATAATTATCCTGGTCTGCTTCTGCACAGCAATGTGCGTTGGTTGTCAAGAGGGAAGCTGCTCAGCCGTTTCGCGGCTTGTCTGAGAGAAATCCGGACTCTTCTTGAAATGAAAAACGTTGAGCATCCTGAGTTAGCTAACACCGAGTGGCTCCTGCAGTTCTACTATCTCGTGGACATGACTGAACATCTGAACCAGCTCAATGTGAAAATGTAAGGCGTTGGAAATACATTCTTATCCCTTCAACAAGCAGTGTTTGCACTTAAAAACAAGCTGGAACTCTTCATTGCCGACATTGAAACAAGTCGTTTACTACACTTTGAAAAACTGAGAGAGTTTAAAGATGCATGCACAGCAAGTGACCCTGCTCAACATCTTGATCTCCAGCAGCAAGCCTAGCGGGCTTCTCATCTAATCTCCTGCAGTCATTCAAAGTGCACTTTGGAGAATTTAGTGAGCGCATTTGTCTTTTTTTTTTTTTTTTTTGCACTTGTCTTTTTAAGTTCATCACCCATCCACACGAGTGTGCAGTGGACAGCGCCAACCTGAGTTATATCACCGGTGTCTCTGTCAGACATTTTGAGCTACAAGCTGCTGACCTGAAGGCCTCAGATATGTGGGCGAATAAGTTCAAGTCACTGAATGAAGATTTGAAAAGACTTGCATGAGAGCAAGCAGAGTTGGCGAGCAAACACAAGTGGGGAGAAATGAAAAAACTTCAACCCGCGGACCAGCTGATTGCCAAAACTTGGAACGGGCTTCCCGTCACATACCACACACTGCAGCGTGTGAGTATTGCTGTACTGACCATGTTTGGCTCTACGTATGCATGTGAGCAGTCTTTCTCACATCTAAAGAACATTAAGACCAACCTACGATCATGTTTAACAGATGGAAGTCTCAACGCCTGCATGAAGCTTAACCTCACTACGTATCAACCAGACTACAAAGCCACCAGCAAAACCATGCAGCACCAGAAGTCCCATTAATAGTAAGAAGTACTTTATTCATCATTGGTTAGACAGCATAACAACGTTATTAAAAAGAATTCAGAGACTTATTGTACTTTAAAAGTGTTGGTCTTGCCTGACCAGGCGGTGGCACAGTGGATAGAGCGTCGGCCTGGGATGCGAAAGACCCAGATTTGAGACCCCGAGGTCGCCAGCTTGAGCGCGGGCCCATCTGGCTTGAGCAAAAGCTCACCAGCTTGGACCCAAGGCCCCTGGCTCCAGCAAGGGGTTACTCGGTCTGCTGAAGGCCCGCGGTCAAGGCACATACGAGAAAGCAATCAATGAACAACTAAGGTGTCTCAACGGCAACGAAAAACTAATGATTGATGCTTCTCACCTCTCTCCATTCTTGTCTGTTTGTCCCTATCTATCCCTCTCTCTGACTCTGACTCTCTCTCTGTCCCTGTAAAAAAAGAAAAAGAAAGAAAGAAAGAAAATCTTTTTTTAAAAAAAGCACAAAGAAGAGAAGTGGCTATTCACAAGAGAAACCAAACAGTCTTTTAATAAAAAAGTGTTGGTCTTACATAAAATGCACACATTTACTTGTATTTAGTGTTAAACATATTGTATGGCTCTCACAGAATTACATTTTCACATATGTGGCGTTCATGGCTCTCTCAGCCAAAAAGGTTCCCAGCCCCTGCTCTACCCACTGATCCAGCCGGCCAGGGCCAATGAGAGAGAAATTTTAAAAAAGCTCTCAACATGAGCCTGACCTGTGGTGGCGCAGTGGATAAAGCATCGACCTGGGAACACTGAGGTCGCCAGTTCAAAACCCTGCACTGGTTCGGTCAAGGCACACATGGGAGTTGATGCTTCCAGCTCCTCCCTCCTTTCTTTCTCTCTCTCTCTCTCTCTCTCTCTCTCTCACTCTGTGTCTTCTCTCTAAAATGAATAAAAAAAAAAAAAAAAAAAAAAAAAAGCTCTCAACATGAGTAGATTTTTCTCAATTTCTCCTCCATTTCAATCTTTCTCACTCATATCTAACTTTGTTTGTCATTTACATATACATTTATTTTAGAGGGGAACAGGAACAGGAAAGGAGAGAGATGAGAAGCATCAACTCATAGTTGCGGCACCTTAGTTGTTCATTGATTGCTTCTTGTATGTGCCTTGACCGGGGTGTGGGGGAGCTCTAGCTGAGCCAGTGACCCCTTGCTTAAGCCAGCGACCTTGGGCTTCAAGCAAGCATGTGTCGGATTCAAGCCAGCAACCCTGGGAATGTGTCTATGATCCCACGCTCAAGCCAGAAACCCCGCACTCAAGTCGTGAGCCCGCAGTGAATCCGGCGACCTCAGAGTTTCGAACCTGGGTCCTCAGAGTCCCAGGTCAACACTCTATTCACTGTGCCACCATCAGTCAGGCTATATTTACATTTTTTAAAATTCAGTCTTCTTTATTTATTTAGAAAGGAGAGAGAGAGAGAGAGAGAAAGAGAGAAGGGGGAGGAGCAAGAAGCATCAACTCCCATATGTGCCTTGACCAGGCAAGCCCAGGATTTCGAACCGGCAACCTCAGCGTTCCAGGTCAATGCTTTATCCACTGCACCACCACAGGTCAGGCATATTTACATTTTTAACTATTCATTTACTCAACCAAATTTTTTTTCTTTTTTTTTTTTACAGAGGCAGAGAAAGAGTCAGAGAGAGGGATAGGTAGAGACAGACAGACAGTAACGAAGAAAGAGATGAGAAGCATCAATCATCAGTTTTTTGTTGCGACACCTTAGTTGTTCCTTAGTTGTTCATTGATTACTTTCTCATATGTACCTTGACCACGGGCCTTCAGCAGACCGAGCCACCCCTTGCTTGAGCCAGCAACCTTCGGTCCAAGCTGGCGAGGCTTTGCTCAAACCAGATGAGCCTGTGCTCAAGCTGGCGACCTCGGGGTCTGGAACCTGGGTCCTCCGCATCCCAGTTCGATGCTCTATCCACTGCGCCACCGCCTGGTCAGGCCTCAACCAAGTTTTATTAACTATCTCCTTGGTGCCTGACATTGGAGACACAGAACAGTAAAAGATCCCAAGTTTGTTCACATGTAGGGTGGACACCCTAATCAGGAGACAGGCAATAAACATGCAAACAAACAGGAAAATATCTGAGTGCAAGGAGCCTACGTGGGCAATTAAAACAGGAATCACAGTCTAAGGTGGTTGGCTAGAAAGTCACAGAAAATAGAGAACAAGGAAATAGAGAGTGAAAAGGCCCTGAGGCAGAATCCTGCTTACAGTGAAAGGGCCTGTGTGGCTGGATCCAGTGAGGGGAGAGTGAGAGGTGAAGGTATAGAGGGAACAAAGGGGACCAGATGGTGTGGACCTTGCGAGCCAAAAGAGCTTCATACGTGGCATCTTTTATTGTTTATTATCTATTTGTTTATATAATTTATGTACATTAAACTCTTATATGATCTAGTGAGCACTAAATACTTGGCTCTGCGAATAAACAAATAAACAAGAGAGATAAGAGATCTTGTGGCCTGACCTGTGGTGGCGCAGTGGATAAAGCATCGACCTGGGAACACTGAGGTCACCAGTTCAAAACCCTGCACTGGTCTGGTCAAGGCACATATGGGAGTTGATGCTTCCAGCTCCTCCCCCCCTTTCTCTCTCTCTCTCTCTCTCTCTCTCTCTCACTCTGTGTTTCCTCTCTAAAATGAATAAAATTTTAAAAAAAATTAAAAAAAAAAAAGAGATCTATCAGTCACATGCAGCTCATAGACTATAAGGGAAAGAAGAGGAATAAACAAATGAACATTGAAGCACTAGAAACATTTGTTCAGTTATAATATATGCAACCTAGGCCCTGGCAGGGTAGCTCAGTTAGTTAGAACATCATCTCAAAACACCAAGGTTGCCTGACCAGGCGGTGGTGCAGTGGATAGAACGTCAGACTGGGATGCAGAAGACCGTGGTTCGAGACCCCGAGCTCGCCAGCTTGAGTGCGGACCCATCTGGCTTGAGCAAAAGCTTGCCAGCTTGGACCCAAGGTTATTGGCTCCAGCAAGGGGTGGCTTGGTCTGCTGAAGACCCGCGGTCAAGGCACATGTGAGAAAGCAATCAATGAACAACTATGGTGTCGCAAAGGCAACAAAAAACTAATGATTGATGCTTCTCATCTCTCTCTGTTCCTGTCTGTCTGTCCCTGTCTATCCCTCTCTCTGACTCTGTCTCTATCCCTGTAAAAAAATAAAATAAAATAAAATAAAAAACCACCAAGGTTGTGGGTTCAACCCTGGTCAGGGCACAGACAGGAACGGATTGATGTTCCTGTCTCTCTCTTGCCCGTTGTCTCACTAAAATCAATAAATAATTTTTTTTAAAAGATCTTTTTAAATTTTTTTAATTTCTTTTTATTTTATTCATTTTAGAGAGGAGACACAGAGAGAGAGAAAGAGAGAGAAATAGAGAAAAGGGGGAGGAGCTGGAAGCATCAACTCCCATATGTGCCTTGACCACACACCAGTGCAGGGTTTTGAACTGGTGACCTCAGTGTTCCCAGGTCGACACTTTATCCACTGCGCCACCACAGGTCAGGCCAATAAATAATTTTTTAAATGCATAAATAAGTCTCACTCTTTCTCTGAAAAATCAACAAATGGCCCTGGCTGGTTGACTCGGTGAATAGAGCATTGATTGGCCTGGCATATCGACATCCTGGGTTTAATTCTCAGTCAAGGCACGCAGGAGAAATGACCATCTGCTTCTCCACCCCTCCCCCTCCGTTCTCCCTTCTCTCTCTCCCTCTCTCTTTTCCTCCCACAGCCATGACTCCATTGGTTCGAGTGCATCAGCCCCAGGTGCTGAGGATGGCTCTGTGGAGCCTCTAACTAAGGTGCTAAAAATAGCTCGGTTGTGAGCATGGCCCCAAATGGGCAGAGTATTGGCCCCAGATGGTGGTTGCTGGGTGGGTCACAGTTGGGGTGTCTGTCTCTCTATCTCCCCTCCTCTCACTTGGAAAAGAAGAAAAACTTTTTTAAATAAAAAAATTGAGAAATAAATAAATAAATAAATAAAAATGAGAACTTTCTGGTGGCAGACAGTTCCAAGCTCTTTCTGTTTATGTATTTAATTTTTGTGACAACCTTAGTATGTAGGTATAATTATTGTCCCCATTTTATCGATCAGAAGACAGACACAGAGAGGCTAGCTAGCAGTCCACCAGAGGTCACACAGCCAGCACCAGGAAGGTCTCTCCCTAGTCTGACCCTTCTCCTTGGTCACCCGGGCTCCTCTCTCCCCTCAGACTCCTCCACCCTGCTGCCCTCAAGGAGTCCCAGGGCCTTGGAGGCCACAGCCCTGCCAGCCCCTCAGGCCTCTCTGCTGCTTCTGCTGCTGCTGCTGCTGCCCATGGCCTTCCTGCTGCTGGCTGCTGCCTGGTGCCTGGACTGGCGAAGGAGGAGGCAGAGGACGCCCTACTCTGGGGAGCAGGTGAGCCAGCAGGGTGGGCAGAGGGCCTGGGCAGGGCTGAGGGGCAGCCAGAGGCCCCAGTTGCCTGACTGTGGCTGACCCTGGGGAGGCCGCAGGGCCACCCCACCTCCAGATCCCAGGAGCACTGACTCATCCTGGTGAGTTTTCACCAAACTGGGGACGCTTTGTGTGTGTGTGTGAAGGGCTGGCAAAAAGGGAGGGGTGGGTTAGCTCTGGAAGCAGGAAGTCTCCTCTGGGGCCATGATAGGGACAGACTGGAAGAGGGAGCCTGAAGGCCAAAGGGGAGGCTGGGTGAGCATCCAGGAAGGGAGGACAAGGGCTGAGCCAGGCTGGGACCACAGGGATGGAGAAAGGGAGGGCCGCCAGGGGTCAGGAGGGATAGGGCTGAAGACTGACTGACAGGCTTGGAGGGTGGCACAGACCACCTTGGGTCTGGCCCAGTGATAGGGTAGACAGGGAGTGGGGAGATGAGGGAAAAACAGTGAGCCCAGTGGGGCCTGTGGGGCCTGTGGGCGTGAGGGGGGCCCACAGAGATATTTAGATGCAGGAGTCCCGAAAGCCTGGGGACAGTCCTCTCCTGGAGCCGAGGGGGGAGGGGGCAGCCTGTGCAAAGCCCGTCAGGTGGGACAAAGTTCAGGATGTTTCAGTAACTTCAGCCAACCTGGGGCAGGTGTGGGTGTGGGTTTGAAAAGCACACAGGGAAATCTAGGCCTCAGATGCCAGTCAAGGGAACCGAGACTGCCTTCTCAGGACAGCGAGGAACTGTGGGAGGCGTGCAATGGAAGGAAGAATCCAGAATAGGTGTGGGGGCAGATGGTTGGTGGGCTTGGGAGGGAGGAAGGGGGGAGGCTATAGCGGGGTCCAGAGGGGCCCAAAAGGATCTAACTAGAAACATTTCACAGTAACTGCTTACGTGCATAGTGCCTCAGGGACACAGGCCTTGCACTGAGGGTTTCCACAGGTTCACTGACTGGAGGGGCCATTATTATCCCCATTTCACAGAAGCTGAAACCAAGATCCAGAGAGGTAAATAATTTGCCAAAAGTCACACAGCTTGTGAGTGGCAGAGCCAAGATTTGACTTTGAGCTGTCTGGTTCTGGCAGCTGTGCCTTTCACTCTTCTGCCTCAGTTTCCTTATCTGTACTAAAGACTGATAATAGTCCTTCTGCCACAGAGTTGTCTAGAGGCAAAGTGAAGTGACACATGTAAAGCCCTCAGAGGAACACGGACCCAAGGAAATGGAACAGAAGCCACACATAGTCATATTTGAAATAAAGGAGGCCCTGGCCAAGTAGCTCAGTTGGTTAGAGCATCATTGCAATACACCAAGGTTGTGAGTTCACAAATAATGAATAACCAATGAATGCATAAATAAGTGGGACAACAGATTGATGTTTTTCTCTCTCTCCTCTTCTCTCTTTAAAGTCAACAATTTTTAAAAAATTTATTTTAAAAAATAAAAAGAAACAAGTACTTTATTATTATTATATTTTGAAAGACAAGAAGGAATAGAGAGAGGATAGAGAGTGAGAAGCATCAGCTCGTAGTTGCTTTACTTTAAATTGTTCATTGATTTCGTCTGGTACATGCGGGGGACTAGGGGAGATGTGGTTGAGGGGTAATGGCTCAAGCCCAACCAGTGACCCCTTGCTCAACCTTGGATCATGTGGATGATCCTGTGCTCAAGCCTAACTCAAGGTTTCCAACTGGGACCTCAGCATCCCAGGTTGATGTTCTATCCACTCTACCACCACTGGTCAGGTATAAATAATTTATTTTATTTCACCCTGTGTATTCAAAATGTTATTTCAACATATACTCAATATTTTAAAACACTTTTAATGGGCCTGACCAGGTGGTGGTGCAGTGGATAGAGTGTCGAATTGGGATGCCGAGGACCCAGGTTCGAGACCCCAAGGTCACCAGCTTGAGCGTGGGCCCATCTGGTTTGAGCAAAGCTCGCCAGCTTGAACCCAAGGTCGCTGACTCGAGCAAGGGGTTACTCGGTCTGCTGAAGGCCCGTCGTCAAGGCACATATGAGAAAGCAATCAATGAACAACTAAGGTGTCGCAACGAAAAACTGATGGTTCATGCTTCTCATCTTTCTCCATTCCTGTCTATCTATCCCTCTCTCTGACTCTCTCTCTCTGTCTCTGTAAACAAACAAACAAACAAACAAAAAAACCTATTAATGGTATATTTTACGTTCATTTTAAAAAAAGATTTTTAAGGCCTGACCAGGCAGTGGCGCAGTGATAAAGGACCCACGTTCAAAACTCCGAGGTCAACGGCTTGAGTGTGGGCTCACCCGGGTTGGGCGCAGGGTTGCTAGCTTGAGCAAGGGGTCATTCACTCTGCTGTAGCCCCTGGGTCAAGGCACATATGAGAAAGCAATCAAAGAACAAGCAATCAATGAACAACTACCATGTTTCCCCGAAAATAAGACAGTGTCTTATATTAATTTTTGCTCCTAAAGATGCACTAGGTCTTATTTTCAGGGTATATCTTATTTTTCCATGAACAAGAATTCATATTTAGTGTTGAACAAAAAAAATCAACATTTATTAATATACTGTAGTCATGTCATCACAAACAGCATAACCAGCCAAACTCTGAATTCCCTCAAGAATTTCTTGTGACTCTATTTCTATGTACAACAATCTACCCTGTTTCCCCCAAAATAAGACAGTGTCTTATATTAAGTTTTGCTCCTAAAGATTTGCTAGGTCTTATTTTCAAGGAAGGCCTTATATTTCTAGGCTTGAAAAAAATTGCACTAGGTCTTATTTTCAGGGGATGTCTTACTTTCGAGGAAACAGGGTAAGATGCCGCAACAAAGAATTGATGCTTCTCATCTTTCTGCCTGCCTATCTGTCTGTCCCTATCTGTACCTCTCTCTGACTCTCTCTGTCTCTGTCAAAAGAAAGAAAAAAAGTTTTTTTTTTTTTTTTTTTTTTTTTTTTTTTACAGGGACAGAGAGAGAATCAGAGAGAGGGATAGGTAGGGACAGACAGACAGAAACTGAGAGAGATGAGAAGCATCAATCATCAGTTTTTCGTTGCCGTTGCGACACCATAGTTGTTCATTGATTGCTTTCTCACATGTGCCTTGACCGCGAGCCTTCAGTAGACTGAGCCACCCCTTGCTGGAGCCAGCGACCTTGGGTCCAAGAGGGCTCAAGCTGGTGACCTCGAGGTCTCGAACCTGGGTCTTCCGCATCCCAGTCTGACACTCTATCCACTGCGCCACCGCCTGGTCAGGCGGAAAAAAAATAAAACGATTTTTAAGGCCCTGGCCAGTTCCCTCAGTGGTAGAGCGTCATCAGGGCGTGTGAATGTCCCTGGTTTGATTCCGGATCAGGGCACCCAGGAGAAGCACCCATCTGTTTCTCCACTCCTACCCCTCTTGTGTGTGTCTCTCTCTTTCTCTCTACTCCTCCTGCAGCCATGGCTCAATTACAGCTATCCCGGGGTGCTGAGGATGGCTCCATGGCTCCCGCCTCAGGTACTAAAAATGCCTCCAGAGGCAAGGGAGCAAGGACCCTATATGGGCCGAGCATCTCCCCCTAGTGGGCTTACTGAGTGGATCCCGGCTAGTGTGGATGCTGGAGTCTGTCTCTATGCCTCCCCTCCTCTCACTAAAAAAAAAAAAAAAAAAAAAAAAAGATGATTTTTAAAATATATTAATTGCTTTAAAAGAACGAAATACTGCCTGACCAGGCGGTGGCGCAGTGGATAGAGCATCGGACTGGGACGCAGAGGACCCAGGTTCAAGACCCCGAGGTCACCAGCTTGAGCGCAGGCCCATCTGACTTGTGCAAAAGCTTGCCAGCTTGGACCCAAGGTTGCTGGCTCGAGCAAAGGGTTGCTCTGCTGAAGGCCCGTGGTCAAGGCACATATGAGAAAGCAATCAATGAACAACTAAGGTGTTGCAATGAAAAACTGATGATTGATGCTTCTCATCTCTCTCCATTTCTGTCTGTCTGTCCCTATCTATCCCTCTCTCTGACTCTCTCTTTGTTCCTGTAAAAAAATAGAGAGAGAGAAAGAAATACTGATTTTGGTGTTCCAAGTTATTATGCATTCATTGGTTGATTTTTTAAAAAAGATTTTATTTATTGATTTTTGGTGGGGCAGGGGGAGAAAGAATGAGAAGCATTCCTATGTGCCTTGACCTGGCAAGCCCAGGGTTTTGAACCCATGACCTCAATGTTCCAGGTCCATGCTCTATCCACTGTGCCACCACAGACCAAGCATTGGTTGATTTCTTTTCTTTTCTTTTCTTTTTTTTTACAGTGACAGAGAGAGAGTCAGAGAGAGGGATAGATAGGGACAGACAGACAGGAACGGAGAGAGATGAGAAGCATCAATCATTAGTTTTTCGTTGCCGTTGGGACACCATAGTTGTACATTGATTGCTTTCTCATATGTGCCTTGACGGGGGGCCTTCAGCAGACAGAGCAACCCCTTGCTGGAGCCAGCGACCTTGGTTCCAAGCTGGCGAGATTTTGCTCAAGACAGATGGGCCCGCACTCAAGCTGGCGAGACCGGGGTCTCGAACCTTGGTCCTCCGCATCCCAGTCTAACGCTCTATCCACTGTGCCACCACCTGGTCAGGCTGGTTGATTTCTTTTTAACCTTTTACTTATTTATTCATTTTTAGAGAAGAGAGAGAGAGAAGGGGGGAGGAGCAGGAAGCATCAACTCTCATATGAGCCTTGATCAGGCAAGCCCAGGGTTTCGAACCAGTGACTTCAGCATTCCAGGTCAATGCTTTATCCACTCTCCACCTCAGGCCAGGAGCATTGGGTGATTTTTGCATGTGCTCTGACTGACTGGGGATCAAACTCTCAACCTTGATGTATCAGCACATGAACTGATCTGCTAGGCCAGGAGTTTTACATCTATTTCTCATACCAAGTCTTCAGAATCCTTGTGTATGCTACCTTCATGGCACATCTCAATTCAGACGCTACGTTTTTTATCAGAAATACTTGACCTGTACACAGTTTTCCAATAACTGGATCGAGGATCAGTTTCTAAATTTAATCATTTATTTCAGCACTTGTTTTGGAACAGACCTTTATTACAAAAATTTTTTAAAAGAAATACATCGAGACGTTTTCTTTGCGGCTTGTCCCTGCCAACCTGTTTCCCCACTCTCCCAATAACCACACTATTAAGTTAAAATCAAGGAAAATTTCAAACTCAGGCGCACTGGCCACATGTGGGGTTTGGTATTACTGCGGCTGGGACCCTGGCGGCCTAGGCAAGCGCAGACCTGGGACGAGTCCGCCCCTGCAGAGAAGTCTTTGGGCAAGAAGGCCCTGACACGGGAGTGCTTGTTTGGGCAAGGAAGTGTTTTCAGCACCAAGTCCGTGAAGGCCCTGAGCTTGCCGCCTCCCTCTCCTCTGTCCATGGATCCCCACAGCCCAGTGAGACAGATGCATCTATCACCCCATTTTGCAGAGGACTCTGAGGCCCAGGGAGAGGAGTCACCTGCCAGAGGACACAGAGCCAGGACTCGAAGGAGGTCAGCTAGAGACTGGTCCCTTCCTCAGCAGCACTGCCCCTGTCACTCTCTCCCCAGGACGGAGGCAACGCCAGCACCCAGCGCCGGCCCCAGCCCCACCTTCCCCCCTCTGTACAAAGCCCTCGTCCGCAGGAAGGTGTATATAAATCATCCTTTTTCTACCAGCTCTGGTCAGGCCTGTCTGTGGATGGGACAATTCGGGTTGGAGTCTTGGTGTTTTCAGTGAATGCAGTGTTTCACTCAATACCTGTTTCCTGAGGCCTCCTGGTACCCGGGACAGTGCAGGGCAATGCTGGACCCCAGACAGAGTCCAAAGCAGCTCAGCCCTCCCGGGGCTCCTGGTCAATGGGGTAGAAGACATGAGACAGCCTCAGTAGAGGAGGACAATCGCTCTGATCAGGGTACTCATAGAAGGCGCCTGACACAGCCCGCGGGCAACCACGTGTCCTACAGCTTGTTCTCTCTTGAACCGGTTAGGCGCTGCCCCACCCTGTCAGACGCTTTGCTCGAAGGAAGATTAACAGTCCCTCAAAAATATGGCGGCAGAGGCTGGACGGGCCCGGCCCCACCAGAACCCGCCCCACACCACGTGATCGCTCGCCCCGCACAATCATGGCCGCCGAGGTCCTTGGGGAACGATTCCCGGATTGGGCCATCAGAAGACGACCCGCCTCCTAATAGAACCTCTATACGCACGCGCATGACACTCTGGCCAATGAAACAATAGAAAGCTGTCCACATGGTTCATGTTGCGTCACTTCACCGCCCCTGTTACAAGGAATAAGAAACCCTGCGCCAACATTTCCTTCTTTTCCAGGCGGCTGCCGAAGATGGCGGAGGGTCAGGTGCGGGCTCCTCGCCGGTCGGGACGGCCAGGGTTTGGGTGGGATCCAGGCTGGAATGGGGTTGGGTCCTTTGCCCTTTTGTACGTGTGTAGCAAAACTTAAAAAGTCGGTAGTTAAGCAAAACGAAGAGTAAAAGGATTGAAACGGTTCTGTAGTGGGTAATTAGAGGTAATGGAACTGTCTTTGTATTCAGGGCTGGGTAAATGCGACATTGTCTCTCTATTATCGGGGACTTTCAGCCCAGAAAGAGCTATTTTTAAGAACTAGCCCTTGTTTACCTTGATATCGGTTGGTAAGGGGCTGAATTGAATCCGTCTGTTTCCAGTGAATGGGAAGCACGTGGAAAGCAGCTGAGAAGCCCAAGATTGGCCAAAATGGAGGGTATTTTCACTCTTCTCAAAACTGCCTTGCTCTGTTCCCTCTTGGGAGCGCGCTAATCAGGCTTACCCTGCATTTCTGAGTATTTGGGCACAAAATGTAGTGGGTTGAAAGAGCTCTTGCTTATGGGGTTTTTCAGAAACTAGCTGCTTTTTCCTTTATTTATGGCCTTCATGGATGCTTTGAAGTAATGTTGCTATTGGAAATAGGACAGATAAAATGCACCACAGCCCCAGGACATTCTTTGTCTTTAGCCACTTGGTCTTCAATGAAGGCAGCAGAAGCTTCTTTCTGAGTGCCGTGGTTCCTTCTGTAACATGTTTTTGAAGGAGGGGAAAACTCGAGAACAGCCTTGTGCCGGGGGTGGGAGTCTGGATTTCATGCAATGGGTCTGTAGGTAAAGAAAGATAAGTAAAGGAGGCAAGGGTAGAGTTTTGAGAAGGTGTCCCTGCATTTACTGTGTGCCTGGCACAGTTTGCCTTGTATTTTCTGTAACTGAGAAAATGATCACAATGTTTCTGAGGCAGATATTGTTATCCTCATCTTCCAGGTGAGGAAGTTGAAGCATGGAGAACTGCAGATCTTTGCCCAAAGTCACATTGTCAGGAAGTGTGGCTATAGATTCTGTATCTTTCTGCCTTCCAACAATCACAACGTATATAACCAGCACTTGATAAGAGTGGGGACTTTTACTCTTGATGAAGAAGCTATAATCTGGGCATAAAAATTCCTGCCCTTCAAGCAGCCAAGATGTGAGAGGAGTTCTTATCCCGTTCATTGAAATCACGAGTCAACCATTTGCTTTTTTGGCCTCGTCTGTAAAGTGAGCCGTGGGTCCTAGTTCCTAGGTCTGGTACCTGGATAGGAGGCACCCCGGGGGATAAGGTGAAACAAAAAGAATTAGAAAGCAGTGATTGCTTGGGGTGGGGAATCAGAAAGTCCTATGACTAAGGCCTCATCCTGTCTTTAACAGGTCCTGGTGCTTGATGGCCGAGGCCATCTCCTGGGCCGCCTGGCGGCCATCGTGGCCAAGCAGGTACTGCTGGGTAAGTCTGCCCACTGCTCCCCCAGACATGAGCTCCAAGCTGAGGTCAGTGATGAGCAACAATCACCATCTTTCGTTTGAGTCTCACGACCTTGAGATCAACCCCATGCACCGCTCTGAGACCTGCCAGCCCCTACCTCCCCTGGGGTTAGGGGCTCAGATCAAAAATGTTTTTCTGTTGGGGTAATAACTCAAGCAGGAATCCACCTATGCCAATTACTGCTCTATGGTTTGGGGCAAGAGGCTCCACCCCTGGGCCCTGGGCTTTTTAGGCACGGTCAGTTCCTTACCTGGGAGCATCTCCCAGTCCCTCAGCAGTAACTGGGCAAGGCGTAGTTCAAGTGGAGGAGGGGCCCTTGATGGCTTCCCCATGACTGCCTCCCTTTCCTTTCCCTCTAGGCCGGAAAGTGGTGGTTGTACGCTGTGAGGGCATCAACATTTCTGGCAATTTCTACAGAAACAAGTGTAAGTCATAGCACGGGAGAAGAGATAGAGAGGGTCGACCTGTGAGGTCCTTGGGCCCCATAGAAAGCATCCCACCAGTGCTTGGAGGTTTTGGTTGGAGTTTCAGAGTGGCTCCTGCGGATGTGGATGTGGGTTGGAAGCTAGCATTTGCCTGGGGACTGGGAAGCCTCATGCCTTCTCCTCTCATCAGTGAAGTACCTGGCCTTCCTCCGCAAGCGGATGAATACCAACCCCTCCCGCGGGCCCTACCACTTCCGAGCCCCCAGCCGCATCTTCTGGCGGACCGTGCGAGGTGAGCTGGCCTAGGGATGCAGGGTGGCGAAGGGGGGAATGGCCAGTGATGAGGACTCCTCCCACTCAAGTACGAGTTTCCCAACAATGAGATGACTCCACATGCACTACCATCTGAGGCCACCTGTCTTGCCTGACTTTCTGAGGCTCCTCAGAAGCCTGTCTGAGCAGGGTCACTGTCTCTCTGCCTGCAGGCATGCTGCCCCACAAAACCAAGCGAGGCCAGGCTGCCCTGGACCGCCTCAAGGTGTTCGATGGAATCCCGCCACCCTATGACAAGGTAAGCAGGAGCAGGCCCTCTCTGCAGCAACAGCCACTGCCCCACGGTGTCCGTGATGACCCACGGTTACCTACATTGTTTGACCCTCGTGAGAACAACACTGGCTGAGACGCCTGCCCCAGCCATCCTCCTTCCCTGTCTGTCCCTCACTCCAGGTCCCTAAGCCCCTTCCTTTCTCTAACAGAAAAAGCGAATGGTGGTGCCGGCAGCTCTCAAAGTTGTGCGTCTGAAGCCTACACGGAAGGTGAGTTCCAGGCTACATGCTACATGAGTGGGCTGACATGGGGACCCAATTGGGGGGTGAGCTCTAGGTCCCCAAGACTGGCAGATGATGGCTTTTTCTCACGATGGTCTGCGGATGCCACTATGGGCACTGCCGATAATGCCAATGGCTTGGCTGATGCCAGGAGAAGCACGGAGACCCTGATGGGGTGGGGTGGGGGTCTTCTGATTTAAGCTTGGTGTACAAATTTGGGTTGTTAAATTTCCAGGGTCCTTTTTGTATTTTTCTGAGCTGAGAAATGGGATAGCAGAAAGACTCCCGCATGTGCCCCACCGGGATCCACCCGGCATGCCCACTAGGGGGTGATGCTCCAGTGAACCTTGGTTACGGAGGGGAAGGGAGAGGGAGGAAGGTGGAGAAGCAGATGGTCACTTCCCGTGTGCCACCACCAGGAATTGAACCTGGGACTTCCACAAGCTGGGCCAAAGCTCTACCACTGAGCCAACCAGCCAGGGCCTTTTGATACAGGTCATCACCCCTCTCATGGTCACCCTTTCCCCAAGCCTGGCTCCTGTTTCTTTACAACTTCATTTTTCCCCCAAACCCAGTTCGCCTACCTAGGGCGTCTGGCTCACGAGGTTGGCTGGAAGTACCAGGCAGTCACAGCCACTCTGGAGGAGAAGAGGAAGGAGAAGGCCAAAATTCATTACCGGAAGAAAAAGCAGCTCACGGTGAGGGCGGAGGCACCACACTTGCCAGTGGTCTTGCTTGTCCTGAGGGCTCTGCGTAAAGCCCAGCCTGGAATTTCAGTAGGAGTTGTGTTCCTGGGATGAGGGGAGGTCCCAGGGAGCAGCCACTGACCACATTCTGTCCTTCTGACCCCCACAGAGACTACGGAAACAGGCTGAAAAGAATGTGGAGAAAAAAATTGACAGATACACAGAGGTTCTCAAGACTCATGGACTCCTGGTCTGAGCCCAATAAAATTGACTGTTAATTCCTCATGCTTGGCCTGGCCTGCCCTTCCTCCATCGCCGCCTTAGGATGTGGGGGGCCCCCAAGGGCTGTCCCGGGGCCACAGGAACCCCAGACCTTAGAAGGCTGGGAACACAAGTGAGGCTTTAGTCACTGCTGTTTGAGAAAGGCCTTTTAAAAAGCTTCAGTGGCTCTAAGAGCTGTACAGTGTAATCTGCCTGTCACCCTACTCATTAATGAGGGTTTTAGGAAATCAGCAGTTGGAACAGGTCGTTCTGTTTCATTTCAGTATTTACAAATAAGCTGAAAAACTTGGTTTAATTTCCCACATGATCAGACACTATTCTCTGCAGCTGTTAGAATGGGAGCAAACACAGGGAGGCAGGACGACCCTGGTGTTGTAAAGGGGTGTTCACGGATGCAGCCAGGGAGTCGCAGGCATTGCACTTACAAGTTCCTGTACCTTATGATCAGAAATGAATAAATTATTTTTAAAGAAATTTGTCGTCTTTGCAGTATCTGTCTGCAGTGGAGGCAGGCTCTTGGAAAGAAGAGGGGGCTGTGCTGGAGTAAGGCCAGACAAAGGGATCATGCTGCTTTCTAACCTGTTGAAGGAAAGTTGACCTTTGTGGAGATTTATCCGATAACCTTTAACTTAAGTCTGTGAGATTTCTGTTTCTCACACCCACTGTGGCCTGTGATGCCTGGTGTTGCCCCCTTGACAAGGCTGCCTCACTCTTCAGCTGTGAAGTATGGAGTTGGCACCGTTGTTAGGCCATACCTGCTTGTGTGGGCTATTCCAGCTTTCTGCCAAACCATGGGTGGGGTATTTCAAGAAATGAGCAAGAAACATTTTGCAAATGGTGTCCTTTCAGGCACTAAAAGCAGGATATTAAACTTCACATAGTTTAAGCCTGACCAGGCTTGTGATGCAGTGCATAGAGCATTGACCTGGAATGCTGAGGACCCAAGAGCTGGAACCCTGAAATCACCGGCTTGAGCAAGAGGTCATAGATAGAACTTAAAGGTCGCTACCTTGGCAGGACCACCTTGTACCACCCCTCCGCCCATCATCAATGCACATATAAGAAAGCAATCAGTCTGACCAGGCAGTGGCGCAGTGGATAGAGTGTTGGCCTGGGATGCGGAAGACCCAGGTTCGACACCCAGAGCTCGCCAGCTTGAGCGTGGGCCCATCTGGCTTGAGCAAAAGCTTGCCAGCTTGGACCCAAGGTCGCTGGCTCCAGCAAGGGGTTACTCAGTCTGCTGAAGGCCCGCAGTCAAGGCACATGTGAGAAAGCAATCAATGAACAACTAAGGTGTTGCAACGGCAACAAAAAACTAATGATTGATACTTTGCATCTCTCTCCGTTCCTGTCTGTCCCTATCTATCCTCTCTGTCCCTGTAAAAAAAAAATGACAAGTCAGACTGGAAGAAAACATTTACAAATTTTTTTGAAGGATTCATACCCTAATCCTAAATATGTTTTTAATACCCTCTTAAAACTCAGTAACAGCCCTGGCCTGTTGGCTCAGTGGTAGAGTGTGGCCCAGTGCATGGATGTCCCAGGTTCCATTCATGGTTGGGGCGCACAGGAGAAGCGCCCATCTGCTTCTCCATTCCGCCTCCTCTCACTTCTCTTCCATTATTTTTTTTCTTTACACAGGGACAGAGAGAGAGACAGAGGGATAGATAGGGACAGACAGACAGGAACAGAGAGGTGAGAAGCATCAATCATTAGTTTTTTGTTGCCATTACCACACCTTAGTTGTTCATTGATTGCTTTCTCACATGTGCCTTGACCGCGGGCCTTCAGCAGACCGAGCAACCCCTTGCTGGGGCCAGTGACCTTGGGTCCAAGCTGGCAAGCTTTTGCTCAAGCCAGATGGGCCCACACTCAAGCTGGCTACCTCGGGGTCTTGAACCAGGGTCTTCCGCATCCCAGTCCGATGCTCTATCCACTGTGCCACCGCCTGGTCAGGCTCTCTCCCTTCATTTTTGCAGCCATGGCTCAATTGGAGCAAGTTGGTCCCCGGGCACAGAGGATGGCTCCATGGCTTCCACCTCAGGCATTAAAAAACAGCTCCTGATGCAATGGAGCAAGAGCCCCAGATGGGGAGAGCATAGGCCCCTAGCGGGCTTGCTGGATGGATCTCGGTCAGGGTACATGTGGGAGTCTGTCTCTGCCTCCCCTCCTCTCACTAAGTTAAAACAAAATAACTCGGTAACAAGGAGACAAACCAAGTAAAACACAAGGCAAAGATTTCAATAGACTTTCACTGAAGAAGATATACAAACAGCGAATAAGCAGATGAGAACATACTCAACATCATTCAACATGAGAGAATTAAATCTCTTGGCAGACACTAAATCCTTCATGTAGAACAAATGTAGGGAGTCAGAGCCCTGGTCAGTAGCAGGAACATTTTCAAACCTCCAGTTCCAACTGCATACCACCAAAGCATATGATACTGCTCAGTCCATGGGGAGTGCCATAATGGACAGTCTTGTTTTGAGAGGCATTTCTATGCTCACTGGGGATGTCTCCAGGTCTATTAGCTTTTGCATTTGTTATGAAATACTGAGAAATAAATAATGTCTGTGAAATCCAGCAGAGGCTGGAAGTAACTAGAATTGAACTTTATTTATTTTTTTATTTTTTTAACAGGGACAGAGAGAGGGACAGATAGGGACAGACAGACAGGAATGGAGAGAGGTGAGAAGCATCAATCATTAGTTTTTCATTGCTATTGCAACACCTTAGTTGTTCATTGATTGCTTTCTCATATGTGCCTTGACCACGGGCCTTCAGCGGAACAAAGCAACCCCATGCTGGAGCCAGCGACCTTGGGTCAAAGCTGGTGAGCCTTCTCTCAAGCCAGATGAGCCCGCACTCAAGCTGGTGAGCTCTGGGTCTCGAACCGGGGTCCTCCGCATCCCAGTCCAATGCTCTATCCACTGCGCCACTGCCTGGTCAGGCTGGAAGTAACTAGAATTGGCTGAAGTTTATTATTGGACACTACAGCTGTTCATAATGCGGGTCAAAAAAGTCGATCCAGCCACAAAATAAATAAAACAGAATATTTATGAAAAGAAAAAAATGGGTGTATTGCAGGAAGAAAAGCAAAGAGTTAAAAGTTAGAAAGGAAGGCAGGGAGGGAGGAAGAGAGACACAAAGAGACCAGGGAAGAGAGAAATGTGTTTGATGAGAACGCAGAATGTTGCCTGACCAGGCGGTGACACAGTGGATAAAGTGTCGGACTGGGTGGTGGAGGACCCAGGTTCGAGACCCCGAGTTCGCCAGCTTGAGCGCGGGCCCATCTAGTTTGAGCAAGGCTCACCAGCTTGAGCCCAAGTACGCTGGCTCGAGCAGGGGTCACTCAGTCTGTTATAGCCCCCACCCCGACCCCGTCAAGGCACATATGAAAAATCAATCAATGAACAACTAAGGAACTGAAACAAAGAATTAATGTTTCTCATTTCCCTCCGTTCCTGTCTGTCTGTCCATATCTGTCCCTCTCTCTGACTCTCTGTCTCTGCCACAAAAAAAGAAAAAAAAGAATGTTGTTTCCTATTGTGGGTTGTGATTTAAAAACATTTAAAAGCTAAGGCTCTAAACATCTCTAAATTTCCCCCACCCTTTCAGAGTGAAGCAGTATTTTTCTTTGCTTTTCCCTTATCATCAAAATCTCACCAGCTACTCTGAACAATTTGCAAAATATTGAGCATTCTCAAAACCAGAAAGGAAATCACACCTATTTCCCACCACCTGGAGATGATGTAAACCACTGGGGCTTGCATATTCTTCCAGGCTTTTTTCTAAACAACTTTTATAGATAGATTAATACACATTGTAGATAGCAACTGTGGATCCTGCCTCTTTTTAAAAACTAACATAAATCCTTTTCAAGTCGTTCAAAAATTCCAGAAATTACTTTTTTCTTCAAAAATAAAGTATAAAGATAGCAAGAAGGCTCTAAAACAGAAAGGGAAAAGTCCCATATATACTATCCACAGAGGGACTGATCAACTACAATTAAAATGTATCATTCAAGCCCTGGCCGGATAGCTGGGTAGGTTGGAGCATCATTTCAAAAGGCAGAGGTTGCTGGCTGAATCCCCCGTCAGGGCATACACAGGAACAGATCGATATTCCTGTCTGTCTCTCTCCCTTCCTCTAAAATCAATAAAACGAACATTTTAAAAAATGTATCCTTCAAAACTCACAAAGCTATTGTGTAAAAGAAATTTAAATATTGTGTGAAAGAACTTCCAAATGACTTATTGTAAATTTGTAGCATTTATATATGTATCATATATTCTGCACTGCCCAAAGCGGTAGATGTATTTTAAATGTAATAAAATTAAAGTAAAAAATTCAGGTCTTCAGTGGTTATTCCAGTTTTGCACAGAGTTCTAATTTAGAAGAAAGTTCTATTGAACTGCGCAGTTCACAGACAGAAAATGAGCAGAAGAGCAGTTTTTCTCCCCCAATACTCCATTGTCTGGGGTGTGAAATGGGATCTAAAAAACCAATATTCACTAAACTTCAAAAAGCTCAGGGTAGCACCCGCTACTCACAAACATGGGCAGCGTTCTCGCGCATGGTCCTAAGGCCATGATGGCGAACCTATGACACGCGTGACAGCACTGACAGGCATAGCCATTTTCAACAACACGCAGCGGCATGTAGCCACATACCAGATAAGTATGGGGCCGCTTGCCCAGCATGACGTTTTATCCTCGGCTGCTGCACGGCCAGGTGCAGTAGCCGAGGATAAAACATTTACTCGCCAGCTTGAGCGTGGGCCCATCTGGCTTGAGCAAAAGCTCCACCTTGGACCCAAGGTCGCTCGCTCCAGCAAGGGGTTGCTCTGTCTGCTGAAAGCCCGCAGTCAAGGCACATGTGAGAAAGCAATCAATGAACTAAGATGTTGCGACGCCAACGAAAAACTAATGATTGATGCTTCTCATCCTCCGTTCCTGTCTGTCTGTCCCTATCTATCCCTCTCTCTCTCTCTCTCTCTGTCCCTGTAAAAAAAAAACCAAGAAACATTTGCTGTAGTGTAGACACTCTGTGCCGTAGGTCTGTAGGCCAAAACAACAGAATTCCGGCACAGAGCGTCTAGTTCTGCGACTTCCAGTTAGGCCATTTTTCTCGAAGGAACACACCACCCGAGTTATGCTCGGTTTATTGGCGAATTCTGACACACCAAATTCAAAAGATTGCCCATCATTGTCCTAAGGTACCACGGTCTCCCACCCTGCAAAAAGATGGCAGCCGTTTGAAACTTGTATGGAGCAACCACCCCCTCCGAATACCCTAGCTCATGTTATGGTCCGCAGAAACTGACCGGGTCTCTATAATTCTTGCGATAACGTGAGAGGACCTAAAGCTGGCGACGCTTTTCTAACGTGAACTAGCGTGCTCAGCCCTTTGATGGCTGGACTATTGCAAGAAAGTGTCCAGCACTTCCCTACCCTCTATCCTCTGCCCTCTGCCATCATGGCGGCCTCCGTGCACTCCCCCCAATCCCCTGCTTGGTTAGGGCCGTCCGTCAATCAGATTCGCACCCGAGGCACCGCCCCAAGCGTGCTATCCATTTCCCCTACTCGTCACTTCCTCTGTAGCCCCTGCTCAGTCGATAAGGAAACCCGGATACCAAGCGGCTTTCCTTTTCCCAGGCTGCCGCGAAGATGGCGGACATTCAGGTGCGAGCTGGGGATCTGTGCTTGGTGCTGGAGCCCTGCTGGGGCCTCAGGGGCGTGTTCTGGAGAGGGGACCCCGCACCCCACTTGGGGGATTTGTTCTGGGTGCCCTCGGTTTCCCAGGGTTTAATTCGGCCAGAGGGAGCATGTGTTTGCGTTGTCTAGATTAGCTTTTTTCTCAGCGTTTTAAAATTGACTTTAGCGAGAGAGGAAGAGACAGACACACAGGAATATCAGTCTGTTTCTGTATGTGCCCTGACCGGAGATCCAACCTGCAACCTCTGCAGTTCGGGTACATGCTCTAACTAACCAAGCGGCCATGGCTAAATTAGCTTCTAAATCCCCGGGACTCTACACTTGGAAGTCGTACATATTCGATAGGAAGTGAATCACGGGTGGATGTCTCTGTATCTTGAAGAATAATCCTTGGCTGAATTGTGTCCTCCGGGGTGTTGGAGAGATGATGATTGTGTGTCTGCGGGTTTTAACGAGTGAATTCTGCAGGCTATGGGCAGTGTTTTTTTTTTTGTTTTTTTTTTCAGGATTTTTAAAATATCTATTATTAAAGACAGCCTGCAGGGCTGTTTTTTTTTTTTTTTTTTTTATGGGCAGTGTTTTAAAGCATAAATGCTTTCATAACCTCGGGTTTAGAGTCGAATCTGAATTAGAGTCATATTTGGAGTAAGTGTTTTTGGAAGTAATTCTAGGGCAGTAGCCCTTGGAGGCCAGGCTTGGAGAGGATGGGACCTGGGGGATCTTGGGAATGTTTCCAGGCTCACTTGCGGCCTGTTCTAGACTTACCATCTTCCATATCCCTGCAGACAGAGCGTGCCTACCAAAAGCAGCCCACCATCTTTCAAAATAAGAAGAGGGTGCTGCTTGGAGAAACTGGCAAAGAGAAGCTACCGCGATACTACAAGAACATCGGTCTCGGTTTCAA
Organism: Rhynchonycteris naso; assembly: GCA_037038555.1. NCBI lineage: Eukaryota > Metazoa > Chordata > Mammalia > Chiroptera > Emballonuridae > Rhynchonycteris > Rhynchonycteris naso. Next base: position 248,151,765 of record CM072997.1, on the reverse strand, counting down.
GACGCCCAAAGAGGTACAACCACCCTCATAAGAATGAGACCCAGGTCGCTACACGTGTACTCAGCTCAGTTGCCCTGCCCACATCTGAATGTTTGCCGGGAGGGCTGCTGGGAATCGTAGTTTGCCTGAGGCCACACCCCCTGTTCTTTTCAGGAATTACCTTTGAAGGCTTAACTTCACTTCTTTATCCCTTCAGGCCATTGAGGGCACCTACATTGACAAGAAATGCCCCTTTACCGGTAATGTCTCCATTAGGGGGCGCATCTTGTCTGGTAAGTAGGGCTGTCTGGGGGTGTGGGTTCAGATTTCGAGGTCTGAGGTAGGAAGGGTTGGGGACACTCAAGACTCCTGGTTCCTGGGGCTCTGATAGGTGATGTCTGCTTTCACAGAGATCTTCAGATCTCTGCCATGGACACTATTTAGAAAGCCACTTGGCAGAACTGATTCCAGAAGTACAGTTTCTAAAGAACCCTGCCTATGGGTATGCCCTGGCCCTATAGCTCTTTTGGTTACAGCGTCCTCCTGAAGCACAGAGGTTGCCATTTTGATTCCCGGTCGGGGCACCTACAGGAACAAATCAATGGTCCTATCTCTCTTTCTCTCTTCCTCTCACTCAAATCAATAAAGAAACAACACTTTTTTTTTTTTTAGAGCCTGACCTGTGGTGTGCAGTAGATAAAGCGTTGACCTGGAATGCTGAGGTCACCACTTCAAAACCCTGGGCTTGCAGGGTCAAGGCACATACAGGAAGCAACTACTACAAGTTGATGCTTCCTGCTCCCCTGCCCCCTCCTATTTCTCTTTTTTTTTAAGCTGGAGGGGTGGGGCAGACAGGAAAGGAGAGAGTTGAGAAACATCATCAAATCATGGTTGCGGCACTTTAGTTCATTGCTTTTTCTTTTTTTTTTTACAGGGATAGATAGGGACAGACAGACAGGAATGGAGAGAGATGAGAAGCATCAATCATCAGTTTTTCGTTGCCGTTGTGACACCTTAGTTGTTCATTGATTGCTTTCTCACATGTGCCTTGACCACAGGCCTTCAGCAGACTGAGCAACCCCTTGCTCGAGCCAGCGACCTTGGGTCCAAGTTGGCAAGCTTTTGCTCAAGCCATATGGGCCCGTGCTCAATTTGGCAACCTTGGGGTCTTGAACCTGGGTCTTACGCATCCCAGTCCGACGCTCTATTCACTGCGCCACCGCCTAGTCAGGCGGCTCTTCTTTTTCTTTTAAGATTTTTTTTATTCTGACCTGTAGTGGCACAGTGGATAAAGCATTGACCTAGAATGTTAAGGTCGGTGGTACAAAATCCTGGGCTTGTTTGATCAAGGCACATATGGGAGTTGATGCTTCCTGCTCCTTTCCACACCCACTTTCCCTCCCTCTCTCTCACTCTCAATCTATCTCCCTCTTCCCCCCTCCCCCCCTTTCTTAAAATGAATAAATAAAATCTTTAAAAGAAGAGAGAGATTTTATTCATTTTATTGGGGGGGGGGACAGGAAGGAAGCATCAACTCCAATATGTGCCTTGACGAGACAAGCCCAGGGTTTCAAACCAGCAACCGCATCATTCCAGATTAAGGCTTTATCCACTGCACCACCACAGGTCAGGCATTGATTGTTTTCTGATATGTGCCTTGACCAGGGGCTCTGACCCCTTGCTTACGCCAGCAACCTCAGGGTTTCAAACCTGGATCCCCAGCGTTCTAGGCCAGTGTTGTATGTGTCCACTGTACCACTGCCTGGTCAGGTACCCCTCTCTCTCAAAAAAATTTCAAGAGGCCTGACCTGTGTTGGCGCAGTGGATAAAGCGTCGACCTGGGAACACTGAGGTCGCCAGTTCAAAACCCTGCACTGGTCTGGTCAAGGCACATATGGGAGTTGATGCTTCCAGCTCCTCCCCCCTTTCTCTCTCTCTCTCTCTCTCTCTCTCTCTGTGACTCCTCTCTAAAATGAATTTAAAAAGAAAATTTTTTTTTTCAAGAGTCCTGCTTAGCTCCCAGCTCTAGGCTGCCTGTGGCTCCCTTTCCCATCAAGCCTGACCCACAGTCTGTCCCCTCCCCCAAGGCGTGGTAACCAAAATGAAGATGCAGAGGACCATTGTTATCCGCCGAGACTACCTTCACTACATCCGAAAGTATAACCGCTTTGAGAAGCGCCACAAGAACATGTCAGTACACCTGTCCCCGTGCTTCAGGTGAGCACAGTGGGTCCCAAACCAAAGCCAGCCACCCTTCTAAGCAGAGAGGAGGAGGTGGGTGGGCTGCTCCTCCAAACTGAGTGATGTGGGACTTGGTGTGGGTGTTAACAAGGATACCTGGGTGCTTAAGGAGGTAGTAAACTGAGTGGGTGGGGCGTACAAAGGCTGCTGTAAGTGAACCACCGTCCTGGGAGCCTCCAGTTCCCTGTAAAATGGAGATGGTTGGGATCTTCTGCCCTGAGTAGTCCCTGGAAGGGTTGGAACAGCCTTTGCACAGCATTGAGCCTGGTGCCTTGCAAGTAGCTTGTGCTCAGTAATTAATGACAAGGAGGCAGCCTGGTGACCATGAAGAAATGTCTCTTTTAGAAGCTGCTTGTGGCAGCCTTGTGCCATCCCCCCCCCCCAATATAACAGACGCTGCTCCCTCTCCACAGAGATGTCCAGATCGGTGACATTGTCACTGTGGGGGAGTGCCGACCCCTGAGCAAGACAGTACGCTTCAATGTGCTCAAGGTCACCAAAGCTGCTGGCACCAAGAAGCAATTCCAGAAGTTTTGAAACTAGATGCCTGTTCACTCAAAATAAAGTTATTTTCTCAGTCACGGGCCAGGCTCTGGGTGTCTGTGATCTTACCAGAGGGAGGTGGGAGGTATTGTCCCTGGGAATGTTGACGAGAAAGATGGAGTTCTTTTCTGCCCTCTGGGGCATAAGGATGGGAATGAGGGTGAAACCCTGCCTCCCTGCCCTCTCATCTGGGGGGGAAGACAACCTGTATTAAAGATGCTGCACCTCTGTCTTACCGGTCCTTGTCACATACCTGGCATTGAGTTGCTACCTCCCCACCCCCCAAGTCTCTCGGGAGGAAGTGAGGGCGGAGGTTCCTGGGTTCTTGGGCCCTTTCTGGCCTTTTGTGGGGAGAAGGAAGAAGGAGCCACACTCTGGGCCTCTCTGAGAGGGGTTGGGGGGCTTGAGGTCACAGCTACCTGGCTCTGAACTAGGAAGCCTTGACCTCAGCCTGGCTTTGCTTTTTCCCCACGCCATGTGAGTCCCCCGCCCTAAGTGAGCACTGTGCCCTTTTGCATATAGGCAGACTTATCTGAGGGGCTAGTTCTTTGCTTTAAGAGTCCCAGTGGGTACCTGAGCTCCAGGTGTCAGGTTCCGAAACTTCCTTTGCCTGAAAATCCAACTAAAGAAAGTGGCCCTGAGGGCAGGTTGCACAGGGAGGCCAGGCTGGAGTGCAGCTCACCAGTGCAGGGTCCTGGGCTGTTCAGAAATGGGTCGGAAGCCCCTGGAGGTGAGAGGGACTGACCAGGCAGCGGCCTTGAGAGAAACAGATGGGGAGGAATGGGTCAGGGTCAAGCCAATTAGGGGAGGATTGCTGAACACGGGAGATGGAGAAGGATTGAGAGTTGGTAACAGCAGAAGGCAATCTTAGGAAAAGCAAAGAAAAACGGGAAAAGGGAGAGAGACCTTAAGTGTCATACAGAGATAAGGAGAGACTAGGCAGAGGGTTCATTCAGCTCGACAGGGGAGGGACTAACCACAGATGGGGACAGACAGGTTTCAGAAAAGAGGAAAGTCAAGAAAGGACAGCAAGGACTTATGGAAACCGTAGGGGAGACCTTCACCCAAGCAGAGGTGGAGACAGAAGGGATGTGCTGGAGTCACCCTGCTGGCTTGCCTTCGCCCCTGGAGCCGGTCGCTGCTGGGGTCCCCAGGTCCCTGCCCCCCATGCCTGTACCAGGGACGGTGGCACATCACTGGTACAAGGGTTGGGAGACAGGGCCTTGAGGAGAGGGGAGCCGCTGCTCCTCCAGGGAAACTACCTCGGGATTAGCCCCGGGGCTCCTTTTTACCCAGCGAGGGCGGGGGTTCCTGCCAGAGGAAGTGGGACCACATCAAAGAGGGCAGGAAGGGGCAGGGACGGGTCAAAAGGGGGCGCCGCCCAGATTGCAGCCTGAAAGCCCGCCCCACCCCGGGCTAGAGGGCTACAGACCCTGAGGGAGTTGATGCTGCCCTAGAGCCCCCCCACACTGCAGGTGCTTCCGTTCAGGGTGGGGTGGCCATGTTTACAACAACAGCCCGGCTCCCCTGTTTTCTCCCAGCGGTTGTTGGGGCATTTCCTTGGCACCTCATCACGTCAGGGTACCTAGTCACGGGTGCAGCAGGTGCCTGGTATGCATTGGGGGCCATCTCTGGTGGGTCACAAAGACCCAGAAGAGACCTCTGGGCCCTGGCAATTCCCTTGCATGAGGAGTGGGACCATACCTGTGACTGCATGTGATAGCTAAAGATAGAATTCCTTCGCCAAGATCACAACCTGGGTGCCTCTCCCTCAGCCCACCCACTCTCCCTTCCCTTCCTCCCTCCCTCCGCCTGCCTATGCCCACAAAACCTGCCCCCTCTTCTGAGCCTTTGCACTGACTCTGCCCTGTACCTGGAACACTCGGTCCCAGGTTCTTTCTGGCTCCCTCCCTTACTCCTTAGTCTCTAATGCTCACTTAACCTCTTTCACTCCTAATCACCCAATCACCCTGCCTTGCTTTATCAACGTGGACAGGTAAGACCTATTTATGATGTATTTGTGGATTTATCGTGCAAATTCATTTGTGTGTTGAAGACTGGAGTCGGATCTCTACGAAGGCAGGGATCCCTGGACCCCAGGCCTGGGACAAGTTATAAGTGCTCCATGTGCATTTAGTTAAGCGAATGAATGACTTGAAGTTAAATCTCCACATTTGCACAGGGTGGGCTTGACAAGACACAGAATAACTGGAAGCAGTGAACATGGTCAGAAGCCTGCAAACATGAAGACCACAGGCTCTGTTCTGAATTCTAGCCCTGCCACTCATTAGCTGTGTGACTTAGGGCTGGTGACCCACCCCAACCAACAAGTCTCAGTTGCCTAAACTGTAAAATGGGTTATTGGCACCCTGCTCCCATTGGGAGGATGAGATATGCTCATCTGTGTTAATGGGGTAAAACTGGTTCTGTTAAGCGATATTAGGAAATAATTATGCCCAAGCCCTGTGCCTGTTGTTAGAGAACGGCCCGGTGGTATTCTGTGCAGTAGGCCCTGGGTCCCTTTGTTCCTTTGGACAAGCCCCATGACAAGAACCCTTGGCAGGTGGCCCCAGAGGTATTATGTGGTGCGGAATCCTGAGTCTATTACAGGAAGCCCTGATGGTTTGTCACGGGAACTTGAGTCTATTTTAGCATGCTTCTGGAATGTTTTGTTGCATGCCTCTTCTGTGAGGCCCCAGTAACAGGGAAGTTAGATCCAGGCACGGTTTCATAGCAGGGCCCTGGGTTTATGAGAACAGCAGGCAGGTCAGGTGCATCATGATCTATTATGGTCCTGCCCTGATCACAGCAGACCACAGGGGAATTCTATCACAGCCAGACTGGCCAGCACTGTGGCAGCCCCTTGTAAGTGTCCTGTTAGAGCAGGACCCAGCTATATGGGTTGTAGTGGGACTTCGGGTCCTGTAACGGGACTTGTTGGTGGTCGCAATATCCTGGTTACATTATGGGAGGCCCATGGGTATTATTTGTGTAGCAGGCACCTAAATTCATTTAATTGGTCCCAAGGGCTGTGAGGCCGAGTCTAGGCAAATTGAATTGGAGTGACTTCCATGTATGTATTCTTGTGCTGCCCTGAGGCCATCATGGGAAAACTCAGGTGTAACATAGTAGGTCCCAACTTCATCACCTGTTATAACAGAGACTTACAGATTGTTTCAGGGGTGGATATAGATCCTGCTGGAATATTCTAACAGGACACTTATGCTATTTAAGAAGAATTTTAGGGGCATATTAAACCAGCCAGGGTCATTCATTATTGCCTTCATTCATTCTACAAACATTTTCTGTGCTGGCTGCTGGGTTTGCAAGAGAGATCCAGTCTGATCAGGCGGTGGCGCAGTGGATAGAGCGTTGGACTGGGATACGGAAGACCCAATTTCTAGACCCCGAGCTCGCCAGCTTGAGCACGGACCCATCTGGCTTGAGCAAATGCTCATCAGCTTGGACCCAAGGTCACTGGCTCCAGCAAGGGGTTGCTCAGTCTGCTGAAGGCCTGCAGTCAAGGCACATGTGAGAAAGCAATCAATGAACAACTAAGGTGTTGCGATGGCAACAAAAAAAAAACTCATGATTGATGCTTCTCACCTCTCTCCGTTCCTGTCGGTCTGTCCCTATCTATCCCTCTCACTGACTCTCTTTCTGTCACTGTAAAAAAAAAAGAGAGAGAGAGAGAGAGATCCAGAGCCTGCTGTCTGGGACTCTGGGGACCTTAACAGAAACCTGGGATGAGGGGCCTTTAGGGGAACAAGTGCTATTATTGTGTCAAACCTTTGACTTGCTGAAGCCACTCTCCTGAGCTGGCACAATTATCCCGGCTTTACAGACAAACAAGTCAAGGCTCAGAGGAGCCTACCTGGAAGAGGCAGGATTTGATTTGGAACTCAGGTGTGATTCCCTCTTGGGATCAGAAGGGGGCATTCTAGTGTAGATGCAGAGTGGAGGGGTGGATGTCAATGTGTCAAATCAGAGAGCACAACTCAGAGCTGCATGGGGCCGTTTAGGTGCACAGACATCAGGGGCCAAGGTGGCTGAGCAGACGTTCAGTTTGGTTTGATACTCTGCTTGAACTGTCTTTAAATTGAAATAAGGGTCCCTGGCTGGTTTACTTAGTGGTAGAGTGTCAGCCCAGCACATGGATGTCCCAGGTTCGATTCTGGTCAGGGCACACAAAAGAGGCATCCATCTGTTTTTCCTCCCCCTTCTCTCTCTCTCTCTTCCTCTCACACAGCCATGGCTCAATCGGTTCAAGAGTATCAGCTCCAGCCTGACCAGGTGTTGGCGCAGTGGATAGAGCGTCGGACTGGGATTCGGAAGACCCAGGTTCAAGACCCTGAGCTAGACAGCTTGAGTGCGGGGCCCATCTGGCTTGAGCAAAAGCTTGCCAGCTTGGACCCAAGGTCGCTGGCTCCAGCAAGACGGGTTGCTTGGTCTGCTGAAGGCCCATGGTCAAGGCACATGTGAGAATGCAATCAATGAACAACTATGGTGTCGCAAGGGCAACGAAAAACTAATGATTGATGCTTCTCATCTTTCTCTGTTCCCGTCTGTCTCTCCCTATCTATCCTTCTCTCTGAATCTCTCTCAGTCCCTGTAAAAAAAAAAAAAAAAAAAAAAGAATATCAGCTCCAGGCACTGAGAATGACTCTGAGGAGCCTCCACCTCAGGTGCTAAAAATAACTCGGTTGCAAGCAGTGACCCCAGATGGGCAGAGCATTGCCCTGACGGGGGTTGCTGGTTGAATCCGGGTCAGGGTGCATGCGGGAGTCTGTCTCACTATCTTCCCTCCTCTCACTTTTATTATTATTATTACTCATTTTTAGGGAGAGAGGAGAGAGAGAGACAGAAAGAGAGAGAGCAGGGGGCAGGAGCAGGAAACTCAACTCCCATATGTGTCTTGACTGGGCAAGCCCCGGGTTTCAAACTGGCAACCTCACCATTCCAGGTCAATGCTTTATCTACTGTGCCACCACAGAGCGCCCCTCCTCTCACTTAAAATAAAAAGGAAAATTAGAATAAGGAAAAGTATAGCATGGTCCCACATTCTCACTTGGCATTGGGCCCCATAGATGAGTAACTGGTCCTGCCATTGGCTTTCTATTGCTTTCTGTTTACCCCTTAGGACATGATAAGAGGATCCCAAGAGATCTGGTGGACATAGACAGAGATCATTAGAGCAGGACCCTGGGGATTCCATAGGAAACAGCCAGCAAATGATGTAGCAGGATCCCAAAGCACCTAAAAGGGACTCACGCTGGGCATTAAGAGACCACAAGGGCTTTTTTCTAAAACATTTTATTATTATTATTGATTTTTAGAGAGAGAAACATTGAATTGTCCCACTCATTCATGCATTCAGTGGTTAACTCTTGTATGTGCCTCAACTGGGGATTGAACCCATAACCCGGGCATATCAGGATGATACTCCTACCAACTGAACTACCTGGCTAGAGTGAGGGATTTTTCTTTTGTAGCAGGAACGAGGGAAGTTATAGGGAATGTTTTGGGCTGACTTCTTTTTCTTTTCTTTCTTCTTATTTTTTTATATGGAACACTTCATGAATTTTGCATGTCATCCCAGTACAGGGGCCAGGCTACTAATCTCTGTATCGTTCCAATGTTCATTTTAGTCTCTGTGCTGCCAAAGTGAGCAGTCAGCTGACTTCTGAGAGGCCTCATGGCTAAAGCCTGAGGCCATCCTAACTGGAGGGAGAGGAGATCAGAATGGGGACATTCTCTCAGGGGTGAGGGAGGTCATCCTCAGTGACTGCGGTAAGCTGGATAAAGGTCCCCCAAAGATGTCGATGCCCTAATCCCCCAGAACCTATGAATATGAGACCTTATGTGATAAAAGGGTCTTTGCAGATGTGGTTAGTTCAAGATTTCGAGATGGGAAGATAGTCCAGGATTATCCAGGTGAGACCCATGTCATCATAAGGACCCTTATAAGAGGAAGGTGCGAGGATTAGTCAGAGAGAGATATAAGGACAGACACAAGCGTCAGAGAAGGGAGAAGATGCTGGTGTTGAAGATGGAGGAAGGGGCCTGACCTGTAGTGGTGCAGTGGATAAAGCATCGACCTGGAACGCTGAGGTTGCCGGTTTGAAACCCCGGGCTTGCCTGGTTAAGGCACCTATGGGAGTTTATGCTTCCTGCTCCTCCCCTACTTCTCTCTCTCTCAAAATGAATAAATAAAATCTAAAAACAAAAAAGAAAGATGGAGGAAGGTGCCAGAGGCAAGGAATGAAGATCGCTTTAAGCAGCCAGAAAAAGACAAAGAAAGGAATTCTCCCCCGAAGCTTCCAGAAGGAACCAGCCTTATAGACTATTTTAGACTTGGTCTCCAGAACTGCAAGGTAATACAGGTGTATCATTTCAAGCCATGGAAAATGTGACAGGTTATGGCAGCCATAGGGCACTAATAGAGTGGCCCCAGGCCGTGTAGATGGACGGCTGCTGAAGCAGGATCCGGGATGGCGGATAGAAGCCTGCAAGGGGATTTTCCCAGAGTCTTGTAGGACGCTTTGATGGTTCCGGGGAAACAGACCAGCAGGACCCTAAAGACTTCATGGTAGGGCTAAGAGGCATTCTACTAGTTGCTCATTGATTGATTTCTCATATGTGCCTTGACCCAGGGGGGCTACAGCAGAGTGAGTGACTCCTTGCTTAAGCCAGTGACCTCGGGTTTTGAACCTGAGTCCTCAGCTTCCCAAGCCAACATTCTGTCCACTGTGCCACTGCCTGGTCAGGCCTGTGTATTTATTTATCTGTCTGTCTGCCTAGCTACCTGTCTTTCTGTGTCTGTCTATCTATCTTTCATGTGGATGTTCAGGACAGAGCAGGGCCTGATGAGGGACAATATTAGAGAGAACCCAGTAGTGGGTCTGGGAAGCCCTGCTAAGCTTTACCACAGAAACTGAAGGTGGCGGGGAGAGAGGCTCGGTGCTGAGGGCCTTTTTGTGGCAGTCGGGGATGGAATGACCGACTCCTTCAGGGACACTCGTGGAGGCTTTTCAAGACATCATCCCTGGGCCTGACCAGGTGGTGGCACACTGGGTAGAGCGCCAGACTGGGATGTATGGGACCCAGGTTTGAAACCCCGAGGTCACCAGTTTGAGCACGGGTTCACCAGCTTGAGCGCAGGTCGCTGGCTTGAGCGTGGGATCATAGACACGACCTCATGGTCACTGGCTTGGGCCCAAAGGTTGCTGGTTTGAGCCCAAGGTTGTTGACTTGAGCAAGGGGTCACTCGGTCTGCTATAGTCCCCCCCCCCCCCAGTCAAGGCACATATGAGAAAGTAATCAGTGAACAACTAAGTTGCCACAACAAAGAATTGATGCTTCTCATGTCTCTCCCTTCCTGTCTGTCTCTATCTGTCCCTCTCACTGTCTCTCTCTCTGTCTCTGTCACACACACACACACGCACGGACATTATCGCTGCGCCTCAGGATACTGTTGGGGACCTGAGATTATCAGAGAACCAGAGGCAGGGTAGGGTCCGCTGGTGATGATACTGAAGAACTCAGGGCACTGGAGTTAACGCTAGTTATTCCTGCTGAGCTGTTAGAGGTGCATTGAGACCCCAGGGGCAATGTAGCAGGGGGCTGAGACAGCCAAGGGAACGTGAGACCATCTTAATGGGCCACAAAGTTTGAGAGTGGGATAACAGAAACATTATATTAGGGCTCATGGAGCATTAGGTGAGTTCTGGAGTGCCGTAAAATATTTTTGGTTTTTCTTTTTCCTTTTTTTTCCCCTTCCTTTTCCAGATGAGAGGAGGGGAGATAGAGAGACAGACTCCCACATGTATCCCAATTGGGACCTACCCAGTGACCCCCGTCTGGGGCCAATGCTCTATCCATCTGGAGCCATGCATAGAAACCGAGCTATTTTTAGCACCTGAGGTGGAGGTTCCACAGAGCTATCCTCAGCACCCAGGCCAATGCACTCAAACCAATTGAGCCATGGCTGCAGGAAGGGAAGAGAGAGAAGGGGAAGGTGTGGAGAAGCAGATGGTTGCTTGTGCCTGTGCCCTGACTGGGAATTAAACCTGGGATTTCCACATCCAGGGCGACGCTCTACTACTGAGCCAACCAGCCAGGGTCTATTTTGCATTTCTATAATTGGTTTGAGAGAGAAAGAAACATGATTTGGATTAGTTGTTTCACTTACTTATGCATTTGTTGGTTGATTCTTGTATGTGCCCTGATCAAGTGTCAAACCTACAGCCTTGGTGTATTGGGACAAATCTCCAACCTAGCTGAGCTACCCAGCTAGGACAGTTCTGGGGCATCTTAAAGTGAGACATAAGATAAACCCCAGGGTGATGGTTTCCAAGGAAAAGTATAGCATGGTCCTGGGGGCATTGTCACAGGACATTGTGCACTTTATATCAAGGTCCAAGGAACACTGTAGTAGAGGCTTGAGGTCTTTTAAAACGAGAGCCCAAATGCCCTGGCTGGATAGCTTGGTTTGTTAGAGCATTGTCCTGAAATGCGTAGGTTATGGGTTCAATCCCTGGTCAGGGCACACACAGGAACAGATTGGTGTTTTTGTCTGTTCCTCTCTTCCTCTCTTCTTCTTTTGCTAAAATCAATAAATGAGTTTTTTTTTTTTAAATGAGAGAACAGAGACTGCTGAAATAGTGTCCCAGAGACATAGCTGGATCCCAAGGACAGAAAGGACAGCCGAACATGACAAATTCCTCTGGGAATGCTAAGGGTGCTGTAATAGGACTCAGGGGACACGAAAACAGAATCCTTCAGTGTCATAGGCAGCCCTTTGCGGTGGGTCTGTGCCTAATCTAGCAGGACCCAAAGAGAGTAATGAAAATCAACAGAAATTTCTCAGTAAGTTGAATATAAATTTGCCATCTGTAGTGGTTCATTTCGTGTGTCTACTTGGCTGGGCTGCTGTGCACTGAGATTTGACTGAATGTTACTCTGGATGTTTCTGTGAGGGTGTGTTTCTTTTTTGTTTGTTTGTTTCTTTTTTTTACAGGCACAGAGAGAGAGTCAGAGAGAGGAATAGATAGGGACAGACAGACAGGAACAAAGAGAGATGAGAAGCATCAGTCATCAGTTTTTTGTTGCGACACCTTAGTTGTTCATTGATTGCTTTCTCATATGTGCCTTGACTGTGGGCTTTCAGCAGACAGAGTAACCCCTTGCTGGAGCCAGCGACCTTGGGTCCAAGCTGGCGAGCTTTGCTCAATCCAGATGAGCCCACGCTCAAGCTGGTGAGCTCGGGGTCTCGAACCTGGGTCTTCCGCATCCCAGTCCGACGCTCTATCCACTGCACCACCACCTGGTCAGGTGGGGGTGTGTTTTGATGAGTTATACACTGAAATCAAAATGTGGGTAGATCACATGCAATCAGTTGACAGACTAAGCAAGAAGGAATTCTGCCAACCCACACCTTTGGGTTTCATCTGCTAGATCAGCTCTTCCTGGTTCTCCAGCCTGCCTGCCTTTGTCAGCTGCAACTCTTTCCTGACTCCCCATTCCGCCAACCGCCCCTATCGGATTTTAGACTCAGCAAGCCTCTGCAGTCATGTGAGCCAATTCCTTGAAGTCTTTTTCTATATATATATATATACACATCCTGTTGGTTCTGTTTCTATAGAGAACCCTGACTAATACATCATATGACCTAGTAATTCCGTTCCTGGGTATACATCCAAAAGAACTGAAAACAGCCGGTTTAAAAAAATAAAAACGGTGGCCCTGGCTGGTTGCTCAGTGGATAGAGCGTTGGCCCTGTGTATGGACGTCCTGGATTCGATCCCTGGTCAGGGGACATACAGGAACAGATTGATGTTTCTGCCTCTGTCTGTCTGTCTCTCCCTTCCTTTCCCTAAAATCAATAAATAAAAGTAAAAAAAAAAGAGAGAGAGAGAGAGAGAGAAACAATGGAAGGAAGGAAGGAAGGGAGGAACTGAGAATGAAAGGGAGAGAGAAAGACAGGAATATCAATCTGTTCTTGTATGTGCCCTGACTGGAGATCAAACCAGCAACCTCTACATTTTTGGGTGATGCTCTAAGCAACCGAGCTATCTGACAGGGCTGGAATCAAGATTTGATCCATGCTACATATAATATGGGTGAACACTGTGCTAAGAGAACAAAGCCAAACACAAAAGGCACAATATTGTATGATTCCATTTATATGAAATAACCTTAACAAGCAGATCCATAGAGACAGAAAGTACATAGGTGGTTTCCAGGGGCTAGGGGGAGGAGGGGCTGCTAGATGTGTAGAAGGTTCCCTTTTTGTGGTAATAAAGAAGTTCTGGAACTAGATAGAGGTGATGGTTCACATTGTGAATGCAGTAGATGTCATTAAATCGTAAGTCATTTTAAAATTTTTATTTACTTATTGAGTTTAGAGAGAGGAAAAGAGAAAGAAAGAGAGAGAAACATCAATTTGTTGTTCCAATTATTTATGCATTCCTTGGTTAATCTTTAAATAATGTTTTTTAGCGAGCAAGAGAGACAGAGACAGAGATAGAGGAAGAGACAGGAAGGAAGAGAGATGAGAAGCCTTACTTGTAGTTATGGCACTTTAGTTGTTCATTGATTGCTTCTCATACATGCCTTGACCTGGGGGGTAAAGGGGCTCCAGCTGAGCCAGTGACCCCTTGTTCAAGCCAGTGACCTTTGGGCTCAAGCCAGTGACAATGGGGTCATGTCTGTGATCCCACACTCAAGCCAATGACCCGGCACTCAAGCTGGTGAACCTGCTCTCAAGCCAGATGAGCCCATGCTCAAGCTGGCAACCTTGGGGTTTTGAATGTGGGTCTTCAACGTCCCAGGTGAATGCTCTATCCACTGGGTACATTGGTTAATTCTTACATGTGTCCTGACTGGGGATGGAACCTACAACCTTGACGATCTGGACAACACTCCAACCAACTGAGCTACCCAGCCAGGGCTCTTTTCTTTTTTCTTTCTTTTTAAATTTTTGTGTGTATGAGAGAGAGACAGAGAGATAAAGACAGACAGGAAGTAATAAAGATGAGAAACATCAACTCGTATTTGCGTCACTTTATTCATTGATTGCGTCTCATACATGCTTTGACCAGAGGACTCCAGCGGAAGCAGTGACCCCTTGCTCAAGCCAGCAATCTTTGGGCTCAAACTAGACATGACCATAAGGTCATGTCTATAATGTCACGCTCAAGCTGGCGACCCTGCCTTCAAGCTGGTGAGCCCATGTTCAAGCCAGCAACCTTGGTGTTTTGAACCTGGGTCCTCTGTGTTTCAGGTCAACACTATTCACTATGACAGTGCCTGGTCAGGCAAATCTTTTTCTCTTTAAGACTTTAAAAAATATATTTATTTTAGAGAGGGGAGAGAAAGAGAAAGAGAGAGAAGTAGGGGAGGAGCAGGAAGCATCAACTCCTGTATGTGCCTTGACCAGGCAAGCCCAGGGTTTTGAGCTGGCAACCTCAGGGTTCCAGGTCAACACTTTATCCACTGTGTCACCACAGGTCAGGCTAAATGTTAAATCTTATGTTCTGTGCATTTTACAATAAAAAGAATGAATGGGCCTGACCAGGCGGTGGCGCAGTGAATAGAGCGTCAGACTGGGATGCAGAAGACCCAGGTTCAAGACTCCAAGCTCGCCAGCTTGAGCACGGGCCCATCTGGCTTGAGCAAAAGCTCGCCGGCTTGGATCCAAGGTCGCTGGCTCGAGCAAGGGGTTACTCAGTCTGCTAAAGGCCCGCAGTCAAGGCACATGTGAGAAAGCAATCAACGAACAACTATGGTGTCATAACGGCAACGAAAAACTAATGATTGATGCTTCTCACCAAAAAAAAAAAAAAAAAAAAAAGAATGGAAGCATAATAACGGGTATGTAGGCTAGGGGTTAGTGACTGGATAATACCTGTAAGCATAATAGCAGCACATTGGTGTGCCTTGGTATGGGGGGGGGGGGATTGATTCCAGGACCCACTGAAGATGTCAAAGTCCAGGAAGCTCAAGTCCCTTATATAAAAGGATAGAGATACAGCCCTGTTGGCTCAGTGGTAAAGCATCAGCCCGGCATGTGGAAGTCCCAGGTTTGATTCCCAGCCAGGGCACACAGGAGAAGTGCCATCTGCTTCTCCACCCTTCCCCTTCTCCTTTCTCTCTCTCTCACTCTCTCTCTCTCTCTCTTCCCCTCTCTCAGCCAAGGCTCCATTGGAGCAAAGTTGGCCCAGGCACTGAGGATGGCTGCATGGCTTCCACCTCAGGTGCTAGAATGGCTATAGTTGTAACGGAGCAACAGCCCAGATGGGGAGAGCATCTCCCCCTAGCAGGCTTGCTGGGTGGATCCTGGTTGGGCTCATGCGGGAGTCTATCTCTCCGCCTCCCTGCTTCTCACTTTAGAAAAAAATACAAAAAAAAAAAAAAGATATAGATACATATGTTGGGCCTGACCTGTGGTGGCTCATGGTGGCTCAGTGGATAAACTGTTGGCCTGGATCGCTGAGATAACCTTTTGGAAACCCTGGGTTTGCCTGGTCAAAGCACATATGGAAGATACTTCCTGCTCCTCTCCCCCACCCCCTCCCCCAACTCACTTTCTCTTTCTGTCTCATCTCTCTCTAGAAATTAATAAATAAAATCTAAAAAATAAACAAACATATATTGGGACTTGTATGCTATTGAGGTCCTATCAGAAGATATTAAAGACCTAAAGATGCCTGACTAGTGGTAACACAATGAATGAGCATAGACCCGGGATGCCAAGGTCCAGGTTGGAAACCCCCAAGATTGCCAGCTTGAGCTAGGGGTCACTGGCTTGGCTTGAGCCACATGGTCAAGATACATATGAGAAGCAATTAACAAACAACTAAAGTGACACAACTATCAGTTGATGCTTCTCATCTTTCTCCCTTCCTGTCTCTCTCTCTCTCAAAAAAAAAAACAACAACAAAACACTCAAAGGTTTGTGGACAACACTATACTTGAAATTACTATAGAAAAGACATTATAAGAAATTAGGATGGCGAGGTTCAGAAATAGACTAATTTGAACACCTGCTATAAAGCATCAGTATAATGGTCCTTGAACAAGTTTATTTCAGTTTATCATGTAAAGTATTTCAAAGAAATTCTTGATCATTTTTCAGAGAAAACTGTTACGAATACTAGTCTACACTTCTTTGCAGTTATTGCTTTCTTTTTTCTTTATTTTTGTTTGTTTTATTTTATTTTCTTTTTATCTATTATTTTAGAGAGGAGACACAGAGTGAGAGAGAGAGAGAGAGAGAGAGAGAGAGAGAGAAAGGGGGGAGGAGCTAGAAGCATCAACTCCCATATGTGCCTTGACCAGACCAGTGCAGGGTTTTGAACTGGCGACCTCAGGTCGACGCTTTATCCACTGCGCCACCACAGGTCAGGCTTCTTTTTTCTTTTTTTTTTCTTTTTACAGAGACAGAGAGAGTCAGAGAGAGGGATAGATAGGAACAGACAGACAGGAATGGAAAGAGATGAGAAGCATCAATCATCAGTTTTTTGTTGCGAAACCTTAGTTCATTGATTGCTTTCTTATATGTACCTTGACCGCTGGCCTTCAGCAGAGCAAGTAATCCCTTGCTGGAGCCAGCGACCTTGAGTCCAAGCTGGTGAGCTTTGCTCAAACCAGATGAGCCCGCACTCAAGCTGGCGACCTCGGGGTCTCGAACCTGGGCTCTTCCGTATTCCAGTCCAACGCTCCATCCACTGCGCCACTGCCTGGTCAGGCAGTTATTGCTTTCTTGAAGAAATAATAAGCTAGCCTGACCAGGTGGTGGCATGGTGGATAGAGCATCGACCTGTGACGCTGAAGACCCAGGTTCGGAACTTTGAAGTCACTGGCTTGAGCTCAGGCTCACCAGCTAGAGTGTGGGATCAAAGACATGACCCCATGGTCACTGGCTTGAGCAAAGTGTTACTGGTTCAGCTGGAGACACCCCCCCCCCCCGGTCCATCAAGGCACATATGAGAAAGCAATCAGTGAACAACTAAGGTGCCACAACTATGAATTGATGCTTCTCATCACTCTCCCTTCCTGTCTGTCTGTCTCTTTCTTGCTAAAAAAATTAAAATTTAAAAAAGAAATACTAAGCTAGGCAATGTGTTCATTTCCAGGTTTTAAGCACTTTTAGAACAATGAGAAGTGCCTTTTTGCTGATGGGTGACTTTACAGTTTGTTAACATCTCTTCCAGTTTAGTTTCTGGGAAGTTTTCATGTACTATTCCCCCCACCCTTTTATTTGCGTTAATGGAATCATTTGGTAGCGGTGGAATCTGTCCGTTTTGCTTTGCATGTGCTGTGCCCATTCAGTGTTTGATGCATAAGTGTAAATAGAGTTTTTGATCTGTAATGCTTTTATACAGCTTTTATTTTACTAATAAAACATTGTTCTGAAACAAAACTATTGTTCTGAAAAAAAAAAAGAAGTGCTGGGGCACTTTAAGAAGACACTTGGGGAGGGGTTCCAAGGAAGAAATAAGAGAAGTACAGTATCTAGAGACAGCCGTTCTTTTGTGGCAGGAGCTAGTGAAGGCCAGAGGGTAAATGAGGTAAGAAGGGGACCGGTAGAAACCCCATAGCGTTGGGTCTGCTCTCAACTTGGTCATGAAATTGCCCCCTGGATGATAGTCTCAGAATGAAAACAAAACAAAACAAAACGGAGCTGCAGAGAAAAGAGACCAAAAGGAAAAAGGACAAAAGTTTCAAGACAGGCAGACAAACACTCTGAGAGTCTGGGCCCCCGGCCTGGGGTGTGCCCTGCAGCTGGGGGGGCGGGGTTGGATATTCCTGGTGTCGGGGAGCCTTCTCCGGACAGGATGTGAGAGAGGAACTGGGGTCTCCAGTCACGGGAGCCAGCTGAGGCTGCAGGCGGGAAGGTATCGCGGCTGCGGTGAGCAGCGCTGGGCCTCAGACCGAGGGAGGACCGGCTCGCGTCGGGAATTCTGGGGCCGAAGGAGGACCCGCTGGGGTCGGGGCTTCTGGGGCCGAAGGAGGAGGAGCTGCGATCCAGATTCTTGGGTCCGACAGAAGAGGGGTGGGAGCCCGGACTTCAGGGTCCGACGGAGGAGGGGTGGGGATCCAGATTCTTGTGTCCAGGAGAGGAGGTACTGGGGGCGCGGACTCCTGGGTCTGAGAAAGTACGAAGCTGGGGGCTTGGAGAGAATTCTGGATCAGAGGAAGGAAGGACCGGGGGTCCAGATTCCTAGATCCGAGGGAAGAGGGGTTGGGGACCCGGACTTTTGGGTCCGGCAGAGGTGTGGCTAGGATTCCTAGGTCTGAGGAAGGAAGGGCCAGGGGTACAGATTCCTGGGTCCGACGGGGGCGGGGGCGGACTCCTGGTCAGAGGGAGGAGGGCTGGGGCCTGGATTCCTGGGTCTGAGGGAGGAGGGCCCGGGGGCCGGACTCCGAGGACAGAGGGCGGAGGAGGGGGCGGGGCTGAGCTCTGAGAATGAAATCTCAGCCTATCCTGGCTCTGTAATTAATTAACCAACAGGGATCAAATTAAGAGGTGAAAGTTCATTGAGGCGTAGGGCATTTTTGTCACCGTCCCGAACGGAGCTCCGAACCCACACCCGTAGGCGCCGGCGTGGTGACCGAGCCCCGTGGAGCTGGGGGAGGAAGGGGCGGGGCGGGGGTCCCGAGGAGTCACGAGCCCCCTCCCGCCCCAGGTCTCCCTCTCAGAATGCGGGTCCCCCGGCCTCAGCCCTGGGGGCTCTGTCTCCTGCTATTCTTCCTGCCCAGGACCCTACGCGCAGGTGAGGGGTGCTCGACTTGGGCTGTCGGGGCGGAGGGAGGTGTCACCGGCCGGGAAAGGAGCGGAGAAGCAAAATCTAAGGTTTCCCCAGAGCCAAGCATTTTCCTCCGCAGTTTTCCACTTTGTTGAATACTTTCTCCTTCGCTCTGTGTGTCTGGGAACTACGTGGCCCACTGTGTCCAGGTCCCTGTCCCCCTCACTCAGGGTCTGTCAGCTCTGTCCGGAGTTGAGTCGTTCCTCTCTCGAGGTGTCTGCTCCTTGTCTAGGGCCCTGACCCCACCTGCAGCCTTCACCTGTGTCACCTGTGTCTCCGCAGACAGCTACCGCTCCCTCCTCTACCACTTCACCGCTGTGTCCGCCCCCGCCCCGGGGGCGCCTGCTTTCTGGGTATCGGGCTGGCTGGGTCCACAGCAGTACCTGAGCTACAATAACCTGCGGTCAGAGGCTGAGCCCTGCGGGGCTTGGGTCTGGGAAAACCAGGTAGCCTGGTATTGGGAGAAAGAGACGACAGACCTCAAGAACAAGGAGCAGCTCTTCCTTGAAGCTCTCACAGTCTTGGAAAAAGGAGGTGAGACCCGCCTCTCAAGTCTGAGGGAGAGGAGGGGGCTGGGGTTCTGAATTCTGGATCTGAGGGACAAGGTGATCCCACTCCTGCTCCTGGGCCCTGCTAACCTGTGTGTGGGTGCCCCAGGTTCCTACACCCTGCAGGGCCTGCTGGGCTGTGAGTTGGGCCCTGACAACAGCTCAGTACCCGTGGCCACGTTTGCCCTGAACGGCGAGGAGTTTATGAAGTTCGACCCCAAGGTGGGCATCTGGGATGGAGACTGGCCCGAATCCAAGACCATCGGTGATAAGTGGATGCAGCACGCAGACTCCGTGAACAAGGAGAAGACCTTCTTGCTGTACTCCTGTCCCCAGCGTCTGCTTGGCCACCTGGAGCGAGGCCGTGGAAACCTGGAGTGGAAGGGTGAGCCCCTTCTGGATCTCTGGTCCCCAGGGGCCTCTCCTACCCCACAGCCTGCCTTAGGCCTCATGCTCTTCCCACAGCCTCCTCCCTGACCTCCTCGCCTCCAGCCTCCCCCAGCCCATCCCCTACTCATCCCAGAGGGTCTTTCTGCCCTCAGAGAAGACTCTGCCTGTCTGCTGCACACAGCCCTCCCATGGCTCCCAGAGCCTTCAGGATAGAGCTCAAGTCCTTCAGCCTGGAACTTATTATGCTCCATGGAAATACATACAAAAATCTGACCTGGGAGAAGGCTTACCCACCAAATGAGTTGTAAGATGTTGCTAATTAATAACAGGAAAAACCTGGGAAATAGGTATAGAAATAGAGTTTAAGAAAGCTAGGCCAGAAAAGAAGGAACGTAATGTCAGATTGGACTGAATGTCCCATGTGGGTGTCCTTAGTGATTCTGGATGCAGGGTCACATCTCAAGCAGCTGGGAGTAGTCCTGTTTGCTAAAATGGTTGAATAAAACCTGGGCTCAGCTCCAAACCAAGGGACACCAAAATGCCAGAAATTTCTTGGTGTAACAGAGAGAAGGGAATCTGAAGAAACAGGCCACATGGAGTGGATTCATCATCTATACCCACCACCGAGCCTGATCCAAATAGTTTCAATGATATTCGTTGAACAGGATTGGCCTCTGCCCCAAATCCTGTATTTCTGGCTAAAACAGAGTGAGGCCTGAGGTTTCCTCACCCTCCACCATTGGTGTTGCTTTCACCTCCACTTCCTGTTCACTCAACCAACAGTCAGTACCTACCCAACCTCAGTAAACTGGCCTGGGCCTGGGCGTCTGGCTTCTGTTTATTTCAGGGTTGGATAGCCAAAGCACCACCCAAGGCCCTCTGGCCCCCTTTGCTGTGGCCTCTGTCCTTCTCCTGAGCCTCACATGTCTCCATCTGCCCCCCCCCAACCCCCGCAGCTAATGGAATCACCTGGAGTTTCGCTCATTTCTTCACCTCTGCCATTCTCCTTCCAGTTCCATTGCTGCCACACCCAGGGACATTCTTCTGACTCCTGAGGCTTTCAGTTGCCTCCTTGGGGCTCCCATGATACCTTATGTGACTGCCTTTCCAGTACACACCACTCTGAGCTGTAATGACGTACATGTCTGGGGAATGCTCAAGGGTTGAAATTAGAGTTCTTTGGTCCTCAGTGTCCCTCACCTTGCCATCCCAGCTTCCTTTTCGGGCTTCCGTACAGACCATACTCTACCTGGCTGTCAGATGTTTGTTTTTTTGTTTGTTTTTTGTTTTATATTTTTCTGAAGTGAGAAGCTGGGAGGCAGAGAGACAGACTCCCGCATGTGCCCAACCGGGATCCACCCAGCATGCCCACTAGGGGGTGATGTTCTGCCTATCTGGGGTGTTGCTCTGTTGCAACGGGAGCCATTCTAGCACCTGAGGTGGAGGCCATGGAGCCATCCTCAGCACCCGGGCCAACTTTGCTCCAATGAAGCCTTGGCTGCAGGAGGGGAAGAGCAAGATAAAAAGGAGAAGGGAAAGGGTGGAAAAGCAGACGGGCACTTCTCCTGTGTCCCCTGGCTGGGAATTGAACCAGGGACTTCTACACGCCGGTTGATGCTCTACTGCTGAGCCAACTGGCCAGGGCCCTGTCTGTCAGATGTTTTAAAATGTAAATGGCCTTCATCCAGCCCCTGCTTAAAACTGTCCAAATAACTTCCCACTAGTCTTAGATTAAATCCAAATTCTATGATGTGGCCCACAAGCCCTGCAATGTCCGGCTGTTTTCTGCCGCTGTAACTTCACAACATTCCTGCTCTGGTGGCCTTCTCCCTGTCCTCCAACATGTCTGACTCTTTCCCTCTTCAGGGCCTTTGCACATGCTGTTCTCTCTGCTTGCGATTCTCTTCCTGTGGGTCCTGCATGAGTGAGTCCTTCTCATGCTTTATGTTTGATCTTGAATATCATAGCTCTTCAGCAAGACCCTCCCCCATCCCATTGCCATTATTGTCTCTCACGCCACTTTTTGTCCATCCAATCATTATAGAATCTCTGTCTCTCTCCTTTTTTTTTAATTGATTTTAGAGAGAGACGAAGAAAGAAAGAGAAACATCAATTTGTTCCACTTATTTATGCATTCATTGGTTGATTCTTGTGTGTGCCCTGAGCCGGGGATCCAATCCACAACCTTGGCATATTGAGACAACGCTCTAACCAACTGAGCAATATGGCCAGAACTTGATTAATTTTTATATGTGCCCATATACCTGCCCTCCAGATAAAAATCTAGAACATTCCTAGCCCCCAGGAGATTTCCTTGTGTATCCTCAAGGGTAACAATTAACCTGACTTCTGTCGCCATAATGTTGCCTGATTTTGAACTTCATACAACTATGAGTATGTATGTGTTTGTGTCTAGCTTCTTTCACTTAAGCTGTGTCATGAGACTGTTATTACGTGTATCAGTGTTGCCTAATACTATTCCATTGTGTGGTTCATACCACAGTTTATGAAAGAATGGGTTTATTTCCAGATTGGGGCTCTTATGAGTAAAGCTTCTATGAGACTCCTTAAACATGTCTTTTGATGAAGCTGTATTTTCATTTATTTTGACTTAATACCCATGAGTGGAGGAACAGTTGAGTCATAGTCTACATATAGAGTTAGCTTTAGGAGGTAGTGCTATACATTTCTCAAAGTGGTTGAACTAGTTTCATATTCCCACCAGCTATGCAAGTGAATTCAAGTTGTTCCACAGGTTTGCCAGAATTTGGTACTGTCCTTCATTTGAACAATTCTAGTGGGTACATAGTGGTATCTTATTGTGAATTCATTTTTTTCCCTCAGATATATGCTTTGAGCTCTGGCCAGGTAGTTTAGTTGGTTAGAGCACTGTCCTGATATGCTCAGGTTGCAGGTTTGATCCCCAATCAGGGCACATACAAGAATCAACCAATGAATACATAAATGGTGGGAAGAAAAGATCCCCCCTCTTCACCCTCTCTCTTTAAAATCAATCAATAAATAAACATTTACCAAAAAATGACTTGCCTGACCAGCAGGTGGCACAGTGGATGGGGCATCTGCCTAGGATGCTGAGGACCCAGACTCAAAACCCTAAGGTTGCCAGCTTGAAGGCAGGCTCGTCTGGCTTGAGCGTGGGATCATAGACATAACCCCATGGTCTCTGGCTTGAGTGCAAAGGTTGCTGGCTTGAGCAAAGGGTCACTGGCTCTGCTGGAGCCCCCTGGTCAAGGCACATATGGGAAAGAAACCAGTGAACAACTAAGGTGCCGCAGCTATGAGTTGGTGCTTCTAATCTCTCTCCCTTCCTGTCTGTCTGTCCCCCCCACACCTCTCTCTCTTGATTAAAAAAAATGACTTGATGACTTGCTGTCTTGAGTACTTTTCACATATTAGCCAATTGGGTGTCCACTCCTTTGAAGTGGCTGTTGGAGAAGATTTTTGCCCATTTCTAAATCAGAATTTTGTCTATTTTTCTTATTATAGTTCCTAATATATTTTGGATATATATATTCTGGAGGTTCTATTGAAAATAACTTCTGCCTGACCAGGCAGTGGTGCAGTGGATAGAGCGTCTGACTGGGATGTGGAAGACCCAGGTTCGAGACTCTGAGATCGCCAGCTTGAGCGCAGACCCATCTGGTTTGAGCAAAAGAAAAGCTCGCCAGCTTGGACCCAAGATCGCTGACTCGAGCAAGGGGTTGCCTGGTCTGCTGAAGGCCCGTGGTCAAGGCACATGTGAGAAAGCAATCAATGAACAACTAAGGTGTCGCAACAGAAAACTGATGATTGATGCTTCTCATCTCTCTCTGTCCCTATCTATCCCTCTCTCTGACTCTCTGTCCCTGTAAAAAAAAAAAAAAAGAAAGAAAGAAAAGAAAATAACTTCTCCCAGTCTGCAGGTTTTTTTGTTTGTTTGTTTTTAAGACTTTATTCATTTTAGCAGAGAGAGAGAGAAAGAGAGAAGAGGGAGAGGTGAGGAGCAGGAAGTGTCAACTCCCATATGTGCCTTGACCAGGCAAGCCAAGGGTTTTGAACCTGTGACGTCAGCATTCCAGGTAGATGCTTTATCCACTGTACCACCACAGGTCAGGCTCCCAGTCTGCAGTTTGTCTTTCTTTTTCTCTTTTTTTTTTTTTTTTTTGAGAGAGAGAGAGAGGTGGTGGGGGGAGTGGGAAGCATCAACTTGTAGTAGTTGCTTCTGGTATGTGCCTTGAGTTCAAACCTGGCAAGTCCCAGAGTTCAAACTGGTGACTTCTGCATTCCAGATCAACGCATTATCCACTGCGCAACCACAGGTCAGGCTTTTTACTCTCTTAGTGAAAGTTTTTTTTTTTTCTGTTGTTTGTTGTTGTTGTTGTTTAGCGAGAGATAGAGAGACAGGAAGGGAGACAGATGAGAAGAATCAACTCATAGTTGCGGCATTTTAGTTGTTCATTGATTGCTTCTCATATGTGCCTTGACTGGGGGGCTCGAGCCAAGCCAGTGACCCCTTGCTCAAGCCAGCTACCTTGGGCTTCAAGCCAGCAACCTTTGGGCTCATGCCAACAGCCATGAGATCATTTTGATGATCCCATGCTCAAGCTGGCGACTTCAGGATTTTGAACCTGGGACCTCAGCATTCCAGGTTGACACTCTGTCCACTGAGCCACGACTGGTTAGGCTTAATGAAAGTTTTTGTTGAACAAAAGTTCTTAATTTTTTTTTTTATTATGAGAGAAGGGGAGATAGTGAGACAAACTCCCGCATGTACCCCTACCGAGATTCACTCGACAACTCCTGTCTGGGACTGATGCTTTGCCCAGCTAGGGCCATACTCTTAACCTAGTTATTTTTAGTACTTGAGGTGGAGGCCATGAGCCATCCTCAGTGCCTTGGACTGATATGCCCAGATCAATAGAGCCATGGCTGTGGGAGATGAAGAGAGAGAGAAGGGGGAGGGGAAGAGAAGCATATGATCCCTTGTTCTGCATGCCTTGATCAGGAATCAAGCCTGGGACATCCACGTGCTGGGTGGACACTCTATCACTGAGTCAACTGGCCAGGGCCAAAAGTTCTTAATTTTTTTTTTAAGATGTCATTTATAAGGCATCACACCTTTTTTTTTAAATTTATTTTTATTTTTATTTTATTCATTTTAGAGAGGAGACACAGAGAGAGAGAGAGAGAAAGGGGGGAGGAGCTGGAAGCATCAACTCCCATATGTGCCTTGACCAGACCGGTGCAGGGTTTTGAACTGGTGACCTCAGTGTTTCCAGGTCGACGCCTTATCCACTGTGCCACCACAGGTCAGGCAAAAGTTCTTAATTTTGATTAGTATCAATTTATTAATCCTTTATTCTATGGCTCTTTATTTCTACTTTTTTTATTGATTGATTTTTAGAGAAAGAGAAAAGGGAGAGTGAGAGAGAGAGAGGCAGGATCTGTTCCTGTATATGGCCTGACCAGGGATTGAACTGGCAGCCTCTGAAGTTTAGGATGAAGCTCTAACCAACCAAGCTACCTGGCCAGGGCTTCTATGGCTCTTTTGTATATTATCTTTAAGAAATCTTTTGCCTGACCTGTGGTGGCGCAGTGGAAAAAGCATTGACACTGAGGTCACCGGTTTGAAACCTCGGGCTTGCTTGGTCAAGGCACATATGGAACTTGATGCTTCCTGCTTCTCTCTCTCTTTCTCTCTCTCTCTTTCTCTCCCTTCTCTAAAAATGAATGTATAAAATCTTTAAAAAGAAACACTTAAAAAAAAGAAATCTTTTCTCTCCCAAAGTTATGAAGGTATTATGCTGTGTCTTCTAAAAGACATTGATAAGTATCTTTCATATTTAGCTATATGATCCATCTCAACTTAATTACATGTAATGGTGTGAGGAGAGGGATCAAGGCTCATGTGTCCCTCGTGAACGTCTGGTTGAACAAACATCATTTGTAGTGAGACCATCATCTCCTCTCCCCTACTGAATTGCAGTGGAACTTTTTTCCTAAATTAGATGTGAATCTGCTTTTAGACACTCTCTTCTATTCCACTGATCTATTGGGTTGAAACTGAGCCAATAACTCACTCTCTTGATTATTTTTTAAGATTTTATTTATTTATTTTAGGGAAAGGGAAGCAAGAAAGAGGTGGGGGGAGGAATGGTAAGCATCAATTCTTAGTAGTTGCTTTTCATATGTGCTTTGACTGAGCAAGCCCAGGGTTTCGAACCAGCAACCTCAGTGTTCCAGACTGACAATTTATCCACTGCACCACTATAGGTCAGGTCTCACTCTCTTGATTAATGTAGATTTGTGGAAACTTTTGGTATCTAGTAGTTAAGTTCTCCAGGTTTACTGCTTTGGTTATTCTATGTAATTTTCATTTTTATATACATTTCTGCTTGTCTATTTCTGCCCCCCCCAAAATCCTGTTGAAATTTTTATAGTAATTAAATTGTATCTATAGGTCAATATGGGGAATTGACATCTTAACAATATTGTCTTTTAATCCATGAATGCAGTATATTTCTTAACTTCTCTGAGTAATATTGGCAGTTTTCCATGTAAAAAGTCTTACACCTCTTTGAATAGATTTACTCCTAAGTACTGACATTTTTTGATAATTCTGTAAATGGCAATTCTAAAAACTTCATTTTCTAATTATTTGTAGCTAGTTTATAGAAATACTATTGATTTTTTCTTTTTTATTTCAGAGACAGGGAGAAAGTCAGAGAGAGGGATAGACAGACAGGAATGGAGAGATGAGAAGCATCAATCATCAGTTTTTCGTTGTGACACCTTAGTTGTTCATTGATTGCTTCCTTTTTTTTTTATAGGGACAGAGAGATAGTCAGAGAGAGGGATAGATAGGTACAGACAGACAGGAATGGAGAGAGATGAGAAGCATCAATCATTAGTTTTTCGTTGCCATTGTGACACCATAGTTGTTCATTGATTGCTTTTTCACATGTGCCTTGACCGGGGCCTTCAGCAGACCGAGCCACTCCTTGCTGGAGCCAGTGACCTTGGGTCCAAGTTGGTGGGCTTTTGCTCAAGCCAGATGGGCCCGCGCTCAAGCTGGCGAGCTCGGGGTCTTGAACCTGGGTCTTCCGCATCCTAGTCCGATGCTCTATCCACTGCGCCACTGCCTGGTCAGGCCACTATTGATTCTTATATCCCTTGTGTCCAGAAATTTTGCTGAATTCACTTATTTCTATTACATTTTTTTTGAGAGAGAGAGGCAGGGAGAGACAGGAACATCGAGCTGCTCCTGTATGTGCCCTGACCAGGGAATCAAACTGGCAACCTCTGCACTCTGGGACAATGCTCCAACCAATGAAGCTAGTGATTTTTAGAGAGACAGAGAGAGGAAAGAGAGAGGGGAGGGGGTTGGAAGCATTAATTTGTTGTTTCACTCAGTCGTGCATTTATTGGTTGCTTCCTGTGTGTGCCCTGACCAGGGATGAAACCCACAACCTTGTCATTTCAGGTCAGCATTCTTTTTTTTTTTAAAGTTTTTTTTTTTTTTAAGTTTTTTTAAATTCATTTTATAGAGGAGACACAGAGTGAGAGAGAGAGAGAAAGAGAGAGGAGGAGCTGGAAGTATCAACTCCCGTATGTGCCTTGACCAGACCAGTGCAGGGTTTTGAACTGGCGACCTCAGTGTTCCCAGGTCGACACTTTATCCACTGCGCCACCACAGGTCAGGCTCAGGTCAGCATTCTTAACTGAATGAACTAACCAGCAAGGACAGAGAGAGAGAGTCAGAGAGAGGGATAGATAGGACAGACAGACAGGAACGAAGAGAGGTGAGAAGCATCAATCATTAGTTTCTCATTGCCCTTGAGACACCATAGTTGTTCATTGATTGCTTTCTCACATGTGCCTTGACCGCGGGCCTTCAGCAGACCGAGCCACCCCTTGCTGGAGCCAGCGACCTTAGGTCCAAGCTGACGAGCTTTTGCTCAAGCCAGATGGGCCTGGCGCTCAAGCTGGGGACCTCAGGGTCTCGAACCCGTGTCTTCCGCATCCCAGTCCGACGATCTATCCACTGCGCCACCACCTGGTCAGGCATGTGTTTTTTCTATTAAATGTTTATAGCTTCTTTTAGATCATGTCATCTTTGACATGTTTTATTTTCTTTTCCAATTTTAATACCTTTTATTTCCTTATCTTATTGCACTGGCTGGAATCCCCATACAATGTTGAATAGCATGGTGATAATAAACACCAAGTATTCTGTTGTTATAGGGGGTTTTTTTGTTTTAAAGTTGGAAGATTTTTTTTTTTTTTACAGGGACAGAGAGAGATAGAGAGGGATAGATAGGGACAGACAGACAGGAACGGAGAGAGATGAGAAGCATCAATCATTAGTTTTTCGTTGCCATTGCGACACCATAGTTGTTCATTGATCACTTTCTCACATGTGCCTTGACCACGGGCCTTCAGCTGACCGAGCAACCCCTTGCTGGAGCCAGCGACCTTGGGTCCTCGGGGTCTCGAACCTGGGTCTTCCGCAGCCCAGTCCGACGCTCTATCCACCTCAGCACCGCCTGGTCAGACTGTTATAGGTTTTTTGTTGTTGCCCTTTGTCAAATTAAGGAAGTTCTTGTCAACTCCTAGTTTGCTAAGAGGTTCTTTTATTTTTGGATAGTGCTGAATTTTATTAAATGACTTTTTGCTTTTTCCCTTTTATTCTAACGTGGTGAATTATATTAGCTGACTTCTAAAAGATAAACCAACATTACAATCCTGAAATAAGCTTCACTTGATCATAATGTATTATATTTTATATAAATGACTTGATTCTATCTGCATGTATAATATATATTTAGGGATTTTGATTTTTATTTTATTGGCATGAAAAATACTGACCTTAAATTCCACTGTTTGTTATGTCCTAGTGAGGTTTTGTTAATAAGGTTACTCTGGCTTCATACTAAGTGTTGAGAATTGCTTCCTCTTTTTCAATTCCCTAGAAAAATTTGTGTAAGAGTAGTATTTTTTTTTAATTGTTTTGAAGAATTCACCAATGATATCATCTGAGCCTGGCATTTTATTTGTTGAAAAATTTTATATTATGCCTGACCTGGGGTAGTGCAGTGAATAGGGCTTTGACATGGAATGCTTAGGTTGCTGGTTCGAAACGCTGGGCTTGTCTGGTTGAGGCACATACTACTACTGCAAGTTGATGCTTCCTGCTCCTCTCCCCTCCTCCTTTCTCTCTCTCTCCTCTCTCTAAAAATCAATAAATAAAGTCTAAAAAAAAAAAAAAAAGGAAAAGGAAAGTTTTAAATGATGGTCCTAGCCAGGTAGCTCAGTTGGTTAGAGTGTGACTCCGATACGCCAAGGCTGCAGGTTCCATCACCTGTCAGGGCACATGTAAGCATCAACCGATGAATACGTAAGTAAGTAGAACAACAAAGTGATGTTTATCTCTCTCTTTCTCCCCCCTCTCCCTCCTTCCCTCTCTTCTTTCTCTAAAATC
This sequence comes from Rhynchonycteris naso, assembly GCA_037038555.1. Classification (NCBI taxonomy): domain Eukaryota; kingdom Metazoa; phylum Chordata; class Mammalia; order Chiroptera; family Emballonuridae; genus Rhynchonycteris; species Rhynchonycteris naso. The sequence goes on along the minus strand of CM072997.1, from coordinate 248,122,771 downwards.
AATCAATCAATACATTTAAAAAATATATTTTATTGATTGGTTTTTTAGAGAGAGGGAGGAGAGAGAAAGGGGGGATGAGTGGGAAGCATAAACTCATAGTAGTTACTTCTCATATGTGCCTTGACCAGGCTGGATTTCAAACCAATGACATCAGCATTCCAGGCCGATGCTTTTATCCACTGTGCACCACAGATCAGGCTAAATATATATATATATATATATATATATAAGTTTTGCCTGGCCAGATAGCTTGGTTGGTTAGAGCATTGTTTCAAAACACAAAGGTTGCAGGTTCTATCTCCAGTTAGGGCACATACAAGAACAGATTGATGTTTCTGTCTGTCTGTTTCTCTCTCTCTCTCTCAATTTCTCTCTCCCCCTTTCTTTCATCCAACCCCGGGAGGGTGTTGGAAGCATTCATTCATTGTTTCACTCAGTCGTGCATTTATTGGTTGCTTCCTGTGTGTGCCCTGACCGGGGACGGAACCTGCAACCTTGTCATTTCAGGTCAGATGCGCTAACAAGCCAGGGCTATTAAATTTTTATAGCTTCTTTTAGGTCAGTTGTAGGAAGGAATGGATGAGAGCTAGATACCCTGATGGTGAATAGGTTGGGTCTCTGTCCCCCTGGGAAGGTCCTTCTCCTTTTACCATTATATTCTGCAGGCATAGCACAGTGCAAAGCACATGGTGGGGCCTGCTGGGGAATGTGAAAGGATTAGAGACCTCCATGTCCCTATTAGGCCCTACTGGGCCTGGACCTGGGGGTTTGTGGGCTGGGGGCTTAGGCCTGTCTGCCTGTTTGTCTGCAGAGCCGCCTTCCATGCGCCTGAAGGCCCGACCAGACAGCCCTGGCCTTTCTGTGCTCACCTGCAGTGCCTTCTCCTTCTACCCCCCTGAGCTACAGCTGAGATTCCAAAGGAATGGGCAAGCTGTCGGCTCCGGTGAGAGCAACTTCGGCCCCAACGGTGATGGCTCCTTCCACGCCTGGTCATCATTGACAGTCAAAAGTGGCGAGGAGCACCACTACCACTGTGTGGTGCAGCATGCAGGGCTGTCAAAGCCCCTCATTGTGGATCTGGGTGAGGTTCCTCTGGGTGATGATACTCACTATTTCTGGTCTTTCTAGCAATCCTTTCTCAGTCTGACCACCTTCCACCCCACTGCTGCCAGCCCTCTGTGAGTCTGACTGCTTTGTGCCCCACTACAGCCAATTGTTCCAAAGCCTGACAGCCTTTGTCCTGTGTTGTTTATCCTCTCTGGGCTTCCATGCTGCTGCTGCTGCTACTGTTGGCCTTGTTGAATCTGGCCCCCGTTCACCACTATGGACAGTCCTCCCTAAATCTGACCACCTTCTGTTCTGCTGATGCTCATCTTCATGGCATCTGACCGCTCCTATCTGCTGCTGCCAGTCTTCAACACCGACCATTTATTTCTTTGAGTCTGACCTACTGCTCTGCACCCTCCCTTCTCCCCGAGTTCTCATACTGCCCCCATGCTGCTGCAGGTTCCTTGTCCAGTGTGAGATTGCTCTTGCTATGGCTGGTTCTTACATCCAACCTGGGGGCGTTCTGCCCAGACCTAGAACATTAACTGGCCTTTCATCTGTCCATACCCATTCTTCAAAACTTGTTGGGATCTTTGAGATTAGGAGTGATTAAGAATTCCCAGCCCCCTGTCCTGGCTCAGATGGGGCAGAGGGGCCGTTCAACATCTGACAGCATTTCTCTGGCTGCAGAATCGCCAGCCAAGTCGTCGATGCCAGTGGTTGGAGTCATCATTGGCCTCTTACTGCTCATGGCAGTGGCTGCAGGAGGAGCTCTGCTGTGGAGGAGGAGGAGGAATGGGCTACCAGGTATGGGTAGGAAAAGGAAAGAGACTCAAAGAGCTCAAAGGAGGGGACAGACATCTAGACAGAGAGGGACAGAGATCTAGAGGAGGGAAACAGACTTGGGGGACAGAAACCTACAGAGTGGCAAAGAGACTCAGACAGACAGACACATGAGGAAGGGGCAGAGACTCAGGATCTCAGAGATTCTGATGACCTCCCTCTTTCTCTTTCTTCAGCCCCTTGGCTCTCTCTCCGTGGCGATGACGGAGGGGCCCTCCTGCCCACTCCTGGCCTGCCCAAGGATGCTGACTCTTAGGATATAAAAGCATTCTCAGCAACTGCCTGATCGTCCCCCATCCTGGCTGCTACCAGCTAATGCAGTCAGCTCCCTTTCATGCTGTGAGATCTGGAATCCTGGTATTTCTAAGCCTCCAGAAGGAGTCCTGGGTCCCATGTCCACCACCTGGATTTCTCCTCCTGTGGTCTGCCTCAGTTTCCCCTCCTAATGTATATGGCTCTTTTCCACCTCCGCATATAACATGAGTTTGGGCCAGAATCATCGGGTTCTCGTTTCAATTTTTTTCAGTGGGAGGAGTAAGGGAATGGGTGGGGGGAAATTCGAAGCCCTGGGCTTTAAATCTTTCCTGAGGCTAACACGTTGCCATGGTGGAATCTGCCAATTTTATATAACAAGTCATATATTTTTCATTTATAAATTTCAGAAATATTTACTGAATTCCTATACTGTGCAAAGCATTTTGAGGAGTTCTTGGCTAGAGGTATTGACCTGACTGGTGCGGCGGAAAACTTGTTTCCTCTATCAGGCAAGGGGATTGCTCCTCTGGCCCCCGGGTTCCCTTCTTTTTCAAACCGCGCTGACAAAGGGAAAGATAAAAATAAAATCTCCCATGGGGCTTTAGAGTTACAACTGGAAGTTGTTGGGCACGGCGCCGCGAAGCTTGCCGGGAGTTGTAGTTTTCCTGGGCCGCGTCACTTCGGCGTCGCCCACCTCTCCTGCCCTGGGAAGGGGAGAGGCGGAAATTCGTAGGCCTTTCTTTCCTTTGTGGACGTGGCGAGGGGCGTCCGCTGCCACCTGAACTCTTTTCGGCTCCGCCCCTTGGGGGGTCCTCCTGAGCTTATTGATCGGGGGGCCTCTGAGCTGTCGGGGGCGGGGCCTGGCTGAAGAGCTTCCAAACTGGGCATCTTTTTTGGAGAACTCGAAGCGGAGCCTGAAGAACGCAGTGAGGTTGGATAACCTGGTAAACGGGGGCGAGGGCGGGGTGCCGGCCCAAGAAAGACGATTCAGGTCCGCTCTGGTAGGGGATTAGAATCCAGGGTGAGAAGGACGCCCAGAAGCTTGCATGATTTCTCTCTTTTATCCACGACACTGACCCATACTTTACGTGGGAAGTACGCCACGTTTCCTACTTGAATGCCACCACTTATGGCTCTGGGACCCCTTTGGGACTCCCTCAGAAGATTCAGCCCCCAAAGCTGGTTTTTACCTCCGAGAACCCAGACCTCTTCTCTCACACCAGCCCAGAACCTAAAACTTTGAGGCCAACTACCATCTGTAGGTCTCCCATCCCCCTAGTCTTCTGTCCATTCTCTTTTTCCCTGTGACCCCTGACTCCTAGCCTCCGCCACTCCTTAGGGATTGATGATGTGGCAACCATCACTTCTGCTGCTGCTCTTGCTGCTCTTGCTGCTCATGCACGGGGCCCACGGGAAGCCCTCCCCTGAGACTGGCCCTCATGGCCAGGGAAGGGTGCACCAGCATGCTCCCCTGAGCGAGGCCCCTCATGATGACACCCACGGAAACTTCCAGTACGACCACGAGGCTTTCCTGGGACAAGAGGTGGCCAAGGAATTCGATCAACTCAGCCCATTGGAAAGCCAAGCCCGTCTGGGGTAGGAGACAGATGGGGTCTGGAAGATTCAGGGTTGTAATTTAAAACAGGGAGGTCAGGGGAGGCCTCACTGAGAAAGTTTTATTTGGGCCATGTGGGAGTAGCATTCCAGGAAGAGGGAAATGTAAATGCAAAGGCCCTGAGACAGGAGTAAAGTAAGCCTGATGTGGTCAAGGAATAGTGAGGCTGCTATGCCTGGAGACCAGTGAGCAAAGGGAGAGGGAGATGGTGGCACAGAAAGAACAAAGTGATTGTGCAGGGCTTTGGGCCACAGTGAAGGTTTTTTAACTTTTTGAGGTGAGAGGAGGGGAGATAGACTCTCAAATGTGCCCCTGGCCAGGATCCACTTGGCAACCCCCATCTGGGGCCAATGTTCAAATCAGTCAAGCTATTTTTAGCACCTGAGGCTGACTCTGGGACCACCCAGGGCCAATGCTCAAACCAATCGAGCCACTGGCTGCAGGAGAGAAAGGGGAGCAGAAGTGGGGAGAGAAGCAGATGGTTACTTCTCTTGTGTGCTCTGACCAGGAATCAAACCCCAGATGTTCATACGCTGGGCCATGAGTAAGACGAGAGCCATGTGAGGGTTTTAGAGGAAGGATGTGAGCTGACTTAGGTGGCAGAGACAGAGTCAGAGAGAGGGATAGATAGGGACAGACAGACAGGAAGGGAGAGAGATGAGAAACATCAATTCTTCGTTGTGGTTCCTTAGTTGTTCATTGATTGATTTCTCATATGTGCCTTGACTGGGGGCTACAGCAGACTGAGTGATTCCTTGCTCGAGCCAGCGACCTTGAGCTCAAGCTGGTGAGCCTTGCTCAAACCAGATGAGCCCGCGCTCAAGCTGGCGACCTCAGGGTCTCGAAGCTGGATCCTCCACATCCCAGTCCAATGCTCTATCCACTGTGCCACCACCTGGTCAGGCCTGACTTAGGTCTTAACAGAATCTTTTTGGTTGCCATTTGGGGAACAGACTATATAGAGCAAGAAACAGGGAGCCCATTGAGGAAGCAACTGCAGTAGTCCAGGTGCAAGACAAGGGATGATAGTACCTAGACCAGGGTGGAGATAACCATGGTGCCAAGTCTCTAGCTGGGAGAGTGTGCATAAATGGGGTTGGGTGAAGGAGGGATAAGGCAGGAAAAGCATTGAGAAGCTAACATATTTGGCATAGCACTTACTGCAATGCCAGGCACTGTTCGAAGGGCTTTACAAGCGTTAACTAATATATTATTGCCCGTCGTTGTACTACATATTTATCCTCATTTTACAGAGTGGGGAACTGAGGCACAGAGAGGTTAAGTGACCTGCCCATAGTCACACAACTAGTAAGAGGAGGCTGCAGAACTTGAACTTAGACTATCTGGCTCAAACCTCAGGGTAGGTCCTGTGAGTCCTGGGAACCGAGGACCAATCCCAGCTGAGTGTGCCTGGGTTGGGAGGGGGCAGCAGGGCCTACTCTGATTCAATCCTGGCGACTGGGTTGGAGGGGCTTAGGAACAGTGACAAATAAGACTTTTTGAGTGGTCTGTTAGCGGTTGGGCAAGGACCCAAACCGGTGGCGGGGGTGGCCAGAGTAATGGGAAGGGGCCTGGGAGCCTACAGATGAGACCTGAGAGAAGGAGTGTGACTTCGGGCCTACTGGGGTTTGACATGTGACAGGCGGTGCGGGTCTGGCGAAAGCCGAGCCTGCGGGGTTGCCAGTGATGGTCCTAGGTTAGTGTCTAATAACAGCTGGGAAAAGGTAGGGTACATGGCGTGGGGCAAGAGTGGAGGGAGAGGGGCCTAAAACTGAGCCGCGCATCCAGGGAGGGGGCAGAGCAGGAAGTGGGGTTAGAAGGGAGGGTCCTAAAAGCGGCAGAGTCAGGGCAGAGGAGTAAGTAGACATGGGACGGGACCTGAGACGACGAGAGGTCTGTGGCCTTGGCAGTTATAGTTCAGAGGTAGTCTTGGGACAGGAGTCCTGAGAGCCAGGGGTGCAGTGTGACAACCCTACCCCTAGCCCTCCTTGCAACTCGGACTCCCTCCGTCCCCCGGAGATGGAGCATGCACAGTGTCTAGGGGCAGGGCCAGAGCAGAGGAGGTGGCTCTGGGTTGTTTTAGGTTCTTCCCTCATCTGGGCATGTGGTGGGCCGCAGCGCCAGCCATAGGCCCCGCTGGGTTGAGAGGGCGGAGCTACATAGGCGCGGTCTTCGGATTGACATGTACCTCCCCCAGTTTGCGGGCTGCTTTTGGAGAGCAGTTTTAGCCCTGTACCAGATGTGCCTCGAGGGGTGGAGCTTTAAGTGAGGGGCGGGGCTTGGCGAGGGGGCCTCCCCAGTGGGTGGGGGCCCGGACTGACTTGTGCTCTGCCCCGGGCCTCAGGCGCATCGTGGACCGCATGGACCGTGCTGGGGACGGGGACGGCTGGGTGTCGCTGGCCGAGCTCCGCGCGTGGATCGCACATACACAGCAAAGGCACATACGGGACTCGGTGAGCGCGGCCTGGGACACATACGACACGGACCGCGACGGGCGTGTGGGTTGGGAGGAGCTGCGCAACGCCACCTATGGCTACTACGCGCCTGGTATGCGGCGAGACCCTGACCCTACTCCTCACACACACCATGACCCTGACCGTTTTGATCCCTCATCCTGAGAACCTTTAGCGGCTAAAGTTTAGCCCATTAGCCAGAATCCCTGACCTCTAACCTCTGGTCCTTGACCAGGATCTATCCACTTTTAAGACCCCATCACCCTGAAATCACAAATCCCTGATTACTGACTTCTCATTCCAGCATCCACAACCTCTATAACTCTAGGATAAGGGGATTTAAGATCCTTGATGGGGGGTATCTACTTTCCATGACCCTGACCCCTGACCTCTCATCCTGAATACTCCAAAGCCATTTATTTACCTTACCCGCTGACTCCCTGGGTTCTCTTCTTCCAGTCCCCACACCCCAGCTCTTATTCTGTCCCTCCTGTACCCTCACTCCTGCCTGCCCCTCATATATCCCCTAGAGGTATCTTTCCATACCCAGAGCTTACCCTGACCCTCTGCTGCTCACAGACTCCCCATGACTCCCCTGGGCCCCCTGAAGAGAGTCCCAGCTCCTCAACTCCACCTGGCCCACACCTCTGCCTCTGTTTTTCTACATTTTCTGCCCTGATCAAATGGATCTTCTGCCATTTTCCTGAACTCACCACATTCTTCAAACCTCCACACTCTGCACATACTGTTCCCTTTGTCGAAAATGTCTTTCCCCTACTCTGTCTAGCAACCTGAGGCAGTATAATCTACTGCATCAGAACATGACATGGGGGCCCAATGGCCAGTGTTAATTCTAAGTCCATCATTCCAGGCTGCATGATCTTGGGTGAGATATTTCCTTTTGGGAGTCAGTTTTTTTTCATAAAGTGAGAATGAACAATAAAACTCTACTTGCTTTTTGTGAAGGTTAAATGCAATATTGTAGGTAAAGAGCTTAGCCTATAATAAACTCTTACTACAATGTAGCAAATGTATGCAAATAAGGATATATGTTATGGCCTGACCAGGCTGTGGCACAGTGTATATAGCGTCAAACTGGGATGCGGAAGACCCAGAATCGAGACCCCAAGGTCGCCAGCTTGAGCGCAGGCCCATCTGGCTTGAGCAAAAGCTTGCCAGCTTGGACCCAAGGTCGCTGGCTCCAGTAAGGGGTCACTCGGTCTGCTGAAGGCCCACGGTCAAGGCACATGTGAGAAAGCAATCAATGAACAACTATGGTGTCGCAACGGCAACGAAAAACAATTCTTATCTCTCTCCATTCCTGTCTGTCTGTCCCTATCTCTCCCTCTCTCTGACTCTCTCTCTCTGTCCCTGTAAAAAAAAAAAAAAAAGAATATATGGTATGTATCATTACTTCAGTGAAGGTTCTTTCTGCCTTGACCCCCTGAGTTAGATCCTTTTGTCTTTCTTTTCAATGTGCCTGGTGTTACCTCCATGAAAGCACATCTCACTGAGCTCCCTGCTTTCCTAGGTGAAGAATTTCACGATGTGGAAGACGCAGAGACCTACAAGAAGATGCTGGCTCGGGATGAGCGGCGTTTCCGGGTGGCTGACCAGGATGGGGACTCGATGGCCACTAGGGAGGAGCTGACGGCCTTCTTGCACCCAGAGGAGTTTCCTCACATGCGGGACATCGTGGTTGCCGTGAGTGAGGGCCAACCTTCCAGTGCTTACCTTGGGAGTTCCAGTCACCTGGTCTTCTGGCATGTTCCCAGCAAACCTGGGCCACAAATGCCAATCAATGGAGGGCAACATCTTCCATCCACCCTGTGCCCCCAGTGCCACTATTAGTGGAAGGATTTATACCCACTTCTACTACGCCTGACTCTTCTAAAAGTACTTTAAAATGTAATTATATGTATTTTTCAAATAGGTAACATATTGATGTGGTTAAACGCCCAAAAGATGCAAAAATGGTGAACAATCTTCTTTCCTTGCATGTCCCTACTCTGTCCCCCGCAGTCCTGTCTCCATGGCTAACCCCTTTCTTGTGTCTAGGGCAAAGCTGTTAAGATCAAGGGCTCTGAGGCCAGAAGGCCTGGGTTCAATTACCAGCCCTGCTGCTTCCTCACTGTGTGACCTTGGGCAAGTTATTCAACCTCTCTCTCTCTCTCTCTTTTTTTTTTTTTTTACAGAGACAGAGAGAGAGTCAGAGAGAGGGATAGATAGGGACAGACAGACAGGAATGGAGAGATATGAGAAGCATCAGTCATCAGTTTTTCGTTGAGACACCTTAGTTGTTCATTAATTACTTTCTCGTATGTGCTTTGACCACGGGCGTTCAGCAGACCGAATAACCCCTTGCTCGAGCCAGCGACCTTGGGTCCAAGCTGGGGACAACCAGATGAGCCCGCGCTCAAGCTGACGACCTCAGGGTCTCAAACCTGGGTCCTCCACATCCCAGTCTGACGGTCTATCCACTGTGCCACCGCCTGGTCAGGCGACATTATCTGCTTTTAAAGAGGGATGTTGGGTCTTATAGGATAGGAAGTATAAGCGGTTCGAGGAAAACCTGGGTTAATGACATCTCTCCTCTCTGACCCCCTTTGATCCAGCAATTCCTATCCTGTAGCTGTACTGACATGTTACAAAATGATGGAGTGAGCATTTACCCCAGGCCAGTTTTACAGCATTACATGTATGAACTCAGCTAGTCCCTACAACCACCCTCCTTGTGTCCTCCACAGGATCATTATCAGTACCCTGATTTTACAGGTAAGGAAATTCATGTCAAGAGAGGTTGAGCCTGACCAGGCAGTGGCGCAGTGGATAGAGCATCGGACTGGGATGCAGAGGACCCAGGTTTGAGACCCCGAGGTCACCAGCTTGAGCGCGAGCTCATCTGGTTTGAGCAAAGCTCACCAGTTTGGACCCAAGGTCGCTGGCTCCAGCAAGGGGTTACTCGGTCTGCTGAAGGCCCGCGGTCAAGGCACATATGAGAAAGCAATTAATGAACAACTAAGGTGTCTTAACGAAAAACTGATGATTGATGCTTCTCATCTCTCTCCATTCCTTTCTGTCTGTTCCTATCTATCCCTCTCTCCGACTCTCTGTCTCTGTTAAAAAAAAAAAGGAAAAAAAAAGCAGATAATGTGTAGCACCTCTCTCTTCTGCTGAGTTAAGATTATTTAACAAACCCTGACTGAGCATGTCCTATGTGCCGGGTACCCTTCTAATACCTTTACCTGCTTCACCTCAATTTATTTATTTATTTTAGTAAGAGGAGCAGAGCTAGAGAAACAGACTCTTGAATGCGCCCCGGGATCTACTTGGCAACCCCCATCTGAAGCTGATGCTGGAATCAACCCAGCTATCCTCAGCTCCTGGGGCCAACACTCAAACCAATTGAGCCACTGGCTGTGAGAGGGGAAGAGAGAGACGAGGAGGAGTGCGAGGGGGGAGAAGCAGATGGTCACTTCTTTTGTGCCCTGACTGGTGATTGAATCCAGGATGTCCACATACCAGGCAGACCCTATTCACTGAGCAAACCGGCCAGGGCATCACCTCAATTTAATTGTCATGGTAACCCTATGGTGGTAGTCTTTCATTTTCGTTTTACAGATAAGGAGACCTTGGCACAAAGAGGTGACTTTCCTAAGATCACTCAGATGAGAAGTGGCACAGCCTGGATTTGAACTTAGATGATGGAATCCATGGTCTCAACCAGGGGTCACCAAGCTAGAACCTGTGGCCAGAGACAGCTCACAGAATGTTTTTGCAAATAAAGCTTTATTGTCACATAGCTACACTCATTTGTTATATGTGCTACAATCGCAAAGTTGAGTCAGTTCACCAGAGACTGTACAGCAGGCAAAACTGACAATGTTTACTCATTGTCCTTTCATGGAAACGTTTGCTGAGCTCTGGTCTCAACTCTGTTGCCATCAAGCGTGTTCGTGGATAGTGAGCAACCTTCCCACACGCCAGATTTCAAAACATGGCTCTGAGCCTGAACGATACTGTAGGAAACACTAAAGGAAGTCACTTATAATAAATAACAGAAATTTCAAAATGTAAGTGTTGTAGAGTTATTAGATTCAGCAAATAACTTAGGACATTTCATTCCATTTGAATTTATAACAGCAAATAATATAAGCATCAAATCATATATTAAATTTATTGATTTGAGAGAGAAACATCTATTTGTTGTTCCACTTATATAGGCATTCATTGGTTAACTCTTGTTTGTGTCCTCACTGGGGATCGAACCCACAACTTTGTCGTATCCAGATGACACTGACCAACTGAGCCACCCGGTCAGGGCAGCTAATTTTTTTAGTGTAAGTGTATACCACACAATATTTGGGACATATTATTACTCAAATATTATTTATCTGGAACCGAAGTAACTCAGCATCCTGTACTCTTAAGTATGTCCCTAATATTGTGCAGGACAGACTTATACTAAAGAATTATTTGTTGTTCATCTGAAAATCAAATGTAATTGAGAATTCTGAATTTTAGCTCGACTTTGCTAGAAGACATAGTAGAGTGTCAGGTGCCTGCGTCGCCTTACAGGGAGTGAGCTTGAATGCGGAGGTGGGGAACAGAAACGGTTTACTCAAGAAGTGAAGGGGCCTGACCAGGCGGTGGCGCAGTGGATAGAGCATCAGACTGGGATGTGGAGGACCCAGCTTCGAGACCCCGAGGTCGCCAGCTTGAGCGCGGGCTCCTCTGGTTTGAGCAAGGCTCATCAGCTTGACCCCAAGGTCACTGGCTTGAGCAAGGGGTTACTCAGTCTGCTGTAGCCCCCCATCAAGGCACATATGAGAAATCAATCAATGAACAACTAAGGAGCCGCAACGAAGAATTGATATTTCTCATCTCTCTCTCTTCCTGTCTGTCTGTCCCTATCTATCCCTCTTTCTGACTGTCTCTGTCTCTGCCACAAAAAATAAAAAAAAGTGAAGGGAAAAGCAGAGGCAGATTTAACGGCAGGCACACCGGTCACACACACTGGGCCCTGACTTCTGAAGGACCCCGCAAAACCCCAACTTTACACTTTTTTCTAATAGCACCAAGTTTGGTTTCATATGTGCAATTTTAACATGAATAGTACATTATATATATGTGTACTATATATATATGTAATATATATAAATGTATATATATATATTTTATATATATATATATATTTCCAGAGATAAGAGAGTCAGAGAGAGGGATAGATAGGGACAGACAGACAGGAATGGAGAGAGGTGAGAAGCATCAATCATCAGTTTTTCATTTTGACACCTTAGTTGTTCATTGACTGCTTTCTCACATGTGCCTTGACCGTGGGCCTTCAGCAGACTGAGCCACCCCTTGCTGGAGCCAGCGACCTTGGGTCCAAGCTGACGAGCTTTTTGCTCAAGCCAGATGGGCCTGCATTCAAGCTGGCAACCTCGGGGGTCTCGAACCTGGGTCTTCTGCATCCCAATTCGACGCTCTATGCACTGCGCCACCGCCTGGTCAGGCAATAGTACATATTTTTTATTTATTTAAAAATATGGTTAACATGTGCTTTTATTTTCCCTCTCATTTTTTTTATTTCTTTTTTTTAATTTTTACAGGGACAGAGAGAGAGTCAGAGAGAGAGAGAGATAGGGACAGACAGACAGACAGGAATGGAGAGAGATGAGAAGCATCAATCATCAGTTTTTCATTGCAACACCTTAGTTGTTCATTGATTGCTTTCTCACATGTGCCTTGACCGCGGGCCTTCAGCAGACAAAGCAACCCCTTGCTTGAGCCAGCGACCTTGGGTTCAAGCTGGTGAGTTTTGCTCAAACCAGATGATCCCGCGCTCAAGCTGGCGACCTCGGGGTCTCGAATCTGGGTCCTCCATATCCCAGTCTGATGCTCCATCCACTGCGCCACCGCCTGGTTAGGCTCTCTTTCTTATTTTTAAGAGGCCCAATATTTTCTTCTGCACCCGGGGCCTCAACCAACCTTAATCCGCCTCTGGTATCGAGGGTGTGTCAACATGGTCCACCAAGTATTAGAATTTTTTTTTTTTTTTTAATTCATTTTAGAGAGGAGACACAGAGTGAGAGAGAGAGAGAGAAAGAGAGAGAAAGGGGGGGAGGAGCTGGAAGCTCAACTCCCATATGTGCCTTGACCAGACCAGTGCAGGGTTTTGAACTGGCGACCTCAGTGTTCCCAGGTCGACGCTTTATCTACTGCGCTACCACAGGTCAGGCCAAGTATTAGAATTTTTAAACAAACTGGATTATGGCCCTGGCTCTGCCTGTTAAAGGGAAAGAGGCATGAGAAAGTTGTTAGGGATATGGGACAGCTCTCCTGGTTTCCTGGACTTACCCATTAGATGCAGATAGGGCCCGCATCATTATAGCACCCCAGAAAGCCCCCAAATTTCTCGCATGTCTCTGGGGAGAGTAATGCCCTGTTGAGACTGCTTCAATGCCTGGCCCTACACCCATTCCAGAATGAAATCCCCTAAGGGAACCTAATATCCTGCCCCTGGGGGTCTGTTTCCCCTTGGGAGCCAGCCCCAATACTTCTTTCTCCTCAGGAAACCCTGGAGGACCTGGACAGGAACAAAGATGGCTACATTCAAGTAGATGAGTACATTGGTGAGTGGCACCTGAATTCCTCTCTGAGGACGTTTGTCCCCACTGGAGGCTGGGTGGTATTCCAATGCATTATCACCGTAAAAGCAAAAGCCCTCTGACATCGGGACAGGGGCCCTGCTTAAGTTTATGCATCCACCCAATATTTATTGAGAACCTACTATGTACCAGGTCCCCAAAGCATTTATTCATCACCCACTGTATACCAGGCCCACCAAACTTTTATCAAACACCTATGATAGCTTGACCAGGCAGTAGCACAGTGGATAGAGCATTGGCCTGGAATGCAGAGAACCGAGGTTCGAAATCCTGAGGTCGTTGGCTTGAGTGCAGGCTCACCAGCTTGAGCGTGGGGTTGCTTGCTTGAGTGTGCAATAATAGACATGACCCCATAGTCACTGGCTTGAGCCCAAAGGTCACTGACTTGAACCCAAGGTCGCTAGCTTGAGCAAGGGATCACTCGCTCTGCTGTAGCCCTCCCCCCCCCCCCCCCCCGGTCAAGGCACAGATGAAAAATCAATCAATGAACAACTAAGGTGCCGCAACAAAGAATTGCTGCTTCTCATTTTTCTCCCTTGTCTGTCTGTCCTTATCTGTCCTTCTCTCTGTCTCTCTCACCAAAAAATAAAATAAAATAAAACACCTACGATAGACCAGGGCCAGGAAACATTTATGTAATACCTTTAGTATGCCAGACCGAAAAAGCATATATCAAGCACCTACTGTGTGCCAGGACCAAGAAGCATTTAATGAGCTTGTTAGTGACTGAGGGTATAGCACAGACCATCACATACCAGGTCATTTCCTGTGAGGTTATGGAGTTTCTACAAAATCAGGGCCCAAGGACTGTGTCTGCTTGTGGTGAGAAGTCAGGGAGTTTGTCTTGAACCTGTATTTACACAGAAAAGTGTAAGCATCTTTGTTACTCAGAATATTGGGAAACCCTTGTGACACCTCCAAATACCACTGTAGCCCTGCCTCTGTCCTTGCCTTCAGGAGGCAAGGAATTTAGTTAAGGGGAAAGCTATTAGGTATAGAACTGCTTAAAGATTGAACACATTTTTCTATACAGCTAGTGCTCAACTTAACGACTACGATTGGTTCCAACAGACCGGTTGTAACACGATTTGGTCGTAAGTTGAGTAGGCTATATGTACAGTACTGTGAAATGATGTTATAAAAATCTTTAAGTCATATTTTATCATAATTTTCTTTCATTATTGTTATATATCATAATTTTCTTTGTTCATTATTTTTACATTCATCAGGTTTAAGTAAAACACTGCATTACCAGTATAACTGGTTTAATATTTGCAAAAACATACAAAATTAGCCTGACCTGTGGTGGCGCAGTGGATAAAGTGTCAACCTGGGAACACTGAGGTCGCCAGTTCAAAACCCTGCACTGGTCTGGTCAAGGCACATTTGGGAGTTGATGCTTCCAGCTCCTCCCCCCTTTCTCTCTTTCTCTCTTTCTCTCTCTCTCTCACTCTGTGTCTCCTCTCTAAAATGAATAAAATAATAAAATAAAAAGACATTTGTAAAAAAAAAAAAAACACAAAACAAAACAAAAAAAATACAAAATTACAAAATACAGGTGCATACAAAAACTGCTCCAGACGCGGAGCAGTTGTGGCTACTAGCAATTGTGGTCATAAAGTTGAATGGTCGTGCCTGACCTGTGGTGGCGCAGTGGATAAAGCGTCGACCTGGGAACACTGAGGTCGCCAGTTCAAAACCCTGCACTGGTTCGGTCAAGGCACATATGGGAGTTGATGCTTCCAGCTCCTTCCCCCTTTCTTTCTCTCTCTCTCTTTCTCTCTCTCTCTCACTCTGTGTCTCCTCTCAAAAATGAATAAAATAAAAATAAAATAAAATAAAATAAAAAAATAAGTCAGCCAGACCACGAGATCTGCTTGTCTGCTGACTAAGGTTTAAAAAAAAAAAAAAAAAAGAGAAAAAAAAAAAAAAAAGTTGAATGGTCGTAAGTTGCATAGGTCGTAAGTCGATCAATACCTGTGGAATGTTTTTATGGAACAAACTTGCAGGCAGGATCTTTTTCTTTTTTTTCAATCAGGGTGATAATTTCGTTTTAGTTTAATTTATTGGGGTGACACTGGGTAACAAAATTATACAGGTTTCAGGTACACAAGTATATAACACATATATACATATACATATAGTGCATTGTGTGTTCACCGCCCCACCCAAGTAGAACATTGTATTTTAATTTTTTTTTTGTCAAGAAAGAACTTATTTTTACAGAGGTAGAGAGAGAGTCAGAGAGAGGGATAGATAGGGACAGACAGACAGGAACGGAGAGAGGTGAGAATCATCAATCATTAGTTTTTCGTTGCCGTTGCGACACCTTCGTTGTTCATTGATTGCTTTCTCACAAGAAAGAACTTGAGCCTGACCAGGCGGTTGCACAGTGGATAGAGCATCAGACTGGGATGCAGAGGATCCAGGTTCAAAACCCCGAGGTCACCAGCTTGAGCGTGGGGTCGCTGGCTTGAGCCCAAAGGTCACTGGCTTGAGCAAGGGGTCACTCACTGTGTGGTAGCCCCCAGTCAAGGCAGATATAAGAAAGTAATCATTGAACAACTAAGGAGCTGCAATGAAGAATTGATGCTTCTTGCCTGACCAGGCGGTGGAGCAGTGGATAGAGCATTGGACTGGGATGCGGAAGACCCAGGTTCGAGACCCCGAGGTCGCCAGCTTGAGCGCGGGCCCATCTGGCTTGGGCAAAAGCTCGTCAGCTTGGACCCAGGGTCGCTGGCTCCAGCAAGGGGTTGCTCAGTCTGCTGAAGGCCCGCAGTCAAGGCACATGTGAGAGAGCGGTCAGTGAACAACTAGGGTGCTGCAATGGCAACAAAAGGAAACTAATGATTGATGCTTCTCACCTCTCTTCATTTCTGTCTGTATGTCCCTATCTATCCCTCTCTCTGACTCTCTCTCTGTCCCTGTAAAAAAAAAAAAAAAGAATTGATGCTACTTATCTCTCTCCCTGCATATCTGTCTGTCGCTCACTCTGACTCTGTTTCTGTCTCTGTCAAAAAGAAAGGAAGAGCCTGACCAGTTGGTGGCACAGTGGATAGAGCGTCGGACTGGGATGCGGAAGACCCAGGTTCTAGACCCCGAGCTCGCCAGCTTGAGCAGTGGGCCCATCTGGCTTGAGCAAAAGCTCGTCAGCTTGGACTCAAGGTAGCTGGCTCCAGCAAGGGGTTGCTCGGTCTGCTGAAGGCCCGCGGTCAAGGCACATGTGAGAAAGCAGTCAATGAACAACTAAGGTGTTGCGACGGCAACGAAAAACTAATGATTGATGCTTCTCACCTCTCTCCGTTCCTGTCTGTCTGTCCCTATCTATCCCTCTCTCTGACTCTCTGTCCTTGTAGAAAAAAAAGGAAAGGAAGAAAGAAAGAAAAAAGGAACTCAAACCCTGGCCAGATAGCTCAGTTGGAGCATCAACCTGGAGTGCAAAGGTTGTCGGTCCAATCCTCGGTCAGGGCTCACAGAGGTGCAGCTTAATGTTACTGTCTCTCTCTTTCCCTGCTTCTCAAATAAAAAAGGAAAGAAAGAAAGAACTGGAGCGTCATAGCAGTTGAATCACAACGGTAACTGACGCAGTCTGTGGGCACTGTGGTTAATAACTCGCAAGTGCATCTAGTCCCCACATCTACCCTGGGCGATGGGTATCGCCCCACCTTACAGATAAGAAAGCTGAGGCCCTGAGGGAACAAACACTTCGCTGAGGTCACTGGTTAATCAGGTGAATATGACTTGCATCCAGGCAGGAGGACCTTAGGGTTCCACCCTGACACCCAGGCTACGGGGTCCCTGGAGGGCTCTGGGGACAGAGACGTGGGCAAAATCCCAGGATCCCCCAAAGAAATGTAATTCTGCACCATTGGATGGTGCAAGGAGGGGCACGGATGAGGAGTCCTGAGGAGCACTGCGAGTCCTGACCCAGGCTGAGTGGGTGGGTGTCCGGGGAGATGGGAGAGTTGTGGGGTTCCCTGTGCGGGCTCCAGCCTGGCCTGGGGTGGCACAGTGTCTCTCTCTCTCTCTCTCCCCCTTACTCTCTCTTTAAAATCAATTAATAAATTTTTTTTTTAGCCTGACCAGGCAGTGGTGCAGTGGATGGAGCGTCGCACTGGGATGCGGAAGACCCAGGTTCGAGACCCCGAGCTCGCCAGCTTGGGCGTCGGCCCATCTGGCTTGAGCAAAAGCTCATCAGCTTGGACCCAAGGTCGCTGGCTCCAGCAAGGGGTGGTTCTGTCTGCTGAAGGTCTGCGATCAAGGCACATGTGAGAAAGCAATCAATGAACAACTAAGGTGTTGCAATGGCAACGAAAAACTAATGATTGATGCTTCTCACCTCTCTCCGTTCCTGTTTGTCTGTCCCTATCTATCCCTCTCTCTGAATCTCTCTCTGTCCCTGTAAAATATATATATATATATATATATATATATATATATATATATATATATATATATATATATATATATATATAGTTTATTTATTGATTTTGAGAGAGAGAGAAAGGCAGGGAGAGAGAGTGAAACTGATTTGTTCCACTTTTTTGTGTGTGTGATAGAGACAGAGAGTCAGAGAAAGGGACATATAGGGAAAGGCAGGCAGGCAGGAAGGAAGGAAGAGAGAAGCATCAGTTCTTTATTGTAGCCTCTTGGTTGTTCATTGATGGCTTTCCCATGTGTGCCTTGACTGGGGGGCTTCAGCAGAACGAGTGACCCCTTGGTCAAGCCAGCGACCTTGGGCTCAAGTCGGTGACCTTGAGCTTCAAGCCATCACCTGTGGGGTCATTTCTTTTTTTTTTTTTAATTTTTTTTATTTTTATTTTATTCATTTTAGAGAGGAGACAGAGAGAGAGAGAGAGAGAGAGAGAGAAAGTGGGGAGGAGCTGGAAGCATCAACTCCCATATGTGCCTTGACCAGACCAGTGCAGGGTTTTGAACTGGCGACCTCAGTGTTCCCAGGTCGACGCTTTATCCACTGCGCCACCACAGGTCAGGCCCCGTGGGGTCATTTCTATGATTCCACACTCAAGCCAGCGAGCGAATGCTCAAGCTGGTGAGCCTGCGCTCAAGCCAGTGACCTCAGGGTTTCAAACCTGGGTCCTCTGCGTCCCAGTCCAATGCTCTATCCACTGTGCCACCGCCTGTTCAGGCTAAAAAAAATTTTATTAATTGATTTTAAAGAGAGAGTAAGGGGGAGAGAGAGAGAGAGAGACACTGTGCCACCCCAGGCCAGGCTGGAACCCGCACAGGGAACCCCACAACTCTCCCATCTCCCCGGACACCCACCCACTTAGCCTGGGTCAGGACTCGTTTATGCATTCATTGGTTGATTATTTTTTATTTTTATTTTTTTCCTTTATTCTTTTTTTTAAAATTCTTTTTTTATTTATTCATTTTTAGAGAGGAGATACAGAGTGAGAGAGAGAGATAGAGAAAGAGAGAAAGGGAGGATGAGCTGGAAGAATCAACTCCCATATGTGCCTTGACCAGACCAGTGCAGGGTTTTGAACTGGCGACCTCAGTGTTCCCAGGTCGATGCTTTATCCACTGCGCCACCACAGGTCAGGTTCGTTGGTTGATTATTTTATGTGCCCTGACCAGGAACCAAACCCACAACTATGGCATATGGGGTTGATGCTCTAACCAGCTGAGCTTTCTGGCCAGGGCAGGAAGATGTTCTGTGCAATTATCATGGCTTTGTGTCTGTTGTAAAAGGCTTGTCAGGTAATGTACAGGAAATCTATCTGTGGGTTTCTCCACGGCAACCCCTGGAGCGGAGAGTTTTGTAGACATTTCAAATAATTGGAACAAAAGAGAGACTCCAGCAATCTTTAGGGAGGTTCTTAGAGTGAGGTTAGCTTTATTGTATCTCCTGTTACCTCCCCAGAAACATGTTCACTCATCCTTCCTTCCTATGGAGTGCCCACTGTGTGCCAGGCTCTGAGCCACATGACACACACAGTATTTCATTTGGATATCATATCTCGTTCAGTAGATCAATGAACTGATCAATCAAGTCAATTTCATGTATAGCATAATGATCACCTGTAAATTGAGTGTTGTCATTAATCCCATAAACAGCAGAAAGGGAGGCTGCAGAAAGAGAAGGGAGTGGCTGGGGTCTCTTGATCAGGAAATGTCAGAGCCAGGGTGGGAGCTTCTGCTGGCTCCGCTGGTCTGGGCACGGGCCCTGAACCGCTGCCTCTTGCCCTGACCCCAGCGGACCTGTACTCGGCGGAGCCTGGGGCCGAGGAGCCGGCCTGGGTGCAGACTGAGCGGGAGCAGTTCCGGGACTTCCGGGACCTGAACAAGGATGGGCGGCTGGATGGCAGCGAGGTCAGCCACTGGGTGCTGCCCCCGGCCCAGGACCAGCTGCTGGTGGAGGCCAACCACTTGCTACATGAAAGTGACACGGACAAGGTACCGATGGGGGCCCGCAGAACAGCATGGGGGGAGCACGTGGCCTAGAGCTACCAGGGTCCCTGTTTGGCTGGAGAAAAGGACAGAGAGACCTGAGAAAAGGACAGAGAGTCAAGGAAAGGGGGACTGTGAACCAGGGAAAGGGCGACAGAGACCCAAGAGAGAGAGGACAGACCCAGAGAAAGGGGGACAGGGACTCAGAGAGGGAAACTGAGACCTGAAGGGTCATACTTAGGTTTAGAGTGGGGTCTCCTATGCAGGGTACTGAGTGTCTTTGCTGACCTCTGACCTTCCATCCAGGACGGACGTCTGAGTAAGGCTGAGATCCTGGGCAACTGGAACATGTTCGTGGGCAGCCAGGCCACCAACTACGGCGAGGACCTGACGCGTCACCACGACGAGCTCTGAGCCTCAGCGTGCCCACCACAGCCTTGTGGCCCCATGGGACGACCTGAGGAGGGGCCCCAATGGCCAGGTGCTCCCTCCATCTTTGACCCTGCAGGATGCGGACACAGCCCGTGGTGTCCCCTGTCCCTGGGCTCTTATGGACCCACTGGGTCAAAGTCTCTCCCTGAGACACCTCAGCCCTTCTCTGCCCTCCCCACCGCACCCCACTCAAGGGGCGCTCACAGACCTGAGGAGTGAGGGACCACCCATTTCGCACTGGAAGAATCTCCCAGCCCAGTCCATGGCCCCAACACCACACTCAGCCTCCAAGAGCCTCCATCGACCACACAGCTCCAAATCTGAGCCTCACACGATAGAGAGACCAGAAACACTCCCCTTCCAGCCTCAGCTCCGAGATTGCCCACAGGCACTGCCCCCGGATACCTCCTTTGTGAGGCAGGCAATAAAATCCAGTGCTGGGACCTCGATTATGTGTCTCTGAGGGGTGACAGTAGCCTTAGGGAGGAATTGGAGGCTGCGACTGGGAGAGGAACATGCTAGGAGTTCGGGGGAATGTGGACTTAAGGAGGGGACAGGCATTTGAAGAGGAGACTCTTAGTGTTGGCAGGGTTTGAGGGTTTTCCTGAGGATGAAAAATGAAAGTGGCAGCCTGGACCCAGCAATCAACAAGGTGAGAGTGGTCCTGGTAAAGGGAACAGCACATGCAAAGGCCCTGAAGTAGGAGTGGGCCTGGTGTATGTGGGCACTGTGGTTAATAACTCGCAAGTGCATCTAGTCCCCACATCTACTCTGGGCAATGGATATCGCCCCACCTTACAGATAAGAAAGCTGAGGCCCTGAGGGAACAAACACTTCGCTGAGGTCACTGGCTAGTCAGGTGAATATGACTTGCATCCAGGCAGGAGGACCACAAGGTGGCCAGTGTGGCTGGAGTGGAATGAGGGAGGAGGAACAGATGGGACATGAGGGCAGAGAGGGAACCAGGATCAAGTCACCATGATCCCAGTATGATGGGGAAGATAGGCAGAAACCTGAAATACTGGGACCTGACCAGGTGGCACAGTGGATAGAGCAGTGACTTGGGATGCTGAGGACCCAGGTTTGAAACCTGCAAGTCTCTGGCTTGAGTTTAAAATCGTAGACATGACCCCATGGTCTCTGGCTTGGCTTGAGCCTCTCAGTCAAGGCACATATGAGAAGCAATCAATGAGCAACTATGGTGCCGCAACTCCGAGTTGATGCTTCTCATCTCTCTCCCTGTCTTTTTCTTGCTCTTTATCTCTCTTTAAAAAAAAAAAAAAAAAAAAAAAAGCTGAGTTGGGGCAGGGACTAAAGGCTGAGGGTGACAGGCATTTGTTCCTCCAGGGCCCTAAGACTCCTGGTTAAATCTTTCTAGCGTTGAACAGCTTAAGCTGCTCACAGCAATTCCACTCTGGGTAGCTCTGGAGTGGAAATAAAAAAGTCACCAAAATAAGGATCATAGCATCTTTAATCAAAATAGTCGCAAACTGGGAACAAGCCATGTGCTCATCCACAGAAGGGTTAAGTGCATGGTAGGGTCTTCGCCCAGGGGAAGCCACAGGAAGGTGGAGGGCTGGCCTCACCCCAACGCCCCCACCCCCACCCCCCCGTGGCAAGTAGGAGCTGGACTTCCAGGATCACATGCCATGTGATTCCATTCACAGGAAATACAAAACCGGGCAAAACTAACCTACCGATCATAAGTCAGGCTGGGGCTTCCCCTTGCTGAGGAGGACTGGCGTGGGCCTGAGGCAGTTAGGGGTGGGGGTTGAGCTTGGGCTGAGAACGGCTTCCCTGGGGTGTTCAGCCTGTAAACATTCACCCTACTGTCCACGCTGGAGATGTCCACTTTTACATGCGATACATTTCAAACATTTGCTTTCAAACAAATCCCCCTGATTTTTAGGGCAGTGAAATGATTCTGTATGATGCTGTAATGGAGGACAACTGTAAATTTACATTTGTCAAAACCTGCAGAAAAACCTGACCAGGCGATGGCGCAGTGGATAGAGCATCGGACTGGGATGTGGAAGACCTGGGTTCGAGACCCCAAGGTCGCCAGCTTGAGCGCGGGGCCCATCTGGCTTGAGGATAAAGCTTGCCAGCTTGGACCCAAGGTCGCTGGTCCCAGCAAGGGGTTGCTCTGTGTGCTGAAGGCCCACGTTCAAAGCACATGTGAGAAAGCCATCAATGAACAACTAAGGTGTTGCGACGGTAACGAAAAACTAATGATTGATGCTTCTCACCTCTCTCCGTCCCTGTCTGTCTATCTGTCCCTATCTATCCCTCTCTCTGACTCTCTGTCCCTTTAAAAATAAATAAAGAAAGAAAAAAAAAAAAACCCTGCAGAAAAGCCTGACCTGTGGTGGCGCAGTGGATAAAGCGTCGACCTGGGAACACTGAGGTCACCAGTTCAAAACCCTGCACTGGTGTGTGGTCAAGGCACATATGGGAGTTGATGCTTCCAGCTCCTCCCCCTTTCTCTCTTTCTCTCTCTCTCTCTCACTCTGTGTTTCCTCTCTAAAATGAATAAAATAAAAATAAAATAAATTAAAAAAAAAAAAACCTGAAGAAAAAAACCCCAAAAACACCCTGCAGAAAGTGCCACACAGAGAGCGAACCCTCAGTATTGATGTGCTTCAGTTAGTAATGTATCAATATTGGCTCACCAATGATAACAAAGCAGCCATTAATGCAAGATGTTAATAATGGGGGAAAGTGGGAGTGGGGTAAGGGATATATAGGCACTCTGTACTTTCCACCAATTTTTCTGTAAACCTAAAACTGCTCTTAAAAATAAAGCCTGCTAGCCTGACCTGTGGTGGTGCAGTGGATAAAGCGTCGACCTGGGAACACTGAGGTCGCCAGTTCAAAACCCTGCACTGGTCTGGTCAAGGCACATATGGAAGTTGATGCTTCCAGCTCCTCCCCCCTTTCTCTCTCTCTCTCACTCTGTGTTTCTAAAATGAATAAATAAATTTAAAAAATTGACAACAAAAAAAGAAAAATGATTATAACAGCCAACACAATAGTTGTTTACTGTGAATGAATCAAAATTACACCTATCTTTTTGTCAGGTTGGCAATAATATATTTTTGGGTGTGCTGCAGAAGTTTAGTAATTAGTTAGTATGTGCCATAAGATAAAAAAGATTGACTATCACTGCTATAGCCCTGGCCAAATAGCTCAGTTGCTTAGAGTATTGTCCTGATATGCCAAGTTTGCAGGTTTGATCCCTAAATAAGAATCAACCAATAAATGCATAAATAAGTGAAACAACAAATTGTTGTCCCCCCCCCTTCCTCACTTTCTAATATCAACAAATTTTTAAAAAATTTTTAAAAATGCCTGACTGGGCGGTGGCGCAGTGGATAGAGCGTCGGACTGGGATGCGGAAGACCCAGGTTCGAGACCACGAGCTCGCCAGCTTGAGCACGGGCCCATCTGGCTTGAGCAAAAAACAGCTCACAAGCTTGGACCCAAGGTCGCTGGCTCCAGCAAGGGGTTGCTCGGCCTGCTGAAGGCCCGCGGTCAAGGCACATGTGAGAAAGCAATCAATGAACAACTAAGGTGTTGCGACGGCAACGAAAAACTGATGATTGATGCTTCTCACCTCTCTCCATTCCTTTTTGTCCCTGTCTATCCCTCTCTCTGACTCTCTCTCTCTGTCCCTGTAAAAAAAAAAAAAAAAAGTAAAATATTGAAAAAAAGAAAATCACTGCTATAGACCAATGTGAGGACAACTGACATCTTAATGTCTTCCAATCCATGAATATAGAATATGTTCCCTTGATTTAAGAGTTGAAATTATCTCAGCAATATTTTATAGGTTTCAGAGTAAAGGCAATATATCTATTATTAAATCTATTTCTAAACCTTGACCAGTTGGCTCAGTGTGAAGCATTGGCCTGGCATGTAGATGTCCTGGGTTCAAACCCCAGTCAGGGCACACAGAAGAAGCGACTATCTGCTTCCTCGCCCATCCTCCTCCTCCTTTTCTCTTTTCCTCTCCCACAGTTGTGGCTTCATTGATTTGAGGGCATCAACCTGGGTGCTGAGGATGGCTCTGTGGAGCCTCTGCCTCAGGCACTGAAAATAGCTCAGTTGAGAGATGGCCTAGGCCCAAGATGGGCAGAGCATCAGCCCCAGATGGATTCTGGTTGGAGCTCATGCAGGAGTCTGTCTCTATCTCCCCTGTTCTCACTTGGAAAAAAAGAAGAAAAAAAAAAATCTACCTCTAATGTGGCGCACTGGATAGAGTGTCAACCTGAAATGTTGAGGTCACTTGTTCAAAACCCTGGGCTTGTCCAGTCAAGGCATATACTAGAAAGGACTACTACGAGTCAATGCTTCCTGCTCCTCCCCTCTTTCTCTCTCTCTCTCTCTCTCCTCTCTAAAGTCAATCAACAAAAAATCTTTTAAAAAAATTATCTCTAAATATGTTTATATTGTTGTAAATAAGATTGTTTTTTAACTTTACATTCCAATTATTTGCTTCTAGAATACAAGAATACAATCTTCTGGTCGTACTCAAATTTTAATTTCTATAAACTTTGTCTCTCCTGTGAATTTTTACCTCAAATTTCAGTTCACTGTTTTTAGAGTTAGCTGGGCTTCTTTAAATATTTTAAAATTAAAACAAAACAAAAAAATATTTTAAAATTTTATTTATTGATTTCAACAAGAGAAGAAGGGATAAGGAGAGAGAAAGAAGAGAGAGAGGAACATAGCGCTGTTCCTCTATGTGCCCTGACCAGGAATGGAACTGGCAATCTCTGCACTTGGGTATGATGCTCTAACCAACCGAGGTATCTAGCCAGGACTAGCTGGGCTTTTAAAAATAATTATTTTGGGGGTTTCCATGTGCGCAGCGCCATCTTTAACAAAGTGAGCATAATACATTTTATCTGCCCAACAGGTGGTTTTTGAAAAAAATACTAAATCCTACTGAATGCTTTAAATATATTTTAACTGTGCTTGACTTCTTACTCTGCAAAACTGGTTTCTCTCTCTTTCCCTGCCATCTCGACATTTTTTTCTCTTTCTCCTTATCCTTCTCTGCTCTGCATTTTCAAAACATTTTGTTGTAAAAAAACAATTTTTTTTTAAATGAAAGAGACAGGAACGGAGAGAGATGAGAAGCATCAATTTGTAGCTGCAGCACTTTAGTTGTTCATTGATTGCTTCTCATATGTGCCTTGACTGGGGGGCTCATGCTGAGCCAGTGACCCCTTGCTCCAGCCAGCGACCATGGTGTGTCATGCCTATGATCCCATGCTCAAGCCAACAACCCTGCACTCAACCTGGTGAGCCTGTCTTGATGAACCCGCAGTCAAGCTAGCAACCTCTGGGCTTGAACCTGGGACCTCAGCATCCAGGTCAACACTTTATCCACTATGCCACCACCAGTCAGGCTAGGCCAGTGGTCGGCAAACCACGGCTGTGAGCCACATGCATTTTTTGTTTGTTTGTTTGTTTTTTTCAGGGACAGAGAGAGAGAGATTCAGAGAAGGGAATAGATAGGGACAGACAGACACAAAGAGAGATGAGAAGCATCAATCATCAGTTTTTCATTACTGACACCTTAGTTGTTCATTGATTGCTTTCTCATATGTGCCTTGACTGCGGGCCTTCAGCAGACCGAGTAACCCCTTGCTCGAGCCGGTAACCTTGGGTCCAAGCTGGTGAGTTTTTTTTTTCCTCAAGCCAGATGAGCCCACATTCAAGCTGGCAACCTCGGGGGTCTCGAACCTGGGTCCTCCACATCCCAGTCTGACGCTCTATCCACTGCGCCACCGCCTGGTCAGGCCACATGCGATTCTTTGGCCCCTTGAGTGTGGCTCTTCCACAAAATACCACATGCAGGCACTACCTTGATAAGGAATGTACTTATCTATATAATTTAAGTTTAAAAAATTTGGCTCTCAAAATAAATTTCACCTGACCAGGCAGTGGCGCAGTGGATAGAGTGTCGGACTAGGATGCAGAAGACCCAAGGTTCGAGACCCGGAGCTAGACAGCTTGAGCACGGGCCCATCTGGCTTGAGCAAAAGCTCGCCAGCTTGGACCCAAGGTCGCTGGCTCCAGCAAGGGGTTGCTCAGTCTGCTGAAGGCCTGCGGTCAAGGCACATGTGAGAAAGCAATCAATGAACAACTATGGTGTGGCAATGGCAACGAAACACTAACGATTGACGATTCTCACCTCTCTCCGTTCCTGTCTGTCTGTCCCTATCTATCCCTCTCTCTGACTCTCTCTCTGTCCCTGTTAAAAAAAATAGAAAGAAATTTCAATTGTTGTACTGTTGATATTTGGCTCTGTTGACTAATGACTCTGCCAACCACTGGGCTAGGCGGACTTTTTTTTAGAGAGGAGGGAAATAAAGAGACAGATTCCCGCATGTGCCCTGACGAGGGTCCACCTGGCAAGCCCCATCTGGGGACGATGCTCGAATCAACTGAGCTATCCTCAGTGCCTGTGGCTGACACTCAGACCAATAGAGCCACTGGCTGAAAGAGCGGAAGAGAGAGAAAAGGGAGAGAGATAGGGGCAGAGAAGCAGATGGTTGCTTCTCCTGTGTGCCCTGAGTGAGGATTGAACCCAGGAGGTCTGAATGCTGGGCCAACGCTGTGTCCACTGAGTTGAATGACTAGGGCCTAGGTGGGCTTCTTGAAGTGTACCCCATGCATCTGGTTCAGGGTCAGCTAGATATTTGAGCAGAATTTCCATAAACTATTTGGCTTCCATGAACTTTCACTGGCTCCCTCTTTCCCAGATTCATACCTGACTTTCCTGTTGCTGTGTTGCTTCAAGCTAGGAAGCTTATGGATTTTTAAAAATATTTTATTTATTAATTTTTAGAGAGAGGGGAGACACAGAAACAGAGAGAGAAGGGAGAAGGAGCAGGAAGCATCAACTCCCATACGTGCCTTGACTGGGCAAGCCCAGGGTTTTGAACCAGCGACCTCAGCATTCCAGGTTGGCACTCTATCCAGTGCGCCACCAATGATCAGGCGAAGCCCATGATTTTTCCCTTGATGTTTTAGCTGCTTCTCGTGGCATGAACTAGAACCTGCCTCTAGGCTGAAAACTGTACAAATGAGAAACTCACCCACTGCCTTTCCTGTTTTCTGAGTTTCAATTCCCCTCCAGTGTCTGCCTGTTTCTGCTTAGTTTCTGGTGTCTTTAGTTAATTGTTTTCTGTTTTATTCAGAGTTTATAACTGTTATCTGTGAGGACACTTTGAATCCAAGTGTCTCATTGCAAGTTTATAGTTATAACATACTGACCCCTAGTGGCGGGAGGAGGCATGCTGGTTTATGAAGAAGTAGGTTAAATTTGTAGATTTTTTAAAAATTAAAATAATATTCACAAATTACTTGTACAGAACAGCTTTTGATGGAAAGCTTCCCAGCACCTTATCACCCTTAGGGGTTCTCCCCAGTTTTTATCTGTTGCACATCTGGGTTATTTTAAAATTTTGGCCTGACCTGTGGTGGTGCAGTGGATGGGGTCTTGATCTGGAATGCCCCATGTGGTCACCGGTTTGAAACCCCGGGCTTGGCCAGTCAAGGCACATATGGAAGTTGATGCTTCCTGCTTCTCCCCCTTCTCTCTAATGAATAAATAAAGTCTTAAAAAATCTTTTTTTGGCACCTGACCTGTGGTGGTGCAGTGGATAAAGCGTCAACCTGGGAACATTAAGGTCGCCAGTTCAAAACCCTGCACTGGTCTGGTCAAGGCACATATGGGAATTGATGCTTCTAGCTCCTCCCCCCTTTCTCTCTTTCTCTCTCTCACTCTGTGTCTCCTCTCTAAAATGAATAAATAAAAAGAAATTAAAAAAAAAGAAAAGGAGGTCCTATAAAAACATATTTTTTTGGCAACTACTCACTGGATACAAAATTCTAAATACTATATACAACATGCTCTATACTAAAAATGAAGTCTTCCATCCACCAAGTTCACAGGTAGCCAGTGTTTCTCTCAGAAAGAATTTACACAGATTTAAGTAAGTACATACCAACTGTCTTTCTTCTTTTAATAGAAATGACAGCAGCTGACTAACAATATTTTTATCTCTCTATTTTTTTTCCTTAGAGAGAAAGAATGAGGAACATCAGTTTGTCATTCCACTTATTTATGCATTCATTGGTTGCTTCTTGTACGTGCCCTGACTGGCGATCAATCAACCCACCATCTTGGTGTATCAGGACAAAGCTCTAACAAACTGACCTACCCAACCAGGGCTCTCTTGTTTTTCTTTATTTTTCCTTAAAAATTTTTTTCATTGATTTGAGAGAGAAGAGAAAGAAGAAGAGGAGGATAGGGGGGAGAGAGAGGCATCAACTTTTTCTTTTTTTTTTTTTTTAACGGACTGAGAGAGATTCAGAGAGAAGGATACATAGGGAGAGACAGACAGGAACAGAGAGAGATGAGAAGCATCTATCATTAGTTTTTAGTTGCCATTGCGACACCTCAGTTGTTCATTGATTGATTCTTTCTCACATGTGCCTTGACCGCGAGCCTTCAGCAGACCAAGCAACCCGTCTTGCTGGAGCCAGCGACCTTGGGTCCAAGCTGGCAAGCTTTTGCTCAAGCCAGATGGGCCCAAGCTCAAGCTGTCTAGCTCGGGGTCTTTTTTTTTTTTTTTTTTTTTAAACATTATTTATTTATTTTTTTTTTTACAGAGACAGAGAGAGAGTCAGATAGATAGGGACAGACAGACAGGAATGGAGAGAGGTGAGAAGCATCAATCATCAGTCCTTCATTGCCGTCGCAACACCTTAGTTGTTCATTGATTGCTTTCTCACATGTGCCTTGACCGTGGGCCTTCAGCAGACCCAGCAACCCCTTGCTGGAGCCAGCGACCATGGGTCCAAGCTGGTGAGCTTTTTGCTCAAGCCAGATGGCAAGCTTGGGGGTCTCGAACCTGGGTCTTCCGCATCCCAGTCCAAGGCTCCATCCACTGCGCCACTGCCTGGTCAGGCTAGCTCGGGGTCTTGAACCTGGGTCTTCCGAATCCCAGTCCGACGCTCTATCCACTGCGCCACCGCCTGGTCAGGCGAAAGGCATCAACTTTTTGTATCACTTAGTTGTTCTATTTTATTTTTTAGTTTTATAATGCAAAGCAGTCCGTGTGTATGTGTGTGTGTGTGAGAGAGAGAGAGAGGGAGAGAGAAAGAGAGAGAGGAGAGATAGTGAGGCCGACTCCAGCATGCCACATTGCCACATGCACCTCAACCGGGATTCACCTGGCAACCCCATCTTGGGCTGATGAGTACCAAGCTATTTTTAATGCCTATGGATGACACACTCAAACCAACCGAGTTATCCTCAGTGCCTGGGCTACACTCAAACTACTGGCTGCAGGAGGGAAGAGGGAAAGAAGGAGGAGATGGAGGGGAGGGAGAAGCAGATGGTCGCTTCTCCTCTGTGCTCTGACTGGGAATTGAACCGGGACATCCATACGCAGGGCTAACACTCTATCCACTGAGCCAGTGGGCCAGGACCCATTCTTTTAATTTTTTAAAAAAGATTTTATTTATTTACTTTAGAAGGAAGAGAGAAAGAGGGAGGAGGAGTAGGAAGGATCAATTCATAGCAGTTGCTTCTTATCTGTGCCTTGACTGGGCAAGCTCGGGGTTTTGAACTTGCAACCTCAGCATTCCAGGTTGATGTCTTATCCAATGTGCCACCACAGATCAGGCAGCAATACATTCTTTAAAAAAAGATTTTTTTTTTAACTTATTGATTTTAGAGAGAGGAAAGCGGGGGATAGAGAGAAAGAGACAGAAAGACAGAGACAAGAACATTGATCTGTTTCTGTATGTACCCTGACCAGAGATTGAACTTGTGACCTCGGGAAGTTGGGATGACATTCTATCCACTGAGCCACTCAATCAGAGCCTCGCTTGTTTTCCTTTTATTTTAAAAAATATTTTATTACTGCATGACCTGTGGTGGTGCAGTGGATAAAGCGTCGACCTGGAACGCTGAGGTCACTGGTTCAAAACCCTGGGCTTGCCCAGTCAAGGCACATATGGGAGTTGATGCTTTCTGCTTCCCCCCTTCTCTCTCTCTCTCTCTCTCTCCTCTCTAAAATAAAGGGACAGACAGTAGACACATTCCCAATGTACGAACCTTACACCCTATATTATAAAGTTATCTGAGTGTTTTTGTTTTATTTTTAGGCACAGGGATGCCAGCTGAACTGCTTCTCTAGCCCAGATATCAGGCCTTGAAAACCAGATGGAACACAGGAGTCCACAGCCCTGACTGCAGAGCTCATGGGCACGATACAAGTCCTTGAGAAAGGTAACAAGGCGAGAAACCTTATCTCCAACAAAAGTGTCAAGGTCTAATGAAGAACAGAATCCAAACCCGAGAAAGAACACACAGTCACATTCCTTCCTCATCCCTAACTAGCCCAAATAACCCTATTAAAAAAGGCCTGAAAACCAAGGATGTTCAGGCAGTTCTTTGGACCTTAAGTCCACTGCCTTCTCAGGTTGTTGGCAATTTGATTAAAGACACTCATGTTCCACTCGGTCATCTCTGTGTACTGGCTCTGCGGCAATCGACAACTCAAACCCCAGCTTGTTCTGTTAACGCCACCACAATGGAGGTATAGAACAGCCTGACCAGTGGTGACTCAGTGGATTGAGTATCAACCTGGGACGCTGAGGACACAGGTTTGAAACCCTGAGATCACTGGCTGAGTGCCAGCTCATCCGGTTTGAGCACAAGCTCACCAATTTGAGTGCAGTTGCCCTCTTGAGCCTAGGATCCTAGACATGATCCCAAGGCCACTGGCTTGAGCAAGGGGTCTCTGTCTCAGTTGGAGCCCCCAGGTGAAGGCACATATGAGAAAGCAACCAATGAACAACTAGTGACATAACTATGAGTTGATGCTTCTCATCTCTCTTCCTGTCTCTCTCACTAAAAATAAATATCTCAACAAAGTAATTCCAGCTGTCTTAGTGCTGCAAGTGAGTCTGTTGAGGCTGGAGCTACCAGCAGGCACGCCCTGCCCAGGATAAGCCTCAGCACGCCCTCTTGCTGTCAACTTCAGACCAGCATTTTAGGGAACCTCTGCTGAGGAAACACAAGATTTGTTTTCACTTCCTGTCTCTCCTGTAGCCCTACTCTTGCTTCCTCTTCTTGTTACCTTTGAAACCTTAAAACAAACCTATTTCTTGGGGTGAGGACATTGACACACACCCCACCTCCCACCCTTCCCACAAAGGACCTGGTCTGTGAATACAAGAGGTGGATTTTGGTTCCTTGTGGAAATAAAGGTGCAAGATAGAAATCCTTGAAGCTGTTTGGAGTGTGTGTGTGGGGGTGGTGTGTACCACAGAGGAACAAGATTAGAATCCTTGAGGGCCTGAAGAAAAAATTGGACAGACTTAGGGGTGGTTGGGACATTTGGGAAAGAGAACATGGAGTGGGAAGAGTTTAGGAACAGAGGGAGGATTTGAAGCACTCCAGGTATGTTGAGGTCTGTGAGGTGTAACTCTGGGAGGAAGGATACAAAGGATGACGGAAGGGCAGGATCAAGCCTTGGGGTAGGGGGTTGTTTCTGGAGGTGGCAGACCTCTGAGTGAACTTGGCTTCTGCTAGGGCATTGAGCAGTATGAGTCTTCTCAGCCTGTTATGTTCTGGAAAATGGCTGTAAATATGCCTGTCCCAGGACTGCGGCAAGGATTCAAGGAGAGTGTAGACTGACAGGTGGAGACAGCAAAGGCTCCTTGAATGTCAGGTGCAATAGGGCCAGTTTCCAGGGAATGGTGACCCAAGAGTGGGGTTTGAGGGCTCTTAGGGACCAAGGGAAGGTTCTAGAAGTGTCTGGGCAAGTAAATACTGGGTCTGTGGGCTCTCCAGGATACAAGGATGACCCCACCACACTGAAACTTTCCCTGAAGCCAGATGCACCACCCTGCCCTGCACCAGAGAGGGACTTGACAGCAGTCAGGGACACTTCTGGTCCTCTGAATCACATCTGAGCATTAGATGAGAAGCCCTTTTACCAAAATGACAAGGTAGGTTGTATATGCACTGAAATTTCACTTGGGTGAAATTTCACTCGAGTTTCAAGTGTGTGTGCATGCAGAGAAAGACCTGGAGGGAGAGGACCTTGGTATCACTCAGGGAGGCAGGCATGTTAAGTCTTTGTTTTTTTGTTTGTTTGTTTTTATGGCAGAGACAGAGAGAGTCAGAGAGAAGGACAGATAGGGACAGACAGACAGGAAGGAAGGGAGATGAGAAACATCAGTTCTTCATTGTGGTTCCTTAGTTGTCCATTGATTGATTTTTTTTTTTTTTTTTACAAGGACAGAGTCAGAGAGAGGGATAGATAGGGGTAGACAGCAGGAATGGAGAGAGGTGAGAAGCATCCATCATTAGTTTTACTTTGCCGTTGCGACACCATAGTTGTTCATTGATTGCTTTCTCACATGTGCCTTGACCACGGACCTTCAGCAGACCAAGCAACCCCTTGCTGGAGCCAGTGACCTTGGGTCTAAGCTGGCGAGCTTTTGCTCAAACCAGATGGACCCACGCTCAAGCTGGCGAGCTTGGGGTCTCGAACCTGGGTCTTCCACATCCCAGTTCGACGCTTTACCCACTACGCCACTGCCTGGTCAGGCTGATTGATTTTTCATATGTGCCTTGACCAGGGGGCTACAGCAGATCGAGTGACCCCTTGCTCGAGTCAGCAACCTTGGGCTCAAGCTGGTGAGCCCTGCTCAAACCCGATGAGCCCGTGCTCAAGCTGGCGACCTCGGGGTCTCGAACCCAGTTCCTCCACGTCCCAGTCCGATGCTCTATCTACTGCGCCACCGCCTGGTCAGGCAAGTCTTTGTTTTTTAATCTTTACTTGACCGTATGTTCTAGTTTTCCACACTGCCCAGGGACACTTTTGTGATTCAATGGTTATTAAACATAAAGTTTTTGTTTTTTTTTTCATAGGGACAGACAGAGTCAGAGAGAGGAATAGACAGACAGGAACGGAGAGAGGTGAGAAGCATCAATCATTAGTTTTTCATTGCCGTTGCAACACCTTAGTTGTTCATTGATTGCTTTCTCACATGTGCCTTGACCGCGGGCCTTCAGCAGACCGAGCAACCCCTTGCTGGAGCCAGTGACCTTGGGTCCAAGCTTGTGAGCTTTTTTTTGCTCAAGCCAGATGGGCCACGCTCAAGCTGGCGAGCTCGGGGTCTCAAACCTGGGTCTTCTACATCTCAGTCCAAGGCTCTATCCACTGCACCACCGCCTGGTCAGGCTAAACATAAAAGTTTTAAGGGCTGCACCTGTCCTCCTAGTCAAGTCGGAACTCCCACCAGGTCTACCAGGCTTGCAGCTCGGACCTCTTCTCCCTTTCACTAGCTCTGCTCCTCAAACTCTCCAAATACTTGCTGCCTCTGAGCCAGTGCGCTTGCGGTTTCCTCTTCCTCCTTACCCTTTAGCAGTCACTGTGGGGGAGGGGCTGTTCCTAGCCCGTTGCTCTCACAGAACTTTATTTCCTTTGGGGGTGTTATCACACTTGGCACTAGGAGAGGTGTTCCTGCACACCTCACAGGCTTCAAATCGGCATAACTTGAAAGGAAGCGGGGGAGAGGAGGGAGACCTATTTAGCCTGTTAAAATGGCGCCCTCTTATGGTGGCGGCTGGGACCCCAACCTATGGCCACACAACCAATTTTAACGCTGTGCATTTAAGTTCCACTCTGATTTTATTTTGAACGTGTGACTACATTAAACACTCTTCGCCGCAGCTCTCAAACTCAAGTCATTTCAGCATGCCCGCCACCACCGGAAAGCTTCCTCGCCGACAGGAAGGCCCCTAGGGCTCCAGGGCGAGTGAAGGCGCAGCATGGCCATTGTTTGGTCCCCTGAGCTCTCAGGCCTGCATCACAGGCCGCGACTTCTCTGCCTGCAGCTTCACTCCGGAGCCAGCAAAGCCCGTGCCGCCCTAGGGGAGGAGGAAGGCAGACGTGAAGGCAGGTTGTGGGCTGGGCCGGGCCACAGGAGGCAAGGTGAGACAGAAAGAACACTCGCTAGGAAAGGCGGGGGTGGGTCTTCTGAGAGTAGGGCGGAGTCTCAGGGTGGGCGTAGTGTATGGGATGGCGAGGGGGGGCGGGGACAGGGCCTTGGAGAGGGACAGGGAGGCAGGAACTGGGGTAGGGGCGCTGCTCACCCTCTGCAGCACGATTATGTCACGGTCTGTGAGCTTCTCCCCATTCACAGGGTCCATCATGTCCTTCCGAATCAGCTTCTCCACGCACTCCAGGGTGACCACCGACCCACTGTGGTGAGGGGATGAGTGGGGACATCGATTAGAGGGCCTGCTCCAGACAGCCACACCACCTGGTCCGCCCCTGCCCCCATAGGGGACTCACGAGGGTCGCAGCACCGCGCAAGGCGTGGCGTTGCTCAGGCTGTCGCGGGTCACAGCGCATACATAGCGCTCACTGCGTGTGATGAGTCCCACGCGGTCCACGGAGCCGTCAAGAGGCGTGAATCGCACAGGCGTCAAGTCGGACATGCGCAGAGGTTTCCCGGACATGGGGCAGGTCACAGTGCGTGACTATGAGATTGGGAGAGAGGCCAGGCTGGGCCGGGTGCAGAGAGGATGGGGAATCCCTGTGAGGGAGGGGAGGGTGACCTCAGGACACTGGCAAAGTGGGCACTGGGGTGCTTGTTGGCAGGTAATACTCACCGGCTTCTCGAGCTTGGTGGCTTTGGCCTCGGGTGTCAGTGATGGGATCCAGAAGCTGGGCAGGATTTTGTCCTTGTCCTTGCCTGAGGGGCCGGCGCTGAGACCGGATTGGTCATCCTCTACAGGGGGCACAAGGGATCTGATGCTGTTCCTAGGCAAGTACCTGGCCATGGGGAACCCCCAGGCACTCGCAAGCCCTCTCCTCACCTAGGCCACTCCCTGAGGTGGTCTTGGGCGTGAATGGGTTGAGGGGCCGACTCACAATGGCTGCCTCCTTCTCCAGGAAGCCCCGAACCTGGTCCTGTGCTGCTGCCCGCTGTAGCTCTTTCTGTTCCTCCCGCCGGGCGCCCCGCTGCTTCTCATAGGCCTGCGGGCAACCAGGAGAAGTGAGCAAGACAAAGGCCCAGTGGGGCTCTCTGCTTTTGAGCTCAGCATCAAAACTACCAACACACCCTGTGCTCCCTTCTCTCATCCCCATCACCTTCATCTGTCGGGCGATCTCCTTCTTCTGGTGCAAAATGTACTCCAGGATGGCCTCACGCTCATACAGGTAGCCATCAGGTCTGCAAAAAGGGTAGAATAAGGACACACTGCCTGGTCCAGTCAGGGGTCATTAAGCACAGCAAACACTGGCCCCTGCCCTGGGCACCCACTGACCTCACAGGCAGCAGCACACTCACTGCTCAGCTTTGCTCCCTGAGGTGACCACACTGTTTTAACTCTTCTGGCTTTGTGGAGGGAGAACTGTGTGCGGTGAAGGGAAGGCCTGGGTTGTCCAATCCCTGCACATTCTAAAGGACTGGCCCTTGATGGACTTCTCGGATGGAACTTCTAAGCCCTTGGAATGTCCTGCCTAAAAGGACATTCCACCTCCCCATTCATTTGGAGAGCTTGGGCCATACGGTATCAACTTGATCTCTGGAGGGGCTAGAGACCAAAGTCAGTCACATGGTGGTCAGTCATGTCTGCATGACCAACGTCCAGTAAAAACTCTGGACACCAAGGCTCAGGTAAGCTGCTCTGGTGGGTTGTTACATGTCACTGCTAGAAGAATTAAGTGCTGTTCCTGCAACTTTACTGGGAGAAACAACACGAAGCTCATGTTTGGTCTCCCCTGGGCTCCGTCTCATGTGTCTGTTCCCTTCGCTGATTTGATCTGTATCCTTTCACTACAACAAGCTCACGGTGAGTGTCACAGCTCTGCTGAGTTGTTAGTCCTTCTAGGGAATCAGTGAACCTGAGGGTGGCTTCAGAGACCATGAACCACAGTCTGCTCTCATCATCATCCCTATAAAATCGACCTATAATCGAGCTCATATTTACTCACTGAACTTAAGATTCACTGAAGCCTTTGCTGGACCATAAGAGGCGAAAACACATGTGAGCTGTCACGGGCCAGGCAATGGCCCAAAAGCCCTCCCCGCTTTCACAAACGTATTCTTTTCCACACTCTACCATGAAATGTACTAGGATCATGCCATCTGTCACACAAGGACACTGGGAACCCGAGAGGTTAATGGCTTGCCCGCAGCACCCTGGCTATGCAGCTGGCCAGACTCACTCCTACAGACCCCTCCCTATGGTTCCCTTGCCCTCGCTACCCACATCCCCGGCTCACGTGACGACGGGGTCATGGCAGGGCTGCAGAGAGAGGCAGCAGCAGTCGAAGTCCTTGACAGCATCCCGGCTTAGTCGAATGTTCTGGGTCCCGTAGCCTGAGGCCGCTGGGGACAGAGACAGAGAGGCACAGAGAGAACTCAAAGGTGAGGGGACTCCAAGAAACAGGCAGTCAAAGGTGGGCTGTGTTTCCTGACCAGGCAGTGACGCAGTGGATGGAACATTGGACTGGAACACGGAGGACCCAGGTTCAAAACCCCAAGGTCACCGACTTGAGCATGGGCTCACCAGCTTGAGTGCGGGGTCACCAGCTTGAGTGTGGGGTCATAGACTAGACCCAAAGGTTGCCCGCCAGATTGAGCCTAAAATTGCTGGCTTGAGCAAGGGGTTACTGGCTTGGATGGAGCCTCGCCCCACCGTCAAGGCACATATGAGAAAGCAATCAATGAACAACTAAGGAGCCACAACAAAGAACTGATGCTTCTCCTCTCTCTCCCTTCCTATCTGTCTGTCCCTATCTGTCCATCTCTCCCTCTGTCAAAAGAAAAAAAGTAGGCTATGTATCTGTGTCTGTGTCTGCACAAGCCAGCAAGGAGGTGTTCATCCCCAGAGGGAAAGTTACAGACTCTCCTAACCTCTTCTGGCTCTGTGATGGAGCTTAACCACATGGACCTCTCTGGGCTTTCATTTCCTCCTGGGGTATATTACTATGGCAACAGTGACGCCTTCCATGGGAGGAGTAGAGAAGTTCATGTACAGAGGCACTTAATGCAATGCCTACCGCATGGAGTCACGTGAGCTGTCACTTAGGTGGTCATGACCATCAGTGGGAGAAGAAAGACATGCACAGAAAGCACAATCAGAGGTGCCAAGTGAGATGGTGACTCCAGAACACATCTTTCCCCCTTCCAACCCAGTACCTGTGTCCTTCTTCTTCTCATGGTAGGTGTAGACAGCCCCGGCTGTGCAGTTCTTGCCATGCCGAGTCATCCTGGGGGAAGAAGAGACAGCTGAAGGCTGTAGAGGACAGAGGAACCTGTGCTGGGAGGACAGCCCTAAGGGCTGACCTGTGTCCCAGACGGGAACACTGGCGGCGGGGCAGGGGGCAGTCTTACACATGTTAAATGTTTAAGAAATTCCTAGCAACCAGGAGAAGTGAGCAAGACAAAGGCCCAGTGGGGCTCTCTGCGGTGGCGCAGTGGATAGAGCGTCGGACTGGGATGCGAAAGACCCAGGTTTGAGACCCTGAGGTCGCCAGCTTGAGCGCGGGCCCATCTGGCTTGAGCAAGGCTCATCAGCTTGAGCCCAAGGTCGCTGGCTTGAGCAAGGGGTCACTTGGTCTGCTGTACCCCCCTACCCGCTCCCCTTCAAGGCACATATGAGAAAGCAATCAATGAGCAATTAAGGTGCCACAACGAAGAACTGATGCTTCTCAACTCTCTCCCTTCCTGTCTGTCCCTGTCTCTGTTACATACAAAAAAAATAAATAAATAGCACTGACGTCAGTCCGAGTTTTCAAAATGAGCCTCAGAGTAGAACTGACTGTACACAGAACTCTGGCGGATCACCATGAAAAATCCAGCTACCCAACAGGAAAACGAGCAAAGGATATGAAGAAGCAAGTGGCAGAAGAAGCTCAAAGACTAACAAGGTGGTGGGAGGGACGTTCAAACTCTCCTCAAATGAAAACTACAATGACATACCATTTTATACCTAGCAACAGGCTGACAGGCAAAACTTTGAAAACTGGACAAGACCAAGGCTCAGTGGGGATGGGATGGTCATGGGAACCCTTGGGTGGTGCTGGGGGAACAGTGGACAGGGCTAGCCAACCTGAAACAAGCTGTGGGTACTTCAGCGAAGTGCATGTAGGCGCTCCTGCACTAGGGTGTGTGTGCCCCAAAGACATTCTAAGAGACACCCACAAGGGAGCCAGTTCACAGCGGCGCCATTTATACTGAAGGGGAGTCAAGGGCAACAATGTCCTTCCCTCCCTGGAAGAATGGCTAGTGACTGCCCTTCATGGAGACGTCCCAGCCATGACATGCAACTGACTAGATGTGTGCAAAGAATCATGGGTAGATCTTAAAAACACAATGCTGGGTGAAAAGAGTAAGAAATAGCCCTGACTGGATAGCTCAGCTGGTTAGAGCGTCACCCTGATACGCAGAGGTTGTAGGTTTATTCCCTGGTCAGGGCACATACAGGAAAAGATTGATGCTTCTGTCTCTCTCTCTCTCTCTCCCTTCCTCTATCTCTAAAACCAATCAATCAAAATAAAAAGAAAAAGAAAGTAAAGAATATTGCCTGACCTGTGGTGCAGTGGATAAAGTATTGACCAGGAATGCTGAGATCACTAGTTCAAAGCCCTGGGCTTTCCCAGTCAAGGCACATATGGGAAGCAATCACTATGAGTTGATGCCTCCTGTCTCCCACCCCCCCTCTTCTTTCCCTCCCTCTCTCTCCCCTTTCCCTAAAATCAAAGTTTAAAACAATAATAAAAACACCTACAAGCAAAAGAGTCACACATATTAGAATGGCTGCCCATGAAGGGGAGGAGACTGACTAGGGCAGGCATGGCCAACATACAACCCGCATAATGAGTTTATGTGGCCTGCGATTAAATTTTTAATATTCTCTGCTACTTTAAAATCTCAGCTACGCAGAAGCAGAAGCATCTTTGATTATTGGAAATCAAGATATTTAAGAAGATAGTGAGCCTGACCAGGCGGTGGCACAGTGGATAGAGCATTGGACAGGGATGCGGAGGACCCAGGTTCCAGACCCTGAGCTTGCCAGCTTGAGCGCGGGCCCATCTGGCTTGAGCAAAAAGTTCGCCAGCTTGGACCCAAGTGCGCTGGCTCCAACAAGGAGCTTGTTCCGCTGAAGGCCCGTGGTCAAGGCACATATGAGAAAGCAATCAATGAACAACTAAGGTGTCGCAATGGCAACGAAAAACTAATGATTGATGCTTCTCACCTCTCTCCGTTCCTGTCTGTCTGTCCCTATCTATCCCTCTCTCTGACTCTCTCTGTCCCTGTTAAAAAAAAAAGAAAAAGATAGTGATATGCGGAAAAGAATTCCGCATGTGACTAATCTAGGGTAACTTCCAATAATTGGTCGAATGGATTCGTGATACTTCTCCATTTTTTTTTTTAAATTCCATTATAAAGATTTACAACTTTTGTACTCGTTTGTCCTCGATATGAACTGTTGGACGTTTAGCGGCGATGTGAAACCCACATTTTTTAGGCGGAGTTTGCCAGTGTGCACCCAAGGTCAAACAATTCATTATTTTTGTGGTCAAGTGTGCTGAATCAAGTGACATTGTAGCATAGATACTAGCTGCAATTGATAACTGAAAACGT
Organism: Rhynchonycteris naso; assembly: GCA_037038555.1. Classification (NCBI taxonomy): domain Eukaryota; kingdom Metazoa; phylum Chordata; class Mammalia; order Chiroptera; family Emballonuridae; genus Rhynchonycteris; species Rhynchonycteris naso. The sequence continues at coordinate 248,083,334 of CM072997.1, read as the reverse complement.
GTCCAGGCTGTTAGCAAAACGAAATAATTGTTTTATTTGCAATAGAACCCTTTCAAGCTCCTTCAATTAATTAAATATTGTTCTAATTGGTTGCGATACAGTTTAGATATTTATACAGTATGTAATTTTATATATATATATATTTTTAAAGGAACAGAGAGAGAGTCAGAGGGAGGGACAGATAGGGACAGACAGACAGGAATGGAGAGAGGTGAAAAGTATCAATCATTAGTTTCTCGTTGCCGTTGCGACACCATAGTTGTTCATTGATTGCTTTCTCATATGTGCCTTAACCGCGGGCCTTCAGCAGACCAAGCCACCCCTTGCTGGAGCCAGCGACCTTGGGTCCAAGCTGGTGAGCTTTTGCTCAAGTCAGATGGGCCTGAGCTCAGGTTGACAACCTCGGGGTCTCAAACCTGGGTCTTTCGCATCCTAGTCCGATGCTCTATCCACTGCGCCACTGCCCAGTCAGGCTGTAATTATATTTTTATTAAAATAATATTGTATATTAAAATTTTTTTCACTCATACTTACTCATAAACAAAGTACATAATAAAATTTTGTTTACTTAAGTGAATCGTTTTTGTTTTTAACATTTTTTAATTTTAATATTTCGTCCACCCTGTGAAAAAGTTTTCTTTCTAATCTGACCCGGGGGCAAAAACTGTTGGCCACGCCTGGACTAGGGGATAAGCAAGAATAAGTAAATGAAACAAGGAGTGGGACGTAGGGATCAATGTGTGGAGGATTAAGCAACAGGACCTGCCTGGACTTGAGCCCAAGGTTGGTCCCCCAATCCTGTGTGACTCTGGATTGGGGACCTCCTTTTTCTGAGTCCAGCTTCCTTTGATAAAAAGTGGGGATAGGCCCACGGTTGGCTCAGCCATAGAGCGTCAGCCCAGTGTGTGAAAGTCCCGGGTTTGATTCCCGGCCAGGGCACACAGAAGAAGCGCCCATCTGCTTCTCCCCCCTCCCCCCTCTCCTTTATCTCTCTCTCTTCTTCTGCAGCCAAGGTTCCACTGGAGCAAAAGTTGGCCTGGGCGCTGAGGATGGCTCCATTGCCTCTGCCTCAGGCGCTAGAATGGCTCAGGTTGCAATGGAGCAATGACCTAGATGGGCAGAACATTGCCACCTGATGAGCTTGCCAGGTGGATCCTGATCAGACGCATGAGAGAGTCTGTATCTCTGCCTCTCACTTTGGAAAAATACAAATAAACAAACAAAATTAAAACAAACAAACAAAGAAATGGGATAATCCAGAGATACAGCTGATGGGATTGGATTGCTGTGAGGACTAAATGAGGTCATGCTCAGAAATTACTCCCCCGCCCATGCTCTGGTTTCACGGAGAATACAGAGGCGGGGGAGGGGTGGAATGAGGCGGGGGATGTAACCAAGGGCTCCCAAAATGTGAAAAGTAGCTTCATCTTCATTTCTCCCTTCTGGTTACTTTCAGGGACTTGCTTTTCACTTTCAAAACTTGAAACACAAACCTCTCTCTGAGCTATAGATCTTGCCCGCCCCCTACTGGTGTCTTCCTCTCAGAAAACAATTCTTGTTTTTCGATTTATACAGAATAGATGCACAGAACTTAAGGATGCAGTTTGATGCGTTTTAGTAAATGCATGCACCCTCGTAGCCAGCACTCCACTCAGGATACAGGGCATTACTATTATCCGAGAAGTGGCCAGTGCGCTGCTAGCCGTGGTGAACCACCCCACTGAACCCACAGCCCCTCCTCCAACTTTCCCTTGCCCCTAAGTTTTCGAGCATGTGTCCAGCACCTGCTGTTGCTGCCTCCCCTTGCTCACCTGCCATCGGCTTCTCCGGCCAGGCCTCCTTCCTTCAGCCCAGCCCCCCAACTACCAACTCATGAAGGTCGAGCTGACCTCCTCATGGACAAACTCTCCATTCTATTTTAAGTTGTCAACTGCCTTGACCCTGCACAGTATTTGGCACTGAGCTGCTTGTCTTGTGGCCAAGAACAGGGTATGTCTATCTATGTCTTTGGCTTCATGGACCGGGACATTTTTCCTCCAAGAGAAAGAGGAACAATGAGAGAGGAAGCATTTTTTTAACCTTGCCAGGAGATAATGGGAATAATCACAAGGAATGCCACTTGGTGCCTGACCACATGCCAACTCTCTCTGTGCCCCATCTCATCAATCGTCCAACCTCGGCCACCCTCTGGTCTGTCCCTTCCTCACCTCCATTTTGCAGACGGGCAAACTGAGGCTGAGAAGTGAAGCCATTTGCCTAAGGTACTAGCTCTCAAGGGTCCCTTGAGGCACTTTCAGAAGGCCCACAAAACTATTTTCATTATAAAAACGAATTTGACTTTGTTCCCCTTATTCTGCAATAAGAGTTTAGTGGTTATCTATCCAAAGACCCACTCTGTAAAGTGTGAGAACGCCATCCCTCTGAAGGGCTAATTGAATGTGTATTTTTGCATCTTTGGTTGTTTTTATTATTTATTTATTTGTTTAATTTTAATTTAATTTAATTTATTAATTATTTTTTTTTACAGGGACAGAGAGAGAGTCAGAGAGAGGGATAGATAGGGACAGACAGACAGGAACGGAGAGGTGAGAAGCATCAATCAGCCTGACCTGTGGTGGCGCAGTGGATAAAAGCGTCGACCTGGGAACACTGAGGTCACCAGTTCAAAACCCTGCACTGGTCTGGTCAAGGCACATATGGGAGTTGATGCTTTCAGCTCCTCCCCCCTTTCTCTCTTTCTCTCTCTCTCTCTTTCTCTCTCTCCCTCTGTGTCTCCTCTCTAAAATGAATAATAATAAAAAAAAGATAACTGTATCTAGAATATATAAAAAAATTACAACTGAGGCCTGACCTGTAGTGGCGCAGTGGATAAAGCGTCGACCTGGGAACACTGAGGTCGCCAGTTCAAAACCCTGCACTGGTCTGGTCAAGGCACACATGGGAGTTGATGCTTCCAGCTCCTCCCCCCTTTCTCTCTCTCTCTCTCACTCTCTCTCTGTGTCTCCTCTCTAAAATGAATAAAATAAAAAGAAAAAAAAATTACAACTGAATAATAAAAAGACAAATAACCCAACTTTAAATGAGCAAAGGATTGGAACTGACATTTCTCCAAAGACAAATGGTCAAGAAGCACATGAAAAAAAATGCTGTAGCCTGACTAGGCGGTGGCGCAGTGGATAGAGTGTCGGACTGGGATGCAGAAGACAACAGTTTGAGACCCCGAGGTTGCCAGCTTGAGCGCAGGCCCATCTGGCTTGAGCAAAAACTAATGATTGATGCTTCTCATCTCTCTCCGTTCCTGTCTGTCTGTCCCTATCTATCTCTCTCTCTGTCCCTGTAAAAAAAAAATGCTGTATATCATTAATTTTGGAGAAAATGCAGTCAAAACCAAAGTTATAACCCATTTAGATGACTAAAAAAAAATCAGATAATAAGTGTGGAGAAACTGGAACCCTCATACACTGAGGGGAGGTGAAATGGAGTAGCCACTTTGTTTTATTTATTTATTTTACTGATTTTAAAGAGAGAGGGGGGTGGGGGAGAGAGAGACAGGAACATTGATCTGTTCCTGTATGTGCCCTGACTGAGGACTGAACCAGTGCCCTCTCAGCTTTGGGATAAGGCTCTATCAGTCCAGAACTGGAGTACCTTTTTTAAAACTGATTTTTTTTTTTTAAGAGAGACAAAAAGAAGAAAGAAGGGAGAGATAGATAGAGAGAGAAGCATCCATTTGTTGCTCCACTTAGTTGTGCACTCATTGGTTGTTTCTTGTATGTGCCCTGACTGGGGATTGAACCTGTAATCTCAGCATTCTGATAAACTCTAACAGACTGAGCTAACCAGCCAGGGCCAACCCAGAGTTACCATTTAATTTAGCAATTCCACTTCCAATGGAAATGAAAACATGTCCACACAAACACTCGTACACAAATGTTCAGAGCAGCATTATTCATAACAGCCCCAAAGTAAAAACAACATAAATGTCTATCAACTGATAAATGGGTAAACAAAATATCTCTCTCATACAAACGAACACCTGTATTAGTAGTCCATTAAAATAAGTACTGATAGTACAAAATGGATGAACCTTGAAAACATTCCGCTAAGTGAAAGAAGCTTCCATTTTATGTGAAATGTCCAGATTAGATTAATCCATAGGATAAAAAGTAAATTTATGGTTGTCTGGGGCTGAGGTAGGGGTGTGTGTGTAAAACAGGGAGTGACAGCTAATGGGTAGTGTCTTTGAGTGAGATGAAAATGTTCTAAAACTGACAACAGTAATGTTTGTACAACTTTGTGACTATTAAAAAAAAAAAAAACCAAACACTGAACTGTACACTTCACATGGGTGAACTATATGTTAGATGAATTACATTCTAATAAAACTGATTAAAGAAAAAAAAAAAGAGGCCAGCAGGATTTGGGTTTGGACTGCTGAACCCTGGCTTAGCGAAATAAGTGAAATGAGATAATAAAAGAGCAAAAATACAAATCCATATGGTGGGATGAGCAATGGAATAACTGACCCAGTTTCTTCAATGAACCGATTACACCAAGAGAAAAACAATGGAGTGCAGGGAAGAAACTTAAAACACTGAGAGGCGACTGGATGATCGAATCCTCTACCTGTCTTCCTCAGGATCCCTGGACTCTAGGCCGCGGTAAGACGAGTCCAGCAACACTACCCCTCCACCGCCCGGAACTCACCTCACCCACGACTCCCGAAGCCTTCGTAGATTCTTCAACTGTGCCCCAACCTCGGAAAGGCGCGTTGTTTTCCCCCTTAGCTCCGCCCACTTCCGTACGGCGAAAGGAACCGGAAGTACAGCTGCCCGTAATTTCAGAGGTCCCCCGTCTGGCTTCGTAAGTCGTCCTTTCTTTTCTTCTTCCCTCCGGAAATGCGAGTGACAGATCGAAGGTTCCGGTTAGTGAAGCTGGCATGAATATGGGCACGCTTAGGTCCTACTAGGCATTTCCCAAGGCAGGCGATTTCCTGCTTTGTACCCACATATTTGCGTCTCTCCAAGTTCGAGTTTAAGGCCTAGTCACTTTCCACGGGAATCCACTTCCTCAAGTATATTATCCGCTTTTAAGTGAAGAGACAATTGAGAGGGGACAACTCCTCTGTTCCTGTTTTATCAATGGAGCAATGGCGAAATCTCAAGTCAAAGCCGTTCAAATCAACCCAGGAAGCAGGAATTTACTACGGCATACTCACTTACCCCTAAGGACCAAGGCATACAGGTCGTGCTCGTTCCTAGATACGTAGATATCTAGATATCTGGAGACCTAGACGTTTACTTCCCTAGCTCGGCTGGGCGAGCTCCCACTGGGGAAACGGGAGGAGCGGAGGAGGCGCCTACCCAGTTCCCTAAATACCCACGGTGTGGAAGATCCTATGGGGTTCTGGACATTAGACCCTTCTTCATAAGGTCCCTTTAAATACTTTGTCCCTTACCTGAGTCCCGCCCAGGGCAGGTAGTCCCAAACCCCGCCCCCCCCCCCGCCCCGCCTGAAGTCACGACCGGGAAGAATTACGGGCAACAGGCGGGGGAAACCCTCCTTTCTCTTCCCTCCCCTCTTCCCTGCCCCTCTTCCCAGCTGGCCGCAGCTGGCCTAGGAGGCCCCGATTAAAGAGGAGGGGACAGTACTTACAAGTCTGGGCAGGTAAGTGAATGTCTCTGGAGGCAGAGCCTGGCTTGGGGACCTTGCGTCCTGGCTCCCTGCCCCTCTGGGTCCCAGAAATTCAGGGTCCCCAAGCCCAGAAGTCCAGGGCCCCTGGCCCCTCTGCTCCCTGGACCCAAGAATTTAGGCCCCTGTTCTTGCCTCTCCTGTAATCTTTGATCTCTGTTGCTGGATGTGGCAATGGGCATAGAGAGAGGAGTATATGTGGAAATTACCAGGGAGAAAGGAATCCTGATGACCAGTGGACATGTTTGTGAGCACCTACTATGTTTCTAAACTGTGCTCAGGGCTGCAAACGAAGGGGGGAAAATGATAGGCTTCCTGCTCCAGTCTCTGGAGGCACACTGCCTTTGCTCAAATCCTGCTTCTGAATCATGCAAACCATGTAACCTTGACCTCTCTGTGCCTCAGTTTCCTCATCAATAAAATGGGAATGATAATAATAGTGCTATTGTGAAAATAAAACTGACTTGAGATAGGTAAACTACCTCGAACAGTGTTTGGACCAGAATACAGGCTATGACAGTGTCTGCTATTACTATTATAATTCATGAGCTACAGAGTCCAGGCAGGGAGACCTTACCTTGTTCCTTAGGGGCTGATGCACTTGTTATCTATATCACACCTTGTTCCAGGTGTCCACAAAATATGAGGAGCAGGGACCACCCCTCTCTGCTGCTGCTATACCTAGGGTTGACCACCTGCCTGGACACCTCACCCAGTGGGGAGCAAGACCAAGGTGAGTATTTGGGGAAGACCTGGTGTCCAGGCTCTGACATCCACCTTCCCCTGACCCTGGAACGCTTGCCTCTATTCCCCTCCTACCACAGGGACCCATAGCTCCCCTTCCCCTTATGTAAAGGTTCTTCCATGTGTCTAGTCCTCCATTTTTCTGTTCCTTGTGTCCTGTGGGCCCAGAAGTCTTCCTGGACTCCCCAGAGGCGCAGAGCTTCCTGGGAAGCCACAGACGGATTCCTCGAGCCAATCACTGGGACCTGGAGCTGTTCACCCCAGGGAACCTGGAAAGGGAATGTATCCAGGAGAAGTGTTCCTGGGAAGAGGCCCGGGAGTACTTTGAGGACAATACTCAGACAGTGAGAGCCTGGGGGCCCTGAAATCCCTGTCTTCTCCAGGCCCTGGAGGGGTTTGGCCCTCAACCCCTTCTATCAAAAATTTGGGTGGGAGGCCATGGCCGGATGGCTCAGTGGTAGAGCATGGGTCCAGTGTGTGGATGTCCCCGGTTTGATTCCCAGTCAGGGCACACAGGAGAAGCGCCCATCTGCTTCTCTTCCGCTCTAGCTTCTCTTTCCTTTCTCCTTTCTTCCTGCAGCCATGGCTCTATTAGATCGAGTTGGCCCCAGGCACTGAGGATAGCTTCATGGCCTCTGCCTCAGGCACTAAAAAATGGTCCCTGATGGGCAGAGCATCGCCCCCTTAGTGGGCTTTATGAGTGGATACCGGTGGGGTGCATGTGGGAGTCTGTCTGTACCTCCTCTCTTCTCCCTAAAAAAACTATCTAGGTGGGCTGGTTTGGGCACAGGAGGATCTCCCAGTTAACAGTTGTCTTTCTACCTTCTCTACCTGACCCCCACCCCTCGAGGAGCGCTTTTGGGAGACATATACCTACAATGGCAAAGCAGGTGAGTGGGTGGGGGAGCAAGCCCACTTGTTCCATGCAGCTAAGGCAACCCTTTCCCATAGAGGCTGAACCAACACTCCCACCCCAAATTCTGTGATCTGAGTTCCTGGAGGTGGTTGTTAAAGCATCCTCTCTTGAGACTAGAGCTGGGGCCTGTGGAACCCACCACACCTCATTCCAAGAGGTCCCATGTTCCCAGAAAGTAGGAAGTACAGGTGGAGAGAGGAGTTACAGCCTGGGGTCTATAAGGATTCAGGCTCAGAGTTGCTGACCCACCTGAGCCCCTCTTTGGAGTCCAGCGCCCCAGTCCTTTCTGCAGTTTGATTGCTAGAAGGGCTGTTCCCTAGCAATGGCCCTTGGCCAGGCTCCGTTGTGTGCAGAAGTCTGTGTGTCCTCACCTGACCAGTGCACCCACCCTCAAACCCTCCTTTGAGTTCTACAACCCTGTCATGGCTACAACCTTGCTTCTAAGGGAGGAGGGGCTGCTCCTTAGCAACAAGGCCTGGCCAGACCGGGCCAAGGAAGCCTGCCTGCAGCACTCACTACCTGGCTGGCTTCCCCTCCCCCACAGCCCCATCCCAGCCTAGCCTGGTTGCTAAGGAGGCCTTCTCCCTAGCAACCACACCTAGCCAGACTGAGGACCCAGGGCCTCCTGTCCACCAGAGGACCCCCCTTCCAGGCACCCGACGCCCCACCCCCTGGTGGCCTGGTTGCTAGGGGTGGATGTACCTTAGCAACAGGCTCTAGGTCTGGGCTGGAGTCCTCCTCACATTGGAGCCCGGTTGCTAGGGGAGGTAACTGCGTTGCTACAGGCCTGTGGATGCCTGGTGGCTCCTTGAATCCACCTGAAACATGTCATAGGGCCTGCCTTCTCAGTGCAGCTTTTTGCTAAGAGGACTGAAAGCCTGGGGTTTACTGTTTGAGGAAAGACCCCCACCCAGTGCCAGAGTTGGTCTCCCTAGCAGCAAAACCTAGGAGGAAAGACCTCAGGAAGCTGGAGCCATCCCTACACACCTCCCCCACTTTTTCTTAGACGCAAAGCCTTGGATTGCTGAAGAAGCTGCATCTTAGAAAACAGGCCACATGAGTTTTTTAATTCTTTAAAAAAAAAATTTTTTTTTTCTTTTTACAGGGACAGAGAGAGGGATAGATAGGGACAGACAGATAAGAACGGAGAGAGATGAGAAGCGTCAATCATTAGTTTTTTCTTATTTTTCCAGGGTCAGAGAGAGGGATAGATAGGCACAGACAGACAGGAATGGAAAGAGGTGAGAAGCATCAATCATTAGTTTATCGTTGCCGTTGTGACACCATAGTTGTTCATTGATTGCTTTCTCACATGTGCCTTGACCGTGGGCCTTCAGCAGACCGAGCAACCCCTTGCTGGAGCCAGCGACCTTGGGTCCAAGATGGCGAGCTTTTGCGCAAGCCAGATGGGCCCCCTGCGCTCAAGCTGGCGAGCTCGGGGTCTCAAACCTGGGTCCTCTGCATCCCTGTCCGATGCTCTATCCACTGCGCCACCGCCTGGTCAGGCGAGTTTTTGACACCCAGCAATCTATTGTTATTGGAGGAAGGTTCCTAAATACCTCCATTGGTAAATGAATTTTTTTCTAGCCTTCTGGTAAATTCCAAAGCCTTCCTAGGAGTTCTGCTCTTCCTTCAGAGTTGAGATTCTGCCCCTCTGTAGCCTGCTTGGTAAATGGGGCTGAATTTTAGAGGGGGCAGTGTTGCCATTTAAAATACAGGAACTACTCCCACCTCCTTCCTGAGTTAAATATCAAATACACATGAATAATTATTTTAGTATAGATATGTGCAGTTGAAAATATGGGACATATTTATACCGAAAAGTTATTCATTGTGTATCTAAAAATTTGTGGGATGTCATACATTATTTGTTAAATCTGGCAGTGCTCAGTGTGGGGGCCTTGAGAACTGGCTACCTGATCTTACCCTATCTGTAGTGTGTCATCAGCAATCTTAGCAGATGGCTTATTTAGGAGGGTCTTGAACTATGCCATGTCCAGGGAGGGGTCCCTATCATCAGGGGCAAATAGCTGCTGTATTTTTTAATACTAGATGAAGTTATCATAGGCCTTATAATGCACCTAATCTCATTTAATTTTTACCTGTCAGAGAGGGTTTATGGTCCCATTTTACAGATCAAGAAATGGAGGCTCAGAGAAATGAATTGCCTGACGTCACACAGCTAGGACGTGGCCCCAGCTTTGCTTTGCTTTGCTTCTTGACTGTATTTCTCCCTCAGGGGAAGATGCATTTGGATGTTGGGGTGGGTGGCAGCCCCTTAGGCAAAGCTCCTTCCCTTTACTTTTTCACCAGGGCGTGGACGAGTCGACGTAGCAAGCCTGGTTGTGGGGCTTACATCTGCCATCCTGCTCATTGTGCTGGCCGGCCTGGGAGTTTTTTGGTATCTACACTGGCGACGAGGCCGAGGCCAGCAGCTCAGTCCACAAGAGTAAGGGGGCTTCAGGGGCTGGGGGGGCTGGAAAGAAGGGTGAGCAGGGGATGGAGGGCTGACCAAAGGAGATGGACCAAGAATTGGGGGTAGGTCATACTGATGAAAGAACTGAGGAGATAGTCATGTGAAGAGTGAGTCTTTGAGATTGTGTCTAGTTGTGGCATCTGTCTTTATCCTCAGTGCCTGGCACACGGTAGCAGCTCAATCAGTATTTGCTGCCTGTCTTTGCAGTACCAGGTTTCTGTGTGATTATCACTCTGTTAATATTGTATCTGGTGAAGCTGCAGATTGTGGTCTGTGGGTGTCTGTGGTATGTCAGTTTTCCTAGTACATGTTGTAGCATGTTTGTGTGTGCCTGTAGAAGTTGTCTAGGTGTGTCTTTCTCAGTGGCAGGGTCTAAGAAGATCCTGGGCATCAGTCTTGGAAGTCGGGCTGGCGATAGTTAAGAAGTACAGTGTATCCGTAAAGTCATGGTGCACTTTTTTTTTTTAAATATTGTTTTTTAATTTATTTTATTTATTTATTTACAGGGACAGAGAGTCAGAGAGAGGTATAGATAGGGACAGACAGACAGGAACGGAGAGAGATGCAAAGTATCAATCATTAGTTTTTCATTGCCTTCGCAACACCTTATTTGTTCATTGATTGCTTTCTCACATGTGCCTTGACCGCGGGCCTTCAGCAGACTGAGCAACCCCTTGCTGGAGCCAGCGACCTTGGGTCCAAGCTGGTGAGCTTTTGCTCAAGCCAGATGGGCCCGTGCTCAAGCTGGCAAGCTCGGGGTCTCAAACCTGAGTCTTCTGCATCCCAGTCCGATGCTCTATCCACTGCGCCACCGCCTGGTCAGGCTCATGGTGCACTTTTGACCCGTCACAGGTCAAAAGTGCACCATGACTTTAGGGACACACTGTCTTTTGTAATTGGGTATCTCTGTTGTGTCTGTTTGTGTGTGTGCCCGCCAGCCTCTCTGGAGGGCTCTTTTTCTTCATTATTCTATCTCTATCTGGAGTACCCGTGTGTCTGTGAATAAGAGTGTCTCTCAGCAGTTGTTGATTTCTGGGTCTGCCTGTCCCTGTGCATCTGCCTGTCATTTTGCGGTACTTTTCTGTGTTTCAGATTGAAGGTGACCCTTTTCCTCCCTGTTCCATCTCCCTTCCACCAGTTTCCTACCATCCTCAGGGTCTCTGTCTTCCTAAATCCCCCCTCCTCCCAAATCTTTCTACATGCTGTAGGTTTCCCCTGCTAATTTTGCACCTTCTGTCCCCAGGGCCGAGCTCATCAGCCCACTGAGTCCCCTGAGCTCTCCGGGCCCTGCTACCACCCCAACACCTCTGCTGCCACCCCAACCCCCAGGTCTCCCCACCTACGAACAGGCTTTAGCAGCCTCTGGAGTGCATGATGCACCTCCTCCTCCCTACACCAGGTACCCCGCAGGGCTCCGGCCCAGGGGCGGGGCGCAGAGGGGAGGTCACTGCTGGAGGAGGGGCGTGGGCTCAGGGGCGGGATTTGGAATTTTAAGCTTATTATTCCCCGCGAGGTTTGAGCGCGGAGGCGGGGTCTTTTGCAATTGTCTGGGGGCGTGGCCCATAGTTATGTGTGGAGCATTTGAAGAGGGTGGGTCTTGCGCCCAGAGGGTCTGGGATTGGCTAAGACGCTCAGGGCGGGTCGAAATGGTATGGTTGGGCGGGTGGAGAGGAAAAACAGCCGGGTCTTTGACTCCTGACTGTGCCCCTCCTCTTGCAGCCTCGGGAGGCCTTGCTGAAGAGCTGCTTCGGAGCCGGGGTTCCCCGAACCGTGCCCCAGATTCACACCGGATTCCAGAAGCCCCCAGGCCTCTTAAACTGCGAGGCTGAGCTGGGAGGGTGGGTGGGAGTAGGGGTCGTTTAGCCCGAGGCCTACCCTGGCACACGTGTTTCCGCCGCGTACGAATACACGCATGTTCCCGGCGAGTGTTCCCGCGTTCCGGCACTCGCGAACCCCTACGCTCTCTTGACCTTGGGGGTACTCGATAGCCTCGACCCCGGGGTAGGCTTGCTGTGGAAATTCGGACTTAGGCGCGCAGGCCGAGTATGCAGACTCGCATGTGAGGTTTGACACGGCCATCTCCCTCCAGTGTCACAGACCACACACGCGCATGCACACGGATATATTCGTGCGCTGCCTTTGCGCTGTACGAGGGTGCTTTGCAACCCAGGGAAAGAGTAGGGGGCATATTTGCAACCGTACTCGCTGGGGGCAGCCTCGCATTGCACTCGGAGGAGTAAAGTTGAGCTCTAACCCCTAAATAAAAGCCCTTTGGAAAAGAAACCAAGAGAAGAGAAACAATGCAAAAATAATAAACAATCGTGATCCCAGGCGCTCCTGCGCGTAGTGGAGCTAGTTTTCTGTACTAAGGTTGTGCCCTACACCCCCAGGACCCGCTTGTGCAGTCTCTCGTTTTCTCTCTCTCTTTTTTTTTTTTTTTTTTTTGCATTTGCACGGGATTGTGGGAGGAAGCGGAGCACAGCCAGACACCCCGCCGCCCGCCCCCCCTTCCCCTCCCCCCTCCCCAGCCGCCTTGTGCAAAGATGGCTGCACCGTGAGCGCAGCGGAGGAGGAGGTGGCGGCGGCGGCGGCGAGAGAGCGAGCACCCAGAGCCCGCACCCACCCCGGGGCCGCCCGGGACGCCCCCTCCTGAGCGTGCGCTCCCCCCTTCTCTCTTGGAAGCGCCAGGGCAAAGGCGGAGACAGCGGGGTCCCTCCTCCCCCCTTTCCCTCAAGGGGGAACCCCCTTCCCCCTCCTTGGTTGGGCGGCTGCACCCCCTCCTTAGCCCGCCCCTCTGCCCCTGTCCCCTCCCTCCCCTGCCCGGGGCCTTCCCGGGCCTTCGGCGGCAGCGAAGAAAAAGAGAGAGAGAAAAGGGAAAAAAAGCAGCAGCGGAGGGAGCGGCGGCGGAGGAGAGCGCGCGCGCGCCCCCTCCCTCCCTCCCTCCCTCCCCCTCCCCCCAATTTCCACCGCGGCCAATTCATGGACAGGAACTACCCCAGCGCCGGCTTCGGGGACCCGCTCGGCGCCGGGGCGGGATGGAGTTACGAGAGGTCAGCGAAAGCTAGGTAAGGAGCCGAGGGTAGCCTGGAGGAAGGGACCAATGGGTGGGGGTTAAGCCCGGCTCGGCCCGGCCCGCCCGGCGACGCGTGCATCGCAAACTCCCCTCCGGTTTGCAAGGGAGCGGCCTTCCTCCGTTTGCAACAACGCCGCCGCCTCAGTTTGCAAATTGCAAACTCCGCCAAAGCCAGCTCCGGCATGCAAAGGGAGAGGTGCAGCGGGAAAATGGGGGTTCAAAACAATTTTGGACGTAAAGGCCTTGGGAAGGTGGGAGGGACTGGCGAAGCAAGGCCTGGATTTCCCCCATCCTTGGATTCCCGGCTTGCTGACCCCTCCCCCCGCGCTCCAGGCTCTGCTTTTGCAAAGGTGGGAAGGAAAGGAGAATTAGAATGCAGACCTGGGGGACGCGCCCCCCCTCCCAGGTCCCATTGTTTCGGGTTTGCGCGAGGCCGCGCCACTCGGCCCCCCCCCCGAAATTCCGCGCGCAGAGTGGGCACGGGGCCCCGCCCCCTTTCTAAACTGGGGTTTCTTGTGTTTAAGAGGGGGTGTCTTGGTATCTGAGATACACTCCCTTTAACTTCCCACCCCCAAAGGCAGAAAATCCTAGCTGATAGCCAGGAGTGGCGTGTTTGACCTCTGGGCCATGGGTTGGGGCCATTATTGTATGAGAAGATTCAGTTGTATGGTTGTATGTGTGAGCGTGGACCCTGGGCGTGTGTGGCGGGCAGTCTGTTCACCTGCGACTCTACCCTTACCTTCTATTTATTTGTGTCACACCCTCACTCTTCACCTGCCCCGAACCCCCCCCCCCACACACACACACCTGGGTTTTCCAGTATGGTTGGGCATGACCACACGTGTGTTAGTCCCATGTGGGCCTCTTCACTCTGTATCTTTCCTTCTCCACGGGTGAGTTGGATACCTTTTGGACACGTACTTGGCTTTGCATGGTCCCATGCAATTGAACCTTAACCCCAGGGGCTGGACGGTCTTCCTGTTCGCGCTTGTATCTGGTCCTCCTTATCCTTTATCTCTGCCATTTGGGGAACAATCTCCTCCTCCCGACTGCTTTGCACCACCACCCCATGACATTCAGGACCTATGTGTTCCCACGTGTCTGCAGAAGATGGGGGCGTCTATACGCAGCTCTGGACTTGGCCCAAGGGTCTTGTGTCACCAGCAGGATGGGGGTCTCTGTGTGATAGCAGGTCCACATTTTCAACGCAAAGCAGTTTCTCTTGACTCTTCACCCTCTCTCATACTTGTGCATGGCTGTTTGTGAACGTGAGACTACTATATGGGCCCTATTTACTGGAGCTCTAGGCTCTTCATTGCTGCTGGGTATCCAGTAGGGACCATTTCTATGGCGCTTTAGTTGGGCACCTCCATTCCCTTGTCTTCTACTTTTGGGTCCAAGATTCCTTAGGATAGATAACCCCCATTTAGCTAGAAGAGTCCTCCCCCCCCCCGCCCCGCCCGCCAACTTTTCCCGGGGGATTTGCTGAGTTCCCTTCTTCGAGGGCAGCTTCGGAGGTTACCCTAACATCTCCCCCTTCCCCCCAGCTTGGTCTATGGCAGCTCCAGGACCTCGCACCCCGAGACGGACATCTTACACCGCCAGGCCTACGCGGCCCCCCACCCACTGCAAAGCTATGCCACCAACCACCACCCTGCAGGTACGGCCCCTGTCCCGCCCTGCCTGGGCTGGCTCTCCCTCGGAGGTAGCTGATTGGCTGATAAAAGTTCCACCCCTCCTAATTGGCCTTCCCTGCGCCCTGGCCCGCCCCTTTGTATACTGCCTCTGATTGGTTGATCTGAGGCTGCTTTAATTTCATGCTGGATTTGTTCGCCTGTCTCTGGCCCCGCCTCTTTCGTTCCAATTGGTCCCATCCCCACAGTTCCCAAATCCCACCTTCTCTTCCAGGTTTTTCAGCCTCTTCAGCCCACCCAATCACTTCCCTCTGGGTTTGCCCATTCTCTTGGCTCCTTGGTTCTCTGAATTCTTTCCTTCTGATTCCCATTTTTCCTGATTGGCTCTGATTCTTTGAACCTTCCCCTTTTTCCTGAGATTTGCCCAAGATTCTCCCTGAGTGTCTCTGCCTTTAAGGCTTCTGATTGGCCCCTTTCTTTGATTCAAATGCCCTCCTTCCTTGATGGACTAGCAGTGAGACTGTAGTCCAATTCGACCCTTGACTCGCCTGCTTGGCTCCTTTTTTCCTTCCCATCTTTATTTTCCCCCTGGATCCTCTCACTTTTATTCGCCTCCTTTCTACTTGTCCTCTAGTTCTTCCCAGTGGCTCCAGTCATCCCATCCCTCACCCTTGCTGGAATTGCCCAAATACACTGACTTCACCTCCTGCTCCCAACCATTAAGACTCCCTGCCCTTTTCCAGTCATTTACTTCACTTTTGGACTTTTCTATTCCTTTGTCTGCCTTTCTTTTCCTGAACTCCCTGCCCTTATGATGGCATTGCACCCCATCTTGCTTGCTGTCTCCTTAGCTTGACTCTGCCCACTTTCTCCCCTCTCCTTCCCCCCAGTCCCTTTCCCTGACCTAACTTACCTTTGGCCCCTGCCTGTCCTTTACGAAGCTGACTCTACACCCTATTCCTGGCCAGGCCTCTCTGGACTCTTTGACACTGGCCTACACCACGCAGGCTCGGCAGGGCCCGACGCCTCCGTCATGAACCTCATCTCGGCCCTGGAGTCCCGGGGCCCCCAGCCAGGTCCCTCTGCCTCCTCTCTCCTCTCCCAGTTCCGTAGTCCTTCCTGGCAAACAGGTAAGCCCGTTGCCAACTTAAGAGGGTCAGGGTGGGACTGGCTTGTGGTCCACCCTGACCTATGGTCTCCTCCGTCATCCCCAGCGATGCATACGCCAGGCCCCACGGAGCTCTTCATCTCAGGTGCCCTGCCGGGTTCCAGCACCTTTCCATCTTCCTCTGCCCTGTCTGCCTATCAGCACCCAGCTTCCTTCGGCAGCCGCCCCTTCCCAGTGCCCTCATCCCTCAGCCTCCAGGACCCCCCTTTCAGTCCCCCAGCTAATGGGCTCCTGTCCCCTCATGACGTGCTGCACCTGAAACCCTCGCAGGCACCCACGGTGCCCTCCTCGCTAGGCTTTGAGCGCCTGGCGGGGGGTGGTGTCCTGGGGCCCGCTGGTCTTGGCCCGGCCCAGACCCCTCCTTACCGCCCTGGCCCCCCAGACCCACCTCCGCCTCCCCGACACCTCCCAAGTCAGTTCAACCTGCTGGCTTCCTCTTCTGCTGCTGCCGCCGCTGAACAATCGTCCCCACAACTCTACAATTTCTCGGGTGCTGCCCCAGGCCCACCGCCACCTGAGAGGGCCCTGCCCCGCCAGGACACCGTTATCAAACACTACCAGCGGCCAGCTAGTGCCCAGCCCCCACCACCCCCACCACCAGCCCATGCTCTCCAGCACTACCTGAGCTGTGGGGGCAGCTATCCCTCCATGGGCCATCGGGCCAATCTGGCCTGCAGCCCTCTGGGTGGTGGGGAGCCTTCTCCAGGCGCTGGTGAGCCTAGTAAGGCTGGGCCCAGTGGAGCCACGGCTGGGGCATCAGGCCGGGCTGCGGGCCCCGAGGCAACTGGAGGAGGCGGGGCCGGCGGTGGTGGTGGAGGTTACCGCCCTATCATTCAGTCACCTGGTTACAAGACGGGCAAAGGCGGTTATGGAGCAGCTGCAGGTGGTGCCAACAGGCCCCCACCACCTCGTTCAACTGCCACACCCAAATGCCAGAGCCTGGGTGGGCCAGCAGCGGCCTATGCCACTGGGAAGGCCTCTGGGGCTGGTGGGGCAGGAGGCCAGGCCTATTCTCCTGGTCAGCCCCAGGGGCTTTTAGGGCCCCAAGCTTATGGGCAAGGGTTTGGAGGAGGTCAAGCACAGGACTTGAGCAAAGCCCCTAGCTACTCAGGGGGGCCTCCGCAGCCCCCCAGCGGCCCCCCACCTCCTGGCCTAGCCACATGTCAGAGCTACTCCCCCGACCAGCTACAGGGGCAGCTATATGGGGTGCAGGGTGAGCCATACCCCGGGCCAGCTGCCCACTCCCAGGGCCTGCCCACGGCCAGCCCTTCACTCAGCTATAGTACTGGCCATTCCCCAGCACTCTCAGGCCACGGAGGTGGCTGGGGTCCCAGCTCCTTGGGTGGCGGTGGAGAGGCCAGCCCTTCTCACATCATCCGCCCGCTGCAGTCACCACCTGCCCCCGGTCGCCCACCTGGAGTCGGCTCTCCAGGAGCCCCTGGCAAATACCTGAGTTCCGTCCTGGCCTCAGCCCCATTCCTGGCACCGCCAGGAGCCGGCAGTTATGCAGCCGGGGGAGGTGGCTACAAAGGCAAGGGAGATGGCTCAGAGCTGCTGGCAGGCCCAGGGGGACCTCCCGCTGAGCGCACTGAGGATGAGGAATTCCTCATTCAGCACCTCTTACAGGCGCCCAGCCCCCCAAGGACCTCAGGGGCAGATGGCTTGGTGGGCGAAGACGGGGCAACAGATGCCTCCAAAGGACTAGGGGGGAGTGGTGGGGCTGGGGGTGCCCCCGGCACACCCTATGAGCTGGCCAAGGAAGATCCCCAGAGGTACCATCTGCAGAGTGTCATCCGAACCAGTGCCAGTCTCGATGAGGGTGCCACGGCAGCCCTGGAGCTAGGCCTGGGGAGGCTGAAGGAGAAGAAGAAAGGGCCAGAACGGGGTGGTGAGACCCCGGAGGGGCTGGCCACCTCAGTTGTCCACTATGGGGCTGGTGCCAAGGAGCTGGGGGCCTTTCTCCAAAAGAGTCCACCACACCCTCCTCCCTCAGCTCAGCCTGCCCAGCCCAATCCCCATGCCCTCCTCCTGGAGGCTGGGGGCCCTGACCTTCCATTGGTGCTGCCTCCTCCTCCCCCCCAGCTGCTTCCCTCAGTCCTCAGCCACACCCCCAGCCCCTCCTCCAGCACCCCCAAAGTCAGCGTCCATCTCCTTGAACCAGCCACCCGCGATGGGGCACCCCAGCCGCCCCCACCGCCTCCCCCACCACCACCCATGCCTCTCCAACTTGAGGCCCATCTCCGCAGCCACGGGCTGGAGCCCACTGCCCCCAGCCCCCGCCTGCGACCAGAGGAGAGCCTGGAGCCACCAGGTGCCATGCAAGAATTGCTTGGGGCCCTGGAACCGTTGCCTCCTGGGCCCAGTGACACTGGCGTGGGCCCGCCTAACACTGAGGGCAAAGATCCTTCTGGTGCCTACCGCAGCCCCAGCCCACAAGGCACCAAGGCGCCCCGCTTTGTGCCACTCACCTCCATCTGCTTCCCTGACTCTTTGCTCCAAGACGAGGAGCGCAGCTTCTTCCCCACCATGGAGGAGATGTTTGGTGGAGGGGCAGCAGATGACTATGGCAAGGCTGGGCCCCCCGAGGACGAAGGAGATCCCAAGGCAGGGACCGGGCCGCCCCCCGGCCCCCCTGCTTATGACCCCTATGGGCCTTACTGTCCAAGTCGGGCATCGGGAGCAGGACCTGAGACACCAGGCCTGAGTCTGGACCCCAACAAGCCGCCTGAGCTGCCGTCCACAGTCAACGCTGAGCCTCTGGGCTTGATCCAGAGTGGGCCACACCAGGCGGCCCCGCAGCCCCCGCCACCACCATCTGCCTCAGAGCCCAAGGGAGGCCTGACCTCGCCCATCTTCTGCTCTACCAAGCCAAAGAAGCTGCTCAAGACATCCTCCTTCCATCTGCTGCGGCGCCGTGACCCTCCCTTCCAGACGCCCAAGAAGCTGTATGCCCAGGAGTACGAGTTCGAGGCAGATGAGGACAAGGCTGATGTGCCTGCTGACATCCGCCTCAATCCCCGGCGCCTGCCCGACCTGGTGTCCAGCTGCCGCTCCCGCCCAGCTCTCTCACCGCTGGGCGACATCGATTTCTGTCCACCTAACCCTGGCCCTGATGGCCCCCGGCGCCGTGGCCGCAAGCCCACCAAGGCCAAGCGTGATGGCCCACCCCGACCTCGGGGTAGGCCCAGGATCCGCCCGCTGGAGGTCCCCACCGTCACCGGGCCAGCCTCAACCTCCATGCCCACAGATGGGGCCAAGAAACCCCGGGGTAGGGGCCGTGGCCGGGGCAGGAAGGCTGAAGAAGCCGGGGGCACCCGGCTGGAGCCCCTGAAGCCACTTAAGGTGAGGGCAAGTGGAGTCCCCATTCCTGAGTCTTAAGAGGAGATAGAAAAGGGTCAGGGTCATATTTGAGGTTCTAGGGTGAGATGGGGGACATGGCTTAAATTCCCAAAATCTGAGGAACCGAATCAGGGTTGGAATTCCAGGATTCTACTGTCGGGGAGATCTGAGACTTGAAGCTTGGGTTCCAGAGGGAGGCAGGGGGTTGGGCTTGGGTTCTGATTGATTGAGGTTCCCAGACTTCTGGGTCTTGGTGGGAGGAGGGTATGGAGCCCTGGGCTCCTGGACTGTGTAAGGGGAGGTCAGGGAGTTAATAAAAGGATGAAATCAAGTTCTGTCATTCTAGAATCAGGGAAGGGGTCTATAGACTTGAATTCTCGGATTCTACAGGCTGAGTGTGGGGATTTGTTTTATTTTCATTTATTTTAGATTACAGTGAAATCCATATTTTTGAGCTCAACTACATAAAGAATTGTCTGTTAAGCCCTTTATACATATTGATTTACCAATTCTAACAGCAATATTATGATGTAGTTACTATTCCTCATTTTATAGGTAAGGAAACTGAGGCATAGAAAATTTTAAGTAATTTGCCCAAGGTCACAAAGTAAATGAGTATTAGATCTAGTAAGGCAGTTCTTACCTTAGAGATTCTCACTCTCCCTCTCTTTCTCTTTTAAAATATTTTATTGGATTTATTGGGGTGACATTGTTTAATAAAATTATACAGGTTTCAGGTGTACAGTTCTAGAATATCACCTCTATTTAGTATTGTGTGTTCACCACCCTAAGAGAGTCTGGGAATTAAATTTCATGGTCTTGAGTATGGAGGAGGCTGGGGTTCGGGATTGCTGGGTCTGAGGGAAGAAGGGACTTAGGGCCTGACTCTTGAGCCCTGACTCCCCACTGCTCCATATCTAGATCAAGCTGTCTGTGCCCAAGGCTGGCGAGGGTCTGGGAGCCTCAACAGGTGACACCATACAAGGTGCTGACCATAACAGCCTGGACTCCAGCCTGACTAGGGAGAAGATCGAGGCAAAGATCAAGGAGGTCGAGGAGAAGCAGCCGGAGATGAAATCTGGCTTCATGGCCTCCTTCCTGGACTTCCTCAAGTCAGGCAAGCGCCACCCGCCACTCTACCCGGCCGGCCTGACACCTCCACTCAGCCCCCCCAAGAGTGTGCCGCCTTCTGTGCCCACCCGAGGCCTGCAACCCCAGCCCCCCACTGCACCCACCGTGCCACACCCACCGCCCACTGGCGCTTTTGGGCTGGGAGGCGCGCTGGAGGCGGCTGAGAGTGAGGGGCTGGGGCTGGGCTGTCCTTCACCCTGTAAGCGATTGGACGAGGAGCTGAAACGGAACCTGGAGACGCTGCCCTCCTTCTCCTCGGACGAGGAAGACTCTGTTGCCAAGAACCGGGACCTACAGGAGAGCATCTCCTCGGCCATCTCTGCCCTCGATGACCCACCCCTTGCCGGGCCTAAGGACACCTCCACCCCGGATGGGCCTCCGTTGACTACTGAGGCTGCAGTCCCTGGGCCACCCCCTCTCCCAGGGCTCCCCAGTGCCAGCAGCAGTGGCACACCTGGTGAGCTCTGGGAAGATGGTCCAAGGGCAGGGCAAGGGTTTTCTGTGATTCTGGACACAGGGTACAGTTGTGCAGATGGCACCCTGTTTAAGGGACACTGTTAGATTATGTAGCTTTGCATATTTATGGAGGTAACTCTGATGAGGGCAAACAAGTGTTTTGAGAAAGGGGTGTTTTTTCCTAATTGCCCACAGATGCTAAGTGGACTAGTAGGGGCCCCAAAGTGGGCACTGGAGAACTCTGGGGGACAGGGAAGGTTATCAGTGATGGGACAGCTGGGTATGGAGTAATCAGCAAGCTTCTGAAGTTGGCAGGGGTGCCGGGGCCTGAAAAGGGCTCTGGAGTCAGCAATGTGTGATAAAGGACAGAAGAGGGGGACAGAGAGACTTGGGAAAGGTTGTTTAGAATGAGATAGGAACACTGATTAGTCAGGTCTTCAGGCTGGGAAGGGGTATGGTTGGGTCTGGATAAGGTTTTGTCCCGAGAGAGGCTTTGGACAAAATTTAAGGGCTTTTGATGGGGGTTTGAAGAAGGGCATTTAAATGGGCAGTTAATGAGGGGGCTTGGGGGCTCAGAGGGAATGTTATAAAAACCCAGGGTGAATTAGCTTAAAGGAGAAGGGCATTGATTATTCTGAGAATGAAGGACTTGGGTAGAGAAAGATGAGGCCTCTAAGTAGGAAATGAGGGAATGATTTCAGAATCAGGAAGAATGGGAAGAGGTAGAGATTAGAGCCAGGCAAGGGCACTGAGGCAGCAAAGCAGTATCCAGGATTAAAATGGGCATTAGGGTGAGAGCTGGGTTTCAGGAGCTCAGGGTACTGCTGCAGCTGGGAACGGGCCTTGTAGAGGGACTCGGACATGGCAAAGGGTTATGGGGACCTGAGTGGCGATTGAGGAAGAGAGGCTGTTGTCACAGGAAGGGACAGTTAGATTCAAAGACAAGGAGAAGTTCTAGTGATGGTGAATGGCATCTGGAAACTTGGAGGCATGTCAGTGCAGGGCAAGGAGGTTTTTAGAGACTAAGTGAGCAGGGGAGAGATGACGGGGGTGTGGGACACCTGAGAACTGAGGAGTGATATTTCTTGTTTTTAAATTGATTTTAGACGGAGGAAGGCAAAGAGAGAGGGAAACATTCATTTGTTCCATTTAGTTGTGCATTTGTTGGTTGCTTCCCTTGTGTGTCCTGATCTGGGATTGAACTGGCAACCTCGGCCTTTCCAGATGACACTCGAGACAGAGTCAACAGGCTAGGGCCGAGGAGGGGGTTTTAATGGCATAAGAAAGGACTCCTGACCATGGCCAGGGGTTGGGTGGAGCATTGAGCAATGGTATTGGAACACAACACCAAAAGACAGAGTCTTTGGAGGCTAGGAAAATATAGTAAGGAATAAAGGAGTATGTCTGGGTGGGAGGACTGATTGGAGAGAGAAGTTAAAGGGACATGGGCTTCATGTGGGTGTCTGGGGACTTGGATATTGAAGATCATGTAGGGGATGGGGTAGGTGAGCTGGGTCAGAGAGGAACTGTGAAGGAGGAGCAAAGGCAACAGAAGAGTCATGAGAAGTGGAGATGAAGGGGTTTGGGGACAGATGGTTGGTAGCTGAAGAACTCAGTTTCATCAAGAGGGATGCTGGGGTACATCGTGGGCTGGCTTGGCTTCCGTTGAGGAGACTAGGAAAGGGTTGGGAGCACCTTTCACTGACAGCAGGAACAAGTACCACTGGGTACCTGGGGGCCATAACCCAGGATACTGATGGGCAGTAGGTTGAAGCTATGGGAGGTGCAGGTACATTGGGTCCAGCCCTGACGCCCCTCTCACTCTCCAGAGCCCCCACTGCTGGAGGAGAAGCCCCCGCCCTCGCCGCCGCCTGCCCCAACGCCCCAGCCGCCACCCCCAACGCCAGCCCTACCCTCACCACCCCCTTTGGTGGCCCCAGCCCCTACCCCTACCCCTTCCCCTGCCCCAGCTTCAGCATCCACCCCACCTCCACCTCCACCGGCCCTGCCTTCGCCGCCCGCCCCACCGCCCCAACCGGCCGCTGCCCCGCCAGAGGAGCCTGCTGTCCCGTCCCCCGAGGACCCTGAGCCGCCCGATGCCCGGCCCCTGCACTTGGCCAAGAAGCAGGAGACAGCGGCCGTGTGTGGGGAGACAGACGAGGAAGCCGGCGAGAGCGGCGGGGAGGGCATCTTCCGCGAGCGAGACGAGTTTGTCATCCGCGCAGAGGACATACCTTCGCTCAAGGTGAGTCCCGGCATGCCCCGCGCTGTGCACATGTGGTTGGTGAAGAGTTAAGGGAGCGCCGGCTGGATGACAGGTGCAGGAATGGCTGAGACTGCTCCATGGGTCCCTTATGAGTCCACAGCCCACCAGGGCTGATCGAGATGGCCAGCTGGGATGGCAAGGAATACGCAGGCCTCTGAGATGTTATTTGTTTTGTGTGTGTTACCTTTAAATAAGATAAAATGGTTGTTAACCATTTATTGCAATCACCTTGGGTGCTAAGGTTACTGTAAGGATCACAGCAAGTGAGGGTCTGATTTGATTCTAATTTAATGGCACAAGCCGTGAGGATAGACAGCTTTTATGACTTGCCCCTTAATGGTGAAAGCATCAGGCATTGATATGACATAGCTATACACACTACACACATCACCTTTGAATGGGTTGGGAATACATCTTCATTTTTTTACAGACGAGACACAGAGAGAAAGAGAGAAAGGGGAGAGGAGCTGGAAGCATCAACTCCCATATGTGCCTTGACCAGACCAGTGCAGGGTTTTGAACTGGTGACCTCAGTGTTCCCAGGTCAACGCTTTATCCACTGCACCACCACAGGTCAGGCGGGAATACATCTTAAACATTTTATGCAGACCAGCCCATTCACTTCTTCCAGTTTTGCCACACCAGCAAACTCTAGCCCCATGGGCCAAATCCAGCTCGTTGTTTATTTCTATAAATAAAGTTTTATTGGCACTTAGCCACACCCACTAATTTAGTATCATCTGTGGCTGTTTTCTCCATGCAATGGCAGAGTGGGGTAGTTTCAGCTGAGCCTAGCTGGCCTACAGAGCTGAAAATACTACCTGTCTGCCCCGTTTCAGAAAAGTTAGCTGGCCTCTACTGTACGTGGTTCCTTGGACAAGTAGAATTGGCTCAGAGGATTAACATCAATTCTTGACTATGGGTAGGTGACATTAGATGCAGGTATAGTACTTTTCACAGGGCATGAGGCAGAACAAATGCTCGGTATAGGTCAGCAAGCCATTAGCACCTTGATGGTGACACCATAAGCCAAGGCCATTCTCCATATTAGTCAGTGTCACTGGCTGGGTGCTGACTAATAAGCAGGAACCATGTTCAGCCCTTGATGTATGCTACCATGTTTAATTTGATCTTAGTTGTTGTTTCTTCTAAAATACAGATGGAGAAATTGTGGACGAATTAATTATAGGGATAATTACTGTTAATCCTTTTATTAGGTGTTTTGTGAGATGAACTTAATGTAGTTTTTCTATGTTATTTATCATTATTATTATTACTATTATTTTAGTGCGTGAGAGAGACAGACAGACAGGAAAGTAGAGAGATGAGAAGCATCAACTCATAATTGTGGCACCTTAGTTATTCATTGATTGCTTTCTCATATGTGTCTTGACCTGGGGGTCTCCAGCCGAGCCAGTGACCTTTTACTTAAGCCAGCAACCTTGGGTTCAAGCCAGCGACCATGGGATCATTTGGATGATCCCATGCTCAGGCTGGATGAACCCACACTCAAGCTAGTGACTTCAGGGTTTCAAATCTGGGACCTCCGCGCCCTATGTTGGTGCTCTATCTAATGCACCCCCACCGGTCAGGCTTCCTACATTATTTTTAACCTATTTTATTGTGGGAAAAATAGAGCGGATACAATAATGAGACTGTGTGTACCCATTACCCAGCTTCAGCCATCAGCACCTCCTGGCGAGTCCTGCTTTCTCTCCACTCGGGCACATTCTGCCCCCTACCCCACCCCACCCACCCCAAACATTATATCCTTTCACCCCATTATATTTTTTTAATTGGTATTTATTGGTTTTAGCCAGAGAGGAAGGGAGGCAGACAGACAGGAACATCGAGCTTTGCCTGTATGTGCCCTGACCAGAGAACAAACCGGCAACCTCTGTGCTTCAGGATGATGCTCTAACTAACTGAGCGCTTTAGCCAGGGCTTTCTTTCCCATATTTTATCAACCTTTTAGCTTCAAATTTGATACATACAACAAAAGAACAGTCATAAGAGATTTGTAAGTTATAAAGCAAAACGTACTTTTGTCCCACCACTGCCCAGCCAGCCACCAGAACATTCCTAATGCCTAGAGTCTCTGGTGTTCCTTCCTGGCCAGTCCTCCTGCATCCCCGATGGTCACACTCACTCTCATAGTGTCCTGTGTATACTATTGCATTTTATCCTCATGACTTCTGAGGCTTATTTGGCCAGTCAGCCTGGAACAAGAGAAGAAGATGAAAAACTCACCAATGGTAGGAAATAGACAGGATTTGGGGCACGTCACAGTTAGAATTTAGCTTGATTTTTTTTCTTTCTTTAATTGTGATAGCCTATGCATACCATGAAGTTGATCTTTTTGTTGTTATTGTTTTGTTTTGTTTTTTTACAGGGACAGAGAGAGACAGAGAGGGATAGATAGGGACAGACAGACAGGGACAGAGAGAGATGAGAAGCATCAGTCATTAGTTTTTCGTTGCCGTTGTGACATCTCAGTTATTCGTTGATTGCTTTCTCACATGTGCCTTGACCGCGGTCCTTCAGCAGACCGAGCCACCTCTTGCTGGAGCCAGCGACCTTGGGTCCAAGCTGGCAGGCTTTAGCTCAAGCCAGATGGGCCTGTGCTCAAGCTGGCAACCTCGGGGTCTCGAGCCTGGGTCTTCCGCATCCCAGTCCGACGCTTTATCCACTGCACCACCGCCTGGTCAGGCTGTTGTTTTTTGTGTGTGTTTTTTCGAAGTTAGAATTGGGGAGGCGATCAGACAGGCTTCCTTCCGCATGCGCCCGACTGGGATCCACCCAGTTTGCCCACCGTGGGGTGATGCTCTGCCCATCTGGGGCATTGCTCCACTGCAGTCAGAGCCATTCTAGTGCCTGAGGCAGAGGTTGGGGAGCCATCCTCAGCGCTCGGGCCAACTTTGCTCCAGTGGAGCCTTAGCTATGGGAGGGGAAGAGAAAGACAGAGAGGAAGGAGAGGGGGAAGCGTGGAGAAGCAGATGGGCACTTCTCCTGTGTGCCCTGGCTAGGAATCGAACCCAGGACTTCCACATGCCAGGCTGACGCTCTACCACTCAGCCAACTGGCCACGGCTGAAGTTGATCGTTTTAACCATTAAGTATATTCACATTGTTGTGCATAACTGTCTCCAAGTTTTATCTTTATCTTTATCTAATTCCTTTATAGGGATTACTATCTCCATCTTATAGAAAAGGAAACTGATACGCAGAGTGTTAAAGGAGCCTTCCCAGGCTTTCACAACTGGGACCTGCATGCAGCTGTGCTGGCCCCTGGGCGCCTGTGCTCTCAGCTCCAGATTCAGCCGTTCTCTGTATAATTTTATCAAATACAGATGATGACAGCAGCTAGTGTTTCTGGTTGCCCAGCACTAGGCCATTTAAACAGGACTGTGGGGCAGGGAACATGGCTCCCAATTTACAGATGAGGAAGTTCATGATGAGAGAGAGGGAATCATTTGGCTGGTGACTGCCGAGCTGGGATTGGAGCCAAAGCCATCTGATACCACTTCCCAGCTGGCATTGGGCACGGGAGGGGACCGGGCAGGGACTCAGATGCTTAAAATACAACACGAGTGTGCGTTGCAATGAGGGACGCACAGCCCCAGGACTGAGCCACCAGTGCAAATGTTGCACACTCAGTCGTGTACCTGGAGTCAGGGCAGGCTGGCGGCATGGTTGAGAGCCCAGCTTTAGCCTTAACATGACAGGTGCGCATCTATGGCTCTTCTGACTTAGACTGGTGTTGAACTTTCCTGAACCTCAGTTTCCTCAACTGTAAAATGAGGCTGATTGTATTGGTACCTCCTTTGTGCAGTGTGAGGACACGGACATTGTGGCCTATCCAGTGCTGTGACCATGGGTGACATTCTGAGGTGTCCTATAAGCTCTGTCTCTGTTATTCACTTGGAGATCTTGAGCAAACCTCTGGTTCAGAGCTTGGCCAAGTTTTGGTTTTTTGGTTTTTTCTTTACAGGGACAGAGAGAGATTCAGAGAGAGGAATAGATAGGGACAGACAGACAGGATCAGAGAGAGGTGAGAAGCATCAATCGTTAGTTTTTCGTTGCCATCGCAATATCATAGTTGATCATTGATTGCTTTCTCACATGTGCCTTGACCGCGGGCCTTCAGCAGACCGAGCCACCCCTTCCTGGAGCCAGCGACCTTGGGTCCAAGCTGACGAGCTTTTGCTCAAGCCAGATGGGCCCGCGCTCAAGCTGGCGAGCTCGGGGTCTCGAACCTGGGTCTTCCGCATCCCAATCCGACGCTCTATCCACTGCGCCACCGCCTGGTCAGGCCCAAGTTTTTTTTGTAGACCAGATGGCAAATATTTTTGGTTTTTCAGAGCACTTAGGATCTGTCACAATCTTTTCTTTTTCTTTTTTACAACTTTTTAAAAATGTAGAATCCATTCTTAGCTCTTAGATCTATAAAAATGGGCCACGAACCTGACCAGGCGGTGGTGCAGTGGATAGAGTGTCGGACTGGGATGCGGAAGACCCAGGTTCAAGACCCCGAGCTCACCAGCTTGAGCGCGAGCGCATCTGGCTTGAGCAAAAGCTCGTCAGCTTGGACCCAAGGTCGCTGGCTCCAGCAAGGGGTTGCTCGGTCTGCTGAAGGCCCACGGTCAAGGCACATGTGAGAAAGCAATCGAACAACTATGGTGTCGCATCGGCAGTGAAAAACTAATGATTGATGCTTCTCACCTCTCTCCGTTCCTGTTTGTCTGTCCTTATCTATCCTTCTCGCTGACTCTCTCTCTGTCCCTGTAAAAAAAAAAAAAAAAAAAAAGGCCACTGGCCATAGTTTTTTCCTAGAACAATAGCAGTCTAATAGAAATATCATGAGTCATATTCATCACTGAAATGTTCTTGGGTCCACATTTTGAAAAAGTTAAGCCTGACCTGTGATGGCGCAGTGGATAAAGCGTCGACCTGGGAACACTGAGGTCACCAGTTCAAAACCCTGCACTGGTCTGGTCAAGGCACATATGGGAGTTGATGCTTCTAGCTCCTCCCCCCTTTCTCTCTCTCTCTCTCTCTCTCTCTGTCTCCTCTCTAAAATGAATAAAATAAAATAAAATAAAATGAAAAAGTTAAAAGATAGGTGAGGGACCTTGGCCGGTTGGCTCAGTGGTAGAGCATTGGCCCAGCATATGGAAGTCTCAGGTTTGATTCCCAGCCAGGGCACACAGGAGAAGCGCCCATCTGCTTCTCCACTCTGCCTCCTCTTCTTCCTCTCTCTCTCTTCCCTCCTGCAGCCAAGGCTCCACTGGAGCAAAGTTGGTCCGGGGCACTGAGGATGGCTTCATGGCCTCTGCCTCAGGCGCTGGAATGGCTCCGGCTGCAACAGAGCAATGCTCCAGATGGGCCGAGCATCGCCCCTTGGTGGGCATGCGGGGTGGATCCTGGTTTGGGGCATGCAGCAGTCTGACTGCCTCCCTGCTTCTTACTTCAGAAAAATACAAAAACAAAAGAGCTTCTCTTGGATGGAGGAAAGTGTGGGGAGGGCAGTCCAGCCAGAGAGAACAGTCTGCAAAGCCCCTGGGGTGATGGAAAGTATGACATGTTTGTGATGTGCAAGGATATGGGAGTTGAGTGGCTGGACCGTGAGCGCAGATGCTGGGGTCAGTGGGTTGCTCAGGTTCTGCTAGGGCCCCTGGTCTGCAGGGAGGTGGCTGGGGAGGTGTCCGGTTCTGATGACAGTCTGTCTAGTGCATCACTTAGTTCTGTAATACAAGGTGACCAGATTTTAAAATTGGTAAATCGGGACACCATTGACAGGGGGCGGGGAGTTCTTGATTAAAAATTTGGTCTATATGGAGCAAAAAAAAATTTCATAGAATGCAAAAATAGTATTGTAATATATTTTTTAAAATTTCAACATAAGTACAACTTACAAATATAATACATTAAAAATTATGTATGCCTGACCTGTGGTGGCGCAGTGGGTAAAGCGTCGACCTGGGAACACTGAGGTTGTCAGTTCAAAACCCTGCACTGGTCTGGTCAAGGCACATATGGGAGTTGATGCTTCCAGCTCCTCCCTCCTTTCTCTCTCTCTTTCTCTCTCTCTCACTCTCTCTCTCTCTCTCTCTCTCTCTCTCTCTCTTTCTCACTCCGTGTCTCCTCTCTAAAATGAATAAATAAAAAAAAATTATGTATAGTATTATTTTATTCTTTGGCATATTTCTCATTTGAGTGAACTTTTTTTAGTAGATTGCTGTCGTTCTTTAAAATGTCATGAAATTTTTTCACAAGAATTTGTTAAATTATATTTCACACATAAAATGGTTTTCAATGTCTCAACACTTAATTGTGGTTTTTTTGATGTCCACACTTTATTTACCATAGAAAAAACACGTCCAGTTGCAGCATTAGTTCCTGGTAAAGACAGCGCGTATTCCACAATTTTTAGTGCATTATTGTATGGAACATGGTTTGTTTCCAAATGATGAAATATTTCTAACCATTTGTTCTCTATTGTGATTTTTGCTGATGCCCAAGATTTAACTTTTTCCTTCTCAATATGTTTTTTTAATAATGATACCTCATTGCCTGACCTGTGGTGGCGCAGTGGATAAAGCGTTGACCTGGGAACACTGAGGTCGCCAGTTCAAAACCTGCACTGGTCTGGTCAAGGCACATATGGGAGTTGATGCTTCCAGCTCCTCCCCCCCTTCTCTCTTTCTGTCTCTCTCTCTCACTATGTGTCTCCTCTCTAAAATGAATCAAAATAATAAAAAGGAAAAAAAATAATGATACCTCATTAAAAAGATCATTTTAGGAAATAATACTATATGGGAAATTTTAAGTGAGTCAGAGGGATTAGGTTACATGGTCCCCAAACCGATGCTGGAGCTGCACGAGCTAGTGGGAGCAGGCAGGGCAGCTCGGCCGGCACACACTCCCCCCCCTGGACTCGTCCTTGCAGCGGCCACGCTCCGCGCTCCAGGAGCGCCGCCTGCTGGAGACTGAGCGGCTTGCATCTCACGAAGCCCAGAGCTGCACGCCGGCCTCCAGGATGCGAGCCTATGGGTAGTTAGGGGACTTGACAGCCGCTGCCCCAGCAGGTACGTCTGACCTGAAGTTCTTTGTTTCAGGCCCCATGGGGCAGCCACCTCTTGTGGCAGTGCGGGCACTTCCAGGTCGAGGCAGAGTCTCCCCGTCGAAAACTGTATATTCCCTTCCCGTTCTCCCACCGTTTCCTAGCTTTTCATGCATTCTTTCCAAAAAGCAGGACTTTTTTAAAATGCTGCGGGACACGGAACAAATTGTTAAAAATCAGGACTGTCCTACCAAAAGCGGGACGTCTCGTCACCTTACTGTAATAGTGACTCCCCTGTGAATGGACCCTGCAGCTTTCTCCTTAACTCCAGGCTGTGTACTTCTAACTTATTCAGATCCTGCTGCTTACAACCCTTGTCTCAAATTGTAACAGTTCAAATTCCCAGAAGAGAATCTGATTGGTTCAGCTCAACATTTGGGGGCTGTGGGTGGGACAGCTTCGCTAGTAGGTGGAAGTGGGTGTGGTCGGTGATATGACTGATGTGAGGACATGGCTTTGGGAAGGACATGGCTTTGGGACTAACTGGCACCTGGTGGGGGGCTGGCAAGAATGATTGCTAGGTGATTGGGTTAGGTGACTGGGGGTACGGTGGGGATGTTGGGAGGAACAGTGGTTTTGGAGAAGACATCGAGTCCAGTTGGAATGTGGTGAGTCCAGAGACCTGGGTCCAGCTAGGCATCAACCATCTGCTTAGAGAAGACAGGCAGTGGAAGGAGAGAGGAGGCAGTGGTTTCTTCTCTATGGGGGTGAGGAGGGATACACTAATGGATTTCTCAAATGCTTCTGATAGCTAGAACAGGGCACATCATAGTCACACTGAGAGGGCAAGGCACCCCTGATGAGGGACCCGGCATATGCAAAAACCTGGAGTTCAGAAAGCAGGGTGGGGGGGCTTGTCTGCTGAGCTTTGAGGGGTCTGCATGGCCTGCTGGGCAGGGGCAGGTGAAGGGAGAGGAAGCCATGGCAAAGTCTCTCTACACTAGCCTGTGGAATCTGTGTTGGAGGCCTTGGAAGGTTTTGGAGCAGGGCAAGATGTAAATAGACATTTTGGTCCTCAGGCCCCTGATCTGGCTCCCTGAGAAACCAGGAGGGAGAACTGAGAACTGTGGTATCCTGGGAGAAAGCACTTTAGGTCGGGATGCCTACATCCCTATTTCATCCTGCCTCACTCTTGTATGAGTCTCAGGCAAGAGCCTTTCTGGGCTTCATTTTCTTTTTTTTTTTTTTTTTTTTTTTTTTAAAGGGGGAGATGGATTTTTTTTTATTTTAATTTTTATTTTATTCATTCTAGAGAGGAGACACAGAGTGAGAGAGAGAGAGAGAGAGAAAGGGGGGAGGAGCTGGAAGCATCAACTCCCATATGTGCCTTGACCAGACCAGTGCAGGGTTTTGAACTGGCAACCTTAGTGTTCCCAGGTCAACACTTTATCCACTGCGCCACCACAGGTCAGGCTCTGGGCTTCATTTTCATCAGGTTATTGTAACCTCTGCTTTGTGTTCCCCTGGTTGGTCTGAGAGATATGAAAAATTGTGAATGTGAGAGCAGTTGACCCAAAATCAAGAGTAGATAGCCAGTGCGCCTGACCAGGTGGTGGCGCAGTGGATAGAGCGTCGGACTGGGATGCGGAAGACCCAGGTTCAAGACCCCGAGCTCGCCAGCTTGAGCGCGGGCACATCTGGCTTGAGCAAAAGCTCGTCAGCTTGGACCCAAGGTCGCTGGCTCCAGCAACGGGTTGCTTGGTCTGCTGAAGGCCCGCGGTCAAGGCACATGTGAAAAAGCAATCAATGAACAACCATGGTGTCTCAACGGCAACGAAAAACTAATGATTAATGCTTCTCACTTCTTTCCATTCCTGTCTGTCTGTCCCTATCTATCCCTCTCTCTGACTCTCTCTCTGTCCCTGAAAAAAGAAAATTAGAAACATTAAAAAAAAAAAAAAAAAAAGAGTAGATAGCCAGTGCTTGGCACACAGACTGTAGTGTTGCCTCTGCTGCCAGTGTCAGACATTAGTAATCGAACCCAGCATTCACTCCTGCGCCTAGCCTATTGCTTAGGGTAGCCATGATCAATCAAATGGAGTTATCATCTGAATGCTGTTGCATCACTTGATTGTGAAGTCTTTGAATGCAGGAACTGCCCCTTGTTCATCTTTGGGTTATCAATGTTTCCCACTGTGTTCTTATACTCTTTATGTATCGGTGCCTGTCACTTGCTCTCGTCTAGAGGCACAGGTGTTACACACTTCCCTGGCAATCCCTGCTGATCCCTCAGTCCCCTCATGAAAGGGCATGTGGTCCTTCCAGGACTCATGAATTCAGGTTGAGTTCAGGGTCCTTCTGGGCTTCAGGAACACCACCATTAACACCTCTATTACCTGTGCTGTTATTTTGGGGGCCTGTGTCTGGTTTCCCTGCTGCCCCTCATTTCCTGAAGTAAGATGGCTGGGTTTGACTCACATCCTTCCTTTCTTGTGCCCAGTTAGGGGCTCACCAGACTCAGTGTGTGGGTAAGGGTATGAGGGTGTTGGGGAGTGGGGATGGGAGAGCATTTCTACCATCGTGTCCTGCACAGCTTGGATAGGCTGATGAAATAAATGGTCTCTGGTAACCTGTCACCTGTCTATTCTTGACAGAAGGTACAGCCTTGCCCTGCTTTGCTCATTTGCTTGTCTGTGTTGTTACCTCTGTAATGAAGACACCATAGAAGGCTTTGTTGATCTCGCTCACTGCTGTACCCCAGGGCCCAACACTGTCTAGAAAACGGTGGGTGGGTGCTTGGGTTTTGCCGTTACATCGAGTCACGCGGGAAGCTTGTACCATCGCACAGTAGAGCTATAATGACTAAAGCCTTGTAGGCCAAGAATGAATGGCTGGATCGAGAGTATTAAATAAGCTGTAGGAGGACAGGGCCAGACTCCAACTGCGTCCCAGGGCTGAGGACATCACAAGGCCAAAAGATATCTGTCATTCGGATGTTCTTTGATCTTTATTGACCACAATGGTTTTTCTCTGAGGGGGTATTGATGGAGGTCAGAGGGCCAGGAATGGGGGGACAAGGTGCAGGAATGGGGTCTGACCCTGACAGACTCTCTGTGACCCTCCTCAGCTGGCGTTGCAGACGGGCCGTGAGCCCCCACCCATCTGGCGTGTCCAGAAAGCCCTGCTGCAGAAATTCACCCCAGAGATCAAGGACGGGCAGCGACAGTTCTGCGCCACCAGTAATGTAAGCCTGCATGTGGCAGCAAGGACCCGGACCCTGGGGGTCCTGTCCAGAGGCCAGGGTGGCTCATGGTGGGGTAGGAATCCTGGGTGTCCAGCTGCCTGGATGGGGTGAGTGAAGGGATTCTTCTTGTGCCTCTTTTCCTCCATAGTATTTGGGATATTTTGGGGATGCGAAAAACCGGTACCAGCGCCTTTATGTTAAGTTTCTGGAAAACGTCAACAAGAAGGATTACGTGCGGGTCTGTGCTCGGAAACCCTGGCACCGGCCCCCAGCACCTGTCAGGTACCACGGGGCCTAGGGGACAGATGGCAGACAGGGCAAACAGGCAAGGGGACAGGATATGCAACAGAGGAAATAGATTCAGGGGGAAGGGACAGGGACCCAGAGAGAGGAAACATCACCTCAGCGAGGGGAAGGATGGTGCTATGCTTAGAGCTAGGCAGGGAGATCCCAAGGGGGAGGATTTGGGTTTCTTAGGGTCTGCTGACTTCTGTGTTCCCTTCCAGACGCTCTGGGCAGGCAAAGGGCCCCGCCTCTGCTGGGGGCAGCTCCGCACCTCCCCCCAAGACCCCGGCACCACCTCCTAAGCCTGAGACCACTGACAAGATGACATCTGAGAAGCTCCCAGAGCAGACGCCCGAGACGGTCGTGCCTGAGCCCCCTGCCCCTGAGAAGCCATCCACACCTCGGCCTGTTGAGAAAGAAAAGGAGAAAGAAAAGGAGAAGGAGCGGGTGACCCGTGGGGAGCGGCCGCTGCGTGGGGAGCGGGGCACTGGTGGACGGCAG
Organism: Rhynchonycteris naso; assembly: GCA_037038555.1. Classification (NCBI taxonomy): domain Eukaryota; kingdom Metazoa; phylum Chordata; class Mammalia; order Chiroptera; family Emballonuridae; genus Rhynchonycteris; species Rhynchonycteris naso. The sequence continues at coordinate 248,049,348 of CM072997.1, read as the reverse complement.
GCTCGGCCAGAGCGGAGCCTCAACACAGGACAGCCCACTGCCTCCCGGCTGCCCAAGGCCCGGCCCACCAAGGTGAAGGCTGAACCGCCCCCCAAGAAAAGGAAGAAGTGGCTGAAGGAGGTGGCAGGCAACACCTCGGCGGGCGGGGGCCCAGCAGGCAGCTCCTCAGACTCAGAGTCATCCCCTGGAGCGCCCAGTGAGGATGGTGAGGCCCTTGGCAGCCACAAGGCTGGTGGGGAGACTTGGGGTGGTGACTTCTAGGCCTTCAGAAGGAGCCATGGGTGAGGGCTGCCCAGAGGACTCCAGGGAGCAAGACATTCACAATAATAAGTGAATTAAAAATACTAGCCATAGCCTGACCTGCGGTGGCGTAGTGGATAAAGCGTCGACCTGGGAACACTGAGGTCGCCAGTTCGAAACCCTGCACTGGTCTGGTCAAGGCACATATGGGAGTTGATGCTTCCAGCTCCTCCCCCCTTTCTCTCTTTCTCTCTCTCTCTCTCTCTGTGTCTCTTCTCTAAAATGAATAAAATAAAAATTAAAAAAAAATACTAGCAATAGCTAACAACTGTGTGGCACCTAACTACATGATAGGCTGTCTTCTAAGGTTGTTGATTTTTTTTAATTTATTGATTTTACAAAGAGAGAGAGAGAGACATCAATTTGTTGTCTCACTTGTCTTGTTTATGCATTCATTGGTTGATTCTTGTATGTGCCCTGACTGGGGATTGAACCCGCAACCATGGCATGTCAGGACAATGCTCTAACCAACTGAACTACCCTGCCAGGGCATGTCTTCTAAACTCTTTGCGTATATTAATTTGCATAATTTTTACAGCAGTCCTAGAGGTAGATACTACTATACTGCTCACAAAAATTAGGAAATACTTCAAAATGAATATGAAGTGATAAAAATAAGCATTTGATTTTTTTTGATTTTTTTTTTTTTTTTTTTACAGGGACAGAGCATATCAGAGAGAGGGATAGATAGGGATAGACAGACAGGAACGGAGAGAGATGAGAAGCATCAATCATCAGTTTTTCGTTGCTGTTGCGACACCTCAGTTATTCATCAGTTGCCCTCTCACATGTGCCTTGACCGCGGGCCTATCAGCAGACCAAGCAACCCCTTGCTGGAGCCAGCGACCTTGGGTCCAAGCTGATGAGCTTTTGCTCAAGTCAGATGGGCCCGTGCTCAAGCTGGCGACCTTGGGGTCTCGAACCTGGGTCTTCCGCATCCCGGTCCAATGCTCTATTTGATGCACCACCGCCTGGTCAGACTGATTTTTTTTTTATTTATTCATTTTAGAGAGGAGACACAGAGTGAGAGAGAGAGAGAGAGAAAGAGAGAAAGGGGGGAGGAGCTGGAAACATCAACTCCCAAATGTGCCTTGATCGGACCAGTGCAGGGTTTTGAACTGGCAACCTCAGTGTTCCCAGGTTGACACTTTATCCACTGCGCCACCACAGGTCAGGCCAGACTGATTTTTTTAAATTAAACAAGAACATCAGACAAGCAAACAAGTCAAAGAAAGTTGTTCGATTACGCAAATAAGATGCAAAACCAACTTTTATTTCACTGGTGAAAATGCACTATATAAAAGGCTGAAAGTACTGGGGTATCTGCAGGTTCCCTGATCCCTAATTTTTGTGAGCAGTGTATTATCTTCATATACAGATTAGGAAACTGAGGCCCCAAGAATATAACACTACTGGGATGTGGTGTCTCACCCGAGTTGGAATGTGGCCAGCGGAGCCTTGGGCTTCATCCTTTAGCGCTGCACTGTTTTATATCAAAATAGGTAGACTCTGAGGGCTAAGGGACCAGCACTGATCCTGGAGGCCCAGAGACAGTGGTGTGACTTGCTGAGTGGCTCCAGAAAAGAGGCATCACCTTTTTGTGCCTTAGTGACCTCACCTGTAAAATGGGTTAATAATAGATAAAGCACATAGGTGGGTATTCACCTTTAGTAAAGCCCAGATGTGAGCTCCATTGCTTAGAAAGATGTCTGGTTTGTTTGTTTGTTTTTGTGTTTGTGATGTATGGTTTATGATGACAATAACAACAAAAATATGTGTACACATATGTAAAATAAATATAATAGCCAGGTGCTTACCAGGTGCTAGGCATCATTTTAAACATTTTACACATGGCTTATTTTACCTTTACATAAAATAAGTAAAGTAGTAAAGCACCTACTTGGAGGTAGGTGCTTTAAGGTTAGTCTCAATTTGAAAGATTAGAGAAACTGAGGCACTGGGAGGTGACCTGAGTTATTCAAGGTCATACTCTCTCAGGTATAGTGCAGGGGTAGCTGTTTTAACTAAACATACAGCTAGTCGAATGAGAGATGGAGTTGTCTTTCCATCAAGCCCTGACATAGATGGGGGTGTCACAGAGATTAAGAAGCTCTTCTCAAGGTTGTCTAAGGTCCTGGTTTCCTTTTCTTTTGCTGTTCTGCTGTTCTCAGCATGCTGTCTTCACCACATGGTCAGAGGCAGCCCAGCAGCCATGTTGGTAGTAATGGACAGGAAGGCAAAGGAATGGCTCCACCTTCCTCTTAAGTTACAGATTTGAATGAGTGGTGCATGTTCTGTCTTCTCATATCCCATTGGCCAGAACTACTTAACATGGCCACAGCTAGCTGCAAGGGAACCTGGGAAATGTAGTCTTTTAACTGGTCCAGCTGTGCTCAATGATCCAAGGCTGATGGAAGCAGTTGAAACAGACATGAAAGTAGGCAAGGAAGAAGGTTTACCAAGGGCCTAGATTTACAGGCCTTTCCTTCTCTGGCCCTCAATTTTTTGTTTTAAAACAACTTTATACATCTAATTCACATTCCATGTAGTTGTAGTTCAGCTATTCAAAATGTATAGTTCGTCAGCTTTTAGTATTGTCACAGAGTTATTCATCTCGGCAATCAATTTTATTATTTATTTTATTTATTTTTGAGAGTATGTTTGTTAAAGCTGGAGACAGTGAAACAAGGAAGGGCTTAGGATAAAAGAAGCAATAGGAGAGAACCCAGATGGGGCCGCTGCCATGGCTTACTGGAAAATCAGAGAAAAGGGGGTTGGAGACAGGTTCAAGGGGTTAGACCAGTACAAGCTGCTGCCTCCCACTGCACCCTTAGAATTAGGAGAGGCTCGCTTGAGAGGAAAGAGTGATGTGGGCAATCATAGAGGGAGAGCACCTCTGTGATTAATTTTAGAACAATTACATCACCCCAGAAAGAAACCCTGTACCCCTTGGCCATTACTCTCCTTTCTGCCCTCCCTCCAGCCCTAAGAAACCAATAAAGCACTATCTCTATAGATCTGCCTATTCTGGACATTTCATGTAAGTGGAATCATAAAGTACTTGGCCTTCTGTGAATGGCTTCTTTCGTTTTGCATGCTTTTCGTGTTCACCCATGTAGTGGTGCTTTGTTCCTTTTTATGGTTGCATAATATTCCATTGTATGGATCTACCACACTTATTTATTTGTGCACCAAATAATAGACATTTGGATTGTTTCTACTGTTTGACTAAAGCTGCTATGAACATACATAAACTACCCTAAATTTTCTTTTCTTCTTTTAATGTATTGATTTTTAGAGAGAGAGAGAAAGAAAGAAACATTGATTTTTTTCCACTTATTTAGTCATTGCTTGATAGTTGTATGTGCCCTGACCTGGGATTGGATCCACAACCTTGGCATATCTGGTAGATGCTCTATCCAACTGAGCTGACCAGACAGGGCCAGCCCTGAATTTTCTCAGCCTGGGAAATGGGGGGAGCTGAACTCTGTATTCTTGAGGGAACAGTTTCCCTCCCAAGGGTCAATATTTATCCCTAGAGCCTGGGTATGTCTTCCCTTGCCCCATTTAACCAGGAGCCCGTCCAGTGAAGCATGAGCCTGACTCACATCTGGATACCCTGAAGGCTTTGCCTAGCCCAAGAGGCCTCAGAACCAACTCGTTTGCTTGTCTAAGACCAGCCACCCTCCATGTGTTGGAAGATGATGCTTTCTCCATTCTCAGATTCTCAATGAAAGCTCTAGAAGGAGACTGCAATGATGTATTCTCTCTTCCTTTAATCCATTCTCAGCCACTTTCGGCAGGTGTTTATTGAGCACTTACTATGTGCCACAACTAGGGTTCCACTGGTGGACAGAATAGACAAAAATATGTGTCCTCATGGGAGCTCATAGTACAGCCGGGGAGTCAATCAGATAAAAATAAGTTATGTAATGGAATCTAAAACATGAAAAGTCATCAATGTGAGGCTGGGGAGCATTAAAGGCAGTTAAGAAAAGTAAATCTAGTAAAGAGGACCCAGACAACATATTGGGTAATATTTTCAGGAAGGGGGAGATTGGGAAAGGCTTCTGGAAATGACATTGAAGCAGAGATTTGAGTGCAGCAGGGTCATATGACTTTAGGGGAGAGAACATTCCAGTCTGGGTGTGTTTGGCGATCAGGAAGGAGGTCAGTGACTGGAGCAAGTAGGAGGAGAGGGTGAGACATGAGGACAGAGAAGGAACAGGGCCAGATCTGGAGGGATAAGGGGGTTTGGGCTGAGGCTTGACAGGGTCTGACTCCCACTGCCAAGTGGTCACTTCAGACCCTTAAAACAGCTGTCACCAGGGACCCTCAGTATGAATAAGTCAACTGGACATTTCTCATGCTTCTTCCTAAGGGGTATTTTGGGGCATTCTTATGGCCCTCCTACTTGTCTTTTCTCCCCTATGCCCCTTGGTTTCCTGTGGGTGGCCCTCAGGTCCTGTCCTTGGCCTGTTGCTTCTCATTCTCCACCTCTCACTTGGCAGCCTGCCATGAATTTCCAGTGAGCCTCAGGTTTGTTTCTTTTCCCCTGGTTACCCTCCAGGAGTCCCATAAGCCCCCTCCCTCCAGCTCCTACTGAGCTCCTTGTGCTAGATTCTCTGTCTCAGGGATAGTCCCCCTGGCTGCTCAGTCACTAGGCCAGACCCTTTGGGCACCATGTTTTGCTTCCTCAACTGCAAATCTGAGAAGTCCGCAGCCTATTCCTCCCGCCCTGACCTCCTCATTCCCCTCCATTCTTTCCCTCAGCCCTGGTCCTCCTGCCCCATCTTGATCTCCACAACCTGCCCCTACCTCCCTGCTCCAGCCTCATCCTTTCTTACTTGGTCCATTGCCATGACCTCTGGTCTTACCCCTTCAATATGTCGCCTAGATGGCCTCAAAGGGATTTTTCTATACGTATTCTCATCTCGCCCCTGCTCACAGCTCTCATGGCTTCCTAGTACCCACCAGGAAAAACCCTTGCCCTTTTTACCTCTGACTAGAGGCCCTGCATGGTCTGCTTTGCAATGATAACTTGCAGTCTGCTCTATCTTCACCCTCAGTCTTGCTCTTTGTGATCTGATCTCTGACTTAATTCACTGGTTTAGAAACCAACTATGCTGTTTCTTTAGACTGGTGAAGCTGCATTGAACTAGCCAAACATGAAGTTTACCATCTTGGAATGTTTTTCCCTGTCACTCAAGACGCAGCTCTTGGGTGACCTGTAATAACCCTTCCCTGACTCACCAGGCTGAGCTCATTATAATGCCTGTGACTTCGCCATTAGAGCACGTTACACTGGTTCTTGTCAGCCATCCCCAGTGGGCTTAGGCCTCCCTGAGAACAGGGATTTCTCTCCTGGTCCTTGGTACTTAGAACACTGGCTGCCACACAGGTAGCATCAAGCAAGTTGGAATAACGAGCTCATATCCCATGTTTCTACCCCAGAGCGGGCAGCCCCTGGGCGTCTGCTGAAGACTCGAGCAATGCGGGAGATGTATCGGAGCTATGTGGAAATGCTGGTGAGCACAGCACTTGACCCGGACATGATCCAGGCCCTGGAGGACACACATGGTGAGCTAAGGCCTGGGAGGAGGGCGCTGGTGGGACCAGATCCCCAACCTCTCCTTGCCCCCTCCCCACCCACCAGCTGACACCTTCTCCTCGTCTTTCAGACGAGCTGTACCTCCCACCCATGCGGAAAATCGACGGTCTTCTCAATGACCACAAGAAGAAAGTCCTGAAGCGGCTGTCGCTGAGCCCAGCCCTGCAGGTGCTTGGGGGGCCTGGGACCGGTGTGTCTGGGGCCCACGGCTCAGGCGTGGAATAGACGTGGACGTGCCACAGCAGGCTTGGCCAGGAGCATAGTTGAGAGCAGAGCTATCAGGAGGGGGTCTCTGAGCTCCCAGTGGCCCTGCAGGCCCAGTGGGAGGGGAGCTGGATGGTGTGGAGAGCTTGGGAAGTTCTGGAATGGGCTGCTGGGAAGGCCCAGTAGAGTATGGTTGTGGAGCACAGGTTTGGGGACAAAGGGCAGACTGGCACTACACCAGGGGCTCATTTTTCCATCGGCCTAACGCAGGCTCTAGGAAAGTCTCTGCTTTCAGTATTTTTTTTCTTTTATTAATTTTTTTTAGTTTTTTTGCTTGTTTTTTAGGATTTTTTGTATTTTTCCGAAGTTAGAAGTGGGGAAGTAGACAGATTCCCACATGCACCCAATCGGGATCCACCTGGCATGCCCACCAGGGGGTTAAAGCTCTGCCCATCTGGGGCGTTGTTCCATTGTTGCTGGAGCCATTCCAGCGCCTGAGGCGGAGGCCATGGAGACGTCCTCAGCGCCCAGGCCAACTTCGCTCCAATGGAGCCTTGGCTGCAGGAGGTGAAAAGAGAGACAGAGAGAAAGGAGAGGGGGAGGGGGTGAAGAAGCAGATGGGCACTTCTCTTGTGTCCCCAGGCCGGGAATCGAACCCGGGACTTCCACACATTGGGCTGATGCTCTACTGCTGAGCCAACTGGCCAGGGCCAATCTTTGCAGTTTTTTTTTTTTAATTATATATACAATTTTAAAAAATTGATTCAAGAGAGAGAAACATTGATTTATTTGTTGTTTCACTTATTCATGCATTTATTGGTTGACTATTGTATGTGCCCTGACTGGGGATCATACCTACAACCTCAGGATGATGCTCTAACCAACTGAGCCACCCAGCCCAGGCCTCAGGCTTCCGTGTTAAGTTAACTACATAATTTTCCTTTGGAATGGCTAAGGGTTCTGGGATGGAATATCAGGGCACTCTGGGAGTTGTAGGGTAGAATGTAAATCTGGCTCTGAACATTCTGATAGTGATGTGAATGTCATGCTGAGAAGATGGAGATAGAATCTTCGGGTGACTCAGATTCCTGGGATGGAACTTAGTCCTGAAAATTCTTGGGGGATGTTAGCCTAGTTCTGAGAATTCTAGGACGGATTTTAGGCTGGCCTGGGAAATTCTTGAAGGAATGTTAGTTTGCCTCAGAAAATAGGAGCTAAAATGTTCATCTGCTTATAGAACCCTGGATGGGATGTGAGGCTGACTGAGAACTCTGGGATTGCCTGACCAGGCGGTAGTGCAGTGGATAGAGCATCAGCCTGGGATGCTGAGGACCCAGGTTCAAAACCCCGAGATCATTGGATTAATCATGGGATCATAGACATGACCCCATATTAGCTGGTTTGAGCTCAGATGTCGCTGGCTTGAACCCAAAGGTCTCTGGCTTGAGCCCAAGGTCACTGGCTGGAGCAAGGGGTCACTGACTTGGCTGGAGCTCCTCGGTCAAGGCACATATGAGAAGCAATCAATGAACAACTAAGAGTTCCATAACTACCAGTTGATGCTTCTCATCTCTCACCCTTCCTGTCTGTCTGTCTTTGTCTCAAAAAAATAAACTAAAATCCTGACCTATGGTGGCACAGTGGATAGAGTATAGACCTGGAATGTTGAGATTAGTGGTTCAAGGCCCTGGAGTTGCCCTGTCAAGGCACACAAGAGAAGCAAGTATGAGTTGATGCTTTCTGCTTCTCCTGCCCCCTTCTCCCACACACTCTCTCTCTCTCTCTCTCTCTCTCCCTCTCCTCTCTTTCTCTAAATCATTAAATAAAATCTTTTTTTTTTTTTTTACAGGGACAGAGAGAGTCAGAGAGAGGGATAGACAGACAGGAACGGAGAGAGGTGAGAAGCATCAGTCATTAGTTTTTCATTGCCGTTGCGACACCATAGTTGTTCGTTGATTGCTCTCTCACATGTGCCTTGACCGCGGGGCCTTCAGCAAACCGAGCAACCCCTTGCTGGAGCCAGCGACCTTGGGTCCAAGTTGATGAGCTTTTGCTCAAGCCAGATGGGCCCGCGCTCAAGCTGGCGAGCTCGGAGTCTAGAACCTGGGTCTTCAGCAGTCCAGGCTGACGCTCTATCCACTGCGCTACCGCCTGGTCAGGCAAACAAAATTGTATTTTAAAAAAAGGAAAAGCAGCCTGACCAGGCGGTGGCGCAGTGGATAAAGCATCGGACTGGGATGCGGAAGACCCAGGTTCTAGACTCCAAGCTCGCCAGCTTGAGCGCGGGCCCATCTGGCTTGAGCAAAAGCTCATCAACTTGGACCCAAGGTCGCTGGCTCCAGCAAGGGGTTGCTCGGTTTGCTGAAGGCCCGCGGTCAAGGCACATGTGAGAGAGCAATCAACGAACAACTATGGTGTCGCAACGGCAATGAAAAACTAATGATTGATGCTTCTCACCTCTCTCCGTTCCTGTCTGTCTATCCCTCTCTCTGACTCTCTCTGTCCCTGTAAAAAAAAAAAAAAAAAAAAGCCATTATAGAATAGAATATAGGCATACCTTATCTTAATTGTGATTCTCAGATACTGCATTTTTTACAAACTGAAGGTGAGACCTTCCACCTGCAAAAAGATTATAACTCATGCCCTGGCCGTTTTGCTCAGTGGATAGGGTATTGTTAGCCAACGTGCAGACATCCCAGATTCGATCGATCCCTAGTCATGGCACACATGAGAAGTGACCATCTGCTTCTCTTCTCCTCCCTCTCCCCCTTATCTCTCTCTTTCCCTCTCGCAGTCACTGGCTCCATTGGTCCGAGCATCAGCTCCATGCACTGAGGACAGCTCTGTTGATTTGAGGTTAGGGTCCCAGATAGGAGTTGTTGGGACATGCAAGAGCCTGTCTCTCTATCTCCCCTCCTCTGGCTTAAAAAAAAAAAAAAAAGGTTACAATTCACAAAGGCTCAGATGGTAGTTATCATTTTTTTTTTTTAATTTTTTTTTTTTTTACAGGGACAGAGAGAGAGTCAGAGAGAGCGATAGATAGGGACAGACAGACAAGAACAAAAAGAGGTGAGAAGCATCAATCATTAGTTTTTCGTTGCCATCACAACACCTTAGTTGTTCATTGATTGCTCTCTCACATGTGCCCTGACCGCGGGCCTTAAACAGACCAAGCAACCCCTTACTGGAGCCAGCGACCTTGGGTCCAAGCTGACGAGTTTTTGCTCAAGCCAAATGGGCCCGCACTGAAGCTGGCGAGCTCGGGGTCTCGAACCTGGGTCTTCCGCATCCCAGTCCAACGCTCTATCCACTGCGCCACCACCTGGTCAGGCGGTAGTTATCATATTTTAGCAACAAAGTATATTTGTTTTTTAGAGAGAGACAGGAAGGAAAGGGGAGAGATGAAAAGCATCAACTGGTAGTTGTGGCACATTGATTGTCCATAGATTGCTTTCTCATATGTGCCTTGATCCGGGGGTAGTGTTTGGGGTCTCTAGCCCAGCCAGTGACCCCTTGCAGCAAGTGACCATGGGGTTTCAAACCTGGTACTTCAATGTCCCAGGTCAACACTATGTACTGTGCCACCGCCAGTCAGGCACAACAGAGTTTTTTGTTGTTGTTGTTTTGTATTTTTCTGAACTGAGAATCAGGGAAGCAGAGAGACAGATTCCCACATGCACCCAACCGGGATCCACCTGGCATGTCCACTAGGTGGCGATTCTCTGCCCATCTGGGGCATTGTTCCTTTGCAACTGGAGCCATTCTAGTGCCTGAGGTGGAGACTACGGTGCTGTCGGCTATGGAGCCGTGCTCAGCACCTGGGCCAACTTGGATCCAATGGAGCCTTGGCTGCGGGAGAGGAAGAGAGACACAGAAAGGAGAGGGGGAGGGGTGGAGAAGCAGATGGGCGCTGTATGCCCTGGCTGGGAATCAAACCCAGGACTTCCACACACCAGGCCAATGCTCTACTACTGAGCCAGCTGACCAGGGCCAGAGTAGTTTTTAATGAAGGTATGTGCTTTTGTGTGTGTGTGTGACAGAGTCAGAGACAGGGACAGATAGGAAAAGACAGACAGGAAGGGATAGAGATAAGAAACACCAATTCTTTGTTGTGGCTCCTTAATTGTTCATTGATTGATTTCTCATATGTGCCATGACCGGGGGGCTATAGCAGACTGACCCCTTGCTCAAGCCAGCGACCTTGGGCTCAAGCTGGTGAGCCTTGCTTAAACCTGATGAGCTCGCGCTCAAGCTGGCAAATTTGTGGTCTCGAACCTGGGTCTTCCACATTCCAGTTTGACGCTCTATCCACTGCGCCACTGCCTGGTCAGGCAGTATGTGCATTTTATATTAGACAGGATATCGCACACTTAATAGATTGCAATATACTGTAAACATTACTTACACATACACCAGGAAATCCAAAATTTAGTTACTTTATTGCAGTTTGCAATTTTTCAGTCAGTGGTCTGAAAGTGAGCCTGCAGTATCTGCAAAGTCTGCCTGTATTACGACAGTTCTGAGGGTTAGGGGGTGGAATGTAGCCTGACATTGTGACTTCAGTACTTGAGGCTGACTCTTAGAATTTTGAGTAGAACATTAGGGTAACTGAGAATTCTGGGTGGAAATCAGGTGCCTGAGACTCCTGGGCCACCAAGCACATCAAGGTCACCAGGCAGACCTAGACTCCTTTGTCCTTTGAAGAGAGCAAGACTCCCAACTGTCTCCTCTGATTTATAGCCTGGGAGAAGCTGAGGCATCGAACATCTGGGAGGACCTGAGAACTGGGTGGTGAGTTTGGGCTGTGTAGGTCCTGGGAGGTGTTCCACTGATCCACCCTCCCACAGGATGCCCTGCACACGTTCCCCCAGCTGCAAGTGGAGCAGAGCGGAGAGGGCTCTCCTGATGAGGGAGCAGTGCGGCTGCGGCCAGCGGGGGAACCCTACAACCGCAAGACACTCAGCAAGCTCAAGAGGAGCGTGGTCCGGGCGCAGGTGAGGCTGGGACGGGGATGGGGCCCGTTGGGAGGTGGAGTGGAGACAGGGGCTTCCCAGTGTTGGGCGGGGTGCTGAGGCTTCTCCACCCCATCTGTCCAGGAGTTCAAGGTTGAGCTGGACAAATCGGGATACTACACGCTGTACCACTCGCTCCACCACTATAAGTACCACACCTTTCTGCGCTGCCGGGACCAGGTGAGTCCACCTGTAGCACATATCACCCTGGGTTTCTATTTCTCATGGGCTCTTCCATGGACCCAGAGGTCTAGGCTGCCATTCCCCTCCTCTCTCAAACCCCGGAGTCCGGCCCCCTTCTCCTACCTCAGACACGGGAGTATGGCTCCCAGACTCCCTCTCCCTGTAACACTGATCCCTAGGCCCCCTGCATCCTCTCAACCCAGACCCTGGTGGCTACCTGTCCCAGCTCCACGTTTCAACCCCTGCAGACCCTGGCCATCGAGGGCGGCGCTGAGGACCTGGGCCAGGAGGAGGTGGTCCAGCAGTGCATGCGGAACCAGCCGTGGCTGGAGCAGCTATTCGACTCCTTCAGTGACCTGCTGGCCCAAGCACAGGCCCACAGCCGCTGTGGGTGACCCTATCCTGGCCTGGGGTTGACACCTCCATGAATCAAGAAATGGGACAGAACTGTGTCCTGAGGCGCTAACCCCCAGGCCTGGTTGCCAGGGAAGGGGGCAGTCACTGGCCAGGGTGTGTCCGTGCTGCCCCCACAGGGCAGGGTTCAGAGTTTGACTCCCCCCCTTTCCAAGCCCTCTCTACTCCCTTCCCATTCCTCCCACTGTCCGGTGTACAGAGAAATTATTTATATATATGTATAAATGTCTATTTAGTAACGGTTTCCCTCTCCCTCTTTCCCACTGCCTCCCTCCACGGCCATAGCTCCCACGCCCTCCACCTTGTACATAATGTATAGGAAAAGTCTATGTATGGTTGAGGGGGGCAGGGCGGCTTTAGAGAGCTGGGGGACCCGCTCACCCCCCAATCCCCCCCTCCTACAGGCCAAGATCTTTGCTAAAGGCCATTCCCTCCCCAGGGCATTCGGTGTCTGGTGAGGGGGAAAATGCATCTTGTTAATTATTTTTAATCTTATTTATTGTACATACCTGGGGTGGGGGGCTGGGAAGGTGGAGGGGGGAGAAGGGTCCCCTCCCTTTGCCCCTCCCACTCCTTTTCTACTGCGATTTGTCTGTGTCTCCCCCAACACACACACACAAACACACCCATTGTCGTCTGGATGTGGTTCTATTTTTTATTGGTCTCCCCTCCCCTCCTCCCTTTCTCTAACCCCTCTGCTCCCACCTCCCTCACCACTATTGTCTCTTGCTCTTTCTTGGGCTTCTGTACAACTCAACTTGTATACACTGTGTACACACAACCAGCCAAACAAAAACCCAACGGCAAACACTTTATCAGCGGTTGGCGTGGCTCTGTCCTGCGGCGTCTGGGGTGTCATGGCAGAGGATCTGGACCTGGAATGGGGCTTTTCTGGAGCCGTGGGAGGTGGCTGGGCTGGAGTCATTGTCTCGTTGTGTAACAAATCACCCACCCCCAAATTTAGTGACGTAAAGCAAACAAGTTATTGTTGTACAATTTCTGAGAATCAGGAATTAGGGAGTGGGTTAATTGGTGGGCCAGGCCTGGGGTCTGTTGTGAGGTTGCAGTCAGGTCATGAGCTAGGTTGGCACTCGGCAAGGATTTGACGGGACTGTTTTTCTCCTCCCCCATCCTCCCTTTATTGAATTTATTTGGATGTCAGTGGTTAACAAAATATGCAGATTTCAGGTGCACAATTCTACATCATATCTTCTATACACTTTTCTGTGTGTTCACCACCCCAAGTCAAGTCTCTGTCAGGATCTACTTTTGTGTGTGTGTGTGTGTGTGTGTGTGTGTGTGTGTGTGAGAGAGAGAGAGAGAGAGAGAGAGAGACAGATAGAGACAGGCAGGCAGGAAGGGAGAGAGATGAGAAGCATCAATTCTTCGTTGTGGCTCCTTAGTTGTTCATTGATTGTTTTCTCATATGTGCCTTGATGGGGGGGCGGCTACAGCATAGCGAGTGACCCCTTGCTCAAGCCAGCAACCTTGCGGCTTTGAACCTGGGTCTTCCACGTACCAGTCCAACGCCCTATCCACTGTGCCACTGCCTGGTCAGGCTTCTTTTTTTTCTTTTTTTTTTATGTGGGAGGAGGGCAGGCAGAGACTCCCTTAGGCAACCTGAGCAGGATCCACCTGGCAATCCCCCTACCCAGCAATGCTTTGCCCATCTCGGGCTGCTGCTCCTTTGCTCAGCAACTGAGCTATTTTAGCACATGGGGCCATCCCTCAGCACCCAGGGCCAACTTGCTCGAGCCATGGCTGCGGGAGGAGAAGAAGAGGGTGGTGGAGAAGCAGATGATCACTTCTCCTGTGTGCCCTGACCAGGAATCAAACCAGGGACTTCCACACACTGGGCTGATGCTCTATAGCTGAGCCACCCAGCCAGGGCCAGGATCTACTTTTAAGGTGGCTCACTTGCATGGCTCTTGGCTGGAGGCCTCGGCTCTTTGCAACGTGGACCCCGCCCAAAGGGCAGCTTGAATCTCTTCAAGACATGGCAGCTGATTTCCCCCAGAGCAAGTTACCCAACGGAGGGCAAGGAGGAAACCATGAGATTTTTATGTCATACACCATTGCTTCTGCCCTCTGTTCATTAGAGTCATGAATGAGCCCAGCACACACTCAGGGAGAGGAGGTTAAACTCCACTTTGTGATGGGAAAAGGATAGGCATTTCTGGATATAATTTTAAACCAGTACACGCAGTGACAGGTGTTGGGAGTAGACCAGCTTTCCCTTGGCTTCTGCTGTCTTTTAAAATATTTTTTATTTATTCATTTTAGTGATTGGCGGAGCAGGAAGCATCAACTCCCATATGTGCCTTGACCAGGCAAGCCCTGGGTTTCAAACAGGCGAACTCAGTATTTCCAGGTCGGCGCTTTATCCACTGCACCACCATGGGTCAGGATCTTGGCTGCTTCTTAATGTAGACTTGGAAGGGGTCTCTATCCACGAGCCTCACTGGTCCAGGACTGCTGGAAATGTAGACTCTCAGGCTCTTTATTCAGAACCCATGTTTAGTAAGCTCCTGGGAGGATTCTAAAGCACATTCAAGTTTGAGGAGTGGTGTTCTAGAACAAGAAAAAACTTAAGAGTTCCACTGGTATTTATAGAACCTAGTCTATAAAGCAGTGAGTGAGCCACTCTGGAACCTGGGCACTAGTCATCGAAGATGGACTATTGGTGTTCTAGAATCCTGGTGTCAGCACAGGAGATACTTGGTCAGTGAGTGGGTAGAGACAGGGAGATTTAGGCGTAGATCACCAGCATCCTAGACTGTTAGGGGAAGTTGAGGAAGACCCACCTTCCTGCTTTAGAACCTTGGATATTGTGTAGAGCCAGTGGTCGGCAAAGTCATTAGTCAACAAAGCCAAATATCAACAGTACAATGATTGAAATTTCTTTTGAGAGCCAAATTTTTTAAACTATATAGGTAGATACATTCCTTATCGAGGTAGTGCCCACAAGTGGTATTTTGTAGAAGGACCACACGGGGCCAAAGAGCCGCATGTGGCTCGCAAGCCGCAGTTTGCCGACCAGGGGTGTATGACCATCAATTATAGAGCCCTGGTTTTATAGAATGGCTGATAACATTTGAGAACCATAATGGGAGAGTCAGTGATGGACCGTGGACCTTCTAGAATCATCTTAATCAGTTAAGAGCATTGAGAATGGACTGTTAGAAGTGTTTTGTTTTTTAAGAACCTTTTTTTTTTTTTACAGGGACAGAGAGAGAGGGATAGATAGGGACAGACAGACAGAAACGGAGAGAGATGAGAAGCATCAATTATTAGTTTTTCGTTGCCATTGCAACACCTTAGTTGTTCGTTGATTGCTTTCTCACATGTGCCCTGACCACGGGCCTTCAGCAGACCGAGCAACCCCTTGCTGGAACCAGCGACCTTGGGTCCAAGCTGACGAGCTTTTTGCTCAAGCCAGATGGGCTCGCACTCAAGCTGGTGAGCTCGGGGTCTCGAACCTGGGTCTTTCGCATCCCAGTCCGACACTATCCACTGCGCCACCGCCTGGTCAGGCAAGAACTTATTTTTTTTAATGATTTTAAAGTTCTGTTGTTTTAAGATTTTACTTAATTGATTTTAGAGAGAGGATAGAGAAAAGGTGGGTTGAGGGGGAGCTTCTTGTATGTGCTTTCACCAGGCAAGTCTGGGACTTTGAACCAGTAACTTCAGCATTCCAGGTCAACTCTTGATCCACTGTGTCACCACAGGTCAGGCAAAAAAATAAAAAGATTTTAGATAGAAGGGAGAGAAACATTTTTTATTTTTTGACAGAGTCAGAGAGGGACAAACAGGAAAGTAGATGAGAAACATCAATTCATTGTAGCACCTTAGTTGTTCATTAATTGCTTTCTCATATGTGCTTTGACCGGGGGGCTCCAGCAGAGCAAGTGACCCCTTGCTCAAGCCAGCGACCCCAGCAACCATATGGGTTCATGTCTATGATCCCATGCTCAAACCAGTGGCCCCATGCTCAAGGTGGTGAGCTTGCACTCAAGCCGGCGACCTCTGGATTTTGAACCTGGGTCCTCCGCATCCCAGTCTGATGCTCTATCCACTGCACCACCACCGGGTCAGGCAAGAAACATTGATTTATTCTAACTATGCACTCATTGGTTGAAAAAATATTTTTTTTGACAGACGGACAGATAGGGACAGACAGGAAGGGAGAGAGATGGGAAGCATTAAATTCTTTGTTGCAGTACCTTAGTTGTTCATTGATTGCTTTTTCATATGTGCCTTTACTGAGGGGCTACAGCAGACTGAATGACTCCTTGCTTAAACCAGATGAACCCGCGCTTAAGCTGGTGACCTTGGAATTTTAAGCCTGGGTCCTCTGCGTCCCAGTCCGATGCTCTATCCCCTGTGCCACCGCCTGGTCAGGCTGTTAGTGTGTTTGACCCATTGGGAATATAGCTTCAGAGGGAGTGGCACATTTAAGGTTATGGATTAGATGTCAAATTGGAACCAAAGTTCCTAGGATCAGTGTTGTAGCAGGTCAGAGCTCTGGGATAGAAAGCAGATGGAGTGGTTAGAAGGTGGACCTTGGGTTAGAATAACCTTGTGGTTGGCCTTTGTAATTCAACTGCCCCAACTGAATCCCAGCTCTAGTTCTAATTGGACAAGTTAGAGAATAGTCTTCCGTCCTTGGCTTTGTCATCTATAAAGTTGACTTTTGTCAAGCCGAAGGAAACCAAAGCACTGGACTGCCAGCCCTCAACTCCTGCTACCCAGCGCAGGAGACGGGTTTGCTGGAGGTCGAAGAGATGGCAAGAGCAGTTGGGAGGCAGGACGACAAAGGATGGATAAAGGGAGGTACATCATAACTTGGAGAGACTTAAAATCATTGACAAGTACCAACAAAGCTGAGGGAGGCCAGGATCCAGAGGCTCACGGGCACACACACGTGCCTAGGGAGATGCCAACTAGGTCATCCCAGGCTCCTTGCTGTTTGATGAGCTTTGAAATGGTGGTGGCTGCGAATCTTCCAAAAATGGCCTGCCAGTTGCCGTGTGGGTTTGTATGTGTGCATTTTTCTGTGATGGGGGGCAAATTTAGCTTTTATCAGCTTCTTAAAGTGCATCTTGGTCCCTCAAGAAGCATGGTGTCCCAGCCAAGAATTTGGCCCTGTTAGGCAATGCAGAACTCGGAACTTGTACCAGGGGAGTGCTTTGCTCCTGGCTGGGACTTTCTTCGAGATGTCAGATCTTGTTGGAAACTGCTAGCAATATACCCCCACACACACTATTCCCCTCTCTCAGTCCCACCAGAGATGGGCCTCTGGTGAGCAGTTTCTGGGGGACGGAGAGTGAACTTGTGGTACGATACATCTGAGCCACGCTTATTCCCAGGGCAGAAAGTTGAACTCAGGCCAAGGATTCTGTGATAATGAAACCCGGAAAGGGATATTCAGCTAATCATTGTTCTAATCTGGAAT
Organism: Rhynchonycteris naso; assembly: GCA_037038555.1. Taxonomy (NCBI): domain Eukaryota; kingdom Metazoa; phylum Chordata; class Mammalia; order Chiroptera; family Emballonuridae; genus Rhynchonycteris; species Rhynchonycteris naso. The sequence goes on along the minus strand of CM072997.1, from coordinate 248,032,169 downwards.
ACAGAGGGACATTCATGGTTCTGGGGCAGGAGAACATTGGGGCCTCGGTCACTGAGACTGAGCTCTTAGTATGTCCCAGGTGCTGTGTTCATCGCGTGTACACAGGGTGCTCCAAAAGAACTCTTGCTCTGGGAAGGAGCTTGGTGGTCACCTACATTTTACAGATGAGAGGACAGAGGCACTTGACTGAGATGACGGAGCTGGATTTGAACCAAGGCAGCCTGCTGCCAGCACCCATACAGGACCATAATCTACCCAAGGACCAGGAATTGGGTTCTGGGTGGGTGTGAGGGGAGCATTTCCGGGCTGAGTGTCTGTGGACACTTATATGTGGGGGTTAGGGCAACAGATCATTGACCAGTGACAGTTCATCAGGTGGAGGTCAAAGTTCCAGGGCCTGGGGACATCTGAGTTGCGGTTTCTGGCCTGCTGAGTTGAGTAGGTGTTGGTCAAAGCTGTCCGAGGGGGCTTGGGAGATGGGTGAGTCGTGGTCTCAAGTTCTGGTGCAGCTCTTCCAGGTCAGCAATAGAGCACAAGGTTAGGGATTCTGGGTTGCATGAGAGGGAATCAAAGTTTCCAAACTGAAGAGTGTTGGCAACTTATTTGAGGTGGCCTGAAGATAACCCACATTTCAGCCCCTCCCAGGAGAGAGGCTCAGAGAGGGTGTGTCCACACCAGCCCAAAGTTGGATTCAGGGTTCAGACTCCAATGTCAGCCCAATTGGAAACTTTCTGGAACTGTGAACTTGCCAGTTGGCTGCCCAGACACCGTCCTGTCCACCTGTCTCATTCTCCTCCAGCCAGAAGGCCTTTCAAAATATACATTGGAGTTGGGAGGGAGCAAGGGTTTATAGAAGTCGCTGCCTGCCTCCAAGATCTGGAACCTTCTAGAATACACTGCCTGATAGGCCTTTCTGCTGTGGTGCAAGTGTTGCACGTTTGCCCTGTCCAGTAGGGTAGCCACTAACCACATGTAAATCCTGAGCTCTTCAAATGTGGCCAGATTGAGGAATCAAGTCTATAATTTTATTTAAATAGTCACATGTAGCTTCTGGCTACTACATTGAACAGGGCAGTTCTAGAACATTCCAGAAAAACAAATTCTCAAACATTAAACCTTGTCTGACCTGTGGGGGTACAGCAGATAAAGCATCGATGTGGAACACTGAGATAACGGGTTTGAAACCATGGGCTTGCTGGGTCGAGGCGCACACAGGAAGCAAATATGAGTTGATGCTTCCAGCTTCTCTCCTCTGTAAAAATCAATAAATAGGCCCTGGTTGGTTGGCTTAGCAGTAGAGCATCAGCCTGGCATGTGGAAATTCCAGGTTCAATTCCCGGTCAGGGCACACAGAAGCGCCCATCTGCTTCTCCACCCTTCCCCCTCTCCTCTTTTTTTTTTTAATATTTTTAAAATTTATTCATTTTAGAGAGGAGACACAGAGTGAGAGAGAGAGAGAGAGAGAAAGCAGGGAGGAGCTGGAAGCATCAACTCCCATATGTGCCTTGACCAGGCCAGTGCAGGGTTTTGAACTGGCAACCTCAGTGTTCCCAGGTCGATGCTTTATCCACTGCGCCACCACAGGTCAGGCCCCCCTCTCCTTTCTATCTCTCTCTTCCCCTCCCGCAGCCAAGGCTCCATTGGAGCAAGGTTGGCCTGAGCACTGAGGATGGCTCCATGGCCTCTGCCTGAAGCGCTAGAATGGCTCAGGTCCAGGTTGCAACGAAGCAACAGACCCCATGGGCAGAGCATCGCCTCCTGGTGGACATGCCGGGTGGATCCCGGCCAGGTGCATGGGGGAGTCTTGTCTGAGTGACTCCCCGCTTCTAACTTCAGAAAAATACAAAAAAAAAAAAATCTAAAAATAACCCCATTAAACCTCATCCTGACAAATACCCACAGAGACGGAAAAGGGTGGGATAGCACTCTTGAAGTGTAAGTGGGGGTCCAGACACCTGGCTTACCTTGTTCTCTGTGGTCCCTGTCCCTCACTTCACTGTGGTTCTAGGTGGGCGTGTCTTCAATGTGATCCCCAAGTTCACCTACCTCCCTTAGCCCTTTTCCCTTTTACAAAAGCACTTCTGACACTGGCAGTGACCTTTATTTTTCTGGGGCAGGGTTATATACAGCAGTGCCCCGGATGCCCAGGAGCCCCTGACCCCCACCAGGGGCTTGCCAGGGGAAGGGTGGTGTTGGCAGAAGGCACATGTGGCAGTGGCCTGGAGGCCAGGAACTGTGGGTGGGGGTGTAGTGTATCTTGGGAGACCCAGGCAGGGAGACAGGCTTGGCAAGGGCAGCTGGTCCCTAGAGCTTGTGCTGGTGGTTCCTCTTGCACCTGGGCTACAGGAGGACGCAGGGGCAGCCCCCACCCTTCTTTCTGGGGGTGCTGGGTGGGCTGGGCGGGAGCTCTTGCTCCTGGTACTTCCTGTGGGAAGAAGCTGGTGAGTTTGAGCCCCAGGGGTTGGGGACAAGGATGACAGGGAGGGGGCTCCTCTCACCGGACTGCCCGCACCAGCTGTTGGAAGGCCTCATCCACGTTGAGCCGCAGTTTAGCCGAGGCCTCAAAGTAGGCCACATGGTGGGAGGCACTGAAGGTGGAGGCTTCAGATCGGGGAACCTGGGGGGTACACAGGGTGGAGTCAGGACCCTGCACTCAGGGTGGGTCTCAGTTGGGAGGGCAGAAAGGCACACTTGTATTGGAATGGGGGGTTACACACTGTGGGGCCAGAGGCGGATTAAGGTCAGTTGAAGCCCTGGGCACAGAAGAAAATACTGGGCCCCTTAAAAAAGAGAGAGGGATAAGAAAACCAGATAGAAGGTGACGAAAGACTATATGACTTTGGGTGATGGGTATGCAACATAATCAAATGTCAAAATAACCTGGAGATGTTTTCTCTGAACCTATGTATCCTGATTGATTAATGTCACCCCATTAAAATTAAAGAGAGAATAAAATATATATGTTAGCCATATTTTTAAATAAATAAAAAATATTATGCACGCCTGACCTGTGGTGGCGCAGTGGATAGAATATCAACTTGGAATGCTGAGGTTGCTGGTTCAAAACCCTGCACTGGTCTGGTCAAGGCACATATGGGAGTTGATGCTTCCTGTTCCTCCCCCCTTTCTCTCTCTCTCTCTCTCTCTCTCCTCTCTAAAATGAATAAATAAAATAAAGTTTAAAAAAAAATTATGCACTATTAATGTTAAAATTGCATGTATGAAACCAAACTTAGTGTCATTAGTAAAAAGTGTCAAGTTGGGGTTTTGTGGGGCCCTTCAGAAGTCAGGGCCCAGGGTGCGCGCCCAGTGCGCCTGCCGTTAAATCCGCCTCTGGTGGGGGCTCAAGAGGAGAGGGAAAGTTCTAGAGATTATAGAGGCGGCTTGGTACCATCTAAGGAGTGGGGGAGTGGCTGCACTGACATTTGCCCTCCCTAGTGTTAAATAACAGCTCATTAGGCAAAGAAGTCGGGGTATTCCTGGCAGAAGCCTAAGCCAAGCACCCAAGGTGGGAAATTGCCAAAGGCTTAGTTAGAAGGTGCATTCTGTGTGGAAATCCCATCGTCTGGGCTTGTGTAGAGGGAAGTATGGGCAGAGAAAGGATGGGATGAGACCATGGTGGCCATTCAGTGCCAGGTGGAAGAGCTGGGTTTTTTTCTTGGGGTAATAGGGAGCCATGGAGGGCTGGGAGGGGCAGCAGGACTGAGTTGGGCGGTGGCCTGGAAGGGACAAAAGGCTGGGGCAAGGGTCCTGGTGGGAACAAGAGGCAGGAATGGAGCAGTCAGGGCTGGCTGACCTGGGGACAGGGAGGAGCACTATTTCCCATCCTGCTACCTCTCCTGGGAACTCCTGTGTGCCTTGCTGGGGACTCAGAAGGTTCTACTTGAGGGCAACAAATACATCTAGTGAGGGAACAGGGTCCCACAAGCCAGAGGAGGATGCTAATGTGAAGAGAGGCAGGAGGTGCCTCTCAGGCTGAAATGGAGTTTCAAGGGGGGGAGGCAGACCTGGCGCTGTGCCTCCAGATCTGCCTTGTTCCCAACCAATACGATGGGGAAGTCGTCCCGGTCCTTCACTCGGAGGATCTGCGTGAAGAGCTTGCCCACCTCGTTGAAACTGCAGATGAAACCAGAGGGATGAGGTCCAGCTGCTGAGCCCAGCGCACCACTGTTCCGCCACCTCCCTGCTCCTCTCACCTCTGCCGATCGTTAATGGCAAACACCAGCAGGAAACCGTGCCCAGCACGCATGTACTGCTCCCGCATGGCGCCAAACTCCTCCTGGCCAGCAGTGTCCAGGACTGCAGAGAGGGGGAGAGGGCCATGTGGACAAGGCTCCCCCCCAGCAATCCCCATGCACCCTCGGCCCCACCCCCATCCCCCCATCCACTTTCTGCCGCCCTCACTGTCCAGCCGGGCGGGGATGCCATCCACGGTACAGATCTTTGTGTAGGAGTCTTCGATGGTGGGGTCGTAGTCAGACACGAAGTAGGACTGGTAGGGTGGGGAGAGGACACCGTTACTCTACTGCCCCAGCAGAAATCACATAGCCCTGCCCCTGGGACTCACCTTTTAATGTCCCTCCCCTCTGGATCTCTGTTTCCCTCATTCTGGCTCTATCCCCCTCTTTCTGGCTTTTGGTCCCCCTCCACCACGATGCCGCAGTGCCATCTCTGAGGCTCTACCGAACCGCGCTCTCTTTCTGGTATAAAGTACATCTACCACATCGTGATTACCTCCTGGCTGTGTGGTATTGAACAAATCACTTCCCCTCTCAGAACCTCAGTTTCCTCATTTAGAATGAGGATAAAAATAGCACTACATTATTCCAGTGTTTGTGAAATTCAGCGAAAATCCATTTAATTCCTAAGCATTTAACACATTGCCTGGACATAGTAAGTGCTCAATAATTGGGAACCCTGTTGTTCAGACTATCCGCCCGTCTCTATATCTTTCCCTCGCCTCTTTTTCTTTCCTCTTTTTTTCCTCCTCCTCTTTGGGCGGCTTTTAGTGTCTCCTCCCAGGGGAAGGTCCGGGTTCCAATCCAACTGCGGAGAAACTGCCCCGCCCGCAGGCTGGGCCCCTCCCTTCCTGCCTGGGTCCTGCCTGTCTTCAGCCAGGCCTCTGACCAGCTTTGGGCCTGCTCCTGGGGAAAGGATCTCAAGGCTGGGGGATTTTTCTCTACATAGGCAGGGGCTCCCATGCAGGTGCTACTAGGGTCGGTCTCTTGAGGAGTCTGGGGCCTAGGGGCCTCTGCAGTATTATCTCAAGAGCAGACACCATTTTAGGGTTTCTCTGAGGCCGGAAGGATTCCTTTGGGAATGAGGTAGAGGTTTCCTCTCCGCAGGGGTAGATTGTCAGCAGGGAAGGGGTGATCTGGCAGCTGGAGGTCTTAGGGTTGTTTCCTATCTGCTAGGGGAGGGGCTTGTTGAAGGCCCCGTGGTGTCATGGAGGGAGGAGGGTGTAGGATCCAGGTCCTGAGGTGATTAGGGAGGTATCTTCAGCGCACCTCAGGAGAAGCTTGGGGGAAAGCCCCAGGGTAATTAGGCACATTTGGGAGGTTTTTCATAGAATATAGGTGCAGTGTGTGTCTAGAGTCTTAGAGACTCTGTCATGCATTAATGGAGTGAGAGACACTCCTCAAGCGTAGATATTTCTGGGGGTGCCAGAATCTGGGGGCTTCTTTCATGGGGATGATCTGGGGGCTAGCCAGGGTTACTGAGAGGGGCTCAGAAACCTGGAGTGGAAAACTCAAGATGGACGAGTAGTTGGTTTACCTTAGGGGAGGGTTTTGGCTCTGGTAGGATGGGGGAGCTCCAGGAGTTGGATTCTTAAAGCTCTCTGGAATGACCAAGGGGCAGGATCTTTTTTTTAACTTTCTTGGGTCTGAGGGTGACTCTCTTAGAACCGGTTGGTCCCAGATGGACCTCAGGGGCAAAGTCTGGGCATAATTTCTAGATTCTGGGGGAGATCCCTGAAGGGGCTGAGCGTCAGTCTGGGGGCATCTCAAGGGTTTGGGGCACAGGGTTCTCCCATTTAGGCTCTGGGTAGCTCATAGGGGAAGCTGGGGTCTGAGATTTGGGGGAGATGGAGCTCAGGGAGAGGGGAAGTAATATCGACTGGGGTGGGAGCAAAGGAGAGGGCTTATGGTCTGAAGGGGAAGACTCATGGATTTAAAGTGCTCCCAGGAGGTGCTCAGGGTCTTGGGTCCTGGGGGAACGGGCAGTGAGTCTCGGGATATGAGTATAGGAGGAAGGTCCCTTAAGTAAGGGGTTGACAGTCCTTACTTGTGACCCTGGGGGCTCAGGGTCACATTCTGAGGGAAATTTTTAAGATTAGAGGGCCTTATAGAAGGGTCTCAGTGATGGATAGAGGGGAAATTGGAGTCTCAGGGATCTCCCCAAGGGCTACGTTCCGGATCCCGGGGGCATCCCCCTGGTGAGGGCCCCACTACCTGGATGAACTGGATGGTCAGCGCACTCTTGCCCACGCCGCCGCCGCCCACGACCACCAGCTTGTGTGTCTCGCTGGGTGGGGGGTCCCCGAGTCCCGGCCCCCCACCCCGGGGCCGCCCCCGCCCCGTCCCGGACGCCGCCCCGCTGCTCATGTCGCGTCCGCCGCCGCCGCCGCCGCCGCCGCAGCTACCGCCTGGGGGGGAGCCGGGCGGGGTCTAGGGGCGGGGCACGCTAATAAGCTCACTGCATAATCATGAGTTTTAGCAAGAAGGGCACAAGTCTCGGTACACTTAAGGATGGTCAGGATAAGGAGGAGCTATGCTAATAAGGCCTAGGAAACGACGTTCGCTGTGAGGGGGAATTCCAAAAGAAGGCGGAGACATGCTAATGAACCCTACTCTTCCCGAGCGGCTCCACGCGCTCTCGCCTGGCGGGCCGTTCGGGGCGGGACTATGTTAATAGGAGCTCTCATTCTTTCGGCAGACGGGTTGGAAAGATCATTCGGGAGGGATTATGCAAATAAGCACCCAGAGATGCAGCTTCTCAGGGTACCCACCCCGATACCTTGTATTAGTAGGCGGGGCCCGCCGGCTCGCGCGCGGCCGTATATAGGCGCACTCCGAGGAAGAAGGGGTCCTAAGAGGAAGCTCCACCTCCGTCTTGGGATCCTAGCCAAACTCCGGACCCCGGCGTCTGGGATGAATGTCGGAGTCTCCGCCCTCTAGAGGACCCTGGTTTCCGGTTCCCGCTGTCCTAACCAAGCGGAGGCAGACTGGGAGGGGAATTGGGGCCCTGAAGGAGGACAGCCCAGTAACGGGACAGGGAGGGGCCGTGAGATCACTACATTCCTAATCTATGAACCAGCTCGCCCAAGCCGGGACGCCTGGGTCATGAAGGACCTGGAACCCGGATTTCTGGGTCTTAGAAGGAGAAGGAATCTGACGACCCAGACTCCTGGGTCCATGGGAGAGTTTGGAACTAGAGGCCTGGATTCCTGTAGTCTGGGAAGGAGGAGGTCTGGGGATCCTTATTATTTGCACTACTCATGTCCTGTAAAGGAGGAAGCTAAGGACCCAGCCTTGGATCCAGGGGCTGGACGGGCTGGGGACCCAGAATTTTTTATCCCAAGAGAATTGGGGTGGGGAACTGGAACATTTGTGTTCGTTTAAGGTACGAGCATGAGACCAAGAATGGTCTGAGGGAAGAAATGCCTGAAAGCCCAACTCCTGGATCCAAGGAAGGATGAAGCCTCGGAATCCTGAGTCCCAGGCAGGAGGGAAACGGGAATTTGAACTCCTGTGTGGAGGAGTGAGAGGAATAGGAATTTGGAGTTTTCTATCCTAAATAGGAAGCTGTAGCCGGCCTTCTTGATTCTATATTCATAGGAGACTGGAGATCGGGACGCTGGGGTCCCCAGACTGTGGGCGGGGCAACTCACAGGCAATCGAGGTCTTTTTCTACTGCCCGCTCAGAACTACAATTCCCTTGTTACGTGCCCAAGACGTCACTTCCTGTTCCTCAGCTCTTTCCGCGCGCGCGCAGGGTATTGTGGGGTTTCATCGCGGGCTACCACAACCCCGCCTACTTCACCTCTCACCTTCTCGCTGCCCCTGCATGACGGAAGGAACGCGCGGACTACGCCTCCCGGCGTGCGTCGCGCGCACCCTATCCCAGATGCCCCGTTGACTGTTGGGAAATTGAGTCCGCAGCCTTCCCACCAGCCTTCACGGTACCGTGCACGGTACTTGAAGTCCCGGCAAGCTCGGCGGCGTTTTAGCTCCGCCTCTCTCCTCTTTTTGCTCGCGAACCTCCCCAGTCCGCCCCGCCCCACGCCGGGGCCGGAGCCGCAGCCCGAGCGGCGGGGTAAGATGGCGGCGGTGGTCCCGACCGCGGGGCTCGGGCCTATCGGGGTGGGCGGGGCGGAGTCGGGTCGCTAGTAGGCCTGCGGTTCTCCCTGCACGCTGCGGGGCCTGAAGGACTTAGCGGAGAGGTCTCCGGCCAGGCGGCGGCGGCGGAGCCTGGCGCCGAAAAGGGGGCCATCTGAAGGCCCCGGGACGCGTCTGTGGATGCCGGGGGCATTTACGGGGCGTCCCGGTGAGAACTGGGGACGTCCACAGGGCCTGGACAGAGACTGGCGGCTGCCCTCCATCGTATAGTCATGTTGGGTCATTTCTGTAGGCACTGTTGATCGTTTTAATGGGATGACCGGAGGCTGGGGTCTGTTCAGAGGGTTCTGGGGCCATCTTGAGATATGCCCCAGGGGTGAAGGAGGTCTGCAGGAGCTAAGGAGTATCTGCAGAGCCATCTGTAGCTGTAGGGTATGTCTGTTGGGGCTGGGAAGTGTCTGCGTTAGCTGACCGAGGGATGCCACTCACCTACATAGGGCTGGGGCCATTTAACGGGCCTGAAAGAAAGAACTATTCCTGGGTTAGGAAATCTTTTAGGGGTGGGATGTGCCCACCAAGGGAGGGAAACAAATATTGTGTTGTACTGAGAGGCCTGGATGTGTCTCCAACATCTGGGTATCTAGCCTGAGTGACAGGAGGCTGGAGGCAGTTAGAAGGACCTGGAACATCTCGGTGGTTGTGAATGTGCCTGCAAGAGTGCACTCTCTGCCTGGAGCAAATTCGAATGCCTTTTGGGGCCAGATAATCAAATGGAGACTAAGACAAAGGAGAGTATTGGAAAATTTGCGGAGCTCAAATGTATTTGCACTTTAGAAGGTAATTCAAATGAAAAATAGTTCAAAAGTGTGCATTGTCTTGGGGCTATAGAGAGAGTTAGAATTAGTTCACATTAGTCTGGGAAAGTCTGTAGGATCTCCTAGGTGTCTAGTGCAGTGATTTTCAAACTTTTGTCTTTGATCTACAGTAAAAAATACATTTTTCACTGAGACCCAGTACCCACCAATATATATATTTAATACTGGTGTCCGGTGAGGATTTCCACTTAATACTTGTGACTTACCGTGAAGAATTTTCTACTGTGTTCGATTTACTTTTTATAACAAGCTATTTGTGACGTACTATACTGCTATCAGTGAGGATCTTTCACTGATGTAGAGGGACCTAGCAATGTCTACAGTCTTCTCATATCAAAAAAATCTAAGGAACTGTTGGTATTTGTTTGTGCAGAGCCTGGAGCATGTCTGAATGGGCAGGGGAGCATCTTCAAACCCAGGAAGGGTCTGTACTCAGCAGATCTTTTCTGTTCTGTGACAGTCACTACAGCTTGTGCTCCACCCACCCCTAAGGTGCTGGAGAGCAGCACCAGGACTGGAAACTGTCCTTGGGGCCTTATCAAGATGGGTGTCAATGGGAGTTAGGGAAGGAGCCTCTGACTATTAGAGAGCTGGAAGGCTGCATTTGGGAGCTTTGGCAAAGTGACAATCTGGTAGAGGGGGACTAGGGCAGAGGTCTTTTATTTGCAGGTATGCAATGGGGGAAGGGCAGGATAGATGTGGGGGAAACTTGGGCCCTAAAGGTTAACAATAATAACGATAATTGTTGTTATTTTGTATTGAGTACTGTGTTGAGCTAACTTTTTGGCAGAAGTGTCTCCTTACATTTGTCACCACTGTTCTCTGAGATGGATATTCTGATTGTGCTATAAACAGATAAAGCGCCCTGAGTTGGGAGTTAGGGGTTTGAAGCTTTCTAGGAACTTTGCAACTGGATATTGTTTCTGAGTAGCAAATTTGACAATTGGAGGAAAGCCTACAGCTGAAATATTCCTATTTTCGGAAGCTCTAATTAAGACAACTGCCAGTCTGAAGGATGACTTTTCAACGTCAGTATAATCTAAGTTTTTGTGACATTACAAAACCTCAGTCATGCTCTCATGTAATGGTGGACAGTGCCCCTCTGTAATTAGTGTCTTCATTTCAAAAGTGTCATACAGGTTTTATAAATACACTCTCATCGGTCCATGTTATGTATGTAAGTAGTTTTGTTTCATCGCCATTGAGGGAAATTGATGCTTTAGGAAGCTTCATTGTGTTTGTGGCACACCAAGCTCTCTGGCTCGTAACCTCATTCTGGGAAAGGTGTGCACATGAGACTATGGAGTGCACTGACATTGCAGCTCAACAGAAATATCTTGGCATTGGCTTGGATCCCAGGAGGGTGGGCTGTGAGGTCTTAAGTTGGGTAGGGGGGAAGTTGTGGGAACTGGGGAGTGGGGTGTTGAAACGGGAGGCTGAGAAAGCCTCCCTTTGACAGGGGAGGCAGCTGAAATCCAGACAAGGGAGGAGCGTTGCCCTACTCTCTTTGGTGTCTGCATAAGACCTGGTGCACTCCCAAGGACTGATGAGGTGGGGGAGAGGAGGGATGCTGAAGATGCTGAGGCAACATTGGAGGCCCTTGAGGTTTTCATGACCGTTCTCTGATTTTATGCCCTTGCATATATGCATGCGCACACGCGCGCGCACACACACACACACCCCACTGCCCCTGGCCCTGCCAGCCTACACTCCAAACTCTCTCCCTCCAACCACCAGTTGACCATGGAGGAAGAAGATGAGTCTCGAGGGAAGACAGAGGAGTCGGGCGAGGATCGGGGCGATGGTCCCCCGGACAGAGACCCCACACTTTCTCCTACTGCCTTTATTCTGGTGAGGCTGGGTGTTATCTGGGGCCAAAGGAGGGAGGAGCTGAGAATCCAGATTCAACTCGGGCCCTAGTGGGAGGAGGGGCTGGGGGCCTAGACTCTTGGCTCCTCTGAAGGGTTTGAGTGTGGTTGTAGGGTATCTAGAATGCCTGTCTCCCAGGAGCAGAGCTTGTGACCATTTGCACTACTCCCCTGACTGCTGCCCTTTCTTTCCACTCCTTTCACCCCCCCCCCATCTTTTCCTTAGCGGGCCATTCAGCAGGCTGTGGGAAGTTCCCTGCAGGGGGATCTGGCAAATGAAAAAGGTATGATGGGTTCTGGGTCCTCTTAGCTCCCTGCCCCATCTCTCCATTCTTTATTCCAGTTTCATTCACATACTTTCCTGAGGTCTCCAGGTGCCACCCTTGTGCTGGCATGGGAGCTAAAGATGGGTCAAACTCCCTGTGGCCGCCTTGGAGGGGCTCACAGACTGGTGGAGGGGAAACAGTCACAGTTCAGAGGTAGCCTGTGGTACCCTGAGAGGGTAGGAGGATCAGCTAAGCCAGCGGGGAGGAGACAGGGCCCAGGAAGAGGGGTAACAGGTGAATTAGGTCTCTAGTTGTCTGTTAGAAAGAAAGGCCCAATAGAGGCAACAGCAGGCGCGTAGCTCAGGGGCGCATCGCAGGACGGAGCTGCGGTTCTTAGGGTCTGGTGGGATGGGAGTGGGAGAGGAGGCAGTAGAAATTCATGGGGATCAAGTCACAGTCTGGCTCGAATGATGAGCTGACTTGTTTGGAGTTCATCCTGAGGGCGGCTGTGAAGTCGGACAAATGAGAGAGTTGGAGCCTCAGGTGTAGGGGAAATCCTTCTGGGACCCAAGTTGGGAGGCAGTGGGTGGAGGCTGGGAAAGGAGGCAGGAGCTTGGTTCCCTTGTCAAGAGCAAGGGCAGGCTCCATCTTCCTCTGCCCCACAAGTTCTCTGTGTCTAGTCCTCTGTCCCCAATCCCCCATGCACATCTCTCTCCAGATGGCTCTCGGTGTCATGGCCTTCGGTGGAGGCGTTGCCGGAGCCCACGGTCAGAGTCCCGTTCCCAGGAGTCGGGGGGAACTGACACTGCTGCTGTGAGTAAGGAGGGGCGAGGGGAGACAGGCACTGGGCCTGGATTTCTGAGATGGGGAGACAGGGTTGGCGATCCATGCTTCTGGGTCTGGGATACTGAACATGGGCAGCGTTGGGGGGTCTGTGGGCCAGGCCGTGAGTCCTGGAAGCAGTCAGGATGAGGGAGTTGGTTGAATCGTCGCATTTTCTTGGAGGTCTTAATTGTCTGGGTTCTTGAAAGGTTAGGAGCTGGGGAAATGGTATTTGTGGGTCCTCACAGGGTCAGGGTCAGGGTGGAGCCTGTCCTCCCTCTTCTAGGTGTTGGACATGGCTGCAGATAGCTTTCTAGCAGGGTTGGTGAGCATCCTGGATCCCCCTGACACCTGGGTTCCCAGCCACCTGGACCTGCGGCCTGGCGAGTGAGTAGTTGGGCATCTGGGGTGGGGAGGCTTTGGCGTGGGAGCTGGAAGCACCCCTGTGGCCCTCTTACTTCTCTCTTGCAGAAGTGAGGACATGCTGGAGCTGGTGGCCGAGGTCCGCATTGGGGACAGGGACCCGATCCCTCTGCCGGTACCCAGCCTGCTGCCTCGTCTCAGGGCCTGGAGGACGGGCAAAACGGGTATGTGTGGCCAGGGCAGGTGGCCGGTCTTGGCTTTGTGTTTCAGCTCTTGTTAGAAGTCAAGTTGTGCTGATTGTGTCATTTAGACAGAATCTTGATTTTAATGTCTTTGTTTCTGTTACACTGAGTGAAGACTGCACGTGCACACAACATAAAGTAGAAACTGATGTGATGGCTACCATGTGGGAGCAGTTGGCACTGGGTGTCCAGGGTTCTACCTGTCAGTGTAACTGCATGGGGACTTGTCTCCCCAGGAGGGGGCACTCTCAGTATCTCCATCTTGCAGAGGAGAAAAGGCTTGAGAGGGAATTCGCTTGCTCAGGGTGGTGCAGTTAATTGTTTAGCGGTGGTCCTGAGTCCCAAGCCTAGGTGTGTGTGTAAAGCCCAAGTTGTTGACTTCAGTGATGTGTACCTGCCTAAGTGAAAGTCTGCCCCCATCCCACGTGCAGTAGTGAGTGGTGAGCCCGTGCGAAGTATAGAGCAGAGGTTCTCAAACTTGAGTGAGTATCAGAATCACTAGGCGGACTTCTTGGCACATAGGTCTCCAGACCCACCCTCAAGGTTTCTGATTTAGCACGTCTGGGGTGGGGCCTGGAATTTGCATTTCTAACCAGTTTTCTGGTGCTGAAGCTTTGCTGCTGCCCCCATGACCCCGATGAGACCCTGGATTCAGACTTCTTTTTTGCGTGCACATACGTGTTTGCGGAGGGGTGGAGAGGAGACGGAGGCGCAGATCTAGCAGTAGGTCAGCCACAAGCCTCTGTGGCTCGCTCACCCTCTGAGACAGTTCACAGTTCTTTTGTCCTTTTTTTTTTTTTTAATTTTCTTTTTATTTATTTATTTTAGAGAGAGAGGAGACACAGAGTGAGAGAGAGAGAAAGGGGGGAGGAGCTGGAAGCATCAACTCCCATATGTGCCTTGACCAGCCAGTGCAGGGTTTTGAACTGGCGACCTCAGTATTCCCAGGTCGATGTTTTATCCACTGCGCCACCACAGGTCAGGCCTTTTGTCCTTTTTTTAAAGCTGCGGTTTGACTTATCTACTAGCTCGGGACATGGTGCCTAGGGCCGACCACACTCTTGGGGGCCACAAAAGTAATTTTATTTCTTTTAAAATTAGAAGCCAGAGAAGATATAAGTAAGCAAACGGGTGGGACAGATGTCCATTGAAACTTTATTTACAAAAACAGATGGTGGGCTGGACTTGGCTTCTGGGCCTTAAGTAATGTTAGATGTATATAGAATCTAGTAGTTGTCCTCAAGGGTTATGTTTTATTTTTCTCATTCCAGTTGTTTTTTGGGTCTTCATTTGGAAAATCCTAAGAATTTAGGAAAAAGGAAAGAAAACTCACCCTTACGCCTATTCTATCTAAAAATTATATAAAGAAGTAGATGGCTTATTCCACAGCACTCCAATCTGTACACCGTTTTATACTTTGTGTCGTGGTGATATTAACCAGGGTCATAGGCAATCACGCACGGAGTTCTCACGATGCCAGGCGCAGTCTGGCTCTTTCTGTGCGGCTGTTCAGGTGGTCCTCTCATCCCTGTGAGGTCTGAGTGCTCCCATCATCATCCCCTGCTTTATTTTCCTCCAGAGCCCTCAGCAGCTGGTGGACTCTACGCTTGGCACGTTGATATTTCTCTCCCCACTCGAATGTGAGCTCCTTAAAGGCAGGGATTTTTGTCTATTTTGTTCACCATTCTATTCCTGGTACCCTCAACAGCACCTGGCACTGATAGGTGATGGATAAAAATGTGTTGAATGAATGCACGAACCCCTGCTTTATAGATGAGGAAACTGAGGCAGACAGAGGTTGAGTGACTTGTCTGCGGTCAGGTCACGAGGGAGGGCGGGAGCCTGGGGTCCAGATGGGGAGGGGGCTCCAGAGCTGCCCTTTCAGCCCTGGGCTTGCCTGCCGCTGACTGGCGACAGTGCTGGCGTCCTTGCCAGGGCAGGTCCTTGCAGTTACATGTGATTGACAGAGGGGCATCTGGACTCTGCTGTGTGTGTCCGCATCCTGGCCTGGATACCCACCCCAGGTATAGGACTTATGGCACCGAGACTTGTACTTATAGAACAGGGTCTCAGGAGTATGGATAAGGTGACATAGGAAAGCAGGATGGCCCGTAGGAAGGAGTGAGCACTGGTCGTCCCTAACACCAGTCAGAGCTGTCTCTGAGTCCTGAGCAGACAGAGTCCCTTGGGCAGGACTCACTACACAGTGAAGAGTTCGGCTGCCAGGACTCCCTAGCTCTGCCCCTTCCTTGCTTTTCGGGCTCCCACTATTCTCTATAAAGGGGAGTAATTCCCACAGGAGGCAGCAGGCCCAACCCTGGCTGTGGAGGCAGTCTGAGGTGTGAACCCCGCTCTCCTAACCTACACCCTCTGTTGTAACATCACTGCCCTCAGCGGTCAGGGTGGTCTTGGGCTGTGGGCCAGCATCCATATCAGGATATGGGAGTGCAGGCTGGGGGGCCACACTAAGTTTGCACGCTGACTCCTCCCTGCTGTCTGTGCCTCAGTTTCCTCCTGGGACCCGCGGGTCACAGTATCTATGGTGTGGAGTTAGGAATAGCCTGAGTTGACACACGCAGAGCACCGGGGGCAGTGCCTGCAGGTGCAGAGTGCTGAGTGGGGGTGTGGAGGGTGTGGATGGGTGCTGGCTGGCCTGTGGCCCCTCTGCTGGGGGACAGGGACAAGAGTTGGACACCTGACCACAGCTCTGTCTTCCGTTCCTTTGCAGTTTCTCCTCAGTCTCATTCTTCTCAGTCCCCCTGTGCCCGCCACCTCACCTTGGGCACCGGAGACGGGGGCCCCGCTCCACCCCCTGCCCCCTCCTCTGCGTCCTCCTCACCTTCCCCTTCCCCCTCATCATCTTCTCCTTCCCCTCCTCCCCCCCCACCACCCCCAGCTCCTCCAGCCCCTCCTGCCCCTCGGTTCGACATCTATGACCCCTTCCACCCCACCGACGAGGCCTATTCCCCACCGCCTGCTCCGGAACAGAAGTACGACCCCTTTGAGCCTACTGGCTCCAACCCCAGCTCATCAGCGGGGACCCCCTCTCCTGAGGAGGAAGAAGAGGAAGAAGAAGAAGAGGAGGAGGAGGAGGAAGAGGAAGAGGAGGAAGGCTTGTCCCAGAGCATCAGCCGTATCTCTGAGACCCTGGCGGGCATCTACGATGACAACAGCCTGAGCCAGGACTTCCCAGGTGATGAGAGCCCCCACCCGAACCCCCAGCCCCCGCAGTCAACTGTAGCCCCTGTTACACCGCCACAAGTGGACTCCACCCGGGCAGACGGAGCCATCCGTCGGCGAGTGTTTGTGGTGGGGACTGAGGCAGAGGCCTGTCGAGAAGGCAAGGTCTCAGTGGAGGTGGTGACAGCCAGTGGAGCTGCCCTGCCACCCCCCTTGCTGCCACCTGGTGACTCAGAGATTGAGGAGGGTGAGATTGTCCAGCCTGAGGAGGAGCCCAGGATGGCGCTGTCCCTCTTTCGAGCCAGCAGCCGTGTTGCCCGCCCTCCTCCCACGGCCCCAGCCACCCCCACAGCCCAGCCCCCACCTCCGCCGCCTGTCCCCCGAGCCCCAGAAGGAGATGACTTCTTGTCTCTGCACGCCGAGTCGGATGGCGAGGGTGCCCTGCAAGTGGACCTGGGGGAGCCAGCCCCTGCACCACCACCCTCCGATGCACGCTGGGGTGGCCTGGACCTCCGCCGCAAGATCCTGACCCAGAGGCGGGAGCGCTACCGCCAGCGCTCGCCCTCCCCGACCACCGCTGCTCCAGCCGGCCCGCCAGCCCGAAAGAAATCACGGAGGGAGCGCAAGCGCAGTGGAGAGGCCAAGGAGGCCACCTCATCCTCATCGGGCGCAACACCAGCCCCGCAGGCCCCAGCCTCACCCTGGGACTCCAAGAAGCACCGCTCCCGGGACCGCAAACCCGGCTCCCACACCTCCTCGTCCACCCGCCGCCGCTCTCGGTCCCGCTCTGCCCGCCGCCGCTCACGCAGCCCGGACCGCCGCCGTGGGGGCAGCCGCAGGTCTCGCTCCCGGGAGAAGCGGCGACGGAGGCGGCGCTCGGCCTCCCCGCCCCCGGCTACCTCCTCCTCTTCGTCCTCAAGGAGGGAGCGGCACCGAGGCAAGCACCGAGAAGGGGGCGGCAGCAAGAAGAAGAAGAAGCGGTCTCGGTCCAGGGGTGAGAAGCGGTCTGGGGACAGTGAGAAAGCCCCGGTGCCGGCCCCGCCTCCCTCAGGCTCTGCTTCCTTAGGCGGGGAACGCGACAGCCGCCGCCGGGGTGCCGTGCCGCCCTCCATCCAGGACCTCACAGACCATGATCTCTTCGCCATCAAGCGGACTATCACCGTGGGCCGGCCCGACAAGTCCGACCCCCGAGGCCCCTCACCAGCCCCGGCCTCGTCTCCCAAGCGCGAGGTCCTATATGACTCGGAGGGACTGAGCACCGAGGAGCGGGGCGGCAAGAGCAGCGAGAAGGACCGGCGCCGCTCGGGGGCTGCCTCCTCCTCCTCCAGGGAGAAGGGATCGCGGCGGAAGGCGCTGGATGGGGGGGAACGGGACCGGGACAGAGATCGGGACAGGGACAGGTCATCCAAGAAGGCCCGGCCTCCCAAGGAGCCGGTGCCTTCCTCAGGACCCCCGCCCAAGCCACCGGTCAGCAGCGGCTCCGGCTCCTCCTCCTCCTCATCATCCTCTTCCTCCCGGAAGGTGAAGCTGCAGTCCAAGGTGGCAGTGCTGATCCGGGAAGGTGTCAGCAGTACCACGCCAGCCAAGGAGGCCACATCGGCCAGCCTGGGCTCCATTGGAGTCAAGTTCAGCCGCGACCGCGAGAGCCGCTCCCCCTTCCTCAAGCCCGATGAGCGGGCCCCTGCTGAGGTGGCCAAAGCAGCTCCGGGCAGCACCAAACCCAAAAAGACCAAGGTTAAGGCCAAGGCTGGGGCCAAGAAGGCCAAGGGGACCAAGGGAAAGACCAAGCCATCCAAGACCAGGAAAAAGATTCGCAGTGGGGGCAGCAGTGGCGGCCCTGGGGGCCCTGTGACTTTGAAGAAGTCCAAGGCAGATAGCTGTAGCCAGGCGGCTGGAGCCAAGGGGGCTGAGGAGACTTCCTGGTCTGGGGAAGAACGGGCAGCCAAGGCTCCCAGCACCCCACCCCCCAAGGCAGCCCCTCCGCCCCCTGCCCTCACACCAGACTCGCAGACTGTGGATAGCAGTTGTAAGACACCTGAGGTCTCCTTCTTGCCTGAAGAGGCTACTGAGGAGGCTGGAGTCCGAGGTGGGGCAGAGGAAGAGGAGGAGGAGGAAGAGGAGGAGGAAGAAGAAGAGGAGGAAGAGGAGCAGCAGCCTGCCACCACCACAGCCACCAGCACAGCTGCCGCTGCCCCAAGCACGGCCCCTAGTGCAGGATCCACAGCTGGTGACTCAGGGGCAGAGGATGGGCCAGCCACCCGTGTCTCCCAGCTGCCCACGTTGCCCCCACCCATGCCCTGGAACCTTCCTGCTGGTGTGGACTGCACTACCAGTGGTGTCCTGGCCTGTGAGTGTCCCTGGGGGTGGGGGGAACAGGGCAGTCTGAGGCAGGCAGAAAATATCAGGGAGGATGAGGTCATATGGGGACAGACTTGTAAGTGGTGGGGATGCCTTGGAAAGGGGGGTTGTGTAGTGATCTGGACTATAGGGCCATGGGTGGGCAAATGCTGATCAGGGTCTACCCAGGAGGCTTCTAGATCTTTGAGTGTGAAAGCAGAGCAGACAGGCAAAGGGTGGCTAATGCAGTACATGCTGGAGAAGGGGGACGTGTCCTGGAGTCCTCTTAGAGGTGGACTGGTATAGAATTGGTGGAGTGTCCAGAAAGAAGGATGAGCAAGGAGCAGTGTCCCTTAGGGGATGTGCTAGGTCAGAGAGGTGGGAGAGAAGCTAGGACTGGCTATGGGGGCTCAAGAGACACAATCTCACTTTGCCGTCACCTTGTCACTGATGAACCTAGCTACCCACACCCCCCACATCATGCACACACATTGAGTCCCAAGAACATGGAGGATGTGGGGTGGCTCTTCAGTGGCCCAGGTCCCCTTTTCTTAGTTTTGAGCCTGGGCCTTCAGGCCTGTCCAGGGCCCGGGGCAGGAGATGGCAGCAAGTAGACGGGCTACGTTCACAGTCTCATCTCCCATCAACCCCCATTCTACCTGTCGTCAACTCTGCCTCCTGCAGTGACTGCACTTCTCTTCAAGATGGAAGAAGCCAATCTGGCAAGCCGAGCAAAGGCCCAGGAGCTGATCCAGGCCACCAACCAGGTGGGCTCCCCAGGGGAAATAGTCTCCATGGCCCCTTCTCTTGTCCCCCACCTTGGGTTAGGAGAGAAACTAAACTTCCAGTAGGCCTCAGGGAAAGTTATTGGCCAGAGGTGGAGTTTGTTGCCCTTGGGACTTGGGAAGTCAGGTGGGGGTGATTGGGGTACATGTTTTCTCTTCCCTTCCACCTCCCTTTGTTCATTCTCCAACCTCTTCCACAGATCCTCAGCCACCGAAAGCCACCCTCCAGTCTAGGGGTGACACCAGCTCCGGTGCCCACTTCCCTGGGTCTGCCCCCTGGTCCCTCCAGCTATCTGCTCCCTGGCAGCCTTCCCCTGGGGGGCTGTGGCTCTACCCCTCCCACTCCCACTGGGCTGGCTGCAGCGTCTGACAAGAGAGAGGGCAGCAGCAGCTCCGAGGGACGAGGGGACACAGACAAGGTGAGCTGGGCTTGGGGGACTTGGGTTGATGGTTACAATTTGCAGAGACCAGGAGCAGACACTGAGATGCAGGGACCCACGGAGAATGGCAGAGACTGGAGCCAGCAGATAAGGCTTTAGATTAAAAAAAAATGTTAAGTTGTTAAATTATAAGGAACTAAACTTTCACTCAAACAGATGAATAGGAAATGGGTGCTGGGCATATTTTTCAAAAATGATCTGTGCACACTTAAGTACATATATCAAGAGAGATAAAGACGTAAGCACATCTGCGTGCACGCATGCCCACTACAGACCATCCCTTCCACCCCTTCGTAGCCCACATTGATTTCTCCCCATCTTTTCTTTCCTCTTTTTACTTTTGACAAGAGACAGAGAGAGGGACAAATAGGGACAGATGGACAGGAAGGGAGAGATGAGAAGCATCAGTTCTTTGTTGAGGTTCCTTAGTTGTTCATTGATTGCTTTTTCATATGTGCCTTGACCGGGGGGCTCCAGCCGAGCCAGTGACCCCTTACTCAAGCCAGCGACCATGGGGTCATGTCTGTGACCCTACGCACAAGCCTGCAACCCTGCACGCAAACCAGGTGAGCCCATGCTCAAGCCAGATGACCTCTCACTCAAGCCGGCGACCTCGGGGTTTCAAACCTGGGTCCTCTGCATCCCAGTCCAATGCTTTATCCACTGTGCCACTGCCTGGTCACACTCCCCAGCTTTTCATGTATGGGGAAGGATGGTTGACAAAAATCAAACATCTGCTAGACAGAAGGAGGAGGAATGGATGCTGGCCAAACACAAACAGGTTATTCCATTGCATCTGGCTCCTTCTCTTAGGCCTTGGATCCAACAGCCTATTGCCACATGGTGGCATTTTCTACCTCTTACACACTTTGTGTATAGTGCCAGAGGGAAAGCAGAATAAAGCCCAATATGAGGGGCCCTGGCTGGCTGATACACCAACATCGTGGGTTTGTTCCCCAGTCAGGGCATGTGCAAGAATCAACCAGTGTATACATAAATAAGTGGAACAAAAAAAATCGATGTTTTTCTCTCTCTCAAAATTCAGTTGAAAATAAAGTCCCATATGAGAGACAGTGGGGATAGTGGCAGAAGCATAGCTTGATTGTCACTGGGGCATGGCACACGCCATGGGCTGCAGGACAGGAACGGTATGAACCCTGTGACAGCAGCAGGTTCCTTCTACCCCCGTGAAGCTGTTTCCTGCCTACTGTCCCCTTGCCATATCTGTGATGGCTGTGGGGAGCAGTCCGCTTTCTCCGTAGAAACCCACTTCCTGTTGGGTTAGGGAGACTTGAGGACGCTCCAAGCTAGCTGGTGGCTCTCCGAGCAGGGGCACTGCCCGAGCAGCCCAGGAACTTAGCAGTTTGCATTCTTGTCCTGTCGTCTGAGCTATTGGCCCTAAAGTCTGAAGTGTCCTTCACTTGTCACATCTCAGTTTACCATCTTCCCTCAGCCCTGACTCAGGAAGACCTCTTCCCACATTGGTTCTTGGGGTGACTGTCCCTTGTGCCTGGAGGGAGTCCACAGCAGAGACTGGCTCCTCTCTGAATGCATTGTTCTGCTAGAGGCATCCTACCCGTCGACCTTTGCAGAGATCTCACTTGGGGTTGTGGCAAGAGTTAGGGGTCTCTCAGTTGCTCTTTGTTTTGTCCCCCCAGCCATCACCCTTAGAACAGCCACAGCTCCCCTTGATTGACTCCTTGCTGTGGCCTCCATGTGTGTCACCTCAGCCTTCTCCATGAGTACTGTCCCCATTTTATTAGTGAACTACAAAGGGGTTTGGTCCCTTGTCCAGGCTGCAGGTGGTAGAACCAGGATTCCAGCACAAACATGTCACCTCCCCGCCCACCTAGTAAGTCCTGGACCCCCAGCACCCCATGGCCCCACTGTCCACTCAGGAGCCAGGACAGTGTTTTGAAGCATGCCCCCTCCAGAAAAGCTTTGACATACTTTCTTGCTGTGATCAGACTAAGTCTTGTAGAGTCTCATAAAAATAGTCATAGCCTGACCAGTGGTAGTGCAGTGGATGGAGCATCCCAGCTTGAGCACAGGCTCACCAACTTGAGAGTGCAGGGTAACCAGCTTGAGCGTGGGATCATAAAGATAATCCCATGGTTGCTGGCTAGAGCCCAAGGTCGCTGGCTCAGCTAGAGCCCCCTGGTCAAGGCACATATGAGAAGCAATCAATGAACAACTAAACTGCCACAACTATGAGTTGATGCTTCTCGTTTCTCTTTCCCCCCTTTTTTTCTTTTTTCTCTCTCTCTTCCCCTCTCCCCCTCAGTAAAAACAAAAACAAAAGGGACAGTCATAACTGCTTGGCTACAATCTTATTTCCCCACCAGACTGTGCACTTTGTGAGGGCAGAGAACACATGTATACTGGTCACGGCCACCTGGGGAGGCCGGAGTTCAGCCTAGAGGCCATGCTCATTGACATTCAGAGTCCTGGGCCTAGCCTGTGGTCCAGGGTGACTGCAGCATGGAAAGCATTGGCAGACCGTAAGCAGGACTTCCACCTCCAGGAGTTGGTGGGTGGTCAAGGAAGCTGAACTGGCAGGCAGGTAGTGGAGGCAGCGGTTCTGCAGGAATTCACCTGGCCCTTTTGTCACCCTGTCATCCCCCACACCAGTATCTGAAGAAACTGCACACGCAGGAGCGGGCGGTGGAGGAGGTGAAGCTGGCCATCAAACCGTACTACCAGAAGAAGGACATCACCAAGGAGGAGTACAAGGACATCCTGAGGAAGGCCGTCCACAAGGTGGGCCCAGAGGGGGACAGATACACAGAGACGTACACAGATGAGGAAACTGAGGGATGGTGGGCTAGTCTGGAAGGTGAGGAGGGTGACAAGATTTCCTCAAGTTCACCCAGACCTGTTCTGCTGGCATCAGGATAAGTAGGGATATTGGCCTAGACACTGGGGAATGCCTCCTCTCCAAGTCCCAAGCTGTGTTCAGCAGTCTAGGGGGACCGGGAGGCTGGCGGTGACCGCACCTGCCCTCACCCCCCAGATCTGCCACAGCAAAAGCGGGGAGATCAATCCAGTGAAGGTGAGCAACTTGGTGCGGGCCTACGTTCAACGCTACCGTTACTTCCGCAAGCACGGCCGCAAGCCAGGGGATCCCCCAGGGCCCGCACGGCCGCCCAAGGAGCCAGGGCCCCCTGACAAGGGTGGCCCAGGCCTGCCCCTGCCCCCTCTCTGAGACTCCCAGCCCTCACTTCCCTCCTCTGCCTCTTCCGAATTCTGGACGTATTTATGGCTCTGCCTCCCTCCCCTCTCCCCTCCAGCGGGGTGATTGGGGAAGAGGAGAGCCCCTGCCCAGCCCCGCGCCCATCTTCCTGTCCCTGGGCCTGTCCCTATTGCCCTCCTCTCTGTTCATGTCCCTCCCACGATTTCATTAAAGATTTCATGAAATATTAGCCCCAAAGCCCATAATTTTAGCCCTTTCTTTCCTGAGACCAATTTGGGAAAGGGTTGGGGGAGGGGCACGTAGGAGGCTTGATCTGAGGGTGGTTAGCAGGGAGACCAGACTGTGTGGATTGGGGCATATGCATTCTCTTCTCTGGGCCTGTTTCCTTGCCTATCAAGTGGTTGTGAGAATTAAGTAAGTGGGACCCAGGCAGCTGGAGCACTTAGAACCCTACCTGGTGCATTGGAAGCCGTTGCAACGGACAGAGCAGTAGTCCCAGGTGCACCTGGTCAGTTATCTTCCAAGCTCAGGGACCTAATTGCTGCTTGTCTGCCCTGGAAGTGCATGTCCCCCATTGAGCCCACTGGGGTGACTGAATCCACTCTTCTGAGATGGAGAGGGAAACAGACACTATAAGGGCCACATGCTGTCTCAGGACAGTGCTGGCCTTGTGCCGTTGCCCAGAACCCAGGCGTGGTGAGAAAAGGCAGTAGTGCCCGGTCACTGGAGCATGTGGGCTCCAGGGGTGGGGCTCAGATCCTTGACAACTGCCCATCCCAGCCCCATGCAGAGGGGAACCCATGACCCAGAATGGAGGGCTTGCCTGAGGTCACCCAGCAGGAGTTGGGAGACCCAAGTCCACCAGTGACAGGATGGCCCCTTGGCCTTGGCCCAGCGGCCCCAACACAGTGCCTTGCCCTCATGGAGGGAACACCTGAGTCGTGGGTGGCTTGCACTGAGGCCTGCAGACAGAATAATGCCTAGTTTGGGTCAGGGCTGGCTTGGGGACACCAAACACCAGACACAAGTGGTGGCCATGGCAAGAACTAGTTTATTAGTTGAGGTGAGGAGCCAGCACCCACGAGTGGTGGGCTCAGACCTCCCAGTGACCTAGAAGTCCATGTCCTCGACCAGGTCCTGGAGGTAGGCCTTGTATTGGTCCGATGTGAGGGAGAGTGGGAGGCTGTTGGAAATGTGCAGGTCCACAGTGTTCTCCAGCGAGGAGGCACCCCCTGCTCGCGCCATTTCTAGCAGGGCCCTGAGACATGTGGGAACAACCTGCAGGAGTTGGGGAAGAAACGCTGTCAAGGGAAGCACCAAATAGTGTCTACTCTAGGGGGTGGGGTTGAGTGGCCAACTTCCAGTAGCTCCCACCACAACCAAATATGAACTCTTAGGCCCAGGGTTGCTGGGAGTTGTAGTTTCCCTGTATTCACAACTTCTGGGAGACCAGAGAGGGTTCCCAGAAGCTAGGGCTGAGCAGCTGGTGTCAGGATTCCTGGGAGCTATAGTTCCTCACAGAGGCTGCTGGGGCTTATAGTTCACCAACTCCCACATGGCTCTAGAGTTAGGCCATGAGGGGGACACCCAGAAGCTCCTGGGGATGAAGAATGGTGGTTGCAGAGACTTAGAGGTTCTAGTTTCTCCTGGGGCTTCTGGGAATTATATATAGTTCCTGGGAGCAACCTATTCCCTTTAGAAGATCCACCCCAATTCCAGGAGCCCAGGGCTGCAGGCACCTTGACCATCACTAGCCTCTTGGTCCACGGCTGGTCCTTGGGCCATGACTCCCCCACACAGAACCAGAGTGTGTAGCGTGGTGATTGTCCGCTTCCTTCGATGAAGGTGATCAAATCTGGGGACCCAGGATCCTAGTCAGGGATGGGAGGACCTCTACCTGACCCTCTAAAACCTGAGTAATATCCCACCTTCTCTAACCTAAAGCCTGAGCCTGACCAGGCGGTGGCGCAGTGGATAGAGCGTCAGACTGGGATGCTGAGGACCCAGGTTCGAGACCCCGAGCTCGCCAGCTTGAGCGCGGGCCCATCTGGCTTGAGCAAAAAGCTCGCCAGCTTGGACCCAAGGTCGCTGGCTCGAGCAAGGGGTTACTTGCTCTGCTGAAGGCCCGCGGTCAAGGCACGTATGAGAAAGCAATCAAGGAACAACTAAGGTGTAACAACGAAAAACATGATGGTTCTCATCTCTCTCCGTTCCTATCTGTCTGTCCCTATCTATCCCTCTCTCTGACTCTCTCTCTCTTTCTCTGTAAAAAAAATAAATAATAAAAAATAAGTAAAGCCTGAGATACCTCTGCCATCAAAACCAGGGGGCTGCTGCCTGTCCAGGTGGTGACACAATGGATAGAGCATCAGTCTGAGACACTGAGGACCCAGATTTGAAACCCCAAGGTCACTGGCTTGAACATGGGATCATAGACATAGTTGTTGGCTTGAGCCCAAAGGTAGCTGGTTCAACAGGAACCCCAGTGAAGGCACATATGAGAAAGCAATCAATAAGCAACTTATTCGATACTTCTCATCTCTCTCCCTTCCTGTCTATCTGTCCCTTTCTGTCTCTCACATGTGCCTAAAGGGGGGGGTGTGTGTGTGTGTGTATTGATTTGGATACAGTCCCCATAGTTCTATGTAATTCTAGTACAAACAGAAGTTCCTCTCCCCACCCCCCATCAGGGTAGGGCTGGAAGATTTCTCACCTCCCACAGCCTCAACATTCAGGGGGGTAAACAGGCCCACATGGGAGATCCACTCCCAAAGATGGATAGGCAGTTGACAGTTACTACTCTTTAACCCCCTCAGGGCCACACTGTCAAGTATGTAGCCATTAGCCACTATAGCTATTTAAATTGTAACTAATTAGCCTGACCAGGTGGTAGTGCAGTGGATAGAGCTTCGGACCTGGATGCGGACTTCGGACTGGTCGCCAGCTTGAGCACGGGCCCATCTGGCTTAAGCAAAAGCTTGCCAGCTTGGACCCAAGGTCGCTGGCTCCAGCAAGGGGTTGCTCGGTCTGCTGAAGGCCCATGGTCAAGGCACATATGAGAAAGCAATTAATGAACAACTAAGGTGTCGCAACGAAAAACTAATGATTGATGCTTCTCATCTCTGTTCCTGTCTGTCTGTCCCTGTCTATCCCTCTCTCTGACTCTCTCTCTGCCCCTGCAAAAAATAAATAAATAAATAAATGGCAACTAATTAAAATACAAATAGGTTAACACTCACTGCTCAGTTACCCTCATCTCACCTAAGTACTCAACAGCAGTATGTGTCTAGTGGATATCCTATTGGACAGTGCAAAGAAAGTTCTATTGGCTGGCAAAACCCTATGGGATCTTTCTGTCTGTGTGTCCATTGTAATTGGTAATGATGATGACCACTAAAACAGCTAGTTCTCTTAGTGCCTCCTACCAGCTCTGGGCAGGAAGGGGGACACAGTTCTCAGACTTGATACACTCAGAGCAGCGCAGTTTGTTTGTTTGTTTGTTAATTTTTATTTTATTCATTTTAGAGAGGAGACACAGGGAGAGAGAGAGAGAAAGAGGGGAGGAGCTGGAAGCATCAACTCCCATATGTGCCTTGACCAGACCAGTGCAGGGTTTTGAACTGGCGACCTCAGTGTTCCCAGGTCCACGCTTTATCCACTGCGCCACCACAGGTTAGGCCTTGTTTGTTTTTAAGCACAAAAGAGAGGGACAGGAAAGGAGAGAGATGAGAAACATCAACTTGTTGCAGCACCTTAGTTGTTCATTGACTGCTTTCTCTTAAGTGCCTTGACAGTGGGGAGAGGGGGCTCCAGCCAAGTGAATGACTCCTTGCTCATGTCAGCAACCTTGGGCTTCAAGCCAGTGACTATAGGATTTTGAACCTGGGTCCTTAGTGTCTCAGGCTGATACTCTATCCACTGTGCCACTGCCGGGTTAGGCAGAGCAATGCAGTTTAAACTGCAGGCAGGGTAACAAGATCCTGAAAGGTCTGATCCCAGGGTTCTTAACCACTGGGACCCCCTCTTCACAGCCAAGGAAGGCCTACCCCACTTACCTGTCACAAATGGCCTCAGGTCGAACACGCCTGCTTCTTTGTCCTTGGGGACCTCACCATCAGGCCCGTGCCCACTGTTGGGGAGGAGCTCCTCGCCCATGGCCCAGTATGTGGCTGTGTGGCAGTGCCCCAGCCTCTGGGCCCAGAGCTGCTGCCCTGCCCTCCACAGAGCTAGTCCCCCGCCCAGGCTGTTCAGCACACGGCTCACGAAGCCTATCACGCCCCTGTCTGTCAGGAGCGCCCCGGGGTCCGGCAGTAATATTGGCTGCTCAGGCAGTGTCCTGTCCCCTGCTTCTGACCCCACCAGCCGCAGGCCCTGCGGGCAGAAGACAGTCTGCTGGAAGACTTGGCGGCCCCGGTAGAAGGCGGTCACCTCGAACTCCCACTCTGAGCAGCAGCAGCAATGTGGAGAGATATTGAGAGAGAGTCAGGGGCTCATCACCCCAGACCGGCCCCTCCCAGCCCATGGCTCGCACTCACCTTCCTCGGGCACCAGTAGCCGCCTCAGTGGGTTTTCGGGAGGTTCAGAGTTTTCGTAGGGAGCCAGGATATCTAAGTTAGGGCTCAGCAAGAGCTGAGGGGGGTGTTCAGGAGCCACAGCCAAGCTCAAGGGCTCCTCATTTGGGATTGGGCCCAAGGCCATGTCACTCAGTAACCCCTCCAGAATGTCTTCCTGGAGAGAAAATAAAGATTCCATGCATTTCCACAGCATTTTCTAGAGACTCCATATGGACCAGACCTTGTGCTCAACATTATGGGGACCCAGAAAGGAGACAGTCTTGAGCTTTGCTCTCAATGGGCTTCCAGTCTAGGGGAGAGACAGCCGTGGGCACAGACAACAAAATGTATGCTGGGTGCTATGATGGCCCCGGGGAAGCAGCTGATTCCAGCCCAAGGATCTGGCTCCCTGCAAGCAAGGCCTGGGCAGTAAGGTATGGACGGAATTTCAGAGGGGACTTTTCCAGCCACAGACATCAGCAAGATCAAAGGTACGGAGTTTCCGAGTTCCCAAGAGGCTAGAGAGCGAGGAATGCAATAAAAAGTGTGTTACAGCCTTGAATGCCTGGTGATAACGGAATTTTCTCCTGAGGGCTGTGAGCAGAAGAGGGATAGGGTCAAGTGAGGGACAGAGAGGGAGAAGGCTGAGGTGATGGCCCATGGGGAGAAGATGAGGCCTGAACAGGTCCATGGGGACACAGAGGAGTTGGGACAGAAACTGAGGGCAGGACGGTCAGGCACATGCTTACCTGGGTATCAGAGGTGCTGCATCTGGTGTCTGGAGAGGTCTCCAGCTCAGGAAAGTCCATACCTCCTGGTGAGAGAGGTGGTGAGCAGAGAGGGGGTGCTAGGGACTCTCAGAATCCCACCCCTCCATGAAAAGCCCCACGTCCAGCACACCTGAGTTCACAAACTCATAGATCTTGTGCGGGTCGTGGGGATCTTTGCTCCGGTCCTCAGCTAAACGCAACCCTTCCTTCCGGTTCAAGGCAGACCTGAAATTCCTCTTCCAGGTTGGCAGGTCAGGCTTGTCCTTCCCAGGATTATAGGCACCACTGGCCTCCGCCCAGGCCTGGGGGACCAGTGGTGCCAGGATAGAGGAGAAAATGATTCAGACCCTACCCCAGGGTCAAAACCATCTGTCTTCTCATCTTAACACCAACCCCTTTCCCCTGGCACATTTCTAACTTGGCAAGGTTCTATTCCAAACTCTTGGATTCTGTGCCCGAACTTCTCCTACCTTAACCTTTCTTTTCCTTTCTTTTTTAAGACTTTATTTATTCATTTTTGGCGGGGAGCGGGGAAGGGGGTAAGAGCAGGAAGCATCACCTCACATATGTGCCTTGACCAGACAAGCCCAGGTTTTGAACCAGCAACCTCAAGAGTTCCAGGTTAACTCTTTATCTACTGTGCCACCACAGGTTAGGCCTTAAACTTTAAAAAAAAAAAAAACTTGCTTTCTAAAAAGAAAAAAAAAACAGCCAGATAGCTCAGTTGGTTAGAGCATCGTCCACAAGCACAGAGGTTGCTGGTTCAATCTCCAGCCAGGGCACATACAAGAACAGATTGATGTCCCTGTCTCTCTGACTTCCTCTCCCCTTGTAATCAATACCATAAACATTAAAAACAATAATAATAAAAATAAACTTTTGCCTTCTAAGCCAACTTTCCAGGTCCTACTGGGTGTCTAACTGTGCCACCAACCTGCCCCAGGTAACCTTCTGTAACAACCCCACTCGAACTGCCTTTACCACCACTGGTGTATCCTAATTTAGTGGGAAATAACCTCAGCTTTGGCCCAGTCTGGCCTCTTATTTTCCAAGATTCGCCCCGAGAATTCAACATACAGGAGCCCCACCCCAGCAAGTCCTGAAGCCCCAAGATACATTTCCTTCACGGTCTGACCTGCTTTTCTGGTTCTGTCCCCAAACCCGGTCCCTCCAATCCTGCAGCTACCTGATTTATCAACCGTCCTAACCCCACCCCATCCCATTCTAATTCCAACCCACGGAGTTCACCCCACCCTGTGGCAGCTTCGGGTTTCCTGAGGCTCCTCTCCCACGCACCTGGAAGATACCGAAGTCCTCCTGCTGGGCATCTTGCCTCAAGCCGTGTTTCCAGGGAATGCGGAAGCGCTTGCGGCTCTGGTCCAGCCAGGCCACACCCTCAAGCTGCCCCCCATCCAGCTGCGACACCAGCCAAGGCAGGATCCGTGGCTTTTGGGTTCCCATGGTTGGGCCTACGAATAAAAAGAGCAGTTCGTGGCGCAGCCAGGCTCAGGCCCACCTGGCCCGAGAGCGCTACACCCAGATCATCCTCTCAGGGCCACAGCGCAGGTCCCTCACGTATATGTTCTTAGGTTACAAACAGACCTCCCGCCTCCATCCTCCAGAGAGGCTCCCCAACTCAGTGTGGACTCCCTCCCAAATCCATTTTAGGACTTCCTCGTTTCCCCAGCTTCTATGCAAACCCATCTACCCCCTCAATTCCTCCAACTCAGATCCTTCCTTGTTCCATTGTAACCCTCTCCCCCTCTCTCCCCACCACCCAATGCAGGTACCCCACTTCCAAGGTGGAACCTAACCACAGACACTACTCACCTGTACACCTCTACCTCCCGCACCTATCCCAGTGTAGACCCTCTTCCACAGTTCCCCCATATAAGGTCCCCTCACCCATTTCCACCACAGGCCTCCATCCACAATAACCCCCGGACAGCCTCTTCCGTCAGGACGTGCTCCATACTCTAGAGTGGACTGTCTCCAATCTCTTTTACCCTCTCCGGCACTTTTTCTTATTTATTGATTTTAGCGAGAAAGAAAGAGGGAGGGAGAGAAAGAGAGAGGAACATCGATCTGTTCCTGTATGTGCCCTGAGGATCGAAGTGGTAGTCTGCGCTCCGGGACGATGCTCTACCCAACAGTGGTCAGGGCTCCCCTTCTTCTGTGTATCCCCGCCACACACCGGCCGCTGCTTCACTTTCTGCCCTCCTTGCTTCACTTTCCACAGCCCCCTACTATCATTGCAGAACCATCCTTCCTCCCGTTCTTCACTTCTGGACGCCACCAACTCCCCAGCTCTTCCGTGTTACCTACCTAGCGGGGCGGGGCGGGAAGGGTGCTAGGTTCCAGCCCTTTGGGGTTCGGTAGCTCTCGAACTCGCAGCTGCACCCAACCCTTCTGTCAGCTGAGCTTTAGAGCGGAGGAGCTTTGTTTTATACCGATTTCTTGATATAAAAACGATTTCTCGTCATTTGGTTGACAAACTCCAAAGAGGAGGATCCCAAAGCCCAGCAGACCCTCCTCTCCCATGCCCTTTTTAGGCCTTCCGGCCACCGGCATGCCGGGAACGCCACATGCAAATTAGGCAGGCACCCAGCACCCCTCCCCCTCTACATTTGGGCCGTCAAGCCAAATGCGCAGGCGCGGGAAAGTGGCGCTAATAAAGAGAAGTTTATACAAGTTTAGTGAAGGAGGCGGCGGCGGGGCCTGGGACCAGGTGAGTGGGGCGTTAGTGAGGGCTGAGGTGAGAGGGGAAGAGGAGAGGGCCAAGATGCAGGAGCACACCAGTCTCGCTTCTTCGACATCCAAGCGTGCTGGATCCTCAAAATACTGTGCCAGCCTTAGATAGTGGAACTACATCTCCCAGCAGGCCGCGCGGCGACCAAGTGCGAACCGAGTGGAATGTTGGCCATGAAGCCTGCTGGGATTGGTAGTTCCTATCCTGTAACGGCTTAAATAGCTTGGCATTTACCCGCAGAATCAGAAGTTGAAGCCTCAAGCCTACTCTCTCGGGGACCCAGAGGTCTTAGGCACAGTTTTCTTCTTCCTCAGACTCAGGAATTTAAACCCCTAGTCCCTTCTTCTATTAGACCCAAGAATCTAGATCTCCATCCAGCTTCCTCCTCTGCCAGGATCAAGGAGTCTTGGTCCTCATCCCCCTTCTCCCTCTGGGAACTCAAGTGTGTACCTCCAGACCTCAATTCCCCTAAAAGACCTAGGAGTTCAGACCCTCAGCTTCTTCCTTCCTTGGGGACTTCCAAGTCCTGACCCCTTCCTCATTCATGGGCTAGAAGTATGGGCCCCAAGTCTTCACTTCCCGCTGAACTCCTGACCATCCCTCAGCCCCTCCCTCACAGGTGCCCCCATGGCAGGCTCAGAGGAGCTGGGGCTCCGTGAGGACACGCTGAGGGTCCTAGCTGCCTTCCTTCAGCGGGGTGAGGCTGCCGGGTCCCCCATTCCAACCTCACCCAGGTAAGAGAAGTTGCCTCCTGCCTCTGGCCTGCATGTGGTATGGACCATCTCTAACTCTTGCTCCTGGTCTCAGTCTGTCTCCTCTCCCGTCTCCTTATAACTGGCTATATTTCTTGTCCCTGGGGTTTCAGGGAGAGGCCCCAAGGGGGAGAAAGAAGGGACTGCTTGCAAGGAACCTATGGGGTCACTCTCTGAGGTCACCTTCCCCAGGAGCCCTGCCCAGGAGGAGCCAACAGACTTCCTGAGCCGCCTTCGCAGATGTCTTCCTTGCCCCTTGGGTCGAGAAGCAGTTCCCCCTGAGTCCCCTCGGCCTTGCTCCTTACCCCTTCGCCCCTGCTATGATTCACAGCCTGGTAAGAGATTTCCCTAGATCACCCCTGAACTTGCTGGGCCAGGAGCCTTGATTCTTTTTTTAAATTGATTTAGAGAGCGAGAAAGGGAAATAGAGAAAAGCATTGACTTCTTGTTCCACATTGGTTGGTTGATTCTTGTATATACCCTGATGGGGAGGTCAAACCTGAAACTTTGGCATATCAGACAGTCCTCCAACCAGCTGAGCTACCTGGCCAGGGCAAGGAGCTTTGATTAGGAAAGCATAGACAGGATAAGGAACTACAGTGTGTCCGTAAAGTCATGGCGCACTTTTAACCGGTTACACGGTCAAAAGTGCGCCATGACTTTACGGACACACTGTAGTTAAAGATCACTCAGCTAAGAGCATAGGTAGCTGTCTGGAGTCTACAACACCTACCCTCACCATTCTGAGCCCTACCCCGTCCCTGTTAGATTGCTGTTTGTCAGTTCTCTGGTTGCTTTCTATTTGTTTTCACCTTCCATACCACAGGGAGGCAGGAAGCATGATTTTCAATCAGAACTCCCTGGATGTTTGGTTACATGACTTGGAAAATCCTTTTCTTCCCTGCTCCTGTGTTTCTCCAGTAGCGAAGTAGAAATGGGGGATCATTGGCCTTGATCATGAGTGACCAACGGCTTTCCTCTAGGCCCTGGCCGGTTGGCTCAGCAGTAGAGTGTCAGCCCAGCGTGTGGAAGTCCCGGGTTCGATTGTGGGTCAGGGCACACAGGACAAGCTCCCATCTGCTTCTCCACCCTTCCTCCTCTCCTTCCTCTCTATCTCTCTCTTCCCCTCCCTCAGCCAAGGCTCCATTGGAGCAAAGTTGGCCTGGATGCTGAGGATGGCCCAGTGACCTTTGCTTCAGGCACTAGAAGGACTCCTGCAGCAACAGAGCAATGCCCCAGATGGGCAGCATCGCCCCCTGGTGGGCATGCTGGTTGGATCCCGGTCAGGTGCATGCTGGAGTCTGACTTCCTCCCAGCTTCTAACTTAGGGGAAAGAAAAAAAAAAAAGGAGTGACCAATGGCTTTCCTCTCATATGTGAGCTTGAATAGACTAGTAATGGCTATGGGAATGCTCGTTTGCAAAGGATTTCCTAGCTAGAGAGAAGAGTTCAGTGATCAGTTGATGATGCCTAAAATGGATGAGGGCTAGAGTGGTAATAGCTGGAGTGTCATGTGTTTGCTTTTCTTCAGTGGGTTAATCTTTAAGGTCCAGTTCAGCTCTAATGCTCTAAGTCCATTTTGGGGAACACCATAAAGTAGGAAAAGTACATGGGTCTTTTGTCAAGTTTGCTCACTGGATCTTAACTTACCCCATTATGAAATGGAAATCACTGCTGCCTGAGAAGGTAATTGGAAGGAAAGAATCAATAACTTCCTGATGTCCTATCGTTGGCTCTTTTCACCCAGGCACAGCTACCCCAGACTTCTATGCCCTGGTGGCCCAGCGGCTGGAACAGCTGGTCCAAGAGCAACTAAGATCCCCACCTAGCCCAGGTGAGGTGTAGAGGGGCCCTGGAGAAAAATGAGGGTAGAAGGGTCACCAGTGTTCTGCTCCCAACGGAATTCTCTTCTGCCCCTAGAGTTACAGGGTCCTCCACCCACGGAGAAGGAAGCCCTGTTGCGAAGGCTGGTGGCCTTGCTGGAGGAAGAGGCAGAAGTCATCAACGAGAAGGTGATGACCAGTCTATTCCATCCCTTAGCTAGGATAGGAATTACTTTATGATTTGGCACTGGGAATAGAAGCTGGATTTGCATTCTCATTGGATGGTCGGGTGGGACAAGGCTTTAGTGAAGGTTTGAGTGACAGAGATATGGCCAGGGCAGTACTTTAAATTTCAGACTTGTGTTGTTCTATAGAGGAGTGTGGCCTAAAGGCACGGGGTATGATAATCAGAAACAAGATCTAGCCTGACCAGGAAGTGGCGCAGTGGATAGAGCGTCAGACTGGGACATGGAGGACGCAGGTTCGAGACCCCGAGGTCGCCAGCTTGAGCACAGGCCCATCTGGCTTGAGCAAAGGCTTGCCAGCTTGGGCCCCAGGTTGCTGGCTCAAGCAAGGGGTTGCTCGGTCTGCTGAAGGCCCGCGGTCAAGGCACATGTGAGAAAGCAATCAGTGAACAACTAAGGTGCGCAAACGAAAAACTGATGATTGATGCTTCTCATCTCTCTCCATTCCTGTCTGTCCGTCCCTGTCTATCCCTCTCTCTAACTCTCTCTCTGTCCCTGTAAAAAAAAAAAAAGGAAAGAAAGAAACAAGATCTAGGAAAGAGATTGGGACCAGTTGAGGAAACAAGGGAATGTATGGTGGTAGGAGTAGGGTGTGGTTTGAAGAAAACTATCTAGAAATCTGAAGCCCTGAATTATAGACTATATGGGGGCATGGCTTAGAATGTGGGGGAAGGTCTGGCCTGTGGTGACGCAATAGTTAAAGCATCTACCTTGAACGCTAATGTCTCTGGGTTCAAATCCCTGGCCTTGTCCCCTTAAGGCTCTTACAGGAAGGAACTACTATGAGTTGATGCTTCCTGCTTCTTCCCCTCTCCCCTCTCTCTAAAAATCAATAAGAAATAAAAATAGCCTGACCAGGCGGTGGCGCAGTGGATAGAACATCGAACTGGGATGTGGAAGACCCAGGTTCGAGATCCCGAGCTCACCAGCTTGAGCGTGGGCTCATCTGACTTGAGCAAAAGCTCACCAGCTTGGACCCAAGGTCGCTGGCTCCAGCAAGGGGTTGCTCAGTCTGCTGAAGGCCCGCGGTCAAGGCACATGTGAGAAAGCAATCAATGAACAACTAAGATGGTGCAACAGCAACGAAAAACTAATGATTGATGCTTCTCACCTCTCTCCGTTCCTGTCTGTCTGTCTCTCTCTATCCCTCTCTCTGACTCTCTCTCTGTCCCTTTAAAAAAATAAAAATAAATAAATCCTAAAAAAAAAAAAAAATGAGCCTGACCTGTGGTGGCGCAGTGGATAAAGGGTCTACCTGGGAACACTTAGGTCGCCAGTTCAAAACCCTGCACTGGTCTGGTCAAGGCACATATGGGAGTTGATGCTTCCAGCTCCTCCCCCCTTTCTCTCTCTCTCTCTCTCTCTCTCTCTCTTACTCTGTGTCTCTTCTCTAAAATGAATAAAATAAAAAAGAAAGAAAAAAAAATGAAAAGAAAGAATGCAGAGGAGAGAGAAATGTCCTGCTGGAGGAGGTGGGTTTGTGGCTCTGTCCTGGAATATGATTAGTGTAAGAGCTTGGGTAATGTGTGTGGTATTATTAAATTAGGAGATCAGGGAACATACAAGATACTCAAATACATTTTCATCAATGAAATAAAAGTTGGTTTTGCATCTCATTTGCATAATCAAACAACTGCTTTGACTTGTTTGCTTTTCTGATGTTCTTGTTTAATAAAAAAAATCAAATGCTTTTTTTTATTGCTTTATACTTATTTGAAATATCCCCTAATTTTTGTGAGCAGTATACAGTGTGTCCGTAAAGTCATAGAGCACTTTTGACTTTTGACCGGTCAAAAGTGCACCATGACTTTACAGACACACTGTATTAACGATGGGTAAAGGCAAGATTGGTTTTTTGTTTTGTTTTCATTGATTTTAGAGAAAAAGGAAGGGAGAGAACAGAAACAGAAACATTGATCTGTTCCTGTATGTACCCTAATGGGGGATCGAACCAGCAACTTCTGTGCTTGCTTCAACCAACCGAGCTATGCTGCCAGGGCTGAATGCAAGGTTGTTGTAGACACTGGCCCGGCCTGGCCTGCTCACCTCTCAGGGAACAATACTACTGTGGATGTGGCTAAGAGATTAGCATTCTAGAACTCATTTACTGTAGGGTTTGGCCCTTATTAACTGCAGCCGCCTGGGCGGAGGCATAGGCTTCTTGGATTCTGGGCCACCTTCCTGCCAACAGGTTGGCAGAAACCATGGAGTCTGGTTTATGATTCCCCGATGTGATGGATAGGAGGAGCGTGGCTTGAGCTTGGTGTATAGAGTACTTTGAACCAGAACGCCACGCCCCCAGCCTCCTATTGGCTGGACACAAGGGCGGGCCCTACCTTTTCCCCTGTCCATCCCACAGCTGGCCTCGGACCCTGCCCTGCGCTGCAAGCTGGCCCGCCTCTCCGCTGGCTCTTTCGCCCGCCTAGTGGAACTGTTTTCCAGCCGGGAGGGCAGCCCTCGCCCCAGCCATGCACGTCCCTCCTTGCCATGCCCCAGGCCCCCGCCGCCTTCCCCAGAGCCCCTGGCCCGCCTGGCCTTGGCGATGGAGCTGAGTCGGCGTGTGGCTCGGCTGGGGGGAACCCTGGCTGGACTCAGCGTGGAGCACGTGCACAGCTTCACGCCCTGGATCCAGGCCCAAGGGGGCTGGGTGAGCCGGCCAAGCCTCTGTGCGCCTCCCTTTACCTTACTATAATTACTGGTGGGGCGTTTCTTTGGTTGCCTTTAAGACATCACAGGTGTTCTCCCAGCCCTCCCAATAACCTGTTCTGTATTTATTGAGCACCTACTGTACAGCAGGCACCATGGTGATGAGGGAGTTATTGTGAGGATTAAATGGGATCATCCTTGTAAGTACTTGGCACTCCATAGGCATTTGTGCGATTATCTGGTGACTCTGCCCACCTGCACGCCCTTGCCAGTGTATCCCCTGCCCACTGCTTCTGCTCAGGTCTTACCCCAGGAGGCCTTCCCTGGTCCCCATGTAAGCCAGCAGCCACCTCCACTCCCTCCTACCCCCCTCGGTCCCTCTTTGCTGCTTCACCGCCTCCCATAGCACTCTGCACCTTCAAACAGATGGTGGAAACACTCATTTACTCCTTTCCGTTGTTTCCTCCCACCCCTGACACATCAGTTTCAGCTAGACTAGGGAAGGGGGTCTTACCTTCCTTGCTCACTGCTTTCAATCCAGTGCCAGGCTCAGAGCTGGATTGGGTCCAGTGTACCTGCTGTGTGACCTTGGCAACTGCCCCCACCTCCCTAAGCACTTGTCTGCCCCTGCCCAGTGGGCACCATCTCACTTGGCCTTGTTGCTGTGGGGATGCAGTGGGAGAAGGACACGCTTCCCAGACTGGCTGGAGCTGGCCAGGTGTGTTAGAGGATCAGAGAGGGGCTGAAGCAGGGTGAGCCAGGTGAGTGATGGGGGGGTGGGGGCGGGACTCAGAGCCGAGAGCAGGAGGAGTGGTGGGTTGTACAGGGGGTGGTTACAGTGAGAACTTTGAGTTTGACTCTTGAGTCCCAAATCCCTGGACGACAGGAGGTGACTTGGGTGTTAACACTTGCGCACGTGCGCCCCCCTGGTGGCTGTGTGGGGAACATTATAGGGAGAGGGCGGAGATAGGGAGTTTGGAGGGGGTGACTGCTGGTCCAGGGGAGAGATGAGGGTAGGTTAGACCGGGGTCGGGGTAGTGGAGCGCTCTCGATTTCATTTGGTGATAGAGGTGACAGATTTTGCTGATGGAGTGGATGTGGGGGATTCAGTGGTAGGCAGGGGTCAAGCATACTGGCCCAGGCAACAGCTGGGCTGTATCTGATACTCCAGGAAACAGGGAAGAGCAGGGCAGAGGGGAAGAGGAGGAGCAGGTTTGGGGAAGAGTCAGAGATGACTGGAAGCAGTCCAGTTACGGGAGAGATGCCCTCCTACCTTAAAGCAAGATGATAATGCGTGCACAGGGGATGTGAGTGTCTGGAGCTCGGCCCAGAAGCTTGTTGATTTATAGAATTATTTTATTTCTTTAAGGAATGATAATAGGTAGGCTTGGCCAGGTACTCACCAAGGACATCAGTGGGCTGATCCCATTTAAGCCTCACAACAATCGTACAGGATTCAGTTATCATCGCAGTCTACTACAGCCTAGGGGGAAAGTCCCTCAGACAGAGGATTAGAATCAGCACTGACCCAAAGCCAGGGCTCTCCATCTTTAAAATCCCAGCACTCCGTCTTTCTCTCCCTAGTGCTCTGTCTCCGTCACCCCCCTCCGGTGCTCTGCCCACCACTCAGTCTCTGGCTTTCCCTCTGCTCTCTAGGACTCTGTCCCCACCCACCCTGGCTCTCCATCTCCCCACCCCCTCTCTGGTCTCTGTCACTTCCCCTCTCTGGTCCCTTGCCTCACCTGTCTCAGCTCACACTGGGTGGATGTGGAGGCCGTGGTGACTGGAGGCTGCCTCTGCTAACAAGGCTCTGCTGCTTTTCCCTCCAGGAGGGCATCCTGGCAGTTTCGCCTGTGGACTTGAACTTCCCCCTGGACTGAGATCTTCCTCAGCAGCTGCTGCACGCTCGAACTTCAGGTCCCCGGCCTCTTTGTGTGCATTTTGAGCCTTCCTGTTCTACTCAGGGCTGTGGAGTGGTGGCTGCCCACCCCAGTTTTGCCAAAAAGAAATTGTTCAAAAATTTTTTCATATTAAACACTTTTTCACATATTTAATTATTTGTCCTTTTATTCGAGAACTCAAGTTCTAAGTAGTGGAGATTTGGTACAGATATCGGTCTAGTTTACAAACAGATGAGGAAAGAGCCAGTTCATCCCTTCTAGAAATGTTTAATTGGAGCATCTAGGACAGGGATCAGGAACCTATGACTCACGAGCCAGATGTGGCTCTTTTGATGGCTACATCTGGCTGGCAGACAAATCTTTAATAAGAAAAAAATAATAATAATGTTAAAAATATAAAATATTCTCATGTATTACAATCCATTCATTTCCTACCCCTCATGTTCATGGTTGCGGGTGGCTGGAGCCAATCACAGCTGTTCTCCGGGACAACACCAAACTTTTATTGGATACTGCGTAACATACACGGGTAGTAGTGAGGTCAGGAAGTAAACTTCCCTCTTTTTAATCAAGTAGTCAGCTAGCTAATTGCAGAAACCCTTTTGACGAAGAGGATGGCTAAAAGAGAAAGATGAGGAGTATCGTACTTTTCAGCAAGAATGGACAGAGGAATTTGCCTTTGTGGAGAGAGCAGGTTCTGCAGTATGTCTAATCTGCAATGATAAAATTGCATCGATGAAACGGTCAAATATAAAGCAGCAATTTGACACACGCCATACTACATTTGCATTGAAATATCCAGCGGGAGACAGCAGAAAGAAAGCATGTCAAGAACTACTGTGCAGCCTGACCAAGCGGTGGCGCAGTGGATAGAGCGTCGGACTGGGGTGCGGAGGACCCAGGTTCGAGACCCCAAGCTTGCCAGCTTGGACCCAAGGTCGCTGGCTCCAGCAAGGGGTCACTTGGTCCATTGAATGCCCGCGGTCAGGGCACATGTGAGAAAGCAATCAATGAACAACTAAGGTGTCACAACGAAAAACTAATGATTGATGCTTCTCACCTCTCTCCATTCCTGTCTGTCCCTGTCTATCCTACTCTCTCTGTCCCTGTAAAAAATAAATAAATAAATAAAACATTTTTAAAAAGAACTACTGTGCAGAGTGCAAGCTAGTCAGCAGCAACTCTGTGTTTGGACCCAACAAGGTGACTGGAATTCGGCTAGCTTTGCTGGTGCTTTAGGAATTGTGAGAAACAGAAAGCCATTCACAGACGGGGAGTATGACAAAACATTCATGCTTGTTGTTGCCAATGAACTTTTTGACGACTTTATGGATAAAGACAAGATAATCAAACGAATAAAAGACATACCTCTGTCGGCAAGATCTATTCAAGATCATACCATCATGATGGCAAATCAAATTGAGGCAACACAAGTGAAGGACATAAAATACAGCACCATTCTTTTCTCTAGCTTTGGATGAATCAACAGATGTAAGCCATTTATCCCAGTTTAGCGTGATTGCAAGGTATGCTGTTGGTAACACACTATGTGAGGAAAGTCTTGCTGTTTTGCCTATCAAAGAGACAACAAGAGGGGAGGATTTTTTTTTTTTAACAGGGACAGAGAGAGAGAGTCAGAGAGAGGGACAGATAGGGACAGACAGACAGAAACAGAGAGAGGTGAGAAGCATCAATCATTAGTTTTTCATTGCCATTGGGACACCTTAGTTGTTCATTGATTGCTTTCTCACATGTGCCTTAACCACGGTCCTTCAGCGGACCAAGCAACCCCTTGCTGGAGCCAGCGACCTTGGGTCCAAGCTGGCGAGCTTTTGCTCAAGCTGGATGGGCCCACGCTCAAGCTGGCAAGCTCAGGGTCTCGAACCTGGGTCCTCTGCATCCCAGTCCAACATTCTATCCACTGCGCCACCACCTGGTTAGGGAAGAGGGGAGGATTTATTCCAGTCTTTCACTGAGTTCGCTAAAGAAAATATCTACCGATGGATAAACTTATTTCGGTGTGTACTGATGATGCTCCGTGCATGGTGGGGAAAAACAGGATTCGTAGCACTTCTTCATGAACATGAAAAGAGACCCATCCTAACTTTTCACTGCATTGTACATCAGGAGACGCTTTGTGCTCAGATGTGTGGTGAACAGCTTGGTAAGGTCATGTGGGTGGTCAACTTTATTGTTGCCCGAGCTTTAAATGATTGCCAGTTTAAAAGACTGCTGGATGAAGTTGGGAATAATTATCCTGGCCTGCTTCTGCACAGCAATGTGCATTGGTTGTCAAGAGGGAAGGTGCTCAGTCATTTCGCGGCTTATCTGAGCAAAATCCGGACTTTTCTTGAAATGAAAAACGTCAAGCATCCTGAGTTAGCTAACAATGAGTGGCTCCTGAAGTTCTACTATCTCGTGGACATGACTGAACATCTGAACCAGCTCAATGTGAAAATGCAAGGCGTTGGAAATACAGTTTTATCCCTTCAACAAGCAGTGTTTGCATTTGAAAACAAGCTGGAACTCTTCATTGCGGACATTGAAATAGGTCATTTACTACACTTTGAAAAACTGGGAGAGTTTAAAGATGCATGCACAGCAAGTGACCCTGCTCAACATCTTGATCTCCAGCAGCTAGCGGGCTTCACATGTAATCTCCTGCAGTCATTCAAAGCGCGCTTTGGAGAATTTTGTGAGCGCACTCATTTTTTTTTTTAATTTCTTTATTTCATTTTAGAGAGGAGACACAGAGTGAGAGAAAGAGAGAAAGAGGGGAGGAGCTGGAAGCATCAACTCCCATATGTGCCTTGACCTGACCAGTGCAGGGTTTTGAACTGGCGACCTCAGTGTTCCCAGGTTGACGCTTTATCCACTGCGCCACCACAGGTCAGGCAGAGCACACTCATCTTTTTAAGTTCATCACCCACCCACACAAGTGCACAGTGGATAGTGCCGACGTGAGTTACAACCCCGTTTTCTCCATCAGAGATTTTGAGCTACAAGCTGCTGACCTGAAGGCCTCAGACATATGGGTAAATAAGTTCAAGTCACTGAACGAAGATTTGGAAAGACTTGCACGACAGCAAGCAGAGTTGGCGAGCAAACACAAGTGGGAAGAAATGAAAAAACTTCAACCCGCAGACCAGCTGATTGTCAAAACTTGGAACGAGCTTCCCGTCATATACCACACACTGCAGAGTGTGAGTATTGCTGTACTGACAATGTTTGGCTCTACATATGCACGTGAGCAGTCTTTCTCACATCTAAAGAACGTTAAGACCATGCCTTACCTGTGGTGGCGCAGTGGATAAAGCCGTCGACCTGGGAACACTGAGGTCGCCAGTTCAAAACCCTGCACTGGTTCGGTCAAGACACATATGGGAGTTGATGCTTCCAGCTCCTCCCCCCTTTCTCTCTTTCTCTTCTCTCTCTCTCACTCTGTGTCTCTTCTCTAAAAAAAATGAATAAAAAAATAAAATAAATAAAAAGTCTATAAAAGGCTTCAAAAAAAAAAAAGAAAAGAACGTTAAGACCAACCTACGAACACGTTTAACAGATGGAAGTCTCAACACCTGCATGAAGCTTAACCTCACCACATATCAACCAGACTACAAAGCCATCAGCAAAACCATGCAGCACCAGAAGTTGCATTAATGGTAAGAAGTACTTTATTCATCATTGGTTAGCAACAGCATAACAACGTTATTAAAAAGAATTCAGAGACTTATTGTACTTTAAAAGTGTTGGTCTTAACATAAAATTTACTTGTATTTAGTGTTAAACATATTGTATGGCTCTCACAGAATTACATTTTAACTATTTTTGTTTCCTTAAATTTTTATTTATTCATTTTAGAGAGGAGAGAGAGATAGAGAGAAAGAGAGAAGGGGGGAGGAGCAGGAAGCATCAACTCCCATATGTGCCTTGACCAGGCAGCCCAGGATTTTGAACTGGTGACCTCAGCATTTCCAGGTCGTTGCTTGATCCACTACACCACCACAGGTCAGGCGGAATTACATTTAAAAATATGTGGCATTCATGGCTCTCTCAGCCAAAAGGGTTCCCGACCCCTGCTCTAGGAGTACCTGTCACCTGGACATACAGCATATTGAGGATTCCAGCTAGTTACATTTTCCCCCTGTTGCGTGATGGAGTTATTCCAATTTACCGTGTTGATGCTCATGGGATCTTTCCAGTGAGTTTCAGAAGTAAGCTATGCTCTTTCTTCACGAGGCACCCAGAGCACCACCCTCTTCTCATGTGTCTCCTCCCACTGCTCCTTCTGAGCCTTTTATGCTGGTTCCTCCCCACCTCTTTAAAAACTCGGGGTCTGTCACCTTTTTAGGGTGATAGCCTCTTTCAAAGAAATATGTTTGTAAAGGCGTACAACAAAATGTACAGGATTATAAGAGAAACTAATTGCAGTAAATCCTCATTACTCGCCTGTTCTATATTTGCGAATTCACCTATGCACTAAAATTTATGTGTAATCCCAAAATTAATTTCGTGAATGTGGGCAGAGCATGGACAGAGTTGCAAAGATTTGCCTCGCTTGACTTATGCCCTCTTAGCTGAGGCTGCTCAGGCAGGGCTCTGCCATCTTGTTTCAGTCCTTTTTTTTTTTTTTAAAGATTTTATTTATTCAGTTTAGAGAGAAGAGAGGGAGAGAGAGAAAGCGGGAGGAGTAGGAAGCATCAATTCCCATATGTGCCTTGACCAGGAAAACCCAGGGTTTCGAACCGGCAACCTCAGCATTCCAGGTTGACGCTTTATCCACTGTGCCAACACAGGTCAGACCTTGTTTCAGTCTTGTGCTGTAAACAAATGTGTCCAGTCCACATTTTTTTTTTTATTGATTGATTTGAGAGAGAGAGAGAAATATCGATTTGTATTTTTTTAAATTTTCTTTTTATTTATTCATTTTATAGAGGAGACAAAGTGAGAGAGAGAGAGAGAGAGAAAGGGGGGAGGACCTGGAAGCATCAACTCCCATATGTGCCTTGACCAGACCAGTGCAGGGTTTTGAACTGGCGACCTCAGTGTTCCTAGGTTGATGCCTCATCCACTGCGCCACCACAGGTCAGGCTCTATTTGTTTTTCTTTTTTTTTAATTTCTTTTTATTTTATTTATTTTAGAGAGGAGACACACACACACACACACACACACACACACACAGAGAGAGAGAGAGAGAGAGAGAGAGAGAGAGAGAGAGAGAGAAAGAGAGAAAGGGGGGAGGAGCTGGAAGCATCAACTCCCATATGTGCCTTGACCGGACCAGTGCAGGGTTTTGAACTGGCGACCTCAGTGTTCCCAGGTCGACGCTTTATCCACTGCGCCACCACAGGTCAGGCTTTAATATTTTTATTTATTCATTTTAGAGAGATGGAGAGCGAGAGAGAGAGAGAGAAAGGGGGAGGAGCAGGAAGTATCAACTCCCATATGTGCCTTGACCAGACAGGTCCAGGGTTTTGAACTGGCGACCTCAGTGTTCCCAGGTCGACGCTTTATCCACTGCGCCACCACACGTCAGGCCGAAACATCGATTTGTTGTTCCACTTATTTATGTATTCATTGGTTGATTCTTTTAGTGAGAGAGAGACAGAGAGAGGGACAGAAAGAGACAGACAAAGGGAGAGACATGAGAAGCATCTTTGTTGCAACACTTTAGTTGTTCATTGTTTGATTTCTCATATGAGCCTTGACTGGCAGCCTACAGCAGAGCAAGTGACCCCTAACTCAAGCCAGCAACCTCAGGGCCTTTAACCTGGGCCCTCTGCGTCCCAGGTCAACGCCCTGTCCACTGTGCCACTACCTGGTCAGGCATTATTAGTTGATTTTTATATGTCATGGAGTGGATTTCAGTCCAGGGCGCATGTGGGAGTCTGTTTCTCTAACTCCTCTCCTCTCACTTGAAAAAGAAGGGAAAAAAAGAGAGAGAGAGAAAAATTTGCATAACCATTTTATGCAACAACTTGGATGAACCCCAAAAGCATTATACTGGGTAAAAAGATAGACACAGAGAGTACATACTGTATAATTCCATTCATAGGAAACTTTAGCAAAGGACCTGAGTGGGGATTGAACCAGCAACCCTGGCACATTGAGACTACACTCTAACCAACTGAGCTACCTGTCCAGGGCCCGTCCACAATCTATTTAGCACCCCATGTTTCTTTGCATTTTTTTTCTTTGCATTTTTGTGCTTTCTTTGTGCTGATGTTGCTGCTTAAAAGGGTCCCAAGCAGAGCACTGAATTTCTGTCTAGTGTTCCTAAGTGCAGAAGACTAGTGTGAGCCTTGGTTAAAGAACCTTCATTCAGGCTTAAGTCATTGTATTTTAGGTGAGAGGAGGGGAGATAACGAGACAGATTCCTGCATACCTCCCAAACAGGATCCACCTGGCAATCCTGTCTTGGGCCAACGTTCGCGTACTAAGCTATTGTTAGTGCTCAGGCTGATGCACTCGGACCAGCCTCACAATCCTCAGCACCTGGAGTCACGCTCAAACCAATCAAGGGACTGGATGTGGAGGGGAAGAGGGAGAGAAATGGGAGAGGGTGGGAAAGAGAAGCAGATGGTCACTTAGG
The DNA here is from genome assembly GCA_037038555.1 of Rhynchonycteris naso. Taxonomy (NCBI): domain Eukaryota; kingdom Metazoa; phylum Chordata; class Mammalia; order Chiroptera; family Emballonuridae; genus Rhynchonycteris; species Rhynchonycteris naso. The sequence continues at coordinate 247,987,431 of CM072997.1, read as the reverse complement.
TGAGTCCTGACCGGGAATCAAACCCGAGACATCTATATGTGGGGCTGACACTATCCACTGAGTCACTGGCCAGGGCCTGGCAGTTTCTTATAAAGTGAAACACATACCTAGGATACAACTCAGCCATCAGCTCTTGGGATTACCCAAGAGAAATGACCCAAGTGTCCGTCCACAGAAGGACTTATACATGAATCTTCATAGCCACTTTATTCATAATACCCCTAATCTAGACATTAATTGGATGTCTATCAGTAGGAAAATGGATAAACAATGATACTGTTATTTATTTTATTTTTAAATTACAGAGTTTTGGGATAGTTTATCTTTTTTTTTTTTTAATTTTTTTTATTTTATTCATTTTAGAGTGGAGACACAGAGTGAGAGAGAGAGAGAAAGAGAGAAAGGGGGGAGGAGCTGGAAGCATCAACTCCCATATGTGCCTTGACCAGACCAGTGCAGGGATTTGAACTGGCGACCTCAGTGTTCCCAGGTCGACGCTTTATCCACTGCGCCACCACAGGTCAGGCTAGTTTATCTTTCTTTAAATTTCTTTTTCTCTATTCATTTTAGAGAGGAGACACAGAGTGAGAGTGAGAGAGAGAGAGAGAGAGAGAGAGAGACAGAAAGGGGGGGAGGAGCTGGAAGCATCAACTCTCATATGTGCCTTGATCAGGCCAGTACAGGGTTTTGAACTGGCGACCTCAGTGTTCCCAGGTCCACGCTTTATCCGCTGCGCTACCACAGATCAGGCAGACAATGATACTGTTATTGAAGTAGCTTGAGGCACTCTACTCAAAAATAAAATATAGTTGTTGCAAAATCATTTTATTTACTTGGAGCAAGTAAAGAAGATGAGATTCATATCCCAAAATCTGCTTCTTCAAGGGAGGCTTAGCCTTATTGCTCATATACACTATTTGGTCAATTACATGTTTATTTTTCTTTGCCTTTGGCTACACTTATCATGTTAGGTTCCTGTCCATCTAATCTTGTTTAGAGCTACATCTAAGAACTACTATGCTACATTTTAACATTTAGCAAGAATGACAGTAAAAAAACATTTAGAACTGCCCAGACCTTGAGACTCTTGTCCTGACAACACATCTGTACAATGGAATACTCCTCAGCAATAGAAAGGATTCTGTGGCCCTGGGTTGGCTCAGTGGTGTAGGGTTGGCTCAGTGGTGTATTGTTGGCTCCGATTGTGGATGTCCTGGGTTCAATTCTAGATCAGGGCACACAGAAGTGACCATCTGCTTCTCCACCCCTCCTCCTTCTTCTCCCTCTCTCTCTCTTTCCTCCCACAGCCATGACTTGATTTGTTCGAGTGCATCACCCCTGGCACTGTGGATGGCTCTGTGGAGCCTTCACCTCAGGTGCTAAAAATAGCTGGGTTGGGAGCATGGGCCCCTAAGGGTTGTCACGGAGTGGATTTCAGTCCAGGGTGCATGTGGGAGTCTGTTTCTCTAACTCCCCTCCTCTTACTTGGAAAAGAAGGGAAAAAAAGAGAGAGAAAGATTTGCATAACCATTATATGCAACAACTTGGATGAACCTCAAAAGCATTATACTGGGTAAAAAAGATAGACACAGAGAGCACATACTGTATAATTCCATTCATAGGAAACTTTAGCAAAGGACAAGGTACACCCCAGTGACAGAAAGTAAAAAGTGCTTGCTTTGGTGGGGAAGGTATTGACTGGAAAGGGTTATGTAGGAGCTTTCTGGGTGATCAGTATATTCCTCAAATTGCACTCATCTCCATTCAACTAGTAACTGTTCCTGCGGCTTGAGGAAAACTCCCCGGAGGAGATGTGTCTAAACTGTGTATAGGAGTTGGCTGACAAGAGATGTGGGTGGCAGGGGGAGGGACTTGGCAAGGGCCAAGTGGTTCGAGTGGGGTTGCTCGGTTTCAAGAACTTGGAACAGTTAAGTGGAGGGCTAGTTTTAATGCATTGACGACTGAGTCCAATTCCCGACACAGTTCGAGATCGTGAACAAGCCCTCCCTCTCTTTGGGCCTTTAAGTGCTTCAGTTTTTCTCTCACGCAAATGGGCATAAATCTCCCTTGTTCCTCTTGGACTCCCTAAGGGCTGGGAGAATCTACGGAATGGACGTTGAGTGACAGTTCTTTTGAACCAATGTGGGAAGCTAAAACCCTCCCTCCTCGTGGACCAATCGTCTTGTTTTGAGATCAACATCCCGGCTAGGCTAGCCCAAGGCCTCGTGACGTCACATTTTAGCTAAACCAGTAGCAGCTAAAAAGAGGCGGGTCATTTTGGTGATGGACAGATCTATTTCAAAATGTCCGCTAGCGCGGGGCTCGCCGGGAAGCTTTGAGGCGGTGCTGGGGTAAAGAGGCGGAATCTCCCGGTTGATTTTGCCCAATTATCAGTCGCTGATTTTCTGACAGACGGGCAAGCTGTTCCAACCCTGTTGTCTTAAGGGGGCTGGGCTCTGTACGCCAGATTGGGCGGGTTTCTTACATTTGATGGGCGTCTTTTTTTGCCCAATTGCCAAACAGTACTTTCAGATGGGCCTCCTCTGTTGCCAATCAGATCTCCTGGCGGGGTCGTGATGGGCGGGCCTAGACCCGCCGGTATAAGGCGGTCTCGGGGGAGTGCGGAGAAGGGGGGGGGTCTCGGCAACTCAAGGAGTAGGTGCGGGTGAAGATGGCGGCAGCCGAGGCCGCGAACTGCATCATGGAGGTAAGCGTCTGGAACGCCGCCGGGGCTGGGGTCGGTTTAGGGGTCGGTGCTTTATGGTTCCGTTATAATGAAGGAACTCTGAGTCGACCGATTCGGGCTAAAGGCCTCCAGCCATAGGGAGAGGAGGCCGCATGCTCCAGATCCGGGGATACCGCTTGAGTGTGGGTTCCCTCGTTTTCGGGGGCTTGCGGTATCCCGCCAAGCCGATGGTCTCTTGCCTACTCCTAGGTGGAGAAGGGCTGGGGGCGCTTCCGGCCTGGCCCCCACGTGGCCGCGGCGCGGTGGGTGGGGAGGGGGTGTGCCGAGCCTGGTGGCCCCGCGGGCTCCACGTGCGGAACAAAAGCCCCGCCCCCGGTCGGGGGAGGGGCGCCTTGGGGGGCGGGAAGGAGGCTTTCACCCTTCGGAGGCCCCCAGCCTTCCTCTCGGGGGATCTCGACATGCACCTCCAAGTGGGACTTACTTGGCGGCCTCCAAGAAGTAAAGAGTATCTTGGGAGGGGCATTGTATCTCGACCCTCTACAACCCTTTCCCAGGATCCGAGCATTTACTTAGGCATCCGTCTAGGTTTTGTGTACTTTAGAGTTAGGATTTTAGGAAGATGAAGAATTGATTCTCTCTATCCCCCCTCCCCCCCGTTTCCTGTCCCGGGATTCTCCCCTCGCTCGGGGCTTTGGGACCTGGGGGGGGGATGGGGAAGCCCCTGTGGGTGTGGGGGGGCTTCTAGTTGAAGGAGATCCTTCCCGATAAGGTGCCAGGCACCCCCTTGTGGCCATTTCTGGGTGTGTGGGAGGGATATTTTTTTCATGGGGCGTGTCCCAAAGCCCACCTCAGGGTTGGAGCTCTCCTGGATGATGGGACAGAATGTCCGTCTGCTGGGAAAGGGAATGTGATGGAGGCTGCAAGCTTGACCCCCATATCTCTTTCCTTGTCATTCGTAAAGGTGGGAGATGTACTCCCCCTTCCAGAAGCCCTGTTTGAGGGTCCTAAGCCTGGATACCTTAAATGGTTTCCCAAAATGTTGGTTCTTGTGCAGCCATGTAGGATTGGTTCCGGCGCTGTGTTTAAAGCTATTTGGAGCTTGTCTGGCGGTGGTGTCAGTGATATTGAGAAATGGGCCCCAGTGGGAAATCCCCTCCCTCACCCGCCGCCCTTCTTCATAGGCACTCTCACTGGCTTGGGAGGATGGGGGTGGAGCTTGGAGCTTCATAGGTCCTGTCCCTGACTTCTCCTTTCTTGGAGCCTAGAGGGTGGTCACAGCTGGAAGAGATATAATCTGATGGGGCCTCCGAATTTTCATCCCTTACTTAGTGGCATTCTCTGGTGTGGGAGGTCAGTTCCCCAGGGTCACTCCAATGACTCCCATCCCCCTTGGCTCTCTCCTGGATCAGGGCCTGAATGGGTGGAAGAAATATCTTCCCCAGAGGTTGTCTCAGGACTTGGCCCCGCACCTGAGGGCTTCCAGGCCTGGGATGCGAATCTGAATGGGGGTAGATGGGCTTAAGGGTCCAGACTCTGACCTATTCCTAGGGACTGCCTTGCTGGGTAGAGAGTTATAAGGGAGGAGATTGGCTCCAACTGGTTTTATTTTGGGCTTCCGGAGCTCAAGGCAGGAGCTAAGGGTCAGGGTGCCAGCCCTGGTAGGGGTGCCTTTGTGTCCCACCTCTATCCTGGAATCCTTTCATAAGAGAGACTGGTTTGCAAATGTGGCAGAGGCCCAGTGGGGACGCCCTGCCAACCCCTGTCCCACAGCTACTCATGGCACCCCAGCATGGGTGTGTGTGTCAGGAAGTGTCATCTGATCTGGGGGGATTAGATGATGAGGGGGAGTGACAGCTGACAGTGCCTATGTGCCCAGTGGGTGCCAGTTTTTCTGGGCTGGATGGGGGAGGTGTGTATGGTTAGGTGCCTGGCCAGAGAGGGGCAATGTGGGAGCGGTCCGCCATCTCTCCAGCCACAGCTGAGACAGAATCCCCTCTTTTCTCCCACACTCGTCCCACCCTTTTATGAAACAACCCTGCTTCATTACTTGATCCCTCTGCCACCATTCCCCACCAAAGAGAAGAAAAATTGCAGGAGACACCTTCCGTCCCTCAAGAGCCGGGGTCCCCTGGCCTGTCCCACACCTGGCCATTCCCAGTAGCTAATCCTTTTTCCCTGTTACTCTCTCCTAGAATTTTGTAGCCACCTTGGCTAATGGGATGAGCCTCCAGCCGCCTCTTGAAGAAGTAAATATCCTTTTGTGAGACCCTTTCCCACATAAAGATATCTTGCCACACATCAGAGCCTTTCTAGCAGTCTAACCATGATCCCTCTTGCTTCAAACCAGTTTACCTCATGCCCCCACACACTTAGTACAAACTCCCTCCAGGTTTGTGGCCCCATCTGGCCTTCCCAATGCTGTGGCTGCTTCCTTAACTCTATTTCCAGCCCCCCTCTGCCCTTCCCTGTGTCTGCCCAGTTCTGCCTTCCCCTCCCCTCCCCAGCTGTGGGCTGAGCTAGAGACGGGGGCAGAGAGACTGGAGAGATGGTAGGCGTGGCTGAGGTATCGGGGTACTCCCCTGGATGGTGCTCTGGGGGGGATCCTTCAGTAGGAATATATGGGGTTTGGGGATTTGGGGGGAGGCAAAATGGCAGGCGGGTGCTGCAAGGTTGCCATGGTATGATTTTTGGGGGGGTTATTCTAAGAAGAAGTGGAGACCTAGAAGTGTTGTTAAGAGGCCTTGGGTAGCCCAAAGGTTTTACCCACACTCCTATCCTCCCTCTCCCAGGTCTCCTGTGGCCAAGCAGAGAGCAGCGAGAAGCCCAATGCTGAGGACATGACGTCCAAAGATTACTACTTTGACTCATACGCTCACTTTGGCATCCACGAGGTGAGTGTGGACAGCTCCTAAAGGTTCTGAATCTTAAGTTAATATTTGGTAGGGCTGGAGCTCCCATGCGCACTGCCTTCCCTGTCAGCAGGCTGCCCCTCTGCGCATGCTCGGGTGCTCACCTTGGGGTCTCCTCACCCAGCTGTTGTCTTGGAGACCAATGTTATCCCAGTGCTCTTCAGGACTGCTCCTGGGAGGCATGGGTAGGAGCAGGTGTGTGTGACTGAGACTGCAGCTGGAGGTCAGGGCCTGTCGGTTTCTTCCGCCATCTAATGGCGGGCAGTGGGATTGTCCCCCACAATGACAGCTGCTCATGTCTGCTCTGCGGATAGATGGCTTCTCTACTCTTGTACACTGTAGTCTGAGGTCTCAGAGAGCAGCTGAGATCTGAGGATCCTTTTCTTGCCTTTCCTTTTTTTCCTTTTCTTCCTTTTTCTTTTTTTTTTGCTAAGGCCTCTAAAATTGTGGTAAAATATGCTTAACAAAAATTATAATTTATTTTAGAGAGACAGGAAGGGAGAGAGATGAGGCACATTAACTCATAGTTGCAGTACCTTAGTTGTCCATTGATTGCTTCTCATATGTGCCTTGATGGGGGGCGGTCTGGCTACGCTGGTGAACCTGTGCTCAAGTCGGTGACCTCAGGGTTTTCAAACCTGGGACCTCAGAATTTCACCTTGGTACTTTATCCATTGAGCTACCACTAGTCAGGCCAAAATATATGGTTTTTTAAGTTTGCAGGTCAGTGGGTTAAATTACTGAGGACTTTCAACAGTTTTTTATTACAGAAGCATAATATTTTTAAATTTTGATTTTTAAAATTTTTTTTTTAATACAGGGACAGAGAGAGAGTCAGAGAGAGGGATAGATAGGGACAGACAGACAGGAACAGAAAGAAGTGAGAAGCATCAATCATTAGTTTTTCGTTTTCCTTGCGACACCATAGTTGTTCATTGATTGCTTTCTCACATGTGCCTTGACCGCGGGCCTTCAGCAGACCGAGCCACCCCTTGCTGGAGCCAGCGACCTTGGGCTCAAGCTGGTGAGCTCGGGGTCTCGAACCTGGGTCTTCCGCATCCCAGTCTGATGCTCTATCCACTGCGCCACCACCTAGTCAGGCATAAATTTTGATTTTTAGAAATTGAAAGAGAGAGAGGGAAAAAAGTGACTTGTTTTACTTATCTGTGCACTCATTGGTTGACTCTTTTATGTGCCCTGACTGGGGATTGAACCCGCAACTTTGGCATATTGGGAAGATGTTCCAACCAACTGAGCTACCCAGCCACGTTTTACTGAGACTTTTTTTTTTACTGAGACTTTTTAAAGCCAAGGATCACTCGGGCTTAAGAGAGAATGTTAGAATCCAGTTAAGACGGGAGTTTAGTCTATCCAGTCTGGTTTTACAAATAGGGAAACTAAGTAGTGTGGAAGGGAAGTAACATGTTCCGAAGAAATAGTAGGTGGCAGGGCTGAGCTCTAACTCTCCAGTCAGTGTGTCAGAGGCCAGTGTACCCCATTGCCAGCTGAGAATGCAGGCCTCTCATGGTATGTTTGTACCCCTTCTGCCCCCTCCCCCAGGAGATGCTGAAAGACGAGGTGCGCACCCTCACCTACCGAAACTCCATGTTTCACAACCGGCACCTCTTCAAGGACAAGGTGGTGCTGGATGTGGGCTCAGGCACAGGTATTCTCTGCATGTTTGCTGCCAAGGCTGGGGCCCGCAAGGTCATCGGGGTGAGTGTCCTGGGCAGCTGGGTGGGCTGGGCCTTGGGATGGAGAGAGGGCCTTTTGGGGCTCAAGGATTGGACAGGGGTTGGGAGCTGAGAGTGGGCCTTGGGGGGGGTGGTCTCACCCTTCCTTCTTCTTGGACCCCAGATCGAGTGTTCCAGTATCTCTGACTATGCGGTGAAGATCGTCAAAGCCAACAAGTTAGACCATGGTGAGCCCAAGAAGAGAATGGGTTTGTGGGAGTGGGTGGGCGATCCCAGCTTCCCTGGGCCCTTGGCAAGAGGGTGGGGGCCGCTGAACACACATTCAGCTTTTTTACCCCTGTTGGTCTGGGCTACCCAGTACCTGAAAATTCAGACTTCTCAGAGCTTACAACCTGATGAATGGGTTCTACTCTTAGAATTTGAGTGGTGAAGTTGCAGGCTTAGCGCTTCCCTCTTAAAATGTTCTGGAAAGAAGCAGTCTAGATTTTCTAGTGAATAGAGTCATGTGGCTGACACCTGAAGGCCCGTGTTGAGAAGTCTCAGTTGCCGTTCTCTGGGATCATCCAGTGCTCCTAGTGAAGTTCGTTCTTACAGACACATAAACGTTTTTCCATTCACGTGTGTCATTTTTACACAAATAGCATTTCATGCAAGTCTTTTCCCTTTGCTTATTCCGTCTGCCCATCATGTTTGTAGTTTAACATGTTGCAGGACGTTGAGAGGCTTTTGTTATTTTTGATGGACTCCAGCATACACACACATCTCGGCTTTCTTAGCCAGGTTCCTGTTGATCAGCATTTAGCTCCTTCTGAGACCCTCCACCCCACCACATAACCTTATTCCATATATGAAACAGTATGTCTGTGAGATCAATTTATAAAAGTAGGATTGTGTGGGTCAAAAACCTAAGTGGGGTAGACATTGCCAGATTGCCTTTGAGTTCCCACCTGCAACTTTTGAAGGTCTAGGAGTGTGGGAAAATGGTGATTTTTCTGGATATGAAGACCTCTAGCATTTAGTAACAAGTGATTCTTTTTTCCTTTCTGGTTATTTGCCTTAAAAGACTAATATAGTAAGGCCCCTGAGTACCTATCAGTTACCTTGCAATATGTCCATTAGAAGCAAATGTTAAGTGTGATGACATTTAAATCCTACTATGTGTCTAATGGATGACTGTGCTGTTAGCAGCAAAACCTTAACATCACCTAATACCTAATTCATGTAAAATTTCTGTTTCTGCCTCAAAAAATAGTCTACAGTGAATTTTAAGACTCAGTGAACAGATGGAACTTCAGCTCACACAGTTTTTTGAAGATGCCCAGATGTAGCACCAGCCCTTAGAAGATAAGGGATGCCCCCATGTGGTCCCCAGGCCCTGACCCCCAGGGGGAGGCAATCAGCAGGTCTCCTAAAGGCTGGTGTCATGTGCCCCTATCTGCCGCCACAGTGGTGACCATCATCAAGGGGAAGGTAGAGGAGGTGGAGCTTCCGGTGGAGAAGGTTGACATCATCATCAGCGAGTGGATGGGCTACTGTCTCTTCTACGAGTCAATGCTCAACACCGTGCTCTATGCCCGAGACAAGTGGCTGGTGAGGCCCTGGTGGGGTGGGAACAGCAGGTTGGGGTCCTTTGGGTGTTTGTTGCATTTATCAGTCAGGCGAGGTAGATAATAAAAACCATGCTGTTTCCCACATAGGGACTTAACAGGGGACTGACTGCACCAATGTTGTCTCACAACCAAAACAGAATTTAACATGTTTTTTTGTTTGTTTGTTTGTTTTACAGGGACAGAGAGTCAGAGAGGGATAGATAGGGACAGATACAGACAGGAACGGAGAGAGATGAGAAGCATCAATCATCAGTTTTTCGTTGCGACACCTTAGTTGTTCATTGATTGCTTTCTCATATGTGCCTTGACCGTGGGCCTTCAGCAGACCTAGCAACCCCTTCCTGGAGCCAGCAATCTTGGGTCCAAGCTGGTGAGCTTTTGCTCGAGCCAGATAGACCCACGCTCAAGCTCGCGACCCCGGGGTCTCAAACCTGGGTCTTCCGCATTCCAGTCTGACGCTCTATCCACTGCACCCCTGCCTGGTCAGGCAATTTTAACATGTTTTGAAGCTAGACAGGGATGAAATGAGAGTGTCGGGAGGTAGTTAGTGCTGGGGGAAAACCATAGGGCAGAGAGAGAGGGAGGGGCTGGGGCTGTGGCCCCTCAGGTCCTCAGATCAGGGAAGACCTCCCAAGGGAGGTGACAAAGGCCTGAATCAGGATGGGAAGTAGTTGCACAGGAACTGAATCTGAGGGGAAGAATATGCTAGACAAATGATTTGAGCCAGTGCAAAGGTCCTGGAGCAGAAGTATTCTTGCTGTGTGTTGAGGGGCATCAGGGAAGGAAGCTAGAGTGGAATGAGGGCTGGAAGAGCAGTAGGAGGGGGTAGTAAGAGGTGAGAGGTTGAGAGGCCCTTACTGACCTTGTGGGGCCTGTGGACCCTTATGAGACTTTGCTTTACCTCAGAGCAGCCAGCGAGGGTTTTGATGATTTTTCCAAACCTCTGAAGGACAGGGTCTGACTTAGGTGCTCCTGAGCACCACCTGGCAGCCATACCCATATGTAGACTTGGGGATGAGGGCAGAGGCCAGATGGCACTGCAGGAGCCTAGGTGGGAAGTATTGACGCACCCTTAGACCAGGGTGCGTCAGGCAGAGTGGTTGGATAAAGACCAAACTGGTGTGGTTTAGGGGCAGTATTGCCAAGGTCCCCACCTTCACACCTTCATTCTACACTCCCACAGGCTCCTGATGGCCTCATCTTCCCTGACCGAGCCACTCTGTATGTGACAGCCATCGAGGACCGGCAGTACAAAGACTACAAGATCCACTGTGAGCTCAGGCCCAAAGAGCTCTCATGGGTTGGGGTGGGCCCAGCCTGGCCTGAGTACCCTGGTGTGCTCACACCTCCCTCTTGCCTCCTCCCCAGGGTGGGAGAACGTGTACGGCTTTGACATGTCTTGCATCAAAGATGTAGCTATCAAGGAGCCCCTGGTGGATGTGGTGGACCCCAAGCAGCTGGTCACCAACGCCTGCCTCATAAAGGTGAGGGGATGGGCATGGCCAGGTGTCCCCAAGGGTTGGAGCCAAAGAAGGGACAGCACCTGCATGTGAGACATCAGGGCGCACAGTGCTGGCCTGAGGTCTTGGGTGCCTTTCCGGTCAGCTAGGGTGATGCTTAGAGGCCCAGGGAAGCCCTGATAATCTTTATAACATTTCATGAGGCAACCGAGGCCATGGGTTGCAGTATGAAACTCCTAAGCCCTGCCTGGGTGGCTCAGTTTGTTGGAGTGTCATCTCAATATGGTGGGGTTGAGGTCCGGTCCCCTACCGGGGCTCATGTAGGAACAGATCAATGTTATTGTCTCCTCTCTCGCCCCCTTCCTCTCTATAAAATCAATAAATGAATTAGCCTGACCTGTGGTGGCGCAGTGAATAAAAGCATCAACCTAGAACACTAAGGTCACTTGTTCAAAATCCTGGGCTTGCCTGATCAAGGCACATACAGAGTTGATGCTTCCTGCTCCTCTCCCCTTCTCTCTCTCTTTCCTCTCTCTAAAATGAATAAATAAAATTCTAAAAAAAAATTACAAAATCAATAAATTTAAAAAAAAGAGAGATGGAACTCAGTGAGACAGGCTGGCCCGGCCCCAGGGGCACATATTCCAGAGGATATACCTGAGGCATGCAGCTAAGAGCCCCAGGTAGGGCTCACCAAATGCAAGAAACCAAGGCTGGGGCCAGTTTATCCACACTAATAAGTAATGCCATAATTGTGATCATCTGTTGAGTCCCTTCTCTCCCATGTCCCACACATTACCTTTTATTTTTTATTTTTTTTTACAGAGAGAGGGATAGATAGGGACAGACAGACAGGAACGAAGAGAGATGAGAAACATCAGTCATTAGCTTTTTGTTACCGTTGCGACACCATAGTTGTTCATTGATTGCTTTCTCACATGTGCCTTGACCGCGAGCCTTCAGCAGGCCGAGCCACCCCTTGCTGGAGCCAGCGACCTTGGGTCCAAGCTGGCGAACTTTAACAAGCCAGATGGGCCCGTGCTCAAGCTGCAACCTCGGGTTCTCGAACCTGGGTCTTCCGCATCCCAGTCCAACACTCTATCCACTGCGCCACCGCCTGGTCAGGTCGTCCCACACATTACTTCCTGCATGAGGTGGGCAAAACCAGGTGGAGGAAGAAGACTGGAGGGAATGTGGAGAGATGAGACGAGAAGGAGGTGGCCTGACTGGCCCAGCTTCTGTGGCTTGTATCAGAACCACAGTTTTGTTCAGAGAGCATCAGAACGTTTGTTCTGAGCTGTTAGAGGGGTTTTAGCAAGGGCTCAGCATGATTTGATGGACTTTTTTTTTTTTTTTTTACAGGGACAGAGAGAGGGATAGATAGGGACAGACAGACAGGAACGGAGAGAGGTGAGAAGCATCAATAATTAGTTTTTCATTGCCGTTGCGACACCTTAGTTGTTCACTGATTGTTCTCTTACATGTGCCTTGACCGCGGGCCTTCAGCAGACCGAGCAACCCCTTGCTGGAGCCAGCGACCTTGGGTCCAAGCTGATGAGCTTTTGCTCAAGCCAGATGGGCCCGCACTCAAGCTGGCGAGCTCGGGGTCTCGAACCTGGGTCTTCCGCATCCCAGTCCGACATCCCATCCACTGCACCACCGCCTGGTCAGGCTACTTACTTATTTTTTTAATTTTTATTTATTTTAAGTGAGTAGATGGGAGATAGACAGACTTCCGCATGTGCCCCGACCAGAACCCACCCAGCAACCTCCTTCTGGGGCCAGTGCTCCACTCAACAGAGCTGTCCTCAGTGCCTGAGGCTGACGCTCAGACCAGCCGAGCCACTAGCTGTGAGAGAGGAAGAGAAGTAGATGGTCACCTCTCGTGTGCTTTGATCGGGGATAGAACCCAGGCATCCTCAATTATTATTATTATTTTTTATTAACTTCTTTTTCTTTATTTTATTCATTATAGAGAGGAGACAGAGAGTGAGAGAGAAAGAGAGAAAGGGGGGAGGAGCTGGAAGCATCAACTCCCATATGTGCCTTGACCAGACCAGTGCAGGGTTTTGAACTGGCGACCTCAGTGTTCCCAGGTCGACGCTTTATCCATTGCGCCACCACACGTCAGGCTTATTTTTTTTTATCAACTCTTATTAGTGTTATTAACAATACCACTCTCGCCTGACCAGGCGGTGGCGCAGTGGATAGAGCATCGGACTGGGATGTGGAAGACCCAGGTTTGAGACCCCGAGCTCGCCAGCTTGAGTGCGGGCCCATCTGGCTTGAGCAAAAGCTCGTCAGCTTGGACCCAAGGTCACTGGCTCCAGCAAGGGGTTGCTCGGTCTGCTGAAGGCCCGCGGTCAAGGCACATGTAAGAGAACAATCAGTGAACAACTAAGGTGTCGCAACGGCAACGAAAAACTAATTATTGATGCTTCTCACCTCTCTCCGTTTCTGTCTGTCTGTCCCTATCTATCCCTCTCTCTGACTCTCTCTCTGTCCCTATAAAAAAACAACAATACCACTCTCAAATGCCATTAAAGAAAAAAAAATTGAATATCATGGATGAAAAAGACAGTGATGTAGCTCTGAATAATGAGGAAAAAATCTATAGAAAAAGTTTTCAATAGCTTAGAAACCTTAAAGTTAAATGACAGAAATTTAAAATTGAAGTCCTAAAAATACTCAGGGATATATAAGAAAGCACTGAAAGGCAATTTAGGGAGCTCGAAAAACAATTTAATGAACAGAAGGAATACTTCACCAAGGAAATTGAAATTGAAAACGAGTCAAACAGATGAAAAACTCAATTCATGAACTGAGGTAACAAGCTGAGCCAATAGAACAGGCCAGATAGAGGAGAGAATTAATGACATAGAAGATAGGCAACTAGAGGTACTACAGAGAGAAGAGAAAGATACTAATTAAAAAGAAAAATGAGATAGCCCTTCAGGAATTGTCTGACTCCATCAGAAAGAGCAACATAAGAATAATGGGTATATCAGAAGGAGAAGAGAGAGAAAATGGAATGGAGAACATATTCAAACAAATAATAGACGAGAACTTCCCAAGCCTGTGGAAAGAACTAAAGGCTCAAATTCAAGAAGCAAACAGAACACCAAGTTATCTTAACCCTAACAAACCTAGTCCCAAGTCACATCATAATGAAATTGGCACAAACCAACGACAAAAAAAATTTTCAACATAGCCAGGGAAAAGAATAATACAACATATAAAGGAAGGCCCATTAGATTATCAACAGATTTCTCAGCAGAAACTCTACAAGCTAGAAGAGAGTGGACCCCAATATTTAAAGTTCTGAAAGAGGAACTTCCTGCCAAAAATACTATAGCCATCAAAGCTATCTTTCAAATATGAAGGAGAAATGAAAACATTCACAGATACAGAAAAGATGAGGGAATTTATCACCAGAAAACCCCAACTTCAGGATATACTGAAGGGGGTTTTCCAACCAGATACAAAGAACAAAACAAAACTACAAGTAAAAGCTCCATCAAGATTGCAATAAAAATAAGAATCTGTGACAAAGAAACAAAAAAGGGGACACTATCCACTGAGCCAGCTGGCCAGGGACCAGCGTTGACTTTTTTAGAATTGTTACCTTGTCCTGGCCAGATAGATAGCTCAGTTGGTTAGAGCATCATCCCAAAGCACAAAAGTTGCCGATTCAATCTCTGGTTGGGACACATACAGAAATAGACCAATGTTTCTGTTTCTCACTTGCTCTTTCCCTTATCTGTCTAAAATCAATAAGTAAAAAACAATGTTTTCAACAAATATCACCTTGGCTGATAGATACGTCCAGTTAAGGTCTGTAGGGGTCTGGGGAACAGAAGCAGGGAGCCCTGTTAAGAGGCTGCTGCAGGCGGGAGGCGATGGTGCCCTGGGGAACGGTGGGAGCCATAGAGGGGTCTACGGGCAAGTTCTTCACGGAAAGTAGCAGGTCCAGGAAGGAAAGGGTCAGGTTTGAGGTTCAGATGTGGAAGAGAAGTGAACAGGGAATGTAGCATGCGCCCTTCCCCGCTGCCTGACCCTCCGCCTCCTTTGTCATTGGATGCTGGGCTGGGTGTTGCTACGTGGGGCTCACTGGGCCTGTCCTGCAGGAGGTGGACATCTACACGGTGAAGGTGGAAGACCTGACCTTCACCTCTCCCTTCTGCCTGCAAGTGAAGCGGAACGACTATGTGCACGCCCTGGTTGCCTACTTCAACATCGAGTTCACCCGCTGCCACAAGAGGACCGGCTTCTCCACCAGTAAGCTCAGGGGAAGGTGACAGGAGCAGCCAGTGGGAGCCTTCCTTGGGGACAGTGCAAACCCGTGTCCCCACACTGGCTCTGCCAGCTGACCTGACCATGCTGCACCCCAGTTTCTCCATCTCCGATACCTAAACCAGTCCTGCGGTTTGAGGAGGGTGAAGGGCTTCATAGAAGGTTGACCAAGGTTACTGTTTAGTAAATAGTCACTGGGAGGAGGGGGGACCTGTGAGTCAGAAGGGCAAGTCCAAGGTTGGGGGCCAGGGGGTGCCCATGGCCTGCTGACCCACCTCTGGCCCCAGGCCCTGAGTCCCCGTACACGCACTGGAAGCAGACGGTGTTCTACATGGAGGACTACCTGACGGTGAAGACGGGCGAGGAGATCTTTGGCACCATCGGCATGCGGCCCAATGCCAAGAATAATGTGAGGCCCGCGGAGCCCTGGGGGGTGGGCTAAGACTCCTCTGCCTGTCTGGGCTCTTGGAGTCTCTCTGTGGTGCACGGATTGTATTGTATCAAGCACCTACTGGGAGCAGGGCCTTGGAGACCCAGCCATGGTCAGGCGGAGCCCTTGCCCTCCTGCTACTCC
The DNA here is from genome assembly GCA_037038555.1 of Rhynchonycteris naso. Lineage (NCBI taxonomy): Eukaryota > Metazoa > Chordata > Mammalia > Chiroptera > Emballonuridae > Rhynchonycteris > Rhynchonycteris naso. Next base: position 247,972,205 of record CM072997.1, on the reverse strand, counting down.
CAGGCATGGGACACAGTCATGGTAAACGACAGCTGGGGATAACTGTCAGGCTGGGAAGGGGTGGGCCAGGTGTGGGGATGGAGGGGAGCAAAGGAAGGCTGTTTGCTCCTCCTGAGCACCTGGCAGGACACAGCTGCTGCCAGCTGAGCAGTTGGGGTTGGGATAGGCAACTGCCAGAGCTCCAGCTCTGCAAGTTGGTGGGAGGAGAGCCTGGATCTCCCGAGTGGAGGGGCGTGGTCTGTGCCAGGAATCGCACCAGGCCTGTGTGTGAGGCTGCGTGAACCTCAGGGAGCCTGGGTACAGGGGAGTTGCACCCACTTTCTAAGTCAGTGAGATAAGCCCATTAGAGCAGGGATTTGTAGCTAGTGACAGTTTTGCTATACCCCAGAGGACATTGGTCACTGGAGACATTTGGGTTGTTACAACCTGGAGAAAGAGTGCTACTGGCATCTAGTGGGTAGGGGCTGTGAGTACACAGGACAACAAAGAATGGCCCCAGGTAGGCCTTGGCCAGTTGGCTCAGTGTGGTAGAGCATCAGCTTCAGCGTGTCGTCCCGGATTTGATTCCCATTCAGGGCACGTGGGAGAAGCAACCATCTGCTTCTCTACCCCTCCCCCTCCTCTTTCTTTCTCTCCCTCTCTCACAGCCATGGCTCAGTTGGTTCGAGTGCATTCTCCTCAGGTGCTAAAAATTACTCTGAGGCTAGTAAGGCCCCAGATGCACAGAGCATCAACCCCAGACGGGAGTTGCTGGTGGACCCCGGTGGGGATGCAGGCGGGAGTCTATTTCCCCTTCTCTCGCTTGAAAAAAAAATGGCCCCAAATCTTAGTAGTGTGGAGGCTGAGGAAGCCAAAACTAAAGAGATAGCCCAGTGGGACGTGGGGGGGGAACTGAGGGAAGAGGTCATTGAGGTCATGGGTGACTTTGCTTCAGCTTTTCCAGGGAGTGCTAGGGGCTGTGGGACTGGGGACAGGAGAAGGATTGGGTTCCAGCAGTCTGAGGAGTAGAGGAAGTGGGGACAGTGGATTGGGACCACTGAGTTCTGCTGTGAAATTTTATGGGAGGAGGATGTATTTGAGATAGGGGTTCACTTACATGAGGTACTAGTAACTTTTTGCTGATGGGAATGGTTCTGGTTGGGAAGTAGTCATGAAGCTAGAAGCAGGGCAGGTGAGCTCTGTCCCTGAAGGACCCAGTGGATATGAGGATGTCACATGGTACTGTCACTGGGAGTCAGGGTTCATTGCAGATGTAGGGGATGCGACCAGCAATGTGGGCTCTCCATCCTGGACATGGGCTAAAAGCAGGACCCTGCTGGGTCTCCAGGAAGGGTATGTGGACAGCTGGTGGGGACACATAGTGTCTCATGTATGCTGGACCTGCACCCCCTCTGTGTCCTCCTGACTCCGACAGTTCTGGGTCCCCACCTGCCCTATCTCTAGTCCTCCTCATGTCCGCCCTCTCCCCACAGCGCGACCTGGACTTCACCATTGACCTGGACTTCAAGGGCCAGCTGTGTGAGCTGTCCTGCTCCACCGACTACCGGATGCGTTGAGAAGGCCCCCGGTTTCTCCCACCTTGGCCGGGCCTGTCCTGCACGGGCCCAGGGGCTATGGCATTCTTAGGCAGTTGCAGGGCTCCCTCTTCCTCTCCCTTCCTCAGAAGGGGGTTTTAGGGGCCTGGGCCTGGGGTGGGGGGCGGTGGGGAGGGCACATCGTGACTGTGTTTTTCATAACTTATGTTTTTATATGGTTACATTTACGCCAATAAATCCTCAGCTGGGACACATGGCCGCCTGGGGGCAGGGTGGGTTTGGGTTACACCTGCAGGTGCTCAGGTGCCAGTCTGAGCGGGTGCAATTATTGGATGGCTGTAGGTCTCTGTCCTCATGTGGGTCTAGGTCTCTTCCTCCACAGTCCTCTGAGTGTTTTTGTTTTTTTTTCCTTTTTAAAAAAATACGGAACGCTTCATGAATTTGTTTGTCATCCTTGTGCACGGGCCACACTGATGTCTGTATCATTCCGATTTTAGTGTACATGCTGCTGAAGCAAACACATCTCCCAAGTCTTGTCCCAACTCATTCCTTAGCTGTCTCTCAGGATCTCTTTGCCCCAGCCCACTCTGGGGCGTCTGTCTCCCCACCACCCTCTCTTCCCCACTGCCCCCAGCTGCACTGCCAGGCTCGGGGAGGGTTGGGGTGTGGGCTCCAAGTACAACTGGACCCTGTAGTTTCCCAGAAGGCCATCTCTCTGCCTTCCCAACGCACACATTCCTCTCTGGCTGCTTTTTCTGTCCTGAACCAATGCGATTTTGCGTTGCCATGCCAGGGCTCACTGGCAGGCATTACTGCCCTGCCTCTATGCCTGGGGAAACAGGAGTTGTGGAGTTGCATTGGGGAATAGAATTACTTGACCAGGGTGGCTTGGAACCTGTGGGGAAGTGGAGATCAGTGAGTGGTGTGTCCCATCTCAACCACAGAGCTTCCCCTACTCCGAGGTGGACACCAAGGCTCCACTGACCTTCCCATCTGCCCAGGGTCTGTCTAGGATCTGCAGGCATGATGGTCTGCATCCACCTGCCCTTTCCTGACCTTGTCCACAGTCCCTGTCCTCGAGGACATTGCACAGACAACCTGGGCCACCCAACACATCCGTATCTTTCCACAACCCTTGCTACCTCTGCTTCAGTATAACTGGAGCCCTGCACCTGTTCTGTTCATCCTGGATGGTGGCCACACTGGCTATGCTGAGGCTCAGACTCCCTTTGTCCCTATCCCCAGATGGTCTGTCTGCAAGTGTCCCACATTGTGCCCAGACCCCTCTCTGAAACTTGGTCTCTCCAGGATTGAGGTGAGGTCAGGTCTACGCAGCAGCCTAGATCTTTGTGTTCCTTAGCCCTCAAAAGGATGAGCTGCAGGCCTGGCCAGTAAGGAGGTGTACTGCTGCCCGTACACACCCAGGAAGGCTCCTTGGGAGCAGTGTAGGAGGTGGGGCAGTGCAGTGTTGTGCCTCAGATTCTCTGACATAACTAAGCTCTTTGGAAGTGGAGACTGGTTCCTGATTTGAGCTACATTGAACCTTAGAAGAGGGTTATCGCGACCCAGGAAGGGAGTAGGGTTGCATCACAAAGAGCTGGCTTCAGTCACTGGTTTTCCTGGCACCAGCCAGGCTCACCCACTCCACGGTGACCACCCACATACTGATTCCAGCTTCCTCCCTGCCAGGTGACCTAGACTTCTTGGGCAGATGAGAAAGTCACATGCTGGCTCAGCTTTACATCTGCCAAGGAGCTCTTGGGGAAGTCTGGCCCTGAGCCCCAGGACCCACACAGCCATGAGCATGGCCAGTGTGAAGCCCTCATCCTGTTGGTTTCCAGGACCCTGGCTTTTAATAACGAGGCCGGTGCAGTGCCCAGCTTGCTGGGTGACATTGGGCATATCTCAGCCCTGCTGGCCTGAGTTTACCCATCTATAAGGGCCACAACCCCAAGTTTCTTTTGCCATAACTGCATGGGCTCACTCCAAGATTATGTCCTACAAACCTCTCCCCACCTCCACTGAGACTGGGCTGGACCCAGGGACACACCTGAGCCAGCATAGAAAAACATCTAGAGCCAAATAAAAGGTGATTTCCATGTTTCAGTCTCTGTACATCTTGGCCTCCCAATTTGAGTCCAGGCTTAAAATATTTTCCCCTTTGTCATGAACATTTTCCTTTACGGAAGTCACTTTAACTTGAATCCAATCTCCTGTAGCAGCGATTTCGCGTTGTACCTTCTGTGAGTGGAGAATAGATCAGACCGCAAAGTAACTTTTCTCTCTTCCTGGGATGGCAGGACTGAGATTTGCTCCATGTTCAGCTCGACACCCACGCGCGTGACTATAGTGTACCCACAGGACATGAGTTCCAAGTTGAGAGGAGTGAGCTCTTTGAGAGCGGACTGGAGGGCCTTAAGAACCTGGGGCTCTTAGGGACAGATTTTGCCTAGAACGCAGGAAGCCAAATGGTGGAGAATCAAGCTGGGTAGAAAGGGACAGGGCTAGGAATCGAACGGAAGAAAAGGATTGGACGCTGGGAGTCAACGGGGGCGGGGATAGAACGCAGGGGGATTGGAAGGGCGGGGATAAAGCCAGGGACTTGAATACCAGGCGAGGCACACGCGAGGCAAGCGGGGTTCCTGGGTATTAGATAATTCCGGGCGGGCTGGAGCTCCGGAGGGCCGTCGACCAAGTCGTGGATTTATCGCACTGGGTTTAGAGATGGGTCTGACGCTCTAAATCGGGGCTTGAATTCGGGCTCGGTCCCCAGGACCCGATCGGCGGACCCCTGACTCAGCGTAGTAAGTACTGGACCCGAGGGGCCCGAGCTACTGCGGGAGCTGGAGGCCTGTGTCTTGGGTTGGGCGTACGAGCCTCTCCATCACTTGTTCTGGAAGCTTGCCTGGGCTCAACCTCAGCATCTCTGGCTGCGAGGCATGCGCAGTAGCGTGTTCCATCCCCCATCCCCTCCAGTGCCTCTTGAGGGGGAGGGGACTCTGGGCTACCCCAAGAGCGGATGAAATTATAGATACTTACCCACCCCCTCAACCCTTGCCTTGGTATAGGAAATCGAAACGGTGGACAGTGCCAGCGTCCGGCAGGTGTTCATTTCAAATGGGTCTAGGACTGATATTTTTCCTGAGACCCCGTAACTTACCCTGAACGGATTTCTCTCCTCCACCCCCGAATCTTGAAAGTCCTGTATTTGGGAAAGGCACTGTCCCTGCACTGTATTCTCAGCGGAGCCACACCACAAAAGGGGTTAACGTGAGTTATCCCTTCCGCCTCTGTATGCATTCACAGAGGTCCCCAATTGAGGTCCCCTTCACAACACCCAAGTGTTGGGCCGGGACCCTCAAGATTCCTCAGGTGCTTATGAAGGGTGAGCTAGTGTCCTATAACCCTGGGTCTGCGGGAGGAGGGGGCTGGGGTCCTAGACTTCTGGATCTGAGGGGGTAGGGGGCTGGGAATTTAGGGAATGAGCCTCAGTACTCTTTCCAGGGGTTCAGCGGGACATGGCTGAAGCGCACCAAGCCGTGGGCTTCCGACCCTCGCTGACCTCGGGCACTACGGAAGTGGAGCTCAGTGCCCCGGTGTTGCAGGAGATCTATCTGTCCGGACTGCGATCTTGGAAAAGGCATCTCTCCCGTTTCTGGGTGAGGAAGGCTGCGGCTTAGTTTCCTTCCAGGAATCCAGTTACCTGCTTCCAGGATGCCTCAGGGCTACTTCTGGGATCACGTCACCCATTTCTGGGAATTCTGATGTCCACTTCCAGGACTTCTTAAAACCATTTCCTGGTCTGTGGCTCACTTCAGGGATCTTCAGTCTCACCTACTGGGAACCCCTCTTAACCTCTTGCACCCAATTCCAGGATCCCCCCTTTTCCTGCACCCCCCAACACAACTTCCACTCCAATTCCTAGAAGTCAGTCCCCTTCCCGTAGTATATTTATCATCTTCCCCTTTCAGCTCCAGGCTTTAAATTGGGTGCTCCCTTTTCCAGAGCCCCAAGACCTGATGATCAAGATATTGGGTAGCCCACATTGCAATCCTGAAGGCCCCTCGGTTCCGAGTTGTGAACCTTCAATGTCTATATTCCTGCACTCTATATCACTGCAAACCCTGCTGTCCTGGTTCTGGAAAAGCCCAACTCCTGCTCCTTGCCCTGGCTCTAGAAACCCCATGTCCCCCTTCTCACCAGAACCCACATCTGCCTCAGGGTCCCTGGTTCTAGAACTCTGTCACTGTCTACATAAAGATTATTCCTGCTGGTCACCTCCTCTTTGAATACTTGAGAGGGCAGCCAGGACTGAGTTTGAATCCTGGCTCTACCACTTACTAGCTGTGTGGCCTTGGACGGGTGACCCTCTTTGAGCCTATTTCCCCACATGTAAAACAGGGGTAATGATGGGCCCTTCCTTACAGGACAGTTGCAAGAATTAAATCAGTTCTTACAAGCAAGCATTGAGCAAAGTGTCTGGCTTGTGGCAAGTGCTGAATAAGTATTACCTTTTGATAACATCGTTCTTTATTTCATTCACCAAATAAATATCTGTGGAGCATTTGTTCAGGGTCTGGCAAAAATATATATATATATATATTTAAAATTTTTTAAATTTTTATATTGATTTTTACAGAGCAGAAGGGGGAGAGAAAGAAACATTGATTTGTTGTTCCACTTATTTATGCATGCATTGGTTGATTCTTTTTGTGTGTGTGTGGCAGAGACAGAGAGACAGAAAGAGGGACAGATAGGGACAAACAGGAAGGGAGAGAGATGAGAAGCATTAGTTCTTCATTATGGCTCCTTAGTTGTTCACTGACAACTTTCTCATATGTATCTTGACCGGGGGGCTACAGCAGAGCAAGTGACCCCTTGCTGAAGCCAGCAACCTTGGGCTCAAGCCAGAGACCTTGGGCTTCAAGCCAGTGACCATGGGGTCATGTCTATGATCCCACACTCAAGCTAGTGACCCCGTGCTCAAGCTGGCGACCTCGGGGTTTTGAACAGGGTCCTCTGTATCCCAGTACAATGCTCTATCCACTGCGCCACTGCCTGGTTAGGCTGGTTGATTCTTGTATGTGCCATGATTGAGGATTTAATCTACAACCTTAGCTGATCGGGCTGATGCTCTAACCAACTAAGCTACCAACCCAGGGCTAAACATATTTATATTGAAACTAAGGAATAATTACATACAGAAAAATGCACAGATTTTTTTAAGTATACATGAATTTTTACAATACCTCTGTTCCCAACTCCCCACCAAGACAGCATTACCACCGTTCTAGAATGTTCCTTTCAGCTCCTTTCTAGTCAGCACCCTCACCTCACACTCAGTGCACGGCAACCACTGTTCTAATTTCTGTGCTTTTAGGTGATTTTGACTGGAATTGCATTGTTGAGTATTTTGACTGTCACCCCTGAATAAGACCTGAAGCCCTTTTCAGAGTCAGATGTCCCTTATGGCCAATGGCCTCCACCAGACCTTCACATAAGTATTAAATAGCTGTAATAATGACCACTCTTTTTCCCCTTCTATCACATAGTCCCATCTCCCTGATGGTCACTTGAAGCTTTTATGTCCTTCCTTTACTTTGGGAATCCCGGGGGCCACCCTGAAGCTGTAGTTCTTGGAAGTCTGCCCCAGGGTGGGCGCTGTCCTTTGCAACACCAGAGCTGTGATTCCATAGACTCATTGCCCAGCCTGGGTGGCTTGCTTTATAAAGTGGGGGGCCTTGGCAGTCCCTAGCTGGAGGTGCTGTAAGCATTGGTTGTCTAAGGGGAAGACCTGGTTCCACAGGGTGACCACGCCAGCATTGCCATTCTTATGTGCCATGTAGGTGCTGTGTGGCCTCTGGCAGGTAGAAATTTCTCTGGGCTTCTGTGTCCTCATTTCTTTTTTTTTACTATTATTTACACATCAAATTTAATGGGGTGATGTTGATCAACAAGAGTACATAGGTTTCAGGCGAACATCTCCACAGCACCTGAATTGTTGATTGTGTTCTGTGCCCATCACCCTAAGCCAAGTCACCTTCCATCGCTGTATATTTGTCCCTCTTTACTCCCCTTCCCCAAACCCCCTGTGCATCTAAAATCACATTGGGCCTGACCAGGCAGTGGCGCAGTGGATAGAGTGTCAGACTGGGATGCGGAGGACCCAGGTTCAAGACCCCGAGGTCGCCAGCTTGAATGCGGGCCCATCTGGATTAAGCAAAAAGCTCACCAGCCTGACCAGGCGGTGGCGCACTGGATAGAGCGTCGGGCTGAGATACAGAAGACCCAGGTTCGAGACCCAAGGTCGCCAGCTTGAGCACAGGCCCATCTGGCTTGAGCAAAAACCTCGCCAGCTTGGACCCAAGGTCGCTGGCTCCAGTAAGGGGTGCCTTGGTCTGCTGAAGGCCCGCGGTCAAGGCACATGTGAGAAAGCAATCAATGAACAATTATGGTGTCGCAACGGCAACAAAAAACTAATGATTGATGCTTTTCATTTGTCTCCATTCCTGTCTGTCTGTCCCTATCTATCCCTCTCTCTGACTCTCTCTGTTCCTGTAAAAAAAAAAAAAAAAGCTCACCAGCTTGGACCCAATGTAGCTGGCTCGAGCAAGGGGTGGCTCGGTCTGCTGAAGGCCCATGGTCAAGGCACATATGAGAGGGCAATCAATGAACAACTAAGGTGTTGCAATGAAAAACTGATGATTGATGTTTCTCATCTCTTTCCATTCCTGTCTGTCTGTCCCTATCTATTCCTCTCTCTGACTCTCTCTCTGTCCTTGTAAAATAAAAAAAAAAAGTAAAGAAACAATTATAGCCTGACCTGTGGTGGCGCAGTGGATAAAGTGTCGACCTGGGAACACTGAGGTCGCCAGTTCAAAAACCCTGCACTGGTCTGGTCAAGGCACATATGGGAGTTGATGCTTCTAGCTCCTCCCTCCTTTCTCTCTCTTTCTCTCTCTCACTTTGTGTATCCTCTCTAAAATAAATAAATAAAAAGAAATAATAAACACGTTCACACTTAAAAAAAACAATTATAACCACACTTGCCTGTAACCTTTTCCTGCCAAGCCAAAGGAAGACTGTGAAGTAAATAAATCATAAATCCCCAAGGAGAAGTAGAGTGGCAGTAGAAAAGATCAGTGTAGTAACATTTATTGAGCGCCTGCTGTGTACCAGCTGTAAGCTATGTAATGCAGGCTCTTCCCCAGGCCCTGCCTCCGCTTTATTTTTCTCCGTAGGACCTAGTGCCAACTGACACACTACACTAACTCCTTCATTGTCTCCGTCTCCCTGAGAGCAGGAATCGTGCTGTCTTGTCACTGCTGTAGGACCCCAAAAAACATTTGCAAAATAACATTTTATCATCTAGCCCTTGAGCCAAGTTCTGGGATCCTCCCATTCTATAGTGAGGACACAGAGAGGTGAAGTCACGTGCTTGCTATCACTCAGCTAGTGACAGAGCAGGTGGGACTCCAAAGCCAAAAATTTTGTTTGTTTGTTTGTTTGTGACAGAGAGGGACAGACAGACAGGAAGGGAGAGAGATGAGAAGCATCAGTTCTTCGTAGTGGCATCGCAGTTGTTCATTGATTGCTTTCTCATTTGTGCCTTGCCCCGGAGGCCACAGCAGACCGAGTGGCCCCTTGCTCAAGCTAGCGACCTTGGGCTCAAGCTGGTGAGCCTGTGCTCAAAGCAGATGAGCCTGTGCTCAAGCTGGCAACCTCGAGATTTTGAACCTGGGTCCTTTGCATCCAGTCTGATGCTCTATCCACTTCGCCACCGCCTGGTCAGGCTAAAGCAAAAGTTTTAAACCCTGATTTCTGAGGCCCTCCTCCTGTTCATTAAATGTGAGAAGAAGAGAGAAAGGGGTTTCTTGAGCCTAGATGCTGATGCTCCGACTAATAGTGGCTCTTATCCTGTCTTAACCATGTTCTCTGTCTGACCTTGAAGCTGAGTGGGTTTTTTTGTTTTTAATGTAAAATGAATCATTTCTGTACCTACTTCTCAGGGTTGCAGGGATGATTTAAAGAGTTAAGCCTTGCCTGACCTGTGGTAGCGCAGTGAATAAAGCGCCGACCTGGGAACACTGAGGTCGCCAGTTCAAAACCCTACACTGGTCTGGTCAAGGCACATATGGGAGTTGATGCTTCCGGCTCCTCCCCCCTTTCTCTCTTTCTCTCTCTCTCTCTCTCACTCTGTGTCTACTCTCTAAAATGAATAAAATAAAAAAATAAAAAAAAATAAAAAAAAAAAAAAGAGTTAAGCCTTATAATCAGCGCATGGCATATAATAAGCACTCATTAAGTGTTAATTATCTTAAAGTGTTGACCTGGAATGCTGAGGTCCCCAGTTTGAAACCCTGAGCTTGCCCCCTCAAGGCACATGCAACAAGCAACTATGAGTTGATGGTTCTGTTCCCCTCCTTCTCTCTCTTGCCTCTCTCTAAAATCAATAAATAAAATCTAAAAAAAAAAAATCCTTAAAAAAGTGTTATTTTGCTCAACCTTTCATAGGAATTGGTTAGCACTTTCATTCATTCTTCCTTCATTCCATGGCCAGGTAGTTCTAGAAGGCCTACTGAGCTCCAGATCCTGCTCTGTCTGCAGAATCACTTTGCCTCAAGGTCCTGCCTGACAGTAACTTCCTCCAGGAAGCCCTCCCTGACTCCCTCATGATGAGCAACCTGCCACCACAGGGCTCCTGTGCCTTGTCTACCACCATTAACACTTGCCTTGTTCTTGACTGACCTCCGTGAGGACAGAACATAGATCAGTCTGTTCCCCACTGGAGCCTGAGCACCCAGCTCGGGACCCAGGACATGCTGAGTGCTCGATTAATATCTATGGATTATGATTAGGGGATGGGATTGAACGGATGCCCTTTCTTCCCCACAGAATGACTTTCTTACTGGTGTGTTCCCTGCCAGCCCCCTTAGCTGGCTCTTCCTCTTCAGTGCAATCCAGCTCTCCTGGTTCCTCCAGCTGGACCCTTCCCTAGGACTGACGGAGAAGATTAAAGAGTTGCTGCCAGACTGGTAAGCTCCCCACTTCAGCCCAGAAACCTCCCTATTCCCTTTTCCACCACCCAGTAAGTTTCTCTAGCAGTGTGCTCTGCTTGCTAAAAAAAAAAAAAAGTAACTTCTGAGACCTACTTTGAGACAGATTAATGAAGGTACAGCATCTATAAAAAGGAGATGGTTTTCTCTCTCCTTTCTGTACATTATCCATCCTGGCAGGTTCCTGTTAAGAGGGATGGTGACAAACTAAAATATGTCCAGATATGGTTATATATACTAATGTAAGTGTGAACTCTGTTAGTCTCGAGTTGTATTCTTTTTTAGGAAAGAGACTTCACCAATTTAGGTGTTAGGATCTTCATTTGTTAAATGGGGGTAATAATAATTGCTTCTTAGGGTGGTTGGAAAAACTAAAATCATACAATGTGGAGGCCCTGGCCAGGTAGCTCAGTTGGTTAGATCATCATCCTGATATTGCCAAGGTTGTGAGTTCAATCCCTGGTCAGAGTACATACAAGAATCAACCAATGAATGCATAAATAAGTAGAAAAACAAATCGATGTTTTTCTTTCTCTCTCTCTCTAAAATAAATAAACTTTTAAAAAGTTTAAAAAATCTTGTGCCCTGGCCAATGGTGCAGTGGATAGAGCGTTGTCCTGGAGCACTGAGGTTGCCAGCTCTATCCTGGGGTCACCAGGTTGTTGCCAAGGGCACTGGCTCAATCCAGGGTGCTGACTTGTCCCCCAGGGCACCAGCCTGATCCCAAGGTCCCAATTCCAAAGTGGCCAGTTCCAGCCTGACCAGATGGTGGCTGAGTGGATAGAGCATTGGACTGGGACACAGAGAACCCAGTTTTGAAACCCCGAGGTCACTGGCTTGAGCACAGGCTCACCAGCTTGAGTGTGGGGTAGCTGGCATGAGCGTGGGATCATAGACATGACCCCATGGTCACTGGCTTAAGCCCAAAGGTCACTGGCTTGAAGCCCAACGTCGCTGGCTTGAAGCCCAAGGTTGCTGCCTTGAGCAAGGGGTGACTCGCTCTGCTGTAGCCTCCAGTCAAAGCACGTATGAGAAAGCAATCAATGAACAACAAAGGTGCCTCAATGAATAATTCATGCTTCTCCTTTCTTTCCCTTCCTGTCTGTTTGTCCTATCTGTCCCTCTCTCTGTCCTTTCACAACCACACACACCCACACACCCCAAAGTGGCCAGTTCCAGCCGCAGTCAGGGTACGTATGAGAAGCAATCAGTGGGTGCACAATTAAGTGGAAAAAAATGAGTTGATGCCTCTCTCTCTCTCTCTCTCTCTCTCACTTTCTACCTTCCTCTTTCTTAAAATAAAAATAAAATAGTTTACACTTTTTTTTTTTAGTTTATACCTTTAATTTAAATAGAATCAGGCATCTAGAATATTTAGTAGAGTTCTACTAAATGGGAATGTAATATTACAGTTGTTGCTGTCAGCTTTGGGAAAGGTTTAGGCACCCAGATGATGGTGAAGTGGCAGGTTCTAACCCTTGGATTAGTTCCCCTGGGGAGGAAGGCAGATATTTTGTGCAGATGGTCTGAAAGGGCAGATCTTGGATCAGAGGTAGAAATTTCCAGAGAGGAGTGACTGCCCCAAGTCCTCCAGGTGGGATTTGCTCCCATGTTTGTTTGCAACTTTGCAAACATGTCGATTTACTATGGACCAGAGTTTCCTAAACTTGAGTTTGATTTGAAACCACCTGGGAAGGTGAGTTAAAACACTGCTTGCAGCCCTGATCAAGTGGTGGTACAGTGGATAGAGCATCGGCCTGGGATGCTGTGGATCCATGTTTGAAACCTTGAGGTCGCTGGCTTGAGTGCAGGCTCATCCGGCTTGAGCACAGGCTTATCAGCTTGAGTGCAGGATCATAAACATGACCCCTTGGACACTGGCTTAAACCCAGAGGTCACTAGCTTGAAGCCCAAGGTCGCTGGCTTGAGCAAAGGGTTACTCGGTCTGCTGTAGCCCCCCAGTCAAAGCACGTATGAGAAATAATCAATGAACAATTAAGGTGCTGCAACTGTGAGTTGATACTTCTCATCTCTCTCCCTTCCTGTCTGTCTATCTCTCTCTCACTAAAACAAAACAAAAAACCCTGCCCCAACAGATTCTGTTTCACTAGGACTGGGGTGGGGGGGCAGAAATGTGCATTTCTAGCAAACTCCCAGGTGGTGTTGATGCTGCTGGTACAAGGGCCAAACTTTGAGAACCATACTTAGAATATAATGTGATATCTGGGAGGGAAAAGTATTCCTTTCACAGAAATACCACTTACTGCCTGACCAGTGGTGGCACCGTAGGTAGAACATCGACCTGGGACACTGAGGTCCCAGGTTCAAAACTCTGAGGTCGAGGGCTTGAGCACAGGCTCATCAACATGAGCTCAAAGGTCGCTAGCTTGAGCCCAAAGGTTGCTGGCTTGAAGCTCAAGGTTACTGGCTTGAGCCAGGGGTCACTGGTTCAGCTTGAGCTCCTCCAACCCTCATCAAGGCACATGTGAGAAGCAATCAATGAACAATGAAAGTGACACAACTATGAGTTGATGTTTCTCATCTTTCTCTCTCTCTCTCTCAAAAATAAAAAGATGAAAAAGAAATACCACTTATTAAGTGCCTACCAATTTCCATGAGAAGTGATTTTAGAAGCTTGGTGTTCCACAATCCTGGGGGGGAGGAGGTTGCCAAGAGAATCACGCGTACTTTACAAATGAGGGTACTGGACTGCTCTGACCAACTCTAATTCTGCAAGAGAAGCTTCCAACAGCTAAAAGATCAGCATCAGAATATTAGGAAGGGCAGGGGCTAAGGCTGGAGAGGAGGGGTATTCTGAGGCCAGGAGACTCAGACCCATCCTCTCTCTACCTCCAGGGGTGGACAGTACCACAGACTTCGAGGGGTTCTGGCAGCTGCACTGTTTGCTTCATGTCTGTGGGGAGCCCTGATCTTCACACTTCACGTGGCTCTGAGGCTGCTTCTGTCCTACCACGGCTGGCTCCTTGAACCCCATGGAGCCATGTCCTCACCCACTAAGACTTGGCTGGTATGTGAGGGGCAGAGCCCTGCTTCACCCTCTGGGGGCCCACTTCTCTGTTCCCTCCTCTCTGGTTCTCTATCACCTTTTTGGGGGGTTTCTGTTTCATTCTTTCTGTGGGCTGCCACACACACCCCAGCCCCAGTTAGGAGTTTAATGACCCACTAATTCCCGCTTCCCTCCAGGCACTGGTCCGCATCTTCTCCGGCCGCCACCCAATGCTCTTCAGTTACCAGCGCTCCCTGCCACGCCAGCCTGTGCCCTCCATGCAGGACACCGTGCGCAAGGTGGGCCTGGAACCTGGGAATGGGAGAAGAGGCGGGCAAGGGTGGGCATGGGGCATGACCAACCTCTTTTCTGCCTCTCTGCGCAGTACCTGGAGTCTGTCCGACCTGTCCTTTCGGACGAGGACTTCGACTGGATGGCGACCCTAGCACAGGAATTCCTGAGGCTGCAGGCATCAGTGCTGCAGTGGTACCTGCGGCTCAAATCCTGGTGGGCGTCCAATTACGTAAGTACAGGGTAGGGAAGGCAAAGGTTCTGAGCCTGTTTTCCGAACCTGGGGAGTTCTACGCCCCGCCCCACGCCCTGCCTACAATCCCCAGACCCTGCGGTGATTGGAGGTTTTAGACAAGGGAGCATTCTGAACCCCGCCCCATACTCAATCATCTGAGCCCTGCCCCTTGCTCAATATTCCAAGCCCCGCCCCCACACTCCAATAATAGAAACTCAGCCTTAGATTCTACAATATTCCTTCCAACCAAGCTCCTCTGTAGGCTCCAGTATTCTGAATACCCTAACATCTGCTAACAGTTTGAGCCCCTCCCTCCATGCTCCGGTGTTCTAAGCCACTCTCCAGTAATCTAAGCTCCGCCTCCAGGACCCGCCCACTTCAGGAGCTCTGCCATTAACTCTAGTATTTGAACCAGAATTAAAGGATCCGCCCAACATTTTGGCCCCTCCCCTGCCAGTCAACACTCTAAGCCCCGCCTGCCGAATAGTTTTCTGAGCCCCTCTCTCTGCTCAAGGAAACACCTTCCCCTAATGGGCTTCTATTCTGAGTTCAGGAGCTAGACCCTTGATTGCACAATTGAGCTCCTTGGAAAACTGAGGCAGAGAGTCAGCGAGGCTCCGATTCTGTAGGAATCCATAAATAGCCGTCAGGAGGGTGTGCCGGTGGAAGTCGCAATGAAGAGACAGATGGGGGTGGTGTGAGTGTCTGTGGGGTGGTCAAAGGAGGCCACTGCTGGATGAGAGGATCAGGATTCCAGGAGAAGTATTAGGACTGTCTTGAGGGTTGATGAGAATTTGAACCTGTCAGATTTGGTGAAGGAACAGCTTGAGCAAAGGTGATGAAGTAGGCAAGGTGTTGAGCTTGGGCTGGGAACAGGGAGGCTTTATTCCCTGGCTGGAACAAAGGAATGGAAGGATGGTGGTCGTGAGAGGTGATGTCGGAGTGGTGGGAGAGGCCGGGGCTCTGCTGAGGACCTTTGACTTTGTCTTGGGGGTGCTAGGAGTCCAAAGGAAGATTCTGAACAGGAGAGGGACAGAGTCAGCCCTGGGGTGGGGGAAAGACTGAGAGAGAACGCTGGAGGTTGTACATCTAAGGCACTGCCAATTATAACATACACCATTATCTCATGTGCAACAAAGAAAAAAAATGAGGCTGAATAAACACACTGCTTTCTTATCACTTGGACTTGTTTTTATAGATCAATTCTCATTATTCACGGATTTTGGATTTGTAAATTCATCTACTTGCTAAAATTTACCTGTAACCCTGAAATCAATACTATGGCACTTGCATGGGTACTCGTGACATATGCAGGGTGGCGAATTTGAGTTGGGGCACCGCACATTTTCAACGGAGGTTGAATAAGGCTTTGCCTTCTTGTTGTGGCTCTCCTGCTGAACACACGTCCTTTTTGTGATCTGTTTAGTTTTACATTGTTCACATTTTAATGTTTTTGTTGTTGATTTCACTGTATTTTGTTTGTTTTTTTGACAGTGACAGAAAGTGTCAGAGAGAGGCACATATAACGAAAGACAAACAGGAAGGGAGAGAGATGAGAAGCATTGATTTTTTAAAAAAAAACTTTATTTAGCCTGACCTGCAGTAGCGCAGTGGATAAAGCGTCGACCTGGGAACACTGAGGTCGCCAGTTCAAAACCCTGCACTGGTCTGGTCAAGGCACATATGAGAGTTGATGCTTCCAGCTCCTCCCCCCTTTCTCTCTCTCTCTCTCTCTGTGTCTCCTCTCTAAAATGAATAAAATTTTAAAAAAAAGAAGAAAAAAAACTTTATTCATTTTAGAGAGGAGAGAGAGAGAAAGGAGGGAGGAGCAGGAAGCATCAACTCCCATATATGCCTTGACCAGACAAGTGCAGGGTTTTGAACTGGCAACTTCAGCATTCCAGGTCGACACTGTATCCACTGCGCCACCACTGGTCAGGCGAGAAGCATTGATTTTTTGTTGTGGCATCTTAGTTGTTTATTGATTGCTTTCTCATACAAGCCTTGACCGGGGGTGGGGTGGGGGGGTTACAGCAGAGCAAGTGACCCCCTTTGCTCAAGCCAGCACCCTTGGGCTTCAAGTCATTGACCTTTGGGCCCAAGCTAGTGACCATGGGGTCATGTCTATGATCCATGCTCAAGCCAGAGACCCCACATTCAAGCCAGATGAACCTGCACTGAAGCTGGTGACCTCGGGGTTTCAAACCTAGATCCTCTGCATCCTAGTCTGACGCTCTATCCACTGCACCACCACCTGATAAGACGATTTCTCTGTTTAAAATGCCCCTTAAGTGAAACATAGAGAGGTTGGGATGTGCGTTATGGAGAAAATACATGTGTTAGATGAGCTTTCTTCAGGCATGAGGTGTTGGCCTAACTTCAGTATTAATAAGTCAACAGTATATATATTAAGTAAGTTGTCTTTCGGCAGAAACATACATAAATCCACTTTATGCATTAATTGCTTGATGAGAACATGACGGTGACCACAGACTCACAAGAACCTAACCCTGTATTTCCCCAGTAACAGTAGTTCAGTTTCAGTATTTGCTAATTTAGTGTTCACAGCGACTTTATAGAACATTGCTTCTGTGAGTAATGAGAATCAACTGTACATAAAATGAGTTCATCTAGACTTATTTAGGCATAGATTTGTATCAAATATCACTCCTGAGCAAACTTAAAAAGGAAGCTGTAAATATAATTAGTGGGCCAAGGCACCACTAAGACTGCAACAATCAGAATTCAATTCTTCTCATTTGCATTTGAATTCAGATTTGTTCATGTCTTCCCACTTTCCACACAGCTTCAGCACCTATGTTGTCACAAACCTTGCAGTGTGGCCCTGGTCGGCTAGCTCAGTCGGTTAGAACATCATGCCAAGTTTGTAGTTCGATTGCCAGTCAAGGCACATGCAAGAATCAACCAGCCTGACCTGTGGTGGTGCAGGGGATAAAGCGACAACCTGGAGCGCTGAGGTCCCAGTTTGAAACCCTGGGCTTGCCTGGTGAAGGCACATATGGGAAGCAACTACTAGGAGTTGATGCTTCCTACTTCTCCCCCCTCTTTCTCTCTCTCTCTTTAAAAAAATAAAAATAAACCAATGAAAGCATAAATAAGTGGAACAACAAATTGATGTTTCTCTTTCCTCCTCTCTCTCTAAAATCAATCAATCAGTAATTTTTAAAAAATGTTATACGTCAAACAGATAATGTTACAATGTTATACATATGGTAAAATGCACAAATTTTAAGTGTACAGCAGTATAAAATTTTATGTATGCATTTAACTATATAACTGCTGCCTAGACCAAGGTATAGAACTTTTCTAGCATTTTCTGGAAACTTCTGGATATTGCCAGATGTTGCACATTTCTGAGAGTAATAACTGCATCTTGCCTGCTCTAAGTGTAAGGAATTGTAAGATGCCATTGACTTTAAGATGCAAGCAAACATGTATGTCTTCATAGATTCTATGAGAGTCTATAACATAGAAGAAAGGAAGAGATCTAGAAAATTTTCATGTTTTTTTAAAAAATTTATATTTTATAGATATAATAAATTTATAGTATATAAAGTATATATACATATATGTCATGTAGTTATATATTATTATTTAAGTTTTAATTATTATTTATTACTTTTCTTTTAAATTTTTTTTATTTATTCATTTTAGAGAGGAGACACAGATTGAGAAAGAGAGAGAGAGAGAGAAAGGGGGGAGGAGCTGGAAGCATCAACTCCCATATGTGCCTTGACCAGACCAGTGCAGGGTTTTGAACTGGCGACCTCAGTGTTCCCAGGTCGATGCTTTATCCACTGCGCCACCACAGGTCAGTCTTATTTACTACTTTTTAGAGAGAGAGATACATTGACTCATGCTGTCATTGGTTGATTCTTGTATGTGCGCTGACCAGGGATCAAACCCACAACCTCGGCATGTCAGGACAAAGCTCCAACCAACTGAACCACCCAGCCAGGGCCTATATATGATATGATATAGAAAATATATTTAATATATAAAAAATATATAATATAAATACAATATGTAATTTTTAAAATTTTATTGATTTAGAGAGAAAGGAAGGGAGAGAGAGAGATGCAGAAATATTAATCTGTTCTTGTATGTGCCTTGACTGAGCACATATGCAACCTTGGTGTATGGGGACAATGCTCAGTCTAACCAACCGAGCTATCTGGCCAGGGCATTATAATATATAATTTAAATTGTGATAAAATACATAAAATATTTACCATTTTAACCTTTGTTTATTTATTGTTGTAGTGTGACAGAGATAGAGAGGCAGAGAGAAGGACAGATAAGAACAGACAGACAGGAAGCGAGAGAAATGAGAAGCATCAATTCTTCATCATGGTTCCATGTTGTTCATTGATTGTTTTTTTATATGTGCCTTGACCAGGGGCTACAGCAGAGTGAGTCACCCCTTGCTCAAGCCAGTGACCATCAGGTCATGTCTAGAATCCCAAGCTCAAGCCAGTGTCCCTGCACTCAGATTGATGAGCCTGTGCTCAAGCTGGCAACCTCAGGGTTTTGAACCTGGGTCCTCAGCATCCCAGTATGACACTCTATCCACTGCCCACTACCTGGTCTGGCCCATTTTATTTATTTATTTATTTATTTATTTATTAAAAATTTTTTTCTTTTTATTTATTTATTTTAGAGAGGAGACACAGAGTGAGAGAGAGAGAAAGAGAGAAAGGGGGGAGGAGCTGGAAGCATCAACTCCCATATGTGCCTTGACCGGACCAGTGTAGGGCTTTGAACTGGCGACCTTAGTGTTCCCAGGTCGATGCTTTATCCACTGCGCCACCACAGGTCAGGCAAGGTCTGGCCCATTTTAATCATTTATTTTAAACTATTTTTAAGTGTATTAAAAAATGTATTAAAAAACTAGTGTTGGCCCTGGCCGGTTGGCTCAGTGGTAGAGTGTTGGTCTGGTGTGTGAAAGTCCTGGGTTCGATTCCCAGCCAGGGCACACAGGAGAAGTGCCCATCTGCTTCTCCACCCTTCCCCTTCTCTTTCTTCTCTATCTGTCTCTTGCCTTCCCGCAGCCAAGGCTCCATTTGAGGAAAGTTGGCCCAGGCACTGAGGACGGCTCCATGGCCTCAGCCTCAGGAGCTAGTATGGTTCCAATTGCAGTGGAGCAAAACTCCAGATGGGCAGAGCATTGTCTCCTGGTGGGCATGCCAGGTAGATCATGGTCAGGCGCATGGTCAGGCGCATGCGGGAGTCTGTCTGCCTGCCTCCCCCACCCCTTCTCACTTTGGAAAAAAATAAAATAAAATAAAAAATTAAAAAACTGACAATTTAACTTTGGGTGATGGGTATGCAACATAATTGAATGATAAGATAACCTGGAGATGTTTTCTTTGAACATATGTACCCTGATTTATTAATGTCAGCCCATTAAAATTAATAAAATTACCCTAAAATAGAAAAGAAATTGGGACATCCAAAAATAAATAAATAAATAAATAAACCCAACAACCAATGTTAAGTGTATTCACAATGTCATGTAAACGTCACTACTATTTCCAGAACTTTTCTATTATATGAAACAGACACTCGGTATCCATTAGGCAAACAAAACATGCCCATTCCCATTTACCCTCAGTCCCAGGTAACCTCTGTTTTATGTTGTCTCTGAATTTGTTTATTTTAGATACTTCATGTAAGTGGATACACAATTTGTTCTTTTGAGTCTGACTTATTTCACTTTGCATAATGTTTTCAAGGTTTGTACACATTATAGCTCACATCAGAATATCATTCCTTTCTTTTTAATTGAATTTATTGGGATGGCATTGGTTAATAAAATTATACTGGTTTCTGGTGTACGATTCTGTAACACATCATTTGCACCTGTATTGTGTGTTCCCTACCCTAAGTCAGGTCTCCCTCCTTCACTATTTGTTCCCCTTTATGCTCTTCTACTCCTACCCCTTCCCCTCTGGTAAGATCTGTCTGTTAACAGGCACTGGGACCTGGTTGTTGATTTTTGGTTTTTTTTAAATTTTTTATTTATTGATTTTTAGAGAGAGGAAAGAGAGGAGAGAGAATGAGGAGGGAGAAGCAGGAAGCATCAACTCGTAGTAGTTGCTTTCTGAATGTCCCTTGACCAGGCAAGCCCGGGGTTTCAAACCTGTGACCTCAGTGTTCCAGGTAGATGCTTTACACACTGTGCCACCACAGGTCAGGTGTTGTTGTTTTACAGGGACAGAGAGAGAGTCAGAGAGAGGGATAGATAGGGACAGACAGGAACAGAGAGAGATGAGAAGCATCAATCATCAGTTTTTCGTTGCTGTTGCTACACCATAGTTGTTCACTGATTGCTTTCTCACATGTGCCTTGACCACGGGCCTTCAGCAGACTGAGCAACCCCTTGCTGGAGCCAGCGACCTTGGGTCCAAGCTGGCGCTTTTGCTCAAGCCAGATGGTCCCGCGCTCAAGCTGGTGAGCTCGGGGTCT
Organism: Rhynchonycteris naso; assembly: GCA_037038555.1. NCBI lineage: Eukaryota > Metazoa > Chordata > Mammalia > Chiroptera > Emballonuridae > Rhynchonycteris > Rhynchonycteris naso. The sequence goes on along the minus strand of CM072997.1, from coordinate 247,951,592 downwards.
TGAACCTGGGTCTTCCGCATCCCAGCCCGACGCTCTATCCACTGCGCCACCACCTGGTCAGGCTTGTTGTTGTTTTTAATCTCAGATGGGCTCTGGCCAAATAGTTCAGTTGCTTAGAGCATCATCTTGAAGCACAGAGGTTGATGGTTTGATCCCCAGTCAGGGCACAAACAGAAACAGATCGATGTTTCTATCTCTCGCTCTCTCTCCCCCTTCTTTTCTCTCTAAAAATTAATCTAGAAATAATTTTTTTAAAGAAAATCTCAGATGGGATCAATAAACATTTTGTTGTGTGCCCAGCGTTTGCCACTTGGCAGCATACCTTATTGCTCGCTCTGTGTCAGTAATATAGGTGTTCCTTGTTCCTTTTAACAGCTGCATAGTATGGCATAGCATGAGTGTAGCTTCTAGGTTATTGGTAGTTACTAATCATGCTGGCCTTCTTTACCAAGCTTCACCCTCCCTGTTGGACACAGTCAAGTCTTGGGTAGCTGAATTTCCCACTATCCTCCCTGCTACCTTGGCCCCAGCCACCCAGCTGTGTGTCTCTCCACCCCAATCCCAGGTCAGTGACTGGTGGGAAGAATTTGTATACCTACGCTCCCGGAACTCGCTGATGGTGAACAGCAACTATTATATGATGGTGAGAAGGAGAGAAGCAGGCTAGGAGCTGGGGGTGGGGTGGGGCTCACAGTTCCTGGGTCTAGGATCGGGATGTCTGGTAGAATGTGGGGTTTAGGGTCAATGACCCAAATCACAGTCTGGAATTCACCACCCACCCTCTGTTGGGGTCAGGATCTGTGGGGGGGGGGTCTGTGGGGGGGCATATCTGACCCCAGGCGTTTTGCTGTCTCCTCGGCTGGCTCCCAGGACTTCCTGTACGTCACGCCCACACCTGTGCAGGCTGCTCGTGCAGGAAACGCTGTCCATGCCCTCTTCCTTTACCGCCATCTCCTGAACCGCCAGGAGATCCTCCCGGTAACGGGGTTCCCGCAGTGGGCTGGGATCAGAGGCCATGGTTCTGTGGTCATGGGGCCTCATGAGGCCTGGGGGCAGTTCACGACCCCATGGTCTCCTGTAGACTTTGCTGATGGGAATGCGACCCTTATGCTCCGCCCAGTATGAGAGAATATTCAACACTACGCGCATTCCGGGGGTCCAGAAAGGTAAGACTCTCTCCCCTTCTGCATGACAAGCAGAACAGTGTCTTTGCTAAGAGCATGTTTCTGGAGTCAGCCTGCCTGAGTTGAATCCCAGGCCCCTTTCCCAAGCTGTGTGACCCTGAGCAAGTTATCACCTTCTCTGAGCCTCAGTTTATGCATCTCTAAAATGGGATAATAAGAAACAGGGTGATGAGGAATAAATGAGTGCTTAGAATAGTGCAAGCCACATAGGAAGTGCCTAATAAGTAGTTGTTATGTTAATTATTGTAATGTTTTCGACCTTCCTGCCCTCTTTACACTTTTGCCCGCCACCCCAAGACCACATCCGCCACCTTCGTGATAGCCAACACGTGGCTGTCTTCCACCGGGGCCGATTCTTCCGCGTGGGGACCCACTCGCAAAGCGGCCTGCTTTCCCCACGGGCCCTGGAGCAGCAGTTTCAGCGAATCCTGGACGACCCCTCACCTGCCTGCCCCCACGAGGAGCATCTGGCGGCCCTGACCGCAGCTCCCAGGTGAGGGTGGGAGGTCAGGGGCCCCAGAGGCCCAGTCACATCCTGATGTTACAGAGGGGCAGGGTTGGGGCCCAGTGGAGGCTGGGCAGGATGAAGGGCTCAGGCATGTCTTACAACAGGGACACGTGGGCCCAGGTGCGGAGGTCCCTGAAGAGCCAGGCAGAGGATGCCCTGGAGGCTGTGGAAGGGGCGGCTTTCTTTGTATCGCTGGACTCGGAGCCAGCTGGGCTCACCAGGGAGGACCCCGCTGCATCACTAGATGCCTATGCCCATGCCCTGCTGGCTGGCAGGGGCCATGACCGGTGAGTAAGCCCAGCAGCTTAGACCCCACCTGATCTGCAGCCAGAACCCAATATTTAGATCTAAGACTCGGGACGCTAGACAAGCAGACCCTGGCCCCAGAGCTGGGGTTTCTCCAGATCCAAGGGCATCTTTGATCTGATGACCCCAGACTCAATGCCTTGAGACCTGGGAACCCCTGATCCAGAGGACCCCTAAGCCCAGGGAGTATTTCAGACCCTGGGACCCAAAACCCCCAAGCCTGGGGACCTCAGACTCAGAACCATGGAATCCTCAGACCTAAAAGCTGGCATCCTAAACCCAAGACCCCAGACCTGGGACCCCATTTCTAGAGATCCTCAGACCCCTTCCTAGATGCCCACCAGTCATCACTCTGATTCCTGAGACCCTTGGCAAAGTCTCCCTAACCTCCCCGTAAGCCTTGAACCTTACTCGGTATGGTCTCTCAAAGTCCACCCACTCTTTGAACCTTACCCAGGTCTCAGAGTCTATCTAGAGCCACCAGTTGGAGACCCCACCCTCTTAACGATCCCCACACCAGCCCTGGTTCCAGAAAAATCTTCCCACCATGAAATCCCCACAAGTCGTTCAGAGAGCATCCCAAGTTCCCTCTTGTCCCCTGCCCACGCTATTTGGTGACCTCTCTGAACTCTCTCTTCCTGCAGCTGGTATGACAAATCCTTCACCCTCATCGTCTTTTCCAATGGGAAGCTGGGCCTCAGCGTGGAGCACTCGTGGGCTGACTGCCCCATCTCTGAACATATGTGGGAGGTAGAGCAGCCAGCCTGCCCCCCACCCTACGGATGCCCCCCCCCCATTTTTAAAGACCTTCCTCTCTAGGGACATAGGGCCAGAGGAAAAACAGAGACCAGGACCACCCAGCAAAGAAGGGGGTCTGGGATTATGACCTTCCTTTGACAAATGGACAGTTGGGGCTCAAAGAAAGGAGATGATTTGCCCAGAGTCATAGAACCAGGAGTTGTAGACTTGGAACACAAATCCAGAATGTTCTGAGACCAGGATGTGAGGCCTTTCAATCACATCACACCGAATTGGAACCATGTTTCAGCTCTGGCTGGCTCTGTGACCTTGGACAAGTTACTCCCCTCCTCTGAGCCTGTTTTTCTCTTTATCAGGTGAAAGGGTTGGATTAAGTCTGGCCCAGTTCCGAGAACCTTCGTGTCTCTCTTTTATTTAGTCTTAAATCATAGGGGGTGGTGTCTTCCCCATCAGGCTACCAGTCTTTGTGGGGCTGCAGGAGGTGTTGGGGGGAACCCAGGATGGGGATCAGGCATGTGGTGGGGGGAGGCTTCCAAACTTCGGGAGTAGCCCGGAACAGCACTGATTCTTCTGTTCCTGTTTTCTTTTTTTTTTTTTTACGGAGACAGAGAGAGAGTCAGAGAGGGGGATAGATAGGAACAGACAGACAGGAACAGAGAGAGATGCGAAAGATCAATCATCAGTTTTTCGTTGCGACACCTTAGTTGTTCATTGATTGCTTTCTCATATGTGCCTTGACCGCGGGCCTTCAGCAGACCGAGCTACCCCTTGCTCGACTCAGCGACCTTGGGTCCAAGCTGACGAGCTTTTTTTTTTTTTAATAAAGTCCTTTTTTTTAAATAAAGTATTTTTTTTATTTCTTTTTATTTGTATTTTATTCATTTTTAGAGAGGAGACACAGAGTGAGAGAGGGAGAGAAAGAGGGGAGGAGCTAGAAGCATCAACTCCCATATGTGCCTTGACCAGACCAGTGCAGGGTTTTGAACTGGCGACCTCAGTGTTCCCAGGTAGACACTTTATCCACTGCGCCACCACAGGTCAGGCGCTGACGAGCTTTTGCTCACGCCAGATAAGCCCACACTCAAGCTGGCGAGCTCGGGGTCCCGAACCTGGGTCCTCTGCATCACAATCCGACGCTTTATCCACTGCGCCACCGCCTGTGTCTGTTTCTTATTTGTAAAAAGGGAATTGTTTTTCCCTTTGATGATATCAGTAAATGAAACTACCAATGCAGTTCAAATTTAGACCCATCAGACACTTCCTGTCAACATATCATCTCTGCATACTGACTTTAAACAAGGAGTTGTCATGTAAAGTAAGATAAAGAGAAATGTGCCTGACCAAGCAGTGGCGCACTAGATAGAGTGTTGGACTAGGACACAGAGGACCCAGATTCAAAACCCCAAGGTTGCCGGCTTGAGCGAGGGCTCACCAACTTAAGTGCGGTGTTGCTGGTTTGAGCATGGGATCATAGATGTGACCTCATAGTCACTGGCTTGAAGCCCAAGGTTGCTGGCTTGAGTGAGGGGTCACTCGCTCTGCTATAGCTGCCCCCCCCGCCCTCAAGGCACATATGAGGAAGCAATCAATGAACAACTAAGGTGCCGCAAGGAAGAATTGATGCTTCTCATCTCTTCCTGTCTGTCCCTATTCCTCTTTCTGTCTCTGTCACAAAAAAAGAGAGAGAAAAAAAAAGAAAGAAATGCAAGGTTTAAGGGTAGTAGGTGCTCAATCAGGACTGGTTTAAAATATTTAGCTGCCTGACCTGTGGTGGCACAATGGACAAAGGGTCAACCTGGAACGCTGAGGTCACCAGTTTGAAATCCTGGGCTTGCCCAGTCAAGGCACATATGGAAGTTGATGCTTCCTGCTCTTCCCTCTTCTCTTCCTCTCTCACATGCTTTCTCTCTTTCTCTCTCTAAAATGAATAAATACAATCTTTAAAAAATTTTTAAATAAAATATTTAGCAATACTGCTCAGAAAAATGTCATGTCATTTGAAGCAATAAAATATCCCCTAATTTTTGTGAGCAGTATATTTAACAGTAATTAGAAGTAGAGCGTGGGTCATCTCAATCAGAATGGACGCTGAGGGGTGGTCCTTGGGAGGGCTGGCGCCCTTGGTGGCTCTTTATCTGCCTGTCAGAAGTATAGGACTAGTGAGCACCAGTTGAGTATTAGTATCTGTCCCACTCTCGATGAACTTGACCCCAAGAACCCACTTGTGGACACCCGGGATTTCTCCTTCTCAGGGCCTGACCCTGTCCCCAGAAGGGAGTGATAAAAGAGGTCCCTGATTAGATGGCCCTTGGACCAGAGAGAGGAAAGGACTCTGACAGCCTCCATTTGTACACAGTTTACTCTGGCCACAGAATGTTTTCAACTGGGCTACTCAGAGGATGGCCACTGCAAGGGGCACCCCGACCCCGCACTGCCCCAGCCCCAGCGGCTACACTGGGACCTTCCAGACAAGGTGAGTCCAGGTTTCTGGGTCTCTCTGAGTCCCAAAATTTATGACTTTGACTCTGAACTCATTCCTACCCCCAATCTCAACCTCAATTTCAACCCCATCCCCTTACTCCATCTGCAACCCTAACTCTAACCTTTTCCACACCATCAACTCCATCCTTGCCTGACCAGGCAGTGGTGCAGTAGACAGAGCATTGTACTGGGACACAGAGGACCCAGGTTCGAGGCCCCAAGGTTGCCAGCTTGATTGCAGGCTCATCTGGTTTGAGCAAGGCTCACCAGCTTGAGCCCAAGGTCGCTGGATTGAGCAAGGGGTCACTCGCTCTGCTGTAGCCCCCTGGTCAAGGCACATATGAGAAAGCAATCAATGAGAAACCAAGGTGCCGCAACAAAGAATTGATGCTTCTCATCTCTCTCTCTTCCTGTCTGTCCCTATCTGTCCCTCTCTGTCTCTGTCACACACACACACACACAAAAGAAAAGAATTGATGTTTCTCATCTCCTTTCCTGTCAGTCTGTCTCCCTCAAGAAAACAAAAAAAAAAAAATCAAATAAAAAACAACAAAACTCGCCTGACCAGGCAGTGGCGCAGTGGATAGAGCATCGGACTGGGATGCGAAAGACCCAGGTTCAAGACCCCGAGCTCACCAGCTTGAGCGTGGGCCCATCTGGCTTGAGCAAAAGCTCGTCAGCTTGGACCCAAGATCTCTGGCTCCAGCTAGGGGTTGCTCGGTCTGCTGAAGGCCCGTGGTCAAGGCACATGTGAGAAAGCAATCAGTGAACAACTATGGTGTTGCGATGGCAACAAAAAACTAATGATTGATGCTTCTCACCTCTCTCCATTCCTGTCTGTCCCTGTCTATCCCTCTCTCTGACTCTCTCTCTGTTCCTGTAAAAAACAACAACAACAAAACTCTATCCTCAACCCGAACCCCCGTTTCTTAGTCCAGTCCTACCCTGACTCCATCCCCACCCCAAGCTCATCTCAATCCCATCGCTATACCTAAATTTGATTCTGTTTCCAGCACCAAACCCATCTGAATCCCCAACCCGAACTCCAGCCCAGCCCCCACCCTAATTTTGTCCCATCCCCAACTCCAACCCTACCCCAACCTTCAGTGACATCCCTGTGTCCATCTTTAACCCAGTCCTTCAGCTCTATTTCCATTATCACCCCAACCCTAACTCCACTCCTATGGCCACTCCCAGCCCCTGTCTCCACTCAGATACCTCATCTCTAACCCCACCACTCTACCCTCCCTCCTCCTGCAGATCCATCTTTCCATCTCTCTTGCCCTGAGGGGAGCCGAGACCTTGTCTGGAGACATTGACTGCCACGTCTTTCCCTTTTTTCACTTCGGCAAGAGCTTCATCAAACGCTGCCACTTCTCTTCAGACAGCTTCATCCAGGTGGCCTTGCAGCTGGCCCACTTCCGGGTCAGTTGGGTTCCCAAACCCCAACCTCCTGGTGCCCCAAGAACTGCCTTGTCAGCCCCCTTTCCTGACTCTTCTTGGCCATTATGGGTTTGCCATCTTGATTTCTCTCAAACACATTGCTGGGTGGAGGAAGCTGGGGTCCAGAGGTGGGTCAAGTCTGTGAAGACTTCCTGAGCCCAGATGACAATCTCCTCCTTGTCCCCCAGGACAGGGGTCAGTTCTGCCTGACTTATGAATCGACCATGACCCGCTTATTCCTGGAAGGCCGGACGGAGACAGTGCGGTCTTGCACGAGGGAAACCTGCAATTTTGTGAGGGCTATGGAGAACAAAGAGAAGACAGTGGGTGTGAGCCTCGTTTGAGGCTTCGATCATTTCAATATTCTAACTCATATATTTGCAGACATTTATGGAGCACCTGCTGAGGGCCAGGCCATGTGATGGGCTCTAGGGACAGGGAGGGACCAGACCTGGACTCTGACATCAAGGAGCTCACTGATGGGGGAAACAGAGATAGTTCTGCATAGTGTGATACATGCTTTAATGGGGGCACATAGGACAATAGGGGTGCATTCAAGAAGGAGCCCTTTTACCACAATGCAGCTCTCTTTGATTATTTAACCTGTGATCTTGTGACTTCCATTTGCACCACTGCTAATGTTCCCTATAGAATATCTGCCCAGACACCCTCCCCCAAGCCCGGCACCTCTGTTCCCTCTCTCCGCTGCCTCTGTGGTCCAGTGGGAGGAGTTTCGGGAGAGTCAGACAGACCTGGAAACCCATCTGATTCTGCCTTCGTGTGGTCCCTGGGCAGTGACTTACCCCCTTCACTGAGCCTGTTTCCTCTCCGTAAAACAGAGTTGCTATTTCTGCCTTGTAGGGATGTTGCAAACTGGGTTGAGGTCAGGGGTGTGACAGATCCCAGCAGTAAGCCCACTTCCTGTTTTTCCATGACTTGTGACCTGTCCCGGGACCCCAGGACCCACAGTGCCTCGCCCTGTTCCGCATGGCGGTGGATAAGCACCAGGCTCTACTGAAGGCAGCAATGTGCGGACAGGGCTTTGACCGCCACCTCTTCGCGCTCTACGTCGTATCCCAATTCCTCCACCTGCAGTCGCCCTTCCTGGATCAGGTTGGGGTGCAGGGAGAGGGTTAGAGAGGGACGCGGTGAACCGGGGGAGAAGAGAGGCACTTGGGGGCAAGGAGGGCGTTGTTTGGGAAAGGGAGGTAACAGCAGAGGAGAGAGCTAGGGAGATCAGGGCAAGAGAGAAAGGGAGAAGGGAAAAGGCAGAGAAAGGAGATAGGGGCGTGATCGTAGAAAGAAATGGGATGAGCTGATTACAGAGGAGAGGGACAGGGGTCCAGGAGAGGGGTGTTGCCAGGGAGAAAGGGACGGGTCAGGGGGAAGGAGGGGCGGGGTCAGGGAGAAAGGGGCGGGATCAGGGAAAAATGCCCCAGAGAGACGTGATCAGAAAGGGGAATGGCCGCTGCAGATGGGGGCTGATTTGGGGGAAAATGGGCAGCCAAGGGAGGAGGTCAGAAAGGGCGAGGTCTGTGTGGATTGTTGAGCCAAAGGGGCGAGGATTTGCTGGTCTGTTTTTATTGCATATGTGACTGTCCCTTGTCCCTCAGGTTCACTCAGAGCAGTGGCAGCTGGCCACCAGCCAGATCCCTGTTCAGCAAACCCACCTGTTCGATGTCCATAATTACCCCGACTACGTTTCCTCTGGTGGTGGATTTGGACCAGTGAGTGGGACCGGTTCCGACCTAAACCTAGGCCCTGCGGGAGGAGGGGCTGGAGGTCTCACTCCTGTGTTCTGGTGTAGGAGGGGACTGGCAGCTTTCTTGTTCCCCTCACTCTGTCCCTTTTCAGGTCGATGACCATGGTTATGGTGTTTCTTACATCTTCATGGGGGATGACACGATCACCTTTCACATCTCCAGCAGAAAGTCAAGCACAAAAACGGTGAGACAAACTTGAACACACAGAACCACCACTGCGCCACCTCCTTCCTCAGCGCCCAGGCGTCTGGATCCCTAGCTCCCTCCTGTCCTACAACCCAGGAGTCCAGACTCCCAGCCCCCTTCTGCCCCACCATCCAGGATTGCCAGTCCCCAGCCTTTTCTGCCTTAGTCCCCAGTGTCAGGGACCCCAGCCATCTTGTTCTCAGCCTGCAGGAGCCCCTCTCTCAGCTTCCCCTGGATGAGACCCATTTCTCCTTCCAGGATTCCCACCGACTGGGGCAGCACATCGAGAATGCACTGTTGGATGTGGCCTCCCTGTTCCAGGAGGGGCGGCAGCGTCTTTAGCGAGGATGCAGAGGGTCAGGGAAGGACAATTCGGGGAATAAGTGTGGATCTCTCCCTCGCCACACCAGGGGTTCCAGGGTACCCACGCCACCTACCAGTCTGTGATCCCTTCCTATGGGGAGCTGGTCTCCTCAGGTACTAGTGGGAGGGTCTCTATGACTGGGTGGCGCAGGACAGAGGCAGTCTGTTTGGGCTTAGAAATACCACATCTGGTCCAATAAAGATGTGTGAGCAGGGTATGTGGCATTGCTGTGCTCTTGGGCTGGGCAGGGGTGGCAGAGGAGGAAAGGTCCCATCCATCCTCAGGCCCAACCATGAATTCCCAGATAAATAATCACAACTTCAGTGGCAAGCACTAATACCAGCTCGGTGTACTGCATTCTCACCTCCAGTCACACTAACCCAAACATTCACGGCTGGTCCCAGTCAAGCAATCCCACAAGCTCTCAGGCCAGTTCCTGCTGCCCCAACGCCCATCATCCATACTCTGGAGGCCACGTGTCTTATCAATATCTCTGATGTACTTGCCAGTTCTTGTTCATTCAGTCTAATTAACGTGCTGTTATTAATAGAGTGAACTAATGGGGTGTTTTAAAAGAATATTTAAGCCAAGTACTGTGATTTTATATAATTAAAAATTGTTGCCTGACCTGTGGTGGTGCAGTGGATAAACTGCCAACCTGGAATGCTGAGGTCACCGGTTCAAAACCCTGGGCTTGCCTGGTCAAGGCACATATGGGAGTTGATGCTTCCTGCTCCTCCCCTTATTCTCTCTATCTTTCCTCTCTCTCTCTCTCTCTCTCTCTAAAAATGAATAAATAAAAATCTAAAAAAAAAAAATTGTTAGCCTGACCAGGCAGTGGTGCAGTGGATAGAGTGTCGGACTGGGATGCGGAAGACCCAGGTTCGAGACCCCGAGCTCACCAGCTTGAGCGCGGGCCCATCTGGCTTGAGCAAAAGCTCGCCAGCTTGGACCCAAGGTCACTGGCTCCGGCAAGGGGTAGCTCGGTCTGCTGAACGCCTACGGTCAAGGCACATGTGAGAAAGCAATCAATGAACAACTAAGGTGTTGTGACGGCAACGAAAAACTAATGATTGATGCTTCTCACCTCTCTTCGTTCCTGTCTGTCTGTCCCTATCTATCCCTCTCTCTGACTCTCTCTCTGTATCTGTAAAAATAAATAAAAATTGTTAACATGCCGTGAAACTGGGTTGGAAAACTTAATATTGCTAAGTTGTCAGTACTATCCAAAGCATTCCACAGATTCAATGCAATTCTCTCTGTCCCTATCAAAATCCCAATGGCCTTCTTTGCAGAAATAGAAAAATTCACTCTACTTCGAAGAGCCGAATAGTCTTGAAAAAGAACAAAGTTGGAGATTTCACATTTCCTGGTTTCAAAACTTATTATAAAGTCACTGTAAGCAAAATAGTGTGATACTGGCAAAAAGACCAACATGTGGACCAATGGAATAGACTAGAAAGCCCCAAAATAAACCCTCAGATATGTGATGATGTGAACTTTGACAAGGGTGCCAAGATCACTTAGTGGGGGGAAAAGGACAGTTTTAAACAAATGGTGCTGGGAAAGCTGGTTATCCACATACAAAAGAACAAAGTTGAACCCTTACCTCACCCCATAGACAAAAATCAACTTGAATGGCTCAAAGACCTAAATGTAAAGGCTAAAACTTTAAACTCTTAAAATATAGGGCCTGGCCAATTGGGTCAGTGGTAGAGTGTTGGCCTGGTGTGTGGATGTCCTGCGTTTGGTTCCTGGCCAGGGCACACAGGAGAAGCAACCGTCTGTTTCTCCACCCCTTCTCCTCTCACTTCTCTCTCTCTTCCTCTCTCACAACCATGGCTCTATTGGAGCAAGTTGGCTCTGGGTACTGAGGATTGCTCCGTGGCCTCTGCCTCAGGGACTGAGAAAAGCTCAGTTGCTGAGCAACAGAGAAGTGGCCCCAGATGGACAAAATATCATCCACTAATTGGCTTGCCAGGTGGATCCTGATCAGGGCACATGCAGGAGTCTGTCTCTGCCTCCCTGCCTCTCACTTAGTTTAAAAAAAGAGAGAAAAACTTCATGCCATTGAATTTGGCAATGATTTCTTGGATAGGACCACAAAAGAACAGGCAATAAAAGAAAATATAGATAAAATAGACTACATCAAATTAAAAATTGTGCCTGACCAGGCAGTGGCGCAGTGGATAGAGCATCGAACTGGGATGCAGAAGACCCAGGTTCGAGACCCCGAGCTCGCCAGCTTGAGCGCGAGCCCATCTGGCTTGAGCAAAGAGCTCGCCAGCTTGGACCCAAGGTCGCTGGCTCCAGCAAGGGGTTGTGTGGTCTGCTGAAGGCCTACAGTCAAGGCACATGTGAGAAAGCAATCAATGAACAACTAAGGTGTCGCAACGGCAATGAAAAGCTAATGATTGATGCTTCTCACCTCTCCGTTCCTGTCTGTCTGTCCCTCTCTCTGTCCCTGTTAAAAAAAAAAAGAAAATTAAAAATTGTGCATCACAGGACAACAGAGTGAAATGACAACCGACATGATGAGAGAAAATATTTGCAAAGTGTTTATCTGACTAGGGGTTAATATCCAGAACTCCTGTGATGCATAAACAACTAAAGTGAACCCCATTCAAAACTGGGCCAAGGATTTAAATCAACTGTTGGGTAGATAAAATATAATATGCTCACTTCATTAAAAATGGCGCTGCCCACATGGAAGCCCGTCAACCAGGTGATATTATTTGCCCTTATGCTTGGGATGGGTGTGGGGGAAAGGCTGTGATGTAAGCAGGCCGGGTCGTTATAGCCTAAGGCTTAGTTTTAAGAGTAAGCTTTTCCCCACACCCTTGACTGATTGGATGATGTAGGGTGGTGCGCTCTCCTGAGGAATCCCATTATGCCTCAGATGGGTGACTTTGTATCAGAGACTTTCTTGTTTGTAGATTGAATTAAGGGTTTGGATTTCTACATTATAAAGTGGGACAGACCAGTAGCTTGCTCTCTCTCGGTTCCTGAAGTATTAGAGAGGAGAGCAGAGTAAGGCCACGTGGAGGCCAGGAGAAGCAGCCAAGATGGTGGAGTGCTGAGTGAGAAGCCAGTTTGTGCAGGAGGAGATGGAGAACAGAGATGAATAAATCTTGTGAGCTAGAAACCTTTGATTCTAAGAAACTCGGATAAGTCAGTGGCCTTGTGAGCACTGAAAGAGAGGGTTTTGGAGCCCAGTATGTGTTTCTGCTTGGTCGCCGGGTGCAAGCTAGAATTAAAGCTGATGGCTCACCAGTTCTTGGCTCCGTTGTTTCATTACCAACTGTCCGATTCAAATGCGGACCAGCACAGGTCAGATGGCTGTGATCCTGACCGTGACTACTGACTTTACATTGAAATTTCTCCAAAGATATACAAGTGGCCAATAAGCACATGAAAAGTTGTTTCTGCTGGTTGCCAGGACCTGGGAGGAAGGAGAAATGGGGAACGATGAGGTTCTGTTTAATGGGCACAGAGCTTCTCTCCGGGATGATGAACAGTTCTGGAACTAGATGGTAATGATGCTTACACAACATTGTGAGTGTAAGTAATGCCACTGAACTGTACACTTTTAATCCTGCAAAGCCAGTAGTCAAGGCCACCATCACAGCAGCCTGGCCCACGCAGGTTCACATTGGATTCGGACAGTCGGCAATGAAAAAATGGAGCCAAGAACCGGTGAGCCATCAGCTTTAATTCTAGCTTGCACCCGGCGGGCAAGCAAAAACATACACTGGGCTCCAAAACCCACACATTCAATGCTCACAAAGCTGTTGATTTTTCCGAGTTTCCTAGCATCAAACGCTTCTAGCTCACCAGACTTATTCACCTCTGTTTCCCATCTCCTCCAGCGCAAACTCTGCACAAACTGGCTTCTCCCTCAACACTCTGCCATCTTGGCTGTTTCTCCTGGCCTCCACGTGGCCTTAATCTGCTCTCCTCTCTAATACCTCGGGAACCAAGAGAGCAAGCTCCTGGTCTGCCTCATTTTATAGCATAGATTCAAAACCTTTAATCCAATCTACAAACAAGGAAGTCTCTGATACAAAGTCACTTATCTGAAACATACTGTCAGGATTCCTCGTGAGAGTGCACCACCCTACATCATGCAATCAGTCAAGGGTGTGGGGAAAAGGTTACTCTTAAAACTAAGCCTTAGGCCTGACCAGGCGGTGGCGCAGTGGATAGAGCATCGGACTGGGATGCGGAAGACCCAGGTTCGAGACCCCGAGCTCGCCAGCTTGAGCGTGGGCCCATCTGGCTTGAGCAAAAGCTCTCCAGCTTGGACCCAAGGTCATTGGCTCCAGCAAGGGGTTGCTCGGATCTGCTGAAGGCCCGCGGTCAAGGCACATATGAGAAAGCAATCAATGAACAACTAATGTGTCGCAACAAAAAACTGATGATTGATGCTTCTCACCTCTCCGTTCCTGTCTGTCTGTTCTTTCTGACTCTCTCTCTGTCCCTGTAAAAAAAAAAAAAAAAATTACTTAAAAAAACCATAAGCCTTAGGCTATAACTACGACCCTGGCCTGCTTACATTACAGCCTTTGCCCCACACCCATCCCAAGCATAAGGGCAAATAATATCACCTGGGTGGCAGGATTCCATGTGGGCAGTGCCAACTTTAACAAAGTGAGCATATTATATTTTATCTGCCCAACAAATCCCCAAAGTAATATTTTGATTAAGTTCACTATTCTTGGTTGCTTTATGATGTCATGTTTGTCAAATATATTATATATATACTTTTGATGTTTATCATCTTTTTAATCTTTCAGGACCACACTGACTAATGCTACCTTACATTTAAATATATTGGCTTTTGACCTATCTTATTCTCTATAGAAAAAAAAAAAACCCACAGATCTATTTATGTGCTTCTGTCATCTATTTATTTCTTCAGAGGACCTTTATAATAATTGGTTTAAATTCTTTCGTTAGGATTTTGATTGGACTTGCATTAAAGATATCATTTCAGCACAACATTCAGACTAGCTATCCAGGAAAACAGTCTTTCATGTATTTTTTAAAAGATTTTTATTTATTCATTTTAAGAGATTTTTTTTTTTAATTTTAATTTTATTCATTTTAGAGAGGAGACACAGAGTGTGTGAGAGAGAGAAAGAGAGAAAGGGGGGAGGTACTGGAAGCATCAACTCCCACATGTGCCTTGACCAGACCAGTGCAGGGTTTTGAACTGGCGACCTCAGTGTTCCCAGGTCGACGCTTTATCCACTGCGCCACCACAGGTCAGGCCTTTATTTATTCATTTTAGAGAGAAGAGAGAGAGTTAAGGAAGAGGAGAGGGAAGCATCAATTCATAGTTGCTTCTCTTCCATGCCTTGACCTGGCAAACCCAGAGTTTTGAACCAACAACCTCAGCATTCCAGGTTGATGCTTTACCCACTGCCCCACCACAGGTCAGGGTCAACTACTCTTTTAAAAAAATGTTTGCCTGGCTGGATAGCTCAGTTGGTTGGAGGATCATTCTGGAGCTCTATGGCTGCCTTTTGGATTCCCCAGTGTGGACATATATAGAAGCAGCTCGATGTTCCTGTCTCTCTCTCCCTACCCCCTCTCAAAAAACAAACAAAACCATATTCAGACCTCAAGGGTATGAAATTAGATTACTGGTCGCTGGGCCCTGGCACGCTTTACTGTTAAGTGTACCAGTTACTAAGTTATTCTCTCTTGGTTTCAAATCCACTCCCCTTTTCTGGCATTTGTGAATCTGAGATTGGGGTTCTGAAAACCACACTTCCGCTTTGCCCACCTGCTGTGCTACATGTTGCCCGTAGGGGGCAATAAAGAAATTTAGGAAGACGCCTGGAGGCAGTAAAGGACTCCTCCCTCCTGTTTGCTTTCTACTTATTTCCAGTTTCTTGTTTCCATCAGCATTACCCAACACAGCTTCTTTACTCTGGCTGTCCCGGCTCCTCCTTGTAACTGCTGGTAAATCTAGTTTGCAGGTTTTTGTTTGTTTTTTTTTTAAGGGAGAAACATGAAAAACATCAACTCAATTGTTGTAACACTTTAGTTGTTCTTTGCTTGCTTTCTCATAAGTGCCTTGACCTGAGGCCTTGACCAGAGGCAGGGCTTCAATCAAAGCCAGTGACCCCTTGCTCAAGCTAGCGACTTTGGGCTCAAACCAGCAACCTTGGACTTCAAACTAGTGACCATGGGGTCGTGTCTATGATCCCACACTCAGGCCAGTGACCCCGCGCTCAAGCTGACAACCTCGGGGTTTTGAACCTGGGTTCTCTGTGTCCCAGGCTGACACTCATATCCACAGTGCCACTGCCAGATCAGGCTGACCTCCTCTGTTCTTCATTCTAGGGGATGTTGTGGCTTCCTGCTGATGGCAATCTCTGGCTTCCCTCACTGTTGCTCAAATAAGTTTGTAAATATGATATATATGTTTGCTCACTTATAGTTTACATTGGGTGTGGGTGACAGGCTGTAAGCAGGCAAGGTCGTTATAGCCTAAGGCTTAGTTTTAAGACTAAACATTTCCTACCCTTTTGTGGAATCCCATTATGCCTCAGCTAAGTGACTTTGTATCAGAGACTTCTTTGTATATTGGATTAAAGGTTTTGATTCCTACACTATAAAATGGGACAGAGGAGCCCATGCTGGAGGAGAGCAGAGAAAGGCCACGTGCAGGAGAGGAGAAGTAGCCAAGATGCTGGAGTGCTGAAGAAGAAGCCAGTTTGTGCAGAGTTTACATAGAGAGAAGGAGATGGGGAACAGAGGTGAATAAGGCTGGTGAGGTAGAAACTTTGATTCTAGGAAACTCGGATGAGTCAGTGGCTTTGGGATCCCTGAATGGAAAGGGAAGTGTTTTCCCACTATGTGTACTTTTTGCCTGCCCGGTGCAAGCTAGGATTAAAGCTAATGACCCCCTAGTTCTTGGCTCTGTTGTTTCATTACCATTTGTCTGAATCAAATGCGAACCTGCATGGGTGTAAAGCCAGGAGCCAAGGCCACCATCACAGCCGCCTGGCCAGTGCAGGTTCGCATTATATTCAAACAGACAGTAATAAAACAATGGAGCCAAAAACTGGTGGCCATCATCTTTAATTTTAGCTTGCACCTGACGGGCAAGTAAAAATACACACTGGGCTCCAAAATCCACTCATTCAGTGCTCACAAAGCTACTGATTTACCCGAGTTTCCTAGAATCAAAGGTTTCTAGCTCACCAGTCTTATTCACCTCTGTTTCCCATCTCCTTCTCTCTGCACAAACTCTGCACAGAACTGGCTTCTCCCTCAGCACTCCGCCATATTGGTTGCTTCTGCTCTCCTCTCTAATGCTAATCTCAGGAACTGAGAGAGCAAGCTCCTGGTCTGCCCCACTTTATAGTGTAGAAATCCAAACTTTAATCCAATCTACGAACAAGGAAGTCTCTGATACAGAGTCACTTATCTGAGGCATAATGGGAGGATTCCTCATGAGAGTGCACCACCCTACATCATGCAATCAGTCAAGGGTGTGGGGAAAAGTTTACTCTTAAAACTAAGCCTTGGGCCTGACCTGTGGTGGCGCAGTGGATAAAGCGTTGACCTGGGAACACTGAGGTCACGAGTTCAAAACCCTGCACTGGTCTGGTCAAGGCACATATGGGAGTTGATGTTTCCAGCTTCTCCCCCCTTTCTCTCTTTCTCTCTCTCTCTCTCTCTCTCTCTCTCTCTCTCTCTCTCTCACTCTGTGTCTCCTCTCTAAAATAAATGAATAAAATAAAAAAAATTAAATTAAATTAAAAAAAAAAATTAAAAAAAAAAAAAAAAAAACTAAGCCTTGGGCCTGACCTGTGGTGGCGCAGTGGATAAAGCGTCGACCTGGGAACACTGAGGTCGCCAGTTCAAAACCCTGCACCGGTCTGGTCAAGGCACATATGGGAGTTGATGCTTCCAGCTCCTCCCCCCTTTCTCTCTTTCTCTCTCTCACTCTGTGTCTCCTCTCTAAAATGAATAAAATAAAAAGAAATTTAAAAAAAAGAGATACAATTTACATACCATTCAGTTCACCCAATAAAAGTATACCATTCAATGCTAAAAGAAAAAACAAAAAAAAACTAAGCCTTGGCCTGATCAGGTGGTGGCACAGTGGATAGTGGATAGAGCATCGGACTGGGATGTGGAAAACCCAGGTTCGAGACCCCGAGCTCGGCAGCTTGAGCGCGGCCCACCTGGCTTGAGCAAAATCTCGCCAGCTTGCACCCAAAGTCGCTGGCTCCAGCAAGGGATTGCTCGGTCTGCTCAAGGTCCACGGTTAAGGCACATGTGAGAAAGCAATCAATGAACAACTAAGGTGTTGCAACGGCAACAAAAAATTAATGATTGATGCTTCTCACCTCTCTCTGTTCCTGTCTGTCTGTCCCTATCTATCCCTCTCTCTGATTCTTTCTCTGTCCCTGGAAAAACAAAAAACAAAAAAAACCTAAGCAAAAAAAAAACAAACAAACCCTAAGCCTTGGGCTATAACAACCCTGCCTTCTTACAGCCTGTCCCATATACACACAATAATATAATTATGCCCATCCCAAGCATAAGGGCAACTAATATCACCTGGGCAATGGGCTTCCCCGTGGGCAGTGCCATCTTTAACAAAGTGAGCATAATATATTTTATCTGCCCAACAATGGGCCAGGTGGCTGTGATGGTGGCTATGGATACTGGCTTTACATTTGGCGTAGTCTGTGGCAGGATTCGATACAGATTGGTATTGAGCCACCACCACCTTTGAGCGGTGGAGTAGAGGACTGACTGCTGTTATGGTTCCCCATGGCTGTCCTTTTGGGGGCCATAGGCTGGCTGACTTTACAGCTGTGCGTGAGAAAACCGAGAGCACTGTGGAAGAGACTGCTTGGGACCTGCAAACTGAGCAGTGGAAGGAGCTGGAGGAAACGTGGGAGAAAGAGATGCCGACCCTGGAGCTGGAGCAAGCACCGGAGGAGGCTGACCAGGTTTGCATGATTCACATGGAAACGGAGCAGCTGCTGGAGAAGGAATCACAGGTTTGTGAGTTGAAGATTGCCCTAGATGTTGTGGAGAGCCAGCGGTGGTGGGAGGCCGGGGCCGGGGCTGCAAGGCTCACAGAGCAGAAGGCGGTGGTGGCCCGGGGCTCGAGCCTGGTGGCAGGAACTGATGTTTTCAGTTCTTCTTTGGAGGATGAGGAGAATCGGCCTGGAGCTATCATCCACAGACTCCAGAAGATGAGAGCCCAGGAGTACCTACTATGCTCCTGGTAGGTCTGCAATTTTGGGACACAGAGGTGGATGCCATGATGCTCTCCAGAGCAGAGATGAAAATACTGACTGCCATTGCCATGTGCTCCTCTTTGGGACAGTGTAAGACCTGCTAGGATGGCAGGGATGAAGAGGGTGGCTGAGGCCTTATGTGCGTGGACTGATTCCTGGACTATGACCGAAGTGGGCACTTGCTCCTTTGTTGGATGGACTTACGGATTTTGGGCAATGTGAAATACCCTAATGGGGGTGGGGGCGGCATTGCTGGAACCACTACCCTGCCCCGAGAAGCCTTTCCGATTGGCTAGAAAGAAGGCCGAGGACATTTTGCGCTTTTGACAAAATGCTCAGAGATTGGTAAAGTGTATCTTTGTAACTGTTGAAATTGTATGATTTGTCATGTCGTTGTAATTTGTGTAATGTGCCTAATTTTCTTATGCAGGAATACCTGTGCTTTAGATTGTGAAGTAAGCAAAAGGTGTGGAATGTTGGTCAAATAAGTTTGTAAATATGATATATATGTTTACTCGCTTATAGTTTGCATTGGGTGTGGGTGACAGGCTGTAAGCAGGCAAGATTGTTATAGCCTAAGGCTTACTTTTATTTATTTATTTATTTATTTATTTATTTATTTATTTATTTATTCAGGGACAGAGAGAGAGTCAGAGGGATAGACAGGGACAGACCGACAGGAATGGAGAGAGGTGAGACGCATCACTCATTAGTTTTTCGTTGCCCTTGCTACACTGTAGTTATTCATTGATTACTCGCTCACATGTGCCTTGGCCGCGGGCCTTCAGCAGACTGAGCCACCCCTTGCCGGAGCCAACGATCTTGGGTCCAAGCTGGCGAGCATTTTGTTCAAGCCAGATGGGCCCACGCTCAAGCTGACGACTTTGGGGTCTCGAACTTGGGACTTCCGCATCCCAGTCCGATGCTCTATCCACTGAGCCACCACCTGGTCAGGCGCCTAAAGCTTAGTTTTAAGACTAAGCCTTTCCCACTCTTTTTTTTTTAAAGGTTTTATTATTTTTTTTTCCAGGGACAGAGAGAGAGTCAGAGAGAGGGATAGATAGGAACAGACAAACAGGAACAGAAAGAGGTGAGAAGCATCAATCATTAGTTGTTTTTTTTTGTTTGTTTGTTTTTTAATTTTATTCATTTTAGAGAGGAGACACAGAGAGAGAGAGAGAGAGAGAGAAAGGGGGGAGGAGCTTGAAGCATCAACTCTCATATGTGCCTTGACCAGACCAGTGCAGGTTTTCGAACTGGTGACCTCAGTGTTCCCAGGTCAACGCTTCATCCACTGCGCCACCACAGGGTCAGGCAATCATTAGTTTTTTTTTTAAGTTTTATTTTTATTTATTCATTTTAGAGAGGAGACACAGAGTAAGAGAGAGAGAGAGAAAGGGGGGAGGAGCTGGAAGCATCAACTCCCATATGTGCCTTGACCAGACCAGTGCAAGGTTTTGAACCAGCGACCTCAGTGTTCCCAGGTCGACGCTTTATCCACTGCGCCACCACAGGTCAGGCTCCAATCATTAGTTTTTCGTTGCTGTTTCAACACCATAGTTGTTCATTGATTGCTTTCTCACATGTGCCTTGACCACGGACCTTCAGCAAACCGAGCAACCCCTTGCTGGAGCCAGTGACATTGGGTCCAACCTGTTGAGCTTTTGCTCAAGCCAGATGGGCCCATGCTCAAGCTGGTGATCTTGGGGTCTACGAACCTGGGTCGTCTTCCGCATCCCAGTTCAATGCTCTATCCACTGCGCCACTGCCTGGTCAGGCGCCTTTCCCACCCTTTTGAGGAATCCCATTATGCCTCAGCTAAGTGACTTTGTATCAGAGACTTTCTTGTTTGTATATTAGATTAAAGGGTTTGATTTCTACACTATAAAATGGGACAGAGGAGCCCATGCTGGAAGAGAGGAGAAGCAGCCAAGATGGCGAAGTGCTGAAGGAGAAGCCAGTTTGTGCAGAGTTTACATAGAGAGAAGGAGATGGGGAACAGAGGTGAATAAGGCTGGTGAGGTAGAAACTTTGATTTTAGGAAACTCGGATGAATCAGTGGCTTTGGGATCCCTGAATGGAAAGGGAAGTGTTTTCTCACTGTGTGTATTTCTTGCCTGCCGGGTGCAAGCTAGAATTAAAGCTAATGGCCCCCCAGTTCTTGGCTTTGTTGTTCCATTACTTTCTGTCCGAATCAAATGCGAACCTGCATGGGCAAAGCGGCTGTGATGGTGGCCGTGGCTACTGGCTTTACACTCACCATCCCCTTTTCACCACTCAGGTTTTCCGTCATCTGTGCAGCCAACCCCTATATTAAATTCTGTTTTGTCTGCTCAGGCAGTGGCGCAGTGGATAGAGCATCGGACTGAAATGTGGAGGACCCAGGTTTGAGACCCGAGGTTGCAAGCTTGAGTGCGGACTCATCTGGTTTGAGCAAGGCTCATCAGTTTGAGCCCAAGGTCTGGCTCGAGCAAGGGGTCACTCGATCTGCTGTAGCCCCTGGGTCAAGGCACATATGAGCAATCAATCAATGAACAACTAAGGAGCTACAATGAAGAATTGATGTTTCTCATCTCTCTCCCTTCCTGTCTGTCTGTCTCTATCTGTTCCTCTCTCTAACTCTCTCTGTCTCTGCCAAAAAACAAAATAAAATAAAAATAATTTTAAGACAGCTTTGATGACACAGGAAAATTATATGAATTTCTATTTCAATTTTCATAAATAAAATATTAAATTGAAACACAAAAATTAAATAAAAATAAAATTAGAATGATTATTTATCCTTTGAGGGGTTTTAGAATACCTTCCCCCTTTCCAGTTCCAATCACCTGTGGTTACAAAAGAAGCCACATTAATAAATCTCAAATCTGCTAGCTTTGAATCTATAAATCCATTGGAGAAAAGAAGCATCTTTATGAAATCTTATAAACCATGAATATGGTAAAACCTTCCATTTATTAAGATTTTTAACTTCTCTCAATAACATTTCTAAGTTTTCTGTAGGGAGGATAGCATGTCTTTTGCTAGATTCCTGAAAATATTTTAGTTGTGTGCTACTTAGAAATGGCACCTTAAAGCCTGACTGTGGTGGCGCAGTGAATGAAGTGTTGCCCTGAAACATTGAGATCACCTGTCCAAATTCCCAGGCTTACCTGGTCAAGGTACATGTGAGAAGCAACCATGACTTGTATTTCCTGTTCCTTCCCCTGCCTTTCTCTCTCTGCCTCTCCTCTCTCTAAAATCAATAAATAAAATCTTTTAAAAACCTTTTTTGTGTTTGCTTTGGCAGCATATTAAAAAGAAACAACTTTCTTTTTTTTTTTTTTTTTTTTTTAATTTTTATTTTATTCATTTTAGAGAGAAGACACAGAGTGAAAGAGAGAGAGAGAGAGAGAGAGAGAAAGAGAGAAAGGGGAGGAGCTGGAAGCATCAACTCCCATATATGCCTTGACCAGACCAGTGCAGGGTTTTGAACTGGCGACCTCAGTGTTCCCAGGTCGACACTTTATCCACTGCGCCACCACAGGTCAGGCTAAAAAGAAACAACTTTCTTTTTCCATTTCACTTGTGGTGGTGAGGAACAAAGTGTTGACCTGGAACACTTAGGTCATTGGATGGAAACCCTAGGCTTGCCTGGTCAAGGCATACACAGGAAGTAACTGCTATGAGTTGTTCTCTCTCTAAAAAAAATCAATAAATGCCTGACCAGGCGGTGGCACAGTGGATGGAGCGTCGGACTGGGATGCGGAAGATCCAGGTTCGAGACACTGAGGTCGCTAGCTTGAGCGCGGGCTCATTTGGTTTGAGCAAAGCTCACCAGCTTGGACCTAAGGTTGCTGGCTCCAGCAAGGGGTCACTTGGTCTGCTGTAGCCCCACGGTCAAGGCATATATGAGAAAGCAATCAATGAACAACTAAATTGCCACAACGAGTGCTCGCTTTGGCAGCACATATACTAAATTGCCACATCGAATGCCACAATGAAAAACTGATGATTGATGCTTCTCATCTTTTCCTGTTCCTGTCTGTCTGTTCCTATCTATCCCTCTCTCTGACTCTCTCTGTCTCTGTAAAAAAAAATAATAAATAAATAATAAATAAAATCTAAAAAAAAAGAAGTAAAAAAGTACAAATTTCCTAATGAAAATAATTAATTTTCTTATTTTCTAACTTTTTATCGCTGACATATAGAAATAAATTGATATTTTGTTCACATTTCATTCAGCTTCCTTCCTAAATTCACTAATTTTATTTTCTTCTTTTTTTAGTGAAAGAGATAGTGACAGAGAGATGAACAGACAGAGAGGGAAAGAAATGAGAAGCATCAATTCTTCGTTGGGGCACCTTAGTTGTTCATTGATTGCTTTCTCATATGTGTCTTGACAGCAGTGGAGGGGCAGCACTGCAGCAGAGCCAGTGACCCCTTGCTCAAGCCAACGACACTGCACTCAAGCCGAATGAGCCCGCGCTCAAGCCAGGGACCTCGCATTTCAAGATTTCAAGCCTGGGTCCTCTGCATCTCAGGCTGACGCTCTATCTTACTCTGCCACCATCTGTCAAGCTGATTTATTTATTTATTTATTTATTTATTTATTTATTTATTTATTTATTTATTTATTTATGTGAGAGGAGGGGAGATAGATTTCTTCATGTGCCTGGACTGGACCAATGTGCCTGGACGGTCCCACCTGGCAACTCCCATCTGGGACTAATGCTCAAATCAACCAGGCTATCCTCAGTGCCTGGGGCCAGTGTTCCAACCAATCAAGGCACTGGCTGTGAGAGAAAATAGAGAAGGGGGAGAGAGGGCAGGGGGAAGAAAAGCATTCATTTGTTGTTCCACTCAGAGGTGCATTCTGTGGTTGCTTTTCGTGTGTGCCCTGACAGGAGATTGATCCCTCAACCTTGTAGTTTTTAGTATTTCTTTTTTTTTTTTTTAATATATATATATTTTATTTATATTTTATTCATTTTAGAGAGGAGACACAGAGTGAGAGAGAGAGAGAGAGAGAGAGAGAGAGAGAAAGTGGGGAGGAGCTGGAAGCTCAACTCCCATATGTGCCTTGACCAGACCAGTGCAGGGTTTTGAACTGGCGACCTCGGTGTTCCCAGGTCGATGCTTTATCCACTGCGCCAGCACAGGTCAGGCTCAACCTTGTCGTTTTTAGACGATGCTCTTACCCACTGTGCTAACCAGCCAGGGCCTAAATTCACTGTTTAATAATTTATTCTATTGGGTTTTTAAAAAGTTTTTTATTTGTTTATTTTAGTGAGGAGAGAGAATGAAAGAAAGAGAGAAAAGGCAGGGAAGAGCAGGAAGTATCAACTTCCATATGTCCCTTGACCAGGCAAGCCCGGGGTTTCAAACTGGCGACCTCAGCATTCCAGGTCGATGCTTTACTGCGCACCACAGGCCAGGCTGGGTTCTTTTTTTTTATTTTTTATTTTTAATTTTTTTATTTTTTATTTTTATTTTATTCATTTAGAGAGGAGACACAGAGTGAGAGAGAGAAAGGGGGGAGGAGCTGGAAGCATCAACTCCCATATGTGCCTTGACCAGACCAGTGCAGGGTTTTGAACTTGCGACCTCAGTGTTCCCAGGTCAACACTTTATCCACTGCGCCACCACAGTTCAGGCTAGGCTGGGTTCTTTATGATTCTTTCTATGCATAATTATGCCATCTTGGAATAGTGATTATTTTCTTTTTCCGTAGCCTCATACTCTTTTTCTTACCCTATTGCAGTGGGTTAAAATGGGGATTACCTCTGGCTTAGAAGGAAAGAGAAGTAACTGGGAGGAGACATGAAAAGAGATTCAGGGGGTGCTAGAAGCTGAATTTTTAAATCTTGGTGGTGGTTATATGAACATGTCCATTTCATGGTAATTTATGTTTTTTTTTTAATTTTTTAAAATTAATTTTAGAAAGAGGAGAGGAGAAAGACAGAAGGAAACATCAGTCTGTTCCTGTATATGCCCTGACCACAAATGGGACCTGCAACCTTTGCATATCAGGAAGACACTCTAACCAACTGATCTATCTGGCCAGGGTTAATGGATCTCTTAATTTGCAAACTTTTCTGATTCTACTTTGACTAAAAGCTTAAAATAGCTCACTGTGGTGGTTTAAAATATGTCAAGTTGACGTTCTCTTCAAAATATGTCTGCAAATTCTGTGACATGCCCTTGAGTAAGATCGGGACTTGGTTCTAAAAAATATAAAACGAGGAAATGATAGTTTGCAACTTGAGAGACTAGGTCCATGATGGTGAACCTATGACACGCACGTGTAGCCATTTTCGATGACACGTGGCCGCATACCAGAGAAGTATGGGGCTGCATGCCGAGAAGGACGTTTCATCGTTGCCTCCTGCACGGCCAGGTGCAGTAGCCAAGGATAAAACATTTGCTGTAGTGTAGACACGCTGTGCGGGAGGTCTGTAGGCCAAAACAACAGAACTCCGGCACAGAGCGTCTAGTTCTGGGACTTCCGGTTAGGCCGTTTTTCTTAAAGTGACACATCACCCCAGTTATGCTCGTTTTTTTTTATTATTATTTTTTTATTTCTTTTTATTTATTCATTTTAGAGAGGAGACACACAGAGAGAGAGAGAGAAAGGGGGAGGAGCTGGATGCATCAACTCCCATATGTGCCTTGACCAGACCAGTGCAGGGTTTTGAACTGGCGACCTCAGTGTTCCCAGGTCGACGCTTTATCCACTGTGCCACCACAGGTCAGGCATTATGCTCGTTTTTTAGGCAAATTTTTTTTTTTACACTTTTTTTTTTTTTTTTTTACAGGGACAGAGGGAGAGTCAGAGAGAGGGACGGATAGGGACAGACAGACAGGAACGGAGAGAGGTGAGAAGCATCAATCATTAGTTTTTCATTGCCGTTACGACACCATAGTTGTTCATTGATTGCTTTCTCACATGTGCCTTGACCATGGGCCTTCAGCAGACCGAGCCACCCCTTGCTGGAGCCAGCGACCTTGGGTCCAAGCTGGAGAGCTTTTGCTCAAGTCAGATGGGCCCGCGCTCAAGCTGGCGAGCTCAGGGTCTCGAACCTGGGTCTTCCATATCCCAGTCCGACACTCTATCCACTGCACCACTGCCTGGTCAGGCTAGGTGATTTTTGACACACCAAGCTCAAAAGATTGCCCATCACTGCACTAGGTCATCAAAGACACTTGTTTTCTTAGACTGCTTGCTTGGGGGAAGTTAGCTGCCATGCGAAGCTGAGGGTTCTAGCCAAGAGCCAGATGAGTGAGCCCCCTTGGAAGTACAACTCCTAATCCCACTCAAGCCTTCAGAAGACTGCACCCCAGCTGACACCTTGCAAACTCACGAGGACCCTGAGCCAGAACCATCCATTTAAGCCACTCCCAGATTCCTGACCTTCAGAAATGGTGAGATATTACTTTCAGCAGCTAAGTTTTGGAGTACTTCTTTACACAGCAACAGATATTATATAGTAAAAAATCACCCTGAAACATGGTTGACTGACCCAAACTACACCACAAAAAATTTTTTAAAGATCTTATTTATTGATTTTATGGGAGGGGGAGTAAGACGTATCACCTCATAATTGCTTCACTTTATTTTTAATTCTTTTTCATTTATTGATTTTAGTGAGAGGAAAGGAGAGAGAAAGAGAGACAGGAACATCAGTTTTTTCCTGTATGTGCCCTGACTGGGGATAGAACTGGCAACCTCTGCACTTTGGGATGACATTCCAGCTAGTTGAGCTATCTGGCCAGGGCTATTGCTTCACTTTAGTTGTTCATTGGTTGCTTCTTATATGTGCCTTGATTGTGCAAGCCCAGGGTTTCGAACCAGGGACCTCAGCATTCCAGGTCAGCACTTTATCCACTACGCCACCACAGGTCAGGCAACACAGAACCTTATTTTATACCCCCTACCTCATTTAGAAAGAACTGGCCCATCATCAACATCTCTCCAGAATGAAGACATCCTGTCAGTTGAGGACTGGGTCAGAGTGAGCACAGAGGCTGTTCATGGTGTGCATCCAATTTCCTAGCCAGTTTTTGGTGCCAAAATGGAAACAGAATTCATGCCAGCATGAGGAGCCATTTATTGTTCAGGGGGTGGGCCCCCACGTTTTGGGGGAGTTGCCCCAGCACTTCCTCCCCCCATTGTCCCTGTAGACCCCTCAAGTGGCAGGTTGCTGAGTTGATCGTGGAGGGAGCACATCTTCAAGTGCAGGTAGTCCAGAGAGGCCACCTTCTCCCTGTAATGACAGAGTGGAGAGTTGGTGCTGGTGGGGCCAGATGCCATGGGGCTGGTGGAGGGGGTAACTCAGGCCCTACCTCCAAGATATCACCCTCCTCCCATGCCCTCAGCCTCCTTTCTCACTCCGGCTTCATCTTGTCCATCGGCAGCAGGTTCTTGGTCCGCAGGGCTTCGTCTTGGGCCAGCCGAAGGGTAGAGCTCAGGGCCTCTGCCCTGACGTGTTTGGCCAAGGCCTGGCGCTCCAGCTCCTGGGGAGAGGAGTGTGGGCACGGCTGGGCTTGCCTGACTGGGCTAGGAGGGTGGAGGGGGAGCTGGATCGCGGAGGGCAAGGGGCAGGGGCCCATGGGGCCCACGTTCCTCCCCCAGGGTATCCCATCATGCCTCCCGTGGACCCCAGCATCCCACATTGCACAGGTCTTCCAAATTAAACTGCTCACAAAAATTAGGGAATCAGGGAACGTGCAGATACTCCAGTACTTTCCGCCTTTTGTATAGTGCCTTTTCACCAATGAAATAAAAGTTGGTTTTACATCTCATTTGCAAAATCAAACAACTTTCTTTGATTTGTCATTTGCTTTTCTGATGTTTTTGTTTAATAAAAAAAATCAAATGCTTCTTATTTTATTGCTTCATATTCATTTTGAAATATCCCCTAATTTTTGTGAGCAGTATACATAGTGTGCTGAAACTGCGTCTGTGCCACCGCCTGTCCCTTAATGCATTGGCCTTCTAGGTCCCAACAAGCATTAAATCAGCATTTCCTGTTTTCCCCAAATGCCCATGAACCATCATGTATTGGAAATGTGTCTGGGCCCCAGTATCCCGTCACATGATAACTTTGTACATCTCATAATTTATAAGCCTCATACCTTCTTTTTTTAAATTTCTTTTTATTTATTCATTTTAGAGAGGAGACACAGAATGAGAGAGAGAGAGAGAGAGAAAGGGGGGAGGAGCTGGAAGCATCAACTCCCATATGTGCCTTGACCAGACCAGTGCAGGGTTTTTAACTGGCGACCTCAGTGTTCCCAGGTCGACGCTTTATCCACTGCGCCACCACAGATCAGGCAAGCCTCATACCTTCTTATCTATAGACCAGCATCTCTGTTGCAATAGAAGTTCTTAATGCCCCGATTCCCTAATCCCAGAAGGCACCAGGCCCCACGTCATAGCTCCATAGCTCTGTAACATCAGTGTTCCATAATACCTCACTTGTCTGTCTCACCCACTACAACTTACATCCCATCACCAGGCCATATCCCATAATACATGAGATCTTTATGTTTCAGAATGTACACAGGTCTCAAGTTCCAATAGCTATTGGGCTTGAGTCTGTGGTGCAAAGCCCTAAGGAGAGCTGTGGCTCTGTTTCCCAAAATTCACTAGCTTGCTGGGACTTACATTTGCTGGATCCCATCTGACCCCAACAACCCCTTATAACGTGTGGCCTTTCTCAAGGTCTACAGAAAATTAGGCTTGTATTCCATGAACTGAACACGAGTCTGTCTGTCTCCTGTGTCCCACAACACCCCATATCCAATGTCCCATAATGCTTCCATCACCCAAGGTTCCAAAATAATTGACCAATGGAACCTGTGTTGGTTTTTAAAATGTCCACAAATTGACATTTCCTTCAAAATGTGTCTGTAAAGTCAAAGTTCGAAACTGCTTGCCCCTCTCCCCACCCCATACATTAGAGACCCCTGTTCCCCCAACACCCGCTGCCCACGGCTCAGCAGTTCCCATCTGGCCACACACCAGCAGTGTCTTGTGCTTGGGGCTCCCCTCCCCCTGCCCTGATAGAAAAGTGGGCCCCTGGTACCAGAATCTTCTTGTGTAGCCTCTGGCAGCTGGGGCAAGCAAGAGCAAGGCCCCTCTGCTTCACTTCGTCCACCAGTGGGGTCAGCGCGCGATCCAGCAGCTGCTGCAGGGACTCTGTGGACAACTGCGGCCCCTGGCTGGGGGAGGGATAGTCACCAGTTGAAAGAGGCCTAATACTAACTTAATTCCCAGGATGCCTACCTGCCCAGCTTATACCTAGGTCTTCTTTCCACTAAGTGCTCATACAACCTTACTACCACGCACTGGGGCCAACATACAGTTCATGAAATACCCTTTGGTTTCCACAGCATGGGAATTCCCCACAGTGTCTGGAAATTCCCACTTCGAAATGGCACCAGAGGGCCCTCAGTTCACCAAAAACTCATATTTCCCACAATTGGACTAGTTAAACCTGAATCTACGTTGTATTGGACATCCTTCCCCTTTCTAATACGAACTGAGCATGGAATCCCTTGGCTCTCCAAGACACCAAGGTCTTACCTTCCTGATAGTCCACGGAGAAACCCAGCCTCCCACCAAGTACCATATCCCAACCTTCCCACAATGCACTAGAAATCCAGGGTTCTTGAAATACAGTGTGTCGGTAAAGTCATGGTGCACTTTTGGCGGGTCAACTGGTCAAAGGAGCACCATGACTTTATGGACACACTGCATATCAAGTCTTTTTTGTGTTCCACAAGATACTGACTCCACCTTGTAGGGAGGGAAGAAATGTGGCTTCCATTATGCACCAGGATTAGCTGGTCCTAATGCATAGGGATGCCTTGTCTCCACAATGAAACACCATCCATCCTACTCTCACCAAAGGCCCATCTCTTTTAATAATTTATCTTTAATGCCTGACCAGGTGGTGGTGTAGTGGATAGTGTCCGACTGGGATGCGGAGGACCCAGTTTCGAGACCCCAAGGTCGTCAGCTTGAGCGCGGACTCATTTGGCTTGAGCAAAAAGCTCGCCAGCTTGGACCCAAGGTCACTGGCTCGAGCAAGGGGTAGATCGGTCTGCTGAAGGACCACGGTCAAGGCACATGTGAGGAAGCAATCAATGAACAACTAAGGTGTCAACAAAAAACTGATGATTGATGCTTGTCATCTCTCTTCGTTCCTGTCTGTCCCTATCTAGCCCTCTCTCTGAGACTCTCTCTCTGTCCCCTGTATAAATAAATAAATAAATAAATAAATAAATAAATAAATAATTTGTCTTCCATGAATGCACCCAAGGCCAGGCCTGGGCCCCTTACCTGGCACAGCGGGTACAGGAGCCTTGGGAGGCCCGATCCAGGTTCATGGTAAGGTCGGATCCTCTTCGAGAGCTCTGAAATTGCCGCCCCAGCTCCTCCAGAATTGGTTTCACTGGGTTCAACCCTTCCAGATCACCCTTCAGTGAAGCCACAGATACTGCTGAACGTTCCATCCTGAAACGTGAGAATAACCAATGTTCTGAGGTTGCCATTCCCAGCAAGGCTGTGCCCATGACCCGCAAATCCACAATACCCTGCCATGCCCTGCTCCTCCCTGCTCCGATCTCTTCTTCCTTTTGGGTTCTAAGGTCAGGAATACCTCCTCTTGTTCTCTAAATGGATTTACCTATTCCTACTTGGCTTCGCCCTTTGTCCTTTTAAAGGTGTGGGAGAAAACTCTTTTCCAATTGACTCCACCCTTCAGCGGAGAATGGCAAGCCCCCTCCTACTCTTTAATAGGAGCTCCCCCGTGTCAGTATATGGTCTGGCCCTCTTGGTCCCAGCTGATTGGCCCACCCCTAATTCCTGAATCCACAAGGCCACACCCTCCCACAGCCCCACACGGCGCCTTGGCCCTTACATTGTGCACAGCTCGTCGGCGCGGCCTCGCAGTTCTTGCAGCCCCCGCGCATTCTGCGCCTGCTCACGCTGCGCCCGCTCCCACTGGCCCAGGAAGCCATCGAGCCTGCCACCCAGGCCCCCAAGCAGTCTCAGGGCCTCTTGCACTGCCCCTTCTTCCTGATGCCATCGGGCGGTCAATGAGGACACCTCTCTCCTGAAGGGGTAAGGAATGGGTCAGGGCTAGGAGTAGACACGCCGTAAGTAGACTCGTCCCCCATCTGCCCCATTCGGTCAAGACCAGGTTCATGACTCCTGACCCACCCAGTCTCCAGATTGTTCTGTCCTGTCCATTTCATGGAATCCTCCCATGTCCTCCCAAACCCTGCCTCGATCACCTTATCTCACCTTATCAGGAATCCTAGCCCTTCGCTTATCCTGCTTTCCAGCCCCACATCAGCTCCTGCAGACACTGCCTCAAAACTAAGTTCTTTGAAGTTCAGCCCTTAGAGGTCACCGCCCCCACGACACTTCCTCCTAAGTTCTTCAAGGGCCCACCCCCTAGGCCCTGCCCTATAAGAACTTTTGGGCTCTAAGTCCCAGACTCTGCTCACCTCAACTCCTCAAGGCCGGCAGACACCTTCTGCAACTCCTGCTCATTCGTGATGAGGCCTTCTCCTGCTCGGGGCCCCATTCCCCAGCTGCCTGTGCCTAGGCTGCGTGGTCGTGAGGGATCATCAGGGTTCCCTGCCGGACCGGAGCAGCCCAGGGGCTGGGCGGCAAGGCCCAAGCCCTGCCGGCAGAGGCCTGCCTCCAGCTTCTGCTCCAGCTCGTGCAGCTGGGCTTCCTGCCTCCGAGGGGTCTCATCCTGCAGCTGCTGCTGGAGGTAGCGCAGCTTCTCCTGGGCCAGGAAGGAGGACAGGGTTACTGCGTTCAGTCTCTTACCTCTCATAACTACCTCCAACCCCAAATCCACCCAATGAATCCCCGAGATTGGAAAATAAGTGGATGTGGGGGACAGGATATTGGGAAGTCCGGCTTGGAATCTGAATGGACTCCTGTTTGCTGTTACTGGGGACGTTTCTCCCATTTTAAGTCCAACTACTTTAACTTCCTAATGGCTACTTCCTTAATGCTCTCCACCCTCACTCCAGTCCTGCAGGGTGCGGGATTCCAGTCCCTTCTGTTTATGAAGAACAATTGAAACTTTTCCCAAATGTGTGGGCATTGAGCACCATGGACATTCCCACTCAAAGTCCAACACAAGTCCCTCTCTCTGGGACCTGAATATTACTGCACATGAAGTATGACCATGACTATGAATAGGCAGGGTGGTAGTAGGGTGGGAAAGTTCCACTTGAAATTTAATCATGTACCTTGTGCATCTGATTCTCTTCCCAAATCCTGGGACACCCTCCCCCTTACCTCTAGCAGGGCAGAGTTCTGCTTCAGGACGTTGGTTTTTATTTCAGCATCTTCCACCGACCTGGTTACCTTCCGGCAGTTCTCCTGGGTCAGGACACCAGCACAGGGGCTCTGTCTTCCCATTCCAGTTCCACCTCCTAGCCCTCCCCCTCTATTTCCATGTGGGCTCTGACCCTGACACAAGGCATACCTATTTTACCCTCCAGCCTCTGCCTCTGTGTATTGGGTCTGTCCCTTAGAAGCCTGGTTCTCTTGGTTAAAGAGATGGCTTTTACCTCCAACCTTACACTCTTCCACCCTCTCATGTCCACCCATTCCATTCCTCCCCAATCTATCTTCCTCCCTCCCTCTTTCTAAGTCCATTCCCTTTTCCTCACTGCACTCATGCCCCCAGCAGCTACTCCCCTCTCCTCACTGCACTCATGCCCCCAGCAGCTACTCCCCTCTCCTCACTGCACTCATGCCCCCAGCGGCTACTCCCCTCTCCTCACTGCACTAATGCCCCCAGCAGCTACTCCCCTCTCCTCACTGCACTCATGCCCCCAGCAGCTACTCCCCTCTCCTCACTGCACTAATGCCCCCAGCAGCTACTCCCCTCTCCTCACTGCACTCATGCCCCCAGCGGCTACTCTTCTCTCCTCACTGCACTCATGCCCCCAGCAGCTACTCCCCTCTCCTCACTGCACTCATGCCCCCAGCAGCTACTCCCCTCTCCTCACTGCACTCATGCCCCCAGCAGCTACTCCCCTCTCCTCACTGCACTCATGCCCCCAGCAGCTACTCTTCTATCCTCACTGCACTCATGCCTCCAGCAGCTCACCTTGAGTTGACTACAGTACCCTTCCAGTTCTTCCGCCTCTTGTCGCCTTCTCTCTAGATTCTCGCTCAGCACAGAACACTCGCTCTGAGGTGCAGAAGGGAGGAGGGGTTAGCCAGGGCCACAAGGGGAGACACCCCATGGAAGCGAGAGACTGGGCCTGGGAAGGTCTTTTTCTTTTCTGAGCCTGTGCCCCACCTACTGGGCTATGGGTGTATTGAGTTGGAGGAGGGGCCTAAAAGGGCAATGTAGCCCTCGAAGAAGAGGAGTTTTTTTGGGGGGTGGGGGGTTCCTCATACCTGCAGTGTCTGCACATGCTGATTAACCCGGGTAGTCTTTTCCTTCAAGCTGGTGATGGAGTCTTTGGCACGAACCAGTCCACTGTTGACCCCACTCTGGAGAAGAATGGGAAACAGGTAGGTCATTGGTGTGTGAGAGGAAACCCCAACCCCAAGGAAAAGTCCAGAACTGGAAGGAGGCTCAGTTTACACCGTGATTCTGCCCTGGTGTGGCTGTGTGACCCTGTGACCTTGGGCTAGGGCTGCATCTCTTTGATTCTTGATGTTCCTGCTCCAAAAACCTTTGGTGGAAGGGAAGAAAAATAAGTATATCCAGAGGTACTCAGACACAGGGGGAAGGAAGACAGTTTCAACAAAACACTGAGATAAATGCCTTTGGAGTACAGGGACATGAATAAGATAAGCTGATGAAACACATGCTCGGACTTTGTCTCCAGGCACTGGGGAATTCTAAAGATAACCCACTTTCTCAACACAAGCACTCACTATGCACCAGGCAAGTACTTATACACATTTTCTCTTTTATTCCTCACAACCACATCTCTTAAGGTTACTTAGCCCATTCTGCAAGTGAGACTGAGAGAGGGAATGTCACTTGTACTTCCAAGTACACAGAACACAAAGTAACCTAAGCTCTGGGTTTAAAATCTGACAAGGCCTTGCCTGACCTGTGGTGGCGCAGTGGATAAGGCAACAACCTAGAATGCTGAGGTCGCCGGTTCCAGGCTCTGTGCTTGCCTGTCAAGGCACATGTGAGAAGCAACTACAAGTTGCTTCCTGCTCCTCTCCCCTGCCTTTCTCTCTTTCTCTAATAAATAAATAAATAAATAAATAAATAAATAAATAAATAAATAAATGAAACACAACAAGGCCATCTCACGTGCTCTATACCTAGGAGTACAAGGACATCTCTATGTGGCCTTCGATCATCATTACCTTTTATCATCATAAAATACTTTGTGATTTTGGCCAAATTGGCACAGGAAGGATGCATGTGGCAGGTTCCACTCTCAACCCTTCCACATTTAGAGAAAAGATAGACTAGTACCCCGATCGGCAAACTGTGGCTCGCGAGCCACATGCAGCTCTTTGACCCCTTGAGTGTGGTTCTTCCACAAAATATCATGTGCAGGCGCTACCTCGATAAGGAATGTACCTACCTATATAGTTTAAGTTTAAAAAATGTGGCTCTCGCCTGTCCTGTGGTGGCGCAGTGGATAAAGCGTCGACCTGGGAACACTGAGGTTGCCAGTTCAAAACCCTGCACTGCTCTGGTCAAGGCACATATGGGAGTTGATGCTTCCAGTTCCTCCCCCCTTTCTCTCTTTCTCTCTCTCTCTCTCTCTCTCTCTCTCTCTCTCTCTCTCTCTCTCTCCACTCTGTGTCTCCTCTCTAAAATAAATAAAATAAAAAGAAATTTAAAAAAAATGTGACTCTCAAAAGAAATTTCAGTCGTTGTACTGTTGATATTTGGTTCTGTTGACTAATGAGTTTGCCGACCACAGCATGACTTCCCAGCTAAAGACTATATTTCCCAGATGTCCTTGCAGCTAGGCATGGTCATGTGACTAAGTTCCGGCCAGTAAAATGTAAGTGGGAATAATGAAGGCACCTTTCCAAGTCATGCCTTTCAGAAGGGAAAGGAGAGTGAATGGCACCATTTCGTTTTTCCTACCGGTGGGAATGCAAAGTTGTTTCCTAGAGCCAAGGTAGCCATCTTGGACCATGAGATGGAAGACAGAACAAGATAGAAGAAGCCTAAGTCCCAACACTGTGGAGCCGCCAACCTGGACTCCAATCACCTATAAAGACTTACACAGCCTGACCAGGTGGTGGTGCAGTGGATAGAGCATCTGACTGGGATGCAGAGGACCCAGGTTCAAGACCCCAGGGTTGCCAGCTTGAGTGCGGGCTCATCTGGCTTGAGCAAAAAGCTCACCAGCTTGGACTCAAGGTCGCTGGCTCAAGCAGGGGGTTACTCAGTCTGCTGAAGGCCTGTGGTTATGACACATAGGAGAAAGCAATCAATGAACAACTAAAGTGTTGCAACAAAAAACTAATGATGATGCTTCTCATCTCTCTCTGTTCCTGTCTGTCTGTCCCTATCTATCCCCCTCTCTGACTCTCTCTCTTTGTCTCTGTAAAAAAAAAAACAAGAAAATTTCAATCCTCCATAAATCAATTTAAAATATGGCAAAAACTATAAGGTTTACATCATCAACAAGATACAACAGTTATAAGATATATATATATGCCTAATAACTTCGAAACAGTGAAGCAAAAACTGACAAAATTGAAGGGAGAAATTGACAATTCAACATTAACTGTTCTGACCAGGCGGTGGCGCAGTGGATAGAGCGTCAGACTGGGATGCGGAAGACCCAGGTTCGAGACCCTGAGCTTGCCAGCTTGAGCGCGGGCCAATCTGGCTTGAGCATAAAGCTCGTCAGGTTGGACCCAAGGTCGCTGGCTCCAGCAAGGGGTTGCTCGGTCTGCTGAAGGCCTGCAGTCAAGGCACATGTGAGAAAGCAATCAATGAACAACTAAGGTGTCACAACGAAAAACTAATGATTGATGTTTCTCACCTCTCTTCGTTCCTGTCTGTCTGTCCCTATCTATCACTCTCTCTGACTCTCTGTCCCTGTAAAGAAAAAACAAAAAAAACTAACATCAACATTAACTGTTGACTTTAATAGGACAACTAGACAGAAGATCAGCAAGGAGATGGAAAATTTGAACAACATTATAAATCAACCAGTCCTAACAGACACCTCTAGAACACTCCACATAACAACAGCAGAAAGCACGTTCTTGTCAGATGCACATGAAATGCTCTCAAAGTCTCAATAAATTTTTATTGCTTTTTTTTTTTTTAGAGAGAGGAGTGAGACAAGGGAGGAGGGTGATGCATCAACTCATAGTTGCTTCCGTCTGTGCCTTGAGCAGGCAAGACCAGGGTTTGGTAATTTTTTTTTTTAATTCATTTTAGAGAGGAGACACAGAGTGAGAGAAAGAGAGAAAGGGGGGAGGAGCTGGAAGCATCAACTCCCATATGTGCCTTGACCCGACCAGTGCAGGGTTTTGAACTGGCGACCTCAGTGTTCCCAGGTCGACGCTTTATCCACTGTGCCACCACAGGTCAGGCAAAGTCTCAATAAATTTTTAAAAATTGAGATCATACAGCCTGACCTGTGGTGGCACAGTGGATAAAGCATTGACCTGGAATGCTGAAGTCACTGGTTCAAAACCCTGGGCTTGCCTGGTCAAGGCACATATGGGAGTTGATGCTTCCCACTCCCCTCTCCCCTCTCTCCTCTCTAAAATGAATAAATAAAAAAATTGAGATCATACAAAGTATGTTTTTCACCTTGATGACCTCAGTGGAACTTAGAGATCAACAGCAGAAAGAAATTTGGGAAATACACAAACATATGGAAATGAAACAGTATACTCATAAACAACCAATTGGTAGAAGAAGAAATCACAAGGGAAATAATAAAATGCTTTCAGATGCAGAAAAATGGAAACACAATAAGCCAAAACTTACGGGATTATGGAAAGCAATACTTTGTGGGAAATTTAGAACACTAAATGCCTCCATCAAAAAAATAAGAGCTGCCTGATGAGGTAGTGGTGCAGTGGATAGAGTGTCAGTCCAGGAAGCTGAGGACCCAGTTTCAAGACCCCGAGGTTGCCAGCTTGAGCAAAAGCTCACCAGCTTGGACCCAAGGTCTCTGGCTCCAGCAACGAGTTGCTTGGTCTGCTGAAGGCCCGCGGTCAAGGAACATGTGAGAAAGCAATCAATGAACAACTATGGTGTTGCAATGGCAACAAAAAACTAATGGTTGATGCTTCTCACCTCTCTTCGTTCCTGTCTGTCTGTCCCTATCTATCTCTCTCTCTGTCCCTGTAAAAAAAATAATAAATAAATAAAAATTAAAAAGAAAAATTAATCAATATGCCTGACCTATGGTGGCACAGTGGATAAAACCTTGACCTGGAATGCTAAGGTTGCCGGTTCAAAACTCTGGGCTTGCCTGGTCAAGGCACATACAAGAAGCAAGTACTATGAGTTGATGCATCCTTTTTCTCCCCCATCTTTTTTATCTCCCTCACTTTCATCCTCTCTCTCTCTCTCTCTCTTTTTACAGGGACAAAGAGAGAGGGATAGATAGGGACAGACAGAAATGGAGAGAGATGAGAAGCATCAATCATCAGTTTTTCATTGCTACACCTTAGTTGTTCATTGATTGCTTTCTCGTATGTGCCTTGACTGCGGGCCTTCAGCAGACCGAGTAACCACTTGCTCGAGCCAGCGACCTTGGGTCCAAGCTTGTGAGCTTTTTGCTCAAGCCAGATGGGCCTGCGCTCAAGCTGGCAACCTCGGGGTCTTGAACCTGGGTGCTCTGCTTCGCATCCCAGTCCGACGCTCTATCCACTGCACCACCGCCTGGTCAGGCATCCTCTCTTCTTTCTAAAAATCAATAAATAAACTAAAAACAAATTAATGTAATAGTAGAATAAAGGGGAAAATTGAGGAAAAGCCTTTGACAAAATTCACCATTCTTTTATGATAAAGGCAATCAAACTAGAAACAGAATGAAACTCCTTCATCATGATGAAGGGCATCTACAAAAATCACAAAACCGCCTGACCTGTGTTGGCGCAGTGGATAAAACGTCGACCTGGGAGCGCTGAGGTCGCCAGTTCAAAACCCTGAACTAGTTCGGTCAAGGCACATATGGGGAGTTGATGCTTCCAGCTCCTCCCCCCTTTCTCTCTCTCTCTCCTTCTCTCTCTCACTCTGTGTCTCCTCTCTAAAATGAATAAAATAAAAAGAAATTAAAAAAAAAAATCACAAAACCATGGTGGTTTGCCCTTGCTTGTTGGCTCAGCTATAGAATGTTGGCCTGGTGTGTGCAAGTCCCAGATTTGATTCCCAGTCAGGGCATATAGGAGAAGCGATTATCTGCTTCTCTACCCCTTCCCCTCCCCTTTTCTCTCTTTATCTCTATCTCTCTCTTCCCCTCCCGCAGCCATGGCTCGAATGATTTGAGCAAGTTGGCATGGGCATTGAGGATGGATCCATGGCCTTGCCTCAGGCACTAAAATAGCTCGGTTGCTGAGCAATGGAGCAGTGGCTCCAGATGGGCAGAGCATCACCCAGTGGGGGGCTTGTTGGGTAGATCCCAGTTGGGGCACATGTGGCAGTCTGTCTTTCTGCCTCCCCACCTCTCAATGATAAAAAAAAAATCCATGGTGATTTAAAAGATATCCATACATTCTTTGATGCTCCTTTAAAATGTGAGCCTTATTCTCCTAAACTTGAGTGTGAACTGGACTTAATGACTTAAACCTAGTAAATATAATAAGGCAGTATAGATGGTAAATGACTTGTTCCTAAAAGGAACCATGGCTTTCTGCTTTGCTCTCTCTTACCCTGGAGAATGATAGCTGTCATGTCTGAAGCAGGCACTCTGGAGAGGCCCATGTGGTGAGAAACTGGCCGTGAACCAAGAGCCATTAAGTGAGCCATCTTGGAAGTAAAACCTCCGGCCTCAGTCAAGCCTTCAGATGGCTGCAGCTCCTGTGGAAACTTTGACTGCAACCTCATGAGAGACCCTAAGCTAGAACCAACTGGCTAAGCCTTACAGGTTTGTTGTTCTAAGTCAGTGGTTCTTAACCTTTTTTGAGGTACCGAACCCACCAGTTTTATATGCGCATTCACCAAACCCTTCTTTAGTGATAAATAAAATATTTCTTTTTCCAAATTCAAGACATAGGTATATGTTTTTTTACTGGTGCACAAAATGAGCAGTGCACGAACATCACCTTGCTCAAAGAACAAAACCAACAAAGTGCATGAACTCACAACAAATTACGGTATTACTTTATTCTGGCCTCCGCAGCAGAGGCTTCTCCGAAACCCTGAGACCGACTCGTCGAACCTCTAGGGTTCGATAGAACCCAGGTTAAGAACCACTGCTCTAAGTTTTGGATAATTTGTTTTGCAGCAATAGCTAACTGATACACAAAGTGATCTTTTAAAACCAAAGACCTTAAAGGTCTTGACTTTCCCAGCTGTTCTGGGAAACTAGGAAAGTAAGTCCTGGGGTCAACTCAGTTCTCCCACTTACTGTGGGACCTCAGAGAGGGGACTTCACCTCTCTGTGCCTGTTTTCCTACCTGTAATATGGGGATAGGACTACTATCTACTTTCATAGGGAGAAATGCTGTTGGGAGGAATGCAGGCTGGCTTGGAAAGGCCTTTGGTCAATATTTCTTTGAGAAAGGACCGGTGGGGTCCCTGGAGGTGTATTTTAGCTTCACTGAGCACAGAGGAGGGGTATGGTGAAGGCAGAATCCATCATCCTTGCCTGAGAAGTGAATGGCATCATGGGAAGCCAGAGATCTAGGGACAAAGCCCTCCTTGAATACCCAAACACCTTGTGACTTAGCAACCAAATTCCTTATTTCAAGTCTGCCTCAATTTCTTTTTTTGTAAAATGGCAATGATAATACCTAGCTCAAATGGCAATGAGGGAGGGTCAGCATTTGTGACCATGAGCTAAGCATAGTGCCTAGTATCAGCATTGTTAAAAATAAGTACAACAGGATGGGATCAACCAGGAAGGGGCTTAGAACCAGAACCTCTTAGTTGCCTCTGGAAAGTCTATGGACAGCAAGACAGTTCCCAAGCAGGGGTCAAACGACCTGTCCATCTGCCTTGACTCATGGACCTTCCCCAAAAGCAACACCACCTTTTCAGTTGCGTCCTTTGGCCTCATAAAGATGTCATTGCTAAGACAGAAGCCAAAGCTGGCCCTGGCTGGTTCATTCAGAAGTTAAGAGTGTCATCCTGAAACAACAAGGTTTCAGGTTTGATTCCTGGTCAGGACGCACATGGGAAGCAATCAGTGAGTGCACGACTTAGTGGTTCAACAAGTGAATGCTTTTCTTCCCCTTCCTCTCTCTCTCCCTTCCTCTCTTTCTCTCTAAGAATCAATTTTTAAAAAACTGTCCTGGCCTGATATCTCGGTTGAAGCATTTTCTTGGAACGCGGAGGTTGCTGGTTCGATTCCTCAGTCAGGGCACATATAGGAGCAGCTCGACGTTTCTGTCTCTCTCTCCCTGTCACTTTCAAAAAAGAAAGAAAAAGAAGCCAAAGCTGTCTGCTTTATCATTCTCCCAGTGTCTTTCCAGTCTGAACTTGTCTCTAGGTCAGGGTTTCCATGCTCCGTTTCTCTAACCTTTCTCTCTAGTTGTCTGTCCCAGTTTTTCTCTGGTGCCTGCCCCTTGTCTTTCTGGATCTCTGTCCCCCCTCCCTGGGTCTCTGCACCTCCGGTTCTCTGAGCCTGTCTCCAGGTCTCTGAACCTGTCTCTGGGTCTCTATGCCTCTCTCTGGATCTCTGTGCCTCCTCTCGGTCTCTGAGCCTTCTCTCAGTCTCTTTGCCTCTCTCCGGGTTTCTGTTCCCTGCTCTCTGCCCATCTCCAGCTTTCTCCCCTGATGTTGCTCAGGTGCTGAGTGCCGCTATGTGTTCTCACTGTCCACCCTCAGTTTTCTGGCATGTACCCCAAGGTGCTGGCTGACATACTCTCTCCCTTTCATGGCGGAGAAGGAACCAGAAGCCCTGTAAGGGGCCAATACTCCCTGCAGCCCCACAGTGAGCTGGCATCAGGCCTTGATCCCGACTGCCCAAGGCTCTTTCTGAAGTGTCACAATCCTCTGGGGGACATGACTCAGAAATAGCTCTGGTGAGAGGCAAATCTCAGCGAGCGCTGTCTGAGGCACGCTCATAGAGAGACGGAGGAAAGTGTTCCGCCTGGGGAGGTGGGATGTCTTCCGGGCCATCCTTCTGCCAGGCTCTGCCTGCCCTGTTCCCTGCTCTCCATTGGGCCCTCCTATCGGGGACCCTCGCCCAGCCTCCTCTCTGGCCTCCCTGCCTCCTCCAGTCTCCACCCCTTGAAGGCCTCCCACCAGCTCCGGAGGAGTCTGCCAGGGAAAGAAATTCTTTCGTTTGCTACAGTTTTTCTTCTAGTCCTGACCTTGTTTCTTACAAGCTCCCCGACCTTCCAGAAGTCACTCCACCTCTCTAGATCTGTTATTTATTATTTTTTCGTGAGGAGAGAGAGAGAGAAGGGGGAAGAGCAGGATGTATCAACTCCCATATGTGCCTTGACCAGGCAAGCCCGGGGATTTGAACTGGCGACCTCAGTGTTCCAGATTGACACTTTATCTACTGTGCCACCACAGGTCAAGCTAGACCTGTTAACTTTTCATCTTCAAGCCGGTAATGACACCACTTTCCTTTTTCTTTTTCTTTTTTTTATTTCCAGGGACAAAGAGAGAGTCAGAGAGAGGGATAGATAGGGACAGACAGACAGGAACGGAGAGAGGTGAGAAGCATCAATCAATAGTTTTTCGTTGCCATCGTAACACCTTGTTCATTGCTTTCTCACATGTGCCTTTACCGCAGGCCTTCAGCAGACTGAGCCACCCCTTGCTGGAGCCAGCAACCTTGGGTCCAAGCTGACGAGCTTTTGCTCAAGCCAGATGGGCCCGTGCTCAAGCTGGCAAGCTTGGGGTCTCGAACCTGGGTCTTCTGCATCCCAGTCCGACGCTCTATCCACTGCGCCACCGCCTGGTCAGGCAACACACCACTTTCCTTACAGAACTTCAAAGAGAGGAAAATGAGTTCCTCCACCATAGGAATGTGGCACAATGCCTGGCACATAGTAGATGCTCAGTAAGTGGGAATGATTCCCTAAGTGGCTCCTCTCTCTACCCTACCCATAAAGCTTCAGTGGCTCCCATTGTCGATAGGAGAACACCCACATTTTACAGCCTGTGGGGCCTGTGCTCTGTCCCTCTCCAGCCTCATCTCTCACACACCACACTCCAGCTGCCGGGAACAACATGCCGTCACCTCCATTCCCAGGGTTATTTTCAACCCCTGTCCCTTTGCACAGGTCCCAGCTGGTTGGAACACCCTTTTCCATCTTCTGTCTGGGAACACCTTCCTTATCTTCGAGATCTAGCTTGTGTTTTGCCTTTTCTGGAAAGCCTTCCTTGATCATGGCTGGCTGGGTCAAGGTCTCCCTGTCTAGGGCTCCCACAGTGACCTCTGCTCCATCAGTGCAGGGTGTCCCCACACCCTACCCCTGACTGCTAAGCCTGCACCACTACTTACAAGTTGCTAACCCTGGGTATGCTCTTTAACCTTTTGGGGCCTCAATATGTTCATCTGCAAAATGGGGACTAGATAATAATGATAACAACAACCAACACTTACTCTGAGCTTATGGCTGGCTACTGTGTTCAACATTTTATATGAATGAACTGCATGTTGTTGTCATGACAACTGCATGATGTGGGTATGGTTATATCCAGAACTGTCTTGGTTACTCCAATATTTCTGCTCCTACACCGGTGCTTGGCACATTGTAGGCATTTAAGAAATATCTGTTCCCTGGCCAGGGAGCTCAGTTGGTTAGAGCATCGTCCTGACATGCCAAGGTTGTGGGTTCGATCCCCAGTCAGAGCACATACAAAGAAAAAAATAAAGAAGAAAAAAGGAATCAACCAATGAATGCATAAATAAGTGGAATGACAATTGGTGCCTCTCTCTCCTTTACTCTTTAAAATCAATCAATAAATTTTAAAATATTTAAAGAACAAACAAATGCATCTCCATTTTACAGATGAGGAAACTGAGGCTCTTGGAACATAGAAAGTGCTCAGTAAATGCTAGAAAATCTAATTAGCATCATTATGAGTATGGTATTGTTTGTGTGATTTTCAGTGTCCACATCAAGCCCATTTGAGGGTCTGGCCCAGGGGAAGCCTGGCAGAGGGGAGTTGGTTGGGGGAAGAATTAAAGGAGCCCAGTTGTAGTACTCTCCTTCAGTTGGGAATTCTCTAAATTCTTGTAGATCTTGCTCACCTCCCGTAAATTTTGTTTGTGTGTGTGCATGCGCGCGACACAGACAGAGACAGAGAGAAGGACAGATAGGGAAAGACAGACAGGAAGGGAGAGAGATGAGAAGCATCAACTCTTTGCTGTGGCACCTTAGTTGTTCATTGATTGCTTACTCATATGTGCCTTGACCAGGGGGCTACAGCACACCAAGTGACCTCTTGCTCAAGCCAGTGACCTTGGGCTCAAGCTGTGCTCAAACCAGAGGAGCCCACACTCAAGCCGATGACCTCGAACCTCGGGGTTTCGAACTTGGGTCCTCTGCATCCCAGTTCTACACTCTATCCACTGCAACACCGCCTGGTCATTCCTGTTAAATTTTTTTTAAATTTTATTTATTGATTTTAAAAGAGAGAGAGCCAAAAGGAGAGAGAGAGAGAGAGAGAGAGAGAGAGAGAAACATTGATTTGTTATTTCACTTATTTATGCATTCATTAGTTG
The DNA here is from genome assembly GCA_037038555.1 of Rhynchonycteris naso. Classification (NCBI taxonomy): domain Eukaryota; kingdom Metazoa; phylum Chordata; class Mammalia; order Chiroptera; family Emballonuridae; genus Rhynchonycteris; species Rhynchonycteris naso. Next base: position 247,908,474 of record CM072997.1, on the reverse strand, counting down.
ATTCTTGTATTGCCCAGACCGGGAATCAAACCTGAAACCTAGGCATATCAGAAGGATGCTCCATCCAACTGAGCTACCCACCCAGGGCTCCCCTCCCAATTTTGCCCCAGATCCTTAGATGAGCCCCTCAGAGAACTGCTTCACACTGTCAAAGTCCAGTTCTAACACTGTCTCCTCCAGGAAGCTTTCCCTGATACTCCCAACCTGGTTTGCAGGTCCCTTTTCTAGGATCTCCAGTATTACGTCCATTAGGGAATGTATCATACCCCCCCCCCCCAGTCTGTTTCTGTCACCCCCACCAGACTGGGAGATTTTCTTGAGCAGAGACCTGGCCTGACTCCTGTCTGTGACCCCTGCCCCACCCAGGACTTTGGGAAGTAACCATATGAACTAAGGACCAATTCCTGGGCAACGACATTGGGCACCACAGGTGGAGCAGATTCATGGCTGGCTGTTAGGGGAGGAGGAGACAGTTCCTCCAGGCTTTGAAGAGCGACCAGAACCAAGAAAACACCCTTCCATCCTCAGGATTTGCCTCTCACCAGGGTGAGGACCATCTTCCCCAGCTGGGGGCCCCTCACCAGTATTTCCGTGATATCTGGGTCATCTGGAGCCCAGGGTGGGGTGAGGGAGGCGGGGGGCATGGGCAGTGCCAGTTGGCTACTGTCGTCCGTGATAGACTCTGTCAGGGAGGAGTCGGTGGGGTCCACGGTGGTCAGGTTGAGCAGGGACACATTGGTGCAGGCCGAGGACCGTTTGAGGTTCAGGCACCAGTGCATTGGCTCGTGGGACATTCGAGGCTCCACCCTGGGAGAAGAGACAGGCCATGGCCTCAGTGGGTATGGCCCCTCCTGCCTCCCTGTCTCTGTCACCTACTCTCTGACTCCATCCTCACCCTACTGTCTGTCTACTTTCTTCTTCCTTTAATGTCCCCCCTTCTGACTTTTTCCTTCTCCACTGACTTTTACCCCCCTCCTTAGGTCTCTATTTTCTTCTTCCTCTTTACCTCCCTCTTGCTCTCTTTATTTCTCCTTTGCTACTGTCTTCTTGTCTGCCACTCCTCTCCCCCCACCCCCGTTTTTCTCCAGCACCCAAGGCGAGGTAGGATTCCTATTCTGTTGGAGCCAGTGCTGGGTTCTAGGACCTGCACTGACAGGGTACGACAAACCCACCCGTGGAACGACACGGCCTTCTTTTTCTTTGCAATCCCCTTGGCTGGGCTGGTCACCCCCCCAGGAGCCTCAGGGACCAACTGGGTGCGGCTCTCGACCCCCGCGGGGGGGTCCCCAGCCTCATGGATCTCTTTGGACTGCCAGATCGTCTTCACCACCACGCTGGCCATGGCGTGTGGGGGCCCTGCTCCCGGGGGCTCCTTCCTCTGAGACTCTCCACCTATTCTGACCGCTGACCCTCAAAGTTCCTGTATCTAGGAGTCTGCCTCATAAAGGACCCAACCACTGGGCCTCATTAATGGGGGGGGGCACAGGAGAAGGGGGAGGTGCTGGCTTAGCATGTCCCCCCACAGGGGGTATCAGTGAACTCTTCTTGTCCAAATTCTGTTTCTACCTGGATATGTCCCTCCCCTTCAGAACGACAATGGAGGTGTTTGGTTTTTTTAATGTTTATTTTTTAATTGGGGGTGGGGGAGACAGATGGGGATAGGCAGGAAGGGAGAGAGATGAAAAGCATCAACTCATAGTTACAGCACCTTAGTTGTTCATTGATTGCTTTCTCATATGTACCTTGACCAGGGGATCCAGCAGAGCCAGTGACCCCTTGCTCAGAGCCAGTAACCTTTGGGCCATGTCTATGATCCCACACTCATGCTGGTGAACCCACACTCAAGCCAGTGACCTCAGGGTTTTGAACCTGGTTCCTCAGCAGTCCAGGCTGACACTCTATCCACTGTGCCACGGCCCGGTCAGGCTAACTTTTCTTGTAATACTGGTTTGGTGGTGATGAACTACTTTAGCTTTTTCTTGTCTGGGAAGTCCTTTATCTATCCTTTGATTCCAAATGATAGATTTGCAGGGTAGAGTAATCTTAGTTGTAAGTCCTTGCTTTAATATCACTTTGAGCCTGACCAGGTGGTGGCGCAGTGGATAGAGCGTCGGACTGGGATGCGGAAGACCCAGGTTCGAGACCCCGAGCTCGCCAGCTTGAGCGCAGGCCCATCTGGCTTGAGCAAAAAGCTCACTAGCTTGGACCCAAGGTCGCTGGCTCCAGCAAGGGGTGGCTCGGTCTGCTGAAGGCCCGCGGTCAAGGTACATGTGAGAAAGCAATCAATGAACAACTAAGGTGTCACAACGAAAAACTAATGATTGATGCTTCTCACCTCTCTCCGTTCCTGTCTGTCTGTCCCTATCTATCCCTCTCTCTGACTCTCTCTCGGTCCCTGTAAAAAAAAAAAAAAAAAAAAAAAAAGCCTGTTGAGAAATCAGTTGACAGTCTATGGGAGCTCCCTTGTTGGTAACTAAGTGCTTTTCACTTGCTGTTTTTAAGATTTTCTTTGTCTTTAACCTTTGTCACTTTTATTATGATGTGTCTTGTTGTAGGTCTCTTTCGGTTCATCTTGTTTGCGACTCTGGCAGCTGCCTGTCTCGTATGTCTATTACCCTCACCAGGTTAGGGAAGTTTTCTATCCATTATGTTTTCACATAGGTTTTCAATTCCTTGCTCTTTCTCCTTCTGGCACCCCCATGATGTAAATATTGATGCTTTTGAAGTCCCAGAGGCTCCTTATACTATCCTCATTTTTATTTTTTACAGGGACAGAGGGTCAGAGAGAGGGATAGATAGGGACAGACAGACAGGAACAGAGAGAGAGATGAGAAACATCAATCATCAGTTTTTCGTTGCGACGCCTTAGTTGCTCATTGATTGCTTTCTCACATGTACCTTGACCACGGGCCTTCAGCAGACTGAGCCACCCCTTGCTGGAGCCAGCGACCTTGGGTCCAAGCTGGCAAGCTTTTGCTCAAGCCAAATGGGCCTGCGCTCAAGCTGGTGAGCTCGGGGTCTCGAACCTGGGTCTTCCGCATCCCAGTCCAACGCTCTATCCACTGCGCCACTGCCTGCTCAGGCTTTTTGATTATTTAGAGTTTATTTATTGATTTTACAGAGAGAGGAGAGGGTGGAGTGAGCAAGAAGTATAATCTCATAGTTGCTTCACTTCAGTTGTTCCTGGTGTATCTGCCCTGACCAGGCAAGCCCACGGTTTTGAACTGAAGACCTCAGTGTTCCATGTGGAGGATCTATTCACTGTGCCAACACAGGTCAGGCTAAATTGTTTTCTTCTTTTTGCTCTTCTGATTGGGTTTTTCCTGCTTCCTTATCTTCCAAATCTCTGATTTAATCCTCTGCTTCCTATATTTCATTCACTGTTGATGCCTTGTAATGTATACTTCATTTTAGTTAATGTAGTGTTCTTTTTTTTTTTTTCCCCAAAGTGAGAACCTGGGGGCAGCAGACAGACAGACTCCCTCATGTGCCTGACCGGAATCCACTTGGCATGCCCACCAGGGGGTGATGCTCGGCCCATCTGGGGCATTGCTCTGTTGCAAGTGGGGCCATTCCAGCGCCTGAGGGAGAGGCCATGAAGCCATTCTCAGCGCCCTGGCCAACTTTGCTTCCATGGAGCCTTGACTGCGGGATGGGAAGAGAGAGACAGAGAGAAAGGAGAGGAGGAAGGATGGAGAAGCAGATGGGCATTTCTCCTATGTGCCCTGGCCTGGAATTGAATCCCCGACTTCCACATGCTGGGCTGACGCTCTACAGCTGAGCCAACCAGCCAGGGCTATTGTTCATTTCTGACTGACTCTTTTTTTGTTCTCTCTCTCCATTTTCATATTGTTGTTGTTGTTTTAGTGCAAGGGGGGAGGGACAGACGGAAAGGAAGAGAGAGAGATGAGAAGCATTTCTTCGTTGCGGCACCTTAGTTGTTTATTGATTGCTTTTTCACATGTGCCTTGACCAGGGGTGCGAGGCCTCCAGTCAACCCAGTGACCCCTTGCTGAAGCCAGCAACCTTGGGCTTCAAACCAGAAACCTTTGGGTTCAAGTCAGCAGCCATGGGGTCATGTTTATTATCCCACCCTCAAGGTGGTGAGCCCATGCTCAAGCTGGCAACTTTGTTTCGAACCTGTGTCTTTAGCATCCCAGACCCATTTTCTATCCACTGTGCCACCACCTGGTTAGGCTCATGTGGGTTGTTTTTTTTTTTAATCTCTTTAAGTTCTCACTAAGTTCACCTACTCTTCCCCTAACTTTGGGACCTCAGAGGGACAGATTTACCCCCAGGTCCTTCAGCTACAAGGACTGGCTGTGGCCCTTGGAATATCATATTGCAGGTGCCAACCCCACAGAGCATAACTTACTTCAGGGACCTCCAGGAGGCGAAGGCCAAGGCCAGCAGGAGGTGTTACTTTCCATCTGTAAGTTGGAAGTTCTCTCCAAAACAGAAGTCCAGTGAGCTGTGGCCTGAAGGATGAGGGGCAGCCATGAGAAAAGCTGGGTTGGGGGTGGGGTGTAGGGATGTATCTGGAGAGCCACAAAGGCCAAAAGAAGGCCAGTGTGGCTGAGTGTTTAAATTGGGAAATGCCATGATGGATTGATACTGTAAAAAGCATCCTAGGCCCTGGCCGGTTGGCTCAGTGGTAGAGTATTTGCCTGGCGTGTGGAAGTCCCAGGTTTGATTCCTGGCCAGGGCACACAGAAGAAGCACCCATCTGCTTCTCCACCCTCCACCCTCTCCTTTCTCTCTATCTCTCTCTTCCCCTCCAGCAGCCAAGGCTCCATTGGAGCAAAGTTGGCCCTGGCACTGAGGATGGCTCCAATTGCTGCAGACCAATGCCCTTGAGGGGCAGAGCATTGCCCTCTGGTGGGCATGCCAGGTGGATCCTTGTCCAGCACATGCAGGAATCTGTCTGCCTGCCTCCCCACTGCTTTTCAATTCGAAGAAGAAAAAAATCATACTGGGTGCATGTGGGACGTGGAGTGTGGGTGGAAGCAGGGAGAGCAGCAAGGGATGTCCTCACAAGGTGCCAGGCAAGAGAGAATGGTGATGGTAGCCTGCATGGGATGAGGCAATGGTGATGAAGGAAGGTGGCTGGCTCTGGGATGCAGGATGGGAGGCATGCCAGCAAGGTGCTTCGGTGATTTTTGGAGGGCCCATTTACCAAAATTGGAAGATTGGGGATGAATCCAGCTTTATTTCTGCAGAAAATGAAGATTTGATTTGCTCAGGTCAAAGTCTTAGAACCTATGGATTGTTCCATCTATGAGCTCCTTATGGGGCTTCTGGGATTTGCTCTTTGTGTTCTGTCTGAAGAGCAAAAAGGATTTGCCCAAACCTCATCTAGACCCCCAAACGTGGACAAGTTCATGGCCTGGTCATAAAACTTAGAAAAGAAGAATGCCAAATATATTGATATGATCATATTTGGGTATATTGGGTTAGATAAAATATATTATGAAAACTTATTTCATCTTTTTCTTTTTTTAAAAAAACATTGCTAGAGTACATTTAGATTACATCTGTAGTTCTCACTGTATTTCTTTCTCTTGGTAAGCGCTGCTCTAATTCAATAGAGGCCAAGTCCACCAGCTGCTGTATATGGTGCCATGACCGCCTCCACACAGGGTCAGAGTCCCACGTTTTCCAGGTTAAATCCTCCTTAATCTGATTCACCATTAGACCTCAGAATGTCTTTGCTTAGGCCAAGTCTTAAAAATTAAGTTTTGGTGCCCTGGTCAGGTAGCTCAGTTTGTTAGACCATCTTCCCAAAGTGCAGAAGTTGCTGGTTTGATCCCTGGCTCATACAAGAACAGACTGATGTTCCTGTCTCTCTCTTCCTTCCTTTCTCTAAAATTAATGAAATAAGCATTTTTTAAAAAAATTAAGTTTTGGCTAATTCTGGGTTCTGGAAGGGGTTGGGAGAGAACCAAGTTCTGCCATCTACAGACACCAAAAACCCAGAGTTAATTCCATCTGGGCCCAGGAAGGCTCTGAGCGAAGTTTGGAAGAGGTGGGTGAGAGGGAGTTGGAGATTAGATTTCAGGCAGGGGAGATTTTTTTCTTTTTTTTACAGGGACAGTGAGAGAGTCAGAGAGAGGGACAGACAGACAGGAACAGAGAGAGGTGAGAAGCATCAATCATTAGTTTTTCGTTGCCATTGCGACACCTTAGTTGTTCATTGATTGCTTTCTCACATGTGCCTTGACTACGGGCCTTCAGCAGACCCAGCAACCCCTTGCTGGAGCCAGCGACCCTGGGTCCAAGCTGGTGACCTCAAGGTCTCGAACCTGGGTCCTCTGCATCCCAGTCCGATGCTCCATCCACTGGCCACCGCCCGGTCAGGCAAGGCAGGGGAGATTTGAGGTGGAGATTGAGGCAGGCCTTTCCCCTTTCCTTGGAGACATACCTTTCCTGTTCTTAGGACTTGGGATGTCTCTTTTTACAATCCTCAAAAAGTGGACTAGTTCGAACCCCACTGGTAATATATATAATTTTTTAAAAAACAATGTTATTGCCTGACTAGGCGGTGGCGCAGTGGATGAAGCGTTGGACTGGGATGTGGAGGACAGAGGTTCGAGACTCTGAGGTCGCCAGCTTGAGCGCTGGCTCATCTGGTTTGAGCAAGGTTCACCAGCTTGGCTCAAGCAAGGGGTCACTCGGTCTGCAGTAGCCGCCCCCCCCCTCAAGGCACAAATGAGAAATTAATCAATGAACAACTAAGGAACTGCAATGAAGAATTGATGTTTCTCATCTCCTTCCCTTCCTGTCTGTCTGTCCCTATCTGTCCCTCTCTCTGACTCTCTCTCTGTCTCTGCCACAAAAAACAAACAAAAAACAATGTTATCCATAGGGAGAAAGTGCTTCTCCCTGAGACTCCTCCAGTCCTTGAGATGTTTACTATATCTCGCATAAAAGTAAGCTGACCAACTTTTTTACAATGAAAGGAGGACAAAAATAAATTGAAGAAAATATCTAAATAAAAGAAACATTTTGGCCTAACTCGTGGTGGTGCAGTGGGTAAAAAAGCATCGACCTGGAACGCTGAGGTCACCGGTTCAAAGCCCCGGGCTTCCCTGGTCAAGGCGCATGTGGGAGTTGATGCTTCCTGCTCTTCCCTCCCTTCTCTCTCTCTCTCTCTCTTTCTCTCTGTCTCCTCTCTCTAAAATGAATAAATAATTTTAAAAAAAGAATCTTTAAAAAAAAGAAACATTTTATTCATTGCAACAATAATACACTATGATAAATGCATAATAAAACATTTGTAATGTTTTATATTGTAATTATGCTTACATGCCTATTTTTAATAATAATTGTAAGAAAAAAGTGCTCATTTATATACAAATATATCACATCACAGGCAATGGATCGACTCTGCATCGATTGAATACGGATACAGATTACTCTTCCAATATAAAAAAGGAGGACATGTAGGAGGACACTTTTTGAGGGAGGACGGAATTTACAAAAGAAGGACTGTCCTCCCTAAAGGAGGATAATTGGTCACCTTAATAAAAGGGGCTCTTTTTGTTGTAATGGTGCCGTTTTATGTTCTTTAGGGACAGACCACAACCACACACACACACACACACACACACACACACACACACACACACACATCCCTCTTATGGTCACTAAAACAGCTGAGCTATGTCTGTCCTACTCCTAGAATCCAGAATGGACTTTCCTCAAGCCCGTTTCATGAAAACCCAGGTGGGCGGGTTCATTAAACCTGGAAGGTGGGCTCTTCTCACCTTAATTTCCACCACCTCCCCAAACTCCAAATGGACGAATAGACGTTCGCAGGAGCCAGGACACTCCCCTAAGGTTCATTCCAAAAATACCAGGCTTCAGAGATTAGAAAAGGGTAATGGGTGGGGTTTAATTCCTTCCGGTGACGGAAATGGACTCTTCCAGTAGTACCCTTTGCCCCAAATTTCTCAATGGCGGGGCGGTACAGTTCCCGAGGCTTTGCCTTCCCTAAAGCCAGTCAAACAAAGCGGGTCTCTGAGGCGCTGAAAGGTGGTGGTTGATTGGGCTCAACGCTTCTACCTATTTATTATTTTTAAACAGCATTCTTTAGTAACGAGTCTCATTCTGTTGAGGACCTCCAAGTGTGGTGGAGACTCACAATTTTTACTTGGTATCTGTATAATGGCGTTATGATTACAAAACAAAACAACAAAACATTGTATATTGAAAAGCGGTTAAAAGCCAAAGTATAGTTTAAATCCGGCTGACACTTCCTAGCTGTGTGACCTTGGGCAAGTCATCTAACCTCTCTGGACCTCATTTTTAACCTCTGCTTAATGGGATCAGATGTGAATTACTGTTTCCTCTGCTCTGTTATTCTTGGTCTCAGGAAGTTAGGACTTGACTTCTCAGCCGCTAGATGAGGAGGGAGGAGAATGGAGTCGGAAAGTCTTTCTGGAAGACGATTTAAAGAGTTGTAGGTGGAGAAGAGGGGACGCTTACGCAATAAACACCTCACGCTTTTTTTCCCCTCCCATGCCTTCTCTGCAGCAGGGAATTGCAGGCGACGCTCCACCTATCCCAGCCCAGCTGTGCGACACCCTCCCTTCTCTACCTTTCATTGTCCGTCTACCTCCCCAAAACCGCCCAATCGGAGGCCGGAGTAGGACGGCCCGGCGAGTCTGCAACGCCTGCGGGGGCGATCTCCTCGCCCATTGGACCTAGTCAACTCAAGTCTCGCCTCCTTAAACCTTCTCCTCCGCCTTCTTTCACGTCAATCCCCCCCTTGAGGGAGAGCATTCGAATCCAACCAGTATTGGACCCGACCTCACGAAGAGGGCGGCTCCCCAGTACGTAGTCGAACTCCGCCCATCTTTTGGGCAACGCCCCTCGCAAACGGAAATAGCGGGGCTCAGGACCAATCGTAGCGGCGTGCCTTTGTCCCGAGGCCAATAAGAGAGGGCCTGAGGGAGAGCTCACGTCTGAGCGGCAGTAATCTGAGCCAATGTACTGCTGAAAGCTCAGGCAGCACAGGAGAGGGGAGGGGTGGGGGCGGTGCTGCGGCCTTCCACCCCTCCCGCTCGCCAGCCCGCCCTCCCCCCGCGGCCGGCTCAGCTCGTTGGCGTTGCCTGGGGTCCTTTTCCTCCCGGTCTCCGCCTGCCAGCCCCCGCTGCGCTGTGCCCTGCCCGGCCAGGCCAGGAGCCGACACCGCCGCCATCATGCCGGCCGTCTCCAAGGGCGATGGGATGCGGGGGCTTGCAGTGTTCATCTCCGACATCCGGAACTGTGAGAGCGCGGCCGGGGGACACTGGAGGGGGGAATGTGGAATTGATGGGTTTGGGGGTTACAGAGGGGGCTGGGGAATTAGAAAGCCGTTGCGGTCGTAGAGGCAAAGGATAGAGAGGGCCCAGGGGGGAACTTTAAGGGGTGGGGAATGAAGGGGCTTAGGGTGTCCTAAAAGTGGCTCCTGAGGTGACGACACGGAGAGGCTAGAGGCGTCCGAGAGGGTCTTAAAGGCGAGGAGGTTAGTAAGGTTACGAGGATGGGTGTATAGAGGTGTCCCTAGGAATGATAGGCTTAGGGGTCGTAATAGAGGAATCCCTGATGTAAACAGAAAGGGAAGGAGGTGCATGGGTGTTTGCGGGGTACCCATGGAATGATAGACCAGGAGGACGCCGGAGGGGACTGGGAGAATGTGAAACGCAGGAAACCTAATGGGGCCGTGCTTGAGGGCCCGAGTGAGGGGCTGTCATAGAGGGAAGGTGCTGCGCAGGGCTAGTACATAGAGAGGGCCTGGGAGTGATAGAAAGTCCCAGGGGTTTGGAGAGGAGAGATGGGAAAGTGGAGGACTATAGCGGGACCCTGGTGAGGGGTAGAGGGGCTCCAGAATGGAAGATTGCTTAGGAGATAAAGAGGGCAGTGGAGAAGGGGATAGAAGGATTACTGAGTGGAAAGGAGGGACTCAATGAGTACACAGGGGAAACATTGCAGGTGGAGAGTCTCTGGAGAACCTGAGACAGGGACTGGGGGCCTAGAAAGGAGAGGACATTATAATATGGGGCTTAGGAAATGTTCCAGAAAAGGGAGATTCCAGAGCTCAAAAAAGGGTCCAGGGGACCTTAGGAATTTCTGGGCAAAAGATCTGAAAAGTTGGGGTGTGGAGGAAGCCTAGTCTGTGAGAAGGGTCAGGGTTCAGAGAGCTGGACACTCCTGAATCTGGAGCCTGACCACATCAATATGGGGACAGTGATCATCAGCAGGAAGGATTGTCATGATGATGGGAGGCCTGGTGCCAAGTCAGCTCCCAATTCCTCTGCGCGGGTGGTGTTGGTGTTTGGAGCTGTCAGGAGCTTCAGAGGCTATATCTGCGTAGGCTTTGGGGTTAGCCAGACTTGGGTTTAAGTGCTGTCACTCCCTAGCCATGTGACCTTGAATGAGGCACTTCACCTCTCCGCTTCCTCCTCTGTCAGGAGGGACTGCTGATCTTACCTTCCTGATGAGGTTGTTGTGATAATGTATGTGAATGGGCCTTTCCCCCGTTCCAGGTACTAGACAGATGTTGGTTGCTGTTCTTGTTATTTTGCTGGATCTGAGGAGTGGCCTCTGTTAGGTGCCCAATGATTATTTTAGAATTTAGTAGGTATGGAAGCACCTGCTGTGTATTAGGTACTCATGAAAAGGAGGGGTGGAAACTATTGGGTATCAGGTGGAGAAGAGATGCTATGGTTGTTATGAACAGAGGTGGAACTATGAGGGGTTGTGAGCTAGGTGGAGGGAACAGCTGTTAGAAGCAGATGTGCATTGCCTCTCGTACCTACCAGCCATGTGAGCCTTGGCAAGTCACTTATCCTCTCTGAGGCTGTTTTCTTGTCTGCATACTCCAAGATAACAGCATCTTGCCTTTGAAGGTTCATTCATTTATTTGACAAGTACTTTTTAATCACCTGCCCTTGGGAGCACCATGGAATAAGGGAGATAAAAAGTAAACACAGAGAACCAGCAATAAATGATACAGTGTCACACTATGCTGATATATGAAGGAGTGAGCTCTGTAGATTTTGGAGGAAAGAGGTCCAGGCAAGGGAACAGTGAGTTCAAAGGTCCTGAGGTTGCGCATGGTTGGTGTGTGTTCACATAGAAGCAAGGGGTCCTGTGCAGCTGGAGCTGAGGCAGGGAGGAAGAGAGATGGCAGCTGAGGGCAGAGAGGGGACAGGGATCATGTAAGGCTTTATGGGTCACTGTGAACAAACACATTGACCTTCCCGGTTAGGTTGTGAGCACAAGAGGGGTGTGAGCTAATTGGTGCTTTATTTTACTTTATTTTTTATTATTTTTATGATTCATGTTTTAAAATAATTCCTCTGGCTGCTGTGAGGAGTACAGATTGGAGGCAGGCATGGAAGCAGGGAAAAAATTAGGAGGCTGATGCAAGTGTCCTCATGTGATGGTGTGGGCTCTATTTGGGTGAGAAAGGATTGGGGAGAAGTGTTTGGGTTTGAGATCTATTCTGAAAGATTTACAAAGGGATTGGATGTTGTGGTGGGAAAGGAAAGAGAAGTCAGGCCTGTGTCACTATAGGACCCCAGAGGGGAGCCTCCAATTTGGGAGCAGTGGAGGTAATTTCGCCAAATAAATTGGGGCTGGGGAATCAAGGCTTCCTTTTGTCCTTCCCTTTTCTCATCAAGTATAGGATGAGTGGCTGGTATGTTTCAAACCTTATCATAGGTGCTGGGAACACAGTGATGAATAGGAAAGACTTATCTGTGCCTGGTCAAGATGTTCACCACAGCGTTATTTACAATAGAAATAATGGAAACAAAGAACCGTGAACGGATGAATGGATAAACAAATGTGGTCCACCCATGCAATGGAATAATATTTAGCCATTAAAAAGAATGAAGTAATGATAGAAGTTACACCATGGTCGAACCTGGCAGGCATCATTCTAAGTGAAAGAAATCATATGCACAAAAATGTATGATTCCATTTCTCTGAAATGTCCAAAATAGGCAAATCCATAGAGACAGAATGTAGATTAGTGGTTGCCTAGGGCTGGGGATGGTGGAATGTGGAGTGACTGATAATGAGCACAGGGTGTCTTTTTGGGTAGATGAACATATTCTAGAAGGAGATGGTGGTGGTGATTGTGCGACATTTTGGGCATACTAACGACCACTGAATTGTATACTTTAAAGTGGTAAACTTTATGGTATATGAATTTTATCTTAATTTATTTTCTTTTTATTCATATGTCTTAATTTCCCACGTAGAAAAATATTGTAACTGTCCTAGGTTCAGTGAGGGAGAGGGTCTCAAGGTTGAGAGCGGTGGGGGCTGTAGGCATTGCTCAGACAATGAGGGAGAGTTAGCCAGGCCAAGGGAGGTGGAGAAGAATTGTGAAGGTGTAGGGACAGCAGGGGTAAAGGTCCTGTGGCCAGGGCAAGACTGAGCTAAAGCCTCGGATCTGACTTTGGGGAGGAGGGCAGAGTGTTTGTCCTGAGATCACTGGAGGGTTTCAAGCAGGACTGAGGGAAAAGGGGGCAAGAGAAAATAGGATAAGGTGGGGCTCAGAAATGAACAAACGAGGAGAGGGAGGATGCAGAGATATCCTGATGGAGGATCTGAAGAGCACAATGGAGTTCAGAGAGAAAGATCTAGAAGGAGATGCAGGTTAGGCTCTGAGGAGGCCCAGGAAGGGCAAATTCTGCAGATAAAGAGAGGTTGAGGTTGAGTGCAGCCTGAGGGTGTGGTCTTGCCCTGTCTGAGCGGGAATGGGCCTTGCAGTCACTTATCTGAGTGGGAGCTCCCCAGGGCAGGGGCACCACCTCTGGGTGCCAGATCCCCCCAAGCCTGAGGAGAGGTTTTTCAGGTAGTGAATGGGCGCTGTGACATTTCCCCCAGCTTCTGGAGCATATGCCCTGGTCTGATCCTTCTCTGGGTCCCCACTTCTGCCCACTGCAGGGCCTGGCCTACTGGAATCCTCAGGAGATGTTTGCCCTTTTAATGTATGAGTAAATGAACAAATAAACTAACCTTTCCTGAGTACCGATTGAGTGCCAGACACTAATCTAGGAAATGGGACCACAACAGTGAACTAAAGTCCCCTCTCTGTGGGGTTCACATGGTAGGAGGGGAGATGGACCAATATACAAGTAAGTATATAGTACTCAGGTGTTCAGGCAGGTGGCAGAGGGTGTTGGAAGAAAATAAGGCAGGTAAGCCGGGGTGTAGGGACAAGGTTAAGGATGGTGTTCTTTTTTTTTTTTTTTTTTAAGGATGGTGTTCTTATATAGTCTGGTCAGAGTCTTTCTGAAAAGGTGATGGTCAGAGCAAAGAATCGAATTTAGTAGGTGAATTGGCCTGCATAAATTTGAAGGGCATTTTTGGCAGAGGGAACAGCTTGTGCAAAAGCCCTGAGGCAGGCCTGACCTGTGGTGGCGCAGTGGATAAAGCGTCGACCTGGGAATACTGAGGTCGCCAGTTCAAAACCCTGCACTGGTCTGGTCAAGGCACATATGGGAGTTGATGCTTCTAGTTCCTCCCCTTTCTCTCTCTCTCTCTCTCTCTCTTTCACACACACACACACACACACTCTGTCTCCTCTCTAAAATGAATAAAATAAAAAGAAGTTTTTATAAAAAAAAAAAAAAGCCCCGAGGCAGGATTGTGCTTGAAGTAGAAGAGGAGTTCACTGAGAAGGAGAAAGAGGAGGTTAGGGGATAGAGGGGGAGTGTTGATCAGCGAGTGAGCTGTAGTGGATGTGCAGGGCCTGGAGGCCGTAGTAAGGACTTTGGTTTTTACTCTGAGCACAATTGTAGCCAAGGAGGAATTTGGAGCACAGAAGGGACAGGATTGGACTCAAGATTTTTACAGGAGACCTGTAGCCATTGGGCAGAGAACTGAAAGAATGAGTCCCACTTTGGTGGTTCTCCATCATTAGTGTGATGTTGAGGACCCCTCCCCACAGTTGCCTTCAACACCTTCCCTGTACCAGGACTGCTCTGGACCCTGTGGATGCCACTAAGAGTGGAACAGCCACACCTTCCTGTCCCTGGGACTGGCCTTGTGATCTGTTGAGGGTTTACAGCTGAGCATGTGTACCTTAATGTTGGGGGCAACTCAGGGAGGGTGTTTTGCAGCTGCCCTCCAGCTGGGGAATGACAGTGTGTGACTTGGTTGCTCAAGGAGAATATTTTCTTTCTCAGGAATGGTGATGACTTAGATAACATGCGCACAGTCTAACCCCGCTCTTAAAAGATAAAACAGTGAAATGAACTTTACTGTAGCTTTTAAATGGCTGATGGGACAGTTCGTGTTCCTTTCTCAATTCAAAGAAAGGAATTTTCATTGGAAATACTTGCTTTTTATTAAGAGTTCATAAGACTTAGATTCATAGGGTACTCAAGTTATTCTAAACATACTTTTGCAGTAACTGAATGGAGGATTGGTTTCTTTCAATATAAATTTATTAAAAATAAATAAAATTGGGAATTCAGTCCCTCAGTCTCACTGGCCATGTTTGCAGTGCCCTGTGGCCACATGTGGTCAGTGACTCCCGTATTGGCCGCTCGGGGCCAACACATTCTGAGTTAGATCCTGGTTCAGAGTCAGCAAGCATCATCTCCCAGGGCTGCTTGGATTTCTGTGGGAGACCCATGAAGGTAGGATTGTGTAGATGGAAACATTGTTACCTTGTGTTGTAAATAGTTGTCTATGGCTTTGGAGGCTCTTGCAGTGAGAGACCCGACTATACCTGCGACACCTTCATAAAAGTGCTTTGGTTCCGTCCCGGGTAGAGTCAGGATTGTTGGGATGTCTTTGGTGGCAGTGACACCCACCCCCGTGCCTCTTCGACCTAAAGCCTTAGGAAGGGCTTTATCTCCCCTAACCAGAAGCCTCAAGGTAGGGCCCATCCTCAGCACAGTCAGCAGTTTCCTGCTCTGACCTGTAGCAAGGGGGTAGGTAGCCTCTTTCCACTCACATGTCCCTTACAGCCGCAGCTACAGGTGGAAGAGGGCCTGCGTGCTCCCACTCCCCAGTATGCTCAGGAAACCCAGGAAGGGCTGCATGGTCCGACCATGCCTGCTGTGCTAGCCTGCAGGCCTTTGCAGAGGTTGGTCCTCCTGCCCAGAGCACACTTGCCCTGATTTCTCCGTAGTCCCTTTCAGCCTCATCCCAGGAGCCATTGTGTTTGCCTATGTCAGAGTACCGTACTCAAAATTGCCCCTGTCAGCCTCCTCTCCAAGCTAGTAATCTCTAAGAGTAGGGCTGATACGACTTATCCCTGAGTTTAAAATGATTGCATGCTTCCTGTGATGGTAAACTCACTCCTCTGTTACTGTATTGTCTGGGATGCCAGAAAACCTTTGCTTCCATTCCTCCTCTGTCACAGCTGCCTACGGCCCCTTCACCCAGGGTGACCCTCCTCAGCACTGGGCGCTGTCTCCGAGCACCCGGGCTGTTTCTTGCCTCTAGATCTTGGCAGGCGCTGTGCGCTCGGTAGGATGCTCCCTCCAGGGCCACAGCCTCTTCTCTTTTGGAGACCTGCTGCATTATTTACTTTGTGAATTCATTTCTATGGCAAAATATATCAGTTATGCAAAAGAGTTTCAAATACATGTGGACAATTTAAAGATTAAAGAAAAAATAACAGGCCCTGTCTGGGTTGCTCAGTTGGTTGGAACATCGTCCTGATGTGCCTTTGTAGGTTCGATTCCCAGTCAGGGCACATGCAAGAGGAATCAATCAGTGAATGCATAAATAAGTGGAACAGCTGATCAGTGTTTCTGTCTTTCCCTTTTGCTCTAAAATCAATTTTTAAAAAAAATTTTTAAGAAAAACAACATACATATATATTCTTTAGTCTTTTTTTTTTTTTTTTTTACAGGGACAGAGAGAGAGTCAGAGAGAGGGATAGATAGGCACAGACAGAAACAGAGAGAGATGAAAAGCATCAATCATTAGTTTTTTGCTGACGAGCTTTTGCTCAAGTCAGATGGGCCTGCGCTCAAGCTGGCGACCTAGGAGTCTCGAACCTGGATCTTCCGCATCCCAGTCCGATGCTCTATCCACTGCGCCACCGCCTGGTCAGGCTCTTTAGTCTTTTTAAAAAAATTTTAAATTGATTTTAGAGAGGGAGTGAGGGCAGAAAGAGAGAGAAACATTGATTTGTTGTTCCACTTATCTATGCATTCATTGGTTGATTTTTGTACGTGCCCTGACCAGGGATTGAATCTGTAACCTTGGCATATTGGCATGATGCTCCAGCCAACTGAGCCACCTGGTCAGGGTTTAAAAAAGCCCTATCAGGTCTTTTTGTGTGTGTGAGAGAGAGGAGGGGAGATAGTGAGGCAGACTTCCACATGTGCGTTGGCCAGAATCCACCCGGCAAACCCATCTGGAGCCAATGCTTGAGTCCTGAGCTATTTTGAGCACCTAAGGCTTCGCACTCTGAGGAGTTCCCAGAGCCATGCTTGAACCAGTCCAGCCACTGGCTGCAGGAGGAAGTGGGGGAGGGGGAGAGAAGTAGATGGTTGCTTCTTCTGTGTGCCCTCATCAGGAATTGAACCTGGGACGTCCATATGCAGGGTGAATTCTCTATCCATTGAGCCACTGGCCAGGGCCTAAATAATCTTTAAATTGTTCATATCTGATATTGTCTTTTGTGTAATTGAGTACATTTCTAAGAAAATATTTAGTATATGATTTTCATATGTATTGATTTTTATACACATATATATCTATGGAAATGACTATTTAAAAGCCTATAGATAATGTGTTCAGCATGATGAATTTTCTCTGATTGAACACCGCCATGTAACCAGCCCCCAATGCAGAATCAGCATCCCTGCCTGGCTCCCTGGCACCCCTCATGCACCCTCACAGACCATCCCTCTTTCCAGGGATAACTACCACTGGGTCTCACCCAACACCATATGTTAGTTTTACCTGCTTCTCAAAGCTTTTAATAGAGGTGTAAGTGAAGGCCAGAGAGGTCTCTAGCCTCAAAAATTTAATTGCTGTTTGAATATCCGTCTATGGTAAAGGTTATAGGCACCACCTTTGTGATACGTGATTCATTTATAAGATATTTTTTCTGGTCCCTACAGAATGGTTTTAGGCAGACATTTGGAGCAACTGTGGTCATTCTCAGTCAGGGATAACACAGAGCATGTGCAGTAGTTTTAAGGGCCCTCGCTGGGCTTCTGCGCTTGGAGGGCAGTGCTTTCCTAACCTCTGGGCCAGCCACTGAGCAGGCACTGGTGGCATGTAGCTCTGGCTGGTGAACTGCTCCTGAGCCCTCCTCGTCTTTCACAACCTTCCTCAAATGTCCCCACCTCCCACAGCCTTTGGTGAGGCCTCAGGTGGTGCCCAGACAACCTCTATCCCTGAAAGTCTTGTCCAGGTGTGGGGATGGAGTCCCCCACTTCTGCCCCACCAGGCCAGGGGTCCCTGAGGCAGGTCAGAGGCCCCGGCTCTGACTGGGTCCTGGTGCCCAGCATCACCCCTCTCAGCCCTGGCCGCTGGGGCCTCAGGGAACGTGTAATTAGTAAATGAGGATCAGATGGCCGATGGGGCCACTCAGGCCAACTAAGACTCATTACTGAAGTGCTGGCCCTGGATCTTCTGGGTTCTGGAGACCACCCACCCGCATCCCCAGGCCCTCCACTGCCTCCCGAGGGGAGTGGGTCCCTCGGTGCTTTTTAGGGCCTTTATTCACTTTTTTGTGCCTTTTCCAAGCTCAGGCACTCGGTAAGCCCTTGGAACATGGAGTTGCTACTCAGAAAATTGGCAGATGCTGGCCCTGTTTTCAGCTGGCTTCTGGTCTGGTCTATGAGCCAGAGGTAGACCCAGACATCCATGACATGCTCTCAGGAAAGTGACCCAGGCAGTGTGGGAGCCCAGAGGAGGCCCTCGAACAGCACTGTTTAGTGGACTTAAAATGTGAGCCACACATGTGTGTGTTTTTTTTTTTAATTAATTTTATTTAGAAAATTAAATTTGCCTGACCTGTGGTGACAGCAGATAAAGCGTCGACCTGGAATGCTGAGGTCGCCAGTTTGAAACCCCGGGCTTGCCTGGTCAAGGCACCTATGGGATGATGCTTCCTGCTCCTCCCCCTGTTCTATCTCTTTACTCTCTTCTCTCTAATAAAAATGAATAAATAAAAAAATCTAGAAAATTAACAGGGTGACATTGATCAATAAGAGTACATTGGTTTCAGGTAAACATTTCTATAGCAAACATAAGTCTTAACTTCCAGTGGCCCCATTTTTTTTTAAAAGGTAGAAACAGGCAAAATTAATTTTAATAAAATATTTATGCACTGAGGTCGCCAGTTCAAAACCCTGCACTGGTCTGGTCAAGGCACATATGGGAGTTGATGCTTCCAGCTCCTCCCCCCGTTCTCTCTTTCTCTATCTCTCTCTCTCTCTCTCACTCTGTGTCTCCTCTCTAAAATGAATAAATAAATAAATAAATAAATAAATATTTAAAAAAAAAAGAGTCCAGTTTTCTTAAAAAAATATATATATATATTTATGATAGCTAATACAACCTAAGTAGTGTCCTTTTAACATGTAATCAATATTTTAAAATTTTTATGAGTATTTTACTATTTTTCCCCCCACACTCAGTCCTCAAAATCTGGTGGCCTTACCCCTTAGAGCCCGCCTCCGTTTGGCACAGCTGTGCTTCGGGTGCTTGGGAGCCACCTGACTTATGTCTGCTGTCTCGGTCCGTATAGGGAGTAGCTCAACACCCATGGTCTGGCCTGGTGACTGGGTGGCAGGGGACCTTCACTGACGTGGGAAGCAGGTTTTCAGAGACGCCGCACGTAGTGGAGACGTGGTGGGGGTGACGGTCTTGGGGGACAGCTAGAAGGCAGCCAAGCCATTCATTCATTTATTCCTTTCTTTGTCATGTGCTTTATGTCAACCTAGTGCTGGGGCTGGTGCAGAGGTAACCAGAGCTTTGGGTGGGGACCAGGGCTCCCAGGAAGAGTACAGTTCAGGGACCAAAGTGAGAGAAGGAAGTCAGGGATCGCCTTGATGTGGGTGCCAGCCTTCTCCTCTGGGCTGGAGAAACCAATGAGCCTTATTTATCACTTCCCTGTAGCTCCCAGCTAGACAGGGGGCCCTGGCCTGTCCTTGGCTGCAGGCGCAAGGGCAGGACCCCAGGATGGAAAGAGCTCTGCCCTTCTAGGCGAGAGGGACCTTGCCAAGAAAGTGAGGGCAGGTGGCTCAGCTTTCTAGGTCCCTCATCAGCACCCCTTCCTCTCTTCCCAGGTAAGAGCAAGGAGGCAGAGATTAAGAGAATCAACAAGGAACTGGCCAATATCCGCTCCAAGTTCAAAGGTAGGTGGGGTTTGGACTCCCGGGTTCGAAGGAAGACGGGGCTGGGGCTGGGACTCCTGGGACTTGCAGGTGTGATCCTTCTTCATTTTGCCTCCTCTTTCCTCCTTCCTCCTGGCCCAAGGGGACAAAGCCTTGGATGGCTATAGTAAGAAAAAATATGTGTGTAAGCTGCTCTTCATCTTCCTGCTTGGCCATGACATTGACTTTGGGCACATGGAGGCGGTAAACCTGCTTAGCTCCAACAAGTACACGGAGAAGCAGATAGTGAGTCTGGGACGAGAGGCTGGGGCCTGCACTCCCGGTTCTGAGGGAGGAGGGGTCTGGAATTACAGGCTCCAGGGCATGAGAGTAACCACAAGGTTCCCCTCCTCCACTCTCCTTCCTGTGCAGGGTTACCTATTCATCTCGGTGCTGGTAAACTCAAACTCAGAGCTGATCCGGCTCATCAACAATGCCATCAAGAATGACCTGGCCAGCCGCAACCCCACCTTCATGTGTCTGGCCCTGCACTGCATCGCCAATGTGGGCAGCCGCGAGATGGGCGAAGCCTTTGCCGCAGACATCCCACGCATCCTGGTGGCCGGGTGAGGAACTGGAGGCCTGTGCTGGGTGGGGTGAGGATGGGGAGACACAGCCCAGGCAAGTCTGAGGCTCCAAGAGGTTAATATCAGCTGCCCAAGGTCTCCCAGCCAGTATGTGGAGCTCTCACTGAGCTTGGAACCCCAGTGGCTTTGGTGGCATCCCTATTGTGTCTCCTCATCTCACCAAGCCGACTGGCTCAACAGTGTGAGGCAGCTGCCCAGCAAAGCCAGTGAGATGTCTGTCTTGTCTAATTAGCTGACCTTGAACGTCTAGCATTCAAGACGTGATAACCTCCAGTTATGTAGGTGACAGCCGTCCAGAAAGTCTACATCTAATCCATTCATTCACTCAGCAAATATCTAGTGAGCATCTACTGTGTGCGAAGCATTATGCCAATTGCTGGGAAAATAGATGTGACCAGAAATAGATGTGGTCCTTGTCCTCCCAGCATTCACGATACAGAATGGAGAGATACTGTTGATGGGATAATTGCAGTATGAAACTTTTAATTCTTCTTAAAACCATGCTGGTGGGGAAAAGGAGCCCCTAAGGGCATTCGTAGGGGTGCCTGACCTAGCCTGCAGAATCAGGGAGGGCTTCCCAGAGGAAGTGGCATCAGGCTGAGGCCTTCATGAGGAGGAATTGTTGGCTGTGGAAATGGGAACGGCATGGAGGGCAGTGACTGTGCTGCAGCAGGAGGTCATCCAGCAAATATTTCTGAAGCATCTGCACTGTAGGTATTAAGGGGGAGGCAGGAGTGAGCAGCAAGGACCATTGTGCCGACCCTTGGGGAGCTTACGTGTAAGTAACATGAGTTTAGACAGTGACAGATGCTCAGAAAAAACCAAAATGGGGTCGTGGGGGCTATGGGGGGAGACGACTTAAATTAGACTTGTCAGGGTCAGGTCCTTCCAAGGAAGTGACATACTTTGACACTAGAATGATAAGAACATAGTCATTTGCCTGACCTGTGGTGGCGCAGTGGATAAAGCATCAACCTGGAATGCTGAGGTCACCAGTTCAAAACCCTAGCTTGCCTGGTCAAGGCACAAATGAGAAGCAACTACTATGAGTTGATGTTTTCTGCTCCCCTCTTCTCTATCTCTTTTTTTCTCTCTCTCTAAACTTAATAAATAAATTTTAAAAAAATGTTAGAGAAAGAATGTCCTAAGCAAAAGGAGCAGCTAGGGCAAAGGCCCTGAGGTTGGCATGAGCTTCCTACATTCATGGAGCCAAGAGATAGTGTTTATGATTGGAGAATGGTGAACAGGAAAGAGAGAGAGGAAATTGGATTGTATTTGATGGGGGATGACATGTGCCACTTTTTAATTTTATGAAAAGGTCCCTCAGCCTAGCATGGGAAGAGGTAGGACTTATATTTCTGGTACCATGTAGGCTAGATTCCTGACTGATACATTTTTTTTTTTTTTAAGTCTGAGAAGGAAAGATAGTGAGACAGACTCCTGCATATGCCCAACCGGGATCTAATCGGGAACCCCATCTGAGCTGATAATCGAGTACTGAGCTATTTTAGCACCTCAGGCTACACTTGGACAAACTAAGCTATCCTCAGTGCCTGGGGCCACACTCAAACCAGTGGAGCCCCTGGCTGCTCAAGGAGAAGAGAAGCAGATGGTTGTTTCTCCTGTGTGCCCTGAATGGGAATGGAACCCAGGACATCCATAGGCTGGGCCTATGCTCTATCCACTGAGCGACTGGCCAGAGCCATATCACTGAAATAAAAAATAAAAAGTAGTTTGGTTTAGCAGCAGAGTAGACACAGTCAATGCAAAATTAAACAGAAGAACTGAAGAAATCAATGAGAATGCAGCACAGCAAAACAAAGAGATGGAAAATTGTAAAAACAGAGGCTTATATTATTTATTTACCTATTCCTTTATTTTTAGGGAGAGAGGAAGGGAAAGAGAGACAAAAACATTTATCTGTTTCTGTACATGTCCTGACTGAAGATCAAACCGGCAATCTTTGCATATATATATATTTTTTTTAACCATTACATATTGGGACAATGCTCTAACCAACCAAGCTATCCTGACTGGCTTGGCTTGAGCCCTCCTACCTTTTACCCCTGGTCAAGACATGTAAGAAAAGCAGTCAGTGAACAACTAAAGTGATGTAACTACTAATTGATGTTTCTCATCTCTCTCCCTTCCTGTCTCTCTCTCTCAAAAAGAGAGGTTCAGAACCATGGAAGATAGAGAAAGTCTAACAACACTATTTAGAATTCTAGAAGGAGAAAAAGGGGAGACTGTGACAGAGACACTGTTTGAACAGATAACAGCTGAGAATATTCCAGAACCAATAAAAAAGACTGATCCTCAGATTCAAGTAGCCCAAGGAATCATAATCAGAAATAGACTGCAGGGAGACCATTGAGACGTCCTTGTCCAGGGCACAGCTGATGGTGGCTGGGACCTGGATTGTAGCAGTAGAAGGTAGTTACAGGAGGGCTATGTTCCAAGAGTTAAGCCCACGGGACAGGTTACACATGAGTGAAAAGCATGAAATTGAACAAGTGGGGAACGGTGAAGCCTGGGGGAGAACCAGAGAAGGGAGAGAAAGACCCAGAGTTGGGTTGGGCCATGTTGAATTTGAGATCCCTATTAGACATCTAGAGATGGCTGGCAGGCAGTTGGATGGCGCCGTTGGGGCTGGAAGAGACCTGCACGAGCCCACACTGCACAGAAATACCATGTGGGCCACATGCGCTCTTCCACTCTTCTGGTTGCCTTGTTAGAGTGAAAACGAACAGCTGAAACTAATTTTATTTTACTTATTTATTTCAGTCAGAGAGACAGACAGAGACAGGGACAGACAGATAGGAAGGGAGAGAGATGAGAAGTATCAATTCTTCGTTGCAGCTCCTTAGTTGTTTATTGATTGCTTTCTCATATGTGCCTTGACTAGGGGGCTACAGCAGAGCTAGTGACCCCTGCTCAAGCCGGTGACCCCTTGCTTAAGCCAGTGACCCCCTTGCTAAAGCCAGTGACCCCCTTGCTAAAGCCAGTGACCCCTTGCTTAAGCCAGTGACCCCCTTGCTAAAGCCAGTGACCTTGGGCTTAAGCCAGCTACCATGGGATCACATCTATGATGCCACGCTCTATCCACTGCACCACCTCCTAGTCAGGCTAGGTGAAACTGATTTTAATATTTTAATTGAACCCAATATAACCAAAATCTTTTCATTTTTAACACTGAATTAACAAACCTGTCCACGTGCTATCTTACAATATTTTTTTGTGCTAAGTCTTTGAAACCCTATGTGTAATGTACACACATGTTGCATCTCCGTTGGGACTTGCCACAGTCCCTATGCCCAGATGCCCTGTGTGACTGGGGACCGACGTTTCAGACAGTACAGGATGGCTGGTAATGAAAGCTTCTGCCTGGTGAAGTCCCTCTGGGCGGACATGAGCAGGGGAGAGGAGGACCGGAGGGGAGACGGGAGGATGGTGCACAGGAGGCCCTGACTCAGAGCATGGAGAAGGGGCTTTTATGGAAGGGGCAGTGGGGTATCAGAGCGCTGCTGACAGTTTCTTCAAGACAAGGACAGGCAGGTCACCATTGGCTTAGGCGAGACAGAAGTCACACTGGCCACCCTGAGCCTGAGAACTGGGCACCCTCCGAGAGCAGAGTAGGAGACCAGTATGACAAATGCGTCTGAGCATAAGTGATGTCCCTTTTAATACTAGGGAACGAGTGCCGAGGGGCTGTGCCCGCCAGAGCCGTGGGCCAGGCTGGGTTCAGTGCAGCATGGTTCTCCATGCTGGAACTTCGGCTTTGACCGTGACTGGGGTTTGGAGGAACTTTTCTTTTCTTTTTTTTTTATTTCATTTTATTTATTTATTATTATTATTTTTTACAGGGACAGAGAGAGAATCAGAGAGAGGGATAGATAGGGACAGACAGACGGGAACGGAGAGAGATGAGAAGCATCAATCATTAGTTTTTCGTTGTGACACCTTAGTTGTTCATTGATTGCTTTCTCACATGTGCCTTGACCATGGGCCTTCAGCAGACCGAGCCACCCCTTGCTGGAGCCAGTGACCTTATGTCCAAGCTGGCGAGCTTTTGCTCAAGCCAGATGGGCCCGTGCTCAAGCTGGCGAGCTCGGGGTCTCGAACCTGGGTCTTCTGCATCCCAGTCCGACGCTCTATCCACTGCGCCACTGCCTGGTCAGGCTGGAGGAACTTTTCTTGAGGTAGATTTTTTTTTTAAGTGAGATAAAATTCACATAACAAAGTTTACTGTGTTTTTTAAAAAATATTTTATTTATTCATTTTAGGGAGAGGAGACAGAGAGAGAGAGAGAGAGAAGGGAGGGAGGAGCAGAAAGCATCAACTCCCATATGTGCCTTGACCAGGGAAGCTCAGGGTCTCGAACTGGCAACCTCAGTGCTCCAGGTTGATGCTTTTACCCACTGCGCTACCACAGGTCAGGCCAAAGTTTACTGTTTTAAAGGGTACAATTCAATAGTCGTTTGTATAGTTACAGTGTTTTGTAAGCACCACTGCTAATTCCGGAACATTTCCATTACTCCAAAAAAGAAGCCCCATACCCGTTAGTACACTCCACATTCCCTCTGTCTTTAGCCCCAGGCAACCGCTAATCTACTTTCTGTCTCTATCCATTGGTCTATTCTGGACATTTTCTATAAATGAAATCATACAATATGTGGTCCTTTTGTGTCTGGCTTCTTTCACGCAGCATAATGTCCTTCAGGTTCACTCGTCTTGCAGTTGGGATCAGAGAGAGAGAGAGAAACATCAATTTGTTGCTCCACTTATTTTTTATGCATTCATTGGTTGATTCTTATATGTGCCCTGACCGGGGATCAAACCCACAACCTTTGCATGTCAGAATGACATTCTTACCAAGTGGGCTGCCCAGCCAGGGCCAGAACTTCATTCTTTTTTATGATTGAATAATAAGATTCCATTGTGGGATGGACCACATTATTTATTAATTCATAAAAAAGGTTCCACTTTGGCCTGACCAGGCGGTGGCGCAGTGGATAGAGCGTCAGACTGGGATGCAGAGGACCCAGGTTCAAGACCCTGAGATCACCAGCTTGAGTGTGGGCTCATCTGGTTTGAGCAGAGCTCACCAGCTTGAGCCCAACAAGGTCGCTGTCTTGAACAAGGGTCACTCGGTCTGCTGTAGCCGCCTAGTCAAGGCACATATGAGAAAGCAATCAATGAGCAACTAAGGTGCCGCAACAAAGAATTGATGCTTCGCATCTCTCTTCCTGTCTGTCTGTCCCTATCTGTCCCTCTCTCTGACTCTCTCTGTCTATGTCACCAGAAAAAGAAAAAATAGTTTCACTTTTTGGTTATTGCATCTGATGTACACATTTGTGTGACTTGGCTTTCAGTTCTTTTACGTAGGTGAATAGCTGTGGAATTGCTGAGTCACGGTACCATGCCTTTTTCAAAAAGAAGAAGCAGTTGCAGTTGAATTTCCCCTCATATTCCACATACAGTATTAAACCTCTCCATTTTCCCCTCCTTTCTGCCTGGTCCCCTAAATCCGGTGGTTGTTATTCCCACATATGTTTTGTCCTTTTATACTTGGGCTCAGCCTCCCACGTTACGTAGTTTTAAACTTCACCTAAATAGTATCACAGTCTCTGTTTAACTTAACCAAGTTAATAAATAGCTCTTACTCCTCGGTTTGCTATTTGACTGGATGTTTTTCCCTGCCTGTAACTGGAGACGATAATAGAATTCACCTCCTTAGAGGGCTGTGGTGAGGGTTAAACAGCATGATACGCAGAAGCACTTGGTACAGAATGTGGCCCAGAGGAAGGGCTCGAAAACTGTGAGCTGCAATGACGCAGGTCAGGGCCCACCATTAACCCGACATTGTCTTGTGGGCAGACCCTCCGCTGTTTCCTGGTTTTAATCTGATGACAGGCAGGAAATGTTCTTGTGCCGTCACTTGGAACACCCCAGGATGGGACGTTCTGTGCAGAGTTTTGTCTATTCTCAGTAAGTTACTCAGTTTTCTGCTTGCCTGGAACCATGTCAGAGATACCTGCCTTCGAAATAGCATCCCAGCACACCGTGTTCATCGCTGCCCTGTCTGTGTCGGAGCCCTGAGCCCCAGCAGTGTTGGCAGTGTGCATTGCATAGACACTGGCGGCCCCAGCTGGAGCATTAGCTCTGTGAGGGCAGACGCTTGGACCAGTCTGCCCACCCTTCTGTCCACAGTGGCTACAGCAGCGCTGGTGCCCAGTAGGCACTTAATAAGCTCAGAGTCAGGCTGGACATTGTGCTCTGCTGGTGACCCCACCAGGCTGCTGAGATGGGGGCCAGAGAGCAGTGTACATGGCACGCTGGGTCCACCTGGGTTCCCTGCCTCTCGCTGGCCACCCTTCCTGTGAAGAACGAGGAGGGAGGGAAGTGTGTGGGGCTAGGGTTGCACTGACCCCACTTTGTGTCTGTCCCCTGCAGGGACAGCATGGACAGCGTGAAGCAGAGCGCGGCCTTGTGTCTGTTGCGGCTCTACAAGGCCTCGCCTGACCTGGTGCCCATGGGCGAGTGGACGGCTCGCGTCGTGCACCTGCTCAATGACCAGCACATGGTGAGGCCCTGTGCTGTTGTCCCCAGACCCTTCTCTTCCCTTATGTCCACCTGGACGCCCAGGGAGTCCCACCCCTGCCCTGGATGCCCAAGGCCCCCACCTCTGTCCCTCTCTTTACCCAGGCCGCTAGAGACCCTGGTCTAGTTTTTCTAGTACTTATTATTCACCCAACTTATTAACACCACTGTTGCACCTGCACAGCCCTAAGCACACCCATCCTCCACCCCACCCTTGTGTGTTCCTGAGTCTGCTCTCAGACTAGCCTGCACACTTGTCCCCAGTCTGACCTGCCCACCAGAACCCTGACCTGCTGTTCGTCTGCCCCTACAGGGCGTGGTCACGGCTGCTGTCAGCCTCATCACCTGTCTCTGCAAAAAGAACCCGGATGACTTCAAGACTTGCATCTCCCTGGCTGTGTCTCGTCTGAGCAGGGTGGGTATTGTCTTGCCTCTGGCTGCAGGTGGTGGCCCTGGCATCTCTGTTCCCAGGGGCACCTCTATGGTCCCCCTTACTCTCCCTGAGAGGCAGCCCAACTGGTAGTTATGAACTCAGGCTCTCAGCTCAGTTCATCCTGGCTTGGCCACAAGTGGCTTCATATTTCTGGGCCTTACTTGTCCCTCCTGTTCAATGGGGATGATACCAGTGCCCACCTTACAACTGCTATGACTTAATCGCTCACAAAAATTAGGGAATATTTTAAAAATGAATATGAAGTGATAAAAAAAGCATTTTATTATTTTTTTTATTAAACAAGTACATCAGAAAAGCAAATGACAAGTCAAGTTAAGACATAGGAAGTTTTTCAATTATGCAAATGAGATGCAAAACCAACTTTTATTTCATTGGTGAAAAGGCATTATACGAAAGACTGGAAGTACTTGAGTATCTCCATGTTCCCTGATCTTGAAAGTGCACTTTGAAATATCCCCTAATTTTTGTGAGCAGTGTATATAAAATGTTAGAACAGGGTCTGTCTGGCACATGGCGTATCCAGCAAGTGAGAGCTGCTGTCATTTCCCGCCTCCCTCCTGCCCCCTGGGTCTCTTTATTTTTTCTGTTTTCTCTGCTTTTCCTCTGCTCCTCTTCTGAGGCATCTCCCTGGCCTCCTTCCTGTGTTTCTCTCCCCATTCATCCTATTCATGCCCCTGTCCTGGGAACAAACCCTGAAGCCTGGCTCTGTTTGGGCTGACTGTGGGGGGGACGGGACATGGATGAGTCAGGCGTCAGCCTTCAAGCAGCCCCTGTCTTGTTGGAGGAAAGGATGTGTGGCAGGGCAGGCCGACTCAGTCATAGATTATCATTAAAGGGGTGGTTTATGCTGTTGTGGAGGTAGCATAGGGCTTTATAGGCCCCAAAGGAAGCATTTAACACAGCCTGTAAATCTGGGAAGGCTTCTTGGAGGAGGTGATCCTTGCACTGAGGCTTGGTGTAAATATAAACATTTTCTGGGTAGGTAAGAAGAGGCCTGAATTCTCAAGCAAGAGAATAACACACCAGTTTATTCAATCACTTTTCCATTCATTCACCACTCATCTGAATGGTCCTGTGCACCAGACTGGTGAGGGAGACATAGAAAGCAACAGTGGAGTGAATAGAGCATAATACCGTCATAGAGGTGGCACAGAGCTTGGTGGGAATGCTTCTTGGAAAAGGGGTTTTTAAGGTTGAATAGGAATTTGCCATGAGGAACCAAAGTCACACACCCATATACTAATTTTCCACCTAGTCCCTGAGCCTTTCTTGTGTTGGAGCTGGTATTAGGCCCAGGGTCCCAATTTCTGCCTTTCAGCAACTTCCAGTTTTGGGGGAGAACTGCAGAGAAGCAGTCTCCAGTGAGTGGCTATGATGGTATGCTGGTGGATGAGGCCAGGGTTTGGAGGGTGCAGGGTGGAAGTCAGGAGCACACAGTAGGGAGTCTGACTGGCAGAGGGTTCCTGCCCGCCCACCAGCCCTGGCCCTGTCCCAGACCCTCCCAGTCCCTCTCGGTGTGCCCGCAGCTTCTAGCCTCTCCTCCCTGAGCCTCGGTGTCCTGCACCCCCTTGCAAAGGAGCGTTTGCTCCATGCCATCCTGCTGCCCCTGCCCACACCTCGCCTCCCTTTTCCTGCGCCCAGATCGTCTCCTCGGCCTCCACGGACCTCCAGGACTATACCTACTACTTCGTCCCAGCACCCTGGCTCTCCGTGAAACTCCTTCGGCTGCTGCAGTGCTACCCTCCACCAGGTACCGCCCAGCCTGGCTGGCCTGTGTTGGGTCCCTCTGTGGCTGGGGCCTCCAGCCCTGCTCCTTGGCTGCATCGTGGGCAGCCCTGAGCCCTGGGCCTGGCTAGGAGGGAGCCCACCCTGCATAGCCCACAGAGTCAGACAGTCACTGGTGTTTGTTGATCTGGAGGCCAGGGTCTCTCTGAGCTGCACTCACGGTCCTGCCTATAACGGGCTGTTAGGCCTCTTTTACAGACGAAAAGATCCAGGCTTGGAGGGGGTGACCCTTGCCTGAGGGCACCCAGCAGTTCCCAGGCTGTGCCCTTTGAAGTGAAGTAGCTCTGTTAGGGGTTGTCATGTCCTCAGTGTCATGACCATGAGGCATGAAGGAAGCACCCACAGTGAGTCAGGTCCTACACTGGAATGTTTGGTGAGGGGAACCGCCCCTGCAATATACAAACAGGGGAACAGGCTTGGAGATGAGACGTGGCCTTTTCGGGCCTGGCTAGTGACAGAGGCAGCACTGGACTTCAGAATCTATGCTCTAAGCCCCTCCCTCTACCATGGTGGCCTTGGCTGTCTGACTCACAGAACAGCATTGAGGGACCCTGTGCCGAGATGCTGAGCACGTAGTAGCTGTCTGATAA
This sequence comes from Rhynchonycteris naso, assembly GCA_037038555.1. Lineage (NCBI taxonomy): Eukaryota > Metazoa > Chordata > Mammalia > Chiroptera > Emballonuridae > Rhynchonycteris > Rhynchonycteris naso. The sequence continues at coordinate 247,879,100 of CM072997.1, read as the reverse complement.
GCTAGTTCCCTTCAATTCAGCCCTAAATCTTCATAGCCGGCCACTTGTATACAAGGGTATCTCTGTGTGTCTGTGCATGCATGACTGTGTACATACCTATGTATGCATTGACTTGTGTCTTTATGCGTGCATGCCTCTGTGTGTGTACATTTTTGTGTGGATATGTGTATGCATGCATGTCTGCATGTCTTTGCATCCGTGTCTTGTGTGCACACAAGCCTGTGTGCATTCATTTGTGATATATGTGCGCATGCATGTTTGTGTCTGTGCGTGCATCTCTGTATGCATGCATGCCTGTGCATGTCTCTGTGTTCATGCTTGTGTGTGTGTGTGTATGTGTGCACACGCTGTAATTGAGTGTGTGATGTAGACAACTCCAAAGTTCCTTATGAGCCTATGAAGGCTAGTCATGTGACTCCCTGTGGAAGCCCCTTGCCCTTTCTGGCTTTTTCTCATGCTGTAAAGTAGGGTTCTTTTGTTTTGTTTTCTAGGGGCCTTCCGGTAAAAACCGGAAGACCTCCGAGACAAATTCAAAAAGAGCTGTAAGCACTGGGTTTGTTTGAGTTTAGGTAGAACCTAAGCCTACTTCCATTTCAGTAACTCAACCTTAAAATTTTGGGATGTGCCCAGGGTGGGCATCTCATCTGCTCTGCTGCTGAACTGGGCAGGAAGGGGCTGTCTCCAGTTCAGTTCCAAGTCATTTTTTTTTTTTTGAGAGGAGGGGAGATAAAAAGACAGACTTACACGTGCGCCCTGACCCTGCAACCCCTGTCTGAGGCCAATGCTCCAATCAGCTGAGCTATCCTCAGTGCCTGTGTCCAATGTTCGAACCATTCGAGCTACTGGCTCTGAGAGAAGAGAGAGGGAAGGGAAGAGAAGCAGGTGGTTGCTTTGCACCAATGCTCTATCCCAGGGGTCCCCAAACTTTTTACACAGGGGGCCAGTTCACTGTCCCTCAGACCGTTGGAGGGCCGCCACATACAGTACTCCATACACTGACCACCAATGAAAGAGATGCCCCTTCCGGAAGTGCGGCGGAGGCCAGATTAATGGCCTCAGGTGGCCGCAATTTGGCCCGTGGGCCGTAGTTTGGGGGCCTCTGCTCTACCCACTGAACCAACCAACCAGCCAGGGCCCACATGATTTTTTTTAACAAGTATTATGGAAAATTTTCCAACATACAAACAAGTAGAAAATATGCCTTTGTTTTGTTATAAATTCCTGACATATTTACAAGGTGATTAGAGACATGCTGTTTTGCTTTTAAACGTTAAACATTTCTCAGAACTAGGGCAATTTTCATTCCCAACAGAAATTCTATGCTCATACTTCAAAGTAACAGTGATTCCCTAATGTTCTATGATACTACATGTTTCCTGATTTCCCCGTAATATATTCCACTGTCAGTTAAAACTAGGATCTAGTCAAGATACTAGTATTGAATTTGATTATTATTTCTTATAAATCTCTCTTAATCTGGGAGATTTACCCCTTTATTCCAGGACATTCGCTTTCATGCAGCTGTTTATTGTAACAAATTTTGAACATAAAGATAACTTCTGAGAACACCCAGATGCTTCTACTGAGACCCAACGGGGCTTGTTAACATTTGCTGTATTTGTGCCCTCACTCGCTCGCTTCCTCAGGTGGTTGCTGCGTTACTTGAAGATAAGTTGCAGACATCATAACATTCCCCCGACCCCCGAATGTTTCCGTGCATGTACATATACCATATTAAACCACAGTGCCCTTATCACCTTGGAAAATTTAAGATATCCTCACAGTGTCATTGGGTCCAGACACCAAACTGCCTCAGTTATCCATTGTATTATTTCTACGGCTTAAAAAAATTACATTACAATCTAGGACCACAAATTAAATCTGATTATGTCTTTTTTTTTTTTTTTTTTTACAGGGACAGAGAGTCAGAGAGAGGGATAGATAGGGACAGACAGGCAGGAACGGAGAGAGATGAGAAGCATCAATCATTAGTTTTTCGTTGCCATCACGACACCATAGTTGTTCATTGATTGCTTTCTCACATGTGCCTTGACCGCGGGCCTTCAGCAGACGGAGCCACCCCTTGCTGGAGCCAGCAACCTTGGGTCCAAGCTGGCGAGCTTTTGCTCAAGCCAGATGGGTCCACGTTCAAGCTGGCGAGCTCGGGGTCTCAAACCTGGGTCTTCCGCATCCCAGTCCGACGCTCTATCCACTGCGCCACCGCCTGGTCAGGCATCTTTGTCATTTTTATGTAGTTTCTCCATTCCCCACCACCCCATTGCCTGCTTTTTTAAAAATTATTTTTATTATTATTTTTATTTAGAGAGACAGAGAAAGGAAGGGGGTGGAGGGAGAGAAAGAGGAAGCATTCATTTGTTGTTCCCCTTAGTTATGCATTCACTGGTTGCTTCCCTGACCTGGGATTGAACCTGCAACCTTGTTGTTTTTGGACGATGCTCTAACCGACTGAGCTAACAGGCCAGGGCCCCCACTACCTACTTTTGAAGAAAACAGGAAAATTTTCTGTTGCAGGGTGTCCCACTTTCTACATCTGGCTGTTTGCTTCTTGTGTCCTCTAACTCTTTCTGAATGCCTGATAGATTCGGGTACATTTTTGATCTTTTAATACTTTTTTATTGATTGATTGATATTTAGAGAGAGAGAAACATCAGTTCTACTTACTTATGTATTTATTGCTTGATTTTTTTCTTTATTGATTTTAAAGAGATGGGACAGGGTATAGGGAAGGAGAGAGAGACAGATAGAGAGGGAAACAGAAGCATTTATTTGTTGTTCCACTTAGTTGTTCATTCACTGGTTGTTTCCTATGTGTGCCTTGACTTGGGATTGAACCTGCAACCTTGATGTATCAAGATCAGGTTCTGCCTGACCAGGCAGTGGCACAGTGGATAGAGCGTCGAACTAGGACGTGGAGGACCCAGGTTTGAGACCCCGAGGTCGCCAGCTTGAGCGCGGGCCCATCTGGCTTGAGCAAAAGCTCGCCAGCCTGGACCCAAGGTCGCTGGCTCCAGCAAGGGCTTACTGGGTCGGCTGAAGGCCCGCGGTCAAGGCACATATGAGAGAGCAAATAAGGTGTCGCAACGAAAAACTGATGATTGATGCTTCTCATCTCTCTCCGTTCCTGTCTGTCTGTCCCTATCTATCCCTCTCTCTGACTCTCTCTGTCCCTGTGAAAAAAAACCAAACAAACAAAAAAACAGGTTCTAACCATCTGAGCTACCCAGCCAGGACAGACACCACACTTTTGCTGGAACACTTGACAGCTGTTCTGTCCACGTGGTGCTGCCTCACATCCCAGGCAATGGCAGTTATTGGGGTTTATATGAGCTTGTGGTTGACCTCTATCAGGCACTCAGACTGTTCTGTGGGAAGGCCAGGTTTCATGGTGTCACTAAGGAAGTTTCCTTGAACTGTCTCTGCCTGTGAGAAACCTAAGAATATTAGTGCTGTAGCCTGACTTGCGGTGACACGGTGGATAGAGCATCAACCTGGAATGCTGAGGTCGCCGGTTCGAAATCCCAAGCTTGCCCAGTAAATGCACATACAGCTGTTAGTTGATGTTTTCTGCTCCTCCACCATGCCTCTCTCCTCCCCACAAAAGGTCAATAAATAAAATCTTTGAAAAGAGCACTGGTAGGCCCTGGCCGGTTGGCTCAGTGGTAGAGCGTCAGCCTAGCATGTGGATGTCCCAGGTTCAATTCCTGGTCAGGGCACACAGAAGTAACCATCTGTTTCACCTTTCCCCCAGCCATAGCTTGATTGATTCGAGTGCATTGGCCCTGGACACTGAGGATAGCTCCTTGGAGCCTCTGCCTGAGGCACTGAAAATAGCTTGATTGTGAATCTGGCCCCAGATGGGCAGAGCATTAGCCCCAGACAAGGGTAGCGGGTGGATCACTGTCTGGGCACATACAGGAGTCTGTCTTTCTGTGTCCCTTTCTCACTTAAATTTTTTAAAAAAGCATTGGTGCTACAGAAGGTGAAACTGAGACTCACAGGGTGGAGCTTCTTGCCCAGTAGGGTCAGAGCTAAGTAGGACGAGAGCCCAGGTTTGGATGTAGTCAGGTCCTCTGTTGGCATTTCTTCCACCTCCTTGGGTCACCTGCGGTCCCGGGAAGGGCTTGAGGGAGCAGAGACCCTCGCTTGCAGCTGCAGGCTTGCACGAGGTGGGAGCTGTGGCTCATGCTAGGCAGGCAGAGATCTCAGCCCTGGCTATGCCCTCAATTTCCCCAGAGGATGCGGCAGTGAAGGGGAGGCTGGTCGAGTGTCTGGAGACTGTGCTCAACAAGGCCCAGGAGCCGCCCAAGTCCAAAAAGGTCCAGCACTCCAATGCCAAGAATGCCATCCTCTTTGAGACCATCAGCCTCATCATCCACTACGACAGGTGCCCACCTGGGGGCTGGAGGGCTGTGGCCAGGACCTAGACTACTTACTGGGTCTGGGAACTGTGACTTCCAGGTGGAAGAACGAAGCTGTGAAGTGTTACCCTTCCGAGTTGCTGCTGGGTCTCTTGTGGGATGCAGAATTTCTGGCTTTATTTGGGCTCAGTGGCCCGGATGTCTGGGTCACTAGACATGGTCATGACTGGGCTGGGGGCAGGGTTAAACCTGGGTCCTGAGGGTGATGTGGGTTGGCCCAGCTTTGCCTGAGTCCCCTCCGCATGTCCCCGTGTCTCTCTCTTGCTGGCAGTGAGCCCAACCTCCTGGTACGGGCCTGTAACCAGCTGGGCCAGTTCCTGCAGCACCGGGAGACAAACCTGCGCTACCTGGCCCTGGAGAGCATGTGCACGCTGGCCAGCTCCGAGTTCTCCCATGAGGCAGTCAAAACCCACATCGACACTGTCATCAATGCCCTTAAGGTGCGATCTTGGAGCCTACCCAGCCTTTCCATACCCACTCGGCCTTTGTGTCCTCTGCCTCCTCAGAGAGGCACGGGGCTTAGAGGCCTTGGGTGGCCAGCCCTATGCTACACGGAGCCTAGAACACACGGTACCTGCTTGCTTCCCTCAGACTGAGCGGGATGTCAGTGTGCGACAGCGGGCCGCGGACCTTCTCTATGCCATGTGTGACCGGAGCAATGCCAAGCAGATTGTGTCTGAGATGTTGCGGTATCTTGAGACTGCCGACTATGCCATCCGGGAAGAGATCGTGAGTCCTGGGAGGGCTGGAGGCCTGTATTCCCCAGTCTGAGGGGGAAGGGCCGGGGGGCTGGACTTTCTGGTCTGAGGAAGGAGGGGCCAGGTGGCCAGACTCCCAGGTTTTCGGATGAGATCAGGCGCTTTCAGGGTGGTATGGCCGCAGACCCCCGTCTCCAGATGGGGACAGTCATGAGCCCAGATCCAGCTGAGCCCACATCCTACGTGCCCATCCTCCCTCCTGGCTGGCAGGTCCTGAAGGTGGCCATCTTGGCCGAGAAATACGCAGTGGACTACAGCTGGTATGTGGACACCATCCTCAACCTGATCCGCATCGCAGGCGACTATGTGAGTGAGGAGGTGTGGTACCGCGTGCTGCAGATTGTCACCAACCGTGATGATGTCCAGGGCTACGCTGCCAAGACCGTCTTTGAGGTCAGCACTTCCGTCTGTCCCCCATCAAGGGGCATCAGAGCAGAGAAAAGACCACTGGGACTGCGGGCCAAGCCAGCCTTGGCCACCAGCCTGCCTCCTCCTCCTCAGAGCAGTACCTTGGCCTCGCTGCTTCTCCCAAGGGGAACAGGGGCCCGACCTTTATTGGCCAGTGTGAGGGTCAGCCTGGCACTTGGTTGCCGATCCCCAGGTCCCAGCACTTTCCTGCTCCCTCTACGCCAGGAAAGGGGTCCCATTCTGTCCTTTTTTACTACCTGTGAGCTCGGGCCAGTCACTCAACTACTCTGTGCCTTAGTGTCCGCATCTATAATCCCACACACATCATAGAGTCCCAAGGGTCAACACCTTGCCTGGCACACCTGAGTGCCCCTGAGCCAGGGTGCCATTCCTCATGGCTGTCCCTGCCTCCCAGGCGCTCCAGGCCCCAGCCTGTCATGAGAACATGGTGAAGGTCGGCGGCTACATCCTAGGGGAGTTTGGGAACCTGATTGCTGGGGACCCCCGCTCCAGGTGAGAGGGTGAATACATGCACTTCTGAAGGGTCTGGGGCATGGGGGACCCCAGGAGTCTCAGGGCACGTGCTGATGGGGCTCCCAGACGTCTTCTCAGCCCCTCACCCAGAACCTTGTGGAGTAAGGGAGGACCCAGTCATCAAGAGCCTCTGCGACGGGGTTGCGTGGCCAGTGCCCTGGGGCCAGCCGGGGTCCTTGGGAGGGTCCCTCCAAAGGCGGCGACCCTTCCCAGGTGCTGAGGGGTTTCTGGGAGAGGTGGGTAGAGCCGGTGCCAACTGATCCCTACCTCCCGTACAGCCCCCCAGTGCAGTTCTCGCTGTTGCACTCCAAGTTCCACCTGTGCAGCGTGGCAACACGGGCCCTGCTGCTGTCCACCTACATCAAGTTCATCAACCTCTTCCCCGAGACCAAGGCCACCATCCAGGGTGTGCTGCGGGCCGGCTCTCAGCTGCGCAACGCGGACGTGGAGCTGCAGCAGCGCGCCGTGGAGTACCTCACCCTCAGCTCTGTGGCCAGCACGGACGTCCTGGTGAGGACCCCGGACCCCATGGCCCCCTTCTCCACCCTCTGTGCCTTTTCCTCCTCCTCCTCCTCCTGACCTTCTCTTACCCCCCAACCCCACAGGCCACAGTGCTGGAAGAGATGCCACCCTTCCCCGAGCGCGAGTCCTCCATTCTGGCCAAACTGAAACGCAAGAAGGGGCCAGGAGCAGGCAGTGCCCTGGATGAAGGCCGGAGGGACCCAAGCAGCAATGACATCAACGGAGGTGTAGAGCCCACTCCCAGCACCGTGGTGAGTCCCCCAGGACTGGGCCACGAGGAGGGCCCACCTGGGGTGTCGCCTCTTCTCACATACACCTGTACTTCCTGTAGTCGACGCCCTCACCCTCTGCCGACCTCCTGGGGCTGCGGGCAGCCCCTCCCCCAGCGGCACCCCAGGCTCCCTCAGGTGCGGGTAACCTCCTGGTGGACGTCTCCTCCGATGGCCCGGCTGCCCAGCCCAGCCTGGGCCCCACGCCCGAGGAGGCCTTCCTCAGGTACCACCTGCCCTGCACCCTGGGTCACCTGACTTCTGTTTTGTCCTCCCTCCCTGTCCCTGTGCCTCTGTCCCCTTGGCCACTGCCTCTCCCAGCCTACTTCCTCCCTCTGGCCATTCTAGACTCTCGGCTGTCCCTGGCCACCATTCCTTGTCCTTTCCTGTCATCATGTCTCAGCCTGCTCTTCCTTCTCTCCTTCCTTCCTACCTCTTTCTCTTCGGCCCTCTTGCTGCCTGTCTGGGATTGGCTGCCTGCCACGCCTGTCTTCTCTGTCTGCTCTGGGATTGGATGGCCCAGCGAGCTGGAGCCGCCTGCCCCTGAGAGCCCCATGGCTTTGCTGGCTGACCCAGCTCCCGCTGCTGAGTAAGGGATGGCCTTAGGGGGTTGGTGGGCAGACTCTTGTATCCTTAGGGAGGGTTAGGGGACTGGGACCCCTCATCACATGTTCCTGTTGAACTAACTGTAGAGGCAAGGACTTGGAAGGGGTAAAAGTCAGGGTCCTCTGATGTGTGGTTATGTGGCAGTACCTGGTAGTGTCCTATTCCCGTTAGAAGCAATCACCAGACTGATTCTGAGGTCTTAGGTTCTCTGGGGAATCTGGTGATACGGATTGTGGGGTTCTGTCCTTTCAGGGCTTGTTGTCTCCCTCCGTTAGCTAGCTTTGGGCCTTCACTTTTGTCTAGCACTCCCCTCCCTCGAGTCCCCTCCCATCTCACTCCTTTCCCTGCCTGCAGCCCAGGTCCTGAGGACATCGGCCCACCCATTCCAGAAGCTGATGAGCTGCTGAATAAGTGAGTCTGGGAGCTGTTAGGGAGGGGAAGGAGGATAGGTGGGGATAGAGAAGCTGTCCCCCGATAGGCAGGCTTCTCATCCTGAACCCTGTCCCCACCCCCAGGTTCGTGTGCAAGAACAACGGGGTCCTGTTTGAGAACCAGCTGCTGCAGATTGGAGTCAAGTCGGAGTTCCGGCAGAACCTAGGTGTGTCCAGAGAACTGTGAGGGTGGGGTTTTGGGGAGACCTTGCTTGGGTGTTGAGTAGGGACCCTGATGGAGGCCTACCTCTCCCCATCACTACAGGACGTATGTATCTGTTCTATGGCAACAAGACCTCGGTACAGTTCCAGAACTTCACACCCACTGTTGTCCACCCTGGAGACCTCCAGACTCATATCCTTTCAGCCTGGCCAGCCCCCTGGCTCAGGCCTCCAAGTCTGCTTTCCTGGGAAGGAGATGGACCCAGGTCCAGACTCCTGTTCAGCCCTCACATGAGCCTGAGCATTTGTTAATTCTGAGATTTAGTGTAATCTGTAAAGGGGCGGGGGTGCTTTTTCTCCCATGACAGGAGATGCCAGTGAAGGTGTTGCAGGAGGCGTTACTTCTAGAACCTCTGCTGCTCCAGACCCCAGTTCATTGCTCTCAAACCCTTTTTTGACCTTGTCCTGACTTTGGCCTCTATCTGGCCCCACACCCATGATTCTAGTGCCTCCTGACCTGGAGAGCCAGGCCTGGGGGTCTTGATGCTGACCAGAGCCTCCTGTGTGACCTGGGCCTGCTGCTTTGCCTCTTTGAGCCTTCCTATCACCTCTGTGTAGACCCTCGTCTTCCTTCGCCTAGGGTAGTTTTGAAGATCAGCACAGTTGGAGAACTCTGGAAGGGTGACTGTCATAAAGGAAATGCTTGAGCAAGGTCTGGCCCCTCTCTGGTCTTCCATCCACCCCTGTGAAATGATGGCAGTTAGACCCCAAAACTTTGAGGACCTTTTTAGTTCTTTGATTCATTCATCATCATTTCCAGAGGCCTCCTGTGTGCTCAGTTCTGTGGTGGGCATAGTGGGGGGCGGGGTGAGAGATGCACAGACCCAGCCCTTGCCTGGGGTCACTGACAGGAAGGAAGATGGTGATGACACTAATTGCCACCATTTTTGTGCACTTACCATATACCAAACACACTGACAAGGAATATATCATTGAACACTGAGAATGAAATGTCCATTTTGCAGGTGAGGCTAAGGGAGGTTGAGTAACTTGCCTATAGTCACTGAGGGAGTAAGAGCCGGGATTCGAACCGAAACAGTACGGTGTGACACATGTGGTAAAGGAGGTCATGAACCCGTAGTGAAAGGCCAGTTTAGCATAGGTGGAATCCAGGTTGGCACACAGCCCCTAAGAGGTTTATGGCCAAGGCCCTGCGGCGCCACCTCCTATTTCTGGCTTCCTTGACCCTGAGTGGTCACAGCTGGCCGTGCAGACCAAGCGCGTAGCAGCGCAGGTGGATGGCGGGGCACAGGTGCAGCAGGTGCTCAACATCGAGTGCCTGAGGGACTTCCTGACACCCCCGCTCCTGTCAGTACGCTTCAGGTGAGTTGGGGCAGCCTGGCGGGGTGGGGTTTCCTGGGTGAGGGCTGTGGTCTGACCAAGCCCTTATTCCTCCAATGTCAGGTATGGGGGTGCCCCTCAGTCCCTCACCCTAAAGCTCCCAGTGACCATCAACAAGTTCTTCCAGCCAACAGAGATGGCGGCCCAGGACTTCTTCCAGCGATGGAAGCAGCTGAGCCTGTGAGTAGTGGGGCTGGAGGGAGCCACAGTTACACTTCAGGGTGGGCCAGGCCAGGCGGGCCTGCCAGGTCCCACAGAAATCTTTCCCGCCCCAGCCCCCAACAGGAGGCACAGAAAATCTTCAAAGCCAACCACCCCATGGATGCAGAAGTCACTAAGGCCAAGGTGAGATGGAGAATCAGGAGCGGAGCCCCGCCTCTCCCTGACCCTGGGGTTTTGGGGGAGCAGTGGCTGCCTTCTCTGAGCCTTAGTTTCCCCATCTGTAAAATGCAGCCCACTCCCATTACCAAGGGTGTTGGGGGCTGGTGTGCCACTTTGGGAGCTAACAGATCTGGAGCCTCTGACAGTGGCTCCCTTCCTCCTAGCTCCTGGGGTTTGGCTCTGCTCTCCTGGACAACGTGGACCCCAACCCTGAGAACTTTGTAGGGGCTGGAATCATCCAGACTAAAGCCCTGCAGGTGGGCTGTCTGCTCCGGTTGGAGCCCAATGCCCAGGCTCAGGTGAGTGGCGGTCTGGGAGGCTCCCCTGAGACAGACACCTTGTGTACATGCTCTGACCCCACCTCCACCCCTTTCCCCTTCCCTCCCATCCTGGTACATGTCTCTATATGCTTTCCACTCTTCTTGGCCTCTCTTTTATCTTCCATTCTTTGCCTCTTTCATGTCACTTTTATTCCTACTTCCTGTCCCTTCTGTCACATTTCTGACTCCGTCCTTTTTTTTCTCTCTCATCTTCTATCTCCCCTGTGTTCCCCATCCTGGGCTCTCCATCCATCTGCCTCTTCCCTGAGCCCTCCTCCCATGTCCCTCCCCCAGATGTACCGGCTGACCCTGCGCACCAGCAAGGAGCCCGTCTCCCGTCACCTGTGTGAGCTGCTGGCCCAGCAGTTCTGAGCCCTGTACTTTGCCCCCGGGAGTGTGGCCGGCACCGGGAATCCCCTAGACTGAGGGACCTTTGGTGGATGGGGCAATGAGGGGACCTCCACTGGCGATGGGGAAGACCCCAGAGTGGGGAGATGCCTGGGACCTTCCTCCGGCCTTTTGTATTTTTATTTTTGTTCATCTGCTGCTGTTTACATTCTGGGGGTTAGGGGGAGCCCCCTGCCTCCCTTCTCCCCCCAAGCACAGAGGGGAGAGGGGCCAGGGAAGCAGGCGCCTCATCCCCTCCCACCCCACCCTGTTGTGGCCCCTCCTGCCCCCTCCCTGTCTAGGGGCTGTGTATTATTGTGATCAAATAAACAAAGACGCTAACAACCCTGGTTCCTGGATGCCTGTCTATTGCTCACGCCCAGCGGTCAGAGAAGTGGGGTGAGGGCATGCAGAGTGTGTGTGGCCAGGCTCCGCAGCCCATGGCTGGGACTCTGAGCAGAAAGCAGCAGGAGCAGCCGCCGTGGCCCTAACTGTAGAGCCACCAGACGCCATCCGGTGCCTGGCTCCTCAGTCCCTGATACCAGGTAACAGGCTCTCGGCACCTGGGTCTGGTGGTGGGCTGTGTCCTCCACCTTCTCCTGTTGTCCAGGCTCTGGAGGAAGGACAGAAAGGGCTGATGGGATCAGTGGGGCCTGGACCACTAGGATGCCAACCTGCAGGAGCCATAACCCCCCCCCCCCATTCTGGGCCTCAGTCCCACTCCCAACAGGCAAGGGCCTTCACCACTCCATCCCATGGTCAATGACCTGAAGGCCACAGACTTTCCCAGCTGCTCCTCTTCCCACCAGCCCCGGTCCTGGGGATACTGTGTGCGAGCCAAGCAATCCTCTTAGCCACACACATAGCAAACATGCAGGTGATGCCAGGCACTGGGCTCCACCTACAGGGGACCCCCAAGGACTCCCCCCCCACACACTTTTTATGTGGGAAGTTGGGGGGGGGTAGAGTCAACAGCTAGGAAGGGACAGCCCTCTGCCCCTCTCAAGTGTAGCTCTAACATTTTGCTACATTCATCAGTCTTCACTGGAGTTATAGTGTCACTTGAGGTCCCTTTGTCTCTCTCGGGGGTCTCTCAGGTTCTAGGACAACTTTTCCTAACTAACCTGGGCTCTGTGGTTCCCCTGCCCCCAGGCTACTGATGAAGCCTGTACTTTAAGCAGTAGAGCAGAGTGTGGGTGTGGGAGCCACCTGTCTGTGACTTGTGGGTCTGCCACTTAGTAGCTGAGCCTCAGTTTCCTCATCCATAATATGGGAATGACGATTTAACAGTAGATAATCCCTCACCTATGAGGATGAAATGAGTCATTACATACAAAGCACTTGGTAAGAATGAGGCCTCAGTGTTAACTACTGGGATTATCTTGGAGATACTGTAACTTCCAGGCTGGGCCCTCCCTGCCCCTCCCATTCTGTGTGTGGATGTCCAGGCCATAACATGCCCAGTACCTGCTGAGTTTTATCAGATTCTCCAGCCCCCCACCCCTCCTCCCTTGTGTGACCTGGGACAAGGGGGGCACTATGCCCACCGCTGACCTGGTGGGAAGTGCACGGCAGTGACCAGGGTGTAGAAGGACCGGAGGAGGCACCGACGCTGCTCAGGGGAAGGATCTGGAAGGGAAAGAAAAACAGGGTGACAGAACCCCTTCATGGCCCAGGACCCTCCCGGGCCTGCTCTCAGTCACCTTTATCCCCAGAGGGTTCCACCGTGAAGAGGCAACGCTTCAGTTCCAGATGGAGGAGCAGCAGCCTGTGAAGAAGGGCGTGTCATAGCTAGGGAAGAGGGGATGAGGACCCCAACCCATTCCTCATACCGAGCCCTACCCAAGGATGTCCGTGTGAAGGGGGAAGCCGGAGGGCAGAGCTCGAGGTCCCAGCGGCAGGGAGGCCCGCAGCGGATCCAGCATCGGCTGCCACCAGCGCTCCAGAAGCTGCGGGGGGCGTGGTGAACGAAAGGGGGAGCCCGTGGGTGAGGTCAGGGAAGTACCAAGGAAGGAGGCGTGGCTATGGGGGAAGGGAGGGGCCCATAAGGTGGAAGGCTGAGGGGACCGTGGAAGCGGGTAGGCCTGGAAGAGTGCAAGAGCGGCCAATAAAAGTGATTGGAGCGCAGTCCATGAGGGGGCGGGGTCCGTGGGAGGGGCGGGTACAGAGTAGAGAGCCCTTGGTTGGGCGGGGTGGTGGGAAAAGGGCTGGAACTCGCGGGTAGAGAGTAGAGTAACCGGAAAGCCGAATACGGTCTGAGTTCACCTGTGGATCCAGCTGGCTGAGGGGAGGGCACGGCCCGCAGAGCAGACACAGCTCCAAGTCCGGCAGCAGCGTCAGGGTCAGAAGCCGATGAGGGACCTGAAGCGGAGCGCAGGGTAGTCGGGTCGGAGCTCCGTCCCTTCCATAGCAAGCCCCGTCTCCTCGTGACTCGGCTTCTCCGTCCTACCCTTTCGTGCTCAGGTGTCCCAGGCCCCCACCTTACCCCTGCCGGCCCCACTCACTCACCGTGGGGCTCCCATGAGGCAGGTACACAGGGTAGTCGCGTGCGGCTTGCGGCGGCAAGGATCCCACCAGCCAGGGTAGTAGCACGGCCTCTGGCGTCCTCAGGCACCACCAGCTTTCTGTTGCCGCAACCACTCTGCCCGATACGACAAGGCTGACATAGGCCGTCCCCGCAGCCTCAGCGAAACCAGAGAGGGTTTCCTGGGTAAGGATGGCAGGCCGATAGCAAGACAGGAGACACAAGCAAGGAAGGCAGTGACTTCCCAGGTAGTCAAGAAGTGGGAAACGACCATCATACGATTAAAAGTTTGCCTAGTGGCCATGTTCAAGTGTCTCGCCGTCCCTGGGCCTGGGATCCTTCACCTTCACATGCACTTATAATCCCCAAATCATATAGTGAACTTAGACTGAACACTCAAGGTGCCTCCTATCCTGCCAGCATGAGCTACTGAAGCTAATAATTACAACAGCAGCTATGGTTTATTGAGTCCTGCTGTGTGCCAAGTAGGTGCAATCAAACACCTGTTGAGCTTCAGAGAGGTCAAGTCACCTGCAGAGAGTCACATTGCTCGGAGGTGGCCATGCCTGGTGAATCCACAAGAGCAGTATTTTAAAAAAGGTAAAAAGAGATTCACCAGACAGAAGGAACAGTATATGCTAAGTAGGACAGAGAAGCTGTTGGGATTTGTGGAATCTCTGAGGCAGCTGGATGAGGGCCTGGGACCTTGTTCTGGAAGCAATGTAAGCCATGAGAGGGCTGTGATCAGGGAAGGGGCAGGGTCAGCTTTGGGTTGTAAAAAGATTCTTCTGGGGCAAGTAGGGGTTGTACTGGGATCCCAGAGGATGGAAAGAAATGGAAGCAATGAGCCAGGGGTAAGAAGATGAGGACTGAGATAGGGCCAAAAGGCTTCCCCAATACCTGCAGAAGGGACCCCTCGGGAGGAACCACACAGTCCACACAGTGGGTCAGGTCTCCGATGAGCTCTGAGTCCCCCAGGAAGCTGTCGATGAGGCGGAAAGTGGCCTAGCAGAGGGAAGAAGGAGGCACTAGGACCTAGATGGGTCCCAGAACTGCTGTCTCTCCATTAGAAAAGTGGCCCTGCTGGGTGGGTCTAGCTCTAGAGTCATACAACGGAGCAGCCTCAAAAATCCACAGGTTCAGGCTGCCCCAGGGGCTGTTGGGAACTGTAGTCCCCAAATATCAGTAGCCTCACCCTTAAGTCCTTCTTCAGTCTCTCTATGTTGCTGATGTTTATCAGTTCTTCAAGTCCCACAAGAAGAACCTAGAAGAACCATATAAGAGAATAGGGACCCTGAACATCTCAGAATAAAGGAGGGGCTGAGACTCAGACTGAGGAAAGGGGGCTGGGGATTTGGACTCCTGGGTCTGAGGGAAGAGGGTCTGAAGGCCAGGATTCCTGGGTTTTGGACAAGAAAGGTGTTGGCAGTCTGGACTGCTGGGTCTGAGGGAAAAGGATGCTGAAAGTTCAAATTCCTTGGTTTGCAAAAAAAGCCTGGGGAGTCTCACCATGGCCCCAAACACCATCTGGAGTAGTCTCTCTAGTCTCAGTTCCGAGGTGCCCTCCTCAGATGACAGAACAATGAGGGTGATGCTGTATGGAAGGAAGGTGAGAAGGAAGAGTGGGTCCAGGCCAGGGAAACAGGGTGGTGAGGACAGTAGAGTTTGCCCTTGATCCTGGCTGCCAGCTACATCCTCCCCAGTGCAACCCGCATCTCATACAGAGAAACTCAGGGATCAGAGATCTTACAGACAAGTAAACAGCTGGCCTTGGAGAGTGGAAAGGCCTTAGGGTCATCTTCAATAGGGCCCATCCCCGGGGCCCTGTCCCTGCTGCAAGCTACTGCTTGGAGACCTGTCATGGAAGCTTTTCCACACCACGGTGGTATCCTCGGTCCTCGCAGAGCTCAGCTGCACCTCGAGATTCTGCCCAAACATGTGGACTCCATTGAGAGAGCCGATGACAGGGAACGGGAGCTGGAGAAAGTTTGAGGGCATTAGACAGGAATCCCCAATCCCCTCCCCTTTCTAGATCTCCTAGCACTTCTGGTCAAGGGAACCAGGATTATTGATCCACTGCACCTTCAGCCTTCTAAACTCATCTCTGAAACTTCCCCAGCCCCTACTCCCTGGAAACCCAGAGTTCAAGCTTTGAATCCCTTAACTTCGGCGATCCAGACGTCCAGAGCCCCACCTGCTGGCGGGCTGGGGCGCCGCCGCGGCTGCTTCTGCAGAACAGGGGCACTCCGCTGGAGGTAGCGAGGCACAGCAGGTGTACCGTGCCCTCCGTCCCCTCCTCCCCCATTTGGAACCCTCCCAAGTCCCTTCGTAAAAACAGTCAGTGCCCGTCTTGAAGAATGACCACAGTCACACCAAGTCCGGTTGCCATCCGAAACCCCCAAAGGACGAGACGAGGAGCTGATTGGAAGAATCCAACTCAAACCTATCCTAAATCCCTATTCTAGCACCTCCCCAACCCGGGATAGGTTCTCTTCCGTCCCGACCGGAAGTCACAATACCCCTAAAAAGATGGCGGCGAGCTGTGGTTGTAAGCCTTCGGAGTCTGTCTCTTTAAATGGTTTCGATCCTCTGCTAAGGAATGCGACGGTTAAGGAGATAGGGGGATAAGGAGAGCAGAGAAACCAAAAACAAAATTGGGCTTGACCAGGCGGTGACGCAATGGATAGAGCGTCCGATTGGGATGCGGAAGATCGGGGACCCCGAGGTCGCCAGCTTGAGCGCGGGCCCATTTGGCTTGAGCAAAAGCTGGCCAGCTTGGACCCCTCGCTGGCTCCAGCAAGGGGTTGCTCGGTTTGCTGAAGGCCCGCGGTCAAGGCACGTATGAGAAAAGCCATCAATGAACAACTAAGGTGTCCTAAGGGCAACGAAAAACTGATGATTGATGCTTCTCATCTCTCTCCGTTCCCGTCTGTCTGCCCCTATCTATCCCTCTCTCTGACTCTCTCTCTCTCTCTCTCTCTCTCTCTCTCTCTCTGTCCCTGTAAAAAAAAGAAAATCTGGGCTTTCCCAGT
The DNA here is from genome assembly GCA_037038555.1 of Rhynchonycteris naso. Taxonomy (NCBI): domain Eukaryota; kingdom Metazoa; phylum Chordata; class Mammalia; order Chiroptera; family Emballonuridae; genus Rhynchonycteris; species Rhynchonycteris naso. The sequence continues at coordinate 247,862,926 of CM072997.1, read as the reverse complement.
CAAGGCACACACGACAAGCAATCAATGAACAGCTAGAGTGAAGCAACTACTTCTCCTTACTGCCCCTGCCCAGTAAGATTAATAAATAAAATCTTAATAAAAAAAGCAATCTTTTAAATATCTCGTGCACCAGAATCTCACTACCTTTTCACCTTTGAATGGCAGAATCCAGTACCAACAGAAAACAACAGTTATGCTGGACAGTCCTTCCACAAGAGTTCTAAAGCTCACCATCCCTATTTGGGTCCACCTTAATTCAAGTAACCCTGTAGTGAGAGACCCTATTTCAATGTGCAGATGATATATATCCTCATGGCTAGCCCTACCAAGCAGACCTCAGATCTAAATACCAAACTAATATTCAGTCTTTATAGCTGAAAGGGGTATAAGGTATTCTTTAGAAAAGGTTTGACTCTGTCACTAACAAGTAATCTACCTTGAGTTCCTCTTCTTTTTAATTTAAATTTTTTATTTATTTAGATTTTTTAGAGAGAGAAAGAGAGAAAAAGGGGGGAGGAGCAGGAAGCATCAACTCTCATATGTGCCTTGACCAGACAAGTGCAGGGTTTTGAACCAGTGACCTCAGTGTTCCAGGTCAACAGTTTATCCACTGCGCCACCACAGGTCAGGCTACCTTGGGTTCCTCTTGAAGAAAAGAAATAAAAGTTTATCCCAGGAAAGACAGGGATTAATATGTCAACTCCAGGTTCCAAAAACTCAAAAACTGCTTAGGACATTTCTAGGAATGGTAGGATTTTGCTACATATGCCTTCCCAGTTTTGGCCTTATAGGCCAAACCCTATATGACCAATTAAAGGAAAAGGATAATAACCACTTTTTTTTTTTTTTAGTAAGGGAGAGAGAGAGGAAAGGAGAGAGGGGAGAAGCATCAATTCTTTGTTGCGGCACCTTAGTTGTTCATTGATTGCTTTCTCATAAATTCCTTGACCATGGGGCTCCAGCAAAGCGAGTGACCCCTTGCTCAAGCCAGCGACCTTGGGCTTCAAGCCAGCAATCTGTGGGGTCATATCTATGATGCCAAGCTCAAGCCAGTGACCTTGGGGTTTCAAACCTGGGTCCTCTGCATCCCAGGCTCATGCTTTATCCACTGCACCACAGTCTAGTGAGGTGACAATGACCCTTTTGAATGAAGCTTTGAATGATCAATCATTCTGAGAGCTCAAAACCTTACTTATGGAGGCTCAAGCATTGGCTCTACCAATTTTGAGCAAGTCCTTCCACCCCTATGTACCTGAGACTCCTGATCCTATGAATCCCTAGAGCCTTAGTCTCCTCATGAGGGTTGTAGGATATTTCTCCAAACAATTAGAATCAGTATCTAAGGGGTGGTCTTCTTGCCTTAGATAAATAGCAGCTAGTGATCTCCTTCTTAAAGAGAGAAAAGTTGCCTGACCAGGCAGTGGCGCAGTGGATAGGGCGTCGGACTCGGATGTAGAGCACCCAGGTTCAAGACCCCGAGGTCACCAGCTCGAGCATGGGCTCATCTGGTTTGAGCAAGGCTCACCAGCTTGAGCCCAAGGGCTTGAGCAAGAGGTAACTCGTGCTTTAGTAGCCCCCCAGTCAAGGCACATATGAGAAATCAATCAATGAACAACTAAGAAACCACAACGAAGAATTGATGTTTCTCATCTCTCTCCCTTCCTGTCTGTCTGTCCCTCTCTCTGACTCTCTCTGTCTCTGCCACAAAGAGAGAGAGAGAGAGAAGTTAACTTTTCTTTTTTGTATTTTTCTGAAGTTAGAAGCAGGGAGGCAGAGAGACAGACTCCTGCATGCACCCGGCTGGGATCCACCCGGCATGCCCACCAGGGGGCGATGCTCTGCCCACCTGGGGCGTCACTTTGTTGTCATCAGAGCCATCATCAGCGCCCGGGGCCAACTTTGCTCCAATGGAACCTTGGCTGTGGGAGAGGAAGAGAGAGACAGAGAGGAAGGAGAAGGAGAAGGGTGGAGAAGAAGATGGTTGCTTCTCCTGTGTGCCCTGACCAGGAATTGAACCCAGGACTTACACACGCCAGGCCAACGCTCTACCACTGAGCGAACCAGCCAGGGTTGAAAAGTTAACTTTTTTAAAATTTATTTATTTATTTATTCATTATAGAGAGGAGAGAGAGAGAGAGAAAAGGGGGAGGAGCAGGAAGCATCAACTCCCATATGTGCCTAGACCAGACAAGTGCAGGGTTTTGAACCAGCGACCTCAGTATTCCAGGTCAATGCTTTATCCACTGCGCCACCACAGGTCTAGTGAAAAGTTAACTTTTTGACAGCCCCTATCTGGATGCCTGTCACACTCAGTCCATCATAAAAGAGGGACAGAATGCTGTCTCTGGGGAAAAAACTTTAGTTACAGTTATGCTTCTAGATAATCCCAATGTGACCCTCAAGGTCTGCGATACCTGTAATCCTGCCACCACCACCCATTGCTGTAGAACATGGCAATATAACAGTGTAACCCATAACTGCCTGGAAGTATCAGAAGAAATGTACTTCAGTGGGCCAGACCCCGAAAGTGAACCTTTTAATAATGCAGAATTTACCCCATTTACAGATGTGAGCAGCTTCACAAGGAGGTAGCAAGAAAGGCAGGACATGCTGTAGTCTCCCTCTGAGACCATAGAAGTTAGATCACTACCTTCAGGAAGTTCCACCCGAAGAGCTTAACTTGGCCCTGGCTGGGTAGTTCAGTTGGTTAGAGTTTGGTCTCCATATGCCAAGGTTGCAGGTTTGATCCTCAGTCAGGGCACATACAAAAAACAACCAGTGAATGCATAAAAAAGTGGAACAGCAAGTTGATGTTTATTTCTCTAAAATCAATTAAAAAGAAAAAAGAGTGGAACTTTAGTCAAAGCCCTAAAGCTGCCTGACCAGTCAGTGTTGACCAGGCAGTGGCACAGTGGATAGAACGTCGGACTGGAATGTGGAAGACCCAGGTTTGAGACCCCAAGCTCTCCAGCTTGAGCACGGGCCCATCTGGCTTGAGCAAAAGCTCGTCAGCTTGGACCCAAGGTCACTGGCTCCAGCAAGGGTTTGCTCAGTCTGCTGAAGGCCCACGGTCAAGGCACATGTGAGAAAGCAATCAATGAACAACTAAGGTGCCACAATGAAGAATTGATGTTTTGGTGTTTTTTTTTTTTGTTTGTTTTTTTAAATTTTATTTATTTGTTTTAGAGAAAGGGGAAGAGAGAGAGAGAGATAGAAGGTGGGGAGGAGCAGGAAGCATCAACTCCCATATGTGCCCTGACCAGGCAAGCCCAGGGCTTTGAACCTGCAACCTCAGCATTCCAGGTCAACACTTTATCCACTGTGCCACCACAGGTCAGGCAAGAATTGATGTTTTTTATCTCTCTCCCTTCCTGTCTGTCCCTGTCCCTCTTTCTGTCTCTCTCTGTTTCTCTCTATCTCTGAGACACACACACACACACACACACACACACACACACACACACACACACACACACGACCTTTGGACACCAAGAACAACCTTCAAACTCCAATCCAATCTTACATTTCTTCCAACCTGGAGATTGGATTTATCTAAAAATCTGGGCTGACAACTTTTTGGACTCAGCCCATCTTTTCGCAGATGCATATATAAATTTCTAATAAAACTAAAAAATAAAAAGGTTTCAAAAACTAAAAATCAGGCCTGACCAGGCGGTGGCGCAGTGGATAGAGCGTCGGACTGGGATGCGGAAGACCCAGGTTCGAGACCCCGTGGTCGCCAGCTTGAGCGCAGGCCCATCTGGCTCGAGCAAAAGCTTGCCAGCTTGGACCCAAGGTCGCTGGCTCCAGCAAGGGGTTGCTCGGTCTGCTGAAGGCCCGCGGTCAAGGCACATGTGAGAAAGCAATCAATAAACAACTAAGGTGTTGCGATGGCAACAACAAAAAAACCTCATGATTGATGCTTTTCACCTCTCTCCGTTCCTGTCTGTCTGTCCCTATCTATCTCTCTCTGTGTCCCTGTAAAAAAAAAAAACAACAACAACTAAAAATCTGCAGAGAGAATGGACTTTGAGATCAATTAGAACACAAATGGAAAGGGCCTTATTTAGTAATTCTAACTACAGCACCTTGGAGCTATCGCACTAGGGTAAAACAGGGGATGTGCCATAACCTGGAGCTAACCAGAACTCGCAGTAGCTCTGTGAGCCTGTATCAGACCCTAAGCTACTGTTCCGCAGGAAGGCCACCAAGATGAGTAACCCCCATGCCTCAGAGGCAGGCTCCAATCCTAAGACTGATACTTACTTGTGCTGTGCCCGAAGAGTCACACAGGTGGCTACTGGGCACGTCTCTGCTGAGACATAATGTGGAGTGTGTAGGGCTTCTCTTTATCCTTTCCTGTCTTCCACCAGCCAGTTTTGCCCTCCTGCCTTTGAAAGATGGTTAACATCTTCCAACAAAAGCCACAGGAGAAAATTCTAAAACATTGTTGGGTATGTCATCAACATCCCCTTTTCAACCAGTAGCTCCAAATAACCCCGTTCTCTATCTGACCTCTGTCCCAAGGGCTCCACGCTGCCTACCCATAATCGTCATATTGAACCAAGACCCTTCTTTGGTGTGTAAACCTTACAGACCAGGGGAGCGAGGCTAGCCTTTCCCCAAATTTTCCAAAGAACAGTGGAAAAAAACACCCATGGGCCCTTTGCATTCTGTCCACGAACAGTGAACCTCGATCACCTCCTGACTGGGTATACACAGGCCTGGAATAGTCTCTTATCTACCCCAAACCCTTTACTACTCTGTGCTCTTTTCCTTTTATTTTTTTAATTGAATTGATTGTGATGACATTGGTTAATAAAAGTATACAGCTTCAAGGGGTACAATTCTATAATCCATCATCTGTATATTCCACTGCATGTTCACTACCCCAAGTCAAGTCTTTTTCCATCACCATTTCCACTTTGTTCTTATAACGAAACCCACTGATGTCTATAGGGGCCAGAGAACGGAAGCGTTACCTTATGTGTTGGTTGGGTACAACTCGGTTGACCCCTTCCAGAGTGCAGAAATACACATTCCTTTTCAAACACAATAACACTGTTCTTTAGCAAGATTGACTTAATTCTTCTCAGGGGCAGTTAGTCTACTGGCAGAACCCAACAAACGCATGTCTCTGGGCCAAGCAGACCCTAGCCCTGAAATAGTGGGGAATTTCCTTCAAATATGTGCCCCACCTGGCCGTGTTTTCTTAGGTGGTTACCCCTGTAACACTGAGAATAGGCTAGCCTCAGCCTACCCTGCTTGGAGAACTTCTGGTGCCTGGGAGAATGCACCTTAGGTCACTTAATCCCCCAAAAAATGCACAACCTAGAATCAATCTGTAACCAATCTAAGACAAAAAGGAGCGATCAGAATTCTCTTGGCAACTGTAGAGGAATGAAAGCAACCACAGGGTTCCTATTCCTATGGGGAAGCTTCACATATCATGAGGTTGTCATCTCCAGTCTCACCAACATTATCGAGACCATAGCTTGGAAGACTGCTGAGTGGCTTGAGGATTTCTCAAGATTCACTGGTTGATGTAGCTCATTTTCTTTTATCTTTTTTTTTTTTTTCCCAGGGATAGAGAGAGAGTCAGAGAGAGGGATAGATAGGGACAGACAGACAGAAACGGAGAGAGGTGAGAAGAATCAATCATTAGTTTTTCGTTGCCGTTGCGACACCCTAGTTGTTCATTGATTGCTTTCTCACATGTGCCTTGACCGCGGGCCTTCAGCAGACCAAGCCACCCCTTGCTGGAGCCAGCGACCTTGGGTCCAAGCTGGCGAGCTTTTGCTCAAGCCAGATGGGCCCGCACTCAAGCTGGTGAGCTTGGGGTCTCGAACCCGAGTCTTCTGCATCCCAGTCCGATGCTCTATCCACTGCGCCATCACCTGGTCAGGCTCTTTTTTTTAAATTTATTACTTTTTATTGTTTTTATTACAGGGACAGAGAGAGAGTCAAAGAGAGGGATAGATAGCGACAGACAGACAGGAACGGAGAGAGGTGAGAAGCATCAATCATTAGTTTTTCGTTGCCTTTGCGACACCTTAGTTGTTCATTGATTGCTTTCTCACATGTGCCTTGACTGCGGGCCTTCAGCAGACCGAGCAACCCCTTGCTGGAGCCAGTGACCTTGGGTGCAAGCTGGCAAGCTTTTGCTCAAGCCAGATAGGCCCGCACTCAAGCTGGCGACCTTGGGGTCTCGAACCTGGGTCTTCTGCATCCCAGTCAGACATTTTATTCAATGCACCACCGCCTGGTCAGGCTCATTTTCTTTTTTTAAGGTGAGAGGCAGGGAGATAGTGAGGCAGATTTCTGCATGTGTCCTGACTTGGATCCACCCGGCAACCTCATCTGGGGCTGATGTTCCAGTACCAAGCTATTTGTAGCACCTGAGGCTGATGTGCTCCAATGGAGCTATCCTCAGCAGCCAGGGCCACCCTCAAACCAACTGAGCCACTGTCTGCTGGAGGTGAAGAGGGAGAGAAGGGGTGAACAGATGGTCACATTTCCTGTGTGCCCTGGCCAGGAATCAAGCCCAGGACATCCATATGCCGGGCTGATGCTCTATCCATTGAGCAACCAGCCAGGGTCCTATGTAGCTCTTGATAACAAGAAAGCCCTAAATTATACAGGGGTAGGCAAAATTAGCTTTACAGTAGTTTTATGGAAAATAATACAATAATTAATAAATAATAATACTAGAATAAATAGTTTTGTGTACTCATAATCATAGACCTATTTTCCCACCCCTGTTTGGCTGAACAAGGAGGTATGTGTGGGGGTAATCACTCCTCCTCCTGTACGTGGAGAAAATATTGTGCAAATAGAAATTGGTATCTGTGAGCCTGACCTGTGGTGGCGCAGTGGATAAAGCGTCGACCTGGGAACACTGAGGTCACCAGTTCAAAACCCTGTACTGGTCTGGTCAAGGCACATATGGGAGTTGATGCTTCTAGCTCCTCCCCCCTTTCTCTCTCTCTTTCTCTCTCTCTCTCTCTCTCTCTCTCTCTCCTCTCTAAAATGAATAAATAAAAAGAAATTTAAAAAGAAAAAGAAGCGTTTGATTTAAAAAAAAAAAAAGAGAGAGAGAAATTGGTATCTGTGAAATATATGACCAAGCCAAATGGCCACACTCATTTGGGGAAACCCATACCAACTCCAAAGATAGCTGTGATACTATCAAAAATGTTTTGTCTAACCTTTCCTGGTTCCTGCCCTCTGAGAGCTTTTTTTTTTTTTTGTATTTTTCTGAAGCCAGAAGCAGGGAGGCAGTCAGACTCCCGCATGTACTCAACCAGGATCCATTGGGCATGCCCACCAGGGGGCGATGCTCTGCCCATCTGGGGCATTGCTGTGTTGCTGCTGGAGCCATTCTAGCACCTGAGGCAGAGGCCATGGAGCCATCCTCAGCACCAGGGCCAACTTTGCTCCAATGGAGCCTTGGCTGCGGGAGGGGAAGAGAGAGAGAGAGGAAGTAGAGGGGGAAGGGTGGAGAAGCAGATGGACGCTTCTCCTGTGTGCCCTGACCAGGAATTGAACCCAGGACTTCCACACGCCGGGTTGACGCTCTACCGCTGAGCCAACTGGCCAGGGCCTCTGAGAGCCTCTTGACCGCACCTTTCTACTACTCATTCTTGGGCCTGCCTCCTAAACTTGTCTAGTGTCCTCAGCAGGGAAAAATACCTTACAGGAGACAGAAAGATAAAGACAGAGAGAGGGACAGATAGGGTTAGACAGACAGGAAGGGAGAGAGATGAGATACAACAATTCTTTTTTGCAGCACCCTAGTTGTTCATTGATTGTGTAAGGTTGGTTGATAATGGGGGATGGTCACGTGAGGAACTCAGACCTAGGAATTTTGGCTGGAGTCGCCCACAACCAAGCGCGCCAAAAGAAACTTCCCAGAGGTCCTTGGGAAGAGAGCAACCGTCCGTCACCAAGTGAGATTTCACCACGTCATATTAGCTAGCCCACCCTAGAGAACCCCTTTAAATACCTCTCACACAGTTTAGTTCCCGTGACTTCCCTAGCCTCTGTCCCCTGGGGTAGGGAACCTCGATGGATGGGATGCGCGGTACTTAATAAAGCCTTTGCTATTCCAAACTTCGTGGCTTCCAGCCCCCTTCCTTCTTTCTCGGCGCGGAAAAATACTTTACAGATTGCTTTCTTATATGTGCCTTGACCCTGATGTGTGTGTGGGGGGGACTCCAGCCAAGCCAGTGACCCCTTGTTCAAGCCAGCGACCTTTGGGTTCAAGCCAGCAGTGGCCACGAAGTCAAGTCTATGACCCCACACTCAAGCTGTCAAATTCACACTCAAGCTGGTCAGCCCACGCTCAAGAATAATGAGCATGCATTTAAGCCGGTGGCCTCGGGGTTTCGAACCGGGGTACTCTGTGTCCCATGCCAATGCTCTATTCACTGCGCCACTGCCTGGTCAGGCAATAAATAAAATTTATTTTTTAGTAAGGAGAGAAAGAGAGGAAGCGAGGGAGAGTAAAAAAGAGGGAAGAGAAGTGGGAAGCATCTACTCTAGTAGTTGCTTCATGTATTTGCCTTGACTGGGCAAGCCCAGGGATTCAAACCAGCAATTTCACTGTTCTAGGTCAATGCTTTATCCACTGTACCACCATAGGTCAGGAATAAGTAAAACCTTTTTTTGTGTGACAGACAGAAGAGGGACAGACAGACAGGAAGGGAGAGAGATGAAAAACATCAATTCTTTGTTGCAGCTCCTTAGTTGTTTGTTCATTAATTGCTTCCTCATATGTGCCTTGACTGGGGGGCTACAGCAGACTGAGTGACCCCTTGCTCATGCCAGCGACCTTGGGCTCAAGCTGGTGAGCCTTGCTCAAACCAGATGAGCCTGCGCTCAAGCTGGCGACCTCAGGGTCTTGAACCTGGATCCTCCGCATCCCAGTTCGACGCTCTATGCACTGCGCCACCACCTGATCAGGCAGTAAAATATTTTAAAAAATAAATATAAAATATCTAATTGTTGCCTGACCAGGCGGTGGTGCAGTGGATGGAGCGTCAAACTGGGATGCAGAGGATCCAGGTTCGAGACCCCGCGGTTGCCAGTTTGAGTGCCGGCCTATCTGGCTTGAGCAAAATCTTGCCTGCTTGGACCCAAGGTCGCTGGCTCCAGCGAGGGGTTGCTCGGTCTGCTGAAGGCCCCCGGTCAAGGCACATGTGAGAGCCTGACCTGTAGTGGCGCAGTGGATAAAGCGTCGACCTGGGAACACTGAGGTCGCCAGTTCAAAACCCTGCACTGGTCTGGTCAAGGCACATATGGGAGTTGATGCTTCCAGCTCCTCCCCCCTTTCTCTCTTTCTCTCTCTCTCTCTCTCTCTCTCACTCTGTCTCCTCTCTAAAAAGAAAATGAATAAAATAAAAAATAAATAAAAAGAAGTTAAAAAAAAAAGGCACATGTGAGAAAGCAATCGATGAACAACTGTGGTGTCGCAAAGGCAACGAAAAACTAATAATTGATGCTTCTCACCTCACTCTGTTCCTGTCTGTCTGTTCCTATCTATCCCTCTCTCTGACTCTCCCGCTGTCTCTGTAAAGAAGTAATAAATAAAAACTAAAATAAAAATATCTAATTGTTGATTTTATCCTTTGTAATACATTAACGGAAATGGTTTAAAAATCAGTTCATTTAATCCAATTATACATTTAGTTTGACTAAATAAAAGTTTCCCTGGCCCTAACCAATGACTTAATGGAGAACATTGGCCAGCATATGGATGTTCAGGTTGGATTCCCCATCAGGGCACACAAGAGAAGCAACCATCAGCTTCTCTCCCTGTCCCTCTCCCCTTCTCTCCTTCTTCACCTCCCACAGCCAGTGGCTCCATTGATTTGAGTGTTGCTCAGGCACTAAGGGTAGTTTGGTTTATTCAAGCATCAGCCCCAGGGGTATCCTTGAAAGGGCGCATATGGGTGTCTGTCTATTTTACCTTCCCTCACTTAAAAGAATAAAGGTGTCTTATAGTTAGGAGGGGAGATTTTTATTTTAGTTATAATTTTAATCTCCTTCTCTCTCTCTTTTTTTTTTTTTTACAGGGACAGAGAGAGAGTCAGAGAGAGGGATAGATAGGGACAGACAGACAGGAACGGAGAGAGATGAGAAGCATCAATCATTAGTTTTTCATTGCCGTTGCAACACCCTAGTTGTTCATTGATTGCTTTCTCACATGTGCCTTGACCGCGGGCCTTCAGCAGACCGAGCAACCCCTTGCTGGAGCCACCGACCTTGGGTCCAAGCTGGCGAGCCTTTTGCTCAAGCCAGATGGGCCCGCGCTTAAGCCGGCGAGCTCGGGTCTCGAACCTGGGTCTCCCGCATCCCAGTCCAACGCTTTATCCACTGCGCCACCACAGGTCAGGCTGATCGTATTTTTTTCAAGTTGGTTTATGTAGTCTTTTGCGGACAAACCAATATTTTACGTTTTCTGGCTTTGCTGTAATAAACTTGGAAATTCCAACTGTCAGGATTCTGCAATGTGTTTATTTATTCCTCCAGATATTTTTATGGTTTCATTTGTTGCATTTACATTTTTAATCCACCGGGAATGTATTTATGCTCTAAACCAGATTCTGGCCCCTTTCCCAGAAAACAACTATCAGGTGTTGCCTAGCAACCTTCACTTGGGTTAGAGTTTGGCTTCTTTAGGGGCGGGCGGTGGTGGAAAAACAAAACAGCTGCACTGCCATCAGAGTTGACGGCAACCTTAAAGCGTTGCCTAGTTACCCCATTTCGGACTATGTGATTGGACCCATCCCCCTGCTCCTGAAAGGACTCGACTGGAAACCTATTCTCTCTGCTAGAAAAAAGGGAAGCAGTGGCGGGATATATTGGATGGTTACAGCATCATTCCCATACACAAAGGTTGCCCATTCAATCCTCAGTCAGGGCACATACAGGAACAGATCGATGTTCCTATCTCTCCCTATCTCGTCCCCCCCTTCCTCTCTCGATCAAATCATTAAATAAAAATCAATAAACAAAATTTTGAAAGGAAAAAAGAGCAGTGTGTGCGTTGCATAGCAACTAGGTCTCCTGACCCTCCCCCTTGACACCAGAGTCGGAACAGGCGCCCCGCTCAAAGATGACGGCCAGTGGTGCTGCTTTCAATATATTTCACTCTCGACAGTCCTGCCAATAATTCATTCTTTCACATCTGACCCGAAAGGCGTTCCCTTTACCCTTTCTGAGTTTTGTACGCGGTGGGTGGGAACGAGGACAGAGAACCAACCCGCCCCCGGTGCCCCGCGCTAACATGGCCGCTGGCGCGTCGACAGCGGCGCAAAGCCTTGTGGCACAGGCGCGCGCACGCGGTGCAGGCGCAGGCGCAGGCGCAGGCGCACTCCCGCTCCTCCCGCTGAGCCTGTGGCGGCGGTGGCATCTCACTTGTGGGGCATGGTTCCCGGGTCCGAGGGCCCGGCCCGCGCCGGGGGTCTGGTGGCTGACGTGGTGTTTGTGATTGAGGGCACGGCCAACCTTGGGCCATACTTCGAGGGGCTCCGCAAGCACTACTTACTCCCGGCCATCGAGTGAGTCATTTGCGCGGCTCCAGTCCCGCTTTGCGACTGTACTTTTTCCACAGCCTCTTGCCTGACCCCGACTTTTCATCTCCAACCCTCACAGGTATTTTAATGGTGGTCCTCCTGCCGAGACGGACTTCGGAGGAGACGTGAGTCTTGGGACTCCCGGGTCCGAGAGAGGCGGGTCCGGGGTCCGGGGGACCGGACTCCCAGGTCCGAGGGAGGAGGGAGCAGGGTGGGAGCCATTGCTCCTTCTCTGAAATCTCGGATGATAAGTTCCTCTTCCCTCCCCTTCCAGTATGGGGGAACCCAGTATAGCCTCGTGGTGTTCAACACTGTGGACTGCGCTCCTGAGTCCTACGTACAGTGTCACGCTCCCACCAGCAGTGCCTATGAATTTGTCACCTGGCTCGATGGCATCAAGTGAGCTTTTTTCTCGGCCTGGGTGGGGTGGGGGGGGCCCTGTGAGGGACCGTGAATGAATGGTGACTGTGGTCACACTGGGTGGCTGAAAGGGCTGAGGGGGATTGTGTTGTTTTCTATAGTTTTGAGAGAGAGAGAGAGAGAGAGAGAAGGAGAAGGGGGAGAAGAGAGAGAGAAGCATCAACTCTTTGTTCCTCTTAGTTGTTCCACTTAGTTGTGCATTCGTTGATTGCTTCTTGTACATGCCTTGACCAGGGTTCCAATATGTGACCTCTGGCGTGCTGGAACAGCACTGTATTCACAGAGCCACCTGGCCAGGGTTGAGGGGGATTGTGTTTTTGTGCATTAGTCAGGTCTGTGAAGTCTGTGTGTGTGTGGGGGGGTTGTGTGTGCTCAGCAGTTTTACCATTGAGTTTGGAAGTAGAAAAAACTCCTAAGTCTAAGAGGTCTTGAGCTCCAGGCCTGACCTGTGGAGGTGGAGTAGATAAAGCATCCACCTGGGACACAGAGGTCGCTGGTTTGAAACCCTGGTTAAGGCACAAATGGGAGTTGATACTTCCTGCTCTTGCCTACCCGCCCTCCCCCCGCGCCCCACCTCTAAAATGAATTAAAAAAAAAAGAGGTCTTGAGCTCCAGTACCCACTTGGTATGCCACTGCATGAGTGATTCTCCACTTTCTGTTCACAGTTTCTCATCTCCATTGAAGCCTGCGTGTGGGGGTGGGTGGGTGCCAGACCAGGGTAGATCCCTCTGTGCTTTGGGTGGAATTTTGTTAGTTCACATTGCAGGCTCTTATAGGTGCACACAGCCTGGCCCAAATCACAGCAGTACCAAAGCAGAAGTCCCCAACCCAGGAATCCCTGTCCCCTCTGTACATCTCTAAAGGGGATGTGTTAATAGTACAGATGATCCCTGACTCAAGATTTTTCAACTTTATGATGGTGCTAAAGCCATAGGCGTTCAATAAAAAACAGCTAGGCAAAGCTATACCATTCGGTGGGTTAAATGCATTTACAGCCTGTGATATTTTCAACTTACAATAGGTTTATTTGGACACAAGTTGAGGAGCATCTGTGTTTTTTAAAGATTTTATGTATTCATTTTAGAGAGGAGAGAGAGAAAGAGTAAAGGAGGGTTGGAGCAGGAAGTATCAACTCCCATATGTGCCTTGACCGGGCAAGCCTGGGGTTTCTAACTAGCGACCTCAGCGTTCCAGGTCGATGCTTTATCCACTGTGCCAACACAGGTCAGGCTTATCTGTGTTTATATTAGTTGTTTATTGTATTATTTATCCATTGTTGTGTAAGAGATGACCCTTACAACATTGTGGCTTAAAAAACTAAACGTTTATTATCTCATGCAGTTTGTGTAAGGAATTGAGGTGTAGCTTAGCTGAATGATTCTGGCTTGGAGTCTCTAGTGAATCTGCAGTCACAATGAGCTTAGCTGCAGTCATCCAGCAGTTTGATTGGGTCTTCAGAGGCTCGGTTTCCAAGGTGGCATATGCTGTGGCTGTAAGCTGGAGGAGTTGGTGCACTGCTGACTGTTCTTCACAAGAGCTCTCCGTGGGGTTGCTTGAGTGCCTGCCCAGTGTGGCAGCTGGCTTTCCTCAAACTCAGCAATCCAACAGAAAGTGCGAAGAGGAAGGAAGCCACCAGCTTTTTTTTTTTAATTTATTATTATTATTTTTTATTTTTCCAAAGTTAGAAGTGGGGAGGCAGTCAGACAAACTCCTGCGTGTGCCTGACCGGGACCCACCCGGCATGCCTACCAGGGGACAATGCTCTGTCCATATGGGGCTTTGCTCCCTTGCAGCCAGAGCCATCCTAGTGTCTGAGACTGAGGCCATGGAGCAGTCCTCAGGCCACAGGCTTTTTATAATCAAGTCTTGGAAGTCACATATAATCACTTCTGCCACATTCTGTTTGATACACAAGTCAGTCATGTTCAGTGTTTGAGGAGGTGTGAATACCAGGGTTGTGGTTAGCCTTAGCGGGGGACTTATTGGGGGCCTTATACCAGGACCTCATAGGGATACATTGGGAATTTTTTTTTAAATTTATTTTATTTTTATTTCATTCATTTTAGAGAGGAGACACAGAGTGAGAGAGAGAGAGAGAGAGAGAGAGAGAGAAAGAGAAAGGGGGGAGGAGCTGGAAGCATCAACTCCCATATGTGCCTTGACCAGACCAGTGCAGGGTTTTGAACTGGCAACCTCAGTGTTCCCAGGTCGATGCTTTATCCACTGCGCCACCACAGGTCAGGCACATTGGGAATTTTTTTAGAACACTTTAATATTTTTTTAAAACTTATTTATTGATTTTAGAGAGCAAGAGAGAGAGAGGAAAAAAAAACCCCACTGATTTGTTGTTCCACTTATTTATATAGTCATTGGTTGATTCTTGTATGTGCCCTGACTGGGGAGTGAACCTACAACCTTGGCATATCGGGACAACACTAATCAACTGAGCTAATCAGTCAGGGCAGGATACATTGGGAATTAAATGAGTTGATGATTTAAAACAGTACCTGGCATTTATTCATTGTTTACTATTATTTGATGTCTCAATTTCTTGGTTTGCAAATAGATGTCCCATATCCCAGTATTCTTGGGAGGATCACAGGAATTAGTCTTCATTCTGTGTTAAACTTATGTCTGGTCTGTGGTCAGAGCTCATTAAATAGCACCCTTTCATGATAGCCATTACCTTTGTACATTCGTTCAGCAAACGTATCTGAGTCCCTGCTTTGTTCCAGGCTGTGAGTATTGGACTGGATACTGAAGGGTCAGTGGAAAGGTGACACCCAAGTTTCCCCCTCACGTTCCTTAGAATCAGTCATAGTAGAGCAGGGTTCCTCAATCTCGGCACTGTTGGGACAGATAATTCTTTGTTCTGGGTGCTGTCCTGTGTGGTGGTGGTCAGTAGCATCCTTGGTCTCTACCCACCAGCTGTCAGTAGCCACTTCTCTCCTAAATTGTGACAAACTAAAATGTCTCCAGGCATTGTTAAATGTCCCTTAAGGGGCATAATCAACCCAGTTGAGAACAGCTGAGATAGATTATAGTAGATAAGACTTGAATAGTGTTAAATGGGGGTTCCTTGGGGCCTGAGCCCACGTCTGATGTCCCTCAATCCCTGTCACCCAGCATAGGAGGCCTGGCCCAAAGGAGGCTGAAGGAAAACTTTGTTGAACAAGTAAGTGAATGAGTGAATGCCCAGAATGTACTTCATACTCTGATTCTCCCTGGTAAACTTCTGTATAAGCTTCAGGACCCATATTAAATGCCCCTTCTCTGATTCTGGCAAGGAGACAGTTGCTCCATCCCTACCCCCTTCACTCCAAGGTGTTCCCCTATCACAGCCCCACACCTTTGGACTGCGAATTTCCAGGACCCTGGGTGTTTGCTTCTAGCGGGGGCCTGGCCCCAAGAGGCCTCAGGAAACCTTGGCTGAGTAAATGAATGAGAGAAAGCTATAGGAAATATAACCACCAAGAAACCAAATCTTGGGGTGGGTGTTTAAGTATTGCGAAAAGCAGACAGACCCCCTTATTTAAAAATTTCATGGGTATTAGAAAGCTAAGAGGGAATAATACATTAGCTTTCTGAATACCTTCATTGCATATCTTCTCTTCCCCTTAATCAATTTAGAATACACTGTATCTTTTTTTTTCTTGCTCTATCTCAGAATATAGTGTATCTTTAAGTAGCTGAAAAAGCTTTGTGTTCTGTATGCCTACTGTGGAATCCTCCCAATGGGCTGATAAACATTTTACATTCACAGGCAGGTGTTTTTATCAAGTCCTATGTAATGATCTAAATTGACTTTCTGTAATGTTCCATGCAGGTCTGTAACAGAGGTCACAAAAAGAATCAGCCCCTTTTGTTTACACTTGGAGAAATCTTATCTTCTCCGGGAATGTCTGGAACTTAAGAAACAAAGCATGCAGTGTGACTTTTGAAACAGCCTTGCTTTGGGAAGATTCATTTCTGAAGTTATATTTCCTGTCTTACAAATGAGCCAGTTCCTCCACCCCCCTTCAGCTAGTGACTCAGATCAGAAAGAATAGGACAGAAAGAAAAAGAGCCCTGTGAGTCTTCCCCATGGCATTACGAGCTGTCCTTTTGTTCATTCATTCATTCATTCATTCAATAGATATTAGTAGAGCAAGCTGTCCTAGGCACCGAGGAGTCAGGGGACATGAGACAGGTGAGGTCATGGCCCTCTTGGAGCTGGGGTGACATGAAGATGGGGAACTTGGCACACAGAGCCCTCAGTCAAAGCCATAGTGTGGCTGCTGATCACATTCCTTCATTGGACCAGTACCTCTGGGCCGAGGGACTTATTTAGCCGGTAAAAGTGTGCAATGAAGATTCTAGGGTATGACATCTGGCTGGACAAAGGGGGCCAGTGAGAGGACAAGGAAGTGGAAGAGCACCCAGAGCACTTGCAGTTTATTTATTTTACTCTGTGTAGCATCAAAGGGTTTATTTGGAAATTAGGTGTATCATAAAGTTTATAATATTTTATAAAAGTTTATAAAACAAATTTTGCAACTGACTTTTTTCTCCTGCTCACCATTTTCAAGTTGTTCTCATTTCTTGGACAGAATAGTTGTATCTCTTTTTTTTTTTATTTTTATTTTTGTACCCGGCCGCCCGCACCCCGGCCTCTAGTTGTATCTCTTTCTGAGCTGGTAACAGATGGCTTTTGCTCAGTGTTCAGTAAAGAACAAGTTTTGGGATCTCAAAGTGTTCAGTTGATCATATTTCCATTCATTAATTACCTTTTTAATTTTTAATTTATTGGCCCTGGCCAGTCAGATTGGCTCAGTTGTATAGAGCGTCAGCCCATTGTGTGGATGTTTTGGATTCAATTCCTGGTCAGGGCACACAGGAGAAGCAACCATCTGCTTCTTCACCCCTCCACCCTCCTTCTCTCTCCCTGTGTTTGTGTCTCTGCTTTCCTCCTGCAGCCGTGGCTTGATTGATTCAAGCGCATTGGTCCCGGGTGCTAAGGATGGCTCATGAAGCCTCCGCCTCAGGCGCTAAAAAGAGCTCAGTTGTAAGCCTCAGCCCCAGTCGGGATGCATACAGGAGTCTGTCTCTCTATCTCCCCTCCTCTCACTTGGAAAAGAAGAAGAAAAAATATATTTTTTAATTGAGGTGAAATTAATATAACAAAAGTAATCCTTTTAAAGTGAAGAATTCAGTGAAGTTTAAGTACATCCACAATTTTGTGGAACCACCGCCTCTGTGTAGTTCTAGTGTTTTCATCACCTAAAAGAAAATCTGGGCCTGACCAGGCGGTGTCGCAGTGGATAGAGCGTTGGACTGGGATGCAGAAGACCCAGGTTCAAGACCCTGAGGTCGCCAGCTTGAGCGCGGGCTCATCTGGTTTGAGCAAAAGCTCACCAGCTTGAGTCCAAGGTCACTGGCTCAAGCAAGGAGTTATTCGGTCTGCTCAAGGCCCATATGAGAAAGCAGTCAATGAACAACTAAGGTGTCAAAATGAAAAAACTGATGATTGATGCTTCTCATCTCTCTCCGTTCCTGTCTGTCCCTATCTATCCCTCTCTCTGACTCTCTGTCTCTGTAAAAAAAAAAAAAAAAGAAAGAAAATCTAGTATGCATGATGGAATTGCTCCCCACCTCTTCCCCACACCCCTTGCTCCTTTCCCCCTAGCTCCCACCAGGGCAACTTTGGCTCAAGTCTCAGAAATGCCCAGCAAACTCTCAGAACAGCAAGCTGGCATTAAGATGGATCCAGGGTGGGGTCATTCACTAGGGTCTCTCCCAACTAGGTGGTAGTAAAATTCCTGTGTAAAATGATCTTATGGTGAGAAAGTGGAGGGCTGGGAGGTGATGAGGAGCAGTGGGGTGGGCTTGGTGCCCTGAGGAGAAAGGAGGTAGTGACTGAGTTTATAGGCTGGATAGGGTGCTGAGGGCCAAAGCCTGCAGCTGGGAAGAACTCAGGGAGACCTAGGCTGGGTGACACTCAGCCAAGCTGTTTGCATGTTCTATCCAACAGGGTTTCAGAGAGCCTGCATCCTAATGGTGGCTCAGACCAATTGGTCTCCCTCCCTGAGGGCTGCTGCAACAAAGTGGTAAAAACTGGGTGGCCTAGAACAGCAGGAATGTGTCACAAGGCAGGATGCAGGAGTCCAAGATCAGGGGCTGGCAGGGCTTGGCACCTTCTGGAACCTGTAGGGTAGACCCTTTCTGCCTCTTCAAGTTTCTGGTCGCCTCAGACATTCCCTGCTTGATGGCATTGTCACTCTACAATCTCCACATAGTGTTCTCCCTGTGTCTCAATATTGTCTTTTGCTCTGAGGGTATCCATCTCTGTGTCCCAAGTCCCCCTTATTATAAGGATATGGGTCATACTGGAGGAGGACCCATCTGAATGCCCTCATAGCCTGATCACATTTGTAGAGGCCCTATTTTCAAATAAGGCCACATTCTGAGGTACTGGGGGTTAAGACTTCAATATGTCTTTTCTTGGGGACACAGTTTATCCCATAACACTGGAAGGAGAGGTCCTTGTATCAGGCTGGGAAGTTGAGGCCAGGGCTGCCTCTTTAGGTAGGGAGATGGTCCTGAGAGCGGAAGTGCACAGGGCTTGGGACACGGGACACAGCACAGCGTCCCAGGCCCTTTCCCTGTTTCATCCTCTGGCAGGGCCACTTACCACAGTGATTTCTTTGCAGGAGCTGACAAATATCCCTTTGTTCTCTGGGCCTGGAACTGTACCTGCACTGGGGATAGGGCAGGGAACTTGACAGTGTCCCCATTGTCCCAGTACACACATTCCATTGCAGGGTAGGGGAGGCACAAGGGCAGGCTCTATAAGTGCAGCCTGGGCGCTGGGAGGTGGCAGCCCTGGGTGCTGCAGGGACCCCCAAGGACTGATAGCCTGGCCTCTTGCAGGTTCATGGGTGGAGGTGGTGAGAGCTGCAGCCTCATTGCCGAAGGCCTCAGCACGGCCCTGCAGCTGTTCGATGACTTCAAGAAAATGCGAGAGCAGATGTGAGTGTGCCCAGCGTGTGGGGCTCATGTCCCGAGCTGGTCTCTGTCCACTTGGCTCAGTACCCTCTTTGCCTGTTGCAGGACTCCACCCCCTGCCTCACACTGGGGAGTTGGGGCTGGGAATCGGGAGTAGTCCCCTGGCTGGTGCTCAGTCTCAGTGTCCTCATTAGGAGGAGGGGTCTGGCTCCTATCTCCCCTGCCAGTTAGGCCACTTAGAGGGAGTCAGGAACCTCATAGCCTCAGTGTTCTCAGCTATAAAACGGAGCCTTTCTTCCTGACTGCCTATTGGGCAGAGTACTTGCACCTCTGCTGTGCTCAGTCTGGGTCCTTTTTTGGGACGTTGTTGCCACCTGCTCCACATCTTCCCTTGTTCCTGGCAGTGGCCAGACACACCGCGTATGCCTCCTTATCTGTAACTCGCCCCCATACCTGCTGCCCGCTGTCGAGAGCACCACGTACTCTGGGTGCACAACGGAGAGTCTCGTGCAGAAGATCGGGGAGGTGAGGACTCCTGGGTCTGAGGGAGGAGTGGCTGGACTCCCAGGTCTGAGGGGAGGGGCCAGGGATCCAGACTCCGGGGTCTGAGGGATGGGGAGGGGCCGGGCTGGACATCCAGAGAATAGAATGGTCCAAGACTCCGTGGCCAGCTCTGCTTATGTCTGTTGGAAAAACTAGAACCCAGAATCCCCTGGGGCAGCTAGTACAGGCAACATGGTCCCCTGTCCCAAAGGGGAATTTGGTTTTAGGGCCCTTGCCATCGTTGCTCAGCTGGTGTGTGGTAGCCTTGGGGTGGGCCCTGCAGCCGGTCCTGAGTACTTGTGCCCTCCTTCAGCGAGGGATCCACTTCTCCATTGTGTCTCCTCGGAAGCTACCTGCCCTACGGCTTCTGTTCGAAAAGGCAGCCCCCCCGGCCATGCTGGAGCCACTGCAGCCACCAGCAGATGTGAGCCAGGACCCACGGCACATGGTGCTGGTGCGGGGGCTTGTGCTGCCGGGTGAGGCCAGGCGCTGAGGGGTGTGGGGGTGTCCTTGCCAGCTGACTTTCTCTGACTTGGATTTTCTTTCCCTCTCAAACCCCTTCTCACGGGGCGTGATCGTCCATCCTTGGCTGTCAGTCGGGGGTGGTTCAGCCCCAGGCCCCCTCCAGCCAAAGCAGCCCGTCCCCCTGCCTCCAGCCCCCCCCTCAGGCTCTGCGCTCTCAGCAGCCCCCCAGCAGCCTCTGCCCCCTGTCCCCCAGCAGTACCAGGTATGGACATCACCAGGAAAGGGGTGTGCTTCTGGGGCCTTGAGGGAGCCCTGGCCCCTTGGAAGAGACCTAGTTTTAGGTCGGGGCTTGTGGGGTGATAGGAGTCTCCTTTGAAACATAAGAAGAGTGGGACTCTTGGGGCTGAGGAATCGTGTCACTGTGGGGCGATGGGAGTTATGAGCTCCTGCGATACTAGAGTCAGGGTGCCTGTGCCTTGTGGGGGTGTAGGTGGTGTGGCTCCGTGTGACTCCAGGACTGCAGTACATGGTCCTCATCAGTCCCTGCCCTCTGTACCCAGGTCCCTGGAAACCTGAGCGCAGCTCAAGTAGCTGCCCAGAATGCAGTGGAGGCCGCCAAGAACCAGAAGGCTGGGCTGGGCCCTCGCTGTGAGTCCTGGGGCGAGGATATAGCTGGGCAGACGGCCATCAGGCCTCTCTCCACGCACACCTGGCCCACCTCTTCCCTTGGTTTCTCCCACAGTCTCGCCTATCAACCCTCTCCAGCAAGCGGCTCCAGGAGTGGGTTCCCCCTTCAGCCAGGCCCAGGCCCCTCCACTGCCCCAAGGTCCCCCTGGTGCCCCCAAGCCATCCCCTGCTTCCCAGACCAGCTTGGTCTCCACAGTGGCCCCTGGTCAGGGCCTGGCCCCCACTGCACAGCCTGGGGCACCATCTATGGTAGGTGCCTGCATGCTTCCTGCTCACTGCTCCTCTCCTCCCCCCTGACTGCCCTAGACTGGCACAGTGCCAAGGACAAGCAGTTTACCTGTTTGAAGGGGGCCCAAGGGAATGGGGTCTTGTTGTTCTGGGTCCTTGGGGGCTATATAGACAACACTGAGATTAGTGGGTCTGGGAATGGAGTCGTGGGGCTTGTGGTTCCTGGTGGCTGAAGATTGTTCTGAGGACTCCATGAGTTCCTGTCCTGAGAGTCCTAGAATCCTCCACGATCAGAGTGTTTATATCCCAGGGACAGCCACATGGTTTTCTGGCCACGGGTATGTAGAGGAAGAGGCCTTTGTCCCATTCTTGCTGACCTGCCCTGTCAGGGCCACCCAGGAGATGGTCTGACCTGCTCTGTTGTCTTCTTTCTTCCCCTCTGGCAGGCAGGCACAGTGGCCCAAGGTGGGGTGAGTGGTCCTTCCCCTGCTCAGCTAGGGCCCACGGCCCTTGGTGGGCAGCAGTCAGTCTCCAACAAACTCTTGGCCTGGAGTGGGGTCCTTGAGTGGCAGGAGGTGAGTTGGCTTGAGGAGCCGTTGGGCAGCTGGATCTCATAGGGCTGGACCTGGTGGGGTGCAGGGCGAGACTGGGGCCGCACAGGGTCATGGACTTGTGGTCCAAGATAGTCCTCAGGAAACATGGAATTGGTAGCCCAGATGTGAGACTAAAGAGGTAGTGAGACTTGTATTACAGGTGGAAACCCCGAACTTGCAAGTCTCAAGTTCGGGGTCCAGCCGGGCCTAGGGGATTGTGGCATCTAGGAGACAAAGGGTTGTGTGATTTGGGGGCAAGAGGAGAGCTCAACATTTGTAGAAGGCTAGAGTATTATGGGATTGATAGTATGGAGGAGGGGCCCAGGGCTCTTGGGACTTAAATTGGAGGAGATCTAGAGCTTTGAGGCTCCCCGGGGTTGAGCAGGAAGGGTTGAGGAGACTGAGACCCGGGGCCCTTCTTATTGTGATGTGCCGTTCTTTCCCTCTCAGAAGCCCAAACCTGCCTCGGTGGATGCCAACACCAAGCTGACACGGTCACTGCCTTGTCAGGTCTATGTGAATCATGGCGAGAACCTGTAGGTGACTGTCAGGGGGCGGGGCAGGCTGGGATTTGCATCTTCCTGATATCTCTCTTGGCATCATCCCCAGGAAAACAGAACAGTGGCCTCAGAAGCTGATCATGCAGCTCATCCCCCAGCAGCTGCTGGTGAGTGGCAGGCAGGAGGGGCCCCAGCGGGTGTCGGGTCTCTTCCCTCCTCCCTTCCCTGTCCCGCCCACCTCTTCTCCCCTCCTCCCTGCCCCGCCCTGCCCACCTCTTCTCCCCTCCTCCTTCCCCACTCAACACACTGACCTCTCCATCTCCCCAGACAACCCTGGGCCCTTTGTTCCGGAACTCAAGGATGGTCCAGTTCCATTTCACCAACAAGGACCTGGAGTCCCTCAAAGGCCTCTACCGCATCATGGGCAATGGCTTTGTGAGTCCTGAGTTGGGCCGGCCCAAGGGAGCTGACTCCCCTGTCCCTTTGGGCCCAAAGGAGCTGTTTTTGATGGTTGGGTGGGCTTTGTGAGCTTGGGCTCCTCAGCTCTCTTCCACAGCCTTACTCTGTTTTGTAATTATAATATGCATCAGATGGAAGCCCATCCTGTGTTAAATGTGACAGGAGCAATTGGGAAGAAGTTGGCTCCGACAGGTTTACTGGGTATATTGCTTTTTTGGGACTGAGAACAGAAACTTATTCTCTCATATTTCTGGAAGCTAGAAGTCTGAAATCAGGGTGTTAGCAGGGCCACGCTCTCTGAAGCCTCCAGGGGAGGACCCCTCATGGTCTCTTGCCATGGGTAGCCCTGGTGTTGTTGGCTTCAGACAGCAGAACTCCAGTCTCTGCCTCCATCTTTCCACAGCCATCCTCCCTCTGTGCCTGGGCCTTCACGGGGCATGTTCCTCCTTGTTTGTGTGCAGTTTTCTTTTAAGGACACCAGTTCTTGGAGTCGGGCTGCTCTGATGACTTCATCTTAACTCATTACATTTACACAGTGCTGGCACATTCACAGGTGCCGAGTGTTGGCACTTTGTGTATTTTTAGAGGACAGTTCAACTTATGGTCCTGAGGGCAGGCCTCCCTGCATAGGACTAGATCCAGTTACTGAATGCATCCTGAGGACCTGCCAGTTTTCCAGGAGAGGGGGCTTTTAGTGGCTTACCTCATAGAATCCTCAGGAAAATTCTGCAAAAAGGTGATCCTGAGAGTTAGGAATGCTTCTGGCTCTAAATAACCTAAACCTCAGCAGCACAGTTTTTAGAAGAAATAGATAATTGCGGTGGGGACCTAAAACAACAGTCATCTCTCAGGGTTCTGTGGGACGACTGGGCTCAGCTGGGCTTGTCTTGGTTGGAAGCTTTTGTGGGGTTGCCATCAGATGGTGGCTGAGACTGGTCATTTGAGAGTATGAAAGGGCTGGAGGCCCCAGATTCACTCACAAGGCTGTCAGCAGGGGGCTCGCTTGGCTGGGCCATTGGAGCACCTGCATGTCGCCTTTGCATTCGACTTGGGCTTCCTCACAGCATGGCAGCTGGGTTCTGAGAGGGATGTCCCCAAAGCAAGCATTGTACAAGCAGGTGTTTATTTTTGACAAACAACAGGACGTCCAGTGGTAGGCAGCTATTGGGGTTAGTTTTGTAGCTCCATGACATGTGGGCCAAGATTCTCTTGGCTTCTCTCAACAAGAGGGCTCTTGAAGCTCCAGGAATCTTGTATGACTAGATGCAGGAAGCCAAGAAGAAAGTATGGCATCCATCCATCTGGTATTTCCATCTCTTCAGGAAAGCAGACATATCCCCACACCCCAAGCATCTTCTGGGCCAGATCCAGGGCACTGGGTCCTGGATACGTGGCTCCCTCAAGCAGAATTGGGGTTCTCTACACAAGGGAGAGGGGCAGGTGGATCTTGGGTGGGCAGCTAGCAGGGTCTGCCTCAGATGAGGAACCAAGGCTCAGAGAAGTAAACTCACTTGGCCAAGGTCCCCGAGGTGGGACCTCAGCCTCATCAGCCCCTCCTCCTTCAAGAGCCCCTGATCTGAGCGTTTGTGTATTGTGGCCTCACTTCACATTTGCTAATGTTTTCTTTTTGTTATTTTTTCAAAGTTAGAAGCAGGGAGGTAGTCAGTCAGACTCCTGCATGTGCCTGACCAGGATCCACCCCGGCATGCCCACCAGGGGGCGATGCTCTGCCCATCTGGGGCTTTGCTCCCTTGTAGCCAGAGCCATTCAAGCACCTGAGGCAGAGGCCATGGTGCCATCCTCAGCCCCCACATTTGCTAATGTTTCTGGGCACTTCCTGGGTGTTTGGCTGCTGGCAGGATCCCTGACATATCTGAACACATCCCACAGTCACAGCAACCTGTGATGTTAGCACTGCTGTCCTCAGGTCTCACTGGCAGGGACTGAGTCTGGGAAGAGTGTGGTCACCCCTTAAGGGTCTCTTGGATCTCCTAGGTCAGATGTATCAACCATCGCCATTGATTATGTACTTCAGGTGCCATTTCAGTGTTGAAGCCCCTCCTAAGCCATGAATGCTCCCAGCAGCTCTTAGGAGTGCAGCCCCATGAGGTGGGGGGTGAAGGTGGAGGTAGAGGGTCAGGATTGGAGCTAGGAGCCAGCCCCATGTTTGGGGCGCTTTCTGTCTGCTCCCTCCCTCCATCAGCAAGTGCCCCAGCCTCACCCCATCCTTGTGGGCACTTAGCTCTGGAGCAGCCTCAGGCAAAGCTTTAATCTCTTCAGCCTTTCAGAGCAGAAACCATAGCGATCCTTGACTGTGGGGCTTCTAGAACCTTCTTGAACGGGGGGGGGGTGGTGCAATACCTCCTCAGGGTACGACCGTTTCTGATTCTCTACCCCCAACCCAGGCGGGCTGCGTACACTTCCCCCACACGGCCCCCTGTGAGGTCCGTGTGCTCATGCTCCTATACTCCTCCAAGAAGAAGATCTTCATGGGCCTCATCCCCTACGACCAGAGCGGCTTTGTCAATGGCATCCGTCAGGTCATCACCAACCACAAGCAGGTGCAGCAGCAGAAGCTGGAGCAGCAGCGCGGGGTGAGTGAAGCAAGTCCCCTGCCCTGTCCCTGTCCCCTTTTAGCACCGGCCCACCTGGGCCCCAAAGCTTATGGCCAACCCCCCCCCCCCAAGACCCCCTCAGGGTTCCAGTGCCAGGCGCTTAACTCCTCTCGCAAGACACGGCCACCCAGGTTCAGTCCCATTACCACCTTTTCTTGCCAACTTGCTCTCCCCTTTCAGTGTCCTTGTGGAATCCCCTCTTGGGGACCTGGGAACGTAAAGCTTACTTCTCAGATCCCCCCCTTTCAAAGAAGTGTTACCAGCTCCTTACAGGTTCCCCCTCAGGGCTCAGATGCTCCCCGACATGTGGGGTGACCCTCTCAGATGCACCCCATACCCAGTCACTGACTGCTCCCTTTCTTTCCATACAGATGGGGGCACAGCAGGCACCCCCCGGGCTTGGCCCGATTCTGGAGGACCAGGCAAGGCCCTCTCAGAATATGGTGAGAACAAGGCCAGCAGGGTCCAGGCCAGGGTGGGGGAGGCCCCAGAGGACACCACTGTTCCTACCTAGCTGTGGAGGCTGAGGCCTCTGGTGTCTCTGTTCCTTACCCTGTCTCTTCCTACCAGCTCCAGCTCCGCCCGCCGCAGCCCCAGCCTCAGCCTCAGGGCACTGTGGGGACCTCTGCAGCCACAGGGCAGCCTCAGCCTCCCAGCGCTGTCCAGGCCCCCCCAGGCCCTGCCCAAGGCCCTCCTGGAACGGCTCCTGGCCCGCCCCCTCCTGGACCTCTCCTTCGGCCCCAGAACCCTGGAGCCAACCCGCAGCTGCGGAGCCTCCTCCTCAACCCCCCTCCGGTGAGATTTGGGTTGGGGGCAGCTGGGAACATGGGTCCTGGGCTGTAACAGTGCTAGACCTTTTATCTTGGAGGAGGGTGGTTGGCTTGATCAAGAGGTATGAGTAGAGCCCTACCATTGGCTCCAGGCCCACCAGCTCCTTTCTGTGTCTTCCATGGGCTTCTGCTGAGACCCCTTTGAAGAAACACCCTATACAAATGACGGGCTGAGACATTTTATGAGCAGCTTCTGTGCGGGAAGCTACATGATGGTGCGGGGTCCCCTCCCTGGGGGCCTCTGAGCTGCTGCTTTTGTTTCCCCAGCCCCAGACTGGGGTGCCCCCACCACAGGCTTCCCTCCACCATCTCCAGCCACCAGGGGCCCCTGCACTGCTGCCCCCACCACACCAGGGCCTGGGGCAGCCCCAGTTGGGACCCCCCCTCCTGCACCCGCCCCCTGCCCAGTCCTGGCCTGCACAACTTCCCCCGCGGGCTACACTGCCAGGTAAGGAGGTCCGGGGGAGGCCAGGGGTCTGGACTGAGTATCCCAGGAGCCCCTGGGCTCCTGGGAAGTAAACTCCTAAGACACAAGAAGAGTAGATCCCCTCCTTGGCTCAGAGGACCAAGTACCTAGGGGGCAAGAGCTCATTCCCTTTCTGCCTGTTCTCTGGGGTTTGTTGAGAAATGTAGTCTTAGGGCCCAAGAGGTATTTGGGGGTATGGGCTCCCAAAGGCTTAGGGGAAACAGTACACTTCTGTCCAGATGGAGCCAGAAAGTGCTTCTAATGGGTCCCACCAGTGCTTCTTAGACAAATTAGTGCCTTGGACTCCCAGAGGAGGAGGGAGAAAGCAGTCCCAGGGCCCTCCAGGACCCCAGGGACTACTGGGAGATGCAGTCCATTCCCCATGCCCCCCAGGTCAGATGCTGCTGAGCGGGGGTCCCCGGGGCCCAGTCCCCCAGCCGGGCCTGCAGCCCAGCGTCATGGAGGACGACATCCTCATGGATCTCATCTGAATCCCCGACACCAAATAAAGTTCCTTTTAACACACGCCCCGGCTCCCGTCACTGACATCCCCCAGGACTGGGCAGGAAGAGACAGGGGGGTGACATCTCTGTCCTTGCTCTTGCTTCAGCAGACATCACCAGGGCCCCAGGCTGATGAAGCCTGGGCCTCGGCAGTGAGTCAGGCAGTCTGGTACAGCCTGGCTCGTGGAGACGCGGAGGCAGGCAGGCTGTGCTCACAGGACCACGTGTTCTCGTGGAAGTAGAAAGGGTGCAGGGTGCCTGGAAGTGGCCTCTGTACCTGCTGGGCTCAGCAGTACTGGGAGAGAAGCAGGAGTTGGTGAGGCCAGGAAGGCCATCAGTGTGGAAGAAGCAGAAACAAATACGCGGAGGCAGGAGAAAGCGTGGGGCATTTGGGGTAGCACGTGGGTCAGCGCTTCTGGAGTGTGAGCACAGGGTGAGGGGGCCCGGGGATGGGCAGGTTCCAGGTTGGGCGGGGCTCAGGATCCAAACTAAGCGGCTCATGGTTTGTCCTGGGGACGCAAGAACCACAGGATGCCATGAGCAGGGCGTAGGCTCTGGTTGGTCAGGAGTTAGAGAAGCAGGGAGGAGGCTCAGGTGGTGGTTCTGGGGCGAGGAGAGCACAGAGGCCTGGGCAGGAGGGGCGAGGCTGGGACTGGTGTGCCCTGTGAAGGAAGCTAGGGGTGTGGGGGACATTGAGGCCAGCCCCCAGGACCTGTCCTGAGTGCTGCTGGTAAATGGTGGGAGCTGCCCTGAGTTATGAGCTGGGAGAAGGAGCTAGTAGTGAATGCTGATGGTCCAAGGTATGTCCAAGTAACAGCTGCTGTGTTGGGAACTCATGATGTGTCCTTAGGAGACGGTGTATGTTTGGTGGTTGAAGTTATAGGAGTAGACGAGATCACATGTGGAGAAAGGGCAGGCCCAGATCCTGATCAGAGGCTGACCTTCCGGGGCTTTGGACAGAAGGGCAGGGGGCGTCCCTGAGATAGACAATCTGGCAGGAAGTGGTTTTGAGATGTGGTAAGGCAAGAAGTGGGAAGGATGGCCTCAGAGAGACGTCTGGGAGGTGGGCACAGGGGGCTGTGGCATGTGGTGGTCTCCCTGAAGACTGTAGACCACTGCTTCTCAGCGTGGTCCACACCTGGACCACCAGCATCTGCATTGTTTGGGACACTGGTTAATGTGATTCCCAGGTCTGGCCCGGGAGAGAGGTTGCAGTGTGGTGGCCCATAGGTCACTCTACAGATGAGTTTTTTTTGGCCTTTTCTGTGTTAGCTACTTGCAAGTTTTTTCTAATGAGTTAGTTATAGAAATCAGGATGATTCTCTCTCTTAAACACACACACACACACACACACAAATACAAATAAACACACACAGAACTATAGTCTTCGCTTCTCTTGATGAGTCTGAAGATCTGATACCCCTGGGCTTGCCCTTCTGCCTAACAACAATGGTCTGGAGCTGCCCTTTTTGATGGAGCATGTGCTCTCTAGTTCGCCACTGTCCCCACCACTCCCTCTTGCTCCCCCACCTTTGTCACTGGGCTCGCCCTGTGGTTGTTCCTGTGGTAGCATGCAGAGGAAAGTGAAATCTTTCTTGTACCCATGTCTCTATCAAAAGTGGCACAACCAAAGAGAGAACGAGAGGGCCCCGTGTTTCGAAAAAAATGGGAGCGAGACTATTTCTTTGTGGAAGTGAAGAACATGCCTATGTGTTTAATATGCAAAAATATCATGTCTGTGTTGAAAGAGTACAACCTGAAACGTCATTATGAATCAAAGCACAGTAAGAGCTACGACCAGTATACAGAGCAGACGCGAGATGAGATACTGAATGAACTGAAAAAGGGCCTCAAATGTCAATAGGGTTTGGAAAGCCAACAATAGACATGACAAGGCTGCCACATGCAGTCTGAAAATGATGTGAAAAGAATTACCTGGGCATTAGAACCTCCCACAGTCAGCGAGTTCATAAATGAGCAGAATGACGTGACCTGGAAAGAAACACATCTGGTTAGGCCGTTATTTAAGTCTAAAATGCATTTATTTGCATTGCACCATGTGTTGAGAAATCAGAAGATTTACCAGTACAGGTGCTCGAAAATCAAATCAATTGTGGCCTTTTCTATCCTTGTGTATGAACTCTTTCCACCCAGCTAGCTTTATTTATTTGTGACGTTGAGAATTTTCATGTGACCGAAGAAGTCTGTGACGTGGTGCCTAGACAGGCCGAACACGGGGAAAGGACTTATTTTTGTGTGTGTGTTGACAGGAATGGAACGTTTTATAGACAGGTCAGAATTCCTAAGCACAGCTACAGACAGTTGTGGTTATCTAAAGACCTGTGTCACAGGGAAACTTGTCAGGACAGCATAATCCAAGGTGGCAACATTTGGCAAGGACACAGAAGTCAGGTGATGGTATCAATCACCTGGAATCGCCTGGTGCTGAGAAAGTGGAACACACTGAGCATCCTTGATGTGCCTATGTACTGTAATTACGGGCAGGCTGATGGTGAACTTGACTCATTGAACTCCACACAAGTTCTGTGACCTGGTTGTCACGCGAAGAAGTCAGAACTGTTGAAATCTATCTACTTGGTTCATTTCAGGTGAGGCAAAAGCCATATACCTTGGTTCCCCTGAAGAGGTCAGCCAAAGACTTTGGGTCAAGGTTATGACTCTTCTGAACACTCATTTCTCCGCAAGGACATTCACAGCTACTTGAATGTATGATTGATTGTGTTGGCCCAGTCCTGGCGAAAATGGGGAAGCCACTGGCAAGGATGTCTGACTCTATTTCTTTTGCTGCGGTTGGTTTCCAGAAATGAAAGACATGGCCCAGATTGTATTGACCCAAAGGTTCTCTGCATCCAGACTGTGAAAATGAAGTAAGGCTGTACAGTTTGTCTTTGTTGGTACATGTAAGTCATGTGAATGCAGACCACACACAGTGGTTATTGAACTACAGTGCAATAGGGTGCTAGCTCCCAAGTGTGGAAGGTCTCAGCCCTGCAACTCTCCAGTAATTGTCCTGAATCTCTGAGTTGGGAGGTTCCCAAGCTTGTGAACAGGAATTTTCTGTCATGAAACTGAATCAAATTATTAACACTGCTCCCGGGATTCAAGGTTGAATTCTCTAGTGCCCATCCCACCGCACCGCCCAGGCCTGATGCTGACGTCTAGCTACGGAAGGGATGCTGTCAGCCTTCCGACTTCAACTCAGAGGAGCAAAAGAATTACGAGAGAGAAAATTTTAGTAATTAAATCTATTTTTCAATTTGTATTTTTTCAACTTTGAATTTGAAATATAAGCTCCAGTACCAAACATGTTTGTATTATGTTCCATGCATTCACCATAGTTCAGTAAAGATGCAGTTTGATTATACTTCTGGCCGTTGACTTTTCTTATACCTGGCTAGTTCACTCATTTATGTGGCCCGCCTGGCTCTTGTAGGCATTTGAGTTTCTGATCCCTGCCCTAGAATTGTTGAGTTGAGTCTGGGGGAAGGGGGGGAGGAGACTGGGGACTTTGAACAGCTTCCTAGGTGATTCTCACACAAACAATACATGGAATAGGAGACAATGGTGGTAGCTGATGAAGGGAAAGGACTGTGGGTGAGGTTTCCCAGGCAGTGTGTGTAGCAGGGGTTTCTGAAAACTCAGATGACTTCACGGACCAGGCAGGTGATGGAAATGTGTGAAGCGGGCGGGTGTAAGACAATAGGGAATGATGGGGACTGTGGCAAACTTGGAGAGTGCTTGCCCCGCCTAAAGGCATTCAAATTAAAGACAAAACACACTGTGAGGACAAAACAAAACCCTGCTGGTGAGTCCAGTGAGGCTATTGGGCTGCCATTTTGTGACCTCTGGAAGGAAGAGAAGACGTGAGGACAAGTTACAGAGCCCTGAGAAAGACTCACATCTGAGTGTTGGGCAGGGAGCCAGAAGACAAAAGGACCAGGCAAGTGTATTCTGGAAGCTTGAGTGTTATTGAGGAAAGTGGTCAACTGTGTGCAAAGCCACCAAAAGCGGAAGAAGACAAGCAGAGAGCAGCCAGCTGTTGCCACCGGGGTGGAGATTACCCTGCAGGGAAACACAGGCTTGGGTCTGGGACAAATTGATGGAAAATAAATGTTTCCGGTCACTGGTTGGGCCATTTCCAGCCAGCGAGGCCCTATTGACTTCAACACCCAATTAGATGAACCTAAGGGATTGTTAGGCTGTGATCACAGATGCCTAGTCACAGGGTGAGGCAGAAGAAAGCCCAGGGTTATTCGGGTGCCCGAAGGGTGAGGCAAAATTTAGAACTCACTTCCCCATTTCACAGTCCAGGTAAAGGTGATAGGCGGACGCACTTCACATGCCTATGAGAACCAGCCAACATCAACAGCGAGTCTTTTTGGAAGTTTTTCTCCACGTGCCAGGCACTGTTAAAACTTAAGTGTATGCCTGACCAGGCGGGGTGTATGCCTGACCATGGTGTTGCAACGGCAACGAAAAACTAATGATTGATGCTTCTCACCTCTCTCCGTTCCTGTCTGTCTGTCCCTATCTATCCCTCTCTCTGACTCTCTCTCTCTCTGTTCCTGTAAAAAAACAACAACAAAAAAAAAACTTCTTAAGTGTAGAAAATAGTGAACATCTTAGAAAAGCACGTTTAAAATTTCAGCTCGGCACTGACTAGCTCTGTGGCTTTGGGCAGGTCCCCGTTCCTCCGGGGCTCAGTTTCCCCATATGTCAAGAAGTGACTTCTCTATAGAATTGGGCACCTGGCAGGCTCATCATAATCTACACCAGAGAGCTGCTCTTTGACACCGTGGTCATTACTGGCCCAGCGCGCTCTTAGAGGGCAGGTATGTTGGGTAAAATTTGGCAAGATCAGAGTGTCCCTGAAGGTTGTGATTGGGTGGGTAACTGGTTGGAAATACTTTTTTTTTTTAACTTTATTTTATTTATTCATTTTAGAGAGGGGAGAGAGAGAGAGAGAAAGGGGAGAGGAGCAGGAAGCATCAACTCCCATATATGCCTTGACCAGACAAGTGCAGGGTTTTGAACCGGCGACCTCAGCATTCCAGGTCGACATTCTATCCACTGCGCCACCACAGGTCAGGCGAAACATTTCATTTTTGACCAATTTGTTTTTGGACCATGCATCTAGAGCTGGAAGCAGGACTGGGAGAAGCATGAGAGTCCTCCCAAAGAAGCAGGTCTAGCAAATGTGGCAGAACATTAATTGAAAGAAAAAAAAAAAAGATGGCAGAAATGCTAAAGCACCAACACATTGTACTGCTCACAAAAATTAGGGGATATTTCATTGCTTTATATTCATTTTGAAATATCCCCTAATTTTGTGAGCTGTATAGTTATGAACCAGTTGTGGGTGAGAGAAAATGCCCACTGATGGCCTCTGTAGAGAAACATGGTGAGAAAAGTGACAGCTTCTGAAAAGGTATACAGTGGTACCTTGAGATACAAATTTAATTCGTTCTGTAACTGAGATCATAAGTCAACTTGTATATCAAACTGCCAATACTGGACCCGTGTGCCAACTAGCGGCAGCTTCCCGAATCATGACTTATTTTGGAATTTAGCTCCTATTTCGAACAAAAATAAGGACTGAGTTGCAGCTTGTATCTTAAAAAAAGGTATGTTGGTCTGTTCATATCTGAAGGTACCACTGTATTTGTCTCACGGTACACAAAATTCACAATGTAGGTTTTCCTTCTTGAGTTTTTTAAAAAAATAGATTTTTTTTTTTTTTTTGTATTTTTCTGAAGTGAGAAGTTGGGGAGGCAGAGAGACAGACTCCAGCATGCGCCCGGCCGGGATCTACCCGACATGCCCACCAGGGGGCGTTGCTTGGCTATCTGGAGCATTGCTGCATTGCAACTGGAGCCATTCTAGCTCCTGAGGTTGAGGCCATGGAGCCTTCCTCAGCGCCCGGGGCCAAGTTTGCTCCATTGGAGCCTTGGCTGTGGAAGGGAAAGAGAGAGACAGAGAGAAAGGAGAGGGGGAGGGGTGCAAAAGCAGATGGGCACTTCTGTGTGAACTGGCCAGTAATCGAACCCAGGACATCCACACACCAGTCCGATGCTCTACTGCTAAGCTACCTGGCCAGGGCCTAAAAAATTGATCTTAAAAATGTATTGAGTTACATACAGCCTGACCAGGCTGCGGCGCAGTGGGTAGAGTGTCGGACTGGGATGTGGAAGACCCAGGTTCGAGACCCCGAGCTCGCCAGCTTGAGTGCAGGCCCATCTGGCTAGAGCAAAAGCTCGTCAGCTTGGACCCAAGGTCGCTGGCTCCAGCAAGGGGTTGCTCGGTCTGCTGAAGGCCCGTGGTCAAGGCACATGTGAGAAAGCAAACAATGAACAACTAAGGTGTTGCAACCGCAACGAAAAACTAATGATTGATGCTTCTCACCTCTCTCCGTTCCTGTCTGTCTGTCCCTATCTATCCCTCTCTCTGACTCTCTCTGTCTCTGTAAAAATTAATAAAAATTTAAAATAATGTATTGAGTTACACACGTTTATAGTATCATAAAGATGAGAAAGCACCAAAATATGGGAAATAAAAAGGAAAGGCCCCTTTCACATCCATCCCTACCCCCACACGCTGAGCAAACTGCCCTACTCCCAGAGGCAGACACATCAGTCAGTTTGGCGTTTGAATTTACATGCATGTGGTTGTAGACATAGTTTATTTTTTTTTAATTTTTTTAAATTTTTTTTTAATTTTTAAATTCATTTTAGAGAGGGGACACAGAGTGAGAGAGAGAGAGAGAAAGGGAAGAGGAGCTGGAAGCATCAACTCCCATATGTGCCTTGACCAGACCAGTGCAGGGTTTTGAACTGGCGACCTCAGTGTTCCCAGGTCGTCGCTTTATCCACTGCGCCACCACAGGTCAGGCGACATATAGTTTCTTAAATGTTTTACACAAGTGGAGTACTTAATAAATAGTACATGCTAAACCAGGGGTCCCCAAACTACGCCGGCGGGCCACATGTGGCCCCCTGAGGCCATTTATCCAGCCCCCAGGCCTCCACCACACTTCCGGAAGAAGCACCTCTTTTATTAGTGGTCAGTGAGAGGAGCACAGGATGCATCCGCACCCATAGTTCCCATTGAAATACCGGTCAGTTTGTTGATTGAAATTTACTTGTTCTTTATTTTAAATATCGTATTTGTTCCTGTTTTGTTTTTTCACTTTAAAATAAGATATGTGCAGTGTGCATGAGGATTTGTTCATAGTTTTATTGATAGTCTAGCCCTCCAGCGGTCCGAGGGACTGTGAACTGGCCCCCTGTGTAAAAAGTTTGAGAACCCCCGTGCTAAACTGTACAGGTCATTCTTTGATAGGTACAAGTTCACGGAAGGGCACACCAGATAGAGGGGACAGTGTAGGCAAGACCTGGAGGCTACAGACTACGGGGCACATTGTAGGCGAGTAGATAAACAGTATTAAAGTTGTGTGTGTGTGAGTGAGAGAGAGAAAGAGGGAGATTGGTCACATCAGACTATGTTGGTATTCCCTAAGTCTCAGTGCCTTAAAGGATTGTCTCCCTTCTCCCCACCTCCACCATGACAGTCTGAGGTGTCAGGTTGGCTCTCCTCCAGCAGTGAATACGAGGTTCGGTGCTTTCATCCTGGAACTAGCCCCTTTATTTGGGCGTCTTTGGTCTCCATGGAGCGCAACCTGACTCTTACATGCCTGGGACCGGAAGTGACGTGATGACGTCTGACGCTCACACTTCTGTTCCCACAGTGAGAACGCCATAATTCCAAGCTAGTACGGGGAAAGCTGGGACAAGGGGTTTGCGAGTGCGCAGACACATCCCGGCGGCTCTGTAGACGTGTGGAGGCTGTTCCAGGGCGGATATACATTTAGATCTTGAGAGCCCTGTGCTGGGCACTTGGGGTAGAGCTGTGAATAAGCTAGATATGGTCCTTGCCCTTACGAAGCTCCCGGTCTAATGTGAGAGACACATAATTGCGAATTATGATGAGAAAACAGAAGAAAGAATATATAGCACTTGGAAAGCGTGCATCAGCCAGACCTTTATTTTTAGACATTATTTTGTAATTGCAAACAACAAAAACACCCAAGGCAGAGATTGTGTTATTCCCATTTTGTCGGTGGTGTCTTCTTGTCCTTTTTAATTTTATTATTATTATTTTTACAGGGACACAGAGAGAGGGATAGATAGGGACAGACAGGAACAGAGAAAGGTGAGAAGCATCAATCATTAGTTTTTCATTGCCGTTGCGACACCATAGTTGTTCATTGATTGCTTTCTCACACGTGCCTTGACCCCCGGCCTTCAGCAGACTGAGCCACCACTTGCTGGCGCCAGCGACCTTGGGTCCAAGCCTGCAAGCTTTTGCTCAAGCCAGACGGGCCCATGCTCAATCTGGCGGGCCCATGCTCAATCTGGCGAGCTCCGGGTCTCCAACCTGGGTCTTCTGCATCTCAGTCCGGCACTTTATCCACTGTGCCACCGCCTGGTCAGGCCTGGGTGATGTTCTAATAACAACCCCCAAATTGCAGTGGGTTTTCTCAGTCATGCTAGGTGATCTCATTCATGCTGAGATATCTCAAATATTGCCAAGTAGCATTGGAAAGCCATGCTACTCAGTAATTAAATGCTGCAGACTGAATTCACATGTCACTATTGCTCCAATCTCATTGGCCAGAGTTAATCACATGACCTCACAACCATAATGGCACCAGGAAGTGGAAATCTTTCCATTCCTGTGCAAGTGGGGAGTTAGAAATACAGTATATGACAAATGTGCTAGTGATCATCTAAACAGTTTAAATGTTTTTTATTTTGATTAAGAACATTTAAACAGACATCTCTAAGTAGCACTAAGACCCTTTATTTAAGTGTTGGTTTCTCAGTTATCATATAATATATTCTTATTCTTTTTTTTTTTACAGGGACAGAGGGAGTCAGAGAGAGTTATAGATAGGGACAGACAGGAACAGAGAAAGGTGAGAAGCATCAATCATTAGTTTTTTGTTGCTGTTGCGACACCTTAGTTGTTCATTGATTGCTTTCTCACATGTGCCCTGACCGTGGGCCTTCAGCAGACCGAGCCACCCCTTGCTGGAACCAGCGACCTTTGGTCCAAGCTGGTGAGCTTTTGCTCAAGCCAGACGGGCCCACGCTCAAGCTGGCGACTTCGGGGTCTCGAACCTGGTTCCTCCACATCTCAGTCCGACGCTCTATCCACTGTGCCACCTCCTGGTTAGGCACAATATATTCTTGTATAAACTACCCACAAATCATGAGTCATATATCATTTCCAGAGGGTTTTTTGTTTTGAGAGGGGAGGGGGGGAAGGAGAGGGCATAGAAGCATCAACTCATAGTTGTGTCAGTTTAGTTCATTGATTGCTTCTCAAGTTTGTGTGTGTGTGTGTGCATGTGTTATTTTTTAAGTGACCTGAGAACCTAAACACTTAAGAAACAAACCAAAGGCTGAGTCTTCCTAGGTTTTTATGAGGTTTTCTGTTCATTTACAGTTGCTTTGCTTGCAGCTAATTTGGCAGCGTTTTTGTTTTCTTTTTTAATTCTTTTTTTTTTTTTTCTTACAGGGACAGAGAGAGAGAGAGAGAGTCAGAGAGAGGGATAGATAGGGACAGACAGACAGGAATGGAGATGAGAAGCACCAATTATTAGTGTCTCTTTGCCATTGCGACACCTTAGTTGTTCATTGATTGCTTTCTCACATGTGCCTTGACCGTGGGCCTTCAGCAGACCGAGCCACCTATTGCTGGAGCCAGCGACCTTGGGTCCAAGCTGGTGAGCTTTTGCTCAAACCAGATGAGTCTGCGCTCAAGCTGGCGACCTTGGGGTCTCGAATCTGGGTCTTCCGCATCCCAGTCCGATGCTCTATCCACTGCGCCACCGCCTGGTCAGGCTGGCAGCATTTTTTTTTAAAGCAACTCATCTTTATTCTTCCAAGTGCCGGCATACTGGTTTGCATATAAACAACTCTCTTGTATTAATATTTCACTGATTTGATAGGACTAAGTTATTAACTTAGGAACTGGCATAAACAGGTTTGGTAACAGACAGTTCCTTTTGAGGAAGTATGCGCTAACAGATGGGAGCAAAATTACTTAGTTGTAATAGCCTGCTAGCTTGGGCAGCAGGTTTTACAGTTGATATGAAGAGTGTCTTTCAAACTGGCACACTGGGCAAGCAAGATAGCTTCAGAGAGCTGTACTGTAGTGTTACTAACAGAATTTCAGCCTGTTTTCTATTCTCATTCTGACATGTTTTCATTTTGCTCATGCTGGAGTGTATCCTGATCTACCTTTCTTAGACATGCTTAGGCAGTCCTGGGAATTCATACTCATACATGTGTCCTGATGGAATCTGAAAGGGGAAGGCATCAACTAGGTGGAGAGCAGGAAGGATGATCAGTCTGGAGACAAAAGCAGGGGCCACATGATGCTGATCCTTAGGGGAGTTTGTATTAAAGTCTAAGGGCATTGGAAGCCATTGAAGTGTATAAATTAGTGGAATCAGAGACGAGGCAGCATTAGTTAGGAGACTCTCATCCTGGCAAGAGATCCTGACGGCTTGGATCAAAGAGATTGGTGAGAAATGAGGATTTGGGGATATCAAGGAGGTTTTTATCCCTGTGGTTATTTCTCCTTCCTGTTGCCAGTAGTCGGGTGTCCTGACATGTGTGATTGTTAGAGCTTCAGAGGTACCTGTTGATATCTAACTTGCAGGCTGGGCCCACAGAGCACTGTCTCCCCATTTGGCCACAATCTAGGTCCGGCCCCTTAAGGCCTGACCTCTAAAGGGGTGGAATATCCCAGCCTTTACCCACACACATGTTCTTTATAACCACATTTATTCTCATTGTTACTCAAAATCTGAGGACTCCCAAAGTTTTATCTCCAGTTTCCTCTATCTGCATTGCTTGATCAACATCTCAAACGGGAGTAGGTATTTCCCCACCCTGTTCCTCCTATAGTCAGCTCCCTTTCACTAAACGGCAAAAACCTTGGCATCATTCTTCATACCTCTTTCTCTCATTGTCTACACAAGTCCTTTCGGTTCCAGCTTGAAAATAAATTGTGAAAATGACTGCTTCTGCTGTTGCCACCCTGCCCGCGACCCATTCCATGTGTCCTCTCACCTGGATTATTGCCAGTTTCCTTTCTGCTCTCCTACTAGTTAGTGCCCTACAATCTTATTTACAACCCAGCAGCCAGAGGGGTCCCTAAAAAACGTTTTAAGCCTGATCAGGCGGTGGCGCAGTGGATGGAGTGTCGGCCTGGGACGCAGAGGATCCAGGTTCGAAACTCAGAGGTTGCCGGCTTGAGTGCAGGGTCGCTGGCCTGAGGTCACTCACTCTGCTGTAACCTGCCCCCTCCCATCAAGGCATATATGAGAAAGCAGCCAATGAACAACGAGGGTGCCACAACGAAGAATTGATGCATCTCATCTATCTCCCTTCCTGTCTGTCCCTCTCTCTGTCTCTGTCACACACAAAAAGTTTTAAACATTTCAAAAGTTATTTTTAAATAGGTAACACTTACATATGGTAAAAATTCCACACAGTCTGAAACAGTACAGTCTCTTTTCCACTGTACCTCCCCCTTCCTCCTCCTCAGAGGTGTCTATGGATCCCAGATTCTGTGTATTTGTATAGATGTTGTGTGCATGACTATGCACCCAATGAATGGGTTCTTTTTAAAATGTAAATGACCTAACCTGACCAGGTGGTGGCGCAGTGGATAGAGCATCTGACTGGGATGCAGAAGACCCAGGTTCGAGACCCCGAGGTCGCCAGCTTGAGTGCGGGGCCCATCTGGCTTAAGCAAAAGCTCGCCAGCTTGGACCCAAGGTCACTGGCTCCAGCAAGGGGTTGCTCAATCTGCTGAAGGCCCGCGGTCAAGATACATGTGAGAAAGCAATCAATGAACAACTAAGGTCTTGCAAAGACAACGAAAAACTAGTGACTGATGCTTCTCACCTCTCTCCGTTCCTGTCTGTCTGTCCCTATCTATCCCTCTTCTGTCCATGTTAAAAAAAAAAAAAGTGAATGACCTATGCTTCAGAGACACCAGAATAAGAGTATTTTTAAAAACAAAACAAAACAACAAATAATGTAAATGAGACTGTCACTCCCTGCCAAAAACCTTTTGGTGGTTCCCCAGCAAAATGATACTAAAATCCAAATGCCATCCCAAGGCTACAGGGTCCCTACTTGTGGCATCTGGCTCCTACCAACTTCCAGAGCTCCCTTCTACCCTCATCCACTCCTGCCTCACTCGGCTCCCTTATTTTTCTTCTATGCTAAGGATTTCTGCCCTTGCTGTTCCCTCATTTAACACACTCTTTCAGCTTACGCAAAAATTGCAGGCTGCTCAGTCACTTTCTTGACTTCCGTGGTCGCCATCCCATCATTCTGTGCATTTGCAATATTTAACACTTATCACAAACTACAATGATGTGTGTTCCTCTGTGGAGCATGGGCTCTGTGATGGACCTAGTCTGTCATTACAATATACTCATTGCCTAGCACAGGACTGGAAATGATTCAAAGTAAAAAGCAAATATTTAAAGTTGTCACTGTGCCAAGTAACGATCCTAATACTTCACAGACTCATTTGAGCCTCATAACTACTTTGGGGTTAGCAATTATCCACACTTAAGAAACAGGGAAAATTGGCCTGACCAGGCGGTAGCGCAGTGGATAGAGCATCAGACTGGGATGTGGAAGACCCAGGTTCAAGACCCCAAGCTCGCCAGCTTGAGCACGGGGGCCCATCTGCCTTGACCAAAAGCTCGCTACTTGGACCCAAGGTCGCTGGCTCCAGCAAGGGGTGGCTCAGTCTGCTGAAGGCCCGCGGTCAAGGCACATGTGAGAAAGCAATGAACAACTAAGGTGTTGCGACGGCAACGAAAAACTAATAATTGATGCTTCTCACCTCTCTGCGCTCCTGTGTTGTCTGTCCCTATCTATCCCTCTCTCTCTCTCTCTGTTCCTGGAAAAAAAAACAACAGGGAAAATGAAGGAAGAAATCTTACACAACCAGTAGTAAGTGAACCTGCAGTCATTTACTTGAGTGAATGAGAGAATCAATGAATGGCTGTGAGGGAAGGGTGCAAGAAGCTACAGGAGGTGCAGAGAGAGGCGGGCAGAGCCTATGGCGAGGGGCCAATGGGCACACAGCTGTTCCGGCGCCTCTTGAGGCCGCGGGCCGTGCCCTGACCGCGCGAAGCCCGCTGGGAGTTGTGGTCCCCTACCGACCTAGCCACGTCACGGCCTTCAAACCTTAAGTCCTCCTTTTGTGCATGGTACGACCCGTATCCCCCACACCTCTAAGTAGGTTTCCTCGCCCCCAAGCCCATTAGTTCTTCTTTCCCTTTTCCTGAGAGCTCTTGTAGTCCTCGAGCTCGGCGGGCCCCAGACTCGAGGTAAAATCTTTTGGATCCCGCCCTCCAGCCCCAAGCCAACTTGGTATCGTTCTTTACGTTCATCTGTTACCCCCCTCCACCCTTTGGTAAGGTCTTCTCCGTCACGCTCCCCTGAAGTTGTTTCTAGCACGTCCTCTTAGTTTCTCCCGCCCTTGCTCGAGCAGCCCATTGTGTCTTCCAATTGCCTCTTCTCGGCCCCACACACCCTCTCCGTTCTCTGAGGCCCCCCAGCCATATTTTGGTACACCCCGGCCACGCCCCCTCTCGGGCGCTCTTGGTATGCGCCGCGCTTCCTGGCTCACCGCAGTAGTTCGACCGCGGCGACCCCAGTCCGGCGGCGCGTCCCCCGCGCTTGGTACAGCCCATCCCGTCTCCCCCGGAGCCGCGCGCCCGCACTCCTCAGTCGGTGGAGCCCGTAGTCCCTTTCGCGGCCCGTGGCACCCCCTTAGTCTGCTCGGCCCGCGCCCGCCATGGTCCGTCCGCGCCGCGCCCCGCACCGCTCCGGCGCTGGGGGCCCCCTCGGGGGTCGCGGCCGCCCCCCGCGGCCCTTCACGGCGTGTTCCGCCCGTTCGCGCTCCTGGCCGGCCAGTCCCCGGGGCCCTCAGCCGCCAAGGATCCGGGCCCGCTCGGCCCCTCCCATGGTGAGCCCCCCGCCCTCTTTCCAGAGCCTTCCACGGCCCCGCCTCCGGGCTTTAGTCTTTGTCCGCGACCCCCTCTTCTCTGGGGTCTCTGGGTGGCCCCGAAGGGTGGTCCTGCCTGCCTGAGACCGGGTTCCCCCTTGGAACCCCTCGGTGGTACGCGCCGGGCTCCCTTTTGTTACGCGCAGGGGCCGGGGTGGCGGGGGTGGGATACGCGGGCGGGGAGGGCTCAAATTACTGCTGACTCCGTGGCCGGATTTAAACGCGGGGTGGGGGGCTGGCGGGCGGACCGGCGGTGTCCGGCTTGCGCGCTTGTTTTTCCAATTGGAAAGTTGGTCTCTTTCCGGACAAGAAATCTAGCGATGAAGAAGTGGTTTGCAGCACGGTGGCGAGAGGGGCCTCATTCTGTCTTCTCGCATCCAGGTGTTGCACCGGAGGCATTCTGCCTGGCGCCCGTGGCGTGTGCTTCCATGATTTGCACGAGCGCCCAGGTGTGGGATGTTCTTATGCACAGTAACAAGCTCAGACTTTATAAACATAAACATCTAGCATTGCTGGCACATGAAGATGCACATGCTTTCCCCGGCCTTGAAACATGCACATACTTTTTGAAATCTTAATAAAAGCTTATCTGGAGCGGTAAAGCTCTACGTCCTGACGTTTCGCGCACAGCCGAATCGTACACAAGCCTGCTCAGGGGTGCGTTTTACCCTAGGCTGACGGTCAAGTTCACTTCTCAACTACATCGCCCCAGTTGTGCATGGCACAGAGCTGTGCGGGCTCCATACAAACCTTAACCAGGCTTTCTTCAATTTCACACACCCAGACGGTGAGCACCTCCTCAAACTCAAACATCCCCCTTTCCTCCACTGCCTCCTCTTTCATAGGCATTCACATCTTACTTGTTCACAGGCACTTACTGTGCCCTTAAACGCCCCTCCTCATTAAGATTTTCACCCTTTCAAGTACTAGATTGGCTTTCCTATAAGGTAAACAACAAATCGGAGGTCGATTCGCAGCTCAATTGTGCAAACACTTGACCAGATGGGAGATTTCTTTTAACGTTGTGCTTTAGCCTAGCCCTTGACCTGGTCATGATGTTTGTTGCAGGTGTCCCTCGGTTTAGGCAAGCATCCCTGGTCTTTACACTACGGACCAAAATCTCTTTCAAGTCCTGTGTGGTCAGCCTGCTCTTCCAGATAAGCAGACTTTCAACACGTGTCCCTAGAGCTTACACCAACTGACGAGGTCCTCAGTCCGTTCACCTTGATCCTCCAGTTGAGTGCTTTCACTACATTTACCCCGAGCTTTGTGCTCGTGCTGCGGTGCCTACAGACGGAGGGCTTCGATACCTGCTTTCTATCTCAGACACACTCTAGCACTGAACACAAGCACGTTCTGCACCCCTGCTCATCTCCCACAACTGCCCCGGGGGAGAGCACGCTTGCTTAGGATTTTTGTGCCTTTTTTTATGCTTCCCTCCAAAATAGAACTTTCCCTGCCTGTCATTCTGGGACAAAAGACACCTGTATGCTTAATAATAAATTTGGAAATGTCCATTACTAATAAGGTGGAAATTAACAACTATTAGGCTTTTTTTCTTTCCTGCCTGGAGGCACTCACTAGTGAGGTTTTCAGGGGGTTTCTGCTGCGAGGCCGTTCGAAGCCTTCTCGTGTTTGGTTTGAGATGTTTTTAAGAAAGGGTGACTGAGAGAGAATCCTGTGAGTAAAATGTGTAGCGTTTCTTGGCTTTATTGTTAGAACATTCTGGTGTTCTGCAAATGTTCTTAAGACACTGTCAGGCTGCCTCCTCCACATGCCACCTCCCGCCCCGGGGGTAGTTCTGTACTGTGTGTGCTTCTGGTCTCCGCATCCCTGGGGTCAGCCTGACTTGGCTGCATCCTGGCGTGCTAGAGGAAGGGCTGGCTGCCACCCAGAGAGGTTGGCGGGAGCCAGAGGGAGAATCTGTACTTTCTTGTGACAGTCAAGAGGAGCCTTGGAAGGGCTTGGAGCATGGGTGGGATGGGGCAGACTAGTGTGCCAGATAGATAGACGAACACAGTCTGGGCTGGCTTGTGTGTTACGGGGATGGGGTAGGTGGGGGGAGGCTTTGAGGAGACCCTGGACCTCAGAGAGCTGGTTTCTGTATTGGATCTCCAAAGAGAGAACAAAACTTGATCAGGCTGGGAGGGTGAGTGGGTGGAGCCTCCTGAGGGGGGTGGGACAGTATTCCAGGTTTAGAGCTCAGCTGGAGCAGGGCTGGAGTGGGATGCAAGACCTCGCATGGCCTAGTGTTGAGGAGACAAATGGCCTCTGGGTACGGCGGAAAACTGGGGTCAGCTAGGCAGGGCTCTGACCCCTGGGACAAGTGGTTTGGATGTGGTTCTGCGTGTTTCTGAGAGGGAAGTTTGGATCTGAACATGGAGATGTCATCTGGGGTTTGTGGGAGACGGCCAGCCCTTGTGGTTGCCCCACCCTCAGTTTCCCCACCTCTCTTCCTCAGCAAGGTGCTCGGGTGTTTGGGGCCCTGGGTCCTATTGGGCCCTCCTCGCCTGGACTTGCCCTTGGGGGCCTGGCAATAGGCGAGCACCGGCTCAGCAATAAGCTGCTGGCCTGGAGTGGCGTCCTGGAGTGGCAGGAGGTGAGCAGTCCCTGTTCTATCCCCAGGAATCCCTGTGGGGCTGGGGCTGTCTCAACATTTCTCGTGGGCCCCTGTGGGTGGGGGAAGACCTGGGCATCTGAGCTGTCAGTGAGACTCACGCTTCTGCCACAGAAACGCAGACCCTACTCGGACT
This sequence comes from Rhynchonycteris naso, assembly GCA_037038555.1. Taxonomy (NCBI): domain Eukaryota; kingdom Metazoa; phylum Chordata; class Mammalia; order Chiroptera; family Emballonuridae; genus Rhynchonycteris; species Rhynchonycteris naso. The sequence goes on along the minus strand of CM072997.1, from coordinate 247,819,170 downwards.
CCAACGCGAAGCTGAAGCGGACCCTCCCCTGCCAGGCCTACGTGAACCAGGGCGAGAACCTGTGAGTGCCTGGCGGGGGAGCAGGTGGGAGGCTGGGGCTGGCAGCCTCCCCTGACCCTCTCCTCCCGCAGGGAGACCGACCAGTGGCCACAGAAGCTGATCATGCAGCTGATCCCGCAGCAGCTGCTGGTGAGACCCACCTCTGCCCCCCAGCCTTCCCCCCAGCACGCTCCTACCCCCAGCCCTGACCCAGCTATCCCCTTGTTGCCCCCAGACCACTCTGGGCCCCCTGTTCCGCAACTCTCAGCTGGCGCAGTTCCATTTCACCAACCGAGACTGTGACTCGCTCAAGGGACTCTGTCGCGTCATGGGCAACGGCTTCGTGAGTGGGGTGTGGTGGGCATGGGGGGGCAGCTGAGGGCAGGGGGCCATCTAGGCAACTTGGTGGCAGCGCAGCATGCAGCTCTGCCAGGACAGCCCCAGATGGGGCCCCCGGTGAGCTCTCCTGGAACCAGAGGGAGTCACTTGCTCACGCGTTGTCATGCCCCATGCCTGTCTGTGGTCAGGTCTCAAAGTGTCTTCAGTGGAACAGAGCAAGAGCAGGCCCCTGCTTCAGGCTCCCGTGTCCAGCCAAGCTGAGCGTTGGCCACGGGGGATCTGAGTAGATGGAGGGACTGAGCTAGCTAGGCCTCCTGGGACCCAGCAGGCGGCAGGGGCCTGGTAGACGAGGGTGGCCAGGGAAGAGCAAGCTGGGAGGAGGGACAGGTCTGTGCTGGGGCTCAGCCTTCTCATCTGGCAGGTGGGGCTAACAGCAAAACTCTCCTAGAGCCCTGTGGGAGGAGTGCGTATCTGTCAAGTGATTCAAATACAAAGTAGGTTCTCAGTAAACACTGAGCTGCTGAAGTAGTCGGTTTGGGATTTGAACGCAGGGTATCAGAAGGTGAAATGTGACCTGGTTCCTAAAGCTTCTGAGGTCTGAGCCTGGGGTTCCGCAGTACCCCCCTCCTCCAGGGGTTGGGAACAAGGTGTGTGTTAGGGAGGGGGGCGTGGATGTGATGTCCAGGAAGTCCAGAGAGCTTGGCTCTGGGGTTCCCTCCAGTCACTACCTCCAGGGGGTGCTGTGTGTGCCCCGACCCCTGATGTCCAGGGGAACCCCCCACCCCGGCCTGGACAGGCTAGGGCCGTGATGGTGAACCTATGACATGTGTGTCAGCACTGACACACGTAGCCATTTTCGATGACACGTGACTGCATACCATAGAAGTGTGGGGCCGCATGCCGAGAAGGACATTTCATCCTTGGCTCCTGCATGGCCAGGTACAGTAGCCGAGGAAAAAACATTTGCTGTAGTGTAGACACACTGTGCCGGAGGTCTGTTGGCCAAAACAACAACTCCGGCACGGAGCATCTAGTTCTGGAACTTCCGGTTATGCCGTTTTCTCGAAGTGACACACTACCCCAGTTATGCTCGTTTTTTTGGCGAATTTTGACACACGAAGCTCAAAAGATTGCCCATCACTGAACTAGAGGGTGTGTGGCGTAGGGTCTCTTTGTCTGACTTTGCTGAGGGCTTGCTTTGTTTCTGGTCCCCAGGCTGCCTGGAAGATGGGCGTCATCCTCTTGGTCCTTGTAGTTCTGGGAGGGCAGTGGGCATAGGCCTGGTGAACCGGAGTGGCTTCCCTGAGCGAGTGGATCCTGGGCTTGAGCCAGGGGACCAGAGGCAGGCAGACATCCTCGGGCAGTGTTCTGGGATGGGCTCACTTTGGTGAGCCTGCCTCTTTGTCTGACATCCCAGATGGGCACATCTGTCAGGCTCAGTTTCCCATGTCTTCCAAGGAGGCACAAGCACCTTATGTGAGGCGTATTCGTGTAGCATTTACTGTGCACCCTACTGGCTATTATACAGACAGGGAAACAGGTCTAGAAGCTTGCCTATGCTCTCACAGCTGGGAGGAAGCCGCGTCCCGGGGCTGGGCCTCTGGCCACTGCCCTGACAGTGTTTTGGCTGCACACCTCGTTTTAGGACCATGGGGTTGACTTTGAGGACTTCTGTCCCATGATGAGAGGGGCAGGCTCAGGTGATCAGAGAAGGGCATTGGGTCCCTCTGCAGGGCTCTAAGGCCCCTGACCTCTGTCCCCCCCAGGCGGGTTGCATGCTCTTCCCCCACATCTCCCCCTGTGAGGTCCGTGTGCTCATGCTCCTGTACTCATCCAAGAAGAAGATCTTCATGGGCCTCATTCCCTACGACCAGAGCGGCTTCGTCAACGCCATCCGTCAGGTCATCACCACCCGCAAACAGGTATGCCCGGGCCACCAGCACTGCTGTGCCAGTGAGCCTCTGAAGGGTGGGAAGACCAAGGAGAGTTCCCTGGGGGAGGTGTGTGGAATGGGGAACCGGGCAGGCAGGGGCACGCTTGTCATGGGGAGGGCGGTGTGAGGCTGGGAGACCTGCAGAGTGATCAGGCGTCTTACCAGTGTGTCACCTTCACCCAGAAGTATCCCAGTTTGTGCAGCACGTTTTAGAGCTGCCAGTTATAGGCAGGTCACGGGCTTTATACCCCAGGCTGAGGGGCTTGTACTAGTCCTGGGGCATGCGGGATCCATGGGAGGTCCGCCACTGGAGGCCCAAGGAGTGGAGGCAGGCAGTGCGCAGGCCGGGACCACTGGCCTGGCAAGGGAGGGGAGGCTGGGTAGGGCCTGGGAGCCCCAACCTGTCTCCTCCTGCAGGCTGTGGGGCCCGGTGGTGTTGCAGGTCCCGTCCAGGTCGTCAATAACAAGTTCCTGGCATGGAGTGGGGTCATGGAGTGGCAGGAGGTGAGCCCTGGGGTGGCCCAGGTCACTTAGGAACCAGTGCACCCACACACACACACTCAAGGCCTCTCCTATTCCTGATGTCTCTCCTCCTTTCCCCAAAAGCCCAGGCCTGAGACCAACAGCCGGTCAAAGAGATGGCTGCCATCGCATGTCTACGTGAACCAAGGGGAGATCCTGTGAGTGTTAGGTGGGGGTGGAGGGAGTGTTTTGGCCATAAGTAGCTTCGTGACCCTTGTCCCCTTGTGCCCTCAGGAGGACCGAGCAGTGGCCAAGGAAGCTGTACATGCAGCTCATACCCCAGCAGCTGCTGGTGAGTGAAGGGGGTGCAGTTCCAGGTAGCGGGGCATGGGGTTAGGGAGCTTCCCAGAGGGGCCTGCGAGCAACCAGCTGCAGAGAGCGGTCTGGGTGGGCTGATGGCCTGGGAAGGGCCCGGGAAGGCCCCTGTCTGGAGCCTGGCAGGCGTGTCTTGGAGGCTTTGCAGGACCTGCCTGCAGGGTAAGCTGGCACTCAGTCTCAGTGCCAGCTCGGTAAGGGAGGGCCGAGTGGACGGGCTCCTGGGCCTCACAGAGCCGCTCCTGGCCTCCCTGCAGACCACGTTGGTGCCCCTGTTCCGGAACTCCCGCCTGGTGCAGTTCCACTTCACCAAGGACCTGGAGACACTGAAGAGCCTGTGCCGGATCATGGACAATGGCTTTGTGAGTGGGCCGGGTGGTGGCGTGGGGGCCAAGACCCAGGGGATAGAAGCAGTCAGTGCCACTGGAAAATGAATATGAGGTAAAACAGATGGATGCTGGCCCCAGAGCTGGCGGCAACCCACAGTGATGCCATGTTTGCCGTATGCCCGCATACGCACTGCTTCCTAGTCCACATAGCTCCCATGGGGCTCCGTGCTGCCCTGACCCCTTTTTATAGATGGGGAAAGTGAGGCGCTGGGGCAGGGACTCGGGCCCTGAAGGTCCACATGGCCTGTTTCCTCCTGTGCGCCTGCATTGAGTAAGTGCCCGGGTGGCATCACTGGGCACTTACTTGCCGCCTGCTTGCCCAGGGACAGGACCGTCGCCACTCTCGTTTTCCAATGGAAAACCCTAGGGTCTGGGAGGCTCCTTACCAGGCAGGGCAGCAGGTCTGCTCCCAGCCAAATGCTGGGCCTGTCTCTCCGATGGCTCTGCTGAAACCCCCACCGTCGCTGGCCACTTTCTGTATATCTGTTGCATAGGGGTACTGTGCTGTCTCCAGATTACCTGTTTCTTTTAAATCAGCGGAAGTAATTACAGCCATGGTGTCAGGTATCTGAGGGACTGATTATCAGACGAGATCGGGCGCATTCAGGGTGGTATGGCCGTAGACGGGGCTGATTATCTATTTCTTCAGTGACTAAGTTTAAAAGCACAGAGCACCTGAGGGCCCCCTCGTGCCCCACGTCGGCTCTCCTGTCCATTCTTGCGCGGGACAGCTGAATGTTGGCTTGGGTGCAGTGAGGGAGGCATGCACTGGGCTTCATCTTCGAGACTTGTCACCACTGTCCCAGAGGTAGTGCACACAGGGCCAGTGCTGCCCCGTGGGCTCTGGGGGCCTGTGGGTCCTTGTTTGGCTGACCTGTGACGTGGGGATGATGACCCCCGGCTTTGGAGAGACAGGAACCAGGGACCTAGATGGGGAGCACTAGGCCTCGTCCCTGGCTGATAACGGGCATGCCAAGGGGAACAGTTAGGGTGCTGGGCTCCCAGCCTCCCTGAGCTCACTGGCTCTGGGGGTTCATGGCATGGGGGACCCTTGGTGCTGGGTGTCTTTCCCGGCTAGGCCTTTGTACATGGCTTGCTCTGGTCGTGGCTGATCCTGCGCACTGCACCCAGGCCCAATTTCAGAGGCGTCTGTGTACTGGTCCCTCCAGTGTAAGTGGCGCTCCTGACGGCAGGTGCCCGTGTCCTCTGCTGTGCAGAACGTGTTGGGCCCTGGACAGTCAGCCCTCTCTGGGCTTCTGTCACTGTGTCCCCAAATTGAAGTAGTAACAGGGCTGTGAGGACAGAGCAGTTAGGACACACCTGGCTTGCACATGCAGTGGCGCCAGCTCTGCCTGTGGGACGGTGGCCTGTGTAGCCTGAGTCCATTTCAGTGGGAAGGGCATCTGTGGCCAGGACCACCCGTGACGCCTGCCCTGCGCCTGCTAGGCCGGCTGCGTGCACTTTTCCTACAAGGCCTCGTGCGAGATCCGTGTGCTCATGCTCCTGTACTCCTCGGAGAAGAAGATCTTCATTGGCCTCATCCCACATGACCAGAGCAATTTTGTCAATGGCATCCGGCGTGTCATCGCCAACCAGCAGCAGGTCCTGCAGCGGAACCTGGAGCAGGAGCAGCAGCAGCGCGGGGTGAGGCTGGAGCACTGCCCCTCCCCCCGCCTCCCCCCCACCTACTGCTGACTCTTCCCTGGCTTCTTCCCCACAGATGGGGGGGTAGTGACCACCCCTGGCCTGGGCCCCTCCAGGAGTCACAGATGAGGCCCCCGCTGAGACTGGTAAGTGGCAGCCAGGTGGAGTGTGGGCTGGACTCGGGTGTCCTAGGAGTTTGGGGAGTACCGTGAACCTGGCTTTGACAAGAGCAGAGGGGAGTGAGGGGCCTGGCAGTCCATGGACCTTGGGAGACTCCAGCCCCCTCTCTGGAGTCTGGGTAGGGAGAGGCACTTCCCTAGTCCCCAGAGCCGTACAGGTTCACAGTCCCGGCAGCCAAGTAGGGGGTACCCCATTTAGGCCGTCCACTGTCCCCCTGCCCCAGATCAGGTGCTTCTGAGCAGGGGCCCCTGGAGACTACAATCAACTGCCCGGTGAGATGGAGGACAGTGTCCTGAGATGTCTCCGAGGACAGTTCCCACCCGTGTACGTTTCCCCAATAAAGTCTTTTAAAAACCCACGGGCCATCGTCTCAGAGTGCATGCAGCCCTAGCCAGAGAGCCTCATTCCTTGCCTTCACAGGAGAGGCAGTTTGTCCAGAGGTGGGCTCAAGTGCCAGCGCCCCAAACCCCATGGGTCAGCCTGCCCTTGGCTGGGTGCCCACCCCTCTTCTTCCCAGCAAAATGCTACCCAAGCTTGAAGCAAAAACAGTATTTATTGGGGGGTGGGCGGGGCTCAACCTTCAGAGAACTGGCGGTACCGCTGCTCTAGCTGTGGCTGCAGGTGCAGCCGGAATGGGATCTCCAGGATGGCAGAGAAGCCTTCGGCCAGCATTGGGGCCTCGAACTGCTTCCTGGTGACGGGGTGGTGAGGGCAGTGAGGCCCAGCACTGAGCCCCATGACCGCCCTGGCAGAGCCGACCTGTGGCAGTGCCTACCTGTAGCTGAACATGACCATGTCGGACACGGGGGCATGAGAGGAATCCGTCATCTCCCGGAACTGTGGGGGCAGAGGTCAGGCTGGTTAGGTTGGGGGTGGGTGAGCTGGGGGGTGCAGGAGTATGGGCACCCACCCGGTTGTTGTGGCGGGCGTGCTCCAGGGTGGTACTGAAGAGGAAGCAGCGGCAGGGGACACCTGCGTCTTGAGCACACTTGATGTACCTGTGGGGCCAGGACAGGGCCAAGTTAGTCAGAGGCCCTGTGCCCACCCTGCGGAGGCCTCCCAGGGCACCCAGGTACCTGGCCCTGCTCCGGGGGTCTGGGTTGGTGTTGTCGATCACGACCCGTTTGCTTTGCTTTAGAGCCATCTCACACATGGCCACACAGCGCTGCCACGAGCCCAGGGTGTCCTGGGGCACATAGGGAGCAGGTCACGGGGGTCAACAGGGACCTTGCCTGGAAAGGATGGGGTGGCAGGGGCAGAGATCTTGGAAGAGATATAGGGGGACATCTCACAGGAAGATGAGCAGATAGAGTGGGGGCAGCTGGAAACCTACCCTGTTCACATGGACATAGCCTGCAGACACCAGATGTTCCTGGAGAAAGGTGGACTTCCCGGCTGTGGGGGGGAGGGGCGGCATCAGTAGGCGGCTGGTGGGTGGGGGGCGTGGGAGTGGGGGCAGCCAGGGCTCCCAAGGATTGGTCGGGTCAGGGTGGCTCACCCCCAGGAAATCCCACAGCGATGACCACCTCAGGGTCGGAACTCACGAGGGAGCTGGACTCAGGCAGGCAGAGTGGCCCTGAAAGGGAGACTGTCCTCTGGGAGGTGGGAGGGCAGACGAGGAGTGAGACTCCACCCAGCTCCACTGCTGCCGCCCGCCCCCCCCGCCCCGCCCCTTTCATACCCACAGGCCTCACCGGGTCAAAGGCTGGGAGCTCGAAGCCTGCTGCTGGCCACTTCAGGAAGAACTCCTCAGGTGTGGCAAAGGGCAGGCCCAGGTTGAGGGCAAACTGGGGATAAGGCTGGGGGTCAAGCAGGGTGGGGACGGGGCAGCGGAGGGGCGGGGTGGCGGGGCCGGGCTCACCAGGCGGTCTGCACAGGAGAAGTCTTTCTTTCTCCCTGTAGCCCAGTTGGCTGGGCGTCCAGCTGCATCTAGAATGCACAAAGGACACCAGCAACCTCAGGGACCCAAGTCCTCCCCCCGCCATCAATCCTAAGGAGCTGTACACTCCCCCCACACCAGGCCCTTACCTCCCACGAAGACACTGTTCCCTGTGGAGATAGGCACACCATCGTTTGCCTGAGGGACAGGAGACAGACAACAGGCAATTAGGAACTTGCTCCCACATCCATTCCCCTAGTAACAGGCTCGGGCAAGCATGGGGCCTGATCTTTAACCCCGCCACACGTCCAGTCGAGGTGCCAGTCCTGTTGTCCCCGCCTCTCCGCTGCACCAAGGTCTCCTCCTGGACTTGGTCCTTGGTGGTCTCACTCACCATCTGTTCCTCTCACCACCGCTAGAGGGCACAGTTCCTACTGCGGACAGCCCTCCCTCAGGGTAAAAGTTAAGTCTGGTCCAGGAGCCCTGACAGTGTGACGTCTGCTCCATCTGACCTGGCTGGGTCTCCCCTCATCAGCCATAAGGGCCTCCTCACTAATTATCCCTAAACACACAAGGCTCAGTACTTTGTACCTGCTGTCACTCCAGTCTGGAGTGTTCTTCCAGAAACGAGACATCCACCGGACTCCCTTGCCACCTTTAGCTGTTCACTCTGGTGGCCCCTCTGACAGGGCCTCTGCCTCCCGCTAATTCAGTCAGTTCATATATACACCTGCACCCTCCCTGTCCCGTAGGCCAGGCTGTGGCACTTCAGACGAATGCACACACAAACACATGAATTGCTAACATCACCACCACTCTGGTCTTCAGATCAAGATCAGTGGCCTCGCCTGACCAGGTGGAGATGCAGTGAATAGAGCGTCGGACTGGGATGCGAAAGACCCAGGTTTGAGACCCCAAGCTCGCCAGCTTGAGAGCGGGCCCATCTGACTTGAGCAAAAAGCTCCTCAGCTTGGACCCAAGGTCGCTGGCTCCAGCAAGGGGTGGCTCGGTCTGCTGAAGGCCCACGGTCAAGGCACATGTGAGAAAGCAATCAATGAACAACTAAGGTGTTGCAACGGCAACGAAAAACTGATGATTGATGCTTCTCACCTTTCTCTGTTCCTGTCTGTCTGTCCCTATCTATCCCTCTCTCTGACTCTCTCACTGTCCCTGTACCAAAAAAAAAAAAAAAGGAATGTCTTTTTTTTTAATTAAAAGATGAGGACGATGGGAGGAGATGAGAGGAGGAGAGAGGCAGGGACCGAGACCTGGAGTGCAGAGACTGGGCAGGGAGTGGGAGGCTTTAAGAGGGAAAAGGAGGGCAACCAGGAGGCTGCAGCTCACCTGCTGCTGCAGGTGTTCCCACATGCCCGTCACTGGCTTTCGGTACATGCCAGCATGTGTGGCCACCAGCACCTGTGGATCAGGAAAGGTCAGGTACCATTCCTCCTGAGCACACAAAGTCCTTCAAGGACGTATAGGACAACCTAAGGATGCCATACCACCCCTCACCAAAGGAGAGCTCCCAGTGCTCCCAAACTGCCACTTATGACAGGTTTTGTTCACATAGCCACACCCAGGATCTGCCCCCTCTCTGGGTCTCTGTGGCCATCCCCCTGGAACTCCACCTCCCCTCAGGTCACTGTGTTGTGTCCCCCTTCCCTGTCAGTACCTTCTCTTTGTCCCATTTTCTCTGGAATTCTGCCTCCCTAGGCCCCTGTTCCCCTCCTCTCCAAGTCCCTGTATGCCTCTCTCTTGGATCTCTGTCCCATTCTCTCCGAACTCTCCCAGCCCCAGACACACACACCAGGACTCTAGACCTCTGTTCCAGCCCTCTTGGTCTTTAGACACCCCTCATCCTTGTCCCTGTATCTCTTGAGTTGCTGTCCCCTCCCTCTCTTCTGGGTCCTTGTCTCCCTCTCTTTGTCCTATTCTCTCTGGGTCCTTCTCCCCCAAGTCCCTGTCCCATCTTTCTTGGGGTCTTTATCCCCTGACAGTTCCCTTCAGTCTCCCGTGCAGCTGTACCTGAAAGGGGACTCCTAGCTTTTCCACCACAGCCTCCACCTTGGCCTTGAACTCCTCTGCGGACAGCTTCCCACGCCCAATGCCCATCTGGTTGGTGAAGATCACCAGCTAGGGAGCAGATGGGTGTCACCCAGGGCCCTCCCCATCTGGCCTGCCCCACAGCCTGGACCCAAATACGCACATCCACACCTTGTAGCCCTCGGCGTCCAGCTCCTGGAGCTTACGTGGAATCTCTTCGTACAAGATCCTAGGGTAGGCAGGGAAGTGGCAGGGTGACCCAGGGCCCCGAGGGAGCCTCACTCACCCCCTTCTGCTTCTTATCACCTCCAGTCACTGGGGCCAGTGGGAAAGACCTTCCCAGAGCGTGTGGTGATGAGGGTCCCATCCAGATCAAAGCTGGCCACCTGGTGTTATCAAGAAAAGAATAGCAGTGACACCTCTGATCCTCTCACCCATAGGCTGGTACACATCAACCCTGAGAGGCAGGGCCTATGACCACTGTCCACTATAGATAGGGAAACTGAGCCAGAGTCTACACATCTTAAGCAAGGACAGCACCGCAAAGACACGTCCCTGATGCCAGAGTGCAGAGCCTGGAATCTTCCCTTTATTGTCTCCTACACCCGAGTATTCCAGTCTTGACATTGGGCTCAAACCCTATCCACCCTGACCTTCCCCACCTTGAAGGGCTAATGATCATGTAAATGAGGCAGGGACCAAATTTTGTTTGGGTGCTACCTGCACGTCAGGTTGTGCCATGTGGTTTTCATGGCTTCTCCATTTTACTGGTAAAAGGGGCTCAGAGAATGTGTTATAGAATGATCCTGATCATTGCTGTGATTAGAGGTGGGTACCATGATCAGGCAGGAGGTGACATACACTGATTTCTTCTGATGCTTACAACCCCTGCATTTATCATAAGGTCCATTTCTCAAAGAAGTGGCGCCTAAGAGAGGGTGAGTGACCTGTCAAAGGCACACAGCAAACCAGATTGCGTCTCCAGTCTGTGGTGGCTCCCTCAGTACCCAGTTTGGCCCTCACCTTGCCACAAGGTTTCACCCCAGATGCAGTAAACACTAGCAGCTTCTGGAAGCTCTCCCAGCCAGGGCATGACTTTCGCAATCGTTTTTTCTGCTGTTCAACCTCCTCCTCGTTTGAGGCCACTGGAGGGGTGCCCGGTGGAGTGTCTGGCTGGGATTCTGGTGTGCTGGCCTCTTGCCAGCAGAGGGTCAGCGGGTAGAGGCCATTAACCAAATACAGTGTGTCCCCCACCCCGAGAGAGCCCTCCGATCCAGGCTTCAGCTTCTCAGTCCCAGCAGTTGTGGGGTTAACTCCTAGCTGCAGAGAAATAGAGAAGTAGGGGCCCTGACTCCACCCCCCACAATACCCTCCAATCAACCCAGGATAGGACTTGCCTCTCTCCACCCGCCAATCAGACCCGTAAGCCCTGCCCCTTCACTGGGTACCACCAATCAGGGCTTTGGGAAAGTTACAGGTATCAGGCCTTATCCAATTTAAATGTGGAGAGCTACTGCATTGAAGCTGACAATATCTGGGGACTTCTTACCTGCTTCCCTCCCGGCCAGATATTCCCAGACCCCACCTCCAAGCTTTGTTGAGGAACTGGTACCTGTTTCACAGCCACGGTCCGAGTCTCAGTGTCTGCAATCAGCTCCACTGAGAATTAAGAGGGTGGAGTCAGGATATTCACCCTCATGTGATCCTTTCATTACCAGGGACCATGGCCAGCGTCAGGCCACAGGATGGCGCTACAACACCCAGTCAGAAGGAGGATGCAGTTCATTTCTAAGTGGGATTGGCTCACTCCTTGATATGCAATGTAGCAGCCAAATAAAGTCCTGAGGACTGTTGTGACGCTGGTCTTCGCGTAGGGACAAAGCGGGCCTTTTTCAGCTTAAATCTGGCTTCTCTTTGACGAGAAATGTGGCTACGTATAGGTCCGGGCCTTGGTCCACTACCACTCTTCCCTGCTTTAGCAACAGGTACTTTTTGCCACAGGATCGGCTCTTTCCTTGGCAAGAGTCACAGCCTGACTCAACCCTCCATGGTGGCCTGAGGGCATCCTCTGCCCAGTGACAACTGTCTCGGGATAGGCTCAGTACTCTCCCCCTCAGGAGTCTGCGGGTTTCTGGTCAGACACAGCCTTTCTCTTACTGTGTTCCCCAGTGGGCCCCTGCCAACTTCAGGGTTGGCTGCACCACAAAATTTCGCCTGGTGGCCAAACATGTCCTTTACCGCAGGTACTGACTGTTCGTGTTCCTAAAAATGTGTTCCCGTTCCGGAAAAAGGCCACAGCCTCACCTCAGACCCCGCCCCCGCCCCCGCCTACCTTGGTTTCTGGAGCACTTCCGGTCGGTAACCTGGGTCAGGGGGCCCCGGCCCAGGACCAGGGCTTGCCCGTCCGTGGGCAGAAAGATGGGAGGCGCTCCCCCAGGGGCGCTCTCCAGCCACAGGCGGCCCTTGGTTTCCAACTCGGCCATCTTGGGCGCAAGACTAAGGGCAAATAGGGAAAGGGTTTGGATAGCAATTCGCCTTCACTTGCTACAGGAAGTCCCGCCTCCCCCCGTGCCCTTTACCAGTAATTGCCTCCATCAGCTAAAGGCTCAAGAAATCTCACCCACTCGCCTGTCCTGGGCTCGCGCCGTTTCCCAAGTTTCGACGCTCGGGTCCATCTCGGGGAGCCCGGACCCTACGTCCCAGGGCAAAGGACGAGGACCTCGCGCGCTCCCGCTTCGGCCCAATGCTCACCCGTGCTTTGGCTCACGCTACTTCTGACAAGGGAAGTCTTCGCCCGAGGGACTCGGCCCGCTCCTCCGCCAGCCGACTTCTATTTTGCAGCGGACGGAAATGACTGGGTCAACACGAGGGGGCGGGACCTCCACGTCTGAAGCCCCGCCTCTTCCCAAACCTCCGAGTCCTATGATCCCTTGCTGCAATGTGAGGTTCACGCCAGCCAGTAGGGGGCGAGAATCCTCTATTGCAGATTCTTTCCACTAAGATAGTGGTTGGTTCTTGACCTGGGTTCTATCGAACCCTAGAGGTTCAATGAGTCGGTCTCAGGGGTTCTGAGAAGCCTCTGCCGCGGAGGCCAGAATAAAGTAATACCGTAATTTGTTGTGAGTTCATGCAATTCGTTGGTTTTGTTCTTTGAGCAAGGTGATGTTCCTGCATGGCTCATTTTGTGCACCAGTGAAAAAACATATACCTATGTCTTGAATTTGGAAAAAAAAAATCATATTTTATTTATCACTAAAGAAGGGTTCGGTGAATGCGCATATGAAACTGGTGGGTTTGGTACCTTAAAAAAGGTTAAGAACCACTGCACTAAGATCTCTAATTTTCATGCCCTTTGCTTGAGATAGTTACAGCGGGAAGTTTTCTTCCTCACTTAATGAAACCACCACCCCTGACAGCATCCCTACCTTCGATGCTGCAGTTTTCTCATCGATAAAGTGGGAATAATCGTTTTAACTTTGTACAGTTACTATTAAGATTAAAGGAGTTAATACCCGTGAACAATTTATACAAGTATTTCAGTGGTAGTGTGCCATGCTTGTCCTGCCTGCTGTTAGTATTCCTCTGGTGGTTATCTGATGAGACAGAGTCCCTGTTTACTTGACCCAGCCCTAACTTCAGAGTAAGTGCCACTCCATCTCTAATCTCCACCAGCTTTATGGAATAAAACAACTCGCCTTACCTGGAGTTTTTGCTCCAGACCAGGAGGAGGCCTTGCTAGGGACTACGTAGGAGACCAATTCCGATTCCAACACTCCCCTCATTTCCCCCTACCAGGAAGACTGGGACTCTAGTGAACAGATCTCCCACCGCATGAATGTCCCATCTTCTTATTTGTAAAGTGGGGACAATAATTCAAAATCCCAGCTATACAGTGAGAATCGATGAGATGCTGCTCATTCGGCTTCAGAGTTTGTTGAATGATATCCACAGCACACCTCACACTCATTTGACAGAGGTAAACTCTTTAATCTCAGAGTGCCGCTCCCAACTCGCGATCCCCACCCATTCTCCCCCCACATCAGGGCCGGAGAGTGAGCCCCCCCCCCACCTCCCGCCCCAACCTTGGGTGGACGAGAGCCCTTTAAGGCACCTGTGGGGGAAGGGGAGAGGGGCGGGAGCTGGTTACGTCCTGGACAAGGACGAGTTTCGATTGGCAGGCTGTTAGGGGATGGAACCAGAGAGTGTGTCAGACGCAGGGACAAAATCAGGCCATCCCTGAGGAGGGGACCAGAGACCAGTTGCCAGAATTTAGTAAAATGACCTCAGGCCCAGTAGTGTAAAGAACGTAAATTTAAGGCCACAGGCCAATCCTGGGCACAGGAGGGCTTAGCCACGCCCCCAGGAGGCCGAATCCAGTCAGGTAGACTTCAGAAAGTGCGGGAGATGATTCTTGAGATTGGTCAAGACCTTCACGCTCCGAGCCAATCAAATGAAACTGCCCGCAAACCAGTCTGAAATTGGAGCGCCACCACCCAATCCTGGGACTCGGCTGTACCCTTCCAGGGATGGAGCCAATACCTTGCGAGCAGAGGCCTTGTCGCTAGGCAGAAAACGAAGACTGTCGACCAATTTAGGACTTAGAACCAGCCAGGCCGATTGGAGAGCGAGCCAGTCCCTTAATAGGCAGAATCTGTCGCTGGGCAGAAAAAGGCAACAGACCCTATTGGGAACTTGGATAGGTCCCGCTCCTCCCCGCAGAAGGGGGCTGTAGACTAAGAGGGCAGCGGGGATTGGCTGAGGCAGATCAATCCTGGGCCCGGGGACGTGAGAGGCGGGTCCCGGGTCTCACTCGGATTGGCGGGCCCCGGGGCAGGGCTGGGGTGTAGTGTAGGACTGGGCGGGTGCCCGGCGGGGAGGGTCTCTCCCTGCGCCTCAGTATTTTCGTTTCAACTTCTGGAAGTCGCTGGTGTTCAGTCGCGGTCGCGGCAGGTCCCCGAAGACTTGGGTGTCCTCGGCCTCCCGCAGCACCAGTGCGCGCATGCTCGCAGCGATGCGGTCCAGGTCCGGCGAGGAGGGCTGCAGAGACAGCGACAGGGTCGTGGTCAGCGCCTACAGCAGTGGCCACCGTACCCACACTCACGCTGCACCCCCAACCCGACCTTCTACGCCTACACCCTGGGCTCCAGCTCCCCTCCCAGCACTTTCGCCCGTGCGATGCCCAGGGCCAGAAGGCCCTTCACCCAATGTCGCTCGATATAGGACCTTCCTACTTGGCTCAAAGGCCACCTCCTTCAAGAAGCCTCCTTGCCTTTCTCGGCCTGAATCATCGCGTTCTAGTTCCTTCTCACACACTGGAAGTGCTGCTTATCTGACCAGCAGGCTGAGTGCATCCAGTTGGTATCACATCGAAGGACTTGGGTTTGGATTCAGTTGCCAATCAGGCCTCTGCCACCCATTAGCTAGCCACAGGGATTTCACCCCTGTTGAAGGCTTCATTTTCTGCTCTGAAAGTCGGGATAAATCAGGGTCTGAGAAAATCAACATAGGGATTGCTCAGAAAAGGTGAACTACCATGTCACCAGTGCTGTCTAGAAAGGTTCCCTCTCCATGTCAACCTCCACCTGGAAGGGTCCTATCATTCTGCCAACGCCGAGTAGTTCCAGTCACCTTAAGCTGTGCCTGGCCCCCAGGTGAGGCCACCATCAGAAGCTGGACCTAAACCCATTTAGTTACCATCCCAGGGTCCAGTACTCAGGCCTTAAGTGTTCAGCAGCTGCTGGACTCTGCCACCGTGTGGCAGGACACTGGCAGGATCAGAGAGAGAGTGAACCAGGGGACCTAAGGCCTCCTCTCGTGGAGCCCGTAGGTGCTTTCCTAAAGAAAGCTGGGTGCACAGAGGCCTCAGTTTCCCCTCTGCTTCAGGGAGCTTCAATGATCAGGGATGAGGGCCCACCCAGGACAACCCAGGAAGTACACATGTAGGATCATGGGGGAGGAAGAGAGGACAAGTGGAGGGGACAAAATCCAGGTAAGGCCAGGAACATTTGGGATGGGGGGTGGCAGGTGACTGGATCCCCTTTGAGCCTTCGTTTCCCCCACCTGGGGAAACGAAATCCTCATGCCTTGCCCGCAACATGTGTTCTATAAATGGAGTTGCTCCTGGAGACGAGAAGAGGCTTTCTCTACCAGACAATGGGGCTCATTAGAAGGCTCCAATAGTTCACACTGCATGGCTCTGGCCCAAGAACCTCCTAGTGAGGTGGGAGGATGGATCATTCCTATGAAATGTGGCATCCTTGCTTGAAGGCTTCCTGGAGGAGGTGGCTCTGAGCCCTTCCCACTGCTCACCTTCCCCCTCCCATTTGCTCACCGGCCCATTCTCCTCATCTGATGACCGTGCTTCTGTTCTCTTTTCCTTGAAGGGCCAGACGGGCACAGACACAGGCAGGGACTTGGCATACTGCTGTGTGGGCAGAGCTGAGGTCGGGGGCACTGAGTAGGCGGTGGGGCCAGCGGGGGTCTCCTCGCTTAGGCTGCCGTCTGGGAGAGAGGGTAGACTTCAGCCTCTGTCCCTGCATCCAACCCAGCCACCATCCCTCCACCTGGGGCATGGGGACAGCCTGGGCCACTTGCCATCTGTGCTCTCAGGGTCTGACTCACAGAAGGGCGGCAGGTCCTGGAGCGTGGCATCTTCGTCCATCACAAAGAGCCCTGTGCATCAGAGGCCCAGGCCGGTCAGGTTACCTCTTCAAGCCACCGCCTCTGCTCCCTGCACTGGCCAGGCCCTTGCAAGCCTCAGGGTTTCTGGAACTATTATTCCCTCTGCCTCAGACACCCTTTCCCTGGTTATCAGTCTGGTCATTGGCAGAAACAACTCGAGTTTCTAACTGTTACACCTTCAGGCAAAAGTAACTGGCTGAACAGGAAATCTGTAAAGTCTATTGGAGATGAACTCAGTCAAAATACAGACTGAGAGAAATGTGCGATTATTGTGATTCCAGTTGGACAAATCCGAACCCGAAGGCACAGAAGTTAAGCCACTTGCCCAAAGACCCAGTTAATAAATGGGGTCGTGGGGATTTGAACCCACACCACATGGCTCCTGAGTCTGTGCCCTTAACCCTATGCAGGTTTTCTCCATAAACAGTGAGGAAGGCGGCTATTGGTAGTAACAATAACAAACGAGAACCTCCTATTTATTGAGACCCCTGAAAACTCCTACTCATCCTTGATGCCCTAACAGTCTAGTCTAATCCCTGGGAAGCACCCAACCGCCATGTTCCCCCAAACTGCCAGCTGCTCCTCCCCTGAGTTCCTCAAGTGCTGCATCCCCAATTACTCTTAATCCCCCATCTTTGTTCTCAGAGGCACCAGGCTCCCAGATTTGGAAATAAATCCTATTTTGCTCATGCTTCTGGCTCTGGAGGCTCCCGCCCAACCCCACAACCTCCCCCGGGGCGCTGCCTGATGTCAGCTGTACCTGAGTCCCACCAGTCGGCACTGTGTTCATGTCCAGCACCTTCCAGCAGAGCTGGACCCAGGACACTGTACGCAAACCGAGGCTCAGAGAGAAAAAATGGCTTGCTCATGGTCACACAGGGACGCACGGGTGAGGCAGCCTGGCACCCAGGCTCTGTGAGGACCCAGCCTCAACAGAATGTCACGGCTCAGTGACGAACAAGTTCCTCCTCTCCAGGGAAACCTACTTCTGAGACAACGTGCCATGCAGAGGATCACCCCAGTCCTTGCCCCGTGACTCTCACCTCCGTTGTCGCTGACGTCCAGCCGCTCTCCAGAGGTCTCCGTCTCTGTTGGTTCGTCCTCGTCTTCCTTGTCTTCCTCTCTGGGCAGGGCAGGTTGGGGTGGGCTCCCTACAGGGCTGGGTGGCTGTGGTGCTGGTGGGGGCGCAGGGGGCCGAGCAGAGCTGGCCGCCCGGTGGGCCAGGGCGATGTCCTGGAGGCAGTGGCGGGCAGCCTCGGCCAGGGCCCCACGGCCGTGGGCTGCATAGGCGCAGGGCCCTGGGCGGGGTGGTGGGGGTGGTGCAGCAGTCAACAGAACCAGCTCCGTGCCAGTACGGGCCCGGAAGCGCTCAGCAGCCCCCACCACCGCCTCCCACAGCTCCTCGGGGCGCCCCAACGCCATCCGCACCCTGTGGGCAGAGAAGGACAGCGGGATGTGAGGCTGGACTGACTGTACTGTCCCCACCCAGCCGCATGTGTCTGCTTGTCCTGGACACCATTCCCATCCCTTGCATACACCTGCCCCCAAAGCCACCATTCCCCTAGAACCTCTCCCCATCCAGACCTCAATCCCAGCCCCAGCCCTCCTGACCTGCACTGTCCCCACCGCTCCCATTTCTCCTCTTGGCCCTGGGCTTGGCAACCACCAGCCAAAGGTGAGTAAAGAGCACTTCAGATATGGCGGGTCCAAAGTGGGAGGTGGAATGCGTGTGAAAGCCACACTGGTTCTGAAGACTTAGTACAAAAAATAGTGAGTAAATCATCTCATGAGCAATCTGATGGTGATTACATGTTGAAATAATGATATTCTAAATATACAGGCTAAATAAAATACAATGAAAATGACCTTTATCTGTGGCTCATGGAAAATTTAGATGCATGGCTCATATTACACTTACAGTGGACAGCGCTGCTCTAACCATCATCCCAACCCCTCTCACAGCTCCCAGCCTCCAGCCCATGGCCCTGCAGGGGCCCTTCTACATCTGGGATGACCCTGCTCCTCGCCACCATCCCACAGACAAGGTCACAGCCCCTTCCAGGCTCCTGAGGCCTGAGGCTTTCAGCCAAGCCTCCCACTGCATACCTACACCACTGGTCCTCCATGCACTTGTCCATCTTTCCCTCACCTCTAGATAGGGTCAACACATCCACCTTGCCCCATGGCTCCCCCAACATGAGTGACCCCCATTCCAGGACATATCTCTCTGGGCAGTGCTGTCTGGATCCATGTCTACCTCCCCTGCCAGTGTGGGAGCGTCCCAAGGCGGTCCTGGCAGGTTCATCTCTGAGCCACCAGCAGCTTTGCCTAACACACATAGGCCCGAGAGTGGGGCCAATCAGAAAACGGTGGGCTAGCCCTGGGTGGATAGCTCGGTTGGTTAGAGCACTGTTTGGAAGCACAGAGGTTACTGGTTTGATCCCCGGTCAGGGTACATAGAGAAGCACCCCAATGTTCCTGTCTCTCTAAAATCAGTAAAATGAACATTTAAAGAAAAGAAAGAAAACGGTGTGTGAGTTGCTGTCTGAGCCTAGACTTGGCCCATGACGCTTATCTTTCCTACAAGTCTGTTTTTCAAAAACGAGGCAACCAGAGGTCACAGAATACAAAGCCCTTGCTGAAGACACACACAGTGAGAACACAACCAGCACATGTCCTCTCAGACCCCGCACAAGTTTATCCTACCTTTGCTGCACGCCAGGCAGGGGCCTGAGTGTGGCATCAACAGTCTCATTCCACCCTCTCACCAGCCCTATGAGGGGGGGCTGTTATCACCCCACTTCACACTTGCAACTGAGGCCCAGGCAGGGTCAATATCAGGACCAGGGTCAGACAGCTGAATAGGAGAACTGGATTGGCAGTCTGGAGCCAGAGCCTGTTCTGAATACTAGGGTGCCATCCCGCCTACCTTCAGAGAAAAGGTTTTATGATCTCCTAGTCCAGACTAGGAAAGAGAAACTCAGAGAGCTTAAGGCACTGTCCCAAAAGCACACAGCTACAAAGGGCAGGGATACTGCTGACAATGCCGTCTGCCCGGACTCCAACACCTAACAGAGCTGGGAGGTGCTCAGGGTCTGACAGCCCCTCCTTGGGTCATTCCCATCTGATGGAGGAAACTGAAGCTCAGGGCAAGGAAATGACTGGTCCAAGATCAAACAGCCTAACAGTGCTAGGCCCGGGGTTCTTACTTCCTTGGGAACCAGGAATAAACTCCTCTCTGTCCTAGATCTTAGTGTAACCACAGGGCTGCAAAGAGAAAAATGGGGGTGAGTGGGTGTAAGGGTACCCCCACCTCAGCCTCGAAAAGGATGAGAGTGCTGGAGACCTCTCTGGGGACTCTGGTGGATTACCCAAAAAGAAAGAAACCAAGACTTGGGGAGTGTCCTGCCCTTCGATTTTTGGAAGGAAGTCCTGCATCTTTCAAAGAGCTAAGAGATAGAGGACGCCCCCTCCCCTCAAATGGAGCAGTTTAAGATTAGGGAAAGAGGAAAAGAAGTGAGACCTGTTCTCCACAGGAGAAGGAAGAACAAACAGGGAAGGTGCTTGGCCTCTCAAGAGGTGAAGTGAAGAAACTGACTCCAGGAAGAAGTGAGGAAAAGTTCCCCAAGGAATGAGGAATGGTAATGAAGCACCCCTGCAACTACCTGTCAAATTGGCAGTGCCACCCCCAACCCCGCTAGAAGGTGGGAGGCTCGAGGATGCACCCCGTAGCCGTGGTGCGGGGTCAATGTCTTGGGTCTTTCTCGACCGCCCAGAGACGTCTCCAACTCGTCCGGGGGCTAGCAAAGACCCACTTCTCCGGATAGAAAACAGGAAATCCCGCCCAGGCGGGGAGCAGAACAGGAAGTCCCGCCTTTAGATGGGGGAGGGGAGCTCATGACCCCCATCACCCCCGCCCCGGGAGTCACCACCGATCCTAGGGACATGGTCCACAGTCAAAGTAAGAATCCTAATGGGTCTGAAGACCGGAAAATACGGCTCTCTAGGTTTTGCCTCAGCTCACACTCGACGGTTCACGCCGGCGACCCCTCTCCAGCGCTCAACGTGGGGTCGCTGGACGATTTCTGACCCTTGATCTACGCAGGCCATATCTCTCCCATGAGCGGCTCGCCCTCCCGAGACCCTCTTCTCGGGACCGCTAAATCCACCCCACATCGCCTCCACTCACGTGCCCGCAGCCAGCATGGCCGGCTTGGCGCCGTCACCGCCCTCAAACGACATGGCGACGGCATGCCGTCACTTCCGCGTAGTAGCCCGCCTCCACGTTGCACACTCCACCTCCCTAATGGAGACCGCCCGTGACAAAGATGGGGGCCACAGTAGCTTCACCGGATCCCAGGGGGGCAATGTCGGAAGCAGGGTGCCCATAGGAAAGATGGGAGAAAGCTTCAGCCTGTTCAGAAACAAGCCTTCGAAATGTCGAAGTGACCCCAAGTAATATGGTGGCCTGCACGTACAAAATCAGGGCACAGTAAACTAAGACAAGCGAACTGACGTCCCTCATAATCAACCTCTTGCACAGAAATAAAGGAAAGCAGTGTCCGTTAATGACATGGCAACCAGCCTGGCATCATTTGCCTATAATGTATACGGATTCTTCCTCCAACCTAGCCCCTTCAGCACCAAGACTGGCAAAGACCCAACAAGGCAGCCTTTCTTGTTTCGGTTTGCCCAACTTCAACATGGAGGCTCAGACGGCTTTCTGTCGATGGTGACTCATGAGTTCGTCTGGGATCGCTCCGTTTCCAGGGATACTGACGACTTCATCCCGTTAACCCGAGTTCCTCAGCGCCTTTTGGGATGTACAGCTTCTCTCACCTTTTCCTTTCTCGGTTTCTCTTTTCCAGGACCTCGCTGTCGCGCCCCGCAGAGGGATGGAACCGCCCCGCGAAAGCATGACCTCAGCTGACCGTCTTTACCCGTGCCCTCAAGCAAAATGGCACCTCCTTGGCTTCGATGCCAGTATACAATATGAAGAAAGGAGTAGGCGTTTCGGAGAGTTTGAGTGAGGGGGTGGAGCTCTTGGCCCCTCCCCCTTGTTTACTTCCAGGATAGGACGGTGGCACTGCGCCTGCGCACCTCGCTGGATGGCTCCACCTTCATTCAGGGTTTGAGCCCTATAACTTAAACCCTCACGGTTCAACTTCAACCACCCCATTCGGAAAGATAGTAACATCCACCCCTCCTCTAAAACAGGCAAGGGCGCTACCACTGTCGGGGATTGAGGGGAGTCTCCTATCCGGATGTGACAGCACGTTGACCCGGAAAAGGGGAGAGCCGCGTCTGTGGGTCCTCGGCCGCGGCTATGGAGGGCTCCGGTTACAGGGTAAGCTCAACAGTCGCGTTCTTTCGCTTCTGTCTTTATGAAACTGTCCCCTCCAGTGGTCAGCTCTCTCCCCTTAAGCCATGCCTGCGCTCTGGTAGCCCGTCCGATCCTTAGCAAATACACCGTTCCCTGATAAACGCTCGGTCGCCCTTCCCTCCACTGCCCTAGGGAAGTCCCACTTATCTTTTGGCCCTGCCGCCTGGGCTGCTGAGATATTCACCTGGGCCCGCCCCTTTTGGAATGAAGTTTTCCCCTTCTCCCCCAATTTGTCTTCCTCCTCCTTCCACCCTCCACTGCCCCGCGGACGTTTCGCTGGTATTCGCGATTCACCACTCAGGATCCCACGTCCTAGTTATGCATTCTCCGGACCCCGCCCCTTGGGGGAAATAGCGACTCCCTAGGTCAGACCCCATTGGCTCCCTTTTGGGTCCCGCCCCTGGGGTATCTTTCTGAGCTCGGGCCCCGCCCGTCATTGGTTCCCATCCGCAGGTGGTGTTTGAGAAAGGAGGTGTGTACCTGCACACCAGTGCGAAGAAGCATCAAGACCCGGACTCCCTTATCGCTGGCGTCATCCGTGTTGTGGAGAAGGTGGGCCAGGAGGGAGCAGGGCTCGGGCAGACCCAGACCGTGATGGAGACTGCATCTACAGAAGGGATGGTTTGGTTGTCAGTGATAGGATCTTAGGAAGAGGGACTGGGATTGGAGAGAGAAAGGGCTTTGTCAAGCTGAGATTCCAAAATGGGGAAGAAGTGTGGCAGTATGGTTTGGGGAGTTAGGAGGAGAGCCCCTCTAACCCCTTTTTCCTTCCCTCAGGACAATGACGTCCTCCTGCACTGGATTCCCATAGAGGAAGCTGGAGATGCCACCCAAATCGTCTTCTCCAAGAAGGTAGACTTTCCTCACTTCTCCCTTCTCCACTTGCATTTTTCAAATTGAGGCAGTGGAAGGCATATGAAAGAGCTGGTACAATCTCAGACCTACCCCTGGGGTAGATGTGACCCTGTTTGATTTCCTTGTCTCTGTGAAATGGGGCTGAATATGCCCATTCATGCAAAGGAAGCAGATATCGTGAGGTTTGTGGCCATGGGGACAGCTGCCCCCTCAACCGTTGCTTCTTAGGAGAGCCCTACCAGGACAAGAGAGGATAACTCAGCCTGTGGCTCTGAGTTTCAGGGGCTGTTAGCCCAGAAGAACTTGAAGAAGTGTGGTATTTCCTCTGGGGCGGTCCTGCCATCATGTCCGTAGAGAAAACAGGACTTGACTGAGGCGACTCATCCACTTCGAGAGCAGCACTCCTTCTGTCCTCAGTATAGAACCTTGCCCTTCTCATCACATCGTCTCCTGAGGCTTCTTGCCAGGTCCTGTGCTGGACAGTGCTGGCACCCAGAGATGAGTTAAGCCCAGACCCTGCCTAAGATCTCTCCCCCAATATGTTTTTGAGAAATTGAGGCTCCTTTCCTAAGGTCAAAAAGCTAGGAGAGCCCTGGCCAGGTAGCTCAGTTGGTTAGAGCAGCATCCTTATACACCAAGGTTGCGGGTTCGATTCCTAGTCAGGGCACATACAAGAACCATCTGATGAAGGTGCATAATAAGTGGAGTAACAAAGCGATATTTCTCTCTTTTCTCTCTAAAATCAATTTTTTAGAACAGTAGAGGTGTTGGAACTTGAGTTTGAACCCAGGCATGCTGGGAGCCCTACCTCTTCCTGGGGAGCAGACATTGGGCTGGGATTCTGAAGATGAGAAGGGGGCAGGAGGAAGTGATTTCAGGTCAAAGGGAGAAGGGGGATCTGTCTGGAGAGGGGTTTGCTGGACAGGTGTTTGGGCCTGTGATACCAGGCTCAGAACCCTGGACCTGTCCTGGAGGTCTGAGGGAAAACGAAGGGAAGGGTGTAAGTGTAAAAAGCACCCTGGTGGGGCATGTGGGAGATGGACCAGAGACTGAAGGAAGGGAGATCGAGGGGTTGGAAACTAGAATGTCAGGGAGGGGCAAATGTGATTAGCCAGGGGGAGAGGATGAAGTTTCATCTGGGTCATAGGGTTTCAAATAACCTTGGCGGCTAGCATTGAGATTCCAGACCCACTCCCCCACCCCTCCAAGGGAGGAGGGGGCAGAAAAAACCGGGAGCTTGCATTTTTCACAAGCCTGGAAGTCAGTCTGAGTGTTCTTGAGAATGTTGTTATCTTCCTTGGCACTCGTATTTCCAAATAACAGAAACCCATAGGATGGGCTTCAGCAGAAAGGGCATATAGGCATTCAGGGAATATTCAGCTCCAAGGAATACAAAACCAGACTGATGACAAATTGAGCAAACAGGATCATTTCTCTCATTTCACAAGACTCCCAGAGGTGTAGAGCTGCTGGCCTCAATTGCTGACATCCAGGCCTGGATCACTGAGACACTACTGTGATTGCTTAGATGGCCTTTATTTTATTTTGTTTTTAAATTATTTTTATTTATTTATTCATTTTAGAGGAAAGGGAGAGAGAGAGAGAGAGAGAGAGAGAGAGAGAGAGAGAGAGAGAGAGAGAGAAGGGGGGAGGAGCAGGAAGCTTCAACTCCCATAAGTGCCTTGACCGGTCAAACCTAGGGTTTTGAACCGGCAACCTCAGCATTCCAGGTCGACGCTTTATCCACTGCGCCACCATAGGTCAGGCTATTTTGGTTTTTTTTTTTTTGAAATTTAATATATATTTTATTATTATTAATTCTAATGGGGTGACATCAATAAATCAGGGTACATATGTACAATGAAAACATCTCCAGGTTATCTTATCATTCAATTGTGTTGCATACCCATCACCAAAAGTCAAATTGTCCTCTGTCACCTTCAATCTGGTTTTCCCTGCGTCCCTCCCCTCCTCCCTATCCCACTCTTCCCTCCCTCCCCCCATCCCATAACCACCACTCTCTTGTCCATGTCTCATACCCTCACTTTCATGTCCCACAAAAATATGGAACGCTTCACGAATTTGCGTGTCATCCTTGCGCAGGGGCCATGCTAATCTCTGTATCGTTCCAATTTTAGTATATGTGCTGCCGAAGCGAGCACGCTATTTTGTTTTTTAAATGTCTTTTTTAGACTTTATTCATTTTAGAGAGAGAAATGGGGAGGAGCAAGAAGCATCAACTCCCATATGTGCCTTGACCGGGCAAGCCCCGGGTTTCAAACCAGTGACTTCAGTGTTCCAGGTCGATGCTTTATCCGCTACGCTACCACAGGTCAGGCTTGCCTAGGTGGCCTTTAAACACCTGCTTTGGTTCCAGCCATAGGTTCTACCTTTTTTTTTTTTTTTTTTAACTCATTTTAGAAAAGAAAGAGAGTGAGAGAGAGAAAAGGAAGGGGAAGGAACAGGAAGCATCATTTTCCATATATGCCTTGACCAGGCAAGCCCAGGGTTTTGAACCGGTGACCTCAGTGTTCCAGGTCGACGCTTTACCCACTGCGCCACCACAGATCAGGCAGCTTCTACTCTACCTTTTTGTTTTGTTTTGTTTTGTTTTGTATATTTAGAGAAAGAGAGGAAAGGAGAAGATGACAAACATCAGTTTATTGTTCCACTTATTTATGTATTCATTGGTTGATTTTTGTATGTGCCCTGACTGGGGATCAAACCCACATGTATTGAGACAACACTCTAACCAACTGAGCTGCCCGGCCAGGTCCCATAGCATCTAGCTTTTAAGGCAAGAAGTAGGCAGACAGGGTGTCAATCACATCTTTCCTCATCAGGAAAAGCAAGATTTCCCAGAAACCCTCTGCACTGGTTAGGAGTTGTATTTGGCTGTGCGTAGCATAAATAGTGCTTGTGCTTGTGCCCACACAAGGTAGAAGCTCATTCCTCTTCTATTAAAAAGTACAGATTTGCCTGACCTGTGGTGGCGCAGTGGATAAAGCGTCGACCTGGGAACACTGAGGTCGCCAGTTCAAAACCCTGCACTGGTCTGGTCAAGGCACATATGGGAGTTGAGCTTCCAGCTCCTCCCCCCCTTTCTCTCTCTTTCTCTCTCTCTCTCTCTCACTCTGTGTCTCCTCTCTAAAATGAATAAAATAAAAATTAAAAAAAAAAAAAAAAGTACAGATTTGCCTGACCAGGCAGTGGCGCAGGGGATAGAGCATTGGCCTAGGATGCTGAGGACCCAGGTGCGAAACCCCAAGGTTGCCAGCTTGAGCATGGGTTCATCTGGCTTGAGCGTGGGGTCATAGACATGACCCATGGTCGCTGGCTTGAGCCCAAAGGTCACTGGCTTGAAGCCCAAGTTTGCTGGCTTGAGCCCAAGGTTGCTGGCTTGAGCAAGGGATCACTCACTCTGCTATAGCCCCCCAGTCAAGGCACATATGAGAAAGTAATCAATGAACAACTAAGGTACCACAACTATGAGTTGCTGCTTCTCATCTCTCTTCCTTCCTGTCTGACTGTCCCTGTCTGTCCCCCTTCTCTCTCTCTCTCTCTCTCTCTCTCTCTCTCTCGCTAAAAAAAATATATACAGGTTCACATGTGATCAATGACCCAGTTTACTTCCATCTTTACTATACCATTCTCCACATGTTGTATCCGTCCTCAAGGCTCTCACGGTCTAAAAAGGATGCTGGAGCTCCAGCCCTTTTGACTGTTTTTGCTCACTCTACATTTGTGTTGCAGATTGGCCAAAGAGCTTTGCTCATTATGACTACTCAAGGAAGTATGCTGCTAGAGCAGTCACCATCTTAAAAGACACCATTCCTTGTGATAGAGGGAAAGAACTCTAGAGGTCTTCCCCCGACAATGAAATGACCCAACCAGGAAGTGATATATCCCAGCCCCTTGGCCAGAACTGCTCACCTGGCTCCACCCAGCCAGTAGAGTTCAATGAGCTGTGAATCTGCTGTTTACCTGAGAGGCAGAGAGCTGCTAATATTTGGCAAATAGCACAGAGGACTGTGATGGCTTTGCCACGCATGGTTCGGGAGTCATGTGAATGGGTGTCCCTGCTAGTTCTTGGCCCTCCCCTCCTGGCCCTAGTTGATATAGCTCTAAATACCAAGTCGCCCTTCTGCGGCACCCAAAGATGTACCGGAGGTTGTTCATTCCTGTACATGCTTCTTTTTCAGAACTTCCCTTCTTTATGCTCCCCATTGATACTCTCTCAGCTGCCATTGGGCAGAGCAGGGTCTGTAGGCCATCTGAAACTGCAGAGGATGCTGGGAAAGTGAATACTAGGAGAGTTTACTCTCTGTTATGAGAGGCACTCAGTCAGCCTGGAAGCAGCAGCAGAAATGGCTGTTGGGTAGATTCACAAGTCTGGGTCCTTCTGCTGTTGCTCTAATCAAGCAGGGTTTGTTGCAAGAGTTCCAAAACATTCTAGTTACTTTAAGCAGCAGGGATTACATGAAAAAAGTGGAGGCTTATAGACTTTTACGGGGGCTGGAGGAACAGGATGGACACTTCATAACTGACCTGCCAGGGAAGCTGCTACCACTGCCAAAATGAGGGCTGTGGTGAATGGGACTGGCATTGGAGCTGTTGGGTTCAGGAGCACATCACCGCTACTCGGCCCCCCACAGAGCTAGTGGCTGGACCCTGGAAGGCTGGGCTGGCCCCACCACTGCCCCAGATGCCTGAGTGCGGGAAGATTTAAACCAGTGATGGGCAATCTTTTGAGCTTGGTGTGTCAAAATTCGCCAAAAAAACTGAGCATAACTCGGGTAGTGTGTCACTTCAAGAAAAACAGCCTAACCGGAAGTCCCAGAACTAGACTCTCTGTGCCGGAGTTCTGTTGTTTTGTCCTACAGACCTCCAGCACAGAGTGTCTACACTACAGCAAATGTTTTATCCTCGGCTACTGACCCTGGCTGTGCAGGAGCCGAGGATGAAACGTCCTTCTCGGCATGCAGCCCCATACTTCTCTGGTATGCGGCCACATGTGACCACGTGTCATCAAAAATGGCTATGCGTGTCAGTGCTGACACCCGTGTCATAGGTTCACCATCACAGATTTAGACAGATGAGGCTCCTCCTTGCTCATCAGCCACACATGGCTGTAATGGCCGGAAGTTGCCTTCACCTAATTTCTGCTTTACAGATCTGAGTGTATGTGATTGGTAGACTCTATCTTGTGTCAGGCACTCTAGCTGCAAGGGAGTTTGGGAAATGCAGTTTTTAGGCCTTATAGTTAGTGCTTTGATTGGTTTTAATTTTTGTGTATGGTGACAAATAACAGTCTAATTCTTTTGCATGAGGTGCTCTAATTTTCCCAGCACCATTTATTGAAGAGACTATTCTTTTTCTTCATTTTATGTTTTTTGGCTCCATTGTCAAAAATTATCTGTCTGGATACATGTGGGTTTATTTCTGGGCTCTCAGTTCTCTGCCATTGGTTTGTGTATCTCTTTCTCTGACGATACCATGCTGTTTTCATTATTGTTGCTTTGAAGTATAGTTTGAAGTCAGTAAGTGTGATGCCTTCGGCTTTGTTCTTTTTCTCCCAGGATTGCTCAGTGGTGAGTGTCCCCTCTGACCAGGTCACCTCAGTCTCATCGCAGCACCCCTGTGGGGGAATGTGGCGATGGGGTTCTGAGCCCATGAAATCCCAGCGCTGTCCCCTGGAACTAGATGCTGCTGGTAGTACAGCTGTGACAGGTTGGGATGGGTGACCTGGCAGAGGTCAGCTGGTGCACTCACGGCTTTGTTCTCCCAGTCATGGCAACTGTCATACCTCAGCTGCTTCACACCAGCATCTCCACCTCAGTATCTCCACCTGTCGCTGGGATCAGCTGCAGTGCTCCTGCTGCTCAGGGAAGAGTGCTTCTGCCTCTCCAGTTCTCAGGGCTGCGGATAACCTGCTCTGTAGCCTGATGCTCACTGCTACAGCTTCTTCTGGGGCCTGCTGCTAGCTCTGGGAGAGAATGAGTCGGGCTCCGTGGCTTTGTTTTTCTGCTTAGCAATGGTGGCTGCCAGACGACTGTGGGTGTCCCTCTGCGCTCCGTCACCTTCCTGGACACTGGGCTAAGTTGCAGTGGGCAGGGATCATTCACTGTGCATCTCTGCTCCTCGAGGCTGTAGGAAGTGCAGGTGGCAGCCTGACTTCTCTCCTGAGACTCTCCGTGAGCTCTGGGCTGCACCCATTCGTCTCTGCTCCGCTCCCTTCCCTCCCATTTGCTCCAATTCACCCACCTTCAGGTGTTTCAATGAGGGGAATCTCTCAACTGCATGTGTTGAGCAGGTAATCCTTTGTTGAAATATAACTGTTCAGACCCTGGCCACGTAACTTAGTTGGCTACGAGCATCATCCTGGTATGCCAGGGTTCTGGGTTTGATCCTTTGTCAGGACACATACAAGAATCAACCAATATATGCATAAAAAATAAGTGGAACAACTAATCGATGTTTCT
Source organism: Rhynchonycteris naso (assembly GCA_037038555.1). Lineage (NCBI taxonomy): Eukaryota > Metazoa > Chordata > Mammalia > Chiroptera > Emballonuridae > Rhynchonycteris > Rhynchonycteris naso. The sequence goes on along the minus strand of CM072997.1, from coordinate 247,790,486 downwards.
TTTTCTCTCTCTTCCTTACTTTCTCTAAAATCAATAAAGGAGAGTGTTTTTTGTTTTGTTTTGTTTGTAGCAGAGACAGAGTCATGGAGAGGGACAGATAGGGACAGACAGACAGGAAGGGAGAGATGAGAAATGTCAATCGACCTTGGGTCCAAGTAGGTGAGCTTTTGCTCAAGTCAGATAAGCCCGTCCTCAAGCTGGCAACCTCGGGGTCTCTAACCTGGGTCCTCCACATCCCAGTCCAATGCTCTATCCACTACGCCACCGCCTGGTCAGGCCAAAGGAGAGTTTCTTTAATGTTTATTTTATTGATTTTAGAGCGAGACCAGGAGAGAGAGAGGAACATCAGTTCCTGTATGTGCCCAGATCGGGCATCAAACCAGTAACCTCTGTGCTTTGGGATGACGGTCTAACCAATCTAGCTACCCAGCGAGGACTAAAATCAATAAATAAGATTTTTTTTTTAAGTGACGGGAGGGGAGAGAGAAAGACTCCCACATGCACCACAACCAGGATCCACCCGACAACCCCTGTCTGGGGCCAAAGCTCGAATCAGCCAAGCTATCCTCAGTGCCTGGCACTGATGCTCAAACCAGTCAAGCCACCGATGTGAGAGAGGAAGACAGAGAAGAGGGTGAGGGAGGGGTAGAAAAGCAGATGGTCACTTCTCATGTGTGCCCTGACTGAGGATCAAACGCAGGACATCTGCACAGCGGGCTGACGTTCTATCCACTGAGCCAACTGGCCAGGCTGTAAGAATTTTTTTAAAAAAGAATTATAACTCTTCTTGTTACAACTTCAAGGGGAAAGACCAGGGGAACCTCTCACACTGCCATTTTTCTAATGTTACTGCTCATGCTTTTTTTTTTTTTTTTTTAGAGAGGAGACACAGTGAGAGAGAGAGGGAGAAAGAGAGAAAGTGGGGGAGGAGCTGGAAGCATCAACTCCCATATGTGCCTTGACCAGACCAGTGCAGGGTTTTGAACTGGCGACCTCAGTGTTCCCAGGTCGATGCTTTATCCACTGCGCCACCACAGGTCAGGCTCATGCTATTTTTATAACCTGTAAACGAGATATTTTTTTTTATTGAAATAGAGTTTAACACAGAGATCAACTTTTAACTTTTTGAAGTGCATAATTCAGCGTTTTTCAGTATTCACAAGATTTTTCAACCCTAGCTAGTATCCAATTTCAGAACATTTTGTCATGATCAAAAGAAACTGTAGCCATAAGTAGTCCTTCCTACCCCAGTTCCTGGCAACCACTAACCAACTTTCTGTCTCTAAGATTTGCCTCTTCCGGACATTTCACATACTATAGATAGGATCATATAGTCTGCTCCTTTGTGACCGGCTTCTTTTATTTAGGACACTTCCACGGTTCATCCATGTTGGAGCATGGATCAGAACTTCCTTTTGATTGGTGAATCAACTGTGTGACTCAGACATACTTACTTTATTGATCAGTTTGGTGGACACTTTTGGTTGCTTCCACTTTTTTTTTTTTTTTTTTTTTTTTACAGCAAGAAGGGGTCATGGAACAAGAAGTCCAGCTCATAGTTGCTTCACTTTAGCTGTTCATTGATCGCTTGTTGTATGTGCCTCGACTGGGGAAGCCTGGGGTTTCAAACCGGCGACCTCAGCACCCCAAGTTCATGCTCTGTTCGCTGTGCCACCATAGGTCAGGCTGCTTCCCCTTCTTTGCTACTGTGAATAGTGCAGCTGTGAATGTTCATGTGTGATTCCCATGGGACATTTATATTTGTTTCTCTAGGGTTCATACCTACAAGTGGGACTGCTTGGCACATGGTAATTCCATGCTCCCCTTGTTGAGGAACTGCCTGGCTTCCCACTGTGGCTGCACCATTTTACATTCACACCTCCATTTTCCCCAACACTTATTATTACCTGTCTCCTTTATTCTAGCCATTCTGGTGGGCATGCAGGAGTATCTGATGTGGCTCAGATTTGAACTGCCCTAGGGAATACCACTTACTTCAGCACTGCAACCCTGGGAGTCCGATGGCAGAGTGCCCTGCTCCTGTCTACCTGCTCGCCAGGTGGTGGTGCTTTGATGAGCACCAACGGGAGACGTGGCTTGCAGTCCTGACCCAGTCCCAGCCCTTAGCTGTTCTGGATGACCCTGGTGCCCTCTTTGTGCCTCAGTTTCTCTCTTTGTGCAGAGGGGCTGTTTTCCAGGATAGTCTCATGGCTCTGATCTGGAAACTCAACCCACAGCCTCTCTCTCTTTTCCTTTGATTCCCCAAGGATGCTGGTGCAGGGGACCCCTGTACCTCGGAGGAGGAGCCAACCTTTGACCCCGGCTATGAACCCGACTGGGCTGTCATCAGCACTGTGCAGCCACGGACCCACCACTCAGAACCCACAAGAGGTAAGCTGAGCTAGTACCACTGGGGGGCAAGTGGTGACACATCTTATTGTCAGTGCTTGTGGCTCCATGGGCTTCACTGCCCACAGTCAGGATGGCCTCCCAGAGCTGTCCTTCCAGCCCCGGGAGAGTGAGTGGTGATGCAGGCTGTCCTCAGCCCAGGTTAGCAAGGCCAGTGTCTCCAGGGGCTGCAGACTTGCTTACTCTGCCTGGCTCCCTGATTGGCTATGGGCACCCCCACATGAGTCTAGGCCATGGGGGGCGGTAACTACAAGGTGAGAGGTGAATTCAGGCCACCTTGGAGTGTCACAAGACGTGGGTGGCACCAGGGGAGGCCTCTGATCCCTCTGGGGCTGGAGAAGTCTTCCAGAAAAAGGCAGTGCCTGGCACTGAAGACATTTGGCATGGGGCATCAACCTTTCCTTGTGGCTCCAGGGTGGGGTCTGGAGAAAAGAGAGGGTTGGAGGGGCAGGGGCAGACCTGAGGAATCTGGTTTGTGTCCTGAGGGCCACAGGGCGCTGATTTCAGAGCAAGCACGTGTCTACCGGTCTAGGCTCCATGACATTTTAGTCATTTTGTTTCATGGAAATGTGGGGTGACCCGCAGCTCCCAGAGGGAAGGGCTTCGGGCTGTTCCGTGGTGGGCTCAGAGGACATGACTGTGTCATCCCCTTGGTGCAGAGTCCAGCCCGTCCCGGGACTCCTGGGCCTTTTCGGTGAGCCTGGGGGAGCTCAAGTCCATCCGCAGGTCCAAGCCCGGCCTTAGCTGGGCCTACCTGGTCCTGGTGACCCAGGCCGGAGGCTCCCTGCCCGCCCTGCACTTCCACCGTGGGGGCACCCGGGCCCTGCTCCGTGTCCTCAGCCGCTACCTGCTGCTGGCCAGGTGAGCCTCCTCCTGGCACTGGGCCCTGTCCCTCCACAGCTGCAGCTGGCCCCTCCGGGCTGTGAGAAACACAATTCAGGCTGATTTCAAGGCAGAAAAAGGGAATTGACTGGCATGTATAACCACAAAGCCAAAGAGTAGTTTGGTTTCAGGCAGGCCTAGGGTTCCAGGATATTGGAAGAGTTGATTGCTTCTGAGTTTCTGTCCTCAGGGGTCCCCAGCTGCTGCCTCTCATTGGCCCATCCCTACTAGGGAGGCGGAAAGCCCTCATTGGCCAGCCCTGGGTCGTGTGCCCACCCCTGGGCCCCAGGTCCCAGGCCCAAGATGAGGGATTCCTCAGTAGAAGTCAAGACTCTGCAGCACCTGGAGGGAAGAGGGGGCAGATGCAGGGCCCTTTTCATGTGCATGAGTGTGTGTGTGTGTGTGTGTGTGTGTGTGATCAAAGCACATCCCTCCAGCTCCCCACAGGACTCCCGCCTCTACCTTGTCTTCCCCCACGATTCCTCTGCCCTCTCCAACTCCTTCCACCACCTCCAGCTCTTCGACCAGGACAGCTCCAACGTGGTGTCTGTGAGTCCCCAGGACCAGGCTGAGAGCTGTGGGGAGGGAGGGGTGACTGTGGGTGGGGTGGGGCTGTGACAGACCCTTGGCCCTGTCCCCAGCGCTTCCTCCAGGACCCCTACTCCACCACCTTCAGCAGCTTCTCCCGTGTGACCAACTTCTTCCGGGGAGCTCTACAGCCGCACCCCGAGGGGGCCTCCCCCGACCCCCACTCAGTCCCCGACGATGAGCCTGAGCCTGGGTTCGAGGTCATTTCCTGTGTGAGTATCAGGGTGGACCCCATTACTTTTACCTGTTACCTTGGCCATGTGACTGCATTTCCCAGGGTCTCAGTGTCCTCCCTGGAAAAGTGGGGATAATAACGGCCCCACCCTCTCCAGGTAGCGTGAGTGACTCTGTGGAAAGTGCTAACAGCTTGTGTTCCTGGTGCTTGTTACAATTGGGGGGTCCTTCCAGGCTTGGGGGTGACCTTAAAGTGGCCTGGTTTGCGGGTGGAGGGTGCTGTGGGGTCCCCCACAGACAGGGTTCACTTGCCTCATGTCCTGCAGGTGGAGCTGGGTCCTCGGCCGGCTGTGGAGCGGGCACCTCCGGTCACAGAGGAGGAGTGGGCCCGGCATGTGGGCCCTGAGGGCCGCCTGCAGCAGGTCCCCGAGCTGAAAGCCCGGATCTTCTCAGGAGTGAGGGGCTGGGTTTGTGAGGGAGGCCGGGCTGGGCCCGCGGGCTGCCAGGGGACCCCCTCTGAGCTGCCTGCCCACCCCACCCCCAGGGTCTTAGCCCCAGCCTGAGGCGAGAGGCCTGGAAGTTCCTCCTGGGGTATCTCCTCTGGGAGGGCTCAGCCGAGGAGCACAAAGCCCACGTGCGCAAGAAAACGTGAGTGGGAGGTGGCAGCCCTGCCCTGCCCGGCCTCCCATGTTGATGGAAGGCTGGTAGTGCATGTGTGCCAGTGGCCAGCAGGGCACCTGGCACATCAATGTTGTGCACACACACTCGCTCTCCAGAGGTTGGTGCGAGCCAACGGTCCCCCGCTCCATTGCTGTTTTTATCCTGTTTTTACCACACTTTGCTCTTAAAATTCTTGAACTCTTCTCATTCCCTGTATATATTGTATATATTGTGCCCCTGCTGTACGTCCTGATCCCCACACCAGAGGTGGTAACAGACGCAACAGAAGCCCACAGGTGTTCTGTCAGGAGATATAAGGAGGTCCGGGAAGGTGGGGACTGGGCTGGGTCGGCCTGGTCAGAGAGGGACCATAAGGTGCTGACCAGGGGCGGAGCCCAGGGGACCCAGGTGTTAACCGGGCGGAGCCTAGAGGACTGAGTCGCTGGCAGGGCATCCGCAGCCCGGCTTCTCTCCCCCCTCCCCATCCCCCGCAGGGATGAGTATTTCCGCATGAAGCTGCAGTGGAAATCGGTGAGCCCAGAGCAGGAGCGGAGAAACTCACTGTTGCACGGATACCGAAGTCTCATTGGTGCGTTGGGGGGTGGGGGAGGGCAGCCTCCTTGGGTTTAAATTCCAGCTCTGCTAGTACTTACTGCGAGACATTGGCAAGTGATTTTAGCCCTGTGCCTCAGTTTCCCCGTCTATGGACAGTTTGTAACCACCAGTGCTAGGTGGACGTAGGGAGCATGCACCTGTCCAGTGGGCAGGTGGTTGTGGGACCAGCCCACATCTGCTGGGGGTTTGCCAGCAAGGGGAGCCAGCGCCACTGACCAACAGGGACGTGTGCGCCCCCCCCCCCCCCCCGTACCTTTCTCACCTTTCTACCCCGCACCCTGTCCTTCAGAGAGAGACGTGAGCCGCACGGACAGGACCAACAAGTTCTATGAGGGTCCCGAGAACCCAGGGCTGGGCCTGCTGAATGACATCCTCCTTACCTACTGCATGTACCACTTTGACCTTGGTGGGCACCAGCAGGGGGGCTGCCCTGGGGGCAGGCTGAGGGCCTGGGCTGGGCCCTGACCCCCTGTCCCTGCAGGCTACGTCCAGGGCATGAGTGACCTTCTCTCCCCAATCCTCTACGTCGTTCAGAACGAGGTGGATGCCTTTTGGTGTTTCTGTGGCTTCATGGAGCTTGTGGTGAGGCTCAGGGTGGGGATGGGAGATGGGACCCCTTCAAGGGGTCAGGTGCAGCCCCTCACGTGGCCCTCCCCCCACAGCACGGGAACTTTGAGGAGAGTCAGGAGACCATGAAGCGGCAGCTTGGGCAGCTCCTGCTGCTCCTCCGAGTGCTAGACCCACCGCTCTGTGACTTCCTGGGTATGTGTCATGGTGGGTGGGTAGGCGACAGCAGGACCACAGATGTTGCCAAGAGTCTCTAGGAATTAGTGGCCACAGACAGTGTCCAGGATGTTTGGTTCCAATCCACACAAAAATGCCTAGCATAATGTAGAACCCAGAACTTACCTGTGAAAGCAGGATTGCAGTTTGTAGCAAAACTTCAGCAATGGTGCGTGTGTGCACGCTGCAGTGTGCTGCCAGCAGCCCCCCGCTCATCAGGCGACCTCTGAGTACCTCTTATCTCCACCCACCTCAAGCCAGAGGTTGAAAACAGGTTCTCTGGCCTCCTGGTGCTGGGACTGCTGCAATTCTGGTTTTAAAGTGTTTCTTCATGACTGACCAGGTGGTGGCACAGTGAATAGAGCATCGGCCTGGGACGCGGAGGACCCAGTTTCGAGACCCTGAGGTTGCAAGCTTGAGCGCGGTCTTGTCTGGCTTGAGCACTGGTTGACCAGCTTGTGCAGGGTTGCTGGTTTGAGTGTGGGATCATAGACATGATCCATGGTCACTGGATTGAGCCCAAGGTCGCTGGCTTGAGCAAGGGGTCACTGGCCGGGCTGGAGTCCCTTTGTAAAGGGCCATATAAGAAAGCAATCAATGAACAACTAAGGTGCCACAACTCTGAGTTGATGTTTCTCATCTCTCTCCTTTCCTGTCTGTCTGTCTGTCTCTTGCTAAAAATAAAATTTTTACTTGTTGGCCCTGGTCAGTTGGTATAATGGGTAGAGCGTCAGCCTGGCATATGGACATTCTGGGTGCAATCCCCAGTCAAGGCACACATGAGAAGCAACCATCTGCTTTTCTTCCTCGCCCCCTCTCTCTTCTCTCTTAGCCAGTGGCTTGATTGGTTCGAGCATTGGCCTCAGGCACTGAGGATAGTTCAGTTGAGTTGAGCATCAGCCCCTGGTCAGGGCTCATGTGGGACTCTATGTTCCCTTCTCACTGAAAAAAAAAATTTTTTTTGACCTGACCTCCTGGACATTTAGGTTATGTGCAGTTTTTCATCATGAGGAATATAGTCTGTTTCTTTAGGTAAAATTCCAGAGAGTGAAATTGTATCTAGGGCAATACATATTTTTATACCCTTTGAAATGTCTGTCCCCACCATTGCTTTCCTGGAAAGTTATACCAACTTCTGTTTTTGGTTTGTTTTAATTGGATTTTATTGGGTTAGCTTGTAGTTTCCTCATGCCTCTGCCAGCCCTGGGTCTCATTGCGTCCCTCCATGTCATATTGGAAAACTGGGGCCGCCTCACCTGGTCTGGGGTTCGGAAGGCAGGATGGAAGAGGTCTCTGTTGACAGAACATTCCTGTCTGGGCCCAGAGGCCTTCCCACGCTGGGCATGAGTGATTTGCCTAGACAGGCGGAGGGTCTCACAGCCAGAGGACAGTCTCAGTCGCACCAGTGGGCACACTGTGAATGAGGATGGGACCGGCACTGGATTTGAACCTACTCTTTACTTAGCCACCCCTCCCCCTGTTGTCCTCTAGATTCCCAGGACTCGGGCTCTCTTTGTTTCTGCTTCCGGTGGCTCCTCATTTGGTTCAAGAGGGAATTCCCCTTCCCAGATGTCCTTCGGCTGTGGGAGGTGGGCCAACTGGCATGGGTGGGAGGCCTGGAGGAGGTGGGCAAGCACGGACCTGGTGGGACCTCAAGCAGAGGCTGGGCTGTGACCCCTCCCTCTGGCATACGTAGGTCCTGTGGACAGGGCTTCCGGGCCCCAATCTGCACCTGCTGGTGGCCTGCGCCATCCTGGACATGGAGCGGGAAACCCTTATGCTTTCGGGCTTTGGCTCCAATGAGATCCTCAAGGTGAGCCCTGACCCCTCCTGGTCCCCACCTTCTCCTTGCCCATCCTGACCTGTGCAGAGGAGACACGTGGCCAGCTGGGAGTTCCGTGCAGGCTGGCACTGTGCCTGTTCCACAGGACTTGGCAGTGGTCGGAACTCAAAGTAGAGTTGTTCAAAGTACAGTTAGCTCTGAGCTCTGCACCTGTGAGACCAGCTATTTTCTCCTACCCCATCCCATGGCTTACAGTAGTGTCGTCGCAGAGCATGTGGCCTGTGTATGAGTGGGTTTCCCAGGATCTAAACCAGGACAGGCCGGCCACAGGGGTGGGGCTCATTGGTGTTTCCCTTCCCAGTGTCCTGCATCTGGCAAGCAGCCTGGGAGAGCGTGACCTCCCTTAAACCCCACTCTGAGCCCCAAGAGGGCCAGCCCCACCTGTCTTCCCTCCATTGTGTGGCACAGAGTAGATGCTCTGGTGGTGGTGACTGAGTGCCTTCGGACAGGCAGGCCTGACCCAACCCCCTCCCACAGCACATCAATGAACTGACCATGAAGCTGAGTGTGGAGGACGTACTGACCAGGGCAGAGGCGCTCTACCGCCAGCTGACGGCCTGTGCGGTGAGTCCTCCCCGCCAACAGCCCTACTCCACCCTCTCCTCAAAACTCTGACTTGGCTCCCTACTCCCCAATCCTCCAGGAGCTGCCCCACAACGTGCAGGAGGTCCTAGGTCTGGTCCCGCCCGCAGAGCCTCGCAGCCCCTCGCCTCCTGCGTCCCCACTGCCATTGTCACCCACACGGACCCCACCACTCCCCGTGGACACAGCTCCGCACCCAGACAGCAGCCTGGAGATCCTGCCTGAGGAGGGAGAGGAGGAAGGCGAGGACTCCTAACGTTGCTGGGCTGGCTGCAGCCTTCCCTGGAACAGCACTTTATCCAGTTCCAGCCACATGACCCCATCCCAGAGGCCGGGTGTGGGGCAAGTGAAAGGGGGCGGGGCTTCTGCCATGCTTCCTGTACCCTCCTCATTAGCTGGTTTTATTTATTTATTATTTTTTTTACAAGGACAGAGAGTCAGAGAGAAGGATAGATAGGGAGAGACAGACAGGAACGGAGAGAGGTGAGAAGCATCAATCATTAGTTTTTTGTTTTTGCCATCGCAACACCATAGTTGTTCATTGATTGCTTTCTCACATGTGCCTTGACCGCGGGCCTTCAGCAGACTGAGCAACCCCTTGCTGGAGCCAGCGACCTTGGGTCCAAGCTGGTGAGCTTTTGCTCAAGCCAGATGGGCCCACTCTCAAGCTGGCGAGCTCGAAGTCTCAAACCTGAGTCTTCCGCATCCCAGTCCGATGCTCTATCCATTGCGCCACCGCCTGGTCAGGCTAGCTGGTTTTATTAACTGACACTTTTCATGTCCAGTTGGCCTCATGTAGGTGTAGGAAGGAGGCTGCGGGTTGCCTTGAACTTGGATGGGGAGGGGGTTATACATGGTCCCCTCTGACTACTCTGCAGAGCAGGTGTCTGACCACCTAACCCAGCCAATGAAATGTAAGAGGAGGTCCCTTGGGGATGAGTGGGGGCACCAGGCTTTTGGAGGCAGGTCTCGCTTAACTGCCAGAGTTTGGGGCTTTTGGATGAGTGAGCATGGGGTGCGACCACTAAGTAGTCACTGTGTAGAGACACATCCTGGACTTAACCAAGATGGAAGGACCTGCAAAGCTGCTCAGACACTCTTGAGGACTGTGCTTACCGGCTTCTTGTTACTTGAGAAAAATAAACTCGTGTTTAATCCACTGCAGGCCGAACTTTGTGTTACTTGGATCAGGAGCCATGTGTGGTGACAGTGGGGTGGGCACTGTAATGACCATTGACCAGTGTTGCCAAACACTCTGCTCACCCAGTGAAGTCCCTCTGCCCACGCAGTAGTATAGCTTCTGGGGCTCCAGGGTATGCACAGCCCCTTCTACCGTGAGCGGGCTAATTGCTTTGCCCCAAGCAAACTGGGGAGGCAGCTGGGCCAGGAAGGGGGCCAGACCACATGGCTTTTTGCAAAAATACTTTAATAGTGGTTGTCCAGCTGGTCGTGTGCCGTGTGTAGAGCTGGAGGGTAGATGCTCTCCCCCTTTTCAGACTAGCACAGGGGGTGGCTGTCCACGGGTTACTCCTCCACCCGAACGGGGCCCCCCTCCGTGTGCCCAAGCTCCTGGTGGTTGATCAGCATGGCGGCACGCAGCGCGGACTTGACGGCCGTCTCCACCCAGCCATGCGGGTAGGCAGTGTGCTCGCCAGCGAAGTAGATGCGACCATAGGGAACCATCCAGTTGAACTCCTGCCAGTCGTCCTTGTCGGTGTGCCAGAGCGTCGGCGGCTGCACCACAAAGGCGCCATGGCTGTGGGGATCGTCTGCCCAACGCTTGACAATGCCTCTGCCGTCCCAGAGCCTGTACACAATCGGCCCGTGCAGCGACGCAACGTCGTCCAGCGCCAAGTTCAGAGTGTCTTCCACACTCAGGCCAGCGAACGGGGCTGATGCGTCCGACCACGTGTACGAGGCCAGCAGCAGCGCGCCCTCGTCGGGCGGCGGGTAGAATATCTCGCGCGCCGGGTGGTCAGTGTTCGAGTGGCCGCCCTTGATGTTTTCATCTTGCCAGAAGGGCCGGTGGAAGCTCAGAAACACCTTGGTGGCCGACATATAGTGCAACTCACGCAGCGCCTCCTGCCGTTTGTGCGACAGCGGCGGCAAGAATTTTATGCCCTGAAGTGCCGGCCCGCTCACGGTCAGCAGCACCACATCGGCGGCCATGGTCTCTGGACTCTGGGTCCTCAGCGATGTCCCTAAGTGCACGTGCACCTCGTGCGTCCCCTGTGTCACCGCCACGACAGGAGCGTTCAGCACCACGCGCCCGGACAGAGAGCTCAGCAGCGCGCGGGGCAGCAGGTCCCAGCCGCCCACAATGCGGCTGTAGCTGTGGGGGATCGAGGTGGGGAGGAGAGAGCGGGAAGGGTGATCCGGGCTCTCAGGCACTGCCCTTTTCCACTGGCCCTGCTCTGTACACTCCGTGGTACTTGTTCTATTTTCACCTGGCCGGAGCCCCCTAATCTCACTCCATTACCAGCCCGTAACAGGTATCTGCCTCCTACCCGGAAACATCGCCAACTTACCCACAAAATTGTGACCCAAGAACCCCGCCTCTTCTCTTCTGGACCACGCCTTTCTCCCAGACCCAGGCTCCCTGTCTCTCCTCCCCTTTGGCCCTTTCCCTCTACAAGATTTGACCTTCTTGCCAGCCCCGCCCACCCAACTGCTTTGACCCCTCTGCCACTCGCCCGGTTTGGCCCCACAGGCCCCGCCCCTCACCGGAGCCGGTCGCTGAGGCAGCTGTGCGCCCGCAGGGCCTCGGCGAAGCTGAGATAGAAGAAGCCGTCCTGGGACATCACGTCTCCCAGGAGCTGCGCTGCGGGTTGGCTCAGGTTCCCCTCCCCGAGGAGGTATTCCTGGAAGATGAGGCAAGTTGAACCTTCTGGTTCAGCCCCTACTCCCGCCGGCGCCCTTCCCCAGCTTAGCCTCCCCATTCCGTGAGACAACCGTGCATTTTGTACAGTTTCCTGGACCTGAGCGATCCGGTCCCCACCCCCTCCTGATCCTGGTTGCAGACAGGGACGCTGAGGGCCCCACTCACCAGGAGTGTGTGCTTGTCAAACTTCTTCATTGCCTTTCTGCAGCCCAGTGTCTCGATATCTTGGAGGGCCTGCAGTGGAACAAGCAGACAGCGTTGAGCTGTGGGGCAGGATGGTGGAGGCCGGGGCTGGGGTCCAAATCTGGGTTCTCTTTCTGCTCCTGCACATGGCTGGCCATCTACCAGTCTCATTCTGGCTGCCAGGCCTTTGCTCATGCGGTGTCCTCAGCCTTGCCCTCTACTGTTACTCAGATGTCACCACTCTGGGAAGTCTTCCTGAGGCATTCATGCCCCTCACCTGCCAGCACACCTGGGCACTGAAATGCTCATCCCAATCAGATGCTATTTTGCCCACATCTGTCCTAGGCTGTGATCTCTGTGCAGGCAGGGATTCTGTCTCAATGCTGTGTCATTTTCATGCCCAGTAACCGTCTCCTGGATCATTGTGGGCAGAGACTGCTGAGGGAATTATTCACCAGTCCCTCCCTTGCCCATAGTTCTCCCATGGCTGCCAGCACCTGAAGCCACAGAGTTCTAGCCTCTCAACCTGGCATCCAAGGCCCCTGCCAGCCTCATGATCACCATCTCTCTCTCTCTCTCTTTTTAGGTGAGAAGAAAAGAGGCAGATTCCCATTTGAGCCTTGACTAGGATCCACCCAGCAACCCTGTCTGGGGCCAATGCTCAAATACCAAGCTATTTTTAATGCCTGAGGCTGTCATGCTCAGACCAACCAACCTATCCTCAGCACCCAGGGCTGACACTCAAACCAATTGAGCCATTGGCTGCAGGAGAGGAAGAGGGTCAGAAGGGGAGAGGGATGGGGAGAGAAGCAGATGCTAACTTCTCATGTGTGTCCTGACTGGGGATTGAACCTGGGATGTACATACACTGGGCTGATGCTCTATCCACTAAGCCACCGGCCAGGGCCATTGGTCACCATCTCTTAAGGAAGGTCCAGTTCTAAGAACATTATCCAGTTCCCAGACCACCCTCAGTCCTCCCCCACTTCCAACCCCTGCACTTGTCCACCTGCCTCACCTCTGCCTGGCACACCAGTGGCTTTCCTTCACTACTCTGTTCCAGTCTCATCTCCTCACTGCCCCATCTGATTTCAGCCCTCTTCTTTGTCCACCTGCTTTCCCTCTTGTGGCCACTAAACTTCCTGAAGAATGTGCCTTCACTCACCCACTGACTCACTCACTCACCATTCACCTCAAATTTCCCTAGGCTCACCAGACTGGGAAATGCCGATACAGAAATGGCTTGAACTTATTGCCCACCATTGTCCAGAAAGGGAAATGGACAATTAGGAGCTGCAAGAGAAGGGTGATCCCAGCTCCTCCCTGAGGGTATCAGGGATGGCTTCCTGGAGGGGACATTGGAGCTGGTTCTAGAGGGATTAGCAGGGTTCCCTGGGTGGGAAAGTGAAATGGCCTTCCAGGCAGGGCAGGCAGAATCCAGGGGAGAGAATGAGGCCTGAATTGGGGCCGGGGCTGCGGGGACAGAGATGGGAACAGTGCAATAGAGTCCGTGCAAGGCTGGGGGAGCAGAGAGGGAGTAGGGGGATAGGCAGTGAGGATGGCACCTGGGAGTCCCCCTTGATACTGGGATAGCACGAGGGTGTTGTGAGGTGGGAAACTTGGGAGTATGAGAGAATTTAGGGGAAGATATTGAGCTCAGCATTAGGGTACTGGGGGTTGCCAGGGAAGATGTAAGTCAAAGTTTAAACCAGCTCTGGCTGGATAACTCCATTGGTTAGAGCATCAGCCTGAAACGCCGAGGTTGCCAGTTCGATCCCTAATCAGGACATGTACAGGAACAGATTGATGTTCCTGTCTCTCCTCCTCCCTTCCTCTCAGGCTAAAATCAATCAATCAATCAATTTTTTTTTTTTTTTTTACAGAGACAGAGAGAGTCAGAGAGAGGGATAGATAGGGATAGACAGGAGCGGAGAGAGGTGAGAGCATCAATCATTAGTTTTTCATTGCCATCGCAACACCTTAGTTGTTCATTGATTGCTTTCTCACATGTGCCTTGACCTTCAGCAGACCGAGCAACCCCTTGCTGGAGCCAGCGACCTTGGGTCCAAGCTGACGAGCTTTTTCTCAAGCCAGATGGGCCCGCACTCAAGCTGGTGAGCTCGGGGTCTCAAACCTGGGTCTTCCGCATCCCAGTCCGACGCTCTATCCACTGCGCCACCGCCTGGTCAGGCCAATTTTTTTTTTAAGTTTAAACCAAAGAGCCTGACCAGGTGGTGGTATAGTGGATAGAACGTCAGACTGAGACGCAGGGAACTCGGATTTGAAACCTATGGTTACTGGGTTGAGCGGGCTCATCAGCTTAAGCGTGGGCTCACCACCTTGAGCGTGGGATCACAGACATGACCCCATAGTTGCTGGTTTGAGCCCAAAGGTTGATGGCTTGAAGCCCAAGGTCGCTGGCTTGAACAAGGGGTCACTGACTCTGCTGTAGCTCCCCAGTCAATCAAGGCACATATGAGAAAGCAATCAATGAACTAAGGAGCTGTAACAAATAAGTGATGCTTCTCATCTCTCCCTTCCTGTCTGTCCCTCACTGTCTGTCACAAACAACAAAAACTGTTTAAAACAAAGATGCAGAAAAGAGAATTGTCCAGGACAGTGTGCAGGTGACAAGGGGATCGGAGACCAAAAGCTGATGGAGCTCTGGGGGTCAGCAGAGTGTGCAGGGAAACTAAAGACGGAGGAGATAGCAATGGGAGACCAGAGGCAGGAAGGAGAAAAGCCCAGCCAGAGTAGGACGGGGGAGCATAGGATGGCATCGTGTAGAGGGCAGGGCTGCACAGCTGCTGGGTCCACCCACATGGTTGAGGGCCATCTGGTAGATGTCCTCAGGCGCATGGCCCTTCTCCCAGGGGCGCAGTTTGTAGCCCAGCTTCTCCGGCATCTTCCTCACCACGTGGTTCCGCAGCCTCACGCTGCTCACTTGCGTCCACGCATTCTCCTCATACTGGATGAACTGGGTCAGGTTGAGGCCCAGGCTTTTGCAGAGCCTGTGGAGGACCCTGAGGGAATGGGCAAGGCTGGTGAGGGCCTGGAGGGGGCTAGGCTTTCTCTCTCCCTGTGGGGCCTGGAAGGAAGGGAAGGGGTGGGTAGGGCCATTGGGGATGGGGTTTGGGAATACGCATGAGGCTGGAGTGCGGCTAGATTTGGGGTCATCAGTGCTGGGGACAGGAATGAAATGGGAGCAGGGTTCGAAGGCTGAGGACAGTCCTAGTGGAGGACTGGGTTTGGAGCAGGAGCTGGCGGCTTTCACTGGCTGGATGTCGGCTTGGGATAGAGAAGGGACCAGGTTAGGGGGAGGTACAGCTGGGGTCCAGAGGCACTGGGCAGGGCCAGCTGGAGCTCCAGCTGGACTTCACGGCCTGACGCTTTGAGGGTTTAGTGGGGAGTCTGGCATCAGGGAAAGAACAGAGTGGGAGGCTGGGTTTCCACCAGGCTTGACTAGGGAGACAGGTTTGGGGTGAAACGATGTCTGGGCAGCATGGGAGCAGGAGCAAGTTGGAGGACTGGTTGAGTCATATCTCTCAGGCCCAGAGCAGGGGCCTACCAGGCATTGAGTCAGACCTCACCTGTGCGAGCTGGGCATGCGCATGGCTCCCAGCTCACCAATCCAGCCCGTCTTCTGATCCCGGTAGGTGAGGATGCGACCCCCAACCCTGCTGTCTGCCTCCAGGATGGTGACCTGAGGGATGGGTGAAGGGCATCAAGCACGGCCCTTCAGCTCCTCCCAATGACCCCCACCCCAACCCTGTGCCAGTCCCCCACCCTCTATTCCCACAGCAGCACAGACCTACACTAGACAAAGATCCCTTTCCCGGGAGGAGGGAGGGGATGGTGGGAGAACAAAATGTCACAGTGAGCAGACACAATGTGACAATTTCCAGACTGCAACAGGAAGGCTGCTGGCCAAATTAAAGAGGGACTTCCCAGATCAGAGAGGGGAAAATTTCTCTAACATATAGATGTCCCTGGCCTGGTCCAATTCTCATTCTTGGATTTCAGTGAGAGGGACAGTGTTTAGAGTTCAGAGGGGGCACTTCCCCTTGGGTGGAATGTCCATCTCCATCAACAAATTCCCCCAGAAGCTGGGAGGTTTCCCAGGATTTCCCTTGGCGACGAGAGAGGGGGGAAGGAAGTCAAAGCCCTCTCAGTGCGGCACATGCTCCCCTGCGTGTCAGGGTACTGCAGGGGTTTCAGACCTCACTTCCAGACCACGGGGGGGGGGGGCAGAGCTCCCCATTCCCACCTCCCAGCACTCTAACCCCTCCACAGGGATGTAGCCAGGTCCCTCCAGCTGCATCAGGAAAGACTCAGGATAGACTGTGTGCAGCAGTTCTTACCTTATGTCCGGCATCACTGAGCACCTTAGCGGCCACCAGCCCAGCCACACCAGCACCAACCACAATTACTTTCTGGGGCTTTAAAGTTCGATTGAGTCCCAAGGTCACAACCTTGAGCAGCTGCTCATAGTCCGGATCCTGCATGCAACTCTCAAATAGGTCGTGGCTGTGGGCAGTCTTCCATTCCAGGGAAGCCACCAGGCCAAGGAGGACAGGGACCAGGAGGCGCTGCGCTGGGGAGGAGGAGAGGATCAGTGGGTATGTGGGGGGAGAGGAGTAGTATCTGCCCCCACTCCCAAGGGCCCCCTCCTCTGCTTACTTACCCAAAGAGGTCATGATTCTCACTGGGAGGTGGTGTCTGGGTTGGAGGGGAAGCAAGGGCCACTGTGACAGGGGTCCAGGTCTTACCCCAGCCTGGCTCCCGGTGGGCTGCCCAGCGCCCTGAGGGCCACCACTCTCTCTGGATATGTGTGTCCCCCTGATCCTGGTCCTGCAGTCACCTGTTCTGTGCCTGCCTGTCTGCCCTGTTCTCCCCCTCGCTCCACCCCTCTCCCCATCTCTGCTTCCTCTCTCTCTCTGGCCTCTATTCCCTTTTTCTTACCTCCTCCCTGTCTGTTTCTCCTTTCCCCCTCTTCTCCTTGTCTCTATTTCTGTGGGTCCCCGTCTCTCCCGGCCTCTTCTGTACCTTGTCTGTCCTCCCTCTGCCGTGCACCCATCTGTCTGAGGAAAGAAGCACTGCTTCTCTCCTCTGTCTCCTCCCATATGTTTTGCTGAGGCCCCTTCCTTGATCTTAGACCAGACAAGCCCCACCCTCCTCTAGTTTGGGAAATTGGGCTGCCAGGAAATGAAACTGCTTTCCCAGGTCCCAGGGTGAGAGGCTCAGAGTCTAGTTGAGGATATATGGGGTGGCTGGTCAGCCGGGGGGCGTTGGGAGGAAACAAATCACTCTGATTTCTTCCTCTTGCTCCAAATAGTTCTGGGACGGTCGGAGGGCCGGAAATCAATGCTTGATTAACCAAGCTAAGAGTGGGGCTGCCCCCGAACTGTCCCCTGTCCTGAGGCCCTGCAAGCAGGGTCAATGTGTTGACTTTCTTCTATGCTGTCCCTCCCTCCTTATTCTTGGACAGGAAGAGGGAAGGTCTTTGAAGTTGGAGCTTCATGTCCCCTCTGACAGCCTCTGAATCCCTGTGTCCGCCGTTGTTGCCATGCCCTGGTTGTCACTTGCTGGCTCCACTCCCCTCCCACGGTGCTGCTCAGAGCCTGTCTCCCCCTCTATGAAATGGGCACCACAGTGGGACCCCCAGGCAGCAGCACAGTGGCCAGAGGCAGTGCCATGGGCCAGCCTGCCTGAGTCCTGAGCCCGGCAACTTCCAGCTGGGGACTTGGGGCCGTGGCTTTCCCCTCTGTGGCTCCAGTCTATATCTGTCAAGTGGAAGGATCAGGTCATGAGTCCAGGTCAGGCCCTGGACCAGCACCTAGGCAAGTACCGGAACCTGCTTATCAGGAAATGCTAGCCATAGGACCCAAGTGGGGCCCCTCACCGGGGCCTGTACAAGGAGCAGCCCAGGGTGTGTGCGCCAGCCTCAGCCCGCGCCAGCCCCGCATGGAGAACCCCGTGCGTTCAGCCCAGCCCAACATGTTGGACGGAGGCACCTTGGAGAAACGGCCCAGAACTTTGGCCTCTATGCCTTTGGCCTTTGTCACCCCATCTCTGGGTCACTTTTCTCCTGGGGGTGGGGGTGGGGTGGCAGGCAGTAAAAACAAGATGACCTAGCTCAAAAAGAAAAAAAAAAGGATGACCCAGCTCTGTGGAGTCCCTACCACAGGGCAGCGGGGGTCTTGTGGCCCTGGGGTCTTTGTCAGGAGGACACATGGAGGATGGAGGGTGCCCTGAAGTGGATGGGGGTAGAAAGGCAATTTCGGGGGATTTCTCTTGGGGCAGGAGGAGAGGGTTCCAGGGGGCAGAGAAGAGGAAAGGAAGGGGGGTGGCAGACCCTCAGCAGCAACAGGACCGGAAAGTCTGAGCTGTAAATCAAAGAGGGATGTGGTTTGGTGGAGGGTATGAGCAAAGGGGGGATTACGGGTAAGTCAGAAAACATGTGATGTGGGGGTGGGTGGCGCAGTGGCCCAGAAGGAAACACAACCAGCAAGCTGGACAGAGCTCGGAGATGGAGTGAAAGCAGAAGGGTGAGAGTCAGGACAGCGAGGAGGGGGGCCTGTCCCTGTGACACCACTTCGAGGTGGCCCTCGGGTTGGTGCTCTGCCTGCACTGGGGACTTCCCAATACTGCCAGAGGAGGACCCTGAAACTCAGAGATGGCAAGAGGGTGGCGAGGGGACAAACCCAGACCGGGAAAACCCCTCAGAGCCGGAAGGCCTTCCCATGGCAGACCCTGCCCGCTTCTCTCACAATGACACAGAGGATGCAAACGCTACCGGGCTGGGCCTCACTCACAGTGACAGCAGCTGTCCCTTGAGCAGAAATTCTCCTCTTGCCTGACCTGTGGCAGCGCAGTGGATAGAGCGTCGACCTGGAATGCTGAGGTCGCAGGTCCGAAACCCCTAGCTTGCAGGGTCAAGGCACATAGGAGAAGCAACTACTTACAAGTTGATGCTTCCTGTTCCTCTCCCTGCCTTTCTCTCTCTCTAGCCTCTCTCCAGAATCAATAAATAAAACCTTAGAAAAAGAATTCTCCTCTAGTTCCAGACACCTGTGAGGAGAGAAATAGGGCCTGCCTATTTCAGAAGACATATGTCCTGAATGGGCAGGTGTCCCCCGCTTAGTGGTCCCCATGCTGTCTAGCCCCATGGCAAAGTCCCACACAGAGAAAGGCAGCAGAAATAATGTGGAGGCAGCAGAGCCCAGGGACTCCCAGGTTCTAGGGGTTCTTGTTGGGGTCCCTGAGTCGACCCTCTGGTGTCTCCCATACAGGATTGCTTTTCAAAGTTCCTCTGACTCTGGACACACGCCAGCTCACCTCCTGGACTCCCATTCAAGGAGTCAGCAGGGGAGAAAGAGGTGGCCCAGAATCAGGGGTCAGCCTCGAATGAGAGAGCAGGGATCCCCGTAGGGTAGGGCCTTATCAATCTCCTTGTTTCTGATAAAGTGACTGTGGGTGCTGTTCAGTCCCACGTGCCAGCTGCTTTATACATTCGTCTTCATTTACTCCAGGGTCAACTTGACAAGGGGTGGGGCTCAGCTGTCCTCACTTTAGAGTGTGCAAGACAGAAGCCCAGAAAGTCACCAGCTAAGAAGTGGCAGAGCCTGGGTTTGATCTGGCAACAAGCCTGGGCTTGTGGACAAGAGATGGATCAGGTCAGGGCCTCTCCACCTTGGCACTACTACTATGTGGGATCATGTTTGTGGAGGTCGCTCTGTACACTGTAGAATGATGGGCGGTGTCACCGGCCTCTGTCCACCAGATGCCAGTAACACTTGCCCCTAAAGCTGTGACAACCACAAATATCTCTAAACATTGCCAGCTGTTTGTGGGGTTAGGTTGATGTTGGGTGGAACTCCAAAAGAGTGAGCAGATGTGGTCCAGGACAGAAACCTGGGTATAGTGGGCAGGAAGGCTACATAGAGGCTGTTTTTGAGTTGGGAGATGAGCCATTTGGGGATTACTTTGGAAGAAATACCTAGATCTTCAAGAGCCACCCCTGATGATACTAAGGAGACTGGTATTAGGGTTAGATTTAGGGTATGGATGAGGGTGGAACAAGTTAGAAAAAAGAGGATTTGGATCAGATTGTTTCCTAAGCTTGTAGGAAATCCTAAGGAGATACAGACGCATTTGAGAACCAAGGTTGGGGGCAAATCGGGGGAAGGCCTGGACTTCCCATGAATTGAGTGTTTGCCTCAGTTAATTTTGGGATAGTCTGGTTTTACAATGGAGTTTCTAAGAAAAAAATGTCAATCCTTCCAAATAGAAACTGTCTTTAGGGAGAACTGTATTTGGTTTTCTTCTAGGACCACAAAGATGACTCTAATGGGGTTTGGGTCAAGGCTGAAGCAGCCAGAAACCTGGCTCTGTGCCCTAGGAGCCTGTGTGGCCCATCTGGGCAGCTCAAGGTGATGGTGGCTGCACAGGAGTTGAAGGGACAGGGCAAAGGCTTTATATGTATTCTTTCCTCTGAGTTGGCCCAAAGACCTGAGTGGTCGGTATTAAAACTTTCCCTAAGTTTCAGGGTGGAGCAGAACCTGCCCAGAGAATGCCCAGGGCGCCAGGTGGAAGCCAGGGGTCCAGACCTGGATAGGGGAAGGATACAGGGGGCAAACTCCGTGAGCCCCTCATGTCTGGCCTGAGCCCTGGACAGGGGCATTCGTCCCATGAAGCCCTCCTGCCCGTCCTTCCCATTTTCAAAATCCCTGGGCCCCAAGAGGGGGGACACTCACTGCACGGCTGGCTCTGGGGGGCTCTGTCAGCGCCCATGGCCTTTCTGGTTAGCCCGCGACAGAAATCATTGTCGGGCGTGTACGGATCTGGGGTGAATAATCGTGGCTCTGTCCTGATTCCCTTGTTAGACCAGTTGTGCCCGAGTCCTGGTATGGAGTCAGAGTGGTTGGAAGATTGTGGGGACAGGTCCTTCCTTCTCAAAAGCTTATTATGGAAAATTTCAAGGCTATATAAGAATAGAGAGAGACTAGGATAGTGCATTCATTGCATCAGAACCCATCTTGTTTTATTTACATTTTCTCCCTCTCTCGTTGACTTTTATAGCAAATGCCATACATAGGATTATTTTGTAAATACTTCAGGATGTTTCTGTAAAGCACGGGTTGCAAACTTTCTAAATATTCGAGGCCTTTTGAGCTACAGTCTCCATTTTACCTACTCAGCTATGCCCTCCAGGCAGCCACAACCAACAAGTGAACAGGTGTGGCTTGTGCCCCAATAACACTTTATTAAAGAACCATTTGAGCCTGACCAGGCAGTGGCGCGGTAGATAGAGCATCGGACTGGGATGCGGAAGACCCAGGTTGGAGACCCCGAGCTCGCCAGCTTGAGTGCGGGCCCATCTGGCTTGAGCAAAAGCTCACCAGCTTGGACCCAAGGTTGCTGGCTCCAGCAAAGGCTGGCTCGGTCTGCTGAAGGCCAGCGGTCAAGGCACATGTGAGAAAGCAATCAATGAACTAAGGTGTCGCAATGGCAACGAAAAACTAATGATTGATGCTTCTCATCTCTCTCCATTCCTGTCCGTCTGTCCCTATCTATCCCTCTCTGACTCTCTCTCTCTCTGTCCCTGTAAAAAAAAAAAAAAGGAACCATTTGAGATTTTACAAATACATTCTACAATTTTCCCCCCAGCACTTGTCAGTTTTGGTTTAAATAAGCTATTATAAAATTATCTAAAAAACAAATGAATAAATATAGCCAGACAAGGTGGTGGCACAGTTGATAGAGTGTCAGACTGGGACGTGGAGGACCCAGGTTCGAAACCCCGAGGTCGCTGGCTTGAGCGCAGTCTCACCAGCTTGAGCGAGGGGTCACTGGCTTGAATGTGGGATCATAGACATGACCCCATGGTCACTGGCCTGAAGCCCAAGGTCACTGGCTTGAGCCCAAGGTCGCTGGCTTGAGCAAGGGGTCACGCGCTCTGCTGCAGCCCCAGCCCCATCAAGGCACATATGAGAAAACAATCAGTGAACAGCTAAGGAGACTAGGGAGCTGCAATGAAGAATTAATGCTTCTCATCTCTCTCCCTTCAATCTGTCCCTATCTGTCCCTCTGTCTGTCACAAAAAACAAACAAAACAAAAAACAACAAATAAATACAAATTTTATTTATAAAAACAAAGTAGGGCCTTAGTTTGTCAACCTCTGCTCTAAAAGAACTTTAAAAATATATATACTATTAGCACATTTAAAATGACATTAAATCAATGTCCACATTCCCCTGAATGTCTCAAAAATTTTTTAACAATTGCTTTGCATCAAGATTCAAGAGTTCAGCCTGACCAGGCGGTGGCGCAGTGGATAGAGCGTCGGACTGGGACGCAGAAGACCCAGGTTCAAGACCCCGAGCTCGCCAGCTTGAGCGCAGGCCCATATGGCTTAAGCAAAAAAGCTCGCCAGCTTGGACCCAAGGTCACTGGCTCCAGCAAGGGGTTGCTCGGTCTGCTGAAGGCCCGTGGTCAAGGGACATGTGAGAAAGCAATCAATGAACTATGGTGTCTCAATGGCAATGAGAAACTAATGATTGATGCTTCTCACCTATCTCCGTTCCTGTCTGTCCCTATCTATCCCTCTCTCTCTGTCTCTGAAAAAAAAAAAAAAGAGTTCATATTGCATTTGAGTGATATTATGTGTAATTGTCGCTTTCTGCTCAGTGGATTTGGAGTGTGTCCTTAGAGAGGAGTCTGATGTGATTCCACAGCACCACACTAGACCTGAACCTGGGCAAGCAGCACACCTGGTCTGGTTTCTGCCTCCGGAAAAGTTTTGGAGCTCTGGGGATTGAACCAAGATGGTGTCTGGAGGTAAGGTGTGGGGCCCCCAGGTGAGTCACTGAAGTGATCACTGCAAAAGTGAGAGGGAGCTGTGGGGCAGCACAGGGGTAACTTGGGACAGCTCAGCCTTGCTGGTCCCAGCAGCAGACCTGATTTGAGGGGGAGGGGCTTTGTTCCTGGGAAGTCCTCAGCTGCTGCCCTGAGTCTGAGGGAAGACTTTTAAAGATCCCTGACAATTTTGAGGGAGCAGTGGTGTGCTGGAGTAGGATCGTACCAGTTCATTAGAGTCTACTTGTTAATCTTTTTTGTTTTGTTTTGATTTAAAACCATTATTATTATTTTTTTCTATTATTTTTTTATTAAGTGAGAGGCAGGGAGGCAGAGACTCCCACATGCACCCTGACCAGATCCGGGCAAGCCCCTACCAGGTGATGCTCGGCCCAGCTGGTCCACAGCTCTGTTGCTCGGCAACTGAACTATTTTAGCGCTTGAGGCTGAAGCCATGGAGCCATCCTCAGCACCCTGAATCAACTTTGCTCGAACCATTTGAACCATAGCTGCGGGAGGGGAAGAGAGAGAAGTGGTGGGGTGGAGAAGTAGATGGTCACGTCTCTTGCGTGCCCTGATTGGGAACTGAACCTGGGACTTCCACACATCAGGCCAATGCTCTACTGCTGAGCCAACCAGCCAGGGCTGCCATTATTATTTTTTTAATGTTTATTTTATTGATTTTAGAGAGAGCGAAACAGGAACAGCAATCTGTTCCTGCATGTGCCCTATCTGGGGATATGACCAGCAAACTCTGCACTTTGGGACGATGCTCTAATCAACTGAGCTATTTGACCAGGGCTGCAAGCCATTATTAAAAAATTACAAGTACTTACAATTAATTTTGTTAAAAACAAAGATAATACTCAAAACTTATCACTGCCTAATTATTTGCTTACATTTTATAACTATATATGCTCTAGGGGTGAATTAATTTTTTTAAAATTATTTTTAAATTTCTTTTTATTTTATTCATTTTAGAGAGGAGACACACACAGAGAGAAAGAGAGAGAGAGAGAGAGAGAGAGAGAGAGAAAGGGGGGAGGAGCTGGAAGCATCAATTCCCATATGTGCCTTGACCAGACCAGTGCAGGGTTTTGAACTGGCGACCTCAGTGTTCCCAGGTCGACGCTTTATCCACTGCACCACCACAGGTCAGGCTAGGGGTGAATTAATTTTATCTGTATAGAATGCACCAATTTCTCAAATTCATGTTGGGTGACTTTTTATTGTTGGCTTGAAATCAGCCGTGGTGGTACTGTTTACACCATGGGAACTGGCATATGCTACCCGTCAGGGCTTCCCTCACCCAGAGACACCCGTTATACGCTACTAACCAGCACACCAGTGCTTGGGATCTTGTTTCAACCTCCCCTAGATCAAGGTTGCTCTTTAGCTCTGGAAATCTCTATTTTTTCTCTAGGATTTTATTGATTTTTTTTTAGAGGAGAGGAGAAATGGCAGGGATAGGGGGCAGGATGTATTACTTGTAGTAGTTGCTTCTCATACATGCCTTGCCCTGGCAAGCCCAGGGTTTCAAGACGGTGACCTCAGCATTCTAGGCCACCGCTTTATCCACTGCACCACCACAGGTCAGGCTTCTGTTTCAAATACCTGATTCTCTTAATACCAAGTAGTGCCCAATGAGGCAGGGGCCTCATCCTGGGGGGTGGGCTGGGCCATTATTGGAGGTGATTGTTTGAGGTTTGAGATGAAAAGAAAGCCATAACCATAAATCCAGTCACCACTCTTATCCCTAATCAAAGAAAGGGAAAGGGTTTACTGAGGAGATTCACCTTTACCTAATGAAGAGGAACTTAAGTAGAGGCCATTTGTCTGGACTGGCAAGGGAGCACTCTGTATCTTTTCTTCCTGGAAAGGGAAAGTGCAGTTACAACAGAGCTGTCATCTGCAGGGTGGCACCCAGCTGGCTGCTGACCCTGCAGCCATCTCGGAGCCCATGAAACCTGACAGGGCCATTTTCCCGCCATGGTGCCAGAGCACCGAGCCTTCCCTCCCACATGGCCCCCATCCCATTTATTGTAATTGCTTATGTTCTTTAAGGTGGGGTGTCCAAGATCCCCTGGAATGTGGGAAGAAAAATAGAACTTCAATTTGTCTTATTTTTAAAATACAGCTACAAGAAGGCAGTTAAGCTTTATTGACTTTTTTTAAAAGTTAGAGTAGGAGAGATACAGAGACGG
Source organism: Rhynchonycteris naso (assembly GCA_037038555.1). Taxonomy (NCBI): domain Eukaryota; kingdom Metazoa; phylum Chordata; class Mammalia; order Chiroptera; family Emballonuridae; genus Rhynchonycteris; species Rhynchonycteris naso. The sequence goes on along the minus strand of CM072997.1, from coordinate 247,765,824 downwards.
CCTCCTACATGTGCCCCAACTGCGATCCACCAGCACCCACCGTATGGGGTCATGCTTGTAACTGAGCTATTTTTAGTGCCTGAGGCGGAGGCTTGAGGGAGCCATTCTCAGTACCCAGTCTGAAGTGCTCAAATCAATCGAGCCATGCCTATGGGAGTGGAAGGAAGAAGAGGGAAGGGAAGGGGAGAGGAAGATGGTTGCTTTCTTGTGTGCCCTAACTGGGAATTGAACCCGGGACTTCCATACTCCAGGTTGACACTCTACCGCTGAGCCAACTGGCCACGGCCTTTATTGATGTTTAATATGCAAAATAATAGGTATATTATATACACTGGAATTGCAAGCTCAAGAAAAAATGTTTTTCTTCTATCAATTGTGTGGTCCCTACCATTGACTTTCTTGGAGACAGAGAAATATCATTTCATTTTTGTAAACCCAAATTCCAGACCAGAATCTGGTATGTGGCAGGGGCTCCATAAATGGATGCTGAATAAATAAAAGTAGATGAAATACAAACCACTCCTGACTTTCTAGGGAACTCGAGGCCTTTCCATCCCTCTTTCCTTTAAAGGGAGGGTTCAGATATGGGTCATGGATGAAGACTCACAGGTTGCATAAAAACACTGTAGGACCTGACCAGGCGGTGACGCAGTGGATAGAGCATCGGACTGGGATGCAGAAGACCCAGGTTTGAGATCCCGAGGTCACCAGCTTGAGTGTGGGCCCATCTGGCTTGAGCAAAAGCTCGTCAGCTTGGACCCAAGGTCGCTGGCTCCAGCAAAGGGTTGTTCGGTCTGCTGAAGGCCCGCAGTCAAGGCACATGTGAGAAAGCAATCAATGAACAACTAAGATGTTGCGATGGCAATGAAAAACTAATGACTGATGCTTCTCACCTCTCTCCATTCTTGTCTGTCTGTCCCTCTCTTTCCCTGTTAAAAAAACAAACAAACAAACAAACAAAAAACACTGTAGGGGGCAGATCTTTTGGAGAAACTGTCGTTGGGGTCTCCCTCCTCTCACACCCCTCTTCTATGGCTTCTACTTGAATACAAGGACACCTGTTTTGGGGAGCTTAAGATGGTCAAAGGAAATAGCTCATGATCATGACCTTGGGAAATGAGACCATAATTCTCCAGAATAGGCTTTTAGTACTCCTTAGCCAAAATATGGTTTAGTGTTGCATAGGCCGAGGAAGACACTGCTCCACAGAAGGAGCAGGTGGTTGACATCATTTGCACCCACAGAAGCTGGGGGTGAAGGCACAATGTCGTCAGGCCAATATCTTGACATTACCCAATCTAGCCACAATTAACTTGAGAGGAATGCTGCAGGAAATACCTGTGGCCCTGAGGGACGATGATGAAAGACATTTATGTGTATTCTGATACGTTGCCTGACCAGGCAGTGGCACAATGTATAGAGCATTGGGCTGGGACACGGAGGACCCAGGTTCGAAACTCCGAGGTTGCCAGCTAGAGCGCGGGCTCAACCAGCTTGAGCGTGGGGTTGCTGGCTTGAATGCAGGATCATTGACAAAGCCCCATGGTCACTGGCTTGAGCAAGGAGTCACTGGCTTGGCTGGAGCCCCCCAGTCAAGGCACATATGAGAAAGCAATCCATGAACTAAGGTGCTACGACTATGAGGTGATGCTTCTCATATCTCTCCTTGCCTATCTGTCCCTGTCTCTCTCACTAAAAAAAAAAAAAATACAGGAACATCACAGGTTCTCCCATGGAGTCCTCTTCCACCACCAGCATCAGAAGAACCCACAACTTGAATTGGTGTCTGTATGAATGCTAAACAAAGTACTGTTTAGTTTGGCCTGTTTTTGAGTTCCAGACCAATAGGTCCCATGTGACAGTCTTCTGGAACCGGTTCCTTTTACCCAGCTTTCTGCATTTAAGTTCTCCAAGCTAACAGCAGCTTATTTTTTGTTCCACAATAAATTTTATTTAGGAAAGCAACATACAATCATAGGTATTTCAGAGTACAGCAAAGTGTAAAGACAAATACAAAAGACACCTGGATACAGCCAGTTGGTCCTGCCTTCTGGACACTGGATCTCACTGTTACTGACCAGGGTGGCTTTGGCATTGGGAAGTTCAGAGCCAAGTATGCAGCTGCCTCTGCAACCGTTGCCATCACAGCAAGCATTGTGTGGATTAAGGTTTTAAGCTGGGTTTCCTCTCTATTGTTCATTTACTTGATAAATGTGACAGAGATTGTGCTGAGAACACAAGAAACACTCCCTGCTCACAGGAGTTCACAATGCTCACAATCTAACAGCGAGGCAGAGAAGTCGACAAGTGGCACAATGCACAGCAGCAAGAGTCCCCACAGGTGTAACCTCAGTGGTGTGGGGAGCACAGGGCAGCTCTCTGACACAGCAGTGGGGTGGCCAAGGCAAGGCCTAACATAAGGAGACCAGGAAGCCAAGCAGGTGTGTCCACCAAGCCATGTGAAGACCCCCTGGCTCAAATCAAACCCTTTTTTATTTTTTTTAATACTTTTTTCCTAAAGATTTTATTTTAATTTATTTTAGAGTGAGGAAAGAGAGATAAAGAAAGGAGAATAGTTGCTTGCCTTCACCAGACAAGCTCAGCGTTTTGAACCAGCGACCTCAGCATTCCAGGTTGACACTCTATCCACTGAGCCACCACAGATCAGGCAAGTCTGACCCTTTTTTCAAAACCTCATTCAATTCCCTCATCTGACTTGTTGCCTCCTGTGAAATTCATTATTGTACAGCCTGTTCGAGTCATGAGTCACTTTGCGCAAGTGACTAATTTCCAGGCTGCTGTCTCCGTGAGAATGAAGAATCTTTCTCACTGCACCACGACCATGTGTTAGACAGGGAGGCTGCCCAGGAACTCTTGCTGGGAGAGAGATGGCTCTCAGGTGAACTGGCGCTTCTCCAGCCCAGGCTGGAGTGAGCAGCGGGAGGTGACAAGGGTTGGGATACACAAAGGATACAGAGAGAGCATACCTACTCAGAGCTGTCTGGACCAGAGCACTCAAACACTTCTATTTGTCAATGTTAAAAGTCAAACCACAAAACAGCTCTCACAACAGCACAACTGTTTGAAAGAAGCAGACAAGCAAACAAGTATTTCATAGCAAACAAAAGCTAGATAATAACTACACCCTCCTGCACCAAACACCCTCGGAAGCCATGGGCCCTGTGGCTGCCCGCAGCTCAGTCAAATGTGAACCGGAAACTGCGTTCCTGCTCCTTGCGCCGCCCCTCGTACACCTTGGTCACCTCGTCCACCTTCCTCTGTAGCAGGGCTGAGTTCTGATCAATCCACTGCAGGGAGTCCATGTGCGCGTTGAGAATCTTGCAGATCTGCTGCAGCGGGTCGCTGGTGTCTGCAGGGCCCCCAGACGTATTCAGGTGCTCGATGATGTCCTTGAGGTCCTGGGCCATGCGCTTCAGCTGCGCATCGATGTTTTCGGCCAGCTTGTAGGTTTTCTCGCGCTCCTCGTCAGCGTGCTGCAGGTAAATGGTCCCACTCTGCTCCTTGACAGACTCCTCCAGCGGGCTCAACAGGTCTTCCAGCTCCTTCTGCTGCGACAGGATGAAGTCGAGCTCTTGGTCCAGCCTCTTCTGGTCCAGCTTCACCTTCTCCACCTCCCGGTGGAGGGCAGTGATCTTCTCCCCGTTCTCAATCAGCGTGCGGTCCCAGGCATTGACCTGCGTGGCCTGCTGCAGGAAGTGGCGCTCCTGGTCCTCCAACTCCAGGCTCCACTTGTTGATCAGACTCTCCAGCTGGGCGTAGGTCATTACAGGACTGCTAGATGCCCCAGCAGCTGCACTGGGGCCAGATGGAGCAGTTATGGCGGCGGGTGCATTGCTGGAAATCCCGGCCGGTACCAGGGGTTTTAAGTTCAAGGCAAAGCTGCTGGCGGCGGCGGCGGTAGTGGCTGCAGTTGTGGATGTGGTCGAAGCTGCTCCAGGGACCTTTAAACTGAATCCCAGCGTCCCAGCCCCAGAAGTTCCTGCTGTGGTTGCTGGGGCACCAAGGGACAGCACATTGCTGGCCGATGAGGCGGGCGCAACAGCCAGTGAGGCGAAGAGCGTGGGCCCGGCACTGGTGGTGGCAGCAGCAGGTGCGGGGGCAGCTGGCTGGGTGACTCCTGCCCCAGAGGCTGCTGGTGCCGCCGGAGTGAAGGCCAGCCCAGCAAGTGCTGTGGGCTGGGCCGAACTCCCCATCGAGGCAATATTGAAACCGGAGGTCCCCCCGGTCTGGGATGCGCTTCCACCTGTGAATGAGAAGCCCCCGGGTGTGGTGGATGAAGCGGCAGATGTGGAGGTGGAGCTGAACACGAAGCCAGAGGGTGCTGTGCCCTGGCTGGAGGTGACAGCACTCGAGATGGCATTGGTGAGGGTGCTGCTGCCCAGCCCAAAGCCACTGGGCTGCGCTGTGGCCGGGGTGGTGGCTGCACTGCTCGGGTTTAGCTTCGGAGTGCTGATCCCTAAGGAAAACCCAGTTCCTCCTGCAGCAGGAGTTGTGGCTCCAAAACTGAACCCTGGCGTCTGTGTTGCTGGTGCCTGGGTAGTGAGCGAGAAGAGACTGGTAGAAGGGGTGCTCACCACTGGCTGGGAGGGAGCCCCAAAGTTAAACCCGCCAGTGCCAGACGTAGAGAAAGAAAAGCCGGTGGCAGGAGTGGTTGTTGCTGTCTTCGCAGTGCCAAACGTAAACCCGCCTGTGGGGGCCCCAGTGCCTCCAAAATTAAACCCGCTCATGGCTCCGGCCTCCGCTGGTAGCAGCTACTCCACTCCTGAAGCAAATCTGTCCAGTCTGCAACCTTAGAAAGATTTATAAAGCAGAGGAAGTGACATGGTCAGATGGCAGTTTGGGAAAGGCAACCTCATCTGCGTGATGGAGCGCGGCTGGAGGGTGCTGGGACCGGACAGTCCTAACATGCAGCCACTCTCCTCTTCCTAACCCGGCCCTGCTAAAGACACCAAGAAAGAAGGAGCCGGAGGCTCAGGTGCTAGGTGACAGATGTGTTTGGGACGTGCACAGCCTTGTTCAGCACCAGCAGGAGGAGGCTAAGAGCTGGCACCTGAACCACCTCAGCCCGAGGTGCCTTTGATGAGTGGGACTAGAAGCACACCAGACAACACCTTTAGGACCTGCTCCCCAGGTGTCCCTGCTGACTGCAAGTGAGAAGGCAGAGAATACCTCCTTGAGCACCGTCGAGACCTCACAGAAACAGGCCCAGAAAAGCTGAGCTGCATGGTAGGGCCTTGGGCCCAGAAGACCGCCAATCGCATACCCCTCATTATTTAGGATAGAGGGCATGTTGGAGTGACCCCCACTGTACTTCTAACTCAGGGGTGGGTATGAGACCCAAGTGCTCAAGCAGAGGGCTTGGAGGCACAGCCCCTGGCCATGCTGATTAATTTGGTTCAATGAGACATGCAGACCTGAGTCAGCCAACCAGAAACCTCCCCTGGGATTTCACCCCAGGGGCTTGAGAGCAGGGGGCTTCCTTTACCTGCAGATGCTAGGCACATGGGTTGTGGACCTGGAACAACTCCTATCCTCTCAGTCACCTGCAGTGGGAGACAATGAGCCACTACCAGAGTGACAGAAGAGAGGGAGGGAGGAGGGAGGAAAGAAAGGAGGGAGGGAGGGGAAAAGAAAAGAAAGAAAAGAAAAAAGAAAAGGAAAGAAAGAATGAGACCCTGACCAGGCGGTGGCACAGTGGATAGAGTGCTGGACTGGGACAACGAGGACCCAGGTTTGAAACCCCGATGTCACTACTGGCTTAAGTGCGGGCTCATCTGGTTTGAGCAAGGGGTCACTCGGTCTGCTGTACGCCCCCCTCCCCGTCAAGGCACATATGAGAAATCAATCAATAAACAACTAAGATGCCGCAACAAAGAAATGATGCTTCTCATCTCTCTCCTTTCCTGTCTAGTCTGTTCCTATCTGTCCCTCTGTCTGTCAGAGAGAGAGAGAGAGAGAGAGAGAGAGAGAGAAAGGGCCCAGAAGGACCCAGTCATGTCCCCACCCTGTTTTCTCCAGAAGCTTCAAGAGGCAGCACATCCCTTTTTCAGTTTAAACTGACTGGATTTATTTTATTTTATTTTATTTTTACAGGGACAGAGAGAGAGTCATAGAGAGGGATAGACAGGGACAGACAGACAGGAATGGAGAGAGATGAGAAGCATCAATCATCAGTTTTTCGTTGCAACACCTTAGTTGTACATTGACTGCTTTCTCATATGTGCCTTGACCACAGGCCTTCAGCAGACTGAGTAACCCCTTGCTGGAACCAGTGACCTTGGGTCTAAGCTGGTGAGCTTTTTGCTCAAGCCACATGAGCCCGCGCTCAAGCTGGAGACCTCGGGGTCTCAAACTTGGGTCCTGCACATACCAGTCCAACATTCTATCCACTGCACCACCGCCTGGTCAGGCTGAATTTCTTAAAAAAAAAAAAATTTAACCAACCAACCAAACAGACTAGATTTCTGTAATTTCTAAACTGAAAAAGCACCCATCTGTTAGCTGAAAAAGTCAAAGGTTATCTGGTGCAGAAATAGAGGTGTTTTTGGGTAAACGGTCACATGCTAAGCATCCATGAATTCAACAATGGGCCCTAAATGTTATCACTAGTGTCCTTATAAAATACACAAGAGAGACATTTGACTAGAGAAGAGACCATGTGATGATGGAAGGAGAGATGGGATTGATTCACTTTGAACTTGGAGTTAGAGGAAGGGGCCATGAGCCAAGGAGTTCGGGTAGCCTTTGAAAAAGGCCAGGAAGCCCTTGCCAGTTGGCTCAGTGGTAGAGTATTGGCCTGGTGTGTGGATACCACGGGTTTGATTCCCTGTCAGGGCACACAGGAGAAGTGACCATCTGCTTCTCCATCCCTCCCCTGCCTTTCTCTTCCCCTCTTGCAACCATGTTTTTGTTGGAGCAAGTTGGTCCCAGGTGCTGAGGATGGCTCCATGGCCTCACCTCAGGTGCTAAAATAGCTCGGTTGCCAAGCAACGCAGCAATCGCCCCAAATGGGCAGACCACTGCCCTGTAGGGGGCTTACCAGGTGGATGCGGGAGGCTGTCTCTCTGCCTCCATGCTTCTCATTTAAGAAAAGTTAAAAAATAAATAAAAGTGTGATGATTCTCCCCTGGAGCCTCCAGAAGGAACCAGCCCTTCTTCTTTTTAAAAATTCATTTCAGAGAGGAGAAAGAGAAAGAAAGAAGACAGAGAGAAGGGGGGGAGGAGCGGGAAGCATCAACTCCCATATATGCCTTGACCAGGGAAGCCCAGGTTTCAAACCAGTGACCTAAGCATTTCAGGTCAATGTTTAGTCCACTACACCACCACTGGTCAGGCAGGAACTAATGAAGTGTCTGACGAAAGTGAGGTGTGACCTTGTGAATCCCTAGTGCTCTGATCTCAAACAGATGACAGCAAACCTCTCTGAGGCTCAGTCCCCCACCAGGGAAGTGGGGTGGCAACTACTGCACTAAACCCGCGGCCAACTGTAGGGCACTAGTCAGGGTGCTAGGTACAGGCCCTGTTCAAAGCCCTGGAAATACAGCAGCAAATGAGACAAAGGAGACCCTCTTTTCTTGGGAGAGTTTACAATCCATCAGACAGGAAAACAACTGCCATTCAAATAAATCATACATCGTACTTTAAGAGGAAGGAACGAGAGAAAGTAGGGCAGGAAAAGGGAAATAGAGGCTGCCGGTGCAGTTTAAGGGGATTAACTAGGCAGGGCATACTGGAAGGAAGAGAATTTGAGGCAGACGGGAAGCCAGCAGGCCTCTAGTATGGCAGAAGGTCAGGTGTCATTGTCATCAAGCCCTGGAACTCTCCCTTCTTTCCTATACCAGCCACTTTCATCAGGTATCTGAAAGTGTTTGGGAATGAATATGGAAGGACATCAGGCCTGGACCAAGAGGAAAGAAAGGATTAAGCAGGATATGGGGGATAGGGGTGGGTTTTATGGTGGACAGAATAATGACTCCTATACTTAACCATGCTCTGATACCAGACCTGTGAATAGATGACCTCACATGGCAAATGGGACTATGCTGATGTGATTAAAGTAAGAATCTTGAGATGTGGAGATTATCATGGATTATCTGCATGGGCCCTAAATACAATCACAAAGATCCCTCAGTGGAATAAGGAGGCAGATGAGGAAAGTCAGAGGAAGGGCCATGAGCCAAGGAATGCAGGAGACCTCAAGAAGCTGAAACGGAAAAAAAAAAAATAGATTCTCTCCCAGAGTCCAGAAGGAAGTCAGCCCGGTGAACCTATTTTGGACTTTTGGGCTCCAGAACTGAAAAGGATGAACTGGGTATAAGAAAGGGGCTGGAGCCTGACCAGGCGGTGGCACAGTGGACAGAGCATTAGACTGGGATGCAAAAGACCCAGGTTCGAGACCCCGAGCTTGCCAGCTTGAGCGCAAGTCCATCTGGCTTGAGCAAAGAGCTTACCAGCTTGGACCCAAGGTCGCTGACTCCAGCAAGGGGTTACTCAGCCTGCTGAAGGCCCGTGGTGAAGGCACATGTGAGAAAACAATCAATGAACAACTAAGGCAGTGGTTCTTAACCTGGTTTCTATGGAACCCTAGGGGTTCAATGAGTCGGTCTCGGGTTCGGAGAAGCCTCTGCCGCGGAGGCCAGAATTAAGTAATACCTAATTTGTTGTGAGTTCATGCACTTTGTTGGTTTTGCTCTTTGAGCAAGGTGATGTTCATGCACGGCTCATTTTGTACACCAGTAAAAAAACATATACCTATGTCTTGAATTTGGAAAAAAACCATCATATTTTATTTATCACTAAAGAAGGGTTCGGTGAATGCGCATATGAAACTGGTGGGTTCGGTACCTCAAAAAAGGTTAAGAATCACTGAACTAAGGTGTCGCAACGGCAACGAAAAACTAATGATTGATGCTTCTCACCTCTCTCCGTTCCTATCTGCCTGTCCCTATCTATCCCTCTCTCTGACTTTCTCTCTGTCCCTGTAAAAAAAAAAAGGGGGCAGGGGCACTGGAGTGAGAGTCTATGGGCCTGGGCTGGTCTGCCTCTACACCAGGACCGAGGTGACAGGGGTGCTATAGTCGCTGGGCCCCAGTGGGGCAACTGGTAGAGAAAGAACAGTGAGCTGGGATTCTGAAAATCCAGATATCCTCTGCTGCTAATGCAGCCTCCTCAGGGGTGTGGATGTGTATGACAACCATCAATGACAAGCAACCTGTAATGGTGGGTGGGACATGTTGGCCTGGGAGTACTGAGCCTTTTCTTTCTTTCTTTTTTTTTAGGTGAGAGGAGGGGAGATAAAGAGTTAGGGCATGTGCACTGACTGGAAACCACCCAGCAACCCCCACCTGGGGCCAATGCTTGAATCAACCCAGCTATATCATCCCTTAGCACCCGCAGCTGATGCTTGAACCAATCAAACCACTGGCTGTGGGAAGAGAGAGAGAAGGGGAGAAGGAGGGGAAGAGAAGGAGATGGTTGCTTCTCATGTGTGTCCTGACCAGGGATGGAACCTAGGATGTCTACACATTGGGCCTACTAAACTCTGCCCATTGAGCAAACCGACCATGGCCATGATGGGGTAGAATTTTGTTCACTGCCCTGTCATTAGCACCCAGAGCAGGATCTGGCATGCAGCAGGCACTTGAAAAGTAACTGTGACTGACTGATATCTAGTAATAACTATCATTTACTAAGCACCACCAATGTAACCGGTGATGGACCAGGAGCACTAGGGAGCAGCACACTAAGTGTTCCTGGATGGGAAACAGGCTCATAGAGGAGACACAACTTCTCCCAGGTCTAGACCTAACGTCCTGCCTGTGACGGGGAGTTGTCAGAATCTAGTTCTATATTTTTTTTAATTTTTTAAAATTTATTTATTTAGTTTAGAGGAGACAGAGAGACAGACAGACAGAGAGACAGAGAGAGAGAGAAGGGGGGGGAAGAGCAGGAAGCATCAAGTCCCATATATGCCTTGACCAGGAAAGCCCACGGTTTTGAACCAGCAACCTCAGTATTCCAGGATTCCAGGTCGATGTTTGATCCACTGCGCCACCACAGGTCAGGCCAGAATCAAATTCTAAAGCAGGGGTCCCCAAACTATGGCCCACGGGCCGCATGCGGCCCCCTGAGGCCATTTATCCGCCCCGTCGCACTTCCGGAAGGGGCACCTCTTTCATTGGTGGTCAGTGAGAGGAAGGAGCATAGGATGCATCCGCACCCATAGTTCCCACTAAAATACTGGTCAGTTTGTTGATTTAAATTTACTTGTTCTTTATTTTAAATACTGTATTTGTTCCCGTTTTGTTTTTTTACTTTAAAATATGTGCAGTATGCATACGGATGTGTTCATAGTTTTATTTTATAGTCCGGCCCTCCAACGGTCTGAGGGACAGTGAACTGGTCCCCTCTGTAAAAAGTTTGGGGAGCCCTGTTCTAAAGGATGAAAGGTTCTCTGGGCAGACAGGATGCAGAAGGAGTGACGAACACACAGGTCAGCTTCTGTATGGCTGGGGCTGGAGCAGCATGCTGTGGGAAGGTGGGGCTGGGGGCCCAGTCACAGGAAGCCGACTGCCAAGCTAGTTCATCTACTGATGACCAAACCGCGACACCCTTTCCCTTCTTGACCCACTGCTGCCCTTCCTCTGCTCCCCTGAGAAGCTTGGTGATCCTTCCACAATGAGGCTCATCCCCTGGGGCCAAGGGAGCTGCTGCCCCCTGGATTTGCCCCCCCCCCACAACAGAAACACTGCTTCACTTCCAACCAAAGGGCCCAATATTCCTGAGGCCTCCTCGATGGGGTTCAGAAATATGAATCCAGATCTGCCAGTCCACTGATGGCTGGGAGCGTGCCTGGAGCAGCAGGCCTGTAGCCGTCATCAGTAGTCCAGACTGTGGACTTCTGTGTGCTCTGAGGACACTGGCCTTTCCCTGTTCCTTTGTTGTCAGTTGCCTGGCAATACACAGTCTATCCGCCTGAGTCCCACTTCTCTACCCTTAGCCCTGGGATCTCAAATTCTAGGTTAATCCCATGCCTCAAAGTCTCCTTTTAAAAAAACAAAAAAAACCCCACAAAAGCTAGAGCTCATAATCATGAATCATATGGTCTTTTTGAAGGGAAAATGGTTTGAACCATGTCAGGTGCTCCTCAGCACGTGCCTAGTGTATCCTCAGGGCTGAGGAAATATTAACATTTTTTTTAAAAAAATTATTTAATGAGAGGAGGGGAGGCAGAGAGACATACTCCCCCATGCGCCCAACAAGGATCCACCCGGCAAGCCCACCAGGGGACGATGCTCTGCCCATCTGGGGTCCCTGCTCTGTTGCAACTGGAGCCTTTTCTTGGGGCCTGAGGCAGAGGCCATGGAGCCATCCTCAGTGCCCAAGGTAATCTCACTCTAATCAAGCCATGGTTGCAGGAAGGGAGGAAAAAAGAGGGGGAGGAGGTAAGAGAGAGGGAGTGGGAGATAATCTAGAGGGGAGAGAAGCAGATGGGTGCTTCTCCTGTGTGCCCTGGCCCGGAATCAAACCTGGGAAATCCACAGGCCGGGCTGATGCTCTACCAATGAACCAATCGGCCAGGACCTTAAACTTAATGAAAGTTCTGGGAAGTGCCTGGAGCAAATGTTCCTAGTATTCTGCCAATGGCTACCTGGTGGCAATGCTGACAACATTGGCATCCAGGAAGGACAGGTGGTATCACTGTGGGAACTTTCCACCATTAGTTATTATTATTATTTTAAAGATTTTATTTATTTATTTTAGAGATAGAGAGAGAAAAGGGAGAGGGAGGAGCAGGAAGCATCAACTACTAGTTGTTGCTTCTCATATGTGCCTTGTCCAGGCAAGCCCAGGGATTTAAACCAACAACCGCAGCATTCCAGGTCAAAGCTTTACCCACTGTGCCACCACAGGTCAGGCTGGAATTTGTTATTTAAGACTTGGAGGAAGCGCAACCACAGGCTCAGAGAGACCTGAGGAGAGGAAAGTGGGGAGTAGAGGACAGTGGGAGGAGAAGAGAAAGACGATATCAGAGACTGAGGGGACCTTTGCCTTTGGCCATCAGCCCAGCCCAATCTCTAATACCTGGCTGGTACCTTTGTCACATGTGTCAATACAGGGACTCCTTGTCCACTACTGCTGAGATCACCTCCTGTGGGCTGTTTTGCCAAATGTCAAACGGAACTCATGCTTGATAACCTCAAGTTCATCAACTTTGCTTGCTTTTTTTTTTTTTTTTTTTTTTACAGAGACAGGGAGAAGGATAGATAGGGACAGAGAGGAGCGAAGAGAGATGAGAAGCATCAATCATTAGTTTTTCATTGCCATTGCGACACCTTAGTTGTTCATTGATTGCTTTCTCACATGTGCCTTGACCGCGGGCCTTCAGCAGAACGAGCCACCCCTTGCTGGAACCAGTGTCCTTGGGTCCAAGCTGGCGAGCTTTTTGCTCAAGCCAGATGGGTCCACGCTCAAGCTGGCAACCTCGGAGTCTCGAACCTGGGTCTTCCCCATCCCGGTCCAACGCTCCATCCACTGCGCCACCGCCTGGTCAGGAAACTTTGCTTCTTAAAATACTGTATCTCTTAAATCTGTTTGAAAAACCCTAACCCTCAGGGAACAGATAAGCTCAGAAAGCCTGCCCTTCAAGAATAGAAATTAACTGCCTGACCTGTGGTGGCGCAGCGGAAAGAGCGTCAACCTGGAACACTGAGGTCACTGGTTAGAAACCCTGGGCTTGCCTGGTCAAGGCACATGTGGGAGTTGATGCTTCCTGCTCCTCTGCCCCACTTCTCTCTCCTTTCTAAAATGAATTATATAAAAAAAAGTCAACTAATAAACAATGAATGGCCTGCTAAAAAGATCTTGGCCATGGCAGCGTCCCAGCCTTTCCATGGTCAAGAGACAGCAACACAAAGGCTGGGCAGGAGTGTGCTCATTTATGTTCTGAGAGGTTCACCCAAGCTGCTGGCAGTTGCAGGGAGACCCTGGAGGGGGTTGGTGGTAGCCTGGGCTCTGTCTTTAGCTCTTACACACCCATCCTGCCTGGTAGGCGTGGCAACCATGGTGAAAGAAACCTGAGACAGGCAGCTGCACACAGAGCCGTAGCAGGGCAAAGCTGTTTCCTAAGCCAAATCTGCAGCATGGAGATCTCAGTGCTCACCTCTGTGTAAAGGCCACCTCTCTCCCATAGAAGCTATCCCCAACACGAAGGGTTGAATGGAGATGCCTACCTAGGGCTCTGGTCCTAACTCCCTCCAGCCAGCTCTTCCTCAAAGACAAGCACACACCAACCTCCTAATTAGAAATGACTTGCATTTAGTGTTAGGGGTCTGTGTAGAGACAAACAGGAGGCGTGTCTATCTGTCCTCCCGCTCCTCAGGGGGAGGAGCTGTGGGAAAGCCTCACTGCCTGTTGTGCTGCCTATCTTCTGTCCAGGCCAGGTGGCATGAAGCAGTCCCTCCGGGTTTACAGCACATTTAGGAGCTTACGGTTTAAAAGCCCAAATGTCGCCTGACCTGTGGTGGCGCAGTGGATAAACCATCAACCTGGGAATACTGAGGTCGCCAGTTCAAAACCCTGCACTGGTCTGGTCAAGGCACATATGGGAGTTGATGCTTCTAGCTCCTCCCCCCTTTCTCTCTTTCTCTATCTCTCTCTCTCTCACTCTGTGTCTCCTCTCTAAAAAAATGAATAAATAAAAAAAAAAAATAAAAAAAAAAGCCCAAATGTCACTGCAAACTAACTGCCAAGGAGGCTTCCTCACACATGTTCCATTTTTCAATCTGCCCAATGACCCAGTAATAGCCACTGTATTTCTAAAACAAAAATTAAATTAGTTTTAAAAACAGCCTGTCCAGGCAGTGGGCGCAGTGGATAGAGCGTCGGACTGGGATGCGGAAGACCCAGGTCCAAGACCCCAAGCTCGCCAGCTTGAGCGCAGGCCCATCTGGCTTGAGCAAAAGCTCATCAGCTTGGACCCAAGGTCGCTGGCTCCAGCAAGGGGTGGCTCGGTCTGCTGAAGGCCCGCAGTCAAGGCACATGTGAGAAAGCAATCAATGAACAACTATGGTGTCGCAATGGCAATGAGAAACTAATGATTGATGCTTCTCACCTCTCTCTGTTCCTGTCTGTCTGTCCCTATCTATCCCTCTCTCTGTCCCTGTAAAAAAAAAAATTAGTTTTAAAAACAAAAAAACACCTGACTAGGCAGTGGCACAGTAGAGAGTGTTGGTCTGGGACACTGAGGACCCAAGTTTGAAACCCTGAGGTCATCAGCTTGAGCGCGGGCTCACAGACATGACCCCAAGGTCACTGGCTTGAGCAAGAGGTCACTGGATGGCTAGAGCCACCTGGTCTAGGTACATATGAGAAAACAATCAGTGAAAAACTAAGGTGCCGCAACTATGAGTTGATGCTTCTCATCTCTCTCGCTTCCTGTCTGTTCTCTCACAAGATAAATAAACAAACAAACAAGTAAATAAATGGAGAAAAATAAATAAATATTAAAGAAAGAATGAAAAGAAATAAAGAAAATTAAGACCTGGCCGGTGGCTCAGTGAATAGAGTCAGCCCAATATATGGATGTTCCAGATTCAATTCCCGGTCAGGGCACACAGGAGAGGCGACTATCTGCTTCTCTCCCTCCACCCCTCCTCTAACTAGTGGCTCAATTAGTTTAATTATCGACTGCAGGCACTGAGGATGGCTCAGTTGATGCGTCCGCCTCAGGAGCTAAAATAAAATAGCTCAGTTAATTTGAGCATTGGCCCCAGATAGGCATTAGTGGGTGGATCCAATCAGGGTTCGAGTAAGAGTCTGTCTTGCTATCTCCCCTCCTCTCACTTTAACCAGGCTTGTTATCCTGCTTAGGTAGAGGGGAAAGGAGCTCTCAGAAGGAGCTGACTTGGCCAGGCACCAACATCGTTTGCTACTCCAGGCTGCCTCAAGCTGGTACCTAAATTCTTTTTGGACTCATAGGTTCTCAATCTTCTCTCTTCTTCCTTCCTTCTCTTGAAAATAAAGATGGATGGATGGATGGATGGATGGATGGATGGATGGATGGGTGGGTGGAAGGAAGGAAGGAAGGAAAGAAGGAAGGAGAAAGAAAGATTATGATCTATACCCTAAGAAGTCATTTTACATCTAATTAGCAATTACATTCTCTTTCCCCACTGCTGAGGCCCGAAATTGTACCCAAAGGAGCTCAGGTGATGTGATAAACAACAATTTTCCCCCCAGGGAAAACAAATCAGATAAGGCATGTGCAGAAAAGTTAAAAAAACAACCAGAAGAGTAGATAGTAAGGAAGATTCTTGAACCACCATCAATATAAAGTAATATGACATATATCCACATAAAACTTGTATGTGCACATGGGTAATAGTAAAAAAGCAGAAACAATCCAACTGCCTGTCAACTGATGAATGGGTAAAATGTAGTATCCATACAATGGAGTATAACTCAGTGTTAAAAAAGAATGAAGTATTGGCATTGCTACAAATGGGACAAGCCTTCAAAAACCAGATAAGGAGCACCCAATATATGATTCCATTCATATAAAATGTACAGAATAGGCCAATCTATACAGACAAAAAGCAGACTAGTGGTTGCCTAGGGCAGAATGATGGGGGAATGGGTAGTGACTGCTAATGCATATGGACTTCTTTCTAGGGTGATGGAAAATACTCTAAAATTAGATTGTGGTGATGGGAGCACAACTCTGTGACTATACTAAAAACCACTGAATTGTACACTCTAATAATAAATGAATGTGAATTACACAGTATCTCAATAAAACCATTAAACAAACCAAGCACGGGATGCTGGGAAGGGTGTGAAAGAGCAGAGGTGGGGCTGCCCAGCGGCAGGAACTGGGCAGAGCAGTTTCTGAGGACAGTGATCTGGGGAAGAGGAAACCTGGTTGGGGACAGACTGGGGAGGAGAGGGGTTTTAACTGCCCAATTGGCCATGAGGCCATCAGGACACTTTACAGGAATCGAGGCCCGACATGGATATAACACCAAGGCATCAAAACCTGGAGAAGGGCTAAGGCACCAGGTCCATGGACTCTATATGTGCAGCAGGGGCCCTGGCCGGTTCGCTCAGTTGTTTGGAGCATCGCCCCGAAACACCAAGGTTGAGGGTCTGATCCTAGTCAGGGCACATATGGGAAGCAACCAAAGAATGCACAATTAAGTGGAACAACAAATGCTTCTGTCTCTCTAAAATCAATCAATATAAAAA
Source organism: Rhynchonycteris naso (assembly GCA_037038555.1). Lineage (NCBI taxonomy): Eukaryota > Metazoa > Chordata > Mammalia > Chiroptera > Emballonuridae > Rhynchonycteris > Rhynchonycteris naso. Next base: position 247,749,558 of record CM072997.1, on the reverse strand, counting down.
TATAACTGAAGTGCAGCAGGTGTGTGAGCACACGCTCACTTGGACAGAACCGCACACACCCGAGTTTCTCCACAGCCTCTCCCCTGTAGTCAACACCAATGTCCCGTCCGACAGGCAGTGATGTCAGTGGGGGAGGGAGGGAAAAATCCTAGTTGGGTTGTGGCAGAGACAGTTTCTCTGGGAACCAGGTGGAAGCCCCCAGAGTTGGGAACAGGGAGGCTTTGATTCTGAGAATAAGAAACAACCACAGCCCCTACCTGTCCCTGAGTGACAACCACACACAAAAACTTCAGGACTTTCTGTGCTAGGCCTATTGGTAGTGCTTCACTTGCACTGACTCATGGCCTTATGGAGTGGAAACTCTCATAGAGTTCTCATCATAAAGAGGAGCAAACTGGAGTTGAGAGAACTTACCATACCTCCCCATGTATAAGATGCACCTTAATTTTGGGGCCCAAAATTTGGGGGGAAAATGTATTACATAAAGTTATTGAACTCAAGTTTTATTACTCATAAAATTCATACAACTCATCACTGTCAAAACTCCCATCCATTAGCTTGTCCTCATCTGTGTCTGATGACAAATCAGTCTTCAACAATGAGCGCAAAAACAAGAGTGAAAATGTGGGAAATGCAAGTAAAAAACAAAACAAAACAAAACCTACAACCACTGCGTAAGATGCACCCAGTTTTTAGAACCCAAATTTTCCAGGAAAGGTGTGTCTTATACATGGAGAAATACGGTAAGTAACTTGGCCAAAGGAGCACAGGTAGCTAGGGCTGACTCACACAGTCTGGTCCCAGAGCTGATGAGCTGGGGCCTCCTAGCCTCTGAACATGACATTTTCTTATACCTCCTCCCCAGTCTCCAACGACACCCTGGGCCATCTCTACCACCTTCCAGACTAGTTTAGGTCTCACTCTTTATCCAATTCAGGGCTGTCTGCCTCCCCTAGCTCCAGGCTGGACTCCTGGTGGCTTGGAGTGAAGGGGGAACGTCACCTGCTCTTTCCTGTGCTTCCCTCAGGAATCCATTCCTGCTCTGGGTGGGGGCAGGCAGAAGAGGGCGAAGGGTTCTTTAATGAACCAGGCTGAGGCGTAGGGCTCTTCTGGCTGCTGGCCCTCAGTGTTCTCCATGGGCAGCCCCCCACAATGCCTGCGGAGAGGGTACGTGGGTGCCTGTGCAGTGGTTTCCTACCTCTGCCTTCCTCTCTTGTCCCCCTCAGCTCCCACTATGACTGGCCATTCCAGGGGGTGCTGGCTGGGTTCAGGCTCTGCTACTTTCCTCTGTGCCCAAGAGACCACTTGAGAGCTGTGCATCCATGGCACACCAAATGGGGGCACAGGCTGCCAAACCCGGCCCTGCCCTCTCTACCTCCCTCCCACTGGGGTAGGATGAACACATTTGCTGTGAGAAAGAGACAAGCAGCCCACCGTCAGCACTGGTACACAGGAGTGTGGAACAACTTCATAGAACACTAACATCTGTCAAGGCCACTCTGACCGTGATGGACCAAGACAAAAATAAGCCCACTCTGGAATCACGTCTCAACACAGACAAAAACACAAATATTGCCCAATGCACAAAAATGACGAAATGTTTGATGGCTCCTCCTTAACCACAATGTTAGCTCCACTTGTTCTGCCCCCTCTGGAGAAGATAAAGGCACCTGGTGAGGGACTTGTCCCTGCCAGCATCCGATCCAGAGCAAAGCCCTGCTTCCCCGAACCCTCCCAAAGCTACCTAATCCAGCCTGGCTTCTGTAAGTGCTAATTCCTCCCTACTTAGTCACCTCACAAACCCCTGTCCTGTGGTGAGCAGACCTCCCTAGTTGCAAAGCACAAGAAACTCAAGTTGCTCAACTATTATGTATTCTTGGTGGCCTCTGGTTAGGGGCATGGCTGGCTGACAAGAAAGAGCAGGGGTAAATAAGAAACCTGCCCCCCCTTATCAGGCACTGACCCTCAAGAATGGTCCTCTAGAGAGCTCCTTCTCTGTTCCCCCAAACACTGCTCTCCAGACTTTATGGGTCTGATCAGACTCTGTTCCTTTTCAATTTTGGTCAGTCCAGCAGATTATCGATCTGGGAGTGGGTGGAAATCACTAAACACAAAGGTCAAGGAGGGCTCATGGCCTGAGCATATCCACACTTGTGGTTTGTTGCCATTTTTCTGAATTGCTTGACAACCTGTTAAAACCTGAATCTCGAAAAAAATCTGGGTCTCCCAACTTCTGCAAAATCAGCTCTGCACCACCAGGCTGGCATTGCTGCCCAGCACAGTGAATCCTGAGCAGCACCTGTGCCTTTTGGGTGGCCCAGGGCTTCGCTGGCCTGTCTCCTACACAGGGCCTGCAGGTCTGTGGGGATGGTTCACTGACTGAGCCAGACACTGTTCCAGGCATTTTCACATACTATCTTTTTGGCCCTCACCACTGCCCTCTTAGGAGAGTTCTGCTACCGTCCCCACTTAGTGATGAGTCCCCAGCAGCAAGAGGGTATGGTATCCTGCTGAATGCCAAAGAGTGGTCAGTGATGGTGATCTGAGCTCCAGGACACATCATCAATCACCTTCAGTTGGCCCTGTCCTAAGGGGCATATGCGGGAGGGGGCACCCCAGTGAGGGCCCTAGCATTTATCTCCCAGATGAAGAAACTGAGGCTCCAAGAGGGGATATGTAGTAGGCTGGATAATGCCCCCCCCCAAAGATGTCTGCACCCTAGTTACCAGAACCTGAGAATATACGACCTCATGTGACAAAAAGCACTTGTGGATGTGATTAAATCAAAGATCTTGCGATAGAGACATCCTGGATGACTGGATGGCCCTAATGTAAACACTAGGGTCTTTATAAGAAGGGGTAAGAAGCCTAACCTATGGTGGTGCAGTGGATAAAGCATCAACCTGGGAATACTGAGGTCACCAGTTCAAATCCCTGCACTGGTCTGGTCAAGGCACATATGGGAGTTGATGCTTCCAGCTCCTCCCCCCTTTCTCTCTTTCTCTCTCTCTCTCACTCTGTGTCTCCTCTCTAAAATGAATAAAATAAAAAAAAAAGAAAATTAAAAACAGGAGGAATGTTTAAAAAAAAAAAAAGAAGGTGTAAGAAGATCAAAGGAGAAAATAGGATACAACAATGGAAGCAGAGGCCGAGTGTGTGAAGTGGAGCAGCAAATCAAGGAATGCAGGCAGCCTCTAGCATGTGCAAATAGCCAGTAAGTGGAGTCTCCCCTGGAACCTCTGGAAAGAATGCAGCTCCGTACACTCATTTATACTTTTAGTCTCCTGAACCAAGAAAATTAATGTCTTGGTTATTATTATTTTTTTAAGATTTTATTTGTTGATTTCACAGAGAGAAGGGAAGGGGACAGAAAAGTATCAACTCATAGTTGCTTCACTTTAGTTGTTCACTGCTTGCTTGTTGCTTGTTGTATGTTACTTGACGGGGCAAGCCCAGGGTTTTGAGCCAGAAACCTCAGCATTCCAGGTTGACGCTGTATCCACTGCACCACCACAGGCCAGGCAACGTCTGTTGTTTTAAGCCACTAAATTTGTGACAATTTCTTACAGCAGTGAGTACAGAAATCAATACAAAAGACAACCACTGAGGGGGCCAGAGCTGGCACAGTAGCGCAGGGCCTAACTAGGTTCAGCAAGCTGCAGTGTTTTATGCCAAGGAAGGTATAGCAGGAGTGAGGGAAGGGAAGAGGCTCAGGAGGATTGTGAGCCACCAGCACACGCGGCAGACCTATGCCCTGAGCTGCCCTTTCCCAAATAAACTGGCCTTGGTCTTCCTGACCTTGTTTGCCGGGACACCCACCTCTAACTCCTGCCCTCTGGCCTGCATAACCTAAATACCTGCCCTAGCATCTCTTCAGGAACAACAGTATTGAACTCCCCAGCCTCTGTGCACAAGCAACTCATTTAAAAATGAACTGATGACTAGCGAGGCAGCAGCACAGGATTGGGAACTGTGGGGAATGACTCCAGAAATGAGGAAGGTCTTGACCTTGCCTTCTAAGTGCTCAGGGAACAGTCACGCACACACAAACATCTGTCTGTGAAGACAGCAGACCCAAGTGCGTTGGGGACCAGAAGAGAAACAAACATGTAGATACCCTTGAGGTAGTTAAGTGCTGGGCTTTATATACATCATTTCACACAATCCTCCTGGCACCCCAAGCCTTAGAGAGAAACATATAATGTTCATAACTAGGCAGATCCCATTCTACCAATTTTACATGTATTTATCTAGTTCCTTACAACCCTCTGAGATGGGTCATCTTATCCCACTTTATAGATGAGGAAACTGTGTCACAGGGAGAAGATGCCATTCACTGAGCATCACAGAAGTGGTGGAGTTGGGATGTGAACCTAGCAGGCTGGTTCCGGAGCCCTTATTCTGACCCACTTTGCAGACGGCAACCAAAGCTCAGTCCTAGTAAAGACCTTGTCCGCTCCCCCAGCCAGAACTAAGTGGTAGGGCCTCAGGATTAGAACCTGGATCCATCTGATGCAATCTCTATGGTCTATTCACTGTGCCAGACTCTTTCCTTAATTGGGAAAGTGAGGGGTTGCTGCAATAGTACAGGTAGGAGAGCCTGCCTAGGGCTGGGGGGAGGGAGAGGCAAGTCAGAATCAATAGAATTTGGCAACTAAGCAGCAGCAAACCTGAGGTGAAGGCCCAGGCTTGGTGGTCTCCTAGCAGGCCATGCTCTGGTCTGGAGATCAGAGCTGAGAGGAGACAGAGTTTCCCTGGGGCTTATAGGGTGTCGGAAGCTGTGAAGTGTTAGGGAGGTCTGGGTTCTAACTAGCAGTGTGATTGTATAAACACCTTTCACCTCTTGGGGCTTCAGTCTTGCCCCCTGCAAGACCAGTGGGTTAGCCTCTGTGATCTGAGGCCCCTTCTTGGCATTGTCTCAGATTCCCAGTGTCTTGCACAGGTAGCTCTTTTCTCTCCTCCTCCACAACTCTTCCTTGCTGCACTGGGACCTCTCCTGGATCCAGGGCTCCCTAACCAGGAGCCTGTTGCCAGATGTGCCCAGGTCCCCAGAGACTCCCTCCTCTCCATCAAAGAGCCAGGGTGATGCAACCTGCCTGCAACTGCCACCTCACTTCCCAAGTCTGGTCCTTCCGAACTGAAAAAGAGTTCCCAGCAGCCCCACTCTTGCTCCCCACTCCAGTCCAAGAGTTGAAAGGGCTGGGATACCTGGACAATGGAGGACTCTGAGAAGCTGGGAAGGCTGAGGTGTTTGAGTCCTGGAAGGGCCACAGGTCTGGGTCAGGGGTGGGCACTGAAGCAGGCTCAAGGTGCCAAAACCTGGACTCACAGGCAGCAACTGAAGACTCACAGCCCATACATTAGAATATGCTTGGAAGGGCTAGGGAGCTAAGTATGAGAACAGACACCCATGCAGCAGGACTGAGTCAAGCTGCCTGGGTGGGGCTGCAGGCACCAGGGTGGAACTGGGTGGGATCCAAAAGCTAGAGAAGCAACTCCTATGAGTTGATGCTTCCCACTCCTCCCTCCATTTCCTCTCTCTAACAGTCAAGAAATAAAATCTTAAAAAAGAAAATAATGAAACACCTCTACCTAGTCCTCATGCATAACCTACTTCTTCTCAGAAGTGTGTGTGTGTGTGGCTGGGCCTGCTCACTGCTCGTAGTCTGTACCACACTGTACCCTAATGCCCATGCTATTGTTCAAATCACTACTGACAAGTGGAAGGAAGTCCTTAAGTTTCACTTAAAAGGTGGAAGACAAGTCATAGTTTTAAAGCACTGCTTAGCAAAGGAGATAAAACACATCCACCTCAATAATAACAAACCCTTTTATATAGAACCCATTGTGTGCCAGGAACTAGTCTAAGTGCTTGACCTGCATGAACTCATTTAATCCTCAAAACAGCCCTAAATGGTAAGTACCATTAATGGCTTTCTTTATTTTTTTTAAACCACGAAGAATCTGAGGCACAGGGAAGTAAGGGAAATCACCAGTGTCATACATCTAATAAGCGGGGTGCAATCAGGGTTTGAACCCAAACAACCTGGCCCTATAGTCTATGATCTTAACTCCTACTCTATGATGTTAGATAACAATGTAGCCTCTACGGTCTCAAGGAAATACAGAGCAAGAGCTCAAATCCTGGCAGAGTGGACAGTAAGTGCTCTAAGGAAAACTGGTCAGATCCCGGGGCTTCCTGCATACAACAGGGAAGGGGGAAGGAAAAAGCCTGCATATCCTTATTCCCCATATAACTCTCAAGATTAGATTTATCTCACCTTCTTTGGATTTTAATTCAGTCCCATAACAGTCATAAAAGTGATCAAGTGAACTCCAGGTGTAACATCCTTACTTGGACAAATGCAGGGTGGGAAAGAGAAGATTCTGCAGCAGAGGGAAGACCTACATTTATTTGGGCTGGTGGAGGACCACATGCACAAGGGAGGAACGGTCTCTCATTTTTCAGCAAGCTTGTGAGACAAATCTAGTGCTGGTCGTCTCAGGAAGTCAGGGTGAAGAGGGGCAGGGACAAAAGAATAAACCGGTTGGTCTGAGAGCAATGCTGAGGAGAAGGGCTGAGAAAAGGTGGGCAGCAGATGGAGAAAGGGCTGGAGTGGGGTCGGGGGTGCCAGATTCCCTGCATCCCTGGGTCGAATGAGGCTGAACATCCAACATTTGGAATGGGTGTGGGTGGGGATGGCTGGAAACTGCCACCGTAGAGAAGTGAATGAGACAAAAGGGCCTATTATTAGCAGGCATTGGTTGGTCATGTATCTTGAGTTCTTGCGGGAATGAGGGAGATCGGGCGAGACTGGGCCCCAGAATTCCTAGTAATAGCAAAATACGTTATACATACACGTATGAGCTGAGCTCTGTGCGTGGAATTTCAAAAGCATCGACTCGCTTGACGCTCACAAACCACCCCATCGGGTCGAGTTCACTATTCTCATTTTACAGACAGCTCCCAATCTATCTGAAGCCAGAGGTTTTCAGTTATTTGTCCGAGACCGACATGGCAGGTCTGTGGTTTGAATGGAGAGCGGGCTCTGACCACGCGGCCTCTAACCCACAAAAAAGGGTTTTCAGGACGAACGGGGCAGCTGAGGCATGAGGAAGGAGATTAGCATGTGGCTGGCCGGAAACTCGTGAAGCAGAGGAAAGGAAATGAGACAGGAACGCGTGCTAGTCTTAGGGAGGAGGAACCCAGGCCTCCGCGTCTAGGTGAGCGGAGAGCCAGACCCATTACCAGAAGGTGGGGGCCAGACCCCCCGCCGGTTGCTGCCTCGGCGGGGCGGGGCGGGGCGCGGAAGGATCCGGGCGAGCGGTACTGCGCCGCCCCCACTATATCTGCCTCTGGTCCCGGGGGCCGCTTCATTCCCCATCCTCAGATCACGGTCTCCCCTCACGCTACCGCGACGCCGCCTCTGCCCACGCAGCCCCCGCCATGGCTCTGTAAGCCGCGACCTCTCCCTGTCCCCGGCCCGTTTCCGCGCTTACCGCGCCTGTGGCCTCCACGCCCGCCTTCTGGTTCAGCCGAGGTTGCCGTTGCCTCTCCTTTCCGCAGCCATGGAGTGAGTAACCGCTCGTCCCTCTCTCTTCAACTGCCCTTCCCGCCCTTTCGAAGCTCGCGGCCTTCACGACCAAGCCTGGAGGAGGGGGGTTAGGAGAGAGACGAGAGTAAGGAATCATGGTCGCGCAGGCGCAGAATAGGGAAAACGGACGTCGGCGCGTGGGCGAGCATGCGTACTCGGCCCGATGCGGCGTGTTGCGGGCAGTAAGGGTACTTTCTTCCAGAGAATGTTGGGAGTTTGGAGAGAGCCCGCGCGCAGTTGCGCCGGCGCACTCTGGGACGATTCGGGCCGTGTGCCGTTGGTCATGTGCATAGCGCCCCAGAGTCGATATTTAAGGGCTAAGGCATTTAAGACATTATGCAGCTACACATGCGCACTAACCTCCAGGAGGGCGGAAGCGTAAGGGCAATAGGATTGGACCAGTGGCTGCGCTTGCCTTGTAGCTGTCAGCGAGAAAGCGAGGTGTGAAAGGGTGGCATGTGTGGCATCTGTTCTCCGCCAGCCCCCTCCACCTTTCCTGCTCCAAATTGCTTAGTCGCACAGCACAGCTTTCCTTTCCTTTCATTCAGGCATCTTCTGGGGCGGGTGCTGGGTTAGATTTACAGGGTGGAGAGCGGGGCTTAGCGACAACCTGTTAAGAATGGGATGGAGTGGCCCTGGTCCGTGGGCTTAGTCGGTTAAGAATGTCCTCTGGAAACGACAAGGTTGCAGGTTCGATCCCTGGTCAGGGCATACATGGGAAGCATCCAATTAATGCATGACTGAGTAGAACAACAAATGAATGCTCCCCTTCCTCCTCTCTCAACCAATCAATAAAAACAAACAAATAAATAAATAAGCTCTGGCCGGGTAGCTGGGTTGGTTGGAATTTCATCCCAGAGCGAAGAGGTTGTGGGTTCCCCGTTCAGGGCACATAGAGGAACTGCTCCATGACAGCTCCATGTTCCTGACCCTAGCTTCACTCTTTTTTTTTTTTTTTTTTTTTTTTAATTTTTGAGGCAGGGGGATAAGGGAACATGGAGCTGTTCCTGTCTCTCCCTGCCTCTCTCTCTCAATCAAAAAAAAAAAAAAGAAGAATGGAGTGGGCTAGGGTCACAGACTTCACGAAAGATGGGGCTTACCTGAGCCGTTGTTAGAAGGGGTGAGGCTAAGAACCGTTAGATGAGGGGTGGGGGTTCGATCGGAGAAAGGCGGGGCCTCTGGGGAATATTTGGGGAGGAGTGGAACAAAGATAGCGTGGGGCGGGACTTGGAGGGACAAGTGGGATTTGAATGGATAACGATGAAGGGGCGGAGCAGGAGGAATTCCCTAGGAACTGATTTGAGATGGAACCTAGGGAGGGGGTGGGGCCTAAAGGAAATATTTTAAAGGATGGGGTGTGGCTGGAAGAAAATTTCCCCGGGATTGAGTTATTTGGGGATGGAATGTTGTGGGGGTGGGAGGGGATTTTCTTGGGAGACCAATAGGTTTCTGTATTGGAAAGATTGGGTCTTGGGAATTTTACAATTCAGGCATAAAGAGAATTCCCTTGGGAGTGTGTAGGATTTGGAGAAAGGAAGGGCAGATTTAGATTCTGAGAGAACAAGGCGTAGTTCCAAACCCAGTTGAAAGGGGAAGGGAAGACCCTGGGGACACTGTAACTCTGGGGGTGAGGCTGGAATGTTACCCCACCCGCTTGTGTTTCACACGTGTAGGTCCTGCGCTTTCACCTCGGTGCCTGTCTTCGCCCAGTTCAGCAACTTCCAGAGCCTCCTCCCAGCTGCTGGTGCAGCCTTCTTCCCTGCAATCCGTGCCCAGCGCCTGTGCTGCAGCCATGTCACTCCTGGCGACCCTGGGGCTGGAGCTGGACAGAGCCCTGCTCCCAGCTAATGGGCTGGGTTGGCTCGTAGACTATGGGAAACTCCCCCTGGCCCCTGCCCCCTTGGGCCCCTATGAGGTCCTTGGGGGAGCCCTGGAGGGCGGGCTTCCAGGGGGGGGAGAGCCCCTGGCAGGTAAGTGCAGGTGGAGAATGGAGATGGAGTGAACTGAAACCGGGGGGGGGGGGGGGGGGGGGCAGGGTAGGAGGAAGAATTTATTCTTTGGATAATTATTGAGTGCCTGTAATATGCCAGGCACTGATTTAAGTGCTGGAGATGTAGCTGGGAACAAGATTGATATGACCCCTGTCCTGAAGCTTACACTTGAGTGGGGAGACAGACAAGAGACAAAAATGAGGTTTTGGGGATAAGTGGGAAACGCTTAGTAGCTGAGCTAAAAAATGACAACGGGGACCTAGTTCAGAGTGGGTTAGCCAGGAATCCATCGCCAAGTGGGTAACATTTTGGCTGAAGCCTAAAGGATGGGAAGGAACGAACCGTGAAGGGACCCAAGGGAAGAACCTTTCAGGTGGAGGGAAAAACATATGCAGAGGATCTCTGGCAGGAATTACTTTATTCATTAGTGTGCCCCAAATGCTCAGAACATAGTGGGTTTTCAAAGATGAGAAAGATGTATGTTAATCTCATTTGCTTTTTAAGATAAACTAGAGTGTAAACCAGATAAACCACTGACTGATGTAGGTTAATCAGTAAAGAGAATGTTGCAATGGTTGAAGAAATGGCTGGTTGACTGTTTTGTTATTTGGGTCATTGGTTGATTTGATGATTCATTGATTGCTTGGTAGACTGGCTGGTTGGTGGGTTTGCTCAATGGAGGAATGAATGAAGCAGACATGATTGAGCACCCATTTGGGTAGAAGACCAGGAACTCAGGGAACTTCGTCTTCCTCCAATCCTCCAGGTGATGGCTTCTCTGACTGGATGACGGAGAGGGTTGATGTTACAGCCCTCCTCCCTTTGGAGCCCCCCTTAGCCTCAGGTGCCCTCCCCCCACCATCTCCATCTCCACCTGACCTGGAAGTCATGGCCTCCCTCCTCAAAAAGGAGCTGGAGCAGATGGAAGACTTCTTCCTTGATGCCCCTCTCCTCCCACCACCCTCCCCACCACTGCAGCCACCAGCACCTGCTCCCTCCCTCCCCCGCCCCCTCCCTGCCTTTGACCTTCCCCAGCCCCCTGCCCTGGATACCCTTGACTTGCTGGTCATGTATTGCCGCAACGAGGCTGGGCAGGGGGATGCAGGGTTGGCTACCCTCCCCCCAACACAGCAGCCCCCTCCTCCACCCCCACCCTCTTGCCCGGCCCCCTACCCCAATCCTGCCACCTCCCGAGGGGACCGGAAGCAGAAGAAGAGAGACCAGAACAAGTCAGCAGCTCTGAGGTACCGCCAGAGGAAGCGGGCCGAAGGGGAGGCCCTGGAGGGCGAGTGCCAAGGGCTGGAGGCTCGGAACCGGGAGCTGAGGGAGAGGGCTGAGTCTGTGGAGCGGGAGATCCAGTATGTCAAGGATCTGCTCATCGAGGTGTACAAGGCACGCAGCCAGCGGACCCACAATAGCTAGATGGGCAGGGGCTTTATTTAGGCTGTAGGGGGCGCTGGTCTCTGGCTCTGGTTCACCTGTTTCTGGGGCTGAGGTGGGAGGGACCCTCCATCATCCCTCTGTCTCCTGCTTTTTCCCACCCCCTTTCTCCTTTTATCCTTGTGTCCTCCTTTGTCCCTTTCTGATTTTGCTCCCCTCCTTCCTCATCAGAATCATGGCGTGTTTGGCCTTAGTCACCACGATAATTCTCAGGTGACAGCTGAGGGGCTGTGGCCGCTGGGAAGTCAGGGAGTAGAGGAGAGCGTGGAAACCTGGCTTCCCAGTCACAGCAGTGAGGCCAAGAAGTTGGGCAGAATGAGATCAGGAGAGCTGTCAGGGGAGTTTAGTCAGAGAGGGTTCAGGTACAGCACCCGTATAATAAATAAGCAAAAGAGCCAAGCCAGGTGACCTGGGGAAACTACATTTGGCAGGGAGCCCAAAGGTGGCCAAGTTCACAGAGCCAGCAGCTATGGAGGCAGACAGGGAGGCAGGCAGGGTGGGTGTGGCCATAGTTGGTGACCCGGTGTTCATTTTAGCTTGGTGAGGGAGGGAAGAGAGTGATCATTTGGGGGGCTGTGAAGGAAATAAAATGAAGGATTTCTTTCGGTCTGTGTGTCTTGTCTTTGAAAGAAGTTGGAGAGAGAGTAGGCTTAGGCCAAAGACAAGAATGGTAATAACAGGCCTGGCCTGTGGTGGCGCAGCAGATCGAGTGTCGACTTGGGACACTGAGATCACTGATTTAAAACCCTAGGCTTGACCAGTCAAAGGCACATTTAACAAACAAGCAATGAGCCTGACCACGCAGTGGCGCGATGGATAGTACGTCAGACTGGGATGTGGAGGATCCAGGTTCGAGAACCCGACGTCACCAGCTTGAGCGTGGGCTCATCTGGTTTGAGAAAAGCTCGCCAGCTTGAGCCCAAGTTCGCTGACTCAAGCAGGGGGTCTCTGGGTCTGCTGTAGCCTCCCCACCCCTGTTAAGGCACATATGAGAAATTAATCAATGAACAACTGAGGAGCCGCAACGAAGAATTGATGTTTCTCATCTCTCTTCCTTCCTGTCTGTTTGTCTCTATCTGTCCCTCTCTCTGACTCTCTTTCTCTGCCACAGGAAAAAAAAAAAAACAGAAAAAACAAGCAAGCAATGAGCAACTAAAGTGAAGCAACTATGAGCTGATATTTCTCACTCTCACCTTGTCCCATATATATGTGCCTTGACCAGGCAAGCTCAGGGTTTTGAACTGGCAGACTCAGCGTTCTAGGTAAACACTTTATCCGCCACAGGACATGCCAATAAAATCTAAAAAAAAAAAAAGGCCTGACCTGTGGTGGCGCAGTGGATAAAGCGTCGACCTGGGAACACTGAGGTCGCCAGTTCAAAACCCTGCACTGGTCTGGTCAAGGCACATATGGGAGTTGATGCTTCCAGCTCCTCCCCCCTTTCTCTCTTTCTTTCTTTCTCTCTCTCTCTCTCTCTCTCTCTCTCTCTCTCTCTCTCTCTGTCTCCTCTCTAAAATGAATAAAATAAAAATTAAAAAAAAAAAATGAAAGCCCTGGTCGGGTAGCCTGGTTGGTTGGAGCATTGTCCTGGAGCACAGAGGTTGCCAGTTCGATTCTCCAGTCACAGACACATACAGGAGCAGCTCGATGATCCTATCTCTCAAAAAAGAAAAAAGAAGTGGCCTGACCTGTGGTGGCGCAGTGGATAAAGCGTCGACCTGGGAACACTGAGGTCGCCAGTTCAAAACCCTGCCCTGGTCAAGGCACATATGGGAGTTGATGCTTCCAGCTCCTCCCCCCTTTCTCTCTTTCTCTCTCTCTCTCCTCTCTAAAATGAATAAAATAAAAATAAATTAAAAGAAAAAAGAAGCAATCAATGAACAACTAAAGTGAAGCAACTATGAGTTGATACTTCTTGTTCCCCCCTCCTCTCTCTGTAAAATCAATAACTCTTAAAAAAAAAAAAAAGTGATCATAGAAATAACAATAGTTATGGTCAGGCTCACACACTTGGCACACAACCAAGGCCAAGACGGGACTGACTCAACTGGTAACAATACAGTACCCACTTTTAGAATCAGATTATTAATTACTTGCATAGACAGTGAAATTCGAAACATCACCAAAGGCTCCCCATGGTCCTTGTCACAGGCACCAAAAAAGGAGACTCCAGAATGTGAAGGGCTGGACAGCTATAGCAAGAGTTGTGGGGTGCCCTGTGCAGAGGAGCCCCTGTCTGATTAAAGCCTCCCAGGGGCAGTTGGGTGGTAAGTGGGGGATACCTGGTAGCCCTGGAGGGGATGTTGCCCTGCATCTATTTGTTGAGGGTTTACTGTGAACCAAGCACTGTTTCAAGCATTTTACATGCATTATCTGCATTCATGCAAAAGGGAGATCTTGGCCTGACCTGTGTTGGCCCAGTGGGATAAAGCGTCAACCTGGAATGCTGAGGTCGCCGGTTCGAAACCCTGGGCTTGCCCGGTCAAGGCACATATGGGAGTTGATGCTTCCTGTTCTTCCCCTTTCTCTTTCTCTGTACCTCTCTCTCATCTCTAAAATGAATAAATAAAGTCTTAAAAAAAAAAAAAAGGGAGATCTTGTTAGCTTTTGTATGAAGAACCTTTTTATTATTATTATTACAGAGAGAGGGACAGGTAGGGACAGACAAGAACGGAGAGAGGCAAGAAGCATCAATTATCATTTCTTCATTGCCGTTGTGACACCTTAGTTGTTCATTGATTGCTCTCTCACACGTGCCTTGACCGCGGGCCTTCAGCAGACTGAGCAACCCCCTGCTGGAGCCAGCGACCTTGGGTCCAAGCTGACGAACTTTTGCTCAAGCCAGATGGGCCCCGCGCTCAAGCTGGCGAGCTCGGGGTCTCAAACCCAGGTCTTCCGCATCCCACTCCAACGCTCCATCCACTGCGCCACCACCTGGTCAGGCGGATGAAGAACCATTTTTAAAGTGCTCAGTGGGATTGAGCACATTTACAATGTTGTGCAACCATCACCTCTAGTTCCCAAACACTTCCATCACCCCCATATAAACCTTCTGCCCATTAAAGTTACTTTCCATTGCCACTCTCCAATTTGTTTTTGTTTAACACATGCAATGGGGAAAAGAGTTTAATTCTTGTTCACCCTTAATAGTTTAGCCTTTGGTGTCAGTGGGTTGGTGGCCTCTCAAAAGATGTGTTCACATGCCAACCCCCAGAATCTATGAACATGACCTTATTTGGAAAAAGGCAGATGTGGGCTCTAAATCCAATGACAAAGTTCCTTAGACAGAGAAGAGCCCTGGCCTGATAGCTCAGTTGGTTAGAGAGCATCATCCCAATATGTAGAGGTTGCGGGTTTGATTCCCAGTCAGGGCACATACAGAAACAAGTTGATGTTTCTGTCTCTCCCTATTCCTCTCTAAAATCAATACGTTAAAAAGAGGCCCTGGCTGGTTGGCTCAGTTGGAGGACGTTGGACCAATGTGTGGATGTCCTGGGTTTGATTCCTGGTCAGGGCACACAGTAGAAGCAACCATTTGCTTTTCCACCCCTCTCCTTCCTCTCTCTCTCTCTCTCTCTCTCTCTCTCCCCCCCCTCCCACAGCCATAGCTCAATTCGTTCAAGCACTTTGCTTTGCTTCAGTACTGAAGATGGCTCCATGATGCCTCTTCCTCAGGTGCTAAAAATAGCTCAGTTGCAAGCATGACCCCAGATGGGTAGAGCAGCTATCCCAGATGGGTTGCTGGGTGGATCCTGGTTGGGGCACATGCAGGAGTCTATCTCTCTCCCCTCCTCTCACTTAATAAAAGAAAAAAAGTAAAAATAAAAAGACTGGATTTTTGTCCATATCCCAGCTTTCCTATGGATGTTCACACTGCATACATATAGTTGGGAGGACAGGGACCCTCAGAGCTTGAACTTAGTTTGAAACATCCCTGACTGGTGTTGCTACCTAGCAGGAGCAAGTGGAAAATTCAAGGTCCAAGTTCAAGTTCGCCTGCAGTAGCCAAGGCAAAGAGTCTTCAGTGCTAACTTCCCTCCCAGGTTCTGACGTTCCCATGTACTTACTATCAGAAGTATTTTCATATTTCTGTTCATATTTTGGCTATCACCTTTGCAAATATTCAAATGGGATGGCTAGTTTGGACAATCTAGAATAGAAACAGGCTGTTTTTATCTCAGTCATCAATCACATATGAAGACTTGCAGTTTTGTCTGACCAGGCAGTGATGCAGAGGATAGAGCGTTGGACTGGGACGCCATGGAGGACCCAGGTTTGAAAGACCGAGATCACCAGCTTGAGACGGGCTCATCCGGTTTGAACATGGCTCACCAAAGTCGCTGGCTTGAGCAAGGGGTCACTTGCTCTGCTGTAACACCCCCCCCCCCAATCAAGGCACACGTGAGAAAGCAATCAATGAGAAACTAATGTGCTGCAACGAAGAATTGATGTTTCTCATTTCTCTTCCTGCCTGTTTGTCCCTGTCTGTCCTTCTCTGACTCTGTCTCTGTCACAACAACAACAAAAAGACTTGCAGTTTTAAGCCTGAGCTTGGAATGTCAGTAATTTACATTGTATATGACACTCCAGAGCAGTTCAATTTGGCAAAAATGGAGAAAGGACTAAAAACTAAATAATCGTGAGATTAGAAGCATTTAGTGATTTTTCTCCTTCAGAATGATGCAGAAGCTGGCACTGCATATCCAAGCTGTGTGGCCCTGAACAGGTAGGTCTCTTTGCCTCTCTGAACCTAGCCAGGTTCCTTATCTGGAAGTCAGGATGGCTTTGCTAGACCTGAGAGGCTGCACAAATGTGGAGAGAAGTCACCTGGGTTTTGGAGGGGACCAGGTCTGGGCACTAAAGCTTTCTCCATCCTAGTCTTTCGTTGTGAGATAAAAAATGGCTAGATGGGTACTCGTTATAGATTCGGAATCCATCTAAAGGATTTTGATCAGAGTTTGAAAATAAAATATAATTAAAAAAACATGCAGGACAGTATGGTATTTCGTGAAACTATATGTGAAGCGATTTCTTACTGTGCATCAAAAATGTTTGGAAGCCATTGGTTGACACCCCCGGTTCCTACACTGATTTCCAGACAACTAACTGATCGCTAACACCGGATAGCAACTCCCTTTGTCCTAAAGAGTAAGTTTCCGGTCTCCGGCTCGCACTGCCTTACAGCACTCAGCCGCCAGGTGGCGTCCGCGCCCTGCCATAAACGGGTTCTCGGTTCTCAGGCGGTCCAAGGCGGTGATTGTCTTCTAGTCCCGAGTCGCCTTGACGATTCCTTTTACCGGGGACTGGAAGCCCCGCCCACGAATATAGTCCCCGAGCAAAGTAAGGCAGGAGGGCTCGGTCAGAGGAATGTGGCTATCCTGAGATCCATTCATTACATGTATTCTTCATTACATGTATTCTTTGAACGCCTCTGTGCACCAGATGAAGTCCCCGCTCCCAGAGATCCCATACCGGTGAGGAGGACAGACAGTAGCCCAAATTCACGACCTCCTCGTTACAGGGAGGTTTCCCCTGTCTAGTCTGGAGCAGGACAGACCGCGGTGGAATCCCGCCCCGGCCCCAGCAGGTTGTGTGAACTTGGGCAGCCTCTTTAGCCTCTCTGTGCCTGTCTCCTCTACTATAAAATGGGAATAATAGCACTTATTTTATAGGGTTGTCGTGAGCATTAAATGAATTAATATTTATAAAGCACTTAGAACAGTGGTTCTTAACCTGGGTTCTATCGAACCCTAGGGGTTCGATGAGTCAGTCTCAGGGGTTCGGAGAAGCCTCTACCGCAGAGGCCAGAATAAAGTAATACCGTAATTTGTTGTGAGTTCATACACTTTGTTGGTTTTGTTCTTTGAGCAAGGTGATGTTCATGCATGGCTCATTTTGTGCGCCAGTAAAAAAAACATATACCTATGTCTTGAATTTGGGGGAAAAAATCATATTTTATTTATCACTAAAGAAGGGTTCAGTGAGGCCTGACCTGTGGTGGTGCAGTGGATAAAGCGTCAACCTGGGAACACTGAGGTCGCCAGTTCAAAACCCTGCACTGGTCTGGTCAAGGCACATATGGGAGTTGATGCTTCCAGCTCCTCCCCCCTTTCTCTCTTTCTCTCTCTCACTCTGTGTCTTCTCTCTAAAATGAATAAAATTTTTAAAAAAAGAAGGGTTCGGTGAACGCGCATATGAAACTGGTGGGTTCGGTACCTCAAAAAAGGTTAAGAACTACTGACTTAGAAGGACCTGGTATAGATCCTACCCTGGAGCCTCCCAAGGGCTTAAATTTAAACTTGGTGGCTTAAAACAACACAAATGCATTCTGGAAGTCCAGAAGTCCAAAATGAGTCTCATGGGGGATAAAACCAAGGTATTGGCAGGGTTGGTTCCTCTGGAAGGTTCTAGAGAGAATCTGTTCCTTGCTTTTTTAGTTTCTGGTGGATGCATCACTACAGTCTCTCCTATGGTCGCATTTCTGTCCCCTTCTGTAGTCAGACCTCTCTCTCTCTCTCTTTCTGCCTCCCTCTTACAAACTTGTGATTACATTTAGTGTCCACCTGGATCGTCTCCACCCGAAGATCCTTAACATAAGCACACACCTGCCACACACCTGCAAAGCCTTCTGGCCATGCAAAGTAATACTGTCACAGGTTCTGCGGATTAGGACGCAGACAGCTTTATGGGGGACATTACACAGCCTATCACATACAGTGTCTTCTTGAAGCCTCTACTCAGAAGCAGTGTTTTCTCTGATTTCTGTTTAGAGGAAGAGAGAAGAGAAAGAAACACTCTCAGCCTCATGCTTTGCTACTCTTTCCGTCCTTTAATGAGCAATGTCACATCACTATAGTCCTAGAGGCCCTGGCTGTTTGGCTCAGCGGTAGAGCGTCAGCCAGGCATGTGGAAGTCGCCAGTTCGATTGCCAGCCAGGGCACACAGGAGAAGCGCCCATCTGCTTCTCCACCCTTCCCTCTCTCCTTTCTATCTCTCTTTTCCCCTCCCGCAGCCAAGGCTCCATTGGAGCAAAGTTGGCCCGGGTGCTGAGGACAGCTCTGTGGCCTCCACCTCAGGCACTAGAGTGGCTCCGGTTGCAGCAGAGCAACGCCCCGAATGGGCCAGAGCATTGCCCCCTGGTGGGCATGCCCAGTGGATCCTGGTCAGGCGCATGCAGGAGTCTCTCTATCTGCTCCCTCCCCTCACTTCGGAAAAATACAATACACACACACAAACACACACACACACTGTCCTAGAGGTTTCGTCCCTACACTTGGTTAGAGCAACGCTCTTCCCAGTCCCTCAGGTGTACAGCCAATAAATACTCCGGGAGGAGTGGGGAAGTCACCTGCTGACCCGGCACCTATAGCCCGGGCTTATGTACCTGAGGTCAACAGGTGAATACACCTTTATGCCCCAACTCCACCTGGGTCAGCTCCATGGTGTCAGGGTTTGAAGGCTCTAAGGGGCTCAGAGATTCAGCTCTCTTGAGCCCACCCAGGTCAGCCTGATGGGTGACACAGACCAGGAGCAGAGATAGCTTTTCCAATGCCGGGAGAAATTAGTCTTACTGTGCAGAATGGGCCAGAGGCTGGGGCAGCATCTGCTGGGTCTTGTACAGTGGGTGAGTAGGGTCTGTAGGACCCCTTAATGTTTTTATTACAATAAGCACTGTTCTCCTGCTTTAACACTGAAATGGCTCCAAGATAATGATCCAAATCCTCTATATGGTACCTAATATATGGCGGCCCTCAATATTAGCCCATGAGGCTGGTTTCAGATGCCTACCACATGTGCCCCTGTGTACACACCACATGGACACACAGTTACAAAATACAGCCCTGGTTCGATGGCTCAGTAGGTTAGTGCTTCATCCCGAAGCGCAAAGGTTGCCGGTTCAATCCCTGGTTAGGGCACACACAGGAGCAGACTGATGTTCCTGTCTCTCTCTCCCTTCCTTCCTCTCTCACTAAAATTAAAAACAAATACACACTCAGAGACACAGACCTGTATGCCCACAGGCAAATGCACAGACACAAGGATTCACACACTAACATCCCTGGTTTTCAGGCCAAGGATACCTAGCGGCAATCATGTCTCCTGCAGAAGAAAAAGAATAGGGTTTCTGTCTTCTGCTGGACACTTCCTGACTTTGGGTGACTCCATGTGTCAAAGCCATGTGCTCATGGGTCCCTGGAATCCTGCCAGTGGTTGACCTCCCCGACCCCATCCTTTCTGGCCCTCTGTTGAAAAAGCAACAAGTAGCTTACTTGCTTTGAAGAACAGTTTTAGGGGCTCATTTTGCAATGCTGCAGAAATAGAAAAACTGACTCAAACCAAGACAAAGCAGAGTGTTGGTCAAAACAGGTCTTGGGGTTTCTTTTCCATAGAGCTCGCCTCACTAGGCCTCTCCGAAGGGGTTCAGGCTGGGCAGTTGACAATAGAATAGCAAAGGCAGGAGGAGGGACAGGCAGAGAGATGTAATGACCTTGGGTCCGCAAGCCACAGGTTGAGGATGTTCTCTGCTGATGCTGTGTGTTGTCTCTCTGGTACCACCTGGTACCATTTAATAAAATTAATATGTCACTGGTCCTGGCCGGATAGCCCAGTTAGTTAGAGCATTGTCCTGAAGTTCAGAGGTTGCCAGTTCAATCCTCAGTCAGGGCACATACAGAAACAGGTCTATGTTTCTGTCTCTCTTTCTCCCTTCCTCTCTCTCTCAAATCAATTAAAAAAAAATTTTTTTAATAGGTCATCTTATGTTTGAGACACAAGTGGTTGAAAAATGAGGAATTGGTTACAGATAAAAAGGAACTGTTTGTTTTTTTTTTATCTGTGTAGTTCTGGATTGCATTTACCCTATTTCCTTTTAAGTATTTGTGATAAACTCAGCGGTTTTCCTGGTCCGCAACTTGCCAAACTAGACAAGCTCTGGGCCCTTGGGAGCAGATTACTGCACATCCACCAGGGGGCGCACCGATGATTCAGAGCCTTGGCCTGCAGAATCCACAGACCCATCCCATGCATGTGGGCGCTGTCAGCCCCACTTAGGGAAACAGAGGCTTCCTGCACCACACAGTCTGAGGAAGGAAACAGACTGTTCTGGAAGCCCCCAAAAGGTTTGATGATTCACTGGAAGAATTTAGTGAACTAAGAGAAACTATTATACTCATGGTTTATCGCAGCAAAAAGATACAGATTAAAATCTGCAAAGGGAATAAGAGCCTGGGCACCATGACAGACCAGGTGGAAGTTTCCAGGTTCTCTCCCAGTGGAGTATTCCATAGTCCTGGAAGAATTCAGCACTGTTTAATCCCTAACATGACTCTGTAGGTAAGGCCATTAGAGGTCATTAAAGTCACATGAGGTCATAAGGATGAGGCCCTGATACATAAGATTAGTGGCCTTATAAGAAGAGACACAAGCCTGACCAGGTGGTGGTGCAGTGGATAGAGCGTGGGACTGGGATGCGTAGGACCCAGGTTCGAGACCCTGAGCTCGCCAGCTTGAGCGCGGGCCCATCTGGCTTGAGCAAAAAGCTCGTCAGCTTGGACCCAAGGTCGCTGGCTCCAGCAAGGGGTTGCTTGGTCTGCTGAAGGCTCGCGGTCAGGGCACATGTGAGAAAGTAATCAATGAAGGACTAGGGTGTTGCGATGGCAACGAAGGACTATTGATTGATGCTTCTCACCTCTCTCCATTCCTGTCTGTCTGTCCCTATCTATCCCTCTCTCTGACTCTCTCTCCCTCTCCCTGTAAAAAAAAAAAAAAAAAAAGAAGAGACACAAGAGTTCTCTCTAAGGAACAAGTTGGTGGCCATTTGCAAGCCAGAAAGTGGGCTCCCACCAGGTGGCACCTTGATCTTGGACTTTCCAGCCTCCAGAACTGTGAGATAATAAATTTCTATTGCTTAAGCCCTCCCACCCCCCAATCTGTCGTATTTTGGGGCAGCCCAAAGCTGACTCATACACCCAGTGATGATATGTAGCAGGTACCAGTATTACTGACTGTGGATGCTCCCTGGGCCTTGGTGTCCAGGGTTTTTACTGGGAGCCTGTTATGAGCTGAACTGTATACCAAGAGTTTCTCTCTGGACCTGTTGTGGGTTTTTTTTTTTTTTTTTAGCATTAAAATAAATTGTGGTAAAATTCATATGACATAAAACTTACCATTTTAACCTTTTTTTTTTTTTTTTACAGGGACAGAGAGAGAGTCAGAGAAAGGGATAGATAGGGACAGACAGACAGGAACGAAGAGAGATGAGAAGCATCAATCAGTTTTTCATTGCTGTTGCGACACCTTAGTTGTTCATTGATTGCTTTCTCACATGTGCCTTGACCGCGGGCCTTTAGCAGACTGAGCCACCCCTTGCTGGAGCCAGCGACTTTGGGACCACTTTTGCTCAAGCCAGATGGGCCCGCGCTCAAGCTGGTGACCTTGGGGTCTCGAACCTGGGTCTTCCACATCCCAATCCGATGCTCTATTCACTGCGCCACTGCCTGGTCAGGCTAACCATTTTTAAAAAAATATTTCATTTATTCATTTTAGAGAGGAAAGGGGGGAAGAACAGGAAGCATCAACTCCCATACATGCCTTGACTAGGCAAGCCTGGGGTTTAGAACCAGCGACCTCAGCATTCCAGGTCAATGCTTCATCCACTCTGCCACCACAGGTCAGGCTATTTTAAACACTTTAAAGTATACAATTCAGTGGGATTAAGTACATTCACAATATTGTACAAACATCACTACTGTCCAGTTCCAGATCTTTTCCATCACCCCAAAAGGAGACATTACGCCCATTAACTATCATTCCCTATTCTTCCTTCTCCATTACCAGGCAACCACTACTTCACTTCCTGTCTCCAGGGATTGGCCTCTTCTGAACATTTCATATAAGTGGAATCATGTGGCTTTTTGTGTCTGGCTTCGTTCACTTAGCATGATATTTGAGGTTCACCCTGTTGTATCATGGATCAGAACTTCATTCTTTTTATGGCTGAGTAATATTTCACTACACGAACGGACCCCTTTTTGTTCAGCGTTTCTTGTGTGCTAGTTAACGTTCAATTCTTCGACTTGGGGCAGACAGTGCAGACCCTCACAGGTGCTTGGGGCTCCTCCCTCTCAACTCAGCATGACCTGACCCTCTCTGTGCTCAGGTGAGGGCATGGGGGTGGGAGCCAGGCTTAAAACCAGCCTAGGGGATTGAAGAGGTGCGGAGGCAGCACGGGCATGACCCAAAGTTCCAGTTCCCTGGGCGCATTCACTCCTCATCCCTGTAGACTTCACTTACAAAACCCAACTTCAAAGATAAAATTATTAAGAATTTCAAGATGGCAATCTCAGAACACCCAACCCTTGGAACGAGGCCCTCAGGAGTGTGGGGTCCTGTGCAACTGACCCCGCCTCACTGTGGAGCTGGGAGCTCTGTGTGGACTACAGACCCGGTTCCGAGACAAACAGGAGGCTCAATGCCCTTTGGGGAGACTGGCAGGGCGCTGGCTTTGGGGTCGTGCTAGGGTGAGGCCCCTAAGGGCCCAAGTTGGGAGGTCCTACTCTCCTCACTGCCCCAGATCCCGCATTGAGTAGATGTGTGCCTGGTGAATGGATGAATGAATGAAGGCCCGCCTCCAGTACCTCACCTGGAACCCTTACTCACATATTGCCCCCCATACCCCTGTCCTGGGACCACCCTGCCCCTGAGGCTGACCCTGGGTGGCCCCGCATTCTCTCTCTGCCTTGTCACTTCCATCTGTGAAAGGAGAAGTCAGGAAAGAAGGATCATCAGGGACATTTGTGGTGCCCTGAGGTTCCTCTTCTGTGGCTGGTCACTGCCCCTTTCTCTCCAGAAGCTTCTGTTGGAGTTTTCCTCCAGGACAGACAGGCAGATCCAGAAGCCAGATGGTCCGAGAACAGGCGCAGCCCCAGGGACCCTGGAGATGGTGCTGTTGCTTCTGCCCCTGCTGTGGGCTGGTGAGTGGGTCGAGGGCTGAGGGCCAGGTGTCCAGGCATCCAGGCTGGGGCTGGGCTGATTCTGAAACTGAGCCTCTATTTCCCCCCAGGGTCACTCCAGAAGGATTCAGGGTACAAGTTGAAAATGCCGGAGTTGGTAACAGTGCAGAGGGGTCTGTGTGTCCATGTCCCCTGCACCCTGTCTTACCCCCAGGTTGACTGGAACAACTCTACCCCAGCTTATGGCTATTGGTTCTTTAAAAAGAATGGCAAAAATGGTGTTCTTGTAGCCACAAATAACCTAATCAAGGGAGCAAAAATGACCAAATTGCTATTCAACCTCTCCGGGGACCCTGGGACCAACAACTGCTCCCTGAGCATCACCAATGCCCAAAGGAAAAACAGTGGAAAGTATTATTTCCGACTGGAGAGAGGTCATGTGAAACACAGTTACCAAAATAATCTGCTCACTGTGAACGTGACAGGTATGGAATGGTCCCCGGCAGTAGACAACAGGGATGGGTGGCATTGTGACCTCAGGGGGACAGTGGCGCATGGTCAGTTCATGGTTGGGGTTCCCTCCCTTAGAGGCACACATGGGGTCTCCTCTGGAGTCTGGCCTCTCTTCTCTCCAGCGCTGACACAGACCCCCCACATCCTCATCACGGAGCCCCTAGAGTCCGGCAGCACCAGCCACCTGATGTGCTCCATGCCGGGAGCCTGTGACATCCTCACCATCTCCTGGATGGGGGCTGCCCTGAGAACCCTGGGACTGGACTTGGCAGACTATAACTCCTCGGAGATCCTGCTCAACCCCCGCCCACAGGATCATGGCACCAACCTCACCTGTCGGGTCACCTTCCCCAGGACCGGTGTGTACAAGGAGAGGACACTCACGCTCAACGTGTCCTGTGAGTGCTGGGCCAGGATGCTGGGTAGGGAAGTGGGCTGCAGGAAGAACACAGGCCTTTTTCCCTTCCACTTCCCATTTTCTGTGTCTCCTAGGGGATGGGGGTGGGGGAAGGGCCAGCTCTGACCCTGTTCTATCCTGCATCTCTCTGTCCAGATGCTCCGCAGAACCTGACCATCATCATCTTCCGAGGAAACCACAGAGGTAAGCTGGATGTCCCCTCCCTGAGCAGACAGCAGAGCCTGGGGCTCAAAGCCAAAGCCAGGAGGGCCATGGCAACATGCAGAGACCCCAGGAACCCAGCTCACTCTAACAGATTGTTCTAACTTACTATTCATTGTGCACAAAGACGATTTGTCAAATACCTGCATGTTGTGAGGCATCACCCTAAAAGGAAGACCATGGTATGCACCACCCAAGTTAAGAAATAGGACAGCAACTCTCTCTTTGGAGCCCCCTAAATGCCCCTTTCCGATGTGGACCCTTTCGTCTGGCTTCAGAGGAAGCGACCACAGTGATTTATTTTTAAAAGATTTTATTTATCAATTTTTTTAAAAACTTCTTTTTTTTATTTTATTCATTTTAGAGAGGAGACACAGAGGGAGAGAGAGAGAGAGAGAGAGAGAGAGAAAGGGGGGAGGAGCTGGAAGCATCAACTCCCATATGTGCCTTGACCAGACCAGTGCAGGGTTTTGAACTGGCAACCTCAGTGTTCCCAGGTCAACGCTTTATCCACTGCGCCACCACAGGTCAGGCTTTATTTATCAATTTTACAGAGGGAGGAGATGGTAGGGGGAGTGAGAGGTACCAACTCATAGTTGCTTCACTTCAGTTGTTCACTGATTGCTTCTCATATGTGCCCTGACCTGGCAAACCCAGCGTTTAGAACTGGTGATCTCAGCATTCCAGGTTGAGTATCTATCCACTGTGCCATCACAGTCCAGGCCACACTGATTTAAATGTTTTTATTTTATTTTATTCATTTTAGAGAGGAGACACAGAGTGAGAGAGAGAGAGAGAGAGAGAGAGAGAGAGAAAGAGAGAAAGTGGGGAGGAGCTGGAAGCATCAACTCCCATATGTGCCTTGACCAGACCAGTGCAGGGTTTTGAACTGGCGACCTCAGTGTTCCCAGGTCGACGCTTTATCCACTGCGCCACCACAGGTCAGGCAGGCCACACTGATTTAAAAAAATTTTTTTCCCATTGATTTGAGAGAGAGAGAGAGAGGAGGGAAAGGAGAGAGAGACATCAACTTGTTCCACCTAGTTGTTTCATTTAGTTGTGCACTCATTGGTTACTTCTCATTTGTGCCCTGACTGGGTTCACACAAGGATGACACTATTCACTGAGCAACCCAACCAGGGTCACCAACCACACTCACTGAATTTTGCTATCATTCGTTTTATTTTTTTTTATTTTTCCAAGTGAGAGGAGGGGAGACAGTGAGACAGACTCCCACATGCTCCCCAACTGGGATTCACTCAGCAATCCCCATCTGGGCGGATGCTTAAATCAGTCGAGCTATTTTTAGTGCCTGAGGCTGATGTGCGGGGACCAACCCAGCTATTGTCAGCACCTGGTGCTACTGCTCAAATGAATTGAGCCACTGGCTTTGGGAGGTGAAGAAGGAGAAAAGGGGAAGAGGGAGGGAAGAGTAGCAGATGGTTGCTTCATCTGTGTGTCTCGACTGGGAATGGAACCTGGTATGTCCATACGCTGAGCCAATGCTCTATCCACTGAGCCATCTAGGGCCAAGTGTGGGGGATCAAAGCTGCTTTTTTTGGTGTGACTCTATCTCATATTCTTGACATTCATCTATGTCACTTGCTGCTGTAATTCTTGCGTCTCTTCATTTATAGATCGCTCTACTGTGCAGGACCCACACTTCAGTTTTTTATTCTACCTTTGAAGAGGACTTGAGCTGTTTACAGATTTTAGTTTTCATGGGATTGCTTCTGTAAACGGCCCTCTGGCAAACAGAACAACAGTTCTCTAGGGCAATGTCTTTTTGTTTGTTTTGCTACTTTTTGTTGGTTTTTTTTAGATAGAGGAAGGGAGAGAGACATGCACTGAATCCTTTGGTTCACCTAGTTGCATGGATAGAACCCGCAAACTTATCCCATGTAGGCCACTCTACAGTTATTCTTGGCTTTTAGTTTTGTTACTATTTATTTTATGTTGAATTTACTCCCGGGCCATAAGTTTTTGTTTCTTCAGTTTCCGCTGGGATATCTTTTTCTTCTGTGTAACTTCCTCTTCTGGTTTAGGAACAATCTGCTCCTTTTCAGTAAGGATCACTGATGTCAATGTGGCAGGGAGAGCTCATGTAAGGGTTAATCTGCCCATGAGCTCTGTTAAGTTCTCCTTCACATCTTGGAAGCTTTGTTCACCTTGATGTGCTCAATGACCAGAGAATTTTCGACTAGCCCCTTAAGTTCAGCATTACTATGCATATTTAAGCATGTGGAGCAAATATTCTGCACTCTTTTTGGGCCAGCGACCCTGTGTCCAACCCCACTGTTTGGCCTGGGCACACCTACCAACTCCACCATTGTAAAGATGAAATGGCACACATTGCTTCTGTAAAGTGACATCCTTCAGGTATTTGGTGGCTTTTCAAATATGCATACCCTTGATGGCCTGGGCAGTTTCACTTGTGTTTTTAAAGTGAACTAGAAGGTTTGAGCCTCTTGATTTGCATGATTTTGTGGGGTTTTCTGGATCAAGTGAGTAGCGAACCATTTTGAGAGGTCACCTACGCTCGTTTTCCCGGAAGAGGTCTACAGGGCAATGTTTCCCAAGCTTTATCAAGCCTACAACTTTCTCAAGAATCTTATGACAAATCAAATCCTGCACTTCTTTTATCCTTAAAAAA
Organism: Rhynchonycteris naso; assembly: GCA_037038555.1. Taxonomy (NCBI): domain Eukaryota; kingdom Metazoa; phylum Chordata; class Mammalia; order Chiroptera; family Emballonuridae; genus Rhynchonycteris; species Rhynchonycteris naso. Next base: position 247,722,796 of record CM072997.1, on the reverse strand, counting down.
ATTTTTTTTTTATTGATTGATTTTAGTAAGAGAGTCAGGAAAGGAGAGAAAGAGACAGGAACATCAATGCTGGTCCTGTATGTGCCCTGACCGGGGGTCGAACTGGCAAACTCTCTGCTTCGGGATGATTATCTAACCAACCGACCTATCTGGACAGGGCAGATCCTGCATTTCTACCCAGAGCCTGGAGGGTGCCAATGCTACCACCAGGCCACAGTCCTCCCCCAGAGAAATGGGACTATACATTTTATGCTCAGGTTATAGGGATGTAGATTTTCTTTCTTATTTTTATTTTATTTATCTTAGGGAGAGAAAGACATCGATTTTGTTGTTCCACTTATTTATGCATTCATTGATTGTTTTTTGTATGTGCCATGACTGGGGATTGAACCTACAAATTTGGTATACTGGGATGACTCCAACCAACTGAGCTACCAGGCCAGGGCAAGGATATATAGATTTTCAGTGCTACTAAAGGTATTACAGAATAGCTCTGGAGGGTCACACAGGAAACTGGCAATAAATGTTGCCTTGGACAAGAGGAATGTGTTAATGTGGGGAGATTTTATTTCCAACCCCCCATTCCTCCTCCTTAAGTTTTCTAATGCAACCTGTCAACAGCCTACTTCTCTCAAAGTAACTGGGGGAAGGAGAGGAGGAGGGAGACATGAGGTCCCAAGGAGCATTGAAGGATTTGGTGCTTGACGTTTGGATGCTTGAGTGAGGGGCATTGAGCAGTGCAGGAAGGAGAGGAATGTGGTCCAGGATGATGCTTCAAAGGTCAAGGGACAACTACAGTGTTTGTCAGCAGGTGGTGGTTGGAGAAACAAAACATGGTCTGTTCAGATGGTGGACATGACTCAGCCATGGAGAGGGATGAAGCAATGACAGACATGACAAGGTGGACGAGCCTGAGAATCATCACGCTGAGTGAAAGAAGTCAGACACAGAAGCCCATGGAGTAAGATTCTATTTACATGCAATGTCCAGATGGACAGATGGGAAGAGACAAAGAATAGATTAGTGGTTGCCTGGGGCTGCGGTGCTGGGAGGACTTGGGAAGATGGGGGAGGTGTGCAGAGTTTCTTTTGGAGGGGGCTGGCTAATGAAAATGTTCTAAATCACCCTGGCCAGGTACACAGTTGGTTAGAGCATCCTCTGGATAGCTAAGGTTGCAGATTAAAGCCCTGGTCAGGGCACATATAAGAATGAACCATGCTGCCTGACCGGTGGTGGTGCAGTGGATAAAGCATCGACCTGGGAACACTGAGGTCGCCAGTTCAAAACCCTGCACTGGTCTGGTCAAGGCACATATGGGAGTTGATGCTTCCAGCTCCTCCCCCCTTTCTTTCTCACTCTGTGTCTCCTCTCTAAAATGAATAAAATAAAATAAAAAAGTTAAAAAAAAAAAAGAATGAACCATGCCTGGCCAGGTGGCAGGGTGGATAGAGCATCGGATTGGAACGCGGAGGACCCAGGTTTGAAATTCCAAGGTTGTAGCTTGAGCACAGGGTCGCTGGCTTGAGCCCAAAGGTTGCTGGCTTGAGCAAGGGGTCACATGCTCTGCTGTAGGCCCCCCCCCTCAAGGCACATATGAGAAAGTAATCAATGAACAAACAACTAAGATGTCACAACGAAGAATTGATGCTTCTCATCTCTCTCCCTTCCTGTCTGTCCCTATCTGTCCCTCTCTCTGACTTTCTGTCTCTGTCAAAAAATAAATAAAATAAAGAATTAATCAATCACCCAGGCCAGATAGCTCAGTTGGTTAGAGCTTAGTCCGCAGAGCAGAGGTTGCCGGTTCAATCCCTTGGTCAAGGCACATGTAAGAACAGATTGATGTTCCTATCTCTCTCTCCCTCTCTAAAAATCAGTCAACTAATAAAAAAATTTAAAACGTGTTCTAAATCAATTGTGGTGATGGTTGCACAGCTGTTTAAATGCTAGGTACAAGGAATTGCATGCATGTGAATTGTATCTCAATAAAGCTGCTTGAAAATCTTACTTGTGGATATCCCTTCCCAACTTAAAAAAAAAAAAAAAGTAAATAGAACTAGGAAGAAGCCTCCGGAGCCCGGTCCGGAGGCCTAGGCCCAGCTCTCCCCTCTCTCTCTCCAGAACCGGAACTCGCGGGGAACGGTTCATTTATCCCAGTCCAGGAAGGCGACTCTCTGCGCCTGCTTTGCGTCGCTGACAGCAACCCTCCCGCCACGCTGAGCTGGGCCCAGGGGGCCCGGACCCTGAGCCCCTCACAGCCCTGGAACCCCGGGGTCCTGGAGCTGCCCCAGGTGGAGGCGGGGCACGAAGGCGAATTCACTTGCCGAGCTCAGCACCCGCGGGGCTCCCTGCGCGTCTTCCTGAGTCTCTCCGTGCAGAGTGAGTGGGGGGAGGGCGGAAAGCCCCCAGGGAGAGGACACCCGGGCCCTGGGAGGGCAGAGGCACAGGTGATCCTGCTCCTCCCTCCCTATAGCACCCCCGCAGCTGCTGGGCCCCTTCTGCTCCTGGGAGGACGAGGGTCTGCACTGCAGCTGCTCCTCCCGAGCCCAGCCGGCCCCCTCCCTGCGCTGGCGGCTGGGGGCGGGGCTGCTGGAGGGGAACCACAGCAATGCCTCCTGCACCGTCACCTCCTGGTTAGAAGGGCCCTGGGCCAACAGCTCCCTGAGCCTCACCCGGGAGCTCAGCGCCGGCCTCAGACTCAGCTGCGAGGCCAGCAATGTCCACGGGACCCAGAGCGCCGCTGTCCTGCTGCTGCCAGGTCAGGGGGTCTAATGGGGGAGAGGCTTAGGGAGAAAGGAGTGGGTCACAGAAGATGGAGTCGGGGAGAGGGGCTGCGACCCTGACAGGAAAGGTTGAGAGGGAGGAAGGGGATCGGGGGTCCTGGGGCTTGGAGGGGAGTCAATCATCTCAAACTCCACTCGTCTGCAGGGAAGCCCCTGTTGGGGAACAAATTGGTTCTGGGAACTGTCGGGGGAGCCGGTGTGGCTGGCCTGCTCAGTCTGTGTATCTGCTTCATCATCTTCATGTGAGTGTCATCCAGGAGGGAGGGCAAGAGCAGGGGTAGGAAAGGGTCCCGGTCCCATAATCCCTGACAGCCCCACCTGGAGGAATCCGGAGGGTGCAGAGGTTGTGAGACGGGCCTGGGAACCAGAGCAGGGTTTGTTTCCACCCTGATCCAAGCCACAGTAAAGAGCGCCCTTTCTCATGATGAAAGTTATCAGTCTAGGTATATCCCCAACATCTTGGCCGTGGTCAGCTCTGCTAGCCTCTTCAGCAGGGGACAGAGGTCACACTCCAAGCTCTGAGCCAGGTAGGCTGCTGAAAGTTCCCGGCCTCCCCTTCAGGGTGAAGACCTGTAGGAAGGATGCACCAGAGGCTGCAGCTGGGGACAAGGATGGACCTTCCATGCTGGGTCCCATTTCCTGGGTGAGTCATGGGCCCTCTGTCCATTGGGATCCCATCAGGCCACTTCCCCAGGATGGCGACAGCCAGTCTGTCTTGATGACCATCAGGCCCCAAACAGCCTTTTCTTGTTGGGTCCTCATCGACTCAGTCACCCAGGCCAGTGACCCGGGAGTCCCCCTGTCCTCTGCTCTTTGTCTCCTTGTAGGGCCAGGGACCTGCCCATCTTCCTGAATGTGTTCTCATGTCCAGTGGTCCCCCCTACCTCCTATCTTCTCCTTCCTAACACAGGATAACAGAGGAGTCTCCCCCACATATGTAATTGTCTACTACAAGTTTAGGGGCCCACAAGACACTCTCATGGTCAATATCTCACTGAAAGGGCTCACAGAACTCCAAAGAGTTGTATTCATGGCTCTCATTCATTACAGCAAAAGGGTGGGGATAAAAATCAGCCAAGGAAAGAGGCGCCTGGGGATGGGTCTGGGAGGAACAAGCATGAACTTCCACTGTCTCTCCCAGTGGAGTCACAAGGACAGCGCTTACTTCTCCTAGCAATGACAACATGTGACTACGTACACGGGGTATCCCCCAACAGGGAAGCTCACCCAAGCCTTGGTATCCAGGGTTTTTTTTTTATGTCTGCGTGTATGTGACAGAGACAAAGAGAGAGACATATAGGGACAGACAGACAGGGAGAAAGATGAGAAGCATCCATTCTTCATTGTGGCACCTTAGTTGTTCATTGATTGCTTTCTCATATGTGCCTTGATGGGGTGGGGGTGGGGCTACAGCAGAGCGAATGACCCCTTGCTCAAGCCATAGACCTCGGGCTTAAGCTGGTGAGCCTTGCTCAAAGCAGATAAGCCTGCGCTCAAGCCGGCAACCTCAAGGTTTCAAGCCTGGGTCCTCTGCATTGCAGTCCGACGCTCTATCCACAGCACCACCGCCTGGTCAGGCGATGTCCAGTTTTAATTGGAAATTGGTCATGCAGGCGTGGCTGACTGTCCATGTAGCTGAACTCAGTTTCTATCCCCTGCATTTGTCAAGTGATACCAGGCAGCCAAAGTCGCCCACCCTCAATCACATGAACTACCTGGTGTGGCCCGAGGTCCTAGGTGAACAGACTCCTGCCAGGCAGGACATTCCAAAGGCTTAGAGCAGGGGTCCCCAAACTAGGCCTGTGGGCCACATGCGGCCCCCTGAGGCCATTTATCCGGCCCCCGCCGCACTTCTGGAAGGGACACCTCTTTCATTGGTGGTCAGTGAGAGGAGCACAGGATGCATCCGCACCCATAGTTCCCATTGAAATACTGGTCAGTTTGTTGATTGAAATTTACTTGTTCTTTATTTTAAATATTGTATTTGTTCCCGTTTTGTTTTTTTACTTTAAAATAAGATATGTGCAGTGTGCATAGGGATTTATTCATAGTTTTTTTTATAGTCCGGCCCTCCAACGGTCTGAGGGACAGTGAACTGGCCCCCTGTGTAAAAAGTTTGGGGACCCCTGGCTTAGAGGCTCCCATCCAGGTGCTGAGGTACTTTTCTTTGGGCAAGGTTAACCTTTTGCTATACAATATCCTTTGCAGGGTTCATAACATAATTTTAAGAATGCATTTGCTTGAACCTCTGAAATGCTTAGTGGTCCCTGAGGGCAGTCCAGGTCTGAGCAAATTCCTGTTCTTCTCATACTACCTATGCCACTCTGTGCATCCTATTACAATGTGCAGTCAGAGAATATAATTGGCTATTACCTTAATGTCTGCTTCCCACACTGTAAGCTGGTGGGAGGTCAGAGATCAGGTGTCTGCTCTGTTCCCCATTGAATATCCAGTACCTGGTGCAGGGAAGCTGTCCCATAAGAGAGAGGGTACTGAAGCCAGAGATACAGGAATGAACCTTGGCCCTACCAACAACTAAATGTGTGATTTGGGGATATTAACTTAGCCCCAGTTTCTCCACCTGATAAATGAGAACAGGGATAGTGTCACCCAGATGGATTGTTGTAAAGAATGTAGGAGACTGCTGCCTAACCTGTGGTGGCACAGTGGATGGAGCGTTGACCTGGAACACTGAGGTCACCGGTTTGAAACCCTGCACTTGCCCGGTCAAGGCACACGTGACAACTAAAGTGAAGCAACTATGAGTTTATACTTCTCATCTTGCCTTGCCCTCTGTAAAATTAATAAAATAAAACCTTTAGCGTCTAGGAGACTGGCAGTTAATTAAGAAGACCCAGGAATTATTACTCTAAAAAAATATACATGTGTATTAGCAAAGGGGAGAGACAGGCAAGCAGAAAGAGAGATGAGAAGTCAAGTATCAACTCATAGTTGCGGCATCTTATTCGTTGATTGCTTTTTCATATGTGCCTTGACTGGGGGGTTCCAGCTGAGCCAGTGACCCCTTGCTCAAGCCAGCAAACTTGGGCTTCAAGCTAGTGGCCATGGGGTCATGTCTATGATCCCATGCTCAAAGTGGCGACCCCGAGCTCAAGCTGGTGACCCCATGCTCAAGCTGGTGACCCCACGCTCAAGCTGGATGAGCCTGTGCTCAAGCTGGAGACCTCAGGATTTCAAACCTGGGCTCTCAGCATCCCAGGTCAATGCTTTAGCCACTGTGCCACTGCTTGGTCAGGCTACTCTAAAATATTTGTTGACTTACTGAATGGGGGATCCAGCAGTGTTTGTGGAACAAATAGATGAAAGACTCATTTGTTGTTTTCAGGTTCCCTTGTGGACTCTCCTTACTGTCTCCTCACCCTTACTATCTTAATTTGAACTTCCTTTCCCCTTCCATTCAGGGTCAGCATGAATGTCCACCAGGCAGCCACCTGGACCACCTGCCCCTAGCTGTGGTCTCCCCCACCTCGGGGGAGGAACAGGAGCTCCATTATGCCTCCCTCAGCTTTTATGGGCTGAGGCCCTGGAAGCCTTGGGACCAGGAGGCCAACAGCACCACCGAGTACGCAGAGGTCAAGATCCGCAAATGATGACCCCCAGCTCTGTGACTTCTGGCAGAAGACCCCGGGCTTCTCTGGGAAGGGAGACATCAGGGACAATACCTAAGGCAGAGCTAACAACTACTGTATGGGCATTCCACTGGTGTGGTGATAGGCAGGACTGGGCTCAAATTTCAGCCCTGGGACCAATTGTGAGCATTACTGACTTTACTACTAGGTCTCCGCTCTGTGACATGCACACAATAAACCTAACTCGCAGGGTCGTTGTGGGGATGTCTAAGCAATAATTAACACAAAGCACCAACAAGCATGCCTGGGCAAAGAACACTGCACCGAGAGCATGCCTCTCCCTAGGGCAATCCACCTGGAATAAGGGGCTTGCCACGCCAGCCCAAATGGGGACCACTCTGCAGGGCTGTCGTAGAGTAAGGGCTCCCTAAAGGCCTGGATGAGGCTGTGATGGGGCTGCATTGCAGCTGATTCTTCCTCTGCCCCACTTGCTCCCCCCTTCCCCTCCCCTCCCTTCCCTCTTCTCCCCTCCCCTCTCCTCTCTCCATCTCCTCCCTTCTTCTCCCCTCCTCTCTCTTCCCCTCTCCCCACTTCCCAGGGCCAGCCCTGGGCCATGTCCTCTGCACACTGGTCTCTGAGCCTGCTTCCTGTAAGCCCAATTTGTATATTTTGCCACACACAAAAAAATCATTCACTGATTATCTGAACTGTGTTAGCTTATCTAATTATATACTTTCTTTAATTATATGTCCCTGATGCTTTGATTCTCCTCAACAGTTTCTTTTTGAATAATTTGCTTATAAAATTTGCTGTTACCATCAGTGTTCCATCCACTTTGTAATTAGTTTGTTTTTTTTAAATTTTTTAATTGATTTATTTTCTTTAGAGAAAGGGAGAGAGAAGAGAGAGACAAGAACATCAATCTGTTCCTGTATATGCCCTGACTGGGGATCGAACTGGCAACCTCTGTGCCTCAGGACAATGCTTTAACCAATGAGCTATTCAGCCAGGGCTTTATAATTAGTTTTTATGGCTGTCACACCCAACTTATTTTGTTCTCTTTTTCATTGATTGTCCATTTAGTTTTTCCCATGATTTCCACTAATAAGAAAACATGTTCAAGGTCCTGGCTGTGTGGCTGAGTTAATTAGAGCGTCATCTTGATATGCTAAGGTTGTGGGTTTGATTCCTGGTCAGGGTACATACAAGAGTTGGCAAATGAATGCATAAATGAGTGGAACAAATTGATCTCTCTCTTTCTTCCTTCCTCGCTCTCTCTCTGTAATCAATAATAAAAGAATAATGTTTAACATGAGCCAATAGAGTGATCAGGTATTGGCATAGTTATCTTTGTGCTGATAACTGCTCTTCAAATTCAATGTGTTGTGATTGCATCTTTCATGGCACAATTTACTTTGCCATGTTTCAGGACTATGTTCCCATCTCTTAACGACTTTTGAAAATGGTGCCCGTTGGCAAAATGAAAGGCTTGTCATTTCTTAAAAAATTTATTGATTTTTGAGAGAGGATAGGGGGAAGAGAGAGAGAGAGAGACATCAGTCTGTTCCATTTATTCATGGATTCATTGGTTGATTCTTGTATATGCCCTGATTGGGGATCGAACCTGCAATCTTGGTAGTATATGGGATAATTCTCTAACCAAGTGAGCTAACTGGCCAGGGCTTTGTTTTCATTTCCTATTTCTTTCTTCAACATAACACGAGATGACTCCACTTGCTTCCAGGCAACTATAGAATATTTAAGGACAGCGATGCGAAAGACTCAGACTCTTCGAGGAATAAGATCAGTGGTGGGATTCAGCTGGTTCACACCAGTTCAGCAGAACCGATACCTAACTTTTTGCTGAGTTTGGCAAACCAGTTGTTAAAATGGCACTTGTCATCAGGGTTCTCTCTAAGGTGGGAACATGGCCAGCTTCCCAATGTGGATATCACAAATTTACATTCTTTACTCTTTCCATAGTGTGTGTGTAACAGAGACAGAGACAGGAAGGGAGAGAGATGAGAAGCATCAGTTCTTCATTGCAGGTCCTTAGTTGTTCATTGATTGCTTTCTCATATGTGCCTTGACCAGGGGGCAGGCTAAGTAATGTCTTTTTTTTTTTTTTTTTTTTTTTTAGAGACAGAAAGAGAGTCAGAGAGACGGATAGATATGGACAAACAGGAACGGAGAGAGATGAGAAGCATCAATCATCAGTTTTTTGTTCTGATACCTTATCAGAGGTCCCCAAACTATGGCCCACAGGCCAAATTATGGCCACCTGAGGCCATGTATCTGACCCCTGACGCACTTCCAGAAGGGGCACCTCTTTCATTGGTGGTCAGTGTATGGAGTACTGTATGTGGCGGCCCTCCAATGGTCTGATGGACAGTGAACTGGTCCCCTGTGTAAAAAGTTTGGGGACCCCTGCTAGTTGTTCATTGATTGCTTTCTCACATGCGCCTTAACCGTGGGCCTTCAGCAGACCGAGTAACTCTTTGCTCTGAACTCAAGCTGGTGAACTTTTGCTCAAACCAGATGAACCGGTGCACAAGCTGGCGACCTTGGGGTCTTGAACCTGGGCCCTTCCGCATCCCAGTCCAACGCTCTATCCACTGCGCCACCACCTGTTCAGGCAGTAATGTCTTTTTCTTTTTTTTTTTTAAAGCTTTTTTTTTTTTAATATATATATTTTTAATTTTTTTTTAATTTATTCATTTTAGAGAGGAGACACAGAGTGAGAGAGAGAGAGAGAGAGAGAGAGAGAAAGGGGGGAGGAGCTGGAAGCATCAACTCCCATATGTGCCTTGACCAGACCAGTGCAGGGTTTTGAACTCGCGACCTCAGTGTTCCCAGGTCGACACCTTATCCACTGTGCCACCACAGGTCAGGCAATAATGTCTTTTTAAAGAATAGCTTTGACACTTAGGTAAATTTTCATTAATTTTTTAGCACTTTCAAGAAGTTCTTATAAACAACAGAGCACTTAACATTGTTTTCTTTCAATTTGCATAATCCTACTGCGGGACAGATATTAAAAAATAAATTAGCCCTGGCTGGTTGTCTCGATGGTGGAGCATTGGCCTGGCGTGTGGATGTCCCAGGTTCGATTCCTGGTCAGGGCATACAGGAGAAGCTACCATTTGCTTCTCCACCGCCTTCTCCTCTTCCTCTCCCACAGCCACGGCTTGATTGGTTCAAGCACACTAGCCCTGGGCACTGAGGATGGCTCTGTGGAGGCTCTGCCTCATGTGCTAGAAGTGGCTCAGTTGTGAGCATGGCCCCAAATGGGGGTTACCAGGTGGATACCATTCAAGACACATGTGAAAGTCTGTTTATCTCCCCTTTACTCACTTGGAAAAAGAAAAATATAAAATAGGCTTTCTTTCATGGATTATTTTAAGTCAAAAGTTTGGCATGTGGTGGGGGAGGAGGGGCTTTTCTTTAAAACGAAACTATAATTTTAGTGCTTCAAATGAATAAACAGATTTTCTTGACTTCACTTCTTTTATCTTTTTTTGGATAGAGACAGAGTCAGAGAGAGGGATAGATAGGGACAGACAGGAAGGGAGAGAGATGAGAAGCATCAATTTTTCATTGTGCCACTTTAGTTGTTCATTGATTGCTTTCAAATATGTGCCTTGACTGTGGGCCTTCAGCAGACCAAGTAACCCCTTGCTCAAGCCAGTGACCTTGGGTCCAAGCTGGTGAGCTTTGCTCAAACCAGATGAGCCCGCACTCAAGCCAGCGACCTCGGGGTCTCGAACCTGGGTCCTCTGCGTCCCAGTCCGATGCTCTATCCACTGCGCCACTGCCTTGTCAGGCTTGACCTCGCTTCTTAAAAAAAGCCTCTGGGGGCCCTAACTGGGTTGCTCAGTTGTTTAGAGGTTTGTCCCCATACGCCAAGGTTGCAATTTCAATCCCAGATCAGGACGCATACAAGTCAACTAATAATGAATGCATAAATAGGTGGAACAACAAATCAATGTTTGTCAATTAATTAAAACAAAAAAGACCCATTGGGTCGGGTTTTTTTGTTTGTTTTTTTTTGGCAGAGACAGAGAGAGAGGCAGAGATGGGCAGATAGGGACAAACAGATAGGAAGGGAGAGAGATGAGAAGCATAAATTTTTTGTTGTGGTTCCTTAGTTGTTCATTGATTACTTTCTCATATGTGCCTTGACTGGGGGACTATAGCAGAGCAAGTGATCTCTTGTTCAAACCAGCATCCTTGGGCTCAAGCCGGCAACCTTGGGGTCATGTCTATGATCCCACACTGAAGACAGTGACCCCGCGCTCAAGCCAGATGAGCCCATGCTCAAGCCTGCAACCTCAGGTTTTTGAACCTGGGTCCTCAGAAACCCAGGCTGACACTCTATCCATTGTGCCACCACCTGGTCAGGCCCATTGGGGTTTTAAATGAATGAAGAATAGTGAATGGCAGCAAGTTCCAAAAATCCTTTAATTGCTCATAAAGGCTAAATGAGAAAATGATTTCATGACAATGGCCTCCATGTCCACATCAAAGACATCAGATGCTGTCTGAGCAGCGTTATGGAGAAGACACCTACCCCAGAATCATGGATGCTGTGCTTCTACTTTGAGCAAACACTGTCTACACTTTTCACAAACACTCAGCATCATTTGTATTTGTAGGATCTCCATCAAAAGCAGTAAACTTTTTCCCATCAACTTCTAGCTTAGTTAAAATAAGACAAGAGGCCCAAAATGGAGTCCCTTATGCTAAGCCCCATGTCAGCAAACCAAGGCTTATGAGTCTCCCAGAAGTGGAATCCTGAACTGGTCAATCAGGAATCCCCTGATGAGCACTACCAGGGTCATGTGCCTGACAAGACACCTGTATGTGTCCCCAAAGGAAGGTGACCTTGCTATAGCCAACCTGCTTTTTTGCTCGGACTCCCTTTCCCACTCGCTTCTGCCTTTTGTTCTATACCAGGGGTGCTCAATACATCGATCGCGATCTACTGGTCTATTGCGAAGGAAGTGTGGGTAGATCGCATGACATTAAAAAGACATTTGTCTTTTGATTGGCATACAGGGTAGCCAATCTGACGTCTGAACTTTTGACACCTATGCATGCGCGTTAAACCGCGCTAACTTGTTCAGTTACATTGCTGCGTAGTTAGCCTTCAATTTATTTAAACTAAATACAACAAAGGGTATAAAAATGAGTGCCGTAGCTGGTCTGAGTAAGAAACCTAAAACCTACCACTTTCTTACAGAATGGGAGGGGATTTTTTTCACTATGTCATATTCTAAGTGCGTTTGCCTCATCTGTCTGTGTGCCGTTGCTATTCCAAAGAAGGGAAATGTGGAGCGGCTTTTTCAGACTGTTCATAAAAACTATGACATTGACTTTCCTCCGAAAAGAGAGCTGAGAAGGAGAAAGGTGAAAAAAGAATACACAATATTAAATAGTAATAATAGTAACTTAAATAATGATAATATAGAAGAAATAAATTTGTTTTGCATTTTTATTGTAAGTAGATCACTTTGACTTGGTCATCTTATAAGTAGCTCACAAGCTGAAAAAGTGTGGGCACTCCTGTTCTATACAGTTCCTCAGAGCTACTGTCTGCCTTATGGGATGCTGCCTGACTCATGGCTCACTGAATAAAGCCAGTAAGATTTCTAACATTTCCTCAGTTGAACTTGGTTTTTAACACCAATAAGAGAGTCTCTGCAAACATTTGCTATTATTTCCGAGGTCTTACCTGGCAAGGATTTCACTTGTAATCGCCTTAGAAGCAAGCCTTTTTCAAAGAAAAATATTTCACAAGCCAAGGGAAATGACTTGCCCTTCTCACAGCCTGCGGGGCTGGCCCTGGACACACTACACCTGTGTTCACTGAGAGCTCCGAGACCCTGTGGAAAGTTGTTAGAACAACCCACCACCAGCACCACAATGCCTGATGAACTTTGAGCCAGGGTTTCATTTTGGGACAGTGGCGGGGTGTGGGGGCAGAGAATGGGCTCTGGCCACCAGGAGCGGTCTTATTCACTGGGATCCTCTGTGCAGGGCGCTGCCAGTGCCTGCGTATCTGTTGAATAAAATGAAGGGGAGGGGAGGGGCACAAAGAAAACCAGATAGAAGGTGACAGAGGACAATTTAACTTTGGATGATGGGTATGCAATATAATTGAATGATAAGATAACCTGGAGATATTTTCTTTGAACATATGTACCCTGATTTATGAATGTCACCCCATTAAAATTAATAAAGAAAAATGAAGGGTGACTGTGTGGCGGAGAGATGGGGTAAGCTGGTGGGAGAATGAGTGGGAAAGGAAGGGCTCGGTGAAAGGATGTAGAACTGGAGGGAGGGATGGGCAGATGGGCAGACAGTCCCAGGCTTATGATGGATCTATGTACAGTTTTTTTACTTCATAATGTGAAAGTGATACACATTCAGTAGAAATTGTACTCCGAATTTTGAGCTTTTCCTGGGCTGGTGAGATATGGCAGGATGCTTACTTGTGACATTGGACAGTGGCGGTGAGCACGGTTCAGTCAGCGTGCCATCGTGGGAGTTAACTGGCACTCTGCAGTGTAGTGTTAATGCAGTTTCCTCTCTTCTTTTTTTTTCTGACAGAGACAGGAAGAGAGGGGCAGATAGACAAGAAGTGAGAGAGATGAGAGAATCAATTCTTCGTTGCAGCTCCTTAGTTGTTGTTCATTGATTCTCATATGTACCTTGACAGGGGGCCACAGCAGAGTGAGTGACCCCCTTGCTCAAGCCAGGGACTTTTGGGCTCAAGCCAGTGACCATGAATGTGTCATGACCCCACACTCAAGCCGGTGACCTTGGGGTTTTGGGGTTTCTTCCGTGTCCCAGACTGATGGATGCTCTATCCACTGAGTGGCTGCCTGGTCAGGCTTTTCTTTATTTTTACTTTTTTGCCAAACCCAAAATGACATAGATTTTCTCCTATCTTTTCCTCTGTAAGTTTCATAGTTTTACATTTGAGTTAATTTTTACGGAAGGTGTAGGTCTTTGTCTGGGTTCAGTGAATGTATTTTCAACTTATAATGATTTTATTGGGATCCAACTCCACTGTAAATTAGGGAGCATTTGCATATGGATATATGGATGGATGGATGGATGGTGGGTGGATGGATGGGTGTGTGGGTGTGTGGATGGATGAATGGATGGATGAGTGGATGGATGGATGAATGGGTGGGTGGGTGGGTGGCTTCGTGAAGTCTGGATAGATGAATGAAAAGGTAGATGGATAAAAAGTTGAAGGGATAGGTGGGTGGAGAATAAAAAGAGAGATAAACTTTCCCCAAAACTTCTTTTGCAGACACTCGACTCTCCAAGCTCCAGTGAAACAATTTATTACCAAAGCATAGTGGTTGGCAATTGGGGTGAAGGGTCCTGCCGAGGGGACCACTCAAATAATGTCCTTGGGTTGCATTGTCTTCTCTGTTCAATCCCCAGCGGCTGCTGGGAGACAACGGTTGAAAGGAAGTGACAGTTGAGAGGGGGTCATTCACATTACCTAACTGATGGGTTCCCTGTCGCTAATCGAGACTGACAAGTATTTCGCCTAAAGAAGCGGCAGGAATGCACATTCAAGAGATCTTTCTAGAAGCTTATCTACAGCAGGCCTCAATTCACATTTCTTCTTCTCAAAATTCTTTTTTCTATTTCAAACTGGGAGTTGAAAGTCCTGGAAGACAATAAAAATAGCTGTGAGTGTCTTCTGCATTCCAGGAGGTCCCTTTATGATCCAGATGTGTGACAGGCACTTCCTAGGGATGGGGAGAGGGTGACAGCACCATGAACAAGGGAAACAAGAAACCTTTGCTGGACTTACAATTGGGAGGAGGGTGGAGACACTACAAATTAAACACATACTTTCTTCCAGCGGGGGATGGGCTGTGAGAAAACGGGTGATGTGGGGAAAGGAGGCAGGGAGGAAACTTAAGGAGGGGGTGATCAGGGGTCCCAGGATCTGAAAGCCCATAACAAGAAGGAGCAGCCACACAAAAATGGAAGAGGAAAAGCATTCCTGACCATAAAAATGGCAAGTGCGCCTGACCTGTGGTGGCGCAGTGGATAAAAGCGTCGACCTGGGAACACTGAGGTCGCCAGTTCAAAACCCTGTACTGGTCTGGTCAAGGCACATATGGGAGTTGATGCTTCCAGCTCCTCCCCCCTTTCTCTCTTTCTCTCTCACTCCGTGTCTCCTCTCTAAAATGAATAAAAAGAAAAAAAACACAAAAAACTCTATAGGAGAGAAAAAGGAAAAGAATAAAAAATTAGCATAAAAAAACGGCAAGTGCACGGGTCCTGAGGGGGCTCAGAGTGGCCTCCTCTGGAATCTGAGGGGAGGGCAGGCCGGCATCGCACGGAGTGGCCTACAGGATGGATGTCTGGCACACAGGCCACATGACTCCCAGGTTGCTGGGCTCCTAACCTAGCATCTCCTCATTAAGTTCCTAACCAAGGCACAGATCTGGTGCTGAGTAAGAGGGCCCCAGAGAACAAGCAGATCCAACACTATAATTACCCTGAAAGGGGCTGTCAGGTTTTGAATTTTAAAATTTCCCTTGTGGTGGGCACAGACCGGAAGGCATGTAAGACCAGCCAGCACCAACGGGAAGACTGGAGTGGCCCACTTGATAAACATGGTTGGCTGTGCGCCAGGCCAGCAACATGCAGGAAAGACAGAGATGCCAGAGAAAGACAGTAGCACACCCTCATGGAGCTCACTGCCAGTGGGGAACTGTGACAAGTGAATACATAGCTCACCACCTCCCGGTGGGGGTTCCCAGGAGAGAGCAGAGCCCAAGACCTGGAAGAAGTGGAGTAGGAGGAACTTGGCAACCGCCCAGAGGGGCAGCTGGAGTGGGGAGCTGTGTGGTGAGGGCCCGGAGGTCTTCTGGACACCTAGGGGACAGAGGAACCATTTGCCAAGCTGGAGAGACTGGGACCAGGGCGAACTGGGTGGAGAAGTCACGCCTTCCACAGTGACAACGCCCCCATCTGTTCTCTCCTCCGTTGGAGAACCACTGAGTTAGACACACACTAAGCTCCAATTCCAGCTAGCCTCGAGGAGAGAAATTACAGCCCCACTGACAGGGGAGGACACACTGGGGAAACTCTCCTTCAGCACATCCACATGGCCTTACCAAAACTGGCTGTAAAGTCCATCTGACCTCCCAGAAATCCTTCTACACTCTCCCACCATACAAATGGGGTGTAAAGAGGCACAGTCCTGACCAAGGGAAATCTAATCACCACAGACACAGGCACGCACCAGGATGTGCAAGGCAACGTTGGCTGTAAAACAAAACCCCAGGGCTGAGCAACACATCCACACAATGGAACATGGTCCTGCTGAAAACAAGGGTGTTCTGTGCTTGCAGGAAGGGCTGCAAGACCACCCATGACGTGGAAAGAGCAGGAGCACAGAGTCAGTGAGGCCTGGGTAGGGGGGACAAGGGAGCCCTCCCAAAGGAAAGCAGAAGCTATGGGGTGGCTGGAGGCATGGAGGGAGGGAAGGAGGGAAGGACAAGAGGACCTTACCATGCTGCTTTCTAGGCTCTGAATCCAAGTTATGCCTGAAACTTCCCCGTGGAATTTTCTAGCTACAAGAGCCAATCAATCTCCCTCTTCCTAAAAGGCAACTTGAATTGGTTTTCTGCTACCTGTGATTCCTGAGGGGATGGAAAGTTCAAGAACCCAGTGGAAATTCCAGGGTCTAACTGGGAAGCTGGCCCCTGGGACAAATATCAAATGACGCCTGGGAAGCAGGGTTAAGGGCGGTAGGAGGATGGAGGTGGGTTGAGACTCACAAACTCTTCCTGCCGAAATCCACCTATGGTGCCATCTGGAGGTCTATGGGATCATAGACTGACGCCTGCAAACTCTGCAGCTGGGTTTCGAGATTGATCCTCAGCATGATGTAGGGTGGCTTCTCATCGTACTTGAGGGCCATCACCACATTCAGGTACTTCTGCAGGGTCTCTGTGACCAAAACACCCCCACAATGGGACAGGCCTGAGAGGAACCCCCAACTCAGAGCCCAGGGGGTTGTGCCCACAGGGTCTGGTCTCACCCATGGTGCCCATTAGCTCACTGCTGCCTCTGTGCCTGGCACTGCCACAGGCGCTTAGATTGTTTCTTAAAATTGATTTTAGAGAGAGAAACATTGGTTTGTTTTCCACTCATGCGTTCACTGGCTGACTCTTAGATGTGCCATGACTTTGGATCTAACTCCCAACCTTGATGTGTCAGGATGATTGATGCTCTAACCAACTGAGCTACCCTGTCAGAGCAGACTGAAAAAGAAAAATTCTGGGATAATGTCAGAGCTATGCAACAAAGAGACAGTATCATGAACACTCACATACCCGTCATCCAGTCTCAATGACAGTCAACTCACAGCTGATCTTGTCTCATCCAAACCCTACGCTTCCCCTTGCTGTGTTGTTTTAAAGCAGATTCCATCTATCATTTTACCTGTAAATATATTTAGTGCACCTCTAAAATGGGGACCAGCAAACTTACACTGTAAAGTTCAGAGAGTAAATGTTTTTGACTTTGAGCACAGGTTGGTTTATGTGCGAATGGATTTATCTCAGCTGTTCTCATACAAAAGTAGCCACAGACCACAGGTCCACAGATGGACGTGGATGTGCCCAGACAACTTCACTTATGGATGCTACACCTCAAATTTTAGGTAAGTTTCACAGTCATTTTTGATGTTGGAGATCCGCACCCCTTACTCCCAACCATTATGAAATGTAAAACAATTCTCAGTTCACTGGCTTTAGACACAGGTCCCAGGGACATAGTTTAAATAATACAAGAGCTTTTTTTGTTGTCTTCTCCCCACTAAATAAGCACAATATGATCGCTTTTAAAAAGTGCCAATTAGCCTGACCAGGTGGTGGTGCAGTGGATAGAGCGTCGGACTGGGATGCAGAGGACCCCGGTTCGAGACCCTGAGGTCACCAGCTTGAACGCGGGCTCATCTGGCTTGAGCAAAAAGCTTGCCAGCTTCGACCCAAGGTCGCTGGCTCGAGCAAGGGGTTTCTCGGTCTGCTGAAGGCCCGCAGTCAAGGCACATATGAGAAAGCAATCAATGAACAACTAAGTTGTTGCAACGAAAAACTGATGATTGATACTTCTCATCTCTCTCCGTTCCTGTCTGTCTGTCCCTATCCCTCTCTCTGACTCTCTCTGTCCCTGTAAAATAAAATAAAAATAAATAAAATAAAAAGTGCCAATTATACCCTGGTTGGCTAGCTGGGTTGGTTAGAGCATTGTCCCAAAGTGCAGAGGTTGCCGGTTCAATTCCTAATCAGGGCACATACAGGAACAGCTTGATGCCTCTCTCGCTAAAATCAATACATAATTTTCTTTTCATAATCTTTTTTTTAAAGTGCCAATTATGCCCTGGCCAGGTAGCTCACTTGGTTACAGTCACCTCCCGATACGACAAAACTGCAGGTTCCATCCCAGGTCAGGGCACATACAAGAACCAACTGGTGAATGCATAAACAAGTGGAACAACAAATTGATCTCTCCCCATCCTTCCGTTCTCCAAAAAAATCAGTAAGAAATAAAACAAAAATTTAAGTGCCAATTATGACACCAATAGCCTCATAACAATCCCAGTTTGGGGCCTATCAGAGGCCCAGGTGGGAACTAAAAAGCTCACTTAATTTGGTCAGCACCCCTGGGCCAGCTCTGTGCACAGGGTTCTGCTCTGAATTCTCTGGGCAACCCAGAGTGGGGGTCTATTATTGGCCCCATTCTACACAGGCTGAGGCTCAGAAAGGTACATTTACCCACTGAAGGTCCCCTGGCTGGTATCTGCTGGTCTGTCGACTGTGGAACTGAGGCCGTGACATCCTCTGGAGAAGGGCCAGCCCCGCCCTCATTCTCACGTCCATCACCCAAAACCCGCTCCCGCCCAGCTACACAATCCTGAGCTGGTGGCTCACTCTTTCTTTTATTTTAGTTTTTAATTTACGGTGTTGACATGGTTTCAAGCATCCCACTCAATATAATCCCCTCTACCCACCGTGTCCTGTCCCTCAGGTTCCATACAATGTCTCTTCCCACCCCTTTCACCACTTTGCCCCCTCCCCCTACTTCCATCCCCCCTTTCCCTCTGGGACTTGCTACCCTGTTGTCTGTATCTATGTGTTATGTATATATAATGTAGCTAATCCCCTCACCTTCTGTGATCCCATTGGGGGCTCTTAAGGAATGAGAACACAAGGCTGGGGGGTGGGGGAGTGACAAGCAGCAGAGTCACCATTTAAACCCAGGGGTGATGGGGATTGAAAAATCAACAGGGTATTTTGCAGTCTGGATTTTGGGGACAGAGATGCTGGGAGCTGACTGTAAGCTGACAGTCTGCCCAACCCCCCACCTCACCTGCCTGATTAAGTTGTAAAAGGTTGTGATGCTCCATCTGCCTCCCATGTTCCCTGAAAGGACTGGAAGGAAGTTACTAAAGTTGTGTATGTTAAGTATGGGTGGGGGTTTTCCTGCACCTGGTGGTTTTCTTGTGTTGCCTTGGAAACGTGATTGATTTGCTAATGGCCTACCTTGCCCAGTAAATAAAGAAGGATGTCTTTCTGGGGGCGGCCATGTTCTGCAGCTCAGCTAAGGCAGAAAAGTTACTTGCTGGCTGAGAATGTGAAAATCCTTCCGAAACCCATCTTATATATGTCTTTAAGTCTTTGTCTATTTTTCATTTAATTTCATACCATTCCTGCTTGAGACCCCCGAATAGATTTGTCACGCGGGTAGTGGCACGGGGGTTTCAGGCAATAAATTGTGAGTCCTTACAGAACTGGAGGGGAGGGGCGAACTACCTGTGTCTGTCTCATTCTGCCTCCTGCTTAGAGAGCGGTGTAGAAGTTCTACAGGAAGAACACACACACACACACAACAAAACTGAACCCCGAACAAAACAAAAGCAGCCTAAATCTCTAATAATAGGGACTGGCTTTAAAAATGGTTTAGCCAAAATACAAACACCATGCCTCTGTAAACAAAGCCGCAATGGATGTGTAACACACAGAAGGCCAGACCCACGGTAATTCACAGAGAAAGCACAAAATCCACTAAATGTATGCAGGGGAGCCCATTTTGTTTTAGAAAAATAGTTTGTAAGAAACAACAGTTTTGTAAAACAGAACCAGGCGTGCAACATTAAAGCATTGGACGCAGGCAGCGGACTCCCGCCCCTGCCATGCCTGCATGCACGGCCCTTTGCACTGTGACTGCTGCTTCTCCACCTCTGGAGTGTGGCTGGCCTTATGACTTGTTTGAACAGGGCAGAAGTGGCGTTCTGGGATGCCTGTGCTCAGCAGTGTTCTCTCTTGTCCTCTCAGGAAGCTTCCCCAAGGGGACCCTGCACTGAAGCCCCGTCCAGCCTGCTGGGGAATGCGGGACCCCTGGGAGCAGAGAGGAGCCACCCCAGCTGAGGACTCCTAGATCTGCCAGTGACAGCCTAGCACCTCTTGCCAGATGGGAGGGAGAGGAGCCACTTGAACCCACCCACCCTGGCTGAGCCACCCTGGATGGCAGCATTGGCATGAATGCCCCAGTAACACCAGTCGAACCACCACCATGCTGAACCCTGCCGATTGTCCTAAAGAGTCACAGAGAAATGAAATGGCTATTGTTTTAGGTCACTATGTTTTGAAGCTATTTGTTACAAAGCAATAGATAATTGATATGTACTCACTGTATTATTGAATACTTTGAAAATATATCTGGAGCCCTAGCCGGCTGGCTCAGAAGTAGAGCTTTGGACTCGGTGTGTTAAAGCTGCAGGTTCAATTCCTGATCAGGGCACACTGGGAAGGTGACCATCTCCTTCTCCACCCCTCCGCACCCCCCTCCCCCTGCCCCAATGGCTCAATTGACTTGAGCGCATCTGCCTGGCGCTGAAGACGGCTTCCACCTCAGGTGCTAAAAGTAGCTCAGTTGCCAGGGGCCCCAGATGGGCAGGGCATTGGCCCTAGACGGGGGTGGGGAGGGTGGGGGGGTCAGGGAGGGTGTTGCGGTCTGGATCCTGGTCAGGGTGCATGCAGGAGTCTGTCTCTCTGTCTTCCCTCCTCTCAAAAAAATAAATTAAAAAAATATATACATGACTGGGAAGGGACACAAGGAAAGGAAAGGAAATTTCCCTTTTTATGTTCCATATTTCTGTTTGGTTTATTTTATAAGCAAGTATTAGATTGGTAGTTAAACCAAAATCCAGCAGAGAAAAAAAAGGACTAAACAGTTTATAATATCAGAAAGCTGGGGACAATAGGTTGATCAATGAAGAACTGGTGAAATATTTGATATATTCATTCATAGGTTGTTGTACCCAGATGAACCACTGTTTTTCAAACATTTGAAACTGAAATGTAATTAGAAATACATTTTACGTTATAATCTATTACCCACACTCATATATGTGAGTATAATAAATATGTATCCCTGAAACTAACATCTCACATTTCCTTAATTACTGCAAAGTACTTTTACTTTTTCTGGCCTCTTAGATTTTTAAAAATCCTGTTCTCAACACTTTAAATTGATTTCATGACTGACTAATGAGTCACAATTGCAGTTTAATCTTTTCTTAAATTATTATTTTATTAATTTTAGAGAGGAGACACAGAGTGAGAGAGAGAGAGAGAGAAAGAGAGAAAGAGAGAAAGGGGGGAGGAGCTGGAAGCTCAACTCCCATATGTGCCTTGACCAGACCAGTGCAGGGTTTTGAACTGGCGACCTCAGTGTTCCCAGGTCGATGCTTTATCCACTGCGCCACCACAGGTCAGGCTAATCTTTTTTTTTTTTTTTAAGTCAATTTAAGCAAGAGAGGGAGAGACAGACACATCAATCTGTTTCTGTATGTTCCCTGACCGAGGGTCGAACCAGCTACCTTTGCTTTTTGGGACAATTCTTACCAACCAAGCTATTCAGTCAGGGTTTAACTGCAGTTTTAAATGACTGATATTGTTTCTTTTACCACAATTAAAAAATAATACTGCCTGGCCTGTGGTGGCGCAGTGGGCAGGGCGTCGACATGGAGCGCTGAGGTCGCCGGTTCAAAAATCCCAGTGAAGGGCCCAAGACAAGCAAGCAATGAACTTTAAACTAAAGTGAATCAAGTAGGAGTTGAAACTTCTAATTCCCCCTGCCATTCTCTCTCTTCTCTCTGGAAAACCAACAGATAAAATCTTAAAAAAAAAATACTGACAAAAACTCTACAAACACTATATAGAAAACCACCAAGGTAGATTCTTCTTACATGAAAAAAAGCAACTTGGAGACCAAAACACAGAAAATGATTCCATTAAAAAAAATCATTTATGCTGTATGTGGTTGACTGTGTGTTGCTATTTTTTTTTTTTTTTTTAACAGGGACAGAGGGAGAGTCAGAGAGAGGAATAGATAGGGACAGACAGACAGGAACAAAGAGAGATGAGAAGCATCAATTATCAGTTTTTCGTTGCGACACCTTAGTTGTTCATTGATTGCTTTCTCACATGTGCCTTGACTGCGGGCCTTCAGCAGACCAAGCAACCCCTTGCTGGAGCCAGCAACCTTGGGTCTAAGCTGAGGAGCTTTTGCTCAAGCCAGATGGGCCCGCGCTCAAGCTGGCGAGCTCGGGGACTCAAACCTGGGTCCTCCGCATCTCAGTCCGACGCTCTATCCACTGCGCCACCGCCTGGTCAGGCTATTTTTTAAAGTGTTTATTTTATTGATTTTAGAGAGAGGAAGGGAGATAGAGAAAGACAGGAATATCATTATGTTCCTGTATGTGCCCTGACCAAGAATCAAACTAGTAACCTCTTAGAGTCGGCTTTAACAGCGGGCACACCAGGAGCATTCCCTGAGCCCCAACTTCTGAAGGGCCCCACAAAACTCAAACTTTACACTTTTATCTAATGACACCAAGTTTGGTTTCATATGTGCAATTTTAACATTAATAGTACATAACATTTTTTATTTACTTAAAAGTATGGTTAACATGTTTTGTTTTGTTTTTTGTATTGTTCTGATGTGAGAAATGGGGAGACAGAGAGACAGACTCCCGCATGCGCCTGACCGGGATCCACCAGGCATGCCCACCTGGGGGCGATGCTCTGCCTCTCTGAGGCATCGCTCCGCTGTGGCTGGAGCCATTCTAGCGCCTGAGGCAGAGGCCATTGAGCCATCCTCAGCACCCAGGCCAACTTTGCTCCAACGGAGGCATGGCTGCGGAAGGGGAAAAGAGAGAGAGAGAAAGGAGAGGGGGAAGGGTGAAGAAGCAGATGGGCGCTTCTCCTGGGTGCCTTGGCTGGAAATCAAACCCAGGACTTCCACCGGCTGGGCTGACGCTCTACCACTAAGCCAATAGGCCAGGGCCTTAACATGTATTTTTACTTTCCCTGTCTCTCTCTCTTTTTTTTAAGGGGCCCAATATTTTCTTCTGCACCTGGGACCTCAACCGACCTTAATCTACCTCTGCAACCGCTGTGCTTCAGGACGACGCCCTAACAACTGAGCTATCTGGCCAGGGTGTGTGTTGTTATTTCTAAAAAATGTTTATTTATTGATTTCATTTATTTATTAATTTTAGAGAGAGGAAGGAAGAGGGAGAAAGAAAGGGAGAAGGAGGGAGAGTGGGAAGAAAGGGAGAGAGAGAAATAAAGAGAGAGAGAGAGAAACAGAGAGACCAACTTGTTGTTCTACTTATTTATGCATTCATTGGTTGGTTCTTTATTTTTGAAAAATATTTGTATCTTTTTTATTATTTATATATTGATTTTTAGAGAGAGGAGAGAGAGAGAAAGAGGAGGGAAAAGGAGAAAGCATCAACTCATAGTAGTTGCTCCCCTTATGTGTCTTGACTGGGCAAGGCCAGGGTTTCGAACTGGTAACCTCAGTTTTCCAGGTCAATGCTTTATCCACTGCACCCCCACATGCCAGGTTCACTGGTTGATTCTTGTATGTGCCCTGACTGGGGATCAAACCTGCAACCTTGGCATAACAGGACGATGCTCTAACCAACTGAGCTAACAAGCCAGGGCCCATGTGTGTTGTTATTAGTGTTCAGAGACACTTCTGAAATTTTTAAGAAGATCACTGTTTTCTACAGTAGGCACATATACACATGCAATTCAGAAACTCAGACAATGAAAGGCTGGTAAAGAGAGGTGGCCCCGCCTGGATCCGAGCCCGCTGATCCCGCCATAGCCCCTGCCTGTCCCTGCCCTTCACAACATACCTGAGGGCCTCATGCAGCGACTGCAGTGTCCCACGAGGGCCTCCGGGTTGTCAAGGAACCTGACAGGACAGAGGTACATGCAGACATCTTTTTGGGAAGGGAGAACAACCTTTCAAACAAAACGTCTCAAGAGACATATAGTAGATTCTTGCTGTTCGCGGCAGTTACGCCCTAGAGTTGCCTTGAACACTGAATTAGCAAATTCTGAACCTGCTTTTGGGGGAAACAAAGCATTAGGTTCCTCCAAGCCTCTGGTTACAACATTTTTATCAACTGATCAATACCTCATAACCTTGTTTTATGTGCCTGTGTTTCAAGACACCTGATTTAATATAATGTGGACTTATTCACATTGAGCTCATGGCCTATAAAGCACTCTCACTTGTGCCCGAAGGAAGCCCTCGTGCCTGCGGAGCACATCAGTGCCTCCTTGCACTTAGGAACATGAGACAGAACTTCAGCACGAGGCTCGGGGCCACTGTAAACAGCAAAATCACTGACTAAGCACAGAACGGTGGAATGTGGCATTACACAGACCACACAGGAGACACTGGTTCACAGGTGAGGGCTGAGCCTGGATGGCTGAGTATCGCCTGTTCCACCTCAGCAGGGAAGCTGGGATCCCGGCATCAGGAGAACCAGAACTGTCCCCACTTGGCACGCCTGAGAACGACCACGCGAGCACCGTGAGCACTGACTTCGGGCCTATAAACATATTTTATTGACTAGGCACATTCACAAATATGAAATTTGTGAATAGCGAAGACTGACTATCTCCACACACAAATATCTGTACAGACATGCATGCGCGCCCCACTCCTAGACCACTCAGGAAAAATGAAAATTTATCCGCTTGTTTGCTCCATCATTAGAATCCCAGCCCACCGTATCTTCACTGTCCTGGACAACTGGGCTGGCTCACCACTGTCCACCCAACCCTTGGGCACTGTCCTTTCCTTCCCCCACAGCCCAGAAGTCCCTAAGCCCCATCCCCCTGCTCCCCAACCTGTTCTGCCCTATCGTCCCTCTGTGCATGGCTCTGGGCCCAGCTCAGACTGCATCCGCTCCCTGAACCCCAGCCTTCCCCAAGGCTCCGGTGCCTAGCCCCAGAAAGTCCTTTTAAACCCAGAGCTGTCCCCGCAGCTCCCTGCTCACGGTGCTGCTGGGCTCCCCAGGGCCCTGGGGGAATGACCCTGCACACATGCTGGCCCCTCTGGCCTTGTCTCCCAGACTTCCTCCCTCTCATCTCATGCTCCAGCCACACCAAAATTTTTGTAGTCAAACCAGGTCAAACATCCACCTACATCTTCTGGTCTCTGCCCATAATGTTCCCTCTGTCCTGGATGGCATTTCCCCATCCTGACCCCACTAGGTAGCTGTTTCCCCTTCCCGACAGAGAGCAAAGACTGGTCCCCTGGAAGCTCTCCCCACCCCTCCAGGCAGAGGAAGCCAGCCCCTCCTGAGTGCCTGCGCACGAGCGCAGAGGCCCATGGACACCCTACAGCAACTGGCAAGACCTGTGTATGGGAAGGGCTGGGTCTGACCCCCTTCCTGCAGCCTCAGGATGTGTGCAGTGAATGAATGAATGAATGAATGAGAGAATGACGGCCTGAGAGAGCAATCCTTCTCCCACAGGGTGTCACAGTCAGTGTCCTCTCCTGCTCTCCTGGCAGCTGAAAGAGCAGGGACCGAATCTGAATCATGTCTCTGCTTTCCCAGCTGGGAGCCTTGCACACCAGCAAGCCCTGGGGCATCATGCTGTCTCTTGTTCTCTTTTAAAATTAATTTATTGATTGATTTTCAAGAGAGAGAGAGGAAGAGAGAGAAACATTGATTTGTTGTTCCACTTATTTATGTATTCACTGGTTGATTCTTCTGTGCCCTGATCAGAGGTCGAACCCACAACCTTGGTGTATCAGACAACACTCTAACCAACTGAGCTACCCGGCCAGGACATTTTTTCTGTTTCTTTCTTTCTTTCTTTCTTTCTTTTTTTTTTACAGGGACAGAGATAGAGAGAGTCAGAGAGAGGGATATATAGGGACAGACAGGAACAGAGAGAGATGAGAAGCATCAATCATTAGTTTTCGTTGCCGTTGTGACTCCATAGTTGTTCATTGATTGCTTTCTCACATGCCTTGACTGCGGGCCTTCAGCAGACCGAGCAAACCCTTGCTGGAGCCAGCAACCTTGGGTCCAAGCTGACGAACTTTTGCTCAAGCCAGATGGACCCGTGCTCAAGCTGGCGAGCTTGAGGTCTCGAACCTGGGTCTTCCGCATCCCAGTCTGACGCTCTATCCACCGCGCCACTGCCTGCTCAGGCTTTCTGTTTCTTTAGTCATCCATTTTCTCATGAACCAGGATGTACAAGAAAATGAGTGCATATTTGGTGAACAAATGGAAAAAGACCACACACACCAGTTTAGACAACCTAGAAGAGAACTAGTTAGGCTTCCAGAAAACCTCCACGTGCCAACATCTCCCCCTCGTGGTTATTTTGCTTACTGCCTCAAGCCTGGGCTGCAGGGTCCAGTTCTACCATAGCCCACATCTCCCACAGGAGCACCTTTACAGGCCCAGTCCTCACCCTCACCCTCACCCTGTGCCTGTGGTTGTGATCTGGGTCTCTGGAATGAACTATTCTTCATACTGAAATAATATTAAAATGGTTACTAGGAGCTTGACTTGTGGTGGTGCGGTGAACAAATCAAAAGGTTTGAAACCCCAAGGGCTCTCGCTTGAGCCCAGGCTTGCCAGCTTGAGCGCGGGGTACCAGGCTTGAGTGTGGGTTCATAGACATGACCCCATGGTTGCTGGCTTGAGCCCAAGGACACTGGCTTGCACCCAGAGAAGGCTGTACACATGCTGAAGGACGTTGAGGCACCCACCCACCACCCTTGGTCTTCTGCCTCAGGACTGTTAGCGAAAGGGGAGTAAACTCCCCCTCATTTGAGCCAGTGTTGGGGCTCCTTGTAAGAGCAGCAGAGCCTTGTCCCTAACTAACACAGGAGGCACGCGGGAAGGAGCAGGTCACAGACTTCAGAAACACCTGACACGTTAGCAAACGAACTGTACTCTTCCTGCCTCTGTAACTAACTGTGACTTGTTTATACTTGTTGGCTTCATTTCAGAAATGGAAAATTACTGGGAAACTAGAAAATAAGTGCAACAATAAAGTCCAAGAAAACAAGTCAATGGCTCACGATCTGGTAAGTTCTAAGGCTGGCTTCTGACATAGAGATTGCCTGCGGAAGCCTGGGAACTAAAGGCCTCTCTGTCTCTCCTTTCCTCTGCAGAGATATGGGCATGCCCTCCTCCTCGCCTTCCATGCCCTTGCCATGAGACCCACCCTGGCTATTAAACCTAAAAGAGCTGCACATGTTCACACCCTGGCAGTCCCACTGGTGGACCCTAGGCCTCTGAGTTGACCGCCCCACCAGTCTGATGTCTGACACACTGTCTCACTCTCTCTTATTTCTTTTTTAATTTTATTTTTTTGTGACAGAGACAGAGAGAGACACAGATAGGGACAGATAGACAGGAAGGGAGAGAGATGAGAAAATCAATTCTTCGTTGCAGCTCCTTAGTTGTTCATTGACTGCTTTCTCATATGTGCCTTGACCTAGGGGGCTACAGCAGACTGAGTGACCCCCTTGCTCAAGCTAGCGATCTTGGGCTCAAGCTGGTGAGCCTTGCTCAAACCAGATGAGTCCACACTCAAGCTGGCAACCTCAGGGTTTCAAACCTGGGTCCTCCGCGCCTCAGTCTGTCGCTCTATCTACTGTGCCACTGCCTGGTTAGGCAACATTCTCTTTACTGTCTCCCCAATAGGTGTGAATTCCCTGAGGGCAGGGATGTGGGTTTTAGTTATTTCCATGCCCCAGGGCCTAAAATGGAGCCTGGAGCAGAGAAGGTGCTCAAAACCTATTTGCTCAGTGGAGGAAGTCTGCCTCCACCATCCCGCTGTGAATAGCCTCCCACATCTGGGAGACGCTGGCTTTGAGGTAAAAGGGCCTCCTCTGAGGCAGACAGACCTGGGTGTGCGTCTGAGTGCTTCTACTTAGCAGCTGTGTGACCTGGGCTGATTTCCTGAGCTCTCTGTGCCTCAAATCATTACTGCATGCACTTCAGGACTGTGCTGATGAGGACACAAGGAAGCACTGGGCACAGTGCCTGGTGCAGACAAGGGTATGATAAATGTTAGCCTTAAATAGGTATTTATGAGCAGGCCAACAGAGCAGAGGCAAGTTCCTTTGAGTGTGCATAAGCAGGAGACCTGCACAGAGGGGGTAGGGAAGAGCTCCCTAGGGAGTGATGGCTGTCAAACCTGAAGGAGGTGAGATTCAGGGCATGGCACCATGTATGCCAAACACACACCCAATTATACTTACGTTTCAAGGACACAGATCTTTCTAAACAAAAAAATTTAGAAGTATTCAGAGTAGTAAACTCTAGCAATGTAGCTGGACATTAAAAAATACAGCATTAAAAAAAAATACAGCATTAAGTGGAAAAAAGCAAAGGACAGTAAAATATAGAGCAGAGCATTATTTATGCAAATTAAGTTCTCTCATCATACATTGTTCAGGGGCACAGATATCACAACACAAACTTATTTAAAAGCAGTAGTAAAAAAAAAAAAAAATAGCCTGACCTCTGGTGGCGCAGTGGATAAAGCGTCGACCTGGGAATGCTGAGGTTGCCAGTTCAAAACCCTGCACTGGTCTGGTCAAGGCACATATGGGAGTTGATGCTTCCAGCTCCTCCCCCCTTTCTCTCTTTCTCTCTGTCTCTCTCTCACTCTCTCACTCTGTGTCTCCTCTCTAAAATGAATAAATAATAAGAAATTAAAAAAATAAAATAAAATAAAAGCAGTAATCAGAAGCAGTAAGCTAGCACATGTAATACTAAGGTTAAAGCTGCAGAACACAGTGTTGAATGAAAAAGTCAGAAACAGACAAGGTTTAGAGAATACCATTTATGCGAGTCAAACACACAGTACTTTCCACCATCATGCAAGTGTAAGGGTACAAATACATTTCAGGATGTTTGAGTGCGTGTCTGTGGTTGAGAGAAGGAAGATGTTGAACATAAAGAAGCAAAATAAAAGGAGAGGCCTAAGACAAACCAGTGACATAGCATGCTGAGAACTGGAAGCACGATAGACCCAGTGCTGCTCACTGGAGCTCTCCCTCTTCCCACTCTGCACGTGTCCCCAGACAATCCCACCCTCCCAGTGCTTCTGCGGACCACTCCTGAGATACATCTGACGTCTGAGTCTCCACTTAGACTTCATCTCTGCACTTCTGACATAGCCAACCATCTGTTGGGTGACCTCTCCTGGATGACTCCTGGGCAACTCTCAGCCCCCAAGTCTGTCTCAGATTGTGAATCCCAACCTCCGTATGTGTAGTGCTTCCCTGTGTCCAGCTGTCCACTGACTGTCCATGGTGATGAGAACCAAAGCCCCCATGTTCACTCCCATGCGGCGCCCAGCTTGCCCTCTGTCCACGGTGCTGAAACCCACACACAGCCACTCCGTTGGCAGCGAGCTGCCCCTGTACGCGGTGCTGAAACCCACACCCAGCACCTCCCTCGGCAGGGAGCTGGCCCCTGTCAACAGTGCTGAAATCCACACCCAGCACCTCCCTCGGTAGGGAGCTGCCCCGTCAGCGGTGCTGAAACCCACACACAGCCACTTCGTGCCCCCCTGTCAACGGTGCTGAAACCCACACCCAGCACTTTCACCGGGAGCGAGCTGCCCTGTCAGCGGTGCTGACAGCACCTTCCTTTGCAAACGGATGCTCTGTCCTTGGTGCTGAACCTTGACGCTTCTCTCCGCAGCAGGTGTGTGTAAGTGGCTGTGGGTGGTGGGGGCGTGCACTGTCTTGGTGCTGAATGTCTAAAACTAGCAGGATCTGGCAGTTTTACATGCAGGGGTGAGGGATGAACACTGGTGGCTGGTGCTGTCGTATGCTGAGGCAGGGCCCAGACCTAACTGCTCAGGTTGACCACGTGCCCCGTGAAGGAACACATGAGTGAGTCATGGTGTTCAGTGCACGGTGAGCATTTTCTACAGGACAAGCTCTGTGCTGAGTGCTGTTTATCTGATGCCCTGGAATCCTTCCATAGCCCCCTACAATGGGTGCTAATAGAACCCCATCTCACTGAGGACAATGAGTCTTGCGGAGGTTAAGCTGCCCATCCAAGTCCCTGCAGTGGCATGGCTGGAGTCTGAGCCCAGGCAGTGTAACTCCAAGCCTACATTCTTTTCTGCTGAAATGAATGGTAGAGCACACCCCTGAGAACTGGCTCTGCTGCACAGTCTCCCCCTCCTTTTTGTCCCCTTTTGGGCAGCTTCTGCCACACCTGCACGGGTGCTGGGCCAATGCTGGGGTCTGCTGACCCCGGACTCACTTCTGTTTCAGCTGCATGATATCCTCAGTGTTGGGAAGGCACTCTGTCCACGGCAGGGTCCCGTAGAGCCACTTGAGCAAACAGTAGCCCAGGGCCTGGAGGTCGCTGCGGCGGGAAGGCCCTGGGGAAGGAGGAAAAGAGCTGGCAGCTTGGTCTGGATGTCCCACTCACTGTCACATCCACCCCCTTCCTTCTTCCCTCCCTCTCACCAACTCAACCACCCAAGCATACAAGCTCTCGTCTGTTCATTCACTCTTCCTTCCCCTACTCTCACGAGTCTCTCAGTTATCCTCATTCCCTCGCTCGGCCATCCCTTCATCCCCATGCTCACTAGCTCACTCCCTCATCTACTTGTTGTTTATTCATGCGCTCATGCATTCAATGAGCCTTCAGAGCCCTGAGCATCAGGTCCCATCCGAGTCCTCAAAGATTTGCTTGGGTCCCAGTCCTTCAGTCTAGTGATGAGACTGTTATATTGTGGAATTTCACAGAACAGAGCTTGAGGTGGCCCAGGAGAGTGGAGACTGAATATAGCCTCAGTAGGGGAGCAAAGATGACCATTGGGTTTTATTTTTCTCACGCTGCCTAAAATGTCGTGATTTAGACCATTTGCATAAGCATTCGACAAAAACTGAGAATTGACAGTACCAGACCCTCTGCTACCTGCTACTAGAGGCACAGGGATCATCTCCCAGAGCTCCATTTGGTGGGAGGTCGCAGGCTGGCACAGGGATGGCTATGATACCAAGGGAAAGAGGGGCTGAGACCTCAAGGAATTGGCCCCAGACTTTGCTCACTCTGTACACTTCCCTTGGATACTCTCATTCCTCCCCAGGGCTTCAGCTAAGTCCTGAGATCCTGTTGACATCTGAGTCTCTGTTCAGAGTTCTCCAATAACCCAAACACAGAAAGCCAATTGCTTCCTCCATAGCCCCTCCTGGAAGACTCCTGGGCAACTCTCAAGTTCCAAGTCTACACCAGATCCTCAACCTGAACCTCTGGATGTGCAGGGCTTCCCTGGGCCCAGTTTCCCTCGGTCCTTGGTGCTGAACCACTAGCCACAACTCCCTAATGCTCGGGGACACTATTTTTAATTCTGAATCCTTATCAGACTACAGTCTAATCCTCCAGTTTAATTCTAATCCCTTAGAAGACTCCAGTGTCTGGTCATCTGTTGTCTGTGGCTGTGAAATCCTAGAGCTGCCCTTGTAGAAGAAGTGTGTCTCTGTGGTCCTGAACCCTTTCTCTGGCCTCTTACCACATCCCCTGTGCTGGTCCATGCTAATGAACTCCAGGTCCCCCTCATGTAGGCTTTTGCTGCCTTCCACGTAGGCCACGTGTCTGCCGCCTGGAGAGTAGCGGAAGGAAAAGCCGTAGCCTGCCAGGGTCACCTGTGTGGGCATGGGGAGACGCCATACAGTTTGGAGGTTGGGAGCTCAGACTCTGGAATCAGACATTTCAGTTGTGAATGTAATTTGAAACAACCAAATGCCCAACAGTACAAAAAGTGTGAAGTGAAAAGAACTCCAACCATCCTATTGCAGCCCAGCTCCACAAATTTACTGCCTAGAAGTAACCATTAATAATAGTTTCTTAATGTTTCAAATCTTTTTTTTCAAATTATCTATTTATTTATTTATTTATTTACAGGAACAGAGAGAGTCAGAGAGAGGGATAGACAGGGACAGACAGACAGGAACAGAGAGAGATGAGAAGCATCAATCATCAGTTTTTCGTTGGGACACCTTAGTTGTTCATTGATTGCTTTCTCATATGTGCCTTGACTGCGGGCCTTTAGCAGAGGGAGCAACCCCTTGCTGGAGCCAGCGAGCGACCTTGGATCCAAGCCGGTGAGCTTTTTCCTCAAGCCAGATGAGCCCGTGCTCAAGCTGGAGACCTCGGGGTCTCGAACCTGGGTCTTCCGCATCCCAGTCCGACGCTCTATCCACTGTGCCACTGCCTGGTCAGGCAATGTTTCAAATCTTTTTATTTTTAAAAAATAATTGGTAAACACATGTGGCCAGGGTGGGCCCTAGTTTCCCATAGAGGGATCACACCACTCCTCCTGCTGGGCCTCCAGCTTTCTGTAGTTTAAGTGGTTCAGGGTGTTAACTCTGGAGCCGGATAGATCAGATTCAGATGCCATGTTGGCCCTTAGTGACTGTATAACTTTGGCCAAGTTACATACTTTAAAAAAAAATTTTATTTTAAAGAAAGAGAGAGCAAAGGAGGGGGGAGAGTTAGAGAGAAAGAGAGAGAGAGAGGGAAGGAGACAGAAACACTGATTTGTTGTTCCACTTATTTATGCATTCATTAATTGATTCTTGTATGTGGTCTGACCAGGGACTGAGCCTACAACTTTGGTGTAATGGGATGACGTTCTAACCAATTAAACTACCTGGCCAGTGCATTATGTAACTTTATTTGTGCTTTGATTTCTCCTTTTGTAAAATGAAGGTGATGGCAGGCCCCACCTTACAGGGTTGTTATGAGGCGTAGGTGAATTGAAAATAGCAAGTAAAGTACTGACAGCCAGATACAGAGTTAGCCCCATCTCATTTTAATGGTTTACTGTATTTTGCTCTTTGGACAGTCAACAACTATTGGTTTTGTCCACACGAGATCGACATCCTTTTTTCTGGTCACAGATTGTGATATTTATTTTACTTTATTTTTACTGGGACAGAGAGAGAGAGAGTCAGAGAGAGGGATAGATAGGGACAGACAGACAGGAACGGAGAGAGGTGAGAAGCATCAATCATCAGTCTTTTGTTGCGACACCTTAGTTGTTCATTGATTGCTTTCTCACATGTGCCTTGACCACGGGCCTTCAGCAGACCGAGCAACCCCTTGCTGGAGCCAGCGACCTTGGGTGCAAGCTGGCGAGCTTTTTGCTCAAGCCAGATGGGCCCCACACTCAAGCTGGCGACCTTGGGGTCTCGAACCTGGGTCTTCCGCATCCAAGTCAGACGCTCTATCTACTGCGCCACCGCCTGGTCAGGCCACAGATTGTGATATTTAATTTTAAGTGTCAACCTCACTGGCCCAGAGAGTGCTCAGACATTTGGCCAGAATTATTCTGGGTGTATCCATGAGGGTGTTTCTGAATAATACATTTAAATCATAGTCTAAGTAAAGCAGATCACTCTACCCAATGTGGGTGGGCCTCATCCAATCGGTTGAAGGCCTGAATAGAACAAAAAGTCTTAGTGAGAGGGAACACCTCCTGCCTGACCACAAGAACTGGAACACTGGTCTTTCCCGCCTTGGACTTGAGCTGAAACACCGACTTCTCTTGGGTCTTGAGCCTGCCAGCTTTTCAGACTGGAACTCACCCAATCAACAGTCCTGGTGCTCAGGCCTTTGGACTCTTGACTGCAATGACACCATCAGCTTGAGGCCTCAGTCTCCCTAATCATGTGAGCCGATCCTTTTTTTTTTTTTTTTGGTGGCAGAGACAGAGAGACTCAGAGAGAGGGACAGATAGGGGCAGAAAGACAGAAAGGGAGAGAGACGAGAAACATCAATTCTTTGTTGCAGCTCCTTAGTTGTTCATTGATTGATTTTTCATATGTGCCTTGACTGGGGGCTACAGCAGACTGAGTGTGACCCCTTGCTCGAGTCAGTGACCTTGGGCTCAAGCTGGTGAGCCTTGCTCGAACCAGATGTGCCCGTGTTCAAGCTGGCTACCTCGAGGTCTCGAACCTGGGTCCTCCACACCCCAGTTCGATGCTCTATGCACTGCGCCACCGCCTGGTCAGGCTGTAGATTTGTTTTTCTATGAACTGCTTTTACTACCCTTTATCCATTTTTCTAAGTTGCTCATCTTTTCTTTTTTTTAATTTTCTTTCTTTTTTTTAAAGTGAGAGCAGGGGAGATAGACTCCCGCATGTGCCCCGATTGGGATCTACTGGTAACCTCCATCTGGGGCTGATGCTCAAATCAACTGAGATATCCTCAGCACCTGGGGCTGACACTGAAAATCAATCAAGCCACTGGCTGTGGGAGGAGAAGAAAAAGAAGGAGAGAAAGGGGGAGAGTATCAAATGGTTGCTTTTCCTGTGTGCCCTGACTGGGGATTGAACCCAGTATGTCCACACACTGTGCCAACACTCTATCCACTGAGCAATCCAGCCAGGGCCTCATCTTTCCTTACTTATTCAAATTAGCTCTTCCTATACAACAAACAGCAATTCTTTGTATGCAATATACATTGTAAAAATAAATGAAGTTTTGAGACAGATGAGATTCTGAGCCCAGAGAGCCCTGAAGGTGGAGAGGACAAGGCTCCTACCTGGCTCAGGTCTTCTGGGTTCACAAAGACATTCTCAGCTGTCACATTTCCATGAACATACTCATTCTCATGGAGAAACTCCAGGGCATCCAGCTGGGGGAAGCAAAAAAGGATCTCCATGAGCAGCAGGAGGCACACAAAGAGGCTCTGAGGCAAAGCCCAGTGAATGAATGACTCCCCACTGTTAGGCCTGAGAGGGCTTGGCCTGCTCATGACTGGGATGGGGGCAGATCTAAGCCTGGCATATTCTGTGGGAAGCCTTAGGAAGTGCATTCTGACAGCACACCTAGCAGATCTTCTAAGTAGGCTTTAAAAAGTTCAGCATCAATTAAAGCTGATATTTGGTTTTCTATTTTTGTTTTGTATCTATTTCTTAATTGAATACAAACTCAGGAGGAGAGAGGAGTTGGTTCCTTATTGCCTCCTGCAAAACAAACAAACAAACAAACACCCAATGCCCATGTATATCAGAGTTCTTCTTATTTCTTTTAGAGAGCAGAAATAAATTTAGTTAAGCAGTTTATATTTTTATCTCTCACTCTGACTTCTCCACTGAACTCCAGACTCATATATCAAACTGCCTTGCTGCTACCTGCATTGTAATGACATCCCCAAGCCTCCTTTGACCCCAAGGCTTAACTGTTCTCCAATTTCTGCTTGTCCTACAAACTCTCCCTCCCCATAGCCTGGTCTCTCTCCTCAGGCCTCATCCTCTCTCATGCAGACGTCACCTGGCCTCCATCTCACTCCTCCAGTCCCTCCCCACAAGGCCCACAGGATTCTCCGGCATCCAGAGCTGACTGTTTCCTTCCTACTTCCAATCCCCCTATGGATCTCTACTTCCCTCAGAACAGAGTCCCAGCTCCTCAGCTTGGCATTCAAGGCCCTGTATGATCTGGTCACTGCTGGCCCCTCCACACCAATCTCTTACCCTTCCTCCTCCACATGCCACACTGAAGATACTCGGAGCATAAAGACCTTTGGGGTACACCTAGTATATCACTCCCTTGACCCTTTCATCTCCCTCCAAATTTAAATTGGGGCCTCTTATTCACCTCCACAGCAGGGGGATACTTCTGTTCAGAGAACTTTTCACAATTTATGCAACTGTTAAATTTAATACCACCCTTTCTGACTAGACAGAAAAGCCATGCTTGTGCTGCTTGTTCCCTGCTGCACTGTCAGCCCCGGAACAGTGTCAGACACCCATCAGAGGCCTGCTAAGTAGTTAGTGAAAGGATGGACGAAAGGCCAAATGAATGAACCAATGTCTATGCTCTCTCCCACACAAGCCTTTGCACAAGCTGTACCCTGGGCCTGGGATATTCTCCTTGCACACCTCCACCCCCACCTTCCCCAGTACTTTGCTATTTCCCACTCTCGGCTTAGAAAGGACCTCTACCAGGAAGCCTGATCGAACTCCTGAAATTGAGGCTGCGCCCCTTCCACAACTCCCATGGCCCTCTGGACACCCCTCATAGTAATGCTTCTCCCCTAGTTCTAATGGCCTAGGGTCCGCCCATCTGTCAGCGTGCTAGTCCTTGGTGTCCTGCAGTGGGAGGCACAGGCTGAGGTGTCAATGAACAAATGGATAAACTAGAACCTGGTGGCCACCCCCTGGACGGGAACCAGCAATGTTTAGGAACATACCAGCCGGCAGGCCATCTGGAACACAGACCGCATGGGTATTACGTGTTTCGGGGTGTCATCCAGGACCAACTGAAGGCTCCTCCCCAGCATGGGGAACACCAAGAACCTGGAAGACATGAGTATCCCAGAAGGTGGGAGATAACCAGGGGAAAGGAGGGGAAACCAAGCAAATGTCTCTCAGGCTGGACTGTGGCTGGGTGGCCATGAGGCCCTGGTCCCAGGCAAGACTAAGGATACTGATTGGTGGAAAATCAGCCCGGCACAAAGCAGAAGAAAGGAAGCAACCAACTGGCCCATGGCTCCAGGGTCCCAGCCATACCCGAACACATGCCAGGGAGAGAAAGAAAGGGGCCAGAGAGGTGGGTGGCAAGTTAGGGAACTCACCTGTACCTGTCCTGGTGAATGCCAAAACCGACACAGGTGGGGATGGCCAGTAGGGGCATCGAGTACAGCTTCTTCCACTTGTTCACTATGAGAGGCAGGGCCCTGAAAGGTTAGAGCCCACCTGGTCCCAGGCCCATGGGGACAACAGCCCATTCTCAGACCAGAAGCACAGTGTGCCCAAGCCAGGCCAGATCCTGAATTGACCCCGAATATCTGTCATCTAGGTCTGTAGGTGATGAGGGGTGAACATGGGAGGAAGAATATACAAATATGGAGTGGAGGGGATAAGAATAACAGAACTTCTGAAATCACATGTATAGCTAATAATATCAGGAAATGTCTAAACTGGCATGGTGTCACTAGATGTCAGCTCATCTTCCAGGATCTCAGTTGCATGGTATAGATTCAGAGTTGTGCTGATAAAAGTTTAACAAGTGCTGTCCAGGGAATAAGAGTCCTGGTTTGCAGTATTTGCCAATTTCTGTGCTGTAAATACTGCCACCCTGGTCTATTTCAAGCAACTCATAAGACATCAAAGGATATAAAGACAGGAAGAGACATGTAGCAGCACGTAGTTATACAGTGTTTTCACCATCCAAATACAATGATATAAACAATCTCAAGAGTATAGATAATAAAAATGTAGACAATTAGGAAGAAATGAGTTTTGTGTATTTATTACCCTTGGTCTTAATTTATTTAATTGCTAGCTGATGTAATTTAAAGAATGGCTATGTTTAACAACTGGCTTAAGGTAGTTTTTTGTTTTGTTTTTTCCAGGGACAGAGAGAGAGTCAGAGAGAGGGATAGATAGGGACAGACAGATAGGAACGGAGAGAGATGAGAAGCATCAATCATTAGTTTTTCATTGCCATTGCGACACCATAGTTGTTCATTGATTGCTTTCTCACGTGTGCCTTGACCACGGGCCTTCAGCAGACTGAGCAAGCCCTTGCTGGAGCCAGCGACCTTGGGTCCAAGCTGGCGAGCTTTTGCTTAAGCCAAATGGGCCTGCGCTCAAGCTGGTGACCTCGGGGTCTCAAATCTGGGTCTTCTGCATACCAGTCCGATGCTCTATTCACTGTGTCACTGCCTGGTCAGGTGGCTTAAGCTAGTTTTGAAAATTTAATATTTGGCTCTGAAGAGGTGGTATGAGCTGGCTTTTAACCAAGCTGCCTGCTCTGTGAGGCCTGAGGACTTAGGTGTGACAGTAGCAAATCTGGGCTTTCTATTTATTTATTTATTTTTATTTTATTTTTTGTATTTTTCTGAAGTGAGAAGCGGGGAGGCAGAGAGACAGACTTCCACATACACCCAACCAGGATCCATCTGGTATGCCCACTAGGGGGTGATGCTCTGCCTATCTGGGCCCTTGTTCCGTTGCAACTGGAGTCACTTTAGCCCGAGGTGAGGCCATGGAGCCATCCTCAGCACCCAGGCCAACTTTGCTCCAGTAGAGCCTTGGCTGCAGGAGGGGAAGAGATAGAGAGAAAGGAGAGGGGGAAGGGTGGAGAAGCAGATGGATGCTTCTCCTGTGTGCCCTGGCCGGGAATCAAACCAGAGACTTCCACACACCAGGCCAATGCTCTACTGCTGAGCCAACCAGCCAGAGCTTGGGCCTTCTATTTAATCCCCATCATTCCCATATGTTCCAGGAGAAGCTAGTTGCTGTGGTGAAGCTGGTACCACCCAAGTCTCATCCCATTGCCTACTTTCCTGAAGAATACCTTGCAAAGGCTTGGCGACCCGCTGAAAGAAGTTCTGCTCATTGAACAAACGCCCATCCTTGGCATCCTAGCGTGGAATGAAGGGGGAGAAGGTTGTCACACTGGAATCTCAGTCAAGGGGTCCCAGATCATTGCTGGTTATATGTTACCCCAGGGTAATACCAGCAACAACCCAGTTTCCCCATCAAGTCCTACACATCAGAACCAAATGCTGTAGCATACTACATGTGAACACATATCAGAGACTTCAACTTCCTTCCCATTGCCCGGGTTCTTTTTCTTTCTTTTTATGATAGATCTACAAGTTTTTCCTGGACATATGGCCTTAAGCTAAAAACCAGACTTCTGAATCTCCCCTGAAGTGAGGAAGGTCCACCCACATGATAAGTCCTGACCAATGGGGATGTGAGCAGAAGAGGTGGACAACTTCCTGGGTTGGGCCCTTAAAGGGCTAGGTAGATGCTCTCCTTCCTCTTCTCTTGTTGGCTGGAAGGTATGTGTGACAGTGGGAGCTAGAACAGCCATTTCAGCCCATGAGATGAAGATCATGCGTTGCAGATATTGCAGCATCTCTATAAAGCACCTACTATGTGTTAGTATTGTTCTGGAGATATAGCTGTGAACAAAGAAACTTATATGCTTGGTATCTCTGAGCAAGGGACTGAATGGGGACTCAGTTGTTAAATGGGGAACACAGTAACTACTGCACAGGCTTGCTTCTGAAACCTCAGCCCCAAGTTGGGCACAGAACAGACTCACAACAAACAGGGGCTATTAGTCACCTGTGAGCCTGGTTCCGGAGCCCTTGTTATAAACCACTCACATGGCCTCCATCTAGGGCTGAAGGAGGGACCCCACCCAACTGTCCCAGTTCTCTAGGGGGCGTGGAGGATGAGACAATCTGAATAAATAAAAGCCACCCATAATTCCAGCACTCGGGGATAATGGTGAGGCTACTGACCACAACCAGGCCCTTTTATTAAACACTTCCTCTATGCTGAAGGACGCGACTCAACTGCCAGGTTGTTCTCACTTTGTCAGTTTATCTTTTCCTTTTGGCCCCCAAGAAGCGCATGCTTCCTATATTCTAAGGTCAGGTCTGCTTTCATTGACTCTTCAGCACAGGGATCCCACGTGACTGGTTCTCTGTTTAGCCCCACAGCTACATATCATAGTAAGTGCTCAGTAACTGCACACTGTGAGGCAGGCAGGTAGCAGGGGAAATGGGCCCCCTGGCGTGGGTATGACTGGCTCCATCACACAGAGGGGGAAGTCAGCTCAGAGAAGGGAGGTGCAGGCCCAAATCGCAAAGCCAGGAAGTGTCAGAGGAGGGCTCAGGGTGGACCTGCTGCAGCCTCTGAGGGCCCTGTGAGAGGAGGAACCCGAGGCCCAGCAGGAGACATACCCTGCCCCAGGTCCCCCTGCTCCCTACTCTCCTGCCTGCCCAGCCCAGAGAGGCTTGGAGATTTGGAGATTAGCGGTGCATGTGCGAAAGCCCCAAGCCCTCCCCTCAGCACATTCCTCCCCCTAACCCCGGTGTCCCCCAGGGCCACTCACTAGTTTAAGCGAGAATCTTTGTTTCTGGGCACTTGACTTGCAGGTGGAGGCGGGTTCAGCTGTGGACAGACATAATGAGAGAGGTTATAACC
Source organism: Rhynchonycteris naso (assembly GCA_037038555.1). Classification (NCBI taxonomy): domain Eukaryota; kingdom Metazoa; phylum Chordata; class Mammalia; order Chiroptera; family Emballonuridae; genus Rhynchonycteris; species Rhynchonycteris naso. The sequence continues at coordinate 247,683,042 of CM072997.1, read as the reverse complement.
TACAGGGAATGTGAGCGACGTCCTCAAACTTCCCAGTAATGAGCAGCAGTTTCAGTTACTTGGTTCCCAAGGAAGCAAGTGCATTCTCGGTTTTCAAGATCTGACCCTCTGTATTTTCAAACAGGTTCCTTTTTCTCCCTCTTTCTCTCTGTTAATATCCAGTTATGCAAAAGGGTTATTAACACAGTAGGCCTGAGATGTTCTCCTTGGAAAGGCCTGCTCACAGGCTGCCCTTGGCTGGTGTCCGGGAACATGGATTTCGGGAGGGTTCCAGCATTTTCTCTACCCAATCAGAGCGGCTTCTTGTGCCCAAACTGTTCAGCTGAACACCTACTTTGCTCCTAGGAATCTGGAATGTTGCTATGTTTCTGGCAGAGGGCGACTATACGACTAGCTTCCAGTAAAAACCTTGGGTGTGGAGTCTCTAACAAGCAGCCTGGTTGACACTTCACAGGTGCTGCCACACGGTGTGACTCCACGGGAGAGGGCTTCGGAAGCTGCGCTGGGTGGTCTCCCCGACACGTCGCCCCATGTGCCTCCCCTTTGCTGACGGCTGTGTCCTTCCGCTGTGATGGATCATGGTGTGAGAGGCCTGTCGGTCCTCCTAGTGCACCCCTGAACCTGGGGGTGGTCCTGGGAACCCTGACACACCCTATCTGCTTTTGTCTATATAGATGGGTCAGTGCCATGTGCTGGATGAGAGCCCCCTGCCCTCCAAGAAGCCTTTAGCCCCTCAGAGACCCCTTGGCTGCAGATCTAGGGCAGCCCGTATCCAATGGTCTAATGGTTAATCAAGGGGGGAGATAAAGGCACTGCCCTGTTGGTCCAACATGGAAACATGCTGAAGATTCACCTCTACTTCAGAGCCCCCACAGGGCCAGCCCAGGCTGCACCAAGGCCTCTGCAATACTCCCCTCCTTCTCTCCCCTCCCCGGGTTCTGACCCCTGAGACACTTCCTCATAAACAGCCTGCATCTTCATTCTGCTTCATTATATACCCCGCAAGCCTCTAGCCCTGCGCTAAGTGTGGGCTTTACACATATCCCTTCTGTTCGTGCTTGGGACAGCCCTAGGGAGGCAGGCCTACTAACATACTACCATTACTGCTGTTGTCAGTGCCACCTGATGGTTGAGATGACAGAGCTGCAGTTTAGAGAGGCTAAACCACAATGGAGGCTTTGTGCCAGGTCAACCGTGGTTCGAGCCCCGCTCCGCCATCAACTCTGTGCAGCTCTGCTCGAGGAGCTAAACCTCTCTGGGCCTTCCTTGCCATCCCTGTAAAACAGGGGTAGTGAGGCCCAGCTCTGAGACCGGAAGCAAGTATTCAGAGGGGCCAGTAGAAACAATAATGGGACCGGCTGAGCACAGATCACAGCCAGCTTCATCTTTTATGTGCGGCACTCAGCGAGCCCACCATAGTCCCAGCACCCAGCCCTGGGAGCACCCCACAGGTGGTTTTTAGAATGTAACAAGCACGAGGGTCCCTGGCTGGTAAGTAGCAGAGCTGCTCTGGCCTGGGTCTAGCTCATCCCAGAGCCCATGAGTTGAAGCATCGCTGCCTGTTCCAGCGGGTTCTCTGCGTCCTCCCTCATTCTTTCTTCTTTCCCACCTTTCCTTAATCATCCTGGCTGTAAGATTTCTGGAGCCAGATTTCTGGCTGGTTATTAACAACTCTGGATTAATTGTCCTCATTTATAAAAAGGGGATAGATAATGAGCCTGACCAGGCAGTGGCGCAGTGGATAGAGCGTTGGACTGGGATGTGGAAGACCCAGGTTCAAGACCCCGAGCTGCCATCTTGAGTGCGGGCCCATCTGGCTTGAGCAAAAGCTCACCAGCTTGGACCCAAGGTCGCTGGCCCCAGCAAGGGGTGACTCCTTCTGCTGAAGGTCTGCGGTCAAGGCACATGTGAGAAAGCAATCAATGAACAACTATGGTGTTGCAAAGGCAACAAAAAACTAATGATTGATGCTTCTCACCTCTCTCCATTCCCGTCTGTCTGTCCCTATTTATCCCTCTCTCTGACTCTGTCCCTGTAAAAAAAAAAGGGGGGGGGATAATGATAGTGCTGATGTCCTAAGACTGTTCTAAGAATTAGATAAATCAAGAAGTACAGTTGGTCCTTGTATATTTGTGGGTTCTGCATCGGTGAATTCAACCAACTGCTGATTGAAAATATTTTTGGGGAAAAGTTACGTTGTTGCTGAGGTGCGTTCTGTAGTTAAACTGTTGATGGTAGAGTCTATACTAAGCATGTACAGACTGTTTTCCTTATCATTATTCCCTATACAATACAGTGTGTCCGTAAAGTCATGGTGCACTTTTGACTTTTGACCGGTCAAAAGTGCACCATGACTTTACAGACACACTGTACAGTATAACGGTTATTTACACAGCGCTTACACTGTATTAGGCATTATAAGTAATTTAAACATGATTACAGAAGATGTGCATAGGTTATATATAAAAACTATGCAATTTTATATACAGGATTTAACATTATCTGATTTAGGTATCTGTGGGGGATCCTGGAACCAACCCACAGAAACGAAGGGATGACTATCTATATAAAGCAAACATGTGTATGTAAAAACTTGTACATTAGGCCCTGGCCAGTGGCTCAGTGAATAGAGCAGTGGTCGGCAAACTCATTAGTCAACAGAGCCAAATATCACCAGTACAACAATTGAAATTTCTTTTGAGAGTTAAATTTTTTAAACTTAAACTATATAGGTAAGTACATTGTTATTAACTTAATTAGGGTACTCCTAGGCTGGCCAAAGAGCCGCATGTGGCTCGCGAGCCACGGTTTGCCGACCACTGGAATAGAGCATAGACCCTCCATACAGACGTCCCATGTTCGAGTCTCGGTCAGTGCACACAAGAGAATTGACCATCTGCTTCTCTCCCTTAATTTCTCTCCATTCTCTCCCTCTTCTCCTCCTACAGACAGTGCCCTGATTGGTTCAAGCAATGCCCTGGTATTGAGAATAGCTTGGTTGGTCTGAGCAGCCTCAGGTGCTTAAAATAGCTCAGCTGATTCAGGCATCGGCCCAAATGGGGTTGCCAGGTGGACCCTGGTCGAGGTGAATGCGGGAGTCTGTTTCACTATCTCCTCTTACTTAAAAAAAAACAACTTGTACACTAATGGTCACACCAGCATTATTCATCACAGACAGAAATGCAAACAACACAAATGTCCACCAACGAATAAACCGAAGGCGATATACACACATCCTGGAATATTACTCAGCCACAGAACAGAATGAGGTACTGGCACACGTGCCACAACACAGATGGACCTTGAAAACATCCTGCTAGGGGAAAGAAGTCAGACACAGAAGGCCACGTGTTGTATCACTCCATCTACCTGGACCGTCCAGAATAGGCAGATCCAGAGACAGAAGTAGATTAGTGGTGGCCTGGACTAGAAAGGGAGGCATGAGTGACTACTAAAAGGTATGGGGCTTCCTTTTGGGGTGAAAAAATGTTCCGGAATTAGTAGTGATGGTGCATAACATTGTGAGTATATTAAAATCTGCTAAATTGCAGACTTTTAAATGGTGAATTTTATTTTATGTGAATTTTATATCAATTAAAAGATTGCATAAAACCCCCCAGAAAACTACATAAAGCGCTAAGAACGGGGCCTGGCCTTAAGTGCTCAGTAAATGTCAGGTTGATTATTACTAATAATTCCAGCATAGTCATTCTCTTCATTGTAACAAGGTGTCCATCTTTTGCTGTTTGACTACTGACAGCTTTTAAGTCTGGTCCTGCTTCGTGCGCCCCCCGCACCCCCATCTGCAGGAGCTGATAGGAAAGCCCGGGGTTCCCATCTTTGGTGCTGGTGGAAGGAAGAGTCAAACTGTGTGAGGCCTGGCCTCTCAGTGGAAACCCTCACACTGGCCCCACCCCTTAACCACAATAAAAACCCAGGCCAAGTACCTCTCCTTATGATCTCAGGACATTTCAGGCTTGCTGTCCCCAGAGACAACTATACAAGCAATAAACCTTTCATATCCTCTTGGAATATGACACGATCAGTCTCACATCAGTCTCAACATTCAAACCAAGTTTTTTTGGGGGAGGTCCATCCTATCTCTGCAGAGCAGTGATTAATCATTGTCCTTATCATTCGGTCATACTGGGTCTGCATTCCCATGACAACAGTAGGTGGAGCTGAAGAAGAGTGCTTTCCAGTTGGCCACACACGCCACCACTCCCAATTGCCTTACTTCCAGCATTCTGCACTCATCTATTCTACCTACCTGACCTTGTAGGTGGGTAGTTTGCAGTCCCAGGTCTAAGAGAAATTTGCCTAGAGGAATGTCTGCAGCTGGGATATGGCTTCTATTTTCATTCTCAGTAAGGGGTTCCCCTCCCCTCACCCTGGCTCCAAGGTAGCCTGGCCCAGCCCATCACCTGCCCACCTGTAAACAGAGTTTACCTTCATAAAGAATGCCCTGGTCATCCCTGGTCTGGAGGGATCCCAGCTTCCAGTATTGTCCATTATTGTCCTTCAGTACTGTCCCTGTGGGCAAAGCCTCAAGGGAGGTGGTTACACGGCTCCGCTTCAGTGTCTGAGAGCTCCTTGTCATCTGCGGGCTCCTTGTGGTTGTCTGTGGGCTTCTTGTCATTGTCTGAGAGCTTCTTGTTGTCTGTGGGCTTCTTGTCATTGTCTGAGAGCTTCTTGTTGTCTGTGGGCTTCTCTTTGTTGTCTGAGGGCTTCTCTTTGTTGTCTGAGGGCTTCTCTTTGCTGTCTGAGGGCTTCTCTTCGTTGTCTGTGGGCTGCTTTTGGGGGCTGGAGTTCTGCCCCGGGATCCTACAGCAAGATGGCCAAAATAAAGGAAAAGGGGCACCCAGAAAAGAAAAGTTGAATGGATATGAGATAGTACTCATAGTACTGTTTACTTACTCATTTGTTTAGTAATAATAGCTTCCTAGAACCTTTCATGGGTCAGGTCTGTGTGACAAAGCTGGGGATATAGGTTATGAGTCATACTTCAGCTCCTCCCTCACAGGGCCCTAATAATGTTGGGGAGTCTGACCTGGACACAGCTGGTCAGACAAGGCAGTATGGAGAGATATAATTTTTTTTTAATTTATTCATTTTTAGAGAGGAGACACAGAGTGAGAGAGAGAGAGAGAGAGAGAGAGAGAGAGAAAGAGAGAAAGGGGGGAGGAGCTGGAAGCATCAACTCCCATATGTGCCTTGACCAGACCAGTGCAGGGTTTTGAACTGGCGACCTCAGTGTTCCCAGGTCGACGCTTTATCCACTGCGCCACCACAGGTCAGGCAGTATGGAGAGATATAAAAGAGAGACTGACTGTGCCTGGAGAAGTCAGGGAAGGCTTCCAGGAGGAGGGGACATTTGAGTTTGGTCTTTTTGAATGAATAGAATTTGCCAGGAGGAAAAAACTCTCCACATTCAACCAAGAATATCCTGAATAGGACGTGGCCTTGTGCTAAATATAAAGAAATTTATTAGACTGAGGCCCTGCCCTTGACTGGCTAGCAGACTGGCAAGAGAATGGGGTGGCATGGTGAGGAGGAAAAGATACTAACTACTGGACATGGTCACAGGAAAAGCTATTAACTACTCCATTCCTGGCCCTGGCTGGTGGCTCAGTGGATAGAGTGTTGGCCCGGCGTATGGATGTCATGGGTTCGATTCCAGGTCAGGGCACACAGGAGAAGCTACCATCTGCTTCTCCCCCCCATCTTTCTCCCCCTTCTCTCCTTTTTCCCTCCCACAGCCAGTGGCTCGATTGGTTCGAGTGTGACCCTGGGCGATGAGGATAGCTCAGTTGGTCCAAGCTCATCAGCCTCAGGTGCTAAAAATAGCTCAGGACTCAAGTATCGGCCTAAGATGGGGTTGAAGGGTGGATCCCAGTTGGGGTGCATGTGGAAGTCTGCCTATTTCCCCTCTTCTCACCTAAAAAAAAAAAAAAGACTCCATTTCTCCCATGTACCCTCCACCCAAGGCACAGAATGGCAAGAGGCAATGGGATCTGGAGGGTAACCAGGGACAAAGAGGAGACACTGAGGACTGTGGCTTTAGACCAGAGGGCCTGGTAAGAAGGAAATAGGCACATGGTTCTTAAGTGTTCCTTGGTCACTGGCTAGCATGGGCCACACTGAGATGACTCTATCTGGTCCTTGTTCACAAAGGACTCTCAGTCCAGCCAGTGAGGCAGAAAGGGACAAGGAACTTGGAGGGGACATGTGCTCAAATGAGTGGCACTGGCACTGTGGGTGTCCAGACAAAGAGGATAAAGAGAGGCTCCGGAGGGAAATGCGTCACATTGATCTAGCCTCGGGTGCTCCTAAAAGATTTCCCAGAGATCTGACCTTTTGGGTGTTGGAAAGTGGCAGCATGCCAGGCAAAGAAGAGAGGTGACAGTGCTCCATGTCGAGGGAACAGACTTAGCTAAGACCAGAGGCTGAAGACCCTGAAAAGTATTTCCAAAAAGTAAGTTTTCCATGCACAGGGTCTAGACCACAGTCTTCAGCTGTCTGGCTGAAGAGGTCAGACTGTCGGGCAATGGGTACAGTAGGTGACAGTGAGCAAGAAGGGGTGGGGTCAGCTCTGGTCCTGTAGAGATGAACTGGAGGGGAAGCCTGGAGGCTGGCATAAAGGTCCAGGCAGGTATAAGTGGCGTCTGAGCAGGGGGACGATGCCCCACACATTGTCTGATGACCTGCCTTTTAACCAGCTAGTCAGGTCAGATGAATTCTCAATTTTACCTTTGGGTTTCTCACAGGGACTTAAGGTATCTTCAGACCCAGAACTGTCATAGTCTGAGAAGAGGGATGAAGGAGAAGAAGTGAGACAGCTGGACCATTTCACTTTCTTGGGAGAGAGTTCAGAATTAGTGTCCTTCCCTCTCCTTGAGCCTAGAAAAAAGAAAGGCCGAATGCAGACTGAAGGTTACAAAAGGCCCTTTACAGAAACCACAAAACCAAACACCCTAAGTTCTTATTCAACCACTCTCTTCCCTTCAACCACTCTCTTCCCTTTGGTGTGGTGCGCTAACACCAAAGACTCATTTCTTCTTCAGGGGTCTTAGCCTTTCTTATATCTATTATTTTGTCATTCTGTTCTATCTTCTAGGTCAGTGATGGGCAATCTTTTGAACTTGGTGTGTCAAAATTCGTCAAAAAACCGAGCATAATTCAGGTGGTGTGTCACTTTGAGAAAAAAACCCATAATTTTGCGATATCTATAGCTTAAATAACAAAAATGTTTTGGCCTACAGACCTCCGGCACAGAGTGTCTACACTACTGCAAATGTTTTATCCTCAGCTACTGCACCTGGCCATGCAGGAGCCGAGGATGAAACGTCCTTCTCGGCATGCGGCCCCATACTTCCATGGTATGCAGCTGCGTGTAATCGAAAATGGCTATGCATGTCAGTGCTGCCACGTGTGTCATAGGTTCGCCATCATGGTTCTAGGTGATTTTGCAAATCTGTCTTCTAGTTCACTATTCTCTCTTCTGCTTTGTCTAGTCTGCTTTAAACAATCCAATGAGTTTCTAATTGCCATATTTGCTTTTATCATCATAGGTATTATTTGGTTCTTTTTCAGGTCTACCATGCCAATTCTAACTAACTTTTTTCTCTTATTATATTTTTAATTTCTTCCTTCATTTCTTTAAACATACTGAATGTGTTTTGTACATAGTCTCATCTGTTAAATCCAAGGAATCTGGTCAGTGCAGGTCTGATTCTGTCATTTGTTTTTCCTGACGTTGCCTTGTTTCCTGGTATCTTTGTTAATTGATTGAGAAGCTCACGTGCCTGTGGGAATTCTCTAAGGTCAGTCTCTAAAGGGTATTCACCAAAAGGGTTTGCCTCATTTGGAGAGAGGCACCCACACCTCATGACAAAAGGGTTCATCGATGAGCTCTAACAGAAAATGGGGACCTGATGATATCAGGTCTAACTTGGGAAGATGGTGAGCAGAGGAATGACAAGGTCTGACTTTGTCTTAACAGAATCTCACACTATCATGTAGAAAACCATAGGGGAAAGAGAAAAACAGGGAGACTAGGGCAGTGGTCAGCAAACTCATTAGTCAGTAGAGCCAAATATCAACAGTACAACGATGGAAATTTCTTTTGAGCGCCAAATTTTTTAAACTTAAACTATATAGTTGGTACATTCCTTATCGAGGTAGCACCTACACGTGGTATTTTGTGGAAGAGCCATACTTAAGGGGTCAAAGAGCCATATGTGGCTCACAAGCTGCAGTTTGCTGACCAGGGGACTTGGGGAAGAAGGTTTCTGCGACAATATCAGTGACAGGTGAGGGTGTGATGGACCAGGCAGAGGAGGAGGCAGGAAGTGATCTGATTTGGCACTGATTTTTCATTTTTTCATTGATTTGAGAGAGAAGAAGGGAGAAAAGAAGGGAGAGAGAAAGAATGAGAGACAAGGGAAGGGAGAGAGAGAAGCATCAATCCACTGTTTCATTTTTTAGTTGTGTACTCATTGATTGCTTCCTTATGTGCCCTGACCAGCGATCAAACCTGCGTGCGACCTTGGTGCACGTTTTAGCCATTGAGCTACCTTACCAGGACCTTGGCACTGATTTTAAATAGAGAGCTGACAAGATCTGATAAAGGACTGGAACTGTGGGAGGGAGAGAAATAGGACTTAGGATGACTCCATGGTCTGCTGTGAGAAACTGGATAAATAGAGTTACCATTTACCACGATGCTTAAGTTTATGGTAGACCTGGAGTGTTGAGGTCGCCAGTTCAAAGTCCTGGACTTGCCCGGCCTGGCATGTACAGGAAGCAACTACTACGAGTTGATGCTTCCTGCTTCTCCCTCCCCTCTCTTTCTCTCTCTCCTCTCTCTAAAACTCAATCAATGAATTTAAAAAATCTAAAAAAAAAATAAAAAGAAGTTTATGGAAGGGGCAGCCACATCAGGTACTTAGTTCTGGGCATATTTATGTGACAGCCAATAGATGTCCAACAAACAGTTTGATATACTATATAATTCTGGAGTTCAGGGAGGGGTCCAGGCTGAGGACAGAGATGTGTGAGTTGTCAACTTTAAAGCAATGGGACCAGTAAGATGACAAGAAACTGAGTACAGGGAGAGATGAGCTCTCGACTTCTCCAGATGAATGCAGGGTCAGACAGACTGCAAAGGTGTACATGCTCCCTCCCCACACCCCACACACAGGCCCCTCACCCATCCTCCAGGGAAGCTCAAAGACCTAGTCCTTACCTCGGAAGGATGACAAAAGTGGTCTGACAAAGGTCTGGGACTCCTCATGCTCCTCTGTAGACAAAGACTTTCCACAGTAGGGGCAGAATTTGAATGCTGTTTGGATACTTTCGCCACAGCCTGAACAGAAGGTGCTCATGCCAAAAAACAGAAGTGTGCAGGAGGGAACAGGAAGCTGAAAGAGAAACTGCCAATGAGCAGTCATCAAATTCTTCACGTTGTAAAGAAAATGATCACCCACTGAATGCACTCTCTTAGGGAATGGCCACTCCTAAAGCGAGTTCCTGTCCACTGTGCCCAGCATCTAGCCACTGCTCTCTTGCTAATGGCCAGGGCAGGTACGAAGCCGAACAAAGATACAAAGCAGAAACTGCAGACCTCACAACTGATATGGGAATGCCTGAGGTCAACGAAAATTACGGGGCAGCACTGCTGCAATCACAGAAGCACTGAATGTCTTCAACTGCATTTTTGATGTTCGTTTATTCAAGCACATGATAGGGATGGGAGAGACAGCTAATGCTCAAATACTCACATGCTCCCCTACACTTCCCAGGGCCCTGTCCAGTTAGATTAGGACGACATGACTAGATCTGGCCAATGGGGTGTGAGTGGCAGTCACTTTCCAGCTGAGGCTGTTAAGAGCCAGAGTAGCTCCTCCACCCTCTCCTGCCCTGCAGGAATGGCCCTGGAGGCCACATAATAACACAGCCACAAGATGAAGGAAGGCTGCCTGGTCTGCACTGGGATTTCATGATCAGCAAATAAACTTATGTTGCATTGAGCCACCAAGACTTCAGGGTTTATTTATTACTACAGCACAGCCTACTTTATTCTTACTAACACGGTGAGACAAAAGGAATCCATTGAATTATTTTCTAAGCTTTGTGTATCTGTGGAATATTTTCCAATCTTCAAAAATCAAAACCAGGCCCTGGCCGGTTGGCTCAGTGGAGTTTCAGCCCAGCATATGTATGTCCCAGGTTTGATTCCTGGTTGTGGCACACTACAGAAGTGATCATCTGCTTTTCTCCCCTTCCGTCTTCCCCTCATGCAGCCAGTGGCTTGATTGGTTCAGAGTGTCAGCCTCAAGCACTAAAAATAGCTCGGCTGATTCAAGCATTGGCCCCAGACAGGGATTGCTGGGTGGATCCTGGTCAGGGGCATGAGGAATCTGTCTATCTCCCCTCCTTTAACTTAAAAAATAAATAAAAATAAAAACCAAAATCAGACATATGACAGATGAAGATGTGGCAGGTGTATCCATTTGTTAAGGCTGCCATAACTAATTACCACTGAGAGGTGGCTTAAACAACAGCAATTTATTTTCTCACAGTTTTGGAGGCTAGAAGTGTGAGATCAAGGCATCAATGAGTTTGGTTTCTTCTGAGACCTCTCTGCTTGGCTGGCAGATGGCTGCATTCTCACTGTGTGCTCACACGGTCATCCCTCTGTCTGTCCTGATCTCTTCTTGGAAGGACATAAGTCATATTGGGTTAGGGACCTGTCTTAGTCTGTCTGGGCTGCTGTAATAATATATCACAGACTGGGTGGCTTATAAACAAAAGAAGCTTATTTCTCATAGTTCTGAAGACTAGGAAGTCCAAGATCAAGGTGCCACCATAGCTGGGTTCTGGTGAAGGCCCTCACCTGGGTTGCAGACTGACAGCTCCTTGCTGTGTCCTCATGTGGTGGTAGTGGCTAGGGAGCTCTCTGGGACCTCACTTACAGAGCATTATTCTCACCAAAGAGGTCTCCACACTCAAGACTTAATCCTCTCCCAAAGGCCCCACCTCCTAATACCCTCTCACTGGGCATTAGGATTTTAACCTATGAATTTTGGAGGGACCCAAACATACAGACCATAGCAGGCCTACCCTAACAACCCCATTTTAACTTAATTATCTCTTTAAAGACTCTGTCTCCAACAATGGTCACATTCTAACTTACTGTATTTCCCCATGTATAAGACACACTTTCCCCCCAAAATTTGGGGTCTAAAAACTGGGTGCGTCTTACACAGTGGTTGTAGATTTTTTTTTCACTTGCATTTCCCGCTTTTTCGTGCTTGTTTTTGGGCTCATTGTTGAAGACAGTGATTCATCATCAGACACAGATGAGGACAAGCTAATGAATGGGAGTTTTGACAGTGATAAGGAGTTGCATAAATTTTATGATGACTAAAACTTGAATTCAATAACTTTATGTAAAACATTTTCTTTTCAAATTTTGGGCCCCCAAATTAAGGTGTGTCTTATACATGGGAAAATATGGTACTTGGGCTTAGGGTTTCCAAATACAAATTTTTTTTTTTTAAACAGAAACAGAGAGTCAGAGAGAGGATAGACAGACAGGAAGGGAGAGAGATAAGAAGCATCAATCATCAGTTTTTTGTTGCCATTGCGACATCTTAGTTGTTCATTAATTGCTTTCTCATATGTGCCTTGACCGCGGGCCTTCAGCAGACTGAGTAACCCCTTGCTGGAGCCTGTGACCTTGGGTCCAAGCTGGTGAGCTTTTGCTCAAACCAGATGAGCCTGTGCTCAAGCTGGCAACCTCGGGGTCTCGAACCTGGGTATTTCCGCATCCCAGTCAGACCCTCTAACCACTGCGCCACCGCCTGGTCAGGATCCAAATGCAATTTTTTACAGAACACAGTTCAGTTCCTAAAAGCAGGATGAAACTAGTTAATAAGTGAAGAGAAAATCCACAAGGATGACAGTGCAACAGATATTTCAAATGAACATATTTCAAATAGCAAAAGAAAAAATTATCTTATTGGTTCTTTATTCTAAAACTTAGTGTATAGTATCAGTCATAAGCTTGACTATCAAAATAGAAATCAAAGTAAACTTGTAACTTGTGGCTTCATCTCACCTTGTAAGAGAAAGTTCTTCCCATTTTACTTTATTTTTGGCAAATAAAAATTGTATATATTTAAGATATATGTGATGTTTTGATATATGTGTAAATTGTGAAACGATTACCACAAATTAATATATCCATCACTTCCCATAGTCCCTGGTAACCACTACTTTACTCTCTGTTACTATGAACTGGACTTTTTAAAAGATTCCACATATAAGTGAGATCATGCAATATTTCTGTGTCTGACTTAGTCTAATCAAACCCTTATCCTTTATTCATTGTAAACACTGGTCTCTGTCACAATTGCAAAATAGAAGAGTTCTTTAAAATCACTGAATCTAGTCCCAGGCTACCTGGAGTTCCAGATCTACTATGTGCCAGGGACCTAACTTCACCTCTGTTTGCCTCAGTCTGACCAACAGTAAAATGGGGATTCTAATCTATCTGAGAGTGATTGTTGAGGCCTAAATGAATACATTTATAGCAAGTGCTAACAGGGCCTAGCTCATGGAAAGCCCTTTATGTTAGTGGTTATTACCATAGCATACCCTGTTATCTCACTAATTATATTCTATTTGCTAGTACTTCTTTTTTCCCCTTTTTTCTTTCAATACTGGAAGTTCTAAGCTTCTCAGGGCTCTGTTTCCTCTTGGTGCTGCCTTATGGAATTACAGTGCTGGCCCTTGAAAAACACAGGCCATCCAAACAGCTAATGAAAGAAGTCTCGCCTGACCAGGCAGTGGCGCAGTGGATAGAGCATCAGACTGGGATGCAGAAGACCCAGGTTTGAGACACCTGAGCTCACCAGCTTGAGCACGGGCCCATCTGGCTTGAGCAAAAGCTCGTCAGCTTGGATCCAAGGTCGCTGGCTCCAGCAAGGCGTTGTTCGGTCTGCTGAAGGCCCGCAGTCAAGGCACATGTGAGAAAGCAATCAATGAACAACTAAGGTGTTGCGATGGCAATGAAAAGCTAATGATTGATGCTTCTCACCTCTCTCCGTTACTGTCTGTCTGTCCCTATCTATCCCTCTCTCTGTCCCTGTAAAAAAAAAGAAAGGAACAAAGAAAGAAAGAAAGAAGTCTCAGCTAGAGAAAAAGGAAAAAGGTTCCTTTCCCTCGAGATCTGCAAAAGAGCAGAAACCACACTGTGGCGTAAAACTGCCTTTTGTGTGTGTGTGTGTGTGTGTGTGTGTGTGTGTGTGACAGAGACAGAGACAAATAGGGACAGACAGGAAGGGAGAAAGATGAGAAGCATTAATTCTTCGTTGTGGCACCTTAGTTGCTCATTGATTGCTTTCTCATATGTGCCTTGACTGGGGGGCTACCGCAGACCGAGAAACCCCTTGCTCAAGCTAGCGACCTTGGGTTCAAGCCAGTGACCATGGGGTCATGTCTATGATCCCACGCTCAAGTCAGTGGGCCCATGCTCAAGCTGGATAAGCCTATACTCAAGCCAGTAACCTCGGGTTTCGAACCTGGGTCCTCCATGTCCCGGTCCAATGCTCTATACTCTGCACCACTGCCTGATCAGGCAAAAACTGCCTTTCTATTATTTCCCATAAAGGAAGTGTATAAGACATCTGACTGGGCCTGACCTGTGGTGGCGCAGTGGATAAAAGCGTCGACCTGGGAACACTGAGGTCGCCAGCTCAAAACCCTGCACTGGTCTGGTCAAGGCACATATGGGAGTTGATGCTTCCAGCTCCTCCCCTCTTTCTCTATCTCACTCTGTGTCTCCTGTCCAAAATGAATAAAATAAAAAGAAATTTAAAAACAAATTAAAAAGAAAGAAGACATCTGACTGCAAAGACTACCACTAGGTATCCTTTAGTTCCTAAGAAGTCTGTAATTCTGATTTAACCTAATAAGTTTTATTAAGTTTAAGTCATTTATTTAAGTAATTTAACTAGATTTATGTAAGTCATTTAACTTAGTATCTTTTTTTACAGGTAATAGCACTGAAAGGATTGCTCTACCTCTTCAAAGATAGAGAAGTTTTGTTAAGCTAGAGGAGTCTGCACCATTTCTCCCTCCTCCCTCAGATCACAACAAACTTGAAGTCCTTATAATGGAGCCACAAGATCCAAACTGCCTAGGAAGGCTGCCCTGGAGAGTTATTCTAGACCAGTACCAAACCCACCAGTTTCATATGCGCATTCACCGAACCCTTCTTTAGTGATAAATATGATTTTTTTCCCCCAAATTCAAGACATAGGTATGTTTTTTTACTGGCGCACAAAATGAGCCGTGCATGAACATCACCTTGCTCAAAGAACAAAACCAACAAAATGCATGAACTCACAACAAATTACGGTATTACTTTATTCTGACCTCCGCGGCAGAGGCTTCTCCGAACCCCTGAGACCGATTCATCGAACTCCTAGGGTTCGATAGAACCCAGGTTAAGAACCACTGTTCTAGACTTTGCATTAGTGAGAAATTTGTGTTTAGGTTAAGCCACTGAGGTTAGGGGGCTGTTGTTATTGCAGCACAGTGTAACCTAGTCTGACTAATATCCTGAGACTCTTTGCTAGATTACTTATGTAAACAAAAGCTTGAAAATCTGTGGTGGTTTTAAGTGGATTTAAGTAGAATTTCTCTAGGTGCCAAATGCACTTGGATAAAGATGGCCTCCAGGACGGGGCAAGCGCCTAACCCAGTGACCCTGTCATGCCCACAATGATCCTCCTGGGACTAAAGTATAAGAGCAGTGACACAGGAGAGATGGAGTAGTCGCAAGCTGTTGGTGGGGAATTGAACTTAAGGAGCACGTATCCAACTGGGTTGTACCTTATGGGGTCACAGTCTGGCCCTCAGGTTCACTGGGCTGAAATCTCCATCTTAAGTGTCCTGTAAGTGAAGAAAGGTGGAGAGGCTGACTCAGGCTCACTACACACATAAAGATAAGATAATGATTAATGTTTACTGCGCACTGGCTATGTAGACAGCATGTGCTAATTTCTGTAACAATTCACTGAGCCCTTAAAACGTGCCAATTGCTGGGATATAACAGCAAAGGAAAAAAACGCAGTTCTTCACCTGACAAAGCTCACATTACGGGTGTGGCAGGAAACAAGATAAACAAATAAGCAAGTAACTATTTAACAGTTCAGATGAAGATAGTGTTATGGTAAACGTTCTGTAAATATGACGGAAAGAAAGAAGGGCGTCTTAGAGTGCTGAGGTCATATGCCCAAGGTCACAAGGCTAGTTCAGGACTCAAGCCCGAGGTTCCAACACTCAAATGCTGGTCCTTATAATCCATTTACCCATTTATTTAATTTATCCAACAAATATTTACTGAACATCTTCTATGCGTTAAATATTGTTTCCCTCCTGAAAGGTTCTGTGGTGACTAGCACGGAAGGAGAGCTAAAGGCTGGACTCGAGGGATAGTGACCCGCCTCGGCCCCGCCCTAAGCAGAAACGAAGATGACATAGTGCCAAGGCAGGTTGTCTATCAGACTCGCTATTAATTCTACCGTCCTCCGTCGTAGCCACGCCCTCGCTTAAGAGCCGAAAGGAGCCTGGGACCGCAAAGACAGGCCAACTTTCCGAGCAACCAGGCGCTTCTCTCATCACAAAACTCGCAGTCGCGGTCTCCGCCTCCCACAGAGGGTCGTCATGACGTCACAGACACCACACCCGTACTGCGTACAGTGTATCGGGAGACTTCCCCCTGCTAAGCTTTGTCTTCCCCTCACTTCCGGACTTGGTGAGTCTAGGGGGAGACCAAATACCCGAGTCTCGGCCCCCGAATCGACCTCGGGGACTGCCACTCACCTTCTCTGTAGCCCAGCAGAAACTTCCGCTGGGGAGGGAAGCGATGCGCGCGCATTCTCTGCCCTGAGGCAGGACTGCGCTCGCGCAGGCGCTGCTGACCTCCCGACTGCAACCCCCCACACACACACACACACCAGACCCGCAGGTGCAGACCATGGAACTTCATTTCCCAGACGCCTTCGCGGCTGGGGGTGGGATTATTCCCTGGCGGTCCATCCCTATTTTAACCTCTTTGGAACACTGCCTCGTCCTACTACGCATGTCCTAATGTGGAGCCAATCGTAAGGAAGAATAAACCGCGGGGTATCTGTTCGCCAACCAGCAGCGGACACATGATTTCCGCCTCAACTTCGAATGTCTTTTCAGAAATCCCATTTCCTTAACGTGTTTCTATGGCATCCCCCTGGCGGTCTCCTTGAGAAATCAAAAGTCTCCCTTCTAGAAAAGGGCAGAAGACTGATTAGGTTATTCTTCAACAGAAAAAAGCTGGACTATAATAAACAGTTGCCTCCTCAGCCTGGTTCTGCTTCTACTCTTTTGCCCCCGCCACCGCCAACGGAGTGCTTCTAGGGACCTCTAAGAAAGGAAAGTGGGTGGAGCTAGGAAGATAAGCGAAGGTGTCCGCACAGCCCTCTGGGAAACGTAGTTTCTGCGCCGGCGCGAAGGAACCTGAGTGCAGAAGTTCTGGGCAGATGAGCGTCGCACCGGCCATGGCTGGGAGGAGGCACGTGTGAGAGGAATCGAGTCTCCCGCTACCCCCCGGCCGGGTCGCGTCTGTTAACTCGGCGGCCCTCAATCTCGAGGTGAGGTGACGCCGGGATTGGGATCGCTGAGGACTCTGGAGGCTTGAGGGGGGCGGTCACCTCCGAGGGTGGATGGAACGCTCCGGCGGAGACTACCGTAGAGGGCGCGTCGCTTTGGGCGATGGGTCTCGGTGGCGTCCTGAACCCTCGTTCGGAGCCTCTTACGGGTCAGACTCTTGCTCAAGTGGTTTCCAGTCCTCGTCGGCAACCCTGAGAGGAGCGATTCTACTTTCATTTTATTTTGGGGTGAGGAAACCGAGTCAGGAGGGGGTGGGTTGCCCGAAGTCTTGCGGGATGAATGAATGGGAGTTCTTTAAGAAAATCAAAGTTTCGAACATTTATCTGAGTTCTTTCTGTGTGACATGCGCCGTGCGTTCCTCGCGTGTTTTCGTATAACCTTCGCAGTCGGTGCTAAGAGGTTAGTAGCTCCCCGGTCTTGTAGAATACCCGTGGCACCAGGATCATCTCGGGGATCAGACTTGACAAAGTTAATAAGGTGCATATTTCATAATTAGGCACACACCCTCACTCCACCCAGCGTGATCTGGAGCAGTTCTTGGAAATCGAGTATTTCTGCCAGGAAAGGTGTATTCACCCTGAAAGGAAGAAAAACTATATATTTATATATATATACGTGTGTGTGTATATATATGTACGTGTGTGCGTGTATATATATACATATATGTATATGCACACACGTACATATATATACATGTACAGTGTGTCCGTAAAGTCATGGTGCACTTTTGACCATGTGACTGGTCAAAAATGCACTGTGACTTTACGGACACACTGTATATGTAAAGGCTGTATATATACATAAAGTAGAAGCAGAAAGACTATATATAAATAATAATTGTACTTATTACATTACAATAAATTACAGTAAACATTGTATTGTATATTAATATATACACTGCTTACAAAAATTAGGGGATATTTTATAGCTTCATATTCATTTTGGAATATCCCGTAATTTTTGTGAGCAGTATATTTTAAACACATGGCTCCTGTGGCAATTTTGGTTAAGTTTTCATGCTAATTTATGAGTCAAGCTCTGGTTTTCAGAGCTATTTGTTTTTTTTTAAACTATTCTCTCTTTTTTTTAATTTTTTATTTTCTTTTTATTTTATTCATTTTAGAGAAGAGACACAGAGTGTGAGAGAGAGAGAGAGAGAAAGGGGGGAGGAGCTGGAAGCATCAACTCCCATGTGTGCCTTGACCAGACCAGTGCAGGGTTTTGAACTGGCGACCTCAGTGTTCCCAGGTCGACGCTTTATCCACTGCGCCAACACAGGTCAGGCCCAGAGCTATTTGTTTTTTTATAATTACAGATAAGGGACTGCAGATCTGTTGTATTTGCCCCATTTTGTTCATGTGGAGACTAAGGCACAGAGACGGTGAATGATCTGGTCATCATCCCACACTAAAAAGTAAGACTCCAGGGCCCAAGATATGGTTCAAGTCACTTGGACAGGCTGGGTGGCCTTGAGGGTTCCCATCTCTTCCTTTCCAGGGCTGAGGGTGTATGAGATGTGGACAGATCTTCATTTGGAAAGTAGACATATCTCAAACTCAGGTAAAGGAGAGAGCCTGCCTGGCCAGGGCTATGGGGCACTTTTTTTTTTTTTTTTTTTTACAGGGACACAGAGAGAGTCCGAGAGAGGGATAGATAGGGACAGACAGACAGGAACGGAGAGAGTTGAGAAGCATCAATCATTAGTTTTTCGTTGCTGTTGCGACACCATAGTTGTTCATTGATTGCTTTCTCACATGTGCCTTGACCATGGGCCTTCAGCAGACCGAGCAACCCCTTGCTGGAGCCAGCGACCTTAGGTCCAAGCTGGTGAGCTTTTGTGCTCAAGCCAGATGGACCCGCGCTCAAGCTGGCGAGGTCGAGGTCTCAAACCTGTGTCTTCTGCATCCCAGTCCGATGCTCTATCCATTGCGCCACCACCTGGTCAGGCTGGAGATCAATTTTTAGATGATATTTTCCAGTTTGGGACTACCACTTAAAATAAAATAATTTTCTTTCAAAACTTCCTATTTTCCAACACCGTGTGGGCCAAATATAAGTATCTGTGGGTCGAATTATATTCACAGGTCCAGGCTTACCAGTGTCATGTGAGGAAAATTGTTTAAATGTTAGCACTTGACTGGTATACTATACTGCCTTATCTGTAATGACAAAATCTATAAAACTCTAAAGACCATTTTAAAAACTAAATTTTTTTTGCCCAAACCTGACCAGAACTGTTGTGATTTATAACCTTTAATTATCCTACCTAGAGTGAATATTTATACCCTTCATTCTAGAAATGTTGAAGTTTTCAGTGACAAGATGCTGCCTGTCCTACACTGGACTGGAATTTTAATGAAATATATTATGTAAATGTGTATCACCCTTTTAAAATCTGAAAATTTCTGAATTTTAAAAGATTGATTTTAAAGAGAGGGAGGAGGAAAGACAACAGAGAGAGAAGCATTTATTTATTATTTCTCTTAGTTAATACATTCATTGGTCGCTTCTCATATATGCCCTGACTGGTCAATCGAATCTGCAACCTTGGTGTTTCAGGGCTATGCTCCAACTGACTGAGGTAACTGGCCAGGGCCAAAATTGCTGAATTTCCAAGCACAGCTGGCCCCACAGTCTTAAGAATTGTAGGTCTGTGTCATTAAGTCATCATGCCACTTCGTGACATGAATTGTTTTCAATGCTCTGTAGACACATGTGCCTTAGGAAATTCACAGTGGCTATCAATTTGTAAAAGGCCCTCTGGTATAGTATTTTTCATATTGTGGGTCATGACAATACCTCAGTGGGCAGTGACCATAATTTTTTTCTTTTTTTTTTTTTTCTTCCAGTTTCTTTTATTTCTTTTTATTTATTCATTTTAGAGAGGAGACACAGAGTGAGAGAGAGAGAGAGAGAAAGGGGGGAGGAGCTGGAAGCATCAACTCCCATATGTGCCTTGACCAGACCAGTGCAGGGTTTTGAACTGGCGACCTCAGTGTTCCCAGGTCGCCGCTTTATCCACTGCGCCACCACAGGTCAGGCCATAATTTTTTTCTTTTAATGAGTAAAAGTGGCCCTGGTCGGTTTGCTCAATGATAGTGTCCACTAGGCGTGTGTAAGTCCCAGGATTGATTCCTGGTCAGGGCACACTGGGGAAGCGACCATCTGCTTCTCCCCCTCCCCATTCTTCTCCCTCTCTCTCTTTCCCTGTGCAGCCATGGCTCCATTGATTCCAGTGCCTTGGTGGAGAGCTGAAAATGGCTTCTTGGAGCCTCCCCTAAGGGGCTAAAAATAGCTCTGTTGCTCATGTGCCCCAGATGCAAAGAGCAGGGGGGTGGGGTGGGGCCGGGATATGTCTCCTAGGTAGATCCCAGTCAGGGCACATGTGGGAATTTGTCTCACTATCTCCCTTCTTCTCACTTAAATAATAAAACAATGAGTAAAAAGCAACTAGAATAAAATAACATCTCAATACATCCTATTTTGTGAGATTAGCACACGAAGCTTTTGTTTACTTATGTATGTGAATGAGCAGTTGTGATACATATTGTCTTTGTTTCTGTGGGTCATGGTGAAAAAAGTTGAACTCTCACCAGACCTGTGGTGGCATGGTGGATGAACTGTCAACCTGAAACGCTCAGGTCCCCGGGTTGGAGGCCTTGGGCTTGCCTGGTCAAGGCAAATGTGGGAGTTGATGCTTTTCTGCTCCTCCCCTGATCTCTCTTTCTGTCTCTTTCTCTCTCTCTCTAAAATGGGAAAAAAAAAAAGGTTGAACTGTCGCTGCTGTAGAGTAGTACAGTTTGCAGTTGATGTTAGCCAAAAGGCCAAGAAGCGATAAGAAATAGCAACAGTTCAGAGGCCGACTCACTTGGACTCAAGTCCTAGAGATGCTAGATCATCTGAGATATTAGCAGCAGTGTCCCAAGAGTTGAATTAGAGAGACACTTGGGTTCTGTTAACAGATATTCTGTGCTGTGTGCTAGGACACAGAAGTGTGCAGGACGGAAGGTCCCAAACCTGTATTGACTGGTTGTGGTAAGTGCTAAGAATGGGTGTACAGTTGCTCTGTAGGCTCTGAAGCACCGTGGAAACTTGGGCCTGGGGTAGTTGCAATAAATAACAATTTATTGTTGTGATTCCTCCAGGGAGACACGTTCTGACTCATCCTACTTCTGGACATTTTCGGGGCTCATCCATCATGGCCAGGAACTTAACCCTAGAAGGAAGGAAGACCTCCCAGTTTTCTTGTCCTTCCTGCAGTGCTGCCTGCTCGGAACATGGAGGGGAAGGAGGGGGAGCTTGAACCAGGACTCTGGCTGCTGGGCCTAATTGGCGATTATTGAGGTGAGTCGACGGTCCTTCTATCCTAACAGGTTATTTCCAAAGGCCACACATCTGGTCTGCCTTTGTTCCGGGCTCACTGTCCTATGGCGGCCCCAAGCGATCTTAAAGGGAAAGCTCTCATGTTCTTGCTCTCCTGCTCCGCACCCTTCTGGGAATCTTTATTGCTGATAAGACAAAATCTAGGTTTCTCAGCTCATTCCTGCATGATGGGGTTCTGTCCCGCTCTATGGCATCTACTCGTCCCTTGACTCACACAAGCCATACTCCCTTCTTGGACTTGGAGTAAAGTGTTACGCCTTTTGTCAGGGTCTTCCCTGCCAGAGAACCCTGCGTCCCAGCTCTGGCTGGTAAGTCTTCCACAGCCTTTAAGACCGGGCTTAGTCCTCCCCATCTTCATAGAGCTCTTCCCTGCCTGGTCCCCCACAGCACTGCCTGCTGCCCCTGCTGCATAACAAACCCACTTGGCTGTGGTTGGCCCGCATCTGTCAGCCCCACTAGACTCAACACAGCTGCCCTTTGGTCAAGTCCTGCCTGTGTGCCAGGGACCATGCAGGAGTGTCCCAGCAGCAGCTCAGTCATTTTGCAGAGTAGGCCTATGAGATGGGTGGGGTTGGAATCAGGGCTCTGAAGGGGGCATGTGACTTACTTGCCAATGGTTATCCACAGAGGAAGGTAGTGTGGCCACATCTCAGACCCAGCCTAAAGACTCAAGTTTCATTCTTACTTGAGATGTGTCTATGCGTGTGTTGACGGTCTGGAAGGAACACACCAGATAGCCATGGGTTCACCTGGGGATAGGGTGCTGGGGGAAGGCTGTCACATTTTATTGTCATTACTTCTCCAGTCTGAACTTTTATTCTAAACACCTATTCACTAGGAACTTTTAAAATTAAGAAAGATGGCATCACTGTAAGTGGTGGACAGGTGCTTCAGGCTGTGAGCCCAGCACAACTATGAGGGCTCTTGCCGCCTCAAAGTTGTATTGAATCTAATCAGGCTGCGGCTGTGCTTATTAGCTTCCAGGATATGCATCAGGCAGAGGAGCAGCTAAATGACACCAGGAGGAAGCACTGTATCCGGAATGTGGCACCCTCATTCAGAAGCGTGGAATAAAAAGAGGTACAGGCGTAGATTAAAAACCTCTGGCCTAACCAGGTAGTGGTGCAGTGGATAGCACGTCAGACTAGGATGCAGAGGGACCCAGGTTCAAATCCCCAAGGTCACCAGCTTGAGCGCAGGGTCAGGGGCTTGAGCATGGAATCATGGACATGACCCCATGGTTGCTGGCTTGAGCCCAAGGTCGCTGGCTTGAGCAGGGGGTCACTTGCTCTGCTGTATCCCCTCAGTCAAGGCACATGTGAGAGCAATCACTGAACAACTAAGGAGCGGCAATGAGGAATTGATGATTCTTATCTCTCTCTCTCCCTCCCTGCCTGCCTGTCTGTCCCTGTCTCTCACTAAAAACAAAAACTTCTGAAGTATATCGCCCCATTACAGGGCATAGGCCTCCTCAGATTCTGATTCAAACAAGCCAACTATAAAAACATCATTGCCTGACCAGGCGGTGGCGCAGTGGATAGAGCGTCGGACTGGGATGCGAAAGACCCAGGTTTGAGACCCCAAGCTCGCCAGATTGAGCATGGGCCCATCTGGCTTGAGCAAAAGCTCGTCAGCTTGGACCCAAGGTCGCTGGCTCCAGCAGGGGTTGCTCGGTCTGCTGAAGGCCCGCGGTCAAGGCACATGTGAGAAAGCAATCAATGAACAACTAAGGTGTTGCGATGGCAACGAAAAACTAATGATTGATGCTTCTCACCTCTCTCCGCTCCTGTCTGTCTGTCCCTATCTATTCCTCTCTCTGACTCTCTCTCTGTCCCTGAAAAAATAAAAATAAATTTAAAAAGAAAACATATCATTGAACCCAGTCAAAATCAGAGGGACAGAAAGCAGAATGATGACCTGGGGGTAGAGGTGATAGAAAGTTAGTGTTTAATGGGGACAGAGTTTTAGTTTTGCAAGATAAAGAGAGTGCTGAAGATGGATGGTGGGGATTGTTTGTCAACAGTGTGAATGTACTTAATGCCACTGAACTGTACAATAAACATCAGTTAAGGTGGTAAACTGTATATATATTTTACCACAATTAAAAAATTGGGGAAGCCTGACCAGGCGGTGGCGCAGTGGATAGAGCATCGAACTGGGATGCGGAGGACCCAGGTTTGAGACCCTGAGATCGCCAGCTTGAGCGCAGGCACAACTGGCTTGAGCAAAAAGCTCACCAGCTTGGACCCAAGGTCGCTGGCTCCAGCAAGGGGTTGATCGGTCTGCTGAAGGCCCGTGGTCAAGGCACATGTGAGAGAGCAATCAATGAACAACTATGGTGTTGCAACGACAACGAAAAACTAATGATTGATGCTTCTCATCTCTCTCTGTTCCTGTCTGTCTGTCCCTATCTATCCCTCTCTCTGACTCTCTCTCTCTGTCTGTGTAAAAAGTAAATAAATAAATAAAACTAAAAAAAAAATTGGGGAAAAAAAATACCACTGAAATATAAGACATTTGAATACTGACTTTGAATATGGTATATATGTGCAGTGAGTAAGATGTTTTTCTGTTAATACTGAAGTATTCATCGGTGAGATCAGATACCACCTGCGATTAACTCGGAAATATTTTTGTCCTCCACAAAGATAAAGAAGTAGAAGTGGGGAAAGAGGCTTAATGAACAAAACAGACGTGCTCATAGGATGGGATTGAAGTCGGTGATGGATATGTGGTGGTTTGTTGCATGCATGTCCCTCCTTGGGTATATGTTTGAAGTTTCCATAATGAAAAATTAAATTCTTGAACACTAAGAAAAGCATAAGCCAGAAATAAATTGATTTTAGGATCAGGCAGACCTGGGTAAAGACCTGCCTATGTTCTTTCTCTAAGACTCTCTGTCCACCATATGAGGATGCCTAATCTCTTAGGTCTGAAGCTTCTCACAGACGATTTTTGCCAAGGGCCTAGCACATGGAGGGTGGGGGACACACGGAGTGAGCTGTAGGACCCCTCCCTTACCTCACCCCCAGAGTCACTGACAGCGTGTTGTGTTTCAGCAATTTGTGACCCTGAAGAACGTGGCCATGGACTTCACTTTGGAGGATTGGGAGCAGCTGGGGCTCGACCAGGGGGACCTGTTCTGGGACATGGCACTGGACAACTACCAGAAGCTCTTCTTGCTGAGTGAGTATGCACCCCTGCCTGGTGATTACCCACACCTCCCCATCACCCACAGGATGGACTGCCACCTCCTGAACATCTCGCTCCAGTGTTATCGTGCTCAGCTGGCTGATTCTACCCTCTAGGGGACAGTGGCAATGCCTGGTGACCTTTTTGATTGTCACATCTGGAGGGGTTGGGGGTGCTCCTTGCACCTAGTGGGTAGAATCCAGGGAAGCTGCCACACCGAGAATGCAAGGACAACCCCCACAACCAAGGATTACCTGACCCCAAATGCCAGCAGTGGCAGGTGGCCAACGAGCTGAGCCAGCGCCTGCTGTCACCATGGCTTCAGCAGCCTTTTCCTCTTTGTCGTCAGAGCGTGATTCCTCATGAAGACCTTGGGGTCTTCACCTTTGCTCTCCCCTCTGCCTAGAAGACTCTTGCCCCTTGCCTGCCTCGGGGCTTTCCTAAGACTGAAATTATAACCCCATTAGCACTCCCTATCTCCTGCTTAGCTTGTCACTGCTACTTCCTTTTCTGACTGCTCCTTTTACGATCTGTCTCCTTCTGCCAGATGGAAGCTTCCTGTGGGCACCTGTGCCCTTCGCTGGTGTACTCCAGCATCCACAACAAACAGTATTTACTACGGGGACTCTGTAAATGGTTCCTAAATTAATGAATAGTGGAAAACGCTGTGTCAGGAGCCAGGTCCTAATCTGGGAGCCCTTAGAATTCTCTCCTTTAATCTTCTAGTCACCCCATGAGGAAGTTTGTCCTGATTTTGCTGAGCATTATTAAACAGGCTCAGCGAGGGGAAGTCATTTTCGCAGCTGTGTTCAGGTTTCCAGGGCCACCCCCAAGTTTGGTGATTTACTAAGAGGACATGTAGGACCCAGGATATAGCTGTGCTCATGCCATGATCCCTTAAAGCGAAAGGATGCACAGTACAATTAGCACAGGAAAAGGGCATCTGGGGTGAAGTCCAGGGAGACTGGTTCCAATTTCCGGAGCCCTCTCCCTGTAGAGTCCCACAGGACATGCTTAATTCCCCCAGCAAGGAGGCGTGACCACGTGTGAAATGTTACTTACAAGGGATATTCATAGAGACTCCACATCTGGAGTTTTTACTGAGGACTGGTCATGTAGGCACCTTCTACTTGGACCGTACCAAAATTTCAGACACTCAGAAAGAGTGTCTGAACAGGTGTTCAGCCAAGCAGTTTGGGCACAGGAAACTCCTCTGATTGGGTGGAGAGTGCTGGAACCCTCCTGAAATCCAGGTTCCCAGACACTAGCCAAGGGCAGCCTTGCAAGCAGACCTTTCCAAGAAGGGCGGGCAACCTGTTCTGTTAGCTGCTTCCACCAGGCTGTGACCACCAGCGTCGCAAAGTGGCAAGTGGCACAGCTGGACTCTGGTTGGGACCTGGGCAGCTCCAGGGCCCCATCTCCATATCCCTGGCCCCTCATCGGGATCATTTCCCGTTCTCTAGGTCCTTAGTTCTTTCTTTTTCAAAAACAGAAGAAGAATTTATTTCAAAAGATGAAAAAGGAGACGATTATATATGGGAAATTATATTTGATGTCATTTTATCACGTTGGGACAGATTTTCTCCAAACTGTACTCACTGTGTGCTATCGAAGCAGCTTAGAGGAGGCCCAATCTCAGTGTCTTTTTAATTTTCTTTTTCTTTTTTTTAGAGACAGACACAGAGAGACAGGAAGGGAAAGAGATGAGAAGCATCAACTTCTAGTTGTGTCCCTTTAGTTGTTCGTTGATTACTTCTCGTACATGCCTTGACCAGGGGGGTCCAGCTGAGCCAGTGAACCCTTTCAAGCCAGCAACCTTTGAGCTCAAGCCAGTGACCATGGGATCATGTCTATGATCCCACTCTCGAGCCAGCCACTTTGGGATTTTGAACCTGGGTCCTTCAGCATCCTAGGTTGACGCCCTATCCACTGTGCCACCACCAGTCAGGTTCTCTTGTTCAGTTTTTAAACTCTAGTCCAGAGTAGAAATATGTTTCCTTTGACTCGCCTGCACATCTGTGTCTGTATATGAAGAGGGTATTAGTTTCATTGGCTGCTCCTACAAATGCTACAAATGTAATGTCTTTTTTCTTTTTTCTTTACAGGGACAGAGAGAGAGTCAGAGAGAGGGATAGATAGGGACAGACAGGAACGGAGAGAGGTGAGAAGCATCAGTCATCAGTTTTTCGTTGCTGTTGCGACACCCTAGTTGTTCATTGCTTTCTCACATGTGCCTTGACCGTGGGCCTTCAGCAGACCGAGCAACCCCTTGCTGGAGCCAGCGACCTTGGGTCCAAGCTGGCAAGCTTTTGCCCAAGCCAGATGGGGCCATGCTCAAGCTGTCGAGCTCGGAGTCTGGAACCCGGGTCTTACGCATCCCAGTCCGACGCTCCATCCACTGCACCACCGCCTGGTCAGGCCAAATGTAATGTCTTAAAACAACACTTAATTCTTGGTCCTGGCCGGTTGGCTTAGCATTAGAGCATTAACCCGGTGTGTGGAAGTCCCAGGTTCTTTTCCCGCCCAGGGCACACAGGAGAAGCGCCAATCTACTTCTCCACCCTTCCCCTCTCCTTTCTCTCTCTCTCTCTTTTCCCCTCCCAGAGCCAAGGCTCCATTGGAGCAAAGTTGGCCCCGGCACTGAGGATGGCTCCATGGCCTCCGCCTCAGGCGCTAGAATGACTCAGATTGAAGCGGAGCAATGCCCCAGAGGAGCTGAGCATCACCCCCTGGTGGACATGCCAAGTGGATTCTGGTCGGGGCATGCAAGAATCTGTCTGACTTCCTCCCCACCAGCCCACCCCTGCTTCTCACTTTGGAAAATACAAAACAAACAAACAAACAAAAACAATACTTATTTTTATAGCTCTTCAGGTCAGAAGTTTAAAATGGGCTGGACAGGGCTAAAATCAAGGTGTTGGCAGTGCTGATTCTAGGGGAGAATCTGTTTCCTTGCCCCTTTTCACCTTCTAGAAGCCTTCTGCCTTGCTTGGCCCCTTCATCTTCAAAGCCAGCAGTGGCCTTTCCTCCACTGTAGTATATCCCTGGATTATGACTGCTCCCTTTCTTAAGGAAGTTTGGGGAGGGCAGTGTGCAGGACTATCTAACCTCTAGGACTCCAACATCATCTATCACCGGGCCCAACCCATCGAGGCCTTGTGTGATGTGTGTGTGGTCCACAGGTGAATGAGTGAATTGTGAACCGGGCAAGCTCTGCTCATCCTTTGAGCTGTTGCAAGTTCTGTGTCCATAGTCCCTGTTATAGCTCCGATCAGCCTGGATTATGATGTCTCTGAGTCCCTCTCTTCCACTGGACCAGGAACCCTGTAGGGTAGGCATCCCCGGAGTCACCCAGTGCAGCATCTGGCCTGACAGGAGTGTGTGCTGGATAAAGCACTGAACAGTCAGGAGAGCCAGAAGTTTCCTGCTGAGCAGCTGTGTGGTCCTCCACATCGTGGTCAGTGACAATACTGTTCTCTCCCTGCAGACCCCCTCCGACCCAACCTGACCTCCAATCCAGATGGTGGGGAACAGCTAGAGACCCTGGGGAGAGGAAGTCCTGAAGTCGCAGACCCTGGTGAGTGGGTGGGGAAGGGCTGCTAGCACCTCCTGGGGGGGGGGGGGAGGAGTATGAGGGCATGGCTCTGTGCCTTTCGCCCTCATGTGGTATGTGTCTACTCAGTAATTGGTAGCCTAGGCTTCTAGGCTTCAGTCTTTGACAAGCTAACTTCTGTCCCTTTGTCCCAACAGGGATCAGGACCCTCATTCTGCATGCCCACTTTGTGTCTGTCTACCTCAGCATTCAGCATGTGGCTGTCCTAGTACTTTTCCTTGGTTCCCTCCTTGATCCTTCCCAACTCAGCAGGGGAAGCCTTCCATTCCCCAAGTTGGTCTCCATTTTCCTGCCTCATGACCCCTGAGGCCTGTGGATACCCTGGTCTACTTGTTTTGACCCCTTTGCACAGACCTCCTTCCTGGCCCACGAAGCACAACTCAAGTCTGGGCATTTGCTCTGCCCTTTCCCAGGCCATAGCCCCCCCACCTCCCCCCAAGGGAAGTCAGGTTAAGCAGCGAAGATTCCCTGGTATGATGCTGGTCACAACATCCCTAGTTGGAGAAAGAATAGGCAGGGGCCTTTCCTGGGTCATGAGGTGTTTCTCATGGTTTGCTTGTTAATGGGAGAAGGGCTCCTGAACCAGAAACCGTGGAGTAGTGGCTACATGGCTTGGTTAGAATGCAGCTCCATTCTTGGCTCACCTCAGGAGCTCGTGAGTGTGAGTCCTCTGCAGCTGCCTGTAGTGTTTTCACACAGGTGACTGACCCAGGCACAGATTTCTGCTGCCTTGGATTTCTGTTTCTGCCACTTCAACCAAAGGCCATATCTGAGCATGTGGAGTAAACATATCCTCCATGGTAACAATTGTATGACATTGTTATTATTTATATCTCTTGACCCTTGATCAGTGTACTTCTCTAGGAAGTAGGCCTCAGCCAAGGAGGGTGATGGTAGAGAGGACTGCTCAGAGGTCGCTGCCAACTGCCCTGTGGAAGCCCTGTGGTTGCCCAGCTTCTGTCTTAACTGTCTTGGACATGGGTTCCCTGTTTCCTGTGATGCAGGTTCTAGCTGGATCACCATTTTGGCCTCTTCTCTTCATCCCCTTGATGGACAGGCTTGAATCAGGGCTGAATTCCTGTTCTCTCTCTTCTCTGTATCCTTACCCTGCAGCTCCTGTCTTTTCAGCCTGGGGAACAGAAACATTTATATTTTCTCTCTTTCAGACACTGCTGAGGCCAAGATCTTGCCTCGGCCGCAGGAATTCTCAGAAGGACTCTTTCAGGAGCTTACGGAGACGTTTTCTAAAGATAGCCTTGGAAACTCCAACTTAGGAGAAGCCTGCATAGGTGAGAGCTGGTTAGATAGTTTTCTGGAAGATCCAGAAGGTCTTCTGAGCTCTGACATCACCAACAAGGAAAGTCCCACAGATTGCAAGAGTTGTGAACTTGAGAGCAGCCTCACTCCTGAGTCCCTCCTTTTCACAGGAGAGGATTCCCTGATCCATGATCTTTCTGAGAAGAGCCTGATGCCAGCTAAGTCTCAGGAATGTAGGAATGATTTTGGCTCCCACTTAGACCAGAATCAGCAGGATACTGTCCAGGAAGAAGTGAAACCATATAAATGTAGTGAATGTGGGAAGAGCTTCAGCCGGAGCTGCCATCTTATCCAGCACTGGATTATTCATACGGGGGAGAACCCAACTGGGAATCAAGAGTATGAGAATGGTTTCAACCAGAGTTCTCACCTTTTTATACATCCACTGACTCACGCAGGCTACAAATTCTATATGTGCAACGAATGTGGGAAGACTTTTAGTCAAAACACACACTTCCTGTGGCATCAGAAAAGTCATGCTGGAGAAAAAATATGTAAGAGCCAAGACAGTGACCATCCATCAGGTCATGGCTTTCAGCTTGCTGAGCAGCAGAAAACCCACAGAGGTGGTAAATCCTACAAGTGTAATGAGTGTGGCAAGAGTTTCAGGCAAACCTTTCATCTGACTCAGCATCAGAAAACCCACACTCGGAAACGCTATGAATGTGCCAAATGTAAGGCCACCTTCAGCTTTAACAAATACCTCCTCCGACATCAGAAAATTCATGCTGCAGAAACTACCTCTCAGTGTCAGGAATGCGGGAAGACCTTCAGGCAGAACTCATCCCTCATAAGACATCAGTCTCTTTACACTGGAGAAAAGCCTTATAAGTGTGATGATTGTGTGAAACCCTTCTGCCATATCTTAACCCTAAAGAACCACCAGAGGATTTACAGTAGAGAAAAGTCTTATGAATGTAGTGAATGTGGGAAAGCCTTCTACCGGAACAGTCACCTGAATGAACATCAGAGGATTCATACAGGCTACAGGCCCCACAAATGTAATAAATGCGTCAAGAGTTTCAGTCGGCCTTCACACCTGATTCGACACCAGTCTGTCCATGCGTCAGAAAAGCCCTACAGCTGTGCCGAATGCAAGGAGACCTTCAGCCATAATGAACGCCTTGTTCAACACCAAAAAGTTCATGTGATGGAAACCCGCTATGAGTGTCAGAAGTGTGGTGAGCACTTCACTTGCAACTCAACCCTAACTTGCCACCAGAGTGTTCACAACCAAGAAAAACAAGGACTTGATGAGAGTGGAAAGCTCTTGAATCAAAACCTAGAACAGAAAGAGCATCCAAGGATTGGCAAGAAGAACTTTGAGTGTAACAAATGCAAGAAAACCTTCAGCTGCAGCAAATACTTGACTTGGCATAAGAGGCTTCACACCAGGGAGAAACCCTATGAGTGTAACCAGTGTGGGAAAACCTTTGGCCAAAGTACACAGCTCATTTGCCACCAGGTGATCCACTCTGGAGTGAAGCCATATAAATGTGGGGACTGTGGGAAGGCCTTTATCCGCAGAACCTCCCTCATCAAACATCAGGGCATCCACAAGAATGAGTACCCCTTTAAGTGCAGTGAATGTGGAAAGATCTTCAGCCAAAGTGCTTGTTTCTCAGAACATCAGTTAATTCACACTGCAGAGAAGTCCTTTAAATGTAATCAGTGTGACAAAGTCTTTTCTCACAGTAACTACCTTATTCAGCACCAGAGAACTCATACCGAAAAGACATCCTTTGAGTGTAATGAATGTGGGAAAACATTCAGACACAGCTGGCACCTTTCTAAGCATCAGAGAGTTCACACAAGTGAGAAACCTTATAAATGTGGTGACTGTGGGAAAACTTTCAGGCAGAATGCTCTACTCATTCGACATCAGAGAGTTCACACTGGAGAAAAGCCTTACTTTTGTCGGGAATGTGGGAAAGCTTTCAGCCAGAGCTCATATCTTTCTGTTCACCAGAGAGTGCACACCGGGGAAAAGCCCTACCAGTGCACTGAATGTGGTAAAGCCTTTTCCCAGAAAGCAAATATGAGGCAGCATGAGAGAATTCACACAGGCGAGAAGCCTTATATCTGTGATGTGTGTGGGAAAGCCTTTGGCGTCAGCACCCACCTCAGTCAGCACCAGAGAATTCACACCCAAGAGAAACCATATCAGTGTCAACACTGTCAGAAAGCCTTTCGTTGCTACTTAGGTCTCCGCAGACATCAGCAGGTTCACGCTCAAAAGTAACAAGTAACAATACTACCTGTGGCCATTAAGTGGCAGCAGGACTGGACATTTAAAGCCTAAAGTTGAGACCATCATAAGTCCATCCTCCCCTTGCAAAATACATATTTTTATTAATAAAGGCTAGTTAGAAAATGTGCACACAAGTTCAATGAAAACACAAAAGAAGCTGTATAGCATCCAAATTCAGAAGTAGACTCTGGAGCCAATCTGCTGAGTTAAATCTCACCTCTGCCATTGCTACCTAAGTGACCTACAGAGAGTCAAACCTCTCAGGGCCTCAGTATCCTCACCTGTAAACAGGTAAAATAATAGCTGCCAATCTCAGAGGGTGAGGTGAGGATAAATAGATGTAAAGCACTTAGAACTAAGTGCCCAGCACATAGTAAATGCCAAATGTGAGCTCTGCATACGTATCATACAAGGTCTAGCAACCTTTATTCTCTATTTACAGTTAATATTCTTATTAATATTCTACCTGGCTTTAATTTTTCAAAAATGCCTTTGGCTTTATTTGGTTCCCCAAACCCAGCACATTAATCTTTTTTATTATCTTTTTTTAAGACACATTCACATACCACATTTTCCCATAATCTTTCTGTGTTTAAAGTTGTTGATTATACCAGTATTTTTCAACAGCTGATCCACCAGAAGTTTTGTTTGTGCCTGTCTGAAAGTTAACCTCCCTGATGTTGTACAAGAGCGGTTAACTCTGGCGGACCAGCACGAAATTTCTGGAGGACTAGCATTGGTTCATGGACCAGCAATTGAAAACCAATGGGTTATACAATACGAAACCTAATTTGTCACAGGAGTTAACAGCAGAATTCAGTTAGGAAAGCTGTACTGGGTATAGTTACAGTTAACACTACAGAGAGTGAGCTTGGTGATGAAAATTGTGAATGACTGCTGAGATGTTCATGCACCTTTTGTCCAAGCTAGCCACTCACCAGTAGATTTGCTAGGCACCAGGACAGGGAATGTTGATATGGTAAGCCTCACCTCTGCTTCAAAGTTTCTGGAATCCAAGGAAAATGGATGGTTCCATTTTTACAGGGAGTGCTGTTTGTTGTCCAGTGACATCTTAAAATGCCACATGCTGTCATGTCATCAAGTTCTGGAGCCGCTGAGGATTGTTGGGAGAGCCCAGTGAGGAAATGAGCTTTTCTGTTGGAGCTGTCTAGTCAACAGCTTGCCTTGGCCGGGCCTGTTCTACAAAAGAGACTCAAGTTGTGGAACCACACAGCCTGCTGCCTCTTCATGGCCTCTCATCTCTGGGGTCTTGTGCCCTACCCACTAAAGGAACAAGTCACACATTTGCTGAAGCACAAACAGTCTTATGAAGACATTGGACACTTAATATCTTTCATATTATTGGCACTCAAAAAGTTTACGAGTATGTGCCCTGTGCTCTTGGGCTTTTTAAAATTTGCACCTTGAGTTCTGCTGGTTGATTTGTTGTTGACACTGGGGAATTAATGGTGAATCACTGGGCCTACTGCACAGTGGGGAGCATACTGGTTTTTTATTTATTGGGATGACAGTGGTTCTCAAAACCGTAAGGTTTCAAGTGTACAACTCAACACCATCTGCACACTGCATCGTGCACTGTCTGCCGCGAGCAGTCTCTTTCCACCCCCATTTTCCTTACTTTGCCCTTCTCTGCCTACCTCCACCCTTTTCCTCTGGATTTTGCCATCATGTTGCCTGTGTCTATGTGCTTATTGGTTTTCTAATGGCCAAAATGTTCAAGTCCCTGTACGTGGTTCCTGCTTTTGAAACTCTGCCCAGTCTGGGCAGCAGACCTTTTATACACCAGAGGGGAGAAGTCAAATTGAGAAGTGTGTTCAATGAGGAATTTTGATACCAAACAGGACAGAGACCCTGTGGAAAATCAGTAGCCATGGTGGGGGATGGGGATAGTTTCTGTAACTAATGACATGTTGCTGTGGGCCAGGGTATAAATGCCCTTTTGTGTGTATGTTGGTTTTCTGATTAAAGTTTTGAGACCAAAAGTGTTGGTTTCTTTTCTCAGCCTGGTGCCACACAGCTGGCCAGATAGTGAGCTTTCAGAATCCCTGCCTGCCAGTTTTCATGTTCTAGTGTGGGAGGGATTGCATTAGTGAAAACCATCTCTTTAAGAGGGCAGTTAAGTCTGTTTTCCTAAAGATGGGGAGAGGAACAACACAATTTTAGCTCATCTTAATTAAATATTTTGCTCTGTTGGTGTTTAATTCTCCCCCCCCTTTTATTTTTACTGAGAAAAGATAATAGTTTTCCTGCTCATGGTAGTGACATAAAATCCTCTTTTTTTTTTTTTTTTTACTTTTTTTTTTTTTTTCTTTTTATTCTATTCATTTTAGAGAGGAGACACAAAGTGAGAGAGAGAGAAAGAGAGAAAGGGGGGAGGAGCTGGAAGCTCAACTCCCATATGTGCCTTGACCAGACCAGTGCAGGGTTTTGAACTGGCGACCTCAGTGTTCCCAGGTCGACGCTTTATCCACTGCGCCACCACAGGTCAGGCCTATAAAATCCTCTTTAAAGCCTGACCTGTGGTGGCGCAGTGGATAAAGCGTCAGCCTGGGAACACTGAGGTCGCCAGTTCAAAACCCTGCACTGGTCTGGTCAAGGCATATATGGGAGTTGATGCTTCCAGCTCCTCCCCCCTTTCTCTCTCTCTCTCTCTCTCTCTCTCACTCTGTGTCTCCTCTCTAAAATGAATAAAATAAAAATAAATTTAAAAAAAAGAAATGCTAATTTAAAAAAAAAAAAAATCCTCTTTAAAAATAAATTGAGGCTCTGGCCAGTTGGCTCAGTGGTAGAGTGTCAGCCCAGGGTGTGGAAGTCCCAGGTTCAATTTCCCAATCAGGGCACACAGGAGAAGTGCCCATCTGCTTCTCCACCCTTCCCCTCCTCTCTTTGTCTCTTCTCCCACAGCCAAGGCTCCATTGGAGCAAAGTTGGCCCAGGTGCTGAGGATGGCTCCATGGCCTCCACCTCAGGTGCCAGAATGGCTCCGGTCGCAAAAGAGCAACGCCCCAGATGGGCCAAGCATTGCCCCCGGGCATGCTGGGTGTATCCTGGTTGGGCACATGTGAGAGTCTGACTGCCTCCCCGCTTCTAACCGGAAAGATACAAAATAAAAATAAAACCACAACAAAAATAATAAATTGTCCCTGGCCAGTTTGCTCAGTAGATAGAGTGCTGGCTCAGTCCTGGGTTTGATTTGATCCCTGGTCAGGGCACACAAGCAACCATTTCCTTCTCTTCCCCTCTCCCCCTTCTCTCAAATCATGCTTTACCATTCTAGTGCAGTCCTAATCAAGGATAAAGCATGGGCAGCATGGTATTTACTCTTCTCCACAAAGACATGGTAGGCCTCAGACTTGGGCAATAATTTTAGCTGGAATTTAATATTTTGTTCTGTTGGTATTTAATTCTTCCCCTTCTTGACTGACAAAAGTTTCTAGTTTCCGAGATCATGGTAGTAATAGTGATAGAAAGTCCTCTAAAAAAACTGATTGTCCCTGGCCATTTGCTCAGTGGGTAGAATGTTGACCCAGTGTATGGACATCCCAGGTTCAATACCCAGTCAGGGCACACAAAAAGTGGCCATTTGCTTCTCTTAGCCTCCCTCTTCCCCTTCTCTCCCTCTTTCTGTCCAATAGCTGGTGCCTTGATTGGTTTGAGGATCAGCCCCAGGTGCTGAGGATAGCTCAGTTGGTATGAGTGCATTGGCCTCGGGCACTGAAAAGCTCAGTGCCCTAGATGGGCGTTGCCCAGTGGATCCTGGTCTTGGTGCATGTGGGAGTCTCATTATCTCCCCTCCTTAGAGATAAGAAATAAAACTAATAAATAAGGAAATAAATTTATTTAGGCCCTGGCTGGTTGTTCAGTGGATAAAGTGGATCCAGCATGCCAGATGTCACAGGTTTGACCTCCGGTCAGGGTATGTATGAGAAGCAATGGGTACACAATTGAACGTAACGATTAAGTGAAACAAGTTGATGCTTCTCTCCCCCTTTCAAATCAATGGGGAATTTTTTAAAAAACTGATTTAAGGGCAAAATATGTAAACGGACATAAAGGGAAGATACGTGGTACACATGTACAACAAAAATAGAGAGTGGTATATAATTGAATGAGGTTTGAGGAACACTGAGCTAACTAAAGCCTAGCACCCCTGACTAGCCTGCTGTATCAGGATGAACTAGACTATATTGTGGCAACACAGTTAAGTATCAAATCTTGGTGGCTGAAGAGAACAAAGGTGGTTTTGCTCACTCACACTACATGCCCACTGGGTTGGCAAGGCCTGCGGACAGTGTGGGTGGCTAGCTCCGTCCTATCCATCAAAGAGACCAGGGTTCAGCTCCACTAGTTAGAACATGTGGCCTTGGTTACCACAGCAGGAAAAGGAGAAAGCTGGAAGCTATCCCAGTAGTCTGTTAGTGCCTCAACCTGAAAGTGCTGCCATTCATGTCCCCTTGGTCAAAACTAGTCATGTTGGCCCAGTAGAAGAGAGGGGGATGTTGGTGGTCTCGGTAATGTTTTTAGCGCCATAAGTACTTTCTTGAAGACTTTCTGATGATATTGGGGAAGGCTCATGATGTAATAAGTGATAAAAGCAGATCAGCCTTTAGAAGATTTCCAAATAAAAATAATTGTGATTATAGAAAAAATAAGGTGAAGGAAATTCACCAAAATCTTAAAATGAGTATTTTTTTTAATTTTTTTTTTAATTTCTTTTTATTGTATTCATTTTAGAGAGGAGACACAAAGTGTGAGAGAGAGAGAGAAAGAAAGAAAGAGAGAAAGGGGGGAGGAGCTGGAAGCATCAACTCCCATATGTTCCTTGACCAGACCATCGCAGGGTTTTGAACTGGCGACCTCAGTGTTCCCAGGTCAATGCTTTATCCACTGCGCCACCACAGGTCAGGCTTTAAATTTTTTTTAAACTTTTTTATTTTATTCATTTTAGAGAGGAGACACAGAGTGGGAGAGAGAGAGAGAGAGAGAGAGAGAGAGAGAGAGAGAGAGAAAGTGGGGAGGAGCTGGAAGCATCAACTCCCATATGTGCCTTGACCAGACCAGTGCAGGGTTTTGAACTGGCAACCTCAGTGTTCCCAGGTTGACGTTTTATCCACTGCGCCACCACAGGTCAAGCGAACGAGTATTTGTTTTTGAGGTAAATAAGTTTCTTTCTCGTACTTTGTGGTATTTCCTAGACTTTCCACAATGGCCAGGTACCATTTAGTTACAGAAGTAATGCATGATTACATTCTTTTGAAAAGAACCTGGCTTGTGGTGGCACAGTGGATAAAACGTCAACTTGGAATGCTGAGGTCACTGGTTCGAAACCCTGGGTTTGCCTGTTCAAGGCACATACAGGAAGCAATCAATGAACATCTAAAGTCAAGCAACTGTAAGTTGATACTTCTCACTCTCCCCCTGTACCTCTCTCTGTAAAATCAATAAATAAAACCTTAAAAAAAAGATTCCAGCAATATACAAATGTTTAGAGCAAAACAAAAGTCCCTCTTTTGTATCCACAGAAGCACCCTGAAGGTAACCCCTTGTACCCAGTACATTGGGGTGCTATAGAAGAGGTATGTCTAAATGCCTTTCTACAGTCTGGAAAGTGCCAGTCCCACTTAGTTTCTTTCCTTCATTAAAAGTAACGCCCTACTTTTCAGCACTACCCTTGGCTCATTATAAGCACTCAACACATTTTATAACTATAAATTTGAATTATTTATTTTGTAAGATTAAAGTTTATTGCCTGGGAGCCCTAGCGCTTAACTCTGACCTTAACGCAACACCTAGCATAATTCATTTAAAAATGTGTTAATAATAAAGCAATAATGGTAATAACACTGGGGAACAATTTTTTTCATTTTCTGTTGCATGATGTTTTAGAACTGTTTCTATATATTTCTGCATCGCTGATTCCAAATCTGAAATACGTGGGTTTCTTGGTGCATGCTCTAGTTTTTATGCAATTTTAATTTCTTTTTGTTACAGTTAATGGCATGCATTGGTTTTTAAATTTGAGTTAAAGGGCAACAACTCTTGGATTGAACATAATCACAAGGCAATTAATGTTTTACAAACATCACTTTTACATAATTGTAGTTGTTTTTAAATGTAAAACATTATTATCTGATAAAAACACCCTCTTATTTTGTTTTAAGATTGAATCATGCCTGACCAGGCGCTGGCGCAGTGGATAGAGCATTGGGCTGGGATGCGGAAGGACCCAGGTTTGAGGCCCCAAGGTCGCCAGCTTGAGCGCGGGCCCATCTGGCTTGAGCAAAAGCTCCTCAGCTTGGACCCAAGGTCGCTGGCTCCAGCAAGGGGTTGCTTGGTCTGCTGAAGGCCCGCGGACAAGGCACATGTGAGAAAGCAATCAATGAACAACTAAGGTGTTGCGACGGCAATGAAAAACTAATGATTGCCTGACCTGTGGTGGCGCAGTGGATAAAGCGTCAACCTGGGAACACTGAGGTCGCCAGTTCAAAACCCTGCACTGGTCTGGTCAAGGCACATATGGGAGTTGATGCTTCTAGCTCCTCTCCCCTTTCTCTCTCTCTCTCTCTCTCTCTCTCACTCTGTCTTCTCTCTAAAAAAAAATGAATAAATTTTAAAAAAAACCTTAAAAAAAACACAAAAAAACTAATGATTGATGCTTCTCACCTCTCTCCGTTCCTGTCTGTCCCTATCTATTCCTCTCTCTGTCTTCGAACTCTCTGTCTTTGTAAAAATAAATAAATAAATAAAAAGAGGCTATTAATAGTTCCTGCCTCTTGGCATTCATATTTGTGGTTCCCTCTGTCTGTAATGTTCTTTCGCTTGCACTTCTTTTGGAAACTACTTTTCTTGTAAGTACAAGATCTTTGTCTTTAAATTTTATTTTTCAATTACAGTTACATTCAATGTTATTTTATATTAAGTTTGGATGTATAGCATAGTGGCTAGACAATTATATACTTTACCACTCGTTCCCCCAGATAGTAAGAACAAGCTCTTACACCCATTCCTGTAGGAAACTTTCTCCTATTCCCACCCTGCCCAGTTGGAGTCGGCAACTCTCCCAGGGTTCCCACAAGAATGTTCCAGAATCCTAGTGTGGACAGTTTAATAATTGGTGTAATTATTTGGTGACTGTCTCTCCTGCTCCATACTCTGTGAGATCTCTGGGAATCCTCATCACACTATAACTGATGCATAATTTAATTATCCATTTACTGTGTTGTGCATTGCTCTCAGGAAATTCCCAAGAAGTTAACAGTGGCTGGACCAGGAGCGTTAAGACATTTTAAAATCCACATTTTAAAACGACACTGCTACCCAAGCAAAAAAAGCACTTCGCAACCAGCAGCTTGCAAACTCCAAGTCAGAACCTCTCCTGGAGCGAGCAACTGTGGTGTGGCCACCTTTTTCTATTTTTGTTGTTATTTTCCGTTTTTTGGCAATCAATTTAAGTGAGCGTGAAGACGAGCATCTTTTTTTTTTTTTTTAAGACGAGCATCTGATGCGTTTGGTAGTAGCCCCGCCCCCAGCCAGGCGTTGGTAACGGTGCTGACGTCATACGCACTCGGAGAGACGTTGCCAAGACGACTAGCTTCTGCCATTCCAGGGAAGTGCGCCTGCGTGTGGCAAGGAAGGGGGTGGGCAGGAGGCGATGAAGAGGCCGGAAACTACCCTACCCAGAATCCTCTTGGTTGGAATTGGGTTTATTCAAGAGGTTTGAGCCTCTTCTGCACTTCTTCAAAACTTCTACATTCATATTGTAATAACTATGTATGGGGCCACTAGAAATATGGAGGGAACACTTTTTAACTTTTATTTATTGAAGGGAGGGACAGAAACATTGATCTGTTTCTGTATGTGTGACCGGGAATCCGGCAGGCAACCTCTGTGTATGGGTACGATGCTTTAACCAACTGAACTGTTGGGCGGAGGGGGGTGGAAACGACGACAACACTTTTTAAAGTATATCATTGTCGCCTGACCAGGCAGTGGCACAGTGGATAGAGCGTCAGACTGGGATGCGGAAGACCCCCGAGCTTGCCAGCTTGAGCGTGGGGTCCATCTGGCTTGTGCAAAAGCTTGCCAGATCTTGGACCCAAGGTCGCTGGCTCAAGCAAGGGGTGGCTTGGTCTGCAGAACGCCCGCGGTCAAGGCACATGTGAGAAAGCAATCAATGAACAACTAAGGTGTTGCAATGGCAACAAGAAACTAATGATTGATGCTTCTCACCTCTCTTCGTTCCTGTCTGTCCCTATCTATCCCTCTCTCTGTCCCTGTAATAAATAAACAAATAAATAAAACATTAAAAGTATATCAT
Organism: Rhynchonycteris naso; assembly: GCA_037038555.1. Classification (NCBI taxonomy): domain Eukaryota; kingdom Metazoa; phylum Chordata; class Mammalia; order Chiroptera; family Emballonuridae; genus Rhynchonycteris; species Rhynchonycteris naso. The sequence goes on along the minus strand of CM072997.1, from coordinate 247,643,230 downwards.
TATCTAACCACTTTGCTGTAAACCTGAAACTAATACAAAATAATATTAAGTGTAAACCATGATTGAAAAGAAAAAGAAAGCCTCTCCACACAAAGCGTGCTTTATCCTGCCCATAACAAAACTGGTACCTTGGCAACAGGTGGCTGAACAAAGGAAATCAAGGGTTTGGCCAATTGGAAGTCCAGCTCTACTGCACACACCTTTTACCCTTAACTAGCCTGGAATATAGTATTTAACGGATTGATTGCAGCAGGCAGAGGTTTCCGGGAGATGTAGTAAATTAGGGAGTCCAGTAAATTAGAGATCCAGCAACACTTAGATCTTCCTTTGCTAATATCTGAAATAAAATATATAACAACACCCAGTCGTATATATTTCCACGTAAACTCAGAATGATAGCGAAACATGCCTTAAGTTGGTTTTCAGTATTTGGAAAAATTAGTTGCCCACACTAATTTTTTTTTTTTTTTTTTTTTTTAAAAATTTCTTTTTATTTATTCATTTTAGAGAGGAGACACAGAATGAGAGAGAGAGAGAGAGAGAGAAAGAGAGGGAGAAAGGGGGGAGGAGCTGGAAGCATCAACTCCCATATGTGCCTTGACCAGACCAGTGCAGGGTTTTGAACTGGCGACCTCAGTGTTCCCAGCTCGACGCTTTATCCACTGCGCCACCACAGGTCAGGCTGCCCACACTAATTTAATGGAGAGATTTCACATTTGAAAAATCTGAATTTCTGGGTCCAGTTGAAAAATCTGAAGATATGAAAACACTGGTGCCGTAATTTCACCGCGGCAGCCATATGATGGAACTGGGCGTTTTCCACTCTCTATGAATGGGACCTGTAGTTCACTTCACCTATTTGGACAGAAAGATATTTGAGATTTCAATTTCAGACCCTGGGGAAACCTGCCAAGCTCCTTTCCCTGGAAATCAAAGCCGTTTGGGTATATGGGTCAATACCTCTTTGTTGGTTTCCCATCCCTGCTCAACACTACTAGTCTTATTTGTTCAACAAATATTTACTGACTGCCTGCTTTAGGCCAAGTGTTGTGCTAGGTTAAATTCCACCTTTCTTATCAAATCCCGTCCCCCACCAAACATCCTCTTATCCAAATCCTGACTGAGATAGCAACAGTTCTGCTAGCAGTTTCAGAAACAGAAGGATACCATGTAATCCAAATCTATTTGCTTTCTGCTTTGGGCAAGAGTTCAGACAGCAAAAGATTTACATGAAAATCATCTGAATCTGTTCAGGAAGACAGAGGGAAACCTGTGTTCTCCACACTGGCCGCTGCTGTTCCTCTGCCTGACTGTCCTTTATGGTCCCACTACCGTGTCATCTTATTTTGGATGCATTTTCCCCAAAGTAGAAATGGCTGTCCCTTCAAGCCATCACTGTGGGTTTTCCATCCCTCTTGATATTTGGGTGTCCAGAGCTAAACCAATTGGGGGGAGGGTCCTCCAGTAATGATGGAGACATTGAGAAATTGTTATAGATTTTATTAAATTTCTTTTCCTTTCCCCTTACAAACCCCAAATCCGCGGCCCTACTGCAGCACGAGTTTCCGGTTTTGTCTATAAGTAATAGCCCTGGTCAGAGAGAAAAAGCCTGGAGGTTAGAAAGAGAACTTCAGGCCCCTTTATGGCACCACCAACAACAAAATCACCGAAAACCAAAACCAAAAACAAAACAAAACAAACTTCGATCCAATCATTGGCCTTATTTGGCTTAGCCAGTGACATCATGGGACTCTGGGCAGACTTCCAGGGTTCTCGGCCAATCAGTGTTGGCTCATGTGGAGGGAGGAGTGAAAAATTGGGACTGGGAGTGAGGGTAAAATGTGAAATCGAACGAAGAGTGGAAGAAGACAGAGAGGGACAGTGAGAGACACAGACACAGAGAAAGAGACTCAAAGAGAAGGGAAAGGCTGAAAGAGAGAAAACTAAGGAAAAGAGAGAAGCAGGTGCAATAGGTGAAACTGTGTCCCCCAAAAGATATATCCAAGCCCTAATCCCCAGAACCCGTGCATGTGACCTTATTTGGAAACAGGGTCTTGCAGATGTAATTAAATTAAGGTCAAATGAGATCATGCTGGATTTAGGCTGGACCCTACAATCAATGGCTAGTGTCCTCATTGGGGCTGGCAGGGGAGGGTTGAGATGTGAGACACAGAAACAGAGGAAAAAGCCGTGTGAGGACTGAGGCAGAGATTGGGGGGAAGCCATGAGCCAAGGAGTGCCAAGAATGCCAACAGCCTCCAGAAGGTAGGGGCAGTTATGGAAGGGATTCTCTCAGAACTTCCAGAAGGAACCAACAACCCTGCTAACTCCTTGATTTTGTACTTCTGACTTCCAGAATTCTAAAAGGATACACTTATTGCCTTAAGCCACCCAGTTTGCAGTCATCTGTTAAAGCGGCAGCAGGGAACTAATACACAGAGGGAGAGTGGGGAGAGAGCAGGGAGAGTTCTGTAATGGAGACTGAGAGGCAAGACAGAACTTGGTTAAGAGACTGAGGGAGAGAGAAGCAGAATTCAAGACGGGGACGCCTAGAAACGGGATAGTAGAAGACAGCGATGAAGACTAGTTGAAGACAGGGAGAGTGGTTCAGACATGGAGGAGGAGAGAGCTGGTGAAAGGTGACGGATGAAGAAAGGGAAGATGAAAGACTGAAAGGAGGTGGTAACAGGGAGACAGATTTAAAGCATCAAGACTCTGCCGGACATGTGGAATGGGAGCTGGAAACAGATCCAGAGATAGGGAGAGACCTTCAGTGAGAGGCAGAAAGAAACTGAGACAGATTCTACTTGGGGGCAAGGGAGGGAGGGAGGAAGGGAGTGGCAGATTTGTGACTGGGACAGAGGAGGGGATGAAAAAGCCCAGTGAAAGAGGCAGAGAGATGGAGAGTGTCTCAGAGGGTGAGGGGCAGGTGGAAGAGGCAGAGAGCCACTGGAGAGGGAACCAAACTGGGGATCAGCAGACAGAGAGGAAGAAACACTTGGAGGTGGAGAGAGGATGGTGAGGGCAACTCTCTCTCTCCTCTGCATTGTGTAGTCTGTGCTTGGGGCCTATGGAAATGTTATTTCAAATACTTTTAAAAGCAGGAAAAAATAATGGAACAATGAATAATCATAGTTAATAATAAACCCAGCTTAGAATATATGTCTTTTTTTTATATAAAAAATTCGGCAAGTGAGCCTGACCTGTGGTGGCACAGTGGATAAAGCGTCGACATGGGAACACTGAGGTTGCCAGTTCAAAACCCTGCACTGGTCTGGTCAAGGCACGTATGGGAGTTGATGCTTCCAGCTCCTCCCCCCTTTCTCTCTCTCTCTCTCTCTCTCTCTCTCTCACTCTGTGTCTCCTCTCTAAAATGAATAAATAAAAAAAAATTCGGCAAGTGAGTTGTTACACACTTATAATATATGTCTTTAAGCCAGCACATTAACAAAATATACTTTTTAGTATACACATATATATTTGTATATACTACATATATATTTTTATATATATGTAGTATATCTTTGTGTGTGTGTGTGTGTGTGTGTGTGTGTGTGTGTGTGTGTATGGTGTATGTTTTAATGGGGGAAGAAACCCACAAAAGCAAAAGTGCTGAGGACACAGGAAAGACATAATGTGGTCCAGGGGTGGTGTAGGCCAGAGAGAGGAGGAAGAGGAGGAGGAGGGGAGAGGGTGAAATAAATAAGCGAGAGGGAAGAGATGGAGAGAGCTAAGGAGAGACAGAGAAGAAAAGGGGAGAGAGAAAAAAAGGCTAATGGACACAGAGACAGAGACGTAAAATGACTGGGGAGGAGACTCCCAAATGACACAGTGGCCCATTCAGGGCAGTGTCATTTTTGAGGGGCTCAGTGGGGGCTTTTGGGGCCTCAGGAGAGGGCAGGGATGACTCACGAAGCCACGATGACCCCCAAGGCGAGAACAGCCAGCAACACAGACACGATGATGCCAAGCACGGCCTGGTTCCACGGGGATCCACTCTTTTCATTGTACTGCAGGGCCACGCGGGGCTGCCGGTCAGCTGGGCAGGTGGGTGACCTCCGTTACTACCCTTCCTGGGCCTTGACCACACCCAATGCCCACTCAGCAACCTGGGCCTCCTTCAGACCACTTGGCCCTCACCTCTCCTAGGGTCTCACTCTCCATTCATCCATTCCTCTAATTCTGTGTCCCAGGCTCTGTTTTAGGTGCTTGGGGTACCACTGTGAACCCACCGCTGTCCCTCAACAGCATATCACAGTGCCATCAAAGAGCCCAGCGCTAAATGCATCTCATTGGATGGGGGTGCAGGTAGGGAGGAGGACTTGGTTCGTTTGTCTGCTCAGGAACAGGAGAGGGGGCTGCAAAATGCTGACAATCTCACAATAAGATGAAAATCAACCTGCATCTTCGCTGGCGACTCTGAAGGTGGCCTTGGGAGTCCCATTCTGCATCTTCCACTTGCCCCCTCCCTCGAACTAAGCTACGCCTCTTGGGCTGACCTTCAAAACGCATCCAGAATCTGAATCACTTTTTTGGCTCCTGACCCTGTCCAGCTTCATTCTGACTCTTCTCAAGGGACCCCAGCTTCTCCTCACTGCAGTTCCCCACGTGGCAGCCAGGGACGCCAGTTAACACCTAAATCCACTCAAGTCCCTCTACCGCTCACAGTTCTCCTGTGGCTCTTCTTTCATTCAAAATAAAAGCCCAAGTCCTCATCATGTTCTACTAGCACTGCACGATCAGTCTTTATTCACTCTGCAATGCCACAGTATCTTCCTTCCTGTTGCTTAACCACGTTGGATCTTTGCACCTACTGTTCCCTCTGTCTTTTACATTGTTCCTCATGCCTGCACTTCTTCAGAGAGGTTCCCTCACTTGTACCTCTCAAATAGCACCGCCCTGCCCCCAGGGACTTTCTGTCAAACTGTTCTGTTTGTTTTCATTAAAAGCACTATTGACATCTGGGATTAGTCCATATATTTGTTCATGTATAAATATCATCTAACAGTGGGTCTCAGCTAGGGACAATTTTGTCCTTCAGGGTATATTTGGAAATGTCTGGAGGCTGGCAATGAGTATGGGGACTTTTGTGTGTGAGGTGCTACTGGTATGTAGGGGGTAGAGGCTAGGGGAGCTGCAATATACATAACAGCCTTACAGCAAAGAATTATCCAGCCCCAAGTGTCAGCAGTGCTAAGGTTGAGAAAATTTAGTCTAGACTTTCACCCCATCTAAATGTGGACTCTAGAAGACTTTTGTCTCCCATTCTACCAATCCTCAGTTTGGGGCTTTATACGGTGCTCAAAATATATGTTATAGTTAAACACCACCTTAAGGAAGCAAATAGACTAATTCCTTCCTTTCACTTGGTCAGTGTCTTGGAGAAAAAATATGTTAAGAAAAATACTTCTAGCTTGACCAGGCGGTGGTGCAGTGGATAGAGCATCGGACTGGGATGCGGAAGGACGCAGGTTCGAGACCCTGAGCTCGCCAGCTTGAGCGCGGGCCTATCTAGCTCGAGCAAAAGCTTGTCAGCTTGGACCCAAGGTCGCTGGCTTCAGCAAGGGGTTGCTCGGTCTGCTGAAGGCCTGCGGTCAAGGCACGTGTGAGAAAGCAATCAATGAACAACTATGGTGTTGCAATGGCAACGAAAAACTAATGATTGATGCTTCTCACCTCTCTCCGTTCCCGTCTGTCTGTCCCTATATATCCCTCTCTCTGACTCTTTCTCTGTCTCTTTAAAAAAAAATAAAGAAAAATACTTCTAGGCCCTGGCCAGTTGGCTCAGTGGTAGAGTGTCCACTCAGTATGTGGAAGTCCTAGGTTCAATTTCTGGTCAGGGCACATAGAAGAAGTGACTATCTGCTTTTCCTCCCCTTTCCCCCCTCCACTCCCTCTTCTTCTCCTACAACCAGGGCTAGACTGATTCTAGTGCAAAGGCCCCCAGGCACTGAGGAAGGCTCTGTGGAGCCTATGCCTCAGGTGCTAAAAATAGCTCAGTTGCAGAGCAATGGACTGAGATGGATAGAACATCAGTCCCAGCTGGGGGTTGCTGGGTAGATCCCAGTCAGGGCACATTCAAGAGTCTGTTTCACTGTCTCTGCTCCTCTCACTTAAACAGAGAAAGGAAGAGAGAGAGAGAAAGAAAACACTTCTAGATTTAAAAAGGAAGTGAAAAATCTAACCACTGAATGATCTGAGAAGTCCTTTCATTAGACTTCTGTTTGAATAAATTGGCTGAGAAAGGTATTCTAGGGATATTAGGGAAATTGGAAAGGGACTTGGCATTATTTGATATTGAAGAATTGTTATTAGGTTTGTTGAGTACTAGCAAGGGGCATAGCATAGTCATTATGTAGAAAAGGTCCTTATTCTTAGAGGTACACACTATTAATGGGTAAAATCTCAAAATTCCTGATTTCTTTTAAAACACTGTGGCAAAAAATAAGTGAACCGGCTCTGGCCAGTTGGCTCATTGCTAGAGTGTCCGCCATGTGTGTGAATGTCTCCAGTCAAACTGGTCAGGGCTCACAAAGAAAGTGACCACCCCTCCTCCTCTGTCTCCCCCCCCCTCCTCCCTCAACTGCAGCCATGGCTCGATTGGCTCGAGCAAGTTGGCCTTGGGCTCTGGAAATGGCCCCATGGGGAAGGCTTTCCTTCAGCTCTAAAAATGCCTCCAGTTGCAACAGCGGTGGCCCCAGATGGGCAGAGCATTGCTCCCTAATGGGCTTGCTGGGTGGATCCTGGTCGAGGTGCATATGGGAGTCTGTCTCTCTGCCTCCCCTCCTCTCACTAAAATAAAATAAATAAATAAAAGTAAAAATTAAAAAAAATAAGTGAACCAAATTGGAGGAACATTAATTGTCAAGATAATTTGATGGAAAGTGCTACTTTAGAGAGTGTGATCAAGGAGTCCTCTCTGAGGAGGTAAACTTTAGACTTTTTTGAAGTGATTGAATCAGAGAAACAGTGTAACAGAGAAAGGGAACAGCATATGAAAAGTCCCAGCATTACTATGTAATTTTGATGTATATATGGGAGTTCATTGTACTATTTTCTCTGCTCTAAGCATTTGTATTTTTTAAAACCTCTGAATAAATGAATAAATTTATCATTTCCTTCTAGACTCACCAGGCGTGGCACTAGCTTTAAAAATTGTTTTTCTAGCACCTGCCATTCTGGCATTAGATGCACTGTAAAGTTACCAAAAAGTTTTCCTATTTAACGACAGGGAACAATGCATTTCAGAATGCAGGATTCAAGGCTGAATATGGGAGCCTCAAAACCCATATCCACAGGGACATGGCAGACTTCATCTCTCATGTACCTTTTCCATGTCTTCCACCACCCACAAAAACTTACCAAGACAATACTTCTTTTGTATGCATTTGGAACTGATCTTCAGGCAATGTAAACAATCCAAGACCTCTTCTTTTAGAAAGTCTGGACAAGGGGAAAGGGAAAAGTGGAGTAAGGGCAGCAGAGGACTGTCAAAGGGTGGGAAGGCAGAAGGGGAAAGAGGATACAGAGTGCTTTTGCCCTTGTGAATTTAGAGGTCCTATGTGTAGCAGAGCACAGTCAATTCACGTTAAAAATAGTTTTTATACAATCATCGAAGAGCTGAATTAAGTGGCAGCTGTCCAGGTAACCCAACATTCTGTTTGTAGAAAAATCTCTTCCTATTTTGCAGACATCAGTGGCATAGACTGGCTGGACGCTCACTCATCTGTCTCCTTCCCTTCCTGCCACACAGAAAGACTACATTTCCCACTGTTTTTTGTAAGTAGGTTGCAAACATGTGACTGAGTTCTGGCCAATGGAAAGTGGGTAGAGGGATGCAGATCTTAGCTATAAAAGTCCATGTGAAATTCCCTATTCTTTCTCCCTTCTGAAGTTGGCTTAGAAGCTACAACATGGGTGCAGCCTAGATCCCTGAGTCACCCACCACTTGGAAGAACTGCTCAACTCTCAATGGAATTTGGGTGAGAGCAAAATAAACCTTAAGAAAAAGGTTTTTTTCATTGATTTGAGAGAGAAGAAGAAAGAGAGAGATGCAAAGAGAGAGAGAGAGAGAGAGAGAGAAGTATTAACTCATTTCACTTAGTTGTTCCATTTAGTTGTGTACTCATTGCTTCTTGCACGTGCACAAAGGGTTGAACCTGTGACCTCTGCTACTCCGGGCCAACACTTTATCCGCTGAGCAACCTGGCCAAGACCAAAAACCTTTCTTTTGTTAAACCACTGAAATGCAGTGTTTGTTACTAAGACATAGGCTTTCTTACTCTACTTGACATTCTCCCCAACGTACTTTTCTGTAGTTTGCAACTTTTTATAAGCCCTCAAAAATTAGATATCCTTAGGTACTAGAGCTTTGGGGTGGAGGATCCACTATATGGATTAGTGGGGCTTGATTTGTGAGAGACAGAGTAGAGAAAGATAGAATGGTAGAAAAGAGATGATTAGACAATAAGTCCAGGACTCACGGCAAGTTTTGTGATCACAGGCTGCAAGAGAAAAGAGCCAAGGTGAGTTAGGTTGAGATAACAATTTGAGAATTTAATGGGCAGGGACCAGAAGAAGGAGGGAAGAAAGAGTCTGGGAATGAGGAGAAAGGAACATTGGGGGAGGTGCAGAGAAGGATGAGTCACAGGGGAGATGAGGAAGGAGTCTGGGAGAAAAAGTGAGAGAAGGGGATGGAGTGATAATAAGGAAGGAGCTTGGTGGAGAGAGACGCTGCACCTTTTAATTCATATGATATTAAAACTTTCTTGAGCTTCCTGGTCACATTCTCCCTAAGAGTCACCAGTTCTTCAAGCAGAGGCTCATCTGAGGAGAGAAAGAGATGCTTGTGAGGTCCTCAACACCCCATCTGCAGCTTCAAAGAGAAGGGATGAGGAACCTACTCTCCTTCATTAGGAGCAACCCAGACCAGGTATTACTCGGGGTCCACTGGGCACATCTCTGGCCTGGGAGGTTCTGTATCTACCTTCTGATGCTCTGAGGAGCCCTAGGCTAAACCACCTTCCTTAGGCCTCAGTTTCCTCATTTGGTCAGTGGTAGAAGGGGGGGCTCAATTAACTCTCCTCACCTTTCCTCTGATTTGCTCTCCTCTCTTCTTTTTTTTTTTAATTTTTTTTAGATTTTATTTATTCATTTTTTAGAGAGAGAGAGTGAAAGAGAGAGAGGAAAGAGATAGAGAGAATAGGGGGAGGAGCAGGAAGCATCAACTCTCATATGTGCCTTGACCAAGCAAGCCCAGGGTTTCGAACCGGTGACCTCAGCATTGCAGGTCGGCAGTTTATCCACTGCACCACCACAGGTCAGGCTCTCCTCTCTTCTTTTTTATCTACATTCACTTCTTCATGATTTCATCCAGCCTCATGGCTTTTATGTATTAATTACTTAGACCCGCACCGTCCAATATGTCAGCCACTAGCCATGCATGGCTGATGAGCACTTAAAATGCATTAGTCTGCACTGAGATGTGCAGTCTGTATAAAATGCATGCTGGATTTTGAAGTGTTGATTGCATAGTGAAATGGCAGTATTTTTAAGTGTGGGGTTAAATAAAATATAATAAAATTAATTTCACCTCATAAAATTAATTTCATCTGTCTACTGTGACTACAAGAAAGTTGAAAATTACATATCTGATTCCTATTTGTGCCTGACATCAAATTTCCATTGGAAAGCGCTGTTCTAGCCCCACTAATGCCTCCCTCTTTCGTATATATCCTAGCCTGGACCACTCACTGATGTCCAGATGTGTATATCCAATTATCCACTCAGGATCTCCACTTGAATGTCTAGTAAGTATCTTAAGCTCAGTGGGTTCAAAACTTAATCTCAATTAAGAATTCCTCCAAACCTGTTCCCAAGCCCCAGTCTTTATTTTAGTAGATGCAGGTGCCAGGATTCTACTTGCTCAGGCCTAAATCCTTGGTGCTGTCATTGACCCCTTTTTCTCACGTCCCACATGCAATTTGTCAACATGCATGTCAGCAAACTCTGTTTATTCAATAGTCAAGATAGATCCAGGAATCCTGACACTTTGCACACACACACACCCCGCCCCCCACTGCTACCACCCTGCTTCCAGCCCTTGTCATCTCTTGCCTGGGCCATTGCTACATCTTTTCACTCATCTCCAGCTTTCCTTCCCCCTCGCCATAGTAATGTCTGTTCTCCACAGTCACAGGGATCCTATGAAAACCTCGATCAGCTTGCTCACTTCAGCTCAGAACCCTCTCATGTGACTCAGAATACAAGGCAGAAGTCCTTACCATGTCCTAGAAGGTGCCACTGGAACTGCCCTCCCCCTTACCTCCATGACCTCATCTTCTCTCTCACTCTCTCCACTCCAGCCTCCCTGCCTCCTGAGGTTCTGTGAATATGCCAAACACAGACCCATATGCACTAACTGTAACTTCTGCACACAGTCCTTGACCCTAGATTCTCTCATGGCTACTGTCCCTCTCCTCCTCTCTTTTTCCACATGCTGATGTTTCGATGTCATCCTTCTTGACTGTCCTGGCTTAAACTGCAGCCTTGCCCCTATTCCCTGTGCTGCTTAGCCCCTGATCCTTGCATTATTGTTTTTTCCATAGTATTTGTCCCCTTTTGACTTATTATGCAGTAAAGGCTTAACTCAGTAGGCCTGGGTTGTCTAAACCCTGTGTGCACAGTCCAAAAAATGGTTTGGCTCTTGCCCGGCTCCTGGTAGGTAACTTCTGAGTCCTCGGACTGTCCTGCCTGTAAAAGTGTCCTTTACTTGGGAGCCTTGGGCCAGCCCACTTTGTCTATGCTAACAAAGTGACTGATGGGAGGGCTCTTCAAAAACCTCAGGGTCGTGAAAGACAACTAAGTGCAATGTGCAATCCAAGAACAGATCAAGGATTGAAAGAAAATTAGAACATCCTCCCTTGTTCTTAGGAGGTCACCCACTGAAGAATTTAGTGTTGAAGATCGGGTTAAAGTGTCACTGTTATGGTATACACACACAAACTTCGTATCTTTTAAAGATTATATTTATTGATTTTATAGAGAGAAGAGTGGGGGATTGAGAAGTATCCACTCATTGTTGCTTTATTTTAGTTGTTTATTGCTTGCTTGTCATATGATACGTGCCTTGACCAGGCAGCCCAGGGTATTGAACTGGCAACCTCAGCATTCCAGGTAGACGCTCTATCCACTGCACCACCACAGGCCAGGAACACTTCATATCTATAAAAACACTGATGGGCTTTTCTATAGTGTCCTCCTCCCTGCTCCATCCCTTAAGGTGGGGCAAGGCTTTGGGGCTTAGACCTCCCCCAACCCCAACTTCCCCAAGTCCACAGGGACCTTTACTACCCTCTGCTGGAGAACTGTCATAAAAGACCAGGCGAGCCTGACCAGGCAGTGGCACAGTGGATAGAGCGTCGATCTGGGATGCGGAGGACCCAGGTTCGAAACCCTGAGCTCGCCAGCTTGAGCGCGGGCTCATCTGGCTTGAGCAAAAAGCTCACCAGCTTTGACCCAAGGTTGCTGGCTTGAGCAAGGGATTACTCAGTCTGCTGAAGGCCCACGGTCAAGACACATATGAGAAAGCAATCAATGAACTAAGGTGTCAAAACGAAAAACAGATGATTGATGCTTCTCATCTATCTCTGTTCCTGTCTGTCTGTCCCTATCTATCCCTCTGACTCTCTCTGTCCCTGTATAAAAAAATAAAAAAAGAAGGGAAGGAGAAGGGGGCTGGGATAAGGCTTTCCCTTAGTTCGTACCTCTCAGAGAATTAAACATTAAGTTGTTCGTTTGATTCTTGATAAAGGACGCCACAAGATCCAGGTGATCTATCTCTGTGGACAAGAAAGAAAGAAATTCCAGTGGGTCCCTCAGAAAGCCAAGTGACCGATCCCCTTCTTTCTCCAGGATAGTACCCTCTCCCCCTCTTAGGGGGCTTGGTCCCCAAAGTGTTTCCTACCCCAGCCTCTGGCTTGGACCTCACTGTCCCCTCCGCAACACGCACCCACTTTCCCCACAAATGCATTCAGCGCGTAGTCCCGGAAGAAAGGTCCCTCCATGCCCAGCAGCAGGGCCTGCGCGCGGGCCCGCAGTTGCTCTAGACTGAAGCGGCTGGGGATGATGGCCAAGCGCAACTGGCTCAGGGCCTCCTGCACCGACTTGTCACACTGCAGGCAGCCCCAGCCTCCATGGGCATTCAAGCCCAAGAGCAGCAGAAGGGCCAAGGCCAGAGGCATGGCAGGCTCTTTGTGACGTCATGGAGAGACCGCAGCCGGCTCCGCCCCCTAGGTAAAGGTGGCCCTGGGAGAAACACTCCCTAGTGCAGGCAGGTGTTTACTGAGCAATTACTCTGTGCTAGGTCCTGTTCTAGGCTTATTGTTTCTATACATTCGTTCAACAAATGTCAGTGGAGCACCCACTGTGTGCCAGGCTCCAGACAGAGTCCTAATGGCTAATGAATAGTCATACAAGGTGTGGTATAATCTATACAATGGGATACTCTTCAGTCTCAAAAATGGAGGAAATTCTGACACAAGCAACAAAATGGATGGATGTTGAAGTCATTGTGCTAAGTGAAATAAGCCAGTCAAGAAGAGATATATATGTATAATTACACGCATATGATGAGATATTTTGACTACTTATGGAAGTCAAATTTATACTCAGTATATGCCTGACCAGGCCGTGGTGCAGTGGATAGAGCATCGAACTGGGATGTGGAAGACCCAGGTTCAAGACCCCGAGCTCGCCAGCTTGCATGCTGGCCCATCTGGCTTGAGCAAAGGCTTGCAAGCTTGGACCCAGGGTCGCTGGCTCCAGCAAGAGGTGGCTCGGTCTGCTGAAGGCCCGCGGTCAAGGCACATGTGAGAGAGCAATCAATGAACAACTAGGTGTAGTAATGGCACATGTGAGAGAGCAATCAATGAACAACTAGGTGTCGTAATGGCAATGAAAAACTAATGATTGATGCTTCTCACCTCTCTTCGTTCCTGTCTGTCTGTCCCTATCTATCCCTCTCTCTGACTCTCTCTCTCTGTCTCTAAAAAAAAAAAAGTGTGAAAATTTATACTCAGTATATTTAACATTGATCTGTTAGAGTGTCCACTTGGAATACTGAAGACCCAGGTTCGAAACTCCAAATTTGCCAGCTTAAGCGCGAGTTCACCAGCTTGAGCATGGGGTTGCTGGCTTAAGCATGGTATCATAGACATGACCCCATGGTTGCTGGCTTGAAGCCCAGGGTCACTGGCTTGAGCAAGGGGTCACTCGCTCTGCCCCCACCCCCGGTCAAGGCACATATGAGAAAGCAATTAATGAACAGCTAAGGTGCCACAACAAAGAATTGATGCTTCTAATCTCTCTCCTTTCCTGTCTGTGTCTGTGTCTCTCTTTCTCTCTTGCTCACTAAAAAATAAAAAAAAAAACAATAAAAAAATAAAATAGATTTGATCTATTGAACCTTACTCAGACTTCCCCCAATACCGCCTAACTCCTTTTCACTTCAATATCATCTCCTAAGCAGAAAAGCAGCCACTTACAATATGGAAATGAATGGGCCGTGTCCCGTAAAACTTTATTTATGGATACTGAAATTTGAATCTTATATAACTTTAACATGTCACAAAATATTCTTTTCGCTTTTTTCAGCCATTTAGAAATATAAAAGCCATTCTTAGCTTGGGGGGCCATAGTTTGCCAATAACTCTAACTCACCTTTGTTGGTTTCTGTCGTAGCACTAATTACAACTTATAATTCTTATTTTATTTTGGTCTTTCATATTGTCCAATAAACACCATGAGGCCAGGCACTGTGAGCATCTGGTTCACCATTATATCCCCAGTGCCCTAGGAAGGAACCCAGCATACAATAGGTATTCAATAACTACTTGTTGAATGAAAACAAGTCAGTTTTCCATTCTGAGCCTTAGTTTCCTCCTTTGCAAAATGGGGATGATATTGTAATATACCTACCTTATTCCAGGGTGAACTGGTGTAAACCCATGTTTCCACTGTCCAGTATGGAAGCCACTGGGCATGTGTGGCTATTGAGCACTTGAAATATGGTGTGACTGACAAATGGAATTTAAAATTTTATTTCATTGTAATTTACTTAAACTTAGATAAAAAAAAAAGAGAGAGAGAGATCTTCACCTGACCAGTGGTGGTGCAGTGGATTGAGCTTCTGCCCTGGAGGCTGAAGGCCAGGGTTGGAAATCCCAAGGTCACCAGCTAGAGGGCAGGCTCTTCAACATGATCCCAAGGTCACTGGCTTAATTAAGCAAGGGGTCACTAGCTGGGCCTGAGCCACACTATCAGTAAAAGAAACTAAAGTGAAGCAACTAGGGGTTGATATGTCTCATCTCTCTCCTCCCCCCTCCCTCCCTTTTCTCTCTCTCTAAAAAAGAAAAGAAAAGAAAAGAAAAAGGAATGGCCTTGATAATAACAGTAAAAACTAGAAGAAAAAAAATTTATTCAGTTACTGTATTGGGAAACTTTTAAACACATTTGGGACAACAAGTATGTGAATTTACTTCAACTATAAATGTTATAAAATCTAAACAAATACCAAATATTTTTAAAAATGCTTTTTAGAAAGAAAGAGAAACATCAATTTGTTGTTCCACTTAACATCTGCATTCATTGGTTAATTCTTGTATGTGACCTGATCGGGGATCAAACTTGCAACCTTAGTGTATCGGGAGGACATCTAACCAAGTGAACTACCCAGCCAGGGCGAGATCAATTATTTTAAATAAAAATTTAGTGTCTGCGCCTGACCTGTGGTGGCGCAGTGGATAAAGCGTCGACCTGGGAACACTGAGGTCGCCAGTTCAAAACCCTGCACTGGTCTGGTCAAGGCACATATGGGAGTTGATGCTTTCAGCTCCTCTCCCCTTTCTCTCTTTCTCTCTCTCTCTCACTCTGTGTCTCCTCTCTAAAATGAATAAAATAAAAATAAAATAAATTAAAAAAAAAAATTTAGTGTCTGCAATAGCGAAGATCTGGAACCAGCCCAAGTGTCCATCAGAAGACGAGTGGATTAAAAAGCTATGGTACATATATACTATGGAATACTACTCAGCCATAAGAAACGATGACATCGGATCATTTATAACAAAATGGATGTACCTTGATAACATTATACGGAGTGAAATAAGTAAATCAGAAAAAAAGAAAAACTGAGAACAGCATGATTCCATACATAGGTGGGACATAAAAGTGAGAATATGAGACATGGACAAGAGAGTGGTGGTTATGGGATGGGGGGAGGGAGGGAAGAGTGGGGTAGGGAGGAGGGACACAGGGAAAACCAGATAGAAGGTGACAGAGGACAATTTGACTTTTGGTGATGGGTATGCAACACAATTGAATGATAAGATAACCTGGAGATGTTTTCATTGTAAATATGTACCCTGATTTATTGGTGTCACCCCATTAGAATTAATAATAATAAAATATATATTAAAACAAATTTAGTGTCTGCAATAACATGCTGTCTTGAGAACATTTTGAAGGCTTAGTACAAAAAAAAGTAACATAGCTCAATAGTTTTTAAGTTGGTTGTATTTTGAAATAATAATTTTTGGGTATATTAACTTAGTAAAATATATTATTATAATTAATGTCACTCGTTTCCTTTATTTTTTTTATTATTTATTTTTATTTTAGGAGAGGCAGGGAGAGAGACAGGAACGTCGAGCTGCTCCTGTATGTGCCCTGACTGGGGAATTGAACTGGCAACCTCTGTACTCCAGGACGACACTCCAACTAACCCAGCTACCTGGCCAGAACTTAATTTTTATTGATTTTTTTAGAAATGCAGAGAGAGAAAGCCCTGGCCGATTGGCTCAACTATAGAGCGTTGGCCTGGCGTGTGGAAGTACCGGATTTGATTCCCATCCAGGGCACACAGGAGAAACGCTCATCTGCTTCTCCACCCTTCCCCCTCTTCTTTCTCTCTATCTCTCTCTTCCCCTCCAGCAGCCAAGGCTCCACTGGAGCAAAGTTGGCCCAGGCGCTGAGGATGGCTCCATGGACTCTGCCTCAGGCACTAGAATGGCTCCAGTTTCAGCAGAGCAACAGCCCCAGAGGGGTCAAGCATTGCCCCCTAGTGGGCATGCTGGGTAGATCCCGATTTGTTGCATGCGGGAGTCTGTCTCTCTGTCTCCCTGCTTTTCACTTGGGAAAGATACAAAAAATAAAGAAAAAAATTAATTAAAAAACAAATGAGAAGCTATCAGTAAGAGAAAGACAGAGAAAGGGAGAGAGAGGGGAGGAAGGGAAGCATTTATTGTTCTCCTCTGTAGTGCATTCCCTGGCTGCCTTCCGCCTTTGCCCTGACTGGGGAGATTGAAACCGCAGGACGCTCTTAAACCACTGAGCAACCAGCCAGGGTCTCCTTTAGTTTTATTGTTTTTGTTTTTATAAACATTTTATTTTATATTTTTTACGGAGACAGAGAGAGAGTCAGGAAGGGAGAGAGATGAGAAGCATCAGTCATCAGTTTTTTATTTTGACACTTTAGCTGTTCATTGATTGCTTTCTCACATGTGCCTTGACCGCGGGCCTTCAGCAGACCAAGCAACACCTTGCTGGAGCCAGCGACCTTGGGTCCAAGCTGACGAGCTTTTGCTCAAGCCAGATGGGCCCACACTCAAGCTGGCGAGATTGGAGTCTCGAACCTGGGTCTTCTGCGTCCCAGTACAACGCTCTATCCACTGCGCCACCGCCTGGTCAGGCTCCTTTAGTTTTTTAATGTGGCTAGCAGAAAGATTGAAATTATATGTGGGGCTTGCATATATATTTCAGTTGGATGTCGCTGGTCTAGTATGTAGATGGTGCCCAGTAAATATTATTTGAATTTAGATGTGAATAAATCAACTGACAGTTAAGAGTTGTAGGGGTAGGGCAAGACTCACTTAAGATGTAACGGGATGGTCTGACCTGTGGTGGCGCAGTGGATAAAGCATCAACCTGGAACACTGAGGTCCCCGGTTCGAAACCCTGGGCTTGCCTGATCAAGGCACATAGGGAAGTTGATGCTTTCTGCTCCTCTCCTCCCTCCTCTCTGAAAATTGAAAAAATAGTCTTAAAAAAACAAAAACTTAAAAAATAAAGAAAGATGTAACCGGTAAACCAGAAGGGGATGCATACACCCGAGTGAAATTGTCTTCTCTCTTCCAACTGAGAAAATCCCATGGTTGGCTTCCTGCTGCCCTCGCCTACCTTTCCCAGAATTAGCTATTTACAATAGTAGCTAATGCGGTTACCTAAGCAGAAGTTGTCAGGTGGGAGGGAAAACAAGGTGGAAAACAAAGGCTGTAAATTCCTCAACTTCTAAGCTCCAAAGCCTCAGGGCCAGGTGTGAGGCAGGAAGAATCAGGAAGCAGAACCGGTTTTATTTCTTTGATGAGCACCCGCACTTAAGTGCAATTTAGTAAAACTTAGTTAAATTAAGTATCTGCAGATTTCATAGACTGTCAATTCCCTCCACTTTGTTGAAGAGGCTGAAGAAGTCACAATTGCCCCCAGGGTCAAGGCTGTTTATCACAATGTCGTTTATGATTATGACTGTGGTGGGGTGTTCAAAGCACACTGCTGTCCACTGGGGGAGGGGGGAAAGAGGGAGAAGGTACCTGAGGGTGTTCCAGGGCAAAGATTCTGCAGCTATGGAAGGCAACCGACTAAGCTGTGCACACTAGGAGAATGGAGTTGATGAATGGATAAAGAAGAAATGGAATTTACTCAGCCATAAAAAAGAATGAAGTCTTGTCATCTACAACAACATGAATGGACCTAAAGGGTATTATGCTAAATGAAATAGTCAGACAGAGAAAGACAAATACCATATGTAAAGCCAGGAGACAGGGCCACCATCACAGTCGCCTGGCCAGTGCAGGTTCACATTGAATTCGAACAGTCGGTAATGAAACAACGGAGCCAAGAACTGGTGAACCAACAGCTTTAATTCTAGCTTGCACCCAGCAGGCAAGCAAAAACACACACTGGGCTCCAAAACCCACTCATTCAGTGCTCACAAAGCTACTGATTTATCCGAGTTTCCTAGAATCAAAGGTTTCTAGCTCACCAGACTTATTCACCTCTGTTTCCCATCTCCTTCTCTCTGCACAAACTGGCTTCTTCATCAGCACTCTTCCATCTTGGCTGCTTCTCCTCTCCTCCACGTGGCCTTAATCTGCTCTCCTCTCTAATACTAACCTCAGGAACTGAGAGCAAGCTCCTGGTCTGCCCTACTTTATAGTGTAGTAATCCAAACCTTTAAGCCAATCTACAAACAAGGAAGTCTCTGATACAAAGTCACTTATCTGAGGCATAATGGGAGGATTCCTCATGAGAGTACACCACCCCACATCATCCAATCAGTCAAGGGTGTGGGGAAAAGCTTACTCTTAAAACTTGCATGTGGACAGCGCCATCTTTAACAAAGTGAGTGTTCGGCAGATAAAATATATTATGCTCACTTTGTTAAAGATGGCGCTGCCCATATGGAAGTTCGTTGATATTAATGTGTGTTCTGGAACAGGCTGTGGACAGGCTGAGTCGTTATAGCCTAAGGCTTAGTTTAAGAGTAAGCTTTTCCCCACACCCTTGACTGATTGGATGATGTAGGTGGTGAAGTAGGGAGGAATCCCATTATGCCTCAGATGGGTGACTTTGTATCAGAGACTTCCTTGTTTGTATAATTGGATTAAAGGTTTTGAGTCTGCTATAAAGTGGAAGAGAACAGTAGCTTGATGTCTCTCTATTTCTCTTGGTTCCTGAGTTCCTGAGGTTGGTATTAGAGAGCAGAGCAGATTAAGGCCATGTGGAGGAGAAGTAGCCAAGATGGCAGAGTGCTGAGGAAGAAGCCAGATTGTTAAGAGTTTGTGCAGGAGGAGATGGGAAACAGAGGTGAATAAGTCTGGTGAGCTGGAAACCTATGATTCTAGGAAACTCGGATAAGTCAGTAGCTTTGTGAGCACTGAATGTGTGGGTTTTGGAGCCCAGTGTGTGTTTTTGCTTGCCCGCCGGGTGCAAGCTAGAATTAAAAGTTGATGGCTCACCAGTTCTTGGCTCCATTGTTTCATTACCGACTGTTCGAATCCAATGCGAACCTGCATGGGTCAGGCTGCTGTGATGGTGGCCTTGACTACTGGCTTTACAGTGAGCATAATATATATATATTTAATCTATTTATTTATTTATTTTTACAGGGACAGAGAGAGAGTCAGAGAGAGGGTTAGACAGGTACAGACAGACAGGAATGGAGAGAGGTGAGACGCATCAATCATTAGTTTTTCATCGCCATTGCGACACCTTAGTTGTTCATTGATTGCTTTCTCACATGTGCCTTGACCGCAGGCCTTCAGCAGACCAAGCCACCCCTTGCTGGAGCCAGTGACCTTGGGTCCAAGCTGACAAGCTTTTGCTCAAGCCAGATGGGCCCGCTCTCAAGCTGGCGACCTCGGGGTCTCAAACCCGGGTCTTCCGCCTCCCAGTTAGACGCTCTATCCACTGCGCCACCGCCTGGTCACGCACAAAGTGAGCATAATATATTTTATCTGCCCAACAATCCAACCCTATGCTCACTTTACTACCCATAATCTACACCACCAGCATTCCTGTATAAGAAAATTAGGTACATTACACAAATTACAAATACATGACAAATCATACAATTTCAACAATTACAAAGTGTAAAGCCAGTAGTCGGGGCCGCTATCACAGCAGCCTGACCCACGCAGGTTTGCATTGGATTCGGACAGATGGCAATGAAACACAGGAGCCACAAACTGGTGAGCCATCAGCTTTAATTCTAGCTTGCACCCGGCGGGCAAGCAAAAACACACACTGGGCTCCAAAACCCACACATTCAGTGCTCACAAAGCTACTGACTTATCCGAGTTTCCTAGCATCAAAGCTTTCCAGCTCACCAGACTTATTCACCTCTGTTTCCCATCTCCTCCTGCACAAACTCTTAACAAACTGGCTTCTCCCTCAGCACTCTGCCATCTCGGCTACTTCTCCTCCACATGGCCTTAATCTGCTCTGTTCTCTAATACCAACCTCAGGAACTCAGGAACCAAGAGAGAGAGATCAAGCTCCCGGACTGCCCCAGTTTATAGCATAGATAATCCAAACCCTTAATCCAATTATACATACAAGAAAGTCTCTGATACAAAGCCACCCATCTGAGGCATAATGGGATTCCTCCCTATATCACCACCCTACATTATCCAATCAGTCAAGGGTGTGGGGAAAAGCTTACTCTTAAACTAAGCCTCAGGCTATAATGACCTGGCCTGCCCACAGCCTGTTCCAGAACACACATTAATATCAATGAACTTCCATGTGGGCAGCGCCATCTTTAACAAAGTGAGCATAATATATTTTATCTGCCCAACACAGTACATTTCACCAGTCTCTGAGCACTTTGCCAAAACTGCAAAATGTTCTTGGCCTTCTTTCTTGCCGTTTGAAAGGCTTCTCTGGGCAGGGGAGGGCCTCCAGCAAAGCCACCCTGTTCGGCAGATAAAATATAATATGCTCACTTTGTTAAAGATGGCACTGCCCACATGGAAGCCCGTCATCCAGGTGATATTATTTGCCCTTATGCTTGAGATGGCTGTGGGGGAAAAGCTGTAATGTAGGCAGGCCAGGTCATTATAGCCTAAGGCTTAGTTTAAGAGTAAGCTCTTCCCCACACCCTTGACTGATTGGATGATGTAGGGTGGTGATGTAGGGAGGAATCCCATTATGCCTCAGATGGGTGGCTTTGTATCAGAGACTTTCTCTATGTATAATTGGATTAAAGGTTTGGATTTTCTATGCTATAAACTGGGGCAGTCCGGGAGCTTGACCTCTCTCTCTTTGTTCCTGAGGTATTAGAGAGGAGAGCAGAGTAAGGCCACGTGAAGGCCAGGAGAAGCAGCCGAGATGGCAGAGTGCTGAGGAAGAAGCCAGTTTGTTAAGAGTTTGAGCAGGAGGAGATGGGAAACAGGTGATTAAGTCTGGTGAGCTAGAAACCTTTGATTCTAGGAAACTCGGATAAGTCAGTAGCTTTGTGAGCACTGAATGTATGGGTTTTGGAGCCCAGTGTGTGTTTTTGCTTGCCCGCCGGGTGCAAGCTAGAATTAAAGCTGATGGCTCACCAGTTCTTGGCTCCTGTGTTTCATTACCGACTGTTCGAATCTAATGTGAACCTGCATGGGTCAGGCGGCTGTGATGGTGGCCCCAGCTATTGGCTTTACACACCCCCACCTCCATCAGGGTATTTCACATTGTCCAAAATTCATAAGTCCATTCAACAAAAGAGCCAGTGCTCACTCCGGTTGTAGTCCAGGAAATCAGTCCATGCACATGAGGTGTTAGCCTCCCCCATCATTTCTGCCATCCTGGCAGCTCATACACTGTCCCAAAGAGAAGCATGTGGCAATGGCAGTCAGCATTTCCATCTGTGCTCTGGGGAGCATTATGGCATCCACCCCTATGTCCCAAAATCGCAGACCTACCAGCAGTTTAGCAGGCACTCCCTGCCGTTCCAGCTGGACTCTCATCTTCTGGAGACTTTGGATTGCAACTTCAGCCCGATTCTCCTCATCCTCCAAAGAGGAACTGAAAACATCAGCTCCCGCTGCTAGGCTTGAGCCCTGGACCACTGCCATCTTCTGCTCTGCAAGCCTTGCAGCCCCAGCTCCAGCCTCAACCTCGACCTCCTGCTGCTGCTGGCTCTCCACAATGTCCAGGGCAATCTACAACTCACGAGCCTGTGATTCCTTCTCTGGCGGCTGCTCCATTTCCAGGCGAATCTCACAAACCTAGTCAGCCTACTCCTCCAGTGCTTTCTCCAGCTTCAGGGTCAGCATCTGTTTCTCCCACATTTCCTCCATCTCCTTCCACTGCTCGGTTTGCAGGTCCCGGGCAGCCTCTTCCATAGAGCTCTCAGTTTCCTCACACGTGGCTGTAAAAGTCAGCCATCCTACAGTCCCCCAAAAAATAGCTATGGGAAACCATAACAGCAACCAGTCCTCTACCATGCACCTCAAGGGTGCTGGCTCCATACTGATCTGTATCAAATCCTGCCAACTATGCCAAATGTAAAGCCAGGAGACAGGGCCAACATCACAGTCGCCTGGCCAGTGCAGGTTCACATTGGATTCGAACAGTCGGTAATGAAACAACGGAGCCAAGAACTGGTGAACCATCAGCTTTAATTCTAGCTTGCACCCAGCGGGCAAGCAAAAACACACACTGGGCTTTACAGACCTACAACCCAAATTTACTGTTGCCATAAATTTCAAATTCTTACATCCCAAACAAAAATATACAACATGTAAGAACACCTACGAACAAAATAATGCAAGAAACACGAGGCAGGGAAGAAAAAATAATTGGTGAGGGCAAAATGGAGTGAGGGAGTGTAAAGCCAGTAGCCAGGCCCACCATCACAGCCTCCCGACCCGTGCTGGTTAGCATTTGATTCGAACAGTCGGTAATGAAACAATGGAGCCAAAAACTGGTGAGCCATCAGCTTTAATTCTAGCTTGCACCCAGCGACCAAGCAGAAACACACACTGGGCTCCAAAACCCACTCATTCAGTGCTCACAAAGCTACTGACTTATCCGAGTTTCCTAGCATCAAAGCTTTCTAGCTCACCAGACTTATTCACCTCTGCTCCCCATCTCCTCCAGCACAAACTCTTAACAAACTGGCTTCTCCCTCAGCATTCCACCATCTTGGCTGCCTCCTCTCCTCCACGTAGCCTTAATCTGCTCTCCTTTCTAATACTAACCTCAGGAACCGAGAGAGAGATCAAGCTACTGGTCTCTCCCACTTTATACCGTAGAATCAAAACCTTTAACCCAATTATACAAACAAGGAAGTCTCTGTATAATGGGATTCTTCAGGAGAGTGCACCACCCTACATCATCCAATCAGTCAAGGGTGTGGAGAAGAACTTACTCTTAAAACCAAGCCTTAGGCCATAACGACCTGGCCTGCTTACATTATAGCCTTTCCCCCACACCCATCCCAAGCATAAGGGCAAATAATATCACCTGGGTGACGGGCTTCCATGTGGGCAGCGCCATCTTTAACAAAAGTGAGCATATTATATTTTATCTGCCCAACAGGGAGTGTAAAGCTAGTAGCAACGGCCACCATCCCAGCCGCCTGGCCCATGCAGGTTTGCATTTGATTCGGACAGACGGTAATGGAACGACAGAGCCAAGAACTGGTAGGCCATCATCTTTATCCTAGCTTGCACCCGATAGATAAGAAATACACACAGTGGGAAAACACTTCCCTTTCCATTCAGGGCGCCCCAAACCAGACTTATCTGAGTTTTCCTAGGATCAAAGGTTTGTACCTCACCAGCCTAATTCACCTCTGTTCCCTATCTCTTTCTCTCTGCACAAACTGGCTTCTCCTTCAGCATTCCGCCATCTTAGCTGCTTCTCCTCTCCTCCACGTGGCCTTTCTCTGTTCTCCTCCAGCATGGGCTCCTCTGCCCCATTTTATAGTGTAGAAATCAAAACCTTTAATCCAATATACAAACAAGGAAATCTCTGACACAAAGTCACTTATTTGAGGCATAATGGGATTCCTCATGAGAGTGCACCACCCCCTACCATGCAACAGTCAAGGGTGTGGGGAAAAGCTTAGTCTTAAAACTAAGCCTTAGGCTCTAAGGATCCTGTCTGCTTATAGCCTGTCCCCCACACCCAATGCAAACTATAAGTGAGCAAAGATATATATCATATTTATAAACTTATTTGACCAACAGTGAGTAAGAAATAAATAATACTAACACCACCTTTGGTGTTGTAAAGCCAGTAGTCACGGCCACAATAACAGCCGCCTGACCCACGCAGGTTCGCATTGGATTCGGACAGATGGCAATGAAACACCGGAGCCAAGAACTGGTGAGCCATCAGCTTTAATTCTAGCTTGCACCCGACGGGCAAGCAGAAACACACACTGGGCTCCAAAACCCACACATTCAGTGCTCACAAAGCTGCTGACTTATCCGAGTTTCCTAGCATCAAAGCTTTCTAGCTCACCACACTTTATTCACCTCTGTTTCCCATCTCCTCCTGCACAAACTCTTAACAAAATGGCTTCTTCCTCAGCACTCTGCCATCTTGGCTACTTCTCCTCCACATGGCCTTAATCTGTTCTCCTCTCTAATACCTCAGGAACCAAGAACCAAGAGAGAGCAAGCTCCCGGACTGCCCCAGTTTATAGCATAGAAAATCCAAACCCTTAATCCAATCTACAGACAAGAAAGTCTCTGATACAAAGCCACCCATCTGAGGCATAATGGGATTCCTCAGGAGAGTGCACCACCCTACATCATCCAATCAGTCAAGGGTGTGGGGAAGAGCTTACTCTTAAACTAAGCCTTAGGCTATAACGACCTGGCCTGCCCACAGCCTGTTCCAGAACACACATTAATATCAACGAACTTCCATGTGGGCAGCACCATCTTTAACAAAGTGAGCATAATATATTTTATCTGCCCAACAGGTGTGAACGAGATGGTTAAGGGTACCTCAGTGGTCAGACTGCCTGAGTTTGAATTTAGTTAATCATTAGGCTCTGTCACTTAATTATTGGGTGACCTCAGGCAAATCAGGTAACTTCTCTGCCAGAGCATTTCATCCATAAAATGGGATAACAGGAGTTCCGACATTACAGATGTAAAGCCAGTAGTCGCGGCCACCATCACAGCCACCTGGCCCACGCAGGTTCACATTGGATTCGAACAGATGGTAATGAAACACAGGAGCCAATAACTGGTGAGCCATCAACTTTAATTCTAGCTTGCACCCGGCGGGCAAGCAAAAATACACACTGGGCTCCAAAACCCACACATTCAGTGCTTACAAAGCTACTGACTTATCCGAGTTTCCTAGAATCAAAAGTTTCTAGCTCACCAGACTTATTCACCTCTGTTTCCCATCTCCTCCTGCACAAACTCTTAACAAACTGGCTTCTTCCTCAGCACTCTGCCATCTTGGCTACTTCTCCTGGCCTTCACGTGGCCTTACTCTGCTCTCCTCTCTAATACTAACTTCAGGAACCCAGGAACCGAGAGAGAGAGATCTAGCTACCAGTCCGCCCACTTTATACCATAGATAATCCAAACCTTTAATCCAATTATACATAAAGAAAGTCTCTGATACAAAGCCACCCATCTGAGGCATAATGGGATTCCTCAAGAGAGTGCACCACCCTACATCATCCAATCAGTCAAGGGTGTGGAGAAGAACTTACTCTTAAAGTCAAGCCTTAGGTCATAACAACCTGGCCTGCTTACATTACAGCCTTTCCCCCACACCCATCCCAAGCATAAGGGCAAATAATATCACCTGGGTGACGGGCCTCCATGTGGGCAGCTCCATCTTTAACAAAGTGAGCATATTATATTTTATCTGCCCAACAATCCACCCCTATGCTCACTTTACTACTCACAATTTACACCACTGGCATTCCTCCTATACAAGGAAATTAGGCATATTACACAAATTACAACAACATGACAAATCATACAATTTCAAAAATTACAAAGGTACACACATTTCACCAGTCTCTATGCACTTTGCCAAAAGTGCAAAATGTCCTCAGCCTTCTTTCTAGTCATGGGAAAAGCTTCCCAGGGCAGGGGAAGGGCCTCCAGTAAAGCCACCCCCCACCCCCATCAAGGTATTTCACATTGTCCAAAATCCGTAAGTCCATTCAACAAAGGAGCCAGTGCTCACTCGGGTCGTAGTCCAGGAAATCAGTCCACACACATGGGGTGTTAGCCTCCCCCCTCATCTCTGCCATCCTGGCAGCTCGTACACTGTCCCAAAAAGGAGCACGTGGCCATGGCAGTCAGAATTTCTATCTCTGCTCTGGGAAGCATGATGGCATCCACCCCTATGTCCCAAAATCGCAGACCTACCAGCGTTGTAGTAGAAGCTCCTTGCTGGTGGGCTCTCACCTTCTGGAGACTGCAGATTGCAACTCCAGCTTGATTCTCCTCATCCTCCAAAGAGGAACTGAAAACACCAGCTCCTGCTGCTGGGCTTGATCTCCGGGCCACCGCTGCCTTCTGCTCAGCAGGCCTTGCAGCTCCAACCCCGGCCTCAACCCCAGTCCTGGCCTCAGCTCCGGCCTCGGCCTCAGGCCCGGCCTCATGCCGCTGCTGGCTCTCCACAACATCCAGGGCAATCTCCAACTCACGAACCTGTGATTCCTTCTCCAGCGTCTGCTCCATTTCCAGGTGAATCTCGCAAACCTGGTCAGCCTCCTCCTCCAGCTCCAGGGTCAGCATCTCTTTCTCCCACGTTTCCTCCAGCTCCTTCCGCTGCTCGGCCTGCAGGTCCTGGGCAGCCTCTTCCATAGAGCTCTCTGTTTCCTCACGCATGGCTGTAAAAGTCAGCCAGCCTACAATCCCCCAAAAAACAGCTATGGGAAACCAAAACAGCAACCAGTCCTCTACTCCACCACTCAAAGGTGGTGGTGGCTCCATGCCGATCTGTATCGAATCCTGCCGACTACGCCAAATGTAAAGCCAGTAGTCGCGGCCACCATCACAGCCACCTGGCCCACGCAGGTTCACATTGGATTCGAACAGATGGTAATGAAACACAGGAGCCAATAACTGGTGAGCCATCAACTTTAATTCTAGCTTGCACCCGGCGGGCAAGCAAAAATACACACTGGGCTCCAAAACCCACACATTCAGTGCTTACAAAGCTACTGACTTATCCGAGTTTCCTAGAATCAAAAGTTTCTAGCTCACCAGACTTATTCACCTCTGTTTCCCATCTCCTCCTGCACAAACTCTTAACAAACTGGCTTCTTCCTCAGCACTCTGCCATCTTGGCTACTTCTCCTGGCCTTCACGTGGCCTTACTCTGCTCTCCTCTCTAATACTAACTTCAGGAACCCAGGAACCGAGAGAGAGAGATCTAGCTACCAGTCCGCCCACTTTATACCATAGATAATCCAAACCTTTAATCCAATTATACATAAAGAAAGTCTCTGATACAAAGCCACCCATCTGAGGCATAATGGGATTCCTCAAGAGAGTGCACCACCCTACATCATCCAATCAGTCAAGGGTGTGGAGAAGAACTTACTCTTAAAGTCAAGCCTTAGGTCATAACAACCTGGCCTGCTTACATTACAGCCTTTCCCCCACACCCATCCCAAGCATAAGGGCAAATAATATCACCTGGGTGACGGGCCTCCATGTGGGCAGCTCCATCTTTAACAAAGTGAGCATATTATATTTTATCTGCCCAACAACAGAGTTGTCCCAACGATTAAATAATGTAAAATGTCTAACGAGTTTAGAAGCACATAGCAAAAACTGAGGGCTGGCTGTTTTTATATGTGAAAATTATGTTTTATTTACTCTTCTGTACCTGAGGTTATCAAAAACGGGAGGGGAAAGAGAGGGCCTCTGAACTGGAGTAGGGAAAGAAACTGAAGAAAGAAAGAAAACAGTAGATTTGATTGTGAAGCTGAGGCCTGCTGAGCCAAGCAGAGGGGAGGGGAGAGGAAAGATGCCTGTATTAGTCAGGATGGGCTGGGTTATGTTGCTGTAGCAGACAGTCCCCACATATCAGTGGCTTAAAACAAAAACTTTTTTTCACTTGTGTTTTTTTTTTTCTTTTTTTTTTAAATTTTATTTTATTCATTTTAGAGAGGAGACACAGAGTGAAAGAGAGAGAGAGAGAGAGAGAGAGAAAGGGGGGAGGAGCTGGAAGCATCAACTCCCATATGTGCCTTGACCAGACCAGTGCAGGGTTTTGAACTGGCGACCTCAGTGTTCCCAGGTCGACGCTTTATCCACTGCGCAACCACAGGTCAGGCTCACTTGTGTTTTTATGGTTGGCTTGTCAGGAGTCTAGCAGAGGAAAAGAAAAAGGAAGAACGAGAAAACCCACAGTCATTTGTCAATGATTCCACCTACGTGGAATACCTGTTTCATTGGCCAAAGTGAGTCACATGGCCACATGACTTCTAGACAGTGAGGAAACCTGATCAGTGATGGCACAGTGAATTGAGCATCAACCCAGAACGCTGAGGTCGCTGACTTAAAAGCCCGAGGTCACCGACTGAAGCACGGGGTCTCTGGCCTGAACACAGGATCATCAACAGGATCCCAAGGTTGTGGGCTTGAGCCCAAAAGTTGCTGGCTTGAGCAAGGGGTTGCTGTCTCGAATTGAGCCTGAGGCCCAAACCCCAGTCAAGGCACTTATGAGAAGCAATCAATGCACAACTAAAATGAAGCAATGAACGAGTTGATGCTTCGCTCTCTTTCTAAAAAAAAAAAAAAAGAGTGAGGAAGAATGCTTTTTCATGTGCCCAGAAAGACTGAGAGCTGGAAAATCTGTAACTCAAATGACCAGTTCGAAGCCAGCTGTAAGTAGGGATCTGAGAGGTGAGACAATTTGTCCCTCAAGTCTAGGGCTAGCTCAGGGAGAACACAAGATGTCAGAGAAATTTCCTCTTGTCGCCTATTACTCTACAACGAGTTGCCCCAACACTGTGCCCCAAAACAACAATAAGTGTTTGTTATCTCAGTTTCTGTGGGTCAGGAATTAAAAAGTGATTTAGCTGGATAGTCCTGGCTTAGTCTCATAATGTCAGCGGGGCTGCCATCATCCAAAGGCAAGACTGTGGCTGTTGGCGGAAAGCCCCAAGTCCTTGCCATATGGGTCTCTTCACAGGTATCTCAAAGGTCTGTAAGATAGAGTGGCTGGCTTCCACTGGAGCAAATATGCCCAGAGAAAGCTGGGAGAAAGGACCCATGTCTCCTCTGACCTAGTCTCAGAAGTCACACACCATCACCCCAACCATATTCTATGTCAGTGGTTCTTAACCTGGGTTCTATCGAACCCTAGGGGTTCGATGAGTCGGTCTCAGGGGTTCGGAGAAAACTCTGCCGCAGAGGCCAGAATAAAGTAATACCGTAATTTGTTGTGAGTTCATGCACTTTGTTGGTTTTGTTCTTTGAGCAAGGTGATGTTCATACACGGCTCATTTTGTGCACCAGTAAAAAAAAATATGCCTATGTCTTGAATTTGGAAAAAAAATCATATTTTATTTATCACTAAAGAAGGGTTCAGTGAGTGCGCATATGAAACTGGTGGGTTCGGTACCTCAAAAAAGGTTAAGAACCACTGTTCTATGTGTTAGGAGCAATCCATGAATTCTGGCTCACACACTACAGATGGGAGAATTAATCCACCCTCCCCCCCCAAAAGCAGAATGGTCAAAGAATTTGTGGACATATTCTACATAGGGTGGAATGGTGGGGTGTGTGTTTGGCCATGAGATGACTCCACAAATGTCTCAGAGGCATTATGGGAAGTATGGTAGAGACTACCAGTTGCCACCAAGATCTTGTCTTCCCTGTAGCATGTACTAAGTTTCATACACTATTCTAGGTACTCATGTGTGTGAATTCAAATAATTCTCATGGCAACCACGTAAAATAATAAAACAGCAACACTTAATCTTTATTCAGCACTTATTACATGTCATAAGTGCTTTATATGTATCAGCTCATTTAATCTCACAACTCATTGAAACAGGTACTGTTTTGATCCCCTTTGATAAATGAGGAACTGTGGACCAGAGAGGTTAAGTAACCTCTAAGGTGGCACAACTGGCCCCTGGTTGGAGATTCATCCCAATGTGCCAGGGTTGTGGGTTTAATCCCTGGTTGGGGCATATAAGAGAATCAACCAATGAATGTATAACTAAGTAGAACAACAAATTAATGTTTCTCCCTTCTCCCTTTCTCTCTAAAATCATTCAATAATATTTTTTAAAGGTCACACACTTGGTTACTTGGAGAACCGGGATTTGAACTCAGGCAGTCTGGTTGCAGGGTCCATTCTCTTGACCACTACACTGTGCTATAAAAAAAAGATGGCCTGACCTGTGGTGGCACAGTGGATAAAGCGTCGACCTGGGAACACTGAGGTCGCCAGTTCAAAACCCTGCACTGGTCTGATCAAGGCACATATGGGAGTTGATGCTTCCAGCTCCTCCCCTCTTTCTCTCTTTCTCTCTCTCTCTCTCTCTCTCACTCTGTGTCTCCTCTCTAAAATAAAAAAATAAAATAAAAAAGATGTTGCCTGACCAGGCAGTGGTGCAGTGGATAGAGCGTCGGACTGGGATGCAGAAGACCCAGGTTTGAGACCCCGACCGAGGTCACCAGCTTGAGCGCGGGCCCATCTGGCTTGAGCAAAAGTTCGCCAGCTTGGACCCAAGGTCGCAGCTCCAGAAAGGGGTGGCTCAGTCTGCTGAAGGTCTGTGGTCAAGGCACATGTGAGAAAGCAATCAATGAACAACTAAGGTGTCACAACGGCATTGAAAAACTAATGATTGATGTTTCTCATCTCTTTCCTTTTCTGTCTGTCTGTCCCTATCTATCCCTCTCTCTGACTCTCTCTCTGTCCCCGAATAAAAAAGAAAAGATGTTATGCTTTATGCACATATCACGACTGTAAAAATTTGTGCCTGCTGCTCAAATATTTTTAGAGGGTTCATTGGGCTCCATGAATCTTGCAAAGTAATTGACATAAACACATGCATCTCTTGAATGAAGGCATGCCTGAACACATTTAATTGGCACATGGCTTTTTTCTTTTTCTTTCTTTCTTTTTTTTTTTTTTTTGGTATTTTTCTGAAGTGAGAAGCAGGGTGGCAGAGAGACAGACTTTCGCATGCACCTGACCAGGATCCACCCGGCAAGCCCACTAGGGGGCGATGCTTTGCCCATCTGGGGCATTGCTCTGCTGTAACTGGATCCATCCTAGTGTCAGGGCCAGCTTTGCTCCAATGGAGCCATGGCTGTGGGAGGAGAAGAGAGAGAGAGAGAGAGGAGAGGGGGGAGTGATGGAGAAGCAGATGAGTGCTTCTCCTGTGTGCCTGGCCAGGAATCAAACCCTGGACTTCCACACGCCGGGTTGATGCTCTACCACTGAGCCAATTGCCCAAGGTCTCTTTTCTTTTCTTTTCTACCCCCATTTGACAGATGCAGAAACTGAGGTTTGGCTGGACAGCCAAGAAAAGGTCACACCAAGAGCCGTGCTGGGCGACACTAATGGCCAGGTTTGGTGGGTTGGCGTTGGTGTGAGGCAGGTGGGAAGAAGGCCAGAGAAAAGATGGGAGAGATATGGCTTTGAGCCCAGTGGAAGAGGCAGGGTTGGAGGAAGCAGTTCCCGGGCCCTGTAGGGGCTGATGGGGGCGTTTTACCACAGCCCAGCCCTCTCCCCAGGCCACGCTGTATGGGGCAGAAACGGACCTGTCCTCATGCACTGTTGTGGGAGGATATGCTGGGACAACCCCTTTGGGAAACTGTTGGAAGAATCTAAGAAAGATGGCCATGTGCACACCCCCTTCTCTGTGTGCCCAGCAGAAACGGGTGCATGCATCTGCCAGGGGACACCGCGACCAGTGCCCGTGGCCACGCTTTTTGTAATGAGCTCCAGCTGGAAACAATTCAAACACCCATCTATTGGAGACCCGTTAGATAGACTCTGTGTTTTGTTTTGTTTTGTTTTTTGTTTTAAGGTTAGTAAAAATGCATTTGTTTTCATGTTTCTTTATTTTTTTTAAATGAAGTTTAGAGATGGGTTGGGGAAAGAGAGAAACATCCATTTGTTCATTTGTTGCTCTACTCATTCATGCATTCATTGGTTGATTCTTGTATGTGTCCTGAGCTCGAACCCATAACCTTGGCGCATGGGGACAACTCCTTAGCCAACTGAGCTGCCTGGTCAGGGCTGCTTCTTTATTGAATGCTAGTAGGCACTTTTCATTATTTTTTGTCACTGGCTGTAAAGAGTTTGTGTTGCAGTTTTACACTTTTTTTTTTTAAATATTTATTTTATTTTACTCATTTTAGAGAGGAGACATAGAGTGAGAGAGAGAGAGAGAGAAAGAGAGAAAGGGGGGAGGAGCTGGAAGCATCAACTCCCATATGTGCCTTGACCAGACCAGTGCAGGGTTTTGAACTGGCGACCTTAGTGTTCCCAGGTCGATGCTTTATCCACTGCACCACCACAGGTCAGGCACAGTTTTACACTTTTTAAAGTATATATTTTAGATATGCCTAAACGATTACCTTTCTTAACATCATTGTGATGCCAGTCGACACCCCCCCCTTTCCCGCCACTGCACCTGGACAGAAGCTGACCTCCTCTTTCATGCCCCCTACCGGGCCACGCTTCCTGCCTTTGCTCTGCCGGAAGCTGCTCCGTGGAGTCCAGGACGTCCTATAAACCCGCCTTCCAGCTAACAGAGCTCTGTACCTCTAACCCATTAGGGAGAATACAAACCTGTACCTTTCAACCACTAGAACGAACAAACAACAAAAATTTAAACATTCAAGACCATTTAATTCCTCCATTTGCTTACTGAATAGACTAGTGGACAAATATTAATATATTTAACAAACAGTAAGTGCAGACAAGTTGAGGGTTTGGGGGATGAAATGAGAAGGTTGGAGTCCAGAAAGGAACCTGACTGGTCCTTTCAGGCAAATGCGATGTCACGTGACAGAGGGGAGGGAGAGATCACTTCCCATCTTCCCAGCAAACTTCGCTTTCGGATGATTCGTACATGTACTTCGGGGTCTGGCTTCCCTCTTCGATGGCAAGTTCTTTGTGACAGGGTCTGAGCTAACCCTTGGGCTTTCAGAGTTGGATAAGATGCACAACTGAAGTCTTCAAAGAAGAGCTCTTGTATTTGAGGACTGGGTCTCTCTACTTCCCCCCACCCCCAATTTCCATGAACACCCTTTGAATCATTTCTATGTGCAAACAAGTGAGGCAAATTAAAAGAAAACGTGATATATTTCTTTAGTAGCAGGAGCCTAAAGTATCTAGTAAGTTCATAGAATAAAATTCCTTTTATTTTTTCCGTTGATTTGAGAGAGAGGATAGGAGAGAAAGAAGCCTCAATTTGTTATTTCACTTAGTTGCACACTCACTGATTGCTTCTCATGCGTACCCTGACTGGGGCTCCAATGGGCAATTGTGGGGTCGAGACGGAGCCCTCGGGATCAAACTGGTGACCTTGCTGCTCAGGGATGACGCTCTACCCCACTGCACCACTGGCCAGGACAGAACAAAATTCTTTTAAATTGACAGTTGCAGAAATATGGAGTGTTTTTACACTGATCTTTTGCTAATGCAACTAGCAGTATATGTTGCATGTATAACTTAACTTAATCCTTGACTCATTAAAAAACACACAAGCCTGACCAGGCCGTGGTGCAGTGGATAGAGCGTCGGATTGGGACACGGAAGACCCAGGTTCGAGATCCCCAGCTCGCCAGCTTGAGCGCGGGGCCCATCTGGCTTGAGCAAAAGCTCATCAGCTTGGACCCAAGGTCGCTGGCTCCAGCAAGGGGTTGCTCAGTCTGCTGAAGGCCCACGGTCAAGGCACATGTGAGAAAGCAATCAATGAACAACTATGGTGTCGCAACGGCAATGAAAAACTAATGATTAAAAAAAAAACACAAAAAACTAATGATTGATGCTTCTCACCGTTCTCCGTTCCTGTCTGTCTGTCCCTATCTATCCCTCTCTCTGACTCTCTCTCTGTCCCTGTATAAAAAAAACAAAAAACAAACAACAAAAAAAACCCAAACAAACACCCAGCATGGCACATCATCTGACAGAATTGCACACAGCCCAGTCCGAATGAGCTCAAGACGCACACACTGGCCCGGCTGCATCTCTTGCACAGGACAGTAAACAGGAGCCACAAGCAAACAGGGTCCAGCCAGGCTGCTCAGCTGATAGACAGATGAGAAAATGGGGAAGTGATGATGGAATGGTGAGGGGGGAGGTTGAGTGAGTGTCTCAACCTGGTACCAGGTAACTACAAGGACTTCATTTCCTGGTTATCAATTAAGCTACAAACCATGATTTAAAAATATTATTTATAGCCTGACCAGGTGGTGGCACAGTGGATAGAGAGTAGGACTGGGAGGTGGAGAGCTCAGGTTCCAAACCCAAGGTCACTGGCTTGAGCGCGGGTTCACCAGCTTGAGCACGGGATCGCCAGCTAGAGCCCAAGGTTGCTGGCTTGAGCAAGGGGTCACTTGCTCTGCTATAGCCTCCATCAACGCACATATGACAAAGCAATCAATGAACAACTCAGGTGCCACAATGAAAATTATTGATTTTAGAGAGAGAAGAAGGGAGAGTGAGAGAAAGAGAGACAGGGAAACATTGGTTGGTTGTTCCATTTATCCATGCATTCATTGGTTGATTCATTTATGTACCCTGACCAGGAATTGATCCCAAAACCTTGACATATGGGGACTATGCTCTAACCAACTGAACTACCTGGCCAAGGCTATCATTTGACCATTTTTAAGTGTACAGTGCAGTGGCATTAAGTATATTCACATTGTTGTGCAATCATCACCAGGATTCGTCTCCAGAATGTTTTCACCTTGCAAAACTAAAACTCTGGCCCTATTAAACACCAACTCCCCATTCCCCCTCCCCTTAACTCCTGGCATTCAATATTCTAATTTCTGTTGCTATGAACTTAACTTCTCTAAGTACCTTTTCTTTTCTTTCTTTTTTGTATTTTTCTGAAGTGAAAAGCAGGGAGGCAGAGAGACAGACTCTTGCATGCACCCGACCGGATCCACCTGGCATGTCCACTAGGGGGTGATGCTCTGCCCACCTGGCTTGTTGCTCCATTGCAACCCGAGCCATTCTAGTGCCTAAGGCGGAGGCCATGGAGCCATCCTCAGCACCTGGGCCAGCTTTGCTCCAATGGAGCCTTGGCTGCATGAGGGGTAGAGAGAGATAGAGAGAAAGGAGAGGGGGAAGGGTGGAGAAGCAGATGGGCACTTCTTCTGTGTGCCCTGGCTGGAAATCAAATCCAGGACTTTCACACACCAGGCCAACACTCTACCACTGAGCCAACCGTCCAGGGTCCTAAGTACCTTCAATATGTGAAATTGTGAGTGACTGATTTCACTCAGCATAATGTCCTCAAGGTTTATCCACATTGTGGCACATGCTAGAATCTCCTTTCTTCTTAGAGTTGAGTGATATTTCATTGGATGGACGGATCACATTGTATTTATCTGTTCATTCCTGATGGATGCTCTGGTTGCTTGCATATAATGTATTATGTCCTTTTCTGGATGTGAGCACGCGCGTACACACACACACACACACACACACACACACACACACACACACACACACACACAGAGTCCTGGCCTGTGCCTGGGTGTCTACCCCAAGACAAAGGTTGGGCCCATGACCTGTTGTATCTCCTGGGGCACTTCTCCCCTAGTTTAGTGACTTTCAGACCCATGAGGTGGGGCTCCAAGTGCTGTCACACCCACTTGTCAGCTTCCCTTGGACTCTGTCGCCTGCCCTAAGGGCACTCCACCATCTCTGCTCTGACCTCAGCTTGAGGCTGCCCCTGGGGACAAACAGCTGCTTCCTCTCTATGACAAGCTGCCCACCCTCCTTATCCTCCTTCTGTCTCAGCTCTTTTCAGATCTTCAAACTCAAATTCCTCACTCTAGCCCTCCTTTTTGTGAGAGAGACAGACAGACAGGGACAGACAAACAAGAAGGGTCAGAGATGAGAAGCATCAACTCATAGTTGCAGCACCTTAATTCAGTGGCTTTCAAACTTTTTGAATTCGGGGTGAATTTAAAATCCTACAATGTAGGATTTTATATCCTATATGTAGGCACGCTATATACAAATTTCTGAGAAATATGTTATAATAATTAAGTCAAATATTAAAGAAAAAAATATAAAGTCGAAGTGTGCTTTTATGGTAATTAAATGAAATAAATATGACAAAATTAAATTTATTTTGACATTAAAAAACATTTTTATGTTTCATTTTTTGAGTTATGCTTTTTAGAATTTGTAGAAAATGGGTTAAAAAATAAAAAAACGACAAAAGTTATCTTTTTATATATATAGATATATTCTTAGTAAGATTTAATAAATTTGGCAGGTCCTGGCGTGAATGTGTTTT
Organism: Rhynchonycteris naso; assembly: GCA_037038555.1. Classification (NCBI taxonomy): domain Eukaryota; kingdom Metazoa; phylum Chordata; class Mammalia; order Chiroptera; family Emballonuridae; genus Rhynchonycteris; species Rhynchonycteris naso. The sequence continues at coordinate 247,607,172 of CM072997.1, read as the reverse complement.
TTTTATTATTGTATTTATGAGAAACATGAGCCTGATGTGTCCTAGCGATTTCTTCAATGTTTGGGCATATATTTGAAAGGCAAACTCTCATTTCCTCATCAATACATTGAAGAATTCCTCTCTTTTTACTCTTAATTGTGTTGAGGGTATAAAATCCTAATTCACATAAATAGGATGTTGAAAATTGTAGTAAAATGTTCAAGGCTTTTTAAGATATTGCCACGTATTCTTCTTTTATAGAAATCCAAAAGGCTTCAAGAGACAATTCCTTATATTTAATAATCAATCCATGATCAGTGGATATAGCTGCCAGTTCTTCTTCTTCTGTTAATGTTAAACCAAAATCACTTGAAGCTTCCATGAGTGGGTTTGTAATCCCATCGTATTGTTCAGTGTTAAGTGATGGAAAATGCTATAAATTAAATTCTGCCTGTTAGCCTTCAAGTCCTATTTTATTTACACTTAACTTTTTTGTGTGTGTGTGTGACAGAGACAGAGAGAGTCAGAGAGAGGGACAGAGACAGACAGGCAGCAGGAAGGGAGAGAGATGAGAAGCATCAATTATTCGTTGCGGCACCTTAGTTGTTCATTAATTTCTCATATGTGCCTTGGCCAGAGGGTTACAGCAGACTGAGTGACCCCTTGCTAGAGCCAGAAACCTTGGGCTCAAGCTGGTGAACCTTGCTCAAACCAGATGAGCCCACGCTCAAGCTGGAGACCTCAGGGTCTCGAAACTGGGTCCTCTGTATCTCAGTCTGATGCTCTATCCACTGCATCACTGCCTGGTCAGGCTATTTACACTTAGCTTTTGCTCACTTCCAGAATCAGATTTTTCGATATCACGCTTCTTTTTGAGAAATCTATCCATTTTATTTGGGTGTATTTATCTAAAAATAATATGATAATGTGTTAATAATAAATACCTGTATAATAATGATGTGTTAACAAAAAGAGCAGTATTTTCATAATGAAATGGTATAATAAAGTAACTATATTTATTTTTACATCTGGGCACATGCCAGGAATCAGCGCAACTAGTAATTTCAGGTACCGAGTGGGAATGGTGAGGAATTAAGAAAATATGGGGTTGGGAGTGCCCTGAAATTGCTGCTGGCAAGAGCAAAGGGCGCCCAAAAACCGCATCTTGCTTTATTTATAGGGCAAAGTGGGCCATTAGGAAATCAATGAGATCTTTGATCATGTTTCCAAGGCAACCCAAGAATTTTACCAAGTGCAGAAAACCCCCACCATACATAGCATCTTAACTTTACACCAAAGGACAGAAGAAACTTGCCTCCAGTCTTTCTGGGGAACACGGCAGGTAGTGTAAACAATCCAGCACCACAGCTTAACAGCCTTTTGCAACCTAATCAGGCAAGTGAGGTGGGGAGTTTGGCAGACTGTCAGCTTACAGCCAATTCCTCACGCCTGTGTCCCCCCAAAATCTAAACTCCAAAAACCCTGTTGGTGTTTTGGTCCCCAACAGGCACATATTTTTATAGAATACCATAGGGTGCACCTGGAAATCTTCTAGGGTGTACCAGTGTGCCCTGGCGCACACTTTGAGAACCACTGCCTCAGTTGTTCATTGATTGCTCTCTCATATGTGCCTTGACCAGAGGGCTCCAGCTGAGCCAGTGACCCCTGGCTCAAGCCAGCAACCTTGGGCTTTAATCCAGTGACCATGAGGTCATGTCTGTGGTCCCATGCTCAAGCTGGCAACCCACTCTCAAACTGATGAGCCCGCGCTCAAGCCAGAGACCTCACAGTTTCGAACCTGGGTCCTCAGCATCCTAGGCCGACATTTTATCCATTGTGCCACTGCTTGGTCAGGGTGTTTTCCCTTCTTTTTGTCTTTCCCATTCTGTCTGGGTTTCCTATTTCCCTCCCTCTGGGTCTCTGTCCTCTTTTCTCTAGGTCTCTGTCCCTCTTCCACAGGTCTAAATATTGTGCCTCTCCTTTACCCAGCTTTCAATTGGACAATTAAAAATTAAATAACCCAATTAAGAAATGAGGGAAGGCCTGCCCAGGTGGTGGTGCAGTGGATAGAGCATCGAACTGGGATGCGGAGGACCCAGGTTCAAGACCCTGAGGTCGCCAGCTTGAGCGTGGGTTCATCTGGTTTGAGCAAGGCTCACCAGCTTGAGCGGAAGGTCGCTGGCTCAAGCAAGGGGTCACTCGATTTGCTGTAGCCCCCTAGTCAAGGCACATATGAGAAAGCAATCAATGAACAACTAAGGTGCCACAACAAAGAATTGATGTTTCTCATCTCTCTCCTTTCCTGTCTGTCTGTCCCTATCTGTCCCTCTCTCTGACTCTAATCTCTATCACACACACACACACACAAAAAAAAAAAAAAAAAAAATTGAGGGAAGAACTTGAGTCGATATTTCTCCAAAGAAGATGTGCAAATGGCTAATAACCACATTCAAAGATGCTCAATGCCGTTAGTCGCAGGGAAAGACAAACATAAACCACAATGAAATACTATTCAAAAACTGGGAGGCCCAGCTGTGGCCAAGTAGCTCAGCTAATTAGAGTGTTATCCTGATATGCCAAGGTTGTGGGTTCGAAGTCTGGTCAGGACACATACAAGAATCAACCAATGAATGCATGAATAAGTGGAACAACAAACTGATTTCTGTCTTTCTCCCTCCATCCCTCTCTCTTCCTCTCTCTCTAAAACCAATCAATAACAAACATTTAGAACAGTATAACAAACAGAAGACTGAGTTGTAGTCAGGTTTCCAGCTTGGGTCCTTGTGAGCTGTGTGACCCAGAGCGCAGTCCCCTCTCTGAACTTTGGTGTTGGAATGAAGACTGGTTGGTAACTCCGCTATACTTTTGTTGTCAGGGGCCAATGGGATGATGAGCTTCAGTCCTTGGCATGCAGATCTTGTCCCATAAATGTGAGTGGGAACAGTAGGTGGGTGTCCCATTTGATCCACTAGAAATTTGATTGCTGAAGAGGACCCAGCCCTTGTCCTCTCCTCTGGCCCCAGCCCAGCCTCCTCCCTGCCTCTGTCTCCTCATACCAGCCCATTCCCTCCAGGACTTCCTTTGCTCACAGCCCTGCCAGGGCTCCCTAATGCTCCAAGACAGAGCCCAGCCTGGTATGAATGACACTTGGCTACACTTTCCCTTGTATGTCTTGCATCACTTGTCACCTTTACAGTGTGGATTCAAGCACTCAGCACAGCGCCTGACTCACACCTCCATCCCCTTGCCCATGCAGGTCCCTCTCCCGGAGTTCCCTCTCATTCTCTACTTCCCCACATTTCTAGTGAACTCAACATCATGCCACAGTCACCAACCAGCTGATGCCCTTTGACCCAGCCACTCCAAGTCTAGGAATTTAGTCTTCTGATAACACTCACACATGAGCTCCAAGAACTAAGATCAAGGGCTAATCTTAGCAGAGGGGCTGTAACCTAGATGTTCATCAGGAGGGGAATGTCAGATGGACCCCAGGAGGGAGCTGTTAGATAAATAAATGTAATGGATGCACACAATTACAGACCGAACACCCCTCCTCAAGGTGTTGCAACGTGAAGAATGCAGGGTGCAAAACCAAGTGTGCTCTGTGCTCTGTGCTCTGCCTCTCCCTCCCTCACTGTGTGACCTTGGGAAAATTACCTCACCTCTCTGAACCTCCAATTCCTCATCTATAATATGGAATATTCATGATCTCAAAGGTTACAGTGAAGATTAAATAACAAAACACTCCCTGGCTGGTTGGCTCAGTGGACAGTACATCCATCTGGCATATGGATGTCCCATGTTCGATTCCTGATCAGGGCACACAAGAGGAAGCAATCATCTGCTTCTCCCCTCTCTCCCCCTTCCTCCCCTTCCACAGCTAGTGGATTTATTGGTTTGAGTGCCGGCCCTTGGCACTGAGAATAGCTTGGTTGATTTGAGCATTAGCCCAAGACAGGGTTGCCGGGTGGATCTTGGTCAGGGCACATGTGGGAGTCTGTCTCACTATCTCCCCTCCTCTCACTTAAAAAAAATAAAAACGCATGAGGAAAACCATCTATACAGTATATAGTAAGCATTCAAAAAATGTTAGCTTTCAACATTAGGGCAGAGGTTGGCAAACTTTTTCTGTAAAGTGCCAGATAGTAAATATTTTTGGCTTCACAGACCATATGGCCTCTGTTGCAACCACTCAGCTCTGTTGTAACTATCTGTGAGCAGCCGTAGACAGTGCATCAATGAATGGACACAGCTGTGTTCCAATAAAACTTTGTTTAATAAGACATACAGCTGGGAAAAAAAGACAGATGGCCCATGGATCATAGGTAGCCCACCCCTGCATTAGAACTGAAAAAGAGGCAACTATTTTCCTAGGCTTTGTATGCCCCTCCAAGCTCTGCACCCTTCTCTTTCACAGTCCTTATCAGACTGCATTGTGGTGTCAGTTTTTCTTCCTCTTCAGGACTCCATTTCTCCCCACCCCCAGATATTTAACTCTCCCCAGGGCAGGGGCATTATCTGAGCAACGAAGGTCTCCAGAATCCAGTCTCCATCTTTGTTATAGGAGCACAACAGGAATATTTGTTGAATTCCTTCTTTCCTTCCTTCCTTCCTTCCTTCCTTCCTTCCTTCCTTCCTTCCTTCCTTCCTTCCTTCCTTCCTTCCTTCCTTCTCCAAGAGACAACATGTACCACCTGTATTTCTGGCATTGTTCTAGACACTGAGGTCATACTAGTGACCAACACAAATACAAACGCCCCGGAGCTTATCTTCAAAGGGGAAAATAGGCTCCAAATAAAAGAAACACAAAATATATAACCTATTAGATGGCCTGATGGACCCAAAAGAAGTAGATAAATCCTGAAAGAAGGATGAGAAGTGAAGGCAGTACTGATTTCCATGGTTCTGTCAGGGGAAGGCCTACTGAGAAGGTAAAGTCTAGAAGTACATGAGGGAGCCAGTCATGGGAGTATCTCAGGGAGGAGCCTTCTGGGCAGAGGGAACAGCAAGTGCAAAGTCTCTGGATGGGAACATGCCTGGCATTTTCAAGGAATGGTAAAGAAGCCAGAGAGACAGCAACTGAGCACATGCGGAGAAGGGGTCAAAGGGGTGGTCGGGTGGATCGTGCAGGCCTTATAGGCCTTCTGGTGAACACTTTGCTTTTAATCTGAATGAGGTGGGAGACTGGAGAGATGTCTTCATTGGCTTAGGCTGCCATATCAAAGTACCACAGACTGGACGGCTTAAACAATAGGAATCTATTTCTCATGGTCTGGAGGCTGGGAAGTCCACGATCGAGGTACCATAAGATTTATTTCCCAAAGAGAGCTCTCTTTCTGGCTTGCAGCAGCTTTTCCCTCTGTCCTCTGGTCTCTCTTTCTCTTCTTAGTACAGTGGTTCTTAACCTTTTTTGAGGTACCGAACCCACCAGTTTCATATGCGCATTCACCGAACCCTTCTTTAGTGATAAATAAAATATGACTTTTTTTTTCCAAATTCAAGACATAGGTATATGTTTTTTTTACTGACGTACAAAATGAGCCATGCATGAACATCACCTTGCTCAAAGAACAAAACCAACAAAGTGCATGAACTCACAACAAATTACGGTATTACTTTATTCTGGCCTCTGTGGCAGAGGCTTCTCCGAACCCCTGAGACCGACTCATCGAACCCCTAGGGTTCGATAGAACCCAGGTTAAGAACCACTGTCTTAAAAAAAAAAAAAGAACCACTGTCTTAGTGGAACAATAATCCCATCATGGGGGCCCCACCCTCATGACCTCATTTAAAACTAATTACTCCCAATGACCCCACCTCTTAATGCCATCACAATGGGGTTAGGGATTCAACAGATGGGTTTTGGGGGAATACAAACATAGAATGTGATGGGAGAGGTTGCGGCAGATGAGAGATGAGATCTGACTGAGGTTTTAACAAACTCCTCTGGCTACTGGGTCAGGAATAGGCTATGGATGAAAGCAGAGAGCTCAGCAGGAAACAAGAGATGGATCAGGAGGTGAGGGGGCCGTGGACCAGAGTAGAGTCAAAGGAGTAATGAGGAGTGGCAGAACGTGGGGCATATTTTGAAGGTAGAGACTATGGAAAGTCTGAGATCAGGGTGCCAGCCTGTGTGGAGAAGGGCCCTCTTCTGAGTTGCAGACTTCTGCGGTGTACATGGCAGAAGCGTTGAGGGAGCTCTGTTGGGGTCTGTCTTCATAAAACCACCAATCCTAATCACCTCCCAAAGGTCCCGCCTCCTAATATCCTCCTAATATCTTGGGGATTAGGATTTCAACATTTGAATTTGGGGGTTGGGACACAACCATTCAGACCATAGCAACAACCCAAATGGTCTCCAGACACAAGAAGTGTTCTCTGAGTGGCATGGCTGCTTCCTGCTGAGAATCACTGATCTAATGTGATTAGAAAAAAATTTCACAATTCCTGTACTAGAATGTTCTTGTAATCACCCCAAACGGGAGACCCCACAAATGCGCATCCACAGTTGGATGAATAAGTAGTGTTTTTTGTTTGTTTGTTTTATTCAGTGAGAGGTAGGGAGACAGAGACAGACTCCCACATGCACCCCAGCTGGGATCCACCCGGCAAGCCCACTAGGGGGTAATGCTCTGCCCATCTGGGACGTTGCTGTGTTGTTTAGCAACCAAGCTCTTAACGCCTGTGTCAGAGACCATGGTGTCATCCTCAGTGCCAGGGGCCAACTCGCTCCAACTGAGCCATGGCTGTAGGAGGGGGGGAGGAAGAAGGAAATAGAGAAGCAAGAGGGAAAGGGGAGGAGCAGATGGGCACTTCTCCTGTATGCCCTGACTAGGAATTGAACCTGGGACATCCACACTAGGTGATGCTCTACCACGGAGCCAACTGGCCAGGGCAAAAAGTAATGTTATATTTATTCATCCGTTAATGGCCTGATAATTAACATTCTCGGCTTTCTGTGGTATATCATCTCAGCCGCAGCCCTTGTAGCATGCAGAGCCATTGACAAAGGAAAATGAATTGTGTGGCTCTGTCTCAATAAAACTTTATTTATACAAACAGGCAATAGGCTGGGTACGCCTGCACTCTGGCAGTTGTTTGCGGACCCTCACCAAACAAGATGAGAACACACAATCCATGCCAAATAACCACGTGGATACATTATAGTAGAACGGGAAGAACTAATCTGTGGTGCTAGAAGTGAGAATAGTGACACTTGGGACGGAAACACCTCTTCTTCTTTTTTTTTCTTGTTCTTTTTTTTTTTGTATTTTTCCGAAGTTAGAAGCAGGGAGGTAGTTAGACTCCCGCATGGGCTCGACTGGGATCCACCTGGCATGCCCACCAGGGGGCGATGCTCTGCCCATCTGGGGCATTCGTTGCAGCCAGAGTCATTCTAGTGCCTGAGGCGGAGGCCATAGAGCCATCCTCAGTGCCCAGGCCAACTTTGCTACAATGGAGCCTTGACTGTGGGAGGGGAAGAAAGAGACAAAGAGGAAGGAGAGGGGAAGGGTGGAGAAGCAGATGGGTGCTTCTCCTGTGTGCCCTGACCAGGAATCGAAACGGGACTTCCACACGCTGGGCCGATGCTAACTGGCCAGGGCTGAGAAACCTTCTTCTATGTCAGTGGTTCTTAACCTGGGTTCTATCGAACCCTAGAGGTTTGATGAGTCGGTCTCAGGGATTTGGAGAAGCCTCTGCCGCAGAGGTAAAGACACACTTGTGTAAAGTCGTGACGACATGCCCTGCTTGGCCATCACTTGCTGCAGAGGATTATGTTACATTGCTTGGCCAAGCAGTGCTGCGGGGAATTTAGTGCGCGCAGTAGTCAATGGCCGTTGTAGTTGTACATCGTGTGGTTTCTTTCGTAATATTTTAAAACCATACTAAATATGTCGAGCAAAAAAAGAAAGTGGTCAGATGAATATGTACAACATGGATTCACATGTATCATGGAACGGGATGGGAGTCGGCATCCTATCTGCATGATATGCAATGCCAAATTGAGCAACTCTAGTCTCGCACCGGCAAAACTAAATTTGGAGAAAAAGATCATATTTTATTTATCACTAAAGAAGGGTTCGGTGAATGTGCATATGAAACTGGTGGGTTCGGTACCTCAAAAAAGGTTAAGAACCACTGTTCTATGTGCATGTTTTTGTCAATAAAGCTGGCAGGGGTGTTGGCAGTGACAGTTGGAGATCTGGCACACACCAGAGGTCCCCAACCTCTGGCTAGGAGCAGGTCTGGTGGCTTCTCAGCCTCACAGCTGTTAGCGCTTCTCAGAGCCACTGACAGAATGAATTCGACACAGCAGAAAAATTCTCAGATTCTTACAAGAACCGTGCCTCAATCTTGCTGGCTTCAAACCAGGAAATGAGCAGGGGGAAAAACAGATTAGACAGCTCTGAGATGCCAAGGGCAATGCCACAAATGCCAGGTGATGAAATTCATGTTCATTTCTCATCGGAGAGCATTGTCAACACCTCTCCTTCAGGCTATGTCTGGAGTGTCCCCTGCATAGAGACACCACCAGATCTGAGGGAGCAGCTGCTCATGTCACCATTTCCTGTTTCCCTTTTCTGCTTTGTGTTTTTTCTTAGCATGTGTTAGGGCAGTGGTTCTTAAACTGGGTTCTATCGAACCCTAGGGGTTCGATGAGTCGGTCTCAGGGGTTTGGAGAAGCCTCTGCGGCGGAGGCCAGAATAAAGTAATACCGTAATTTGTTGTGAGTTCATGCACTTCGTTGGTTTTGTTCTTTGAGCAAGGTGATGTTCATGCACGGCTCATTTTGTGCGCCAGTAAAGAAACATATACCTATGTCTTGAATTCGGGAAAAAAAGTCACATTTTATTTATCACTAAAGAAGGGTTCGGTGAATGTGCATATGAAACTGGTGGGTTCAGTACCTTAAAAAAGGTTAAGAACCACTGTGTTAGGGTTTAAATTGTGTGCCCCCACAAAAGGATATGTTCAAGTCCTAACCTCCAGGACCTCAGAATATAGCCTGACTTGGACATAGGGTCACTGAAGAAGGAATTAGGTAAGATGAGCTCATACTGGAGTATTGTGGGCCCCTAACCCGATCTGACTGGTGTCCTTATAAGAACACCATGTGGAGGTTACAGGTTCGAAACCCTGAGCTTGCTCGGTCAAGGCACATATGGGTGTTGATGCTTCCTGCTCCTCCCCCTTCTCTCTCTCCTCTCTAAAATGAATAAAATCTTTAAAAAGATTACACAAAAAAGAAAGAACATCATGTGAAGACACAGAAATGGGGAGGGTTAATGCTGTGTGACAACAAAGGTAGAGATTGTGATGTAGCTGCAAGCGAGGACACATTGCCAGCAACCATCAGAGCTAAACAGAGGCAGGGAAGGCTCTCTGCTACTGGTCTCAGAGGGAACGTGGCCCTCCTGACACCTTGATCTCCAGCTTCTGGCTTCCAGAGCTGTGGGCAATGCATCTGTTTTCCTGAGCCTGTTTCTACATTGGCAAAATTGAGAAGTCCTGGTTATGTATTTTGTAGACTGGTCCTCGACTTGGATTTGTTTAATGTTTTTCTTATGATTAAATTGAGGCAGAGCACTTTGGGCAGGGACACCATGGAAGGGATACTGTGTCCTTCTCCATAAATGACATCAGGAGGCCTGTGACGTCAGGAGGGCTCTTGTTACTCGTCAGATCAGCTTTGACAACTTGCATAAGACACTGTTTTCCTAGTATCTCCTCTATAAACTTACTATTTTTTTTTACATAGGGTTCATTTGAGGTTAAGCATTATTTATCATTTTTTTTACCAATACATACTTACTAGGCATGTATCATGTGCCAGGCCCTGTTGTGGTGACTAAGATGAGTAACACTTTTCCTTCTGGGAAGTCACACTCTCACTAGGAAGACTGATAGAAACTCACAGTTGAGAAAGACCGGTAGATGATCACAGTGTCACAGGGTACTTGTAGGGGCTTAGAGAGTGTGTACTGGTCTGTCTGAGGGTATCAGAGAAGTTTTCCTGGAAGAGGGGATATTTGAGTTGGGTGTTGAAAGATGAATAAGAGTTGACGAGGGAGAGACAAGGGAGGGAATTCTGGCTAAAGGGAGCTGTGCTTATGTAGAGATAAAAGAGACCATTTCCAATGCTAAATGGAAGGGCTGGGATATTGTCCTAGAAGTACCGGCAAGGTTGTGAGCAGGGGATGGGTAGGATCAGCTCTGAGTATAGAAAGAACCTCTGGGCCATATTGGGGACAGGCCAGAGGGGAGAACCTGAAGGTTTGGGAGGAGGCTGGGATAAGGATCCAAAGGGGAGAGGACGAGGCCTGACTTGAAGTCGGGGCCACAGGATGGAGAGCAGGGCTTGGGGCAGAGATGGGGGTGGGTAGTGGTGGTAGGGGCACAGGAGGGCCCATCTCTGGGGTATGAGCAGTGACAATGGTGTCCCTGCTATCTAACTTAGATAACTGGTTACACTGAGAAGTCATTTATTAAGAGGGAAAATACAGATATTGGAGCAGGTTTGGCAGGGAAGCTAATGAACCCTGTTTTAGTATAAGTGCCTGGCACCTTTGGGAGAGATTTTCTTCCAGGATGGCTGGCTCCAAGATGAGTGTGGAGTTTAAAGAGTTAATCTCTCTGCTGTTTGGAAAAGAAAGGGCTTGGCTAGAGTGTTCTCTCTTGGTTCTTCTATTTCTCTGGGAATAAACATATGTCAGATAATGTAGATAAGAAAGTACCTGGTATTCAGTAAATACTTATTAGATGGTAGTTATGTGTGCATTTTTAAAAATGTAATGAGTACTTACCAAGCACCATTCAATTATTATTATGGCTCATCGTTTTTTCTCATTCTCTTCTTCCTTTCCTTTCTCCCAGTGGGAGGGCAGTTGTTTGGCACAATGACAAAGGTAATCGTAGGAAAAGCAGTAACTACTGCAAAAGACAGGTTGGTTTCCCCATAGCTACGTCTAGAACTTTCTGCAATGATGGAAATGTTGCCTATCTGTAATGCTGACATTGCAGCCACAAACCTCAGATGGTTACTGAGCACTTGAAATATGGCTAGCCAGACTAAGAAATTAAATTTTTTCTTTTTCTCTTTCTTTCTTTTTCTTTTTCTCTTTCTTTCTTTCTTTCTTTTTTCTTTCTTTTTCTCTTTCTTTCTCTCTCTCTCTCTCTCTCTCTCTCTCTCCTTTCCTCCCTCCCTCTCTCCCTCTCTTTCTTTCTCTCCCTCCCTTTCTCACTCTCTCCTTCTTTCTTTCTCTCTTTCTTTTTTAAAATTTATTTTATTTTATTTTTTATTTATTTTAATTTTTTTACAGGGACAGAGAGAGAGTCAGAGAGAGGGATAGATAGGGACAGACAGACAGGAATGGAGAGAGATGAGAAGCATCAATCATTAGTTTTTTGTTGCCGTTGCGACACCTTAGTTGTTCATTGATTGCTTTCTCACATGTGCCTTGACCGCGGGCCTTCAGCAGACTGAGCAACCCCTTGCTGGAGCCAGCGACCTTGGGTCCAAGCTGGCGAGCTTTTGCTCAAGCCAGATGGGCCTGCGCTCAAGCTGGCGAGCTTGGGGTCTCGAACCTGGGTCTTCCGCATCCCAGTCCGAAGCTCTATTCACTGCGTCACCGCCTGGTCAGGCTCTGTCTTTCTTTTTTAAAGATTTTATTTATTGATTTTACAGAGAAAAGAGAGAGAGGGGGGCTTGGAGAGAGAAGTATCAACTTATAGTTGCTTCACTTTAGTTGTTCATTGATTGCTTGTTGTATATGTCTTGACCAGGCAAGCTCAGGGTTTTAGTATATGTGCTGCCGAAGTGAGCACAAGCTCAGGGTTTTGAACCAGCAACCTCAGCATTCCAGATTGATGCCTTCTTTATCCACTGCACCACCAAAGGTAACGCTGTATTTTCAATCTCGTTTTATTTTTTTGTGTGACAGAAACAGAGAGAGAGAGGGACGGATAGGGACAGACAGGAAGGGAGAGAGATGAGAAGCATCAATTTTTTGTTGTGGCTCCTTAGTTGTTCATTGATTGCTTTTTCATATGTGCCTTGACCAAGTGACCGAGTGACCCCTTGCTCAAGCCAGCAACCTTGAGCTCAAGCTGGTGAGCCTTGCTCAAACCAGATGAGCCCACGCTCAAGCTGGCAACCTCGCAATCTCGAACCTGGGTCCTCAGCTTCTCAGTCCGATGCTCTATCCACTGTGCCACTGACTGGTCACTCTGAATTTTCAATCTTATTTAAATTTATTTAAACTTAAATGTACTCATGTAACTAATGGGTACCATGTTGGGTAGCCACTCCCCAGGAAGTATAAAAAGTTACCCTGTCTTCGCCAAAAGCACAGAGCCCCAAGAACTGCTGAGGTGGGGGGAGAGGGGAGAATAGAAGGAAGAGAATAATTTAAAAAGTGGAGGGCATGAAAAAAAAGAAAAAAAAAGTGGAGGGCATGTTGGGGATTTTCTATGTGAATGATGGGAGTACAAATTGACTTAGCCAAATAAAAAAGGCACACATCCTTCCTGGAACTCAGTCACAAAAAGACAAACAAGTCAGTTCAAATATGGGCCAAGGATCTAAACAGACACTTCATAAAGGAGGAGAAACAAATAGCCAATCAGCACGCACAAAAAGTGTCATTAGTCATCAGGGAAGTGCAAGTTGAAACCAAAATGAGATACAATACACACCACAATGGCTAATGTTAAAATGACTGATGATGCTGCATGTTGACAAGGCTGCAGAGCAACCAGAACAGCCAATGGGGATGTGAAAGGCAGGCAGGATAATGTCCTCCGAAGATGACCGCGCCCTAATTTCCAGGACTGTGAACTTGACCTCACATAGCCAAAGGGACTTTGCAGATGTGATTAAATTAAGAATCTTGAGTTGGGGAGATTATCCTGGACTATCTGGTGGGTCTTAAATGTCATGCCAAAGGTCTTTATTTTTATTTTTTTTAATTATTGATTTTTAAAAAGAAAGAGGAAGGGAAAGAGAAAGAGGAACATCAATTTTTGGTTCCACTTACATATGCATTCATTGGTTGATTCCTGTACGTGCTCTGACTGGGATTGAACTTGCAAACTTGGCATATCAGGACGAGCTCTAACCGACTGAGCTACCTGGACAGGACCACAAAGATATTTATATGAGGAAGGCAAAAGGTTCAGCATCTAGAGAACATGTAATGATGTAAGTAGAGGTTGGTGATGAGGCTATGAGCCAAGGAATGAAGGTAGCCTCAAGAAGCTGCAAAAGGTATAGAAATTTTTGCTTCCACCTTGATGTTAGCCCCATTAATGTTCATTTCAGACATCTGACCTCCAGAACTATAAGATGATAAATTTGTGCCTGACCAGTTGTGGCTCAGTGCATAGAGCATCGACCTGGGACACGGAGATACCAAGTTTGAAACCCCGAGGTGGCTGGCTTGAGTGTGGGTTCATCAGGTTGAGCATAAGATCATCTACATGACCCCAAGGTTGCTGGCTTGAGCCCAAGGTCACTAGCTTGAGCAAGGGGTCATTGGCTCGGCTTAAGCCCCTGGGTCAAGGCATGTATGAGAAGCAATTAGTGAACAACTAAAGTATTGCAACTATGAGTTTGTGCTTCTCATCTCTCTCCCTTTCTGTCTGTCTCTTCCTCTCTAAAAAAAAGATACTGTGCTATATTTTTTATTTATTTATTTTTAATTTTTTTTTATTTTTACAGAGACTGAGAGAGAGTCAGAGAGAGGGATAGATAGGGACAGACAGACAGGAATGGAGAGAGATGAGAAACATCAATCATTAGTTTTTTGTTACCATTGTGACACCATAGTCGTTCATTGATTGCTTTCTCACACGTACCTTGACCGCGGGCCTGCAGCAGACTGAGCAACCCCTTGCTGGAGCCAGCCACCTTGGGTCCAAGCTGGCGAGCTTTTTGCTCAAGCCAGATGGGCCCACGCTCAAGCTGGCGAGCTCGGGGTCTCGAACCTGGGTCTTCCGCATCCCAGTCCGACACTCTATCCACTGCGCCACCACCTGGTCAGGCTAGATACTGTGCTATTTGAAGTCACCAAGATTGTGGCAAATTGTTACAGCAGCCATAGAAAAACCATTACAGCCATCTTGAAAATGTTTGGCATTAAAAAAAAACACATTAAACCTCCTACTGTATGATTAAGAAATTTCACTCTTAGGTATTTTCTCAAGAGAAATAAAAACACAAGCCCACAAAAGACTGTTACAAGAATACTGATAGCAGCTTTATTCATAATAGCCCCAAACTGGAAATACGCCAGGTGTCCATCACCAGGAGAACGGGTAAACAAATGGAAAATCACACGACAATAGAAGGGAACAAAATCCTGGCTCATATAACAGGGGTGGACATCAAAAGCATTACAGGGGTGAAGGAAACCAGATACAAAAGATCACCTACTCCAGGATTTTGTTTGTAAAAAAGTCCAGAGCAGACCAAAGTAATCTAGGTGATACCAATCAGAATAGTAAACTGCCTAGGGTGAGATTGGGGGGTGGGTGGTGGGTGGTAATGACAGGGAGGAAACAAAAGTTTCTGGGGTATGGAAATGCTCTTTATCTTTTTATTTTTTAAATTTTTATTTATTGAGTTTTAGAGAGAGTGGAGAGTAAGAGTGAGAAAGAGTGGGGAGAAGCAGGAAGGAAGCATCAACTCATAGTAGTTGCTTTCTGTGTGTGCCTTGACCAGGCAAGCCCAGGGTTTCAAACTGGTGACCTCAGCGTTCCAGGATGAGACTTTATCCACTGTGCCACCACAGGTCAGGCTGCTCTCTATAATTTTTTTTTCTGAAGTGAGAAGCAGGGAGGCAGAGAGACAGACTCCCTCATGCGCCCAACCAGGATCCACCCAGCATGTTCACAAGGGGGTGATGTTCTGCCCATCTGAGGCATTGCTCCATTGCAACTGGAGCCATTCTAGCGTCTGAGGCAGAGACCATGGAGCCATCCTCAGCATCCAGGCCAACTTTGCTCCAGTGGAGTTTTGGCTGCAGGAGGAGAAGAGAGAGATAGAGAAAAAGGAGAGTAGGAAGGGTGGAGAAGCAGATGGACGCTTCCCTGGGTGCCCTGGCCAGAAATTGAACCCGGGACTTCCACACTCCAGGCTGATGCTCTACCACTGAGCCAACCAGCCAGGGCTAAAAATTTTTTTTAAAAGATTTTGCTTATTCATTTTAGAGAGTAGGGGGAGAGAGAGAGAGAGAGAGAGAGGTGGGAGGAGCAGAAAGCATCAACTCTCATATGTGCCTTGACCAGGCAAACCCGGGGCTTAGAACCCATGGCTTTGGCATTCCAGGTTGAGTCTTTACCCACTGTGCCACAACAGGTCAGGCAAAATGAATACATTTGTAATAAAGCAAATGTAGTAAAATGGTAACAATTGTTACCAGTAGGCACATAATCTAGCCAGTGGGCATACTTGGTTTTCAATATCTCCATATGCTTGAAACTTTCAATAAAATATTAGGGAACAGTGCACGTGTTTTAAGGTCCTACCTAGTACAACTACCCTAGTGAAAAGCAATTGGCCTGTGTTCATGAGAAGGTATACATGAGAACATTCATTTCCCCACATGCATTTCTTTGTAACAAAACATTGGAAACAATCTTAATGTCCATCAACCTCATGGACTGTGGATTATTTAAAATAAACTATGACATATTCATGGTATGAAATTCTGTGCAGTCATTTGGAAATTTTTAAGTTTATTTATTGATTTTAGAGAAAGAGAGAGAGAGAAACATTGATTTCTTGTTCCACTTATTTATGCATTTATTGATTGCTTCTTGTATGTGTCCTGACCAGGGATTGAACCTTCAACCTTGGCATATCGAGACAATGCTCTAACCGAGTTACCCTACCAGGGCGTTGGTTTTGTTTTGAGTGAGAAAGATGTGAATGTATGACACAGAGCAATCGTAAGACATATTACTGAGTGCAGTGCCACCAGAGGCACTTCCAACAGGAATTTCGAAGGGGACCAGGGAATTTCAGAAGGGGTGGGTCAGCATTTGTCAAAACTCACAAATATGTTCATTACAAAGAGTGGATTTTATCTCATCTACAAATGTTATATATGTATCTATTGTATAACTATGTGTTTGTATATTAATTATACCTTGGCCCTGGCTGGGTAGCTCAGTTGGTTAGAGCGTCGTCCTGACATGAGAAGGTTGCATGTTGGATTCCTGGTTAGGGCATATACAAGTATCAACCAATGACTGCATGACTGACCATAACAATAAAATCGATGTTTCTCTCTGTCTGTCTGCCTCCCTCATTAGCTATCTAAAAAAAAATCAATAAAAAATAAGTTATAGTATACCTCAATAAGCCTGACTTTATAAAACAAACTGGTCTCCTGTTCAGTGGACAGAACACCCTCCCAGAGCATGGAGGTGGCAGGTTTGATCCCTGGGTCAGGGCACATACAAGAAGCAACTAATGAGTGCACAACTAAATGGAACAACTAAGTGAAAATGATGAGTTGATGCTACTCTCTCCCTTCCTCTCTCTCTCTTTCTTCACAACTAAATGGAACAACTAAGTGAAAAGATGAGTTGATGCTATTCTCTCCCTTTCTCTCTCTCTCTCTCCCTTCCTCCCCCCCTCTCTTTATTCCTATCTTTGTCCCTCAAATCAATGGAAAAATGAAAAAATAGTCTGAGGAGCCTGCAGGTTTTATCAGATGTCAAAGGGATCCGTGACAAGGTAAGAACTATCAGGTGCGGCAGGCAGGCCCATGGGGCTGGGTGTGGGCATTGCATGGGCACATCTGTCTCATCTGCCGAGATTCCAATAGAAGGGCAAGGAAGGCCATTCAAGGAGAGGGCCCTGCCTGGGATCAGGCTGAGGCTCAGAGGTGGGTCCTGGGACAGGTGTGCCAACCAGAGGGCTGGAATGCAGAGCACCTGCAAGGGAGTGGCAGGGGAGGAAGAGGCAGGAGGCGAGTTGAAACCAGATGGGGACTCTCAGCATAGACAATTTCTACCCTGTCACCATGCTGTTATCATATACACCTGCCATATATTTGTTAATTATATACCTGCCTTATCTGCCCTCCCAGCCTGTGTTCTATTTAGGTGGGCAGATGGTTCTGGAGGCCCATGGGACACCGGCCTCTAGCTGGGCTCAGAGGAACTGGAGGTGAACCGACCCTGGCCCCTACCCTTGAGGAGATCCTGGGCCAGCAGGGGAGACCAACAGGTGAGCAGGCATTGCCCCCACCTGGGTGAGAAATTGTAGTGGAGGGTTCACTGGCACCAGCAGAGCTTCCTATTAGAAATCATGGAAAGCTTCCTGAAGGAGGAGGCATTGAGGGAAGACTTTTCCAATGTGCTGAGGCCAATTTAAAAAATAATCATGAGCCTTACCAGGCAATGGCACCGTGAATAGAGCATCGGTCTGGGATCCTGAGGACCCGGGTTTGAAACCCCGAGGTTGCCGGCTTGAGCGCAGGCTCACCAGCTTGAGTGTGGGGTTGCTGGCTTATGCATGGGATCATAGACATGACCCCATGGTCACTGGCTTGAGCCCAAGGTCGCTGACTTGAGCAAGCGGTCACTTGCTCTGCTGAAACCCCCAATCAAGGTACATATGAGAAAGCAATCAATAAACAACTAAGGTACTACAACAAAGAATTGATGCTTCTCATCTCTCTCCCTTCCTCTCTGTCTGTCCCTATCTGTCCATCTCTCTGTCTGTCGCTAAAAAAAAAATCATGATAGGACTTTGGGTGGATAGCTTAGTTGGTTAGAGTGTCATCATCATATGACAAGGTTGTTGGTTGGATCCCAGGTTAGGGCACATACAAGAATAAACGAATGAGTCCCTGGCCACTGGCTCAGTGGATAGAGCATCGGCCTGGCATATGGACACCCCTGGTTTGATTCCCAGTCAGGACACACAGAAGAAGCAACCATCTGCTTTTCTTTTCTCCTTCTCCCCTTCTCTGCCTCTTTCCCTTCTGCAGACAGTGGCTCGATTTGTTTGAGCGGGGCCCCAGGTGCCGAGGATAGCTCAGTTGGTCTGAGTGCATCAGCCCCAGGCACTAAAAATAGCTCAGTACTTGAGCACTGGCTCCAGATGGGGTTGCCGGGTGGATCCTGGTCAGGGCACATGTGGGAGTCTGCTTCATTATTTCCCCTCCTCTTAACTAAAACAAATAAACAGACAAACAAACAAACAAAAGAGACTCAAGCAATGAATGCACAACTAAGTGGACAACAAATTTCTGCTTCTCTCTCTCAATAAATATTTTTTTAATTAAAAATAGTCATAATTGTAATAGCTGCCAATAGTTACTGTTTGCAATGTGCCAAAATCACTGTACCAAGCACAGGACAGGAAGCAATTGATTTAACCCTCTAACAACTTTATATGGTAGCTACTTCAATCATCATCCCCCTTCTACAGGTTAAGAAAATTGAGGCACATAGTCTGTTCCACACCCCCAAAACGCTCCTGCTCTGGTTAGGGAGACAGTCAAGGGCAGAGTCTCAAATCTAGTGAACTTGTGCTTTCATGGTAAGGACTGGGCTGAAGGAGGGAATTCCAGCTGGGGAGGGCGTGGCAGGTGGAGGAAGACCTTGGAGAAGAGAGGAGCCCCTGAGATGGGTCCTTATGCAGGGCGCGGGGTTAGGCTCATATAGTCGCATCATATTTTCAGTTCTTATCTATCATTTGTTCACTTCCTAATTTGCTTTCTTTTTTCATTTGTCCTTTAATTCTTGGCTTGTTCTCGTTTCCTCCCCAGCGCCCCACGGACAGACACAACATCGGCACCCTTGAGTAGGGATAAATCCCTGCAAATCAGACAGGGTTGCTTTGTGGAACTTTATCTTCTACCTTGATGTAAAAGATATAAATTATAATCTTCCAAGTTGTGCTCTAGACCTGGTTTTATTTCTTAATTTTCCCCTTAACATTATGTTTTTAGGATCTCTCCATGTTCCCTCATGTAACTAATTTCTTGCTTCTAGAACACCATGGAATCCACTTCCTTTTACTTGTCCTCTCTTCCCACAACAGACCCCACGGGGTTCTCCATGTCCCCATTCCCACCCCATGCTGTCCTGGACATCTTTAGACGTGTTGCTGTATTTCACTTGTTTCAATCTTTCTTTTCTTTTTCGTTTTTCTTTCTTTTTTACAGGGACAGAGAGAGAGTCAGAGAGAGGGATAGATAGGGACAGACAGGAACAGAAAGAGGTGAGAAGCATCAATCATTAGTTTTTCATTGCTGTTACGACACCTTAGTTGTTCATTGATTGCTTTCTCACATGTGCCTTGACCGTGGGCCCTCAGCAGACTGAGCAACCCCTTGCTGGAGCCAGCGACCTTGGGTCCAAGCTGGCGAGCTCTTTGTTCAAGCCAGATGGGCTCGCGCTCAAGCTGGAGACCTCAGGGTCTCGAACCTGGGTCTTCCACATCCCAGTCCGACGCTCTATCCACTGCACCACCACCTGGTCAGGCGTGTCAATCTTTCTTTTATTATTTTTTATTTTTATTTTTTATTTATTTTTTTTGTGTGTGTCAATCTTTCTTGTGGTTCCTACTGGAAAATGGGATTGCTGGTACACAGGATACATGAGTAGTTAATGTCACAAAGATTCTGTCCATCATCGGCGGTGGATGTTGAGGTCCTAGCAGCATTTCCACAGGTGGAGAAGGGTGGGGAAGAGAACAGCCCGCCCCAAGGCCTGAGAAAGTCCATAGTGTGTCCTGGGGTCAAAGAATTATAGATGAACTTCCTCAAGGGGCAGGACCTTCCACAAAACAGCCATGTAGTAAATACTTGATGGGATTGGTTTCTTTTTCTTTTTTTACTTAAAAAGGAAATTAGCCTGACCTGTGGTGGCGCAGTGGATAAAGTGTTGACCTGGGAACACTGAGGTCGCCAGTTCAAAACCCTGCACTGGTATGGTCAAGGCACATATGGGAGTTGGTGCTTCTAGCTCCTCCCCCCTTTCTCTCTCTCTCTCTCTCTCTCTCTCTCTCTCTCTCTCTGTCTCCTCTCTAAAATGAATAAATAAAAATTAAAAAAAAAAGGAAATTAGTAATGTTGTGGATGGCACTTTGCAATATCTATTAAAATCTCAACTGCATTATACACTTTGGCTCAGTAATATCCTTATGTGCACATGAGGAAGTAGGAAGAAGGGTGTTCACTGGGCAGTCATCTGTAAAGGAGAGAAATAGAAACTACTAGAAATGCCATCAATAGGAGAGGGGTCAAAGGAACTATAGGTTGTGACTATAGAAAACTATGTAGGTGTGAAAAAGATTACAGTGAATTTAAATGTAGGGGCATGGAAAGCTCTCTGAGACATATTATTTGGTAAGAATACACAAACAGTTTTATTTTAAAAAAAAATAATGTTTTAAAAATAGCTTGGGTGGCCTTTTCATCCTTCTTGATTATAAGGTAACGACTAGCAACTGTCACTTTAGAAATGCCAGCAGCAAGCAAAAGTAATGAGGAAGTAAAAAGTTCTCCATCATTCTACCAGCTTGAGCAGAGTTTCCTGAAGGGTTTATTTCATTCACTGGACAGAGACCGACAGCACTCACTGTGTGCCAGGAACTGTCCTAGGTGCTGGGCAGTAAATGAAACAGAATCCCCACCCTCTCTAGGGCTGATATTCTGAGGTCAGAGACACACAATAAATAACAAACGTCATAAATAAGTAAATGATATAATACATTGAAAGGTTATAAGTGCTATAAAAAACAGAAATGGGCCTGACCAGGTGGTGGAGCAGTGGATAGAGCAGGGTTCCCCAAACTACACCCGTGGGGTCACATGTGGCCCCCTGAGGCCATTTATCCAGCCCCGCCACACTTCCAGAAGGGGCACCTCTTTCATTGGTGGTCAGTGAGAGGAGCACAGGATGCATCTGCACCCATAGTTCCCATTGAAATACTGGTCAGTTTGTTGATTTAAATTTACTTGTTCTTTATTTTAAATATTGTATTTGGTCCCGTTTTGTTTCTTTACTTTAAAATAAGATATGTGCAGTGTGCATAGGGATTTGTTCATAGTTTTTTTTTTATAGTCTGGCCCTCCAATGGTCTGAGGGACAGTGAACTGGCCCCCTGTGTAAAATGTTTGGGGACCCCTGGGATAGAGCATCAGACTGGGATTCAGAGAACCTAGGTTCGAGACCCTGAGGTCATCAGCTGGAGCGAGGCTCATCTGGCTTGAGCAAAAAAAAAAAAAAAAAGCTCACCAGCTTGGACCCAAGGTCGCTGGCTCAAGCAAGGGATTACTCTGTCTGCCAAAGGCCTGCAGTCAAGGAACATATGAGAAAGCAATCAATGAACAACTAAGGTGTTGCAATGAAAAACTGATGATTGATGCTTCTCATCTCTCCGCATTCCTGTCTGTCCCTATCTATCCCTCTCTCTGACTCTCTCTCTGTTCCTGTAAAAAAAAACAACAACAACCCCCCCCCCCACAGAAACGGGAGTTGGTGAAGGGTATTGCAGGGAGTTCCTGGGGTCTGGTTGTGATATTCAACAGAATGGTCAGAGATGGCCTCATTGCCAAGGTGACATGTAAGCAAAGACCTGAATGAATGGAAGGAGAAAGCCATGGGAATATCTGGGAGGAAGAGCTTCCCTGGTTTCCAGGCTGAGGAAACAAACCATAACCCATGCAAAGGTCCTGAGGTAGGAGCATGCCTGGTGTATTCAAAGAACAGGAGGGTGGTATGATGGAGCAGAGTGAGGGGGAGACGGTCCGAAGTGAGGTCAAGGAGAGGACATAGGGGGCCATATCCTGCTGGGTCTTGTACACATGGTGAGGACTTTGCTTTTATTCTGAATGATATGGGGTGGGATTCAGGGGAGGGCTCTGAGCAGAGGAGGATCATGAGCTAATTTTCAGAGCAGACTGGGGAAGGTGAGGAGCAGAAGCAGGGAGACCAGAGAGGAAGTGACTTCAATGGTCAAGGCAGGAAACAATGGAAGGGGTTGATTAGACCAGAGTGACAACAAGATTCTTGATACTTTTTTTTTTGTATTAGTCGGAAGTTAGAAGCGAGGATGTAGTCAGACAGACTCCCGCATGCGCTTGACCGGGATCCATCTGGCATGCCCACTAGGGGGCGATGCTCTGCCCACCTGGGGCGTTGCTTCGTTGCAAATGGAGCCATTCTGGCACCTGAGGTGGAGGCCATGGAGTTGTCCTCAACTCCAGGCCAACTTTGCTCCAATGGAGCCTTGGCTGCAGGAGGGGAAGAGAGAGATAGAGAGAAAGGAGAGGGGGCAGGGTGGAGAAAGCACACACAGAAGATTGGCGCTTTTCCTGTGTGCCCTGACCGGGAATCGATCCCGGGACTTCCACACGCCAGGCCAATGCTCTACCACTGAGCAACCGGCCAGGGCCTGGATACTTTTTGAAGGTCAAGTTGACCTCCCATTTATCTATTTATGCATGAATTGATTCTCCTATCTCTCTGCTCACTTATTTATTCATTGTGTGTACCCTCCATTTATTCACTTATTCAGTCATCTATTCCCTCATTCACTCACTTATTCACTTATTCTATCAGTTATATATGCATTCATTCATTTACTTACTTATCAGCATCAACTGCATTATTATCCTTCCACTTTGATATCACTTCTCCGGGAGTCTTCCCTGATGCCCTTTCTAGAATAACACTCATGTCCCCTTCCTTCTCTCACCCTCCTTTCCTTTTTCTTTATAGCACTTATCCCAACTTGCCATTGTTATGCTCTATAATTATGCATTTGCTTGTTTATTCTGTATCTGCCTCCAGAATGCATATGTTTCTTCAGCAAGTGTTGGTTGAGTACTTGCTGTGTGCTAGGCTCTGTTGTAGGCACTGGAAATATAGCAGGGGAAAAACAGATAAAATTTTCACTCATGCCTGACCAGGCAGTGGTGCAGTGGATAGAGCATCAGCCTGGGACTCTGAGGACCCAGATTTGAAACCCTGAGGTCAACCGCTTAAGCACGGGCTCATCTGGCCTGAGTGTGGGCTTGCCAGCTTGAGTGCAGAGACATCAGCTTGAGCGTGGGATTATAGACATGGCCTCATGGTGGCTGGCTTGAGCCCAAATGTTACTGGCTTGAACCCAAGGTCACTGGCTTCAGCAAGGGGTCACTGGCTCATCTGGAATTCTCCCAGTCAAGTCATATATGAGACTGGAATTCTCCCAGTCAAGCCTGGGACTCTGAGGACCCAGATTTGAAACCCTGAGGTCAACCGCTTAAGCACGGGCTCATCTGGCCTGAGTGTGGGCTTGCCAGCTTGAGTGCAGAGACATCAGCTTGAGCGTGGGATTATAGACATGGCCTCATGGTGGCTGGCTTGAGCCCAAATGTTACTGGCTTGAACCCAAGGTCACTGGCTTCAGCAAGGGGTCACTGGCTCATCTGGAATTCTCCCAGTCAAGTCATATATGAGACTGGAATTCTCCCAGTCAAGGCATATATGAGAAAGCAATCAATGAACAACTAAAGCATTGTAAGTATGAGTTGATGCTTCTCATCTCTCTCCTTTCCTGTCTGTCTTTCCCTGTTTCTCTTTCTCTCTCTCTCTCATTAAAAATAATTCACCTGTGAGAAGCAGGCATTCTAGTTGGGGCATCAGACAATAAACAATAAGTATAGTAAGTAAGTTACTGGCAGGCTGGAGGATGCTGAGTGCTGTGGTAAAAGAAAATGCAGAGCAGGGGAGGGATATCAGTAGTCCAGTGGGGAGGTGCTTAGGGAAGGCCTCATGGTGGAGGAAAAATTTGAAAGAAGATTGTTAGAAGATGAATAGTGGTTAACTAAGGGAAGAGCATTCCAGTAGAGAGAATGGCATGTACAAAGGCCCTGAGGCAGAGGTATGCCTGATGTGTCTTGAGAAACTTCAAGGAGGTCAGTGTGGCTGGAACAGAGTAATCAAGAGGGAGAGGTTTGGAAAGTGAAGGTAGACAGGGAACAAAGGATGAGGACTTTGCTTTAACTCTGAGCCAGCCCAGAGCCAGTGGTGGACTTCACTTAGGTATGAACAGGTTTCCTTTGCCTGTTGTGTAGGAGTAGATTATATATGAGTTCTGTGAGGGCTGGGATTGTCTTTGTTCCTTCCACCTCCCCAGCCTTGGGAATGGGACCACTTCCTGTTTGTGTAAATAAAGTTTTATTGAAACACAACCACACCCATTCACTTACATATTGTCTACAGCTGCTTACCTGCTATGAGGGCAAGTAAAGGAGTAGTTACAACAGAGACCATCTGATCCTCAAAGCTGAAATATTTACTGTTTGGCCTTTTACAGAAAATATTTGCTGACCTCTGGTCTGGAACAAGGCCTGGAACATAGTAAGCACTCAATAAATATTTGTCATTGCAGAATGGAGACCGTCACTCATCTGTGATGCACAGGAGATTACCAGCTTGCTCTTGTTTCAGAGCTAGTTCCAGCTCTGAGTCACATGCAAGAAAACAACAGCCCAAAGACCAAAACTAAAAGTCTGGAACCATTCAAATCTTTGCCACAGAAAAAATGCCAAGGCAGAATTATAGTCAGGACCCACAGGACACTTAGCATGCTCTTTGTCTGTCTTGTTTTCTCTATTAAAACTTGAACCTCCTTAACAGCCCCACCAGGTACAGAAGCCATGCCCTCTGTTTTTTTTTTCTCATTCAAAAAATCTCCCCAAACTCTCTTCCACAGAGCAGCCCTTCCCTGGCTCTTCCATCTCCTCCCCTCTAAGCTCCAAAGTTTTATTTATTTATTTATTTATTTATTTATTATTATATACAGCGACAGAGAGAGAGTCAGAGAGAGGGATAGATAGGGACAGATAGACAGGAACAAAGAGAGGTGAGAAGCATCAATCATTAGTTTTTCATTGCCGTTGCAACACCTTAGTTGTTCATTGATTGCTTTCTCACATGTGCCTTGACTGTGGGCCTTCAGCAGATGGAGCAATTCCTTGCTGGAGCCAGCGACCTTGGGTCCAAGCTGGCGAGGTTTTGCTCAAGCCAGATAGGCCCGCGCTCAAGCTGGCGAGCTCGGGGTCTCGAAACTGGGTCTTCCGCATCCCAGTCCAACACTCTATCCACTGAGCCAACACCTTGTCAGGTTATTTTTATTTATTTATTTTTATTTATTTTTATTTTATTCATTTTAGAGAGGAGACACAGAGTGAGAGAGAGAAAGAGAGAAAGGGGGAGGAGCTGGAAGCATCAACTCCCATATGTGCCTTGACCAGACCAGTGCAGGGTTTTGAACTGGCAACCTCAGTGTTCCCAGGTTGACGCTTTATCCACTGCGTCACCACAGGTCAGGCTATTTTTATTTTTGTATTTTTCTGAAGTGAGAAGCAAGGAGGCAGAGAGACAGACTTCTGCATGCGCCTGACTGGGATTCACCCGGCATGCCCACTAGGGTGTGATGCTCTGCCCATCTGAGCCGTGCTCTGTTGCAACCGGAGCCATTCTAGCGCCTGAGGTGGAGGCCATGGAGCCATCCTCAACACGTGGGCCAACTTTGCTCCAATGGAGCCTTGGCTGCAGGAGAGGAAGAGAGCGATAGAGAGAAAGGAGAGGGGAAAGGGTGGAGAAGCAGACGGTCGCTTCTGCTCTGTGCGCTGGCCAGGAATTGAACCAGGGCCTTCCGCCCGCCAAGCCAATGCTCTACCGCTGAGCCAACCAGCCAGAGCCTCAGAGTTTTATTTTTGTACATGAACTTGCCTCCCTGCTGGCTTTCTCCTCACACCTGTGCTCAGATTCTGCAGAACAAGGTAGTTATGACTCTCGAATAACAAGTGCTGTGCCAACTAGTGGGAATCCCCTTTCTCTGGGAACTGAATTCTCCCACATTCCTATTTCCTTTCCATCAACACACATCCATTCCGATTTTCCATCTACTTCCATTTCTGAGTTTTTGAGCTTATGCTGCATCCTCAGGACCCACAGAGGGATCAGACCTGGCTCCTGAAAGACAGGGGTTCACAATTTAATGTGACAGTTCTAGTGCCTGGGGGAGGGAATGGATGCACGGTGGGGATACCTTGACTCTTGGGAGTGAATTTGAGGCTTTACCCTGAAGACCCTCCCTGGCAGACTTAGAGCTCAGAGGGAGGGTTCTGAGGCAGCAGAGTGCCTCCCTCTGGGTTTGTTTCCACAGGTCAGCTGTTCTGGTGGTTTTATAATGTGATCCAGGACAAAAGCAGACTGTCCGGGTTCTAACTCAGACTGATATTTCTAGCTGTGCAAACTTGGGCAGCTTGCCCTTGATGTACTCATCTGTAAACTGGATATGGCACTAATCCCTAACATTTAGAGTTATTAGGGATTATGGAATTTAATACATTTAGAGAGCTTAGAACTCAGTGATGTCATCAATTACCCCAGAGACTGAGCAGAATTAATGATGTCTTCAGTTTAGACCCTTGGTGGGAATTATGACATCACTACTTGCCAGGTAGATTAAATAATAAATAGGGTTGATGACATCGCAAGTTATCAGGCAGAATATGGTTAGAACGTGGGTTGTCAGAGTTTTCTTTCTTGTTGAAACGTCAGCTGTATCTCAGGCCATACTCTTCCCTGGCACACTTGGGCACATAGAATTTTTGTTGGTCTGAGGCTCAGTTTTCTCTCAGTCTAATGGGGATAACAAAAGTACCAATCTCATAAGATTGTTGAGAGAAACCGACAAGTAAGTTAATACACATCAAGGACACAATGTCCAGCACACAGCCAGCACTCAATAAATAGAAGATCCTGTTATTCTCACTGCAGGAGACTTCCATGTTACTCTTCCAGAGTAACAGGGCCCCTTAGCTCGATTTTGGTTAAGAGCCCAGACTCAGGGGTCTGACCTATTGCAGTTAGAGCCCAGATCTGCCACCAGGAGCAGCCAGGAGACCTTGGGTACATTGCTGGGCTATAAGATTGGGTAATGACAGTGCCAACCTCATAGGGCTGGCATAAGGTGCATTGAGATAATAACAGTCATGTTTCCAGCACATTATTAGGCCTTATAAACATAATCTGTGTTATCACTGCAGGTACCTTTAGAAAAGTCCTCCCCTCCCTGGAACTCAGTTTCCCCTTCTGCAAAGAAGTGGGCAGTGCCTTGACAATGTCAATTTCCACAAGGACTTGACTTTTCCATTGCCAAGCAAATGCACTGGGCGTGTCTGCCTTTCAGCCAATCCAGCCCCTCCTTCATCTCTTAGTTTCCATCTCTTACCTGTCAACCCTTTTCTTTCTCTGGCTCTTTCTCTTGTTCTAAAATTTCTCCCCCTTTCTCTCTTGTTTATCTCCTGCATGCTATCAGAAGGCTGTTTGCAGCACAATAACAATGGTAATAATAATCATTATCTGTTTATTTAGCGTTTCCCAATGCACTCATGCTTTGTGCGCATTGACTCTTTTCTCTTTGCATGCATTGACTTATTTAATTCACACAGTACAAAGACTGTTAGGATTGATTCAACACTTATTGAGCACCTGTTGTGTGCAGGCCCTGAAGATCCAGCATTAAGTAAAACAAAGATCCTTGCTCTCATGGGACTTACATTCTAGTGGGGAGACAGATGATAAACAGATAAACATATAAACAAATTCATGAGCCATGAACTAAAACAAAGCAGGGTCATGGGGAAAGAGAGTGATGTGGAGAATTGTTTCATATGAATGGTCGGTCAAGAAAGGCCTCCTGAAAAAAAAGAAAGGCCTCCTGAAGGAGGTGACATTGGAGCAGACCTGGTGATGGGAGAGGGATGCAGCTATGCAAAGCCGGAGGGAAAAGCATTCCTGGTGGAAGGAAGGGCAAGTGTGAAGGCCTGAGGCAGCAGCATGCCTGGGGCATGTTTGAGGAATTGTGGAAGGGCCAGAAGGCCAGTGTGGCTGGAGCTGAGCAAAAGGGATATGAGATCACACAGGGCATCAGGAATGAGGGTGGTGGTAGTGGTGGTGATGTGTGGGGGGGAATCAGTGGGGACAAGGCACATTGTAAAGCCAGTAGTTGCGGCCACCAACACAGCCGCCTGGCCCATGCAGGTTCGCATTTGATTCGGACAGTTGGTAATGAAACAATGGAGCCAAATACTGGCGGGCCATCAGCTTTAGTTCTAGCTTGCACCCCACAGGCAAGTAAAAACACACACTGGGCTCCAAAACTCACACATTCAGTGCTCACAAAGCTACTGACTTATTCGAGTTTCCTAGAATCAAAGGTTTCTAGCTCACCAGACTTATTCACCTCTGTTCCTCATCTCCTTCCTTCTCCCTGTGTAAACTCTGCACAAACTGGCTTCTCCTTCAATGCTCCGCCATCTTGGCTGCTTCTCCTGGTCTCCATGTAGCCTTAATCTGCTCTCCTCCCTGCTCTCTGCCCTCCTCCTGGAACGCAATCAGTCTTCTCCTGGAACAACATGATCTCTCTTCCTTTTAAAACCTTTTGGCACGAAAGCCCTCCCCCAACACATATTAACATAATCACGCCCATTTCCAAGCAGGAGGGCAACTAATATCATCACCTGGGCAATGTGCTTCCATGTGGGCAGCACCATCTTTAACAATGTGAGCATAATATATTTTATCCGCCCAACACACATCGTGCAGGGCCTTGTGGGCTGTGGTGTGGATATTGGCTTTTACTCTGACAGGGACTCATGAAATGTTCTCAGCGGGGGGGGGAGGGCAGTAGACAGCCTGTGTTTAGCAGGTTGTCAGAGTAGTGGCGGAGAGGTCATCGTGCCCATTTTACTGTTGTAAAGTACTGTTCCGCCAGGTTTATGTAGATACACCAAGTATCTACATGAATTTTTAAGGAGTTTTATTAAAAAGAGGAGATTTATTAATAAGCTGGCTGCATATGACAAACACAGGGTATATCTGACCCAAATTATGCCATCTCAAATACAGCCCTGAGGCAGGTTATGTACTCTTCATCACACACAGGTTGGCGGGAAAAAGAGGGGGGGGCATGACATAATCATTATCAAGCTTATAACATCTGTCTATAGGATTCATAAAAAACATTCCTACATATTAAAACTTATAAGGTAACACAATAGCAAAAATGTTGTTTTACATATTAAAAGACATTCCCAAATCTTTTAGTGTTTATCTGCCATCCCTTTGTTTAGAGCAATGATGGACAATCTTTTGAGCTTGGTGTGTCAAAATTTGCCAAAAAAACGAGCATAACTCGGGTGGTGTGTCACTTTGAGAAAAACGGCCTAACCAGAAGTCCCAGAACTAGACGCTCTGTGCCGGAGTTCTGTTGTTTTGGCCTACAGACCTCTGGCACAGAGTGTCTACACTATAGCAAATATTTTATCCTTGGCTTCTGCAACTGGCCATGCAGGAGCCAAGGATGAAACGTCCTTCTTGGCATGCGGCCCCATACTTCTCTGGTATGTGGTCGCATGCGGCCGCATGTCATCGAAAATTGCTACATGTATGTATGGCCAGTAGCCGCGACCACCGTCACAGCCGCCTGGCCCATGCACGTTCACACTGGATTCAGACAGTCGGTAATGAAACAACGGAGCCAAGAACGGTGGGCCATCATCTTTAATCCTAGCTTGCAACCGGTGGGCAAGTAAAAACACACACTGGGCTCCAAAACCCACTCATTCAGTGCTCACAAAGCTACTGACTTATCCGAGTTTTCTAGAATCAAAGGTTTCTAGCTCACCAGACTTATTCACCTCTGTTTCCCATCTCCTTCTCTCTGCACAAACTGGCTTCTTCCTCAGCATTCCACCATCTTGGCTGTTTCTCCTGGCCTCCTCCAGTGGCCTTTCTCTGCACTCCTTTCTAATGCTAACCTCAGGAACAGAGAGAGAGCAAGCTCCCGGTCTGCCCCACTTTATAGTGTAGAAATCCAAACCTTTAATCCAATCTACAAACAAGGAAGTCTCTGATACAAAGTCACTTATCTGAGGCATAATGGGAGGATTCCTCATGAGAGTGCACTACACCACATCATCCAATCAGTCAAGGTTGTGGGGAAAAGCTTACTCTTAAAACTAAGCCTTAGGCTATAACGACCCGGCCTGCCCACAGCCTGTCCCCCAACCCACATTAATATCAATGGACTTCGATGTGGGCAGCGCCATCTTTAACAAAGTGAGCATAATATATTTTATCTGCCCAACAGCGTGTTAGTGTCATAGGTTCGCCATCATGGGTTCAGAGGTATATACATTAATCACACGTGTTCAGGATAGGAGGGGGATAAGTGTTTGTGAATGGCCTATTAAAAAAGGGGGGAGGAGGAAAGGGCCTGCTCAATCCTCCCTTCTCCCCCACCCCCAATCTGGCTAGCTATTTACCTTCTTCCTCACAGGTGTGGTGGAAGGGAGGGAATCCAAGCCTCCCTTCCCCTCTTCATTTACAATACAATGCTATCGGCCATCCTAACCTTGTGTAAATTACATACAAGTATAAAAAAAAGATCATATTTCAAAATCTCTATTTGCCTAGCCTAAATTATAAAATGCCCTTTAAGCTTCCTAGTAAAAAAAAAAACGGGGGTTGTTTCCTACACAGCATGTCTCTGCAAGCCAGAAAACTCCTACATTCCTCTCCCCTCACTCTCTACAGAAAGGAAAGGGCAAAAAACCTGACTCTTTCTTCTAAAATATTAATATTAATTTTTCCATTCTTTGGTACCTTACCATATTACAGATGTAGAAATAAATGGAACCTCAAAAAAGGCCAGCAACTATCCCAAACTCACACAGCTGTTAAACAGCAGAGCCACGCTGGCTGGGGCTTGATTGACATGCAGCTTTCAGTTTCCACCCCAGCTCCTCTCTCGTCCTGGAGCCTCAGTGGACAGCTGTAAAATGGGAACACAGCTCAAAGACCAGTGACGTAGGGCTCACTAACAGGCTAGCTTCAGAAGTGGTCACCACCTTGGGGTTCAACAGAACCTTTTCTTTGTGACTTTGGTAAGTCGCTTGCCTCTCCCGACTCTGTTTTCCCATCTGTAAATTGGGAAGCATTAACCAAAGTTTGAGTGTAGCATGGTGGTTAAGAGCAAAAATTCTGGAGTCAGATTTAGAGGGATCGGAGTTCTTGCTCTGCCACTTGCCAGCTTTGTGACTTTCGGCAATTAACACCCTCTTTCTAAGCTTCGGTTTACCTCATCTGGAAGATGAAGATCTTAATAGGACTGATTCCAAAGGTTAGTTGTAAGCATTAAATGAGATCATGCAGGTAAAGCGCTTAGCATAGCTCCTGGCATACACAGGGCGCTCAATAAATAAGCATTATTACTGACAGTATCGCCCACACCTCCCCGGTGGGTGAGAGCCTGGGATAGTGCCTGGTACGCGGTCGGTGTTCGACAAAAGTGAATTCTCTCTCTCGTCCCTCCTTCCCGCCAGCTCCCCGGGGACCCAGGCATTCCGGCCTCCAGCCCCCCACCCCCCCAGCTCGGGCCCTCACAATGGACCCCATTCATTCTTCGAGTACAAAGCAGTCCATTCACCAGGGTCCCTTGGGCCTCCCGCCCCCGGTCGCCCCCCACCGCCCCCTGCGCCTCACAACTGGTCGCACCTGCTGCCCGTCAGGCTTCGGGTCCCGCCCACAACCGCACCGCCTAGCTCCGAGCTCAGAAGCGGTTCTTTTCCCACGGCTGGCA
Organism: Rhynchonycteris naso; assembly: GCA_037038555.1. Taxonomy (NCBI): domain Eukaryota; kingdom Metazoa; phylum Chordata; class Mammalia; order Chiroptera; family Emballonuridae; genus Rhynchonycteris; species Rhynchonycteris naso. The sequence continues at coordinate 247,575,521 of CM072997.1, read as the reverse complement.
CACTCCGACAACTTCTGATTGGTCTCGCCCGCCTTCTGCTCCTCTTGATTGGCGGCGCGTCTCCTCCACGGGCGGGGCCGTAGCTTGCCGCAGCAGGCACCGATTCGTCTACGCTGCGCTAGTGTGGGCGGGGCTTTTCTGACAGACCCTCCCCTCTTTCTCCTCAGGCCGAAGCCTCGGGACGGCCCTGGAAGCCGGTGAGTGCCCGGGGTTCGCTGCCCACCGGAGGCGGCGGAGCGGGACTGGACCTGGGGAGGCTGGGGCCGCGAGGCTGCGAATGGGGCCCCAGAGGCCTGCGCGAACCGCAGGGCAGGAGCGGTGACGGCGACACTCACCTTGGGTGCTCTGCGGGACAGCGGCGGGGGGGTGGGGGGGAGTCTATCCTCCCCCCAACTCGAGTTCCTACTGTGTGCGAAGCCGGGTCGGGGTCCTCGCTGGCGTCCCCAGGCCTATTCCGTAGATGGGGAAACTGAGACTCACTTTGGGACCTTGGACGCTTTTAATATCTGAGTCATCGCCTTCAACTCCCCGTCCCCGGATGACAGTGTCTGTGTTTTTACCTGTAAAAACTGCGGACCAGAGACAGCGGTCAGGACTGGCAGAGGCAGAGGGATTGGGAAAAGACATATTTGGGCACCTACAATATACTTGGGTGCTTTTATTTTTGTAGCTAAATAATGTTCTTTCTATTAACTCAAAGTGGGCTATGTTGTACCCATTTTACAGGAAGGGGAAAACGGGGAGGCTGGACAGAGTCAGTGACTGCGGGGGGGGGGGACGGAGTTGAGGATAACATTTCGGACCCCAACTCTGTGCTGGGTCCCTTGACCTTTTTTATCTCAAAGTAGTCCACTTAAGAAGGCTGTGGTCCCTGTGGCTTAGATGGGGAAGCCGGTTCAAGAGAATTTTCAAATGAGAGGAGAAAATTGACATTTTGGGGGACCTAATACTACACGTTCTCCCCCAAACCCTTCTTCATAATGGCAGAAAACAATCCGGGCTTGAACCCAGGTCTCCCTCTTACTGACTGTATGACCTTGAGCGCATTACTTCACCTCTCCGTGACTCGGTATCCCCATCGGAAAAATGGAGATGCTCATCGTCCCCATCTCTGTTCTTTGAGACCATTCTATGGGTTAAAACTCGGAGAGCTGTTCTAATAGCAGGAAACATCAAGCACATAGTAGGTGCACTTACCATTAGTTAGTCCTTTTTTTCACCCACGAGGAGACCAAAGATCTGGAGGCCAAAATAACGTTTTGTTGTCTTCTTTGGTACTTCTAGTGTCCTCAGTAGGTTGTGCTGTCCCATTTCCAGGGTTGGAGACACTGAAGCTCAGAGAGATTAAATGATGTCATGAGGCATTGCTTATTTAAGCCCTAGGCTCTTTGTCCCACATCGTTTTATTTATTTCACTAGCCCCAATTCACAGAAAGTTGAGGCCTAAGCTTGAGCAGGATTTGAACTCTGCTGTCCTCAGCCCTCTCCGCAGCGGGCGCCTGACCTTTACACGCCTGGAGGAGGGGCCCCTGGCGCGGCCGTTGCCGCTGCCGCCCACCTGGCTACCAGCTCATCCCCGCCTACCCTCAATCCCCAGTCCTGGGCCCGGCCGCTTCAGGACCCGCCCCCTTCCCCAGCCGGGCAGGTGCTGGGTGACATCAGAGCCAGGCTCCCTTCTGGTGAAGCGACGTGGCCCCGCCCCGCGCTGGACCGCGGAGGTAGCCGCACCTGAGAGGTCTGAAGAGGATCGGGGATTCCCATTCCCCCTCCCCATCTTCCCTCTTCCTGTACCGGCCCGTGCCGCCAGGTAGTACTGAGGATCTGCGGGGTAAGGGGGCGGCCACCCAGGCGCTTGAGTTTCCGGGAAATGTGGATTGGGCGCTCGGATTCCTGGATCCGAGGAGGGGGGTTGGGGGCCGGGAATCCCAGTCTGAGTAGGGACGGCTTTGGGAGCCCGGGACTCCTAGGTCTTAATGGAAGGTACTTGGGCCAGGATTCTGAGCCTAGGGGCCGGGACACCTGGGTCTGTTGGAGCAGGGGCTAGGGGTCCTGAATCCTGGGTTTTCAGAGGGGGCTGGGGGCCTGGTTCTGGTCTGGGAGTCTGGAGTAGTCTAGACTCCTGGTTCTGATGAGGCGGGGCCTGAGGGTCCAGACTTTTGGGCTGGAGGGAGGTGGACGCAGGGAACCCAGATTTCTGAGTCTTGGGGTGGAGGGGACTCCTGGACACTAGAACTCTGCTGAGGTCAGAGGGCTGGATGCCAGGGGACCCAACCCTTGCCCCAGGGGCGGATCCCTGGCTCCTTTTCCTTTCCTAGGCCAGCAGTCTCTGCCCCTCCCAGGGCAGGTGCTTTCACCTGCCCTGGTGACAGTAATGAGCTCTGGCAGAGGCGTTCCTGCCTGCTAAAGAAGGTGGGGCTGCCAGAGGGGCTCAGGGCTGAGGCCTGCAGTCCTGCCTGGTCAGGGCTGTTGTCAGTCCTCAGAGTCGGTCCCCAGGAGTCCTCACCTCTAGCCTGGCTGTAGTGAGGTGAGGGGCCCTGAACTCATGGGGCTAAGGAGGAAGGGGCTGAGGGTTTGGCTACGTTGGTCTGGAAGATTAGGGTGCTCAGGGTCCTGGACTCCTTGCTCTAGGGAGGGAAAATACAGGTCTAGGTGACTGCAAAAACTCCCAAACCCTTCCAGGTCAAAGGCCAAGGGCTGGAGAGGAAGTGGGTGGGACTGGGTAGGGTGAAGGTGGGGGTAAAGTCCTAGGGATGGGGCTGGGTTCTGGGTGGATCAGGGCCACACAGGAGGTCTGGGGTGAGCCTTGGCAATTTGGGGCGTGGGAGGTAAAGAAAGGGCATCCGACATTCTCTCACTGCTGGTAGGACACTCCCGTTTGAGTGCAGGGGCCCAGGGTTTGAGACCTGAGAGCATCAGGAGTGAGAAGGCGTCGCAGCAGCAGGTCGGGACTGCTGGTGCTGGGTATGTGAGGAGAGGGTCTCTCTGGGAGGCAGTGGGATGTGTGGCCTGGGGCCAGGTTTCAGGTGGGAATGGCTCTGCAGGAAAGACAAGAACCTAATGGGATCAGATCTGGGGATGCCATAAGAGGAGCTGGGGGTTTGGAGGGACTTCTCCAGGCGTATGTTGGAAGTAGGGGGGCCTCCAGGGCAGAGGCAGAAGCACCAAGGTGGGGGAGACAGAAATTTGGGGGTGTTCCTGTGACTGGTATAGAGGGGCAGTGATATGGATGTCTGAGGCAGTATAAAAAAAAATAGATGCTCCTCACCCTGGCTGGTTAGTTCAGTTGGTTGGAGCACGTCCCAGAACACCAAGATTGTGAGTTCGATCCCCAGTCAGGGCCCACACAGAAAGCAACCAGTGAACGCACAATCAAGTGGAACAACAAATGAATGCTTCCCTCTCTTTTTCTCCCTTCCTCTCTCTGTCTCTCTATAATCAGTCAATTAAGAGAGAAAGAGAAAGAAAGAATAGAGCCTTCTTTAGGAAGAGGGTATAACGAGGGTCAGGGAGAATATTTTTCCTGATGGTGCTTAGACTGGAGTTGCTGTAGTCTGTTTACTATGGGTCTGTGGCCCTTTGAGGGCGGGGAGGGGCCTAGCACAGTTTAGCTCCCCCAGTGCCTCCATTACGGCTCACAGCTCACACTGGCTTGTGGCAATCTGAGACCAGAACTGAATTACTCCAGACCAGGAGCTTGTTGAGGCAAGGTCTGACTCATCTCAGGGCCCCTGGGCTCCACAGCCTCAGGTAAGGTAGACTGAATGGAGGAGTGAGTGAATGGGGCCAGTCTCTCCATTATACAGAGAAGGAAGCCAGGTCACAGGAGAGGAAGGCACTTCTGAGGAAGGAGATTTGAGTCTGTTCTGCAGGCATGGGGTAGACCAGTGGTAGCCTGGGTATCTGAGTGACAGACATCAGATTGACACCCTTCTAGGGCTCCCATCTAAGAGGTCATATTCCTCATCATGACCTAATGTGGCCCCCTGTGTTCCCAGTCTTACCTTATCTACCACTGTCTGGCTCTCACTAGACCCCAGCCTCCGTGGCCTCTGACAGTGACACAGACATTCAGGTACAATACTGCCTCAGGACATTTGCACTAGCTTTTCTCTCAGCCTGGAATGCTTTTCCTCCTGACATTCCCATAGCTTGCTTCCTTTATTTCTCTCAGGTATTTTTTCAAATGCCACATCAGAGAGGTTTTCTCTGGCCACTCCAATTAAAACTAACATCCCTCAACCCTCATATCCACTGTTCCCTGTCTTCTTTTTCTCCTTGGCATTTCTCATTATTTAACATACTATATAATTATTTATCTTTTTATCTGTCTCCTGGGATTACAGCAACACTATTCAATAGCAATATAATGCAAGCCAAATGTATAATTTAAAACTTCCTAATTTAAAACACATTGAAAAATTTGAAGTAAAAATTAATGTTAACGATATATTTTATTTAACTCAGAATTTCCAAAATGTTATTGCAACATGTCATCAAACAGAAACCTGGTGCATATCTTATACTTAGAACTCCATCTCTGTTTGGATTATCGATTTCAAGTGCCCAGTAGCCACATGGGATTATTTGTATTTAAATTTAATTAAAGTTGAATACAATAAAAACTTATTTCCTCATCCCCACTTGCCACATTTTAAGTGTCCAGTAGCCACATTGTGCAGCGGCTCTTTTTCTCCATTGGATAGTATAGGGCTAGAATGCAAACACCTTATGGAGGCAGGGGTCTTTTTCTGTCTTGTTCATTGCTATGTGCCTTGAACAGTGCCTGGCTTATTACATAAATATTAAACAAATGAATGGATAGAGGGGTGAATGAAAAAAATGAGTAAAGAGGTCTGTGGACCCGTTTTGCAGAAGTGTAAAAAGAGGTCTGGTGAAGCCTGACCAGTTGTGGCACAGTGGATAGAGTGTCGACCTGGGACACTGAGGTCCCAGGTTCAAAACCCAGAGGTTCCTGGCTTGAGTGCAAGCTCACCAGCTTGAGCGCAGGGTCACCAGCTTGAGTGTGCGATCCTAGACATGACCCCATAGTTGCTGGCTTAAGCTACCATGGTTACTGGCTCTACTGGTAAATGGCACCCCACTGAAGGCACATATAAGAAGCAATTACTGAGGCCCTGGCTGGTTGGCTCAGCGGTAGAGCGACGGTCCGGCATGTAGAAGTCCCAGGTTTGATTCCCGGCCAGGGCACACAGGAGAAGCACCCATCTGCTTCTCTACCCTTCTCCCTCTCCTTTTCTTCTGTCTCTCTCTTCCCCTCCGGCAGCCAAGGCTCCATTGGAGCAAAGCTGGTTTGGGCGCTGAGGATGGCTCCATGGCCTCAGTCTCAAGTGCTAGAACGGCTCCTGTCGCAGTGGAGCAATGCCCCAGATGGGCAGAGCATCACCCTCTGGTGGGCATACCGGGTGGATCCCGGGTTGGGTGCATGTGGAAGCCTGATTCTCTGCCTCCCCACTTCTCACTTCAGAAAAATGCAAAAAGAAAAAGAAAAAAGAAGCAATTGCTGAACAACTAAAATGCCACAGCTATGATGCTTCTTGTCTCTTTCCCTTCCAGTTGTCTCTCTCTTTTAAACAAAAAGAAAAGATAAAAAGGAGGTCTAGTGAAGAAAGTGGGGCCTGCATGCCTGCCTGGGGGATTTGGGGTGGGCGTGGAGCCCTCTTGACCTCTCTTCTCTTCTCTTCTCCACAGACCATGGCAGCGGTGACCATGACAGTGCCTGGGCGGAAGGTGACCCCTAGGCCGGGCCCGGTGCCCGAGGCGGCTCAGCGGTTCCTGTTTGCACCCCACGGGCCGGGTGTGAGTGTCGGACCTGGGGGCTCGGGCACCTCCCCGCAAGTGGAGTGGACTGCACGGCGCATGGTGTGGGTGCCTTCCGAGCTGCACGGGTTCGAGGCGGCAGCACTGCTGGATGAGGGCGAGGAGGAGGCGGAGGTGGAGCTGGCGGAGAGCGGGCGACGGCTGCGGTTGCCGCGGGACCAGATCCAGCGCATGAACCCGCCCAAGTTCAGCAAGGCCGAGGACATGGCCGAGCTGACGTGCCTCAACGAGGCCTCGGTGCTGCACAACCTCCGCGAGCGGTACTACTCTGGCCTCATCTACGTGAGTGGCCTCCTGCTCGGGAGGGCATTGTTACGACGGGGGAGCTGGGTGTCAGCACCCTCACTTGAATTAACCTGAGGCTGTTGATAATCTTTTTTCTTTTCTTTTTTTTTTTTTTGTGGCAGAGAGTCATAGAGAGAGGGACAGATAGGGACAGACAGACCAGAAGAGAGAGAGATGAGAAACATCAATTCTTTGTTGTGGCTCCTTTTTTCTTTTTTTTTCTAAATCGTTAACATTAGTATTTTATCTTATTTTTTTTACAGGGACAGAGAGAGAGTCAGAGAGAGGGATAGATAGGGACAGACAGGAACGGAGAGAGGTGAGAAGCATCAATCATTAGTTTTTCGTTGCCGTTGCGACACCGTAGTTGTTCATTGATTGCTTTCTCACATGTGCCTTACCGAGCAACCCCTTGCTGGAGCCAGCGACCTTGGGTCCAAGCTGGCGAGTTTTTTGCTCAAGCCAGATGGTCCTGCGCTCAAGCTGGTGAGCTCGGGGTCTCGATCCTGGCTCTTCCGCATCCCAGTCCGATGCTCTATCCACTGCACCACCGCCTGGTCAGGCTGTGGCTCCTTAGTTGTTCATTGATTGATTTCTCATATGTGCCTTGACCGGGAGGCTACAGCAGACCGAGTGACTCCTTGCTTGAGCCAATGTCCTTGGGCTCAAGCTGGTGAGCCTTGCTCAAACCAGATGAGCCCACACTCAAGCTGGCGACCTCAGGGTCTCGAACCTGGGTCCTCCACATCCCAGTCCGACGCTCTATCCACTGCGCCACCGCCTGGTCAGGCTGTTGATAATCTTTATCTCACATTGTGTGACTATTTCTGCAGTTAATTGCCAAATTATAAATTGTTGGATTACCAAGACTGCTTCGGACCCATTTGGGGGTGCCCCATAGTATTATATGGTAGATGTACCTTATTATTTTCCTAAAGTAGAAAAAAATTGTGAATTCTCAACCTTATCGCATCCATCGTGTTTTGAGAAAGGGTTATGGGTCTGTAATAATGATTAGTGAGAACCGCAGAGTATGGAAAACCACATGCCAGGCTCTGTGCTAGATGCCTTTCATCTAGTAATTCATTTCCTCTTACCTTACACAGGTGGAGTCTATTATTATCCTCATTTGGTCTAAAAGGAGACTGAAGCCCAGAGATTTAATAATAATACTAACTAACATTTATTAAGCATATACTAGGCACTCTAAAACATATTGTCTCATTGGGGTGGGTGAAAAAAATGAACATAGCAGATTATAATTAAATAATACGTTACTTCAAGGACATTAAAACTAATGAGAACACAGCTTACATAAAAAAATACTCTATACTGTCTCAGTACATCTTTACAATTATAAAGCATTTTATAGACAAAGACACCAATGCACAGAAAGGTCAAATTCCTTGACCAAGTTCACCCAGTTGGACAAGGCACACAGGCGGTTCAGCTCCAAGCTGGTCCAGTTCCAGGCTCTACAGCAGGGGTCCCCAAACTACGGCCGGCCCGTGGTCTGCATGAGGCCCCCTGAAGCCATTTATCCGGCCCTCCGCACTTCCGGAAGGGGCACCTCTTTCATTGGTGGTCAGTGAGAGGAGCACAGGATGCATCCGCACCCATAGTTCCCATTGAAATACTGGTCAGTTTATTGATTTAAATTTACTTGTTCTTTATTTTAAATATTGTATTTGTTCCCGTTTTGTTTGTTTACTTTAAAATAAGGTATGTGCAGTGTGCATAAGGACTTGTTCATAGTTTTTTTTATAATCCGGCCCTCCAACGGTCTGAGGGACAGTGTATAAAAAGTTGGGGGGGGCCCTGCTCTATGGTATTGCCCAGGTCTCTGAGGAGGAAGACGGGATTGACGATAGTGAGGTTGACTATGGTAGTCTGGTCTCAGGCATTTACTATCTCTTCACGTTATATAATCTTTACAGCAACAGATGGAATAGGGCAGCAATTCTTAACCTGCCTTCATGTTAGGATAACCTGGGGAATTTTTTTTTCCTTCTTTTCCACGTGAAAGGAGGGGAGATAGACTCCTACATGCGCCCTGACCAGGATCCACCCAGCAACCCCATCTAGGGCTGATGCTCTGCCCATCTTGGGCCATGCTCCCAATTGAGCTATTTTTAGCACCTGAGGGGGAGGCTTCAGGAACCTATCCTTAGCACCCAGCCGAGGCACTTGAACCAATCTAGCAATGGCTGCAGGAGGGAAAGAGAGAGAGGGAAGGGGGAGGGGAAGGGTTGAAGAAGCAGAAGGTCGCTTTTCCTGTGTGCCCTGACTGGGCATTGAACCTGGGACGTCCACACACAGGGTCGATGCTCTACCATTGAACTTACCGGCTAGGGCCAGGATCGCTTGGGGAATGTTTCTTGAAAATACCAACACGAGTCCCACTCCAACCCATTTAAATCAGGCTCTCTGGGAGTGTGACAGGGTATTTGGTATTTTTAATAAGCTTCCAGGGTGGTTCTAATGGGCAGCCAAACCATTATTAAGAGCAAACAGGGTTAGAGAGATTGACAAGGAATGTCGACAATAATAACGAAAAATAATAGTGGGTGGCCAGCAAATATTTATTGAGCACTTACTATGTGCCAAGTACTGTTCTAAGTGCTACTTGTGGGTTATCAGCTCGCCTCTAGGCCAGAGACTGTTGTTATCACCTGATGTTTAGGAATGTTAAGTGATCCAGGTCCCAGGTCACATAGACAAGAAGGAGTCCTGCCAGGATTTGAACCCAGGCAGCTGGCCCTAGAGTTGTGCTCCAAACACCAGCTTGGAGGGCTAGGGTCTCAATGCCTTGCTCCTTTAAATTGGCCCCACAGGATTCATGCGCTGGATTTGGTCCCGTGGCAACCGCAGCTGTCGCTCCTTTAAATTGGCCCCAATTTAAATGCCTGGCTCCTTTAAATTGTCATAAAAATACCTAGCTAAAAACCTAAAAGTCAAAGTGCTGGTTTTATAGTTTATAAAAAACTACAAAACCTCAGTGAGAGATAAAAATATTTTTTTCAGTAAACAATATGATATATAAAAAACAAAAATAAAAATAAATAAACAGACTCCAGTATCTACCCTGTTAAGGGTCACAAAGCTCAAGATTAGATTATTTTGATCAATTCTGGCTTCTGTTTGGGAAGGAGACAGACTGTGAGAGGGCCGGTGGCTGGCTCAAGGCACCTTAGCTTGTGGTGGCCGACGTGGGATTTGAATTGAGGGCTGTCCCACTCTGGATGGGGTTGGCACCTTCTCCAGGCTACAGTGGCCCCTTCTGATTCCCCACTCACCTTTCTAAACCCTGGGAAAGAGGCCTCTGCCCAAGCCACTCCCCTGGGTCTCACGAAAAGCAGGGAGATCAGAGGGACACCCAGAACACCCAGCTACCCCTTGCCTTTTATTTAGTTATTTTTTTAGTGTGTGTGTGAGAGAGAGACAGGGACAGGCAGTCAGAAAGGGAGAGATGAGAAGTATAAATACATATTTGCAGAACCTTAGTTGTTCATTGATTGCTTTCTCATATGTACCTTGACCAGGGGGCTCCAGCCAAGCCAGTGACCCCTTGCTCAAGCTAGCAACCATGGGATCATGTCTATGATCCCACACTCAAGCCGGTGAGCGTGTGTTCAAGCCCGATGAACATGAGCTCAAGCTGGCAACCTTGGGGTTTTTAACCTGGGTCTTTAGTGTCCCAGGCCAATGCTCTATCCACTGTGCCACCACCTGGTCAGGCACCCTTTGCCTTTTTTTTTTTTTTTAAACACTTTATTTATTCATTTTAGAGAGGAGAGAAGGGGTAGAGAGAAAGAGAGAAGGGGGGACGAGCAGGAAGCATCAACTCCCATATGTGCCTTGACCAGGAAAGCCCAGGGTTTCGAACCAGAGACCTCAGTGTTCTAGGTTAATGTTTTATCCACTGCGCCACCACAGGTCAGGCACCCTTTGCCTTTTAAAAAATATTTATTTTCCTTTGAGAGAGAGAGAGAGGAAGGGAAAGAGAGAAGGAGGAAGAGAGAGGGGAGAGAGAGAGAAGCATCAGCTCATTGTTTCACTTTTTCATTCCATTTAGTTGTGCACTCATTGACTGCTTCTCATAGATGCCCTGAGTGGGCCATGACCTCTGGTGTGCCAGGTCAACGCTAGACCAGGGCCACCCTTTGTCTTTTAAGAAGTGTTCTGATTCCTCACAGCAACCAGGTAGCAGCAAGGTATCTGCTATCACCCACATTTTTCAGGTGGGGAAACTGAGCCTCAGAAAGGGGCCAGGCCTTGGACAAGGACCCAAAGCTGGGAACCAGCTAACCTGGGATTATGAACCCAAATCTACTCGAGCCCTCACGTCCTATCTGCTCCAGTAGGAAGAGAATTAGGAAAGGTCAGGGGGGAAAATGGTGAGGCCTGCTAAGGCTGTGGCCTGGCAACTAGAGAATTGGAGCCTGACAAATAGAAGTGAGGTGGAAGATTCCAGAAATTCAGATGGGAAGTGAATCAGGCCTTAATTATAATCATTAGCACTTAGTGAGGGCCTGATTTCTCAATGGGTGCTATTCTAAACTTCTTTACAATATGAACTTGTGGACCCCCCTCTTCATAAGGCTGTGAGGTCGGGATGATCACCTCCTTTTCTCAGTTTGGAGAGGAGAAGCATTGGCCCAGCAGTAGTTAACAGCTAATGTGATATACACACTTAGTGTTCAGGGGCTGATGCTGGGCTCTGTACGTGCAACACGAACTTGTGGGTGACTCCCAGCGTCCCTATGTGGTAGTGCTGTTCCCATCCCCATTTGATGAAAAACTGAGACTCAGGAAGGGTAAGGTGTCTGCTGAAGTCACCCAGCTAGAATATGTTAGAAGTGCGGTTCCAGCTATGCCTTGCTTGTTAAGCACAGGCCTGTGCTTAATACATATTTGTTGACTGGCCACCGGTGATGGGAAGGTAGTGTTGTCTAGTGGAAAGTGGGGCTTCCAGTACTGCCAGAAACCCAGTTTCTGCCTCTAATAAGCTATTTGGCCTTGAGTCACTCGGGGTCACTGTCCTTCACTGGCACTGTTGGGGCAGACAGGGCACTGTTGAGCATTGTGAGGCCCCTCGCTCTGTGGGACACTGGGAGATGCATCGTGAGCCTTTACTTTTTTTTTTTTCTCAGAGACAGAGAGAGAGTCAGAGAGAGGGATAGATAGGGACAGACAGACAGGAACGTAGAGAGGTGAGAAGCATCAATCATTAGTTTTTTGTTGCTGTTGCGACACCTTAGTTGTTCATTGATTGCTTTCTCACATGTGCCTTGACCGCGGGCCTTCAGCAGACGGAGTAACCCCTTGCTGGAGCCAGCGACCCTGGGCCCAAGCTGGTGAGCTTTTGCTCAAGCCAGATGGGCCAGCATGCAAGCTGGCGAGCTCGGGGTCTCGAACCTGGGTCTTCCGCATCCCAGTCCGACGCTCTATCCACTGCGCCACCGCCTGGTCAGGCAATCCTTTACTTTTAAAATCCTTCCAGCCGCATTTTCCAGGGTTGGAGACTGAGGCTCAGAGAGGGCACATCTCTTGTGTAAAGTCACACAGCTAGAAACCCAGGCTGAGGTGACTTTGAAGTCTGAGTGATATCTTAGCTCCCAGGTGGGATGGGTATGTGAGAGTCTCGGCACCCATATTTAGAGTGCCATTATGGGCCCCGCCTCGGGCTGGCTGGTTTTTATTCATTACCTCCCTTAATCCTCACAGCCTCTATAATGAAGTGGGAGTATCAGCCCCAGTTTCTCCAGGAGGAAACCAAAACCAGGAGAGTTCAGGGCTGAGAAGAGGTGGAGGCGGGAGTTAGACCCCATGGGTCTGCCTTCAGAATCCTCAGTGCTGGGACAGCCACTCCAGACCCTTCCAGCCAGGGTTTCCCAGCTGTGCTCCAGGGACTTGGGTATCACCAGACCTCTCTGGGTGCACCAGCCTCTGCCCTTTGCCCCCTGGCCTTGGCAGCCAGCTCAGGTTCCTGTTGGGGTGTCGCCCAGGCAACAGGGTGTGGCTGGTAGGATGGGGCTGGGGTGGAAAGGTGTCCTGGGGAGTGGGTTCGTCCTTCAGCCAGGAGTGGGGGCCGGGGCGCCAGCAGCTATGAGATACCCTCCCAGGGAATGTGGTCTGGCTGCCCCGCCCACTGAGAGGGCTCAGCTCCTGGGAGCACCCAGCAAACCGGTTTGGGCTGGCCACCCACCCTCCCACTGTTAAAAGGTTGGCACCTAGGAGCCAGGCAGTCTCTGGTGGCCACACCCTGCTCCATCGGAGAAGCACAGGCTGTCAGGGAGTTTAAAGCACTCCTGCTGCTAACCAACTAAGTAACGGCTAGTCAGCTAACTAGTTGGCTAAGTAGCAAACTGGTATAATAGTTAACTAGCTAAGCCACTAAATAGCTAACTCTGGCTAGTTGAGGTTGATAATTGCATCTAGTTTAATTAGCAATCTGGGTTAGTTTAGCTAGAAAACCAGCTAGCTCTCTCGTTGTCTAACTATATCTGTCCTGAGTTCCTGTTGTCTAACCAGTGCTCTGGGTGAAATGGAACAGTTCTTAAACGGCCCCAGCATCCTGAACCTAGGCCTAACGGGTGTGTGGACAAATTCAGGAAGTCTGTAAACTTGGATGCAAAAAAAAAAAAATTACACCTTAATTCATTCACTGGAACCTGAAATTTAGCATTTCCTCTAATAAGAGTAGATCATAAGTTTGAGAAGTAGGGATATAATAGACAATCTACAATATACCTGGTTTATACAACAATGTATTTACATGTCATGTTTTTATATTCACATTATAAGTTTGTACTTAAACATAGGCTACACTTATTTGGTTATATAAGCTAACTGGTGTAAGCAGGACCTGTGAGTCTGTTATTAATAGAGACCACAGAATATTCCTGTCGTGTTTCAGTTGCTCTTGACATGGTGAGCACCTGTCCTGAGAAAGTCTGTGTGTATTCAAGCAAGTACATAAAAATATTCCTCTTCGATCCCATTCAGTGCTCACGGTTCTCGCCTTGTTTCCTGTCACTTGATAATGTTTGGAGATCATTTTGTACCCATACACTGAGAGCATTTATAGGAATCCATCGTATGAATATGTATTGAGGTGATTTCCAGTCTTTGCTGTTATAAAGAATGCTGCTGTAGCCTGACCAGGCAGTGGCACAGTGGATAGAGTGTTGGACTGGGACATGGATGACCCACGTTTGAAACCCTGAGGTCACCTGTTTGGGTGTGGGCTCATCTGGTTTAAGTGCGGAGACACCAGCTTAAGCCCAAGGTTGCTGACTTGAGCAAGGAGTCACTCGGTCTGCTGTAGCCCCCCAGTCAAGGCACGTATGAGAAAGCAATCAATGAACAAGTAAGGAGCCACAATGAAGATTTGATGCTTCTTATGTCTCTCCCTTCCTGCCTGTCTGTGCCTATTTGTTCCTCTCTCTGTCCTCTCTGTCTCTGTCACAAAAAATAAAAATAAAAAATAGAATGCTGCAGTAGATGAACGTGCACACCGTCCTTCCATGCCTGTGTGAATCCAGGTGGTGACAGGCTGTGACCCAAGTCTGGCTGGCTGCAAAGCCACACTCTCAGGGTGAATCCTCACCCACGCAGCACCTTTGTGCAATTTGGAAAGATTCTCTGCTACCGCATTTGTAACAGATGTTCAAATCGACATGGTCACAGTGTGAGCGGCAGCCCCTTTGACTGATGTCCTTGTGCAGCTGAGGCCCTCTTCCCTCTTGTCCACTGCAGACATACTCTGGCCTTTTCTGCGTGGTCATCAACCCATACAAGCAGCTCCCCATCTACACGGAGGCGATTGTGGAGATGTACCGGGGCAAGAAGCGCCACGAGGTACCGCCCCACGTGTACGCGGTGACCGAGGGGGCCTACCGAAGCATGCTGCAGGGTGAGTGCCTGGCTGGTGCTGGGGAGCTGGCCCTTTTGTGGGGTCCGGGCTCGGGATTGGGGATCAAGGATCGGGATCAGATCACAGGCTCTGGAAGGCTTCTGTGTGGGGCAAGAGGGAACACAGATGGAGGATTGAGTGGGTGAGACCCTGGCTCCATCCAGTCAGGCCCCTTTTTTATCTGCTTCTGTGTTCACCCCTTTTCTCCACAGGGGGCCAGTTGGTGCCAGGCTTCTGCCATAATGTCTCTTGAGATAGTGATTCTTAGAGTGTTCATTTGTTCAACATTTACGTTGTTGACACGGTCTATGTTGTCATGGGGTTAATAGCAGCCTCTTACATGATGGGCAGATAAGGTTGCTATGCACAGCCAGGCAGGTTGCATGCTGCACAGGGGTGTCTGTTAAAAGGGCTGCCATTGGCCCTGGCTGGTTAGTTCTGTTGGTTAAGAGCGTTGTCTCAAAATGACAGGGTTGCAGGTTCAATCCTGGTCAGAGCACACATGGGAAGCAACTAATGAATGTATGACTGAGTGGAACAACAAATGAGTGCTTCCCTTCCCTCCACTCCTTTCTCTCCTTTCCTCTCTCTGTCTCTCTAAGAGTCAATCAATGAATCTAAAAATAATATTAAACCCTGGCCGGATAGCTCATCTGGTTGGAGCATTAGAGCATCGTTCCAGAGCACAGATGTTGCCGGTTTGCTTCTCCTGTCAGGGAACATATAGAAGCAGCTTGATGTTCCTGTCTCTCTCTCCCTGCCTATTTCAATTTTTTTTTTTTTAGGTGAGAGGAGGGGAGATAGCAAGGCAGACTCCCACAAGCACCTCGACTGGGATTTACCCAGCAACCCTTTCTGGGGTCGATGTTCGAGTACTGAGCTATTTTTAGTGTCTGAGGCTGATGTATTATTCCAAAGGAGCCATCCTCAGCGCCTGGGGCCACACTCGAACCAATCAAGCCACTGGTTGCGGGAGGAGAAGAGGGAGTGAAGGAAGGGAGGGAAGGGGGAGAAGCAGACGATTGCTTCTCCTGTGTTCCCTGATTGGGAATCAAACCTGGGACATCTATATACTGGGCTGACGCTCCATCCACTGAGCCTCCAGCCTGGGCCTCAAAAAATTAAAAAAAATATTTTTTCAAATGACAGGTGCTGCCATTCACACCATGATGAGTAAAGCAATCCCAGCAAAATTACATAGTTCACATATAATGTGCTCATTATTTTTATATATGTATTCAATATTTTAAAATTTATATCTTTCTATCAAATTACATATAATAGTATTCAGCAGTATATTTATATTGTATGTGGTATACTTACATCATTTAATATATACTATGTTTCTAGGGTGTATTATAATAATATATTAAATCAGATAATGCAGTGGTTCTCAGAGTGTAGTCCCCTCACCAGCAGGACCCACTGCATCTGGGAACTTGTCAGAAATTCAGACTTGGGTCCCAGACCTGCTGTGGCAGACACTCTGCAAGGGAGGCTCAGCAGTTAGTATTTTCACACGACCCCCCAGGATACTTCTGGAGATCCTGATGTAGGCTCACCAGTATAATAGACAGTCTATAATACACCTGCTTTATGCAATAACATATATATTTTTTTATTTTATTTATTGGTTGATTTTAGAGAGAGAAAGACAAAAAGAGAGAGGGAGAAAAGGAGAGAGAGAGAGAGGGAGAGAAATACTGATTTGTTGTTCCACTTATTTATTCATTCATTGGTTGCTTCTTGTATGTGCCCTTACTGGGGATCGAACCCACAACCTTGGCGTATTGGGAGGACACTCCAATCAACTGAGCTACCCTGCCAAGGCCCCAGTGGGACATATTTTGTTATCATGTTTCTATATTCACATTATAAATGTCTACTTAATCATAGGCGACACTTATTTGGTTATATAACCTAATTTGTTATATGTATATTTTAACAATCTCAGTTGTTATGTCTTAGGAACAAATGCACAATAAAATAAAGTGAGTGCCTGTTCCGCACCAATCGCTTTTCATGGATTAACACATTCAACCTCACAGCAACTCCGTGAAGCAGGGGAGCTCATCTCCCTGGCTTCCCGATGGGGAAACTGAGGCATGGAGCAATGCAGTCATTTCCCAAGGTCCCACTGATGGGTGGGTAGCTGAGGTGAGATTTTAACCCAGAGTCCCCAATTGTTGCCTTGCTGGGGCTTAGGATCTCACTTTAATTCTTTGGATCTCACATGGTAGCACGTGGTAGGGCCTCAAACTCAAGTTTGTTGAATAAATTACATGTTCTTCATTTGGAGTTCATTGTCTTCTTAGGTGAGGAAAATGAGACTCAGAGAGGGAGCGCTGCTTTCCTAGGGTCGCATGGCAAATGAGGCTGAGTTGGGTGGGGTATTAGAATCCGTAGTGGGGGGGCTCACACATCAAAACCCAAACTTTCTCTTGTCCCCTGGAAATGATTTTGAAAAGGGAGTGACCCTTATAAGAGGCAGGGTCCTGCAGGCGAGACTTTCCCAGGTGACATGTTCCCCTCTATCCCCTACAGATCGTGAAGATCAGTCTATTCTCTGCACGTGAGTAATCCTGAAAGGCTTCCTGATGGAGGGGGAGCCCCACATGGGTGTGGCTTTCTTTGCAATGGGCAAGGCTTACCTGGAATCACTGCTGGCCCCTTTTGCTTCCCCTTGTTTCCCTACCCCCTATAGTGGGGAATCCGGAGCTGGGAAGACAGAAAACACCAAGAAGGTCATCCAGTACCTCGCCCATGTGGCATCATCACCAAAGGGCAGGAAGGAGCCAGGTGTACCGGTAAGTGAGCTGCCTTGCAACACAATCTAGACCCTGTCACCAGCAATGTCCCCTCCATCTCAGGCTCTGTTTTCCCCATCACTCCCTCCCTCATGAGGGGCCATAGTTGCAAGTCTACTCCTGACTTCCCATGCTTCTTGTGCACCTATTATATGTCTCATACAGTACTGGGGGCGGGTGGCAGGTGGACAAAAAGTGCAAGGGCCAGTTTTTGGCCTTGTTGGCCTTTGGAATAACACCAGGCACATAGTAGGTGCTTACATTCCAGAGCATCTACTATGGGTCAGGCCTAATTTGGGTACCTGCAATGCCTGGTAGGCTTTGTAAGTGAGCATTTGTATAGTGCTTGTCCCTTTGCTCACATTAATTTAACACGCCAATGAGGCGGGTGTTTTTCCTCTATCAGAGATGAGAAGCCAAAGGTACGGCTGGGTGCGTTGGTTTTGGAGGATGCACACCCAGCAAGGGCTAGTGGGGGTTCTTACCCAGGCGTGTGGTCATGCCAGACCACCTCACTGCACATGCCCAGTGTCCCCTCATTTCTCCTCTGCCCTGCCCACCGAGACCACTGCCTCACCTGTGTGTCTGTCCATGTTTCATGTGCCGTGTCCTGGTCCGTGTCCTGGTCCATGTCTCGTGTCCCGTGACTTCCTCAGGCCTCCACCAGCACCATGTCTTATGTGAGTAGCAAGGAATCACCTCAAGTCACACTGCCCTAACAGCACCCAAGTCACCCTACCCCATGGTCTTCCTGGCAGACAGGGCCCAAGGCACTGATAGTCACACCTGTCAGGGAGCCACACTGCCGCTTAAGGTGGTCCTACTAGGTTAATGCTAGGTCCTACACTGTCATTTATTGCAAACCTACTGCATACATAAGGACCCCCCCAATGTTGTTTATGGCAACCCTACTGTGTACATACACCCAGGGCCCATGCTGTCACTCAGTGTGGTCCTACCATGTGTGTGTAGACCCAGTCTACACTGCTACTTATGTTAGCTCTACTGCATGTGTGCAGACTGGATATAGATACCAATATAAAATAACTCACAGACCAAAAGTACTATTTATTGCTAAGCTGTTAAATGTTTGTGGATAGGCTTGATGATACCATGAATTCACTCAACCCAGAGAACCACACTGCCTTTTATTGCAGGCTCCCAGCTCAGGCTAGTCTCTGAGGGTTCACAGGGAAATTGAAGAAATAGTCCATGCTCTAGAGAGCCTGGCTCGGAAGGGGGAAAAGAAAATTGCCATTTATTGAGCACCTACTATGTTTTTGACTCCACTGACATTAAGATGGCTGTAGGAAAGTTCCAAGTAAGGTCCCTACCCATGAGGAAGGAAACTACCATTTCTTGAATGCCTACAATGTGCCAGTTTGAAGCATTTTAAATAGACAGTATAGATCTCTCCTTAATTAATTCCACAAGTAATGCCATGAGGACATATTTACTATAACAACAACAACAAAAATCAGATAAAGTGAAGTTTCTTCTTCCTCTCAACCCTCCTTTTTTGGAGTGGTTTACACTGTTGACAGTTTGGTGTGTATCCTGTAAGATCTTTCTCTAAATGTTTACAGACACGTATATATACTTATAGAGACGGAAATCTCGTTTGGTGGTGGTGTTTTCTCAATTTATTTTTTTTCAGTGGGATCACATTGTAGGTATTGTTCTGCAATTGTATTTTTAGTTTTGCTTTGTTTTCACTCAGCAATGTATCATGGAGATGTTTCCTTGTTCCTTTCACAATAGACTGACAGGCACCACCCGGATACAGGGAAGTAGGCACACACTCCACTACACAAAGATCTCTCACACACACAGTCAGCCAGCCATGACACAGACCCCAACTTCCTGCCCTGGTTCTCAGTGAGGTGCCATCTCTCCCCCCCCCCATCCCTCCTCAGGGTGAGCTGGAACGGCAGCTTCTTCAGGCCAACCCCATCCTGGAGGCCTTTGGCAATGCCAAGACAGTGAAAAATGACAACTCCTCCAGATTTGTGAGTGCTGGGGAGGTTGGCACCTGGCTTCCTGTTAGCCAAATGGCAGCTGGGCATGGAGGGTGGTGGTAGGGGGAGGCCAGATATGTGGGTCTGCTGAGGGAGGAGGGACAGGGGAGCTGGGGACCTGCATCTTGAGAAGAATAGTCAAAGGGGCCTGGACCTTGGATTCCCCAGGGAGCCCTCCACTGGAACCCCACGACTTGGGTTCAGGTGAAGGGAGAGAGAAAGGCAAGAGGCAGTCCTGGTTCTGGGAGGGATTAAATGTGGGTGAGAGTTGCTCTTCAAACCTCTGGGAGGAAGAGGGTACTCAGCTAAGCCTTTCATCTCCTTATTTCCCAGGGCAAATTCATCCGCATCAACTTTGATGTTGCTGGGTATATTGTGGGTGCCAACATCGAGACCTGTATCCTTCATGGTCCTGAGGGCCCCTGGGGCGAGGGGAGGCTGAGGAAGGAGGCTCTTGGAAATGTCCCACTTACAGGGAACAGGCTTTCACATGCACAGGGGACCCTGACTCCCTGCTGTTCAGAAGCTGTGCCTCAGTTTCTCTCTCTGTAGCAGGGAAAGAATCACAGAACCTCAGGAAGGGATAGAGACAGCATCTCCACATGCAGGGAGGAGGGCAGGGGCTTCCGCTGCTTTTATGAGAAGGCCAGCACAGCCTTGCTAGGGGGTGATGGGTCAGGGTCCCCAGGACCACCCCCAGATACAGATTCACTTGGAACACTCACAGGCCTCAGCATATAGTCACTCTCATGCCGTGATTCATCGCAGGGAAAAGACATGGCACAGTCAGCAAAGGCGAGGGGCCTGGGGTGAAGTCCGAGGCCGGCCGGTGTAGCTCCCAGAGCGCTCTCCCGGTAGAGTTACACAGAACACGCTAATTCCCCAAGCAATGAGATGTGACAGCTCATGGTGTGTCCCAGCAAAGCTCATCAGAGACTTGGTGCCAGGCTTTCTATTGAGAGCTGGTCGCCAGGCAGCAACCCCTGCCAGGAACACACTGACATCCCGGACTCCCCAGGGGAAAGCATGGGTTCATTCAGTAGAAAGCAGGTCGTTTTGTACAGTTTGGGCTGAAGGAGACCCTCCCGACACCCAGGTTCCCAGATGCCAGCCCAGGGCAGCCCTGCGAGCAGGCAGTCTCCGGCCTCTGTGTCCTCCCCGCTCTGCGCAGGCGCAGGCGCCCTGCAGGGTACACAGGAATTGACAAGATCAGATGCTGGAGCTCCCAGGGAGCAGAACGAACCAATCACACTGACCTGGGCTCTGGTCCAGTTCTGCCACTTTGAGGCAGTTGGGACCTTGGGCATGTGATGAGGCCCCTTTGTGCCTCAGTTTCCCCCTCTGTAGCAGGGAAGGGATCATAGAACTTGTGCTAGAAGGGTTTAGAGGACAATGTGGGTCAAATTCTTAGCATGGTGCCCACAACATAGTAAGCACTCAATAATGAGCTCTGGATATTAGAAGTTAATGATTGGAGTAAGTGAACAATGTCCTTATTGATGTTAACATTATTAATGAATAATTATTCATCAATAATGTTAATAATAATAAGAAATCATATCCCCACCCCCTCCAGGGGTGACTGATAAGCTCACTGTCTTCTCTAATCGGGGCAGATTGGGAGGCCTGGTGTCCCCCAAAACCACCAGCTCCTGCTTCTCACAGTCCCTGATGCCCACTGCTTCCCTGCACACTTGGGGCTCTGAGCTCAGTACCCATCCCACCCCCTCCAACCCGCCTGGGGCTATCACCTGCCTGCGGACTGATGCTCCTGGGGCAGGTGCCACCCACAGGCCAATCAGACCACTCCGCCTTTATGTCTGATGGAGTGAGGGCTTAGGTGAGAAGTCCAGGTTTTGACTTGGGCAGTTGGGAGTTTGCTGGTGCCATCCACGGAGACAGCCAGTACTGAGGGTAGAGCAGGTGAGGGTGGTGACAAAGTAGAAATCAAGTGTCATTTTGGAGATACTGGGTTTGAGGGACGCCTCAAGCACTCACTCAGGAAACCTGGCACACCCAATGTGTCTCGAGTGTTTCCGATGTGCCTGGCGCCATCCTGAGAGCTCTCCACATGTTATCTTAGCTCTTCCTGTCCCCGAACCTGTGAGGCAGGTGCCCTCTTCATCCCATTTAGCAAGAGGAAACTAAGGCTCAGGGCTATGGGCACCCAGGGTTGCACAGGTTGTGTATGTCTCTCCCACCCCACCCTGATTCATGGGACCTCTCCCTCTGCGCCTCCCCATTCGCCCAGCGGGTTAGTGACCCCAGCACTCTAATTCAGTGAACCTTGGTTTGCAGCCAGTCTTGGGCAAGGCTCTGCGTTACAACTGTCCTGCACTCTAGGTGCTCCATGGTCCATGAGCGTGGGTCACGGACGGGCAGACGAGCTATTGGGGGTTTTATTCACTGTAAGGTGTGTCACCGATTTTTATTAAGAACGAGTCGTGTGAGTCTCTTTCTAGAATGGAGGAGCCAATAGCCCAATATCCATACAAAAGAAACTGAGGCTGGGACGGTAATGATGGCAGGAGATATTCTTCCTATAACTCATTTACCTTCATAGCAACTCACTGGTTGGTGTTATGAGCAAGTCCCTTGAACAGATGAGGAAATTGAGGTACAAGTGCTTAAGTGACATGCTCTAGGCCACTCATCTAGCTAGTGGCAGGGTCCCTGGCCTGAGCTGTGAAAGACTCCACTGTGTTATGGGATAGCAGGGAGGTAAGAACAGATCGAGGGGGCTAGGGGTCCCCACCCTCCCCTTTTCTGTGGCACCTTGACTTGCCTCCACCCAGACCTGCTGGAGAAGTCACGGGCCATCCGCCAGGCCAAGGATGAGTGCAGCTTCCACATCTTCTACCAGCTGCTGGGCGGTGCAGGAGAACAGCTCAAGGGTCAGTGTTGTTGCTGGGGGGGGGAGTACATGGGCTCCTGCCTTCTCTGGGCCCCAGGAGAGGAAATGGTAGGCACTGGTGAACGTCTGGGTGGTGGATTCTGTCTCCTCCTGGGTCCCACTGCCCCTAGTTTCTGCTGCATCCCAACTTTTGCCAACAGAGACTCTGGCTACACCCCTGGCCCAGGCTGCTTGGCAAATTCTGCTGCCTTCTGGTCCTGCTGCCTTCTGGGTCTTTTTATTATTATTATTATTTTGTGACAGAGACAAAGAGGGACAGATTGGGGCAGACAGACAGGAAGGGAGAGAGATGAGAAGCATTCTTTGTTGTGGTGCCTTACTTTTCATTGAATGCTTTCTCATATGTGCCTTGACCGGGGGGCTACAGCAGAGTGAGTGACCCCTTGCTCAAGCCGGCGACCTTGGGGTTTCGAACCTGGGACTTCTGGGTCCCTGTTCGACACCCTATCCACTGTGCCACTGCCTGGTTGGGTGCCTCCTGGGTCTCGATCACACTGGCCATGTGGCTGCGCAGCTCCTGTTCACACTCATTTCTCTTCTGCTCACTCCAGCGGGTGTGACTCCAGCTTTGCCGTGGCTCCCGCTGCCTCGTGGGTCCCCATGGTCCTGGTCTGTGTGGCTTCGCGGCTCCCCTCCACTCTGGCTGCTGTCTGAGCTGCTTCTTGTCTCCTGCACACGCTCCTCCTGCCTGCTGGCTATGGACCGCGGTCCCGCTGCCCTGTGGCTCCCTCTTATTCTGGCTCCTCCACTCCATAGTTTGGGCTTTCTCCTGACCCCTCTCCACCTGGGCTCCCACTCACAGTGGCCTCTGAACCCACATGCCCTCTGCTGCTGGCCCCTGCTGGCCTATGGCTTCTGCTAACTCAGGCACCCTCAGGCCCATGGCATCTGCAGGCCAGTGGCTCCTGCCTGCTTCAGGCAATCCCAGGACTCAAGAACCCATGTGGAAGGAGGGAAGATTAAACGCCTAGTATATGCTAAGCACACCCAGCCCTTCCACTGAACCCATGAGGAGAGGATCCTCACTCCTTTAGCAGAGGAGACTGCAGTTCCCTGTGGGAAGGGACTCATCTGGGGTAGCCTTGGAGGAAGTCAGGTGTGAGTCCGACTCCACAGCTCGCCCTTGACCTTGGCCTCCGCCCTTGACCTTGGCCTCTGCTCATTACTCCTGCAGCCGACCTCCTCCTGGAGCCATTCTCTCACTACCGCTTCCTCACCAATGGGCCTGCCTCCTCTCCGGGCCAGGAGCGGGAGCTCTTCATGGAGACGCTGGAGTCGCTGCGGGTGCTGGGATTCACCCATGAGGAAATCACCTGTGAGTGAGCGTGGCACCCCACAAAGGGTGGGGGTGGGCTCTGCGTGGGCGGGCGCGGAGCAAGCTGGTCATTTATTCTTTGGAGTGTTTGCTCAAGCGTTCATTGAGCAAGTACTGTGTGCGGACCCTGCGCAGGGGAACCACGGCAGGAAATTAGAGCAATAAGCATTCCTGCCTTGGGGAGACTGACTGAATAAGAACTACGATCCAGAGAAACAGGAAATTCTGTGGTCTGTGAGAAGGTGATAGGTGCCAGGGAGGGACGTAGAACAAGGAACATAGAGGGGAGGAAGGTACAGTGTTAAGCAGTCAGGAGGGGACCACGGAGATGGTGATGTTTGTGCAAAGGCCTGGGGGAGCTCAGGAGAAGAGAACATTCCAGGCAGGGGAACAGACTGTGCAAAGGCTCCGAGGCAGGAAAGGCATGACAGGTTTGTGGAATTGCCACTTCTGTCTAGTATGTGACAGTGGGGAGCAGGAGACAGAGCTGCAGAGGCAGGCAGGAGCGCTGGGGACCACAGGAGAGCTGGGAGCAGGGCAGGGGCAGTGCTTGGCCATGTGAAGGAAGGACTGGACATTAGGAGGAGGCTGAGATGAGGGTGCAGCCTGGCCTGGGCAGCCCTGGTGTGAAATACTCCGATCATCCCTGTGTTGTGCTGGTTTGCCCCTTATCTTGTCACCGAACAGTATGTTTTGACTACAGTCTTGTCACAGTATGGTATTCGTTGACTAGGGCCACCATATCAAAAAACCACACACCGAGCCCCTCACACAGTGGAAATTGATTGTGTCCCAATTCTAGAGGCGAGAATTCTGAGCTCAAGGTGTTGGCAGGGTTGGCCGGTCCTGGAAGAATCTGTCCCCCTATCTTCTGGTGGTTTCCTGGCAACCTTCCCAGTTCCAGTTCCTTGGCTTGGAGAAGCATTACCCGATCTCTGCCTTTATGTTCACATGACATTCTCCTCATGTGCACACCTGGATGTGCAATTCCCACTTGTTACAGCACACCCATCCTGCAGGATTAGGGGCCCAACCAGCACGTCCTCATCTGAACTGAAATAATTACATCTGCTGTGACCCAGTACCCAAATAAGGTCACATTCTGAGGGGTCCTGGGGGTTAGGACTTCATCCTGGGGCACGATTCTACCCGTAACAAGAACACAGAGGTTGACCTCAGTCTTTTCTTATTTGTTTTGCTGTTTGGGTTAATTGTGATTTTCCCCCCTGATCCTGTGGATAATTACCTTGGTTTTCAGGGCTGAGCAGGGTGGGGCCATCTCATTCTCCTTTGGTCCCTGGCCCTGTGGGAGGCCCCAGGAGCTACTGCGGGTGGCTCCAGAGCCCAACTGGGAGGGCTGCAAACTGTGTGCCAGCTTGGCCGTCCACCCGTGCTGTAAACAGGCCATCTCCTCTGGTGTATTGACCCAGGGTCCCAGGCCACCCCTGCTGGCTTTCCCAGTCGCAGTTGCGCAACTCCCTCTCCTGCCTGTCTCTACCCCCCCACCCCACAGCTGGCAAACAGATAAACAGATTCAGATAGTGGGGGCCAGGACCTCCCAGCCTGGGGCCTCAGGTTCCCCTGGCCTCCTGACATATGTCACTTCAAATAACCCTCCCAGCACAACCTATGGCATGTAGTGACATGTGAATATGGCCAAGTCTCCTAAAGTACCCGCTCTCCTCCAGCCCTAATTTCCCACTGTTAAGCTTCCTGTATTTCCTTCTAGAAGAACTATTTTACACATTTTTTCTATAAAGACAGGCACTCTCTAGAGGCAGGGCTGATGCTCAGCTATCCTGGTGATTCAGATATTAAAATATTTCTCACTGACTTAAAGTCTCTTGCACAGTGGTTGCTCCAAGGGGCCCCACCTCCTGACCTCCCTCCCAAGACTACAACAGCAATGTCCTACCCTGGATCCTGCGGGCACTAGGGTTAGTCAGCTTGTCACCCAGTGCTCGGGGACTTTGTTCCCCACTCTTCCCACCAAACAATATATTTTGGGCATCATTCTGCCATAGTGTGTATAGGTGAACTTCAGTCTTTTTTGTGGCTGTTTCCAGCATTTAGATGAACTTTGAGTCTTTTATCCAAATGCTCTTTGTTGCAGATGGACATTTAGGATGATGACATCCTACTGCTATTGCAATGACCCCAGAAATGCCGTGAATATCCTTGTACGTAGATCTCTCTGCTCATGAGTGAACAGAGCTGTAGGCTCAATTCTTAGGAAAGGAATGGTGGCTCCAGCCTGACCAGGCGGTGGCGCAGTGGGTAGAGCATCGGACTGGGATGTGGAGGATTCAGGTTTGAGACCCTGAGGTCACCAGCTTGAGCGCGGGCCCATCTGGTTTGAGTAAGGCTCACTAGCTTGGACCCAAGGTCACTGGTTCCAGCAATGGGTTACTTGGTCTGCTATAGCCCCACAGTCAAGGCACATATGAGAAAGCAATCAATGAACAACTAAGGTGCCGCAATGAAGAATTGATGCTTCTCATCTCTCCCCCTTCCTATCTACCTGTCTTTATCTATCCCTCTTTCTGACTCTCTCTCTCTGTCTCTGTCAAAAAAAAAAAAAAGAAATGGTGGCTTCAAAGAGAGGTGCAGTTTTTGTTTTTATCCAGATTAAAAATGTAACAGCATTATTTTATTTTTTTAGAGAGAGAGACAGAGACAGAGAGAGGGACAGACAGGGACAGACAGACAGGAAGGGAGAGAGATAAGAAGCATCAATTCTTCGTTGTGGCTCCTTAGTTGTTCGGTGATTGTTTTCTTATATGTGCCTTGGCTAGGGGGCTTCAGCAGAGTGAGTGACCCCTTGCTCAAGCCAGCAACCATGGGATCATGTGTATGATCCCATGATCAAGCCAGCAACACTGCTCTCAAGCTGGATGAGCCCGTGCTCAAGCCGGCGACCTTGGGGTTTTTTAAACCTGGGTCCTCTGTATCCCAGTCTGACACTCTCACTGCACCATTGCCTGATCAGCCTAAAAATGTAACAGCATTATTGAGATACAATTATTGAACCATTCACCTATTTAGAGTGTACAATTCAGTAGCTTTTAGTACATTTACAGAGTTGTGCATCCTCACCACCATCAATTTTAGAGCATTTTCAGTGGCCCCGAGAGCCTAACTGGTGGGCTCTACAGCTCGCCTGCAGCCTTCACCAACTTCCGGTCTCTGGATCCGCCCATCCCGGACCTTTTGTATAAATGGAGTCACGTGACATGAGGTCCTTTGTGGCTGGCATGATGTTTCAAGGTTCATCCATGAGGTAGCATGTATCAGGGCTTCATTCCTTTTTATTGCTGAAAAGTTTTGATTTTTATCTTTTTATTATGGGAAAAATTTCAAATATGTATGCACATAAAGGGGAGAAGTTAATGACCCCCTTGGCACCCACCATTAGATTCAACAATTACCCACTCATGTCTTTGGGGTTCACTACTGCCTCAGGTACCTCGCCCCCCTCCGTGAATTCTGATTGTAGAGAATCAACCTCATCGCCGTCCAGAAGGTGGCGCTCGTTTCCCATTCCCAGAGCCTCTGTTTCTTCCACCCGCGCTTGGCAGCACAACCTTTGTGAGCTTTCTGGCTTTCGCTGGTGTGGTGGGTGGATGGAGTCTTATTATAGTTGATTTTGTGTTTCACTTACAAGGAGTGGAGCCAGCGGGTCACCTTTTCATAAACATTTATTTTGAGAAAAGGAGACAGAGGTCCAGGGAGGTGGAGCATCTGACAGGGATTATCTCAACTGATAAGGAGGTAGTGGACCCCTGGGTGTGACTCCCAGACCTGCCCCGGATCCTCCCTGCATGGGCAGGTGAGCACCTCTGAGTCGCCCTCGGGAATCCCAGGGAAGCAGGGCAGAGAGCTCTGGGGGCCAGTCCAGGCAGGACCTCCCTTGTCCTTCCGCCTGCAGTGGTGCATTAAACGCCACTCTGAGAGGTTGAGCGGGGAGCCTGGCCTGCAGCGAGGTGGACTCCCACTCATGTGAGGCAGTGGGTGTCGTCTGCCCCAGGCCTCCTCAGGCGGGGCCTGACTTGGATCCGCTGGTCAGAAGCCACCAGCAAGAGCTAACTGCCAACTGCTCAGGCATCAGATTCCTCTGGGTGCTTGGCACCAAGGCAGGTTCCTGAGCCAATTGAAAAAGTTATTTTAAAGGCCACAGTGGGGAGGGGGATTGTTGGGGGTGAACTCAGTCTGGGCTGGGTCTGAGCTGACATTAAGGACAGAATGTTTATTCAGTTTGTCAGGAGTGATGGTGCCATTGTGTCTCTAAGATGATGTCCTTATTTATTCATCTTTGGGGGAGGCCTCTCCCCCCTCAGACTCTCTGCTGTCCCCATCCACCTAGCCCTCAGGCCCCAGATGGGCAGAACCATAGACCGCTGAGCCTAGCCCCTCTTGTTGAGCAGCCAGGGAAACTGAGGCCTGGGAAGCCACCTGCTTGCCCAAGGTCACAGCAAACAACTGCCATTCACTAATGTGTCTGCTGTTAGTTGACTCTGCCAGTTATTCATTAATATATTAATTCACTTGACCGGTGGTGGCACAGTGGATAGAGCATTGACCTGGGATGCTGAGGTCCCAGGGTGGAAACCCTGAGGTTGCTGGTTTGAGCTCAGGCTCATCTGGCTTGAGTTTGCAATCAACATGATCCCACAGTCACTGGCTTGAAGCCCAAGGTCACTGAGCAATGGGTCATTGGCTCAGCTGCTCACCCCACCCTGTCAAGGCACATATGAGAAAGCAATCAATGAACAACTAAAAAGTGCCGCACCTATGAGTTGATGCTTCTCACCTCTCTCGCTTCCTGTCTGTGTGTCCCTGTCTATCCCTCTCTGTGTCTTTGTCACTAAAAAAAATACAAGAAGTCCCCCTGAAAAGAAAAGTTGGTATGACTGGCTTGATTGTTTTGAGAGGCCTTGCCCTGAAGGACACATAAGAAACTGCTCACAGAGGTGGCCTCCTGTGAGCTGGAGACATGTAAATGATTATATACCATTTACTCTTTTTGAGTTTCATGCCTTTTGAAATGTGAGACCTAGCCCAGAAAAAAAGTTACTGTTAAAAAAGTACATGGTTTGCCTGACCAGGCAGTGGCGAAGTGGATAGAGTGTTGGACTGGGATGCGGAAGACCCGGGTTCGAGATCCCGAGCTTGCCAGCTTGAGTGCGGGCCCGTCTGGCTTGAGCAAAAGCTCGTCAGTTTGGATCCAAGGTCACTGGCTCCAGCAAGGGGGTGCTCGGTCTGCTGAAGGCCCGCAGTCAAGGCACATGTGAGAAAGCAATCAATGAACAACTATGGTGTCGCAACGGCAACGAAAAACTAATGATTGATGCTTCTCATCTCTCTCTGTTCCTGTCTGTCTGTCCCTATCTATCCCTCTCTCTGACTCTCTCTCTGTCCCTGTAAAAATAAATAAATAAATAAATAAATAAATAAATAAATAAAGTCAAACCAGACACCAACAAACCTTTAAAAAAAAAATACATGGTTTTCGGAATCAGACACTGAGATTGTAGCAGTGACTGCACAAACTTGTGACTACACTATAAACTAAATTGTACGCTTTACCATGGCAAATTTTATGGTACGTAAATACTATTTAAAATGCTATTTAAAAATAGCAGAGCGAGTGAGCCCGCGCTCAAGCTGACAACCTCAGGGTTTTGAACCTGGACCCTCAGTGTCCATGCCAATGCTCTATCCACCGCGCCACCGCCTGGTCAGGCTTCAGGGTTTTGTTTTGTTTAAATACTTTTTAGTTTGAATAATTTCAGATTTACAGGAAAGTCGCAGAAAAATTAAGAGTACAGGAAATTGCCACATTCTCTTCCCCAGAGTCCTTAATTGCCACATTTGCTTTGCCCTCTCTTATCTTTCTAATTATTTTTTTCTGAGCTGCTTGAGAATAAGGGTTTGGACGATGTTTGCTTTAACCTTTGTATTAGTTTCCTATGGCCTCTGTCACAAATGACCATAAATTGAGTAGTTTAAAACAACACACATTTATTCTCTTACAGTTCTGGAGTTGGAATTCCAAGATAAGTCTTACTGGGCTAAAATCAGGGTGTCACTAGGACTGGTCCCTTCTGGAGGTTGGAGGGAAGAATCCATTTTCTTGCCTTTTCCAGCTGCCAGAGGCTGCCCACAGTCCTTGGCTTATGGCTCCTTCCACTGTCTTCAAAGAGCATCACTCCAACCTCTGCTCACATGGCTTCTTCCATTTTAAGGACCCTTATGATTACATTCAGAGCCCACCTGGATAATCTAGTTAAGATAATCTCCCATCTCACAACCCTTAATTTGATTA
Organism: Rhynchonycteris naso; assembly: GCA_037038555.1. Taxonomy (NCBI): domain Eukaryota; kingdom Metazoa; phylum Chordata; class Mammalia; order Chiroptera; family Emballonuridae; genus Rhynchonycteris; species Rhynchonycteris naso. The sequence goes on along the minus strand of CM072997.1, from coordinate 247,546,101 downwards.
CATCAGTAAAGTTTATTTGCTTTGCAAGGTAACCTTTACAGGCCCAGGAAATTCAGATGTGAGCATCTTTAGTGGGCCATTGTTCAGCTACCACCCCCTGAATCTGTCAGTGTGTATTTCCTGACAACATTCTCTGCTACAATCACAGCACAGTATTCTCATCATGAACTCAACATTGCCATGATTATTAATACTATTATCTAATCCAAAAACCATGTTATTCCAATAATGTCCTTTATAACAAAATGTTTTTCATAGACCTTATGCCAATTTTCCCAATAATGTCCTTTACAGCAAAAAAATAAAATAAAAGTTACACACACACACTTCCTCACTCTGGGATCGGACACTGCCATCCCATCTTACTCTGTCCTTCTGGAACTGTTCCTGAATCTGTCTTTATTGTTCATGACCTTGACACTTTTGAAGATTACAGACCAGTTGTTTGTCTCAAACTTGGGTGTGTTTCCTTGCGATTAGATTCAGGCTATGCATTTTTGGCAGGAATATCCATGATAGTACACCCTCCCAGCCCTTTCACCACCCCTTTTTTTCTAAGTAAACTGCAAAGAAGTGTGGCACAGATGCCAAAAAATGTGCATGGGCTGTAAGCATCTCGCTCGGGACTTCCGCAAAGTGAACACCCCTTATAACATGCACCTTGATGCCCCCTAACCCATCACCAGCACCCCCCTGAATTCTGGCGTCTAACAGCACTAAGTTGTGTCACCTGTTCTTTAATTTGATACAAAAAGACCCCTACAGTACCCACCCACACTTTGCTGTCTGGCTTCTTCCACGCAGCCCTGTTTGTGAAATCATCCGTGTTCCGTGAGTGGCCATTAGGGGGCGTCTGAAGGGCTGTCACCTGGGTGCCTTTTCTTTGTAAAGAGACGCATTCTCTGTAGAGCAGGACATGTCTGATTTGCGCGCTTTTTTGTATGTGTGCTCTAGGTACGTGTTTGCGTTCGAATTTTATGCTAAAAGAGCGAGAAGGGAAACAGATCTTTGAGTCAGACCACCCGGGTTTGAATCTCAGGTCTGCGGCTTAAAAGCTAGGCAATCCTAGGCAAGTTCCTTACCCGATGTGCCTCGGTTTCCCCATCTTGCAAATGGAGATTGTACTCAGTTTCCCATCTGTAAAATGCTGTTGCAGGTTTTGCCTCCTTGAGTTGTTATGAAGGTTAAATGAGGTGGGGGGTTTTTTTGTACATTTTTGAAACAAGACCTGGTATGGAGAGAGTTAAAAACAGAAACAAAAACCCAGTGCCCATTTCAATCCGTAAATCCTGAAACATGTCCCAGATCTGACAGCTGGTGGCTGCCGAGGTGGCTGGGTGCCTGCCATGGTCCGCGCATCAGCGGGAGAACAGCAGACAGAGACCCAGCCTGGCGCAGGCGCGTTCCACAGCCACCTCAAGTGCCGCCAGCAGCTTTGCTGTTGGAAGCCAGAGGGTTCTGAAATACTGACCAAATCTAAATAAAATCTGGACAAAACCAACAGCGATCTTTCCTCGGATTACACACAGTGGCTGCCCTTCTGGAAAATTCATTGTGTGTTAAAATCTAATACTTTTGTGTTTATATGGAAAACAGTTGGGATTAGTGTCAGGTCATTACCAACCATTATTTCACCGATGTGACTGTCTAATGGGGTGTTTAGGAGTTACACAGGATATAGGCAATCCTTTGAGTACAGAGGATGTCTGCTCCCTGTCCCCATCTACCCTTGTGACATCCAGAAACACCACTCACGTTGCCTCGGTTACCCCACCCATCCATCTTTACATCAACCAAACCCTACACGTTCCTGAGACGTACGTTAGGGGGCAGCATTGCCCACTTTTGACACACTTTCTAGAAGCTCTGCATAGACAGGCAAATACAGGTGCTCTTAGATTTAGCATGGAGTTACCTCCTGATAAGCCCATGTTAAGTTGAAAATGTCTTTAGTAAAAAATACATTTAACACTCCTAACCTACTGAACACCATAGCTTAGTTAGCCTAGCTAATCTTAAATGTGCTCAAAACACATTAGCCTACAGTTGGGCAAAATCATCTAACATAAAGCCTATTTTATAATAAAGTAATTTACGTCCTGTAATTTATGTAATTATGGTTTGTTGCCTTCGTGTTGAGCAATTATTTGAGTTTCATCTCAAGAGTGATTGCCTTCGTCCTGGCCAGATAGCTCAGTTGGTTAGAGTGTTGTCCCAATGTGCCACGGTTGCATGTTCCATCAGGTCACATAGAAGAATCAACCATGAATACATAAATAAGTAGAACAACAAATTGATGTTTCTCTATCTCTCTCTCTCCCCCTTCCTCTCTCTTTAAAATATCAATTTCAAGATTTTATTTATTGAATTTACAGAGAGAAGAAGGCCAGTAGCGAGAACTATCAACTCATAGTTGCTTTACTTTAGTTGTCCACTGCTTGCTTGTTATATGTGCCTTGACCGGGCAAGCCCAGGGATTTGAACCAGCAACCTCAGTGTTCCAGGCCAACGCTCTGTCCTCTGCGCCACACAGCCCAAGCTAAAATAGTAATTAAAAAGGGGGGATCGCCTGATCTGTGCTGGTGCAGTGGATAAGAGCATTGACCTGGAACACTGAGGTTGCCGGTTCAAAACCCTGGGCTTGCCTGGTTGAGGCACATATGGGAGTTGATGCTTCCTGCTTCTTCCCCCTTCTATCTCTCTGTCTTTCTCTTGTGCATGTGTGTTCATTCTCTCTCTCTCTAAAATGAATAAAGTCTTAAAAAAATTTAAAAAAAAGGGGGGGGATGATCACCTTCCTCTTCTCATCAGAAGCAGGAGACACAGATGGGACATGAAAATACAAAATACGCTATCCAAAAAACTCAGGCAATGCAGCACATGCTAGAGTATTGGCCGTTTACGCTGGTGATTACATGAATGACTGGGAGCTGGCTCGTGGGAAAAAAAATCAAAATTCAAAATTTGGAGTATGGTTTCTATTGCAGGTGAGTCAGTTTCACACCAATGTAGGTTTGAAAAATTGCAGTTCAAACCTTCATAAGTTGCGGACCATCTGCACACCATCATTTACAGTTTCTGCATTTGTGGATTCCCCTATGCACTACATTTATTTGAAATCGCACTACCTTTATTTGAAATCCCCAAACCGATACTGCTGGTGCATTTGTGGTCATCGTGGTCCTTCACAGAGAGGTGAAAACACCTAAGTTGCCCAGTGCACATTCACTGAGGTCTGGGGGGTGATGCCCCGCCTTCTTGCTTCCTCCACTCTCATGCTGTAAACCAGTGTCCTTTTGTGGTCTGTTGAGTGTTTAGCGTTTTTGTACTTTTTGTGTCGTTGGTGGTGGTGAGTTCACTATCTATAATGCTTTCCAGGCGTAGTGCGGGAGTGCTGGCTAGCATTCCTAAGCACAAGAAGGCTAGGACGTGCCTTATGGGGAAAATACATGTGTTAGATGAGCTTCCGTCAGGCAGGTGTTATAGTGTTGTTGGTCATGAATTCAGTGTGAATGAAGCAACAACATATGGGGCGTGTGTGGAGGAGCAAAAGTAGATTTGCTGTTGTGGGTACATGAAACACGGAGTTTTTTCTTGTGTTATTACTAATTATTGTATTGTTTTCCATAACAACAGCTGTAAACCTACTTTTACCCTACCCTGTACATTAATAAGATGTCTTTAAACAGAAACACACATAAAACCAGGTGATGTACTAATGAGTTGGTGAAAATGTTGTGACCAGAGACTCACAGAAACTGAACCCGGTATTTCCCCTTACTAGCATTCACTGGCAGCCACTATTTCGGTATTTTTAGTGACTCCGTAGAACATTATTGCAAATCACTGGAATACACTATACTTTCTATTTTCTGCCTTTGTACGCAGAGTATGCTATATTAAGGTGACCAGATTTTAAAATTGGTAAAGTGGGACACCATTGACGGGGGAATTCTTGATTAAAAATTTGGTCTATATAGAGCAAAAAAAATTTTTTCATAGAATGCAAAATAGTATTGTAATATATATTTTTTAAATTGGGACTTTTTAAAAACACTCTGGGACGTGGGACAAATTGTTAAAAATCGGGACTGTCCCGCCAAAAGTGGGACGTCTGGTCACCTTATGCTATATACATCCTTCTGTGCCTTTTATCTTTCACTAGATATTTTAGAAATCTTTCCCTATTGCCCATTCTTTTCTCTAAGTCCTTTAAAATCTTACAGGTATCATGGCCCTGGTAGATTAACTCAGTAGGGTAGAGAGTCGTCCCGAAGCAGCAAGGCTGCTGGTTCGATCCCCGGTCAGGGCACATACGGGAACAGCTTGATGTTTCTGTTTCTTTGTCTCTCTCTCACTGCCTCAAAAATCTTGTAGGCATCACTTTATAAAGCACACGTGAGCAGACCCCAAATGGTGATACAGCGAGCCTCAAACACAAAGTACAGAATTCACTTATCTGTTCATGTGTTTTCAGACCTATGCAGTGCCACAGGTGGATGTTGAGCCCAGGGTGGTGGTGTAAAGTGACACAGGGTTTTGAAGCAAGGTCTCAAAGGGGCTAGTTAAGAGCACAGACAGGGTCTGGAGCCACAGCAATCTCTCTCTGCTGCCCCCTAGCCATGCTGCGGATGGTCTCAGCGGTTCTCCAGTTCGGCAACATCGTCCTGAAGAGAGAACGCAACACTGATCAGGCCTCCATGCCTGACAACACAGGTGACACCCCTGGCCTGCCACCGCCCACGGGACCCTGCAGTCCTTATCCTGCTCACAGAGCACCCCTCCCCAGCCAGGCTGCTCTGATTTCCTGCCCTTTGCTGCGCCTTTACTGAAATAGCCTTCTCCCACCCTTCTCCTGATTATAAACACTGTGATCTCTGCTGAAAGTTTGAACAAAGCCAGCATGCCCATAGGTGGGGATGGCAGGGTCCCCGGTCATCCCAGCCCCTCCGAGAGACTTGTCATCCGGTTGGGCATATCTCCTCTTGGCCTCTGTGCCTTTCAAAAGCAGAATTATAGTTGATATTCTTTTTTTTAAATCAAAATGAAAATAGCTCTACTTCTTTATTATTACAAAATAATACAAGCTAGATGTGGAAAATCATGACAGACAGAGCAGTATAAAGGCAGGGAAATAACCCATAATCATACTCCTCAGAGGTAATTACCGCTAACATTTTGGGGTATTTCTCTCTGGGCTTTGTTCTGTGTCTGTATTCTTGAGGAAATGATTATCACAGAAATGAAATCACGCTTCATTTCCCCTTTCCCTCTACCTGAAAAGAGCCCTCTGTCCTGATTATAAAGTCAGGGGTCCGGGAAGTGAACAGCTGGGCCACAGAACACGCACACTTTTAGGACCTGTGATGCCTCTAGTGGGAAAGGCTGGGCCGCTCCTGTTCCCCCAACAGTGGGGGCGGTGCCACTTCCAGTGCTTAACCGATCTCGGTGCCTGTCGTCTTCAGCTGCCCAGAAGCTCTGCCGCCTGCTGGGACTGGGGGTAACGGACTTCTCCCGCGCCCTGCTCACGCCCCGCATCAAAGTTGGCCGAGACTACGTGCAAAAAGCACAGACCAAGGAGCAGGTGGGTGGTGCCGGCAGAGGGCCGGCGTGGGGCGAACCTAGTGCCTAGTCCTGGGTCTTTAAGTGGCTTATGCCATTTTTCCTCGCTTACTCAAAAGACTTGCTGAGTGTCCGCTCAGTTACTGGCTCTGGTCTAGGTACCAGGAATAAAAGTAGTGATGGAAACAAAGACATGACCTCATGGAGCTCAGGCTGTAGTAGGAAAACAGATAATAAAAGATAAACAGGATGCTTGTAGACAGCGATGCCTTCTATGAAGGAGAGGGTTAATTTAAGGTGGCCAGGAAGGTGCTCTCTAAGGACATGATGTTCAAATTAAGACCTAGACAGTTAAAGGCAGAGAACAGCTTGTGTAAAGGCCATAGGGTTGAAACAAGCTTGGCGAGTTGGGAACATTAAGGTCAGTGAGGCTAGAGAATGGGGAAGAGGATGATTGAAGCTTTAGGCAGAGAGGTTGGGAGGGGACAGATAATGCAAGGTCTTAGGGGCCACAGTGAGGAGGTGAATTTTATTCAGAGTGCAGTAGGCGGCCAGCAAGAGTTTAAGCCAAGGAGCAATTTGATCCAGTTTGTTTTTTATAAAGTTCCCCTTATCTTCTATATGGAGAATTGAGTCCAGGGGCACAGGTAGTAGCAAGGGGTTACAAAGAGGCTGCTGCCATAGTCCAAGCAAATGATAGTGTGGCTCAGACCGGGTTGGCAATGGTAGGTGTGTTAAGTAAATATAGGCTAGAGGTTTTCAGAATCCAGTCTTGGGCCAAGGCCTTTGCCTGTCCCAGGCCGGACCCCCAGGGCACTCAGATAAAGAGGACACAGTGGGGGAGACAAGGACCAAAGACTGGAGACCACACTGATCATAATTCCATTTTCAGCTGAGGTACTCTTAGAATCTATTTTACTGATGAATAAATTGAGGCACAGAGAGGTTTATTCACATGCCTGAGGTAACACAGCCTCTTAACTGGCAGAGCTAGGATTCAAACCCTGGTTGGCAGGCTCCAGAGTCTACCCTCTTAACTGCTATGCTGTCTAATTGGTTCAAGGAGTAGGGGGAGAATTAATGAACCGATAAGCTCGAAATGCTTCACACAGTTCCTGGAGCACAGCAGGGCTTGAGGGATGATTGCTGTTGTTAGGGTCATCATTCCTTTTTTATTATTTTTTTTACAGGGACAGAGAGAGAGAATCAGAGAGAGGGATAGATAGGGACAGACAGACAGGAACGAAGAGAGATGAGAAGCATCAATCATTAGTTTTTCATTGCCGTTGCGACACCATAGCTGTTCATTGATTGCTTTCTCACATGTGCCTTGACCACGGGCCTTTAGCAGACCGAGTCACCCCTTGCTGGAGCCAGCGACCTTGTGTCCAAGCTGATGAGCTTTTGCTCAAGCCAGATGGGCCTGCGCTCAAGCTGGCGACCTCGGGGTCTCGAACCTGGGTCTTCCACATCCCAGTCCGACGCTCTATCCACTGCTCCACCTCCTGGTCAGGCAGGGTCATCATTCTTGAACCATGGGTGGCCTAGGTTCTCCTCGTAGGCCCCAGAGGACAGGCTGGGGCCACTGATGTGCAGGCCCTCACTGTGCACTCTGTCCCTCATGCAGGCTGACTTCGCACTGGAAGCTCTGGCGAAAGCCACCTATGAGCGCCTCTTCCGCTGGCTGGTCCTGCGCCTCAACCGTGCCCTGGACCGCAGCCCACGCCAGGGCGCCTCCTTCTTAGGCATCCTGGACATCGCCGGCTTTGAGATCTTCCAGGTCTGCGTGTTGTGCCCAGCTGGGACCTGAGGGCTCCATCACCCTGCCCTGACCCCCTCTCTCTGGGCCCTGTCCTCCTCTCTCTGAGTCCCTGTCCCCTTTCTCTGGCCCCTGGCCTGCTCTCTCCGGGTCCCTGTCCCCCTCTCTCTGGGCCCTGTTCCCTGTCTCATGTGTCCCCCTCATTCTCTACAGCTGAACTCCTTTGAGCAGTTGTGCATTAACTACACCAACGAGAAGCTGCAGCAGCTCTTCAACCACACCATGTTCGTGCTGGAGCAGGAGGAGTACCAGCGCGAGGGCATCCCCTGGACCTTCCTCGACTTTGGCCTCGACCTGCAGCCCTGCATCGACCTTATCGAGAGACCGGTGAGCGAAATCCAGGCTCTGGCCGCTGCACCACCCACGCCCATCTCCACCCCCATCCTCATGTTCGTGGTCCAGCTCCTCCCCCTGCCGGCCTCAGGCCTCCTGTCACATAGACAGAGAAAATGACATAGATGTGTGTGGCCACCAGATGAGTAGGACCTCAAATGTGCCTGCCACAGGGCCTGGCTCCAATCACAAGGATGTAACTGTAGCTATTCTCATTTTTTTTGTTTTCTAATTATTTATTGATTTTAGAGAGAGTGGAAGGTAGGCGGGGAGAGAAAGAGAGAGGGAGATTGATGTTCCACTAATTTATGTATTCCTTTGTTGATTCTTGTATGTACCCTGACTGGGGATTGAACCCTCAACCTTGGCATATGGGGACAATGCTCTAACCAACTGAGCTACCTGCCAGGGCCTCATGTTTAGTTCTGTCCAAGTGTCACTTATAAGAACTAAAAATTAGCTACAACCTAAGTGTCCAATATTTGGGGATCTGACTTAGTCTCCCCTTCCTTTCAATGGTCAGGCCAACCCTCCTGGTCTCCTGGCCCTGCTGGATGAGGAGTGCTGGTTCCCAAAAGCCACAGATAAGTCCTTTGTAGAGAAGGTGGCCCAGGAGCAGGGTGGCCACCCCAAGTTCCAGCGGCCGAGAAACCTGCGGGACCAGGCTGACTTCAGCGTCTTGCACTATGCGGGCAAGGTAGGGGCCGGGGCCAGCCTTGGGGCCTGTTGGGTGCATATGGGGACCACTTGGCTACAGAAGTGTGGGAGCTGCAGAGGGAAAGCAGGGGCCACCAGATGTCCGCTGGACAGGACACAGCCAGGGAAGGGGCTAGGAAAGCACAAGAAGGAGTAAGAACTCTGATGAAGTCAACAAAGGCTTCCTCATGGAGGGGATATTTGCAATAGGTTTTGAGGGATGTATAGGAGTTCACCATGAGAACAAAATATATTTTATCCACTTATTCTGCAAACGTGTGTCTTTGTGTGCTCAGATTTATGCTGAGCAAAGTTGGACACCCAAGTCAGACATGGTTTCTGTCCTTACACAAGTTCCTTATCTGAAAGGTTGTCAAATATAGCACAAAGCTGAGAGGTACTTTAATAGAGGCAGCTAAGGATAGTATCAAAGTCAAAGCCCAAAGGAGGAACATCAGGGAAGGTTTCACAAAGGAAAGTAATGCTTGATCTGATATCTAAACCAAGGGGCAACAAACATTTGTTATAAAATGTTTCCTTTCTGTGGGCCAGACCCTGTCTCCCACAACTATTCAATTCTGCCATTGCGGTGTGGAGGGAGCTGCAGGTAATACACAAATGAATATATAAATGAAGGCTCTATTCCAATAAAACTTTATTTACAAAGAGAGGTGGCAGGCCCGATTTGGCCTGTGGACTGTGGTCTAAATGATGTGTAACAGGTGCCAGAAAGGAGGGAGAAGACTGGGAAGGGCTCTGCTTGCGGAGGGAACAGCACGCACAATGGCTGGGGGGCAGGAGCCCATGTGTCCTGGGTATGGCGCTGTTTCCCAGACATTTTCTAAAACTTCCTGTGTGCCCAACCCTGTGCTGGGCTGAGTCAGATCTGAACCTGGACTCTGGAAACCCCTGTCTGGTGGGGAGAACTGGTGCAGGGAGTTGTGGTCAAGACTGTTACTCTGTGGGAGCCTCAAAGCCAAACTCTGAATTCTTCCAAGCGGTCATCTGTGGGAAAATCCATGGCGAGGGCATCCCAGGTGGCGGGGATGTCAGGATCCCAGGTAAAAACCTTGAGGTAGAAATGAGGTGACACACTGGAAGAAACAGTGTGTCTGTTCAGAAGCCAGTGTGTCTGGAGTAGAATAAATAAGGAAGAAAGTGTTGGTGAAGGTCAGAGGCGACAGGGAAGTAAAGGGAGAGGGGTTGTGCTGCTGGAGGGTGCAGTTCAAGATATGGACACAAGGTGGCACCAAGCTTTCTTCCATGGTGAGCCCCAGAGCTGGAGTCAGAACTTTCACCAGGTGCGTTGGGAAATCAGCAGAGTCCTTGAACCTGCAAGTTCACCACATTCCAACACCTGACTTCATGCAGGTTGACTACAAGGCCAACGAGTGGCTGATGAAAAACATGGACCCCCTGAATGATAATGTTGCAGCCCTGCTGCACCAGAGCACAGATCGGCTGACGGCAGAGATCTGGAAAGATGGTGAGGACCAGCTTCCCTTGGCCCTGTCCCTGGTGCTCTGAGCATCCCTTCTCCCAACCGACTGTGTGAGCACCTTTGTTTCAGAGGCTGAGGTGTTTGCTCAGACGCAGAACTTATACAGGTAGGCCAGACAGTCTCACAGGAGTGTTCCTAATAAGTGATTGATTGATTATCTCAAGCCAGCATCATATTCAATGACAAAAGACTCCTCCTTAAACAAGAAAAGGATTCCCACTATCAACACTGCTGTGAAACACTGTTTTGGCAATACTAGCCTATGCAATCAGAGCAGAAGAAAGAAATAAGTATGTGAACATTGTAAAGAAAGAAATAACATTATCTGTAGATGGCATATGATTCCAAAAATATCAAGAGATTTGATTGGAAAAGAATTAATAACAAGAGAACTCAGAGGGTGATGTTTTACAGGTTGATCAACTTTTAGACTTCTTTCTTTGCTCTCTCACAAAGTTCCCTTCAGGGCCCACAGGAAGAAAAAAGGAGGAAGAGAAGGATGTATAGTTTTGCAGTTTTCTTGCTCCATCAAGCCCCATATGAATTTGCCTATCAGTCATTTCAGAATGACACTTCTAAAAGGTGTGGACAGAAAAGCCAAATACCTTTTAGTAGGATCCTGTAGTTTTCCAAGCCTTATCTGTTGCCCCCCTCCCCTATCCTTAGAGGATGTTTGAGAGATGATTTTATACAACTGGCAGCACCAGCATCTTGTTTTTTTCTGATTCCAGGTTTCCAGAATCTGTCAGTTTGCCTTAATCTTTGATTGATGTGAAAAGCATAGCGATAGCAATACCAGCCCATGCAACTAGACAAGAAAACAAAATAAGCAAGACGAGTGGTTTCCAAAATGAACTCACAGAGCAAAGGGGCGTGGGATGCCTTGATCTTGTGAGCTGCTATGAGAAAGAAAAATTTTATATTTGTGTCTCATATAGTTTACACAAAAGGGGATTGAAAAGCAGTGTTTGGTATTCAGCAATAAAACCAGATTCTGCTATAAGAACCATTTCCTTCAGACTAAAAATGAATCCCCCAAACCTCACTTCTTTAAAATATATACCACAGCCATGGACTAGTGTTGTCCTCAGCAGTCCGTCACATGTCCCACCTGATATGTGGCTGACTCTCAGAGGGTTCCAAGAGAGAAAGTGGAAACAGCAAAGCCTGATGAGTCCTGGACTGGAACGTGGCCCAGTATTAGTTCTCCCACAATTCTCCTGAACAAAGGAATCACAGGCGAGCCCAGACTTGAGGAGCTGCAAGTAAGATGGCAGTGGAGGAAACTGTGGCTATTTTGACATCAATCCCTACTGTGGCTGGCCTGAGCCCAAAGTTGGATGCCCAGCATCCCGGCAGCCCAGGGGGAGAGGCAAATGAGACAGCTCTCAGAGACAAAACACAGCAAGCCTGGTGGAGCACTGAGCAGTGCTTGAGCTCCCTGGCAGCCAGGGGAAGGAGATACCTAATTAAACAGATACAGACTCAGCCTCCAGGGAAACAGAGCTTCCCCACCCCTGCACTAAGTCCTAACAGAGGACATTTGTCCTTTCAGCCACATCAGTGCCCTCAGTGGGTAGACACAAAGGTGAACAGGACAGTTTTCCTGGCTTTAAAAGTTTATGGCTTTAAAAGTTTCCTCCTGGGCCTGACCAGTGGTGGCGCAGTGGATAGAGCGTCAACCTGGGAACACTGAGGTCGCCGGTTCAAGACCCAGGACTTGTCTGGTCAAGGCGCACATGGGAGTTGATGTTTCCTGCTCCTCCCCCCTTTCTCTCTCACACTCCCTCTCCTCTCTAAAATGAATAAATAGTAAATAAATAAATTTAAATTAAAAAATGATAAAAAAATTTTTTTAAAGTTTCCTCCTGCTTTGTGCTGTGCTGTTGACTAACAACCCTCTCCCTTTCTCTTTCTTCCTGTCACCTTCCCTCCCTCTCCTCATCTCATACCGCTCCCTTTGCATCTCCCCACATCTGTCCTCTCCCCCAGAACATGGGGGTTTCCAGCACTTCTCTCTCCTTGGCTCCTTCCCACTGTCACCCCCAGGATCTTCAGGGAGGCACGGCTCTGCCATATCTCCGCCAGGGGGTGGGTGTCGCTGTGCATCAATGGGTGAGACTTGCCAGACAAGGAGGGTGGGTCTGTTGGACCGGAAACCTGGTTTTGAACATCTGTCCCCTCTTTTCTCCATGAGGAGGTCTCTCACGCTTTTTCTTCCTCCTTGTCAGTTCCCCCTTCAGTTTCCAGACTCAGTGCCTTCTTCTAATGGAATTGCATGCAAAAGTAGAAAAAAAAATGGTGCCAACATCAGCTGGTGTTTATTAAGTACTTACTATGCTCCTTGCATTGTGCAAAGCCCTCTTATAATTATTATGTTGTGTGTGTGTGTGTGTGTGTGTGTGTGTGTGAGACAGAGACAGAGAAAGAGACAGAGAAGGACAGATAGGGACAAATAGACAGGAAGGGAGAGAGATGAGAAGCATCAATTCTTTGTTGCAGCACCTTAGTTGTTCATTGATTGCTTTCTCATATGTGCCTTTACCAGGGGCTACAGCAGAGCAAATGACCCCTTGCTCAAGCCAGCAACCTTGGCCTTCAAGCCAACAACCATGGGGTCATGTCTATGATCCCACACTCAAGCCAGCAACCCTGTGCTCAAGCTGGTGAGCCTGTGCTCAAGCCAGCGACCTCAGGGTTTTGAACCTGGGTCCTCTGTGTCCCAGTCTGACGCTTTATCCACTGTGCCACCGCCTAGTCTGGCCCCTAATAATTAACACATAGTGTCCTCTGAATCACCTACTGAGGCAGATGTTAGCTCTATTACCCACCTTACACAGGTGAGGAAATCAAAGCACAGAGAGCTTAAGCCACCAGCCTGAGATCACACAGCCAATAAGTAGCAGAGTCAGGATTTGAACCCAGGACATCAAGTCCCACAGCCTCTTACCTGTGCTATGAGAGCAGAGCTTAGTAAATAATAATTATATATTTGATAATAGCTAAGTATGGCAGTGGGAAGGAGAGTTAAAACCTGGGGAGGAAAATGCTATCTCTGAGCCCCCATCGTATACCAGGTCCTGCCTAAGTGCAGATTGGTTGACCCATGATGACGCTCATCACTGGGAATAGCAGAACATCAGATTCAGCCAAAGCTGCAGGATCCTGAGAAACCGGCATGATTTGATCATCAAATTTGAGTGGATATTTTTCACTAGCTGAAGTGACACCATCAAGTGACAATAGAGCAGAGGTCCCCAAACTTTTTACACAGGGGGCCAGTTCACTGTCCCTCAGATTGTTGGAGGGCCGGACTATAAAAAAAACTATGAACAAAAGAAAAACAAAACAAAAAACTATGAACAAATTCCTATGCACACTGCACATATCTTATTTTAAAGTAAAAAAACAAAACGGGAACAAATACAATATTTAAAATAAAGAACAAGTAAATTTAAATCAACAAACTGACCAGTATTTCAATGGGAACTATGGGTGCGGATGCATCCTGTGCTCCTCTCACTGCCTGGGTTTAAATCCTGGATCTGCAGTTTCTAAGCTGTGGCCTTGAGTGCAGTCTTCCACTTTTCTGAGCCTCAGTTTGCCCTCCAGTCCAATGGGGCTGATACCGTGTACCTTACCAAGCTGTGTGAGGTGTTTCATATGTAAAGTGTTAGTAAGAACATTAACCTTTGGCCAACCCAGTCTCCCAAAACTAACCCCTGACCCCCATCTCTCCCTACATCTGATTTCCTCTTCACACAGTGGAGGGCATCGTGGGGCTAGAGCAGGTGAGCAGCCTCGGTGATGGCCCACCAGGTGGCCGCCCCCGCCGGGGCATGTTCCGGACAGTGGGACAGCTCTACAAGGAGTCCCTGAGCCGCCTCATGGCCACACTCAGCAACACCAACCCCAGCTTTGTCCGCTGTATTGTCCCCAACCACGAGAAGCGGGTGAGTGACCTGGGCTGGGGAGGGGAGGCTCTGGAGTGGGTAAGACCCGGCTGCTGGACCTGGCTGGAGCCACATCTATGCCTAGGCTCACCTCCCACTGCATATGTGGCCTTGAAGGACTTGCTGGTCTCCCAGAATGAGCACCCTGTTTGGAAAATTTATTCATTCATGAGACTTAAATTTTATTGAGCACCTACTAAATGCCAGGTACTACATTAGAGAGAAGCACAGCCAACCCCTATTCTCACAGTCTAATGCAGAACACAGATATTCAACTAACCACCCACAATGAATATCCAGTTGAATTTGTAGGGGTGGGTGAGTGTCACATAAGGTCTGATCTGCTCAGTGAAATCAGGGAAGGATCCCTGGAGGAGGTGACAACTGAGCTCTGAAAGATAAATGATATTCTGAGCAGAGAATAGCTTGTGCAAAGGTCCAGTGGTAGGTCAGAGCATGGACAGTACAAGGAATAGAAAGAAGGCTTTTGAGGCTGAGGATGTCATGTAGGTTTGGGGAGACCATCCCTGACCTCCCAGGGCACTGAAAAGTTTTCTTGTTGGGAAAATCAAAGAAGAAGCCCTATAGAGAAGGGTCAATGTAAGTGAAGAATGAGACCACAAAATTAGGTGCTTGAGGCTTACGCTGTCCTTGGAAAGTAGCTCTGGTTATCAGATGGGTGGATCTCTGTGTGTGCATCTCCTTTCTCATGTCTGTAAATACCGTATTTTATCAAATCTAGGACACTTATTTCTGATACTTTATCATCTCTGAAGTTGGGATGTGACTTATAATCAATAGTCAGTCAGAATGTAATGAATAGGAATTTTGTTTCATGGTATATATAAAACAACAGAGTGTCTTACTGTTGATGGTGATTTATATTTGATGAAATATGACATGTATAGATAGCCATTTCTTCAAGAAAAACCATGGTTCTTTTTAGTGGAGAATGGTACTAGAGTCCAAGATCTGAATGTGAGGAGTGTTCAATGGTATTGCGGTGGCACTCCCAGCACCTCCCAGTAAAGAGAGCTATGTGTATATATGCAAATGTACATATATGCATATGCATAGCTTTATACATGTACATACATATATATATATATACATTTACTTCTATATTTATTTTTATTACTGTCTTTATACTTTGAAAATTATGAGTTCATACTATGAAAACCATGAGTTCACAGAGTTCATTATAACTATTTTCTCTATACAAATTTGTAACCACTTTTACTGTCAGTCTCTCCCATTTGACTGTGAGCTCCCAGGGCAAGGATTTCTGCCTGGCACATAGTAAGTGCTCAGTAAATTATAGGTTGAACCATACAAAATTGACAAACATTGTTCACCTGCCTAATCAGCCTTTCTACCTGGTTTCACTTGCCGGCTATGGTCCAATGAGTGGCGCCCCGTGAGGCCACCGCTGACCCTTAATGTTCGTCCTGCTCTCCACAGGCTGGGAAGCTGGAGCCCCGACTGGTGCTGGACCAGCTGCGTTGTAACGGAGTCCTGGAGGGCATCCGCATCTGTCGCCAAGGCTTCCCCAACCGCATCCTCTTCCAGGAGTTCCGGCAGCGGTGAGTGGGGTGAGGAGTGGCATGGCACTTGGGTCTGAACCCACCCTACATGCATCCAAAGTCTCCCACTGCTACTTCTGAGCCAGGACTCTGGTCCAGTTCCTTAGGTTTTGCTGAGCCTTGGCTCTTCCCTCCATGATATGGGCAAGCAATACCCACTCAGTGTGCTCCCATAGAGAAAGGGCATATTGTGTCATATTGCAATCAATGTGTTGCAATCAGCATTTATTTTTTTTTCCTTAAGTGAGAAGTGGGAAGGCAGAGAGACAGACTCCCATATGCGTGTAGACCGGGATTTAACTGGTAAGCCCCCTATGGGGTGATGCTCTGCCCATCTGGGGCCATTGCCCCATTGCTCAGCAACTGAGCTATTTTTACCACCTGAAGTGAGGCCATGGAGCCATCCTCAGCACTTGGGGCCAACCTGCTCCAACTGAGCCATGGCTGCAGGAGGAGAAGAGAGAGAGAGAGAGAGAGAAGGGAGGGGGAGGGGTGGAGAAGCAGATGGGTGCTTCTTCTGTGTGCCCTGAACAGGAATCAAACCTGGGACTTCCACACGCAGGGCCAACACTCTACCACTGAGCCAACACTCTATCACTGAGCCAACTGGCCATGGCATTTCTTTAAAAATGCAGTGGATGGCCTGACCTGTGGTGGCACAGTGGATAAAGTGTCGACCTGGAAACACTGAGGTCGCCAGTTCAAAACCCTGCACTGGTCTGGTCAAGGCACATATGGGAGTTGATGCTTCTAGCTCCTTCCCTCTCTCTCTCTCTCTCTCTCTCTCTCTCTCTCACTCTGTGTCTCCTCTCTAAAATAAATAAATAAAAAGAAATAAAAAATGCAGTGGATGGCCTGACCAGGCGGTGGCGCAGTGGATAGAGCGTCGGACTGAGATGCAGAAGACCCAGGTTTGAGACCCCAAGCTTGCCAGCTTGAGCGTGGGCCCCTCTGTCTTGAGAAAAAAAAGCTCACCAGCTTGAACCCAAGGTCGCTGGCTCCAGCAAGGGGTTGCTCTGTCTGCTGAAGGCCCGCAGTCGGGGCACATGTGAGAAAACAATCAATGAACAACTAAGGTATCGCAAAGGCAAGGAAAAACTAATGATTGGTGTTTCTCACCTCTCTTTGTTCCTGTCTATCTGTCCCTATCTATCCCTCTCTCTGACTCTCGTTCTGTCCCTGTAAAAAAAAAAAAAAATAAGTAAATAAAAATTAAAAATGCAGTGGAATAGAATGAAACAGAAAATGATGGCATGCAAAAAGCAACATGGTATATAATAAAAATTAGGCTTCATACAAGCTGTTTATAGTAGCGTCATCCATTCAAAATAGAACATAAGCCCTGTATACAAATAAAGTTTTTGTAATAGCCATATTTTTCGTTTGTTTTCTGGCTTTGTTTTTTAGATTTTATTTATTTATTTTAGTGAAGAGAAGAGAGGGGGAGAGAGAGAAGTAGGGGAGGAGTAGGAAGCATCAACTCCCATATGTGCCTTGAGCAAGCAAGCCCAATGTTTCAAACTGGTGGCCTCAGTGTTCTAGGTTGACACTTTATCCACTGCACCACCACAGGTCAGGCTGTAATAGCTATATCTTTAAAAGTAAAAAGAAGCAGACAAAATTTATGTTGACAAGATAATTTATTTAAGCTAATACATCTATAACATGGAAAAATTTTAACATGTAATTGGTATAAAAAACTAGTAGTCAGATATTGTGCATACGTTTTATTTTCTCCCAAGTCTCTGAAATGCAGTGTGTTTTACAGCCCATGTTGCATTGCAGTTCAGACACTACATTTCCAGTGTCACAGTGAATTGTAGTTCTATCAAAATATTGAAATAGTGTGTCACACAACAACAAAAAATATTTTGCACTGCTTCGGCTTTTAAATTTAAATTTTAGTTAGTGAAAACTAAATACAGTTAAAAACAAAACAAAACTAAATACAGTTAAAAAAAACCAAAAAAAACTAAATGCAGTTAAAAGTCTAGTTCATTTGCCTAGCCCACATTTTAAGGGCTCAGTGGTCGCATGTGGCCAGTAGCTGCTGTACACAATCGTACAGGTCCAGGTCCGGGGTTTGCTATTCAAAGTGTGATCCTGGGACTAGCAATGCCAGTTTCTGGCAGCTAGTTAGATATGCAGATTTTTAGGCCCCAACCAAACTTACTGAAATAGGATCTGTATTTTAACAAGCTCCCTGGTGATTGAGAAACTGATACACACACACACACACACATACACACAGAAGTTTCTCAATCACCAACCATAAAATAATGTCTATTATATATGACATGCAAATGTGTATATATGTGTATGTATATTGTATATATAATAGACATTTTATAGAAAACATTTTCTACAAGATTATTTTATAAGAAATTTAAGGAGCCTGACCTGTGGTGGCACAGTAGATCAAGTGTTGACCTGGAATGCTGAGGTTGGTGGTTCAAAACCCTGGGCTTGCCCGGTCAAGTCACATATGGGAGTTGATGCTTCCTGCTCCTACCCCCCTTTTCTCTCTCTATCTCTCTCTTCTTTAAAATGAAAAAAGAAAGAAAAGAAAATCCAAGGAGAGGGCATGGAGGGGAAAGGCTCTGAAGACAGACATGTATATCTTTATGAAACGTATTTTTTAATTCTGAGTTCCACTCAGAAATTTGAAAGAAATTGCTGTGAAGCACAGCTCAGGGCCTGATGCATAGGAAGTTCAAAAACATCAGCCACTATGTTTTGTTATTTGCACATTCCCATTCTGAGACTCACCGTTGTTTTCTGTCTCAGTGAAATGTGGTGGTGATGTAATAAACGCTCATAGTTGGCCCAGGTAGGTACCCACGGAATGGGGGCTTTTATTGTCGGTGCTGCTGCTGGTGGGATTAATTAATCCTCTTAGCTCAGTGTGTGGCTGAGATCAAATGCCCATTTTTATTACTGTTCTTTTTACTGTCATTAGTTATTGCTAGTTGTCACTCTGCACCCAGTGCCTGGCCATGGTGACAGTTTGCTGTAACTCTCCACTCCCTACCCCTGCCCATCAACTACAGGTATGAGATCCTGACGCCCAACGCCATCCCCAAGGGCTTTATGGATGGGAAGCAGGCCTGTGAGAAGATGGTAAGTGTGGGGTGCAGGTGTGTGTGTGTGTGTGTATAGTCCCAGGTATGGAAGAGGTGGGCTGGGACCTTCCTTGTCATCACCCCTTCTCCTTATCACCCCCACCCCTCACAGATCCAGGCCCTAGAACTGGATCCTAACCTCTACCGCGTGGGACAGAGTAAGATTTTCTTCCGGGCGGGGGTCCTGGCCCAGCTGGAAGAGGAGCGGGACTTGAAGGTCACAGATATCATTGTGTCCTTCCAGGCAGCTGCCAGGGGATACCTGGCTCGCAGGTAGGTACTGGACTATCTTCTGGGGTTGCTTTGGCTAAAGCTGGGCAGGGAAGGGTTGACCAGATGGCCCGGATGTCAAGGCCTCCATAATCTTAAGAGAGCTGAGAGACAAAAGGAGAGAGCCACCAGGTGCCCAGGCTTCTTGGTTGCACAGTCCCTGAGGCCCTTGTGAGCCAGGCCCAGTGCTGAGTGATGCTGAAGACACAGACACGCCTGACCAGGTGGTGACGCAGTGGATAGAGTGTCGGATTGGGATGTGGAGGACGCAGGTTCGAGACCCCAAGGTTGCCAGCTTGAGCGTGAGCTCATCTGGTTTGAGCAAAGCTCACCAGCTTAAGCCCAAGGTCACTGGCTTGAGCAAGGGGTCACTCAGTCTGCTGTAGCCCCCTGGTCAAGGCATATATGAGAAATCAATCAATGAACTTCTAAGGAACTGCCACGAAGAATTGATGTTTCTCATTTCTCTTCCTTCCTGTCTGTCTCTATCTGTCCCTCTCTCTGACTCTCTCTGTCTCTCCCACCAAAAAAGAAAAAAAACACAGACAAGAGCCAGGCTCTGTCAGAGGGTGACTTGCCATCCCTGTTTGCCTGGGACTGGACGTTTCCCAGGATGCACGATTTAAAGTGCTAACATGGAGAAAACCACATGTAAACTAGGTTGAGGTGGTCACCCTGCTGGCCAGTCCCTCAAGGGACTTCAGTCTGGAGGGAGAAACAACATGGGCAGAGTCCTAGTCCAGGGCAAGATGTGCTCTGATGGGGGTCCTACAAGTACAGCAGGAGGCCCTGCGGCCCAGGACGGCCCAGATCACACCTGACGACCAGGTAGACCAAGAGGGATGCGAAAGGTGTCAGGCTTCAGGAATGCGGGAAGTTTGCAGGAACATTTCCTTCCCCTTGGAGCGGGTCCAGAGGGTCAGCGAATAAAGGACTCCCAAATAGCAGGCTGAGGGGCAGGGACCTTGTCTGGGGTGCCAAGGAACCATAGGGCTGTGAGCAGGTGGGGTAGGCATAGAAAGACCCATCTAGAAGCACTTTGGGATGGAGTGGGGCCTGGGAGGCTGGGGCAGAGGCTGGGTGAAGGTCCAGGTAGGTGAAGATGAGAACTGAATTGGGGCTGGGGCTATGGAGACAGAGGAGGGGACAGGGCAGAGGGGGGTCAACAGCAGGAGGACTGATGAACTCGATACAATGATTTACCAATAATAGTATGGTGCTTGCACACAGTAGACATTTAATAATGGTTGATGGTGGGAAGGGAGTGCTCCATTGCATAGGGGGCAGGGCGCGGAGAGCCAAGCCCCCACTCTGCCGTGTACCCGGGTCCCCTCCAGGGCCTTCCAGAAGCGGCAGCAGCAGCAGAGCGCGCTGAGGGTGATGCAGCGGAACTGTGCGGCCTATCTCAAGCTGAGACACTGGCAGTGGTGGCGGCTCTTCATCAAGGTGAGGGCACCTGGTGGGGAGGCCTGAGCAGCAAGGAGACAGGACCTTAGGGGCGGGTCTGCTGGGCCAAGTGACTTCCTTGGTTTGGGCCTCAGTTGGCTACATCTGTAAAATGGGACCAGTCAGCCTGACCTTTGTTCATTGGGATTCTTTAGGTAAGTTGCAAGTGACCAAAAAATCTGACTCAAACCAACATGGATCAAGAGTGCGGGACAGCTTCAGGAGCAACTGGATCCAGAGCTGAGTTGGAGGGTCCTAAAGACCTCCCCCCTCAGAACCAGTGATTCACTGGAAGGACTCACAGAAATTAGGCAAGCTGTTTTACTCACGGTTACAGTTTGTTACTGTGAAAGGATACAGATTAAAATCAGTGAAGAGAAAGGCACTTTGCAGAGTTCAGGGGAGATCTGGTGCAAGCTTCCAGGTGTCTCTTCCAGTGGCGTCTTAGTCAGCTCTTAACCTTTTAGAAACGGTGGTGACAACACGTGGGGTAGAGCCCACTGGAGAAGCTTACCCGAGCCTTAGTGTCCAGGGTTCTTATTGGGGTCAGTCACCTAGGCATAGCTGACCGCCATGTGGTTGACCTTTGTTATTTGGTCTCTAGCCCCTCCAGAGGTCAAGTTGATACCATGTGACCCCAAATTCTCAGTTAAACCAAGTCATTTATCAGGCAGATATTCCAAGGGCTTGGAGGTTATCTCAAGGACTCAGGCAAGGGCCAGTCCTTTGTTTGGAATGAGTGAGGCTTGGACAACCCAGGCCTGCTGAGTTAACCCTTTACTGCACAAAAAGGGCCCAAACAGTGATGTCAGTTGTCCAACATTCTGTGTCTCCTGCTTGAGTTCCTCTATGATGGTCATCTGCAGACTTACCCACCAGGGGGCCACCAGCAGCTTGAGAATGGCCCTTAGCCATGCCAGCATGGGCTTTTCTTTCTTTCTATTGGTTTATGTGAGAGGAGGGGAGATATACAGACTCCTGCATATGACCCAACTGGGATCTACCGGCAACCCCGGTCTGGGGCCAATGCTCAAATCAGCTGAGCTATCCTCAGCACCTGAGGCCAACACTCGAACCAATCAAGCCACTGGCTGTGAGAGGGGAAGAGTGAGAGAAGGCAGAGAGAGAAGGGGAGAGAAGCAGATATTGCTTCTCACGTGTGCCCTGACTGGGACTCAAACCCAAGACTTCTGAATGTCGGGCTGATGCTCTAACCACTGAGAAAACTGGCCAGGGCCAGCATGGGCTCAGAATCCACCTTTCATTCTCACGGGCCAGGCTGCAGTCATGTGACCATCCAGACATCCACACCACTCATTGCATATCAGATGAACTAGCCTGACTGCCGAGGCCCACCCCAAGCAGAGGGACCAAACCAGGTCATCAGGTCCTCTGTGAGCTTGGGAGCAGGGTGTCCCCCCATGGGGAATTGGAGAGGAGGAAGGAGAATGGAAATTTGGAGGAGAAAACAGCTCTTCAGTGTAATTCTGAATACGTCTGAGCTGTCAGCCTACATGCCCTTGGCCAGTGTTAATTGAGCGCCTACTATGTGCCAGTAACTTTTTAGGTGACCATGATAAAGTGGCGAATAGAAATAGACACCTGTTTTTGTAAACGCCCATTAGTTAATGTATTATCTATGGCCGCTCTTGCAAAAGCAGCAGAGTGGAGTCCATAAACCAGAGACAGGGTGGCCTGCAGGGCCTCATATATTTCCTAGCTGGCCCTTTAAGTAAAAGTTTGCCTACCGTAGGTTGGGGACTGGAAGGAGAAGGTTGACAGAAATCAATGAATGAATCCCACAAATAAACATAAAGTTATAGCTGCATTGAATGCTATGAATCAGGGCAGAAAAGAAAATAATAGGGATGGGGAGAAGGGAGTAGAGATCAAGATCACCTCGTTAAATTTCTCTAAATAAAATTAAAAAGATAAAGAAAATAATAGACTAGAGAAAGTTTGGAGCAGAGAAGAATCAAATATAGCTAAGAGCCGAATAGAAAGCACTGGAACAGAAATTATCTGAGTGTGTCCCACTTAGCAAGGGCGAAGGTGGTTTTGTGAAACTCATTTTGCTTATTGATGTGTGTGGCGCCTGTCACCTAATGACACCTTGTAATGTGCATTTCTCCCCATGGATTTGGGACTGAGAACTTTGAGAAAAGCTGTGCTATAGAATACCAGTGTCTCTTGTGTACAAAGGGTTCGTTTAGCAACAAAGAAACATGTTTAGGACTGCTTGCCATGTACCCCTGCCTGACCTGTTTACAGGTGTTAACTCCTTCCCTTATTCCGAAAACCCTGTGTAGCAGCGGCTGTTATGGTCCCCATTCTATAGATGGGGACGATAACGTGTTTGTCCGAGCTCACTCAGCTAGCGGTTGGACGGTGGACGAGCTGGCCTTGGAACCCAGGAATCCGAGCCCCCAGCCATTCTGCCACCTTGACCTACCCCTAGGTGAAACCGCTGCTGCAGGTGACACGGCAGGATGAGGTGCTGCAGGCGCGTGCTCAGGAGCTGCAGAAAGTGCAGGAGCTCCAGCAGCAGAGTGCCCGAGAGGTGTCCGAGCTCCAGACTCGCTTGGCACAGGTAAGGAGGCGGGGTCGGGGTGGGGGTGGGCTTCTGGGTGGAGCTATGTTACAAGGGGCGTGGCTTCTGGCTGAGTAGACTGTGCTGGGCAGGGCTGTGAGAGGAGAGCGGGTATGATGGGTCAGAGCCAAGGTGTATTGGGGCTAAATAAGGGTCGGAACTGTGTAGTGTGGTTGAGCGTGATGTGTAGGAGACAGGACCCTGGGGTGTAGTCAGGTTATTGGGTGGGAAGCTGGTTCCTGCCAAGCTGCTCAGTGGGTAGAGCTACAGGATGGGGCAGACCAGGGGACCAGCCAGGTAGCAGGGTTATGCTATATAGGCGGTGGACTTTTCACTGGTTCCACTATTTTTGGTTTCTTAAAATAATGATGAGGTAAGTCTCTTGAGCATTTTTTTGTTTGCTTTTCCTGAATTATTTCCTTTGGTTCAATTGCTGGGTGTAGGAGTATCCAGTGAAGTATGAGATGGCAGAGGGGCCTCTCTGGGGTTGGGCAGAGGGTGGACCAGAGAAGGGAGAGACTGCAGGCTGGGAGGCTTGGGAGTGTCCATTGGGAGAGGATGAAGACTGAGCATGCTGGGGCTTTGGGGACAGAGAGGAGGGCACAAGGCAGAGGGAGTTGGGGTCAGGAGGGACAGGGCTGGGGACTGATGTGCTGTGAGGAGGTGAAGGAGAGGGTGGCATCAGGGTTCTGATTCGGTAACTAGGAGAATGTGGTGTTATCCTGAGATGAGGGCCTCGGGGAGGAATGGTTTTGGGGGCTGGACCTCAAAAAGCAAAGTAGATCTGGGGACAGGAGGGAACTGGGGCCCCACTGGGGGCCACCCTGAACACACTGCTGACCATTGACCTCTTACCCCACCTCCAGCTGGAAGAGGAGCGCGCCCGCCTGGCAGAGCAACTTCGAGCAGAGGCAGAGCTGTGCGCTGAGGCCGAGGAGACCCGGGGGCGGCTGGCAGCCCGCAAGCAGGAGCTGGAGCTGGTGGTGTCGGAGCTGGAGGCCCGCGTGGGTGAGGAGGAGGAGTGCAGCCGCCAGTTGCAAAATGAGAAGAAGAGGCTGCAGCAACATATACAGGTCTGGTCCCCATGTACCCGCAGGCCACCTGCCCCCGCCCTTCTGTCTCCCCCACCTACCTTTGCTTCTGCAAACAATGTCTCTTTTGCCCATGAATTTTGGAAAACAGCTCAAAGTGGATTAAGCAGAGAACACTTTTTTGATTCAAATAATGGGAGATTCAACAATGCATAAGCTTCAGGCATGGCTAGATCCAGGTGCTGAGGTGATATCCTCAATACTCTGCCGCTGTCCATCTCCTGGTTCCATTTACCTTTGTGCTACTGCATTCACAGGCTGGCTGCCTCCCATGGTTACCCTTTAAAATCTAGTGTGTGTGTTATGTTTAAGACACATCCCAATTCAGAAGCTAAATTTCCACTGACAGTACTTCATCTACATTTAAATTTATTTCCCATTGATTTGAGGGAGGGTGGTAAGAGAGAGAGAGAAGGAAGCATCAACTCATTGTTTCACTTAGTTGTTCCATTTAGTTGTGTGCTCACTGCTTCTCGTGTCCTGATGGGGAGTCGAACTCGCAACGTCTGGCGCCTCAGGTTGACGCATTAAGCCCTGAGGCGCCTAGCCAGAGCCTTCATCTGCACTTACATTTCATAATTTCTTCAGCTGAAAAAGTTATTTTATATACACAAGTCATTCCCAACATACCTATAAGTTTTCCAGGGATTAATTGGGTGTCTGATTTTAAATTTAAAATAAATAAAATGAAAAATTCAGTTGCTCATTCACACTGGTCGCATTTCAAGAGTTCAGGGCTGTTTTAATTGCCTTCTCTTTCCCTGGTTGGTGAGTGTGGGGTCCTGCCCTTCAGCAATGGAGATGGCCGAACACACCACACCCGACCCTGGGCAGGTGAGATGGATGCAGTTGATTAGTCATGAAAGTCACTACCTGAGTGAAGCAGATAGCACACCACAGAGAGTGAGCCACGTGGGGGTGCACCCAGGAACAGAGTGAACAAGTCGTGGCTGTGGGAGGCCGGCTTTGTAGTAACAAGAGGGTAAGGGGACCCTGGTTCCTACAGGAAGGTTTAGGTCCCCCTACCCAATGTTACTAGCTGTTAAGGCAGCTTATAATATTGATTCATAATTTCTGGCTTCACCCCAAAGTCTTCACATGTGCCTGGGCACTGTCTAAAGGGACAGTACCCATCTACGTGATATATTTATTTATTTATTTATTTATTTATATTTTTTTTACAGGGACAGAGCGAGAGTCAGAGAGAGGGATAGATAGGGACAGACCGACAGGAACAAAGAGAGGTGAGAAGCACCAATCATTAGTTTTTCGTTGCCGTTGCAACACCTTAGTTGTTCATTGATTGCTTTCTCACATGTGCCTTGACCACGGGCCTTCAGCAGACCAAGCACCCCCTTGCTGGAACCAGCGACGTTGGATCCAAGCTGACGAGCTTTTGCTCAAGCCAGATGGGCCCGCACTCAAGCTGGCGAGCTCGGGGTCTCGAACCTGGGTTTTCCGCATCCCAGTCCGACGCTCTATCCACTGCGCCACCGCCTGGTCAGGCTATTTATTAGATTTATTGATCAAAATCTTCACACACACACACACAAGAATGTAGTTTCCACAAAGATAAGGATTTTTATCAGTCCTTGGTGCCTGGGACATATTGGGCACTTAATAAATGCTTGTTGAGCTGATGAATGGAACAGAAAAACCAGTAAGGGTTTTATCCTTTCCAGCCTTGCCTGGACAGTAGGCCTGTCTGAGCCACAAGCCCCGGGGGCCCGTGGACCACCCCCTGCACCTTCTCCTTCCCATGATACCCCAGCCCCCAGCCCCTGGGTCCTCACCCGCCTTTCTCCCCACCGCAGGAGCTGGAGACCCACCTAGAGGCTGAGGAGGGGGCCCGGCAGAAGCTGCAGCTGGAGAAAGTGACAACGGAGGCAAGGCTGAAGAAATTTGAGGAAGATCTGCTGGTCTTGGAGGACCAGAACACCAAGCTGAGCAAGGTCAGTGGCCTGTGAGCCTGGTGGGCAGGGGGAGAGGGAGCGCGGTGGTGGGCCTGCATGCACGTCCCTCTCTGCATCTACCCAGGTGGCCCCGCCCCCATCCAGCCCTGCCTCTAAGGTCTTTTCACTGTCAGTCTAGGCTGCGTCTCCCTTGATCCCTTTCTCTCTGCTTGCCTCCCTTTGTCACATTGTCACTCAAGCAAGCATTGATTGAGCAACTACTGAATGTCATTACCTGTCACTATATCACAAGACACTCCAAAGCCGCATGGCTGAAAACAAACACTGTTTCATTCTCTCCCATTGTTCTGGGGGATTGGCTGCACAGGTCCTCCTCGGTCCTGCCTCTGCCCCTCCCAGGTGGTCACTGTCACATGGTGGTTGGGGCTGGATATCTGGTGTCTCCATGCTCCTCGGTGTGGCCTGTCTCCCCACAGGAGAGCCTGTAGGTCTGACACAGCAGCCCAGGGCTTCAGGAAAGGGGAGCAGAAGCAGCCGACATCCTTTCCACTAAATTCTATCAATCAGGTGTTGGCAGACATTTCCTCTGAGGTCGGATTGTAATTATCTGCGGGCCACCCCATTTCTGTCACCACCACTCAGTCTGCCATTGTAGCGTGGGAGCAGCCATACACAGTTCATAAGCGAATGGGCATGGCTGTGTCCCAATAAAACTTTACTTATGGAAACAGGCTTTTTTTGTGGGCCGAATTTGACCTGTGGACTGACTGGTTTGTAGACCACTGATCTTAAAGCAGTCACAGATTCAAGAGGTGGGGAATTAGACTTCATCCCAGGATGAGGACACAGCAAAGAATCTGCCACCATCTTTAATCAGCCACAGTCAGGGCTGCACTGGGCACTGGGGAGATGGCATCGAAGTTAGTAGAAAACTATTCAATGCCCTCTCAGGGGGAAAGGAATGCTAGAGGAGTCACCAGAGGAAATAAACGTCATCACACTTTGTGACTTACATATAAACTGTATCAGAAGAGAACAGAAAATTATGGGAGGTGGGATGGGGTGGGGGACTCGACCCCATCTGTTCCGGGAGTGGTCTAGATGACCTTGGGCTTTCCGGAGGATTGATGCCTGAGCTGAGGAGCCTTCTGGAATATCCTGTAGTTCCATGGCTATTGTATTGTACCTCTTCTAGTTCTTTCTAAAGGTCATGCCGACCCACTGTATGAGTCTCTAAAACTGCTCACGGTTTGAAAAGTATGCTTCAGGCCATTGCTTCTCAAACTCTCATGTGCACAGGAATCACACAGGGCACTTGAGAAATGCAGGTTCAGGTGCAGCAGGTCTGGGGTGGGGCTGAGATTTGGCTTCTTGGACAAGCTCCTGCGTGAGGCCGACTCTGCGGGTCCCTGATCCAGACTTCACGCGGTAGCAAGAGTCCAGCACTCACACACGCCTGCCGCCCATGCACAAAGACGTTGGCTGCAGTGTTGTTTATCAGAGCAAACAATTGGAATCACCCTCAGGATCCATCAGGGTGATGATGGTGGTCAGGGAATGGTGGTGTATTTCCAATAATGGGAGTCTGCATGGCAGTTAACAGGCATGTCCGGTGGGTTGGGATGGGTGTGTAGACCCTGGAGAATGAAAGAGTGGAAGGGACTGGAGGCAGGAAGGTCAAGGAAGGACCTTCCTACAGTGGGGGTTGGGCCAGGGCTGCTTCTGATGGCCCCTGTCACCGCCTTCAGGAGCGGAGGCTACTCGAGGAGCGGCTGGCAGAGTTCTCGTCTCAGGCCGCCGAGGAGGAAGAGAAGGTCAAGAGCCTCAATAAACTTCGACTGAAATATGAAGCTGTGATTGCTGACATGGAGGGTGAGTGCCTGCCCCTGGTGGACAGCTGGGGGGGTCTGCACATGCTCCCTGGGGGACCTCAGACCAGTCTTATGTAGCCACTGGGGCCTCAGTGGCCCTATTGGCTAAATGGGAGCAGGAAAGAAAGCTTGAGACAGGTTGGGTGTCCCCTCAGCTCTTATATTGTTTCTGTCTCAATGCCATTCTCTTGTCCTCTCTTTCATATCCTGGGTCACTGTCTCTCTCTGACTGTCCCACTCACTGTTTATTTTTATTGATTGACTTTGGAGAGACAGAGAAAGGAAGGGAGAGGGAAGCATTCATTTTGTTGTTCCACAATGAAGTTGTTCATTCATTGGTCACTTCTGACCAGAATTGAACCCACAACCTTGGTGTTTCAGGGATGATGATCTAATCCACTAAATTAACAAGCCAGGTCCTCCTACTCACTGTTTTGGAGGGTTTTGTCTCTCTGTCCTTTGCTATGGACTCAGAATCTGGAGCACAAGGGATCTGGCCCGTGAGGCACTGTGGGGACAGGGAGGAGGGAGCAGGGTAGAGAGAGGCAGTGAGCAGGAGCAGGGGCAGTCACTGGGGGAGAGAAGGAGAGGACAGCATCTGGGAGTCTGGCCCAGGGTCTAGGGGACCGTCGGGCCCTCCCTGAGATGGGCAAGTTGAAAAGAGGAGGGGGCGCGGAGGAAGACACTGAGCAGAGCCTAACACAGCAAGTGCTGCACAGTAGCTGTGGGTCTCCATGGAGTTGGCCTGTGTGTGTGTGTGGGGGGGGGGGTGGAGCCCTAGCACATGGCCCCCGCTCCCACCTCCAGACCGCCTGCGGAAGGAAGAGAAGGGCCGCCAGGAATTGGAGAAGCTGAAGCGGCGGCTGGACGGGGAGAGCTCAGAGCTGCAGGAGCAGATGGTGGAGCAGCAGCAGCGGATGGAGGACCTGCGGGCCCAGCTGGGCCGCAAGGAGGAGGAGCTGCAGGCGGCCCTGGCCAGGTGTGGGGGGTGGGGGGATCTTGGCGGGGTACAAAGCAAGGCTCCAGCCCTGCCAGGGTCTGGGGCACCCCAGTGAGACCCTCCTGGGTGCTGAGCCTGGCCAGCCGCTCACCAGCCATGTGCACACCACCCCCGCTCTGAGTCTAAGTGTCCTCTTGTATGTGATGGCGCTAGCGAGAGTTCAAGCTCACCTTGTTAAGGGCAAGGTGAAACAAGGCCCTGGTGTCTAGTAACTTGCAGGGTTCTGGGTACAGAATAGGGGCAAGAAAGTGCGATTTCTTCTTCCCCAACTCAGCCTCTCAACACTGAGCAGCCCAGAGTCAGTGTGATTTAAGTGGTCTGACCATCTTAGGAGCCATCATCATTTTAATGACAGCCATTCGTGATTATTGAATACCTACTGTATGCCAGATATGGTGCTAGGTTTTTCAGATGCTTTTGACCCACTGTGCTTCACGCAAACTGAGATGCCCTTGACTAGAGGAAAATAGTGATTCTTAAAATCACTGGCACACAGTGCGTATGTGTGTGTGTGCCTTTGAGAGAGAGAGAGAGCGTGTGTGTGTGTGTGTGTGTGTGTGTGTGTGTGTGTGTGTGTGTGCTTGTGATTAAGAATACACACCCTTGAGTCTGACTAATGGGTTCAAATCCTGGCTTCTCCCCTTTCTGGCCACGTGACCTCACCCAACTGACCCCACCTCTATAGCCTCAGTTTCTTCACCTGTAAAATGGGGGTTAGTGTAAGCATTAAATAAGAAGGTAATCATGAAACACTTGGCACACCCTGAGCCCTCAGTAAATGTGGATGTATCTGCTACTACTTTTTATTATTTTATTTCTAGGTTCTTATTATTATTTTAATATTGAGATGAAATTCACATAACAAAATTACCCACTTTAAAGTGGACAATTCAGCAGCTTGGGTACAGTCACAGTGCTGTGCAGCTGCCACCTCTGTCTAGTGCCAGAACATTTTTATTGCCCCCAAAGGAGGCCTGTTATGCACTAAGTTGTCACCCCCACCTCCTCCCCCAGCCCCTGGCAGTGCCCGTCTGCCTTCGTCCACATACGATGTTCCTACTCTCAATAAGAGGCATCATACAGCATGTAGCCTTTTACACTCACTATTATTGGGGTTTTTCTTTTTTGTATTTTTCTGAAGTGAGAAGTAGAAGGCAGAGAGACAGACTCCCACATGCTCCCAATGGGATCCACTCAGCATGCTCACCAGGGGGCGATGCTGCCCATCTGGGGCGTTGCTCTGTTGCTGCAGGAGTCCTTCTAGTGCCTAAGGCAGAGGCCATGTAGCCATCCGCAGCGCCTGAGCCAACTTTGCTCCAGTGGAGCCTTGACTGCGGGAGGGGAAGAGAGACAGAGAGAGAGGAGTGGGGGAAGGGTGGAGAAGCAGATGGGTGCTTCTCCTGTGTGCCCTGGCCGGAAATCAAACCTGGGACTTCCACATGCCAAGCTGACGCTCTACCACTGAGCCAACCAGCCAGGGCTTACACTCATTTTTATTGCCATTCTCACGGCAACCCGGTAAAGTGGGGTGTTGTGTCCTCTCACAGACCAGGAGCTTGCTGTTCAGAGAGGTTGCTACTTGCCAGGCAGGTGGCCCAGCAGGAGATACAAACTCCTGTCTGCTCAGCCCCCAGTAAGCACTGTCCCTTGATTCAGCTTCTCTTTGCGAGAGGCTGTGTGCTGTGGGGGCTATGAGATGTGTCTCTGGGGTCAGCTCTGCCACTTCCTGACCATGTGAGCTGGGAAAATTCTTTAAGTAAAACCACAGAGTAAAGAGCTTGCATGTGGCAGGAGCTTACTAAGTGTCTCTGGTATTACTGTTAGTGTCATGCCCATTTTATAGCTAAGAAAACTGAGGCTCTGAGTACTAGAAGCACATGCCCAGGGGCAGAGCTGGGTTTGAACCTAGGACCAGTCACCCCAAAGTCCACTCATAGTCCTAATCTACCCCCAGGGTGGAAGAGGAGGGCGGGGCCCGGGCCCAGCTGCTCAAATCCCTGCGGGAGGCACAAGCAGGACTGGCAGAGGCTCAGGAAGACCTGGAGGCTGAGCGTGCATGTAGGGCCAAGGCAGAGAAGCAACGGCGGGACCTGGGCGAGGAGCTGGAGGCCCTACGGGGCGAGCTGGAGGACACGCTGGACTCCACCAACGCACAACAGGAGCTCCGGTGAGGCGGGACTGCCCGGCAGCCGGCAGGGCCTGGGCAGGTGAGGGGCGGTAGAGGGATGGACTGGTGAGAACTCTCCATCTACACAAAGCCTTAGTTGTTCAACAGTTGTTTATTGAGTACCAGCTCTGAGCCAACCTGGGGACAGAGATGAGTCAGACCCTGGGTTTGCCTGCAGAAACTTCCAGTCTGCGGTGGACGGGGGGGGGTTGACAAGAACAGACCTAATCCAGAATTAAGCGTGCTTTAATAGAGTAGCTTGGCATGATCAGAGAAGGCCCCTAAGCCACATCTATGGGAGGGAGTTCAGGAAGACTTCCCTGAGAAGGGGCATTTTGAACAGGGTATTGATGGATGAATAAGTGTTCACCCTTAAAGCCACATTTCTCCCACAGCATCCATGTTCAGATCTTTTAGGGAATGTAGAGTGAGGTCCCCATCCTTGGAGAGAAACAGTAAAAAGAAGCCCCACTACTTGTTTAGGGGCTTCCCCAAAGTCTTTGCCTTCCTCTGTTCTGAAACTGTTCTCTGCCCCCTTCCCCTAATCAAAGGTCCAAAAGGGAGCAGGAGGTGACGGAGCTGAAGAAGGCCCTGGAGGAGGAGACGCGCCTGCATGAGGCAGCGGTTCAGGAGCTGAGGCAGCGCCATGGCCAGGCGCTGGGCGAGCTGGCCGAGCAGCTGGAGCAGGCCCGGAGGGTGGGTCAGGGCAGGAGCAGAGGGGCAGCTGGGGGCTGTGAGAACAGAGGGCAGGATGCGGGGTTGGGGGAGTACCTCCAGCTGGTTCTCTGTCTGGGGTCCTTTCCTCACTTAGTCATGTCCTGGTTTCCTCTTAGTTCAGCGTTAATTGAGTACATACTATGTTCCAGGGATGATACTGGAAACGCAGTAGTGAACGAAACAACCAATGATCCTTTCTCCATGGAGCTCATGTTCTGGCAGGAGAGGCAGAGTAGACCATATAAACACATGCATAATAGATATTGGGGTTAACAAGTGCTATGGAGAAATGATGAACAGGAAAGGGGGAGCAAGTGCTAAGTTGGACGTTTGTGATGTTTAATAGAGGCCATGGAGGGATTGAGTGAGAAGGTTACATCTGAGTTGAAAAACTGAAGAAGGTGAGGGTTGAGCCATCCCGGCATCAGGTAAAAGTGCATTCCAGGCAGAGGGACTAGTCAGTGCAAAGGCCCTGAGGCAGGAGAGTGCATAGGTGTGTGAGAACAGTGAGGACTTCCAGAGGGAATAGATGGTGTAGGAGGTCTGAAGCCAGCCTGACCTGGTTGGAGGGGGAATCGTAGATCTTTGCTTGTTGCCCTCCACTGCCAGGGCAAAGGTGCATGGGAGAAGACCCGCTTGACTCTGGAGACCGAGGTGTCGGAGCTACGGGTAGAGCTGAGTAACTTGCAGACCACGCGTCAGGAGGGCGAGCAGCGGAGGCGCCGCCTGGAGTCACAGCTACAGGAGGTGCAGAGCCGGGCTGGTGACGGGGAGCGGGCACGAGTGGAGGCCGCCGAGAAGCTGCAGCGAGCCCAGGTAGGTGGGACAGGACTGGTCTGTGCTGTGTGACCTGGACTGAGACGCCTGCTGTCTCTGGGCTTCTGTTTGGTCCCCATCAACTCTACTCTCTGTCCCTTCCAACTTCTCCAACATAACCTGGCATGGAGAGCGAGTATTTGCTGAGTGGTTGCAGTGTAGCAGACATCCTGTGTGTGTCACTGAATCCGCCTGACTGTCCTTTGATGGCAGTGCTAATATTGTTCCCACTTCTACACACAAGGAAACTGAGGCCTTTGGAGGTGATGTTGATTGTCTAAAGTCACTCAGAGCCAAAACCTTGAACCCAGACCTGCCTGGCCCTGTAGCTCGTAACCCCACTACAACCCCCACCCTCCGCTTTTCTCTTTTGGCCTTAAACAATCTGTGGTCTGGTTAGGAAAGCCCCGAGTGAACGCCTGGAACTGTGTGAGGACAATATCTTTCTGTGACTATGAGAACAGTGGGTTCTATGTTTTTTAACTAAAGGACCAATACCTGTTCATTATTGAGAAAATAAACAGCAAAAAGAATGGAGGGAAGAATGACTTTAATTCCCCAGCCCCTCCAGGGGGAGACACTGTTATAGATTTTAATTTCCAGATGAAAAGTTTGTATTCATTTGAGTAAAAGTTAGGCTACTATAACAGAAAGACTTCAGAATTCATCAGCTTATGTAAAATACACGGGTCTTCCCCTCTTAAGTAACAGGCTCAAGGTAAGTATTTAAAGCTGGCAGAACCCCATCCTCCATGAGGTCACTTAAGAGCCAGTTTCTTTCCTCTTGTTGTTCCACCGTCCCCAAGTGCATTGACCTCATCTTCGGAGTTGTATCTGGGTTATGGGCACATATGCATTCCAGTTTAGGAAGGGACAGAATTTACATACATCACTTTGCTTATATTCCATTGGCCATACCATAATCACATGATCAGAGTTCACTAAAAGGGATGCTGGGAAATGTAGTTTCTAGCTGGCAGCAATGGGCCTAGGTAATAGCCTGTCATAGTGGGACCAAGGGAGAATGGATCTGGGGGGGGACCTCTAGGGTCTGCCCCAAAAGGAACCATGCTATGCAGTTGCCATTATACTAAGCACTTTACATAATACAAAAGTAAAAGTGACAACAAAAGTAGAGTTTGATAGCCAATAGCAGAAGTTCTAGGCAGCACTATCCAGTAGAAGTTTCTTCAGTGTTGGAAGTTTTCTGTGTTTGTGCTGTCCACTTGGCTAGTGAGCACTTGAGATGTAGCCAGTGCAACTGAGGGATTGGATTTTTACTTCTAAATTAATTTTTGTTTAAATGGCCACATATGACCAGTGGCTGGCATCTTGGACAGCACAGCTCTGGAGCCTTCTTCTTGGGCTCTAATCTTGGTTTCACCACTCATAGCTGTGTGCTCCTAGGCATATTTCCTAACCTCTTAGTGTCTCACCTTTCCTTTAAGTAAACTGGGAATAATAATGGTAGATACTTCATAGGGTTGGTGTGTGAATCCAGTGTGCCAAAAGTTGTAAAGCACTTAGAATATTTCCTGGGCATATTCTGTGTAGCCGTTCATCGGTTGATGGACACTTGAGTTGTTTCTTCCTTTTGCTACTGTGAGTAATGCTGCTGTGAATGTTCCTGTACATGTTTTTGCATGGACATATGTTTTCATTTATCTTGGGTATGCACCTAGGAGCGGAATTGCTAGGCAATATGGAAACTCTATGTTTAACTGTTTGGGGAATTGCCAGACTCTTTTCTACAGTGGCTGTGCCATGGAGGTGGATGTGAAGATGGAGTGGGCCTTAAATAATCTGTGGTCTGATTAGAAAAGCCCTGAGTGAGCCCTGGCTGTTTGGCTCAGTGGTAGAGCATCAGCCTGGCATGGGTGGAAGCCACCATTGGAAGGTGACCTTTTTCCACAGGCTGAACTTGAGAACGTGTCTGGGGCACTGAGTGAAGCCGAATCCAGAGCCATCAGGCTGAGCAAGGAGCTGAGCAGCACAGAGGCCCAGCTGCATGACACCCAGGTGACCACGGCCCCCTCCTCAGCACCCAGGCCCTCCCCTCCTTCGGCCCAGACCTGACATCCATTCTCCCCTCCGTCTACAGGAGCTACTTCAGGAGGAGACCAGAACAAAGCTGGCCCTGGGGTCCCGGGTGCGAGCCTTGGAGGCTGAGCTGGCAGGGTTGCGGGAGCAGCTGGAGGAGGAGGCAACTGCCCGGGAGCGGGCAGGCCGCGAGCTGCAGACCGCCCAGGTCCAGGTGAGCTGTCCTGGGGGAAGACCTCAAGGGGGCACTAAGTTCCCAACCTGCTCCTCCTGGTCCCCGGGCTCAGAGACGACCCCATTGCCCAACCAGTCATAGCCCAGACTTCTGGGTGCCAGTCTCACCTCTGACTGTCCCTCAGCCCCCATGGCCTGTCAGTGCAGAGCCCTGACTTTCGGTCTTATCCCCTACTTTCCATCCACACAGCCCGAGCCCTGCTCAGGCCTCCTCCTCTGCCACCTGGATCCCCACCTCAGCCTCTCTTCAAGCCTCCCTGCCTCTGGTCTCTCCTCCTCCTGCTCATCCTCCACACGGTCTTCCTACCCCCAGAGCTGACCCTGCCCTTCTCTTGCTTATAGCCCTCCCTGGGCTCTAGCTCCCCCTGGACAAAGCTCAGGCCTCTCTGTTGGGTGCCAGAGGCCCTGCATCCTTTGGTCCTTCAGCTGTATTCATCTCTCATTCCTCCTTCCCCGCTTCCCTCGGAAAACCCTTTTCCTTCTTCAGGACTCAGCATCAGCCCTCCATCTATTGTAGGAAGTCCATGGCCACTCCTCTCTGAACTCCCACAACCCTTTTTTCTCCCCTGCCCCCACTCCAATCATCCTGGGCTGGAACATTCTCTGCTCATGACTTCCCCCACCAATGGGACAGCTCCTTTAAAGTGGGACTCTGAGTTAGATGGGGTCCCCAGTATAGGCCAACATAGAGCCTGATTTACGGGAGGCCTTAAGAAATGCCTGATAAATGAATGAGTATGGAATGCGTGCCTGAAAATATCTTTCTTCAACTGACAAATTCCTAGGCCTACTTTAAGATCCATCTCAAATGCCTCCTCCTCCAGGAAGTCCCCCTTAAATGTTCTAAACAGGTTCTGAATCCCTCCTGAGGACTTACTTCTATGGCTCCCATATTTTTTTTTCTTTTCTTTTTTTTGTGGCAGAGACACAGAGAGTCAGAGAGAGGGACAGATAGGAACAGACAGACAGGAACGAAGAGAGATGAGAAACATCAATTC
Source organism: Rhynchonycteris naso (assembly GCA_037038555.1). Lineage (NCBI taxonomy): Eukaryota > Metazoa > Chordata > Mammalia > Chiroptera > Emballonuridae > Rhynchonycteris > Rhynchonycteris naso. The sequence goes on along the minus strand of CM072997.1, from coordinate 247,510,379 downwards.
TTTGTTGCGGCTCCTTAGTTGTTCATTGATTTATTTCTCATATGTGCCTTGACCGGGGCTATAGCGGACCGAGTGACCCCTTACTCCAGCCAGCGACCTTGGGCTCAAGCTGGTGAGCCTTGCTCAAACCAAATGAGCCCACACTCAAGCTGGCAACATCAGGGTCTTGAACCTGGGTCCTCTGTATCCCAGTCCGATGCTTTATCCCCTGCACCACTGCCTGGTCAGGCTATGGCTCCCATATTTTTACCTTAGTCTCCATCACCCCAGCTGTGACACTTAGCCTTCTTCATCAGACTGGGGGTTCCCCAGGGCAGAGCCTGGGTCTGATTCATCTTTTGGGTCCCAGCGGGAGTAATTTTAATCTCCTGGAGAAGCTTGGGATCCTAGAGCCCTCAACCTCAACCCTACTCAGAGGCAGAAGAGCCCAGTGTGGAGTCATTTCCCTCTTCAGGCCTCAGTCTCCCCATCTGGGAAATGGGGCCCTACCAACTCACACCTTGGTCACAGCCATGACTGCCACCCACCCTCTTTCTCCTCCCTCCAGCTCTCAGAGTGGCGGCGGCGCCAGGAGGAGGAGGCGGGGGTGCTGGAGGCAGGGGAGGAAGCACGGCGGCGGGCAGCCCGGGAGGCTGAGGTCTTGACGCAGCGCCTGGCAGAAAAGACAGAGGTGGTGGAGCGGCTGGAGAGGGGCCGGCGGCGGTTGCAGCAGGAGCTGGACGACGCCACCGTGGACCTGGAGCAACAACGGCAGCTCCTGAGCTCTCTGGAGAAGAAGCAGCGCAAGTTTGACCAGGTGGGCCTCTTTGGTTACCCCGCTGGGACATCAGGATGCGAACTCGTGCTTCCCATGGTCACTGTGGGCAATCAGCAATGTGTGATGTAACAGCTCCACTGTGGACTTGGGGAGACCTTAGGGCAAGATGCTTTTCCCCTCTGAGTCTGTAAAATAAGACACTCATTCAACGTGGCTGATGTCTTTTGTCCCAGAAAAACTATAGGTAGCTCCCCTTTTACTCCCAAATATGTCCTGAAGGTGCACCCAAAGGTGCTGGTGAGAATTAAATGATATAACACACCTCGGTTCTCCTGCTGGCTCACTGTGTACCTCAGGCAAGCTGCTTTTCTCATTTCAGCCTCAGTATGCCCATCTAGGAAATGGGGATAATATCAAGCATCTGGCAGTCTGAGGATGAAATAAGATCATAGAACCCTAGAGCATTAAGATCAGGCAACCCAGAATTTCAAATCCCAGCTCAACCGTTTTCTGGCTGTGTGGTTTGGGTAAATTGCTCCACCCTCTCTGCCTCATTTTTTTTTCTTTTTCTATTCAGTGGAAGTAGGGGAGGCAGATGACTCCTGCATGCACCCCAACTGGGATCCACCTGGCAAGCCCACTAGGGGGCAATGCTCTGCCCATCTAGGGCATTGCTTCGCTGCTCAGCAACCAAGCTCTTCTTAGCGCCTGAGGAGGAGGCCATGGAGCCATCCTCAGCATCACAGGCCAACTTGCTCCCATCGAGCCATGGCTACAGAAGGGAAAGAGAGAGAGAGAGGGAGAATTGAGAGGGGGAGGGGTGGAGAAGCAGATGGGCACTTCTCCTGTGTGCCCTGAGAATCAAACCCCGGACATCCACATGCAAGTCAAAGCTGTATGCCTGAGCCAACCAGCCAAGGCCCTCTGCCTAATTTTTTAATCTAGAAAATGAAGGCATCATTATTTTGCCTTCAATTTTGAGAGATATTTTCACTTAGTAGAGAATTGTAGGTAATTCTTTTAGCAATTGGAAGAGATCATTCCATGATCTCTGGCCTCCATTGCTTCAGATGAAAAGTTAGCAGACATTGAAATCATTGTTTCCTTATGGGTCGTGTGATGTGTTTTTCTAGCTGGTTTAAATTTGTTCTCTAATTTTGGATTTTAGCAGTTTGACTAGATGGGCAACTGTGGGTCCTATGTGTATCCTGCTTTGGGTTTGCAATGTTTCCTGGGTTAGTGTTTTTTATCAAAAGTGGAAAATTTCAACCATTATTTCTTCAGATATTTTTAGGCCCCATTTCCCCTCTTTCCCCTTCTTTTCAGACTGCAAATACCTGTATGTGTGACTACTTAATGCTGTCCCATAGATCATCAAGGCTCTGTTAATTTTTTTGTATCTTTATTTTTTGTATCTCCTACAATTTTATATGAATCATTCTCATATAAATTTCTTTTTTTGATAGACTTCTTTCACTCACAATATTTTGAGATTCATCCAAGTTTCTGCATGTAACAATAATCCATTCCTTTTTTTTTTTAAGTGAGAGGAGGTGAGATAAAGAGACAGACTATCACATGCATCCCAACCGAGATCTACCTGGCAACCCCCATCTGGGGCTGATGCTTGGACCAACCGAGCTATCCTTAGTGCCTGGGGCTGATGCTTGGACCAACTGAGCCACTGGCTGCGAGAGCAGAAGAGAAAGAGAAGGGAGAGAGTGAGGGGAAGAGAAGCAGATGGTCACTTCTCACATGTGTCATGACCAGGGATCAAACCCAGGACATCCACACACCAGGCTGACACTCTATTCACTGAGCCAACTGGCCAGGGCCTCCTTTTTTTTTTTAACTGCATCTTCTTTGGTAAAGTGTCTCTTTAAATCTTTTGCCTTTTTAAAAAATTAAATTGTTTCTTCTCACTGAATTTTGAAAGTTCTTTCTATATTCTGAATACAAGTTCTTTGTGTGTGTATGTGTGTGTGTGTGTGTGTGACAAAGATAGAGAGAGTGACAGATAAAGACAAACAGGAAGGGAGGGAGATGAGAAGCATCAATTCTTCATTGTGGCGCCTTAGTCTCCTTAATTGATTACTTTCTCATATGACCAGGGGGTTAGAGCAGAGCTAGTGATCCCTTGCTCAAACCAGCGACCTTGGGCTCAAGCCAGAGACCTTTGGGCTCAAGACAGCGACCATGGGGTCATGTCTATGATCCTACGCTCAAGCTGGGAGAGCCTGCGCTCAAGCTGGCAACCTCGGGGTTTCGAACCTGGGTCCTCTGTGTCCAAGTCCAATGCTCTATCTACTGTACCACCACCTGGTCAGGCTACAAGTTCTTTATTAGATAAACAGCTTTGCAAATATTTTCATCCAGTCTGTGGTTTGTCTCTAACTCTCTTAATAGAGTCTTTCAAAGGACAGAAGTTTTTAATTTTGATGAAGTCCAGTTTATTGATTTGTTATTTGATGGGTCATGATTTTCACGTTATGTGAGAGAAATCCTTTTCCTAACTCAAGGTTGCAAAGATTTTCTCCTCTGTTTTTGTCCTTCTGGCTTTAGGTTTTACATTGAGGTCTGTGACCCACTCTGAGTTATTTTTTAAAATCTATATGGTGCTATCATGGCTACAAGTTAAATTTTTATTATATGTATAGATATCCAATTGTTTGAACTCTAAGTGTTGAAAAGGCTCTGCTAACCAGTTTTTGCATATATACTTTGAAAATCAGTTAGTGGTCTCCAATTTCTTCATTTTTGAAGTTGTTTTACCTCTTCTATGTCCTTTGCATTTCCATATGTATTTTAGAATCAGTTTGTCAATTTTTGCATCACAAAAATTCTTCCTATTTGAGATTGCGTTGAATCAGTAGGTCAATTTGGGAAGAATTGACTTGATGATACTGAGTTTTCTGGCCCAGGAACATGGTCCAGTTATTTAAATCTTTAATTTAGCTCAAGAATGTTGTATAGTTTTCATTATATACCTTTCACATCCCTTGTCATATTTATACCTAAGCATCTCATATTTTTCCTTCTATTTTATTTTTTATTTTTTTGTATGTGTGACAGAGACAGAGAGAGACAGAGGGAGGGACAGATACGGGCAGACAGACAGGAAGGGAGAGAGATGAGAAGCATCAATTCTTCATTGCGGTTCCTTAGTTGTTCATTGATTGCTTTCTCATATGTGCCTTGACCGTGGGCCTTCAGCAGACCGAGTAACCCCTTGCTCGCTAAAGCCAGCGAGCTTGGGCTCAAGCTGATGAACCTTGCTCAAACCAGATGAGCCCGCGCTTAAGCTGGCGACCTTGGGGTTTCGAACCTGGGTCCTCCACGTCCCAGTCCAACACTCTATCCACTGCGCCACCACTTTTTTCTGCTATTTTAAATGATACTGTTTTTGTTTCAATTTCTGTCCACTAAGGTATAGAAAGAAATTTTTGTATATTGATTTGTGTCCTACAATTTAGCTAAACTCACTCATTAGTGCTGGTAGATCTTGTTATAGATCCCGTTGGGTTTTCTGAGGTTTCTTCTAGTTCCTCTGGGACTCCAAACACACATATGTTTGACTGCCTGATGCTGTCTCTTAGGTTATTAAAGCTCTGTTAATTTTTTTTTACTATTTTTTTCTTTCTTTGCTCTACTTAGATCATTTCTATTGACCTGTTTTCAAGTGTACCAATTATACTGTGTCCAATCTGCCCTCAATTTCATCCAGTGACTTTTTGAACTCAAATATTATATTTTTCAATTCTGTTTTACAGTTTCTAATCCCTCCTGAAATAACCCTGTCTCTTCACCCATTGTATCTATCTGTCCCTCCCTCTGTCTCTCTCTGTCTCTGTCACACACACAAAAGAATAAAAAATAAAATTGTATCTATCTTGTTCTGAAACTTATCATAGTCCTTGTGTGATAATATTTAGGTCATCTGAGGGTTTGTTTTCATGGACTGATTTTTCTCTTGACTGAGTTCCACTCCCTTCCTTCCTTTGCCAGTATTGTAAGTTTTATCATTTTCAATTACAGTGTCGTAAAAAAAAAACGTAAAGTTTGAAGTACATTTAAAAACTATAGGTATTTTTTTCCTACTATTGCCCCAATAGGAAGAAACACCCTTTCCTGTGTTTGGTATCTATGAGTGAGGGGCTTATGAGTTTGATCCATTCAGGAGCTAAGTTGGTTTGGGACACGGTTGCAACTTTAATCCCTCTTCTTCCTTGCTCTTGTGTCTCTGCCTCTGTCTGTTTCTCTGTCTGTCTCTGTCCCTGGCTGCATCCACTTGTGCACTCCTTTTAGCTAATCTATTTCCCCCACCCCCTCTCCCTCACCCTGGAAGCTCCTGGCGGAGGAGAAGGCAGCTGTGTTGCGCGCGGTGGAGGAGCGTGAGCGGGTGGAGGCTGAGGGCCGGGAACGGGAGGCCCGCGCGCTGTCGCTTACCCGGGCACTGGAGGAGGAGCAGGAAGCACGGGAGGAGCTGGAGCGGCAGAACCGGGCCCTGCGCGCTGAGCTGGAGGCCCTGCTGAGCAGCAAGGACGACGTTGGCAAGAGTGTGAGTACAGCCCCCTCTCCCCAAGACACCCATGTGACAACTGCATGCACACATGCATGTATCATGTGCAGAACATGAAGAGACCCAGTCATCCAAGTCACGTGTTTATGTACAAGCACAGAATAGGAGCCAAGCTGCTGACCAAGCATGCATGTTCACATACACATACACATAGACAGACCATGAGGAGACCCTTCCATCAAACACATGCATTGACACCTAAAACATGAGCACTGCTCACGGAACATACATGTTCACATGTAAGTACATGGAATGTGTGGAGAATTTTTCATTAACCATACATATTCACATGTATATGCATGGAATGTGCAGGGAATCTTCCATTAAACACATGTTTACATGTACACATAGACTGAAAATCTCTTGTCACAAGTGTATGTGAATACTCAGAGATAGAAAATATAGAGAATCTGTCACCACATACAGGTTAAGAACTACCCCCAAACATGAGGATGTGCATGCACGCACACACATGCACACACGTGCACACAGTGTAAGGAGTGCCCACCTTGTCACCCCAAGCTCACAAAGCCTTCCCCATCAGGCTTCTGTCTTCCCCAGGCTTATATATCCCCCAGGGCCTGTGAGAGGTACTCCAGGCCTGGTCAGGCCACCAGGTCCTCTCGCTGAACCTGTATCTCAGCCCACCCTCCACTTCATTTTTCCTTCAGTCACCAAATAAATATATCTGAAGGGCACCAGACATGACTGGCCCAGGGACAGAGGCCACCCGGATAGAGACAGGAGGCACTGTCAGAATACATTTAGTTGATTCCTGGACTTTGACGTTGATGCGATGAAGCTTTTATTTTATTTTATTTTTTTATTGATTTTAAGAGGAGGTAGAGAGTGAAAGAGGGAGAAAAGAGAGTAAGAAGCGCCAATTTGTAGTTGCGGCACCTTAGTTGTTCAGTGATCGCTTCACATATGTGCCTTGACCAGAGGTGGGTGCTTTAGCCAAGCCAGTGGCCCCTTGCTCAAGCCAGCAACCTTGGGCTTCAAGCCAATGACCTTGGGATCATGTCAACGATTCTGCACTTAAGCCAGCAACCTCATACTCAAGCTGGTGAGCATGCGCTCACCTCAGGGTTTTGAACCTGGGACCTCAGCATTCTAGGTTGACGCTCTATCCACTCCTCCACCACCGGTCAGGTGATGCAACAGAGCTTTTAGCCAGGCCTAGAGAACTCCCAAACTTGAAATATACCTTTGACCTGCACTCCCAGGGACACTGGAGCCAGAACCCAACTAATACTCGGAGCCCTGTGGAAAACTGTCAAGTTATTTGTAGTGAGTCCAAAGGCCTTTTAGGAAAGTAGGATATTGATGGGACAAAGTTTGATTCCTTTAAGCAAACAAAGTTGATAGGCAGGTGCCAAAATAGGAGGGGAAACCAGTGGCCCCTTCCAAAGGCTGAAAATAAACACTGTCACTAACCATCGTCTCCATGAGGGTCATTGAGCAGTGGTCACACTCAGACATAGTCCTTGCCCTATAGAACTACAGTCTATTGTGGGAGGTGAGTGTCGCACAGAGACAGAACATGTTAAATGACCATTCTGACTGGCCTGAGTCATAGAGGGGCTCAGTGCTAGGAGCATGGGTAACAGGGAGGCCTTGACAGGTCAAGTGGTACTTCTCTGAGGAGGTGACAATTAAAGAGAGGTGGCAGGGGGATAGAGGAGGTCTCAGAATTCATAAGCCCACAGGTTTCACAGGATGTTTGAGGTTTTTAAAATAATTGATGCCTCCCTGAGAGGTTTGGGAACTCCCAAGCTGAAAAAAACACAGAAGGAGATAATGGGTTGATGACAGATGCCCTGGGGATTCTGGCAGAGACAAACCTGATGACTCTGGAGTTTAACACCTTTATCTAATTTCCACACAGGGTTCCCACAGATGAAGTACCAGTGAAATGAGCTCACAATCCAAAATCACAAAACCAACGAGCAAATGACCCACCCCAAGTGAGAGTCAGTGGACCTGACAAACACTTGAATTGGACTCTCAAGAGCTTCAGATAATAGTATTATCATGCTTAGGTTCTTAATAAAATGTTTTAGAATGATTCAGGATGAGACATATACTGCTCACAAGAATTAGGGGATACTGTATCGCTTCATATTCATTTTGAAACATCCCCTAATTTTTGTGACCAGTAAATAGGTGTCCAGGAAAGGTTGAGTGAGTGAATGAATGAATAAACTAAGATGAGCATATCGACTTGGGGTCCCCTCACTTTCGTCTAGTCTAGATCCAGGATCCTGGCCTCTCCTTCCCTAGTGACCCTGGTGCCCCATGCCCACTCTTCCTCCCCACCAGGTGCATGAGCTGGAGAGATCCCGCCGGGTGGCAGAACAGGTAGCCAGCGACCTGCGAACACAAGTGACGGAGCTGGAGGATGAGCTGACAGCAGCTGAGGATGCCAAGCTGCGCCTGGAAGTGACCGTGCAGGCTCTCAAAGCCCAGCATGAGCGTGATCTGCAGGGCCGAGACGAGGCTGGTGAGGAGAGACGGCGGCAGCTGGCCAAGCAGGTACCAGCAGACCCAGCAGGAGGCCACTGTCCATCTGGCCCTGCCGAGGGGCTTACAGGCAGCGAGAGGACTGGAAGTCTCCACCCACCTGCTCCCTAGTGTTTCTACCCAAGTCCCATCTGCTAGCCTACTAGCTTCCTGTTCCCTGACCCATACCCTGCCATAAACCAGCCGGCATCTTCCCCCACCCTCCAGATGCACTCATCACGTGCTCACTGATCAGCTTGTCCACACCCCCTTCATCCACAACCTACCTCCCTCATTGACTTACTCTTTCTTTCTATTTATTTATTTATTTATTTTTCCCAAGTGAGAAGCGGGGAGGCAGGCAGACAGACAGACTCCTGCATGTGCCCGAATGGGATCCACCCAGCATGCCCACCAGGGGGTGATGTTCTGCCCATCTGGGGTGTTGCTCTGTTACAACCAGAGCCATTCTAGCACCTGAGGTGGAGGCCATGGAGCGATCCTCAGTGCCCGGGCCAACTTTGCTCCAATAGAGCCTTGGTTGCAGGAGGGGAAGAGAGAGATGAGAGGAAGGAGAGGGGGGGAGAATGGAGAAGCAGATGGGTGCTTTTCCTGTGTGCCCTGATCGGGAATCGAACCTAGGACTTCCACACGTCACTTTCTCTTTCACCTGCTTCCTCCTCTGGTCCCCACACGCCCTCTCTGCACCATTCATTCATTTCCCTTAAGTTCTGGGTCTCCAGTGGGCACCGCCCTCTACTAGGTGAAGGGTGCTGAGCATTGGAGGGGCGGAGTGACACTCAGCTCTGAGTGTCAGAAAGACCCCTCCCGGGCCACGTGGGCAGCAGACTGGAGGGTGAGAGACTGTAGCTGGGGGCCGAGGGAAGAGAAATGAAACCTGTGACCCAGGTTGGGGGTCTCTGGGTGTCTTTTTATCTCCCCTGATCCAGCCATGGGTGAAAGCACAAGACTTTGCCCCCGGGCACTGGGTAGCCACAGGACAGCCATGAGCAGGAGGGGCAGGGGCAACTCTGAGTATAGAGAGACCCTCTGGAGCTCTGCTGACATGTGCGGGAGGTGGGAGTCGAGAGCCAAGAGCAGAGAGGAGGGCTTGGGGTGGGGAGAGGCAGGGGCAGGAAGAAGGGGGTTGCAGGCCTCGGCAGGGGCTGGAGGCTGGACATCTATGTCCCTGGCTGGCATATGGAGGGAACCTGGGCCTCCTGGGCCCTGAACCCTCCCGTTCCACCTCCCTCTACACCACCACAGCTGCGGGATGCAGAGGTGGAGCGGGACGAGGAACGCAAGCAGCGCGCTCTGGCGGTGGCTGCCCGCAAGAAGCTGGAGGCGGAGCTGGAGGAGCTGAAGGCCCAGACCTCGGCCGCTGGGCAGGGCAAGGAGGAGGCTGTGAAGCAGCTTCGCAAGATGCAGGTATGGGGCGGGGCTTAAGCCCAGGAGGCGTCGTCCTCCCTCTCCAGTGAAGCCAGCTTGAACCCTTCCCTGTCCACTCCACCAGCAGCACCCAAATTATTACCATCCTTTTAACATCCATACTCTAAGGCTCACTTCATTTGTTTGATATTTTTATTGCCTTTATTTAAAATACTTAATTTTTAAGACTAATTCTCCCATTTAATTTTTAATTTTTGGAATGGAGATACCTTGGGATTCCCCCCTCATTATGAAAGTTAAATTTGGTTGTTTAGAAAAAACTGTTTTTTGAATAATGATGTATCAAGGTAGGTTCATCGATTGGAACAAATGTCCCTCTCTGGTGGGGACTGATGATGTTGGGCGAGGCAGTGCCCAGGAGGCAGGGCATATATGGGACACCTCAATACCTTCTGCACAATGTTGCGGTAAACCTAAGACTGCTCTAAAAAGACAAGTCTATTTTTTATTTTTTTTTACATTTGTCTTTTTTTTTAATTTCTTTTTATTTTATTCATTTTAGAGAGGAGACACAGAGTGAGAGAGAGAGAGAGAAAGGGGGGAGGAGCTGGAAGCATCAACTCCCATGTGTGCCTTGACCAGACCAGTGCAGGGTTTTGAACTGGCGACCTCAGTGTTCCCAGGTCGACGCTTTATCCACTGCGCCACCACAGGGCAGGCCAAGTCTACTTTTTAAAAAAGTATAGAACTGAGCTGTCCAATACCATGGACACCAGACCGGTGTAGCTATTGGGCATCTATAATGTGGTGGGTCCAAAATCCTAATTATATACTGGAATCTAACTCAATAATTTTTTTTTCTTTTTTTTTTTTTACAGAGACAGAGAGAGAGTCAGAGAGAGGGATAGATAGGGACAGACAGACAGGAACGGAGAGAGATGAGAAGCATCAATCATCAGTTTTTCGTTGCCGTTGCGACATCTTAGTTGTTCATTGATTGCTTTCTCATATGTGCCTTGACTGCGGGCCTTCGGCTGGAGCCAGCGACCTTGGGTTCAAGCTGGTGAGCTTTTGCTCAAACCAGATGAACCCGCGCTCAAGCTGGCCACCTTGGGGTCTCGAACCTGGGTCTTCCGCATCCCAGTCCGACGCTCTATCCACTGCGCCACCGCCTGGTCAGGCAATACTTATTATATTACTATAAAAATTAATAACATTTGGCTATATTTGGCTAAATGAGAGTTCAAAGTAATCTCACGTGTTTCCTTTTACCTTTTCAATGTGGCTACTAGAAAATGTAAACAGCCTATGTCCTCACAACACATTTCCACTGGGCAGCCCTGGGATAGATAGACCCCTCCCAGAAAGTAAAAATTGCCATCATGTTGTCACTGAGAGAATAGTTTCGACACTAGAAACTAGTACTATCAAGCAAATGATATTAATAACCGTGATAACTGCCCTATCTCACTCTAGCCTGCTGCTGTCCTCTCTGTGGTTTCTAACAGCTATGCACTACAGTGTGTCCATAAAGTTATGGTGCACTTTTGACCAGTCACACGGTCAAAAGTGCACTATGACTTTACGGACACACTGTACTTTGCTGTAAGTCTACAGAGTGGGTTTTCAATGGTGGTTTGTGTTTAATTTTTCTTTATATTAAACATTCTTGAAGGGAAAACCCTTATGCTGGCATCTTTCCACACTCATAGCAGTATAGCCAGGTAGCAAAGCAGCTAGAAGTGTAAACCTTGAAACTGGATGGCCTGGGTTCGAGTCCTGGCTTTGCCACTTGCCACCTGACCATTTGTAAACTTCACTGTGCCTGTGTTTCCTAATCTGTAAACTGGTTAGAAAATCATTCTCTTCTCAACTGCAGTTGTGAGGATTGAAGGAGTCTGAATGTATATATAAGAGGGCCTGACCCTAGGTAAATACCAGCAAGTATTTGCCATCATTATTATTCCTGCAGAGTCCAAATATTACACACATTTTAGGCTGACTTTAATTTTAAGGGGTTTCTTTTTTAAAGAAGAGGCAGCTGAGGCCCAGAGAGGGACAGGTGCTGACTGAAGGTCACACAGCAAGCAGCTGGTGACGGGTGGGTAGTCCAGGTCTGCAGGGCTCTGGGGGAGCCAAGGAGCCCCCACAGAGCTGCTGCAGGGTGGAGGGTTCCCCATGAGTCACCGCCAAGCTAAGCCCGCCCACTCGCTCCCTTCTGCCCAGGCCCAGATGAAGGAGCTGTGGAGGGAAGTGGAGGAATCACGCAGCTCCAGGGAGGAGATCTTTGCCCAGAACCGGGAGAGTGACAAGCGCCTTAAAGGTCTAGAGGCGGAGGTGCTGCGGCTGCAGGAGGTGAGGCCAGAATGAGTGGGGTCCCGAGGTGGAAAGTGGCTCTGTGGGTGGGCGGGGTCCCAGGGTGGTAAGGTGTGGGGAGGGACCAATTATACTGGGCCTGGGGACATTTGGGAGCCCTGGGAGGGTTCTGAGCAGGAGAGGGGCAGGGTCTGCTCTGGGTCCTTATGGAGGAGGGTGACAGAGTCTGGGAGCACGGAAGCTGGGGAGGCTGTGTCCGGGCCATGGCCACATGGAAGAAAAAACAAGGCAAAGAGTAAAGGGGCAGGTTGGGTATGGCTGTGGGTGGTGAGGGGTCAGAGAAGGTAGAGAGAGACCTGGGAGGTCTGGCCCGGTAACTGGAGCGGGGGCAGGATGGAAAGGAGATGCTTGAGTTCACTGGGGAGGTGATTAGGGCGAGGGTCCTGGGGGCAAACAGCAAGATTGAAGTTCACGCCAAAGTCACCCAGGGATGACATGTCATGTGCAGTGAAAAAAAAAAAAAAATGCCAGGAGAGCTGAGGTGTGAAAGGCCATGAGGCTGGTGCCCAGATGGCCTCCCTTCGCCCCCACTGACCACTCGTTCTCTCTGTCACTGCAGGAACTGGCTGCTTCCGACCGCGCCCGGCGGCAGGCCCAGCAGGAACGGGACGAGATGGCCGATGAGGTGGCCAACAGCGGTCTTAGCAAGTGAGTGGCCCCTGGGGGTGTGACACAAGGTGCCCTGCTGTGGCCATCCTGCCTGCTCATCTCCTGTGGTCCTGTTCTTCCAGGGCAGCCATTCTGGAGGAGAAGCGTCAGCTGGAGGGGCGCCTGGGACAGATGGAAGAGGAGCTGGAGGAGGAGCAGAGCAACGCAGAGCTGCTCAATGACCGCTACCGTAAGCTGCTGTTACAGGTAAGCTCTCCGGGCCATCCCCCAACCCCGTGGCTCAGACCCTGGCCTTCAGTCCTCTTACTCAACAGACCCAGGAAAAGGGCATGTTTGAATTGGGTTTTGAAGGTTGAATAGGAGTTCTCAGGGAAGGGCAGTGTTGATGCCTTTATTCACTTGTATTTTGGGGGCTTCTCAAGGGCTGAATCCAGAGATGAACTACGGTTGGGGGGGGATCTGTATCCTGCAGAGTTCCCTGAGGAAACAGACATGGAACTACACTGTCACAATAGAGGGTAGCATATGTGACAATAGCAGTATCCTGGGCCCGAGCAAGAGAAAAAGAGTAATAGAGAGAGGTGTCTTTGCAAAAGTCACAAGAGCCTGACCTGTGGTGGCGCAATGGATAAAGCGTAGACCTGGGAACCCTGAGGCTGCCAGTTCAAAACCCTGCACTGGTCTGGTCAAGGCACATATGGGAGTTGATGCTTCCAGCTCCTCCCGCCTTTCTCTCTTTCTCTCTCTCTCACTCTGTGTCTCCTCTCTAAAATGAATAAAATAAAAATAAATTCTTAAAAAAAAGTCACAAGAAAGCATTTGTAATTGGTGAGAAAAGACATTTGGCTGGGCATTTGTTATTTATTTATGTATGTATGTATTTTGCTGAAGTGAGAAGCAGGGAGGCAGTCAGACAGACTCCCATATGTGCCCGACTGGGATCCACTTGGCATGCCCACTGGGGGCAATGCTCTGCCCATCTGGGGCGTTATTTTGTTGCAACTGGAGCCATTCTAGTGCTTGAAGTGGAGGCCATGGAGCCATCCTCAGCGCCCGGCTAACTTTGCTCCAATGGAGCCTTGGCTGCAGGAGGGGAAAAAAGAGAGAGGAAGGAGAGGAGGAAGGGTAGAGAAGTAGGTGGGTGCTTCTTCTGTGTGTCTTGGCCGAGAATCAAACCCAGGACTTCCACACGCCAGGCTGACACTCTACCACTGAGTCAATGGGCCAGGGCTTGGCTGGGTTTTTAGAGACACAGAGAGAGGAGGGGATAGATAGATAGATAGATAGATAGATAGATAGATAGATAGATAGATAGATAGAAGCATTCATTTGTTGTTCCACTTATTTATGCATTCATTGGTTGCTTCCTGTATGTACCTTGACTGGAGGTCAAACCCACAACCTTGGCATTTCAGGATGATGCTCTAACTGACTGAGCTAACTGGCCAGGGTCTTGGCTGGGATTTTAAAGTGTAAGTAGGAGCTAGGCAGACAGAGAAAAGCATATTTTCATTTGTATATTTATAAGTATTTTCTGAGGCTTCTAGATGCCCAGGTCTATTCTGGGTGATGCGGGGGACCTGAAGGTGGGTCATTCCAGGTCTCTGTGCTTAAGGACACCCATGCTAGTGGATGCTGAGACAGACTAACCCAATGCAGAAATATGAATGAACATGGAGAGAGCATAAGAACTGTGAGAACTTAGAGGGGACTACTGAGCCAGCCTGGAGGCTGGGGGCTATCTGGAATGTCTTTTTTTTTTTTTTTTTTTTTTTACAGGGACAGAGAGAGAGTCAAAGAGAGGGATAGACAGACAGGGACGGAGAGAGGTGAGAAGCATCAATCATCAGTTTTTTGTTGCCGTTGTGACACCTTAGTTGTTCATTGATTGCTTTCTAATATGTGCCTTGACCGCGGGCCTTCAGCAGACAGAGCACCCCTTACTGGAGCCAGCGACCTTGGGTCCAAGCTGGCGAGCTTTTGCTCAAGCCAGGTGGGCCCGTGCTCAAGCTGGTGAGCTCGGGGTCTCGAACCTGGGTCTTCTGCATCCCAGTCCGATGCTCTATCCACTGCGCCACTACCTGGTCAGGCTGGAATGTCTTTTGATGGAGGTGATGCTTTAAGAGGTTTTGTAAGAAGTTAAGAGTTTGCCAGGCAGACAACAGAAGGCTAGCATTTCCAAAGAAATACCTGTTTCATTATTTTATTAATTTTAAAGATATATTTGAAGCCTCTCATGGGCCATGCCCTGACTCTTCTGGGATCTCAGAGAGTAAGACCCCAGCTCATCCCTTAAGGAGACCATTGGCCAATAGGAGAGGCGGTCATACTCCAAGATTATATAGGTCACATGCAGAGTGAAATCCCTGTCACCTACAAGGCCCTTCCACAAGTGTGTAATCAGGAAACTCCAGACACAGAGAAGTTCTACGGGCCAGCTGGCCCAGATTCTTCAACAGTTAAATTGTAGGGAAATAAAAGGGATGCAGAAGGGAATGTAAATTAAAAGGCACTTAATTAAGAACTAGCTGGATATCTTGGTTTATTAGAACATTGTCCTGATATGCAAAGGTTGCTAGTTTGATCCCCAGTCAGGGCACATAAGCAGATGAATGTTTCTGACTTTCTCTCTCACTTCTTCTCTCTCTAAAAATCAATAAATTTTTAAAAAGACATTTAAAGGGCATACATAGCCTGACCTGTGGTGGCACAGTGGATAAAGCATTGACCTGGAATGCTGAGGTCGCCAATTCTAAACCCTGGACTTGCCCAGTCAAGGCACATACAGAAGCAACTACTATGAGTTGATGCTTCCTGCCCCTGCTCCTCTTTCACTCCTGTCCTCTCTCTAAAATCTCTAGAAGAGGCTTCTGGAGTCATTGACTTCTGTTTCTTGACCTGGGTGATGGTGTTTTCTTTTACCCATATATATGACCGGTTTTTTACTTTACCACAGTTTTATTTTCCAATAGAAAGATTTTTTTTTTAATGAGTAAGTGCTAATCACCACGTCATTGAGTTCCTGTGAGGGTGATATAAAATATGTATCACACTGGATCTGAGTCATATCCATGTCCTGGCATGGCTTCCCTCGAGTACAAGCTGAATAAATAAGCGGGAGCTATTATTAGGGGTGTGTTTATATTGCCTCAGTGTAGTAGCTGCTGTTTTTGAGCCAACATTTCTCAAAATGATCCTGCACATCACCCAGAACCATCTGAGATGCTTGTTAAGAATGTACATTCAACCTGACCAGGCAGTGGCGCAGTGGATAGAGCATCGGGCTGGGATGCGGAGGACCCAGGTTTGAGACCCTGAGCTCGCCAGCTTGAGCGCAGGCCCATCTGGCTTGAGCAAAAGCTCACCAGCTTAGACCCAAGGTCGCTGGCTCCAGCAAGGGGTTGCTCAGTCTGCTGAAGGCCCACAGTGAAGGCACGTGTGAGAGAGCAGTCAATGAACAACTAAGGTGTTGCAACAGCAACGAAAAACTAATGATTGATGCTTCTCACCTCTCTCCGTTCCTGTCTGTCTCTCTCTCTGACTCTCTGTCCCTGTAAAAAAAAAAAAAAAAGAATGTACATTCAGCTTGACCAGGCGGTGGCGCAGTGGATAGAGCGTCGGATTGGGATGTGGAAGACCCAGGTTCGAGACCCAGAGGTCGCCAGCTTGAGTGCAGGCCCATCTGGTTTGAGCAAAAAGCTCACCAGCTTGGACCCAGGGTCGCTGCTCGAGCAAGGGGTTACTCCATCTGCTGAAGGCCCGCGGTCAAGGCACATAAGAGAAAGCAATCAATGAACAACTAAGGTGTCGCAACGGCAACGAAAAACTGATGATTGATGCTTCTCATATCTCTCTGTTCCTGTCTGTCTGTCCCTATTTATCCCTCTCTCTGACTCTCTCTCTGTCCCTGTTAAAAAAAAAAAAAAGGTAAAAAGAAGAATGTACATTCAGCCCTGGCAGTTTGCCTCAGCAGTAGAGTATCGGCCTGGAGTATGGAAGTCCCAGGTTAGATTTCAGGTCAGGGCACACAGGAGAAGCAACCATCTGCTTCTCTGCCCCTCCCCCTTCTCTCTCTCTCCCCTCTCTCTTTCTTTCTTCCCCTCCCGTAGCTATGGTTCAAATGGTTTAAGCAGGTTGGCCCCAGGTGCTGAGGATGGGTCAGTGGCCTCACCTCAGGTGCTAAAATAGCTCGGTTGCCAAGCAACAGAGCAGCAGCCACAGATGGGCAGAGCATCACCTGGTAGGGGGCTTTCTGGGTGGATCCCAGTCAGGGCGCAAGCGGGAGTCTGTCTCTACTTCCCTGCCTTTCACCTAATTTAAAAAAAAAAAGAATGTGCTTTCAGACCCTAGCCAGTTGCCTCAGTGGATGGAGCATTGGCCCAGTGTGTGGATATTCTGGGTTCGTCCCTAGTTAGGGCACACATGAAAGGCAACCATCTGCTTTTCTTCCCCTCCTTCTCTCTCTTCTCTCCCTTGTCCCCTCCTACAGCCAGTGGCTGGATTGGTTTGGGCATCACCCTGGGTGCTGAGGATAGCTCGGTTGTTTTGAGCGTTCACCCTAGGCAATGAGGATAGCTTGGTTGGTCCAAGCATTGGCTTCAGGTGCTAAAAATAGCTTGGTGGGCTCGAGCATCGGTCCAGACAGAGGTTGCCAGGTGGATCCTGGTCAGGATGCATGAAGGAGTCTGTCTATCTCCCCTCCTCTAACTTAAAAAATAAAATGTGTGTTCAGGGACCTTACTCCAGTCCTACTGTATCAGAATCTCTGGTGGGTGAGACCGTGCGGTTGGCATTTTTTTCATAAGTTTCCAGATGATCCTGTTATGAAAAAGTATGACTTCCCTCAGAATAGACTCATTCACAGTCAGTGGTAGAGTTACAGCATTTAAACAAGTTTGTGATAGCCTTGTGGACTTACTAAAATAACAAAAACCTATCCAAAAGGTTAAACCCCAGGGCTGGTACTGCTGCTGGCTGACAAGTCAATCTGGAAAAATATGCACTCTTATGTGCTGAGTATTTAGTATGTATCGGGCTCTGTGCTGTGCAGTTAACAATCCTCTATTCACTAAGTTGTGGGAGGTGACTGGATATATTTACCACCTTCCCTGGAAGATGCCACTATGATGTCCTGCCTTTCCCACGGCCACAGGTGGAATCACTGGCCACAGAGTTGTCAGCTGAGCGCAGTTTCTCAGCCAAGGCAGAGAGCGGGCGGCAGCAGCTGGAGCGGCAGATCCAGGAACTCCGGGGGCGCCTGGGCGAGGAGGATGCTGGGACCCGGGCCCGCCAGAAGATGATTATTGCTGCCCTAGAGTCTAAGCTGGCCCAGGCTGAGGAGCAGCTGGAGCAAGAGAGCAGGTAGGTGGGAAAGGGGGGCATGGGTGGAGGTTGACCCTGACATTATCGTCAAAGAGGGGAAGGGGAGTTGTATTACAAACACTTGGTTTAGAAACACTGAGCCACCAGATAGAGTGTCAGCCTGGTGAATGGACATTCTGGGTTTGATTCCTGTTCAGAGCATACAGGAGAAGTGACCATCTGCTTCTCCTCCCTTTCCTTCTTCTCTTCCTCTTCCCCTCCCACAGCCAGTGGCTCCATTGGTTCGAGCATGGCCCTGAGTGCTGAGGATCGCTTGGTTGGTCCAAGTGTGGCATCCTCAGATACTAAAAATAGCTTGGTACTCAAGCATCATCTCCAGATGGGGATGCTGGGTGGATCCTGGTTGGGTTGCATACAGGAGTCTGCCTCACTATCTCTCCTCCTCTCACCTAAAAAGAAGAAAAGAAAAAGGAACATCCCAAAGGCATCATAATATTAATGGTTTTGGATTTCCTATATCATTTAAGATGCTTTGGACTGCAAGTACCTGCACTTTCCCTACAAGTATGTTTTAAACAGTAATTGTAACAGTTAGCTATAGCTGTATAACAAATTATTCTAAAACTTAGTGACTTAAAACAATAACTGTTTATTATTGTCATGAGTCTTTGGATTGACTGGTAGGGTCTGCTGATCTCAGCCTAATGGGTCTCACTCATGCACCTCTGCTCACCTGAGGGTCAGCTAGATTGGTATACTGATCTTGGCTGGGCTCTCCTATGTCTAAAGTCTTACCTGGGCTAACTTGTGTCTGTTCCAGGCTGGCCCAGGCTTGTTCAGATGACAGGGCCAAGGTTCTGAGAGTGAGGGGAAGTGTTAAAGGCTCCTTAGGGCCTAGACTTGGAACTGGTCCAATGTCACTTCTGCTGCATCCTGTTACTAAAGCATGTCATATGGCCAGCACAGATTTAAGGGAATGGAGAAATGGATTCTACCTCTTCATGGGGTCAGCTGCAAAGTCATATTACAAAGGATGTGAATACAGAAAGCAGTAACAGTTGGGGCCATTTCTGTCATCAATTTATCACAAAGGTTTATTTTCACTGGGCAGCTGAAACATGACAGGTCTCTGGGTCAGCATCTATATAGTTCCCTTGTTCTTTCCCCCATGATTGCACTTGAACCACACATCACACCCCTATATCCATAGTCAAAGCCAGGAATCAGCAGCTGTGTGGGGCTGATAGAATTTCCATCTCCAGTCTTTGAAACAACCAGGAACACCCACCAGTGTTCCCAGTTAAGAACCACTGTGCTAATAAAATAACAATACTGATGACTCCAGGGCACGGAGTCCCCAGGAGAGTGGCAGCCTTGGGGAACACCTATGGGAGACACCAAGGCATTTGGAGGAGTTGTGGTTGGTCCTTGGAGTCTGCAACTGAGAAGAGGGATCGGGAGCAAGCGCCTTGAATGCCAGGCTGAGGAACTCTGTCCTTGGAGCAATGGGGAGCCACGGAGAGGGGGGCATTGGGAGCTGGGGACAGATAGGGTCAGTGCTGGGTGTAGGAAGACCCCTTGAGCCAAGCTGTGGACAGACTAGAGGAAAGAGATTGGGAGCTGGGAGGCCAGGGAGGAGGCTGGGTGATGGTCCAGGCAGAAGATGAGGCTATGAGGATGGACAGGAGGGATGAAGAAAAGAAAGTCAGGGGCAGAAGGGATAGAGCTGGGGGCTCATGGGATGTTGGAGGTTTAAGGGGAAGGGGACAATGTTTGGGATTCAGGCCTCGTGACTGGGGAAACACTGAGGTTTGGAGGAAGATGTTGAATTCATTGGGGAACATGAAAGTGAGGGGTCTCAGGCACAGACCCAAGGAACTGGTCCCAGAGAGTCATAGAAGTGGTTCTGGTCCATGGGGCTGGCCAAGAGACCAGGGCCTTATGGGAAATGTAGTCTGAGGTCTTTGGGGAAGGCTTCCCAGAGGCTGATGGCCTCTCTCCTCCATTATACAGATGAATAAACTGAGGCTCAGAGGGTGTTAGTGATCTGCTAAAGTCCCCCTGGGAGCAAGGAGTAGCCAGCTGACCACTAGCTGCATCCCCTGTCATGGCTTGGTGCCCTTGCCCATGCCTGTCTCCCAGCACACCTGGGGCTGCTGTGTGCATGGCTAGGGGCCTTTCCCACCAGGTGTGGTGGCCCATGCAGGAGAAGCAGATGAGCAGGGGCCTTGGCGCTGGGGGAGTCTGAGACAGGATGTACAGGATTTGACAGGAGAATGGAAGTGTGCCTGGCATGGGGTGTCTGGCCTGCAGACCTGGGCAGATCCAGGGGGTCGGGAGGCGGAGCAGGTATGGGAGAAAGTGCCCAGCCCACAGGGAACACAGGGGGTGTGCGGGTCTGGTGGCTGCTGAGCAGAGACGGGACTAGGTTGGAGCTCAGGGGATGGGCTTAGCAGGCAGCAGCCTATGCAGGATGGTGGAAACCTGGGGTAGATGAGTTTGTGTAGGTAGAGTATGCAGGTGAGAAGGGGAGAAGACAACAAAGAAGACGGAGCTTTGTGTTTGTTCAACAAACACAGGAAGTCAGAGAAGAGGGCTGAGAGAGGAAAGACAGAGGGAGAAAGAAAACTCCCTGCCAGGTGCAGGGAAAGTCAGGTGGGAGAGGATGAAGCCTGAGATGGGGCTGGGGCTGTGACGACAGAGGGGAGGGGACAGGACAGAGTTCAGGGGACAGTGGAACAGAATTTGGGTACTGATAAGCTGGGAGGGGGGCAAAGGAGAGACAAGGAGCCAGGACAGTGCCCAGTCAGTGGGTCAGTTCCCAGAGAGGAGGATTAGGGGAAATGTAGTTGAGCAGTGGAGTCCTAAGGGGTACGGGAAACAGGTGGAGACATGGAGACACTTTTAAGAACATCAGGAGCCTGACCAGGTGGTGGCGCAGTGGATAGAGCATCGGCCTGGGATGCAGAGGACCCAGGTTCAAAACCCCAAGGTCTCCAGCTTGAATGTGGCTTCATCTGGCTTGAGTGCAGGGTCACTGGCTTGAGGATGGGATCACAGACATGACCCCATGGTTGTTGACTTGAGCCCAAAGGTCACTGGCTTGAAGCCCAAGGTCGATGGCTTGAGCCTAGGGATGTTGGCTTGAGCAAGGGGTCAATGGCTCAGCTGGAGCCCTCCGGTCAAGGCACATATGAGAAACAATCAATAAGCAACTAAGGCGCCACAATGAAGAATTGATGCTTCTCATCTTTAGCCCTTCCAGTCTGTTTGTCCCTCTCTCTGTCTCTGTTGAAAAAACAACAACAAAGAACCGCACAAAACATCAAGAATGGCATCTTAGTAGAAGCCAAGGATGAATGTGCCCTGGAGTGGGAAGTCTGTGTGCCAACATCTGAGTGAACAGTAGGAGTCAGTTGGGGGTGGGAAAGACAGAAGAGGGAAGTTCAAGAGCAGGAAAGCAGCTACTGGATCAGGCCTGGGGACAGAAGTGCGCCTCTTCCAACTCTCCTCTTCATGCCCCTCTGCAGGGAGCGCATCCTCTCCGGCAAGCTGGTGCGTAGAGCTGAGAAGCGGCTTAAGGAGGTGGTACTCCAGGTGGAGGAGGAGCGGAGGGTGGCTGACCAGCTCAGGGACCAGGTGAGCAGCTGACCTCTCTAGGGAGCAGTGGGGAGTGGGATCACTGACAGAGAGATAGCATGTGCTGTCTCTGGAGGGTCTTCCCATCACAAGAGGCAATGTGCAAGTGCTGAACTGGAACTAGATGCATATAACATCCCAGGGCTTGGGGCCACTGCAGGGACCTGGAATGCGTGATTTTGCAATCTACATCCCTGAATTCTAGAATCTAGGAAAGTTGAGCTTTCTAGGAGCTGAGACAGCCAAGAAGAGAGTAGGGCAGGGCTAAAATAACAATATGTAGTGTTGATTGAGTGCTTTCTATGTGTCAGG
The DNA here is from genome assembly GCA_037038555.1 of Rhynchonycteris naso. Lineage (NCBI taxonomy): Eukaryota > Metazoa > Chordata > Mammalia > Chiroptera > Emballonuridae > Rhynchonycteris > Rhynchonycteris naso. Next base: position 247,488,894 of record CM072997.1, on the reverse strand, counting down.
CATTCTACTAAACACACAACACGTAGAACATTTCTTTCTTACTATAACACTACGGTAGTGTACTGTTATTTTTCCTTACACCCCAGTGAGAAAACTGAGGCACAGCAAGGTGAAGTAACTTGCCCAAAATTATTGAGCTAGAGAGATCGAGCCAGGGTTCACGCCGCAGTCCTCTGGCTGCAGAGTCTGTGCTCTTAATTACTGAGCAGTTACTGAATCCCAAGATCTGTGCTCCCTGCTTGTGTTCTCTTGCTTGTCCAATGTCCAAAGTGAGGGAACAGGAACTTTAAAAGGGGGATATGATGCCTGACAAGGCGGTGGTGCAGTGGATAGAGCATCGGACTGGCATGCGGAAGACCCAGGTTCGAGACCCCAAGCTCGCCAGCTTGAGCGCGGGCCCATCTGGCTTGAGCAAAAGCTCGTCAGCTTGGACCCAAGGTTGCTGGCTCCAGCAAGGGGTTGCTTGGTCTGCTGAAGGCCCACGGTCAAGGCACATGTGAGAAAGCAATCAATGAACAACTATGGTGTCGCAATGGCAACAAAAAACTAATGATTGATGCTTCTCACCTCTCTCCGTTCCTGTCTGTCTGTCCTTATCTATCCCTCTCTCTGAGTCTCTCTCTGTCCCTGTAAAAAAAAAAAAAAAAAAAAAGAGCTATGAAGAATAAAGGGAATGAAGAGCAAGGGAGAGAAAAAGGATTGGGGAAGTGACATTGGAATTGAGATGGCCATGGAAGAGCCAGGCAGAGCGAACATAAGGTGCAAAGGCCCTGGGGTGTGAATGAATATAGCTTGGTGAGTTTGGAGCAAAACTATGACCAGAGTGGCTAGAGAGGAGAAGGGAGTGGTAGGACGTATTGAGTGCTAAGAATGAGGGGTGGAGACAGCACCCAGAGACGTGACCTGACCTCCCTGCTCCCACCAAGCTGGAGAAGGGGAACCTTCGAGTGAAACAGTTGAAGAGGCAGCTGGAGGAGGCTGAGGAAGAGGCGTCCAGGGCTCAGGCAGGTCGTCGGAGGCTGCAGCGTGAGCTGGAGGATGTCACAGAGTCTGCGGAGTCCATGAACCGCGAGGTGACCACGTTGAGGAACCGGCTCCGGTATGGCCATGCTGCACTTCACACCCTCACTCCAAAAACCCTCTTACCCCCCCTGCACCCCATCTTTCTCTGCCCCACCCTTGCCCACTGCGCATCTCTCCCCATTTCTCCCTGTCTCACCTCTTTCTTCTCATTTTATTATCTCCCTGTGTATCTCCCTATCTCTTACTTTTCTCTCCACTCCCTTCATTTAATCTCTGTCTCCTGGACTCTCCTCCCCACAGACGGGGTCCCCTGACTTTCACCACCCGCACGGTGCGCCAGGTCTTCCGATTGGAGGAGGGCGTGGCCTCAGATGAGGAGACTGAGGAGGCGGAGCCCGGGTCTGCGGCGCAGCCCCCAGAAGAGCAACCCTCCGAACCGCAGCCCCAGTGACCTCTTCCTGCTCCCGGCCGTCAGCCCCTCCCTCTCTGTCCGCGCTGGTCCCATGAGCCCACCCTGTGGCTTCTTGCACTTTGGAAATGGCGTCACCTGCTGACACCGCAGCACTTACCAACCCCACCACAGCGAGCCCCTGAGACCTGTAAACACAGAGCACTGAGGAGCAGGGAGGCAAGATCCGGGGCTCTCTCGCTGGACTGGAAATTGGGGTGTCTTTGGCACGCTGTCGTCCCATACAGCTCCCATCCTTCCTTCAGTTGTTAATGGTCTTTATTAGGAAGGGAGTATGACCCATGGCCCTCCTCCCCCTTGCTCTCACAGGACTCCATCAGCCTTTGATTCTTAGAGAGGGACAGGATAAGGGGGCCTCCTCCCCCTCCTCCCATGCTCTGCCCTCCCTTCTGGTTGCTATTGTGTGATCACAGTTCGGTTGGAGTCCCATTTGGGGCTGGAAGAGTCTACCTAACTCTTTAGCCTCCAGCTCTGTCAGAAATAAACTCCAGCCCAACTGGACCCAGCTCGGTTAGTGTGTTTTCCTGTATGGAGGGAAGGGGGGTTCTGATGGGTCCAGATGGGCCCTGACTCCTTCTGGCTGCTGGGGCTGCAGGTGGGGCAGTCTGCTGCTGGTTCTGATAACAACTGGTTAGTGTTGAAGGCCCTCCTAGGTACTGGACATTTTCCCTCCCCCCAACCTCCCTCCAAGGTAATGCCTCCATTATACAGATGCAGATGAGGAGACAGGCTCAGAGCTGAAATGTTCTTTACTCCAAACCTCCCAGTCAGTGAGGGGTGCTATACTCTGGCCACTGGCTGACCCTCAAGTCTTTGCAAAACAATGACAGTAATGACCTTGTTAGGACATTTATTGAGTTTGTGCGGGCTTGTTTAGCTGTGCCTAACACGGGACGTTGGTCTCAATTCTCAGCTCAACCACTAGAGGCAGAGACCCCCTTCCTTTCCAGCACCTAGGACAGTGCCTGGTACCTACTTGGCTTTCATATATTTGCTGAATGGCTAGATCACTCTATCCTAATCTTTTGGAAAGGCAAAACAAACCCAGAGAGGTTAGAGACTTGCCCAAAAGCACCCAATTACTAAGAAGTTGAATCCACACAGGCTGGCTGCATAGTCAGCAATATGGAGTGTGCTGTCCTCAGCCCCTGAACACACACTGGAGACTCAGGTCCACTCCTCCCTGGGAGACTAGTCACCCTCACCCAGGAGTTCATTCACACCCCCTCAGACTTTCCACTTAGGGGTGTAGGCAGGCACCTACCCCAAATCAGAAGGTTAAAGCCGGTGATCAAGGGAACATTTGGGCCCCCAAAGTGCACGCCCACGCCACTTTAATTTGACCCCTACTCTTGAAGACCCCCAAACCTCCCCAGCCCCAACTGGGAGACCTTCCCAGCACATAAACAGAATGCAACTTTTAAATGAAAAGGAAACTTTAATTTTGGTGGGGAATGAGGGTGCTGGAAGGGGGCAGACACTTTTTCTTTTAGGGGGTGACATGCGGCAGCTTCTGCATTGGGCGGTTCATGCACCCAGGGTGGGCGTGGGGGAGGCTTGGGGGAGGGGCCGTGCCGACCCCTCCCTCCCTGCCCTGGGGGTGGGCTGAGAAGACCCGCCATTAGCACCAGAGTTGGACGATTTGCAGACCTCCCCTCCCCACACTGACTCCGGACACCCGCCCCCATCCCTGAGAGCGCCCCCTTGCCACTCCCTCCCCCACATCGACAGGCCAGGCCTGCCCCGCCCACATTCGAGTGAAACTTATTGCTGTGGGTGTCGGGGAGGGTGGTGCCGCTGAGCTCAGGAAGACCCCCGCCATTCGCCCCTCTCCAATCGCCCCGCCCCCTGCCCCGTGCCCGTGCGTGCCCGGAGCGCAGGAGGGGTGCGACATGCGTGTGGGGAGCGCATCATGCAGCGCATGCGTGTAGTTGCGGGCACCCTGGCGGCCTGGGGGGAAGGGGGAGCGGGACTTAAAAGTCCCTTTAGCTCGCTCTCTCCCTCCCCAATCCCACACTGTTTATTGACTTGGGAGATGAGAATCACGTTTTGTAGAGGCTTAATAATGATCGTGGTTATTTTGAAAAGCTGAACTAAAAAGCTGGGTACGTGTGGCAGATTGGCGAGCAGGGGTAGACATTGGGAAGAGGTCTGTACCCTTTAGAAAAGATCCTCACCCCCTTTCCCGCACTGTTCAGCTTCCGTGAAGGTCAGGGGAATCTGGGGGGGCTTTTTATTTTTAATAAGAAGTTAAACCCTTTGGCAATATAGTCAGTCCCCACCCCCATACCCTGGTGTCTGGAGCCCCTAGCCCTTTTCCCCGCCCCATTCCTCGCAGAACCTGTCCCACCCTCACCCCTGATTCGCCAGGGTTTAGGGTCCGAGGGAAGGATGGGGGGGGGGACTCAAAATGTCCCTTGCATAGGATTCGTTGCATCAAGAATCATGCTCAGTAACACCCCCCCCAACCCTCGGGTGTGGGGTGGGGGTGTTCCTGAGGTCATGGGAGCAGAGGAAGGTTACTAATTTTGTGGGCCCCCAGCTCCAAAAGGGGGGCCCTCTAAGGATTCTGGGACCGGTGCGGTCTCCGGGCTTGGGGGAGGTAGCGCATCCTTGAGCCAGGATGGAATATGAGAAGTGATTTTCTACCCGCGGGAGTGGCGGGGCGAGGAACGCCGGGGAACGCGGGCTGGGGTTCCAGCCCAGGTGGGTAGGCTGTCCTTTCCTAAACTCCAGTGTCCCTCCACTCAGGCACAGTCCCTAAATGGAAACACTTATAACCTAAATAAATGGTATCCTGATCAACCAGTAGTATCTGGACTTACCTGCCTAGGTGCAAAGTGCCATGAAAGATAAAACCTTTCATGAGAGACAAAATCTTCCCTTGCACTGCCTCAAACCTCAGCATGTCGGCAGAGGCACAAGCACGACCCTCCGGAAAACACTGGTGTTCACGAAGAGGGTACCTTTTAGGTACCATTTTAAGGGAAGACGCTATTGGGGGGCAGGGTTGAGCATAAGAAAGGGGGTGCCCTGGAGAGGTCAGGTTCCCTGGAAATGCAGACAGGTTGGGCCCATCTGGAAAATTCTAGCGGCAGGGGAACCTGAGGTGGATGTCTGATGTCAGAGATGTAGGGGTGTCTGGTGGGGTTGAGGCCTGAGGATTTGGGGGTGTCCAGGAGATGTTTGAGACTGGGAAGGTTTTGGAGCATCCCAAAGGCTGAAAGTGAGCTGCAGGGCTGCGTCACCTCTTGGAGGATTGAGAGGTGCTGGGATGCACTCCAGGGAGTGGGTAGTAGTAGGAAGGTTTGGGGGGCAGCATTTGTGTGCAGAGGTTAAGTTACAGGAGTGTGTGGGGGTTTGTGGATGCGGGACGCCAGGGTCAGTGTCAGGAGTTCTGGGTGCAGGTCTCATGTCCTGGGAATCTGTAGTGGGTGTTGGGGAATTTTGTGTGCTAGGGCCAGACCATCCCAGGAGTTCTGGGATGGGAGGTCTGAGTCCATGCAGCAAGAACAGAGGCTAGCAGATCCCTGGGTGGGGGTGGGGGGAGAATGAAAGGCTGCAATTCACCAGAGGGATCCTCCTAAAGGCTGTGGGAGCAGCTGTCCGCAGCGTCCCCCCTTTCTACCATCTGGGTTTTTGGCTTGGGTGACTGTTCCTCCTGCCCCCACATTGTCACTGATTATTTTTTTAAACCCAGTGCATGATGGGTTGGTTGCCCTCCTGAAGCGAAGGGTAGGAGGCTAGGAGACCCTCCTGTGGCTTAAAGACCAGCTTGACCCCCTTGAGGTCCCTGCCCTTTCCCAGAGCACCCCTTCCCTCAACCACGTGGCATGCAGCCCCTGGCGCTTATTGCTGAAGTGGAGTTGGGGGGAGGGGTCCAGGTTGGGGGAGACATGCAGAATAGGGGGGAAGTGCCCCAAATGTAAGTGGCATAATTTGGACGTATTTACACGAGTTGATGGGAAGGGGGTGTCCTATGGCTCATGGAGACCTGAGAAGGCTTTATTTGGGGGAGGCGGAGAGTTGGGGGTTTGGGCTTTGGCCCCTCCCCCTCCATCCTGGGGCCCAGGTGGGGTTGAGGGGCCCGGGGGTGTCTGCTGGCGTCATAGTCTCCGTTGCATATTATTGACTTTTAGATTTTTAAAAAACCCTTTCTCCCTCCCCCCCACCCTAGCTTCTTTGACCTTCTTCCCTGTCACCCCCGATACCCCCCCACAGGGGGAGGGGGTGCTAGAGGATAGAGGGCAGGGTTGGGGGAGCGCGGCGGGTGGCCCTGGGAGAGCCAGGGGGGGTGGCAAGGGGCGCAAGGCGCAGAGACACCCCGCTCAGGCCCGCGATGCTGCTCAAACTGCGGGATTTCTCGTAACCTGGGGGGAGGGGCGGAGACACGGGGAGGTAGCATGGAGCGGGGGTGCGGGTGGCGGGTCCCATAGACAGAGATCCCAAGACAGAGAGAGGGAAGCAAGAGACAGACAGAAAGGATACCGGATGGAGAAAGAGACAATCAGGAAAAGCAAGGCAGAGAGAGAAGGCGAGATAGAGACGGTGAGAACGACAGAGAGACGGTCAGACACCAAGACACAAAAAGAGGGTTAAGAGGCAGAGATGGACAGAGGCGGACCAAGGAGATGGAGAGAGAGAGAAGTGAACAAATCGGACAGTCAGTTGCATCAAGAAGAAAGGTTCAGACATGGGGAGGGGGGAAGAGACTCAGGGTTAGAAGGCGGGTGGCCCCACCGAGCCTCCCCCCGCCCCATCCCCACACAGCCCAGCCCCCTACCCCTCCCCTCATTGGCCCCCTCTCATCTGAGGCAAAAAAAGGTGGGGGCAGCAAGGCAGATGGTGGCAGCAGGGGCATGGGCTGGAGCTCAGGTGGAAGGCATGTGGGGGAGCAGCCTGGGGAGGACTGATGAGGGAACTGGCAGGGCTGCCACCGGCTAACCTAGATGTCCGGAAGGAGGAAGGGAGCTGTGAGGGGCTAAATGGATAGAGCAAAAGCAGGCAGTGCCCTGTGGGGCTGGAGAATTGCTCCAGAGCAGTCTGAGGGGGCAAGGCTCAGCTGAAGGTCCTGGCAGGGTATCTTTCAGGGATCGGGGTCTTTCAATGGCTACCCCCTGATGGGAAGGTTCTAGCAGTGTCTTGATAACCACTGGGATCTAAGATCCAGGAGCACGTGTGTGGTTTCCTGAACGCTTAGGGACATCCTAAGGGTTCTGCCAGTGTCTGGGGCTTTGCTAGGTAGTGCCAAAGGGCCTATCTGGACAATGTCTCGATCACAGGAGGGAGAGCCTAAGGGGGTTGGGAGCCCACTGTCTTGGGGACACCCCTTCCCAGCCATTCCCCAATGCTAACCTGGGGGGAAGGGACAGGGGGGGACCGAGGGTCTCGCGAGGTCTCAGGCGGTGACAAGAGCTGGGGACAGAAATACACAGAGTCATGGCGGGGGGTGGGTGGTCACAGGAATCCCCCCAACACAACCTCACTGTTGGGGGTCGGAGAAACGCCGGATCTCTTCCTCCTCTCTGGTGTTTTCCGGGGGGAGGGGAGCAGTGAAATGGGGGCGGCCAGAAACATCAAATATGGAAGGAGCTTCCGGGGTGGCTGGGGTTGGGGGTAAGGGGAGAAGGGAGGAGGAAGAAGGCTGGGGAGTAAGGGGGAACACCTGTCAGGTGTCAGACTCAGGTGGCTGGTGAGGGAAGATGGAGAAGGGAGAGGTCATGGATCAGGTGGAGGACAAACCAGGAGGAAAGGTCTTGGGAGGAGAGCAATAGAGGAGTGAGGGTCATGGAGGAAGGAGGAGAAACTGAAAGTGAGGAAGGGCAGGGATGGGGAGAGGTCCAGGATTCAGTCAGACCCATCAGCTCCAGCCATTATTTGAGTTCAATGAATGGATTTTGGCATCAGAGGCAAGAGAAGCAGACTTCCCACCAGCCACCTCCTCCCTCAGCCCATCCTCACCCACAGTCCCAAATTCTCCCCACTCCCTCTGCCCCTCAGTCCCAAGGGGCCCATCCAGACCTGGGGGTGGGGGACAAAGGGTGGGGACAGGACTGGGTGCAAGCAGGAAGAGGGATGAGATGGGAGCAGGGAGGGGGCTGGTAATGAGATGAAAATGGGAGATGGTATGGAGAGGGGGTGGTTGCAACAAGGAGAGGTGGAGGGACAGAACAAGAGCCTGACAGTCCCCTCTGGGTTCCACCTGAACCCAGAAGCCTGGGTTCTCATCCAGTCTACTGTGTGAGCTGGGGTCAGCCATAGCCCTCCCTGAACTTCTATAGAACAAGGGGGCTTAGACAAGGCTATCTCCTGCAGCTTCCCAAGATCTGCTCCAGCATCCCCTTGGGCTATGGGCAGGGATGTAGGATGTATCACCTTGTATTTCTAAGGAAGATTCCATAATGTTTGTTGAATGAGTAAGAGATGGATCAAATCCCTTCAGGTGGCTCTCCATCACTTTTAAGATCAACCCAGGCTCCCTATGGACAAAAATACCCTCCTGATTCTTCTGCACAGACTGTCTGGCACCCCTCTCCCTTCAGCTGCTCAGCTCCTTCCTTCCTTGCTATTCCTCTAAAAAGCCAAGCTCATCACACCACAGGACATCAGGACCTTTGCACTTGCTGTTCCTTCTGCCTGGCTGGCCCTTTCACCTCAAAAAGCCCTTCCACACATCTGAAGTGGCCAGAGTGTTTTCTACTTCCTCCAACCAGGGTTCTGTTACAACTGTTCTATTCCACTGTTGTAACATAGCAGTGGCAACATCTTAGTAAAGCTTTATTTACAAAACAGCTGGCTGGAGGAGTTGTCCCATGGGCTGCAGTGTGGCAACCCATGTGATGGCAGATTCTTGCCCTGGACTGCACCCTCAATAATTAGTTGCTGAGCCTGACCTGTGGTGGCCCAGTGGGATAAGGCGTCAACCTAGAACACTGAGGTCGCTGGTTCGAGACCCTGGGCTTGTCTGGTCAAGGCACATATGGAAGTTGATGCTTCCTGCTCCTCACCTCTCTCTCTCCCTCTCCCTCCCTCTCCCTCTCTCTCCTCACTAAAAATTGAATAAATAAAGTCTTTAAAAAAATAATTAGTTGCTGAATGAATGAATGGATAGATAGATGCAAACAGTTAGGGTGGTTGTGAGGATTACAAAAGATACGTTAAGTCCTGGCATATGGTAAGTGCTTGGTTCTGTTTGCTGAATGATTCATTGACTAACAACTTTCTCTTCACTCTGTCCCTGCTCCCCCCGCAGGGCTGGACCCCAACCATTTCCCTCCTGTTCCCTGACTAGGCCTCCTTCCTTCCTCTCCATCCCCACAGCCCTGACTCAGGCTCAGGACCCAGGCATGACCTCCAGTCTCTCCCTCCAGTCTGTCCCCAAGGACCCAGAGCTGACCTGCTCTTCCCAGACCCCTGAATGGCTCCCTCAGCCTGGCCCTGCCTTCCTGCCTCACGGCTGTCTACCAGCCTAGTCTCCTCCTGGCTTTGCTTGCGCTTGTCACTCTGGTCACTACTGTCTAATGGGATCACTTCCTCGCTGGCAGTCAGGATAACTCTATCAGTTATCAATTCTTTCAGAAAGCCTTTCCTATCGCCTGACCAGGCGGTCGCGCAGTGGATGGAGCATCGGAATGGGATGCGGAAGACCCAGGTTAGAGACCCTGATCTCGCCAGCTTGAGCGTGGGCCCATCTGGCTTGGGCAAAAGCTCAGCTCCTCAGCTTGGACCCAAGGTCGCTGGCTCCAGCAAGGGGTGGCTCAGTCTGAAGAAGGCCCGCGGTCAAGGCACATGTGAGAAAGCAATCAATGAACAACTAAGGTGTTGTGACGGCAACGAAAAACTAATAATTGATGCTTCTCACCTCTCTCCGTTCCTGTCTGTCTGTCCCTATCTATCCTTCTCTCTGACTCTCTCTCTCTGTCCTTGTAAAAAGAAAAAAAAAAAAGAAGAAAGCCTTTCCTATCACTTCCTCCTACCTGGGGTGAGGGAGATGATAATGACCCTGTGCCACCTCCTTATCTGCACATTTCCTCAAACAGTGGCTTTCCTCACCATGTCTGCCCCTCCCACCAAACTGAGAGATCTGAAGAGGGGAGGGTCAATTCTGTGCACTGTTGAATTCTCCATGCAGGGCACCTGTGGGTGTTCTAGAAGATGGCCAATACAAGTGACTAATGAGTGGCTGAGTCTTTCTCATCCCATCTTGCACCCTAAAGAGTGTCCTGGGTATGCACTCCGTTTTCTTGTTTGAATATTTTTAAAAACCAAAAGGGGAGGCAGGGAGAGAGATGTCGATGGGGGTGAGGATGGGGTCAGTCGTGAGGGCAGGGAGAAAGGTCAGGCACATGGTGGGGAGGGTTAGGGTTAGTTCTAGGGGGTTAGTGAGTGGCAGGGCAAGTCCTGGGCAGGTGGGTGTAGGGTCAATGTCAGAACTGAAGGTTAATTAGAGGGAGCTCTTCACAGTGAAGGGGCAGGAGTCTCGGTCAGGGGGGCTGCATGTTCTCAGAGGGGTTAGTCAAGAGGGGGGTGTTCAGAGGACAGGGGTTACTTACCCCGGGGGGAGGGGGTTCGTCCACTAGGGGGATATCCAGGCCGCAGCGTTGGCGTTGAGGTCGGGCAAGAAGCTTGGGGGACCTGGCTTACGCCAGTCTGGGGGGGGCAGTGGGGGAGCACCAGTGGCTGGGGGTGGGGAAGAGGCCAGAGGGTCGGGGTGGGGGAAATGGAGATGGAATAAAGACAGGTGAAGGGTCAGTGGTGAGGAAACTTGGGGGAGGGGGTTCTGAGAGGGATGAGATTTGGGGCCAGGGGATGGGAGAAGGGAAGTCCAGCACCTCCTCCCTCATCCCCCTCTCCCCCCTCCCCTGAGGGAGGCGAGAGAGGGTGGGTCCCAGGGGCCAGTGGAGGGCACCTCACCTTTCCGGATGGAGCCATCAGGGGAAGGGGCGTAGTCAGTGAGGAGGAAACAGGCTCGGTCCCTGCTGTAGCGGCCCCGGCTCCCAGGAGTGATGGGGCTCTTGTCTTCCGGGGACATGGCAGGCTGGTCGATGGCCGGGCAGTCCTCATGGGCAAGCGCAGCTGCTGCTGGGTCCCCATTAGGGCGGGGGTCTGCACCCCCAGGGTCAGATAGAGATACAGCAAAGAGTGAGGTGTGGAAACTCATGTTGGGGGCAAGATTAGTAAGAAGCAGGTGTTGCAGACTTGGGTGTTGGAAGCAAATGTCTAAAGGGCAGGGTGTCAGAAGGTGAAAGGAAGGGCTCAACTGGGAGCAGGGTGTTAGGGGGAATGGCTGGTGGGTTTGGGGAGCAGGCCACTAGGAAAGGATGTTGGGTGTTGGGAAGGGCAAGACGGGAGAGGAGGGTGGTTAGGGGGGCGGTGTGGATGGAGGCAGCAGAGGGCGTTGAGTGCTAGGAAGTACTAGTCAGGCCAGGAGTTAAGTGCTGGGAGGCGCAGGCCTAGAGCATTTGGAGAGATGAAGGGAGACATGGGGAACATGTGGTTGGGAAGAAAGCTGGGAAGAGCATTGGGTGGGGCAGGTGGTTGAAGTGAACCCAGTGGGGCAGGCCTGGGGCAGGGCCTTGGGTTGGGGTAGACGGCTGGAGGATGTAGAGGGCTGGGAGGTGCTTGCTTAGGGATGGGTGTTGGGTGCTGGAAAGTACACAGTGGGAAAGGGTTAGAAGGTGACAGATGAGGGAGGGGGAGGTGGGGGTCCCCTAGGCTCTGACTAGAGCTATTTTTAATTGGTATGAAACTGGGTCAGTGGCTAAGGGAGCAAGATGGGGGCCGGGCAACCCAGCTCCCTTTCTTGACCTACTTAAGACATGGGGGTGGGGCCCACCAGCCTCTCCCTCCTCCCAGACTAACACCCCAATCACTGCCTCAGTGGTACAGACTCCCCTGGGGGGAAGGACACACATAGGCTCAGCCTACTGTCCTCCTATCTCCCTGGCTTCACCTCAGTCCTCTTGGCAACATCTCTCTGAACCACCCTCAGACCCCTCTCTGCAGAACCAGACTAGGCCCTGAGTCCCAAGTCACTGTCCTCTCACGTGGCCTTTTTAACCCTCTGGAACTGTCTCTCCTAGCCACTCTCTCACTCTTAGTTTTTAGTTTTAAGTCTTTTCCTCTCTTGTCTCAGTTATTAAAACCTGAACTCTCTGCTACTGACCCCCCAACCCGACCCCCCACCCCCACATCCTCTCTCTCCCTTCTCAGAGACAATCTCTTGGTTTCAAACTCTGGCCTTTGGAATCTTTTCTCAAGATTTTCTCTGGGAAGCTCAGATGCCACAACCATCTCTGACCTCTTGTCCCTGGCCAGCTGGTGATGCACATGGGAGACCCTCTCCCTGTGTCTTCTTGGTCTCCCTGAATACTACGCTTGCAAGTCTGTCTCTCCCAGAAACTGTCCTTCACATGAAATCTGTCCCTGTCATTATCTATTTCTGTGCCACTTCTTGGACCTCAGCAATTGCTATTCCCTTTTTTCTCCCCTCTCTGTTGCTGGCCACCCCATCTCCCCAAACCTCAGCATCTACCTCCTGCCCCCCTTGAAATCTCCCCACCGCCTCCCAGGCATCTCCGCCTGTACCCCCCACAACCCCCTCATTCCCCCTCCTCACCTGCCCGGTTGATCTCAATCACTTCTTCCTGAGCCAACGGGCAAGGCTCCCCAGGGGCTGGCAGAGGGGGCAGCCCCATGATCCCAAGTCCACCCGCTCCCCCCCTGAGCAGCCCAGGGTGCGTGTGGGGCCCCGGTGGGTAGGCGCCAGCCATAGTCACCCCCATGGAGGGTGGAGTGATGGGTGGTGGGGGGCTGATACCCCCACTGCCATGGTGAGGGTGGGGCGGGGGTGGTGGGGGCGGGTCCGGCTTGCAGTAGTTGGGTGACCCAGGCTGCGGGGGCCGGGGGATGTGTTTATTCTTCTTCTTGGGCAGCTTCTGCTTGGCCATGGCCAGAGAATAGTACATGCCAAAGTTGTTTACAATGACGGGCACAGGCATGGCGATGGTGAGCACCCCTGCTAGGGCACACAACGCCCCAACCAGCATCCCCGACCATGTCTTGGGGTACATGTCTCCATAGCCCAGGGTTGTCATGGTGACCACGGCCCACCAGAAGCCAATGGGGATGTTCTTGAAGTAGGTGTGATTGGAGCCCAGGATATCATCAGGGTCGGCACCAATGCGCTCAGCATAGTAGATCATGGTGGCAAAGATGAGCACGCCCAGCGCCAGGAAGATGATGAGCAGCAGGAACTCGTTGGTGCTGGCGCGGAGCGTGTGGCCCAGCACACGCAGCCCCACAAAGTGGCGCGTCAGCTTGAAGATGCGCAGGATACGCACAAAGCGAACAACCCGCAGGAAGCCCAGCACATCCTTGGCAGCCTTGGAGCTGAGGCCCGAGAGGCCCACCTCAAGATAGAAGGGCAGGATGGCCACACAGTCGATGATGTTGAGGCTGCTCTTGAGGAATTCCACCTTGTCCGGGCAGAAGGTGATGCGCATGAGGAACTCAAAAGTGAACCAGACCACACACACGCCCTCCACGTAAGTCAGGAAGGGCTCCGTCTCCACCTCCACATTGGTGATGTTCTCTGGTGGGGCTCCGGGGATTGGGGAGGCCTGCGTCACCGTCTTGTTGCTAATGTGGATGAAGCCCTCGTGGGTCTCCAGGCAGAAGGTGGTGATGGAGATGAGGATGAAGAAGAGGGAGGCGAAGGCCACATACTGCAGGGCAGGGTGGGAAAGAGAAGGCACAAGGGTGACCCAGGCATCTGGTCAACTAGCCATTTCCACAAGACCTTCCCAGTGGCTCCCATCCCAGCCCCAAATGCTTCCCTCTGATCCCCTTCTCACTAAAGCTAGCCGATGGGAAGGTAGAAGACCCGAAGCAGCTCTCCCCAAGCTCCAGAGATCTGGCCCCAGTGGCTGCAGCACATAGACAACTTCTGTCCTGCGAACAGCAATTTCTGGCCTTGTGCTCTGTCTCCTAGACCACTTCCCCTCACCCTCCTGTCCTCTGTGTCCTATCTCTGGGCTCTGCTATGGGACCCAGGAGGAGGATGGGAGACTAAGATCACACACGCTCTGTGTCTCAGAGGGTTTGGAGGTGGGGCTGGAGGTGAGAAAAGGGGCCCAAGGTGGGTGAGGAGTTAATTCAAGTTTGTACAGGACTGTTGTGAGGATTACATTAAATAAGTAGACAAAGGGCTTGGCTGCAGAAACAGTGGTTGGCCAGTGTCAGGAACTCAGGAAGGTCTAAGCTATTATGAGGGTATGGGGCATCAGTTAGTGGAGAGCAAGGTCAGGGCCTCAGAAAGGAATCAGGATTTAAAGACCTTGGTATCAAAGTCTGAGCCCCAGAAAAGTGAGAAGGCTGGGTGAGGCCATCGCCCAGAGAGCATGGGGCCTGGGGTAGATGAAGCCTGGGGTAGAACCACACAAGGGAGGAGGGGGTGTTAGGGCCCTGAACAGGGAAGGAAGTGAAATGTCAAGTCTCCAAAAAGGGAGAGGGATAGAGATGGGGAGAGGGGTTTTTAAGGCTCCCAAGGGGAAGGGAGGGTCAGGGTCTGGACCTGGGGAAATGAGGTGATTGAGGGCTAAAGAAGGGCGAGGGGGCCATTAGGAGATGCAGAGAATTAAGGATAGGGGCCTGCCTGATTATTTCAGGATGGGGAATGACCAGAGTCCTGCCAAACAACATTATGGGTTTTGATGACAGCCTTGAGGAAGGCCAGGGGTGGAGTCAAGATTTTGGAAAAGGCGATGGATCAAGCCTCTAGAGATGACAGTGGGTTTTATTAAATACGTAGAGGGGAAGCAGTGAGGTTAGTGCTTGGAGAGAGAAAGGAATTAATTAATGTTGAGGCAAAGAGGAGGCTTTAATCAGATGGATAGAGGAGGTGGAAGGGACTGGGGTGCAAAGTAGAGAGGGAGTCCAAAGTGAGGCTGTAGACAGGACCCTAAACCTTGGGGTGAACTGGGGGGTCGGCGCCCGCCTTCTCTGCCCCGCCCCCCTCTTCGTTTCTCCGCAGTGGTTTAAGAGGCCACAGGCGGCCGCAGAGCGCATGCCTGGAGCTTCCCCCGCCTGCTCCCAGCCGGGCGCACCGCGCCGGCTGCGGCACCGCAGTGGGGGTGGGCCCGCCGGACCCGGGGGCGGGGCGCGCGGCGGCCAGCACCGCGGACAGTTCCCCCGCCGCAGTGCGCAGCCGCAGCGGCTGGGAGTTGTTTTAACCGCTTCAGGGCCGCAACCAAGCTGGCTGCGCGCAGCCGCAGTGTCACCCTTTCACAGCGGGAGGCCGCGGGCCCGGAGCTAGATTAAACTCCTTCCCTCCCAGGATACAGAATGGAAGGTGGGCTCCGCCGCAGTGCGCAGCTGTAGAGGCTGGACAGCGTCGGGACTGGTTTAACCCCTTGCCCCGAGAAGGTTCAAAAGCAGGAGTAGGAGGAGGGCATGAAGTCCCTGTAAGAAGGAAAGGAGAGATTACCGGGAAGGGGAGCTGAGGGGGATAGGACCCGACCCTTCACTTTTTATTTTAGCCTCAGCTTGCAACTCTACCAAGCTATCTCACTTGGAGGCTGGAAAGTGATTTGCACGCCGTGGACACTCAAAAAATACCTCAAGCCTCACCTCAGCACCCTTAAATGGGGTCGCAAAAGGGAACGGTGACCCAGGCCATGGCGGGAAAAGGGCCATTCAGAAGCCTGAGGGGGCATCTAGGGCCATGTCCCTTCTGTACCTTGTCCTCCCCACCTCCCCCCACCCAACCCCAAATCTAGCCAACTCAGCGCTTCCTGGGGACCAAACTTTATGCGGTGCCTCCGGGGGCCCCCTCCCGCTTGCTCCCTCCCCCAGCGTGAATGCGGCACTGCGGCTCCGTGTCCTTCCGGGCTCAGGACGCGGCACGGTGGGGGGAGGGGGCCGAATGGGTTCCTCAGGGTGTTTGGGTCCCCAGGAGTCTAGGAGGGGTGCCTGGAGTCGCTATTCTTTCCATCTTTCTAATTCCCCCCCTCCCCCCGTTTTGAACTGCCCTCCTCCTCCCTTCCAACACAGCAGGAAGTTAGGAGGAGGAAGAGGTTCAAGGGAGAACTCGGAAGAAGGGTAGCTATTTGCCTAGAAAGTTATGAATGTTTGAAGTTAAAAAAGTTTTGGGAGGAAGATAAAGGGAGCTGGGGGATCTGTAATTTCAAGGGAGAGAGGGCCGGAGGGTGAACGCTCTTTGGCTCACCTTGGAGTCCGGGAGAAGCTAGGAGCTCAGTCAAGGCCTTTGGACTGAGTGTGGGAGGAGGCTTGGGAAAGGGGGTCAGGCGGAGCTGGGGGCCAGTGGAAAGATACCAAGACAGGGGAGAAAGAACTGGCAGCTATTTTGGGAAGGAAGTCTTTGGGCTGATAACTTGAGAATATTCCCAAGGATTAAGGTTAGGTAAAGTTCTGGAACAGGAAAACGTCATTTATTTACCTACTGGGAAAGGGGCTGGGAGGCTGGGGGTCAGAGGGCTTGTCCCAGAGAAAGGGGGTATGCTGTGCAATTTGAAGGATGGAAAGGAGAAACTGGGAGAATCTATAGGTGAGGAGGAAGCAATTCTGGAGAGCATATGGGAGGTTGTGAAAGGACAAGCATATAATGAGGGCTCAGGAGAAATTGAGGAGTGTGAAAGGCTCTGGGAAAGTCTGCAGCTTTATGGGGAAAGTCCTTGGGGTGGTAGTTGGCATGGAGAATGTAGGAAGCAATCTGAACACAGAGGGTTCCAGGAGGAATGATGTCCCAGGACAAGTTCAGAGAAGCCCAGAAGGCTCTGAAATTGGAGTGGGGGAAATCTTCTGAGACTCTGAGGGCAGAAGAAACGGGGGTTCAAAAATAGCCAGAACTCAAACTTGGAGGGCAGGTCAGGGAGAAGGGCAAAGGGGAAAGGAAGCAGGAAGCTGTTGGGAGAGCCTGAGGAACTGAGGGCTTGAGAGAAAGCTTGGGGTGGGGTATGCAGGGAGTGGGGAAAGGGAGGCAGTTTTCATGGGACTTGGGACACTTTGAGGAAAGGATGTCTTCTAAGGGTCTGGGATGGTCCAAGAAAATGAGGCCTGGGGAGGTGTCCTCAAAGGGTCTGAGGGGTGGCCAAGAGAGGTGAGGAGTTAGAGGGGTTCGGATGGCTGAGGGTTAAAGAGGTCTTCTGAGGATCTCCAAGGGATCCAGGAATGGCGGGGGTGAGGTTGTTCAGAAGAGCCCAGGAGGAAGTTTCTAAGGGTTTATCTAGGGTGACCTAGAGAAGTGGGGTGAAGTTTGAAGGGATATGGGTGGTCCTAAAAAGGTTGGAGAAAAGTCTTCTGAAGATCTGAGGATGGCCGGGAGAGGAGAGGGGGTGTTCCAAGTAGTGCGGAAGCCTCGGGGTTGGGGTGAGAGGCTCCTAAGAGACAGGGAGGCAGAGAGAGACCAGAAGAGGCTGGGATCGGCCACGGGATTCTGAGGGTTGGGAAGGGGAGCTCCTGAGGGTTTGGCAGTGTGTGGAGGAGAATAATAGGGGGGCTTCGACAGTGAGCTCACCCTGGCTGCCCGTGACGAGTAGGGGTCCTCGAAGAGCGCCCACACGCGAGGCTGCCAGCGGCGCCACCACGTGCCGCCTGCGCCGCCCGCGCCCCCTGGCGGTCCCCCGGCGCCGCCACCCGCGTCCTGGAAGCAAAGGCGCTTGAGTTCGCCGCCCGCGCCGTCCAGGCCACCGCCGCCCGCGCCCGCCTCGTCGTCCAGGCCCGCATCATGGGCTCCCGCGGCGTTGGCAGCGTTGGCGGCGCCCGCAGAGTCGGGCGCCTCAAAGGAGTCGAGCGCCTCCTCAGCATCGCGGTGCTGCCGGTAAGTCATCCAGCAGCAGGCCTCCACGTCGGTCTCGTCGATGCCCCAGAAGCCGAGCTCCTCCTCGAAGAGCGGCCCGCACACGTCGGCCGGGCAGTGCAGCTTGCCAGTGCGGTAGTAGTTGAGAACGTAGGCGAAGACACCCGGGTGCCGGTCGAAGAAGAACTCGTCAGTACCGGGGTCGTAATCGAAGCGTGCCGCCGCCTCAGGCTCCGTCAGGCCGGCCAGCCGCGTCCCCGGCAGGGTGCGCAGCGTCGACCGGTACGTCTCATGGCGCACGCCGCCCACGTTGATCACGATCTTGCCGCTGTCGCCACCGCCGCCGCCGTGCCGCCCCATGGCCGCCGCCGGCAGCCCGGGGCATGGCTCGGAGCGCCGGTCCCCGGGCCCGCGGTATGTCGGGGGACCCGCCGGGGACGCGGCAGGGCAGGGCTGAGCAGCCTGCTGCTGCTGCTGCAGCGGCGGTGGTGGCGGCGGCGGGGGCAGCGGCGGCGAGGAGTCCGGCGATTGCGGCGGCGGCGCCAGCTGCTGCTTGCTAGCCCCCTGGCGCCCGCGGAAGGAGGAGACGCAGACTGAGCTCAGCATTGGACGGGGGGCGGGGGCTTGAGGGGCGTGGGCTTGTTGGGCGGGGCTTCAGGGGCAGACACATAAACGATTGGGTGGGTAAATAACGATAATAAGGGGGCGTGGCATAAGTAGGAGAGTAACTGAAGTGATTGGCCTGTGGAGTAGTGGGGCGGAGTTGAAGCAGAGAGATGGGCTGGGACTCTAACACAGCCTAGCTGAACATGACAGGACCGCAGATGAAACACCCCGATTTGACCTTTCTGAGAGAAGGGGCGTGGTGAGGTGTTAAAGGAGGCGGGACGCGTCGCTAATGTCACCTGGCTTGGCAGCACAAGAAGGACGGCGGAGACGGGGTTAGATATAAGAATGAGATTTGATTAAACTGAAAAAAGGACAAAGCGAGGCAGAGAAAAGGGACTAGTCCAACTTAGAGGCATAACTGAGCGTGAGGGGCGGGGCTACAGTGGGGTAAACCATTCTGATTGGACAGAGGAGGAGCGCGGGCTCGGACCTAAAGAGCGGATAAGCAGGACCGGGTGAAGAACATGGAGACCGCGGGGTTGGGCTTCTACCAGGGTTTGGATAAGGAAGGGCGGATCTTAAGAACAGGCGGAGTCATAAAGTACTAGAATCAGTCTGATTGGTCTGGGAGAGGGGGCGGGACTAAACGAGGGCGGGAGCTGGAGAGCACGAAATGGTACTAGGCTGGACTAAAAGGTGACAGGGCAAGGGTTCCAGGGACTGAAACCCAGTGAGATGGGACGGAGATGAGTGAGGCCTGGAAAACAGCGTCTCACTAGGACCAGCGGTCGGGGCAAGGTAAAGAAAGGGTGGGGACGGGGCTGCAAGCTTGGTCTGATTAGACGGGGCTAGACCAGAATTAGTGTCAAAATGGGTGGGGTGGGACTGAAGGAGGTGGGTGGAGTCTACGAATGGTAGAAAACGTCTTGAATGAGCTATGAGAAGCGAGACTTAGGGAGGAGCGAGGCTTTAAAGGGCTTGAAAGCAACCAGGTTAGGCTGGGGCGGGGCAGGACTAAGAGAGGGTAAAAAGTGGGAGGTGGGGATTCTAAGGGACCTGCGAAGAGTACTAAGTTACCAGGCTGGGTGGAGGGTACGGGAGACCTGGAACGGGGAGTCTTGGGAACCAGAGAACCACCTGGGAGAGTGTCTTAAGGGTCAGTGGGGACCTAGAGGGCGGAACGAGAACTTCCAACTAGGGAGGGGAAAGGGACGAGGTCTAGATAACGGCAGACTGCAGACAGGAAATCCAAAAAATGGATGGAGCCCTATGGAAGGAAGAGGGGAGAAACCAAAGCGCCAGGAAGCATAGTCTATCGGGGGGGGGGGGCAATAGGAAATAGGACCGGTTGTGATATCAGAGTTCTGGTGGGAAGTGAGAGATGGAGAGTGGGGGGCGGGGCCAGACTAGGCCGATTGCCCCTTAGCGGGCCCGGCCCCGCCCCCTAGGCTGGCCTACTCGCCGGGTGGTAAAGCGCAAGTGCTGGGGCTGGGGCTTAGTGAGGTGCTGCCCCTGGGGCTGCGGCGGTAGGAGGTAGTGCAGGTGGGAGCGGTAGGGGCGGGTCAGGGGCTGCGGGCTTCTAGCTGCACGGTCCCTGGCCCGCCGCCTTCCTCTGCAGGTGCGGCGGCTGGTTGGTATCGCCTCCCCACCCAACCCCACTCCTACTACTACTGTTTCTTTTTATCTCCTTTCTCTGAGTATTTGTCCTCCCGTCTCTGCCCTCACCCCTCTGAGATTCTGGCCCCTCTTTTCTAAGTCTCCCTCCCTTTGGGTCGCTGTCCCATTGTTCTCTGAATCAGCCCCCCTCCTTCTGAGTCTTTGCCCCTCTTCTAAGCCTCAGTATCCTCTCCCACCACCGTGTCTAGGTACGCCCAACCCCAGTCTCTTTCTCTCGGTCTTTGTACCTTTTCCTCAGGAATTTCTTTCTCTCTAGGTCTCTGTCCCCCTCTTCCTCGGTCTCCGTCCCTCCTCTCTGTGTCTCTGTCCTACACTGCCCCCCCACCCCAGGCTTTGTTCTCCCATTCTCTGGATCTCTGCCCATTCATCTGGATCTGTCCCCCTCATTCTTGTTATCTGACCTCACTCCCTGTGTTTTCCCTTCCCCAACACTGCCTTTTCTTTCTGCCCTTTCTCTTTCTGTCCGTTCCCTCCACGGGTCTCTAACCCCCCACCCCCACCCTGGGTCTTTTTCTCCCCCTTGAGTCTCTCTCCCCCTCTCTCTGGGTCTCTGCTCGCACTTCTTTGGGACTGTGGCCCACTGTCCTTCAGTCTCTGCCCTGGCTCTGGATCTCTGTCCCTTTCTCTCACGCTCTACCCCATCATCCCCTCTAACCCCTATTCTGGCCAGGACTTCAGGCTGCGTCACTGCAGAGAGTCGCAGAGTGGTGCTTGTCCTGCAGACCAGACAGGTAGTTTCCGTCACCCCTCAGACCCCGGGCTCCCCATTTCCCCTGATGCAGTACCCTCTGGGAGTCCTCAAGCTCCCAGAGAGACCCAGGAAGACAGAGAAAAGACATCGGGGCTTCCTACTCCTCTCTGCCCCGAATTCTGTTGTATCCACGGGCAAAAGCAGAAAATCCTGAGGTGAGGGACTGGGCTTGGGTAGAGTGAGGTTCTAGAAAGTTAGGGGTGAGAGTGGAGGCTGGAGCAGGGGTTGGGTAGGTACTAGGGGCTGGGGCTAGGGTAAGGACTTTAGTCAGCCATCCATCCTTTTCCTCTCCTTGCCCTCCCTCCCCCAAACTTTTTTTTTTTTTCTTTTGACAGCAGCCAGGCACGGGATCAAGTTACCAAATCAGCGTTTTTGCAAAGGTCAGGTGTGGGAGAAGGTGCGGGCTGGAGTAGGGGTGGAGGACTGGATGGAGGAGGGTAAGGAATGAGAACCTGGATTAGAAACCATGGGAGGCAGGAGGAGGCTGCCTGCAAAGATTAAGAGGATGGTCCACCCTCCCTCAGGCCCTGGGAAATTGGATGCCGTCACTCCCTTGTTGCTCTCCCCAGGCCCCACCAGGGTATGTGGGGGATTTGTGAGCCTGGATTCTCCACCCCTGCGGGGTTGGATTGGGTTGGGGTACTCTGGAGGCTTAAAGAGGGCTCGAGTTACGGGACACCCAGCCCCTCAAACAGACCGGGGCAAGTGGACTCGATTTTTGGCGACTGACATCGGAGGGGGGAGGCCAATATCTGTCCATATCTTTAGATCATTCCCCCACCCCTCCTCCTTCCCAATCGATCCTTTCCCAGGTCCTCAGGACACAAAATTCCAAACTCCGACCTCTGTTATCCCCAGTGCCCGTTACTAAGTCTCCTTCCCCGTTCCCCAAGTCTTTCCCTTCCCCACTTCTGGGATCTGGGATCTTGTTCCTCCGCTTTATTCCTATCGGTTTCATAATCCAGGAAAGAAGGTCTCCCGGGCACTAAAGCTGAAATGTGGGGACTCTGCCCACGATCCTTGGTCCCCAGAGACCTACCAAAAACTGGCCCCCCAAGTATCGTTATTGAGGGGGAATCTCTCCGCTGTAATCTTTTGAGTCCCGGTATCCCGACTCCCCCGCCTCCACAACCTGGATTTGGACTGTCTTACCGCCCGCCCGGTCCCCTGAGCCTTCTACCCTTCCCTTGTACTCACCCCAAATCGAGGCGGGGCGGGGCTGGGGGAATCCGGGGCTGGCGATGGGGGAGGGGTGACTCAGCTCTGGGCAGCAAAAGGCTGCGGAGGGGGACAGTGACATCATCGCTGGAGGAGGGGCAGCACAGCTCCCCCCAACCCGGGGGCTGCAAGCCCCGCCTTTATGGCGGACCTAGGGGTCCTGGAACCCAAGAGGAGAAAGTAGGAACAGGAGATGAAGTCTGCGAGAATGATATCTCCTTCCCTTAGAACAAGAATTGGAAAACCCTTTACGATTTCAGCCAATCCTATTGCCACCTGTCACTGCCGTCGCGACCTGTCGCCTCCCACGCATGTTGTGTCTGCGCGGGTCCCCGCCTGGCAGTGAACACGGCCTGGACTACAACGTCCGTGATGCTCTGCGGTGCCGGGCACCTTTGACAAGAGGCCGTGTAGGCAAAGAGCTTGGGATTCGTAGTATAGTAGTATGAGTGAGCTCTGAAGAAAAGGAGCCATATCTTTATCCTTTCTTTCCTTAACTCCAGAAAGCCAGACACTAGTTTTTCTCTCCAAATATCACGCGCTTAAAAAAGAAGAAGCGACCCAGGTAGTTCAATGGAAATAGCGAATTTTTACTGACTTGGAGGGCCTTGGCTGTCATTTGATGCGTCTAACCAGGGCCTCATCCAGAGAAGTGCGCCTGCGCAGTTTCAGCCCCTCTCAGAGCACCGCTAGAACGAGCGCGCGCCAGCCCGACTCGGGCACCTTCTTTCAGGTTCCCGCGGTCGAAGACCGTCACGTAGCTGCGCAAGAAGACATCGCCGAGGATCCAGAGGGGCCCCGCGGGCGGAGGCATGTCCAGGGCCAGGAAACCGGACAAGCAGAGGCGGACGCCACCCCGAGTAACCTGCAAGATGACAAGCCGAGCCACTGGATGTCACGCCCACCGAGCCCGCTTCTTTGGGAGCTAAAGCTTCGCCCCGCCCACTACCTTGGGCACACACACAAAAGTGTTTCTGCAGCCTCTACTTGGTACTTGTGAGAATGAGGTCTCACTCCCACCACCACCCTCTCAAATCGCAACTTCTCGCGTCACTCTGACGTCTTTGTGACAGCTACCAACCTGGACGACGTAGTCCTGGGCAGTGAGGTTAAACCAGACCCCCCCGAGGCTGAAGGAGACTGGAGGAAGGGTTGAGATTCTCGAACACTCGATGATGTACTGAGGAAAAAGAGGAACAAGTGAAAATGAGGGATTCCTAGTCTGTCAGATTCCTTCCGTGGATCCCCAGTGCCATCCCTTACTGGGCAGCTAGGTATTCAGAACTTTGTGTGGTGGGTCCTGCTGTCTTCTCTAGCCTTCACACCTCTTCCTTCACCCTGTGTAATTGTCGTGACTTCCCCTTGGCTTCCATTTGATCAAACCCTCTTTTCCTCTATCTAATTGCAGATCAAAAACTGGTGGCCTGTTTGGGAGCCCACATATGTATTTAATTCATCTTACGCTGTCTAAAATGTTTTAAAAATTCATTACCAACTGCGTGCTATGGTGATACAGCTTGTATCCTGTGAAGTCTGCTGCTGTGCAACGTTATACAAGTTACTTAACTTCTCTGTACCTCAGTTTCCGATCTGAAAATGTAGATGATGATAATACTTACATAGCGATGTTGTGTGAGAAAGAAATGAGTTAGTTAGTTTGGGAAAGTGCCTGACACATAGTAAGTGCTGTTATTATTTACCAACCAGGGGCTTTCAAATAGTGTTTTCGGGTTTTTCCAACAAACCAGATCTGCCTTTGCCCACATAGCAGTATTTGGGCTTACTTGGCTAGAGGTGAGTATCTGAGAGCTACCCTTTTAAGATTGATGGGGTATGTGCTCTCCAGTTTATCTCGATTCCCACCACTCCCAAGGTCCTAACTATACAATATCAGACTATCATTAATAACCTAATAAGTTTATCTTCTTCAAAAACCAACAGTAATGACCTTGTTGGGAAGGCAAGGTTGAATTAGAGAGTTTAACACTCTGGACAGGAGAGAGAGTAACAGCAACAGATGGGTATCAAAGCATTGTTCAAAGCACTTTAAATAGAATAATTGACCTGGTCCTCGCAACACACCTAAGAGGTGAGTATTAGTAATCCTATTTTAGAGATTAGGAAACTGAGGCCAGGGAATGTTAAGTGATGTGTCTAAGGTACCACAGCCAGCTAGTGAATGGCAGAGCTGGATTCCATCCTGGGCAGCCCACGGTCAGAACCGCTGTGATCTATCCAGTGACTTTGGCTCATTACAGGCCTAAGTATGTCCTAGGCATTTGACCTGAAACTTCAGGAACTGAGTGTTCTCCACCCTCTCAGAAGCGCCAAAGAGCACAGTGCTGGAGTCACAGACATTCAGACCGGGGAGGACGCTGCAGGGCCTGAGATGGAAATGCGTGGCAGCTCTTAGGTTGTATCAAACCCCACTCCATGCTCGAAACACCCTCCTGTTGCTCCTTCCTGCCTCTGGCTGCTCCTGCCCTGTCTCTCCTTGTCACTCTACCTAGGTGTCTTTTGAGGATGTCCCTGGGACCTCCCTCTTCTCTTTCAGGGAGAGCTTACCTCTCCACGGCTGCAATTACTGTCTCAGAACTGATGGCCCCTAAATATGATGTCTGAGCTTCTTCCACACCTCCCCCAGATGTCCCCAGGCCCCCTAACCTTCTCACTCCCATTAGTCCTGAACAGACCTGTGTCATCATCACCTCCCATCCACTGAATCACTCAGTATAGACACTTGGGAGGTGACCGTGCTTTCTTTCACTCCCCCAGCAACACACAAGGTCCAGTGTGTTCTGTCCTGGAATACCTCCTGGCCACCTGATTCCCAAACTTAGACTTCACCATCCTGCTTAGGTTCTGCCATTAAACCCACATCAACCTCCCCCACCCTTCCCTACCAAACACTGGGTCCTCACCTCCCCAAACAATAGGGGGATTCCCCCAATGGCTTTTTGCAGGGCTCGGATCTCCTCACTGGGTCCCGTGATGAGAGATGTGCCTGTGTCCAGAATGGCAGCACAGCCCTGGGCACAAAGAGTCAGCCTTGTGCCCACCTTCACACTGTGATTTAGAAGAGTGCAGCCATTAGAGCCAGTGTCGTAAGAGTCCCGGCCAGTGGCCCCACGCCCTGCCTCCTCCCTCAGACCCAGGAGTCCAAGCCTCCAGCTCCCTTCCCGACAGGACACTGGAGCTCAGTCTCCAGCTGACCTAGGAGGTCAGGTCCCTCACCGCTCCATGTGGACCTGCCAGTAGGCGGGGACAGTGACTGGCACATAGGTGAGGGGTGGTATGTAATGTGCTGGATCTGAGCCACCTAGAACCAGCTCTCCTCCATCAACCGCTTCAGGGTCCCTGCAGAGACAGAATGTTGTCAGTGTCATCACGGTTTGCCCTGCCAGCCTCAAGAGTGACCAAGGGAGGCACTTCTGCCAATGGGTTGGTTTCTGGGTTCTAGATGGGGTAGTGAGATGCAAGCAGGACCTAGATACTAGGACCGGAAACAAGGCAAGAAGGGGAAAGAAATGTAGTGATTAGAATTTTATGGTCTTGGAAGCTTCCTGGAATGGGAGTGGGACTTCCTGATTTGGCTGTGGAAGGTATAGCTTTTTTTTCTTTTTGGAGGTAAATTTTAATGAGTTTATTTGAGCCAAAATTGATGACAGACATATGCCAGGGAGCAAGATCTCAAGTGTTCCTTCTGCGCAGAGGTGGATTAAGGTCAGTTGAGGCCCTGGGCACAGAAGAAAATATTGGGCCCAATGAAGGCCTCCCCCTTCATTATAAAAACGTGTTTTGCGGGACCCTTCAGAAATAGGGACCCAGGATGCCCCTGGTGCGCCTGCGGTTAAATCTGCCTCTGCTTTTGGGGGGAACGTTTAAGTGGAGCATTGGAGTTTCCTGCTTGGCTCTGGAAGACGTATGTGATTGTGTAGGAGTGAGGTGGTTTCCTAGTGGATAAGGGGACTTGGAATTAATGTCTTGTAATTCAGAGTCCATAAACTTCCTAAGTTGGCCGAGAATGATGGGAATAGAAGGCAGGGCTTTCTGGTAGTGTGGGAGGGCAGGACCTACTAAGAGGTGGGTGGGGCTTCCTGAGTGGGTTGGACATCAGAATACCCTAATGGGCATAGGATTTTCTACCTGTGGGGAATGGGTGTCTGGGAGGGAAGGCGGAGACTTCCTGGGGGAAGGGGTGGGACTTTCTGAGTATGAAGTTGAACTTCCTGTAAGGTGAGGGGGACTTTTTATTTTTTTAATGACTTTATTTACTCATTTTTAGAGAGAGAGAGAGAGAGAAGGGGGGAGGAGCAAGAAGCATCAACTCCCACATGTGCCTTGACCAGGCAAGTCCAGGGCTTCAAACCAGCGACCTCAGCATTCCAGGTCAACACTTTATCCACTGCGCCACCACAGGTCAGGCGAGGGGGACTTTTTGGATTAAAATGGGCAATTCCTGACTGCTGGTGTGTTTTCCCAAATGGAATTTGGGCTTTATGTTGTAGAGGAATTCTTAATGAGTATTTGATTGAGTAGGGCATGGAGTGTCCTGATATGAGTAGGAACCAAAGTTTAACTGGTGGTGCGTTTCTTCAGTATATCTTAAGGTGTTGTTTAGTGAGTGGGACTTATAAATAGGGTTCAGGTGTTTCTTATATTGGGTAGATGAACTTCCTGTGTTGGGTGGATGACTTCCTAAATAGAGAGGAGCTCAGTGGTTTCCTGAATGGAGAGTGGGACTTCCTTTATTGGGACTTCCTGAGGTGGGCAGGGCTTCCTCCCTGGGGCTAGGACACTGAGGAAGGTAAACCCACCCCACCCCCTTACCTGTTGAGGTAGAAGGAAAAGACAGGCTTATCCAGTAGACCTTGGTCCACCAGTGAATCCAGTGGGGGCCGAACTTCATCCACGGCCAGAATGGGAAAACCGAGGCCCAGTACCCCATCAAAGTGGGCAAAAAGGAAGACCAGGCTGGGCTCCCACAGAGCCTCCCCGAAAACCACAGAGGTACCTGTGATTCCCCCAATCTAGGGGAAGATTCAAATGGGGCTCATGACGTTTCCTACATATCCCTGAGAGGTTCCCAACCAAGGCCCGTATCCCAGCTCTGGGGACATCTGAAAGCAATTCCCAACTCTCTAGGGAGCCTCACCTTCCCACTTAAGGGTCCCAGCCCTTTTACTCAGGAAGCCCACCTCCACACTTGGAAAGCTTCACCCATTTTCCCAGGAAGCCCAGCCTTAAGGCCCTCCCTAAGCCAGATCATCTTAGACATAGGTGTTCTCCCAGGGTCAAGCCTTCCTGGGGTCAAAGGTCACCCACAGTCAGCTTGTCCTCACTGAGGACGCCGCTCAGCCGCCCCTTTCCATATTGAATAGCAAACTTAGTCCCATTGGTCTTGAAGGAGCTGGAGGCTTTGGAGTCGAAGCGGTGGTGGAACCCTAGGTCAGAAGATCAGAGAGCTGTCACTGGGGGAGCAGAGTCCCCCTTGTGAGGGCATGTCAGAAGAGAAGGGCTCATCAAAATCCCTCAGAAGCTAAAGCCTAGTCCTCCCTTCTCCCTTTAACCCTACTCAGCCTTTTCCTCCCTGTGAAAGCTCACAGCAGGGCAGACTCAAGAAGTGGCATCTCTTGGATGGCACCCAGAGATTGGAGGAGCCAGTGTCAAAGACGACAGAGAAGTTTTGTGGGGGTGTCCCCAGCCCAATATTTCCATAATACTGGACCTGATGGCAAAAAAAGAGAGAGAGAGAGAGAGGGTGAATAAAGCACTTGACTTGAAGGTAGGAGGGTGGGGCTTTGTGGGGCTGTGACTCACGCTCATGAAATTGGAGAGGGGCACGAAGGGTTTGCCCCCAGGAGATGGGGCCCCCCACCTGAGGGGCTCTTTTGAGTTCTCCCATCCCCTCAGTGGGTTCAGAGTCCTGTGTCCAGTGTAGACTCGACGAAGAGGGATCCTGTAGGGAGAAGGGTACTGAAAGCGAGAAACTGCCCTCCTGTGGGCCCTCTATCACAGTCTTCCCCAAACGGACTATAATGACCAAGCAAACATTGTCATGGCCCTGCGTACAGTCAGTCATTGCCAGAAGTCCTACTGAACACCGTGGCAGGTGATACATTTCCCCAAGACTACAAGAGCAAACTAACCAAAACAAACCTTTCCCAAAAGCTTTCAGGAAGAGACATTCCAAATAACATAGAATGAGCTATTTCCGGGGAATGGACACTCACAAAGTTTTCCAAAGAACCTAACCTAAAGTTAACCTTTGCAAAAAACCCATGCATGCTTTAGCTCATGATATTGGAGAATTTCTTCTACCATTGGGGGAGAATATAAGCACCAAATTCCAATTTCACTTTGTACATTTTATTTATTTATTTAAGAGAGAGAGAGAAACATTGATTTGTTGTTCCACCCATTCATGCATTCATTGGTTGACTCGTATATGCCCTGACCCGGTATCGAACCCGCAACTGTCCAGTGGTCAGCAAACTCATTAGTCAACAGAACCAAATATCAATAGTATAGCGATTGAAATTTCTTTTGAGAGCCAAATTTTTAAAACTTAAACTATGTAGGTAGGTACATTCCTTATCGAGGTAGCGCCCACATGTGGTATTCTCAAGGGGCCACACTCAAGGGGCCAAAGAGCCGCATGTAACTCGTGAGCTGTGGTTTGCTGACAACGGCACCAACTGAACTACCCAGCCAGTGCCCCAATCTCACACTGTACACTAAAGTACATATAAAATATATCAAAGACAATGTGAAATGTAAAATTGTTAGAGCACTAGAAGGAAGTTAAATGTTTCAATAACTCTGAAAAGAGAAAGGCTTTTCTAAGCGTGATACCTCAATCAAAAATCATGGGAATATTCATGAGTGTGACTCTGAAATTGTAAGCCTCTGTACTCCCTTCCCTCAACACAGAAGACTATAAATAAAATTAAAAGACAAAAAAAAATCTAGGGGAAATAATTACAAGCTGTAAGTCCAAGAATTAATATCTCTAATATGCAAGGAGCTTCTACAAATAACCAATCCATTGTTGGGAGACAAGTTTCCATGGCTCTCACATTTCTGCAGAGACATAGACTGCCTTTGTTCAGACTGTCCTGTCTAGGATTTTGTTTAGTGAACAGTCTTAGAAGAGAGATAGTGCCCTCCCCACTTCCCAGCCCCATGCCAAAGGGCAGGAAGATTTATGATCCATTATAAAAATTGGAACAAGTGGTGGTGCAGTGGATAGAGCATCGGACTGGGACACAGAGAACCCAGGTTCGAAACCCGACGTCACTGCCTTGAGCACGGACGGGCTCATCCTGCCCAAGTGCCAGCTCACCAGCTTTTGTGTGGGCTCATAGGCTTGAGCGCAGGGTCTCTGGCTTGAGTGTGGGATCATAGACATGACCCCATGGTCGCTGACTTGAACCCAAGGTTGCTGGTTTGAGCAAGGGATCACTTGGTTTGCTGTAGCCCCGCCCCCCAGGTCAAGGCACATATGAGAAAGCAATCAATGAACAACTAAGGTGCCGCAAGGAAGAATTGATGCTTCTGATTTCTCTCCCTTCCTGTCTGTCTGTCCCTCTCTATGTCTCTGTGAAAAAAAAAAAAATTCAGGTTCCTTAAGCTTAGGGTTCCTCTGCTGTAATGCGCCTCATGGCATGTGTAGCTGTCACCTGGCTCTCTTCATTTCCCTCTGTGGGACCTGGGGCTCAGACAACTAACACAAATGCTGATATTGTGGCTACTACAGTTGCTGGGAGTAACAAACTTGTCTTTTGTTTCTGATTTGGGAGTCTTGTGTCTTCTAAGCAGCCATGGAACTGTATCAGACTAACTTCAAAGGTTTTTGGATTTTTTGTTTTTGTTTTTAGAGAGAGACAGGAAGGGAGAGAGAGGAAGAAGAGAAATGAGAGGCATCAACTTATAATTGCTTCTCATACATGCCTTGACAAGGGAGAGGTGGGGGCTCAAGTTGAGCCAGTGACCCCTTGCTCAAGCCAGCAACCTTTGGGCTGAAGCCAGCAACCTTGGGCTTTAAGCCAGCGACCTCTGGGTTCAATCTGGCGAGCTAGCAGCCCCCTACTCAAGCCAGTGACCTCGGGGTTTTGAACTGGTAACCTCAGCATCCCAGGTTGACACTATCCACTGCACCACCACCCATCAGGCCACAGTTCTTGACATTCAGTAGGAAAATGGGCAAAGGACATAAGCAAAATGTCCTTTGCAAAAGATATATAAAAAGCTTGTAGCCCTGACAGGTAATTTGCAAAAGATATATAAAAAGTTTGTAGCCCTGACTGGATAGCTCGGTTGGCTCGAGCATCGTGCTGAAGCACAGAGGTTGTCAGTTCGATTCCCGGTCAGGGCACATACAGGAACAGATCAATGTTCCTGTTATCTCTGTCTCTCTCTTTCTCTCCTTTCCTCTCTCTCTCAAATCAATAAAATAAACATTAAAAAAAAAAAAGGAGCGTCCTGACCTGTGGTGGTGCAGTGGATAAAGCGACGACCTGGAATGCTGAGGTTGCCGGTTCAAAACCCTGCACTTGCGTGGTCAAGGCACATATGGGATTGATGCTTACTGCTCCTCTCCCCTTTCTCTTTCCCTCTCTCTCTCTCTCTCTCTCCCCTCTCTAAAATGAATAAATAAAAAAATTTTTTTTTAAAAAAGAGCTTGTAAGCACATGGAAAACTGTTTAACCCCCATAGTCGTCAAAGAAAAATACACATGACAAGAGTGAGAGAGCCTTTTTCACCATGAAGATTGGCAAAAAAACTAGAAACACTGTTGCCTGGGAGTATAAATTGGTGTGAGCTTTCTGAAGGGTGGCTTGGTAACAGATCATCGGCTTTAAAATTTACCCACCTTTTAATCCAACTCAATTTCATTCTAGAAATTTCATCTCCAGATCATGCAACAAGAGTGCTAAGATGTGTTTATGAGGACATGTCTAATTTTGAGATCTGGAGACCAGACCACCACTGCTCTGCTATGGAACGTGTATAAAACAGAACCCGTTCAAATGCTGAAAAGGAGCAAGGAGCTCCCTATGTCAGTGGTCCTCAAACTTGAGCATGAAGCAGAGTCACCTGGAAGAGGGTTGATGGCAAACATTTTTTTTAAAATTTGATTTTAGAGAAAGAGGATCGGGGAGAGAGAAAAACAGGAACATAGATCTGTTCCTGTATGTGACTTGACTAGGGATCAAACCAACAACCTTTGAGCTTCCGGATGAAGCTCTAACCAGCTGAGCCATCTGGCCAGGGTGGCAAACTTTTCGTAAAGGCTTTTCAGGCCTTGTGTTGCAGCCCGGTGTTCTGTCAGCTTAACATGAAAGCAGCCATGGACAACAAATGTGTCCATGAGTGAACGTGGCTGGGTTCCACTCAACTTCATTTGCTAAAAGAGGTGGCAGGCTGGATTCGGCCCTTGAGCTGAGTACTTGCCAACCCCAGACCTAGAAGACTGGTTAGAAATCAAAACACTTAGGATCTGATCGAGCGGATCTGGAAGGGAGTCAATAATTTGCTTTTCTAACAAGTTCCTGAGCCATGCATTGCTCTTGGTCCTGGGACAACACTCAGAGAATCACTCTTGACAGACTTGGGCAAGGCAATAATGGCCATGATCTATTAGGTAACAAGCAGGTTAGCAAACCTCATGTCCAGTGATACACTTTGTACCTGCCTGTAGTCACTCCTTGGAACCCTCCCCACCACTCAGCCTTTGAGAGACTCAGGCATGTGAAGTGGGTAAACTTTCCTGGAAGAGTGTGCCCCCAAACCCCCCAGAGTTTCAGCCGCTGGGGAGAAGAGTGGAGAGGAAGGGAAGGATTGGGGTAGACACCAGCCAGATGAGGGTGGGTCATTGGAGCCCCCCAAACTGGATTTATTTAGACCTAAACAGTTTGGTAGATGCGGCGAATCTGAAGGAGTTTCAGCTTACATGTCACAGACCTGGGTCTCCATGATCTTGATCTCTTGATGGGGGGAGGCATGTCACATGTCTGGGGACCCCTGGGGTTCTCCCCAAAACATGCATCTAGAGGAGGGATAGGAGTCCCTGATCAAGGGCCTTGGAGTTGGAGGACCTTGGGCTAGAAGGGCTGGGGTCCTAAGAGAGAGCAGGGTAGGGCCCTCAGGGGAGAAAACCCAGTCTGGAGCCCTGGAAGCCAAGAGATAGCAGTCGGGGTCCTCAGGCGCTGGGGTTGACCGTCACTGAGCTAGGGAGCCCCGGACAAGAAGGGGAGAGTCCATTCCAGGTTTGGGGGTGGGGGATCCCCGGTACCGGATCAGCGTGGCCCCTACGGGCTCCACGGCCAACAGCGGCGGCAGCAGCAGCAGCAACAGCGACGGCAGAGTCATCTCTGGGGACCGGGTGTGGGCCCAACCGTCCCGCAGCTCGCTTTTCTTTCCCCCGAGACTCCGCCCTGTTCATCGCCCACCTCCAGGTTTCGGAGGTGACCGCAACCTGAAGTTTCCTGGTGGGTGACGCGGGCTGGGGGTGGGGGTTGGGAGGTGGGGAGGAGCCTTTGGTACTTTTGAAAGGGTGTGCGCAGTAATTTCGGAGGGTTGCAGAAGTACCACCCTGTATCAGCGCGGCGCCTTGCTGCCCACTTTGGTGGTGGTGATGACGGGGATCTCCTGCGGCCCCTAGCCCCGTCTTTTACTTACTCTGGCATTTGCTTATAAATTTCACTTCCTTTTTCTAAGACTTATTAACCACAAGGGTTTTCTTGAGCAAGCTTAGAGTGTGGGCAAAAGGCCTGGGGGAAGGGAACGAGGGCCAAAGCAGACGCCCTCCTTCCCATATTAGTTGGGACCGCGAGCGTGTCAGGATCCCCGACTCTGTTTTATTAGAGAAATACTGAAACACAAATAAAAACCTACTATAGTCCCACCACCATCGAAAAGGCATATATATATACCTTGGCCAGTTAGCTCAGTCTATTCCAGTTCGCTCAGTCTATTAGAGCGCCACTCAAACACCAAGGTTTCGTGTTTGATCCCGCGTCAGGGCACATACAGAAAGCGACCAGTGAATGCACAACGAAGTAAAACAACAAATGAATGCTCTCTCTGTGTTTCTCTAAAATCAATCAATTAAAGGATTAATTTTAAAGAAAGCATAAAAAAAACAAAAGCCTGACCTGTGCTGGCGCAGTGGATTAAGCATCTGAAACACCGAGGTGACTGGTTCAAAACTCCAGGCTTGCCGGGTCAAAGCACATATGGGAGTTGATGCTTCCTGCTCCACCCTATCCCTTTTCTCCCTCTTCTCTAAAATGAATAAATTAAAAAATCTTTTACAGGCCTGACCTGTGGTGGCGCAGTGGATAAAGCGTCGACCTGGGAACACTGAGGTCGCCAGTTCAAAACCCTGCACTGGTCTGGTCAAGGCACACATGGGAGTTGATGCTTCCAGCTCCTCCCCCCTTTCTCTCTCTCTCTCTCTCACTCTGTGTCTCCTCTCTAAAATGAATAAAATTTAAAAAAAAATCTTTTACAAAAAGTAAAAGAAATATTAGATATAAGCCCTGGCCATGTAGTTCAGTTGGTTAGACCATCTTTCCCATATGCCAAAGTTGTGAGTTCAATCCCCAGTCAGGGCACAAACAGGTCAACCAATAAATGCATAAATAAGTGGAACAACAAAACTCTCTCTCTCCCTCTCTCTCTCTTCCTTCCTCTTTCTCTGAAAATCAATTTTAAAAATTAGATGTAATTTTCATATGGCAAAATGCACACATCTTAAGTGCAGAGAACTATGGCTTTATTTCTTTTCCCAGACATATTATTATAAAGATTTGTGGAGCATATAGCAAAATTGAAAGAATTATATAATGAACCCATTCTAGATTCTGCAATTAACATGTTGTGCTGGGTTTTTTTCAGTACATATCTGTTCGTGGTCCATCCCTCCCTCCATCCAGCAACCTGTTTTTTTTCTTTTTATTTTATTCATTTTAGAGAGGAGACACAGAGTGAGAGAGAAAGAGAGAAAGGGGGGAGGAGCTGGAAGCATCAACTCCCATATGTGCCTTGACCAGACCAGTGCAGGGTTTTGAACTGGCGACCTCAGTGTTCCCAGGTCGTTGCTTTCTCCACTGCGCCACCACAGGCCAGGTGCAACCTGTTTTTAATATATCTTATATTTCAAGCCAGTTGTCAACATCACACTCTTCACTCCTTAACACTTGAGCATTCACATGATCACCTTAATGGATTTTTATGTATATACTCCAGTAACCACCACCCAGATCCAAATATAGAACCTTTCCATCTCCCCAGAAGTTTCTCTGTCACTGTCTCCCAGTCAGTGTCCCCCAAGGTAACTTCTATGTAACTTCTATGGCCACAGATTAGTTTTACCTGTTCTTGAATGTCACACTAAATGAATTACATTAATTCTTAGGTGCCCATTTTTATTATTATTTTTTTTATTTATCATTTTTTTAGAGAGCAGAGAGAGAGAGAGAAAGGGGGGAGGAGCAGAAAGCATCAACTCCCATATGTGCCTTGACCAGAAAAGTGCAGGGTCTTGAACCGGCAACCTCAAGCATTGCAGGTCCATGCTTCATCCACTGCGCCACCACAGGTCAGGCTGGTGTCCAATTTTTTAAAAATTATTTATTAATTTTAGAGCTAGAGGAAGAAAGAGAGAGACAGAAACATTGATCTGTTCCTTATGTGCCCTGGCTGGGTCACGAACCACCAACCTTTGTGTATTAGGAAGCTCTAACCAACTCAGCTATTCTGCCAGGGCTGGTGTTCAATTTTTATGGCTAATATTATGTCTTTGCAAGTATTTAAAAGTCAGACCATATAGATTTACCTCATTCTTTTATTTTGGCCAAACATTTAGTTATGAAAAACTTCAAACATACAGCAAAACTGAAAGGATTTCACCATGAATACTCATGTGCCCACCACCTACACTCTGCCATTAACATTTTTCTGTGTTTGTATTATATTTCTTCCCACCTCTTTAGCCCAGTAGTTCTCAACTGGAGAGCTCTTTTCTCTCCAGTGCATATTTGGGTCTGTCACAACTGGAATCTGTGCTATTGGCATCTAGTGGATAATGGCTAAGGAAGTTGCTAAACTGTCGCAGCGATAATGAACTACTCAGAGACAAGATGACGTGCTCCAAGGGGCTGAGGGGCAGCAATCGCCCCGGTCAGCAGACCGAAGGACTGAAGCCCCGTTCCCAGCCTTACTCAGATATTTATTAGCCAGTACAAATAAGTCAATGAAGCCTGACCAGGTGGTGGCACAGTGGATAGAGCGTCAGACTGGGATGCAGAAGGACCCAGGTTCGAGATCCCGAGGTAGCCAGCTTGAGTGCGGGCTCATCTGGTTTGAGCAAAAGCTCACCAGCTTGGACCCAAGGTTGCTGGCTCCAGCAAGAGGTTACTCAGTCTGCTGAAGGCCCGCCGTCAAGGCACATATGAGAAAGCAATCAATGAACAACTAAGATGTCGCAACGGCAACAAAAACTGATGATTGATGCTTCTCATCTCTCTCCTTTCCTGTCTGTCTGTCCCTATCTAACCCTCTCTCTGACTCTGTCGCTGTAAAAAACAACAACAACAAAAAAAACCCCACAAAACTCAAGGAAGCACACAGCAGAAGTTTTCAGGGCGTGAAGTAAAGAACAAGCAACATGCTGACTTCTAATCTCTGTTCTGAGAGCCTAAACATTCCTTGTTGCTGAATCTTATCCTGCTATTTTGCTGTTTCCAACATGCACTGTTTCCACTCTATATGGTCTGACTTTTAAATACTTGCAAAGACATAATATATGGGTCAGAAAGGTCCCTGGACTCTCATCCACTCAGGGTATTCGCCCTAGGGCACCTCAATGTCTCTAACTGTTAACCTAACTGCATATTTTCATAGCATATTCTTACACTAAGCATCCTAAAATACACAAGACAGCCCTCCCAACAAAGATGTATCTAGCCCCAAATGTCAGCAATATCAAGGTTCAGAGACCCTGCTCTATCCATTCCTCCATCCATTTTATTTTCTTGATTTACTTTTTTTTTTTAATTAAAGTGAGATGAAAGAGATAGTGAGGCTGACTCCCACATGCGCCCCAACTGGGATCCATTCAGCAACCCCATCTTGGGGCCGATGCTTGAATCAACTGAGCTATTTTTAGCACCTGAGACTGACGTGCTTGGACCAACCGAGCTATCCTCAGTGCCTGGCTGACACTCCGATCAATCAAGCTGGCTGCAGGAGGGGAAGAGGGAGAGGGAAGAGGAGAGAAGCTGATGATCACTTCTCCTGTGTGCTCTGATCAGAAATCAAACCTGGATGTACATACGCTGGGCCGACACTCTATCCAATGAGCAACCAGTCAGGGCTCATTTTCTTGATTTCCAATTCAATTTCAGACATCAGTATCCTTTATCCCTTATCCTTCAGTATACCTCATTCTTTAAACAGCTACATAGTATTCCGGAATATAAATGTAACACTATTTTTATAAGCTATGCCCTTTGCAAATTGTTCCTCTTTTCAATATTATAAACAGTATATGTATTTTTCTGCGTACTTGCTTCATAACATGTGTGTCAGTTTCTAGACCCATAATCACTCCAGCAACGACTGGATGTAAGTTGTGGATTTTATATGTATTGCTTTAATCCTTCCAGAGAGCTCATAATGATGTAGGCTTCCAACAGCAGAGGCAAAGGCAATCCCAATTTCCTGACAGTATCACAAATGCTACATGTTATCTGATGGGTTAAAAAAGTGCTTTTTCAGCCTGACCAGGCGGTGGCGCAGTGGATAGAGCGTCGGACTGGGATGCAGAAGACCCAGGTTCGAGACCCCGAGCTCACCAGCTTGAGCGCGGGGCCCGTCTGGCTTGAGCAAAAGCTCACCAGCTTGGACCCAAGGTCGCTGGCTCCAGCAAGGGGTTGCTCGGTCTGCTGAAGGCCTGCGGTCAAGGCACATGTGAGAAAGCAGTCAATGAACAACTAAGGTGTTGCGATGGCAATTAAAAACTAACGATTGATGCTTCTCACCTCTCTCCGCTCCTGTCTGTCTATCCCTCTCTCTCTCTCTCTGACCCTGTAAAAAAAAAAAAAAGCTTTTTTATTGTTTTTGAAATGTTCATTGCCCTGACTACTAATGCTGTTGAGCATTTCTCTCTTTTTTGCCATTTGTACTTATTCCTTTAGGAATATCTTTTAATTTTTTTAATTGATTGATTTTTAGTGAGGGAAGAAGGAAAAAAGAGAGAGAGAGAGAGAGAGGAACATCAATCTGTTCCTGTGTGTGTCCTGACGGGGGATCAAACTGGCAACCTCTATGCTTCTGGACCATGTTCTAACCAACTGAGCTATTCGGCCAGGGCTATCTTTTACATGCATACATACAAACACACATAACCACACGCCAAACACACTTTGAAGCTTATTTATTTATTTAATTAATTTTAGAGAGAGAGGAAGGGAGAGAAGGAGAGAGAGAGAAGCATCAACTCATTGTTCCACCTAGTTGTGCCATTGATTGCTTCTCACATGTGCCCTGACTGGGGCTTGAACCAGTGATCTGAGGGTTCAAGCTGGCGACCTTGGTGCTCTGGGATGGTGATATATCCACTGCACCACTGGCCAGGGCACTTTCAGACTTTGAAAACTCAAATAATTCTACAGGACTTATAATAAAGAAATCCTGCGACACTCCCCATTGTTCCCCTCCCAAGAGGCAGCCACTTTCATCTCTTTTAACTGATAATTTTGGCTTTTTCTCCATGTCTCTAAGGAACGTATTTGTATTGCTACTTCTTCTTTTTTCTTTTTTTGTAACAGAGACAGAGGGGGAGTCAGAAAGAGGGACAGATAGGAATAAACAAGAAGGGAGAGAGATGAGAAGCATCAAGTCTTCGTTGTGGCACCTTAGTTGTTCGTTGATTGCTTTCTCATATGTGCCTTGACCGAGGGGCAAGAAAGCAATCAATGAACAACTAAGATGTCTCAACGGCAGAGCAAGTAACCCCATGCTCAAGCCGGCGACCCCGCGCTCAAGCCGGATAAGCCTGTACTCAAGCTGGTGACCTCAGTGTTTTGAACCTGGGTCCTTTGGTTCCCAGTCCAACTATCCATCGCACTACCACCTGGTCAGGCTGTATTGCCACTTCTTAATTTATCAGTTTTAGACATGATACTCTACCTTCTCATTATGGAAAATATGAATTTAACTCTTTCCTCCCTCTGTCCGCACTTCTTACACACACTCTCTTATTTCCTCTTCAGTATCGATATGTGGAACTGGAATTCAATCAATACTTAGCATTTATTGTCATTTCTCATCAGGGAAGTGCCTATTAATATCACAATGAGATATTACGACACTCTCACCAAAATTCCTAATATTCAAAAAATAGTAATAACTGATGCCTTAGCCAGGTAGTTCAGTTGGTTAGAGCATTGTCTACATACACCAAGGTTGTAGGTTTGATCGCCAGTCAGGGCACATACAAAAATCAACCAATGAATGCATAAATAAGTGAAACAACAACTGATGTTTCTCTCTTTCTCTCTCTCTCCCTCTTCTCTCTCTGAAGTCAATAAATAAATAAAATTACAACAAGAGCTGGTGAGGATGTGCAGCAACTGGAACTCTGATACATCGTAGGTAGGAATATAAAATAGTATGCTCCTTTTGGGGAAATGGGTGGTAGTATCTACTAAAGCTGAATATGTCATACTCCCTGACCCAGCAATTGTGCTCCTGCATATGCCCAAGAGAAATAAGTATTTACCAAAAGATATACAGAATATGTTTATAGCAACAGAGATGCCTGCAAGTGAGTGGGGCTTAGTACCTCCTCCCCTCCTACTCAATAAACTGCTTTGACCCCAGTGGATGTTATAAGGATGGGGGATGGGGAGTCCAGAGCTGGGCCTTTTATTATAGAAGGTTCATCTGAGGCCACCTAACTCAAAGGAAGCTCACTGTTTTTCTTGCCCGGATTCACTTGGCTGCCAGCTATGCTGCTCCATCCATCAGCTCACAGTCATGTCTCCTGTCAGAAAAGAAAAAAAAAAAAAAAAGGCAGGGTGGTGGTGGTGTCCCAGGCAGAGAGGTGGGCCTAATATCCCCAAGTTTCAGAAGGCTTCCTCAACGGCACCATGAGGAAGGGTGGACACTCAGGAAAACTCAAAAGGATCAAAGGCTTAGGGTGTACAAATAATGATGCAAGAGAGAGAAGGAAATCTCACAAGGTGGAAAGTTTTGAGTAGGGACAGGCGAAGGGAGTCAGTGCCTAAATGGAGGGGTTGGCCTATTACATCTTGTCCAAACATGGGCACAGGAGGGCCAGCTGTGTGTGTGTCCTCTGCAGGTGGCCTAGCAGTGTCCCTGGGGTGAGTATAAATACATTTCCTTCTGATGGTTTCTTTTTTTCTTTTTTCAGCAAATGGAGAAGTAAGAATGAAAAGGGGAAGGGGTGCTAGAGATTTAAAAAGAGAAAGTAAGAAAATGATTTTTGTGTGTGTGACAGAGACAGAGAGAGGGACAGATAGGGACGGACAGACAGGAAGGGACAGAGATGAGAAGCATCAATTCTTCATTACGGCACCTTAGTTGTTCATTGATTGCTTTCTCATATGTGCCTTGACGGGGTGGGGGGGTTACAGCAGAGCGAGTGACCTTGGGCTCAAGCTGGTGAGCCTTGCTCAAACCAGATGAGCCCACGCTCAAGCCAGCGTCCTCGGGGTTTTGAACCTGGGTCCTCCGTGTCCCAGTTCGACGCTCTATCTACTGCTCCTCCGCCTGGTCAAGCAAGAAAATTATTTCTTAGAGACTGGAGAAGAAACCTGTAGATTGGTTCTGAGTGTCCACTAGACTTTTGCAATCACACTTCTGAAGTGCGTTCACTCGCCAGCTCTGCTAGGTAAGAACAGGCACCAAGAAGGCAGAGGGTTCGTTTTCACCAGGGTTGGGGTTTTGCCAGGCAAGTATGATCAAGGGGGAGAGAGCAAAAGAGTTCACATTATGTGCACCAGGACACGATTATGGTGTTTAACCATAGAATCTGTGCTTCTAAAGAAAGAAGAGAGGACATGAGAGGAGGCAAAGGAAACAGAGAAAAAAATGGGTTGGATCAAAGGTACCAATGGCATGACAGAATTGAAAGGCCCTATATGATTTGGTCCCACACCCTCTCTGATGTCACCTCTTCCCTCTCCACCTCACTCACTCTAATTTAATCACATTGCTATTCCTTAAACACCCAGAATATTCTCCTACCTCAGGACCTAGGCACAGGCTGTTCTGCCTGAATGGTTTCCCTCCAGAAAACCTTACACTTTCTCCTTCAAATTTTTGCTTAAATATCACCTTCTTAGTGAAGACTGCCTTGACCACACTACTGAACATGGCAACCATTCTCCCCCAGAATTTCCAGTTTCTTTTACCCTGATATATATTTTTAGTGTTTAAAATTTTTTGGGCCCTGGACTGTTGGCTCAGTGGCAGAACATCAGCCCAGCATGTGGAAGTCCCGGGTTCGATTCCTGGTCAGGGCACACAGGAGAAATGACTATCTACTTCTCTACTTTCTCTCTCTCCACCCCCACCCCCATCCCCCGTAGCTGTGGCTCAAATGGTTTAAGCAAGTTGACCCCAGACGTTGAGGATGGCACCATGCCTTGCCTCAGGTGCTAAAATAGCTCAGTTGCTGAGCAATGGAGCAGCAGCACCAGATGGGCAGAGCATCACTCAGTAGGTAGTTTGCCATGCAGGAGCCTGTCTGTCTGCTGCATTGCTTCTCACCCAATAAAAAAAAAAAATGTGTGTATGTGTTTTATTTTTAATTTAATTTTATTTTTTTTAATTATTTTTTAATTTCTTTTTATTTTATTCATTTTAGAGAGGAGACACAGAGAGAGAGAGAGAAAGAGAGAAAGGGGGGAGGAGCTGGAAGCATCAACTCCCATATGTGCCTTGACCAGACCAGTGCAGGGTTTTGAACTGGTGACCTCAGTGTTCCCAGGTCGACGCTTTATCCACTGCGCCACGACAGGTCAGACTGTGTGTTTTTAAAAAAATGATTAAAATTGTGGCCTGACCAGGGGGTGGCACAATAGATAGAGCATCGGACTGGGATGCAGAAGACCCAGGTTCAAAACCCTGAGGTCGCCAGTGTAGGATCACCACCTTGAGCACGGGGTTGATGGCTTGAAGCATAGGATCATAGACATGACCTCATGGTCACTGGCTGAAACCCAAGGTCGCTGGCTTGAGCCCTGTGTCGCTCACTTGAGCAAGGGGTCACTCACTTTACTGGAGTTCCCCTGGTCAAGGCACATATGAGAAAGCAATCAATGAACAACTAAGGAGCCACAACAAAAAACTGATGATTTTTATCTCTCTCCCCTCCTAACTATCTTTCCCTATCTGTCCCTCTCTCTGTCTCTGTTACAAAAAAAAAAAGATAAAATTTTGTTGATTGATTTTAGAGAGACAGAGAGAGGAAGGAAGGGAGAGAGAGAGAAAGAGAGAAGCATTAACTTGTTGTTCTACTTGGTTGTGCATTTATGGTAGCTTCTTGTACATGTCCTGACCAGGAATCAAACCTACAACCTTGCCTGACTGGTGGTCGTACAGTGGATAGAGTGTTGACCTGGGACGCTGAGGTCCCAGGTTCGGATCCCGGAAGTTGCTGGCTTGAACACAGGCTCACCAGCTTGAGCACGGGGTCACTAGCTTGAGCATGGGATCATAGATATGCCCCCATGTCCCTGGTTTGAGGCCAAAGGTCATTGGCTTCAGTCCCCTGGTCAAGCAATCAATGAACAACTAAAGTGACACAACTACTAGTTGATGCTTCTCATCTCTCTTATTTCCTTTCTGTTTCTCCCTCCCTCTCTCAAAAAAGCAAAAAAGAATAAAACAAAACAAAAACAAAAAAACACCCAAACCCGCAAACTTGATGTTTCAGAATGATGCTCTAACTCACTGAGCTGTCCTGCCAGGGCCTGTTTTTTTTGTGGGATTTTTTGTTCATTTGTTTGTTTGTTTGTTTTGTTTTTTAATGTTTTTTTAAAATATGTGTTTTAATTTCTTTTTATTTATTCATTTTAGAGAGGAGACACAGAGTGAGAGAGAGAGAGAGAGAGAAAGAGAGAAAGAGGGGAGGAGCTGGAAGCATCAACTCCCCTATGTGCTTTGACCAGACCAGTGCAGGGTTTTGAACTGGTGACCTCAGTGTTCCCAGGTCGACGCTTTATCCACTGCTCCACCACAGGTCAGGCTAATGTGTTTTTTTTTCATGAACTCATGGCTCTCCATTATTTTATTTTATTTTATTTCTTTTTATTTATTTATTTTAGAGAGGAGACACAGAGTGAGAGAGAGAGAGAGAGAGAGAGAAAGGGGGGAGGAGCTAGAAGCATCAACTCCCATATGTGCCTTGACCAGACCAGTGCAGGGTTTTGAACTGGCGACCTCAGTGTTCCCAGGTCGACGCTTTATCCACTGCGCCACCACAGGTCAGGCTCTCCATGATTTTATTAACTGTAAGATGTCATCAACTGCAAGCCATGTGCATGTGAGAATCAATGATAGTGTCTATATTGGTAGTTTACTTTTTACCTTTAATCCCAATTTCCCATTAGACTCTAATCTCTACAAGGGCAGGGATCTTGGTCAGTTTCATTTGCCACTGTATCCCCCGCACCTAGGACAGTGCCTAGTAGCTAGTAAATGCTTGATACATACTTTTCACAACCCACTTTGAGCACAAACGGTGGATTTTCCTGACAGGGCAGACGCAGAGTCATTTTCTCTTGAGTAAATTTCACATCTAACCCTCTTCTGTCTCAATAAATTCCTAAATGGCCACATGGTGGTGCTGTGGGCCTATTTCCACAGCCAACACCAGTTGTTCACGCCCTTTCTTCCTGCCCCACTCTGAGTTT
The DNA here is from genome assembly GCA_037038555.1 of Rhynchonycteris naso. Classification (NCBI taxonomy): domain Eukaryota; kingdom Metazoa; phylum Chordata; class Mammalia; order Chiroptera; family Emballonuridae; genus Rhynchonycteris; species Rhynchonycteris naso. The sequence goes on along the minus strand of CM072997.1, from coordinate 247,446,376 downwards.
CTTTTCTTCAAGAATCCTAGTTTATGACTTATTCAAACTTTATGAACCATACAGGGAAAATATTTTCTGATAGCCTATTTTACATGGATTCTGATAATACAGCTACATTTGTTTTTTCACATAAATTTTAACACACTTTTTCTGAAAAGCTTTCTTTTTTTGGTGAGAGGAGGGAAGACAGTGAGGCAGACTCCCGCATGCACTGGAGGGGATCCAGCCAGCAATCTCATCTGAGGACGATGCTTGAGTGTCCAGCTATCTTTAGCACCTGAGGCTGATGCACTACAATTGAGCTAGCATCATGGTTCCTCAGCACCAGGAACCATACTCAAACCAATCAAGGCCCTGGTTGTGGGAGAAGAGGGAGGAGTGGAAAAGCAGATGGTCTCTTCTGTGTGCCTGACTAGGAATCCAACCCTGGACATCCATATACCAGGCTGACACTCTATCCATTTTACTACCGTCCAAGGCCTGAAAAATCTTTAAAAAATTAGTGTACTTGCTATAAAACTTGTTGACTCTGCATGCAAGGTCTTTACATTGGCAATAATATTTGATGAGCTTTCTTGAAACAATGGAAAACCAGTCTTTTAAATGTTTTATTTATTTTTTACAGGGACAGAGAGAGAGTCAGAGAATCAGAGGTATAGATAGGGACAGACAGACCGGAAGAGAGAAATGAGAAGCATCAATCATTAGTTTTTCGTTGCGACACCATAGTTGTTCATTGGTTGCTTTCTCACATGTGCCTTGACTGTGGGCCTTCAGCAGACTGAGCAACCCCTTGCTGGAGCCAGCGACCTTGGGTCCAAGCTGGAGAGCTTTTGCTCAAGCCAGATGGGCCCGTGCTCAAGCTGGCAAGCTTGGAGTCTCGAACCTGGGTCTTCCGCATCCCAGTCTGGCGCTCTAGCCACTGTGCCACCGCCTAGTCAGGTGGAAAACCAGTCTTTTAATACAACTTAATTTCCTTCCATCTGTGGTAGGCAGTTTGACAGACGTAGAGCAAGGAGGATGGGCCAGGTACAGAAGGTCACCAGGGCAGAAAGCCCCAGGTGCCTAGCAATGGGAAAAACTGGGAAAATAAGGATGTTTTCCCTCAGGGTGACCTTTTCTCCATTAGCATATCACTGCTCACGTGGTATAGACCTTTCATATCATAGGTCATGCGATTTGGACCCTTTCCTGACTTTTTCTCCCCTGGCATGCTGCTAGGCATGTGGTAGACCCCCTTGGAGGAGGAACAAGGGGCCAAAGGTGGCTTCATCCAACTCCCATATGGGCGATCACTCCCTTAAGCATTAACCCCTAGGTATGACATCTAGGCCTCAGTTGTGTTTCAGCACCAGCCCCAGAAAAGCAGCAAAACCAGACAAGCAAGGCCATGGCTGATATCTGGACCAGCCGCATTGTCTGACAACCTGGCGTTGACCAATCAATGGAGACCACGACCCTGAAAAGACACACTTGGAATGCTGATGAATATTTTATTGGGCTCCACCCCTGAGGACTTCAGATAAATACCCTCAAGACAGAGGACCCAAGGCACATGCCTTCCCCCTCCTCTTCTTTCCCCATGTGGGTTACCTTTACCTTTTTCTGTCTTAAGCGCCAAGGGTCCTTCTTTTGTCTCTATCACTTGTTTCTGGAGCCCAGTTTTTCTACAGCTCTCTTTTTCGATCTCTGTGACTTTTTCCCCTTTCTTTTCTAAGTGAGAGGAGGGGAGAAAGAGAGACAGAGATCACATTTGCTCTGACCCAGATCCACCCAGCAACCCCTGTCTGGGACCAATGTTCTGCCCATCTGGGGCCATGCTCACAACCAAACTATTTTTAGTGCCTGAGGCAGAGGCTCCACAGAGCCATCCTAAGCATGCAGGACTGATGCACTCGAACCAACCAAGCCATGGCTGCGGGAGGAGAAGAGAGAAAGCGAGAAAAGGAGGAGGAGGGTGGAGAAGCAGATGGTTGCTTCTCCTGTGTGCCTTGACCGGGAATTGAACTTGGGACATCAACATGCTGGGCCAGTGCTCTACCACTGAGCCAAACAGCCAGGGCCCCTCTGTGACTTTCTAAAAAATTTTTCTCTCTCTCTCTTTTATAAAGATTTTATTAATTAATTTTAGAGAGGAGAGGGAGAAAGAAGGAAGAAAGAAAGGGGAAGAGCAGGAAGCATCAACTCTAATATGTGCCTTGGTCAGGCAAGCCCAGGGTTTTGAACCAGTGAGCTCAGTGTTCCAGGTCGATGCTTTATATATTGCGCCATCACAGGCTAAATAAACTTTCTCTTATAGTTTGAGTCTTGCCTCTGAATTCTTTCTTAGCCAGAACTCAAGTACTGAACCAAGGTCCAATTGCCAGTAACACTCTGATGCTGTTCTCATCACCAACACACCCATGTATTTTATAAGCACTTTTACCAAGGTAGCAATTTTTCCTTTTAATCTTTCATTTTTTAAACTTTACTTCCCCAGTTTCATGAGCTGCAATCTGGAACAAAACTTTAAGCATTTGTGCTTTTGCCTCTGCCATTCCCACTACCCGAAATGCTGACTCCATGGGAAAAATATTCAAACAGATGCTTCTTCCTCCACTGCCCCTGCTCAGGGAAACTGGGATCTGTCTCCTAAACAGGTTCAGAAAATGAGTCCTGAATCATCCCTATTTTGTGACATGATGATTTGTGACTAGGTCAACCTCTACCACTAGACCAGGTGATTCTTGAGGTAAGGCTCTGCCCTTACTACCTTATGAGTCTTCAGACTTGCTCAGCACAGTCCCAATTGGATAAAGATTAACTAGATTTTCAATCCACTATTTTATTTAGTGGTCCAGAAACCTTGTAAGAGAGGGATTATTGTCCATATTTTATGGGGGGACTGAGGTGTGGAGCAGGGGACGGGACAGCTCTTGGGTACTAAGTGGGGATTTGAACCCCGGTCTTGAGGCTCTAGACACCTGGAATCAGCCTGGACTCTTTGCTTTCAACCTTGCAGCTGTCTATTACTTTTGTTCCTGTTCCATTGGCCAGAACAAGTTAAGTGGTCACACTTAGCTGCAAAGGATTTTGGGAAGTGTAGACACCAAGGACAAGAGAGCATTTTTGTGTGTTTAGCCAGTATTGCACACATCTAGTGGTGAGATTCAGCTGGTTTGCACTTCGGCAGAATTAATACCTAATTTTTGTTGAGATTGGTGAACTGATTGTTAAAATGGCACTTGTAATCAGGGTTCTCTCTAAGGTGGGCATCTGAGCAGCTGACCAATGTGGAACTCACAAATTTACATTCCTTACTCTTTTTTAATGTTCATCTATGCAGCAGTATATTCTAAGCATCCATAGTAACGTTCATTCCGTCTTCAGGTGAAAAAATTGCAAGTGAGGACGCCAATCAAAAAGCAATATGGCCTGACCTGTGGTGGCGCAGTGGATAAAGCGTCGACCTGGAAACACTGAGGTCGCCAGTTCAAAACCCTGGTCTTGCCTGATCGAGGCACATATGGAAGTTGATGCTTCCTGCTCCTCCCCCTTTCTCTCTCTCTCTCTATCTCCCCCTCTCCCTCTCTCTATTCCGCTCTCTCTCTTCTCTAAAATGAATAAATTAAAAAAAAATTTTTTAAAAAGCAATATGGAGGCCTGACCTGTGGTGGTGCAGTGGATAAAGCGTCGACCTGGGAACACTGAGGTCGCCAGTTCAAAACCCTGCACTGGTCTGGTCAAGGCACATATGGGAGTTGAGCTTCCAGCTCCTCCTCTCTCTCTTTCTCTCTCTCTCTCTCTCTCACTCTGTGTCTCCTCTCTAAAATGAATAAAATAAAAATATATATATATCTAAAAAGCAATATGGAAATATCTTAAATAATAGTTGTATTGTTTTCTGTCAATATTAAATATTTTTCATTGATATTTTAAAACTCTTATAACATAATCTAGTTTTGTGTACCTTTTATTATTCTTATTTAAGCATGAAATAATAAACTACCTTTCAGTATATAAATTTTTTGATACTTAAAATGGTCATTAAGTCCTGACCAGGTGGTGGCACAGTGGATAGATCATTGGCCTGGTTTGCTGAGGACCCGTGTTTGAAATCCTATGGTCGTTGGCTTGAGTGCAGGGTCACTGGCTTGAGCATGGGATCATAGACATGACCCCATGGTATCTGGCTTGAGCACAAAGGTTGCTGGCTTGAAGCCCAAGGTTGCTGGCTTGAATCCAAGGTCTGGCTTGAGCAAGGGGTCACTCGCTCTGCTGGAGCCCCAGGTCAAGGCACATATGAGAAAGCAATCAATGAACAACAAAAATAGTCATTAGGGCAGAGAATTGGTGGTTAAATTATTTGAATTCCACCACTGGACACATCTGATCTCATGATCAGACCTCAATCCCTCTAGGAATTTATTTCATACCCTCCTCCCAACCCCACTTAGCTTTAGCCACCCTGGTCTCCTTGTTGCTTTTTAGTATGCCAATATTGTTCCTACCTAGTCTTATTCATAACTTTACTGAGACTTGGCTACAATTTTGGAAAACTCACATCACCCAGGATAATGCTTCCCGAGGCATGTGAGTTGATGATACAACACTTCTGTATCAGTCTGCACTGTAGCTTTCAAATTCACAGTAAATCTAGATTTTGAAGTAAGATCTGACTACCTTATTGTATCTCTTGTGTACCTACATTGAAGTACCTACCACATTGTTACAAATTCCATTTATTTCTCTTTTGTATTGCAGTTGGTGAAGTAAAATATTTTATGGGGAACATAGTTCAGCTATATTATCCCTGGATTTTACTTAAGAATAGTAAAAGCAGAATTATGGGTTACAGATTATTTGTGATAAAAAATAAGGTGACCAATGGTCCTCCTTTAGGGAGGACAGTCCTCCTTTTGTAAGTTCAATCCTCCCTCAAAAAGTGTCCTCCTTTTTGATATTGGAAGATTATTCTGTAAATGTCCGTATTCGATCACTGCAGAGTCGATCCATTGCGTGTGATGTGACATATTTGTATTTGACATGACAATTCATCAAGGTTCAGTACAGTGCTGTGGATGTGATTATGAGACACGTGCACTCCACATGGGAGATCTTGAGAGAGCACGCAATATACCGAGTGTGTAAATCGCTTTGTGTAAGAATACTGAAACACGACATGGCACATACGACACTGTAGACTCACGATTATATTTCTCAGTGAATATTCAATCATAGATAGGTAAGCACAATTCATGTTTTATTAATTCATTACCTATTTAATAAATTCCAAATATGTATAATTTTATTTACAAGTATTTTCCCGAAATTTGAGTTTTAAAGTGGAAATCTAACCTCAAACCATATCTATTAATAACGCATTTTAATTAAACAGTTGCATAAACAGACATTTTTTATTTAGAAAATGATAAATACACCCAAATATCACTTCAAATTAGTGATTTTGTTTGATATTTAGTTTTACTAAATGAGTACTTTATTCTTACAATTATTATTAAAAATTAAGGACCTTATAAATGATTTCAGCAAGGTGGCAGGATATAAAATTAATACTCAGAAATCAGAGGCATTTCTATACACCAACAATGAAATATCAGCAAAAGAAATTAAGGAAACAATCCCCTTCACTATTGCAGCCAAAAAAATAAAGTACCTAGGAGTAAATTTAACCAAGGAGGTTAAGGACTTGTACTCAGAAAATTATAGAACATTGATAAAAGAAATCAAGGAAGATACAAACAAGTGGAAGCACATACCGTGCTCATGGCTAGGAAGAATAAACATCATTAAAATGTCTATATTACCCAAAGCAATTTATAAATTCAATGCAATACCAATTAAAATACCAATGACATACTTCAAAGATATAGAACACATATTCCAAAAATTTATATGGAACCAAAAAAGAACACGAATAGCCTCAACAATCTTAAAAAGAAAAAATAAAGCAGGAGGTATCACTCTTCCTGATATCAAGGTTTACTACAAGGCCATTATACTCAAGACAGCCTGGTACTGGCATAAGAACAGGCACATAGATCAATGGAACAGAACAGAGGACCCAGAAATAAACCCACAGCTTTATGGACAACTGATATTTGACAAAGGAGGAAAGAACATACAATGGAGTAAAGACAGCCTCTTTAACAAATGGTGTTGGGAAAATTGGACATCTACCTGCAAAAAAATGAAACTAGACCATCAACTTACACCATTCACAAAAACAAACTCAAAATGGATAAAAGACTTAAATGTAAGCCATGAAACCATAAGCATCTTAGAAGAAAACATAGGCAGCAAGCTCTCCGACATCTGTAGCAGCGGTATATTTGCCGATTTATCTTCACGGGCAACTGAAATAAAAGGCAAGATAAACAAATGGGACTATATCAAACTAAAAAGTTTTTGCACAGCTAAAGACAATAGGAACAGAATAAAAAGACAAACCACACAATGGGAGAACATATTCGACAGCACATCTGATAAGGGGTTAATAACTAAAATTTATAAAGAACTTATAAAACTCAACACCAGGAAGACAAACAACCCAATCAAAAAATGGGCAAAAGAAATGAATAGAAATTTCTCCAAAGAGGACATACAGATGGCCAATAGGCATATGAAAAAATGCTCAACATCACTAATCATTAGAGAAATGCAAATTAAAACCACAATGAGATATCACCTCACACCAGTCAGAATGGCACTTATCAGCAAAACAACACAGAATAAGTGCTGGCGAGGATGTGGAGAAAAGGGAACCCTTCTGCACTGCTGGTGGGAATGCAGACTGGTGCAGCCACTGTGGAAAACAGTTTGGAGATTCCTCAGAAAATTAAAAATCGAACTGCCTTTTGACCCAGCTATCCCACTTTTAGGAATATACCCTAAGAACACCATAGCACTGTTCGAAAAGAAGAAATGCGCCCCCATGTTCGTGGCAGCATTGTTCACAATAGGGAAGATCTGGAAACAGCCCAAGTGTCCGTCAGAAGACGAGTGGATTAAAAAGCTTTGGTACATATATACTATGGAATACTACTCAGCCATAAGAAACGATGACATCGGATCATTTATAACAAAATGGATGTACCTTGATAACATTATACGGAGTGAAATAAGTAAATCAGAAAAGAAAGAAAAACTGAGAACAGCACGATTACATATATAGGTGGGACATGAAAGTGAGGGTATGAGACATGGACAAGAGAGTGGTGGTTATGGGATGGGGGGAGGGAGGGAAGAGTGGGATAGGGAGGAGGGGAGGGACGCAGGGAAAACCAGATTGAAGGTGACAGAGGACAATTTGACTTTTGGTGATAGGTATGCAACACAATTGAATGATAAGATAACCTGGAGATGTTTTCATTGTACATAAAAAAAAAAAAATTAATAGGCATGTAAGCATAATTACAATATAAAATATTACAAATGTTTTTATTATGCATTTATCATATTATAATGTATTGTTGCAATGAATAAAATGTTTATTTATGATATTGTTTTCTACAACTTATTTTTGTCCTACTTTTCATTGTAAAAATGTTGGTCACCTTATAAAAAAGAAATACAATTTGCTATCAGAGACGTGCAAATTAAAACCACAAGGAGAACCAAAAAAGAACATGAATAGCCTCAGCAATCTTAAAAAGAAAAAATAAAGCAGGAGGTATCACTCTTCCGGATATCAAGGTATACTACAAGGCCATTGTACTCAAGACAGCCTGGTACTGGCATAAGAACAGGCACATAGATCAATGGAACAGAACAGAGAACCCAGAAATAAACCCACAGCTTTATGGACAAATGATATTTGACAAAGGAGGAAAGAACATACAATGGAGTAAAGACAGCCTCTTTAACAAATGGTGTTGGGAAAATTGGACATCTACCTGCAAAAAAATGAAACTAGACCATCAACTTACACCATTCACAAAAACAAACTCAAAATGGATAAAAGACTTAAATGTAAGCCATGAAACCATAAGCATCTTAGAAGAAAACATAGGCAGCAAGCTCTCCGACATCTGTTGCAGCAATATATTTGCTGATTTATCTCCATGGGCAAATGAAATAAAAGGCAGGATAAACAAATGGGACTATATCAAACTAAAAAGTTTTTGCACAGCTAAAGACAATAAGAACAGAATAAAAGGACAAACCATACAATGGGAGAACATATTCGACAGCACGTCTGATAAGGGGTTAATAACTAAAATTTATAAAGAACTTATAAAACTCAACACCAGGAAGACAAACAATCCAATCAAGAAATGGGCAAAAGAAATGAATAGAAATTTCTCCAAAGAGGACATACAGATGAACAATAGGCATATGAAAAAATGCTCAACATCACTAATCATTAGAGAAATGTAAATTAAAACCACAATGAGATATCACCTCACACCAGTCAGAATGGCACTTATCAGCAAAACAACACAGAATAAGTGCTGGCGAGGATGTGGAGAAAAGGGAACCCTTCTGCACTGCTGGTGGGAATGCAGACTGGTGCAGCCACTGTGGAAAACAGTATGGAGATTCCTCAAAAAATTAAAAATCGAACTGCCTTTTGACCCAACTATCCCACTTTTAGGACTATACCCTAAGAACACCATAGCACTGTTCGAAAAGAAGAAATGCACCCCCATGTTCGTGGCAGCATTGTTCACAATAGCGAAGATCTGGAAACAGCCCAAGTGTCTGTCAGAGGACGAGTGGATTAAAAAGCTTTGGTACATATATACTATGGAATACTACTCAGCCATAAGAAATGATGACATCGGATCACTTAGAACAAAATGGATGGACCTTGATAACATTATATGGAGTGAAATAAGTAAAACAGAAAAAAACTGAGAATAGCATGATTTCATACATAGGAAGGACATAAAAGCGAGACTATGAGACATGGACAAGAGTGTGGTGGTTAAGGGGTGGGGGGAGGAAGGAGAGGGAGGGAGAGGGGGGAGGGGAGGGGCACAAAGAAAACCAGATAGAAGGTGACAGAGGACAATTTGACTATGGGTGATGGGTATGCAACATAATTGAATGATGGAGATGTTTTCTTTGAACGTATGTACCCTGATTTATTAATGTCCCCCCATTTAAAAATAATAAAAAATAAAATAAAATTAAATTAAATTTAAAAAACCACAACGAGCCCTAATCAGGGAGTTTAGCTGGTTAGAGCATCGTCCTGATATGCCAAGGTTGTGGATTCAATCCCTAGCCAGGGCACATACAAGAATCATCCATTGAATGCATAAATAAGAGGAACAACAAATCAATGCTTTTTTCTCCTTTCCTCTCTCCCTAAAATCAATAAAAATTAAAAAAGAAATAAAACCACCATAATGAAACATCATTTCACACCCACTAGAATGGCTATAATAAAAAAGATAAATAATAAGTGTTGATAAGGATGTAGAGAAGTTGAAATTTTTGTATATTGCTAGTGGGGATATAAAATGGTGCATGCAGTTTGTCAGTCCTCAAAAGGTTAAACACAGAGTCACTATATATGACCCAGCAATTCCACTCCTAGGTATCTACCCAAAGGAAATAGAAACATACGTCTACATGAAAACTTGTATTTGAAAGTTCACAACAGTACTCTATGCAAGAATTGGAACAACCCAAACATCCACCAACTGAAGGAAAAATAAAATGTGGTCTATCCAGACAACGGAATTAGTATTCCAACACAACAGAAACAAAGCATTAATACATGGTACAATATAGATGAACCTTGAAAACATTATGCTAAATGAAAAACACCCGATACTCAGGAGCATGTATTCTAAGATTCCATTTATAGGAAACAGAATTTTCCAGGAAAAGCAAACCCATACAGATGGAAACTAGATCAATGGTTGCTTAGGGCTCAGGATGGGATAATTGAAGGTGTCTGCCAGTGGGTGGTGACAAAACTGTTATAAATTGTGGTGATGGCTGCAACAATTCTGTGAATATGCTGAAAAACATTGAGTTGTACACTTTAAGTGGGTGAACTGTATTTCAATAAAGCTGTTACCAAAATATTGGGGAAATTAAGTCTATTATAAATTAGACTATTGGTTTGTAATTGGGTTCAGATAACAAAACTGACTGGGGGCTTAGATATGCCAGGCACTTGTAGAAATATTCACCTGAAACTTATGTACTCTTACTGATCAATGTCAGCTCATTAAATTTAATTTTCTAAATAAAATATTTTAAAATGACAAAGAGAAGAGATATGCCAGGCACTGTCCTTCCTGAGCTTTCATACCCTTCATACATGTAGGGCCAGTGGCCGCTATTGTGGCCATGTGGGTTCCCATTGGATTCGGGCAGACAGCAAAGGAACAGTGGAACCAGAGAACAGTGGGCCATTCTGTTTATTAACATCTCATAACGGCGGATGAACAAGCAGGCAAGGAAGACTGCTTCCCTTTCTCCCATCTCAGGACCTCACCAGCCTCAGCACTCCCCAGCCAAACAAACCAGGTAGAAATCAGGGCTCTCAAACCCTGACTCGGTCTCTGGTTCCCCAACCTGGACTCATTCTTCGGACTCACAGGCCTTTACCAGCCTCAGCACTTATCAGCAAAACAGACTAGGCAGAAATACCCATTCTCTGGCAAACAATAGCAAACAATCGTCCCTCCTCACGGCGGCAGACCATCTGCAGTTTGCAACCTGCCATTCTGAGGGCAAGCACCCACGGCCTCCCATACACTATATACACGTGGCATAGCCCTAATAAAAGCGAGCAAACCTAAAAACAAAAACACTTGTTACAAACTTGTTTGCCTAACAACAAGAAACACAAATGGCCTGATCAAGCTGTGGCACAGTGGATAGAGCATCGGACTGGCACGCAGAGAACCCAGGTTTGAAACCCCAAGGTCGCCAGCTTGAGCCTAAGGTCGCTGGCTTAAGCAATGGGTTACTCTCTTGGCTAGAGTCTCCCAGTCAAGGGACATAGGACTGTCTATGTCTCGCTTGCTAAAAAAAGAAAAGAAATACAAGTAATTTTCCTCATTTTACAGATAGGTCTACTGAGACTGAGAGTAATATTACTTGCCCCGAAACTTTTGCAATTCACCTTCAGTCTATTTCGGCCCTTTGCACTGTTCTAGTAATGAAAAGTTAAAAACAACTTTAACCTCTACAAGAATAAACATAGTTCCCATATGGGCTCCTTATTTGAGCCTGGCCCAGTTCATGCCTTTTACTTCATTTTATCGTAATGACAATGTAATGAACTCTTTTTTTTTTTTTTTTTTTTTTTTTTTTTTTAGAGAGAGAGCTACAATAAGAATTGATGAGAAGCATCAATTCTTCATTGTGGCACCTTAGTTGTTTGATTGCTTTATGATATGTGCCTTGATTCGGGTTGGGGGGTGCTCCAGCTAAGCCAGTGACCTTGGGCTTTAAGCCAGTGACCTTTGGACTCATGTCCATGATCCCATGCTCAAGCCAGCAACTTCTGGGTTTCAAATCTGGGTCCTCTGCATCCCAGGCTGATGTTCTATCCACTGCGGCCACTGCCAGGTCAGGCTGTAGTGAATTCTTGTTCCCAATTTATAGATGAAGAAACTGAGGGAGAAGAAAGGTAAGTAGCTTGGTTCAACATTAGAGTGAGAAAATGGCAGAGCACTGGTTCAAGAAAATGGCAGAGCATTTGTTTTCATGGAACAACCTCGGACGAAAAATTCCACAGCTTCAAAGGCATGTCAGAATGGACTAAACAAGCTACAAAAATCATGAGTTATACAATCCCATTTTTAAAAAATGCATATATGCTCAACATAGATCTGATTATCATGGGGAAAATACTTTGGAAAATTTTCCATCTTTTACCTGTTCAAGTATTCTGAGTTTGCTTTGAAAGCTATTAGTTGTCTATTTTCGGTAGGGGAACTGTCCGCTATTTTCTTTAATTCTTCCTATTACCAAATTATTTTAAAAATATTTTTGTTCTGGGTCTGGGTTTGTAATTTAACTTATTTAAAAGCAATAAGCAGCGTTATCTCCAAGATCAGAAAACCTGTAACAACCAAAAAGGGACTGGGGCCTGACCTGTGGTGGCGCAGTGGATAAAGTGTCAACCTGGGAACACTGAGGTTGCCAGTTCAAAACCCTGTACTGGTCTGGTCAAGGCACATGTGGGGGTTGATGCTTCCAGCTCCTCCCCCCTTTCTATCTTTCTCTCTCTCTCTCTCACTCTGTGTCTCCTCTCTAAAATGAATAAAATAAAATAAAAATAAATAAAATTAATAAAATTAAAAGGGACTGGGGAAATTTATGCCCAGTAAATCTTTGGCGGGGAGACCAGAAGAACACTCAGCTCCGGATGAGAAGGTTTGGCACTGGCCAAGTTTGATGGAATGCGTCCGGTACTCTTTCGCCGGCCTTCAGTGGAGATAGCCCGGAGGGTAAACTTCAATTGAGTAAATGACTCATGCACGCGGCAATCGATTTGGCTCGTATTAAACAGAACGGAAGTCCGTCAACCCTGACTCCACGCCCCTTTCCGGAAGTGACGCACAGTGGGGTTGCCGGAAGAAGTGGCGAAGTTACTTTTGAGAGGACCGTAGCGGCGGCGGCGTGCCAGGGGATACAGAGGAGAGAGAGAAGCAGAGTAAGGGGACGGACGCAGGTGCACTTGAGTGTGAGGACATGCGGGAGGCTCCTCAAGCCCGGGGCTTCCCGGGAGTTCCCCGCGCTGCTCTGCTTAGCCCCTTACCTCCTTCTCCTTCCTTTCCGTAGCTCGCGTCGCTCCTGGCTGTTTCCAGGGCAACGGGAGTAGGAGACCCCCGCGAGAGACCGCCCACGAGACCCTTGAGAGCAGCCATGAGCCCCGCCCCCCACTGGTGTTCGGAGAGGGGCGGGACCTGGAGCGAGGTGTGGGGGCGGGGCATAATGGGAGGAGATGGGGCGGTACCTGGGGGAGGGAAGGGTACAGATGGAGCCGGGAAAAGTGTTCGGAAGGCGAGTGGTGGGAGGAATGAGAATGGACATTAGAAGGGACTGGGCGGGACTAGATGAAAAGATGGGGGCAGAGCATAATCGGAGGAGGTGGGAACAGCATGAGAGATGGGTTTGCTCCCTCAGCAGAGGTGGGGATGAAGTAAGAGTAGGTGAGGTAAAATTTAGTGGGAAGGTGGAGGTGAGTTCAGAGCTGGATTGAAGTAGAAGGGGCAGTACTGTACCTGGATAGAGCAGGTGGGTGGGCGGGTCATAAGGAGGGCGTGGCCAGGGCGGAGCCGAAGGCTGTCCTGCAGCAGAAGGGGCGGGCCCTGTTAGAATTCAAGTCTTATGGCTGACCTAACTTGAACCTCCCTGACCCCACAAGGCTCTCAAGCCCCTGTTTTTTTTTTTTTCAGGCTGCTCGGTGACCCCACCATGTCCACCCATACCTCGAGTTCCCAAAATACCCCCTTGCCTGGTGAGTGATCCCTTTTCCAGCCCAGCCTACTGCCACATCACATACTTGTCGGGAGAAACTCACTCTACCTCCCTCTCTCAGGGAATGTTCCCCCTCAGCCCAGCGCCCCCTCTTCTAAACCCGTTGTAAAGGAGGAGCGTCCTGAGCCGTGGCCTGGGGGTCCGGACCCTGATGTTCCAGGCACTGATGGGGCCGGCTCAGCCTGCAGTGTGGGTGAGATGGGGCCCAGAGACAGAGGCTGGGAATTGGTATGGAAGGCTGGGGAAGGGATCCAGGAAGGGAGAAAGATCACCACTTGGTTCATTCTTTGGAGTTAACTGACATGCACATCTTGACTTCTGAATTGCCATTTCCCTGGGTCATCCTCTGTACTCTCACTCCCTGCCTCTCATCTCTCATGGGCCTGTCTCTCTGGCTGTTTTCTCACTGTGGCTCTTTTGTGGTTTCTGTCCACCCACCCCAGTCATTCCAGACCCAGCAGAGGAGCCAGAGCGCAAGCGGAAGAAGGGCCCAGCTCCAAAGATGCTGGGCCACGAGCTGTGCCGCGTGTGTGGGGACAAGGCCTCCGGTTTCCACTACAATGTGCTCAGCTGCGAAGGCTGCAAGGGTTTCTTCCGGCGCAGCGTGGTCCGTGGCGGGGCCGGGCGCTACGCCTGCCGGGGTGGTGGAACCTGCCAGATGGATGCCTTCATGCGACGCAAGTGCCAGCAATGCCGGCTGCGCAAGTGCAAGGAGGCCGGGATGAGGGAGCAGTGTGAGTGCTGGGGGGGTGGGCAGTGCCAGCCTGGCTGCTGCCAAGTGTTGGGGCCTCTGCTGAGCTCTGCGTCTCCCCCCCCCCCCCAGGCGTCCTCTCTGAAGAACAGATCCGGAAGAAGAAGATTCGGAAGCAGCAGCAGCAGTCACAGCCACAGCCACAGTCATCACCCATTGGGCCAGGAGTCAGCAGCAGCTCAGCCTCTGGGCCTGGGGCCTCCCCTGGAGGGTCCGACGGGGGTGGCCCGGGTTCTGGGGAAGGAGAGGGTGTCCAGTTAACAGCTGCTCAGGAACTAATGATACAGCAGTTGGTGGCGGCCCAGCTGCAGTGCAACAAACGCTCCTTTTCTGACCAGCCCAAAGTCACGGTACTGCCCCTTCTACAGCCTTGAATGGTGATGGGCCTGGTGCTGGAAGGGAGGGAGACCCAGAGGGCAGGGGCTTAGGGAGGAGGGCCTCCCACAGTACAGGTTTTGCCTCAAGGTGCCCCCATGGGCTTGGTTCCTTGGTAGGAATCCTGAAATAACTCTGCCCCCTTCACCTCCCCACATCCCAGCCCTGGCCTCTGGGCGCAGACCCCCAGTCCCGCGATGCCCGCCAACAGCGTTTTGCTCACTTCACGGAGCTGGCCATCATCTCAGTCCAGGAGATTGTGGATTTTGCCAAGCAGGTGCCCGGCTTCCTGCAGCTGGGCCGTGAGGACCAGATCGCCCTCCTAAAGGCCTCTACCATTGAGGTAACAGCCAGCGCACCCATCCTCAGTGTAACCTTTCCCTGCAGCCTGCAAGGACTTCTAGAATAAGCCCTAGGACTGTGATGGCGAATCTATGACACGGGTGTTAGCCCTGACACAAGTAGTCATTTCCGATGACACGCGGCCGCATGCGGCCACATACCAGAGAAGTATGGGGCCACGTGCCGAGAAGGACATTTCATCCTCAGCTCCTGCAGGGCCAGGTGCAGTAGCCCAGGATAAAACATTTGCTGTAGTGTAGACAGTCTGTGCCGGAGGTCTGTAGGCCAAAACACCAGAACTCCGGCACAGAGCGGCTAGTTCTGGGACTTCCGGTTGGGCCGTTTTTCTCGAAGTGACACACCACCCGAGTTATACTCGTTTTTTTGGCGAATTTTGACACACCAAGCTCAAAAGATTGCCCATCACTGGCCTAGGACAATGTTAGAAACTTAGTGATGAACAAGACTCCTCCAGTCTTTGCGTTTGTGGGGATGATATACTATGAGAGAATGTCAAAATACTGAACGAGATAATCATAGGTTCCCATGGGCCAACGAAAGAAAGGAAATGGGCTGAGGCTAAGAATAATTGAGAATTGGGCTGGAGAGAAACACATTTTAGAGAATGTGCCAAAAAGGCTATTCCAGTGGTTCTTAACCTTTTTTGAGGTACCGAACCCACCAGTTTCATATGCGCATTCACTGAACCCTTCTTTAGTGATAAATAAAATATGATTTTTTTCCCCAAATTCAAGACATAGGTATATGTTTTTTTACTGGTACACAAAATGAGCCGTGTGTGAACATCACCTTGCTCAAAGAACAAAACCAACAAAGTGCATGAACTCACAACAAATTACGGTATTACTTTATTCTGGCCTTTGTGGCAGAGGCTTCTCCGAACCCCTGAGACCGACTCATCGAACCCCTAGGGTTCGATAGAACCCAGGTTAAGAACCACTGGGCTATTCAGAGGAGTTGATGTATGAACCAAAATAATAGTAACAAATAAGGACTGAACGCTTAATGTGTGCCAGCTTCCATTCAAGTGCTGGACATATGTCAATTAACAAAACAATCAAAAAGCCCCTTTCCTGTGCCTCCTTGCCACCTGAGAGAGTGTCCTGAGTGGAAGGTGCTATGTGTGCTGCACCTGGAGGAGGGAGAGAGCTTTATGTGTCCCGTGTGCAGACTGCAGACTGCTGTGTCTGAGAGCCGGGGCGGAGGGTCGTGGGGTAGAGGGACCAGGGATGTTCCTGGCAAGATCGGGCCCCCCATTCAGGCCAGGAGAGGAGGGACTAGTGGCTAAAGGGGTCACGGACTTCTTATGCCCTTGTCTGCCCTCAGATCATGCTACTGGAGACGGCCAGACGCTACAACCATGAGACGGAGTGCATTACATTTCTGAAGGACTTCACCTACAGCAAGGACGACTTCCACCGTGCAGGTATGGCAAAGAGCGGACTAGGGGAGAGGGGCCATGGATACAGGTGGTTCCCCTGCAGGGCTCTGCTGCCTGGGAGACCCCAGGCTGCCTCAACCCTGCTGAGCCTTTGTTTTTTCATTTCTAAAGTGGAGTGAGGGCTGAGTTACCCTCGCAGTAAAGTAAGTGCACAGTTCTTGAGTGTTAACTGCAGAGTGGGATGCAGTGCAGGATGGGATAGGGGTCTCTGCTATCACCATTCTGGTGGAAATTAAGATACTTCCTCCTCGCACAACCTGGTCTCACCCAAGGGAGGCTAGATCTCAGTCCATTGTGAACTGTGCAACCTGACCAGTGATGTAGGGACAACCCTAATTTCTGCCCTCTAAGAGCACTTAACCTGGGGATGTGACCCAGGTGGTGGGCTTCTGGAGGATGTGCAGGCGAGCTGAGGCCTGAGGGGCGAGAGGCATCCCCTGGGAAAGGGAGGCAGGGAGCAGCACTGCCTACTCGGGAACCCGTGCAGAGGCTTCTCTCTCCCCCCTGTTCTTTCTCAGTAAGCCCTGCTGTCTCCCTGGGCACCTTTCTGTAATCCCAGATGTCTGATTCTCACCCTGACTTTCCTTCCTGTAACTCCTGGCCCTCCCAACACCCAGGACAGTCCCAGTAACCCTTTAAGTATAAGCTTGGCAGGGGAGCCCAGGAGGAGAGAGTGTTTTTTGCAGGGGGTCAGCGTGTATAAAAGCCCCAAGATGGAGTAGAGCTGGACAGTTTGAAGGAATTACAAGGAAGCCCAGGCAGCTGTAGCATAGAGATAAGGCTGAGAAAAGTTTGAGGTCCTCCGCTTCCCCTCAGCCTCTGTCCCTGCCAGAGGCTAGGCCTCAGCTGTCATTGCAGGGGTTCCCCACTGGTCTCCCACCTCCCCCCCTGCCCCATGTGTCTGTTCACAAAGTAATCAGAAGGATCCTGTTAACCATCTAGTCAGCTCACATCCCTGTCAGAAACCCTCCATGGCTCCCACCTCCCTGCAATAAAAGTGTACCACAGGCCCTGCAGGGTCTGGCTCCATTCTCTCTCTCCTCGTCTCCTGCTCTCTCCCCTTACTCTGCCTCCAGTAACACGGATCTCTTCCCTCTTATTTGAACCCACCAAGTGTGTTCCCACCTCAGTGCTTGTGTACTTCTTGTCTCTTTGCCCAGAACTGGAGTGATCGGCTCATCCTGGCTTGCCTGGTTCCTTCCAGTTTTAACACTGACTGTCTGTTGGCCCAGAAAGCCATGCAGGCCCAGGCAAAACAGGTGGTAGTACCCTACCTGGAACACTCACACCCTCCTCAGGTCCTTGATCAAAGGTCACTCTACTGTGGGGCCTTCTTACAGTATCACCCCCATGACCACCTTGTCTAAGATGCTGACGTGATTCTCAGCAGTCCTCATTACCCGTCCCTGCCTTCCCTTCATCTATAGACCTTATCACTGTTTCACAGGCTGGACAGGTTTCGTATTTGTCTATTACCTGTCTCCTCAACCCCAAATGTACATGAGTTCCATGGAGCAAGGACTTTGTCTTGTAAATGGCTCAGCCCAGGGCCAGGCACACAGTGGTGCCCAATGAAGTTTGATGAGTGAATGAAGGAGTCAGTCTTGGAAGTGAGTTTGCCTTTCACACTGAGAGCAGTAGAGGCCACTGCAGGGGGTGACACAGTGTGACCTAGGCTTATAAAATCTTTCCTTTTCTGGAGGAGAGGCACCAAGAAGCCAGGAAGAAGTGAAGGTAAAGGGGTAGAAAATACTGAATAAATGGTTGCTCTCATCACTCATTCCCTCACTCAGGCATACCTACTCCATGGCAGGCACTCTTATAGGCAGTGGGGACACAGGTGAGCAGAAGTGACAAGAACACTAGAATGGCTGTTGTTCTCATCATGCTGGGCAGTGTCAGGGGTCAGAGAGGGGCCGGTTTGGGGGGAGCATGTTTATCAGGTGGGCGCCCCACCCTGCAGGCCTGCAGGTGGAGTTCATCAACCCCATCTTCGAGTTCTCACGGGCCATGCGGCAGCTGGGCCTGGATGACGCTGAGTATGCCCTGCTCATCGCCATCAACATCTTCTCTGCCGACCGGCCCAACGTGCAGGAGCCCAGCCGCGTGGAGGCGCTGCAGCAGCCCTACGTGGAGGCGCTGCTCTCCTACACGCGCATCAAGAGGCCACAGGTACCCAAGCTCAGTCCTTCCTCGCAGAGGAGACTTTATCCTGAGATCCAGGGAGGGACAAGGTCCAGACCCGCGTGGGGTCAGCCCAGGGCAGTGGTCTTGTGTCCTTGTCTGAGCCTGGCTTGTCTGACCCGCCAGCTGCCCTGGCAGCACTGAGCTATGGCGGATGTCCTCTCAGCTGAGCCTGTCCTCAGGGTCCTGTCCCCTCACCAAGGAGCCAAGCCTAGTCCGAGATGGCTCAGGTTAGGTGGGGAGGCCCTCCGGGCGGTCCCCTCAGCTGACCAGAGCCTAGTAGTGCAGAGCCAGGCCCTGGCCCACCTCTGCCCTGCCCCCCACAGGACCAGCTGCGCTTCCCCCGTATGCTGATGAAGCTGGTGAGCCTGCGCACGCTGAGCTCCGTGCACTCGGAGCAAGTGTTTGCCCTGCGCCTCCAGGACAAGAAGCTGCCGCCTCTACTGTCTGAGATATGGGACGTCCACGAGTGAGGGGCCCCGCCACCCTGCCCCACATCCCCACCCCCTCCAGTGAATGGACATGGTTGCCTCTTTCTCCTCCTGGGGCAGGAAGGAGCTGTGTCTTGGGTTCCACCCTGTGGCTCGGAGCACAGGCCCTGGCCCTGCAAGCCCTTAGCCCTCAGGATAAGTCACAGTCGGGGTCCGAGAGGTTTCATCCCTGGCCACTGAGTCTTCCTGGGGAGGTGTGGATGGGTCCCAGGTCCTGACCTCTGACCTCTCCAAGTGCTCCCAGCTGCCCTCCCTGCCTAGCTTCCACCTCAAGCCCACTGCGCAATGCACCTTGAACAGAGGGAGGGGAGGGCCCATGGCTCTCTCCCACAGCCTGAGAGACCACAGGCCCCTCCCCCCTTTCTGCTTTTATTTAATAAAAACTAAAAAACCCCCACAAAAACAGGAAAATAAAATATGAATAGAAATCTGCCCTGAGCCAGAGTGAGTACTAGATGGACAGGGCTGCCAGGGTCTTCGTCTACCCTGGCTCTCTAGATGGGTTCTAGGCCAGTGTGTGTCTGTGTGTGGGAGTGCATTCACGGTTACTGGGTACTGGTGGGGGCATCCAGGAGAGGCCTCTGATGGCCTCGGAATCACCTCCCTGGACATGGCAAGTTGGAGCCAGCTCATGAAAGACAAGAATTTAAGTGGATGAGAGGAATGGGTTGTTCACACAGTCAACAAATACTTTCTGAAGCCACTTGTGGCCACTGGGGATACAGACGTCATTCATCCTACAAGAATATATGGCCTAACTGGTGGTTGCACATTGGGTAAAGTATCAGTGTCCTAGGTTTAAAACCCCAAGGTTGCAGGCTTGAGTGTGGGCTCATCCGGCTTGAGTGAAGGCTTACCAGCTTGACTTGAGCGTGGGATCATGGATATGAACCTGTGGTCACTGGCATGAGTTTAAAGGTAGCCTGGCTTGACGCCCAAGGTCGCTGGCTTGAGTGAGGGGGTCACTGGCTCATCTGGAGCCCCCCCAGTCAAGGCACATATGAGAAGCAATCAATGAATAACTAAGTACTGTAACTGAGTTGATGCTTCTCATCTCTTTCCTGTCGCTTGCTCTCTCTCAAAAAAAGCATTTCCTACATGCTAAGCACCATATTTTATTATTTTTTTGTGACAGAGAGGGACAGAGAGGCAGGAATGAAGAGACATGAGAAGCGTCAATTCTTCATTGCCGGTACTTTAGTTGTTCACTGATTGCTTTTTTTTTTTAAAGGAGAGGTGAGAAGCATCAATCATTAGTTTTTCGCTGCCGTGGCAACACCTCAGTTGTTCATTGATTGCTTTCTCACATGTGCCTTGATTGCGGGCCTTCAGCAGACCAAGCCACCTCTTGCTGGAGCCAGCGACCTTGGGTCCAAGCTGGCAAGCTTTCGCTCAAGCCAGATGGGCCTGAGCTCAAGCTGGTGAGCTCGTGGTCTCGAACCTGGGTCTTCTGCATCCCAGTCCGACGCTCTATCCTCTGCGCCACCGCCACCGCTTGGTCAGGCTCACTGATTGCTTTCTTTTTTTTTTTTTTTTTTTTAATTTTTCTTTTTTATTCATTTTAGAGAGGAGACACAGAGTGAGAGAGAGTGAGAGAGAGAGAAAGAGAGAAAGGGGGGAGGAGCTGGAAGCATCAACTCCCATATGTGCCTTGACCAGAGCAGTGCAGGGTTTTGAACTGGCGACCTCAGTGTTCCCAGGTCGACGCTTTATCCACTGCGCCACCACAGGTCAGGCTACTGATTGCTTTCTAATATGTGCCTTGACCGAGGGTCTACAGCAGATGAAGTGACCCCTTGCCCAAGCCAGTAACCATGGGGTCATGTTTATGATCCCTTGCTCAAGCTGGATGAGCCAGCACTCAAGCCGGGGACCTCAGGGTTTCGAACCTGGGTCCTCCAGGTCCCAGTCCGATGTTCTATCCACTGCGCTACCGCCTGGTGAGGCCTAAGCAAAATTTTAGACACACAAATGTCAGTGAACAAGACAAAGGCAGCCACCTCAGAGGTGCTACCAATCAGGGCTGGCAGTTTGGGGATAAATGGGGACAGCTAGAATGTAAGGGAAAGGGGGGCATTAGGCCATAGGGTAGGTGCTGCAGGAGAAAGTGAGGCAAAGGCTTCACAAAGATCATGTCCTAGCTGGAACCTAAAGCTTGACAACAGGAGCCGCCTCCCCAACCCCGGAGTTGAAAGATACATGCCAGGTCTGGAAGGTGGGAGGCCCTGGTGAGTTCAGAATGAGGCGGACCCGTGGAGTTCTCTTAATTTGTCTTTCCGTTGTGCCGGGACCCCGAGATGAGCCGGATGGATAGTCTTGGTCGAAGGTAAAGGTTTTGCTTGGAGAAAGGGGGTGGGTTCCCAAAGGTATGCTTTTTTTTATTTAGGACGAGGGAGGAGGCATGACAGAAAGCTGTTTTCAAACGGTGAGCCAGGCGCCCCACAGGTACAGGTGTGCCCGCCCCGCGTTGTCTAATTTACAGATGGGGAAACAGGCCGTGAGACAGGAGAACAGACCAGCCCGAGGGCTGAGCACATATAGCCCAGTCTGTGCAAAGGGCAGACGTCAGGTCGCCGGTGCAAGCTTAGACGCTGCTCGGCTGCCCCTCCGGAAGTAGCTTTGGGCAGAAGCCCCGCGAGGTTGCCAAGGGTGCGCGCGCAAAGCCGGAGGGCTGGGCGCGACGCCCTAGGGTGGCTGCGCGCGCATCCTACACGAGGCCTGGAAGGGCAGCAAGAAGGGGCGGAGCTTTGGGCCGCATAAGTCAACAGGAGGCGGGATTTGTCGGGAATTTGATCTTGAGGGGATAAAGCCAAAATTGGGAGGAGGGGCGTGGCCTTCCCTCCCAGTGGGGAAAATGGGGTGTGGCCCAGGGTCATGTTGGGCGTGGCATCGCCCTTCTTGGGTGGGAGAGGCGTGGCCAGGCTCGGGGTGGTAGCTCTGGGCCTGCGCGCGTCGGGATCAGGGGTCACGGCGGCGTAGTCTGTGGCGGGAAACGCTGTTTGAAGCGGGTAAGTAAAGGGGAACCGGGCATTGCTGGGGACTCCTTCAGGCCCGGAGGGAGCTTGAGGAGCCGGCCGCGTACCCTGAGAGAGGGTTGTGAAGGATCTTTTGGGCGTGGCGGTGGGAGGAACCCCTTTGGCTCGGGGCGTGCAGAGAGATGACAGGGGTGGGGGTCCCTCGGCCTGTTGGCTGGGGGCCCGTCTCTGGGCGCCCGGCCCCGTACCTAGGTGACGGAAGCATTTTGAAGCGTCTTTGGAACCACTGGATTCCGGTGACATTGGGGGACTGAGTTGTGCACGTGGGGACATGCTTTATTTACCAAATGCTGAATACTCTGGATCAGGCACTCCTATAGCCGCTGGGGCTACAGCACCAACTAGGCAGAGAAGGTTCCTCACTCAGAGCAAGACAGACAGTAAGTAATAACGATAAAGCAGTCCTTTCAGGCTTTGATACGTTATCCGAAGTGCAATACAGCAAGTTAGCTTACTTCTTTGGCTGGAGGGGTCAGGAATCCCCTTTCTGGGGAAGTGACGTGGGTAGAGAGGTCATCCATGTAAAGAAAACGGGCAGAGGAACCATCAAGTGCAAAGGCCCTGAGATAAGAAGGAGCTTGTCGTGTTTGTAGCTAGAGTGGAGGGAACCGGTGAGGGTGGAGACAAGATGGGCAACCAGATCCTGTAGGGCCTTGTAAACCTTGCTGTGGAGTTTTTGTTTGTTTGTTTTGTTTTTTTTTTAATTTTTAATTTTATTTTATTCATTTTAGAGAGGAGACACAGAGTGAGAGAGAGAGAGAGAGAGAGAAGGAGAGAAAGGGGGGAGAAGCTAGAAGCATCAACTCCCATGTGTGCCTTGACCAGACCAGTGTAGGGTTTTGAACTGGCGACCTCAGTGTTCCCAGGTCGACGCTTTATCCACAGGTCAGGCCATGGAGTTTTTTAGTTCTGTGTTTAGTAGGGAGCCATGGGAGGTTTTGAGGGTTGGAGCAACATGATTTTTCCAGGGTTTTGAGAAACTCAGCTGCTGACTGAAGATAGAATTGTTGTAAGAACAAGAGTGGGAAGGAGGACCTGATGGGTGGTGGCGCAGTGGATAGAGCGTTGACCTGGGACACTGAGGACCCAGGTTCGAAACCCTGGAGGTTGTCAGCTTGAGTGCAGGCTTACCAGCTGGAGCATGGGATCATATACATGACCCCTGTTGCTAGATTGAGCAAAGGGTCACTGGCTCGGTTGGAGCGCCCCAGTAAAGGCACGTATGAGAAGCAATCAATGAACAACTAAAGTGACGCAACTGAGTTGATGCTTCTCATCTCTCTCCCTGTCTGTCTCTCTCTCAAAAAAAAAAAAAAAGTGGGAAGGAGGGAGACCAACTAGGAGGCATGTACCTAGTTTACATGCTGTGCAGGTAGAAAGAATCTATAAGGTTCAGGTTGTCTGGACTTGAGCTGGCAGGATGTTGTAGGGTTGTAGGGAAGAGGAGCCTAGGATGGCAGGTTCGTGATTTGAGCAACAGGCTGGATGGAAAAGGCTGAGGAAGAGCAGGTTTGGGGTGCCACTCTGTGGGTGGAGCTTAAGTGGAGTCAGTGGGCAGGGTGATGTCAGTGTCCTAGCTTTGTAGCCCCACCTCCACCAGGAACCTGTTGTTGCCTTGCCTATCGCCCTCCTTCCCACAGGTACACCCAGGCCTCTCCTATCCCTTAGAAAAGTTTCTTCCTAAGTCAGGGCCTTTGCCACACCCTTCCCTCCTAAGATGATCTTCCCTGTCTTCAGTCAGCTGCTCTGTGGCAGGCAGGCCCTTTGCAGGGCACTAGGGAACTGTGATAATTCAGTTCAGTTAGGGCAGTGGTTCTTAACCTGGGTTCTATCGAACCCTAGGGGATGGATGAGTTGGTCTCAGGGGTTTGGAAACGCCTCTGCCGCGGAGGTAAAGACACACTTGTGTAAAGTTGTGATGACACGCCCTGCTTGGCCATCACTTGCTGCAGAGGATCACGTTACATTGCTTGGCCAACCAGTGCTGCGGGGAATTTAGTGCGCGCAGTAGTCAACGGCTGTCGTGGTTTCTTTCTTCATATTTTAACCCATACTAAATATGTCGAGCAAAAAAAGAAAGTGGTCGGACGAATATGTACAACATGGATTCACTTGTATCACGGAACGGGATGGGAGTCAGCGTCCTATCTGCATGATATCCAATGCCAAGTTGAGCAACTCTAGTCTCGCACCGGCAAAACTAAATTTGGAAAAAATCATATTTTATTTATCACTAAAGATGGGTTCAGTGAATGTGCATATGAAACTGGTGGGTTCGGTACCTCAAAAAAGGTTAAGAACCACTGAGTTAGGGGAAGGACAGGGTATCTCCATCCAGAGTGCTTTGAGCTCTGCAGAAGCAGTGCTGATCTTTGGAAGCTGAGAGAGGCTGGGGGCTCGGAAGACTCGCAGGGTTGGTGACACTAGAGAGCAGTCTAAACTGTCATGACTTGAAGTGGCCTGCGTTACAGGCACTGTGCTGGGTGCCCTAACTTGAGTGAGACTCTGACCCTGTTTTGGCAGAGCTCACAGCCCATAGCAGTCCCAGCTTGGGGTACACACATACAATAATGGAAGTAGCACGAGGTGCTGTGGAATCCCAGGGAGCAGAGGATCAGCCTGGAGGCGTTCAGGCAGAGCTGAGTCTCGATACCAAAGAGTCAGGTAGCCTAGAGAAAGGAGGATTTTGTTCAGCAAACACTTTGCAAGGCCATGCTCTTTGCTGGGCAGTGCTGGCAACTCAGAGATGTTCCAGACCTTGCCCTCCCCTTGAGGGATCCCTGCCTGGTGAAGGAGTCAGACATAGGCCCAGATGGTGCCAGGCTTGTGACAAGGGCATCAGGAGTCAGGGAGACCCCATTCGTCCTGCTGGGCAGAGGGCAGTTCTCCTATGTATCTCTCCTGACACACCTAGAGTTCAGCATTCTGAAGTGCTGGTTAACAGTGGGTTCTAAAGCCTGTCTGCCTGGGTCTGAACCCTGGCTATGCCCCTCTGAGCTGTCTTGCCACCTTGGGCAAAGCTTCACCTCTCTGGGCTTTGGTTTCAGTAATTGTGTGTATTGGAGGGTAATAGCAGCACCTGCCTCAGTAGTTTCTGTGACAATTTCATGAGTTCCCTCCTTTGTTCTTTCAGAAGATGTTTACTGAGCATGTTCTCTGTCTCAGGCGCTCTTTTGAGCAGGAAACAAAAGACAACATCCCTGCTCTCTCAGAGCTCCATTCCCCTTGTGGGGACAGACAATAAACAAGATTAATAAACACTGGTTCTCAGAATTGAGTGCAGGGTGCTGGGCCCCACTCCCGAGGGCCAGACTCTGGGTCTAGGCAGGGGGCTGACAATTAGCATTCTAACAAGTTCCCACCCAAAGCTCAAACTGAGGAGCCGGCAACCGCACTTTGAGAACTCCAAGAACTGATATAGTTCACCAGATAGCAGTAAGTGGCATCAAGAAAAATAAAGTAGGGCTGCTCTGGCCAGACGGCTTGGTTGGTTGGTACATTGTCTGGAAGAACAGAGGTTGCTGGTTTGATCCCTGGTCAGGTCAGGTCATATACAGAAACAAATTGATGTTTATATATGTGTGTGTGTGTGTATTTTTTTTAATAGAAAAATAAAGCCGGGGAAGGGGTTAGAAGTCAGGATGGGGCACTGGGGCTGCACTTGTAAAAAGGCCTTACTAAGAAGGTAACATTTGAACAAAGACCTGAAGGAGGGGAGAAAGAAGGCCATAGGGCCATCTAGTGAAGAACATTTGGCCGGGCAGAAGGAATAGTCTGTGCAAAGGTCCTGAGGTAGGATCAGTCCTGGAGTTTTTCAGGAACAGAGAGAAGGCAAGTAGCTGGAGCCAAGATAGCAGGGAGGTGAGGGTGGGAAGTGGTGTCCAAAAGGAAATGGGGCAATTGTGCAGGGTCTCGTGGGCCACCATGAAGGCTTTAATTCAGCATGACATGGGCCCCAGTGGTGTGCTCATCTGACATATTTGTACAAGATCCTTCTAACTGCTGTGTGGAGAATACACTGAGGGGGGACTGGGTGGAATGAGGGAGTCCTGGGAGAGGCCCTTCATTCATTCAACAAATACTACTCAAGCACGCTCTGAGTGGGGCACTGTTGTGGACTCCTGCCCTACTTCAGTAAACTGACTCCTCACCAAGCTCATTTTCCAGCAGGGGGAGACAGACAAACAGCAATGAGCAAAATAAAGAAGCAAATAGTCTTAGAGAGCAGAGGGACCAGGCTGGAAGCCAGGAAGGAGCTTGAGAAGTTGTGGGACTTGGGTCTGTTGGGAGGCTGAGGATTTACAGATAGAGCGAGCGTGTGGTCTGAGGGGAAGAAAGAAATTGGGGTGACTCCGGAGTTGTTAGCCTGATGGGAGCTGCTGTTGATTAAATTGGGGGAGACCATGGGGTACAGGGAACAGGTCTGGAGAGAGATCTGTAGTCTGCTTTGGAGTTGAGGTGCCTGAAGAGACATCTTGACAGTGGGCAGCTGGACCTGTTAACCTAGAGCCTGGGCAGAGGCTGTGTCTTTGCCCAGGAGACAGAGAGGCAGGAGTGATCGGCATGGAGGTGGCACCCAAAGCCATGAAGTTGGGTAAAATGGGATGAGGACATTAAGGGAGTGCAGGTCACAAAGAGACCAGCACCTGGCCCAGAGTGGGCAGTCAGCGTTGTGTTACTGTTGCAGACGCTGGTCTGGATATGCTACTGAGGGGTCCAGAAGGGACAGAGCACAGTGTTTGCTGAGCTCCTGTCTGGTGCCAGGGCAGCTGAGGGGACCCATGAGGCCTCCTTCCTCCTAATGCTGCTGCCTTGCCTGACTGCATTAAGGATGGTGCCTGGGATAGGGAACTAGCAAAGGAACCTAGATTTTGCTACTGGTGACACCTTCCCTCCCACTGCAGCCCCTCTACCCCCCTGCCACAACCCACTGACCCAGGGAAGTCAGTAGGCCCCTTTGGCCTACTCTGTCCACCAGGCCTGGCTACTCCTCTGGACCTCTCAGTTTCCTATGTCCCACATTTTCTTAAACAGTTTTTTAAATATAAAACCATACTCTAAGTACACCATTCTGCACCTTTCTCTCTCTAACAATGTGTCTTTGAAAGCCCTCCGTATCAGTACACAGAGCGCTTCCTCATTCCTTTATCCAGCTGCATAATATTTCATGGGATGGAAGTTAATGTGGTTTATTTAAACAGTCCCCCAAGGATGAACATTTAGGTGGTTTCCTATCTTTTGCGATTGCAAACAATGCCACCGGAAACAATGTAAATGCAGTATTCCAGTGTGTGATAGTGTATCTTTAGCAGAATCCCTGGATATGGAATTGCTGCCTCCCCGTTTTTATGTTTTCAGTTGAAGTGTAAGTTACACAGTGACATGTGTGGTCTCAGGCATACAGCTGGATGTGTATTTCCATCACCCCAGAAAGTTCTCCCATGCTCCTTCCCAGCCAGTCTCTCCCACCTCAGAAGCTGCCACCAGCCTGATTTCTAGCATCAGAGATTAGTAGATTCTAGAACTCTGTAAAGATCATCATACCATATATATATATATATACACACACACACACACTTATTTATTTATTTATTTATTTATTTATTTTAGAGAGGAGAGAGAGAAGGGAGGAGGAGCAGGAAGCATCAACTCCCATTTGTGCCTTCAACAGGCAAGCCCAGGGTTTCAAACCGGTTATTGCAGCATTCTAGGTAGGTCAATGCTTTATCCACTGAGCCACCACAGGTCAGGCTATACTCTTTTTTATTTATTTATTTATTTTATTTTATTTAAAGTAGCACCTCATTTTCTTTTTTTAAAAAATTTCTTTTTATTTTATTCATTTTAGAGAGGAGACACAGAGAGAGAGAGAGAAAGGGGGGAGGAGCTGGAAGCATCAACTCCCACATGCGCCTTGACCAGACCAGTGCAGGGTTTTGAACTGGCGACCTCAGCGTTCCCAGGTCGACGCCTTATCCACTGCGCCACCACAGGTCAGGCTATACTCTTTTTTGACTGAAGTGAAATTAACCGTTTTAAAGTGTACAGTTAGTAGCATTTAGTACATTTCCAATCTTGTGCAGTCATGGCGTCTCTCTAGTTCCAGAACGTTTCCGTTATCCCAAAAAGAAACCCCATGCCCATTTGCAGTAGCTCCCTGTTCCCCCAGTGTGAATGTGTGTCTGATTTCTTTTACACGTTTGAGCTGCATTCATCCTGTGTATATGTCAGTAGCTGTCTCCTTTCTAATACTGAAAAATATTCCAGCCTGACCTGTGGTGGCACAGTTCATAAAGTGTCAACCTGGAACGCTGAGGTTGCCAGTTCAAATCCCTGGGCTTGCCTGGTCAAGGCACATATAGGAAGCAACTACTACGAGTTGATGCTTCCAGCTTTTCCCCCACATCTTCCTCTCTTTAATATATATATATATATATATATATATATATATATATATATATATATATATATGACTATATTAAACATACTCTTAAAGAGAAAGAGAAAAAGAATATTCCACTGTGGACTAACATTTGCTGTCACACATCCCAATCAGTTCAGAATTCTTCCATGCTGTCAAGGTCTAGGCTAAACTGCTACGACAGAGACTCCAAAGCACAGTGACCCAGGCAGGATACAAACCTATTTCTTCACATAACCATCCAGAGGTAGGCAGGCATGCAAGATGGACAGGCAGCTCTGCTTCAGAAGTTTGCTGAGGGCCCAGGTTCCTTCCAACTTGTAGCTCTGCATTCCCTACAGAGTTGTCCTTGTCCTTGTCAAGATTGGCTCACTGCCACTGCCACCATATTCACGCTCCAGTCATTCCAAACTGGAAAGAACCTGGAGAGCAGGCTGTCCTGGAAGTCACTCACTTTACAGTCACCCTCAGTCATCTCAGTCATGTGACCATTGCCCAGCAGTGCATGCTAGGAAATGTCTTCCTGTGGCAGTTCCAAGGCTAGGGATCTGTCGCAAAAAGGACCAAAAGGAGACGATCTGGGGGTTGTGGTTGGGATCCAGAGGTGTTCCTCGAACCTGGAACAGCTGACCTGTCTCTAACCCCATCTTCCCTCCCAGCTGGGTCTGGGGTCTGCTCTAGGTTTCCATAATCCTTTGGCTCAGCCTGATGCTGGGAGACGTGGACTGTTTTAAAACTTTTTAATAATTTCAAACGCACAGGAAGGTTGAATGAGTAAGAATAGTACAAAGAAGTGTTTACTCTCCTAGATTCACCTGTTTTCACATT
The DNA here is from genome assembly GCA_037038555.1 of Rhynchonycteris naso. NCBI lineage: Eukaryota > Metazoa > Chordata > Mammalia > Chiroptera > Emballonuridae > Rhynchonycteris > Rhynchonycteris naso. The sequence continues at coordinate 247,417,038 of CM072997.1, read as the reverse complement.
TTACCTTGTTTATGTTATGATTTCCATGCACAGTTTAGAAAAGTATTTTGTGAATAGCTTGCATCCGTCAGGACCATTGACCTCTGAATACTTGAGAGTGTATTTCCTTAGAATATTCTTTTTTTTTTTGACGTTTTTTAAATTAATTTTAATGGGGTGACATCATTAATAAATTAGGGTACATATGTTCAAAGAAAACATCTCCAGGTTATCTTGTCATTCAATTATGTTGCATACCCATCACCCAAAGTCAAATTGTCCTCTGTCACCCTGTATCTGGTTTTCTTTGTGCCCCTCCCCTTCCCCCTCTCCCTCCCTCTCCTCTCCCCTTTCCCCCCGCCCCCACCCCCTGTAACCACCTCACTTATGTCCATGTCTCTTAGTCTCTTTTTTATGTCCCACCTATGTATGGAATCAGTTCTTAGTTTTTCTGCTTTACTTATTTCACTCTGTATAATGTTATCAAGATCCATCCATTTTGTTGTAAATGGTCCGATGTCATCATTTCTTATGGCTGAGTAATATTCCATGGTATATATATATGTACCACATCTTCCTTATCCAGTCATATATTGAAGGGCTTTTTGGTTGTTTCCATGTCTTGGCCGCTGTGAACAATGCTGCTATAAACATGGGGCTGCATGTGTCTTTACGTGCCAATGTTTTGTTTTGTTTTTTACAGGGACAGAGAGAGAGAGAGTCAGATAGAGGGATAGATAGGGACAGACAGACAGGAGCGAAGAGAGGTGAGAAGCATCAATCATTAGTTTTTCGTTGCCGTTGCAACACCTTAGTTGTTCATTGATTGCTTTTTCACATGTGCCTTGACCGCGGGCCTTCAGCAGACCTAGCAACCCCTTGCTGGAGCCAGCGACCTTGGGTCCAAGCTGGCGAGCTTTTTGCTCAAGCCAGATGGGCCCGCGCTCAAGCTGGCAACCTCGGGGTCTTGAACTTGGGTCTTCCGCATCCCAGTTCAACGCTCTATCCACTGCGCCACCGCCTAGTCAGGTACGTGCCAATGTTTTTGAGTTTTTGGGGTATATACCCAACAGAGAGATCACTGGGTCATATGGTAGTTCTGTTTTTAGTTTTTTGAGGAACCACTATACTTTCTTCCATAATAGTTGTACTACTTTACATTCCCACCAACAGTGGATGAAGGTTCCTTTTTCTCCACAGCCTCTCCAACACTTGTTATTATCTGTCTTGTTGATAATAGCTAATCTAGCAGGTATGAGATGGTATCTCATTGTAGTTTTGATTTGCATTTCTCTAATAGCTAATGAAGATGAGCATCTTTTCATATATCTGTTGGCCATTTGTATTCCTGGGAGAAGTGTCTGTTCATGTCCTCTTCCCATTTTTTTTTATTGGATTGTTTGCTTGTTTGTTGTTGAGTTTTATGAGTATTTTGTATATTTTGGATATTAGCCCCTTCTCTGAGTTGTTTGAAAATATCATCTCCCATTTAGTTGGCTGTCTGTTTATTTTGTTGTCAGTTTCTCTTGCTGTGCAAAAACTTCTTAGTCTGATGTGGTCCTATTCATTTATCTTTGCCTTCACTTCCCTTGCCTTTGGAGTCAAATTCATAAAGTGCTCTTTGTAACCAAGGTCCTATGTTTTCTTCTATGTACTTTATTGTTTCAGGTCTTATATTTAGGTCTTTGATCCATTTTGAATTAATTTTAATACAAAGGGACAAACTGTAGTCAAGTTTCATTCTTTTGCATGTGGCTTTCCAGTTTTCCCAGCACCATTTGTTGAAGAGGCTTTCTTTTCTCCACTGTGTGTTTTTGGCCTCTTTATCAAAAATTATTTGATCATATATATGTGGTTTTATTTCTGGACTTTCTATTCTTTTTTTTTTAACTTGTTTATTTATTACAGGGACAGGGAGAGAGAGTCAGAGAGAGGAACATGCAGGAACAGACAGACAGGAACAGAGAGAAATGAGAAGCATCAATCATTAGTTTTTCGTTGCCGTTGCGACACCATAGTTGTTCATTGATTGCTTTCTCACATGTGCCTTGACCGCGGGCCTTCAGCAGACTGAGCCACGCCTTGCTGGAGCCAGCGACCTTGGGTCCAAGCTGGCGAGCTTTTGCTCAAGCCAGATGGGCCCACGCTCAAGCTGGCGACCTCGGGGTCTCGAACCTGGGTCTTCTGCATCCCAGTCCAACGCTTTATCCACTGCGCCACCGCCTGGGCAGGCTGGACTTTCTATTCTGTTCCATTGGTCTGAGGGTCTATTTTTCTGCCAATACCATGCTGTTTTGATTGTCGTGGCTCTGTAATATAATTTGAAGTCAGGTATTGTAATGCCCCCAGCTTCATTCTTTTCCTTAGGATTGCTTTGGCTATTCGTGGTTTCTTATAGTTCCATATAAATCTGATGATTTTTTGTTCCATTTCTTTAAAAAATGTCATTGGAATTTTGATGGGAATTGCATCAAACTTGTATATTGCTTTGGGTAATATGGTCATTTTGATTATATTTATTCTTCCTATCCAAGAACAAGGAATATTTTTCCATTTCATTGTATCTTTTTCAATTTCTCTTAACAATGATTTGTACTTTCCATTTTATAGGTCCTTTACATTCTTTGTTATGTTTATTCCTGGGTATTTTATTGTTTTGTTGCAATCGTGAAGGGGATTATTTTTTTGAGTTCATTTTCTAACGTTTTGTTGTTGGCATATAGAAATGCTATGGACTTTTGTATATTAATTTTGTATCCTGCGACCTTACTGTATTGGTTTATTGTTTCTAGTAATCCTTCTGTGGAGTCTTTGGGGTTTTCGATGTATAGGATCATATCATCTGCAAAAAGTGAAACCTTTACTTCTTCTTTTCCAATATGGATGGCTTTTATTTCTTTGTTTTGTCTGATTGCTCTGGCTAGAACTTCTAGCACCATGTTAAATAAGAGTGGACAACCTTGTCTTGTTCCTGATTTAAGGGGGAAAGGCCTCAGTTTTATGTCATTTAATATGATGTTAGCTGATGGTTTATCATAAATGGCCTTTATCATGTTGAGATATTTTCCTTCTATACCCATTTTGTTGAGTGTTTTATACATAAAATTGTGTTGTATTTTATTGAATGACTTTTCTGCATCTATTGATAAGATCATGTGGTTTTTGTTTTCTTTGTTTTGTTGATATGGTGTATTATGTTAACCGTTTTATGTATGTTGAACCATCCTTGAGATTCTGGGATGAATCCCACTCGATCATGATGTATTATTTTTTATTTGAACTTTTTTTTTTATGATGTATTATTTTTTTAATATGTTGTTGTATTCAATTTGCTAGTATTTTGTTTAGTATTTTAGCATCTGTATTCATTAGAGATATTGGTCTGTAGTTTTCTTTTTTTGTGCCGTCCTTGCCAGGTTTTGGTATGAGGGTTATGTTGGCTTCATAAAATGTGTTTGGAAGTATTGCTTCTTCTTCAATTTTTTGGAAGACTTTGAGCAGAATAGGAGCCAAACCTTCTTTGAATGTTTGATAGAATTCACTAGTACAGCCGTCTGGGCCTGGACTTTTATTTTTGGGGAGGTTTTTAATAGTTTTTCCTATTTTCTCCAGCTTATTGGTCTGTTTAGGCTTTCTGCTTCTTCATGACTCAGTCTAGGAAGACTGTATTGTTCCAGGAATTTATCCCTTTCTTCTAGATTATTGAATTTGGTGGCATATAGTTTTTCATAGTATTCTACAAAAATTCTTTGTATATCTATGATATCTGTGGTGGTTTCTCCTCTTTTATTTTGAATTTAGTTTATATGAGTTCTTTCTCTTTTTTTCTTGGTGAGTCTTGCCAAGGGTTTGTCAATATTGTTGATTTTTTCAAAGAACCAGCTCCTTTTATTAATTTTTTCTATAGTTTTTCTGTTCTCTATTTCATTTATTTCTGCTCTGATTTTTTTTTTTTTTTTTTTTACAGGGACAGAGAGAGGGATAGATAGGGAAAGACAGACAGGGACGGAGAGAGGTGAGAAGCATCAATCATTAGTTTTTCATTGCCGTTGTGACACCATAGTTATTCATTGATTGCTTTCTCACATGTGCCTTGACCGCGGGCCTTCAGTAGACCGAGCAACCCCTTGCTGGAGCCAGTGACCTTGGGTCCAAGCTGGTGAGCTTTTGCTCAAGCCAGATGGGCCCGCGCTCAAGCTGGCGAGCTCGGGGTCTCGAACCTGGGTCTTCCGCATCCCAGTCCGATGCTCTATCCACTGCGCAACCGCCTGGTCAGGCGACCCACTCATTTTTTAAAAGTATGTTGTTTAGTCTCCTCATTTTTGTGGAGTTTTTCTTTTTTTACCTCTTTTTTGCAGTTGAATTCTAGTTTCAAGGCTTTATGATCAGAAAATATGCTTGGTACAATTTCAATTTTTCTGAATTTGCTGATGTTATTTTTATGGCCCAACATGTGGTCAATTCTATTTTTTTTTAAAATATATATATTTTATTATTATTAATTCTAATGGGGTGACACCAATAAATCAGGGTACATATGTACAATGAAAACATCTCCAAGTTATCTTATCATTCAATTGTGTTGCATACCCGTCACCAAAAGTCAAATTGTCCTCTGTCACCTTTGTTCTGGTTTTCCCTGTGTTTCTCCTCTCCTCCCTATCCCACTCTTCCCTCCCTTCCCCCATCCCATAACCACCACTATCTTGTCCATGTCTCATATTCTCACTTTTATGTCCCACCTATGTATGGAATCATGCTGTTCTCGGTTTTTCTTTTTTTCTGATTTACTTATTTCACTCCGTATAATGTTATCAAGGTACATCCATTTTGTTATAAATGATCCGATGTCATCGTTTCTTATGGCTGAGTAGTATTCCATAGTATATATGTACCATAGCTTTTTAATCCACTCGTCTTCTGACGGACACTTGGGCTGGTTCCAGATCTTCGCTATTGTGAACAATGCTGCCACGAACATGGGGGCGCATTTCTTCTTTTCGAACAGTGCTATGGTGTTCTTAGGGTATATTCCTAAAAGTGGGATAGTTGGGTCAAAAGGCAGTTCGATTTTTAATTTTCTGAGGAATCTCCAAACTGTTTTCCACAGTGGCTGCACCAGTCTGCATTCCCACCAGCAATGCAGAAGGGTTCCCTTTTCTCCACAACCTCGCCAGCACTTATTCTGTGTTGTTTTGCTGATGAGTGCCATTCTGACTGGTGTGAGGTGATATCTCATTGTGGTTTTAATTTGCATTTCTCTAATGACTAGTGATGTTGAGCATTTTTTCATATGCCTATTGTTCATCTGTATGTCCTCTTTGGAGAAATTTCTATTCATTTCCTTTGCCCATTTTTTGATTGGGTTGTTTGTCTTCCTGGTGTTGAGTTTTATAAGTTCTTTATAAATTTTAGTTATTAACCCCTTATCAGATGTGCTGTCGAATATGTTCTCCCATTGTGTGGTTTGTCTTTTTATTCTGTTCCTATTGTCTTTAGCTGTCCAAAAACTTTTTAGTTTGATATAGTCCCATTTGTTTATCTTGCCTTTTATTTCAGTTGCCCGTGGAGATAAATCGGCAAATATACTGCTGCTACAGATGTCGGAGAGCTTGCTGCCTATGTTTTCTTCTAAGATGCTTATGGTTTCACGGCTTACATTTAAGTCTTTTATCCATTTTGAGTTTGTTTTTGTGAATGGTGTAAGTTGATGGTCTAGTTTGATTTTTTTGCAGGTAGATGTCCAATTTTGCCAACACCATTTGTTAAAGAGGCTGTCTTTACTCCATTGTATGTTCTTTCCTCCTTTGTCAAATATCATTTGTCCATAAAGCTGTGGGTTTATTTCTGGGTCCTCTGTTCTGTTCCATTGATCTATGTGCCTGTTCTTATGCCAGTACCAGGCTGTCTTGAGTATAATGGCCTTATAGTAAGCCTTGATATCTGGAAGAGTGATACCTCCTGCTTTATTTTTTCTTTTTAAGATTGCTGAGGCTATTCGTGTTCTTTTTTGGTTCCATATAAATTTTTGGAATATGTGTTCTATATCTTTGAAGTATGTCATTGGTATCTTAATTGGTATTGCATTGAATTTATAAATTGCTTTGGGTAATATAGACATTTTAATGATGTTTAATTCTTCCTAGCCATGAGCACGGTATATGCTTCCACTTGTTTGTATCTTCCTTGATTTCTTTTATCAATGTTCTATAATTTTCTGAGTACAAGTCCTTAACCTCCTTGGTTAAATTTACTCCTAGGTACTTTATTTTTTTGGCTGCAATAGTGAAGGGGATTGTTTCCTTAATTTCTTTTGCTGATATTTCATTGTTGGTATATAGAAATGCCTCTGATTTCTGAGTATTAATTTTATTTCCTGCCACCTTGCTGAATTCATTTATAAGGTAGTTTTTTGACTGAGACTTTAGGGTTTTCAATATACAATATCATATCATCTGCAAATAGTGACAGTTCTACTTCTTCTTTTCCAATTTGGATGCCTTTTATTTCTTCTTCTTGTCTGATTGCTGTAGCTAGGACTTCCAGAACTATGTTGAATAAGAGTGGTGAAAGGGGGCACCCCTGCCTGGTTCCTGATCTTAAGGGGATTGCTTTTAATCTTTGTCCATTTAGTATGATGTTTGCTGTCGGTTTATCGTAGATGGCCTTTATCATGTTAAGGAATGTTCCCTGTATTCCCACTTTACTGAGAGTTTTGAGCATGAATGGGTGCTGGATTTTATCAAATGCCTTTTCTGCATCTATTGAAATTATCATGTGATTTTTGTCCTTCTTTTTGTTTATGTGATGAATCACATTGATTGATTTGCAAATATTGAACCAGCCTTGCCTCTCCAGAATAAATCCCACTTGATCGTGGTGTATGATTTTTTTCATATATTGCTGGATCCGGTTGGCTAATATTTTGTTGAGAATTTTAGCGTCTAAATTCATCAGGGATATAGGTCTATAATTTTCTTTCTTTGTGTTGTCTTTGCCCAGTTTGGGGATCAGAATTATGCTCGCCTCATAAAAGGAGTTTGGAAGTCTGCCTTCCTTTTGAATTTTTTGAAATAGCTTGAGGAGGATAGGAGTTAATTCTTCTTTGAATTTTTGATAGAATTCACTTGTGAAGCCATCAGGCCCAGGACTTTTCTTTTTTGGGAGTTTTTTGATAACTGTTTCGATCTCATTTGTTGTAATTGGTCTGTTTAGGTGTTCTGATTCTTCCAGATTGATTTTTGGAAGGTTATATGCTTCAAGAAATTTGTCCATTTCACCAAGATTGTCTAATTTTTTGGCATATAGTTCTTCATAGTATTTTCTTACAATGCTTTGTATTTCTGTTGTGTCAGTTGTTATTTCTCCACTGTCCTTTCTAATTTTATTTATTTGAGTCCTCTCTCTTTTTTTCTTGGTGAGTCTAGTTAAAGGTTCATCAATCTTGTTTACCTTTTCAAAGAACCAGGTTCTGGTTTCGTTGATCCTCTGTATTGTTTCCTTCGCCTCTATGTCATTTATTTCTGCTCTGATCTTTATTATTTCCTTCCTTCTACTTGTCTTGCGTTTTATTTGTTGTTGTTTTTCTAGTTCTTTTAGATGCAGGGTCAGGTTGCTTATTTGAGCTTTTCCTAGCTTCTTATGATATGCCTGTAGTGCAATAAACTTCCCTCTCAGAACTGCTTTTGCTGTGTCCCATAAATTTTGAGTTGATGTATGCTCATTATCATTTGTTTCTAGAAACTTTTTTATTTCTTCTTTGATCTCATTGTTAATTCATTCATTATTTAATAACATGCTATTTAGTTTCCAAGTGTTTGAGTATTTTTCAGTTTTTCTTTTGTGGTTAATTTCTAGTTTCATGGCATTGTGATAGAGAAAATGCTTGATATGATTTCAATCTTCTTAAATTTATTGAGACCATTTTTGTGTCCTAACATGTGGTCTATCCTAGAAAACGTACCATGAGCGCTTGAGAAGAATGTATATTCTACTGCTTTAGGGTGAAAAGTTCTGAAGATATCTATTAATCAAGTTGATCTAGTGTCTCCTTTAAGTCTGCTGTTTCTTTATTAATTTTCTTTCTTGAGGATCTCTCCAGTGTTGTTCGAGGGGTATTGAAATCCCCTACTATGATAGTATTGCTGTTAATCTCGTCCTTTATATCCATCAAAGTCTGCTTTATGTATGTCGGGGCTCGTATATTTGGTGCATAGATATTTATAATAGTTATATCTTCCTGTTGAATTGTTCCCTTTATCATTATGTAGTGTCCTTCTTTATCTCTTACTACAGCCTTTGTTTTAAAGTCCATTTTGTCTGATATAAGTATTGCTACCCCTGCTTTTTTTTCATTTCCGTTTGCATGAAATATTTTTTTCCATCCTTTTACCTTCAGTCTATGAGCATCTTTTGTTTTAAGGTGTGTCTCTTATAGACAGCATATGTATGGGTCCTGTTTCTTTATCCATGCAGCTACCCTATGTCTTTTGATTGGATCATTTAATCCATTTACATTTAAGGTTATTATTGATATGTAGTTGTTTATTGCCATTTTATTCTTTAAAGCTGTATTCTTCTTTTGCTCTATTCTTTCCTCCCTTTAAACTGTTCAGAACAGGCCCCTTAGTATCTCTTGCAGAATTGGTTTGGTTTTTATGAATTCCTTTAGGCTTTCTTTTTCTGGGAAGCTCTTTATTTCTCCTTCAGTTTTAAACGTTAGCCTTGCTGGATAAAGTAGTCTTGGTTGTAGGTTCTTGTTCTGCATTACTTTGATTATATCTTGCCATTCTCTTCTGGCCTCAAGTGTTTCTGTTGAGAAGTCCGATGTCATCCTTATGGGGGCTCCTTTGTAGGTGATAGCCTTTTTTTCTCTAGCAGCTTTTAAAATTTTTTCTTTATCCATTATCTTTGGTATTTTAACTATGATGTGTCTTGGTGTAGATCTTTTTGGGTTTCTCTTTAATGGAGTTCTGTGTGCTTCTTGAACGTGTGGAGTGTTTCCCAGCCTTAATTTAGGAAAGTTTTCTGCTATGATTTGATTGAACAAAGTTTCCATTTCCTGTCCTCTCTCCTCTTCTTCAGGCACCCCTATGATGCGAATGTTGTTTCTCTTCATGTTGTCACAAAGCTCCCTTAGAGTTTCCTCACATTTTTTAAGTCTCTTTTCCTTTTTCTTCTCTGCTTCTGTGCCTTTGTTTATTGTGTCCTCTATCTCGCTTATTCGATCCTCAGCGTGACTCATCCTGCTTTTAATTCCTTCCATTGTGGTCTTCAGTTCTGATACTGTATTTGTCATTTCTGTCTGATTCTTTTTTATTATTTCAATTTCGTTTTTTATACTTGTTATCTCTTTATTTAGGTGTTCATAATGACTATCCATTGTTGCTCTAATTTCTTTGAACATCCTAACTATCATTATTCTAAATTCTGCATCTGGTAATTTGGTTATATCTGGTTCATTCAGGTCCTTCTCTGGGGATTTCTCTTGATTCATTTGGTTTGCATTCCTCTGCCTGCCCATTTTGTCTGTGTATAAGCAAGTTGTGGCCACTGGAGTCCAGTAGGTGTTGCCTTTGTGTTCTCTAGGTGTGGTCTGGCTGCAGACCCCCCACCCCCTCTGCCGCTGCCTAGGGTGGTTGGGTATGTGCGTTGCCAGCGCCGGCCCACTGTGGCTTTTGCTGTGATTTCCACCTCTCCTCCGCGGGAGGGGCTGTCACTGAAGCCACAAGCCTTAGCACCAAGGGTAGAGGTGAGCACCTTTGCTCAGCTGCGGACCCAGCCTATTTCCGGACTTCCGCCCAGAACCCTCAGTCAGAGCCTGCTTGCCACAGTTTCGCATATTGGGCGGGGCTTTTGACGTGCTCTCAGCTGTGAGCGTTTGCCCGTCTGGAGATTTAGCCCCGCCCTCGAGGCCAGGGCCCTTCTGCGCAGTGTCGCAAACCCAGGTTTATTGGGCCGGGCCTGTTTGCTGGCTTCCGCTCAGCTACGTACTTCCCCTCGTCCCGGACTCTACCCCGCCCCCACGTTCGGAGCCCACTCGTGCACGTATGAATGCAATCCGTGGTTTCTCCAGCCGGGCGGGGATAGTAGCGTGAGCTCAGCTGCGAGCTTCCACTTGTCTCGGGGTCTAGCCTGTTCCTGCGCTCGGAGCCCGCTCGCGCACTTATACTGGCCAACCGTGGTTTCTCCGGCCTGGCGGGGGGTGCTGGCAGCGTGAGCTCAGCCGCGAGCCCCTGCCCGTCCCTGGTTAGCCCGGTCCCCGCGGTCAGGGCCGGCTTGCGCAAGGTCGTAGAGCAGATTTCTGCCCGTTCCTGGCCTCCCGCTTTGTCCCCGTAAGTGGGATTAAAGGCGGGCCTGCAGCTTCCGGACCGCTTTCGCGCGTCCCCTCCGACCCTCTGGGCTAGACCGAGCTCCCACCGGCTTAGCCTCTGCCCACACCGACAGAACTGCGTTTCAGCGTCCTGTCACCCCAAACCCTTAAGCAGCCCTCAGCAGAGTAGGAAGGGACCTAATATTCCACACTGTAGGCCTGGGAGCTCCCTCACTTGTTTCACAGCTCAAAACTGTCCAAACGCCTCTTCTAGGCTCTGGGACTGCAAGCTGGGGCTTGGTTCCTGGGACCCAGGTCCTTCCCTCCGATGAGCTTTGTTTTTAACCTATAAAGTATTGCATTCACTCCTCTTCCTCCCCCGCCCTTTGCTGTTCCCTCACAGAATTCAGAGTTGCTGGAGTCTCCATGTGGTCAATTCTTGAGAATGTTCTGTTACACTAGAGAAAAATGTGTACTCTGTCACTTTGGGATGAAATGTCCTGTAGATGTCTATCATATCCAATTACTCTAGTGTTTCGTTTAAGGCCAATATTTCTTTATTGATTTTCTGTTTGGATGAACGATCTAGAGCCGTCAGCGGTGTATTGAGGTCTCCAAGTATGATTGTATTTTTGTCAGTTTTTGTTTTTAGGTCAGTCAGTACCTGTCTTATATATTTTGGTGCTCCTTGGTTTGGTGCATATATATTAAGAAGGGTTATGTCTTCTTGATTCAGTGTCCCCTTAATCATTATGAAATGGCCATTTTTGTCTATGATTACTTTTGCTGTCTTATAGTTAGTATTGTTAGATTTGAGTGTTGCTACACCTGCTTTTTGGGGGCGATGTTATTTGCTTGGAGTATTGTTTTCCAGCCTTTCACTTTGAATTTGTTTTTATCCTTGTTGCTTAGATGTGTTTTTTGTAGGCAACATACAGTTAGATTTTCTTTTTTAATCCATTCTGCTACTCTGTGTCTTTTTATTGGTGAGTTCAATCCATTTACATTTAGTGTAATTATTGACACTTGAGGGTTTCGTATTGCCGTTTTTTTATATTGCTTTCTGTTAGTTTTGTATCTTGTTTGATTCTTTTTTCTGTCATTTGTTTTTATTTGGTTGTAACCCATACTTCTTTCCTTTGTTCCTTTTTTTTTTCAAGTCATGTGCTTCTGTGGTGGTTTTTTCAGGGGTGGTTACCATTAAGTAATGAAAAGGGTACCATACCTACCATGTTCATTGTAGTACACTGTCTTATGAGTGCTTCTGCACTCCATCCTCCTTTGCTACTGTTAATCTTCGTCCTCTCTCCTTTATTGTTTTTGTTGTCACAGTTTAAATTTGGTTTTATTGTGTTCTTGGTGGAGCTTTTACTTGTGGTTTTGTTTTGTTTTGTTCTTTGTATCTGGTTGGAAAACCCCCTTTAGTATATCCTGAAGTGGGGTTTTTCTGATGATAAATTCCCTCATCTTTTCTGTATCTGAATGTTTTTATTTCTCCTTCATATTTGAAGGATAGCTTTGACGGGTATAGTATTCTTGGTTGGAAGTTTCAGAACTTTAAATATTGGGGTCCGGTCTGACCAGGCGGTGGCCCAGTGGATAGAGCATCGGACTGGGATGCAGAAGGACCCAGGTTCAAGACCCCACGGTCGCCGGCTTGAGCGCGGGCCCATCTGGCTTGAGCAAAAGCTCACCAGATTGGATGTAAGGTCGCTGGCTCCAGCAAGGGGTTACTCGGTCTGCTGAAGGCCCACGGTCAAGGCACATGTGAGAAAGCAATCAATGAACAACTATGGTGTCGCAATGAAAAACTGATGATTGATGCTTCTCACCTCTCTTCGTTCCTGTCTGTCTGTCCCTATCTATCCCTCTCTCTGGCTCTCTCTCTGTCCCTATAAAAAGAAAAAAAAAGAAAATAAATATTGGGGTCCACTCTCTTCTAGTTTGTAGAGTTTCTGCTGAGAAATTCAATGATAATCTAATAGGCCTTCCTTTATATGTTGTATTCTTCTTTTCCCTGGCTGCCTTGAGAATTTTTTCTTTGTTGTTGGTTTGTGCCAATTTCCTTAGGATGTGCCTTGGAGTAGGTTTGTTGGGGTTAAGATCCACGCCCCCACCTCTCTCCCTCAGTTCCAAAAGAAAGCAGCCCTTGCTCTGGTTAGTGAGGAAGGTAGAGTGTTCCGTTCTTTATCTTATTTCCTGCAGGGTTGCTTATAAATTTAGCCAGTTTTTTGCCCAATCATACCTTTTTGTTCAATGTGTGGCACTTACAGATGCTCCAGGGATCGATTTTTCTGTCTCTGGTTGTAGAACTTGTAGAAATTTTGGGGAGAGGTATCGGGAGCGCTCCTCACGGTGCTGTTTCTCTGACGTCACTTGATTAGAATATTCTCTTAACTGCACCACAGCAAATAGGCTTAACCTGAGTGCAGTCTTAGGTCTAACCTACCAGAGAGTATACACTTTTATGTCAATATATCTTGTCAGAACATACCCCCGAAGTAATTTCTTGTGGGTCACAATTAAGAAAACATATGAAGATATAATGACCTGATGTGTGCATGTTACACATAGGAGTAGAGAGGGAGAGAAAGCAAAGGCAACAATACACTGGCACCTGGGGAAGCTGGAAGAGGGTACACTCAAAAAGGGCTTTTTTGTTTGTTTTTTTGTTTTTGTTTTTTTGGGGGTTTTTTGGTTTTTTGTTTACAGGGACAGAGAGAGAATCAGAGAGAGGGATAGATAGGGACAGACAGACAGGAATGGAGAGAGGTGAGAAACATCAATCATTAGTTTTTCATTGCCATTGCGACACCATAGTTGTTCATTGATTGCTTTCTCACATGTGCCTTGACCGCGGGCCTTCAGCAGACCCAGCAACCCCTTGCTGGAGCCAGCAACCTTGGGTCCAAGCTGGCGAGCTTTTTGCTCAAGCCAGATGGGCCCCGTGCTCAAGCTGGCGACCTCGGGGTCTCGAACCTGGGTCTTCTGCATCCCAGTCCAACGCTCTATCCACTGCGCCACCGCCTGGTCAGGCTGTTTGTTTGTTTTTAAATGCGATAGGAAACCTCTGAAGGGTTTTTGGCTGGGAAGCAACCTGGTCAGATTTGTGTTTCAGGCCACACCCTGGCACCCAGCACAATAACGGGCCTAAAGGGGGCACTTCCCAGTCAGCTGCTTGTTGAACGGAGGCCTGGAGTAATGCGTAGGCAGGGCATTGAGGACAGAGGTTTGTAGGAAAGAAAGGGGTGTGCTAAGGATCAAGTGTGACAGAGAGGGGGGACAGGGCATGTGGAACCCATGACATGGGGCCTCCAGGAGGCAAGTAAACTGGGATAAAAGAAGGGACCTGGGCTCGGACATGTGAGAAGCGGGTTAGACTGAGGTGGGGGGGTGGGCGGTAGTTACATTGGAGAATGATTTATGAGCATCTGGCCTGTGCCAGCACCAGTGAGCCTGCAGGTGCAGGGCCTTCTCAGGCGCTCCAGAGCACTGAAAGGCTCACGGTCATGCTGGACGCATGGGAGGCCGTGGAGAGTACTGGAGCCCTCACCAAGCTCTAACTTGCCCAGCAGGATGTGTGACAAGCGGCGGACAAGCCTGGGGCCCAGGGTACCCCCGAAGCGGGCCCGTGGGGGCCTCTGGGATGAGGATGAGGCACCTCGGCCATCCCAGTTTGAGGAGGAGCTGGCGCTGATGGAGGAGATGGAGGCGGAGCACTGGCTGCAGGAACAGGAGAAGGAGGAGCTACAGCCCCTGGAGGGGACTGCGGACAGTGAGACCTGCAGTGGGAACCCCCTGCACCCCCAGCCGTCTTGCCTCTGAACTTAGAGTCAGCCACAGAGCTGACCTGTAACCTCTGGCCCACATAGAGCTCCACAATGGGCTGACCTTTGACCTCAGGCCAATCCAATATACCATCTCTGATGCTTGTTGCTTTTTATTTTTTTGACAAAGAGAGAGGGGCAGATAAGGACAGACAGACAGGGAGGGGTAGAGATGAGAAGCATCAATTCTTTCTTGCAGCACCTTTTGTTCACTGATTGCTTTCTCATATGTGCCTTGATGGGGGTGGGGCTATAGCAGAGCAAGTGACTTCTTGCTCAAACTAGCGACCTTTGGGCTCAAGCTAACAACCATGGGATTACATTTGTGATCCTGTGCTCAAGCCAAATGAGCCCGCACTCAAGCCGGTGGCCTCAGGGTTTTTAAACCTGGGTCCTCTGCGTCCCAGTCCAATGCTCTATCCGCTGCACTACCGCCTGGTCAGGCATAATTCCTGTTGCTTCTACTCTGACCTCGACCTGGCAGTCTCTCCCAAGTCTCTGCCTGATTCAGACCACCACCTCCGTTTGACTTTCCTTTTGCAGTTCAGGAGCCGGCTAGGCTGGGAGGGTGGTTACTTACTTCTGAGGGAGAACTGTGATTCAACTTAGCCCCACATCCCCCCATCCCTCCACAGGGCAGTTCTCCCCAACAGCCATAGATGCCCGCTGGCTTCGGCCCTCCCCACCCCCCCTGGACCCCCAGACAGAACCTCTCATCTTCCAGCAGTTGGAGATCGACCATTATGTGGGTGAGTTTTGGGGACAGTCCCAGTGGGTAGTGGGGGGGACCCTGGGTTAGAGACTGGGCCAGGTCAGCCCCTCTGGCTCTGTGTGTGGGAGGAGATCATCATAGGCGGTCCCTGCCCCGGTGACAAGGGCTGTGAGAGAGAAGGACAGAGCTGGGGTTGCCCAAGGTGGGCAGTAAGGAGTCTGGCATAGGGGTCAGGGCTCAAGTGCCAGGGGCCGACATGGTTTGGGTATGACTGCAGAGGGCATCTGGAGCGAGCTGTTTAGAACTGTCTTGTACCCTGATTTTGGTGGTGGTTACATGAACCTATATGTGGGTTCAAGTTCATGACACCACACACACCCTAAGTCAATTTTCTTTTTTTTTAAGTGAGAGGAAGAGAGGTAGTAAAACAGACTCCTCCATGCACCTGGATTGGAATCCACCCAGCAACCCCTGTCTGCGGCCAATGCTTGAATCAACTGAACTGTTTTTAGTGCCTGAGGCTGATTGGTGGACCATCTGGGCCATTTTCAGTGCCCAAGGCCCATGCTCGAATCAGTTGAGGCAGTGGCTGCAGGAAGGGAAGAAGAGAAGCGGAGAGGGTGGAGGGGAGAAGCAGAAGGTTGCTTCTCTTGTGTGCTCTGATCGGGAATCATATCTGGATGTCCATACGCTGGGCCGACGCTCTATCCACTGAGCCACTGGCCAGGGCTGTCAATTTTCAAAGAAATTTTTTTTCCCCAATAAAACAGTTGGGCCCTGACCTGTGGTGGCGCAGTGGATAAAGCATCGACCTGGGAACACTGAGGTCGCCAGTTCAAAACCCTACACTGGTCTGGTCAAGGCACATATGGGAGTTGATGCTTCCAGCTCCTCCCCACTTTCTCTCTTTCTCTTTCACTCTGTTTCTCCTCTCTAAAATGAATAAATAGAAAGAAATTTTAAAAAAACAAAAACAGTTGGGGATTCTCTCTGGCTGTGGGGTGGGAAATGCACCATAGGGGCCAGGATGGAAATGAGGGCTGAGATGAGGCAGCATGACCAACACGGGCAGAAGCGCCTACAGCCACAGGAAGAGGGCTGGGTAGGCAAGCCTTTGAGGGATCTGAGGGGCAGCCCTGCCTTACCCTGTCACACTGCCAGGCCCACCGCGGCCCCTGCCTGGGGCGCCTCCACCATCCCAGAGCTCTGTGCCTGTGCTCCGCGCCTTTGGGGTCACCGATGAGGGCGTGTCTGTGTGCTGCCATATCCACGGCTTTGCACCCTATTTCTACACCCCAGCGCCCCCTGGTGAGTGGTCCTGACCCAGAAGACCCCTCCTTAACTCTGACCACCTGGTGGCCCCTGTGTGTCTGACCAGCCCTCCCACCCCCCAGGGTTTGGGCCAGAGCACCTGGGTGACCTGCAGCGGGAGCTGAACATGGCCATCAGCCGGGACCAGCGTGCGGGAAAGGAGCTCAAGGGGCCGGCTGTTCTGGCTGTGGAGCTGTGTTCCCGGGAGAGTGAGTGCCGCCTGGGGTCAAGTGGGTGGGAGTCCCTCCAGGTGGGTGCCAGCCTCCTCTGTCCTCTGCAGGCATGTTCGGGTACCATGGGCATGGACCCTCCCCATTCCTGCGTATAACTCTGGCACTGCCCCACCTCGTGGCCCCTGCTCGCCGCCTCCTGGAGCAAGGTGTCCATGTGGCAGGCCTGGGCACCCCCAGCTTTGCGCCCTACGAGGCCAACGTTGACTTTGAGATCCGGTACAAGCCCTCCCCTCGCTTCTCCACCCTCTGCCCTACTCCCTCCAGGAGGCCTCTGCCCACTGACCTCATTTTTCTCTAGGTTCATGGTGGATGCGGACATCGTGGGCTGCAATTGGCTGGAACTCCCTGCTGGGAAATACGTCCTGAGGCCGGAGGGGAAGGTGCTGGACCCCGTTAGGGGTGGGAGACACAGACCTGAGAGCCTGCAGCCACTGATATGCCCTGTCCCCATAGATCACACTGTGTCAGCTGGAGGCAGATGTGCTGTGGTCAGACGTGATCAGTCACCCACCAGAAGGGCAGTGGCAGCGAATTGCACCCCTGCGTGTGCTCAGCTTTGACATTGAGTGCGCCGGCCGCAAAGGTCTGTCCCAGGAGCTTTGAGCTCCTCCCTCTCTCCCTTGGGACATCAGTGACATGCCAGTTTTGCCCTTGCCCTGGGAGTCTCTGTACTTCTCAAGGGTAGTGGTGGAGTGATGGGGCAGCTTCAGATGAAGAGACAAGTCTTGTGAAGGGAGACATGGATGGATGAAGGGTGAGCAGAGCATTCCCCACAGAGAACAATAAGTGCAAAGGTCCTGGGGCAGAACCATCCCCATCTGTGGGAAGGAGAGAGGGTGGGAGATGAAGACACAGGGGAGCTAGGCTGGATCTTGTTGGATCTGTGGGCAGTGGGGACAGAGAGGAGTGGACAGGCCAGGGAAGATTTGGAGGTGCAGCTATGCTGGTGTGTCATGCAGGAGAGGAGAGGTCAGGTCCCTTACATTTCATTTCTTCCCTGTGCAGGCATCTTTCCTGAGCCCGAGCGGGACCCCGTGATCCAGATTTGCTCTCTGGGCCTGCGCTGGGGCGAGTCAGAGCCCTTTCTGCGTCTAGCACTCACCCTGCGGCCCTGTGCTCCCATCCTGGGCGCCAAGGTGCAGAGCTACGAGCAGGAGGGGGAGCTGCTCCAGGTGACTCTTGTTCCATGCCCTCCTCTCCATCCCCGTTTTCCTTAGCACTCTCACCCAGCCTTCATATCGCAGGCTCGAGGCTACTTTCTGTGCTCTCCTGATTCTGAGAGTCCTGTCTAGAACTTCAGATCTCTTTGCATTGAGGGTTGAACGTTTTCCCTCTGGTCTCTGCATTATTCCCAGAGCACCTGCCTGATCTTTCTACCATAGGTGGGAGGGCTCTAGGACCACTGTTGGGGACTTCCAGAACTTTCCAGGAGTGAGAGGGTTCCGTGGCAGGGGGATGACCAGGATGACAAGCAGGGTGACCATATGTGTGCCCCCGCTTCCACCAGGCCTGGTCAACTTTCATCCGCACCATGGACCCCGATGTGATCACCGGCTACAACATCCAGAACTTTGACCTTCCGTACCTCATTTCCCGGGCCCAGAACCTCAAGGTAGGGGGAGGCTCAGGGTGTGGGTGGCCACCCTTCCACTCCCCGTACACTCTCCCTGTGGCTCTGCACCTGCTGCCCCTGCAGCTCTGGAGGCATCCCAAGAACCCCGCTCTGTCTTGTCCCTGTCCTGCCCAATCTGGGAGGTTACCATGGCACCTGTGGAGGGAAGGAGGGCAGTCATGGTTAAGTAAAGAAAGGCTTGTGCATTCAGAGGGGCAGGCTCAACGTGCAGGGGTGCAAGGCCTTCTCTTCCAGGCTTTCAAACACATCAGCAAAAAGGGACATGGGGTTCCTTGCAATATGTAGCAAAACCTGGATGCTTGTTGAATCTGGGCGCGGCGTACGGGATGTGTCCTTTCATTAAGGCTGCCGCAACAAAGTCTCACAAACATGTCGTCTCACTGTTTGGAGGCTGGAAGTCCAAGGTGTCGTAGGTTTGATCTCTCCTGAGGCCTCTTCTAACCTCTGGTAACCTCAGAGGTTCCTGGGGTTTTGAGGGCGTTCTCCCTGTCTCTCCAGTGTCCTCCCTCTGTCTGTCTGCCCAGATTGCCCCTCGTTCTAAGGATGTGGTCATGTTGGATCAGGGCCCCTCTTCCCCACCGCCCCACTGCTCCAGCCCTTCTCGGGCCTCTCCTCTCTGTCTGGTCCCTCCCAGCTCACCGACTGCAGTGCGGGAACCTCCCCTGACCCCACACCCAGCTCTCTCTGCTGGCCCTGCTTGTGCTCCAACCTGGCTGTTCCCCAGGTCCCCAACCCTGTGCACCCCCACCCCCCACCTCTGTTTGCATCATCCCACCTGCTCCTCGGGCGCCCTGCCTGGGTGCAGCTCTCCGACCACTGGGCGCCAGCCTTGCCTTTCTCCCTCCCACAGCTGTCAGGTCCTTGCCTCACTCTGTTCTTATCAAGTATCTCCTCCTGTCCCACCACACCCATCAGCCCTCCGCCCCGACCTACCCAGAAGAGGCAGCACTGTAGCGAGTCTTATGGATGGTCTGGTCTTCGTTTCTCTGGCACAGGACAGGGGGGGTCCTGTTGCCCTCTGCAGCTGCCTAACTGCCTTCCATGCCCTCAGGTGGATGGGTTCCCCTTCCTGGGCCGTGTGGCTGGACTCCGTTCCACCATCCGGGACTCGTCCTTCCAGTCGAAGCAGACCGGCAGGCGGGACAGCAAGGTGGTCAGCATGGTGGGCCGTGTGCAGATGGACATGCTGCAGGTGCGGCTGGGCCGGGTGGGTGAGCCTCATCCTCATGGGGACTTCCCAGAGCCTGCACCCACCCTGCACCTCCGCCCCAGGTGCTGCTGCGGGAGTATAAGCTCCGCTCCTACACACTCAACGCCGTGAGCTTCCACTTCCTGGGTGAGCAGAAGGAGGACGTGCAGCACAGCATCATCACCGACCTGCAGGTGCCCCCAGTCATGAACTCTGGCCTGTCTCCGGCCTGCAGACCTCTCACCTCTGCCTCCTGCTCCTCATCTCTGATTGTATCTTTTCTTTCTTTTTATTTATTTTTTTATTCACTGAGAGGAGGGGGTGCACCCTGAACGGGATCCACCCGGCATGCCCATTAGGGGACGATGCTCTGCCCATCTAGGGCGTTGCTCTGTTGCAACTGGAGCCATTAGCGCCTGAGGTGGAGGCCATGGAGCCATCCTCAGCGCCCAGGGCCAACTTGCTCTCCAGTCAAGCCCTGGCTGCGAGAGGAGGAAAGAGAGAGAGAGAGAGAAGCAAGAGGGGGAAGGGTGGAGAAGCAGATGGGGCACTTCTCCTGTGTGCCCTGGCCAGGAACCATCGAACCCGGAACTTCCACATGCTGGGCCGACGCTCTACCACTGAGCCAACTGGCCAGGGCCTGATTGTATCTTTTCATTTACTCTGACCTCGGCCCTTTACTGGCCTCCTGACCTTGGACTTCAACCTCCCACCTGTGCTCCTGCCCCCCGACCTTAACCTCCTCCCCCTAACTGCTGCCTTCACTCTTTCAGTGTAACTATTTCTGCCCACTCATGTGACCTCTAGCACTGTGACCTTGATTTTGCTCTCATCCACACAACCCTTCAGACTGCTCTCCCAACCCCCGCCCCTGACCCTGTTGGCTCCCTGACCTCTGCCTACTCCCAGCCCAGACCCTCGCTCTCGCCCTCCCCCTCCTCTTGCCCGCCTGACACCACTGATACCTGTCCCCAGAATGGGAATGACCAGACGCGCCGCCGCCTGGCAGTGTACTGCCTCAAGGATGCCTTCCTGCCGCTGCGGCTGCTGGAGCGGCTCATGGTGCTGGTAAACGCCATGGAGATGGCGCGCGTCACTGGCGTGCCCCTCGGCTACCTGCTCACCCGTGGCCAGCAGGTCAAGGTGGTGTCCCAGCTGTTGCGGCAGGTCAGTGGGCAGAGTCCAGGGTGGGCCTCAGCTCCCTCATGGCGGCCCCTTCCTTCTTCCTGTTACCATGGGCTGTCCAGTCCAAGCCCACCCTCCATTTTCTGCCTTCTCCCCTTCCAGGCCATGCGTGAGGGGCTGCTGATGCCCGTGGTGAAGACAGAGGGTGGCGAGGACTACACGGGAGCCACCGTCATCGAGCCCCTTAAAGGGTGAGACCCCGTGGCTGGGCAGGGGTGGTGTGGGGCAGTGAGGGCCTCTAGCTCTAACTCTTGCCTCTCCCAGGTACTACGACGTCCCCATCGCCACCCTGGACTTTTCCTCGCTGTACCCGTCCATCATGATGGCTCACAACCTGTGCTACACCACGCTCCTGCGGCCCGGGGCCGCCCAAAAACTGGGGTATGGCGCCCTCCTGCAGCATGGGCCTCCAGTGGTCGGGCTCAGGCAGGGTGGCGCTGAGGAACAGAAATACTGGGATGGGAAGGGGGGGACACAAGAGGTGAGTGGTAGGTGGGGAGGCTGGGTGTCACCGCTGCCATCTTCTGACCCAGCCTAACCGAGGACCAGTTCATCAAGACACCCACCGGGGATGAGTTTGTGAAGACGTCAGTGCGGAAGGGGCTGTTGCCCCAGATCCTGGAGAACCTGCTCAGCGCCCGGAAGAGGTGGGCTCTGTGGCCCTGCCCACCCCTGCTCAGAGCTGACTTGCCCAGCTCCTGGCTATCCCTTTCCCTTGTGGGTCACCCAGTGTTGATGGGCCACACTTAACTGTGGCTGTGTGAGAGTTAGACTAAGTCGCCCCTCTCAGCAGCACCCCTTCACCTCCTGTACCTGGCATTCCTTTCCAGAGAGGTGCCCTGACCGTGTGCCCAGACCCGGGCTTGTCTTCCTTCTGAGACTTGGGTCACCGCCTGAGTGGCCTGTGCTTCCCTCCTTCCAGGGCCAAGGCTGAGCTGGCCAAGGAGACAGACCCACTGCGGCGGCAGGTCTTGGACGGACGGCAGCTGGCGCTAAAAGTGAGCGCCAACTCTGTGTATGGCTTCACGGGTGCCCAAGTGGGCAAGCTGCCATGCTTGGAGATCTCACAGGTGAGCACTCAGTCACCACAGTGGGCAGCTGGGGGACAGACAGATAGCACCCTTCCAGGAGAACCAGGACTCTGTGGTGAGGCTGCAGCAGAAGGTCTAGGACAGGGATGCCTGAATGATTGGTTCATTCAGTTGTTCAACAACTGCTTGCCAGACTTTGCTGTGGGTTGGGCCCTGTTTCCTGTGGGTTCAGCAGGTGACAGAGCAGATGAGAGTTCCTGCCTCATATAGTTCCCAACCTCGTGGGGACACAGATGGCGACAGCAGTCAATGTGTATAGGAAGGCGGGTGTCCCCAAGGGCTCTGCAGACAAATAAGCGAGGGGCCAGGCGGTATCAGGCAAGGCAGGCAGAAGCCAGGATGTGTGGGAGTGACAGTGTTACCCCTTCATCCGCTGCAGTCAGCCTCAGATCCCTGCAGTGACACCCAGTCCACATCCTCCCCCGGTCCCCATGAAGACAGGACACCAGAGGGTGGGTTACCGCCACCCTGCTCATGGGAGTCCAAGGCCAGTCTCTGCTGGGGGCGGGGCTAGGGGTCACCAATAGTACAGTCAAGCTCTGGAGCTTGATTTGCTGTGTGTCTTTGGTTGCTGTCCGATCAGGCATGAGGCTCCCACTGCTGCCCAGGGTATGCACTCCTGCTGAGAGTCCTTAGTCAGTGCTCTGCTCTGAGGAGGGACTGAGCCATGACTTCCCTCCCCACAGCAGCGTCCAGAGGCAGCTGTGCTGCTGGGACAGGAAAACAGGTCCACAGTGAGACCACAGAGGGTCTGAGGTTTTGCCCAGCTGGGAGCGGCGCCTCAGCACCTTAGAAAGCTCTTCCTGTCCTGCCTTTCCCTCTGGGGTTTATTGTCCCGGCATATCCCAGACTTGGTTACCTCAGCCATGGGGAGCTCCCTCCCTTCTGGCTCTTGTGTCAGTCCTTGTGTGCCTCTGGGCAAAAGGCTTGGAAGGATGGCCAGTGGAGGAGCTGGCTGGTACATACCCACCCACCTGCAGTGCAACACGGCCCCCAAGACCCGCTCTGATCCAGTGATTTGCTAGAAGGACTCAGAGAACTCAGAACAGCCATTATCTCACAGTTATGGTTTAATACAGTGAAAGGAGAGAGGTTAAAACCGGCCCCAGAAAAGCCATGTGGGCAGGGTCCAGGAAAGACCGAGCACCGGCTCCCAGTTGCCCCTCCCAGTGGAGTCACACGGACAACGCTCATTTCTCCTGTCGGTGTGTAGCAACATACATGGGGTATTGCCCACCAGGGAGGCTTGCACGTGTCAGTGTTGTTATTGGAGGTTGGTCCCATAGGCATGGCTGACCACTGTGTGGCTGACCTTGGTCTCCAGTGCATGCAGAGGTCAAGTTGCTACTCTGTGGCCCCAGGTGAACAAAGACATTTGTTAGGCAGGACATTCCAAGGGTTTAGAAGGTTACTCCCAGGGCCAGCCAAAAGCCAGACCTCTTTTTGGGCAAGGTGAAACCCTCACTGCGCTGTGTGCCAGCCACCCTGTCATTGGCCACTCACAGTCCCTTGGGGTCTCTGCCAGCCAGCCACCTGGGATATTAGGCCAGCAGACTTGAACCCCTGAGCAAGGCCAGATAGAAGGATGCAGCTTTGCTCCCCTGGGGCTCCCTCATCAGAGGCTGCTGCTTCCTGGCTTGTCTCTCTTTTCCCTGTCAGTCTCTTCTCTCTATTTCTCTGTTATATCTCTTTCCTAGTTTTTTTCCTTATTTCTGTCTCAAGCTTTTGTGGGCAGGAGGAGGGAATAATTAAAAAATACTGAATCATTCCAGAAAAAGAAAAGGAAACAGAACAGGTGGAACAAATAAAAGACAGAGAGTAAAGTGGTGGGTTGAAGCCCAAATCTAATGAGAAATTACACTAAATATAAGTGGCCTAGGTGCTTTAGTTAAAAGACAAAGACTTTCTGCCTGACCAGGCAGTGGTGCAGTGGATAGAGTGTCGGACTGGGATGTGGAGGACCCAGGTTCGAGACCCCGAGGTCTCCAGCTTGAGCGCGGGCCCATCTGGCTTGAGCAAAAAGCTCGCCAGCTTAGACCCAAGGTCGCTGGCCCCAGCAAGAGGTTGCTTGGTCTGCTGAAGGCCCGCGGTCAAGGCACATGTGAGAAAGCAATCAATGAACAACTAAGGTGTTGCAACGGCAACGAAAAACTAATGATTGATGCTACTCACCTCTCTCTGTTTCTGTCTGTCCCTATCTATCCCTCTCTCTGAATCTCTGTCTCTATTAAAAAAAAAAAAAAAGACAAAGACTTTATGACTGGATCCAAACAAAAACAGAAAAGTCACACCTCTCTTTGTGTGTGCCTCTGCTCACTCCCCTAGCCTCAGTTTCCTTATGTGTAAAATAAGACTGTTAGAAAGGAATTATTTCTCCGTGGGGCTGGTGCAGCCCCCCTCTCTGGGCTTGTTTGACAGTGTGTAGTGTCATTTACAGTTGCCCAAGCATGAGGGGGTGGCACTGCTGGTTTTCAGGGGAGAGGCCATGAATGTCAGTGGTCTTATAGCATGACAAGCTGCCTGCGATGTCACCAGATGTTACAGCACCTCTGTAGAGAGAAACACTGAGCCAAAATGGCTTATTCTGTTTCTGGCATTTCCAACACTCATTTTATGCTGTCAGTCCCTCCTCTGTGCCAGGAAACCACTCTTTCCAACTGACCATTAAGCAGTAGCTTAGTAGGCCCATGTTGCATATTTGGACACTGACACTCAAAGTGTGTCATGCCCATGCCTCCAGGAAGCTGTGGAGGTGGGACCCTGAGCCCCCCATGTCTACTGAAGACAGCCCCAAGCGCTCACCACAGGATTCTCTCTACAACAGAGTGTCACTGGGTTTGGGCGCCAGATGATTGAGAAAACAAAACAGCTGGTGGAGTCCAAGTACACGGTGGAGAATGGCTACAGCGCCAGCGCCAAGGTCAGGGGCCGCCCTGCTACTGCCCGGCATGGGCCTGGGGATGGGCCTGGTGGGAGGATGAGAGAGGAGTATGGGGACCTCTTGGTCATATGCACCCCCACCCAGGTGGTATATGGCGACACCGACTCTGTTATGTGTCGATTTGGCGTCTCCTCTGTGGCTGAAGCAATGGCTCTGGGGCGGGAGGCCGCAGACTGGGTGTCGGGCCACTTCCCCCCACCCATACGGCTCGAGTTTGAGAAGGTAGGTCCCCCAGCTCCCCTGGGTTCGGACTGGGCAGGTGTGGGCCTTGCCAGTTTTGTGGGGGGCTCTTTCTCAGGGTGCCTGCAAAGCTTACAGATGCTTCCATGCGGGGTTCCCTGCTATGCCAGCATCTAGAAACTCCAGGGCCTCCATTTTGGGGTGCCCTAATCTGGGTCTTGGGGTATCCCATTCTTTGGGTTCATGAGCCCCCGTTTCAAGGCCTTTTGCTGCATGGATTCTTCTCTGAGTTTGGGGCCTTGGCTTTCAAAATCTCCGAAGCCTGGGCTTTGAATGCTGTGTGGTGTCTGTGTTTTGACAATCCTGTCTGTCTTGGAGCATTTCTGCAGTGGAGTTTCCCAGCAACTATCAGGTGTGGGGTCTGTTTTGGGTGGTGGGGACTCTGTCGGCCAAGTCTGGGATCGGGCCATTGTGTGGGGCTCCTTGTTCCTGGTGTGGCAGGCAATAACTCACACTGGACTTTATTCCCAGGGTTCGAACCAGGGTCAGGCCATGGGGCGCACCTGCTTTAGTCTCCTGTCTTTGGGAGCCTTAGTCTCCTGTCTTTGGGAGCCTTAGTCTCCTGTCTTTGGGAGGGGTGCCCCTATATGCCTCAAGTTCTGTCCCAGGCCCAGATTTGGAGCTCCCAGGTTTCACCCCAGTGTCTGGATCTCATGTTTAGGGCCTGTTTCTAGGTTTGTCCCAGTCTCTGTTTCAAATATGGGAGCCTTGGTCTGGGAGTCCCTGGAATGCTGCAGATTGGGTCCATTCTCTCAAGCATTTTAATCCAATGTCACAGGAACTGTAACTGTCTCAGGTTTTGGGGGGTATCTCAGGATTGGGCTCTGGACCCTACAGTCTCAGGTATCAGCCACGGTTACCCCCCAGGTCTACTTCCCCTACCTGCTCATCAGCAAGAAGCGCTATGCTGGCCTGCTCTTCTCCTCCCGGCCAGACACCCATGATAGGATGGACTGCAAGGGCCTGGAGGCCGTTCGCCGGGACAACTGCCCCCTGGTGGCCAACCTCGTCACTGCCTCACTTCGCCGCCTGCTCATTGACCGGTGGGTGTGTGGGACCCTGGATCCAGACCCCAGACCCCTCCCTCAGACCCAGGAGCCCCCTTTCCTCCTTGGAGAGGCGTTGAAAAGAGTGTAGGGTTGGACAGCTGTAGGGTTGCAGCCCGTGACTGAGCAGAGCTCCCCTGAGCCCTGGACCTCAGGCCCCAGAGCCTGTCCTGGTCCCTGGCCTTGGGTGGTAGAGGTCTCAGCCTGGCCCTCAGCAGCCACTCGTGATGCCCCATCTGGCCCACAGAGACCCCGCGGGTGCTGTGGCCCACGCACAGGATGTCATCTCAGACCTGCTTTGCAATCGTATTGACATCTCACAGCTGGTCATCACCAAGGAGCTGACCCGCGCAGCCGCCGACTACGCCGGCAAGCAGGCCCACGTGGAGCTGGCCGAGAGGTCTGCCCCTGGTGGGGACTGGACCATCCAGAAACACCCCTTCCTGCCAGCTGAGCCCTCCCCCCTCCTGGCCCCCTGCTCCACTCGCCCCCCCTGTCCCACCTGCCCTCTCCTTCACCCACTGGTCTCCCCACAGGATGAGGAAGCGGGACCCCGGGAGCGCACCAAGCCTGGGAGACCGAGTCCCCTATGTGATCATCGGTGCCGCCAAGGGCGTGGCTGCCTACATGAAGTCCGAGGTCAGGGCCACCTGGGCTGCCCGCGCCCGCCCAGCCCTCCTTGCTCTCACTTCTGCTTTCCGAGCAGGGGGGGTGGGGGGGTGAGGGGGTGAGGGGGGTGAGGGGGGTGGAGGGGATGTTTCCCTTTGCGGGCCTCTGGGGCCCTGACACTGCCCCTGGCACACCCGGGGGTGGCTCCATGATGCTCTGTTCCCGGGCTGCCCTGTGTGCTCTGGAGGGTCTCCCTTGCTTCCCGTTCTTCTGGCCCTTCTGGTGCGCCCTCTGCAGAGGGGCCCAGCCTCATTGCACATGGTGTTCCGCCATCTCTCTGTCTCTGTTTCTATGTTCCTTTCTGTCTCCTTGGCCCTTGTCCAACCTGATTCCTTTAGGTTCATAGCCTCCCCCACCCAGTCCAGATGTCCTGTGACCTCTGACCCCCACACCCTTTTCTCAGTCCAGTTCCTGCCCAGCTTCCGACTCTAGTCCTTGTCCTTCTTCATTGTTCATTGCTGTGAACTCTGACCCTTCCTTGGTGACCTGAAGGCCTCACCTGTGGAGCCCAGCATGGATCACAGAGCCAGCAGCCTGGGACTCCCCATGACCTATGACCCCATCCCAGACCCTTGTCATGCCACTCCCTGCAGGGCAGTGCTGTGCCCAGTGGCTGCCCCACACCATGGTGTCAGTGCCCTTTGCCCAGCATCCTGCTGACCCTGTGGCCATTCCGCCCACAGGATCCCCTGTTTGTGCTGGAGCACAGCCTGCCCATCGACACACAGTACTACCTGGAGCAGCAGCTGGCCAAGCCGCTCCTGCGCATCTTCGAGCCCATCCTGGGCGAGGGCCGTGCGGAGGCTGTGCTGCTCCGTAAGGGGGTCCCCAGGGTGGGGTGCCCAGGGGATGCGGGCGGGGGAGGCGCTGGCCCACGTCTGTCCTCACCCCTCACCTGCAGGGGGGGACCACACACGCTGCAAGACAGTGCTCACGGGCAAGTTGGGCGGCCTCCTGGCTTTCGCCAAGCGACAGAGCTGCTGCATCGGCTGCCGCACTGTCCTCAGCCACCAAGGTGAACACAGGCTGCAGCCCTGACCCCTGACACGGCCCCCCACCCTTCACCACCTCCACCATCGCCGGCCCCCGCCCCACAAGCTGGCACCGCTGCCCAGGTGGCGTCACCCTATGCGGGGGTCTCTTCCCTGCAGTCACCCCAAGAGTGTCCTGGGCCCCCCACCTTGGGAGTTCCCCAGGGAGTTTTCCCCGTACACTTGCTCCCTTGTTCTCCATCTCTGGGGACTTTCAGAAGTTGGGTTGGGCCGCAGGCGGGGAAGGGGCAGGGATGGGAGGTCGGGCCCCAGCTCGGCCCAGCTCGCCCGTGCTAACCCCCATCCCCAGGAGCCGTGTGCAAGTTCTGCAAGTCCCGGGAGTCTGAGCTGTATCAGAAGGAGGTGAGGGGTCAGGGAGGGCACTGGTGGCGGGCACTGGGGAGGGCTGGCCAGGCCCCACTCAGCCCTGCTGTCACCAGGTGTCCCACCTGAACGCGCTGGAGGAACGCTTCTCTCGCCTCTGGACCCAGTGCCAGCGCTGCCAGGGCAGCTTGCATGAGGACGTCATCTGCACCAGGTGCATGAACTTGTCCGCTGGGCACTGCTCTTCCCGGCCACCCAGGCCCCTTGGTGCTCTCTGGACCTGTGAGCTGGGACCCTACTCCAGGGTCTCAGGCAGCACCCCCCCATCCCCTCTGGCTGCAGGGCCTCACTGACCCTCGCTGTCCTGGGCTCTAGAAGGGGCCAGTGCTCATCCCAGTCCTCCTGTGGGTCGGGTGGGGGCTACTAGGTGGAGCAGGGTCAGGTACCCAGCATCTGCCTAGGAAATGGCCACATGACCCCCTCCCCCAGGGTGGGGCCGGGCTTTCCCCAGGGAACAAATGGGCGGGGCGGTTTCCCACGCCAGGTGACAGGTGATATATAGCCAGTGGCCCAGCGCCTCAGCGGGTGCCCGCTGTTACTGGCTCCCCCCATGCCCGCTGAGCAAACAGCCTGCCACGGGAGAGGTGGGGCGGGCAGCAGGCCCAGGGCCAAAGTCCTGGGAACAGTCCCCACTCCATCGCTAGGCTGGGCATCAGACTCTGGTGCAGACCCAGGCAGCCAGCTCTGACCCTCACCCTGACCCCACCCGCAGCCGAGACTGCCCCATTTTCTACATGCGCAAGAAGGTGCGGAAGGATCTGGAAGACCAGGAGCAGCTTCTGAGACGTTTTGGGCCTCCTGGCCCCGAGACATGGTGACCTCTGACCTCCAGAGGCTTCTCATGAGGACCTAGAGGGGTGTGATTTGTTGAAAATTATAATAAAGTTTGGGCCTTTTGTTACCTGGTGCTTTGTGGTTGGTTTCTGGGGGGCAAGGTCCACTGTCAGGCCCTATCCTGAGTGGGTCACCTCTGTGCACTGTGGCCGCCTGACCCCCAGGATGTCCCCACTGGGCCTCCTCCCCTCTGTGCAAGGCCCCTGGGCTCCCATCTCTTCTGCCAGTCTACACAGGCCAAGCCTGCCTCTGTCTCCCCTGGGACCTAAATGAGTTTGAGCACAAGCTCCTCTCTGCCCAGCCTACCCTCCCTGGGGGCCAGCTGGCTTTCCAGGTGCTGGCCTCTTTCCTCCAGGCCTGGGGCAGCCCCCAGCACAGAGGCTCCCACTCCCCAGACAACCCAGGGGACCCCCCTCTTATGTTATACACCCACGACATTTCCACCTTAGGGTCCTCATCTGCTTTGGGCCTGGGTTTTCCTCAGGGACATCTCTCCTGTTTATGATCCTCATGTCACTGACTAAGGACCCTTCCTTTATTTTTTAGGGTCCCCCAAGTCCAGCTCCTCTCCCATCCCCACCCTGCTTTCAACCATGGGGATCCCCAAATCCAGACAACTCCTGGGCCCGCCTTCCCTACCACGTGACTGAGAAGTTGTGCAATCCAGCCCCCTCCCCTGACCCCCTCCCAGAGGGGATTTTCGAGAAGGGCTGAGCTCACAGAACCCCTGCCCCCCAGGGGGCTGGGCCAAGGTATAAATAGGGGTGGTGGCTGCAGCCGGCAGTGAACCCAGCCCAGCACCACCATGCTCACCCTGGAGGCTGCTCAGTGAGTGGGGCCCCTAAACCTGCATGTGGGATGTGACCCTCACCACCCCCTGGCCCCTTGGCTGGGCCTCCTCCCAGTGGGGGTCTCAGTGGTCCACCCCATTTGGGAGGGTCCGTGCTCATTTCCCCTCCTCTGGGTCCTTTTTCCCCTCCCACCTCCGATTCTTCCCCCTTCCCTGTCTCCCTTTGTACCCCACAGACTTCTGTGGAAAGCTTGCCTGTCCCCCCTGCTGATGGCTCCCAGGGGGGCTCCATCTCTGTCCCTCCTGGGGTGCTGCTGGGTCCTACTCACAGTGTCTACTCTCTGTTTTCTGCCTCATTTTGATGTTTCTGGGTCTCCTTCACCTCTTGCTCTCTCTATCTCAGAGACTCTCCAATTCTCCATCCACCTGTCATTTCTCTCCCACCCCGTATGTATTCCCAGGGCTCAGGAAATACTTCCTGCATCATGCATGAATGTCTCCACACCTTTCTCCCTTCCCTGCTCTCTTCATTTGCAACTCACTGAGTCTCTGTGTCTCCCCATCTCTGCCCAGGCGTCTCTCCAACTCTCTCCGGGTCCAAGGTGAACCCATTAGACAGACTGGCTTGTGGAGGTCCCCTCCCTGCCCCCGCTCACCCTGTGGCTCCCACATCTCTCTGAAGACTTTCTCCCTCACTTTCCCTACTCCCCCCCCACCAACCTCTGTCTATGCAAATCCCGGGAGGGGGGGACATTTGCCTGGCCCCTGCCCCCAACTTCCTGTCCCAATGGGAGAGTGGGGGTGAGGGGTGGTGCTGGTCTCACCCTTGAACACATAGCCTACCAGAGGCGGTGATCACAGCTGCAGCCACCTCTCCCCGCACCGGCCCCTCAACCACTCCGAGACTCAGGTGGCTGAAGGCACCCCTAACATGACACTGTGTCTCTCTCCCTCCAGGCTCGAGGGGCCACACTTTAGCTGTCTGGTGAGTTGGCACCATGGGGTCCAGGGAAGGGTGGGGGGACCCACATGGCCCACTGTGACCTCCCTGCCTCAGTTACCTTCCCTGCTCCATCCTGTCACTTTGTCTTTCTGATTCCCCCTCAGTGCCTCCCCCCACCCCACCCCACCCTATCTCCATCACAGATGTTTGTCTGTGGTCTCTTCCCTTCTCTCAGGCTCTGGGTCCACTTCTTTGGAAGGGGGGGATTCTTTGTATCTTTGCCTTTCTATTTCTTGCTCTGTTCATCTCTCATTCAGTAAATCTACTCCGTTCTATTTCCTTCCTGTCTTTATTTTGTATTTAAAAAATTTTAGGCCTGACTATATCAGACATGGAAAAATAAACCTAAAACCCGCAGTCCAGTCTGAGAAATACACTTTACTGAGGGCCCTGAAAACACCCCCGTCGGACCCCTCCCTCAGCACGTCCCACTTTCCTCCACATGATGAGTTTTGCTTTTTTTTTTTTTTAAGAAAATTGAGGCATAACTTAAAAGTCAGTAAAATGACACATCAGGCTCAATGAGCTCTGACATCAGGCTACACACCTGTGCGACCACTAACCAGACCAAGCTACAGAACATTCCATCACTCCGGAACATCCTCTTACATGCCTTCTCTGTTGCTACCCTTTCTGATTTTTTTCCACCATCAATTAGTTTAACCTGGGTTATACTTTCCATGAAGTGAGTCATGCAGAGTGTCAACTTTGGAGTCTGGCTTCCTTTGCTCAACGTTGAGTGTGTGGCAGGTACTGGTTCTTTTTCCTTGCTGTATAGTACTCCATTACCAGATTTCACCACAGTTAATGTGTCCATTCCCCTGCCCATGGCCACTAGGGCTGTTTGCCCTTAGGCACATTTAATGAAGCTGCTCTGGTTATTCTTGAACGAGGCTATTTTGTGGACATACATTTTCAGTTCTCCTGGATAAATACCTAGGAGTGAGAGAGCGTGTTGGGTCCTTGGGATGGTATATCTCTACCTTGGCTCTTTACGAGACTTTTAATTGCTACAGCAAGCCATAAGTTTTGGGATGAATGGAAGCAATATGGAGGTGGATAAAGGCAGCATTGAGACTTTGCCTCTTAAAGATAGCTTCCACCCTCTCCTGCTTTGCTCCCCCACCCAGGCAGGCAAGGCTGGGGAAACTCTTCTGATGGGACTGTGCTGGCGGCTAGGTGCCGGGGTTCCTGGGAACCCACCGTCATAGCAGGAGCTGGTTGTTGTTGCATGTCTCTCATTCTGTGTGTGCATTTCTCTGGGTCCTCGTGCATTTTCACCATGTCTTGTCCGTCTCCTCTCTGCATCTCTGGTCTCTCTCCCTTTGTCCCTGTCTCTGTTCCCTAGTCTCCGTCTCTCTGCACCTTTCTCCCTCTCTGGGTTTCTGTCTCTCCTCTATCCCTCCCAGCCTCTCACCTCCTCTCCCCCATCCCCGTTGGAGTCTCCCTGCTGGTCCAGGGAGGGGGTAGAGGTTCCTCACAGCCCGGATGACACCTCTTTCTTCCTTACTCGTCAGTACCCAGATGGGATCTTCTATGACTTGGACGGCTGCAAGCACCCCAGCTACCCCGACTCCGAAGGAGCTCCTGGTGAGTGATCCTGGTCCAGCTCCCTCCTCACGGGCCCCTTGGGCCCATTTCACAGATGGGGAGATGAGGCCCAGGAGAGGTTGTTCCATTGCACAGCAGGGCAAGGTCGGCCCAGCCCAGGCCTTCAGCCTCCTCCCTTTTGCTGCCCCCACCTACCTCTCACCCATGCAAATCCTGGGATCAGAGATTTGCATGGCCCACAATGGCCTCTCTGTGTTAGGGGCTTCCAGTGGGAGGGGGCTAAGGCCAGCCCTCCTGGCTTCTGACTCAGTGCCCTTCCCCCAGACTCCCTGTGGGGCTGGACTGAGGCTCCAGCTGCCCCTGCCACCTCCTATGAAGCCTTTGACCCAGCTATGGCCGCTTTCAGCCACCCCCAGGATGTCCAGCTCTGTTATGGACCCTCCTCAACCTACAGCCCTGTGGGGAGCCTCAACCCAGCCACCAGCCTGGAGACCCCGGGCTCCGGCTTCCCAGCATACCCCACAGAAGACTTTACTGGCCAGGTGAGGGGCAGGGAGGTCATTGAAATCATCATCACTTGACTGAGGTTTGCTCGGTGCCAGGCAGTACATTGGAACATATGTACACAGTAACCCTCTCCTCCCTGACAACCTTCTGAGGTTGAATACTGTGATTATTGTACTGCATGAACCAGCTGACAAAGGCACAGGCGTGAGCCAAGGGGCAGCACAGATGGCTGTCATCTGTGTGGGCCGGCTTTCACGAAGGTGGTCCGGACTTCCGAGGGCCACGGCCACACCAGCAGAAGCGGGGTGCAGGCTTTAAACAGAGTGGCAAGGGCCACATACCAAACCCAGGAGGAGTAAGTCGAGGGAGGGAGAGCAGGGGACCCCAGACTGCAGGTGACCCTGCCCTTCCACAGACCCTGGGTCCCCCGGCATACGTCCCGTACCCCAGCTCTGTGCTGTCAGAAGAGGAGGGCCTGCTTCTGGACAGTCCGACCCTGGAGGTCTCGGACAGCGAGTCGGAGGAGGCCCTCATGGCTGGCCCCGAGGGGAGGGGATCCGAGGCAGGTAGGTGGGAGCAAGGGGGCAGGGGTGGGACTCCCACTGAAGCTGGGAAGAGGGAGCCAAAAGGAACATGACCTCCCAAGCACCTACTATATACTCCAGTGCTGAGGGCAGTCCGCAGGATGCCATCTGCTGGCTGTGTGACCTTGGGCAAGGTCCACTACCTCCCTCTGTGCCTTGCTTTCCTATCTGGACAATGGAGAGGGCAGTAATAGTGACTAGAGCTGGGGGAGGGAGATGAGTGGGAGAATATCATGGGTGAGGAGCAGCACTTGGCGCAGAGTGAGCGCACAATAAGTCTTCACAGTCATTACTGACAGGATAGCAACAGAAATACATCAGCTGCCATCTTGTCAGCCCTGCCTCCGCCCAGGCGATTGATGTCCACGATGCTCAACCTCTGGGAAGCTGGGATCATTAGCAACTTTTTCTGTCTGGGCCTCAGTTTCCCAGCTATGAGATAGGTTGTCACCATCACCCCCATCTCTTGGGGTTATGATGAAGATATGAGCTCATAATTATTAAACACCTGGCATGAAGTTTGTAAAACGCGCGTGTGCGCGCACACACACACACACACACACAAGCCTTATTTATAGCTGAGGGGACACCAGCTCAGAAAGGTTGTCACCACCCCAAGGTCACATAGCTGGGAAATGGCAGTGCTTGGGTTCTTGTATCCAGTGCTATGATCACCGGCCCCAGCTCTCCCAGGACCCCAATCCCTCTGGGGCTGAGAGGCTGGGAGACCCAGGGCTGGAGAATGGCCAGGTGGATTCAAACCCGCTCCAGGTCTCATCACCACCAGCCAGCTCTCTGCTGTAAGTCTTTGAGAAGCACTATCAACCCATTCCACAGATTCTCTCATCTCGGGTCTCAAAAATACGTATTCCTATGTATTGGCCATTAAGCAGAGCACAGGATAGAAGCAAATCCTGAAAAAGAAAGCAGGGAAGGGCGATGGGGGTTCTGAGGTAACAGCTTTAGAGAGAGGAAACGACTTGCCCCGAATGGCGGGAAGGGGGGCGGGGGGCGCGGACAGAGCCAGGCAGGTATACTTCCCTAGCCTCAATTCTCACCATGGGGAGACTGAGGCTGGGCAGAGGGTGGAGCGGGCTGGGCGTGGGGGCTACGCAGGACACCTTCCCTAACGTGCCCCACCCACCACAGGGGCCCGCAAGAAGCTGCGCTTGTACCAGTTCCTGCTGGGGCTGCTAACGCGCGGCGACATGCGCGAGTGCGTGTGGTGGGTGGAGCCAGGCGCCGGGGTCTTCCAGTTCTCGTCCAAGCACAAGGAGCTCCTGGCGCGCCGCTGGGGCCAGCAGAAGGGCAACCGCAAGCGCATGACCTACCAGAAGCTGGCCCGCGCCCTGCGCAACTACGCCAAGACCGGCGAGATCCGCAAGGTCAAGCGCAAGCTCACCTACCAGTTTGACATTGCGCTACTGCCGGCCGCCCGCCGGGCCTGAGCCCAGAGAGGTTCTGGGGGGGGCTCCCAGGGGCTCCACAGCGGTCTCACGTTGATGTCCCCTAACCCTAGGTCATAGGACCCGTGGATCCCCCACACTGTGGGGGTGGGGGGCTGCCATAATCCCTAAGCCCTGCCCAGGGTCTCTCTGGGGTTTCTTTTGTCATGTCCAGGGTCCCCAGGATTTCCAGGGTTTGGGTCACAGGACCCATCGACGACTATGGTATGCTGTGTGGAATGGGTGGGGCAGTGCTTCCAGGACTCCAAGGGCTTCTCTGGAATTCCCGCGTGACATCTGAGCTCCCCCCCCCCCCCCCCCCCCCGCCAGACTGGGGCCCTCTGAGACCTCTTGTGTTTGCCATACCCTATTCCCATCTGGGAGAGGGTGAGCCGTCAGACTTTCACACCAGAAGGGGGCGCTGCCCGCAACCCTAAGCCCTGTCCAGGGTCTCTGGGATCCCCTTGGTCACGCGTGAGTCCCACCTGTCGGAGATCTAGTTATGATTGCGGCCCTTTGTGACCCCTTTAACGTGTCTCAGATCTCTGCGCAACTGTGACACTTGCCCTATCTTCCCCCCTCAAATCCCTTGATCATATTTGGCGTCCTTAATTCTCTGGAACTGCCCTGCTACTATTTTTTGTGTCTGGAATTCTCCAATCACAAGTAGTGAGGCTCTGGGATCCTTTGGTCATGTCTGAAAACATTTCTCAGGTTGGAGGGTGTTGGGGGGAAGGACCTCATTGAACCTTGTCATGTCTGGGCCACCTCTGGTATATCCTCTTGTGTGTCCGGGATTCTCCAAGCACATCTGTCCCCGCTCCACAAATACCTGGGGATTTCCACCTTATGTGGCCCTTTGGGGACCCCACCAATAGCCCTGAGTTTTCATGGGAACTCTCCCTCTCCTGGGTTGTCCTCCATAGTTTCCATGCTGTGAATTATTCTAGCCACTCAGCTGATTTCTGGGTGATCTTGGCAGCCTCCCCTCTGTAATTTCTAAACAGAGGTCTCAAACTGGTGACTCCCCACCTCACTCCCTACCCCTCACAGGGCAAATCAGGTATATCCCCCCTTCCCAGGGGTTTTCTATAATTTACTGTAGCAGTTTTGTTTGTTTGTGGAGAGGGATACAAATTAGGTAACATTTCAATAGAGGGAGATTTTGCAAAATCCTTCACTTAAAACTGCACAATTCAGCGACTGACTGCGATGTGGAGGCTGAGAGGCTGTGCTCCCTTCCAAAGGACCTCTTCTCCAACCTGTCCTGGACCCCAAGGCACTTGGTGGCTTCTCATTTGCCCTGGCCCCAACCATTTGCATTTGGAACACTGATGTGGACCCAGTTGGAGGTGAAACCTGGATGGACCGGAAGTGGGAGCTTGGACTGGAAGCCCCAGGGGTGTCAGAGGCTATGGCTAAGCCCAGAGTCCAGGTTCTTGAGCCTGGGTGGCTGGAGGACTGAGGATCAAAGCCTTGCTTCTACTGGGCCTGTGTCCTTTCTGTGTAAGGGGAGAGGAAGAGGAGGAAGATCATGAAAGTCCCTTGCAGCCCTGTGGACAGGCCTTTGATACATCTCCTGAAATCCACCCCCCACCCACTGATGGTCAGGAGGATGAGGGAGGAACGTCATGGACCGAGAAAGGAAAGAGGGTCTCGAGGGTCTCACCGGGTTGCACAGTGGCTGGGAGCAGAGCCCAGGTTGGAACCTGCCCTCAAGGACAGCGCCCCCTACCTGGGGGTCGGGGCCAGTGTGGGAGGGACAATATGTCTTCCTCAGGGCCTCCTCTTGCAAATGAGGTACCTTTAGCAAAAACTATCATCACCATCAGTGTGGAATAAAATAAAATAAATCAAGGTAAACAGATATTCTAGAACCCTTTGTTAGGAACTGGAATGCTGCTGGTCCACGGGGGCTTGCTGGCTGGCCCTCAGGGACACGGGACAGAGACGGGGAGATGAGAGCCAGACCAGGCTGAGCCCTGAATGCCAGGGGAAGGGGCTTGAGCTAAGGCCACTGGGGATTCTGTTCCATTTTTGTCTCCCTCTCTTCTCGACCATTGGGATCCTTCCCCGCCCTCTCCCAGCTTCCCTTTCTTTCTGGGTCTTTGCTCTACTCTCTCTCTCTCTCTCTCTCTGAGTCTCTGTACCCCTCTC
Organism: Rhynchonycteris naso; assembly: GCA_037038555.1. NCBI lineage: Eukaryota > Metazoa > Chordata > Mammalia > Chiroptera > Emballonuridae > Rhynchonycteris > Rhynchonycteris naso. The sequence continues at coordinate 247,380,384 of CM072997.1, read as the reverse complement.
TGGGTCTCTGCTGTCCCCCACCTCCTGCCCCTTTCTGGTCTCTGTCCTTCCCTGGATTTCGGCCCTCCCTCTGTGAATTTGTCCTTTCTCTCTGCATACAACCCCTGAGCTGGGGTTGGGAAACAGGACGCCGGGCCCCAAGTGGCAGCGCAGCCCTCCTGGCTCCCTCGGGCTCTGCTACCTCGCTGGGCCCGCGGAAGTGGTGTAGTAGTCTGCCTGGCAATGAGTGACGCCACACAAAGGCTGTCGCTGGGTTGGCTCAGCGCTCCCTGGAGGCGGGGAAGTTTCCGGCTCATAGGGGGTTTTGTGCAAGTGGGAGGGGGAGACGGGCCGGAAGAAAACCGGGAGGTACTTGTCTTCCCTCACACTGGGTCCCTCACCCTGCGACAACACTTCACCACCCCCGTCCTCCACCTTCACCCCAAGACCTCCACACCCTTCCCCTCCCTCTTGAATCAACCTTGCCCTCCTCCCATAACACCTGGGGTCCCCAAAACCCTCTCCACTCCCAATTCTCCACACGCTAAGTCCAGACATCACTATCCGCCTTCAGAAAGTCATAGGTCTCTCTGACGGGAAGGACGCCAACGTCCGGGCATCCCTCCAGGGCCTTCCCGGTCCGCCCCCGCTGCCTGCACCCGCGTCCAGTGCCCGCCGCAGCCGCTCCGGGAATCGTCCCGGGACGCGTGCCGGGCGCCGTCCCAGGAGGAGCGGCGGCAAGTCCGGGATCTCAGGTGGTCCGGGGCCCAGGCCTTGGCGTGTGCCCATGTCCGCGGACGGATTTCAGAGTTCCCGAACCTTTGTGCCCTCCCTGCAGGAAGAGACCTCCTACTCGCCCCCCACCCCCCATCCCGGCAGATGTCCTGCCTACGCGAGGAAACCGGGCCCGCCCCCAGGGCTCTGGTTTCCCGAAAATTCCTGACTTGCACATACTAAGAATGGCTTTCTAGACCCTGCCTTCTCCCCACCCCCACCCTCGTGCCACTCACCCACTTTAGTCCTCTCAGACCCAAGTGTTCTGGGCTCCTCCCTCAGACCCGGGAGTCCGGCCCCCAGCCCCTCCCCTCTCAGACCCGGGAGTCCGGGCTCCCGGCCCCTCCCCCCCCATATCCAGGAGTCTGGGCCCCCCCAGCCCCTCCTCCCTGAGACTCAGGTGTCCTAAGTCACCCCCCTCCTCCCTCAGACCCAGATGTCCGAAGCAATCCCCCTCCTCCCTGGGGACCTGGCGTTCAGCCATCTCTCCTTGTTGGGCTGTGGTTTGCCCTGTAGAACAAGTGGACTGTGGGCCGCAGGGGAGGGTGGGGAGGCCCGTGGATGCCTCCCAGAGCCTCCTGGGAGTCACAGCACTCCTTAAAGGGTTCCCCTGGAGGCCCACCTGTCCTCCCTAGGGCCCAGAGGGACACAGCTGAGGGTCAACAGGAGGAGGTCCGCAGACATGCCGGAGGCAAAACCAGGTGGCTTTCAGGGCTTCCTATGTGGAGATGGGTTCTTTCTTTTCTTTCTTCCTTTCTTCCCTTCCTCCCTTCCTACCTCCCTTCCTTCCTTCCTTCCTTCCTTATTTATTTTTCATTGATGAAAGAAAAAGGGAGAGAGAGAGAGAAAGAAGCATCAACTCGCTGTTCCGCCTAGTTGTTCTTTGTAATTGTGCACTCATTGATTGCTTCTTATGTGCCCTGACCAGAAATAGAACCCCCAACCTCAGCGTGGGGGGGCAGGCGAGTGGAACATTGCTCTATCCACTGAGCAACCCGGGCAGGGTGGGTCATTTCTGAATGGAGTTAGGGGCTCCCTCTTTTTCTGATGTTGGGTAACCGAGCACCTCCTCTGTGTAGGAAGGGGACCTACCTTTGTGTGAAATGGGGATCCCATGTCTGTGTAGGGTGGAGAATCCCCTTCCTTGTGCAGTGAGGGGGCTGCTTTGTAAGGAGTTGGGAGGCCCATCTCTGGGTGCTAATGGAGAGTCTCTGATTGTGACTTTGACTTCCTTTGTCTGGATGGGGATGGGAGTCCTGTATGTGTGAAGAGTTGACATGGTGACTGGGGTCTTCTACATTTGAGGATGGGGTTCTATGGGTAGTGATGGGGCCACTTGTCTGAGTGAGGGTTAGGGCCGTTCTCTGTAAGGGCATGGAGTCCTCCTGTATAGAGACTGCATTGTGAGGAGAGATCTGTGTGAGGATGAGGGACCTCCTTTCTATGGGAATCAAGGCTTCCCATGTAGGAATTAGGGAATCTTCATAGAGGCCTGAGAGGCTTTCTTTATGTGTAGATTGGGAGCCCTTCTTTGAATGGGCCTGGGAACATTTCTTGATATGGAAATGGGGCTTCCTCTCTATGGGGAAATAAACAGAAGAGACAAGTCCCCAAGGAGGAACCTTCCTCCTGGGGTGTTCAGGCCACTGGCACCAAGTCAACCAAACTGGGGGGGGGGGCCTCCAGCCCCTCACTGCGGCTGGGGCCCCAGTGGGCCAGGAGCCAGCGGGCAGGGCAGGGCAGGGCAGGGTAGAAATGCTGTGGTCAGCGTGAGGTGTCCAGTTTCCAGTCCCCAGGGAAGAGCTAATTTTACCCCCAGGACCCAAAAGGTCAGGGCCTTGTGGCCTGGGTGGATGGCGCCCAGCCTGCCTGGGGCAAGGGGAAACCTGGACCCATGGGCTCGGGATTAGAGGTAAATTTGTCTGGACTCCTTGGTCCGAGGGAGGAGGGGGCTCTGTCCCGAACTCCGGGATTCTAGAAGAAGAGGGTGCTCAATGGTGAACATTGACCTCACAGCAGCCAAAAAGGCCCCCAAAGGCAAAGATGTCGCCCAACCAGCTGCCAAAGAAGCCACCGCCGCTGCTCCTGCTCCAGAGGAGGCTGATCCCCAGGAAGCCCCCCCAGAAGAGGCTCCTGCGGAGTCTCCCAAAGGTGAGATGGTGGCCGGTGGGGTCAGCAGAACCTGGACCTTATCCCTTGGGCTCCTTTCACCCCTCTGCCCCCTCTCTGTCCTCCCCATGGCTCCCAGGTCTCCCAGGACAGAGCCAAGCCCCCCAACCTGGCCTCGAGCCCCCCACCCAACAGCTGGCTGATTCATCACCAAGTCCAGGCGGATTGGTGTGCCCCAGCCCATCTTGGTATCTCTCCTACTGCAAAGCCCCGTTCAAGACCATCCAGCCTACCACCTTACAGTTCACAGATGGGGAAACTGAGGCCCAAAGGGATGGGGTGCATGGCCAAGGTCATGCAGCATCCTGGGTAACACATGGCCTTTCCCAGGTCAGAAGAAGCCCCTTCACCCCATGGTCCATCACTGGTTTTAGGCTCCCTCCCCAAAGCGGCCTGGTGTCCTGTCCCCTCCCAACCTACCTCAGACCCGAATCCTGTCTCCCAGCAGAAGCCTCACCTGAGGACAAGTCCCCCACTGCTGAGGAGCCCTCTGGAATTTTCCTGAAGAAGCCAGATTCTGTGTCGGTGGAGAATGGTGAGGGAGGCCTGGGGGAAGGGGGTCTGGGGGTCTGGGATCTTAGTCTGAGGGAAGACGGGCTGGGGGAGGGGGTCCAGGGGGAGGGGGAAGTGGCCAGTGGCCTGGACCCCAGGTATAAGGGGGGAGGGGCCAGGGGCCAGACTCCTGGGTCTGAAGGGGGGAGGGGCCCGGGGCTCCCAGCTTCAGAGTCATCTCTGTAGAGTCTCATGGTTTCTGCGTGACCATCCTCTCCCTTTCCCACCTCCCCCACCCCCACCCAGGAAAGGACGTGGTGATTGTGGCCAAGCTGAACGGGAAGGAGCTCCCAGGCAAACCCACCATCAAGTGGTTCAAGGGGAAATGGCTGGAGCTGGGAGTCAAGAGCGGGGCCCGGTTCTCCTTCAAGGAGAGCCATGACTCCACCAACAACGTGAGGGCCCGGTGGGACACGAGGACGTGGGACTGGGGCTAGAGGCTGCAGGCCTCGCTGCTCGGAAGGCCTGTGTGCCCCTGAGGCCCAGTCCTGCGCCCAGATGCCCATAGCGAAAGAAGGGAACCTGTGGGGCTGGCGACTCTGCGGGATGCCCCACCGAGGCCGTGCGGGGTTGGAGGGGAGAGCATTTGGGTCAAATCGGGCTACACTTGGGGGCTGCACTTGGACATGGTGTGTGCCATCCCAGAAAAGTCTCAGGGGGTCAGGGGCCTGGGCCCCCAGGGTCAAGATCATCTAGGCCTGGGAGAGGACAACTGGGGGGATGGGCAAGGGGACTTGGAGGGAGAGTTGTGGGTGAGCTCTGGGAAATGTGGGGTGGCGCTGGGGCGGTCACCGGCACCCACATGCCCGGCCCGGCCCACAGGTGTACAACGTGGAGCTGCACATTGGGAAGGTGGTTCCGGGGGACCGCGGTGATTACCGCCTTGAGGTCAAAGCCAAGGACATGTGCGACAGCTGCGGCTTCAACATCGATGTGGAGTGTACGCTGGAGGTTGGGAGGGTGGGGACCAAGCCTGTGTGTCTGGGGGCAGGTGTAGGAGAGCACAGGGATGCAGGGTGAGGAGGGAGCCCAGATTCAGGGGCCAGGGTTCTCCAAATTGGGGAGACACTCAACACGCTCAGAGTGGGAGGGGTGAAAAATTTTGGGGTCTGGGGGCATACTTGCGAAGGCTCAGGTGGCGAGTCAGTTCCAGCACCACAGCCTACAGGCTTGAAATGGGGGCTGGAAGGGAGGTGTTCAGGTTTAGGGAGTAGGGTGTGTGAGTTTAGGGTGAGTGTGTACAGGATTCACGGGAGATTACACAGATTTGGGGGCACGTGTATGGAGCCCAGAAGGGATGCAAGCTCTGGAGGTCTATATAGCCCAGGATGTGGAGGCTTAACTCTGGAGGGCGCAGGGAATGAGGTTGTCCAGACCTGGGGAGAAGGGCATGCTGGCCCAGTGTGAGGGGCACAGGCTGCTGAGAGGGTGGCACCTGGCAGCCGGGAAGTAAGTCTAGAAGCAGAAGGCAGCTGGGTCACGGTGAGAGGGAGTGCTGGTCCCAGAGGCCTGGAGGGTCGCTCTTGGTCTTCGATCAGCACTTGCCTCCAGCGTGCCTTCTCTCCCCCTATGGCCTCTCCCCAGCGCCCCGTCAGGATTCCTCTGGGCAGAGTCTAGAAGACTTCAAGCGTTCGTAAGTGACCCTGGACCCTGGGGAGAGGGGTCTCCCATGGGGAAGGGGAGGATCAGGGAAGGCAAGAAGTGGGAGCCCAGGGTGGGCCTGGAGGGACCTCTAAGTAAGTTCACACCCATCTCAACGGCCACAGGGATGAAGGGAAATCTGAAGACGCTGGTGAGCTGGACTTCAGTGGCCTGTTGAAGAAGAGGTGAGCCCACCTGGCAGAGGGAAGATGGAGGCCCACAGAGGGGAAGGGGGCTGGCTGAGGCCCTGCCACCGTGTCACCTCCCCACTGCCGTCTATCCCTGCCCACCCGTCCACCACCTTCTCCTACTACCCACTGCCTGCCCACCAGCCATCCGGCCACCCAGCCACTTACCCACCCTTTAACCACTCAGACCCCAGTTCACCCCCAATCCACTTGTTCACCCAATCAGATGTCTCTCCAGCCATCTGTCCGTCCATCCAACCAGCAATCTCATCCACCCATCCAACCAGCTACCTCTTTATCCATCAGCTAATCCATCTGTCCACCTACCTGCCCACTGGCCCCTTCATCTACCCTCATATCCATCCGTCTGCCCACCATCTTCCCACCTGTTCTCCTGTCCATCTGCCCTCATGCTCAGCCTCCTAGTTCTGAACAGGGAAGAGATGGCATCCAATTTGGGGGTCAGAAATGTCCCTCTGAGGCAACAGACAGGAGTGGGAGAGACTGCTTGGAAGCCTGGAGGCCAGGGAGGAGGCTGGGTCGATGGTCCAGGAAGGAGAGACTAAAAGACCACAGGCCCAGAGACAGAAAGTGACTTGGGCAGGTCACACAGCAAGTGGGCAGAGAAGGCAGAGGGAGACCCCAGGGTGGCCTGGCCTGCTTTCTCCCCCTTAGGGAGGTGGTTGAGCAGGAGAAGAAAAAGAAGAAAGACGATGATGACCTGGGCATCCCACCTGAGATTTGGGAGCTCCTGAAGGGGGCAAAGAAGAGCGAGTATGAGAAGATCGCTTTCCAGTATGGTATCACTGACCTCCGTGGCATGCTGAAACGGCTCAAGAAGGCCAAGGTCGAGGTCAAGAAGAGTGAAGGTCAGCGCTGGTCTGAGGGAGGTGGGCCCCACCCATAGGGACCCTGACATCATGGGTATCTGATGTTTAGACCCTGGACCCATCTTTTGGAGGCCCCCCCATCTGAAGAGTACTAGATAGAGTCTTGTTCTCAGAGACCTCCATGTTCATAGGAGGCTCCTTGACCTTGACCTTAGAGAGCCCATGGTCTGGGAAGGGAGACTTGGCCGCTCTGGGGATGGCCAGGGCCATGAGTACCTCGTAGCTCCAACCACTCTGCGTCCTTCAACCTCCAGCCTTCACGAAGAAGCTGGACCCAGCCTACCAAGTGGACAGGGGCAACAAGATCAAGTTGGTGGTGGAGATCAGTGACCCAGACCTTCCCCTCAAGTGGTTCAAGAACGGCCAGGAGATCAAACCAAGTAGCAAGTATGTGCGTGGGGCAGTCCCTGGGGCGGGGAGCGGGGCCGGGGCCCAGAGAGAGCACCCAGAAATAAGGCTAACTACTCTTAACCCAGAGAGGGCACTCCCTCACCCAGATGAAAGGTGTGAATACCTCAGGAGAAAAATAGATAAAGGCATTATGGACCAGGAATTCAGTTGAGAAGAAACTCAAATGGCCAATATACCATACATATTCAATCTTGCAAATAATAATAACAGTAGCAATAATGATGCAAATCAGAACAACAGTCTTTCTGCTTTTCAAGTGGGCAAAGACTTTACAAAAGGATAAAACCCAGTGCTGGATAAGATGTTGGGAAATGGGAAATGTCCCCAAATACCACTGGTGGGAATGTAAATTGCTAAGTCCCCGAAATGGCAGAGTATTAAAAGCCTTTTGTTAGTGCAATTTTAGGTACTTCTTGTCAGGGAAATAGCCTGGTTATGCTTATTTAGTTAGCTGCAAGGATGCTCCACAAAGCATTTGCTGTTGTAGCAAAACATGGAAAACAACCAAAATGTATGATTCCACATCCAAAGTGCTGCGCAGTCACTAAAAAAAGTGTTCTAAAATATATACTAATTTGGAAAGCTGTTTTTAAGATTATGTGCATTTCTGCTTCACAGAATATCATTTACATATATAGAGATAAAAAGATTGAAAAGAAAGAGGCCAAGTATGTTTGCATTTGGTGGGACAGTTATGGGTGGATTCTTATTTATTTATTTTGGGTGGATTCTTATTTTAAGATTGTTTTTTCCTTGGCTGTTTTCCTTTGTCTGTCATCATGAGCATTTGGGATAAGATACAAAGTTTTATTAGCCAAGGTGCAGGTTAAGTTGCTGTAACTGAGTCCCTTGAATGCATTACTTTGAGTCAGACAGTTGTACTTCTAGATGTATTTCTAGTTGATGGGGGCAGGTGAACCAGCTCTTCTCTGAGACTTTTCGGTGACCCAGTTTCCATATTTTCGGTTACACCATCCGCATGATTTTAGCTGGGTCATAGGCACATCTGTGTCTGGCCAACAGAAAGAGAGGAAGGGGAGAAGCCCAGAGCCAGCACTCAAAGTTGAAGGTGACCTAACCGTTACCCATGTCACATTCACCTGCTGTTCACTGGCCCTAGCTCAGTGGTGCAGCCCTCCAAGCTGCAAAGGAGGCCCGGAAGCGTAGTTCTCTAGGTGGGCTGCTGTGTACCACTGCTAAGCGGAAGGTGAGGATGGGGATGGGTAGCTGTTAACATTTCCTCTGTGGGTATTTAAATACTAGAAGTTGAGCCATCTCTCCCCTCCTGCACAGTTTGTTTCTGGGCAGGAATGACTTGCCTGAGAACTGGTGGGCAGATCGGCCCCAGGGCTGAGATCTGCTCCGCACCCTGGACTGAGGTGAGATTCTTGCACCAGGTACGTGTTTGAGAATGTTGGTAAGAAGCGAATTCTCACCATCAACAAGTGCACGCTGGCGGATGATGCCGCCTATGAAGTCGCTGTGGCTGACGAGAAGTGCTTCACCGAGCTCTTCGTCAAGGGTGAGGCCGGCATGTCAGCCTAAGCTTGGGAACTGGGGCTCTGTGGGGGGTCCTGGAACTGCTTGACCCCCTGTTCCACCTGTGCCCACAGAACCTCCAGTCCTGATTGTGACACCCCTAGAAGACCAGCAGGTGTTTGTGGGGGACCGGGTAGAAATGGTGGTGGAGGTGTCAGAAGAAGGTGCCCAGGTCATGTGGTGAGTGGTTCTTGATCCCTGACCACCACGCAGGGGTCCACAGCTCCCTGCGTCAGCCCTGGTCCTCACAGCCTTTCTCGGAGGCTTTGGCTCTTTACCCAGTAGTCCCCAGGAGATCTCAGCCTTTCTTTCTAAATCCTGATCATCCTCTAGAAATTCTAGGACAGCTGACTTCTACCTGTTCCGTCCCCTTTTGCTAATCCTTGCTACTTCAGAGTCATTAAATCATTTATTCATCCATTTGACCAGTCATCCATTCTTTGGCCTATCTAATTCATCCATTCAGCCTGACCTGTGGTGGCGCAGTGGATAAAGCGTCGACCTGGGAACACTGAGGTCGCCAGTTCAAAACCCTGCACTGGTCTGGTCAAGGCACATATGGGAGTTGATGCTTCCAGCTCCTCCCCCCTTTCTCTCTCTCTCTCTCTGTGTCTCCTCTCTAAAATAAATAAATTTAAAAAAAATTTAATTCATCCATTCATTCACCATCCACTCATCCATCCAATCATCTATTTATTCATCCCATTGATTGATTCATTCATCTACTTATTCAGCCATCCACCTATCTACTTATTCATCCATCCCTTATCCATCCAGCTAGCCAGCCAGCCACCCACCCACCATCCACCAATCCACCCACTCATCCATCTACCCAGCCAGCCAGCCAACTACCCATTCGCCCATCCATCCATCCATCCATCCATCCATCCACTCACCCACCCATCCACCTATCCATCCATCCATCCATCCATCCATCCATCCATCCACCCTTCATTCATGTATTCCCACATCTGTTCACCCATCTGATAAATATTAAGCACCTAGTGTGTGGTGGCACTCTTATATATGTTGGTGCTATAATGGATGGAAAGAAAATATGTCAACCTGGTACCTGCCCTCGTGGAGTTTACAATCCCATAAATCGCTGGAGTATGCAGGTGTGAGATGGAGACAAGTATTAATCAAGTCATCCCATGGATAAATATAAGAGTTCTATTTTGGTAACTGTTTCAGAGGAGCTGTAACTGATGTAACTACTTTTTTAGTAGGATGAAGGGACTCAGGAAGTCATAGAAGTCTTCCTGGAGGAGGTGATGATTGTGCTGAGATTTGAGTGATGAGGAAGTAGAAATGAAGCAAAAAGAAAGGAGTGTCCCAGGCAGGGAAAGCACCGTTTACAGAGGCCACAATATGTGGCATTTCTCTGTGAGCTCAGGACTGTCTCCATGTTCTGTCCTCTCCCCATGACCTCTTTTTGTGTTTCCTGATCTCCAGTTCTGACCTTGAGGCATCTCCCAGTGGCCTGTGTCCTCCTCCTTCCTGCTTCCTCCCTTCCTGTGACCTCTACCTGTGACCCATTCTTTCAAGATGCCTCAGTCAACCTTAATCTCTCCTCCCTCCTGTGACTTCCCTTTGGACTCATGACAGCCCCACTGAGGACTGTCTCTCTGGCCCCTGACTCGACCTCTGACATTCAGCCAAGGGCTGTGTGGGCCCCTCACTTCACCTTCACATCCCCTCCGCCCAGGATGAAAGATGGCGTGGAGATGACGAAGGAGGACTCCTATAAGGCACGGTACCGCTTCAAGAAAGACGGGAAGCGTCACCTTCTCATCTTCTCAGAAGTCACCCTGGAGGATGCGGGTCGCTTCCAGGTCATGACCAATGGCGGCCAGTGCGAGGCTGACCTCATTGTGGAAGGTACGGGGTTTCCCAGTGGGGCAGGGGCTGCACGGCACCTGCTTCTCCCTGCTGCTCACAGCTGCTCAGGCCCCACATGACGCCTCTCTGCCTCACACCACACATGCAGCTCACCAGCAAGTCCTCAAAGGAGATCCTGAATCTGACTCCCCCCACCCATGGTCCTTCCCTGGCCATGGTCTCCATCCTCTCATGCTCAGACCATTGCAGTAGTCCCCTCACTGGTTGCTCTGTCTCCACGCTGTCCCATGTAGTGCACACGCGCGCGCGCGCACACACACACACACACACAGCAGCCAGAGTGACCCTTGTAAAATGTTAAGTCAGACGGTGCAAACTGAATACATTCTGTAGTCTAGGTGACAGTATTGTACCCACGTCCATTTCCTGGATTAAATATGGGCCTCTCTCTATGCACTATTTCTGCAAACTCCCGTGAATCTGTAATTCTTTAAATATAAAAAAAGACTCAAGGCCTGACCTGTGGTGGCTCAGTGCATAAAGTGTCAACCAGGAACGCTGAGATTGCTGGTTCCATACCCTGGGCTTGCCAGGTCAAGACACATATGGGAGTTGATGTCTCCTGCTCCTCCCCCTTCTCTCTCTCTCTAAAAATTAATAAATAAACTCTAAAAAGAAAACAGGTCATTATAGGTCAAATAAATTCTGTTATATCCATATATAGCCATAAAAAGGGGCAATTTTTAAAACTGTAATTATTTTTGAGGGTAAGGGAGAGAGAGAAACATCCATTTGTCATTCCACATGTTTATGCATTCATTGGTTGATTCTTATATGTTCCCTGACTGGGGATTGGATTGAACCCACAACCTTATGTGTCAGGATGATGCTCTTAACCTACTGAACTACCCAGCCAGGGAAAGAAAGAAAATATATATATATTTTTTAATTTAGTGAGAGGCAGGAATAAAGAGAGACAGACTCCTGCGTGCACCCTGACTGGGATCCACCCCAAAAGCCCACTAAGGGGCAATGCTCTGCCCATCTGGAGCCACTGCTCTGTTGCTTAGCAACCAAGCTATTTTAGCACCTGAGGTGGAGGCCATGGTGCCATCCTCAGCACCCAGGGCCAACTTGCTTGAATGAGCCATGACTGTGGAAGAGGGAGAGAGAGAGTGAGAGAGAGAGAGAGAGAGTGTGTGAAAGAGAAGGGGACAGATGTAGAAGCCCCAGGATGTGACCCCATCTGTCCTGCCCATTTCATCTCCCACCACAGCTGCTTCACTCTTCTGCACTGGCCTGCTTGCTGTTTCCACGCTAACACGCCTGCTTTTTCCACAGGGCCTTTGTACATGCCATTCCGTCTGCCTGGGGGACTCATACTTCCTCCTGTGGACTCATCACTCCTTTCCCTCGGGCTTCATCATTCCCTCTTGTTTTGTTTATGTGTCTCCCTGTTCATTGTCTGTCTCCCAGCTAGAATGTTAGCTCCACAAGGCTAGTGAATTGTTTCTGAGTTGTTCACGGCTATATCCCCAGTGCCTGGAACAGTTCTTGGCACGTACTGGGTGCTTGCAAATATTTGTGGACTGACTGGAGTTGTGATAGCTTCCTCCTTCTCTCCTCATCCAGAGAAACAGCTGGAGGTCCTACAGGACATTGCGGACCTGACAGTGAAGGCCTCGGACCAGGCCGTGTTCAAGTGCGAGGTATCTGACGAGAAGGTGACGGGCAAGTGGTACAAGAATGGAGTCGAGGTGCGGCCCAGCAAGAGGATCATCATGTCCCACGTGGGGAGGTGCGGAGGAGGCTGTGGAGGCAGCTGGGGGTGGCGGGGCAGGGCGTGTGTAGCAGCTAGCGCTAGCTGCATAACAATTATTTCTGGACTTGGTGGTTTTGGAGAACAAGGACTTACATAATTGAATCTGGGGGCTGGTGGGAGGCTGGCTGATGAAGTATGGACTTCCTCGTGCTCTGTGGTCACCTGAGGGTCAGCTCTGCTCACCTCCCCATGCTCTGTCGGGACTGCGGCTGGGAGAACTGGGCTGCCTCTGCACTGGCCCTTGGGATGCCTCCTCTCCTAAGAGGGCTGGTCCTGGCATCGTCATGTGGTAGAAACATGTTTTTTTTTTACTGTTGAGTTTTGTTTTTTTTTTACAGGGACAGAGAGAGAGTCAGAGAGAGGGATAGATAGGGACAGACAGGAACGGAGAGAGATGAGAAGCATCAATCATTAATTTTTCATTGCTGTTGCAACACCTTAGTTGTTCATTAAATGCTTTCTCACATGTGCCTTGACCGCGGGCCTTCAGCAGACCGAGCAACCCCTTGCTGGAGCCAGCGACCTTGGGTCCAAGCTGGTGAGCTTTTTGCTCAAGCCAGATGGGCCCGCGTTCAAGCTGGCGAGCTCGGGGTCTCGAACCTGTGTCCTCCGCATCCCAGTCCAACACTCTATCCACTGCGACACCGCCTGGTCAGGCGAAACATGGGTTTTGAGGGAGTGCAAGGAATAAGACTTTGTGGCCTGGGCTGGGAATGGTCTCCATGTCACCTCTGCCATATTGTCTTGGGCAAAGGAAGTCTAAGACTGCAAGGTCTCATGGCAAGGGGCCTGGGCAGAGGGAGGGGAAAACTTATGGTCATATTTGCCAACAGTCTATTACAGGGGGTCTAGCTAAGGAAACAAAGGGCATGGGCTTCAACATGGACACCTGAGATAAATGCATGGTTATGTGTGGAATGCAGAGAGCCACCATGATGCCCACAGAACATTGTGTCCCTGTGGGATTCCTGACAGTAATTCTTGGAGGAATGTAGGCATTCTCTGGGTTCTCTGTAGGAGCCTGCCTGCTGCCGGTGGCTTCATGATGACAGGAACAGATCCCAAAGCTTTTTGGGCACTCACTGTGTGCCAGGAAGTTTTCTAAGTGCTTTACAACCCTGGATGGATTGTTATCATAGCCTGTATTTTATAAAAGTGAGGCACAGAGAGGTTAAGTAACTTACTCAAGGTCACACAGTTAGTAAGGGGCCAAGCTGAGATTTGAACCCAGCACTCCAAAGGCCAGAATAGAAAGGGTGGGTGTGAGCATGTCAATAACATGGAGGAGGATATCTCTCCATAGTGGTCCCAAGGGTGACCCATCCTGACACCTACCCTGTGCTCCCAACGTCTTAGGATTCACAAGCTGGTAATTAATGATGTCCGCCCCGAGGACGAGGGAGACTACACGTTCGTGCCTGATGGCTATGCCCTGTCTCTCTCAGCCAAGCTCAACTTCCTGGGTGAGGAGACCCCTTGGTTTTCCCCCCAGGGCCTGAATGCCCCCCTCAGGGTTAAGTTTTCCTGACTGCACATAGTGGGGAAGGGAACCAGGCACCTGCCGATCCTGGGGGCAGAGAGAAGACAGAGAGAGGGCCCTGTATATGCTGCAGCCTGACCACATGGGGGTCATATGGGACAGACACAGCCCTGAGCCTAACCCAGCATCCCTGGTGCCAGGTTGACACTGCCTCTGGGGTGTGAAGGTGGGATAAGGGGCCTGCTGGATTTAGATCTAACTGCCCTGTTTTCTATGTTCCCCAGAAATCAAGGTGGAGTACGTCCCCAAGCAAGGTAAGGACTAGGGCTGCTTTGGTTACTGGGGCCTGACTCCCGGGTATGAGGGGGGGAGGGGCCTGGGGGGGGCTGGACTCCAGAGTCTGAGGGAGGTGGGGTTGGGGGCCTGACTCCTGGATCTTAGGGAGGAGGGACCTGAGCTCCCCGGTCTGAGGGAGAAAAGGGGTCTGGTCTCTATGGCTGTTGGAACGCAGATTCTTGTGAGAGCCTCTGGTTGGGATGGCCCAGCTTCTCATTCCCAAGTTTTCCAGTACCTTGTCTCTGCCTCCAGAGCCACCAAAGATCCACCTGGACTGCTCGGGGAAGACCTCAGATAATTCAATTGTGGTTGTGGCTGGAAACAAGCTGAGAATGGATGTTGCCATCTCAGGGGAGCCTCCTCCTGTTGCTACCTGGTTGAGGGGGGATGAGGTAAGGTGGAGCTTCCCCAGTGCATGGTCCCTTGCAGCTCTGCCGGGCAACTTCATGCAATTGGCTTTCCCTCTCTGAGGTTCAGTTTAATTGAAAAATGAGAATTATGATTCCTTCTTCAGAGGGTTGTTTTGAAGATTAGAAGTTTTGTTTGTCCATCACCTGGTAATATCCTCGCATACGGTGGGTACTCCATCCATCCATCTACCCATTCATCATCCATCCATCCATCCATCCATCCACCCACCCACCCACTCACCCACACTCACCCACCCATCCATCCAATCACCCACCCATCCATTATCTATACATACATCCATCTGCCCATCCACCCAACAAATATATTTAGCTTGTATATTCCAGGTCCTGGGAAAGTTCAGTTTTTCTTCTCTCCTTTGGGTTTCAGTTTCCTCTTCTGTAAAAGAAATAGACTCAAGTCTTCATCCATCACCTCACTGAGCAAACACCCCCAGAGCTTTCCTCTGTGCCAGGCTCTATGCACAGGCACTGAAGTTATAGCCATTCGTGAGACACAGCCCCTGCCTTCTTGGCGGCCTCATGCTGGGGAGAGACAGACACATACCCAGTCACAGTCCAGGGTGATCTGGGATGAGATAAGGGGAGTGACCAGAAACTATGAGATGTAGGGGATGGGGCCATCACTCTCCATTGAGGGCATCTAAGAGTGCTTCCTGGAAGAGGCGGCTTTTGGGCATGTCCTAAAGGATGGGTAACATAGAGCAGATAGAGAAGTGGGTCAGGGCATTGCATGCCCTGGTGTTTGTAATGAAGAGTGATGTTTGGAGGGCGTGGAGGGTAGTAGGGAGTGATGAGGCCGGTGCAGGTCCAACAGGTCCTTTTGTGCCGGTCACGGCCTTGTGTGTGGTGTGGTGGTGGGCAGCCACTGGAGAATATAAAGCTGGGGAGGGGCATAGGCAGGTCTAGGTTTAGGGAGATGTGGAGCATGACCATTTGGTGGCTGTGTCCAGATTTTCTCGGCCACCGAGGGCCGGACCCGCATCGAGCAGCGTGTAGACTGCAGCAGCTTTGTGATTGAGAGCGCCGAGCGGGCTGATGAGGGCCGCTACACCATCAAGGTCACCAACCCTGCGGGCGAGGATGTGGCCTCCATCTTCGTGCGGGTTGTGGGTGAGCAGAGGGAGCTGAAGGGGCTGAGCTTGGGGGTGGTCCCCCGAGGCCCTGAGGGACCCCCTGACTCTTCTGCCTCCCCCCACAGATGTGCCAGATCCCCCAGAGTCTGTGCGTGTCACCTCTGTTGGAGAGGATTGGGCCATCCTTGTCTGGGACCCACCCAAGTTTGATGGGGGGCAACCAGTCACCGGTGAGTGCCTGAGTACCAGATTTCGCATAACCTCCAACTTTCTTTGCCCCTCAATTTCTCTTTGAAATTGAGCCTGCAAGCCCTTAATGTCCCCAGTGATCCTGCTCTGAGATTTGGATTTCGTCTTTGACATTTTGTAATCCCTTTGGTCTTTGCATCATCCTTTACTCCCTAATGACCTGGGCATCCTCATTTGGGTCAATAGCCTGGGATTTTTTGTGGCCCCTGACCCCCTGATTCATGTCCTGTGACCCTGCTTGATTCCTGACCCCATGACTGATGACCTCTGATTGCTAGTGACCTTGACATGAACCCAAAACCTATGACCTCAGGCCTCTCTGGGCCATGTGGCCTTTTGATGTGACCCTCACTGCCCCAGATGATCTGTGCCTTCCTCCATGGCTTCTCCATGGCCACCAACTACGCTCTGCTTGGGGGGTCTACAGGGTATCTCATAGAGCGGAAAAAGAAGGGCTCTCATCGCTGGATGAAGCTGAACTTCGAGGTCTTTACGGAGACGACCTACGAGTCCACCAAGATGATCGAGGGTGTCCTATATGAGATGCGGGTCTTCGCGGTCAATGCCATCGGGGTGTCCCAGCCCAGTGTCAACACCAAGCCCTTCATGCCTATTGGTGATGTCCCTGAGCCCCTAACTAATTCTGATCCATGCCCTGCCCGTCACTGATCTCTGACCCTACATCCTGGCCTTTGACCCATGAAATCTTCTGACTTATGTCCCTTCTCATCCAACAAACCAACACACTGACCCCTTGGCCTCATTCAATCTCCTGACCTTGTCCTGACCCAGTACATCAGCTGCTGTCCTTCATAGTCCTAGATTCCATGCTGTAACCTGAATATCTCATTAATCTCTGACCTAGCAGACCTCTTTTCCTTTGGAGATCTCACTGTCCCCTGATATCATTTTTTTTATTCCCTGATATCTTTTTTAAAAAAAATAGATTTTAGGGAGAGAGAGAGAGAGAAACAGAGACAGAGAGAGAGATTTGTTGTTTTACTTATTTATGCATTCATTGGTTGCTTCTTGTATGTGCCCTGACTGGGGAATCGAAACCACAACTTTGGTGTATTGGTAAGATGCTCTAACCAACTGAGCTACCTGGAGCTACCCTGCCAGGGCCTCAATATCTTGTGGGGTTTTTTTTCCAACTTGATTTTTAGATTGTTTTATTTATTATTAACTTTACAGAGAGAGAGAGGAAAGGAGATGGAATGAGAAGTATCAACTCATAGTTGCCTCTATTTATTTATTTATAGGTGAGAGGAGGGGAAATAGGCAGACTCCTGCATGCGCCCCAACTGGGATCCACCCGGCAACCCCATCTGGGGTCAATGCTCGAGTTCTGAGCTATTTTTAGCACCCAAGGCTGTCATGCTCCTGTGGAGCTATCCTCAGCGGCTGGGCCACACTCAAATCAATTGAACCACTGGCTGCAGTAGGGGAAGAGAGAGAGAAGGGGGAGGGGGAGGGGGAGGGGGAGGGGGAGGGGGAGGGGGGAGAAGCGGATGATTGCTTTTCCTGTATTCTCTGACCAGAAATTGAATCTGGGACGTCCCTGCAGTGAGCCAACACTCTACCTACTGAGCAACTGGCCAGGGCCACTTCATTTTAGTTGTTCATTGATTACTTGTCATATGTGCTTTGACTGGGCAAGCCCAGGGTTTTGAACCGGGGATCTCAGCATTCCAGGTTGACATTTTATTCACTACACTAACACAGGCCAGGCTTTTAAATTTTTAGAGAGAGAGGAAGGGAGAGAGACCGAGAGAAAACTAGACTTGTTCCATTTATTTATGCATTTATTGGTTGATCCTTGTATGAGACCTGACCGGGGATTGAACCCACAACCTCAGCATGTCGGAACAATTGAGCTACCCATCCAGGGCCTTGATGTTTTGTTTTAATGATTCTTGATGACATGTCCTTGCTCACTGATCTCTGGACCACCATAGTCATCCCTCTCTGACCAGTCACTCCAACCCTGAGACTCTCTGCTGACCCCTGACCCCTCATTTACCCTCACCTCTTTTCCTGGATTCTTATAGCACCCACAAGTGAACCCCGGCACCTGACAGTAGAGGATGTGACAGACACTACCACTACCCTCAAGTGGAGGCCCCCAGACAGGATTGGGGCAGGCGGCATCGATGGCTATGTGGTGGAGTACTGCCTGGAGGACTGTGAGTGAGCCCATCAGGCCTGGTGGGGGGCAGCAGCTCACACAGACCCCAGGGGGTATCTGGTCTCAGGGATTAAAAATAAGTCAGTGCAGGGACTGATCTATGGGGCAGTGAACTGCCTTTGTGTCTGTACTTACGTGAATCCCTGAGATGGGATGGGTCATGCCAGGTCTCCCACTGACCGCTTGCTCCCTGCCCCTCCCTCTCTCTTTCCCTTTTCCCATCTCTACCCCTTCCTCCCTTCCTCCCTCCTCTACACTCATCCTCCACACAGTAATACCTTTTTATCCATCCATCTATCTTTTCATCTAGGTATTTATCTACTAGCTATATTTCTTATTCCTCTCTTCTATTCATTTGTCCATCATCGATCCATTTTTTCTTCCTTTTTCCATTTCTTCACCCTTTTATTTCTCCCTCCCCTCCATCTCTCCCTCCCTCCTTCCTTCTTTTCTTTCATTTGTCCACATAGTCATCCATTCAACCATCTCTCTCTCCAAAAATCTTTTGGCTCATCCAACTAATCCCATCTCTCCAGTAACATGTTTCATCCATAAATATCTTTTCATGACTATCTTTCTTTTCCCATTTCTTCCTTCTTTCCACCCATCTACCTGTATGACCATCCAACCATCAAACTATCTACTGTCTCTCCATTCCTCCATCCATCCTTCCACCCACCCATCTACCTATCTATTAATCTACCCACCCATTCATCTATTCAGCCATCCACTCATTGGTCTATCCTTCCTTCCTTCCTTCCTTCCTTCCTTCCTTCCATTCATCTACCCATCCACCCACTCATCCATCCATCCATCACCCACCCATCTACCCATCCATCCTTCCACCCACCTATCCATGCATGCATGCATGCAGGCATGTATGCATCCATCCACTCATTCATATTTCCACCCATCCAACTCTCCATCCTTCACTGAATAACATGCATTGAGTCCTGACTCCATGCCAGGCCCAGTGACATGGCAAAAGGGAAGTCTCTGACATGGTCATCTCACTGGGAAGATAGATGAGATCATTTTTTAAAACATTCTTATTGCATTTATTGGGATGACATTGGTTAATAAAATGATATAGGTTTTAGGTATACAGTTCTATAATGCATCATCTGTATATTGTTTTATGTGTTTACCACCCCAAGTCAAGTCTCCTTCCATCACCAGATGAGATCATCTTGACACCGTATCCCAGGCCTTAAAGTCAGACAGATGTGGGTTCCAATCCTGCCCCTACACTTTCTAGCTGTGTGACCTTGGGCAAGTTTCTGAGCCTCAGTTTCTTCATCTAAAGATGGCGGACAGTGCCCATCTTGACATGGTACAGTGGTGGCTGCATTTGGTAACGCATGTACACTATAGACGGTGGGACTCTGGTCAGCTCCCCCCCTCTTTTTCTTCCCAGTGCTCTTTACCCCATTCCTACCATTGGCAACCCCTCCCTGATTTGTGTCATCACCACCCAGTGTTTCAGAACCTACCCTTGTTAGACTTCACCCTGTTTATTGTTGGTCTGACCTACATTGGTTCACCAACCCGTGGCCATAAACCCAAGATGGAAAGGCACCTGTCACAGAGACAGGAAACCAAAAAGCTGTTTCCCAACTCCTCTGAACCTTGATTTTCTCATCGCTAAAATGGGCATAACATTAGTTAGAGGTGGGATAATGAGCTAATAAAATGTGTCCCACTGTTTAAATTTTTTTTTAGGTGAGAGGAGGGAAGATAGTGAGGCAGGCTCCCACATGTGCCCTGACTGGGATCCACCAAGCAACCCCATCAAGGATAGGAGCTCCAGGATTGAGCTATTTTTTAGTGCCTGAGGCTGATGCACTCCAACCTAGCGATCCTCAGTGCCTGGGGCCATACTGGAACCAGTCAAGCCACTGGCTGTGGGAGGAAAAGATGAAGAGAAGGGGGAGAGAGAGGTGTGGGAGAAGCAGATGGTCACTTCTCCTGTGTGCCTCAATGGGAAATCAAACCAGGACTTCTATACATGAGGCTGACGCTCTATCCACTGAGCCAACTGGCCAGGGCCCTGTCCCACCTTTTGAACAAGGTCATAAGTGCTTAATAAATGTCAGCTGCTGCTAGTTGAAGGCAAGGGAAGGGCCAAGGAGCTGAGGGGTGGGGGAAGGTCTCAAAGGAAGATCCCCAGCATTGCTCCCCTCTTGCAGCGGAGGAGTGGATCTCTGCTAACACGGAACCCATCGAGCGCTGTGGCCTCACAGTCAAGAATCTCCCCACGGGGGCCAGAATCCTTTTCCGGGTGGTTGGGGTCAACATCGCGGGGCGCAGCCCGCCGGCCATGCTGTCCCAGCCAGTCACTATCAGGGAGATTGTGGGTGAGCAGCCCCTGTACCCCTTCCTGTCCCCTCTCCTAAAGACCAAGCTGGTGTCTTCTGGCCAGCCCTTTCCACTCCATCATTAGGACCTCCTCCTGCAACCTCATGCCATGGTCTCCCGCCACCCCTCTTCACTGTCCCCCAGCCCAGGGCTGACTTCCTGGGTTCTGTCCTCAGAGCAACCCAAGATCCGCCTCCCCCGCCATCTCCGCCAGACTTACATCCGCAAGGTGGGGGAGGCTATCAACCTCCTCATCCCCTTCCAGGTGCGTGGGCTGGGTTAAGGGTCGCTGGGGGTCAGGGCTCAGTTCCCAGGGAGAGGCCCCAGCTGATCTCCGATCCCTGCTGCTCACCCAGGGGAAGCCCCGGCCCCAGGTGGTGTGGACGAAGGGCGGGGCGCCCGTGGACTCCTCCCGCGTGAACGTGCGCACCAGCGACTCCGACACCGTGTTCTTCGTGCGCCAGGCAGCCCGCTCTGACTCGGGGGAGTACGAGCTGAACGTACAGATCGAGAACATGAAGGACACGGCCATCATCCGCATCCGGGTCGTGGGTGAGCGGTCGAGGCGGGCAGGGGCACCCCGGGCCGGGCGCTGGGAGGATGGTGGTGGTGGACTGACTGGGTGACCACGCGGGAGCCAGGTTCGGAGGCGAGGCTGGCGAGATGAAAAAGGCCCAGGAAGGGGGAGGGAAGGGATTGAATGGGGGATGGTGTGAGATGGGATGGGGCTCAGAGATACCAGAATCAGGAGAGGAGGAGAGGAGTAGGCATTTAGGAAACCCCCCTTCCAGAAAAGGCAGGGCCACCGATGAACGTAACAGTGAAGGAGGTATGGGGCACTAACGCGCTGGTGGAGTGGCAGCCCCCCAAAGATGACGGAAACAGTGAGGTCACCGGCTATTTCATCCAGAAAGCCGACAAGAAAACCATGGTGAGGGACCTGGGGGGCTGGGGCGCGCACCACGGGGGTGGGGTGGGGTGGGAAAGCCCAGCCATGGTCAAAGCAGGAGCTGCTGCTCCCCTTTTCCAGCTGGGGAAACTGAGGCACCGAGAGATGGGAGAGTGGGCTAGGGCTGGGAAGACAGGTTTTTGGCTGAGATTTGGTGTCTGATGGGTTATCTTTTTCTTTTTTGTGGTGGTAAAACATGACAAAATTAAGCATTCATTTAAATTAAATTAAATTTTAAAAAATTTTGCCCTGGCTGAATGGCTCAGTTGGTTAGAGCATCATCACGATGCACAGTGATTGCTGGTTCAATCCCATACAGGAATAGATGGATGTTTTTGTCTCTCTCCTTCACCCCCCCCCCAAATCAATAAATACATTTAAAAAAAATGTGTTGACTTTTAGAGAGAAAAGAGGGGAGAGGGAAAGAGAAACATTGATTTGTTGTTTCACTTATTTATGCATTCATTGGTTGATTCTTGTATGTGCCCTGACAGGGACTTGAACCCGCAACCTTGGCCTATTGGGACAATGCTCTAACCAGCTGAGCTACCCAGCCAGAGCTAAGCATTATTATTATATTTTTGTTATTTATTGATGTTTGTTACTTTTTTTAAAAATTAACTTTAATGGGGTGCTAAGCATTATTTTTAAAGTGACATTTAGTGCATTCCCGGTGTTGTACAGTCACCACCTCTATCTAGTCCCAAGACATTTCATCACCTAAAAGGAAACCCTGTATCCATTAAGCAGTCACACACACACACACCCCATTCCCGCCCACTCAGCCCCTGGCAACTTCTAATCGGCTTCCCGTCTCTATGGATTTGCCTATTCTGGACATTTCCTATGAACAGAGCCAGCAACTGGTGGCCTCTTTTTGCCTGGCTTCTTTAACTGTTCTCCCTTATCAGTGTTACATTGTAGCAGGTGTCCATGATTCATCCTTTTTCATGACTAATATTCCATGGCTCAGATGCTACTACCTTTTGCTTCTCTATTCATCAGCTCATGGGCATTTGGTCGTTCCCATCTTCCAGCCACTGTGAACAGTGCTGCTGTGAAGGGTGGGTTTTCTTAGTTCCACGCACACTTGGGCATGCTTTCCTTACCCCTAGCCCTTCTTGTGTCTGTGTCCCTGACTTTTCTGGCCCCTCCCTGTCCCCGCACTAGGAGTGGTTCAACGTCTATGAACACAACCGTCAAACCCACTGTACTGTGTCTGACCTCATTGTGGGCAATGAATACTATTTCCGGGTTTTCAGCGAGAACATTTGTGGGCTCAGTGACTCCCCAGGTCTCTCCACGAACACAGCCCGGATCCCCAAGGCAGGTATGGCCACCTCCCTCCACCAAGGCCACTCCCCACTCTTGGCTGGGGTCTGACTGTGACTCCTCTGCACCACCCAGCCCTGGACTCTAAGTTGATGGCACCTGGTGAAAGGAGAGGTCCTTGGGAGACAATCAGGACAGCTGCCTTACAGGGGCATCTCTTCACCCTCTGCCGCCCCCCACCCCACCCCAGGTATCAACTGGAAACCTCTTGAGTACAAGGAACATGACTTTCGGACACCTCCCAAGTTCCTGACGCCGCTTCTGGACCGGGTGGTTGTGGCTGGTTACTCGGCTGCTCTCAACTGTGCTGTCAGAGGCCACCCGAGGGTACGTGTGTATGCGTGTGTGAGTGTGTGTGTGTGATGCTGGAGGCAAATCTTCAGCAAGACAAAGCCACCACTCCCCATCACACCCCCAGTTTATCTCTGATTTCTCTTCTTCGTTCCTAGAATTAGCTCACTTTGAACCGGCGGGTCAAAATCCACCTGCCACCAGTTTCTCTTAATAAAGTTTTATTGGAACGTGGCCCTGCTCGCTTGCTTGTGTAATTGCTCATGGCCGCAGAGCCCACAGAGCCCACTCAGCTTAAAATCTTGATCACCTGGCCCTTTACATACAGTCTGCCACCTTCTGGTTTGACTTCCAAGTTTTTAGCCTCGGCCTTTGCAGCCACCCTGCAGATTCATTCATTACTCACCTTCTCCATCTGTCTGCTTCGTTCACAAACTCCACTCACTCATTCAGCGCTCATTGTTCCCCTCCCAGTCCATTCATTCACTCAGTCAACTAACTCCCTCACTGCCTTTGCTACGTACCTCATTTACTCGCCCCATTCATTCTTTCAACACATACTTTCAAAGACTTTCTCAATGTGCTAGTGACTTGGATAAGAAGGTCCTGTGTGCTGGAGGAGACAGCATTACTGCAGCGTCACAGAAATGACTGCAGTATTAGACAGGATGGCACATGTGCCAGAGGAGTACAAGTAGCCATGAGTGTGTGAAGCAGGCCTTCATGCCCCAGTGCAGGGGCTGGAGGATGGCGGCCTAGCGGAGACCTGAGACAGGCAGGTGCCGACTGGGGGAAAGAGGAAGGGAGAGCAGTACTGGTCTGAGGCGGGAGCCTGCCTGGTCTGTGTGAGGAGCTGCAGGGTGGTCATGTGCTTGGAGCAGAGGTAGGCGAGGGGACAGCAGCTACAGGCCCGGGCCCGAAGCATGTGGGTTTTGGACGCATGAGGGGTGAGCGCTTCTTCTTCCAGAAGAGGGAACTGAGGGTCAGAAAGTGACTATGCCAGTGATGGGCAATCTTTTGAGCTTGGTGTGTCAAAATTCACCAAAAAACCGAGCATAACTCAGGTGGTGTGTCACTTGGAGAAAAACGGCCCAATCGGAAGTCCCAGAACTAGCCGCTCTGTGCCGGAGTTCTGTTGTTTTTGGCCTACAGACCTCTGGCACAGAGTGTCTACACTACAGCAAATGTTTTATCCTCGGCTACTGCACCTGGCCGTGCAGGAGCCAAGTATGAAACATCCTTCTCAGCATGCGGCCCCATACTTCTCTGGTATGCAGCCGCGTGTCACCAAAAATGGCTACATGTGTCAGTGCCGACACGCGTGTCATAGGTTTGCCATCATGGGACTAGGCCAAGGTCATCCAGCGGAAGTTAGGAGGTGGCGGGGCCAGAATGAGAATTCAGATCTTGACTCCAAGGCCCATTTTGCTGTCCCCCGGGGACCCTTTGTAAACTGGCTCCACCCTCTGTTCCCTTCCACAGCCGAAGGTGGTCTGGATGAAGAACAAGATGGAAATCCGAGAAGATCCCAAGTTCCTGATGACCAACTACCAAGGGATCCTTACACTGAACATCCGCCGCCCATCCCCCTTTGATACGGGGACTTACTCCTGCCGGGCTATCAACGAGCTGGGGGAGGCCCTGGCCGAGTGCAAGTTGGAGGTCCGAGGTGAGGCAGCAGCCCTCCACCTGGCGGGCCCACGCACATGCCCTGCACAAAGCTTCCTGAGTCAGACCCCGAGGACAAGAGGACGCCCGATGAGGGGCAGAGCAAAGGCAGCACAGGGCATTGGAGGGGCGGGGTGGGGGGAGCACCTGACCCAGCCCGGGCCGCAGTCCAAGGTTTACCAGAGGAGGTGAGGACAAATGAGTGAGTGGGGAGAGCTTAGCAAATGACAGCTACGGCCTCCTGTGGGAGGCGTGTGCGTACAGCGCAGAAACAAACCTGGGTAGTGGCAGAGGGATCCAGGCTGTGGGAGCCCAGAAACATGTGGCCCTCCTGCACAAGCTCTGTTCCTCCCCACCTCACTCCACACATTCCGTCCTCTGTCCCAGAGCCCCAGCCTGTCTGTCCTTCTGAATTCTCCCCTGGCCTGCCTCCACTTCCGCCTCTCTCCAGTCTACCCCACACAGGGCCCTAGAGGACTCTATCCAGGGGTGACTTGCCCCCCCCATGGGGTCCCCAACAACCTTGGGGCTCTTCAGCCTGGTGTCCTCATCCTGCATCTGATCCCTCGTCCCACTGCCTCCAACCTCATGTACCCCCGTTTTCCTTCACACCATTCCAGCCACACCAAGCTGTTGGCCATCGGACAAATGGGCTATGTTTCCTCCTGGCCATTCTGTCTGCCCAGAACACTCCTCCTCACCTCCCCTATGCTGGGCTCACATCCATCACACATCCTCCAGTCAAGGTTCTGTGGGGAGGGTACTAACCCAGTCCCTCAGGGGCGGCCTCCAGAATCACTCCCTGACTGTGACTTCCCCTGGCCCTGATGACAGCCCAGCAGACAGAAGCGGTCTCAGAGCCTGAACAAGGGCTTAGGGACCTGCAGGCCTTGTGTCTGTGATTCCTCAGGCTGACCCAATTTCTCCTGTTGTGCTGTCCCCTTTATCAACTATCCAATTGGCTCAGAAATATCCCCACTCCAGGATTCCAGTACAGCTTGTCACCAGCAGCTGCTCAGAAATCCCTGATCAGAATGTCCTGGTTTGGGGTTCAAAGCTACAGCAAATCAGGGGCACCATGGCATTGGGTTGGTCACCCAGCAGAGATGAGGTGCAAGGTGGTGAAGGGGAACTCGCGCCCCCTGCTGGTCGATTGAATCCAGCAGGCCAAGGGTCCTGGCCAGGGCATTTGCATTGGGGAAGCCAGATCACTGCAGCTCCCCTTAGCCACCCCTTTTCTCATTTTTCCCACAGCGCCGCAGTGAAATGCTCTTCCACCTGCCCAGATAATTGGCTACTGAGTACTGACCAGACATCTCTGTACAGTGTTTCCCTTTCAGGAGCTATTACTGAGAAGATAACAGTCTTGTCTGGTGACACACGTGTCTGTCTTTCTTGAATCTGTAACTCTGCCTTCTTCACCTAGGGGTGGGTAATGGGAACAGCTAGGTTGGAGTGGACACCACCATAAGGCAACTCCACAGACCACATGGAGGCCGCCATCTTGGAACAGCTACTTTAGTGAGGCACCATGTTGCCATGACAACTAGGCCACATCAGAGGCCAACCCAATACTGCCTGGAGGCTGCACTCTTACACTAACTACCCTGTGGCAAATACAATGAGCCGAGCCAGGGAGGAACCATAGGCCAGGCTGGGAAGGCTACTCTGGTGAGGTAGCCATGACGCAAGGGGGTACTGAGTCTCAGGGGTAGCCCCCAAGGAGCCAGACATGATACACAAAGACCAGGTTGAGGCATCCTGGAAAGGTTACTTCTGCCAGGGGGTCCAATTGCTGATGATGGCGCAACTGCTCATGACCTGGTTATTGGTTCTTAAGTGGCTAATCTTTATTCACTTTAATAATTCATCTGTCTGGCCCCAAAGCAGAACACTGAGATCTCTGGTCCTTTGGTGAGTCCAGAGAGCGTCAGAGGCATCAGAGACCCCAGGGTTAAGAAGAGGCCTGTGGGTCCAGTCCGGCTTTCATGGCACAAAGCTGTGTATGAGAGTTTGTCGCAGAGGTAGCTGCAGTTTGGGATGGGTGAGGAGACTCTGTATTTACTGAGAAGGCAGGGGAGCCGGGTATCCAGAGGAAGAGACCCCGCAGGTCCCATTGCCCACACCTCCAAGGACAGGTACCCTTCCCTGCCCCTGGCCTGACAGGGAACTGAGCATCTTGCCAGGCCAACCCCACCCTTGGAAGCCCAGGTATCTCCTCCCCAAGATCCCACCATTGAAAGAGGCTGGAAGGGGTGACTATAGTTCCCTAACCAGGCACCTTAGTTAGTGTACCAAGGCCATGCAGGCCCTGCCCTGCTTTGAGTTCCTGCCATCCTTTAGCACAGACTCCATACCTTTCATACTCAGGAGTCCTGGCCCCAGCTACCTCCTCTCTCAGACCCAGGAGTCTGACCCAGCCCCCACCCCCACCCCCAGGCTACCATCCTCCTCCCTCCTCACAGCCCCACTCCTGCTCCCTCACCTCCTGCCCCTCGATCAGATCCTCGAAGTCCTCCGCCACCAGGGCTGAGTACTCCTGCGTGAAGGGCACAGCGCCCTGGTTCGAATGGAAGCGCAGGCGGTAGAGCATCCGCACCCACTTGCCGAACTCGCGGTTGCGGGTCTTGGATGGACCCTGCAGCTGCAGGTAGAAGGCCCGGCCGGTTTGAAACTTGACCTTGAGCATACAGTGGCTTTCGTTGTGGACGAAGAGCTGGACGAACTGCAAGGGGAACAACCTGGGCGGGTGGAAGGGGTGGCCTCAGGTTCTGACCCTTCCTGACTCCATGGCCCCAGGGCCCTCAGGGTTGGGTTGCCTGCCTGGCAGCCCCACTCTCTGCCCAGGAGGGGTCCTTTTTCACTTTCTTTGCCTTTTATTTTATTCATTTTAGAGAGGAGACAGAGTGAGAGAGAGAGAAAGAGAGAAAGGGGGGAGGAGCTGGAAGCATCAACTCCCATATGTGCCTTGACCAGACCAGTGCAGGGTTTTGAACTGGCGACCTCAGTATTCCCAGGTCGACACTTTATCCACTGCGCCACCACAGGTCAGACACTTTCTTTGCCTTTTGAATCTTATTCAACCCCAATTTCCACCACAAAGTACATTTGTGTCTCTCACTGGTCCTTGATCCTAAACCCCATATTTGAATAGACAGCCACCGACTTAAAATCAAGGTCCATTTGGATGTTGGATCGCCATTGGATACAAAATGTCCAGCAACCAAATTCTTGACCTTATCCCCACCCCAAACCTGCTCCTCTTCTCCCAGTTTTAACTGCATCCTCTCACTTGCTCTGTCAGAAACGTGGAGTTGCTCCTGATCTGACTTCCTCGCACCCTCAACTCAGTCCTGCCACCGAATCATGATGGTTCTACAATTAAAATTGCATCCACAGTCCCACCACTTCTTCCGCCAAAGCCTCCAGGCTGGGCCAGAATGCCTGTGTTTCCCAACTGGCCACCAGAAGGAGCAGTCAACACCTGAGTTGGCTCAGGTTCCTCCCCTGAATCACATTAAAATCCAAGTCCTCACCTTGACCAGGAGGTCCTGCGGGGCCTGCCCACATTGTTTCTTCTCCGCCCTCACCTACCGCTTACTTCCCTGGCTCACTCCACTGCAGCCACACTGGCCTCCTCGCTGTTCCATAAATCTGCAAGGCTTAGTCTTACTTCAGGACCTTTGCACAGGCTGTTCTCCCTCACTTAAATCTTCCTCCAGCCATGCCCATGGCCTGACCGCTTCATCTCTCTCAGAGAAGTCTGTTTACAACCCTTGGCCTATTTGCCACCAAATCCATGCTTGCAGACCTCGTCTCTTGCCTGATATGTCCCCACTGACCTTTTACCGCATTGGACAAACTGCCATTTATTCTGTTTGCCTGCCCGTAGAAGGTGAACTTGAGGGCGGAAATTTCTGATTTTGTCACTGCTGCTTCCCTAGTGCCCAGACTGACACAGAGGAGGCACTCCATGGACACTTGAATATTTGAATAAATGAATTGCTTGGGCCCCCAGTCTGAGTCAAGGTCCAACAAGGTGAAGGAGATGATCTTGAGAGGGTGGGTCACTGGGCCTTGGTCACACAGCGGGATCTGAACCCAAGTCTTCCATGTTTTTAACCCCAATTAATGGAGCCACAGATGCCCCCTCTGACCATGCAAGTCTACCTCTAGGAACTGATCTTACAGGCTACTCACACCTGTGCACATGGATGTCCCCTGCCTACCACACTGGCTGTCACCCCGACACCAGACACACCCTCAGTGTGCGGGGTTCTCCATCTATTATTACGTTTCCAAAATGGAATAACAGCTGACGAGAATGGATAACTGACTGCGCAAGCACTGTTCCAAGCACTTACTCAGTTTACCCCCCAGGATCCCTGTAGGTAGTCTCTCCTCTTACCCCCCCCCCCATGTTCCAGATGAGGAAACTGAAGCATAGACAGGTAGGCAACTTGGCTAAAACCAGTGACAATGTGAAGCCAGGATCTGAACCCAGGTCATCTAAGGGCAGCCTTTTGTTCAAGGACGTTCTACAACATTGTAAGAATAAGAGTGGTGTCCAAGGGGCCAGAGTTTCCTCAGTTGTGTATGACCACAAGAGGGCCTTACTCATGTTGATATGAAACGTATACTGGTGATATCACGCTGAGGGCGTGGACAGAGGGAAAAGGGGCATATAGCATGTGCCTGCAACTATTAAAGGGCTAACACATACTAGGTGCCCATCAGAAGGGGTACGAAGTCACTCTGGGCTGTAAGCTGGTTAGCAGGGAGGGGCCAGGGTGAGTCTTAAGGCTGGGTTTTTTACTTTGATGGTGTGTTTATTAGGGTGGGGACTGAGGGGAGTGTGCTCAAGGAGATTATGATAATCAAAGCCTTTTCTTAGCACCATCCTTAGTGTCATTCCAACTGGAGGCCATGACTCAGTGAGCGGTGAGATCAGTTAGTGGGATACAGTTAGCACTGACAAGGAATTATCATAGAAGAGAAAATGTCCAGTGCACCATAAAACATCTCAATACTGCTTTATGAAATGTTTTAAACTCATAGAGGAGAATAAAATAAAGGCTGTAATTAGCCTTTAGTTAGTTCAGGTCAGAAACAGATTCTGCCACCAGGTGAATCACAAAAAAGTCAAAGCCACTGGCAGAATGTTTTTCTAAACACATCACACCCGTGAAAATGTTTTGGAATGTGCAGCTGGGCTTGGATGCAGGAGGGGAGAAAAGTTTTGCATTATGTGTGTTTTAAGACCTGAAGGGGCGGTGTGAAGTCTGACATGGGTTTGAACTTCATGAGGTCAGAATCACGAGGGGTCTGAGGCCCACCCCCATCCCTCTGTGAGGGCTCGGGCAAGAGGCTCCCCTCTCTGCGCTCTAGTTTATCTCTTTGGAGGATGGGGTTAAGGGGCCCCACCATGTAAGGGTATGGCCTGAGAGATGAACTGATGTGAGCAGCCCAGGAGGTGCTCGGCATGAAGGTGCTGCAGGTCATTCTCTTGGCTCCTGCCATGGTGTGGCCTGTCTACCCCTGGTTTCTGACCCCTGTGAACTGCCCTGTCTTCTTTCTCCTGGGTCTTTCAAACAAGGCTCCTGGTTCTAGCAGTCATCTGGGTCATCTGCATGAGAGGAGGTGCCACAGGATGCCCTGAGCTAGGGAAGGAGGCCTAGGCTGGGGAGGGGGAAGTCACCCAGAGAGCTGCAGGCGTCCGTTCTCCTTGGCAGGGCCCGCTAGTAGCAACAGGTCTGGGAGTTCCAGGGCTGGACTGGAGGCTGCCAATCCCATGGTTACCTTGTTGGCAACTTCTCCTAATCGGGTTACCTGGGGCCAGGGGACAAGGATTAGAAGCTGGATAGATGGAAGGGGAAACAGAAATGAGGAGGGATCAGAGGTCAAGAATCTTGGTCAGATTAAAGGTGATGAACCTAGTGAATGAAATACCAAGATGGGAGTCAGATACACACACACACACACACACACACACACACACACATTTTACAGGGACAGAGAGTCAGACAGAGGGATAGATAGGGACAGACAGACAGGAACAGAGAGAGGTGAGAAGCATCAATTATTAGTTTTTCGTTGCCGTCGCAACACCTTAGTTGTTTATTGATTGCTTTCTCACATGTGCCTTGACCGCGGGCCTTCAGCAGACCCAGCAACCCATTGCTGGAGCCAGCGAGCTTGGGTCCAAGCTGATAAGCTTTTGCTCAAGCCAGATAGGCCCGCGCTCAAGCTGGCGAGCTCGGGGTCTCGAACCTGGGTCTTCCGCATCCCAGTCCGATGCTCTATCCACTGCGCCACCGCCTGGTCAGGCGGGAGTCAGATAACTTGAGATCAAAGGTCAAGAGTCATACAGGTATTAAGTCAGGGAAACAGAAGCAAAGGAACCGGAGACCAGGTTTTATAGAGGAGCTAAAGGTCTGGAGATATGGGGAAAGGGGTAGGTCAGGAATTCCAGGAGATGGACATTATGGGAGAGTTGTCAGAATCACGGAGAGCTGGGGTTCCTCAAGTAGAGGCTCAGGTTTCAGCTTAGGGGGTCCTGAGGCTCCACACCTGCACGAAGTTGCTTTCAAAGATGGAGAAATGTCGCAGCTGGTCGTATTCGCCGCTCAAAAGGTGGCGTTGGAGGCGTCCAGGCCGGCCCGCAAGACAGGTGGGAACCAGAATGCCTTCTAGGGGGTCGAAGTTCCAGGAGGCTGGGTCAGGTGAGCCCTGCTGGTAGGGCCCGGGGCAGCCCGGCGCTGACAGCAGGGGTTTCTGGGCTGTAGTCTCCACGTCGCCGGTTCCATCCCTCACTTGGTCCAACCCCTCCCAGCCTGGCTCCGCCTCTCACCTGCCATCCCACCTGGTTCCACCACACCTGCTCCAGCGCAACGCCTCGCATCTTAGGGGAGCGGAGGGAGGAGCCGGGGTAGAAAAGAAGCAGGCGGGGCCTTGGGTTCTGTGACGCCACAGGAGGCGGACCCGGAGACACCCACTTTTGTGCCGTCACCGGGGAGGAGGAAGCGGTATTCGCTCGGCTAATGTCAGGCTCCAGTAGCGGACAGGCGCTAGTGCGCAGACTCAAGGCGCCGGCGCAGGCGCACGAGCGGTAGGATGCAGCCCGTTCTTCCCAGAGTGCTCTGCGGCGCCCGGCTCTCTCTCTCTCTCTCTCTCTCTCTCTCTCTCTCTCTCTCTCTCTCTCTCTCTCTCTCTCTCTCTCTCTCTCTCTCTCTCTCTCTCTCTCTCTCTCTCTCTCTCTCTCTCTCTCTCTCGTCGGTAGTTTGGTGGGGACCAAAATGGTGGCGGCCGGCGCGGGGGCCACTCGGCTACTCCTGCTCTTGCTGATGGCGGCCGCAGCCCCCAGCCGGGCGCGGGGCAGTGGTTGCCGGTCCGGGGCCGCTGTGCGGGGGGTGAGTACTCATTGGCTCGGCACAGGGGGCAAAACCGACGGAAATCAGGAGTCTCGGACTTGGAGGTAGGTTAAGGTGGAAACGAGGCTGCGCAGGACCGAGAGGGAAGAGAGGCGAAAGA
Source organism: Rhynchonycteris naso (assembly GCA_037038555.1). Taxonomy (NCBI): domain Eukaryota; kingdom Metazoa; phylum Chordata; class Mammalia; order Chiroptera; family Emballonuridae; genus Rhynchonycteris; species Rhynchonycteris naso. Next base: position 247,348,692 of record CM072997.1, on the reverse strand, counting down.
ACCGTGGACAGCCAGTCTGCAGTAGTGCCCACGCAGAGGCCGCACCACTGGGAGAAAGCGAGAGGACGGGGCGGGTCTAGGATGGGATCTTGACACCTGAGCATTCGTTGCAGTGAAAACAAAGCGGCGCGCGAGGAGGCGATTGGGGGCCTGCCTCTCCACTCCAGGTTCAAACGTGGGGGAGTCTGCAGCGTGAATATGTATGAGGGAGCGTGGCTCGGTTGAAATACTTGGCCAATGGGTGTTCGGGCGGCTAAAATAGAAAAGGCTGGGGTGCGGAGCTCTCGAGGGATTGGAGAGGCTCTCTGACGGCGCAATATGTATAAGGAGAGCGGGGCCTTGAGCTCTAGGATTAAAGTCTGGAAAGGAGGTTGAGCAGTTGCGAGGGCGTCGAGTGGAGGATGCAGCAGAGGTAGGAGGAATATGGAGATCTGAAGAAAATTAGGGCGTGGATCCTTGTATGTTTTTGCTAAGAGGCGGAACTCGGTTGACAGCGTGGCTATTGGGGCAATTAAGGTGAAGACAAGGCTTTTGGATATTATTAGCTTGGAAAGGATGCTTAGGGTGCTCTTTAACTCAGGAATATTTATGATACTAGGCGTGCAAATGCCCCGGAGATAGTCGCCTTGGACACGAGGTTACACTTGTTTGCAGGTTCTGGTTCTCTGGGGACCCATCCATATCTTGAATTTTCATGAAATGAGCGATTCCGGGTGGAGTTGTGGGCAGGCGTCAGAGTTTGGATATGAGTATGAAAATCAGACTCCTGTTTCAGCCTGCCAGTCTGTCCCGGGTTTCTGTCCTGCTGAGTGCTCCGTTGGTCCTCACTGGGGGTCTTTTCTGTCATCTGCAGGCGGGGGCGGAAGGTCGAGAGGGCGAGGGCTGTGGCACTGTGGCGCTGCTGCTGGAGCACTCATTTGAGATCGGTGAGTCAGCAATGCCCTTGCCTGAACATTTACCCAGGGTTTGGGGGCTATGCGGTGTGAGACACCATCACTTTACTAACAGCTCTGCCGGGAGAGTGTGTCTGCATTACACTGGGAAGGTGGGCTGGGGCGGGCACTAGAGCTTAGAAACTCTGCCTTCAACTCTCCAGTACCTGTAAGGCAAATCCAGTTCAACAGGGCGAGCGCAGCGGTAATAATAACCTCAGAGCCCGGTACCTGCACTAGGAATGAGGTGCTCTGTTTGAATTAACTCAGAGATTTTCACTACAGTCATGCAGGGTAGCCTCATTTTTCAGAAGAGGAAATTGAGGCTCAGAGGGGTACCACACAAGGACATCTTATAAGTGAATGGCAAGTTGGGCGTCATTCCAGAGGTCAGCCTAAACTGCCATGATTCAGATGTCCCCCAGTTCACAGATGTCAGTGTGGCCCAGAGGTTAATAATCCAGTCTGGGGCCCCAAACTCCAGGAGCACTTATTTTAAACACTGAACCTGGGGCCCTCTGCAGACCTTTTGGGTCAGATCCTGGCATCTGCCTGAGAAAGCCACGTTGATTGTGACACGGCCTGGAGGTGGGGAACTCTTGGGCTCTGTAGTCCCTGTGTTTTGCAGCTGGGAAAAACTAAGGCTCAGAGAGGTTATGTGAAATGTCCCTGGGTCACCTGGAAAGGTGGGAGCTGGGCTTAGGAGCTGTGGGGGTCAGGCATCTGCCCTGGTCTGCTCTGTGAGGGTGTGGTGGGATGGCTCCAATTTGCAGGTAGGAAAATGGGGGCTCAGGTTGGGGAAGTAACCTGGTCACTGCAGGAGTTGAAGGGTGCTGGAGTGGGTGCTCACTGAGTCCAGGCTCCCTATAGATGACAACGCCCACTTCCGGAAACGGGGCTCAATACTGTGGAATCAGCAGGACAGCACTCTGTCCCTGTCACAGCGGCAGCTCAATGAGGAGGAGCGGGGCCGACTCCGGGTGAGGAGGGGACCTGGGGCTTGGCAAGCAGGGGGGATGTATGTACCCTAGAGTGTGACACACATGCCTCAGGGCCATTGTCCTGCTGTCCCTCTGCCCAGCACACCCTCTCCACCATCATTTTTCATACAACCAGCTCCTCTTACCCTTCAGATTCAGCCAAGATGAATCAGTCAGTTAGGATGAGATCCCCACAGTAGCCACGTTTAAACAAGAGAACGTTCCTTCTTCCATAGCCTGGCTTCACGGCCTCCTTCAGGTCTGGGCTCCTCCCTGACCAGCTGGTCCTCCATAAGGGTGCTGTAGGGAATTGCTGGGGCTCCAGGCAGCATGGTAGAGGAGGGGGAGACGGAGGGGCCGAGGGAGTCCACTTCTACTTTCTCCCTTTGGCTGGATGTAGCTGCAAAGGTCCTGGCTGTACCCACCAGCAGGGTTGTTCCATTGGGAAGAGTCCTGGGCATTCTCCGCTTGGCTGGTCGGGGGAGAGGAGGATGCTGGCTGGGCAAGACTGGGGAAGGGCCTTGCCAGATGTAGCCCAGTGGGGCAAGGTCCCAGCATCACCCTCTCACCACCCCCTCCTCTGCCTGCCCTGCAGGATGTGGCAGCCCTGAATGGCCTGTACCGTGTCCGGGTCCCACACAGGCCTGGGGCCCCTGATGGCCCAGAAGCTGGTGGCTATGTCTCCTCCTTCGTCCCTGCGGTGAGTTAGTGAGGAGGATTGGCCCCTATCCTCACTCCTCCCACCTGTCGCCATCGGGTTTCCACCATTTGTACACCAATATTGATGGATGGGGAAAACTTAGACTCGGTCTTACCCTCGGGAGTCTCCCCAGCTGCGTTCATGTGATGGGTTCCTTGAGGGCACCGCAGCAGTTATCTAGGACTGGGAGGGGCTGCTGCACTTGGGCTTGTGGCTTAGAGGGACAGGCAGCATCGAGGCTATGGAAGAGGCTTCATGGGCTGTGGGAGGGGCCGGAGTCCTGGTAGGAGCAAGGCCTGGGCAATAGTGCCTGTTTCCCCCTCTTCTGACCTTCCTCCTTAGTGCTCTCTGGTGGAGTCGCACCTCTCAGATCAGCTGACGCTGCACGTGGATGTGGCGGGCAATGTGGTGGGCCTGTCGGTGGTGACGCACCCCGGGGGCTGCCGGGGCCACGAGGTGGAGGATGTGGATCTGGAGCTGTTCAACACCTCTGTGCAGCTGCAGCCACCGGTCACAGCCCCAGGGTGAGGGCACAGGAAGGGGGCACGGGCAGCCCAGGCCTGGCATGGCCATCACCCTGCCTTTGCTGGTGTTCTCAGCGACTGACCCTTGTCCTTCACCCTGTCTCCTTTCTCCACTGCCCACAGCCCTGAGACGGCAGCCTTCATTGAGCGCCTGGAGATGGAGCAGGCCCAGAAGGCCAAGAACCCCCAGGAGCAGAAGTCGTTTTTTGCCAAATATGTGAGTGGGGTCCTGCCTGCTCTGTCCCCTTCCAGACAAGCCTCACTCCTGTCCTGAGCATCCTCTGCCCTGCCCCTCGTCCTCCTGGCCTCCTGCGTGTGGGCCCTGCTGGTCTCCTCCAGGGCTTCTGTGCATGTCCTCTTGGCACCCAAGCTTAGCGCAGGCCTGGATGGAGCCCGTGAGGGATGGAGCCCCTGTCAACTCAAAGCAGTGGCCACGGGGCATCCAGTCTCAGTGAATGGCCTGCCCAGTGCTGGCGGTGCCAGGAACGGAGGCGCCAGGGTTGGGGCAGACTAGGTTGTAGGAAGTGCTATGAGAAGGGATATGGTGAGGGGAGGGATGGAGCAGCTCTAGGGGTGGGTGGGGACAAGGGTCCAGGGGAGAGGAAGAGGCTCAAGCTGGGTCTTTCCCCGGCTGGAACTGGGGCAGTGAGCCTGGAGGTGGGGGATGGCACAGAGATGTCAAAAGGAATGGGTGGTTGGCAAGGAGGGGAAGGAGAGGAGGCTGCTGTGGTCCTCCAGCCGGGCCCAGGAAGCAGGTGGCTCTGGGCAGGATCATTTGGGGTGGGTGTGCTTTGGGCCAAGGTGCCCAGGGGGCTCATCTGGAGCTAAGGAGGGGACAAGCCTGCACTACCTGAGAAGCTCTGAGACCCAGGGTTTTTGGACCTGGGCATGCTGGGGCTGGGGGAAGCCGCTCCCACTGCACCTCTGATGGCAGAGGCAGATGTGGCTGTGTGCCCCGGGGCCTCTGACTCAGGAGAGCCTAACAGCTGAGTTGTGAGGAAACAGGCCTTGAGAGGCCTAGAGCAGGGGTCCCCAAACTGCGGGCCGCATGCGGCCCCCTGAGGCCATTTATCCGGCCCTCACCGCACTTCCAGAAGGGGTACCTCTTTCATTGGTGGTCGGGGAGAGGAGCACAGGATGCATCCACACCTATAGTTCCCATTGAAATACTGGTCAGTTTGTTGATTTAAATTTACTTGTTCTTTATTTTAAATATTGTATTTGTTCCCATTTTGTTTTTTTACTTTAAAATAAGATATGTGCAGTGTGCATAGGGATTTGTTCATAGTTTTTTTAATAGTCTGGCTCTCTTAACAGTCTGAGGGACAGTGAACTGGCCCCCTGTGTAAAATGTTTGGGGACCCCTGGCCTAGAGTTTGCCTACCCTGGCTTTGGCCTCCCTGATGGCCGCAGGACCCTATGGCCACAACCGGCCCTGACCTGTACCCCTCCCTCCTCAGTGGCACCTCATCCTGGGTGGGGCTGTGTTGCTCACAGCCCTTCGTCCTGCTGCCCCTGGGCCCGCACCATCACCGCAGGAGGCCTGAGTGAGGACTGAGCCCCCTCCCGCCTCCGCCCTCCCTGCACCCCTCCGGCCCTCCCCCACCCCGTAGTGATGTAGGGGACCTGGGCCCTGTCCTCACGCGACCTTCCCTTGCGCCAGTCCCACCATCCCTGCCCTGGGGAAATGCTGCTCGTACTCATCTCCCTTTTCTCTGTTTCTCTGTGTCTGTCTGTCTGTCGTCCTATGTGGCCTACAGTGGATGTACATCATTCCTGTCGTCCTGTTCCTCATGATGTCGGGAGCACCAGATGCCGGGGGCCAGGGAGGTGGCGGCGGAGGGGGTGGCAGCGGGGGCAGTGGCCGGTGAGAGGCCCGGGGTCACTCAGCACCCCTGTCTTCTTTAGCCTGGGGCACTTCCTTCCTGCCCAGAGTCCCTGAGTCCTTGATCATCTCAGGAAGGATTCGCTGGCCCCTCCCCAAGAGTCCCTTTCCTGTGGCCTCGGTGTTCCTGTCAGTGGAGGGGTGTTGGATTCTGGGCCCTGCTGCTTCCTGCCTGCCCTGTGGCCCCGCTGTAGCCCCAAAGGCTTCCCTTTGCCCTCATGATGGAGCCCAAGCTTCTAGGCCCCTCTGACCTCATGTCTTGTCCCTCCCACCCCCAAACCCTGTAGTCTGGCAACATGCCAGTGCCTTTGTTCTCACCCAGCCTTCCCCCTAACTCGTCTGATGCACTCCTATCTGCCCTTGAGGGCACAGAGCAGGCCTTCCCTGCCCTTGGGCCCTGCTGTGCCCTTTTTCTGCCCAAGATGCCAGGCCCTCCATGGGCTTCTGGGCTTGAGGAAATAATGTTTAAAATGAGTACAAAACATTTCGTGGAGTGTAGGACCTGAAGATGTGAATAGAATCTCACCTACCTGGACTGTCTTTCCTGGGACGCTGGCACTAGGTGAGGGAGGATGCCTGGGCTTTTGCTATTTATTCCCCCCACCCCTGCTGTCTGTTTAAAAACATTGATGAGCATATGCTGAAATACATAAAGTTTTGAAAAGTTGCAACTTCCAGCAGCCAGATGTACATGTTGACTTGGCTCTAGGTGGCCCAGATGTATATAATGTATATAGGTATTACTGAATTTGATGTTCACATTATGAATTATTCAGAAACCCCAAAACATGGCCTTTGTCGTTACCATGGCTGTAAGACACTCTGTGTCATGATACAGGTCATTAAACTGTTCCCCAATGTTCAGCTCACTTTCTGCTTTATAAATAGCCCTACAGTGAGCGTCAGCCGCCAACCTCTGTTTGGTGTGAGTTTGAATTATTTCCTGGAGACTAAAAGTGGGGTCACGGTTCAGAAGCATTTTCGTGAGCATGTGATGCAGGAAGTGTGCGCTGGGAAGTTTTCCTCCCTGAGAGTGTGTGGAGCACAAGCACATGGATGCTGGGCATCTGCCCACTTTGTAACACAGAAGTCAAGAATTCTGCCCACTGTCTGCCACTGGCCTTTTCGCTCCTGCACAGTTGTCCTGCCGGTGCCTGGAGTGGCCTGGTCCTCTGTGCTTCCCCAGGAAGGTGCCCCTGAGCTCCGTCAACCAGGGACATTTCCGGGAATGCAGGTTTACCTAAGATAAAAGCTAGAATGGCCTTTGCGAATTGGTTCCCTGTTGCTAAGTTGCTTCCGGGTCCTCCCTCCCCTCAGACTGCTCAAAGACTGCGTCTCATGAGTGAGCTTGTACTGCAATATTTTCTGAGAGCTGTTTCCAGTCTTTACTCAGCGGCAGTGTCTGGTTTAGAATCCTTTTGTGAGGCGTCTGATGTTGCTGAGACCTTAGCATGCCCCTGTTTCCTGATGCCCTTGGATTCGACCAGCTGTGGTCCTACCCTTGACCCTCTCTCTCCCCTCCGCAGGCAGCCCCCAGGGACCCACCTTGCCTGTGCACTGTAACTAATGGCCAAAGAATCCCCAAAGGTCCCACCGATTTTTTTTTTTAATTCAGTGAGAAGGGGAGGCAGAGACAGACTCTTTCATGCACCCTGACCAGGATCCACCTGGCAAGCCCACTAGGGGGTGTTGGTCCGTTGCTTAGCAACTGAAATCTTAGTGGCCTGAGGTGGAGGTCATGGAGCCATCCTCAATGCCCCGGGCCAACTCGCTCCAGTCAAGCCATGGCTGCAGGAGTAGAAGACAGAGAGAAGTGAGAAGGGGAGGGGTGGAGAAGCAGATGGACGCTTTTCTTGTGTGCCCTGGCTGGGAATTGAGCCCAGGACTTCCACACGCTGGACCAACACCAACGAGCCAGGGCCTGATTTATTTTCTTAGTGTCCATTATGTTACATACCTGTCAGCACTGGGGATTACTGTTTTTCTGTTCTGTAGCTTTCATACATAAAACGGTGTCCCGGCTCTAACTGGCATTTCTTTTTCAGCCAGCATGAGACTGCATTTTCCTGTCTGCTCCACGTGAATTCTGTTGCTTTTTCCTAGACCCTTGAGGTGATGTTTCTCTGAATCAGAGTTCTCAACCCTCTGTGTTATTTGCAGGTGCACTCTCTCCACCCCTCCCCAATCATTTACTGGACCGTTTTGTTATTTTTTAATGGATTGCAATTTGTAATCTTATCAGACTACATCCTTTTTCTCTAAGACTTTTTCTAGTGCTCTCAGGCTGGCAGTTATTTTGTAGTATATTCTAATCATCATCTGAGCTAGTTCAGGCTCCGTAGGGCTCTGTCCTCATTAAACTTCTCTTCTAACTCTTGCCTGTCCCTGGAGACCTCATTCATGGCTTCATTTTCTTGGCCAGGGTATCTGTACATGTTGGTCATCTATAGCACAAACTTGGTATCTATAGCACAAACTTCAAAAGGTACAGAAGGGTCTAAAGCAAAGCTCCTGTGCTTACCCGCTCACCTGGCCAACCATGTCTCCTTTCACCTGGGACCATCTGAGTTTCAGTCTCAGGTGCATTGTCCTGGAGTTATTCTCTACCTCTACCTAGACAAGCAATTGTGTATGACAGTAGTTTTGCAAAAGTGTGTTGCTTTTACCTCCCTCCCCCCTCCACTTGACAGAGTTGGAGAGGTTTCCATCACTGATCTAACAGGCATCTTCATTTGTGAAATGGCTGGCTTCAAGATGATTTCATTGGTCCCCTGTCAGTGGACCTTTGGGTTGTCTCCTGCAGGAATCTCTAGATACCTGCATTATTTTGCACATGTGCGTGTGTGTTTGCAGGCCACACTGCTGGGAGGAGACTTGCCGGAGGACCATCAGTCCCCACCTATCCACACTGGAGGTTCCAAACAGCACCTCTCCTTTGATGATTCCCAAACCCACTTCCAGCCCAGTCCCACTGCTGTTCTCCAGACCCATGACTGCTGCCCCTGGAAGTGCCTCCAGAACCACTGAGGCAGTCAGTGCCACCTGTTGCCCTGTCAGAGCTTCTGCAGGGACCCTTTGTACCAGTAGTGGTGCCACCACCTACCCAACTTCATGGACCAGACTGTGGCTCCGCTCTGCCTCACCATTCCACCTGCCTCGTCCCTTCACCTGTCTCCATGCCCACAGCCCTGTTCTCCTTCCCCACCTGGACTATTAGCTCAACCTCCTCGGGCCTCCGTCTTCTCTCTCCAGTCCATCCCCCTCATGCGGGCTTTCTGACACCTGAGCTTAGCCCATTTATGCCCCTGCTCACAGCCCTCCTATAGCTTCCTATTGCCCTTGGGGCAGAGTTCCAGCCCCCTCAGCCTGGCCTTTGTGGCCTCTGTCTGGTGTATTTCTCTATACCTCTCTCCCCGCCCCAGCCTTCATTAATGAGTCATTTAGACACCACCAGGCTCTGTTCTCACCCTCTCCATCTTCCAAAGCTCCACCCTTCTTTCTTCCATGGCTCTTTTTTCCTGTCCCCACTGGGTTCAGCCCTCTTTTCCCTCCTGGGCGCCCCATGCCAGCCTCCTGACCTGTGGTCTGAGGTGGGAGAGCATGTGCAAAGTCAGTATTCACTGGTTACCCTGCTTCCCAATTTCCTGCCTTTGGAGATCCTTCTTTGCCCTACAAAATGTCACCTGCTTTCTGGCATTGAGGAAACAGCCTAGGGCTTTCTATTATTAGGTGTCCTTAACAGAGCTGTATGACAATGTTTTAAAATATAGAAGACTAATTTTAGTATTTTCAAAAGCCTCTTTACTACCTCAAATCGTGCACTGTAGTGTATGGCTTCTGGAACCAATTCTATGGACTCCTTTATTTAATCCATCTGAGAGACTCCATGGTGAGGGTCAGGGACTAATTGGTGGGCCCCTTAAGCTGTTAGTCATCCACCTTTTCACCCCCTTTCATTCAGTAAGGCAGGGGTGCTCAATAGTCGATCGCGATCTACTGGTAGATAGCAGGAAGTGTGTAGATCGCATGACATTAAAAAGACGTTTTTTGATTGGCATACAGGGTAGCCAATCAGACGTCTGAACTTTTGATACCCTACACATGCACGTTAAAAAAAAACAACACCGCGCTAACTTGTTCAGTTACATTGCTGCATAGTTAGCCTTCAATTTATTTAAACTAAATACAACAAAGGGTATAAAAATGAGTGCCGTAGCTGGTCCGAGGAAGAACCCTAAAACCTATCACTTTCTTACAGAATGGGAGGGGATTTTTTTCACTATGTCATATTCTAAGTGCATTTGCCTCATCTGTCTGTGCCATTGCTACTCCAAAGAAGGGAAATGTGGAGCGGCTTTTTCGGACTGTTCATAAAACTATGACATTGACTTTCCTCCGAAAAGAGCTGAGAAGGAGAAAGGTGAAAGAAGAATACACAATATTAAATAGTAATAATAGTAACTTAAATAATGATTAATATATAAGAAATAAATTTATGTTTTGCATTTTTATTGTAAGTTGATCATTTTGACTTGGTCATCTTATAAGTAGCTCGCAAGCTGAAAAAATGTGGGCACCCTGCAGTAAGGGAGAACAATGTGATTTCAAAGGCAACAAAATCAATTTGGCCCAATTCCTAGAAATAGGCTCCCAAGTAAACTGTGTACATTAATTCCACCTTCCCTTGTTTCCTTTACAGTCTTATATTCATTTCCATATCACAACACGGGAGAATCTACCCACAGAGTGACTTGAAAATATGAAATTCAGAGGTTTAAATTGGCATACTAGGAGCTGGCTGAACCTGACCAGGTGGTGGCACAGTAGACTGTCAGATTGGGACACGGATGACCCAGTTTCGAAACCCCGAGGTCACTAGCTTGAGCATGGCCTCATCTGGTTTGAACAAGGCTCACCAGCTTGAGCCCAAGGTCGCTGGCTTGAGCAAGGGGTCACTTGCTCTGCTGTAGCCCCCTGGTCGAGGCACATGTGAGAAAGCAATCGATGAACAACTAAGGAGCTGCAACAAAGAATTGATGCTTCTCATCTCTCTCCCTATCAGTCCCTCTCTCTGTCTCTGTCACACACACACACACAAAAAAAGCTGGCTGAGTATGATGTATATGTATTGTTTAGGAATAAAGTTTTCTATTTTTACAGAATTTTAAAAATTCTTCCACCACCCAGCTTTCCCTCCAGCACCCTCCCCATCCTGCATTCACTGTCCATTTATATTTTCTGCTCTTCACTCCCAATGGCTAATACAGCTGGGTTGCAGTTTCATCTTTTGCTGCTAGGTGCAGATAGAGGATTTCACTCAGACTGTCTCTCAGGACCCAGTCCAACCCAGGTGGTTGTCGTGTCCTCCCCCCCCCCCCCGCCCCCATCTCCCTGGAGAGAAGCGCCCTGCATGGGGCACTGGTGGTTCTTCCAGAAGGCCCAGTTCCCACGAAGCCTCTGTCCTAGCAGATACTAGTCCTCAGGAACACTAGATGCCTGTTTTCTCATTTGTGAGCCGAGAGACTGATGAGGTCCTCTCGGCTGCTGCTGTGCTCCATGCTGCCTAAAGAAGAAAAAGTGGTGTAGGATTGGGGAGGATAATGGAGCAGAAAGAAGGTCGCTCTTTTTTCACTGAGTTCAGACAGGAGTCCAGGGATCAGCAGAGTGGAGAAGGAGCCAATTCCTGGCAACCCCAGGAGGCCTGCCACTTACATGCTGGGTGTCTTCAGGCAACTTCTCTGTCTCTGAGCTTTCTCTTTACTCCCTCCTTTCTGGGTCTGCAGCAGGTCTGATTCCTCCAGGCAGTGTCCAGGGTCCAGGACAGGCAGAAAAGAGAAAAAAGGGGTGTCACAAAGGTCCTTCCACCCCAAGACATTTGGCCTGGCAGCCAGCCCTGCACCTGTCTCCTGCCACAAAGCCTTCGAGGATCCCTGGGTGGACTGAGGGGAGCCCTCAGGTGAGGATGCAGGAGGCCCCCAGACAGGCTGGGTAGAGACAGGCGCAGAGGGAGGGAGAGCCCTCAGGTGGGGGAGAAGAGTGGTGACAGATTCACTCCAGTGAGGATGCAGGAGGCCCCCAGACAGAGGCTGGGTAGAGACAGGTGCAGACGGAGGGAGGCTGCTGAGAGGTGGAACCCGCAGGTGGGGGAGAAGAGTGGTGACAGATTCATGGAGGAGAAAAAGGAATGAGGCTGGAAGAAGGGAGGGAGACAGAAACTGGAGAGAGGGCTGAGTGGGAGAGATGAGAAGAGAGATTCAGAGAAGAGAGAAATCAAGGAAGAGGGAGAGATAAGAGATGGAAGCAAGAAGGGAGGGGAAGGTAAAGGGAGAAGAGAGAACCACTACGAAGGAGAGAAGTGAGAGACAGTAGCACTGAGGGAGGGCCCAGGAGGGGACACGGGGGGGGGGCGGTTAAGGGAGAGGGGTGCAGGGGGTAGGGGGGAGAGAAGACTGGAGTGGGAGAAAAGGGTAATTGAGAGGAGGAGAAGGAAGAGTCTGACCAGAGGAGAGGAGAGAAAAGGGGAGAAGAGAGGTTTTTGTGAGTTAGGAAGAGAAGGGGGTGGGGACAGACGGAAAGGAGTAAGCAGGACAAGGACCACAGGAGAGAGAGGGATTAAAGGCCAGTGATTTTGAAGGCAGGAGAGAGCAGATATAGAAAAAGAGAAAGAGGCCAGAAAACGGTGGGAAAAAAATATGGAGAGAGACGAAGAGAAAGCCAGGAGCTGGGGGTGCGGTGGGGTAGAAGCAAGAGGGAAAGAAGAAGGGAGGCAGAGAAAGGAGAGAAAAGGGAACTGGAGGAAGAAGAAAAGGGCCCTGAGGGAGCCAGAGTGGGGGCAGGTGGGGGACAGAGAGGGCGAGGTAGGGAGGGGACAGAGGAGTGAGGTTGGGAGGAAGGGGGAGATAAGAAGGTGAAAGTGTGAGAAGAGAGACCCTAGGGGAAGAAAACAGGGCGGAGAAAAGAGCAAAAGGGAAAAGCTGAGAAGAGCGGAGTGCGTGCGGTGGGCGACAAAGGTCTGGAGAGGAGAAGAGGGTACAGGTTCAGGGGAGAGGGAGGCAGGGACAGAAGTGTTTGGAAAAGAGATCCTGCACAGAGGCACGTTTGCACACAGACACTCGTTTGCACACAGACACTCGCGTGCGTGCGCGCGCACACACTCAGAGATTGGGGGGCTGGCTGTCTAGACTGAGGACAAGGTGGAGGGAGGATGAAGGGGCGATGGAAAGGGAGTGGGTGGCCAGGGGAGTCGTCCAAAAGGACTGGAGAAAGTGGGCCAGTTCAGCAGGGCCAGGAAGCGGCCTGCGGACAGGGTGGCCAGCAGTCTGGTGATGGTCACAGCCCCGTAGGCTGCCTACTCCTCTCCCCTCTCCACAGCCTGGCAGCCACTGTGTGGGCATTTTTGTGGCCAAGGGAGAGAAAAGAGTGACAACTGGGAAAACAAAGAGACTGTACAAAGGCAAAGGTGTGACAGGAACCCGGTGAATAAAATGGGGAGGGAAGGGGGGGCGGTGGAACTCAGAAAGGGAGAGCCAGAGAGATACTGGGAGACAGAGAAACAGAGATAGGCAGAGAGACCCAGGGGACAGAGAGGGAGAGACAAAGAGATAGACAGAGAGATAGAGAGACAAAAAGGACAGGGATACAGAGAAACAGGGAACAGACAGGGAGACAGAGAGAGATAGAGAAACGGGACAGGGGGACACAGAGAGAGAAACAAGAGACACACAGAGAGAAACGGGGGACAGAGAGACATGGAGAGACATAGGCAGAGAGACAGAGGAGGAAGAGAGAGAGAGAGATGGAGAAGACAGAAGAGAGAAACAGAGAGAGACAGATGGAGATACAGGAAAAGGTAAGGAGGGAGAGGGAGATAGAGCGGGAGAGGCAGAGGGAAGGGAAGGTAAATGAGCCCTTCCAAGCCAGGGCAAGGCCCTCTGTCCCCTTGGCCCAGTTGAGGAGCTGAGCTGCAGACTGAGAAAAGGCACAGCTGCAGGCGGTCAGGCTGGTCCCCGACCTGGCGGGATATAAAGTGAGTTTCATCAACTGTAACATAAATCACAGGACTGTTGGTCCGGAGGCTGGACAAGAGTGGCACCAGAATGGGGGGGGGGGGGGCAATACCTCGAGGGGAGGGGGAGCGGCTGCGGACAGCAGGCGGGGGCGGGGGCGAGGGGCGGTGAACTTCGAAACAGAGGAGAGGAATAGAAACCGGAGAGAACGAGGGAGCCGTCCAGGGAAGACGGAGGGCAGGGAAACGGAAGGGGAAATGGAGGGTCACAGTCATGCAGGAAAGAAGAGGGGAGGGGACGGCATGGTGGGCGGGACCGTGCCCTCAGGGCGAGGCTGTGAAGGTCAGAGAGAGAGGGGAGTAAAAACCAATGAGAAGATATGGGAGTGAGGACAGGCTGGAAGGACGTGGGAGGCCCCCATGGTGGGGTGGGGGAGAAGAGGACGGAGGAAAGGTATGTGGGGGGCAGAGAGGAACAGAGGATAGAGGGACAGGATGGGGAGAAGAGACTGGGAAGCAGCTGCTCCCGGAGCACCACCAGCAGGAGATGCCGGAGATGGTGTGAGGAGCAGAGAGAACTGAGGGGAGAGACAGGAGCGGATGGGAGGGAGGGCGCAGAGGGCAAACCTGAGTGCAGAGGACCCGCCCACAGGTGGGGATTGCGGGGGCTGGGGGAGGGCGGGGGGTGGGGAAAGAAGGTGGGAAAGAAGGGCAGGAACTTGGTTCAAGGAAGAGAAGTGGGGAGCAGTGTGTGACCTAGAGAAATAAATACATGGGGAGGAACAGAGAGAGGTAGGGCGGGGGAGTGAGGAACACGTGTGTGTGTGTGTGTGTGTGTGTGGAGGGAGCAGACAAACAATAGGGAGATATTGAGATGGGGTGGGAAGGAGTGGTGACCTGAAGAGAGGATGAAAAAAAGACATGATTCAGGAGGTGTGAGCAGAAGAGCACAGAGGGAAACTAGCCCCTGGGGGAAAGTGTGTCAGAAGAAGTGAAGCTGTGTGTGTGCGACAGGAACAGAGGAGAGAAGGAGAGAGAAGGTGGGATGCAGAGAGAGCGAGACTCGGAGAATGGGAGGGAACCCGAGAGAGACAGAGGAGAGAGAGAGAAAGAGAGCCATCCATTCAGAGAATGGTGAGGAAAGGAGGGAGGGCTACAGAGGCTCATAGACCGAGAGGAAGGTAGGGAGAGAGACAGTGAGTGACAGGTAAGATCTCTTCCCCATCTGAGCCTCAGTTTCCTCCTCTGCTTCCCCAGCTGGTGGGAGAGGTCATAACTCACAACTTAACACTTAACTGCTGGCCAGAGAAGAATCAACGCCTGTCTGGTGGATACTGCTGCCTGCCAGGTTCTGTTCTAGCACTATCTTTCTCTGTCTCTTTCAGCCCCCTCTCCCCTGCCCCCCAGTGGGGGAGTGTCTTTGCTATCCACAATGAAGAAGCCAAATTGGACTCCCAATCTGTTGTCACCGACAGTGCGGTAAAGATGAGCGGCCCCTTCTACTGCAGTGCCAACTGAGGGTCCTAGAGGACACCTAAACCTTCTGTCCCGAAAATGAAGAGCTTCCAACGCTGAGAAGGAAGAAAAGAGAGGAAGGGGGGGCGGGAAGGGGGGAGGAGAGGGACAGAGAAGAGCAGAGGGTTGCGGAGCAGCGTCAGCCAGAGTGTCACTCACCCAGCACACACTTGGTACTCAGTTAGTGCTCCTTCCTTTTCCTGGCAGAGGGCACCGAGGGCAGGAAGGTAGATAAGGCAGCCAGAAGGGACAGGGGAAGGAGAGAGTGGGAGGAGGGGAGGCCATGCTTATGAAGAAAGAGCCTGGCACATCGTAGGTGCTCAGTCCATGCTCCGTTCATCCCTTGAGGAGAGAAGCAACAAGTGAGAAAGGAGGTAAACTGACCAGCTGGAGGCGCGGCCGCGGAAGACCCGCTCCAGGTGGGAGGGGCCAGGCGTCCAGAAGCGGGGAGGAGAACTCCAGCCAGAGAACGAATCCGGGAAATTGTGAGGGAAGGACACGTGTCAAGCAGTGGGCACACAGTAGGTACTTATTAAATGCCCACCCCATCCCCTGGCAGCGAGCACAAAGAAAGCAGCCCAAAGCTTGGAGGCGAGCAGAGAGGCAGGAGGAGAACCGAGACGCTGAATCAGGCAGCGACAGGCAGCAGAGAGGAGGGAGCTGCACACAGCAGGAGCTCAATACCTGCAGCCCCCCACCCCCACCCCGAGATTGTCTGCAGGGCTGCAGGGCAGAGAGGAGGGGGCGAAACCAGAGCTGAGGAAGAGCCAGGGAAAGGAGGGGAGCCGAGCAGAGAAAAGAGAGTGTGCGGGCGAGGCGGTGGGCAGAGGAGGCACTCAGTCAACGCCGTACTCGCCCCCGGGAGGGGACCAGAGAGCGCGGCGAGAGAGAGCGGCGAAAAGCCGAGGCAGGATGCTAAATTGCCTGGAGTATTGTTAGTGCTTCATGGTTGATTCCCTTCGCCTCCAAGAAAGAGCAGGCGGAGCAGAAAGAAGGAGCAGAAGTCACAGATGAAGGAACAGGGAGAATGGGGGTGGGGGAGTGAAAGAAGATCATCCTGCACATAGTAGGTGCTCAATAAATGTGTGCTGTGCCCTGACTGGATAGCTCGGTTGGTTAGAGCATCGTCCCGAAGTGCAGAGGTTTCTGGTTCAATCCCCAGTCAGGGCACATACAGGAGCAGACTGATGTTCTTGGCTCTCTCCCCTTTCTTTCTCTAAAATCAATAAAATAAACATTAAAAAATAAATAAATGTGGCCTGACCAGGTGGTGGCGCTGTGGATAGAGCGTCGGACTGGGATGTGGAAGACCCAGGTTCCAGACCCTGAGGTCGCCAGCTTGAGCGCGGGCTCATCTGGTTTGAGCATGGTTCACCAGCTTGAGGCCAAGGTTGCTGGCTTGAGTAAGGGGTCACCCAGTCTGCTGTAGCCCCCCGCCCCCACCTCCCCCCCCTGCAAGGCACATATGAGAAATCAATCAGTGAACAACTAAGGAACCGCAACAAAGAATTGATGTTTCTCATTTCCCTCCCTTCCTGTCTGTCTGTCCCTATCTGTCCCTCTCTCTGACTCCCTGTCTCTCCCATAATAAATAAATAAATAAATAAATAAATAAATGTGTGTTCTTTGCCTTGGAAGAGCAGAGGCCAGAGAAATAAGGAGCAGACAGAGGAAAGATAGGGGAAGAGGGTGTGAGGAAGGGAGAGAGGGCGGCACACAGTAGGCCCTCAACGTGGGTTTGTTTCTTCCCATAGGAGGGGCAGAAAGGCAGGAGAGGGAGTGGAGAAGGAAGAAAGGAATTCAGGCAGGAAAGGTGTAATGAGAGGAGAGACCGTGTAAACTCCCTGCCCGGGGTAGACACTGGGTAAATGCTCATTTCCTTCTCAGGAGACACCAGGCAGATCGGGTGGAAATGAAAGGCAGCAGGTGGAAGGGACAGGAATGCACGAAAAGGATGTGGTGCAGAGGCAGTGTGTGGGAATTGCCTGGCAAACACTGGGAACATAATAAATGCCCCTTGCCTCCAAGGAAGGGAGCCCACAGCACGGAAGAAGCAGAGGGCACAGGAAGGGACAGGAGAGTCAAGGAGGTGATTCAGTTGCATACAGCAGGTGCTCTATAGTGCTGGGAGCAGATGGAGATGAAAAGGGAGACCAGGAGGAGTGGGAATCAGCAGGGGGGGGGCTGCCCCTCCCCCCAGGGCCCAACTGACCCCCAGCTGCCCTGACTAGAGCCTGGACAAGGGTATATTGTCCTGGGGCTGGCACAGCCTGGCAGGAGGAAGGGGGATTGCCCAGCCCTTGTCTACTGTGTCTGGGGGCAGGGTTGGGGCACCACCTGGTCTCTGTCTCTTGGTCTCTCAGTCTCTGTCTCTGTATCTTCCCGGCTCAGTCTGTCTCTGTGTCCTGCTGTCTCTCCAATCTCTGAGTCTGTGGCCCTCTGTCTCTAAGTTCCTGTTTCTCCCTGTCTCTGGGTCTCCCTCTGCCTCTCTTTCTCTGTTCCCTGGCTCAGTTCTGTCTCTCTGCCTCTGTTTCTTGCTGTCTCTGGGAGGCAGGACCCCAACCCCCAGCCCTGGCCCAGGTTCCTGGCCTGAACTTAGAGCCAGAGGAGTGAGGAAGGAAGAAGAAGGCAGAAGAGTGAGAGAGGTGAGGACAGAAACAGCTTTATTCAGCAGAAACCGCAGCAGAGGCCGGACAGGACCTCCATTGGGGAGAGGGAGGTGAGGGGTCGTCAGGGAGAGAGACAGAGGCCAGAAGTCAGGGAGAGCCGGAAAGAGACAGAGGGACAGACACACAGAAAGAGAGTGAGAGAGAGAGACAGAAAGAGGCCAGAGACCAAGAGAGAAGTGTGTGTGTGTGTGTGTGTGTGTGTGTGTGTGTGTGTGTGTGAAACACAGAAGGGAGAAGGAAGAGAGATGGGCTGAGGAAGAGTCAGAGGAGAGAGAAATGAGAGACAGTGTCAGAGACAGAGAGGGAGAGAGAGAGAAAGGGAGAAGGAGGTGTGGAGAGAGACATGGAGAGAGACGACAAAGGGGAGAGGGGTGGAGAGAGCCAGGGAAGAGTGAGGGATGATGGGAAGAGACAGAAAGGACAGAGGCAGAGAGACTTAGAAGTGGGGATGCGGGAGAAACAGAGAGCAGGAGGGACAGAGGTGAGATGGGAAGAGACAGGAAGGCAGGCAGAGAACCGGGAGGGACTGAGATAGCACGGGAGCGGGAGCACTGTGCAGGCTGGGTGCGGGGAGGTCGAGGAAGGATGGGCCCCTCTCACCTGGCATTGGCGGCGGTGGCCCCCTGAATCCAACTGTGCAATTTAAAGGGTGCTCCAGGGGCGGCGAAGCCGCTCCCCCCACTGCCTTATCTGGTCAGCCCCAGGCTCCACAAGCTAAATTAGGCCTCAGCTGTCAGCACCACAGGGCATGAGACAGCTGTCAGCACTCCCTCCCCGCACCTGCCATGACACCGCCAGGGCCCCTTCTTTCCACCCCTCCTGCAATGGGGGCAGTTGCTGAGAGGCCCCTGGCGGTCTGTGTGGGACACCCCCAGTGGGCAGCTGGGCACCCCCAGAGCCTCCACCAGATCTGGGACCAGCCTGGCTGGGCACCCTGGGGCAAGGGACAGCCCTAGGCAGGAGGCTGTTGCTCCCCCGTGAAGTGGGGGCCAGCAGGTGGGGGCAGTCTGCACAGAGTAGGAGGGCACAGTAATTGCCCAATCGGTGCATCAGTGCGCAGGCCCATGCCCAGTAGGAGGGTTAGTGAATGAGGGAGGCTGGGGCTCCTCGGGACCTTTCCCCTCCCTTCCTGTCTCCTCCCCAAGTCCCCCTCTTCCCTCCTCACTCCCCACTCGAACCATATTAGGCCACAGTTGGAAAGGTACCTGTGGAGGTCACTCAGGGCCCAGAATAGAAACACTTTGGGAGGCTCCACCAGGCTGTCTGGGACCCAGTGGGACAGGTGACAAGCACAGAGGGAGGAGGGGATCCCAGAACACCCAGGGAGACAGACACAGCGAGACAGGCAGAGAGAGAGAGAGAGAGAGAAATGCTCAGAAAGAGAGACCAAGTGGAACACAAAGGGGGAGATGGGTTCAGAGACCTGGACTGGGGAGGCAGAGGGAGGAAGACCCCCGCAGGCAGGGTGGGCTGTGGGGGCTGCCCCGGAGTCAGGGTGTCTGGGACCCCAGCCGTTTTCCCCTCATGTGCTTGTTTGACTTCTCACTTTACAAGTTGCCCTTTGACCTCTGGAAGTCTTGGAGACTAGAACCCCGGCCTGCTTTTGGGTGTCAGGGTTTAGCTCCTTGAATGAATTTACTGTTTGGGTGGAGCCCAACCCAAGGCTGAATTGGAAAGACACACCCTGAGCCTGGTCCCACCTGCCTCTCCCAGCCCACGACCTCCTTATGCCTCTGGTTTCCCGTTTCTGCCCAATCCTAATGGGAGACCCCACTTTGCCCAGGCCTTCTCTACCGGCTTCCCTTCATGGGCTCACACACATTTGTGTCTCCCAGAAAAAGCCCTTGACCCCTGAAGCCATTTCCCTAGTCTCTGGCCCTAGTCCCTTCCCCGAAGTCACCCAGCCTGTCACATCCCTTACTGTGTACATCATGTCCCCCAATTCCACTACTCTTCCTGCCATCTGTCAGGGTTGGACCCCTGGACCCTCTCTTCACTCCTTCTCTCCCTCACCCAGAGCCAGCCAGACCCAGAACTGTCCTGTCACCTCCTCTCTGTCCCCAGGGTCCTGGCTCAGGCCTGTCATCTCCCATCACCCTTAGCCTCCTCCTGGGCCTCCTGACCCTTCATCTGCCCAGCAGCTCTAGAGGGCTTTCTGCACCCAGGATGGACCTTCTCCTTGCTCAGAGCCCCACCCCCTCTCAGTGCCCCCTGGGAGGCTCGCAGGTTTGGGCCTGGCCAGGATCCACCCCCATCCCTCATCACCTCAGATAACTACAGGGCTAATTGCTTCTCTCAGCGCTGGTTCTAATTCTGGAAAGTCCCCCTCCTCCCCTCCTCCCCTCCTCCCCTCCCAGGGGCCCTCTGCAGAGCCCCCTCTGCCTGCTATAGCCAGTCTCCCCAGGCCCACCTTCCTGTGGCCCTGAAGTGCCCCCTGCTAAAGTCCCCCTACATTGGGTCTTTCTGTCCCCTTGCGTTTTCCTCCCCACCTGAGAGCTGGGGTGGGCAAGTGCCCAGATGCACAGGCCAGACCCAGAGCTGGGGCTCAGGAGACAACTAAAAGGCAGACAAACCAAGGAGGCTACAGGAAGGGCCAGCAGCCCCTGAGGGGAAGAACTCAGAGCAGGAGGGGGCCTGATCTAGTGAGAATTTGGAGAAGTCTCTGAATGGGAGCCTCTCCTTGCTCTGTTCAAAATTGCTGCTGCCCTAGGCACCTGCATTCTTCCTTTGTCACCTCTTCTCCCACCACTCCTATCTTTCCCTCCACACCAGGCCAAGGCCTGCCCCAGGCCCTTTGCACTAGCTATTCTTGCTGCCTGGACTGCTTTTCCTTTAGATCTGCCCATGGCTTCCTCCTTCCCCTTCTTCCAGTCTTTGCTCACTGACCTTTCTGTGAGGCCCACTGCCCTAAATGAATCCTGACAACACTGGATTCATTTGTCCTGGCTGCTCTACCAAACCATGGCTTAAAGCCACACACGTTCTTTTAACACCTGCGGCAGTCAGAAGTCCAAAATGAGTTTCACTGGGCCTGAGCCAAGGTGTAAGCAGGGTTGGTCCTTCTGGGCACCCTGGAGGTAAGGCCTGCTTGCCTGTTCTGTCCCTCATTTCCTGACTCGTGGCCCTTTTGTCTTTAAAGCCTCCGAACTGCCTCTCTCAGACCCTGCTTCCTTCTTCATGTCTTTTTCTGACTCCTCCTGCCCCCCCTCCGCCCCACTTTTCAGGACCCTCATGATTCTCTGGAGAGTGCAGAAGCCTCTCCCTGTCTTAAGGTCAGCTCCAAGCAACTTGCATTCCCCTTTGCCCGTTTCTGGGGATTAGGATGGGCCCATGTTTTGGAGCCATGGCTGCAATAGATGGGACAGAACCCGCAGTCAGGACATATACCCTCGCTCTCTCCCTAGTATTCATCTCACCGAATGCTCTAGATGTTGG
Organism: Rhynchonycteris naso; assembly: GCA_037038555.1. Lineage (NCBI taxonomy): Eukaryota > Metazoa > Chordata > Mammalia > Chiroptera > Emballonuridae > Rhynchonycteris > Rhynchonycteris naso. Next base: position 247,328,047 of record CM072997.1, on the reverse strand, counting down.
CTTCTGGTCCTCCCCACCCCCCACTGGAATGAGGGCCTCACAGGGCTTAAGGAAAACAGAGGCCCAGGGCTGTATGACCACAGGAGGCCACAAAGCTGGGGGGGGGGCAGCAGGGAGCCAGCACTTGGGCGCTGTGGCCCCCCTGGGTGACCAGATGTGCTGATAACGAGAGTAACTGACAGAAAACCACCCCATGTCCCAAAAGAAGCCAGCCAGGCCAGGAGCAAATCCGCACATTTATTGAGGCAGCAGCGGCTCTGGTAGCAGGGAGGGGCTGGAGCCCCGCAGAGCCCATGAAGTGAGGTCCGGGTCCTTCTCTGCGCAGGAGCCGGACATGGACCGGCAGGGTAGACCCTCACAGGGCGGGCAGCTGTGGATTCTCCTCTCCAGGGTCAGTCTGTCCGCAGCCAGCAGCCCATGTCCTCCACCTCCTTGGTTACCACCAGCAGCACCTGGCACAGGCCCTGAGCCAGGGCGGCCTCCAGGAAGGCCCTGGGCAGAGAAATGGGGAGACTGAGCCCCAGGGGGTCTGGGTGTTGCCTCTTGGGGTAAGGGGCCTAGTCATCCCCCCCTCACCTGACGCCATCTTCGTCCCCCAGGGCCTGGGGTACCCGCAGCTTGGAGTCTAGGTTGTAGTAGACACCATCCACCTGGCGCAGGGCCACCCAGTGCCGCCGGCGCAGGGGCAGGGTCAGCAGCCCCAGTGACACAGGCGAGGGCAGGTTCAGAATCAGCCCCAGTACCTGGGGCAGGGCCAGCTGGGACAGGGGCCTGTGCAGGTGGGGCAGGAACACCACGGTCAGGGCTCAACATTACTGAGTGTGTGCTGCCCAAGCCACCTGAGGACTCTCCTCGAACAACCCACCCTTTGTTTCCTTCTCACTAGTTCACGCAACCACCCAGCAGGGACTCATTCTTCCCCCATCCGCCACCCATCAATCCATTACCCACCCACTTACCCATCCACCACCACCTGCCCACCCATGAGAATCCCCAGTCACCATGCAGCTGACCATCTACACTCATCCTACCAACACCTACCCATCCAAGCCTCAAATGATCATCTACCGGACAACTTTTCCACCATCCACCCAACTCTCCATTAGCTCTTCACACTACCAACATTGATCTATCCATTATCCATCCATTATCCACAATCCATCCACCATCCATCCACCGCCCATCCACCACCCATCTACCACCCACTTATCCACCCATCCATCATCCATCCACCACCCATCCACAATCCATCCGCCACCTATCCATCCACTCATCAGCCACCCATCCAACATCCATTCACGATCCATCCACCACCCATCCATACACCCATCCACCACTCATACACCCAAACTATCCATCCTTGATTCACTCGGCCTCTCACTCACCAATCCATTCATACAGCCGATCACCCAGTCACCATCTACCCAACACATCCAACCACCAATTCACCAGCCAGTTAGTCACCCAATTATCATGAATTTACTCAGCATCTGTCAATATTCGCTGTCTAGTCACCCACATGTTCTTCTATGACCTCCAACCCATCAGTCTGTCAGCCATCATCCACCATGCAAACCTTCCCCCATCTACCCCTTCCTCCCTCCTTCTGACCCATGCACTCCTCTCCTCCCCCCTCATCCCACACTATCACCACACCACACCCACTATGCCACGCCCAGCACACATCATGCAGTGCTTTGGGTCCCACCTCCTTCTGTCCCACCACACAGCAGCCAAGCCCAGCCCTTGCAGGGCAGCCATGATCACGTTGACATCATAGTTGCCAGTGCCCAGGAGACTGCGATGGGGGTTCAGCCGGGAGTCAGGGGCCAACCTGGTTGGGGGGAGGGTGGTCAGAGCCTGAGCTGGAGATCCTAGAAGGGCCTCACTCTTCCCACAAAGCAGGAGAGTCACAGGCCTGGTGAGTCACCCAGCCTTTGAACTCTCTCATCAGCCCCAGGCCTTGTCGTCGTCGTCGTCGTGTCCCCCCCAACCACCGCCGCCCTCTGACTCTTTCTTCCCTGTCTTCCAACCAGAGATCCCTGCTCAGGCCTTGTCCTCCTCCACCTGGACCCTCAGCCAGCCTTCAGACTCCCCTTCCAGTCCATTTCCCACAGGGCCCGGGGGCTCCTTCCAAGCCTGGTGCAGACCTTGCTCCTTTCGGCTCCCAGGCCCCCCTGGTGCCCTGTGACCCCAGGATAAAGTCCCAGTCCCTCAGCCTAGCCTTCAAGGTCCCACATAGTCAGGTCTCTGTGGCCTCCTAGCCTCAGTCCCCTCTACCCCTTCCCAGCCACCTGTCCCCCGCCACATCTCTTGTGCTTCTGCCCCCAGCCTTTCCTCCAGCTGTCCCCTAGCCAGGAGGGCCACCCAGCCACCATTTGTCTCTCTGGGCCCTTGGTGGGCAGGGCAGGAGAGGGGTAGGGGAGGGGAAAGTTTGTGTATTATTTTTCTGTGTATCTGTTCCCCTGGCCACCCTCATATTGGATATTGGACTGTGGGTCTCCAGCATAGCCTTGGAATGAAACAGGTGATCTGTCCCTGTTTGGAATGACAGGGGAGATGAGTCAGTTCTCTAATAATCAGTCTGAGGGGCTGAGACTCAGCCTGAGGTGGCTGGCGGGGGGAGGTGGGGCACAGGAGGGCTGTGAGCAAGAGATCACAGGGTCACCTCTGGGTATAGGCTCATGTGAGGACCTGACTGGAATGGAGACTGGAGGCTCAAGGGAGGGCCCAGGGGACGATGGGGCCTGAGCTGGGGCCAGAGATGTGTGTGTGTCTGAGGCGGGGGGGGTAGGCAGAAAGATAATAAAGAAGTGTTTGAAATCTTGGATAGTGAGGAGGAAGTCATGCCAGGCAGAGAGAACAGGCCATGCAAAGGCCCAGAGGTATCACAGTGGTCTCCTTCATCCCTGGAGAAGAATGTGGTTTTTGGGAGTAGCAAGGCATGAAGCTGAGAGGCAGGTGGGGAGCAGAACATGCAGGGCCTTGGATATCAGTCTGCAGGTTTTGGGACTTCTCCCACGGGTGCTAGGGAGTCAGGGGAGGGCTGTGATTGGGGGGGGGCACACGTAGCAGTGCTGGGGTGTGTGTAGAATAGATGGGAGATGAAAAACAGGAAGCTGGGAGGCCAGAAAGGAAGTGGGGACCAGGGGCCAGAGAAGAGAAGGTGAGGTGGGGACGAAGACCCAAATAAGAGAGGATGAGGCCTGAGTTGGGGTGAGGCCTCGGGACAGACAGGTGTGCATTGTCCACTTCTGAGTTCCAGGGTCCAGCCCAGGCCAGTGATGGGGCAGCAGCAAGCCCCTGGGTTTGCCTCTGTCTCACAAAGACTCAGATGGGTGGTTCTGCCTCTGTGAACCCTGCTTCTCCAGGGCCCCGGGTGGGTGACTGTCACCTCTTGCAGATCTCATCGGCAGCCTCCTGGCTAAAGAGCTGCTGCTGGAGGACGTTGTTGAGGGCGTGGACGGCACACAGCTCCAGGCGCTGCCGCTCGTGGTAAACAGAGGGTGGGCTTGGCTGTGCTCCTGGGCTCTGGGACATGCCGCCCTCTGCTCCTGCTGGGGTGCATAGGAGAAGGTGCTCAGGGAACCAGGATCTGGAGGCCCCAACTGAGAGCAGGTTCTGGGGGTACCACCATTAAAACGGGGGTGGGGCTGAGTGCAGCCTAAGGGGACACTGGGTCCCTGACCCTGCTCCCTAGTCACTCTCTTAGCAACAGGGTACTAACATCCCCACTTCTTAAGAAAAAGGCTCCCTTTTCTGCTCACTTAGCAACAGAGGACCACCCCCACCACATCCCTAAGTGAAAGGGTCCTATAGTGGTCACCTAGCTACAGAGCAACACCTCCTCTCCTGTCCAGTAGGTAACAGGTTCCCTCTCTGGTTACCTAGCAACAGAGACCCCCCCAACCCCATTAGATAACAAGTCTCTCCTCTGGTTACTTAGCAACAGAAAAATCCTCCTCCTCTGTCTCTAGGTAACAGGGTCTCTTCTGGTCGCCTAGCAACAGACGACTCCCCTCTCCTGTCACTAAAAAACAGGGTTTTCTCGTCCTGTCACCTGGCAACAGGGCCCCCTCTCCGGACACCAAATAACAGTCATTTCCCCAACCCGTACCCCAACCGCGGCGTTTGCCCGTTGCCAGGCAACGCCCCTCACCCAGCCTGCCTCTCTGCTCCCCGGAACCAGGGGCTCCCGCATCCCCCTGGGCGGTGGCTCTGGGATCCGAGTGCGGGGCGGGAAGCAGGGCGCTGACTGGGCAGACGGCACAGACTACAGCTCCCGGCGTCCACCGCGTTCTGGACTACGACTCCCGGCGGCCCCCCACGAGGGCTCTTGCTCCACATAAACGTTTGCTCAGCGCGGCCCAGAAACCCGCTACTGCCCCGAGAACGCGGGAGGGCCACTTTTGTTGCTCTTTGTGGTGAATCTCGGCAGTGGGCCCTGCAGAGGCCCTCGCCTTCACTCGCTACTTCTCCCGCTTCCTGCTCAGAGGATTCTGGGAAATGTAGTGGATAGGCTCTCGCGATAGCTTCCAGGCATTTTGTTCCCAGGTGTACCTGCCCCCGGTGCGTAGTGTGCGGGCGCGGGTGACGTCACAGGAAGGTAGTAGGAAAGCAGAGACACCAGGTTGTGCAGTGAGAACCTCCAGTCTTTACTGAGACAGGAGGGAGGTGCGGGGTAACTGAGACCATGGCAGCAGCAGGACCGTAGTGGTGGGGAAGTAAATGAGACGAGGATGTCCTTTCGGGGTGGAGGGGGGGAGAGGAGGAGACTTATCAGCAGAGATGGATTCCTGGCCTGCAAGGTAGCTGGCAGCAGCCTGCGGGGGGGAGATACGGGGAATGGAAGGTTGAGACAGTGACAGGAGAGACAAACACCTGGAGACCAAGGTGGGGATGGAGGAAGACCTAGAGAGAGGCGGAGACCCAGAGAGAGGGACAGAGTCTTGGAGAGTGGAGAGTGGTGAGAGAGAGAGAGAGATTCAAAGTCATGGCATAGAAGGTTAAGGCGACTCGGATATAAGATAAACCAACAAAGACAAAATCAGAACTGCAGACCCAGAGCCCATGGCTTGGGGACCGGGGCCACTATCACTAGGGAGGGCCGGGCCATACCCAGGAGGCTGCGCCAGAAGGCAGTGACAGTGGCAGAGCCTGTGACAGCGCCTGGCTCAGCGGGGTTCTCTCTGTGGGTGTGCACAGCAAAGCTTCGTCCCGTGGGGCCTGGGGGTCCGCTTAGCTCCACATCCACCACATGCATGTCCGTGAGGCTGGGGCAAGCAGTGTGGTCAGTCTGGCAGGCCTGGCCCCAGCCCAACCCCTAGTCAACTCAGCTCACCTCACCTGAGATCTGCCACAAGCACCCCAATCACACCGTCGAAGCCCAGGCTGGGGGCTGCCAGGGCAGCAGCTGCCATGGTGTTAGAATTGCGGGGGGCAAAGGGGCAGAGCCCACGGACGGGGCCTTCATAGAGCACAGTGCGAGGCCCAGTGCTGTGTACTGCAGCCAGGGGTCCCTCGAGCCGGAAGCCATCGGGATGTGTGGCCATAGTGACACGGAGACTCTGAAAGTGAGAGCCATCCAGGGTCAGGCAGACTAGAGATCTCTGCAGGGCCCCTCCAGTTCCTGGGGAGCTCAGCAGGTCCTCACCTGGAGGCCTCCAGCTGAATCCAATCTGCTGATGTCCTCAGTGCCCCACAGGGCTCCCCGGGCCACAAACACTGCATGGTCCCAGCGCTTTGAGGCCTCCAGGAGCTGCTGCTCTGTGGCCTGATCAGCCAGGGCTGAGGGGGATCCCACCTGGGGTGGGTGAAAGTGGGAGGGGCAGGGGTCAGAGGACCATCCCTCTTTGGGGTCAGGTGGGGGCCAAGGAGGAAAAGGCAGGGCTCACCAGGAGGTTAGCATGGCGCAAGATCTGTGCCCCAGATTCGTGGATTATTTTGGGATGGGCCACTTCTACCACAAGGTCAGGGTGCCTGGCAGAGGGGAGAGATGGGGAGAGCCTTGGAGAGGTATTAGGCCTCCTCTGCCCAGATTTCCCTAATCCATAGAGGCCTGTCACTCTTCACTCTGGCCCAGGAGGGGAAACCAAATGGGTGGGCTTGTCCTATTAAATTTAGGTAAACCAAGGCCCAGAGAGAGTAAGGGGATTGTCTGAGATCACAGCAGCTAAAGGAGACCAGAACAGAAGCTTCTCTCCGGGGGATCCACTCTGTCATGGCGAGGTTACTGACCTCTCCCCAAGGGCAGCGAGGTCCTGGAGCTGCAGGGAGTGGGGCACAGTCCCTGCCATTCGTCTTGGGTCACGATTCCAGACAAAAACAAGTTCTAGGCCCAGTTCTGGTCCCTGAGTCAGCAGGTGGGAGACCAGGGATTGTCCTGGGAAGAGGGAAGGAGACTCAGAGAGTAGGGGACAGAAACTCAGAGGGAGGGCAACAGACTCAGAGAGGGTGAGGAGGATGGAGCCCCGTGGTGGGGAGGGGAAGCTGTCCAGGCTGACACACACAGCCAGGGCACAGGTAAAGACATGAAAGCTGTTTGTGGCGGACACGGACTTCTGGGGTTTCAGGAAGGGGCCTTGGGAAGAGGCCCCAAATAGTTAAGGACTCACCGAGACGGCCGTAGCCCACCACCCCCACCCTTCGTGGGACCCTGTCAAGGGCCATGTCCTTGAATCTGGTGGTCTGCAGTCCAAGCTCTGTCAGCTTCTGCCAGCCTGCCCCCACACAGAAGGCCTGGGCAGCTGCTGATCTTTGGACATTTGACCCTTGAGCCTCTCCGGGAGCCTTCCCCCTTCCCCAACAGCGGTCCAGGGATGAGGAGGTGAGGGTGCCAATTTGCTGGGTGGGGGTGGGGTGAGAATCCTGGGGGCAGTGGGCATGATGATTTTGGGCTCCAGGGTCCCTACGTGGCTTCCATTGTACGGGCCAGCTCTTTCCCTCCATCACACCCTCCTCCCTTCCTGCTGATGTGGAAAATTTCCTCTGCAGTCCCCCGCCTGCTTTCTGGCTGGCCCGGCTGTCATGGAAACTACATCCTGCTTGGGGTGGGGGTTGAGGGTTGGGAGCAGGGAAGAGCTATGGTGACAGGGACTGTGGGCTCTCAGTCTGCTCCCTTGCTCCTGCATTTCCGACCCCCAGCCTGGCTACCGCTCTCCCAGCCTGGGCACTGTGTTTCTTGTCTGCATTCCTCCCTTTGAGTCTCTGCATCTGTCTCTGGTCCCTGTCCTGCTCTGCCTCTGTCTCTCAGCCTCCCTGGACCCCCATCCTTCCAGCCCTGCCCCCACCTCAACAAGACTGGCTGCTGTTCTATCCCCAGGCCAGGCTGTCTCCCCACCCACCACAAGGTCCCAAGGAATCCTGGCCTGGTCATTCCCCATCTCCCTACAAAACAGCGGGAGCTGGAGTTTGGCCGCTCCCCCGCCCAACCCCAGTCCAGAACCTCCTTCAGTCCACCTTGACTTCTCCCCTTTCATCCTCTCCTTCCCCCACCACCATGCCACCAGCACTCCTACCCATGTTGTATTCTCACCCCCAAACTGCCCCTCTCCTCTCTTCCCCACCTCCTCTTGGTCAAGGAGAAGCCTGTGAGGCCTGGGGAGGCCAAGTGGCCCCCAAAATGAGCCCCGGGCAGTGTGCCTCGTGGGTGCCTGGCATTGGAAATGGTGGAGGCTGCGGCAGTGCTGGCTCCCTGCCCCCCAGCCACCACCTGGTACTCTCTGCAGTGTTGCCATGGCAACCAGGATGGTTCTGAAAGAGGAAGAGGGAGAAAGAGCATGAAAGAGGGAGCGAGGGAGAGCCCCAAGTCCACAGGCGGTAGAGCAGACAGACGCAGACAGCTAGGGCCTGAGACTCCAGCCCTGGCAGCTGCTGTCTCTGCAGATAAGAGTTTGCTATAAGAGCTGCAGGCGCAGGAGAGATAAGAAGCTGTGGGACGGAAACAGGGCCCTGGGTAGAGTTGTGGGGCTTCCTGTGGGCCCCCGTCTCTGTCCTCAAATCCATGGGGCCTGAGTGTCCCTCGCAGCACCTCGACGCGCTATGCATGGGGCCAGGCTGGGCCGAGGTGATGGGAGAAAGGGGACTGAGAGCCTGGTCTGGCTCTGCATGGCCATGGCTGGGCCTCATCTTGAGTGTACCCGCTTCCTCATTGGCCTCTGCCTGTCTCAACAGCATGAACAGCAGCCCAGCTACCTAGAGGCTGAAACAACAGCACCTTGCCTCCCCCCCCACCCCCCGGCCCTACCAACAGCTGCCCACTGACCCCAGTGGACCCCTGGATTTGCTCCCACTCACTGGCTCCTGTCCCTCTGGGGGTTCTGCAAGCAGCCCCTGCCCTGAGCTTAGCCCCTCCCTCTCCCCAGGCTGGGACCCCAGCCCTCCTGTCTCTAACTTTACAAGACAGTGCAGCTCCCTCCTGTCTGGAGGACTCGGCTGCTGCTGGAGCATCTCTTGTCCCGTCTCTCGTCTCTCGCACCGTCCTCTTCACCATGATCCACTTTCCCTGGGGCAGTGCACTGAATAGATTTGCAGTGGAGGTGAGCACTCTGGTTTGGCTCTGTAATGGGTTGAATAGTTTCCCCCTATAAGACATGTTGAAGTTCTGACAGGGACCTGCGAGGGTGACCTTATCTGGACACAGCCTTCTTTGCAAATGATCAAGTGAAGTGACACTCGAGTAGGAAGGGCCCTCACCCAGGATGGCCCGTGTCCTTACAGAAAGGGGGACTTGGGGCACAGAGATGGACGGCCCAGAGGGAAGATGATGTGGAGATGCAGGGCGGATGCCAGATGAAGGTTTGGGTGAAGCTGCCGCCAGCCAAGGCACGTCTGGAGTGACCAGAGGGTGCCAGGCTTTGGCCACCCTGATCTTGGACTTCTACATCCTAACCTAATGAGACACTACATTCATGCTGCTCTGGGCCACTCAGTTTTTGTGATAGGCTATGACAACCCCATAAAACTAATATGAGCCCCTCCATTTCTGCAGAAATGGTGGCAGGGAGAAGACCATAGGACCTGTCTCAAATGGACTTCGGGGAGATTAAATACTGATGCCAGGTGACAGAGCCCCTCCTCGGGCCTCAAAGGCAAAGAGTGAAGGGTCTCAACACCCAGAGGGGCCAGTCTCTGCAGGGCCTGTGACATCCTCTCATTTTACTCCCATTCACATTCACTTTGTTTTCTCTCTCTTCCATGCTTTCATGACCAAAAAAAATATTTTTTTACTTTTTCCGTGTTTTTTTTTAAAGTAATTACAGAGCAGGTAGTCGTTGACGCACACCTCCCTTCGGTATCAAAAGAGTCTGTGGGGCGAGTGAGGGCTGGGGCTGAGTGGGGGCCAGCTGAGGCTGCCCACCCCCAGCCCATGGGTCTAGGGGTGGGAGTGGGCTCAGGAGCAGGGCAGGGCCAGGGTGTCTGGAGGTGCTGACGACCACGTGTCTGTCTCTTCAGTTTCGAGGTTGGATGGGTGGGGTGGGGTGACAGGCGTCAAACTGCAAAAGATGAATCGTAAAAGGAGGGTTGTTGTGGGTGAGGGCAAAGGACGCCCCTCAAAAAAGCTCCTCTCTCCCCTGGAAGGTGGGGCGCTGGGACCATTGCCGGGAGAGCCAAGAGGAAAAGCCCGGGCGTGGGGGTGGGGGAATTCTGGCCACTTCTGAATCTTGCATCCCCTCTGTTCACTGGGGATGGGGGCGAGGTGGGAACCATGGGGCTCCACACGTGGGACAGGGACACCCTATCCTCGCAGGGCCAGCTGCCCTGTGGTCCAGACAGACTCTGAGCCCATCTTCCCTGACCTTCCCCAGGTGGTCCCTGGGGCTAGGTCTGTGGGGAGGGTCCCAGTCTGGCCTGAGCCCCGTCGCCCGCCCAGCGGTGGCAGCATCAGATCTGCGTCTCTTGCACGTTCTCCTTGGAGCCGCTCTTGAAGAGCAGAGGTTCGTGGATGGAGTTGAGGCCTGGCGGGCCCTTGCCCCCGCAACCCCCGCCGCTGGGGTTGCTGCTGTAGTGTGCCTTGAAGGCGGCCGCCACATAGTGGTGGTGGTTGAGGTGGTCGCGCTCCAGGGCGGGCAAGGCCAGGTGGCTGTCCCCGCCGACACCGCCCCCGCCGGCCACGGTTGCTGCGGCAGCCACAGACACAGCCGAGGCGGCGGGCAGCTCATCTTCCACGTTGATGATCTCCACGGTGCGCGTGGGCCCGTGGTGTTTGTGGAGCTGGTGCTGCTTGCGCAGCTTGTAGAAGGCCACGAGCATCACCGCGGCCATAAACGTGATGGCCACAAAGCAGCCGATGATGATCTTGGTGGTCTTCATGACGTCGTCCAGGTCCTTGAGGGCGTTCTCTGTCACGTCTGTGATGGGCACCGTGAATGCCTTCTCCGTGGGCCGAGAGGAGCGCGGGGCAGGGGCCGTAGTGGATGATGAGGCCGGGCCAGCAGCATCTCCAGGCCGGCCCCCAACCCAGACGCCATCCGTAGTGGGCCCTGGTGGCTCCTTCTCCGTCCCCCGCGTCTGCAGGGTCTCTTCTCCAGGTTGCGTCTCCAGGGTCTCCACGGTCACCGTGGTGAAGTAGGTGTAACCGCCACTGCCCCCTCCGCCACCCCCGCCGCCCCCAGGGCTGCCCCCACCGCCAGCAGCACCACCGGCTGCCACAGGGTCCACGGCCGAGACGTTGAGTGTGGCTGAGGCGGTGGTGTTGCCCGCCGAGTTCGTCACCATGCATGTGTACTGGCCCGTGTCCTGCACAGTGACATTGGTGAAGTTGAGTGTGCCATCGTGCAGGACGGAGATGCGTACGCGGTAGGAACCGTGGGTCATGAGGGTGCCGTTGGGCGTCAGCCAGTTGACCGAGGTCATGGAGGTGCCCGTGCGGCACTTGAGCTCAGCAGCCATGCCCTCGGTGACGTTGAGGTCTGTGGGCGGCTCTACGATGACAGGTGCGTAGCAGGTGAAGTGCGACTGGTCCAGCTCGCCGATGTAGCGCCCCTTGAGGCCAGCGGGCGCGTGGCAGCGGGCGCAGCACGTTGTGTTGCTGGGCACCGTCTCCTTTAGCCACCAGCTGAGCCAGAGCACATCACAGTTGCAGTGCCAGGGGTTATGGTTGAGGTGGACGCGCTCGAGGCGGTGCAGGGGCGTGAAGAGGTCGTGGGGCAGCGACATCAGGTTGTTGTGGGACAGGTTGAGCTCCTCCAGCGACTTGAGGTCGTCGAAGGCATTGCGCTCGATGGTGGCCACCTGGGCGTGCATCAGCCACAGCTTGCGCAGGCTGGTGAGGCCCTGGAAGGAGCCGGGGCGGATCAGGTCCAGCCGGTTGCCCGACAGCTCCAGCTCCTCCAGGCGCACCAGGGCCGTCAGGTTGGGAATGTCCTTGAGGTTGCACATGCCCAAGTTGAGGTAGCGCAGGTTGACCAAGCCCTCGAATGCTGCCTCCGAGATGTACTCCAGCCGCTTGAGCTCGCCCAGGTCGAGGCGCCGCAGCGAGGGCACGCGGTTGAAGGCGTACGAGGGGATGCTCTCTATGGGGTTGTTGCGCAGCCAGAGCTCCCGCAGCTTGGACAGGTACTCGAAGGCCTGCGTGGGCACCGTCGTCAGCCGGTTGTCGAAAAGCTCCAGCGTGTTCAGGCTGGGCAGCCCGTTGAAGGCACCCACCTCGATCTTTCGCACCAGGTTCTTGCTCAGCTGCAGGATCTCCAGATGCCGCAGGTGCTTGAAGGTGTCTGTCCGGATCACCTGGGGTGGAGGAGGGGAGACACGGATCAGTGACACTCATAACAATGATAAGCACCAAGTCGCCAAGTGCTGCTGGGGTGGGAAGAAGCGGCCCCAGCTCTCCATCTCTGCTGGTGAGAGCGTATGACCCTAAGATGAGATGACCAGATGTCCTGCTTTTGGTGGGACAGTCTTGATTTTGAACAATTTGTCCCGCATCCCGCGGCGTTTTTAAAAAGTCCCGATTTTTAGAAAGAATGCACTAAAAGATAGGAAACGGCGGGAGAACGGGAAGGGAATATACATTTTTCAGCGGGGAGACCCCCGCCTTGACCTGGAAGCGCCCACACTGCAGCAAGAGCTGACTGCCCTGAGCGGCCCAAAACAAAGAACTTCAGCTGGGAGGTACCTGCTGGGGCAGTGGCTGTCAAGTCTCCTAACTACCCATAGGCCCGCATCCTGGACGTGGGTGTGCGGCTCCGCAAGGTGCAAGCCTCTGGGTCTCCCGCGGGTGGCGGGGCTGGACGTGGGAGCACGACCGTGTAACCTGATCCCTCTGACTCACTCAAAATTTCCCATATAGTAATATTTCCAAAAATGATCTTTTTTTTTTTTTTTTATAAGGACAGAGAGTCAGAGAGAGGGATAGACAGGGACAGAGAGAGATGAGAAGCATCAATCACCAGTTTTTTGTTGCTGTTTTGACACCTTAGTTGTTCATTGATTGCTTTCTCACACACGCCTTGACCGCGGGCCTTCAGCAGACCGAGCAACCCCTTGCTGGAGGCAGCGACCTTGGGTCCAAGCTGCCGAGCGTTTGCTCAAGTCAGATGGGCCCGCGCTCAAGCTGGCAGCTCAGTGTCTTGAACCTGGGTCCTCCACATCCCAGTCCAATGCTCTATCCACTGCGCCACCGCCTGGTCAGGCCAAAAATGATCTTTTTCATGAGGTATCATTATTTAAAATATATATTGATAAGGAAAAGGTTAAATCTTGGTCATCAGCAAAAATCACAATAGAGAACAAATGGTTAGACATATTTCATCATTTGGAAACAAACCATGTTCCATACAATAATGCACTAAAAATTGTGGAATACGCAATGTCTTTACCAGGGACTAATGCTGCGACTGAACGTGTTTTTTTCTATAGTAAATAAAGTGTGGACATCAGAAAAATCGCAATTAAGTGTTGAGACTTTGAAAGCCATTTTATGTGTGAAATATAATTTAACAAATTCTTGTGAAAAATTTCATGACCTTTTAAACGACAGCAATCTACTAAAAAAAAATTCACTCAAATGAGAAATATGCCAAAGAATAAAATAATGCTATATGTTGACACCCTCCCACCCAAGTCAATGGTGTCCCGCTTTACCAATTTTAAAATCTAGTCACCTTACCCTAAGACCATTTTGGGAAAACGGTTTGTTTCTCATAAAGTTAACCATAGAGCTACTGCATGATCCGGCCTTTCTGCTCCTCAGGCTTTTTCCAAGAGAAATGGGAGTAAGAGGCCCATTGGACTGCTTGGGGTGGGTGCTGACAGTCTTTGTGTTCATTACAGCCTAAACCGGAAGCTGCCCAGATGTTCCTAAAGGTTAAAGGACAAGCTCTCTGTGTCCATACAGGTGGGACAAATCAGCTCAGTTGTGAAAAAGAACGAACTATCAACACACGTGATGGCAGCGGATGAATCTCACTGGCATCGGGTTGAGCGCGAGCCGCCAGACACACATGTGCGGAATCCCGTTCATTTTGCTCTCTCTACGCGCTAAGCGGTTTCTCTGAGTATCTGGGGGCAGGGGCGGGGTTGGATGGTTGGGAGGGGGACTGATGGAGCTTCCTGGAGTGATAGAAATGTTTGGGGAGGTGGCTCCATGGGTGAATGTAACTCTAAATTTCCCAAACTGTGTACATAAAACCGAAGGGCATTTTATTGTATGTAAATTAGACCCCCCTATAAAAAGGAATCAATCAGCAGCTAACATGCGTCGAGCACGTCTTCGGTGTCAGACCCCGTTCTAAATGCTTTATTGGCAACAATTGATTTAATTCGCAAAACGGTCCTGTGCAATAGGTCCTTATTGAATACTCAGAATATGTTTCATAACTTTGGCAACAAATCCTTTCTGGTGGCAAAACTTGACCAGACCTCATCTAGGCTATTTAAGCCCATTATTGATCCCATTCATGTGACAAGTCAGACCTTTCACTCTAAAAATATTTCCACATTTGTAAGGGATATAATAAGATCTACTGGGGTGCTACAAAAAGACATATATGACCCTAAGGGTTTCACATGAGTCATTATGAATTATCCTCATTTAAGTGGAAGAACACAGAGACCCAGAGAGGTGCAGTGACTTGTGCAGGATCACACAGGAGGGGACACCCAACATGGAATTGGACCAAGGCTGTCTGGCTCCAGAGTCCTGGCTCTTAACCCTTGAATGTGGCAGCCACCTCTCAGGGTTGAGGCTGGGGTAGGTCTGGGAGGCAGAGTTCCACTAGATTCTCCTCACTGATTACCGTGCTGGGTACACTGAGGCACAGAAGTCCATGCAGCCATTAGATGACATTTCTAAAGCCTAGCCAATGCCACTGTGGATGCTGTCATTATAATATTAAGGGGAAAGTGAAGAGTGCTCAAGAGCATACTGTGTGGTTGTGACTTTGTAAAACCTAAAAAGGGAGGCTGGAGAAATAGGTGTCTGCACATGTGCACCAGGAAAAGACCTAAGAAAATTGTGCGAGCTCTTCTTAGAGTGAACTTCAGCTGTTGGGGATTATTGGCAACTTCTACTCTATTCTTTTCTGCAATGGACAAAAACCACTTTTATAATAAGTAGGAAAACACCTTTTCAAAAGTTTAAAAAACAAGTCCCAGTGCAAGGAACAATATAGTATGACACTCATAGAATAGTAACAGCCATTATTTACACCAGGGCGATCCAACAGAAATATGATGTGAACAACCTACCATATTTTTCACTCCATAAGATGCACTTTTCTCCCTCAAAACTGGAAGGGAAAATGCCGTGCATCTTATGGAGCGAATGTTAATTTTTTTTTAGCTGCTGCGGGTTCCCAGACAACTAGAAGAGTATTTGAATATAAAAGTCTCTTGTCATTTGTTTATCAGTGCTAATGGTTGTTATTACTGCTGTTGAGTTGACATTGTTGAAATATTATTGTGGTGTGTGTGTGTGTATATATATATGTGTATATATATATATATATATATATATATATATATATATATATATATTACAGGGACAGAGAGAAAGGGATAGATAGGGACAGACAGACAGGAAAGGAGAGAGGTGAGAAGCATCAATCATTAGTTTTTTTATTGCCATTACGACACCTTAGTTGTTCATTGATTGCTTTCTCACATGTGCCTTGACCGCGGGCCTTCAGCAGACCGAGCAACCCCTTGCTGGAGCCAGCGACCTCGGGTCCAAGCTGACGAGCTTTTGCTCAAGCCAGATGGGCCCGCGCTCAAGTTGGCGACCTCGGGGTCTCAAACCTGGGTCTTCCGCATCCCAGTCCAACGCTCTATCCACTGCACCACCGCCTGGTCAGGCTATTGTGGTATATTTTATTAAATATTTTAACACACCATTTGGTTCAAAATATTTTTTTCTTATTTATTTTCCTCCTTAAAACCCTAGGTGTGTCTATAAAGAACTTATAAAACTCAACACCAGGAAGACAAACAATCCAATCAAAAAATGGGCAAAAGAAATGAATAGAAATTTCTCCAAAGAAGACATACAGATGGCCAAAAGACATATGAAAAAATGCTCAACATCACTAATTATTAGAGAAATGCAAATTAAAACCACAATGAGGTATCACCTCACACCAGTCAGAATGGCACTCATCAGCAAAACAACACAGAATAAGTGCTGGTGAGGATGCGGAGAAAAGGGAACCCTCCTGCACTGCTGGTGGGAATGCAGACTGGTGCAGCCACTGTGGAAAACAGTATGGAAATTCCTCAAAAAATTAAAAATCGAACTGCCTTTTGACCCGGCTACCCCACTTTTAGGAATATACCCTAAGAACACCATAACACTGTTTGAAAAGAAGAAACGCGCCCCCATGTTTGTGGCAGCATTGTTCACAATAGCGAAGATCTGGAAACAGCCCAAGTGTCCGTCAGAAGACGAGTGGATTAAAAAGCTTTGGTACATATATACTATGGAATACTACTCGGCCATAAGAAATGATGACATCGGATCATTTACAACAAAATGGTGGTACCTTGATAACATTATACGAAGTGAAATAAGTAAATCAGAAAAAAAAACTGAGAACAGCATGATTTCATACATAGTGGGACAAAAAAGTGAGACTATGAGATATGGACAAGAGTGTGGAGGTTATGGGGTGGGGGGAGGGAGGGGAGGGTGGGATAGGGAGAAGGGTAGGGGCACAAGGAAAACCAGATAGAAGGTGACAGAGGACAATTTGACTTTGGGTGATGGGTATGCAACACAACTGAATGATAAGATAATCTGGAGATGTTTTCATTGTACATATGTACCCTGATTTATTGGTGTCACCACATTAAAGTTAATTAAAAAAAAAACCAAAAAAAAAAAAAACCCTAGGTGTGTCTTATGGTCAGGTTCGTTTTATGGTCAGGTATGTCTTATGGAGCAAAAAATACAGTACTTAATTTCCTAAAAGCCAAATTAAAAGAAAACTCAAACAGGTGAAATCTATTTTAATCGTATATTTATTTAGCCCACTAGATCCCAAATATGATTTCAACACGTAATCAAGATGAAAACGAACGAAGGTGATGTTTGACATTGTTTTAACGCTTAGCCTTCCAAATGCCACATGTGTTTTCCGGTTCCTGCAGTCGGCGCCAGAGGTGACCCAGGTTATGAGGTACGACGTCCTCAAGTCCCCAATGTTTTGGGAGCACAGTGGCATTTTGTCCCCCAATAACCTGTGAAGGAGGACTGTTAGGGCCCTGCTTTAGGAAAGAGGGACCTGCGGCCCACGGAGTTGGCAACTGTGACCATTTGACAGATCCAGGAGCCAAGGCTTAGGATGTGACCAGGAAGACACAGCTCCAGTCTTATCCCTTATGTCCCTGTTCTGTCCTGTCAGTGGTGCAGTTGGGGCCTCTGACCCACAGCTGGCACTTCTGGGCAGTTGGGAAGACGAAAAAAGGGCACAGTGTTGGCTCCTGCAGGGTGCTCGGGGGCCTCTGGTCACATTGTTGTTATTATTGTTATTACTGGTGTCACTGCAATGACAACTTTGAGCCTTCTGCCGCCACCTGTGAAGAATGGCTCCCAGGGCGGCGAAACCCAAAAATCCAATAGTCAGTCTGACACTGGCTGTCCCCGAGCCAGCCCTCTGTCCTCTGACTCTCTATTCTATCCAGTCCGCGGCCACAGCCCCAGCCCCAGGTCAGCATCCCTTCCCCCACCTTGACACCTGGCCCCTGAAGGTCTGTTCCTACTCACAGCTCCCTGTTCCTCCTGCTCACAGCCCTCCCAGAACCCCCATCATTCCCAGAGCCCGAGTCCGCTACTCCACACCCTGCCACAGACCGAGACAACTGACCCTGACGGTCCATCCCATAATAAGAGCTTCTGTCCTCAAAAGCTTATCAGCCTGGTGTGACCTTTTCCCTTCCTTTCCCTCCACTGCCCCCTATCTCCCTCCTGTTCAAACAATTCTCTGGAACACAGCAAACTTACCCCTGCCTCTTGGCCTCTGTTATTGCTGTTCCCTCTTCCGGGAACACCTTTCCTACTTTCTTTTCTGGCTACCTCCCACCTGCCTTCAGCACCCAGCTCGGGGGTCTCCTGCTCCAGAGGATGTCCTAGCCCCACCGTCCCCTGCTGGCCCCTGCCCCGTGCTCAGCTGCACCCTGCTGCCTGTCTGCCTCTGAGTTCCCCAGAGACAGGCCCCCTGGGAGGCAGGGCACTGGGTCTCAGCTGCGTGGCTCAGGGTGCAGTACTGCACACTCAGGTTTTGGGTTTTATAACCTAGCAAATTTGTTTTTATATTATTATTATTATTATTCCTGAAGAGAGAAGGGAGGCAGAGAGACAGACTCCCGCATGTGCCCAACTGATATCCACCTGGGAAGCCCACCAGGGGGCAATGCTCTGCCCATCTGGGGCTTCAATTTATTGAGACTGGAGCCATTCTAGCACCTGAGGTGGAGGCCATGGAGCCATCCTCAGCGTTCAGGCCAACATTGCTCCAATGGAGCCTTGGCTGCAGAGGGGAAGAGAGAGACAGAGAGACAGAAGAGGGGGTGAGAAGCAGATGGGTGCTTCTCCTGTGTGCCCTGGCCGGGAATTGAACCTGGGACTTCCACACGCTGGGCTGACACTCTACCACTGAGCCAACCGGCCAGGGCTGTAACCTAATAAATTTGAAAGTGGCCCCTCTCAGGATCTCTCATCTTGGGGGGGTCTTCTTTGACCAGAACTGGGGTCTACTCCCTGTATGGAAACCAGATTCTTGGGAATTTGGAAAACAACCTGGCACCATGCCTGAGGGAAGGCCTTTGGGGCCACAGGATGTAAAGGACACATGAAGAGAGACGTTTGGGCTCTTAAGACTTAGGAGTCTTCAGGTCACTGAAGGGTTCACAGGGAAATGGGTAGAATTGATGTAACAGAGAACAGAGTCAAGGTCCAGGAAGAAACTGTCCCCTTCTGTTCCCGTCCTCCCTCCTCCCCTAATAAACAGAAAATAGATGTCTCCTGGTCAGGCACACACTGGGTACCAGGTTAGATAGCGTAACAAAGCAACTCTTCACATACCTTTCTTTCCCTGCCGATAAGAGTAATATATACTCATTTTAGGAAAAAGCATAAGAAAAAAAAGAAAATCATCCAAAGGGCCTCCACCCAGAATTCACTCCTGTTCGCACCTTGGGGCACATTCTTCCAATCTTTTTTCTATGTGTACGATGCAGGGGTATCTTTTTTCATCATCTTCTGATTTTTTGCAACATTTTGGTGACATGCAATCTCCTCCTGGGCCTTGCATGACCCTGGAATAAGTTATAGCGTGCACTTTCCCCATATAATAAAATATGCTTCAAAAAGAATTTCGTGACTAGCGAGATCTTTCCCAGGCCACACCTGATCTTGGATGTTGAGATGGAGCTAACGAGGTCAGTTCTTTATTTTCCTTAATATGCTTCTGTTTTCTCTAATTTCCTCCGGGGAACATGGCTGACACTTCGAGCCAGATGAAACCTCGAAACTTCGTTAAATATTATTTCACACAAAGGAGGGGGTGAGTCACTTCTAAAGCGAGCTGGAAGGTGATGGGCCCAAGGAAGCAGCTGACAGCTGGATGTGGCTTCCTAGGGATGGGTGGGCAGTGACCATAGCAGGATGGTCTCAGGGGTGGGAGAGTTGGGAGACCCCAGCCTGCCATGGGGCGGTGCTTGTGCCAGAAGCGGGGGAGGGCGGCTGAGAACCCTACTGCACTTCAGCCCTGGGACCCTCGCTCCTCCACATTGCCCCCTGAAACCTCAGTTCCTTCCTCTCCTGTGGGGTCCTAAACAGCAACACAGAAAACATGTCTGGAGCCTGTGTGTCGCCTCCTGCAGGCTCCAGTGCTCAGTGCCACAGCCAGAACGTTTGGCAAATCCAGGGCAAACGTCATGGCCACCGCGCCCTTTTCACGGGATGCCTTTATCCTTCCTCACCCTGCGACACGTTGGTGGAGCACCAGTAGAAACAGCAGGTCCTCACTGCTGTTTCTATTCATCATAATAACAATATAGAGCGTCCTTCCTGTACGCCAAGCTTGCGGGGTCGATCCCCGGTCAGGGCACATACAAGAAGCAACCACTAAATGCATACATAAGTGGAACAACAGACCAATGTTTCTTTCTCCCTTCCTCTACCCCTAAATAGTCAATAAAAAAGAACAACAATAATAATAGGAGGAAGAGGTTCCCCGTTCTCACACAGCAGCACGGAGAGAAGGAGGTAGGCTCAGAAAGCTTACACCTGAGTTTGGACCAAGAAGCTGAGAACAGAGGGTCGCTGGCCCAGGTGCTGAAAAGAACTCGGGAAGGCACCCCTCATTCTCTCTTAGTGATGCTTGCTCAAGGGGTGTCCCTCCACAGTCCCCAGCAACCCTAGCAGGAATGTGCTACCTGCCCTCTGCTCCTCCCTTCTTCTGTGGTCCTTGTTCTTAGCGTGGCCCCTCTGGTCCACCTTTCCAGTCAAAGGCGTGCCTGCAGCCTTAAACCGTGCACCATCTGGAGCCTCACCTGTGGGGTCAGCTGGCATGATGGATGGTGCTGTCCCTTTTTTTTTTTTTTTTTAACATTATTTATTTATTAATTTTTTTACAGAGAGACAGAGAGAGAGTCAGATAGATAGGGACAGACAGACAGGAATGGAGAGAGGTGAGAAGCATCAATCATCAGTCCTTCATTGCCGTCGCAACACCTTAGTTGTTCATTGATTGCTTTCTCACATGTGCCTTGACCACGGGCCTTCAGCAGACCCAGCAACCCCTTGCTGGAGCCAGCGACCTTGGGTCCAAGCTGGTGAGCTTTTTGCTCAAGCCAGATGGCGAGCTCGGGGTCTCAAACCTGGGTCTTCCGCATCCCAGTCCAAGGCTCCATCCACTGCGCCACTGCCTGGTCAGGCGGTGCTGTCCCTTTCAATGTCCCCCATCCGCCTTCTCTGCTCAGTCCCCACAGCCCAGTTCAGGCCTCAGCCCTCCTGGACTTCAGTCTCACCCCTCAGTCCATCTCCAGGGTCTCACTACCCTCAAGGCTGAGCCTGCCTTTGTCTTTCTCTAGAGCTCTCCATGGCTCCCCAGTGCCCTCAGAGGGCATTCAGCCTGTGTGGGAGAAAGCCCTGCGTGGCCTGGCGTCTGCCTGCCTCTTCCTCCCTCCCTGTGGCCCCCATCATGGGCAGCCTCACTCCAGCTCCCTGTCAGCCAATCTCAAGTCCTGGACACCTCTTATCAGCTTCTCCACTTAGCATAGTCTGTTCTTTCTGCTCAGATGCCCTTCCCTTTTCATCTATCTGGACAACTCCTGTGCACCCACATGGATCTTGCCAAAATGCACGGTGTTCTTACTTATTGGTAAAGCCATTCTGAGGGAGTCAGTGGGACGGACCTATCTGTGACAG
Source organism: Rhynchonycteris naso (assembly GCA_037038555.1). Classification (NCBI taxonomy): domain Eukaryota; kingdom Metazoa; phylum Chordata; class Mammalia; order Chiroptera; family Emballonuridae; genus Rhynchonycteris; species Rhynchonycteris naso. Next base: position 247,307,181 of record CM072997.1, on the reverse strand, counting down.
GGTGTCACAGTGTCAGAGAGGTGATGTCATTGCCCTCAGCCTCACAGCCCCGAAGCAGCAGAACCAGGTTGAAGTCCACTTCTCCTGAATCTGAACAAAAGGTCCCCACCCAGCCTGCCCACCCCAAACCGGGAGGGCTGGACTCTCTGTGGGTTTCAGTGTGTTTTCTGAGCAGCATGGCCTGTTTGTCATTCAAATGTTACCATGTCTAAATTTGCTCACTTGACGAGACAGCCTTTGGATGCCTGCTACATGTCAAGTACCATACCGGGCTCTGGGGATCTATCCGTGGACAAGACAGCGACAGCCCTCTTCCCAGAGCCTGACCTCGAGTGGGGAAGAGAGACACTAAACATAATAACTACATACACGACTGACTGGCCAGGTGGTGGCGCAGTGGATAGAGCCTTGACCTTGGAGGCTGAGGACTCTGGTTTGAAACCCCGAGGTCACTGGCTTGAGTGGGGGGTTGCCAGCTTGAGTCCAAGGTTGCTGGATTGAGCAAGGGGTGACTGGCTCAGTTAGAGCTCCCTGGTCAAGGCACCTATGAGAAAGCAATCAATGAACAACTAAAGTGACGCAACTATGAGTTGATGCTTCTCGTCTCTCTCTCTCTCTCTCTCTCTCTCTTCCTGTCTGTCTCTCTCTGTGCCTTTCTCTGTCTCTTGCTAAAAATAATAATAATAATAATAATAATAATAATTACATATATGGCCATTTAAGTGAGTGTAACGGCTGTGCCCCAGGTCCAGGGAGCAGGCAGGCCAGTGGCCCCTCCACAGCACAGAGCAGATGATCAAACCCTCTTATGCGGGGGCTGGTCAGGTGTGGCCACTGACGGAGGAGAATGAACAAGGTGGCGACTGGTTCTTGGAGCAAACCCCCCTGCTTTCCCAGTCTGACAAGCAAGGCCTGGGGTCCTGCCTCCAACAGCCGCCTCACTGCCCCAGGCCCCTGGGCCCCTCATGCCCTCCCCACATTTGCTGAGCCCACCCCCGCCTGTGCCTGGCTCTGCGCTGAGTGTGAAGAACACAGGCATGTTGGAGTTTTTAAGAAAATAAACTGTCAGGAAATCCTTTATTAAAAATTTAACTGTGGTATGAAAATGATTAAGTGAATTGTTCATCTTAACACTTAAGAAAAATTGTTTTTATATATTTTGAATGCAAGGAACTGATAAAAAGTTAGCTTACTTTCTTTTTGCTTTGATTTTTTCACATTCACAATTTTTAAAAACATTGTTATGTTTGGGCCCTGGCCAGGTAGCTAAGTTGGTTAGAGCGTCTTCCTGAGATGCTGAGGTTATAGGTTTGATCCCCAGTCAGGGCACATACAAAAATCAACCAGTGATAGCATGAATGAATGGAACAGCAAAAGCTGGTGTTTATCTCTCTCTCTCTCAAAAAAAATCTTACTGAACTTTATTATTATTATTTTTTAAATTATTTTTAATTATTTATTCATGTTAGAGAAGAGAGAGAGAGATAGAAAGAGAGAGAGATAGAAGGGGGCACGAGTAGGAAGCATTAACTCCCATATGTGCCTTGACCGGACAAGCCCAGGGTTTTGAACCGGCGACCTCAGTGTTCCAAGTCGATGCTTGATCCACTGCGCTACCACAGGTCAGGCAAGAAATCTTAATTTCAAAAAATTATTTTCCAAACCATGTTTATAATGACTTCTCCTGTTTCCTTCTTCCTTGAGATAAGGTGCCTGTGTCCCCCCTTTCAATGGGGACATCCCTGAGCACTAGGTCGTGGCTGGAGCAGGCACCTTGCTCATTGAGCCTCTAAGGCCTAGACTCAGCCTCTAGGGGCCACAGTCCCCTCTGCAGCATGGGGACAGGGGCCCTGAGGACTGAGTGAGAACAAGCACAGACCAAGGCAACACAGCCCAGCCCAGCACCAGGGTGACCACACAGAACACAGCGTTTCCTTCTTTAGTGACATCCATTATAACCATTTTGGTCAGTATCAGCCTGTCCCCTTCCCCATCCAATAACAAATCCTAAATTTGTCCCTGTAGGAGTCTCCAGGCCATGCCAGCACTGACCAGCAGCTCAGTATGCCCCCAACCTTGCCTAAAGTGGTGGGTAGACAGGTGGGAGAGTGGGGTCAGGCTGGGGCTCAGGGGTCAACCACCTGGTCCTCAGGAAGGTGTCCCCTGGCCCCGGTCCTCTCCTGCCTGTTTGGCTCAGGGCTCGGCTCTCAGCTGCAGCTAGCGTGCTGCACAGTACAGGCGGTGCCTGGGCTACACGGGTTGGAGCTGTGCGGGTCCACTTATAACGCGGATTTTCCCCATTCATACCTGCACTGGTTTTTTTTTGTTTGGTTGTCGTTCTTTTTTTACAGGGACAGAGAGAGAGTCAGAGAGAGAGGAATAGATAGGGACAGACAGACAGAAACGGAGAGAGATGAAAAGCATCAATCATTAGTTTATCATTGCCGTTGCAACACCTTAGTTGTTCATTGATTGCTTTCTCACACATGCCTTCACCGCCTTGACCTCGGGCCTTCAGCAGACCGAGCAACCCCTTGCTGGAGCCAGCGACCTTGGGTCCAAGCTGACGAGCTTTTGCTCAAGCCAGATGGGCCCGCGCTCAAGCTGGCGACCTTGGGGTCTTGAACCTGGGTCTTCCGCATCCCAGTCCAATACTCTATCCCCTGTGCCACCGCCTGGTCAGGCCTTGCACTGTTTTTGATCTGTGGTTGGGAGTCCACGGTTTCAAAGGGTAAACTCTATGCATCCATTGTTCTACACTGTATTATTTATTTATTTATTATTTAAAAAAATTTTTTGAGACAGAGAGTCAGAGAGAGGGACAGATTGGGACAGACAGACAGGAAGGAAGAGAGATGAGAGTAATCAATTCTTTGTTGCAGCACTTTAGTTGTTCACTGATGTGCCTTGACGGGGGGGGGGCGGCTACAGCAGAGTGAGTGACCCCTCGCTCAAGCCAGTGATCTTAGGCTCAAGCCAGTTACCTTGGGCTTCAAGCCAGCGATCTTTGGGCTCAAGTTAGTGACTATAAGGTCACGTCTATGATCTGACGCTCAAGCCAGCGACCCTGCGCTTAAGCTGGTGAGCCTGTGCTCAGGCTGGATGAATCCATGCTTAAGCAGGTGACCTCGGGTTTGCAACCTGGGTCCTTTGCGTCCCAGTCCAGCGCTCTATCCACTGCACCATTGCCTGGTCAGGCCGTATTATTTATTTTTATTAATTTTTTTTACTGATGAGAGAGAGAAAGAGAAGCATCAACTCATTGTTCCACTTAGTTGTTCCATTTAGGTGTGCACTCATTGGTGGCTTCTTGTACATGCCCTGATGGAAGGTTTAACCCCTGACCTCAGGTGTGCAGGGTATCCACTGAGCCATCTGCCAGGGCCTACACTGTTTAATATTTGAGTGTTCACGGATTTGGGTATTTTAGAGGGATCCTGGAATCAACTGAAGGACAGTTAACTTTTAGGAGAATCAAAAGTTATATGTGCGTTTTTGACTTGGGGGAGCTGTTGGCACCCTTAACCCCTGTGCTGTTTAAGGTTCAGCTTCTGTGGGTCTTCTGCCTGTCTCTCCACCAAGCTTCACGGGGGTGGGGGGTAGGGGGGGAGGGATGTCTACCTGTCCTGCTCACACAGTAGGTGCTCAATGAACCAATCAGGTACAGGAACTGGTGCTGCAGATACACTAGCAGGGCCTTTCAGACCCGAGGGTAGAGGAGGGGACAAGGACTCATCGTTTCAACTGGGTTTCCCGCTCAGAGCTTGTTTCCAGGTAGAGATGGGACCCTCTTGGAGGCGGCGATATCTGTAACCCACAAGAGTGCCTGGTATGGGGCACGTGGGGACAAGGACTGGTTATTCAAGGATTAAGGGCGGGAAGTTTGGGCTGCGACTGCGTCTGGGCCCAGCAGGGGGAGCCCCTGAGTGCGGTGTTGCTGGGACGGGACAGCCAGATTGGGCAGGGTCTTCAAGGCAAGAGGAACAGGGGCTGTTTTAAGTCTCAGGGATGATGTGGTGGCTCTGGCTGGGGGTGGGAGACAGATGGAGGCCAGGAGGTCAGGAGGAAGATGGGGTGAGCTTTGGGTGGGCGAGGACGAGATCAGAGCCCTCCAGAAGCCGGACGGGCTGTGCAGACACAGTCAGGACTGGGTTACAGCTCCTGATCAAGTCACCAGGGTGTGGAGCCCAGAAAGCTACACAGAAGTAAGCATCAGATGCGAGTTAGTAATTAAGTTCTGCAGTCCACCTGCGGGCTAAACCCCAATCCCACTCACTAACGGTGGCCTCCTGCACAGGAATCTCGCTCCTGTGCCTCAGTGTCCTCATTTGTAAAACAGGGATAAGAATAGGGCCACTGACAGGGTTGTAAGGAGGCGGGAGTTCATGAACCGTGGAACTAGGACTCCCAGTGATGCAGGAGGCAGGCCAGGTGCTCAGAGAGGTAGTGTAATTAACGGAGGTAGGACATGGATCTTCTGCCTCTTGGGACCTCAGTCTGCTCAAGTGAAAAGTGGGGTGGGACTCCCACCTTCCCTCCCTGGGGCTGTCAGAGGCTACATGGCCCTCCAAGACAGCAGGCGCTTCTCCCATGGGGTAATGGAACAGTTCAGCAGGCTCTGTGCCGAGTGCTGGGCCAGCGGCGACGGAGGCCGATGTCCACAAAGTGGGGTAGGGGTGGCATGGAGTCCTATGGGGCTTGACTGGATTAGGGGCTCAGAGAAGGTTCCTATCAGGTAGATGTTTCTCTGAGTCAAGAAAGATGACAGTTCGGCTCTAGCCGGCTAGCTCAGCAGTAGAGTGTCGGCCTGGCGTGTTGAAGCCCCGGGTTTGATTCCTGGCCACAGGAGAAGCGCCCATCTGCTTCCCCCTCAACTTTCTCTCTGTCTCTCTCTTCCTCTCCTGCAACCAAGGCTCCACTGGAGCAGAGTTGGCCCTGGCACTGAGGATGGCTCCATGGCCTCTGACTCAGGCACTAGAATGGTTCTGGTTGAGGTGGAGCAACGCCCCAGATGGGCAGAACATCGCCCCCTGGTGGGCATGCCAGGTGGATCCAGGTCGGGCGCATGCAAGAGTCTGTTTCTTTGCCTCCCTGCTTCTCACTTCAGAAAAATACAAAAAAAAAAAAAAAAAAAAAGAAAGATGACAGTGACTGACGGTGAAACCAGTCTCCCTGTCACACTCTCTGGCATTCTCAAGCCCCGAGCACCTGCCAGGCTACCTCTGTTGACCACCTCATTTGCAGAGCCACAAAGATAGCCTGGCACACCGTGGTGCTTAGTACATGCTTGCCCAAGAATGGAGGCACCGAATTTCTCAGCAGCTCAGTGACGGGGGAGACTGTGATTATCTCCATTTTAGAGACAAAACTGAGGTCCAGGACCTGGCTGGGTTGCTCAGTAGATAGAGTGTCACCCCTGAGCACTGAGGGTGCAGGTTCAATTCCTGGTCAGGGCAATATGAGAAGCAACAATGAGTGCACAATAAATGGGACAATTAGTTGATGTTTGTTTCTCTTTTTCTCTCTTCTTCACTCTCTCTCAAATCAATGAAAAAAATTTAAAAACACCCCCAAAAACAAAAAACTGAGGCCCAGACAGGATTGATAATAGGCTCGAGGTAAGTTTGAGTCCCCCAAAATCATAAGCGCTTCTGACATCTTTGAGTGGTCCCTGTTATAGTTTTTTTTTAAAGTTTTTAAGTATTTTGTCTTAATTTATTTTTCCTTTTTAAATTTTTCTTTTTATTTTATTTTATTCATTTTAGAGTGAAGACAAAGAGTGAGAGAGAGAGAGAAAGAGAGAAAGGGGGAAGGAGCTGGAAGCATCAACTCCCATATGTGCCTTGACCAGACCAGTGCAGGGATTTGAACTGGCGACCTCAGTCTTCCCATGTCGATGCTTTATCCACTGTGCTACCACAGGTCAGGCTATTTTTCCTTTTTAAAAAACTTCTTTTTAAATTTTATTCATTTTAGAGAGGAGACACAGAGTGAGAGAGAGAGAGAGAGAAAGAAGGGAGGAGCTGGAAGCATCAACTCCCATATGTGCCTTGACCAGACCAATGCAGGGTCCTGAACTGGCGACCTCAGTGTTCCCAGGTCGACGCCTTATCCACTGCGCCACCACAGGTCAGGCTATTTTTCCTTTTTAAATGTTTCTATTTTATTGATTTGAGAGAGAGAGTGAGAGAGAGAGGAACGTTGATCTGTTCTAATGTGTGCCCGGACCAGGGATCGAACCAGGAAACTCTGTGCTTCAGGATGATGCTACAACCAACCAAGCTATCCAGCCAGGATAGCATTTTTTAAAGCATTGACATTTTTTTATTTATTGATTTTAGAGAGAGAGAGAAGGGGGAGAGAGTGAGAGAAACATCGATTTGTTGTTCCACTTATTTATGCATTCATTGTTGATTCTTGTATGTGCCCTGACCTGGGATTGAGCCCACACCTTGGTGTACTGGGACAATGCTCTAACCAACTGAGCTACCTGGCCAGGGCTTAAAATAAGTTTTAAAACCAAACTGGACATCCTGCTCACATCCTTTGAAAACTCAATCTTGCATTCTAAGTATTTTCCTATGTCATTCGATATTCTTTGAAACACCATTCTTGTTTTTTTTTTTTAAATTCAGTGAGAGGAGGGGAGGCAGAGACAGACTCCTGCATGTGCCCAGACCGGGATCCACCTGGCAAGCCCACTAGGGGGTGATGCTCTGCCCATCTGGGGCATTGCTTTATTGCTCTGCAACAGAGCTTTTCTTAGTGCCTGAGGTGGAGGCCATGGAGCCGTCCTCAGCGCCTGGGACCAACACGCTCCAATGAAGCCATCCATGGCTGCAGGAGGGGGGAGAGAGAGAGAGAGAGAGAGAAGTGAGAGGGGGAGGGGTGGAGAAGCAGATGGGCACTTCTCCTGTGTGCCCTGTCCAGGAATCCAGCCAGGGCCTGAAACTTCATTCTAAGTAGCTGTATAAACTTCCGCCTTGAGAATGCACTGTGACTCACTTATCTGACACCCGAATATTATGAGGAACATAGGCCACTTTTGCAGCCCCAGGGTTGCTGGCTTGACCTTAAACCTAACTCAGGGGCACCTCCTTCGCATAGGTTGATCGTTTTTTTGTTTTGTTTTGTTTTTTGTTTTGTGACAGACAGAGAGGAAGGGAGAGATGTGAGAAGCATCAGTTTCTCGTTGCGGCACCTTTGTTGTTCAATGATTGCTTTCTCGTATGTGCTTTGACTGGCGGGCGACAGCAGAGCAAGTGACTCCTTGCTCAAGCCAGTGACCTCGGGGTTTCGAACCTGGGTGCTCTGTGTCCCAGTCTGATGCTCTATACACTGTGCCACTGCCTGGTCAGGCAATGAACTGTTTCTTAGTACAGAAGCACACTCCTTGCCAAGAGCCATCACATGCACTGTACACATGACCTCAGGGGGGGACCCCTGAGGGACCCAGCGAAGCCTGCTACAAGTCTCAGAGGGGAGGATTGGTACTTTGTTAGGTTAAGTGCATGTCCTCTGAGCCACCAATGCCCCTGGTGCACATTCCAAGACATTATAAGACATTATCACGTACGCCCCAAAGCGGTCCTGAGGGACGATTTGTGGTGGGGGCAGCCCAAAGCCTCCTGGGTGTCTGTCCTGACTGGGGTGAGGGGTAGGGCATGAGGGGGTGCCCATCCAAGGGAATTCTGCAGCAGTTAAAGGAAAGAGAAGAGGCACCGCGCATGCGCGCACACGGACACGTGGCTAGCTCTTAACAACCCAGGCGGAGTGAAAACAGCGAGACAAGAAAGCCATCTATAATACAGCTTCATTTACATAAATTAAAAATATACGTACACAAAGCAACAATAAGTGTTTTCCAGAACACACACAAGCAGAAAGATCTACAGTAAACACATTAGGGTGGTTGGCTGCTGGGAGGAGGGAGCCAAGGGGGAGGAGCACACAGGCCGGGAAGGAGGAGGCGGATGACGGAGCTGAGTGATGGGCCTCACTGAGCAGAGCCCAGCGGGTACCAAGCTTCTCCCTCGCGCCCCAGGATCGGGGTAGGGGTGGCAACGGGTCTGGCTCTGGCTGAGGATGCTTCTTCAGGGGCCTTCAAGGAAGGTGGCCTGTGGCTACGAGGCAGAGGGAAGACATGTCCCTGGGCCCCTGCCTTAGAAGTCCTTTCCGAAAGGTAGGCCCCTCCAGTGTCAAGCAGAATTTGGGACCCCACGGAAGACGGCTGATTTTTTTCAAAAAATAATTTGGTCCATGAAGGCATTAGAACAACCACTTCCACACCTGCCGTCCTTCATGTCACAGAAGGACATTTGGACTCTCCCCAAAAGTCGATACCCTGGTCCCAGAGAGAGGCCAGTGTGGCCACCTTGTGCACTTGAAGTTCCCCACAGTCCCTGTGTGACCCTTGGACCTCACTGTTCCACAGGACAGGACAGAGGCAACAGGTAAGGGGGACCTAGGCATCCCTGTTCTCACAGCACCGTAGAGACTTGCCACCTGTTTGCTGCTAGATGCCTCCCCACCTCTGCCAATCCCTTGGGGCAGGAGCTGGCCTTCTATTCTGCTGAGCACCTACTGTGCACCAGGTTCTGTTCTGGGTGCTGAGGAGACAGCAGCGAGTGGGCAAATTCCCTGCTCTCATGGAGGTGGCAGTCCGTGCAAGGGCCAGATGACAAGCAAGTGACCATGGACGGGAAAGCTCTCATATCTCCAGAACTCACACCTTCCTTATAGAGCTTTGGTGTCAGGCTGTGTGTGTGTGTGTGTTTGGGAGGTCACAACTACCATGAGTGAGGACAACAATCAAATAGGACTGATGGGCCAGCGCTTCTCTGATCTCTCCTCCCACCCAGCAATTCCACTTCTGGGGATTTATCCAAAGGGAGGATCCAGAACGTCAGGAAGAACAGCACGAAGATGCTGACTGCAGTGTTCTTTATATCAGTGACACCCTGGGCATAAGAAGGGGCAAAGAGAGCCCTGGCCAGGTTGCTCAGTTGATTAGAGAGCATCGTCCCTATACACCAAGTTTGTGGGTTTGATCTTCAGTCAGGGCACATACAAGAATCAACTAATGAATGCATAAATAAGTGGAACAACAAATTGGTGTTTTTCTCTCTCCATTCCTCTCTCTCTAAAATCAATAAAAAAAAAAAAAAGGAAGAAGAAGGGACAGAGGATGCCACATACCAGAATCTTATGCTGTCACCAAAATTGACAAAGTAGACAAAGATTGCACTGGCTGGTTGGCTCAGTGGTAGAGCATTGGCCCGGCATGTGAAAGTCCCGGGTTCAATTCCCGGTCAGGGCACACAGGAGAAGCACTTATCTGCTTCTCCACTCTTCTCCCTCTACTTATTTTCTCTCTGTCTCTTTCTTCCCCTCCCATAGCCAAGGCTCCATTGGAGCAAAGTTGGCTCAGGTGCTGAGGAAGGCTCCATGGCCTCTACCTCAGATGCTAGAATGGCTCCGGTTGCAACAGAGCAATGCCCCAGATGGGCAGAGCATCACCCCCTGGTGGACATGCTGGGTGGATCCTGGTTGGGCGCATGCGGGAGTCTCTCTCTGCCTCCCACTTCTTACTTCAGAAAAATAAAAAATAAGTAGACAAAGATTAGTGTCAGGTAAAAAGATGTTCATCATTAAGTTCCTAGGTGTCAAAACCCATTGCAAACCAACATGAAATGGTGTTATTTCATATTTTTCTTTGAAAAGTAAGAAAAGCAAGACTTTGGTTGCCTAACCCGAGCCTACCGCACATGCCGAGAATGTGCGTGGAGAGTGTCACTGTGGCTGTTGAGTCAACTTGGCTTTCGTTGCTGTGTTTTTAGTTAGGTATAGTGTTTCTATATTAATTTGTATTCATTGGGTAATAAAAAATTTAAAAATACATTTACAGAAGCACAGAAAAGAGCCAGGAAGGCTTTAAAACAAAATGTAAGTAGCAGTTATTTATATCCTGATAGTGGGATTAGGAGAGATTTTTATTAATTAATTTTTTAATTTTTCCATTGATTTGAGAGAGAGAGAGAGAGAGAGAAAGAGAAAGAGGAAGGGAGAGAGGGAGAGAGAAGTATCAACTCGTTCTACTTAGTTATTTCATTTAGTTGTGCACTCGTTGTTTGCTTTTGCTATGTACCCTGACTGGGGATTGAACCCGCGACCTCAGCATGCTAGGGCAATACTCTATCCACTGAGCCACTCGACCAGGGCAAATTAAAACAATTTTTAATTTGGATAATTAAAAAGTTATTATTATTATTATTATTTTAAGTGAGAGGAGGAGAGACAGACAGATTCCTGCATGCGCCCCACCCAGACTGAGATGTACCTAGCAAGCCCCCTACTGGTGATACTTTGCCCATCTAGGGCCCTTGCTGGTCAAATGAGCTATTTTTTTTTAGTGCCTGAGGTGGAGGCTCCATGTAGCCATCCTCAGTATCTGGGGCCAACTCACTTGAACCAATTGAGCCATGGATGCCAGAGGAGAAGAGAGAGAGAGAAAGAGAGAGAGAGGGACAGATAGGAAGGAAGGGAGAGAGATGAAAATAACCAATTTTTCATTGGGGCACCTTAGTTGTTCATTGGTTGCTTTCTCATATGTGCCTTGTCCGGGGACTACTGCAGAGCAAGTGACACCTTGCTCAAGCCAGTGACCTTGGGTTCAAGCTGGTGACCTTGGGCTTCAAGCCAGCGACCTCTGGGTTCAAGCCAGTGACCCCATGCTGAAGCTGATAATTCCATGCTCAAGCCAGCAACCTCAGGGTTTTGAACCTGGGTCCTCTGCACCCTAGCCCAACACTCTATCCACTGTGCCACCACCTAGTCAGGCCAACGTTATTTTTTAAAGTGTCTCTAATTGCTCCAGAGGTGGCCCCACTCCCACTCCCTGCAAGGTGCCTGCTGCTGGTGTACAGCACCTATGCTTGTGGGCAGAATGCCCACTGTCCTCAGTGAACGTACAGTGGGGGGGTCAGTGGTCTCCAGAGTGGGGGTGCGGAACCCCGGTATGAGATTCTGATCCTTTGGCAGAATCTGTTTCTGTGTGCATTTTCTCACATCCGTGGTGCGTGGGTGCAGGAGACCAAGCATGGCTTATACATGAATTCATGTGTGTCTACCAGGCCACACGGATATTCTGACAGGGGTGTGGACCTGAAAGGTTTGGAGGCCAGTGGCCTGGAGATGGGGTGACAGGCACATGAGCAAACAGGTCCAACCAAAAAGCTCAATCCAGACCTAAAACCTCAGAGTCACCCTCTTTCTCTCTTCCTCTCTCCCACACCTGCTCTGCAGGAAAAACCTATCATTTACACAAAACAGACCAAGAATGTCTACTCATCAGCACCTCGCCCCAACAAGCATGTCTGAGCCACCACAGCTCCCCTGACCTCTGCATTAGCCTCTGGCTGTGGTCCCTGCTGTCAAGGCCTGGCACCTTGGAGACACCCATGTCAGGTACTGCCTGTCCACTGCCCAGAGCCACCACCGGCTCCTATCTCCCTCAGAGAAGAACCCAAGTCCTCACTGTGACCGCAAGGCCCAGCAGGATCTGCCCCCATTGTCCCCTGTCAGCCCAGTGGGCAGCCCCCTGCCTGGAATGCAGGTCCCCAGAAGGCCACAGGCTCCTCACTGACCTCCTGCAAATCTGTGCTCAAATGCCACCTTTACAATGAGGCCACCCTGATCTCTCTGTCTTCAAAGCTGTGCCCACCGCCCCTCCCCCATTTCCTCTTCCTGCCCCATTCACACCCGCCACTGAGTGACTATGCCCGCTTCCCCAACACGGTCTCAGTGAGGGCAGGGCTGGCTGTTGGCTTTGGTCACTGATGTTTCCTAAGTGCCCAGGACACTCCCTTCCACACAGAAGGAAACCAGGATTCATTGAACAGATGAGATGCATTTAGGGAAAGGGTTGGGGTGTCTGGGGTAAGCTCTGGACCCAGAGAGGAAGGCGGTAAGGAGGGCTTACCTGGGGGATCCAGGACCAAGGAGAGGCATGTTCAGACAGAGGGACGGCCTGAGCAATGAACTTCTCAGCGCCAGGAGTGTGACTCGCAGCAGCTAGAGAGGCTGATGGCCAGTTCCAGCTATGCGACTCTGTGATTGCAGCAAAGGGCCCGGACTTTATTCCTCAGAGGGTTTTGGGCAGAGAGCGCCGCGCCGTGGATGCTGGGGGGCTGTGCTGTGCACTGAAGGAGTTAGGAGCTGGGGGCTCTCAGGGGCGCGGAGTGGTCCATCGAGGGCCTGTGGGCAGTGCAGGAAGCAGGCCTGACGCCTGAAGCTCAGTAGGTGTTTGTGGGACTGAACTGTTCACCGAGGCCACAGAGAGAAAAGGAGCGCTGCCTCGCCTTGCAGGGGCGGCTGGAGTGGACGCAGCAGCTCCGCACAGCCGCAGCCCTGAAGCCCACACTCCACGTTGCTTTGGTTTCCCTGACCCAGCCGTCCCGCTTGAGCACCATACTGTTTGTTTGCGCCTTGCTTCTTCCCTTCTAGGCGGAAGCCAGGCAGGGGCAGGGAAGGGCTGTGTGGTCTCAGTATTTGCCTAGAACAGGCAGCGGTCTGTTGACCGCTATGTGAATAAATGGAGGATGGACAGAGTACGGGGGCAGGTGGATGGTGACCATGAGGTGCAGAGTGTCATTCCTGAAGGGCGACATGGACAGGTCCGCTGGGACTGCAGAGTGAGGGACTGAGGTGGACTCAGAGGCACCCTGTTGGAGCGGGTGACTGGGAGGAGGCCTGAATCCAGAGAACAGTTAAGTCCTGCGGGAGCAGGGATGGGGCCATGTCACCAGGCCTCTGATATTCCTGGACCCCAACTCTGTGTTCACTGGTCCTGGCCCCATGGCCACCAAAGAAGGGACAGCCGTGTTGCCTTCGGCAGCACCCTGGCACTACCCCGCTAACAGCCCTGGTCCCAGGCTCTCAGGACAGTGAGATGAGGGCCGCAGAACCCTCCTCTCCCAGGGGACAGGCCAAGAAGCGTGGTGGCAGAGGGCAAAGGCAGCCGGGGGCCTGGGATATTCACAAAGGAGGCCTGGCAGGGAACAGAGGACTGACTGAGGCCTTTGAAACAGTGGATCTCAACCAGGGGTGAGTCATACCACGGAATACCTGGCATCATCTGGAGACATTTTGGGAACTGGGGACAGGTGTCCCTGGCCCTAGTGGTCAAGGAGGCTGCTCAAGCACCTAACAGTGCACAGGAGGACCCCACCACCATGGGTGATCCAGCCCCAAACATCAACAGAACAGAGAACAAACCAAGCTTTGAACATGCACAGCTCTGCCCCAAGGCCACATGCAGGGCCGTCTGAATCACAGTCATATGAATCTGGTGGCCACTGTCCTGTCCGAGCGCCAGCCACAGGCAGCGCGGCTATCATGGAGCTCCTGTTCTCACACCAGCTCTGGGAGCAGGGTGCAAGCTCCAAACATGCAGCAAGGAGGGCTTGCCGGGTGCCAAGACGATTCGAAACCCTCGTCAAGTATGAAACCCATCAGCACACACACCAACCCCTCAGGCAGGGGCTCTTATCTCCTTTTTCAGATGGAAAAACCGAGGTGCAGATTCATGCCATCACAGTCTGAGGCCACGCTGCAGGGGGCGCACACATAGCACAGAGGTCCTGAGGAAGGGTGGCTGGGGGGCACTGCCCATTTCCCTGTAGGAAGCAGGCGATGGTTCTGCCCCGGCCCCAGCAAGCTGGCACGGAGACACGGAGCCTTGTACCTGAGAAACCCCAGGTAGCCCTGGCCCAAGCCAATAGGATACAGACAGCATCTTATAGGTGCCCAAGGGCTGATGTGAAGAGCAGCTGGGGTGGCTGAGAACGCCCTCCTCAGCTCAGGGAGGAGGGACTGTTTAACACCTGTGCCCCCCACCCCCACCCCGCCGGCTGCCGAGGGCTCACCTGGATGCTGTTCTCCTGCAGGTTCAGGTAGCGTGTGTTGACAGGGATGCTGGCTGGGACCTCGGCGAGCTCTCTCCGCGTGCAGATCACCCGGCTGGCCTGGTTGCTGCAGGAGCAGGCTGCAGGGCACGAGGTGGCCGGCGGGGAGCCCCCTCCAGCAGCTGATGTCAAGGCCACACCGCCCCCGCTGGTCCCCAAGGGTGGGGAGAAGAGCCAGAGGAACAGCAGGGCCCCGTGGGGCCAGGACATCCTACTGGGTGGCAGCAGGGGGCACGAGGAGCCGCAGGCACGCGCCATCCTCAATGTTCATGCTCTGCGTGGGCGCCGGGGGGCTGGCGGGGAAAGAGGAGAGGCTCAGTGAGGGACAGGTGCCTGCACGGTCCCGTCTGCTCCCAACACCCATCCCTTGGACGCTATTGCCACCTCATCACCTCCCTCCCTTCCTCTCATCTCTCCCTGCTAGGAAGACTTCACACCCATTTCACAGAGCTGAAAACTGAGGCTGGGGAGAGAAAGTGCTTGCCCAAGGCCACGTGGACAATCAGTAGAGAAGTCAGCCAGATTCAAAACCGAGTGTTTTGCATGATTTCAAAAAGGTAGATAAGCAGGTAGAGATGGAAAAAGATACAGATGAGACTAAGGTGACAAAGAAAGGGTGAAGAGCCAAACTGGAAGTATGGGTAGGGGTGCGGTCCCCGTCACAGCACCCACTGCGGTCCCCTGGCCACCTGCATGAGTCGCTGGCAGGGCCCAGCCTCCTGCCCCCCCCCCCGGAGTGTTGGCAAGGAGGCCAAGTTCCCCGGTTCTTGCGTGGTCTCCACCATGCCCGGCCCAGCCTCCTGCTGCTCTCAGTCGCCTCTGAGCCAGTCCAGGCCCTTGGGCCTCACAGCAGCTGCAGGGATTTGAGTTAGACTCACAGGGGGACCTAAAGGAACATGAGGTGCCAGACAAGTGAGGGGATGGGAGTGGCTGGTCGAGGGGTGGGGGCAGAGGAAGCTGGAGGCCATGCTGGGGGACAGGGTGGGGGCCCAGGCTGCCCTGGACTGGCCTGCGCTGGGGTGACCCACCACTCTGTGCCTGAGTTCTGGGAGAGGGTGGGTAGTGTGGAACCAGGTCTTCCTGCTCCCATTTTCATTAAACAAGAGAAGGAAAGGAAGACAAGCTTGTAGTAATCAGAGCAATAACAATAATCAAAGCTTCTAGGGAATCCTGAGCAAGCTATCCCCATGCTCTGACTCTGTACACTGTCTTTGTTCTCCCGAAGCCTTGTGGTAATCATGAGAGAAAACCATTAGGGGCCCAATTTACAGATGAGGACTCTGAGGCACCAGAAGAGAAATTGGCTGTCCCCAGGCATGGAGCTCATCTGGGAGGGCAGGGGGGAGGTGGCCATGGGTCGGCGCTGTGGCTCCTAGCCCCCTTGCACACAGTGTGGAGGTCACATAGATGCAAGCACCCCAGGAAGCCCTGACCCAGCACTCCGACCTGAGTCCCCCATGAGCTGTCTGCGCACTCACACCACCAGCAGCGACAGGGGCACGCCCTCGCTGGGGACTCAGGCCCACGGACACAGGCCTCCATGCACATGCGCACGCACACACATTCACTCTCTCCTGCAGTTTCCTAGATCATTTCAACTCAGATAAAAATGCGTGTGTGTGTGTGTGTGTGTGTGTGTGTGTGTGTGTGCGCTATCAGCGCGTGTGTGAGAGCGAGAGGTAGACAGAGACAGAAATGGAGAAACAGAGGGACAAAGAAAGAGAAAGAGAAAGAGACAGAGACAGAAGGAGAGAGAGACAGAGGAACTGAGAGAGGGAGGTTTGAGTCTGTCTGTATCCTGAACTCATTTTTCTACCTGGAGGGCAGGAAGCTGTGTGTGCTTCTGTCTGATGTGAGGTGTGGTGGGATCCTTGCTTCCCCGAATGTGACAAGAAGGCCAACGCTCTGTCCTTGTCCTGAGCCCGTGGCTCCTAAGACTGGCGATGGCCTAGCCCACACCCTCTAAGCCAGGGGACTGGTGCAGCCCTTCAGGGCCAGGATTTGAGGCTGGGGTACCCAAGGGCCAGGCCCCCTCTCTCCCACCATCAGCCCGCATTCCCCCCTTTGCCCCATTTCTGCAGCAGCCGGCGGAACTCTCCACCCTTCCCTCCTGAGCCCTCGCCATCTCCATCCCTGTCCCCTTCCCACACAAGGGAAACTCACCCCGGTAGCTTGGCTTCCGCTGGGCCTCTCCCTGTACCCCAGGCCCCCCTTCCACATGCCTCCAGCTGCCTAGGCTCTGCCTCTCCAGTTCTCTGGGGTTTCTGTTGAGGTCGTGCTGGGGGGGGCGCAGGGGCTTCTTGGGTCTCCCTGCGCCCCCCCTCCTCGTCTGTCGCCTTTCCCACCCCTGGGGGGTGGCTGTCATAGGCCACTGCAGCAGTCTTCTCCTCCCCTCCCTGCTGCCTCCTCGGGTCCCTGCCCCCACCCCCAAGTCTGGCTTCACTCTCCCCCCACCGACAGCCTATCTCTTCTTCACCCTCAGACTCCTGGCCCTCTTCCTCTGGTCCCTGTCCCCTCCTCAGACCTTCACCCCCTGTCAGTGTGCCCCCTCACTGTCCGGCCTCCCTTGGGACCATCAGGTCCCCTCCCTCCTTCTTCTCCATCTCCTCCTGACTCTCCCTCGGTTGGTCCCCGTCACCCTCTCATTGTTCATCTGGAAGCCCGTCTCAGTCAGATTCTCTGTCCATTTGCCCGTCTGTCTTGGTCTCCCTCTGCCAGGCTCTGTCTGTCCGTCTCTAGCTCCCTCTCTCTCCGCAATTACAATTTCTAGTCACACGGCAGTGCAGAGCCAAGCTGTGCCTCTGCCTGGGCTCCTTCCCTCTCACCCCTCCCTCCGTCTTTCTCTCCTTCTGAACAGGGAGGGCACCTCTCTTTCCTCCTCCGCCCCCTTCCCTGCGCCCAGAGGCCTACCCCTCCCCCACTAATCAAAGGCTCCGTTATCTAATTAACCCATTGGTTCTGGGCAGCAGGGAAGGTCGGAAGAAGCGGGGGGAGGACATGGATGGTTGGGCTGCGGGGGGTGGGGGGGGGTGGGGAGGGGGGCCTGGGCAGGGCCAAGTTTGGCCTCATGGCAGATAGCCTCATCCACTGCACAACCAAGCTGACCCCCACCATCACCACGGGCTGCTACTGCCCCTCCTGCATCTACCCCCCAGTGCTGGGGCAGACAACCTAGCACAGGCTTCCCTGCAGGCGCTCCTTCCAGGCCCCCGGGGGCTCCCAAAGCCCCCCACCACACCACACAGCCATTTAACCTGGTACCCACACCACACACACCCAGTTTTTCTGCTGAGGGCTAGCCTCGTTCATGCACAAGAAACTGACCCCCACACACAGTTCTCCCCTGGACCTCAGCCATGTTCTGTTGCCCGTCTACTGGTACATGTCTGCAAAATGGGCAGTAGGTCTGCATTTGCTCATTCGAGACATTCATCCATTCACCTGTCCATCCATCCATCCATCCACCCATCCCTCCATCCATCCAATATCTTCCAGGTCTCTGCTATGTGTAGACACTGACTGGTACAGGTGCTGACAAATGCTAGCTCCACACTCAAAACCCAGGACAGTCGCAGGCCACAGAGGACAAGCAGCAAGAAGAGAGACACGGATCAGTGCCAGGGTCTGGGTCTGGAGGCTGGATCTGCGTTTGCTTGCTGTGTAGCCTCAGGCCAGTGATTTTACTTTTCTGAGCTGAGAAAAATGCTGTGGGAACCAGGCTGATAATAGTATCTCTCCCAAGGCTGCCGGGGACTGACTACCAAAATGCTCAATCAGTGGTTCTCCCCTTCTGAGACATGCAGACCCCTCCTCCCTGTTACCACTTCCACCCTCAGCTTCCTCTGGTCTGTTCCCATGCCACAAGGTCTGCGGACACTCAAGTCCTGCCTGCCTCTGCTCAGAGCCTCTCCTGCTCCATTTGCCTCACCGGGTGTCAAGACAGAGACATCCCCAGTTTCCAAGAGCCTCTCCCCAGGTCAGGCTGCTTCTCTGACTTCAGCTCCTCCCTACACCCCATGCTCACTCCCCCACCCCCTCCTCCCTGTTCCCAGAACAGGCTGTGCACAAGCCTGCCTCAGGGCCTTAGCACTTGCTCTTCCCTCTCTCTGGACCTGCCATCCCTGCTTGTTCTTGTCTTCTCTCAGGTCTTTGCTGAGATGCCACCTTTTCAGTGAGGCCTTCCTGACCACCTTACATCACATAGTCCCCCCCAAACAGACCTCTCCAGAAACTTCTTTGCTTTATTTTTATTTTTATAATTTTTTTTTCACCATCAGCCTCTTGTAAGTCATACTCTGAACTGTGAACTCCCCGAGGGCAGGGGCCATGCTTACTTTGTGCATGGTGTGGATCCCAGCACCTACCACAGAGCACGGAGCCTGGCGTATGGTAAGTACTAAGGAAACATCAGGAATGAACGGATAGGCCCTGACCAGGTGTTCAGTTGGCTAGAGGTTGTTCCAATATGCCAAGGTTGTGGGTTCGATCCCTAGTCAGGGCACATGCAGGAATCAGCCAATGAATGCATAAATAAGTGCAACAAAAAATTGGTGTTTCCCTCTTTCTCTCTCCCAATCAATCAATCAAATTTCTTAAAGGAATGAACACACATGGTACCATTGCCCTTAGTCTATATTTCTCCAGTTACACCACATTTCATCACAGTTACATGGAGGCGCACTCTGGGCCCTTACATCCCCAGTTCTGCGCACCTCAGGCTCACGCCTCCCATGTGCCCGATTCTGAGGTCCCTCCCCATGCCAGGAGGCCTCCCCAGCAGAGGCAGTATAACCATAGGCCCCAGACACAGCTGCCTCCAGCTCAACACCATGTCCAGACCGTGGCGCTGCCTGGCTGGCTCAGTCTCAGATGCTATGTCCCAAGTTCCAAATTTCAGGTGCCCTGTGCACCCCACTAAGTGCCATGCCCTGTGGAGAGCTGCGCCTCAGGTACCACTCGAGTGAGCTACACCTCTCCAACACCCCAAATGGGAGTACGGCTCACCCTTCCTCTTCTGAGCATGTTACCCAAACCGGGCATCCCTTATGCATCTGACTTGTATAATACCTTGAATAACACCACCAGTAACATCTGCCACACACCTGGCCCTAACCGGGCACCGTTCTGTAGTTCCCCCATCTGCCTCCTGAGAGGAGATTGCCATTACCCCCATTTCACAGATAGGAAAGCTGAGGCACAGAGGCAAGGCTAAACACCCTGCTATCAAGTGGCCTCTCCTGGTCAGCCTCACCAGAGGGACCCCAGAAATCCCCAAGCTTATCATGACAGCCACAAGTCCCACTGAGGTCCCTGGGGGGCATGTTGAGCAATGGCTGTCCTCCTGTGAGCCCCTGCCCTCAGCCGCAGGGCACAGGATCTGACAACCTCACCCCTGCCCTACACCCTGCTGGCAGAGGCTCTGTGACCTGCCTCCTATAACCTTTCCATTGGCCACAGCCCCCTAATGGTGATGGGATGGGAAGCCGTTACTGAATACCCACCTTCGTGCCATGCTAAGCCTGGCCCATACCTCAGGCCGCTGGCTTCTCCCTGCTGCCCTAGGAGGAGGAGATTGTTCTAGTGTCCATTTTACAGATGGAGAGGCAAATCCAGAGGGCTGAAGACTCCGGCCAAGGGTCACACGGCCTGTATGTGATGGCAGGGATTGGAACCCAAGGCCCAGAACTTGGCCAGGTCACCACAATGCCTCTCTAACACAATGCCTGGGGAGGTGTCTCAATGGGAGCACACCTGTTCTCCAGCCACAGGGACTGGAAGGGGGGCAGGAGAAGAGAGATGTGCAGGGAGCAAGGTAAGATCCAGGGAAGGCAGAGGCGAGGAGGCCCAGGCACATGAGATGTGAGGCCAAGGCCTGCCACCCTCCCCAGCCCGAGTTCTGAGCTCTTTAGCACTGTGCCTGAGAGGGTTCAGGCAGATGGCAGATGAAAAACTTAGGGGCCCAGAGTAGGCGGAGATAGGAGAAAAGGGAGGCAGGGAACATTCTTGTCAGGCATACTCATTTTTCTGGGGGAAGTTCAGAAGGTGAGAGAAAAAATAGGAAATTGCTGTCACAGCAAGAGGGATGGAGGTTAGATCTAAAGAAGAACTTCCTGACTGTGAGAGATTGGGGTGGAAGTGGAGCCTGGAGCCAGGAGGGCAGAGAGATATCAAAGCCAGGGAGAGTCGAACACTTTGCTCACTGGATGCCTGAAATATGGGCAGGACCGGGAACTGTTAAGGTGTGGGGGAAGGGTATGGGTAGCGCAGGATTCAGGAATAGATGAAACAACTTCACATGTGTGTTCCTCCGAGTCAGCCCGTGTCTTAAATGTTTTTAAAATAAAAGCAACAACAAAGCCCTGAGAATTGACAGGTCCCTAACATTTGGTATAGAAGAAGCCTGAGAAAAGGATTGCGAAGGTCCTACTTAGCTGCTGATGAGGACACAGGGCTACAGGCTCAGCTCAGGACTTGGCCTGGCCACCACCAGCCTCTAGGCATTAGGACTAGGCTTCCCAGGAGCAGGGACGGAGCTGGGGAGGGACGACTTGCTTGGAAGAGAGGGACTGTCCTACTCAGAGGTACTGACTAGTCATTTATTTGGCTTATTTAATAAATATTTACTGGGTGACCCTTGTCTTCTGCTCCAGCCACACACGGAGGGCACATTTCCACCTCAGGGCCTTTGCTCCTGCTGTTCCCGCTGCCCTGAGAGGTCTTTCTTGGGTCTACAAGGCTCTCCCTGTCTCTGTTCTAGTCTCTGTTACAATGCCACCTTGGAGAGGGTTTCTTTGCCCCTGCCCCACCTCTTTTTTAAAAAAATATTTTATTCATTGATTTTACAGAGAGAGGAGAGGGGTGGGGGAGTGAGAAGTACCAACTCATAGTTGCTTCACTTTAGTTGTTCATTGATTGTTTGTCATATGTACCCTGACCAGCAAGTCCGGTTTCAAACCGGTGACATTGGCATTCCAGGTGGAGGCTCTATTCACTGTGCCACCACAGGCCAGGCCCACCTCTTCCACTTTTTCTTACAGCCTTCCTATGGCCTGGTCACCCGATGGACAACGATTTGTTTTTGTTTATTATCTGTCTCTTCACTAGACCCCAAACAGGGAGTTCTGTGTGTCCTGCTCACTGCCTCCTGTCTTCAGTGCCTAGGACACGCCCCCCACCTCCCAAGTCAGCGATGCTGATTGAAGAATGAATGAGCTAGCGCCCCCTGCCGCTGGGACTCCTGCCAGCACCCCGTGTATAGAGGCCAATGAGACCCGGTTTTATTTATTTATTTTTTGTCTTTAGGGAGTTACTGATCCACGCTGCCGTCACCGATGGTCAAAGGCGAAGTAAGGGGGAGAGCACGGGGTTGGGGGGTGGGGGAACCTTCTCGGATGGGCACTGCTCCTCGCCCAGCTAAGGCGATGTGGACGCTGAAGCCTGAAGGACAGGCGGGAAGTGGAGGGGCCCCTTCGTGCCCAGGCGTGCTGGCCGGAGAGGCGGGTGGGAGCCAGGGAGCTGTGTGGAGTCCGGCTCAGTCACAGATGTCCTACCTGCAAGGCCAGCTGAGAGGCAGGGGTGTGGGCGGGGCTGTGACGGGGCGGGCAGGTTCACCTCTGAGTGGACTGGAGCCTGGGGAGGAGCTAGGCCACGTGCTGGGGAAGAAAATAGGGCCACGGCTGGGGTCGTGGGAAAGGAGAAGAGGGAAGAGTGAGAATACTCAGGGAAAGCAGAACTTTGCAAAGGCCAGACTTGGAGGGGATGCAGGAGTTGAGGGGGAGGGCGGGGCCAGGTTCTTACAGAAAGCACAGTGGGTGGGGAAGGGGTGGCCCTGGCCCCTGGGCTTCCATTTCCTCATTTGTAAAGCGAGACTTGGGAACGGTACCTTGCTATCCTCCATTTCCATACCTGAGAAATGGGAATTAATAAAAGGCACCATCTGACCCGGGCTGGGAGGGCAGGGATCTGGCAGGAAGGGAGGAAGGGCCAGAGCACAGCTGTTGGCCAGCAGTGTGTTCCTATCTCAGCGTCTGCAGGTGTCATTGTCTGTGACGCTTTGGCTCTGTCTGCCATGATGGCTAAGCTGTCTGCACCCTCCCGTGTCCAGCATGGCGGCCACCAGCATGTGGGACCGCCCTGCTCTCGTCCCTGCCTGTGGTGAGTTGACTGAGGACCTGAATTGTTAATTTAGTTGGAATTAATCTAGATGTCAAAGTGCACATGTGACTGTGACTGTAGTGGTTACTGTATCAGACAGTGTGGTTCTGACCACAGGGACAGGCGTCCCAGCTGACCCCCAGCTCTGCTTGGAACAGCTTCTGCTCTAGTCCCCAGAGCTCGGGCCTCTTCTGCTCTGCCTCCCGCCTCCCTGGCTCCCAGGGCTCTCACAGGGCTCTCTGGGAGCCAGGAGATCAAAAAGCTGGAGACTAGACCTTACTGAGTGTGACATGCCTGTGTCACGGGAAGTGCTGAGGGAGTCACCTGCCCACTTTACAGAAGGACCCACTGAGGCCTGGGAGGTGGGGGAGGCTTAGCACCCCTTGAACTGCATCTACCCAGAAGTGAGGTAGAACCTAGCCTGGTATTAGTGATTTTCAAAACAGAGGCCATTGCCACCTGATGTGTGGTGGTGCAGTAGAAAAAGCCACAACCTAGAGTGCTGAAGTTGCTGGTTTGAAACCTCAGCTTGCCAGGTCAAGGCACATATAAGGAGCAACTATGAGAGTGATGCTTTCCTCTCCTTCTATCTCTCTCTAATAACAGTAAAACCTTAAACAAACAAACAAAAAACCCAGAGGCCATTGCCAAGGCTGCTGCAGGGCTGCAGGAGGCTGAGTTTGCAGGCGAGAAAAGAGGCGTGGTGCCATCCAGCCTGACTCTGGCCTCCATGCCCAATGCTTAGATCTGTTTTCTCTCTCAGATATTTTATTTTAAGAAAGAAGTACTACCAAGAGTAGTAAAAAGTTGGAAACTTTTTCAACCAGAGCAGTGTGTCACAGACATCAATGTGAGCTGAGATCACCCAGGGGCCGTGTGCAAGTACTGATGTTGAGCTGGTGGATAGAGGTGGGTGATAGTGCACATCCCCAGGGGACACTGCTGGCCCAGCGCGAGCAAGGAGCCAAGGTCTGCAGGATGAGTAAGGATCTCCCCTCTGCCCTCCCCCGGCTCTGTGCAGGGGTGGGCCAAACCTACTCAGAACCTCAAATGCCACCATGACTTGCCATGTGGCCTTGGATAGGGGACATCACCTTTCAGGGCCTCAGTTCGCTCATCTATGAAATGGTGAAAATAGTATTCTATCTACCAGGGTGGTGGAGCTTCAGTGGTGTGGTCCCTGTGGGGGCATTCATGGTGACATGCTCAGTGCTGGGCACTGAATAACAACAATGTTAAAGGTTCTCATTTATTCTGCCCTGGCCGGATGGTTCGGTTGGTAGGAGCATCACAGGGGGGTGCAGAGGTTGGCAGTTCAGTCCCTGGTCAGGGTACATACAGGACAGATTAATATTTCTGTCTTTCTCTCTCTCTCCCCCTTCCTCTCTCTCTAAAATCAATAAAAATTAAAAGAAAAGAAATTTAAGTTATCACTTATTCTCTCACTGGGTGAGAAGAACAAATCTTTTCCTCATTCTAGGACTCGGTCCCCATACCCCTTAATCCCCATGGGTAAACCCAGCATTTCTGGCTGAATCAAAACCACTTGTCCATTACCTGGAAGGTCTTTGCTCCCCATCCCCAGCTGGACATGGATTGGACACCCCCACCTGGGTATGGACAGCCCACTGTGAGAGTCCGTGGGTAGGTCCCTACCCTCTGGGGCTATGAAGCATTGAGATTGGGTGGCTTGGGGCCTCTGAGCTCCAGCAGCTCCAGCATCTGTGGGCGAGCCCAGTCCCCTGTGCGCCCACGGTTAACAGCCCGATTCTTGTAATTATCAAACATAAATACTTTCCACTGGGAGGATCTGATGCACCAGCATGCTTCCCTCCTTGGGCCTCAGTTTCTCCTCTGGACAGTAGTGGTCACCACTGGGGAAGCCCACTGTCTGGGTCTGCAGTCCCAGCTCTGTCGCTACTAACGGCATGATCTTCGGGCAGGGGGCCTCAGTTTCCCCATATGTCACATCAGGGATGATGATGGGGCCTCCCTCTCAGGGCTACTGGGAGGAGGGGAGGAGTAAATAAAGGGACCCACATGGGATGCTCAGCACTGAGCCTGGCTCCTGGGAAGCGCTTGGTAGATGTGAGCTCATCAGTATTACTGCCAGCCCCAGTTTGAGGGTTCTAGGCCAAAGGGGGCCAGTCTCTGTGATGACGTCCAGGGTCTGCCCCTCCAGGGGGGTAGGTCTGCCACTGCCTTTGGCTGACCTTTGTGTTAGTGCTTGAACCAGATCTCTGGGGCCTGGCTCAGTTCCCTGAGCAGGATCTTGTGCTGGGAGGTTCAAGGGGACAGAGCTGAGACCGGAAGGGTGTGGCTTAGGCTTTGCCCCCAGCTGTACTTGCATCTGGGTCATACACAGGCTCTTCATCTCCCCCACCAAGATCCAGCTTTTTGACTCTCATCAGCAGTCTGGGGAGCCCCATGCACCCCCCCAGACAGGCTCTGGACCCCCTCCCCACACAGCAGGGCACCCACCACCGCCCATCTCCCAGGCCTGCAGTGCAGCCCCTCCACCTCCGCCTGCCTGCCTGCCCGCCTGCCTGCGGTGACAACAGTTGTGAGTAGGTTTCTAGGCAACACAAGGCCATCCTGCCACTGTCCTTACTTCCCTACCACCCTCCTGTCAGGGAGAGCCATAGGGACCAGGAAGGAAGGGGAGAGGGGGTTTCTCCCCACTGGACTGAGATGAGTGTGTCTCCCCCACCCTGCCAGAGAGGAAGCCAGGATACACTGGACCAGGGCAATGGCGGAGACCTGACTTGGGGCCTGGGCACCGCCATCTGCTTCCTGACCACGAGGTGATACCACATGAAGCCCATCTCCCTCTGGAGCAGGGTCCCAGGCCCATCACTGCAAGTTCGGTGATAAGTACCCCTCCAGACCCTGCCCTTTGAGATCTGCACTCAGATAAATTTCCAAATGTGTTTCCCAACCCCCAACACCACCCAGGAAAACTTGCTCCTGCCCAGGGTGTGCAATCCAACAATTGCACACATCGACACCGACACCGAGGACAGGAGTGTGGAGCCTGTGGCTGGCCCAGCTGTCAATCAGCTGAGGACAGACTGCAACATGATGGCCTCAAGCAGCACTGACTCGTCTAGGACATTGGCTGGGACCACAGTGGCCCTGGAGCACTTGTGAATGCTCGGCAGCCTCGTGGTCCCGGAGCAGGGCCCAGCTCCAGGGCTGCTCAGAGCCAGGGCCATATTGCCTGGAGATGGAGTGGGGAGAGGGGTGGGTGGGGCCCCTGGTGGGGCCCCTGGTGGAGGGGCTTGGAGTTTGGAAGGAAACCAAAGGGAGTGTGGAGAGAGGGATAGGGCATAAAGCATGCCACGTGGAGAGGAAAGAGACTAGAAAGCAGCAGAGGTGGAAAACTCAGCCAACCTTGCGAGATGAGGGAGGTGAATGAGAGCAAGGTGGGGATAGGTGGACCCCCGCTGGGTATGTGTGTGTGTGACTTTTCAAAAGAAGCTGATAATCTGTTGTGTTTTTCTTTTTTGAGAAATGATTGATGTGACATGATATTAGTTTCACGTGTACAGTGTAATGATTCGTTATTTGTGAACCAATCGCCACCATAAGTCCCTCTTGATCCATCACCGCAAAGTTACAATTTGTTTTTTTCTTGTGATGAGAATGGGTTTTCATGTGAAATCGTTAATCACTGAAAAAACGCTGGCAACAAATGAAGCATTCTGATAGCACTGGGGAACTAACGCCCAGGAAGGCGGGAGAGCGCAGGGGGGGGGGAGGCAGGGGGAGGTGACAGGGATGGGGGGAGGGGGGAGGGGGCGCGACATTGGGTAGAGAGACTGCTGCCGGTTGCAGGCAGAAATAGAGGCAGGTTCAGCAGATGGGGCGGGAGAGAGAAAGACTGATGAATGGGTGCAGAGCATGGACAGATAAGTGAGGACCGAAAGGCCCAGACTGGGGGTGTGGGGTGAAGAGACAGCCTAGGGAACAGGTGAAGAGAGGTGAGAAGGTGAGACGCTTGATAAGGAGGTCCAGATGACACCCTGTGATAGATATTTGGCCAGAGAGGTGGAGAAATGACGAAGGTCCCTGCAGGCACGACAGGTGAGCAATGGGGGGAGGGGGCCATGGCGGAGTGGGGGTTGGGGGAGAGCCAGGGCGGCGGGAGACGCTGTGAATTCAGCGAGTCTCCTCCCTGTCCCCAACAGCACCTCTGCAGGAAGAGCCGCTGCTCTCTTGTGTCTTCTGTGCGCGTGCGCGTGCGCGAGGGAGTGCGCGTGCACCGGTGTGTTAAGCCCTGGCTCTACTTTTGAGAGATGTGTCAGTAGCACTCTTATACTTAATGTATGTCTTTTTTAAAATTGAATTTAATTTTTAAAGACTATTCATTTCTAGAGAGGAGAGAGAGAGAGAAAGGGGGGAGGAGCAAAAAGCATCATTTCCCATATGTGCCTTGACTGGGCAAGCCCAGGGTTTTGAACTGGTGACCTCAATGTTTCAGGTTGACGCTTTATCCACTGCACCACCATAGGTCAGGCTATATACCTAATGTCTTAACTCTGCTGATCCCTCCAATAGCACAGGAGACCTCCTGGGAGCCCTCTGACTTGGGCAGGTGGGAGGATTAGCCTCTGGGTGGGAGTAAGGGCTGCTACGGAGGTCCGAGGTCCGAAGGGCTGGATGCCCCTCCAGCTCACACGTATGCCCCTCACACTGGGTTCTGTGATTGTATTTGCAGCACGTGCCTCTTGCTTTGTGTACCTTTATGAGTGTGAGGACCCAAGTCCACCTGTTCAGCCAGTGCCTGTCCCCATGAGGTACTACTGCCTTTGTCACTCTCCTCCAGGTCTGGGTGTGAGAGGCTGTGTGTGTCTCCGTGTGTGCACTAAACTCCAGGTCTTTCTGTCAGCCTCTGGGTGACTCTGGGCACCACAGCCACATTGTGTGACTGGATCTCTGATTCTACATCTGGGTCTCTGGCTACCAGTGAATGACTGAGTGTGTGTGTGTGTGTGTGTGTGTGTGTGTGTGTGTGTGTGCCCACACCTCTGCTGACATGTACCTCTGTGTCTCTCATACACCCGCACCCTCTGCCTATGGCTGACCAGGTCCCTCATACAAGCACACACTGTGTCCCCCCCTTCACCTCGACTGGCCAGTGCTCCCTGGCTCCTTCTGGCCAGCACCCTGGGTCTGTCCCACCCTCCCTGTGTCCCTGCCTCGCCTGCTCATCCTGACTTCTCTGTGTGTGTGTATGATGTTACCCTGTGTCCCTGACTCTCCCTTTCTTTTGGAAATTGAGTAACTCTGTGTATGTCTGGTTCACTAATTGTGTGTGTGTGTGTGGGGGGGTCCCCTCTCCCTCCCACTGTGACTCCAGCTCTCTGATCCCACGTTCCTGGCTCCCTCAGTCTCCGTGTACATTTGGATAATCAGGTGGCTAGGGTGAGAGGAGACCCAGGGAAGAGCAGGAGCATGGTGGGAAGAGGAAGAGGAGGCCGTGAGATGCAGATTAGAAAAAGCGAGGAGACTGAAGATGTACGGGGAAGAGGGAGGGGCTGATCCTGGCCTTGGTCCTGGCGGTGGAGAGCGTTTTGGGGAGGGGTTGGGAGAGGATGCTGCCGGCTGCCTGGACCGGGAGGGAAGCGACTCTGGCTACTCCCAGCTGCCGCTGGAGCCCGAGTTCCTGTCTGGCGGCTGCGCGGCCGGGACTTAAGATGTGAGGCGCATAGCAATGGGGCGCTGCGGAGGCTCGACTGCAGCTCCCAGCTGGGGAGGGGGCAGGGAGAGGACTGAGGGGCAGTCCTGAGGCTCCCTCCCCCACCCCTCCCCTAGCTGGGCTCTCCCCAGGGGTTTCCCCACCCTAAGAAAGTGTCCTTAGGAGAGCGGGAAGGAGGCCGCAGGGAGCAGGGCCGGAGAAGGGGAGGGTGCTCCGGACCGGCAGCAGAGGTGGGGGTGGGGAGGAAAGGGTCCAGGTGGGAGTGGCAGGGAGAAAGGGCCCTACAGGCAGCGGGGATCAGACCCTGGAGAGAGAGTCGCCGAGCTCCTGGCCCGACAGGAGCTCAGGGAGAGGGGTCTTGAGAACGTGGGCGGAACCCTGGATAGAGCCCCAGCCTCAGGCTCGCGGGGCCGATGGGGAGTTGGAAAGAGCTGAGGGTTGGAGGAGAGGTTCCGGGAAAGAGGACCCTCGTACTGGGGGGTCTGGGATTGGGGACCCAAGGGTGAGAAGATAGGGACAGGGGCTCTACGTGAAGAAAGGTCATTGAAGGAGGTCCCAGACAGAGATGGGTCTGAGAGAAGGAGGCCGGGTGTGCTAGGAGAGAGAGGCTGAAGTTGGGGTCTCCTGGAGAGATGGTCAAGAGAAAGAGGAGGAGGCATGGAGGGGGGTGAGTCAGAGATGGTGGGGATGAGGGGATCCTGACAGGAAGCTGAGGTGCAGTCAGAAGTCCTAGAAAAGCAGGTGTGAGGGTGGGAAGGCTCTGGAGGGCAGCAAAAGGGGGGAGGGGAGGTCCCCAAGAGGAGAGGCTAGGACGGTAGGAGGAAGGTGGTGGTCCCAGAGAGACACGTGCCCAAGGATAGAAGGCCCCGGAGCAGAATGGGGTCAAGGAAGGGGGTCTTGGGAAGAAGGAGGGACAGGGGTTTCGTTGCTCACCGGCAGCAGTAGGGGGGGTGCCCAGAGAGAGAAGGACTAAAGATTGGGGAGGGGGCTGTCTCGCTCTCTAGGCACCCCCTCCGTCTTTCCCATTCTCACTTCCCAAACTCCCCGGTTCTCCCCGGTTGCCACGGCAACCGCTCCTGCCAGGCGCGGTCACCAAGGAAACCCCGTGCCCGCCTCTACCCCCTTACCCATCACTGGCGTGCCCCTCCACCCCAAGCAGCAGCGGAGTGGAGGGTGGGAGGGGCAATGGGGGGAAAGAACCCGGACTCCGGCCCCAGATAAGGGGGTTCAGACCTACACTCGCGAGCCCCCCCACCCCAAGCCTACATCCTCAGCCCCACAGCTGGATACGCAGAGGCCGCGGGACGTGCACCCCCACCCCTGCCTGTCCCCATGCAGCAGCGACCCCCCAACACAGAATATGCCTGGCCTGGAGAACCCCCACCTAGCTACCTCCCCCACCCGCTACGGCTCTCCATCAGACCCCTCCTACTGTCCTCTGCCGCTGCCCCCCCATTCCGGAGGAGGCCTAAGACCACTGTCCCCGAATTAAAGAATGCCCCCCACATGCACCCCACGGTTCCGCCTCCCGCCCTCTCTCGGCAACCTTTGGCATCTACTCACAGCGAGGAAAGGGGCTCCTTCCGGGGGGCAGCATGCCCGGCCCGCGGGGGGAGGACCCCCCCAATGAGGCACCGGAACGTGGGGTACGAGGCCCGCTGCGGGGAGGCGCGGGGGGCGGGGCTGCGGCCGGCCGGGGTCTCGGGCGTTCTCCCCCTTCCCCGCTCCGCGATGGGGAGGGGGCTTCAGCAGCTGCAGCGGCGGAGATGGGGGGGCCCGCTCTATCTTCTCGCCTGCCCTCCCGCTGGCCGCCGGCCCTGCGCCCTCGCCCGCCTTCCTTCTTGCCTTCCTTCTTGCCTTTCTTTCTTTCCTTCTTTCTTTCCTTGCTTCCTTCCTTCCAGCCTTCCCTCCTTCCTTCACCCCCTCCGCGGGCCACCGGCGCCGCTCTCCCCCCACCCCACCCCCCCCAGGCCCCGGCCCCGGCCCCGGCCCCCGCCTGGGACGGTGCGGCAGCGACCGAGAGCGGCCGAGAGCGGCGGAGACGGGAGCGGAATACTGATGATGGAGGGGGAGCGGGAGGGAGGGAAGGGAGGGAAAGGCTGTCGGGGAAGGAAAGGAGGGGGGAGAGCAGAGAGGGGAGGGAAGGCCGAGAGGGAAGGGAAGGCCGAGAGGAAAGGGGGAGAGGAAGAAGGGGGGGGAAAGGGGAGGGAGAAAAAAGGATAGGATGGGTGAGGGAGGGAAGGGGGAGGAATGAGAGTGAGGGGGGGAGAAGAGAGGGAGGATGGGGAGACAGGGGGAGGGTGGGAGAGATAAAGAGGGAGGAAGGAAAAGGGGAAGGAAGAAAGAAGAAGGAAGGGGAAAAGGAAAGAGAGAAGGAGAGGGAGGGAGAAGAGAAGTGGGGAGAGAGGGCCCTGGAGGAGAAAGAGGTAGTAAGTCCACCTGTGTAAACACAGGCGGTGGATGGTGAATGGCTGAGGTGAGGGAAGGGTGATAGGGTCAGAGAGACAGGATGGAGGGAAGGATAGAGGTGGTCAGCTGGGCAGGCCCAGGAGCTGCAAGCAGAGAAAGGAGAAGGGAGCTAAGGCTCTGGAGAGGCCTGGACAAAAGAGGAAGGCAAAACTTTGGGGTGATAGGGAGGGAAGAGGAAGAGGGGTGGAGCAGGGGGAGGGCCTAAAGGATGAAAATCCCGTCCTGGGCTCTGGACTGGGTTGAAGGAGCTAGAAGAGGTGGGTCCCTGGCTGGGAGCCCAAGGCCCAGGCCTGTAAGGTGGAGGCGCCCCAGGAGGGGGCAGAGGACCAGGTCCCATAGCATCACGCCCCCTATTCTCTCACCTCCCCCAGGTGTTGGCGAGGGTGTGGAGACACATTTAGAACTGTGAAGCTAGAATAGCACCTTGGGTGCAGGGCAGGGGTAGGAGGATGCAGAGGTCTCCAAGAGAGAGGTCACCTGGCCTCCCCCCTGTCTCAACAACTCCCCTTGTCCACTATCCCCAAAAGCTTGAGCGCCACCAACGGGATGCTCAAGGAATTAGGGGGCAGGAATTCAGGGACAGAGAAACCCAGAAGCATGCTGAAAGGAGGCAGCCCCTGTCCAGGGCACTGAATCTCCTCCCAGGTTCTGAAATTAGGGCAGAAATTCCTCTCCTCCTTGTCCCCTCAAAAAGTGGGCTACTAACCATGGACAGGGAGGAGAGAGGAAAGATAACAATTCCAAAAGGCTGACCCTCCCTATGGCCCTTGTCATTCTTCGAGACCCAGGGTGGGGGAAGGTGGCCCCTCCACCCAGCAGAAATGGGGCAAAGCAGAGGCTGTCTGGGGAGTGAGGGGGCTGGAATGCAGGGAGGGAAAGTGGGCCAGACAGACCTTTGTAATGAGCCACAGCTGGAGGCAGACCAGGGACATTGTGAGGTCGTGTTTGGGTGCATAAAAAGCAGCTGTAGGTGGGGGTTGGTGAACCCAGAGATCTGAGAGCTATAGAGAGGGGAAACTGAGGAAAAGAGAGACAGGTGAGGGCCAGAGAGCAACAGGTGGGTTGTGGAGCTTTGGGTTCCCACCTGGGTGCTGCTAAAATCCAGTTTAGGAGACTGGAGGAGCAAACGTGTGGGCACCCGGAGTGCAGCAGAGCGCGGACACACCCAAGGTCAATGGCAGCACTGATAAAACAATAATAATAAGAGCAGCTGGCGTGTCCTGTGTTCTTGCTGCAGTCAGATGCTGTGCTGAGCGCTTCAGGAACACCTCATTTATTCCTTATAACCACATTAAACTTGACTCTTAGGGATGTGGGCCCCAGTGGGCACTGGCAGAGCAGGGTCTGGAGGCTGTTACTGTGCCTAGAGTTAACCCTTTAGTTGTGGGGAGAGGCCGGAGCAGGGAAGTAAGGAAGAATTTCAATATCTCAGCAACCCGTGAGGCCTCCTGAGCTGCGTCTTAAGCACTGTCTGTGGGAGGGGACCACCCCTGTGTGACTGAAGGAGAAAGGAGTCATCACCCACCGCCAGTGTTCACGGAGGGCTAAATCCATCCCAGGCACTGTTGGGGACCCTGAGAATCATCTGGGGACCAGGACAGAGTGGTCTCTGCTGCCCTGGAGGTGGCCTTCTAGGATAGGTAACCTGAGGATCTATCTCAGAGAAATAAAAGAGAGGCCTAGGGAGGACAGGGGCTGGTGGGGCCATGGGGCAGCAGAGGCTTGTGAGGCCATGGGGCGACAGACTTGAGGTGATCAAGGAGGTCTTCCTGAAGAAAGTGGCTTTTAAGATGAGACCTAAATGATGAGAAAGAAGCAGCCATGTGGGTGTGCGGGGAAGAGTCCCCAGGCAGAGAAATATGGGGAGCAGAAGCCCCAAGCATGGCCTACTAGGGAGAGGAACTAAAAGCAGAAGGTATGGAGAGACTGGGGGAGTGGAGAGAGAGGGGGACAGAGCCCTGGGTTTAGCTCAAACACAAAACCAAGCCTCAGTGCTATTCTCTGTCGCCTAAACGTTGCCCTAAAGCTGAACTCAAGCAGCAGTCCTAAACCCTGAGCCCCATTTTTCACTCACATTTTCAACATCGACAGGGGGCTTATATGCACCAGGAAGGAACTGTGTTACCTGAGAAGAAGTGCCGGTGACCCAGGCACCCCCATGGTAATGGAGACTCAAAAGGTATGCTTACATCTCAAAAAACCTAAAGGAAATGATAGATTTCCTCTGTGATGGTGTCTCAGAGGTTAAACTAAACATCACATTTCTTTACTTCAAGCTGTAAAAAAAAAAGTGGTTTTTTTTTTTAAACCTACTTCATGTTTTAACTGCTTGATCAGAAGTTCTGATGGGCAGTTAGGTATACCTTTGATAAATAAAATATAGGGGGGAAAGGAAGAAAAATTCTACTTAATGAAGTTTGGTTTGCTCAGAAAATTCTTTCAAGGTGGGACCTCACATTGCTCATATATGTTGTTCGATATGCGTACACTGAGCAACTGTGAGCCTGCCCCTCCGCTGGGTCTGTCACTGTTGGCCAAGAGGTCAAGGAAGGGGCGAACTTCACAGTAGGTATTAAGCTAGCCCCTAGACCCGTGATGGCGAACCTATGACACGCGTGTCAGCACTGACACACATAGCCATTTTCTATGACACGCGGCCGCATACCAGAGAAGTATGGGGCCGCATGCCGAGAAGGACATTTCATCCTTGGCTCCTACACGGCCAGGTGCAGTAGCCGAGGATAAAACATTTGCTGTAGTGTAGACACTCTGTGCGGGAGGTCTGTAGGCCAAAACAACAGAACTTTGGCACAGAGCGTCTAGTTCTGGGACTTCTGGTCAGGCCATTTTTCTCAAAGTGACACACCACCCGAGTTATGCTCAGTTTTTTGGCGAATTTTGACACACCCATCACTGCCATAGGGGTTCCAAGACTAGGTCATAAAAGAGATGCGGTTTCTTCTTTACTTGCTGGGATATTTGCTCTTGAGCCTTTGGTGGCTATATAAGCCAACTGATGGCCCTAAGGTTGCCATGCTGGGAGAAAGCTCAACTAACCCAAGTAGAGAGGCCCCGACACCGAAGAGGGACAGAGACTGGGCCAGCACACAGCTGCTTTCCTGTGTTATAGCTCTAGCCACTGTCTCACTGAATTGTTAGAGACCCAGAGCCAGAACTGCCCAGTGGGGTCCTTCTCAAATTCTTGACTCATGGAAACATGAACTAATATTAAGCTGATTTGGTTGTTTTAAGCCATTAAGTGTCAGGGGTGATTTGTTACACAGGAATAGATAAGTACAGCAGTCAGCAACACAGAACAAGAGCACTTTGGTTCCTTACTGGCTAGGACGATCTCAAATCACCTGCTTCTGTCAGTGGTTGAAAATTTGGCTGAAATAAGCATGTGCCCCACCCTGGTCTCGGTTTCTAGATATTATGCCTCCACGAAGGAACTAGACTCCTTGGAAAAGTAACTGCTTCCAGGTTTTGGGCAGGGCAAATACAAAGAAAGCCTGGGACACCTTTTGTGACAAAAAGGCAAGGAAGTACTCCAAGACTAATGGGGCATCACATGAGAAGGACACAGGAGAGAGCTTGAAGGGGCTCCTACTGGCAAAATTTGAGATGATTTGAGCAACAAAAGGAATGACTGTTATGATGGCAACATGTTTTGTGTGTAACACATATACATATACATATATATGTATGCATATGTGTGTACATACATATATACATCATATATAGGTATGATGATATACATATATAATAGAATGATAATCACCATTTTGAATCCCCAAATTCATTTCTGCAAGAATATTCACATGCGGCTAAGAGCTTACCCTAGAGCCCTTATGGCCAACCTATGACACGTGTGTCAGCACTGACACGCATAGCCATTTTCAATGACACGCGGCCGCACACCAGAGAAGTATGGGGCTGCATGCCGAGAAGGACGTTTCATCCTCGGCTCCTGCACGGCCAGGTGCAGTAGCCGAGGATAAAACATTATTGTAGTGTAGACTCTGTGCCGGAGGTCTGTAGGCCAGAACATTTTTGTTATTTAAACTATAAATATCGCAAAATTATGTTTTTTTTCTCGAAGTGACACACCACCTGAATTATGCTCAGTTTTTTTGGTGAACTTTGACACACCAAGCTCAAAAGATTGCCCATCACTGCCCTAGAGATTACTCTCATACCTTTAAAATGGAAAGATACAGTTGTCATCCATTAACAAAGTGACAAAACTTAGCATCGTTAACTGTGGGACAACCTGACATGTGCCTCCTATGAGATGCCATAAGAAAAACACAGCATCAGTTATGAAGTTTTCTTGCCACAGATGTTTAAATAGAATCACATTAAGTCTTAAGAGCCCTGTTTCCCAGACCGTATGCCGAGGCACCCTGGGAGAAGTGCAGCACATTTACAGGAGCCACAGCCATGCTGTGCGGCTTTGCTTAACAACCAGCTCTGGGAAACGGTAGTAACCGAGCACTGTGACATCAGTGTTTGGTTGACAAGAGCATCTTCTTTCTCAGAAAGCCAGGACTGGCTGCCTCCAGCACACAGCTGGTTACATGATATTTAACATTTTCAAGTGAACAGTAACATTTGATAACTACTAGACACCAGCTTCAGCATTAGATTTGCACTACATTTTGGGGGAAGGTATATCCTTGTGAAGCTGGGTATTTTAATTAAAAGCAAGCATTGCCCCTGAAAATGTTTGTGGACCAGGACAGGAAGGTGTTTGTGTCCGATCTGATTCTGAAGTCCAAGAGGGTGGGTAGTGCCAAACAGGTGCACACATCCCATTAGTAGGTAGCGTTAATTAAGAATGCAATAATATCTATATCATCTATATCTATATATCCTTTTTGTGATAGAGACAGAGAGAGGGGCTGATAGGGATAGACAGACAGGAAGAGAGAGAGATGAGAAGTATCAAGTCTTCATTGCAGCTCCTTAGTTGTTCGTTGATTGCATTCTCATATATGCCTAGACTGGGGAGGGAGCTCCAGCAGAGCGAGTGACCCCTTGCTCAAGCCAGCAAGCTTGGGGTCAAGCCAGTGACTATGGAGTCATGTCTCTGATCCCGTGCTCAAGCCAGCAACTTCAGGGTTTCAAACCTGGGTCCTCTGTGTCCCAGTCCGATGCTCTATCCAGTGTGCCACCGCCTGGTTAGGATGCAATAAAATATTTTTCTTTCAAGTTCTGCACATTACTTTTTTACCTGGTATTAAGTTGTTAGGACATAAATACTTCTTAAGTTGTACAGATCTAATCACTTAATAAATGGACCATTAGGTATTTCTTCTGGGCTTCATTACACCATGAAACAATGAGGGAGATGTAAGAGGTGCCATGCAGTGAGAATGCCTGGGAACCTCTGCTCCAGACCTAGAGTTCTATCAGAAAACAAGATAGAGGATGCCTGACCTGTGGTGGCGCAGTGGATAAAGCGTCGACCTGGGAACACTGAGGTCGCCAGTTCAAAACCCTGCACTGGTCTGGTCAAGGCACATATGGGAGTTGATGCTTCTAGCTCCTCCCCCCTTTCTCTCTCTCTCTCTCTCTCTCTCTCTCTCTCTCTCTCTCTCTCTCTCGTGTGTGTCTCCTCTCTAAAATGAATAAAATAAAAATTTAAAAAATTTTTGGAAAAAATAAAAAAACAAGATAGAGGAACAAGTTCAAAGACACCATGAAGGCCCTGGCTGAGTGGTTCAGTTGGTAAGAGCGTCATCCCGATACCACAAGGTTACAGGTTCACTCCCCAGTCAGGACACATACAGGAATCAACCAATGAATGAATAAATAAGTGGAATAAATCGATGATTCTCACTCTCTCTCCCCCTCTCTCTTTCTCAAAATAAATTAACAACAACAACAACAATAATAGAAAAGACACCATGAAGAAACAATCAGACAAATTTGGAATGTGGGGCATTCTGCAAGATAATCAGCCCGTCTCTTCAAAAAGTCAGTATCATGGGCTTGGCAGAGTTGATGGAGCATTGACCTGGAACCCCGAGCTTGCCTGGTCAGGCATATATGGGAGTTGATGCTTCTGGTTCTTCCCCCTTCTCTCTCTCTCTCTCTCTCTCTCTCTCTCTCTCTCTCTCTCTCCCTCTCTAAAATGAGTAAGTAAAATCTTTAAAGAAAAAAGTCAGTATTATAGGGGAGAAAGGAAAGGTTAGAGTGGTTTACTCTGGGCTAAAAGAGATTAAAGAGTTATAACTACCGCCTGACCAGGCGGTGGCGCAGTGGATGGAGCGTTGGACTGGGATGCGGAAGAAAAGACCCAGGTTTGAGACCCCAAGCTCGCCAGCTTGAGCGTGGGCCCATCTGGCTTGAGCAAAAGCTCACCAGCTTGGACCCAAGGTCACTGGCTTCAGCAAGGGGTGGCTCGGTCTGCTGAAGGCCCGCGGTCAAGGCACATGTGAGAAAGCAATCAATGAACAACTAAGGTGTTGTGACGGCAACGAAAAACTAATGATTGATGCTTCTTACCTCTCTTCGTTCCTGTCTGTCTGTTCCTATCTATCCCTCTTTCTCTCTCTGTCCCTGTAAAATAAATAAATAAATTAATTAATTAAAAAAAAGAAAAAGAGTTATAACAACCACATGCAATGCTTGATCCTTGTTTGGCTCCTGGTTTGAACTTTTGTGTGTGTGTGGGAGAGAAAGAGTCAGAGAGATGGACAGACAGATAGGAAATGAGAGAGATGAGAAACATCAATTCTGAGCCAGCAACCTTGGGCTCAAGCTGGTGAGCCTTGCTCAAACCAGATGAGCTTGCACTCAAGCTGGCGACCTCGGGGTCTCGAACCTGGGTCCTCCACATCCCAGTCCGATGCTCTATCCACTGCACCACCGCCTGGTCAAGCTGAACTTTTTAAAAATATATATAAACCCTAAAAGACAGTCTGTGAGCAATTGGAGAAACTGTGAAGTTGGGCTTGATTTAGGAACATTAGGGAATTAATGTTAATTTTCTTAGATGTGATGGTAATAGGATATTGTGAATACGTAAGAGAATGTCCTTATTTTTAGGAGAGTCATGCTGAAGTAGTCATATCTGCAATTTTCAAATAATTCAGCATTTGAAATGTTAATAATTGTTGAATTGACATGGTGGGTATATGGATGCTCACTAAATTTTCTTTCCAATTTTCTGTATATTTGACAGTTTTTCAGAAAAAAATTGGGGGAGGAGGGGCATAGGCTGATAGAAATAAAGTTTAGGACAGGTTGTCACTTGCAACGAAGCCCTCCCTCTCCTGCATAAACAATTTCCCCCTCTCTGCCTCAGCACTAAGGTTGGTCTGGTAGCTCTCATCTTTAAAAAAATCACTCAGCTCCCCTGCAGCTCAGCCCAGTCTTTGTCCTTTACAGCAAAACTTCTGAAACAGTTGAAAGGGTCGGTAGCTCCATGTCCTCACGCCCTACTCTCTCTTTTTCTCCCCCCACCCAAGTGAGAAGCAGG
Organism: Rhynchonycteris naso; assembly: GCA_037038555.1. Classification (NCBI taxonomy): domain Eukaryota; kingdom Metazoa; phylum Chordata; class Mammalia; order Chiroptera; family Emballonuridae; genus Rhynchonycteris; species Rhynchonycteris naso. Next base: position 247,269,404 of record CM072997.1, on the reverse strand, counting down.
GTTGGGGAGGCAGACAGACTCCTGCATGCACCCCACTGGGATCCACTGGGCATGCCCACTAGGGGTGATGCTCTGCTCCTCTGGGGCCTTCCTCCTCTGCAATGGGAGCCATTCCAGCGCCTGAGGCAGAGGCCATGGATGTGTCCTTAGCACCCGAGGCCAACTTTGCTCCAGTGGAGCCTTGGCTGCAGGAGGGGAAGAGAGAGAGAGAGAGAGAGGAAGGAGAGGGGGAAAGGTGGAGAGGCAGATAGGCGCTTCTCCTGTGTGCTCTTACCGGGAATTGAACCCAAGACAAACACACTCCTGGCTGACGCTCTACCTCTGAGCCAACCAGCTAGGGCCCTATCTCTCTTCAAACACCTGCCATGCTTCTGCCCCTTGCTCCTTAAGCTGCTCTGGTCAAGGTGACCAGTGACCTCCACATGGCAAAACCAGGGGCCACGTCTCTCCCCCATCCTGCTCATCCCCTAGTGACACTTGACACAGCCCCCCTCCCTCCAGCCAACCATTTCTTCTCTGGGCTTTGCTGAATCCAAACCCTCCCTGGTTTCCTTCTCCCTCCCTAGGATTTGTTGGCTTCTCCACCTTCGCTGGGCCTCTCCACGTGGGAAGAGAGCGCAAGGGCCAGGCCAACTTTGTGCTTTGCCCTCTCCACCGAGGTGACCCCACCTAGTTCCCTGGTTTTAAACCCACAGTCAGCTGATTACTCCCCAGTGGGTCTCCAGGCCCGACCTCTGCATCAACCTCTCCGTCTGCCCACAAAGGGCGACTTGACATCTCCACATCTCAAAGGCAACATGTCCCAAACGGAGCTCTCGATCCCCACCCCCACGCACCTGTGTAGTCTCCAGTCTCCCATTCTCTCAGCAAACTGGACCACCCACCCTTTTGTTGCTGAGGAAAGAATGTAGAAATTGTTCTCCATGGTACTTTTTTCCTCACCCTTAAATCCAACCCAACATCCAGTCCTGTGGCTCTACCTATAAAATGTATTGCAAACAGTCCTTTCTTTCTATCTGTTCTGCCACCACAGTAGACAAAGCCACCATCCCCTCTCCCATGGCTGACTCCCATGACTCGCTGCCACACCTGCCTCTCAACAGCAGGCAGAGTCAGATCATACTCTTCATCTGACGACATTCTGAAGACTATTTTGAGTTAAATCTGCACTCCTTAGCTCTGGCCAGTTGGCTCAGTGGTAGAGCGTCGGCCCATTGTGTGGATGTCCCTGGTTTGATTTCTCCATCAGGGCACACAGGAGAAGCAACCATCTGCTTCTCCACCCTTTTCCCTCCCCTTCTCTTCCCTCCCTTCTCTTCCTCTCCTGAAGTCATGGCTCAATTGGTTAGAACTAATCAGCCCTGGGCGCTGAGGATGGCCCTTTGGAACCTCAACCTCAGGCACTAAAAATAGCTCAGTTGGGAGCATGATCCAGGATGGGCAGAGAATCTGCCCTAGACAGGGGTTGTTGGGTGGATCCTGGTCAGAGTGCATGCGGGAGTCTGTCTCTCTGTCTCCCCTCCCCTTCTTTCACTTGGAAAAGAAGAAAAAAAATCTGCATTAATTATGGTGGCCTCTGAGATTTTGCATGGTCTGGGCCTGATACCCCTCCACTCTCATCTCCTGCCCCTCTCCCCTTCACTCACTACACTCTAGCTCCTTCTACTGGAGTGAACCAATTCCTACCTCAGGACCTTTGCACCAGCTACTCTCTGCTTGAAACATTCTTTCCCCAGATTTTCACTTGGCTGGCTCCCTCTAGTTTTCAGGTGTCAGTTTAAATCTTGCACCCTCAAAGGGACCTTCTTTGTCTAATTTATTAAAAGTCACCCTTCTACCCACTCCTGGTCACTCTCTATCTCACTCCTCTGTTATTTTTCCTTCACAGCCTTTATCCATAATTGACATCTTATGTGTGTGCCTACTATTCACTGGCTGTCTTCTCTCACTAGAAGGCAAACTCCTTGAGAAGAGAGACCCGGTCGCAGTGATTACTACATCCCCAGTGTCTAGAAAGTGTCAGGAAAATTATGTATTGTCATTCAATTTACTGAATACCACACACAATCCATTCATCTTCTACATACTTCAGCTGTTCTTTTTTCTTTTTTTTACAGAGACAGAGAGAGAGAGAGAGAGTCAGAGAGAGGGATAGATAGAGACAGGCAGACAGGAACAGAGAGAGGTGAGAAGCACCAATCATTAGTTTTTCATTGCCATTGCGACACATTAGTTGTTCATTGATTGCTTTCTCACATGTGCCTTGACCACGAGCCTTCAGCAGACCGAGCAACCCCTTGCTGGAGCCAGCGACCTTGGGTCCAAGCTGGCGAGCTCTTTGCTCAAGCCAGATGGGCTCGCGCTCAAGGTGGTGACCTCAGGGTCTCGAACGTGGGTCTTCCGCATCCCAGTCCAATGCTCTATCCACTGTGCCACTGCCTGGTCAGGCCTGCTGTTCTTTTTGAAACAAAATCATCACTCAGTATACAGCAAACATTAACTGGTTTTGTTGTGTCTACTCTGCATTAAATAGGCACTCACGTTATCTAACCCTCCCAACGATCCTGCCAGAAAGGAGCTGCTACCCTCCCCATTTTACAGAAAAGACTCAAGTTCAGAGAATGTAAACGAGTAGGAGAGTATGAGACCATAAGAACACAAGTTAGATTTGTCTCCCAAACCTGCTCTATTTGACTCCAAAGTACGTGTTCCTTCTGCGCTGCTGTACTGATTGGGACATCTCTGAATCACAGGGTTTGTTTTTTTAATTATAAGTATAATACAGACGGCCCCTGACCTTCAATGATCTGACTTACAGTTTTGGACTTTATGATGCTGCAAAAGCAATATGCATTCAGCAGAAACTGTGCTTGGAATTTTGGTCTTTTCCCAGGCTGACGGTGTGCAGTGGGGTTCTCCCCCGTGATGCTGAGCACTGGCTGCGAGTGCAGCCTCCACGCAGCAGCCCGATCACGGGAGTAAACAACCGCACTCCGCGGTGAACTGTGTTGTCAGCATTTCCGGGATCTTGTGTTTTATGTTTTCACATCCCATCATGTCTACAAGCGTCCAATGGCATCTCTTGCTTCTGGTAAAACGACAAAGGTGACCATAGAGGACTTGCGACGGGGTTACATCCTGATAATGTTAAGTGAGCACGTTCGAGGTCAGTGTGGCTAAGCCAGGATGTGTGGTAGGTTAGGAGTGTTAGATGCATTAAAAAACATTTTTTTAGAGAGTGTTGAGAAAGAGGGGGGAGAAGTGGGAAGCGTCAACTGTAGTAGGTATGTGGCAAGCCCAGGGTTTCAAATCGGCGACCTCAGTGTTCCAAGTCAACACTTTATCCACTGCACCACCGCAGGTCAGGCTGGATACACTCTTGATTTACAGTATTTTAAACTTACAATGGTTTTTATCGGATGCAACCCCATCACAAACTAAGGAGCATCTGTACATTGGGAAGTCCTGCTTATAGCCATACTGGGCCCTCCTGAGACGAACTAGTAACTCTGAACAGAATACACCAGGCCACGTTTTCAGGCACTAAACCAGTGGTTCTTAACCTGGGTTCTATCGAATCCTAGGGGTTCAATGAGTCAGTCTCAGGGGTTCGGAGAAACCTCTGCCACGGAGACCAGAATAAAGTAATACCGTAATTTGTTGTGAGTTCATGCACTTTGTTGATTTTGTTCTTTGAGCAAGGTGATGTTCATGCACGGCTCATTTTGTGCACCAGTAAGAAAACATACCTATGTCTTGAATTTGGGGGAAAAAATCTTATTTTCTTTATCACTAAAGAAGGGTTCTGTGAATGTGCATATGAAACTGGTGGGTTCGGTACTTCAAAAAAGGTTAAGAACCACTGCACTAAACAAATACGAAGAGAACTGAGTTCCTATAACCTATCTTATAGCCCAGGAATTTCACTCTTAGGTATTTACCTGGGAGAAACAAAAACATGTGTCTACACAGTCCACACAAGACTTTGGTGAGACTGTTTGGAGCATCTTTATTAATAATAACATACAACTTGAAATAACTCCAACTTTTATCAACAATGGAATTCATAAGCCAATTGCAGTGTATTCTTAACAGAGAGTATTTTAAAAATACAGTCTTTAAAAAGAAAGTATAGGGAAGCATTTTCGTGTACTTGGAGCAGAAAAGATTTCTCAGGTAAGACCAGAGTTAGCCATGAAAGAAAAATAAATGAGCCTGACCTGTGGTGGCGCAGTGGAGAAAGCATCGACCTAAAACGCTGAAACTGCAGGTTCAAAACCTTGGCTTGCCTGGTCAAGGCACAAATGGGAGTTGATGCTTACTGCTCTCCCTATCACCCTTCTCTTTCCTCCTTAAAATGAATTTTAAAGAAATTTTAAAAATGATAAATTGATTCTGTTAAGAACTTCTGTCCATTACAAGACACCATGAAGAAAGTGAAAAGGCAAGCCAAAGACAGGAGTAGATTTTTGCCCAGAATCTTTAAAGAGTTCTTTCTAATCAATAAGGAAAAGTCAGACAAACCAACAGAAAGGCCAGCAGATTGTCACACTGCTGGTGGGAGTGTAGACGGCTATGACCACTCCAGAAAGCCGCCTTGTGGAGGCCACCAACGCTAACCATCTGCATACCCTGGGGCTCTTAGGTACGTGTCCACCAGAAATGCATTCAGGTGTACACCCACAGATACATAGAAGGACTTTCATAGTAGCACGGCACCCGTCATAATAGCCAACCCTACAACACAACCCAAATGTGCATCAACAATAGAATAAATGAGTAAATTGTGGTGTAGTCACATCTCACGAGCAAAGAGAGTAAATGACCTGCAGTCAGTGCAACAAAACGGATGAATCTGACATTGTATTGAACAACAAAAAAAAGACAATCACAGAAGAGGCAAAACTCAGTGCGGGATTTGAGGGTAGGATGGTGAACACCTGTGAGGGAGGGCGTGGCCGGAAGAGCCCTCGAAAGGGCTTCTGGGAAGCTGGGATGATCTCCGTCCAGGCCTGGCTGCTAACTGCAGGAGCGTGTTCACGTGATAGAAATTTACTGAGCTGGACACTTATAATTTGTGTAGTTTCCTCTGTGCTTATTATGTATTTTTTAGAAAAGTTTTACTTTTTGCCCTGACCGGTTAGCTCAGTTGGCTAAGAGTGTTGTCCTGAAATAACAACAACAAAGTTGCTGGTTCAATTCTCTGGTCAGGGCTCATACAGGAACAGCTTGAGATTCCTGTCTCTCTTTCCCTGACTCTCTGAAAAAAAGAGAGAGATTTTTTAAATTAATTTTTTTTAATTGATTTGGGAGAGGGAAAGGGAGGAGAGAGAGAAGCATCAACCCGGTGTTTCACTTAGTTGTTCCATTTAGTTGTGCACTCATTGGTTGCTTCTTATACGTGCCCTGGCTGGGGGTCAAACCTATGACCTCTGGTGCTCCAGGTTGATACTTTATCCACTGAACCACCTGTCCAGGGCCAAAGGTTTACTTGTTAAAGTAACTCATGAATGTATTAGTTTTGTGTTGCTGTTATGTCAAATGACCATAAATTTAGTAGCTTAAAACTACACAGGTTTAGCCTGATCTGTGGTGGCGCAGTGGATAAAGCGTCGACCTGGGAACACTGAGGTCGCCAGTTCAAAACCCTGCACTGGTCTGGTCAAGGCACATATGGGAGTTGATGCTTCCAGCTCCTCCCCCCTTTCTCTCTTTCTCTCTCTCTCTCACTCTGTGTCTCCTCTCTAAAATGAATAAATAAAAAGAAAATTAAAAAAAAATACTATTAAAAAACTACACAGGTTTAGTGTCTTAGAATTATGGAGGTCAGAAGTCCAAAGTCCGTCCCACTGACCTAAACCAAGGTGTTTTTTTTCTAGAGACTCTAAAAGGCCACCCACGTTTCTTGGCTGTAGCCACCCGTCACTCCGATGATGGGTGTTTCCACTGTCATATCATTTTCTCTGCCTCTGATCCTCCTCTCTCCCTCTTATAAGGACTCTTTCTCTGTTCCCCAGATAATCCAGGATAATCTTCCCATATTAAGACCCTTAATTTAGTCACATCCATAAACTCCCTTTTGCCATGTAAATCAACAGATTTTCAGGTTCCAGGGATTAGATGAAGGCAGAATAAACTGCTACAATGATCATGAAAGAACAGGTGGAAAACAGAAAAGTAGAAAAAAATTTCCATACTCTCACCTCCTGAATACAATCACTCCTGAACAGTTTGGTACATTTCTACTTGGTCTTTAAAAGCCTAGTTGCATTCATACGTCATAGAAAACATGTGCATTCTGCTGTTGTCATTAAGCATGACCTCACCCGAATTTCTATGCTGAGATGTATTCTTCAAAATGTCACTTTAAATGGCTGGGTAATATTCTATTGAGTTTGTTAACTTAACCATTTTCTTCTAATTGGATGCCCTAGTCATTTTATTAAAAAATAACTCATATAGTCCTAGCCAGCTTGCTCAGTTGGTTAAGAACATCATCCGAAAATGATAAGGTTGTAGGTTCGATCCCCAGTCAGGGCACATACAAGAAGCAACCAATAGCCTGACCTGTGGTGGTGCAGTGGATAAAGCGTCGACCTGGGAACACTGAGGTCGCCAGTTCAAAACCCTGCACTGGTCTGGTCAAGGCACATATGGGAGTTGATGCTTTCAGCTCCTCCCCCCCTTTCTCTCTCTCTCTCTCTCTTTCTCTCTCTCTCTCTGTTGTCTCCTCTCTAAAAATAAATAAATAAAAAGAAATTTAAAAAAAAAAAAAAAAGAAGCAACCAATAAATGAATGATTGGCTCTGGTCAGTTGGATCAGCTGTAGAGCGTCAGTCCAGTGTTTGGAAGTCCCAGGTTTGATTCCCGGTCAGGGCACACAGGAGAAGTGCCCATCTGCTTCTCCACCCTCCCCTCTCTCATTCCTCTCTATCTCTCTCTTCTCCTCCACAGCCAAGGCTCCATTGGAGCAAAGTTGGCCCAGGTACTGAGGATGGCTCTGTAGCCTCCACCTCAGGCGCTAGAATGGCTCTGGGTGCAACGGAGCAACACCCGGCAGAACATGGGCAGAACATCGCCCCATGGTGGGCATGCTGGGTGGATCCCAGTCGGGCACATGTGGGAGTCTGTCTGAATGCCTTCCTGCTTCTAACTTCAGAAAATAAAATAATAATAAAAAAATAAATGCATGACCGAGTGAAACATCAAATGAATGCTTCCCTTCTCCCTCCCCTTTATATCTAAAAATCAATCAATAAATATAAAAATTAAGCCTTGGCCAAATAGCTTGTTTGGGTGGAGTGTCGTCCCAGAGCAAGGAAGTTGCTGGTTCGATTCCCTCATCAGGGCGTACACAAGAGCAGCTCAATGTTCCTGTCTCTCTCCCTGACTCTCAAAAAACAAACAAACAAGCAAGTAAACAAACAGAAAACTTGTATAAGTGCATCATGGTGTACCTCTTTGTATATAAGTCTCTGCTTGGCTTTCAGGTAGATTCCCAGGCTTTAAGAGCATGAACATATTTTTTGCACTTGACATCCGTTGCCAAATTGCTTTCCAAAAGGGTGGCAGCAATTTATATTCCAATGCTGTACGAGCACGAAAGTCAGTTTTGCTGTGCTCTCACCAGCGTTCAGTAGAAACTGAAAACATTTGTTGCTCATTTGATGGGCAGAAAAAAACCCCACTGAGCTGCTTGAATGCTGTGCCCATAGGCTTAGTCAGAAGGGACCAAACAAAATGGTTAATGTGAAAATTGCTTTAGCTTTCTCTGCAGTGTTTTGTTAATGACCTGGTTGTTCAACTTCTAGGAGCTTACACTAAGGAAATAATCAGAGCGGTAGATGCAAATATGCACTTGATGTTATGTATGAGGGTACATAACATTTGTAATGGCCAATTTGAAAACAAATTCAATGTTAAAAAGTCATAGAGTAGGTGTGATCTTGGGGAAGTCACTGTAACGGTAGACTGTTGTTTTTATTTCTAATTACTCTTGCCTTATCTATTTCTTATTTATTCATTTGCTCATTCATTCATTTATTCATCTTATATATGGCTTAAGCTGTCTGTTGGCAGCTGGAGATGTAGTGATGGACAAAACAGCCAGGAACAAAAAGCTGCCCTTGTGAAGCTTATAATGATTATTGTTACCTCACAGAAGGATTTCTTCACCTCAGCTTTCCATCTTTTAAATTGGGGGAGTTGGCCTGACCAGGCGGTGGTGCAGTGGATAGAGCATCGGACTGGGATGCGGAAGACCCAGGTTCGAGACCCTGAGGTCACCAGCTTGAGTGTGGGCCCATCTGGCTTGAGCAAAAGCTCACCAGCGTGGACCCAAAGTCGCTGGCTCCAGCAAGGGGTTGCTCAGTCTGCTGAAGGCCCGCGGTCAAGGCACATGTGAGAAAGCAATCAATGAACAACTAAGGTGTCACAACGGCAACAAAAAACTAATAATTGATGCTTCTCATCTCTCTCCGTTCCTGTCTGTCTATCCCTATCTATCCCTCTTTCTGACTCTCTCTCTGTCCCTGTAAATAAATAAATAAATAAAAATAAAATGGGGGAGTTGAACAAACAAAAAGAAACAAAAAGCCAAGTGTACAGCTATACAGAACAAACTGGCAGTTGCCAGGGGTGGGTGGTGGTGGTGGTGAAGGAAGGCAACAGGTACAAATCTCCACTCAAAATAAATACATCCTGGGAATGGAAGGTACAGTAAGGCAGCTCTAGTTAATAATACTGTGTGGCATATTTGAGAGCTGCTAAGAGAATAGATCTTAAAAGTTCTCATCACAAGAAACAAATTCTGTGACTTTGGACGGTAACAGGTGTTACATAGGCTTATTGCAGTGACCATTTCTGAAAATACACAAATATGGAATCATTACATTGTACACATGAAACTAATGTAATGTTGTGTGTCAATTATATCTCAGTAAAAATAAATTCATTAAACATTAAAATATTTTTATTTGATTGATTTGAGAGAGAGAGAGAGGAACACCAATTCGTTGTTCCACTTTATTTATGCATTGGTTGATTCTTGTATGTGCCCTGACTGGGGATTGAACCCCCCAACCTTGGTATATCAAGACAATGTTCTAACTAACTGAGCTACTTGGTGAAAGCCAGAATAAATTCCTTTTAAAAATAAATGAGCCTGACCAGGTGGTGGCGCAGTGAATAGAATGTCAGACTGGGATGCAGAGGACCCAGGTTCGAGACCCCGTGGTTGCCAGCTTGAGCGCAAGCTCATCTGGCTTGAGCAAGGCTCACCAGCTTGAGCCCAAGGTCGCTGGTTCGAGCAAGTGGTCACTTGGTCTGCTGTAGCCCCACTCCCGCCGCCCCTCTGTCAAGGCACATATGAGAAATCATTCAATGAACAACTAAAGAACCACAATGAAGAATTGATGTTTCTCATCTCTCTCCCTTCCTGTTTGTCTGTTCCTCTCTATGATTCTCTCTGCCTCTGCCACAAAAATAAATAAATAAGTAGTCCTAAATGATTAACTAGACTGAGGACAAACTCCTAAAAAAAAAAAGACGGGGCTTTGGGCAACCATCGGTGCCCTTCCAAATCCAACTTCTAAGTCTCTAGTTAATCTGTTTGTTCTCCCCCTCGTTAGACTGAAATCTTTGTGCGGGAGTAGCAGGGCGATCCGCTGTCTTGTTGGCCTAGCATATAGGTGTTTCCTTCTCTTCGGGTGATGGCACCGTCATGTCCTCTGGGGACCCTCCCTGTCCTGCTTTCGTTGTATGCGATTCCGGGGGAGCTAACCCAGTCCTAGGCATTCAGAGAAGGTTCTTCTCCTGACCAATGAGAACCCATCTCGGAACCTTTTCTGGAGTTACCTTGATACTGGGCTTGGTTAGCTGGAAGCCATGAGACCCCCAGCGGCCTGTGACCACCTTGCTATGCACTGCCTGCTGCACAGATTCGGGCCGGCTGTGCCCGCACCAATTCTGCTCGCACTCTTCCTGCCCAACCTGACGTCCCACAAGCAGTGCTGTGCCAGGAGGGGACCAACAGGCTGCCTTTAGGAAATGTATGCACCCAGAGGAGGTGGCTTTTGTAATTTGTCCATCCCAGTGGCGGCTTCTCCTTCTCCTTCTCCTTCTTCTTCTCCTCCTTCTCCTTCTCCTTCTCTCTCTCCATCTCCCTCTCCCTTTCCCCCTCCCCTCCCTTTTCCCCTCCCCTCCCCCTCCCCCTCTCCTTCCTCCTCCTCCTCCTCCTCCTTCCTCTTATTCTCCTTTTTTTATTTGTTTTATCATTTTCCCTTAAGGCAGTTGATGACCATGCCATAGTAGAGGCTGCCTGCTAACGGAGGGAAGACAGAGGAAAGCAAACTGAATAAACAGAAAGAGGAGTTCCTGACAGGAATGTTTGCATGCCTGATCCTGCCATCCCTGATGTAGACTCTCTTCGTGATCTTTTCAGTTACACGAACCAAAAAATAGGCACTCGCTCCCATTCCTCTCCTCTTTCCTTCCTTCCTTCCTTCCCTCCTTCTTTCCTTCCTTCCTTCCTTCCTTCCTTCCTTCCTTCCTTCCTTCCTTCCTTCCTTCCTTCCTTCCTTCCTTCTTCCCTCCCTCCCTCCCTCCCTTCCTTCCTTCCTCCCTCCCTCCCTCCCTTCCTTCCTTCCTTCCTTCCTTCCTTCCTTCCTTCCTCCCTCCCTCCCTCTCTTCCTCCCTTCCTTTGCAACAGAGACAGAGAGAGAGACAGATAGGGACAGACAGACAGAAAGGGAGAGAGATGAGAAACATCAATTCTTCATGATGGCACCTTAGTTGTTCATTGATTGCTTTCTCATATGTGCCTTGACCAGGGGCTGGGGGGCGACTACAGCAGAGCAAGTGACCCCTTGTTCAAGCCAGTGACCTTGTATTCAAGCCAGCAACCTTTGAGCTCAAGCCAGAGACCATGGGGTCATGTCTATGATCCCATGCTCAAGCCAGCGACCCCATGCTTAAGCCTGTGAGCCTGCGCTCAAGCCAGATGAGCCCGTGTTCAAGCCGGGAACCTCAGGGTTTCAAACCCAGGTCCTCCACATCCCAGTCCGACACTCTATCCACTGCGCCACCACCTGGTCAGGCTCGCTCTTTTCTTTTTCCTTCCATCTTTCCTTTTTTCTTCCTTCCTTCCTTTCTTTTTTCCTTCTGTCCTTCCATCCTTCCTTCCTCTCTTTATTTCTCTTTCTTTCTTTTTTTCCATAAACCAGTTTCCAGTGGGGTTCTGTTGCTGCAGGTGCCCAGAACAGACTGGTCCCATGAAGGCCGCCTGTTAACTCTGTCTCCTCCCGCCACCCAGCACCCTCCCAGCTCCTCCTTGTGGGCTGCTGGGTTACTTAGCCCTGAAACGAATGGGTTGAATCAGCAGTGCCTCTAATTTGCTACACGAAGTAGGGAAGGCAGAGTCTATTGACCCCATTCTACCACTGAAATAACGACAGTTGGGAGCGATTAAGTGATTTGTCCCAATGCCGCTGGGGTTTGAACCTTGCATTCATGGCTCCACGTCCTGTGTTCCATTGACAGACAGGTACGCGGTGATCTTTGTAGACCAGTGGTTCTTAACCTGGGTTCTATCGAACCCTAGGGGTTCGATGAGTCGGTCTCAGGGGCTCGGAGAAGCCTCTGCTGCGGAGGCCAGAATAAAGTAATACCGTAATTTGTTGTGAGTTCATGCACTTTGTTGGTTTGTTCTTTGAGCAAGGTGATGTTCATGCACGGCTCATTTTGTGCACCAGTAAAAAAACATATACCTATGTCTTGAATTTGGAAAAAAAATCATATTTATCACTAAAGAAGGGTTCGATGAATGCATATGAAACTGGTGGGTTCAATACCTCAAAAAAGGTTAAGAACCACTGTCATAGACAAAGCAGCTTTAAAACAGGGAGCCGCAGGAGGAGTAATTTCCACTCCATGTTTCCCCGCCATAAAAGCATTTTTTTTTAAACTATTTTCTTTTCTTTTTTGAATTTTGTTTTTATTTTATTCATTTTAGAGAAGAGACACAGAGTGTGAGAGAGAGAGAAAGAGAGAGAGAGAAAGGGGGGAGGAGCTGGAAGCATCAACTCCCATGTGTGCCTTGACCAGACCAGTGCAGGGCTTTGAACTGGCGACCTCAGTGTTCCCAGGTCGACGCTTTATCCACTGCACCACCACAGGTCAGGCCCATAAAAGCATTTTTTAAAGAGGTTTTTTATTTTATTATTTTTCTATATTTATTTATTCATTTTAGAGAGGAGACACAGAGTGAGAGAGAGAGATAGAGAAAGAGAGAAAGGGGGGAGGAGCTGGAAGCATCAACTCCCATATGTGCCTTGACCAGACCAGTGCAGGGTTTTTGAACTGGCGACCTCAGTATTCCCAGGTCGACGCTTTATCCACTGCGCCACCACAGGTCAGGCCATAAAAGCATTTTTTAAGGGTGAAAAAAAGTCATTGTATATCTCCCTTGTAGTAACAACTAAGATGACTGGTGAGTCAGGAGTTGCCGAGGATGTGGAGAAGCCGTGCACTTTCCCATCAGTCGTTCGAGGGAAAATTGGGATGCCTCCCCTCCCACCACACCCTTGGCTTGGTTTCATCAGGTGCAGAAGCCACTGAACTCTGGGCATGGTCGCTCAACTACCTGGGACAATGGTATGTTGGTGGAAACAACAGGGTGTCAGTTCTGAGTCTGGGACTTAGGAGGACTTATGCATTGCCGTTAGTCCTCTTGTGGGTCTCTCTGGGCTGAGAAGCTTTCTGTTTTAGCTGACCTGCCCTTGGCCTGGGCCCCTGAATGGGCCACCTAGAGCATCCTCAATCCAGTGCCACCCGCAGCCTATGGCGCAGCAGCCCTGGACAAGTTGGTTTAGGTCAGCGGGCACATGAACAGTGACACGTGGTTATTAATTGACGTTGCTGAGTTTCTGGTATTCATTATATAGCACTCATTGAAAGTTATAGGAAGTGTTTATTAAAATAAAAATAAATATGCTCACATGACCTGATGATTCTGTCTCTCCTGACTGACCCTACGGAAACATGCACATGCCAAGGAAGCATGTGTAAAGATGTTCACAGCAACATCGTTTGTAAGAGCAAAGAAACCAAAAATAGCCTAACTGTCCAGCAACTGGAGAATAGATAAAGAAACACGAGTTTTCGGAATACCATTGCAGCTCTTAAAAGAAATTGTGCAGAGTGATTTAAATAAAGCTGGATAGATTTCTGAGACATACTATTGAATTAAAAAAGCCAGCTGCAGAACAATATGTACAGTGCAATGCAATTTATGTTAAAACATACTCACACGCTCGCTCAAAACAACAGTACTCATTTACTATACAGTAAGTACTCTGCATACATGGTATCCCAAGATATATATGCACACCCTCAGATGAAGATCTGGAAGGACCCAACCTAGGCTGAAAACCATGGTTACTGCCAGGACAGAGACCTAGATTGGAAAGAGGTGATAAAAAGGGATGTTAGTTTTATCTGTAATACTATTTTTAAAAAGCAAAAAACAATCTATCCATATGTTACTTGTACAATCGGACATTAATTTTCTCAAAGGAAAGAAATATAATGAACATATATATACATACATACTACATATATGTTATTTATTTATTTATTCAGTATTTTTCTGAAATGAGAAGCAGGGAGGCAGAGACAGACTCCCACATGCACCTGAGAGGGATCCACCCAACATGCCCACCGGGGTGGGGTGTTTCTGGGACATGCTCCGTCGCAACTGGAGTCATTCTAGCGCCTGAGGAGGAGGCCATGGAGCCATCTTCAGCACCCAGGCCAACCTTGCTCCAATGTAGCTTTGGCTGCAGGAAGGGGAGAGAGAGATAGAGAGAGAAGGGTGGAGAAGCAGATGGGCGCTTCCCCTGTACACCCTGACTGGGAATTGAATCCGGGACTTCCACACACCGGGCCAACACTCTACCACTGAGCCAACTGGCCAAGGCTTATATATTACTTTTTAAAATTGATTTTAGTGAGGGAGAAAGGGAGGCAGACTACGAGAGAGAGAGAGAGAGAGAATGAGTGACAGGGACATCCATCTTTTTCTCTATGTGCTTTGATCAGGTTCATGGCCAGGGCCGAAGATTCTATTTTATATGTCTTTTAGAGGCAAATAGGTATGAATTCAAATCATGCCTCCTTATCAGCTGTAACACAAGTCACTCCATCACTCTGAATTTCTGTTTTCTCATATGTAAAATGGCGATACTCATGTGCATTAAATAGGATGGTCATAAAAATGAAATAATAAGGTATGCAAAGTTTCCAGAACTGTTTCATAAGTATGCAGGACACATTCAATTAAATGCTAATTCCCTTCCCTTCCCTCCCATTCCCGGGCCCCTTCTGTATCTCCTCCTTGCTTCTAACCCAGCAGTCAGCTTGTGATGGCCACCTTGTGGATGCCTCCTCAGCTTTTACCCCCTCTCTGGTAGGGAGTCTAATGGCTCCCCAGAGATGTCTTAATCCTCAGGACCTGTGAGTATGTCAGGTTAGACGGTAAAAGAGAATTAAGCATGCTAATGAGCCGGCTTTAAAATAGAGTAGCTTGAAAATGGGTCGGGGGGGGGGAGGGGTCTGTGTGACCATAAGGTCATATTTCCATCCGGAGGGGAGAGCTACATGATGATGAAGCCCATCTGAAGAGTTCAGGGCTCAGAAATGTAAAGAGACACCTTCCTGATGACATTATGTGGGCCACTGGATCCATGCTTGGAGTTCTGGGCTAGCCACGACTTTTCATTTAAACGAGGCAATAAATCTCCACTGCTCCAATCTGAATTGGAATTTTGTCCTTTGCAAATGAAACAAGCCTTTGAGATGTGATGAACTATAAGTCCTTTCCCTAGAGAAAAACCCATGCAGTCAAATCTTTGCATACAATTTCAGGGAAACGCCTGACCCCTGCCGAAGTCGGGCCTTAGGTTATGAAGTTCTGCTCTGTTCCAAATGTGTCACTGAGGCATCAAAGAGACAGAGATAAAAGAGATTGTCTTTAGGGAGTCCAGGATCTTTCCCTTCACTTCTGCAAAGGAGCTTTGGTTTGGGTCATAGACAATTGATTGGATCAGGGAATTAAAGGTGTGCACTCTCTGTGAAAGGTGCAAAAGTGTCTTTGGGCCCTGGCCGTGTAGCTCAGTTGGTTAAAACATCGTCCTCATACACCAAGATTGCAGGTCCAATGTCCTGTCACGGCACATACAAGAATCAACCAATGGGGCCTGACCAGGCGATGGCACCGTGAATAGAGCATCGGACTGGGATGCAGAAGACCCAGGTTTGAGACCCCGAGGTCGCCAACTTGAGCACGGACCCATCTGACTTGAGCAAAAGCTCACCAGCTTGGACCCAAGGTCGCTGGCTCCAGCAAGGGGTAGCTCGGTCTGCTGAAGGCCCGCGGTCAAGGCATATGTGAGAGAGCAATCAATGAACAACTAAGGTGTTGCAACTGCAACGAAAAACTAGTGATTGATGCTTCTCACCTCTCTCCATTCCTGTCTGTCTGTCCCTATCTATCCCTCTCTCTGAATCTCTCTCTGTCTCTGAAAAAAATAAAAAAAGAATCAACCAATGGGGCCCTGGCCATTTGGCTCAGTGATAGAGTGCTGGCCCAGCGTGTGGAAGTCCTGGGTTCGATTTCCAGTCAGGGCACACAGGAGAAGCACCCATCTGCTTCTCAATCCTTCCCCCTCTCTTTTCTCTCTCTCTCTCTCTCTTCCCCTCCCACAGCCAAGGCTCCATTGGAGCAAAGTTGGCTCGGTTGCTGAAAATAGCTCCATGACCTCTGCTTCAGGTGCTAAAATGGCTCTGGTTGCAACGGAGCAATGGCCCAGATGGGCAGAGCATCGCCCCCTAGTGGGCTTGCAGGGTGGATCATGGTTGGGGATATGTGGGAGTCTGTCTCTGCCTCCCCACTTCTCACTTCAGAAAAAAAAAAGAAGAATTAACCAATGCCCTGGCCAAGTGGTGGTGCAGTGAATAGAGCATCGATCTGGGATGCTGTAGACCCACGTTCAAAACTCCAAGGTCACTGGCTTGAGCGTGGGGTCTCCACCTTGGCTTGAGTGTGGGATCATAGACATGATTCATGGTAATTGACTTGAGCCCAAAGGTCGCTGGCTTGAGCAAGGGGTCAGTGGCTTGGCTGGCCCCATCAAGGCACATTTGAGAAAGCAATCAATGAACAACTAAGGTGCCACAATGTAGAATTGATGCTTCTCATCTCTCTCCTTTCCTGCTTGTTTGACCCTGTTTGTCTGTCTGTCTCTCTCTCTCTTGCAAAAAACAAAAACAAGTCAACCAATGAATACACAACGAACTGGAATAAAAAATGAATGCTTATCTTTCTCTCTCTTTTGCTCCTCCTTCTTCTCTTTCTTTAAAATCAATCAATAAAGAACACCACCAACAAAAAGCATATTTGGGCATTGCGTCTCCTTTAGCTACGTGTAGGGAAATCTTTTAGCTCTTTTGGAATCTACTGGAGAGAAGGTATAAGATGAGGGAAGATTCAGCATTTCTTTAATCTTCTTCCTTGATTATTTCTCTCTCTTTTATCTCTTATTACACTTGTGACAACTAAAGATCAGAGAGGCACAGTGAATTGCCCAAGACACACAGCAAATGTGTGAAGATTTTGAAGTCTGACCTAGTTATCTTGTTTACATATTAGGAGTCCTTCCATGGCTTCACTTTCTTCTTAGAGAAGAAAGAAAGAAAGAAAGAAAGAAAGAAAGAAAGAAAGAAAGAAAGAAAGAAAGAAAGAAAGAGAGAAGAAAAACAATACCTCACTGTTGCCAGCAGCCTATACACTTTGGCCCCTGCCTCTCTTTTGAGCTTTTTCCTCCCATTCCTCATACTCCCTCCAGCTACATTGGCTTTCTGTCCTTCAAATGCACCAAACAATATTGGATAAACCAAAAGGCAGACCAAGTACATGCTCAAGGACCAGCAAAGTAAAGGTTCTCCATAATTTGAGGCGGGGTGGTGGTCGTGGTGGTGGAATTTAATATTGCAACAAGCCATTATGGGAAAATCCAGAATATGGATTCCCATTCATTCATTTATTCATTAGTGAGGGAGGGGCAGACAGGGACAGACAAATAAAAAGGGAGAGAGATGAGAAGCATCAACTCATAGTTGCAGCAACCTAGTTGTTCACTGATTGTTTTCTCATATGGGCCTTGACCGAGAGGCTCCCGCTGAGCTAGTGACCCCTTGCTCAAACCGGCTACTTTTAGGCTCAAACCAGCAACCATGGGGTCCCACACTCAAGCTGTTGCAAAAAAATTACCCTCTAAGTATTGCATAACTGCATCACAGAGTTCTAATAGATAGTATTTCATTATCATGCAGATCAAAATGTTTCCTAATTGCCATTAAGACTTCTTCATTGACCCAAAGGCTATTTTAAAGAGTAGGGTTTTTTTCTCTTACAAATAGGACTTTTTATTTGTCACCATTAAATGTCTGAATTTTAAACAGATTCTTGGACTGGGGGTTCATATCCATCAGGTTATTCAACGTCAGCACCTATCTTACCTCCAGTAGCTTTCTCGGAACTGCTACCTTCACCTTGAAGCTCCTTGAGTTTTCCCAATTCAAACTTGGGCTTCTTCAGTATTTTGACTTTTCTAACAAACACATCATGGAGCAGATAAATTGACTGGCAAACCTTTTTTTTTTTTTTTTAATTTATTCTTTTTTTTTTAGAGAGAGGAGACACAGAGTGAGAGAGAGAGATAGAGAAAGAGAGAAAGGGGGGAGGAGCTGGAAGCATCAACTCCCATATGTGCCTTGACCAGGCCAGTGCAGGGTTTTGAACTGGCAACCTCAGTGTTCCCAGGTCGACGCTTTATCCACTGCGCCACCACAGGTCAGGCTTGACTGGCAAACCTTTTTATGTCTTTTCCAATGCTATCTGGAATCAATTTATTGAACACTTCTTTCAAGTCATTTGTCTGCACCTCTAGGGTCATGATTTCTGTCACCTTGTTCCGGATTTGGCGGACTTGTTGATGCTGAGCATAAGAGGTCTTCCGAATCTGATTGTTATGTTTTTTAGTAAAACCAACACAAAATAGACAAAGCACACCACCATCGGTAGTCTTAACAGCAACATAAGCTTCAGTCATGGTCTACCATTTTTTGACCATGGAGCACATTTTGTCATGGGTAAGATCCATGCCATAAAAATTAGTCAGGCAGTTTTTACCTTGAACATCTTCCTTGATTAGCTTGGATTTTCTAAATGCAACTTGATCATTCTGCAGGTCAGCTAGGCTCACTTCAAAAACACGACCCTTGAGACCATCAGGTGCAATTTTTGTTCCTTGAGTTCTTGTGACCAGTGTTTTTCCAATATTTCTTTTTTATTTTTCTTTTGTGACAGAGCCAGAGAGGACAGAAAGACAGAAAAGGAGAGAGATGAGAAGCATCAGTTCTTTGTTGCGGCACCTTAGTTGTTCATTGATTGCTTTTTATATGTGCCTGGACCAGGCAAGTGCAGGGTTTTGAACCAGTGACTTCAGTATTCCAAGTCAACGCTTTATCCACCATGCCACTGCAGGCCAGGCTCAGCTTTCTCATATTCTTAGGTCTTAAATGTATCTTGCATATATTCATAGTTGAAACTTTGAAAATCCACTCTGCGATCTTTTTAGTGAGAGAGACAGACAGAGAGAGTGAGAGACAGGGACAAACAGGAAGAGAGAGAGATGAGAAGCATCAACTCTTCATTGCAGCACCTTAGTTGTTCATTGATTGCTTTCTCCTATGTGTTTTGACTGGGGTGGGGGACTCTGTTGTGCCAGTGACCCTTTGCTCAAACCAGGGACCCAGGGCTCAAGCCAGCAACCTTGGGCTTCCAGCCAGTGGCCTTTGGGCTCAAGCCAGTGACCATGCGTCATGTCTATGATCCCATGCTCAAGCCAGCAACCCTGCACTCAAACTGGTGTGCCCATGCTCAAGCCGGATGAGCCCATGATCAAGCCGGCAACTTCGGGGTCTTGAACCTGGGTCCTCTGTGTCCCAGGCCAATGTTCTATCCACTGTGCCATTGCCTGGTCAGGCCACTTTGCAATCTTTTAACATAAGTATTTAGTCCATATACATGTAATGAAATTACTGTTATATCTGAGTTGAATGTTTTTTTGTGTGTGTGACAGAGGTAGAGACAGAGAGAGGGACAGATAGGGACAGACAGACAGGAAGGGAGAGAGATGAGAAACATCAATTCTTCATTGTGGTACCTTAGTTTCTCACTGATTGTTTTTTCATACGTGCTTTGACCAGGGGGCTACAGCAGACCGAGTGACCCCTTGCTCAAGCCAGCAACCTTGGGCTCAAACTGGTGAGTCTTGCTCAAACCAGATGAGCCTGCGCTCAAGCTGGCGACCTCAGGGTTTCAAACCAGCGTTCTCTGCATCCCAATCCGATGCTCTATGAACTGCATCACCGCCTGATCAGGCTGAGTTGAATTTTTTTTTTTGTATTTTTCTGAAGTGAGAAGTGGGGAGGCAGACAGACAGACTCCTGCATGCCCCTGACCAGTATTCACCCAGCATGCCCACCAGGGGGCGATGCTCCACCCATCGTGGGCATTGCTCCACTACAACCAGAGCCATCCTCAGCGCCTGAGGCAGAGGCCATGGAGCCATCCTCAGTGCCCAGGCCAACTTTGCTCCAATGGAGCCTTGCCTGTGGAAGGGGAAGAGAGAGATAGAGAGAAAGGAGAGAGGGAAAGGTGGAGAAGCAGATGGGCGCTTCTCCTGTGTGCCCTGACTGGGAATCGAACCTACGACTTCCACATGCTGGACCGACACTCTACCAATGAGCCAACTGGTTAGGGCCTGAGTTGAATTTTTAAAAAAAGATTTTATTTATTGATTTTAGAGAAAGGTGAGAGGGAAGAGGAATAGGAAGCATCAACTTGAAGGTGGTTCTCATATGCACCTTGACCAGGGAAGCTTGGGGTTTTTAACCCTTAACCTTAGTGTTCTAGATCGACACTTGATCCACTGCACCACTACAGCTCAAGCTGAGTTAAAATTTGCCTTCTTATATTTTTGCACTATATTTCTATCTGCTCTATTTTTTCTCTTTTAAATAAGTTTATTTATTGATTTTAGAGAGAGAGAAAGATGTGGGGAGAGAGAGAGAGAGAGAAACATAAATTTGTTGTTCCACTTAGTCATACACTCATTGGTTGGCCCCTGCAGGTGCCCTGACTGGAAATCTAACCCCCATCCTAGGCATATGGGGATGACACGCTAACCAAATGAGCTACCTGCCCAGGGTTATCTGCTCTATTTCTTTTTCTTTTTGCATTTTTCCCTTCAAATTTATTAATTTTTATTATTTCACTACACTATATAGTAGTTTTTAAATAATAAATTCTGTTTCTTTTAGTGTTTGTCTAAGAAATCAAATCTCTAACTTAATAAAACTTATAATTAATCAACAACTTTACTTAGACAATACAAGGACTTTAGAATACTTTCAGCCATATTACCCTTTCTAACCTATGTTTTTATTGTTGTGTGTTTTAATCCCTTCTTTAATATACAAGATATCATGGTTATTGTTGCTATTGTTTTATATAACCAAAATTTGTTCATTTTTATTCACACATTTTTCATTTTCTTTGCTTTTTATTTCTTTTTGCATCTCAAATATTTCATCTGGGATCACTGTGTTTTCTGCCTAAATTATATCCTTTAGACTGTCTTTTACTAAGATTTGCTGATAGTGGTAAACTCTCTTCAATTTTTTAAATCCAAAAATGTATTTTTATTTTATTTTTGAAATTTATTTTTCACTGGTTATAAAATTGGCAGTTAGTTTCTATCAACACATTGATCTGATTCTGGCTTTCATGGTTATTGTTGAGGAGTCCGTTGCTAACTGACTACTGGTCTTTTGAAGAGCATCTCTTTTTTACTGTTATTGAGATCTCTTTGCTTTTGGTATTCTTCAAACATACAGTAATGTTTCTAGGTGCGAATTTCTTTATATTTGATTCACTAGGATTCTTGAATCTTTGGGTTAGCTTCTCATTAATTTTGAAAAATTTGAAAATCCACCATTATTTCTTTAAATATTCCTTTGCCACTTTCTCACTCTTCTGGAGACACAGAATGTATATAGGTAAGACCTTCTCACTCCATTCTTCATGTTTCTCAATTTTTAAAGTACGTTTTCTGCCCTGTCTCTTCATGGTGCATTGTGAATAATTTCCTTTGACCTATGTCACAGTTCACTATCTCTCTATTCAGCTGCTGCTTTTAACTTTAAACTTATTCACAAAGTTTTCAGTTTCTACTAGTTTTGTCACTATCAAAGCATCTCGATTATTTTTTATAGTTCCTGGTTTCTGCAAAAAAAATATCAACCTTACATTTTATATAAACAAAGTAAATTGTTTTTGTCTAATAATTCTCAAGTCATAGGTGTTTAGTGCATCTTTTTCTAGCATCTCTTATTTCTGCTAGTTCTTGTTCCTGGCACGTTGTCTATTTGGTTGTATCTGTGTGCTACACACTTTTCCTTGACAATATGTTTAAAGGAACACATTGTCTTTTAATGAAGTGTCTTTCCCCCAGAGAATACTTTTTGTGTATGTATTGTCGAAGCTTAGAAACACTACCAGTGTGAGACTAAACTAAATTCACAATCTAGTTCATTGGACCACCCATGTAAATGGGTTGGAAATTTGCAAATTTCCTTCTAGCTTCCCTTACCCTGAAGGTATAAGCCAGAGCTTTCCCAGTTTAATGTGGACTCCCCACCTTGGGTAGGCCCTGAACTTTCTTAAATTTCTCTTATCTGAGAAGCCATCAAAGTAAAAGTTTAAATTTGCCAGGACTGTAAAATTTCTTCAGGGCTGAAGTACTCTGATTACTTCTCTGGCTTCTCAATTTCCCTTCAGTTATGGTCTGATAAATCTTGTGAGACCTTCAGTGCTTTTAAGACTGAAAAAATTTTTTCATCCAGCATTTTTAGTTGTTTCAGTGGGAGGGTTTATGTGAATAACATAGGCTGCCATGATCAACCACCTTAATTACTTTGGTCTCTTAGCTTTGCTAATTTTTCTTCTTAGCACTTAACACTACTTGACATTGCATATTTATTTGTCCACCAAATAGGTCGAAAGCTTCATGGGTACCTATGCTTTGTTTTGCTCACTGCTGTTCCCCAGCACCCAGAATAGAGGCTGGCACATAGTGACTACTCAGTGTTTGTTGAATGAATGAGTGAAAAAAAAAGAGCAAGTTTGCAACCTCTTTGCACTGTGACAACAACGGGCTAAAGCAAGACCACAGGGGAGGGAGGATTCAGAAACATGGTTACAAATCTGGAATCTGTGGGAAGACATTTTAAAGCACAATCTCAAATCAAGGTAACAATTTAGCGAAGTGGCATGAAGAAGTATGCACCAGCCTCACTGGCTTCAGTACTTCCCAGGATCAGGTATTAGTCTGGGTTGTGGGTGGCAGTTGGTATCCATGTGTGTCCTTTTCACTCCTTCCAGGACTTTGTTTCCTTTCTCACCCATCTTTGGTTTTATCTGTCATCCTTATCTTTCACTAAATCTCAGGTGTCTGTGACTCTCTTATTTCCTTTCTCTTTGCTCTTGTCTCTCTCTATTCATCTCTATGTCGGTCTCTGTTTTTATGTCCCTGTATTCCTTTGTTGTCTTGGTCACATCCTCCTCCTCTTCCCTCCTCTGTAAGACACAGTTCCAACGGTTCTGACTCCGCCTGCACCCCTAGCTTTATCTCTAGGATGTTTGCCAAGCCAACGTCCTCCCTGGTTGCCAATCTATCTCTGCCCCACCCCATTTCTTGTCTTTGTGCCTTTTCTTTTTCTACACTCCGATTTTGTTCTATCACCTTTATCACTGTCCCTTCTGTTGCCAGCTCCTCTGCCTTTATTTCTTCACCTGTCACTGTGTCATTGAATGTGCCCTGTTACTCCCACCCGGGTATGGTCACCACTATTACTCTTCACTCTGAGTGTGTGCAGTGTTGCTGTTCCCTCTGAATCTGTCTCCTCTGCCTCCCCCAACTCTGAACCCTCCATCTCTGTCCCCTCTATTTCTGTTCCCGCCATTGCTCTGTCTTCCACTTTTCATTCTTTCTCTGTCCCCTCTGAAAATTGGTCCACTCCTCATCTAATGTTGTTTCCTGCGTCTCTAACATTGCTACCTTTATGTGTGCCCCTTTAAGTCTCTTTGCCTCTGTCACTGTTGCCTCTGATTTTATTTCTGGAACTTTCTCCTTAATTTTTGTCACTTTCCCCTCTACTACTTCTGTTTTCTGTTCTGTTACTGTCCTCTGAGTCTCTGTATTTTGTCTCTATGATTGTCATCTCTATATCTGCCACTCTTCCCCTTCTTTTTTCTATAATTGTCCCCTTGGTCTTTGTCCCTTCTGTCACTGCCCTCTCTCTCTCTCCATGACACTGCTCTGTCTCTATTACTGTCTTCTTTCTTAGACCCTGTGGACTCTGTCCAGGATGCCTAGGGTCTCTGTCTCAGTCCCTTGTCTCTGACTTCCTGTTTCCTCAACAACGTTCATCTCTATCTGACTCACTGTCTTCTCTGTCTCTGATACTTTCCCTTTTGTTTCTGACCTCTTTGTCAGTCAATTCTGTTACCAGATGGGGACTGGGTCCAGAGCAGGACTGTCTTGGGACAGCTGCCAGTGTGTACAGGAAAGAGTTCACAACACAAGTCCAGGTGATTTTGAGAGGATGTTTATAACAGCTGGGGATACTGCAAGGAAGGAAGGGCTTAAAATAGAAGAAACAAAAGGAGAGAGCCAAGGTAGAGCTGCTGTGGCTCCCTGGAAAATCAGAGAAAAGGAGCCCTGGAGACAGGTTCAGGGGGTAAACCTGGGACAAGTTGCTACTGCCCACTGCTTCCCAGGTTGCAAGTCTTGTGGGCACCTTTAGAGTAAGAGAGAAAGGTATGGGCGTGGTCCAGAGAGAGCCTGCTGGCTGGGTCCTTGGTCTCCAGGCTTTTTATCTTTCTTTTTTTTTTTCCACCTTATTTTATTTATTCATTTTAGAGAGGAGAGAGAGAGAGAGAGAAAGCGGGGAGGAGCAGGAAGCATCAACTCCCATATGTGCCTTGACCAGACCAGTGCAGGGCCTTGAACCAGCAACCTCAGCATTCCAAGTCGATATTCTATCCACTGCGCCACAACAGGTCAGGCGCTTTTTGTCTTTCTTTAGCCGCTGGGAACCTTGGGGGAGGTTTTGGAGGAGAGTCTTAGTAGGATATATTAGCTTTCCAGGGGTGTCCTTTAATATGTTGATTCATTAAAAGAGGGGTGCCCACACTTTTTCAGCTTGCGAGCTACTTATAAGATGACCAAATCAAAATTATCTACCTAAAATAAAAATGCAAAACATAAATTTATTTCTTCTATATTATCATTATTTAAGTTACTATTATTACTATTTAATATTGTGTATTCTTCTTTCACCTTTCTCCTTCTCAGCTCTCTTTTCGGAGGAAAGTCAATGTCATAGTTTTTATGAACAGTCCGAAAAAGCCGCTCCACATTTCCCTTCTTTGGAATAGCAATGGCACACAGACAGATGAGGCAAACGCACTTAGAATATGACATAGTGAAAAAAATCCCCTCCCATTCTGTAAGAAAGTGGTAGGTTTTAGGGTTCTTACTCGGACCAGCTACGGCACTCATTTTTATACTCTTTGTTGTACTTAGTTTAAATAAATTAAGGCTAACTACGCAGCAATGTAACTGAACAAGTTAGTGCGGTTAGTGCGCATGCGTAGGGTGTCAAAAGTTCAGACATCAGATTGGCTACCCTGTATGCCAATAAAAAGACAAATGTCTTTTTAACGTCATGCAATCTACACACACTTCCTTCGCAATCGACCAGTAGATCGCGATGGAGGTATTGAGCACCCCTGCATTAAAATCTGCATAAAGAGGTGGCAGGGTTATTTTCTGGTTAGTTTAATTTAAAAAAATTTTTTTATTCATTTTAGAGAGGGGAGAGAGAGAAGGGCGGGGGGGGGGGCGGGGAGCAGGAAGCATCAACTCCCATATGTGCCTGCCTTGACCAGGCAAGCCCAGGGGTTTTGAACTGGCGACTTCAGTGTTCCAGGTCAATGCTTTATCTACTGCGCCACCACAGGTCAGGCTGGTTAGTTTCATTTTTAAAAGAATGAATCAGCACCGTGCCTGGTTAGTTCGGTCAGTTAGAGCATTGTGAGGAAACACCAAAGTTGTGGGTTTGATCCCCAATCCTGGTCAGGGCACATATGGGAAGCAACCAATGAATGCACAACTAAGTGAAACAACAAATGAATGCTCTCTCTCTCAATGGATAAAGCATCGACCTGGAATGCTGAGGTCATCTGTTAAACCCTGGTCAAGGCACATAGGGAAGCAACTACTACAAGTTGATACTTCCCGCTCCTCCCCACCATTCTCTCTCTAAAAAAAATAAAATAAAATAATTAAAAATAAGGACCAGGACCAAGACCAAGACCAGTCTGCCCCTGAATGGTTTGGAATGTGTAAACTATTTGCACCTAAGTGTCTTTGGTTAGGGAAGAGAAAACCTTGCAATTCACTAGCTGGCTGTAACTTGCGTAAATGACTTGGCCTTGTTTAATTAGTTTGTCTGTTTCCTTTATTCCACTTGTCAAGGGATTTCCGTAGCCTCTTCTAACCCAGGCCCCTCAGTGGCCTTCTCTAACTCCGAGTCTCTGCTGCTGTCCCTCCAACGCTGGGCTTTGGTCCCACTGCCTTCGGGTCCTCCACGGTGACCACGGGGCCTTACTGCTGTCTCCTCCGTCTCTATAGCAACTTTCCTCTATGGTCCTGCCCAGGTCACTGAGGCCCGGCCTCTGGGCCCTTGCGGCGTCCTCCTCTTAGTCTGCTCCATTCTGCGTCTCCCTGGCTGCTGCTCTCTGCCCGCCTCCCATCGCCTTCTGTTCCTGGGGGTTTGAATATGTGGGGGGCTCTGGCCCCTTGGCGCTCTGTTTTTCCAATCCGTCTCTGGATGTTACTCTTCAGGGTTCTGTCCATCGCCAACAATTTTATGGCGTCACGTCCTCTCCCAGGCCTTTTCTGGGGCAGCAGGGCCCACCTCCGCCCATCAGTGTGTCGGCCTGGCTGCACCCCGCTCCCCCACCGCTCCGTGCCTCTCGCCTCATACCTCTTCTCCTCACCCCTTCCCGCCCTTAATCGCCCCTCAAGCTAAAAGGGAACTCGAGGTGAATCAACCACCGCACTCGAGAAAGTGCGCGCGATCCGCCTGCGGGCTCGCGGGAGCTCATGCGAACTCGCGCGCGAGCTCACGCGCACCGGCGGCTAGCTAGGCAACTGGTGACGTCACGGTGGCTTCATTCCCGCCTCCTTGGCGGCCTCAACCAGCGGGCCGTTGCTAGAGTAGGTAGCTAAGCGTTGCCAAGCACCAGGTGGCGCTCAGGTCCTGAGCTCGCAGACCCCGCATACCTTATAGAGACGCGTGTCGTCATGGCAACTCTACACTAACTGGATACTCGAGCTGTTTGGTTGGATACACTAATCTCATTGGATATTTGTCGAGTAAACGCCTGTATCTGATCGAATACCGGAGAATTTTTATTTTCTCTTCCCAGCACTGGCAATGGAAAGTGATTTGAGTCGCAAGGGGACGAGAGGGGTGTTGTACAGGGCACTGCAATTCAGCGGGTAGTGGTTGACCAGACCGGTTCTTTCAGGTACAGCCTCCCTGTACTCCGCCAGAGGGCGACACAGTATGCCGGTCCCTTGAAGGTCTTGGTGACTGATGACGTCACTGTCCAGCCACTCTTGATTGGCTACATTTCTCTGCAATAGCAAAGTCATAAGGGAGGCCTTAGAGGACTGTATCATCGGAGGGAAGAAAGAAAGAAACTGTGTGCCCAGAAGTAATGTATGACCTTGGTTTCAAATGCTTAAATATGTAAAGGGAATACACCTTTATTATCTCTTCTAATCTCCATAATCACTCCCAGACGTGCAAACTATCATTAGAGAAAACACCTACTAGAGCTATGGACCCATGCAATAGACACCTGTTGTTTGCCTAACTGACATCTGTTATCCATGACTTAATTTTCTTTTTAATTTAGTGAGAGGAGGGGAGGCAGAGACAGACTACAGCATGTTCCCAGACCAGGATCCACCTGGCAAGCCACTAGGGTCGATGTTTTGCCCATTTAGGGCTGTTACTCCATTGCTGAGCAACCGAACTCTTCTTAGCGCCTGAGGCAGAGGCCATGGAGCCATCCTCAGCACCGGAGGCCAACTTGCTCCAATTAAGCCATGGCTGCAGGAGGAGAGAGAGAAAGAGAAAGAGAGAGAGTAGGAGAGGGGGAGGGGTGAAGAAGCAGATGGACTTTTCCTGTGTGCCCTGGCCAGGAATTGAACCTAGGACATCCACATGTGGGACCGATGCTCTATCACTAAGCCAACAGGCCAGGGCTATATTCATTTTTCATACTTTTCTTTTAGCAGTTTTAGGTTTACAGAAAATATTGAGCAAAAAGTACAGAGGATTTCCAAAAAGTACAGTGGGGTCTATGGCATAATGAAGCCTTGTGTCCTAATTCTTCCTATTAGTAACATTTTGCATTAGTGTTGTACATTTGTTATAATTAAATACAATACTATATGATCCCACTTATCTGAGCTACCTAGAGCAAATTAACAGAGACAGAAGGTAGAATGGTGGTTGTTAGGGGCTGGGAGGAAAAAAGACTAGGGAGTTGTTTCCATTTTTCAAGATGAAGAGTTCTAAAGATCGGCTGCACAACAATGTGAATGTATTTACCACTACTGAACTGTACACTTAAAATGGATTAAGATGGTAAATTTTATGTTGTGTGTATTTTCCACAATTTAAAAAATATTGGCCCTGGCTGGTTGGCTCAGCTGTAGAGTGTCGACCCGGTGTGTGGAAGTCCTGGCTTCGATTCCTAGTCAGGGCTCACAGGAGAAGCGCCCATCTGCTTCTCAACCCTTCCCCCTCTCCTTCCTCTCTGCCTCTCTGTTCCCCTCGGCAGCTGGGGCTCCATTGGAGCAAAGTTGGCCCGAACACTGAGGATGGCTCCATGGCCTCCACTTCAGGTACTAGAATGGCTCCGGCCCCAACGGAGCGAGCGGCGCCCCAGATGGGAGGGGAGGCAGCTACAGTAGAGCCAGTGAACCTTGCTCAAGCCAGTGACCTTGGATCCAAGCCAGTGACCTTTGGGTTCAAGCCAGTGACCATGGGATCATGTCTATGATGGTCAAGCCAGTGACCTTGGGGTTTCGAACCTGGGTCCTCTGCTTCCCAGTTCGACGCTCTAGCCACCGTGCCACCACCTGGTCAGGGTGTTTTAGGTTTTTTAAAAATGTATTTATTTATTTTCGAGAGAGAGGGAGAGAGAGCGAATGCGTGCATGTGACAGGAACATCCATCTGTTCCTGTATTTGCACTGACACGGGGATTGAACCAAGTACTCCTGCATGACGCTCTAACCAACTGAGCTATCCGGGCAGGGCAACTTGCCATTCTTGTGAATGCTAATAGGCTGCCCTGTTTACTCTTAAGGTAAACTTTACAAATAATATTGTACTTTTGTAACTTTACCATTCATTATGGTTTAAAAAATGCAGCGCCTGACCTGTGGTGGCGCAGTGGATAGAGTGTTGACCTGGAATGCTGAGGTCGCCAGTTCGAAACCCCGGGCTTGCCCGGTCAAGGCACATATGGCAGTTGATGCTTCCTGCTCCTCCCGCCTTCTCTCTCTCTCTTCACTAAAATAAATAAATTTTTAAAAAAATTTTAAAATGCAGCTTGCTCCTTGAAAAAAAGAGAGTAAATACCCTCTTAGTTAGAGTGCAATTAATGTCCTGGCCGAATAGCTCACGGAGAGCATCATCAGGATATGCAAAGGTGGCTGGTTCAATCCCCGGCCAGGGCACATACAGAAACAGGTGGGTGTTTCTCTCTCTCTCTCTCTCTTTCTCTCTCTCTCCTTTCCTCTCTCTAAGGTCAGTAAATAAATTTAAAAACATTAGTATTTTATGTGCATAAAAAGAGAAAGGCAAAGGGAGATTTGAGATAGGACAATGTGAAGACGGAAGCAGAGGTTGGATGTTACATCTATAAGCTAAGGAATGCCAAAGATTGCCCGCAGCCACAAGATGCCAGGAGAGAGGCATGGGCTGAATTCCGTCTCAGAGCCTCAGAAAGAACCAGCCCTATGGACACCTTGACTTCGCACTCCTGCCCTCCAGAACTATGAAAGAATAAATCTCTTTTCAGCCAGCCGGTTTGTGGTCATTTGTAACGACAGGCCCCAGCAATCTAACATAGTGGTTGTACCATTTTTCATGGTACAATTATTTTTTTGAAATGGTGTTTATAGGCAAGTAGGTGTGAATTAATGCCAAGGAGCCAAGAGCAGAACGTACTGGGGCATTTACTACTTTGAAGGACTGTCCCCTGTTCAGTGCCATGTGATTCTGTTGGGGCAGCCTATCAAGGAACCCTTATATTCTCTACTAACCAGTGGTTATGATTTCAATAAATGAATTCTCAGCTGGGCAAGAAAGGGTGGGGCCCTGAGGGGGCTAAGCCAATCCCAGGTGAGATAAGCAGGGGAGGAGAAGTCAGCCACGGCAGGGGCGGGCCCAACAGCAAGCTTGGTTAGTCATCCAAGACCAAGAGCGACCAATCATAATATTTTTCCTGAGTGTGTGTGTGTGTGTGTGTGTGTGTGAGAGAGAAAGAGAGAGAGAGAGAGAGAGAGGAACCGCCCCCCTGATTTTGTTTCCTCTGAAATGATCTGTTCTGCGAGTGCTTACAGCAGGTCCTGTGAATTTCCTGCCCGACATCGTTCTGTTCCCCTCTCTGTGCTTCTTTGCTGACAAAGCCCATACCATGATGGCAGCTGTTCACCTTCCCAGGCTACTTTGCAACTCAGGGTGGCTCTCGAACCCATTTCTGTGGATGGGGATAAAAAAGAGATGAACATCTACGGGGAGGCCCCTATCCACATTTCCCACTTTCGGTGCTACCGTGTGAGAACGTGCGTGGCACTGCCGCAGACGGTTTGTACTCACGAGAGGAAGGCGGACCAAATCTCAGAGATGCCAACCCACAGCAGCAGAACTAACCCTGGGACTCTTGTGTCTTTGCAAGATTTGTTATTTGAGCAAAAAGAAATCTTTATCATTACAGCTTTTTCCACTAAAAATGCAGCTGAAGGCATCCTAACAGATGCAGCGTGATAAACTTGGAGCGCCAAGTGGCCATCTTATTAGCATTGCAAAGACTTGCTTGAGAATAAAGCCAGTAAAGAGCTAAGGGGTTGCTTGAACATCTGGATCCAACCATGCCTTCTATCCTCAGACTTGCCATACACAGAGGTATTCCAGTTCTGCTTGTGGTTATGGTAGGTTGGGTTGCATTTTGTGTCCTATAATAATGGTGGTCCTGGCCAATGTAACATTTACAAACTAAAGCCCAAAGAGATCAATTAGATAGCCAAAGGTCACCCATCCAGTGATTAAAACATTTGTCTGAATGCCGAGCCAGGATGTTCCAGACCAGCTCCCCCATCCCAGAGAGGACAGGAGCCACAGGTGGAGTGAGACCCACGCGTGTGTTTATTCTGGCATTGATAGCAGCAGCACGGGGGGATCGGCCAGACGTGGAGTGTGGCAAACGGAGGGGTAGACACAGGTGTGTGTGTGTGTGTGTGTCTGAGGGAACAGAGGATTGGTCTATTGACATTCACGGTGAAAACGAGGGTCAGGACACCAAGTCTTGAACAAACAGCAAAGAGATAGACAGACAGACAGAGAGTTTTGGGGGTTAGGGTCCCCCAGACATGCACGGCCCCTCGCCTGGAAGGGGAGCCCAGGGAAGGATAGACAGACACAGTGGAGACTGAATGCCTCCCGCCCGGAATCAGAGAGCTGGGCCCTCCTGTCTCCCATCCTCACAGCTCTAGGGGTTGAAGTATGGGCAGGCCTGGGGCCGCTCCGCACCACGCAGCTCGGACGTTATGGCTTCAAAGAGATGAATTCACAGTCCGGGCAGGAAGGGATGGGGGTCCTGAGGGGGCCTGGTCCGATCCCACGCCTAGGCCAGACCTGCAGGACCGGGCAGGGAAGAGACATCAGTGATGGTAGAGAAGGGGCCCATGACCTGCTATAGCTTCATCACACCCAAGGGACCCAGGAATCCCGTTCCCATTTCCCTCCTCCCTCAGACCCGGGAGTTGAGGCCCCCACCCCTCCCTCTCATCTGAGTTCCTTACCCCTCACTCTGAGTTCTCTTTTTCTGACAATCCTTTGCCGCCTTTTGTGAAGCTGGTCAAAGTCTTTTCCTAAAGTGGAAAATCCAGAAGGTTCAGGAGCGGGGACAGAGGCAAAACAATCACTAACAGTCAACATAATAAGACACCAATCCTGTTTTCCTTATTCACAGGGCTCTTCTCCACTCTATTCTGAGGCAAGCAGAATTATAGTCCTATTCTATGGATGGCACAATAAATAAAGTCACTGGAAATGTGAGGAGCTATGAGGCTGCAGGGGTGAGGGAGGCAGACTGCCTACGGCCTCAGGGGGGCTGAGACTCTGTCCTGGGACCTCTAGGGAGTCACTACAAAGGGCTGTGAGCAGAGGGGGCGGGCAGGGTCAGCTCCAGGGATGGAAAGACCTTCTGGGGCAACATTGGTTGAAAGTCAGGGTCAAGGCCAGACTCAGCCAGGGTTCAGCTTCTCTCAGTGCCCCTAGCGTTGCCCAGTATGAGTACAGTCCACGGAAGCTTCCGAAGAAGCCTATGGAATGAATGAGTGAATGAATTAGGAGAACAGTGAAGGCCAGAAGGAGCTGCCATCTGTCAGTCCAAGTAGATTCACAATCTTTTGAAAACTCAGAGCTGAGTTCCATGATCAGCTGCTTCAATCCTTCCCTCCCCTGGAAAAAAGCCCAGAGCTGGGTTGGACTAGAGCGAGTTTAGTGAGGAATTCACCCAGGGTGCAAAATTTAAGGTGCACCCAAACTCAGCATAAATACTATGGGAATGCAATATTTTAAAAAAAATTTTTTTAGATTTTATTTATTCATTTTTAGAGAGAGAGAGAGTGAGAGAGAGAGAGGAAAGAGATAGAGAGAATAAGAGGAGGAGCAGGAAGCATCAACTCCCATATGTGCCTTGACTAGGCAAACCCAGGGTTTCAAACCAGTGACCTCAGCATTGCAGGTCGGCAGTTTATCCACTGCACCACCACAGGTCAGGCTATTTTTTAAAAATCAAAATTAACACAAAAAGATCTATGCTAAGCAAAATATAAAATTTAATAAAGGCCAGTCCCATGACACATCAGAACCTGAAACAAACAAAAAATACACCCCGATTTTTACATCCTTTTTATGGTTGTTTTTTCCTGGAATATGAAAAGAATTGGAAAATATTGAAGAAACAAAGAGTAACTGTATTAAAAGGTATATAATTTTTAGTTCAAATGTTTTATTTATACCCTAAACAGAATTTAGTATAATTTTACTTTCTTGGTTTTAAAGGCAGCAAACTCAACAATATTTCAAAATTGACTCCTTTGTTTTTCTTGGTTTCAAATGAGAGTGTCCGTGTTTGCAAATTTCTATGGACCATGTGACAACCTTAAATGATTTTTAATTTTAAAAAATTGTCACGCTGGTTCTCACGTGACCCCCAAGGCTTCATGTGATCCGCCCCACCCCCTTCTCTCTCTGCTCTGGGTTCACCCACCTGCACCCCTACTTCTGAGGATACTAGGAGCAGCTTCCTACAGCCTTCTCCTTCAAATTTTCACCTGAGCCCATCCCCTCTCATCCTCCAGGCCTCTGCTGAAGTGTCACCTCCTCCTAGAGGCCCTCCCAGACCCCCTAAGGGGCAGCCCCACTCCCCATCCGCATTCCTTCTACTTTCCAGACAACCAAACTTTTTGGATCACAATCCACAGCAACGGGAAAAAAAAATCCACATCACGGTCCCTACCATGGGTACTTCTCTGAAATTTTCTGTTCTGTTCTATTTTACTTTATTTTCTTATTCATTAAAAAAAAATTGTTGAGGCCCTGGCTGGGTGACTCAGTGGATAAAGTCTCAACCCAGAGGTCATGGGTTCTACCCCCACCCCATTAGGGCACATATGAGAAGCAATCAATGAGTGCACAACTAAATGGAACTAAGTGAAATGAGTTGATGCTTCTCTCTCTCTCTCTCCCTTCCCCTCTCTCTCTTTCAAATCAATGGAGAAAAAATTGTTGATCCTCATCCAGTAAAACACAATCTACAAAATTTCACACTCCACTTAAAAGAAAACAAAAACAATAACCCCCCAACCCTGCTCCATTCAATTTTCCCCCTTTATTTTGGATTTAGCATTATGAGAAATAGTAAGAACAGTAGCTAACCATATGCTGAACCCTTACTAGGAGGCAGACACTTAACCCTGCATTAACTCACTGAATAGTCACATCTATGCTAACGGTAGATGTTATTAGCAGTAGAGGATATTGAGGCACAGAGGTTAAATAATTGGGTCAGTCACACAGCGGAAGTTGGTAGAGCAGGGATTTGAACCTAGGCAATTTTATTATGAAGCCCAACAAGACGTGATATGTTGGGTGAAGAGGCTGGTGGATGAAGGGTGGGGAAAGTGGCATTGGGTGGCCCCACCCTTGGGTGGCCCCACCCTCCACTCACCTCCACCAGCTGATGCCAGTGCTCCACGGGCTTGCGAGGGTTGGCCAGCATCTCTGCCCAGTGCTCGCGGCCGTGTGGGTCAGCAGCATCAGGGCCCACGCGGCATACGCCAATCACCTCGTTGTGCCCGATGCTGGGGGTGGGGTGGAAGATGAGCATCTTGGTAGGGCGGGGGGCGAACCCGGTGTGCCCACCCCCATCCTCCTGCCCATGCGCCAAGGCCTGCCCCTCACCAATCATAGTCTACCACGGCGATGCTGAGCCCCACGTTCTCCACGCTCTCTGGGGCCACGTCGAACACCAGAGCCTCGTTGTAGGTGGGGTTCAGCGTATTCTTCTTGATGGAGGTTTTCCGCTTCTTGAGACGCCGTCCCTCGCTGATCAGAGAGGCCTTCACATAAGGGTCTGGGGGCGGGCATGGACAAGCACTGAACCACGACTTCCTCCCTTGGACCCCTCTCCTCTGTCCTCTCCCCAAGGGTCTGGGTCCCCAGCCTTTAATCCCCCAGTCCCCTCCACCCTCAGATCTCAGCGCCTTCTCAGGACCCACCCGAGAAGCCAGTGAGGTCCATGGCTTTGAGGTTAGAGGCTTTGATGATGGTCACGGTGAGGCGCCCAGCCGTGGGGAGGTAGCAGAGTGAGAAATTGAGCTCCCCAAGATCTGCCTTTTCCTGCAGTTGGAGACAGGGGCTTAGCGACGCCCTGCCTCAGTCTCCCCATCTCGCCCTGACTTCTCTCCCACCCTTAGCCTCCAGCGCGCTCCTCCCCAACATCCAGGACTCAGGTTTCTGGCCCACTTTACAATCTGACTCTGGGCCAAACCTGGTAACTCCCCAGCCACAGCTGCCTGCCACCGTCAAAGCCTGTTTGTTCTGCAGGAAAGACAGGAAGAGGCAAGAGTGTGGGGAGAGAGCAGGAGAAGGACACAGAGAAAGAAAGATTATGGTGAGAAATAGACTGAGACAGAGACCAAAACACTGAGACAGTTAGAAAGACCCACAGAATTCTAAAGTGAGAAGAACAGAGGCTCGGAAAGATGGAGACCCAGAGAGTGTCAGAGACCCAGAACCAGAGGGGGGAGCAGAGACTGCATAGGGCGAATACAGAGTCCTGAGCAGAGGCTAGAGCCCCCAGGGGCAGGACCAGAGAGCTACAGAAAGGGACAGAGACTTGGTGTGGAGGTGCCAAGCCCGAGAGAGAGAGAGAGAGAGAGAGAGAGAGAGAGAGAGAGAGACAGACCTACCCAGAGAAGTTAGCTTTGGAGAGGGCAGGGGACACAGCCAGACCCAGAATGAGGCTAAAAGGAGACAGAGCCTTTCATGCTGACACACAGACAGGGCGGTGGCCAGAGATAGCCAGGACGATGGCTGGCCCTGCCCATCCCTGTGGCCTCTTCTGGGCCCCTGGCCTTCCAACCATGCCGGCCTAGGCCTTGGTCCTGGACTCCGCACTCACCCCCCTCCAGGCCTTGCCCCAGACTCTCCTCTCAACTTCAAGCCTCGATCGGTCATCACCTCCTCCCACAAGCCCCCAGAGCCCCTGCAGCCCTGAGCGGATGCTCCTTCTGTCCCTCCTACTGCTGGCCCTGACAGTGAACTGTGTGAAAGCCTAGACCTGGGGCTCCCGAGGCTCAGTGGTTGAAGGAATGAATACATGAGTGAGCAAAGGCCCGGGGTAATAACGAGGAGAGAAAATGACAGGTGCCAGATGTAGGAGACAAAGAGGGATGTGAAGAGAGGGCTTTCATGTGGGCTACTCAGGTTATGACGGGGAGAGAGGGGTGGCAGGATAGAGGGGGGTCCTGGGAGCAAGACCTGAGAATCAGGCACTCGGTTCTCAGAGGCTGGGCTTGGGCCGAGCAAGCAGACCACGGAGAGCCACACAAAGGGGACCACAGGCAGAGCCACGGCCACCGGGGCAACTGTGTCCTTGTACATATGGGGAAACTGAGGCTCAGAGAAAGAAAGGACTTTGAGCATGGCAATTGTGTGGGCAGCCAGCCCTCTCATGGTATGAGGACAAGCTCACACCTCCACCCCCTGACACGGCTTTCCCCGAAATGGCAGGTCTGCAATGTTGGGAATCCCTAGCTTGGAACAGAGGGCTGAGGTTCAGGTCAAGATACCCAACAAGGACCTAAAAGTAAGGCTGGGGGAGGGAGGGATTGGCATACAGGAGAGTGATATTCCAGAAGGTGAGGTTCATGAGAAATGAAGAGGGGCAGTGGGGCGCGTGGGGGCCCTACAATCTGAATCTTTGGGAATTGGGGGTGTTGGGACATGAGGGTCCCAGAGTATCTAAGGCCTGGGGGGATCCAGCTGTCAGGATTCAGGGGGAGACTATGAAGAGACAGGATGACATTACATGAGAGTTCAGAGCTCAAGGTTGAAAATGTAAAATGTCCAGAGACCGGCAGGGTTGGGGGTTCAGGAGGGAGGTCTGGGAAGTGGAAAATCAGGAAGTCAGAAAGGGAAGAAAGTTGGAAAAATAGAAGCCAGAACTCTAAGGTCAGGACGTTGGAGGGTCAGGGGCCCAGGGTCAGAGGGCAGAAGCCACAGGGTCACGGCATGAAGTTTTGATAAAGCTGCCTGGTGGGTACATGGTTGTCCATTACAGCTTTCTTGCCTGTTAGCATCAGACATCTAGGGGGTCAGCATTGAGAAAACCTGGGGCCCAGGCCTGGTGTTATATTTGATGAAGTGTGATGGCCCTGGGGTTCTGTTCTCTATTCTTTCTTGCACACTTGTAATATTTTGCAATCAAATAAAATTCAAAAGAAAACTAGGGGGCCCAGAAGTGAGAAGGTGATGAATCCCAAAGGCAAGGAGATTGTAAACCAAGACGGGGTGCAGGGCCCACTGACCGAGCCGCCCTCCACGATGTCCCGCCACAGCGGGCGGTCGGGGGGCTGCTCGGCCAGCTCTAGGAGGTTGTCCAGCACCACCTGGCCGATGAGGTCATGCCGAGAGAAGCGGTCGAAGTCATAGACGCTGAAGTGCAGCTTGCGCTGGGCCAGCTCTGCCAGGGGCACCGAGAACTGAAACGTCTCATTGAACACAGGGTTCAGGGTCTTCCTGTGCACCTGAGAGAGGGGGCGGGGGAGAGAGACAAACACCTTACCCATTGTCCTTTCCTCCCCAGGACTGAGGAGTCCTGACAGCTAGCCCCCTGTTCCCTCAGCCCCAACAATTCAGGACCCTTCCTCCCTCAGCCCCAGAGACCCAGACTCTCAGCCTCTCCTCCAGGGGACCCAGTGTCCAGCCCGCTGTCCCAGACCTTGGTCTGAAATTTTTTCTTTCGGTCAGGCAGCAGGTAGATCTTGACATAGGGGTCGGAGAAACCATTGGAGTCCTTGGCGGGGAGGTCCAGGGCCTGCAGGATCCGCACCACCAACTGGTCGGAGCCATAGAGGTACCGCAGGGCAAAGCTGATGCGGCCACAGGGCGCTCCTGCGCCCCCATCTCCGGAGCCCGGGGCTCCACTGCCCCGCCAGCTGCCAGGTCCAGTCCCCTGGTACAGCTCTGGCTTGATCTGTCCAATGAGCTTGGCCTTCTCTTCGCCGCCTGGAAGGGGTAAGGGTAGGGCAGGTGGCCGCTCCTCACTGCCTGGGTCCGGCTGGGGAGTCAGGGTCTGCTGGGTGAGAGGCCGGGGCAGGGCTGGGTACCTGCAAGGGGTGGGGAAGACCTAGCTGTGGTAGATGACTCCTCCCCTCATCCCTAAACCCCACAGCCAGGGGGCCCCAAACTCCCACCTTTGCTCACTGTGACCTGGAGCAAACCATTTGTACCCTGTGAGCCTCCATTTCCCCGGCCATATTGGGGAAGGGGTTATTGCCTTCTCTAAGCTTCATCCCAACCCTACTTGGGCAGCAGCCTCCAGATGCCTTCTCTGAACCTCAAGCTGGTCACTCAGAATAACTTCCCTGTGGACCCCTAGGGTACCCACTGCCCAGACCCCCTCAACCCTTATCTCTCCTTCTCCAGATCTCCCTAACTTGTCTTTTTTTTTTTTGTCAAAAATAAAAAGAAATAAAAGAAAATTACAGGTCAACATCCTTGATGAACACAGCTGCAGAAATTCTCAAAAACATTAGCAAACCAGATTCCACATATATTTTAAAAAAATAGATACACCATGACCAAGTGGGAGTCACCCCAAGGATGCAAGGATAATTCAACACCCACAAGTCAATCAATATGATACATCACATCTCACAGTGCAGTTCCTTTAAGCTGCTTTACGCAGCAGCGGCCTGACTGGCTGGGCCGAGGTGGCTGATTTGGGGACCTGCTTCCCTTGGACTGTGAGTGACATGAAGGTAGATAGAGGGTCTGTCTGCCTGTTCATCTCTGTTTCCAACACTCAGGCCTTGTAACTACGTTTTGCCTCAGGGTCTGGGCGGCCTAACCCTCATTCCACCTCCCTGACTATGGAGTCCTGTTTCCAGCCTCCATTTTCCTCTGGATCCAGGAGCACAGACCTCCAGCCCCCTCCTCCCTTAGGTCCAAGGACTCTAGTCTTCTCCTCCTCCTCTTTCAGACCTAGGTGTCTGAAACCCCAGCTTCTTTTATCCCCAGGATCCACAGCGGTCCACACCCTAAGTCCCCCACTGCCCCAGGACTCAGGACTCAGGGCTCTTCCTCCTCCAGAGCTGAGGAGAACCACAGAGGGGAAACAGACACAGAGGAGGAACAGACGTTCAGAGTAAACCCTAGCCCAGCAGCCTGTCTCACCTGGTGGTGGGTGCTAGGCTTGTGACCTGCTGATGTGACTGGGCACTGGGCAAACCCCCACCACTGGGGGGCAGCAGAAGCAGTCCAGAGCCTGCCCCTCCCTCAGAGGGCAGCTCAGGAGATGTCTGGCTGGGTTTGACCCCAGCAGCTACTGCAGCTGCAGCTGCCGCAGCCTCTGGATACGAGTCCATGTCCAAGTAGGAGGGCTCAGGGGGGTCCGAGCCCCCCAGGCTGCCTGGCTCCAGCAGCTCCGCAAAGGGCGGGTGGTGGGCAGTGTGGGCATGGTGATGTGGGCCCCCCAGCAGAGGATGGCCACCCAAGCCAGCCCCCAGGTGGTGCCCACCACCGCCTACCAGGCCTGCCAGCCCGACCCCAGGGCCTAGGTCTTTGCGCAGGGGGCCACCGCCCACTGCCGAGCCTCCCTTGTCCCGCCAGGGCACCCAGCACAGCTTCCAGGACACGAAGAGGGAGACGCCCAGGAGGACGATGCCACAGAACGTCACGATGACTGACAGCAGGCTCACAGAGATGTCTGGAGGGAGTGAAGACAGAGGTCAAGGGTGGGGGTCACAATTTACCCTCCCACTGCTGTCCCCGAAGAGCTAAGCTTTTAAAAATAATTCTAAATATAATCCTTAGCTTTTGCCATGCCTTGCCCAAAGTAGTTTACATAAATTATTTAAACTCCACGACTCCATGAGATGGGTATTTTTATATAGCCATTTGAAAGGTAAGAAAACTGAGGCACAGAAGGGTTGAGGGTCTTGTATAAAGCTGCACAGGTAATAAGTGACAGGTCTGGGATTTGAACCTAGCTGTCTGTCTCCAGATTTTATTCTCTTTACTGCTAGCACAAAATATCTCTCTATAAGAGCATACACCATCCAAAATAGGACAAAGTCCCCCAACATACTCAGAGATGGTCAAAGAAAGAAGAATGCTTGTCACCATTAGGCTGGTCAGGGTTCAAATCCCAGCTTGCTGTGTGGCCTTGGGAAGATATCTTAACCACTCTGAGCCTTACATTTGCCATTTGCCAGATAGGAAAATCCAGTCCTGGGGTCACGTTCTGCCTCTCTGGGGTGCCTGGCTCCAGAGCCCACCATTTCCACCATTATGCTACCATACCTCAACATGTCCCAGTAAATGGTAGTTCAAATATGTATCCACCACCACAGCCACTGCATTCTGAATGCCAACTATGTGCTGATGTGCCTTTCAGACAAACCCAAGTACAGTTCTTGATCCAAAGGTTCTGACCCATTCTGTAATTGGTGCCAGGAGTAAAGTAAGTAAAGTATGTCAGAAAAAACCTTCAAGGAATCTTTGGGCGTTTATTTGACATTGAATCTTGGGTCTCATCGAGGTAGAACAGAGGGGAAATTCCTAATTCACACTGACTGAGGGGCAAGGGGAGCAAGTAACCAAGCCCCTGGCAGCAAGGACAGCTGAGTGGAATGGCTATGTTGTGTCACTTCAGGGGACTCGGAG
This sequence comes from Rhynchonycteris naso, assembly GCA_037038555.1. Taxonomy (NCBI): domain Eukaryota; kingdom Metazoa; phylum Chordata; class Mammalia; order Chiroptera; family Emballonuridae; genus Rhynchonycteris; species Rhynchonycteris naso. Next base: position 247,229,388 of record CM072997.1, on the reverse strand, counting down.
TGGCGAGGGAATTCCTTTCAGTCCTGAATTGCCCAGTGACTCTACATAAGTCAGCAGCCCACAGCGTTCATCCTCACTACACTGTGTAACCTAGAGATGATTTATCCTGTTTCACAGATGAAGAAACTGAGATTCTAAGAGACAGCAAGGGACCCTGCAGGGTCATCCAGCAGGGAGGGTCAGAACCCTGAGATTCTTACCCCCCCTTAGGGTATTCTGTAAGATTCACCTTGCCCAGAGAAAGGCTGGCCTTTAAGGAAACCTTTAACCCTTCAGAACATCGTGCCTGAGTGTGTTTGTTCACCTGAGAAAGTCTAGGTCACACCAGGTAGTCTGTGTAACAATGTGATGGATGGTGGGGTCCTTGGGCCACGTGGTATCAGCTGACCCCTGGTGGGGCTGGAGAACAAAGTTAGCCCCATGAGCAGTCAGCCATGTCTACATGAATGAGCCCCAAGTAAAAGCCCTGGACACCAAGGCTTGGGCGAGCATCCATAGTGGATAATAATCTGTGTGTTGTCACACATCATTGCAGGGAGAATTAAGTGCTGTCCTTGTGGCTCCACCAGGAGAGGAAAACTGGGAGCTCAGGCCTGGTCTCTCCTGGACCCTACCCAATGTGTCTATTCCCCTTCCCGATTAAAAAAAAATTCTTTAAAGCCTTTATTCATTTTTTTTGGGGGGGGCAAGAGACAGAGAAGGGGAAAGGAGCGAAAAGCATCAACTCCTATATGTGCCTTGACGAAGCAAGCCCGGGGTTTTGAAACAGCGACCTCAGCATTTCCAGGTCGATGCTTTATCCACTGTGCCAACACAGGTCAGGCTTCCCCTTACTGATTTTAATCTCCAGGCTTTTGCTGTAATAAACTATAACCGAGCCTGACCAGGTGGTGGCGCAGTGGATAGAGCGTCGGACTGGGATGCGGAAGACCCAGGTTCGAGACCCCGATGTCTCCAGCTTGAGCGCGGGCCCATCTAGCTTGAGCAAAAGCTCATCAGCTTGGACCCAAGGTTGCTGGCTCCAGCAACGGGTGGCTCGGTCTGCTGAAGGCCCGCGGTCAAGGCACATGTGAGAAAGCAATCAATGAACAACTAAGGTGTCGCAATGGCAACGAAAAACTAATGATTGATGCTTCTCACCTCTCTCTGTTCCTGTCTGTCTGTCCCTATCTATCCCTCTCTCTGTCCCTGTAAAATAATAATAATAATAATAATAATAATAATAAATAAACTGTAACCGTGACTATAACTGCTTTTCTGAATTCTGTGAATCCTTCTAGGAAGTCATTGGCCCTGAAGGTGGTTTTACCTTCCTGGGGTCACGTTCTGGCTCTTCTGCCTACAGGCTGTGAGACCCTGAGCAAGGAACCACAGACCTCTGGGCCTCATTCTTTATTCCTGTCCCCTGGACATCCTGCACGTGAAATGCCAAGCCCTGCCCAGTGCTCAGCAAGTGTGACTGTCATTCAACTTCCCAGTACCTGCTTCTGCAAGGTTCCTTATCTGAACAGTGATACTCACAATATTGCCTCACTCTTAGAACCCTGCTGCTTCCTAGCTGGGTGGCCTTGGGCAAGTTAATTCACCCTTCTAAGCCTCAGTTTCCCTCACTGTAAACGGGGATAATATGTACCACAAGGGTTCCTGTGAGCTGTCAACGAAACAGGTGGAAGACCTTGCATGTGGCCTGGTACACAGTTGGTGCTTACTAAGTACATCCCAACATTTACGAAATGCCCATTGTGTGCCCAGCTTATTCTAAGCTCTTCCCATGTGTTATATCATTTGAGTCTCTCAGCTGTCCCACAAGGTAGTCACTTTCACTATCTCCATTGTCCAAATGAAGAAACTGAGGCACAGAAGAGTCACCTCCCTAAAGCCATCCAACTAGTAGGTAGGGGAGGTGGGATTTGAACCCAGACAAGTCAGTCTGACTCAAGAGCCTGAGCTTCTAAGCATTACGCAAGAATCACAAAGATGTCTGTGGGGAATGTGTGGTAGCGGTATGGGCGCTAGAGAAGGCTTCACAGGGCAAAAATCCAAAAGGTAGGGGCAAATGGACCACAGAACTCCTTCTCCTTAGGTCAGAATTTTGGAGGAGCAGCAGCAGGTAAGATGGAGGCAAGACTCTAGAAGGGACCGGTCCCACAGGGAGCAGAAAATTGGGCAGGTTTGTTCTAAATCTCTGTCCTAACTATAGAGAGCACAGGGGCCTAGCCGAGACAGCTTGGGGTGCTGACCTGCATCTGGGCCCCGGGGATAGCCTCGAATTCGCAAGTCGTTGAATTCTTGGCACCTGTCGCTGGTGTCGGCATCTCGGACCCGGGCACAGAGGTCTGAGACCAGGATGAGTGCCCGTCGGCAGAGGTCATCCTCGTAGTCTCCTGACATGGTGACCAGAGGGTCCTGCGTGTGGGAGGGGCCAGGCAAGGGTCCAGATGGGGAACGAGATGGGGGAGAAAGAATGGATAAAGTGTAGAAAGAGAAAGAGAAAAGGAAGGATGGGCAGGGGGACAGGTATTGGGAGTTGATGTTCAAGGGGATGGAGATTAAGGAGGGATGAACAAGGAAAAAGAAATTGGGGGCAGATGGACAAGAGGACTGGAATTAGGGGTGGACAAACAAGAATACAGTAACAGGGGTTGGACAAACAAGAAGACAGAGATGGGGTGAGTGGATAAGAGGACAGAGAATAGGGACAAATGGACCAGGAAGGAGAGACTGGGAAGGCCACAAGGGGCACACATTAAGGATACACAAATAAAGGGGTGAACAGACAAGGAGACAAAGATTAGGGGTACAGAGGTGAACAGACCGAATTTAGGGATGGACAGATAAAGGGACAGTCAGTCATTCATCGTTCATGCTTTCAGCTAATATTCACTGAGTGCCAACTCCACGCCAGGTGCTATGCCAGCTGCAGCAGACCCAGCAGGGAATGAATCCCATGCATTCCCTAACTTCCTGGTGTCACAATCCGCTGAGAGGTGACAAAGAGTAAACAAATCCACAAACACACAAACAACAAAACACTCTCAAACTGTGAGAAGTGCTTTAAAAAAAATAGTGGGAGGGTGTGCCACAAAGGAGGCAGGAGGCGGCCATGGGGCTGAGGGGGGGGGGGCTCCTGAAGGGTGAGATGGAGCTGCCCAGTGGGGCTGGAGTGGGGAAAAGCATTCAAAGCATCAGGAACAGCATGAGCAACAGCCCAGGATGTGAAAGGGCTTGGCATGGCAGGTTCAAGCAATAGAGAGGAGGCCAGATCGGCATAGACAGGGAGAAGACTAAAAAAGAGGGATAAATGGAAGTAGAGGGAGACGAGATGTGATTATGTGTGGTGGTGGCTGGGGACGGATGGAGCTGCAGGATGCAGGGACAGGGACCAAGTTGAGGAAAGGAGAGATGAGGGAAGAGGAGATAGAGATAATGGGAAGAGCAAACTGGGCTCAGAAGAGAGAGAAGAATGAAGAGACAGACAGAAGTCAGACTGAGACTTGGGATGGACAGCTATAAAGAACAGGCTGGTGTGAAATAAAAAGAGAGAATATGCTGGTGTGTAATTCACAGGGGTGTGGGAGATGGGCAGACAGAAGGGCAGTGATGAGGACCAGGCAAATTGTGGGCAGCAATATCTCCGAGACAGAAACAGCGAACAGGAGAATGGATGGGTGCAGAAATAATAGGCAGAGAGCACAGACGGACAAAAGGATACACAGGAGGGCTGGGCAGACAGGCGTGGGTCTAGAAGGAAGGTTGGATGGGGGAAACATAAATAAGAGGAGATGAGAAGAAAGAGGTGAACGTGGGGAAATGGGAAATAGCGACACATGGTTTGGAGCCAGACATCAGAGATGGACTGGAAGGAGAGAGTGCAGGGAAAACCACGGACAGACAGCCCAGGGCTCACAGATGGACCTGTGTCGCGGGGGGTCTTCAGAAGGCCAGGACTCTGAGACAGGCATGGTCAGACTCACCGGCTTATCTTTGCCGTGTCCTGGGTGGCAGCCGAGGCGGCGGCAGGCGGCAGCCCATGGGGGTTGGAGGGCAGACAAGGGGCTGTGGACCCGTCCCCACAGGCGCGCCAGGTGGTGAGAGGGGGTGCTGGATCTGAGGACCGTGGCCAGCAGAAAAAGCTTAGTTTGAGCCTCACATCTAGTCCTACTCTGGCCAGCTGCTCGACCCCAGGCGACCCCGGGGAGGCCCAGCCACCTCTTCCCACCCTCGGGCCCCCACCTCCCATTGAGCTTAGAGACTACAATTCCCGGCAGGTCTTGCGCTCGCACTGCAGCGACTTTATAAGCCTGACGCTGCAGGGTCTACTGGGAATTGAAGTCCTTAATGCCTCTCCCGGCTGCAGAGAGGATGGGAATTTTTTCGGAGGGGGGGGGTTAGGAGATGCCGGGGTCCCAAAGCACTGCAGGGGACAGGAATAAAGTCTGGTACCCAGAGCAGCCGCAGCGTCCTAAGTCCTCAGGGGCTGTGCTGTTGGGTAAACGATCCCCACACCCAGAGACTGGGTGGGCGAGGTTGGGGTACATCCAGGTGTTTCGGGACCCCCCTTCCAGGACCACGTGCCCCTCCTCGGCTGCAGCACTCCCACTCCCGCGCGGGAGATCCGAGCTCCTCTGCACCTCCCCCCACCCCCACACGCCCGGGCTGTCCCCCTGGATCGGGCTGGGGCAAAGGGGTAGGGGGACGGACTCACCGGAGCCGCCGCCGCGGCTGCCGCAGCAGCCCCGCACGCCCGCCGCGGTGCCCGCTCGGCCCCTCCCCCCGCCCCTGGCGCAGGTCCGCCGCTCCTCCCCTGCACCCCGCCCCCTCCGCCCCCCCATCGCTTCCCCTCCGAACCTGCGGCTTGAGAGCCCAAATCGCGCGGCCGCTGGAAGGGGGGAGACTTCCCCGGACCTAGGCGTCAGAGACCCCGCGCGCTTCCTCAGAGGATCCAGAGACCTGGCATCGCGACCATCTGCTCCCGTAGGATCCAGGGGTGCCAGCCCGCAGCTCCTCTTCTCTCAAACAGAGAAGTCCGGGACCCCAGTCACCTCATCTCTCAGGACCTAGGATACGGAGCTCCCAACCCTTCTTCTATCTCAGATCCAGGAATCCACGCCTCCCGCCCCCTCCGACTCTGAAACCCTGGAGTCGCAGCCCCCCAAGCCCCCTCCTCCGCAGGGCCCGGGACTTCAAGTCTTCCCACCTAAGGAGCTCTGCGGGCTAGCGGTGGGAGGGGAGGCGGAGCCTCAGCGCCGGCAGGGAGTCTCAGCCCGGTTTGGAGGTGCCCTCAGGGACCTAGGTTTGAATCCTGCCTGGGCTGGCTCGTGCCTTTGTCATTTTGCGCTCTTTGCTATGAGCTCCAGTTTCCACATCAACAAAATATAGACAATCAACCTGTTTCCTAAGGGATCCAGAGGTTTGAACACAACAGTCAATATAAATAAAGTATTGGCACCAAGTGCTTAATGAATATTTCTTAAAAGCAGCAAGGAACAGTTACTGGTCTATTAATAGCAGTTAATGATAATTGCCACTCATTGTTCTGGGTACTGGGCTAAGTACGACGAAAGGGTTTCCTCATTTAATCTTTACTGTGACCCTGGGACGGGGGTGCAGTTCTGTTATTCCCATTTCACAGAGGAGACAAACCAGTGAGGTCCGGAGCTGATAGTCACAAGTGTGTGCACACCAGTCCAGGCACCCCAAAGGCCACGCTCAGAGCCCAACCATGGCGGCCAGCTGAGGCCCACCCAGGATCCACAGGCAGCCCCATCCCACAGGGAGAGAAACAAGGAAGGAGGTGTGCCAAAATGCATGCACTCAGAGACATGCGCACAGATAGGTTTGCTGAATCGCCGTGGTACATTCCCAGACACTCAGATTCTAAGGCTGTCCAAGCATCGAGAGGCAGCTTTAGTCAATGTGTGTGACTTTGGGGGCAGAGCACCAAATTTCTAATCCAGCTCTTCTCTGGCATCACTGCATCACCTTGGATGAATTACCTATATTCTTAATGCCTCAGTTTCCCTAACTGTGAACGAGAATGATTTTTTTTTTAAAGCGAGGGATGGAGAGATAAAGAGACAGACTCCTGCATGTGCCCTGACTGGGGTCCACCTGGCAATCCCTGTCTGGGGCCGATGCTTGAATCAACGGAGCTATGCTCAGCACCTGAGGCTGACAATTGAACCCACCAAGTTATGAATAGGATAATTTTTTTAAAAAACCAGATTCTATGTCATTAAGTTATTTTGAAGATTAAATTAAATTTATACAAGGTAGAAAATGGTTAGTATTTAGTAGTATTGTCACAATTATTTGCATTTGCTTATGTATTCTTTAACCGCATTTTACAAGTAAGGAAACTGAGGCTCAGAGAAAGAAAGTGCCCTGCCAAAGGTTATACAACTGGGAAGCATCTAAGTGGAAATTCAAAGCCACATAGGTCTGGACCTAAAGTCCTGCCATTGAGCCATTACATTGTTTGCATCTAGGAAGTTTGAGGACCTTGCCTGTCGTCGCCCCTGGGAGTGTAGAGTAGCGAACGGCCCTGGACAAGGAACCAGGAGACAGAGAGAGTCTTCCATATTCATTCGAGTCAATTCATACAGCCATGGGATAAATACTTACTGAGCATATACTATATGCCAGTCAGTGTTCTAGGCAGCAGGGATGCAGCTGGGAACAAGGCAGACAAAAATCCCAGCCTTGGGATAAGGGACATAATGGGAAGTGCTATGTGCAGGGAGTGTGAGAAGGAGGTCACAGAGCAAGTGACATTTGCACTGAACTCAGAAGGATGATTAGACATGAGGCAGGTGAAGATGGGGGAAAGAAGGTGAACAGCTCCAGGGGGAAAGAACGGCCTGTGGCAGGAGGGAATTTGGCTCACCGAAGGGGACGGCCAAGCACATAAGCTTTAGGGGGCAGCACTTTGTATTGTTTGCTGCTGTGTCCCGTCTGCCTGATGTGGTGCCTGGCACACAGGTGGCACTGAGTAAATACTGGTTTGTTTAATGAATAAATGAATGAACAGGTAAGTAGATAAATAGATGGATGGGTAAATTGAGGAGTGGGTGGATGAATGAATGGATGGATAAACAAGTGGACAGATGGAAGTAAGAACAGATGGATGGATGGATGGAAAGATGGAGTGATGGATAGATGGAAAGAAGAAAGGAAGAGTAGATGGTTGGATGAATGGGAGTTTAGATGGCTGGATAGATGAGTGGATGGGTGAGTGGGTCATAGTTGACTGACTGGTTAGGTGAGTGGATATGTATGGATAAAAAGAAGGATGAAAGGATGGATGGAGAGATGGATGAGTGGATGAATGGAAAAATGGGTGGATGGATGGATGGTTGGGTGGGTGGATGGTAGAATGAATGAATGGATTAGTGGATAAATGAGCAGATGGATGAATGGTTGGAAGAATGGATGAACAGATGGATAAATGAATGGTTGGATAGATGGATGGATAGATAGACAGATGGAATAATGGATGGATGGATGGATGGATGGATGGATGGATGGATGGATGGATGGATGAGTGGATGACTGAACGAATGCATGCATACATGTATAGATGAATGAGTGAATGAATAAGTTTGCACAAATACCTACAGATCCATACACAGATGCACCCGGAAATAAATGCAGACACATGCACATATGTGTGTAAACACAGGTTCCCTTCTCCTAGTGCTCCCCCTGGAGAGAACAAACATGGGGAAGAGAGGTAGGCCAGGTTGGCCAGGGCCTGTGAGGATGAGGATGCAAGGAGGCACACCCTCTGACTGGGCTATGACCACCTCCACCCCCACTGCAGTGCTGACATAATTTCTGGAATAGGAGGAAAATGCTGATTCAGGGATTTGTGTCCCAGACTGTGTGCCAGGCCAGGGAGTGGGACAGATATGGCCTGAGAGAGATGGGGTTAGTGACAGAGGGAGGCTGGTGGGGCTATGGCAGAGGGACAGGGAAGGAGATAGACACAGAGAAACAGAGATGGCGAATGAGAGCCATGGAGACGAACACAGAGAGAGACAGAGACATGCAGATAGGGAAAGAGACAGACACAGAAATACATAAACTAGAGATCCATGAAATAGAAATTCAAATTAAGACGCAGAGCAAGATGAGGCTGGGTTCCAAAGACAGAGAGGTAGAGAGGAGAAAAGAAACAAAGACAGAGAGTAGTGAGACAGATAGAGGGAAACATAGAGGTGCAGACATTAGAAGGAGAAAGAGAGAGGGAGGGAGGGAGGGCCCCTCCAAGGAGGGAAGAAGGAGAGAGCTTTAGAAAAGGCAACTAAATCTAGGCTCAGAGAAGGAATGGCATTTGCCCAAGGCTGCATAACCTGGACATGGCATTTAATGCTGATCTGTTTGGCTCCAGGGTCCATGTTCTCTTCTTCACCCTATGTTGTCTTGGAGGACCAAAAGGGACAGGAATGACAGGGTTGGAGCTGCTGAGTGTGGGTCACAGTGATAGAGGAAAATAGTCACTCATTTATTCACTCAACCTAACCATTTTGCGCCTCCTTGTGGGGAGTGATGCTGGAGAGTCAGAGAAGGTTAGGAGCTGTTGGTCTGATGGGGGAGGCAGGCAGAGGTTCGAATCTCTGAACAAGACACATGGAGTGGCCTGATCAGGTGGTGGCGCAGTGGATCGAGTGTCGGACTGGGATGCGGAAGACCTAGGTTCGAGACCCCAAAGTCGCCAGGTTGAGCGCGGGGCCCATCTAGCTTGAGCAAAAGCTCGTCAGCTTGGACCCAAGGTCGCTGGCTCCAGCAAGGGGTTGCTCGGTCTGCTGAAGGCCCGCGGTCAAGGCACATGTGAGAAAGCAATCAATGAACAACTATGGTGTCGCAACGGCAACGAAAAACTAATGATTGATGCTTCTCACCTCTTTCCGTTCCTATCTGTCTGTCCCTATCTATCTCTCTCTCTGACTCTCTCTCTGTCCCTGAGGGGGGGAAATAAAAGACACATGGAGTGGACAATATTCAGACATCTGGGGAAGGAACAGATAAAAAACATGCAGAAGAAGATACAGAAAACACAACTGGGAGAAGTCAGAGAAGGCTTCCTGGAGGAGGGGCTTTTTATTAAAGGATGTGGGAAAAGGGGAGTCTAGAAGGGTATTCTGGAAGGCACAGCATGTGGGCAGTAAAGACAAGAATGGGCTGGGAGATACTCATAAATAAAATAATTCATAAAAGGTGATTAGAGAATGTTAGAAGGGGTGAGAGGGGAGAGAAGGGCTGGGCCAGATCATGCAGGTCTCAGACAGCTATTAGTGGAGGGGCAGAAATGTTGTTCAGCAACACTGGGGAGCCACAGGAGGTCTGCTAGCAGGGGAGGAGCAGGGTCAGCTCTGGGTGCAGAAAACTCCCTGTGTGGGAAAGGAATGGTGGTGGGAGGGCAAGAGGGAGGCTGGAGAGAGGGTTCAGGCAGAAGAGAACAAAGCCTGAGTGTCTGTCCTGGCTACAGAATTGAAGAGGAGGGAAAGCAGTCATGAGGCAGAAGAAATTGAGCCTGGGGACTGACAATGGGCTCTGGGGGCTAGGTGTGCCTCTGGTGATGGGAATGAAAGATGGTCCCCATCCTATAGGGATAAACGGAGGACAGCCTAATGGGAGACAAAGACATGGAGAAGCAGAAAGGAAGCCAGGGCCACAGAGGAACTGAATCTGGACATGAGTTTATTTCTAAGTGTAGACTGTTTGCATTGCCAATGACAAAAACAGAAATGATGTAAGCATAGGGGGAACTAATTGTGTAGATGAGGGTTTCAGGCATGGCTGGATCCAGGTACCCCAATCATCATCAGGAATCTGACTGTGTCTTTGGTGTCTGCTTTCCTTTGGTCTTTGCTTTTAGGCAGGTTGTCTCACCATATGACATGATGCCCCCCCCATCCCAACTCCAACCGAGACTCTGACCAGCCTGGCAACCTCAGGGGGAAAACAAAGATCTTTTTTTTTTTTTTTTTTACTTCTTTTTATTTTATTCATTTTAGATGAGGAGACACAGAGTGAGAGAGAGAGAGAGAGAGAAAGGGGGGAGGAGCTGGAAGCATCAACTCCCATATGTGCCTTGACCAGACCAGTGCAGGGTTTTGAACTGGCGACCTCCCTGTTTCCAGGTCGACGCTTTATCCACTGCGCCACCACAGGCCAGGCACAAAGATCTTTAATAACAAATTCAGTAGAAGTCCAGGGGTTGACTCTGTTTCCCTGATTTTTAAGCTCACCCCTGAACTAATTACTCTGAAAATCAAGGTGCAACTACCTAGAGCACAGGCAACTGATGCTTGTCAGGAAGAAATAATGGACAGTTCAAGACAGTGACCATCTTGAAGGAGAACCAGAGATACGGGTACAGAGACAATACGGAGAGGACAGACAGGATAACTAAGAAAGTCCAGCCTCCTCTGACACAGTTCCCACTAAGAGCTTTGCAGACACACACAAAAAGGGATGCCTAGCCCTGGTCAGCTGGCTCAGTGGTAGAGCATGGGCCTGTTGTGTGGTAGTCCTGTGTTCGATTCCCGGCCAGGGCACACAGGAGAAGCGCTCATCTGCTTCTCCACCCCTCTGCCCCTCCTCTCTCTCTCTCTCTCTCTCTCTCCCCTCCTCTTGCAGCCAAGGCTCCATTGGAGTTGACCTGGCTGCTGAGGATGGCTACATGGCCTCCGCCTAAGGCGCTAGAATGGTGCAAGTTGCAACAGAGCAATGCCCTAGATGGGCAGAGCATTGCCCCCTAGTGGGCATGCCGGGTGGATACCGGTCAGGCGCATGCGGGAGTCTGTCTCTCTGCCTCCTAGCTTCTTACTTCAGAAAAATACAAAAAATAAATAAGTAAATAAATAAAATTTTAAAAGTAATAATAATAAAGGGATGCCTAGTGGGCACCTGTGTGGTTAGAGCCCTAAAATCCTTCATTTGGAGCTCAGAAACCCCTGGTCCTTCCCATCCAGACCCAAGAATCTCAGACCCAGAAGTCAGAGTCCCCAGCCCTTCCCCCTCCTTCTGTAGGTACCATGGTAACCAAACCCCCTTCTCACCTTTCCCTCCCCCACAGAGAATCCAGTTTTTGTTTGAATCTTGACTGTGTCTAACCAGTGCCTGTGGGAGATCGGGATGAGTGGAGGGCAAGTGGGAACAGAAAGGGGATGATCCAGGGGAGGGGAGCCAAGAGGCAGGTCAGAGGCAGCCATGAGAGAGGAGAGGTGTGGGGAGATGGGGAGAGAGGGTGAAGGGGTTCGAGGGAGGCAGACAACTATGAGTGGAGGGAGGTTTGGGGACGGAGAGAAATATTGGGGAAACTGATAGGGGAGGAGACTGGGGAGATGGAACCAGGGAAGGGGAGAGAAGTGGGGAGGAAGCGGGCAGAGAAATCAAAGGAAAGAATAGAGGAGCGATGGGGAGAGAGATTAGGAGAACTCAAGGGAACAAGATTGGGAGAGAGGGACAGAGGGAGGCAGCCAGACAGACAGGGAGCTGATGAGGAAGAGAGAGGGAGAGAGAGGGGTGAGGACAGAGACTCAAAGAGACAGGGAGAGATGGAGAGAGGAACAGGAAAGTGGGAAAGAAGGAATCGGGGCACACTGGGGTTCCCTGAGGTTAGGGGAGCCTGGGCCTCAGTGTGGTCTAAGCGTCCCAGTTTCCCCGTGTGTGTTCCTCTGGGCTTCAACAAGGAAGAAGAGGCCCCAGGGGGGAGAAGGAACTGGGTTGGGTGGCCCAGGCAGAGCTCTTCTTCCGATCCTCCTGAGACAACCCCCACCCGCCTTCCCAGGATGCAGCAAGAGGTGGAGCCCCTGTGCTGCTCCACCATGGGCACCCCCGCCATGCACAGGGAAGCAGGTACTGAACCCTGTATGTCTATATATGTGTGTGTGGGGGGAGGAGTGTGTGTGTGAAGATTGTCTTTATGCATTGTGTCATAGCCTTGGCCTCAAGTGAGTGCCACTGTAGCCTCAAGTGAGTCACTGGCCTTCTAAAGAGAGAACCACCCAGACTCTTAGGTAGACCAGATTACTGAACAGTACCCTTTGAACTTCATACTACATTTCCCATGAGCCTCTACAGTCCCCTGGCCAATGTTCCAGGCCCAGAACTACATTTCCCATGAGCTTCTGGGGCCTTAACTACTCCTCTGAGGCCATTAGTATCTCCCTAGATGCCTTGCCTTGCTTGGTCCTTCACACTCTTCTTGTCTCCCACACTGAGCTCAGTATCTTCCCCCAAAGCCACTCCTCCTCCCTGCTTTCCATCTTCTAGTGGCCCTGCTGCCAACTCAATCACTGGACTAGATTCCAGATGCTGCACACCTAATTCCCTCCCACAGCCATCAGTCCCCATCTTCCTGCCCACTCTCTCTGCCCTACCCCTACCACTCCATCCCCACAGCCCCACTTCTGGTCTTGTCCTCTTCCATATGAACCCTTTCTCCACCTGACTCCCTGTCTCCAGTTTCTCCCCTCCAGCCATCTCCTACATGGCTCCAGACGAGTCTTTCTGACAACAGCACTGATTCTGTCTCTCCCCTGCTCACAGCTCTTCCTCATTCTTCATCACCCCCAAAATAGAGTCCCAGATGCTCAGTCTGGTGTTGGAGGCCCTCTGTGTCCTGACACCTGCTGACAACAACGTCAGTTTCATGCTCCAGGGCTCCCTACTTGCATTCTACTTTAGCACAGTGCATTCATTCATCCACACATTCAACATTTATGGAGTAATGTCTTGGTAAGAATGCGTTTGGCTAGCAGGTCATAGAAAACTAGACTTAGTGTAGTGTAAAGAATAAGACATTCATTATCTCATTCAAAAAGAAGCCCACAGGTGGGGTGAGGTTTGGGTTTGGTTGAGTCAGCAACTCAATGATGTCACTGAGAACCCAGTTTCTATTTCCATGCTTTTTGGTCCAGGACATACTCCCTCTGCCTGCCGGCTGATAGGGTTGCAGGTGGGGGCCATGAATCCCTCCTCCCTTAAGTAGACAAAGGGACACCGACAAACTGGATGTTCCAGGTCACTACCCCCTGGGCATCCTGGTGACTCACCCAGGTGTGGAAGGTCCTCTAGTTTACTTATGGTTAATCTTACATAAATTGCTGAAAGCTATATTTTTCCTTAACGACTACCAGCTCCCACCCTCGAATCCCCTATTTAACCCTACCTGTTAGAGAACCAGGTGCTGACCTCTGCCTTAGGAGTCAACCCAGCAGATGACCCCCTAATAAACTTTTCTTAACCTGAACTTGGGTGTCCTCCTTCGGCCAACCTTACAATGGCTAACCTCATGGTCACAGGATGGCTGCCACAGTTCCAGGCATCACATCCAGAGGTCTTCATCTTAAGAATCCCAAATGATATCTTCTCATATTTCATTGATAAGCACTCAGTCACGTGCTCACTCTTGTCACAATTGCTGGCAAAAGGGAAGAAATGATCATGATTATTTTAGTCAGCGATCCTCAACTCCAACTACATATCAGGTGGGAGGATTAAAATAAAATTTCCCCATTGATTTGAGGGACAGAGAGAGGCATCAACTTGTTCCACTTAGTTGTTCCATTTAGTTGTGCATTCATTGATTGCTTCTTGTATGTGTCCCGACTGAGTGCCAAAGCTGTGACCTCTGATGTGCCAGGTTGATGCTTTATCCACTGAGCCACCTGGCCAGAGCCAGGTGGGAAGATTTTTATAAATTTACACCTAATCCTGCTTAGGATCCAATTTAACCTGAATCTCTAGGACTGGGTGCCGCGGACCAGCACGGCTCCTAATTCTGGGTTTTGAGTGAGAACGGTGCAGAATTAAGGAAACAGATTTATTAAGAAAAAAGGATGGGATTAGAAGGACTCTTCAATGCTCATGGCAATATCTGAGTGCCCTATAGCCCCAGTTTGCTTCATTATATAGCCATATGCAAATCAAGGAAGTCCTTGATACAAAGTTACACATCCAGGCTAAAACAGGAACTCTCCCAAGGCATAAATAGGAATCCCCCTACCATGCATAAGTAAAATCAACCAACATCTGAACAAACAAAGAGTAGGAGGAAGGGCATGTAAATTGCTTCCAGCAACTTAAGGAAGCAAGTGAAGTGGGTGCAAATACTCAGCATCACAGCCAAATATGGAGGTGGAGCGGGGAGAATTTAGCCTTTTGCTAAGCCTAGGATTTACAATGGCCTTTTGCCATTTATGGTCCACAACAACTGGAGTCTCAGCATCTGTATATTTTTAATGTTTACCAGGTATTTATGATGGCACTGATTTAAACTGGATGGGATTTTCCCAAAAGAACTGGAGATCAGTGAGCCTCCATTGAGTTGCTTGGGTGAGGAATGGACCCCGATCCCCTCGAATGAGGGAAGAAAGATAGGAATGGTTGAAGGGGCCTCCCATCAGGTGTCTGCTGTAGGCACCTGCTTTGAGCCAGGTGCTATGCTTAACAAATGCCCAGAGGCAAAACAGACACCATGTCTCTGTACTCAATTCTCTTTTAGTGTCTTTGAAGAACTCTTTTTGTTTGTTTTTTGTTACAGAGACAGAGAGAGAGACAGATAGGGACAGACAGACCAGAAGGGAGAGAGGAATAAGAAGTATCAGTTCTTTGTTGCAGCACCTTAGTTTTTCGTTTATTAGTTTCTCATATGTGCCCTGACTGGGGGGCTACAGCAGACCGAGTGACTCATTGCTCAAGCCAGCGACCTTGGGCGCAAGCTGGTGAGCCTTGCTCAAACCAGATGAGCCCACGCTCAAACCGGCAACCTCGGGGTTTTGAACCTGGGTCCTCCATGTCCCAGTCTGACGCTCCATCCACTGAGCCACCGCCTGGTCAGGCTGAAGAACTCTTTTTTAAAAAGTTTCCTATTTATTTTTTTAATGTTTATTTTATTGATTTGAGAGAGAGAGAGAAGCATCGATTTGTTCCTGTATGTGCCCTGACCGGGAACCAAACCAGCAACCTCTGTGCCTCTGGACAATGCTCCAACCAACCGAGCTATCTGGCTGGGGCAAAGAAGTCTCTCTTTTGAAGACCCCACCTGACACCATCTTTAACCTAGACTGAGGCATTTACTTCATCAATATAATCTGTGTAGAGCTCCAGAAAAGCTGAGTGCATTGAGTTGACCAGTTGGCTGGCTTTGTAGATCAACATTTGCTCATTTTCAATTTTGCTGTTTTCGTTGTGGTACTTTGAAACCAATAACCTTTTTAGCTTATCAGGTTGCAAACTTTGGCCTAGTCCATTAGGAAGTCCATGGCTCCCAAGCATTTTGCCTGGAGAGCTAATGAATGAAATGACAGAGCCTGCTCTTCGGCAGGGAGGGCAGACACAAAACACATCATCTCACAAATAATTAATAACCTACAATGGCCGTAAGTGCTCTTGAGTCTTGGGGCTGAAGAGAATTCTGGGAAGTTTCTGCAGATGACTGTATTCTCTTTTGCTTAAAGACCAAGGTCCTGAGGCAGGAGGGGTTATGGAGAGTTCCAGTCACAGAAGGGCAGTGGTCCTGAAATACAGCAAATGAGGGCAACCATGTCCGGTCTGACTTACGACAATAGCAGGGACGATAGTGTGTGGTTTTGTGAGCCGCAGGGAGAACTTGGGACTTAATTTACCTCAAGGATAATTGGGATGCTCCAACTGAGAAGTCATCAATATGATCAGATCTGTATTTCAAAATGCTCTGTTGATTGTGTGACTAGAAAGAGAGGCTAGGAAGCTGTTGTTTAGACAAGAGTGGGATGAGAAGCACAGCAGCACACAGGGGGATTGGGAACACAGACTTTGGATATAGACACCTAGATTTTTATCCTGGTTCTATCACTTTGGGCTTTGTGACCTTGGACAAGCCAATTAACCTCTCTGGGCTTCCGTTCCATCATTCGTTACACTACACTATCTCAGAAAGTTGTTGCAAGGATGCAATGGGAAGCACTTTTGAAAACACTTGGCTATTTAAAAGGAACTGTAAACATGTGGCCATTATTATTGTGAAGTGGATGGATTCTAGGAGGAGATGATTGTATTGAAGGGATGGAAGGGAGGCCAGCATGGCTGGAGGAGACAGATCAGAGAGGTCAGCAGGAATGACCACACACAGCATAGGTAGTTCTCACAGGGGATCTTGTTAAAATGCAGATTCTGGTCCAGTGGGTCTGGGGTGAACCCTGCAATGTTGTGTTTCAAACAACGAGACTTGATCCTAAAGGCATAAGCCTCTGATGGTTTGTAAGCATGGGATGCTGAGACGTAAAACTGCCCATGGGAATGATGTCAATGCCCTGAAGTCCAAGACCCCCAGGAGCATAGTTGTGACAGCTGAGTGCTGGAGACAGCCTGTACCGGCCCACAGCCCATGATTGAGTTTTGCAAACTGGTTGTTAAAACTGTGGGTAGCATGAAATTAGCCATAGTGGGAGTACTGACACTATGAAAACTGGCAAATGCTGCAATCTCTGTGTCTGTGTCCAATAGGTGGGGGGGGGGAGAGGCACACTGCTGAATTTATTGACCTGTAAGGAGGGAGACCATAACACGTGCAACTTCTGAGGAAGGGGGTGTCAGAGAGGACTTTTTATAGGAGCTGGGGTGACTTCGGAGGCCGCGGGTTCCGGGAAGCAGGGCTTTGCACTGGATCCGATGCTGGCAGGAAGTGGAGGCAACTTCCCGAGGCAGGAGGAATGAATGGAGCTGACGCGATGGAAAAGCAGCAGCGGCAGCAGCTCTGAGCAAAGGGGGATATTTGGTCATTTTTGTGGTCTGGGCAGTATTTGCATTTTGTTGTGTTGAGACATGATTCTGGAGTAGTTTTACTTTTATCTTGGTCCATCTTGGTCCATCTTGGTCACAGAGTGTTCCTGGCTGGTGTTGGTGTTCTGTGAAATTGTTTCTGTCCACACGACAGCACTCCAGCAGGATGCCAAGCCAGCTCCTGGATGTCTGGGGCTGTGTTCTGCTCTGTTCAGCTGCTGTACCAAAGAGACGCCCAACACAATGGCATTAAGATGGCTTATTTCCCTCTTGTGTAATGCGAAGCAGGTGTTCCAGATCAATGGGACCTCTCACCCCAGGAGATGACTCAGGGACCAAGGTTCCCTCGTATTGTGGCTTCAGCCATCTTTAGCATGGTTGAAAATGGCTTATTGTCACATCCACATTGTGGGCAAAGGGAACGGGTAATCGGTCTGTCTGTCTGTCTATCTAACTATATATTTTTTTAAGTGAGAGGAAGGGAGATAGAGTATAGACTCTCACATGTGTCCCGACCGGGATCCACTTGGCAACCCCCATCTGGGGCAGATGCTTAAATCAACTGAGCCACTGGCTGCGAGAGAGGAAGAGAGAGAGAAGGGGGAGAGAAGAAGATGGTCACTTCTTATGTGTTCCCTGACCGAAAATCAAACCCAGGATGTCCTCACGCTGAACTGGTGTTCTGTCCACTGAGCCAACTGGCCAGGGCCATGACCAGTCTAGACAATCTTTTTTTAAGCAAATGACTCCAAAGATGCACCCTCACTCCCTTTAACACTATGGGTGAGAACTTGGTCACATGGTCACACCTTGCTGCACGGGAGCCTGGGAACTGTTGTCTCTAGCTGGGCAGCCATGTGCAAGTAAAACTGTAGGACTGCAGAGGAAGGGAAAATGGATTATGTGCAGCAGCTAGCAGCTGGTCGTAAAGAACCAGTTAGCCAGCTGTGGGGTTGTCTAGAAGCATCCAGATTTTGAGAGCTGGGATCAGTCAAGTTCCAATTAGGAGGCTGTTTCTGAGAGTGTTGACAAAACCCACAGACTGGATTTAAATGCTGCTGCTGAAGCAAGCTGACGCTGAGAGGAGCAAGGCTAGGGCGACTGCATTGGGAAGCAAAAGGAGTCCAGTCCCTTCCTCTTCCTCTTGCCTGGCTGTTTCCCTCTAGCACCACCTTTAGGCAGAGCCTAATAGGACTCTAATAGCAACTGAGCTGTCAGAGCCCAGATGGAGTTGGTAGAGCCCCATGTAGAAGGGTGGAGTTTGGAGCTGAGAGATGTTAGCTTAATAACAAGAGCTATTTTGGGGATGGCATGGGCAGCACTTGCTGATGCCCATTTAGGCAGAATAATGTGTGAGGAGTGCTCAGGGCAGTTGACACCGGTTCTCCGTCCCCAGGAGCCCTCCTTGTGGACCTCGAGACCTCAGAAGAGACACAGGCTTGGAGCCTGGGCAGGCCCAGCAAATCTTCGTGAGTAGTCCTCGGCCCCATGATTTCTGACTTCAGCCCCCTGGAGGGTGATGACAGCGACCCCTGGCCTTGAAGGTTCTTGCCCACTCGTTCTCTTCCCCAGGAAGCAGTACCTGCGCCAGGTCATTGTGGAATATGAGGCACTGGACCGAGAGCTCCCGTGCATCCGGAAATTCCCCAAGCCACCCACTGCCCAGCCCCTCTGCCTGTGCATGGAGGCCTCGGTGAGTGGTCCCCACCCCTGTGGCATTGGGTATGGTGGCGGAAAGGGCACAAGCGCAGAGCCAGGTGGACAGAATCTAAATCCAGGTCCTGGGGCTTACCAGCTGTGGGCTTGGCACCAGGACAGGTTGCTGAAATTGATTGTGAATTTGTCAAATAATCACTCATCAAGTGTATCACTGCTGATCCCAGAGGAGTAGAGAGAAGGGAAACTGAGGACAAGGGAGTCCTGCTAATCCATCTACTGTGAAATTCTGTCAAGATTACAGATATAGCAAAAACATAAGAAAAAGCCCATGTTTTTAATAAATTCAGTGAACTGGTCACTCAGTGTACATATACTTTGGCGATCCCTAACCAGTCAGAGGAGGTATCTATTAGGGTCTCACTCATGCAAAAGTTAAGTGAGAAGAGTAGATATTAATGTGACATTAACTGTGTGCCAGGCACAGGGCTCAGAGGCTCTCCCTCAGCTGATCTGGGTGACTTTACCCTACCATAGGATTGCTGTCTTTGTTTAGGGACAAATCCCCACCCCATTGGCTCCTCTTCTTAATGGCTTTGAACATGGAACCTCCCCTCCCACACACATTGAAGGTTTGCCCTCTGTAGGAGACCAATTTTATGACCTCATTTTAGTTCCTTAGCAATTTTATACACTAAAATATGATAGTGATTACTATATGTCTCTGAATGTTAAATAGATTCACAGAAAGTCAACCCCCATGACCCTCAGTTTTTGACAACTGAACATTCCCCTAAAATGCTAATATGAATATAAAAGAAGTGTGTGACTTAGATCTTCGAGAGCTGCTAAAACTTGCCATCCAATGCAAGTTGCTGGAAAAGTTTTCAGCAGATTGGGAAAACAGCCAAATTGGTGAATCATTCAGCCCACTGTTCATTGATTTTTGACATATCAGCCTGTTGAGAATTGATATTTTTGGAGAATGGGCTTGAATTAGAGTAGATGCTTTTCTACCTGAGAGATACCTGTCCTCCCCGCTCTGACAAGAGGTGTAGGACCCTTTGACCAGGTGTGATCCCTGCCTCTCAAATGCCTCTTGGGACTCAGGCAAGTTCTGCAAGTGGGGTTTAAGGTGAACCTGGAGTGAACCTGGTGTCACAGGCTGAGGCTCTCTCTGACTACCCCAGCCTGAGGAGGACCTTACCCATCTGGAGCTGCTGGAGGCGCTGGAGGCCGAATTACCCGGGGCTATGGACAACGGTCGCGTGAGCAGCATCCGCTTTGAGAACATGAACGTCATCTGTGGGACCGCGGGGCGCAAGAACCGGTGAGCCCGCGGCGGGAGGTGGGGCATGGAGCAACCAGAAAGGGTGAGGCGGTGCCTAGAGGGATCAAGGTGGGCGGAGCCTGGGTGACTAGAGGGGCGGAGCGGAGGCAGAGCCGGGACTGAGGGTGGTGAGGGGTGGGGTCTAGTGAGAGCAGGGGAGTAGGTGGAGTCGGGAAGGAGGGGCTAAGTGGGCGGTCCGGAAAGTTCAAGTAGTGGGGGCCGGGGCCTGAAGAACCAGTTGATGTAAGAGCGGGATGACGCGGCTGGGAATAGAAAAGGGGCGGAGTCGAGAGTGGGCGAGGTAAGAGGGCAGGGCCAGGTGAGATCAGAGAGTAAGCCGGAGCTGGAGTGAAGGGACTTGGAGTGACTCAGGTGGTGACGGGGACAGGCTAGAACCGTGATGGCGAACCTATGACACGCGTGTCACCACTGACACTCATAGCCATTTTCGATGACACAAGACCGAATGCGGCTGCATGCCAAGAAGGATGTTTCATACTCGGCTCCTGCACGGCCAGGTGCAGTAGCCTAGGATAAAACATTTGCTGTAGTGTAGACACTCTGTGCCGGAGGTCCGTAAGCCAAAAACAACAGAACTCCGGCACAGAGTGTCTAGTTCTGCGACTTGCGGTTAGGCCGTTTTTCTTGAAGTGACACACCACCCGAGTTATGCTCGGTTTTTTGGCGAATTTGATACACCAAGCTCAAAAGATTGCCCATCACTGGGCTAGAACGAAGTGTGGGGGCGGAGCCTAGGCTGAGCGCATTGTAGGGGCGGGGCTCAGAATGATAGGTGTGTAGTGGAGGGAGGGTCAAGAGGGGCGGAGATCAAAATGCAGGCCTGAGAGGCACACTAAAAGGAGAGAGTTGGAAAGGGAAGAAATCTGGAATTGTTGGGTGATGGTCTGGCCATGGAGCGGCGGTTTGAAAGGACAGACCTCGATTAAAGGACAAAACCCGGCTGAGAGAGAAGACGAGTCCTAGAATGACCCAGCAGAAGGTCGAAGTACAGGTTGACCTCGGCGAGAGAGCTGGGCTGGAGAGGGGTTTAGGGATAGAGTGATGATTTGAAGGACCAGAGTCGGTAAACAAACAGGGACTAGATTGGGGCCATCAGGGGAAGAGGTGGTTTAAAATTATCAAGCCCGAGGAATAAAGGGAGGGGCGAAGCGTGCGGGAAGGGGCACTTACGTCTTCACCCCCCCTCTTTATGGCCCCACCCCTTCGCAGGTGGCTCATCACGGTCAAGGACTTCCAGACCCGCTCGCGCCTGCTGCGCTCAGGACTCCGTCTCCGCGGTCTTGTGCACCCCCTAGTGCGCTACGACAACCTGATGCTGGGCGATTACCGCTTGCACCTGCGCCGCTCCCTGGCCCGACAGCGCATGCTCGAGGCTCTCGGGGCGGAGCCGACCGAGGAAAACTGACAAGTAGGGACGGGCTCCGGCTGCGCTTGCGCACCGCCCAGCTGGTTCAAGTGACTCACCCGCAACCCGGGAGGAAAGGGGGCGTTGCCTCCCCAGAAAGGAGGCGGTCCGGCTCGAGGGGGTGGATACTGTGAGTTTAATTATAAAGAATGACCTGGTACAAAAGCCATTTCTCTCTGCAAAATCTTGGTAGGGAGTCAGGGGAGATGATAGGGGGTATGGACAATCCCCCATAATATAATCCCGCCTTCCTAATCTTACCCCAATCCCTGCAAATGGACGCCTGGGTCCCAATTCCTTGAGGGACGAACCGAGGCCCGCGAGAGGGAAGACCTGGGCGCTGGGGCTTTTAACGCGTGCCGATCCCCTTCTCAGCGAGAACTAGACGTCCTGATCCGTCCCCCTCCTCTTACTCCTCCCACCCCCCCCTGGAAGACAATTCTCCGGGCTTTTATTTCAGGTGTTTTTTTTTCTGGATTTTTTTTTTGTGTGTGTGTATGTGTGTGTATTTAGGGTTCTTTTTTTTTCTTTTTTGTTTTTTCTTTTGCTATTGTAACTTTTTGCTTTGTCTCTCCTCTCCGTCCCGCGCTGCAACCCCATCCAGTTCCTTCCCCCACCCCACCCGACCTCTCCTACCCCCTTCCCACCCCCTACACCCTCCCCAACCCCGCGGCACCCATCCAGAATGAACAAGCCCTTGATAGACAGGCGCCGCGCTGGCCCCCTGCGGACTGGGGGCATCCGACAAGGGGGAGGGGGCGGGTAGGGGCCCAGCGCGACCTCCGCCCCCTCCTTGCCACCCCTCCCCCCTCCCACGACCCTCCCACAAGGTTCCCCGCAGATCCCTGACGTGGTGAGGGGAGAGGGCTGCAAGCACCCTCCCCCCATGGACGGAGCCCCCCCCCCTCGGGGTGGGGGCAGCAGAGGGGGAATGGGCTTGGGGGAAGGAGGGGGAGCTCCCTTCTTTGGCAGCTGAACATGGGCGGGACCTGAGGGCAATGCCCTCCCCCCCTTTCCCACAGTAGGGGAGGGGGCTTTCCCAGGGGAAGGGGGTGGTTTAAAATTCCCAAGCCCCAGGAATAAAGGAAGGGAGGAAGCGTGCAAGAAGGAGCAGCCATGCTGGAGGGAGGAGTTTCTTGGAGAGACTGAAGGGTTGCTGGGAGGGGGCGGGGGTCTACGTGCAAAATGGAAGGACAAACGGCCAAGGAAGGACTGGGAAGAGAGGAGGAAGCATGATGAGCAACGAGTGAGTGTGCATAGGGTCTTCTCTTGCCAGAAAGAGAAAAGAGCAGAAAGACAAGAGAACAGGCGGAGTGAGAGTGGCTGCAAGAGCTGTTCCTTCACAGGGACAAAAACACAGCTGCCAGGAAAAGAAACAATAATCCAGGCCAAGAGTATGCAGTGAATCGAGTGTGCAAGAGGCAAGAGGCAGTAGAGTGCCCCATGGGAGATGGAGAAAGCCACCCAGGAGCTGACAAGAGCAAGCAAATTAAAGAATCAGTGAGCAGCAAAGCCACGTGTACAAGAACATCGTTAAAAGGCTCCAAAAAAGCAGCGACATGCTGGGGAGGATGTGTGTGCAAGAAGGTCCACAAGAGAGTGATGGAGATGGACAAAGATTTGGAAAAGGAGAGGGTAAGAGTGTGGGAGCCTGGCAAAGAGGAGAAAAATGGGCATTTGAGAAACAGTTTCTGGGAAGCAAGTGTGCAAGCCTTGTGATAAAAAATAACAGTGAGGGGGTGGAGTAGGAGGGGTCGTAGTGTCACTGACAGGTGAGTAGAGTAAAAAGGTGAGGGTTCAAGAGTAAGAGGGGAAAGTGCTTAAAATATTGGAGGCAACTGTGTCAGGGGAGGTGCACAGGATAGTGGGTGTGCAAGGGTTGAACAAAGACAAGGGTATTCCAGAGAATAAATGTGTGCACAGAGCCTGTGAGTGGGTGAGCAAAAGGGTGTCCCAAGTGTGTCTGCAGCAAGGGCCCAGAGATTTTCAGAAATGGTGTGTCAGGGAGGACACCAAGGGAAGAGTGTGCAAGAGCTGGAGAGAGCAAGGGGCATAGAGTTTGGGAAAAGAAATGCAGTGTGTGCAAGGGAAACAGAGCTGCGAGTGCCTCGTGGGACAGAAACGAAGGCGGAGTGTGCAAGACAGCGAGAGGGCAAATTTGTGCAAAATTGTAGCCCAGGGAGGGGAGAGAGGCAAGCAGGCGTGCAAAGGAGCGTGCAAGAGGCTGGGGGTGCTGCTGTGTGTGCTAGGGAGAGGGGAAGGCAGGGAGAACAGAGGGGCCTGGAGAGGGGGAAAAGGGTTGTTAGAGGGGTGGCAGGTGGTGGAATCTAAGGGCACCCCCTTCCCCTGCCACCTGGGGGATGACCCCCATCCAGTCAGGCTCAGGGCTGGCCCTCTATGGCTCTGTCTCCCCCCTCCCCAAAATCGACCCTTCCCTCCTTCTCCATCCCCCTCTGCGATTTCTTCCATTCCATCCCCTCCCCTCCTGCTTCACACAGTCTAGTATTAGCTGCCCCCTCCTGTGAGGTGTAAATGTCTGGCTGGGATCAGGCCACCTGGTGACCTCCAGCTTTGGAAGATGAGGGCAGGGCGCAGTTTCAGCAGAGTCCCTGGCCCAGGGAGAGAATAACGGTCAAGGGTCAGAGGTCTAGAGGCCAGCAGGCTCAAGGGTTCTGTGGACGGGCTGGTCCGTCCAAGCCAGCCATCACCTCTCCAGGAAAAATTTGAGAGCCCGGTCGATGTTCATGCGGTGGCCCACCCTGGTCACACCCAGGTCGACGTAGTCCTCCTTGGTCAAGGCGGGCAGGTGGGAGCCATCGATCTCGTGGTCCAGGAACCGGGCTCGGTGTTCAGCCAAGCCCAGCCACTCCAGCCAATCAGCCACGTCGAACTTGGTCCAGAACCCCAGAGGTTTAGCTCCGAACGGCTTGTCCGGGGGCAGCGAAAGCAGGCGGGTTGGTGAGAGGGAACGGGAGGCCCCTGACAAGGCTCCACCAAGCCCCCCGGACATCCCCGGGTGTGGCGGCACAAAGACAGGGGCAAAGGGATCAGCAGAGCCTCCTGCCCCTCCAGTGGGAGAGCTGCGGATGTCAAAGAGGCCCGGATAGAGGGGTCCAGAAGGCAGGATGGGTAAGGACGAGGGCCGGGGCGCAGGGCTGACCTTGTGCTCCGAGGCGGGCAGCAGCGAGGGGCTGGGGGCCCTGCGGAGCAGAGGCGGCCGCATCTCAAACTCCACACCCTGGAGATGGCGTGTGGACGTGGAGGAGGAGGCTGAGGGTGAAGTGGCCCCTGGGGCCACAGCAGCTGAAGGGGAGACCCCAGTTCCTGTGGGGAGTGGCGGCAGAGGTGGTTTGGACCAGTTCTGAAACAGGCTGCTGACGGGTTTGGAGAGGAGCGAGGACTGGGAGTCTTCCGAGAGTCTGGAATGTGACAAGGGGGCCGGGTGGAGGAGAAGGGTTTGGGGGGTAAGGGCAGGGTGAGAAAGAGGAAGAGGTCAAGATATAAGGAGAGAGGTAGAAAGACGTAGGGACGGGGGTAGAGAGATGGAGAAGAGAGATGGGAAAAGAGGAGTGAGGAGGGGTAAGATGAATGTCAGGACAGAAATGAAGGGATCGAAAAATGAGGACAGGGAGAGGGTCGACAGTCAAGAGAGATGAAAGAAAAAGAGACATTAAGTGATAATAATATTATTCGCCACCACTTACTGATGCTCACGTGTGCCAGGCATTGTTCTAAGTGCTTTACATATCGCATTTCAATTTAATCCCCATGACGGCCCTGATGCAGGTTACTATTATTATCAGCACAGAGAGGTTAAGTAACTTGCCTAAGGACACACAGCCAGGAAGTGGCAGAGCCAGGTTATATGGCACCGAAGTCTGAGCTCTTAACCACTATTCTATACTGCCTTTTGGGTTATGGCCAGTCACAGCAGAGTGGAAGACAGGGAGATGGTGGGAGAGGAACAAAAAGAGGGTGAGCGTTTAGGGGAGAGAGATGGAAGGGGACAGGGAACAGAGAGAGAGAGAGAGATGAGGAGAGGGAGATGAAAGAGAGAAGAAACAAGGGGAGAAAAAGGTTCCCCTCATCCCTTTAGCCCCGTCCAGAACAGTTCAGCCTCAGGGCCTTTGAACTGGCTGTTCCCTCTGCTTAGCTCACCATTCCCCCAAGTAGCTCCGTGATTTTCTTATTCCCCTCCTCCAATCTCTATGCATCTTGTCATTGATAGATAATCTCTAACCATCCTGTTACGGTATATTTTTCCTAGGACAGCTGCAATTATTTTGTTCTCTGGCCTCTACCTCGGTCTCATTAGGCTATGAGTTCTTTGAGGGCAATGTTTTGCCTGTCTTGTCCACTGTGGGGCTCTTATGGCTCATAAGGGCACTTAGCACATAGTAGGTGGTCAATCAATCCTTGATTCAGCTGTTGCCTAAATTCAGCATTCTTTTCTCTACCCAGAATACTTAAAAATACTCAGAGATGCCATAAGATCTCAAAGGCCTGATAAAACCACATTAGAGTATCAGCTATAAGGACATCAGAATTAGAGCTCTGCAGATGGACAAGGGGATTAAAAATCCTCTCGAAATGTGACTCTACTTTTCCTAAGACTTGGTCTTGAATGAACTTGAACTCTGGCACTCCTGGCTAGCTAACCACTTTGGAAAATTTCAGCATCATCTTGTATTTCCCCAGCTAATGTTACAACAGTGGCCTCAAAAACCCTTTTAGGTGGATACTATGTTGTCCCCCTTCTACAGAGAGGTGGACTCTTCTGCCTAAGTTCACCCAGTTAGAAAGTGCAGAGCTGGGACCAGAAACACAAGAAGCCTGGCTCCAGAACCAGGCTTGCACCTAACCACTGTGCCCTAAAGCATCTTGTCTTGAGCCACAGTAGGTTCAATGGATTTGCAGATTTCAGGGATCTTAGGAACTGACAACCCACCAAGGAAACAGACATCAGCAAGTTGTGCTCCAGTCTCCTTTGTTAATAACTCTTTTTGTTCATCATGGGATGTGGGTTGTCATGGTGATAGGAAAAGACCACAGAAGCTACTGAGATAAAGGGAAGTTAAAAGCATCTGTGAAAGCATTTTTTTTTTAGGGCAAACCTCATCAAGCCAGCCTGGTTTCTTCTGTTTTCTTTCTATCACCTGGGACCCTCAAGGGACACAACTATGGGGAAGGTGGACTCTGGTACCCACAGCCCACATCGGCATCGGTACCTCTGGTCTTCACAGCCAACCTCCCACCCCTGCTCACCTCTGCCGCTGCAGGGAGGAGGTCCTCTCCGGGATGTAGCTGGCTCCCCCGTGGTGGCTGTCCCCGCTTCCCCCGCTGCCTCCCCGGGCCCAGGGCAGAGCTCCACCAGCTGCCGAGGAGCCCCCAAACTGTTGAAGCTTGGAGCTGAGTTCACTGATGATGCTGGCTTTTACTGTGGCCAAGGCTGAGGCCTGAGGTTGGGCCAGGGGCCCGGGCAGGGGTGGTGGTGGTGGGCCCGGGCCCTCCTCCCAGGGCAGCAGCTTCCGAGGCAGGGAGGCAGCAGACGGCAAGGGCACTGGTGGGCCTTCTGACTCTACAGCTACTGGACCTCCAGACACACCTGCCGCCGAGGATCCTGAACAACCACTCAGGGCCAACAGCCCGTCGGTTCCAGCTCCCGTCACGGAGACGGTGGGGCTTGTGGGCGTGACAGGGTCGCGGAGTCCCCCACCAGGGCTGGGCCGCAGGCTTCCACTGGCCCCCAGGGCCCGGCCCCGGAGCTTAGAAGGAGTCATGAGCTGTGGGGGGTATGGTGGGCCAGCAGTACCACTGCCCCCGAAGGCCTGGCCATCCAGGTAGGCCACATACGTGTCCAGAAGCTCTGGCCCACTGGCTACACTGGCCCCACCACCGGCGCCCCCAGTACCCCCACCACCTGCACTGCCACCACCTTCAGCAGACAGGCTGCTCAGCGTGGATGCGCTGCTAATGGTCTCCAGAGGGTGGTCACTGCTGCTCCGACTGTCCACCTCCTCAATACCAGAGTCCGTGCCAGGCGGAGGGTCTGGCCCAGGCTGTGGGGCGGGGGGAGCCGGGACAGCTGGGGCCGGAGGCCCCGGTGGCGGGGCGTCCCCAGTAGCTGCGGGAGCCCCCTGGGTCAGCGTGGCCACCTCACTGTCATATGAAGTCAAGCTGGATGCAGTGGAGTCCAGGGTGGGCGGGGCAGCAGCAACGGCAGGGGGTGGCACAGGGGGCAGCGGGGTGGTCGCGGTGGGAGGGTCCGGCAGCGGGTGCGGAGGCCCAGGCGTGATGGGCGACTCAGGCTTCTCGAAGCTGTTGGAGAACTCCAGGGGTGGGGGCAGCGGCTCCACAAAGAGGAACTCGCCATCTTCCACGTCCACCGAGGGAGCCGGGGGCGGCAGGACTAGCAGAGGAAGGCCGTTCTCCTCACTGCCCCGCGGGGAGGTGGGCGAGGCGGGTACAGACCGGCGCGGGCTGGGCGGCGGGACTCCGGGGCCGTCCTCTGCGGGCGGGGGCCTTCCAGCGGCCGCACTGGCCCGGGGCTGGCAGTTCTCGAGGAACCGCACGTGTAAGGGCAGCCGCTCGGGCTCGTCTGGGGCTCCGGACCTCCAGGCCTTGCTCACCCCGGGGTGCGGCGCGGGGGGCTCCGGCCCCAGCTGCAGGAGGAGGGGCCCGACCCCGGGAGCTGCCGGGGGCAGGCGGTGCAGCAGGGAGCGCCGGGCGGCCGGCGGGCTGGACGGCAGGGACTTCTCCTGGCTGCCTAACCCTGCCCGGTACCCCAGCTCCCGGCGGGCGGGGTCCGGGGGGGCAGCCCCCCAGAGACGCAGCACCGGCTCGTGGTGGTGAGGAATGGGCGGCGGGACCTCGTAGCGGGGCGACGGGGGCCGGGGAGGGGGCTGCGGAGCGACCCCGCCCTCCGAGGACTCCTTCAGTGCGCGCTCGCGGGCCGCCAGGGCCAGCCCGAGCGGGGAGGCGGGGTCCAGGGCCTTGCCGGTCAGCGGGTGGACCAGGGGCCGCGGCGGCAGGAAGCTGGTGAAGGCGCTGCTGCCCCCGCTGCTTCCGTAGGCTCGGCCGGCAGCCCCGTAGCCCCCGTAGCCGCCGCTCCCGGCGCCGGCAGACTCCAGCCGGAGGTAGGGCTCCGCGGAGAACATGCCTTCGTCGATGGATTTGGAGTGACGCAGCCGGGGGCCCGGGGGCGCCCCGGCGCCCAGCACGCCATCGCCGCCCTCCTCGTCCCCCGCGTCGGTGGAGAGGAAGAGCGTGGAACGCCGGCGGGCTTCGTTCTGCCAGCCCCCTTCTCTGCGCGCCGCCCCCACCAGGGCCGCTCCAAACTGGCTGGTGAAGTCGAGGGTGGCCGGGCCGCTGGGCGAGGCGGGAGTGGGCACCGGCGACGGGGACGGCGGCACCGGCGACATGGCCGTGGCGGGGCTCGGCGCCGAGGAGCCGGCCGCGGCCTCGGACTGGGGCGGGGGCTCGGCCTCGGTACTGCTGCCCTGGCTGCTGCGGCCGCTGCTACTGGTGGACGGAGCCTTGATGATGATCGTGGGGATGGGGATGGAGTTCTTCTCCGCCGGGGCGGCCGCGGCAGGCGGCGGCTGCGGGGACGCCGGCGACGTGGGAGAGGCCGCGGCCGAGAGCCCGCCGCCCTTCTGAGGCTCGCCTTCCACTTTGGTCTGCTTGACCAGCGGGCCCTTGCGGCCGCGGCCCGAGCGGGCAGGCACGTACATCGCCGCGCTGGCCGCCCGCGGGGGCAGCTGGAAGTAGCGTAGGGCGGGTGCCTGGGAGGGGCCCCCGCCCATGCTGCCGTGGTGCGACGGGGACGGAGCCCCCGGGGTCGGGCTGGGCCCGCCGCCCCGCCAGCCGCGCAGGCTCGGCTGGGGCCCCAGAGCCAATCGGGGTGGGGGGTCGTCGGGGGAGCCGCCCGTCTCCATCTCCGGAGGGTGAGGGGGGTGGGCATGGTGGTGGTGGGGCTGAGGGGGCGGGGCGTGATGGTGGTGGTGGTGGGGCGGGTGGTGGTGGGCGGGGGGCAAGGGTCCGCTGTGGTACAGGCTCTTCTCCCGGCCCCCTATCCGGGTGTCGGGAGGGGTGGGCCCATCGAAGGAGGCAGGGGAGGAGGCGGGGAGGGGGCCGCCAGGGTTATAGTGCCCTCCCCGGGGCGAGGGGGTTAGGCGGCCGGAGATGGAAGGCGCTGGAGGTGTGCTGTAAGGGGGTTCCGGGGGGGACGTGGTGGGAGGTGGGGGAATGTCCTCCGAACCAGGCACAGACAGGCTGCGGCTGAACTTCATGGTTGGGGGTGCTAGGTAGGGTCTATCATCTTCTGCAGCCCCTGGGGACACAGAAAATACAGAAGTGGGAGGGCGCTCCCCTTGTTCCCCTATCCCATAAAAGTACAATATCGGTAGAATAATAATAGTAATAATGGCACCCATGTACAATGTGTCCGTAAAGTCTTGGTGCACTTGCTTTCCTGTGACCGGTCAAAAGTGCACCATGACTTTACCGACACACTGTATGTAAGAAGACCTTCACGGGGATTAGTCCAGAGCCTTCCCGGTGGTTATGATAAATCCAAATCAGCTTCATACGTAATACAGGCTGTGTATGCACTGCACAACAGCAAACAGCAAAGGGAGAAAAGCCGTCCGGGGAGAAATTCTGCTGAACTTCCACCCCAGGCCAGGAGGGGGCGCCATTTCTAATTCACACAGATGCACAGCACAGGCTTGTAGCTGTGGCTTGGAGTGAGCAAATGTGGCTTGAGCAGGGAAGAGATACCATGTTTATGTGCATAGTTATAAAGTTCTTTCCATGTATAGGCAGAAACAAAATGCAATTAGCACGTCGAGCCTGTGATTTCACACATAGAACTGCTCAAGCTGAGGCTAAAATGTTTAAGAGAGGGAGCTGATTGATCAGTATGCGATGTTATCTAGATTTATAGGTGGCTGACATTAGGCAAATGACGAGGTATAGGTAGACCTCACAGGTGCAAGACACACACTAGTAGACTGTGGACACTGGAAATTGAGGGAAAGCTAGATCCAATTAGCAAAATGACTCAGAAAAGATTGGAGGAGTGGTCTTTTGCCTACTTATCAACTGTCAGGGCTCTGTCCCTGACTCTTTTCTCAAACCTCTGGCTACTCTTTCTCCCCTGACCAGTGTCATGGCTTCATTCTTTCCTTCTCTGCTGAAGACTCCTACCCTTGTCTCAGGCCCAGTCCTCTCGCCCGAGCTCCACTTTAGTGGTTCACTGGCATCTCAAACTCAGCAGGCCCCCAAATGAGCTCCAGATCTCCTCCTGCCCTTGGACTCCCCCATCTTAGCTAATGGCAGCTCAGTCCTACCTCAGGACATTTGCACCAGCTGCTTCTGCTGTCTGGAATGCCTTACCTCCAGGTTTCAGTCCAAACCTGCCCCCAGAACTTGTGATCTCTCTTATCCCACTCTATTTTTTTCCATAGCACTTACCACACTTAAAGATACTATATAATTTTCTTGTTTCTTATCCTTATATTGCCTGTCTTCCCTTCATGTAAGCTCCATGAGGACAGGACCCTTTAGTCTGCTTTGTTCACTGATATATCCCCCACAGTCTAACCTGGCATATGATAGTGCTCAATAAACTTTTGTAGAATAAATGAATGCATGAATGAATGAATGAATGCATGAATGAGTGAATGGAGTCAAGTATAAGAGAGAAGGAAACAGGGTCTGTGGTGGGGGCGACTCACTTCATCTGGGCAGGGGTAATAATCTCTCCCTTTTTTAGACACAGAGCCCTAGGCCCAGAGAAGTAAAGCCAGCTGCCCCAGGTCCCACAGCTGGGATGAACATGAGCCAAGATTCAAACCCATGTTTGCCCCGGAACAAAGCCTGAACACTTTGCCTGACTTCATGGAACTGTGGTCACATAAGAAAGTAAAAAGGAACAGTTCCAGGCCCCCTTGTTTCTGTTGTAAACTATCATCCTTCCAACCTCCCCTTCCCCTGCCGGCATCCCTTACACCCACCCTTCCGTGACATACCAATAGATTTTTGCCGGAGCATGAGCCCAGGTCCTGGAGGCAGGTAAGAAGGACGTTCATAACTTGGCTGTGAGCGGTGGTGGGGATCGAAGCTCGACTTTGGGGTGGTGGCCAGGGAGGAGAGAGAAAAGATAGCAGAGAAAGAACAGTCAGGGCAGGAAGATTCATGGCTTCTGTACATGGCCAGTCCCCAGTCCTCCAAACCTTTGTAGGAAGAAAGAGGGGCCTGGAGGAGGGGGAAGGGTATTCTTCAGAGGGAAAGGTTCCGGCTGCAGTAGCCTCTTCCCTTTACTCCCTCCTGCCACCCTTGTACCCCCATCCACTTCTGGTCTGCTTCCCACACAAGGGTCAGAGGGATCTTTTCAGAAAGTAATTCAGGTCATGCTAATGCCCTGCTTGAAATTCTACAGCCACATCCCCACATCAGTTAGGAAGGCATCTGAATTCCCAACTCTGGTCTTCAAGCCGCGCCATGGTAGACACTGCCACTGCTCACCATGTCCCCGTGGCCAGGATGCTGTGCCCATGCCCAGCTGCTGTGTGTCACCTGCCCTTTGCTCTGAAGAATTACCCTGCACCCAAGAAGCTGGTATGCCCAAGCAGTTACATGTCCCCGCTTCTAGAAGTCACCTGCAGCCAATGACTGACCAACATGGAGGTCCAAGGCAGGATCAACTCCCTAGTGTGATTCACACTCCAGAGCTTGCTGAGGGATCAGGCTGAAGGTGGACTCCAGTGAGGACCAGGCTTGCTGTCCTCTGCAGCTCATCCTCCCTCCCTCCACCCATTACAGGGTCTTCCTTAGTTGGCATAAGAATCCCTATCTCAGGCACTAATTACAGGGACCGAGACTCAGATTCCCTGTATTATCTAGTCCAGTCTGCATCTTCTTCTTGCCCAATCTGGTCCCACCATGTCTCCCTGCCCCTGCACCAATTCCCAAGGTCCACCTCTGCTTTAGAAGACTTGCAAGTCCTGGGTCTTTTTCTCTGCAATGGTTTCCTCCTAATCATCACAGGTGCTTTTCATCTGTGAGGTCTCCAATCCACCGTCCACTGCCAGTCACTGTCTACTGCATGTCTCTGTCCTGTTTTCTTCCTGGCACATTTCTCCATCTGAAATCATCTCGTTTACTTGCTTATTATCTGTCTCCCTGCCTAGGATGTCAGCTCCCTGAAGGCACCATGTTACTGTCCCAGGGAACTTGGGCCCTTGATACTTTATGGAAAATGTTTTAATTATCTTAAAATCAGAAAGGGAGGCCCTGGATGGTTGGCTCAGAAGTAGAGCATGTGGAAGTCCCAGGTTTGATTCCCGGCCATCTGCTTCTCCACTCCTCCTTCCTCTTCTCTTCCCCTCCCGCAGCCAAGACTTGAATGAGCAAGTTGGCCTTGGGAACTCAGGATGGCTTCATTGTCTAGCCTCAGGCGCTAAAATAGCTCAGTTGTCAAGCAATGGAGCAGCAGCCCCAGATGAGCATAACTTCAGCCCCAGACAGGGGTTGCCAGGTGGATCCCAGGGGGGGTACATGCAGGAATCTCTCTCTCTGCCTACCTGCCTCTCACTTGATTAAAAAAAAAAAAAACAGAAGGGGAAAGCATAATCAATCTGGATAATACTCATCTTTGTGCCAACAAAGTAATAAAATATAGATTTATAAACCTTTTTTCTTTAAGAGGCAGGGGCTCATGAAAGCAAAATTGCCAAAGGCCCATGAGAGTTACGAATGACTGCTTGAGGACAGTGACTTTGTTGGCCTTATTCCCTGCTGGGTCTTCAGTCCCTTAACTGAGCCTGATGCTCTAAAAGCTCATGTCAAATTAATGAATGACTCAGAAAGAGCCGTCAGGCATTGTTATTTGGAAGTTTCTCTTATATACAGCAGAACCCAATTCCACAAAATCCCTCAAAAATGTAAATTTTCTAAGGGAAGCGACTTTGTTTGACTCACTCCTACACGCCCAGGTCCCAGCAGCAGGTATAGCACATAGTAGGTATTCAATAAATACTTGTAGAATTAAGGATGGATTGGAAGTGATACAAGCTCACAAAAAGATGGGGGGGGTATCCTGAAGGCAAAAGCCCGCTCCTGTCCCTCTGAACATCCCCATGAAAGAGCCCTGGGTCAGCCCCACGAAGGCGGCAGGAAGTGTCTCCTGAGGGTGTGCCTGTTTTGACTGATCTCCGAGCAGAATTCTCAGCCTGCCAACTCTCCTAGACTTTGCTGCATGCATGCTTTTCTCAAACATCTTCCTGAAGCCCTCTCTCCCTCAGCTGAACATCCTGCTTGGTTTTCCACCCTGTCCTGCAGCTTGTCATGATCTGCGTGGGATCGGGGAGCTGAACCCTGCAAGAGAGGGGAGATGGTGTGCTGATGCAGTGAGAGAGAGGGAAAGTGGGGGTAACCATTTCTGTGTAGGCTGCTTTGCTGTCTTCTGTGCTAAGTTCTCGTGCATCCTCTTCCTTGTGCATTAGAGTGGGTTACGCTGATTTTGATGGTGGAGAAAGCGGCTGTGGGTCAGAGAAGAAGGGTCGTATCTTAGATCAGCAAGTCAGTAAGAAGGAGGTTTTACAAAGAAGTTGTTGGAAATAGATCGGAGCGGCTAGAAAATGCGAAGAAGGTTAAGTAAGAGGGAAGGACAAGAATTATGAAGAGCAAAGAAAAGGGGTGTGACCACCAGGAAGGATGTGGGGACCAGTGAGGGGCGGAAGCTGGAGAAGAGACTGGGTAGAGCCCAGGCTGGGGAGGAAGGGCAAGAGGATAGCTGGGAGGAGGAAAAGAAGGTGCAGGAAGCATCCTGAGTGGGGCATGGGGATGGAAGGGGAGGGGTTGCGTCGTATGAGAGGTCAGAGGGACAGGAGAGGGCTAAGATTGACAGGATGGGAGTCGGAGTGGCAGGAAAGGGGTCAGAGAGATCAAATAATGGGTTAGCTTGACTTCGTGAGGGGTCAGAATGGTAGAGGAGATGTCAGACGGACGGAGAACACGAAGTGACTGTCTGAGGGGCGGACTGACTCAAGGTGGGACAGGCTGACCTCCATCAGCAAACAGACCCACACCAACTCTCTGCGTGCGTGGAGGGGTCAGCCATTCAGGGTGCGCCAGTTGAGCGTGACGTCACCAGCTGCCAGGCAGACTCCTCCCCAGGGAGCTGGCAGGAGGTCCAGCCCCGTCCTATGCCACCTTGTGGGTTTGTCTGTGGGTCTGGTGCCTCAGTGACAGAGTATGTACCCTGGTGCTGAACACAGGCTGGAAGCTGACCATGGGCTGGGAAATTCGCGCAGAGATAGCCCCTGGAAAGGGGTCAGGGGAGAGAGACCAGAGAGGGAAACAGATGGAGAGACAGAGATAGACAAAGTGAGAGATGAAGGAGACAGAGGCAGATCCAGAGAGGGGAGAGACAGAGATTGAGAGACAGGAGGGGAAATAAGACCTCAGTGGAAGGAGAAGGAACCAGATGAAACAGGGAGAGGAAAATGGTCCTGAAAGGCTCTGAAATGGAGAGGGCTGGGTAAGACAGAGGCAGATAATGCAACCAAGAGGGTGTGATAAAAAGATAAAAATAACCAGAGAGAGAGAAACTGAGTCCAGAAAAAGGCCGAAACCTGTCCTCATACAAAGACATGGGGAGAGAAGATGGGCAGGGGACCCCTGTGGGGGGGTCAGTGATCAGGGAGCAGAGACAGTTGTCTGGAAAGCCAAAGCCACGTGGAGGGGAGGACAGACAGATGGATAGCAGAGCCCTGGGAGGCGCCCTGGCCTGCAGCGAATTGGCCCGAGGTCTGTGCCCGTCTGTCGGCATCAGTGGGTCCCCCTCAACCCTAGATTTTATGCTCAGGTGTGTTATTTAGGGAGGGCTGATATTTCCCAATTTCTAGGTTTATAAGCAGTGGTGTCTGTTTTTTTTATTTTTCTTCATTGTCTTCTTAAACAGGGTTGTCTTATACAATATTTGCTTTTGTTCACTGCTGTGCAGGTCTGAGGAAAGAGGCCTCAGGGCCATACTGAGCTCCCACACTGCCCACTTGCCCCTCTGGTCTAATGCAGGGGTCCAAGTTGGAGACTGAAGAGGGGATAAGTAGGAGAGGGAGACGCAGAAGACAAGACCACACACCAAGGGAGAGGGCCACAGAGAGAAGATTCAGAAATGTCAGGGCTTAGGATGAGAGAGGTCAGGATGGCTGGTGGCAAAGGAAAGAGGGAACCCCAACACAAAAGAGAGAATTTGGGGAAGGCTGGGGACAGGCCCAAGGGGGGAGAGAAGGAAAGGGAAGGTCCAAGGGGGGAAATGCTGGCTGGCCTCCAGGAATGGGAGGGGAGGGAGGTCCTAAGGAAGACCTCAGGTGAGTGGGGGCAGGTGGGCAGCTGGTATTGTTATTGGCTGTTGTTTGAGCTCATCTTCAGGTGTCTTTGGAGCTCAGATAGTGAATTCTATGAAGACCAGGATCTTGCCTATCCTCTACCCATGGTTCATGCAGGGGAGGGGTTGGCACCCTGACTGCCTGGGACTTCATCAGTGCTCCAGACAGTCACTGAATAAATGTCGTAATCTGTTATTGGAGACTCCACACTGAGCTGAGATGCTACTTTGGGGTTTCTGGGGTGCATGTGTCACAGTGGGGTCTCCAGTTTATTATTTTGTGACCTGGGGGGGGATCACATCTGTCAAGAGCCTACTGTGTTAAGAACTGATCTCATGCAATCCTCATAAGACCCAGCAGGACTGGCTTTAGACCCCATTTTACAGAACAAGAAACTGAGGTGCAGAGAAATTAAGAGAAATTAAGAACTGTGGTCCAAGTAAGTTAGAAGAAGTTGGGATTTGAAGGCAGGTTTGTGTGGTTCTACAGCACCCCACGCTGTGATTCTTATACTGACTTTGATGAGAAGGTGGGCATGAAAAGTCACCCTTATACCTCAAGGACTTCAAATTCCTTGAGCAACCCAAAACAGGTGTGAAGTGAGGACCTACTGTATTGAGGGTACTTTGCCAAGCCCTGAGAAGTACTCTCCACCCCTAACTCTGAAAGAAATTCTAGCAGTCTGGGTACCAACTGTCCCCCCTGCATCTGGTTCTTGTAAAAGTACTAGATCCTGTAGAATAGGCAGCCAAACCTTTAGAGGTGCGGTGGACAGACTTCAGGGAGCTGTGTATTTGGACAGGAGAAAAATTACATCTTTATTTTCATTATCCTCCAACTAAAATGCAATACTTCCTCAATGAAAATGTAGGCCAAAAACCATCCTACTGTTAGCAAGACCTGTGACTATATCTGTGACAGAAATCACAGATATTTCCATATCCCACCAAGCACAACAGTTTCAATTTCTCAAAATAGTGTTCTATGCTCCTTCTGTTTTTGAAATTAGAGTACTTAAGATCCACCACCAGCCTGACCAGGGGGTGGCGCAGTGGATAGAGTGTCGGACTGGGATGTGGAAGACCCAGGTTCGAGACCCAGCTCGCCAGCTTGAGCGCAGGGCCCATCTGGCTTGAGCAAAAGCTCTCCAGCTTGGACCCAAGGTCACTGGCTCCAGCAAGGGGTGGCTCAGTCTGCTGAAGGCCCGCGGTCAAGGCACATGTGAGAAAGCAATCAATGAACAACTATGGTGTCGCAACGGCAACGAAAAACTAATGATTGATGCTTCTCATCTCTCTCTGTTCCTGTCTGTCTGTCCCTATCTATCCCTCTCTCTGACTCTCTCTCTGTCCCTGTTAAAAAATAAAAATAAAAAAATAACAAAAAGATCCACCACCAGATATTGCTGGTTAATGTGTTGGCAAAAAGGCACTGATATTACTGTATCATAAATTTGTGTTAAAAAAATATTTTGAGCCCTGGCTGGGTAGCTTAGTCGGTTAGAGCATTGTCCCAACACACCAAGATTGTGGGTTCGATCCCTGGTCAGGGCACCTACAAGAATCAACCAATGGATACATAAAAAAGTGAAACAGCAAATCGATGTTTCTCTCTCTCTCCCATTTCCTCTCTCTCTTGAAAAATCAATAAAAATTATAAAAATATTTTGATAACTGCATTTCAGTGTAACTAGTTTTTTCTGTTTATGTTTTTAATTGTATGCTTTTAAAAGCATAATTCTCGCCTGACCAGGTCGTGGCGCAGTGGATAGAGCTTTGGACTGGGATGCGGAAGACCCAGGTTCGAGACTCCAAGCTCACCAGCTTGAGCGCGGGCCCATCTGGCCTGAGCAAAAAGCTCACCAGCTTGGACCCAAGGTCACTGGCTCGGGTTGCTTGGTTTGCTGAAGGCCCGCGGTCAAGGCACATGTGAGAAAGCAATCAATGAACAACTAAGGTGTCGCAACAGCAACGAAAAACTAATGATTGATGCTTCTCACCTCTCCCTGTTTCTGTCTGTCTGTCCCTATCTATCCCACTCTCTGACTCTCTCTCTGTCCCTGTAAAAAAAAAAAAGCATATTTCTCTGCACCGTGCTAGCCCCCCAAAGGGGTCCATGGCCACCCCAGAATCCAGAGAACGTAGTTTTAGAGTAAATAGACCTTTGGCCACCAGGTAGTGGATACTGTCTGTGAGTAGAGGGTCTCGGAGGTGAGAGAGCTTGGCCTGGGCAGAGAAAGAAGTGCTAAGAGAGAGGTAGGGCAGAGTGCGACCCCTGGAGGGGGGCAGAAGAAAGGGTGCTGAATGTGTCCCTAAGAAGGAGCCCAGTCCAATGAGGATGACAGCCAGGGAGCACCGCACCAGAAAAACCTGGGCTGTGGCTGGACAGTAAAGCCAGGGGCCTGACTGTCTGGGTTGAAATCCTGGTGCACTCTTTGAGCCTCAGTTTCCCCTCTGTCAGTGGGCTGCCTTGCGTACCTCACAGGATGATTCTAAAGAATTAAGGGCTTAATCCATGTAAAGCGTAGTGTCTAACACGTGACCAACAGCAGCTACAGTGAGCCTCTTTCGTAGGGAGAGGCAGGTACGGCCGAGACAGAGATCATAATTAATATTTTAGTAACTAGCACTTGTTGAGCACCCATTATGATGTGCAGGGCCTGTGCCAGGCATCTCCACCCTGACGCGGGGTTATCTTCCCCAAGGCCTTTGAGGCGGGGCAGAGACGGAAAGGGAGTGAGCTTGAGGAGCAGTAAGGGAAAGTAAAGTGAGGGGAGAGAGAGACATCTGGTGGGTGGTGGTGGCGGGACAAGGAGGAAGAGGATGGGCAGGGAGGAAAGGAGGCCCCGAAGTGGGGGAAAGGAGCAGAACCCGTGAAGGGTGGTGCCCTCCATGACCCGCCTGAAACACAGGAGGAGCTCGGAAAGGTGTGCAAGGAACAGGATAGCGGCCCCAGGTGGGTGTGCGCACCCTGAACGTTTCCCTCCCCAAGACCCCAGCTCCTCAGGCCGGGCTGCCTACCTCAGTGGCAAAGAAGCCTTTGGGCCGGTGTTTGCCCAGGGACGCCAGGCCCCCAGGCCCAGGACTCTCGCTTGCACTGATGGTCTGCTGAGCGGCTGCCAGAATTTCGTCCAGTTTGTCTGGGGGGGGGCAAGGGATGGTGGAGACATGGTGAGATGAAGACTGCCTCAGCCCCAGCAGAGACAGAGCTGCCAGGAGCCCACACGCTGGCTCATGAGAACCGGAGGACACCCCTGACTCCATCCCTTCCCACCGAGGCACAGTCTCCAGCCCAACAGGCAGGACCCAGAGATGGGAAGGAGTGAGGACAGCGAATGGGACAGCTGTCCATAAGAGGTGGGAGCTCGGATTTGAGGGCTGGGGCATTGCTGGACATGAGGTGATGAGCAGGCAGGAAGAGGGACAGAGTGGAGGAGGCAGGCACCGCAGGGGGTGTAGAGTTAGGGGCCCTGGGCAGCCTGGGGTGCAGGGGTGGGCCATCTTACTGAGCGCCATCTGATACACAGTCCGCTTTTTCTCCATGCTGGGCACCGGGCCAGGCTGCTGATCATACTCTGTGGGCAAAGGATTAGGCTGTAGCCAAGGGGCGCCCCCTGGGGCAAGGTGAAGAGGGCTCGGCCTGTGGGCGTGGCCCATGGGCATGTGCAGGGGTGAGTCGGGCAGTGAGGGGCCAGGGCAGGGAGGGATGAGTCCAACGGCGGGATTGGGACAGGGGCCCTCCCGCCAGTCCTGTGCCCACTCACCACTCTTCTTCTTCCAGGGGGAGACTAGCCCGGGGGAGAGGCAGTAGAGGAGCCAAGAGTTAGGACTTCAGGGGGAGGCGAGGGTCCCCCTGTCTGGAACGCCCGCCTCCCGCATGGCCCGGTGGTAGGGAGGGTCAGCTGCCTGACCCGCCCCTGTCGGTTGAAACCGGACCCCCCAGGTCCACTCAGTCTGGAGGGAGGGGGTTGGCCTTCCTTTCTGTTAGTGGGGCTGGGGGCAGCTGGTGGAGGGTGATGGAGAATAGGGGGTGGGACAGGTGGAGAGGGGCTAGAAAGCGAATGGGCCCACAGAGGACATACAGAACCGGAGAGACCCCGACAGAGAAACAAACGTAAGAGGACAGAGGAAAGCCGACTCTCAGACACCCCTTCCCAGCAACACACATGCAGGCCAGGGTCTGGCCCGTGGACCAGGGACAGGATGAGGACGAGGACCCCTGGTCACTAACAACACTAACAAACTCAAGGATGGTCCCGCCCCCTCGGCCCCTTTCCATCTCCACGCCTGGGCCCCAGCAGCCCCTCGAGCTCACCCATCTCCTCCAGCTCTGAGGTCATGGACTTGGAACGCAGGGAGATGGCAGGGGGCGGGAGCCGCTTAGCTTGCTGGGGTGCTGACAAGGGCACAGTAGGGGTTGAGCATCAGCACATGGGGAAAAGCCCCATGACACCCCCCCCTGCCACGACCACCACAGTGCTCCCAGAACTCAGAGAATAGCCACCACCAGCATGTGAACCCTCCCTGCCTCAGTTTCTCCCCAGAAGAGTCACGGACAAGCAGTCTTGGGGAAAGGAAGGCCAGTGGTGGGGAGGGCTCCTAAGAGTCTTGTTCTGGTAGCAATGATGTGCCAGGCCTAACCACACAGTAGGAGGTAGGTCACCTTTCTTATGGACAGCTTCATCCATGTCCGGGTGTCTGGTGACCATCACCACCTTGACCATCAGCGTGTTGCCCCCTTGTCGGATCATGTTCACCACCTGCCGGTGGCCAACCTTCACCACGTTTTGCCCATTCACCTATGGCACAGACACCCCCACACCACACCCCGTAGGTGAGGGGGGTGCTTTCAGCTTCAGAGTCACCTGTCAGGGACACTGTGGGCTACTCCTCCCTCCCACTTGGGCAGCCAGATCCTGGCATGGATCACCGGGGTCCTAGGGAAAAGAGGGTGTGTCTGTAGCAGGTGGGCTGGAGGTTGCGGCTTAGAGAGGCCCCTGGGGCTGGGGGCCAGGTCTCACCTCGATGAGGAAGTCTCCCATGCGCAGGCCAGCGCGCCATGCCACGCCACCCTCGTCCACCGACTCCAGATACTGCAGCGCCGGGAAGGCAGGGGTGGGGGTGAACTCCTCGATGGGGG
This sequence comes from Rhynchonycteris naso, assembly GCA_037038555.1. Classification (NCBI taxonomy): domain Eukaryota; kingdom Metazoa; phylum Chordata; class Mammalia; order Chiroptera; family Emballonuridae; genus Rhynchonycteris; species Rhynchonycteris naso. The sequence goes on along the minus strand of CM072997.1, from coordinate 247,188,668 downwards.
TCTGCGCTGCAGATGGGAGGAGCCGGCGGGGTCGGAGGGGAGGGGGTGGAGAGGCCGAGCAGGGGATGGGGCTCAGACCCAAGTCACAGAGGCCTCATCGTAGCTGAGGGACCAGCACCCTGGGATTGAGGTAGTGGGCGGGCTGGGGTCCCTTCCCCTGTCTGTCCATCCCCCTGGGTTAGAAAGCCATTCTCCCATCCCCTCCTGGCTGACACTCACCCTTGGCCCCCCGAAGCACGAACCCAAACCCCTCACTGTCCTTCTTCTGCAGCAGAACTGTCTTCTCTTTAATGATGTAATCGCTGGCGGGGAGGGGAGGGAGGGGTGGGGGCGGGGCAGGTGAAGAAGGGATCATGAGACACGGAGCCAGGCCCACTGGCAACCCCGCAACCCAGCGGCCTGAGCTTCTGCTTCAGGACCATTCCCATTCATCCCACCTAGGATCTACCTCACCCATTCTGAGAGCGAGCATTCGCTCGCAGCAGCCCTGACAGGCCTCCCCCACAGAGCTAGGAGTGCCTGCTCTCCCACTCACTCTTTCCTCATTCATCCATTCGAGCATCCATCCACCCATCCATTCAGACTGCAGTTATCAAGCCCACTGTGTATCAGGCACCATTCGATGGACGGGGCAGTACACTGCTAGATCACTAGACAGCCTGGCTTGAACCCCTGCTAAACATTTCCTGCTTGTGACCTTGAGCCCACGACTTTAACCTTTTGGGTCTCAGCTTCCTCATCTTTAATAGCAGGCTCTAACAGACAGGTTGCTGTGGTAACAAAGTACTTATAGTATTCAGCACAGTGCCTGGCACATCATAGGCACTCAGGAGAATTCCTTTGCTGTCTCCAGTCAACTTTCTAGTCAAGAGGAAACATGCACTTCAGGGATACTCCTCTCAACTCCTTGACTATATATATACTACAGAAACACCTCCCCAGGTCCCTAACCATATTGTAGCATTGCTTATTTAGCATTGTCCAATATGGTGGCCACTAGCTGAATGTGGCTATTTATATGCAAATTATTTAAAATTAAATTGAAAATTTTCAGTCCCTCTGTCTCACTAGCCACATTTCAAAATGTCCAGTAGCCACGTGAGACTAGTGGCTACCATGCTGGACAGCACAGATACAGAACATTTCATCGCTACTGAAAGGTCTAGTGGAAGATGCTGACCTCTATATTCCCTGGTGTATCTCTTGCATCCAATGGTTCTAGCAAAATGGTTCTCAGTAAGGTCACAAACGGCAGCTAGCACATGTAGGTAATGCTCACATACCCAGTAAACTCAAACATATTCCATGTATCTCACCACCAGCCGGGGCTCGCTCAGTCGTGGCCTCCAAACCTTTACGTCACCCCCATGTACCTCAATGTTACTCATGTGTTCCATTCCAGGCACCCCAGTATGCGAGAGGAATACCCACGCACCCTAGCTCCAACCCCACTCCCTACAGAATACCGAAGAACACCGAGACAAGCAGAATGCATGGCCGGCTGCAACCCAGCCCCCCTGTAGTCACGTGTGCAACCACCCAGCGCACACGCACCCCCCTCAGCATATCCCTCTAATCTTCACTGGTCCCAACAGACTCCAGTAATAGCGCGTGTGCTCCCTGTGCACTGCAGTTACCTACCCCCGCGGATTTGGCAAAACAGCCCTCCACGAATACTCCCGTATGTTTCAGTAACAGCCCCACACATCCCAGAACGCTCCTATAATAATAACTCCCCCTTACTTTGATCTCAGTACATTCCCATAGCACAGCCCCGTCACCCCCCAGCATACGCCAACAATGGCGAATGTGCTTCTACTGTATTTCCGCACCCCTCTCCTGGCCCACCACACAGCACCCTGTGCACTCCCATGACCCCCCACGACTTCCACCATTAAATCCATCCAGCTGTACCACGGCCACAGTGTTCTGTGCATGCGTGGGCACGTGAGCCCTGCCCCGCCCTCCTTATTGTAACCTGTGTGCTCAACAGCATGCGTGTTTACACGCAGATTCACCCCCACACCTGCCTTTGCTTAAAGTTCACCACGGTCCAGCAAGCATGTCCACACCATACCCACCATGTCTTCCTGATCTTATTGTGTTCAGCCCAAGGATCAGCCACCTTTGTAGCTGGGTAGATGGGGTGTGGTGAAGAGGAAGGAGAGGTAGAAAGGAGTGTGGGAGGTGACAGAGAACGAGATGTGAGGGGAAAAAGGAGGCCGAGAAGGCTTGAACAGTGAGTGGACAGGGCCAACAGAAACTGGTTGAGAGGTCAGAGCAGCCTGCTCCTGACCATGCACTCTGGGACGCCCTGGTGCCCACTGAATACCCTGACAATCTCCTCTGAGCCCTCTCGTCCTTGTTATCCAATGTCCCTTCCAGGTCTACAGGGCCCCCAGTGGCCAGCATTGCCCTTCAGTTCTCCTTTATTCCTTACTTACAGGAGTTCGCTTTCCTCAGTTCATGCCACAAACCCCTACCTTCCCCACATCTCCCTCCGGCCCCTGGAATCTCTCCTTTATCCCCACATTATTCTGACACTCCAATAAGAAGCCTTCCCCAAGTACCCCATCCTCCAGTATGATTCAGGAGAACTCTCATATCCATTACATGCCAAGAAGAAGCACTTGCTATGTGCGAGGCAGTACTTGAAGCCTTCACAGCCAAGTAACTCAACTGTCTCCACCACCAGCCTCTGAAGCAGGTATGAGTACTGCTTCCACGTTACAAGTCAGGAAATGGGAGGCCCAGAAAAGTTAAGCAATTTGCCTGAGGCCACAGAGTAAATAACATTCTCCAACAACCCCCAAGAAAATACCAAGGCAACTGCAGCAGTAACACCATCCACTTACTCCACAGCATCCAAATACCTCAAACACATACGCACCTCCCCAAACCCACCACCATGAGTACCCCTCCAGTTCGTAAACTGATCTCAGGCTATGCCAAGAGCCCTACAACAATGAGTCACACTTACTGAGCCACTGCTGAAGGCCTGTGTTCCAAGCACTTTACATTTATTTATTCATTAAATCCTCACAACACCCCTGGGCAATAAGGGTTGACTGCTATTGTTCCCATTTTAAAGATGAGGAAACTGAAGCACAGAGAAATAACTTGCTCAAAATCACATCAGCTAGAATAGCGTCAAAGCTAAGATTTAAATCCCCCACAGGCAACCTATATACCCCGATACTGTCCAAACATCCCAGGTCATCACAGAATCCCCATCCCTTCTTCTCAAGTTTCCCCATTATGTACATGTTCCTTTCTCCTCCTCACTCTGGGACTTTGTCACCTACTTCCCAGCTACATATACTGTCTCTCTCATCCCACCACATTCTCCTAGACCTTCTCACCTGCACTCCTGCCCCCACAGCTTCCTGCGACTCTATACTCCCTTTCCCTCACTTGTGTGTCTCCTCCCCTCTCTGCACCTTGCTCCCTGCTCCTCCATGTCATCTGAAAGCTCCACTTTGCCCTAAGCCACCACCATCAGCCCTCCCTTCCTAAAGCCCTCATTACACCCATAGGGCTAAGCCACCCACCTCCCACTTTGCCCTACATCTCCTTTCCCAAAGTGTCCTCCTCAGACTTCTGTGACCTCTTCCCTCTCTCATGCCACCTCTACCTCCTCCCTTGCACATCCTGTCCACATCCTCCTGCACCTGTGCATGAATGCTACTGTGTCCTTTATAGCACCAGGTTTTCTCCATATTCCCTGGTTTCCCCCACCCATCATCGGTGAAAGCCCTTCTCCTTCTGCATCCTTAACTCACTTCATCACACCCCTTTCACCCCTTTCTGCTTTCTGTTCATCGCAGCTGCATTTCATTTACATTTCCTGCACCCTCTATCTACAAGGCTTAAATCCCCACCCCCAAATCTCCTTCGCTTCTTCTCCTGCATTCCCTCCTTACCCCATTGCTTTGCACACTCCACGCACCCTCCATGCTCTGGTGTTCTTCATCTCCCCCCACTCCAGTATGTCCCGCTCTCCGCTCTCCCAGGTTCCATTCTCATCCTGACGCCATACCACCCAGACCCTCTAACCCCACCCCCTGCTTCAGTCTTGCTACCACGCAGCACCCCATTCACACTTCGTGCTGCCCACTACCTGCCCTGAAGGAACACACACAATGCTCCCCCCCCAGGCCATCCCTCAGTGATCCTGAGCCGCCGCCAAGCTCAGCAGTCAGCTCTTGTTCACTGGATCCCACACGCGGAGACTGCAGCAGCATCCACTCCTCCCACCCCCACTCCGAAGGTCCCTCTCACACACCCAGGATCCCACAGCCCAGAGCCTGCTGCTGCACAGGGCGCCCCCTCCAGTACTCAGCCCCTCCCCATGTACCCATCTCCACGGGCATCTCCACAGCTGGCACAGAGGTCCCCAGGCCGGGAAGCCAGCCCCCTCCCATGCTGAGAAGTGGTACACACAGCAGATGCAGCTCTCCAAGCAGGAGCTCAACCATGGCTCAGCACACGTGCCCCTCACAGGCACAGATCCCTGGGGCAGGGAGAGGGGCACATAGAAGCAGAGACACGCAGAGGGACCGGTGAGGGGATGTGGGGGAGGGGCAGGCTTGGCACGGGAGGGTGGGGGAAACAGCCGCAGTGCCTGGGACACACACACACACACACACACCAAGTCCCCAGACAGCTTCTCTATGGCTCCAAGTCACAAACAGAGACAGATGCCGTCAAACAGGGATACACAGATGGACACAGCTGGGGGGTGGGTTGGGAGCCCACCATCTCCCCATCCTTCTCTCTGTCTCTCTTCCACACACACACAGCTGCAAGCAGTCACACACACGCATGCACATCTACAAGCCACACCGACACACGCACAGTCGCACAGTGACACGCAGCGGAAAAAGCGAGGGGAGAGGAGGCCGGGGGCGGAATACGTGTGTGATGGCGGGGTGGGGTGGGGTGTGGATGACTGTGAATGGGAGAGAGGGGTATGAATGGGGGGACTTGCCAACTCTGTGAAGGGGCGTGGGGATACGGGATCAGAGGAGCAGGGGCCTCGGGTGTAGGCGCCTGAGGGAGAGACACTGTGGCTCCCCAAAGGGAGGGCTCCATAGAGTGGGGGCGCTAAGGACGGCAGAAAGGGCGAATGGGTTCCGAACTCCAAGGTGGGGTCCATTTGGAGGGCTTCGCTGGAGGGAAGATCTTGGAGGAAGAGCTGAGGGGGCACGGAAGGGCCTGCAAAGGGGTGAAGATTCCTGGGCTGGGGTGGGGGCGGTTGCTGGGAAGCAGGGCCCTAGGAAAGGAACAAGCGCAGGGCTGCGAGAGGGGTCTGACAAGGGCTCAGCGTTCAGAAACGGAGAGAGGAGAAGGGTGGAGGAAGGGGCAGCTTGGGGAATGGGGAGAAGTACCAGGGGTGGGGGATCAGCGGCGGGAAGGGTCGTTACAGCGGCCGGGGCCTCCAGGCCCGGCCGTGGGGAAAAGGGGCGGCGCGCTCTGTTACCTGTAGATGTACCAGACGCTGCGCCGCCGGGGCCCCAGGGCCGGCCAGCTGGAGGAGAGCGCGGGGGGCGGCTGCGGCAGGGAGCCCCCACTGGGGCCTCCCCCGAGACCCCCGCCGCCGCCGACCGCAGACAAAGCCATCGCCGCCGCGGCCCCGGCCCGGGTCCCGGTGCCGGCCGCCCCCGCCGCCGCCGCGTCCCCGTCCCCGCTCGGCCGAACCCCCGTGTCCGGGCCCCCAGGCCCCGCCTCATGCTGACCCGCGCCGGGAGGGGGGAGGGGGCGCGCACCCTCCCGCAGGAGGGAGGGCAGGGCAGGGGGCTCACATGCCTGGGGGTACGGGGGCGCGGAGGCGCGGGGCGCGGGGTGGGACCGCCGCGGGAGCGCAAGGACCGCGGACGGCGCCGGCTTCAGCACCGCGGACAGCTCTGGAGGCGGGCAGCGGACGAGAGGCTTAACCCCTTGGCGTCCTGCGCCGGGTGGCGGAGGGGGCCGGGCAGGGGGGAGGGGGCCTGGAGGGGAACGCTCGGGCCCACTTGGCGGGAGAAGGGGGAGGGGCGAGGCACAGGGGGGGGAGGAGAAGGGGGAGGCACTTCCGGTCTGGGCCCCCCCTTACACCCTCCCCCCTCCAAAGCCCTCCCGCGCAGGTGCAGAGCAACAGAGAGTGGGAGAGGGACGCACAACACCACACAAGATGCCTCACAACCGCGAGCAGGCAAGCGCAGACCGAGCCCCATTTCTAGGGCAGGGACAGCATGGTGAGAGAGGCCCCCCAGGAGGGGACACACAGCCCCCCACCACAGACCGACATACAAAGCACCCCAGTATAATCTGGAAGGGCTGGAAAGGGAAAGCTAGGACATTCAGAAAGAGACACCCTTCCCCCCAAAGCACCTCAGGCGGAGGGACATACACACAGTACACCTCACTGGAGAGCCACCAGAGAGGGGAGAGGCCAGAGGCGAGAGGGCCGCACAGGCTGGGAGGGGTACAAGTGTCAGGCCGCACAGGGCCAGGAGGGATGCAAGACGCACAACACAGGAGAGGCCAGGCCGCCAGAGAAAGGGTCGGGCAGAGCAAGGGCGAGGCAGGAGAGACACACCACAGACATACCACACACATCAAAGCACATTCCAGTGGGCACAAGACATGGAGAAGGAGGGGAGGATATGAACTTGACAGGACAGAACTGAGGGTCAGAGGGACCACCCCCATCCATACAGCAGGTGGAGCAAGTGACCCCCAGACCAAGGCCAAGGAGAGCCCCAGAGAGCCACTGTCAGTGACAAGAAGCAAAGGCTGATGGGGAGACTCAGGGTGGGGAGGACCTCCGTACTCACCCCGTGCCCAGAGCCAGAGACGCGCCAAGCAAACATGAACAATGGTCAAGCGCCTCAGACATCTGGGGCGCAGGGTGGCACCCCGCCCCACCCTCTCTCCTCACATTGTCATTTCTCTTCCTCCCCACCCCAACCCATCCCCACCGGCCAGAACACAGACACATAGGTTTGGACACATTTAATGGAAGGAGGCTACAAACAAGGAGACCCTTCCCTGGATGGGGAAGCAGCAGGGGAGGGTGTCATCTTTGATGCCCAGTTATGACCACCCTTCCCCCACAGCTTTGCCTTCTGGAAGTCCAAGTCCTGGAGTCCTCCCCTCTTGTGTCCCCTTCCCCCTGACACCCCACTTCCTAAATTCCAGATCAGACAGATGGAAATGCATGCACACAATTTTATGTGCTAATGTGCACAGTGACATGCACAGAGAGTGACAGATGTGTGCAGAGACCCACCTGTCCATATGCGGTAAGCAGACACACTGCTGTCTCTAAGAAACACTTGCCCTCGTTCTCAGACATACAGATTCAAGGGAACATGGATGTACAGAGCCAGCTCACAATTAGCCACGATCGTGCAGCCGTATATGACAGCCACAGATGCACCTATCTCTACAGAGTGGGAGAGGCCCTCTGGCCATCATGGGCATCTGACAGGGCTACCCATCTAAGGGTCTGCAGTTATACATGCACACAGACACGTGTCATGCGCACCTACAGAGACATGTGAGCAAGAACACGCTTGGGGAAACTGTACAAGGGCACTCGCCTGTGTAAGACGTTCACACGCATGGGAAACCGGTTCTGGTCGTGCACACGCACACATCTATACACCCTCAGGCACCCCTTCCTTCCCATTCCTGACCCCATCCCGCCCTTCCCCTCCCTTCTCACCTCCCTGGGCCAATCCCATCCATCAAGCTTCAGAAGCAAGTCAGCCAGCAGCCAGGGAGGGGAAAGGAGTCAGTGTGCCCCTCTTCCCACCCCCACCCCGCCTGTCCCAGCTCTGCCCATGCCCAGTGCCAGGCCCGGAATGTATACATTTCCACTGCACATGACCACACAGAGATGGGGCGCACGAAGGAGACAAGGGCCTCTAGCCAGCCATACACACGAGATCCGGGGCCCCCAGGCACCCCCTACCCAGCCTTGTCTACCCCAGTGGTTATTGGCTACCCCAGAGCTGAGCAGTCTCACAGGCTGCCAAGGCAGGTTGGGTGTTGGGCTGTGTGGTCAGAAGCTAAGTCTGCCTTCCCTACCCCCTGGATCAAACTTTAGAGGGGGCAGATGAGACAGGGGGCTTAGAGATAGTGGAAATATTTAAAAGGTGGAGTGTAAAGGGAGGCGGGGGCATTCGAGTGTGTAAGGACATTTACCTTGGGGCATCAAAGCTGTCGTAGGAACCCACGGTATAATGCCGGAAGAGTCTCTTTGCCTTGTCACTGCGGCTTTCTGTAGGGGGACAAGGGATGATCTTGGGCCCTCACTCTGAAAACCACAAGCCCACCCCCAGTGCCCCTGGCCCAAGCCTGTCCATTCTCCTCCCACCCACTACCCCAGAGGGAGGGGGAAAGGCAAGGACATGAGTGAGTACCCTAGGGTAAACTGGAAACAGTACGGGTTCTCCATTACCTTGCTTTCCCTCCTGGGAGCGGTTTGCCACCTCTTCCAGGCAGTCAGAGGGGAACCAGCCAATGCGACCTTTGACCTGGCCTTCCCAGAAGCCTCCTTCCCCGATGCTAAGCACTGGGTGGGGAGCCAGAACACAGAAACATTTCTATGTTTCCACGCTGCCCCTGCCCCCAACACGCTGACATGCAGCCTTTCCACAATTCTTGAGCCTGGCACAGGGCCCAGCCCCAGGGTATCCTTCAGACATGTCCCAGGAAGGGGCGAGGGGTGGGGGAGAAGCAAGTCATGTCACACCTGCATTCTAGTCTTTTGGGTCCAGTGGGGACATCCGGAGGCACTGGAGAAGAGGGCCGTGTTCCATGACATAGGCCTCTCAGGTTAGGGACATGTCCACAACTGACCCTCATCTCCCCTAGTGATAGGGAATTGTTCTGTAATTTCCCTAAACCCTCCTGGGCAGTCTAACACTGCCCCATCACCTCCTGCAGTCTCCTTGCTGCTTAATCTTTTGTCATTTGCTCCCAGACCCTTCCCTCCTCCTCCCTTTGCCCCCCCCCCTTCGGCTCTAGAAGGGAGAAAAGGTTAGGATTACTTCTTTCTTTCTCTCAGTTGCACATAACTGGGGGATCCTTCCTGCTGCCTCCACCTCTTAAGCCATCAGCACATGTTTAGTGAGAGCCTGTGACATGCCCGGTGCTGCTGTGTTGGGCACTGACACTCAGAGATGGCCAGCAGGGACAGCTCCTGCTTATCTAGCTTTCACTCTGGACCAGTGCCCTTAGAGGGGCAACTATTTTATGTGTGTGACAGAGACAGAGAGAGACAGAGAGAGGGACAAACAGATTGGAAGGGAGAGAGATGAGAAGCATCAATTCTTTGTTGCGGCACCTTAGTTCTTCATTGATTGCTTCATTATGTGTGCCTTGATGGTGGAGGGCCTATAGCAGAGCGAGTGACCCCTTACTCAAGCCAGTGACCCTGGGCTCAAGTTGAGCCTTGCTCAAACCAGATGAGCCCGTGCTCAAGCGGCGACCTCAGGGTTTCAAACCTGGGTCCTCCACATCCCAGTCTGACTCTCTATTCACTGTGCCACCACCTGGACGGGCAAGGGAGCGACACTTATTATCCCTAATTTAGTGAGGGGAAACTGAGGCCTGGAGATCTGTCGTCATTTGCTTAAGGTGATACATTTGTAATCGACAGAGCCTGGGTTTGAACTCAGTTCTGCGCATTTTTAGAGTGCATGCTTTTATTCACTAAGGTTGCTGCCTCCCTGTTCAAGCACTTTGTTCAAATACACAGTCTACCATCCCCCCAACATTTTCATGGCTCTATCTGCTCTCAGCCTCTCACATACCTTCCTCACTCAATCCTCATGCCTACCTTGATAGGTAACAACTGATTTCCCATTTTATAGGCGAGAAAGCTAAAGCTATAATAGGGCAAGCAGTCCCTTGCCCAGAGATGGCTTGAGTCATGCTAGGATTTGAGTTGGGGCCGTCCGATATTTCTCCCTGTATGAACCACCTGCCTTGCTCTCAAGGAGCATCTGGGATGCTCAAGGTCATGGAAGAGAAGGGGATGGGTTGACAAGGAGTCTGGGCTCTTGACTAGCTTAGCCATGCCTGGTTGGGTAACCTTGGAACCAGTCATTTGTTCACTGAACAAATATTTATTTAGTGCTGGTCATGAGTCCAAGCCACTGGATATAACAAATGTGGTTCTTACTCGCATGGATCTTCCATACTGGTGCCCATTAGAGGTCTAAGTCTACCAGTGACCTCATGATTGGAAATTGAAGTTAGTACTCAAGGGAAAAAAGCAGGGTGTCAGAGACAGGCCAGAGGGAAGCATATAATTTGGATGGCTAAGGGGGACCAAGGAAGCGTCCTGGAGGATATGACCTGTAGGCTGAGACCTGAAGGATCCTAGGATCCAATGAGAGGGAGGAAGGGTTGTTTAGAAAGAAGGAACAGCATGTGCAAAGAGCTTGGCTGGAAAAGGGCTTGGACCATTTGAGGAATTGAGAGAAGGATGTGGTCCCTGGGACCTTGTGGGTGAAGAAAAAGTGGGAAGAGATGCGGTGGATGGGTGGGTGGACGGTGGGCAGGGAAGAGAGGGCCTAGTCGGCCAGGCTCAGGCACTGGGCTTGGATCCTGAGAATAGAGAAAGTCTTGCTACCTCGTTGGGATGTGGCGAAACTCAGTGCCATCATGGATGTGGGCGTGCTTTGAGGCAATAAGTTTGTTTTAATGAAAAAGAAGGCTATTAAAGGCAGGGCAGTGTGTCCTCTTCCTGCATAGAAGGATTGGGTTTGAAGTTCAGAAAATGAATAGAAGATATCGCACGGCCCTCTGCCTGTTTGGAAGGTCCCTCACCCTTGGCCTCAGTCTCCTTTTCTTCTTTCTGACCCTCCAAATCACAGACCAACCCCTCCCCACCCAAACACACACACACACTCACACACACACACACACTCACACTGTCTGTCTGTCTCTCCCACACCCCGCATGCTGCCTTTGGAGACACTGCTGTGGCCCCCACCATTAGCTTTTGCATTTGGTCGTTCATTCATCCGTTCTTTCATTCATTCAGCAGATGTGCCTTGAGGTCTCCTGTGTGCTCTGTCATTAAACTGGACCCTCATTTGTCCTGGCTGGTTAGTTCAGTCGGTTAAGAGTGTCATCCCAAAACAAGGTTGCAGGTTCAATCCCCGGTCAGGGCACACACAGGAAGCAACCAAAAAATGCATGACTTAGTGGAACAACTAATGCTAATCTTCCCCCTCCTCTCTCTCTCCCTTCTTCTTTCTGTCTTTCTAAAAAATAAAATAAAATAAAAGGTAAGGTCTGGCTGGATAGCTCCGGAATGTCATCCCAGAGTACAGAGGTTGCTGGTTTGATTCCCCAGTTGGGGCACATATAGTAGCAACTTGGTGTTCCTGTCTCTCTCTCTCTCTCTCCCTTTCTCTCTCTCTTTCTCTCAAAATAAACACGAAATAAAACAAAACTGGGCCTTGGTGACCCAGAGGCCAATGCCATGTGACCTGACCTTCAGGAACTCAAGATATAGGCAGACCACCAAGAGATGCAATTACACAAGCCGCCTGATGCTCTGATCCCTGACCCACACAAACTGAGTCCTATGGAAGGACTCTCCAGCTTTCCCAGGTGGCTGGGGTCTCTCTCCTCTAAGTGCCTATAATGGGGGGCTGCTTATGATAACAATGGCTGTGCTTGTCATGTGGGAAGCATTGTTCTAAGTGCTTTATGTGAGGTGATTCCTTTCATCTTCACAGGGGTCTAACTTATAGGTGAGGAAACTGAGGCCCAGGGTAGCCACTCCCTTGTCTGAGGTCCCTCAGCTACTAGGTAGTGGAGCCAGGATTTGAACCCCAGCACCCTGGCCCACAACTGCTATTCTACTCAGCTCCTCTGTAGCCTAGAGTTGGGTAAAGAACTGCTCCCCTACCTCGTGTTAACGACCATGTCTACAGCATGCATGCTTCCTGTCTCCAAAGTGCTACTCTGTCCAAGAATATATGTCACCAGCCCGTCAAGTCTGCCTGTGGTGGTTATGGGCACCGTTCTCCAGAGGAAGGCAGGAAAACCAAAGAGAGGCCAACACCTAGGAGAGCAGTGCCCGTTTAGGAGCCCTCAGCATGGACCTGGCTTCCCACATCTGCCAACTCTCAGAGCCCCGGGGAGGGGGACATAGGCCCTGTTTCTCATGGAGAGGACCCAGCCGGCGGGAGGCAGGAGCTGGCAGCGCGCAGCTGGGCCTCGCGCTCCCCACAACGTTGCCCAAAAGACTGCGGGTGGGCGCAGCTGGGACACCCCAGACAAGTGGCTCCACCTGCTGGAGGCTCTGATCCTTCAGCTGTGCGTGGTGTCATGCCACCCTCCTGCAGAGGGGGCCCTGAATGACTTGAGACCATGCGCTGAAGTGCTCCCGTGCCTGATGCGGTGTCAGGGTCCCTCTGCCTCCTAGTAACACCATCTCAGTCACACTTTACGCTCCTCCAGAGTGCATGGAACATTCTAGAACTGTCGGTCCTGATTGCCTCTCCCTGAGTGGTCAGCTCACAGGCCCGCCCTCCCTCCAGGCTCACAGCATGCCCTGCCCACCCTCTTACCTTTGATCTTTTCACCCTTGCTCAAGGAGATCTCCCCCTCCGCTTGAGCCTGGTAAGACTTCACCGCCATGAAGGAGCGTCCAGGCACCGCCGAGTAAAGTTTCCTGCGCCTCCCGCGGCTGCCCAGGGAGCCCCCAGGCCCCGCTGAGCCCCCGGTGCCCCCGGTGGGCCCTTCCCGGGGCGTCCCACTGGAGCTGCATACACAGAGGGTGTGAGAGGCAGGGCGGAGTGGAGGGAGGGGCCACCTCTGGGGGAACAGGGGTCCTTGGAGGTCGGGGAAGAGATGGAGCATTGGGGTTAGGGGAGGGGGTTTGAGTGGGTTTCCCAGCATTAGAGTCCTGGGGGAGGAGGACATCTGGGGGCTCCCTCTATGCCTGCTGCTCCCCCCAACTCCTTTCCGGCTTCCTGGCTTCCAGCTCGGTCCCACCCACAGTCCTGCATACTCTACCTGAACAAGCAGCCTGAAGCTAGGCTCCGTTCTCACCACCCCTCTGCTCGCTAGCCTCCAGTGACTCCCAGCTTCCTCCTGGTCCCCCCCACCCCATTTCCAGTCCCCCATGATCCTCCTCCCTCCCACATCCTCAGGACATGCTGGCCATCACTGATCACAGCTCCCCTTCTCCCTGTCCTTAGCCAGCCTGGCCTCTTCATCCCAGAAGGCCCCCTGCCACCCTCCCCTCTGCTCTGAGGGGCCTCACTGCTTCCCTCCCAGCTTCCCCTCCTCTGGCTTCATCTCCAGGCTTGGACAGCTTTTGTCACGTCCCTTGCGGCCTCCACCCTGTTCAACCTCCTCATATCTCCCCCAACCTCTGTCTCTCTGTCTGTCCTTATGGGTTAAAACCAACATTTCTTTTGGGGTGACTCCCAGACCTCTGGCATGGAGCACGTGCTCAGCTGAACTTGGGACAGGTACAAGACTGGCTTGCAACACGCTCCCCTCCTCGAGGGTCAGGAGAGAGATCTGGAAGCCCAGGGGAACAGGAAGTTGGGTGGCTGGGGCATCAGCCACATGTGGGACACGGGGTAGGCAGCTGAGCTGGCCTGAGACGCTGTGGCCCTAAGAAGGGGACTGGCTGGATTGGGGTCTGTTTGTGGGACCTGGGCTGAGCCCTCCTCTACCTGGGCCGTCCACGGGGCTGCCTCTTGGCCTCCTCAGGGTGCCTCCCTCGGGACGGGGAGCGAGCTCGGGCGCCTCGCGGGCTGCTGGCACTTCGGAGGGTCCCACTGCTGAGCTTGGTGCTGGGGGCCGAGGGCTGCGACTGGCCCTGGGGCCCTGAGGTAGGGCCAGGGGCCCCAGTGGATGAGGCCCCTGGGGCAGCAAACACCATCCAGTCAGGCAGGGCCATGCTGGTGTCACTGTTGGCCCGCAGCAGTGCAGGGGGCACTGTCAGCCCTGCACTTGGAGGTCCCCGTCGCCTGGCTGCGTACTTGGGAGACTCCTGGAAGGGCACTGAGAGGACACAGTGACAGGAATTCAGAGGCAGGTGGGCAGGGGGGGGCATGAAGGCGAGAGATGGTGGGGAGAGGCAAGAGGGGAGAGACACTGAGATAAGACAGAGTGGGGGCCTGTCATCGCACCCCCTACAACTATTCAGACATTTGAAGTCCTCCAACGTATTTTAAATCCCATTCTGGCCTCCAAATCAAGTCCTCAGACCCTGATCCCACCCCGCAAGCACCCCAGCTCTTCCTTGGCCCCCACCTCACTCACTCACCCACGTCCTGTTCTCGATGGTTTCGGATCAGCTCTCCAAGTTCAAAATTCCCAGCGATCACTGCCACCTGGGGACAGAGGGGAACAGGGAAAGGGGTGGTCCAGGCATGGGGGAGGGGCAGGAAGCCCTGTGAGATCCCTGGCTGGTTGCTCCCTCTGCCCCTGTCCCCCAGGCTCTCCCTTTGTCCCCCCCACCGGAATGCTCCGCCTTCCTTGACCCCTCTGTGCTTTGCCACCTCCCCGCTGACCTGACCAGACCAGACCGCCCCAGACAGCCCAGACCTGGAAGGCCGTCTGCCCGTTGTTGTTCTTCACTTCCTTGTTGGCCCCTCGATACAGGAGGATCCTAGCACAAGTCTCCTGAGGGCGACGGTTGAGTGGCACAGGGTGAAGGGGGGGAAAAAAAAACAAGGACACCATGAGTGGACACAGGCCCTGTGAGCAGAACTTCAGAAACACTCTGATATCAGCCTGCCCTGCCCATGACTGTGGACTCTTGCCAAGGGTGGCTCCGGAGCCCTTGCTGTGTGGCCAACCCGAGATGTGCTGTGTGCTTAAAACACACATGGGTCCTGGCCGTTTGGCTCAGCAGTAAAGCATCATCCCGGTGTGTGGAAGTCCCAGATTCGATTCCCGGCCAGGGCACATAGAAGAAGCACCTATCTGCTTCTCTACCCTTCCCCCTCTCCTTCCTCTCTGTCTCTCTCTTCCTCTCCCACAGCCAAGGCTCCATTGGAGCAAAGTTGGCCCCGGCACTAAGGACGGCTCCATGGCCTCCACCTCAGGCGCTAGAATGGCTCCAGGTGCAACAGAGCAGTGGCCCCTGGTGGGCATGCCAGGTGCAGGAGTCTGTCTCTGCTTCCTTGCTTCTTGTTTTAGAAAAATACACACACACACAAAAAAATCACACATGGGATTTCAGTCGCTTAGCATGAAGAAATAATATAAGTATCTCTAATAATGTTTATATTGATAACATGTCAAAATAATACTAGTTTGGATACAGTGCATTAAGTAAAATGTGCTATTAAAATTCTTGTCACTTGTTTCTTTTGTCCTGGGACATTAACAATTACCCCTGTGCCTTAGATGGCTCTAACCTACACTGGGCTTTCTACACCATCCTGTGTGCACTGAAGGGGGCAGAGCAGCATCCCTGTTCTCTACCACTAGATGCCAGTAGCAGTCCCCTCCCAGTCGTGACACCCAAGAATGTCAGCATTGACAAATGTCCCCTGGGGGGCAGAAGAGCCCTGGCTGAGAACCGCCCATCTAAACCTCATGGAAGGCTTACTATGCTGCATGCCAGGTGTTCTTCAGCACTTTAAAGGCAGAAGCTCATTGAATCGCCCGACAATGACATGAAATTGGAGTTATTGTTCCAATTTTTTTAGACAAGGAAACTAAGGAGATCAAGGTCACAGAGCTGGTATGCCAGTGTTACATTGAAACCCAGGTCTGCTTGCCTCTGGAGCTGATGTTCTTAATCAAACACTTGGCTGGAGCCAGAAGGATGGGCTGGTGGGGTAGGAGTGTCACCCACATCCAGTCAATTCCTCACCTGCGTCACTCACTCTGGATCAAATTCAAGGTCGTTTCCATGACCTGGGAGGTACTACCTGATCTGCTGTCCTGGAACCCCAGTCTACCAAGTTCATTTTCTACCACCTCCCTTTGTTCCCCATGCTCCAGCCACAGTGGACTTTGTCTTTGTCTGACAGGCACACCCCCGCCCCAGGGCCTTTACACCTGCTGCTGCTTCTGCTTATAATTCTCCATCCCTCTATCTTCCCATAGCCCAATTTCTCACTTCACTCAGGCTTTTGCTCAAATGCTACCTCTTCAGTGAGGGCTTCTCTCACCACCTGATAAAAAATAACCCCCTATGCTGTTGTTCCCTTGCTTTCTTTTTTTTACAATTTATCTACCTGCTGTGTCCCTGGAATTCTTCTAGCCAGTATTAGCTCATTTTCTTCACAACACTGCATCCCTGAAATTACATGTCTATGTTATTTGTTTCTTTGACCTCCCTTCCCAACTACATTGTCTGTTTCATAAGGGCATGATTCTGTCTGTGGCGCTCATCACTCAGAATAGTGCCAGGCCCATGGGAGCTGTTCAACAAACAGGTGCTGAATGAGGTAAGTCCATTTGCCTTTTGTCTTGACCTGCCCAAACCCAACCTACCCCCACCCCCACCACCTGCTCAAGTCTTCTCTAGCTTTCCTGATACCAACTGAACTGGCATTCACCAAGAACCTCGTTGGTCGGACCCTCTCCACATGACACATCCTCCAAGGAGGCTTGTATGAGTCCATCTTGCAGGACAAGCACAGAGAGGGCAAATACTTGCCCAAAGTCACACAGCCAGTTAGTGGAGCAGGTAGGACTCTAACCTGGCATTCTAATCTTAGTGCTTATCTATTTCTTGTGAAGGTACAACTCCAATTGCCCAAGTCAGTCATTGGACAGCAACATTAGCCCAGTGAGTCTCCTGGGTATGTTTGTGAGTGTGTGTACCTGTATGTGCACATGCTGTCCACCAACTGGACTGTTAACCACTGCTGGGTGTGTTTTGCATGTGTGCATGTCCTCAGACACCCCCTTGCCTGCCTAGCTCATAGTCAGAGCATCAGCACCAGCTCCTCTAGCTCTCCAACCTACTCCCCGAGAACCCCATGTTTATTGGCGTCTTAGCACTGAATCTCTCAGCTCTGCAATTATTTGTTTACACATCTGCCTCTTTGCCAGACTGTGACTCCCCACCCCTCTCCCCAGGCAGGCACAATGCTGCACCTGACTTATCTCCCATCCCCCGCGCACAGTAGATGCTCAGGAAACAGTTATGGAAAGGGTGAAGATAAAGGATGTGGTGCTGAGTCATTCAAAATTGATTCGCTCAAGTCATCCATTCATTCGTTCCTTGAGTCATTCAATCCCTCTTGAAGCAAACACCTATTAAATGTTCCAAGCTGAATGCCGTGCAGGATTGGGGAAGTCCCAAGGTGGCTGACCCATCACTCACTCACTCAACAAAGATGCCTCTGAGTCTACCACGTGCTGGGGCTTTGGGGCAGCAGACTGACCAGACTCAGCCCCCAGCATTGAGTGGCTCACATCCTTGACACAGACCTGACCATCACCACCAGGGCTAGGCAGACATTCCAGGAGCCCAGGGAGGTAGAGAGCGAGGAAATGTCAGACCTAGTTCTGGGCCTTGGGAAACTTAAATTCTGGGAGGGCAGATGAGAGAAGTAGAAAAAGACATCTCATGCATCAAGCATCTGTTTGCTAAGCACCTTGCCCACAGCAAACAGATATTCACCTACTTGGTCCTTTGTTGGTGACCCATTTCACAGATGAGAATGGGGAAGTTCAAGGAGAGGAAAGGACTGGCTCATCTGACTTGCTAAGAGTAACTGTTCTTGTTATTAATTCTTCATATTAAATTTTCCCTGTTCAAATTAATGGTATGGTTTCCACCTCCTGACTAGATCCTGGCTGATCGTGGTTATGATAATGGTAATTATTATTATTATAGCTGCCTTCTAGGCATGAGTACTTAATATACATGATCTTTCATCCCCTTCAATCAGTTGATGTTACTCCCACTCCAGGGAGAACATGGAGCCTTGGAGAGGGGACAGGGCCTCTTTGTGGGGCCCCGGGATGCCCACAGGCCACGCACGTAGGTGGCAGAGTCAGAGACTCGGGGCATGAGGGCCATGCTGGGGAGCAGGAGAGACAGAAGCACGGAGGAGCAGTGACGGCACCATGTTGGTCGGGTTTGACAAACACCGAGTTCTCCCCCTGCGGGTGCCAGGCAGGCTGCTTGCTGCCACGAGGCGGTATGTGGCTACCTGCCACATCGCCAGCACTGCAAGTTCTGATGAGGCAGACAGGGCTGGGGCTGTTCTGGAAGACAGAACAGGGAAGAGGGGAGAAAGGGCTGACGCCCAGCAGTGGTGGACCACGCCCTGTCCTCCCAAGTCCCTGCAGCACCCCTCCAAGGACAGAAAGTGGGTGGAGAGACTGAGGCTCTGAGTGGGCTGGCCTGCCGAGGATTGCCTGTCACACATGCAGCAAGGGGCTGGGGTCATCAGGCTGAAAGTCCCACCTATTGCCAACCCAAATGGCCACCACAGAATGCCAGACAGCCTTAGCCATCTCTGCCTGGTCACCTCCACTCCTGAGGTGCTGAATTGCTACAACTTGCAACACACTCTTATCCCCTTGGGTGCTGTGGTTTGGCTTTTCCTCTGTCCCCTGAAGTGACCACTCCAACCCCAGCCCAACAGGTGCTCCACTGGTGGCTGAATGGAGACTCATGAGAGATAGAACCTCAAAGCAACTTTGCCTTCAGGCAATGGTCCTGACTGCCCTTTGGATGTGCCCTGCCTGGAACACCCTTTCTCCCCTCTTTCTATGTGGCTGGCACCTGCTCACTTTAGCATAGGTGGTACATCCTCCAGAGCCACCTCCATCCCAGCCGTAAGCCCAAGCCCACGTGGGGGCTCCCGCAGGAAGCTGGGTTCCCTGAGAGCCCCCTCTGAGCAGTCAGCAGGTATGTCCTCCGATGTGGGGGGCTGTCCTGCTTGCTCGCTACTTGGTCCTCAGCGCCCAGTTCCGGGCCTGGCACAGGGAAGATGATCATTAAATACTTGTCAAAGGAATGAATGAATGAATGAATGAAACAGAGAATCAGCAGGAGGCACAGGGAGGCTGGGTTGCGGGACACAGGAGGAGGGCTGGGCAGACCTTGTTGTAGAGGGCGCAGATGTGCAGGGCTGTGTTCCCTGAGGCGTTCTGGGCTCCGGGTTCAGCCCCATAGAAGAGCAGGTGTTCCAGGTGCTGGGAGTGACCACGCTGGCAGGCCTGGGGAAGACAGGGAGCCGAGGGGGCCAGTTAGACCCTCCACTCATGGCATCTGTCTATGGCCTTCACCTTGAAGTCAGGGAGCCCTGCACTTACTGTCCCTGCTCCTTGCAGCCCCTGTTCCCTCTCAGAGACCCAGTCATCATCTTCACAAGTCATTTCAAGGTGCCAGTGTCTGGCAGGCCCCTCAAGAACCCCAAGAGGTCATCGCCACCCACATCAGGGACCAAGAAGTACAGTCCCCCAGCCCATGTTCCCTCAGGGTTCCAGTGTCAACAGCCCCTCTTTGGGGACCATGTAGCCTAATCCCCACCCTATGTGAGACCCCCCCAGTCTGTTAAACTAGAGTCACTGCCCCCTGTCCCCGTATACACCCCCACCCCCATCATCCCCAGACCCTCCCGGCCAGGGCAGAGCACCTGGTGGATCTCCTGCCAGCCGTTCTCGTCAGCGATGCCCAGCTGGGCCCTGTTGTACAGGAGCAGCTCACAGCAGCGGGGGTCGCCCCCCACCATAGCTGTGTGGAACAAAGGGGTCAGCCCCCGGCGGTCCTTGTAGTTGGGGGAGCCCCCAAGGTCCAGGAGTGCCTAGGAAATCAGACAAGACAGAGGACAGTCACAGGAGTCCTGGCTCCTTCTGAAGAGCTGGTAGGGCTGGGAGGACCGGGTGACCTCCACCAGCCAGTGTCATTCTCAGTTCTTTCCTGATGCCCTTGTGCGACCTTGAACCTGGCCCTTCCTCTCTCTGGGCCTCGCCCAGACCCTGTGAACAGTGAGGACATCGGGAAGAGAGGGTAGAGGACCCTTTCGCTCTGATAGTCAGCCCACCTTTCCCCCACGGCTGATGCTGGATGAGCCATTGAGGGGAAACTCAGTGCCACCTACTCGGTGAGATGGCTGTGGGGACAAATGACAGAACTGAGTCTGGTTGCAGAGGTCCCTGGCCAAGTGGGAGGTGTGATCGAGACCAAGATTTCAAGGATGGCACACAGAAGTAGGCTTGGGAAAGAGCAAGCTTGGGCCAGCCTCACTGGGGCCAGGGGCTTTGGGAGCAGGGAGTGGCCGCATTCAACCAACAGCTCCGGGCACAGAACACTGGAGGCATCGAGTGTTATTAGAACAGTGCTGCTATCGGCCCTGTGTGAGGATGGCCCATAGTGGCGCTGTCCAACAGCATGTTCTGCGATGATGGACATGATCACATCTACACCATCCAACATGGCAGCCACACATGGGCTACTGAGCACTTAAGGTGACTTGTGAGCCTGAGAAGCCCACGTTTTTATATCAGTTCATTTAAAGCAATTTAAATTTAAGTATCCCCAGGGGGTTAGTGGCTACAAAATTGAGCAGTGTTGGTCTGGGTCAGGGGGAGGGCAATGCATTGGGGGTACAGAAGAGGGTCTGTGGGTTCCAGGGGTATAAGAGATCTCTATCTCTGGGGCTGGTATTTGACTGCATTTGGGGTTCTTCAAGAGAAGGGAGGGAAGGTTCGTTAAGCTGGGGTGTCTGTGAATTGGGGTATTTATCCACACTTATGTATCTTTGGGAGCAGTCTATCCTAACCTGTGTGTAAAGAGGGATCCAGTACCTTTGGGAGGGGGTGGAAAGAAGGGAATTGTATTTTAAAATAAGACTTTGCAAACTGACGCCATGTATGCATTTTGTGGGTACATGAGGCTCATCTGTTTGGGAGGAGGGGGTTGTATTTGCATGGGAGAGAAGGAGGAGTGTTGGGGGAGTAAGCACCAGGTTGGGAAGGGAAGATGGGGGGCCACTGGGCCAGTGTCTGGGGGAGACAGGTTGAGGGGGGTGTTTGTACGGTGTATATGGAGGAGGGTCTCTACCTGGGGGCAAAGCATGAAGCTTTGCAGTTTAAGGGTCTACACCTCAAGAGAGATGGTGGTAGGGTTGGCATTGAGCAGGGTCAAAGGAAATGGGGGACACCAAGTATCTGGCTGTCTGGGGGTAACATCATCTTCCCGGGTATTGGGGAAGGGTCCGTGTGACTATCAGCTGTAGCTGATCGGGAGCCGGGAAGGATGGCTGAGTCTGGGGGACCAAGGGGGGTCTCAGATTCAGTGGGAGGAGTGACTGTGGAAGGGAGGAAGAGCACAGTCTGTGTGGGGAAACAGCGATGTGGGGGTGTCTCTGATCTGTGGGGGGGTGTCTGGGAGAGCTGGCGCCTCACCGTGAGAGCGAGGCAGTGTCGGGCGCAGGCGGCCTTGTGCAGGGCAGTCATGCCATCCCG
Organism: Rhynchonycteris naso; assembly: GCA_037038555.1. NCBI lineage: Eukaryota > Metazoa > Chordata > Mammalia > Chiroptera > Emballonuridae > Rhynchonycteris > Rhynchonycteris naso. The sequence goes on along the minus strand of CM072997.1, from coordinate 247,167,245 downwards.
GGCTCGGAAGTCAATGTGGGCTCCACCCAAGCACAGGGTTCGAATCACATCTACAGAGCCTTCCGTCTGGGCAGCCAGCGTCAGAGGGGTCTCTGAGGGGCGAGACAGGACAGTCACATGCAACCCCCAGACCACATGTTGAGTGCCCCCCAAGACCCTGCCTCCTCCCTACCTCCTGAATCTGAGTCATGATAATTGGGGTCCAGCCCCTTGTCCAGCAGCCGCGCCACCTTGTCGGATGTCCCAAGCTGCACATACTCCAGGAATTTCTTCAACCCGGTCTGAGTCATGGACAAGAGAGAGAAGACAGGCAGATCAGGGAGCAAGGGGAAAAAGCTGGGGTCTTGAGCCACGCTGTCCAGCGAAATACATAGCAAGTCACACATGGCAGAGCAAGTCCCTGGTAGCCACTCAACGCTGTTGAAATTCACCTTATCTCTTTTTAACCCATTCTCCACCATTTCGACAAGTAAACCATGTGAAATTCCTTAAGGAGATATTTTGCTTTTGGAGGGATACCAAGTCTTTGAAATGTGGCATGCATTTCACACCCACAGCATGGCTAAGCTTGAGGACCAGCCACCCCGCAAGTGCTCCGGAGCTGTATGTGGCCGGGGGTGCCCACAGTGGACAAGGTCTGAAGGGTTCGAATATTTGGGGGAGGACAAGGATGAATGCATGTTGGGGGAGAGAAGGAGGGACCAAGAGGTCTTTTTTCCCCAAGTGACAAGACTCCTGCACTTTACTGCTGACCAGAGCAGCTCCCCTGGCTTTCTCCTAGCTCTTAGGGGACCAGGAGAGACATAGGGACGTATGGTCCAAGGCCCAGAAAGCCAGATGCTTGAAGGATGTATGTGGCTGGGGAGGGGCATAGTTGGATCCCATAGAGATTTAGGCGATGGGATTGGGGACCTCAGGGTAGCTATGAAACAGCCCTAGGCAGAGGGAAACTGAATGTCAGAGTCTAGGCTAAGGGGGCAGAGGGCCCTGTGTGGCTCTGTGGGACCCAGGAAAGGAGACAGGAGGGTCCAAGGATGAAGAAAGTGGGAACCGGGTGGAAGTGGTGTGAACCTGGGTGGAGGAATGAGGGGCAAAATGGGAGGTTAGGAGGGGTTATGACAGGGAGAGTGGGGGGGGACTTGGGGTTATCCCAAACGTCCCCAAATAGGGGCCCTGGCAGAGGATCAAAAGGGTGGAGGAATATGGAGGGCTGTTAGGAAGAGGCTGGGGAGCAGGTTTCCGGTGGGGGACAGTGCGATGTAGGAGTGGGCGCCCGCAGGGCTCTCTCACCTTCGTGTGCAGCTTAGCCAATTGCTTCTCATCCAGGTTGGTCTGTTTGTAAACTCGGGTCTTGTACCGGAACTGAGGCAAGAGGCAGGGCAGGGCGGGGGAGAGGCAGAGATTCAGGGTCAGGGTGGAAACAGCCCCATCCTTGGCTGGGTGGGCAGAGGGTTGCAGAGCTGCTGTGGGGGTGCAGACTGTAACCCCTCACGTGAAGAAGTCTGGCTTCCATTAGAGAATGTTCTGGAACACTTCCTATCACTAGGAATCCTTCCCCCATTTGACATATGAGGAGAAGCTTGGAGTGTGGAAGTAGCCTTCCCAAGGCCACACTGCTGATCAGAGAATGGACAGTAATTTAAACCCAGGACTCTGACTCTTTCTGACTCTTAGGCGGTTCTTAGGGGTCTGGAGATCCGGAGTCCTTGCTAAGTAAGGTCTTGGCTGAGAGAAAAAACAGGAGAAGGCCAATGTGTGGCGGGACACGCCTTTTTTCATCTGGGAAGGTTGTGGGCCTCACCTCCAGATAGGGCACCCCCTTCTCAAAGGACTGGGGGTACTCCCTTAGCAACCGTTCCTCCTCCAGGAAGTTGGCATCACGGCCTGAAGTGGCGGGCTGGAACAGGCCGTAGTTGAGCACGTCCTGCAGGCTCTCACTCAGGGCACAGAGCACCTGCTGCTTGGCCGTCCAGATGGTGGCATCAGGGTTGAAGCGCAGGCATTTCTGGGGGGCAAGGCGACAGGGAGGAGCTGAGGTGGTTTGAGAAGGGGGTGGGGGTGATTCTGGGAGTAGGTGGGGGAGATTTGGGGAAGCATGTGTGGGTTTGGAAATGGGGGCCACATAGGAGGATACCAGCAGCAGCGGAGGTCCCTGGTGTGGGCTGGGGACTCTGTCCCCCCACTGTCTAGTGACAGGGCCACTCACTGTCTGGTGCAGGTCCGGAATGCCAATCCTGAAGACCATCATACTGAAGTGGGCGTCGTCCGGGACGGACATGGAGCGACCCTGGAGGCCTCCCGCAGAGGCCAGGTTACCAGGTGCCCCGCTGCCCAGGCCCCGGATCCCCTGGAGGCCTCTCCCAGGCCCGTCTGGGGAGCTGTCGGACTCTGAACCCCCCTCGGGACACTCGCTGCCACTGCGGTGTTCCTCGTCCTCGCTTGAGGCGGGGCTGTGGGTCATTGTGGGGCCACGGGGCGATGGGGGACGGCAGCATCACAGGTCGCTGCGAGGGATGGGAGCCAAAGAAGGCTATCAGATTAGGAGATCCAACCCCTCAAAGGCCACAGGCATACTTGGTGGCCCAGTGGTCAAGGGTGGCGGCCCCACAATTCCAGAGGCAGGTAGGAAGGAGGCCGACACACCCCCAACTCTGCCACGCTGCCGCTGCCGGCAACCCTGTCTCCTTCCCTGCCCTTGGCCCTGCTCACAGCCCCCGCCCCTCCTGCGCCCCACTTTGCTTGACCCAGCGTGGCAGTGTCCCAGAAACCGCAGAATCACCGCGGGAGCTACTGGCCCACTTTGCCAAGCCACAGAAAATGCAGCTAAAATTAGCCGAGGACAGACAGGTGGACGACCCACAGGCACCCTGCCCTCCTGGCCCCAGCCTGGCCTCTCACCTGAGGCCCTCCCCTCCTCCTCCTCTTGGACTGCTGGAAGGGGGGGCTAAGATGTAGTAAGGGGGAGAGGGAGGGGCCTTGAGCCTAGGGTAGCAGGAGCAGGAAGCCATGTGGTGCCTGGAGCAGGGCGGGAGTAGCTGGTGACTTCACTTTAGCGTGGCTGACAGTGTGTGCAGAGGGCCAGGAACCCAGTGTCCCAAGGCGAGCTGGGGCACTGGGATGGTGGTGTCATGGGTCAGAGCATCATGCCCAGTGTGTTCCTGAGGGAACCACAAGAGGTGGCCTGTGCAGGTTGTGAGGGGCATCTTAAGAGGCTGTGTTGTATAGGTGGCCTGGGAGGCTGGCCCTAGGAGGGCTGTCCAGGTGACAGTAGTGTGGTAGGTTAACTGCGTCAATGTGGGGTGGCTGAAGACAACCTGTGAGCATGCTTGAGGACCAGCCATGGAGGGTGGGTGGATCAGCATGGCTGGGAACTGATGGCCCCACTCTGAGGGAGGGATTTCCCCCCCACACTGTGGGGCTGGGAGGGACAAGAAGTGGGGTGAGGGTCTGGTGGACTGGGGTGGGAAATCATCTCTGGATCCCCACTCTTGTTCAGTGAGGCTGCCTTAGGAAGGTGTGTTCCAAACGGGGCTGCCTGGTTCCTCTTTTTCCCCACTCCCACCCCAGCACCGGAAACCAGAAGGTCTGGTCTGGTCCCTCCCCCCCACACCAGGCCCAGCTCCTGCACTGTTGCCATGGAGATGGGAAGCAGTGGAGGGTACTGCTGACTTTGGGGGAGTGGGGATAGACTGGGGGGTTGGGAGAAGGAAGGCAAAATGTGTGTGTGAGAAGACTTCCAAGAGCTGTGGGCGAACCAGCATCACCACCAGCCCACTGCCGGCGCACCCCTCCCCCATGCCGGCCCAGGGCTACGAAGCCCCCTCCCTCTCCAGGTAGTGGGCAGCGCTGCCCCACCTGACCCTTGCGGAAACCCGGGTCTCCTCCTCTCCCTTTGACTCCACACCGCACCTCTCAACGTGGGGCCAACAGCCACTCCCCGTCGGCTGACCCTGGCTGACCCCCAGCCAACACCGGGCACTAAAGGGGTGGCCATTGGGATGGGAGCAAAGCTGCCCCGGGCCCCCCGCGCGGGCGGCTGTCCCCAACCCCCCGGACCAGCTCGACCCCTCCCCCTCCGGCCCGAAGGAGGGAGCGGGCACACTCCGCCGGGGCGGCATGAATCAAACGCTCCGCGGCTAAGAATAGCTGGCACGCAGCTGGCACTGAGACTGGCTGAGGAATCGGCGAGGGGGGGGGGAAGAAGGGAAGAAAGGGGGTGCCCTGGGAGGTTGCGGGGGTTCGGGGGCGGCTGGCGTGGCTGAGAGCAGACCCGGGAGAATGGAAGGAGGGGAGAGGCGGGGAGAGGGAGTCTGGGCTGGGGTGGAGGAGCTGGGGGACGAGGGGGTGGGGGAGAACCCCGGGCCTGGAGAGGGGGCGGGGGCACCCGGGAGCGGGACTCGGGGGCGGGAGCCGAGGGGGTGCGCCGGCCGGTGGAAAAGGGAGAGGCGACTGGGTGGAGATGGGGGGGAGCTTGTGAAGGGGGTGGGAGCGGGTTGGAGCAGCCAGAAAGGAGAAGCAGGAGCATGAAGGGGGTCGAAGGGGGCGGAGGAGGCCAAGGCCCAGACCCCCGCCGAAGGGGAATGGGCACCGGGGTGACCTGGGGGAGGGGCCTCGCGCGGCGTGGTTGCAGAAGGGGTCCAGGGGCCTCCGTGGGTCAGGGTGGGCGAGGCGGGGGAGTGGCCGGGCAGGTCCGGGAGGCGGGTACAGAGACCCAGCCCTTGGCGGTGAAGCGCCCGGTGCGGATTCGGACTGGGGGTTCTACTCGCAGGGGATAAGGGGGCGCATTCTGCCATCAAGTCTGCGATCTGGGACGGGGCATCGGGGACCGGGGCATAACCCAATTTGGCGTCGCCCGGGGCAACGCTCCCCTTCTGGCCCCCACTCCCCATCCCACCTCACGCCCGGGCCCGGAGCCCGGCGCGCGGCCAAGGACGTCCGGGCGCCCCCGCCCTCTCCTACAGCCCCGGCCCCGCGGCACCCCAAAATTCCCGGCTTCTCGGCTCCCTTACCTGCCTGGCGGGGCTGCTGAGTCCCGGTCGGCGGCGCCCGCAGCCCCTCCCCCCTCCCCCCACCCCCCACCCCCCCGGAGGCGGGGGACCCTCAGGCCATGCCCCACCGCCCCGGAGGGCGAGCGGGCCCGGGGAGGAGGCCGGCGGGGGGAGGGCGGGGGGGCCGAGGACCTCACCCCCCCCGCGGACCAGGCCGGGCCATCCGCAGAGCGCCCCCTTTTAGCCGCGGCCGCCGCGCCCCTCCTGGCTAGCCCGCCCGGGCTCGGTCCGGCCGGTTCCGGGCGCCTCGGCTCGGCCGGCTCTCTCTCCTCCTTTTCCTCAGGCCGCGCCGCCGCCCGCTCCGCGCCTCCTCTGTCTCCCTTCTCGCTCTCTCGCTCTCGCTGTCTCTCCCTCACCCTGTCTCTCTCTCTCTCCCTCCTTCTTTCTCTCTCTCCCCTCCCTCCGCCCTCTCCCCTCCCTCCGGGAGCCGGTGGAAGAGACATTGCCCCTCCCCGCGCCCCCAAACCTCGCCCATCCCCCCTCCGGCTCCGCCCCTTCCCCCGGCCCTCCCCCACCACTCCTCTATGCCACTAGAACCCAACCCGGACTCCACCCTAACTTGCCCCCAAATCTCGAGGATGTGGCCCCGCCCCTTTAAGGTTACCCTTTCCACCCTCACACCCAGGACCGCCCCTTCCCAGAGGCTTCCCACCCTCGCTACACACAGTAGGGCACAATAAATATTTGTTGCTGAACTCTACATCCCCAAGTTGGATTCTGAGAGCTATAGATTTCTGTGCTGTCCCCGCAACACACACACACCCCTTCCCCCAAGGCACAGGTGCATAGTCACTAGCTGGCCCTGCAGGTGCAGACATCCCCACATATACACACTCCCCAGGGCATGCAGGACCAACATACCTGAGTGTACATTTCCACAGTCACATTCAACTAAAATGTGCACGTGCCACACCTGTGCATGAGGCATATGAGCAGTACAGAACACATACTTATGCAACCCCACACACAGCATGCACCCCAGTGTGCACACTCATACACAACCCTGAAAGACACACTGCAGGGAGACGTGTGCATGTGTCTCCACTACACTCACCCACTTCACCATCCATCACCCAGGTGTTCACATGCCCATTTAGATGCACAACATGGGGCCATTGCTCCCTCCAGGATAATTATTGCTGACATTTCTTGAGCACTTCCCATGTGCAGTGCTCTGTTCTGGATTTACTCATCAACTTCTTTCACCAACCCATGGGCTGCGTAAGAACATTCACTGCCCCCATTTTCCAGAGGGAGAAACTAAGGTTCAGAGAGGATAAGCAACTTGTCTAAGGCCACTCAGGTGGTACCAGGGATCAGGGACAGGTAGAATAATTCAGTCTTTACACCACTCTTATTCACTATGTGGAATACCATGGTTGTATATCCTTCTTCCCAGCTCAGCTTGCTGGTGCCATGGAAGCACCCACAGAGACAGGACAGGTCTTGAGATAGGGCTTGGGGACAATGTCTCCATAGCCCAGGCTCCTACCCTTCTCTCATCTCCAACAGCACCTCCAGGGCCACCAGTCAGAGCACAGGTGCCTGTAAAGGGCAGTTCCAGGTAGCCTCTGGAATGCCCCTCCAGCTGCAGGCTCTGGGGTACATCTGAGCTGGAGCAGGTGTCAGCCCAGCTCTAGGGGGCCCCTCTGGATACACACCCACCAGTCCAGGTGGTGAGCAGCTGGGCCCTGGAGAGAACAGCTGCCCATGCTGGTGCCAGCAGCGAGAGAAGCTGTACACCCCTCTACAGTTTACAAGGCCTTTCCCAGGCCTCTGCATTATGTCTGGAGGCCTCTAGCTGTTGGTGAGGGGTCCCCAGAATGCTTGTGGGCACCTGACAGGTCCAGGCTCTGATGTGGTGAGCAGCCTGCCCAAGGTCACACTGTCTTCTGCTTTCTTAGAAAATGGAAGCCTGGGCACATTGATTTCCAAGGCCCCTCCTGGGGCTCCCAACAGCTGAGGACAGGTGCCCTGCTCTTGCTTGGAGCCAGAAGCCTTGGCTAGCTGCCTCTGGTGACCTCCAGCAGGTCATGCTGTCCCCTATCTGAGCCTTGGTTTCCTCCCTTGAAGAGGGGCCCTGCCATCCCAGGTTCATGAGTTCCATGCTGGCTGGCACAACCAGCCAGGCTGAATCTAGGAAAACCCTGCATGAGTCACGAGTCTGGCATAGAGTGGGCATGGCATGGCCTCTTGCTTCTCTCGGCTGTGTGCAGCCTCTCTCCCACTGCCCTCACTACATCCACTTTGGCTGCCCCAATGCATTCCTGCACCCCATGCCTCTGCCTCAGGAACTCGGGGTGCCACCTGAACACAACAGTCAAGCCTTCAGCCTTTCGGCTAAGCTGTTACCCCACTATGAATAGCTACTTCCTTTCCTGATCAGCAGACTGATTGAGCACCTACTATGCGTGGTCCTGTTCTAGCGCTGGGGATATAGCAATGAACAAGAATCCCTGTCTTCAATGGCCAGAGACAGATCACAAACAAGTAAACAAACAAACAAGACAATATCAGTCTTGTGTATAACCAAAAAAGAAAAACTGGGGTGTTTCAATAAAGTAACTTGTGGAAGCAAAGCTTCTTTAGATAAAAGAGTTGGGGGAAAGCCTCTCTGAGCTGAGGTTTCAGGAAGGAGAGAGGAGGCTGGGCCACAGACCCTTGTTCTGAAGGAGAAAAAGACTAATGCAAAAACTATGAGGTGGGAAGGAGCTCAGCATTCAAGAAATAGCCAAGAGGCTACCCACACTCTAGTATGGCTGCATCCTAGTGGGCAGGGAAGTGGGGGTGATGAGCTTGCAGAGATGCAAAGGGCCCACCCTTCCCAGCCCCCTTCAGGCCAGGCCAGGCCCTTGCAGAAGACAGGGTTTGGCTTCCCTTCAGTCAGTGATGGGAAGCTGGGGGAGCAGGGGAGTGGGGAGTGACGTGATCTGATTTACAGTTTGGAAGCATTGCTCTGGCTGCGGCAAGCAGCCAGCATGGATTGGAGGGGTTGGGGGTGTGTGTGTGAGGGGGTGGAACGGAAGGAGGCAACTGCAATGGTCCAGGCTGGAGATGAACCTTGCTGATTGCTCAGAGATCTGTATGCACCCAGCCCAGCACCAGTCTACTTCACCTCCTGGAGAAAGCTTCTCTGACCCAACCCGCCACCCAACCATCCTCCTCTCTCCCCTCTGCACTAGCCCCTCACCCAGTAAGATGGTCTGTCTGCCTGTCTGGAGTCCCCACTCATCTGATGAAGGGTACAGCCTGCAGGTTTCCAGAAAAGTATGGCAAATGAATCCCAGAGCCTGGCCTCTTAGGGTTGCACACACAGCAACATGCATGCTCTTCATATGTGTCACATATAATCACTTGCATCTAGGGGCAAGAGCATGGAGGGTAGGATGGGAGATCTCAGGGCAGAAGGCACCCTAGAGTGTGAAAATTGTGGGAAAGCCTCTTCCAGCACAATGGGTGGGCAATGGTGGCCACAGGGTAATAACAACCTTGGAGAGACCCTGCAGTTTCTCCCCTGCTCAGGAGTGGCCAGGAGACAGGGGAGAGCAGGGTCAAATCCCAAAACCCCCCTGAGAAGATTCCTGGGCAGAGGCTGTGTCTCCAGGATCCCTTGGAGAGCTAGCTCCATGCTCTTCCTGACCATCAGAACTTTTGGCCAGGGCAGAAGGAAAGAACAGGGCGGAAGCGAGCTCTGGAAAGTGGGAAGAGGGGGGTGTGAGGGGAGACCCAGGGCGGGATCCAGGCTTTGGAACGTTGGAGGTTTCCGGCCACAGAGGCAGGACCTCGGGAGAGCCAAGAGAGGCGGGGAGAGAAGCACATCGAGGAACAAGACCAACGAACAGCCAGGAGTTGGGAGGAGAGGGACAAGGCAGGGAGGAGCTGGGAGAGGTGGTCTGCACACATTCCAGTCCCCAGAGACACCCTCTTCCCAGAGACATTTATCTGCAGCCTTGGGTTCTGTAAGCTCACTCAGATGCAGGCAGCCTGGCTCCTTGGGGCCCTAGTGGTCCCCCAGCTCCTGGGCTTCAGCCATGGGGCTCGGGGAGCCGAGAGGGAGTGGGAGGGTGGCTGGGGAGGCTCCCAGGAGGAGGAGCGAGAGAGGGAGGCCCTGATGCTGAAGGTGAGTTTGGGGGTGCTAGGACTGGTGGGGGGAGGCCACAGTGACTATGGGCTTGGGAGGGGGTATTCCTGGGTCAGGGAAATCAGCAAGCAGATTGATTGGATAGGCTCAGAGGATGGGGGTGATGGGTTTACAGAAGGAACTCAGGGCAGTGAGCCAATTTACAGCTGGAGAGTGTTGGTTAGAGCACCTGGGGAGTCAGAATGGGGTGATAGGCTGTCGGTAACCATCCCTTCCTGGCCTCAGCATTTACAGGAGGCCCTGGGGCTGCCTGCTGCCAGGGGGGATGAAAACCGTGAGGGAACTCCTGAAGACAAAGGGGTCTTGGGGACTGACGAGGACCATAATGGAGAGGATGAGGAAGCAACGCCAATCCCCTCTTCCAGCTCCAGCCCCAGCCCTTCTCCCACCCCGGAGGACACCATCACTTACATCCGTGAGTTATCATTAACTCCACCCTACCCCCCAGGCCTCAGCCATCATTTTCACCGAAATGAACTGTACTCTCGGTGCCTATCAATTGCTCACCTTCCAGCCCGTTGCACCCACACTCCCATGAGCTCCGGGTCCCCTCCTTGCCTCCCAGGAGCTCCGGGCCGCTGACCTTCCACCCCACAAACTCCGCTCCCAGAGTCCCTAGGTCCCTGTCCCCTCCCAGGTCCTCCAGTTCCCGATCCCGCTTCAGGGTCCCCGGCCAAAGTGAGCCCTGTCGGTCCACAGTGGGTCGTCTGGCCGGCCTGGACGCAGGCCTGCACCAGCTGCACGTCCGTCTGCACGTGTTGGACACCCGCGTGGTTGAGCTGACCAAGGGGCTGCGGCAACTGCGGGAGGCGGTGGGCGACACTCGCGACGCTGTGCAAACCCTGCAGGAGGCGCACAGCCGGGCGGAGCGCGAGTATGGCCGCTTAGAGGGTGAGTCCGCACCGTGCGGGGCGGGGAAAGAGGGACGATCCGGGTCAGGTGGGGCACTGGTGGGCGGAGGGCACCCGGAGAGGTCTTAGAACCACGGACGAGGGGGTTCCTGAAGACTTGGGGTGTGTTGGCTGATGAGGAGGTTAGAGTATTGGGAAGGGTGAGTGCCAGGAACAGGCGGGCGGTGGAGTAGGCACATTGCCCACCACGCTGTAGAGCCGACTGGGCTACACGCGCCACGCCCCCTACAATCCGGTCCCTGCAGCCTGGCACCACCCCGGAGGCCCTGACTCCGCCTTCTTGCTGGATTCTGACCCCGCCTCCTCCCAGCCCGACCCCGGAGGCTCTTACCCCGCCTTTCTACGCCTCCGGAGATCCTAGCCCCGCCCCACCCCGCCCACCGAGGACCTGACTCCGCTCCTCCCGCAGGCTGCCTGAAGGGGCTGCGCCTTGGCCACAAGTGCTTCCTGCTCTCGCGAGACTTCGAGGCCCAGGCGGCGGCGCAGGCGCGATGTGTGGCGCGGGGCGGGAGCCTCGCACAGCCTGCAGACCGCCAGCAGATGGAGGCGCTCACTCGCTACCTGCGCACGGCGCTCGCTCCTTACAACTGGCCCGTGTGGCTGGGTGTGCACGACCGACGCGCCGAGGGCCTCTATCTCTTCGAGAACGGCCAGCGCGTGTCCTTCTTCGCCTGGCACCGCGCGCCCCTTCCCGAGCCTGGCACCGAGCCCAGTGCCGCGCCGCACCCACTCAGCCCCAACCAGCCCAACGGCGGCACGCTGGAGAACTGTGTGGCGCAGGCCTCGGACGATGGTTCTTGGTGGGACCACGACTGCGATCGGCGTCTCTACTACGTCTGCGAGTTCCCCTTCTAGCGGGGCCGGTCCCCTGCCTCTCCATTCCATCCCACCACCCACCCTTTGCCAGAGCCGTGCACTGTGCAAAAAACGTCCTTCCTTTTCCTTCCTCCCTTCTTGCCTGTATTTTTCAGATGAGTGACCAGCATCAGGCTAGGTCCAGCGACAATAAAGCCTTGTGGAATCGGACTTGAGCGGGCAGTGGAAGCACTTTTGACATTTATCTCACCTCATGGCAGGCTGGGAAAGGGAAGAACCTGGCCTTTGGATGTCTATCCTGCCACTCTTATTTATTTATTTATTTTACAGAGTCAGAGAGAGGGATAGATAGGGACAGACAGACAGGAAGGGAGAGAGATGACAAGCATCAATTATAAGTTTTTCGTTTTGACACCTTAGTTGTTCATTGATTGCTTTCTCACATGTGCCTTGACCGCAGGCCTTAAGCAAACGGAGCCACCCCTTGCTGGAGCCAGGGACCTTGGGTCCAAGCTGGTGAGCTTTTGCTCAAGCCAGATGGGCCCACGCTCAAGTTGGCGACCTCGGGGGTCTCGAACCTGGTTCTTCCGCATCCCAGTCCAACACTCTATCCACTGCACCACTTCCTGGTCAGGCTATCCTGCCCCCTCTTTTATGGGTATTTGAGCCCCAGAATCAGAGTGATGGAGAACACTTGTGCATATGTACACATGATCCTTCACTGCTGCACATACATGTTGGGAGTACATGTGTGCACACGCTGCTCATGCCCCATTGTGCCCCACTCAGAGCCTTTGGGGCCCAGGGCCTGTTAATCATTGTCTCAGGTCTTGATCCTGATGGAAAAGATCAGGGAATCACAAAGGAGCTAAAGGCTCTGATAAGTCTTTCAAGAAAGACTTGGCTTAATTTTGTGTGTCTCAAACTTGTTTCACCAGATGGTACTGAAGCATAACATCAGGCACCACCCCTCTTCCTTTCCTTCCCCTAGCCCCAGTGGCATGTGTTGAGACACAGACTTGAAGACCCATCCCGCCTGGTAGTGTGGGCTCCCTCCCAATGTTCCCTTCTCTACCTGCTGCCTGTGAGGCCGTGAACCTGCCTTGAGCCCTATTTCCTCATCAGAACATAGGCACATCATCCCTATCTTGTATGGCTCTTGGGATGTTCATATTAGCCCAGGAATGTGAACGCCTGGGAAATGGTGGAACATGAGTGGCATAAAACCTTTCCTTCCCCACCATTTTTTCATACCTTTATTCCCTGGGTCAGTGAGGCAACCCAGAAATCATCCCAGTGTCTCCCCTAATACTGGCATTATGGTCCTGACCCTGACGTCATCATGGAACCCAGAAACCGTAGTGTAATCCTGTCTGTCCTTATATCTTTTCTTTCCTCAGCTGTGGTTCCAACAGCCTAAAGAGTCACCATTGGATAAACTAGTGACAGTCACCCCTGCCATCTCTAAAAGGGGAGGGGAACCATCACATGCTCCCTCCCTTTAGGACCCGTTTCTCAGCCCCACAGCTCCCATAGGAGGTGCAGAATGAGAGGCTGACAGTGCAGAGGAGGTTGGCCTCTGGTCTGGAACACTTCAATCAAGGGACTGAAGACCTCGTACAAAATTCTCCCCCCTGAGATGGTTTCCGGTCGGGAGCAAGATGGTGACAAAGTAGGCGGACGTACCAACTTCCAACTCCCAGAACCAAAGTGGATTATAACTCAGTTCTAAGAACCATCATCTGGATAAACCAACTTTGAACTAAACTAATTGGACTCTTCAACCAAGGAACACAGAAGAAGCCACATTGAGACTGGTAGGAATAGCGAAAACGCGAAGAGGGCTGCCCAGCTCCCCGGAGCAAACGGCAGCCCGGAGAGACCCGCGTGGCGGGAGGAAAGTTTGGCGGAGAGGGAGGGACCTGGGTCCCAGGAACCAAGCCCCAGCCTACAGTCCCAGAGCCTAGAAGAGGCGTTTGGACAGTTTTGAGCTGTGAAACAAGTGAGGGAGCTCCCAGGCCTACAGTGTGGAGTATTAGGTCCCTTCCTACTCTGCTGAGGGTTGCTGAAGGGTATGGTGGTGGCAGGACGCTGAAACGCGGTTCTGTCGGCGTGGCAGAAGCCAAGCCAGTGTGAGCTCGGTCTAGCCCAGCAGGGGCGGAGGGGACGAGTGAAAGTGGTCCGGAAGATGCGGGCCCGCCTGTAATCCCACCTGCAGGGACAAAGCGGGAGGCGAAGAACGGGCAGAGATCTGCTCTGCGACCCTGTGCAAGCCGGCCCTGACCGCAGGGACGTGGCTAGGACCAGGGACGGGCAGGGGCTCGTGGCTGAGCTCACGCTTCCAGCCCCGCCCGGCTGGAGAAACCGTGGTTTGCCATTTTACGTGCGGGAGCGGGCTCTGAGCGCGGGGGGGGGGCGGGGTAGACCCCGAGACGAGTGAAAGCTTGCAGCTGAGCCCACGCTACTATCCCTGCCCGGCTGGAAAAACCGCGGTTTGCCATCCTACGTGCAGGAGGGGGCTCCAAACGTGGGGGCGGGGTAGAATCCGGGACAAGTGGAAGCTACCAGCTGAGCAGAAGCCAGCAAACACTCCCGGCCTAATAAACCTTGGTTTGCGATCCTGCGCAGAAGGGCCCTGGCCTTGAGGGCGGGGCTAAAGCTCCGGAAGGGCAAAGGCTCACAGCTGAGAGAGAGCACGTCAAAAGCCCCGCCCGGCCTGACCTGTGGTGGCGCAGTGGATAAAGCGTCGACCTGGGAACACTGAGGTCACCAGTTCAAAACCCTGCACTGGTCTGGTCAAGGCACATATGGGAGTTGATGCTTCTAGCTCCTCCCCCATTTCTCTCTCTCTGTCACTCTCTCACTGTGTGTCTCCTCTCCAAAATGAATAAATAAAAATAAAAATAAACTAAAAAAAATAAAAGCTCCGCCCAACCCGTGAAACTGTGACAAGCAGGCTCTGATTGCGGGTTCTGGGCGGAAGTCCGGAAACAGGCTGGGTCCACAGCTGAGCAAAGGTGCTCACCTCTACCCTTGGTGCTGAGGCTTGTGGCTTGAGTGACAGCCCCTCCCGTGGAGGAGAGGCAGAAATCAAAGCAAAAGCCACAGTGGGCCGGCGCTGGCAATGCCCATACTCAACCGCCCTAGGCAGCGGCAGAGGGGGTGGCGGGCCTGCAGACAGACCACACCTAGAGAACAAAAGGCAACACCCACTGGACTCCAGTGACCACAACCTTCTTATACACAGACAAAATGGGCAGGTAGAGAAATGCAAACCAAATGAATCAAGAGAAATCCCCAGAGAAGGACCTGAATGAACCAGATATAACCAAATTACTAGAAGCAGAATTTAGAATAATGATAGTAGGATGTTCAAAGAAATTAGAGCAACAATGGATAGTCATTATGAACACCTAAATAAAGAGATAACAAGTATAAAAAACGAAATTGAAATAATAAAAAAGAATCAGACAGAAATGACAAATACAGTATCAGAACTGAAGACCACAATGGAAGGAATTAAAAGCAGGATGAATCACGCTGAGGATCGAATAAGCGAGTTAGAGGACACAATAAACAAAGGCACAGAAGCAGAGAAGAAAAAGGAAAAGAGACTCAAAAAATGTGAGGAAACTCTAAGGGAGCTCTGTGACAACATGAAGAGAAACAACATTCGCATCATAGGGGTGCCTGAAGAAGAGGAGAGAGGACAAGAAATGGAAACTTTGTTCAATCAAATCATAGCAGAAAACTTCCCTAAATTAAGACTGGGAAACACTCCACAAGTTCAAGAAGCACACAGAACTCCATTAAAGAGAAACCCAAAAAGATCTACACCAAGACACATCATAGTTAAAATGCCAAAGCTAATGGATAAAGAAAAAATTTTAAAAGCTGCTAGGGAAAAAAAGGCTATCACCTACAAAGGAGCCCCCATAAGGATGACATCGGACTTCTCAACAGAAACACTTGAGGCCAGAAGGGAATGGCAAGATATAATCAAAGTAATGCAGAACAAGAACCTACAACCAAGACTACTCTATCCAGCAAGGCTAATGTTTAAAATTGAAGAAAAAATAAAGAGCTTCCCAGACAAAGAAAGCCTCAAGGAATTCATTAAAACCAAACCAATTCTGCAAGAGATACTAAGGGGCCTGTTGTGAACAGTTTAAAGGGAGGAAAGAATATAGCAAAAGAAAAATACAGCTTTAAAGAATAAAATAGCAATAAACAACTACATATCAATAATAACCTTAAATGTAAATGGAGTAAATGATCCAATCAAAAGACATAGGGTAGCTGTATGGATAAAGAAACAGGACCCATACATATGCTGTCTACAAGAGATACACCTTAAAACAAAAGATGCACATAGACTGAAGGTAAAAGGATGGAAAAAAATATTTCATGCAAATGGAAATGAAAAAAAAAGCCGGGGTAGCAGTACTTATATCTGACAAAATGGACTTTAAAACAAAGGCTGTAGTAAGAGATAAAGAAGGACACTACATAATGATAAAGGGAACAATTCAACAGGAAGGTATAACTATTATAAATATCTATGCACCAAATATAGGAGCCCCGACATACATAAAGCAGACTTTGATGAATATAAAGGACGAGATTAACAGCAATACTATCATAGTAGGGGATTTCAATACCCCTCTAACAACACTGGATAGGTCCTCAAGAAAGAAAATTAACAAAGAAACAGCAAACTTAAAGGATACACTAGATCAACTTGATTTAATAGATATCTTTAGAACTTTTCACCCTAAAGCAGTAGAATATACATTATTCTCAAGCGCTCATGGTACGTTTTCTAGGATAGACCACATGTTAGGACACAAAAATGGTCTCAATAAATTTAAGAAGACTGAAATCATATCAAGCATTTTCTCTATCACAATGCCATGAAACTAGAAATTAACCACAAAAGAAAAACTGAAAAATACTCAAACACTTGGAAACTAAATAGCATGTTATTAAATAATGAATGGATTAACAATGAGATCAAAGAAGAAATAAAAAAGTTTCTAGAAACAAATGATAATGAGCATACATCAACTCAAAATTTATGGGACACAGCAAAAGCAATTCTGAGAGGGAAGTTCATTGCACTACAGGCATATCATAAGAAGCTAGAAAAAGCTCAAGTAAGCAACCTGACCCTGCATCTAAAAGAACTAGAAAAACAACAGCAAATAAATCCCAGGACAAGTAGAAGGAAGGAAATAATAAAAATCAGAGCAGAAATAAATGACATAGAGGCTAAGGAAACAATACAGAGGATCAATGAAACCAGAAGCTGGTTCTTTGAAAAGGTAAACAAGATTGATGAACCTTTAACTAGACTCACCAAGAAAAAAAGAGAGAGGACTCAAATAAATAAAATTAAAAATGATAGTGGAGAAATAACAACTGACACAACAGAAATAAAAAGCATTGTAAGAAAATACTGTGAAGAACTCTATGCCAAAAAATTAGACAATCATGGTGAAATCGACAAATTTCTTGAATCATATAACCTTCCAAAAATCAATCTGGAAGAATCAGAACACCTAAACAGACCAATTACAACAAATGAGATAGAAACAGTTATCAAAAAACTCCCAAAAAAGAAAAGTCCTGGGCCTGATGGCTTCACAAGTGAATTCTATCAAAAATTCAAAGAAGAACTAACTCCTATCCTCCTCAAGCTATTTCAAAAATTTCAAGAGGAAGGAAGATTTCCAAATTCCTTTTATGAGGCAAGCATAATTTTGATCCCAAAACCAGGCAAAGACAACACAAAGAAAGAAAATTATAGGCCTATATCCCTCGTGAATTTAGACGCTAAAATTCTCAACAAAATATTAGCCAACCGGATCCAGCAATATATGAAAAGAATCATACACCATGATCAAGTGGGATTTATTCTGGAGAGGCAAGGCTGGTTCAATATTTGCAAATCAATCAATGTGATTCATCACATAAACAGAAGGAAGGACAAAAATCACATGATAATTTCAATAGATGCAGAAAAGGCATTTGATAAAATCCAGCACCCATTCATGCTCAAAACTCTCAGTAAAGTGGGAATACAGGGAACATTCCTTAACATGATAAAGGCCATCTACGACAAACCCACAGCAAACATCATACTAAATGGACAAAAATTAAAAGCAATCCCCTTAAGATCAGGAACCAGGGAGGGGTGCCCCCTTTCACCACTTTTATTCAACATAGTTCTGGAAGTCCTAGCAACAGCAATCAGACAAGAAGAAGAAATAAAAGGCATCCAAATTGGAAAAGAAGAAGTAAAACTGTGACTATTTGCAGATGATATGATATTGTATATTGAAAACCCTAAAGTCTCAGTCAAAAAACTACTGGACCTTATAAATGAATTTAGCAAGGTGGCAGGATATAAAATTAATACTCAGAAATCAGAGGCATTTCTATATACCAACAATGAACTGTCAGCAAAAGAAATTAAGGAAACAATCCCCTTCACTATTGCAGCCAAAAAAATCAAGTACCTAGGAGTAAAGTTAACCAAGGAGGTTAAGGACTTGTACTCTGAAAATTATAAAACATTGATAAAAGAAATCAAGGAAGATACAAACAAGTGGAAGCATATACCGTGCTCATGGCTAGGAAGAATAAACATCATTAAAATGTCTAGATTACCCAAAGCAATTTATAAATTCAATGCAATACCAATTAAGATACCAATGACATACTTCAAAGATATAGAACACATATTCCAATAATTTATATGGAACCAAAAAAGAACACAAATAGCCTCAGCAATCTTAAATAAATAAATAAATAAGGCAGGAGGTATCACTCTTCCAGATATCAAGGTTTACTATAAGGCCATTATACTCAAGACAGCCTGGTACTGGCATAAGAACAGGCACATAGATCAATGGAACAGAACAGAGGACCCAGAAATAAACCCACACCTTTATGGACAACTGATATTTGACAAAGGAGGAAAGAACATACAATGGAGTAAAGACAGCCTCTTTAACAAATGGTGTTGGGAAAATTGGACATCTACCTGCAAAAAAATGAAACTAGACCATCAACTTACACCATTCACAAAAACAAACTCAAAATGGATAAAAGACTTAAACGTAAGCCGTGAAACCATAAGCATCTTAGAAGAAAACAGGCAGCAAGCTCTCTGACATCTGTAGCAGCAATATATTTGCCGAGTTATCTCCACGGGCAAATGAAATAAAAGGCAAGATAAACAAATGGGACTATATCAAACTAAAAAGTTTTTGCACAGCTAAAGACAATAAGAACAGAATAAAAAGACAAACCACACAATGGGAGAACATATTCGACAGCACATCTGATAAGGGGTTAATAACTAAAATTTATGAAGAACTTATAAAACTCAGCAACAGGAAGACAAACAATCCAATCAAAAAATGGGCAAAAGAAATGAATAGAAATTTCTCCAGAGAGGACATACAGATGGCCAATAGGCATATGAAAAAATGCTCAACATCACTAATCATTAGAGAAATGCAAATTAAAACCACAATGAGATATCACCTCACACCAGTCAGAATGGCACTCATCAGCAAAACAACACAGAATAAGTGCTGGCGAGGATGTGGAGAAAAGGGAACCCTCCTGCACTGCTGGTGGGAATGCAGACTGGTGCAGCCACTGTGGAAAACTGTTTGGAGATTCCTCAAAGAATTAAAAATCGAACTGCCTTTTGACCCAGCTATCCCACTTATAGGAATATACCCTAAGAACACCATAGCACTGTTCGAAAAGAAGAAATGCACCCCCATGTTCGTGGCAGCATTGTTCACAATAGCGAAGATCTGGAAACAGCCCAAGTGTCCATCAGAAGACGAGTGGATTAAAAAGCTTTGGTACATATGTACTATGGAATACTACTCAGCCATAAGAAATGACGACATCGGATCATTTATAACAAAATGGATGGACCTTGATAACATTATACAGAGTGAAATAAGTAAATCAGAAAAAAAGAAAAACTGAGAACAGCATGATTTCATATATATGTGGGTCATAAAAGTGAGAGTATGAGACATGGACAAGAGAGTGGTGGTTACAGGGTGGGGGGAGGGAGGGAAGGGTGGGATAGGGAAGAGGGGAGGGACACAGGGAAAACCAAATAGAAGGTGACAGAGGACAGTTTGACTTTGGGTGACGGGTATGCAACACAATTGAATGATAAGATAACCTGGAGATGTTTTCATTGTACATATGTACTCTGATTTATTGGTGTCACCCCATTAGAATTAATAATAATAAAATAAAAATTCTTCCCCCTGAGCTTGCTTTCCAGGGTAGCGGTGGGGCAGCAGAACGTTATAGACATCCAAAGGATAGACAGACATTGATGAGTATCTGCTATTGTCCAGGAGGTGGCACCCTCACAAATTTGACATTCTGGAATGAAAGTGAATTGGGTAAATGGTTATACATGCCTGGATTCTGGAGCCAGATACCCCAAGTTCTAGTCCTACCTAGACCACTTTCTACTGGGCAAACTTGAATGAGGCTTCTCTCCTGACCCTGCACTGATCAGTCATACTAGGAAACCATTATAGGGCAGGGCTCTAACTGCTTCTTTTTCTCCTTGGCCTCCTTCGGGCTCCCACAGAGTCAAGGCTTTCCCCATCACACCTTCCATTATTCTAGATGCTGCTGGCTAAGGTCTGTCATAACAGTCCAAGGACAAAACGTTTTGGAGGCACCCAAACACCCAAAGTAAGGTCTGAGTGGAGGGCATTTGCAAGGACTGGGTATGCGTCATGTCAGCTTGCCTGTACGCGTAGCATTCTGGATTGATTCCTGACTCAGGTCTGCGTACGTGAACCCTTACCCCTCCTCCAAGAAGCTCTCCCAGGCTTACCAAGGGTGTTTGTCAATGTTTCTCCCACCCCCCAACCCCGCCGGCTCTCCACCTTGGAGCCACGGCCAGAGAAAGCCTCATCAATTGATTGGGGTCGATACGTTAATGGATTCCACGGAAGTGGTGGAGCAAAGGCGCAAGCCTGAAATGATACAGCCTGGGGAAGAACTACCCGGTAGCTAAACGGGCTTGTCAAGACTACAAATCCCAGGCGGCAGAGCGACAGGCCCCCTACAGCCTTCTCAGAACCACGTTTCCCGGAAGCCATTAGGTACCTCACGCAGGTCCTTTTGCAAGTTCGGCCTCCCATTCCCCCCACGGGGGCATTGCCTACATTACCCAGCAAACTTAGGGCCACGGCCTTCGCGAAAACGACTGATCTCCAGAGTTCAGGCCCCTCTTCTGTCTAACTCGTCGGCCCTCGTCCCGAGGAACTATGGGAAGTATAGTCGGGTTATGCGTCAACTGTTAACACCCCCGCCCTCCCAAAGCCGCAGAATTTAACACTCGTTTAAGTTTATATTGTAGCAGGCGCTCAGATCTTTCCGACAAGAGTTTTTCAAAATACGGGTGAATTTCCAGAGGTGGGTCATAACCATTAAAAAAATTTTTTTTTTGCTCATTGATTTCAGAGAGAGAGACACACACACAGGAAGAGAGGAGAGAGAGAGATAGATGGATGGACCTGCTTTTCCACCCATCCTTTAGTTGACTCCTGCATGCGCCCCCACAGGAGTTCAAGCCCAAAACCCTGGTGCACCCGGAGGACGCGCCAAGCAATTGAACTACCTGGCCAGGGTATAACCATTTTTAAAATAAGTGAAATACATTCATAGAAAATGATTGGAAATAGTTATCAAAATGTGTCTAAGTACTAAATTACAGTATAAAATACAACAAAAATTTTTTTCTTTGCCTACGGAGAGATGGCTAAACACTGCTCCAAATCAACTTAGCTTTTAATGATAAAAATAAATAGAGAGGGAAGAAAACCTAAAACTTATTATTTGGAAGTAATTTCAAACTTACAGATAACTTGCACAACTACAAATAGTATTTTGTATTTTATATATCCTTTAACCAGATTTATCTATTGTTAATAGTTCACTCCCATTGCTTTATCTTTATCCATTCATTCATCCACCATCCATTCATCACTCACCCATTCATTATAAACCAGTCAGCAGGGACAAACCAAGTCAGGTTTACTGACCCATTGCAATAGAAGAGACCACACTCCAGTGAAGGAGCTGTGATGGAGATGGAGGATTTGGGGAAAGAGAGAAACTTGGGTGAAATTTAAGTGAAATTGTCTTTTGATAGCTTCAAAGCAAAGCAGGCATGTGTATAAATGAATCCACATCAGGTCTGGACTGCAAAGTGAGCTCAGGATTCCTCTTCTTTGGAAACTACAAAGTTAACATAAATGTGGTATGTTGTTCCTATTTCTGCATGGGGGCTGGAAATGGAAGCTTCTCATCTGTGTCAGAGTGCCTTTGATCTTCCAGGCAAAGAGTAGGATGCTTCATGCTTATGGTACACTTTCAAACAGCAAAGTTTCCAGAAGCTTATGATTTTAGAGAACAGAGTTTCTCAGTGACCAATGTAGCAGGAAGCATTAAAGGGAAGGGTGTTGTTAGAACACTTTATAGCCTATTCCTGGGAGAGATGTTTCCTGTTGACTTTGCAGCTAGCTAACTTTATCTGTGTCCAGAGATGAATGGTGGGCAGATTTTTCCACAGTTTTAGGTGGGTTTTGTTTCTCAATATATACATACCCAACCCCCTTTAAAGCATTTAATGGTTTATACATATTATGGCTCTTTGTCCCTAAATACTTCAGTGTGTATTTCTTAAGAGTGGGGGTATTCTCTTATGTAATCACAGTAATCTGCTTCAACAAATGTAACATTTACATAATTCTTTAATCTATTGGTGATAATCCAGTTTTTAAAAACTTTTTATTTGTTGACTTTGTTTGTTTACATACTTTATCATTCTATTAGAAATAATTCCAAACGGGTTTTGAAGAAAACTTATTCATTTGAGTTTGATGGGTTTTCAAAAAAATCTTAATGGAAGATATTTTCGCCAATAAACAGTAAAACATCAGCAGAACTATGGTATACTGAGCAAAGAGTCAGGCTGATACCAAAGGCAACGTGCAACACACAAAAAGATACAGTATAACAAAAGACAGTCTGCTGAGTATTGGGGGGAAATTAATAAATTCTTCAGTGCAAGAGATTCCAGTAGTGTTTTGGAGCATTTCCCTGGCTAGTACAAGTAGTATTAGAAAATCTTTTTTGGCAAGGGAGAAAAAGAAATACAATTGAAACACAACATTTGAAAAAGAACAACAGACTGTCCCAGGAATGAGAAAAGGTATCAGTATAGTAGTAACTGGGTAACTTTTAAAACATTATTTGTTGTAGGCTCAAAAAACATTCAAAATGGGTTGATTCAAAGGTGTCACAATACACAAGTCCAGGCATTTGGGCTTAAGAGAAGTAAAATTTAAAAAGAACAGCCCTGGCCTGACCTGTGGTGGCGCAGTGGATAAAGCGTCGACCTGGGAACACTGAGGTCGCCAGTTCAAAACCCTGCACTGGTCCGGTCAAGGCACATATGGGAGTTGATGCTTCCAACTCCTCCCCCCTTTCTCTCTTTCTCTCTCTCTCTGTCTCTCTATCTCTCTGTCTCCTCTCTAAAATGAATAAAATAAAAAAAAGAAGTTTAAAAATAAATAAATAAAAAGAACAGCCCCCTCAACTTGAGAAATTTCTTATTTTTTACAAGGACAGAGAGAGAGTCAGAGAGAGGGATAGATAGGGACAGACAGACAGAATTGGAGAGAGGTGAGAAGCATCAATCATTAATTTTTCATTGCCGTTGCGACACCATAGTTCATTGATTGCTTTCTCACATGTGCCTTGACCGCGGGCCTTCAGCAGACCGAGCCATCCCTTGCTGGAGCCAGGGGCCTTGGGTCCAAGCCAGCGAGCTTTTTATTTATTTATTTATTTTTAGCTCAAGCCAGATGGACCCGCGCTCAAGCTGGTGAGCTCAGGGTCTCAAACCTAGGTCTTCCGCATCCCAGTCGGATGCTCTATCCACTGCACCACCGCCTGGTCAGGCAGCTTCAGAATTTTTTTAAAACCAAGCATATTACTAAAGTGCAACATTATACTTGGTGAACAATAGGCAACAAAATAAGTTTAAAGGCTGTAATAATCTGCCCACATCAGCCCCAGTTACTGTTTAATAACCAAGATGCAAACTAATTTTGTTGTAACAAGCTTAGATCAGTTCTATCAAACATGTCTTTGGTCAGATATCCAGTGTTATTTTGTTTCAAAAGTTCATTTGACAGCCTGACCTGTGGTGGCACAGTA
Organism: Rhynchonycteris naso; assembly: GCA_037038555.1. Lineage (NCBI taxonomy): Eukaryota > Metazoa > Chordata > Mammalia > Chiroptera > Emballonuridae > Rhynchonycteris > Rhynchonycteris naso. The sequence goes on along the minus strand of CM072997.1, from coordinate 247,144,038 downwards.
GGTAAAGCGTCAATCTGGAATGCTGAGGTTGCTGGCCCTGAACCCAGGCTTGCCCAGTCGAGGCACATATGGGAGTTGATGCTTTCTGCTCCTCCCCCTTTCTTTCTCTCTGTCTTTCTCTCTCTTTCTCTGTGTCTCCTCTGTCTAAAATGAATAAATAAAATAAAATAAATAAAAATAAAAAATGTTAATTTGACAGCTGGCCAAGTCCTTCATCCACACCAGTTCCTTGTGTAGCACAGGTGACTTGAACATACCATGTTCTGTTATGAAGAGTCTGAGGATCTAAATATTCTGTTGTTTCACTGATGGCCGTAGCATTGGAAAATCCTGTTGGTTTGAAAAAGAGCAGCAACACTGTATCTTTTTTATTTGATTTCTTTATTTATTTCTTTGCAAGAGAGAGAGAGAGAGAGAAACAGACAGAGAGAGGGAAAGATAGGGACAGACAGGAAGAAGAGAGATAAGAAGCATCAATTCTTCATTGCGGCTCTTTAGTTGTTCGTTGATTACTTTTTCATATGTGCCTTGACCAGGGGGTTATAGCCGAGCCAGTGACCCCTTGCTCAAACTAGTGACCTTGGGCTTCAAGCCAGTGATCCCTGGGCTCAAGCCAGAGACCATGGGGTCATGTCTATGATCCCATGCTCACGCCAGCAACCCTGTGCTTAAGCAGGTGATCCTGTGCTCAAGCTAGTGAACCCGCGCTCAAGCCGGTGACCTCGGGGTTTCATACCTGGGTCCTCTGTGTCCCAGTCCGATGCTCTTTCCACTGCGCCACCGCCTGGTCAGGCAACACTGCATCTTGCAGCTCATCTTCCTGAAGCATTTATTTTCCCCCCAGCTCTTCAGCTCCTTCCTGAATTCTTTCAAGATCATTACTATCTACCGCAAAAAGAAGACCCTGGGTATTCTGGAATAATATCTCCAGAGAGGCCTTATTTTATCTTGAGCACCAACATCCCATACTGTGAAACAAATGTTCTCGTGTTCTGCTGTTCCCACATTAAGGCCAATGGTGGGAACGGTAGCAACATCTCCCCTAACTTCAGTTTATACAGAATGGTTGTCTTGCCAAAAGCATCCAATTCAGCCATCAAAATGTGCATCTGCTTCTTGTCTAGAGGAGGTAGCATAGGGAAGGAGATAGTGAGGCCCATGGCGGTGGTGGCATTTGCAATGGGCAGGAGCAGAAAGTGTTTGGAGCTTGCCCCCATCCCGTGCCTACTCCTATCTCACTCCCCAAACTGAGCAAGAAGGAAGAGTTGCTGAGTTAGAAAGAGGTGACAGGAACAGATCGCTAGCTGTCTTGTCAAATGAAGTTCCAGGACAGGAATTAGTGGGGCACGGACCCCCTAATTGATTGATGAGAGAGAGAGCGAGAGAGATAGATTTATTGTTCCCCTTACTTATTCATTCATTGCTTGACTCCTGTATGTGCTCAGACTAGGGATCAAACCCACAACCTTGGTGTATGGGTAGGATGTGCTAACCAACTGAGCCAATGGGTCAGGAGTGATATTCCAGTTTCGTGTCAATTGACCCAAATCCTGTCCTTCGTGGCACTTTCCCCTCCAGTTCGGGTTCCCGACTGGGACCCTGTGTTTTGTGTAGTCGTCATGTCTCCTTGAATTTTGAACATTTCCATTTTTATGATATTGATATTTTGGAAAAACAATATTCCCCCTCTCATGCCCTCCCCTTTTTTAAAAAATAAAATTTCCCCACTCAAATTTACTTGATATTTCCACATAATGATTATATCCAGGTTATACATTCTCCGCCAAGATATATGAGCTGAGGTCACTGGTATGAAATGTGTCAAGCATGGAACAGCTTATTTTGTTAGTGATTTTTCTGTTGTCAGTGGTTCACCTTGAACATGACTCCATCCTTCATTCTCCAGGTCTTTCCCATACTAGCCTCATGGTCTTCATTCATTCATTCATTTGAACGACCTCTCTATGCTGCAGTCCCAGGTGGCCAGAGAGGCTTCCTCTCAAACCACAGGTGGTTTGTGCACAGCAAGCCTGCTGGCAGGTTGAGCATGGGCTTTGGAAATTCTTGTGGGGAGGCAAGTAACTGCCCCCTCTCAATCTCCCTTTCCTCTTTTTCCAGACACAACGGGTGTTCTGACAGCTCCTGGCAGCCTTGTGGGCAGGAAGTCCGGCTGCTGGGGCAGGGGGGACAGGAGTGGCAGGAAGTAGATACCAGCTCTGTCTTAAAAAACCATAGTTTTGGCAATTTTGTAATATCTGATACACACAAAATAATATGTGTGTAAATACTGAGGCAGGAAAAGACCACCCATTAGCCCACAACTCTATTTAAGAATAGGGTATTACTATTAAGTCACCCTTTCCTTATCCTGTTTTCCACCCCTGGTCCCGCTAGAGCTGTTAGAACAAAACACCACAGACAGGGTGGTTTAAACAACAGGAATTATACTGCTCACAAAAATTAGGGGATATTTCAAAATGAATATGAAGTGATAAAAAAAAGAAGCATTTGATTTTTTTTTTTTTTTTTTTTACAGAGACACAGAGAGAGGGATAGATAAAGACAGACAGACAGGAACGGAGAGAGATGAGAAGCATCAATCATTAGTTTTTCATTGCCATTGGAACACCTTAGTTGTTCATTGATTGCTTTCTCACATGTGCCTTGACCGCGGGCCTTCAGCAGACCAAGCAACCCTTTGCTGGAGCCAGCGACCTTGGGTCCAAGCTGTCGAGCTTTTGCTCAAGCCAGATGGGCCTGCACTCAAGCTGGTGAGCACGGGGTCTCAAACCTGGGTCTTCTGCATCCCAGTCAGACGCTCTATCCACTGCGGCACCGCCTGGTCAGGCACATTTGATTTTTTTTTAGTAAACAAGAACACCAGAAAAGCAAACAAGTCAAAGAAAGTTGTTCGATTATGCAAATGAGATGCAAACCCAACTTCATTGCATTGGTAAAAGGCATTATACAAAAGGTTGAAAGTACTGGAGTGTCTGCACGTTCCCCGATCACCTAATTTTTGTGAGCAGTGTATTTCTTACATTTTTGGAGGCCACAAGTCTGAGATGAAGGTGTCATCTGGGTTGGTTCTGGGGCCCCTGTCCTTGGCTTGCAGAGGGTCACTCTCTCCCTATGTCCTCTTCTTCTGTGCTTGGGCATTCCTGGTGTTTCTCTGTGTGTCCAGATTCCCTCTTCTTATAAGAACACCAATCACCTTGGAATAAGACCCACCATAAATGGCTTCGTTTTTTTAATTAATTTTAATGGGGTGACACCAATAAATCAGGGTACATATGTTCAAAGAAAACATCTCCAAGTTATCTTATCATTCAATTATGTTGCATACCTATCACCCAAAGTTAAATTGTCCTCTGTCACCTTCTATCTGGTTTTCCCTGTGCCCCTCCCCTCCTCCCTATTCTTCCCACTCCTCCCTCCCCCACCCCGTAACCACTACTCTCTTGTCCATGTCTCATAGTCTCACTTTTATGTCCCACCTATGTATGAAATCATGCTGTTCTCAGTTTGTTTCTGTTTTACTTCACTCCGTATAATGTTATCAAGGTCCATCCATTTTGTTGTAAATGATCCGATGTCATCATTTCTTATGGCTGAGTAGTATTCCATAGTATATATGTACCATAGCTTTTTAATCCACTCGTCTTCTGACGGACACTTGGGCTGGTTCCAGATCTTTGCTATTGTGAACAATGCTGCCACGAACATGGGGGTGCATTTCTTCTTTTCGAACAGTGCTATGGTGTTCTTAGGGTATATTTCTATAAGTAGGATAGCTGGGTCAAAAGGCAGTTCGATTTTTAATTTTTTGAGGAATCTCCATACTGTTTTCCACAGTGGCTGCATCAGTCTGCATTCCCACCAGCAGTGCAGGAGGGTTCCCTTTTCTCCACATCCTCGCCAGCACTTGTTCTGTGTTGTTTTGCTGATGAGTGCCATTCTGACTGGTGTGAGATGGCATCTCATTGTGGTTTTAATTTGCATTTCTCTAATGATTAGTGATGTTGAGCATTTTTGCATATGCCTGTTGGCCATCTGTATGTCCTCTTTGGAGAAATTTCTATTCATTTCTTTTGCCCATTTTTTGATTGGATTGTTTGTCTTCCTGGTGTTGAGTTTTATAAGTTCTTTATAAATTTTGGTTATTAATGCCTTATCAGAAGTGTTGTCAAATATGTTCTCCCATTGTGTGGTTTGTCTTTTTATTCTGTTCTTATTGTCTTTAGCTGTGCAAAAACTTTTTAGTTTGATATAGTCCCATTTGTTTATCTTGCCTTTTATTTCATTTGCCCGTGGAGATAACTCGGCAAATATATTGCTGCTACAGATGTCAGAGAGCTTGCTGCCTATGTTTTCTTCTAAGATGCTTATGGTTTCACGGCTTACATTTAGGTCTTTTATCTATTTTGAGTTTGTTTTTGTGAATGGTGTAAGTTGATGGTCTAGTTTCATTTTTTTGCAGGTAGATGTCCAATTTTCCCAACACCATTTGTTAAAGAGGCTGTCTTTACTCCATTGTATGTTCTTTCCTCCTTTGTCAAATATCAGTTGTCCATAAAGGTGTGGGTTTATTTCTGGGTTCTCTGTTCTGTTCCATTGATCTATGTGCCTGTTCTTATGCCAGTACCAGGCTGTCTTGAGTACAATGGCCTTGTAGTAAACCTTGATATCTGGAAGAGTGATACCTCCTGCTTTATTTATTTATTTTTTTAAGATTGCTGAGGCTATTTGTGTTCTTTTTTGGTTCCATATAAATTATTGGAATATGTGTTCTATATCTTTGAAGTATGTCATTGGTATTTTAATTGGTATTGCATTGAATTTATAAATTGCTTTGGATAATCTAGACATTTTAATGATGTTTATTCTTCCTAGCCATGAGCATGGTATATGCTTCCACTTGTTTGTATCTTCCTTGATTTCTTTTATCAATATTTTATAATTTTCCGAGTACAAGTCCTTAACCACCTTGGTTAAATTTACTTCTACATACTTTATTTTTATCGTTGCAATAATGAAGGGGATTGTTTCCTTAATTTCTTTTGCTGATAGTTCTTTGTTGGTATATAAAAATGCCTCTGATTTCTGAGTATTAATTTTATATCCTGCCAACTTGCTGAATTCATTTATAAGGTCTAGTAGTTTTCTTACTGAGACTTTAGGGTTTTCTATATACAATATCATATCATCTGCAAATAATGACAGTTTTACTTCTTCTTTTCCAATTTGGATGCCTTTTATTTCTTCTTCTTGTCTGATTGCTGTTGCTAGGACTTCCAGAACTATGTTGAATAAAAGTGGTGAAAGGGGGCACCCCTCCCTGGTTCCTGATCTTAAGGGGATTGCTTTTAATTATTGTCCATTTAGTATGATGTTTGCTGTGGGTTTGTCGTAGATGGCCTTTATCATGTTAAGGAATGTTCCCTGTATTTCCACTTTACTGAGAGTTTTGAGCATGAATGGGTGCTGGATTTTATCAAATGCCTTTTCTGCATCTATTGAAATTATCATGTGATTTTTGTCCTTCCTTTTGTTTATGTGATGAATCACATTGATTGATTTGTGAATATTGAACCAGCCTTGCCTCTCCAGAATAAATCCCACTTGATCATGGTGTATGATTTTTTTCATATATTTCTGGATCCATTTGGCTAATATTTTGTTGAGAATTTTAGCGTCTAAATTCATCAGGGATATAGGCCTATAATTTTCTTTCTTTGTGTTGTCTTTGCCTGGTTTTGGGATCAGAATTATGCTCGCTTCATAAAAGGAGTTTGGAAGTCTTCTTTCCTCTTGAAATTTTTGAAATAGCTTGAGGAGGATAGGAGTTAGTTCTTCTTTGAATTTTTGGTAGAATTCACTTGTGAAGCCATCAGGTCCAGGACTTGTTTTGTGGGGGAGTATTTTGATAACTGTTTCTATCTCATTTGTTGTAATTGGTCTGTTTAGGTATTCTGATTCTTCCAGATTGATTTTTGGAAGATTATATGATTCAAGAAATTTGTCGATTTCACCTAGGTTGTCTAATTTTTTGGCATAGAGTTCTTCACAGTATTTTCTTACAATGCTTTATATTTCTGTTGTGTCAGTTGTTATTTCTCCACTCTCATTTCTAATTTTATTTATTTGAGTCCTCTCTCTTTTTTTCTTGGTGAGTCTAGTTAAAGGTTCATCAATCTTGTTTACCTTTTCAAAGAACCAGCTTCTGGTTTCATTGATCCTCTGTATTGTTTCCTTAGCCTCTATGTCATTTATTTCTGCTCTGATCTTTATTATTTTCTTTCTTCTACTGGTTCTGGGCTTTCTTTGCTGTTGTTTTTCTAGTTCTTTTAGATGCAGGGTCAGGTTGCTTATTTGAGCTTTTTCTAGCTTCTTATGATATGCCTGTAGTGCAATGAACTTTCCTCTCAGTACTGCTTTTGCTGTGTCCCATAAATTTTGAGTTGATGTATGCTCATTTTCATTCGTTTATAGAAACTTTTTTATTTCTTCTTTGATCTCATTGTTAATCCATTTATTATTTAATAACTTGCTATTTAGTTTCCATGTGTTTGAGTATTTTTCAGTTTTTCTTTTGTGGTTAATTTCTAGTTTCATGGCATTGTGATCAGAGAAAATGCTTTATATGATTTCAATCTTCTTAAATTTATTGAGATCATTTTTGTGTCCTAACATGTGGTCTATCCTAGAAAATGTACCATGAGCGCTTGAGAAGATTGTATATTCTACTGCTTTAGGGTGAAAAGTTCTGAAGATATCTATTAAATCAAATTGATCTAGTGTATCCTTTAAGTCTGATGTTTCTTTGTTAATTTTCTTTCTTGAGGATCTATCCAGTGATATTAGTGGGGTATTGAAATCCCCTGCTATTATAGTATTGCTGTTAATCTCGCCCTTTATATCCATCAAAGTCTGCTTTATGTATGTCGGGGCTCCTGTATTTGGTGCGTAGATATTTATAATAGTTATATGTTCCTGTTGAATTGTTCCCTTTATCATTATGTAGTGTCCTTCTTTATCTCTTACTACAGCCTTTGTTTTAAAGTCCATTTTATCAGATATAAGTATTGCTACCCCGGATTTTTTTTTTCATTTCCATTTGCATGAAATATTTTTTTCCATCCTTTTACCTTCAGTCTATGTGCATCTTTTATTTTAAGGTGTGTCTCTTGTAGACAGCATTTGTATGGGTCCTGTTTCTTTATCCATGCAGCTACCCTATGTCTTTTGATTGGATCATTTAATCCATTTACATTTAAGGTTATTATTGATATGTAGTTGTTTATTGCCATTTTATTCTTTAAAGCTGTATTCTTCTTTTGCTATATTCTTTCCTCCCTTTAAACTGTTCACAACAGGCCCCTTATTATCTCTTGCAGAACTGGTTTGGTTTTAATGAATTCCTTGAGGCTTTTTTTGTCTGGGAAGCTCTTTATTTTTTCTTCAATTTTAAACGTTAGCCTTGCTGGATAGAGTAGTGTTGGTTGTAGGGTCTTGTTCTGCATTACTTTGAATATATCTTGCCATTCCCTTCTGGTCTCAAGTGTTTCTGTTGAGTAGTCAAATGTCTTCCTTATTGGGGCTCCTTTGTAGGTGATAGCCTTTTTTTCTCTAGCAGCTTTAAAATTTTTCTCTTTATCCCTTAGCTTTGGTATTTTAACTATGATGTGTCTTGGTGTAGATTTCTTTGGGTTTCTCTTTGTATTTTATTCATTTTAGAGAGGAGACACAGAGTGAGAGAAAGAGAGAAAGGGGGGAGGAGCTGAAAGCATCAACTCCCATATGTGCCTTGACCAGACCAGTGCAGGGTTTTGAACTGGCGACCTCAGTGTTCCCAGGTCGATGCTTTATCCACTGCGCCACCACAGGTCAGGCTCGGTTTCTTTTTAATGGAGTTCTCTGTGCTTCTTGAATGTGTGAAATGTTTTCCAGCCTTAATTTAGGGACGTTTTCTGCTATGATTTGTTTGAACAAAGTTTCTATTTCTTTTTCTCTCTCCTCTTCTTCATGAACCCCTATGATGAGAATGTTATTTCTCTTCATGTTGTCACAGAGCTCCCTTAGAGTTTCTTCACATTTTTTGAATCCCTTTTCTTTTTTCTGCTCTGCTTTTGTACCTTTGTTTATTGTGTCCTCTAACTCGCTGATTCGATCCTCAGCGTCATCCATCCTGCTTTTAATTTCTTCCATTGTGGACTTCAGTTCTGATACTATATTTGTCATTTCTGTCTGATTCTTTTTTATTATTTCAGTTTTGTTTTTTATACTTGTTATCTCTTTATTTAGGTGTTTGTAGTGACTATCCATTGTTGCTCTAATTTCTTTGAACATCCTAACTATCATTATTTTAAATTCTGCATCTGGTAATTTGGTTATATCTGGTTCATTCAGGTCCTTCTCTGGGGATTTCTCTTGATTCATTTGGGTTGCATTCCTCTACCTGCCCATTTTGTCTGTGTATAAGAAGGTTGTGGCCACTGGAGTCCAGTGGGTGTTGCCTTTGTGTTCTTTAGGTGTGGTCTGTCTGCAGGCCCACCACTCCCTCTGCTGCCTAGGGCGGTTGGGTATGGGCGTTGCCAGCGCTGGCCCACTGCGGCTGTTGCTGTGATTTCCGCCTCTCCTGCACGGGAGGGACTGTGTTCTGGTGCCCGGCTCTACAAGCCTCAGCCTGCCTGGGACAGAAGAATCTTGGGTCTGAGAAAACTGTCTCTTTCTCACAAACAGTATCTTCACTTGTTTCACAGCTCAATACTGTCCAAACGCCTCTTCTAGGCTCTGGGACTGCAGGCTGGGGCTTTGTTCCTGGGACCCAGGTCCCTCCCTCTCCATCAAACTCTCCTCCTACCACGCAGTTCTCTCTGGGCTGCTGTTTGCTCCGAGGAGCTGGGCAGCCCTCTTCGCATTTTTGCTTTTCCTACCAGTCTCAATGTGGCTTCTTCAGTGTTCCATGGTTGAAGAGTTCACTTAGTTTAGTTCAAAGTTGGTTTATCCAGATGATGGTTCTTAAAATTGAGTTATAATCCACTTTGGTTCTGAGAGTTGGAAGTTGGTACATCCGCCTACTCCATCGCCATCTTGCCGTCCCAATGGCTTCATTTTAACGTAACCATTTCTTTAAAGGCCTCCTTTACAAATACAGCCATATCCTATCCTAGGGTACTGGGACTTGGGGCTTCAACACATGAATTTGGGAGAAGACACACATCTTATTGCATGTTATCTGCAGCTATTCTTATTAAAGTATTTTTGAATAGTAGTTTTTAGGTTTACAACACTGAAGAGGAAGACACAGAGACTTCCCATATACCCTGTGCCCCCAAACATACATAGTCTCCCCCATTGTCAACACCTCCAACAGAGGGAGCACATTGCTTACCATTGGCGAACCTATGTTGACACATTATTATCACCCAAAGTTTACATCAGGGCTCACTCTTGCTGTTGCACATTCTGAGTTCAGGAAAATGTCTACTGATAAGTACCCCCGTTATAATATCATACAGAGAGGTTTCACTGCCCTCAGCATCCTCTCTGCTCTGCCTGCTTGTCCCTTCTGCCCCCAAACCCTGGCAACCACTCATCTTTTTACTCTTCCTGTAGTTTTGCCTTTTTTGGAGTGTCCCGTAGTTGAGATCATGTAGCATGTAACCTTTTCAGTTGGTCTTTGTTCACTTAGCAATATACCTCCTCATGACTTGATAGCATATATATATATACATATATATATATATATATATATATATATATATATATATATATTCAATTTATTTCCTCTGACAGGACACAAAAGACAGACAACTAGTTTGCTTGAATTTCTTTAAATTTTTATTTATTTATTTATTTTTTAGAGAGGAGGGAGAGGCAGGGGGGCGGAGCTGGAAGCATCAACTCCCATATGTGCTTTGACCTGGCAAGTCTGGGGTTTCAAATTCGCAACGTCAATATTCCAGGTCAACGCATTATCCACTGTGCTACCACAGGTCAGGAGAAAGCATAAAATTCTTTGCAGAGAAAATGTCTAATGAAGGCCCTCTAAAATGAGCTGAATAAGCACTCTGGTCAGGTCCCAGCGCCGTCTGCTTTGGTTGTCCGCGTGGTGCCAACGCTGTGTGCTGCTGCGGCAGCGGGCAAAAAAAGCGCCGGCTTCCAAGAGCCCAAGGAGGAACAAGCCTGATCCTGCAAGCAGGACAGGAAAAGGAGGAGACTTCTCAACATGGAAAAACTCTGCGGTGAAAATGAAGGAATGCCTGAGAACCGAGGAATGATGGAAAATGAACAGCCTCAGAATGCTGAGAAGCCAGAAGTAGCTCATGCTCTGGAAGACAAGGAAAAGTTAGAAAATGAGGGAAAGAGAGAAGACAAGGGAAAGACAGAAGAAGAGGAAATAGGAGAGGTTAAGGAAAATCCAGATAAAATGGCAAACTCAAAAGATGGAAAGCCACTGACTGAGGGAAAGCCAGAGATCTTGGAGAAACTAGAAAGCCAGGGAAAGCCAAAGGAAGAAGGAAAACAGGAGAGCGACAAAAAGCCAAAAGATGAAGGAAAATCAGACAGCGACGAAAAGCCAAAGGAAGCAGGAAAACCAAAGAGCGAGGGAGAGCGGGTGACTGAGGGAAAGCCAAAAGAAGAAGGAAAACCAGCCATCGAACCAAGGGCTGCAGGAAAGCGCCCAGCTGGGGATGATGTCCCCAGGAAAGCCAAAAGAAAAACCAACAAAGGGCTGGCTCAGTGCCTCAAGGAATACAAGGAGGCCATCCATGATATGCATCTGAGCAATGAGAAGATGATAAGAGAGTTTGATGAGATGGCTAGGGTAGAGGATGAGATGAAGAAAACCAAATGGTTATTGGGGGGGAAGGGTTTTATGGATGTAAAAATGTTTATAGGACCCTTTCCACCCGAGGGGCCCAAAGTAACTCAGAGGTGGCTGCAAGATGCCACAAAGGGGTTTTGAAGACATTCCTTTTGTGTACTACCCCTGGCAGGTGTTTGCCCAGCCCAGGGCTTTAACCTTATACCAATATTTTGCTTTAGGTTTCACTTGTGTTAGCATCTTTATGACCCAACTGGAGTACTCTATCAGTAGGGGATTTTTACCCATGAATAATGCAAAGATATTATTATTCTTGGAAAAATAAATCAGCTTATAATATAAAAAAAAATGAGCTGAATAAAGCAAAGACAGGTTATGCTCTTGGTTGGGGTGATTAAATATACAGATGTCAATACCTCACAAATAATTTATAGAATTCATACAATTGCAAGCAAATGTCTATTTGGATTATTTTAACTGTAAAGTGTGCAATACAATGTTTCTTCGTATATTTGAATGTGTGCAAACTTCACCACTCAACTTTATTAATTTCTATTAAAAATTTATTTAGCCTGACCAGGCGGTGGCACTGTGGATAGAGCATCGGACTGGGATGTGGAAGACCCAGGTTCGAGACCCCGAGGTCGCCAGCTTGAGCGCAGGCCCATCTAGCTTGGGCAAAAGCTTGTCAGCTTGGACCCAAGGTCACTGGCTCCAGCAAGGGGTGGCTAGGTCTGCTGAAGGCCTGCGATCAAGGCACATGTGAGAAAGCAATCAATGAACAACTAAGGTGTCACAATGGCAATAAAAAACTAATAATTGATGCTTCTCACTTCTCTCCGTTTCTGTCTGTCTGTCCCTATCTATCCCTCTCTCTGACTCTCTCTCTGTCCCTGTTTTTTAAAAAAATTATTTATTTATTTATTTGAGAAAGAGAGGAAAGGAGAGAGAGAGAGGGAAACATTGGTTTATTGTTCTACCCTTTTATGCACTCATTGGTTGACTCCTGCATGTGCCCTGATCAGGGATGGAACTCAGAGCCTTGATGCATTGGGATGACACACCAACCAATGGTGCTACCCCACCCAGGCCTTTACCAGTCAAATTTAAAACATTTTTACCATCTCAAAAATTAACCTATATCCTTTAGTTATCACCATCCCATCTTCCCATCTGACCCCCAACCGAAGAAATCACTAATATATTTTCTGTCTCTCTAGAATTGCTTATTATGAACATTTCATTTGCATGGAATTATATAATATGTGGTGTTTTGTGACTGGCTTCTTTCACTTAGCATGGCTTCAAGGTTCATCCAGTTTGTAGCATATACAGTAATAGCACCTTGTTCCTCTTTAAGGCTGAATAGCATTTCATTGTATGGATATACCACATGTTGTTTATCCATTTGTTGTTTAACATTGGGTTGGTTCCATTTCTGAGATTTTATGAAAAATGATGCTATGAACAGGTCTACAAGCTTTTCTGTGGACCTTGGTATTTGTGTCTCTTGGTTATATACATAGGAACGGAATTGCTGAGCATATGGTAACTCTCTGTTTAACTGTCTGAGGAAGTGCCAGACTTTTCTAAAACAGCTGCACCATCTTACATTCCTATCAGCTGTGTTAGAGGTGTTGATTTCTCCACATTCACGCCAACACTTGTTACTTTCTGATTTTTTTATTCCAGCCATTCCAGTGTGAATTACTTCCCCATTGTAGTTGTGATTTACATTTTCCTGATGCTTTATGGCGTTAAAAATTTCATGTTTTTTGACTATTTGTGTATCTTCTTTGGGAACTATGTTTTTTTATTCATTTTAGAGAGGAGATACAGAGTGAGAGAGAGAGAGAGAAAGAAAGAGAGAAAGGGGGGAGGAGTTGGAAGCATCAACTCCCATATGTGCCTTGACCGGACCAGTGCAGGGTTTTGAACTGGCGACTTCATTGTTCCCAGGTCGACGCTTTATCCACTGCGCCACCACAGGTCAGGCGGGAACTATGTTTTTTTAAAAATTATTATTATTAAGTGAGAGGCAGGGAGGCAGAGAGACAGACTCCTGCATGCGCCCCAACTGGGATTCATTCAGCTAGCCCCCTACAAGGTGATGCTCTGCCCACCTGGAGCCGCTGCTCTGTTGCTTGGCAACCAAGTTATCAGAGCCTGAGGTGAGGCCATGGAACCATCCTCCGGGTTTGGGCCAAATTGCTTGAACCATTTGAGTCATGGCTGCTGGAGGGGTGGGGAGAGAGAGAAGTGCGGGGGGAAGGCTGGAGAGGCAGATGGTCATGTCTCCTATGTGCCCTGACTGGGAATCGAACCCAGGACTTTTTGGGAACTATGTATTCAAATCCTTTCTTCATTTCAAAATTGAGTTGTCTTTTTGTTATTGAGTTGTCAGAGTTCTTTACATATTTTAGCTTTTTAGTTGTTTCATTGGGGCTTATAACAAACATTTTAATTGAGCAGAATCAGGTTCCGATTTACACTAGCTTAATTCCAATGAGATAATGGATTGTTACTTCTATACAGCTCTGTTTCCTTTCTTTGCTTTCTCTGGTGTTATTGTTATACATACTAATATTGTAGACTCAACAATACAGTGTTATCATTAATACTTTACCATCTGTAGTCACTTTCTTAACTTTATACAGCTTTTCTGTCACTTACCTTATTTGTGTTGTCAAGGGCAAAAACATTACAAATATATTACACTTCTATATCTTGTAGACCTAACAATATATTATATACATATTGTTTCCTACAGTTGCTTTTAAAATCAATGAAGAGAATAAAGGAGAAAGACTACGCATGCATACTGTCTTTTATAATGATGTAATAATCTTTGCTAGCTTTTCCTGTGGATTTGCATTAGTGTCTGGAATCACATTGCTTTCAGCCTAAAGAACTACCTTTACAATTTTGTGTAAGGCAAGCTTGCTAGCAACAAAGTTGTTCAATTTTTGGATATGTGGGAATGTCTTTATTTTGCCTTCACTTTTGTAAGACAGCTTTGGTGGATACAGGATTCTTGGTTGACACTTTTATTCTTTGAGCACTTTGAATATATTATGCTACTGCCTTCTGGCTTTTATTCTTTATTTTATTTATTAATTTATTATAGAGAGCAAAAGAAAAAGAAAGAGAGAAACATCATTTTATTGTTTCACTTATTTATGCATTCATTGGTTGATTCTTGTATGTGCTCTGCCTAGGAGTTGAACCTGTAACGTTGGTGTATTGGGACAACGCTCTAACAAACGGAGGTACCTGCAGGCCTGGCTTCCATCCTTTTTGCTAAGAAGTCAGCTGTCCTCTCTTACTGAGGTTTCTTTGCAAGTGAAAAGTCAGTTTCTCTTTCTGTTTTCAAGATTATGTCCTTGTCTTTGACTTTCAACATTTTTACAAAGATATGTCTGATTGTGGGTCTCTTTATGTTTACTCTATTTGAGTTCATTGAGCTTCCTTGATGTGTAGGTTAGTGTAATAAACTTGGGAAGCTTTTAGTCATTACTTATTTTATTTTATTTTCCTCCTGTTCTTTTCTCTCCTCTCCTCTCCCGGTACATCCATGATCTATATATTGGTTTGCTTAATGGTGTCAATAACAATAACAGTCTCTGCTAGAGACTTTCTATATTTGGGTTTAATATTTAAAAACATAGAATGGCTAGAGGAAACGAATTGCCTATTTGGCATGTCAACCCTTTCAGCTTTCTTGTGTTTTAACATACCTAAAGAAAAAAGAACTGCAAGGAAATTTTGGGGTGGTGGTTACAGAATATATGCATTTGTCAGAATCCTAAAACTGTGCTAAAAAGGGTGAATTCTTCTGTATGCAGATAATATCATAATTTAAAAAATACTTAAATAGTTTTTTCCTTTCCCCACCTCATATTAAGAATACAGACTTGAGCCTGACCAGGCGGTGGCGCAGTGAATAGAGCATTGGACTGGGATGCGGGGACTTCCACACGCCAGGCCAATGCTCTACCACTGATCCAACCGGCCAGGGCCTATACCTTTAATTTTTATTTTATTTATTGATTTTAGACAGGGGGGAGAGAAAGAGAGAGAGAGAGAGAGATTGATTTGTTGTTTTACTTATTTATGCATTCATTGGTGGATTTTTGTATGTGCCCTGACTGGGGATCGAATTCGCAATCTTTGCAGTATAGGGACAATGCTCTAACCACTGGGTATCTGGCCAAAGATCATAAATTCTTAAAAGCACATTTCCTCCCATCTTGATCCCTGTGAAACCGGGAGGCATCTTTCAATGGCTGGCACCACACATTTGCACCTGGTGAGGCATGAACACCTGCAGAAGGGCTGTCTGGATCCTACAAGAAAATTCTGCAGAGAGGAGTGGGGGACCCTGAGCCCCTGGGAACCAACTAGGTCAGCATGGGGGGAGGGAGTGGATTGGTGGTGCTTATATTGTGACAGAAGTGCTCTGGAAACAGAAATCAATAACAGATAAGCTAGGGTACATAATTGCAAAGCTGGCTCAAGGATAAGGTGACCAGATTTTAAAATTGGTAAAGCGGGACACCATTGACCGGGGCTGGGGGTGGGGGTTCTTGATTTAAAATTTGGTCTATGTGGAGCAAAAAAATTTTCATAGAATACAAAAATAGTATTGTAATATATTTTTTAAAATTTCAACATAAGTACAATTTACAAATATAATACATTAAAATTATGTATAGTATTATTTTATTCTTTGGCATATTTCTCATTTGAGTGAATTTATTTAGTAGATTGCTGTCGTTGTTTAAAAGGTCATGAAATTTTTCACAAGAATTTGTTAAATTATATTTCATACATAAAGTGGCTTTCAAAGTCTCAACACTTAATTGTGATTTTTCTGATGTCCACACTTTACCGTAGAAAAAACGCGTTCAGTCGCAGCGTTAGTTCCTGCTAAAGACAGCGCGTATTCCACAATTTTTACTGCATTATTGTATGGAACATGGTTTGTTTCCAAATGATGAAATATTTCTAACCATTTGTTCTCTATTATGATTTTTGCTGATGCCCAAGATTTAACCTTTTCCTTATCAATATATATATTTTTAATAATGATACCACATTAAAAAGATCATTTTTGGAAATATTACTATGGGAAATTTTGAGTAAGTCAAAGGGATCGGGTTACACGGTTCCAAAACCCATGCTGGAACTGCAGGAGCGGGTGGGAGCAGGCAGGCCAGCGCCCCCGGTGCGCTGGCACCCGAGCAGTCATGCACACTCCCTGCCTGGACTCATCCTTGCGGCGGCCCCACTCCCCACATCCAGCCCCTCCCCCCGCTGGAGACTGAGTGGCTTGCGCCTCACGGAGCCCGGAGCCATACACCAGTGTCCAGGATGCGGGCTTATGGGTACTTAGGGGACTTGACAGCCGCGCCCCAGCAGGTACGTCCCACCTGAAGTTCTTTGTTTCGCCCTGCTGGGGGCAGCCAGCTCTTGCAGCAGTGCGGGTGCTTCCAGATCGAGGCGGGGTCTCCCCGTGAAAACCGTATATTCCCTTCCCATTCTCCCGCCGTTCCCTATCTTTTCATGCATTCTTTCAAAAAATCGGGACTTTTTATAAACACCGCAGGGTGCGGGACAAATTGTTCAAAATTGGGACTGTCCCGCCAAAAGCGAGATGTCTGGTCAACTTACTCAAGGACCCTACTGGTAATGATTTTTATTTCTCACGTGTCACCTTTAAAGAAAGACTGCTTCACCAAAGCTAGACCAGGGCCTGGTTCAAGGTTAGAAAACCATGTCCCACAACCTGTTTCTGTAGAGCAGTGGTTCTTAACCATTTTTGAGGTACCAAATCCACCAGTTTCATATGCACATTCACCGAACCCTTCTTTAGTGATAAATAAAATATGATTTTTTTTCCAAAATCAAGACATAGGTATATGTTTTTTTACTGGTGCAAAATGAGCCGTGCATGAACATCACCTTGCTCAAAGAACAAAACCAACAAAGCGCATGAACTCACAACAAATTACGGTATTACTTTATTCTGGCTTCTGCGGCAGAGGCTTCTCTAAACCCCTGAGACCAACTCATCGAACCCCTAGGGTTCGATAGAACCCAGGTTAAGAACCACTGCTGTAGATTGTCTCTGTGTTAAGAATTTTTTTTTTACATTTTAAAATGATTGAATAAAATAAAAGGAATAATATTCTCGATGCATAAAAATTATATAAAATTCAAAATTTGGTGTCCCTAAATAAAGCTTTTTTGGCACACTGCCATGCCCACTCACCTGTTACCTAGGTAACTGCTTTTCACCAGACAGAGTTGAGTAGGCACCGCAGAATTCAAGTGGCCTGCAAAGCCAAACTTATTTATTCTTGAGTCACCACAGAAAATCCCCTGGGTCTGCGTGTCTTGGGAAGTGGTTGTGACATTCTTACCCATCTAGGGCCCACCTCTGCCCTAGATGGCCCAGAAGATTCAGTAATGTACAGAAATACATGGACATTAATGCTTCTGAGTCAAAAGTGAGACAGAAGAGCTGAGTTTCCTCTTCCCCCAAACATTATAATTTGTATTATGTATAAAAAATAAAATGTACTATTATAATACAGTATCAAATTTATGAAACAATTAGAATGTAAACACTGATGGAATTTATTTTCTGTGTTAAGGAATTATTTGTTATGTTTAGGTGCGATAATGCTATTATAAATTTTAAGTGTTTTTTTGACAAAAGTTGAAATATTTGCAGTCACATGATGGAGCTGGAGTTTGCTTCCAAATAAATGTGGTTGGGGGAGAACGGACAGGAATACAGATGAAACAAGATCATGGAAGTTGAGTGACAGGCACCTGCAAGGTCATGATACTCTTTTGCCTACCTTTACGTGTGTGTGGAATTTTCCATAATAAAAAAAGTTTCCAAACAACAACAACAAAAAAGGGACTCAATCAGGAAGAAATGTTACAAACCCTTTCTTTTATTTCACGCTTATTTCCCTTTTTGTGCACACACAGCAGTCGTCTGTGGGCAGTCCTTCAATACTTAAGAATTAAAATCCAGAGTGGTAACAAGCATTGTGCTGTGTTTTATTTACAGCCTGTGTCTTTTCTTTCTCCGTGGCACCTATGAAAACGGTACCACAGGAAATGCAGCTTTGGAAATATTCTGTAGAGGAAATCGTCCCATTAATCATGAGAGCTGCCAACTTTGAGCACCCACCGTGTGCCAGGCACTGTTCTAATACTTTGCATGTACTGCTGAGCCCTGAACAATGTGGGGGTACGGGATCTGACCCCTGTAGTCAAAAATCTGTTTATAGCTCTTGGCACCCCAAAAACTTCAGTTGTCTCCCAGTATCCCCAGCGGATTCATTCCAGGTCCACTGTCCTTACCAAAAATCCGAGGATGCTCGAGTCCCTTAAATACAATGGCACCAGACAATCAATGGGTACAGTCGGCGTCCTCGGACTTCCTACCAAGCTTGGAAAATACTGCTTTCCATCTGCTGTTGGTTGAATACAGGCGTGGAACCCAGGGGTATAAATGGTTGACTATACATTTATTACAAAAAGAAAATCCATGTAGAAGTGGGCCCACATGGTTCCTTCCAGTCCGTGTTGTTCAAGGGTCAACTGTAGGACCTAATTTCATCATCACGATGCCCTGGAAGGCACAGAGAGAGAAGAGAGGGGAGTGGGGAGATGGAATTGAGGGGCCTGCACACCAGAGACAAGCACGAGGCTGTTTCAGGGCAGTCACATCTCCTTCTCCCACAAATTCTCTCTGCAATTCCCTAGCTCCTCAGTCATCTGTGTCTGCAGTGACCACAAGTTCAAGGGCTAACCAGCGTGGTCTGTGGGGATCGGAAGACGTGACACATTCAGCTTGGATATTTAGAGGCTAATTCATTACAGCTAGTGCTCGACTTACAACCACGATTGGTTCAGACAGACCGGTCGTAACATGATTTGGTCGTAAGTTGAGTAGGCTATATGTACAGTACTGTGAAATGATGTTATAAAAATATTTAAGTCATATTTTATCATAATTTTCTTTCATTATTGTTATATATCATAATTTTCTTTGTTCATTTTATGCCATTTGTATCATCTCTACACCATTTTGTTTCTTATTTTTACATTCGTCAGGTTTAAGTAAAACACTGCATTACCAGTACAACTGGTTTAATATTTGCAAAACATACAAAATACAAGTGCATACAAAAACTACTCCAGACGTGGAGTAGTAGTGGCTAGCGATTGTGGTCATAAAGTCGAATGGTTGTAAGTTGCATAGGTCGTAAGTCGATCAATACCTGTACTTATTACTGCCCTGTCTTAGTCCGTTAGGGAGGCTACCACAGAATACCATAGACTGGCGGCTTGTAATAAAAAAAAGAGAGAATTTATTTCTCGTCACTCTGGAGACCAGGAAGTCTAGGATCAAGGCAGCTGGCAGGTTAGGTGTCTCTTGAGGAAATTTTGAGGGATAAAAATGTTCTCTATCATGATCTTAGTGCTGGTTACATGGCTGTATACCTTCAGAAGAAACTAAATGAGACAATGCTAAAAATGGGACAATTTTATTCTATATAAATCACATCTTAATGAATTTAATTTTTAAAACTATTGGACCATCTCAAAGCTGGCATGTTGGCTTTCCTCTGTGTAGATGAAAACAATTTCTGCTTCATAATTCTCTATCTCTTATTAATCCCTTGTGGAAAATTTTCTTCCCATATTCATGATTCAAGCCTTACACATCTGTTGTTTTCTCTTAGCATTGACTACGGCAATTCTGGTGCTTGGTTTAGAAAATTCTAGCCATTCAAACCGCCCATAAAAGAAATCTCTGCTAGGCAAGAAGGGGAAAAGGCAGGTACAGAAAAGCAGACCCAATCCTCAGGGCCTTTGCATATGCCATGACCACTCTCTGGAACACTTTTCCCTTCCCTTTTGCCTAGTTAACTCCTATCATCCTTGAGACCTCACCTTGATTGTCACTTACTCAGAGAACTGGTCGCCCTGACACCACATCCTCTGCTGCAACTTGAATCACACAAAGTTCCCTTCCTTCAGAAGGCTTAGCACCATTTTGTAAATAAATATATTTATTTGTGAGTCTGTTTTTTTCCTGTCTGTCTCCCATTACTCAGTTTCCTGTAAGCAAAGCCCAGGTCTCTCTTTCTCTGTGTTTGTGAGTGTGTGTGTTTATTATTTTTTCTTTTAAAAATTTTCATTTAGAACCTGGCTGGTTGGCTCAATGGTACAGCATCGGCCCAGCATGTGGATGTCCCAGGTTCGATTCTTAGTCAGGGCACACAGGAAAAGTGACCACCTGCTTCTCTACCCCTTCCTCTCCTCCTTCTCTCTCTCTCTCTCTCTCTCTCTCTCTTCCCCTCCCACAGCCATGACTCAGTGGAGCAAGTTGGCCTCGGATGCTGAGGATGGCTCCATGGTCATCACATCAGGTACCAAAATAGCTCGATTGCTGAGCAACGGTGCAATGGCCCCAGATGGGCAGAGCATTGCTGGTTAAGGGCTTGCCAGGTGGATCCCACTGGGGGTGCATGCAGGAGTCTGTCCCTCTGCCTGCCTGCTTCTTACTTGAGAAAAAAAAAGAAAAAAGAATTTTTTTATTTATTTGAGAGAGAGAGAGAGGAAGGGAGAGAGAAGAGAAGAGAAAGGAGAGTGAGAGGAAGAGAGAGAAAGAGAAGAGCATCAACTCGTTCCACTTAGTTATTCCATTTAGTTGTGCACTCATTGATTGCTTCTCATATGTGACCTGATGGAGGATTGAGCCCATGACCTCTGAGCCACAGGACGATGCTTTATCTGCTGAACCACCTGGCCAGGGCTGTCTGTGCGCACGCACACGTGTGTGTGTGTGTGTGTGTGAGTGTGTGTGTGTGTGTGTGTGTTTACTCGTTCTCTCTAACATCCATCCCACATAAATACTCTGGTCTTTTTGGAAAGCAAGCTGGTAACATCAACGATAAACACACACCCTATGAACCTAGTAATTCTAATCTGAGAATCTAACTCGTGCAATACAAAATAATAATAATAAAAGGGACCGAATCAAGGAAAACAAGCATTTTTCAGAGACTCTCAGTCTCCACCTGGTTATCCAGAACAGTGTCACGCAGTCACCGACAGTCACAAGGCAACTTGGGAACACAGGTTATGCTATCTGGGCCCACTGCGCTCTGAACAAGACTGGGATTTTGATAGCGAGAAGAAGGAAAGAGTGGGCATGGGGGTGGCAGCTGGCAGCAGCTGGCAGGAAAAGAAGCAAAGCGAGAAATGGCTGCATCTAGCTTACCTTAGAAACTCATGACGTGGTCCCTGCTTACCCAAGTGATGGAGAAAACCTCACTCTTAGTTGGCAAACTCTTTTAAAAAAAATTTATTGATTGATTTTTTAGAGAGAAGTAGGGGGAGAGAGAGAGAGAGGGAGAGAGACAGAAACATCAATTTGTTGTTTTACTTATTTATGCATTCATTGGTTGGTCCTTGCATGTGCCCCCTAACCGGGGATCAAACACAGAACCTTGGTGTATTGAGATGACATTCTACCCAAGTGAGCTATCCAGTCAGGGCCAGCATTTTTTATTCAAAGAGAACATGCCATATACATTATCCCATATCGTGTGTGTGTGTGTGTGTGTGTGTGTGTGTGTGTGTGTGTGTGTGTGTTTTACAAAGAGTATATCTTGGAGACAGCTGCATATGAATATATAAGAGGTCTGCCACAGTATTTGCAGCGTAGGTGGCCAAGTATTTCCTTGTCTGGATTTGCTGTGCTCAAAGGATTTCATCACTTCCTTGCTGCTGAGCACTTAGGTTGCTTTGGAATCTGCTGCTATGATATTTTTGGAACTTAAAAATCATTCAGTATAACCCATGTCCCAAACAATACAAACACAGAAGTGAAGGGTTTCATTGACTTATCAGAGTGTACACGCATACAACTTAGGTCACAGACTAAAACGTGGCCAGCCTCCCCAATGCTCCGCTTTCTCCCTCTGCAAAGCTAACTTTTATCCTAAATGTTATCGTGAGCCTTTTTTTTTGCCTTGCCCTCTTTCTCTCAAAATTTTCACTTGAAACATTTCAAACTTATGATTATAAAAAGAACACAACATACCTTTGAACTAAATTCACCAAATGTTGGCATTTGCCCACACCCACATCCCATATATTTAGCTTTTCTTCTCTCTCTCTCCCTCACTCTTTCCCCTCATCTCTCTCTCTTCCTCTGGATCCTCCTCTCTTTCTCCTTACCTGTGTGTCTCACTATTGTTTTTGTCTCTGCCTTTGTCTATATCAGTCTCTCTGTTTCTACTTATTTGTGTATCTTCTATCTATCATCTATCTATCTATCTATCTATCTATCTATCTATCTATCATCTATCTATCTATCTATCTATCTATCTATCTATCATCTATCTATCATCTGTCTCTCCAAACATATACGTACCTACCATGGTACACCTGTCATAATGAACAGACCCACAGGGATACTTGAGGTCTGTGAGGCTGAGAAGGGAGCCCTATAGCTGCTGTCCCTCATTGGGCCAGTGGTTAGAGATATTTCTAGAAAAATCTAAACCTTTTTTTAAAAGTAGGTATAAATGTCATACCATCATAATTAAATTTTTACTCTGTGTCTCCTAAGAACAGGGCTATTTCCCTGCACAGCCATAATATTATTACTACCCTCAAGAATTTTAACACTGACACTATCTAATAAACTGTATTCAAATGTCCTCATTGTCCCAATAACAAACGCTATAACTTTTTTTAAAACTCAGGAGTTTGTAATGATATTCCTACCCTACTCCACACGAAATTGGACTATTTACTAGGTAAAAAACATACCACAACTTGATTCCCTAAAGTAGAAGTAATACAGGCCACATTCAAGATTAGAAATTAATACCAAACGATAATCAAAAACACCCAGCTTGGGCATTTTAAAACAGCCTTGTAAGTAAGCCCTGGGTTACATAAAGAGTAAAACTGGAGTGCTACTTTATTTTATATATATATATATTTTTACAGGGACAGAGAGAGAGTCAGAGAGAGGGATAGATAGGGACAGACAGACAGGAACGGAGAGAGATGAGAAGCATCAATCATTAGTTTTTCGTTGCCGTTGTGACACCTTAGTTGTTCATTGATTGCTTCCTCACATGTGCCTTGACCGCGGACCTTCAGCAGACTGAGAAACCCCTTACTGGAGCCAGTGATCTTGGGTCCAAACTGGCGAGCTTTTGCTCAAGCCAGATGGGTCTGCGCTCAAGCTGGTGACCTCAGGGTCTTGAACCTGGGTCTTCTGTATCCCAGTCCGACTCTCTATCCACTGCACCACCGACTGGTCAGGCAGAAGTGCTACTTTATTTTTAAAAAAAGAGCATTGTAACCTGATCAGTGGTGGCGCAGTGGATAAAGCATTGACCTTCAGGTCACCAGTTCAAAACCTGGGTTTGCCTGGTCAAGGCACATATGGGAGTTGATGCTTCCTGTTCCTTCCCCCTTTCTCTCTCTCTCTTTTCTCTAAAATGAATACATAAAAAATAAATCTTAAAAAAATGAGCATACTACACATCAAAACTTAAGAGGTGGGGCCAAAGCTGTACTTTGAGAAAAATTTATAGCTTTAAATGTTACTTAAGGGAAAAAAGTCTGAAAGGGAATGAGCAGAGCAAACAACTCAAGAGGCTAAAAGAAAACCAATAAAATAAGTGCTCTAAAAGTTGAAGGAAAAAAGCATTGATGGATATTAATGAGGCAATTAATGAAAAACAAAATGGATAATGAGAAGAAGCTGGTTCTCTCTCTTTCTCCAACAATGATATCCTTTTATATTTGTACTTATGCCCTTTGGTAAATAGTCCCAAAAGGCAGAGTGGTATCGTGGCCACTTATTCCTGGGTGACACCAGTTAAGTTGCTTCTACCCACCATGCCTCAGTTTCTCCTTATGAGAAACAGGATAGTAATAATACCTCTCTGAAAGAGTGGCCGTGGGGATTATGTGCATTATTGCTGGTGCCGTGAAGCTGCCATGTAAATATTTGCTATTAGCGATATTCTCATCTATTAGACAGATTCCTCCTGGGGGACCGGCAGGCCCGAAGGTCTGTTCCACATTGCCCTACTCCACACAGGCGCTCCGTAGGGCTGTTTCTCACGCTGAGCCAATGCAATCATGTTGTCCGTCTCTCTGATCTTCGCCTTCTCTGAGGAGAATAATGGGATATGGTGAGGTTTAAAATTTGCATTGATTTTCTGATGAATGGTATTAAATACAGTGTGTCCGTAAAGTCATGGTACACTTTTGACTGGTCACATGATCAAAAGTGCACCACGACTTTACAGACACACTGTAGGACTTTCAAGGAGACTGAGGAGTATTTTTCTGAGCCAACTGCACAATTCTCTGGGTGGGCAAATAGGTATGGTTGGTAAGGCAAGTTTGGAGACCCAGCTCAGACAGGGGACAGCTTCTGGGTGTGGTCCAGGGAGGAGCTCAGTCTTTTTCTGAGTGGCTTCTGCGAGAGAGGGTTGTGGAGGATGCTCTAAACCTCGGACTCTTACTGGTCCAAACAGAGACTGAAACTCGTTCTCTAATAAGATTTTTGTAAGAACCCATAAAGAGATGGTCCCTCCTTAAGTCACCAGACAAAAGCTGCTCACAGGTGTGGGTCATGATCTGTGCACCAGTCCCGTCCACAGCCTTAGCAGCCTGTGCAGACTTCCGTAGGTGGTATCTCACCACTACTCCCAGTGCACAGATGAAGAAATTGAGGCTCAGAAAGGTAACGTCACTTACCGAGGGCCATCCAGCGAGACTGTGTTGGAACTTGAATGGTCTTACCCAGTTATCCATTCCGTCATGGTTCACGAGTGCCTGTCAGGTGGACGGTTTGGTTCTAGGCACTGGAGGTAGGAAGGTAAAGAGAGACTAACCCTGAAGGAAGAGGAGGAGGGGCCTCCATTTGAGGGAGAGGGGCTGTCATGCCTCATCCTTCAGATCCTAAAACCCCCACCTTACGCCATACTCTGCCCTCTGTGCCTACATGTATCCACTGAGCACACAGTACGTACACTAAGCACACACACAGTACGTACAAATCCCTGCCTTCTCCTGAGAGGCACGGGTACCTGCCAAGAACGCAGCCTCTGCCCTCTGGAGCTCAGAGCTTGCAGCCTGTGAAAGACAGCCGTGAACAAGAGATCCTAGGAAAGATACTCACCTCCCAGACAGGAGGGAGGCGATCACGCTCTTAATCACTACCTCCGTTTCTGTCAACAAGGAGAGAGGGAAGGAGGAGCCCCAGTCTGCCGGGTGTGATATATTCCCAGCTGTGGGAGACAGACAGACTGTCATCAAAGTCAGAAAATAGCTGTCATGAGACTCCTCACCCCCTGATACCTGACACTTTCCCTCTGATCTGAAACTCTCCTGGGCTCTGTTGCCAAGTCGGGGGGGTTCTATTCTTGCTGTCTGAGCCCCGTTGGCTTCCTGACCCTCAGCATCCCTGCCGGGGGTGGGGTGGGGGTGGGGGGGAAGGACGCTTAGCTTCCCGAGAGGGGGTGTCTCGGGGTCAGGAGGTGAGGGTGGGTTCAATCTCAGGAGCAGGACTGACTTGTGTGCCGTGGGTCTCCTGGTTCCTGCTCTTGTTCCAGTAGAATACACTGAGGACTGGCCATGTGACAGCCTTGCTCCTTGGCCGGCTCATTTGCTTTTGTGTGCCTTGTTCCTGGGTTGCTGGGACATGTCCTGTGGTGAAGGAGGCACTGTTCCACCCCCTCGGTCTCATGCTGACTTGCCTGAGGCCTGGGCTTAAACTGTTAACGATGTCCTCCTGTGTGTCTCTTGTGGAGAGTGAAGCTGGGGACCCTAGAGGAGTCAGACCAGGGTCCTATTCTCAAAGGGGCAGCAGGCTGGCTGCGGAGCTAGACACCGACAGTGAGCAACCACGGGGGTCATGGCTGTGACAGAACTGGTCCCAGGTGTGTAGGTACCAGGTGTACAGGTTCCAGAGCTCAAGGTAAAAGCCATGGGAGGTGGAGCTGGGGGCTTTGGTGGGCCTCAGTGAACCAAGCTGAGGCGCTGGAACTTTGAACGGGGGCACTGGGGAGCCATGGGAGGTGTGTGAGCAGGGGAGGAGAAGGGTCAATGCCAAGTGTAGAAAAATCACTCTGGGGATCTTGAGTAAGTAAAAAGAGGCCAGGAGAAGGCAAGGGTGGGGGTCCAGCAGGGGAAAGGAGGCCCGAGCAAGACCCAGGTGGTGGAGATAGAAACAGGGTGGAGGAGGGGCAGGCTAGGCCAGAACGGGCTGGAGGGAGTAAAGGGAAGGAGAGGCTGGTAGTGAGTTGAACCCCTTCTCCTCCTCCTTTGCCTTGTCCCCTACCAGTCTGGGACACTTTGAGGCCCACAGGGGCCACAGGGCAAGGACAGCAGAGCGTAGCACCCACTTCCCCTCAGGACTCCCATTTCTTCCTCTTTCCAGAATGTCAGCCTCACCCTTCCCACCACAGCCTGGCTACTCCTCCCAGGCTTCTCCTTTGGCCATCCTGGGTCCAGACTCTTCTCTCTCTGTGGCTTGTCCCCAACTTCCTACATCCCTGTCATTCCAGAGTCAGACTCAGCAGTTTGTGGCTGTGAGGCCTTCAGAGACCCTCCATTTTCTGGCCTATAAAATGGGCACATGAGTGTTCTATAGCTGTCTCTAACAGTTCCACAAACTTAGTGACTTAGAATGACATACATTTATGTCGTGATACTGGGGGTCTGCAGTTCTAAGTGTGTCTAGGTAGTCCAATTTCTTTTCTTTCCTGGGCTCTGGAGGCTGTCCTCACTTTACAACTCATGGCCCTGTCTTTCATTTTATAGGTTTTTAATTTTAATTTTTTATTTAATTTTATTTTTTTAAGTGAGAGGAAGGAAGATAGTGAGGCAGATTCCCACATGTGCCCTGACTGGGATCCCTGCCCCCAAAACCCCGTCTGGGGGTGATGCTCTAGTACTGAGCTATTTTTAGTGCCTGAGGCTGTCACATTCTCATAGAGCTATCTTCAGTTCCTGGGGCCACTGGCAATAGGAGAGGAAGAGGGAGAGAAGGAGGGAGAGGGAATGGGGGAGAAGCAGATGATTGCTTCTCCTGTATGCCTTGACTGGGAATCAAACCCAGGACATTCATTAGCTGGGCTGATGCTCATTCCACTGAGCCACCTGCCAGAGGTGGCTCACCCCCATCTTCAAAGCCAGCAGGGCATACTCTTCCTCTCTCTCTGCCTCTTTTTTCCATTCACCAGGACCCCAGTAACGACACTGGGTCCACCTGGATAACCCAGGGTCCTCTCCCTAATTAAGGATCATCTGCTTAGCACCTTTAATTTCCCTTTGCCAGGTTGTATAACAAACAGGTTCTGAGGATTAGGACATGGACCTCTTTGGGACCATTAACTCTGCCTACCACAATGGGCTTGGGGACTCTAACACTCATCATCTCTTAATTCAACAATATTTACTGAGCATGTACTATGTGCCAAGCATTGCCATGTGGTGACATTTCTACGGCTCAGTGTTGAAGGGAGGGGTGCAGACAATGAAACAAGACAGAAATGGAAACAAATATGCTTGCCAGTACAATGGACGGGAAGCCCGGAGGGTTTAGGGAGAGTGAGTGACGAAACCGGGTGAGGTGACCTTAAGCAGAGACCTGAATGCCTTGAAGTGGCCAGGAAAATATATGAGGGGTACCTGACCTGTGGTGGCTGTAAAGCCAGTAGCCACGGCCATCATCACAGTCACTTATCTGAGGCATAATGGGAGGATTCCTCATGACAGTGCACCACCCCACATCATGTAATCAGTCAAGGGTGTGGGGAAAAGCTTAGTCTTAAAACTAAGCCTTAGGCTATAACCCGGCCTGCCCACAGCCTGTCCCCCAACACACATTAATATCAACAGACTTGCAAGTGGACAGCGCCATCTTTAACAAAGTGAGCATAATATATTTAATCTGCCCAACAGTGGCGCAGTGGATAAAGCATTGACCTGGAATGCTGTGGTCGCCAGTTTGATACCCTGAGCTTGCCTGGTCAAGGCACATCTGGGAGTTGTTGATGCTTCCTTCTCCTCCTCTCCTTCTCTCTCTCTCTCTCTCTCGCTCCCTCTCTCTCCCATCTCTAAAATGAATAAACTAACTAACTAAGTGGTTAAAAAAAGAGAAAGAATATATGAGGGGTATTTCAGGCAGGGGGCACAGTGGGTGCAAAGACCCAGTGGTGGAAGTGAGCAATGTGTTTAAGGAATGGTAGGGAGTGTTGCAGGGAGCCCTTGGAAAGATCCAACAGGATGGTCTGTGATGGCAGATGTGATTCATTACAGGATTCTTTTTTTCCAAGTGAAAGGAGGGGAGACAGAAAAACAGACTCCCACATGCGCCCCTACTGGGATCATCCACCTGACAACCCCCATCTGCGGCCAATGCTCTGCCCATCTGGGACCATACTCACAACTGAAGTATTTTTAGTGCCTGAGGCTGAGACTCAGAATAATTTAAAATGGTGCATCCTCAGCACGCAGGGCCAATGCTCTTGAACCAATCGAACCAATTGAGCCATGGCTGTGGGAGGGAAAGAGAAGGGGGGGGGAGAGAGAGAGGGATGGAGAAGCAGATGGGCGCTTCTCTCATGTGCCCTGACCGAGAATCGAACCTGGGACATCCACATGCTGTGCCGATGCTCTACCACTAAGCCAACTGGCGAGGGCCACAGGATTCTTGATGAACCCTCATTCTCCAGTGGAGAAAATGGGCTCTGGTATGCCTGAGCCATCGAGTCATACTGGGAGGCTGATGCAGGGTGAGGGTGAGAAGGTGGGTCACTCTGGATGCCTACTTCAGTGTTTATTCAGCCTGCCCTGAGCCCTGCAGCCCTGGTGTAAAGCCAGTAGCCACGGCCACTGTTTGGCAGATGAAATATATTTTGCTCACTTTGTTAAAGATGGCACTGCCCACGTGCAAGTTTTAAGAGTAAGCTTTTCCCCACACCCTTGACTGATTGCATGATGTGGGGTGGTGTACTCTCGTGAGAAATCCTCCCATTATGCCTCAGATAAGTGACTTTGTATCAGAGACTTCCTTGTTTGTAGATTGGATTAAAGGTTTGGATTTCTACACTATAAAGTGGGGCAGACCGGGAGCTTGCTCTCTTTCGGTTCCTGGGATTAGCAATAGAGAGGAGAGCAGAGAAAGGCCATGTGGAGAAGGCCAGGAGAAGCAGCCAAGATGGTGGAGTGCTGAGGGAGAAGCCAGTTTGTGCAGGAGAAAGAGATAGGGAACAGAAGTGAATAAGTCTGGTGAGCTAGAAACCTTTGATTCTAGGAAACTCAGATAAGTCAGTAACTTTGTGAGCACTGAATGAGTGGGATTTGGAGCCCAGTGTGTGTTTTTACTTGCCCGCCAGGTACAAGCTAGGATTAAAGCTGATGGCCCACCAGTTCTTGGCTCTGTTGTTTTATTACCGACTGTCCGAATCTAATGTGAACCTGCATGTGAATGGCCACGATGGTGGCTCCTGGCTTTAAACCTAGTTATGTAACTATGCTCTGTATCTCAGTTTTTCCTCTTGATAAAATAAGCACAAAAATAGCATTATCATCACAGTGTTCTTGAAATAATAAATTAAAATGGTGCATCTGAAGGTCATAGCACATTGCCCCAAACATAGTTGAAACCTAGTTCCTGTCATTGGTGGAGCATTAACCCATTCTCAGAGATCCTACAGACAAGAGAGGTGATGCCAGATTCATTCTGTTCAGGTGAGCAGTCGACAGAGAAGGGTTTTGGGTAAGGTGACACCCAATAGGGCTTTGGAGGATGTATAGGAGTTTGCCAGCTTAAATGATGGGGTAAAGCAAAGTGCTTCAGGATGAGGAAACAGCAAGGACAAAGTCTGGGTGTGTGCATGTGTGCGTGAAACCACGGTGCTTGTTTTAGGAACTCCAGAGCAGAAGGAAGGGAAGTGGTAAACCCTGAGGCTGGTTGTGTGGGCGGGGCCACGACAGGTAAGGTTGCAGATTCCGGGCTGAAGCTCAGACCTTATCCAGGGGCTATGGGAAGAGAGAGCACAGGCAAACAAATCAATCTTTTAGTTCATAGGTGGGGAAACTGAGGTTGTGCTCAGACCCTGTGTGGCCGCCCCTCTGGTTTCCAGCCAGGCCCTGTCCTCCACATCCTTTCTCGTCCACTGTGAGTTACCCAATCCTCCCCATCCCACGTCCTCGAGGGGAGACCCAGCTGCAGCTCCTGCTCGAAGCCCTGGGAGACACCTGTCCCCCAACTGCTGGTGAGTTCAGGACGATAAAGGAGCAGAGTGGGGAAACTGAGGTCCACAAACAGAGCAGGACCTGGGTGTGGATCTCCCAAGTTCACATCAAAGCCTCAGGTTGCACAGACATTAGTTCAAATCCAGTCTGTGGTCTCTGCTTTGTCTGCTTTGATTTTGAGCAAGTGAATCGCCCTCCTAAACCTCAGTTTCCCCACCTGAAAGGTGGCGTTGTTAAAAGTGGCCATTTGTAGGACTTGGCACAGCAAGTCCTTGAAGGTACAGGCTTCCTGACGGAGTAGAGAAGGGCATGGAGCTGGAGAGTGGACAGGTTGAGGGCAGAAGGGGCTGCAGGGGACAGCAGGGCCAGAGTACCAGGGTTGCGCCTCCAGTGGATGGGCTGAGACTTTGTCCAGGGGTACTGGGGAGCCATGGGAGGTGTGTGAGAAGGGGTGGTCAGACTGGAGGTGGAGACGAGGCAGGGAGGCCGGGGTGGAGGCTGAGCAGAGTCCGCAGGTATGGCAGCCACTCAAGCCCGGTCAGGGCATTGGGGACAAAGCACAGGGGACAGGGCAGGGAGTGAGACAAGTGGTGAGCGAAGACAAGGGAGAGGACAGCATATTGGGTGTGGGTGGACAGTGATGATGTCTCTGAGATGGAGGACCTGGGGAAGTTTGGGGGGACAAGTGTGGAACATGCTAATGTGGAGGCCTGTGGGTCCCAACAGTGCTATCTGGTCCATGGAGGCCCCTTCAGAGACTCAGCAACCCGCACCCCCTGGAGTCCTGCACCCACCAGAGGCTGTCCTCTTCCTCTTCTACTCCCTGGTCACCCTCGCCTCCTACCTGCTGGAGGTGGCCAGCCATGGCCTGGTGATCAGAGCAACTGGGCCCCGCCTGCCTCCCGTGCTGTCTGCGGCCTGGTTCGGCTACCAGGCCGCCACCGACATGGCCTTCACTGCCCTTCTGCCGCTGGTCCTTACCTGGACACCTTCCGGCTGGCCCTTGGGTGGTACCTTCCGCCACGTGGACCCCAGCCTCACCCTCCTGACCTTCTATGCCAGCGGCCGCCTGCTGACTCACGCGGCTGCTGATCGCTGTGCCTCGGTGCTCTGGCCGGCTTGGGCGCTGAACCACCGTGCCACCCGCAGGGTGGTTTTCTGGGCTGGAGGGTTCTGGTTCCTTCTGCTGGCCCTGAGGGTGCGGGCCCTGAGGGGCTGGCTAAACCAGGTCGAGCCCTACAACCAGACATTGGCCAGGGAGCCAGGAGAGCCGCCCGTCTTCCCCGCCGACCCAGCCCTGAACCTGCTGGTGTTCGGCTTTGGGGTGCCTCTGGGAGTTCTGGGCACCCTTCACAGCCTCCTGAAGGCCAGGCTGCACCTGGCAAGGCTCACGGGGAGGCCCCCGCTGCTGGGGGTGCCCTGGGCCTCGGGGGCCATGTTGTTTTTCTGCTGGTTCCCCTTCCACCTGCTGCTTCTGCTGAGGTTGGTGGGGGTCCGGGAGTCCAGGCTGGACATGGCGGAGGTCTGGGTGTTGCTCAGACCCCTGGGGCTCACCCTGGCGGGTGCCAGTGGCTGCCTGAACCCTCTGCTCTACGCATGCGGGGACGAGGCCTTCAGGCAGCGGCTGTGCGGGGCCCTCTGGTCCTGCCCAGGGGGAGAGTCTGAGGAGGACTCAGGTGGGGTGAGGCACTGGAAATGGAGACCCAGCCTTCCTAGGAGGACCTGAGGGAAATTCCTGAGGGGGTGGAGACAGGGAAGGGGAGAGAGTGGAGAGAGGAGTGCTGGCCATCATTTCAAGCTCTGGAGAACGTGAGACAATGAGGTAGTGAGAGATTGTGAGGTGGATGGGGGAAGGGGAGAATAGGGACCCAGAGAGGGGGACAGAGAGCCAGAGAACGAGAGACAAAGACCCAGATGGAAGTGGACAGAGACCCACATGGAGGGGGACAGAGACCCAGGAGTAGAGCAAGCGAAGTGGAAGAAGAGGCACTGGAGGGAGCAGTGGGTGTGACCCTGATGTGAGGGGACTGGGTAGCTATGGCTGCAGAAGGAGGCCAAGTCAGAGAGCTGAGGTAAGAGACAGGTCAGGCGGCCAGGAGGGACCAAGTGGAAGATGAGACAGAAAAAGATACGGAGACAAAGACCCAATGAGAGACAGAAACAGAGAGAGCTCGGGGGACAAGTGGAAATAGAGCTGACATTGGACTGCAGGAGGGGAGAACGAGTAGTGAGACGGACTGACGGACAGATAGGGAGACAGAGCCCAGCGAGAGACAGAGAGATGTGGGCCCAGATACAAAGCCAGGAATATAGACACGGGTGGGAACTAGATCCCCAACCAACCCTGTAACCCTGTGAATGTGCAACTCCCAGACGTGGGGCTTTCAGGGCCCAAAATGGGAAAATTCCATGCACACTGGACGCCTTGGTCCTCTCGGTGGACCGGGTGGCCCAGGACAGCACTGGGGCTCCAGGTTTCCTGGGTCCTCAGGGCCTTGGTTATTATTCACGTGCCTCCCAGCTGTCCCTGCCATGCCTCTGCCCTGCGAACCATGTTGTTTGATGTCTTTCATGTCAAACTCCCAAATGTTTCTAAACCAGTGGTTCTTAACCTTTTTTGAGATACCGAACCCACCAGTTTCATATGCACATTCACCGAACCCTTCTTTAGTGATAAATAAAATATGATTTTTTTCCAAATTCAAGACATAGGTATATGTTTTTTTCCTGGTGCACAAAATGAGCCATGCATGAACATCGCCTTGCTCAAAGTACAAAACCAACAAAGTGCATGAACTCAAAACAAATTACGGTATTACTTTATTCTGGCCTCCGCAGCAGAGGCTTCTCCAAGCCCCTGAGACCAACTCATCGAACCCCTAGGGTTCGATAGAACCCAGGTTAAGAGCCACTGTTCTAAACTGACGATTCATTTCTGTTTTGTGTTCTGAGTCTTCCGCTGTGACCATGGGGCTACCTCAGAAATGCACTGAGCTGCAGGGGGAAATCTATCTCTTTCTGTCTTCTGGAACCGCATTGTGTGATGCCTGTTGACTTGGACTGTGCATTACAATCTCCAGGGGAGCTTTTAAAATCCAATCGATGGACAGGCCCCATCCACAGGCGGTGTGGTTTTAGTGGGCCATGGTGGGAATGGGTTCTGGGAGTTTCAAAAGCCCCCAGGGAAACCCACAGGCTTCTGGGATGAGCACCATCTGTCTCCAGTGCCTGTGGTTGTGAAAATGCAAGCCTGATAGCTCCCAGGGGACTCAGAAACTGAGCACTAAGTGGCTGAAAAGCCTGGGGACACAAAGACCATTTTTTTTTTGTCAATAAGCTGTTTTACAAGCTGAGATGGCCAAGATTCACAGTGGGGTACAGCAGGAGTCAGATTCTGCCCCTCCTCAAGCTCCCTATTATAGCCACCAAGGATGGGAGGAGAGAGCAGTAGGGGGTTAGGAGTGGGCAGGCAGACCCGCTCATGCTGATAGGGAGAGACGTCCAGAAAGCCTTCCAGAAGGGCTGACACAAAACAGAGGTGGGAAAGGACACTCCAGGAAGCATGCACAGCATGTGTAAAGGCACTGGGGCATGGCAGTTTTTATAAGGCCATCCCTGAACCCTGGCCAGGTAGCTCAGTTGGTTAGAGTATTCTCCCAGTATGCCAAGGTTGCGGGTTTGATTCCCGGTCAGGGCACATACAAGAATAAACCGATAAATGCATAAATAAGTGGAACAATAAATCTCTCTCGCTCTCTTTCCCCTCCTCTCTCTCTAAAATTAACAAATTAATAAAAAAATATTTGAGTTATATATGGTTAAGAATAATGGTTCCATGGAGGGGGTTTAAGAGGTGGATGAACCTTTTAAAAAAGAAAGGCTGGCCTAACCTGTGGTGGCACAGTGGATAAAGCGCCGACCTGGGAACACTGAGGTTGCCAGTTCAAAACCCTGCACTGGTCTGGTCAAGGCACATATGGGAGTTGATGCTTCCAGCTCCTCCCCCCTTTCTCTCTTTCTCTCTATCTCTCACTCTGTCTCCTCTCTAAAATGAATAAATAAAAAGAAACTTTAAAAAAAAAAAGAAAGAAAGACTGAAGGGAGGCAGCTCACAGTATTCAATGCCAGGCCTAGGGGCTGTGACGCTTATTTCCGGGACCTGGGGAGCCATGGGAGGGCTGTGAGCAGGAAGGGAGAGGGTCAACATTGGGTGTGGAAAGACCCCTGTGAGGGGTGAAGAGAGATGGGGGTTGAGACAACAGTCTAGGGAGGTGGGGGGGCAGGGTCTGAGGGGGTGGAAGCAGCTAGGATGCTCCCCACCTCTCCCAGTTTCAGGATACTGGTTTTGCGGAGATACACTTCCCTCCCGGAGCTGGACTAACTTCTGGCTGGGAAACCAGTCCAACACTGCCCCTCTCTGGTTATTTAGAGCATTGCAACCTGGGCCGCCTAGATGTAAGACCGTCCAGATCAGGACGCTCGACAATTAAAGAGGTTCGCCATTATCAAGAATGTGGGAACCACTGGTCCAGGGTGTTTGGAAGTCCCCAGCGAAAATGGTAGCAAAACGATGATTCCATCCCTAATGGGAATTTGCTAGGCCCTTCCCACGAAACCCAGGATGTTTAGTCATCCTGTTAAGAAGGTGCCTTCTCAGAGCTTGAGTTGAAATTGTTTCTTTTCAGATGAGAGAGTGACTAAATATCAACCCAAGGCAGAGGTGTCACTCAGGGCATCCTACCGCTGGGAAGGGAGGTGGGTATCCAGGGAGCCCGTAGAGACTCTGTCTTGGACGTTTGGACATTTCTGCAGGAAAGATGTATCGATATAACGACAAAGGTGATAACTACAGACCCTTTGCTGCTTACCACTTCCGTTCTCGTCTTTAATCTCAGGTGGTCCTTGCTGAGGCCTTCTTGGGCTCAGGGAACAATGGTTTTTATCTTCTCCTGACTGGCAAGAAAACCGGGACTCCGACAGAAGAGTTGAAATCGGTGTATACAGCAGCTTGGTGGTGAATCGGCCCTGCACTTTCCCTCCTCTGTGCCTTTTATTTTTGTATTTTTTCCCCTGAACTTAGAAGCAGGGAGGCAGACAGACTCCCGCATGCTCCCAACCGGGATCCACCCAGTATGCCCACTAGGGGGTGATGCTCTGCCCACCTGGGGCCCTTGCTTCTTTGCAACCGGAGCACCCTGCCCAATTTTGCTCCAGTGGAGCCTTGGCTGCAGGAGAGGAAGAGAGAGACAGAGAGAAAGGAGAGGGGGAAGGGTGGAGAAGCAGATGGGCATTTCTCCTTTGTGCCCTGGCAGGGAATCGAACCCAGGACTTCCACACACCTGGCCAACACTCTACTGCTGAGCCAACCGGCCAGGGTCCTCCTCTCTGCTTTTGCACCCAAAGTTGAACTACCCTTCACCCTCTCTAAATAGTCCTGACTGACGCCTATTCATCCTTCAGAACCCAAGTTCTGGACCCCTCACCTCAGACCCGGGAGTCCGGGTCCCCAGCCCCTGCTCCCTGTGACCCAGAGGCCTGGCTCCCAGCAGAGCCAGCCCAAGGTGGTGGGACAGAGAAGATGTGCTGATTCAGTTACATTTATTTGGTCTCAGAGGCCAGAGTCATGGTCGGGGCAGAGGCAGGGCTCTTGGACTAAGCTGTTCTGTTTCTTCTCATTGCTGAGCCTAAGAGAGAAAGAGAGACAGAGATACACAGAGACATGAAAGAGAGAGGCCAGGCCAATGAAATGGGGACCCAACTGGCAGAAACCCAGCCTGCCATCTAGTCATCTTCCCGCTCACCTTGTTGAAGAAGTAGATGGAAGCGAGGATGGTGAACACAGCGATGGCCATTGTTACGTTCTGTGTGTGTGTGTGTGTGAGGGGGGTCTGAGGTCAGGACCCATCCCCTTGCTCCCCTGCCCCAGGCCTCCCTCCCCCTCACCCCACCCAGATCCCTCTTTACTTCTTGAAAGTTCATGGCCATGGGTCCTAGGTCGCAGTCACTTGACCTCCTTTCTGCTTTTCTTGGGACCTCTGACACACAGAAGGAAGATCAACCACCAGAACCTGAGAGGGGGTTGTCTAGGAGACCAGAATGGTGGTCATGGTGATGGAGAATGGCATTCTGGGTAGAGGGGACCCTGTGGCCGATGCTTGGGAGACGGGGGAATTTGGGTGCAGAATGCCCTGAACTTGGGACGGGGATGTTTGAGATAAGAAGGTCCAGGTCCCCAACACCACACTGACAAGTTTGTCTCCCTCCGCCAGGGGGTGCAGTGGAGTCCCGGGAGGGCTGTGAGCAGGGTCAGCACAGGGTCGGCTCTGGTGGCCGTAGGGGTCTGGAAGCAGAACGAGCTGGTGCGGGGTCCTGGGCACCGCTTCCTCCAGCAGGGTCTCCCAGACGCGAGGCTGAGGTGCAGCGGTGGTTGCACTGGACGTTCCGGAGCCTGGTCACCAGTTTGGGGGCTGAGAGCAACACCATGTAGAAACCATGGAGGATGCAGCAGCCTCCTCATCCCTGGGCCGCAGGGACAGTGACGCAGCCGTGACTCCCATAGCCCACCAGAGTAAGATGCTGATTTCTTCCACCAGCCCTCCCGCTACTTAAAAAAAAAATTTTTTTTGAGGCTCAAGTTCATTTTATTTTATTTTTAATTGATTTGAGAGAGAGAAGCAGGAAAGAAGAGAGAGAGAGAGAGAGAGAGAGAGAGAGATTCACTTGTTCCACTCATTTATGCATTCATTGCTCCCTGTATGTGCCCTAACCCGGGATACAGCACAAAACCTTGCCTATCAAGACAACGCTCCAACCAACTGAGCTACCAGGCCAGGGTCGTCCTGCCACTTCTGTCAACACTTAACTCTCTTTTTGTCCATCACATCCTTAGAACTGATCTCCAGCTTACTGGAAACACAGAAGAAAGAGGAACACGGGCAGTTGACCCCCATAACCCCCAAAGCCCATCTTTGCAAATTTGCCTACTCGCTAAAATGAATGCTCATGGCACACTTGTGGTCATTTGTGGATATCAATCTCTATCTC
Source organism: Rhynchonycteris naso (assembly GCA_037038555.1). NCBI lineage: Eukaryota > Metazoa > Chordata > Mammalia > Chiroptera > Emballonuridae > Rhynchonycteris > Rhynchonycteris naso. Next base: position 247,106,825 of record CM072997.1, on the reverse strand, counting down.
TGTATGTATATGTATATGTGTATGACCTAGAATTACTAGCTGCGCTGGTTCATGGCATCACTCAGCTTCCATGGGGCTCTTACATCCCCAGCCAAGTTTTTCAAGGACTGTAGCTCTGCTTGATAGGTTGACAACAACCTCCTGAGAGACCCTGAGGCAAAATCACCCCCAGATTCCTGACCACAGCACTGTGAAAGAGAATCAATGGCTATTGTCTGAAGCCACTAACTTTTAGGGACATTTGGTTACAAAGCAATACATAACACTGTTTAGTAGTTACTGTGTAAAACCTGGTTCTAGAGCACTGAACACGTTGGAACATGCTTAACCTTCAAAGCAACTCTCACATGGTGCTCTTTCTCATATATGAGGAAACTGAGGCACAGACAGGTGCAGTAATTTGCCCAAAGTCACACGGCTTGTAAATGGTGAAGTTAGGTCTTTTTTTTTTTTTTTTTACGGGGACAGAGAGTCAGAGAGAGGGATAGATAGGGACAGACAGACAGGAAGGGAGAGAGATGAGAAGCATCAATCATCAGTTTTTCATTGCGACATCTTAGTTGTTCATTGATTGCTTTCTCACATGTGCCTTGACCGCGGGCCTTCAGCAGACTGAGCAACCCCTTGCTTGAGCCAGCAACCTTGGGTCTAAGCTAGCGAGCTTTTGCTCAAGCCAGATAGGCCTGCTCTCAAGCTGGTGACCTCGGGGTCTCAAACCTGGGTCCTCCACGTCCCAGTCCGACACTCTATCCACTGCATCACTGCCTGGTCAGGCAGTGAAGTTAGGTTTTGAACCCAGCCTGTCCAACTCCAGGGTGACTTTGGCTAGCCGTGGGTAAACATCCTGATTCTTCACAGGAAGAAGGGGACATCTCCGTGAAGCCCAAAAGACCCTCAAAGAGCCCCAACATGTAAGGGATGAAAAAAGGAACAGAGTGGAGTGTAGGGCGTGAGAAGAGAGCAGACTGTGAGTCTAGAACATGGGGCAGGAGGTGGAGGTGCCCTTGCTCTGTGCCCAGGTTATGAGCACCTGGGTTCAAATCCCAGCTCTGCCTGCCACTCACTAACTGTGTTCCCTCCGTCAAACAACTTACCCCTTTGGCACCTCAGTTTCCCCATCTGCGCCATGGGGATGGTGATAACCACGTCAGCAGCACCTGGGGTTGTGGTAAAGAATAAATGGGTTAGTTGGCGGGTTAATCTGAGGCTGGCAAAGGCCCCGAGTGAGCTGGCTTCTGGGGAAGCATGCTGGGACCTGCCCTTGCGGGGGTGCTGGGAGGTAATGGGCAGGTGGGACTGTGGCAGCCCGCGGGCTGAGCTCAGCGTCTGGCTGTATGGCCATGGCCAGGTTTCTGCACCACCCGGCTGTTTGTCTCTTGCTCCTGCTGCTGCTGCCCCAGGCCCTCCCGGAAGGACCCCTGGTGTTCGTGGCTGTGGTGAGGTGCCCCCTCCCCCTCCTGGTCCCTCTCTTTCTCCAGGCCAGCCCTGACCCGTGTCCCCTCCCCAGGTGTTCCGCCATGGCGACAGGGCCCCGCTGGCCTCTTATCCCACTGATCCACACAAGGAGGCCCTCTCGACCCTGTGGCCCCGTGGCCTGGGCCAGCTGACCTTGGTGAGAAGCTGGGGGATGGGTGTGAGTGGTGGGGCCGGGCAGGGAGGGGTCTGCTGAGCCTGCTCTGTCCCCAGGAGGGGGTCCGCCAGCAGCTGGAGCTGGGTCGCTTCCTGAGGAGTCGCTATGAGACCTTTCTGAGCCCTGAGTTCCGGCGAGAGGAGGTACGGCCATGCTGACCTTTACCTGATCTCTTGACCTCCCACCTCTGACCCCCACTGACTCCAGTGATCTCCTTGGGCCTCCACCTCTGCTTTAATCCCCATCAACCTGATCTGCACCCTATGTCTGATCTCTGACCCTGAATCGTTGACTAACCTCTGACCCCACCCCAACCTGAGTCACACCTTGACCTCTGACCTCCATCAACTCTGGCCTTCACCTCTGTCTTCTCTCACTAACACCAAATAGACTTTCTGACTCTAAAACTTGACCATCTTTGACCTTCACTGAATCGGCTTGCCCTTTTGACCTCAAACCTTTGACCTCTACTCTTCATCAAGTGTGATTTTCTGTTCCTATCTCCTCTTCTGTCATCTGACATCCCCCAATGAGGAGCATTCTTCTTGACCTCTGACCTCTTCCCCTGATAGACATGTACTGACACCTGAACTTCGAGTCCAAAGTGCATCCAAAGCTCTCGGTTTGCCACCACAGCAGATCTCTGACCCCAGCCGTGGTCTCCCCCCACCACGCCACCGTCATGCCCTTGCCCACCCTTCCCCACCCTTCCCCACCCTTCCCCACCCCAGGTGTACGTTCGCAGCACAGACTTCGACCGGACGCTGGAGAGTGCTCAAGCCAACCTTGCAGGACTGTTCCCGGAGGCTGCCCCGGGGCGCTCTGAGGCTTCCTGGAGGCCCATCCCGGTGCACACAGTGCCCGCCACCGAGGACAAGGTCAGGGGACTGGACAGGGCCAGGGGGTGGGGAGGGAGGAATGGAGAGAGACAGAGACCCTGAGGAGAGGGCCAGAGACTTGGAGAGCAGTGCCAGGTGTGTGTGTGGGGGCGCTCCTGGGAGCAGGAGCTGGCTCAGAGCATGAGGCCTCCCCGCGGACCTAGCTGTCCCCATGTGTGAGCCGCTGCCCCCTGCCACACAGCCAGGTCTGGGAGAGACAGGGCTGCACAGCCTGACTCCCTGACCCTCAGTCATGCTGCCATCTGCTCTGAGCCTCAGTTTCCTCCAGCTGCTGAGGTTTCCCACGCGCAGCTGTCCCCGATACCGGGAGCTGCTGCGTGAGTCCACGGAGGCTGCCGAGTACCAGATGGCCCTGGAGGGCTGGATGGTGAGTGGGGCAAGTGGGACCGGGAGGGGTGGGGTCTGTGGCAGTTCCCCAGACTCACCTGGCCCGGTCCACCCAGGACTTTCTGTCTCACCTGGAGAACTGCACAGGGCTCTCGCTGGTTGGTGAGCCACTACGCAGGGCCTGGAAGGTTCTGGACACGCTTATGTGTCAGGTGAGCCCCCTGCCTCTCCCACCCAGCCAGGGGGTTAAGGAGATCTGGGTTCAAATCTCAGCGTTGCTACTCAATACCTATTGTCCCCTCAGGCAAGTCACTGAACCCTTAGTGCCTCAGTTTTCCCATGCACACAATGGGGCTGGCGACACCTGTATGGACACCACCTGGGGTTGCTGTGAAGATCAAAGTGGGTGAACCCACACAACGTACTTAGAATAGTGAGGCCGGCACTTGGGTTCGAGACTACATCTTTGCAATTCTTCCTTTGTGGTTCTGTTCTCTAAAATGTGCCCCAACCCACACTTAGGCAGCAGGAGCTGACCTGCAATGGCGTGATGCTCTTCACATACTGGGTCCCCCCACTTTGTAGGGGAGTTTCTAATTGCATGGTGGACTAGCAATGTGTATGATTAAGGGGCTAACCCAGACCCTGCTGGATGTAAGGAGGTATGTGGTATTGACACCATCCGACTGGTCCTAAATCCCAAACGTCTGAATTCTGAAACACCTTTGGCCCCAAAGGTTTCAGATAAATGTTTCTGGATTGTGAAATGATGGTGATTACTATAAATAATTACTATCGCCTAACCCACAACTTCCTGACCAGACCCAGCTCATGAGGGGTTCAGATTGGGGGGTAGAGGGAGGATGGCAGGTTATGGGGACAAGCACAGGGAGGGTGGGAGAGCTCAGGACATCTCGGTCACCTTATCCTCATTCCCTGTCTCTCCCCAGCAAGCTCATGGTCTCCCCCTTCCCTCCTGGGCCTCCCCAGATGTCCTGCGGACGCTAGCCCAGATCTCGGCTTTGGATATTGGGGCCCACGTGGGCCCACCCCGGGCAGCAGAGAAGGCCCAGCTGACAGGGGGTGAGGCATGGGGCTGGGAGGCTGGGAGGCTGGGGAGCCAGGGGAGCCAGGGCAGCTCCCTCTGGGGGCTTTCACACCTGTTCTTGAATCTCAGGGATCTTGCTGGAAGCCATCCTCGCCAACTTTTCTCGGGTCCAGCGCCTGGGGCTGCCCCTCAAGATGGTTATGTACTCAGCTGTGAGTCTTTGGAGAGGGAGGCAGTGATTGTCACGTGGGCGCAAAGATGACGGGATGGTGGGGTAGGTGAAGAAGAGCTGGTGGTCTCAATGGAACCTCAGCCCACCGCCTTGGGCAACTCATATCTGCCAAGTATACTCTTGGACCACATATCACTCCAGGTGTAGCATCTGGAAGGGGGGAGGAGGTGGTGTTCTGAGAGAAAGAATTTAACGCTTTTAGAAAGACGGGCTGTCACCCTGGCTGATTGGCTCAGCAGTAGAGTGTCGACCCAGTGTATGAAAGTCCTGGGTTCGATTCCTAGTCAGGGCGCATAGAAATGACCATCTGCTTCTTCATACCTCCCCCTCCTTTTCTTGCTCTCCTGCAGCCATGACTCGAATGGTTTGAGCAAGTTGGCCCTGGGTGCTGAGAATGGCCTCACCTAAGGTGCTAAGACAGCTCAGTTGCTGAGCAACAGAGCCCGGCGCCAGATGGTCAGAACATGACCCCACAGGGGGCTTGCCAGGTGGATCCTGGTCAGAGCACAAGCAGGAGTCTGTCTGCCTTCCTGCCTCTCACTTAATAATAATAATAATAATAATAAAAAGACGGGCTATTTAACTGAGCCGTCTAAGCATGCTTGGCATTCATTTGATCAATCTATTAAATGACTCCCAGCAACTGGTGGGATGGCCCCCAGGGTGAGCAGATTGGGGGGGGTGGTCTAAGGGGTCTGGGAGGCAGCTACCTAGAGCACAGGGAGAGAGGACATGGGTGAGGCGCCATCTTAGCCCTGCTCTGCTGGCAGCACGACAGCACCCTGCTGGCCCTCCAGGGGGCCCTGGGCCTCTACGATGGGCACACCCCACCCTACGCGGCCTGCCTTGGCTTCGAGTTCCGGAGGCACCTCGGGGACCTGGATGAAGACGTAGGGTGAGGAGGAGAGGCCCGGGGGGCAGGTGGGGCAGAGCTCTCAGGAGAAGGGGTGGATGGCAGGCAGCAGACGCAGCCCAGGCAGTGGCCTGGGCACCATCGGAGGTTGACATACCCAATAAGGGGTCCGTTCCTGCACGCAGGATGCTCTTTTCCAGATTTGAGCTCAGTGGCTGGGAGGTGAGAAGGGACCTGGACCCAGGTGCCACTGCCCCATCTCTCCCTGCAGGAATGTCACCGTCTCCCTCTTCTACCGCAACAATTCTGCCAGCTTGCCCCTGAGTCTCAGCCTTCCTGGGTGTCCAGCTTCCTGCCCACTGGGCCGCTTCCGCCAGCTGACCGCTCCGGCCCGGCCTCCAGCCCACGGGATGCCCTGCCACAGCTCCCAGGAGCTGACCAGCCCCACGGGTGAGGCCCTTGGTATTGGGTGGGCATAGGACGGGTCAAGTCCCGAGGCTCACCATCGCTCACGTTCTCCTTGCAGCCACTGTGGTGTCCCTGCTGGCTGGGGCTGTGGCCATGCTGGCGGCACTCAGCCTGGGGCTGGGCCTTCTGGCCTGGAAACCCGGCTGCCTGCGGGCCTGGGGGGACCCTGTGTGAGCTGCCAGACCACACCCCTCCCCCACTGCTGCCCCTGGATCCCAACATGTCTGCTCACCTGCTGCGCTGGCTCTGTGACTTACTGTGTGCGTGGGGAAGGTGGAGGGCGCCCAGCCTGGAAGCCGTCAGTGGTTCTGTGTGGGAGTGTGCACCTGTGTGTGCATGGGCTCATCCAGGCATGTGGTTCGTGTGTTTACAGCGGTGTGTTTCTGCACTTTAGTGGCCTGTTACCTGGTGGAGTGCCCGTGTATGGGTGTCTTTATGCATGTTGTCCTACATGCATGGCAGCATGTGGAGGACATGTTATGAGCATGTGTGATACATTAACAAGGTTGTGCCTGCTGGGTGAGCCCCTGTGGGTCACTGTTGAGACTCATGGCCCTAGAGACGACAGCACCCTTAGTCCTCTGCTCCTGAGTACAGAGCTGGGCCCTAAGTCTGCTCAGCACTGACCTTGGGGCGGACTCCAAGCAAGTGACTGACCTCTTTGTGCTCCCAGCTCACTTGGCAGAGCCCAGACTCATGCTTCTCAGACTGTGGCCTCTGAAATCAACCTCCCAGGACCAGCAGAGTATGTGTGGCTGGTACCGTGCTCTCGTGGCTGCCGTATAGCCACTTAGGTTAAACGAACTGTAAAATTCAGGTCCCAGTCATATTGGAAGCTAGCCCACAACTAACAGTAGAATGGCAGGCCATGGGCACTTGCTGGGGCCCAGGTGTGCGGCTTGCAAGCCAGATTGTAGGTTCCTGCCTTCAACCCCTCCACATGGCGGGGCAGGCCCTACCCTCCACACCACATGCCAGGTACCAGGCTCCCAAGTCTGGGGGTTTCTGGTGTGGCCTTGCCCCATGTGCGTGGCACCACTGAGCAAACATGTAAACACCCAGATTAGAGCACTGGGTGGGGGGCCTGTGAGCAGCAAGCACTTGGTGCCCATTAGGAGCGTAGAGTTGGAGGATCAGAGGGGTGTGTGTGGGGAAGGATTATGGCTGGAAGTCACTCTCAGCTACCAAGAATCCCGTCTTTCTGTGGGGTCCATAGTGTAGGTCCCCCCTGGACTGTGAGAGGAAAAGGGCCAGGGCCATCAGCCTGATCCAGGTCTGCCCACCTCCCAGCATTGTGCACAGGGGATCACGGGCCCCAAGACATACCACTCGCCAATGCCCCTGGAGAGGCAGGGGCCACAGGGCCTTAGAAGGGAAAGGCAGCCACATCCCAGAACACCCTCTGCACTTCCTGGTCCTGGGAGGAGACCCAGCTTCTTGCCGAGATCCAACCAAGTGCTTGCAGTCCCCCTGCTCTGCTGCCGAGTAGCTCCCACGGATGTGTGCACAGCCCTCTCCCCAGCAGACCACTATGACGGCTCATGGACAGCCCCCGCCCCCCACTGCTGTACAAGACCCCTGCCTGTGCCCTGGGATGGTTCTGGATTCGGCTTCGCCCAGAGGCTGTATCAAGCACCAGGCCACAGGTGGCAATGTGAGCTATTTTCAGTCCCGACCCCCCACCCCCACCCTCACCCAGCCTGCCAGGGCTGTCCGACCTCACAAATGCCTAACTCTTAGCCCTAACACCTTGAACTCAAACATGGGCCAGGGACCACACATGCACCAGAGGGAATGACTAGACAGGCCTGGCAGCCCCGTCCCCAGGTGAGCAACAGCAAGTCTACTTTCAAAGGGGAAGACATTGTAGCATCAAGTCTCAGGAAAAAAACCATGACAAGAGAAAAGTGTCCTTAAAACCAAGTGCTGTATATGCTTAAAGTAAAAACAATACATAGAAAAAATAATAATAACCTTAAGAAAAAGGGTACAAACTTCATGTTGTGGGCCGCGGGGTCTCCCCACTGAGCCTGTAGTGCTTTGGGGATCATGGGGCAGAGGGGTGGTGGGGCAGAGGGGTGGGTGGGGTGGGTGCCCACCCACGCCACCAGGGCTGAAGGGTAACAAGCCTGCAGGTCTCTAAGGAGCCACTGTTTATGTCCAGCCAGCCAGTGGCACCTATGGGGTAGCTAGGGACAAGGACACTTTCTTTTGGGTTCCTCAAAAACTATATGGGGTAGCCTGCTTACAGAAGGCTCCGGAGCAGGTGGGTAGCTGCTCAGTCCACCCTGGGACCACTTAAGGGCTTCGTTCGCCTCTGCCCTAGCTCCCCACTTTGTTGGCTGCCCTGGCATCTAGCTTTTTTCCTGGGCTCCTAGTCAGGGCGCACAGGGGGCTCCTCTCCACATGCCTGGTCCGAGTAGGGTGGGGGGGGCTGCTCCTCCCCCAGCACATAGGCTGGGTGGCCACGGCTGCGCTTGGCCTCTTTGATGTACAGCTCCAGGAGGACCTTGGTGGGCTGCTTGTCCACCCTCTCCTTGGGCACACCGTGGCTCAGCAGCCAGCCTAGGAGGTCCTTGCGTGTGGGGTTAGGCCCCAGCATGAGCTTGGCGCGGCCCGGCTGGCTGTGGCGCCAGAGCAGGCCGACGTCCGCGATGGTCTGGATCTCCATCACTGCCTCCAGCACCGTCATGCCCTTGACCAGCAGGCTGACCAGCGAGAGCCGCAGCTCTGAGGGGGCGGCAGTCAGCAGGCGGCGCTGCAGGCCCTGAGTGAAGGGCACATCTTCCGGCGGGGGCCGCGGCGTCTGCTCGGCGGCAGGTGGCGAGGCGGGCTCACGGTAGACCCAGTCTAGCATGCCCAGCTCGCGCACCAGCTGGATGCCCTCCTCCATGGTGGTCCAGGGCCGGAAGGGCAGCTCAGTGGCCTCGAAGTGCATGAAGGACTCCCAGCGCTGGCGCCAGGCCTGCAGCAGCCAGGTGAGCAGTGTCTGGCAGCCGCCTCGCAGGCCCTTGCAGTGATAGTTGAAGATGGCATCGCTGGTCAGGTCGCCCAGCAGCGCCAGCTCCCCAGAGTTCAGGGCCAGGGCCGAGCCACCCTGGTCATAAACCCGCAGGATCCAGGTGATCATGAGCTCGTTGGGGTTCTGCTTGAAGCGCCGGGAGATGGCCAGGAGCTCGGTGTACGTGTAGTAGCGGTCTCCCCGCCCCACCTGGGTGGGTGCCAGTGCTCTCTCTGCCATGGTCGCGGCTGCCCTGGGGGGAAGCCTGAGGGGTGGTGCCACAGAAGCTGCGGGCAAGGACAACGAGGCATCAGGTAGGGAAAACAGTTACAGCCCCTCAAAGACTCCCTAGAGCTGGGGCGCCTCAGACCCCTGGGTGTCAAAGGTCCCAGGGGGCACGGTGTCCTCATGGGAAGTCAGAGCCCAGTGCTGGACATCACAGGGGCCCCAGCACAGGATGTCTCCCTGCAATGCCCCATCCCGTCCTTCTAACGCCCCGTCACTCCTCCACACTCCCCAGCGTTACTGTGCAGATCCAATAAACCCAGTGCTTAGCATTCGCCTTTCCACTGCCACCAAAATTACATTCTAGAAGTGTAAACGAGGCAGCCCCTTCTGTTCTTACTGAGAGAAATGGCCGGGCCCTTCACCTCCTAGAGGAGCCGCCTGCAAGAAGGAGTGGGGGAGGGGAGATCAGTGGGGAACAGGGCAAGCACCCTTCCCAAAGCCAGAGTCCCTCAGACCCCCCAGGGTGTCAAAGGACCAGAGAGGCACCATGTCCTCAGGGGAAGTCAGAGTCCAGTGCTGGACATCACAGGTACCCCAAGGGGAGCCCCTTCTGTCCCTGATCAAGCGTCACCCCAGACATGTTTCTGATCTAATCCCAACCGCTCCTGCATCTACCTCCTTACACTCCCCCCCCTTGCCCACTGGTCCCCACACAGTGGAGGCCACATAATCTAGGCGTGTCATGCAGATTCAGGGGTTACAGGGGCGGGTGCTAATGACCTCCAGCCTGCCACCTCCCTGGTGACCCTCAGCACTGTTAGCTGGGGCCTCCACCTCGGCCAGGCAGAAAAGTCACGAAGGGCCCTCAGGGAGAAGTGGGGTTGAAACCAATTCCCTGGTTTTGCGGTCTCAGCTGCAGGGACGGGAACTGAGAGCACCCTATCACCCTACAGCACCCCAATAAGTGTGGAGGGGCAGAAGGTTCCTTCCCCGTCTCAAAAAGGAGAGAAATACAGGAAAATCAGCCTCTGTGTACTCCCAGCTCCTCAGCCTCGAGAGAGGGACAACCCGTGCCCAGTTTGCAGGGTTACTGAGGACTAGCTGAACTAGTGCTTAGCACAATCCGGCTCAGAGTAGGTGCCCAGCATTATCTTTTATCATCTACTAATCTTATTAACTATAAATTTATAACATTAAAAAGTGAACAATTATGGTGTTAATAAGAGGGTGCCTCTTCTGTTCTTACCAAGAGGGATGGTGGGGCTGTTTGCTCCTGGAGGAACCCCCTGCAGACAGGAAGGAATGGGGGAGAAGACGAGGTCAGTGGGTGAAGGGCCACCATGGTCCCCCACCCAACCCTCCCCAAAGCCAGGGCCCCTCAGACCCCTGGGTGTCAAAGGACCCAGGGGGCACCATGTCCTCAGGGGAGGTCAGAGCCCAGTGCTGGACATCACGGGGGCCACTGCCCGAGCTCCTCTCCTCACCCAGGTCCCAGAGCCACTGCCTACAGTCCTAAGGGGATGGCACAGACAAGAGCTCAAAGATCCAAGAGGCAACTACCATGGCCACCTTAGTGGCTTATCCTTGGGTGTCACCTGTGAATCACTTGCAGCAAGTGACCTAAGCCCCACCCTGAAAGTGAAATCATGTGACAGACAGGCTGGTGGCAGAATCCAGTGAGATGAAAGAGGCACCCCCTTAGCTCAGCATAGCTTCCAGCCTTGTTTACTCCTTGTCCTATTACCTGGGGAAGGGGGGGGGGCACCAGAGCCTTCTGTGAACCAGGGAACGGTTAGAGGCCCATCAGTGGGAACTGGGGAAGATCTGGTGTTAATCCTCAAAAGGACTTAAACACAGCAAGCACTCCCTGGTAAGAGTTACGGTTTACCAATCAGAAACCCTTTCAAGTAGAAATGTATTGCCCCAAAGACAAAGACACTATTCAAATTTACATTAAATTTAAAAACCTAGTTCCTAGTTGTGACTAGTCACACTTCAGGTAGTCTAGAGCCACACAGGGCCAGTGGCTACCTAACTGGGCAACATAGAATAGAGCGCTTCCATCTTGCCAGTAGTGGGATCAGGCTGCCTTAGAAATTAATAGATGGTCAATAACCCTTAGGTCTTCCCCAGCCTGTTGGGGACTTTCTGTACTCTTCTCACCACTCCCCACCCGTCCACTGGCACCTTCCCAGGAATCCCCTCAAAGGGCAATGAATGCGCGGAGCCCTGCAGAGGACACAAGGGGCAAAGAGCATCAGCCCCTCAAAAAGACAATTAAATGATCTGAAACCTGAGCTCACCAGGGAAGCAGCCTCTCCTCCCTAAAGGGCCAGTCAGCAAATGCTGAGAACATACTTTCTGTCCTTTCACCGGTGTTCTCTCCCCACTCCTAACATCCAAGGAACAGGGGAGAAACCCTCCTAGAGCTGAGAACACTTGCTGCTCTTTGGATAACATGTTTCCAGGTCCATTTCATGACTCAGGTCTTTGAAACACTTGCCAGATACATTGTGTCACTTTAACAACAGCTACTGTGTTGATGAAAGGGAGCTTTAGTAACTGTATCAGTTCAAGTGCATGTGATTCATGGGAAGCAGGCTTAGCACCGCTTACAGTGGACAGTGATAATGTCACAAGCCATTGTTTTTCTTCTGCTGAGTCTGAAAATGAGACTTCTGATTAGTCTCCCCACCCTCAACCCAAATATATGTATATTTCTTCCTTTTACAGCCTATGTTATTTCCTTTGACTCAGCCCTATCCTTTGAAGGCAGGACACATTGAGCCTCTTTCCCCCAACTGTGAGAGGACAGACTCATTTGCTCCTAGTGTATTGAGTCTGCTCTAAAGACACAGAAACTGAGGTTCAAGAGTACAACTGCTTGACTGACACCACAAACAGCAGACCTGGGATTTGTATGTAAAAACTGAGCCTGACTGTTGGCATATAAATTAGGTCCTGGGGGTATGTGATGTGAAGTCACCCCAAATGTGGGTGATTTTAGACATGGATGAGTCAGGGAATGGGAGCAAGGGTTCTTACCAAGATTGGGGTGGTGGGGGGTGGCCACTCAGCTTGAAGAGATACCTATAACACAGAAAGGGCTTGGTGAGAGTGGGCCAGGAAATAGTTTGGGAGTCCAGAGAACATTGAAATCAGGGCCCCTCAGACACTCAGGTGTCAAAGGTACTGGGGAGGCGCTGTGTCCTCAGGGATGATGGGGTACCAGTGCTGAACATCACAGGAGCCCCAGTCCCTCTGCCACCAGACCTCAAGGCCACAGAGACCCCACTAACAGCACTTCAAGAGGGGGAAACATCAAGGGTGACAATGGCATTATCCTTAAGTAGAAAATATTATTTTAGGGCCACAGTGATAACTACTTGTAATGAAATAGGACATTTACTTCCAAAACACTAAGCGCAAGTAACGCAGTGTGAAATGTTGCAGACCCGTTAGGTTTATGTGTACTCCCTGTGTCTGAAGATTTCAATAAAAAGTAAAATTAGCTTGCTGCCTGCAAGCTGGGCGTCTTGGCAGGGGCGTGGCATTGCTCAGGCGCCCGCGATGTCCGAGACCTTCAGGACCGATGAGACCAGAACTAACGTTTAATTTGGAGTGACTGTGCAGATGATTCCCGAAGGTGAACAAAGGCCTCGTTTCTCTCTTAAGACCTTTCCTACCTGCTTCTCAGAAACTAACCACTAATTCACGTCGAGACCCCACCCCCACTTTTCCTCCACAGTGACCCCTGGGGTCCTCTCTCCCTCAGAGTCTGTTCGAGGTCGCAAATAAAGGGGAGCCGCCTAGCATTTAAAAAAAAAAAGGTAGCGATGCCATAACGAAAACACGTGCAGCTAGCTAGCACCGGGTGGGAAAACCTGACAAGAACTCGATGTCACACGCATGTCCTTCCCCCACGCCCACCCACTAAGAAAGATGGACAAGATGGCGGAGGCCTGCAACGTGGGCGCAGAAATGGCGCAGCCAGCCTGCCGTGCAGACAAAGGAGGGCACGCGGGCGGCAAGCGTCCTTTCCCCAGTGAGCGCCCCCAAAGACCCACCACCCGCACCAGACACCATCGCCCGCCCTGCCCGGAACCCCCAGGCGTGCCTCTGCACGGCCATCACAAAGGCCGTGATCCTAACCACACGACAACGTGACCACCCCGCCGCAGCCCCAGGAACCTCATGACCCGCGTGCCCAGATCCCAGAGCCCCACCACGCAGACAAAATGAGGTCAAAGTCTAACAAGATTCTCACCCAACCCTCACTTTCTCCAAGGTGTGCGCAAGTTGCCGCGCGTCCCACTTTATAGCGCGCGCCGCTCGCGAGGCCCGCCCCATTGCCTGGTGGGCTCCGCCCTGAGGCATCTAGTATACGCGCCGATGCCGGAGACTCAGCTTTGGGGCTTGGATAAAGAACAGTGCCTGTTATCATTAGAATCTTCCCATATAAGTCATAAGACGTTGTCCTGGAGGCGAAAGAAAACAAACAAGGAAGTATCGCCGCCCATTGTTCTGCCATGAGCATCAGGCAATTTGGTGGATGGCCCCAGATGAGGGTCGTGGAGGAAGGACCCCGATCGAGGGCGGGGCCAGAAAGGGAAGCAACTGGACTTGCCAACGCTACAACTGTAGCTGAAGCGGGCGGGGCCGACCCAGCCGAGCTCCTAGCCGCAGAGTGGGAGGTGGAGACAGAGCTGAGATTGACAGGGGAGTTCTGGGAGAGCGGCCTCGTGGCGCAGAGTTAGAGGCTGAGCCTGTGTGGTGAGAGGCGAGACCTTAGCCTGGACGCCACCGGAAGGCTGGGCTCAGATTCTGGGAGAGGAGGGGCTAAGGTCCAGGATTCCCGAGTCCGAGAGGAGAAGGGCTGAAGAGTGGACTCCTAGGGCTTATTTAGGGAGGGTCTGATTCAGGGCACAGTTTTTGGTTTAGATTCTCGAAGACCTGGGGGCTTGGATTTTTGGTAGAGATGGAGATCTAAAGAGTGTATTTCGACAGTATTGTGAAACAAATTTTCAGCTCACCAGAGGTCGCCACTTTCAACACACACACACACACACACACACACCCCACACGTATTCCCTTGTGTGAATAGAACACATTTTGTGTAGCTGCTTTCCCTGGTCATTCGGGTTTTTTCTTCCTTTCTCCTTAGGAATCTCCTCCCATGATGTCTGTAGTCCGAAATGAAATGAAGAGACCAAACTCCTATCTTGAGAAAATTTCCTACCCTGTCCTCACGCAGAATAAAACAAAATCCCCACTGTGGCCACCTGGTGGGGAGTGATCTGACCCTCTCTGAGCTTGTCTCCCTCCTCTCTCTCCCTTGTCCAGGCTACAGGAGCAAACTGGTTTCCCTGATCTTCTTGGAACCTACCAAGGATATTTTTATCTTAGGACCTTTGCATTTGCTGGTCCATCTGCCTGGAACTCTTCCCCAATCTAACCTCATGGCTTGCTCCCTTTCTTCAGTCATGATTCTGCTCAGATGTCACCTCAGCATTGAATCCCACCCCTTTGCTCTTTGTAACTGACCCTCTTTCACTTCTTTCTCTTCATAACACGTATACCCTAACATACCTAACTCTTTGTTTGTGGTCATATTCCTAGCTGAAAAGTCAGTTCCATAAAAACAAGGATTTGTGTCCAGTTTGTTCACTGCTATAGATCCAGTGTCTGGCACATAGATACAGCTCAGTCTGTGTTAAAAATGAACAAATTTGAAAGCCATTTTTGTGGGAGACAAGAGGAACAGTTATTGTAGCAACACTTAAAGAGCCCATGCTATGAACCAGGTATAATGTTAAACTCTGCCTACATTGAAGTTTTATCATTATTCTCATTTTACAGTTGACACTGAGACCCACGTGGGCTCACCACCTTGCCACAGATCCCAGACCTAGTAAGTGATTGATCTTAGATTCAAAGCCTGATAGCTTAACCACTTTTGTGAGAGGGATAATAACGAGACTTCCAGGACAGAGACCAGCAGGGGGACCCAGGCAATGGTATATCTTTGTACTTGAGTTTCAACCCTACCCTATTCAGTAAGTGACTCTGTTAGCCCCAAACCATCTGATAAAGTCTGCTACATACAATAATAGCCTTTGAAATAAACACAATTTTAAAAATTAGGGAAAGAATGAGAATCTATAGGAAAAAAAGTTAAAAAGGAACAGTCTTCTGTTGGGAGATTTGGGGAGAAGAAAGAGGAGGTTGTGGCAGGTGAATTGTGTAGGGAGAATTTGCCTCAGGAGGGGCAAATTATTAGGGGCGTCTCAAAAGTAAAGGATAAAGCCCAAAGGGCTTGGGGGCAATCAACTATTTAATAAAAATTGATTGAGAACTGTCTGTATGCCAGGAACAATTGGCCCATCTTCTTTGCTGACCTTGTGCCTCAAGTCTCTTTCTCTTGAGTCCCCTACCCCTACCTCTATGCTTGAATCCCATCCTTCTACCCCAGAGGGCCCAAGGGATGGCCCCACAAAGGAATGGCAATGCCATGAAACACTTACAAGCTACTGAGCTTAAAGAATATTTAGAGCAAAAACATAGATTTAAAAATATGTATTAGTAATCTGAGTGGGAGGAGATTCAGAGGGTACTGAAAAAGGACAAGAATCTTGGCGGGTGTGGAGGCCAGAGAGCAGGGTTGTCAGGTGCTTGGCAGAGAGCTGTGGGCGCAGGCCAGAAGTGGGGTCCTTTTCATGTCCTAAGTCCAGATGGTGTGGTATGTCATCATGAACCAGAAATCAATGTAGTTCAGGTAAGAAAAGAAACCTGGGGGAGGAAGAAAGCAGAGGGGGTGAGAGGTAGAGTTCACCAATCCAACCTTGACCCCACCCTTCTACCCAAGCCCAATCACACCCCCCACCCTGTCCCCAAAGCCATCTGTAAACTGAAACTCAACCCCATTCTTTACACTGTCCCTAACCCATTTCCAAATCCAATCCCATCTCCAATTCCATCTCATCCCCTAGCCTGTCCCTAAGCCCTTCCCTAAACTTGAACCCAACGCCTTCGCCTACACTTTCTCCAATCCCCATCTTCACACCCAAACCTAACCCATCCCTGACACTGTCCTCAGTCCATTTCCTACCCCAAACCCAGCCGCATTCTCATCCTGAACTATTTCCCACCCTGTTGCCATCTGTATCCCTGAACCCATGCTCAAACCCATCCCCATTCCAGTCCAGACCACTCATGAGGAAGAAGAAGACGCCAGTCCATGCCATGTAGAAGCTGCACCCCAGCCTGTAGGTCATGCCTTCCTGCAAATAATGACTGGCCTGCATCAGGTAGAACAGGATACTCAATATCATGTTGGTCCCTGCATGAGTACAGGTGTTAGGAAGATGGGCAGTCGGTGTGTGAAGACCCCTGCCCTTGGTTTTGCAGTTGCCTTGCTCTCTTATTCATCATTTTCCCACTTTCTTTCACCTCCCAGCTCACAAGCAAGATAACAGGCTCCAACAACGTCATGGTCAATGACATTGGAAGTGTATTCTTGTTATTTGAGCAGGCAATGGCGGTGTCTAAAACCACAGGCTTTGGGGCCAACTGACTGGAGTTCTTGTCTTGCCTCTGCCTCCCACCTTAGGGCAGCCACTTCACCTCTCTGAGCCACATCGCCCTCATCTGTAAACTGATCATAATCACAAGAACTATCTCCTTGGCTATCAAGAGTTATTGAGATTAGCACATTTCCTGGAACGTGGTGGGCCCTCACAGATCAAGATGGACTGTTATCATCATACTGGCTCTTTAATTTGGGGCTTCTGAGGAAATGAATGGAGAACTTTGTCATTCTAGCTCCTTTGACTGTATTTTGAAATGACAGGAATAAAAGATAAGTTGTGAAAAGAAACGTCTTTTTTTTCTGGCAGTGGAATGAGTACTGGGTGATTTTTTTGTTATGTAATTGAAAAATAATATAGAAAGTGTTTTTCATTTAATTAAAAGGGGTAATGGGTGGAAATGACTTTCTTATAAAAATGTTCTATTTTAGATGACAAAAACCAAGGGTTTTTTCACCTTATGTATCTTATATTTAAACAATGGGGAAGAACTAATAGGTAAACTGGTCAAATAACACTGGCTAACAGCGAAATAGGAAGTGGAGTGGTCTCCCTTGGCTTTACTATCACTCTGCAAAAATGTCCTCTTGATGCAACTGAGAGTTCAGGTTAGTCACTACCAGAGAAGACAATATCCTTTATTTCTTAATTAAGTGTTCTCCACTGTCTTCTTTTCTGAAAAGTCTGACTTGGCATGCAAGTGGAAAACTAAAGCATTCTAATTGGAATATAAATGTTGAGTTACTTGGGCGGGAGAATGGAGATAAGGACATGTGTAATAGCCACCCTCGAGTACTGACATTTTCTAATTCAGTCCTCATGACATCTCCACATGGTAGGAAATTTTATCCCCACCCTACAGATGAGAAAACTGTGGTTCAGAGAGATTAAGTAACTTGAACAAAATCACAGAGCAGGTGGTGGTGGTGGTGGGGAGGGTAGACAGGATTTGTATGGGGCTGGAACTGGAAATGGAGTTGGATACTAGGTAGAGGTTGAAGTTGGAGTGGTAAGGATGGAGGCTGAAGTGGAGGCTGGTGTTGGTTTGCGGTTAAGGATATGGATGGGTCGGATATTGGTAAAAGAATGGAGATGGGAATGGGTTAGGCTGAGATTGAGAGTGAAGTTTGCAGGTGATAGGGATGAGGTTGCAGTTAGGTGGTAAGCTTTGTAAAGGGGTTGGGGATGGCTTGGATGTTGGAGAGAGGATTGAATTGGAATAGAGTTGGAGACAGGCATGGACTTCGTGGAAGGAGAGGTGGATGCATTTGAAATTTGATGGTGATGGAGATGGGAGGGAAAATGGGGGCCGGCATTGGGGCTGAAGATGGGGTTAGGTTATTAGGATGGGTTGGGGGGTAGGATTTGGATTGGAGCTGGAGGTGAGGATAGGGATAGGGTTGGGTGTCATGGTAGGCACTGTGCAAAGTACACCTCATCTCAGTGTCCCTACAGGAAGGGTCTCAGTGCCATGCCTGTTAGGATGCTGATGATGACATTGGAGAAGAGCAGAATGGGCAAGCTGGAGCTGGCGAAGAGGGGGATGCCTATGTGCATGAAGCAGAGGCATAAGCCGGTGAGGCTGGCAAAGATGAAGAAGGCCCAGGCAAAGTCCAACAAGTCTGGGGAAGGAAGGGAATCAGGAACACCAGGATGAATATCAGGTAGGTACGGATAAGCACAAGGCAGTGAGGAGGGTCCTGGGGCAGTGAGGGCCATCCTGGGGAAGGGAGGGTGATCCAGAGGTCATGAAAACCATTGCAGAGAAAGGAGGACAAACCCAGGGCGGTGAGGATCATCCCAGGGAAGGCCAAAAGGGGCCCCTGGGATGGAAGAGAAATGAGCTCCAGGAATGGTGAGTCTAGGGCAGGCCTTACAAGCGTTGTAGTCTTGCTCATGCAGGCAGAAGATGTCATGGCAGCGCTCAAAGAAGATGGTGTTGATGGGGATGGTGAGGGGGTCAGCCGGGTCCCCAGGAGGTGTCAGTGGCACCCGGAAGTGGATCCAGGGCTGGCGTACAGAGATGAGACCCATGATCACCATACCAGCTAGGGTCAGCCCTAGACTCAGCTGGTAGCTGGCCAGCCTGGCCTTATTCACCATCCACTGGTTCACGGACAGCTGCGTAGGTCTGCGTCGATGCTTCTCCTCAAACCTGCAGCAGAGTGCCCACCGCCAGTGTTAGCACTGAATCCAGCCACCCAACCCACCCATCCCAGGTCCAGCTGCCAGACCCTGTGCCACCTTTAGATTCTATCTTCCATATGTCCATCCTCCATGCTTTGTATTCCCCCACCCCCCAGGTCCTGCCTCTAGGACATATCCACCCAGGTTCAGCCTCCAGGCTCCTTTGCCTCCAGATCTAGCTTCCAGGCCCTGCCACCCCCAAATTCAGTCTCTAGATTGAGTCACAGGTCCAGCCTCTCTGCCATGCTTCACCCAGGGCCAGTCTTCAGGTCCAGCTTCCAAACCATGCCACACCTAAGTCCAACCTCCAGCCATGTTTCTGATCCCTGACCTTTGATTGCTGTCCCACCCCCTTCCCCCAAATTCTAACCCAGAACTTTTGCCTGAAGCTCTGCCTCTTACCTGCCAACACTGCTTATCAAGCTGTTTGCTGGTGTTCTGTAGATGGTGCTTTCTAGAGTATTTTTGCTGAGCTTGCTGCTGGACAATGAGACTTTGGAATTCTCCTGGGGGGTCCATGAAATTGATTCAATGCTTTCAATACTGGCCTCAGGACTGTGAGTAATTGAAGGGGGGACATCAACTTTGTCCTGGGTTGGTGACTTAGAGCTTTGAAAACTTGAGTGGGACCTCCAGGTGGTTGGCAGGCTGTCTTGGAGACTGACTTCACTAGTATAGGAAAGTGATTCTATTTTTGTCAAAGGCGTGTGGGTAACTACCCAAGGTCTTTGGACACTGATGTGGTGAGTTTGGAAACCTGGTGGAACATTTTGGGTATCGACATTGGAACTGTAGGTAACTGATGGCGTCTCTTTGATACTGACTCGACGACTTTGGCTAATGGATGGTGTCTCCTGGATACTTACTTGGTGACTGTTACTAATGGATGATGGCTCTTGGACACTAGCTCGGCGACTGTGGGTGTAGGGTATAGGTTCTTGGATGCTGACCCGGCGAGTGTGGATAGAGGGTCGAGGCTCTTGGATGCTGACCCTGCGAGTGTGACTAATGGGTGGAGGCTCTTGGATACTGACCCTGCGAGTGTGACTAATGGGTGGAGGTTCTTGGGCGCTGACCCGGCGAGTGTGGAGAATGGATGTAGGGTCTTGGGTGCTGTCCCGGTGAGTGTGGATAATGGGTGGAGGCTTTTGAGTCTCATCTTGGG
The DNA here is from genome assembly GCA_037038555.1 of Rhynchonycteris naso. Classification (NCBI taxonomy): domain Eukaryota; kingdom Metazoa; phylum Chordata; class Mammalia; order Chiroptera; family Emballonuridae; genus Rhynchonycteris; species Rhynchonycteris naso. The sequence continues at coordinate 247,087,201 of CM072997.1, read as the reverse complement.
TACTGTTGTTGGGAGCTTCTGGAGGATCTGTCTGGTTGCTCTGTTGGCCAGATTGGTACGTCTGGGACATGTGGAGGTACCGGGCAAGTCCCTTGATGCACTCAGCAGCCTACCAACTGCCTCAGCCTTTCTCTCTAGCACCTCTATGACCACCTGGAAGTCCGTTGCTCTCTCTCCGGGGTTCAGACTCTGTCTTGTTGGGTTTGGATCTCTTTGTCCTTTCTTTAGTGTTTCTTGGTCGCCCCTACTGTTCACAGGCAGGTCTCAGGACTTCAGTCTGGCCTGCAGCTGGGTGCGGGGGGAGGTTCCATGACAGTTGGAGGGGTTCCAGGAAGTTGGGGCATTGGCCATGGACACATACCCCTCACTAGACCTGTGTGAGTGACACGGGGCTGAGTCTGGGTCTGGGTGTGGGTCTGGGTGTGTTCAATGTGGGGTTTGGACAGGGTCAAAATTGGATCAAGAAGAAGTGACAGCTGGTTTAGAGAGGTGTCAGGATAGGGCAGGGGGGGAGTGGGATGTAGGGAGCAATTGCAGGGTGGAGACAAGAGGGTTAAAGAGAGACCAGAGCGGGGTCAGGACTAGGTAGGGCCGAGTCACCAGCATCTCTGAGATCAGTTCTTACAGTTTCCGGAGGGCCTGGGATCTGATTTTACAATTCCCTCTTCCTAGTCCCACTCCCTACCTCACAGCCTTTCCAGGGCCCTCTCTGAACCCATGTTTCCCCTTTACTTATTAACATCTCAGTTTCCATGTCTCTCCTAGCTCCCGCTCTTTCTCTGTTTGTCTTTCTTCACCTTTCCCCGAAGCCTCATGGACCCAAAGAAGGTTGGGCTGCTTTTTGCCCTCAAAGACCTATAATTCACAACCTTAGAAGGGCTGGAGAGAGGCCCACAGGGGTGCAGGCACCCTAACGCGCCTGTTCAGCATTTCCTGCCAGGAGTGAGGACTTGGAAACTGCTGTTTCTGTCATCTTTTCCTTTGGCTTTCGTGATGGCCTTTTGAAAAACAAGCAAAGTTGCAAGCAAGCAAGCAAGCAAGCAAGCAAACAAACAAAATCCAACCCCTTCCCCGCCAACCTTTGTATCTTTAATTACATGAATATTTTACTACTCTATGCCTCTGGTTCTTCATCTGTCCACAGAGATGGTGATACTTCAGAGGGTTTGTCAGAAGGATGACATGGGTTAACAGCATGCTAAAGCACATAGAACCCATTGTGATAAAAACCTGCTGAAGTGTTACTCTTTGTGGACATTGGTTTTGATTCTAAAAGGTTTTTTTCTTCATCCCCTAAACTCCTTCCTGGGTTCCACATACCCAACTTCCTCTGAAACCCACATTAAGATGTACCATAGAAGAAGAGAAGGAACTTGCTGTTACTGGGAACCATTAAGGCACCCTCCTGTTCATTTATGCACACATTCATTCACTACACCTTTTCACTTAAAAATAGCAAAGGCTGTGTACCAGGTGATGGGGTGCAGCAGGGAGCACAAGAGACTTGTCCTCTACCTTCATAGAGGTCTGGCGGGGAAGACTGGGAGGGGACAAAGAATGTTAATGAAATAATGAATGGCGAGTACGTGAAGAATTGCACATTGTAGTACAGGAGCATTTATTTAATGAGCCTCTTGACCAAGAACTGAGGCTGGGGGTGGGGTAGGGTGTCAGGAAAGGGGATGTGAAAGAACTGACATTGGAGGTGAGGGTGATCAGGGCAGTCTGGGCGAAGGTGGAAGGAGAATGCCCCAGGGAGAAGTGGAGGCACCAAGGTAGGTAAACCCTTGGTGTGTGGAAGGGACCTGGTAAAGTCTAATATGGCTGGAGATAAGTGAGCAGCGGACAGGTTGACAGGAGCACAGAGGCTTAGCGAATATGGTGTGCACCCCCCTGTGTTCATTCTTCTGACACCACGGGTCTTGGCCTCATGAACACACTTTGGGACCTGTGTCAGCGGCGTGTGTATCCTGGGTTGGGGTTTATGATGGCAAAGGAGAGGATGGGATGAGGTTGAGGGTGGGATGATTCTAGGATTTGTGGACCAGGGAATGGAGTGGGGGCTGAGCTTGGAATGGGGTTGTGGGAAGGGGTGACTTGGGCATGACCATCGGAGAGGAGGGTGGGGTTGTGTTTGGGGTTGAGGATACAGAATACGGTGGACAGCAGGGGGAGTGGTGTTGCAGACAAAGTTAAAACAGGATGAGGCAGGGACAGCGATGGAGATGAGGCTGGGATCAGGGTTTGGGTGGAAGGGGATTGAGAGTGGGGTACAAGGTAAGGATTGGGTAGGGATGGAGATGTGGCTGTGGTCAGGGATGGGCACTAGCATGCAGCACAGGGGTGCAGGCAGATCTGGATCCCCAGAACTCTACTCTTTCCCAGCGAACCTGAACTATTCCTGGGACGAGGACAGAAAGTTCATCCTGCGGGGCTGGTCCTTTGTCTTCAGCATCCTCGCGGCCCTGATGTTGCTCAGCTTGATGGATGGGCGAATGGCCTACCTGCAGGGCTCCTATACGGGCTACCTGGGCATTTGGATCGACTGCACGAAGCACCAGTGCGCCAAGCTGGGCCAAGTCACTGGTCAGTCGGGTCTTGGGCAGGTTGTGGAGCACGCTGGAGGGCGGGTGGGTCTTTGGAGGTGATCAGGGGCAGGAATCTTTAGGTGGACTTCAGGGGAAATCTTTACAATTTTGAGAAAGGGCCTCTGGAGATTTTCTTATGTGCTTGTGAGGGGGGGTCTCCTGGAGTTTTTTTTTGGCTTATAAGCAATGGTGGGATTCAACTAATTTACCAACTGGTTCTCTGCCCTAATGACCATTTTAAGTATAAAAAAAATATACCAAAAGTTAGTTTATTATTTCATGTATTTCATAAAACTTAAATAAGAACAATAAAAGAGGTACACAAAACTAGGTTATGTTATAAGAAAGAGTGTTAAAATATTAATAAAAATATTAAATAATACCTGACAAAAAATCAATAAACCAACTGTTTTTAAATATATTTTCATATTGCTTCTTGATTGGCATCCTCCCTTATAATTTTTTTCACCTCTGGACGAAATGAACATTACTACAGGTGCTTAGAATACACTGTTGTGCAGATGAACGTTACACAAGAGCAAGGAATGTAAATTTGTGATTTCCACATTGGGCGGCTTCCTGGGCACCCACCTCAGAGAGAACCCTGATTACAAGTGCCATTTTAACAACCAGTTTGTGGAACTCAACCAAAAAAGTGGGTATTGGTTCTGCCAAACTGGTACAAATCGGCTGAATCCCACCACTGCTTATAGGTAAACAGGGCTGTCACACGCACTGGAAGGAGAGCATTACACTTGACCCAAAACCAGCCATTAGATGGCTAAAAACATCATCATTTTCTCTCTCTTTCACTTAAAATGTGTTTTCCAAAAAAGATAACAAGAGGCTTTCATCTCCAGAAACATTTGCCTCCTTGTTGGTCTCTGCACACATTCATTGCTTTGGAGCATTGTGGCTGGAGGCTAGGGTCACAGTACCTGGACTCAAAGCCTGGCTCCACCACCTGGTTGCTGGGTCATCGGGGCACATTTCTTTACCTCTCTGTGCCTCAGTTTCCTCATTTCTACAAAGGCAGTCTTAGCAATACCAATCTGTAGGCTGTTTACATACCAGTTGAAACTGGCACATAGCCCTGGCCAGATAGCTTCAGTTGGTTGGAGAATTGTCCCAATGCACCAAGGTTGTGGGCTTGATCCCTGGTCACGGCATGTATAAGAAGCAACCAATGAATGTGTAAGTAAGTGGAACAACAATTTGATATTTCTCTCAAATACAAAAACGTTCCCCTGAAGCCCTGGCTGGGCCATACAGGTACCCCAGACAAAGTGTGGTGGGCAGAGCAATGCAATGAAATGATTGGCTTATCACTGGAGCTGGGAGCGGAGGGTGGGGAGAGGGCAGGCAGGAGGCAAAATACATGGTGGGGAGGGAGGTCGTAAACGTCCACTCTTTATTTTTATTATTGTTTTATTTTTCTGAAGTGAGAAGCGAGGAGGCAGACTCCCACATGCGCCTGACAGGGACTCACCCAGCATGCCCACCAGGGGGCGATGCTCTGCCCATCTGGGGCGTTGCTCGGTTGCAACCAGAGTCATTCTTAGCCCCTGGGCCGACTTTGCTCCAATGGAGCCTTGGCTGCGGGAGGGGAAGAGAGAGATGGAGAGAAAAGAGAGGGGGAAGGGTGGAGAAGCAGATGGGTGCTTCTCCTGTGTGCCCTGGCTGGGAATCGAACCTGGGACTTCCACATGCCAGTCTGACGCTCTACCACTGAGCTACCCGACCAGGGCCAACATCTACTCTTTCTGACCCAACCACAGAATGCGCTGGTCTCTGGGATGACAACAACCAGTGTCACCAGAGTTCTCCTTCTCTTGTCTGCTTTCCTTTTTCTGCCTTACTCTCTCAGGCCTTTCATCCCCAGGAGGCTGGGATTGAGGATAAAGCAGCTCCAGGCTCATACTCCTATTGACTAGAGGATAGCGAGGTGTCCCTGACAACCTGTTAGAGAACGTCCCAACGGTATACAGATGATGTATTATAGAACTGTACACCTGAAACCTATATAATTTTATTAACAATAAAAAGTATTTGTTGATGTGAAAAAAGAGAAAATGTCTCAGGGCAGAGTTTTGATCACATACCCGTGTTTGGGCCCGTCACCCTGGTCTGGGTCACGGAACATTGTGATTAGCTCAACCAGAGTCATGTGATTATCCTTCTGTGGTCCCAAAGCACAAGGTAGGTCATGAGAAGCCATCCACCAGGATTCTGTGGTTGGTCCAGAGATCACTACTGCTATTCTATATATAGGTTTAACCTTTTTCTTGCTGGTTATGTATCAGAGATGTGCAGTTTGCTTGAAGCAAAGCAGATGGAGTCTTAGCTCATTTCACTAAAACAGTTTAGTATTGTTCAAAAGCAGGCACAGTAGAAGGGAGCTAAGAGAAGGAGATGAAATTCTCAGAAGGAGCTGAAACTCTTGTCAGACTGCAGTGTGACTTGGATAAGTATGAGTTCTAAAGTGAGTGTGGCCTGACTGGTGGTGGTGTAGTGGATTGAGAAACCCAGTTTGAAACTCTGAGGTCACTGGCTAGAGTGTAGGCTTATGGTTTAAGCATGGGCTTCCCAGCTTGAGTGCAGGGTCACTGGTTTGAGGGTGGGATCCTGGACATGATTCTAAGGTCACCAGCTAGAACCCAAAGGTCACTGGCTTGAAGCCCAAGGTTGCTGGCTTGAGTGTCCCCCCCCCCGTCAAGGCACATATGAGAAGCAATCAGTGAACAACTAAAGTGAAGCAACTATGAATTGATGCTTCTCATTTCTCTCCTTTCTTTCTCTAAAAAAAAAAAGATAATAAGGTGGTGTGATGATGTCTTTCAGGTACATTGATTTTAGAGTATTTTTAAGTTTTTCTTTTGTATACATCTGTGTGTGTGCTCTGGGGAATGTGTGTGAGGGTTCTGGGGCATGAATGGTGGTGACACTGAGGGGGGGTTCTGGGGGTGTGACAGCCGTCACTAGGAGACCTAAGGGTGTGAGGGGGAGAAAAGTGGAGTGATTCTAGAGATGACTAAAGTGACTACAGTGTCTTGGATGATTTTGAAGGTGCTTTTGGGTGTGTCTGGGAGTGATGTTGAAGATATTAATATAAGTTGCTCTGGCACATTTTTTGGAAGCATGAGTAGGATGACTTTAGGGGTGTCTGTGGGGGTGACTCTAAAAATTATTGAGATGATTCTGTGGAGTGACCTTGAGAATGTGAGTGGGGTGACTCTGGGGCCATCGGTGGGATGACCTTGATGGTATGGGTAGTTGATTATGAGGGTGTCTGGGGGTTGATCTTGGGGTAAATGGGGGTGATTTGGGATTACTTTGAAGGTGTGAGTGGGGATGACTTTGAGTTGACAGGTGACTTTGTGAGTGAGAGTGGAAGTCATTTTGGGGTTTCTAGAAGGTAACTTTGGCAACGGGAGTGGAAATGACTTTGAGGTTGTCTACAGTCAACCTTTGGGGGGCCCCTTTAGGGGGCTGTTCATTGGTGTCAGTGGGGGTGAGTCTGGAAGTTGACCTTGAAGAGCATCTGAGAATGATTCTGGGACAATCCTCTTCCCAGTTCTCATCCACATGAGCATGGGCTTCATGATGCTGGCCCTGATGCTGTGTGTCATCTTTCTCCCCACCATGGGCCTCTCCTTCCGACCAGTCTTTCACCGCCTTAACAAGATTGACTTTGTCTTCAGTCTCCTCAGCTTCACCATTGGTAAGTGTTGGCTTGGGGGAAGGGGTGCCCTCCCCACCCTGGCACCACCTGTCTCCCAGACTTTCTTTCTTGCTTTAGGAAAGTGTAACTCAGAGTTTCTTTCCTGCTGTCACCTGGGTCTCTCTTTGAAAGTTTCTCGGAATCTCTGCCCAACTCTCATAGCTCTCCTTTCTCTTTCTCAGTTGGGATATCTTCTGGGCTTCTCTATTGGTCGTGTGTGCGAGTATGCAAGCGCGCGCGCGTATGTGTTTGTCTCCTTGAGGGAGGTTGTCTTGTCTTCCTTCTCTTTCTGGGGGTTGCCTGCTGGGTCCCTGGCTAGCCTTGTGTCCATCTCTGGCCCCACCCAAGTGCAGCGCTCCTAATTATCCTCAGCGTGACGCTCTTTGTAGTCCACTGCGAGGCTCTGAAACCCAGGCCACAGGTAACCTATCTGATGACCACCTACCTATGCTGGGGCAGCGGCGCCGTGATGCTGTGGACCGGTGAGGGCGGGGCCGTGGGAATAAGGGGAGGGGACTCGGCAGGGTAGGGGTGGAGCCCGGGTAGAACCCTAGGTAGGGCCTCGGGCCGAATGTGGGCGGACCTAAGGGGAGGTCGGCCTAGAGGAACCCGCCAGGGCCTAAGGTAGGGCTCAGAGTCCAATGGCCCACCGAGTCCCTTCCCCAGGATTCCTGAACTTATTAAACCACATGGGCATGTGGAGCGATGGGTCGACTAGCTTGGATCGGCGGGTGAGCTATCGCCGGTGGTCCACGCGGCAAAACTCCATGAAGCAGAGCTCCAGATCGTCAGACACAGACCCCAAATCAATCCTGGCCCAGTCCAATCCCCCCCCTCCTCAGGGGACCTCCCTCTAACGCCTCTCTCAGCCGTCGTTTCTCAGGACACGGACTGATAACTGCGGGCAGGTGTTCATCGTGGCCACTCGCCTGAGATCAGACCTCCGTTGGGGCCCCACCCCCTAAGGACATGCCAGGCCCTTCGAGGACTGTTGACTAAGCCCGGTACTTCGAGCTGGGGCCCACGTTCTGCAAAACGCAGCCCGCGCGAGGTGGCCAGTGGGTGTGGCCCTGCCCCCGTCCTAGCTAGGTCCCGCCCCTTGGTGTCCCGCCTTCTCAAGCCACGCCCCGAAGCAGCGCTTCTAGGTCAGAACTCCTCCCCCTTCGAGGGCCAGCTCGGCTTCTAGTTGTCTAGTCTTGCCCCGCCTCCCCGGCGGACACAACCCTCCCCCGCGTTTGGTGTTGTCCTTCCCCTTGGAAGGCGTGGCTTGCAGTAGCATCCCTCTGACCTCTTCCAGGTTTTCCCGCCGCAATAAATGTGGGCTCCACCCAGCCTCTCAGAGTTCGACGGCCCCCCCCCCCCCATTGCGTCCTTTCCCTGCATGGCCTGTTTGTTTACACCTGTTACTGCCCAGTCCCTTACCCCAGTCCGTTACCGCGGCGGAACCCGGAGAGCTGGGGAGGCACCAGCCCGGCTGCGGTGGGCCCCGGGCTACCAGTCGCTCAGCGTCTGGGAGGCCAGATAACACCAGAATTTGATGCATATACGGTTTTAATGGGGGTCAGGAACAGGGCTGAGGCGTTCAGGGGTTGGCTGCCATGGTCTCCTTGATCCAGCCCAGAAGGGGCATGAGTTTGGCGAAGACACCGGGCTTTTTGGGTCGGCCACACGGGGTGTGGCCCCATGACGTGATTGCTTGCAATACACCGTCGCAGATCAGCGGGCCCCCTGAGTCACCCTACAGAACAAGGGCGCAAAGGGCAGAGGATGAGGTCAGCGAGATTCCTTGGGGTTCCGCTTGCAGACCTGTATCCAGCTATGGGAAAGGACACAATTGTCTCCGGAGTCCACTCCCAGAAGAAGGTGGGTGGGATTCCAACAGAGGGGACAGTGGATCTAGTTCTAGCCAGTGGGGATGGGACATCAGGGTCCAGTTTCTGTGCACGGTGTAGGGGAGGTCTGGGCCAGGGGGACAGGCCCTGCAGAAAGGTCAGCAGGCAGGAGGAGTGGGATCAGTCCATAGGACTGTCCCACTTTGGGGCTGATCTCGGATGTCATCTCTCCCAAGTGTCTTTCTCTGACTGACTGGGAGGAAGGGGTGAAATCTGAGGCAAGATTCACCTGGAGGTGAAGAGGGAGATGCAGGCCACACCTGGATGGGGGTGTGGAAAGGAAAGGGGGCAGGAGGGAGGAGCTGAGGCGCCAGGCGGGGTGTCACATCTGGGCAGATGTGGGGACAGATGTCTGGGTAGCTCCCAACCCCAGCCTAGAATCTGAGTTTCCTCCCCTAGCACTCTGAAGCCCAGGGGGGAAAAGGCTGGCTCACCGCGCAGGTATCCTTGCCACCCTCCAGGTATCCGGCACACAGCATGACATCTGACACCACCTGGGGGTGCGCTTTTTCACACTCCTGGTTGGGCAGGATTTTGAGGTCCACGCACTGGAGAGCTTCTGGGAACTTGACTACAGGCCAAGGAGAAACAGGGCTGCAGCGGATGCCACTGAGCCGAAGTCCACCCTCAGACCCTGGAGTCCAGGTCCCCCTCCTCCCTACACCCAGGTGTCTTGGCTTCAGACTGGCATACAGTTATATGGTTTGATGCTGCCCCAGCCAGAAGCATAGCAGATGCTCCCCATTTGGGGTTCCTGGGTGGGCAGATCCAGGACCTTCACAGCCTCTGTGATCTCTGCGGGCTCTTCCAGGTGGAGCAGCATGATGTCGTAGCTGTAGTCTTCTCCTGGATAGGTGGTGTGGTTCTGCAGGACGCTCAGGTTGTATTGAGGGTGTGGGAAGCTCTCTCTGACCTGAACGTACTGCGCTGTCTCTTCTTGCTCATACAGGTTGTGACGCCCCAGCCAGAGCTGGTAATTGCTGGGGAGAGAAGGGATGGAATGGAATAAGAAAAGAGGAGGGGAAAAGGGAGACGGCCTAGGCAGCGTGGGGGCGGGTCCCAAAAGAAAGGAGGAGAAACAAGGAGAGCCACGGAGAGAGGCACAAGAGTCAGAATCTTGCAGAGATGGGACCATGAGAAAACAAAGGGATGTGACGATCTGAAAGGCTGATTCGGGCACGGAGAGGCAGGGAGCGAAGAAGAGAGCTTAACAACGTGCAGGGAATCAGACAGACAGAGGGAGAACCGGGAGAAGAAGGGAGCAGAAAGGCGGCAGAGGGAGGAAGAGACAGAGACAGTGAGAAACAGACAAGTGGAAGCATAGGAGACTAGGGGTGACAGAGCGGGAGCGGCGAAAAGGGGTGAGGCCAGCAGGGGGCGGGGAAGGCGGGGGTGGGGTGGGGCGGGAGCGGGGAGGGGTTGCCACCAGCTCCGCTGCTGCTGCGGTTTCGACTGTGGGGCAGGTTCCCCAGCAAGCAGGTGGTCTGGCCCCCCGCCCAAGGTCGGCGTCCCCTTTCCCTCCCCACATTCTTCCCTTCCTTTTCTTCTCACTTCTTCCTCCTTCCTCCATGGCCCTCACCCAGATCCAGCTGAAAGCAGCCCTTCCCTGTGTGCCTTTGGAGTGGATGGATCGTCTTAGAGGGTGGGGCTGGGTAGTGTGAGAAGCCCCTCCCAACACACACACAAATATTGGGGACAACCCTCCCTTTTCTCTGGGGATCCCCTTTAGTCCCATCCTGGAGGGTGCACAGGAGTGATGGGGGAGAAGCAGAGAAGCAAAGACCTAGGGAGAGAGACAGAGCAGAGAGCTCGAGGGTGTGACAAACAGTGACAGAGGCGCCAGCAGAGAGACCCAGAGATGGACAGAGACAAGGAGAGACACAAAGACACGGAGATAGAAGAGAGAGGGACAGACAGACAAAAATCACAATTATGGAGAGATACACAACAGAAGCCAGTTTCCAAGAGACAGAGGAGAGGGGAAGACAGAGATGGGAGAGACAGAGACAGACTCAGCAGTCATGGGTGGGCTTCCCTGGGGGTCACCCTGTCCCAGCCCTGTCTCTCTCCTGTGACCCTGGACCACAACCTTCCCTTTCTGCTGTAGGTCCCCCGGCCTCCCCTGAGGTTATCCCAGTCTGGTGGGAGCGCAGACACCCCGTGCCCAGGCCCCAGCCCCTACTCACTCGTTTATGCAGTGGGCAGCTGTGAGCACCCAGCGCGGGTGCACCAGGACACCCCCGCACATGAAGGTGTTAAAATGGTACAGTGCTGCCTGCCAGGGATGGGAATTCTTCTCACACTCCCAGCCTCCTATGATCCGGGACTGGATGGGGGGCGCAGCGCCTGTGGAGGGGGCGCTGAGTCAGGGCAGGGGGAGGGGGCTGTACTAGGAGAGAGGCTGTGCTATGGACATCGAGAGGCACGTGGGCAGAGGACCCAGGTCTGAGGACACGGGAAAAGGGTGTTTGAGAGGCCCCAGGCTTCTGAAGACTCTGAGACTGTGCGTTGGTGGCAGGTCCTGGGTGGGGAGCCTATATGGAGGGCAGAGCTGACTGACCCCAGGGGTCGGCGTAGGAGACAACAGGGCAGCATCTGGAACCAACACTGGTTTGGGGGTTGGGCTTTAGGGGGAATTTGGAGGTCTTGGACCGGGGGACAAGAGGCTGTGGGTTCTGAGAGGGGAAACCAAGGTTAAGAGAGCAGATTAGAGGCTGGGGAGAAAGGATTTGGAGGGTTAAGAGGTTTCCAGGCTGACGGAAATAAGGTTTTCAGAGGGCTGAGTTTTTAGGGTTAGCTTTTCTGAGGTTTTGGAAAGGATGTGGATTTGGGGAATCAGGTCTGAGAGGCCAAGAAGAACATATGGGAGATGTGGGGGTGATTGGGGTTCCTGGCTGGGGCTGGAGGAGTTGGGAAAATTTGGGGTTCCAGGCCAAAGAGTGAAAAAAAAGAGTCAGGCTGGGAGAGGGGTCTTTGGGGCCTGGAGTCCTGATAAGCAGAGCTGGCATTCTATTGTTAGAGGTGGGGGCCCTGGGACAAGGTTAAGGTCGGAACTGGGAGGAGGCTCAAAAGGAAAGAGAGCTGGGGATAGTCATTCTGAGATCAGGTGATTCTACAGAGATGGGGGTCACAGTCTGAGGGTCCTGGAAGATTTGGAGTCCCTTGGGAACAAAGCCAGGACAGGAATGGAGAAAGGCCTACCAGGGGCCAAGCGGCTGTGGGAAGACAGGGAGGACCCATGTGAGGTGGGGTTTTGAATCCCATGTAGGGCTACTTGGGGGAGGTAGGGCAGGACAGCTGGGCTGGGAAGGTATCTGGGATCCCGGGGAAGGGGTTTGTCCTGGAAAACGAGGGCCTGTACAGCAGGGAGTGAGTGGAGAGGGCTGGAGCTTGGGGAAGGGTGTAAATTCTGCTAGGAAAGAAACGTGTGGTTAGGGGTTCTGGTTGTTCTTCCCAGAGGAGAAGCCTGGCATCACTGGGTGGAGGTCCTAGGGCAAAGCGCCAGGGAAGAAAGAGACATTCACAGAACCCACATTACAGAATGGGGTGCCCACCTGGTTATGGACCAGAAAGTTAGTTTTGAAAGAAACGAGTGTCTGCAGGAATTTGGGGGATCCTGACAAGGTTTGCAAGACCAGATGTCAGGGACTGGAGATGGAGTCACAGTTGAGAGGTGACAGCTGGATGGGAAAAGTCTCCAGGGAGTGGCAGGATCTGGGGATCCAAGAGCCAGACCATTGGGGTGTAGAGATCTGGGGGGAACTAAGAGGGGGTGATGAAGGGCCCAGGGTCTGACGGGATTGGAGGGATCCTTGGAAGAGTTGGAGCCCCCCAAAGAGGAAGACCAAAATGGCCCAGAATGCCCTGTTGTTAAAAGGACTGGGAGGAGGATCTGAGTGGGGAAGAGTAGAAAGTTCTGAGGGTTGCTGGGAGGGAGAAGAGCCTGGTGTAGGAGCGAGGACTATGGGAAAGGTAAGAAGGAGGAAGGGCTGGGGTAGGATTTGGGGGTAGGAATGGGAGAGATAGGGAAGAGCCTGGTGTCCTGGTCTGGCATACACTGTGGGTTGGAGGGGTACAGGTTGGGGTGCTCGGCAGGGTGGGGGGAAGGATTTATTATTATATCATATTGGTGGGGGGATAAAGGCAGTGTGAAAGTCAGAGCCCGCTCCCTTCCCACATCTTCCCGGCTGTCTTACCAGTCCCTGCCACGGACAGGGCAAGGCACAGGACCAGGAACCACATGGTGGTGGAGGTGTCCAGAGGCAGGCAGGTGGTGAGCTGAGAGCTGGAGAAGAGCTCTTTGAGGAACCTTTAAAAGCCCTCATCCCCCCGGGCCCCGCCCCTGCCCTGCTGGCACCCCGATGTTGGCCAAGGCCCAGCCCCTGCCGCTTGGACTGGACACCTCCTCCCACCCCGGTGCTCTGGAAGGGATGGGAGAATGAGCACCTGTTGTTCTGCTGGCCCTCAAGTGCACTGGAAGCGTTCCTGGAGCCGAGGCCTGCCAGGGTAGGGCTGGAGCTCCTGAGCTCGTGGGGACAGAGTCAGTGAGGGTAGGTGGTGGAGTGGGTGGGAAGAGAAACAGGAGGGTGGGAAGGATCACTGACCTCCAATACAAAGCCCCATATTCCTGAACCTCAAGTAAGGCTGTGGACCCCAAGACCCAGTGTACCCTCAAATACAGACAACAGTTCCAGATGCTGCCCTGCCCTGTTGTCTCCTACCCTGTACCAACAGTGTAGCTCTGATTCTCTTCTCCCTTCACTGCTCAGAGCCAAGATACCAGCTTCCCAGTTTCCAGGCCCCCCACCCCCTGAAATATAAGCTTTGGCTGCTAGAGCGCCCTGAGTCTTGTATTCCCAGACTCAATCAAGATCTAGGTCACCAAATCTATTGTTTCTCTCATAATAAAACCTTAGTATACCTGCTACAATTCTAGCACCCCAGATCCAGTAATATAAAGTTTTAGTGGTTTCCCTGAATATGTTCCTTAGTATTTAAAAATTTATTTTTCCCCCAAGCAATGTTGGGATCCCCTTGCCCCTCCCCCAACTCCTTGTTCCCCATATCAGGACGCTCAAGGTCACATCCTCTAGTCTCAAGAATCCTGGACAACCTGCCTTCCAAGGTCAAGAGTATCCTCTCCACAAATTCCAATCTCCCTCCCCTAATGGAATATTTAGGTCTCAGGGACCAGCCAGGTTTATGTACTGCAACATTCAGTGACCTTGAAAACCACATTTTTGGGACCTCTGAAGAGAACTGAAACCTAGATTTGTATAGCGTCCATAGGCTTCTGACATGTTCCCTTGGCTCTTTAGCAAAACCAAAGCAGCCTGTGCTGTATAGGTCAGAACCCTGCCTAAGGAAAGGAGAGGATTTTCCTTTTTGTCATGACTACCAGAAAACTCCAAACTAAACCTTGGGGGGAAATGAAGTTCTTCCTGACTTCATCTGCATAATGTGTGCTGGGTCCTTTCACTGGGGTGCAGAGATATAGAGTGTTTTCCCCGTGCCAGGCCCTATTTGAATCAATTCATATGAGTTTCTTCATTTAATCTTTACAACCCTATGAAGAAAGCAATATGAGGATCTCTATTTCACAAATGGGGAAACTGAGGCTGAGTGAGTTTAAGTAATTCTTTTGCTCAAGAATACACAGCTGATCTGATGTGTTGAGTGAACAGAGTTCTGCTTCCGGCCACTGTCCTCACCTGGGAGTCAGGGCAGCGGGTGAGAAGGAACGGTGTGCACTGGATCTGGGTTACCCAGCCCAGCTCTGCTTCCCATTTCCCTGCATCCCCAGAAAAAAGCCACAGAAACGTGTACAGAGAAATATGCATCAGTGTTATCTTGGTGTTTAACAGGTGACCTTGAGCACCAGTTCTAACCTCAGAGGAAACAGGTACTTGGCTCACATCTGGACCTTGGACAAATGGGGTCTGGATGGCTTGATTCTGTCCCAGGTCCAGAGGGAGCAGCTGTGGGAGTTTCTGCTCAGTCAGAGACACAATAGGCCAAAATAGTCAGTTCCTCTTCATGGTGTCTCTAATCCACTCCAAGTAGCTGCACACTTTGGTATAGACACCAGGCTTGGTAGTACTGTCACAAGGGACATCACCCCAGGACACAATGCCCTGCAGGATGCCCCCACAGACTAGAGGTCCACCAGAGTCACCCTGTGGGGAGAAGGAGAAGCTTGAGCGAGAACCTCTGGGTCCAATGTTCCCATGCCCATCCTAATCACCATTCACAATCTCAAAACTCCACCCCACCCCATCTCAACTCCATACAGCCTCCTTTATCCCAACCCAACCCAACCTCAACCCCAACCTAACACAGCACATAACTCAGACAACTTATGTCCAACCCTACACCTTCCCCATTCAGAACCGAACCAGACCCAGGCCCACCCTCACTTCCAGCCCTACCCCACCCCATAGTCATGTCTTTTGCAGCCTAAATACAATTGACCCCATCCCTAATTCAATCTTGACATATTTCCTGTGTAAAGAGGAAACCACCCCATTCCCATCCTCAACAGCAGTCCATGCCATCCCACACCAACGACCTGACCCGCAGCCTCTACCTCAATCCCAACCCAAACCCAGCAGTGCCTTAACTCAAACCTCAGCCCCATTTTAACTGCTCTTCCTTCTCCATCCTCAGACCTATCCCTGGTATCTTCTCCAGCCCAAAGCAAACAAAACCCGATCCCCATCCCAACTCCCCAATCTGTCCCCCTTCCTTTCTCCTCAGGGCATGGCCCCCTCTTGGCTCTGACCTCACAGGAGTCCGTGCCTCCGCCTTCCACACCTGCACACACCATAGTGTCCATAAGGTGTCCCGGGTAGTCCTTGTTACAAGATGTGGCCGAGATAATGCTGATGTTGGCACAATGCAACGTATCTGGGAGGTTCACTGAGGAGGACAGTGAACCTGGAGTGAATCCATAAAGTTTCAAGCCCTTGTTTCCTTGGCCCAAGAGCCCTAAGGAATAAGGTCCCTAGAGACCTGACATTCAGCTCCATCATTTCACGCACCTTGTGACTTTGAGCTTCCTGTGGTCCCAGATTCATGGTCAGACACCAGGCCCCAGCCGGACACCACACAGGACTCACCCGGCTGGGGACAACGCGTGGGCAGGGACACGGGGCGCACTTGTGGAGAGAGGTGCACGGGCCGGGTTAGACGCAGCAACATCAGGTCGTGGCGATGGCTGCGCCCTTCGTAGTGCGGGTGTGGGATGACGCGCGCAACAGCCCGGAGCTGCTCCGTACCGTCGCGCTTGCGCAGGTTGTGCTCGCCCAGGCGCACTCTTACGTTGCTGTGCGGGCGGGTGGTACCCGCATGGGGAGGGAGGAGTAGACAGAAAAATCAAAGAGCGAGCAACCCGGGGTCCCGCGGCCATTTGGGAATCGGAATATCCCATTACTATCCCCGCAAAGCCCCAAAGCCAACAGTTCCATCCCCTGTTCCCAGGGACCCAAGTGTTCATAGTCAAGCACACACTTGGAACTCAGCGCTGGGGCTCCAACTCTTTCTTCTTCAGCACCCACAATTCTCAGACCCCTAGACCCTTCCCGCCATGCCCCCTCAGGACCCTGAGCGCTGCCTTCATACCGGGTTTGGCAGTGGGCTGCAGACAGCACCCAGTGTCGGGAGAGGAGGGAAGCACCGCAGTTGAAGCGCCCACGCTCGAAGAGGGCTGCCTGCCAAGGCTGAGAGTGGGGCACACACTCCTCACCTCCCTTGCCGCTGTTGTCCTGGGCCTCTGGGAAGGGAGACAGAGGGGGACCTCTGAGGACAGAGCCCTTTTCCTTGCACCCTAACCTTCCTTGCACCCTGCCTTCGCCACGTGAAGGGCCTCCCCCAACTTCTTAAGGTGTCCCTGCTGTTGACTTTCAAGCACTACTTTCTCTCTAGCTTTTATAACTCTTGCTAATTTTCTCCAGAACTGTGCCCCCATTCCTGCCCCCTCCATTTGCCACTGGACTCTGGGAAAGAGAAGACAGGGAAGGGACCAAAGGGCAATCAGTCCTCTGTGATTGGGGGTGAAGTCAAGGACAAGGAATAGAGTCCAGAAAGACTGTCACCTGGAACTGTCCTTTCAAGGTCACTGAGCTGTCGCAGACATCAACATGGATATTGGCCACTCAATATATATGACACACAGACTTGGCTTCAGAACCGGGACATCTCAGCCAAATGCAGCGTGTCTTACACACAAGGACACAGACATGACCACACAAGGTCATAGGCAAGCAAACAGGTACAGCTGGCCTTCCAAATGTAGGAACTGATATAGACAGCACCTAAAGCTGAAATTCACTTGTATGTACATAGGTTGCAATTTCAAGAATCACAGCACTGGGGCTCCCATATGTGAAGGATCATGGACATTTAGATGTGGGTGTGCACATGCATGCATACTTTCAGACACAGATTTGCACATAGAAGTTCAGACTTCAATTTACATGTCTAGGGGGGTCTGCACAAACTAGGTCACAGGTGCTCACACTTGTATATGGGGTCTTTAATAAAGGTACAAGTGGAGAGCCCTGGCAGGATAGCTCATTTGGGTAGAGCATCATCCCAATATACAAAGGTTGTAGGTTCGATCCCCAGTCATGGCACCTACAGGAACAGATGGTTGTTTCTGTCTCTGTCTCTCTCCCTTTCTCTCTTTCTCTCAAGTCAATTTATGAAAGATACATGCGAAGAGACACTGATATGCCCTCAGGCCTCCAAAACTTGTTCACAAACATGGGTCTATGGTATGTGGTTAAAGCTAGAGTGATAAAGTCACTACCTTCTCTGAGTCTGAGAAAATTATTTGACTTCTCTGTGCCTCTGTTTCTTATCTGCAGGATGGGATTGTGGTAAGGATTAAATAGGTATATGTGTGTGATGCCTGACCCACTGTAACTGCTTAACAAATATTAGTTATTTTAAACAAAAGACTCATAGATTTATTTATGCAGATATAGCGTGTGGATGTCCAGGCAGCGGGCACAGATTTAGCCAAAGGAAGTCAGATGTATGACCAGACCCAGATAAAGACAGTCAAGGTCAAAACTGTGATTCATCACCAAGCCACTGTATGGAGATTCAGAGGGCCAACACTCAGACGTGGACCCCTTAGATCAGACCCCAGGGCAGCATCTGGGCTTTGGACTGGGCACTACAAGGTCAAGGACAGATAGCTGGAGACACAGGCAACCGGGACAGTTGGATATTTATCCATCTCTAGATCAGTCCCAAGTAAACTGCTTGGTGTTCAAGGTCACTCATCAGGTTTCACACACGGATGCCTGGCTCACACTTGTGAGCAGGATGTGGACACACAAGGCCTTACACTAACTACTCCACCCGCTGTCCAACTACACCATGCACAAGGACATCAACAGGGATGTTTCAAGCTCACAGGACTGTGACCCCTTACACTGGGCAACGTGGATATCTCTCCTCCAGGTCACAGACAGGCATAGAGTTACACCCACACTGAGACAGGACTGGCACAGCCAAGGCCTAATGTCCGCATTCTGCCCGTTAGGGTTGGGAGCTGGGCCAGTGGCCCTGGCAAGGCAGGGGAACTTGGTTGAGGTAGACAAGGGGTTTAACAAGGGAAGGGAGCAGTCGTCCTTCAAAGAAGGGCAGAGGGTGTGACTGAATAGCTGGGTACCAAGGCTGCCCCTGGCCAGTCCAGGCTGGAGAAGAACAGGGCCCTGCTGGGTGCAGCAGGCAGGCAGGAGGCTGGGAAGAGGGAGCACAGACAGAGCCCAAGGGGATGCTGGAGGGGGTGGGGTGGGTGAGAAGGTCATTTGTGTGTGGGAGTTAATGAAAAGCCCATCTTCACCTCCTCCAGGGTAGAGGCATCAGGTTACAATTAATTCCTCCAAGGGCGGCGAATGAATGTGGTCCGGAGTTCTCCTGGCACCTAGGGTCACCTTGACCTAGTGGTTGGCCCTCTCTCTCTGAGTTATAGCCCCTACCCCTGTCAAATGAGGCCAGTAGCCCACCGCACAGAGATGTTTCCTGGACCAGGTGATCTCCTCATGCTGAGCGCGGTGCCTGGCGTGTACTCAGCACTCAACAAAGCTAGCCCACACTTACGGGCATTGCCCAGGGCCAGGCACTTCTAGTGCCTTATATGTCTGTTGTTACCTCCGTGGGATGGACAGTTGGGGAACCTGTTACAGAGATGGTAAGGAACTAGAAAGGGGCAGGGCTCAGAGAGGTGAAGTAATTTTTTCCAGGGCACACAGCAGGAAAGGGCCAGCCCTCTCTGAGACTCAAACTCAGGTCTGTGTCCATTGTCATGGGCAGTGAGAGGGCTCCACATGGCATGGGGACCTCTCAGCAGCTCCGGGCTTCTGATAGCTGTTGGGATTGAGTGAGGGCTCAGAGAAGTTGGCAGGTGGCTGAGATGGGGCAGGGGTGAGGGAGGGATCAGTACGTGGTTTCCTGGTAAGGGAGGGGATGGCAGATTGCAGGGCCTGGATCTGCTCATGATGGGAGTTTAGGGGGTGCCTCACCCCCACAGACCCCAATCTGACCTGGGCCCACCTCACCTGCAGATGTCAGCAGGAAGGAGAAGATGAGAAGCCACATGGTGGAGGAGGGACCAGGGCTCTGCTGAAGTCTGGGGAGGGAAGAAAGTGAACTGGGGCGAGGTTGGACCTTCCTGCTCCCATCTGGCCCCCTCCAGACACAAACTTAAACTACCTGCTGCTTAAGAAACTTCCTCCCACCATCCTCATGCCCTACCCCCATCTCCTAGCTTGTTTTTCCTCCCTGGTTTCCCATCTCCAAAGGATCTGCCATTCTTCCAGACACGCCCCGCCCCCTACACCTGCAGCCTGCCAGGCCTCAGCACCATTCCCCTTGCCCCTGAGTCTCTCTCCACCTCCAAAGCTATGGTTCAGGATGCATTCTTTCCCCAGACTCTGTAACAGCTTCCAATTAAGTTTTCGGGTTCTCTGGCACCTTCCTATGCCCTGCAGTCTGTCCCTCTACTCAAGCTCCCAGCCTACACATGCCATAGGGTCTTTGCACACCAAACATTTACCACGTCTCACTCCTCCTGCTCACGGCCCTCGTGGGCAAAGTCCCAAACCCTCAGCCCTGCTTTCAAGGACATCAGTGGCCTTCCAGACACAGCTGGTTTGTCCATTTTTCTTTCTGCAATTTCATTCCTCCACGCCTTTGCTTGGGCTGTTTCTCTTTTCAGGTATGCCATTTCCTTCAAGTTCCTCTGACTCCTTGAGGCCTTTTCTGACCTCCCCTGTCAGTGGTGTCTCTGAGAACTCCCCGAGGGGATTCCCATCCTTGACCTACCACCTTCCTGATTTGTCCTCCAAGTC
Organism: Rhynchonycteris naso; assembly: GCA_037038555.1. Lineage (NCBI taxonomy): Eukaryota > Metazoa > Chordata > Mammalia > Chiroptera > Emballonuridae > Rhynchonycteris > Rhynchonycteris naso. Next base: position 247,067,637 of record CM072997.1, on the reverse strand, counting down.
TTATTTCCCTCTGGAGCTCAACCCTCCCCCCCCCACAGCTCTGCCTCAACCCCTGACACGTCTCTTTTCTGGGTCTCACAGCCTGCTCTGCCTCCAGCACAGCACAGATCCCAGGCATGCTTGGGTGGGGTGCCCTCTGTGTCCCCTGCACTGCCCAGCCTGGGGCCTGGCACAGGTGACGCGCCTCAGGGAGTTGTGCTGAGCTGACCCCAGCCTGTGATAACTCCTGATCCCATTCTGGCTTTGGTACAAGTGCTCTCAGGGACATCTTCCTGATTCACTCCACCTACCCTCCCCCACGCATGCAGCTCCTTCTTGCATCTCCAGGACATTTTCTCGGTTCAGGTTCAACTTGGGACCCCAGTAAAGGACACATGATCCTTACCCAGGTGCCCTTGACACTCAACTCCCTCAGGGCAGACAGCCTTTCCCCTCTTCCGGTCCCCCACTCCTGTCCCAAAGATCTCACCCCCTCCAAATTCTTCAACAGCATCTGGGGCCGCTTGGATGCCAGGAGAAGGGGAGCAGGCACCCGAATGCCTGAATTTATAAGCTTCCAGCCCCACCTGGGTATGAGGAGGTCGGGGAGGGTGCGGTGGGAGGTGGCTGAGATGGCTTTACAGGCTGGACGCCTGGGTGACTGCTGGGGTGAGGGATGAGGCCTAATAAACATTTATTAGGCTGAAACTTTTGTCTGAGTCTCCCAGGAGGAATGCCCTGCCAGGGGCAGCTCCTCAAGGTGTGAAGAGGCAAGATGGCAAGAGGAGAAAACTGGAGATCAAACTAGAGAACCTGGATCCTGGAGCCTGTGATCTGGAACGGGGTCGATGGGGCAGAACCTGGCTTCTAGAGTCACTCTTCTTGTGCCCCAGTATGCATCTGGATCTGTAATTCCATATCTAGATCTGGAGTCCTGATTCTGGATCCCCGATTCCAAATGCTGAACCATCAATGCTGGATTCTAGATTTTTGATGTCTGATACTGGGTTCTGGATCTGGCTCTTCAATTCGGGACCTTGGATTTTGGATCCAGATTCCCAATTCAAGATCTTGAAGTCTAGATCTCACCATTTTGGGGTTCTGGATCTTTAATTCTGAATCTGGATCTTTAGTTCTGGATTCTGGATCTGGATTTCTGATTCTGGATATCTGATTCTGGTTATACAGTCTGGGATTCTAAGTTTGGGGTCTAGAATTGGGGGTTCATGACCTGACATTTAGGGTATGAGTTTTGGAATAGTCTGTATTCTGGAATCTGGGTCTGGAATCTAGATACTGAAGTGTGGCTTTTAAGTTACAAGTCTTTGACTTGGGTTCTAGATTCTTTGTCCCTAGAATTTAAACTAGAAGTATGGAGTCTTGCATTTGCAATCTAAGACTTGAGGTCAGAAACATGCACACCTGCTGTGTGGACTAGAGCCTGGAGTACAAGTGGTAGATATTTTTTTTCAATTGACTTTATTGGGATGACATTGGTTAATAAAAATTACCATGGTTTTAGGTGGGCCATTCCGTAACATGAGATCTATACACTGCAATTCTTGTTCACCATTCAAGCCAAGTCTCCGCCCATCACTGTCCTTCCACCCCCTAAACCCCTTTCTACCCTTGAAATGTCAGAATCTAGGCCTAGACTCTAGGATCCAGGTGGTTCTAGAGTGTAGGTGATCCTGCGATTTTATGGGTTGACTTTGGAATGTGAAGTCTGGAGTTTCAACTCTGCACTGTATATTTAAGAGGCTGGACATGGGCCTGACTGCCACGATTTCTAGATTCCTAGAATCTTGACTCTGAAGTATGAAGTTAGTGACTAGAAGACTGGAGTCCTTGCTCTGGATTCTGCAGCCTTGATTCTAGATTTTGAGGCTTGAAATCTGGATTCTCCTTTCAGGAGGCCAAGATCATCCCTAGGATGACCCAAGGCTTTGGGAATTTAAAGTTGTCTTATGGTGCCTCAGAACCCTGGAGGGCCCTGAGCAATTGACTAGAGTCTCTCCTGGCTTGTTTAACTAATGAGGAGGACCAGAGAGCAGGAGGGACTGACCTCAGATCACCCCATGAAGGATGGGTTCTATTATAAGCACGACCCCTTCCAGTGTCTGGAAAGCCACGATCTTTATGGGAAGGAGCTGCAAGATGGGAGGGGGGTGACTGTTTAGGAGATCAGTGGCTAATGTCCAGGGTTTCCTGGCCCTTGATTTCCCCACATATAATATAGGAGAACAATTGCTTCTAACCCGTTCTATGCAGCAGAGACTCAGATGCCTAACCGCAATGCAGTGACATCTGCCCCCCTCCTCTCGCCCACTCTGGTGAGTCAGACTGGGTGATCGGTGTCCTCCTGGGCATCTCCCCTTGTGTCTTTCACTCTAACCGCAGCTGGAGTCCTGCCCTCTACCCTGCTCCCCTTCCTTTCCGGAGTCTCCGCTCCTGTGGTTCAACCACCAACCATGCAGATCTTCTGCATCTGACCCTGAACTCCTGCCCAGGGTTCTTGGGAGTTCTCTCTCACTCACTGTGTCCTAGCTCATTTCTCTCTATCCCAAAACTACCTTCCTTCCATGCCTCCCATCTTAGGGACAGCCCCACCGTCCACTTAGTCAGGTGGTGACCTCTGCCTCAGTCTGTCCCATCTGTCCCTCATCCTTATAGTCCAAAGGTCCTCCTGTCCCTGCCCCTCTCTGCCTCGTTCTCTCCTCTCTGTCCCCCTGGCCTGGCTGCAGCTCAGGTGATCTTCTACGCCCCTGAACCTTCAACCCAGACTCCTCCCAGACCTCCCACCTTCCAGTGCATTTCCTCTCTCCATCACCAAGGTACCTCAGAGCGCTAACCCTGCTCCTCCCCTGCTAACAGCCCTTCCGTGGTGACTCCTCATCGCCCCTGGACAGGTCCTCACCCTCAGCATGGCATTAGCGATCTTTTGAGATCCCCCTGCCAAGACAAACCTTATTCTGAACCCCCTCCCTCAAGGAGTCGGGCCCTGGAGGGGACTGGGGCTCAGACTCACGGATCAGAGAGAGGAGAGGTGAGAAACCTCTTCTGCCTGGTTTCCAGCCTAGTCTGGTATCCAGACTACCGCCGGTATGTGGACCTGGAACTTCTGCCCAACATATTGCGTGTCTGAAACCGAGTCCCAAAAGAGCAAAGATGTCATGTTGTGTGCTGGGCATTGAGGGACCCCAGAGCTGTGGGCAACGTGGAGCAGAAGAAGCAGGGTAAGGTATGACGGGTTCATACCTGGGCATTGAGGGACCCCAGAGCTGTGGGCAATGTGGAGCAGAAGCAGGGTAAGGTGTTCACAGGCTCCCTCTGGCGTCGGTGTGAGGAGAGGCAGGGGGCTCGGTCGGGGAGGCATGACTGCATTCACCACTATAGTGGCAGAGGGGCGGAGCGAGGGGGTCTACCTCCTCTCTCTCTAAAGCGAGCCCACAGGATCTACTGAACAAGTGCAGGCGAGAGTGAGAGGCAGGGAGGGCTTAAGGATGATCCCGAATTTAGATCTAAGTGTCAGCTGAGTAGCTACACTCTACACAGCTCTACCCAGCTCCACACACGCCCCGCCCCCTCCAACTCCATCCTCACCAAGGCCACTGGAGCCCGGAATGTTCCTGCTTCTCTTCCAACCCCGGGTTCCCCAGTCCTCCCGCCACTCAACCTCCCTCTACTTTCGCTCATATCTATGATCTCCCTTCCCAAACCTGGCCTCACCCTAGAGACAAAATTACAGCTGTCCCAGCCCTTCTGCCCGCCCCAATGTTCTCAGCTTGGAGTCGGGTGGGGAGAGGGGGGGAGGGGCTGGCGCCGGCACAGAGACAGGTGCAGACCAGGGGTTCCCAAACTGCAGAAATTTTGCTCACCTGCAAGCTGACAGGGTCCTTGCATTTTAGATTTTTGGGGGACAGGTGTGGGGGACAGGCAGTGAGCTGACAGGGTTCTTGCTGCCCATTCCCTCACCTCACTTGACTGATTAAGTTGCTAAAGGCTAAGCTCTTCCCCACAACCTCTGATTGATTAAGTTGGTAAAGGTAATTTATATGACCTTCCTCACACTTCCATGTTAGCTGTGATGTTGATGGTTTCTACTCACCCTATCTCCCATGTCCCTTGGAGAGATGGAAGGCAGTTTTCTTTTCACCCTTTGTTTTGTGAAGTTAAGATGTTATGCAAGGTGGAGGGTTTTCTGCACCAGGAGAATTCTTGTTTTGCCTCAGAAATGTGACTTTGTATCTGAGCTCTCTTTGATTTGCTAAAGGCTTTGCTCTCTGCCCTATAAATAAAGCATTTTGGGGGTGGAGACTCACTCTTGCAAGCCATCAGCTTGGCAATGGGTCCTCCCGATCCCATTCTTTTTCTTTCTGTGTTTATTTTCTAATTCTCCATGGTTCCACCCAAGACCAGCAAAACTACGAGTCATGCTGGTTTGCGACACCTCCTTCCATCCCAGGGAACACAGGTGATGCCTGGAGACATCTTCTCACACAGGTTCTTCAAAGACACACTCATGGGAGCTGAATGGCCACACTGTGTGTCCAGCCTGAGAGGATGGTCGATGCTCTCCATGAAGCACTGAGAAAAGGTTGGAAATGTACAACAAAGGTGGACCTTTGAACCCTCACACCTTCAAACCTAGCTGTATCAGTCAGGGTTCTCCTGAAAACAGGATCCATAGGAGATCATAGATATGTCAGCAAACTATATGAACGTGGGTCCGTCACTACACTCTAGTTGCTATGACGTAAGTTTTCTGATTAGAAGCAACCCTGCGTGGGATGCCATGTGTGGATAAAGCTTTCTGTACATTCATAACCTGTAGCTTTGGCAGAAACATGGTATCCAGAGGTGGCAACTTCTTAGAGCAAGTGACCCTTCCAGTGTGAACAAGGAACTTCCCCATCCATGATGAGAACAGTCCAGTGTCATCAACCTACCACCAAGTAGTTGAATAATCCACTCCTAGAAAGGCGCATATCAGTGACTCGGTGTTGGTCTCTGAGCTGGCAGATCGGTCACTCAGCAGTGGCTATAGCCACATTGGCCTTGGTTAGTAGAAGTCTGTCAGACTGAATCCCTAGGTAAGAACTTCCAACCTCGCCACCACAGCCACATTGTTTATGAGCCCACGGGGCAATGTTAGGAGGAGCTGGAGAATGAGGTGGATGGTATCCATACAATGGGTTATATTTCCCACTACCCATTTAGTGTGTTGACATACTATTTTTGTGGCCTTTGGTGTTTCCAATTGTCTAATCTAATACTTTCCATGATTCTGATCAACTAGCTAAACCATTGGCCACAGCCCATGAGTTGGTACATGATCACATCTGGCCATTTCTCCTTCCATGTAAAATGGACCACCAGGACCACCACCTACCCACTGGGAGGTTTTACTGTCACTACCATCCTTCAGGGATGCCCCAGAAAGGGGCTTTAGAACCATAGCTGCCCAATTTGGGTGACACTTGCTCACCAGTCAGAACTATCTGTAAGCCAGACCTGAGTTTAGTCAACAGATTGTAGGAAACTCTCCACGAAGTCGTGGATGTGTGCGGGGAGAGAGTGGGTGATATAGCAGGAGCGAAGACTATGGTCAGTTGGGCTACTTTTTTATTTTAAATGTTATTTGTGCCTTCAGAATCTGCAAGCCAGGTCTTGTACATACCGCTCCCATTGGGTGATGGGGTGCTGCTGTGTACACCCAATTGTGTGATGTTTCGGGTCAGACCAGACTCACACTGGGTAGCTCAGAGACCCAGTGGTGTTGTGGACACAGAGAGACAGGACACAGACCCCGCCCCCCAGCATCCACTCACCTGGCTGATCTGGGCTAGGCTGAGCTCCAAATTGCTGCCACATCCTGAAGCTACTCTGAGGTTTAGAAGCATCTTTTTTGGGGGGCTGGTAAACACATGCATTGGAAGTCAGATGCTACAATTTTTCATGGCACACAATTCCTTACCTACCTCTGAGACCTCATTGCTGCATCCCATGTGATGAGTCTATTCCAGGGTCTCAAAATTGAATGAAAGATATGAAATTGAATGAAAGATAGATAGAGACTTAAAGATATATACAGATGGGTTCAGGAGGATGCCACAGCTCCTTGCCAAGAGTCACTACTGTCCGAGCTGCAGAAATGTGGCCACCTCCAGAAAACATTCGTCTTTATTTTCTGGGTAACGTGGGTCATTAGCAATTTAATTAAGTTACCAAGGCAACGCAAAGACAACCTCCACCATACCAGTCAATCTAACTTTACACCAAGAAGAAACTAGCTTCCAGTCTCTTCCGCGGAACATGGGCGGGCAGGTTGAGGACTGAAGCACAGCCCTTTGTTAACTTAATTAGGCAGGTGAGGTAGGGGATTGAGCAGACTGCCAGCCCACAGCCCGCTCCCAGCAACCCTGTCCCCCAAATCCAGACTGCAAAATACCCTGTTTATTTCTCGGTCCACAACATCCTATCAGGGTGCCCAGAGCATGAGTTGGGGACAGGTGCTTGGAGAATGACTTCAGACCCAGAGCCCTAGGCTGCCCTCACCCCCAGCCAACACCACATTTCATTTTTGGAGGTCTCTCCACCTCCAAAAATGAAATGCTTTAGGTTTACTCTTTATTTTTGTCTAATGACTTGACTTGTTTATGTTCATCCATTCTTTTTTTTCAAACATAATCATTTAGCCTGACCCAGCATTGGTGCAGTGGACAGAGTGTCAGACTGAGATGTGGAGGACCTAGGTCTGAAACCTCGAGGTCGCCGACTTGAGTGTGGGCTCATCTGGTTTGAGCAAGGCTCACCAGCTGGAGCCCAAGGTTGCTGGCTTGAGCAACGGGTTACTCGATCTGCTGTAACCCCCCAGTCAAGGCACATATGAGAAAGCAATCAATGAACAACTAAAGTGCCACAACGAAGAATTGATGCTTCCCATCTCTCTCCCTTCCTGTCTGTCTGTCCCTATCTGTTCCTTTCTCTGTGTCTGACACACACAAACACACAAACACACACACACACACACATTTAAAGTTGTAAAACTGTTGTTTTCCACACATTTTGATAGGTAATGTTTTCACTTATCATTCACTTCTAAGTATTTTAAAATTCCCAATTATAAAATTTTCATCTATTTTTTTCCCATTATGATTTCATTTTCATAATGAATTACTTAGCTGAGTGGTTGGATTTTTAACTTCTGTGTGTATGCTAATTAAATTTTAATTTTCTTGCAATCATGGTTGGAGAATGTGGTCCATGTGATATCATATTGTTTTCATAATAGTTGTTGAAATCTTGTGGGGCAAACTTTCACGGGCAATTGGCCCATCTCTCCTTGTAGTCCTACCAATTTTTATATGAATTATTATGAACTGAATTTATTAGGAATATTCAAGTTTAGAATTGTGGCATCTGTTACAAATTTTCTATTACTTTGTAAACACCCTCTCTAATAATGGATTTAGTGTTAATACCTATTTGACTGATACTGATAAATTGATACTGCCTTCCTCAGGTGTAATATTTTTTGGTAAATCATTTTTCATCATTTGCTTTCAAATTTTCCATGAGATTTTAATCTCTCTCTCTCTCTTTTATGTGAGAGGAGGGGAGCTAGTGAGGCAGACTCTGCATGCAACTGGGATCCACATGGCAACCCCATCAGGGGTTGATGGTGTTTTTAGCACCAAAGGCTGATGTGCTCCAACAGAGCTATTCTCAGCACCTGGGCCCTGGGTCACGCTGGAACCAATTGAGCCACTGATTCTGGGAAAGGAAGAGGAAGAGAAAGGAGAGAGGGAGGGAAAGAGAAGCAGATGGTCACTTCTTCTGTGTGCCATGACTGGAAATCTAACCTGGGAAGTCCATATGCCCGGGCAGTGCTCTATCCCCTGAGTCACCAGCCAGAGCCTAGTGTGTCTCTTATAAAGAGAGCATATAATAACCTTTTAAATTTTGATCTGAGTTTAATCACTTGCATTTAATGTGATTGTTGATATGCTTGATACTATGCATGATATTATCTGGCTTTTGAGTTACTGTCTGTTCTGTTCTGATTATTTGATTTTGTGGGATTTTTTTTAAACTTCTTTTTCCCCTTTCTGCTCATTTGGAATTCATACTCTCTAGTTCTATTCTTTTTTGATCACTTTTGATATTTTATCATACATGTTTATCTCAACAAATTCTCAAATAAAACAATATTTTAGTGCCCAACTACATCCCAAAGCAATCAAGGACCTGAGAATACATTGAACACCCTCCCCTGGCTTGTAAACTATTGTTTTCCAGGATTTGTATCCTGTCTCTTTTTAAAATCCAGCCCTGGGTTATCAGCATGTTCGCAGATAGGGTTTATTTGAAATAGTCATCATAAATGTAATTTTATTTATTCATCATTCCTCTGGCTTCTCAGACTGTTTTTCTAGGAGCATCTACCCTCTTCTTTAAATGTATCTTTGAAAAGTTTATTTTTTAAAAAATATTGATGGATTTTTTGCAGGGGTAGAGACACATGGATTTGTTTTCCACTCATGCACTCATTTGTTGATTCTTGTATGTGCTCTGACCGGGGATAGAACCTACAACCTTGGCATCTGAGGACAAAGTTCTAACCAGCTGAGCTACCCAGCCAGGACTCTTTTAGAAATTTCTTTAGTGGGGATCAGGGGGCCCAGAGCAGAGGGTCGGGGGCCAGTGCCCTGGGGGAGACCTCACACCCAGTCCCTTAGGTTACCCTCACCCACCCTCTGAGAGTTCATTCGCTAATTCTGGGAGCCTTTTTCTCTCAGGCTTTCTCCTTTTCTTTCTTTTACCCAGCAGGTATATTCTGCTGAGCTTATTATTTTTTACTTATCAAAAGGATAAATTTTATTTGTTTTTTAAAATGGACTTACTGGGGTGACATTGGTTAATAAAATTACATCGGTTTCAGGTGGACCATTCTGTGATACATCTGTACAAAGCATTGTGTGTTCCCTGCCCTAAGTCAGTCGTCTTCATCACCTTTAATCCTTTATCCTCCTCTACCTCCCGCAACCCCCTCTTCCTCCCATGGTCACCACACTGTGGTCTGTGCCTGAGATGTTCTTTTCTTTGCTTAACCCCTTCACCTTTTCCACCCAGCTCCTAACCCCCTTGCCAGGCCAGCTGTCAGTCTGTTCTCTGTGTCTAGCAGTCTGTTTCTATTTTAACGCCTTCGTGTCCATTAATTTTCAGGCATCTTTCAGAGACCAGGCAGATATCTAGGTGATGAATGCTCTTACTTTCTGTGTATGTGTTAATGGCTTTATTTCAACCTCACTCTTGCAAGGTATTTTTACTGAGTGGAGAATTTTAGGTTGCCAGTTTTATTTTTGCAGGGTATGTACTAAGTGTATAAGCTCACTTCTGTCTTTTGCCTTCTGGCTTTTATTATTGCTACTAAAAATTCTGCTTTCTGTTTTGTTCTTTCTAATTTTTCTTTTTTTAGTGTTTTCTCTTTGTTTTGGGTGCTCTGCAATTTCTCTATGGTGTGTCTGGGCAAGGATATTTTTTATTACCTTGCTCAGGGTGCCTTAAGCTTGCTACGTTCCCATTTTCAATAGCTGTGTTCTCTTTTTAAACATTGTTTCCCCTCTTTTCTCTTTATTCTTCCTTCTGGAGGATGTTCCCGCTCCCTGTAACCTCTCACTCTGTTGCCCAAACATTTTAACATTTCTTCTCTATTTTCCGTATTTTTGTCTCTATATATTCTAATTTTTTTCTAATATATCTTGCATTTCATAGAAACTTTTTTTTTTTAGTTTTGTCAAATTTGCTGTGTAACTTAGAATTGGGTACCTGAAACATGTATGTATAATTTTGTTAACCAGTGTCAACCCATAAATCCAATTCAATTAAAAGATACATATCATGGCCTTGGCCGGTTGGCTCAGCAGTAGAGTGTCGACCCAGCATGTGAAAGTCCCGGGTTCTATTCCTGGCCAGGACACACAGGAGAAGCGTCCATCTGCTTCTCCACCCTTCCCCCTCTCCTTTCTCTCTAGGTCTCTCTTCCCCTCCCACAGTCAAGGCTCCATTGGAGCAAAGTTGGCCGGAGTGCTGAGGATAGCTCCATGGCCTCTGCCTCGGGTGCTGGAATGGCTCAGGCCACAAGGGAGCAACACCCCAGATGGGCAGAGCATCGCCCACTGGTGGGCATGCTGGGTGGATCCCGGTCCGGTGCATTTGGGAGTCTGTCTGACTGCTTCTAACTTTGGAAGTGCGCACACATACACACAACAACAAAAACAACAACAAAAAACCCTATAAAAAGAACATTTCACAAGCATATTCTTAATTCCAAGAAGTTACATTTGTTCTTCTTTTTTTAATGGAATTTACTGGGGTATATAGGTTTCGGGTGTACAGCTCTATAATACAGCATCTGTATATTGCATTGTGTTTTCACCACTCCAAGTCGAGCCTCCTTTCATCACCATTTATCCCCTTTACTCTCTTTCTCTTCCCCCAAACCCTTTCCCTCAGGTAATCACCACACTGTAGTCTGTGTCTACATTTGTTCTTTGTGTCAAAACGTCTGTTTATTCCCCAAAGCATCTTGTTAACTAGAAGTCACATTTGTTCAAGCTTCCTCAATTATCTCTCTTTTTTCATTTGGATGACTTAAATCAGGATGCAAAGAAATCCAACTTGCTGCACTGGGTTGGTGAGTCATCTGAATCTTTTTATTTCCTTGAACGCTTTCAGCATAAGCTGTTTTGTATTTTGAATGTGACAGCTCTACCGTCTGCCACCCTCAAAGCCTTAAATCTGTTGTTTATTCTGCTCACTTTGAGGCGGAGTGGTTTTCTTTTTTCTTTTTATTTTTTGAGAAGAGGGGAGATAGCGAGACAGACTTCCACATGCGCTGGGACCAGGTTTTACCTGGAAACCCCTGTCTGGAGCAGATGTTCGAATCAACCAAGCCACTGGCTGTGAGAGGGGAGAAGGGGAAGAGGGAAAGGAAAGGAAGCAGATGGTCGCCTCTCATGTGTGCCCTATCTGCGAATCAAACCTGTGACATTCATATATCTGGCCAAGGCCCTACCCATTGAGCCAACCAGCCAGGGCCTAGGGTGGTTTTCCTTTTCTGGTGCTTGCTAATTTACTGTATTTTTTACTCCATAAGATGCACCTGACCATAAGACACACACACCTAGGGTTTTAAGGAGGAAAATAAGAAAAAAAACCCCTGAACCAAATGGTGTGTTAAAATATTTAATAAAATACTATATGTTTCACTCCATAAGACGCATGGGCATTTTCCCCTCCACGTTTGGGGGAAAAAAGTGCATCTTACGGAGCAAAAAATATTGGTATATGCTTGGTGCTAGTACTGAGGGCCTAGTACTGAGGGCAGAAACCAGGGTTCTCTGCCTTGGAAGCTCTCCAAGTCTTTTGAGGATCTCAGCTCACAGCTGGAGTTCCAGGCCATTCACTACTGACCTTGAGACAAGCCCCAAACTCAGTTTTCTTATTGCACCACGGCCAGGGCCACGTCAGGCAGCCCGCCCTCTACTGGTTGCCCTGTTCCCAGCCTGAAAACTGATATGGGGAAAGACTTGCTCCTTGGGGCACTGCTGGTTTCATAAAAGGTAGGGGAGAGTTTCAAGGCTCCTCAAGATCAAACAATTCCTAACACTGACCCAGTCTCCTCTATCTCTTCCCCTGTGTCTCCAAATCTTTCACGGGGAGCAGCCCTTTCCACTATTCTTCCCACCAGTCTCTAGCGACAGCAGCCGGGTCCTGAGGCAGATCTGAATGAAAGATTCTTCAAATGCATTTAAGAAGACAAAATGGAAACAGGTCAGCTATAGCTAAATAAACAAAGCAAGAAAGTCCCGCTCAGTTGCCATTTGCTGACTTTGTTACAGAGGAGTTTGTGTTCTTGTCTCCTAATATAAAAGAGTTTAGACCAAGGACACTGATAAAAGCAAAGGCAGGTTTATTGAGGCTTCGCAGAAGAAGAGACCACTGAGATAGGGTCGCAAGTTCTGCAGCTGGATGTGTGCTTTAGCAGTTTTTATTCTCCAGCACGGAATTGCTGGGGCTAACCAATCAGGGTGTTGGGTGGCTGGCTTTTTTATTTTTAAGAACTCTGGTGTCCCCCTAAAGTCCAGGTATGTGTCAGAAAAGCGAGGCATTCTGGGAGTGTGCTAGGCTTATTATGGGATACAGGAAGGGAGTTTCCCAACCAAGTATTGAGTTTGTCTCTGGGGTTTGTGGCTTGGCTTTAGAAATGAAAAATAAACTTAAAAGAAGTCTGGTTAGTTCCTGGACCATTGTTTTGTAGCTCCCTATTGAAAACTGCCATAGTTCTGGCAAGGCTTGACTCAATGGAGTAAATTTTTTTTTTTTTTTTTAGAGAGAGGGATAGATAGGAACAGACAGACAGCAACGGAGAGAGATGAGATGCATCAATCATTAGTTTTTCGTTGCCATTGCGATATTATAGTTATTCATTGATTGCTTTCTCACATTTGACTTGACTGTGGGCCAGACCAAGCCACCTTTTGCTGGAGCCAGCGATCTTGGGTCCAAGCTGGCGAGCTTTTGCTCAAGCCAGATGGGCCCGTGCTCAAGCTGGCGACATCGGGGGCTCGAACCTGGGTCCTCCGCATCCCAGTCCAACGCTCTATCGACTGCGCCACTGCCTGGTCAGGCTCAGTGGAGTAATTTTTGAGAAAACTTTATTCTATATGTTTCAACTTGACTTTTCAGAAATTGAACAACATCCATAGAATCAGTTTTTCCTAACCTCCCAGGTATATCTCCTTCCTTTGGGACACCATGGCCCTTCTGGTCAAGACTCCCATTTCCCAGATGGGGAGACTAAGATCCAAGGAAAAAAAATTTATTTGCTAGATTCTTTTGAATGGAAATGGAATCCAGGAGACTAGTTCAAACAGAGTCAGTGCTTTTCTTAGGCTTTATTTCTGGGCTTAGTAAAAAGGGACAAAACAAACAAACAGAAAACAGTGAAAAATCAACTTTTTTTTTTTTTTTTTTTTTTTTTTTTTTTTTTTACCACTGGTAAGGCTGGGCCAACATTCTGCCTCTAGGGGGCACTGTGCACAAAACAAATTATTGGTGGGATTGGACTCCTGGGGCTGAGGGAGGAAAAAGCTGGGAACTCAGATTCTTGAATTTCTTCAACAGCATTTAGAGGTTCAATTACATGGCTCACAGTCCTGGATGGTTTTCTGTATCCAGTCAGTGAACTCGCATAGGTTAGTGTAGACGCCTGGCATGTTCAGTTTGCCACATGAGTCTTTTCCGAAAGATATGAGAACCTGCAGAAGCCCTCTTGCAGACCAGGGGGCTCCCAGAGTCACTCTGTTGTTGAAGAGAAAGAGAAAATCCCAAACACAGAGAGGTAGAGATAGATATGAGGTCAGAAAGCAACCAAATGAGACTGAGAGACGAAGACAGGGAAAAAAGAAAGAAAGAGAGAGAGAGAGAGAGAGAGAGAGAGAGAAAGAGGCCCTGGCAGGTTGGTTAATTGGTCGACCTGGCATGTGGATGCCCTATGTTTGATTCCTGGTCAGGGCACACAGGAGAAGCACTCATCTGCTTCTCCACCCCTCTCCCTCTTCCATCTCTCTCTCTCTTTCTCTTCTGCTCTTGCAGCCATGGCTTAATTGGAGCGAGCTGACCCTGGGCACTGAGGATGACACCATGGCCTTCACCTCAGGCGCTAAGAAGAGCTCGGTTGCTGAGCAACAAAGCAATGCCCCAGATGGACAGAGCATCACCCCCTAGTGGGCTTGTGGAGTGGATCCTGGTCAGGGCACATGTAGGAGTCCGTCTCTGCCTCCTCTCTTCTCACTGAATTAAAAAAAAGAAAGAAAGAAGCAAAGAAAAGAAAGAAAAGCAACACACCTATTGGAGGTTCCACTCTAGGGCTCTGACTGCATCTAATTCTCCTCCATATCTCCTAATCCAGCCAGCTGGATTTTCTTGGGCTTGTTCTGTATTTGTGTCTCATTTCTCTGTTTCAGGGGCTTCCAGAATCTCTGTGTCTCTTCGCATCTCTTTGTATAACCGGTTCTTTCCCATTTAATCTTTGAGTCTAACTCTGTTGGTGTACTTCATTCAGCATGTGTGTTTCTGACTCCCTGTGTCTCTGTTTCTATTTCTGTTTCTTTGCTTCTCATTATTCCAGTGTCTCACTGTTTCTCCTGGTCTCTCCCATTGTCACTATCTCCCTGTGTCTCTGATGGTCACAATGTGTTCCTGTGTGTCTCTGTCCCCCTCTCTTCTCTCTCTCCCTAATTCTGCTCTGCCCTCCCCTTGCCTGGGTGGTGGTGGTGGGAGGCATAGGTGGTATTGAAGACCTTCTCAGACACACCCCCCGCCCCCCCCCCAGGTATTCAAGGTTTTCACTTATTGGAGCCCTATGGCAGGTTGCTTGGATAGCAGAGCTATGGGTCAACCCATCAGGTTGGGCGGGAAACCTCAGAGAGGAAAGATGCACTTACATTTATAAGCTCGCCATGCCCGAGCCCACCACAGTCAAACAGGACTATGCAAGCATACCCAGAGGCCTGACCAGGCGGTGGAGCAGTTGATAGAGCGTCAGAGTAGGACGCAGAGGACCCAGGTTTGAAACCCCAAGGTCCCCAGCTTGAGCATGGGATCATCTGGTTTGAGCAAGGCTCACCAGCTGGAGCCCAAGGTCGCTGGCTTGATCAAGGGGGTCACTCAGTCTGCTGTACCTCCCCCCCCCAGTCAAGGTACATATGAGAAAGCAATCAATGAACAACTAAGGTGCCGCAGTGAAGAATTGATGCTTCTTTTCTCTCTCCCTTCCTGTCTGTCTGTCCCTCTCTCTGTCTCTGTCACACACGCACACAAAAAAAGAATCCCCAGGGGTCAGCTGTGGGAAACGATACTGATGTGTCACATGGTGTCAGACTATAGGCACTGGCTTTTCTAACTTGGTGAGCATAAGGTCGTTGGCCATAGCAGGTCTATCGTTTTCAGGGTGTTTTATGATGAGGCTGGACTCGGTCATCCGGCTGCCTGGTTTTCGGTGAGCCTCAAGACTCAAGACACTTTCCGTGCAGGCCCAGACCGACGGTGAAGGAGCTGAGGACCACGGGGCACAGGTGAGCTTTGTGGTGACTACACCGTTATCTCCATTCTCATCCTCAACCTCCACCCCATTTCACCCCCTTACCCGACTCCATCCTCGCTGAGTAGCGCACTAAGAGCGATTCAACCAGGACCTCAAATCCCCATTCACAATCAATAATACGGGGACAAGAACTGGCCTTAATTCCCCAGCGACTCAGCAGCTGAGCTGAGATTTCAGTCCCGGGCTGGGGTTTTCCAAAGCGACAGCTCCTGCTCCCTCGCAGAGCCTGATATTAGGTCTCTCCCCTCAACTAATGTCACCTCCAGGTTCCGCCAGGACCCAGGACCCGTTCCCGCTCCCGCCCCGCCCTACACTCACGATTAGAAACTGTGGGACTGACAGAACGCATTACGGATGCGCCCGGAAACCCCCGCAGCTCAGCTAGTCTTCCTGAACACTGCTGCCTGCCAGGGCTGAAAGTGTAGAATACTGCTCTCAGTTTACCAGTAGGCGGATCCCACGGACCTTGAGGGCGGAGCCAGAGCTGGGGGGCGGACTCAGGATAAAATCTGGGGTACAGGGGGCGGGGCTTTGGTGCAGGGGTGTGGTCAGGGGTAAACCTGAGAGAACAGAGCTTCTGGGGGCGTGATCCAGGGAAGTGGGCGTGACCAGAGTCTCCCTCCCAGGGCTATGGTACAGGGGCGTGGTCAGAGCCTCAGGGGTGGAGTCAGGAATTTTGAGGGCAGAGTGAAGGCTGTTAGGGGTGGGGTCAAGAATGGGGAGACTGGGACCTGGCCGCTGTGTTCAGTCGGTTAGAGGCGTCGTCCAGAAACACCAAGGTAGCGGTTTCGATCCCATTGAGGCTACATACTGGAAGAGACCAAAGGACCCACAGCCAAATGAAACAACAAACGATGCTTTTCTTTCTTTCCCCGCCCCCCGTTTCCCTAAAACCAATCAATTAAATAAAAATGAATGGGGAGGCGGGCTCAGGAGGGCGACTGGATGCCCTGGGGGCGGGGTCACTGTGTACTGCTTTTTAATGGCAAGGTTGGGTTTTTGGTAGGGTGGGTTAAGACTCAGGAGGTTAAAACCAGTGTATAGGAGGTAGGAGGATCACATGTTAGGAGGAAGGTTTTAGCCCTGAGTCCATCACACCCACCGCTGAGACTCACATGCCAACACACACACACACACACACACACTCTCACACACTCACATACAGCATGCCAGGCTCCTGCACTGTTCACACAGGTTGGCAGAGACACGGGCGACACAGCCAGGCGCTTAGGGAGGCAGTATTCTCGTTGACGCTGGAGTCGCGCCCTCCCCATCTCAGCCTCCTCCACAGTAGCACCAGCAGCAAACAGGCTCACACAGAAACATCATCATATTGTTCTGCCATGTGGGTCCCTAGGGGGTGGGAGGATTGACAACCCAGGAAGCAAGCCCTTGATTTCCAGCAATGGCTGACTCCCCTAGAAGCACCATCTCCCTGTCAGCGGCGCCCTGAGCTCCCCCCATGTCCTCACGACATCATGACACTACTACCACTCCTCCAGTGTTAAGAGGCACAGGTTGGTAGAGCCATTCACCCAGGGATGTACCAACTCTCTCAGTCAAACTGTGTTGCACACAGAAGCGTGGAAGATCAGACACATACACAAACTGTGCACACACGTATTTCTGTGACAGAAATCACACGTGTGCAACCACTGGGCACTGTCACAGTGCAGCTTTAGTCACACACAGGAGGGCATGACTCATGCCTGAGCAGTAACAGCCTGTGACCCTGATTATGAGGTACCCCAGGAAACAGCCCCAGGGGTTTTCTGCCACGGCTGTCATGTCAGCACCTGCGAATAAGAGTCAGTATCGGGTGAATCTGGGGACCTAAAGCCCAAGTCTCTCCATCTTTCTTTCTCTCCTTCTCTTCCTGTCTCCCTGGGATATAATTGCGTGGACAAGGAACTATATCCTCTACAACATATACATCATAGGGTCCGAGATCCTAGCCCAGAGACCCAGAATCTAGAGCAGTGATGGGCAATCTTTTGAGCTTGGTGTGTCAAAATTCGCCAAAAAAACCGAGCATAACTCGGTGGTGTGTCACTTCGAGAAAAATGGCCTAACAGGAAGTCCCAGAACTAGATGCGCTGTGCCGGAGTTCTGTTGTTTTGGCCTACAGACCTCTGGCACAGTGTCTACACTACAGCAAATGTTTTATCCTCGGTTACTGCACCTGGCCGTGCAGGAGCGGAGGATGAAACGTCCTTCTCGGCATGCGGCCCCATACTTCTCTGGTATGCGGCTGCGTGTCATCGAAAATGGCTACGTGTGTCAGTGCTGACATGCGTGTCATAGGTTCGCTATCACTGACCTAAAGACACTGAGAGATTGAGAGAGACACAAAGGGGTGAGAAAAGTGATAAAGTGTCTCCCCAACTATAAATTGGGAGAGGAGTAGTGGGATGGAGTCACCGCCCCTCAGGGATGGAGGGGAGATGGAGACAGAGCTATAATCAGTCAGTCTGAGCATCAGAGTCAGATAGAGAGAGATTCAGAGAAATAGAGTAGGAGAGAGAGAGAACGAGAAAGTCACTCCTAAAAAGAAAATGAGATCTATGTGGGGAGGAGACATGGAGACACAAACTCCAGAGGGTGACGGTCACAGTGACATGGAGCTGTAGGGAAAGCCCATGACAAAGTCAGTCTGGCTCTTAGGGGTGATGTGTAAGGACCACAGGATGCACATCTGGCTGGCTGCCTCTGGGCTCCTGGATCCTGCGCTGGCTGAGCTCTTGCTCACAGGGACATTATAAGCATCCCCAGCTGAGCTGGTCTGCCCCTCAGGGGTCTGACCAGGGGTCAGAAGTCACAAGCTTCTAGTTCAATGCTCCCAGGCTGCCTTGGTGTCAGACTGCAGTCTGGGGGCCAGAAGGGGCAGAAGGAGGAACCCAGCCAGGATACCTTGGACCCCATTCTTTCTTGGTTCTTTCTCAATGCAACTCTATCATATATCTACCGGTCTGTCTGTCTATCTATCTATCTATCATCAATCTCTCTTCCTCCCTCCCTCCCTCAACTCCTTCTTCCTTCCCTCTCTCTCTCAATCTCTATCTTCTGATCTCTTAATTTATATCTCTATCTCTTATGTTCTCTCTTAGCTCATGTTTTATTTTCTCACTTCACATTCCCCCTTTTTTCTTTTCTTTCTTTCTTTTCCTTCCTTCCTTCCTTCCTTCCTTCCTTCCTTCCTTCCTTCCTTCCTTCCTTCCATCTTTCTTTCCTTTCCTTCTTTCTTTCCACCCAGCAAATGTTTATTGAATAGCTGTCGTGTTGAGGCATCAGGACAGAGATCTGACCTTCAAGGAGCAAGTGGTACATTGGATCCTCCTCTGGCCTCCCATTTCTCTAAATACTAGAATTCTGTTTACAGAGTAACCATGTACAAGGCAGAATTAGTAATGACGGCAAAGGTCACTTTTAGTGCTTCTTAGCTCCTCTCATGGTGCCCCATGCGTAGGCATCTGAGTAAGCTTACCCATGGGTTCTTGACTATAGATGCTGCTGGGAACCTTAAAAAATTTCTTTTTCACTTGACATTTAATATCATATTAGTTTTAGATGTACAACATAGTGATTAGACATTTATATAACTTCACAGGTGATCACTCCAATAAGTTTAGTCCCCATCTGGCACCATACAGAGTTTTTACAATATTATTGACTATATTCCCTATTTTATACTTTATGTCCCTTTGACTATTTTGTAATTGCCAATTTGTACTTCTTAATGCTTTCAAATATTTCAACTCCCCTCCCAACCTTCCTCTTATCTGGCAACCATCAATTTGTTCTCTGTATCTATGAGTTTGTTTCTGTTTTGTTTGTTCATTTACATATATTTTTAGATTCCACATATAAGTGAAATCATATGATATTTGCTTTTGTCGGTCTGACTTATTTCACTTAGCATAATACCTTCTAGGTCCATTCATGTTGTCACAAATGGTAAGATTTACTTCCTTTTCTATGGCCAGGTCATATTCCATTGTACATAGAGATCACATCTTCCTTATTTATTTATCTGTCAGTTGGACACTTAAGGTTGTTTCCATAACTTGGCTATTGTAAATAATGGTGCAGCAAACAGAGGTGCATATATCTTTTCAAATTAGTGTTTTAGATTTCTTCAGATAAATACCCAGAGTGGAACTGGAGGATTAAAAGACAGTTCTATTTTTCTTTTTTTTATTTCTTAAAAACAACCACCTTAAAATAATCAACCTTTCCAAAAAGGCATATTTTGGGGTGAAAAATTCTGCTTCCCCTTAGTTCTGTCTTAGAAACTTTGAATAACAAGTTTCACATTCCAGAAACTAAGTTGGTAGATTGCTTCATATCCTACAAAACCAATCCTTCAGTCCTGAGAACAGGTCAGTTCAGTTAAATTGTTGTGTCTTATTTCAGGATGTGGTGATGCAAGTGAGCTCCCAAACGCAGCCCCACATTGTGTAAGCAATTAGGCAAGTGTTTAATAAGAGATGTTTCTGTGGAAACAAAAGAAAAATAAAAGTTTATGATTGGAGCAAATTATAAACCTGTTTCTGAGTCTAGGAGGCTGCCAGTGTAGAAGATTTTCAACTATTAGGCTCAATGGTTCCTTCTGTGTCTGAAATGTTACTGATAATGTCATTGGACATTGAGACAAATTTTTTTAGTGGCTTACACAAAGTTAGGCATGGAGATTTCCTAAACATGAGCTATTGGGATTTCTCTGATGGTCACATGAAGTCATCTAGCTGCAGTTTGCAGGGATTCAGGAAAAACTGGAAACATTAGTTTTGAGAGGTACAGCCAAATATTTGAGAAAGCTAGGAATATTCAAGGTCCTGTCCAATTTACAGGTGAAATACAAAACCTCAAAGACAATGAACTGAACAGAATCTAATATCCACAAGTATGTATTAAGTTTCTAATGAAACATACGTTTTTCTCTAAAATCACCCTAAATTTTGCTGAAGATAGACAATTTTTTTAAGTGAGAAGAGGGAGGATAGAGAGACAGATTCCTGCATGCTTCCTGACCAGGATCCACCCGGCAACCCCTGTTAGGGGCTGATGCTCAAATCAACCAAGATATCCTCAGTGCCCCGGCTGACACTCACTGGGACCAAGTACGCCGCTGGATGTGGGAGGGGAAGAGGGATAAAGAGAAGGGGGAGTGGGAAGGGGTGACAAGCAGGTGGTCGCTTCTCATGTGTGCCCTGCCCCGCAGCAGTAGAAGCTGGGACACCCATACAACAGGCCCATGCTCTATCCACTAGGGTCAAAATTCCTTTTTAAAATTGGCTTCTATAGTCAGTCTAGTTCCTTAAATCTGTCTGCTCATATCTGAACTTATGTATATCTCTCTCAAACATGACATTCTAGCCCAAACTTTGGTAATATAACCAGTTTCCAATTGTGTCCTTTTTACGAGGACACACTAATTACAAGGAGAACAGATTTTTATTGAACTTATGAAAATAACTATGTTGCCATAAAAATAAAAATAATATTCACTGAGTTTCCAAACTCTGGAGAGATTATGTAAGGAAAAAGGATAAATGTTTTAGCTCTGTTTACAAAGGTACAATTTACCAAATTGCTCTAAGTCATAGATAGCTTAAGAGAAAAAGTTTCCTCAAGTCTGGAAAAACAAATATTTAAAAAAATCAGCAATATTTTGAACAACATGGCACAAAAATTATAATCATTTTCAATAGTTCATTCAGTCCCATGTATTCAAGTCTTGTTTATCTTGTTCTTTTGTGAGCAGTTTTATGAAGCCCTTAGTTTGATTGTTGTTGTTTGACAAATTTTTTTACCTTGTTCAATGGTATGGTCAACGTAAGAAATTTCCAAACCTGTGACAATATTAAAGAGTTCATTTGAGCCCAACTGTCGACAATTGCCACGAAGCAAAGTCTCAGCAGATTGAGAAATGCTCCGGAAAATGGCAGTTTCACCAGTTGTCTTATACATCAGAATCAAAGGGGAAGGCTTAAGGGGGTTACATGGAATTGATTGGTGAGAGAATAGGGAGGCGGGAGAAAGCAAAGTGGGGAAATCTCTGGGATTGGATAAAAAGTAAAAATGTACATGTTGTAACTTCTTTTACGTAGGCAGGACCAGAGATAGCTAACAGTTAATGATTCACATGATAACAATGAGGGGGTCTGTTGGTTCCTGCTCTGATGAGTTGCCTTCCCTGAATGGGCAGGGAAAGATTGTCTGCATGTCACCAGGTAGGTTATTGTAGATGCAAAAGACAACAGACAGGCTTGATTAGGAAAGCATTGACCTCTGTTTAGAGAAAAATACCTGCTAGGACATGATTACCCACCTTGAACAGCTTTTAGTTACAACGTTTTAATTTTTAGATCATCCTGTGTGGTTAGTTTAGGTCTCTGAGTTTGCAAGGTCCTTGTGTAGGGCTCACCTGAGCTTGTCAGGTTTAGTTCGTGGCCCTGTCCTTTATTTATATTTTCTGTCCACAGTATAATCTGCAGGTTTATCAGAGACCGATACTTTAGAGCAAGAGTTCTCTCCATGAAACTTTATGAAGATAAAACATATTTGCAAAACAACATCAGAGTAAGACAAAATCTCTTTGTAAATGACAAAGACGCAAAATGCCCATGGTTAAATATCAGATGAGAGTTCATTATAATGTACCTGCTAAAGAAATCTGCTTACTTTTTGACACAAAACATTAAAAAAAATAACCAATATTATTTTATTAACCAACATCAAAGTCAATAAAAATGAAAAAAGAAAACAAAACAACTAGAATTATAAGTGACAACATTATACCAGGGTATACCAGAATTTCCAAGAACTTCACACAATTTTTGGGATACTTATGTTAATAATATTAACCCATACAATATACAGTGTGTCCGTAAAGTCATGATGTACTTTTGACCGGTTGACCGGTCACTATGACTTTATGGGCACACTGTATATAGAAGTTTATTATCTCTTATTTGACAATGCTTCACATGCAATTCAACACAAGAAGCCTAGTTAGTTTAATACTTCTTTTTTATAAGGAGAGGAAGAGAGATTTTTGAAGTGTTCTAAGAGCTTATTTTGGTAAAACTCAAAGTTATTTTCTGGTCAAGAAAAATACTCTATTTAAAAATGTAATTTTGGAAAGTTTGTCAAAAACATCAAAAGTTTTTTTTAAACACTTGACTAGAAAGAATCATAGGTCATGATAAAACCACACTTATCCATTTAAACAAAGTGACAATAAAAAAGTTCAAAGACAAATAGGTTACATACTTGTTAGCGAAACTTTAGCTCTTACTATTGAGAACATTTAGTTTTCTTAAGAAAACAAGAACCTGATCAAGGCAACATAAAATACGTAAACTTATTTTGATAAAACATAAATGGTAGATAAAATGGCTACTCAGTTGCCCTTTTGAGAACAATGCAAGCCCAAAAGAGAAGGAATGGCTTACTTAGTAACCGGGCCCAAACCTCTCTTGCTGATAGGGACTGTTGAGTCTGATGTAAACAAGTTTGAGGAACTGTGGCAACACTCCAATCTGTAAGAGAAAACAAACTGTCTTGCACCAGTGAATGTAGCAACGTCAACCACTTTTGCCCAAGGCCCTTTTTATTAATCTAGGTAAGCCCTTTTCTATCTCTCTCTCAGGGCTGACACCCTTTGCTGGTTTCAGCCCACTTGCATCCAGGCATTTTAAAAATAAATTTTCCCTTTTGAACACACTAGCCTTGTGTTTTAAGCCCATGGTTTCTGCCTTTTGTTCTGGTGCTGTAACCTGGGAGCTGTGTGCGGGAGACTAGTCAGTGGTCTAACCCCCACCCCAGGAGGGGTGAGGTGTGCTACCTGGGGAGCAGTGAGCACTGGCAGCTCATCTCAGGTTTACCCCAGGGTCCTGCCTCTCTTGCTTGTGGAGCTGTGGGACTGGTTCCCCCAACCTTCTGGCCCTGCCTCCTGAACCTGCCAACAAGGGAAACTCCCTTTCTTTGTTTTTGACGTTCAATAAAAATTTGCTTTTTAAAAAGATTTTACTTATTGATTTCAGAGAGATGAGAGAGAGAGAGAGAGAGAGAGAGAAAGGGAAAGGTGGTTGGAGGGAACAGGAAGCATCAACTTGCATTAGTTATTTCTTGTATGGGCCTTGATTGGGCAAGCCTGGGACTTTGAACCTCTAGAAGTTGAAAAATACCATATCTATACATAAAACATACAGAAAAACAAACACAAACAGAGTTATAAATATACTGTAGAAAAGACATTTAACATTTTTCATTTGCCCTTGGCAAACAATTTATACGGAGGCTGTGGGGAGGGGCTAAGTTTAGGCAAAGGAGACCTTTCAGCTGCTTGTGCTTTCAAAAAGCTCTCCTGTCCCTACCTTCCCTTTGGTCTGCTCAGTCCCCGCAGCTGTGGGTGGAGTTTACATTCCTGGTTGCCTGCAGGAGGGCCTGGCAAGTTGCCCAGGCGGCTTGAAAAATTCTTATCTGATTTTAAAAAATCAACTTCTAATTTTTCCAAGTTTCTGATTGTAAAGTTATGAAATTCTTTGAAATATTTTGTGAGGTTTCAACCAGGACAAACAATAGTTATTTCTGGCAGTTATTAAACAATTCCATGGACTCGAGGGGGTGCCGAGTTTATTATCTTTCTAAGATTCAGAATCATTCTAAAAGATCTCAGCTATAAAATAAGTAGGTGTTCTAGAAGCTTGTTAACTCTGGATTTTAAGAAGGGGGAATGAGTTTTGGATGTGGAATTTAATTTTTATAAACTTAAGAGAATCTCTAAGGGAGTCCCTAAAGTTTAGCTGTTATATTAATTTTTATCTCTTTTTTTTTCTTCTCAAAGTGCAGGACAGTTGTACTTCTAAAGTCCGGGCCTTTTTCAACATTTGAAAATGTCTGAAAGTCAGTACAAAAGGGCCTTTTTCAACATCTGAAAATGTCTGAAAGCCAATAAGAAAGAGTGGAACTAGATTTTTGTTTTAATTTCTGTCCTTCCTTCTTATTAAAGGAGTCTTAATAGTGAGTCATTGTATCAATGTGAGAGCTCTCTAATTTTTTTTTTTTTTAGTGAGGGGAGGGGCGGCAAAGAGACAGACTCCTGCAGGAGACCTGATAGGATCCACCTGGCAAACCCATTAGGGAGCGATGTACTGCCCATCTGGGGCATTGCTCTGTTGCTCAGCAACTGAGCTCTTCTTTAGTGCCTAAGGTAGAGGTCATGGAGCCATCCCCAGTGCCAGAGGCCAACTAACTCGCTTGAACCAATTGAGCCTTGGCTATGGGAGGGGAAGAGAGAGAGAGAGAGAGAGAGAGAGCGCAAGAGAGAGCGAGAAGGGGGATGTGGAGAGGTCGGGAAGCAGATGGGCACTTCTCCTGTGTGCCCTGACTGGGTATCGAACCTGGGACATCCATACACTGGGCCGATGCTCCACCACTGAGCCAACCAGCCAGGGCAAAGATTTTTCAATTAAAAAAATTTTTCAACTCAAAGGATCTATCATCACTACTCATTGACAAGCAAGATTTTAATAGTGATGTACACCAGTAAGCCTTTTATGACTTAACCAAGGAAGCAAGAAGTGTCCCCAGGAGATTACAAAGGATGCAGCCCTCACACGATCCAAAAAGTTCATTCCCAGAGTTAACCTAAGAAAGGCGGGCAGCGCTTTGCTTTTAAACAGCTGTTCCAAAACACAGGAATCACGTGTTTCCCCGCTTTGAACACAGTAAGGTTTTAGATTCCCCAAGCTTATCCACAGCCGACCCAGCGCCTGAAGGAGGCCTAAGCGTCCTCTAGGTGGCAGGGATGACAGAAAACAATGACGATCTCTGAGAGAAATGGCATCAACAGAAAACAAGGGTTCTCAAATCAAATGTCACACACAAGTGTGTGTGTCACACCACCCAGGACCCCTTCATCTCAAGCACTCACAAATCAGTGTCTAGTTAATAAAGTTTCTTGGCTGGCTCACCAAAACTATGGGAGAGAAAAAATTTTCTTTTTCCTTCTACCCTTCTAAATTCTTCTGGCTGGTTTAATAATTAAATTAACATGGAGATGGCCTGACCAGGTGGTGGCGCAGTGAATGGAGCATTGACCTGGGACACTGAGAACGCTGGTTTGAAATCCCAAGGTTGCCCGACTTGAGTGTGGGCTCACCTGGCTTGAGCATGGACTCACCAGCTTGAGCGTGGGGTCGCCGGCCCGAACGTGGGATAATAGACAAAACCCCATGGGCTAGCTTTAACTAAAAGGTTGCTGGCTAGAGTCCAAGGTAGCTGGATTGAGCAAGGGGTCACTGGCTCAGCTCTAGCCCCCCACCCCCTGTCAATGCACACATAAGAAAGCAATCAATGAACAACTAAGGTGCCACAACGAAGAATTGATATTTCTCATCTCTCTCCCTTCCTGTTGTCTGTTCCTATCTGTCTCCCACCCCCTTTCCCTCTCTCTCTTTCTTAAAAAAGATTAACATGGAGATAGAAAAGCAATGTTTGGTAAATAAATGTTCCCTGGGTCATAGAGAACATGAGTCAGAAAGGGTTTGCTAAGCCCAGCCATAAACCCTTGCTTATATGGTCAGTTAATCTACGACAAAGGAGGCAAAGATGTACAATAAGGTAAAGACAGTCTCTTCAACAAATGGTGTTGGGAAAGCTGGAAAGATACACACAAAAAATAAATTCAGGCCACTTTTTTGTGTGTGTGTGACAGACAGAGTCAGAGAGAGGGACAGATAGGGACAGACAGACAGGAAGGGAGAGAGATGAGAAGCATCAATTCTTTGTTGTGGCACCTTAATTGTCCATTGATTGTTTTCTTATATGTGCCTTGACGGGGGGGGGGGGGGCTACAACAGACTGAGTGACCCCTTGCTCGAGCCAGCGACCTTGGGCCCATGCTGGTGAACCTTGCTCAAACCAGCTGAGCCCATGCTCAAGCTGATGACCTTGGGATCTCAAACCCGGGTCCTCCACATCTCAGTCCAATGCTCCATCCACTACGTCACCGCCTGGTCAGGCTCGGGCCACTTTCATATACAAAAATAGACTCAAGATGGGTTAAAGACTTACCAGTAAATGCTAGACAGGAAACTATAAAACTAGAAGAAAACACAGGCAGTAAACTCTTTGACATGCTCTATTTCAGATTTTTTTTGGATATATTTCCTCAAGCAAAGAAAACAAACAAACAAATAAGCAAATGGGGACTACATCAAACTAAAAATGTTTTATACAATGAAGGAAATAACCAACAAAATGAAAAGACAACTTAGTGAATGGAGAAGATATTCACCAATGATCCATTAGATAAGGGGCTGATATCAAAAATATATAAGGAACTCACAAAACTTAACACTAAGACAGTGGTTCTTAACCTTTTTTGAGGTACCGAATCCACCAGTTTCATATGCGCATTCACCAAACCCTTCTTTAGTGATAAATAAAATATGATTTTTTTTCCAAATTCAAGACATAGGTATATGTTTTTTTACTGGTGCACAAAATGAGCCGTGCATGAACATCACCTTGCTCAAAGAACAAAACCAACAAAGTGCATGAACTCACAACAAATTACGGTATTACTTTATTCTGGCCTCTGCGGCAGAGGCTTCTCCAAACCCCTGAGACCAACTCATCGAACCCCTAGGGTTCAATAGAACCCAGGTTAAGAAGCACTACACTAAGAAGACAGAAACTCAGATTAAAATGTGGGCAGAGGACCTGAATGGACATTTCTTCTAAGAGGAAAGACAGATGTTCAACATCACTAACCAGCAGGGAAGGAAAAATTAAAGCCACAGTGACATATCACCTCATGCCTGTCAGAATGGCGATCATCAATGAATCTACAAATAACAAGTATTGGCGAAGATGTGGAGAAAAGAAAACCCTCGTGCACTGCTGGTGGGATTGTAAATGAATGCAACCACTATGGAGAAGAGCATGTAGGGTCCTGAAAAATTAAAAGTAGAGCTTCCCTATGACCCAGCAATATTATTTCTGGATATTTATCTGAAGAAAACAAAAACACAAATTTGAAAAGACATATGCATTCATATGTTCATTGCAGTATTACTGGTAATAGTCAAGATATGGAAACAACTTCATTGTCTATCAATAGATGGACAGATAAAGTACCCATGATATATACACACACACACACACACACACACACACACACACACACACACACACTGGAATATTACTAAGCAATAAAAAATAATTAAATCTTATCATTTGCAAGATCCATCTTACCTTTGATGGATTGTGAGGGCTTTATGTTAAGTTAAATAAGACAAACAGAGAAAGTCAAATACTGTGTGATCTCACTCATATATGGAATCTAAGATAAAATAAATGAATATATAAAACAGAGGCAGAGGCACAAATACAGAGAACAAGCTGATGGTTGCTGGTGGCGGGGGGGGGGGTAGGACAGGATGGGAGGGAAGAAAAACACAATCTGAGATTTATAGAAAAAGGATTAAAAAAAAGGGATGTCTTAGATTCCTCCCTGTTTATTCCCATTAAACTGTAGTTATCTATGATGAAATCTCCCCTCTTGGAGCAGGTCTATCTAAATTCTTACAGGCAGAAAGGGGGAAGGACTTTTTTTTGCTTTGTTTTTGTTTTTTCTGAGTCTTTTGTTTCTTGAAAATAACTGACCCTGGCCGATTGGCTCAGTGGTAGAGCATCAGCACAGCATGTGGAAGTCCCAAGTTCGATTCCCAGCCAGGGCACACAGGAGAAGTGCCCATCTGCTTCTCCACCCTTCCACCTCCCTTTCTCTCTATCTCTCTTTTCTCCTCCTGCAGCCAAGTCTCCATTGGAGCAAAGTTGGCCTGGGTGCTGAGGACAGCTCCATGGCCTTGGCCTCAGGTGCTAGAATGGCTCCGGTTGCAACGGAGCAATGCCCGAGATGGGCAGAGTATCATCCCCTAGTGGGCAAGCCGGGTGGATCCCGGTCGGGTGCATGTGGGAGTCTGTCTACTGCCTCCCTGCTTCTCACATACAAAACCTCCCCACAAAAACCCAGCTTAAAATAATCAATATTCCTCAAAAAGCATAGTTTGTGGTGGCACAATCCTTCCCCCCTCTCCCAAGCTGGATGAGATCACCCAGAGAGCAGGGGTGGGGAAAAGGTGGGGTTGGTGATGGGGCAGTAATGTCTGTGCTTCCCTCTGTCCCACTTCTCTGTCTAGCTCCTTCTTAGCATCTGTCTGGGTCTCCAGCTTGTCTCCATATCATCTCTCGGTCTTCGGTGACACACAGACCTGCCCTTGCCCTGCTGCAGGGACCAGCAGCTCTGACCCAGGAGGAGGGGCAGGAATGTGAGTCTCACAGCTGCCCAGATGTGACTCAAGTCTGCATGGGGGGAGGAGGAGGATTAGGGACAGTGCTGGGGATAGGGCTGGGCAGCTAAAGAGGAAGAAGGGAATTGGCCTGACATTCCTTGGTCCCTGTTCTTTGGCCTTTTCTATGTCCTGTCTTGCTTGGGGTCATGGAGAGGGTAGCCAGTTATTTGGGGATGGGTCCAGGACAGAATCATGGGGAGGTCACACTGTGGAGATGTTTCCATATCTGGCTGGTGGGACTGGTTTGGAGTATGACCCCAGGAATAGGGCCACATGGGTCAGAACCCAGCCTAGGGTGAGGGAGAGAGAGAGAGGCAGAGACAAAGAGACAGAGATAAGCAGAGTCTGGGACCAGAGACAGAGAAATGAGGTCACAGAAGGATGAAGACAGAGACACAGGGAGAGAGGTGGAGAACCAAAGACACAAAGAGAATAGGGAGAAAAGAGACAAAGAGACAGGCAGACACAGAGAGAGATGGAGACAGAGGCACATGAGAGACAGAGAGAAACAAAGGCACAAATATTGACAGGAAGAACAGATAAAGACAGAGAGAGATAGAGACAGCAATAGAGAGACAAGAAAGATAAAGGCCCAAGATGAGAGAGAGAGAGAGAGACGGGTAGCTTGGGACTCAGAGAAGACAAGGAGATGGAGACAGAAAACAGAGAAGGGAAGAGAGATGGGAACATACAGAGGCAGAGACAAAATGACACCAGTTAAAAGAGAATATTAAACAGCCCGGGAATGATTTAAAACATAGAGACAAAGAGAGTTTTAATTTCCTCTGACCTGACCCAACCCCAGCTTCCAGGAGCCCCTATAATACGTGGCACCCCTTCCACACTCTAGACCATCT
Organism: Rhynchonycteris naso; assembly: GCA_037038555.1. Lineage (NCBI taxonomy): Eukaryota > Metazoa > Chordata > Mammalia > Chiroptera > Emballonuridae > Rhynchonycteris > Rhynchonycteris naso. The sequence continues at coordinate 247,038,262 of CM072997.1, read as the reverse complement.
GCAAGGTCCTTTGGGTTGTGCCTCCAAAACATAAATTCGACTTTGCTGGGTCTCCACAGCTCAACTCCTTGACTCCTGGTCCAGTCCCTCACTGCTTCCACTGTGGTCCACCTCAGCCTATTTCTGGAGGGATGCAGCTTCTGTAAACAGCTCCAACCCCCTGCCTGGCCTCCTCCCTCCTCTAGGCCACCCTGTGCTCTGTTCCATGCACCACCAACACTCTTCCCCTCACTCTCTCCCTGGATGACTCATTTCATCTTAGTCCAAAGGTCACTTTTTCAGAGAGGTCACCCCTGACCCCTCCCCCAATCTAATTCAAGGCTTCCCCCTCCCATCTTCTTCTTTTTTTCTTCTCATAATATCTACACTTTTCTCCCAGAACCCTTTGTACAATTTACATGTTACTTTATTTATTTATTTTTAGATTTTACTTATTCATTTTAGAGAGAGAGAGAGAAGGGGGGAAGAGCAGGAAGCATCAACTCCCATATGTGTCTTGAGCAGACAGGCCCAGGGTTTTGAACCAGTGACCTCAGCATTCCCGGTCGATGCTTTATCTACTGTGCCACCACAGGTCAGGCTACTCGTTACTGTTTGTGTGCTTGCTTTTCTAACATCCGTCTCTCTCCCACTGGCAGCATCTTTGGGATGAACCTGTGTTTGGTCTGTTCACTGCTGAAAACCCAGTGCTCTCGTGGATGGGTACAGAGAGATAAAAAGACCGAGACTGAGAGAGACACACAGAGATAGACAGACGGAGGAGCAGATGAAGACATGGAGAAAGAATAATAACAACAAACAGACAATAATAATAATTTACCATTAAGAATAGTTCTCTCTTCACCGGGATAGTAATAGGGAACTTACTTAATATGTTTAATTCATTTTGAATTAATTATAATCACCTGACCTGTGGTGGCGTAGTCGATAGTGTCAAACTGGAGCACTGATTTTGTTGGTTCAGAACCCCGGGTTTGTCTGGTCAAGGAATATACAAGAAGGAACTACTATGAGTTGAAGCTTCTTGCACCTCTCCACTCCCCTTTCTCTCTCTCTCTCCTCTCTGTAAAATCAATAAATAAAATCTTTAAAAAAGTCAGCGTTAGATTAATTATAATTCTTTTGCGAACTTACAGTGGCCTGATTTTTTAAAAAATATTTTTATATAGCCTGACCTGTGGTGGCACAGTGGATAAAGCGTCGACCTGGGAACACTGAGGTCGCCAGTTCAAAACCCTGCACTGGTCTGGTCAAGGCACATATGGGAGTTGATGCTTCCAGCTCCTCCCCCCTTTCTCTCTCTCTCTCTCTCACTCTCACTCTGTGTCTCCTCTCTAAAATGAATAAAAAAAATAAAAATAAAAAAAATTTTATTTATTTATTTATTTTAGAGAGAAGAGAGAAAGAGAGAGAGAAGGGGGGAGGAGCAGGAAGCATCAACTGCCATATGTGCCTTGACTAAGCAGCGCAGGGTTTCGAACCTGCGACCTCAGTGTTTCCAGGTTGACGCTTTATCCACTGCGCCACCATAGGTCAGGAACAGTGGCCTGATTTTAAGTGCTGTTTATGTAATAATAATTCCTTTATCTATCATAACAACACTACTGAGCAGGCACTGTTATTAGCTGTATTTTACAGATGAGAGATGTGAGCACAGAGAGGTGAAGTGGTTTAAGTAGAGGTTAAGAAAGACTGAGGCTGCAAGAGATGGAGATGGACAAACAGACAGCAATAGGCAGATATCGAGAAGGAGATAGTTGGAAACATGGTGAGAGGGTGGTCAAGAAGACAGGTAGACAGTGACATTCAGACACTCATCTCAGGAGCTAGGGGTAATAATAATTTAATAAATAACAGAAGATCTAACAGCTATATACCACCTACTCTTTTCTAGGTGCCTTTGTAATTGCTTTACACGTTGTCCAGTTTGAATATTCATAGTAAGCCCATGAAGTACCCATTATTATGAAAGAGGAAAGAGGTATAGAGAGGTCAAGAACCTTACCCAAGATCACACAGCAAAATGGCCGTGAACCAGGGCTCCTGGCTCCAGAGCCCACATCTTCAGTTCTTCGTTATGCTGTCTCCCTCAAGCATGTCAGGTAACAGGAACAGAAGCTGAGGGACAGGTGAGCCAACTTCCTAGAGACTCAAGTCATGAGGGCCCAGGATGCGCTCCTGCCCCTCACTTGAACCATTGTCCCTCACCCTCACTTATAGGGGAGGTGCAGTCTCGGACAAAGATGCGGAGCATTGCTGGGGAGGTGACCAGGTGATCCCCCCTCCCCCCCTTCCCTGAGGGCTCATTCTTATTGTTTCACTGAGAGAGAGCCCTCCCTCTCTCTCTCTCACTGTGTTTGCCCAGAGGGCTGGCTGACAGGAGACAGAGTCATTAATCTCCCCAACACAGTGGAACAGAGGCCACCTGTTCAGAAAGAGCATCTGGCCTCAGTCCCAAAGCAACCCCAGTGTCTATCCCAGCGCCTAGGGCCCTGACCCCCGAGTTTTACCTAGTAAATACAGGAAACACCCATGGACTGGGTTTGAACAAACTTTCAAGGTGGGGTCCGTGGCCTTCCCTGTTTCACTCAGAAACCGATTATATATTATCCAAAGAAAAGTGTTTTTTTTCCTTTTTAGGGCAATCGGGGATTTGGTGGTATGGGCATTTTTCCCTTCCCTGTTCCTGTCCTGGGGGAGAGAGGAGTCTGTACACAGTGAGCAGTTGTTGGGATTGCAGGGGCAATAAGAATTCATGTTTAAGGCAGAATGGCACTGAGAAGAAACAGGGCCTTGAGAAGAAGCAGGGAAGGTAAAAGGCATAGGCCATAAATAACCCTGAGAAGAAGCAGGGAAGGTAAAAGGCATAGGCCATAAATGACCCTGAGAAGAAACAAGAGTTAGATACAATTAACTGCGCCCGCAGCCTGCTATGTCTGGCTAAGATAAGCAAAACAGTTATAGAAGGTTAAAGCAGTAATTGCATGAACCGTTTGTCTGTTTTAAAATTTTTCCACTGTCCACCTTGTTACCAAGCCATGTGACTGTGTGTAATCTTCTGCCCACCTATAGCTAACTGCCAAGTTTGCTTCTATATCCGACGCTTGCTTGCTCAGCTATATAAGCCATAGTCTGTAAGTGCTCGGGGTGACTCCATTGACAGCCTTTTTGAGTGCTGTAGGAGCTCACCCCTGCGCAGGTTTGCATTTTGGCCATAAATAATCTTTGAACTCCTGAAAGTCTCTGATGTTTGTTTCTGCACCCGGCGAATGCAACACAGTGTAATCCTGGAGTCCACCCAGGAGGCAGTGGGATGGAGAGAGGGGTTCGGGGAGGGGTGTTTAGTGGACAGTGGGAGCTTCTTGCTGCCTAGGGGCCACGGAGAACACTGACCACGTGTGAGATGGTGCGTGGCTGTGGGCTCCCCCTCTACAGCGAAGCTGTTCTGGGGGACCCCAGCCAGTATCAAAGGAACAGCAGTGAAGACAGTGGCCTTGTGGGGCTAAAGGCTCAGACAGTCCCCAATTTTTCTGGCACCGAGTGTACTGAGTTATCAGTCATCACCCCTCAGAGTAGTATAAGGGGTCCCAGGGAGAAACTGGACATTTTTTTGCCAGGTTGGTAGGGAAAGGGCCAGTGGGCTTGGAGCAGATTGAAACTGATTTGATCTGTGAGGTCCAACACTGCAGCCACTTTAGGTGGCTGTTGAGCCCTTTAAATGTGGCTCATGTGGTGGAGGGTCTGGCTTCTAAATTTTATTTGTTTTTGTTATTTGTGTATTTATTTTAGTTTTATTTAAGTGAGAAGAGGAGAGGTAGAGGAGCAGACTCCCGCATATGCCCTGACTGGGATCCACCCGGCAAGCCCACTAGGGAGCGACGCTCTGCCCATCTGGGGCCATGCTGGCAATGGAGCTATTTTTAGTGCCTGATATGTAGATTTCACCAGTCATCCTCAGCACCAGGCTGATGAGCTTGAACCAATGGGCCATTGCTGTGGGAGGAGAAGAGAGAGAGAAAGAATGGGGGAAGGAAGAGGGGTGGAGACGCAGATGGGTACTTCTCCTGTGTGCTCTGACAGAGAATTGAACCTGGCACATCCACATGCTGGGCTGATGGTCTACCACTGAGCCAACCTGAGCCAACCGGCCAGGGCCCTAAATTTTATTTAATTCTAATTAATTTAAATGGAAATACTGACATGATTGGAAAAGTTTTAAGTATGTTTGGAATACTCTGGGTATGTGAACCTACTTTTTTTAAAATTTAGAAATTAAATTTAATGGGGTGCTGTTGATCAATAAGAGTCCATAGGTTTCAGGTAAACATCTCTACAGCATTTGGACTGTTGATTGTGTGTGTGCCCATCACCCACAGTCAAATTGTTTTCCAAAAGATGCTCATCTTCACTAGCTATCGGAGAAATGAGCCTACTTTTTCAACTCTAAGTTTATAGGCTTTAGAGAGCAAGTGTGTCTAATACAAATTTAGCGTTCGAATGGAGATGCTGCTATAGGGATGAAATAGTCACTGGAGTTTGGAGACTTGCTATAAAAATGTAACCTGATGTCCTGATGTCTTATTAAAAAATTCATAATGATTACATGCTGGACTTATCGTCATTTAGCTTTATTGGGTTAAATGAAGTATAATCCTAAAAGTAAAATAAAAATTTTACTACTTGTTTTTTGAATGTGGCTACTAGCAAATTTAAAGTTGTATGTGTGGCTCACATTCTGTTTGGATTGGACAGGGGTGATCTAGAGGAATTAGGAACTGAAGATTAGCAAAACAAAAATGTTTAAGGGGCATTAAGCAATCTTAAATGGATATTGCCAGAAGCACTTTGCAAACTGCTGTGCCAGGGGCCAGTGAGAGTTATCTTTTTTTTTTTTTTCTTCCTTATCCTGGTCCCCAGGAATGCCTCCGACCTGTAAAATTACTTTAGAAACAGCAGCACCTTGTCTGGGCTGCTACGAGGCACTCAGCTGCAGGAGACCCCTGAATGCCTGATCGGACTTCTGACCACACTCAGAATAGAAGCTGGAATCTTCACAAGGACCCAAAGGCCCAACATGTTCGTTGCGCCAGCTTTGACTTCATCTTGCATCCTTTCTCCCTCTTTCCCACCTGCTCTACCTGCCTATTTGTGGCCTCTTAGTTCTGTGAAGCACGTTCCCACTGCCTCAGGACATTTGCACCAGCTGTTTCTTGATATATACCACCTCCAGAGGCTGAGCTACCTGTCTCAGTCCTTATTCAGGTTCCTTCTATGGTGTCTCCTCTTCAGGGACCACTTTGTAAATGATATAATTGTCTAGCCACTGTACTGTGCACCTTAAACAAATATAAAATAGTATTGAATGTCACCTGCCCAGGCGGTGGCAAAGTGGATAGAGCGTAGGACTGGGATGCGGAAGACCCAGGTTCGAGACCCCGAGCTCGCCAGCTTGAGCGTGGGCCCATCTGGCTTGAGCAAAAAGCTCGCCAGCTTGGACCCAAGGTCGCTGGCTCCAGCAAGGGGTTCCTTGGTCTGCTGAAGGCCCGCGGTCAAGGCACATGTGAGGAAGCAATCAATGAACAACTAAGGTGTCTCAACGGCAACGAAAAACTAATGATTGATGCTTCTCATCTCTCTCCGTTCCTGCCTGTCTGTCCCTATCTATCCTCTCTCTGACTCTCTCTCTGTCCTTGTAAGAAAAGAAAAAAAAAGTAGTATTGAATGTTAACTGTAACTGAAAGATAAAAAAAATAATTTAAAATAATGTCCCCTCCTAAGAGGAGCTTTCTCTGGCCCCTTTCTCTCATCTAAAGTGGCTTTTTTTGCCCTTATTATCAGTATTTATTCTCTGATTTTATACACACACACACACATACACACACATATATATCCTTATCTATTTATTACATAGATATAATATGTAACCTGATATCCTGATATATACTTTTATCAGTATAAAACTGCTTCTTTATGAAATTATCAGAAATTAACTAACTTAAATATTTATTCTCTTCTGGAGGTCAAAAGTCAAAAGTTAGTCTCACTGGACAGACTCCATCTGGGAGGCTCTAGGAGAACATCCATCCACTGCCTTTCAGCCTCTGGAGGTGGCCCCTATTTCTCAATTTGTAGGTGGCCCTGTCCTCCATCACCCTCTGCTTTCATGGTCACCCAGTCTTGTTGAACTCTGATGCTCTGTTCTTGCCTCTCTCTTCTAAGGACCCTTGTGGTTTCATTGGGCCCATGGAGTTAATCCAGGATGATTACACCATCTCAAAATCTTTAATTTAGCCACATCTGCAAAGTCTCCAAGTGAGGTCACTCATTTATAGACACTTTTGTTGGTGGGCATTATTTTTTATACACCATAAAATCATAGGACACATTTTTTTTTCCTTTAGGTGAGTGGAGGGGAAATACTAAGGCAGACTCCTGCATGCATCCCTACCAGGATCCACCTGGCAACCCCATCTTGGGCCAATGCTCGAATACCAAACTATTTTTAGAGCCTAAGGCTGATGCGCTCCAACTGAGCCATCCTCAGCACCCTGGATCACGCTGGAACCAATCAAGCCACTGGCTGCAGGAGGGGAAGAGGGAGAGAAGAAGGAGGAGGGAGAGAAGCTGATGGTAGCTTCTCCTATGTGCCCTGACTAGGGATCGAACCTGGATGTACATGCGCCAGGTCAATGCTCTATCCACTGAGCCACCAGCCCAGGGCCATAGGACACATTTAATGATTCACTTGTTAACTCTGTTTGTCTCTTCCGCTGGAACACAAGCTCCTCCATGAGGACAAAACATCCCTGTCAAAGTCAACATTATATTCCCAGTACCAAGAACAATGTCTAGCATACAGCAGATGGTTAGTAAATAGTCACTGAGTGAACAAATGCCCCCAAGGAGGGAGGAATTAATGCCCTTACTAACAATTCATTCACCGTGACAAACCATTCTGAAATTGTCCATTGCACATTACACTATACTGCTCACAAAAATTAGGAGTTATTTCAAAATGACTATGAAGTGATAAAGTATCCCCTAATTTTTGCAATCAGAATAATTAAGAGACAGAGTCTGAAACCCAGACTGTCAAATATCAAATCACTGCTCTTGGCCCTGGCTTCATCGCTCACTTGGTTGGAGCATCATCCTGATATGCCAAGTATAAAGGTTTGACTCTTTTATGTGCCAGTCAGGGTACATACAAGAATCAACCAATGAATACATAAAAAATGGAACAACAAACCACAAATTGGGTTATCTCTTTTTCCCCTCTCCCTACTTTCTCTCTAAAATTAATAATAATAAAAAAATCCCTCCTGGCCCTGGCCGGTTGGCTCAGTGGTAGAGTGTCAGCCCAGCATGTGGAAGTCCTGGGTTCGATTCCCAGCCAGGACACACAGAATAAGCGCCCACCTGCTTCTCCACCCTTCTCCCTCTCCTTCCTCTCTATTTCTCTCTTCCCCTCCCGCAGCCAAGGCTCTATTGGAGCAAAGTTGGCCCGGGCACTGAGGATGGTTCCATGGCCTCTGTCTCAGGCGCTAGAATGGCTCAGATTGCAGTGGAACAACGCCCCAGAGGTGCCAAACATTGCCCTGTGGTGGGCATGCCAGGTGGATCCCGGTCGAGCGCATGCAGCAGTCTGTCTGTCTGCCTTCCCTCTCCTTCCCGCTTCGGAAAAATACAACAACAACAAAAAAATCCCTCCTCTGACACTTACTAACTGGGTGGTCTTGGGCAAATCATTGACTCTCTCTGCACCTCTGTTTCTCATCCATGAAATGGGAATAATTGTAGCACTTGTCTCCTACCTAGATTGTTGTGAAAATTAAAGGAGTCATTCTATACAAAGCAGTGAAAGCTGGGCCTGGCCCACGGGAAACACCTTATAAGTATTTGCTTTAGTTGTCGTTCTTAATATTATTTTGCAAATATCTGAAACTGCCATGCCAGCCCAAACATGAGGAAGTGTACGTGTAGTTCACACTAGACAGAACAAATTTCGCAGCACCTTGAAGGAGTCTCATGGTATTCGCCGCGAACACCATGGACTCAAGAAGTGAGGAAATTCAAAACTCTCAGTCTCAACTTAATTCTAGCTTCAATAATTCAGCTGCCAATTTCCTGATTAAGAGAGTCGAGACTTCTCTTGCAGGGAGGGGAATGCCACCATTTCTAGTTCCTTTCTTAAAAGGGAGGGTCTTATCACTCCCGGTTCTTGTTAAACTAAAACTAAAAATCCAAAAATAAAAGAAAAGGAGCATTTCTTTGAGATCACAGAATTGCAATCCGGGGCACAGATTCAGGTGGAGGCTCAAATTACATTCCAATTAAAGGGCTAAGGCAAGAGGTTTTTATGAGAAAAAAGGAAGGGAAAAATAATTACATGAGCGGAAGAAAGGAGTTTCCTGAGGTGCTAGCCAGGTAAGTGACTCTTGAGCCATTCATCCCTGGTTACTGGCTCTAAACAATGTTCACAACCATCAGTCCTTGTGGTCAGGAGGTCCGCTTTCCTGGTGGCTTCACAAAGAGTTGATTGTAAGACAGTGTTGGTTTGGCCCTGCCCACAGGCTATTTTGCCCAATTTAAACATTGTGAAGGTTTAAGGAACAAGAAGAGATACAGGTAAGGCAGTTCCTCTGGAATAGTGGCTCTGGTTCTTTTTAAAGATGGCTCCACTTAAGTCAACTTTGTACATTCTGTATTCTGCCCCCTTCTGGTTGTGGAGTGAAATTCATGGCTATTCCCTTGGGTGTCATCCTCAGGCAACCCATAGACAGCTCTTGAGCCAGATATAGGGTGCAGACACATCTGGCCTGTTTCCCAGAGTCTGGGCATTTTAAAAAACATGGTGAGAACACTTAGCATGCTATCTACCCTCTTAACACATTTTTAAGTGTGCAAGAAAATAGTGTAGGGCACTACGCTCTACAACAGATATCTAGAACTTAGTCATCTTGTATAACAAAAACCTTGTACCTGTTGGATAACAATGTTCTATTTGCCTCCAGCAGCCAGCATTTCCTCTCTGGTTCTACGTGTTAGACTATTTTAGATAACTCATAGAAGTGGAATCATGTAGCCCTTGTCCTTCTGGGACGGCCTCATTTGACTCCGCACAATGTCCTTAGGATCCGCCCGTGTTGTCTCACACAGAGCAGGATTTTCTGCTTTTTTGAGGCTGCATAATTTTCCATTGTACGAATGAATAGTCTTTGTCCATTTTATCCAGTGACTGGCACTTGGGTTGTTTCCACACCTTGGCTGTTGTGAGTAATGCTGCAGTGAACAAGGATAGAGAAATCAGTGTCTCTTGGAGATTGTGATTTCAATTTCTGTGGATAAATACCTGGAAGTGGGATTGCTGGGTCATATGGTGGTTCTATTTTTAATTTTTTGAGGAACCTCCATATTGTTTTTCATGGTGGCTACACCATTTCACATTCTCACCCATGGTGAACAAGCATCCCAATTTTTCCACATCCTCATCAGCCCTTGTCATATTTTAGTTTTGTTTTGTTACAGCTATCCTAACAGGTGTGAGGTGATCCCTCATTGTGGCTTTGAATTCCATTGCCTTGTTGGTTAGTGACACTGAGCATCTTGTCATACTCTTGGTCACCATTGCTATGTATTTTCTGGAGAAACGTCTATTCTAGTCTTTTGCTCACTTTTATATCAGGTTATTATTATTTTTTCTTACTGACTCACCTTTAGTGTCATATACAATGGATCATCGCCCAGACAAATGTCACAAAGCTCCCATCTATGTTTCCTTCTAGGAGTTTTTACAATTTTAGGTCTTCTGTTTAAGTTTTGAATCTATTTTGAGTTGATTTTTGTGTAAGATGTCAGATAAATGTCCACTTTCATTATTTTGAGTGTGGGCATCTAGTTTCCCCAATGCCATTTGTTGAGGAAACTACCCTTTTCTCCTTAGGTAATCTTGGCACCCTTGTCAACGATGAATTGACCTATGCTTGGGTTTATTTCTGGGCTCTCTGTTCTGGGCATTAAAAATGAATCAGCCACCAGAATGGAAAGATCAGGAGAGTTTAAGCTTCTCTTGAAAAGGTCACAACATTAGACATCAGTCAACATCATGTCTGCATTCCTATGTGGCCACAGTCCGTCGTCAGCAAGCTCCGGAGGGCCCTGGGCCCTGGAGCATTCTGCGGGTTTTTCGTGGCCCATGCCCTGTCCTCTTTCCTCATTTTTATTCCCTGCCTGGCCCCAGATGGCAGACATGCTCCTGACCCTGGGGGAGGGGAAAAGTGAAAACATGGACACAGAAAGACTTGGACAGAAAGAGATCAGAGGAAAAGCAAGTCCTTAATAATAATAATAACAACAACAACAATAATAGGTATACATTACCATCATTATCAGACAGAGTATTTAAGTATTTTGTTCTAGGAACTATTCTACGTTCCTGACAAATGTCAACCTAATGTCCTCAACATCCTATGAAATAGGAACTATGGTCATCCCCATGTTACAGATAAAAAGCAACAACAACAAGGCATTGAGAAGCCAAGAGTCATTTCCAAGGCCACACAGTAAGAAACAGCCAAATTTGAACCCAGCAAGATGTGCATGGGAGTCTATGTGCATCATTTCATTTCTAGTTAAATTTTTTTTTTTTTTGGAGAGAAGTAGGGAGAGAGAGAGATCTCCCAGTTGAACTGGTAACCTCCACGCTCTGGGGCCACGCTGCAACCAACTGAGCTATTGGTCAGGACTTATTTTATTTTATTTTTATATTGATTTTTTAGAAAGAGAGAGGAAGGGAGAGATGGGGGAAAGGAAAGGGAAGCATTTGTTGTTCTACTCAGTCATGTATTTTTGGTCGCTTCCTGTGTGTGCCCTGACTGGGGATCGAACCTGCAACCTTGTTGTTTCTGGACGATGTTCTTAACTGACTGAGCTAACCGGCCAGGGTTCTAGTTAAGTTTTTGAATGGAGATTATTTCCACATGGCACAAAAAATATAGAGTATGCTTCTATAAAAGGTATAGAGGGTTAAATCTCCATTGTGACCCCTTCTGTCCTGCCCTCAGCCCTTCTTAAAACCATAACAACTAGAATGTTTCTTGGGTCATCTTCAAGGGTTTTGCTGCACATAAAAAAAAAATGCAGCTGACCTTTGGTGGTGCAGTGGATAAGGCGTCAACCTGGGAACATTGAGGTCGCCAGTTCAAAACCCTGCACTGGTCTGGTCAAGGCACATATGGGAGTTGATGCTTCCAGCTCCTCCCCCCTTTCTCTCTCTCTCTCTCTCTCTCACTCTGTGTCTCCTCTCTAAACTAAATAAAATAAAAATATTAAAAAAAAAATGCGAAGGTTCATTCTTATTTTTCTCCTGTTTTCAGCTACCAGGCTGGGCTCTTCACAAAGTAATGTGCTTCCGATGCTCAGAACACTTGGTTAATTCTTTAAAGTTCTTTTTCCTGTTATAAGCATCAGAGACCTGTAATGCCTGGTTAGTTTCCAGGTTTGTGAAACACTGTTTAGATAATTACACATGTTATAAAACAATGGCTGGCCTGAAAAATGACAGATGATTCATAATTATGTTTACTGCTGTAAAGCAAGTCTGTCAGTCTGGGAGAACTCGGTGGGCAGCACCCTCCTCCATGGAACTTGCTCCCCGTTTCATGGGGATTAGAGCTGGCCAGGAAAAGAACCATGAAAACAGAGCAAATAAGATCGAATGAAAAATGCACATAGGAAAAATCAAGGTTGGTGATAACTAATGTTTTTTTGAGTACTTTGGATGTGCCAGACACATTTTTTTTATTATAGTAACGTTATTTTGAAATAGTTCAAGACTCACAAGACGTTGCAAAACAGTAGAGAGTGCTCATACATCCCGCACCCAGTTTCCGTCAGTGAAAACATCTTTCACAAACACGGTACATTGTCAAAACTAGAAAACTAACAATGCTGTTAACTCAGGTTAATGATCTTATGTTAATTTTACCATCTCTCTCTCTCTCTTTTAATCATCACCAGTTAGAATACAGAACTATTTAATCTCCACAAAGAAAGTCTCTTGTGTTATTCCATAATAATCACAATAACCACATTCTCCCCTCAAGCTCAAGCCGTGATGACCACTGGCTTGTTCTGAGTCACTATGATTCTGCTACTTTGAGAATGTTAGAGAAATGACATCATACTTTGAGGTTAGGGGTTTTCTTACTTGGCACAATGCCCTTGAGATCAAGTTGTCACATGTATCAATTGTTTATTCCTTCTGTAAGCATTAAAATAATACTTTGTATATTTACTCACTATCATTCACAAAAGGCTGAAGGTTATAGGTTTTGTTGATAATTCTGTTTACAGATGGGAAAACCAAGGGCAGAGAAGTGAACTAACTTGTCCAAAGGCACACAGCAGATAAATGGTAGAGCTGGGATTAGAACCCAGGCAGCCTGACTCCAGGGTCTCTAACAGAGAAAGAGAGGAGAGAGAGAGAGAGAGAGAGAGAGAAAAGACCACCATTCTGGGTATTAATGGAACTTGATGGCTTATTTTCCTTTTATATAATTAAAGATGTCCTGATCCCATTATTTATGGATATATATTCAAAAGAATTGAAAGATAAATCCTGAAGACATTATTTGCTCACCCATGTTCATAGCAGATTTATTCACAATGTCCAAAAGGGGGACACAATCCAAGTGTCAATCAATAGATGGATGGATAAAAAAATGTGGTCTATCAATATAATGGATTATTATTATTTTTAATCTTTATTTAATTTTTTAAATTTAAAATGTTTTCAAGTGTCCCATTCAATAGGACAACCTCAACCCCCTGCATCATGTCCCCCATGCTCCATACAAAGTCCCTTTTCATTCCCATTTCACCCCCTTAATCCACCCTCTCTCACCCTCCATCCTCCCTTTCCCTCTGAGACGTGCTGCCCTGTTATTTGTATCTATAGATACAATGGATTAATATTCAGCCTTAAGAGAGGAGGAAATTCTGTCACCTGCTACAATATGGATAAACCTTGAGGACACTATGCAAAGTGAAATAAGGCAGCCACAGAAAGACAAATACTGCATGATGCCATCTACATGTACCGTTTAACATAGTCAAATTCGTGGGGATGGAAAGTAGAATGAGGGTAGCTGGGCTGAGGGAAGGGGAACGGGGATGTCATGTTTAACAAGTATGAAGTCTTGGTTTTGCAAGATGAAAAAATTCTGGAGATCGGTCACACAACAATGTAAATGCACTTAACACCACCGAGCTGTCCACTTAAAAATAGATAACATGGTAAATTGTATGTTATATGCTGTTTTGAAAGCATGATTAAAACAAAGTGTTCACATACATAGGTGGGACATAAAAGTGAGAATATGAGACATGGACAAGAGAGTGGTGGTTATGGGATGGGGGGAGGGAGGGAAGAGTGGGATAGGGAGGAGGGGAGGGACACAGGGAAAACCAGATTGAAGGTGACAGAGGACAATTTGACTTTTGGTGATGGGTATGTAACACAATTGAATGATAAGATAACCTGGAGATGTTTTCATTGTACATATGTACCCTGATTTATTGGTGTCACCCCATTAGAATTAATAATAATAAAATAAAATAAAATAAATAAAGTGTTCAGCCTACCAGGTGGTGGTGCAGTGGATAGAGTGTCGAACTGGGACGCGAATGACCCTGGTTTGAGACCCTGAAGTCGCCGGCTTGAGTGCAGGTTCATCTGGTTTGAGTAAGGCTCATCAACTTGAGCCCAAGGTTGCTGGCTTGAGCAAGGGGTCACTAGCTCTGCTGTAGCCTCTCCAGGTCAAGGCACATATGAGAAAGCAATCAATGAATAACTAAAGTGCCGCAACAAAGAATTGATGCTTCTCATCTCTCTTCCGTTCTGTCTGTCTGTTCCTATCTGTCTTCTCTGTCTCTGTCATCAAAAAAAAAAAAAAAAAAAAAGTTCCAAAGACTCCCTGATTGCTTGAGTTGGTTACAAAGTTTGTGAAACATCATGTAGTCAATTGCATAAGTCATAAAACAATGACTACGTGTGAAAACCAGTGATGACTCTTAATTGTTATCAGTGGCGGTAAGTGACACAGCCCTGGAGCTTTCTTTGGCTTATTGCTTAAGATGCATTGTATTAAAAAGCTGTGAAAACTCAGCACAAATGTCTAACTGTGAAGTTGAACAATTTCACTTTGTCTACTGCTCCGGACTGGTGTTTGGAGAGAGTGATTTCTCGGTAATTTTTCCGAACCCCAAGTCCAGGTCCAAGTCCACAGCTTTGTTGGACATTATATTTCAGTGTCCTTGAAACAACCCCATGAGGCTGTGCAGTTAGTTATTCTTGACATTTCACAGACATCTAATAGGCAGTAACGTTAAAGTTAGCAGCCGGCACTTTGGTTTTTGAAGGCTGTGTGTCTGGTGTCCATTCTTTTGCCTCTTTCCAGCGCTCATGGAAAAATGTCAGGACTAGTTTCTTTTTTATTTTTCCCCATAATTTTATTTAGGAAATTAAATTTAATGGGGTGATATTGATCAGTAGGAGTACACAGGTTTCAGGTGAACATCTCTAGAGCATTCAACTGTTGATTACGTTGTGTACCCATCATCCAATATCAAATAAGTTTCCATCACTGTATATTTGTCCCTCTTTACTCCCCTTCCCCCTATACCCTCGCTATGCCTCCTCCCCCCGTAACCACTTAACTTTATCTATGTCCATAAGTCTCATTTTTATATCCAACCTATGTGTGAAATCATATAGTTCTTAGCTTTCTCTGATTTATTTATTTCACTCAGTATAATGTACTCAGGGCCCATCCTTGTTGTCATAAATGGCAGTATGTCATCATTTCTTGTGGCTGAGTATTATTCCATTGTATATATGTGCCACATCTTCTTTATCCAATCCTTTACTGAGGGACAAGTTGTTTCCATGTCTTGGCCACCGTGAGTAATGCTGCAATGAGCATGGGGGTTTATTTTAATAAGAAACAAAGTTGGGTCTTGGAAATGGAGCCAGGTTCTCATCGTTACCTCACCCTGTGGGATCCAGACACAGGCTCCAAAGTCCCCCAATGAGATTCACTTCTCCTACCCTGCTGGCTCAGGGTCACAGGAGTTAAGACTCAGCCTGAGCTGCTCTTGAGGGCTGCACCATGTGAAGGGTGGTGATCTTGGTCCCCCGGGTCCCTTGGGTAGACCTCTCACTTCTGACTACTGCCATTTTTAGAGGTTTCGTTGTGAGTCTTAATGTCAATAACTTACCCTTTCTGCTTTTTAAAATTACAGTTTACATTCAATATTAATTTCGGGTGCAGAGCATAGTGGTCAGACAATCATATAGTTTACAAAGTGTTCCCTCCGGTATTTCCAGCACCCATCAATTGAAGACAGCACACGTTTTGTACAATGCCACTGGCTCCAAAGGCAATCTCTTGGCCATCCAATGATGTCCCCCCTCTCTTCCTTCCCGACTTAGGTGAGACTCAGGGTCCCTGCCCCGAGCCGAACCTCCTCTCACAATTCCCTTAAGTACCCCCTATTCCTCACCCCATCAGGGTTATACTTTTCCTCCATAGCCGGGTCTGTGACTCTGTGTGTGTGTGAAGATATGTATGAATGTGAGACTTGCAGGAGTGAGAGAATATGTGAGTCTGCGTGTTTATCTGTGTGAGCATGTTGTTAGCAGGTATACATGAGTGCTGTGCGCCTGTGTATGTGTGTATCTGTGTGTGTCTGATGATGAAAAATCCACCTTTAGCAACATGGTCAGAGACCAAGTTCTAGCCTGGATGGCGACCACCCTGATCGCCTTTGGCCGGCCCTTTCCTTCCTCACCAGTACATTTACTAGTGGATTTACATTTCGTAAAAGTATTCCTGAGAATAGTATGCCCCAGCCTGAGTGGCAGAAAAGACTCAGAGCAAAAGGATGGGCTTGAATCGTTGCCTGACGCCCTCTTCTGCTGCTGGGGTTGGGACTTATCCCTGCTTACCTTCACCCACCACCCCAGCCCTCTGCCTGCTTTCCAGTTTTCCTTTCATTGGGACACCCACTGCTGCCAGCTTTAAAGCTCCCAACAAGCGTTCATGGAGGTTTTCTGATGAGGACAGTGAGGGCCCCAACAGGCTGGAGTTTCTTTCACTATAGAGGGCAGTGACCCAGCTTGCTCCATCCTCACCTCCAAACTCTTCTGAGAGCCCTTCTCAGCCTCACTGCCCCGTGTGATGTGCAGAACACAAGACACTCCTTTCCCTGCAACCAGTGCTCGCTCACCCTCACCGGTCTGCTGTGTGGGGAAGACACGAAGGGCAGAGCAGGGAAAACCAAACGGAAAGCAGAGCTGGTTAGAGCATTGTGCAGATGCACCAAGGTTGCAGGTTCCATCCCCAGTCAGGGCACCTACGAGAACCAACCACCGAACGCATAAATAAATGGAACAACAAATCAGTATTTTTCTCTCTCCCTCTCTCTCTCTTGCCCTTTTCCTTCCTTTCTAATAATCATTCAATAAAAAATTTAAAACCAAAGAAAGAAAGCAGAGAAGTGTTTGCAGTGGTCCAGGCAGGCCGCGCCTGCCACATGTCCTGGCACTCTCTGCTCGCCAACACGTCCGTGATGCTGGCCTGTGGTCTGACTGACCTTCCCAGAGACGCCTCTCCTGGCCAGACAACACAACACAAAACCTCTCCCAAGCACTCTCTGTCCTCTGACCCTTAGTAACATGCAATGTTTCCCCCTGAAATATGGGACACGTATTGACCCATGTTTATTGTCTTCCTCTTCTAGAAAAGAACACGGTCATGTGAGAACAGACTTTGTATGACTTGTTCAATGCTGCAATCTGGGATCCTAGGCCAGCGCCTGGCTTGTAGTAGAGGCTCAATACGTATTTTTTGAATGAATGAATGAATGAATGACCATGGTGGAGAGGAGAGCAGCTTGGTTAAGCTGGTGGCAATGAAGATAGGGAACTTGGTCATTGAAACTCAACCAGAAACATGTCTGACTTTCTTCCAAGTACTTAAAACTATTTTTAAAAATTAAATGAGAGGCAGGGAGATAGAAACAGACTCCCACATGTGCCCCGACTGGGACCCATCCAGCAAGCCCCCGACCAGGCGAAGTCCCCTACCAGTGATGCTCTGTCCAGCTGGGGCTGCCACTTTGTTGCTTGGCAACTGAGCTCCTGAGGTGAAGCCACAGAGCCATGCTGAGTGCCTAGGGTCAACTTACTCAAACCATTTGAGCCATGGCAGTGGGAGGGGAAGAGACAGAGAGAGAACTGGGGCCAACTTGCTCAACTCATTTGAGTCATGGCTGTGGGAGGAGAAGAGACAGAGAGAGAACTGGGGCCAATTTGCTCAACTCATTTGAGACATGGCTATGGGAGGGGAAGAGACAGAGAGAGAACAGAGAGGGATGGAGAAGCAGACAGTTGCTTCTCCTGTGTGCCCTGACTGGGAATTGAACCCAGGACTTCCACACACTGGGCTGATGCTCGATGGTTAGTGCTGCTGAGCCAACTGGCCAGAGCCTCCAAGTACTTTTATTATGAACATTTTCAAACATCTGGCAAAGTTAAAAGATGCCTAGAGTGAGCACCCATATATCCACTCCTTTGACCCCACCATTGATATTTCACTATACTTGCTTTATCTTGTGTCTGCTGACCTTTCACCCATCCATCTTATTTTTGACACATATCCTCTTAAGTCACAGACATTGGCATGCTTCATCTTAGACTCTCAAACTTACTATAATTCAAAGTTTGTTTCTTTTTAAAGGTGAAATTCACATAAAATGGAATGCATGAAACTGAAGCTGTACTTTTCAGTAAGCTCTGACAACTGTGCACACCTTGGGGAAACCCAAGCCCGGGTCACTATGTGGGACACTATGTTCCTCCCTGAAGTTCCCTCATGCCTGGTTCCCAGTCAGTGCTCACCCCCACCCACGTGGCAAGCAGCAGCTGCATTTCTTCCCACCATAGATTACTTTTTTTTTTTTTTTTACAGGGATAGAGAGAGAGTCAGAGAGAGGGATAGATAGGGACAGACAGACAGGAACGGAGAGAGATGAGAAGCATCAATCATTAGTTTTTCGTTGCCGTTGCGACACCTTAGTTGTTCATTGATTGCTTTCTCACATGTGCCTTGACCACGGGCCTTCAGCAGACTGAGCAACCCCTTGCTGGAGCCAGCAACCTTGGGTCCAAGCTGGTGAGCTTTTGCTCAAGCCAGATGGGCCCGCGCTCAAGCTGGTGAGCTCGGGGTCTCGAACCTGGGTCTTCCGCATCCCAGTCCGACGCTCTATCCACTGCGCCACTGACTGGTCAGGCTGTAGATTACTTTTGTTTGCTCTAGAATGTCGTATAATTGGGGACATAAGCACAGACTCTTTGCAGAAGGCTTCTTTCGTCTTGAGGTTCACTCATGTCATAGCAATTTGTCCTTTTGAATGCTGAAGGATGCTAATTCTCTGAGCACACCCCAGTGTGTTTATGCTTTCTCCTGTCCACGATTACCTGGGGCCACGACAGATAAAGCTGCTACAAACATTTACATAAAAGTCTGTGTGTGGACCGGTGCTTCTATTTCTGTTGGAGAAACACCTGCAAGTGGGATTGTTGGGCAATAGAGTAGACTCTGTTCAGCGTTATAAGAAGCTGCCAAACCTTTTCCCTAAGTGGTTATACCACGTTGTGCTCCCATTGGTGCCATGTGGCAATTCTAGTTGTTCTACATCTCTGCTACCTTCTGGATTTTGCGGATTTAGCAATCTGGTGGGTGGATGCTAGCATCTGATTGCATGGTTTTAAGTTGCACTTTGCTCTTGACTAATGATATTGAGCATCTTTTCACGTGGATATCGACCCTTTGTATCTCTTCTATTGTAAAGTAGATCTCTGCTTAACTTCTTCCCAAAGGGGTCTTGAGATATGCGAATTGCCCTCATCTAACTTATACAGAGGAGCAACCTTCTCGTGTGTATTAGTTTCCTAGGGCAACTGTAACAAAGGACCACAAACTAGGGGCTTAAAGCAAGAGCTCTGGAGGTCAGACGTGCACAATCAAGACTCTTTCCTTGCCTCCCCCAGCCTCTCTCAATCCTCTGCTCCCTCACTTCGACGCAGCGACGACACTCCTATCTCAGCTGTCTCCCCGCATGTCTGCCTTCACCTCCTCTTCCCTCTTCTTATAAAGACACCAGTCGTAGTGGATTCAAGGTCCACCCTATTCTAGTATGATCTCATTGTAACTAATTCCATCTGCAAGGACCCTATTTCCAAATAAGGTCCCATTCTGAGGTCCTGGAGATTAGGACCTCAACATACCTTTTTTGGGGACACAATTTAAGCCGCCCCCTAAATTATGCCCAGGCTCCATTTGGACAACAGTGATGCTTCCTGAAAGTTTTAGAACGCTTCTCAGCACTAACTCTGAGGCAGGTACAGTGCATAAGGTGGGATTGTTATGTTAGCGTTACGCGGAAGACGTTTGACCCTTCCAGGGACGGGTGGAGAGGTCAAGGGACCTGCCCAAAGTTAGCCTGTGAACAACGGTGTGAAACGCCAAACGTCGTGCCACGCCTACGGCTTTCCCAGAGCAGTTCTTTCACCGGCCTCAAGGTGGCGCGGGAGAGCAGATAGTAGATTCCAGCACTTGGCGTTTAAGCACATCTCCAAGTTAAAGGTGCACAAGAACCATCCGAGTCCTTTGTTCATACGCAGCTCTTGCTTCAATTGGTCTGAGGAGGAGTCAAGAAGGTTCGCTTGTACCAAGTTCCGAGGGGATGTAGATAAGGCCAATGGCCCTCTTCTAATGTTTCTAATAATCACACAACCAGCAGGCTCTGTGCCCTGAGGTAGCCCCATGCCACAGAGCAGGAAACGGATGCAGATTTGAATCCAGCCAGTCTGGTGCAAGGGACACTCCTTCAGTACGAGACAGACAGTGTCCAAAGGGGACCTAGGCTGGGGCCTTGGGTGGGGAGAGGTGGGGGCTCTGGAAGTGGAGGGAGTGTGAGATTCAGGGTCAGCAAAGAACCCTCTTCTATCCTGGACTGCTCCCCTGAAACTCTCACCAGTGAAATCTTTCTTATCTTTCCTCTCTCTCTTTCTCTTTCCTTTTTCTATCTTCCTAATCTTCAGAACCTTTCTCTATGATTCTGCTTCAGTCTCTCTCATTCATTTTTGTGTGTGTCAGAGACAGAGAGACAGACAGAGAGAGGGACAGACAGGAAGGGAGAGAGATGAGAAACATCAATTCTTCACTGCAGCTCCTTAGTTGTTCATTGATTGCTTTCTGATTGCTTTCTCATATGTGCCTTGACCAGGGGGGCTACAGCAGAGCTAGTCCTTGCTCAAGCCAGTGACCTTTGGGCTCAAGTCAGAGACCTCAGGGTTTTGAACCTGGGTCCTCTGCGTCCCAGTCCGATGCTCTATCCGCTGCACCACTGCCTGGTCAGGCTCTCTCACTCATTTTTAAAGCTACCCTAAAGTACAAGCCCTCTCTCTTTCCCCCTCTATCTCAATCCACTTTTTTTAAAAAAATTTTTTAATTTCTTTTTATTTATTCATTTTAGAGAGGAGACAGAGAGAGAGAGAGACAGAGAGAGAGAAAGGGGGGAGGAGCTGGAAGCATCAACTCCCATATGTGCCTTGACCAGACCAGTGCAGGGTTTTGAACTGGCGACCTCAGTGTTCCCAGGTCGACGCTTTATCCACTGCGCCACCACAGGTCAGGCCTCAATCCACTTTTAAATCACTTCTTCTAGTCTCTTTTTCTTTAATGCTCTCTGTCTCTCTTCCATCTCTCTCTCTCTCTCTTCTCTTTCCTCACAACTCCCACCACCCTCTCCCTGGCCTGGCCCCGGGCCCCCACACATGCTATTGTTGGCCCCAGTGCAGTGTGGTTTGGGCAAAGGCGCGGGACTCCCACTCTCCGGGCTCTGCCCTGCACCAGCTGCACATGTGGCATCAAATCACTCAGCGCTCCTGCCCGCCAGCCTCCTGGCTTGGCTTGTGGAGAGCCTCCCTCCTGATGTTGCTGTCAGAACCTGGAGAGACAAATGCAGAGAGGTGTCTGGCACTCAATAAATGATCGTCATCATTATTATGATTACTAATAAAAGGGAACCCACCACCGGTCTCTCTGTAGCCAACAACTAGATACTTATCTGGTGTGTGGAATGCATGTGCAAAATACTCCCACTAACAAAACTGAGGCCACTCCCTGGCCTCGGTTTCTGGCCAGGATCAACCTCCCCCAACAGTGAGGACAAGGACACTGGGTGGGGGACACACTAGTTTTCAGAGTCACACCCCAGAACACTTATTACCCTTAGTTGTGGCTTCTGTGAGATCCTGAGTCAATCTTGTGCATTTTAGGGGGATGTGAAATCAAGTGAGAATCAGTGCAGTTGGTTTCGATTAAGTGTTAATTTAATAAGGCAGGGATATAAAATAGTATCAGAAGGTGGCCACAAGGAGTGGCGACACAACACACACACACACACAACCTTTCTAACCCTGCATGGGGTCTCAGCCCCACGACACAGTTTTTGCCAGGTGTGGCTTGATGATTTTACAAGCTTCTGTTTTCACTCCCTTTAGACTTTAGGCGCAGAGGTTGAATATCATAGGCATCATTATTGTTACCAGTTTGTATGGAATCCTTTTTTCCTTCTTTCTTTCTTTCTTTCTTTCTTTCTTTCTTTCTTTCTTTCTTTCTTTCTTTCTTTCTTTCTTTCTTTCTTTCTTTCTTCCTTCCTTCCTTCCTTCCTTCCTTCCTCCTTCCTTCCTTCCTTCCTTCCTTCCTTCCTTCCTTCCTTCCTTCCTTCCTTCTTTAATTTTTCTGAAGTAAGAAGCAGGGAAGCAGAGAGACAGACTCCCACATGCACCCAACTGGGATCCACCCGGCATGCCCACCGCGCGCGATGCTCTGCCCATCTGGGGTTTTGCTCCGTTGCAACCGGAGCCATTCTAGTGCCTGAGGCGGAGGCCATGGAACCATCCTCAGTGCCCAGGCCAACTTTGCTCCCATGGAACCTTGGCTGCAGGAGGGGAAGAGAGAGATAAGAGAGATAGAGAGATAGAAAGGAGAGGGGGAAGGGTGGAGAAGCAGATGGGCACTTCTCATGTATGCCCTGGTCAGGAATCAAACCTGGGACTTCCACACGTCAGGCCAACTCTCTGCTGCTGAGCCAATTGGCCAGGGCCCTTCTTCTTTTTTTAAGTTGGATTCATTGTGTGACATTGGCTAATAAAGTCATGTAGGTTTCAGGTGTACAAAGAACCCATCTTTTCTTTCCTCACCCTCCCTCTCTCCATCTTCCTTCTTCCCATCCTCCTTCAGCCTCACAAAATGTGTAGTGTGGTTCCTATGGGCCTGTAACTTTAATTTATGTAATTGGAATTAGACTATGTATCTCTTACTCTAAGTCACTTTTCAAACAGTGCTGTGTTTTTCAGACCCAGCGTGCTGCTGTGCTCATGCACCTGCTCCACTGTGTTGAACTCCAGGGTGATGCCCCCACATTTATCCAACAATCCCCCCAGGGAGGGAGATGCATTGACTACCAGCTCCCCGCCACCACAAAGAACACTGCAAGGCACATCCTTGTATGTGCTTTCTTGTGGGTGTGTAAGGATTTCTTTGGGATGTATAGCCAGGAGAGAAATTGCTGAGTTGTAGGGTGTGAGTCACCATGCAATTTGATAAAATAGTGCCTGATCCTTCCTCACAACTGGAGGCCCCACACTCCCCGAGGAGCGTCTAAAACATCCTAATGTCTGTATGTCCCTGACCACACTTGACACTATGCAACTTTTGAATTCTCTCCATCTGAATTGGTGCAAAGTGACATCTCCTTGTTTCAATTTACATTTCCCTGGTAGGTAACTAATGAGTCCGAGTATCACCTTATGTACATGTTAGCTTTTGGGGTTCTGCTTCTGCAAATGGCCTGTCCGTTTCCTCTACCCACTTTCTCACAAGGATGGCCGCCGTTTTTCATATTAATTCACAGGAGCATCTTATAGGTTCTAGTACCTTATTCACTTTCCACATGACAAATAACTTTCCCATTCTGACAAATGCCTATAAATAGTCCCTTTCACCCTCCTTTAATCCCAACTCTTCATCTTGACACAACTAAACTAATCAATGTTGTGTCCTAGGACCTGTGCTTTGGAAGTCTTAAGAGTCATTATTCCCTGTTACAGAAATCCAAAGACACACTCCTTGGTTTTATTCTGTTAATGTTATAATGTGTCTTTTTCATACTGGTCTTTAATACATCTGGAATCTACCTGCATAGGTGGCATTATGGAAGAATCTAAGTTTACTTATTTATTTTAAACTTTTATTATTTGTTTTTTTATTTTATTTATATTTTCTCAATTACAGCTGACATTCAATATTATTTTATATTAGCTTCAGGTGCACAGCATAGTGGTTAGAGATTTTTATAATGTACAAAGTGTTTACTCCAATAAATCTGGTCCCCAACTTGCACCATGCATAGTTATTACAGTATTATTGACTGCATTCCTTAGATTTAGTTTTCTCTATACAGTGAACCAGTTTTCCCTATACTGTTTATAAGCTTACTGTGGTTTCCCCATTTACTTGGGTTGCAGTTTTATCCTATTTTAGACATGCTATATAATATTATATTGAGGTGCAGGGGTCCCTTTCTGAGCTCTTTTTCTTCTGTGTCACCGATCCAGCTGTCTGTCCCTTGTATGAGCACCACACTTAAAAAGAATATATTACCCGTGCTTTGTGGTATGTCCTAATATCTAGTAGGGCAAGGAGCTTCCTTCTTGCACCACCACAGTCCTGTCCTCTCGGCACTTACATCACCATGAGAGGAAGACACAGAGCCTCTCCGCCCGTAACAGAAACTATTTACAGACCTCTGTCCCCTCCTGGTTCAGGAGCTGGACTCTATACTGGAAAAGACACATCCAAGAGGAGAAAGTTGAACCTACCCAGGAAAGTGTGCACCACGTCTTAGCTCAGCATTCAGTTCCTGAAACTTCATTTCCCTATCATCTCCTCTGGGTCAGCATCCTGAAAACCAGTGACAGTAACCCCGGTCCTTGAGGTTTTGTTTGCCGTTTCAGGCCCAGATGTTGGCAGTCCATGCCGGGAACAGTTGCTTGAGCGAGTCACGGAAACATGCAGGCTTCTCCTTTCTTCTTGCAGCCTCATTATTCTCCTGTGGCTTTCCTTCTCAGGATGCAAAGTGGCCAGCCCACCTCTGGGCACCCACGTTCCAGGTGAGAAGATGGGGAAGGTCTAAACACATGCCCTCCCTTTTCTCAGCCAAACAGAAACTTCCCAGAAAAGCCTGACACTGGCCTTCAGCTTATATCTTACTGCTTAGAGCCCAGGTCACGTGGTTGCCCAGATGTAGGGTGAATATCTTTATCTGGGTCATGTGTCACCCTGAGTAACAGCTGGCTTCAGAGGGTAATGAACTAGGGAGAATGATGAACACATCTCAGTTTTGCCCAGTTTGCCCCATGCCGAGTCAGACTGGTTCACAATACCCCAACCTCAGCCTCTGGCTCCCATGCCTCCCTCCCGACGCCCTGCTCACCCTTAGATTAGAGCCTGAATGTGACTGAGGGCGTGTCTGGACTCTGACATCAGGAGGAAGAAGCGTGGGGATGAAATATGAGCAGAGACTCAAGCTCCCTGCATGTTCCATACTTTTTATCATAATTTTAGAAAATGCTACATCAGCGCATTACCATTTAGCTGGTTGAAGAAACAAGAAACCGTCCAAATGCCCATTTGCAGTAAAAATTGGTAAATAAATTGGCATATGTTTATACAATAGAATACTGTGCGGCAATGAGATGAGAGGTTTACAACTACTGACAAAAATCTGGCCCTGGCTGGGTGGCTGGATGGATAGAGTGTCGTTTCCATACATACCAGGGTTGCGGGTTCAATCCCCGGTCAGGGGCACATACAAGAAACAACCAATGAATGCATAAATAAACAGAACAACAAATTGGTGTTTTTCTCTCTCTTTTTCTCCCTCCCAATCAATAAAAAAAGTTTTAAAAAAATCTGGAGGAGCCTGACCAGGCAGTGGCGCAGTGGATAGAGCGTCGGACTGAGATGCGGAAGACTCAGGTTCGAGACCCCGAGCTCCCTAGCTTGAGCGTGGGCCCATCTGGCTTGAGCAAAAGCTCGTCAGCTTGGACCCAAGGTCACTGGCTCCAGCAAGGGGTTGCTCGGTCTGCTGAAGGGCCGCGGTCAAGGCACATGTGAGAAAGCAATCAATGAACAACTATGGTGTTGCAATGGCAACGAAAAACTAATGATTGATGCTTCTCATCTCTCTCTGTTCCTGTCTGTCCCTATCTATCCCTCTCTCTGACTCTCTCTCTGTCCCTGTAAAAAAAATAATAATAATAAAATCCTTTAAAAAATCTGGAGGAAACACACAAATGAAATTAAACAAATGTGATTTTATGTATATGTTTATTATATTCCTATAAATCTATCTAGACAAATACATTTATATTTCTTTATGCAAAGCACAACTAAACTGGTTTTGTTTGCTCAGGGAATTGTCAAGACTGGTCCCTGTTGGTGTCTGCTTTGAATAGGCTCCTGGCATGTGCCTGTCCTGTCCCTGTCCCTACCTCAGACCCTTTGCCCTTGTCCTTTGTCTGTAATTCCAGGCCCCAGATATTCACAGAGGTAGTCACTTTTCACCCTGAAGGTCTCAGTCCAAACGCCACCCACTACTGTCCCAGGCTTCTGTGACAATTTACCACAAAGTTAGAGGCTTGAAACAACGCATATTTATTCTCTTACAGCTCTTGAGGTCAGAATTCAAAATTTGTCTCAATGGGCAACAGTCAAGTACTGAGCAGGCTGGACGGGGGGTATGTGTCTGCTGGGTGCTCCAGGGAGAAGTCACTCCTGTGCCACCTGCATTTCCAGGCTCATAGCCCTTCCTTCATCCTCACAACCAGCAGTTTAGCCCTCATCTCTTTCTGACCCCCGACTCCCTGTGATGAGGACCCTTGGGATTGTAACGGTCCCACCCAGATAATCCAGGATAACCCTTCTATCTCAAGAACCTTAACCTCACCTGCAAAGTCCCTTTGCTGGATAAAGTCACATATTCACAGGTTCCAGGGTTTAGGACGTGCACATCTTTGTTGGGGTGGGGGGAGTTGTTCTACTGCCCTCCACACCCTGTGTGACTTTCCAATATAAACAGGTGCCTCCCCCTAACATCACTTCTCTCTGCTTGTGCCCCTTTCTCATTATACTCACACCATGTACATGTGTACAATAGGGTCTAATGTGCTTGTCCATCTCTGCGTGGGACGCGAGGCCCACGAGGCAGGAATTGTTTTTCGCTGTTTTTCCTGCTGTCCCAGACTCTGGAACCACATTCCTGGCACACAGTAGCCAGACTACTCATCAATCTTTGTGAAGAAATAAAAAGCAGCTGAAGGGGTCTGTTTCTTTCGTGGAAATAACGTCCTAAAGCAAACATAGCGGTGGGGGCAGGGATGACCTGCTCCTGGCGACAGCGGGCCACCTGCTGAGTGCGGCAGGGGGGAGACCACACACAGAGTCCACTTCGCCTTGGACGCTTTATTTCTGGCCATTCTGGGAAACGTCCCCAGGACCCAACTGGAGAGATGGGATCAGCCCACTGTCAGGGAAGAGAGACCTTGGAAACTCGGGGTGAGGGTGGGGGGCTGGAGGTTAACACTTCAACATTCTTTGGAAGGAATGAAGGGGGGCTCTGGAAGGAGTGTCAGGTCCCCTCAGGGGTGAGGACCTGCAGGGGGTGGGGGGTGCCAGAATGCTGAGCTCTGGGATGACTCAGGAGTTGGCCCGGATGGTGTCCTGGATCCACTTGGTGAACTGGCAGAGGTTGGTGTAGACACCGGGTCTGTTGGGCTGAGCACAGGGAAAGTCTCCCCAGGACACGAGGCCCTGCAGGGTGCCACCACAGACCACAGGGCCCCCAGAGTCGCCCTGGGGGGAGGTAGGGAGGCGGGGCAGCAAGGCACAGAGATACAGAGATGGAAAAGGTAGATAGATGAAGGGACAGATAGAGAGAGAGAGAGAGAGAGAGAATGTTAACGTTTCACCCTACATCCAAATCTGTCTCTCTACCCAACTCTGACCTCTCCTTGCTCTGAGCCCCACATTGCACCCCTCCCTGTTTCCCCCTCACTGCCCCCTCCAGCCTGGGAAGACTGGACTTCTCCTGCTGGACACTCCCGCCTTCTTGTTCCTTGCTCTCACCCTTCCTTGACACCAGCCCATCTTGGACAGAGACATCCCTCGTGCAGAGAGGCAGTTCTTTGCTGTGAGAGGCTGTCCTGCATGTTGTCAGATGCTCAGCAGCATCCCCGGCATTTATCCACTAGGTGCTAGTAACTGCCCTCCTTTCTGCCCCACCCCCTGCACAGTTGTAACAACCGAAAATATTTCCAGGCATTGCGATATGTCCCCTGGGGTGCAGAATTAGCAGGAGTTAGAAACTGTGAATGAAAAGGGGGCTACCTGGCATATCTGACAAGCTCAGTAACTGAAAGTAACCAAACAAGATGTTCTAATTATTAAAAATAAAAAAATCTAATCGAGTGAGTTATTGCAGGGAGTCACATCCTGTATGACAAGTTAACCTTAACCTTGAGCAAGCCCTGTCCACTGTTTTTGTGTCTCTGGAATAATAACATATTTTAAATGTCAGCATGATCTCTTCTCCAGACCCGCAGAGACAGATACCCTGATACTGGGAGGAGATGCCCGCAACATTTCTCATGGTTTCCTTTTACCCCCATAGCTCGGTAACTATGAACATGAGACATTAACCATCCGTGTAAAAGAAACACGTATCTCCCCATGTTTCTTTGTATCCAATCCTGGAGACCCCCTTCCCTTTTGCTTTCTCCCACCTCCTTAATGGACCACCCACGGATTCTGATAATAAAATAAACAAATAAACCCGCTATTCCCTGGAGCATTTTCTCAATCCTTTGAAATTTTGCCTCTGGTCTGACTCAGATAAACTCTTTAAACCTTTCTTGAGGCTTAGAACTTCTTTTGTGGACAGAATTCCTGGACTAATTTCGTTTGCTGATCCTCAGTTATCCATAGCTCCCTGTTATCAGCCTTCTACGATAATACCACTCTTTACTGTCATTTCCTTATTTTTTTATACAAAATATGAATAACCAGTATCAATTATAGGAAACAACCAAAGTTTCATGGGCACATGGTACAATTAGTTCCTGTGCCATGGAGATGTCACCTGAAACCTGTGTGTTCCTATGGACCAATGTGACCCCATTACACTTAATTTCTAAATAAAAAAAAATTAGAAAAAGAGAAAGCCTAAGACTTGGCTTCCTTTCTCATTAGCAGATACCGTTTAAAGGATAAAGAGCTTCACTCCCTGGACCTCTAAATTTTAATTTAATTATTTTTTTTAAGTGAGAGGCGGGGAGGCAGAAAGACAGATTCCCTCATAGGCCCTGATCAGGATTCACCTAGAAAGTCCACTAGGGGGCGATGCTCTGCCTATCTGGGACCATTGCTCTGTTGCTCAGAAAAAACCAAGCAATTTTAGTGCCTGAGGTGAGGCCATGGTGCCATCCTCAGTGCCCAGGGCCAACTTGCTTGAATGAGCCACAGCTGTGGGAGGGGGAAGAGCGATAAAGAGAGAGAGAGAGAGAGAAGGGGAGGGGGAATGATGGAGAAGCGGATGGGTGCCTCTATGTGCCCTGACTAGGAATTGAACCTTGGACTTCCACACCCTGGGCTGATGCACTACCACTGAGCCAACCAGCCAGGGCCTAAATTTTAACTTTCTTGTGGCTTAATTTTTCTCATGATTTCTGGCTTTAAAAAGCTGCAGACTTTCTTTGGAGAGGCAGTCAGTTAAGTGTGCTGAGCCTTGGCTCCTTATCTGTAAAATAGGGCTAATAGTAACAACACTTAAGTGGGTTACTCTGCTGAGGTATGTGAACTACTTAAAACAGAGTCCAGTGATCAGCTGTTTTCTCTATGACACTGTTCGTATTAATGTTGTTGCTATAATTTCTTGCCTTCAGTGGCCAAGCCCAGACCACACGCTGGTATAAAAAAACAACTTGTAGTCTGCAAAAACAAACAGACAAAAATCAAGCCATACAACAAAATTTCAAGGTGCTAGGCTTGGCTAGAGGAAAGCTGAATGGTTTAAAATGCAAGCCTTCAAATTAGACGCATCTTCTTTTGATGACAGCCACCGTCACTGCTCTATCCAGACAGGTGTACTTCCACTGTGAAGTGGGAACAGAATCGAAACTGGGAGACCTGGGAAGCTGTTGCAGTTGTCAGGTGTGTAAAATTAGGGTGGTGGAGGTGGTTAAGAGCTTGCTAATTTACATCCCACCTGAGGGCCTAAATACATACAGGGGAAGAATCCTGATTGCTGTAACCGTTTAATTTTAATTATTTTAATTTCTGTCACTCTCAATAAATAGAGCTTCCACGAGAACATAGGTAAGCTCTGTGTTGGGGATCAAGAAATATTGTTAAACATTGGCCCCACCCATCTCTCCAACCTCAACTCCTGCTGGCCCTCATCACTGCCCCTCAAACACTGTCCCCAAACATGCTGGCTTCTTCCTGTTCTTTGAATGAGCCAAACTTCTCTCAGCCTCAGGGCCTTTGAACATGCTTTACTTTCCTTTTAACCTTTGCAAGACTGGCTCCTTTGTGCCATTTAGTCCACGTCTCCCAGAATGCCTTCTCAACCACTATTTTGAATATTGCCCCCATTGCTTGCAATCCTAAAACTGTTTTAGTTTCTGCCTAGTGCTTCCCACTCTCTGAAATTATCCTAATTTACACAGTTTCTTGGCCATGGTTTTATTTTCTAAAAAATTTAAAGGTGTCTCTTTTTACCCTTTTGCTCTTCCTGCCCTTTCAACAACTTTGTTATCAATCTTCTATATTAAACATTCTCTTCTTCTTTTTAAAATACCTAGCATGGGGTTTCCCTTTTGTTCCCGCAAGACATCTTCCTAACACTTGTTGAAAAACTCATGTTCGGGTTTGATCCCTGGTCAGAGTACACATGGGAAGCAGCCAAAAATGCACAACTGAGTGGAACAACAAATGCTTCCCTCCCCCTCCCTTCTCTCCCTTCCTCTCTCTGTCTCAAAAAAAAAAAAAAAAAAAAAAAAATCAATAGAAGTTAAGCCCTGGCCGGATAGCTTTGGAGCTTCCTCCTAGAGTGTGAAGGTTGCTGGTTTGATTCCTCAGTCAGGGCACATACAGGAGCAGTTTGATTTTCCTGCCTCTCTTTTTCCCTGCCTCTCTAAACAAACAAACAAACAAAAAACTCCAAAAGAACCCCAAAGAATATCCAACCAATAAAACAATAAAAACAACTTTCGTGTTCCAGATTTTGTGGGAAGAAGACAATTCACTGCTGCTTGAAACTTGCCAAAATAAGCAAAACTGTGATGTCTGTTATATGATTTGATTTCTTTATACCCTGTACAACCTCCCCAATCCTGCTGAGCAGCCTTGATCTCTCCCGTCTCAATCTCTGTCTTATCCAGCAGCCATCAGCTCCGTGGGGCTATTGAAATGTGCCTGGCCCAAACTGAATGACACTGTCAGCATAAAAATACATACTCATTTTCAAAGACTTATTATGGAAAAAAATGTAAAATATTTCACTCATAATTGTTTCATATTAATTACATTTTGAAATGATGGCACTTGAGATATTGGGTTAAATATATTATTAAGATAATTAATTTCACATGTCTTTTTTAAAAAAAATTGTTGCAGCCCTGGCTGGATTGCTCAGTGTATTAAACATTGTCCTGGCTCACCGAGGTTGAGAGTTTCATCCTGGTCTGGGCACACACGAGAAGCAGCCAATGACCGCATAGCTAAATGTAACAATTAAGTGGAGTAGTGGGTTGATGCTTCTCTCTCTCTTTCTCTTTCTTCAATCAATAAAAAATTAAAAAGAATGTTGCTATGTGAAAAGTTAAAATTACTCGTACGCCTTATGTTATATATACTTCTATTGGACAGTGCAGTTGCATAATATAAGCTCTGACTGATTTGGTCATGGCTGGACTCTCAGCACTGGGTCAGGTTTCTGGTTCACAGCTGGCCCTTAGTGTGCATCTGCTGAACGAACCAGGGACGTCTCATTTCTTACCTGGCAGGAGTCTCTGCCGGCTTCATCGCCAGCACAGAACATGGTGGCATCTATCTGTCCGGAGTAGGCCTCCTTGCACCTTTCGTGACTTAGCACAGTGATGTTCAAGCACTGGAGGACCTTGGGGAAGTTAACTGTCAAGCAGAGACACACAGAGTGGGACCACAGTGAGTGGCAGAGAAAGACGGGAAAGGGCAGAGTGCTCAGACAGAGACCGGGAGAAGACAAAGGTCACCATGGAGAGAAACCTGGTCACTCACCTTGGGGACTGCTGGTTGTGCCCCAGCCAGAAACTAAGCACTTGGTCCCAGCACGTGGACAGTGGGAGGAGATGTTGATGGGCTTGACGTCCTGACTCTCATGGATTTTCCTGTTCAGTTTGATGAGCATGAGGTCATTGGAGTGACTAGGGTGGCAGTAGCCAGGGTGGGGGATGGTTTTGACCGCTTGGAACAGCTGCTGTCCATGTTCATAGACGGGTGACATGGAATGGTGGCCAAGACGGATTTTGAAAAGTCTGAGGAAGATGGTGCAGATCACAACCAGTCCCGATCCTGATCCCCATATCCAGTGCTAACCCCAGCCGCAAACCTAGTCCCAACTCCACGTTCATGGCACCCTCAACTTCAGTCCCCACACCACCCTGCTCTACAACCCTGTGCCTATACCCACCCCAGACGCATCTCCAAACTGAATTCTCCCCTCTCCACAAACCACCAACATATGCATTCCAAACCCCAAATTTAACCACACCATACCTCAAATCCAACCATCTCCCACCCATCGCTAACCTTGATCCTAACCATACCCCAATCCCACATCTCTTCCCAATGTCAACTCCATCTCAATTCCATCCCCATCTCCTTCCAATTCCAGAGCCAACCCTAATTCTCTCTCCATACTAAACCATCAGGATATGCATGCCTCTCCCCATTCCTAACCTCAAATCCAACTCAAACCCCGTCTCTAATTCCTTACCCACCCTGCAACCGGCAGCATATGCAACCCAACCCATCCCATCCCTAACTCCCATCCCCTCCCACTGCTCTCTTCCCAAATTAACCCCATCCCAAGTTCTATCTCCTCTTGTTCCCTCACCCACAACCCATCTCCGCCATACCGAGGCGTTCAGGGCCCCCTCCCCAGCCGCCTTCCCTCAGCCCTTCAGCCTGGCTCTCGGAGCGACACCCACTTCTTCCGGCAGTGGGCGGCGGTGAGTAGCCACTGCGGGTTCACCAGCGCTGCCCCACAGTAGAGGGTGTTGGGATGCAGCAGCAGCGCCCCCTGCCACGGCTGGCCGTGACGGTCGCAGTCGGACCCATTGACGATGCGGTCGCTGTTGTTCCTGTCATTCGCCCGGGGGTCGTCTCTGGCCTCAGCTTCAAGGTCCCGGGTGCTCCCAGAGGCCCCGTTGTCGCAGGAAGCACCGTGGTTTGCAAGAACAGGCGCTGGGTGCAGAAGAGGGGCAAGAAGGGTCCCGCGGGTGGAGCTTGGATTCGGAGTGGTGTCTGATTTCTGAAGGGTGCTGATGTTGAGGGAGTGTGGCCAGGGTTTTAGGGGCGGGGCCAGGGATCTAGGAGTGGAGCTTGGAGAACAAGCCTGCCCCCCACCTCGGTCCCCAAGTGTGGAATCCGCCGGGAGGGAGAGAGGCTTAAAACTCAAGGACAGTGTCCAGTCTCAGGTGGTGAGGCTGAGCTCTAACTGGACCTCAAGATTCTTAAGAATGGTTAGAGCTGGTGGGCGGGACCGGGGAGGGTAATAATGGACAACCTCAGGGTGGAGCCAAGGGTCAGGGGGTAGAGCGTGGGCATAGGCCAGAGAACAGGACTTTAGGGGTAGAATGGAGTCAGGGCTACAACCTGGATGTGAGAAAGGCTAAAGGCTTTGGAACTGACTTGGGTAGGGCCGAAGCCAGGGACGTGGGGGAGTCCATCCTATAAAGACCATTAAATTTGGGACAGGAGGTGGCGTGGGTCCTAGGACTTGAGGACAGGAGGTGATGCCGGGCTGAAAGGGGGAATCACAGAGGCTGGGCCTGACGGGTGGGCACAACTCAAGGGGTCCTAACTGTAGTGTAGCCTGCACTTGAGGTGTGGTTGAGGGACAGGGTTAGAGTCAGAGTGCACAGGCCGAGGGTGGGGGGTGAGAGGGGTGGGGGGAAAGCAGAACCAGGAAGAAGGCTCACTTTGGGGGGGCCTGTGGAGGGGGCGAGCAGAACTGGCTTTCTGCATTCTCAAACACAAGTACACCTCCTGAATACTCTTCCACACACAGGCCCGCAGACGCGATACCCTACTACTTTGCCAGTGCTCCCTTAGTTTGTTCACTTGTTCATACTCTTGCTGATGACCCAGAGCGCTGTGCACAGACTTTCAGAAACACACACAGAATAGCTGTCACAGTCAAGTACACAGAGACAGGCGCCTCCCCAGGGGAAAACACATTCAGCTGTTTCATGGTAAACACACACCTGAGGCACACACTCAGGGGAGACCTTACTTGATCTTACATCTACACAGTTTCAGTGACATGCCTCTGGACCTTCTACGCACACGCGTGCATACTTCTGCACGCAGGCAGGCTGGCACCGTGACAAGATTCCAGTCAGTGGACCCAGCTTGGCACACCTGGTCCATCCTGCTTCTCAGTGCCTCTGTCTCATAGGGACAGCCCCTCCTGCACACTCACTCCTATGAGGCAGGGACAGACACGCCACACACAGCTGCTCTGTCACACACACAGTCCGTGCAAACACACTGTCAAATACAATCACCTCAAGCAGTCAACTGGTCACACAGGGAGTCACACAAAATTTCGCACCCAGCCACAATGACACAATCACAAACATGGACATGGACTCACATTAGCTCAGTCCTGGGACAGGCACTCATGTGCCCCAGAGTCACCCACAACTTCATGCACAGCGAGCTGGCTGGCATGCACACACAGGGGTTCTGGTTACCTGTCACCCCCAGAATCAGAGCTGTGATCAGAGCACTGACCATCCACGTCCAGGGGGCTCCTGCTGTAGCCATGGTCACTGCACCTGGCAGGGGAAGACAGAGAGTGGGGAGGCCCAAGTGATTTGGGGAACCTTTATCCCCACCTCCCCCGCTACCGCTTTCCCAGGGCTAAGAGGGACCAGGAGGATGGTGGCCACCATCACTGTCAAGTTGTACGTTAGGGGAATAGACTTTTAGCACCCTCCAGTCAGGGCAAGGAGGGAGGAGAGGGAAAGAGATTGAGAGCTGCATCTGAGACCAGAGCCACAGGCAGAGACAACCCTCCCCCTTCTCCCCCTCCCCTGGCCTCACCTGGCGCGGCCCCCAGGGAGGGGGTGGGGAGTCTGCTCCCGGGTCAGCCGCAGACTTCCCAGGCCCGCGCCGTCCTGCAGCCAGCCGCCTCCTCCTCGGCTCCCGGCGCCCGGCCCGGGTTATAACCACCCACTGCCGCCTGGGGCGCATTCCCAGGCAGTGAGGCGCCGTGCTGGGCCTTAGCAATCACTCCTCCTGCCTGCCCCCCACCTCCGCCCCCAAGCACCCCCCACCCTGTCCGGAAAGCCACTCCCTACCTCCTTGGCCCCGGGATGGGGAGGGGTCTCCGCTCCGGGGCGCGCTTCTTGGCTAGAGGGTTTTCCTTTGTTCCCGGCGTCGTCACTCATTCCGCCTCTCTTGTCCTCCTCCGCTCATCTTTCCGACGTTTGTCTGCGTGTTCTTCAACTCTGTTACCCTTCCAGCTCTCTCTGCTTGCTCCCCGCCGAATCCTTCCGAGTTTTCCAGTCTAAGGCGCCCACGGAGTCATTACTCACTGCCTGAGTCTCTCCGTCTCTCTCAGCTTCCCCACCCTCCCCCAGCTGAGGTTCCCTGCCTCTCCGTGGCTCAAGGTTTCTGTTTCTCTGTCCCTCCCTCTCTGTCTTTCTGTGTCTTGCCATCCTTCTTATCTGAATCCTTTGCAAGTCATATGTACTTTGGAATTCTCGGCGTTAGTTTTTAAAACTAGCTTGATGGAGGTATCACTGAGGTACGAAAAACTGCATGTTTAACATGTTCCAGGTTATGGGTTTTGAGACACACATGACCAACCCATCATCACAATCAAGAGAGTGGGCACATTCATCACCCCCAAAGTCTTCCTTGTGCCCCTTTGTGTGTCTCTGTGCTTCTGGGTTCATCTCTCTACACCTCCCCATCTGTGTATCTTTCCTGCCCTGCACCTCTTCTCTGTGACTCTGTCCTTGGCCACCTCTCTCTCTCTGAGTTTATCTCTCTAGCATTCTCTCTCCCTGTCACTAGCTCTGAGTATCTGTATCTCTGTGTCTTTCTGTCCCTCTGTCTCCTCAACCCTGCACTTTGGGCCCAGACAACTTTGGTCACTTTGTCAAGGAAGGTCTCACCTTCTTCTGCCCTTCTCCCAGGGGCCAGGGACTACCAGGCAGAAAGGAGCAGGGAACCGGCCTAGGCACACCCCTCACCCACACAGCTTAAGTGGCCCAGCTGCCCAGCCAGGTGTGGGTGAGAAAGTTGGGCAGGGCCACCTGTCTCTGAGGAAACAGTCTAAGAGGTCAGATAGGGGGCGGGTGGTTCCTGGGGGTTGGAGAAATAGGACACTGGGTGGGGAACCCCAAAGGTGGCTTCTCCCTCCCTGGGCCTGGGCCATCTGGGGCGACCTCTCTTGATCTCTTCTCCATTCTGGTTCTTTCAGGATGTGCCCCAGCTTTGTGTGTCTATCTCTAACTGTGACTCCAAGTCTCTGTGTCCACCAAGATGTAAGAGTCAAGCACTCATTCAATGCATGTTTTTTGAGCACCTACTGTGTGCCAGGCTCAGATCTATCCATGAAGAAAATGGACAAAGACACCCGAGATGCTGCCCGTGGGGTGATCACATTCCTTGAAGGAAAACCCCAAGCTGTCTTGCTCACTCACATCTGTTACCCAGCACGGGTTGGATGGAAGTTTTAGAGGCCTTGAAGCTGACTTAGAGCACAGGGGGAAAAAACTTAAAAAATAATATTCTGAGGTTTATTTTGACTATAATGATGACTATTTCATGCATTAAAGTAAGGTGACCAACTTTTTTACAATAAAAAGTAGGACAAAAATAAATTAAAGAACACAATATTGTAAATAAAAAAACATTTTATTCATTGCAACAATAATACACTATACTAAGATAAATGCATAATAAAAACACTTATAATACTTTATATTGTAATTATGCTTACATGCCTATTAATTTTTAATAATAATTATAAGAAAAGAGTACTCATTTAGTAAAACTAAATATCAAACAAAACCACTAATTTGGAGTGATATGCAGGTGTATGTATCATTTTCTAATTAAAAGTCATCTCTTTTATGCAATTATTAAATCAAAATGAATTATTAATAGATATGGCTTGAGGTTAGATTTCCACTTTAAAACTCTAATTTTGGGAAAATATTTGTAAATAAAATTATATGTATTTGGAAATTATTAAGTAGATAACGAATTAATAAAACGTGAATTGTGCTTGCCTGTCTGTGATTGAATATTCACTGAGAAAGAAATAATTGTGAGTCTACAACAGGGGTCCCCAAAGTACAGCCCACTGGCCGGGTCCATGCGGCCCCCTGAGGCCATTTATCTGGCCCCGCCACACTTCTGGAAGGGGCACCTCTTTCATTGGTGGTCAGTGAGAGGAGCACAGGATGCATCTGCACCCATAGTTCCCATTGAAATACTGGTCATTTGTTGATTTAAATTTACTTGTTCTTTATTTTAAATATTGTATTTGTTCCCGTTTTGTTTTTTTACTTTAAAATAAGATATGTGCAGTGTGCATAGGTATTTGTTCATAGTTTTTTTTATAGTCCGGCCCTCCAACGGTCTGAGGGACAGTGAACTGGCCTCCTGTGTAAAAAGTTTGGGGAACTCTGGTCTACAATGTCGTATATGCTGTGCTGTTTTTCAGTAAGAAGTACACAAAGCCATTTGCACCTTCGGTATATCGCACGCTCTCTCAAGGTCTCCCTTCTGGAATGCATGCGTCTCATAATCACGTCTCACGGCACTGTACTGATCCTTGACAAATCGTCATGTCAAATAGAAATATGTCACTTCACACGCACTAGATCTACTCTGCATTGATCGAATATGGACATTTGCAGATTAGTCTTTCAATATCAAAATGGTGGACATGTAAGAGGACGGAACTTACAGAAGAAGGACTGTCCTCCCTAAAGGAGGACAGTTGGTCACCTTATATCTGGGCTCTGACTGCTTAGCTCAGTCGGTTAAGAGTGTGGTCCCGAAACTACAAGGTTGAGGATTCGATGCCCTATCAGGGCACATACGGGAAGCAAACAAAGAATGCATGACTGAGTGAAACAACAAATGAATGCTTCTCTCCGCTTTTCTTTCCTTTCCTCTCTCTGTCTCTATCAATAAACAAACAAAAAGATTAAGCCCTGGCAAGATAGCTCGGTTGGTTGGAGCATTGGCCTGGAGCTTGGAGGTTGCTGGTTCGGTTCCCTAGTTAGGGTACATACAAGAACAACGTGATGTTCCTGTCTGTCTTTCCCTGCCTTACTCAGAAAATAAATAAATAAATAAAATGTAAAAAGTGACAAATCTGGCAATCTAGTACTTTCTTAGTCTTTTAAATTTAGCTTACAGACCTTTCATTCTAGATATAGCTTAACACACTTTTATGGGTTCTTTTAATAATGTTTGATCTAATTTGAAAACTATCTTCAAACATCTTAAGTTATGTTTCTAAAATCAACACATTCAATCTCTCTGGGAAATCCTTCAATTGTGAGAGAAATCTGCCAGCATTAAAACATGTTGATACACCTCTGTATATTATGCTTATAAATATGATCAATGTTGCATTTTTTTTCAAGTTTCCCAACACTGAATATACAGTTGGTTTGACTCCAACATAAAAATCACAGATCGATGACATATTTCAAGCTGAAGTCACAAGACTGTCCCTACAATGAGTAAAATTCTCTTAAACATACAAGCCCCTTTAGTACCAAATGTACAGAGATTCTGTGCTTCAAAAAATATTAGTGGTAAAGATTGGGCCTTTAAATAGTTCTCTGCTTAATTTGAAAACATAGAATGGAAAGAAGACCTCCATGTAGCAGAGCAGGGAGGATTCTAAATTCTGGTGCCAGTCTTCTGTCCTTCAAATTCTTGAGTTGGCCTCCTATTACGTGCAAGGCCTTGGGCCAACCATGGAGCCTCTCTGAGCCTCAGTTTCCCTCTCTGTAATTAAGGAACAATACTGGTACCTAGCTCACATGCTTGCTGTAAGGATTAGAAAAAATGAGT
This sequence comes from Rhynchonycteris naso, assembly GCA_037038555.1. NCBI lineage: Eukaryota > Metazoa > Chordata > Mammalia > Chiroptera > Emballonuridae > Rhynchonycteris > Rhynchonycteris naso. Next base: position 246,999,689 of record CM072997.1, on the reverse strand, counting down.
TAATATGTACAACCCTTAGAACAGTGCCTGGCGTGTGCTAATTGTTTACTGCTATTATTATTATCCATTAAGTAAGACGATTAGCTGATGTTGATTTTGGGCTGGACTTTGATTGATTGGGTTCCTCCTGGTGATCCCAGTGCATTTTATGGCCCTAGTTATCGTTTATAACTTGTAGAAGGAGTTGGTCAAGGCAGGCCCAGTCCCTTCCCGTGACTCAATCTTTTCACATTCTTGTAAAAGTCAACACCTGCCTCCTATCACACCCTCTTGATAAAATTTCCTATTTCCTTGGTTCTTAAGACACATAAGTGCTTTTCTCCAACTCTAAAGATCTTTGGAACTGAGACATTGTTGTTTAGTTTTTTTTTTCTCTCAAACACTTCCCCTGTCTTGGGACCACATCACTCTTCTATTAAAGTTGACCCAGGATTGGCTTTGACTCTTTCCTATGGTGCAGTCATGCTGTGTAATAACTTCCTATTTCCTTCTAGTCTGCCCCGGGCAAAAGAAGGTTGCATTAAATATTTGTGCAACAAGTCAATTATTGTCTCTGATCCTCCCTCTTTTCCTAAACGTTACTCCGCTCCTAAACCCAGCCCCATGTAGGACCCTCTATTCCCTGTCTCTGGGGGGTCTACTTGTCCCTCTTGGCTCCCTGGGAGGACATGTGACTTAGATGTTATTTTTGTCTTCCTCAGCGATGGTGCAGTGGGGGTTGTAGGAAAATGCTTGAGGTCAGGGACAGGTGAAGGGGGGGTTGAGGGCAGAGGGGTGCACATTGTTTTGGAGCACGCATGGTACCTTGGAGGGAGAACCCCAGAAAGCATGCAGAAGCCTGGGTCCTCAAGCGCAGCTCTGCCTGTCTGCTCCCCTCATTTTCTTTTTTCTTTATTTTACAGGGACAGAGAGAGAGAGTCAGAGAGAGAGAGAGGGATAGATAGGGACAGACAGACAGGAACGGAGAGAGGTGAGAAGCATCAATCATTAGTTTTTCATTGCCGTTGCAACACTTTAGTTGTTCATTGATTGCTTTCTCACATGTGCCTTGACCTCGGGCCTTCAGCAGACCGAGCAACCACTTGCTGGAGCCAGCGACCTTGGGTCCAAGCTGGTGAGCTTTTGCTCAAGCCAGATGGGCCCCGCGCTCAAGCTGGCGAGCTCAGGGTCTCGAACCTGGGTCTTCTTCATCCCAGTCGGATGCTCTATCCACTGCACCACCGCCTGGTCAGGCTCCCCCCTCATTTTCTTGAAGGCCTCCATTCTCCCCTCTTCCCTGCCCATCCTCCCCTGCCACCCCCCTCTCAAATGGACCTCTGTGATATCTTTCTAATACCAGACCTGATCCTGTCCTTCCTTTCCTCAGGGCCCTTAGGATTAAGGCCAACTTTTTCTACCTAGCATTCGGAGCTCTTCACCATCTTCTACATATTGACCTATCCTTTTAGTCATGTCACCCACTTCTCCTGCCTCGGACCCCAGCCTCCGCCATCCTGAGTGATTTGCTATCTTTGGGACACAGCAGGTATTATATTATACCCAGTCTTTATTTAATTTATTTTTCTATTTTTAAATTGGCTTTTTAAAGAGAGACTAAGGGAGAGAAAAACATTGATATGCTGTTCCAATTATTTCTGCATTCACTGGTTGGTTCTTTATGTGCCCTGACTGGGGGTCAAACTTGCAACCTTGGCATATCAGAATGATGCTCTCATAAATTGAGCTACCTGGCCAGGGCCTGACAGGCCCAAGCTTTTCTACAGGTTGTGACCTTTATGAGAATGCCGTGCACCCAAACTTCTCCTTATAGTAGTGGATTCACGTTCAGCCTTCCTTCTCCAGCCCACTCAGCCCCAGCCCAGCCCAACCCAGCCCAGCCCTCACCTCTTCCCCATGCACCATCACCTAAGCCTCCTTCTGACTGGTCCATCCTACCCATCTCCAGTACTGCTTCTGCTCACAACTCTTCCATGACTCCCTGTTACCCTCAGGAGAAAGTCCCAGCCTCTCCACCTGGAGGCTGAGGTCTACCTGGTCCCAACTATCCTTTCCCACCACTCTTTCCTACACACAGTGGTCCCCAAACCCTCTCGCCTCCCTGCTTTTGCTGTTGTACAAGGTGGGAAAGTCAGGGACACCTCCCTGAATGAGTAAAATAAATTAGGCTGTTGAAATAACGAGAAATATCTGGGTTCCAGAGCAGCAGAAGTGGGAAAAATAAAAAAGCATCACCAATGATGAAATTCACACTTTATTGAGCAGGCAGGTATGCCGGGCACTAGCACACGTGCCTCACGTGTTTGAGACCTGCAATCCTCCCGACAACAGACACTGACTTCTGAGCAATGGGCTGTTAGTATCCTTGTTTTACAGATGAGCATCTGCACCAAAAGGAAGGCACTTCCCAAAGGTGCCCGCTTAGCAAGTGGCACAGTGGGGATTCCAGTCAGGTTTATCCCAACCTGTGAGCACTCCTCCGCAGGAAGCCCATGGGATAATCAGGGAGGGGGGGCTGCTTGCAAGGGATTTTCCTGTGTCCTCTTGGTGGTGGGAGCAAGACCTCAGCCTGGGTCTCCACTCACTCCTAGTGATGTGGCTCTGGGCTAAAATTAGGCAGAATTAAGCATTAAAGGTCAGATCTGGGCCGGTAGGGGTAAAGTAAGGTCTTGGTCAGAGATATTTTAGAGGCAGCAAGTGGAGATCCAGGTCAAGAGGTGGATGTCACATGTCAGAGTGTCAGAGTTAGATGGCCTGAATGGTTTTTTCGATCCACTGGCTATATCTGCAGACATTGGTGTAGACTCCTGGCTTCTCCTTGGATCCACAGGGGACGTTACCCCATGACACGAGGCCTCGGAGACGGTCTCCACACACCAGTGGACCCCCGGAATCACCCTGTGGGAAAGAGGGAGAGAGTCAGGAATGCAGGGAGAGAGAAGGAGACACAGAGACATAGAAAGAGGGAAAGGGAGACACTTAGAGATAGAAATACTTGGAAACAGACAGACAGACACACAGAATCACAGACAGGGAACTAGAGAGACCAAGGGAGACTTAGAAGCATGGGGAAACAGAGAACACCAAGATTCAGAGAGACAGAGAGAGAAAAAGAGGAAAAGAAAGAATAAAGGTTTAGAACAGAACACAGCCTGACTGGTGGAGGGATAGAGAGAGAGAAGGAGGGGAGGGGGAGATGCATGCCCTTGCTTTTCATCCAGCTCACTGTGCATCACTTTATCTTGGTCTCTTTCTCCTTCTTGGCTGGTCCAGGTCCTTCAGAGTAACTTTTGGCATAAGGTGGAGAGACCCAGTGGACAACAGTGGAGTAAACCCAAGTTAAACGTATTTGGGAGTGAGGATGGAACCCTTTCTCTCCCCAGCTAGTGTCCCCCTCTTCCACAGCTTGGCCATGTTAGCAGGATCTGTAGGGGTTCTGAGGATGGAGAGTTTCCTCATGTCATCTGTCTCCTTCCTGTGTCTCTCTGCTCCTTGATCTCTCCACCTCCATCCTTGGCTGCATTTCCCATCTCTGCTGACTGTCCTTGTATCTCTGCTTGTCCCTGACTGAGTCTCTGTGTGTTGAATTGAGTCTCCCACCCTTTTCATGCCTCAAAGTCTCTCCCAGCTTGTCTTTGTAAAGCTCTGGTTGGGTCTCTGTGTGTGTCTTTCTCTTCCTGTCTCTGTCTGTGTTTTCATGTCTCTGTCCTGTGTTATAGAACCGGTGGGTCCTGTAATTGGCCTCACCTGGCAGGAATCCTTCCCGTACTTCTCATCACCGGCACACACCATGTTTTGGGTGATCTGGCCAGGGTAGGCACGCTCGCAGTCCTCATGAGGTACCAGGTGGATGTACGCACACTGGATGGTGTTAGGGAAAATGTCTGACAAGAGAGAAGGGCCAGGCTCACTTCACAATCCATCCTTCCCACATCTTACGTACAATTCCCCCCTTCCCCACCTCCACCCTGTTGGTCTTTATTTCCCACTGAGTTCCTTCTTCCTATTTGTCTCTTATTCTTAAAACCCATTGCCATTGGCCCTGACTCCTGAAAGGTCCCTCATTATGTCATTCTTTCCTCCTATTGGCTTGTCTTCCTCATTAGTTATCCTTTGTGAGTCATTTCCTGTTGGTTTTTCCTTTCTCCTAGGTCCTGCCTCCACTTCTCTCTCCTCCAACTGTCTCACCTTCTACAGTACTTCCAGCTGACCTCTAGATTCTCTTCCTTTATTAGTGGACTCCTTTATTACACTCCTTTGTTCTTTATTGGACCATTCTGGCCCATTGGTTCATCCTGACTGGTCACCACTTGACTATTAGTCCTGTCCTAACTGGTCCATTCTTTCCTCATTGTCTCTCTCTTCCTATTGGCCCTTCATCCAATGGTCCACCTCCCTTATTTTTCCTTTCTTAAATGGCTCTGCACTCCCCCATTGGTTCTCCCTTCCTATTTGCTCTCTCTTCATCCAATAGCCCACCTTTTTTTTTTTTTTTTTTTTTGGCCCTTCACTTAGAGGCCTACATTCAACAGTTCCTGCTGATTTGTTGGACTTGTCTCTTCCTCTAGTGACTCTTCTTGACTATTCACTCTTCCCCAATGGTTCCTCCCCTGTTAGCTCTCTCTACCCATTCACTCTCGATTTACAAACTTCAGTTGGTTTCCCTGCTTTGTTCATCTCTCTTCTTTCATTAGCCCCTCCTCCGCTTATCTCTTTTTGATCATCAGTGTATACTGACGGTCTCTTTTGAAAACTGGCCTCCTTCCTGATTGGCATCTCCCCATTGACTGTGCCTCCTCATTGACTCTTCATCTTATGGCCTATCTACCCATACCATTCACCCAGGGGTCTACTCTCTCCATTGCCTACTCACTCATTGACCCAACTTTCATATTTGCTTTCCCTCCTCATTGACCTTTCACCCAATGATACACTACACCATTGTTCCTCACCATTGGACCGCCTTCATCTTTGACCCTCCACCATTTGCTTCACCTTTCCCATAACCTATCACCCATTGGCCTGATTTCCCATCATTCTTGTTCTACTGACTATTTGCTGTCTTGCCCCAGCCCAGGATGTGGCAGCTGGTGTGGTTGGCGGAGCAGTCCCTCTCCAGGGTCAGAGGCTGGATGTGTTCAGAGAGGTTGGCTCGGTGCTTCAGGCGTAACAGCATAATGTCCTGGTCGTGAGTGGCAGCATTGTAGCCAGGGTGGACCACAGTCCAGACAACAGAGCTCTGCTCCTGGAAACTCTCTCTTTCATAAATGTTGTGCTTCCCCAAGTAGACCTGAAGATTCCTGAGAAAGAGGAAGGTTGGGTCTCACTTTTAGTCCTTGGGCTGCAACCAAGACTCCAGATAGGGCCATGGTGGAAGGTGGGGCGGGGGGAAGCCTGGTACACCATGAACTATCTGGCCTATTTCCCTCAGTCTTCCCAGCTCAGTAAATGACAATTCTATCCTTCTAAGAATAAACTTGGAGACTATTTTTTGACTCTTTATTTCATGTTTACTTCTAAGCTGTACAGAAATCCTTTTGTCTCTACAAAATATATCCAGAACCTGACCACTTCTCACCTCTCCCTGCTTCCATCTTGGTCTGAGCCACCATCATCCCTTACTTGGACTGTAGCAGTAGTGACTTCACTGAACACCTTGCTTCTGCCTTTGGCCCTCTCTGGTCTATCTTCCACAGAGCAGCCAGAGATATTTTTACAACATAAGTCAGTTCTGTATTTTGCTCAGAACTCACCCATGACTTCTATCTCACTCAGAGTAAAGACCAAAGTATTCACTGTGGCCCACAAGGTCCTGTCCATCACCTTGCAGGTATCTCCTTCCACTCTCTCCCCCTCTATCTGCTCTAGCCACACTGATTTCCCTGCCTTCCTTTGAACACCACAGTCATCCTCCCACCCCAGGGCTTTTGCACTGGCTCTTCCCTCTGCCAGCAACTCTTTTCCCAGATACTTGCATGGCTCACTCCCTCACCTCCTTCAGACCTGGCAACCCAATTCAGATGCAAATATCCACCCCAACAAGCAATTCCTATCTCCCTCTCCTGTTCTCTTTTCCACCAGAAAACCTATCATCATTATTTTGTGCATGATACGTGCATTGTTAAATATTTATGTTTTCTTGCCTCTCCTCCTACCATAGCACCAGTGCCCAGCAGAAGTGTCTGCGATGATGAACATTTCTCAGTCTGTGTTGTTTGATATGGTGGCTGCCAACCACAGGAGGCTCCCAGGCACTTGAAAAGTGGCACGTGGATCTGGTATTTCATTTCATCTTTATTCACGTAAACTTAAATAGCCATACGTGGCTGATGGAACAAGTATCAAGATGTGATTTTTGTTTTGTTCAGAAACAGCATCTCAGTGCTTAGACCAGTATCTGGAACATGACAGGTATTCAAGATCTATTTGTGACATGAATGAAAGAGCCACTCCCTTCCTCCAAAGCCTCCCATAGCTCCCTGTTGTCCTCAGAATAAAGCCCAAGTGTCTCATTCCACCTGAGAACTGGTAACACTCCAGGTTGTGGTTACTTCGGGGCCTTTGTCCTTGTGTTTCTTCTGCTCTAAATGCCCTTCTCCCAACTTCCCTGGGCCACCCTTTCTCATCTGCCATGACTCAGCTTGAATTTCATCTCATCCATTGACAGGAGATACCCCTCCTCTTTCCTCTTGGGGACCATCCCTGTTCTTCTCCTTCATTGAACTTAGAGTCATCTGTAATTTTATGATTTTTTCCAAAGTTCGTTTGTTCAGTAACTGTCTTTCTGTCCCTATGTTCTTAAGGGCCGGGACTCTCGTCAACTCCTGCATCCTCACTCAAGTCTGGCCCTTGGTGGATGCTCGCAAACAATGACACCAGATGAATGAATGAGGATGGTGGGAGCAAGGTCAGTTCCCCTTAACCACCCTGGGGAACTCCATGATCCTGCATGAAGAGACCCCTCTCCGCACAGTCATGTGAGCCATCTGCTGCTTTGCAAACGCCTGAGTTGTCCCTTGCTATTTCTCTGAGCCTCAGTTTCCTCATCTGCAAAATGGGGCCAACAGGCCCCTGGGGTGGGAATTCCAGAAAATGGAATGCCACTGCTTCACTGGGCAGCTGGCCCGTAGTTAGCGTTGAGCAGCTGTTGTTAATCTAACTTGTGGTTATTAGTGCCTCAAGGATTTGTCCCAGGTCCTCTATGCTCCTCTACCTATGCCCGCTTTTTGGGTGATCTCATCCTGTCCCATGGCTTTAAATACGACCTGCTTGCTGACGGCATCTTAGGGTTTATCTCCAGCTCCAACCTCTCTTCTGACCGCCAGCGGCCGACCTTGCATCTTTGTTGGACATCTCCCAGGTATCTCAAACCCATTTGGGCTAAAGCGAAATGTCTGATGCTCTGCTGTCTGTATCCAAACAACCTCTCTTTCCCTCTCCTCTGACTCAGCGGGAGACACAACCAGACACCCCGTCATCTTAGGCAAGTCCTTGGAGTTCAACCCTGCTTGCTCTATCCCCCACCCATGCCACCAAGTCCTGCTGGCTCAGTCTCAGAATAACTCCCAAGGTTTCCAACTTCCGTTCATCTTCACTGCCAGCATCCTGGCTCCAGCCGTCATTTCATGGTGCCGGATGAGGACAGCGACCTCCACATGCGTCCCTTCATCTGCTCTTGCAGTCCCCTTCCCACAAGGTAGCCAGGGTGCTTTTAACAATGAAATCAGATCACGCTGCTTCCCAGATGAGGACTCTCCAATGGCTCCCCCTGCACCTAGCATTGAATCCACCCCTCCCTCCAGGCCCTGTGTGATCCGGTTCCCCAGTGAGAGGTCAGTTCATCAAGCAGCAATCCTATTGGGTTATTTTTCACTGCTGTATCCCCAGGTCCCCAACAGCAGCTGGTACATATTTAGTGCACAATTAAATATTGGCCAAATGAAATTGGTTATCAGATGGCCTCACACTGGGACAGGGGGATGTGTGTGTTGTTTCACGCCTGAAGTCTGCAGGACACTGGCAGGCTCTAATTGCAACCCCCTCCCCCGCCCCCCCCCCCCCCGTGTGGAAACTTACGGTTTTTTGCAGTGGGCAGCTGTGAGGACCCACAAAGGGTGAATGAGGACTCCCCCACAGAGCAAGTGGCCTTTGTTGTAGAGGGCAGCTTGGTAGGGGTGAGACAGCTCGTCACAGGGTCCGTCAGACAGCACCTTATCCTTTCTCTCTGCCTGGACTGCGGGAGGGAAGCTCTGCATCAGAGAGGAGGTCAGGAGGAAACAGGTGCCTCCCCCAGGGTAAACCCAGCCCTGTCTAACCATCAAGATGATCTCCATCCCCACACCCGATCGTACCCAGTACCACCCGCAAAGCCGACCCCATCTTCACCCCACCCTCCCACCAGCTTTCCTGTCTGCATTCTCCCTTCATCACTTAGCCTCCAACATCTTCCTCATTCCAAACACAGCCCACTGCCATGCCCACTTCCAATCTCTGTCCCATCAGCAACCCCCACCCTGTCCCCAAACCTCCCCATCCCCCTTCCCTTTCTTCCCACCTGTGGCAGTCAGGACCAATGCTGCAATTACTGTCTTCACGGCCATTCCTGGGAGGGAAAGCCAAGCGCTCCATCAGTCTCCTTCTCAGACCCCACCCGGGGCCCCTCTGCCTTCTCTCTCCTATGGCTCCTTCCTTCCTGGCCTGCGACATTCCCCTGACCCTTGACTTCTGATCTTCATCCAGCCTCCTGATTTCTTGTCTCCTGCACCCCTGTCTTCCATCTGAGGGTCCTATGAAGGCAGGTGCCAATGAGAAGTCAGGACGGCATCTGCTCGTCCCAGGTGCTGCTCACTGTACAAGTCTCCTGAAGTATTTCTACTCCTCTCCACCTCCTAACAGGGAAGGTTGGCCTGGGAGTCCCCTGATGTCCTTGTCTCCCAGTACATTTTCCTCTGCACCCTGGCTCTGGGCTCACCTGCTGCTCACCCCTGTGCTGGTAGGTTCTGGGGTGTGGTGTGGTCTTACCTGCAGGGGCCCTCTGCCTAGTGGCCCAGAGGTTCTTGGGTTGGGGGCAGGGGCAGCGCATGTCACAGGCAGATAGACAAGTAGGCAGAGTCAGAAACGCAGGGATCTGAGGGGAGAGAAGGGATTCTCAAAGCAGTAAAATATTATTGGAACAAGAGAAGGAGACAGAGCGAGAGAACGAGCCAAGACAGAGAGAGAGACAGAGAGAGAGTAGAAGACACGTAGGATCTGCAGGGCCCAGAGCATCAAGGACTGCGTGACAGATACCCCAGGGGCTCCTTGCCTCCCTGGAAGAGGCTGTTCTTATCTCCAGATGTTCCTGGTGCTTCCTTTTAACCCTGAATTTTCAGGTCCCTGAAGAAGGAGGCTGCCCCACCCTTTTCCTCTTCATCAATGACTACACACATTCCTTCCGCCCCCACAGTCCCTGATGACCTCTGACCCCAGCTTCCAGGGAGGAGAGCACTTGTCCCTAAATGTCCTGGGGGCCTGGACTCCTGAGTCTGAAGGAAAAGGGAGCTGGGGGCCTGGAGTCCTGGGTCTGAAGGAGAAGGGGGTTGGGTGCTGGCTCCTGGGTGTGGGGAGAGAAAGATGGGAGCTTGCCCTCCTCAGCCCTTGGACTTCTGAGTCTTTAAGCAAGAAAGTGTCTGATGACCCCAAATGTGGGCATCCTGGGTAAGTAAGCAGTAGCTCTGGCCTCCAGAGAGCCCACCACATCTGTCTGTGCTCAGAACCCACAAATCCTTGGACCATGGGAACCAGGACGCATGGGTTTGGTGGAGTTGGGGTGATTCACTCACCTGCCTTGAAGTCCCTCTTTGCTATAGAGTCTATGGGGACTGACGACCTCCTTGTCCCCACGAGCGAGTGAGCCAGCTAGTGAGAAAGCATGTGTCACAACCTGGCACTTGGCCCTGCCCCTGGCTGGGGCGCAGGCCCAGGCGCTGTGTGTGGGGAAAGGGCCCGGGAACAATCAGGCTCTGTCCGCCCCCATCCCCCAGTGCCATGCTCCTGGCAGCTCCGTTTCTCAACATCTTTTCCCGGCAAGCAGGTGGCAGGCGGCTGCGTCCATAGCTTCTCTTTCTCCCTGACGGTCCTCTTGCGGTCTTTGCTCGTCTACCCATCCCTGCCCCGATATCAGGACTGCTGACCCTCCTGGTCCCCCTCTTCCAAGTCTGCCCACCTCGGAGCTTTTCGTCCGTTTCTCTCCCCGGCCCTGGCGGGGTGTCTCCATGTCCCTCTTTCTCTCACTCTCTATCGGTATCTCTCTATGTCTCTGCCTCTTTCTTCATCTTTTTCTCTGTCAGCCTTTCCCCTTGATTCCCCGAGTCTCTAAGTCTCTCACTGGTTACCTTCCCTTTTTCCCGACATTTCGGGGAGAAGCGCGCGCGCATATGCGCGCGCACACACAGAGGAGCGTTAGGTTCTTGGGGATCTTGGGGAGCTGGGAGGGGAGACAGAGATGGGGCTGAAGATGCTTGTGGGGCACAGGAAGGTTTGAGGACTTGATGAAATTCAACACATGGAAATAAGCAGGAAGGCAAACACACTGAGAGCGATGTGGGGGCCCTTGAGCTACGGAGGAATCCAGAAGGATCCGAGGTGGGAGGGCTGGTGTCCGGGAAAGGTAGGTGGCGGCAGGTGTGGGCTAGAGGAGCGAGGGTGTCCGTGGCAGTGAGGAGGGAAATGCCAGTGGGTGTGGTGACCCCAGGGACCGGCGAGCTGCAGGGCGTGGCACGGAAAATGGGGGTTTGCAGGAAAGTCATTGGGTAACTGAGGACACGTGATCTTAATAACGTCCACCTCAGCACTTTTTTTTTTCTTGCCTTAAAAATAATTGTCATCATCTTTGCTTGGCCCCCATCACTGCCAGGATGAAAACCAATTTGGCATTCAGTGTACTCTTTGGGGCTGTTGCCCTGCCCCTCCCCCCCGGTCCTCCTTCATACTCATGTCCCTATTGAACTCAAGACCCATCATTCTTGCAGACAGCAGGCTGGACCTCTCATAGCCTGTTGATCGTGAAACCCTGCCCTATCACCCCTCCTCCCTGTGTGGCTCCCTTTTCTCTATCCCCACCCCTCCCCAGCTCAGACATTCATCTCCCCGCCCCCCCCCCATGGAGGTCACCGCAGACTCTTTCTCCTCCTCTGCATCCTTTACTTGACCCCAGAGCGTTCTTTCTGCATCTAGATCTGACCCTGTCTCTCTCCTGCTCACAACCTACCCTGGATCCCCCATCACCCTGCGGACAAAGTCCTAACCCCTCAGCCTGATGTTGGAAAACATTCAGCACCTGGGATGGTGCTGGCCAGTGAAAATACAATGCCAGGTGCACGTGTGCCTTCAAATTTCCTGGTACCCACAATTTAAAAAGAAAAGTAAAAAGAAGCAAGAATTACTATTGCCTGACCAGGTGGTAGCACAGTGGATAGAGCACTGGACTGGGATGCTGAGGACAGGTTTGAAACCCTGAAGTCTCTGACTTGAGCGTGGGCTCACCAGCTTGAGCGTGGGGTTGCTGGGTTAAGCAACCTGACCCCAGAGTCGCTGGCTTGAGCCCAAAGGTCACTCACTGGCTTTGGCTTGAGCAAGGGATCACTCGCTCTGCTGTAGCCCCCTACCCCCGCCATCAAGGCACATTTAAGAAAGCAGTCAATGAACAATTAAGATGCCACAATGAAGAGTTGATGCTTCTCATCTCTCTCTCTTCCTGTCTGTCTGTTCCTCTCCCTGCCTTCTCTCTCTGTCTCTGTCAAAAAAAAAAAAAGTTACTACCAACCTGTACTTCTTAGTCTCTCTTTGCCATTTTCATCTAATCTTACTCATGAGGACATAAAGTACAGCATGGGCAAGATAGTCAATAACATTGTAATAACTATGTGTGGGGCCAAGTGGGTCCTGGAAATACAAGAGAGAACAGTTTGTAAAGTATATGATTACTTAACCACTATGCTGCACACCCAAAACCAACAGAAAATAATACTAAATGTAAACTGTAGTTGAAAAATTAATTAAAAATATAAAAAATGAATAAAAATCTCTAAGAAAGAGAAATGAATTTATTTTAATATTTCATCTAGTTCAATGCATGCAAAATATTGTCACTCCAACATGAAATCAAAATAGGAAGACTGTACAGATAGTATGCTTTGTCATTTTTTGCATTGTTAGTGTTTGGGATCCTATGTGCATTTTACGTGTCAACAGCACATCTTGGTTGGATCCTGCCACGTTTCAAGCGGTCAAGAGCCACGACTGGGGCAAATCTGCCCATTGCTCTCCAGCCATGGTGATTATTTGGAGTTTCCCTGAACTATGTCATGACCTGTGACCTGTAGGCCTTTACCCATTCTATCCTCTCTTCCCAGAATGTTCTTCTCACAACTTGTCCTTCAAGTCTGCTTAGATATCACCTCCTTCAGGAAGCCTTCCCCGAACACCACCCAATTCCCAACCCGCTGCGGTTAGGTTAGTCACGCTCCCATCCAGGTTCCCACAGCAGGTCCCTCCCTCAGTTCACCTGCACCATGACCATCTAGATTCATGTCCAAATCCCCAGCTCGACCACAGGCTCCTTGAGGGCAGGCACCAGGGTTGACTCACCCCTGTGTCCCAAGCACCCGCACAGGTCCTGGCCCAGAGGAAGCCTTAGGAAATGTTGACCAAATGACTAAATGACTTCGTCATGCCCACTCCTATTTTACTGATAAGAAAATTGAGATTCAGGGAGATGAAGTTCATTGCTCAACCTCAAACACCCAGGAAATGGTCGAGTTCAAGAGCTGAAACTCAGCTTCCAACCTGGCGGTGGCCATGACCCAGCTCTAGGGGCCCCCACCGCATCTACCTCCCTGCAGTATGGGATGGGTGGGTTCAGGAGGAATAGTTGAGAGCCGCATGGGAAAGGAGGGAGGTGGTGGGCAGTGAGGAGTGGAAGAAAGTCTAAAAGAGAGAATTAAGTCCCCGAACCCAGCCACTGGCCACTGACCTTCCAGGCTTTGTCATCCAACATGCCATACGTGTTTAATTATGGGATGCTTTTCTTCCACTTGACATGCTCTGCAAAGCCTTCAATAAAGAAAACGTTTTTAGCCTGACCAGGCGGTGGCGCAGTGGATAGAGCATCTGACTGGGATGCGGAAGACCCAGGTTCGAGACCCTGAGCTCGCCAGCTTGAGCGCGGACCCATCTGGCTTAAGCAAAAGCTTGGCAGCTTGGACCCAAGGTCGCTGGCTCCAGCAAGGGGTGGTTCGGTCTGCTGAAGGCCCACGGTCAAGGCACATGTGAGAAAGCAATCAATGAACAACTAAGGTGTTGCGACGGCAACGAAAAACTGATTGATGCTTCTCACCTCTCTCCGTTCCTGTCTGTCTGTCCCTATCTATCCCTCTCTCTGACTCTCTCTGTCCCTGTAAAAAAAAAAAAAAGAAAGGGGAAGGGGGCACCAGAAGAGACCATGGAAGCTCCACACCCTAAAAAAGAAAAAAAAAAACGTTTTATAAGACAACTTTATGAACGTAGGTCAAGAAAAAGTAAGTGATGGAAGTCACAAACAATGGAAAACCAACTCTCTACCGAAGGCTTCTTCTGTGTCAGACAATGAACTAGTGCTTTCTGAATATTATTTAGCCTTCATTGTGATCTTGAAAAATAGAAGTTATTTCTCTCTCTTTTAAACTTCTTTTTTACTTTATTTATTTATTTATTTATTTATTTATTTATTTATCTATCTATCTATCTATCTATCTATCTATCTATCTATCTATCATGAATAGAGAGACAGGAACATCGAGCTGCTCTTCTATGTGCCTTTACTTGGGACTCGAACCAGCACTATGCTCTGGGACAATGCTCTGAGGGAATTATCTGGCCAGGGATTTATTTCTTTTTTATTTTCAGAGGAAGAGAGAGAGAGGGGAGGGGGAAGGGAAGCATTTATTTGTTGTTCCACTCAATCGTGCACTCACTGTTTGCTCCCTCGTGTGTGCTCGAAATTGCAACCTTGTTTCAGGATGACACTATTAACCAACTGAGTTAACCCGCCAAGTTCTAAATAGAACTTCCCTTTAAAAAATTGATTGATTTGACAGGGGCAGGGGAGAAACATTGATTTGTTGCTCTACTTATTTATGCATTCATTAGTTGATTCTTGTACATGCTCTGACTGAGGATCGAACCTGTAAACTTGAGCTATAGGGATGACACTCTAACCTACTGAACTACTCAGGTAGGCAGGTGCTGCTTCTCTTATTTCAAAGAAGAAGGAACAGGGAGGCAATGTGCTCAAAGGCAAATAGCTTACAGGAGCCAGAACTGGCACTGGGATCCACAAAGCCCAGTTTCTGATATGAGTGCCTTTAATTACTGTGCTATCCTGTTTACCCAAAGAAAAATAGAGCATTTTTATAAATATTCAACAAGAAGGACTATCTGAAGTCATTGCAAAGCAACCCACATTCCAGACTTATACAAAGGAGCTGTGGAGAGGAAGCAGGGCCAGTTGACTCCTGCCAAATTTAGTGCAACTGCCATGTTTTTTTACTTTTTAAAATGTTGGATTGAATATTGATTTGGGGTGCCATGCTGGAGAGAGGGGAAGCTGATGGAGCTTCATGGAGGTGGGTGGTGGCCAAAACCCCTAAACATTCCTTCAACTTGTCACTGATGAGGAAGGCAGGACAGGGCTGAAGGCTTGGACTCCTGGGTCTGAGGGAGGAGGAACTGGGGACCTGGACTCCTGTGTTTTGTAGGAGGAGGGGTGTTGGTTTCCTTTCTGTGGAGTGTAGGTGGGGAGGGGCGCGTAAGGGAAACTGAAGAGGGGGATGAGATGAGGAAAGGAAGAATCTGGAGCATGTTGGCCAGAAGGGGATTCTGGGAGAGAAACTGGAAAGGCAGGTACAAGGGGTGAGTCCTGGGCTGCAGAAGATTCCTCTGTCAGCAGAATGAGGTGTGATTGCTCAGGGAGCCTCTGATAACTACAGGCCCTGGGGTGTGACCAGGTTCTGAGTCACAGGGGACTCCTCCCTCCTCTCTTCCAGAGTCCGCTTCCCTGCAATCTTCGAGAACAGGAGCCCATCTGTGCGGGTTTCCAACCCCATCTTTCTCCCTACCTGGGACACTAGATGCTGACTTGTGGCAAGCCCTTGTGAGATCTTGGTGTTCTGTCTACCTGCCAGTCCTAACCTTCCTAAGGACCTTTTCCCTCTCTCCTCGTTTGTCACCTGTGAAACACTCAGAAGCACTTTCAAATCCATTTTAACCCTGGTGAAGTAGGCATTTCTCATTTCTCTTCTCTCACTTCCTCTTTCATTCTCTCCCTCCCATTTAATGAATGGGGCAAACTGAGACCTGAGAAATAAAGAGAAACACACCACTGGACAAGTGGTGGGGAGGGAGACAGAGTCAAGACTCAAAATCAGATGCATTTTCCTTTCCTGTCTCCCTTTCTTAAGATCTCTTCTTCCAACCTTAGCTCTGATGAGGTTCCCACCTGTATTGTTCAGGTTATAAAAGTGCACAGGTGCGGAAAAAGAAAGAAGGAAGGAGGCAGCCATGACTACATCCACATGCAGTTTGATTCATGCTTTTTATTCTGTGAATATTTCATTTCACATGGCGGGGATGACATACATATCCATATACATTTGTGTATTACTTTTTTTATTTAACAACAGATAGCATAAACATTCTTCCATGATACTAACAATTCTGTATAATTATTGTCTTGAACAACTCCATTAATATCCTTGTCACAAATACATTTATTGTTTACATAAACAATCCATTGGTTCAAACCTTGCTCCACATTTCGAATTTACAAGAATTACTAGGTCTAAGGTGGTGAATAAGAGTCTTGACTCACCTTGCCTAACTGTCTTTCAAAAATATTGCACCAATTTACAGTTCCAGTGTGGTTCAGGCTGTTGGTCTCATTGCATCTTTACCAGCACTGAGATTTTTTATTTTTGTTTATTTTGATCTTAGTTTCTTTTTTGCTTTATTTCATTGATATACACACATGTGATATTGTTGAGGTTTTAAAATGACTTTGAGAAAAGGTAAAGTAAAATATGACTACAAGTCATCGATGTTCTTATTTCTGTAAATTTCCTGTTTGAGGCATAGCAATGGAGAGATGGGAGTTCGGAGAGGTTAGCGATGCCTTCTCATGGTTTGCTTTATCCAGTCCATGTACTTGCAGACTTGGGTATAAACACCTGGGTCATTGGGTTGGCCACAAGGGAAAGTTCCCCAGGACACCAGGCCTTGCAGGGTGCCTTTGCACACCAGTGGTCCCCCTGAGTCACCCTGGAGGGGAGAGAGCAGATTAGTTTTGACTTCAGAGCAACCAGCACTGAGGTCTCCTATTCTCCAAAGTTATCAAGACTTAGTCCTGTGAGAACACAGCCTTCCCCCTGGCCAATGGGAAGAAACTAATTTTTTCTGTGGACCAATGGGAGAACAGGAATTAATACTATCATTCAATGACAATGCTGGTTTTCTGAAGACATTGGCTTGGGCTCCGGCCAATCATAGGCAGTGGGTGGAGCTTTCAAGAAGTCAGAGCCCCACTTAATTTTCCATCCAAAAGATTCTTTGCCAAGCCATGAAACAAAGGCACCTCTACTCCAGGGAATCTATATGTGCCCTTGCCCAGGGATGCTGTACAGGGTAGTCCTGGGAACTAGGGGCAGGACCAATGACCTAAGTCACAGGGTCAAGTGCAAAATGAAACTATGGACCACCTGGTGCAAATATATGAATTTCAAGACAGCGACGTGCATGCATTAAACGTCGTGTGGGACTGTCCCGAGTGTGGGGCTGTTTCCCCCTTCACAGCTTGCACGTTTGTGAATTAGGTCCTCACTGGGGGAAAAGGGGGATTCCCCTATTCTTTAGGACACACAGACCTTTCCCATCACCTCTCTCCCTAACACACACCATCCCCAAGCTGCTGAAAGCTGAGAGTTCAGATCTGAGCAAAGAAAAGTGGAGGTAGAAAGAGACAAAGAATGGAAGAGAAAGAGAGAGAGGTAGAGAGAAGAAAGGGAAGGGGAGGGGCACAGAGAAGTGAAAATGTGGGGCTGGGGAAAGAGGCAGAGATGGAGAAATAAAGAGAAAATAGAGAGGCAGAACAGAGAGAGAAAGAAAGACAGAGAGAGAGAGAGATATCCCAGCACAGACCGAAACAGAGGAAAACAAGGAAATGAGGTGTAGAGAGAGGTGAGGGAAAATGATTCTCAGAGACAGAGCGGGGTGGGGGGATTACAGATGAGGAAGGGAGGATAAAGAGGAGGTGGGGCCCCTTCCTTCCTCAGAACCAGGACCCAGCTGAAGTGAATGAGCCATAAGCTACTGGCATAAAATGTCAGTGATTACAATAAATAATACATTAATGCAATACCTATAAAATCTAATTTAATATGAAAAAAATCCATGACAAAGAGGTTATCCCAATTTTAGATCAACCGGTTTGGGGTCATGCTGAGCTGAACCATATGGGAGCCCAAAGCAAATGGAAAACTCAGTATAACTGGTTGTTTTTCATTGAAAATTCTGATATTTTGTTCACCAAGGACTTTTGCATGAATTAAAAAAAAAGATTGCATTAGAATAGGAATTATCTTGGATGTCCCCTTAAAGTTTGTGCTTGAAGCCAGTGCCTCATTCCCTTTCTATGCATCCTGGCCCATTTTCTTACTGCCAGAGACTCCCATTCAACATTGTGCCCACACGCAGGGTCACGCCAGCCCCCCTGGCTCCCACTCAGAGCTAGGCAGGGGACTGGGCAGAGAGCCAGGAGAGCGGGGCTGTCAGCACCACGGTCAGTCGTGCAGACTGTGGGGGGAGGGGGAGACGGGGGTTCCGTGCTGGGAGGAAGTGGAGGTGGGACAGGGCTGGAGGGAATGGAGTCTCACATTGCAGGCATTGGTCTTTGAGTTGGGGATGCCAGCACACAGCATGGATTTTGCCAGCAGGTCCTTGTAAATCTGTTTGCAGTCCTCGAAGGAGATGAGCTTGATATTCGTACACATGAGCTCCGATGGAAAGGTCACTGTTGGGGAGAGGGTTGCAGTCAATCCAACGCCTGGGCCGGAAGACCCCTGGGTGCTGGTGGGGAGAAGATGTGGGCCCTGGACCTTGAGTTAAGAAGGGGCTGTGGACTCAATACTATGGCCATTAAAGAGGGCATGCTTCCTGGTCTCCTGGGTCTGAGGGAGGAGGGGACCAATGGTCAGGGCTCCTAGGTCACTGGGCAACCTCACCGTCAGGGCTGGTGATGGTGCCCCAGCCAGAAACAGTACATGAGGTGCCAGGCGGATCGCAGTGGGTGGGCAGGTTGATGGTGTTCACCGCCGATGACAACCTGGCAGGGTGGCCTAGCTTCACCAGCATGATGTCGTTAACGTGGGTCTCTGTGGAGTAGCTGGGATGGACGAATGACTTTGTGGCCCTGATCCTCTGGGCTCTGCTAGTGCTCAGCCGGTCACTGCCCAAGTGCACATTGTACTCACTGGGAAAAGGGAGTCATTCAGAGAGATACTGTCACTGAGAGAGGGGAACAGGAATGCAGAGATAAGGAGTCAGGACCCAGAGGGAGAGGGACAGAGCGGAGGGAAAGCTGGGGCCCCTGAGACTCCCCTGAGATGTACCTCATCTTGCAGTGGGCAGCGGTGAGCACCCACTGCTCGCTGATTAGCACGCCCCCACAGTGGAGCTGACTGCCTTTAAGCAGCGCCACCTGCCAGGGATGGGAGCCTTTTGGACAGGGAACTCCATCAATAATTCTATTCTCAGTATCCGATCCTGAGAAGAGAAATAGAGAAAAAACATGAGTCACAATCATCCAGGCAAAGTTGAGGAATCAGTCAGCTGAGGGATTTGCAGAGGCAGACAGACAGGGAGGCACGGAGAAGGGCGGAGGCAGAAACTGAGCCCAGCGCTCAGGAAGCTGCAGACAGAGACGGAGACGAAGGGAGCCTGCTCAGAAGCTCAGGGGAGCGTCTGGTCTGCAGGCAGCCCTGGCCGTATGCTGAGGGGAGACACGCTGAGGGCAGGGGGCATCCTGGGGGGCACACAGACCCCAGGGGTCAGAAGGAAGCAGGAGGAAAGGGGACGCAGCAGAAGAGTCCTGTCTCGAGGGAGAAAGCTGCTGGGGGGCGGGGTCCTGACGCAGGGACTCTTAGGAGTACCGGGCCCTGGGGAGGGGACGCAGGACGCTGTGAGGCCCAGGGGCAAGGTCAGGCCCCCCAGTCTGGTCCTCACCTCCTTGTCTAGCAGATCCTAGGGCTAGGGACAGCAGTAGGATTGGCAGGGGTGAGAGACTGGGACCTGCCATGTGTCCTCTCTGACTGTCTGTTGGTCTGTCCCGTGGAGGAAGGGCCTCTTCTGCTGGGGCGGGAAAGACAGAGTTCAGGAAGCAGGAGTCCTGGTTCCTAGCCCGTTCTCCTTTCTTAGACCCAGGAGCCGTGCATGGTTTGTAGACAACTCTTTTCTCAAACCCAGAAGCCCTGTCCCTCAAACTCCTTCCTCCTTAGACCTAAAAATATTGCTCCCTTGACACATGCTCCCTCCAGCTCAGGTTCTAAGCCTACAGATTCCCTCTCTCTCTGAGACACTCAAAATTCCACCTCCTGCTTCTCATATCTCCGAAGGAGGCCTCCACCCACCCCCCACCCTCTATATCTATTCCTTCAGGAGGAGGCGTTAGCTGTCAGCTGTCCAGTCAGCCTCGCCTCCTGCCCCCCAAAGGTGCCTCTTACCTGCTGTGGATCTGAGCTGGGCTCCAGACCAGATTGGGAGCCAAGCCTGCCTAGACCTGTGCAGGGCGTCCCTCTTATAACTCACCCGCCCCCGCTCCCGCGCCGGGTGTCCTAGGGTGCTGGCGGAGCCAGCTCTGGGACACCCCCTTCCTGAATTTGCGGTTATCTGGAACCCCTGAGGCAGCTAAAGCAATAGGCCTGCATTCTGTCTCCACCCTCACTCCCGATGTTGGGCAGGGGCGGTGGGTACTCAACCTACTCGCCCCCGCACATTCTAGTCCTGGTGGCAGCTACCAAGGGAGGGACAGGTGTGGGCGCTGAGGGGCAGGACAGGACTCAAGGACCTGCACAACCCAGGAATCGTCTGTGTCCTCTGTACTCCACTGTGGCCAGTTTTCTTGCCTTCAGCCCTTCTCAGGGGGTGGCGAAGACCCCTACACCATAATTCTGAGCAGCCTGTAGGGACTTGTGAAGGCGGAATCCCACATGTGCCTTTGGACCTGAATCCAACCTCAAATCTAATATACAGGTACAAATGTGAAAGCAGAGACTTCCCAAACTTCACTCACTAAATGCTTACTGTGACCACTTAGTCTGTGTATCCTAGATATATTTCTATACAGACTATGTACTGTATTTGCAACAAAAATATATGTAGTATTATCTAATATAAACTTTTATTCAGCCTATAAAATATCTTGAACATTTTTTTCCCTTTTAGTACATTTAGATGATTTCTCCTTTTTTATACTGTGGCATAATATTTCATACTCTAATTTATTCTGATCATGTGACCCATTTCACACTGAAGTACACTTGAAGGGCTTTCATCAGAATAATGGTCAGATGGATTTCTTTGTACAATCATTTTTGCTTACTGAGTGTTTCTTCTGTGCCAGAAACTGTTCTTGCCTTTGAGGACACAGCATAGACAGAACAGCAAAAATTCTACATACGAGTAAAATCATCTGGTAATTGTCTTTCTCTGACTGGTCCTATCATGCCCTTGAAAAGGGTAAGATTTCCTTCTTTTTTATGGCTGTGTAATATTTCACTGTGTAAATGTACCACAGCTTTTTTATCCAATCATCTACTGATGGGCATGTGGGCTGCTTCCAAATCTTGGCCATTATAAATAACGCTGCATAGGGATGCACATATTCTCTTGAACTAGTGTTTCAGGATTCTTTGGATATATTCCCGGAAGTGGAATCACTGGACCTTATGGAAGCTCCATTTTTGACTTTTTGAGGTAACTCCATACTGCTTGCCACAGCGGCTGCACCAGTCTGCATCCCCATCAACAGTGCACGAGGGTTCCCTTCCTTCCACATCTTTGTCAGCTTTTGTTGTTTGCTAATTTATTGAGGATAGCTATTCTGACAAAAATTTCTTTACAGTGGCTCTCATTCCAGTGGGTAGAGACATTGAGTAGAAAACAAAAGCATAAAATATGTAGTTTTTTTTCTTTCTTTTCATTGAATTTATTGGTTAATAAGGTCATACTATAGGTTTCAAGTATACATGATCTGTATATTGCATTGTGTGCCCACTACCCAAAGGCAAGTCATCTTCTGTCACCATATATTTGACCCCATTTACCCTTTGTTCCCCGTACCCCCTTCCCTCTGGTAACCACCATACTGTTTGTTGTCTGTGTCTATGAGTTTTTACTTTTCTTGTTTGCTCATTTGTTGCTTTCAGTTTTACATCTCACACGTGAATGAAGTCATATAACTTGACTTTTCCTGTCTGATTTATTATGTTTAGCATGAAATTCTCAAGGTTCATCCATGTTGTCACAAATGCCTGTATGTCATCTTTTCTTACAGCTGAGTAGTATTCATTGTATATATGTACCACATCTTCTTTATCCAATCATCTATTTAAGGACACCTCAGTTGTTTCCATGTCTTGGCCACCAAGAATAATGCTGCATTAAGCATAGGGGTGCATATGTTTGTTACAAATAAATGTATTTAATTTTGGGGGTAGATGTTAGAGGTGCAGTGAAGCAAGACTCGTGGACACAAAATACCTCGGTAAGGCAATTTAAAGAACTTCTGTAGAAGGGCGGGCTGCTGCTAAGGAAAGCCATCCAGCAAGCCCGCAGGCAGGGGGTTGGGTTCTATTTTAAATCCTAACGTGGGCCCTAGGATGGGTCTTGCCCCATTGGCTGGGGTGGTGATGGTACAATCTTATTCTTTCCTGATTGGCTGGTTTAAATGGCCACGCGAAAAGGAAAGGGATAGATGGGGATATCATTAACTGGATGAGGGGATTGCGGAGTGCTTGGAAAGAACCAAATAACCAGATGGAGAGGGCGAGGGAATGGTTAAAGAAAAGAATATGAGGTAAACATTTTCTTCACGTAGATATCCAGAAGAGGTGTTGATGGGTCATACAGTAATTTTATTCTTAATTTTTTGAGGAATCTCCATACTGTTTTTCATAGTGGCTGTATGAGTTGACATTCCCACCAGCAGTGAGTAAGGGATCCTTTTTCTCCACAACTTCAACAACACTTATTACCTGTCTTGATCAGTATCTACCTGGCAGAGTGAAAAGGGAGGTAGGAAAAGAAGGTATGACCTAGAATATTCTAGCAGGGAAGGCTTTTTTTTGTGTGTAATTATTTTTATTATTTATCAATTACAGTTTACATTCTATACTATTTTGTATTAGTTTCAGGCATATAGCATAGTAATTAGAAAATCACACACTTTACAAAAGTTTTTCCTCTGATATTTTCAGTCCGCACCTTGCACCATACATAGTTGTCATATCATTGATTACATTCTGTATGCTGTACTTTACATAGCAGAAAAGACCTTTTAACTTGAGGTGGGTGAGCCAAAGGCGGAAGGGCGGGCACTGGTGTCAGAGCCATCACAGGACTCATGTGGTGCAGGGACTGCAGAGCAAGGTAGGACTTTGACTTTAATGTAAGCAAGACAGAAACCATTGCCTCATTATTTTAGATAGCACATTTCTACTAGTGGAATTGACCCCCACTTCTAAGTCAGAATAAGTATGATTCATTTCTCAGCTCTGAGCCCAAATCTTATCTTAATTCTGACCTCTAATCCAATGCTACCTCAGTCCCATAATTTGACTCATAATATACATTATTATCGCCTACCCAAGCATTCACTCCTTCTAACATTCTGTTAGAACTTTGATTTGGTTGGATAACCTTGAATCCTCATGTTACTACATCGAAGGTTTCCTGCACCAAGCATGCAGCCATATTCTGCTGTGCAGGGATTGGTTTAGGAATGAACATATTATGCAGTTCTGACCAATGAGGAGCGAGAGGAATACCACTGGGTTAATTCTGTGAACCACTGTCTTCTTTCCAAAGTGAGACAAGAGAAGAGCTCTCCTTTACTCTGTCAAATGGTGTCCCTTCTGGATGTAAATTCTGGAAGCAAGGCAGCTCTCCTGGAGCCACAGAGGGGAGTGGCCAGTAGACAAAGCCATAGCAACACTGATGCCCACACAGAGAGGTGGAGATAGTGCGGGTCTTTGTGAGGTCACTGAGCTGGTGGATTAAAGCTCCATGGCACCACTTCATCTTATGTCATCATCAGATTCTTATCTTGGTTTCAAGATTTTTTTTGGCTCCCATAGTCAAACTTTTCATTACTAATACCTCAATGTTGAGTCCAAATCTTGTGTCGGATCCCAAATTCAATCTTAAACCATAACTGTAAATGTTATTCAAACTAGAGTAGAATCTGCATGTGGTATCCAAAGTCACCATCAAACCAAACCATGTGGTAGCTCTTTCTCCAGGATATTTCCAACACCTTCTCTTAGACTTAGTCCTTTACACACTATAAAATACATACCGAGCACTAGCTATACCAATGCTGAGGATACAGTGCTGCTCAAGCCTGGACATGCAGAGTCCCTTCCTTCAAGGAACTGACAGCCCACTGCTAAAGAAAAACTAATCAAGTCATTGATACACAAATGTAAAATTACACTTATAGTGAAGGTGAACAGGATTGTGAAAGCTCTACCAGTGGGTTTTAACCCAAAAAGTGACAAAGAGCTGAGAGTAGAAAGAAAAGTAAGCATGAACTAGAAAACAAGGTAAGCGGCCTGGAGAGTATCATGTAGAGAAAACAGCAGGTGCACAGGTTTTGAGATAGAAGGGGTGTACGGGTAGAGCTCAGAGAACAGAGGTTGCCTAGAGCCAGATGAAGCACCTTGGAGGTCATAGTGATTTGAGTTTTACCTTGTGAACAATGGTGAACCACTTGGATTTTATTCAGAGGACAGACGTAAATTATTTGTATTTTCAAAATATCAATCTGGCTGCTTTATGCAGGAGGAATTTAAAGGGGATGTGGAGACACAAGGAGGCTATTGCTGTTGTCCAAAAGAGAGATGCTGGTGACTTGGACAAGGCCATTTGGGAGGTGGAGAGGGTAACAGGGGACACCTCCTCTGGATTCTATTAGAAAGAGGAAAAGAGCCACACTTCTCTGAAGCCCTGCCATTTACTCACAAAGAAGCAGAACTTCTCTTCTGCTAAGCTTTGCCTATCTGTCAGTATTCCTAATTATTTAATCCGATTTTGTTGTTAAACATTTGTCTTCACAAGCAGAGGGAATGTCTCTGATAATCATTGGTATTTTCTGTAACACTCAGCCCCGACCAGGGAATATAGGAGATACTTAAATAATACTAGTTTGCAAACCACTGGCATCCACCGTTCTGACAACTTTAGACTCAACCTTTCCTTGATCTCTCTCTCAGCTGCACAGCTGTGGGACTTGACAGAATTTGGTTCCCCAAGTCAGACCAATCCAGGCGTGAATTGTAGGTAACTTAATTTTTCTGAGCCTCACTTTGTCCCCTGCTCTCTAAAGTGGGGGAGAGCAAATCTGCTTCTTGAGGCAATTGGGAGGATGAAATGAAATGGTGAAAGAAAAATGGATGGGCATTCGCAAGCCCTGAATTCATATCAGCTGCTTTACTACATCACCCAGAGAATATAGCAGCTTCCATTTCTTTCTTTTCTTTTTTTTTTTTTTTTTTTTTACAGGGACAGAGAGAGAGTCAGAGAGAGGGATAGATAGGGACAGACAGACAGGAACAGAGAGAGGTGAGAAGCATCAATCATTAGTTTTATGTTGCTGTTGCGACACCATAGTTATTCATTGATTGCTTTCTCACATGTGCCTTGACCGCAGGCCTTCAGCAGACTGAGCAACCCCTTGCTGGAGCCAGCGACCTTGGGTCCAAGCTGGCGAGCTTTTGCTCAAGCCAAATGGGTCCGCGCTCAAGCTGGCGAGTGTGGGGTCTCGAACCTGGGTCTTCCGCATCCCAGTCCGATGCTCTATCCACTGCGCCACTGCCTGGTCAGGCTTCAATTTCTTGTACTTTCTGTGTGATGTGCCACATGTCAGACCTTGTCACTATTCCTCACATAATTTCTAGTGAGAATTGTCTTCCTCATTTATATAGATGAGAAAATGGAGGTTTAGAAGAGGTGAGGTCACTTGAGCAGCCATTCAGTTCACAAATTCGAAGGGGCTGACTTCGCATGCTGGAGACTGCTCATGGTCTGACCATTGCCCAAGCCCGCACTCTGAGACGGACATTTCCTGGGGACACTGTTATCTACTCTGAGTTTCATATGGCTGAAAAATAATTCAGGACCCCCTGAGCCTATTAATGATGCCACCTCTCATGCTGACAAGAGTCCTAAATCCCAGTCCTGCCATGCCTTTGGGTTTAGTCCCAGACCAGTTCCTAAGTCCCACCCACACACCCCAAGGCACATCACCCTCGCCCTCTCACCTAGCTCCTGAAGCTGTGCCTGTTGACTCATCCTCTAGCTCACAATCACACCTGAGAACTGGCATCTGCCTGTTCTGCCAGCTGTGCCTTGCCCTGGGGGACCCTGGACACTGATCCTGGGACTTTCTGGTTTAGCTCCTTTGTGTTCTGAAGGCCAGTTGTTTCTGATTTCCTGGATTCACTTTTCCCTTCTTCAAGAACATCACTTTTTGGGAAGGTGCCCTCTCATATGCTTTTCATAAAACTACCAATTATACATCTTTCTCTAAACCAAATCCTAACATTTTTACCTTTATCCCACCCTTATTCTCATGTCCAATCCAATTCCTACCAAAAAATCCCGCTCTTATTTTTTTTTTTAGATTTTATTTATTCATTTTAGAGAGAGGAGACAGAGAGAGAAGTGGGGGAGGAGTAGAAAGCATCAACTCCCATATGTGCCTTGACCAGGCAAGCCCGGGGTTTCGAACCAGGGACCTCAGTGTTCTGGGCTGACGCTTTTACTCACTGCGCCACCACAGGTCAGGCTTATTTTTGTTTCTAAGTTTACTTTCCACCTTGTCATTAACTCTACATATTACCTTGACCCTTTGCTTTAAAAAACCTCTAAAATAAAGTCTACCAGCTTCCAGTCAAGATAGCAAAGTAGAGTCTGACCAGGTAATGATGCAGTGGATAATGCATGGGAATGGAATGCAGAGGAGCCAGGTTTAAAACCCAAAGTTGTTGGCTTGAGTGCGGGCTCACCAGCTTGAGCACAGGGTCACTTGCTTGAGTGTAGAATCATAGACATGAGTCCATGGTTGCTTGCTTGAGCCCAAATGTCGCTGGCTTGAGCCCAACGTTGCTGGCTTGAGCAAGGGGTCACTTGCTCTGCTGTAGCCTCTCGGTCAAGGCACATATGAGAAAGCAATCAATGAACAACTATAAAGCTGCAATGAAGAATTGATGCTTGTCATCTCTCTCCCTTCCTGCTTGTCTGTCCCTATCTGTCCCTCTCTCTGTCTCTCTGTCTCTCACACACACAGAGATGGCAAAGTAGGTAACTTTGTGCTTGCTTCCTCTCACTATTATATTAAAATTATAACCAAATTATAGAATAACTATCATTGAGAAATACTTGAAAACTATCTGTACTGATTTCCTATAACTAAGGATATAAAGAAGAAGCCACATCAAGAATGGCAAAAAAGACAGAGAAGTAACAATGAGGAGGTCCCACAAACATGTTTGGTGATGAAGAATTGGGGGATATCTTCACTGCAGAGATCTCCCTTGAAGATTGAAGGGTCCCAGCCCATACATCTCTCCCTAGCCTGGGGCACCAGTTCTGGGGGAAGAGTCCCAATAATATGTAGTTGTGAAATCTATGGGGGATTTCATTCTAGAAAGACACAGGGCTGCTAGAGACAGAATAATGCTGCTCTTAAAGTGTATGCCCACAGACTCCCTCATTCACAAACTCAGGTGCTTGATGCTTCAGTGCAGGGGCAGCAGCTCAAAAACTACCACAGATACACAGGAAAGAACTAAATTGATTAATCAGGGTGAAGGCTGGAGAGGCAAAAGACAGGGCAGCTCTTTCTAGAGAAAAAAGTACTTGCAAACACAGCTGTTTATTTGTTGAACTCTCCTTCCATTCAGCTACCTTGGTGCAAGCATGCATCAAATCTGACTTTGGCCTGCACCAGAGACTTTTTCAGGAGGCTCAAGTCCCAACACGCCTAGTGGCTGGTTTCAAACACCATCTGAGCACCACTCAGTGAGTTCCACAAATAATAATCCTGAAGGGTGGACTTGGCTGGCAGCAGAGCCTTGTCACAGTTACTTCTTCTCCATGGGGTCAGCTTAATGTACTGTAGTCATGGCCAACCCTCCCATTTAGCCAACCTGAAGGTCAAACTTACCAACTGATGTGCCAGCAACAATAGAGTCCCAACTACAACTGGAGGACACACACAACCCACGGGGGCACTCCTGGAGCACTCAGCTCAAGTGACCAGAAAATTGTGCCACTGGGCCTCCCAGGACACTTTCTATATCAGGCTGCTCTGTCAAGACTGGGAGACATAGCCTGACCAGGTGGTGGTGCAGTGGATAGAGTGTCAGACTGGGGCGCGGAGGACCCAGGTTTGAAACCCTGGGGACGCTGGCTTGAGCGCAGGCTCATCTGGCTTGAGCAAAGCTCATCAGCTTGAGCCAAAGGTCGGTGGGCTGACCAGTCTGCTGTAGCCCCCTGGTCAAGGTACATATGAGAAAGCAATCAATGAACAACTATGGTGCTGCAACAAAGAATTGATGCTTCTCATCTCTCTCCCTTCCTGTCCGTCTGTCCCTATCTGTACCTCTTTTTGTCTTTCTCTGTCACACACACACACACACACACACACACACACACACGCACGCACACACGCACACAAAAAAACCCACAGAAAAACAATGACTGTGAGACATAGAAGATCCATCTAATACTTGGAAGCAAACACCACGGGGGGGGGGGGGAGCCAAAATGGAGAGACAAAGAAACATGTGTCAAATGAAGGAACTGGACAAAACTACAGAAAAAGAAGTAGACAAAATGGAGACATGCAATCTACCAGATACAAAATTAAAACACTGGTTATAATCAATGAACTTAGAGAAAAATGTATGAACTCAATGAGAACTAAACAAAGAGAGAGAAAACATAAAATGGAGCCAGCCAGAAGTGAAGAATACAATAGTTGAAGTGAAGGATATACTAGAGGCAATCCACAGCAGATCAGATGAAGCAGAGGATCAAATCAGGAATCTGGAAATAAATGAACAGAAAACACTTAATTAAAACAACAAAAAGGAAAAAAATAATTTAAGAGAAATAAGGGTAGTTTAAGGGACCTCTGAGACAACATCAAACAAACTTGATATTCACATAATAGAGGTACTAGAAAGGGAAGAGGAGAAAGAGAGAGAGAGAGAAAGGGATTGAAAACTTATTTCAAGAAATAATAACTGAAAACTTTCCTAATCTGGGGAAGAAAATAGACACACAAGTCCAGGAAATGCAGAGAATCTCAAACAAGAAAAACTCAAAGAGGCCCACACCAAGACATATCACAATTAAATTGCTAAACATTAAAGACAAAAAGAGAATACTAAAAGTAGCAAGAAAAAGCTTTGGCCAGATAGCTTGGTTGGTTAGAATGTCAACCCTATAGGCAAAGGTTGCAGGTTCGATCCCAGGTCAGGGCACATACAGGAACAGATAGATGTTTCTGTCTGTCTGTTTCTCTCCCCATTCTCTCTCTGAAATCAATAAATAAAAATTTAAAAAGTAGCAAGAGAAGAACAGGTATGTACAAAGGAGCTTTCATAATAATGTTAGCTGATTTATCAGCAGAAACTTTGCAGGTCAGAAAGAAATGGTATGAAATATTCAAAGAGATGAAAGGCAAAGAACCACAACCAAGAATATTCTGCCCAGGAAAGCTATCATTTAGAATCAAAGGGAGCCCTGGCTGGCTGGCTCAATGGTAGAGCATCAGTCTGGCATGTGGATGTCCTTGAGTTTAATTCCTGGTCAGGAAACACAGAAAAAGCATCCACCTGCTTCTCTACCCCTCCTCCTCTTACTTCTCTATCTCTCTCTCTCTCTTTCTTCCTCTCCTGCAGCCATGACTCAATTGGAGTGAGTTGGCCCTGGATGCTGAGGATAGCTCCATGACTTCCATCTCAGGTGCTAAGAAAAGGTCAGTTGCTGAACAATGGAGCGACACTTCAGATGGGTACAGCATCGCCCCCTAGTGGGCCTGCCAAGTGGATCCCAGTAGGGCCTCATGTGGGAGTCTCTCTGCCTCCCTTTCTTTTACTGAAAGAAAAAGAAATAAGCAAAGGGGAGATAAAGAATTTCTCACACAAGAAAAAGATAAAAGCATTCATTACCACTAAACCATTATTACAAAAAAGCTATAGAGATTTTAGGTAGAAAAGAAAAGATCAAAACTATGAATAAAAATATACAGGAAAGAGCCTGACCAGGCGGTGGCGCAGTGGATAGAGCGTTGGACTGGGATGCGGAAGACCCAGGTTCGAGACCTCTAGGTCGCCAGCTTGAGTGTGGGCCCATCTGGCTTGAGCAAAAACTCACCAGCTTGGACCCAAGGTCGCTGGCTCCAGCAAGGGGTTGCTCGGTCTGCTGAAGGCCCGCGGTCAAGGCACATTTGAGAAAGCAATCAATGAACAACTATGGTGTCGCAACGGCAATGGGAAACTAATGATTGATGCTTCTCACCTCTCTCTGTTCCTGTCTGTCTTTCCCTATCTATCCCTCTCGCTGACTCTCTCTCTGTTCCTGTAAAAAAATAAAAAATAAATAAAATAAAAAAATAAAGAGAAAAAAAATAATAAAAAAAAGAATATACAGGAAAGAAAAAAATGCTTGCCATCAAAGGCAAACACTTAATAAAAGCAGTGGATCAACCAACTATAAAGTAAGTACAAAGGTTAGAAGACAAAAATAGGAAGATCATATGTAATTATAACAATAAATTGAAGAGTACACACACAAGAAGTAAGAATAATTTAAAATAATAAACCTGCATGGGGTGGGTAATAATTGTAGTAATCTTAGAATGTATTTGAATTTAAGCAGCCATAATCCTAAAATAAACTTCTATAAACACAACTTGGTATATATGAAGCACAAGGCAACCCCAAATAAATAATCTATGAGATTTATAAAAAAAATAAAGAGAATGCAAACCAAACATAACACTACAGAAAGCCATCAACACATAAGAGAAGAGAGCAAGAGACTAATACAGGAACAGAGAAGAACTACAAAGACAATCAGAAAACAATTAATAAAATGGCAATAACTACATACCTATCAATAATTACTTTAAATTTAAATAGGCTAAATGCTCTAATCAAAAGACACAAGGTGGCTGAATGGATAAAAACCCAACACCCATATATATGCTGCCTACAAAAGACCTACTTAGCTGAAAAAACACACGCACAGACCAAAAATAAAGGGATGGTAAAGGTATTTCATATAAATGGAAATAGAAAAACAAAACAAACAAAAGAACTGGATAGCAATATAGTACATATCAGTCAAAGTAGCTTTTAAAACAAAAACTGTAACAAGACACAAAGAAGGGTGCCTGACCAGGCAGTGGTGCAGTAGATGGAGCATTATACTGGGACACAGAGGACCCAGGTTGAAACCCCAAGGTCACCAGCTTGAGCGCAGAGTAGCTGGCTTGGGTGTGGGATCACAGACATGACCCCATGGTTGCTGGCTTAAGCCCAAAGGTCACTGGCTTGAAGCCCATGGTTGTTGGCTTGAACAAGGGGTCACTTGCTCTGCCATAGCCTCCTGGTCTAGGCACATGTGAGAAAGCAATCAATGAGCAACTAGATGCTTCTCACCTCTCTCCCTTCTTGTCTGTCTGTCCCTGTTTCTCTTTCTGTCTTTGTCACACACACAATAAAAAGACACAAAGAAAGGCATTTGATAATGAAAAAGGGGTCAATCTAATAAGAGGATAAAACTCTTGTAAACATCTGTGAACCTAATCTAAGAGCACCCCAATATATAAAGCAAATATTGACAGATATAAAGGGAGAGATTGGCATTAACATGATAATAGTAGAGGACTTTAACACCCCATTGAGATCAATAGATAAGTCCTCTAGACAAAAAATGAACAAGGAAACAGTGGCTTTAAGAACACTTTAGACCAGATGGAATTAATTGATATTTTTTTAGAATATTTCACCTAAAAGCAGCAGATACATATTTTTTCAAGTGCTTATGACATATTTTATAAGATAGACCACATGTTAGGTCACAAAACAATTCTCAATATTTATGAAGATAGAAATTATGTCAAGCATCTCCATCCACAATGATATAAAACTATATATCAATTATAAGAAGAAAACTAAAAAATCACACAAGCACCTGGAGGTTAAATAACAGTGCTACTAAATAATGAATGAGTTAACAATGAAATCAAGGAAGAAATCAAAAGACACCTTGAGACAAATGAAAATGAAAATACAATAAACCCAAATCTATGGGACACAGCGAAAACAGTTCCAGGAGGAAAATTCGTAGCAATACAAGCCTATCTCAAGAAACAAGGAAAGTTCAAATAAACAGAATAACCTTACACCTAAAGGTACTAGAAAAATAAGAATAAACAAAATCTTGAGTAGAAGAAAAGAAATAATAATGATCAGAGTGGAAAAGAAATGAAATAGAGTCTACAAAATGGGAAAGATAAATAAAACCAAGGGCTGCTTTTTTTTGAAAAGGTAAACAAAATTGATAAACCTTTAGTCAAATTCATAAAAAAGGGTTAAAATTCAAATTTTTGAATAATATCAAAAGTCAAAGCAAAGTGACAGCCAACACTACAGAGATAAAAGGACTATAATAAGGTAGTTAAGTTTTTAATATTTTGAGGAACTCTTCCCCCCCCCCCCCAGAGGCAGTCAGAGAGAGGGACAGATAGGCAGAAAGGGAGAGCGATGAGAAGCGTCATTTCTTTGTTGCGGCATCTCAGGGTTTCAAACCAGGGTCCTCTGCATCCCAGTCTGATGATCTATCCACTGTGCCACAGTCTGGTCAGGCAGGCTTTTGAGGAACTCTTTATATGGCTTTCTATAGTGGCTGCACCAATCTGCATTCCCAGTAACAGTACAGGAGAGTTTTCATTACTTGCAATCACCAAGATATGGAAGCAACTTATGTGCCCATCAGTACACGTGCAGATAAAAAAACCATAGTATATATATACAAGGCAATATTACTTGACCATGGAAAAAGAAAAGAATCTTAGCCTTTGCAAAGACATGGATGGACATAGAGGTGCTCAGTGGAATAAGTCAGTCAGCTAAAGACAAATGCCATATGATTTCACTTAATTGTGAAATCTAAAGAACAAGATAAATGAAAATAAATGAAATTGAAACACTCTCACAGATAAAGAGTGGGTTCATGGTTGAAAGAGGGGAGTGGTGTTGGGGAACAAGATAAAAAAGGTAAGAAAGTATTAATTGATAGTCATAAAATAGTCATAGGGATGTGAAGTACAGCACAGGGAATATGATGGATAATATTGAGCTAACTATGTGTGATGCCAGGTGGGTACTGGAGATATTTGAAACCAACACAAGATAATATTGAAAGTAAACTGTAATTAAAAAAAAAAAAAAAAAAGAAGATCAGGCCTGACCAGGTGGTGGCACAGTAGATAGAGCATTGGACTTGGAGGTGGAGGACCCAGGTTCGAAACTCTGGGGTTGCCGGCTTAAGCATGGGCTCATTCGGCTTGAGCACAGAATCACCAGCTTGAGCACGGGATCTCTGGCTTGAGACATCATCCCATGCTATGATCCCATGGTCGCTGGCTTGAGTCCAAGGTCACTGGGTTGAGCAAACGGTCACTGGCTCAGCTGTAGCCCCCAGGTCAGGGCACATTTGAGAAAGCAATCAGTGAACAACTAAGGTGCCACAATGAAGAATTGATGCTTCTCATCTCTCTCCCTTCATGTCTGTCTGTCCCTCTCTCTGACTTTTTCTCTGTCTCTGTCAAAAAAAAAAAAAAATCAAGAAGACAAGAATGTCTACTTCCACAAGTTTTATTCATTATAGTATCGGAAATCCTAGCCACAGCATTGGGAAGGAAAAAGTTAAACTATCACTATTTTAAAACGACATGATATGCTATATAGAGAACCCTAAAGATTCCACCAAAAAAACCCCCAAATAAAACAACCCATCAGAACTAATAAATGAATTCAGTAAAATACAAAATTAATATTCATACATTAGTTGTATTGTTTGAGTCTCAAATTTATTCTTTTTCTCAATATAACCCCATGGGATGTTCTGATCATAAAACTATCCCAAGCTGAGGGGGCTATTGCGGGAAGTCACATCCTATGTCCTAAATGATAGGTTAGCCTTCACCTTGAGCAAGCCCTGCCCACTTTTTCTTGCGCAACTGGTATAATAACATACTTCATATGTCAGAATGAATTCTTCTTCAGATCTCCAGGGATAAATAGAAGCAGATAATCTCAACAGTCCTCATGCTTACTTTTTACCCGCACACCTTGGTAAACTGTTCATGTGAGATGTTAACCGTCCTGCATCCCCCTGTAAAGGAAACCTGTGTCTCTCCATGTTACTTGGTATCCGGTCCTAGAGGTGTCCCCACTTTACCTTCCAAAACTCCAACCAGAGCTCTGTATACAGTCACTGCAAATAGATCCGCCTGCAGACTCGTATAATGGAGCAGAGGAGTGACAGGGCCAGGCTCCTCCGGCCCGACTTTGTGCCATTGCCGTGTTTTGCTACTTGTTAAAACTGTAGGTAAAATATTGATGTAGGATGACGTGCTGGACAGAGAAGTTGATGGAGCTTCATGGCGGTGGGTGCCCCCAAGTCTAAGACATTCCTTCAACTTGTCTCTTACCCAGAGACAGGATGAGGCTGGAGATCTGGACTCCTGTGTGTGAGGAAGGAGGGGGCTGGTGGCTTGAACTCTGAAATCTAGCCAAAAGGGATCTGGGGCCCCCAAATCTTGAGTTTAAGCTAAGAAGGGGCTGCAGGCCTTAACTTCTGGCTCTGAGGGAATAGGTGGTTAGAGTCCGGATTGAGCGGATTGAGGGAGGGGTGTCTTGGGGTCTGGACTTATGGATCTTAGATGTGAAGGGGTTGAGGGCTTCAACTATTGGATCTAAGAAAGAAGGCGTTTGGGGGTCTGGAATTCTGGTTCTAAAAGAGGAGGTGATGGGTAGGTAGACCCCTGGATCAAAGGTAAGAGTGTCTGGGGCAGACTCCTAAAACAGAGGGAGGAGGTGCTGGAGACCTAGACTCCAATATTTTGAGGGGTCCCGTTTTCATCTGAGCAGGGTTTTGGTTGTAGAATTTCTGCAATATGGGAAAAAGTGGGGAGTGAAGTGCAAAAGAGACTCAGTAGGGGGGTGAGATGAGGAGAGGAAGGATCTGGAAAATGTTGGGGGAAAGAGAATTCCTGGAAGAAAAACTGAAAAGACAATTGGAAGGAGTGAGTCTTAGACTGGAGAGGATCCCTGAGCCAGCAGTCTGCGGTGTGATTGCCCAGAGAGCTCAGGAACCAGGAGTGTGGGGACCTTGCCAGGTTCTGAGTCACAGGGGAGTCCTCCCTCTTCCCTCTTCTCTTCCACAGGCCCCTTCCCCAAATTCTTTGAGAACAGGAGCCCACTTACCCACGTTTCCACCCATCTTTCTCTTTTATTCCAGACTCCGGGCGCTCACTTGTGTAAGACCCTCTGTGAATTTCAGTGTCCTAAGTGCCAACACTATTTTTCTTGAAAATCACCTTCCTTTCTCCAAGTTTGTCACCTGTGAAATGCTCAAAACAGCTTTCAAATACATTACTACCATGATGAAATTGACATGCCTCTTCTCCCTCTCTTCCCCCTTCCTTTCCCTTTCCCTTTCCCTTCCCCTTCCTTTTCTGTTCCCTTCTTTCCCCCTCCCCTTTCTTCCCCTCCCCTCCTCTCCCCTCCATCCCCAGTTGGGGCAGGGGCAGAGGCAGAGTAAAGGCTCAAAATCAGATACATTTTCCTTTCCTATGTGCCTCTGTTAACATCCCCCCTCCCCCAATCTTAGCTCTTCAGAGGTTCCTGCCTCTATGTTTCAGGCTATAAAAGTGCACAGGTCCCCCTGACCAGATAACTCAGTTGGTTAAAGCATTGTCCAGAAGTGCAGAGGTTGGCAGTTCAATCCCTGGTTAGGGCACATTCAGGAATAGATAGATATCCCAGTCTTTCTCTTCCATCCTCTGTCTCTAAAATCAATAAAATAAACACTAAAGCAAAGTGCACAGGCACAAAAAGGAAAACAGAAGGAAGAAGACACCTTATGTCTACATCCACATGCCGTTTGGTACGTACTATTTCAGATTTTTATTCCATGGATATTTCATTTTATATGGTGAGGATCTCATGCATATACATTTTTGTGTCTTTATTTTTTCAGTTAACATTAGATGACATAAACATTCTTTCATGACACAATGACTGCATAATTATTATCCCAAACAGCTTCATTAATATCCTTGCCTTAAATAGATTCATTGTTTACATAAACAATCCACTAATTTGCACATGTTCAGTGTTTCTACTTGTTGGGCAAATAAGTTTGTAAAATTTGAGTTATATGATTTGCTCACTTTTATTGTTAAAAATGGCCGCTGCTCACATGATGCTGCTACCACGTGATACGGCTAATTACCTTTCTGCTTAGGAAGGGGCTTGGTTATGCTAATGTTTGCTAGAGGAGGGGTTGTTGCACTGAAAAGTTTTAAGAGAAGGAGGCCATTTTTGAAGAGAGGCCACATTTTGCAGGGAAGAGGCAGCCAAGATGGTGGGGTGCTGAAGGAGAAGCCAGTTTGTGCAGAGAGAAGGAGATGGGAACCAGAGGGGACTGAGCTCATGGGGTCTTTGATTCTAGGAAAACTGGAAAGTCAGTGGCTTTGGAAGCCCTTAATGGAAAGGGAAGTGTTTTCTCGCTGTGTGTATTTACTCGCCAACTGGTTGTGAGGCTAGAATAAAGGTAATGGCCCACCATTTCTTGGCTCCGTTGTTTCTCTACCATCTATCCTAATCAAATGCAAACTGCACCTCCCTGGTGGCTGTGATGACCATGACTATTGGCTATACACCACTGTTTTGTTATGACAGATAATGTGATGAATTCAAACCTTGACCACATTTCTTATTTTATTTTATTTATTTTTCCAAAGTTAGAAGTGGGGAGGCAGTCAGACAGACTCCCGCATGCGCCTGACTGGGATCCACCCGGCATGGCCACTAGGGGGCGATGCTCTGTCCATCTGGGACTTTGCTCTGTTGCAGCCGGAGCCATTCTAGCGCCTGAGGTGGAGGCCATGGAACCTCAGCACCTGGGCCAATTTTGCTCCAATGGAGCCTTGGCTGTGGGAGGGGAAGAGAGAGATAGAGAGAAAAGAGAAGGGGAAGGGTGGAGAAGCAGATGAGCACTTCTCCTGTGTACCCTGACCGGGAATTGAACCCAGGACTTCCGCACACTGGGTCGATGCTCTACTGCTGAGCCAAATGGCCAGGGTCAAATATTGCCCACATTCTGGATTTGCTAGAATTGCTGGATTAAAGTGCTAAATAAGGCTCTCGATTCATCTTGCTCAACCACCTTCTAAATGTTCTCCAATTTATAGTTCCAGTGGTGGAAGCTGCAGGTCTCACTGCGTGTTTACCAGTGCTGAGGTTTTTGTGTTTTTTGTTTGCTTGTAGGTGTTTTGCTAATTTTATTTTATATTTTTGGAATATTATTGAGGTTTTAATCAACTTTGAAAAACAGTAATGCCAAATATGGCTAGAGGTCATTGGTACCTTTATTTCTGTGAATTTCCTGTTCAGGGTATTAGGATGGAGAGATGGGAGTTTGGAGAGATTAGGAATTATTTTTCATAATCTCATTTATCCATTTACAGTACTTGCATACGCGGGTGTAAACAATAGGGTTGAAAGGTAAATATTCCCGGGACACCAGGCCTTGCAGGGAGCCTTCGCACATCAGCGGTCCCCCTGAGTCACCCTGCAGGGGAGAGAGGAGATTAGCTTTAGTTTCAGAGCTACCAGCACTGAGGTCTCACACTCCCCACAGTTACCAAGTCTTTGTCGTGCCAGACCATAGTCTGCCACCCTGGAATATTGGGCTGGCCAATGGGAAGAGACGTATTGTCTCTTGTGGACCAATAGGAGAGCAGGAGTTAATGTTATGCAGAGGGCAAGCCAGGTTTTCTGAAGGTATTGGCTTGCTCTCCAGACAATGAGACTAATCACATGGAGGGTACAGGAAGGGTTTCCAGAAAGTCAGGGCCTCATTTATGTTTCATTGTGAACCACTCTTTGCCAAGCAACTGGGAAAGGGAGCATTATCTCCAGAAAATCGATACATTCCCTTACCCAGGGATGGAGGACAGGGTAGTCTTGGAAATGAGGCAGGACCAGTGACCTAATTCACAGGGTACACTGCAAAGTGAAAAATGTAACCCACCAGGTTCAAATATATGAATTTCAAGACAGCAGCAGAGGTGAGTTAACCTGAGCATGGGGCTGTCCCGAGTGTGGGGTTCTGTGTCCCTGCACAGCCTTGCACTTTAATGAATTATTCCTCAGTGTGGGACAGAGGGGGCCTCCCTTTCTTTAGGACACACAGTCCTGTCCCATCAACTCCCTCTCTATTTGCTCTTTCTGCACTCTGAAAGCTGAGAGTGCAGAAAGAGCAAATAGAGTGAGCTACAAAGAAGCAAGCAGAGAGACGGGGGATGGGGTGGGAGTGGAATCCCAACACAGAGTGGACACAGGAAAACAAGGAAATGAAATGAGGTGGAGAGGTGAGGGAAGATGATTCTCAGAGACAGAGCGGGGATTACAGATAAGGAAGGGGAGATAAAAAGGAGGGGACCCTTCTTTTCCCAGAACCAGGACCAGGTACAAAGCTATATAAGGAGGACATTAGCCCAAGCACATCTCAGTGACTGCAATGAGTATTTTAATGCAATACAGTAAAACTTAAATTTTTAATATAAAAAATTTCACCACAAACCTAGTATCCTAATTTTAGATAAACACAGGGTCAGTAGAGTGCTGTGCTGAACCATATAAGAGCCCAAGGCAAATAGAATGTGCAGTTAATGCTTGCTCTTTGTTGAAAGCTCTAATATTTTGTTCACATGGATTTATTTTGCATGGATTATTATTATGATTGTTGTTGTTTTAGTGAGAGAGATAGAGAGAGAGGGACAGACAGGGACAGACAGACAGGAAGGGACAGAGATGAGAAGCATTCATTCTTCGTTGTGGCACCTTAGTTGTTCATTGATTGCTTTCTCACATGTGCCTTGATTGGGGGGCTACAGCGGAGCAAGTGACCCCTTGCTCAAGCCAGTGACCTTGGGCTTCAAGCCAGTAACCTTTGGGTTCAAACCAGCCAACATGGGGTTATGTCTATGATCCCACGCTCAAACCAGCAACCTTGTGCTCAAGCTAGCGACCTTGGGGTTTCGAACCTGGACCCTCAGTGTCCCAGGCCAATGCTTTATCTACTGTGCCACCACCTGCTCAGGCTGCATAGATTATTTTAAAAATATTTTATTGGGATATGATTTATTGTGGGTGGTCACTGACCTTTTGGTACCCCCTTAGTGTTTGTGCTGGTAGCCAGTGCCTCAGACCCATTTTCCCACCTCTAGTTTCTGTCTTTGAACTTTGTGCCCACCCCCAAGGCCACACTAGCCGTCCTGGGCTCCCATTCTGAGCTAGGCAGGGGACTGAGCAGAGAGCCAGGAGAGGGAACTGGGAAGATGCAGGGCAGGGGTGGGAGTGTGCAGGGTTGGGGTGCTCAGCACCAGGGTCAGCCCTGCAGCCTGTGGGGGAGGGGAAGACAGGGCTCCATGCTGGGAGTAAGCAGGAAGTAGGGTGGGGGGTGGGGGTGGGGTGGGGGGGCAGGGCCTGGCCGGAGAGAAGGGGATTCACTTTGGAGGCGTAGGAGAGTCTGTCGAGGGGAGCAGCACAGATAACATATTCTTTCAATAGGATTTTGTGAAACTTTCTGCAGTCTTTGTAGGAGACGAAGGAGACATTCGAGCACATAAGCTCTGGTGGATTGGTCACTGTTGGAGAGGTTAGGGGTCAATCAAAGGCTTGGGCTGGTGGACCCTGGGGGCTGATGTAAAAGAATGGGGGCCCTGGATATTGAAGCAGGAGGAGTGGGGTGACTCAATACTATGGTTATGAGAAGGGAGCTAACCTGGGACTCCTGGGTTTGAGGAAGAGAAGAAGATCTTGTGTCTGAACTTCTGGCACTGAGGGAGGAAGGTTCTGAGGTCCAGATTCTCAGGTCAGAGGGTGAAAGGGGTAAGGGACCAGGGTTCTTCTTATCTGTGGAAGGAGGGGGTTAGGGGTTTCAACACTTGGGTCTGTGGGAAAAGTTCCAGGGGGCAAGTACTCTTGTGTCTGAGGGAGACAGAGTTGGGTCCTGGATACCTATGTCTCTGGAAATGCATCTGGGGGGCAGGAACTCTTAGTCTGAGTGAGGAGCTGGCTGGGGTTCTGGACTCCTGGGTCCAAAGAATGGAGGCCTTAGATTTAAGGGTTATGGGTCTTTGAATGGAGGATCTAAAGGCCAGGACTCCTGAATCTGAGGGTGGAGAACCCGGGGTCTTGGACTCCTGGGTCTGAGAAAGGATAGTTTTGAGGGTCTGGGCTCCCAGGTTATAGTTGTAGCCTCACCTACATTGATGGTGATGCTGCCCCAGCCAGAAATGGTACATCTGGTCCCAGTGGGTTCGCAGTGGGAGGGCAGGTTGACTTTCCTCACAGTTGATGACAGATTGGCTGGGCTGCTAAGCTTCACCAGCATGATGTCATGAATTTGTTTTAGCATCTTGAACTCAGGGTAGAGGAATGACTCTGTAGCTCTGATTCTCTGGATTTTCTCACCAACCAGAAGGTCACTACCCATCTGCACGGTGTACACACTGGAAAAAATAAAAGGCAACGTTTGGAGAGAGACACTGTGATTGAGAGGGGGATAGAAGAAAACAAATCTCCTGAGATAAAGGGACAAAGATCCAGAGAGAGATTGACAGAGACCCAGAGTGTGGAAGAGAGAGGCGCAGAGTGAGAGAGACAGAGCCCACAGAGAGAGAGTGACACGGAGGCAGAGAGGGGCAGGGACAGAGAGTCAGAAGGAAAGTGAATTGCTGTGGTTCCCCTGCACCTACTGTCGATAGCAGTGGGCGATGGTGAGCACCCACCGCTCGTGGATCAGCACACCTGCACATCGGAACTCACTGCCCTGAAACAGAGCGACCTGCCAGGGATTGGGGCCTCTTGGACATGGAACTCCATTAACAATCCTTTCCCCTGTATCCTGGGCTGCATGGAGACATGAAGAAAACATGGATGGCAGGCAGGCATCAGGGGAAGACTGAGGTCGCCACGACGGATTCCCGGAGACAGTGATGGAGAGAGAGGCAGACAGACAGGGAGGCACGGAGAAGGGCAGAGGCAGAAACTGAGCTCAGTGCACAGGAAGCTGCAGACAGAGATGGAGAGAGATGGAGGGATCCTGCTCAGAAGCCCAGGGGAGCGTCTGGTCTGCAGGCAGCCCTGGCCAGACGCTGGTGGGAGGCACACTGAGGGCAGGGGGCAGCATGGGGGGCACATGGACCCCAGGGGTCAGAAGGAAGCAGGGTGAAAGGGGACGCAGCAGAAGAGTCTTGTCTCCAAGGGAGAAAGCTGCTGCAGGGGGAGGGGTCCTGACTCAGGAACTCCTTGCAGAGTGGAGCCCTGGGGAGGGGAGGCAGGGACACTGTGAGGCCCAGGGGCAAGGTCAGGTCCCCCCAGTCTGGTCCTCACCTTGTCCAGCAGATCCCAGGGCTAAGGACAGCAGTACAACCAGCAGGAGTGGGAGACTGGGACCTGCCATGTGTCCTCTCTGAGCCTCTGTGAGCTCTCCCGTGGAGGAAAGGGGTGGTCTGCAGGGGCCGGAAAGACCAAGAGTTCCAAAAGCAAGAGTCTCGGTCCCTCGCTGCTTCTTTCTCAGACCCAAGCTCTCAGTTCCCTAACCCCCTCCTTCCTCAGACTCAGAAGCTCACACCAGAGGCACCCTTCTACTCAAGACCCTCAGAGTCTAGCTTTCCATATCTACCCGTTTATAATTTGATATCCCAAGCTCTCTTTTTGGTAAAGAAAAAAACAAAACACAAAAACAAAAACAAAAAACAAACCCAAAACTTCATACCTCAAGGCCTTTCTCAGACCAAAGTGCAGGACTCTTCCCTGCTTCCTCTTCAAGCAAGAGTCAGCGGTCCGTTCAGACTCACCCACCTCAGCCCAGTGAGATTGTGGCTGCTCGCAACAGGTCTGACCTGGGCTCAGATGAGATTAAAAGTCAGCTGTGGCCAGCCCTGTGCATAGTGTCCCTCTTATAGCTCACTCACCCCACTCCAGCCCACACCCAGAGTCCTGAGTGCAGGAGAAATTGGCTCTGGGATGCCCCTACCTGCATTTATTCTTATCTGGAACCCCTGAGGCAACTAAAGCCACAGGCCTGCATTCTCCGTCCACTTTCAATCCCGAGGCAGTGTGGGTGGTACCCAGCCAATTTGGCCCCAGCACAGTCTAGCTCCACCATTTCTGGTGACAGCTGCCAATGGAGGGACTTGAGGCTGGAGCTGAGGGGCAGGAGTAGGTTCTTGTTGGGCAAATAAGTTCTAGAATTTGTGTTATTTGGTTTTGCTCACTTTGATTGTTAAAAATGGCCACTGCTCACATGATGATGATCTCACGTGATACAGTTAATTGCCTTCTTGCTTGGGAAGGGGCTTGGTTATGCTAATGTATGCTGGGAGAAGGCTTTCACGCCAAAAGGTTTTAAAAGGAGGAGCTAGGACAGTGATGGGCAATCTTTTGAGCTTGGTGTGTCAAAATTTGCCAAAAAAACAAGCATAACTCAGGTGGTGTGTCACTTCGAGAAAAACGGCCCAACTGGAAGTCCCAGAACTAGACGCTCTGTGCCGGAGTTCTGTTGTTTTGGCCTACAGACCTCCGGCACAGAGTGTCTACACTACAGCAAATGTTTTATCCTTGGCTACTGCACCTGGCCATGCAGGAGCCAAGGGGGTTCTTGGCATGAGGCCCCATACTTCTCTGGTATGCGGCCACATGCGGCCATGTGTCATCGAAAAAGGCTATGCGTGTCAGTGCTGACATGCGTGTCATAGGTTCGCCATTACAGAGCTAGGAAGACATTTTGCGAGAGAGAGAGAGAGAGAGACCATATTGTTGTAGAGAGGAAGACACCATGGTGTTCCAGGGGAGAGAGGCCACATGGTTGGAGGAGAGGAGGCAGTCAAGATGGCTGGGTGCTGAAGGAGAAGCAGTTTGTTCAGAGGAGAAGGGAGATGGGGAACCAGAGGGGATAAGACTGGTTTGGACCTTTGATTCTAGGAAAACTTGGATGTGTCAGTAGCTTTGTGAGTGCTGAATGAATGGGTTTTGGAGCCCAGTGTGTTTGTGTTTACTCATTTGCCGAGTGTGAGCTAGGAATAAAGGTAATGGCCCACCAGTTCTTGGCTCCACAGTTTCATTACTGTCTGCCCAAATTAAATGTGAACCTGCAAAGTCCAGGCGGCTGTGATGGTGGCTGTAGCTACTGGCTTTACAGTTCCATTGACCTGTCCAGCTCAGGAATGGTCTGTGTCCTGGGTTGTCCTCTGTGGCCATCTGTCTTGCCCTCACCCCCTCTCAGAGTTGGCCTAGATCCTATATCTCAACTATGATAAACCTGTGGGAACTTTTCCAGGCCGAATCCCAGATGTATCTTTGAACCTGAGCCCAATATCCACCCTAATATAAAGTTATGAATGAATAAGAGAAGGCCTTTCTAAGTCCATCCACTAAATGTTTACTGTTATCACTTAGAGAGGGAGAGAGAGAGAGAGAGAGAGAGAGAAGTGAGAGGAGGAGGGGTGGAGAAGCAGATGGGCGCTTCTGTGTGCCTTGACCAAGGATCAAACCTGGGACATCCACATTCTGGACCGACGCTCTACCTCTGAGCCAACCGGCCAGGGCCTTATACCTAGATTTCTAGACATACTGTGTATTTGTAACAAAAATATCTGTACTAAACATTACCTAATATAACTTTTTATTTACTCTGTGAATTACCTGGGAACAATTTTATTTTCTCTTGGTACATTTAGGTCATTTACTCTGTGAAATACCTGGAACAATTTTATTTTCTCTTGGTACATTTCTTCTTCTTTAATACTGTTGTATAGTATTCCTAACTATATGTTTATTGTTATTGATGTGAGAGGTAAAGATGGTAATAAGTGGATGGAGTCAAGACGCATTTAGGAGAGAAAATCAACATACCACAGAGATGGGTTGAATGGAACTTGTGGTGAGGGAGATGGAGTTGTTAGGGCTGCAAGTTCTCTGGTTTCATGAACAGTGGTGCTATTCAATGGGAAGGCATGGTCAGATCTGATCGAGAGCTTATAAGAGGATGAGAAAGACCTAAGTTAGATTTCAAGCATAATTCTAACTCCATCCTTAATTTTGAAAGAACTCTCAACTCCAATGGTTACAGGCTTGAGTTCTAATCTGCAACCTAATTCTTATTTAATCCTCATCCTCAGTATTGCTTTATCTTTGACCAAGTCCAATTGATACCTCAATGTGGTACCTACTTCCTGTCCAAGCTCCTGAATCCAAATATCACCTCAAGCTACGTCTCAAACCTCAACTCACCTCACCCTTGACTTTTGATTTGAACCCTGAACCCCTAACCATAAGCCAAACCCTACCTTGTCCCAAACACTAGATGTCACCATAGCCTCAATTCCAACCCTGATCTCACGTGTAACTCAAGACTTTAGTCTGCATCTCTGTCATTTTCCAGGAAGTTCAAATTGACGTCTTCCCCATGAAGTCATCTCTAATCCACATCTGACCCCGGTCATAACTCTCCGATCCAAATCCTAGCCCTAGTCTCATTCCCAAATCAATTTCTACCTGAAATCCCAACCTCATGCTCATGCTCAACTGTTTTCCCCACCCTTTCCTCAAATCTATGCACCATCTCATCTCCTCCTTTCACAAAAACACTAGTAAGTCTACCCAGTAAAAACATTCTAATGTTGATTTCATAATGACTAAATATAACCAAGCTGTTTGCAAACCTACATTTAAGGCCGATGGGAGGACTAATTAAAACAATGAAAGAGAAATGGATGTGTATGTAGCTGGCACTGAACTGATATCAGCTGCCTTGCCACATCACCCAGAGAATAAACAGCTGTGATTTCTTGGTGTATGTTCTGTGTGATGTGTCAGGAACGTGTTGGACCTTGTCACTATTCCTCTCATAAGTCTGAGCGATGATTGACTTCCCTTGTTTTTATAGGTGAGCAATAAAGGTTTGTTTATTTTTATTGTACTTGTGATTTTTATTGGTCAGTAAAGTAGTACATGTGATGAAGCAATATAAAGTACATTGTATTTATGAAGGATATTTCAAATTTTTATTTTATCTTTATCATACTCCTAACTTTACAGATTCAGACACAATATGCCACAACCATCAATAAGTAAAATAATAGGCCCTGGCTGGTTTCCTCAGCTGTAGAGTGTCCACCTGGTGTGTGGATGTCCTAGGTTCAATTCCCAGT
Organism: Rhynchonycteris naso; assembly: GCA_037038555.1. Taxonomy (NCBI): domain Eukaryota; kingdom Metazoa; phylum Chordata; class Mammalia; order Chiroptera; family Emballonuridae; genus Rhynchonycteris; species Rhynchonycteris naso. The sequence goes on along the minus strand of CM072997.1, from coordinate 246,954,817 downwards.
CAGGGCACACAGAAGAAGCGACCATTTGCTTCTCCACCCGTCTCCTTCCCCCTTCTCTCTCTCTCTCTCTCTCTCTCTCTCTTCCTCCCTTTCTAAAATCAATCAATAAAAACATTAAAAAGAAGAAAAGAATAAGTTAAACAATAAAATAAACAGCATGGAAATAAATTAAAAACAAAACCAAACTTTATCCAGTTATGTTACTATTTGGATGATGTGTTAGCCACCAGATGTTAGACCAATGGAGTCAGACTGGGCCTTGGTTCAGCAACCTTGGTACTTGAGATCTGGCTAAGAAGAATTTAGAGGCAAGATTCAAACTATAAGAGGAGGTATTTGTTTTTAGAAAGTCACAGCGGTAGAAGAAGCAAGCTGTAGAAGAAGTGGGCTTAGGAAACAAGTTACAGAGGCAAAAGATGGGCCCTTGGAGCTTAGGGAAGAGAGAAATGCAAGGAAAATGGCACCTAGGTGAAGGAGGGTGGGGAAAGGCATGGGCACGCTTCCTAGAGAGAGCTGCCCTGGGTCCATGTCCTCAGGGTATTTATTTGGAGGTCTCAGGAGGATCCCAATAGAATATACATCAGCTTTCCAGCTGTGTTCTTTAGGGCCGTGGTCTCTGCTGATTAATGGGCACCTGGGCAGGGGAAGTTGAGTAAAGTAAGATTTAAAAACAGTAAGGTCATGTGAGCAACATCATTCAGCTCAGAAATCGGAAGAGGAAGAATTTTGAAATTTCTGAGAACTGCTCTTGTTCTCACCAGGAGATTTCCTGATGACACTGTCACATACTCTGAGTCTCATTTGACTGAAAATGAATTCAAGACCCCATGAGCCTGTTAGTGATGTCACCCCATACATGGTGGAGACTTTCAAATCTCAGCCCTGCTGTGTCCTTCAGTTCAGGCTGAAAACTGTTCAAAATCTCACCCAGGCACCCAGACTCATTCCACCCTTGCCCTCTGACCTATCCTGAACCTTTGCCTGTTAGCTCATTCCCTAGCTCATGATCACAGTTGAGAACTGGCACCTGCCCATCCTGCCAGCTGTGCCTTACCCTGGGGTACCCTGGACACTGATCCTGGAACCTTCTGATTTCACACATTGGGATCTGAACGCTTTTCTTTTTTTAAACTTTCTGGGTTCACTTCCCCTTCTTCAAGGACATCTCCTCCCTTCTTAAAAACTGCCCCCTCGGTATTTTTGGTGAAACTGCCAATTATACTTCTACAAGACCTCCCACCCATTGGGCTAGATGCACGACCCAGATTAAGCTAACAAGAGTACTGACTTTATTCTGGAAATAATAATTGGTCCAAGGGAAAGGGCTCTGTTCAAACTGGACCAGTCATAGTTCCTTGATATTAAAATCAAGTTGCCAGGAGAAAGGAGGAGGTGTTTTTTTTTTCCTTTTTCTTCTAGGTTTGCTTACCTGGGTCTGTCTGTAGCTGCTATATATCCTCCAGGTCTACAGGGGCTAGGAAATTGTCCCAGACAAATAGAAAGAGAACTGATTGGCTTTAGTCATCATTTCAAGAACTTGAGAATGTGGTACCCGTGTAACTTCCTCCAACATCATAAGCTATGCCTGCAGACTTCTTAGCTACCTAAGTGAGCCAATCCCCTCTTTTGCATAAGCCAGTTTGAACTAGGTTCTCTGACACTTGTATCCAAATGTCCCCTGACTAAGGCAGAATTGAGCTTTCTGTTTATGTGGGTCCTTCCACCTTTTGTCCACTCCTAGTTGCTCTGTTCCTCTGCCAGACCCCATAGTCCACTCTGTTCCTGAATTTCTGGTTCACATTGGACAATCACTTCCATTTTATGACATTAGCCACTCAACTTCTCCTCCTCCTCCTCCTCCTCCTCCTCCTCCTCCTCCTCCTTCTCTTCTTCTTCTTCATAAGTGAGAGGAGGGGAGATAGTGAGACAAACTCCCTCATGCACCCAACCAGGATCCATCTGGCAACCCTGTCTGGGGCTGATATTTAAATCAACATAGCTATCCTCAGTGCCTGGGCTGATGCTTGAATCAATAGAACCACTGTTCATGGGACGGGAAGAGAGAGAGAAGGGGGAGATGGAGGGGAAGAGAAGCAGATGCTTGCTTCTCATGTGTACCTTGATCGGGATCTAACCCAGGATGTCTGCATGCCAGGCCGACAGTCTATCCAGTGAGCAACTGGCCAAGGCCAGTTTTTGTGTTTTGATTGTTGGTTTCTGCCTATTGATTGTTTTACACACCTGGTATATTGTAATGTTTAATGTGACTTTGAAAAATGCTCAATCCAAATATGATTTTAGATTATTGATGTTTTATTTCTTTGAATTTCCAGTTCAGGGCATAGTAATGAAGAGATGGGAATATGGAGAGATTAAGAGTTTTCTCTCATAGTATCATATATCCATTTGCGGAATTTGCATATTTGTGTGAAGACAACTGGGTTCAGGCGTCGGAATAAAGACAAAGGTTTCCGGGACACCAGACCTCGCAGCGAGCCACTGCACATCAGTGGTCCCCCTGAGTCACCCTGGAAGGGAGAGAGCAGATTAGCTTTGGCTTCAGACCAACCAGAGCTGCGGGGTCCCATACACCTCCACAGGTTATCAAGTCTTTGTCCTGCCAGACCACACAGTCTTCTACCCCGGCCAATGGAGGGATTTATTGTCTCTGTGGACCAATGGCAGAACAGAAATTAATGCTATCATGGTGAGGACAAACCAGGTCTTTTCTGAAGACATTGGTTTGAACCCTAGCCAATGAGAGCAATCAATCACAGGGAGGGGGCGAGGTTTCCCGGAGGTTAGAGCTCCATTTATTTTCCATGGTGAAGGACTCTTTGCCAAGCCAATGGGAAAAGAGAAATGACATCTAGTGAACCCATACATCCCTTACCCGGGGATGGGAGACAGGGTAAGTCTTGGAAACCAGGGGCAGGACCAAAATCTAAGTCACAGGGTTCAGTGCACAATAAAAATGCTGGCTCTCATATTCAAATACATGAATTTCAAGATAGCCATCGGAGTACGTGAAACCAAATGTGGGACTGTCCCGAGTGTGGGGCTCTGTGTCCCTGCGCAGCATGCACATATGCACATTCATTTATAAATCAGCCCTCACTGTGGAACAAGGGGAAATGCCCTTATTAGGACACTCAGCCTTGTCCCTTTATCCCTCTCCCTAACGCACACCATCCCGCTGTTCCTGAAAGCTAAGAGTGCAGATATGAGCAATGAGATTGGGGATACCAAAAGGCAAAAAAAAAAAAAAAAATCAATCAAATCAAATTGAAACAGAGAGAGGCAGAGATGAGCATGAAGAGAATAAAGGGAAGGAAGAAAGGAACAGAGAAGCAGATATATTGGATGGAAGAAACAAGAGTGACAGACACAGAACGAGAGAGAGAGAGGAGATCCCAGTACAGAGAGATCACAGAGGAAAATAAGGAAATGAAATGATGTTTAAAGAAAGATGAAGGAAGGTGATTCTCAGAGGCAGAGCAAGGGTTACAGATGGGGAGAGGGGAACAAAGAGGAGGGGACTCCCTCTCTCCTTAGGACCAGGACCAGTACAAAGATATATAAGCAAAACATTATCTTTGGGGACCACTCAGTGTTTGCCATGAGTATTTTAATGCAATCCCTTAAAAATTAAAATCTATGACAAACAGGTTATCCCAGTTTTGGGTAAACACAGGATCAGTTCCGAGCTTTTCTGAACCATATTAGAGCCCAAGGCACTAGAAAATCCAGTCTAAATGGATTGCTTGTGGTTGAAAATTCTAATATTTTGTTTATCACAGGTTTTTAAAAATTGCATTGGAAGCCCTGGCGGGTTGGCTCTGCGGTAGAGCATCAGCCTGGCGTGTGGAAGCCCCGGGTTTGATTCGCAACCAGGCCATACAGGAGAAGTGTCCATCTGCTTCTCCACTCCTACCCCTCTTCTTCCTTTCTATCTCTCTCTTCCCCGCCCGCAGCCAAAGCTCCACTGGAGCAAAGTTGGCCAGGTGCTGAGACTGGCTCCCTGGCCTCCGCCTCAGGCTCTATGTCTCAGGTTGCAACAGAGCAACACCCCAGATGAGCAGAACATTGCCCCTGGTGGGCATGCCGGGTGGATCCCGGTCGGTCGGGCACATGCGGGAGTCTTGTCTCTCTGCCTCCCCTTCTCACTTCAGAAAAAAAAAAAAAAAAAATTAAAGTCTGTGACAAACAGGTTATCCCAATTTTGGATAAACACAGAATCAGTTCTGAGCTTTTGCGAACCATATTAGAGCCCAAGGCAACAGAAAATCCAGTCAAAATGGATTACTTTTTGTTGAAAATTCTGATATTTTTTTAAATCACAGATTAAAAAAAATTGCATTAGAATATAATTTATGTTTAGTGTCCCTTTAAAGTTTGGGCTTATAGCCAGTGCTCACTCCCTTTCCCCACGTCCCAGACCCTCGTTTTTCTACTCCAGTCCCTTCCCTTCAACTTTGTGCTCCCCTCTCTCCCCACCACCATGGGCTTGCACTCTGACCTGGCAGAGGCCTGAGCAGAGAGCCAGGAGAGAACGACTGGGAAGATGCAGGGGAAAGCTCAGAAGCAGCGTCAGGCTTCCAGACTGTGGTTGGGGTGAGCCGATAATGGGGAACTGGGTTGAGAGGAAGCAGGATCCAGGGGAGGGGCGGGAGCAGCTCTCACCTGATTGGCATTGGAGTTGCTGCCCAGGGTGCCGCCACAGACCATGCGATATTTCTCCACGTGCACGAAATACTTCCGACATTCTTCAATGGAGATGGTGGTGACATTTGTGCACATGAGCTTGGATGGATACGTCTCTGGTGGGAAAGGTAGGGACCAGTTAGAGGCCTGGGTCTGCAAACCTATGTATTGTAAGGGGAGGGGGGCTGAACTTTGAAAGAGGAGGATCTGGTTGACTTAATACTATGGTCATGGAAAAGATCTAGCTCTTTGACCCTGGGTCTGAGGACTGAAGGGGCTTGCGTCTGAACTCCTGCATCTGATGAAGAAGAGGGTTAGGGGTTCACTGTCCTGGGTCTGAGGGACGAGGGTGTTAGGTGTCAGAGTCTTTGGTCTGAGGAATGAGGGTGGCTGGTGACCTGGGCTCTTAGGGGGCTGAAGGCCTGGATACTTGGGTCTGCAGGACGAGGACCTGGGGCCAGAACTCGCCTGTCTGAACCTGGACACCCCAGTCTCTGAAGCTGCATCTCAGGACAAAAATCTTTGACTGGAGTGAGGAGGTTGCTAAAGTTCTGGTCTCCTCGGACTATGGGATGGAATCCTGGGGGATACAGTTTCTGGGCCTAGGAGAGGAGACTCCAGAAGAAAGGGCTCCGGATCTGAGGGTGGAGGGAGCTAGGGCTCTGGGCTCTGGGTTTGTGGAGAAATTGCAAGAGGCCTGGAATCCTGGGTCCTGATGGAGGAAGGAACTGGCCCAGGGCTGCTGGGTAACAAAGGCAGTCTCACCTTTAGGGCTGGTGATGGTGCCCCAGCCGGAAACAGTACACGTGGTCCCCGGGTGTACGCACTGAGAGGGAATGTTGACTTTCCTTACAGTTGATGACAGCTTGGCCGGGCGGCGTAGCTTCACAAGCATGATATCGTTAGACTGGAACGCCCAGGAGAAATGAGGGTAGACAAATGACTTTGTAGCCCTGATCTTCTGGGCATTAGGACCATTCAGCAGATCGCTGCCCATGTGCACAGTGTACTCACTACAAGAGGAAAGCAACATGAGAGAGAAACACTGTGACAATAGGAAGCCAGAGACACAGAGAGAGATAGAAAGGGACCTAAAGAGAAAGAGAGAGGGACAGAGGCCCAGAAGAGGGGTAGACACAGACTAAGAGAGAAGCCAGCACAGAGACCCAGAATGAGAGGTGGAATCGCTGTGGCTCCCCTGCACCTACGGTCTGTGGCAGTGGGCAACAGTGAGCACCCACTGCTCGTGGATCAGCACGCCCGAACAGTCCATCTTGTTGCCATTGAACAAGGCCACCTGCCAGGGATGGGAGCCTCTTGGACATGGAACTCCATTAACAATCCTTTCCCCTGTATCCTGGGCTGCATGGAGACATGGAGAAAACATGGTGGCAGGCAGGCGTCAGGGGAAGACTGAGGTCGCCGCGGATGGATTCCCGGAGATAGTGATGCAGAGAGAGGCAGACAGACAGGGAGGCCCAGAGAAGGGCGGAGGCAGAAACTGAGCCCAGCGCACTGGAGGCTGCAGACAGAGACGGAGAGAGATGGAGGGAGCCTGCTCAGAAGCCCAAGGGAGCGTCTGGTCTGCAGGCAGCCACAGCCGGATGCTGAGGGAGACACACTGAAGGCAGGGAGCAGCCGGGGGCGGGGGGCGGGGGGTGGGGTGGGGTGGCACACAGATCCCAGGGGTCAGAAGGAAGAAGGGGAAAGGGGACGCAGCAGAAAAGTCTTGTCTCCAAGGGAGAAAGCTGCTGCAGGGGGAGGGGTCCTGACTCAGGGACTCCTTGGATAGCGAGGGGGGGGGGGCTTGGGGGAGGGGAGGCTGGGACGCTGTGAGGCCCGGGGGCAAGGTCAAGCCCCCCAGTCTGGTCCTCACCTCCTTGTCCAGCAGATCCCAGGGCTAGGAACAGCAGTAGGATAGGCAGGGACAAGAGAAGTGGATCTGCCATGTGGCCTGCTGGAGCCTCTTTGGGATGCCAAGTGGTGGAAGAGACACTTCTGTGGGGGCTGGAAAGGCAAAGAGTTCAGGAAGCAGAAGTCCTTGTCCTTAAACCTCTTTTTCCTTAGTCTCGGGATTTCTAGTCTGTACCCACCGCCTCTCTCAGACCAGGAGCCCAGTGACAAAGCTCATCTCTGGGCCCCAGACACCCTTTCATTCGGAATCTAGGAATCAGGCTTTCGATCCTTCCACATCAATGAGATTCAGTATCTCAAATTATTTTTAGGCAAAAGATAAACTCCAGACCTGTAGCCCCTCATCTGTCAAAAACAGAAGTTTGGGACTCCCCTCCCCTCAGGAGCCACAGTCAGCTTCCCATCTGGACTCACCTGCCTCACTCCAAATGTGCCCCTTTCTCACCTGCAGTAAGTCTGATCTGATCTGGGTCCCAGTCTACACTGGGGGTTAGCCGTGTCCAGCTCTGTGTAGAGCGTCGTCTTATAGCTCACCTGCCCTGTCCAAACCTGCAGGGTCCTGGAGTGCAGATGCAATAGCCTCTAGGACGTTCCTACCTGCATGTTCTTATCTAGCACCCCTCAGGCAGTTAAAATAAGAGGCCCGCATTCCACCCCACCCTCACTACTCAGGATGGTAGACAGGTCTAGAATTGGCCCCAGCACATTCTAGATCTAGATTGACCATTGCCGGTGGTAGCTACTGAGGGAGTGACCAGGTGCTGGCGCTGAGGGGCAAGATAGGATTCAAAGACTCGCAGAGTTGAGAAATAGAATGTGCCCTGGGGCCCCCTCTGTGGTCAACTTTCTTGCTTTCATCACCTCTCAGGGGTGGTCTAACCTTACACCCTAACCCTGAGCAGCATGTGGCAAATTTTCCAGGCTAAATCCCAGACATGTCTTTGAGCTGGAACCAAAAATCCAACCTTAATATAGTGGTATGAATAAAAAACAGAAAACTTTCAGCCTTGGCTGGATAGCTTGGTTGGTTAGAGAATTGTCCTGAAGTGCAGAGGTTACTGGTTCGATCCCCGGTCAGGGTACATACAGGAACAGATTGATGTTCCTGTCTCTCTCTCTCTTTCTCTCTTTTCTTCTGTCTCTAAATGAATAAAATAAACATTTTAAAAAAGGAAAAAAAGAAAGCTTTTCTAACTTTATGCACTAAATGTTTACTGATATCTTTAGTCTGTGTCTCATACTATACATAGATTTCTATACACACTATGTATTTGTAACAAAAATGTCTGTGGTAATTATTATCTAATATAAAATTTTATTTACTCAGTAAAATATCCTGAACATTTGTTCCTCTTGCTACATTTGTGTTATTTCTCCTTTATTTATATTATTGCATAATATTTCACACTATAGTATTATTCTCATTTATATGATCTTTTTCACATTTGAAATGCATTTGAATAGTTTTTATTATAATAAAAACTTCTTTGTATGATCATTTTTGCACATTGTATTAATTCAAGAAGTATCCACTGAGCTTTTACTTTGTACCAGAAGCTATGCTGGCCTCTGAGGACACAGCATCAACAAAAGAACAAAATTCTTTCAAAGAAGCTCTTGTTCCAGTGGGTGGAGACCTCGAGTAGAAAAATAAAAACTTAAATAATTTGTTAGGTGGCAGTAAGTGCTGTGGAGAAAAATTAGATGAGAAGAAAGGATAGGGAATTACTGGTCTCCTCTCCTCCCTGGGACCTCTGGAGTTACCATGTTAGATAAGACCATGAGAAAGGCTCTGTGTATAGAGAGGACATTTGAATAAAACCTTGTAGGATGTGGTAGATGGATTCATGTAGCTACATGTGAGCTATGAGTCCTAGGCAGAGAAAATACACAGCTGAAAAGGCAAAAGGAGACCTTGTTTTAGCAGGGGAGGTTTTTTGACTGGAGTTGAATAAACCCAAGGGAGAAAGGTGGGTAATGAGGTCAGAGGCATCTCAGGACTCAGGTGACACAGGGACTGAGGACCAAAGTAGAACTCCGGCTTTACTTTGAGCAAGAGGAAAACCATTGTCAGACTATTATTAGACAGCATTTTTTTAAAATATACTTTTTTAATGAGAGACACATAGAGGGACAGAGAGAGGAACAGATAGGGAGAGACAGATAGGAAGGGAGAGAGAGATGATAAGTATCAATTCTTTGTTGTGGCACCTCAGTTGTTCATTGATTGCTTTCTTATATGCGCCTTGACTGGGGTGGGGTGGGACTACAGTTGATACAGTGAACTTTTCTTAAGCCAGTGACCTTTGGACTCAAGCCAGTGACCATGAAGTCATGTCTAGATCCCATGTTCACACTGGCAACCCCATGCTCAAGCTGGTGAGCCCATGCTCAGACCAGCAACCTTGGGGTTTCAAACCTGGGTCCTCTGCATCCCAGGCCAATGCTCTATCCACTGTGTCACTGCCTGGTCAGGCAACAGCATATTTTTAAACAGTGGAACTGACCCTTACTTCTAACCCAGTCCCCAAAATATGATTTATTCTTCATCTGAGTGCAAATCTTATCTCAGTCCTGAACCCTAACCCAATCCTACCCCTGTCCCATAATTTGACCCAAAATAGACATTACTATTGCCTTCCCAAGCACTAACTCTTTCTGATGTTGTCAAAACCATGATTTGGTTGGATAACCTTAAATCCTCATGTGATACAGCTAAGCTTTCCTTCACCAAGCATACAGCCATATTCTGCTGTGCAGGGATTGGTTTAAAAATGAACATGTGATGCAGTTCTGACCAATGAGGAGTGAGGGGAAGAACACTGGACCACTTCTGGAAACTGCTTTCTTCTTTCCAAAGCGAGACACAAGAAGAGTTTTCCCTTACTCTGTTAAATGTTGTCCCTTCTCGATGTAAATTCTGAAAGTGGGGCAACCGTCATGGAGCCATGCAAGGGAATGACTGGTAGACCAAGCTATAGCACCACAGATGACCAAACAGCGAAGTGGAGATAGTGAGGGTCTTTAATGAGGTCGCTGAGGTGGTGAATCAATGCCCTATAGAGCCCATTCTTCTCATGTCATCTTCAGGTTCCCGTCTTGGTTTGGAGGGTTTTTTTTTTTTTATTTGTTTGCGTTTTGGTTCCTACAGCCAAACTGTTTCTTATTAAGACCTACATGTTGAGTCAAAATCTCATGTAAGATAGCATTGCCCTGTGGCAGCAACTGGCACTGCTCTGTTGGTGTGGCTGAAGAATTCCAGGCTGTCATGGCTTTCTCTGTCCTTCTCTTTCTTCCCTAGATCCATCCCATTGCTTTATTAATTTTCCCTTTCCTGGCCTGGCTTCTGGCTTCTGGCTTCTCCTGCATTTGAGACTATTTAGGTTAAGAGCAAGAGAGGCTAAAATCAGTCGTCTCTGAGCTGCTTCAGTTATATAGTCCCAGAGGCCTTCCGTTCCTGTGGCATCCTGACCCAGGGAGTTCTTGGTTCTTTTCCAGGGGGTTTGTGCAAGACAGCCGGGGTAACCTGCAGTTGTGGGGCTTGGTGGTGCTACTGATTTCCAAAGCCGCTGGGCCCAGCAACATGAATGTGCCATGTCAGGACTATGACATGGTCACTGGGATCTATTCGTGTCAAAGAAGTTTGGCAGAGATCACAGAACTTATCCATACTGCTCTCCTTGTACATCGTGGAATAGTAAATTTAAATGAATTGCAGTCTCCTGATGGGCCACTGAAAGACATGCATTTTGGAAATAAAATAGCTATCTTGAGTGGAGACTTTCTTCTAGCAAATGCCTGCAATGGACTAGCTCTGCTACAGAACACCAAGATTTTCATGACTGGGGGAGGAGCAAGATGGTGATGGAGTAGGCGGACATACGAACTTCCAACTCCCAGAACCAAAGTGGATTATAACTCAATTTTAAGAACCATCATCTGGATAAACCAACTGTGAACTAAACTAAGTGGACTCTTCAACCAAGGAACACAGAAGAAGCACATTGAGACTGGTAGGAATAGCGAAAACGCAAAGAGGGCTGCCCAGCTCCCCAGAGCGAACAGCAGCCCGGAGAGACCCGCGTGGCGGGATGAGAGTTTGGCGGAGAGGGAGGGACCTGGGTCCCAGGAACCAAGCCCCAGCCTGCAGTCCCAGAGCCTAGAAGAGGCGTTTGGACAGTATTGAGCTGTGAAACAAGTGAGGATACTGTTTGTGAGAAAGAGATAGTTTTCTCAGAGCCAAGATTCTTTTTTAAAGGGACAGCGCAGAAAACCTCTCTCACAGCCACGCACCTGGGGCTCCAGGGAACGGGGACAGAGGAGAGGATCAGAGCAGCAGGAGGAGAGTGTGGACTGAAGGCACAGGGAGAAACACTCTGAGGGACAGCCACACTAACCCCTGGGCTGTCACTTCCCTAATCAGAAACAAATATTTCCCCTGGAACTAGCAATACCAGCAAAGGGAGACAGGACACTAGCCAAACAAGCTCTCCAGCGGCAATTAGAGCAGAGCTGCTTAGAGGGAGGGAGCTCCCAGGACTATAGTATGGAGACTTAGGGCTCTTCCTACTCTGCTGAGGGTTGCTGAAGGGATGGTTGCGGCAGGACGCTGAAACGCGGTTCTGTTGGTGTGGGCGGAGGCCCAGTCAGTGTGAGCTCAGTCTAGCCCAGCAGGGGTGGAGGGGATGCATGAAAGCGGTCCTGCAGCTACAGGCCGCCTGTGATCCCACCGGCAGGGGGAAAAGTGGGAGCCCAGGAACGGGCAGAGATCTGCTCTATGACTCTGCACAAGCCGGCCCTGACCGCGGGGACGGGGCTAGGACCGGGGATGGGCGGGGGCTCGTGGCTGAGCTCACACCAGCAGCCACGCCCTGCCCAATAAACTGCGGTTTGCCATCCCGCGTGCGCGAGTTGGCTCTGTACGCGGGGGCGAGGTAGAGCCCGGGAGGAGCGCAGGTCAGCAGCCACGCCCAGCCCAATAAACCTTGGTTTGCGACCCTGCACAGGAGGGCCCTGGCCTGGAGGGCGGGACTAAAGCTTTTGACCATCAAAGGCTCACAGCAGAGAGCACGTCAGAAGCCCCGCAAAACTGTGGCAAGCAGTCTCTAACCATGGATGCTGGGCAGAAGCCCGGAAACAGGCTGGGTCCGCAGCTGAGCAAAGGTGCTCACCTCTGCCCTTGGTGCTGAGGCTTGTGGCTTGAGTGACAGCCCCTCCCACGAAGGAGAGGTGGAAATCACAGCAACAGCCGCAGCGGGCCGGCGCTGGCAACGCCCATACCCAACCGCCCTATGCAGTGGCAGAGGGGGTGGCGGGCCTGCAGACAGAACACACCTAGAGAACACAAAGGCAACACCTACTGGCCACAACTTGCTTATACACAGACAAAATAGGCAGGCAGAGGAACGCAAACCAAATGAATCAAGAGAAATCCCCAGAGAAGGACCTGAATGAACCAGATATAACCAAATTACCAGAAGCAGAATTTAGAATAATGATAGGATGTTCAAAGAAATTAGAGCAACAATGGATAGTCACTATGAACACCTAAATAAAAAGATAACAAGTATAAAAAACGAAATTGAAATAATAAAAAAGAATCAGACAGAAATGACAAATACAGTATCAGAACTGAAGACCACAATGGAAGGAATTAAAAGCAGGATGAATGCCGCTGAGGATCAAATCAGCGAGTTAGAGGACACAAAAAACAAAGACACAGAAGCAGAGAAGAAAAAGGAAAAGAGACTAAAAAAATGTGAGGAAACTCTAAGGGAGCTCTGTGACAACATGAAGAGAAACAACATTCGCATCATAGGGGTTCCTGAAGAAGAGGAAAGAGAACAGGAAATAGAAACTTTGTTCAATCAAATCATAGCAGAAACCTTCCCTAAATTAAGGCTGGGAAACATTCCAGGTGTCCAAGAAGCACACAGAACTCCATTAAAGAGAAACCCAAAGAAATCTACACCAAGACACATCATAGTTAAAATACCAAAGCTAAGGGATAAAGAGAAAATTTTAAAAGCTGCTACAGAAAAAAAGGTTATCACCTACAAAGGAGCCCCCATAAGGATGACATCCGACTTCTCAACAGAAACACTTGAGGCCAGAAGGGAATGGCAAGAAATAATCAAAGTAATGCAGAACAAGAACCTACAACCAAGACTACTCTATCCAGCAAGGCTAACGTTTAAAATTGAAGAAGAAATAAAGAGCTTCCCAGACAAAGAAAGCCTCAAGGAATTCATTAAAACCAAACCAATTCTGCAAGAGATACTAAGGGGCCTGTTGTGAATAGTACAAAGGGAGGAAAGAATATAGCAAAAGAAGAATACAGCTTTAAAGAATAAAATGGCAATAAACAACTACATATCAATAATACCTTAAATGTAAATGGATTAAATGATCCAATCAAAAGACATAGGGTAGCTGCATGGATAAAGAAACAGGACCCATATATATGCTGTCTACAAGAGACACACCTTAAAACACAAGATGCACATAGACTAAAGGTAAAAGGATGGAAAAAAATATTTCATGCAAATGGAAATTTAAAAAAAGCCAGGGTAGCAATACTTATATCTGACAAAATGGACTTTAAACCAAAGACTGTAGTAAGAGATAAAGAGGGACACTACATAATGACAAAGGGAACAATTCAACAGGAAGATATAACTATTATAAATATCTATGCACCAAATATAGGAGCCCTGACATACATAAAGCAGATTTTGATGGATATAAAGGATGAGATTAGCAGCAATACTATCATAGTAGGGGATTTCAATACCCCACTAACAACACTGGATAGATCCTCAAGGAAGAAAATTAATAAAGAAACAGCAGACTTAAAGGATACACTAGATCAATTTGATTTAATAGATATTTTCAGAACTTTTCACCGTAAAGCAGTAGAATATACATTCTTCTCAAATGCTCATGGTACGTTTTCTAGGATAGACCACATGTTAGGACACAAAAATGGTCTCAACAAATTTAAGAAGATTGAAATCATATCAAGCATTTTCTCTGATCACAATGCCATGAAACTACAAATTAACCACAAAAGAAAAACTGAAAAATACTCAAACACTTGGAAACTGAATAGCATGATATTAAATAATGAATGGATTAACAATGAGATCAAAAAAGATATAAAAAAGTTTCTAGAAACGAATGATAATGAGCATACATCAACTCAAAATTTATGGGACACAGCAAAAGCAGTTCTGAGAGGGAAGTTTATTGCACTACAGGCATATCATAAGAAGCTAGAAAAAGCTCAAATATGCAACCTGACCCTCCATCTAAAAGAACTAGAAAAACAACAACAAATAAAACCCAGGACCAGTAGAAGGAAGGAAATAATAAATATCAGAGCAGAAATAAATGACATAGAGGCTAAGGAAACAATACAGAGGATCAATGAAACCAGAACCTGGTTCTTTGAAAAGGTAAACAAGATTGATGAACCTTTAACTAGACTCACCAAGAAAAAAAGAGAGAGGACTCAAATAAATAAAATTAGAAATGAGAGTGGAGAAATAACAACTGACACAACAGAAATACAAAGCATTGTAAGAAAATACTATGAAGAACTCTATGCCAAAAAATTAGACAACCTAGGTGAAATGGACAATTTTCTTGAATCATATAATCTTTCAAAAATCAATCTGGAAGAATCAGAACACCTAAACAGAGCAATTACAACAAATGCGATCGAAACAGTTAGCAAAATACTCCCAAAACAGAAAAGTCCTGGGGCTGATGACTTTACAAGTGAATTCTACCAAAAATTCAAAGAAGAACTAACTCCTATCCTCCTCAAGTTATTTCAAAAAATTCAAGAGGAAGGAAAACTTCCAAACTCCTTTTATGAGGCGAGCATAATTCTGATCCCAAAACCGGGCAAAGACAACACAAAGAAAGAAAATTATAGGCCTATATCCCTGATGAATTTAGACGCTAAAATTCTCAACAAAATATTAGCCAACCGGATCCAGCAACATATGAAAAAAATTATACACCATGATCAAGTGGGATTTATTCTGGAGAGGCAAGGCTGGTTCAATATTTGCAAATCAATCAATGTGATTCATCACATAAACAAAAGGAAGGACAAAAATCACATGATAATTTCAATAGATGCAGAAAAGGCATTTGATAAAATCTAGCACCCATTCATCCTCAAAATTCTCAGTAAAGTGGGACTACAGGGAACATTCCTTAACATGATAAAGGCCATCTACGACAAACCCACAGCAAACATCATACTAAATGGACAAAAATTAAAAGCAATCCCCTTAAGATCAGGAACCAGGCAGGGTTGCCCCCTTTCACCACTCTTATTCAACATTGTTCTGGAAGTCTTAGCCACAAGAAGAAAAAATAAAAGGCATCCAAATTGGAAAAGAAGAAGTAAAACTGTCATTATTCGCAGATGATATGATATTGTATATAGAAAACCCTAAAGTCTCAGTCAAAAAACTACTGGACCTTATAAATGAATTCAGCAAGGTGGCAGGATATAAAATTAATACTCAGAAATCAGAGGCATTTCTATATACCAACAATGAACTGTCAGCAAAAGAAATTAAGGAAACAATCCCCTTCACTATTGCAGCCAAAAAAATAAAGTACCTAGGAGTAAATTTAACCAAGGAGGTTAAGGACTTGTACTCTGAAAATTATAAAACATTGATAAAAGAAATCAAGGAAGATACAAACAAATGGAAGCATATGCTGTGCTCATGGCTAGGAAGAATAAACATCATTAAATAGTCTACATTACCCAAAGCAATTTATAAATTCAATGCAATACCAATTAAAATACCAATGACATACTTCAAAGATGTAGAATACATATTCCAAAAATTTATATAGAACCAAAAAAGAACACGAATAGCCTCAGCAATCTTTTTTTTTTTTAACATTTTTTTTACAGAGACAGAGAGTCAGATAGATAGGGACAGACAGACAGGAATGGAGAGAGGTGAGAAGCATCAATCATCAGTCCTCATTGCCGTCGCAACACCTTAGTTGTTCATTGATTGCTTTCTCACATGTGCCTTGACCGTGGGCCTTCAGCAGACCCAGCAACCCCTTGCTGCAGCCAGCGACCATGGGTCCAAGATGGTGAGCTTGTTGCTCAAGCCAGATGGCGAGCTCGGGGTCTCAAACCTGGGTCTTCCGCATCCCAGTCCAAGGCTCCATCCACTGCGCCACTGCCTGGTCAGGCAGCCTCAGCAATCTTAAAAAGAAAAAATAAAGCAGGAAGTATCACTCTTCCGGATATCAAGGTTTACTACAAGGCCATTATACTCAAGACAGCCTGGTACTGGCATAAGAACAGGCACATAAATCAATGGAACAGAACAGAGAACCCAGAAATAAACCCACACCTTTATGGACAACTGATATTTGACAAAGGAGGAAAGAACATACAATGGAGTAAAGACAGCCTCTTTAACAAATGGTGTTGGCAAAATTGAACATCTACCTGCAAAAAAATGAAACTAGACCATCAACTTACACCATTCACAAAAACAAACTCAAAATGGATAAAAGACTTAAATGTAAGCCGTGAAACCATAAATAAGCATCTTAGAAGAAAACATAGGCAGCCAGCTCTCTGACATCTGTAGCAGCAATATATTTGCCGATTTATCTCCACGGGCAAATGAAATAAAAGGCAAGGTAAACAAATGGGACTATATCAAACTAAAAAGGTTTTGCACAGCTAAAGACAATAAGGACAGAATAAAAAGAGAAACCACACAATGGGAGAACATATTCGACAGCACGTCTGATAAGGGGTTAATAACCAACATTTATAAAGAACTTATAAAACTCAACACCAGGATGACAACCAATCAATCAAAAAATGGGCAAAAGAAATTAATAGAAACTTCTCCAAAGAGGACATACAGATGGCCAATAGGCATATGAAAAAATGCTCAACATTACTAATCATTAGAGAAATGCAAATTAAAACCACAATGAGGTATCACCTCACACCAGTCAGAATGGCACTCATCAGCAAAACAACACAGAACAAGTGCTGACGAGGATGTGGAGAAAAGGGAACCCGTCTGCACTGCTGGTGGGAATGCAGACTGGTGCAGCCACTGTGGAAAACATTATGGGGATTCCTCAAAAAATTAAAAATTGAATTGCCTTTTGACCTAGCTATGCCACTTATAGTAATATACCCTAAGAACACCATAGCACTGTTTGAAAAGAAGAAATGTGCTCCCATGTTTGTGGCAGCATTGTTCACAATAGCGAAGATCTGGAACCAGCCCAAGTGTCCGTCAGAAGACGAGTGGATTAAAAAGCTTTGGTACATATATACTATGGAATACTACTCAGTCATAAGAAATGATGACATCAGATCATTTACAACAAAATGGATGGACCTTGATAACATTATACGGAGTGAAATAAGTAAATCAGAAAAAAAGAAAAACTGAGAACAGCATGATTTCATACATAGGTGGGACATAAAAGTGAGACTATGAGACATGACAAGAGAGTGGTGGTTACGGGGTTGGCGGAGGGAAGAGAGGGTGGGATAGGGAGAAGGGGAGGGGCACAAAGAAAACCAGATAGAAGGTGACAGAGGACAATTTAACTTTGGGTGACGGGTATGCAACATAATTGAATGATAAGATAACCTGGAGGTGTTTTTGTTGTACATATGTACCCTGATTTATTGGTGTCACCCCATTAAAATTAATAAAATAAATCTCATGTAAGATTCCAAATCCAATCCAAAACCATGAACCTAAATCTAATTCTAACTAGAATCTCCATGAGGAATCAAAATTAACCGACAAACCCAACCCTACCTCCAGTGGTAGCTCATTCTTCAGACATCTTCCCACATTCTCTCTCAGGACTAATCCTTCAAATGTTTGCAAGACACGTATTGAGCATGAGCTATATACCAGGCAGGACTGGGTGCTGAGGATACAGTGGTGTTCAAACCTGTACACAGAGTCTCTTCCTTCAAAATGCTGACAGCCAAGTGTAAAAAGAAAAATAATCAAATCATTGCACGTTTTCCAACTTTAATACGTGCTCTGATGCAAAGGTGCAGAGGATTTTGGAAATAGTATCAGGGTGTTTTGAACCAGGAAGTAACAAAACTCTGAGAATAGAAAGAATGGTAAGCATAAACTAGAAAAAAAAGTGTAAGGGGCCTGCAGGGTATCATGTAGAGGAAATAGCAGGTGCTGTGATTCCACAGAGAGAGAGAGAGAGAGCTACCAGGGATCTCTATCACACACAGTTTAATATGCTTTTTTTTTTCTCTTTTTTTTATATATATATTTTATTATTATTAATTCTAATGGGGTGACATCAATAAATCAGGGTACATATGTACAATGAAAACATCTCCAGGTTATCTTATCATTCAATTGTGTTGCATACCCATCACCAAAAGTCAAATTGTCCTCTGTCACCTTCAATCTGGTTTTCCCTGGGTCCCTCCCCTCCTCCCTATCCCATTCTTCCCCCCTCCCCCCATCCCATAACCACCACTCTCTTGTCCATGTCTCATACCCTCACTTTCATGTCCCACCTATGTATGTAATCGTGCTGTTCTCAGTTTTTCTTTTTTTCTGATTTACTTATTTCACTCCGTATAATGTTATCAAGGTACATCCATTTTGTTATAAATGATCCGATGTCATCGTTTCTTATGGCTGAGTAGTATTCCATAGTATATATGTACCAAAGCTTTTTAATCCACTCGTCTTCTGACGGACACTTGGGCTGGTTCCAGATCTTCGCTATTGTGAACAATGCTGCCACGAACATGGGGGCGCATTTCTTCTTTTCAAACAGTGCTATGGTGTTCTTAGGGTATATTCCTAAAAGTGGGATAGCTGGGTCAAAAGGCAGTTCGATTTTTAATTTTCTGAGGAATCTCCATACTGTTTTCCACAGTGGCTGCACCAGTCTGCATTCCCACCAGCAGTGCAGAAGGGTTCCCTTTTCTCCACATCCTCGCCAGCACTTATTCTGTGTTGTTTTGCTGATAAGTGCCATTCTGACTGGTGTGAGGTGATATCTCATTGTGGTTTTAATTTGCATTTCTCTAATGATTAGTGATGTTGAGCATTTTTTCATATGCCTATTGGCCATCTGTATGTCCTCTTTGGAGAAATTTCTATTCATTTCTTTTGCCCATTTTTTGATTGGGTTGTTTGTCTTCCTGGTGTTGCTTTTTATAAGTTCTTTATAAATTTTAGTTATTAACCCCTTATCAGATGTGCTGTCGAATATGTTCTCCCATTGTGTGGTTTGTCTTTTTATTCTGTTCCTATTGTCTTTAGCTGTGCAAAAACTTTTTAGTTTGATATAGTCCCATTTGTTTATCTTGCCTTTTATTTCAGTTGCTCATGAAGATAAATCGGCAAATATACCGCTGCTACAGATGTCGGAGAGCTTGCTGCCTATGTTTTCTTCTAAGATGTTTATGGTTTCACGGCTTACATTTAAGTCTTTTATCCATTTTGAGTTTGTTTTTGTGAATGGTGTCAGTTGATGGTCTAGTTTCATTTTTTTGCAGGTAGATGTCCAATTTTCCCAACACCATTTGTTAAAGAGGCTGTCTTTACTCCATTGTATGTTCTTTCCTCCTTTGTCAAATATCAGTTGTCCATAAAGCTGTGGGTTTATTTCTGGGTTCTCTGTTCTGTTCCATTGATCTATGTGCCTGTTCTTATGCCAGTACCAGGCTGTCTTGAGTATAATGGCCTTGTAGTAAACCTTGATATCAGGAAGAGTGGTACCTCCTGCTTTATTTTTTCTTTTTAAGATTGCTGAGGCTATTCGTGTTCTTTTTTGGTTCCATATAAATTTTTGGAATATGTGTTCTATATCTTTGAAGTATGTCATTGGTATTTTAATTGGTATTGCATTGAATTTATAAATTGCTTTGGGTAATATAGACATTTTAATGATGTTTATTCTTCCTAGCCATGAGCACGGTATGTGCTTCCACTTGTTTGTATCTTCCTTGATTTCTTTTATCAATGTTCTATAATTTTCTGAGTACAAGTCCTTAACCTCCTTGGTTAAATTTACTCCTAGGTACTTTATTTTTTTGGCTGCAATAGTGAAGGGGATTGTTTCCTTAATTTCTTTTGCTGATATTTCATTGTTGGTGTATAGAAATGCCTCTGATTTCTGAGTATTAATTTTATATCCTGCCACCTTGCTGAATTCATTTATAAGGTCCAGTAGTTTTTTGACTGAGACTTTAGGGTTTTCAATATACAATATCATATCATCTGCAAATAATGACAGTTTTACTTCTTCTTTTCCAATTTGTATGCCTTTTATTTCTTCTTCTTGTCTGATTGCTGTAGCTAGGACTTCCAGAACTATGTTGAATAAGAGTGGTGAAAGTGGGCAACCCTGCCTGGTTCCTGATCTTAAGGGGATTGCTTTTAATCTTTGTCCATTTAGTATGATGTTTGCTGTCGGTTTATCGTAGATGGCCTTTATCATGTTAAGGAATGATCCCTGTATTCCCACTTTACTGAGAATTTTGAGCATGAATGGGTGCTGGATTTTATCAAATGCCTTTTCTGCATCTATTGAAATTATCATGTGATTTTTGTCCTTCCTTTTGTTTATGTGGTGAATCACATTAATTGATTTGCGAATATTGAACCAGCCTTGCCTCTCCAGAATAAATCCCACTTGATCGTGGTGTATGATTTTTTTCATATGTTGCTGGATCCGGTTGGCTAATATTTTGTTGAGAATTTTAGCGTCTAAATTCATCAGGGATATAGGCCTATAATTTTCTTTCTTTGTGTTGTCTTTGCCCGGTTTTGGGATCAGAATTATGCTCGCCTCATAAAAGGAGTTTGGAATTCTTCCTTCCTCTTGAATTTTTTGAAATAGCTTGAGGAGAATAGGAGTTAGTTCTTCTTTGAATTTTTGATAGAATTCACTTGTGAAGCCATCAGGCCCAGTACTTTTTTTGGGGGGGAGTTTTTTGATAACTGTTTCGATCTCATTTGCTGTAATTGGTCTGTTTAGGTGTTCTGATTCTTCCAGATTGATTTTTGGAAGGTTATATGATTCAAGAAATTTGTCCATTTCACCAAGATTGTCTAATTTTTTGGCATATAGTTCTTCATAGTATTTTCTTACAATGCTTTGTATTTCTGTTGTGTCAGTTGTTATTTCTCCACTCTCATTTCTAACTTTATTTATTTGAGTCCTCTCTCTTTTTTTCTTGGTGAGTCTAGTTAAGGGTTCATCAATCTTGTTTACCTTTTCACAGAACCAGGTTCTTGTTTCATTGATCCTCTGTATTGTTTCCTTCGCCTCTATGTCATTTATTTCTGCTCTGACCTTTATTATTTCCTTTCTTCTACTTGTCTTGGGTTTTATTTGTTGTTGTTTTTCTAGTTCTTTTAGATGCAGGGTCAGGTTGCTTATTTGAGCTTTTTCTAGCTTCTTATGATATGCCTGTAGTGCAATAAACTTCCCTCTCAGAACTGCTTTTGCTGTGTCCCATAAATTTTGAGTTGATGTATGCTCATTATCATTTGTTTCTAGAAACTTTTTTATATCTTTTTTGATCTCATTGTTAATCCATTCATTATTTAATAACAAGCTATTTAGTTTCCAAGTGTTTGAGTATTTTTCAGTTTTTCTTTTGTGGTTAATTTGTAGTTTCATGGCATTGTGATCAGAGAAAATGCTTGATATGATTTCAATCTTCTTAAATTTATTGACACCATTTTTGTGTCCTAACATGTGGTCTATCCTAGGAAACGTACCATGAGCGCTTGAGAAGAATGTATATTCTACTGCTTTAGGGTGAAAAGTTCTGAAGATATCTATTAAATCAAGTTGATCTAGTGTCTCCTTTAATTCTGCTGTTTCTTTATTAATTTTCTTTCTTGAGGATCTATCCAGTGTTGTTAGAGGGGTATTGAAATCCCCTACTATGATAGTATTGCTGTTAATCTTGCCCTTTATATCCATCAAAGTCTGCTTTATGTATGTCGGGGCTCCTATATTTGGTGCATAGATATTTATAATAGTTATATCTTCCTGTTGAATTGTTCCCTTTATCATTATGTAGTGTCCTCTTTTATCTCTTACTACAGCCTTTGTTTTAAAGTCCATTTTGTCTGATATAAGTATTGCTACCCCTGCTTTTTTTTCATTTCCATTTGCATGAAATATTTTTTTCCATCCTTTTACCTTCAGTCTATGAGCATCTTTTGTTTTAAGGTGTGTCTCTTGTAGACAGCATATGTATGGATCCTGTTTCTTTATCCATGCAGCTACCCTATGTCTTTTGATTGGATCATTTAATCCATTTACATTTAAGGTTATTATTGATATGTAGTTGTTTATTGCCATTTTATTCTTTAAAGCTGTATTCTTCTTTTGCTCTATTCATTTCTCCCTTTAAACTGTTCACAAGAGGCCCCTTAGTATCTCTTGCAGAATTGGTTTGGTTTTTATAAATTCCTTCAGGCTGTCTTTTTCTGGGAAGCTCTTTATTTCTCCTTCAATTTTAAACGTTAGCCTTGCTGGATAAAGTAGTCTTGGTTGTAGGTTCTTGTTCTGCATTACTTTGATTATTTCTTGCCATTCCCTCTGGCCTCAAGTGTTTCTGTTGAGAAGTCGGATGTCATCCTAATGGGGGCTCCTTTGTAGGTGATAGTCTTTTTTTCTCTAGCAGCTTTTAAAATTTTTTCTTTATCCATTAGCTTTGGTATTTTAACTATGATGTGTCTTGGTGTAGATTTTTTTGGGTTTCTCCTTAATGGAGTTCTGTGTGCTTCTTGAATGTGTGGAGTGTTTCCCAGCCTTAATTTAGGAAAGTTTTCTGCTATAATTTGATTGAACAAAGTTTCCATTTCCTGTCCTCTCTCCTCTTCTTCAGGCACCCCTATGATGCAAATGTTGTTTCTCTTCATGTTGTCACAAAGCTCCCTTAGAGTTTCCTCACATTTTTTAAATCTCTTTTCCTTTTTCTTCTCTACTTCTGTGTCTTTGTTTATTGTGTCCTCTAACTCGCTTATTCGATCCTCAGCGTCATCCATCCTGCTTTTAATTCCTTCCATTGTGGTCTTCAGTTCTGATACTGTATTTGTCATTTCTGTCTGATTCTTTTTTATTATTTCAATTTCATTTTTTATACTTGTTATCTCTTTGTTTAGGTGTTCATAATGACTATCCATTGTTGCTCTAATTTCTTTGAACATCCTAACTATCATTATTCTAAATTCTGCTTCTGGTAATTTGGTTATATCTGGTTCATTCAGGTCCTTCTCTGGGGATTTCTCTTGATTCATTTGGTTTGCATTCCTCTGCCTGCCCATTTTTTCTGTGTATAAGCAAGTTGTGGCCACTGGAGTCCAGTAGGTGTTGCCTTTGTGTTCTCTAGGTGTGGTCTATCTGCAGGCCCCCCACCCCCTCTGCCGGTGCCTAGGGTGGTTGGGTATGGGTGTTGCCAGAGCCGGCCCACTGTGGCTTTTGCTTTGATTTCTGCCTCTCCTCCGTGGGAGGGGCTGTGACTGAAGCCACAAGATTAGCACCAAGGGTAGAGGCGAGCACCTTTCCTCAGCTGCGGACCCAGCCTATTTCCGGACTTCCGCCCAGAACCAGCAGTCGGAGCCTGCTCGCTACAGTTCCGCGGGTTAGGCGGGGCTTTTGACGTGCTCTCAGCTGTAAGCTTTTGCCCGTCAGGAGCTTTAGCCCCGCCCTCGAGGCCAGGGCCCTTTGCGCAGGGTCGGAAACCAAGGTTTATTGGGGCGGGCGTGTTTGCTGGCTTCCGCCGAGCTGCGTACTTCCGCTCGTCCTGGACTCTACCCCGCCCCGCGTTCGGAGCCCGCCCGTGCACGTATGAACGCTATCCGGGGTTTCTCTGGCCGGGCGGGGATAGCAGCGTGGGCTCAGCTGCGAGCCTCCGCCTGTCTTGGGGTCTACCCTGTTCCCGCGCTCGGAGCCCGCTCTCGCACGTATACTGGCCAACCGCGGTTTCTCCGGCCCGGGGTGGGGGGGTGGGGGGGGTGGGGGACTGGTAGCGTCAGCTCAGCCACAGCCCCTGCCCGTCCCTGGTCCTAGCCCGGTCCCCGCGGTCAGGGCCGGCTTGCGCAGGGCCTGCCCGTTCCTGGCCTCCCGCTTTGTCCCCGTAAGTGGGACCAAAGGCGGGCCCGCAGCTTCCGGACCGCTTTCGCGGTCCCCTCTGACCCTCTGGGCTAGACCGATCTCCCACCGGCTTGGCCTCTGCCCACGCCGACAGAACCGCCTTTCAGCGTCCTGCCGCCCCAAAACCTTAAGCAGCCCTCAGCAGAGTAGGAAGGAACCTAATACTCCACACTGTAGGCCTGGGAGCTCCCTCACTTGTTTCACAGCTCAATACTGTCCAAACGCCTCTTTTAGGCTCTAGGACTGGAGGCTGGGGCTTGGTTCCTGGGACCCAGGTCCCTCCCTCTCCGCCAAACTCTCCTCCCGCCCCGCGGGTCTCTCTGGGCTGCCGTTTGCTCCCGGGAGCTGGGCAGCCCTCTTCGCGTTTTCGCTATTCCTACCAGTCTCAATGTGGCTTCTTCTGTGTTCCTTGGTTGAAGAGTCCACTTAGTTTTGTTCAAAGTTGGTTTATCCAGGTGATGGTTCTGAAAATTGAGTTGTAATCCACTTTGGTTCTGGGAGTTGGAAGTTGGTACGTCCGCCTACTCCGTCGCCATCTTGCTCCCCTCACATTTTCATCTCTCCCGAGGGGCAGGAGGTTTGAAATGCTTTCCTGGAAGTGCGGTGGGAAGGAGATTCCTTCCGATCTAGTTGGTCTGGGACCCTTTTCCCTGGCCTGTCCTTTCACCCGGGATATTCAGCCCTGCTCTGCTCCCACACTCAGGCCCAGCCCGGCTCCTCAGGCGAAAGGGGCGGCCCCGGGGCGGCTTTGTCCGGAGGGAAGCGGGCAGGAGGGTGGCCACCCCGCCTGGAGTTTGGACTAGAACTTTCTCCCGCTCTCCCGCGGGGCCCCCAGAACTCCCGCCCGAGGCCGGGGTCAGCGCCCAGGGCGGTGGGCGGGCTAATATGCTTTTATAGTAACTGATTTCCTCTAATATCGCTCTGGGTTACTCTGCCTGTGTGGCCTCTTGGATCCTCTCTACCTATGCGGGGCCCCACCTGCTGGTCTTGCTCTCGTCTCTCTCATGACAAAGACATATCCAAACAAATGACATTCTTTTGTATTTTCATACAGATCAATTGACTCGCTCAAGTCTACACCCTAACCTGAACATTTACATTTGTTGTGACTTAGAGAGTAGCTAAGCTTTTGCTTGAGTATAAACCAAATTTTAAGAGCATTATTTAGAGTTCTCACTATTTTTTTCTATATATATATATCGTTTGTCTCTTTTCAAAACATTTTTTACATTTATTATTATTATTATTATTTGTATTTTTCCAAAGTTAGAAGCTTGGAGGCAGACAGACTCCTGCATGCACCTGATTGGAATCCACCCAGCCTGCCCACTAGGGGGTGATGCTCTGCCCATATGGGGCATTGCTCTCCTGCAAACGGAGCCATTCTAGCCCCTGAGGCGGAGGCCATGGAGCCATCCTCAGCACCCCAGGCCAATCTTGCTCCAATGGAGCCTTGGCTGCAGGAGGTGAAGAGAGAGATAGAGAGGAAGAAGGGGAAGGGTGGAGAAGCAGATGGACGTTTCTGCTGTGTACCCAGACCAGAAATCCAACCTGGGACTTCCACATGCCAGGCCAACGCTCTACTGCTGAGCCAACTGGCCAGGGCCTTTTTTACATTTTAAAAATTAAAGTTTACATGAAATGTTATTTGGCATTAGTTATAGGTGTCTTTTTGTTTCGAATCACAGCTATGGTTATTTCAGGAATGAGAATGGCTGAGTTGAGCGTCAACTCTTACAGGTACTGGAAGAAGTCATGGTATTTCTAGATTAAAAACAAAAGAATTTACCACTCATGGCACAGCAGGCAGCATAAATATCCTAACTGTAAATTTTTCTTGCAACCCGTCCCCAGTTTCAATCAGAGTGGTGCAGAAAGGGCCGGGTGAATGTTAACATGCAGTGAGTTTGCATCACATGTGAGAAAGTCTGAATGTTGGGGACCAAAAAGCCAACAGGGTTTTTGCAGTTTAGATTTTTGGGGGACAGAGGTGTGGGGAACTGGCTGTAAGCTGACAGTCTGCCTAACCCCTCATCTCACTTGCCTGATTAAGTTGCAAAAGGCTAAGCCCTTCGCCACACCTCCATGTTAGCTGATACTCATCCTACCCCCATGTCCCCCAGAAAGACTGGAGGTAAGTTTCTTCTATCTCGTTTTGTGAAGTTAAGATGTTATGTATGGTGGGTATTTTCTGCACTTGGTAAAAATTCTTGGGTTGCCTTGAAAATGTGATCAGAGATCTCATTGATTTGCTAATGGCCCACTTTGTCCTATAAAGCAAGATGTGGTTTTTGGTGCACCCTGTTTCTGCTACCAGCTTTGCAAAGCCCTCCTGAACCCATTTTTTAATTCTTTAAGTGTATTTTCTTAATTCCACACTGTTCCCACACAGGACCTGGAATTACTAGCCGCGCTGGTTTGCAGCACCTAAATACAGAAACACTCAGTTTATAAAGGAGACTCATAGCAAACCTGCTCTACTCTTTAAAGACATCATCTTTATTTCCCTGTACAGCAAATAAGCCTGTCTTCTGTTCTGGAAGGCAACCCTGGCCTTTTCTACCAAAGTACTTTTAAAACACATACATGTCAAAAAACGGTCTTGAACTAAAGTTCTGCATACCTCTGTCCATAAGGCATGCACATACATGAGGAACCCATGGAGAGTTGTCTTTTAATTATATCTAGCACCCACTTCTTTTGTGTGTGTGTGTGTGACAGAGACAAAGAGAGAGACAGAGAGAGAGAGAGGGACAGATAGGGACAGACAGACAAGAAGGAAGAGAGATGAGAAGCATCAATTCTTTGTTGCGGCACCTTAGTTGTTCATTGATTGTTTTCTCATATGTGTCTTGACCAGGGCACTACAGCAGACCAAGTGACCCCTTGCTCAAGCCAGTGACCTCTGGCTCAAGCTGATGAGTCTTGCTCAAACCAGATGAGCCTGTGCTCAAGCTAATGACCTAGGGGTTTTGAACCAGGGCCCTCTGTGTCCCAGTCTGACACTCTATTCACTGTGCCACCACATGATCAGGCTCAACATCCATTCTTGAGTGTATTGTTAGCTCCTTGTACAATTTCCCCATGACTACATCACTTATTCAAACACTGATTAATCTGACAAAGGGTTGGAAATAAATTCACTTAATTTACTTTAAGCAACATTAGATTAAGAATACTGTATCGACAAGATACCATATATCAGGATGAGGCTAAACTGCTTTACTCACCACCTTTATGCCCACGTGCTTCCTTCATTCAGACATTGAAGAAATTTCAATTCCCATTAAGGTCTACCTTAGGAGCACACATGGCTTCTCCTTGTGTTGCCTTTCTGAGGGGAATGGGTGAATAAACAACTGAACGTTGTGAAAGAACACATAATACACATATTTCTGATAAGATAAGGCGACGTATTCTTTATCCACACAAAGCAGAGCCTGGAGACACTGGAATCTCTGCTCATGAGCAGAAAGAGGCTGACAGTTGAAAAACACACAGAATTTAGGGCAGCAGTGTTCACCGACCACCCAGAGGGATTATAAAAAAGAGCAGTACAGATGTTAAAGGCAGAAGAGAGGGTATAAAAAGACACAAAGGGCCTGACCAGGCGGTGGCACAGTGGATAGAGCGTCGAACTGGGATGCAGAAGACCCAGGTTCGAGACCCTGAGGTTGCCAGCTTGAGCGCGGGCCCATCTGGCTTGAGCAAAAACTCGTCAGCTTGGACCCAAGGTCACTGGCTCCAGCAAGGGGTGGCTCGGTCTGCTGAAGGCCCGCGGTCAAGGCACATATGAGAAAGCAATCCATGAACTAAGGTGTCACAACGAAAAACATGATTGATGCTTCTCATCTCTCTCTGTTCCTGTCTGTCTGTCCCTTTCTATCCCTCTCTCTGACTCTCTCTCTGTCTCTGAAAAAAAAAAAAAAAAGACACAAAGGTACTCACCAGGACAAGGATACTCTGGGCAGCTCTGGACTCAGCAGAGTGTCTGGGGGAGACATTATTCCTGTGAATGTGTTGGAACCTCTGCTTGTGTCTGTACAGGATGTGAATGAAGGAGTCGTTGGCACAGACTGTGAGCAGAGGCGGATTTAACAGTGGGAACATGGGGGGCGCACCCTGGGCCCTGACTTCTGAAGGGCCCAGCAAAACCCCAACTTTATACTTCTTTTCTAATGACACTAAGTTTGGTTTCATATGTGCAATTTTAACATTAACAGTACATAATATATTTTATTTATTTAAAAATATGGTTAACATGTATTTTTATCTTCTCTCTCTCTTTCTCTCTCTCTCTCTCTCTTTTAACGGGCCCAATATTTTCTTCTCCACCCAGGGCCTCAACCGACTTTAATCTGCCTCTGACCCTGAGCACAGAAAATGAAACTTCAGCGAATACTAACAATGCTGCATACAGTGAACCTGTGATTGTCTCATGACCAGAAGCAGAACAATATCCAAAGTCCCATTTCTTTGTGTTGTTTTCGCTACTCCATTTTCCAGAAACATACAACACATATGTAAGAAAAATAAAACTATCATGTCGGTGATTTGGCGGAAGGAAATGGAAAAGCTGGTGTACTTCGAAGGTTTTACCTTAAGATCCTGCCAACAGGAAAACATGGGGCTGATATGATGGTCTGGGAGAGTTCTTTGTGCTGGAAACAATTTGTGTGCGCGCGCATGTGTGTGTGTGCGTGCATGTGTGTGTGTGCGGGGGTGGGGGGTACAGGAGATGAAGGTGAGTTTCTTTAATGAGAACTAGGTCATAAATTTAATCTGTCATCTCACTTACATGATTAATGCCTTTTGTATTGATCATGAAATATTTTGTTATCCTAACACCACATAATTATACTTGATTTTCAAATACTTTATAATTTATTTTTAAGATTTAGATCGGTATCCCATTCAGAATTGACTTATTCTATGGTGTAGGTAGTGACTGAGGTTGTGTACTTTTTCAAATGTTAGCAAAAAATTTCAGTTTTCTGAAAATGTCGTATTAAGCACTGTTCCATTTGCTGTCACTGTGGCTGGCTCCTCCAGGCTCCCACCAGGTTATCTTTAGTGCTGACTTTTCTGTGAAATACACCGGTAATTTTCTGCATCTCATCCTGTATCTGAAGGTCTGTGGCCATCATACGAGAACGCGCAGCCACAATTACTCTTGATGAGCCCACGCCACAAAGGAGCCTCAGCGACCTGAGTCTCAGTCCCAGGTGCGGAGGTGAAGAGGGCAGCGCTGCGTTCTCGGAGCTGGCACGAGTGCCGCCCTATGGCTGCACCTGGGGGACGGGGCTCTCGGAGCTGAGACGTCCAGAGCGAGAGGCGGCCTTCTCTCGCCGCGCACCTTTGAAAATGTCTGCCTTCATATTCTTCCCCGCCCCAAAGGCCCAAATGCTCAGAAGCCGTGTCCTCGCCTGACCCGCAGCTATTATTCGCTCTGAGCTGCTATTGAGTCTGCGCAGTAGAGGAGCTGGGCGGTTGCTAGGCGACCGCTTGGGAACCGAGCGGGTGGAGACCTGTGCGGGTTGGAGCGAGGTCGTGAGGACACCCGGTAAGAGGGGAGACTTGCGAGGGGCTCAGTGTGAAGTGTCAGTGATCAGAGTCTGTGGGTGTCAGTGACGCGAGTCTTGAGGTCAGGGAAGGTGTTCAAGGAGTGGCCTGGGTCGACGGGCGGCTTGCGTATCGTAAGCCTGGAGTCTGTTGGGATCGGTTATCGTGGAATCTGTGACGCTGTTAATCGGTGAGTCTCTTGGTCAGCGACGGAGGGAAGGTGGGGTCAGCCATGGCGTGGTGAGTCTGCGGATTCAAAATCAGAGGCCTGGGTGGGGGTGGGGTGGGGTGGGGTGTCAGTGCTAAGGGCTTGTGAGGTCACTGACGGGTGGTCCGTGTGGTCATTGATAGGACTGTGGGGATGGAAATGGGAAGCCTTTAGGTCAGTGACGGGCGAGTCCGTGGGGTGTGCATAGTGTGGAGGTTGTGGGGATCAAGGATGAGGTATTAGGGGTCAGGGATGGGGTCGTTGGGGGAGTCCAGGAGCTTGGAGAGGTCACTGATGGCTGTGGGGTCGATATTTAATATGACTTGTTATTGGGGCAGGTCATTGAGTGAAGTTCATCAGCTACCGAGTTGGCCGGTAGGATGTGGTTGTGACTGGGAGGCCCAAGTGTGCCTGACTGACGACCTGGTGGGACTTGCTGCTTTGGGAGGCCTTCGAGTTAGTGATGGGGAAGGACTCTTTGGGGTCCTTGATTTGCGTCTCCACCCTGTATGACAGGAAGGGACTTCATACTGCATCCATACTCCCCCTCCCCCAACACCTTACCAGCTGTTCCCATGAAGTCCCTCCTCAAACCTATTTCTCTGTCCAAGTCATCCCTTCCCTTGACTGTTGCTACAAATATGAACTGTTTTTATTTTTAACTATTTTCATTTTAAAACAATTAAATTTATTGTATGACACTGGTTAACAAAATTATACAGGCTTCAGGTGCCTAATTCTATAAC
The DNA here is from genome assembly GCA_037038555.1 of Rhynchonycteris naso. Taxonomy (NCBI): domain Eukaryota; kingdom Metazoa; phylum Chordata; class Mammalia; order Chiroptera; family Emballonuridae; genus Rhynchonycteris; species Rhynchonycteris naso. Next base: position 246,924,478 of record CM072997.1, on the reverse strand, counting down.
ATAAGATCGTGTGCTCACCCCAACTTCAAGTCAAATCTTGTACCATCTACCATGCCCCCCCCCAGCTGTCACCACAGTTGTCAGTGTTCCTGAACCTTTTCTCTTTTTGTTTTTTGTTTGCTTTTGCTCAGTCCCTCCACCCCCTCACCCACAGCCTACCTTCTATGAGTCTGTCTCTATTTGCTTTTAAGTTCATTTTGTTCATTAGATTCCACATATGAGTGAAATCACATGGTGCTTGTCTTTCCTACACTTAGCATGGATGGACGTGGAGAGCATCATGCTAATAATTAAGTGCTCAAAACAATCAGAGATGAAGGAAATCCAAACTGATTGTGTAAACATATTTGCTTATTTGTGCATAGACTGTCATTGGAAGGAGTCACAAACTTCTAGGAAAATTACTTCCTGGGAGAGAACCCCGTTGGCCCAAGGACGACAGGTGAAGATTGAGATCCTCCCATATGTTCTTTGTACATTGTGAATGTTGAACTGTGTGAACTGTTACTTCTTTTAACATTTCTAGTTGGTATGCTCATTAGAGATTTTGTTATTACGTTAAAAATGTAAATTACTTTGGGAAGATAAAACAGATATAAAATGTTCAATTATCTTTTTGCATTACTTGTTTTTATTTTTCATGCAGGCAGATGATAGCTTTGGTAGCATCCTAATCTTGTTACCACCCTGTAATCACAGAAATAATCAGAATTATTTTGATTGTGTTCATACTTCACCATCACAACTTTTTATATTTAAATATTTATTGTCATTTTATAATGATGCAATAATTGTCTATTTTTACTTCACTTAAGAGGCATTTAGGATAAATTTTTTATTTTAATTTTCTGATTCATTTGGAATTTTTGTTGCTATGTTTGTTGTTATTTTCTAATTCTATTTAGAGAAATTTATTGACCTTTTTATTTCATTTAATATATGGTATTTTTTTAAAAGGTATATATTGCCTTGGCCGGATAGCTTGGTTCATTGGAGCGTCATCCCAAAGTGCAGAGGTTGCCAGTTCGATCCCTGGTCAGGGGACATATAGAAACAGATCTATGTTCCTGTCTTTCTCTCTGTGTCTCTCCCTCTCTTTCTAAAAATCTATCAATATAAAAGGTACATTTGAAAGAATGTATGTTTTCATGATGTATTGCTGAAGTCAATATTCTTAGTTTTAATATTAAAGCCATGTTAAAATTTTGTCCATTCTTTTATCCTATTTTGAACTTTAATAATGCTTTGAATTCCTTCTAATGTCACTGAGCATATTTAATATTGTATTACTACATACATGCAGAGGAAGGGCAGTACATCAATGTGAAATCAGTGTTGAAATTAAATGATGTGGTTTGAATAAAAAATACTATTTGCCTACTTGATCTGTCACAAATTTACAGAGGTATATTAATATCTTCTATTTCAGTAGTGTTTGTGTCAAACATCTTTTTTTTTTTTTTTTAATTCAGTGAGAGGAGGGAAGTCAGAGAGACAGAATCCCGCAGGTGCTGGGACTGGGATCCACCAGGGAAGCCCACTAGGGGGCGATGATCTGTTCTTCTGGGGCATTGCTCTGTTGCACATCAACCGAGCTCTTAGTGCCTGAGGTGGAGGTCATGAAGTCACCCTGAGCACCTGGGGCCAACTCTCTCCAATGGAGCCATGGCTGTGGGAGAAGAAAGAGAGAGAGAGACAGAGAGAGAGACACACACACACACACACAGAGAAGTGAGAGGGGGAGGCTCCGGTGGAGAAGCAGATGGTCACTTCTCCTGTGTGCCCTGACGGAGAATCCACCCAGGGACATCCATATGCTGGGCCTATGCTCTACCACCGAGCCAGTTGGCCAGGACAAATATTATTTTCAAGTTTTATTTATTGATTTTACAGAGATAGGAGAGAGCGGCAGGGAGAGAGAAGTATAGTAGCTTCACTTTAGTTGTTCATTGCTTGCTTGTTGCTTGTCATATGTGCCTTGACCCAGCAAGTCCAGGGTTTTGAACCAGCAACCTTTGTGTTTCAGATGAACGCATTATCCACTGTGCCACCAAAGGTCAGACAACAAATGTCCTTGTTTTTGAAAGAGCATTTGTTTGATGTGACTTAGTCCCTGCTATTTGCTCCCCAGAGTAGTCACAGAGTAACTTCTGACTCATGTTCTTCTGTAAATCCCTGCTTTATACCACTTAGCGCATCTCACCTTCAATTTACTTACATGCTACTGTGGCTTTTGATTTTCCTGATTCATTTCTCTACATTGGCCTGATCCTGATAGATTTTGCCTCAGTTTCTTAACTTTATCTTCTCTGGGTTGTTTTAAAGGATACGGGGGTCTCTGAGAACCAGCCAGTGACACCCAGAGCCAGGACCACCTCATCTATACCTGTGAGGAGAGCAAGGTCCACGTGGAGACCTGGCACCACCCTGTCTGGGAGGCTGACGATTTGTGCATCTCCTGCTACAACAGGAAAAACCGTGAGCACAGAATGGAGAAAGGAGGTCCCAACTTAAATAAGGAGAGCAGCAACCTGCAGGCTGCAGCCACCCAGAACCCGGGAGACACCCGCCACATGAGCTTCCAGCGCTGCATCCAGGCTTTGGTCCATGCCTGCCAGTGCCAAGATGTCAGTTGCTCCCTGGCACCCTGTCAGAAGATGAAACGGGTTGTGCGGCACACCAAGGGTTGCAAATGGAGAACCAGTGGAAGCTGCCTCATCTGCAAGCAGCTCATTGCTCTCTGCTGCTACCACGCCAAGCACTGCCAAGAGAACAGGTGCACTGTGCCATTCTGCCTGCACATCAAGCAAAGGATCCGGCGGCAGCAGCTGCAGTACCGGCTACAGCAGGCCCAGATGCTCCGCAGAAGGATGGCCAGCATGCTGCAGACTGGTGTGTTGGGGCAGCAACAGGGCCTGCCCTCCCCAACTCCTGCCACTCTAACCATCCCACAGATACCCCACCCAAACAGCATGCCAACTCAAGCTGAGGGCCCTGAGTCCCAGGGTAAAGAACCTGGCCAGGTGACCCCTCTAATTTCCTCTCATGCTGCTCAGCCCCCCAGTTCAGGGCCCCTATCAGAAGTAGAGGAAATGGAAGTGCAAAGTTCGAATGCAGCTGAGACACCTCTGATGACCCCAACGACTCCCATGGGTTTGAATCCAGGTCCTAATGCCAGAGGTCCCAGTGAGCATTTGGAGGCAGGGAAGGGGCCCACAGGGATGCAGCAACAGCCACCAGGGGCCCAAGGAGGAATGCCTCAGCCCCAACAGCCACAGTCTGGGATGCCAAGACCAGCCATGGTACCAGTGGCCCAGCATGGTCAACCCTTGAACATGGCTCCCCAACCAAGGAGGGGCCAGGTTCGCTTGAGCCCTTTCAAGCCAGGCTCTGCATCTCATGAAGCCTTAAAAAGGCTTCTGCAGGTTCTTAGGTCTCCCAGCTCTCCTCTCCAGCATCAACAGGTGCTTAGTATCTTGCACACCAACCCCGAGCTGTTGCTTGCCTTTATTAATCAGCGGGCTACCAAGTACACCAACTCCAATCCACAGCCCCTCTCTGGGCAGCCTGGCACACAGCCTCCAGCCATGCAGAGCATGAATCCTATGCAGGCTGGTGTCCAGAAGGGCGGCCTGCCCCAGCAGCAACCCGAGCAGCAGCTCCAGCAACCTATGAGCCCCCAGGCTCAGCAGGTGAACACTGATCATGACACCTTGAGACAAGAGCAGATGATGGAGCAACAGGAAGCAGGGCCAAACATCGACGTTGGGATGGCCAACCGCAACCAGTTCCAACAACCCCAAGAGGTTGACCAACCCCCACAGCAGCCACAGCCACAGCAGCAAGAGATGCAGGATCAAATGCAAGAGGGGCAAGAAGGGAGCATGGATCAGATCGACCAGCTCCCTCAGGTCTTGGAAGCAGAAGCAGGAGCAAGTCAACAGGCCCAGCTGGAGTGACTCCTTTATCAGCAGATGGGGTCTCCTGCTCAGCCACACCCCATGATCCCCCAACAGTACATGCCCCTAAATCAGGCTCAGTCCCCCAACCTACAAGGCCAAGAGATCCCTCCTCTCTCTAGTTAAGAGTGTTCTCCACAGCCTGTCCCTTCAACATGGCTGCAGTCTCAGCGTCTCCCCATTCCAACCCTTCCCAAAGGATGCAGCCTCAGCCTTCTCACCACGTTTCCCCACAGACTAGTTCCTCACATCTAGGACTGGTCGTTGCCCAGGCCAACCCCATGGCACAAGGGCATTCTGCCAGTGTGGACAAGAAGGCTATGCTCTCTCAGCTCCCTAGCAATCCGGGCATGGCACCCTCCACAGTACAAGCGCCACCGGCCTGGGACTCAGCCCCTGTAACTCAGACGTGAGTTCAAACCTCTCACAGAATACAGTAGACATGTACTTGTAACCCCTCGTAGTATTTTGGGAGCAAAAGAATTATTTTCTCTTTTTGTTTGTACTAAAAATAGTATGTTTGATTTTTTTTTTGAGCCTAAAAGACAATTTTTTTTGGAGTATGTTAAGAACTGTGCAGTCAGCTTTGGTGGGTTAGAGCAAACAGGCAAGATGAACCTGAGAAATGATAGACTACAAAGAGTATTTTTTTGTTATGGCTGGTTACCGCCAGCCTTTCCCCTGCTTGTGTGTGGGTCAGTGTGCACTGGCAGGGGCTGAGTTCTCTAAAGCCGCCCAAATGCTCCTGCCTTGCACCTCCAATAGACTTTTTTTTCATACTTTTTTTTAGATTATTTTATTCATTCTAGTCATTTTTGTCTTTTCATGTGCCCGTTACATTGTTACATTTTACTGTGCCATTAGTCTTTCTGTCCTGTTTTACTTTTAATTGTTTCCTTGTAGTTTATTTTTCATTGTAATTTGTTGCAGAGATTATACCTTTCTAGCTTCTATTTTATGCAGTTTTAGAAGATACACCTTGTTTCTACGTCTACTGGAAGTTCCCTTTAAGTTTTTCAGAAATATTCTTGAATTTCTGTTATTCTAACTTTCAAGATGGCTAACAAAAAACTGTAAGTATCTTGGTTTATTAATGTGGTTCTTTTGACTTTATATTCTAGCTTCTTCAGCATGAAAATAAAAAGAGTTAAGGATGATGAAATAAAATGATGTATATTGTTTGTATAGCTTATTAACTTATACAACATTAGCATCCAATATTACCACGGTTGTTATTACTGTAGTGCACTGTGATAGCGATGTATTTCATACCTTTGTGTTCTGTGTGTCTGTTCCTCTACTAACTATAATATTACAACAACAAGGTGTCAGAGAAGTAAGGATTCCTTGTTTTTAGAATACATTTTCTCTTATTAGTATTTCCTCATTACATTATTTTAAATTAAATTTGTGGGTGATATTGGTTAATAAAGTTATACAGGTAGGTTCTCAGTGTGTGATTCTATGATACATCATTGTATATCACATTGGGTGTTGATAACTACAGTCGAATCTTTTTGTCACCATGTGTTTGACCCCCTTTCCCTTCTACTGTCCCACCCACTCCCCTTTCCTCTGGTAACCACCATACTGTTGTCTGTGTCTATGAGTGTTTTTTGTTGGTTTTATTTGTTTGCAGTCCTTTTCCATCTGATTAACCTCACTTAGTGTGACAGCCTCAAGATCCACCTATGTTGTTGTCACAAATCGTAGTATTTCATCTCTACTTATGGTTGAGTAGTATTCTATTGTATATATGTACCATATCTTCTTTATCCAATCATTTATTGAAGGACACCTTGGTTGTTTCCATGTCTTGGCCACTGTGAATAATACTGCAGTGAACGTAGGGGTGCATTTATATTTGCAAATAAATGTTGCCAAATTTTTTGAGTAGATACCCAGAAGAGGGGTTGATGGGTTGTATGGTAGCTCTATTCTTAATTTTTTGAGGAACCTCCATTCTGTTTTTCATAGTGGCATTCCACCAGTGGTGAATGAGAGTTATTTTTTTCTCCCCAACCTCTCCAATCTTGTTATTACTTGCCTTGTTGATAGCAGCCATTCTAACAGGTGTGAGGTGATATAGCTCATTGTAGTTTTAACTTGCATTTCCCTAATAGGTAGTGAAGTTGAGCATCTTTTCATATATCTCTTGACCATTTGTATGTCTTCTCAGGTATTCTGCCCATTTTGTAATTAGATTGTTTGTTTGGTGTTGAGTTGTCTGAGTTTTTAAATACATTTTGGATATTAACCCTCTGTTAGGGCTGTTGTTTGCAAATATTTTCTTCCATTTGGCTGGTTTTGTTGGTAGTTTCTTTTATTGTGCAGAAGCTTTTTAGTTTGATATAGTCTCATTTATTTATTTTTGCCTTTACTTCCCTTGCATTTGGGGTCAAATTCATAAAATTCTCTATGAGGCCAAGATTCATAAAATAAAAAATGTCATAAGAACTAAAGATAGATATTTTATAATGATAGAAGGGACACTACATCAAGAACACAGCACTTCTCAATACACATGCAGCCAGTCAGGGAGTGCAGAATTATATAAAGCAACCACTAACAGAACTAAACTGACAAAACACAATCATAGTAGAGGACTTAAATACCTCATTGACAGATATAGATAGATCATCCAAACAAAAAATCAATAAAGAAGTATCAGTCTTAAATGATACATTAGGTCAAATGAACATAATTGACATTTATAGAGCTTTTCAACTCAAAACACCAGATTATACATTCTTTGCCAGTGCTCATCAAACACTATCAAGGATAAGCTAAATGTTGGGACACAAAACTAGCTTCAGCAAATTTAAGAAAATCAAGTTTATACCAAGCATATTCTCTGGCCATATGCTTTGAAACTAGAAATCAACTGAATAAAAAAAGCACCCCCCCCAAACAAATATGAGGAGATTAAGCAACATCCTACTAAAAATACAAAATCCAAGAAGAAATAATATGCGAGATCAAAATATAGAAAGGCAAATGAGAATGACAATATGACATAGCAAAATTTTTGGATTGCAACTAAAACAGTAATTAGAGGAAAGTTTATATCATTGTAGTCCTATCTCAAGAAACAAGATAAACCCCAACTAAGAAAATAAAGAACAAAAGCAGCCCTGAGTCAGCAAAGAAAATAATAAAAAATTGAGCAGAATTAAATAGAGAACAAAGAGACTGTATCAAAAAACTAATACAGCAAAAAGCTGGTTCTTTGAGAAGGTTAATAAAAGTGACAAACCTCTGGCTAGACTAAGGAGGAAAGAGAAAAGAGTCCAATGAAGTCAGAAATAAAAGAGGAGAAGTTACCACTGAATTTGTCTTTCTTATTAAGCTGTGACCCATAGACTTGAGGGAGGAAACATCTATTTGGCACCTCTGTGTGCCAGAAGCAATACTCTCACATCTTATTTAATCTTCACAACAGGTTTTTTTTAAAAAAGAGGAGCTGGGTACTGTGAACTTTATTAATAGTTTATGACAAAGAGGGCTCTCTACGCTCCTCTGCTTCATGAAGGGGGTCTAGGATAAAAACTGTGGAGGTCAGGAGATAAACTGAATTTTTTGAGGATCCCTTTGTGGTCCCAAGAACACCCCAGTAGCTGAGGGTCTTTTCTCCTCTCACTGGGGCTGGTGTTCCAGTGGGAGTCTTATTCCTTGGGGACTATGTGGACCATAAGATTAATCACCCTGTTGCTGTAGCCAAATATATTGGCAGAATCAGATTCATTTTCCTTTTCTGTCTCTCTTTCTTAACCCTCTCCTCTCTCCAACTTTACTTCTTCAGAGGTTCCCACCTGTATTGTTCAGGTTATAAAAGTGCACAGGCACAGAGAGGGAAACGGAATAAAGGAGACACCATGACTATGTCCACATGCCGTTTGGTACATGCTCTCTCAGGTTTTATTTTGTGACTATTTCATTTAACGTCATGATGATCACATGCATCAACATATTTGTGTCTTCCTTTTTTTTTCTATTTAACACCAGATGGCATAAACATTTTTGCATGACACTAACACTGTTTCATAATTATCCTCCTGGACAGGTCACCATCTTTCTCCTTCCTCAGACCCAGGAGCCTCAGTCTGCACCCACCTCCTTGCTCAGACTCAGGAGCCCAGTCCCCCCAAACCATCCTCCTTCAGACTAGGAACCCACACTACAGACATCCTAAAAATGGGGGCCCAGAACCTAGCTACTATTCATTTCCATAATTCTGTATTCCAGATTCTTTTAGGTAAAAGACCTGAAACTCCACACCTCTGGCCCCTATTCTCTCAGAAGTTGTTCAGCACCCCCTACCCTCCTCCCCTTAGGAGCAAGAGTTGGCTGTCCATCAAACATACCTAACCCATCCCAAGTGAGACTCCTTTTCAGCTTTGGTGGAACTGATCTCATCTGGGTTCAGACTGGTTTGGGAGTCCACCATGTCCAGCCTTGGTGCATGAGCAGGTGGGTTTCTGCAGCCTCCCCCGGCCTCCCTTAGGAGTGAGAGTCAATTTAGTAAGGACCTGAATCCAGGCTTTGTTGCTTTCTGATGAATCAGATAATCTCTCTGAGCTGAGCTCCAACTTCTCTGCCAGTGAAGCAAGGTGAGGGGCTACCTGAACTCCCAGATGTCAGTGGATGTCCAGATTTCTGAGTTCAGAATGAGAAGAAAGTTGAGACCTTCACTGTGGGTCCTGGGCAGGAGCCAACTGGGCTCCTGGGTTGGAGGAAGAAGGGTCGGGAAGACTTGGCTTCTATCTGTATTTTTGGGAGGAGGCGTCTTAACCTTCTTTGTGCAGGGCCTCCATGGCCACAGAGTTCTACAATATGGAGAAGAGTGGAATAGTGGGTGGACAAAAGATTCTCAAGTGCAAGATAGATGAGAAGAAATATGAACCAGAATGGGACCACCTGGTAAATCTGACAAGCTTAGTAATTAAAATTAGTTACATGGGATGTTCTGGTCATTAAAACATTCTTATTTTAGTGGGTTAATGCAGAAAGCCATGTCCTAAGGCCTATATGATCAATTAACCTTTACCTTGAGCAAGCCCTGTCCATTGTTTTTGTGCATCTGAAATAATAGCATACTTTAAATGTCAGCATAATCTCTTCTCCAGACCTGCAGAGATAGATACCCTGATACTGGGAGGAGATGCCCTCAACATTCCTTGTAATTATCTTTTACCCGCATGCCTGTAAACTATTCATGTGATCCGCTGTCTTGCAACACCATGTAAAAGAAACAAGAATCTCTCCATTTTACTTTCCATCCCACCCTAGAGATATCGCTGGCTTTTCTTTTTAGAAATTCAACAAGAGGACTGTCCTAGGTAATTGCAAAGAATTTCGCCTCTAGACTTGTATAAGTAAGCTGAGAGGTAGGGCCTGGTGTCTCCAGCCTGACTTTGTGCAACTGCCATGTTTTGTTGCTTTTTAAAATTTTAGATTGAATGTTGATTGGGAGCAGCATGTGGGAGAGAGGGGAAGTTAATGGAGCTTCATTAGGGTAGGTGAGCCTGAACCCCAAACATGCCTTCAACCTGTCACTGATCCAGAGGCAAAACAAAGTGGATGGCACGGAATCCTAGGTCTGATGGAGGAGAGGGCTGGGAGGTTGATGTCCCGGATCTGAGAGAGGGATGCCTTTTTTTAATGAGGGATGGCAGAGTTACAAAAATGAGTGGGGAGGGGTGTCTTTTCTTTGTTGTTCATATTTTTCTGAAGTGAGAAGTGGGGAGGCAGACAGACAGATTTCCACATGTGCCCAACTGGGATCCACTGAGCATGCCCACCAGGGAGCAATGCTCTGCCCATCTGGGGCGTTGCTCTGTTGTAACCAGAGCCATTCTAGCTCCTGAAGCAGAGGCCATGGAGCCATCTTCAGCGCCTGGGGCCATGGGGCCAACTTTGCTCCAATGGAGCCTTGGCTGCTGGAGGGGAAGAGAGAGAGACAGAGAGAAAGGAGAGGGGGAAGGGTGGAGAAGCAGATGGGCACTTCTCCTGTGTCTGGAAATTGAACCTGGACCTCCATATGCTGGGCTGACACTCTACCACTGAGCCATCCAGTCAGGGCAAGGAGGCCAGTGTCTTAAGAACCACACTTCAGGGGAGGTGCACCTGTAGGAGCCTGCACACTGCAGGGCACTCTGGCGATGTCTTGGCCCAGACGGTGCTCTGCACTCCTCTGGGCCCTGCTTCCCTTAAGCTGCTCCTCCTCCTCCCCCTGCTCCTTCTGGTGGTATATCCAGGGTCTGGAGGCTCTCTGCCAACTGATGGTGCTCTCAAGGAGCAGCAGAATCAAGAAACTACCCTGAGGAGTATCTTCAAAAAAGATATATTAAAAATTTTCTATTGATGAGGGAGAGAGAGAGAGAGAGAAGCACCAACTCTCTGTTTCACTTAGTTGTACACTCATTGATTGCTTCTCCTATGTGCCCTGACTGGGGATCGATCCCGTGAGTCTGGCACGCTAGGTGGATGCTTTATCCACTGAGCCATCCAGCCAGGGTGAGTCATAAATATCTAAAAGAAATCTTCTCAGGCTGTTGCACTGGCCTGCAGAGACCCATCCCAAGTGGAAAACCTGGCTTTCAGCCTGCAGTTAGTATCAGAAAGCTTCCCGGGTTTCCGAGATCAGTAACTTGGATACAATAGGCCTTCCTGTTGATTTGATTCTTTTTTTTTTAGGGATTGCAAGTTAAATAGGAAGCCCCACTGACAGTTTTTCTCTGTGGCCTAAAGTGTGTGCGTGTGTGTCTGTCTGTGATATGATCTGATTTACATTTTATTTACTATTTTTTTCAGGTGAACATTTCTATAGCATTTGAGCTGCTGATTGTGTTGTGTGCCCATCACTCAAAGTCAGATCATTTTCCATCACCGTATATTTGTCCCTCTTTCCTTCCCTCCCCTTCTCCCTCCTCTTCCACAACGCTCACACCCTGGAAAGCACTTCACTTTTATCTCTTTTTAATTGAATTTATCGGGATGACGATGGGTAATAAAATTATATAAGTTTCAGGTGTACAATTCTCTAATACATCACTTGTGTTTTTTAAATTTTTATTTAAAAATTACATTTAAAGGGGTGACATTGATCAATAAGAGTACGTAGGTGTCAGGTAAACATTTCTATAGCATTTGAACTGTTGATTGTGTTGTGCGCCCATCACTTGTGTTTTGTATTGTGTGAAGTTTTTAGGCGATGCTTCCTCACAAACTGAGGAGCCCCAGGCTCTCATTTGAGTGCATGCTTTCCTGGAACTCTGTTTGTGTTGCTCAACTCATCCAGACCAAGAAAAAATTGTTGCCTACGCTTCACTGATTTCTCAAAGAGAGAAAGAACTGGAAGACAACCTTAGTTTTGCAAGTGATGTCACAGAAGGTCACCAAAAGCAGCCTGAGTCAGATTGGCCATTCTGGACTATGACAGACCATTTTCTGAAAAGCCTGGAACTGGAAAAACCACATTTGCCCAAATGAGCAGTCAAGAAACGGCTACGTTGTTAGGCCTAATAATGGCCAAAATGGTGGAGGATGGATGAGCCTCTGACCAAAGGTGACGTTCCTGTGTTTTTGGGCTATGCTGAGTTGATTGCAAGTACCTGTGTGGGTCAGTGCAAGATTGTGCTGAAACTGACCTCGGAGTGGCATGCTGACCATGGGGAGGTACTGGCTACAACTAGGCTTCCTGCCATCCTGTTACAAATGACAAATACTGACCTGCTCAGCTATCTACAGGTTTATCATGACTTGGCTGGAAAAAGTGATTGACCTCTTTTAAATTTTTTATTTATTGATTTTTCTGGATGTAGAAAGGAAGAGAGAGAGAGAGAGAGAGAGAGAGAATCATAGATGTTGTTCCACTTCTTTATGCATTTATTGGTTGATTCTTGTATGTGCCCTGCCCAAGGATTGAATCCTCAACCTTGGCATATCAGGACAGTGGCCTAACCAACTGAGCTACCCAGCCAGGGCAAGACTGATTGATCTTTTATGACTGATTCACACCTTTATACCAGTGGTTGCATAAAAGTGGAAGGTGACATCTCAAATATCACTGAGGGGTTTGAGTCTTATCAAATTTGTTTGATTGGAAATATGTGTTGCAAGAATAAAGCTAACGGCCCTGGCCAGTTAGCTCGAGGCTAAGAGTGTCCTCCCGAAAGGACAAAGTTGTGGGTTCAGTCTCTGGTCAGGGCACATACAAGGTAACTTGATGTTCCTGTCTCTCTCTCACTGCCTCTCTCTGTCTCAGAATAAATAAAGTAAGAAAGAAAGAAGGAAAGAAAGATAACTGAGACAAGGTCAGTGAGGTGGATGGCAGCCCCTTGGTCTTGGATGCTGCATCCATACTTGTAAAACGGGGGTTCTGAAGTGAAGAAGAGGGGTGACAACCTGACTCTGAAATCTACCAATGACACCCCTCCATTGTGAGTGAACTCTCTATTTGAATATCTGACTGGAGTCTGTTCCATGGATTTTCGTCTTTGGCAGCATGTGAAATGGCAAGTGTTTGATGATTAAGTACAAATTTGGGAACTCTTAATGCTTTTAGATAATAGAGTTAAATGTGTTTAAGCTTAAAAGTGAAAGTACATAAATATTCTGGGATTTTAAAAGCTATCTACTTAAAACACTGTATCTGTCTGCTGTGCTTTGTCCCTGTGGATACCATGCGCATGAAGTCATAGATTGTACATACCGTGCCAGAAAATAATAAACACATTGTAGAGGCCTGGTGGAGATGTGAGTGTTTGCTGCAGTTCCATTTGTCCTTTTGGGTGTTGAGTCAGCCGAGTTCCTTCTGATTTCCTCTTCTCATGAGCCTTCCAGAGCTCTGTGGGCACCTGGGCAGTTAGTTCTCCCTGTGATTAATTCCCTCCATCTGTTTTTATCCCTGTTGCCTTTCCAGAACATTGGCAAGACTCGTGCCAGTTACTTAATTTGAGAGATGCAGAAGAATAAAGTGTTCTTCCTTCTTCATGTCAGGTGCTGGGCTGGGTCACTTAGCCTTGTCTCTTTGGAGTTTTGCAGGGAATCCAAGAACATGGAGGTCTTTCATTCTTCTCTTTGCAAATCATCCTAGAGTCAGACTTCTCAAAACCCATTATGTTTAAAAGCTGATGCCAGACTCTTATCTGCCTTCATGCCCCCTCATAAGGGGGGAGGGGTTGCTTTGTGGTTTTCTCTGACTGTGGGACCCCTGCATTAAAGGCACACCTGAGTCTTCAGTTAAAAAGCATCAGCCTTGCCTGACCTGTGGTAGCGCAGTGGATAAAGCATCGACCTGGGAACACTGAGGTCGCCAGTTCAAAACCCTGCACTGGTCTGGTCAAGGCACATATGGGAGTTGATGCTTCCAGCTCCTCCCCCCTTTCTCTCTCTCTCTCTCTCTCACTCACTCTGTGTCTCTTCTCTAAAATGAATAAAATAAAATAAAAATATAAATAAAAAGCACCAGCCTTGTAGAGGTCAGCAACCCATGTTGGTCATTGGCTTCACTGGAATCACAAAAGTAGCATTGGGGAGTAGAGTTAATTTGACCTAAATCTGTGTCTGTTTCTTTCTCTTTCAAGTTCTGGGTGCTCACAACCCTGGGATTGAGACAGAATGGGGTACAGGACTGGACTCCAGGGTTTGATAAATGAGGGGTTTGTAGCCCAGAATCCGGGGTGTGAGGGAGGAGGGTCTTGGTATCCATACTCCTGGGTCTGAGGTTGAGGGGATGGAGAACTTGAAATTCTGAGTCTGAGAAAGAAGGAGGCTGGGAATCCAGACTCTAGGGACAGGATAAGGAAGGGGGTTAGGTGCCAAAACTCCTAGTTCTGAAGGACGACATGATGGACAGCTAGACCCCAGGGTCTGAGATAAGATTGTCTTGGAGCACAGACTCTTGGGAGGAAGGAAAGACTGGGGGCCTGGCCTTTGGGGACTGAAAGAGGACTGGGAGCCTTGGTTCCCACACTTTTTTTGTTGTTGTTTGTATTTTTCTGAAGTGAGAAGCAGGGGAAGGCAGACAGACAGACTCCCGCATGTGCCCAACCGATATCTACCCAGCATGCCCACCAGGGGGCGATGCTCTGTCCATCTGGGTTGTTGCTCTGTTGCTATCAGAGCCGTTCTAGTGCCTGAGGCAGAGGTCATGAAGCCATCCTCCGCGCCTGGGCCAACTTTGCTCCAATGGAGCCTTGGCTATGGGAGGGGAAGAGAGACATAGAGAGAAAAGAGAGGGAGGAGAGTGGAGAAACAGATGGGTGCTTCTCTAGTGTGCCCTGGTCGGGAATTGAACCCACGACTTCTACATGCCTGGCTGACGCTCTACTGCTGAGCCAACCGGCCAGTGCTGGTCCTGCACTTTTTGGGAGTAAAGTTCATGGTTTCCTCTGTGGTGGCTCTTGTGCGCTGCAGAATTTCTGCAATATGGGGAAGTGTGAAGAGTTGAGGGGGCAAAGGAGACTCAAGAGGGGATCAAATGAGGAGAAAAAGGAACTGTCAGCCAGAGGGAATTCTGGGAGAGAAACTAGAAAGACAAGAGGGAGGCGTGGGTCTTGGGCTGGAGAAAAGCCCTGCATCAGCAAGGTCTGAGGTGTGATTCCCCGGGGAAACCAGGGTTCCAGGAGTCCCGGGACCTTGCAGGGCCCTGAGTTACTGGGAACTCCTCCCTCCTTCCTTCCAGAGGCCCCTCCCAAGGGGCTGAACCCACTTTTCTTTCCCACTGGGATGCTGAATACTCACTTGTAGCAGGTCCTTGTGGGATCTGGTGTTTGTCTAGTTGCCAGCACTATGCTTCCCGAAAAATGCTTATCTGGCTCCTAGTTTGTCACCTGTGATATCCTCAGAACAACTTTTACTTCCTCTTTTTTTTGAAGTAGGTATTTCTCTCATCTTCTCACTCTCCCTTCTCTCTCCTTCTTTCCCTTCTCTGTCCCTCCCTTCCTTCTCTCCTCCCTCTTGCTTTCCCTCCCTCTCTCTCTCCCTTTTTCCCTCCCTCCCTCCTATTAACAAATGGAGAAAACCCAGGCCTCGGAATGTAGGGAAACTGGCACTGGATGGGTGTGGCGCAAAGGGAGGGTGAGGGCTCAAAATCTGGCGTACTTTTCTGTCCTCTCTTTCTGTCTTAAGGTCTCCTCTCCCCAATCTTAGATTTTTCAGAGGTTTCCACATCTATATTCCAGGTTATAAAATTGCACAGGCACCAAGAGGGATGTGAAAAAAAGGGGACATCCATGACTACGTTCACATGCAGTTTGGTACATGCTCCTTCAGATTTTATTCCATGACTATTTCATGTTATGTGGTGAGGATCACATGCATATTAATTTTTTAGAGTTTCTTTTAAAATTTAATATCAGACAGCATAAACATTATTGCACGACACTAACAATTCTGCATAATTATTTCCCGAATAGCTTTATCAGCGTCTTATCCTAAACTGGTTTATTATTTACCTAAACAATCTAATAATGTGGGACATGTTCAGTGTTTCCACTGTTTGCTATGACAATGTGTGACAAATTCAAACCTTGCTTACATTTGGATTTGATAACATTACTAGGTCAAAAGTGATGAATAAGACTCTTTATTTATCTTGCCCAACTGCCTTCCATAAAAATGACAGAAATTTATAGTTCCCTTGGTGGAGGCTGTGGGCCTCACTGTATCTTTGCCAGCACTGAGGTTTTGTGTTTCTGTTGTAGGATTTTGCTAGTTTGATTGCTTTACACACATGCCATACTGTTGATGTTTAGTATGACTTTGAAAAACAGCAAAGTCAAATATAATTTTAGATCACAGGTGTCTTCTTTCAATGATTTTCCTATTCAGGGAGTAGTAATGGAGAGATGAGGGTATAAAGAATTTAGGAATTTTCTTTTTCATAGTTTCATATATTCTCTGAAGAAAACCATCACCATGATGAAAAGACAACCTACTGATGGGAGAAGAGATTTGCTAAAGAGACATTCAACAAAAGGTGAATATCCAAAATATATAAGGAGCTCATACAGCCTAACACCAAAAACCAAAAACTCCAATTAAAAAATGGGCAGAGGGCCCTGGCCAGTTGGCTCAGCAGTAGGCCCAGCATGTGGAAGTTCTGGGTTTGATTCCTGGTCAGGGCACACTGGAGAAGCGCCCATCTGCTTCTCCACCTTTCCCCCCTCTCCTTCCTCTCTATGTCTCTCTTCCCCTCCACAGCCAAGGCTCCACTGGAGCAAAGTTGGCCCCTGCGCTGAGGACGGCTCCCTGGCCTCCGCCTCAGGCGCTAGAATGACTCCCACCACAACTGGAGCAACGCCCCAGATGGGCAGAGCATCGCCCCCTGGTGGTCATGCTGGTGGACCCCGGTAGGGCGCATGCGGGAGTCTGTCTGACTGCCTCTTCGCTTCTAACTTTGGGGAAAAAAAGAAAAAGGCAGAGGACCTGAGCAGACATTTCTCTAAGGAGGACATACAAAGGGTCAACAGATATATGAAAAGTTGCTCTATATCTGAAAATCCATTGTTTTTGACTTCCTGGATTCTCTGCCCCATTTTTTCCCCTCAGGAACACTCCCCTCTACTTTTGGGAAGCTGTCCCCTCATATCACTCTGTTGAAACTGTCAATCACAATTCTCCAGCCCGCCCACCCTTTGCGTGTCTGTAGTTGCTTTGTTCCCATCACGCGAAGAAGTCTGTCTACAGAGGCTCTAATGAGATGCACAGAAGGAAAGGGATAAGCAGTGATGAGAAACAGTGGATACATGTGGGAGAGAGAAACAGAGACAAATAGAGGCAGACAGAGTGACCGACAGAGAGTGTGACCCAGGGAGACAGAAAGAGAGCTGAATGGCTTAAGTCACCATTTCAAAAACTTGAGACCCTAACGTCATGAACCATGCCCACAGCCTCCTTAGCCACCGTATTGAAGCAGTCCCTTCTTATGTTTAAACCAGGGTACACTGGGTCTCTGACACTTGTATCCATATGCTCCCAACTGAAGCAGAAATAAGATCCCTGTCTAGGTGGGTCCTTCAACTATTGCTCACGCCTGGAGCTCTGATCCTTGGCGTGACCCCACAACCAAAAATTCTATTTCTGAAGTTTTGGTTCACTGTGGACAAGTTCGTTCCGCTCCTTAACATCAGCCACCCAACTTCCTTACTCCAGAAATATGTGTCTACATGTTCGGTATGTCTAAGGGCAATGAGGAAAATTCTGACAAATGGAAGAGGAGGATGGTGACTTGAGGCTGCAATCCAGAGAGAAGACAGTGGGGACACGCTAGTATATCTTCTTTCCTGGCTTCTGGTAAAGAGATCATTGAAACTAATTACCAAACATAGGAGAAGATTGGACTTCATGGCAGGAGCCCAGAGGGAATGACTGACTGTGTTCCTGGCCAATCGGGAGGAATGCACCGGAGCGTTGTCTTCAGGGTCCAATCATTGGCAAAGGGGTGGGGCTTTCAGGAAGGGGACAAGGTAGGGAGAGCCCTGAGGATGGCAGTTGCAGCCAATGGGAAAGAGAGTGTTATTTCTATGGCAAATCCCAACGTTTGCCATCTTGGGTATGGGACATCTTTGAAGAAGCACTAATGCCCGTGGCACTGTCCCTTGGCCAATTGGAAGAGAGCATTGCTTCCGAAGAGCCAATCATAGAAGCACCAGCTGCTCTAGGGAACTCAGTTACATGCCAAAAAGCAATGGCTGACCAGCTGGTCCATGACAGTCAGAAAAGGAGCGGAAGATTGTGTGCCCTGTAGCCTCACACTCTTTTTCACAAACTTCTCCTCTCTCTCCCCATCCCTGAACCTCATCCTGCAGATGGGATTCTTAGGGGAAATGAAAGAAAACATTTAACACTCCTCATTCCTGTGCTGTGTGACCCACAGGGTGAAGTGTGGCTTCTCTGAATCTTATTCCTCATCTATAGAGATTGGGTGACCTTGGTGGGTGCAAACTCCTTGGAGCCACCTGCTGCCATGCCTCCAGCCTCTCAGGGTATGAGAGATGAGGGAAGAAGAATTTCAGAAGTCACTCACCTGGCATGAGTCAGCCTTACTGTTGTTACCCACACAGACCATAACCTGTGTGTGTTCCCCGGGGTACACTTCATCACAGAGTTTTTAGGGAAAGATTTCTACCTCTTCATAATTGAGGGCATCAGGAAAATTCCCTGAGGGGGCAAGGTTTTTTAAGTTTCCAGAGAGAGCAAGTATTTCCCTCCATCCCTGTCTGGATCTGACGTTTCTCCTGTGAACCCACAGCTGCCCAGGGGAGTTTCTGACCCATTTCACAGGGCTCACCACTTCTCACCACGTTAAACAAAGCCATGGCCCCTGCGGTTTTCTTTTCCCCACTGAGAGTAGAACCACTGGACTCTACTTTTTGTTTCTTGCCATGAGTCATTTTAAAATTAAGAATCAAGGGGTAAAAAGACTAGGAGGTGTCCCTTCGACACTTCTGTCCCTTTCTGTCCAATATTCCTACACACAGAAACCACCAGGTTTGTTCTCAAAATCAGCTAAATCCTACTTTTTATAATGTCACCAAACCCTAATTCACCATCTACAACATTTCATTATAGCACTTAACTCTACAGCATGTTTTATTTAAATGCATTTGTTCATTGTCTATTCCTCCACCTGGCACGCAACTCCCTGAGAATAGGGACCCATGCAGCACAACACCTGGAGGATGCCAGACTCTTTCAAGTCTGTGCTGAATTAATGACTGAAAGTAGAATTTATTTTTCTCCTTTTTGAATATAATACATTTACATTTTTATTTTTTAATTACTATTGCCATTCACTAATATAATTTGACATTAGTTTCAGGTATATTCCATATTGGTTAGATAATTACATATAGTACAATGTTTCCACCCACCAATAAGTCCAGTACCCTCAGAATTCATCTTTCCGATTAGCCTTTGAGCAATAGACTTGTGGGGAAAATTATCAATCTGGTGCCTCAATATGCCAGGTGCTGTATTATATGTTCATATCTCATTTCAGTTTCACAGCAGGTTTGGAAAGGAGGGTTGCATTCATTCATTTTATCATTCACTCATCTAACAAATTCATTCAACAAATACTTATTTCACACCAACATGAGCAATAGAAACACACAATAGAGAAAAGAGATATAACCTGAGCCCTTAAAGGTGCTTAAAAAGCTATTGCTTAGTTACTCCCATTTTGCAGATGAGGAAAGTGAGGCTGAGAGCTGGGAAAGGACTTGTTCAGAGACAAGGGGCAGGAGCATAGTTTGCACGGATCTGCCTGATGCATGAGCAGGTGAGTTTCCATAGCCTCCCATGGTGCCCTCAGAAATGGAAGTCCAGACACTGGCTTTGCCTCCTGGTGAATCACATTGCCTCTGTGAGATGAGCCCAACTTCTTCACTCTGAATTTGGGTGAGAAGTTATCTGGACTTCAGATACCCAAAAGGAAGACCTCAAGGGATGTCTAGACTTTTGGGTCCAGAATATGGAGGGAGCTGGCACCTTGACTGTAGGTCCTGGTGCAGGAAAACCTAGACTCCTGGGTCTGAGGGAGCCAGATCTGGGACACTTGGCTTCTATGTTTCTTGCGAGGAGGGAACTTAAACTCCTTTGTGCAGTGACTTGGTGGCTACAAAATTTCTATAATATGGGAAGGGTGAGGAGGTGGGACTAGGAGAGGCTGAAGAAAGTGATGAGATGAAAAGAAATGTGAACAAGAACTGGATTGTTGAGTCTGATAAGCTCAGTAACTGAAAGTACCGGTAATTTCAAAGGATGTTCTGATCATAAAAATTTTTCTAACTGATTAGGTTATTGCCCGAAGTCACATCCTAAGACCTATATGATAATTTAGCTTTACCTTGAGCAAGCTCTGTCTATCGTTTTTGTGCCTTTGGAATAATAACATACTTTAAATGTCAGCATGACCTCTTTCCAGATCCGCAGAGATAGATACCCTGATGCTGGGAGGAGATGCCCTCAACATTCCTCATGGTTCTCTTTTACCTGTATACATGTAAACTGTTTATGTGAGATGTTAACTATCCTGCATCACCCTGTGCAAGAAAGATGTATCTCTCCATTTTACTTTCCATCCAATCCTAGAGATATCACTGCTTTACTTTTAAAAAATTCAACAAGAGACTACTCCACATCATGGCAAAGAATTTTACCTCCAGATTTGTATAAAGAAAATGAGAGGCAGGACCCCAGAGTCTCCAGCCTGACTTCATGCAACAGCCATGTTTTGTTCCTGGTTAAACGGTGATGTTGAATGTTTATTTGGGGTGACATGCGGGAGGGAGAAGTTGATGGGGCTGTGTGGGCGTCAATGGCTAAAACCTCCAGACATTTCCTTAGCTCAGTAGTTCTCAAACTTTTTGAAGTTGGGGCACATTTAAAATCCTACAAATAATTGTAGGTGCACTATATACAAATTTCTGAGAAATGTGCTATAATAATTAAGTCAAATATTAAAGAAAAAATATAAAGTCCAAGTGTGCTTTTATGGTAATTAAACAAAATAAATAAGACAAAATTAAATTTATCCTGACATTAAAAAAACATTTTTTATGTTACATTTTTTGAGTTATGCTTTTTAGAATTCATAAAAAAGAGGGGTTAAAAATTTTTTTAAATGGCAAAAAGTTATCTTTTTATATATATAGATACATTCTTAGTAAGATTTAGTAAATTTGGCAGGTCCTGGCATGAATGTGTTAAGTTTTTCATTCTTGTGTTTATGAGAAATATGAGCCTAATGTGTCCTAATGATTTCTTCAATGTTTGGGCATAATTTGAAAGGCAAACTCTTATTTCTTCATCAATACATTGAAGAATTTCTCTCCTTTTATTCTTAATTGTGTTGAGGGTAGAAAATCCTAATTCACATAAATAAGATGTTGAAAATTGTAGTAAAATGTTCAAAGCTTTTTTAGATATTGACAGATATTATTGTTTTATAGAAATCCAAAAGGCTTCAAGAGACAATTCCTTATGTTTAATCATCAATCCACGGTCAGTGGATACAGCTGCCAGTTCTGCTTCTTCTGTTAATGTTAAATCAAAATCACTTGAAACTTCTATGAGTGGGTTTCTAATCCAATCGGATTGTTCAGTTTTAAGTGATAGAAAATGCTATTTATTAAATTCTGCCCGTCAGCCTCCAAGTCATATTTTATTTACACTTAACTTTTGCTCACTTCCAGAATTGGATTTTTCAATATCACGCTCTTTTTGAGAAATCTATCCATTTTATTTGTTGTATTTACCTAAAAATAATATAATGATGTGTTAATAATAAATATAATAATGATGTGTTAACAAAAAGAGTGGTATTTCTGTAATGAAATGGTATAATAGAGTCACCATATTTATTTTTATATCTGGGCACATGCCGTGAACCAGCACAGCTAGTAATTCCAGGTCCCGAGTGGGAATGGTGCGGAATGAAGGAAAGATAGGGTTGGGAGGGCCCTGTAAATGCTGCTGGTAAGAACAAAAGCACGACCCAAAACCGCATCTTGCTTTATTTATAGGGCAAAGTGGGGCCATTAGCAAATCAATGGTCTCTAATCACGTTTCCAAGGCAACCCAAGAATTTTTACCAAGTGCAGAAAACCTCCACCATACATGTCATCTTAACTGTACACCAAACAAGGACAGAAGAAACTTGCCTTCAGTCTTTCCGGGGAACATGGGGGGTAGGATAAACAATCCAGCACCACAGCTTTATAGCCTTTTGCAATCTAATCAGGCAAGTGAGGTGAGGGGTTGGGCAGACTGTCAGCTTACAGCCAATTCCCCATACCTCTGTCCCCCCAAACTCTAAACTCCAAAAACCCTGTTGGTTTTTTGGTGCCCAACAGGCACATATTTCTCTGGAGTACCCTAGGGCACACCTGGAAATCTTCTAGGGCACACCAATGCACCCTGGTGCACACTTTGAGAACCACTGCCTTTGCTTGACACTTATCCAGAGACAGGATGAGGCTAAAGGCCTGGACTCAAGGGTCTGAGGGAGGAGGATCTCAAGGTCAAGTCAAGGGTCTGAGTAATGAAGGGTTGGGTGCACAAACTCTTCTGTCTGAAGAAGAAAAGGATCAGGGGTTGGACCTCCGTGTCTGAGGTAGGAGAGGCTGTAGGCCTGTCATTGTGTGTCTCAGGTAGTAGGTGGCTGAAAACCTTGGCTCGTGTACTTTGTGAAAGAGGGTGTCTCAGTTTCCTTTGGGCAGAAATTTAGTGTCTTCAAAGTTTTTGCAATGTAAGAGCGTTTTGTGTGTGGTTAGAGAGACTCAAGAGGGGAATGAGATAAGGAGGATGTATCTGGAGGATGTTGGCTGAAAGGGAATTCTGGGAGAGAGACTGGAGTCAGATGAGAGGACTGGAGAAGAGCCCTGAGTCAGCAGGGACTGAGGTGTGATTGCCCCGGGGGCAGTGGGGTGCTCAGTATACTAGGAGTCTAGGGACCTTGCCAGGATTTAAACAGAGGGGACCTTTCCTTATTCCTCTTTCATTTGGGAGTCTCCTTCCCCACGTACGGTGAGAACAGGAACCTGCCAACCCGGGTTCCCACCCCATCTTCCTCTCCCATCGCAGACGTCGGGCGCTCACTTGTGCAGGGCCCTCATTGGATTCTGGTGTTCTGTCTACACGCCAGATGTGTCCTTCTCGGAAACCTCTTCTCTCTCTCTTGGTTTGTTACCTGTGACATGCTCAGAGACTTTTCACATCCCATTTACTTTTGATTAAGAAGGCATTTATTGCCTCTCTCTCTGTCTCTCTCTCTCTCTTCCCCATTTTACAGATGGGTAAAACTGAGGCTGGGTGTATGTAGAGAAACACAGAACTGGACCAGTGGGTGGGGGAGGCAGGGTGACGGTTCAAAATTAGTTACATTTTTCTTTCCCTTCGCTCTCTGTAAGGTCTCCTCTCCCCAACCTTAGCTTTTCAGAGGTTCTCACCAGTATTGTTCAGGTTATGAAAGTGCACAGAAAGGGAAACGGAAGGAAGGAGGCAGCCATGACTACGTCCACATGCGGTTTGGTTCATGCTCTTTATTCTGTGACTATTTCATATCACATGGTGGGAATTACGTGTATGTACATTTTTGTATGTTTCTTCTTTCATTTAACATCAGAGAGCATAAACAGTGTGTGACACGAATAATTCTACATAATATCTGTATTGTTCTGAACAGCTTTGTCAGTGTCTTTGTCCTACATCAGTTTATTTTTACATAAACAATCCACTAATTTAGGACATGTTTAGTATTTTCACTGTTTTGCTATGAGAAATAACGTGATGAGTTCAAACCTTGCTAATATTTCATATTCACTAGAATTACCAGTTCAAATTGATGAATAAGATTCTCGATTAACTTTGCTTAACTTTCTTACATAAAACCTATAGCAATTTACTGTTCCAGTGGTGAAGCCTGCAGGTCTCACTGCATCTTTACCAGCCCTGAGGTTTCTGTGCTTTATGTTTTGCTTGCAGATTTTTCATAATTTTGTTTCATTAGAATATTTTTTTCTAATGTCTTCCACCAGCAGGTGTCTATATTTTTATTATTAATTTAGCAATTAAATTTAACTGGTGACATTGGTCAATAAGATATATAGGTTTCAGATAACCCAAACCAAACTTTAATATAGAGGTCTGAATGAATAAAAGTAGGCTTTCCTAATTCCATCTACTAAATGTTTACTGTAATCATTAGTCTGTGTCTCATAGTATAAATAGATTTCTATACATACTATATATATATATGTAACAAAATGTTTATACCAAATATCATTTAAGGTAAACTTTTATTTACTCACTAAAACAACCTGAACATTTTCCCTCTTATACATTTATATTATTTCTTTTTTATTAATAATGTTACATAATACTCCACATTATAGTGTTATTCTAATTTATGTGATTTGTTTCACATTGAAGTACATTTGGATAGATTTCATTATAGTAAAAGTTTCTTTATATAATTATCTTTTCTCATTGTATTCATTCAAGAAGTATTCACTGAGTATTTACTCTGCTTGAAAAACTGTTATGGCTTTGGATAACACAGCATCAGAAAAACAGCAAAAAATTTTTTCACTCGCTTTTCAGTGGGTGGAGACCTTCAGTAGAAAATCTGAATTTAAGGTACATGTTTGTTAGGTGGCAGTAAGTATTATGAAGAAAAATAAGACCACCCTGTCTGGGTAGCTCAGTTGGTTAGATTTTGTCCCCATACACCAAGGTTGCAGGTTCAATACCAGGTCAGGGCACATACAAGTTTCAACTAATGAATACATAAATAAGTGGAACAACAAGTATCAATTTGTTCCTCTGTCTTTAAAATCAATCAATTAATAAAAAATTTTAAAAGGAAAAATAAGACTGAAAGGAGAGATACTAACCTATTTGTTTCCTATACTCTCAGGAACTCTGGGGTACTGTGTTAGGTAAGACCACTCAAAAGACTTCATGTGAAGAGAACATTTGAATGAAATCTCGATGAAGGTGGTGGATGAGAGCATGTAGCTAAGTTCCAGCAGAGCAAGCAGGCAGGTGAGAAAGGGAAAGATGACATAAAATGTTCTAGCAGGAAAAACTCTTCGAAGGTGAATGAGCCAAAGTTAGCAGTGTGGGCAATGAGGTCAGAGATGTCACAGGACTCGAAAAACACAAGGATTGAGGCTCAAGAAAGAAGTCTGGCTTTACTTGGAGCAAGACTGGAACCATTGCTATATTATTACTAGGCAGCCAATTTTCATAGTGGAACTGACCCTCACTTATAACTTGGTCCTCAAATAAGATTCATTCTGAGCCCAAATCTTATCTCAAACCTAACCCCCGGTGGTTCTTAACCTTTTTTGAGGTACTGAACCCACCAGTTTCATATGCGCATTCACCGAACCCTTCTTTAGTGATAAATAAAATATGATTTTTTTTCCAAATTCAAGACATAGGCATATGTTTTTTTACTGGTGCACAAAATGAGCCGTGCATGAACATCACCTTGCTCAAAGAACAAAACCAACAAAGTACATGAACTCACAACAAATTATGATATTACTTTATTCTGGCCTCAGCGGCAGAGGCGTCTCCAAACCCCTGAGACCGACTCATCAAACCCTTAGGGTTCGATAGAACCCAGGCTAAGAGCCACTGCCCTAACCCAATGCTACCACTGTCACAGAATTTGACCCAAAATAAACATTATTGTTGGTGACCCAAGCATTCACTCCTGCCATTTGTGAGAAACTTGATTTAGTTGGACAACTTTGTATCCCCAATTGACTGCAGCTAAACTTTACTGCACCAAGAATGGGAGGCAGAGTCTGCTTTTCATGGATTGGTTTAGAAATAGATATGTGATACAGTTCTGGCCAATGAGAAGTGAAGAGAAGACCACTGGGCCACTTTCGAGAACTGCTTTCTTCTTTCCAAAGTGAGACACAAGAGCTCTCCTTTTACTCTGTTAGACGGTGTCCTTTCTGGATGTACATTCAGGAAGTGTGGCAGCCCTCCTGGAACCATGGAGTGAAGTGGCTGCTAGACAAAGCCCTAGCACTGCAGATGATCAAACAGAAAGGTGAAGGTAATGAAGGTCTTCGATGTGGCTGCTGAGCTGGTGAATTAATGCCCTCTGGAGCCCCTTGATCTCATGTCATCCTCAGGTTTCATTCTGGTTTGGAGATTTTTGTCAGTTCTACAGCCAAACCCTTCCTTACTAAAACCTAAGTGTTGAGTCTAAATCTCATGTCAGATCCCAAATCCGATCTTAAACCATGAACCTCAATCTAATTCTAACTAGACTTCCTATGTAAAATCAAAATTAACCAACAAAAGTTTCTTGTTTAATCTCAATCTCCAGTGGTAGCTCATTCTCCAGATCTTCTCTCTTATTATTCTTCAGGTCCAACCATTTATATACTTAAGAATTCTTACCAGGCAGGGCTGGATGCTGAGATTACAGTGGCTCTCAAATCTGGACACACAAAGTCCCTTCCTTCAAAATGCTAACTGTCAAGTACTATAAAACAGAAAGGTTCATATTGTTAATATACAAACATAAATGTAAACTTCAATATTTGCTTTGAAATAAAGGTGTAGAGGATTTTTGAAAGACTCTTCAGGATGTTTTGAACCAGGAAATAAATAGCTGAGAGTGGAAAGAATGTAAGCATGAACCAGGAACAAAAATGTAAGGAGTCTGTAGAGTACCATGTAGAGAAAACAGCAGATGCAAAGTCCCTGATATGGAAGGTGAGTACGAATGGAGCTCAGAGAACAGAGGTCATCTGGAACCAGGGAATAAAGGACCTTGTAGGTCACTGTGAGTTGGACTTTACCTTGTGGACAATGATGAACCATGTACTTAAATCAGAGCAGTAACATACATTTGGATTTTTAAAATATCAACGTGGGTACTCTATGAAACAATATTTGAAGGGGATGTGGAGTCACAAAGGGGTCACTGCTATTGTCCAAATGAGAGATGATGGAGACTAGCATAAGGCCATTTGGGAAAGGGGCATGGCAATAAGTGGACAGATTTAACAAGCATTTAGAAGAGAGAATCAACAGGCCACGGGGATGGGTTGACTGGAAGTTGTGGTGAGGAGGGTGGAGATGATAGGGCTCCAAGGTCTCTTGTATAACAGGGCACAGTGCCATTCCATGAGAAGGCAGGGTCAGATCTGATCAAGAGCTTATGAGAGGGTGAGAGAGACCACTGTACCTAATTTCAACCATCATTCCAAGTCCCATCTTGACTTTGACACAACTCTCAACGCCAATCTCTTTTTATTGACTTTACTGGGGTTCAGGTTTATTGTGCGGTAAAAAACCCCATCATCTGCACACTGCATCGTGTGCCCATCAACCCAAGCAAAGTTCCATTTCAAATTCTCCCCTCGCTTTGTGCACCTCCACCTCTCCCAAACCACCTCTTTCTTCCTGGCTATCACCACACTGTTTTCTGTGTCTACATGTTATATATAGCTACCTATTGATATAGATATCATCATATCCTCTAAATATTTCTATATGTTTCTTGTTTAATCCCTTCGTCTTCTGTCATTCAATCCCCCAATCCCTCTCTCCTCTTGACAGATGTTAGTATATTTCATGTATCCATGTCTCTGTCTCTTGTTTTGTTAGTCTGTTCATTAGATTCTACATATACATGCAACTATATGGTATTTGTCTTTCTCTGAGTTATTTCACTTAGAATAATAACCTCCAGGTCCATTCATGCTGTTGCAAAAGTAAAGATTTATTTACTTTTTACGGCTGCATAGTATTGCATTTCATAAATGTACCACTGACTTTTTTTTATCCTCTCCTGTACTGGTAGGCACTTGGGCTGCTTCCAAGTCTTGGCTATTGTGAATAATGCTGCAATGAACATAGGGGCACATATCTTCTTTTGAATTACACTGCGGAACAAAATTTTTGTTGCATCCACAAAAACACTTGTTCTTACCTAATTCGAGTGTGCTGATCTCAAATCTGATATTAATTTTTCTCTGTAAGTTTTTTTGCAATTCAAGATTTTAGGTTTTCATCTTATTGTAAAATTTTCAACATTTAGTTTAACATAATGAAGTAGAATGTCTTCTGGGGCATCATCTTTGTGAAAATATAATAATTTATATAATGCAGTAAAAACACTAATACACTAAAAGATAATAATTGCATCAGAATTTGTCTACATTTTTGAAATAGAACATATTAAAACACTTATTTTAATCATAACATTTGCGCAAAACTTGTTTAAATTCTATTCAGGCAAAAATTTGCATTTGTAGCTCTTGCGTTTGTGTACTTGTTGAGGACAATCTCGTTTGATGCTCCAGCAGCAGTCTGCCATTGTTTGAGCTGTCAAGAAATAGCCGCCATTCTGTTGGACTGTATGTGGTAACACCTAGCTGACTGAGAAGACTATTGATATCATGACAGTGAACAAAGCGTTTGTCTTTGGAAAAAAAGTCCACAAAAATTTGTTCAAACTTCCTAAAATGGGATACTTTAGCTGACTGGTTAAGTACATTCTTTTCTTGAAGGCTAGAGGCTAATAACTCAGCTGCTTTCTTTGATAGGCCCAAATCTCTTATGAAGTCATTCAATTCGGGTTGACTAAACTGCTGAGGGGTTAATGACTGCTTGGCATCAGAAGAAGACCCTTCAGATTCTACAACCATTTCCTCTTGCATCTTATCAAAATACACTTGATCACCATGTTTACTTTCTTCATCCTTAGAAGAAATAAAACCATTGAAAACTGGAACTGGGAGTGTCTCACAGTGTGAAATAGGTCGTATTGCTGAAGGTATGTTAGGATATACAATCATATGCCATTTTTTCTTGCCGATGCCCTTTGTATGGATCAGTCAGAAATAACAGTCACTGCTGTGGTCCTTAGGTTCACACCAAATCATGGGAATACCAAAAGGCATTCCTTTGCATTTTCCTTTTGTCCAGTCACGAATCATTTCCTCACAATCATGACACACAATATGAGGAGCCCAATTCTTGTCTTGATCGCCGAGGGGAACTTGAAAATAGGCAATATATGTACGTGTCACAAACGATGAAATATTGTGCCTTTGACGTTGAAGTTGAACAGCCACATATATAACAGAAGGTGTCAGGACTATTCTTACATTTATACCTATTGAAGAAGCCATGATTCAATCTTAAAACAAAATAAGAGGGTGTTCTTATCAGATAATAATTTTTTACATTTAAAAACAACTACAATTATATAAAAGTGATGTTGTAAAACATTAATTACCTTGTGGTTATGTTCAATCCAAGAGTCGTTGCCCTTTAATTCCAATTTAAAAACCAATGCATGTCATTAACTGTAACAAAAAGAAATTAAAATTGCATAAAGACTAGAGCATGCACCAAAAAAATGGATTTCAGATTTGGAATCAGCGATGCAGAAATATATAGAAAAAGTTCTAAAACCTCATGCAACAGAAAATTAAAAAAAATTGTTCCCCTGCCTGACCAGGCAGTGGCGCAGTGGATAGAGCGTCGGACTGTGATGCGGAGGACCCAGGTTCGAGACCCTGAGGTCGCCAGCTTGAGTGCGGGCCCATCAGGCTTGAGCAAAACCTCACCAGCTTGGACCCAAGGTCGCTGGCTCCAGCAAGGGGTTGCTTGGTCTGCTGAAGGCCTGCGGTCAAGGCACGTGTGAGAAAGCAATCAATGAACAACTAAGGTGTCGCAATGGAAATGAAAAACTGATGATTGATGCTTCTCACCTCTCTCCATTCCTGTCTGTCCCTATCTATCCCTCTCTCGGACTCTCTGTCTGTCCCTGTAAAAAAAAAAAAAATTGTTCCCCAGTGTTAGTGTTTCAGTTCTTTTGAATTAGTGTTTCAGTTTTTTTTGGATTTTTTGGATATATTTTCAGGAATGTAAATACTGGTTCATAAGGTAATTCCATTTTTAATTTTTTGAGGTAACTCCATACTGCATTCCACAGAGGCTGCACCAATCTGCACTCCTACCAACAGTGCACAAGGCTTTCCTTTTCTCCACATCTGTCAAAATTATTTGCTGATTTATTGATGGTAGCCATTCTTACAGCTGTGAGGTGATTTCTTATTGTGGTTTTAATTTGCATCTCTCTGATGATTAATAACATTGAACACCTTTTCATGTGTCTATTAGCCATCAGTATGTGGTTTTTGAAGAAGTGTCTATTCAGGTGTCTTTGCCCATTTCTTAATTAGATTTTTTTTTGGTGTTGAGTTTATAAGTTTTTTTTTTAATAAGTTTTAGATATTAAGCCCTTATTAGATGTATTGGTGAATATATTCTTCCACTCATTGTGTTGTCTTTTCATTTTGTTGTTGGTTTCCTTTGTTGTGCAAAAATTTTTCAGTTAGGTATAGTCTTAATTGTTTATTTTTTCTTTTGTTTCCCTTGTTTGAGGTGATCTATCAGAAAAAATGTGACTACTAAAAATGTCGGAGATTTTACTGCCTGGGTTTTCTTCTAGAACTTTAATGGTTTCAAGTCTAACATTAAAGTTTTTAATCCATTTTGAGTTTATTCTTGTATGTGATGTAAAAGATGGTCCAGTTTCAGGGCTTTTTTTTTGCATATATCTGTTCAATTTTCCCAACACCATCTATTAAATAGACTATCTTTACCGCATTGTACATTCTTGCTTCCTGTGTCAAATATCAGTTTACTATAAAGCTGTAGGTTGATTTCTGGGCTATCTTGTTCTGTTCCATTGATCTGTATGTCTGTTTTTATGCCAGTACCATGCTGTTTTGAGTACTATTGCTGTATAGTATAGTTTGATATCAGGTAGAGTGATTCTTCCAACTTTGTTCTTTATCAACATTGCTGTTGCAATTTGGGTCTTTTGTGCTTACATATAAATTTAAAAATATTTGTTTTTGTTCTGTGAGATACATTATTGGTATCTTGATAGGAATTGCATTGAATCTATAGATTGCTTTGGGTAGTATGGTTACTGTATTGTGTGGTGATCACGGATCTTTTGTTATTCTTAGATCATAGAATTATTTTAGATTTTCAAAAATGTTGTAATTTATTTTTAACATTTAGATCGGTAACCCATT
Organism: Rhynchonycteris naso; assembly: GCA_037038555.1. NCBI lineage: Eukaryota > Metazoa > Chordata > Mammalia > Chiroptera > Emballonuridae > Rhynchonycteris > Rhynchonycteris naso. The sequence continues at coordinate 246,893,913 of CM072997.1, read as the reverse complement.
CAGAATTGACTTATCCTATGGAGTAGGTAGTGAATGAGGTTGTGTACTTTTCAAATGTTAGCAAAAAATTTCAGTTTTCTGAAAATGTCGTATTAAGCACTGTTCCATTTGCTGTCACTGTGGCTGGCTCCTCCAGGCTCACACCAGGTCATCTTTAGTGCTGACTTTTCCGTGAAATACACCGGTAATTTTCTGCATCTCATCCTGTATCTGAAGGTCTGTGGCCATCATACGAGAACACGCAGCTACAATTACTCTTGATGAGCCCACGCCACAAAGGAGACTCAGCGACCTGAGTCTCAGTCCCAGGTGCGGAGGTGAAGAGGGCAGCGCTGCGTTCTCGGAGCTGGCACGAGTGCCGCCCTATGGCTGCACCTGGGGGACGGGGCTCTCGGAGCTGAGACGTCCAGAGCAAGAGGGGGCCTTCTCTCGCCGCGCACCTTTGAAAATGTCTGCTTCCCAGAGACCCCTGCCTCACTTCCTGCTCTCCTTCCACTCTAAAGACCCAAATGTCTAGAATGTGGGTCCCTACCGCCTCTTCTCCTGAACAGCAGCTATTTTTCGCTCAGAGGTGCTACTGAGTCTGCGCAGTGGAGAGCTGGGTGGTTGTCAAGCGACCCTCACGAGAAGTAGCAGGAGGAAGCGGTTGAGGTTGGAGCCAGGTCATGAGGACACGGGGCAACAGGGGCGACATAAGAGGAGTTCAGTGTGAAGTGTCAGTGATCAGAGTCTGTGGGTGTCAGTGATGCGGGTCTTGGGGTTAGGAAAGGGGTTCAAGGAGTGGCCTGGGTCGACGGGCGGCTTGCGTATCGTAAGCACGGAGTCTGTTGGGATCGGTTATCGTGGAATCTGTGACGCTGTTAATCGGTGAGTCTCTTGGTCAGCAATGGAGGGAAGGTGGGGTCAGCCATGGCGTGGTGAGTCTGCGAATTCAAAATCAGAGGTCTGGGCGGGGGTGGGGTGGGGTGTCAGTGCTGAGGGCTTGTGAGGTCACTGACGGGTGGTCCGTGTGGTCATTGATAGGACTGTGGGGATGGAAATGGGAAGCCTTTAGGTCAGTGACGGGCGAGTCCGTGGGGTGTACATAGTGTGGAGGTTGTGGGGATCAAGGATGAGGTATTAGGGGTCAGGGATGGGGTTGTTGGGGGAGTCCAGGAGCTTGGAGAGGTCACTGATGGCTGTGGGGTCGATATTTAATATGACTTGTTATTGGGGCAGGTCATTGAGTGAAGTTCATCAGCTACCGAGTTGGCCGGTAGGATGTGGTTGTGACTGGGAGGCCCAAGTGTGCCTGACTGACGACCTGGTGGGACTTGCTGCTTTGGGAGGCCTTCGAGTTAGTGATGGGGAAGGACTCTTTGGGGTCCTTGATTTGCGTCTCCACCCTGTATGACAGGAAGGGACTTCATACTGCATCCATACTCCCCCTCCCCCAACACCTTACCAGCTGTTCCCATGAAGTCACTCCTCAAACCTATTTCTCTGTCCAAGTCATCCCTTCCCTTGACTGTTGCTACAAATATGAACTGTTTTTATTTTTAACTATTTTCATCTAAAAACAATTAAATTTATTGTGTGACGCTGGTTAACAAAATTATACAGGCTTCAGGTGCCTAATTCTATAACATAAGATCGTGTGCTCACCCCAACTTCAAGTCAAATCTTGTACCATCTACCATGCCCCCCCCAGCTGTCACCACAGTTGTCAGTGTTCCTGAACCTTTTCTCTTTTTGTTTTTTGTTTGCTTTTGCTCAGTTCCTCCACCCCCTCACCCACAGCCTACCTTCTATGAGTCTGTCTCTATTTGCTTTTAAGTTCATTTTGTTCATTAGATTCCACATATGAGTGAAATCACATGGTGCTTATTTTTCCTAGACTTACTTCACTTAGCATGGATGGACGTGGAGAGCATCATGCTAATAATTAAGTGCTCATAAACAATCAGAGATGAAGGAAATCCAAACTGATTATGTAAACATATTTGCTTGTTTGTGCATAGACTGTCATTGGAAGGAGTCACAAACTTCTAGGAAAATTACTTCCTGGGAGAGAACCCCGTTGGCCCAAGGACGACAGGTGAAGATTGAGATCCTCCCATATGCCCTTTGTACATTGTGAATGTTGAACCGTGTGAACTGTTACTTCTTTTAACATTTCTAGTTGGTATACTCATTAGAGATTTTGTTATTACATTAAAAATATCAATTACTTTGGGAAGATAAAACGTGTAAAATTCAATTATCTTTTTGCATTACTTATTTTGATTTTTCATGCAGGCAGATGATATTTTAGTAGCATCCTAATCTTGTTACCACCCTGTAATCAGAGAAATAATCAGAATTATTTTGATTGTGTTCATACTTCACCATCACAAGTTTTCATATTTAAATATTTAGTGCCATTTTTTCTTTTATTTATATTATTAATTAAATTTTAAAATTTATTGTGTTAACATGGATTCAAGTGTCCCATTCAATATAACACTGTCACCCCCAACAACGTGCCCCTTATTTCACACATTTTGTGCCCCTCCCCCTGACTCCCTCCTCCCTCCCCTCTGTGATTCGCTGTCCTATTATGTGTTTTTGTTATGTATATATAATTTCACTAATCCCTTTACCTTCTCTGATCCAGTCTCCTCATCTCCCTTCTCTCTGACTGCTGTCCCTTTGCTCCCTGTGACCATGCCTCTGTCTCTATTTCATCACTCAGTTGGCTGTTTGCATTAAATTCCACATATAAGTGAGATGTAGTGATATTTGTCTTTCTCTGCCTGCTTTATTTCACCTAGCATAAATAATCTTCAGGTCCATCCACGCCATCACAATAGGTAAGATTTCCTTCTTTTTCATGGCTGTGTAGTATTCCACTGTGTATATGCAGCAGAGCTTTTCTTTTATCCACTTGTCCACTGATGGACACCTGGGCTGTTTCCAGATCTTGGCTATTGTAAGAAATGCTGCAATAAATATGGCAGGTGCATATCTCTTTTGTTTTGGGATTCTTAAGATATCTTCCTAAAAGTGGGATAGCTGAGTTAAAAGGCAGTTCCTTTTTTTTTTTTTACTCAGTGAAGGCGAGGGATGCAGAGGCAAACTCTGGCATGCACCCTGACCGGGATCCACCTGGTAAACCCAGCAGGGGACAACCCTCTGTCCATCTGGAGCAACCAAGCTCTTCTCAGCACCTGAGGTGAGACCATAGAGTCATCCTCAGCACCTGAGGCCAACTTGCTCCAATCAGCCATGGCTGCTGGAGGGAGAGAGAGAAGGAGAGAAAGAGAGAGAGAGAGAGAGAGAGAGAGAAGTGAGAATGGGAAGGGTGGAGAAGCAAATGGGCACTTCCTTTGTGTACCCTGGCTGGGAGTTAAACCTGGGATATCCACACTCCAAGCCAACACTCTATCACTGAACCTACTGGCCAAGGCCAGTAGTTCTTATTTTTTGAGGAAATACCATACTGTGTTCCACAGTGGCTGCACAAAACAGCATTCCCACCAGCAGTGCAGGAGGGTTCCCTTTTCTTCATACTCTCGTCAGCACTTATTGTGTGCTGATTTGTTAATGAGTGCCATTCTGACAACTGTGAGGTGGATCTCATTGTAGTTTTAATTTGCATTTCTCTGATGATTACTAATGTTAAACATTTTTTTCATAAGCCTACTGGCTATCTGTATGTCCTCTTTGGAGAAAGTGTCTATTCAGTTCTTTTCCTATTTATTTATTTATTTATTTTATTAATTTTAATGGGGTGACATTAATAAATCAGGGTATATATATTCAAAGAAAACATCTCCAGGTTATCTTATCATTCAATTATGTTGCATACCCATCACCCAAAGTTAAATTGTCCTCTGTCACCTTCTAACTGGTTTTCTTTGTATCCCTCCCCTCCCCCCTCTCCCACCCTCTCCTCCCTCCCCCCACCCCATAACCACCACTCTCTTGTCCATGTCTCATAGTCTCACTTTTATGTCCCACCTATGTATGAAATCATGCTGTTCTCAGTTTTATTCTGTTTTACTTATTTCACTCCGTATAATGTTATCAAGGTCCATCCATTTTGTTGTAAATGATCCGATGTCATCATTTCTTATGGCTGAGTAGTATTCCATAGTATATATGTACCAAAGCTTTTTAATCCACTCATCCTCTGACAGACACTTGGGCTGTTTCCAGATCTTCGCTATTGTGAACAATGCTGCCACGAACATGGGGGCGCATTTCTTCTTTTCGAACAGTGCTATGGTGTTCTTAGGGTATATTCCTATAAGTGGGATAGCTGGGTCAAAAGGTAGTTCAATTTTTAATTTTTTGAGGAATTTCCATACTGTTTTCCAAAGTGGCTGCATCAGTCTGCATTCCCACCAGCAGTGCAGGAGGGTTCCCTTTTCTCCACATCCTCGCGAGCACTTATTCTGTGTTGTTTTGCTGATGAGCGCCATTCTGACTGGTGTGAGGTGATATCTCATTGTGGTTTTAATTTGCATTTCTCTAATGATTAGTGATGTTGAGCATTTTCTCATATGCCTATTGGCCATCTGTATGTCCTCTTTTGGAGAAATTCATTTCGTTTGCCCATTTTTTGTCTTCCTGGTGTTGAGTTTTATAAGTTCTTTATAAATTTTGGTTATTAACGTCTTATCAGACGTGTTGTCAAATATGTTTTCCCATTGTGTGGTTTATCTTTTTATTCTGTTCTTATTGTCTTTAGCTGTGCAAAAACTTTTTAGTTTGATATAGTCCCATTTGTTTACCTTACCTTTTATTTCATTTGCCTGTGGAGATAAATCAGCAAATATATTGCTGCTAGAGATGTCGGAGAGCTTGCTGCCTATGTTTTCTTCTAAGATGCTTATGGTTTCACGGCTTACATTTAAGTCTTTTATCCATTTTGAGTTTGTTTTTGTGAATGGTGTAAGTTGATGGTCTAGTTTCATTTTTTTTGCAGGTAGATGTCCAATTTTGCCAACACCATTTGTTAAAGAGGCTGTCTTTACTCCATTGTATGTTCTTTCCTCCTTTGTCAAATATCAGTTGTCCATAAAGGTGTGGGTTTATTTCTGGGTTCTCTGTTCTGTTCCATTGATCTATGTGCCTGTTCTTATGCCAGTACCAGGCTGTCTTGAGTATAATGGCCTTATAGTAAACCTTGATATCTGGAAGAGTGATACCTCCTGCTTTATTATTTCTTTTTAAGATTGCTGAGGCTATTCGTGTTCTCTTTTGGTTCCATATAAATTTTTGGAATATGTGTTCTATATCTTTGAAGTATGTCATTGGAATTTTAATTGGTATTGCATTGAATTTATAAATTGCTTTGGGTAATATAGACATTTTAATGATATTTATTCTTCCTAACCATGAGCACGGTATATGCTTCCACTTGTTTGTATCTTCCTTGATTTCTTTTATCAATGTTTTATAATTTTCCAAGTACAAGTCCTTAACCTTCTTGGTTAAATTTACTCCTAGGTACTTTATTTTTTTTGGTTGCAATAGTGAAGGAGATTGTTTCCTTAATTTCTTTTGCTGACAGTTCATTGTTGGTATATAAAAATGCCTCTGATTTCTGAGTATTAATTTTATATCCTGCCACCTTGCTGAATTCATTTATCAGGTCTAGTAGTTTTTTGACTGAGACTTTAGGGTTTTCTATATACAATATCATATCATCTGCAAATAATGACAGTTTTACTTCTTCTTTTCTAATTTGGATGCCTTTTATTTCTTCTTCTTATCTGATTGCTGTAGAGGACTTCCAGAACTATGTTGAATAAGAGTGGTGAAAGGGGGCACCCCTGCCTGGTTCCTAATCTTAAGGGGATTGCCTTTAATTTTTGCCCATTTAGTGTGATGTCTGCTGTATGTTTGTTGTAGATGGCCTTGTTGAGAATTTTAGCCTCTAAATTCATCAGGGATATTGGCCTATAATTTTCTTACTTTGTGTTGTCTTTGCCCGGTTTTGGGATCAGAATTATGCTCGCCTCATAAAAGGAGTTTGGAAGTCTTCCTTCCTCTTGAATTTTTTGAAATAACTTGAGGATGATAGAAGTTAGATCTTCTTTGAATTTTTGGTAGAATTCACATGTGAAGCCATTAGGCCCAGGACTTTTCTTTTTTGGGAGTATTTTGATAACTGTTTCGATCTCATTTGTTGTAATTGGTCTGTTTAGGTGTTCTGATTCTTCCAGATTGATTTTTGGAAGATTATATGATCCAAGAAATTTGTCCGTTTCACCTAGTTTGTCTAATTTTTTGGCATGGAGTTCTTCATAGTATTTTCTTACAATGCTTTGTATTTGGTTTGTGTCAGTTGTTATTTCTCCACTCTCATTTCTAATTTTATTTATTTGAGTCCTGTCTCTTTTTTTCTTGGTGAGTCTAGTTAAAGGTTCATCAATGTTGTTTACCTTTTCAAAGAACCAGCTCCTGGTTTCATTGATCCTCTGTATTGTTTCCTTAGCCTCTATGTCATTTATTTCTGCTCTGATCTTTATTATTTCCTTCCTTCTACGGGTCCTGGGCTTTATTTGCTGTTGTTTTTCTAGTTCTTTCAGATGCAGGGTCAGGTTGCTTATTTGAGCTTTTTCTAACTTCTTATGATATGCCTGTAGTACAATGAACTTTCCTCTCAGTACTGCTTTTGCTGTGTCCCATAAATTTTGAGTTGATGTATGCTCATTATCATTGGTTTCTAGAAACATTTTTATTTCTTTGATCTCATTGTTAATCCATTCATTATTTAATAACGTGCTATTCAGTTTGCAAGTGTTTGAGTATTTTTCAGTTTTTCTTTTGTGGTTTATTTCTAGTTTCATGGCATTGTGATCAGAGAAAATGCTTGATATGATTTCAATCTTCTTAAATTTGTTGAGACCATTTTTGTGTCCTAACATGTGGTCTATCCTAGAAAATGTACCATGAGCGCTTGAGAAGAATGTATATTCTACTGTTTTAGGGTGAAAAGTTCTGAAGATATCTGTTAAATCGAGTTGATCTAGTGTATCCTTTAAGTCTGCTGTTTCTTTATTAATTTTCTTCCTTGAGGATCTATCCAGTGATGTTAGTGGGGTATTGAAATCCCCTACTATGATAGTATTGCTGTTAATCTTGCCCTTTATATCCATCAAAGTCTGCTTTATGTATGTCGGGGCTCCTATATTTGGTGCATAGATATTTATAATAGTTATATCTTCCTGTTGAATTGTTCCCTTTATCATTATGTAGTGTCCTTCTTTATCTCTTACTACAGCCTTTGTTTTAAAGTCCATTTTGTCAGATATAAGTATAGCTACCCTGGCTTTTTTTTCATTTCCATTTGCATAAAAAATTTTTTCCATCCTTTTACCTTCAGTCTATGTGCATCTTTTGTTTTAAGGTGTGTCTCTTGTAGACAGCATATGTATGGGTCCTGTTTCTTTATCCATGCAGCTACCCTATATCTTTTGATTGGACCATTTAATCCATTTACATTTAAGGTTATTATTGATATGTAGTTGTTTATTGTCATTTTATTCTTTAAAGCTGTATTCTTCTTTTGCTATATTCTTTCCTCCCTTTGAACTGTTCACAACAGGCCCCTTAGTATCTCTTGCAGAATTAGTTTGGTTTTAATGAATTCTTTGAGGCTTTCTTTGTCTGGGAAGCTCTTTATTTCTCCTTCAATTTTAAATGTTAGGCTTGCTGGATAGAGTAGTCTTGGTTGTAGGTTCTTGTTCTGCATTACTTTGAATTGAATATATCTTGCCATTCCCTTCTGGCCTCAAGTGTTTCTGTTGAGAAGTTGGATGTCATCCTTATGGGGGCTCCTTTGTAGGTGATAGCCTTTTTTTCTCCAGCAGCTTTTAAAAATTTTCTCTTTATCCCTTAGCTTTGGTATTTTAACTATGATGTGTCTTGGTGTAGATTTCTTTGGGTTTCTCTTTAATGGAGTTCTGTGTGCTTCTTGAACATGTGAAATGTTTCCCAGCCTTAACTTAGGGAAGTTTTCTGCTATGATTTGATTGAACAAAGTTTCTATTTCTTGTTCCCTCTCCTCTTCTTCAGGAACCCCTATGATGCGGAAGTTATTTCTCTGCATGTTGTCACAGAGCTCCCTTAGAGTTTCCTCACATTTTCTGAGTCTCTTTTCTTTTTTTTGCTCTGCTTCTGTGCCTTTGTTTATTGTGTCCTCTAACTCACTGATTCGACCCTCAGCCTCATCTATCCTGCGTTTAATTCCTTCCATTGTGGTCTTCAGTTCTGATACTGTATTTGTCATTTCTGTCTGATTCTTTTATATTATTTTAATTTCATTTTTTATACTTGTTATCTCTTTATTTAGGTGTTCATAATGACTATCCATTGTTGCTCTAATCTCTTTGAATATCCTAACTATCATTATTTTAAATTCTGCATCTGGTAATTTGGTTTTATCTGGTTCACTCAGGTCCTTTTCTGGTGATTTCTCTTGATTCATTTGGGTTGCATTTCTCTGCCTGCGCATTTTGTCTGTGTATAAGAAGGTTGTAGCCACTGGAGTCCAATAGGTGTTGCCTTAGTGTTCTCTAGGTTTGGTCTGTCTGCAAGCCCGCCACCTCCTCTGCCGCTGCCTAGGGCGGTTGGGTATGGGTTTTGCCAGCGCCAGCCCACTGCGGCTGTTGCTGTGATTTCCGCCTCTCCTCCGTGGGAGGGCCTGTGTTTTGGTGCCCGGCTCTACAAGCCTCAGCCTACCTGGGCCTTCGCCTTGCCCCACCAGTTGGGTTGCGCACTGCACTCAAGCCACAAGCCTCAGTACCAAGGGTAGAGGTGAGCACCTTTGTTCAGCTGCGGACCCAGCCTGTTCACGGGCTTCCGCCTAGTCCCCTCGGTCAGAGCCTGCTCGCCACAGTTTCTCGGGTTGGATGGGGCTGCTGATGTGCACTCAGCTGTGAGCCTCCACCCGTCCAGAGCTTTAGCCCCACTCTCAAGGCCGGGGCCTGCCTGCGCAGGATTGCAAACCATGGTTTATCGGGCCGGGCGGGGCTGCTGGCATGCTCTCAGCTGCTCTTTTTCCCATTTTTTTAATTGGACTGTTTACCTTCCTGGTGTTGATTTTTAGAAGTTCATTATAAATTTTGATTATTAACCTCTTATCAGAAGTATCTGCGAATATGTTCTCTCATTGTGTGGGTTGTCCTTTTATTTTGTTAACGTTCTCTCTCTCTCTCTCTCTCTCTCTCTCTCGCTCCCTTTCCCTTTCCCTCCAGCAGGCAAAAATATTACAAGAGATATCAGAGAGTTTACTGCTTATGTGTTCTTCCAAGATTTTTATGATTTTGTGACTTACATTTAAGTCTTCTATACATTCTGAGTATATTTCTGTGAATGGTGTTAGTTGGTGGTATAGTTCCATTATTTTTTTTGCACGTTCCTGTCTAATTTTCCCAACATCATTTATTAAGGAGACTGTCTTTACTCCATTGTACAGTCTTGCCTCCTTTGTCAAATATTAGCTGACCATTAAGGCACAGGTTTATTTCTGGGCTCTCTGTTCTGTTCCATTGATCTGTATGCCTGTTCTTATGCCAATAAAAAGCTGTTTTGATTACAATAGCCATGTAGTATAACTTGGTGTCAGGTATTGCGATACCTCTCACTTTGTTCTTCATTTTCAGCATTACTGAGGCTATTCAGGTTCTTTATTGGTTCCATGTAAATTTTTGGAGTATTTGTTCTAGATCTGTAAAGTATGCCATTGGTATTTTAATAGAAATGGCATTGAATCTATAGATTACTTTGGGCAGTATGGACATTTTAATGATTTTTCTTTTTCTATCCATGAAAACAGCATATGCTTCCACTTGTTTGTATCTTCCTTGATTTCTTTTTTCAATGTCTTATAATTATCAAGTACAAGTCTTTTAGCTCCTTGGTTAAATTTATTCCTAAGTACTTTTTTTTTTTTTTTTTTTTTTTTTTTTTTTACAGGGCCAGAGAGAGAGTTAGAGAGAGGGATAGATAGGGACAGACAGACAGGAGCAGAGATAGGTGAGAAGCATCAATCATTAGTTTTTCATTGCCGTTGTGACACTTTAGTTGTTCATTGATTGCTTTCTCACATGTGCCTTGACTGCGGGCCTTCAGCAGACCAAGCAACCCCTTGCTGGAGCCAGCAACCTTGGGTCCAAGCTGGCGAGCTTTTGCTCAAGCCAGATGGGCCTGCGCTCAAGCTGGCGAGCTCGGGGTCTTGAACCTGGGTCCTCCGCATCCCAGTCCGATGCTCTATCCACTGCGCCACTGCCTGGTCAGGCTCCTAAGTGCTTTATTTATTTTGTTGAAATAGTGTAGGGAATTCTTTCCTTAAATTCTCTTTCTGACAGTTTATTGTTGGTGTATAAAATGCCACTAATTTCTGAATATCTGAAAAAATTTTATATCTTGCCACCTTGCTGAATTTATTTATCAGGTCTAGTAGTGTTTTGACTGAGACTTTAAGGTTTTCTATCTACAGTAACATGTCATCAGCAAATAATGACAGTTTTGCTTCTTTTTTTCCAATTTGGATAACTTTTATTTCTTTTTCTTGTCTGATTACTGTGGCTAGAACTTCCAAAACTATGTTGAATAAAAGTGGTGAAAGGGAACACCCCTGTCATGTTCTTGATCTTAATGTAATTACTTTTAATTTTTGCCCATTGAGTATGATGTTTGCTGTCAGTTGTCATATATGTCCTGTATTATGTTGAGGTATGTTCCCTGTATTCCCACTTTGCTGAGAGTCTTAATCATAAATCGGTGCTGCATTTCATTGAATGCTTTTTCTGCATCTATTGTTATAATCATGTGATATTTATTCTTCATTTTGTTTATGTGATGAATCATTTATTGATTTGCGCATATTGTACTAGCCTTGCCTCCCTGGAATAAATCCCACTTGATTATGATGTATGATCTTTTTAATGTATTGCTGGATCCAGTTTGCTAATATTTTGTTGAGAATTTTAGTATATGTGTTCATCAGGGACATTGGCTCATAGTATTCTTTCTTTGTAATGTCTTTCCCTGATTTTGAAATCGCGATAATGCTTGCTTCATAAAATGAGCTTGCAAGTCTTACCTCCTCTTGAATATTTTGGAATAGACTGAGAAGGATTCTTTTTTGAATATTTGGTAAAATTCACCTGTAAAGCCATCTGGTTCAAGAATTTGGTTTGCTGGGAGTTTTTAAATAATGGTTTCAATTTCATTTGTTATAATTGGTCTGTTTAGATTTTCTGATTCTTCAAGATTGAGTTTTGGAAGATTGTATGTTCCCAGGAATTTATCCATTTCACCTATGTTGTCCAATTTTTGGAAAAATAGATCTTCATAGTATTTTCTTACAATCCTTTGTATTTCTGTGGTGTCAGTGTAACTTCTCCACTTTCATTTCTAATTTTATTTGTATCCTTTCTCCCTTTTTCTTGATGAGTCTGGTTAAAGGTTCATCCATCTTGTTTACCTTTGCAAAGAACCAGCTCTTGTTTTTATTGATTTTTTTTTGTATTGTTTTAGTAACTTCTATGTCATTTCTGTCCACTCTGATCTTTATCATTTCCTTCCTTCTACTTCTTCTGGGCTTTATTTGTTGTTCTTTTTCTAGTTTTTTTAGGTGCAGGTTTAGGTTTGTTTATATGAGCTTTTTCTTGCTTCTGAAGGCATGCCTGTAATTCTATGAACTTTCCTCTCAGGACTGCTTTTTCTGTGTCCCATAGATTTTGGGTTGTTGTATGTTCATTTTCATTTGTTTCCAGGAAATTTTTGATTCCTTCCTTGATCTCATTGTTAATTCATTTGTTATTTAATAACATGCTATTTACTTTCCTAGTGTTTGAATGTTTCTTCATTTTTCTATTGTAGGTGATTTCCAGTGTCATGCCATTGTGATCAGAGAAGATGTTTGATACAATTTCAATCTTCTTAAATTTATTGAGACTTGATTTGTGTCCTAGCATGTGGTCTATCATAGTACCATGAGCACTTTAAAAGTATGTATATTCTGCTGCTTTAAGGTGAAAGGTTCTAAAGATAACAATTAAATCCAGTTGATCTAGTGTGTCATTTAAGCCTGCTGTTTCTGTTTTGATTTCCTTCAAGAGTATGTATCCATTGAAGTTGGTGGGGCATTAAAACCCCCTATTATTGTAGTATCAATATTGGTCTCGCCCTTTATGTCCATCAAAATCTGCTTTATATATTTAGGTGCATAAATATTTACAGTGGTTATATCCTTTTGTTGAATTGTTCCCTTTATCATTATGTAATGACCTTCTTTGTCCCCTACTATAACTTTCCTTTTAAAACTATTTTGTCAGATATAAGTACTGCTACCCCAGCTTTTTTTTTTTTCATTTCACTTGCATTAAATACTTTTTTCCATCTCTTCACTTTCAGTCTATGTGTATCTTTTGTTCTGATGTGGGTCTCTTGTGCATAGTATATATACAGGTCCTGTATTCTTATCCATGCAGGTACCCTACGTCTTTTGATTGGATCATTTAATCCACCTACATTTAAGAATATTATTGCAATGTACATACTTATTGCCATTTTATCCTTTAAACTTATCATCCTCTTTCTCTTGATTTCTTTTTTCCTTCATTCTTTTTATAGCAGTCTCCTTAACATTTCTTGCAGTACTGGTTTGGTTGTAATGAATTCCTTCACTCTTTTCTTCTGTCTGGGAAGCTGTTTATTTCTCCTTCCATTTCAAATGATAGTCTTGCTGGATAAAGTAGTCTTGGTTGTAGGTTCTTGTTCTGCATCACTTTGAATATTTCTTGCCAATCCTTTCTGGCCTTCAGGGTTTCTGTTGAGAAGTTAGATATCAGCCTTATGGGGGCTCCTTTGTAGATAATTAACTGCTTTTCTCTTGCAACTTTTAGCATTCTTTCTTTGTCTCTTACTTTTGACATTTTAGTGATGATGTGCCTTGGCACAGGCTTCCTTGGGTTCATCTTTAATGGGACTCTGTGCTTTTTGTACCTGTGTGATGTTTTCCTTCGTCAATTTAGGGAAATTTCCAGCTATGATTTCTCCAAACAGGTTCTCTATGCCTTGTTTGTTTTCTTCCCTTCAGGAAACCCTATGATGCAGATGTTGTTTCTCTTCTTGTTGTTACAGAGCTCTCTTAGAGTTTCCTAAGACTTTCTGAGCCTCTTTCCTTTTTCTTGTCCTCTAAATTGCTGATTTGACCTTCTAAGCTTCACCCAGCCTGCTTTTGATTCCTTATAGTGCAGGCTTCATTTCTGATATTGTATTTGTCATTTCTGACTGCTTCCTTTGAATGATTTCAGTGTCTTTTGATGCTTGCTATCTCTTTGTTTAAGTTCTCATTGTTGTTGCGTTGTTGCTCTAAGATCCTTGAGCATCCTAAAGTTCATTATTTTAACCTCTGTGTCTGGTAGTTTGTCACTTCCATTTCATTTATTTATTTTTCTTGGGATTTTCCTTGTTGATTCATTTAGGTCATATTTTTTTTGTCTTCCCATTGTGTCTGTGTATTAGGTAGCACTGTCTGAGTTTGAAATTTGTTGTGGTGTCTTTATGAGGAAAATGAGCTTAGTGGTATAGGCCTCTAGGCCACCTGACTTCCTGGCTCTAGCATTGCTTCTTGAGGGTAGTATTTACCTTTCTGTTGTATGTGAGTATTGAATGTAGTTGGTACTTTAATGGGTAAGGTTTTCCCTTCAGGCTGGCTGGCTCTAAGGGTCAACCTTGATCATGTGTATTAGACACTGTGCAGTGTCTGTCCTGCAGGGCGTATTTACTTTTTGCAATGTCTGGTGCCTGTTGAACTCCTGCTTTTGGCTTGCTGCCTGAGTCTAGGGTTGGTGCTGTCAGCCACCCATTACTGGTTGTGTTGGTTTTGGGTCTTCTTGGGTTGGTGTCAGTTGTGGCTTGTGAACTACCATTAGCTGCCCATCAGGAGCTAGTGCTCTGTTAGCTGTTTGTGTCTGCTCTCTCTCTGCCTGGGTAGTGTGGGAGGAGGGGTCAACCTGTGTATAAGGATCAGCTTCCTGCTGTTTAGAGATGATTGTGGCTCCTAAAAGCCTCGACATTTGTAAGATTTGCCTCACTTTTCAGCTGCTCCACCTCCTTTTTCTTTTTTCAGGGACAAAGAGAGAGTCAGAGAGAGGGATAGATAGGGACAGACAGACAGGAATGGAGAGAAGTGAGAAGCATCAATCATTAGTTTTTTGTTGCCGTCACAACACCTTAGTTGTTCATTGATTGCTTTCTCACATGTGCCTTGACCACAGGCCTTCAGCAGACCGAGCAACCCCTTGCTGGAGCCAGCGACCTTGGGTCCAAGCTGTCGAGCTTTTTGCTCAAGCCAGATGTGCCTGCGCTCAAGCTGGCGAGCTCAGGGTCTCAAACCTGGGTCTTCCTCATCCCAGTCTGACGCTCTATCCACTGCACCACCGCCTGGTCAGGCTGCTCCACCTCCTTTTGCAGCTGCCTGGTCTTCCCACAGAGTTTTCCCCTGTGAAGTGTGCAGCAGGTTGAGATTGGGTGGGGCCATATTTTCCTCTGTTGAAGTTCTCCCAACTAGGGAGACCCCTGATCTAAGGGAGGAAGAGACTGAGAGAATCCTCCCTTGGGGCTGACTGTACCACCTCCCAGAAAGTGGGTAAAACCCTCAACTAGACCAAATAATGGGCTTGTAGAGACGCCCACTTGAAATGTTCATGCTTAAAGTTTCTCTCCCTTCCCCCTGTGGAACCTAGACCGTCAGGGCAGAATATCCGGCACCTGGGACGGCTGATTGTGAGACTCCACCCTGTCCAATGTGCATGAGCTGCTGTGCTGGTGCTGACCACAGAGAGTGGAACTCACCTCAGCTGAGCCAGGTGTGAGGAGCCCTCCCGTAGGACACGCTCCCCGCCAGAGTACTTAGGTCCTAAACAGATGACTCTGCAGCTGGCCTCTGGATGTGCTGACCCTGGACCTCCCTGGTGGGAACCGGGCGCAGACCAGTGGGGGACACTTCACATGACAGGCCCTCAGCAACCGTCTTGGATCTCCAAGCAATCCAGAGGTTGTGGCTGTCTGTGCTGGGTCTAGGTGCTCACAGAAACAGCAAGCTGCACACTTAGGCTGGTGTTTACCCACACTGGGCCTGCAGGAAGTGTGCTTTAAAGACCAAGGTTCCCTGAGCCCAGCTTCCTGAAGCCTCTATGTGCTGGCTGCTTGTTGGACTCACTAACTAAAAAAACCTCTGGCAGTGGTTCTTAACCTTTTTTGAGGTACTGAACTGTTGGGCAGATAAAATATATTATGCTCACTTTGTTAAAGATGGCGCTGCCCACATGGAAGTTCGTTGATATTAATGTGTGTTCTGGAACAGGCTGTGGGCAGGCAGGGTCGTTATAGCCTAAGGCTTAGTTTAAGAGTAAGCTCTTCCCCACACCCTTGACTGAGTGGATGATGTAGGGTGGTGCACTCTCCTGAGGAATCCCATTATGCCTCAGATGGGTGGCTTTGTACCAGAGACTTTCTTTATGTATAACAGAGGTGAATAAGTCTGGTGAGCTAGAAACCTTTGATTCTAGGAAACTCGGATAAGTCAGTAGCTTTGTGAGCACTGAATGTGTGGGTTTTGGAGCCCAGTGTGTGTTTTTGCTTGCCCGCCGGGTGCAAGCTAGAATTAAAGCTGATGGCTCACCAGTTTTTGGCTCCTGTGTTTCATTGCCAACTGTTCGAATCCAATGCGAACCTGCGTGGGCCAGGCGGCTGTGATAGTGGCCTTGACTACTGGCTTTACATGAACCCAACAGTTTCATATGTGCATTCACCGAATCCTTCTTTAGTGATAAATAAAATATGATTTTTTTTCCAAATTCAAGACATAGGTGTATGTTTTTTTACTGGTGCACAAAATGAGCCGTGCATGAACATCACTTTGCTTAAAGAACAAAACCAACAAAGTGCACGAACTCACAACAAATTACGGTATTACTTTATTCTGGCCTCAGCGGCAGAGGCTCCTCCGAACCCCTGAGACCGACTCATCGAACCCCTAGGGTTTGATAGAACCCAGGTTAAGAACCAATGGTCTAGAGCCTATGGCAATTCAGGGATCAGAAAGAGTGGTGGGTGTGTCTCCACCCCAGCTGTCAGTCTGACCAGATTTATTTCCCAGACCTCAGTGGAGTGTGGCCCTCAGGAGCCCAGTGGGTGTGGCCTCTGAGACCCAGAGGTGTGGCCTGCCTGCAGTTCAGACAATTTCTACTGAGTCTCGGTGAGGAGGAAGCACCAGGCATAGACTCGTGAGTGGTGAGTGTGGGGTTAGGGGGTGGTAAATCTTCTGGCTCAATGCCAGAAAGCTGAGTCACTTTCCTATCTGGCGGCTCAGCTTGGGGCCAACTCCATAGAGTAAGGCGGCAGAGACTTCCTAGGGCGAGGCAGTGCCCCTCACCCAGGCTGATGCTGTGCAGAGGAGGGGACTGCTCCACCCAAGGAAAATGGCGCCTGTAGAGCTGGAGAGTGACTCAGCATAGGGGTTCCGGTGGCTATCCCTCACAGTGTTATTCCCTGGGACTCCAACTTCTGACTCTGCTCATACAATTCTAGTCCTCTCAGCCCTCCCTCCACCAGGCCCTGAAGCCCTGGAGCCTCGGGTAAGTGGCTTGAACGACATTTTCTGAACTGGCTGTTTAAGGAGAAGCCAGTGTCTCTGGGAGCTCTTTCTCTTTGTCACAGAAAGAAACCCCAGCTCCGTTCACCACCAAATGCTATGTGGGCGCCTCTTCTGGGCTCTGGGGCTGTGGTCTCTGGGCCTGGGAATGAGGACCCTTCCCTGTCAGGGCAACCCTCCCCTCAGTGAGAGCCCGGCCGGCCCAATATCCTGCTCGTTCCAGGGTGCAGGGCGGCCATTTTGGCATCTCTACCCTTCCTGCCAGTTTTGGTGTGGCTTCTTCCCTGATCCTTGATTTTAGACGCCTCTTCGTTTAGTCCAAAGTTGGTTTTTCAAGAAGATTGTTTTTAAATTAAGTTGTAATCCAATTTTGTTTTTGGAGGTGGCTGTTGGAACATTTGCCTACTCTGTTGCCATCTTGGAATCCTAAATATTTATTGTCATTTTATAAATGTAATAATTGATTGCCTATTCTTAACTTCCCATTGCAGGCACTAAGGGTAAAGTTTTAATTTTGATTTTCTGATTCATTCAGAGTTTTTTTTTTCTCTGTCTGTTGTTATTTTCTAATTAGTTAAATTAAAAATTTAGAGGAATTCATTGAGCTTTTCATTTTGTTTTATATATAATCTTTTTTAAAAGGTTCATGTTGCCTTGGCTGGATAGCTCATTTAGCAGTGTCATCTGGGAGTGCAGACTTTGCTGGTTTGATCCCTGGTCAGGGCACGTACAGGAGCAGATCGATGTTCTTCTTTCTCTTTCTGTCTCTGTCTCTCTCTCTCAAATCAATCATTAAAAAAGGTACATGTGAATATTTGAAAAAAATATATATTTTCATGATGTATTGCTGAAGTTTATATTTTTAGTTTTAATATTAAAGCCATATTAAAAATACTATTTCATCCATTCTCTTCTCCTGTTTTGAACTTCAATAATGCTTTGAATTTGTTCCAATATCACCAAGCATATTTAATATTGCATTGCTACATACAGAGAAGGGGCAGTATATCAGTGAAATCGGTGTTGAAATTAAATGATGTAGTTTGAATAAAAAATACTATTTGCCTATTTTATCTGTCACAAGTTTACAGTGCTATATTAATATCTTCTATTTCAGTGATGTTTGTGTCAAATGTCCTCTTTCTGTAAAAGACTTTTATTTATTAATTTTACAGAGATAGGAGACAGGGGCAGAGAGTGTCTCTTCAGTTTAGTTGTTCATTGCTTGCTTGTTGCTCGTCATATGGGACTTGACTCAGAAAGTCCAGTCGTTTGAACCAGCAACCTCTGCGTTCCAGATCGATGCTTTATCCACTGTGCCACCAAAGGTCAGACAACAAATGTCCTTGTTATTGTAAGAGCATTTATTTGATGTAACTTAGTCCCTCCTATTTGCTACCCAGAGTGGTTACAGGGTAACTCCTGACTCGTGTTCTTCTGTAAATCCCTGCTTTATACCACTTAGCACATCTTACCTTCAATTTGCTTACACATTGCTGTGGTTTTTGATTATCCTGATTCATTCTCTATATTGGCCTGATCCTGATAGATTTTGCCTCCATTTCTTATCGTTATCTTCTCTGGGTTGTTTTGAAGGATTTGGAGTTCTCTGTGAACCAGCCAGTGACACCCAGAGCCAGGACCACCTCGTCTATACCTGTGAGGAGAGCAAGGTCCATGTGGAGAGGCGCTGGCACCACCCTGTCTGGGAGGCTGACGATTTGTGCATCTCCTGCTATAACAGGAAACATTGTGAGCACAGAATGGAGAACACAAGTTTCGGCTTAGATGAGGATAGCAGCAACCCGCAGGCTGAAGCCACCCAGAACCTGGGAGATTCCCGCTACGATAGCTTCAAGCGCTGTATCCTAGAATTGATCCACGCCTGCCAGTGCCGAGATGTTAGTTGCTCTTTTTCTGGCTGCCAGAAGATGAAACGGGTTGTGTTGCACACAAGGCGATGCCAACGGAAAGCCAGTGGAAGCTGCCCCATCTGCAAAGACCTCATTGCTGTCTGCTGCCACCATGCCAAGCACTGCCAACAGAACATCTGCTCTGTGCCATTCTGTGGCAAAATCAAGGAAAAGCTCCAGCAGGAGCAACAAGAGATGCAGGATCAAATGCAAGAGGTGCAAGAAGGGAGCATGGATCAGATCGACCAGCTCCCTCAGGTCTTGTAAGCAGAAGCAGGAGTAAGTCAACAGGCCTAGCTGGAGTGACTCCTTTATCAGCAGATGGGGTCTCCTGCTCAGCCACACCCCATGATCCTCCCAACAGTACATGCCCGTAAATCAGGCTCAGTCCCCCATACCTTCAAGGTAAACAGATCCCTCCTCTTCGCTTCAGTGAAAAGCGTTCTTCACAGCCTGTCACTTCTTCATGGCTGCAGTCTCTGCATCTCCCCACTCCAGCCCTTCCCCAAGGATGCAACCTCAGCCTTCTCCACATCGCGTTTCCCCACACACCAGTCCTCCACATGCAGATGTTAAGCTTACCCTGGTTCCCTTAATTCCACAGCTCTTGTAACACTCACACGAGGGCAATTTCTTCAATAAGCATCTCTCTCACCCAACTTCCCCCCTCGCCTTAAGCAGCTCTCTCCACCCTAGGAAGGTTCTGAGAAATGATTCTGAGACAAGGGCATCATGAAGGTTGGGAAAGGAAGACAGTCTGTTACTAAGGCAACAAAACCCCAATATGCTAATCTGAGCATGTCCAGGACTAGGCAACCCCATGCCAGCAAGTAACCCCTATATCTAATGCTCTCTCCCTCAGCTTGGTGTTGACTCCCTTTGCTGGTCTCAACCCACTTCCACCCAGGCGCCTTTAAAATAAACTTTCTTTTGGAACACTCCAGCCTCATGTTTTCAGTTTGTCCTGCTGTTTCTGCCTTTCATTCTGCTGCAGAAACCTGGTAGGTGTGTGTGCCAGAGACAGATCTAGAATCTATCCCCATCCTGGGAGGGGTGAGGGTTGCTGACCGGGGATCAATGGGTAGCAGTGAGCAGCGTTAGCTCTTCCCCGGCTAACCCAGAGATCCTGCCTTCCTTGCCCATGGAGTTGAGGAACTAGTTCCCCCTGACTCTCTGGACGTGCCTCCTGAACCCCCTAAAAGGAAACTCTTTCCCTGTGGGGAGACAAATTCAAAACTGGACACCAGGATTAACTACCGCCCATTTGTTTCACCTTGCCACCTCCACACTGGGCAACCATCAAGTTTGAGTGAGTGAATCTAGTGGTTCTATAAGTGGGAACTTTCCAACCCCCCCTGCAGCTCTCATTTCACCATCCAGGATGGTCCATTTAAAAACTCCCTCGTTGGTCAGAAGGGGTTTCCAGGCATTGGCCTCTGGCTGGACTGCCCTATGGGTATGCCTGGAAACCAGCCAGCCTCCAGTTCCAGTGGGCCTAAGGCAGGAGGGACGTCTCCCTTGTCTGAAAGCTCATTGCACCATCCAGGACGGTCCGTTCCCTGCTTATAGACTGCTAGACACTCACACACCAAATTATGGGGAACTCTTAACTCACCATCCCTGAGACAACCCCTTTGGGTTGCCTCAAAAAAAACCCCCAAAACAACAAATTCCTTATAAGCTTGGTCTTTTATCAGATCTCAGGCTGTCCGTGAAAAGAGAAGTGGTCCGTCCCAAGTCCCCTGTGTCCAAGCCTTTTTGCACTGAGGTCACAACTTTGTAATTCTTGCTCTCCCTCTCCAACATTCCTTCCTCTTTTGATCCTGCAGACCACAGGCTCTCACATCCACCTCCTTCTTCAGCTCCCTCTGCTCCTCAACCTCCTGATGCCCAGGACACATCCTTGTAGAAACCGGAGCCCCCTCCCTATTCAGTGTTGCCACACTCTGGGGAAGTCTTTGGCCCTGATTTCTCCCCTACCTTGGCTGGCCCTTATTAGAATGCCCTCTATGGTAGGTAGCTGCGGGCGAGGGCACTGCCTGAGTCCACGTTCCACATTTCTTAACTGAACTATCGCAGAGATATACCACCCGAGACCCTTCTGGAAGAGCAACTACTCCTTCACACAAATTTCATTTCCCAGTCTGCACCCAACTTTCCGCACAAGCTGTAGAAGCTGGAAAACATCCCTGAAACTTCCCAAGGAGACCTTTTAAACCTGGCCTTCAAGGTCTTTAACAATAGGGACAAAGAAGCCCCAAATTACAAACTAGCTCCCTTTCAAATGCTCGCCTCTGCCATCAAGGGCCCGCACACCCTATCCCGGAGCACAAAGGATGATACAAAAAGAAATTATAAGCCAATTATACCCCTCCAGGTGCTTGCTGTAAGTGAGACAATGAAGGTCACTGGGCTAGCAAGTGTCCTCATCCAGTCCAGTCCCCAGAGCATAGCCCCCGGTACAGTGGGCCCCATTGGAAGTGGCGCTGTGACCGGACCTCTCTAGGTAAGACTCTATCCCATCCCAGGCTGCCTGGCCCCTCCTTTCTGGAGCTGATAGGCCTGGTCTCTGAAGCTGAGGGTGCCAGGGTCAGATGGCCACGTCTTGTGAGCCTTGGACAAAGCTTGATGGTAGCAGATAGGCCAGTTTCTTTCCTTATAAATACCAGGGCAATTTATTTTGCCTTACCGGGGTACAAGGTCCCTGCGACAGTCTACCATCTCTGTTGTAGGGCTTGATGGCCAAATTTCCCAGTGCATTTCAAACACATTCCCACCATATATGCTAGGATCCCTTGCTTTCACACATGCTTTTTACTTCTCCCCTCCTGTCCCATCCTCCCATCCTGTACTGGGCCAATATATTCTCTCAAAATTAAATATCTCCCTTACTTTCCATAACCTCCATAACCCTCTTTACCCCTGCCCCTGAACCAGCTCAGTTTTTCCTCCTACTTCTCCTACGATGCTCAACGAAAAAATAATCTCACTTCCCCTTTCTAGACAGTAAAACTCAGCGTAAAGAAAAGAAAAAGGAACACTTTTAAAATTCAAGTGGCCACGTAGCATCCCACCCTCCCCCTCTTTTCAGTCATCTTGAAAGGCTGCCAAGGACAAGTAATGAAAACAGCTCCCTAAGATGCGACTACCCACCATAAACTGCTCTTAGCTAGAAATGTTCATGCAGAGGGCAAAGCATTTACTAAGCGGTTTTATAGACTACAGTTAGGAATATATCATATATTATTTTATTCTGCTTCTCCAAAACCTCAGGTAGTCACAATCTATTATTCCCTTATTTCTATTCCAGATCCATGATGTTTTTCTCATTTTGTCTGAGTTTTATTTGCTCTACAACCTTCATAAATTCCTGGTCCCCTTTGTTCCCTCTCCATCCATGGGGCAGTAACATCCCATTTCTCACCACAACAATTCTTAGTCACCAAACCTTTCTGCCTTAAACTCCAGCCATCAGATATGCCATCATCAGCTAATCCCCTCCAATTCTCCATATTTAATGGGAAGTCCTTGCTAATCTCACACATATACTTGGGCTACAACCATATTGGCCTAGTCCAGAATCCCCTAATATGGGACACAATTCAGCAATCCCAGTTACTGTAACACCTGCTAATATTAATTAGCATCTCTGTCTGACCCATTTTACACTCTGACACACAGGAGAGGTCCCAGCTTACTTCAACTGCAGTCATACTCTACATACATTCAATCTACACACTAGTGGTTTTAAAATTCAGTGTTGGCTTGGCTGGAACACTACGTGCTGGGACGCTTCCAGCCATTTCTATACCAACTTTACCTGTAATGACAGTCTTAATATAGTCTTCTTTTTCTCTAACCCCAACATTATATAGCATAATAAAACTAATCTTCCCCCAGGGGTCTGCTTTAAGTGCATACAGGAGACACACTGGACCTGCTCCTGTCCCAATCCCAGGCCACCAGCAGACCCTGCCCTCTCTATAATTGTACAGGCAATTTGAATTCAAACCTCCCACAAGCCCCTCAAAGCAGGAGAGCCATCCCTTCTTGTCAGGCCTCTCCCTGGCACTGGTCTGGATGCAATAGCGCTTTTTAGCATCCTAGGGGAAGGGAGAAGACTAACAGGTTCCAGTCTCACCATAGGCCTCCACTTCCAGTATCTGAGTGGCTAATCCTCGGGTAACTCTACAGGTCCCTAGCAAGGCTATTTCTTTCTTATTAGATATGAGGGATACTCTTTAAATTTTCAGCACTGCTGTTTCTTTTCTCTCAATTGTTGGGGTCCACAGTATCCCCTTCAACACACTGATTACCTCTTCTTTACTGTTTTCTAGCAGATTACCCCATTACCCCCTCCTCCCTCATTATTCCCAGCTGACCAACCCCTATCCTAGGACAAGGTAAGAGAGCAAAAACCTCACTTTTAGACAATCACCAACATTTCTTTACCCCTCCATCTTTCTGACGTACTGTCTCACAAAACTACACAAACTCTCCCTCCCTCCTGAATTCAAGCCTTTCCTGCCACCAAACTATCAAGGCCAAATTCCTCCCCTTAGAAGTCACATACCAACAAACTGAATTAATAGCTCTCTATATCCTTCAATCGATTCATAATTCTTTTCATATAGGATAATAACCTCCCCTACAATTTTTGAAACCTCTTATCACCCATCCTAATCTTATCACTACCCTCCAACGTATAACCTAAGTTTGCTTTATCTTGTTTGGTCTCTCCACAGGGAAATATCGAGCCAGGTGCCAGGGCAAGACTGGCAAAAAGCTTTCACCCACATGCCCCAGACGCTCATTCAACGCATAATTTTTCAATTTGCCCTTCCAACATCATTACAGTCTGATAAGGGACTGGCATTCATATCTCAAATACCACAACAGACAGCATCCACTCTCAACATACAGTGACATCTCCATCCACCCTATAGGCCTCAGTTATCAAAAAGGTTGAAAAAAACAATTCTATTCTCTAAATACATTTAACAAAACGAGCATAAAAACTAAAAAATCTTGGACCTCTTTCCTTCCTATAGCTCTAATGAGAATTTCGGGCAAGCCCAAGGGTCCCTACATCCCTTAGTCTTTTTAAACTCGTGTAGGAAGGCCTTTCCTGCTGGGAAAATTTCCTCCCAAAGAAACCCCTTAAGGGGACTATCTCCCAACTCTAAACCTTGTCAGACAACTTCTGAGGTAACATGCAGGTCAGGTCTGGCTACAACCACACACCAGAAATGCTCCCAGCTCCCTTCCTACCAGGGGATGGGTCCTACTGAAAGGCAATTCTTCCCACCCCCCACCCCCTTACTGCCGAAATGGCAGGACCCATACCAGGTACTACTCACCACCCCCACAGCTGCAAAACTGAAGGGACTGCCCAACTGGGCTCACCTTTCTAAGCTAAAATGCATCCATCCCAAAGAAACCCAGGTCACAGGGAAGAGCTCTGTCTCATAAGCCCTGAAGTGACCTCATCAGACCCACATTCCAGAAAAGCCAGCAGGTGAGTAACACCCCTTGTGACTGTCCCCTTTCTGCTCCTTTATCTGACCTCAAACTCAAAACTCCTCCCCCACTGCCTCAAAATATCCTCTCTGTTCTTTCTGTTCTTTCCACTGCACTTCTCCCATTAAGGGTTCAGAGCCTCACATTCCTCTGGGACTCCTACCTAATGGGGGATTTAGATTTTCCTTGGGATGCAATTTCCCAACTCCTACACCCCAATTGTCTAGTCACTTTTCCATTTGCAGACTCCAATTAGGAGTAACCACCCTTATTCCTTTCCCCCTCCTCAGGAGTCTGAACAGTGTAAATTCTGACACCACTCTAAAGTCCTTTCTAACTCCTTTATATTTAGAACAAACTTTTAATCTCACATACTCCCTCATAAACAAAACACATTCTACTTTAACTCAGGGTTGCTGGCTGTCTCTCCCCGTTGTCCTCTGCCTACACTGCAGTTCCAGTAGCTCTTGCTCAATGGGACACCATTAAAACAACCAGAGCCCACACAGAACAAAAGGGTACTAGTTTTTCTGAAGCGGCAAGCTCCCTTCTTGATACCTATATAGCTGCCCAAGCTTACCAAGCCTCACTGCTTTTCCAGACTTACGCCAACAGTTTAAAAACACTCACTCCTTACCATCCCCCTATAAAAGGCCCTGTTGCTCTACACACTCTCCTACTAAGTCAAGGCCCCCTGTGTCTCACCAGAACCTGACGTAACAGTTTAGTTGGCCATTTGCCAAACAGAACATGCAGCTTTACTATTACTCTGCAACTTCCCACCACACACTGGTCTCAACGGATAGACTACCAGGTATCTCCTGAGGCAATTGGCCACTTCCTCCAACCAGTCCGGTTTCCCTGCTTTACTACTTTACAAGCCCCTTCTTGTAACTGGTCTTATCCCCCCCCCCTCTCTTTTCTCCTGGATCACCTCCCACCCTGATGTTCCCCCTCGTTTTCACTGCATCTGATGGCAATGACCCATCTCTCTCCTCTTATTGGAGCAGCAATAGCATCTACATCAGTCTGGACAGCAGAACCCCGAGGAAAGAGCACACCTCCCTATCCTCTTTCTCACCTCTTCTGAAGTCATCTCTCTCCCTTCCTGACACAACAGGGAATATTCTTCCTCTGCGGTGAGGATGTCTGAAATGGCAGCTAAGATAAGAGAACACCAGTCCAATGTCTGGGACACTTGGTGAAACAAAATCAATTGGTATGCATGGCTACTCCCTTTCATAGGTGCCATGTTTCTCCTCACATTTGCTCTAATTATCGAGCCATGTCTTGTACATCTCCTTCCTTCTCTTCCCCAGGACCGCCAAAGGGCATTTGCAGACCAGTCCGTGAGAGAGATTATGTTGCTTCAAGACACCACCCTGTACTAGGCTCTGGTCCAGACCTCAGAAAAATCACTATCAACAACCAGATGACTTTTCATCTATCTTGATTTCCATAAACTTCATTGACCCTAACCAGAAGGAAGCAGCTATGGAAGGTGAGACCTTCAGCCCTCTCCCATAAACAACAAATGGCTGGAATGTTCGGCTTAGGCTGGCTTTTTAGATTTCACAGCCAGTGTAAAACTCAAATTCCCCTCACCCAACTTCTCACTAGGGCAACTTTTTCAGTAAGCGTATCCCGAGTTCAAACTTCCCTGCCCCACTCACCCTTCCCCCCACTCCCCTCCCTGGAAAGGTTCTGAGAAATGTTTTTGAGATAAGGACATCACGAGGGGCCTAAAGATTGGGAACAGGAAACAGTCTTAACCAAGGCAACAAAACCTAATATGCTAACCTAGACATGTCCAGGTCTAGGCAACTCTGTGCTAGCAAGTAACCCCTGTACCTAATGTTCTCTTCCTCAGATGTGAATTCAAACCTCTCATACTAGCGACATGTAGTAGCATGTTGGAAGCAAAAGAATTATTTTCTTTTTCTGTTTGTACTAAAATAATGTCTTTGTTTATTTCTTTAATGAGAGTTTTGCTTATTTTTTTCCAATTTGGATCCCTTTTATTTCTTCTTCTTCTCTGATTGCTGTGGCTAGGACTTCCAGTACCATGTTGAATAAGAGTGGTGAAAGGGGACACCCCTGTCTTGTTTCTGATCTTAAGGGGATCACATTTAACTTTTGCCTATTGAATACGATGTTTGCTGTCAATTGTCATATATGTCCTGTATTATGTTGAGGTATGTTCCCTGTATTCCCACTTTGCTGAGAGTCTTGATCATAAATGGGTGCTGGATTTTATTGAATGCTTTTTCTGCATCTATTGGTATTATCATGTGATATTTATTCTATTTATTTATTTATTTATTTATTTTACACATGGACATAGAGAGAGTCAGACAGAGGGATAGATAGGGACAGACAGACAGGAACTGAGAGAGTGAGAAGAATAAATTATTAGTTTTTTGTTGCCGTTTGACACCATAGTTGTTCATTGATTGCTTTCTCATATGTGCCTTGACAGCAGGCCTTCAGCAGACTGAGCAACCCCTTGCTGGAGCCAGTGACCTTGGGTCCAAGCTGGCGAGTTTTTGCTCAAGCCAGATGGGCCCACACTCAAGCTGGCAAGATCAGGGTCTCAAACCTGGGTCTTCCGCATCCCAGTCCGATGCTCTATCCACTGCGCCACCACCTAGTCAGGCTTGATATTTATTCTTCATTTTGTTTATTGGATGAATCACATTTATTGATTTGCAAATATTGTACTAGCCTTACCTCCCTGGAATAAATCCCACTTGATCATAATGTATGATCTTTTTAATGTATTGCTGATCGGTTTGCTGAAGATTTTGTTGAGAGTTTTATCATTGGTGTTCATCAGGAATATTAGCCTATAGTATTCTTTCTTTGTAGTATCTTTCCTTGGTTTTGAAATGAGGATAATGCTTCTCCCATAAAATGAGCTTGCAAGTCTTCCCTCCTCTTGAGTTTTTTGGAATAGATTGAGGATAGTTATCTGTCCTTCTTTGAATGTTTGGTAAAATTCACCTGTAAAGCCATCTGGTCCAGGAATTTGGTTTGCTGGGATTTTTTTGATAACTGTTTCAATTTCATTTGTTGTAATTGGTCTGTTTAGGTTTCCTGGTTCTTCCAGATTGAGTTTTGGAAGATTGCATGCTTCCATGACTTTATCCATTTTACCTAGGTTGTCCAATTTTTAGGAAAAGAAAATCTTTATAGTATTTTCTTACAATCCTTTGTATTTTTGTGATGTCAGTCATTACTTCTCCACTTGCATTTCTGTATTTATTTATTTGTGTCCTTTCTCTTTTTTTCTTGATGAGATTAATTAAAGGAACATCAATCTTGCTTACCTTTTCAAAGAGCCAGCTCTTGGTTTCATGATCTTTTGTATTGTTTTATTAGCTTCTATGTCATTTCTTTCTGCTCTGATCTTTATTATTTCTTCCCTTCTACTTCCTGTGGGCTTTATTTGTTGTTCTTTTTCTAGTTCTTTTAGGTGCAGGGTTAGGTTGTTTACTTGAGGTGTTATTTGTTTGTTTGTTTTTTTGCCTCTGAAGGCATGCCTGTAATTCTGTGAACTTCTCTCTCAGGACTGCTTTTGCTGTGCCCCATAGATTTGGGGTTGTTGTATGTTCGTTTCCATTTGTTTCCAGGAAACTTTTGATTTCTTCTTGATCTCATTGTTAACCCATTCATTATTTAATATCATGCTATTTAGCCTCCAAGTGTTTGAATGTTTTTTTGCTTTTGTATTGTATGGATTCTGGTTTCATACCATTGTGATCAGAGAAGATGCTTGATATGATTCAATCTTCTTAAATTTATTGATACTTGTTTTGAGTCCTAACATGTGGTCTACTCTAGATAATATACCACAAGCACTTTTTTAAAAATAGAAATCATTGAATTTAATTTTATGTAAAGATAGCAGAAAAACAATTCAATAAAATTGCAAATTCCAAATAACAATATTTTAATATTGGCAATATTAATTACAAAAATATTACTTTATAGTCAATAAAAGGTTTTGGAAAAATTTTAAAGAATTTGAGTGGTTTTTCAAAAACAAAAGAACAGGTGTTTTAGTCTTAAATAATTCAGACAGCAGCCCAGATCTGACAGATGAGGGCATTAGCTATGTCTCATCTCACTATCCCTATGTCCTCACTTGTGTTTTGTTTTTTTCTCAAGTTATTTATATTAAACCTGTAATATGCTATTTTGTTCCTCAATTTTCTTAAGTCTCAAAGTCCTATTTCTCTCATGTTCCTTTTTTATACCACAAGCACTTTAAAGGAATGTATATTCTGCTGCTTTGAAATGAAAGATTCTAAGAACATCAATTAAATCCAGTTGATCTAGTGCAGGGGCTGGGAACCTTTTTGGCTGAGATAGCATGAACACCACATATTTTAAAATGTAATTCCGTGAGGGCCATACAATATGTTTAACACTAAATACAAGTAAATGTGTGCATTTTATGTAAGACCAACACTTTTAAAGTGCAATATATCTTTGAATTCTTTTTAATAATGTTGTTATGCTGTTGCTAACCAATGATGAATAAAGTACTTCTTACCATTAATGCGACTTCTGGTGCTGCATGGTTTTGCTGATGGCTTTGTAGTCTGGTTGATACGTGGTATGTGAAGCCTGCTAGCAGCTGAAGTTAAGCTTCATGCAGGCATTGAGACTTACATCCGTTACACATGATTATAGGTTGGTCTTAATGTTCTTTAGATGTGAGAAAGACTGCTCACATGCATACGTAGAGCCAAACATTGTCAGTACAGAAATACTCATATGCTGCAGTGTGTGGTGTGTGATGGGAAGTGCATTCCGAGTTTTGACAATCAGCTGGTCCATGGGTTGAAGTTTTTTCATTTCTCCTCACTTGTGTTTGCTCGCCAACTCTGCTTGCTGTCATGCAAGTCTTTCCAAATCTTCATTCAGTGACTTCAACTTATTCACCCACATGTCTGAGGCCTTCAGGTCAGCAGCTTGTAGCTCAAAATCTCTGACAGAGACACCGGGGATGTAACTCAGGTCTGCGCTGTCCACTGCACACTTGTGTGGATGGGTGATAAATTTAAAAAAACGAGTGCAATAATGAAATTCTCTAAAGCACGCTTTGAATGACAGCAGGAGATTGGATGTGAAGCCTGCTAGCAGCTGAAGATCAAGATGTCGAGCAGGGTCACTTGCTGTGCATGCATCTTTAAAGTGTCACAGTTTTTCTAAGTGTAGTAAATGACCGGTTTCAATGTCAGCAGTGAAGAGGTCCAGCTTGTTTTCAAATGCAAACACTGCTTGTTGAAGGGATTAGACTGTATTTCCAATGCCTTGCATTTTCACATTGAGCTGGTTCAGATGTTCATTCATGTCCACGAGATAGTAGAACTTCAGGAGCCACTCAGTGTTAGCTAACTCAGGATGCTCGATGTTTTTCATTTCAAGAAAAGTCCAGATTTTGCTCAGACCAGCCACGAAACGGTTGAGCACCTTCCCTCTTGACAACCAACGCACATTGCTGTACAGAAGCAGACCAGGATAATTATTCCCAACTTCATCCAGCAGTGTTTTAAACTGGCGATCATTAAAAGCTTGGGCAACAATAAAGTTAACCACCGACATCACCTCACCATACTGCTCGCCACACATCTGAGCACAAAGCACCTCCTGGTGTAGGATGCAGTGAAAACTTAGGATGGGTCTCTTTTCATGTTCACAAAGAAGTGCTACAAATCCTCTGTTTTTCCCCACCATGCACGGAGCACCATCAGTACACACCGAAATAAGTTTATCCATCAGTAGATTCTTTTCTTTAGTGAACTCAGTGAAAGACTTGAATAAATGCTCCCCTCTTGTTGTCTCTTTCATAGGCAAAACGGCAAGACTTTCCTCATGTAGTGCGTCACCGACAGCATACCTTGCAATCACGCTGAACTGGGATAAATGGCTTACGTCTGTTGACTCATCCAAAGCGAGAGAAAAGAATGGTGCTGCATTTATGTCCTTCACTTGTGTTGCCTCAATTTGATTTGCCATCATGATGATATGATCATGAACAGTTCTTGCTGACAGAGGCATGTCTTTTATTCGTTTGATTATCTTGTCTTTATTTGAAAAGTCGTCAAAAAGTTCATTGGCAACATCAAGCATGAATGTTTTGGCATACTCCTCATCTGTGAATGGCTTTCCGTTTCTCACAATTGCTGAAGCACCAGAAAAGCTAGCCGAATTCCAGTCACCTTGTTGGGTCCCAACATGGAGTTGCTGCTGACTAGTTTACACTCTGCACCGTAGCTCTTGACATGCTTTCTTCCTGCTGTCCCCCACTGGATATTTCGATGCAAATGTAGTACGGCGTGTGTCGAAGTGCCACTTTATATTTGACTGTTTCATCAATGCAATTTTATCATTGCATATTAGACACACTGCAGAACCTGCTCTTTTCACAAAGGCTAATAATTCCTCTGTCCATTCCTGCTGAAAAGCACAATACTCCTCATCTTTTATTTCTTTTAGCCATCTTCTTCGTCAAAACGGTTTCTGCAATTAGCTAGCTGACTACTTTTTTATTTTTTTTACAGAGACAGAGAGAGAGTCAGAGAGAGGGATAGATAGGGACAGACAGACAGAAACAGAGAGAGGTGAGAAGCATCAATCATTAGTTTTTCATTGCCGTCGCAACACCCTAGTTGTTCATTGATTGCTCTCTCACATGTGCCTTGACCGCGGGCCTTCAGCAGACCGAGCACCCCCTTGCTGGAGCCTGCGACCTTGGGTCCAAGCTGGTGAGGTTTTTGCTCAAGCCATATGGGCCCGCGCTCAAGCTGGTGAGCTTGGGGTCTC
Source organism: Rhynchonycteris naso (assembly GCA_037038555.1). Classification (NCBI taxonomy): domain Eukaryota; kingdom Metazoa; phylum Chordata; class Mammalia; order Chiroptera; family Emballonuridae; genus Rhynchonycteris; species Rhynchonycteris naso. The sequence continues at coordinate 246,863,004 of CM072997.1, read as the reverse complement.
GAACCTGGGTCTTCCGCATCCCAGTCCGACGCTCTATCCACTGCGCCACCGCCTGGTCAGGCATGACTACTTGATTAAAAGGAGGGAAGTTTACTTCTTGACCTCACAATGACCTGTGTACTTTACGCATTATCCAATAAAAGTTTGGTGTTGTCGCGGAGGACAGCTGTGATTGGCTCCAGCCACCTGCAACCATGAACATGAGCGGTAGAAAATGAATGGATTGTAATACATGAGAATGTTTTATATTTTTAGCGTTATTATTTTTTTATTAAAGATTTGTCTGCGAGCCAGATGCAGCCATCAAAAGAGCCAGATCTGGCTCACGAGTCATAGGTTCCCGACCCCTGATCTAGTGTGTCATTTAAGGCCACTGTTTCTTTGTTGGTTTCCTGTCCTGAGGATGTATCCATTGAAGTTGGTGGGGTATTAAAAATCCCCTCTTATTGTAGTATTGCTGTTGATCTTGCCCTTTATGACCATCAAAATTTACTTTATATATTTAGGTGCTCTATATTAGGTGCATAAATATTTACAGTGGTTATATCCTCCTGTTGGATTGTTCCATTTATCATTATGTAATGACCTTCTTTGTCCCCTACTATAGCTTTTCTTTTAAAAGCTATTTTGTCAGATATAAGTATTGCTACCCAGGCCTTTTTTTTTTCCATTTCCATGTGCATGAAATAATTTTCTCCATCCCTTTACTTTCAGTCTATGTGTCTCTTTTGTTCTGAGGTGGGTTTCTTGTACACAGCATATATACAGGTCCCATATTCTTATCCATGCAGCTACCCTACGTCTTTTGATTGGATCATTTAATCCACCTACATTTAAGGATATTATTGCAATGTACATACTTATTGCCATTTTATCCTTTAAACTTATTATCCTCTTTCTCTTGATTTCTTTTATCCTTCATTCTTTTTATAGCAGTCTCCTTAACATTTCTTGCAGTACTGGTTTGGTTGTAATGAATTCCTTGACTCTTTTCTTCTGTCTGGGAAGCTGTTTATTTCTCCTTCTATTTTAAATGATAGTCTTGCTGGATAAAGTAGTCTTGGTTGTAGGTTCTTGTTCTGCATCACTTTGAATATTTCTTGCCAATCCTTTCTGGCCTTCAGGGTTTCTGTTGAGAAGTCAGATATCTTATGGGGGCTCCTTTGTAGATAATTAACTGCTTTTCTCTTGCAACTTTTAGCATTCTTTCTTTGTCTCTTACTTTTGACATTTTAGTGATGATGTGCCTTGGCACAGGCTTTCTTGAGTTCATCTTTAATGGGACTCTGTGCTTTTTGTACCTGTGTGATGTTTTCCTTCGTCAATTTAGGGAAATTTCCAGCTATGATTTCTCCAAACAGGTTCTCTATGCCTTGTTTGTTTTCTTCTCTTCAAGAAACCCTATGATCCTATGATGCAGATGTTGTTTCTCTTCGTGTTGTCACAGAGCTCTCTTAGAGTTTCCTAAGACTTTCTGAGCCTCTTTCCTTTTTCTTGTCCTCTAAATTGCTGATTTGACCTTCTGCTTCACCCAGCCTGCTTTTGATTCCTTATAGTGCAGGCTTCATTTCTGATATTGTATTTGTTATTTCTGACTGTTTCCTCTGAATGATTTCAATGTCTTCTTTTGATACTTGCTATCTCTTTGTTTAAGTTCTCATTGTGATCCTGCGTTGTTGCTCTAGGATCCCTGAGCACCCTAAAGTTCATTATTTTAGCCTCTGTGTCTGGTAATTTGTCACTTCCATTTCATTTATTTATTTTTCTTGGGATTTCTCTTGTTGATTTATTTGGGTCATACCTTTTAGTCTGCTCATTGTGTTTGTGTATTAGGTAGCGCTGTCTGATTTTGAAATTTGTTGTAGTGTCTTTATGAGGAAAATGAGCTCAGTGGTATAGGCCTCTAGGCCACCTGATATCCTGGCTCTAGCAATGCTTCTTGAGGGTAGTATTTATCTTTCTGTTATATGTTGAGGTCAGGTTTACAACCTTAGTGGGAGCTCCTACTTCAGAGGACCTCAATATGGGGAAAGTGTCCCCTTACTCCAGAGCCTAATTCCTCAGAGACTGCTCGATACTGCAATTCTAATTTTCCCCAGCAAAATAAGCAGTAGGTTCTGATTCGATAGGGCCATATTTCCCTTTGCTGAAGTTCTCCCAATTGGTGCGACCCCTGGTCTCAGGGAAGAAGACTAAGAAATTCCTGCCCTGAGGTTGACTGTGTTCTCCACCAGAAAGTGGCCAAGTCTCTTGACTGGACAAACAGTAGACATGCAGGGACCGACACTTGAAATGTTGGTGCTCCAACCCTTTCTCCCTTTCCCCTGTGGAACCTAGACCATCAGGGCAGGATATCCTGCACCCTGGATGGCTAGCTGGAGACTACCCTGTCCAATGTTATGAGCTTCTGTGCTGGTGCTAACCACAGAGAGCGGAACTCACCTCAGGTGAGCCAGATGTGAGGAGCCCTCCCTTAGAACACGCTGCCAACCAGGGTCCTTAGGTCCTGAACCAATGCACTCTGCAGCTGGCCTCTGAATGTGCTGACCCTGGGCCTCCCTGGTGGGAACCGGGCGCAGACCAGTGGGGGACACTTCACATGACAGGCCCTCAGCAACCGTCTTGGATCTCCAAGCAATCCAGTGGTTGTGGCTGCCTGTGCTGGGTCTAGGTGCTCACAGAAACAGCAAGCTGCACACCTAGGCTGGTGTTTACCCACACTGGGCCTGTGGAAAGTCTGCTTTAAAGACCAAGATTCCCTGAGCCCAGCTTCCTGAAGCCTCTATGTGCTGGTTGCTTATTGGACTCAGTCACTGAAAACACCTCTGGTAGAGTCTAGAGCAGTGGTTCTTAACCTGGGTTCTATCGAACCCTAGGGGTTCAATACGTCGGTCTCAGGGGTTCAGAGAAGCCTCTGCCGTGGAGGTAAAGACACACTTGTGTTAAGTAGTGATGACACGTCCCATTTGGTGATCACTTGCTGCAGAGGAGCACATTACATTGCTTGGCCAAGCAGTGCTACGGGGAATTTAGTGTGCACAGTAGTCAACAGCTGTCGTAGTTGTACATTGTGTGGTTTCTTTCTAAATATTTTAATCCATACTAAATATGTCGAGCAAAAAAAGAAAGTGGTAGGACAAATATGTACAACGTGGATTCACATGTATCACGGAACGGGATGGGAGTCAGCGTCCTATCTGCATGATATGCAATGCCAAGTTGAGCAACTCTAGTCTCACACTGGCAAAACTATATTTAGAAAACAAAATCATATTTTATTTATCACTAAAGAAGGGTTCGGTGAATGTGCATATGAAACTGGTGGGTTTGGTACCTCAAAAAAGGTTAAGAACCACTGGTCTAAAGCCTGTGGTAATTCAGGGATCAGGAAGAGTGATGGGTGTCCCTGGGCCCCAGCTGTCAGTCTGACCAGATTTATTTCCCAGACCTCAGTGGAGTGTGGCCCTCAGGAGCCCAGTGGGTGTGGCCTCTGAGACCCAGAGGTGTGGCCTGCCTGCAGTTCAGACAATTTCTACTGAGTCTCCGTGAGGAGGAAGCACCAGGCATAGACTCGTGAGTGGTGAGTGTGGGGTTAGGGGGTGGTAAATCTTCTGGCTCAATGCCAGAAAGCTGAGTCACTTTCCTATCTGGCGGCTCAGCTTGGGGCCAACTCCATAGAGTAAGGCGGCAGAGACTTCCTAGGGCGAGGCAGTGCCCCTCACCCAGGCTGATGCTGTGCAGAGGAGGGGACTGCTCCACCCAAGGAAAATGGCGCCTGTAGAGCTGGAGAGTGACTCAGCATAGGGGTTCCGGTGGCTATCCCTCACAGTGTTATTCCCTGGGACTCCAACTTCTGACTCTGCTCATACAATTCTAGTCCTCTCAGCCCTCTCTCCACCAGGCCCTGAAGCCCTGGAGCCTCGGGTAAGTGGCTTGAACGACATTTTCTGAACTGGCTGTTTAAGGAGAAGCCAGTGTCTCTGGGAGCTCCTTCTCTTTGTCACAGAAAGAAACCCCAGCTCCTTTCACCGCCAAATGCTGTGTGGGCGCCTCTTCTGGGCTCTGGGACTCTATGCTGGGTCTCTGGGCCTGGGGATGAGGACCCTTCCCTGTCAGGGCGACCCACCCCTCAGTGAGAGCCGCACTGGCCCTATGTCCTGCTTGTTCCAGGGTGCAGGACGGCCATTTTGGCATCTCTACCCTTCCTGCCAGTCTTGGTGTGGCTTCTTCCCTGATCCTTGATTTTAGACGCCTCTTAGTCCAAAATTGGTTTTTCAAGAAGATTGTTCTTAAATTAAGTTGTAATCCAATTTTGTTTTTGGAGGTGGCTGTTGGAACATCTGCCTACTCTGTTGCCATCTTGGAATCCAAAATATTTATTGTCATTTTATAAATGTAATAATTGATTGCCTATTCTTAACTTCCCATTGCAGGCACTAAGGGTAAAGTTTTAATTTTGATTTCCTGATTCATTTGGAGTTCTTTTCTATGTCTGTTATTTTCTAATTAGTTAAATTAAAAATTTAGAGGAATTCATTGAGCTTTTCATTTTGTTTTATATATAGTCTTTTAAAAAAGATTCATGTTGCCTTGGCTGGATAGATCATTTTGCAAAGTGTCATCTGGGAGTGCAGACTTTGCTGGTTTGATCCCTGGTCAGGGCACATACAGGAGTAGATCAATGTTCTTCTCTCTCTTTCTGTCTCTGTCTCTCTCTCTAAAATCAATCATTAAAAATGGTACATGTGAATATTTGAAAAAAAATGTATATTTTCATGATGTATTGCTGAAGTTGATATTTTTAGTTTTAATATTAAAGCCATATTAAAAAAAACTATTTCATCCATTCTCTTCTGTTTTGAACTTCAATAATGCTTTGAATTTGTTCCAATATCACCAAGCATATTTAATATTGTATTACTACATACAGAGAAGGGGCAGTACATCACTGCCAACGGTGTTGAAATTAAATGATGTAGTTTGAATAAAAAATACTATTTGCCTATTTTATCTGTCACAAATCTACAGTGCTATATTAATATCTTCTATTTCAGTGATGTTTGTGTCAAATGTCCTCTTTCTGTAAAAGACTTTTATTTATTAATTTTACAGAGATAGGAGACAGGGGCAGGGAGCTAGAAGCATAGTCTCTTCAATTTAGTTGTTCATTGCTTGTTGCTTGTCATATGTGTCTTGACTCAGAAAGTCCAGTCGTTTGAACCAGCAACCTCTGCGTTCCAGATCAATGCTTTATCCACTGTGCCACCAAAGGTCAGACTACAAATGTCCTTGTTATTGTAAGAACATTTATTTGATGTAACTTAGTCCCTGCTATTTCCTCCCCAGAGTAGTCACAGGGTAACTCCTGACTCGTGTTCTTCTGTAAATCCCTGCTTTATACCACTTAGCACATCTTACCTTCAATTTGCTTACACATTGCTGTGGTTTTTGATTATCCTGATTCATTTCTCTACATTGGCCTGATCCTGATAGATTTTGCCTCCATTTCTTATCGTTATCTTCTCTGGGTTGTTTTGAAGGATTTGGAGTTCTCTGTGAACCAGCCAGTGACACCCAGAGCCAGGACCACCTCGTCTATACCTGTGAGGAGAGCAAGGTCCATGTGGAGAGGCGCTGGCACCACCCTGTCTGGGAGGCTGACGATTTGTGCATCTCCTGCTATAACAGGAAACATTGTGAGCACAGAATGGAGAACACAAGTTTCGGCTTAGATGAGGATAGCAGCAACCCGCAGGCTGAAGCCACCCAGAACCTGGGAGATTCCCGCTACCATAGCTTCAAGCGCTGTATCCTAGAATTGATCCACGCCTGCCAGTGCCGAGATGTTAGTTGCTCTTTTTCTGGCTGCCAGAAGATGAAACGGGTTGTGTTGCACACAAGGCGATGCCAACGGAAAGCCAGTGGAAGCTGCCCCATCTGCAAAGACCTCATTGCCGTCTGCTGCCACCATGCCAAGCACTGCCAACAGAACATCTGCTCTGTGCCATTCTGTGGCAAAATCAAGGAAAAGCTCCAGCAGGAGCAACAAGAGATGCAGGATCAAATGCAAGAGGTGCAAGAAGGGAGCATGGATCAGATTGACCAGCTCCCTCAGGTCTTGTAAGCAGAAGCAGGAGTAAGTCAACAGGCCCAGCTGAAGTGACTCCTTTATCAGCAGATGGGGTCTCCTGCTCAGCCACACTCCATGATCCTCCCAACAGTACATGCCCGTAAATCAGGCTCAGTCCCCCATACCTTCGAAATCAACAGATCCCTCCTCTTCTCATCAGGGAGGAGCTTTCTTCACAGCCTGTCACTTCTTCATGGCTGCAATCTCTGCATCTCCCCACTCCAGCCCTTCCCCAAGGATGCAACCTCAGCCTTCTCCACACCACGTTTCCCCACACACCAGTCCTCCACATGCAGGTGTTAAGCTTACCCTGGTTCCCTTAATTCCACAGCTCTCGTAAAACTCACACTAGGGCAACTTCTTCAATAAGCATCTCTCTCACCCAACTTCCCCCCTCGCCTTAGCAACTCTTTCCACCCTAGGAAGGTTCTGAGAATTGATTGAGACAAGGGCATCATGAAGGATCTGAAGGTTGGGAAAGGAAGACAGTCTGTTACTAAGGCAACAAAACCCCAATATGCTAATCTGAGCATGTCCAGGACTAGGCAACCCCGTGCCAGCAAGTAACCCCTATATCTAATGCTCTCTCCCTCAGCTTGGTGTTGACCCCCTTTGCTGGTCTCAACCCACTTCCACCCAGGCGCCTTTAAAATAAACTTTCTTTTGGAACACTCCAGCCTCATGTTTTCAGTTTGTCCTGCTGTTTCTGCCTTTCATTCTGCTGCAGAAACCTGGTAGGTGTGTGTGCCAGAGACAGATCTAGAATCTATCCCAATCCTGGGTGAGGGTTGCTGACCAGGGATCAATGGGTAGCAGTGAGCAGCGTTAGCTCTTCCCCGGCTAACCCAGAGATCCTGCCTTCCTTGCCCATGGAGTTGAGGAACTAGTTCCCCCTGACTCTGGACGTGCCTCCTGAACCCCCTAAAAGGAAACTCTTTCCCTGTGGGGAGACAAATTCAAAACTGGACACCAGGATTAACTACCGCCCATTTGTTTCACCTTGCCACCTCCACACTGGGCAACCATCAAGTTTGAGTGAATGAATCTAGTGGTTCTATAAGTGGGAATTTTCCAACCCCCCCCCCCTGCAGCTCTCATTTCTCTGTCCGGGATGGTCCATTTAAAAACTCCAACGTTGGTCAGAAGGGGTTTCCAGGCATTATCAGGCATTGGCCTCTGGCTGGACTGCCCTATGGGTATGCCTGGAAACCAGCCAGCCTCCAGTTCCAGTGGGTCTAAGGCAGCAGGGACGTCTCCCTTCTCTGAAAGCTCATTGCACCATCCAGGACGGTCCGTTCCCTCCTTATAGACTGGTGAACACTCACACACCAAATTATGGGGAACTCTTAACTCCCCATCCCCAAGACAACCCCTTTGTGTTTCCTCAAAAAAAACCCAAAACAACAAATTCCTTATAAGCTTGGTCTTTTACCAGATCTCAGGCTGTCCATGAAACGAGAAGTGGTCCGTCCCAAGTCCCCTGTGTCCAGGCCTTTTTGCACTGTTACAACTTTGTAATTCTTGCTCTCCCTCTCCAACATTCCTTCCTCCGTTGATCCTGCAGACCACAGGCTCTGACATCCACCTCCATCTTCAACTCCTCAACCTCCTGATGCCCAGTACGCATCCTCATAGCAACCGGAGCCCACTCCCTATCCATTGTGGCCACACTCTGGGGAAGTCTTTGGCCCTGATTTCTCCCCAACCTTGGCTGGCCCTTATTAGAATTCCCTCTATGGTAGGTAGCTGCGGGCGAGGGTACTGCCTGAGTCCATGTCCCATATTTCTTAACTTAGCTATCATAGAGATATACGACCCGAGACCCTTCTAGCACAGAAGGGCAACTATCCTTCACACAAATTTCATTTCCCAGTCTGCACCCAACTTTCTGCACAAGCTTTAGAAGCTGGAAAACATCCCTGAAACTCCCCAAGGAGACCTTTTAAACCTGGCATTCAAGGTCTTTAACAATAGGGACAAAGAAGCCCCAAATTACAAACTAGCTCCCTTTCAAATGTCCGCCTCTGCCATCAAGGGCCCGCACACCCAATCCCGGAGCACTAAGGATGATCCAAAAAGAAATTATCCAATTATACCCCTCCAGGTGCTTGCTGTAAGTGAGACAATGAAGGTCACTGGGCTAGCAAGTGTCCTCATCCAGGCCAGTCCCCAGAGCATAGCCCCCGGTACAGTGGGCCCCATTGGAAGTGGCGCTGTGACCGGACTTCTCTAGGTAAGATTCTATCCCATCCCAGGCTGCCTGGCCCCTCCTTTCTGGAGCTAATAGGCCTGGTCTCTGAAGCTGAGGGTGCCGGGGTCAGATGGCCACGTCTTGTGAGCCTTGGACAAAGCTTGATGGTGGCAGATAAGCCAGTTTCTTTCCTTATAAATACCAGGGCAATTTATTTTGCCTTACCGGGGTACAAGGTCCCTGCGACAGTCTACCATCTCTGTTGTGGGGCTTGATGGCCAAATTTCCCAGTGCATTTCAAACACATTCCCACCATATATGCTAGGATCCCTTGCTTTCACACATGCTTTTTACTTCTCCCCTCCTGTCCCATCCTCCCATCCTGTTACCGGGCCAAGATATTCTCTCAAAATTAAATATCTCCCTTTCTATAACCTCCATAACCCTCTTTACCCCTGCCCCTTATTCAGCTCAGTTTTTCCTCCTACTTCTCCTACGATGCTCAATGAAAAAACACCTCACTTCCTCTTTCTAGACAGTAAAACTCAGTGTAAAGAAAAGAAAAAGGAACACTTTTAAAATTCAAGTGACCACGTAGCATCCCACCCTCTCCCTCTTTTCAGTCATCTTGAAAGGCTGCCAAGGACAAGTAATGAAAACAGCTCCCTAAGATGCGACTACCCACCATAAACTGCTCTTAGCTAGAAATGTTCATGCAGAGGGAAAAGCATTTACTAAGCGGTTTTATAGACTACAGTTAGGAATATATCATATATTATTTTATTCTGCTTCTCCAAAACCTCAGGTAGTCACAATCTATTCTTTCCTTATTTCTATTCCAGATCCATGATGCTTTTCTCACTTTGTCTAAGTTTTATTTGTTCTATAACCTTCATAAATTCCTGGTCCACTTTGTTCCCTCTCCATCCATGGGGGAGTAACATCCCATTTCTCACCACAACAATTCTTAGTCGCCAAACCTTCCCTGCTTTAAACTCCAGCCATCAGATATGCCATCATCAGCCAATCCTCTCCAATTCTCCATATTTAATGGGAAGTCCCTGCTAATCTCACACATATACTTGGGCTACAACCATATTGGCCTAGTCCAGAATCCCCTAATATGGGACACAATTCAGCAATCCCAGTTACTGTAACACCTGCTAATATTAATTAGCATCTCTGTCTGACCCATTTTACACTCTGACACACAAGAGAGGTCCCAGCTTACTTCAACTGCAGTCATACTCTACATACATTCAATCTACACACTAGTGGTTTTAAAATTCAGTGTTGGCTTGGCTGGAACACTACCTGCTGGGACGCTTCCAGCCATTTCTATACCAACTTTACCTGTAATGACAGTCTTAATATAGTCTTCTTTTTCTCTAACCCCAACATTATATAGCATAATAAAACTAATCTTCCCCCAGGGGTCTGCTTTAAGTGCATACAGGAGACACACTGGACCTGCTCCTGTCCCAATCCCAGGCCACCAGCAGACCCTGCCCTCTCTATAATTGTACAGGCAATTTGAATTCAAACCTCCCACAAGCCCCTCAAAGCAGGAGAGCCATCCCTTCTTGTCAGGCCTCTCCCTGGCACTGGTCTGGATGCAATAGCGCTTTTTAGCATCCTAGGGGAAGGGAGAAGACTAACAGGTTCCATTCTCACCACAGGCCTCTGCTTCCAATATCTGAGTGGCTAATCCTCGGGTAACTCTACAGGTCCCTAGCAAGGCTATTTCTTTCTTATTAGATATGAGGGCTACTCTTTAAATTTTCAGCACTGCTGTTTTCTTCCTCTCAATTGTTGGGGTCCACAGTATTCCCTACAACCCACTGATCACCACCACTTTCCTCTGTTTTCTAGGAGATTCCCCATTACCTATTCCTCCCTCATTATTCCCAGCTGACCAACCCCTATCCTAGGACAAGATAAGAGAGCAAAAACCTCACTTTTAGACAATCACCAACAGTTCTTTACCCCACCATCTTTCTGACTTATTGTCTCACAAAACTACACAAACTCTCCCTCCCTCCTGAATTCAAGCCTTTCCTGCCACCAAACTATCAAGGCCAAATTCCTCCCCTTAGAAGTCACATACCAACAAACTGAATTAATAGCTCTCTATATCCTTCAATCGATTCATAATTCTTTTCATATAGGATAATAACCTCCCCTACAATTTTTGAAACCTCTTATTACCCATCCTAATCTTATCACTACCCTCCAATGTATAACCTAAGCTGCTTTATCTTGTTTGGTCTCTCCACAGGGAAATGTCGAGCCCCATCCTTCTCCACACATCAAGTGAGAGGCCAGGTGCCAGGGCAAGACTGGCAAAGAGCTTTCACCCACATGCCCCAGACACTCATTCAACACATAATTTTTCAATTTGCCCTTCCAACATCATTACAGTCTGATAAGGGACTGGCATTCATATCTCAAACACCACAACAGACAGCATCCACTCTCAACATACAGTGACATCTCCATCCACCCATGTAAAGCCAGTAGTTGTGGCCACAATCACAGCCGCCTTACCCATGCAGGTTCGCATTGGATTCAAACAGTTGGTAATGAAACAGCGGAGCCAAGAACTGGTGAGCCATCAGTTTTAATTCTAGTTTGCACCCGTTGGGCAAGGAAAAACACACACTGGGCTCCAAAACCCACACATTCAGAGCTCACAAAGCTATTGACTTAACCGAGTTTCCTAGAATCAAAAGGTTTCTAGCTCACCAGACTTATTCACCTCTGTTTCCCATCTCCTCTCTACACAAACTCTGCACAAAATGGCTTCTTCCTCAGCATTCCACCATCTTGGCTGCCTCCTCTCCTCCTCGTGGCCTTAATCTGCTCTCCTCTCTTCTAATACTAACCTCAGGAACAGAGAGAGAGAGAGACAGCTACTGGTCTCTCCCACTTTATACCGTAGAATCAAAACCTTTAATCCAATTATACAAACAAGGAAGTCTCTGTATAATGGGATTCTTCAGGAGAGTGCACCACCCTACATCATCCAATCAGTCAAGGGTGTGGAGAAGAATTTACTCTTAAAACCAAGCCTTAGGCCATAACGACCCGGCCTGCTTACATTACAGCCTTTCCCCCACACCCATCCCAAGCATAAGGGCAAATAATATCACCTGGGTGACGGGCTTCCATGTGGGCAGCTCCATCTTTAACAAAGTGAGTATAATATATTTTATCTGCCCAACAACCCTATAGACCTCAGTTATCAAAAAGGTTGAAAAAAACAATTCTATTCTCAAAATACATTTAACAAAACTGAACATAAAAACTAAAAAATCTTAGATCTGTCTCCTTCCTATAGCTCCCCAGCTCCCTTCCTACCAGGGGATGGGTCCTACTGAAAGGCAACTCTCCCCATCCCCTGCCCCCTTACTGCCGAAATGGCAGGACCCATACCAGGTACTACTCACTACCCCCACAGCTACAAAATTGAAGGGACTGCCCAACTGGGCTCACCTTTCTAAGCTAAAATGCATCCATCCCAAAGAAACCCAGGTCACAGGGAAGAACTCTGTCTCATAAACCCTGAAGTGACCCCATCAGACCCACAATTTCACCTCCCACATTCCAGAAAAGCCAGCAGGTGAGTAACACCCCTTGTGACTGTCCCCTTTCTGCTCCTTTACCTGACCTGAAAATCAAAACGCCTCCCCCACTGCCTCAAAATAACCTCTCTGTTCTTTCCACTGTACCTTGTCCATTAAGGGTTCATAGTGTAAAGTCAGTCGCCAGGGCCACCATCACAGCAGCCTGGCCCATGCAGCTTCACATTAGATTCGTACAGTCGGTAATGAAACAACGGAGCCAAGAACTGGTGGGCCATCAGCTTTAATTCTAGCTTGCACCCGACAGGCGAGCAAAAACACACACTGGGCTCCAAAACCCACTCACTCAGTGCTCACAAAGCTACTGACTTATCCGAGTTTCCTAGAATCAAAGGTTTCTAGCTCATCAGACTTATTCACCTCTGTTCCCCATCTCCTTCTCCAGCACAAACTCTGCTCAAACTGGCTTCTTCTCAGCATTCCATCACCTTGGCTGCTTCTCTTCTACTCCACGTGGCCTTTATCTGCTCTCCTCTCTAATACTAACCCCAGGAACCAAGAAAGAGCAAGCTACTGGTCTGTCCCACTTTATAATGTAGAAATCCAAACCCTTAATCTAATCTACAAACAAGAAATTCTCTGACACAAAGTCACCCATCTGAGGCATAATGGGATTCCTCAGGAGAGCGCACCATCCCACATCATCCAATCAGTCAAGGGTGTAGGGAAAAGCTTACTCTTAAAACCAAGCCTTAGGCTATAACAACCCGGCCTGCTTACAATACAGCCTTTCCCCTACACCCATCCCAAGCATAAGGGCAAATAATATCACCTGGATGACGGGCTTCCATGTAGGCAGCGCCATCTTTAACAAAGTGAGCATATTATATTTTATCTACCCAACAATAGCCTCACATTCCTCTGGGACTCCTACCTAATGGGGGATTTAGATTCTCCTTGGGATGCAATTTCCCAACTCCTACACCCCAATTGTCTAGTCACTTTTCCATTTGCAGACTCCAATTAGGAGTAACCACCCTTATTCCTTTCCTCCTCCTCAGGAGTCTTAACAGTGTAAATTCTGACACCACTCTAAAGTCCTTTCTAACTCCTTTATATTTAGAACAAACTTTTAATCTCACATACTCCCTCATAAACAAAACACATTCTACTTTAACTCAGGGTTGCTGGCTGTCTCTCCCCGTTGTCCTCTGCCTACACTGCAGTTCCAGTAGCTCTTGCTCAATGGGACACCATTAAAACAACCAGAGCCCACACAGAACAAAAGGGTACTAGTTTTTCTGAAGCGGCAAGCTCCCTTCTTGATACCTATATAGCTGCCCAAGCTTACCAAGCCTCACTGCTTTTCCGGACTTACGCCAACAGTTTAAAAACACTCACTCCTTACCATCCCCCTATAAAAGGCCCTGTTGCTCTACACACTCTTCTACTAAGTCAAGGCCCCCTGTGTCTCACCAGAACCTGACGTAACAGTTTAGTTGGCCATTTGCCAAACAGAACATGCAGCTTTACTATTACTCTGCAACTTCCCACCACACACTGGTCTCAACGGATAGACTACCAGGTATCTCCTGAGGCAATTGGCCACTTCCTCCAACCAGTCCGGTTTCCCTGCTTTACTACTTTACAAGCCCCTTCTTGTAACTGGTCTTATCCCCCCCCCCCTCTCTTTTCTCCTGGATCACCTCCCACCCTGATGTTCCCCCTCGTTTTCACTGCATCTGATGGCAATGACCCATCTCTCTCCTCTTATTGGAGCAGCAATAGCATCTACATCAGTCTGGACAGCAGAACCCCGAGGAAAGAGCACACCTCCCTATCCTCTTTCTCACCTCTTCTGAAGTCATCTCTCTCCCTTCCTGACACAACAGGGAATATTCTTCCTCTGCGGTGAGGATGTCTGAAATGGCAGCTAAGATAAGAGAACACCAGTCCAATGTCTGGGACACTTGGTGAAACAAAATCAATTGGTATGCATGGCTACTCCCTTTCATAGGTGCCATGTTTCTCCTCACATTTGCTCTAATTATCGAGCCATGTCTTGTACATCTCCTTCCTTCTCTTCCCCAGGACCGCCAAAGGGCATTTGCAGACCAGTCCGTGAGAGAGATTATGTTGCTTCAAGACACCACCCTGTACTAGGCTCTGGTCCAGACCTCAGAAAAATCACTATCAACAACCAGATGACTTTTCATCTATCTTGATTTCCATAAACTTCATTGACCCTAACCAGAAGGAAGCAGCTATGGAAGGTGAGACCTTCAACCCTCTCCCATAAACAACAAATGGCTGGAATGTTCGGCTTAGGCTGGCTTTTTAGATTTCACAGCCAGTGTAAAACTCAAATTCCCCTCACCCAACTTCTCACTAGGGCAACTTTTTCAGTAAGCGTATCCCGAGTTCAAACTTCCCTGCCCCACTCACCCTTCCCCCCACTCCCCTCCCTGGAAAGGTTCTGAGAAATGTTTTTGAGATAAGGACATCACGAGGGGCCTAAAGATTGGGAACAGGAAACAGTCTGTAACCAAGGCAACAAAACCTAATATGCTAACCTAGACATGTCCAGGTCTAGGCAACTCTGTGCTAGCAAGTAACCCCTGTACCTAATGTTCTCTTCCTCAGATGTGAATTCAAACCTCTCATACTGGCGACATGTAGTAGCATGTTGGAAGCAAAAGAATTATTTTCTTTTTCTGTTTGTACTAAAAATAATGTCTTTGTTTATTTCTTTAATGAGAGTTTTGCTTATTTTTTTCCAATTTGGATCCCTTTTATTTCTTCTTCTTCTCTGATTGCTGTGGCTAGGACTTCCAGTACCATGTTTAATAAGAGGGGTGAAAGGGCACACCCTGTCTTGTTTCTGATCTTAAGGAGATCACATTTAATTTTTGCCCATTGAGTGCGATGCTTGCTGTCGATTGTCATATATGTCCTGTATTATGTTGAGGTATGTTCCCTGTATTCCCACTTTGCTGAGAGTCTTGATCATAAATGGATGCTGGATTTCATTGAATGTATTTTCTGCATCTATTGGTATAATCATGTGATATTTATTCTTCATTCTGTTTATTGGATGAATCACATTTATTGATTTGCAAATATTGTACTAGCCTTACCTTCCTGGAATAAATCCCACTTGATCATGATGTATGATCTTTTTAATGTATTGCTGATCTGGTTTGCTGAAGATTTTGTTGAGAATTTTATCATTGGTGTTCATCAGGAATATTAGCCTATAGTATTCTTTCTTTGTACTGTCTTTCCCTGGTTTTGAAATAAGGATAATGCTTCTCCCATAAAATGAGCTTGCAAGTCTTCCCTCCTCTTGAGTTTTTGGAATAGATTGAGGATAGGTATCCGTCCTTCTTTGAATGTTTGGTAAAATTCACCTGTAAAGCCATCTGGTCCAGGAATTTGGTTTGCTGGGATTTTTTTGATAACTGTTTCAATTTCATTTGTTGTAATTGGTCTGTTTAGGTTTCCTGGTTCTTCCAGATTGAGTTTTGGAAGATTGCATGCTTCCATGACTTTATCCATTTTACCTAGGTTGTCCAATTTTTAGGAAAAGAAAATCTTTATAGTATTTTCTTACAATCCTTTGTATTTTTGTGATGTCAGTCATTACTTCTCCACTTGCATTTCTGTATTTATTTATTTGTGTCCTTTCTCTTTTTTTCTTGATGAGATCAATTAAAGGAACATCAATCTTGCTTACCTTTTCAAAGAGCCAGCTCTTGGTTTCATGATCTTTTGTATTGTTTTATTAGCTTCTATGTCATTTCTTTCTGCTCTGATCTTTATTATTTCTTCCCTTCTACTTCCTGTGGGCTTTATTTGTTGTTCTTTTTCTAGTTCTTTTAGGTGCAGGGTTAGGTTGTTTACTTGAGGTGTTATTTGTTTGTTTGTTTTTTTGCCTCTGAAGGCATGCCTGTAATTCTGTGAACTTCTCTCTCAGGACTGCTTTTGCTGTGCCCCATAGATTCAGGGTTGTTGTATGTTCGTTTCCATTTGTTCCAGGAAACTTTTGATTCCTTCTTGATCTCATGATTAACCCATTCATTATTTAATATCATGCTATTTAGCCTCCAAGTGTTTGAATGTTTTTTTGCTTTTGTATTGTATGGATTCTGGTTTCATACCATTGTGATCAGAGAAGATGCTTGATATGATTCAATCTTCTTAAATTTATTGATACTTATTTTGAGTCCTAACATGTGGTCTACCCTAGAAAATACACCACAAGCACTTTTTTTAAAATAGAAATCATTGAATTTAATTTTATGTAAAATTTTTAATTTTGTTGAAAAATAATTCAACAAAATTGCAAATTCCAAATAACAATATTTTACTATTGGCAATATTAATTACAAAAGTATTACTTTATAGTCAATAAAAAAGTCTTGCATTTTCACATTGAGCTGGTTCAGATGTTCTGTCATGTCCACGAGATAGTAGAACTTCAGGAGCCACTCAGTGTTAGCTAACTCAGGACGCTCGGTGTTTTTCATTTCAAGAAAAGTCCAGATTTCGCTCAGACAAGCCACGAAACAGCGGAGCACCTTCCCTCTTGACAACCAACGCACATTGCTGTACAGAAGCAGACCTGGATAATTATTCCCAACTTCATCCAGCAGTGTTTTAAACTGGCGATCATTTAAAGCTTGGGCAACAATAAATTTGACCACCAAATGACCACCGACATCACCTCACCAAAGTGCTCGCCACACATCTTAGCACAAAGCACCTCCTGATGTAGGATGCAGTGAAAACTTAGGATGGGTCTCTTTTCATGTTCACAAAGAAGTGCTACAAATCCTCTGTTTTTCCCCACCATGCACGGAGCACCATCAGTACACACCGAAATAAGTTTATCCATCAGTAGATTCTTTTCTTTAGTGAACTCAGTGAAAGACTTGAATAAATCCTCTCCTCTTGTTGTGTCTTTCATAGGCAAAACAGCAAGACTTTCCTCACGTAGTATGTCACCGACAGCATACCTTGCAATCACGCTGAACTGGGATAAATGGCTTATGTCTGTTGACTCATCCAAAGCGAGAGAAAAGAATGGTGCTGCATTTATGTCCTTCACTTGTGTTGCCTCAATTTGATTTGCCATCATGATGGTACTATCATGAACAGTTCTTGCCGACAGAGGCATGTCTTTTATTCGTTTGATTATCTTGTCTTTATTTGAAAAGTCGTCAAAAAGTTCATTGGGAACATCAAGCATGAATGTTTTGGCATACTTCCCATCTGTGAATGGCTTTCCATTTCTCACAATTACTGAAGCACCAGAAAAGCTAGCCGAATTCCAGTCACCTTGTTGGGTCCCAACATGGAATTGCTGCTGACTAGTTTACACTCTGCACCGTAGCTCTTGACATGCTTTCTTCCTGCTGTCCCCCACTGGATATTTCGATGCAAATGTAGTACGGCGTGTGTCGAAGTGCCACTTTATATTTGACTGTTTCATCAATGCAATTTTATCATTGCATATTAGACACACTGCAGAACCTGCTCTTTTCACAAAGGCTAATAATTCCTTTGTCCATTCCTGCTGAAAAGCACAATACTCCTCATCTTTTATTTCTTTTAGCCATCTTCTTCGTCAAAACGGTTTCTGCAATTAGCTAGCTGACTACTTTTTTATTTTTTTTACAGAGACAGAGAGAGAGTCAGAGAGAGGGATAGATAGGGACAGACAGACAGAAACAGAGAGAGGTGAGAAGCATCAATCATTAGTTTTTCATTGCCGTCGCAACACCCTAGTTGTTCATTGATTGCTCTCTCACATGTGCCTTGACCGCGGGCCTTCAGCAGACCGAGCACCCCCTTGCTGGAGCCTGCGACCTTGGGTCCAAGCTGGTGAGGTTTTTGCTCAAGCCATATGGGCCCGCGCTCAAGCTGGTGAGCTTGGGGTCTCGAACCTGGGTCTTCCGCATCCCAGTCCGACGTTCTATCCACTGCGCCACCGCCTGGTCAGGCATGACTACTTGATTAAAAGGAGGGAAGTTTACTTCTTGACCTCACAATGACCTGTGTACTTTACGCATTATCCAATAAAAGTTTGGTGTTGTCGCGGAGGGCAGCTGTGATTAGCTTCAGCCACCTGCAACCATGAACATGAGCGGTAGAAAATGAATGGATTGTAATACATGAGAATGTTTTATATTTTTAGCGTTATTATTTTTTTATTAAAGATTTGTCTGCGAGCCAGATGCAGCCATCAAAAGAGCCAGATCTGGCTCACGAGCCATAGGTTCCCGACCCCTGATCTAGTGTGTCATTTAAGGCCACTGTTTCTTTGTTGGTTTCCTGTCCTGAGGATGTATCCATTGAAGTTGGTGGGATATTAAAATCCCCTCTTATTGTAGTATTGCTGTTGATCTTGCCCTTTATGACCATCAAAATTTATTTTATATATTTAGGTGCTCTATATTAGGTGCATAAATATTTACAGTGGTTATATCCTCCTGTTGGATTGTTCCATTTATCATTATGTAATGACCTTCTTTGTCCCCTACTATAGCTTTCCTTTTAAAAGCTATTTTGTCAGATACAAGTATTGCTACCCAGGCCTTTTTTTTTTTTCATTTCCATGAAAATAATTTTCTCCATCCCTTTACTTTCAGTCTAAGTATCTCTTTTGTTCTGATATGGGTTTCTTGTACACAGCATATATACAGGTCCTGTTTTCTTATCCATGCAACTACCCTACATTTTCTGATTGGATCATTTAATCCACCTACATTTAAGGATATTATTGCAATGTACATACTTATTGCCATTTTATCCTTTAAACTTATTATCCTCTTTCTCTTGATTTCTTTTATCCTTCGTTCTTTTTATAGCAGTCTCCTTAACATTTCTTGCAGTACTGGTTTGGTTGTAATAAATTCCTTGACTCTTTTCTTCTGTTTGGGAAGCTGTTTATTTCTCCTTCTATTTTAAATGATAGTCTTGCTGGATAAAGTAGTCTTGGTTGTAGGTTCTTGTTCTGCATCACTTTGAATATTTCTTGCCAATCCTTTCTGGCCTTCAGGGTTTCTGTTGAGAAGTCAGATATCTTATGGGGGCTCCTTTGTAGATAATAAACTGCTTTTCTCTTGCAACTTTTAGCATTCTTTCTTTGTCTCTTACTTTTGACATTTTAGTGATGATGTGCCTTGGCACAGGCTTTCTTGAGTTCATCTTTAATGGGGACTATGTGCTTTTTGTACCTGTGTGATGTTTTCCTTCGTCAATTTAGGGAAATTTCCAGCTATGATTTCTCCAAACAGGTTCTCTATGCCTTGTTTGTTTTTTCCCTTCAGGAAACCCTATGATGCAGATGTTGTTTCTCTTCGTGTTTTCACAGAGCTCTCTTAGAGTTTCCTAAGTCTTTCTGAGCCTCTTTCCTTTTTCTTGTCCTCTAAATCGCTGATTCAACCTTCTGCTTCACCCAACCTGCTTTTGATTCTTCTAGTGCAGGCTTCGTTTCTGGTATTGTATTTGTCATTTCTGACTGTTTCCTTTGAATGATTTCAATGTCTTCTTTGATGCTTGTATCTCTTTCAGTTCTCGCTGTGATCTTGCGTTGTTGCTCTAAGATCCCTGAGCATCCTAAAGTTCATTATTTTAACCTCTTTGTCTGGTAGTTTGTCTCTTCCATTTCATTTATTTATTTTTCTTGGGATTTCTCTTGTTGATTTATTTGGGTCATATTTTTTAAATTTGCTCATTGTGTATTAGGTAGCACTGTCTGATTTTGAAATTTGTTGTAGTGTCTTTATGAGGAAAATGAGCTCAGTGGTATAGGCCTCTAGGCCACCTGACTTCCTGGCTCTAGCAATGCTTCTTGAGTGTAGTATTTATCCTTCTGTTATATGTTGAGGTCAGGATGACAACCTTAGTGGTAGCTCCTACTTCAGAGCACCTTAGTATGGGGAAAGTGTCCCCTTATTCCAGAGCCTAATCCTTCAGAGACTGCTCGATACTGCAATTCTAATTTTCCCCAGCAAAATAAGCAGTAGGTTCAGATTGGGTGGGGACATATTTCCCTCTGCTTAAGTTCTCCCAATTGGTGAGACTCCTCGTCTCAGGGAAGAAGACTAAGAAATTCCTGCCCTGAGGTTGACTGTGTCCCCCCACCAGAAAGTGGCCAAGTCTCTTGACTGGACGAACAGTAGACATGCAGGGACCCACACTTGAAATGTTTGTGCTCCCAGCCTCTCTCCCTTTCCCCTGTGGAACCTAGACCATCAGAGCAGGATATCTTGCACCCTGGATGGCTAGCTGGAGACTACCCTGTCCAATGTGCATGAACTGCTGTGCTGGTGCTGACCACAGAGAGTGGAACTCACCTCAGCTGAGCCAGGTGTGAGGAGCCCTCCCATAGGACACGCTGCTAGCCAGGGTCCTTAGGTCCTAAACAGATGACTCTGCAGCTGGCCTCTGGATGTGCTGACCCTGGGCCTCCCTGGTGGGAACCGGGCACAGACCAGAGGTGGACGCTGCCCAAACAGGCCCTTAGCAACCATCTTGGATCTCCAAGCAATTCAGAGGTTGTGGCTGCCTGTGCTGGGTCTAGGTACTTACGGAAACAGCAAGCTGCACACCTAGGCTGGTGTTTACCCACACTGGCCTGCGGGAAGTCTGCTTTAAAGACCAAGGTTCCCTGAGCCCAGCTTCCTGCAGCCTCTATGTGCTGGTTGGCTGTTGGACTCAGTCACTGAAATAACCTCTGGTAGAGTCTAGAGCAGGGATCCCCAAACTTTTTTCACAGGGGCCAGTTCAATGTCCCTCAGACCGTTGGAAGGCGGGACTATAAAAGGAACTATAAAGAAATCCCTGTGCACACTGAACATATCTTATTTCAAAGTAAAGAAACAAAACAGGAACAAATACAATATTTAAAATAAAGAACAAGTAAATTTAAATCAACAAAGTGACCACTATTTCAGTGGGAATTATGAGTGCGGATGCATCCTGTGCTCCTCTCACTGACCACCAATGAAAGAGGTGCCCCTTCCAGAAGTGCGGCAGCGCGGATAAATGGCCTCATGCCACCGGCAGCGGTAGTTTGGGGACCCCTGGTCTAGAGCCTGTGGCAATTCAGGGATCAGGAAGGGTGGTGGGTGTGGCTCAGCCCCAGCTGTCAGTCTGACCAGATTTATTTCCCAGACCTCAGTGGAGTGTGGCCCTCAGGAGCCCAGTGGGTGTGGTCTCTGAGACCCAGAGGTGTGGCCTGCCTACAGTTGGGACAATTTCTAAAGAGTCTCTGTGGGGAGGAAGCACCAGACATAAACTCGTGACCGTGGGCCTTGGGGTAGGGCGTGGTGCTGGTAAATCTTCTGGCTCAATGCCAGAAAGCTGAGTCACTCTCCTGGCTGGCCTATCAGCGCGGTCCCAACTTCATAGGGTGGGGCGGCAGAGACTTCCTGGGGCGGGGCAGTGGCCCTTCTCTAGGCTGATGCTGTGCAGAGGAAGGAGCAGACTGCTCTAGCCAAGGGAGGTGGCAGTTTCTGTGCTGGAGAGGGACTGAGCGTAGGGGTTCCTGTGCCCGTCCTTCACGGTTTGTCTCCCTGAGACTTCAACTTCCAACTCTGCTCACACAATTCTAGTCCGCTCAGCCCTACCTCCACCAGACCCTGAAGCCCTGAAGCCTCCGGTAAGTGGCTCAACGAGATTGGCCCTTGAAGGCGAAGCCAGCTTCTCTTTCTCGCAGAAAGAAACCCCAGCTCCTTTCACCGCTAAATGCTGTGTGGGCACCTGTTCTGGGCCCTGGGACTCTAGGCTGGTTCTCCGGGCCTGGGGATGAGAACCCTCCCCTCTCAAGGCGACTCTCCCCGCAGTGAGAGTCTCTCAGGCCCTGTGACTTTCTCACTCCTGGTACAGGGCGGCCATTTTGGCTTCTCTTGGAACATCTGCCTACTCTGTCGCCATCTTGGAATCCTAAATAGTTATTGAAATTTTGTAACTGCGCAATAGTTGATTGCCTAGTCTTACTCCACATAGGAGGCATTTAAGATGTATTTTTTATTTTAATTTTCTGATTCATTTGGAATTTTTGTTGCTGCTTGTTGTTATTCCCTAATTAGTTTAGAGGAATTTACTGAGCTTTTCATTTTATTTAGCATATAATCTTTTAAAAATGTCCATGTTGCCTTGGCCGGATAGCTCGTTTAGCAGAGTGTCATCCCAGAGCGCAGTTTTACGGTTTGATCCTTGGTCAGAGTATGTACAGGATCAGATCGATGTTCCTCTCTCTCTGTCCCTGTCTCACCCTCTCTCTCTAAAATCAATCATTAAAAAGGTACATATGAATATTTGGAAAAAATGTATATTTTCATGATGTATTGCTGAAGTTGATATTTTTGGTTTTAATATTTAAGCCATATTAAAAATACTATTTTATCCATTGTTTTACCTTATTTTGAACTTCAGTAATACTTTGAATTCTTTCCAATATCACTGAACATATTTAATATTACATTACTACATGCAGAGGAAGGGCTCTTCTGTTTCCGTGATGTTTGTGTCAAATGTCCTCTTTCTGAAAAAGACTTCATTTATTGATTTTACAGAGATAGGAGAGAGGGGTAGGGAGAGAGAAGTATAGTAGCTTCACTTTAGTTGTTCATTGCTTGCTTGTTGCTTGTCATATGTGTCTTGACCCAGAAAGTTCAGTCAAATAACCAGTAACCTCTGCATTTCAGATCAACGCTTTATCCACTGTGCCACCAAAGGTCAGACAATAAATGTCTTTGTTTTTGTAAGAGTATTTGTTTGATGTGACTTGGTCCCTGCTATTGCCACCCAGAGTAGTCACAGGGTAACTTCTGACTCGTGTTCTTCTGTAAATCCCTATTTTATACCACTTAGCACATCTCACCTTCAATTTGCTTACACACTGCTATGGCTTTTGATTTTCCTGATTCTTTTCTCTACATTGGCCTGATCCTGATAGATTTGCCTCTGTTTCTTATTGTTATCTTCTCTGGGTTGTTTTGAAGGATGCAGGTGTCTCTGAGAACCAGCCAGTGACACCCAGAGCCAGGACCACTTTGTCTATACCTGTGAGGAGAGCAAGGTTTACGTGGAGACCTGGCACCACCCTGTCTGAGAGGCTGACGATTTGTTTATCTCCTGTTATAACAGGAAAAATCGTGAGCACAGAATGGAGAAGACAGGTCCTGGCTTAGATGAGGAGAGCAGCAACCCACAGGCTGCAGCTGCCCAGAGCCCGGCAGAGGTCCGCCGCGCAAGCTTCCAGCGCTGCATCCAGTCTCTGTCCCACGCCTGCCTGTGCCGAGATGCCAGTTGCTCCCTGGCCCGCTGCCGGAAGATGAAACAGGTTGTGCGGCACACCAAGGGTTGCAAATTGAAAACCATAAGAAGCTGCCACATCTGCAAGCAGCTCATCACTCTCTGCTGCTACCACGCCAGGCACTGCCAAGAGAACAGCTGTTCTGTGCCGTTCTGCGAGGGAATCAAGGAAAAGCTCTGGCGGCAGCAGCTGCATCAGCAGATACAGCAGGCCCAGATGCTCTGCAGGAGAATGGCCACCATGCTGCAGAGTGGTGTGTTGGGGCAGCAACAGGGCCTGCCCTCCCGAGCTCCCGCCACTCCAGCCATCCTGCAGACATCCCAGTCTACGTCTCCCAACAGCATGCCAGCTCCAGCTGAGGGCCCTGAGTCCCAGGGTAAAGAGCCTGGCCAGGTGACCCCTTTACCTACCCCTCAGGCTGCTCAGCCACCCCTTCCAGGGCCCCAGCCTGCAGCAGAGGAAATGGAAATGCATATTTGAAAGGCAGCTGAGACACCCTAGATCACCCCAGTGGCCCCCATGTGTAAGAACCCATCTCGCAAGGCCAGGGTTCCCAGTGAAGATGTGGAGCCAAGGAAGGGGCCCACTGGGATGCAGCCTCAGCATTCTCCGTACCATGTTTCCCCACACACCAGTCCTCCACATCCAGGTGTTAAGCGCTTACTCTGGCTCCCTTAATTCCACAGCCCATGTAAAACTCACACTAGGGCAACTTCTTCAGTAAGCATATCCCTTGCCCAACCTCCCCTTCCCCATAAGCGACTCCCCCACACCCTGGGAAGGTTCTGAGAAATGTTTTTGAGACAAGGACATCATGAAGGGTCTGAAGATTGGGAACAGGAGACAGTATGTAACCAAGGCAACAAAACCCAATATGCTAATCTGAACATGTCCAGGTCTAGGCAACCCTGTGCCAGCAAGTAACCCCTATACCTAATGCTCTCTTAACTCAGTTCTGGGCTGACACCCTTTTGCTGGTCTCAGCCCGCTTGCACCCAGGCGATTTAAAAATATCCTTTTGGAACACGCTGGCCTCATGTTTTCAGTTCGGCCCATGGTTTTTGGCTTTCACCCGGACTGGCAGCTGTCCAGGCCAATCCCATGGCACGAGGGCATTTTGTTAGTGTAGACAAGAAGTTTGTTTTCTTAGCTCCCTAGCAATCCAAGCATGGCGATCTCCATGGTGCAAGCGCCACGGACCTGGAACTCAACACCAGTAATGCAGGTGTGAATTGTAACTTCTCACAGAGTGCAGTAGACATGTACTAGTAACCTCTATTAGTATTTGGGAGCAAAAGAATTATTTTCTCTTTCTGTTTGTATAGAATCTAATATCATTGATTTTTTTTTTTTTTAGCCTAAAATACATTTTTCTTAGAACATAGAAGAACTGTGCAGTCACCTTTGGTGGTTTAAAGCAAATAGTTGAGATAAACTTGAGGAATGATAGACTACAAAATATATTATTTTGTTATGGCTGGTTACCGTCAGCCTTTCCTCTGCTTGTGTGTGGTTTTGGGGCTGAGGTCTCTGAAGCCACCCACATGCTCCTGCCTTGCACCTCTAATAGGTTTCATTTTACTTTTTTGTATTATTTTTTTAAAATAACTTTTTATTAACTTTAATCAGTTTTGTTTTCTCATGTGTGCATTTCTTTGTTACATTATACAGTGCCATTAGCTGCCTCTGCCTGGTACTGTGTGTCTCTCCATCCTGTTTTACTCTTGCCTTTTTAATTGTTTCCTTAGAGTTTTTTTTTTATTGTAATTTGTTGCAGAGATTATACTTTTCTAGCTTCTATTTTATGCAGTTTTAGAAGATACACCTTGTTTCTATGCCTACTGAAAGTTCTCTTAAGTTTTTCAGAAATATTCTTGATTTTCTGTTATTCTAACTAACGATGGCTAAGAAAAACTAAGTAACGGGTTTTTTTTGTTGTTTTTTTTTTAGTAGCTTGGTTTTTAATATGGTTCTTCCAACTTTGTATTCTAGCTTCATCATGAAAATAATAATGATTAAGGATGATGAAATATAATGATGTATATTATTTGTATTGCTTATTGACTTATACAACATTAGCCTCCAATATTACCACGGTTGTTTTTACTGTAGTGCACTGTGATAGCGATGTATTTCAATCCTTTGTGTTCTGTGTATCTGTTCCTCTATTAACTAGTACAATGGCTGGATGTTAGAGAAGTAGGGACTCCTTTTCTTTAGGATACATTTTCTTTTATTAGTATTTCCTCATTACATTATTTTAAATTAAATGTATGGGTGATATTGGTTAATAAAGTTATACAAGTAGGTTTCCAGTGTGTGATTCTATGATAAATCATTGTATATCGCATTGGGTGTTTACAATCAAAGTCAAGTTTTCTGTTGTCACCATATGTTTGACCCCCTTTACCTTCCACTATCCCACCTACTCGCTTTTCCTCTGGTAACCACCATACTGTTGTTTGTGTCAGTCTTATTGAATTTATTGAGGTACAGGTTTAGTGTGAAGTAAAAAAAAAACATCTGCATACTGCATTGTGTGCCCATCATCCCAAGCAAAGTTCCATTTCAATTTCCCCTGTTTGTACACCTCCACCTCCCATCAGCCCCACATTTCTCCCTGGCTATCAACACACTATTGTCTGTGTCTACATGTTATATCTATATATAGATATCTCCATATCTTCTAAATTTAAATATGATGTATATATGTTTTTTGTTTAATCCCTTCACCTTCTGTCATCCATCTCCCCCAATTCCTCTTCCTTCTGACAGCTCTCTTTATTTTGTCTCTTTAATTTGTTCATTAGATTCCACATATACATGGTATTTGTCCTTCTCTGACTGGCTTATTTCACGTAGCATAATAATCTCCAGGTCTGTGTATGCTGTTGCAAAAAGTAAGATTTCCTTCCTTTTTATGGCTGCATAGTATTCCACTGTGTAACTCTACTACAGATTTTTTATCTTCTCATCTATTGGTGGGCACTCGAGCTGCTTCCAAATCTTGGCTATCATAAATAATGCTACAATGAACATAGGGTTGCACATCTTTTGAACTAGTGTTTCAGTTTTTTGGGGGATATAATCCCAGGAGTAGAATTACTGGGTCGTAAGGCAGTTCCATTTTTAATTTTTTGAGGTAACTATACTTTCCCCAGCGGCTGCACCAGACTGCATTCCCATCAACAGTGCACGAGGGTTCCTTTCTTTCCACATCCTTGTCAAAGTTGTTTGATTTATCGAAGGTAGCCATTCTTACAGGTGAGAAGTGACATCACCGTGGTTTTAATTTGCGTTTCTCTGATGATTAGTAACATTGAGCACCATTTCATATATCTATTAGCCATCAGTATGTCTTCTCTGAAGAAGTGTCTATTCAGGTACCTGCCCGTTTTTTAATTGGATTTTTTTTGTAATGAGTTTATAAGTTTTTTAATAAGTTTTGGGTATTAAGCCCTTATTGAATGTATTGGTGAATATATTCTTTTTTTTTTTTTTTGACATAGGGACAGACAGACGGGAAGGGAGAAAGATGAGAAGCATCAACTCTTCGTTGTGACACCTTAGTTGTTCATTGATTGCTTTTTTGTATGTGCCTTGACTGGGTGACTACAGCAGAGTGAGTGACCCCATGCTCAAACGAGGGACCTTGGGCTCAAGCTGGCGAGCCTTGCTCAAACCAGATGAGCCTGTGCTCAAGCCAGCAACCTCGGGGTTTTGAACTTAGGTTCTCTGCGTCCTAGTCCAATGCTCTATCCACTGCACCACTGCCAGACCTGGCAACCCCATTTACTCTTCACTGTCCTCCCACCCCTCCTCTCCCTGGTAATCGCCATATTTGTCTGTGTGTATGAGTTTTTGTTTGTTTGTTTTTGTTTATTTGTTGCTTTCAGTTTTATATCACACATATGAGTGAAATCATACGGTTCTTCACTTTTTCTGACTGATTTATTTTGTTTAGCATGATACTCTCAAGATCCATCCAAAGACTCATGCTGTGACAAAAAAGAACTTTTATATTTTTGTATGGCTCAGTAGTATTCCACTGTATATATGTATCACATCTTCTTTATCCAATCCTCTACCAGTTGCTTCCCTGTCTTGCTGCTGTGAATAATATTTCAGTGAACACGGGGAGGACATATATCTTTGCGAATAAAAGCTTTCTTTTTCTTTTTTCTTTTTAGTAGATACCCAGAAGAAGGGTTGCTGGGCCATGTGGTAACTTGAGTCTTAATTTTTTGAAGATCTGCCATACTGTTTTCTATAGTGGCTGTGTGAGTTTACATTCCCACCAGCAGTGAATGAAGGTTTCTTTTTCTCCACAATCTCTTCAACATTTGTAATTACTTGTTTTGTTAATAATAGCTATTTTAAAGGTGTGAGGTACTACCTCATTGTAGTTTTGATTTGCATTTTCCTAATCAGCAGTGAAGCTGAGCATCTTTTCACATATCTGTTGGCCACTTGTATGTCTCCTTGGAAAAAGTGTGTGTTTCAATCCTCTGCCCATTTTGTAATTGGATAGTTTGTTTGACATTGAGTTGTATTTCTTCTTCATATTGTTTGAATATTAACCCCTTGTCAGAGCTGTTTGCAAATATCTTCTTCCATATGGTTAATTTCAGTTTTGTTTTTTTGGCAGGGTTTTATTTTTCTGTGCAAAAGCTTTTTAGTTTGACATAGTCCCATTCATTTATTTTTGCATCCCAAATTGCCTTTGGGGTCAAATTTATAAAATATTCTCTAAGACTAAGATCCATAAAATAAAAAAGGTAACAGGAGACAAAGATGAATATTTTATAATGATAAAAGGGACACGACATTGAGAAGACATTTCTTATTATATGTGCATCAAATTAAAAGCACAGAATTATATAAAGTAATTACTAACAG
Organism: Rhynchonycteris naso; assembly: GCA_037038555.1. NCBI lineage: Eukaryota > Metazoa > Chordata > Mammalia > Chiroptera > Emballonuridae > Rhynchonycteris > Rhynchonycteris naso. The sequence goes on along the minus strand of CM072997.1, from coordinate 246,834,871 downwards.
AACTAAAGGGGAAAGTTGACAAGAACAATCATAGTAGGGGATCTAAATACCTCACTGACAGCTATAGATAGATCAAAATCAAAAAAGAAATATCAGCCTTAAGTGACACATTTGATCAAATAGTTATAATTGACATTTACAGAGCCTTTCAACTCAGAACCAGATTATATATTTTTTTCCAGAGCAGATGAAATATTGTCAAGAATAAACCATATGTTGGAACACAAAACTAACTTTAGCATATTTAGGAAGGTTGAAATCATACCAAACATATTCTCTGACTACATGTTTTAAAATTAGAAATTAACTGCAAAAGGAAAATGGAAAAACCCATAAATATGTGGAGATTAAACAACATGCTATTAAAAAATGACTACGTCAAGTAAGAAACGAAAGATAAGATCAGTCTGACCTGTGGTGGGGCAATGGATAAAGCATTGACCTGGATTGCTGAGGTTGCTGGTTTGAAACCCCAGGCTTGCCCATTCAAGGTACGTATGAGAAGCAGCTACTACAAGTAGATGCTTTCTGCTCCCCTCCTTCTCTCTCTCTCTCTCTCTCCTGTCTCTAAAGTCAGTTAATAATTTATTTTTAAAATAAGATCAGAAAATATAGAGACAAATGAAAATGACAATATGACAAAAACTTTTGGGATGCATTGAGCAGTAATGAGAGATAAATTTACATAATTACATGCTTATCTGAAGAAACAAGAAAAATTTGAAGTAAACAACATTATATCTTAAAAAATTAAAAAAAGAACAAAAGCAGCCCAAAGTTAGCAGAAGAAATAATAAAAAATTAGAGCAGAATTAAATGAAATAGAGAACAAAAAGACTATACAAAAAAATTAATGCAACCAAGAGCTGGTGGTACTTTGAAAAGATTAATAAAATGGACAAACCTCTAGCTAGACTCACTAAAGGAAAAGACACAAAAACAAATTTATTATTATTTTTAATTAAGAACAGGGGAGGCAGAGAGACAGACTTCTTCTGCATGCGCTGGGACTGAGATCCACCCTGCAAGCCCCCTATGGGGCAGATGTTTGCTCTGCCCATCTAGGGCGTTGCTCTGTTGCTTGGCAACCAAGTTATTTTTAGCACCTGAGGCTTAGGCCACAAGCAATCCTCAGCACCAGGAGCCAACTTACTTTAGCCAATGAAGCCATGGCTGCAGGAGTGGGGAGAGAAAAAGAGAGAAGGGAGGGGGAGAAGTGGAGAAGCAGATGGCCACTTCTCCTGTGTGCCCTGACCAGGAATTGAACCAGGAACATCCACATGCTGGGCTGATGATCTACCACTGAGCTAACCAGCCAGGGCCACATAAACAAAATTAGAAATGAAAGAGAAATTACCACAGAATTTACCTTTCACATTAAGCTTTGACCAGTAACTTGAGGGCGAAAACATCTATCTGGCACCTCTATGTTCCAGAAGATATATGCTCACATCTTATTTAATCTTCAGCATTTTTTTTTCTAGGTACAGTGAACTTTATTGATGGTACATGACAAGGTAGGTCTCCCTATACCTTTTACCTTGTTGAGAAGATTTGGGGTGGAAACTGTGGAGGTTAGGGAATTCCCTGAGTGTTGGGAGATTGAGTTGGAGCAAGTACTGCCCAGTAACTGAGGGCTTCTCCTCCTCTTGCTATGACCAGTAGGCTCTTACTCTTTGGAGGCTATGTCCACCGCCCTGTTGCTGTAGCCAAATTTATTGTCATACCAGAAAATGAACTTAGGAAAGTGGTCATTGAGGTCCATTCCATCTTCATCATTGAAGATGGAAGAGTGTGTATCCAGACAATGAAAGACCATGTAGGTTAGTTATGGTGAGCTGGAAATTTTCTGTGTGTTGGTGAATTACATGGACTTTATTCACATGACTGGCATAACAACACTTAGATTTTTAAAATATCAATCTGGCTGCTCTCTGGAAGGAATTTGAAGGGGATGTGGACACATGAGGAGGCCATTGCTATTGTCCAAGTAAGAGATGATGATGACTAGGATAAGGCTGCTTGGGAGATGGAGATGGTAATAAATAGTCGGATTCTAGTTGCAGTTAGGAGAGAAAATACACATTGCCACAGCAATGGGTTGAATAAAACTTGTGGTGAGGTAGATGGAGATGTTAGGATTTCAAGGCTGTTCCTTGATGGACAGTGGTGCCATTCAATAAGGAACCATGGCCAGATCTGATCAAGAGCTTATGAGAGGGTGAGGGAAACTTCAGTCTCTACTGTCAAGCATTTCTCATTCAGTCTCTACTTTCATGCATCTCTCAACTGCAGTTTTGACATAAGCCTGTGTCTTATCCTGCAACCGAATCCTTAGGACTTCTTTATCTTTGACAAAGTCCAATTTGTATCTCAACATGGCACCTAGTTTCAGACCAAACTCTTGACTCCAAGTATTAACTCCAGCTGCATCTTGCACCTCACCCAAACTTAACTTTGATCTTGACTTGAACCCTGAACCCATAATTATAAAACATACTCAACCTTGTCCAAAATACTAGATGTCACCATAGCCTCAATCCCAAACCTGACCTCAGTTACAACTCAGATTTTAGCCTGCAACCCTCTGATAGCCCAGAAAGTCCACATTGACATCCTCCCCATAAAACTACCTCCAGTTCACCTCTGACACCAGTCCTGATGCTCTAATTCTATCCCAGCTCTATTCTCTTTTTTCACCCAATTTCATCCTGAAATCCCATCCTCTTTTCCATGCCCACATCTTTCCCCCACTGGTTCATCAAGTCTACACTCCATCTTGATCCTTCTTCCTTTCATGAAAAAATCTAAAATCAACTCTACTAAATAGCAACATACTGATGTTAATCCAATAATGATGAATTAAATCCAAGCTAAATTCCCACACCTACTTCTCTAAGAAAATTGGAGAATTAAATAAAACGATGGAAAAAAATGGGTGGGGATCTAGCACACAGCACATTAGTATCAGCCGCCTTTCCACATCACCCAGAGAAGACAGCGGCTTCGATTTCCTGTTGTACCTTCCGTGTGATGTGTCAGACACTTGCTTGACTACGTCATTATTCCTTAGATAGGTCGAAGTGATGATTGTGTTCTTTATTTTTATAGATGAAAAACAAAAAGGTAGTTTAAAGAAGTGAATTCACTTGAGCAAAGTCATTCAGCTGAGGAACCAGAAAGGGCTGAATTTAGTTGCTGGAGAGACTGCTCATGGTCTCAAACCCACACTCTGAGAAAAGACATTTCCCTGAACACCCTCACATGTTCTCAGAGTCTCATTTGACCAAAAACAAGTTGAGGACTCTCTGAGCCTATTCATGATGCCTCCCCACACTTTGGCAAGTGTCCTACATCCCAGCCCTGACATGCCCTTCAGTTTAGTGCTTGATCCTTTCCCAAATTTTACCGATACCACAATTCCTACCACCCTTATGCTCAGATCTGTCCCCTGAACCTTTGCCTGATGACTCATCCTCTAGCTCATAATCACAGCAGAGCACTGGCACTTGCCTGTCCTGCCAGCTGTGCCTTGCCCCGTGGGACCCTGGACACTGATCCTGGGACCCTCTGATTTAGCACCTTGGGTTCTAGAGGCCAAGTTTTTCTGAATCTCTGAATTAATTTCCCCTTCTGCAAGACCAGCTCCCCACTTCTTTGGAAGCTGCTTCTTAATATCTTTAGGATGAAAGTGCCAATTATACTTCTCTCAGACCTTTCATCCATTGGAATAAATGCATTATCTAGGCTAAGATAACCAGAGCACCATCTCCTGTATGTATGTATGTATGTATGTATGTATTTTTTTAAAAAAATAATTGGGCCTGACCTGAGGTGGCACAGTAGATAAAGCATCAACCTGAAGTGCTGAGGTCACCAGTTTGAAACCCCAGGCTTGCCTGGTCAAGGCACATATAGGAAGCAACTACTATGAATTGATGCTTCCTGCTTCTCTTCCCCCTCTTTCTCTCTTCCTCTTCCTCTCTAAAGTCAATAAATAAAAATCTAAAAACAAAGAAATAATGATCGCCATGACTGGTCATGGCACAATGGATAGAGCATTGACCTGGAATGCTGAGGTCCTGAGTTTGAAACCCTCAGGTCACCGGCTTTAGTGCTGGGTCTCTGGCTTGAGCATGGGATCATCTACATGATCTCCAGATGCTGGCTTGGGCCCAAGGTCACTGGATTGAGCAAGGTGTCACTGGCTCAGCATGAGTCCCCAGTCAAGGCACATATCAAAAAGAATCAATGAACAACTAAAGTGGAGTGACTATGAGTTGCTGCTTCTCAGAATCTCTCTTCTCTCCCCTCCCTTTCTGTCCCTCTCCTCTAAAATGAATAAAAATAAATAAATAAATAAAAAGATTGATTCAGCACACTTGACATACTTAATCCTTACAAGTTAAGTGTTGAATTAATGACTAAAAATGGAGTTTATCTTTTTTCTTAGCTTCTGAGCAACAGACTTGAGGGGTAAAATGTCTTTCTGGCACCACTATGGGCTAGAAGGTATAGGCTCACTTCTCATTTACTCTTCTTTGTGTGTGTGACAGAGACAGAAGGACAGATAGGGACAGACAGACAGGAAGGGAGAGAGATGAGAAGCATCCATTCTTTTGTTGTTGTGGCACCTTAGTTGTTCATTGATTGCTTTCTCATATGTGCCTTGACGGGGGCTACAGCAGACTGAGTGACCCCTTGCTCAAACCAGTGACCTTGGGCTCAAGCTGGTGAGCTTTGCTCAAACCACATGAGCCCACACTCAAACTGGCGACCTCGGGATTTTGAACCTGGGTCCTTTGTGTCTCAGTCCAACGCCCTATCCACTGTGCCACCACCTGGTCAGGCCTCATTTACTCTTCACAACAACTCTGTGTGTGTGTGTGTGTGTGGTGGGGGTATAGTAAAACTTCTTGATGATTCCTGAAAAAGGATGGGCCTGTTATGAAAACTGGAGGTCAGGATACTCTCAGTGTGTTGGGGTCAATCTGAGGTGATGACTCCCCATTAGCTAAGGGCTACCCCTTTTCTTGCTGAAACTGGTGGTCCAGGGACCCTTACTCTTTGGAGGCCGTGTGGACCATTAGGTTGTATACCCTGTTGCTGTAGCAAATTTCATAGTCATCCTAGGAAATGAGCTTGTCAAGTAGTCCTAGAGGGAAATGCCAGCCCAACATTGGAGGTGGAAGTGTAGGTGTGAACTTGGACTTTAGTTTAGCCCAGGATGCATTGAAAGGGCCCTACAACACCTGCTTCACCACCTTCTTGATATCATCATATTTCGTAGCTTTCTGTCCATGGCTGATCAATCTACAAATAATACATTGGGGGTAGGGACATGGAAAATCATGACAATAAGCTTCCCATTTAGCTCAGGGATGACCTTGCCCACAAACTTTCATAGGCAGCACCTGTGGAAGCAGAGATGATGTTCTGAGTAGCCCCTGGGCCGTCATATCACAGTGGCAGTGATGGCATTGATCCTTGTCATGAGTCCCTCTGCAATTTGTCATGTTGACCTTGGCCAGGGTGGCCACACAGTTGGTGGTGCAGGGGGGCATTGCCGACAATCTTGAGAGCATTGTGGTACTTCCTATGGTGCATACCCTTCACAAACTGGGGGCCACAGAAGAAACAGGTGATGACCCTTTTGGCTCCACTCTTCAAATGAGTCCCACTCTTCAAGGTAATGAAGACCCAGAGAACCTCACACCAGTATCATCATATGTGGTGATGGAGGCATCTCACTCCAGGAAGATGGAGATGGGCTTTCCTTTGATGAACAGCTTCCTGTTCTCAGCATTGACTGAGCCTTTTACCCTTCCATGGGTGGGATTATACTGGATCATGTAGATTATGTAGTTGAGGTCAATGAAGGGGTCATTGCTGGAGACACTATTCAGTTTTCCAGTGTTAAATGCTACCCTGGTCACCAGGCACTCTATAACGCCAAATTTATTCACTATGACCTTCACCATCATGTCTTAGGGTCCCAGCTGGCACGGTGAGGAGACAAGGCGTTTGAATAGGAGGAGCAGAGAGCCCACAACAGCTTTTGCATGTGCGAAAGACTGATTTCTTCATTCACTCCTGCAAAACATTCATTCAACAAGTATTTATTAAGTATCACCCTGAACACTGGGAATACACAATGAAGAAAACTCATATAACATAAGACCTTATGGACCTTAAAAATCTAATTGGGTAGTTCAATGGGTAAAGCATTGGCACAGCATGTGAATGTCCTGGGTTCGATCCCCATCAGGGCACATAGGAGAAGTGACCATCTGCTTCTCTCTCCATCCCTTTCCCCCTTTTCTCTTTCTTCCCCTCTTGCAGCCAGTGGCTTGATTGGTTCTAGTGTTGGCCCCAGGTGCTCAGGATAGCTTGAATGGTTCAAACATTGGCCCCAGATGGGGGTTGCTGGGTGAATCCTGGTCAGGGTGCATGCAGGAGTCTGTCTCTCTATCTCCTTTCCTCTCACTTAAAAGAAATCTATTGGTTAGTTATTCCCATTTTGCAGATGAGGAAAGTGAGGCTGAGAGATGGTAAGGGACTTACTCAGAGAAAAGGGACAGAACCAAGGTTTGCATGGATCTGCGAGATGCATAAGCAGGTGGATTTCCACCGCCTCCCGTGGTCTCCCTAGAAGTGAGAGTCCGACAGGCAGGGACTGAATTCTGGCTCTGCTGCTCCCCGGTGGATCACAGTACCTCTCTGAGATGAGTATCTTTTTTTTTTTCTTTACTTTGAAAAAGGAAGAGGGCCTACCTGGACTCTAAAGTCTCAGAGGGCGGACCTCCATGGACGTTCAGACTGTTGCATTCAGAAGGAAAGGGATCAAGGACTTTGACTGTGGGTTCTGTGATGAAAAGGACCTGGACTCTTGGGACTGAGGGGTAAGGTTCTGGGAGCCTCGGCTCCTGTGTGTTGTGGGAAGAGGCATTTTGGATCCTCTATATAGAATATTGGTACCAGCAGATTTGTTACAGTGGGGGGGTGGTGGTGTTTGCTTGTGTTTTAAGGGGCATTCAAAAGAGGGGGAGATGAGTAGAGAAAAGATCTGGAGCATGTTGGCCAGAAGGGATTTCTTGGAGAAAACGTGAAAAGTTGGGTGGGAGGGGTGAGTCTTGGGCTGGAGAAGATCCCTGAGTCAGCAAGGTCTACAGTGTGATTCCCCTGGGAGCCCAGGAACCAGGAGTCTGGAGACCCTGCCTGGCTCTGAGTCACAGGGTACTCCACTCCTCCCTCCTCCCTTCTCTTTCCCAGAGGCCTCTACCCTGCATTCTTTGAGAACAGGAGCTCACCTACCCAGTTTCCACCCCCATCGTTCTCTCTTACTCCATAATCTGGGTGCTCACTTGTGGCAGGCCCTTGTTGGATTTGGCTGTCCTTTCTGAAAGATGGAAGACCCTAACGTGCCGCCAATGAACGAATAAGCGAAGAACCAAACAGCCGAATAAGCGAAATCAGGCTTTATTAGGAGCTTCGGGCGAGTTCACTGACCCTCGGATGTGAGTCTGTGAAGGCGCGCCCGGGGAGGATTTTTGGTTTTTTTATTTCTGCAGAGGGGGAGGATGGTAACGGTCGACCGGTTTGGTGGGGCGTGCAGTTCCTGGAACGGCCTTGGGGACAGACAGTTCCAAGAATTTGGGCGTGTGCGGTTTGAGCAAGATTAACAATTATCAGAAAGCTCAGGGCCAGGGAGGGTTTCACTACCCAACCCAGAGGCAACTACCAGACACTTTCTATTATTATTATTATTATTATTATTATTATTATTATTATTATTAAGCAAGAGGTAGGGAGGCATAGAGACAGACTCTCATATGCGCCCCAAACGAGAGCCACCCTGCAAGCCCCCCTACTGGGCGATGCTCTGCCCATCTGGGGCCACTGCTCCATTGCTCAGCAACTGAGCTATTTTAGCACCTGAGGTGAGGCCAAGGAGCCATCTTCAGTGCCCAGGGCCAACTTGCTCAAAACATTTGACCCATGGCTGCAAGAGAGGAAGAGAGAGAGAGAGAAAGAGAAAGAGAATGGGGAGGAGGGTGGGGAGAAACAGATGGTCACTTCTCTTGTGTGCCCCAAGAATCGAAATTGGGACTTTCACACACTGGCTGATGCTCTACCACTGGGTCAACCGACCAGGACCTTGGGTGTCCTTTCTAAGTGCCAACCATATCCTTCCTGAAAACCATCTCCCATCTCCTAGTTTGTCACCTGTGAAATGCTCAGAACCACTTTCATATTCCTTTGCGCCCTTATGAAGCAAGCACTTTTGTCCTCCTTCCTTCCCTCTCCTCTCTCTCTCTCTCTCTCTGACTCTGTCTCTGTCTCAGTTTCTCTCATTTTATGACTGGGGAAAATCGATGTCTGGGAAATGTAGAGAAACATACCGCTGTATTGGTGGAGGAACAGGAGGCAGAGTTAGGGTTTAAAATTAGTTCCATTTTTCCTCTCTGTCTACCTCTCTTAAGGTCTCCTCTTCCCAACCTTAGCTCTTCAGAGGTTCCCACCTGTATTGTTCAGGTTAGCAAAGTGCACAGACACAGAGAGGGAAACAAAAGGAAGGAGACATGTCCACATGCAGTTTGGTTCATGCTCTTTATTCTGTCACTATTTCATTTTATATGAGGATCACATGCATATCCATTTCTGTATATTTCTTTATTCATTTAACAGCAGATAGCATAATCATTCATGCATGACACTAACAATTCTACATAATCATTGCCCTGAACAGCTTCATTAGTATCCTTATCTTATATCAGTTTATTGTTTACATAAATAATCCACTAATTTGGGACAAGTTCAGTGTGTCCACTGTTTTGGTATGACCAATAAGTGATGAATTAAAACTTTACTCATAGTTTGGATTTATTAGAATTACTGGGTGAAAAGTGATGAAGAAGACTCTGGATTCACCTTGCCTAACCTTTTTTCATAAAAACTGTAGCAATTTAAGTTCCAATGGTGAAGCCTGCAGGTTCTCACTGCATCTTACCAGCACTGAGGTCTTTGTGTTTTGCATTTTGCTTATAGATTTTTGCTACTGGTATTGTTTTATTAGAATATTGTTGATGTCTTAATATAGCTTTTAAAATGGAAAAGTCAAATATGGCTATAAGATGTAGATGTCTTTATTTCTGTGAATTTTCTGTTCAGGGCATAGGATGGAGAGATAGCAGTGTGGAGAGATTAGGAATTATTTTTTATGGTTCTACGTATCCATTTGTAGTACCTGCATAGGCGGGTATAGATAATTGGTTCAAAGGGTGATAAGCAAGGGAAAGTGTCAGTGGACACCAGGCTCTCCAGAGAGTGGTCCATATCACTGGTCCCCCTGAGTCACCCTGCAGGGGAGAGAGCAGATTAGCTCTGGCTTCAGAACAACCAGGACTGAGGTCTCCTACTCCCTACAGTTACCAAGTCTTTGTCCTGCCAGAACACTGAGTTTTGGTGCCCCCTAAAATTTGTCCTGGTAGCCAGTGCCTCACCCCCTTTCCCATTTTCCCACCTCCAGTTTTCAGCCCCCCTGGGCTCCCTCTCTGAGGAAAACAGAGGACTGAGCAGAGAGCCAGGAGAGGGGACTGGGAAGATGCGGGGTGGGGGGTGGTGGGGGTGGTAGCTCAGCAGCAGGGTTAGGTGTGCGGACTGTGGGGGGAGGGGAAGACGGGACTCCATGCTGGGAGGAATGGGGTGGAGGGTGGGCGGTGGGCAGGACCTGGCCAGAGAGAAGGGGACTCACTTTGCAGGCAAAGGTGATTCCATAGGCCATAGGTGGGAACAGCACACATCATGAACGTTCTCTGCAAGGTAGGGTAGAAACTCCTTCACTCTTTGTAGAAAATGATTTTGACATTCAAGCACATGAGCTCTGGTGCATTTTTCACTGTTGGGAAAGTTAAGGGGCTGTCAGAGTCTTGGATCGGTGGACCTCTGGGCGCTGAAGTAAAAGAATGCGGACCTTGGATACTGCAGGAGGCAGGGCTGGGTGACTCAATATATGATCATGAAAAGCGGGACTTATCTCGTGGACTGCTGGGTTTGAGGGAGGAAGGGACTGGGAGTCTGTGAGAGGTGGGACCTGGGGGCTATTTCTCTTGAGTCTGTCGGAAGTGGGCACTGGGTCCTTGAGACCTAAGTTTCTGGAGATGTTAATAGGGAACAGGGATTCCTTGTTCTGCTTGAGGAGGGGCTGGTATCTGAACTTCTGGGTCCACAGGATGTAGGCCCGGGATCCAAGGGTTATGGAGCTGTGAAAGGGGGTTTAAAGATCAGGGCTGCCGGATCTGATGGTGTGGGGCCTGGGGCCCTGGATTCCTCCGTCTGGGGGAGGAGGGCTTCGGAAGGTCTGTTACCTGTAACCTGGGTCTGAGGATAAAGGAGCTGGGTCCTGGGCTACTGGGTCACAGAGGCAGTCTTACCTCTGTACATCGAGGTGCTGCCCCAGCCGGGAACAGTGCAGTTTGTACCAGCTGGTTTGCACCTGGAGGGCACACGAGCAGTCTTCACAGTCCATGACAACGTGACTGAGCTACTGAGCTTCAGAAGCCTGATGTCATGAACGTTTGTGGCTACGTCATACTTGGGATGGATGAATGATTTTGTAGTCCTGATCCTCTGGGCATTCTAATCAGCCAGAAGATCGCTGCCCAATTGCACAGTGTACTCACTTAAAAAAAAAAAAAAAAAAGCCACATTCAGAGGAAGACACTGTGACTGAGAGGGGGGCAAGGATCCAGAGAGAGGAATGGAGTCCTCGTGGCACCCCTGACACGACCTATATAACAGTGGGCAACGGTGAGGACCCATCGCTCGTAGATCAGTACGCCTGCACACCGAAACTCACTGCCCTTAAACAGGGCCACCTGCCAGGGTTGGGAGCCTCTTCGACATGGAGCTCCATTAACAATCCTTTCCTTTCCCGTGTATCCTGGGCTGCATGGAGACATGGAGAAAACATGGTGGCAGGCAGGCGTCAGGGGAAGACTGAGGTTGCTGCGGATGGATTCCCGGAGACAGTGATGGAAAGAGAAGTGGACAGACAGGGAGGCACAGAGAAGGGCAGAGGCAGAAACTGAGCCCAGCGCATAGGAAGCTGCAGACAGAGACAGAGAGAGACAAAGGGAGCCTGCTCAGAAACCCAGGGAAGCGTCTGGTCTGCAGGCAGCCCCGGTAGGTGGGAGGCTGATGGGAGACACACTGAGGGCAGGGGGTACCCTGGGGGGCACACGGACCCCAGGGGTCAGAAGAAGGCAGGATGAAAGGGGACGCAGCAGAAGAGTCTTGTCTCCAAGGGAGAAAGCTGCTGCAGGGGGAGGGCTCCTGACTCAGAAACTCCTTAGATAGCGGGGCCCTGGGGAGGGGATGCAGGACGCTGTGAGGCCCAGGGGCAAGGTCAGGCCCCCTAGTCTGGTCCTCACCTCCTTGTCCAGCAGATACCAGGGCTAAGGACAGCAGTACAACCAACAGGGATGAGAGACTGGGACCTGCCATGTGTCCTCTTTGAGCCTCTGTGGTCTGTCAGTTACAGGAAAGGTCTCTTCTTCTGGGGCTGGAAAGAGAAAGAGTTCAGGAACCAGGAGTCTTGTCCGCAGACCCGTTCTCCTCCCTCAGACCCAGGAGACCTATTCTGCACCCACCTCCTTCCTTGGCCTCAGAAGTCCAGGCCAGAGGCTCCCTTCCACTCAAAACCTAGGGGTCAGGCATCCTATCTCTCTCCACTTATAATTCTACATCCCAAGTTCCATTTAGGTAAAAGACCCCAAACTCTAGACCTCCAGACTGTCCTCAACCAACCAGAATTTCAAGCCCCTACTGCGTTTTCTTTAGGAGCAAGAGTCAGCACCCGCCCCTCAACAAATAGGATTTCTTCTTACCTCCAGTGGGTCTGGTCTGATATGGGTTTCAGACGAGGTTGAGATTCACCCCTGTCCAGCTCTGTGCAGGATATCCCTCTTATAACTCACCCACCGCACCCCAACCCATAGGGTCATGGAGTGCAGCTGCACCCAGCTGTGGGCAACCCTACCTGCATTTCTCTTATCTGGAACCTCCGGGGCAGCTAATGCCACAGGCCCGCACTCTCTCTCTAGCCTCACTCCTGATGCCAGGTCAATGTGGTGCCCAGAGGGTTTGGCTCCAGCTAATTCTAATTGCACCTTGACAGGTGGCAGCTATCAAGGGAGAGACCAGGTGCTGGTTCTGAGAGGAAGGACAGGAGTCAAGGACCTGCTCAGTTCAGGAAGAGTCTGTGTCCTGGGTCCTCCATTGTGGCCAATATTTCTTCCCATTATCCCCTTTCAGAGATAGCCTACATGCCACACCCTAAATCAGAGCAGCCTGTGGGACTTCGTTCAGGATGAACCCAACCCCAACCCTTACATGGGGTATCAATAGAAAAGAGAAGGCTTTCTTAACTTTATTCACCTAATTCTTTTTATTTCATTCATAATGGTTTTTTAATTAATTTTAATGGGGTGACATTAATAAATTAGGGTACATATGTTCAAAGAAAACATCTCCAGGTTATCTTATCATTCAGTTATGTTGCATACCCATCACCCAAAGTTAAATTGTCCTCTGTCACCTTCTATCTGGTTTTCTTTGTGTCCCTCCCCTCCCCCCTCTCCTACCCTCTCCTCCCTCAGCCCACCCCGTAACCACCACTCTCTTGTCCAAGTCTCATAGTCTCACTTTTATGTCCCACCTATGTATGAAATCATGCTGTTCTCAGTTTTTTTCTGTTTTACTTATTTCACTCTGTATAATGTTATCAAGGTCCATCCGTTTTGTTGTAAATGATCCGATGTCATCATTTTTTATGGCTGAGTAGTATTCCATAGTATATATGTACCAAAGCTTTTTAATCCACTCGTCCTCTGACAGACACTTGGGCTGTTTCCAGATCTTCGCTATTGTGAACAATGCTGCCACGAACATGAGGGCGCATTTCTTCTTTTCAAACAGTGCTATGGTGTTCTTAGGGTATATTCTTTGATAACTGTTTTGATCTCATTTGTTGTAATTGGTCTGTTTAGGTGTTCTGATTCTTCCAGATTGATTTTTGGAAGATTATATGATCCAAGAAATTTGTCCATTTCACCTAGGTTGTCTAATTTTTTGGCATAGAGTTCTTCATAGGATTTTCTTACAATGCTTTGTATTTCTGTTGTGTCAGTTGTTATTTCTCCACTCTCATTTTTAATTTTATTTATTTGAGTCCTCTCTCTTTTTTTCTTGGTGAGTGTAGTTAAAGGTTCATCAATCTTGTTTACCTTTTCAAAGAACCAGGTTCTGGTTTCATTGATCCTCTGTATTGTTTCCTTAGCCTCTATGTCATTTATTTCTGCTCTGATCTTTATTATTTCCTTCCTTCTACTGGTCCTGGGCTTTATTTGCTGTTGTTTTTCTAGTTCTTTCAGATGCAGGGTCAGGTTGCTTATTTGAGCTTTTTCTAGCTTCCTATGATATGCCTGTAGTGCAATGAACTTCCCTCTCAGTACTGCTTTTGCTGTGTCCCATAAATTTTGAGTTGATGTATGCTCATTTTCATTCGTTTCTAGAAACTTTTTTATTTCTTCTTTGATCTCATTGTTAATCCATTCATTATTTAATAACATGCTATTTAGTTTCCAAGTGTTTGAGTATTTTTCAGTTTTTCTTTTGTAGTTAATTTCTAGTTTCATGGCATTGTGATCAGAGAATATGCTTGATATGATTTCAATCTTCTTAAATTTGTTGAGACCATTTTTGTGTCCTAACATGTGGTCTATCCTAGAAAATGTACCATGAGTACTTGAGAAGAATGTATATTCTACTGCTTTAGGGTGAAAAGTTGTGAAGATATCTATTAAATCGAGTCGATGTAGTATATCCTTTAAGTCTGCTGTTTCTTTATTAATTTTCTTCCTTGAGGATCTATCCAGTGATGTTAGTGGGGTATTGAAATCCCCTATTATTATAGTATTGGTGTTAATCTTGCCCTTTATATCCATCAAAGTCTGCTTTATGTATGTCGGGGCTCCTATATTTGGTGCATAGATATTTATAATAGTTATATCTTCCTGTTGAATTGTTCCCTTTATCATTATGTAGTGTCCTTCTTTATCTCTTACTACAGCCTTTGTTTTAAAGTCCATTTTGTCAGATATAAGTATTGCTACCCCGGCTTTTTTTTCATTTCCATTTGCATGAAATATTTTATTTAATCATTTTACCTTCAGTCTATGTGCATCTTTTGTTTTAAGGTGTGTCTCTTGTAGACAGTATATGTATGGGTCCTGTTTCTTTATCCACGAGCTACCCTATGTCTTTTAATTGGATCATTTAATCCATTTACATTTAAGGTTATTATTGATATGTAGTTGTTTATTGCCATTTTATTATTTAAAGCTGTATTCTTCTTTTGCTATATTTTTTCCCCTCGTTGAACTGTTCACAACAGGCCCCTTAGCATCTCTTGCAGAATTGGTTTGTTTTAATGAGTTCCTTGAGGCTTTCTTTGTCTGGAAAGCTCTTTATTTCTCCTTCAAATTTAAATGTTAGCCTTGCTGAATAGAGTAGTCTTGGTTGTAGGTTCTTGTTCTGCATTACTTTGAATATATCTTGCCATTCCCTTCTGGCCTCAAGTGTTTCTGTTGAGAAGTAGGATGTCATCCTTATGGTGGCTTCTTTGTAGGTGATAGCCTTTTTTTCTCTAGCAGCTTTTAAAATTTTCTCTTTATCCCTTAGCTTTGGTATTTTAACTATGATTGTCTTGGTGTAGATTTCTTTGGGTTTCTCTTTAATGGATTTCTGTGTGCTTCTTGAACATGTAAAATGTTTTCCAGCCTTAATTTAGGGAAGTTTTCTGCTATTATTTGATTGAACAAAGTTTCTATTTCTTGTTTTCTCTCCTCTTCTTCAGGAACCCTTATGATGCGGATGTTATTTCTCTTCATGTTATCACAGAGCTCCCTTAGAGTTTCCTCACTTTTTTGAGTCTCTTTTTTTTTTTTTTCTGCTCTGCTTATGTGCCTTTGTTTATTGTGTCCTCTAACTTGCTGATTCAATCCTTAGCGTCATCCATCCTGCTTTTAATTCCTTCCATTGTGGTCTTCAGTTCTGATACTGTATTTGTCATTTCTGTCTGATTCTTTTTTATTATTTCAATTTCCTTTGTTATACTTGTTATCTCTTTATTTAGGTGTTCATAATGACTATCCATTGTTGCTCTCATCTCTTTGAACATCCTAACTATCATTATTTTAAATTTGCATCTGGTAATTTGGTTATATCTGGTTCATTCAGGTCCTTTTCTGGGGATTTCTCTTTATTCATTTGGGTTGCATTTCTCTGCCTGCCCATTTTGTCTGTGTATAAGAAGAGTGTGGCCACTGGAGTCCAATGTGTGTTGCCTTAGTGTTCTCTAGGTGTGGTCTGTCTGCAGGCCTGCCACCCCCTCTGCCACTGCCTAGGGCGGTTGGGTATGGGTGTTGCCAGTGCCGGCCCTCTGTGGCTGTTGCTGTGACTTCCACCTCTCCTCTGCGGGAGGGGCTGTGTTCTGGTGCCCAGCTCTACAAGCCTCAGCCTGCCTGGGCCTTCACCTCACCCCCACAGGTTGGGTTGCGCACTGCACTCAAGCCACAAGCCTCAGTACTAAGGGTAGAGGTGAGCACCTTTGCTCAGCTGCAGACCCAGCCTGTTCCCAGGCTTCTGCTCAGCCCCTGCGGTCAGAGCCTGCTCGCCACAGTTTCTTGGGTTGGATGGGGCTGTTGACTTGCACTCAGCTGTGAGCCTCCGCCAGTATGGAGCTCTAGCCCCGCTCCCGAGGCCAGGGCCCTCCTGCGCAGTATTGCAAATCGAGGTTTCTCAGGCTGGGCTGGGCTGCTGGAGTTCGCTCAGCTGCGAGCCTCTGCTCAACCTGGGCTCCAGCCCTACCCCCGTGGTCAGAGCCAACTCACGCATGCAGGATGGCAAACCGCAGTTTCCTGGGCCAGGTGGGGCTGCTGGTGTGCACACAGTCACAAGCCTCCGCCTGACCCTGGTCCTAGCCCCGCCCCCGCGGTCAGGGCTGGCTTGCGCAGTGTCACAGATCAGATCTCTGCCCATTCCTGGCCTCCCACTTTTTCCCCGCTGGTGGGGCTGCAGGCAGGCCCACAGCTGCCTGACCGCTTTCATGCATCCCCTCCATCCCTGCTGAGCTAGACCGAGCTCACAGCGGCTGGGCCTCCGCCCCCGCTGACAGAACCGTGTTTCAACATCCCGCCACCACCATCCCTCCAGCCAGCCATCAGCAGTGTGGGTAGGGGCACTGCAGCTCAGACCCTAACACTCCACACTGTAGTCCTGGAAGCTCCCTCCATCTAAGCAGCTCTGCTCTAAGTGCCGAGGGAGAGCTTGTTTGGCTGGTGTCCTGTCTCCCTTTGCTGGTATTGCTAGTTCCAGGGGAAATATTCATTTTTGATTAGGGAAGTGACTCAGCCCAGAGGTTAGGTTGGCTGTCCCTCAGAGTGTTTCTCCCTGTGCCTTCCAGTCCACACTCTTCCCACTGCTCTGGGCCTCTTCTCTGTCCCCGTTCCCCGGAGCCCCAGGTGAGTGGTTGTGAGAGAGGTTTTCTGAGCTGTTCCTTTAAGAAGAATCTTGGGTCTGAGAAAACTGTCTCTTTCTCAGAAACAGTATCCTCACTTGTTTCACAGCTCAATACTCTCCAAACGCCTCTTCTAGGCTCTGGGGCTGCAGGCTGGGTCTTTGTTCCTGGGAACCAGGTCCCTCCCTCTCCTCCTGCCACGAGGGTCTCTCCAGGCTGCTGTTCGCTCCAGGAGCTGGGTAGCCGTCTGCGTTTTTGCTTTTTCTACCAGTCTCAATGTGGCTTCTGCAGTGTTCCTTGGTTGAAGGGTCCACTTAGTTTAGTTCAAAGTTGGTTTATCCAGATGATGGTTCTTAAAATTAAGTTATAATCCATTTTGGTTCTGGGAGTTGGAAGTTGGTACGTCCGCCTACTCCATTGCCATCTTGCCGTCTCCTCTCACCTAATTCTTAGTGTCATTACTTACTCTGTGTCTGTATTATACTTAGATTTCTATTCATGCTATCTATAGGTAACAAAAATATGTGTAGCAAACATCATTTAATTTAACCTTTTACTTACTCTATAGTATATCTTGAGCATTTTTTCTCTCAGTATATTTGTATCATCTTACTCCTTTGTACTGTTGCTTAATATTTCTTACTGTAGCTTATTATAATATTATTCTGATCTATGTAATCTTTTCCCCATTGAAGTACATTTGGGTAGTCTGCATTATAACAACAGTGGAATGAATTTCTTTCTATGATTATCTTTCCTTGTTGCAGTCATTCTGCTAGTATCCACCTGGCATTTACCCTGAGCCAGAATTGACTCTGACCTCTGAGGACACAGCATCAACCAAACAGCAAAAATTCCTTCACAGATGGTCCCATTCTCGTGGTGGAGACCTTGAAAGTAAAATATTGCTATGGAGATAAATAAGACCAGAAAGAGGAATAGGGAATTATTAGGTTCTATTTTTCTCAGGGACCCCTGTGGTTATAATAGTAGAAACCATGGTTGAAAATATTCCACATTAAGAAGACATTGAACAGCCTGACCAGGCAGTGGTGCAGTGAATAGAGCGTCGGACTGGGAGGAGGAAGACCCAGGTTCGAGACCCTGAGCTCGCCAGCTTGAGCGTGGGCCCATCTGGCTTGAGCAAAAAGCTTGTCATCTTGGACCGAAGGTCACTGGCTCCAGCAAGGGGTTGCTTGGTCTGCTGAAGGCCCACGGTCAAGGCACATGTGAGAAAGCAATCAATGAACACCTAAGGTGTTGCGACGGCAACGAAAAACTAATGATTGATGCTTCTCATCTCTCTCCGTTCCTGTCTGTCTATCCCTCTCTCTGACTCTCTCTCTGACTCTCTCTCTGTCCCTGTAAAAAAAAAAAGACATTGAACATAGTCTTGAAGGTGGTGGACAGATTCATGTAGCTGCTTGGGATCGATCAGTACATACTTGGCAGAGTGAACAGGGAGGTGAGAAAGGAAGGTGTGATTTAGAATGTTCTAGCAGGGAAGACTTTTTTGGTGTAATTATTTTTATTATTTATGAATTACAGTTTACATTCTATACTATTTTGTATTAGTTTCAGGTGCACAGCATAGTAATTAGAAAATCACACACTGTACCAAGTTTTTCCTCTGATATTTTTAGTTCGCACCTTGCACCATACATAATTGTCATATTATTGATTACATTCTGTATGCTGTACTTTACATAGCAGAAAAGATTTTTTAACTTGAGGTGAGTGAGCTAAAAGGGGAAGGGCGGGCACTGGTGTCAGAGCCATCACAGGACTCATGTGGTGCAGGGACTGCAGAGCAAGGTAGGACTTTGACTTTACTGTGAGCAAAGCAGAAACCATTGCCTCATTATTTTAGATAGCACATTTCTACTAGTGGAATTGACCCCCACTTCTAAGTCAGAATAAGTATGATTCAGTCCTCAGCTCTGAGCCCAAATCTTATCTTAATCTAGACCTCTAACCCAATTCTATCTCTCATAATTTGACCCAAAATAGATGTTACTGTTGCCTACCCAAGCATTACTCCTTCTGCCATTCTGTCAGAACCTTGATTTGGTTGAATAACCTTGAATCCTCATGTGACTACATCGAAGGTTTCCTGCACCAAGCATGCAGCTATATTCTGCTGTTCAGGGATTGGTTTATGAATGAACACATGATGCAGTTCTGACCAATGAGGAGTGAGAGGAATACTACTGGGCTATTTCTGCGAACCACTGTCTTGTTTCCAAAATGAGACAAGAGAAGAGCTCTCCTTTTCTCTGTTAGATGGTGTCCCTTCTAGATGTAAATTCTGGAAGCAAGGCAGCCCTCCTGGAGCCATGAAGGGGAGTGACTGGTAGACCAAGCCATAGCACCACAGATGACCAAATATAGAGAAGGAGATATTGAGGGTCTTTGATGAAGCTGCTGAGCTGGTGAATTAATGCTCTATGGAACCTGTTCATATTACATCATCTTCAGGTTTTTATTTCTTGCTTTGAAGTATTTTGTTGTTGTTGTTCTTACAGCAAAACTCTTGCTTATTAAGACCTTTGGGTTGAGTTCAAATCTCATCAGATTTCAACTCTAATTGGAAATCATTAAATCTCAATATAATTTTCACTAGAACTTAGTGTGAGAATCTAAATTAGCCAACCAACTTAATGCTACTTGCTGTGATAGCACATTCTCTTGCTCTCCTGCCAAGTCCTCTCTCAGACTCATTCCTTATTTGCTTACAAAATATGTATCAAACCAGCTGTATACCAGGCTGGCCTGGAGACTGAAGGTACAGTGGTGCTTGAACCTGGACACCCTTCCTGCAAGAAACTGACAGTCAAATGTAAAAGAAAAATGACTCAAGTATTGACATACAAATGTAAATTTACAACTATAATGTGTGCTTTGAAGTGAAGGTGCACAGGGTTGTGGATGAACTTGTGGGAAGGAGATTGACCCAGAAAGAAACAAAGAGCTGAGAGTGGAAAGAATAATAAGCATAAACTAGAAAAGAATGGAAGGGGCCTGGAGACTCTCATGTAGAGGAAACAGCAGGTGCAAAGGTCTTGAGATGGAACAAAGTAGAGATGAAGCTCAGAGAACAGAGGTTGTATGGAACCAGACAATGAAAGACCTGTAGGTCTTGGTGAGTTGGAGTGTATGTTGTGGAGAACGGTGAACCACTTAGACTTTATGCAGAGGACTGCCATAACAACAACTGTACACACTACCTGGACTCTTGCTTTCACAAAATCTCTCACATTGTCTATCAACTATCAGCATTGTAAAGCTGATTCCATACTGACTAAATAAATCTAAGCCAAGTTCCCAAACTTATTTCTCAAGGCAAAGGGAAGCATTAAATAATATGATGAAACACATTTATATTCTTGACTGATGGTGGCACAGTGGATAAAGCGTCAACGTGGGACGCTGAGCAAAAACCCTAAGGTCACTGGCTTGAGAGCAGGGTCACTGACTTGAGAGTGGCATCATCAAAATGATCCCATGACTGCTTGCTTGAGCCCAAAAATTGCTAGTTAGAAACACAAGGTTTCTGGTATGAGCCCAAGGTCTCTGGCTTGAACAAGGGGTCACAGGCTCATCTAGAGCCCCCCATCAAGGCACATGTGAGAAGCATTCAGTAAACAACTAAAGTGACACAAATACAAGTTGTTGCTTCATCTTTCTCCATTTGTCTCTCTCTCACTAAAATAAAAACAAGAAGAAGAAAAGAAATTAATATTAGCTCCCTTGCCACACATCACCCAAATAGTAAAGCAGCTTTGATTTTTTGTTGTACCTTTTATATGACGGGTCAAACACTTGTTGGACTTCGTCACTATTCTTTTATAGTCCAAGTAAAAATTGTCTTCTCCATTCTTGTAGATGACAATAGAGAGGTTTAAAAGAGGCAAAGTCACAGGAGCAAAGTCACTCAGCTCTGGAGCTGGAAGGGAGAGAAATCAAATGCTGGGGACTGCTGTTGCTCTCACCATCACACAAGCCCCACCCTGCAAAGGAAATTTCCTTGGGACACCTCGCATACTCTTCCAGTCTCATTCGGCTGAGAACAAATTCAGGGCTACATGAGCCTATTAATGATGCAGCCCCCACATTGAGGGGATCCCTAAATTCCAGTGGGTTAAGTGCCAGACCCACTCCTAAATCCCACCTAGACACCCCAACTCATACATTTGAAAGTTGTGTGACTTTATTTCTTCCTTCTTTCTTCCTTTCCTTCCTTCCTTCCTTCCTTCCTTCCTTCCTTCCTTCCTTCCTTCCTTCCTTCCTTCCTTCTTTCTTTCTTGCTTTTTGTCTTTTTTTCAGTTGAAAGGAAGGTTGATAGAGACAGGAACATCAGTCTATGCCTGTATGCATCTGACTGGAGATCAAACCAGCAGCCTCTGCACTTTGGGATGATGCTCTAACCAACTGAACTATTCGACCAGGGACATTTTAAATTTTTTGAGGTAACTCCATACTGCTTTCCTCAGAGGCTGCACCAATCTGTGTTCCCACCAACAGTGCACAAGGCTTTCCTTTTCTTTTAAAAAAATTTTTTTTCTTTTTATTTATTTATTTTAGAGAGGAGACAGAGAGAGAGAGAGAGAGAGAGAGAGAGAGAAAGGGGGGAGGAGCTAGAAGCATCAACTCCCATGTGTGCCTTGACCAGACCAGTGCAGGGTTTTGAACTGGCGACCTCAGTGTTCCCAGGTTGACGCTTTATCCACTGCGCCACCACAGGTCAGGCAAGGCTTTCCTTTTCTCTGCATTCACTAACACTTGTTTTTTGTTGATTTATAGATGATAGTTGTTCTTATAGGTGTGAGGTGATATCTCCCTGTGTTTTTAATTTACATTTCTCCGATGATTAGTGACATCCAGCATCTTTTCATATGTCTATCGCAATGGTTCTTAACCTGGGTTCTATTGAACCCTAGGGGTTCGATGAGTCGGTCTCAGGGGTTCGGAGGAACCTCTGCCGCTGAGGCCAGAATAAAGTAATACCGTAATTTGTTGTGAGTTCATGCACTTTGTTGGTTTTGTTCTTTGAGCAAGGTGATGTTCATGCACGGCTCATTTTGTGCACCAGTAAAAAAAACATATACCTATGTCTTGAATTTGGAAAAAAAATCATATTTTATTTATCACTAAAGAAGGGTTCGGTGAATGCGCATATGAAACTGGTGGGTTCGGTACCTCAGAAAAGGTTAAGAACCACTGGTTTATCAGCATGTGAGCTACTGTGCAGGTGCTACCACACAAAGTGGTATTTGCCTCAGCAGCATCTGTGCCTGACAAGATCTCCCTTTGGATACGCTGACTGTGAAGCTTACTGGATCTTGCTCTGATGTTATCTAAAGCTGGCCACCAGGTGTTTTGATTCTGGGGGTCTTCAGAAGGACTCTTGTGTTGGTCTGTTTAAGATGCTGCCTGTGATGGCCCTCAGCAACCTGTTTGGAGCTACAAGTGTTCCACAGTTTGTGGACCCCTCTGCTTGGCCTGGGTGTCTGCAGGAAAGACCAAGCTGTGTACCAAGGCCAGTTTTTACTAGCACCAGGCCTGGGGGCACGTCAGCTAAAGTCTCAAGGCACCACTAGATCTGCCTTTGCCTATCTCCGCCTTTCTTTTTTTTTCTTTTGTATTTTTCTGAAGTGAGAAGCGGGGAGGCAGAGAGACAGATTCCCGCATGTGCCCAACCGGGATCCACCCAGCAAACCCACTAGGGGGCGATGCTCTGCCCATCTGGGGCATTGCTCTGTTGCAACCGGAGCCATTCTAGTGCCTGAGGCAGAGACCATAGAGCCATCCTCAGCCCCCCCCCCCCCCGGGCCAACTTTTGCTCCAATGGAACCTTGGCTGTGGGAGAGGAAGAGAGAGATAGAGATAAAGGAGAGGGAGGAGGAAGGGTAGAAAATCAGATGGACGCTTCTCCTGTGTTCCCTGGCCTGGAATCGAACCCGGGATATCCACACACCCGGCCGACACTCTTCCGCTGAACCAACCAGCCAGGGTTGCCTATCTCCACCTTTAGGCTACATGTTAGTCTGTCACTGAAATAACCCCTGGGTGTAGTCCTCAGGAAGGCATAGGTTCCATAAAGTTGGTCAAGGGGGTGGGTCCAGAGAGGGAGGCTACTGCTTTTCCCCAGGTTGATGCTGCACAAAGAGGAGTGGCCCACCCAAGAAAGATGGCACCTGCGTTGAGGGAGAAAGGTTCAGTACAGGGATCCTGGTGGCTGTTCCATCAGCTCTCCCCTGAGAGCCACAAACCTCAGACTCTCCTGTGACTTTAGTTTGCTCTGCCCTCCCTTTGTGGGAGGCCAGGGTTAGTGGCTCCAAGCAAAATTTTGTTGGTTGGCTCTTTAAGAGAGTGCTGTGTCTGTAGCAGAGTCCTGTCTCTGCCTATCGGACAGAAAACCTTCCGCTTTTCATAGCATGATGCTATCTGGGTACCTCTTCCTGGCTCCGGTGCTCTGGGAAGGGGAGCCCAGCTTGGGGGTTACACCTCACACTTCTGAGAGGAAATACCCCACAAGTGAGATATCCCTCCAGAACTTCCAGCCACTGCTTGTGGGTACAGGCCCCGTTCTTTTCACATCTCTATCTTTTCTACCATTTTTGATTTGGCTTCTTCTGTAAATCCTTGGTTTTAAGACTGCTCTTCAGCTGGTTTTCAGGTGGTTATTCAGCATAATTGTTGTATAGTTTCATTGTAACTTCAGTTTCCTACTGGGAGGTGGTGAGTGTAGCTTCCACCAACTCCACCGCCATCATGAACTCCTTATAATTTCCTTCTTGCTTCTATTTGCCATCAGCACACAGCCAATCTGCACCTGTGCTGTCACATAGAGGCCATGTTTCTGATTGGTTCACAGGGAACTAGACTGGGAGTTCTTGCTGCGGTTCAGCAACTGCTCTCTTTGGTCATAGATTTCAGCCTCAAATCAAGTGTAATCTCTCTTTCTTTCAATTCTATGCTAAAAGGGCCTTAGCACTGAAACAGTGGAGGAGGTGGAAGCATGCCTGGGAGCCAGCTAAAGGGAGCCTGGAAGACTTCCTTCATCATCTTCTTGATGTCATTGGACTTGGCAGCTTCCTCAAAGTGGCAGGTCAGATTTGAGATGGAGACATTGAGGTTGAGGACATAGAAGATCATGCCATTGAGCTTCCCATTTAGCTCAGGGATAATCTTGCCCATGGCCTTGGCAGCACCTATAGAACAGAGACGCTGTTCTAGGCAAATCCTTCGCCATCATGCCACAGCTTCCCAGAGGATTTGTCCGCTGTCACCTAGGTGGCAGTGATGGCAAAGATTGTCTGCATAAGATCCTCCAGAAGGCCAAAGTTGTCATAAATGGCCTTGGCCAGGGGGATCATGCCATTGGTGATACAGAACGCAATGCCAACCATCTTGAGGGAGTTGTCACATTTCTCATGGTGCACACGCATCACAAAATCTTGAGAGCATCCATAGATGGGGTGACAATGATGACCTTTCTGCCTCTACCCTTCCAGTGAGCCCCAGCCTTCTCCAAGGTGGTGGAGACACCTGTGGGCCCCATGTATACTCAGCACCAGCATCATCCCGTTTGATGTTGGCAAGGTCTCGCTCCTGCGAAGATGGAGATGGGTTTTCCTTTGATGAATAGCTTCCTGTTCTCAGCATTGACTGAGCCTTTTACCCTTCCATGGGTGGAACCATACTGGATTATGTAGGCCATGTAGTTGATGTCAATGAAAGGGTCATTGCTGGTGACAACACTGATATTTCCAGAGCTAAAAACAGCCTTGGTGATCATGTGCCCAATATGTCCAAATAGAATCCCTAAGGCCTTAATCATTGTGTCTCACAGGTGCAGCTGGCACTGTCCAAGAAATGTGACATTTGTGGAATGGAGGAGCCCAGAGCCCACAACAACTTTTTGAAGGACAGATAGATTTATTCATTCACTTAATTATTCACTCATTTAATGAATGCATTCAACAGGTATTTATTGAGCACCACCCTAGCACTAGGCACACACAATAAAGAAAAACATATATAACATATGCTTTTATAGAGCTTAAAAATCTATTGCTCAGTTATTCCCATTTTGCAGATGAGGAAAGTGAGGCCCAGAAAGGTGGAAGGGCTTTCCCCAGGGGTCCCCAAACTTTTTACACAGGGGGCCAGTTCATTGTCCCTCAGACCATTGGAGGGCTGCCACATACAGTACTCCATACACTGACCACCAATGAAAGAAGTGCCCCTTCCGGAAGTGTGGTGGGGGCCTGATAAATGACCTTAGGTGGCTGCAATTTGGCCCACTGTCCGTAGTTTGGGGACCTTTGGCTTTCCCAGAGTCCAGGGGCAGAGCCGTGATTTGCATGGATCTGCCTAATGCATGGACAAGTGGAATTCCATAGTCTCCCTGGAAGTGACTGTCAGACAGGCAGCAACTTGAATCCTGGCTTTGCTGTTTCCCTGTAAACCACATCACCTCTCTGAGATAAGCCCCCATTTCTTCATTGTGAAGAAGGATGAGGGGCTACTGAAACTCCAAAGTCCCAAAGGGAGAACCTCAAGTGATGTCCAGATTTTTCTGTTCAGAATGAAAAGTTCAACTAGAGGACCGTCCCAAGTCATTGCAAGAATTTCACCTCCAGACTTGTATAAGGAAGCTGAGAGGCGGGACCGGGCGTCTCCATTCAGACTTAGTGCAACTGCCATGCTTTGTTGTTTGTTAAAATTTTAGATTGCATATGGACTTGGGGTAGTATGCTGGAGAGAGGGGAGACGATGAGGCTTCATGGGGGTGGGTGACTCAAAACCCCAAACATTTTTTAACTTAACTGTGATCCAGAGAAAGAAAGAGGCCAGAGGCCCAGACACTTCGGTCTGAAGGAGGAGGCAATGAGGCCTGAAATTCTGGGTCTAAGGGAGGAGAGGTTTTGGGCCCAGAATCCTGGGCATGAAGGGATTGGGGTTTACACTTATGGGTCTGAGGAAGGGGGGGCTTGGGGCTTGAACCTTTGGGTCTGAAAAATATGTGAGGTTGGGTCCAGAATTTCTCAGCTGAGAGACAAGTGTCTTGCAGATAAGTACCCTAGGTTGAGAGTAGCCAGGAGTCTTTAACTCCTAGGTTTGTATAAGGAGGAGGCTAGGGACCCACCATTTTGGGTCTGAGACAGGAAGGGGTTGAAGCCCAGAACTGTGGGTCAGAGAGAAGGGTTCTGTGTTCCAGACTCCTGGGCCTGAGATATGAGTAGCCCGAGGATTTGATCTAGGTCTGAGAAAGGAGGGGTCTGGGTGCCCAAACTCCCAGGTCTGAAGGAGAGGTTGGGGCCTAGACTGTTGGGCCTGAGCGAGGAGGGTTTGGGAGCCTAGGATCCTGTATTTTGTGGGAGAAGGGGTCTTGGTTTCCTCTGGGCAGAATATTATTGTCTGCAGAATTTCTGCAATACGGGAGAGTTTAGTTGTGTATTAAGTGAGACAACGAAGAGAGGAAAGATCTGGAAGCTGCTGGCCAGAGGGACTTGAGTGAGTCTTTGGTTGGGGAAGGTCCCTGAGTTGGCAGGGTCTGTGGTGTGATTGCCCGGGGAGCCCAGGATACCATAAGTCTGGAGACTCTGGCTGGCTCTGAGTCACAGGGGAGTCCTCCCTCCTCTTTTCCAGAGATTGCAAAGTGGACTTGCGATCCACTAATTTGGACCATCTTCAATGTTTCCACAGTTTTTGAGAACAAGAGCCCACCAACCAGAGTTTCCACCTCCATTGTTCTCTCTTATTCCAGACTCTGGGCGCTCACTTGTGGCAGGCCCTTGTTGGATTCCAGTGAGCTGTCTGTGTGCCAACCCTATCCTTTCTGAAAACCACTTCCGTGTCGTCTCCCAGTTTGTCACCTGTAAAATGCTCAGACCTGCCTTGACATAGCTTTGCATACTTATGAAGAGAACATTTCTGTCCTCCTTTCTTTCTTCCCTTGCTCCCTTCTCTCTCTCTCTTTCACTCTCTCTCATTTTATGGATGGGGAAACTGATGCTTGGCAAATGTAGAGAAATGTGCCACTGTATTGGTAGGGGGCAAGAGGGAAAGCGAGGTTCAAAATCAATTACATTTTTCTTCCCTGTCTCCCTCTGTTAAGGTCTCCTCTCCACAACCTTAGCTCTGCAGAGATTCCCACCTGTATTGTTCAGGTTATAAAAGTGCGCAGGCACAGAGACGAAATTGAAAGTATGAAGCACCCATGACTACGTCCACATGCATATCCATTTCTGTATATTTCTTTTTTATTTAACAGCAGATAGCATAATCATTCTTGCAAGACACTAACAATTCTACATAATCATTGCCCTGAGCAGCTTCATTAGTAACCTTGTCTTACATCAGGTTATTGTTTACATAAACAATCCACTTGTTTGGGACATGTTCGGTGTTTCCAGTTTTTGACAGATAATGTTGTGATGAATTCAAACCTTGCCCACATTTTGGATTTACTAGAATTACTAGGTCAAAAGTGATGAAGAAGGCTCTGGATTCTCCTCGCTTAACCATTCATTTCTTTGTAAAACTTGTACCAATTTATAGTTCCAGTGTTGAAGACTACAGGTCTCACTGTATCTATGCCAGCATGGAAGTTTCTGTGTTTTGTGTTTTGCTAATAGATTTCTGCTACATGTATTGTTTTATCAGGATATGATGGATGTTTTACTATGACTTTTTTTGTTTGTTTTTTTTGTTTTGTTTTACTATGACTTTTTGAATGGCAAAGTCAAATGTGGCTGTTAGTCATAGATGTCTTTATTTCTGTAAGTTTCTCGTTCAGGGCATAAGGCTGGAGAGACGGCAGTATGGAGAGATTAGGCATTCTTTGTCATGGTTGTAGCTATCCAGGTGAGGTACCTGCAAACACGGGTGTAGATAGTTGGCTCAAAGGGTACACAAGGGAAATTTCCTGATGACACCAGGCCTTCCAGGTAGTTGTCGCACATCAGTGGACTTCCTGAGTCACCCTGGAATGGAAAGAACAGATTAGCTTTGGCTTCAAAGAAACCAGCACTGCGACTCACCCTCCCTGCGGTTATCAAGTCTTTGTCCTGTCTTCCACCTGGACCAATGAGAAGAGACTCCATGCCTCTGAACTAAGAGACAGGTTAATGCTATCATGGAAAGGACAAACCAGGTTTTCTGAAGACATTGGCTTGAGCCTTGGCCAACCACAGGGAGGGGGCGGAGCTTTCTAGAAGTCAGAACCCCATTTATTTTCCATCTGGGAGAGGGAGCATTATTAGGTCCAGGCAGTCTGATACATTCCCTTTCCCAGGCATGGGATACAGGGTAGGGCTGGAAACCAGGGGCAGGACAAATGACCTAATTTACAGGACACAGTGCAAAATAATGACAAACCACCAGTTTTACATATATAAGGTTTAAGACAGCTAGAGGAGTGCGTTAAACCAAATGTGGGCGTGTTCATATTGTGGGGATCTGTTCCTGCACGGCTTGCACAATTAGGTTTAGTTTAGGCGCTAAGGGGGAACAAGGGGGACCCGCCCATTTTTAGAACGTACCGCCTTGTCCCATCACCCCTCTTCCTAACACATACAGTTTCACTGCCTTTGGAAGCTGAGAGCTCATTTCAGCAAATGTATTGGGGATATGAAGAGGCAAAGGATAATAGAGAGAAAGAGAGAGAGGAAAAGGGAGGAGGAGGGGTATGGAGAAGCAGAAATTTTGGGCTGGAGAAAGAGGCAGAAATGGAGGAAATAAAAAGAGTGACCGAGGCGAAATACTAAGAGAGAGAGAGAGAGACAGAGAGAGGAGGGTTACAGGTGAAGAAAGGGAGGCAAAGAGGAGGAGGGGCCCCTTCTTTTCCCAAAACCAGGACCAGATGCAAAGCTATATAAGGAGGACGTTAGCCCTGAGCACATCTCAGTGACTGCTGTGAGTATTTTAATGCATACCTTAAAAATAAAATTTAATATGAAAACTATCCATGACAAACCTGATTTTCCAATTTTAGATAAACACAGGGTCAGTACCTTGCTGTGCTGGTTTATATAAGAGCCTGAGGAAAGTGGAAAATCCAGTCAACTTTGATTGCTTTTTAAAAAAATTCTTGATATATTGTACATCATGGATTTTTTTGGCATAGATTATTTATTTTTTTATTCTTAAATTTTTATTTATTAATTTTTCTTTTTCTTTTTTTTTCTTGTGAGAGAGGGAGGAGGAAAGAGACAGAGAAAAACACTGGTTTGTTGTTGTACTTATCTACGCATTCATTGGTTGATTCTTGCTTGTGCCATAACTGAGAATCCAACCTGCAACCTTGGCATATTGGAGAGATACTCTAACCAACTGAGATCACTGGCCAGGGTGCACAGATTATTTTTTAAAATATTTTGTTGGGATATGATTTATCGTGGTCACTGAGCTTTTGGTGCCCTCTTAGTGTTTGTGCTGGTAGACAGTGCCTCACTCCCCTTCCCGTGGTCCCATCTCCAGTTTCTGTCCTTGAACTCTGTGCCCACCCCCAAGACCACGCCAGTCCCCCTGGGGTCCCCTTCTCTGAGCTAGCCAGAGGACTGAGCAGAGAGCCAGAAGAGCAGGACTGGGAAGATGGGGGAGGGAGAGCTCAGCAGCAGGGTCAGGCATGCAGACTGTGGGGGAAGGGGAAGACGGGCCTGGCGGGAGAGGAGGGAACTCACTGCGCAGACGAAGGACTGTTTGTCCACGGAATCAGCACACATCATGAACCTTCCCTTAACAGAATCATAGATCTTCTTGCATTCTGGTATGGATACGCGGGTGACATTCAAGCACATGAGCTCTGTTGAATTTGTTGCTGTTGGGGAAGTTAGGGGTCAGTCAGAGGATTGATCTGGTTGGCCTCTGGATGCTGAAGTAATAGAATGAAGACTTTGGATATTGAAAGGCGAAGGGCAGAGTGACTCAATACTACCGTCAGGAAAAGGGACGTATCTCTTGGACTGCTGATTCTGAGGGAGGAGGGGGCTTGTTTCTGAACTTCTGGTTTGAGGGTGCGGGGTACTGGGGCCAGGACTTCTGTGTTTAAGGGAGGGGGCGGGCGGAGGCCAAGACATCTGGGTCCGAGGGAGAAGAGGTTTGAGTATCTGGGATCTTGTGTCTGAGGGAGGGTGGGGCTAAGGGCCCTCGCTACTGGGTCACAGGGGTAGTAGACTCACTTGTATTTATGGAGTTGATGCCCCATGCAGAAACAGTGCAGTTTATATCAATTTCTTGGCAGAATTCGGGCAGAGTGACTATCCTCACAGTTGATGACAGTATGGCTGGGTAGCTTAGCTTCACAAGCATGATGTCGTGTAAGTCTGTGACATTGTTATACTGGGGATAGATGAATGACTCTGTAGCCCTGATACTCTGGACATCCGCATCAAAGAGAAAATCACTGCCCATTTGCACCATGTACTCACTTAAAATACAAAAACAAAACAAAAAAGCAACATTCAGAGGAAGACACTGTGACTGAGAGAGGTACAAAGACCCAGAGACAGTGGGACGGACACAGAAAAAGAGGTAGACAAAAACCCAGAGAGAGAGAAATGGAGTTACCATGGCTCCCCGGCCACGTACCTCATATAACAGTGGGCAACAGTGAGCACCCACCGCTCGTGGATCAGCACACCTGCACACTGGAACTCACTGCCCTGAAACAGGGCCACCTGCCAGGGATTGGAGCCTCTTGGACATGGAACTCCATTAATAATCCTTTCCCCTGTATCCTGGGCTGCATGGAGACATGGAGAAAACATGGTGGCAGGCAGGCGTCAGGGGAAGACTGAGGTCTCCGCAGATGGATTCCCGGAGACAGTGATGGAGAGAGAGGCAGACAGATAGGGAGGTACAAAGAAGGGCAGAGGCAGAAACTGAGCCCAGCGCACAGGAGGCTACAGACAAAGACAGAAAGAGATGGAGGGAGCCTGCTCAGAAGCCCAGGGAAGCATCTGGTCTGCAGGCAGCCCCTGCCTGCCGGAGGCTGATGGGAGACACACTGAGGGCAGGGAGCAGCCTGGGGGGCACACAGACCGCAGGGGTCAGAAGGAAGCAGGGGGAAAGGGGACGCAGCAGGAAAGTCTTGTCTCCAAGGGAAAAAGTTGCTGCAGGGGGAGGGGTCCTGACTCAGGGACTTCTTGGATAGCAGGGGCCCTGGGGAAAGTACGCAGAATGCTGTGAGGAACAGGGGCAATGCGGTCAGGCCCCCTAGTCTGGTCCTCACCTCCTTGTCTAGCAGATCCCAGGGCTAAGGACAGCAGTACAACCAGCAGGGGTGAGAGACTGGGACCCGCCATGTGTCCTCTTTGAGCTTCTGTGGTCTGTCCCGTGGAGGAAGGGTCTCTGCTTCTCGGGATGTAAAGAGAAAGAGTTCAGGAAGCAGTCCTGGTCCCCAGACCCTTTCTCCTCCCTCAGAACCAGGAGACCTATTCTGCATCCACCTCCTTCCTCGGCCTTAGAAGTCCAGGCCAGAGGCTCCCTTCCACCCAAAACCCAGGGATCAGATGTCCTATCTTTCTCCATTTATAACTCTATACCCCAAGTTCCTTTTTAGGTAAAAGATCCAAAACTCTAGACCTCCAGACCCTTCACCCCAACCAACCAAAATCTCAAGCCCCCTACTGTTCTTTCTTTAGGAACAAGAGTCAGCACCCGCCCCTCAACAAATAAGAGTTCCTCTTACCTCCAGTGGGTCTGATCTGATCTCGGCTTCAGATGAGGTTGGGATTCACCCGTGTCCAGCTCTGTGCAGGGTGTCCCTCTTATAGCTCACCCACCCCACCCTAACCCGCAGGGTCATGGAGTGCAGGTGCACCCAGCTCTGGGTCGCCCCTACCTGCATTTCTCTTATCTGGAACCCCTGGGGCAGCTAATGCCACAGGCCCGCACTCTCTCCACCCTCACTTCTGATCACCCAGATCAGGGTGGTGCCTAGGGGGTTTGACCCCAACAGATTCTAATTCCATCATTCCTGGGACAGCTATCAGTGAAAGGAGCAGGTGCTGGCACTGAGGGGCAGGAGAGGAGTCAAGGACCTGCTCAGCTCAGGAATAGTCTGAGTCTTGGGTATTCCACTGTGGTCAATATTCTTGCCCTAAGCCCCCCTCACGTATGATCTAGACCCTACACCCCAACACTGAGCAACCTGTGGAAACTTTTCAGGCTGAATCCCAGATGCGTCTTTAAGCCTGAACCCAACCTCAACCCTAATATATAAGCATGAATCAAAAAAGAGGGCTTTCGCCTGACCAGGCGGTGGCGCAGTGGATAAAGCATCGACCTGGGAACACTGAGGTCGCCAGTTCAAAACCCTGCACTGGTTCGGTCAAGGCACATATGGGAGTTGAGCTTCCAGCTCCTCCCCCCTTTCTCTCTCTCTCTCTCTCTCTCTCTCTCTCTCTCTCTCTCTCTGTCTCCTCTCTAAAATGAATAAAATAAAAAGAAATTTAAAAAAAAAAAAAAGAGGGCTTTCCTATTTCCACCCACTAAATGCTTTCTGTTTCACTTAGTCTGTGTCTCATATGAAACATTATCTAATGTAATCTTTCACTCACTCTACAGAACATCTTAACAATTGTTTCTCTTAGTACATTGAGATAATTTCTCCTTCCTTTATACTTTTGTACCATATTCTAAGCTACAGTTTTATTCTGATTTACAGGATCTGTTTCATTTTGAAGTACCTTGGAATCACTTTCATTGTAGTAATTGTGGGATGGGTTTCTTCATAGAATCATCTTAACTCATTATATTCATCCCAATAGTAGTCACTGAGCATTTACTCTGAGCCAGAATCGACTCTGGCCTATGAGGACACAGCATCAACCAATCAGCATAGCTTCCTGCACAGAGGCTCTCTCTCCAGAGGGTGGAGACCATGAGTAAAAAAAATAAAAGCTTCAAATTTGTAGCTTTTTACCTGGCATTAAGTGCTGTTGAGAAAAGTAGGACCAGAAGGAGGCATATGTAATTACTGGTTCCTTTTTCTCTCAGGGACCTCTGTGGTTATAATATTAGGATCATTGGTGGGAAAGACTTTATGTGAAGAGGACATTGAACATAATCTCTTTTTTTTTTTCTTCAAGTGACAGGAGGGTAGATAGTGAGGCAGACTCCCAGCAAGCACCCTGACCAGGATCCACCTGACAACACCATCTGGGGCTGATGCTTGCAACTGAGATATTTTTAGCACATGATGATGACATGCTTGGACCAACTGAGCTATCCTCAGCACCCCAGGCCAATGCTCAAACCCATGGAGCCACTGGCTGCAGGAGGAGAAGAGGAAGAAAAGGGGGAGAGAGAGGGAGAGAGGGAAGGGAAGGTTAGCAAATGATCATCTCTCCTGAGTGCCCTGACTGGGAATCGAACCTGGGATGTCTATATGCCAGACCAATGTTTTATTCATTGGGCCAGCTAGCCAGGGCCTGAACATTATTTTGAAGGACGTGGTGGATGGATTCATGTAGCAACTTGGTTCAGTGAGTTCCAAGCATAGTAAACAGACAGGTGAGCAGGGAAGGGGTGATCTAGAATGTTCCAGCAGGGAAGACTTTCTGACTGAGGGAGCCAAGTGAAGGAGGGCAGGCAATGAGAGCAGAGACATCACAGGACTCAGATGACACAAAATGTGAGGAAAAGGTACAGTATAGCATTTACTTTGAGTAACACAGGAACCATTATCAGATTATTACTAGACTGCCAATTTTTAATAGTGAATTGGCCCCCCACTTCTACATCAGAAACCAACATATGTTTTATTTCTTAGTCTGAGCCCACTTTAATCCAATTGTATTTATCTCTCATAATTTGACCCATAATAGACATTATTGTTGCCTACCCAGGCATTTAGTCTCTCTGCCATTTATTGGAAACTCCATTTAATTTGGATAACCTGTTGTCCTCATTGTGACCACACATAAGCTTTACTGCACCATGCATGGGAGCCCATTGGCTTTTCGGGGATCACTTTAGAAATGGACATATGTTGCAGTTCTGGTCATCCTGAAGAATGAGGAGATCACTGGGTTACTCCTGGGAAAACTGTTTTCTTCTTCTTTTTTTAAAAACTGTTTTTTAGCCTGACCTGTGGTGGCGCAGTGGCTAAAGCGTCGACCTGGGAACACTGAGGTCGCCAGTTCAAAACCCTGCACTGGTCTGGTCAAGGCACATATGGGAGTTGATGCTTCCAGCTCCTCCCCCCTTTCTCTCTTTCTCTCTCTCTCTCTCTCTCTCTCTCTCTCTCACTCTGTGTCTCCTCTCTAAAATGAATAAAATAAAAAAAAAATTTAAAAAACAAAAACAACAACAACAAAAAAACTATTTTTTATTTTTCCATTACAGTTGATATACATTTTATATTAGTTTCAGGTATATACGCATGTGACTAGTCATCACATAAATTACTATGTGATTATGCCAATAAATCTTGCACCCATCTGACACTGTAGTTATTAGATACTATTGACAATATTTCCTATGCTATACTTTACATCCCCATGATAATTCTGTAACAACCAATTTGTATTTCTTAATCTCTTTACCTCATTCGCTCATTCTCCCATCTGACAACTGTCAAAATGTTTTCTGTATCTATGAAGTCTGTTTCTGCTCTGCTTGTTCATTTATTTTGATTTTTAGATTCAATTGTTGATGTATATTTATTTATTGCCATTTTATTGTTCATATTTTTAAAATCTTTTTTTCTTTGTCTTAAAGTAGACCCCTTTATTATTCAATTTAATACTGGTTTGGTGGTAATGAATTCCTTCAGCTTTTTTTTTTTGGTCTGGAAAGCTCTTAATATGTCCTTTGATCCTAAATGATAGCTTTGCTGGGTAGAATAACCTTGGTTGTAGGTCCTTGATTTTGATCACTTGCTGCTCCCTTCTGGTCTGCAAAGTTTCTGCTGAGAAGTCAGGTGACAGTTTTATAGGAGCTTGCTTGTAGGTAACTAGCTGTTTTTCTCTTGCTGCTTTTAAGATTCTCTTTTTGTTTTTTATCTTTTGCATTTTAATTATGATGGGTCTTGGTGTGGGTCTCTTTGGGTTCATCTTGTTTGGGATTCCCTGAACTTTCTGGACTTGTATATCTATTTCTCTCACCAGATTAGGGAAGTTTTTGTCATTTTTTTATTTCTATTTTATTCATTTTAGAGAGGAGACACAGAGTGAGAGAGAGAGAGAGAGAGAGAGAGAGAGAGAGAGAGAGAGAGAGAGAGAGAGAGGAGGAGCTGGAAGCATTAACTCCCATATGTGCCTTGACCAGACCAGTGCAGGGTTTTGAACTGGCGACCTCAGTGTTCCCAGGTCGACCCTTTATCCACTGCGCCACCACAGGTCAGGCAGTTTTTGTCATTTTTAAAACAGGTTTTCAATTTACTTCTCTCTTTTCCTTATGACAACCCCATGATGCAAATGTTGGTATGCTTGAAGTTGTCCCAGAGACTCCTTACACTATCTTCATTTTTTTCTTTTTGATTTTTTTTCTTTTTGCTGTTCTGATTGGGTGTTTTATGCTTCCTTATATTCCAAATTGCTGATTTGATTCTCAGTGTCATCTACTCTACTGTTGATTCCCTGTAAATTACTGTTTATTTCAGCTAGTGTATCCTTCATTTCTGACTGGTTCTTTTTTTTTATGGTTTCTATGTTCTTTCTGATGCTGTTGAAGTTTTCACTGGGTTCTTTGAACCTCCTTATCACCATTGTTTTGAACTATATATCTTGTAGTTTGCTTGCCCCTATTTTCATTTAGTTCTTTTTTCTGGAGATTTCTCCCATTCTTTCATTTGGGACCTGTTTCTTTTGGCTACTTCCCTGTGTTTGTTTCTATGTATTAGGTAGAGAGGCTGCATCTCCCTGACTTGGTAGAGAGGCCATGTGTAGTAGGGCCCTCAGGTACAGCTGCCCTAGTCACCGGAGCTGAGCACTGCAAGTGTGCCCTGCATAGGTTGTGTACACTCTCCTCTTGCAGTTGAGCCTTGATTGCTGTTGGTATCACTAGAAGGGATTGACCCCCCAGGCCAATTGGCTGTGAGGACCAGTTGTGATTACAGAGGAAGAGAAGCTGTGCAGGAGTCACACCAATGGAGCAGGACTTGCTTCAGTGGGGCTTTGGTACTCACCAAGTCCACCTCTTGAGTGTGTTGCTCACACAGGTGGTAGGATTATAATCTAGTGTGGTCTGAAGCTGTCCACTGGGTACACTAGCTCTGGGTCCTCCTGGGAGGTGCAAGGTCAGCCACCAATGGTGCCCTGCCTAGATGTAATATGAGCTACATATTGATCTTCAGGTGGCTGCTACTTGTGCTGGGGTTGGAAGTGCCCAGGAGAGGCCAAGATGTGAACCAAAGTGGTTGCCACCAGTGCCAAGCCTGGGGCCACATAGCAAGAGGTACTGGGTATGCAGAGGCCAGATGCTGCTTGTTTGAGAGATTTTTAAGAGAGTCTGAAGTTTGAGACAAGAGAGGACAATTGTGTAAAAAAGCCTCTGGAAATGGTATGAATGGGCCCACCAGTTGGTTGGAACAGGGTCCAAGGGAATCACCAGGGTGAGGAGAACAGTGTGAGCCAGGTTGATGGAGACTCAGATATGGCACCCACCTATTGGTTCTGTGAGAAGGGTATCACAAAAGGATTAATGACCTCTGCCAGCACTTTCGTCTTGGAGAAAGCTATCCCCTCAGTTCTTGCACTGATGCCTGACAATTCAGTTCATCTCCATATGTCCTGAGTGCTCTTTTAGCCGCTTCACTAGTGCTGGAGCTCTGAAGGAGTGAGTCTGAGTATGTCCATGTGTGAGTTCTTTAAGAAGATCGCCTGGGACTCTAACAGCCCTGCCTCTGACTCAGCCACCATCTCTGCTGGTTTTTACAGCCAGAACGTGGCATTAGCACCCTGGGTTAGGGGCCCTGATGTGGGGCTGGGACTCTTGCTCCTCACAGGGTGGGGATGTTCTCCGCAGCCGAGATATAACTCTCAATCTTTTAAAATTTTGATGGGTTGATTGATTGATTTGAAAGAAAGAGAGAGAGAAATGGATTTGTTGTTTCACTTAGTTGTGTGTTCATTAGTTGATTCTTTTCTGTGCTCTGACTGGGGATTGAACGTTGGTGTATGGGCCAACAGTCTAACCAACTCAGCTGAGTGACCAGGGCCATATATCTCTTCATTTTGACCTGCCAAACTTGGTTCCCCTTCCTGCTGGTCTCAATGTGGCTTCTTCATATCGTTAGTTGTAGGATTTCCATTCAGCTAGATTTCAGTCAGTTGCGAATCATGGCTGTTCTGTAGTTAAGCTGTAATTTTGATGTGGTTGTGACAGGACTCAAGTACCACGTTCACCTATGGCGCCATCTTGACTAGAAGTCAAACACTTACTGTTATCTCATAAATTTCTATACATAAATGTTTATTCATTCTAAAAAATATTTTAAAAAATTTTTCCTCAACACATTCATATTATATATTCTTTATTTATATGGTTACATAATATTTTATACTATAGTATTATTCTGATTTATGTGATCAGTTTCACAGAGAAGTACATTTAGATAGTTTTTATTATAATAATGTTGGGATGAATTTCTTTGAATATTAATCTTTGCTCAGCGTCTTCATTCAAGAAGTATCCACTTGTTTACTCAATTCCAAAAACAATTCTGCCCTCTGAAGACACAGGATAAAGAAATCATCAAACATTCCTTCATAGAGGCTCTACATCTTATGAGTGGAGACCTTGAGTAAAAAAGAAAAAATGTTAAATATACTGAGTTTGTTAAGTCGCAGCAGTAAACGCTAAGGAGAAAAATAAGAGCAGAAGTAGGGACAGGGAATTATTGGCTTCTTTCCTTCTCAGGATTCTCTGGGGTTATAGTATTATACAAGATGGCTGAAAATATATCTTGTATATCTTCATGACCACACCTGAGAACTGGCACCTGCCCATCCTTACAGCTGTGCCTTGCCTTGGGGGATCTTGGACACTAATCCTGGATTCTTCTGATTCATCACCTTAGATTTGAAAACCAGTTTTATTCTACCTTACTGGATTAACTTCCTCCTTCTACTTCTTGGGAAACTTTGAACTTATATATTTTGGTGTACCTGCCAAGTATACTTCTCTAAGCCCTTCCACCCACTTGGTTGCATGCGTGAACCAAGCGAAGCTAACAAGAGCACCACTTCTTTCCTAGAAATAGTGATTGATTCAAGAATGGGGGACTCTGTTCAAACTGCATCCATCGGAGATCTTTCCTGGGACTAATATCAAGATGCCAGGAGAAGGGAGGTCTTGCTTTTTGCTGGGTTTGCTTAATTAGGTCTGTCTGTAGCGGCTGTGTTTCCTCCCAAGTTTTCAGAGGCTAGAATGAGATACGCGAGAGAAGGGCAGACACAGAGGGGAACAGCTGAGATATATGGGAGAGAGAAACAGAGGCAGACAGAGGTGAGCAGAGCAAGAGAGCAAGAGTGTCCCAGAGGGACAAAAAGAGAACTGACTGGCCTGACTTGCCATTTCAACAACTGGAGACTCCTGTATCCATGTCACTTCATCTGTCATCGTGAGCCATGTCCACAGCCTTCTTAGCCACCTGAATGAACCAGTCCTCTCTTATACATCAGACAGTTTGAACTGAGGCTCTGACACTTGTACCCAAAGACTCCATGAATAGGCTGAAAGAAGCTCCCTGTCTGTGTGGGTCCTTCCAGGTTTTGTCCTCTGGTTCTCTGCCACACTCCACAGTCTATGATTTCATGCCTGAATTTTTGGGTGATCTTGGACAAGCCCCTTCACTGCCTTGACTTCAACCACCCACCTACTTAACAGCAGAAACCAATCCTCAAGTTCTTTCTGGTTTATGTTCCACTGGGGACATTTCAATATTACATAAATGTTAAATGATATGAAGGGATATTTCTTAGCTCTGTAAGGTGTGATGATGTAAGTTCGTTATGTTTTTTTGTTTTTGTTTTTTTTTAATTTCTTTTTATTTATTCATTTTAGAGAAGAGAGACGGGGGGGGGGGGAGGAGCAGGAAGCATCAACTCCCACATGTGCCTTGACCAGACAAGTGCAGGGTTTTTGAACCTTCAACCTCAGTGTTCCTAGGTCGACGTTTTATCCACTGTGCCACCACAGGTCAGGCAGTTCGTTATGTTTTCAAATTTTTGTCTTTTAGAGTAGAGGATTGTTAACTTTTCCTATAGAGAGCCAGATACAATATATTTTAGTTTTTGAGAACTAAGAGACAAAATCAAGGATATTATGTAGATACTTACATACCAAGGAAGAAAGTAAATTTCCACAAATTTTTAATTGACATTATTCAACATATAATATCTATTTACTACACATTATTTTGTCATACGGTTCTATATTTAGCCTGTTCTAGTCTCTTTCAGCAAACATGATGAAATATTTAAGAAAGAAATGATAGCCAAATTTTCTTCAAAATATTCCAGCATTAGGGAAGACGGTAGGAGTGTGAGTGAAACAAGAACCTGTTTTGCATTGTTTATTGTTAACATTGGTGGTGGCAGATGAGGGTTCATTATGCTATCTTCTCTATTTTATATAGGTTTGAAATTTTCCAACATAAACATTGCTATAATTCTTTAGGCTGAGATGACCCTTGGGTAGTCCCTCCAGACACACATCTCTTGCACCAGGGATTTAGTGTCAGGCACGAAAGACTTCCTCTGAATTTCTGGCATTAGTGGATTTCCATGGAGGGTGAGGGGGGCTGATACATGCAAGGCATCTCACACATCCACAGCTCCATCCACATGACTCACAGAACATGATTGAATAGGGTCGGTCACCTGACCAGAATGCAGTCACACCATTGGTCATTCAGTGACCTGTGATGTGGCTGAAGGAGAAAAGTTGAGCTGACTCAATTGGATTTTCTTTAATGAAAATGTGCTCTGAGCAATCCTGGGAGAGTGGAGCAGGTGGTGGTTGAAGGTGACATTGAGGTTGTGAATAGAGAGAGAAATGGGGAGGGCATGAAGAAGCAGACACTATGAAAATGCAGAAGCAGTAGAGATAGGAGTTATAGCATCAAATAGACGAGTTTGATAGTTGTTAGAAAGAGAGCCATGGAACTACTGGAAGAGCCAGGAGATAGACCTAGAGGGGAGTCAGTCTTCATCTTGTTTGTTGCATTTTTTTCTATCCTCACAAAATGACCCAATTCACACACATCGTTTCCAATAACTGTCCCAAATTTCTTCTTCTTCACACTTCAGTTTGGACAACCACAATAATGTCCCTCACTTCCCTCTACCACAGCAGTTATCTCCTGAGAACTCTAAGCTGTGAGAAGGTTGTGATTTCTCCCAAGAGTAAAAAATTGGTGTCTCAGACTTCTGGGG
This sequence comes from Rhynchonycteris naso, assembly GCA_037038555.1. Lineage (NCBI taxonomy): Eukaryota > Metazoa > Chordata > Mammalia > Chiroptera > Emballonuridae > Rhynchonycteris > Rhynchonycteris naso. The sequence continues at coordinate 246,794,896 of CM072997.1, read as the reverse complement.
GCTGTCAACGTCCTATTTTTTCACACAGGTGGTGGTTTTAGGGGTGTTTATGAGTGCATATTTTAGCTTTTTATATATATTCTGTACCCTACTGTGCATATCTCAAAATTTTAGCAATGGGGGAAGTAGAGTCTCCCACACCATGGTTAAAAATACTTGAGCTGCTCAGGAAGAGGAAACATAAACCTTTTAAGTCTGTCTTTCACAGGACAGTGCACTGGATGTTAGATAAAACACTTACATGTCTTTTGTTCCTTGAAATTAACTCCTCCTTTTTCTAAATTCTTCCAGGAGAAGGAGGTCCCTTCAGATATTGATAACGGCTAGAGTGGCCAAGGGGGACCTGGTCTCTCTCGACCTCCTGTCAAGTCTCCTATCAGGGGCACAGATTCTGTCCCCCTATCCCTCTCATCAGGGACAAAGCAAGACAGGTAAAGAGCCAGGCAATGGTATTAGCTTTATTAAGGGGGATCCAAAGCTTGTCCTGGGCTCAGCTCCTGCTGCCTATGGTCTTCTTGATCCAGTCCAGGAAGCGGCAGAGGTTTGTGTAGACACCAGGTTTCTTAGGCTGCCCACAAGGGTCTGACCCCCAGGATATGATACCTTGGAGAACACCATCACACACCAGTGGGCCCCTGGAATCACCCTGGATGAGGTAGGGGTAGAGTTTCACTTCAGATGCCCAGCTGTACCCAGCATGTAGTACCAGCTCTGTACCATGATTGGTCCCCTCAAGCCATTGGGGTTAAGAGTATTGTCTCCTGGTTCCAACTGCTGGTTAGGGTGTGAGAGAGATTGAAAGAGAGGTGGGGCCTTTGATGTAGGTGGGAACAGACAAATGTAAGGATGGGGAGGGAAATCCTGACCAATGAAGAAAGAGAATGCTCTGGAGGGTCCAATCTAGAGAAAAGACACTGGGGACTGAGCTGATGTGTTCTGCATTCCTGACTTTAGGTGAACAGATCATTGACTCCAGTCACCAAACATAGGAGAAAGGGACAGGGATCTTTGAACACACACACACACACACACACACACACACACACACACACACACACACCCCAACTGCCAGTCTTTGTGGGAAGAAACCATTGTTTCTATGAACCATCCAGAAAAATCAATGTTAAGACAAGATCATAGAAAATGACTGTGGTTCTGGTCACTGGGGAAGAACACATTGGAGCATTGTCTTAAGGTCCAGTCATTGTCAAAGAATGGGGCTTTCGTGAAGGGAATAAAGCCAGGGAGAACTTCAGGACTGAAGGTCAGCCAATGGGAAAGAGTGTTATATCCGTAGAAAATTGTAGGATTTGTCATCTTGGGGATGGGGAATCTTGAAGGAGCACTGAAGTCCATGAAACCATTTCCTGGACAATTGGAAAGAGAGACTTGTTCCTCTAAAACCAATCATAGGAGCAGGCAGCTGTGCTAGGGAACCCAGTCAGGTGCCAGAAAGAAGTGGCTGACTAGCTGGTCAATGGCAGAGTCAGCACAAGTGTCAGGAACTAACACTCAGAAAATGGAGCAAAAGGCTGTGTGCCCTCCAGCTTTAGACTCTCCATCTTGGACTCTTTTCTCACCCCCTTTAACTGCCCCCACCCTGTGAACTGAACCTCACCCAGCAGACAGGGATTCCCAAGCAAATGACAGCAACTATTTAATACTTCTGATCCTGTGCTGTGTGCCCTGCACAGAGATTGTGGCCTCCTCTGAATCTTATTCCCACTTTGTAGAGATGGGAATGACCTCTTCTGGGCGCTAACTCTTTGGGGTCACCAGCTGCCATGACTCCAGCCTCTACAGGGGTAAAGGAGGAGGGAAGAAAGAGGCTTCAGATTGGTTAATTCAGAAGTAATTTCCATTGGTTAACTAGGAAGTCACTCACCTGGCATAAATAAGCTCCTCTGCTGTTACCTTCCCAGACCATACCCTCTGTGACTTGCCCAGGATAGATATCTTCATATCTCTTTCAGGGAAAGATTTCCACTTCTGCACAGTTGAGGGTGTCAGGAAAATTCTCTGAGGAGGTAGATTGTTAGTTACATGAGAGAACAACCTTTTCCTTCCATCCTTGTCTGGATTGAACATTTCTTCTGTGAATCCACAGATGCCCAGGGGAGTTTCTGAACATTTCAAGCCTGATCACATTGCATCACATTAAACAAATCCATGGCTCCTGCTGTTTCCTTTTCTCACCCAGAGTAGGACCACTGGACTCTACTGTTTGATTTTTGCTCAGTCATTCTCAAATTAAGGATCGAGAGTGGGCTCTGTCCAGATAGTTGGGTTGGGTAGAACATCATCCCGATACACAAAGGTTGCAGGTTCAATCTCCGGTCAGGGCACAGACAGGAACACATTGATGTTTCCCTCTCTCCATCTCTCTATCTCTCCCTTATCCTCTCTCAAATCAGTCAATCAAAAAATAAATCATGGAATGGGGGACTTGGAGGTGCCCCCTTGGGAACAGCTCTGTCCCACTTTCTCCAGTCTTCCCATCCCCAGACCACCAGGATCTCAATCTCCGCTAAATCCTACTTCTTCCAAGTTTCACCTCCTCCTAAAAGTCTCCTCTGACCATTTTAATTAAAATACCACCCCTTCTTCACTCCCTATCTTCCTACCATCCACGATATTTCACTATAGCCCTTAACTCTACCTCATCTTTTGTGTTATATGTATTTGCTTATTTTTTATTCCCCCCTCCCACCACCAGCATGCATTCCATAAGAATCAGGATCCATATACAGCATGGCACTTAGGTCCTGTCAGATCCTTACAAGTAAGTGTTGAGTTACTGACTGATACTCATTCTTTAATTATTAATTAATGAGTGAAATTCATCTTTCTTGTTAACCTTTGACAATGGACTTGATGGGAAAGTGTCTATCCTGCACTTTGATGTGTCAGAATTTCTCTTATGTGTTCCATCTCATTTAGTCTTCACAACAGCTTTTGGAAAGAGGGATGTATTCATTCATTCCATCATTCACTCATCCACATAATCATTCAACAACTATTTTATTGAGCACCACCTTGAGCACTAGGAATACACAGTGAAGAAAATAAATACAACACAAGCCCCTATAGAACTTAAAAATCTATTGGGTAGTTATCCCCATTTTTCAGATGAGGAAAGTGAGTTCAAGAGTCAGGAAGGGACTTGCCCTAAGAAAAATAAACAGAACCAGTTTACACAAATCTGCCTGGTTCCTGAGCAGGCGGGTTTTCCCATCATCTCATTTTCTTCCTAGAAGTGAGAGTCAGACAGGCAGGGATGTGAATCCCAGCTCCTCGACTTCCTGGTGAATCTTAGTGCCTCTCTGAGATAAACCCCAATTTCTTCACTGTGCAGCAAGAGTTGGGGCTACATGGACTCCAAGCCTCAAAGGGAGCACCTCAGTGAGTCCAGAGTTTGGTCCAAGATGATGAGAAAGCTGGGAATCTATACAGTGGGTCCCGGGACAGGAAGGGCTTGGACTTTGAATTTTGCCAGTGACTTGTGGCCCACTGGGCCAACCAGCTCCTCCTCCCCTTCCCACTACCTTGGGGCCTGGTAACAGTGCTTGAGCCTGAAATAATGTAGTTCTGGCCATCTTGATGGCAGTGATCTGTCAGGCTAATGGGCTTCACTTTGGGCCCTAGGGATGCTGGACTACATAGTCGAATGAGCATCAGATCATGGTTGTTGTCTCCACTGCTGTTGCTGTAGCAGGGGTGTGGGATGGACTGAACCACAGCCTTTTCTTGCTCTGGCCCATTCTTATTCTGCTGGCTGTGGTCTCCTAAGCATATTGTGAACCTCCTGTAATGACGGAGGTCAGCCTGAGATTCAGCCCCATCATTACAGCCTCCTCATTCCAGAGCCCAAGACCCAGCCCCTCCCCCCTCAGACCCAGGAGTCCAGGCCTTTCACCCCTTCCTCTCTCAGGCCTCCTCTCTTAGAGGCCCGACACCAAGCTCTCTTTTTCCTGAGGTTAGTTCCCAGTACCCCTTACCCCAAACCCAGCCCACCTCCGCCCCAGGCATCCACTCATGGTTTTTTACAGTGGGCTGCTGTGAGGACCCAGTTTCCATCTACGAGGACACCCCCACATAGAAGCTGGATGCCCTGGTACAAGGCCGACTGCCAAGGCTGCGAATGGGGCTTGCAGGGCTGGCTCCTCAGAACTTTGGACTCCTCTGCCCTCCAGTGTCCTGCAGTGAGAAGGACAGGGTTGGATCCCCACTTCTGGGGTATTGTAGGGGTGGGGGTTGGAGGGCAGCAAAACCATAGTGTGTTCAAAAGGACACACCTCAAGTTGTGTTTGCCTCATGTGTCCAAACATTGTCATATGAGGGGCTCCCAATTTGCACATGTAGTCACAAGGATATACACGTACACTCATTAAAGGCTAAGAGTGACCAATCAGAGCCACACACCCAAGCATGCTACCACATGCCTTCATAGGCACCCACATGTTCCTATATTCCTGTGTGTATGTGCACCCCACAGCCAGCAGCCTGCAGGCTTGGTACACTCATGTAAACTAACAGCACAATCTGACACACTCCTGCCTATGCCTACCAGTGCCATGCCCCTGCCTGCCTCCTCACCTACAAAGGCTTCCAACAGCAAGAGCAGAAATATCCAGGTCCACATGGCAGCAGCGGGTGGGCGTCCCATGCTGGGGACTGGGGGAGGGAGAGCAGGGGCTGAGAGTAGAGGATGGAGGCACCTGAAATCCTATTTGGATCTAAGGGATGGGGAGGAAGTAGAGCATCCAGAGCTGTTCTTCTGGGTCCTGAGAGAGGCAGGGGTTGGGACTTGGGACCCGGATTCCTGGGTCTGAGGAGAGAGGGTGCTGCTGGTCTGGGTTTTTATGTGCCCCGGAAGAGGGAGGTAGGATCCTGGACTCCTGAATCTCGGGGAAGAGGAGGCTGAGACTCAGATTCTCCGGCCTTGAAGGAAGAAGGGATCTGAGGTTAATGCCTTGGGTCTGAAGGAGGAGGGGTCCGGGGTGCAGATGTCAGCGTGGGAGACTTGACAGAGTCCAGGGGGCGGGGTCACCTACTGATTCGTCCTCTGTAGAAGAAGTCCCAGTACTTCTGCTCTGCCTAGTCCGGAAATCTGGAGCCTTTTAACTGGGAATTCCCGCCTCCGGCTCCGCCTCCTCCCGCGCTGGAGCGGGCAGAGTGTCCCTGGCCTTGCGTGAGGAGGGACTGAGGGGCGGAAGGGACATTCTTGAGGGAGGAGGGGCTGGAATCTCGGGGTTGGCAGGCCAGGGAGAGGGGCTCAGTGCTGTGACTCCTGGGCCTGAACCAGAAAGGGCTGGGGGCTCGGACATCTGGGCTGGGGAGGAGGGCCCGGGATCCCGGATTCCTGGTTCTGAGGAAGGAGGGGCTGGGTTCCAAGACACCTGGGTCTGAAAGAGGAGAGCCTGGGTGCCCTGGACTCTGATACTGAGGAAAGAGGGGGCTGCTGCCAAAACCCCAAAGAAAAGGAAGGCAAGTCTTCGTGGTCCTAACATCTGAAGGCGGAAGGGCCCCGCCCGTTGTCCCCTGAGAGGAGCGGGATCTGGGAAGGCAGGTTTGGGAGGCACCGTGACCTGGTTTCTCTTCCAGATCAGAACCCAGAAGGCTTGCCGCAATAGGGCTGATGGAGGCAGACTTCCGGCAGGACCGACTAAAGGCTCAAGGGAAATATTAACTCAGAGGTGTTCCCGATCTGCCCTCCACAGCCCATTGCGTTGCCCTTCCTCCATCCCACAACTCAGCCTGAAAGAAGAAACAGCTCAGTGCTTTTATTGCAAAATCATCCATTGTATCTGAAGAGATCGAGAGCCTCTCATTCACTTCTCCCAGAAGTCCGGGTCAGGAGGGGTGGAGCCACACCCTTCCTGCGTCCTACTGCGGGAAATTGTAGTGGCCTTGACGTCATGGGGGCGGGGTCTCTGTGGAGGAGGCGGGGTCACACGGGTACTGTCCAGCAGGAACGTCTCATTGGGCAAAGTTCTGAGAGGAGGAGCTATTTGCTAGATTTCGTGTCTGGGTCAGAACCACCTGGCAATACTGTTCCACACGGTGGTCACAGTTCTTGGTGAAATCATTGAAACGGGGACATGTAGTTGGAGATGTCTCCCTAACTTCATCCCGAGGAGGCGGAACCTAAATATCCCGAAGGCTTCTTTCTAGAATTGCTGAGGAAAAGAGCGGAGACATTTGAAGCTGGAGACCCCCTTGGCTTGCGCCCACCCTCCTCTCTTGGCCATCCAAGGCACCAGGGTTCAATTTTTCTCCATCGTTGTTCTGATCCAGTGCACGTAGTGGCATACACTAGTATAGACGGCAGGGCGCTGGGGTCTGGAGCAGGGCTCTGCACCTCCAGACACCACACCAGCCAGAGCCCCGTGGCAAACCAGGGGGCCCCCAGAGTCACCCTGTGTGCGTGAGAAGAGCAGAGAAACTGTTAGACCAGTCTAATTACGACCAGTTCCTCTCTCCTGTGCATCCCCAGTTTGTAACTCCCCTGACACCCAGACACCCAAGCCTCCAGAACTTCCCCCATCAGACCCAAGAATAAAAAAAAGCTCATAACCTCCACCTCTCCCTTGGACCTAGCATTTTGGGCTTTACCACCTTCTTTTCCCAGACCTTCAGTTCCCTCCTTCTTTAGATCCAGAAAGTCTGGTCCTGCCCCCATCCTCTCCCAGGACCCCAATGTCCCCAATGTCTCAGAGTATACCCATCCTCCCCTCTCTTCCCCCCCTCTCCTCCTCCTCACCTGGCAGGATCCCCTGCCTCCCTCCCAAACGCCAGCACAGAGCATGCTCTTGGAGATGTGGCCTGGATAAGCCCGACGGCAGAGATGAGGCTCCAGGATGCTGATGTTGGCGCACTGCAGCGTGACTGGGTACTGCACTGTTGGGGAAGGAGGTCATAGAGGATCAACAGCTCAATACACACATCCTTTCTTAAGAAGAGACAGTGACACAGAGACAGAATCACAACATGAAAGAGAAACAGATGTATATGGAGAGGGAGAGAGGGAGGGAAATAGAGAAACAGATGCCAAGAACTAATAGACAAGAAGAAAAACATATATATCGTTCACAAAAATTAGGGGATATTTCAAAATGAATATGAAATTATAAAATATCCCCTAATTTTTGTGAGCAGTATATAATTTACATAGAGATAAACAGAGACCATGGGAGGAGCTAGAGACCTCTTAGCGTGAAAGAAGTTCTCAGAGGAGGCCATGAAGAAATAGAAACGGGCCCAGAGATACCCAGTGAGAAGGCCACGTGTTAAAGGAGTGGAGGCACTTATAGGGAGATGGTCATTGATAGAGATGAAGATTTAGAGATAGTAGGTGGAGATAGAGGGAGTTGCAGCATATAGAGGTAGATATGGATGTAAATATACATATATCCATCTATATAATGTATGAGTGCAAACTCAGATGCATCTAGGGGCTCGATGGGTAAATGGAAGTGGGGGAGGGGAGGACTGTCCAGGTTTGGTGAGCAGGAGACTACTTTCACTCTCTCTATCTGACAATGGTCACTATTTTGGAAAAGTGAGCTCAGCAGCATTGCCAATTCTTCCCAAGTAAATCCAGAAACTTGGCTTTCGTGTAAAATCTCCAGGTTTTAGACGTTGGCAGCAACAAATTCAGATTTTTTTAAGACACTTTGAAAACCAGCACTAATGTGGAAAGTCAAATGTGGCTAATAGGTTATTGATTTGTGATTGAGAGATGTAGGCCTTGTTACCATTCTAAAAGACATGTATTTTCACATTTAAATATCTTGAAATAGGGATATGTCTTCCTGTAAATGGTGTCACATGAGGATCAATGGGTCCTTTTTTCCCCTTTCTCAGTGGGTTGTGAAGTAATGATTGACCTTATAATTTATAGCATCTTAGATTTGATGAAATATGTAGGCAGATAGATAGTTAGATAGTTAGAGATTAGACATCAAAAGGCAGAGACAGAAAAGGAGAAGGGGTTTAGACCATCAGGATGAAACATAAGGGAGTGTGTCATGGGCAAAGCTGTACCCTTGGGACTGGACACAGCCCCCCAGCCTGAGATGAGGCACTGGGTGCCTGGGGGGGAGAAGCAGGTCTTGCTGAAGTTGAGGGGCTGTACAGCAGGTCCCAGGTGTGCCTTCCTGGGCAGACGGATCAGCATGATGTCATCGTTGTGGTCTTGGGCACTGAGATCCTTGTTGAACCCGGGGTGGGGGAAGAAGTCTGTGACCCGAAACAGCTGCTCTGGACCTTCCCATTTCCAGAGGTGGTGCTCCCCAAGGCGGACCCACAGATACCTGCTGGGACAAGGCTCAGGGGTCAAGATGAGTGTCCACCAAGGTGCTGTGTGACTCTCCAAAAACCGGATATCCTCTCTTGGTCCCCACTACTTATGTGTGACCCAAGAGTTCTGATTGATTTTAAGCAAGGCAAACACCTCTCTAGGCCCCTCCTCTCCACTTTATCTCTGTCTGCTTCTGCTTTATTAGCTCTCTCCCTAAAGTCACACTCTTTCCTAGGTCCATGCCAAGTGAACCTCCTTCTTCCTTGCCCCTCCTGGAGCCTTGGTGGTGACCTGGGTCCCCTGGAACCCTGTAGGCACATGGGTGCTCTGCTTACAACACAACAACAGCTCCACCCCCTGTCCCCACAGGTCTGGTGACTTCTGTGGGGAGTGGCTCTGTGTGTATTCTGGTGTGTATGTGTGGAGGGAGATAGGATATGGAAAATCCCCAAATTGGGGTCATCTGTGGCCTCAGGCTTTTCCTGTCTGCCATATCCCTCACCTCTCAGTGTATTTCTTCTTGAGGTCTAACTTCAAGCCTTTTCACTGTAGTTTTAGTCCACCTGTTCTGTTCTAGGTTCATGTCCTGTACAGCTGGGGGGACCATCTGGGATTCACGTATCAACCCCCAGCCTCTGGCCTCTCAGGTTAGAGACCAGGCTAGTCACTGAGAAGTTTGGGTTTGTGTAGTATAAGGTTATTTTTATCCCTTTGTCTCTCTGTTACCTTGCTGCCTTGGCTGCATATCTGGGAAATTAGCCCTTCCCCACCCCAACTCATCCTTGCCCCTGAATTCCTTCTACCTCCCTATCTCTTCTTTTCTCCTTCTTTGTCTTTGGGGCTGGATTCTGAAGATTGCCCTCCTAGCCTGTTGTACAGAGCTTGAGATGAAAGAGGCCCCATCATGGAATAATGCATGATAGGAAATTTCCACATAGCATCCTGTAGAAGCAACTTTACTTACACTTTCCTGCTGGAACAAAGAACATTGGAACAGGATGGACAGACGTTTCCAGAGATATGTAGACAGTATTTCTGCCTCAGGTAGATTCTACCTAGTAATCCACAAATTCTAGAATTCTACAAAGCTCAAGTTCTAGAATATTATGGACCCAATACTGTAACATTCTAGATTTCTCTGGATCAAACATGCTGGAATTCTTAATTTATCTTATGTAAATCTATGACCTAATGAGCTTAGAATTCTAATACTTTAGGGTAATAAGACTAGAATGTCATTATTCTATAAATCTATAATTTTGGAAATTTAAAAATCTAAAATTAATATATTTTGATACTCTAGAATTCTTTGAATTAAAAGTTTGTGGAGTTAAAGAATTTGGAATAATAGCATTTGGGGATATTAAATTCACCAAATTCTATACATTTATGAATATAAAGTTCTAGAATTTTCTTAGTTCAATATTCTGAAATTCTATAAATCACAGTATTCCAGGATAATGTGAATGAAAGATTCTAGGTCTTAATCATCTATATTCAATGAACATAGCCAGATTATTCTGAATCTAAGATTCTAGTATTGCTCTATGCAGTACAAATATTAAGCACTTGAAATGAGTTAGTTCAAATTGAGATGTGTCATATGTATAAAATACATGTTCAATTTCAAAGGCTTACACCAAAATTAAAAGAAACGATGACATTCAAATATATTTAAACATTGATTACATGTTAAAATAATATTTTGAGTATATAAAGTTAAATCTATTATTTAAATTAAATTTTGTTTTCTGTTACTTTTTTAGTGTGTCTACTAGACATCTTCTACTTACATGACTAACATCATATTTCATGGGGAGTGCTGCTCTGAACACTGAGATTCTAGCAGTGTCTGAATCCATGCATTCTAGAATTATCTGAGGCTAATGTACAATCTCATGGATCCAAGATTTTAGGAGTCCACGATCTGGATTTCTCTGTGTCAGAGTCTAGGACTCTAAGAGTATAAATTTTTAATCTTAGATTCTTAGAACCAGATTATTTAAAACTCTAGAATGAAGAAAAGTCGACCCTTTGTAAGTTCGAGTTAAACTTCTGGGAGCAGAACTAGAGGCTCAACCCTTCTTGCCTACAACTCCCTTCCTCCTCTACCAAAGGCACCCTAATCCTTTCCTTACCTCCAGGACCTGCCCAGAGTGGTCACTCACCGCTTGTGGCAGTGGGCAGCTGTGAGCAGCCAGCGGTCACTGATGAGGGTCGCTCCGCAGAAGAGGTGGGTGCGGTGGAAGAGTCCAGCCTGCCAGGGCTGTGAGTTGGGTTGGCATTCCTGAGCCCCAATGGCTCTGGTGTCTGCCCAGCTTGTCCCTGGGGGCAGGTGGGAGGCAGGGGGTCAATGAACAGCAGGGTGGGAGGGCTGGGGAAGGATGCTGAGATGCCCAGAGGGCAGGAACAAAAGGCTGGGGGTGTGAAGGGCAAGGCGGAGAGGCAGTTGTGGCAGCAGAGGGGCAGTAGGGTGAACAGGATGGATGGCAGGAGCCTCACCTGCCAGGAGAGAAAGCAGAGCACAGACAAATCCCAGCTTCATGACCTCTGGGCGCCTGGACCCTGGAGCCCGGTTCTAGTATCCCTGCTTCTTTATGGTAAGCCATGTCATCTCCTTCCTCCTCCCTGGGGCCACCCTCTGATTAATTAGAATTGAGAAATGTCACTGGGGGAGGAGGAAGCCCTGGGGCCTTGTTTGGAGGCCTTGAGAAGGGAGACCATACAGGGGGACCCCCTATTGGGAAGAGCTGGTTGGTTGCTGAGTGAGGGCTTGGCTACATAGCGGAGGGGGTCTAGAATATAAAATTCTCTTGGGACTCCCCCAAAGAGGGAGAGCCCTCATTCTTCATGACCTCTCAATGCAGGGTCTAGATACAGGATATTCTGTGGCCTGGAGGAGGAAGTGGGTGGGAAGGAAGATTCAGAAGGCGGAGTCCTGGGTTGGAAGCAAGTTTATCTAATGAAGCTGTGATGAGCTGGGACCAAAGTACAGGAGCACTGCCCAGAAATCAGGCTGGAAGAGGCGGAAAGAACCAGGACTAAGAGGGAAGAAGCCACACAGGTAGACAGGATGAGGGTGTGGTGGGGAAAGAGAAAGAAATAAGCGAGAGAGGGAGTTAGAGAGATAGAAATATCCAGGGAGACTAAGAGACTGACTCAGACTGATGGGGGCAGAGACCACAAAGATGTTTGAGAAATATGGTGCCAACCAGATTAACCCACTCTGTCATAACCCACTTCCTTCTTCACATCCTCAGCAGCGCCAGGACTCAGGTGGCCAACCTGCCTGGGACTGAGCACATTTCCCTTTCTCTCATTACCACCAGATAAGTCTGGAGAACATTCTCTTGTTTTTTATCACTTCCCTCCTCCCCTCCATTGTCCTTCCCATCACCCCATTCTTACTGCCTCTCCTCCCATCCCTCATCATCAGGTGGGTCACCCGGAAGGGCCAAGACCAGGTCTGATTCATTGCTGTGTCCTCAGAATCACCCAGTTCCGGCTGGGCTCATGGGAGGTTTCAGAATATGTTAATTGAATGGGTGACTGTCTTTCTCAAGATCCTTTTTTCCAGGTGAACTCCTACTCATCCTTCAAGACCCAACCTAAATACTCCCTCCACCGGAAAGCCTTCTCTGATTTCTACAGAATCTATTTATTTCTCCCATGAGCACTCACAACCACCTCTATTTGCCACAGCCCTGATGAACACGCCTGGCCTGTGCTCCCTGCAAAGCATCTTCAGTTGGATGCAATTGGAGCGTGAATTCTGGACCTGGATGGACTACCTGGGTCCAAATCTCAATGCTGAAAATTATTAGGTGTGCAAACTTGAGCGATTCACTGGATCTCTCTCCGTTGCTCCATCTATTAAGTAGCAGTAGTAGGAAGGTTGTAGAGAGATTGGTGAATTAGCATTTATGAAGTGGCTGGCACATTGTAAGCATTCGGAAAATATTATATGGGACTACCGGGAGCTATGGTGAGCCGGAGGGATGGGATGGTCACCACCGGGTTAACGGGGATAAGGGGAGATGCGTGTGGTGTGGGGGACACACATGGCCACACCCATTCGGGAGCTTGGCCTTGGCAGCGGAAGGAGGCTTAGAAAATTCTCAGTCTCTCTTTATCACTCTCCCCGGGCTTGGGAGAGGGACATTTGCCGCATCAAGGATGGACTCCTGCCATGCAGATAAAGAGCCGCATGGGTGGACTTTGAAAATTCAGCTTGGGGCTCCCACACAGCGCCAGAGGTCCACAGGAGGATTTAAACTTCCCTGAAGCAAAGCACGCCCCGCCTGCATCATCTTGGTCACCCCCCCCCCCAGTACCCTTTGTGGACAGAGAAGTGACAAAGCTCGCTTGGTTTCCTGCTTCTAGGCTCGGAGAAACATCGCTATCGATGTAGAAACGTTAATCATTGCAACAATGAAATGAATGATTGTCTTTCTCAAGATCCATTTTTTTATAGGTGAACTCCTACTCATCCATCAAGACCCAACCCATCAAGACCCAATAAATAAATAAATAAATAAATAGATAGATAGATAGATAGATAGATAGATTAAATGTATAGATAAGTTTAAATGTGCAAATAAAAAATAAGTGTATAAGCAAATGAATAAATGTATAAATAAATAAATGTATACATAAATAAATCAATAAATAATTTAACTACATAAATTTAACACTATATATTATATAGTATGTCTGTCTGTCTCCTACAGAGCCAGGCACTGCCCTCTACGGCTAGTGTTTTCTTATTCCTTCTCCAGACAAGGAGGTCTTGAGACTAAGGACTGAATAAGCACCACCTGGTAAGTGGCGTACCACCTGCTTTTAGGAACACCTCACAGCTACCTTTATTGATATTGACTCTGTGCCCAGCAGGTAGGAAAACATTTCCTGTATACTTCCTCATTACTTCTCACAAGAGTCTTTTCAACCTCTAATTCACAGTGTGTGTTAGGGTGTGTGTGGGGGGGGGCTTGAAGTAGAGCATTCCTGGTCACACAGGAAGGGATAACAATACATTTCCTTCTATAACTAGTGAACTCCTACTTATCCTTTAAAACCCCATTCAATGCCTCCTCATCTGAGAAGACTTCCCTCCCGGCCTCCTTCGGGAAAAGTCCTTGACCCCTCCTCAGACCACTTTGTATTTTTTTCTGTTACAGCATTGATTAATTTGTGTTATCTTTTTTATTCAACAGTGTTTTGAGTAGTCCTGCATGCCAGGAATTGTATTAGGTGCTTAGAAAACCACAACGAATAAATCGGAACCCTGCCTTCATGGACAGGGTGAGAAAAGGGAGGGGACAGATCATTATAGAGTAGGCAAATAAATGAGGCCATTTCAGCTATAACAAATGATTCAAAAGAAGTAAAGCAATGGACTGGTGACTTTGGGTGGGTGGGGGACCCTTATGGAGGGCAATCCTGGAAGGCTTCCTTAAGGAGGTGACCTTTTAGTAGAGCCATGAATGCCAAGAATGTAAGGCTCGCCTGTCTCCCTGACCTGACTGGCAGCTCCTTGGGGGTAGGGCCCAGTCTGACTCATCTCTAGGACCTGACGTAGGTCAGAGTTCAGTAAACACTTGAGGCATGACTAAAGGATTGGGTGAATTGCCTTTAAAAATGAATCAAGTTTTCGAGTTAACACCCACTTCGCTTATGATCCTTGCATTACCAACTCAGCTGATATGCCCCCTTGCCGTTTCCTGGGTGTGCTAATGGGAGCAGGCGAAGAGTCAGAGGAAAGGACTGTGCACCATCCTTCTGTGGCCAGTGAGAGCAGTAACCTTATAGTCACCACTATGTTCCCAGCCCAGCACCAGGCCTGCCATCTAAGAAATGCTCAATAAGTTGGTGTTTGAAAGAAGAAATGAAAACACCTGTACTGGATGAAAAATTTCTCCTGTGCGTGTGTTCAGTTTATGTCACCACGACGAAATTCAGGCTGAGTGGAGATGGCAAAACATTGTTAGCTTTACCTGGATTCTTACTTTTCACCCAATTTCAGTCTGTGTTCCCATGCCTACCTCCATACTCACTCTTACCTTCACTCATTCATCAACCCTACACTCCACCTTGAGTCTTCTTTTCAAACACACAAAGTTCTAAAATGAAGTCCACTAACAACATACTGAAGTTAATCCCATAATGATGAATTTGTTTAAACTGAGACCCCAAACCTACTTCCTTAGGGAAATTGAAGGATTACAAAGACGATGAAAGAAAAATGGACAGGACCTGACCAGGTGGTGGCGCAGTGGATAGAGCGTCAGACTGGGATGCGGAAGACCCAGGTTCGAGACCCCCAGATCGCCAGCTTAAGCGCTGGCCCATCTGGCTTGAGCAAAAGCTCGTCAGCTTGGACCCAAGGTCGCTGGCTCCAGCAAGGGGTTGCTTGGTCTGCTGAAGGTCCTCGGTCAAGGCACATGTGAGAAAGCAATCAATGAACAACTATGGTGTCGCAACAGCAATGAAAAACTAATGATTGATGCTTCTCACCTCCCTCCGTTCCTGTCTGTCTGTCCCTATCTATCCCTCTCCCTGACTCTCTCTCTGTCCCTGTAAAAAAAAAAAAAGAAAAGAAAGTGGACGAGGACCTAACACACAGAGAATTAATATCAGCCGCCTTACCACATCACCCAGAGAATACAGCAGCTTCAATTTCTAGTTGTACCCTCCATGTGATGTGTCAGATACTTGTTTGATTGTGTCTTTATTCCTCACATAGATCCAAGATATGATTACATTTCTTGTTTTTATGAATGAGAAAACGGTGGTTCGAAAGAGGTGAACTCACTTGAGCCAAGTCATTTAGCTGAAGAGTCAGAAGGAGCTGAATTCAGATGCTGGAGAGACTGTACCTGGTCTGACCATTGCCCAAGCTCACACTCTGAGAGGACATTTATCTGAACATCCTCACGTGTTCTCAGAATCTCATTTGGCCAAAAACAAATTAGGGCCGCATTATCCTATTTATGATGCCTCCCCACAGTTTGACAAGTGCCCTATACCCCAGCCCTGATACGCCCTTCATTTTAGTCCTTGATCTTTCCCTACATTTTACCCAGACACCCAGACTCCTACCACCCTCACGCTCAGATCTGTCCCCTGAACCTTTGCCTGATGACTCATCCCCTAGCTTATGATCACACTAGAGCACTGGCACCTGCCTGTCCTGTCAGCTGTGCGCCTTGCCCTGGGGAACCCTGGACACTGACCCTGGAACCCTCTGATTTAGCACCTTGAGCTCTGAAGGCCAATTGTTTCTGAATTTCTGAAATTGCTTCCCCTTCTGTAAGACCAGCTCTTTGGCACCATCCATTCCCATGTCTTCACCCTTTATAGGGTGTGAGAAATGAGGGAAGAAAGAGGTCTCAGAGGTCACTCATCTGGCATGCATTGGTCACCCTCTGTGACCTGCCCAGGGTACATATCCTCACACAGCTTCTGGGGAAAGATTTCAAAGTCTGCACAATTGAGGTCATCAGAAAATGTCTCTGAGGAGCAGAGTTAGTTTCCAGGGAGAGCAACCTGTTTCTCCATTTCTGTTATGAGCTAACCTTTCTTCTGTGAATCCATGGCTGCATAGGGGAATTTCTTTTTCTTTCTTTCTTTCTTTTTCTTCTTCTTTTTTTTCTTTTTTTTTTTTTTTTTTTTTTTTGTATTTTTCTGAAGTGAGAAGCGGGAAGGCAGAGAGACAGACTCCTGCATGCACTCGACCAGGATCCACCCGGCTTGTCCACTAGGGGACGATGCTCTGCTCATTTGGGGTGTTGCTCTGTTGCAACGAGGGCCATTCTAGTGCCTGAGGCAGAGGCCATGGAGCCATCCTCAGCGCCTGGGCCAACTTTGCTCCAATAGAGCCTTGGCTGCGGGAGGGGAAGAGAGATAGAGTGAAAGGAGAAGGGGAAGGGTGGAGAAGCAAGTGAGTGCTTCTTCTCTATGCCATGGGTGGGAATTGAACCTGGGACTTCCACACACCAGGCCGACGCTCTACCACTGAGCCAGCCGGCCAGGGCCAGCATAGGGGAGCTTCTGACCCATTTCACAGAGCATATCACTTCTCACCACATTAAACAAAGCCATGGTTCCTGGTGTTTCCTTTTTACCACCTAGAGTAGGACTACTTGACCTTACTTTTGTTTCTTTTCTTTATTTCAAGAGGATAAATTGTTTATTGATTACACATTATGATGAATGATACACAAGCTCCATTCCCATCTATAATTTTATCTGGTAACGTAATTCAATTTACATATAATTTGCATGTGATGTGCCAACACTCATTGATAATCAGATAACCCTTTGACTCTGCTTGGGTGACCCTTTTAATGGTGAACTCCGGGTTACAACACAGTAACTGTCATTTCAACTACACCATTTCTGAAGACAATGGCTTTTGTGCCCAAGCAGGTTGTAGATGAATTTCCCATGAAACCTGGCATCACCCTGAAGGAATCCTAACTTCACACTGTTGGGGTAATTTACTGAGATGGCAGCATACTAACTTTACACAGCACATTTAATAAAGGACACATTTATTCAGCGTCATGGTTAGACTATTCACACTTAACAATGAGCAGAAACTGAGATAACCTGTTATATAATACAATTAGTCTTGAATACAGCCCTCAAGTTTTTTTCCCATTCACAGAAATATTGTCTGAAACATGCCTTTATTATAGCAGCTGGACCCTGCCACCACTGCGCTTGGCTGAGTTCACAGATTTGTTGTGACCTGTGGCTTCCCTGTCACCTCTCTGGCTCTCCTCTCATGCCAAGCTTTGTTTCCTGGTGACAATTAAAACCTTCTTGGGAGACGATGGGCACACAACACAATCAACAGTTCCAGTGCTATAAAATGTTTATCTAAAACCTATGTACTCTTTTTATTGATCAATGTTGTCCCATGAAATTTAATTTTCTAAGTAAAATTAAAACAAAACAAAACAAAAAACCTTCTGCCTCTGCCATAGCTACTACTGCTGCTGCTGGAATTGCCACAGCCACCTTGGTTTGGTGGTTTGGCAAAGTATCGGCCTCTATCACTATAGGAGCCGGAGCTTCTGTTGTCCAAATGCCCTCTTCTCATGCATGTAGAATTTGAGATTGATTGCTGTAATTGCCAAATCATTGTAGCTTCTGCCAGCTCCAAAATTGCTTATATCGTTACCAAATCCATTATAACCATCCCCCATCACTGCCAGCGTATCCACCACCACCACGGCTGCCACCAAGGCCACCCGAACATTGAAGTTTCCTCCATGACCAAAGTTGTTATTCCCACCAAAACCCCCTCCACAACCACCTCCCAAGTTTCCAGACCCACTTGGACTTCTTTAGCTGCATGGAACACTAGCCTTCTCTTGCTTAGATAGGGCTTTTCTAACTTCACTGTTGTGGCCATTCACAGGATGGGATTTTTGAATATTGTGTCTACAGGATCATGGTCATCACAGGTTATAAAAGCAAAGCCTCTCTTTCCGCCACTGCCTTGGTCAGTCATGATTTCGCCCACTTTAATTTTCCCGTCCTGTTCAAAATGATCTCATTGGTGACGTTCTTTGGTGTTTTCTTTAATAACACCGACACTGATAAAATTTGTTTTTTCACTGTTAAGGGGGAAACTGGTCTTTGAGAATCTTTTCTGGAGGCAGCCCTGTTTGGTCCCACAACTCTTCCCCCCATCCAGTGTGGCCTTGCCTTCATGGCTGCACCCATCTCCTCCACAGTGGCAACAATGACAGACCCAAAGCCTCTGAGTGCGGGTGCTTGGGTCTCTCTACCCACACAGACTGTGAGCATGCTCCAATGCTCAACGTGTCTCCTCAGACTCTCATCGGTTGTTTCAAAGCTCAGAACTCTGATGAAGAGCTTCCACATCTATTCTGGGTCTTTGGAAGATTGACCCCGGCATGACGAATGCATAAGGGGAGGCTTCAACGATACTTACTCTAAATTCAGTTTCTCTTTTCAAATGTCACTTCCAGCTGGAAGCATTCTCTGACCATTCTAAATAAAACACCATATTTTCTTACCATCCATGATATTTCATTATAGCACTTAACTCCACATCACATTTTATTTTATACGATTTCTCATTGTCTGTTTTCACCACCTGGCATGCAGTTCTGTAAGGTAAGATACTCACACAGTGCAGTACCCGAGACATGCTTAATCCTCACAAAAATAAGTGTTGAATTAATGACTAAAAGTAGAGTTCATCTTTTTTCCTAGCCTATGAGCAACAGGCTTGAGGGGAAAAATGTCTGTCTGGCACCTCTATGTGCTAGAAAGTATATGCTCACATCTCATTTAATCTTCACAGTAAAATGTATTGATTCATGAAAAAGTCTGGGTCTAGGACGGTAACTGCAGAGGTCAGGAGATTCTCAGTGTGTTAGGGTCAATCTGAGGCAAGGACTACCCATTAGCTGAGGGCCACCCCTTTTCTTGCTGAGACTGGTGGTCCCAGGGTCCTTACTCGTTGGAGGCCATGTGGACTATAAGGTTGAACACCCTGTTGCTGTTGCAATTTCATAGTCATCCTAGGAAACGAGCTTGTCAATTGGTCCTAGAGAAAAATGACAGCCCAGCATCAGAGGTGGAATTGTAGCTATAAACTTAGACTTTAGTGTAGCCCAGGATGCATTGAGGGGGCCCTACAACACCTGCTTCACCGCCTTCTTGATATCATCATGTTTAGTGGCTTTCTATCCATGGCTGATCAATCTACAACCAACACATTCGGGGTGCAAACATGGAAGGTCATGCCAGTAAACTTCCAATTCAGTTCAGGGATGACCTTCCTCACAAACTTTCACAGGAAGCACCTGTGGAAGCAGAGATGATGTTCTGAGCAGCCCCTAGGCCATCTCACCATAGTTTTCTAGAGGGGTCATCCACAGTCATCTGGATGGCAGTGATGGCATTGATTCTTTTTGTGTGTGTGACAGAGACAGAGAGAGACAGAAAGAGGGACAGATAGGGATAGACAGGCAGGAAGGGAGAGAGATGAGAAGCAGCAATTCTTTTCTGTGGCATCTTAATTGTTCTTTGATTGTTTTCTCATATGTGCCTTGACTGGGGGGCTACAGCAGACTGAGTGACCCCTTGCTCAAATCAGTGACCTTGGGCTCAACCTGGTGAGCCTTGCTCAAACCACATGAGCCCGTGAACAAGCTGACGACCTTGGGGTTTCAAAACTGGGTCCTCTGCGTCCCAGTACAACAGTCTATCCACTGCGCCACCAGTCAGGTGATGGCATTGATTCATGTCATGAGTCCCTCCACAAGGCCAAATTTGTCATGGTAACTTTGGCCAGGGTGACCACACAGCTGGTTGTGTAGGAGGCCATTGCCAACAATCTTGAGAGCATTGTGGTACTTCCTATGGTGCACACCCTTCACAAACTGGGGGCATCCACAGAAGAAACAGAGGTGATGACCTTTTTGGTGCCACCCTTCAAATGAATCCCACTCTTCAAGAAAATGAAGACCACAGAGAACCTCAAGCCAGTAACATCACATTTGTTGGCGAAGAAATCTCACTCCAGGAAAATGGAGATGGGCTTTCTTTTGATGAACAGCTTCCTGTTTTCAGCATTGACTGAGCCTTTTACCCTTCCATGGGTGGGATTATATTGGATCATGTTGATTATGTAGTTGAGGTTAATGAAGGGGTCATTGCAGATTACACTATTCAGTTTTCCAGTGTTAAATGCAACCCTGGTCACCAGGCATGCTAAAATGCCAAATTTGTTCACTATGACATTCACCATGATGTCTTAGGGTCCCAGCTGGCACCACGAGGAAACAAGGCACTTGAATAGGAGGAGCAGAGAGCCCACAACAGCTTTTGCATGTGCGAAAGACTGATCTCTTCATTCACTCCTGCAAAACATTCATTCGACAAATATTTATTAAGGCATCACCCTGAATACTGTACTAGGAATACACAATAAAGAAAACAGGTATAACATGAGCTTTCATAGACCTAAAAAATCTATTGGTTCATTATCTCCAATTTGCAGATGAGGAAAGAGAGATGGAAAAAGACTTGCCCAGAGACAAGGGCCAGAGCCATGGTTGACACAGATCTGTCTGATGAATGAGCAGGTGGCTTTCCACAGACTTCCCAGGTCTCAGTAGAAATGAGAGTCAGACAGGGAGGAATCTGAATCCTGGCTTTGCTGCTTCCTGGTGAATCACATCGCCTCTCTAAGATGAGTTCCAAGTTTTTCACTTTGAAGAAGGATAAAAGGCTACCCAAACCCCTAAGTTCCAAAAGGAAGACCTCCATGGTTGTCCAGATGTTTGCATTCAGAATGAAAAAGAGCTGGGATCTTGATGGTGGGTCCTGTGGCAAGAAGGACCTGGACTCCGGAGTGTAATGGGTAAGGGTCTGGGATATAATGGGCTTTAACCTCGTGTGTACAGTGAAATCAGTGGCTGCAGAATTTCCACAATATGGAGAAGGGGGAAGAGTTGGGACTAGGAGAGAGTGGTGAAAGTGATGAGATGTGAAGAAATATGAACAAGAACTGGACTATTGAGTCTTTCAACCGCAGTTGCTGAAAATAACTTCAAGGGATGTTCTGATCATAAAAAAAAAAATGTCTAACTGAGTGGGTTATTACCTGAAGTCATGTCCTAAGGTCTATGTGATAAGTTAACTTTAATCTTGCATAAGCCCTGTCCATCATTTTTTCTGCATCTGAAATAATAACATACTTTAAATGTCAGCATGATCTCTTCTCCAGACCCACAGAGACAGATACCCTGATACTGGGAGGAGACGCCCGCAACATTCCTCTTGGTTATCTTATACCCGCATGCCTGTAAACTACTCATGTGAGCTGTTAACTATCCTGCATTACCCTGTAAAAAAAAACAGGCATCTCTACATTTTACTTTCCATCCAATCCTAGAGATATTGCCGGCTTTACTTTGAAAAAATCAACAAGAGGACTGTTCAAAGTCATTGCAAAGAATTTCCCCTCCAGACTTGTATAAGGAAGCTGAGGGGTGGGGCTAGGTGTCTCCAGACTGACTTGGTGCAACTGCCATGCTTTGTTATTTGTTAAAATTTTAGATTGAATATGGACTTGGGGTAGCATGCTGGAGAGAGGAGTTGATGGAGGTTCATGCGGGTGGGTGGCCAAATATCCCAAACATTGTCTAACTGGTCACTGATCTAGAGAAAGAACAAGCCTAGAGGTCTCAACTCTTGAATCTGAGGGATGAAGGGATTGGGAAAAATACTTCTTATATGAGAGAAAAGTGTGTTGGGGACATGGGCTCAGGGAGGAGGGGCCAGAGGGCTTTAAATCTTGGGTTTACACCAGGAGGAAACTGAGGTCCCACACATTTGGGTCTGAGAAAGGAAGGGGTAAAGTCTAGAATTCTGAGTCTGAGGGAGGTTATTGGGTCCCAGGCTCCTGGGTCTGAGATATGAGTGGCCCGAGAGTTTGAACTCCTGGGTCTGAGAGAAAAGTGGTCTGGGTATCCAAATTCCCGGGTCTGAAGGAAAGGCTGGGGGCTTAGATGTTTGGGCCTGAGGAAGGACTGTTTAGAAGCCTAAGCTTCTGTATTTTGTGAGAGGAGGGCTCCTTTCCTCTGTGCAGGATGTTGTCTGCAGAATTTCTGCGATGTGCGCGGTTTTAGTTGTGGATTACGGGAAACTAAATAAAAGCTTGAGACGAGGAGAGGAAAGATCTCTGTTGGCCAGAAGGGACTTGGGAGAAAAAGTGGAAAGATGCGTGGGAGGGCAAGTCTTTGGTTGAAGAAGATCCCTGAGTCAGCAGGGTCTGCGGTATGATTGCCCGGTAAGCCCAGCAACCAGGAGTCTGGAGACCCTTCCTGATTCTGGGTCACAGAAGAGTCCTTTCTTCTTTTTTCCAAAGATCCCTACCCTACATTTTCTGAGAACATGAGCCCACCTACCTGAGTTTCTACCCCCATTGTTCTCTCTTACTCCAGATTCTGGGCTCTCACTTGTGGCAGTCCCTTGTTGGATTCCAGTGACCTGTCTGTTTGCCAACCAAAATCTTTCTGAAAACCACCTCCCTGTTTCCCAGTTTGTCACCTGTGAAATGCTTAGACCCGCTTTCTCATCTCTTTGCACAGTTATGAAGCAGCACTTTTGTCTTCCTTCCCTCCTTTCCTCTCTTCCCTCTCTCTCTCTCTCTCTGTGTATCTCTCTCTCTCTCTGTTTCTCTTATTTTATGGCTGGGAAAAATCGATGTCTGGGAAATAAAGAGGAACATAATGCTGTATTGGAGGAGGGAAGGAGGTAGAGTTAGGGTTTAAAATTAGTTCCATTTTCCTTCTCTGTGTCCCTCTGTTTAAGTCTCCTCTTCCCAACCTTAGCTCTTCAGAGGTTCCCACCTGCAGTTTTAGGTTATAAAAATTCATGAACGGAAAATGGAAGAAAGGAGGCAATCATGACTACGTCCACATGCGGTTTGGTTCATGCTCTTTATTCTGTGAATATTTCATTGTATATGGTGAAGACCACATGCATATACATTTCTGTATATTTCTTTTTTTCATTTAACAGCAGATAGCATAATTATTCTTGCATGACACTAACATTTCTACATAATCATTGCCCTGAACAGCTTCATTAGTATCCTTGTCTTACATCAGTTTACTGTTTACACAAACAATCCGCTTGTTTGGGACATGTTCAGTGTGTCCACTGTTTTGCTATGACCAATAAGTGATAAATTCAAACTTCGCTCATATTTTGGATTTATTAAAATTACTAGCTGAAAAGTGATGAAGAAGACTGTGGATCCCCTTGCCTAACCTTTTTTGATAAAACTTGAAACAATTTACACTTCTATTGGCAAAGACGGTATGTCTCACTGTGTCTTTACCAAGAATTGAGGTTTCTGTGTTTTGCATATAGGTTTTATTTTTCAAAACTAAAAGCAAAAACTGTACTTAAATGGTTATACAGGTAGTAGGCCAGGTCTTTGCTAATTTTATTGCTTTATTAGAACATTGTTGCAAATGTTAAATTCAAATATGGGTATAAGTTGTGGAAGTCTTTATTTCTGTGAATTTCCTGTTCAGGGCATAGGAATGGAGAGATAGGAGTATGGAGAGATTAGGAATTATTTTCCATGGTTTCATTAATCCATTTGCCATACTTGCACAGGCGGGTATAGACAATTGGTCCAAAGGGTGGTACACAAGGGAAATATCCTCTAGATATCAGGCCTTGCAGGGAGCCTTCGCACATCAGCGGTCCCCCAGAGTCACCCTGCAGGGAAGAGAGCAGATTAGCTTTAGTTTCAGAGCGACCAGCACGGAGGTCTCAGGCTCCCCACAGTTACCAAGGTTTTGTCGTGCCAGACCTTAGCCTGCCACCCTGGCCAATGGGAAGAGACGTATTGTTTCTGTGCACCAATGGGAAAGCAGAAATTAAACTATCATTGAGAGGACAAACCAGATTTTCTGAAGACATTGGTTTGAGTCCTAATCAATCACAGGTAGGGGGCGGAGTTTTCAGGAAGCAGAGCCCCATTTATTTTCCACCTGGGAAGACTCTCCCTCAAGTCACTGGGAGAGGGAGCATTAAGTCCGGGAGTCTCTGATAAGATCCCTGATCCCTTTCCCAGGCATGGGGCACAGGGTCGTTCTGGAAACCAGGGGCAGGACCAATTACCTAATTTACAAGACACAGTGCAAAATAATGACAAACCACTAGGTTTAAATATATAAAGTTTAAGACAGCAAGAGGAGTGCATTAAACCAAATATGGGGGTGTCCATATCTTGGGGATCTGTTCCCGCACGGTTTGCACAATTAGGTTTAGATCAGGTCCTAAGTGGGAGTGAGGGGGACCTGCCTGTTTTTTAGAACATACTGCTTTGTCCCATCACCCCTCTTCCTAACAAACACCATTTCACCGCCCCTGAAAGCTGAGAGCGCTCATTTTAGCAATTGTATTGGGGATACAAAGAGGCAAAGGATAAAGAGGGGGGGGCAGAGAGAAAAAAGGGGGGTAAGAGGGGGACAGAGACACCGAAAGGCTGGGCTGGGGAAAGAGGCAGCAATGGAATAAATAAAAAGAATGACAGAGGAAGAATACAGAGAGAATGAGAGAAATCCTAACACATAGTGGACACAGGAAAACAGGAAATGAAATGAGGTGTAGAGAGAGGTGAGGGAAGATGATTCTCAGAGACAGAGCAGGGTTGGGGGTTACAGATGAGAAAGGAGGTACCAAGAGGAGGAGGGGCCCCTTCTTTTCCCACAACCAGGACCAGATGCAAAGATGAATCAGTAGGATGTTAGCCATGAGAACATCTCAGTAACTGCAATGAGTATTTTAATGCATACCATAAAAATAAAATTTAATACAAAAAAATCCATGAAAACCTGGCATTCCACTTTTAGATAAAAACAAGGTTGTGTTTTGCTGCGCTGATTTACATAAAAGACCAAAGTAACTGGAAGATTTAGTAAACTTTGATTACTTCATGTTGGGAATCTTGATATTTTTTGTTCATCAAATTTTTTTCCATTGGGTTTTGATTTATCGTGGTCACTGAGCTTTTGGTGCCCCCTTAAGGTTTGTGCTGGTAACCAGCACCTTACTCCCCTTCCCGGGGTCCCATCTCCAGTTTCTGTCCTTGAACTCTGTGCCCAGCCCCAAGGCCACGCCAATCCCCCTGGGGTCTGGTTCTCTGAGCTAGGCAAAGGACTGAGCAGAGAGCCAGGAGAGAGGGACTGGGAACTTGGGAGTGGGGGGAGGTCAGCATCAGGGTCAGGCTTGCAGACTGTGCGGGGAGGGGAAGACGGGGCTCGGTGCAGGGAGGAAGGGCGGGGGGGGGGGAATGGGTGGGGGGGAGGGCTGGACAGAGAGGAGAGGACTCACTTTGCAGGCGAAGGTGAGTCCTGTGGGAGCAGCAGCACACATCATGAATTTTCTCAACACGATAGCGAAATACCTCCTGCAGTCCTTGAAGGAAATGAGGCTGACATTCGAGCACATGAGCTCTGGTGGATTGGTCACTGTGGGGAGAGTTAGAGGGCAGTCAGAGGCTTAGGCCGGTGAACCCCCGGGGGCTAAAGTAAAAGAACGAAAGTCCTGGATATTGAAGCAGGAGGGGAGGGATGACTCAATACTTGGGTGTTGAAAAGGGGCCGATTGCTTGGATTGCTTGTTCTAAGGGAGGAAGGGACTTCTGCCTGAACCACATCTGAGTGTGGAGGGTGCTGGGGCCATGACTCCTTTGTCTAACAGAGAAGTTGGCTGGAGGGCAAGACTCCTGGGTCGGAGATCTTGGGTGTGTTGCCTGTCTCCTGGATCTGAGGAAAAACCAATCTGGGGCTTTGGCTGCTGGATCACAGAGGCAGCCTTACCTATATTCATGGTGATGCTGCCCCAGCCAGAAACAGAGCAATTGGTCCCAGGGTCTTTGCAGCTGGTGGGCAATTCAGCTGTTTTCACAGTCGATGTCAGGTTAGCTGGGCTGCTTAATTTCACAAGCATGATGTCATGAATGTTTAAGAAGTCATCATATTCGGGATGGATGAAAGACTCGGTAGCCCTGATCCTCTGGGCATTCTCATCGACCAGAAGATCGCTGCCCAATTGCACGATGTATTCACTTCAACAAAATAAAAAGCCACATTCAGAGGGAGACACTGTGACTGAGAGAGGGGGACAAGGACCCAGAGAGAGGAATGGAGTAAACGTGGCTCTCCTGACACGTACCTCAGATAGCAGTGGGCCACGGTGAGTACCCACTGCTCGTGGATTAGCACACCTGCACACCAAAACTTATTGACCCGAAACAGGGCCACCTGCCAGGGATTGGAGCCTCTTGGACATGGAACTCCATGAATAATCCTTTCTCCTGTATCCTGGGCTGCATGGAGACATGGAGAAAACATGGGTAGCAGGCAGGCGTCAGCGGAAGACTGAGGTCTCCGCGGATGGATTTCCGAAGACAGTGATGGAGAGAGAGGCAGACAGACAGGGAGGCAAGGAGAAGGGCAGAGGCAGAAACTGAGCCCAGCGCACAGGAAGGTGTAGACAGAGACAAAGAGAGATGAAGGGAGCCTTCTCTGAAGCCCAGGGGAGCATCTGGTAGGCAGGCAGCCCAGGCCGGACACGGGGGGAGACACAGTGAGGGCAGGGGCAGCACGGGTGGCACACGGACCCCAGGGGTCAGAAGGAAGCAGGAGGAAAGGGGACGCAGCAGAAGTCTTGTCTCCAAGGGAGAAAGCTGCTGCAGGGGTAAGGGTCCTGACTCAGGGACTCCTTGGAGCTCAGGGCCCTGGAGAGGGGAGGTGGGGACACTGTAAGGCCCAGGGGCAAGGTCAGACGCCCAGTCTGGTCCTTACCTTGTCCAGCAGATCCTAGGGCTAGGGAGAGCAGTACAACCAGCAAGGGTGAGAGACTGGGACCTGCCATGTGTCCTCTCAGAGCTTCTGTGGTCTGTCACTTGTAGAAAGGGTCTCTTCTGCTGGGAATGGAAAGAAAAAGTTCAGGAAGCTGGAGTCCTTGTTCCCGGACTTTTTCTACTCCCAGACGTAGTAGATGTATTCTGCACCCGCCTCACTCCTCAGACTCAAAAATTTAGGCTGGAGACTCCCTTCCATTCAGAACAGAGGCATTAGGCTTCCTATTCCTCCCCATTTATAATTCTATATCAAAGTTTCTTTTAAGTTAACGACAAGAAACTACAGACCTTTAGACCCTCCTTCATAACCAACCAGAAGTTTCAGCCCCTACTGCTTTCATCTGAGGAGCAAGAGTCAGCTGTCCATACAAATGCACCAACCTGGCCACAAATAGGACTTCTTACCTCCAGTGGGTCTGATCTGATTTGGGCTTCAGTCAAGATTGCAATTCACCCGTGTCCAGCTCTGTGCAGGGTGTCCCTCTTATAGCTCACCCACCCCACCCTAACCCGCAGGGTCATGGAGTGCAGGGGCACCCAGCTCTGGGTCGCCCCTACTTGCATTTCTCTTATCTGGAACCCCTGGGGCAGCTAATGCCACAGGCCCTCACTCTCTCTCCACCCTCACTTCTGATGCCAGGTCAGGGTTGTGCCTAAGGCATTTTGGCCCAAACAGATTCTAATTCCATCATCTCTGGTGGCAGCTATCAATGGAAGGACAGGTGCTGGCATTGAGGGGCAGGAGAGGAGTCAAGGACCTGCTCAGCTCAGGAATAGTCTGAGTCTTGGATATTGCACTGTGGTCAATATTCTTGCCCTCAACCCCTCTTACATGTGGGCTAGACCCTACACTGCCACCTCTGAAACTTATCCTGGCTGAATCCAGATGTTTATTTGAGCCTGAACTCAAACCTAACCCTAATATATGCGTATGAATCAATACAGAAAGCTTTCCTATTTCCAGCCACTAAATGCTTACTGTTTTAATTCATCTGTGTCTCATAGAAATCATTTTGTAATGTAACCCTTTATTCCAGTGGTTCTCAAACTTATCCAATTTGGGTGCATTTAAAATCTTACAAATAATTGTAGGCACACTATATACAAATTTCTAAGAAATATGCTATAATAATTATGTCAAATATTAAAGAAAAATATATAGTTCAAGCATGTTTTTATGGTAATTAAATGAAATAAATAAGACAAATTTAAATTTATTCTGACATGCAAAAACACATGTATGTTACATTTTTTATGTTATAATTTTTAGAATTTATAAAAAAGAGTGGTTAAAAATAAAAAAAGACAAAAAATTATATTTTTATATATATAGATACATTTTTGGTATGATTTAGTAAATTCGGCAGGTCCAGGCGCAAATGTGTTACGTTTTTTCATTCTTGTGTTTATGAGGAACCTGAGCCTGATGTGTCCTAGTGATTTTTTCAATATTTGTGAATATATTTGAAAGGTATTCTCCTTCCTTTATACATTTTTTTCCTTTACAGAGACAGAGAAAGACACAGAGACAGACAGACAGGAAGGAAGAGAGATGAGAAGCATCAATTCTTCGTTGGGGCACCTTGGTTTTTTATTAATTGCTTTCTCATATGTGCCTTGACCGGGGAGGCTACAAAAGAGTTAGTGACCCCATGCTCAAGCCAGTGACCTTGGGCTTCAAGCCAGCAGTTTTTGAGATCAAGCCAGCAACCATGGGGTCATGTCTATGATCCCATGCTCAAGCCAGCAACCCCATACTCAAACTGGTGAGCAGACGCTCAAGCTGGATGAGCCCGCGCTCAAGCCAACGACCCCAGGGTTTCAAACTTGGATCCTCTGCATCCCAGTCCAACGCTCTCTCCACTGTGCACCACCTGGTCAGGCTTTCCTTCCTTTATACTTTTGTATAATATTTTACGCTATAATTTTATTCTGATTTATGGGGTCTATTGCACACTGAAGAACTTTTGAATTACTATTATTGTAATAATGTTGGGATGGGTTTCTTCATAGAATCACCCTAACTCATTATATTCATCCCAGTAGTAGCCTCTGAGCACTTGCTCTGAGCCGGAATCGACTCTGGCCTCTGAGGACACAGCATCAACCAAAGAGCAAATATTCCTTCCCAGAGGCTCTTAATCCAGAGGGTGAACACCCTGATTTAAAATAATAAGAACTTCAAATTTATAATTTCTACTTGGCAGTAAGTGCTGTGGAGAAAATAAGACCAAAAGGAGAGATAGAGAAGTATTAGTTCTTATTTTTACTCAGGGATCCCTGTGATTATAAAACTAGGAATGGTGGTTGGAAAAGCTCCATGTTAAGAGGACATTGAACATAATCTTGAAGGAGATGGTGGGTGGATTCATGAAGCTACTTGGTTTAGTGAGTTCCAGGCATAGTGAACCAACCGGTGAGAATGGAAGGAGTGATCTAGAATGTTCCAGCATGGAAGACTTTCTGTCTGAGTGAACCAATGTAGGAGGGCAAGCAAGGAGATCAGAGACATCACAGGACTCAGATGACACAGGAATTGAGGAAAAGGTACAAGTATGGCATTTACATTGAATAACACAGAAACCATTATCAGATTTTTACTAGACTGCCAATTTCTAATAGTGGAATTGACCCCCACTTCTCCCTTAGACACCAAATATGTTTCATGCCAACTGTAATAAAAGGATTTCCAGCAAAGAAGTCCTGAGCGAGATGGCTTCATAGGCAAATTTTATCAAACATCCAAAAAGGAATTAATGCCTATCCTCAAGCTATATCAAAATAATTAAAGAGGAGAGAAGACTCCTAAGGTCTTTTGATAATACCAACACGATCCTCACTCCAAACCAGACAAAGAGAGAAAACCATAGGCCAATATCCCTGACGAACATAGATGCAATCCGGTAGTTCCCCATGTATCAGATGCACCCTTTTTCAAATAATTTGAGGTCTAAGGAACTGGGTGTATCTTATATCCTGGTGGTAGATTTTTTTTATTTGCATTTCCTGTATTTTAACGCGGATAAGGAGTTGTATGAATTTTATGATGAATAAGACTTGAGTTCAATAACTTCATTTAATACAGTTTTGTTCAAATTTCAGGCCCCAAAATTAAGGTGCGTCTTATACATGGGAGAGTCTTATACATGGAAAAATACGGTAACTAGCAAATTAGATGCAGCAATACATTAAAAAGATCATACACGATGATCTGACAGGATTTATTTCAGGGATGCAAGTTTGGTACATATTCACAAATCAATAAATGTGATACTGTAAAGCCAGTAGGCAAGGCCATCATCACAGCAGCCTGACCCACGCAGGTTCGCATTGGATTCGGACAGATGGCAATGAAACACCGGAGCCAAGAACTGGTGAGCCATCAGCTTTAATTCTAGCTTGCACCCGGCGGGCAAGCAAAAACACACACTGGGCTCCAAAACCCATACATTCAGTGCTCACAAAGCTACTGACTTATCCGAGTTTCCTAGAATCAAAGGTTTCTAGCTCACCAGACTTATTCACCTCTGTTTCCCATCTCCTCCTGCACAAACTCTTAACAAACTGGCTTCTTCCTCAGCACTCTGCCATCTCGGCTGCTTCTCCTGGCCTTCACGTGGCCTTACTCTGCTCTCCTCTCTAATACTAATCTCAGGAACCCAGGAACCGAGAGACAGAGATCAAGCTACTGCTCTCTCCCACTTTATACCATAGAATCCAAACTCTTAATCCAATCTACAGACAAGAAAGTCTCTGATACAAAGCCACCCATCTGAGGCATAATGGGATTCCTCAGAAGAGTACACCACCCTACATCATCCAATCAGTCAAGGGTGTGGAGAAGAGCTTACTCTTAAAACTAAGCCTTAGGCTACAACAACCCGGCCTGCCCACAGCCTGTTCCAGAAACACATTAATATCAACAAACTTCCATGTGGGCAGCGCCATCTTTAACAAAGTGAGCATAATATATTTTATCTGCCCAACAGATACATTACATAAAAAGAAATTACGTGATAATATCAATAGACGAAGAAAAAGCCTTTGATAAAATCCAGCACCCCTCTGAGCAAGGTGGGAATAGAGGCATCATTTTTCAATAAATTAAAGGTCCTGTATGACGAACCTACAGCCTACATCATACTCAATGGAAAATCTGAAAGCATTTAACCTAAGATCAGGAACAAGACAGGATTTCCACTTTCACCACTCTTATTCAACACAATATTGGAAGTTCTAACCATAGTAATCAGAAAAGGTGAAGAAATAAATTTGGAAAGGAGGAAGTAAAACTGTCATTATTTCCAGATGACATGACATTGTGTACAGAACACCCTAAGGACTCAATGGGTGATGGGTTCAATGCAACTTGGGGCGAGGATGATGGAGATGTCGGGATTTTTTTTTTTTTTAGATGTTAGGGTTTATAGATCTCCTTGATGAACAGTGGAGCTATTCAGTGCAAATCATAGACAGAGTTTATCAAGAGCTTATAAAAGAGTGCCTGACCAGTGGTGGTCCTATAGATTGACCGTTGGCCCAGGGCACTGAAATCCATGGTAAACTGAGGTTGCTGGCTAAAGCTCCGACATGCCAGCTTGAGCCTGGGGTCACTGGCTTGAGCACAGGATCACCAACATGACCCCAAGGTCACTGGCTTGGACCCAAAGGTCACTGGCTTGAGCCCAAGGATTCTGGCTTGAGCAAGGGGTCATTGGCTCAGCTTGAATATCCCCCTCCCCCTTCAAGGCATGTATGAGAATCAACCAATAAAAACAACCAAAGTGAAGCATATGAGTTGTTGCTTCTCAGCTCTCTCCTTCCCCCTTCTCTCCCCTTTACTCTCTCTCTCTTTCTCAATTAAAGGGCTTATGAGAGGGTGACAAAGGTTTCTGACCCTAAATTCAAGCATAATTCTAACTCCAGTCTTTACTTTCACACAATTCTCAACCCCAATCAAACATAAACCCAAGACTCAACCTGTGGCTTCAGTTGTATCTAATCCTAAACCTCAGTACTGCTTTATTTTCATCGCAAAGTGGCACCTACTTCTTGACCAAGTTCCTCACTCCAAATATTAACTCAAGCTCCCTCTCACACCTCAACCAAACTTAAACCTGACTCTGAACTTGAACCCTGACCCCATAATTATAAGCTATACAAAACTTTGTAGTAGACACTAGATGTCACCATAGAGTTACCCCAAATGTCACCCCAGGTACAACTCAGACTTCAATTCGTATCCTTGTCATATTCCAGAAAGTCTGCTGGACATCCTCTTCATGAAACCATCTCCAATTCACATTTGACACCAATTTTAACACTCTGACCCCAACCTCAGCCCTATTCCCATTCTCAGCCCAATTTCTACTTGATATCCCAAACTCCTTCCAAACCCAGCTCTTCCCCTTCTTTTGTCAACTCTGCACACCACCTTGACTCTTCCTTTCACAAAAACTATAACAGAGTCTACCAAATAACAACACACCAACGTTGTTGCCATGCAAACTAAATAAATCCAAGCCAAGTTATTAAAATTATTTTGTAAGGCAAATGGGAGGATTAAATAAAATGGTGAAAGAAAAATAGATGGGCACTTGCAGGCACTGAATTAATATCAGCTGTCTTACCACACCACCAGGAGAATACAGCAACTTCAATTTCTTGTACTTCTGTGTGATGTGTCAGACACTTGTTGGAACTTGTCACTATTCCTCACATAGATTCAAGCGAGTACTGTCTTTCTTGTTATTATAGATGAGAAAAGGGAGTTTTAAAATAGGTGAGGTCACTGGAGCAAAGTCCCTCTGCTCAGGAGCCAGGAGAGGCAGAATTCGAAGGCTGGAAAATTTCTGTGTCTCACCATTGCACAAGTCTACACTCTGTGACAGAGATTTCCCTGAGAACCTCTCCCACACTGTCAGATTCTCAGTAGGCTGAAAACAAATTCAGGACCCCATGAGCCTCTTAATGATGCCACCCATCTCATTGGCAAGAATTTCAAACACCAGGGCTGTCGTGCTCTTCAGTTTAGTCCCTGAAACGTCCCCGAATCCCTTCCAGACACCTTGGCACATACCACCTTTAAACTCTGACCTGTCTCCTGAACCTTTGTCTGATGGCTCATCATCTACCTCACGATCACACTTGAGAACTGGCATCTGCTTATCCCACAAACATTCCCTTGTTCCAGGGGGATCCTGGACACTGACCTAGGAAATTTCTTGTTTATCACGTTGGGTTCTAAGGACCAATTGTTCCTGACTTACTGAATTTACTTTCTCTTCCTTTAAAAACATCACCCGAAATGAAAACAAACAAACAAGAACCATTAAAAA
The DNA here is from genome assembly GCA_037038555.1 of Rhynchonycteris naso. Classification (NCBI taxonomy): domain Eukaryota; kingdom Metazoa; phylum Chordata; class Mammalia; order Chiroptera; family Emballonuridae; genus Rhynchonycteris; species Rhynchonycteris naso. The sequence goes on along the minus strand of CM072997.1, from coordinate 246,761,814 downwards.
TTTAAGAGAAAAAAACATCACCCCACTTCTTGGGAAGCAACTCCTTCATATATTTTGGTATTAACTGCCCACTATACTTCTCTAAGCCCTCTCACCCACTTGTTTGAATGCATGAACAAAGGTAAACTAACGAGAGCACCACTTCTTCCTTAAAAATGATTGATTCAAGAGTGGAGGGCTCTGTTCAAACTGGACCCATCGGTGATCTTTCCTGGGACTAACATCAAGATGCCAGGAGAAGGGAGGTCTTGTTTTTTGCTGGGTTTGCTTAATTGGGTCTGTCTGTAGCGGCTGTGTTTCCTCCCAAGTTTTCAGAGGCTAGAATGAGATACGCGAGAGAAGGGCAGACACAGAGGGGAACAGCTGAGATATATGGGAGAGAGAAACAGAGGCAGACAGAGGTGAGCAGAGCAAGAGAGCAAGAGTGTCCTAGAGGGACAAAAAGAGAACTGACTGGCCTGACTTGCCATTTCAACAACTGGAGACTCCTGTATCCATGTCACTTCATCTGTCATCGTGAGCCATATCCACAGCCTTCTTAGCCACCTGAATAAACCAGTCATCTCTTATGCATCAGCCAGTTTGAACTGAGGCTGGCTTTTGTACCTAAAGTCTCCCTGAATAGGCTGAAAGAAGCACCCTGTCTGTGTGGGTCCTTCCAGTTTTTGTCCATGTTTTGTCCTCTGCCACACTCCACAGTCTATGATTTTATGCCTGAAATTTTGGGTGATCTTGAACAACCCCCTTCACTGCCTTGACTTCAACCACCCACCTACTTAACAACAGAAACCAATCCTCAAGTCCTTTCTGGTATATGTTCCACTGGGGACATTTCAATATTACATAAATGTTAAATGATATGAAGGAATATTTTTTAGCTCTGGAAGGTGTGATGATGCAAGTTTGTTACGTTTTTAAATTCTTGTCTTTTAGAGCAAAAGATTGTTAACTTTTCCTATAGTGAGCCAGACAGTATATATTTTAGTTTTTGAGCATCAAGAGACAAAATCAAGGATATTATGTTGTTGTAGACTCTAAATGGCAAAAAGCCTTTGTAAATTCAAGTCCTAGCACATGACTAAGTTCTCCCCCCTCCACCTCCATATTTGGCTATGATGCTGAGTATTTGCACCCACTTCACTTGCTTGTTTCAGTTGCTGAAAGCAATTTACATGCCCTTCCTCTCACTGTTTGTTTGATTCAGATGTTGGTTGATTTCGCTTATGCATGGTGGGTGGATTCCTGTTTATGCTTTGGGAGAGTTCCTGTTTTAGCTTCAGGTGTGTAACTTTGTATCAAGAACTTCCTTGATTTGCATATAACTATATAATAAAGCAAACTAGGGCAATAGGGCACTCAGATATTGCCATCAGCATTGAAGAGGCTTCCCGATCCCATCGTTTTTCCTTAACCAGTCTGTTTTCTTAATTCCGCACCATTCTCACTGAAGACCCCAAATTACGAGCTGCGCTGGTCTTCGGCAAGTGGCACCTGAACAGGGACTTGAATATGAGAAAACTAAACTGAAGGCAGGTGATGGAACTCCCCAAGTGTGCACTGTGAGTAAAGAAAGTTTGGAGGAAAAGTATAGTCGGGAGTAAAAAATTATGGGACAATTAGGGTCAAAAGTAGAGGACCTTTTCGTAAGAATAGTTATGCAGCTCGAATGCTTTTTGCGATATGTTCAAGACGTGTGCCCCTGGTTCCTGGAGGAGGGAATGGTTATTTCTGCTACAGAGGAGAAAGTAGGTAAAGTTCTGAGAAGGCAGTGGTGTGAAGAGACTATGGTAGGCGAATGAAAGTGGCAGTATCTCTGGCAGTTGGTACTATTCTTTGCGGCTTGGGGGCCCAGGGATGTAGGACAGTGTGGCTGCCTCTGGTTCTCTCTGGGTGCTTAGTCTGCAGTTCCGCTGAAGTTGAGATAGAAGAGAAATCCAAGCACAGTGAACCTGAGCCACCAGTTACAATAACTATAGAATTTGAGAATGGATAGGAGACTCAGTTATTAGGAAAGTTACAGCTTTTCCTGTTATGGTCTGATTTTCTTTAATGTTTTAACTACAATCTCTGAACTGTCATTTTGTTTCTTTCTTATTGTTTGCCTGGAAAGAGGGTGAAGGGGGTGCCTGTTTAGATGTTGCTAAACAGAAATCTTATATTACCTGCCCTTTTGAGATTTTTCAAGAGAGATTTCTGTTTAGTATTTATCCGTATTAAAATAGCCCTACGTAAGATCAAGCAGGCCACGTTCTAATATCTATAATCCTGGGTTTCACTCTTGATTTGTGTGATTGTATGTGAAGTCTTTGTTGAATGTCTAAATGTGTATATTTTTGAGGCCTGAATTGATTTCTTGCATGCAAAGATTGGAAATGTCGGCACTAATATTAAAAAAATAAAAAGATTTTAGAACTTGTAAGGAGAACTCATTTAAATTTAAATAGAATAGAATGTAGATCCTTAAGACTTACTAATTCGGTTAGTGCACTGTGACGTGTTTTCAAAGTTAAGAGCCAAAAAGCAATTCAAGTATTAGGTTTAATCAAAGTTATATGTTATACTTGTGTTTTTTGTGCATAAATTGTCTTGTTTATGTGTAAGGTTATACTCAGGTAGGCAAAACAAAGGAATTGAGCAAAATTAAGCAGGGCCCCCATAAGTCATTTCAAAAATTTGTCTCAAGTTGCTTCAGGTAGCTAGAAGAATAGTATAAGAATGCTAATTCTGCTTCTCAGGCCAAACCCTGCAAAAGGGACCCTGAGAGAATTGAGGATTTGGTTCTTATTGAATGGATTCATTTAACTGTTACTCCTAAGAAAGTTTTACCTCCATGTTTTGATCTTGTCGCTTTCTTGATTATCAAGGGACATAGGCGACTCTTACAGCTTATAGGTTCTGAGCCTCAAATTATTGTTGTTCCTTTTTCAAATGATCAACAACAATGGCTCTAGAAAACTTCCACTAAATGGCAAATTGCTTTTGCAACTTTTTTTTTTTATGTTATATATATTTTTTTGAGTTATGCTTTTTTTTTTTATTTATTCATTTTAGAGAGGAGACACAGAGTGAGAGAGAAAGAGAGAGAGAGAGAGAAAGGGGGAGGAGCTGGAAGCATCAACTCCCATATGTGCCTTGACCAGACCAGTACAGGGTTTTGAACTGGCGACCTCAGTGTTCGCTTTTGCAACTTTTACTGGCCAAATTGATTCTCACTACTCAGCTGATAAAATAGTTCAATTTTCATTAGTTACTACATTTGTCTTTCCTAAGACATTTGTTAATGAACCCATTCCTGAAGCACCTATAGTCTTTACTGATGGGTCTAGCTCAGGAATAGCAGGCTTAATAATTGTTGGGCAAGTTTATACTAAAATAGTTCGCCTTGAAATCAGCTCGAAGAGTAGAATTACATGCCATTATTATGGCTTTTCAGCATTTGCCATGTTCCTCCTTTCATCTGTATACAGACAGCAGATATTTACTTATGATTGTTTCCATTATAGAGACTGCTGTCTTAGGGACAACTGCTGATGAGGACCTATTTCAGCAATTGCTCTTTCTTCAAAGACTTGTACGTCAACATAGAGATCCATGTTGGTTTTTTGTGGGGGTTCTTTTTGTGTTTTTTTTTTTTAATATTTTATTATTATTAGTTCTAATGGGGTGACACCAACAAGTCAGGGTACATATGTACAATGAAAACATCTCCAGATTATCTTATCATTCAATTGTGTTGCATACCCGTCACCAAAAGTCAAATTGTCTTCTGTCACCTTCAATCTGGTTTTCCCTGTGTCCCTCCCCTCCTCCCTATCCCACTCTTCCCTCCCTCCCCCCATCCCATGACCACCACTCTCTTGTCCATGTCTCATATTCTCACTTTTATGTCCCACCTATGTATGTAATCATGCTGTTCTCAGTTTTTCTTTTTTTCTGATTTACTTATTTCACTCCGTATAATGTTATCAAGGTATATTCATTTTGTTATAAATGATCCGATGTCATCGTTTCTTATGGCTGAGTAGTATTCCATAGTATATATGTACCATAGCTTTTTAATCCACTCGTCCTCTGACAGACACTTGGGCTGGTTCCAGATCTTCGCTATTGTGAATAATGCTGCCACGAACATGGGGGCGCATTTCTTCTTTTCGAACAGTGCTATGGTGTTCTTAGGGTATATTCCTAAAAGTGGGATAGCTGGGTCAAAAGGTAGTTCGATTTTTAATTTTCTGAGGAATCTCCAAACTGTTTTCCACAGTGGCTGCACCAGTCTGCATTCCCACCAGCAGTGCAGAAGGGTTCCCTTTTCTCCACATCCTCGCCAGCACTTATTCTGTGTTGTTTTGCTGATGAGTGCCATTCTGACTGGTGTGAGGTGATATCTCATTGTGGTTTTAATTTGCATTTCTCTAATGATTAGTGATGTTGAGCATTTTTTCATATGCCTATTGGCCATCTGTATGTCCTCTTTGGAGAAATTTCTATTCATTTCTTTTGCCCATTTTTTGATTGGGTTGTTTGTCTTCCTGGTGTTGAGTTTTATAAGTTCTTTATAAATTTTAGTTATTAACCCCTTATCAGATGTGCTGTAGAATATGTTCTCCCATTGTGTGGTTTGTCTTTTTATTCTGTTCCTATTGTCTTTAGCTGTGCAAAAACTTTTTAGTTTGATATAGTCCCATTTGTTTATCTTGCCTTTTATTTCAGTTGCCTGTGGAGATAAATTGGCAAATATACTGCTGCTACAGATGTCGGAGAGCTTGCTGCCTATGTTTTCTTCTAAGATGCTTATGGTTTCACGGCTTACATTTAAGTCTTTTATCCATTTTGAGTTTGTTTTTGTGAATGGTGTAAGTTGATGGTCTAGTTTTATTTTTTTGCAGGTAGATGTCCAATTTTCCCAACACCATTTGTTAAAGAGGCTGTCTTTACTCCATTGAATGTTCTTTCCTCCTTTGTCAAATATCAGTTGTCCATAAAGCTGTGGGTTTATTTCTGGGTCTTCTGTTCTGTTCCATTGATCTATGTGCCTGTTCTTATGCCAGTACCAGGCTGTCTTGAGTATAATGGCCTTATAGTAAACCTTGATATCTGGAAGAGTGATACCTCCTGCTTTATTTTTTCTTTTTAAGATTGCTGAGGCTATTCGTGTTCTCTTTTGGTTCCATATAAATTTTTGGAATATGTGTTCTATATCTTTGAAGTATGTCATTGGTATTTTAATTGGTATTGCATTGAATTTATAAATTGCTTTGGGTAATATAGACATTTTAATGATGTTTATTCTTCTTAGCCATGAGCACGGTATATGCTTCCACTTGTTTGTATCTTCCTTGATTTCTTTTATCAATGTTTTATAATTTTCCAAGTACAAGTCCTTAACCTCCTTGGTTAAATTTACTCCTAGGTACTTTATTTTTTTGGCTGCAATAGTGAAGGGGATTGTTTCCTTAATTTCTTTTGCTGATATTTCATTGTTGGTGTATAGAAATGCCTCTGATTTCTGAGTATTAATTTTATATCCTGCCACCTTGCTGAATTCATTTATAAGGTCCAGTAGTTTTTTGACTGAGACTTTAGGGTTTTCAATATACAATATCATATCATCTGCAAATAGTGACAGTTTTACTTCATCTTTTCCAATTTGGATGCCTTTTATTTCTTCTTCTTGTCTGATTGCTGTAGCTAGGACTTCCAGAACTATGTTGAATAAGAGTGGTGAAAGGGGGCATCCCTGCCTGGTTCCTGATCTTAAGGGGATTGCTTTTAATCTTTGTCCATTTAGTATGATGTTTGCTGTCGGTTTATTGTAGATGGCCTTTATCATGTTAAGGAATGATCCCTGTATTCCCACTTTACTGAGAGTTTTGAGCATGAATGGGTGCTGGATTTTATCAAATGCCTTTTCTGCATCTATTGAAATTATCATGTGATTTTTGTCCTTCCTTTTGTTTATGTGATGAATCACATTGATTGATTTGCGAATATTGAACCAGCCTTGCCTCTCCAGAATAAATCCCACTTGATCATGGTGTATGATTTTTTTTCTATATTGCTGGATCCGGTTGGCTAATATTTTGTTGAGAATTTTAGCGTCTAAATTCATCAGGGATATAGGCCTATAATTTTCTTTCTTTGTGTTGTCTTTGCCCGGTTTGGGGATCAGAATTATGCTCGCCTCATAAAAGGAGTTTGGAAGTCTTCCTTCCTCTTGAATTTTTTGAAATAGCTTGAGGATGATAGGAGTTAGTTCTTCTTTGAATTTTTAATAGAATTCACTTGTGAAGCCATCAGGCCCAGGACTTTTCTTTTTGGGGAGTTTTTTGATAACTGTTTCAATCTCATTTGTTGTAATTTGTCTGTTTAGGTGTTCTGATTCTTCCAGATTGATCTTTGGAAAGTTATATGATTCAAGAAATTTGTCCATTTCACCAAGATTATCTAATGTTTTGGCATACAGTTCTTCATAGTATTTTCTTACAATGCTTTGTATTTCTGTTGTGTCAGTTGTTATTTCTCCACTCTCATTTCTAATTTTATTTATTTGAATCCTCTCTCTTTTTTTCTTGGTGAGTCTAGTTAAAGGTTCATCAATCTTGTTTACCTTTTCAAAGAACCAGCTTCTGGTTTCATTGATCCTCTGTATTGTTTCCTTCGCCTCTATGTCATTTATTTCTGCTGTGATCTTTATTATTTCCTTCCTTCTACTTGTCCTGGGTTTCATTTGTTGTTGTTTTTCTAGTTCTTTTAGATGCAGGGTCAGGTTGCTTATTTGAGCTTTTTCTAGCTTCTTATGATATGCCTGTAGTGCAATAAACTTCCCTCTCAGAACTGCTTTTGCTGTGTCCCATAAATTTTGAGTTGATGTATGCTCATTATCATTTGTTTCTAGAAACTTTTTTATTTCTTCTTTGATCTCATTGTTAATCCATTCATTATTTAATAACATGCTATTTAGTTTCCAAGTGTTTGAGTATTTTTCAGTTTTTCTTTTGTGATTAATTTCTAGTTTCATGGCATTGTGATCAGAGAAAATGCTTGATATGATTTCAATCTTCTTAAATTTATTGAGACCATTTTTGTGTCCTAACATGTGGTCTATCCTAGAAAACGTACCATGAGCGCTTGAGAAGAATGTATATTCTACTGCTTTAGGGTGAAAAGTTCTGAAGATATCTATTAAATCAAGTTGATCTAGTGTCTCCTTTAATTCTGCTGTTTCTTTATTAATTTTCTTTCTTGAGGATCTATCCAGTGTTGTTAGAGGGGTATTGAAATCCCCTACTATGATAGTATTGCTGTTAATCTCGCCTTTTATATCCATCAAAGTCTGCTTTATGTATGTCGGGGCTCCTATATTTGGTGCATAGATAGTTATAATAGTTATATCTTCCTGTTGAATTGTTCCCTTTATCATTATGTAGTGTCCTTCTTTATCTCTTACTACAGCCTTTGTTTTAAAGTCCATTTTGTCTGATATAAGTATTGCTACCCCGGCTTTTTTTTCATTTCCATTTGCATGAAATAATTTTTTCCATCCTTTTACTTTCTGTCTATGAGCATCTTTTGTTTTAAGGTGTGTCTCTTGTAGACAGCATATGTATGGGTCCTGTTTCTTTATCAATTTTAAACGTTAGCCTTGCTGGATAAAGTAGTCTTGGTTGTAGGTTCTTGTTCTGTATTACTTTGATTATATCTTGCCATTCCCTTCTGGCCTCAAGTGTTTCTGTTGAGAAGTTGGATGTCATCCTTATGCGGGCTCCTTTGTAGGTGATAGCCTGTTTTTCCCTAGCAGCTTTTAAAATTTTTTCTTTATCCATTAGCTTTGGTATTTTAACTATGATGTGTCTTGGTGTAGATCTTTTTGGGTTTCTTTTTAATGGAGTTCTGTGTGCTTCTTGAACGTGTGGAGTGTTTCCCAGCCTTAATTTAGGAAAGTTTTTTGCTATGGTTTGATTGAACAAAGTTTCCATTTCCTGTCCTCTCTCCTCTTCTTCAGGTACCCCTATGATGCGAATGTTGTTTCTCTTCATGTTGTCACAAAGCTCCCTTAGAGTTTCCTCACATTTTTTAAGTCTCTTTTCCTTTTTCTTCTCTGCTTCTGTGCCTTTGTTTATTGTGTCCTCTACTCGCTTATTCGATCCTCAGCATGATTCATCCTGCTTTTAATTCCTTCCATTGTGGTCTTCAGTTCTGATACTGTATTTGTCATTTCTGTCTGATTCTTTTTTATTATTTCAATTTCGTTTTTTATACTTGTTATCTCTTTATTTAGGTGCTCATAATGACTATCCATTGTTGCTCTAATTTCTTTGAACATCCTAACTATCATTATTCTAAATTCTGCTTCTGGTGATTTGGTTATATCTGGTTCATTCAGGTCCTTCTCTGGGGATTTCTCTTGATTCATTTGGTTTGCATTCCTCTGCCTGCCCATTTTGTCTGTGTATAAGGAAGTTGTGGCCACTGGAGTCCAGTAGGTGTTGCCTTTGTGTTCTCTAGGTGTGGTCTGTCTGTAGGCCACCCACCCCCTCTGCCGGTGCCTAGGGTGGTTGGGTATGAGCGTTGCCAGCGCCGGCCCACTGTGGCTTTTGCTGTGATTTCTGCCTCTCCTCCATGGGAGGGGCTGTCACTGAAGCCACAAGTCTTAGCATCAAGGGTAGAGGTGAGCACCTTTGCTCAGTTGCGGACCCAGCCTATTTCTGGAGTTCCGCCCAGAACCCTCAGTCAGAGCCTGCTCGCCACAGTTTTGCGTGTTGGGCGGGGCTTTTGACGTGCTCTCAGCTGTGAGCGTTTGCCCGTCTGGAGATTTAGCCCCGCCCTCGAGGCCAGGGCCCTTCTGCGCAGGGTCGGAAACAAAGGTTTATTGGGGCGGGCGCGTTTGCTGACTTCCGCTCAGCTGCGTACTTCCGCTCGTCCCGGACTCTACCCCGCCCCCGTGTTCGGAGCCCGCTCGTGCACGTATGAATGCTTTCCACAGTTTCTCCGGCCGGGCAGGGCTGGTAGCGTGAGCTCAGCTGCGAGCTTCCACTTGTTTCGGGGTCTACCCCGTTCCCACGCTCGGAGCCCGCTCGCGCACGTATACTGCCCAACCGCGGTTTCTCCGGCCAGGGGGGGCGGGGGGGGCTGGTAGCGTGAGCTCAGCTGCGAGCCCCTGCCCGTCCCTGGTCCTAGCCCGGTCCCCGCGGTCAGGGCCGGCTTGCGCAGGGTTGCAGAGCAGATTTCTGCCCATTCCTGGCCTCCCGCTTTGTCCCCGTAAGTGGGATTAAAGGCAGGCCCGCAGCTTCCGGACCACTTTTGCGCGTCCCCTCCGACCCTCTGGGCTAGACCGAGCTCCCACCGGCTTGGCCTCTGCCCACGCCAACAGAACCGCATTTCAGCGTCCTGTCGCCCCAAACCCTTAAGCAGCCCTCAGCAGAGTAGGAAGGGACCTAATACTCCACACTGTAGGCCTGGGAGCTCCCTCACTTGTTTCACAGCTCAAAACTGTCCAAACGCCTCTTCTAGGCTCTGGGACTGCAGGCTGGGGCTTGGTTCCTGGGACCCAGGTCCCTCCCTCTCAGCCAAACTTTCCTCCCGCCCCACAGGTCTCTCCGGGCTGCCGTTTGCTCCGGGGAGCTGGGTAGCCCTCTTTGCGTTTTCGCTATTCCTACCAGTCTCAATGTGGCTTCTTCTGTGTTCCTTGGTTGAAGAGTCCACTTAGTTTAGTTCATAGTTGGTTTATCCAGATGATGGTTCTGTAAATTGAGTTATAATCCACTTTGCTTCTGGGAGTTGGAAGTTGGTACGTCCGCCCACTCCGTCGCCATCTTGCTTCCTCCGAGATCCATGTTTTATAGGACATATTCGAGCTCACTCCATGCTTCCTGGAGCACAAGGGAATGCCCTTGTTGATCAAGATACCCAAACGAAAATTATTTGAGAAACCATGAGAGATCAAGCAATCCAGTTTCATACTAGTCATCACCAGAACACTGCAACCCTGCGTAATCAGTTTCAACTTTCTCAGGAAGCAGCACAGCAGATTGTTAAATCCTGTCCAAGGTGTCCTATACTACAATCTGTCCTCTCGTTTTGGAGTTAACCCTCAAGACTCCTACCAGGACAACTTTGGCAAATGAATGTTACTCATATACCTTCATTTGGCAAATAGTCCTTTGTCCACATTATAGTGGATACTTATTCTGGATTTATAGTAGCCTCTGCCAGAACAGGAGAGGCTGCTAAACATGTTATAGCTCATTGTGTATATGCATTTTCTATTATTGGACTTCCTAAACTGGTTAAAACTGACAATACTCCTACATATGTAGAAAAAGCATTTACTATATTTTGTCAAACCTTTCAAATTACAGATATTTCTTATAACCTTTAAAGTAAAGGTATTATTAAAGTTTACCCAGCTAATATCTAAGGTCCATTTTAAAAAATATAAAAGGTGGAGTCATATTGTGGAACCATGCTTTTTAGTCTAAAACTTTCTTTTGAATGTTGATGTACACGAGATGCCAAACCTCTTTCTCCTGCAAATTTCTACCCTCTTTTATTTGATCCAGCTAATAACACTGTTTTGTCTTTTTCCAAATAGCTCCAGATATATAGGTGGATAAGGACCTTCAAATCCCTCAGTGAGATCTTCTGAGCATGGCTTTTAAGGTCTATAATTACCAAGAGGCAGACAAAACCCAAAAGAAATCAGGTAAAAATATCAGCTCTTGGCATACACCCTTAAAGGCTCCCAACACCCTGAAGGGGCCTCATAGGACTTCATTGGGGCCCAGCTTCAATAGTGGAAAGGAAGGTCATTGAGCTAAAGCCTGCCAGGCTTACATGCTTTTGCATGGGAAAGAGGGACATTGGAAGGTAGGCTTCCCCCTTACTTCTCTATGGGAGGGTTCAGTGTCTTCCAGCCCTGCTCCAGCCACCTGTGACCTAACATTGCCCAGCCTGCTGGGACTTGCCACTGAAGGATAAAGGTGCCCAGGGCATTGACTGAGACTTTTACCCTTCCATAAGTGGATTATATTGGATCATGTTGATTATGTAGTTGAGGTCAATGAAGGGGTCACACTATTCAGTTTTCCAGTGTTAAATGCAACCCTGGTCACCAGGCATGCTATAACACATTTTGTTCACTATGACATTCACCATGATGTCTGAGGGTCCCAGCTGGCACCACGACGAGACAAGGCACTTGAATAAGAGGAGCAGAGAGTCCACAACAGCTTTTGCATGTGCAAAAGACTTATTTCTTCATTCACTCCTGCAAAACATTCATTCAACAAATATTTATTAAGGCATCACCCTGAATTCTGTACTAGGAATACACAGTAAAGAAAACAGGTATAACATGAGCTTTCATAGACCTAAAAAATCTATTGGTTAATTATCTCCAATTTGCAGATGAGGAAAGAGAGATGGAAAAACGCTTGCCCAGAGAAAAGGGCCAGAGCCATGGTTGACACAGATCTGTCTGATGAATGAGCAGGTGGCTTTCCACAGACTTCCCAGGTCTCAGTAGAAATGAGTCAGACAGGGAGGAATCTGAATCCTGGCTTTGCTGCTTCCTGGTGAATCACATCGCCTCTCTAAGGTGAATTCCAAGTTTTTCACTTTGAAGAAGGATAAAAGGCTACCCAAACCCCTAAGTTCCAAAAGGAAGACCTCCATGGTTGTCCAGATGTTTGCATTCAGAATGAAAAAGAGCTGGGATCTTGATGGTGGGTCCTGTGGCAAGAAGGACCTGGACTCCAGAGTGTAATGGGTAAGGGTCTGGGATATAATGGGCTTTAACCTCGTGTGTACAATGAAATCAGTGGCTGCAGAATTTCCACAATATGGAAAAGGAGGAAGAGTTGGGACGAGGAGAGAGTGGTGAAAGTGATGAGATGTGAAGAAATATGAACAAGAACTGGACTATTGAGTCTTTCAACCGCAGTTGCTGAAAGTAACTTCAAGGGATATTCTGATCATAAAAATAAATGTCTAACTGAGTGGGTTATTACCTGAAGTCATGTCCTAAGGACTATGTGATAAGTTAACTTTTATCTTGCATAAGCCCTGTCCATCATTTTTTCGGCATCTGAAATAATAACATACTTTAAATGTCAGCATGATCTCTTCTCCAGACCCACAGAGACAGATACCCTGATACTGGGAGGAGACGCCCGCAACATTCCTCATGGTTATCTTTTACCCTCATGCCTGTAAACTACTCATGTGAGCTGTTTACTATCCTGCATCATCCTGTAAAAAAAAAACAGGCATCTCTACATTTTACTTTCCATCCAATCCTAGAGATATTGCCAGCTTTACTTTGAAAAAATCAACAAGAGGACTGTTCAAAGTCATTGCAAAGAATTTCCCCTCCAGACTTGTATAAGGAAGCTGAGGGGTGGGGCTAGGTGTTTCCAGACTGACTTGGTGCAACTGCCATGCTTTGTTATTTGTTAAAATTTTAGATTGAATATGGACTTGGGGTAGCACGCTGGAGAGAGGAGTTGATGGAGGTTCATGCGGGTGGGTGGCCAAATATCCCAAACATTGTCTAACTTGTCACTGATCTAGAGAAAGAACAAGCTTAGAGGTCTCAACTCTTGAATCTGAGGGATGAAGGGATTGGGAAAAATACTTCTTATATGAGAGAAAAGTGTGTTGGGGACATGGGCTCAGGGAGGAGGGGCCAGATGGCTTTAAATCTTGGGTTTACACCAGGAGGAAACTGAGGTCCCACACATTTGGGTCTGAGAAAGGAAAGGGTAAAGTCTAGAATTCTGAGTCTGAGGGAGGTTATTGGGTCCCAGGCTCCTGGGTCTGAGATATGAGTGATCTGACAGTTTGACCTCCTAGGTCTGAGAGAAAAGTGGTCTGGGTATCCAAATTCCCGGGTCTGAAGGAAAGGCTGGGGGCTTAGATGTTTGGGCCTGAGGAAGGACGGTTTAGAAGTCTAAGCTTCTGTATTTTGTGAGAGGAGGGCTCCTTTCCTCTGTGCAGAATGTTGTCTGCAGAATTTCTGCAATATGCGTGGTTTTAGTTGTGGATTACGGGAAACTAAATAAAAGCTTGAGATGAGGAGAGGAAAGATCTGGAGGATGTTGGCCAGAAGGGACTTGGGAGAAAAAGTGGAAAGATGCGTGGGAGGGCAAATCTTTGGTTGAAGAAGATCCCTGAGTCAGCAGGGTCTGCGGTATGATTGCCCGGTAAGCCCAGCAACCAGGAGTCTGGAGACCCTTCCTGATTCTGGGTCACAGAAGAGTCCTTTCTTCTTTTTTCCAAAGATCCCTACCCTACATTTTCTGAGAACATGAGCCCACCTACCTGAGTTTCTACCCCCATTGTTCTCTCTTACTCCAGATTTTGGGCTCTCACTTGTGGCAGTCCCTTGTTGGATTCCAGTGACCTGTCTGTTTGCCAACCAAAATCTTTCTGAAAACCACCTCCCTGTTTCCCAGTTTGTCACCTGTGAAATGCTTAGACCCGCTTTCTCATCTCTTTGCACAGTTATGAAGCAGCACTTTTGTCTTCCTTCCCTCCTTTCCTCTCTTCCCTCTCTCTTTCTCTCTCTGTGTATCTCTCTCTCTCTGTTTCTCTTATTTTATGGCTGGGAAAAATCGATGTCTGGGAAATAAAGAGGAACATAATGCTGTATTGGAGGAGGGAAGGAGGTAGAGTTAGGGTTTAAAATTAGTTCCATTTTCCTTCTCTGTGTCCCTCTGTTTAAGTCTCCTCTTCCCAACCTTAGCTCTTCAGAGGTTCCCACCTGCAGTTTTAGGTTATAAAAATTCATGAACGGAAAATGGAAGAAAGGAGGCAATCATGAATACATTTACATGCGGTTTGGTTCATGCTCTTTATTCTGTGAATATTTCATTGTATATGGTGAAGACCACATGCATATACATTTCTGTATATATTTTTTTCATTTAACAGCAGATAGCATAATTATTCTTGCATGACACTAACATTTCTACATAATCATCGCCCTGAACAGCTTCATTAGTATCCTTGTCTTACATCAGTTTACTGTTTACACAAACAATCCGCTTGTTTGGGACATGTTCAGTGTGTCCACTGTTTTGCTATGACCAATAAGTGATAAATTCAAACTTCGCTCATATTTTGGATTTATTAAAATTACTAGCTGAAAAGTGATGAAGAAGACTGTGGATTCCCCTTGCCTAACCTTTTTTGATAAAACTTGAAACAATTTACACTTCTATTGGCAAAGACGGTATGTCTCACTGTGTCTTTACCAAGAATTGAGGTTTCTGTGTTTTGCATATAGGTTTTATTTTTCAAAACTAAAAGCAAAAACTGTACTTAAATGGTTATACAGGTAGTAGGCCAGGTCTTTGCTAATTTTATTGCTTTATTAGAACATTGTTGCAAATGTTAAATTCAAATATGGGTATAAGTTGTGGAAGTTTTTATTTCTGTGAATTTCCTGTTCAGGGCATAGGAATGGAGAGATAGGAGTATGGAGAGATTAGGAATTATTTTCCATGGTTTCATTTATCCATTTGCCATACTTGCACAGGCGGGTATAGACAATTGGTCCAAAGGGTGGTACACAAGGGAAATATCCTCTAGATATCAGGCCTTGCAGGGAGCCTTCGCACATCAGCGGTCCCCCAGAGTCACCCTGCAGGGAAGAGAGCAGATTAGCTTTAGTTTCAGAGCGACCAGCATGGAGGTCTCAGGCTCCCCACAGTTACCAAGGTTTTGTCGTGCCAGACCTTAGCCTGCCACCCTGGCCAATGGGAAGAGACGTATTGTTTCTGTGCACCAATGGGAAAGCAGAAATTAAACTATCATTGAGAGGACAAACCAGATTTTCTGAAGACATAGGTTTGAGTCCTAATCAATCACAGGTAGGGGGCGGAGTTTTCAGGAAGCAGAGCCCCCATTTATTTTCTACCTGGGAAGACTCTCCCTCAAGTCACTGGGAGAGGGAGCATTAGGTATGGGGAGTCTCTGATGCGATCCCTTTCCCAGGCATTGGTCACAGGGTCGTTCTGGAAACCAGGGGCAGGACCAATTACCTAATTTACAGGACACAGTGCAAAATAATGACAAACCACTAGGTTTAAATATATAAAGTTTAAGACAGCAAGAGGAGTGCGTTAAACCAAATATGGGGGTGTCCATATCTTGGGGTTCTGTTCCCGCACGGTTTGCACAATTAGGTTTAGATCAGGTCCTAAGTGGGAGTGAGGAGGACCTGCCTGTTTTTTAGAACATACTGCTTTGTCCCATCACCCCTCTTCCTAACAAACACCATTTCACTGCCCCTGAAAGCTGAGAGCGCTTATTTTAGCAATTGTATTGGGGATACTAAGAGGCAAATGATAAAAGGGGGGGCAGAGAGAAAAAAGGGGGGTAGAAGCGGGACAGAGACACCGAAAGGCTGGGCTGGGGAAAGAGGCAGCAATGGAATAAATAAAAAGAATGACAGAGGAAGAATACAGAGAGAGAGAGAGAAATCCTAACACAGAGCGGACACAGGAAAACAGGAAATGAAATGAGGTGAAGAGAGAGGTGAGAGAAGATGATTCTCAGAGACAGAGCTGGGTGGGGGGTTACAGATGAGAAAGGGGGTACCAAGAGGAGGAGGGGCCCCTTCTTTTCCCACAACCAGGACCAGATGCAAAGATGTATCAGGAGGACTTTAGCCCTGAGAACATCTCAGTAACTGCAATGAGTATTTTAATGCATACAATAAAAATAAAATTTAATACGAAAAAATCCATGAAAACTTGGCATTCCACTTTTAGATAAAAACAAGGTTGTATTTTGCTGTGCTGATTTATATAAAAGATCAAAGTAACTGGAAGATTTAGTAAACTCTGATTACTTCATGTTGGGAATCTTGATATTTTTCGTTCAAATTTTTTTCCATTGGGTTTTGATTTTTCGTGGTCACTGAGCTTTTGGTGCCCCCTTAAGGTCTGTGCTGGTAACCAGTACTTCACTCCCCTTTCCGGGGTCCCATCTCCAGTTTCTGTCCTTGAACTCTGTGCCCAGCCCCAAGGCCACGCCAATCCCCCTGGGGTCTGGTTCTCTGAGCTAGGCAAAGGACTGAGCAGAGAGCCAAGAGAGCGGGACTGGGAACTTGGGAGTGGGGAGAGGTCAGCATCAGGGTCAGGCGTGCAGACTGTGCGGGGAGGGGAAGACGGGGCTCCGTGCAGGGAGGAAGGGGGGGAAGTGGGGGACTGGACAGAGAGGAGAGGACTCACTTTGCAGGCGAAGGTGAGTCCTGTGGGAGCAGCAGCACACATCATAAATTTTCTCAGCACGATAGCGAAATACCTCCTGCAGTCCTTGAAGGAAATGAGGCTGACATTCGAGCACATGAGCTCTGGTGAATTGGTCACTGTGGGGAGAGTTAGAGGGCAGTCAGAGGCTTGGGCCGGTGAACCCCCGGGGGCTAAAGTAAAAGAATGAAAGTCCTGGATATTGAAGCAGGAGGGGAGGGATGACTCAATACTTGGGTGTTGAAAAGGGGCCGATTGCTTGGACTGCTTGTTCTGAGGGAGGAAGGGACTTCTGCCTGAACCGGATCTGAGTGTGGAAGGTGCTGGGGCCAGGACTCCTTTGTCTAATAGAGAAGGTGGATGCAGGGCAAGACTCCTGGGTCGGAGATCTTGGGTGTGTTGCCTGTCTCCTGGATCTGAGGAAAAACCAATCTGGGGCTTTGGCTGCTGGGTCACAGAGGCAGCCTTACCTATATTCATGGTGATGCTGCCCCAGCCAGAAACAGAGCAATTGGTCCCAGGGTCTTTGCAGCTGGTGGGCAATTCAGCTGTTTTCACAGTCGATGTCAGGTTAGCTGGGCTGCTTAATTTCACAAGCATGATGTCATGAATGTTTAGGAAGTCATCATATTCGGGATGGATGAAAGACTCGGTAGCCCTGATCCTCTGGGCATTCTCATCGACCAGAAGATCGCTGCCCAATTGCACGATGTATTCACTTCAACAAAATAAAAAGCCACATTCAGAGGGAGACACTGTGACTGAGAGAGGGGGACAAGGACCCAGAGAGAGGAATGGAGTAAACGTGGCTCTCCTGACACGTACCTCAGATAGCAGTGGGCCACGGTGAGTACCCACTGCTCGTGGATCAGCACGCCTGCACACCAAAACTTATTGATCCGAAACAGGGCCACCTGCCAGGGATTGGAGCCTCTTGGACATGGAACTCCATGAATAATCCTTTCCCCTGTATCCTGGACTGAATGGAGACATAGAGAAAACATGGGTAGCAGGCAGGCGTCAGCGGAAGACTGAGGTCTCCGCGGATGGATTTCCGAAGACAGTAATGGAGAGAGAGGCAGACAGACAGGGAGGCAAGGAGAAGGGCAGTGGCAGAAACTGAGCCCCGCGCAAAGGAAGGTGTAGACAGAGACAAAGAGAGATGAAGGGAGCCTATTCTGAAGCCCAGGGGAGCATCTGGTCTGCAGGCAGCCTAGGCCGGACACGGGGGGAGACACAGTGAGGGCAGGGGCAGCACGGGTGGCACACGGACCCCAGGGGTCAGAAGGAAGCAGGAGGAAAGGGGACGCAGCAGAAGTCTTGTCTCCAAGGGAGAAAGCTGCTGTAGGGGTAGGGGTCCTGACTCAGGGACTCCTTGGAGCTCAGAGCCCTGGAGAGGGGAGGTGGGGACACTGTGAGGCCCAGGGGCAAGGTCAGACGCCCAGTCTGGTCCTCACCTCCTTGTCCAGCAGATCCTAGGGCTAGGGAGAGCAGTACAACCAGCAAGGGTGAGAGACTGGGACCTGCCATGTGTCCTCTCAGAGCTTCTGTGGTCTGTCACTTGTAGAAAGGGTCTCTTCTGCTGGGAATGGAAAGAAAAAGTTCAGGAAGCTGGAGTCCTTGTTCCCGGACTTTTTCTACTCCCAGACGTAGTAGATGTATTCTGCACCCGCCTCACTCCTCAGACTCAAAAATTTAGGCTGGAGACTCCCTTCCGTTCAGAACAGAGGCATTAGGCTTCCTATCCTTCCCCATTTATAATTCTATATCGCAAGTTTCTTTTAAGTTAACGACAAGAAACTATAGACCTCCAGACCCTCCTTCATAACCAACCAGAAGTTTCAGCCCCTACTGCTTTCATCTGAGGAGCAAGAGTCAGCTGTCCATACAAATGCACCAACCTGGCCACAAATAGGACTTCTTACCTCCAGTGGGTCTGATCTGATTTGGGCTTCAGTCAAGATTGCAATTCACCCGTGTCCAGCTCTGTGCAGGGTGTCCCTCTTATAGCTCACCCACCCCACCCTAACCCGCAGGGTCATGGAGTGCAGGTGCACCCAGCTCTGGGTCGCCCCTACTTGCATTTCTCTTATCTGGAACCCCTGGGGCAGCTAATGCCACAGGCCCGCACTCTCTCCACCCTCACTTCTGATGCCAGGTCAGGGTGGTGCCTAAGGCATTTTGGCCCGAACAGATTCTAATTCCATCATCTCTGGTGGCAGCTATCAATGGAAGGACAGGTGCTGGCATTGAGGGGGCAGGAGAGGAGTTAAGGACTTGCTCAGCTCAGGAATAGTCTGAGTTTTGGATATTGCACTGTGGTCAATAACTATAGAATTTGAGAATTGATAGGAGACTCAGGTATTAGGAAAGTTACAGCTTTCCCTGTTATGGTCTGATTTTCTTTAATGACTTAACTACAATCTTCTGAACTGTCATTTTGTTTCTTTCCTATTGTCTGCCTGGAAAGAGGGTGAAGGGGGTGCCTGTTTGGATGTTGCTAAACAGAAATCTCATATGGCTGTCTTGAGAATTTTCAAGAGAAATTTCTGTTTAGTATTTATCCATATTAAAATAGCCCTATGAGCCTGCCCGGGTGGTGGAGCAGTGGATGGAGCGTCAGACTGGGATGTGGAAGACCCAGGTTCGACCCCCTGAGCTCACCAGCTTGAGTGCGGGCCAATCTGGCTTGAGCTAAACCTCACCAGCTTGGACCCAAGGTCGCTGGCTCCAGCAACGTGTTACTCGGTCTGCTGAAGGCCCGCGGTCAATGCACATGTGGGAAAGCAGTCAATGAACAACTAGAGTGTCACAATGGCAATGAAAAACTGATGATTGATGCTTCTCATCTCTCTTCGTTCCTGTCTGTCCCTATTTATCCCTCTCTCTGACTCTCTCTCTGTCCCTGTAAAAAAAAAAAAAAAAAAAAAAAAAGCCCTACGTAAGATCAAGCAGGCCACGTTCTATTATCTATAATCCTGGGTTTCACTCTTGATTTGTGTGATTGTATGTGAAGTCTTTGTTGAATGTCTAAATGTGTCTATTTTTGAGGCCTGAATTGATTTCTTGCATGCAAAGATTGGAAATGCCGGCACTAATATTAAAAAAATAAAATGATTTTAGAACTTGTAAGGAGAACTCATTTAAATTTAAATAGAATAGATTGTAGATCCTTAAGACTTACTAATTCGGTTAGTGCACTGTGACGTGTTTTGAGAGTTAAGAGCCAAAAAGCAATTCAAGTATTAGGTTTAATCAAAGTTATCTGTTATACTTGTGTTTTTTGTGCATAAATTGTCTTGTTTATATGTAAGGTTATACTCAGGTAGGCAAAACAAAGGAATTGAGCAAAATTAAGCAGGGCCCCCATAAGTCATTTCAAAAATTTGTCTCAAGCTGCTTCAGGCAGTTAGAAGAATAGTATAAGAATGCTAATTCTGCTTCTCAGGCCAAACCCTGCAAAAGGGACCCTGAGAGAATTGAGGATTTGGTTCTTATTGAATGGATTCATTTAACTGTTACTCCTAAGAAAGTTTATTCTCCATGTTTTGATCTTGTCGCCTCCTTGATTATCAAGGGACATAGGCGACTCTTACAGCTTATAGGTTCTGAGCCTCAAATTATTGTTGTTCCTTTTTCAAATGATCAACAACAATGGCTCTAGAAAACTTCCACTAAATGGCAAATTGCTTTTGTAACTTTTACTGGCCAAATTGATTCTCACTACCCAACTGATAAAATAGTTCAATTTTCATTAATTACTACATTTGTCTTCCCTAAGACATTTGTTAATGAGCCCATTCCTGAAGCACCTACAGTCTTTACTGATGGGTCTAGCTCAGGAATAGCATGTTTAATAATTGTTGGGCAAGTTTATACTAAAATAGTTCGCCTTGAAATCAGCTCGAAGAGTAGAATTACATGCCATTATTATGGCTTTTCAGCATTTGCCATGTTCCTCCTTTCATCTGTATACAGACAGCAGATATTTACTTATGATTGTTTCCATTATAGAGACTGCTGTCTTAGGGACAACTGCTGATGAGGACCTATTTCAGCAATTTCTCCTTCTTCAAAGACTTGTATGTCAATATAGAGATCCATATTTTATAGGACATATTTGAACTCCCTCCATGCTTCCTGGCACTTTAGCACAAGGGAATGCCCTTGTTGATCAAGTTACCCAAACGAAAATTATTTGAGAAACCATGAGAGATCAAGCAATCCAGTTTCATACTAGTCATCACCAGAACACTGCAACCCTGCGTAATCAGTTTCAACTTTCTCAGGAAGCAGCACAGCAGATTGTTAAATCCTGTCCAAGGTGTCCTATACTACAATCTGTCCTCTCGTTTTGGAGTTAACCCTCAAGACTCCTACCAGGACAACTTTGGCAAATGAATGTTACTCATATACCTTCATTTGGCAAATAGTCCTTTGTCCACATTATAGTGGATACTTATTCTGGATTTATAGTAGCCTCTGCCAGAACAGGAGAGGCTGCTAAACATGTTATAGCTCATTGTGTGTATGCATTTTCTATTATTGGACTTCCTAAACTGGTTAAAACTGACAATACTCCTACATATGTAGAAAAAGCATTTACTATGTTTTGTCAAACCTTTCAAATTACAGATATTTCTTATAATCTTTAAAGTCAAGGTATTATTAAAGTTTACCCAGCTAATATCTAAGGTCCATTTTAATTTTATTTTTTTTATTTTATTCATTTTAGAGAGGAGACACAGAGTGAGAGAGAGAGAGAAAGAGAGAAAGGGGGGAGGAGCTGGAAGCATCAACTCCCATATGTGCCTTGACCGGACCAGTGCAGGGTTTTGAACTGGCGACCTCAGTGTTCCCAGGTCGACACTTTATCCACTGCGCCACCACAGGTCAGGCTAAGGTCCATTTTAAAAAATATAAAAGGTGGAGTCATATTGTGGAATCATGCTTTTTACTCTAAAATTTTCTTTTGAATGCTGATGTACAGGAGATGCCAAACCTCTTTCTCCTGCAAATTTCTATCCTCTTTTATTTGATCCAGCTAATAGCACTGTTTTGTCTTTTTCCAAATAGCTCCAGATATATAGGCGGATAAAGACCCTCAAATCCCTCAGTGAGATCTTCTGAGCATGGCTTTTAAGGCCTATAATTATGAAAAGGCAGACAAAACCCAAAAGAAATCAGGTAAAAATACTAGCTCTTGGCATACACCCCTAAAGGCTCCCAATGCCCTGAAAGGGCCTCATAGGACTTCATCTGGGCCCTGCTTCAATAGTGGAAAGGAAGGTCATTGAGCTAAAGCCTGCCAGGCTTACATGCCTTTGCATGGGAAAAAGGGACATTGGAAGGTAGGCTTCCCCTTCACTCCTCTATGGGAGGGTTCAGTGTCTTCCAGCCCTGCTCCAGCCACCTGTGACCTAACATTGCCCAGCCTGCTGGGACTTGCCACTGAAGGATAAATGTGCCCAGGGCCATCAGCCCCATCTCACCTCACTGTGGATGAGCCTAGGGTATTTCTTCCAAGTAGCAGGTAAGCTGATCTCATTTCTTATGACACAAGGGCTACTTACCATATCTTGCCTGAATATCCGGGTGTTTATTCATCCCTTCAGTATCTCTGTTGTGAGCGTTGATAGTCCTATTTTTTTCTACTTTGTTTAATATATAGTGTCTCCTTTATTCCTCCTGCGTCAATGCCCCATGCATACTTTAGGCTGGGACCTACTCCTAATTTAGAGCTCTTTTACTCCTTTTTGCCAAGTTCTGTTACAAATTTACCTTTGTCACCCAGCTTAGTGTATCCCAAGGTTCACCTCACCACCCCATGGCTGTAAATCTCCAGGGAAAGGCCCCCTTGGTTCGTCTCTCCAGTTTTGAAGAAAACGGAAGCTCCATCACACATGCTGCAGATGGCTTTTCCAGTCTACCTGAATCATTACCAGCTAGAAACAGTGGTCATTGGGACTTGGATGCGAGCTACAAAATATAGAAACAATTCCAGTACCATGTGGACTTTTCCTGGATTCCTGCTCCTTGTGACAGTTCTTAAAGGATTGAACTGGGGTTTGGTTGCATTTGCAGGGATGTGGAATGGTGATGGTATCAACATGGACTTGGTGAAATTACATTAACATATTAAGGACATTCAACTATTATAGATCCTGCTGTATTGGCTAAAAGTTTGCTTGATAATCTAAAAGACTTTAATCCTTTTAATGTATTAGAACACTTGTTTGGCTATCTGTTAGCATTGGCTATACTAATTTTGTGTTTGTTCTGTATTTTTTCAGTATGCCTCCAAATTAGAATCTGGGAAACTAAGAAATCAGATGAATGCAAATCTCAGCACACAAATTAAAAAGAAAAAAGAAAAGGAGGATATGTAGTAGACTGTAAATGGCAAAAAGCCTTTGTAGATTCGAGTCTTAGCAAATGGCTAAGTTCTCCCCCTTCCACCTCCATATTGGCTATGATGCTGAGTATTTGCACCCACTTCACTTGCTTGTTTAAGTTGCTGGAAGCAATTTACATGTCCTTCCTCTCACTCTTTGTTTGATTCAGATGTTGGTTGATTTTGCTTATGCATGATGGAGGGATTCCTGTTTATGCCTTGAGAGAATTCCTGTTTTAGCCTCAGGTGTGTAACTTTGTATCAAAGACTTCCTTGATTTGCATATAGCTATATAATAAAGCAAACTGGGGCTATGGGACACTTGGATATTGCCATCAGCATTGAAGAGGCATCCCGATCCCATCCTTTTTCTTAACGAGTCTATTTTCTTAATTCCGCACCATTCTCACTCAAGACCCAGAATTATGAGCTGCACTGGTCTGCAGCATTATGCAGATACTTACATACCAAGGGAGAAAGTAAATTTCCACACATTTTTAATTGACATTATTAAAAATATAATAATTAACTATTTACTATGTGTTATTTTTTTTGTCATACAGGTCTATTTTTAGACTGTGGGACTTGGCCTATCATCTGTAGTCTGTTTCAGCAACATATAATGAAATATTAAAGAAAGAAATGATGTCCAGTTTTATTTCAAAACAATGGGGGAAGTAGTCTCCTTCCACCATGGTTAAAAAAACTTGAGCTGCTCAGGAAGAGGAAACATAAACCCTTTAAGCCTATCATTCACAGGACAGCACACTGGATATTAGATAAAACACTTAAATGTCTTTTGTCTGCTGAACTTAACTGCCCCTTCCTCCAAGCTCTTCCAGGAGAAGGGGGTCCCTTCAGGTATTGATAACGGCTAGAGTGGCCATGGGGGTCCTGGTCTCTAGACCTCCTGTCAAGCCTCCTATCAGGGGCACAGATTCTGTCCCCTCACCCCTCCCATCAGGGACAAAGCAAGACAGGCAAAGAGCCAGGCAATGGCTTTAGCTTTATTGAAGGGGATCCAAAGCTTGTCCTGGGCTCAGCTCCTGCTGCCTATGGTCTTCTTGATCCAGTCCAGGTAGCGGCAGAGGTTTGTGTAGACGCCAGGTTTCTTAGGCTGCCCACAAGGGTCTGATCCCCAGGATGTGATACCTTGGAGAACACCATCACACACCAGTGGACCCCCGGAATCACCCTGGAGGATGTAGGGGAACAATTTCACTTCACATGCCCAGCTGTACCCAGCATGCAGTACCAGCTCTGTACCATGATTGGTCTCCCCAAGCCATTGGGGTTAAGAGTATTGTCTCCTGGTTCCAACTGCTGGTTGGTTAGGGTGAGAGAGAGATTGAAAGAGAGGTGGGCCTTTCATGTAGGTGGGAACAGACAAATCTAAGGATGGGGAGGGAAATCCTGACCAATGAAGAAAGAGAATGCTCCGGAAGGTCCAACCTAGAGAGAAGACACTGGGGACTGAGCTAATGTGTTCTGCATTCCTGACTTCAGGTGAACAGATCATTGACTCCAGTCACCAAACAGGAGATAGGGACAGGGATCTTTGAACATGTGGGCGAGCGCGTGTGCGCGCGCGCACGCGCACACACACACACACACACACACACAACATTGTGGAAGTCTTTGTAGGAAGGAGCCGTTGTTCCTGTGAACCACTTAGAGACATTGATTCCAAGGCAACATCACTCAGGAAGTGGCTGTTTTTCTGGTCACTGGGGAAGAACGCAATGGAGCATTCATTGTCTTAGGGTCCAATCATTGTCAAAGAATGGGGCTTCCGTGAAGGGACAAAGCCAGGGAGAGCCTTGCAGGATTGAAGGTCCAATAATGGGAAAAACGGTGTTATATCTACAGCAAATCCCAAGATGACAAATGGATGGAGAGTCAATGAAGGAGCACTGAAGCCCATGAAACCATTTCCTGGACAACTGGGAAGAGAGAATTGTTCCTCTAAAACCAGTCATAGGAGCAGGCAGCTGTGCTAGGGAACCCAGTGAAGTGCCAGAAAGAAGTGGCTGACTAGCTGGTCGATGGCAGCACAAGTGTCAGGAACTAACACTCAGAAAATGGAGCAGAAGGCTGTGTGCCCTCCAGCCTCAGACTCTCCGTCATGGACTCTCCTCTCACCCCTTTTAACTGCCCCCACCCTGTGAACCTCATCTGGAAAACAGGGATTCTAAAGAAAATGCCAGAAACTATCCAATGCTCTGATATTGTGCTGTGTGACCTGTGGGGAGAGTGTAGCCTTCTTTTGATATTCTTCCCACTTTATAGAGATGGGAATGACCTCTCTCGGAGCTAACTCTTTGGGGTCACCTGCTTCTATGCCTCTGACCTCTACAGGAAGAGGGAAGAAAGAGGTTTCAGATTGGTTAATTCAGAAGTAATTTTATCACTGCCCTAGTAGCTCAGTTGGTTAGAGTGTTGTCCCTAGACGCCAAGGTTGTGGGTTCCATCTCTAGTCAAGGCACATACAAGGATCAACAGATGAATGAGCAAATAAGTGGAACAATAAATCAATGTTTGCCTCTCTCTCTCTCTCTCTCTCTCTCTCTCTCTCTCTCTCTCTCTTTCCCTCCTTTCTAAAATAATAAATAAACACTTCAAAGAAAATAAAAGTAATTTTAATTGGTTAATTAGAAAGTCACTCACCTGGCATGAGTCAGCCCCACTATTGTCACCTGCACAGACCATACCCTCTGTGACTTTCCCGGGGTAGGCATCTTCACACTGTTTCTGGGGAAATATTTCTACTTCTGCACAGTTGAGGGTGTCAGGAAAATTCTCTGTGGGGGTAGAGGTTGTAAGTTTCCAGAGAGAGACAGAGAGTAACCTTTTCTCTCCATCCCTGTCTGAATCTGGCCCTTCTTCTGTGAATCCACAATTACACAATGGAGTTTTGACACATTTCTCAAGGTTACTACTCAACACATGTAACAAAGCCATAGCTTGGGCTGTTTCCTTTTCCCCACCCAGAGTAGGACCATTGGACTCTACCATTTTTTGTGTGTGCTCTGAGTAATTTTTAAGTTAAGAATCAGGGTCTGACCTGTGGTGCAGTGGATCAAGCGTCAACCTGGAATGCTGAGGTTACCGGTTTTAAACCCTGGGCTTGCCTGGTCAAGGCACCTTTGGGAGTTGATGATTCCTGCTTCTCCCCCCTTCTCTCTCTCTCTCCCTCTCTCTCTCTTTCTCTCTCTCTCTCTCTCTCTCCCCTCTAACATGAACAAATAAATAAAAATAATTTAAAAAATAAAAAATTAAATAAAGAAAAAGAATCAGGGGAATGGGGGACTTGGAGGTGTCGCCTTGTGATACCTCTGTCCCACTATCTCCAGTCTTCCCATCCCAGACCACCAGCTTCTCAATGTCAGCTAAATCCTACTTCTTCCAAATGTCACCTCCTCCTAGAAGCCTGCTCTGACCATTTTAATTAAAACACCACACCTCCATCACTCCCTATCTTCTTAGCATCTATGGTATTTCATTATAGCCCTTAACTCTACCTCACATTTTATTTTATATGTGTTTGTTTATTGTCTACTCCTCCCACCTAGCATGCAACTTCATAGGAATCAGGACCCATACAGTACAGTACCTGGGGCATGCCAGATCCCCAGAAGTAAATGTTGAATGAATGACTAGAATTCATTCTTCAATTATTAATTAATGAGTGCAATTCATCTTTCTTATTAGACTTTGACAATGGACTTAATGGGGAAATGCTCTCTGGCACTTTGATGTGTCAGAAGCTCTATTATGTGCTCCATCTCACTGAGTTTTCACAACAGCTTTTGGAAGGAGAGATGTATTCATTCATTCCATCATTCACTCATCCACATAATCATTAAACAACTATTTATTGAGCACCACCCTGAGCACTAGGAACACCCAATGAGGAAAATAGATACAACACAAGCTCTTATGGGACTTAAAAATCTATTGGTTAGTTATCCCCATTTTGCAAATAAGGAAAGTGAGTTCAAGAGTCTGGAAGGGACTTGCCCTAAGGAAAATGGACAGAGCCATGGTTTGCACGAATCTGCCTGGATCCTGAGCAGGTGGGTTTTCCCATCATCCAATGTTTTCTTAGAAGTGAGAGTCAGACAAGCAGGGACTTGAATCCTGGCTCTGTGACTTCCTGGTGAATCACATCACCTGTCTGAGACGAGCCCAATTTCTTCACTATGAAGCAGGATGGAAGGCTACCTGGACTCTGACATCCGGAGTTTTTGGTCCAGAATGAAGAGGGAACTGGAAACCTAGACATGGGTCCTGGGCATGACGGGTCTAGACTGTGAATGACCTGGGGCCAGGAATCTTGGGGTCTTAAAGGAAAAAGTTCTGAGAAGTCCATTTTCTTGGACTGAAGCAGATCTTTTGTATGCCAAAGTCTATTAATGCGATTACATAAAATCCTGTACAACAAAGTCCTCATAACAGGGTTCTCTCCGCCATAAAGGCAGGATGTATTCATTTATCCACTCATTCACTCACCCATCCATATTTTTGAACCCTGCATAACAATGTACTAGTTTGCTTCCTTTCTCCCATCATTTTTAATAATATTCTGGCCTTGAAGGTTCCTTATACGGGCCACTTGTGAATTTCAACCTCAGCGTCACCTTCCCTTCCATATCTCCTTCTCGGAGTAAAGTTTTGCCAACGGCTTGGGGTTCACTGGGCCAACCAGCTCCTCCTCCCCCTCCCACTACCTTGGGGGCTGGTAACAGTGCCCCAGCCTGAGATGGTGCACTTCTGGCCATCTTGAGGACAGTGATCTGTCACGTTGATGGGCTTCACTTTGGGCCCTAGGGATGCTGGACTACGTAGTCGAACGAGCATCAGATCATGGTTGTTGTCTCCACTGCTGTTGTTGTAGCAGGGGTGTGGGATGGACTGAGCCACAGCCTTTTCTTGCTCTGGCCCATTCTTATTCTTCAGGCTGTGGTCTCCTAAGCGTATTGTGAACCTCCTGTAATGACGGAGGTCAGTCTGAGATTCAGCCCCATCATTACAGCCTCCTCATTCCAGAGCCCAAGACCCAGCCCCTCCCCCCTCAGACCCAGGAGTCCAGGCCTTTCACCCCTTCCTCTCTCAGGCCTCCTCTCTTAGAGGCCCGACACCAAGCTCTTTTTTCCTGAGGTTAGTTCCCAGTACCCCTTACCCCAAACCCAGCCCACCTCCACCCCAGGCATCCACTCACGTTTTTTTACAGTGGGCTGCTGTGAGGACCCAGTTTTCATCTACAAGGACACCCCCACATAGAAGCTGGATGCCCTGGAACAAGGCCGACTGCCAAGGCTGCGAATGGGGCTTGCACGGCTGGCCTTCCAGAACTTTGGACTCCTCTGCCCTCCAGTGTCCTGCAGCGAGAAGGAGAGGGTTGGATCCCCATTCCTAGGGCAGTGTAGGGGCTGGGGTTAGAGGGCAGAAAAACCACTGTGTGTTCACACGGACACAACCCAAGTTCTGTTTGTCTTCTCATGTGTCCACACACCCTCCTATGTGGGACTTCCTGTTTGCACATGCCACATGGATACACACATATACTCAGTGAAACCCACAAGTCATCACACAGAGCCACACACCCGAGCATGCCCCCACATGCGTCCACATGCTCCTATTCTCTTGTGTGTATGCACACCCATCAACAAGCAACCCGTAGTGCCATGTCTCTGCCTGCCCTCAGGAAATCAAGTCCACAGACGCCCCCACCTGCGACTGTACACTTCACACATCCTTCATCCCACCGCACGCACCCACATGGCCATCACAGTATGCCCACAGGCCCACGCACGACACCACAGGTGCCTTCTGGCCCTCCTCACCTGCACAGGCTTCCAACAGCAAGAGCAGAAACATCCAGGTCCACATGGCAGCAGCCGGTGGGCGTCCCATGCTGGGGCCTGGGGGAGGGAGAGCAGGGGCTGAGAGTAGATGATGGAGGCACCTGAAATCCTATTTGGATCTAAGGGATGGGGAGGAAGTAGAGCATCCAGAGCTGTTCTTCTGGGTCCTGAGGGAGGCAGGGGTTGGGACTTGGGACCCGGATTCCTGAGTCTGAGGAGAGAGGGTGCTGCTGGTCTGGGTTTTTATGTGCCCCGGAAGAGGGAGGTAGGATCCTGGACTCCTGAATCTCGGGGAAGAGGAGGCTGAGACTCAGATTCCCGGGCCTTGAAGGAAGAAGGGATCTGAGGTTAAAGCCATGGGTCTGAAGGAGGAGGGGTCCGGGGTGCAGATGTCAGCGTGGGAGACTTGACAGAGTCCAGGGGGCGGGGTCACCTACTGATTCGTCCCCTGTGGAAGAGGTCCCAGTACTTCAGCTCTCTGCCTGGTCCAGAAATCTGGAGCCTTTTAAGTGGGAATCCCCGCCTCCTGCTCCGCCTCCTCCCGCGCTGGAGCGGGCAGAGCGTCCCTGGCCTTGCGTGAGGAGGGACTGAGGGGCGGAAGGGACATTCTTGAGGGAGGAGGGGCTGGAATCTCGGGGTTGGCAGGCCAGGGAGAGGGGCTCAGTGCTCTGACTCTTGGGCCTGAACCAGAAAGGGCTGGGGGCTCGGACATCTGGGCTGGGGAGGAGGGGCCGGGGTCCCGGATTCCTTGGTCTGAGGGAGGAGAGGCTGGGGGCCCTGGAATCTGAGATTGAGGAAGGAGGGGACTGCTGCCAAAACCCCAAAGAAAAGGAAGGCAAGTCTTGGTGGTCCCAACATCTATCTGAAGGCGGAAGGGCCCCGCCCGCTGTCCCCTGAGAGGACCGGGATCTGGGAAGGCAGGTTTGGGAGGCACCGTGACCTGGTTTCCCTTTCCTGAGCAGAACCCAGGAGGCTTGCTGCAATAGGGTTGATGGAGACAGACTTTCGGCAGGACCGACTAAAGGCTCAAGGGGAATATTAAGGTAGTGGCGGTTGCGGATCTGCCCTCCACCGCCCACCCCGTTGCCCTTCCTCCATCCCACATCACAGTCAGAAAGAAGAAACAGCTCCTTGCGTTTATTGCAAAATCATCCATTGTATCTGAATAGATCGCGATCCTCCCCACAACTTCTTCCAGACGGTCCTGGTCAAGTTTCAAGCCCAGAACACGTATAAAGATGGACCACGAGGGGCTGAGCTAGACCAACGCAGCGATCCATTGGAAGAAGTTGTAGAGCCTCTGAAGCCATGGGAGCCGGGCCTCTAGCAAAGGGGCGGGGCAGTCCATTGGGAGCGTCTCATTGGGCAATGAACCGTGGGGAGGAGCTATTTGGTGGCTTTCGTGTCTGGGCCAGAGCCACCAGGTGGTGACAGTTTTTGGTGAAATCATAGAGACCGTACTACTAGGGTAGAGTTGTCTCTCTCCGCTCCATTCCGAAAGGGTGAAGCCTAAATACTGTGAAGGCTTCTCTAGGACTGCTGAGGAAAAGAGCGGACATATATGAAGCTGGAGACCCCCTTGACTTGCGCCCATCCTCCTCTCAGTGGTCCAAGGCACCAGGGTTCAGTTTTCCTCCATCGTCTTTCTGATCCAGTGCACATAGTGGCAAACACCAGCATAGACCGCAGGACGCCAGTGGCTGGAGCAGGGCTCCCCGCCCCCAGACACCACACCAGCCAGAGTCCCATGGCAAACCAGGGGGCCCCCAGAGTCACCCTGTGCGCGGTAAAAGAGCAGAAAAACTGTTAGGCCCAGTCTAATCATGACATTCCACAGACCGTTTTCTCTCCCCCGTGGATGGCCAGTTCTAACTCCTGCCACACCCAGACTACCAAGCCTCCAGGACATCTCCCCTCAGACCCAGGAATAAAAGCTCATAGCCTTCACCTCTTCTTTGGACCTAGCATATTGGGCCCTAGCACCCTCTTCCCCCAGGACTCAGAGTCCAGACCTCCAGTTCCCTCCTTCTTTAGATCCAGAAATCCTGGTCCTGACCCCATTCTGTCCCAAGAGCCATGTGTCCCAGCAGGATAGCCCCCGCCCTCCTTTTTCCCACATTAAATCTCACCTTACAGGAGCCACGGCCTCCCTCCCACACGCCAGCACAGAGCATGTTCTTGGAGATGTGGCCTGGATATGCAAAATGGCAGAAAATAGGCTTCAAGATGCTGATGTTGGCGCACTGCAGCGTGACTGGGTACTGCACTGTTGGGGAAGGAGGTCATAGAGGATCAACAGCTGTCCCCGTCTCACTCAACACACACACCCTTTCTTAAAGAGGATCCATGGAACCACAGCGTAAGATTCTCCAACAGAAGAGCTAGTGACACAGAGCATGAAAGAGAAACAGATGTATAGAGGGAGAAAGATGCCAAGAGCAAATAGACAAGAAGAGACACATATATAATTTACATAAAGAAAAAAAGAGACCATGGGAGGAGCTAGAGACCTCTTAGCGTGAAAGAAGTTCTCAGAGGAGGCCATGAAGAAATAGAAACAGGCCCAGAGATACCCAGTGAGAAGGCCACGTGTTAAAGCAGTGGCGGCACTTATAGGGAGATGGTCATTGATAGAGATAAAGATTTAGAGATAGTAGGTGGAGATAGAGGGAGTTGCAGCATATAGAGGTAGATATGGATGTAAATATACATATATTCATCTATATAATGTATGAGTGCAGACTCAGATGCATCTAGGGGCTCGATGGGTAAATGGAAGTGGGAGAGGGAGGACTGTCCAGGTTTGGTGAGCAGGGGACCACCTTCACTCTCTCTATCCAACAATGGTTGCTATTTTGGGAAAGTGAGCTCAGCATTGTCAGTTTTTCCCAAGTAAATCCAGAAACTTGGCTTTTATGTAAAATCTCCAGGTTTTAGATGTTGGCAGCAACAAATTCAGAAATACTGTTCTTTAAAGACTCTTTGAAAACCAGCACTAAGCCCTGGCTGGTTGGCTTAGTGGTAGAGCATTGGCAGGGCGTGTGAATGTCTCAGGTTAGATTCCCAGTCAGAGCACACAGGAGAAGCGACCATCTGCTTCTCCATCCCACCCTGTTCTCTCTCTCTCTTTCTCTTCCCCTCCTACAGCCATGGCTCCATTGGTTCAAGTGAGTTGGCTCGAGCACTGTGAATGACTCCGTGGCCTCTGCCTCAGAGGCTCAGGTGCTAAAAATGGCTCCCTTGCAAAGCAACAGCCCCAGATGGGCAGAGCATCAACACCTAGTGGGGCTGCCAGTTGGATCCCCATCTGGGCGCATGCGGAGTCTGTCTCTCTGCCTTTATCCTTTCACTTAAAAAAAAAGGAAAAAGAAACCTGACCAGGCGGTGGCACAGTGGATAGAACGTCGGACTGGGATGTGGAAGACCCACGTTTGAGACCCCGAGCTCGCCAGCTTGAGCACGGGCCCATCTGGCTTGAGCAAAAGCTCGCCAGCTTGGACCCAAGGTTGCTGGCTCCAGCAAGGGGTGGCTCAGTCTGCTGAAGGCCCGCGGTCAAGGCACATGTGAGAAAGCAATCAGTGAACAAATATGGTGTCGTAGTGACAACGAAAAACTAATGATTGATGCTTCTCACCTCTTTCTGTTCCTGTCTGTCTGTCCCTATCTATCTCTCTCTCTGTCCCTGTAAAAAAAAAAATGGAAAAAGAAAACCAGCACTAATGTGGAAAGCCAAACACGTGGCTAATACATTGTTGATTTGTGACTGAGATGTAGCCTTTATTACCATTCTAAGAGACATGTATTTTCACATTTAAATATCCTGGAATCAGGATATGTCTTCCAGTAAATGGTGTCACATGAGGATCAATGGGTCCCCCTCTATTCTCAGTGAGCTGTGAGGATACAATGCACTTATAATTTGTAGCATCTTAAATTTGATAGAATATGTGGGTAGATGGGCAGATCAATAGATAGAGAATAAACATAAAAAGGGAGAGACAGAGAAGGAGGAGGAATTTAGTTCCTCAGCATAAGACACAAGGGAGTGTGTCACAGACAAGGCCATACCCTGGGTGCTGGACACGGACCCCCAGCCTGAGATGAGGCATTGGCTGCCTGGGGAGACACAGGTCTTGCTGAAGTTGAGGGGCTGTACAGCAGGTCCTAGGTGTGCCTTTCTGGGCAGACGAATCAGCATGATGTCATCGTTGTGGTCTTGGGGGCTGACATTTTTTTTGAACCCAGGGTGGGGGTAGAAGTCTGTGACCCGGAACAGCTGCTCTGAACCTTCCCATTTCCAGAGGTGGTGCTCCCCAAGACGAACCCACAGATACCTGCTGGGACAAGGCTCAGGGGTCAAGATGAGTGTCCACCAAGGTGCTATGCAACTCTCCACAAGCTAGATATCCTCTCATGGTCCCCACCATTTATGTGTGACCCAAGAGTTCTGATTGATTTTAAGCAAGGCACACACCCTCTCTAGGCCCCTCCTCTCCACTTTAACCCTTTGTCTGCCTCTGCTTTCTTAGCTGTCTCTCAAAAGCTCACACGCTTTCCTAGGTCCATGCCAAGTGAACCTCCTTCTTCCTTGCCCCTCCTGGAGCCTTGGTGGTGAGCTGGGTCCCCTGGAAACCTGTAGGCACATGGATGCTCTGCTTACAACACAACAACAGCCCCACCTCCTGTCCCCACAGGTCTGGTGACTTCTGTGGGGAGTGGCTCTGTGTGTATTCTGATGTGTATGTGTAGAGGGAGATGAGATATGGAAAATCCTCAAATTGGGGTCATCTGTGGCCTCAGGCTTTTCCTGTCTGCCATATCTCTCACCCCTCAATGCATTTCCTCTTGAGGTCTACTTATTCTGCTCTGGGTTCATGCCTTGGGCAGCTGGGGACCATCTGGGATCCACATATCTGCCCCAGCCTCTGATCTCTCAGGTTAGATACCAGGCTAGTGAATGAGAAGTTCGGGTTTGTATAGCACATGGTTATTTTTATCCCTTTGCTTCTCTGTTACCTTGCTGCCTTGGCTGCGTATCTGGGAAATTAGCCCTTCCCCACCCCAATTTGTCTTTACCCCCGAATTCCTTCTACGTCCATAGCTCTTCTTTTCTCCATTTTTGTCTTTGGGGCTGGATTCTGAAGATTGCCCTCCTAGCCTGGTGTACAGAGCTTGAGATGAAAGAGGCCCCATGATGGAACAATACATGATGGGAAATTCCCACATAGCATCCTGTAGGAGCAACTTTATTTATAGTTCATTCCTGGAAGGAAGAACATCAGAGCAGGAAGGACAGATCTTTCCAGAGAAATGTAGGCAGGATTTCTGCCTCAGGTAGATTCTAGGATTCTATTAGAATGCCCAGAATCTAAAATTCTAGTGTTCTAGGATTTAGGCACCACAAGAATTCACAAATTCTAGAATTCTACAAGGCTCAAGTTCTATAATGTTATGAATCCAAGATTGTAATGTTCTAGATTTCTCTGGCTCAAACATGCTAGAGTTTTAAAATTATCTAAATTAAATCTGGAACCTAATGAACCTAGAATTCTAATATTTTGGGACAAGACTAAAATATCATCATTCTAGAATGTAATTTTGGAAATTTAAGAATCAAGAATTCAAATAGTTTGAGACTCTAGAATTCTTGCAATTAAAAGTTTGGGGAGTTAAAGAATTTGCAGTGATAGCATTCTGGGATATTAAATCCACCAAATTCTAGACATTTATCAATATAACTTTGTAGAATTTTCTGGTTCAAGATTCTGGAATTCTATAAATCACAGTATTCCAGGATACTGTGAGTGAAAGATTCAAAGACTATGAGAATCTATATTTGGTGTACCTAACCACGATACACTGAATCTAAGATTCTAGTATTGCTCCATCCAGTACAACTACTGTATTGAGCACTTGAAATGTGGTAAGTTCAAATTGGGATGTGCCATATGTATAAAATACATGTTTGATTTCAAAGCCCTACACACAAAAAAGAGCAAACTATGACATTCATAGATAGTTAAACATTGATTACATGTTAAAATAATATATTTGAGTACATAAAGTTAAATCTATTAAATTATTTTTTTGTTTTCTGTTACTTTTTTAATGTTTCTACTAGACATCTTCAACTTACCTGGCTAGCACCATATTTCATCGGCAGTGCTGTCCTAAACACTGAGATTCTAGTAGTGCCTGAATCCATGCATTCTAGAATTATCTGAGGCTAATGTAGAATCTTATGGAACCAAGATTTTAGAAGTCCATGATCCTGAATTTCCCTGGATTAGAGTCTAGTATTCTAAGACTGTAAATTTTGAATCTTATACTCTAAGAACTAGAATACTTAAAAGTATAGAATTAGGAAAACTTGACTCTTTGTAAGTCCGAGTTAAATTTCTGGGAGCAGAACTAGAGGCTCAGACCTTCTTGCCTACAACTCCCTTCCTCCTCTACCAAAGGCACTCTCACCCTCTCCTTATCCCCAGCCCCTGCCCAGAGTGGTCACTCACCGCTTGTGGCAGTGGGCAGCTGTGAGCAGCCAGCGGTCACTGATGAGGGTTGCTCCGCAGAAATAGTTGGTGTGGTGGAAGAGTCCAGCCTGCCAGGGCTGCGAGTTGGGTTGGCATTCCTGAGCCCCAATGGCTCTGGTGTCTGCCAAGCTGGTCCCTGGGGGCAGGTGGGATGCAGAGGGGTCAGTGAAGAGCAGGGTGGGAGGGCTGGGGAAGGATGCTGAGATGCCTAGTGGGCGGGAATCGAAGGCTGAGGGTGCAAAGGGCAACGTGGAGAGGCAGTTGTGGCAGCAGAGGGGCAGTGGAATGAGCAGGATGGATGGCAGGAGCCTCACCTGCCAGGAGAGAAAGCAGAGCACAGACAAGTCCCAGCTTCATGACCTCTGGGCGCCTGGACCCTGGAGCCCGGTTCTTGTATCTTTGCCTCTTTATGGTAAACTATGCCATCTCCTTCCTCCTCCCTGGGACACCCTGTGATTAATGGGGGTTGGAGAATGTCGCTGGGGGAGGAGGAATCCTTGGGCATTTACTTGACGCCCTGAGAAGGGAGGCCATGCAGGGGGACCCCCTGTTGGGAAGAGCTGGCTGACTGCTGAGTCAGGGCTTGGCTACATAGGGGACAGGGCCTAGGATAAATCCTCCTCGGTGTCTCTAAAGAGGGGAGCCCTCATTCTTCATGACTTCTTAATGCAGGATCTAGATACAGGATATTCTGTGGCCTGGAGGAGGAAGTGGGTGGGAAGGAAGATCCCGAAGGCGGAGTCCTGGGTTGGAAGCAAGTTTATCTAATGAAGCTGTGATGAGCTGGGACCAAAGTACAGGAGCACTGTCCAGAAACCAGGCTGGAAGAGGCGGAAAGAACCAGGACTCAGAGGGAAGAAGCCACACAGGTAGACAGGATGAGGGTGCGGTGGGGAAAGAGAAAGAAATAAGCGAGAGAGGGAGTTAGAGACATAGAAATATCCAGGGAGAGTTAGAAACTGACTCAGACTGAGGGGGGCAGAGACCACAAAGATGTTTGAGAAATATGGTGCCAACCAGATTAACCCACTCTGTCATAACCCACTTCCTTCACATCCTCAGCAGCGCCAGGACCCAGGTGGCCAACCTGCCTGAGCACATTTCCCTTTCTCTCATTACCACCAGATCTTGGCTAAGTTTGGAAAACATTCTCTTGTTTTCTCTCACTCCCCTCCTCCCTTCCATTGTCCTTCTCCTCATCCCATTCTTACTGCCTCTCTCCCCATCCCTCATCATCAGTTGGGTCACCCTGGAAGAGCCAAGTTCAAGTATGACTTCTGTCTGTGTCCTCAGAATCACCCAGTTCCAGCTGGGCTCATGGGAGGTTTTGGAATATGTTAATCCAAAGACTGAATGTCTTTCTCAAGGTCCTTCTTTTCTTGGTGAACTCCTAGTTATCCTTCAAGACCCAACCTAAACAACCCTCCCTTTTCTAGAAAGCCTTCGTTGCTTTTTCCAGAGTCCCTTTTTATTTTATTTTTCTCCCATGATCACTCACAACCTCTTCTACTTGTCACAACCCTGATGAGCATGCTTCGGCATAATGGCATGGCAGCTTGGAGCATGAATTGTGGACCTGGACTCCTTGGGTCCAGATCTCAACACTGACAATAATTTGGTGTGTGAACTTGAGCAGGTCACTGGACCTCTCTTCGTTGCCCCATTCATTAAATAGCAGTAGTAACAGTGTGGTAGAGGGATTAGTGATTTCGCATTTAAGAAGCACGATAGTGTCTGGCACATTGTAAGTACTAAATAACTATATGTCTATCTGTCTCCTACAGAGCCAGGCACTGCCTCCCATGGCTGGTGTTGCCTTACTTCCTCTCCAGACAAGGAGGTCTTGAGACTAAGGACTAAATACCACCACAAGCTAAGTGCCATACCATCTGCTTTTAAGAACAGTTCGCAGCTACTTTTACTGGTATTGATTCTGTACACGGCAGGTAGGAAAACATTTCCTAAATACTCTCTCATTACTTCTCACAAGAGTCTTTTCAGCCTCTAATTCACAGTGTGTGTGTGTGTGTGGGGGGGTGAAGTAGAGCATTCCAGGTCACACAGTAAGTGATAGCAATACATTTCCTTCAGTAACTGGTAAACTCCTACTTATCCTTTAAAACCCCACACAAAGCCTCCTCGTCTGAGAAGATTTACTTGACTCCTTCAGAAAGAGTCCTTGGTGCCTCCCTGGGGCACTCTGTACCTCTTTCTGTTGCAGCGTTGATCAATCTGTGTTGTTTTCTCATTTAAAAAAGGATGTTGCCTGACCAGGTGGTGGCGCAGTTGATGGAGCATCGGACTGGTATGCAGAAGACCCAGGTTCGAGACCCTGAGCTCGCCAGCTTGAGCGCGGGTCCATCTGGCTTGAGTAAAAGCTCGTCAGCTTGGACCCAAGGTCGCTGGCTCCAGCAAGGGGTTGTTTGGTCTGCTGAAGGCCCATGGTCAAGGCACATGTGAGAAAGCAATCAATGAACAACTAAGGTGTTGCGACGGCAACGAAAAACTAATGATTGATGCTTCTCACCTCTCTCCGTTCCTGTCTGTCTGTCCCTATCTATCCCTCTCTCTAACTCTCGCTCTGTCCCTGTAAAAAAAAAAAAAGGGGGATGTTATTTATTGATTTGAGAGAGAGAGGAAACAGAGAGAAAGTTTGGGGAGGAGCAGGAAGCATCAACTCATAGGAGTTGCTTCTCATATGTGCCTTGACCAGGCAAGCCCAGGGTTTTAAACCAACAACCTCAGCATTCCAGGTCGATGCTTTACCCACTGTGCCACCACAGGTCAGGCCGAATTATTTATTTTTAATTCAACAATGTATTAAATTACTTCTGTGTTCCGGGCAGTGTACCAGATGCTTACTTAGAAAATCACAGTGAAGAAATCAGAGTTCTTGCCCTCATAGATTGGATGGGAGGAAAGAGGGAACAGATCATTATAAACAAATCAATGAGAACTTTTCAGCTATAACAAGTGCTGCAAAAGATAGACAGCAAATGGCCCTGGCTGGATAACTCAGCTGGTTAGAGAGTTGTCACAATATGCAAAGGTTGTGGGTTCGATCCCTGGTTAGGACACATACAGAAACAGATGGATGTTTCTGTCTCCCATACTCCCTCCCCCTCTCTAAAATCAATAAATAAAATTT
Organism: Rhynchonycteris naso; assembly: GCA_037038555.1. Lineage (NCBI taxonomy): Eukaryota > Metazoa > Chordata > Mammalia > Chiroptera > Emballonuridae > Rhynchonycteris > Rhynchonycteris naso. The sequence goes on along the minus strand of CM072997.1, from coordinate 246,723,616 downwards.
AAAAATTAAAAAAAAGAAAATAAAGCAATGAATTGGTGACTTTGAGTGGGTGGGGGGGACCCTTATGGAGGGCAATCCTGGAAGGCCTCCTTAAGGGGGTGACCTTTGAGTGGAACTGTGAATGCCAAGAAGTAAGGCTTGCCTGTCTCCCTGACCTGGCTGGTAGCTCCTTGTGTGTAGGGCCCAGTGTGACTCATCTCTAGGACCTGACATAGGTCAGAGTTTAGTAAACACTTGAGACATGACTAAAGGATCCGGCGAATTGACTTTAAAAATTAACCAAGATTTTGAATTCTGATCTTTGCATTAGAAACTGGGCTGATATGCCCCCTTGCCATTTCCTGGGTGTGCTAATGGTAGCGGGGGGGGGGGGCAGTCAGAGGAAAGGACTGCTCCATCCTTCTGTGGCCGGTGAGGGCAGGAAACTTACAGTCACCAACTATGTTCCCAGCCCAGCACCAGGCCTGCCGTATAATAAATGCTCAATATGGTGTTTGAAAGGGGACACATGGAGGAGGGTAAAAGGAGGGTAAATGGTGATGGACAAAGACTTGACTTGGGAATGGAGGGAAACACCCAGTATGATCCACAGAGATGTGTTGTAGAATTGGGCACCTGAAACATGTATAATTGCAGGTACACTTACAATATATTAACCAGTGTTACTCCACTAAGTTCAACTGAAAAAAAAAAAAAAAGAAAGGGAGGAAACAAAAACAACGTGTGCGGGACGGGAAGTTTCTCTTGTACATATGTTCAGTTTACGTCACGGCTATGCAATCAGGCGGAGTGGAGAAGGCAGAACGTTTGTTAGCTTCGTCTGGATGCTGTGTATAACTGCCCCATCCACCAGCCCACCCCCAGCTTGCCCTCAGCCCAGGCACAGTCTCACAGAAACAGTTTCAGAGAGAGGAAAAGAAGCCCTCCTCCCACATTTTCAGAACAAATCTGAAACAGTTTGGGATGGGGGCGGTGATGGAGTTAGACTTGGGTTATGAGCTTAGATAGGGATGAGCATGGAGACACGGTGGGCTGGGGTGCAGCCCTCCTCTGGTGAGGGGGTGCAGGCGGATTTAACAAACAGACAGAAGAAGTTCCCCTAAATGGTAGAGGGCTTCTTTGTGTGAACTTAACAACTGAGGTGAGGAGAGTTTCCCTGGTGTTAGAGGCTGACACGGATGTGGGGTGAGGTCCCTTGGGTCCCAGGGGCCCCAGGAAGGCAGAGAAGGTACCAGATGACTCAGAGCCGGCCCAGCTCCTGCTGGGACAGGACAAACTGGTGTTGGGTGGACCCAGACATGGGAAACAGTGGGAGGGGAGGAGAAATGGTTAAGAGGTGCTTCATAGAACTTCAGAAGAGGATGGACAACGTGATTCCCCCATGAGGGACGGACATGTGGATGTTTAGAAGGGGTAGGTTGGGGTCACCCGTGTGCTTTTTTCCCCAAGTCCATGGTCTCCCAGGGCCTGTTCACAAATCGTGACATCAAGTAACATTTAGTTAGAGCTCACCACCCACCGTGCTAATTAATGCTTTACTGGGAATTAATAATCTACACACAGGCACACGTTACATCAGTCTCCTCACAACACATCTGTGAGGTAGGCACCTCTTTGTCCCTGTTTTCCAGGTGAGGAAGCGGAGGCCGAGAGAGGTCTTTGGCGTGCCCAGTGTCACACAGCAGGGAATGGTAAAGGAAGCCAGACTGGACTGGGTGACTGATAACCTCTCTCAGAAACCAGGTGACCACCTGCTACCTTGCCTCTCTCAAACAAGACATTTCCCTCACTTCCCACTCTCCAGCTTCATCGGGGGCAGGAAACATAGTGGGCAGGAAGACAAGAGAAGAGAAGAAATGTTAGCAGGTAAGGGTGCAGGGCAGCGGTCGGAATGGGGGCAGGGAGTGTCTAGCTGACTGTGCCAGAAACACGGCGGACATTGAAGGAGTCACAGGACCACCGGGTCAGTTGGAGCGAATGGTTTTCTCAATCCAAGAAGTGTACTTGCAGATCGGTGTGTAGACAGCCGGATGCGGCACGGAGCCGCAGGGGTAGACACCCCAGGAAAGGATGCCCTGCAGGATGTCATCACAGACCAGAGGGCCACCGGAGTCGCTCTGGGGGCAGGAGGAAGTGGAGATTACATAAATACACTGAAGTAAGGGCTGCCACTTGGGGGTCAGAAGTAGTGATGGAGGAGGAGGGGGTCGGGATGAAGACGGGGTTCGGGTGTGGTTGGCATTAGGTGCAAAGCAGGGTGGGGTGGGGTGGAGCTGGACTCGGGTTATGGGTGTTGGATCAGGTAGTGAGAATGGAGACAAGATGGAGCTGAGATTCTAGCTCCTGATAGGGGAGGGGGCGATGGAGATGGATCTACAGAGAGAGACGGGGCAGGGGTTCGGGGGCATGCAGGAATGGCTTTAGGGTGGGAATGAAGTTCAAGATGGCACGGGAAGGGGGCAGGGCTCGGATAGGGTTGGGCAGGAGGAGACCGGCTCAAGAAGGCCGAGCTGGACGTGGGGGTGTGAGTAGAAAAGGGGTTTTGTCAGAAGTCTGACCAGCTCAGGGAGCTACAGGGCAGGCCTGACCAAAGCTGAGACTGAAAGTCTCCACTCAGGATGGCCTGCTCACACATTCCTAACTGGGCAGGTCATGGCAGGTCACCACGTCCCAGGCCCATAGCTTGCTTAGCAAAGGTCAACCTTGACCTTAATCAAACCCTGGCCATCTTTCTTATGCATCTAGGTTGACATGCCTTTGAAATGTGAGAGTAATCTTCTTTTCCAAACCCCTCGGAGGTAGGTACAGCAGCTGGCACCAGATCAAGACCCCAGAACTCATTATCTTGTGGCCTGCATGCCCTCTCTGGATCGTTTAGTGCAGATGCGAGAGGCAAACTCTCTTGTACCCGCCAATGTGAAATCCAGAGATTTCCCGGCTTTGCTTTCTCCGCCTCCTTGCTCCACCACCCACGGGCTTCATGTAACCCCCTTCGAGCCTGAACGTATAAAATAAACTGCAGAACTGCTCTTCTCTGAGCATTTTCCCAATTCGTTGAGATCTCACTCCCAAGGATGTCCTGAAAATTTTGACTCAAATAAACTCTTTGAAATTTTATAAAAGTCTGGGTGTATTTTTGTTGACAGGGATGAAGTTGGGGTAAGGATGGGATAGTGTTGGACATGGGGATGATGTTGGGCTGGGTTGGCTATGGGGTTGGGGACAAGAATGGGGTTAATTGCTTTCCCATAACCTCCCAATGCTCAGTTCCACAGGTCAGAGATCCTCGCTGGACAGTCCCTACCTGGCAGGGGTCCTGGCCCTGGTCCAGTCCCGCACACATCATGTTGTTGGTGATGACACCAGGGTAGAAGACCTCGCATTCTTTAGGGCTCAGGATAGTGACCCTCGAGCAGCTCAGGCCCTTGTTGTACTTCACTAATGGGAGAAACCATCAGGTTATCCCAGGATTTTGCCCCAATGCTCCAGGACACACACAAGAGTCCAGACACACAAACTGTTCCCATCCCCACTGCCAGGCTCCCACCCTTCCCCCCTCAGACCCAGGAGTCCAGGCCCTCGGCCCCTCCCCCGTCAGTCCCAGGAGTGGTGGGGCATCCCCCCTCAGACATGGGAGTCCAGGGCCCCAGCTCCTCAAGCCCGAGATACAGGGCCCCAACTCTTGCCTCTTCGGGAGGCGGTGGTGCCCCAGCCAGCGACCTGGCACTGCTCTCCGGGCTGGGCACAACTGTAGGGCAGGCGTAGGGTCTGGATGCGAGACCCAAGCACAGCAGGCCTGCCCAGCTTCAGCAGCATGACATCATGCTCATCTGTCCGCCTGGGCAGGATGGGGCCAGAGCCCTGGTGGTATTTGGGGTGCATAATAAAGCGAGTGGTTCTTCGGAGCTGCTCACCCTGGAGAAGCAGCAGATGGTCGTCCCCAACTCGAGCCCACAGCTGCCTGTGGTAGGAAGAGCCATCTGGAGGCAAAACCTTTGTAGAGACTGTACCTTTCTGGGAAGGAGGGTACAGGCAGCGGGGTCGGGGTCGGGGTAGAGCCCTGTGTTCTAGAAGGGGCCTGAGACTTCTGGGTCTGAGGGAGAAGGGGACTAGGGACCCATAATCCTGGGTCTGAAGCAGGAGTGAGTGGAGCAGAGGATAACCGGGGACTTGACTTCTTGGGACATGGGGAGGAACAATCAGGTATTTGGGTCCCTTGATTCTGCTGGGGGTCAACCTGGGTAAGCCTATCCTTTCCTGCCTCCCTCGATAAGGACTCATGAGATGAACAATTTCTTTTAGTTCTCAATTCCTAACCACAGCAGGCCTCGGCTTCTGCCTGTTGCACACAACTATCTACACCTAAATGGAACCCAAGGAGAATCAGGTGGCCAGAGGTGATGGAACGGCCTAGAAATGATAAGGACCACAGCGCCCCCTGGCGGCCACAGCACAGCCCTCTCCCCACTTCTCTTCTTATAGGAAGTCCTCCAGGACTGACCGTACAAGGAGCAGAAACAATTCTGTACCCTCAAGTGTCCCAGCCCTCCCAGCCCGCTCCTTGGGCCTGCCTCCACAGCGCCTTTGTGGCGATCCCGAGGAGCTCCCCTACTTGTTGTTCCCGCAGTGTGCGGCCGTGAGCACCCAACTCTTGTCCACCAGTACACCCGCGCAGTGGAACGAGAGGCCATTGAAGAGGGAGACCTGCCAGGGCTGCGAGCCGCGTGCGCACGGGGCGCCAGAGGCCTCGGGGTCCCAAGCCGTGTCGTTTCTGGGAAACGACGCCTCTGCAGCTGGAGAAAGAGGTGGCGATCAGAGAAGGCAGGGCAGGGCAAGGGCTGGGTTTTAGGGTCCGAGCGCGGCCAACGGACGGAGCGGGGATGCAGGGAGGGGCGCAGTCAGAACTTGTGAGAAGGTGGGAAGTCAGGGAGGGGGGCGGTATCTGGCTGGAACCTAATAGAAGTGGGAGAAGAAAACAGTCGTGAACAGGGAAGAAGGCGGGCACAGGGCGGGGTGGAGAAACAGGGTGGGTCTGGAGTGGCCGGGACAGAGGAGGCGGGGATAGAGCGCGGGCCCGGATAGGTGAGGAGTAGGTGTGGGAATAACGCAAAGTCCTGGCAAAGGGGCGCAAAAAGCGCTAAGGCAAGACTTGGGATAAAATAGGGCGGAGTAAGAAGGGACCGGGATAGAATGGAGCGGAGTGAGGGGACGGGATTGGCAACCGGTGGAGTTAGGGGCGAGGAAAGGACGCGGGGTGGAAGAAAACGGAGAGTGGATACAAACAGCGTGGGGGGCGCGGCACCGGGGCGGAGCTAGACGGGGGCTGGGCTGGCTCGGGGGCGGGGCCTGCCCCCGGCGGGTGGGTGGGTGCTGGGATCCCCAGGGCAGAAGTGAAGTGCGGGGGTTGGTAGTGAGAGCTCACTGTCCCATCGCCCCCGGCCTCGGAGCCTCCCGCCGAGCCCTGACCCCGCCTCACCCCCGAGTTGCGCAATCAGCAGCGGCAGCAGCAGCCTCACCGGGGCCCGGGCTCCAGAGGCGCCGAAGAGGTGGAAGTGCAGGGGTCTCATGGCCAACAGCTGGGCTAGGGGGACGAGGGGGCGGGTTTAAAAAGATGTCCTAACAGAGACCCTTATCCCGCCGTGCCCGTCTGCCCAGCCTAAGCCACCCCATCCCGCGGGGACTAGTGTAACCTGCGACCCACAATCTTAGGGGCGGGTGGAAGGGCGATTCCAACCGGAACAGCGGTAATGGGTGCAATTATCCTAATGATGCCCCTGGCTGCGTCGTCCTGACCCTCCCTACAGCGGAGAGGAGCGCCCTCCTAGCCGAGGCCGGCCCGGCAGACAGCCTCTCTGGGTGTGAGGTTTCGCTCTCCTTCACGGCTAGGGTGGGGGGTCTGAAGGGAAACGGAGACTCCAGCTGGGCTGCTGCCTGCCATTCGAGGGTCCCCAGCCAGAGTGAGGTGCGTCCCGCCTCACCTGGGAGTCGCCGAGGGGAAGAAGAAAGGACACCAAGGAGTGATTCTGCCCTGCCTTGTGGGTCGCTGGGATCCTCTGCCCAGGGACCCCTGGCCAGGCCTTCCCTTTTAACCTCGGAGAGCCCGGAAACGTCCTCACCCTCCCCCGCGGGGACTCACCCCCTCCTTTTCCCTCTCCCTAATTATACCATGGGTGCGGCTATCACCCAACCTGGGCCCCAGATACCTGCTCTGGGAGGGGCCCGGGAATACAGGCTTCTCCCAATGCCCGAAACACCCTTTTTGGAGTTGGGTTCCGTGGGGGATTTCCCTAGGTCTCCAGTTCCAAGAAATCTTCCCGGGTGGGGAGAGAGGGTACCAGGGAGTCTGAAGGTGGCGGGGACAGTGCTGGAGATAGGTGACAGTGAGCAAAAGGGAAGGAAATAAAAAGGGAAATGCTTGCTTGGGAAACAAATATACAGGGAGATGCAAACCTGGAGTGGCAACATAGGAAAATCCAGAAGGCTGGCAGGGAGAGGGGGAGGCAGAGACCGTGGCCCAGGGGCATGCTCTGTGCTTGAGCCCAACACCACAGCCAGAGCAGTGGGCTCAGTGTGTGCTGGGGGCTCTGCGTTGTCCCCATGTGTGGTCATGTCACCTCCTCCCTGCCACCCCTGTGCCTCCAGGTGACGTACAGGCCCATGAATCACAGGAGGCTGCGTCCACATCACCTCAGCCAACTCCCTCGTTTCAGGTGAGACATGAGAGGCTCAGAGAGGGCACTGACTCACAGAGGTCACACACAGTAAGTCCACCTAACAACCAGGAGGCTCCCATTCCAGCTTTGGGCTCTTCCCTCCAACCCCATGCCAGCTATCTCCCCTGCGAGGGGAGCAGGACAATGGCCAAGGACCTAGGTGCCAGACTCTTTGCCCTGCCACTTCTCCAGTGAGAAGTGAGTTAGTTCCAGAGCGTGTCCAGCTCAGCACTATGCAGTCAGGCTCTGCGACAATGGCAATGCTCTTCTACGCCACCCAACATGGCAGCCACCAGACACATGTGGCTATGGTATATTTGATAAGTGTCAAGTGGGACTAAAGAATGACATTTCTGGGCCCTGACCAGGTAGCTCAGTTGGTTATACCATTGTCCCAATGCACCAAGGCTGTGGGTTTGATCCTCAGTCAAGACACATATAAGAATCAACCAATGAATGCATAAACAAGTGGAACAACATTGGTGTTTCTCTCTCTCTCAAATCATTCAATAAAATATTTAAAGATAATTTAGAATGACACTTCTGATTTTATGTAATTTTAATGTAAATAGTCACACGTGGTTAGTGGCTACAGTATTGGCCTGCGCGGGTCTCACGCCATGACTGTGCCAGGACTGTCATGGGGGCTGAGGATAATACAATAATGAACTACCCATCATGGAGGCTGGAAAGGTCCCATGGTTAGTGTTCTCTGTATGGACAGACTGATTTTGCCTGTTAGCGTACCTTTTGCATGCACGACTTGACAGGTAAGGAGACAAACTGAGTATCAAGGTGGTACTGCTTAGTACTGAAGACCCCCACCCCCACCACCCTGGCCCTGGCCGGGTAGCTCAGTTGATTGGAGCATTATCCTGATATGCCAAGGTCGTGGGTTCAGTACCCAGTCAGAACACATACAAGAATCAACCAGTGAATGCATGACTAAGTGGAACAACAAATTGATGTCTCTCTCTCTCTCTCCCTTTATCTCTAAAAATGAATAAATTTAAAAAGAAAAAGGAATCACCCCTGTTTCAAACTCTTTGCTTTTCTGCTTACTGGCTGTATGACCATGAGCAAGTGACTTCATTTCACTGTGCCTTAGTTTCCTCATCTGCAAAATAGGTGAAACAATAGCGCTGACCTCATTAGGCTTTTGTGAAGATTAAGTTCATTGATTCTTCTAACTGAATACATTGATACATTTTTTCCTTTGACTTTAGAGAGTGAGACAGGGAGAAGGGAAGGGAGAGAGAGAGAGAGAAGTATTATCTCATTGTTCCACTTAGTTGTACATTTTGGTTGTTTCTTCTATGTGCCCTGACCGGGGATCAAATCCATGACCTCAGCACGCTGGCACGACGCTCTATCCACTGAGCCACTGAGCCTTCCAGGGACCATTGATACATTTCAAAGCCCTTGGGCCAGGATCTGGCACACAGTAAGCATTCAGAATTTTTTGTTTATTGAAATCTTGTGCCAGGACTGTTTTAGGGGTTGGGGATAATACAATAGTGAACCAAACAGGTGTTAATAATCACTCTGAGTCAAAAGTTACTAACAGGCTGGATTTGAAACCCAAGTTCCTTGTTGAGCTCCAGCATCTTTCTGGAGGCCCCAAGAAAACATATAAAGTTGTCATGGCTTGGCTCAATTACAAACAGAATCAATAGGAACCGCATCACCATGGAAGCATGGGGTGCTGGTGAGGGCAGTGAGCTGGTCCCGGCTAATTGGTCTTCATTGTCTCCTGGATCCAGTCCACGTATTTGCAGACCTTCGTGTAGACACCAGGCTTCCTGGTGACAGCACAGGGGTCCTGACCCCAGGAGATAATGCCTTGAAGAGACCCGTTACAGACCAGAGGACCTCCAGAGTCACCCTGGAGATGGGGAGAGATACCCAATTAGAGAGGACAGGAGGCTAAGGGAGAGGGGGCGGTGTCCTGTGTGGTGTTCCGGGAGGAGGTGCGGATGGTGTTGGAAGTGTGGTGGAGATTGAAGAGGGGATTGAAAATGAGGCTGGAGTTATGGGTAGGAACAAAGATGGAGTTAGGATTGAAAATGGATTTCAGGCTGGTTAGGGTAGAAATAAGGATGGCATTAGTTAGGAATGGGAACCGGGTGTGAAAATGGATTTCAGATGGCAGGGGGGTGAGAGGATTAGAGTTGGGATGAGTTTGTGGATGGAGATGGAGACGCCGTGGAGGTTGGAGACCTAGGCCCTGCCCTCTGACCTGGCATGAGTCCTTGCCCTCTTCTTGAACACTGGCACACACCATGGTGTCTGTGATGTTTCTGGGGTACGCGTTCTCACACTCCCTGTGATCCATGATGGTGATGTTGGCACACCGCAAGGTATTGGGCAGGCGCACTGTGGAAAGGGCAGTGTGTGGAAAACGAGCCTCCTGGCTCACTTTCCCCACACTGCTGGGCTTTCCCTCTGCACCCAGCACCTGGGACCTTGCTCTGAATCCTGTCCCTGCGCTTGCTTGCTTGCCTGCTTGTTTGCTTACAGCCGACTCCTCTCTCCTTCTGCTTGTCGCAATAGCTATCGAGTAAATTCTTCGTTGCCCTATATACATATCTCTAACCCGGCCCTGGTAGGTGGGTGTGGTTATTCTCATTTTATAGAGAAGAAAACCAAGGTTGAGAGAGGTGAAGCCGCCTGCCCGAGGTCCTGCGACGGCAGGTGTGTGGACCTGGGGCTGCACATCCTAACTGTCTGACTCCAAAGCCCAGTCTTCTGTCTCTACTGCCTCCCCCCAACCCCCACCAGCACCCCAGCCCTTACTCTTCCTTCCCCCTGGTCCCACCATGGACATCCTCTCTTTTATCACTGTGACTCATTTGGTTTCCCATGGCTTTTCACAATCATGACCACCCTACCCCCACCATGTTCCCCCGCAAGGCGCCTACACTGGGGGCTAGACGTGGAGCCCCAGCCGGAAATGGTGCAGCGGGTGCCAGGAGCGACACAGTGTCTGGACAGGGTGAGGGGTCGCACCGCCCAGGTGATGAAGGCTGGGGCTGCCATCTTCACCAGCATGATGTCATTGCGGTGGTCTTTGTTGGGGAGGCTGTTGTTGAAGTCTGGGTGGGGGAAGGACTCAGTGGCGATTCGGATCTGCTCATGGCTGTCGGGACACTGAAGGCTGTGCTCTCCCAGGCGGGCTACATATCGGCTGAGGTGGGAGAGACGGTGGTCAGAGATGGGAGGGTCGGGAAAGGCGGGAGATGGGGAGAGAGACATGGGGTGGGGGCTTGGGGAGACACGAATGCACCTGAGGGGCTGAAGGACCATACATTCACTTGCAACCTCACTCCTGTCTCCCGCTGAAGCCCCCTTCCAAACTGTATCCCCACCCAGAGCCCAGCCTTAGGCCCAACATCGTCCATCCCTCCCCCTCCGTCCCAAGTGGCCCCCCACCATCGATGTTAACCCCACCCCACTCCTGTGCGCATCTTGAGCCTGACTTTCCTCACCCTATGCACATTCTCCCCACCCCTCTCCCCCCTCCACCCATCCCTCCATCTCCAGCCCCCTCCCGGCCCGCCCCAGCCCCCGCACCCACGGCTTGCGGCAGTGGGCGGCTGTTAGCAGCCACTTGGGGGCGATGAGGGTTGCTCCGCAGAGCAGCCGTGTCTTCTGGAACAGAGCCACCTGCCAGGGCATGGAATGAGGACGACACTCGTGCCCCTGGATGATCCTGGTCTCTCCCCCTACATGCCCTGGAGGAAGTGAGAGCAAAAGAGGGGGCTCAGGCATGAGAGGACTCCCAGGAGAGACGGAGGGTGGTGTCTGCGCCCCGGCCTGCTGTCCCGCTGTCATGCACTGTGAGGACCGGCCGGAAGTCCAATGACTGAGATCCTTCCATAGCGGTTGGCCAGTAGCCACTGACTCGAGCTTCTTGAATGTCCTCCAGGCCAGCAGCCCGGTTACCGTGGCCCCTCTCCTGGGACTCTCTCCCTATTCCCGCATCTGAAGGGGTTATACCTGCTAAAGCAAAGGGTCGCTAAGACCTCATTATGGCTCATACATCCACTCAGATGCCTTCTGGGTTATTCTAGATTTGGAGTATTGGCCCTATCTGTGTCCAGACACAGAGGGTAAGGGGGTTTTAGAGGTTGGAGAAGGAGGCCCGTGCCTTTCCCCGTGACCCACCGTACCTGTCACCAGAGCAAGCATGATTAATCGCAGAATCGTCATGGCCTGGAGTGGGGGAGGGTAGGCCCCAGCTTCTTCTGGGAACAAGGAGGTACAAGGGGCCAAATCACTTTGTGGGGAGATGGCCAGCTGATCCATGCCCTCTCCGCTCTCCCTGGCCTGTGCTGACTGTCCCCAGGGAGAAACAACTCAGCTTGAAGAACCCCATCGTTCTCACAGCACCCCAACCTCCAAAACCTGGAGATAAATCTTTGGTATGAAGGGTGTCCTTGTAGAGACCTGATCTCGGCTAGAAACTTCCGGTATCCAAGGAGGATGTGGAATTGGCTAGGAGAGGCTGTGCCTGGAACAAGTGGTGGGTTGGCCCTGTTTTAAGTCAACTGCTGATTCTCTGAGGTTTGTTTTGGAGAATGTTTTTCTTCTTGCCCACCCGAGACCTGGCCAGGCCCCAGCAGCTTGGGGCGGGATGAGAAAGGGAACTGGCACCATTCAGTAACCAGCCAGGGTGATACGAGCCCATCACAGGCTCCCCAGGGTGCAGAGGGAGCTCAGCTTGGATGGTGCCCTGCATCCTGCCCTGCTGAACCCCTGCCCCTTGGAAGGACAGCTGGACAGAGCTGGACAGGGCTGGAAGAGTCAGTGCCCTCAGCTGCCCTGGGCAGCAGGAGTGAAGTGGAGGGCTGGACTCAGTGACAGAAGCTGGGGGTTGGAGGTCACTGAGATTGGGGACAGCCAGTTGGAGAGGCAGAGAGAAACAGAGAGCTCCCACCCAAGCATAGAAGGACAGAGCAGAGGGAGAAAGGGTGCTGAGGCCCAGGACACCTGGTGCTCTCTGTCTGGTCCTGGAGGGGGACCATCCCTTCCCTCCCAGACTCACGGGCTCTGGGGCTGGGGCTCCGGGAGCCCACAATGGTGGTGGCAGCTGCGGCAGGCTGGATCAGAGCACTGAGCGGAGGCACAAGGCAGGCAGGAGGGAGTGGGGTGGCCCAGGATGACAGGGCCTCCCAGCCCTGCCTTATCGCCCTGGAGGCGGGGTGTGGATGGGGGCCCTCCCCTGATGAGCCCTGGGCCTCAGAGACGCTGTTGCCTGCCTGCCTCTGTCTTCTCTCTAAGCCCCTCTCCTCTCAGCTTCTCTCAGTTTCTCCTGTCATTTATCTGTCTACATCCTGCCCTGTCTCTCTGAATCTCTCTCTTCATCTATCACTCACAGCCTCTCTGTAATTCTGCGTGCATGTCATTTTCCTGTGTCTGTGTGACTCTGTGCCTTTCTGTCTGTCTCTCTCTGTTTTTATCTCCCAGGCTCTAGTTTTAGGTCTCCTCTTATGCTTTGTCTTTGTGTCCCTGCCTCCCTACTTTTGTCTGTCTTTCTCTCTCTCTCCTTGTGTCTAAACCCCTGTTTTTCTACCTCATCACCTCTTGTGCCTGCCTCTCCCTCTGCATAGCCCGCGCCCAGGTGGGCCCCTGGCCTCTTTTTGGCCCCTCCCTTCTCCATTCCAAGGAAGGGGGAACTGGGGCGTCACAGAGGTGGGGCTGCTGCCAGGTGAAGGGGCAGGACAGGAGGGTGCGGGAGGCAGGTCGGGGCCTGTGGGAGTCAAGGCCCAAGAATGGGAAACCAGGGCTCCTCTGCCCACCCTGCCCTCTGCTCCTCTCTCCCACCTTCCAGTCCTCTAGCAACACCAGGGCCTTTGGAGGCCAGCCATGGCACTTACTTGTTATATGACCTGGGTCTGACGACTTCCCAAATCTAAGCCGCATCAATTTCCTCATCTGCAAACTCGAGTGACAATTCTGACTTCCCCTAGTTATTGGTTAAATCTCCCTGCCTTGACCTCTTCTCTCCCTTAACCAGATAAAGAACAGGACTGCCGGGTAGGCCTGGGTTCTGACAGCAGCCAGCCCTGGCCCCAAACTTCAGCTCTGCCTCTTCCTACCACGGTGACGTGGGATGAGGTACTCCACCCCAGTGAGGCTCAGTTTCTTCATCTGTGACATGGGGGTGACAGCCTAGCCTTGGGAGGTTGGGATGAGGGCTTCAGGAGGGCCACGGATAGTAGGCACTCAGCAAATGTTTCCACAGCTGTCGTGATCATACCTCAAATTCCCCTTCCATTTATTGCAGAGAAGTTCTCTTTCCACCTCTCGGAGAGGTGGTGCAGACATTTAATTAAATGGTCATGAAGTTTGATTTCACAGTTGTCATTTGGTATATTGCAGCCAATAATTTTTCCCCCCCTTCAGGTCCTTTGGAAAGATTGTAAGTGCTGGGTTTCTGTTGTGTCAGATGGAGAAAAATTGCCCTTCTTTTTATTGTTATAAGTAACTATTTTTAAATTTTTTAAAATTTTTATTCATTTTAGAGAGGAGACACAGAGAGAGAGAGAGAGAGAGAGAGAGAGAGAGAGAGAGAGAGAGAAAGGGGGAGGAGCTGGAAGCATCAACTCCCATATGTGCCTTGACCGGACCAGTGCAGGGTTTTGAACTGGCGACCTCAGTGTTATTTTTAAAAGTAACTTTTCTACTCCACTCCTCTGTGACCCTGAAGAAAAACCCTCATTCTCTCTGATCTCTATTTATACACCTGTGAGTAATAAAATTAATGAACCCTCATTCCATTCTCAACCAAACAGACAGACATTACCCCTTCTCGAGTTATATTTATTCCGAATAGTCACACACTCCCTCCTCCCTGAACCATGTGTCTTAGAAGGGCTGGCTGGAGTTGGAGTTCTGAAGAGAAGATCCCCAAACCAAGAAGAGTGAGAGCTGGAGTTGACGATGGAGGAGGTATTGTAGCTCTGAGGGTCAAAGTGGCCCCCAAGCTGAGAGGTGGAGGTAGAAGGAGCAGGTCAGTTGTTCTTTATGACCCTCCGGATCCAGCTCACATATTTGCAAATTTTGGTGTAGACTCCTGGGATGCCACTTTGCCCACAAGGTCCCACGGATCCCCAGGACACCAGTCCCTGAAGGACTCCTCGGCACACCAAGGGGCCACCAGAGTCACCCTAGAAGGAAAAGGAGAAATGAACATGCCCTAAAGATGGGAAAAGTTCTTTTCCAATTTTTCTCTCCCAGCCCATTTCTGGACCTTAAGGACAGTGGCTTTAAGCCTGGTCATCAGAGAAAGAGCACAGCCAGGTTCTGGAAGGAAAGGATCAATGATGGAACAATAGAGAAGAACACACTGTTCCTAGAGGCCAAACCCAGGGAAAGAGTGCAGGTGTGCACAAAGAGTAGAATTTCCTTAAAGACAATGACTGGGGCTCTGACCAATGAAGGCAGAGAGCACCATCACCAATGACCAATCCCAGGGAGGGGAGGGCGGAACTCTGTAAAGAGTAGAGAGTTCCCTCAAGGACAGTGGCTGAATCCCTGACCAATGAGGGAAGAGAGCATGGGCACCAATAACCAATTCCAGCAAAGGAGGGCAGTACTTCATGAGAATTCTGATGGCTGGGGACTTGCTAGCCTGTCGGTGGAGGCAGGCCTCCTCTCTGGAGGACCCAAGAGGACGAGGTAACAATTTTGAGGATTAGAGAACTCTCCAACCCTCTTTCCTGCCTGCATGCTGGAAACTCTCACCTGGGGCTGCATCAGCTGGAGGATGGTATGAGAAGGACTCAGGCCAGGAGCTCCACTTACAGGCTGTTTTTTTTTTGTATGCCCTCCCCATTTCCCTCTCCTCTCTCCACCCACCCTCCCTCTCTCTGACTTCCATTCCCTGGCTCTTCTTGTTCTGTCTCCCTCCCTTACTCTGTGCCTCCCGTTCTTTCTGACCTCATCTTTCTCCTCTACCTTCCTTTCCCTGACTCACCCTCCTCTTCATTCCCCTCCCCCTCCCCTCTCTGTCCTCCACTTCCTGTCCCAGGTGAGGACACATTGCCTGCACCCACTCACCTGGCAGGCATCCTTTCCTGGGAGGCCGCCCGCACACACCATATTGTCCGTGATTCTCCCAGGGAACACGGCTTGGCAGGCAGCACTGGAGACAATGGAGATGTTGAGGCACTGGAGAAGGTCTGGGAATGGATCTGGGGGTGGAAGATGGATGTTGCAGGTTCCTCCCCATGGCTCCCCACTTTGGGGCCCCATCCCTCCTCTCAGGGAAGCTCAATCCAAGTCTGAGCTTCATCCCCTCTGTGTGACCCCCACTATAATCTTCAAACCTCCAAGTTTTAGATTTGGGATTTGCTTTCACAGTGACACTTGATCCCAGTCCATTGGTCCAGTCCCATGACCTTTAACCTCTGACTTGGAGTGCCATAACTCAAGACCCTTCTTGTCCCTCCAACCTCAGATCCAGTGAATCCACCCCTGAACCCTCCTTCAGTCTCAACTCTGACTTTCAACCTTCCATTTTATCATTGCCACTTGACCTCGTATCTTCTCTCCTGACGTCACCTCAAGCTCCAACCCCAGTTCTACATTCTCTAAACCATAGCTCCATACTTCTTTTTAAAAACATTTTTAAAAAGATTTTATTTATTGAATTTTGGAGAGAGGAGAGAAAGATAAAGGAAAGGGGAGGAGCAGGAAGCATCAATTCACAGTAGTCGCTTCTCTGTATATGCTCTGACGGGGTGAACCCAGAGTTTTGAACCAGCGACCTCAGCATTCCAGGACAATGTTTTATCCACTGTGCCATCACAGGTCAGACTCCTTTGGTCCATACTTTAAAGTGACCTCTGGTCTTAGTTTATTTGAACCCTGATTCCATGGCTGCACACCCCATACTCTATGGCTTCCAATCTCAGACCAATGATTCCTAATTTTAGTTTTGAGATTGTGGTCAGCTTTTGCAACATGTGGACCCCATGACCTCAACTCTTCAATGACCTCTTCGTGGACCAACAGAGTCCATGACCCATGGCCCCATGATCTTATTTATATATGCCTTTTGCTCCAGTCTGATGACCCCTGACAGCTCTCTGACTTCTAACCACATTGCTGGTCCATGACTTCTGACTCCATACTCAATTCCTAACCACATCGACTACCCAGACCTGACCCACTGTGACCGCAAACTATAATCCTGATGTTTGATCCTTTACCCATCCTTTCTCTGAGATGGCATGACTCCTGACCTCTCGCTGTATAACCAGACATTTGCCCATCCTGACCCCGATCCCAGGGCTCCCTTACTCCATGGGCGGTTGGTGGTGCCCCAGCCCGAGATGTGGCACTCAGTGCCAGCCTCTGCACAGGCAGTGGGCAGGGCCAGGGGCTGGACACTGCGGGTCAAGCGGACGGGAGTGCCCAGTCTTAGGAGCCGCAGATCGTGGTCATGGTTCCCTGCGCCTCCCTGGTAGTTGGGGTGGGTCACGGAGAAGCCACTGCGCCGGATCTGTTCCGTCCAGTCCAGACGGCTTAGGCTATGTTCTCCGAGGCGTACCCAGTACCTGCTGGAGATTACGTTGGCTCAGCGGGTGGGCTTCTTCTCCCCCACCCCAGGCTCCCAGGCCCTCCTGCCTCTTTCTCATGTCTGTCATCTTGGTCCCTCATCCATTTTTTTTCCTTCTCTGTCTAAGGTGCTCTCTCAGTCTCTCGGTCTCTATCTCTTTCACCCCAGGTCTCCCCACGCCACTACATTTTGTGTCCCCTTCTGATCCTCTTAGCTGGTGAGGCCCACAGGGGTAGGAACGTCTGTCAGTCTGTTCACTGCTCTGTCCCCATCCCCTAAGAGACTGCCTGGGTTGTCCCTGCTGCCAACTAAGTGAGTGCTCTCTGTCTTTCTTGTGTCTCTCCCTGTCCCCAAATCTCTCCATCTCTTTGAAATTTTCTTTGCACATAAAATCCAGAGTGCCAGACCCAGAAAGCCCAATCCCATCATTTTACAGGTGGGACCACTGAAGTTGCACAGAGTTTGGTGACAGATGACATAGAGGGAGGGACTGGGACTGGAAGGAATGGGAGGAGGTGGGTAGGCAGGTCCTAGGACCCTTCCCTGCTCTCCGCCCCTCTGTACCTTAGCCAGTTCTGCCCCATGCCCGTTGCTGAAAAAGTCCTACTCCTTGTCTAACCTCAGACTCTCTCATGGTAGGACCATTTCCTTTCTTCTTGACCCTCCCATGAACCCCTACCCCCAGCGCTCTCTTCCCTGTCACCCTCCTTTGCCCACTCCAGGAAGGGACCCAGACAAAGGGCTTACCTGCCACTGCAGTGAGCAGCTGTGAGGACCCACCTGCGGTCAATGAGGACACCCCCACAGCGCAGGTTGGCACCTTCAAACAGCCCCACCTGCCAGGGCTGCGAGTGAGGGACACACTCTGTGCCGTTGTAAATCTTCTCTGTTCTCTCTGTGAGCGTGTGGCTGAGCCCTGCGGACAAGGGTATGAACCAGAGAGACAAGGTCAGAGCCCCAGAGATGGGAAGAGAGATACAGAGATGGAGAGACAAAGGAAGACAGAGGCCCCCGAGAGAGAGCCAGACACGGGGAGACATGTAGTGATGCCTAGAAAGAGACACAATGTGACACACCCAAGAGAGACAGGGAAGAAGAGAAAGAGGAAAACAGAAAGAGAGAGAGAGAGGGAAAGATGCTTAAAGATAGAGGAAAAATGCAGAGTCAGAGAAAAAGAGGACAGAGATGTGACAAGAAGAGGCAGAGGGGAGATGGAGCAAAAGACAAAGGGAACTGTGAGAGGACCCTGGGAGGCACAGTCAGCTCCCATCCCCACCTCATGGCCAGGCTGGGCCAGACCCGACATGGGCCAGATCCCATGGCTAGCACCCCATGGGAGAGGGACAGGGTCTCCTCCACAGGGAACTCACCAGTAACACACAGGAGCAAAAAGATGTTGGACCCCATGGCAGGCCACCTCCAGGTCCTGGGGAAAAGGCGGAGGTTTCTCTGAGACGGCCTTTTCCTTGTCACCCTGCCCCTCCCTCCCTCATCCTTCCCATATCAGCTTTGGGAGGAGGGTTTGCCCCCCTCCCCTCTTTCCCCAGTCTCCTGCTCTTACCCCCTCACCTGGGACTGCCTGCCCCCTTCTCACCTTGGCTCTCTGCCTGCTGGGTCCTCCATGTGGCTTGCTGCCCTTCTAGCTTGTCTGTCTCTGTTATCTGTCTGTCCACCTACCTGCCTATCTTGTCATCAGCTGGATGGTCACTGCTCCTACTATTCACCTGGCTTGTCAGCCAGCTGTCATACTTCTCCTGCTGTCCCCCTCCTTCAGTCTGTCTGTCCCAGGCGGCAGCTGACACAGCTTTTAACTCTCTTTGTTCCAGCCCATTCAGTTTCCTGGTTGAGGGAAGGGGACAAGGAAAACATGGGGTGGGGCACCCTCTAATCCCCAGCAAACTCTTCCTGACTCTAATGACGCTTAATGCTTAATCAAGCTTCACAGGTAGATGGCGGAAGGGGAGCAGGGAAGGAGCCCAGGAAGGCTCTAGGGGAGAAGACCCGGTTTCTGATCCCACGTCTCCCTTCCTCTTCAAGCCTGCCATCAGCTTCTCCCCCCCAACCGTGCTGATGACTCAAGGTGATCTGGGGGCTGGGTTCTAATCCCAATCCCAGTGACAAATGCTCAGGGAGGGTGGGGTGGATGGACACCTGGGTCCCTCCCCATGCAGCGCAGGAAAGGGGCAAGAGGATGGGAGAGAGAGGCAGGAAAACCTAAGGTAGACAGAGCCTGGGAAAGAGATGAGGAGAAGAAAGAGATTTCACAAGAGGTGTCCGGAAGAGACAGAAGAGGTTTTCAAACTGGGCTCCGTGGAAGTTTGATTCTAACTAAAATGTTTGATACTATTTCTTTTATTGCTTGTTAGAAGGAGGAGAAGGGGAGGGGGAGAGAGAGAGAAACATTGATTTGTGTTTCACTTATTTATATGCATTCATTGGTTGATTTCCGTATGTGCCCTGACCAAGGATCAAACCCAGAACGTTGGCATATTGGGACGGTGCTTGACCCAATTGAGCTAGCCAGCCAAGGCCCTAGCTGAATTACTTTTTTATGGTTTCTTTTTTTCTTTGGTTTTCTTTATTTATTTTCCCTCTCTTCCCTCCCTCCCTCCCTTCCCTCTCTCCCTCCCTCCCTTCCCTCTCTCCCTCCCTCCCTTCCCTTTCTCCCTCCCTCCCTCCCTTCCTTTTTCTTTCTTGGTAACTAATTGAAGTTTTTAGATGCACAGTCAACTCTGCTCCCTGCTTCAAAGGTTTTTTATATGTATAGCGTCAATTTATTGAATTCTATTAAAGCTATTTCTTTCTTTTACCTGAAGGCTTCCACTGAGAAAGAAAGGGAGGAGAGTGAAGAGAAAGAGAGAGAGAGAGAGAGAGAGAGAGAGAGAGAGAGAAATAGGAGAGGGCTCCCCCCTCTACTATATTCTTTGATCTTGGGTCTCTTTTCCTCTCTGAATTCAGAATCACAAAACTTCAGTTTTTTTTCAAAAGAAGAAAAAAGTTCAACATTTGATTTGTTCTGAAACACCACCTAACTCAGCCTTTCCCTTTCTGTGGATTTTTTGGGAGATCTGGATTATTGGGATGCAATTTGCACACAATAAAATTCACCCATTAGCTTCAGTCAGAAGCTGCCTATCTGGGAGCCTGGGCCCAGTGTTGCTGTATCCTCTGACTTTTCAAGAAAAGCTGGAAATTCAGATTCATGTTGGAACATTTCCCAGCTTTAAATATTAGCCAATTCCTGTCCCCCCACCCACCCTGAAAAAACAAGTATGACTCCACTCCAACACAGATCTCTCTTTATTCCCTTCCCTCTCCCCGCTTCCCTCTCTCTCCTTCTCTCTGCCTTTACCTTTTTTTTTAAGTAAAATTCACAAAACATTAAATTGGGTATTTGAACTACTTTAAAAATTTATTTATTTATTTGATTTGTTGATTTTAGAGAGGAAGAGAGAGGAAGAGAAAGAAACATAAAATTATTTTCCTATTTATTTATGCATCATTTGATTCTTGGATGTGCCCTGACCAGGGATCAAACCTGCAACCTTGATGTATCGGGACAGTCCTCTAACCGACTGAGCTACCCAGCTAGGGCTTGAACCATTTTAAAATCTACTATTCAGTGAATTTGGCTACACTCACCATGTTGTGCAACCATCACCACATCTAATTCAGGAATGTTTCATCACCCCCAAGAGACCCCATACCCATTAAGCTGATGTCCATCTACCTGGGTAAATAAAATGTGGGCCATCCACACAATAGAATATCTGTCATCCATAAAAAAGAATGAAGCACTGAGATGTGCTACAATATGGATGAACCTTGAAACCATGAGGCTGGGCAAAAAAGCAAAACAAAACACACACACACAAAAGAAACAAAAGAGAAAGACACAAGAGGTCACATGTTATAGTATTCCATTTATATGAAATGTGCAGAATAGGCAAATCCATGGAGACAGATTAGTGGTTGCCAGGGCCAGAGGGGAATGGGGGCCAAGGAGTGACTGCTCAGTGGTTCTCTTTGACACATAGACCCACAAGCTGTGGCTTCTGGCTAAATAAAGCCCATCCCATCTTTTTTATTGCTGGAAGCTCAGAGATCAGGGATTGGCTTGCAGCTCTGAGCACCTTTGCCAGGTCCCCGCAGAAAGCCCCCATACCTCCTGCTTTACTCATAAACACAATATGAAGATCATTGCCCAGAGAGAACTCAACCACCCCAACACCTGGCTGTAGATGTGGAAACTGAGGCACCATGAGATGAAGTCACCCACATAGCTGGTAAGTGGCAGAACCAGAGTTGAACCCACGCAAGTTGTCTCCAGGGGCTCTAGTGTTAATCATTGTCCAAACATATGAATGAACAAATGATGACTGACTGAATGAGTAAACGTGTGAAGAGAGGAACATATGACCTTTCCCACAGACTTTAAAGAAAGAGGATAGTTTGGGGAATCATGCAGACTGTGTTGAATGCTCAGTTCATCCCATGACTCACTAGGGGCCACTGAGCTACTTGCTTGTCCTGATCTCAGTTGGCACATGACTTCCTCTTGGGGTCATCAACATGGTAACATAGACAAGTGGGTTTATCAGGTAAGTAAACTATAGACACTATCAAAGTTACCCTTATCAATTTACCTTTTATTTTTTTTGCATTTTATTTTTTTAATTACAATTAAGTATCCATTCAGTAGATTACTGAATAAATAAGATATAGGCCCTAACTCAGCCAGCTAAGTTGGTTAGAACATCGTCCCAATGTGCCAAGGTTGTGGGTTTGACCCCTGGTCAGGGCACATATGAGAGTCAACCAATGAATGCATAAATAAGTGAAACAACAAATTGATGTTTCTCTCTCTCTCCTCCTCCTCCTCCTTCTCCTCTCCTTTCTCTCTTTTTTTAAATAAAAATAAGAAAAATGAAGATGTGGTACATATAAACAATGGAATACTACTTGGCCATGAAAAAGAAAGGAATCTTACCATTTGTGACAACATGGATGAATCTAGAGGTTATTATGCTAAGTGAAATAAAGTCAGACAAGGAAAGTCAAAGTCTTTATTAAAAATGTGGGAAGTTAACATAGATGACAATCTTTCTTTCTTCTGATATGAAGAAATATCAGCTACAACTTGGTGCTATGATTTCTTTCTTTTCCGTCCACCTTTCCACCTCTCTTGTTTGTTTCCTCCGCTGATTCACTCATTCATTCACTTAGTCAGTCACTCCAAAAACACTCGGACATGCCTGTGTGGCTGATGCTTTGTTGGGTGATGCTGGGACCACAGAGTGACCAGAAGTAGCCCCACAACCCTACCGTCCTCCCCAGCAAAACTTCTCCACGGAGATCTACGCACTGCTTGCACCCTGCAGACACGCTTTGTCTGCATTTCCACAAACTTCCATGTTGAGCAACCCAGTGGTCACATGCCTGCCTTTTTCTTACTCAACCCTTCTGCAGCATTCCACATGCTGGCCGCTCCTCTCCTGGCTCCCGGACGCCACGCATTTCTGGTTTTCCTCCTACTTTGTTGGCTCTCCTTCCCGGCCTCCTGCATGAATAGACCTTTTTTTCCTTCCCTAGTGTCTGTACAAACAAGGGTGTTCCCGGGACTCCATCCTAAACCACCTTGTATGCACTGACTGCATGCACCTGACAGTTCCACCTGTCACCTGTCATTGGGGTAGGTTGGTTCTCAGGCCTCTCCCCAGCTTCAGGCTTGTGCTTCCAACAGCTTCCTGGAATAACCTGAACCGAGATCACCTTATGTCCCTATTGACATGTTTTCAGACCTCACTCCATCTCTGCGGTGGTCCATCCACCCAGTCCCTTGGTTTAGACCCTCAGAAGTCTAATTCTATCAAGGGCTTACGTTCCTTTATTTCTTTTGAACTACCCGCTCCCTGTCTCTGAGATCTGTCTCCTGAGCTTCTGGGGTCCGAATCTGTCTTCTTCCCAAAAGCCTGATCTTGACTGGTTTGCTTAGTCGGTTACGAGTGTCCTCCTGAAACAACAAGGTTGCTGGCTCAATCTCCGGTCAGGGCAAACACAGGAGGCAACCAATGAGTGCATGACAGAGTGGAACAGCAAATTGATGTTTCCTTTTCCCCTCCCCCTCTCTACTTCTCTCTTTCTCTATCAGTGAATAAAAAATATTGAGCCCTGGCCAGACAGCTCAGTTGGTTGGAGCGTTGTCTTGAAGCATGGAGGTTGCTTGTTCGATTTCCCGGTTAGGGCACATACAAGAGCAGCTTGATGTTCCTGTCTCTCTCTCCCTGCCTCTCTCTAAAAAAATAATAATAAATTATGAGGAAATATAAATTATAAAAAAATATAAGATTATGTGTTCAATTCCTGGTCAGGGCACATACAAGAATCAACCAATAAATGCATAAATAAGTGGAACAATTTGATGTTTCTCTCTCTCTCTCTCTCTCTCTCTCTCTCTCTCTCTCTATTTCTCTCTGTCCCCCTTCCTCTCTCTCTAAAATCAATCAATTAAAAAAACTCCAAAAATCCTGACCTGGATCTTTTGCCTTCTCAATCCTCCCACAACCTGTCTGCCTCTCCTATCATTGAACTTGTTAAAATCAAAGCTTGAAGTTAAAGCCCATTGTACCTGGTGATATTATAATTTACAATAAGAAATGTATGTTTGGCTGGATAGCTTGGTTGGTTGGAGCTTCATCCCAAGGCTCAGAGGTTGCTGGTTTGATCCCTAGTCAGGCACATCCAGGAATGAATCGATCAATGTTTTTCTCTCAAATCAATAAATAAAACTAAAAAAAAAGAAGTAGAAATATATGTTTAGTTTTCATCCTCAATTCTGGCACAGAATCTTTAATACCTTTAGCATTTCCTAAGTGGAAAGAGCACAAAGGTATCTTTTGTTAGGCTAATGAGATGACTTTTTCTTTTTTAAAGATTTTATTTATTGATTTTAGAGAGAAAGGGGGGGGAGAGAGAGAGGGGAGAAGAATGAGAAGCATCAACTCATAGTTGCTGCTTCTATGTGCCTTGCTGAGGTAAGCCCAGTGTTCTGAAACAGGGGACCTCAGAGTTGCACGTAGACACTCTATCCACTGCGCCACCACACCACAGGTCAGGCCTTTTTTTTTTTTTTTACTGGTGGGGGTGTAGAAATTTCAAGCCCCTTCCCACGTACCTTTCCCTCTGCATCTCTTCCATCTGGCTCCTCCAGCAATATTTTTTATATATATAAAAAAATATATATATATATTTTTATAATAAACCAGCAATCTGGTAAGTAAAATGTTCCTCTGAGTTCTATGAGCAGCTCTAGCTAAAAGAAATCTTTTAAAATTTATTGATTTTAGCTAGAGAGGAAGGGAGAGAGAAAGAGAGAGAGAGACAGAAACATTGATCTTTTTCTGTATGTGGCCCTGGTCGAGGATACAACTGGCCACCTTGATTTTTTAGAACGATGCTCTAACCAACCAAGCTATCTGATTAGGCCTGCTCTAGCAAATTAATTGAAACCAAAGAGGGAGTCATTGGAACCTTAGATCTATAGCTGGTGTTCAGAAGTACAGGTGACAACCTGGACTTTTGATTGGCATCTGAAGATGAGCAGGAGGTGGGGCGGTGGTGGGGGATGGGGTGGGGGAAGAAGGGGCAGTCTTGTAGGACTGAGCCTGTAATCCATGGGCTCTAACTATCTCAGGGTAGACAGTGTCAGAGTTGAGTTTCTATTGTAGGACACTAGCTGGTGTCTGAGAATTGCTTGGTAAAGTGGAGGAAACCTAAACCCCACACTGGAATTGGATGCAGAACTCAATAACTGCTATTAGCTTGGGAAAGTCCCCCCTAGTTCCTTCTATACAAGGCTCACAGTTGGGGCAGTGTCCGAGCTTGGCCTGGACCCTCCAGACTACAAGAGAGAAGCCCCTGAGAATGTTCTTGGGGAGGAAGTACAAGAATGTGTCCCTAGACTGACCAGGTGGTGGCACAGTGGATAGAGCGTCGGACTGGGATGCGGAAGACCCAGGTTCAAGACCCCGGGCTCGCCAGCTTGAGCACGAGCCCATCTATCTGCCTTGAGCAAAAGCTCGCCAGCTTGGACCCAAGGTCGCTGGCTCCAGCAAGGGGTGGCTCGGTCTGCTGAAGGCCCGCGGTCAAGGCACATGTGAGAGGGCAGTAAATGTACAACTATGGTGTCGCGACGGCAATGAAAAACTAATGATTGATGCTTCTCACCTTTCCGTTCCTGTCTGTCTGTCCCTATCTGTCCCTCCCTCTGACTCTCTCTCTGTCCCTGGAAAAATAAATAAATAATTAGAACTAAAAAAAAAAAAGAATGTGTCCCCATCAGCTGGGATGGGATCAACCCACTGGTGAATGTTCCTTAGTCTAGTGGACACATCTGTAAACCCAATAGGAGCTTTGGGTGAATGGAAAGGGCTTTATATGCTGACCAGTGTCTGCAAGCATTGTCATCCCTTTGACACCCCTCTCTCCTTGCGCCCCGCCCCCAGCTTTCCAAATTCCTCTCTTCCCTAGGTCCCCCACTGTTGTGCAAATTTCCCAGGGCAAAAACAGGAAAAGATCTCTTTGCTTTTAGGGGAGGAGGAAAGGCTGAGAAGCCTCAAAGCCTGGCCACCTGGCTGGCCTTCCTGATTTAAGGTGTGGGCAGTCACAATCTCCATCTCAGGTATGTCATTATTTTCTGTTCCACAGGAAGGATTTGGGCGGCCGCCTCTCCCTCTCGCAAATCCTCAGCTGTCGCCCAAGGCAGCCTGCTCTAGTCCTGGCAGCCTGGGAGACATAGTATCATAACAATTATGTCAATGCGAGCAACAATACTAATGACAGCTGCCACTTACTAAGCACGCACTTAGTACTCTGTGTTCTTCTGAGAGCTTTCTTTTATATATATATTAAAGCTGGGGACAGTGAAACAAGGAAGGGTCTAGGATAGAAGAAGCAACAGGGGAGTCAGGGAAAAGGGGACCTTGCAGACAGGTTTAGGGGGGCAGTCCCATAGCTGCCGCTGCCCACTGCTCCCCTCGTTGCAAGAGGACCCTTAGACTTTAAGAGATGCACGCCTGTTAGGGAAGAAGAGGGGGAGGGACAGTGCCTGGAGCGCTTTTCACATATTAACACTTTTATTTTTTATTTATTTATTTTTTTACAGAGACAGAGAGAGGGATAGAGACAGACAGACAGGAACAGAGATGAGAAGCATCAATCATCAGTTTTTTTTGCAACACCTTAGTTGTTCATTGACTGCTTTCTCATATGTGCCTTGACCGTGGGGCTACAGCAGACCAAGCAACCCCTTGCCCAAGCCAGAGACCTTGGGTTCAAGCTGGTGAGTGAGCCTTGCTCAAACCGAAAGAGCCCGCGCTCAAGCTGGCGACCTCCAGGTCTCAAATCTGGGTCCTCCACATCCCAGTCCGACGCTCTATCCACTGCGCCACCTCCTGGTCAAGCCATATTAACACTATTAATCTCCCCAAGAGCCCACTGAAACCCGTGATATCTTTAAAAAAATGTTTATTTATACAGCTATTAATCTTCAAATGGAGAGAGCTCAATTAGTGATTTGTATAAGAGCTCTCTTTTTAAAAATTGTATTTCTTGCCTAACCAGGTGGTGGCGCAGTGGATAGAGCGTCGGACTGGGATGCGGAAGACCCAGGTTTGAGACCTCGAGGTCGCCAGCTTGAGTGCGGGCTCATTTGGTTTGAGCAAAAAGCTCACCAGCTTGAACCCAAGGTCGCTGGCTCCAGCAAGGGGTGGCTCGGCCTGCTGAAGGCCCACGGTCAAGGCGCATGTGAGAAAGCAATCAATGAACCACTAAGGTGTCGTAATGGCAATGAAAAACTAATGATTGATGTTTCTCACCTCTCTCTGTTCCTGTCTGTCCCTATCTATCCCTCTCTCTGTCCCTGTAAAAAAAAAAAAAATGTATTTCTTGTCTGATCTGTGGTGATGCAATGGATAAAGCGTCGACCTGGAAGGTCGATGGTTCAAAACCCTGGGCTTTCCTGGTCAAGGCACATAGGGGAGTTGATGCTCCCTGTTCGAGTTCTTCCTCTCTCTCTCTCCTCTCTAATAAAAATAAATAAATAAAAAATCTAAAAAAAGAAATTAAAAAATTGTATTTTTTGATTTTAGAGTGAGATGGAGAAACCTAGAGTTGTTCTACTTAATGCACTAATGGGTTGATTCTTGTCTGTGCCCCGACCGGGTTTGAATCTGCTGTGTCATTGTATTGGGACAATTCTCTAACCAATTGAGTTATCTGGCCAGGACACAGTCGATTTCTCTATTCATCTTCTTTATTATGTGTCACCTCATCAAAACAAAGAAAAAGTAAGCTCTACATGGGCAGAAATTTCTGTTTGTTTAATTCACTGCTTATCATCAGTGTCTACTAAGGTGCCTAAACATTTGAATAAACAAAATCGTACTTACTAACACTTAGGAGAGTGCTTGCACACCTTAGTACTAAATAAATGTTTGCTGAGCAAGATAAATACATATAATACCTTTTGGACATTCAGCAAAGGGGGTGTTATTGACACCCAAAGGTAGTATTTTATAGGGAGCCATGCAAATAACAGTGGCAAGCCCTCAACATTTATCCTCATAACAAAACTATGAGGAGAAATTATGAGCTCCATTTTACAGATGAGAAAAGACAGGCAGTGAGCTTTGTCTTATTCAAAGCAGGGACTCCAGTGGCTTGAGCGTTTGATTATTGTATTCTAGGGTCATGGGCAAAGATGTAACAATAGTAAAAGGTATTGAACAAGGGTGTCCGTGGAAGAGACAGCTGGACAGAATATTTGGTGGACAGTAGGGTCCAGGCATGGAGGCCCCCTTGGAATACTGAACCCCATCACTCTAGATTCCAGAGTACTAATCAATTTAAGTGAGCATGGGAATTCAGAGACAGGAACTATTGCCAGAGGCCAAAATTTGACAGAATGTGGTATGTAGTTAGGGATGGGACATTTGGAAGGTTCAGATCTATGTGAAAATGAACCATTATGAGGACCCACTCAGAAGGGCATACATGTTGTCAGGGCAGAAGGTTGTGGGAACAAGAGGATATTTTCAGAATGAAATGTCATGGGAGTCTAGAACCTCCTTGAGTACAAAAAAGGATCTAGAACATTGGCAATAAATAGATATCCGAAGTGGTATAGAATGTTTTCAAGGCCACGGGACATAGAATGTCATTGGGATGGGCTGAAGGTATTTAAGTGTTCCACAGATAAAAACATAGATGGTGATCTGGGTTTATGTTGAAACAGCTGGGAGACCAGGCATGTGTCTGGGTTGAGACATTCAAGGGACCACGATGTTTCCAGTGATGCTGGGGGTGACTGAGTGCTTTTGAAACACGGAATGTCTGCTGGGATGGGACGTTTTGAGAACAGGGATCGCTGGTTCCAGTGGAACACTCTGGGAGGGGCAGAGAAGGGCTTGGGGAATTGGATGAGGCCATGGGTAAGTCAACCCGACTTTTATTGCGGGCCCTTGGTCCGTTTCCGCTCCTGAGTGTTCTGTTTTCGGATAGTTTCTTGGATCCATGAAACATATTGAGAGACTCGGGTGTAGACGCCAGGCCGGTTGGGCTGCCCGCAGGGGAAGTCTCCCCAGGAGATGATGCCATAGAGTGTTCCATTACAGACCAGGGGGCCTCCAGAGTCACCCTGAGTGGGAGAGACGGAAAGGTGGGGGGCTCGTTAGAACCAAACAAAGGCTGAGGTGCTGCTCTGTGCTGAGAGAGGGAAAGATGGAGCTAGATAGACACGGAGGCAGAGACAGAGGAATATGGGGAGACAGTGGGAGACAAGGCAAAAACACAGAGGGACAGAGAATGTGAGACAGAAATAGGAAGACAGAGACAGACAGGGAGAGACTTCTGTGTCTCTCCATTTCTCTGTCCCTCTGTTTTATTAAAGTGGTAGCAGCTTACCTCACACACGTGTTCTTGTTCCCTTGGCAACCAAATCCCACCTTGTGCCCCTGCCCCCCTGCATTATGGTTTCTCCCTGCCATCTCACTATATATATATATTTTTTTTTTTGCAGAAAAGACAAAGACAGAGACAGAGAAGCAAGGGAGAGAGTTGAGAAGCATCAATTCTTTGTTTGCGACACCTTAGTTGTTCATTGATTGCTTTCTCATATGTGTCTTGACTGGGGGCTACAGCAGAGCAAGTGACCCCTTGCTCAAGCCAGGGACCTTGGGCTCAACCTGATGCGCCTTGCTCAAACCAGATGAGCCTGTTCTCAAGCTGGCAACCTTGGGGATTCAAATCTGGGTCTTCTGCATCCCAGGCTGATGCTCTATCCACTGTGTACCGCCTGGTCAGGCCCTGCCATCTTACTGTTGAGTTCCAGTGGTCGGCAAACTGCGGCTCACAAGCCACATGCAGCTCTTTGGCCCCTTGAGTGTAGCTATTCCACAAAATACCACATGTGGGCACTACCTCGATAAGGAATGTACCTACCTATATAGTTTAAGTTTAAAAAAATTTTGGCTCTCAAAAGAAATTTCAATTGTTGTACTGTTGATATTTGGCTTTGTTGACTAGTGAGTTTGCCGACCACTGGATCTGGGCAGGGTTGGTGCCCATGTCTGCTGCTTCTCCCCCTGGACCCACATTAACCTTATTATGTAGTAATGGTAACACATTATCATTACTGATAAAACACTCAGCATGGATTCATTATCATATCCTTTCCCACTGAACCAAACCTCAAGCTAAGAAACCTCCTTCATGCGCCCCCTTCCGGGAGCACGCAGGTGTCTTTCCCTCCTTTTCCTTCTCCTCTGTTAGACACAGGCTGTCATTGTACCTTAGTTTGGAAACAGCCTCCTGTTTGGTGAAAGACTCCTCCCCCACCTTCAATTTGTGCACTTGTCCCTGTACCTCCCAGCCCACACGGTTAGTCATGTGACCCAGACATGGCCCATTAGAGAATCCCACAGCTCTGGCCACAATGATGGCTCCAGGACAAAAGACTTAAACTCAGCCTAGTGAGAGTCATGGTCAAGATGTTGATGTGAGTCTTTAACACATTATGTGTGGACCTGCATCCTTACTGCCTGAGCTGGCACCTCTGGACTTTTCAGTTACAAAAGCCAATGTTCTGCTTAAGACTGACTAGTTCCATCAAAGCTAGAAGCAAATCCTTTCCCTTTAAGCCTCTGTCTCCACCTCCATGCTAGCTTCCCATTCTGGCCCGCGGCGGCCCCTAGCCCTGCCCCATGTGGCCTCACCTCGCAGGAGTCCTTGCCGCCTTCCTGTGAGCCGGCGCACAGCATGTTGGGCGAGATTCTCTTCGGGTAGGCTCGGCGACACTCTTCATCTGAGCGTAGCTGGATGTTGGCACACTGTAAGGTTTGTGGGTAGCTCACTGGGGAGGAGAGAGAGGAAGGTCTAAGGATATCTGTCTTGGACAGGCCATGAAGTAGAAGCTAAATAGGAGTTGGCAGAAAACAGAGACAGGGCTGCCCTGGCCAGATAGCTCAGTTGGTTTGAGCATTGTCCCAATATGTAAAGGTTGCTGGTTCGATGCTCGGTCAGGGCACATACAGAAATAGATCGATGTCTCTCTCTCTCCCTCTCCCTCTCCCTCCCTCCCTTCCTCTTTCTCTGAAATCAATAAATAAAAAATATTAAAAGAAAAAAAGAAAGCAGATGGGGAGAGGGAGATGATGGAGGTATTGGATATGGGCTTTGGGAAAGTGATGGAAGTAACCAATACCTGGAGAGAAATGGAGGAGAGAGGACACAGGACACAAAAGGGGAGGGAGAAATGAAGAGGGACCGGACAGGGAACTGAGTGTGAAGAGACACAAATGAGCCTTGTCGGGAGAGCTCTGCTGGTCAGAGCGCCCTCCTGCTGCGCCAAGGTAGTGGATTGGATCCCCGACCAGGGCACTTGCAACAAGCAACCAATGAGTGCATAAAAAAATGTAATAAATAGATGTTTCTCTCTTTCTCAAATCAATAAATAAAAAATTAAAGAGAAAAAGAACAGACAGCCTGACCAGGGGGTGGCGCAGTGGATAGAGCATTGGACTGGGGTGCAGAAGACCCAGGTTCGAGACCCTGAGCTTGCCAGCCTGAGCACGGGCCCATCTGGCTTGAGCAAAAAGCTCGACAGCTTGGACCCAAGGTCGCTGACTCCAGCAAGGGGTTGCTCGGTCTGCTGAAGGCCCGCGGTCAAGGCACATGTGAGAAAGCAATCAATGAACAACTAAGGTGTTGCGACGGCAACGAAAAACTAATGATTGATGCTTCTCACCTCTCTCTGTTTCTGCCTGTCTGTCCCTATCTATCCCTCTCTATGACTCTCTCTTTCTGTAAAAAAAAAAAAAGAACAGACAGAGGGAGTTCGGAGAAATAGGATGTCAGAGATGGCGAGAGAGAATTATAGATACAGACAACACAGGAGGGGCAGAGAGGACTGCAGGGGACTGGAGACAGCTGGGCAGAAAGACACAGAATGCAGCGGGCGCATCTGGGCTGGCAGAGGGGACTCACTGGCCTCTGTGGCCCTAGGTCGCCTTTATCTCCTACACTGAGGATGTAGTTGTTCATATTTTATTATGTTTAGTAACTATACACCTATCACAATACCGTGCAATATATAAATTATAGCTATGTAAGCTGATTCAAACAAATGTATGCACATACAAATATATTTAAATAAATACACCAATATCTACTAATGTAGAAAATAAATCTAAATTTCATAATTTGCATATTTATATAGATGTATAATGCCTCTTTTTAAAATATGCACACAATATGTAGAATATACTGTAACAGTTATGAATTTATATAGATATAAAGTATATATAACTTTACGTACTTATCAATTTATAAAGAATATATAATATAACCCTATATATTTATAAATTTACACTGCTCACCAAATTAGGAGATATTTCAAAATGAATATGAAGTGATAAAATATCTCCTAATTTTGGTGAGTGGTATATTTTTGTATAAAAGATATATGTAACTTTATACATTGTTATATTTAATATATTTAATATGTACCTATATTTTTTCTTGTTTCTCTTCTTTTTTATTTTGTATTTTTCTGATGTGAGAAGCGAGGAGGCAGAGACAGATCCTGGTCGGGTGCATGCATGCCCACCAGGGGGCGATGCTCTGCCCATCTGAGGCATTGCTCTGTTGCAACTGGAGCCATTCTAGCCCCTGAGGCAGAGGCCCGGGCCAACTGGCCAACTTTGCTCCAATGGAGCCTTGGCTGTGGGAGGGGAAGAGAGAGACAGAGAGAAAGGAGAGGGGGAAGGGTGGAGAAGCAGATGGTCACTTCTCCTGTGTGTCCTGGCTGGGAATCAAACCCAGGACATTCACATGCCCAGCCGACACTCTACCACTGAGCCAACCAGCCAGGGACTTGTTTTTCTTCTTTATAATGATAAATATATCTTTAAAATTTTCACTCTTCTATGTAAAGGAATCTTTCTCCAAACTTGCTTCCCCGTGTCCACCATAGTTTCCCTAGCCACTCTGCAGGGTCCCAGGCCACTAGGCAGGTACATACCTTGGGGGCTGGTGGTGGTGCCCCAGCCAGACACCCGACAGCAGGTGCCGGGGGGCAAGCAGTCACTGTGGGAGAGAGGCAGGACATGGGTGTGGCTTGAGAGCTGGACCGGGGACTCTAGCTCCAGAAGCATGATGTCGTGGTCATGGTTCAGGTGCGTGGGGCTGCTCTGGTACTGAGGGTGAGGGATGGAGCGGATTACGTCCCTCACCTGCTCTCCCTTCTCCACAAAGTCCAGGGCATGCTTGCCCAGGTGAACTTGGTACCCGCTGTGGGTGCAGAAATAGGGTGGTTAGAGAAGGTGAGCCCTTACCCACGTCAGCCCAGCCCCAGCCTCTTCCCAATCTCCCCTTCTTCACCCCCAAACACATCTCCTTCCACACCAACTCCCCTCCCACCCAGATCTCCTACTGCAAGTCCACTCCCACTCCACACTCCATTCTCATTCATGCCCATCCCAACCTCATCCTCAAATGCAGCCCCGCCCAGTCCCTTTATCATTCCTGCCCCATGCTCCCCTGGCCCCAACATACTCCTTTAGACAGTGTGCTGCAGTGAGGACCCATCTGGGGTGGACGAGGACCCCTCCACAGAGCAGCCGCCCATGTACCAGCAAGGCTGCCTGCCAGGGCTGAGAGTGGGGGATGCAGGTGTAGCCACCTGGGAGAAACCCATTGGTCCCATTGGTGCCATTGAGAATCTTGGAATACTCCTGAGAGATGCCTGGTGAAGAAGAGGAAATGTTAGAGAACTGGGTTCTTAGGACAAGGATGAGTAGGCTGGAGATGTAGTTCCTGGGCTTGGGGAGGGGGTTGGAATTTGCCCTAGGTGACCAGAAGTTGATGATCCATTTCTTGGCCACTGGGAGTTGCCATTTTCTATGTAGATGAGATGAGTTAGGGCAAAGAGATGACAAAGTGTTTTTTTTCACAGAAGGGTCATTCCCTCCATTCCTTCCATTGGAGGGTTGAAGGAAGAGTTCACTGAATGAGGATGCTTCTGTGAAGCAGAAGTCTGGCTTTCTCCCCATCTGCATTTTCTCTTGTTCCAACTGGGGATGGATTTCAGGAGGTAGAAGTGGGAAGGACCCACAGTGCTACCTCCAAGATAGCATCTATCCATCTCTCTTTTAACACTTTTTTTTTGTATTTTTCTGAAGTGGGAAGTGGGGAAACAGAGAGACAGACCCCCACATGCACCCACCTGGGATCCACCTGGCATGCCCACCAGGGGGCAATGCTCTGCCCATCTGGGGCTTTGCTCCGCTGCAATTGGAGCCATTCTAGTGCCTGAGGCAGAGGCCATGGAGCCATCCTCAGCGCCTGGGCCAACTTTGCTCCAATGGAGCCTTGGCTGCTGGAGGGGAAGAGATAAATAGAGAGAAAGGAGAGGGGGAAGGGTGGAGAAGCAGATGGGCGCTTCTCCTGTGTGCCCTGACCGGGAATTGAACCTGGGACTTCCACATGCAAGGCCGACGCTCTACTGCTGAGCCAACTGTCCAGGGCCTCTTTTAACACCTTTTTCTGGGCTTCTCTGTGGCTTCAAATACCATCTGTAGGCTAACTGTTCCCAAATTCAAAGTTTGCAGGACTCTGAGTCAGGTGACCATTGCTAATCTCCTGGGCCTCATCTCCCACCTGTTTCTTCTTCACTCACTCTGTTTGTTTCGTAGATCTGTTCTTTAAACAGACCAGATTCTTTGTATCTGCTTCTTTCCCTTTCTCAAGACCTGTGCTCTCCACTATGGTAGCCCTGGCCACATGTCCCTATTTACATTTAGACTAGTTAAAATGAAACTTAAAAATTCAGTTCTTGGCAGCTCTCTCTACGAAGCTCATCTGAATTTTTCCCTACGCCCCCCGCCAGGAATGTTCTTCTTACTTCTCTCTCTCTCTCTCTTTCCTAAGCTCCAAGGACCCTTCTTTTGCCTCTCTCACTTGTTTCCTGAGCCCATTTCTTCTACAGCTCACTTCTTCTACCGCTGTGATTTTCTAAATAAACTTTCTCAAGCCCTGGCTGAGTAACTCAGGTGGTTGGAGCATTGTCCCAATATGCCAGGATGTGAGTTTGATCCCCAGTCAGGGCACATACAAAAAACCAACCAGTGAATGCGGAAATAAGTGAGACAACAAATTGATGTTTCTCTCTCTCTCTCTCTCTCTCTCTCTATCTATCTATCTATCTCAAAATTAATGTATAAATGAAAAAAAATATTTTAGAAAATTAAAATTAACTTTTTCTTATAGTTTGAATCTTGGCTCTGAATTCTTTCTTAGCCAGAACTCAAGTACTGAGGTTGCAGAATCCAGGTGCAGTCTGACACCACGGATCTAACACCTGGTGCTACTGTACCACCAACATATTTAGAAGTGTAACCTGACCATCCTATGTCCCCTGCATATTCTTGTCTCCTAGGTCTGTGAAGTGAGTTTTTTGGTATACCCTAAGTTTAAATAAAATTCAGTTCTTCAGGCACATGAGTCATATTTGAAATCTTCTATAGATGCACGTGGCCAGTGGCTACCATATTGGACAGTGTAGATATGGGAGGGACATAGACTTAACACTGTGTGTGGCACTGGAGTCACAGTAGTTGACTCTGGAACAGAGCAAGTCCCATCCTGAGTATGTTACTCTTTGACTGCATGGTCCTGTTACAGGTTACCAGCCTCAACTCTTCTCAAGCTGTATCGTAGGGAAGGTAACAGTGTCATCTCTCACAGGGCAATCGTAGCTTCCAGTAAAACCCTACATCTGAGACACACATGGCACTCAGTAAGTGGGGACTTATTTTTTTTTTACAGAGAGAGAGAGAGAGAGTCAGAGAGAGGGACAGATAGGGACAGACAGACAGAAACGAAGAGAGATGAGAAGCATCAATCATCAGTTTTTTGTTGCGACACCTTAGTTGTTCATTGATTGCTTTCTCACATGTGCCTTGACCGTGGGCCTTCAGCAGCCCGAGTAACCCCTTGCTGGAGCCAGTGACCTTGGGTCCAAGCTGGTGAGCTTTTTGCTCAAACCAGATGAGCCCGCGCTCAAGCTGGCGACCTCGGGGTCTCGAACCTAGGTCCTCCACATCCCAGTCCGACGCTCTATCCACTGTGCCACCGCCTGGTCAGGCAAGTGGGAACTTATTATTAGCTACAACACAAGGTCCCCAGCTCGGTGGCCAGCAAGTCCCCTCCTCGCCTACATAAGCAGTGAGACTATACGAGTGGTTCTCAAAGTTGAAGACAGAAGTCACAGGCGGAACAAAGTCTTTTTAGGTGCTACAGAGAGGAGGTATAAAATCAAATCGCAGCCTCAGAAACTGCCCAGTTCTCTTACAACTTAAAATAAAAAATCAATTGATTTTAGGAGAGAAAGGGAGAGAAACATTGATTTGTTGTTCCACTTATTTATGCATTCATTGGTTGCTTCTTTTATGTGCCCTGACGAGGGATCGAACCCATGACCTTGGCTTAGTGGGATAATGAATGTTCTCACTACTGAGCTACCCAGCCAGGGTCTTTTCATTCTGACTTTATCGAGAACGAAGTTTCAGGATGGTGCTGATATGCTTTTAACATTACTCCAATTCTTGTTGAGCTTGCTTTTTAAAACCCAAAGGGAGCAGAATCCTCAGTCTGCAACTTAAAATTATATAAGTTGAGCTATCTGCAATCACGGTTTTGGGGGAGGCTGACAATTTCAGGTGGTCCAACCCAATAAACATACTGTTTGTTTCATAGTGCAGGAGTTATTTATTTTTTCTCTTTTATTTAAAGCAAAAGGATGTAGGTTTCCATTTAAGACAATGACATAAACTTGACTTTTAATATGCTTTAAGTTAAAAATGATCTACTCTAAACAGACCATCAGGTCTAAAATCATGAAGATGGTTAGCCAGGACGTAAAGCCCAGTATGTGGGGGACAGAGCAGGTAGCATGAATTAGGGTCCTGACTCAGGCACTGTGGCTGTGTTTGGGGTTGGACTCTCCTGTTAGAGTCTTGGGTTTTTCAGCTGAGAAACAAGAGTAATTAAAGCTCACGTACTTCTTAAGGCCATCAGGGATTCCACAAGCCAATGCATGCGGAGCTCCTAGCCCAGGGAGTGGCACCCAGAGGGGACATGGGCAGGAGTCCTGGGAGTGTGGCCAAATGAGACAAGCCATCCCACCTCCAGGCCAGAGGTGGCACTAGGTGCAGGTGCCCTTGGGTCCCTTCCCCTTTTCAGGTTTCAACTCAAAACTCTAGTCCTTTGCGGGGAGGAGGGGGGCGGCTTCCAGGTAGAGGGGTCCCCATTGCTTCTCCAGGCTCTCAACTTTGCCCCTTGAAGCCCTCCCCTCATGTTACAATTGTAACTGCTTATTAACTAATTCTTTGAGTAATTATTGGAATAGTGCCTGCTGCGCGGAACCCATTAGGCTCTGGGACTCTGTGTTTGCACAGCATCTGGCATCCAGAACTGTTTCTTTTTTTAAAAAATTGAACTTATTGGAGTGACATTGGTTAATAAAACTACATAGGTTTCAGCCTGACCTGTGGTGGCGCAGTGGATGGAGGGTCAACCTGGAATGCTGAGGTCGCTGGTTGGAAACCACAGGCTTGACCAGTAAAGGCACATACAAGAAGCAACTACAAGATGATGCTTCCCGCTCCTCCTCCCCCCGCGCTTTAAAAATCAACGAATAAAATCTTAAAAAGAACCCGATATCGGTTTTAGAGGTACAATTCTATAATATATCGTCTGTACAATGAATGAATGAATGAATAGGGTTTGCAGAGAATTTGAGTAAAGGTAAGGGGGGACGACCAACTCTGGGTGGAATCAGATAAGCCTGGGGTTACCCCAAGGATAGTAGGTTCTGAAAGGGGCTGAGAGTGGATAGTCACTAACAAAGTGTGACAACTAACTTTCCATCCCTCTCTCTGCCAGGCACTCAGCTCAGACAGACCTCACTGCATTTTAATATTCACAGCATCCCTTTGCGTAAAGGACTTACATGATCCTGTTTTACAGATAGAACCACCGAGGCACAAAGAAGCGACGTGACTTGCTCAGAGTGGCAGCAGCGGGATTTAAACCTTGGTCTGTGTGACTCCTCAAGTCAGGAGCCCTTGACTGTGGGAGGGGCTGCTGTGAGGATATTTGAGGGGCTAAGGTGGGTTTTCCAGCGCAGATTAAGACAGAAAACGGGCCTAATGGGGACAGTGGGTTGACCCTAGGCAGGAAACCAGGTCAACCAGGGATCAGCAGAAAGCTTTCTTGGCTGTCCCCGCCAGGACCCTGCCCGGAGTGGGCGGGGGCGGAGCTAGAGTCGTCCAGGTCCCTTCCCGCGGCCTGACCCCTCCTACCATTGTCTGGGGTGGCCACTCAGCTTCCACCCCCGCGCATGCTTACCGCCTGAGAAGGCCATGGACAGGAAGGTGATCACAGCGGCCGGGGGCCACATGGCCGCTCCGGGGTGGAGGGCAGGGCTGGAGGAGCCTGAGAAATTGAAGGAAAGTGTTCGGGGCTGGCCGGAACCCCTATATCTGACCTCTGCTCTTGAACTACCCAGCTGTGCATCTCCTCCCGTCACTCTGAGAACCCTGACACAGAAACCCGAACGCCCTCCCTAAATTCATCCAGCCCCCCCGCGCCCCCCCCCCGCCCGCCTTCCCCCTCCTCCCGTGCAGCACGTCTCCTAGGACACTAGCTTGCTGCCCCTGGGCCCAGGTAGCCAGCCCTTACACCCAGGCTCTCCAGGAAGCTGGGTCCTTGCCGCCCTCTCCGACCCCTCTCTCTGTCCCTTCTCCGCTCCCAGGGTTGTTCTGACACCTGGTCTCACCCTCAGCACTTCTCTTCCTGCGGCTGCAGGGCTCCATCGCTGCAAATTTCTATCTGACTCAGTCTCTGGTTTCCTCCTGCATCTCCCTGGCTCATCTCTGCCCCCTCAGTCCCCTCCGGTCTCCTCCCCTCCAATGCCCCAGACGCAGACCTTACCTGAGTGAGGGGCCTGTGTGAAGAGCTTCTGCAGCCAGCTGCCTCCGATTTCTGCCCGACCCATGGCTTTTAACCCCTGAACTCCCTCCCCCTGAGCCCTCAGCATTTCCCGGTAGCTGGCCTACCCCTCTCCACCCCCAATGGCTCAGCAGCCTGTGCCAGGCACCCCCCAGCCTGGGCTTGGCCCTTCGCTTGAGGGTGGAGCTTTCAAGACAAGCTGGGACCCAGATTTGGCCCCGCCCAAGCTTGAGTTGAACCCACTGTGAACTTTGAAGCAGCAGGACCCACCTAGATGGAAGGAGAAGACCCATCACACCCTTCCCCAAACCCACCCTAAATCCCCATGACCCTTCCTGGTAACATAACCCACGTTCAAATAAATCTCTATTCCAACCCTGCACATGGTCCTTAATATAGATCAGCTCCTAGAAGGCCATTTTCCATCTCCCTGCTTAATTTCAACCAAACCGCTGGCTCCCAGCCTGTATCTCAAAACCAGTGCCATCAAACAACTTTATCTCAGATTTATCTCAACATCAAATGCAACACATCTAAATTACACATCTTAGCCTCATCTCCAGCTGCAACTCCATCTCCACCACCACAACCACCGCCATCCCGTTTTTTAGGAGAACACAGGGATGTCCAAACTTATTCTACCATTCCCTCTTCCTGCTCCCCCACGCAACCATCAGGCGCAAGAAGGGAATCCTCAGTTGGGTGTTTGAAAGTCAGCTGTCCTTGAACTTGGACAAGGGCAGGGACTGGGCGTGGGAAAGCAGTATTTTAGATAAATGGCCTTTTTGGGAGCAGGGTCAGATGGGGTGAGGGAGTGCATGGGCATGGAGGCGGAGAGGGAAAAGTGGTAGAGGATGGAATGAGGGAAGAGGAAGGAGGAAGAGAGTGTTTTGGGAATGAGTAGGAGTCTCCTAGAAACAACTGGGTGGGGCTGTGAGTTAATCCTAGGGAGTGGAGGGGGCAGGATTAGGGATTAGGGAACACAGAGGTGGGGTCGGAATTTGGGAGCGAACCTGGGACCGGAAGGAGATGAAGTCTAAGGAGATGAAGTCTGGAAGGAGAGTAGTAGTGTCAGGATAAGAGTAAAGGGTTGAACTGGACCGAGTGAGTGTTAACATCCAAACTGGTGTGGTCCATATTGGGTCAAGTTAAAGTTTGGCTATAAGGATCAGATCTTGTGTTAAAAAATAATGTTTGAAAAAAGGTCTAACCATGAGTCTCCTACGCATATAAAATGAACATATGTCTAAGATTTGATTGTGATGCATGAATAAATGATAAAACTAGCAAGGTGTTACAAAGGACCACACATGTACAGGCAATAAAGAATGCTGAAATGAATTTATAAATACACTGCTCACAAAAATTAGGGGATCATGGAATGTGCAGATACTCCAGTACTTTCAGCCTTTTAAATAGTGTCTTTCCACCAATAAAATAAAAATTGGTTTTGCATCTCATTTGCATAATCAAACAACTTTCTTTGACTTTTCGTTTGTTTTTCTGATGTTCTTGTTCAATAAAAATATCAAATGCTTCTTTTTCTTATCGCTTCATATTCATTTTGAAATATCCCCTAATTTTTGTGAGCAGTATAGATGTAAAACTTATTCTGCGTGGTGGGAGGGACATTGTACTTCTGTCTGACAAAATCCATTTGCATGGTAATGGACAAGAATTATTTGCGTTGCTATCAGCTATCTATAATTTATAGAGTGGTAAAGTAGCTCAAAGGCAGTAGAAGAAGTAAAGAACCACCTCCCCCAAACCAGTTATCCCATCCAGTTTTCTATCAAAGACACCTGTTGCATTTATATCAATGTCTTTCACAATTTTTTCTATACTGAGAAGAGAGATTGTAGTCGGGTTTAGAATGGGTCTGATGATAGCACTGGGGATGCAAGTGATTTGGGGGAGAAGGACGGACGTGTGGTAAGGGTGGGGCTGGAGTTGGTTTAGGGGATGGGACTGAGTTGTAGTGGGAGGAATCTGTGATAAGGTCATTGATGAAGTCCTGTTGGGCTGGGGTTGGAGATGGAGCCAAGATTGAAGTTTTGGATCAGGAGGTGTTGAAATACAGTCAAGTTGGTGTTGTGGGTTGACACTGATAATGAGGACTAGACATAAGGTTGGGCATCTGTGTTGAGGTAGAGTTTTAGTGGAAGTGGGCTGTGTTATAGGTGTGACCACCTCTCAAGGTGACAGAAAAGTACCCTGGAATCCCACCCCCTTCACCATCCCAGGGCTGGACCCAGAATGGATGCTGAGTTCACTCTTTTCCAGTAGAGTTGGGTTCAGGCTAGGTGGCAAGTGGGAGGATATGGGTCAAGTGAGGTGACAGGCTTGTGTGGGAAGTCAGGGTACCTGTGCCCTCCTGTGACCTAGGTCCACACTTCCACAAAAGGCTTTCTCACTTGGGAAGGGCCAGAACCTGGACTGAGGGTGGCTGGCTTTGGCATCTGTTGTAGGGTGAATACCAGGTCAATGCTGATATTAGGGATTATAATTGGCCAGGACTTAAGTTGGCTGACTCTCGTTGAAGTGAGGTCATGGACCCACTGAGGGTTAGGCATGTTCTACCCCCTTACTCAATCAGTAAAGCAACTGGAACCCATGGAGGGCAGTGAGCAGCTGAAAGTCACTCAGCACTTAAGCTATGTCTAAGTGTACTGTCTCCCCCCCCTCCTCTTCAGAGCGTAGAGCTGGGGAAGGAAAGACTAGAAAAAGAGCCAGTGTTCCTAATGGTTTCTAGCTGAGACTCTGGAGCTAGACTGCCTCAGTTCAAGGGACAAAGATATCCTGTGCCTTTGTGACCCCATTTGTACGATGATGCTATCAATAGCCCCTACCTCGTAGAGGAGGGTTAAATGAGTTAATATTGGAAGGTGCTTACACAAGATCCTGATAGGGACCTAGGGCCACAAATGTGCTTGTTATGTAGGTAGAGCTGGAGATGGAGGCAGCCTGAGGTTCCTGGAAGCCCCACCCTAGCTTGGCTTCAAAATGGGGTTCTTTGTGAGGCTGGAACTGGAAGTTCTGGTTGGCAGTGTTGGCTGGGATGGGAAAGTTGGCCTCACAACCAGACCTAAGGAGAGGCCCTGATACAAACATGAAGGGTGGGGGAGACAGAGAAAGACAAAGGGATAAATACACAGAGATAGACAGACAGAGTGGGTGGGGGAGGATAGGAAATGAGGAGAGTGGGTGACAAAGACACATAGACATAAGAGATGAAGAGATGTCCCGAGGAAAACCAGGCTCGAGATGCACAAGGCGTCGAGAGCCATGAATTCTTTAAAGCTAGATCCCTGTGTAACAGGTGTTGGCCCCAGCCACCATCTTTTCTGTGCAGCGACGATGTACCACTTTTCACCCATCAGAATAGCAACAACTAGAAAAGTCAACCTTGCTTGCTACCTACTTGTGTCTTCTGCCTCCTCTCCTCTTTCTACAGATGAACAGTCTGTGCCTCCATCTAAGACAGACTCCTCCAGTTGTGCCCAGTATTCCATCCCCTCTTGTCTTCTTGAGGACATTGTTCCAGCCAGCACTTTGCTTCCTTATCTGCATGATTATTTTTTTCCCCTCCCGCAGGGAGCTGTTCCATGAACACACAAGCATTTCTCCCATGTTCCATTAAAAGGATTAAAAAAAAAAAAAGAAATTCTCAACCTTCATGCTCTCTGGGCTGAATTTTTATTCCCTGAGACTGTTATTCTTCTCTCAAGAGTCGGCTACCCTCACCCTGGCTGGGTAGCTCAGTTGGTTAGACTGTCATCCTGATGTGACAAGGTTTTAGGTTTGATCCCTAGTCAGGGCATGTAGAAGAATCAACCAATGAATGCATAAATAAGTAGAACCACAAATCGATGTTTCTTTCTCTCTCTTGTTCTCTCTCTTCCTTCCTCACTCTTTAAAAAAAATCTATGTTAAAAATTAAAAAAAGAAAAAAATTGGCTACGTTTACTGTCTGCAATTTATCTCCTTTTCTCTCTCTAGCCTCCTCCCTGCAAGCTCCCCCCACCACATATACCAACTGTGCCCTTATTAAAGGCACCAGTAACTCCCATATTGCTGAAACCCATGGCCAGATCTTTAGGGTTCATCTTACTTGAGTTAATCAGCGGTGTTTAACAGGTGGATCATTCCCTGTTCTTTCAGAGTTTTTCGTTTCTTGGCTTCTGGAACACTACACCCTCCTGGTCATTCTCATAACTCAGTGGCCACTCCTCATCAGTGTCTGATGCTGTTTGCTTCTCTCTCCAATCTCTATGTGGTGGGGCATCTTCTCAGGGCTCGGCACTTGGTCCTTTTCTCTCCTCTGTCTATGCTCTCTCCCTTGGTGATCTCATCTGGCCTCATGGCTTTAAATACCATCCACATGCCGACGACTCCCAAATTTGTGTCTCCAG
The DNA here is from genome assembly GCA_037038555.1 of Rhynchonycteris naso. Taxonomy (NCBI): domain Eukaryota; kingdom Metazoa; phylum Chordata; class Mammalia; order Chiroptera; family Emballonuridae; genus Rhynchonycteris; species Rhynchonycteris naso. Next base: position 246,681,356 of record CM072997.1, on the reverse strand, counting down.
CCAGATCTTGCTCTAGAACTCTCAGCTTCGCATCCAACTTCTTACTCAACATCTCCACGTCCAAGACCAAGCTCCTGTCCTCCAACTCCACTCCCGTTCCACCCGGGCTCCTCTTGCAGGCTCTGTCGTCTCAATTGATGGGTCTCTCCATCCTCCCATTCCTCGCCCCGGACCTCAGCCTCGCCCTTGAATGTCTTTTCTCATACCACACATCCATCTGGTTACCAAACCCTGTCATCTCTGCCTTTGAAAGAAATTCAGAATTGGCCCATCTCTCAATGCCTTCCATCCTTGCCACCCTGGTCCCTCCCAAGTCGCCATCATCCCTGACCTGGGTTACTGTAAATTTCCTACCTGGTTTCCCTGTTTCTGTCCCTGTCGCCTACATTCATTCTATGTGCCACACGGTGGGAGGCCAGACTGACCTTTTAAAAAGTAAATCAGGGCAGGTCACTCCTCTTCTCAGAGCCCTGAAATGGTTGTCACCTCACACAGAGTGAAAGTCAGATTTCCTGAGGGCGGCCTGTAGGGGTCTAGACCATGTGACCCCAATAGTTCTCTGATATCACCTACTTTCTCTTCTCCTGCCCTTTTGGTGCCAGGCACATCCCCATCTCAGGGCTCTTCCCACAATGGGAACACTCTTCTTCCAAACCAGATGTCTACAAGCTTTCTCTTATTTTTGTCATACTCTCCATGAGGACTTCCATAACTACTGTAATTGAGGATCCCAAAGCAGGTTCAATGAATAACCACAAGGACTCACAGAACTCAGAAAAGATGCTATACTAATGATTTTGGTTTACTACAGCAAAAGGCTACAGATTACCATGAACAAATGAATACAGGTCACAGGGCAGAACCCAGGAGAGACCAGGCACATACTTCCTAGTGTCCTCTGCCGGTATAATCATGCACTATACATGATTATACATTATACAATATAGCAATTAATTCTCCCAGCAATGACATTATTTTTAAGAAGGGAGAGAGAGAGAAAAATTGATTTGTTGTTCCATTTACTTATGCATTCTTTGGTTGTTTTTGTATGTGCCCTGACCAGGGATCAAACCCACAACCTTGGCATTTCAGGATGATGCTCCAACCAGCTGAGCTACATGAGCAGGACTTAGCAATGATGTTTGAAAGCACTTACATAGTATTACCTACCAGGGGAGCTTAGTTGAGCTTTGGTGTCTAGGTATTTTATTGGGTGTTGATTTTAGAGAGAGAGAGGAATGAAGAGAGAGAGAGAGAGAGAGAGAGAGAGAGAGAGGGAAACATTGATTTGTTGTTCCACTTATTTATGCATTCATTAGGTAATTCTTGTATGTGCCCTGACCAGGGGTCAAACCTGCAACATTGGCATATGAGGAAGATGCTTTAACCAACTGAGCTACTTGGCCAGAGCTTAGGTACAGCTACCTGCCTTTGTGGCTGACCTCATTCTCTAGAGACTTCAGAAAGCAAACTGATACAACATGCTATGAAGACCCCACCAGAAGTTACTTTATTAGGAGAGACAATCTGGCATGGTCCAATGCCCCCAGATAAACAAAAAACAGGATATTGCATAAGCTTAGTGGTTATATCCCAGAGGCCAGGCAAAGGCCAAACCATTCTTTGTGTTGTTTATTTGTTTATTTTTGTTTTGTTTTAGTGAGAGATAGAGAGACAGACAGACGGGCAGACAGGAAGGGAGATAAGAAGCATCAGTTCTTCGTTGTGGCTACTTAGTTGTTCATTAATTGCTTTCTCATATGTGCCTTGACCAGGGGGCTCCAGCCAAGCCAGTGACCCCTTGCTCAAGCCAGTGACCTTTGTGCTCAAGCCAGTGACCATGGGGTCATGACTATGATCCCACACTCAAGCTGGTGACTCTGAGCTCAAGCTGATGAGCCTGCACTCAAGCTGGATGAACCTGTGCTCAAGCTGGTGACCTTGGGGTTTCGAACCTGGGTCCTCTGCTTCCCAGGCCAATGCTCTATCCACTGTGCCACCGTCTGGTCAAGCCAAACCTTTCTTTGTAATGTTCAGGGCTTGGACAACCCAGGGCTACTGACTTCACAACCCTTCATGGCACAACCCCCCACTTAACATTGTAGCCCTCAAGCTTGTAAAGTACAGCATGAAAAATATAGTCAATAATATTGTAATAACTATGTAAGGTGCCAGGTGGGTATTAGACTTATTGGAGGTATCACTTTGTAAATTATATAAATGTTTGATGACTATGCTGCACACCTGAAACTAATATAAAAAGATAATGAATGTCAACTGTAATTGACAAATTAAAAAAACAAAACATTGCAACCCTTCTCTGCAATTCTCTATGCCCTTAACCTCCATAGATTACTCCCATCTGTACTACTTTATGTTTTACTTACTCACCTTTCTCTTTGTCTTTCTATCCTCTAGAAGTGAGTCCCCCGAGGGCAGAAAGGTTTGTCTGTTTTGTTCTTAGAACAGTCTGCACATAATAGGATTCTAGGACTTTTTGCTGAATGAATGAACTCCTGGCATTATTGTGGGGAGACCCAAATCTTTTTAAATTTAATTTTAGATTTTATTTATTCATTTTTAGAGAGGAGAGAGAGAGAAGGAGAAGGAGGTGGGGAGGAGCAGGAAGCATCAACTCCCATATGTGCCTTGACCAGGCAAGCCCGGGGTTTTGAACCAGCAACCTCAGTATTCCAGATTGATGCTTTATCCACTCCACCACCACAGGCCAGGCACAAATCCTTTATTTTTTAAATGTTTATTTTTTAATTGATTTTGGAGAAAGGAAGGGAGAGAGTAAGAGAGAGACAGAAATGTTTATCTGTTCCTCTATGTGCCCTGACTGGGGATCAGACTGGCAACCTCTGTGTTTCAGGATGATGCTTTAACCAACTGAGCTATCCAGCCAGGGGCAATACAAATCTTTTCTTCTTATCTGGACAAAAAAATCTGCTGGTACTTGTTAAAGTTGATTAAGAATAAGCCTTTAGGTTTAGCAGTTCTGCTCCTGTATTCCAGAGCCCTGTATGAATTTATTTTTAGAGTCACCCCCCACCACTGATTTGAGAGGAGGAGGGAGGGAGACAGAGACAGAGAGAAACGGAGAATCATCAACTTGTTGCTCCACTTAGTCGTTCCATTTAGTGGTGGACTCATTGTTTGCTTCTCATACATACACCAACCAAGGATCAAACCTGTGACCTCAGCATGTTGGGATGATGCTCTATCCACTGAGCTGTCTGGCCAAGGCAATTTTATTTATTTTTAAAATATTTTTCAATTTATTGCTTTTTAGAGAGAGAGTAAGGATGTAGAGAGAGGGGGGAGAGAGAAACATCAATTTCTTGCTCCACTCGTTCCTGCTATCATTGGTTGATACTTGAATGTGTCCTGAGCAGCGATTGAACCCGCAACCTTGGCATGGCATGTTGGGATGATGCTCTAACTAAATGAGCTACCCAGCTGTTGGTCAAATAAGTTTGTAACTATGATATATATGTTTACTCGCTTATAGTTTGCATTGGGTGTGGTAGACAGGCTGTAAGCAGGCAGGGTCGTTATAGCCTAAGGGGGGCGGGTAGGGAACCTATGGCTCGCGAGCCAGATGTGGCTCTTTTGATAGCTGCATCTGACTTGCAGACAGATCTTTAATAAAAAAAAAATAATAACGTTAAAAATATAAAACATTCTCATGTATTACAATCCATTCATTTCCTACCGCTCATGTTCATGGTTGCGGGAGGCTGGAGCCAATCACAGCTGTCCTCCGGGACAACACCAAATTTTTATTGGATAATGCATAACATACATGGGTCATTGTGAGGTCAGGAAGTAAACTTCCCTCCTTTTAATCAAGTGGTCAGCTAGCTAATTGCAGAAACTCTTTTGACGAAGAAGATGCCTAAAAGAATAAAAGATGAGGACCATCATACTTTTCAGCAGGAATGGACAGAGGAATTCACCTATGAGGAGAGAGCAGATTCTGCAATGTGTCTAATACACAATGATAAAATTGCATCAAAGAAACAGTCAAATATAAAGTGGCACTTTGACACACGCCATACTACATTTACATTGAAATATCCAGCGGGGAACAGCAGGAAGAAAGCATGTCAAGAGCTACTGTGCAGAGTGCAAGCTAGTCAGCAGCAACTCCATGTTTGGATCCAGCAAGGTGACTGGAATTCGGCTTGCTTTGCTGGTGCTTTAGCAATTGTGAGAAACGGAAAGCCATTCACAGATGGGGAGTATTTCAAAACATTCATGCTTGATGTTGCCAATGAACATTTTGACGACTTTTCAGATAAAGACAGGATAATCAAACGAATAAAAGACATGCCTCTGTTGGCAAGAATTGTTCACAATTGTACCATCATGATGGCAAATCAACCTGAGGCAACACAAGTGAAGGACATAAATGCAGCACCATTCTTTTCTCTCACTTTGGATGAGTCAACAGACGTAAGTCATTTATCCCTGTTCAGCGTGATTGCAAGGTATGCTGTTGGTGACACACTACATGAGGAAAGTCTTGCTGTTTTGCCTATGAAAGATACAAGAGGGGAGGATTTATTCAAGTCTTTCACTGAGTTCGCTAAATAAATAAATCTACCGATGGATAAACTTATTTTGGTGTGTACTGATGGTGCTCTGTGCATGGTGGGGAAAAACAGAGGATTTGAAGCGCTTCTTTATAAACATGAAAAGAGACCCATCCTAAGTTTTCACTGCATCCTACATCAGGGGGCACTTTGTGCTCAGATGTGTGGCGAGCAGCTTGGTGAGGTGATGTTGCTGATCATTCGGGTGGTCAGCTTTATTGTTGCTCGAGCTTTAAATAATCGCCAGTTTAAAACACTGCTGGATGAATTTGGAAATAATTATGCTGGTCTGCTTCTGCACAGCAATGTGTGTTGGTTGTCAAGAGTGAAGGTGCTCAGCTGTTTTGCGGCTTGTCTGAGCGAAATCCGGACTTTTCTTGAAATAATAAATGTCGAGCATCCCGAGTTAGCCTGAGTGGCTCCTGAAGTTCTACTATCTCGTGGACATGACCGAACATCTGAACCAGTTCAATGTGAAAATGCAAGGCGTTGGAAATACTGTCTTATCCCTTCAACAAACAGTGTTTGCATTTGAAAACAAGCTGGAACTCTTCATCGCTGATATTGAAACAGGTCATTTACTACACTTTGAAAAACTGGGAGAGTTTAAAGATGCATGTACAGCAAGTGACCCTGCTCAACATCTTGATCTCCAGCAGCTAGCGGGCTTCACATCTAGTGTCCTCCAGTTATTCAAAGCACGCTTTGGAGAATTTCATGATCGCACTCGTCTTTTTAAGTTCATCATCCATCCACACGAGTGCACAGTGGACAGCGCCGACATGAGTTGCATCCCCGGTGTCTCTGTCAGAGATTTTGAGCTACAAGCTGCTGACCTGAAGGCCTCAGACATGTGGGTGAATAGGTTCAAGTCACTGAATGAAGATTTGGAAAGATTTGCATGATAGCAAGCAGAGTTGGTGAGCAAACACAAGTGAGGAGAAATAAAAAAACTTCAACCCGTGGACCAGCTGATTGTCAAAACTTGGAACGCGCTTCCCGTCACTTACCACACACTGCAGCGTGTGAGTAATACTCTACTGACATTGTTTAGATGTGAGTCTTTATTCATCATTGGTGAGCAACAGCATAACAACGTTATTAAAAAGAATTCAGAGACTTATTGCACTTTAAAAGTGTTGGTCTTACATAAAATGCGTACATTTACTATATTTAGTGTTAAACATGTTGTATGGCTCTCACGGAATTACATTTTAAAATATATGGCGTTCATGACTCTCTCAGCCAAAAAGGTTCTCAACCCCTGACCTAAGGGTTAGTTTTAAGACTAAGCCTTCCCACCCTAAGTGACTGTATCAGAGACTTCCTTGTTTGTATATTGGATTAAAGGTTTTGATTTCTACACTATAAAATGGGGCAGAGAAGCCCATGCTGGAGGAGAGCAGAGAAAGGACACATGGAGGAGAGGAGAAGCAGCCAAGATGGCAGAGTGCTGAAGGAGAAGCCAGTTTGTGCAGAGTTTGTGCAGAGAGAAGGAGATGAGGAACAGAGGTGAATAAGGCTGGAGAGGTAGAAACCCTTCATTCTAGGTGTATGGCCAGTAGCCATGCCACCATCACAGCCGCCTGGCCTATGCAGGTTTGCATTTGACTCGGACAGACAGTAATGAAACAATGGAGCCAAGAACTGGTGGGCCATTAGCTTTAATCCTAGCTTGCACCCAGCAGGCAAGAAATACACACAGTGGGAAAACACTTCCCTTTCCATTCAGGGCTCCCAAAGCCACTGACTTATCCAAGTTTCCTAGAATCAAAGGTTTGTACCTCACCAGCCTTATTCATCTCTGTTCCCCATCTCCTTCTCTCTGCACAAACTGGTTTCTCCTTCAGCACTCCGCCATCTTGGCTGCTTCTCCTCTCCTCCATGTGGACTTTCTCTGCTCTGCTCCAGCATGGGCTCCTCCTAGAACGTAATCACTCTTCCCCCGAACAACGTGATTTTTCTTCCTTTTAAAACCTTTTGCCATGAAAGCCCTCCCCCAACACACATTAATATAATCACACCTATCCCAAACAAGAAAGGCAACTGATATCATCACCTGGGTGACGAGCTTCCACGTGGGCAGCGCCATCTTTAACAAAGTGAGCATAATATATTTTATCTGCCCAACACTAGGAAACTTGGATAAGTCAGTGGCTTTGGGAGCCCTGAATGGAAAGGGAAGTGTTTTCCCACTGTGTGTATTTCTTGCCTGCCAGGTGCAAGCTAGGATTAAAGCAAATGGCCCACCAGTTCTTGGCTCTGTTGTTCCATTACCGTCTGCCCGAATCAAATATGAACCTGCATTGCCCAGGTGGCTGTGATGGTGGCCATGGGTACTGGCTTTACACCAGCTAGGGCAAGACTACCTACCATGCTCTAATCATGCCTGGGGTTTTGAACCAGCTACCTCAGCATTCCAGGTCGACACTTTATCTACTACAACTCCACCACAGGTCAGGCAAGACTCAATGCCTTCTTCTTCTTGTTATTGTTTTTATTCTTGTTCTTCTTCTTCTTCTTCTTCCTCTTCCTCCTGTATAATTTTATTAACTAATGACACCTCAATAAATTTAATATAAAATTAAACAAAAAATAGGCCTTTTGGTCCAGTAGTCCTGACATCTCTTATAGGAACATGATGGGCATGTCCCTTGTCAAAACTTAGGACACAGGTCCTTGCCAGCTGGCTCATTAGACAGAGCATCAGCCTGGCTTATGGACATTCTGGGTTTGGTCTCCAATCAAGGCACAGAAGAGAAGCGACCATCTGCTTTGCTTCTTCTCCCTCTCCCCCTTCTTTCTCTCTTCTTTTCTCACAGTCAGAGGATTGATGGTTTGAGTGTCAGCCTGGGCTCTGAGAATAGTTTGGTGGCCCCAGCCTCAACCTCAGGCACTGAGGATAGCTTAGTTAATTGAGCATTGGCCCCAGACGGGATTGCCGGGTGGATCCTGGTTTCGGTGAACGTGGAAGTCTGTCTCTTTCCCCTCTACTCACTTAAAAACAAATAAACAAACAAACAAAAACTTAGGACAGAGACCTAACCCTAGACAGGAATTGGAAGGGCCTCTAGGAGGAGCTCTCACCCTGTATTGTTGAGAGAACCCTTCAGGAACCACTCTATGTTTACAATGTAGCTCTATGGTTGTAACAGCCCCTCCCCTTAGCTTTTTTTTCCTCTTTATAAAGTTCTTCCTTCTTTTTTGTCTTGGCATAAGCTTCTTTCTGTGTGGCTGGCCATGGCTGCACATACTGGGTTGTAGTTCTTTTTTTTCTGAATAAATCCTTTTCGGTGACTGAATACCTACTTGACTTTTGTTTATGGTCGACACCCCAAATCATCATTGCGCCATTGCTTGGGTAGTGGAGGAAACTTTAGGTGTGCCCATCACTGTAGGACTGGGTCATTAACATGATGGACAAAAAATGGGTGCTGATAAAAGTTGCAAATTCTTGATTGATTAGAGCATGGTAGGTAGTCAGAGCCCAGGCCTATCACTTCTTTATTAAAAAGATTTTAAGCCATCCCTGCCCATTGTTCATGTACATCTAGGTTAACACACCTTTGAAATACCAGAAGTAATAGCCCTTGAAGGCATAACCACCCTTAAGAGAACACATAATCTTGTTAACTATCCTATAATCCAATCCCTGTCTTGCTCTCTTCACCTTTATGTAACCTTCCTTAGTTTCCTCCTTAATTTCAAATGCATAAAAATAAAAAAGCTGCAATATTGTTATTCTCCAGAGCATTTAAAATCTGGCTCCCTAGCATATGTCATCAGTTGGGTTCAAATAAACTTTTGTAAAAATTCTCTATGGGTTTGTACATTTCTGTTTTATTTTCTTTTTATTGATGGATTTTAGAGAGACAGTGAAAGAGAGAGAAAGAGAGAAGAAAGCATTTGTTTGTTGTCCTACTTAGTTATGTGTTTATTAGTCTCTTCCTATATGTGTCTCGACTGGGGATCAAACCTACAACGTTGGTGTTTTGGAACAATGGTTTAATTGACTGAGCTAACTGGCCAGGGCTCAGTTTGGACATTTCTTATGTCAACACCATGGGGTGGTGCTTCTCAGTCTTTAATATGTATTGAGTCTTCTGAGTAGCTTGGTAAATGCAGATTTTAGTTTAGTTCAGTCTGGACTAGGGGTCCAAGACTCAACTTCTTAAAAAAATTTTTTTTTAATATTTATTGATTATATAGAGAGAGGAAAGAACACACACACACAAACATTGATTTGTTGTACCACTTATGTATGCATCATTGGTTGATTCTTGTATGTGCTCTGACCAGGGATGGAATCCACAACATTGATTTATTGGGATGATGCTCTAACCAACTGAGCTACCCGACTAGGACAAAACTCAACTTCCTTTTTTTTTCAATTAAAAAAAATTGTTTTATTGGTTTTTAGAGAAAGGAGACAGGAGAAAGAACAGTGGTGGGAAAGAGAGGGAAGCATCAACTCATTGCAGTTGCTTTTCACATGTGCCTTGACCAGGAATACCTGGGGTTTTGAACCAGCTACCTCAGCATTCCAGATCGACACTTTATCTACTACAGCTCCACCACAGGTCAGGCAAGACTCAACTACTTTTTCTTCTTACAGGTCAGGCAAAACTCAATGCCTTCTTCTTCTTGTTATTGTTTTTATTCTTGTTCTTGTTCTTCTTCTTCTACCTCTTCCTCCTCCTCCTGCTCTTCTCCTCCTCCTCCTCCTCCTCCTCCTCCTCTTTCTTCCTCCTCCTCCTGTTCCTCTTCTTCTTCTCCTTCTCCTTCCTCCACCACCTCCTCCTCCTTCTCTTCTTCTTCTTCTTTTAATGTTTATTCTATTAATTTGAGAGAGAGGAAGGAAGAGAGAAGAAAAGACAGGAACATCAATCTGTTCCACTATATGACCTGACCAAGGATAAAACTGGCAACCTCTGCACTTTGGGACAATGCTCTAACCAACCAACCTATCTTTCCAGGGCTCCACTCAACTTCTAATAATATTCAGGTGGTTACAATTCGGCTGTTCTTAGGACCATGCTATGAGAAGCAAGGGTATAGAGTAGCGTTGTCCAATAGAACTTTCTGTTATGACAACTCTATTTTATTTATTGGCACTTTCCAATATGGCTGCCACTAATGTATTTGGTTCTTGAGCACCGAAATGAGTCAGTGCGACTAAGGAATGGACATTTAACACGTTAAATTCAGCTCATCTTAATTTTAAAATGACCACAACTGGCTAGTGGCTACTATGTTGAACCACACAGGTTGAAGACTGTGGCAGTTAGAAGCAATAAACTAGATGAGCAAACAACAACATGGGTAGATTAACACTGTGTGGTGGAATGAGGTCACCTACTTACTACGGCAATCTGACTCCTCACCCAAGCTCACTTTCCTCCGTACTCTATTTTATTACATCTAAAATGTTGTCAATGTAAGAAACATCCAAACCTGTAGAGAAATTTTTGTTTTGGTTTTGTTTTTTAGAGAGACAGGAAGGACAGAGATGAGCATCAACTCATAGTTGCTTCACTTTAGTTTTTCTTTTTCATTTTCTTTTTTATTGATTGCTTCTCATATATACCTTGACCAGGGTGCTCAAGCTGAACCAGTAGTGACCCCTTGCTCAAACCAGTGACCTTGGACTCAAGCCAGCGACCTTGGGCTTCAAGCCAGTGACCTCTGGGCTCAAGCCAGAGACCTTGGGATCATGTTGATAATCCTGAGCTCAAGCTGGTGACCTTGTGGTAAACCTGCACTCAAGCCATTGACCACAGGGTTTTGAACCAGGGACCTTAGCATCTCAGGTAAATCCTCTATTCACTGTGCCACCACTGGTCAGGGAAACCTGTAGAGAATTTTTATAAGAGTTTATTTGAGCTGAACTGAAGATACATGCCAGGAAGTAAGATCTCAGATGCTCGGGAGAATAAATGTTTTGGGGTTTCTTTTACACACTTGAAATTAAGGAGGCAACTAAGGAAGATGATATGGAGTTGAATGAAAGCAAGGTGGAGATTGGATTATGCCCACTTTGAAAGATATCACTTCTGACATCTCAAAGCTGTAGTAATCTAGATGCACATGAACAATGGCCAGGTCTGGTTTGAAATCTTTTACTAAAGAAGTTACAGGCCAGGGGCATAACTACCCACCATGAACTGCTTAGTTAGAAATTCATGATCAGATCACTGTATGAGGTTACTTTTCATAGAGCACCCCCCAACCTTATTTTGGTTCATGTCGTGGACCATATTTTCATTATTATTTTGTATACCAGTAAGAAAGAAAAAAGGGGAGTCAATGAGATTATGACATAATGCTAAGATGCTATCAGTTAGTTATACTATGCCTCCCACTTTTATTTTTAGTTTTTTGTGAGAGAGAGAGGAATAGAGAGAGAGAGACAGACAGACAGACAGGAAGAGAGAGAGATGAGAAACATTAGTTCTTGGTTGTGGCACCTTAGTTGTTCATTGATTGCTTTCTCATATGTGCCTTGACCAGGGGGCTCCTGCTGAACCAGTGACCCCTTGCTCAAGCCAGCAATGTTGGGCTCAAACCAGCGACCTTGGGCTTCAAGTCGGTGACCTTTGGGCTCAAGCCAGCGACCATGGGGTCATGTCTATGATTCGACGCTCAAGCTGGTGACCTTGGGGTTTTGAACCTGGGTCTTCAGCATCCCAGGTGGATGCTCTATTCACTGTGCCACCACCTAGTCAGGCACCTCCCGCTTTCAGAAACATTAAAGATGTGAAAGAAATGAGCATCTGAGAAACATTAAAATATGGTACTCAACCACCACAGCTGGCAGTATGGGTTGGAAGTCAGATGAAAGTAATCTTTAAAGTATGTTTACTTACCTTATAGAAGAATTACAGCAAGGCTATATCCTCATCTCACCCAGGTCCTGAAACTACCCAAGTACACAGCTGTTTTTCTTCCCTTTCCCGCAGAGCTGTTTGGTTGCCACATATGAGAGCCACCAGTGCGTCGGTATCACCTTGACAGAAGGTGCAGCCTCCATTTCCCAGCAATTATTTGAACTACTGTGGCGACGCAGAACCCGGACCTGCTACCTCAGAATGTTCCAATTCTGCACTGAGCTCCACAGCACAGCAAGTGGACACTGGTGAGGCCACACTGCATTCTACTCTGTCTGAACTCTGCAGCACCCAACACAAAACTCTGAGAAGACAAGCCCCAAGACCATCAACTTGTTCCCAGGCTGACCTGTCCAGTAGTGTGTCAGTAAGTGTGTAACAACAGCTCTCTGATCTGTACTGCTTGCCAATTTCTGTGGTGTAAATACTGCCCCTTGGGCTTATATCAATGTACCAATGCAAAGCCACTTGACACAGAATCAGAAAGAGATGCTCAGAAGCCCACCATGTAGTGTGGTACTCATAAATAACTTCAAAGCATGGATACTGGTAAAAAAATAGTGCAGAACAGAAGAGTTTTGAGTGCTTATGGGCTTCGTTTTTAATATGTCTTATTTAATTGTAAGTTGATGTAATTTAATTTTTAATAATAGCTGTGTGTAGCAACCTGCTTTCAAAATTCCTAAGAATTTGCCAATAGGCTCTTCTGGGCTGGTATGAGTTGGCTCTGGGACATCCTGGGCCTGACGCCCAGCCCAAGTTTATTGTACTGACCTTTTTACTCATCAGGACTCTGCTTTACTTTTAAATTAAGTTTATTGTTTCTTATGTGTCACCTCCTGCTAGAATGTAAGCTCTGTGAGAGGAAACATTTAGTTTTGTCCAGCTTGTTCACAGCAGAACCTTCTAGAACCATGTCTGGCACACAGTAGGTGCCCAATAAATAGACTAATGCCTGGTGCACAGTAGTATGTGCCTAATAAGTAGACCAATTACTATCACATAGATGCCCAATAATAAACCAATGTCTGACACACAATAGGTGTCTAACAAGTAGAACTAGGCCTGGCACACAGTAGGTCCCTATTAAGTAGACCAATGCCTGGTATACAGTAGGTGCCCAATAAATAGATTAATGCCTGGCACACCATAGGTACCTGAGAAGCTGAGCAATACCTGTCACACAGCAGGTGCCCAACAAATAAACGAATGCCTGGTGCATAGTAGGTACCCCATAAAATAGTTATCGATCAATGAAAGTAAGAAAGAATACAAAATTACTAACACAGTGGTTTCCTGTAAATTAGAAGCAACACAATGCAACCATGCATTAGTATTTGAGGCCATTTGTGTCAATGCCTGTGGGGAGGGAGGAGACCGAGCCCAGGGATGACAGGTGGCAATAAACCAATATAATGAGAGCAGGGTTCTGCCAGGACTTGAACTTTGGAGTGTGATGAATTCAACTCTCTTCACCTGAGATCTAATTAGGAAAAATAGGAGTTCTCCATTTACATAGGGTTTTCCAGGAAAGAGTACATCTTTGCCCTCCCTGCCCTGGACCTAAGCAGTCCCTGCTCACAGGACCCAGACAGGAGGTAGGGGAGTAGGGTCCCACTGCAAAGATGGGGGGAGGGGCTCCATCTTCACACCAGTACAGTGGCTGGGAGAATGGACCCCCAGGGAACAACACGCATTCCAGTCAGCCCGAGTTACTCAGGCCTTCTAGCTGTGCCTGACGGAGCTGCTGTGTGCATGTATGTTGAATGAAATGAATAGATAAATGGAATTTAGGATTATTGGATTTTTTATTATCATTTATCTGGATTTTAGAGAAACTCAAGAGTTTTGAACATTGTGTTCTTTGGAATAGGTTGCTGGTCTGCTGCCTTCACGCATCGGCCCTCTGTGTCTAAGGGTGGTGATGTGCTAGGGGTGGGGAGACAGCATCTGAGGGCCTGCTCTGGGTGAGGGGAGTTCTCAGCCAGGGGCGGGACCAGGATGTTGGCCAGGGATCTGAACTCCAGGGTCTGATGGAAGAGAGGCTGGGGGCCTAGACTCCTGGGTCTGAGGGAGGAGGAGGGGCCGGGGCCTGGGTCTTGAGTGGAGAGACCAGGTCTGGGCAGTGAGTGGGCAGCAATATTCTGTCACACTGGTAATCATCCCCTTTGCATGGTCTGCTGGATCCAGGTATAGTACTGGCAGAGGTTGGTGTAGACTCCAGGATAACCAGCCAGGGCACAGCGCTCCATCCCCCAGGACACGAGGCCCTGGAGTTGTCCTCTGCACACCAGGGGCCCCCCAGAGTCTCCCTAAAAGGGAGAGACCGATGAGGACACCCACAGACAGATGGTCAGAGCCATGTACATAGAGATGTGGAGAGGTGGACGTTGGGGGACCACAAGGGCTGAGACCTAGGGGTGACTGTGACGCTATCAGCTCCAGAGGTGAGGTTACTTCCTTTCCTTTTCTTTGGTTCTTGCTGTCTCTGGATCTCACTGAACCCCTCTTCCTCTTTGCTTGGTCTCTAGAAAACTGTGTGTCCCTTCCTATCCACCTGTCTCTGGAGTCATCTCCCAGGGATAGATTAAGATGTCTAGAGTCCCTCAGCACAGGTTTCCAGGTGTCCGTGTATGATAATGACAATGAGGCTCTGACCATTTGGCTCAGTGGTAGCTCATCGGCCCTGCGTTTGAAAGTCCCAGGTTTGATTCCCAGTCAGGACACACAGGTGAAGTGACCATCTGCTTCTCCTCTCCTGCCACTCTCCCTTCTCTTTCTCTCTTCTCCTCCCATAGCTATGGCTCAAATGGTTCGAGCAAGTTGGCCCTGGGCACTGACAATGGCTCCATGACCGGGCCTCAAGTGCTGAAATAGCTCGGTTGCCGAGCAATGGAGCAGCAACCCCAGATGGGCAGAGCATCGCCCTGTAAGGGGCTTGCCAGGTGGATCCCAGTTGGGGTGCATGCAGGAGTCTATCTCTCTGCCTCCCTGCCTCTCAATTAAAAAAAAAAAAAGGAAAATAACGACAATGATAGCAGCAATCAGAACTACGTGCAACCATTGCTTTTCACTCTTTCTGTGGGCTATCTCATCTCCTCCCACCAAGTGCTCTAAGAGGTGCTACTGCCACTTGACAGATGAGGAAACTGAAGCACAGATGAATTAGGTCCATTACAAGGACTTACAGGTTGGAGGCAACCTGGCTATTACACTCTCTAGGTCTTGGGGGATCCCCACTGATTTTCATGCTCCTGAGGGCCTTTTTGTAGTGAAGTCCCAGCCCCAAGCCGTCCCCCTCCCCCGTCTCTCGCTCTGGGCCTCACCTGACAAGAGTCTCTCCCGCCTTGGAGGACTCCTGCACAGACCATGCCGGGAGTGATGGTTTGTGAATAGGCCTCCTGACACTGCTGTCGAGAGGTGATGTTGATGTCCACACACTGAAGAGTGTTGGGGTACCTGGCTGGGGAGGCACTGATGGGTCATTTCTTGGGTCTATCCTCCAACAGGACCCAAGAATGTGGGGACCCACTTCCTCCTCCCTCAGACCCAGAAAACCAGCCCCCAGCCCCTTCTTTCCAGGATGCAGGAGTCCTCACCAATGGGGCTGGACGTAGTGCCCCAGCCCGACACGCGGCAGGTTGTCTCTGGGCTGGCACAGTTCCTGGCCACAGGGATGGGCCTCACCGCCCTCCCCAGCCGAGCGGGTCGCTCCAGCTGCAGCAGCATCAGGTCATTATCGTTGGTCTGGGGGTTGTACTGGGGGTGTGGCACCTGGCGAACCACGCGAAGCACCTGCTGGGTGGCCTCCTGTCTCCTCACGTTGTGCTTTCCCAGGGCTACCCGAAGGATCCTGGCCCATGACCCACAAGAATAGCGCTGCTCATGATCTGACCTGGACATTTCTCCCCACACTCTGGCCCCATTCCCTCCAACTGTAGGCTGAGCATTTGCTGGCTACCTGTGCCCTCTCCTGTGGCCTGTGTGTTTTCTCTCAGCCCAATCCCACCCTCCTCCTTCTCTCTTGAGCTGCGCTCTGGCTTCTGGCTTGGGTGTAAGAGGATGTTTGGGAGTTCTTGGCCAAGTGTTTGGCCGGTTCTATGCTGTTTTCCTTTTTCTTTTTTTTCTAGAGAGAGACACAGGAAGGGAGAGAGATAAGAAGCATCAACTTGTGTCACTTTAGTTGTTCATTGGTTGCTTCTCACACGCGCCTTGACTGGGGGGCTCTAGCCGAGCCAGTGACCCCTTGCTCAAGCCAGTGACCATACAGTTGTGTCCAGGATCTCATGATCAAGCCGGTGACTCTGAGCTCAAGCTGGTGAGCCTGTACTTGGAGTTTTGAAGCTGGGAGGGACCTCAGCCTCCTAGGTCGATGCTCTATCCACTTCACCACCACTGGTCAGGCGTATGCTCTGTGTTCTAAGTCAGACTCTGGGCTATGGCTCTAGGCTCTAAATCAGAATTGATATTGGCTGGCTTAGGTTTCAGAACAGCTCCATCCTGGTTCTAGCCTGGCCTTTGGGTTATAGGCATTTTGAACTTTGAAATTTAAGGTAGGATTGGGGTCTAGGTTGAGTCTGGATTGTGACATACTTTCTAGATGCTGGTGTAAGCTTTCAGTTTTAAGGTAGGCTGAGAGTTCTGTTTTGAGCTCTACATTATAGCTTGAATCTGGGTTCCAGATATTGATTTGAGTTTTTAGTTTTGGGATAGGGTGAAGATTTCAAGTTGAGCGATGAATTAAGACCTGAGTTATGAATTCTGGACACTGATATGAACTCCAGTTTCTAGGCTGAGTTCTGGGTGCTTCTCAAATTCTGGCTTATGACCTGTTTCAGACAATGATTTTAGCTCTGAGCTTCAGTTGAGCTTAGAGTTTTAAATATTGGTGTCAGGACTTGATTCTAGACTGGGTTCTGTTTCACATCGAATTACAGTTTTGTCTGGGGTCTTGGTTCTAGACTCTGGTCTAAACCCTTGACCTGAAGTTGGGCTCTGTGTTCCAGATGGATCTGGTTTGCATTTTGGGCTTTGTATTCTAGATTCTAGGCTGAGTTCTGGGCTCCAGGTTCTAAACTGAACTTCCTTTTAGGGTGTTATATCTGGCTCATAAGCACTAGATGAGCTCTCATCTGGGCTTTTGGTTCTCAGTTTAGGTCTAGAATCTTATAGGGGTTATCAGTTCTACATGAAGCTTCAGATTGTGATCTGTATTCTGGAATTTGGACACTGGGTTAAGGTCTGGGTTTTAGGCTACTCAATGAGGAGTTGTAGACTAGAATCTGATGTTTACATCAGATCTAGAAGGGGCTCCGGGTTCTGATCTTATTCTACAATCTGAGCTGTATGTTCCAGCTTGAAGTGGGTTCTGAATTCATGGCTGACCTGCAGGTTCTAAACTAGATTCTGGATTTTACGCAGTATTCTGAGAAGTGTCCTGGGTTTCTAAATAAAAACTGTGTCCCAAATTCAACCACTGATCTAGAATGAGCTCCTAATCTATTCTGTATCAGGGGTTTGGCCCCTGTATGGATCTCAAGAGTATGCAGAAGGTTCTAGGTTCTGTGTAGGCCTCCAAGCTGGTACATGGGTTCTGAACTGTCTATCTGGCTTTCAGAATCTAACCTGAGTTCAAGATTTAATGGCTGGATTCCATATTCTGAGCTATGGCTGTGGTTCTAGGCTCTTAACTAGACCCCCAAACCAGACTCAGTTACCGCTTTGGGTTCTGCATAGGGGTCCAGACTGGAATTTACTTGGCATAAGAATAGGAGGGAGAGGGTGGAAAAAATAAGGAAGGGTGTCACTCACATGCGGGAGCAGTGAGCAGCGGTGATGACCCACCGGTCTGACAGCAGAGCCCCTCCACAGAGGAAATTCCGCAGGACACCTGCCAGCAGGGCTGCCTGCCAGGGCTGGGAATGCGGGATGCATGTGTAGCCACCAATTATCTTGCTATCATCATCCCCTTGGCTCTGTACTGTGGCTGGGAGTAGGGAGGGATGAGGTGGTAAGAGCAGGTGAACAAAAATCTTCTGCCTCTACCTCCCCCCTCACCCTTTAGGACTCAAACCCCCTTTTCTTTGCTTAACCCTTGAACCACCACATCTGTCTGCCCCACCCACCATTATGAGACATGTTCATCATGGCCCCCATTACTGCCTCAATGCAAGAGAGAGCTTACGGATACCCCGCCTCCATTATTTGACCCAGTGTCTTCTGTCATCAACTGCATTATCCTACAAATACTCTCTGTTGTCACTTTTCACAACATGCCCCATTTCCCTCATGAATTCTCCTCTAACACATTCCAGAAGCTCCCTCTCTTAGCCCCAACTTCCCAGGCAACATGGCCCGCCAGGATCTGCTGTCTCAGCCCATACTCACGTGGGACTCCCCTCCATGGCCCTGCCACCAGCACCCCGCCCCATTGTCACCCCCACCACCACATCTGACACCATGCTGTCTTTCTCTGTCTTACTTCTTCCTAACACAGCAAAGGAGCACTGTGTGGCCGTCCTTTCTTTCATTACCCGTGAAACCTCCTGGTATAACCACAAGTCAGCATATAGGTCCTTCTCAGCCTTGATTTCCAAACTACCCCCCACTGCTCCTCACCAGGTTAGTCATGAGCAATCTGGGTCCCCAGGGCCCCCTCTCCTCCTTTCTCAGTGTTGCCAGGGGGACTTCCTGTCCAGGACTCCACAGGTGTCTTACCCACAGCCAGGATCTGAAGTGCAGTCAGCACGAGGAGCATCTGGTAGCTGGGTTCTGGCAAAGACAGAAAGCGAAAAAGGAGGCTGTGAAGGACCCAGAGGCTGGGGGACAGAGACAGCCAGAGCCTCTTACACGAAGTCCGAGACCCTTAAAGACATGGAGACAGGACGCAGAGCAGAAGTCCAAGGGAGGATCCGGGGTCCTTGGCAACTGGAAGGAGGATGTTCAACAAGGCTCACGTCTGGCCTGGGCAGAGCGAGTGGGGGTGTGCCTCACCTCCCTGTCACTCTGTGGAGGCCTTTTATCCCTGGCCTGGGCAGTTGGCCCTGCCCACCCCCACCCCTCTTATCCCACCCCGCCCTTTTCCTGACATTTTAAAAAATTGCTTAGTTCCCATTCCAGAACTCCTGTGGTACCATCTCCTCCCACCCTTCTCTGGCCAAGGAAACAGCCACAGTGGTTAATGAGAACCCGCCCTCCCTATGAAGGTGTTATACTCTGGAGTGGATCCAGGGAGGGGGACCTCGGGGCAGGGTGGACAAGGTGGAGGGGGCCATGAGAAGAAGGAACAGAGTCAGCCATGGAGGAGGGGAGTGGACAGAGGCTGGAAATGTGAGAGAAGTAAGAGGAAGGTGGAGAGATGGGCAGAGCGTAAGACAAACACGGGCCCAGAGAGAAGTGTGAGAGGCTGAACTGAGAGAGACTGGGGGGAGGGCACAGAGGCAGATGGAAAAGACAGGATGAATCAGGGGGCAGAGAGAGAGACTTCTTGGAAGGGTCAGTGTAGAAAAGCAGAATGAGAAGCAGAAAAAACATGGTGTAAGGAAAAGACAGAATAGAAATAAACAGAAAAAAAGAGAAAAAGGCAAAGGGAGAGAAAAGAGGAGGTGGTACACCCCCTTCTGCAAACACACACATGCAGAAAAAGAGCAATAATGATGGTAGGAGGTGCAGGGGCCGTCTAGGGAGAGGCGGAGGACAGAGGGTGAGCCAGATGAAAGTGGGGAGATGAGGGAGTGATGGATGGCAGACAGGAGACAGACAGCGACAGAGGAGGGGAGGAGGCAGCGAAGGAAGGTGCAGAGAGAGGCAGGGGCAGGTGGGGAGCCAGCAGGATCCAGAGGTGGAGGGTCACCTGGTACTGGGCAGTCCTGTCTCTCATGCTTCCCTTCTTTTAAAAAAATTTTTTTAATTGATTTTTTTAGAGAGAGAGGAAGGTAGAAAGCAAGAGAGAGAAAGAGAGACAGACATTGATTTGTTGTTCCACATATTCGTGATGGCACTGGTTGACTGTCTATGTGCCCTGACCCCGGGAATGAAAGCGCAAACTGGGCATGTCAGGGCGGCGCTCCAACCCAGGGCCCTCATGTTTTCTCACTCTGTGGTCCCCACAGTTCTGAAAAATGGGGGGAGGGGAGAGCAGGGGCCCTGGCAGGGAGGGGGAGGCTCGGTGCAGAGCTGGAGAGTAGGGTTCCGAGACAGAGCGAGAGATGGAGACCCAGAGAGGGGGGCCGGGGCCCAAAAAGAACTGGGGAGACAGCCAGAGCCGTGAGAGGAGGAAGGGTTCCAGGAAGCCCGAGGCGGGGCCCTGAGTTTGGGGACCCATCCTTAACTTGGAGTGGGGCCCGGCCCGTGTGCTCGGCCCCTCCCCCAGCCTCTTAAATTCCCCAATGACTGCAATTTGTCTCCGGGCCTGAGCAGCCCCTCCCCAGACCACCACGCCGTGACTCAGGAGGCCAGCGGCCTCTCTGTCCTCTCCCTCCCTCACAGGCTCCTGAACCACACTCCTCTCTCTGGCTGCTCTGCACCAGGACACTGGCTCCCTGCCTCTGAGTGCGCATGCGCAGCTGGCCCCTGCGCTTGCTGTGCTGACTGCCTCAAGGGAACCCACGCGCTGAGACGCCTCGCTGCTTCGTGCTGAAGGCCTTGGCTCAGGCCCTAGTGACTCAGAAGGGCTGAATTCTTTGCCAAAACACCCGAACCCCCTTCGTAAAGAGAGAATTGTGGGGGAGCAGAAAGGTGGGCAGCTCGAGGGGCCTGCCCTGTGAAGGATCAGTCATGTATCTTACACAGATCTATGCGTTACACAGGAACATGCTTGCGGCCTTGGCGCGGTAGCTCCGTTGGTTAGAGCATCATTCCCATAAGCCAAGGTTGTGGGTTCAATCCCGGGTCAGGGCACACATAAGAATCAATCAATAAGCCTGACCAGGCGTTAGCGCAGCTTGAGCCCGGGGCCCATCTGGCTTGAGCAAAAGCTCGCCAGCTTGAGCAAGAGGTTACTTGATCTGCTGAAGGCCCGGGATCAAGGCACATATGAAAGAGCAATCAATGAACAACTAAGATGTTGCAACAAAAAACTGATGATTGTTGCTTCTCATCTCTCTCCGTTACTGTCTGTCTGTCCCTATCTTTCACTCTTTCTGACTCTCTCTCTGTCCCTGTAAAAAAATAATAATAATAAGAATCAATCAATGAGCCTGATCTGTGGTGGCACATGGATGGAGTGTAGACCTGGAATGCTGAGGTTGCTGGCTCAAAGCCCCAGGCTTGCAAGGTCAAGGCACATACAAGAAGCAACTGCGAGTTGATGCTTCCCATTCCTCCCCCCTTTCTCTCTCTTTCTCTCCTCTCTCTAAAACTCAATTAAAAAATATTTTGAGACTAGGCGAGTTCTGCTGCTGCTGACAGGCCTGAGCCGGAGACATGGAGGAGGCGAGTGGAGGTGGAGGAAATGACCGAGTGCGGAACCTGCAGAGTGAAGTGGAGGGAGTCAAGAATATTATGACCCAGAATGTGGAGCGGATCCTGGCCCGAGGAGAAAACTTGGACCATCTTCGCAACAAGACAGAGGATCTGGAAGCCACATCCGAGCACTTCAAGACAACATCACAGAAGGTGGCCTGGAAGTTCTGGTGGAAGAATGTGAAGATGATTGTCCTCATTTGTGTGATTGTTTCTATCATCATCATCTTCATCGCTCTCTTTGCTTCTGGTGTCATCCCCTAAGCAACTTAGGGGGCTTCCCACCCTTCCCTCCTCTTTGAGGCATCCCTCCATAAGGAGCATCAAGAGGGACCCTCTATCCTGTCCTTCTCTATGGAGAATGCTGTTCAGTCCTTTGGCCCCTCACTCTGAGGCCCCTCTGTCACACTGTCTGCCCAGGAAAGTACCTTGGTCCCCTGGAAGGAGAAAGCTGAACTGTGGCTGCCTTTCACGGGTCCTCAGAGTTGGTTGGAGAAACTCAGAGAGCTCAGCATGTGGCTGGGACACTGATGGTGGCTGGTAGGCAATAAAGACCCTTCAGAATCCCTAAAAAAAAAAAAAAAAATATTTTTAAAAATTTACCTCAAGCCTGACCTGTGGTGGTGCAGTGGATAAAGCATTGACCTGGAATGCTGAGGTCACTGGTTCAAAACCTGGGCTTACCTGGTCAAGGCACATATGGGAGTTGGCACTTCCTGCTCCTCACCTCCCCCCACTTTCTCTCTTTCTCCCTCTCTCCTAAAGTGAATAAAGTATTTTTAAAAAATGGTGAATGAGCCTTACTTGTGGTGGTGCAGTGGATAAAACATCGACCTGGGAACACTGAGGTTGCCAGTTCAAAACCCTGCACTGGTCTGGTCAAGGCACATATGGGAGTTGATGCTTCCAGCTCCTCCCCCCTCTCTCTCTTTCTCTCTCTCTCTCTCTCACTCTGTGTCTCCTCTCTATAATGAATAAAAGAAAAAAAATGGTGAATGTAAACTGTAACTGAAAATAAATAAAATAAATTAAAAAAAATTGCCTCAAAAAAAAAAAGAATTAACCAATGAATGCATAAGTAAGTGGAACAACAAATTGATGTTTCTCTCTCTCCTTTCTCCGCCTCTAAAATAAATAAATAAATACATAAAATTTAAAAAGATGAAAATGTGCGTGCACACAGGTGCGCACACTCAGAGGCAGACAGATGCATGTGAGCAAAGGGTGCAGAGTAAGATCTGAGGTCTAGCTGACAGCATGGTACTTTTGTGGATTGCCTGGGTCTGAGGTTGACAGTTAACTAGACGTTGCCATGGTGGGAGCTGGGTGACAAGGACATGGGACTGTCTGGATTGTTTGTGCAAGTTCCTGTGAATCTACAACCATTTCAGAATAAAGAATGGGCAACATTCTAGAATCTCCTGGTAAACACAAGTCCCTTCACCCGCAGTCTGAGCAGAAAGCCTCCATACGATGGACTTACTAGACCCCTCCACTGAGCTTGTTTCCAAGGTCTCCCCTATCCTGAAAAGAGCACTCAGCTCTAGCAGGAGGCCTTGGGGAGCCCGCAGGAGCTGGGGAGGCTGGAGGTGCAAGTGCTTTCAGGCTCATAACCTCCTGATCACTGCCCATCTGACCCTCAACACCCCTCAGGGCCACTCCCAGGCTACTGGTTCCCTTCCCACCAGAGTAAACTCTGTCCCCACTCTACCACCAGCTTAGCAGCATTGTCTGCTATGACATGGGTGCACAATCAATATTTGATGAATAAATGAATCAATGAATGACTATATGGCCACAGTACTTCCTTCAAGGAGCACCCAGTCTGTGGAGAAAGGCCTCTGATGGGGGACATCCAGGGGCCTAGTGGAGCCCCAGGAGTGGGAAGTTTCCAGAGGGTGTGCTGTCTAAGCTGGGGCCTGCGATGACCCCGGAGCATGTGCTGTAGGGGTGGGAGGGAGGCGAGTGATTCTGAGCATAGACCTGCAGGCAGGAGGCTGGTGAAGGGGCTCAGAGTGCTGGAGGGTGAAGTGGCCAGGAGAAGAAGAGACATGAGGGCGATTCTTTTATTTTCATATATTGATTTTAGAGACAGAAGAAAGGAGAGAGAGAGGGAGAGAGACAGAGAGAGAGAGAGATTGTCCCACTTATCTATGCATTCATTAGTTAATTCCTGTAATGTGTCCTGACTGGGGATCGAACCCACAACCTTGGTGTATCAGGATGACACTCCAACCAATCTAAGCTAATTGGCCAGGACTTTGAGGTACTCTTTAAGTAGGAAGTGGCATGGGGGTCAAAAACAGCTATGCTGTTCCAAACTTTAAAAAAAAAGTAATGTGCTATTTTATTGTAAAATATTCATAACACAAATGTACTGCTTTAATAATTCTTAAATGTGCAGTTCAGTGACATTAAGTACACTCATACCGTTGTGCAACTATCGTCCATCTTCTGACTTTTTCGGCTAACCCCAACAGAGACTCTGCTCTTGTTAGACACTAACTCCTCCCTGGCCGGATGGCTCAGTTGGAACATAGTCTGACATGCTAAATTTGCTGATTTAATCCCCAGTCAGGGCACATAAAAGAACCAGCCAATGAATTCATAAATAAGGGGAACAACAAATTGGCGTTCCTCTTGTTCTCTCCCCTCCTCTCTCTAAAATCGACAAGTAACACTTTAAAAATTTAATAAGTGTCTCTAAAGCTTAAAAAAAAGAAATAATAATACCCCCTTTCTGGAAACCACTGTTCTGTTTTCTGTCTCTACAAATTTCACTACTCTAGGTATCTCACAAAGTGGAATCCTGTATTTGTCCCTTTGTGTCTGGTTTCACTTTGCATCATATCTTCAAGGTGTGTCCATGCCGTTGTCTGTATCAGAATTCCCTTCCATTTTAAGGCTGAGTCGTGTTCCACTGCAAGGATGTGTCACGTTTTCTTTATCCAGGTAAGTGTGTAGGTTTTATTTCTTTCCTTCCTCTTTCCCTCTCTCCCTCTCCCCAACTTGCTTGCCTCTTTTTCTCCATTCAACAAATATTTATTGAGCACCTACTATGTGTCAGTCATGGTTCTAGGCATTGGGGATACAGCAATGAACCAGAGAGACAGAAATTCCTGCCTGTTGATGCTTACATCCTGGAAATGGTCGTGGTGGGGGGAGGGAGCAAACCAAGTGAGAGAAAGCTAAAGAAATACAACATATAATACACTGCTCACAAACATTAGGGGATATTTTATTGTTTCATATTCATTTTGAAATATCCCCTAATGTTTGTGAGCAGTATATTGCAAGTTAAAAGTGCTATGAAAAATAATAAGAAAACAAGGAGAAGGATGGCATCAGGGAAGTCCTGATCAAGGTGGCCTTTGAGCAGTGACCTAACAGTAGTTGTGGAATGAGCCACACGGATCTCTGGCAGAAGACTGTCCCAGACAGAGGGAGCAGCAGGGGCAAAGGCCTTGAGCGGAGGAGGTCTGGTGTGTCTGGGGACCACTGGGGAGGCCAATGTCACTGGGGCAGAAGGAGATAAGAGCGCTGAGGTTATAAAGACTTCATGAGACAGGCTTTATCTTGTCCCCATTTTACAGACAGAGAAACTGAGGATGAGAGAAAGGAAGTGGCTTGCCAAGGATCACCCAGCTGGTCGGTGCAGGAGGAAGCATCAAACTCCAGGACTATCTGAACCTTCGTTCCACTATCCAAATCTTCTATTGTCTTTAGAGATGACTGGAGGAGTCGGAGCCATCTGAGCACTGATTTTTGAGTCCAACACTGTTTTCATACCATTTTTGATAAGTTAACTCACTGAACCCTTCCCATGGTCCCATGAGAAAGGGACTCATTATCCTTGACACACTGCGGATGAAGTGAAGTCACCCGCCCGAAATTACACAATGCCAAGTGGTGGCGCCACAATTCGAACCCCTGAGGAGAGCTAACAACCCCAGGGAGTAAACTGCCCAAGAACAAAGAAGCAGATGGTGCAACCTCTGAGTGGTGGGATTAGCCCCAAACATTAGCCCACAGATGCCACTTCCATTGTTCCAGGAAGGAAGGAGGAAAGGGTGGGTGAGGGCGCAGGTGGGATGTGGGGCAGGTGGCAGGAAGTGGAGGGAGAGCCCATCAGGTGGCTTCCGTTTCCTCAGGATACAGGGAGACCAGAATCCATCTCATCTCATCGGACACCTGGGCAGGTGGGGTTAGGGAGGTGACATCTGCGGAGAAGGTGCCCAGGTGAAGGTGGCCATCGGAGATTTAAAGAGGAGCCATGGGAGCAGTTGGGTGATTTGGTTTTGTTTCTACTCCAGCAAAAGAACAGGCAGTTTTATGCCTCTGTGATGGTGGGACAGATACTGAGACAGAGAAGCGGAGGATGGGGTTGGGGGTTACTGAAGGGGTGGATTGTGGAGTGAAGGAAGTAGAGACAGAGGGGCTTGTGGGGAGGCTGCATGAGGAGGGTCAGGGTGTCTTTGAGGTGGAAAAACAGGTATGACAAGAGCCACCCACAGCCCTGGGAGCAAGGGAGGTTGTGGTCAGGGAGTGGGATGTGGGATTTAGTGGTTTCAGAGGTGGAGTCCTTCCCTATGGAGATAGGGGCCGGGGTGTGACCATGAGAATGGGTGACAGTGGGAGGTGGTCTCCAGCCACTGGGAAATTGGGGGACTGCCAAGCTGGGGGGGTCCTCCCTCCCTGTGTCAGTACCTGACTCCTGGGTCAGCGCATGCCTGAATCTATCCCTACTGACAGTAAAAATAAAAATATAAAGCCCAGGCAGGTTGCCAAGAGCTTTACATATATTATCACATTTAATCCTCACAACAACTTTATGAGGTTAGAGACTCTCATTAGTGCGTTACAGGTGCGGAAACTTAGGCTCAGACAGAAGTCACCTGTGTGAGTGGCATAGTCTGGTTTGGAACCGGGATCATCTGGCTGTGAAACACCATGTTGTTCTGCCTCTAATACTGTCTTCCATGGCATGGATCCATGAAACCCATGGGATCCCCAACGCAGGGAAAGCCCAGCTTGAGAGTGTGTGCAATGGGTGTTTCAGATGAGCACACAGACCCTCATCTGTCTTCTTTCTGCTGGCAGCTCTTGGTGGACAATTTTCCTAGTACCTCCCATGTGCCGTGTGTCACTGAGTTCTGCCATCAACCCAGCGAGATGAGGAAACTGAGAAAAATGCGGTCAGTTGCCCAACGTCACCCGGTGGGCAGGTGGTGGAGCTGGGATTCGAACCCCAGCCTGTCTGTCTTGATACCTCTCCGCTGCTGATCTAATGTGTCTCTGATTACCCAAACTCCCTCTGGATAATCTCTCAGGTGTCTCTGAGTCAACACCTGTCCTGTGTCTGTTACATGCCAGGCAGCCACTATCTGCACACCTGGGCAACCTCGATGCCAAGTCAACAGCCAACAAGCATCTCTGTCCCACTTATTTTTGTATAGGCTCCATGGCATGCCCCACCTTCCCCCTGAGTCTTTCCCTGGTTAGTGAATGGCCACAGCCTCTTCCCAGTTGCTCTATTCAAAAGTTGGGAGTGATCCCTGACACCTACTTCGCGCCCATCTCACACTTTGACAGTTCTTGTCACCCTAGCTCCAAAATAGATGGCGAATCACCCACTTACCTCTTGCCACTCACTCTCATGCGAGCCACCCTTGTTTCTCACCTGGACAGGTGCAATAGCATCCAAATTGATCTAGCTGCTTCCACATTTGACCCCTGTTGCCACCTGCCACCCAACCTACACCCCACATCAAGTCCATTCTCCATTCAGCCACCAATGTGTCCTTAAAATGAATGAACAAACAAAGAACAGTGTCCTGCCTAAAACCCATCTGTGGGTTTCCCACTGTAATTGTAATAAAGCCTAAATGCCTCCAGGGCCCTCAGTGCCTGGATTATGCCCATCTCCCAACCTCAACCTCATCACTCTGTCATGCACACTGTGCCTGAGGTTCTCTGGAGCTTCTTTGATTTTCTTGAGGAAGGTTAAGTGTCTTCCACTTCAGTGCCTATGTCTTTGCTGTTCCCCTGCCTGGGACATGCTTTCCACCACTCAGTGCATCCCATGATCATCCTTCAAATCTCAGCTGAAAGGTCACCTCTTGATCACCTTCTCAAAGTAGACCTTTCCTTCTAGTTTTTCTCTTAGCCTCTTTGATGGTTTCCTCTCTATGTCTTATTTCAATCTATAATTGCTTTATGTGTTTGCTTTCTTGTTTGTTGTTGCTTTTGTTTTTCTCTATGGCACTTATCACCAATAGATGTCCCTTATGTTTGTTTTTTTTTTATTTTTAAATAATATATTTATTGATTGGGTTAAGGACCACAATGGTGGGAAGCAAAGGCACTGTAGAAATTCAAAAGAAGGTCCTGATCCTTTCAAAGCCATCTTTTCAACCTCTTTTTCCCTCATTCATTCAGTGGATCTTTTCTTGTTTGTTTGTTTATTAATTTATTTTCATTTTTTTAATTTAAGCGAGAGGAAGAGAGATAGAGAGACAGACTCCTGCATTCACCCTACCCGGGACCCACCCAGCAACTGGGGCGAATGCTCTGTCTGTCTGGGACTCATGCTCACAACTGAGCTATTTTTAGCACCCGAGGTGGAGGCTCCACATAGCCACCCTCAGTGCCTGGGGCCAATGCACTGGAAACAATTGAACCATGGCTGCAAGATGGGAAGAGAGAAAGAGAGAGAGAGAGACAGAGAGAGAGAGAGAGAGAGAGAGAGAGAGAGAGAGAGAGAGAAAGGGGAAGTAGAGAGGAGGGGAAGCAGATGGTCTCTTCTCCTGTGTGCCCTGACCAGAAATCAAACTGGGGACATCCACATGCCAGGTTGACACTCGACTACTGAGCCAACCAGCCAGGGCCCATTTAGTGGGTCTTAATGAACAGCTACTATGTTCCCCACACTCTGATAGACACTAGGGAGACCAAGAACATGATGGAACACAATGGACAAGGCTCCTGAAGTCATGGAGCTAACATTTTAGTAACTGAATGACAATAATAACTGTATAGTAACTGAATGGCAAAATAAACAAATATAGTAAATATAGGTTGTCACTAGATCAAGAGTTCTATGCTGAGGACTATTTGAGAGTGGGCAGCACGTATCTACTCTAGATTGACTGGTGCAGGGGGCTCTGAGAAGGGGGAACTGTTTTTTAAAGATTTTATTATTCATTTTAGAGAGGGGGGAGAGAGAGAGATACAGAGAGAGAGAGATACAGAGAGAGAGAGAGAGAGAAATAGAGGAGCAGGAAGCATCAATTCGATGTTTCTTGTATGTGCCTTGACCAAGCAAGCCTGGGATTTTGAACCAACATTCCAGGTTGACATTCTATCCACTGCACCAGCACAGGTCAGGCAGGAGGTGGGACTTGAGCTAAAATGAAGGAAGAGAAGCTAACTCTCCAGAGCTGAGGAAGTTCTGGAAGCTCCAATCCCAGGAAGATAGCCATATATTTCTCTGCATTCAACACCCTCATTTCCCCAACTCTTTTTTCCTTTCCTGTTATGCAGAAAGTCTTCTGTGTCACTGGTGGGTATGTTTCTATGCCTTTCCCCAGTGAAAGGTTCTCCCTCCCCACACTCCTTGTGTCCTGGTGTGCTCTCAGGTCTGAACACCGACGTACTTCAGCACTCGCAGAGCATGGCCTCCTCCTCTTCTAACCCCAGAAACACACATCTGACATTTCCATCCTCTTACCTGCCTCCCTGTGGATTTCTCTTACAACCACCCCTTACAAATGCATCATGCTTTCCAGATTATAAAATACTTTTATATTTTTTTCAGGTTTTTTTTTTTTTAGAGAGAAAGAGAGTGCAAGACAGAGACAGGCAGGAAGGGAGAGAGGTGAGAAACATCAACTCGTAGTTGTGGCACTTTAGTTGTTCATTAATTGCTTTTTCATATGTCTTGACTGGGGGGCTCCAGCTGAGCCAGGGACCCCTTAGTCAAGTCAGTGACTTTTGGACTCAAGCTAGTGACCATGGAGTCATGTCTCTGACCCTACGCTAAAGCCTGCAACCCTGCACTCTCAAGCTGGTGACCCCGCGCTCAAACTGGTGGTCCTGGGCTCAAGCTGGCGACCTGGGGTTTTGAATCTGAGTCCTCAGCATCCCAGGTCAAAGCTCTATCCACTGTGCCACCACCAGGTCAGGCACTTATATTTTTATGGACTTCATTTAATTTATTCCTCCTGACCCCCTGGCAGAGTAATACTGACATCCTCAGTTTAGAGACGAGAGACTGAGTCTCATTGAGGAAGTGCACATTGTGAAAAAAACACAGGCTCAGGAATTGGATCAAGCTGAGTTCAAGACCTGGCTTCACTATGTAGTAGCTGTGTGGTTGGATGACCTAGACTGACTCTCTGAGCCTCTCTTTTCTTCTTGACCAAATGAGAATAATAAGCTTAGCTCTGCCAGCTTATATGCTGTAAAAAATTATTTATTGATTTTAGAGAGAGTGGAAGGAAGTGGGAGAGAAAAAGAGAAGCATCAGTTTGTTGTTCCACTTATTTATGCAGTTATTGGTTGTTTCTTGTATGTGCCCTGACTGGGGATAGAACCTACAACCTTTACATAATTGGGATGACGCTCTAATCAACAGAGCTACCCCTCCAGGGCTGTCCCTCATGTTTCAGGTACTTTATGTATAGTCCATCTCCCCCAATGTGTGTGTCAATTCTGACAAGGGCAGGGAGTGTGGCCTGCTTTATGTGCTTCTGTGCCCCGGCACATAGTAGGTGCTCAACCCATGTTCATGAAATGAAGAAACGTTTCTATCACTAGATCTGAAACTCCAGGATGGCAGGGACTGCATCTTCCATGTTCACTACTGAGTTCCGGATCCCAGCCCCGTCTGGTCCCGTGTGCATGTGCGGCAGGGCCTCCAGGAACACAGGCGAATGCGTGAGGTTACTTGGAAGCTCCTCTCCAGAATCCCTGAACCCGTGTGCCTGTGCCTCTTCAGACCTGACAGTACCCTCCAAATACCCTGCACTGGGAGAGCCCTGCGGGGGAAGGGCAAACCCATCTTTGTAGGCCTGGTCCCCAAATACTTGCAGGGAGAAAGGTTACACCAGGGTATGAGGATTTCTGTCCCATTGGCCCTCTCCCTTCAAGGACTGCTGGAGTTTTTTCCTTTTTCTTTTTGGAAAGTCACAGAGGTAGAAGACAGGCTCGGAAGACAAGTAACAGAGGCAAAAGAAGGGGCCTTTGTAGTTTAGAAGAGAGAAGGGGAAAGGAAAGGTGACATACCTGTGTGAAGTGGGGAGGAGGACGGGAATGGCGCTGGCATGCTCTCTCGGGGGAGCATGAGAATCGCTTGAGTCTATGCAGGAGCAGGTTCACCAAGGCCGCAGGCCTCTGGGAACACTTCTCCATGCGGACTGGGGCCTCCTGGGCAGCACTGCTCTGCCCCTCTCCCAGCCCTCCATGTTGACTGTGGCTTTCTCCCTCTGCGAGGTTCTCCCATGTTGACTCTGGCCGTCAGCCTAGGGGGCAAACACCTGCCTCTCCACTCAGTCTGTTTTGTAGAGACTTCTCTGACATGTGGGTTCATGTGGGAATTCTCCAGCTTACATACAAAACACACCCTGAAGTTTAGTGGGATGTCCAAATCCTTGCCGAATGCTTCTTAAACAGCCCTCGTATCTGTCCCCAACCATTCCCACCCCTTTGCCTTGGGCCTCAGTTTTGGCTTTTGCCGGCCTCCTGACCTTCTGGACACAGCCTCGGAAGGGTTTTTCTGATGCCCAGGGCCAGCCACATCTGCTGCAAACCCTTCCTGTGGCCCCATGAGCCCAACTGAGCAACTGCTGGGGTGGCAGCTTTCTGGCTCCTTTCGGGGGCCTGGCCACCCTTACCAGCTCGCCATTCTGCACCAGTTTCCCTTGCTCTTGATGCTTCTGGGCCTGCCACTCTCTAGTCCCCCATCCACCCACCCTGACCCCTTTCCTATGCTCATTCTTACTTATCTTCTGGGTCCTGAGTTAAGGCCTACTTCCTTTGGAAAACATTCCATGACACTCCATGCCAAGCTGGGTGCTCCACCTCTGGGTCCTTGTTTTCTTACTACCCCCACCATAACATGTATCTCTCCGGTCTTTTTTTTTTTTTTTTTTGGATTGATGAGAGAGAGAAAGATTTGTTGCTCCACTTATTTATGCATTCATTGGTTGATTCTTTTTTTTCTTGTGTGTGACAGAAACAGAGAGGGACAGACAGACAGGAAGGAAGAGAGATAAGAAGCATCAATTCTTCGTTGCGGCACCTTAGTTGTTCATTGATTACTTTCTCATATGTGCCCTGATTGGGGGGGGCCCACAGCTGAGCCAGTGACCCCTTGCTCAAGCCAGCAACCTTGGGCTCAAGCTGGTGAGCCTTGCTCAAACCAGATGAGCCTGCCCTCAAGCTGGAGACCTCAGGGTTTTGAACCTGGGTACTCCGCGTCCCAGTCCGATGCTCTATCCACTGCTCCACTGCCTGGTCAGGCCATTGGTTGATTCATGTGTGTGCCCTGACCAGACACAAACGAATTTGGAGTCTTGGGATGACGCTCTAACCAACTGAGCTACAAGACCAGGGCATTCCTGTGGGTCTTGACTTGCCAGTGTTTGTTCAGCTTCCTCCACCAGATGGGGAGCCTATCAAGGGCACAGACTGGGGCTGGCTCATCTATTTGCCCACTGCCCTGCACAGGGCCTGGCTCCTGGGAGGCACCTGCAAATGTTTGTAGCATGAATAAGGGGATGACCACTCCTCTGTTCACAGTTCTCCATGGCTCCCATCTTAGAACCTCTGCAACCCGGTCTGTCTCTCCTCCACTCCCTCCTGCGTCATTCCTTGCCTCAGAATTCGCACTTGCTATTCCCCTGCCAGCAACACCCTTCCTGCAAATCTGCAGAGCTTGTGGCCTCAGCTTGGGTAGGTGTTTTCCCAAATGTCACCTTCTCCTGGAGGCCTTCCTTATCCACCCTCCTCTCTTATGTGGTCTGAGCCAATCTATAACCACTGGTGTGGCTGGCCCAATCCTTGAGGTTCTTATGATTGTAAGATACCCTTGGCAAGAGTCAAGGGTATCTTGACTCTTGCCAGAAAACTTTGAGGAAAAACATTTATTACTTACAAAGCCCTGGAGATTACATTGCATACCTGGGGCCACAGAGCAAAGTCACAGGGAGAGAGAGAGAGAGAGAGAGAGAGAGGAAGGGGAACACAAGTAGCCCAAATAGTCAATCAAAATCAACGAAAATCTCTAAAACAAGCCCCCCACACACACTGGCCCTCTAGTTGTGTGGCTGGCCATGAGTGTATTCCAGATAATTACCTTTGAAGTGGAGGAAGTCAGGCACTTACAGTCCAAAGAAAAAGAGAAAACCCAAGTGTCAGGACTTACACTGCACCTACATAAACATGTAGCATGCTTCTAGCCCCCCTGTTTATCAAGGTCTGACAGCCTATATATTCTACTTACTTTTCTCCTTTCTTTTTGGGCCTCTCCCACCAGGGCCAGTGTTTGCTTTGTTAACTGCCATCTCAAATTAAATGCTCAATATATATTTGTGGGATGAATGAATGAATGAACGAACACGCAGCTTTTGAGGTCAAGAAAGGTTTCCGGTGTTCTTTTGGGGACCTGAAGGTTTCTGCCACACTGTGTCTCTAGTCCACCCATGAAGGCAGGTTCAGGCCAGGGGGAGAGATTGAATCTCCCCAAACAAGCAGTGGGAGGAGACCTTGCTTTGCCAGAAATGGTCACCCCATGCACAGGCATGGCCATAGTGTCCCCTTGTGGTCAGAGCGGAGAAATGCATCTTCCCCAGCTCCTGAGGGCCTCATGTCTTACCACACGTGACTGGAATGGTTGATTGAGCCTGAAAGTGTCACATACACACTGGATTTCAAAAATTTAGCGAAAGAAAGAAAGAAAAAAGAACAGAAAGATTTCTTTCTTTTTGGATACATGTTAAAATTATATTTTGGCTATAAGTGTCAAATAAAATGTTATTTAAATATCACCTGTTTCACCCATTCCCCTTTAAAAACGAACGTTAGAATGTCATATATGAGTCATTATATTTCTATTGAATAACTCTGCTCCAAACCACAACAGAAATCTAACCAACCAACCACCTCTTGGTGGGAGGGAAAAAGTTCAACCGAAAGGAAAAGGTAGGTCCTTTGACTTACAAGGACCCAGGTCCCCTGGCTTCCAGCAGGCAACAGAGCAAAAGAGTCAAACATCAAACGTTTTAACTGATTGGTTGTTGTGTGACTTGCCAGTTACTTCCTCTTTCTGAGCTGTGAGTTTATTCTTTGGAAAACTGGGGACCCGAATCCAGCCCTCCAGATCTCTGAGCTAACGTGAAGAACGCTCCGCAGTACCTGGAACACACGGGTCAGCCCGTTGTGGTACTATGTATGGTCTCAGGGGGGTACTAGACTTATGGAGAGGTCGCTTTGTAAGTTGTATAAATGTCTAATCACTATGCCGTACACCTGAAATTAATATAAATTGAATGTCAACTGTAATTGAAAAATAAAAAAATATTTTTAAAAAGTTATCCTAATTTACCTTGGTCGTCTTGCGCCCCCTACAGTCCATTATCTTCACCGCAGCTGGAATGATTTCTGAGACGCTGGAAATCTTCACTCCCTGGGATGCTGGAGAGGTATCTCAGTTCAGAAGAGCGTTGTCCTTGCAGGTTCCATCCCCTATCAGGGCACAGTACAAAAATCAACCAATGAATGCGTAAGTTAAGGGGAACCACGAATCGATGTTTCTCTCCTTTCCTCTCTCTCTAAATTCAATGAAAAATATCTTGACCTCTTTTGGTGGAAAGCCCACCAATGGTTTACCATCATTCTTAGAATAACTTCAAGAATTTCTTGCCTCTACAGAAGCTGAATGACTGGTCCCGGCTCCTCATATTGTGTGTCATGATTGTGAGGAAATGCTTCGTGACGGGACAAAAGGAAAATGCAAAGGAATGCCTTTTGGTATTCCCATGGTTTGGCGTGAACCTTATCTCTTGTATTCTTGCAGTCCACTCTGCCCTCCACACACTTCCTTGCTGTTCTCTGGATTAGTGAGTTTATTCCTACCTCTGGCAGTTCCCTCCCCTAGGAAAACTCTTGCCTAAGAGCTTTATGGTTTGTCCCTTGGCTTTATTCTGGTCTCTGAGCTGAGGCTGGACAGATGAGAAGTAGGAGGGCACCTTGGGTGTCCAGACCGAGGCCGGTGAGGGGAAACACACCTATACCTGTGCCTTCGTTGGGAGGACCTAGAGCACCAAGGACACGATAACGGCTGAGGAGAAGGGGCGGTCAGGTTACACTGGGGAACATTTTTTTTTTCTTTTTCTGTTGCATAGGGTTTTAGAACTTTTTCTATATATTTCTGCTTCGCTGATTCCAAATCTGAAATCCATTTTTTGGTGCATGCTCTAGCTTTTATGCAGTTTTAATTTCTTTTTGTTACAGATAATGGCATGCATTGGTTTTTAAATTGGAGTTAAAGGGCAACGACTCTTGGATTGAACATAACCACAAGGCAATTAATCTTTTACAAACATCACTTTTACATAATTGTAGTTGTTTTTAAATGTAAAAAATTATTATCTGATAAAAATACCCTCTTATTTTGTTTTAAGATTGAATCATGGCTTCTTTGAGTAGGCGTAAATGTAAGAATAGTCCTGACACCTTCTGTTATATATGTGACTGTTACACACTTCAATGTCAAAGGCGCAATATTTCATCATTTGTGACACATGCATATATTGCCTATTTTCAAGTTCCCCTTGGCGGTCAAGACAAGAATTGGACTCCTCATATTGTGTGTCATGATTGTGAAGAAATGCTTTGTGACTGGACAAAAGGAAAACACAAAGGAATGCCTTTTGGTATTCCATGGTTAGGCGTGAACCTAAGGACCACAGCAGTGACTTTTATTTCTGTCTGATCCATACAAAGGGCATCGGCAAGAAAAAACGGCGTATGATTGCATATCCTAATATTCCTTCAGCAATACGACCTATCCCACACTCTGAGACAGTCCCAGTTCCAATTTTCAATGGGTTTATGTCTTCTAAGGACAAAGAAAGTGAACGTGGTGATCAAAGTGTATTTTTATTAGATGCATGAGAAAATGGTTGTAGAATCTGAAGGGTCTTCTTCTGATGTCAAGCTGTCATTAACCCCTCAGTAGTTTAGCCAACCCGAATTGAATGACTTAGTAAGAGATTTGGGCCTATCAAAGAAAGCAGCTGAGTTATTAGCCTCCAGCCTTCAAGAAAAGAATATACTTCACCAGTCAGCTAAAGTATCCCATTTCAGGAAGTGTGAACAAATTTTTGTGGACTTTCTTTCCAAAGACAAACACTTTGTTTACTGTCATGATTTCAGTAGTCTTCTCAGCCAGCTAGGTGTTACCACTTACAGTCCAGCAGAATGGTGGCTATTTCTTGACAGCTCTAAATGGAGTCTAAAATGTGTTCTCCTACACAACGGTAATGTTTATGCAGCAGTTCCAATTGCTTATTGAACTTACCTGCAAGAAGATTATAATAACATAAAAATTGTCCTCAACTTACTGAAGTATGAGGAGCATAACTGGATCATTTGTGTGGATCTTAAAATGGTCAATTTCCTGCTAGGACAAGAGAGGATTCACAAAGTATCCTTGCTTTCTGTGTTTGTGGGACAGCTGAGCTTGGAAGAAACACTGGACACAGAAGGAGTGGCTGAAATGTGAAGCTCTGGAAGTAGGGATGCAAAATATTGTGAATGAACCTGTATTTAATCGAGACAGAATCATTTTCCCCCCACTTCACATCAAACTGGGCTTAATGAAGCAGTTTGTTCAGGCTTTGAATAGAGAAAGTGAATGCTTTCAACATATTATTTCTGCTTTTTCTGCCTTGTCTTTCGAGAAGATAAAAGCAGGTGTATTCAAGGGACCTCAAATTCAAACCCTCATATGTGACGAAGAATTTGCCAGGAAGATGAAGAAGGAGGAAAAAGCAGCATGGCAGTCTTTTGTGGCAGTTACAAAGAACTTCCTTGGCAACAGAAAACTATGAACTTCTGGTTCAAAGGATGCTGTTAGCTTTCCATGACATTGGATGTAACATGAGCATTAAGATTCACTTCCTGAACAGCCACCTTGATAAGTTTCCCAAAAATCTTGGAGCTGTTAGTGATGAGCAGACTACTGCTGGAGCATCAAATGAGATTGTCCTCAACAAGTACACAAACGCAAATGCTACAAATGCAAAATTTTGCCTGAATAGAATTTAAATAAGTTTTGCGCAAATTTTATGATTAAAATAAGTGTTTTAATATGTTCTATTTTGAAATTGTAGACAAATTCTGATGTAATAATATCTTTTAGTGTATTAGTGTATTTACCACATTATATAAATTATTATATTTTCACAAAGATGATGCCCAAGAAGACATTCTACTTCATTATGTTAAACTAAATGTTGAAAATTTTACAATAAGATGGAAACCTAAAATCTTGAATTGCAAAAAAACTGTAGCTTACAGAGAAACACTAATGTCAGATTTGAGATCAGCACACTCGAATTAGGTAAGACCCAGTGTTTTTGTGGATGCAACAAAAACTTTGTTCCCCAGTGTTATTCATGTGGTGCTCTTGCTGTGCCAATTATGACATCTTTGCATAGTCCAATATCTTAAAGCTCTTATCAAATATTTTCATTGATTTATTTTATTTTAAATTATATATTACTATTTATTTATTTTTTTGCTGTACTGTTCCATGAAGTTTAAAAATAGGTGCACTCATGTAATCACCAGCACTGAGATTAGAATACAGAGTAATTCCATCATCCCAAACGTCCTCTTCTGCTGTTTCCTGTTAGTTATACAGTGTGTCCGTAAAGTCATGGTGCACTTTTAACCGGTCACAGGAAAGCAACAAAAGACGATAGAAATGTGAAATCTGCACCAAATAAAAGGAAAACTCTCCCAGTTTCATATCTATTCAGTGCAGTTCGATGTGGGCTCCATTTGTTGCCCTACACACATCCAAACGATAGTGAAGTTCTTGCCACACACGGGGTAAGGACGTCCGGTGTAACAGAGTGAATAACGTCTGTGCTTCTCTGTTTTAAGTGATTAATGTTGTTGATACATTCAACGTACACATGTTGCTTCACATAACCTCAAAAGTCGATCTCATGAAGCACATCTGTAGCAAACACGCATCATGAGTCTATCCACTGGTTTGATAGCGTGCAATAGCCGCAATTTGTACCCCGTAAAACAGAGACGTTTCTTTAACACCTTATGAACTGTAGTCTTGCTTAGGTGTAATTGTCGAGCACACGCACGCACAGATTTTTTAGGGCTCCTTAGGTAGCTATCCCGTATAGCCTCTACAGACTCGTCACTGACTGATGGCCTACCAGAACGGGGGTTTCTCCACCAAACTGCCAGTTTCCTTCAACTGCTTATCCCACCGAGTAATGTTATTCCTATGTGGTGGCGCTTTGTTATAAACGCGCCGATATTCATGTTGCACTTTGGTCACAAATTTGAATTTAGCGAGCCACAGAACACACTGAACTTTCCTCTGTACTGTCCACATCTCGACTGGCATGGACGTGGGCTGCTCCACTGTATACAGGGTGTTACGTCATCATCTGTGCATGCGCACATGCTGCCACATCATCCTACAGAAACTGGGAGGGTTTTCCTTTTATTTGGTGCACATTTCACATTTCTATCATCATTTGTTGCTTTCCTGTGACCGGTCAAAAGTGCACCATGACTTTACGTACACACTGCCAGCCTACCTTAACCACCACATTTCTATAATCATTTGCTCATGAAGGACATTTGGCTCATTTTCAGTTTTTGACATTTGTGACTAATGCTGCCACAAACATTCACACCCAAGTCTGTGCAGAGATATGTTTTTATTTCCCTTGGATGGATTCCTACGAGCGGGATCACTGGGCTGTGTGGTAAGTTCCTACTTCACTTTATACAAAACAGTCGAATTGTAGTTTGTGGTTTTTCTGGAATGGGTCCATGTGTTTTTAAATATCTGTGCATAGAGTTGCTCATGGGAGCCCCTGTTTTCCACGTAATATGTGTGGGGTAGGCAATGACATCCCCTCTTGTAAATCTTGTTAGAAGCTTATCAACTTCATTGATATTTTGCAAGTACCAGTATTCATATTCATTGTTTGTAAGTTAATTTTCTGTTTTAAATTTTAGTGATTTCTGCTTTCCTTTATTATTCCTTCCTTCTGCTTGTTAGAGAATAATCTATATTTTGCAGTCTCAGGTGTAGTATGTTATATCTGTAACTTAGGTCAGCTTGCCTTATTGTGTCCACATCTTTTCTATTCCCAAGTGATTTTATTTTATTTACTTGTTGTTTGTTTGACCAGTTACTGAGAGAGTGAGAGCCACCAACTTATGATTTGTATATTTTGAAACTGTTATTAGATGCATAAAAACTCACAATTATTATATAGTGCTCACAAAAATTAGGGGATATTTCAAAATGAATATGAAGCTATGAAATATCCCTTAATTTTTGTGAGCGGTATATATTCTTGTAGATCTGAACTTTCTCCTTAAGAATACTTCTTTTACATGTCCTGTCTTTTCCCTTTCTTTGTTTTTCAATCATTTTCTGTTCTTAGTGTTAAGTATGTCTCTCAAATAACTTATGTTCTTTTTGAAAGTCAAGTCTGGTAATCTGTCTTCTATTTGAATTGCTTTGTCTTTTTACAGATAATGTAATTACTGATATAATTAAGTGTAAGTCAATCCTATTTTTGTTGTCAATTTGTCCTAGTCTCTCTTTCTCTTTTTACTTAAATATTTTTTTTACCTTGTTTTGGATAAATCCAATGTCTTTTGTTTATTCATTTTTCTTCTTTATTTTTTGTTAATGTAATCTTTTATTATTGTAATTGCCTTGTTATTGAAATATATATCCTTAATAGAGTGTGGTGCAAAAATAGGTTTATAGTTGTTTGTATGGAAAATAATGAAATAATTTAAAAAATAATACAAGAATAAACTGAGTTTTATGTACACACTACTGCCAACCTCTTGTACCTTATCCTGTATATTGCCATTTTTCTTCCATTGGTATTTATATCTATTCTTGAATAATAATAAAAAGTTTTCAACACTAGAACACATCCACCAATCTTCTTGCCACTGATATTATTAAGGTCATATATCTTACACTTACGAGTGTAATAAACTTCACAGAAGATTATAATTACTTGGATATAAATAGTGATCCCCCCCCGATATTTATTAAGGTATTATCGCCATATAACACATGTCATTTTAAGGTATACAATGTGCATATGAGACACATCTATAATGTGAGATGACTACCACAATTTGGTTAGTTAACACTGCCATCTTCTCACATCATTACCATTGTTATGGTTATAACATTAAAGATACACTCCCTTAACAACTTTCAAGTACATAATATAATATTCTTTTTATTTTCTTTCACAGGGACAGAGAGAGAGTCAGAGAGAGGGAAAGATAAGGACAGACAGACAGAAACGGAGAGAGATGAGAAACATCAACATTAGTTTTTTGTTGAGACACCTTAGTTGTTCATTGATTGCTTTCTCGCATGTGCCTTGACTGCGGGCCTTCAGCAGACCGAGCAACCCCTTGCTGGAGCAGCGACCTTGGGTCCAAGCTGACGAGCTTTTGCTCAAGCCAGATGGGCCTGTGCTCAAGCTGGCGAGCTCGGAGTCTCGAACCTGGGTCTTCTGCATCCCAGTCCGACGCTCTATCCACTGCGCCACCACCTGGTCAGGCATAATATAATATTCTTAATTATGCTGTTCGTTGGATCCCCAGAAATCGTTCAGTTGTTAGCTGAAATTTTGTGCCCCTGACTGACAACCCCATTCCTTCACCCCAAACCCTTCACACCCATCATTTTACTCTCCTCTCCTGTGAATTCAGCTTTGTTAGATTCCATGTACAAGTGAGAACATACAGCACTGAAACAATGACTATTTTGAAAAATTATCCTCATATTTATATTTTTTCCCCATGCAATTCTAGGTTTCTATCACAGATAGTTTTTCCTCTTTTCAAGAATTAACTCAAAATGTATTAAAGGCCTAAATGTAATATTAAAAACTATAAAACTCTTAATGGGAAACATAAGGAGAATTCCATGACGTTGGATTTTGCAATGATTTCTTGAATGCTTACAGCAAAAACACAGACAACCAAAGCAAACAGGCAAATGGGACTGTATCAAACTTAAACATTTGTACACAAAAGGACTCAATTGCCAGACTCCAAAAGCCTCCTATGAAATGGGAGAAAAAATGTATCTGATATGATGTTCATATTCAGAATACATCACAAACTCCTGCAAGTCAACATCAAAAAGCCAAATAACACAAGTTAAGAATTGGAAAATAACTTGAATAGATGTTTCTCCAAAGATGATATACAAATGGCCAACAAACATACTCAACCTCAGTAATCTTAGGGAAATACAGATCAAAATGATAATGAAATATCACCTCACACCCTTTAGAACGGCTACTAGGAAATAAAAACCAAGAGAAAATAACAAGTGCTGGTGAGGATGTAGAAAAAAAAAATAGAACCATTTTGCGCATTAGGTGGGGTTATAAAATGGTGCACCCGTTATGAAAAACTATATTGCAATTTCTGAAAAAAATTAAAAATAAAACTATCATATCATGGAACAATCCCACATGTGATTTTATCTATCTATCTATCTATCTATCTATCTATCTATCTATCTATCTATCTGTATCTATCTAACTATCTATCTATCTATCAACTGTCTATCTATTTAATGAGAGAGAGAGAGGGAGAGACAAAGACAGGAAAGAAGAGAGATGAGAAGTATTGACTTGTAGTTGTGGTACTCTTACTTGTCACGGTCCAGCTGCAACGAGTCTAATATAGGGTCTTGAACGGGAAAAGGTATGGAATTGAATAAATGATAGACAGAGACTTAAAGATATATACATACAGATGGGTTCGGGAGGATGGCACAGAGAACAGTCTCTACTGTTTCTGAGCCATAACATGGCTGCTCCCACAAGTGCATTCATCGCTATTCAGGGAAAAAACGTGGTTCATTAGCAATTCAGTTATTTCCAGGACAACTCAAAGACAACCCCCACCATACCATTCAAATCTAACTTTACACCAATAAGAAACTAGCTTCCAGTCTCTTTTGGAGAAATGGGTTGGGCAAGCAAGAATCAGGTATAGCTCTTTGTTAACGGGGCAGATGAGGTGGGTGTTGGGCCCAGCACCTCTGTCCCCAAGATATCCAGATTGTAAAAGCACCCTGTTTATATTTCAGTCCCCAACACTTAGTTGTTCATAGGTTGCTCCTTATACAAGCTTGTGACCTCTTGCTCAAGCCAGTGACCTTTTGGGCTCAAGCAAGTGACTATGGGGTCATGCCTATGATCTCATACTCAACCAGGCGGCCCCAAGCTTAAGTTGGTGAACCTGTGCTCAAGCCAGTGACCTTGGGGTTTTGAGCCTGAGTCCTCAGTGTCCCAGGCAAATGTTCTATTCACTGATCCACCACCTGTTCTGGCTCACTTGTGATTTTATATCCCAAACAACTAAAAGCAAGGCCTAGAAGAGATATCTGCCCACCTGTATTTAGAGCAGCATTATTCGCAAAAGTCAAGAGGTGTCTGTCATTTAAGTACCCATTGATAGATAAATGGATAAATAAAATGTGATATGTCTTTGGGTGTTCAGGATGTTTTGACAAAAGACTATGGACTGGGTGGCTTATAAACAGCAGAAACTTATTGCTCACAGTTCTGGAGGCTGGAAGCTTGAGATCAGGGTGCCAGCTTTGTTGGGTCCTGGCGAGCGCCCTCGTCCAGGGTGCAGGTGACCTACTTTTAGTTAGATTTTCACACGGTCAGAGGGAAGAGAGAGCTCTCTCAGAACCTTCCAGGAACCCCACCTGCTAATACAATCCCTTTGGGGGTTAAGATTTAAACACTTTTACTTGGGGAGGGACATAATTTTTCAGTCTATAGCATTCCACCCCCAAAACCCCAAAGTTGAATCTATTGCACGTACAATGGTATATTATTCAATCCTAAAACGAAAGGAAATCCTGTCACATGCTACGACATGATGAACATTGGGGACCTTGTACTAAGTGACATAAGCTGGTCACAACATGACATATACTATAAGATTCCACTGATATGCTGTATCTAAAATAGTCAATTCATAAAAACAGAAGGGCTTGAGGGAGAGATACGAAGAGTCACTGTTTATAGGGAAAGAGTTTCAGGTTTGTAAGATGGAAAAGTCTGGAGACCTTTCGCACAGAACATTGATATTCTTAACACTACTAAACTATACACTTAACAATAATTTAGAAAGCAAATTTTATCTTTATGTA
The DNA here is from genome assembly GCA_037038555.1 of Rhynchonycteris naso. Taxonomy (NCBI): domain Eukaryota; kingdom Metazoa; phylum Chordata; class Mammalia; order Chiroptera; family Emballonuridae; genus Rhynchonycteris; species Rhynchonycteris naso. Next base: position 246,638,910 of record CM072997.1, on the reverse strand, counting down.
TATATGTTTATGTAAATAAATATATATATATATGTTTTGCCAATATTAAAAAAGAAAAAAACCCACCATTTTCCTTTAGCTTGAATAACTTACTTTAGTATTTTTATAGTAAAAGTGTACTGGAGCCTAACCAGGCAGTGGCACAGTGGACAGAGTGCTGGCCTGCAACGCTGAGGACCCAGGTTCAAAACCCCAAGGTCACCAGCTTGAGCACCAAGTTGCCAGCTTGAGTGTCGATCTTAAACACAACCCCATGGTCACTGGCTTGAGCCCAAGGTCACTGGCTTGAGCAAGGTGTCATTGGCTCTGCTAGAGCCTCCCGGTCAAGGCACGTATGAGAAAGCAGTCAATGAACAACTAAGGTGCCGCAACAGTGAGTTGATGTTTCTCATCTCTCTCCCTTCCTGTCTGTCTGTCTCTCTCTCTCTAAAAACAATACAAAACAAAAAAAGTTTACTGGAACTCAAGTGTGTTTGCTTATTTTATCCTGAAATATTATTTCAATTTAATTTTTAATAATATATTTCTGGGTGTGGAATTTTGGGTGATAGGTGTTTTTTTACCCTTATATTGAATGTTTTGGGGTGACACTAGTTAAAAATTCATCTAAAGATATCACTCCATTGTCTTCTTACTTATGGGTTGTTGTGTGATGTCTCCTTCATTAGTATTGTCACTCCGTGGAATGAACCTCTTGATATTTTTTAAGTATTTACGTGCTTTAAAAGTTTTCTTATTGCTTTTGACAAAAATTCCTGGCACAGAGTGGAATGGGGGAGCAGGATGTGGGTGAAATGTTCACGGGGCAGGGGAGGGGGTTGTTGAGTTGTCTGCTGCCCCCGCCCCTACAGGAAAGGGGTCCAAAACAGCCTGCATGACCTCAAGCTCTACACCTTCTCCTGCCCCTGGGATCTGAGACTGTGGTTAAGCTAATGACTCTGGGCCAAACCTGTACTGAATGTGAGCAGTGAGTTCATGCCTCTCCTCTAGGGGGCAGCACTCACTCTACATGCAAAACGTGCAAAACAGAATCCATGTAAATTTTAGCGCCTGAAGAAACCAGCAAATCTCCCCCTACTCCCTGAGGACTCAGATCTCTCAGAGGTCGGAGTAGGTAGGGACGCAGGTGGTGTTTGTTTCCCATGGAGGGAGTCTTCTGTGAGATGTATTCTGGAACATAAAAATGCTGACTGTACCGTGCCCTGCAGAGGACAGGCTTGGCTTTGGTCTCCCATCCAGGATTTGGAGGAGCCAATGTGCTGAGAAGTTGAATTAAAGAGACATCCTTTGAAATAGTCACGGGAGTGTAAAGTGCAGCACAGGGAATATAGACAATTATCCTGTAATGACTGAGCATGGTGTCAGGTGGGCACTGGGAATATAAGGGGCTCACTTTGTAAAGTATGTGACTAGCTAACCGCCATGCTGTATGCCTAACACTAATACAACATAATATTGAATGTTAACTGTAATTTAAATATAAAATTTAAATTAAAATCAAAACAGAGTTCGTCATTGGCCTGCAGGATTGCTGCTTGGTGCCTCAGTGCATTAATCTGTTCAGGAACCCCCAATCAGGTTCCCACAGGGACAGGGCGGGTGGGGCAGAGGAGTGGAGTAGGCCTGCGATGAGGAGAATGATGGGGGTGTAGGGAGAAACAGCGCCAAGGTTTACACATCCAAAATAGCATAGTAATTTCATGTCATAGGAATTTCACCTCCACAAATAATTTTACTATTAGTTTATTTGAAACACACACACACACACACACACATACACACACACACACACACACACACACCCTCTCTGAGATGAATTCCTGGCCCTGCTTGAGTGTGAAAATGGCAGCATCTTCCCCCAGCTCATTAGTGTGGGTGCATTAGGACGGGCCCTGTGCTCTGAGGTGGGTCAGCCTGGCCTCTCCTCTGCCCCTGAGGCCCATCTTCCTGGTACAGGTTGTGGGGAATCTCCTTCCCCGCCCTCTGTCTGTACCTGTGGCTGGAGCTGGAAAGTTTCTCTCCTCTTCCCATAGCGTCTGTTGCTCACTCCTGACAGACAGGTTAGAGTATGGGCTCGGGGTGGGGGCTGTCTTGGGGTCACATCTGCAACCTCCAGCTTGGGAGATGCCTCCAGTGTTGGGTGGTTGACTCTGGGGACCAGGACAGAGGACTGGCTGGGGTTGACTCAATCACCAATGTTCAGTGATGTGATTAATCATGATTATGCAATGAAACCTCCATAACAACCCAGGAGGAGAGGGTTCAGAGAGCTTCCGGATAGGGGAGCACGGGTAGGTGCTGGGAGAGAGGTGACCTTAGAGAGGCATGGAAGCCCCAGCCCCTTACTCCACACCCTGCCCTCTCACCTCTTCCATCTGGCTGTCCCTGAGTCACATTCTTTTATAATAGACCAGTGATGTAGGAAGTAATCTGCTCTCTGAGTTCTGTGAGCCGCTCTGGGAAATGAACAAATCCAAAGGGGAGGAGGTCTTGGGAACCTCTGATTTATAGGCAGCTGGTCAGAAACACGGGGGACACCTGGACTTGAGACGGACATCTGACATGGGGCTGGTGGGGGGCTGGTTAAGAACTGAGCCCTAACCTGTGGAATCTGATGCTCTCTCCAGGTAGGTTGTGTCAGAATTGACTTGAATTGCTTGGTTATGTGGGAGAAACTCTCCACCTCATCCACAGTGGAACTGGTCTCAGAATACGGAAGATAGTTTACATCATTTTCTTGTAATGAATCTCTAAAATCGGGTATTTTGCCATTATAACTTATCGTTTGTACCCTTACAGCCCACATCCTACTGCCACCCTTCAAGTGGTCACCAGCGGGTGGGTGGGTGGGGGCTCCCACGTGGGACAGGACTGCTCTAGGACGGAAGTGTGGGGGTGGTGTGGCTGGGTGTGGGGTAGCCGTCCTCACTTTAGTGGAGGAGGCCAGTTTTCTCTGAAGCACTGTTACCATTTTACATGTCAACAACCACTGCCCACACTCTCCTAACACTGGGTGTTTTCAGACAAGTTCATGTTTGTCCTCTTGGACCCGGTGTAATAGGACCTTATTGTGGGTTTAACGTGCACCTTCCTGGTTGCTAATGATGTGGAGCCGCTTTTCACGTGTTTACTGGCTGGTTGTTGCTATTTTAATGAGGCTCCTGCTCAAGTGAGACCATATATATCTCTTTATTTCTTTTTGTATGTATTTGTGGAAATTCTTCCTGTATTCTGGAGACTGATACTCTGACGCTTACGTGTGATGTAAAGTTCTTCTCTCACTTGACGGCTGACAATTGAGCACTACCTGTAGTGTCTTTTATGAAGAGTCCTTAATTTTTACATAGTCTAAATTTTAAATGTTCCTCTTTATAAGTATTGCCATGTGTGTCTTGTTCAAAAATCCTCCTCTATTTTAAATTCATGGAGACGTTCTGCTATAATATCTCCTAACAGCCCTATTTTCTTGTATCTCAAAAACAAAAAAAATATCTTCAACTGACCTGCACTTGATTTTAGTGCATCATAGGAGCTGGGGGTGCAGCCTCATGCAACTGCTCAGAGATCTCTAGCCGCTCACACATGTCATTGAAAAGGGTTTTGTTTTTTGTCACTTGTCTGCATTACCCACTCTTTAGTGCATGACCTTTCACAGAGGGTTCAAGGGTAAATGACTGATTTCCTACAATCTGTAGATACACAGGCCTTGTTGATGTAATGGGATAACTGTCTCCAGGTACTGTCAGCGGCTCCCGATCCTCAAGGAGACTTTGATGTCCACAGACAGAGCCAGATGTCCATTCACAGTGAGGCGCCTGACTAGATCCTTTCCAATGTGGTTAGAGTGTGTCTTTTTTATTTCCTTTTATTGATTAGAGAGGGAGACAGAGAGAGAAGGAGAGAGAGAGAGAGACTTGTATTTGCTTCTCATACGTGCCTTGACCAGGCAAGCCTGGGGATTTCGAACTGGCGACCTCAGCATTCCAGGTTGACATTTGATCCACTGCGCCACCACAGGTCAGGCAATGCTGTGTCTTTTATTAGTTGTCCCTTCCAATAAACAGCATCTCCAGGTGGCAGTCAGTGATCTTTAAAAAATTTATCTCCTGAGATATGCCAAATTTACCTGACATGAAGCACAAAGCTCATGGGGGCACACTGGGCTCTGGCTAGTACCGAGCACCAGGCCCAGGTCCGTGGGGTGGTCCTGTGTGGGCTGCTTTGGATTCCTGCCAGCTACCACTGATCCAAACCATTTCTGGCTTCTAGGATCTTCTGATGTCATCTTGCTGCTTCCTTGGCCTGTGCCATGAATTTTCCTGAAGAAAGAAAACATATCACAGGACATCACAAAAGCTCAAATGCTGAAAACCAAAAGAAAAGACAATTGAGCAAACTTACAGACTATTATATCAGCAGTATGGCACCTGTCTGGCACACCTGCATAACACATGTTCCCCATAGTGTTGATGTTCTTGGCCTCTTTTTTTATTTTATTAATTTTAATGGGGTGACATTAATAAATCAGGGTACATATGCTCAAAGAAAACATCTCCCCGTTATCTTGTTATTCAATTATGTTGCATACCCATCACCCAAAGTCAAATTGTCCTCTGTCACCCTCTATCTGATTTTCTTTGTGCCCTTCCCCTTCCCCCTCTCCCACCCTCCCCTACCTCCCCCCACCCCATAACCACCACACTCTTGTCCATGTCTCACAGTCTCGTTTTATGTCCCACCTATGTATGAAATCATGCAGTTCTCAGTTTTTTTCTGATTTACTTATTTCACTCCGTATAAAGTTATCAAGGTCCATCCATATTGTTGTAAATGATCCGATGTCATCATTTCTTATGGCTGAGTAGTATTCCATAATATATATGTACCAGAGCTTTTTAATCCACTCATCCTCTGATGGACACTTGGGCTGTTTCCAGTTCTTCACTATAGTGAACAATGCTGCCATGAACATGGGGGCGCATTTATTCTTTTCGAACATGCTATGGTGTTCTTAGGGTATATTCTTAAAAGTGGGATAGATGGGTCAAAAGGCAGTTCGATTTTTAATTTTTTGAGGAATCTCCATACTGTTTTCCACAGTGGCTGCACCAGTCTGCATTCCCACCAGCAGTGCAGGAGGGTTCCCTTTTCTCCACATCCTCACCAGCACTTATTCTGTGTTGTTTTGCTGATGAGTGCCATTCTGACTGGTGTTAGGTGATATCTCATTGTGGTTTTAATTTACATTTCTCTAATGATTAGTGATGTTGAGCATTTTTTCATAAGCCTATTGGCCATCTGTATGTCCTCTTTGGAGAAATTTCTATTCATTTCTTTTGCCAATTTTTTGATTGGATTGTTTGTCTTCCTGGTGTTGAGTTTTATAAGTTCTTTATAAATTTAGGTTATTAACCTCTTATCAGATGTATTGTCGAATATGTTCTCCCATTGTGTGGTTTGTCTTTTAATTCTGTTCTTATTGTCTTTAGCTGTGCAAAAACTTTTTAGTTTGATATAGTCCCATTTGTTTATCCTGCCTTTTCTTTCATTTGCTCGTGGAGATAAATTGGCAAATATATTGTTGCGACAGATATCGGAGAGCTTACTGCCTATGTTTTCTTCTAAGGTGCTTATTGTTTCATGGCTTATATTTAAGTCTTTTATCCATTTTGAGTTTGTTTTTGTAAATGGTGTAAGTTGATGGTCTAGTTTCAATTTTTTTTTTTGCAGGTAGATGTCCAATTTTCCCAACACCATTTGTTAAAGAGGCTGTCTTTACTCCATTGTATGCTCTTTCCTACTTTGTCAAATATCAGTTGTTCAAAAAGGAGTGAGTTTATTTCTGGGTTCTCTGTTCTGTTCCATTGATCTATGTGCCTGTTCTTATGCCAGTACCAGGCTGTCTTGCGTACAATAGCCTTGTAGTATACCTTGATATCCGGAAGAGCGATACCTCCTGCTTTATTTTTTCTTTTTAAGATTGCTGAAGCTTGCCTGACCAGGTGGTGGCGCAGTGGATAGAGCGTCGGACTGGGATGTGGAAGACCCAGGTTCGAGACCCTGAGCTCGCCAGCTTGAGCGCAGGCCCATCTGGCTTGAGCAAAAGCTCGCCAGCTTGGACCCAAGATCGCTGGCTCCAGCAAGGGGTTGCTCGGTCTGCTGAAGGTCTGTGGTCAAGGCACATGTGAGAAAGCAATCAATGAACAACTATGGTGTCGCAAGGGCAACAAAAAACTAATGATTGATGCTTCTCACCTCTCTCCATTCCTGTCTTTCTGTCCCTATCTATTCCTCTCTCTGACTCTCTCTCTGTCGCTGTAAAAAATATATATATATTGCTGAGGCTATTCGTGTTCTTTTTGGTTCCATATAAATTTTAGGAATATGTGTTCTATATCTTTGAAGTATGTCATTGGTATTTTAATTGGTATTGCATTGAATTTATAAATTGCTTTGGGTAATATAGACATTTTAATGATGTTTAATCTTCCTAACCATGAGCATGGTATATGCTTCCACTTGTTTGTATCTTCCTTGACTTCTTTTATCAATGTTTTATAATTTTCCAAGTACAAGTCCTTAACCTCCCTGGTAAATTTACTCCTAGGTACTTTATTATTTTGGTTGCAATAGTGAAGGGAATTGTTTCCTTAATTTCTTTTGCTGACAGTTCATTGTTAGTATATAAAAATGCCTCTGATTTCTGAGCATTAATTTTATATCCTGCCACCTTGCTGAATTCATTTATCAGGTCCAGTAGTTTTTTGACTGAGACTTTAGGGTTTTCTATATATAATATCATATCATCTGCAAATAATGACAGTTTTACTTCTTCTTTTCTAATTTGGATGCCTTTTATTTCTTCTTCTTTTCTGATTGCTGTGGCTAAGACTTCCAGAACTATGTTGAATAAGAGTGGTGAAAGGGGGCACCCCTGCCTGTTTCTTGATCTTAAGGGGATTGCTTTTAATTTTTGCCTATTTAGTATGATGTTTGCTGTGGGTTTGTCATAGATGGCCTTTATCATGTTAAGAAATGTTCCCTGTATTCCCACTTTACTGAGAGTTTTGATCATGAATGGGTGCTATTTTTTTTTTTTTTTTTTTTTTACAGGCACAGAGAGAGAGTCAGAGAGAGGGATAGATAGGGACAGACAGACAGGAACGGAGAGAGATGAGCATCAATCATTAGTTTTTCGTTGCCACTGCGACACCACAGTTGTTCATTGATTTCTTTCTCACATGTGCCTTGACCGCGGGCCTTCAGCACACCGAGCAACCCCTTGCTGGAGCCAGCGACCTTGGGTCCAAGCTGGCGAGCTTTTGCTCAAGCCTGATGGGCCCGCACTCAAACTGGCGAGCTCAGGGTCTCGAACCTGGGTCTTCCACATCCCAGTTCGACGCTCTATCCATTGCGCCACCACCTGGTCAGGCAGGGTGCGGGATTTTATTTAATGTTTTTTCTGCATCTATTGAAATTATCATGTGATTTTTGTCCTTCCTTTTGTTTATGTGATGAATCACATTGATTGATTTGTGAATATTGAACCAGCCTTGCCTCTCCAGAATAAATCCCACTTGATCACGGTGTATGATTTTTTTCATATATTGCTGGATCCGGTTGGCTAATATTTTGTTGAGAATTTTAGCATCTAAATTCATCAGGGATATTGGCCTATAATTTTTTTTCTTAGTGTTGTCTTTGCCTAATTTCGGGATCAGAATTATGCTCTCCTCATAATAGGAGTTTGGAAGTCTTCCTTCCTCTTGAATTTTTTGAAATAGCTTGAGGAGGATAGGAGTTAGTTCTTCTTTGAATTTTTGGTAGAATTCACTTGTGAAGCCATCAACCCCAGGACTTTTCTTTTTTGGGAGTTTTTTGATAACTGTTTCAATCTCATTTGTTGTAATTTGTCTGTTTAGGTGTTCTGATTCTTCCAGATTGATTTTTGGAAGATTATATGATTCAAGAAATTTGTTCATTTCACCTAGGTTTCCTAATTTTTTGGCATAGAGTTCTTCATAGTATTTTCTTACAATACTTTGTATTTCTGTTGTGTCAGTTGTTATTTCTCCATTCTCATTTCTAAGTTTATTTATTTGAGTCCTCTCTCTCTCTTATTTTGGTGAGTCTAGTTAAAGCAGTGGTTCTTAACCTGGGTTCTATCGAACCCTAAGGGTTTAATGGGTCGGTCTCAGTGGTTTGGAGAAGCCTCTGCCGTGGAGGCCAGAATTAAGTAATACCGTAATTTGTGTGAGTTCATGCACTTGGTTGGTTTTGTTCTTTGAGCAAGGTGTTGTTCATGCACGGTTCATTTTGTGCACCAGAAAAAAGACATATACCTATGTCTTGAATTTGGGAAAAAAAATCATATTTTATTTATCACTACAGAAGGGTTCGGTGAATGCATATATAAAGCTGGTGGGTTTGGTACCTCAAAAAAGGTTAAGAACCACTGAGTTAAAGGTTCATCGATCTTGTTTACCTTTTCAAAGAACCAGCTCCTGGTTTCATTGATCCTCTGTATTGTTTCCTTAGCCTCTATGTCATTTATTTCTGCTCTGATCTTTATTATTTCCTTCCTTCTACTAGTCCTGGGCTTTATTTGCTGTTGTTTTTCTAAATGTATGCTCATTATCATTCATTTCTAGAAACTTTTTAATTTCTTCTTTGATCTCATTGTTAATCCATTCATTATTTAATAACATGCTATTTAGTTTCCAAGTGTTTGAGTATTTTTCAGTTTTTCTTTTGTGGTTAATTTCTAGTTTCATGCCATTGTGATCAGAGAAAATGCTTGATATGATTTCAATCTTCTTAAATTTGTTGAGACCACTTTTGTGTCCTAACATGTGGTCTATCCTAGAAAACGTACCATGAGCGCTTGAAAAGAATGTATATTCTACTGCTTTAGAGTGAAAAGTTCTGAAGATATCTATTAAATCGAGTTAATCTAGTGTATCCTTTAAGTCTGCTGTTTCTTTGTTAATTTTCTTTCTTGAGGGTCTATCCAGTGATGTTAGTGGGGCATTGAAATCCCCTACTGTTATAGTATTGATGTTAATCTTGCCCTTTATATCCATCAAAGTCTGCTTTATATATGTTGGGGCTCCTATGTTTGGTGCGTAGATATTTATAATGGTTATATCTTCCTGTTGAATTGTTCCCTTCATCATTATGTAGTGTTCTTCCTTATTTCTTACTATACAGCCTTTGTTTTAAAGTCCATTTTGTCAGATATAAGTATTGCTACCCTGCCTTTCTTTTCATTTCCATTTGCCTGAAATATTTTTTTTTCATCATTTTACCTTTAGTCCATGTGTATCTTTTGTTTTGAGATGTGTCTCTTGTAGACAGCGTATGTATGGGTCTTGTATTTTTATCCACACAGCTATCCTATGTCTTTTGATTGGACCATTTAATCCATTTACATTTAAGGTTATTATTGATATGTAGTTGTTTATTGCCATTTTATTCTTTAAAGCTGTATTCTTCTTTTGCTATATTCTTTTCCCCCTTTGAACTGTTCACAACAAGCCCCTTAGCATCTCCTACAGAATTGGTTTGGTTTTAATGAATTCCTTGAGGCTTTTTTTTGTCTGGAAAGCTCTTTATTTCTCCTTCAATTTTAAATGTTAGCCTTGCTGGATGGAGTAGTCTTGGTTGTAGGTTCTTGTTCTGCATTACTTTGAATATATCTTGCCATTCCCTTCTGGCCTCAAGTGTTTCTGTTGAGAAGTCGGATGTCATCCTTATGGGGGCTCCTTTGTAGGTGATAGGCTTTTTTTCTCTAGCAGCTTTTAAAAATTTCTCTTTATCCCTTAGCTTTGGTATTTTAACTATGATGAGTCTTGGTGTAGATTTCTTTTGGTTTTTCTTTAATGGAGTTCTCTGTGCTTCTTGAACATGTGAAACGTTTTCCAGTCATAATTTAGGGAAGTTTTCAGCTATGATTTGATTGAACAAAGTTTCTATCCTTTGTTCTTTCTCTTCTTCTTCAGGAACCCCTATGATGTGGATGTTATTTTTCTTCATGTTGTCACAGAGCTCCCTTAGAGTTTCCTTAGATTTTTTTGAGTCTCTTTTCTTTTTTCTGCTCTGCTTCTGTGACTTTGTTTATTTTGTCCTCTAACTCGCTGATTCGGTCCTCAGCTTCATCCATCCTGCTTTTAATTCCTTCCATTGTGGTCTTCAGTTCTGATACTGTATTTGTAATTTCTGTCTGATTTTTTTTATTATTTCAATTTCCTTTTTTATACTTGTTATTTCTTTATTTAGGTGTTCATAATGACTATCCACTGTTGCTCTGAGCTCTTTGAACATCCTAACTAACTATCATTATTTTAAACTCTGCATCAGGTAGTTCGGTTATATCTGATGCATTCAGGTCTTTCTCTGGGGATTTCTCTTGATTTATTTGGGTTGCATTCCTCTGCCTGCCCATTTTGTCTGTGTGTAAGAAGGGTTTGGCTACTGGAGTTTAATGGATGCTGCCTCTGTGTTCCCTAGGTGTGGTCTGTCTGCAGGCCTGTCATCCCCTCTGCCACTTCCTAGGGCGGTTGGGTGTGTATGTTGCCGGTGCCGGCTACTGAGGCTGCTGCTGCCGTCTCTGCCTCTCCTCCGCAGGAGGGGCTGTGATCTTGTGCCTGGCTCTATAAGCCTCAGCCGGTCTCGGCCTTTGCCCCTCTCCCACGGCTGGGACCGCGCAGCACACTCAGTCCACAAGCCTGGGCACCAAGGGCAAGGGTGAGCACTTCTGCTCAGCTGTGGGTCCCTGTCAGCCTGTTCCTCAGGCCGGGAGGGGCTTCTGGTGCGCACTCAGCTTGGAGCTGGGCTTCCACCCCACCCCTGCCAACCTCGGCTACTCTGCTGGGAGGGGCTGCTGCTACGTGCTCAGCTGTGAGCTGGGCTTCCGCCCCCACCTCGTGGGCAAAGCTGGTTAGTGCAGGGCTTCAAGCCTCAGAGGCCGTGTGAGGCTGTGAGGCTACAAGGCTGTGAGCCTGCTTGCCCCTGCCCAGTGGTGGATCTCTGCCCGTTCAAGCCACCGGACTACTTTCGCGCGCCCCTTCACCTCCACTGGGCTAGACCCAGCTCATGCCAGCTGACTCAGTCTCTTCCCCTGCCGTCGGAACCGCGCTCCGCGTTCCGCTGCCACCCTCTCTCTAGCAAGCCCTCAGCAGTGTAGGTGGGGGTGCTGCAGCTCAGACCCTAACACTCCATACTGTAGTCATGAAAGCTCCCTCCTTCTAAGCAGCTCTGCTCTAATTGCCGCAGGGGGCCTGTTTGGCTGGTGTCCTGCTTCCCCTTGCTGGTTCCAGGGGAAATATTGTTTCAGATTTGTGGATTGACTCAGCCCAGGGTTTAGGGTGGTTGTCCCTCAAAGCTTTTCTTCCTGTGCCTTCCAGACTGCACTCTCTTCCTGCTGCTCCGGTCCTCTCCTCTCTCCCCGTCCCCCGGAGCCCTGGGTGAGTGGTTGTGAGAGAAGTTTTCTGCGCCGTCCCTTTAAGAAGAATCCTGGATCTGAGACAACTGTCTCTTTCTCACAAACAGTATCCTAACCTGTTTCACAGCTAAATACTGTCCATATGCCTCTTCTAGGTTCTGGGGCTGCAGGCTGGGGCTTTGTTCCTGGGACCCAGGTCCCTCCCTCTCCGCTGAACTCTCTTCCCACCACGTGAGTCTCTCCGGGCTGCCTTTTGCTCCGGGGAGCTGGGCAGCGCTTTCCGCGTTTTCGCTTTTCCTACCAGTCTCAATGTGGCTTCTTCAGTGTTCCCCGGTTGAAGAGTCCTCTCAATCCAGTTCAATGTTGGTTTATCCAGATGATGGTTCTTAAAATCAAGTTATAATCCACTTTGGTTCTGAGAGTTGGAAGTTGGTACGTCCGCTTACTCCATCGCCATCTTGCCCCTCCTTTTGGCCTCTTAATAAGAGAAAAAGCCTATCATATAGTAACAAATACTAATATTATATTTAACAATTATTATTAGTTGTTATAGTAATATGATATTGATGTAATATAGAAAACAGAGAGAGAATTCAGTATTTCCTCCAGCATGGTTGATTGACATTTCATTTTCTCCTGTATAATTTCAGAAACATTCAATCACACGACTTGTTACCAAGAGATCCGAACTATTCTATATCATTGCCAGATTTGGGGAAATGTTTATTAAGTGTTTTTTTTTTTCATTCATAAAAAAGCAGCAGGATTGTAGGTGATTCCCACAAATCACTTGAGCTCTTGCTGGGCTTTGAAAAGGGTCTGAGCACGTGAGGATCCTGAAGGTGGAGTTTCCTGAGACTTAAGGTGGCAAATGTGCTGCTGTGCTGAGGTCCAGCCTTTGGGGCCCTGTCAAATGGGGCAGGAGCTCCCTTCATACATCATGTCTTGAGGGGCCTGCGTTCTGTCTCCGACCCAGAAGTTCTCAGACCCTTGAGGGCAAACACTTGTGCAATCCATGTCCTCCAAAAGCTCTTAGAACAAAGGGCTTTAGTGCTCATCTTTCCCCCTGGGCTCTATTCTCCACGGCAGTTGGGTCTAAATTATTTCCTCTCTTGCCAGAACTTGAGTGGTCTAAAGAAAATTTAAAAATTATTGTTTCCCAGAAAGTTTAGTAATTTCAGCAGGAGGGTAGGTTGCCCCAGTCACCAGGACCAGCTCTGACCACAATGGCTCCTGGGTGACCTCCCTCTCGATTTAAACCTCATCTGTAAGATGAACACTTTCAGATGCACATCAGGACAAGCCTCTCAACTCTGGTGGCCTCGGCAAATCCAACTTTGGGGTTGGGTTGGAGGTGAGAAATAATGGTTTCTCAGCCTCCTTCACACCTCTTACAGCCTGTGGGGCCGTGGTCCACTTCCTGCCTTGGCCAGAACTCACTGGCCTACGGCTTCCTGTAGAGGGTCCTCAGCCCCACCTACCCCACAGCTGAGCATTTTTCTCCCTGACACGGGGACCTGGACCTGCTCTGCCCTGCCAGGTGCAGCCATGGTGCCCCTGCTGCTGCTGCCCCTGCTGTGGGGGGGTGAGTGGACCCAGGGAGGGGGGAGGGGCAGTTGAGAGAGGGGCCATGCACGAGTGTTCTCTTAGCTTGTTCTACTCTACACTCTGCAGGGTCCCTGCAGGAGAAACAAGGCTATGAGCTCCGAGTGCAGGAATCAGTGACGGTACAGGAGGGTCTGTGCGTCCACGTGTCCTGCTCCTTCTCCTACCCATGGGGTTTGGCCCATTCATCCAGCACACTCTACGCCTACTGGTACCTGCGTGGGAACAAGTCATATTACAATGATCCTGTGGCCACAAACGACCCAAATAAATCAGTGATGAGAGACACCCAGGGCCGATTCCTCCTCGCGGACCCCAGGAGCAACGACTGTTCCCTGGGCATCAGAGACGCCAGGATGAGTGACACAGGGACCTACTCCTTCCGAGTGGAGAGAGGAAATGATGTGAAATACAGTTACCTAGATAAGAAGCTGAGTTTGCAGGTGACAGGTACTGGAGGGGCCCAGGAGAGGACCCTGAGACATGGGACCCAGAATTAGAATGGGAACAGGACACTGGGATACTTCCTGTCTAGACCTTGGGCCCAGGATTGTCTCATGAGATAAGACTAGGGGTGAGTTTGGGCCCTGAGGCACGGGTCCCTCTCAGGGCCACACTCTGGGTCCCCTCCCCGGGTGCCCAATCACCTTTTTGTCTCCTCCTCAGCCCTGACAGAGAAACCCGACATCCATATTCTGGAGCCTCTGGAGTCCGGCCGCCCTGCACAGCTGACCTGCAGCCTGCCAGGGGCCTGCGAAGGGGGAAGCCATCTCACCTTCTTCTGGGTGGGGGGTGCTCTTGACTCGGTGAACCCAAAGACTCCTGGCTCCTCAGTGCTCACTTTCACCCCAAGGCCCCAGGACCATGGCACCAAACTCACCTGTGTGGTGTCACTTGTAGGAGCTTGTGTGAGCATACAGAGAAGCATCCGGCTCAATGTATCCTGTGAGTGCTAAAGGGATGGCCAGATTTCTGAGGGCAGTGGACTGGGGTTTGTGTGTGTGGACGCGCGTGTGTGTGTGTGTGTGTGTGTGTGTGTAGAGTAGAACGAGCTAAGAGAAAACTCGGGCATGGATCTGAGTGCAGGTGGGGGAGGGGTCAGAGGACAGCAACCCCACCTTCCTGGTTCCCACTACCCTGCTTGGGTTCCGGGTCACTTCCATCTGCTCCTCCCCTCTGAGGCACTACCATATCTTCCTATCCCAGATGCCCCCCGGAACCTCACCATAGGCATCTCCTTCAGAAATGTCACAGGTAGGATGAACCTTGCTTTTTTGAGGCAGAGATTCTGGGTCCCTGAGATCACCATGGAGCCTAGGGAGAAATCCCAGTTCCAATGGGATCAGACCCAAGAAGGTGAGGATGAAAATCATCATCTTCCCTCCTTCATCTTGTGATGTTTGCCTCTGTGTTCCACACCTCTCCCCACTGCATTTCTCTCCCCAAAGCCCTGAAGATTCTGCAGAACACCTCCTCCCTTACCATCCTGGAGGGCGAGGTTGTGCGGCTGCTCTGTGGGGCCAACAGCAACCCCCCTGCAGAGCTGAGCTGGTTCCGGGGGTCCCCAGCCCTGAACGTCACCCCCATCTCCAGCACCGCGACCCTGGAGCTGCCCCGCGTGGGGACTGCGGAAGAAGGGGAGTTCTCCTGCCGGGCTCGGCACCCGCTGGGCTCCCAGACTCTCTCTCTCAGCCTCTTTGTGGTCTGTGAGTGTGGGGACACTTGGGGGCAGGTTACCTGGGTCCTGAGAGGGCAGAGGCACCGCTGATCCTGCTCCTCCCTCCCCACAGACCCCCCGCAGCTGCTGGGCCCCTCCTGCTCCTGGGAGGACGAGAGTCTGCACTGCAGCTGCTCCTCCCGAGCCCAGCCGGCCCCCTCCCTGCGCTGGCGGCTGGGGGCGGGGCTGCTGGAGGGGAACCACAGCAATGCCTCCTGCACGGTCACCTCCAGCTCAGCTGGGCCCTGGGCCAACAGCTCCCTGAGCCTCAAGGAGCTCAGCGCCGGCCTCAGACTCAGCTGCGAGGCCAGCAATGTCCACGGGGCCCAGAGCGCAGCTGTCCTGCTGCTGCCAGGTCAGGGGGTCTAATGGGGGAGAGGCTTAGGGAGAAAGGAGTGGGTCACAGAGAAGATGGAGCTGGGGGAGGGATCGGGCCTGGACGGTAGTGATTGCGAGGACAGGGCCCTCCATCTCCTGCAGGAACAGAGCCTACAGCGGGTTCTGCAAGGAGGTGGGGAGGCAGGAGACTGAGTTCTGTAGAGCATGGTCTCACGCCCTCTCCTCTGCAGGGAAGTCCGTGTCCCCAGTGGGAGTGGTTCCTGCGGCTCTTGGAGGTGCTGGTGTCATGGCCCTGCTGTCCCTGTGCTTGTGTCTCCTCTTCCTTTACATGTAAGTCTGTGTCCCTGATGAACAGGGAACTGTGTTGTAGGGAGAATAGAGAATCACTGAATCCCACAAAAACAGAGCTGAGTACATCCAGAGGGGACTTCTGATGGGGAGTGGGAGGCAAAGAGGTAGCAGCTTGTTTGAGATGAAATTCTCACATATTTAAAGTATGCAGGTCAATGACTTTTAGTTTAGTCAGAGTTGGGAACCCGCCACCACAATCAATATTAAAACTGTTTTATTTGACCAAAATGATTAAAAAAACAAAAAGAAACTTCACATCCCTCAAATATCACCCTACCCCCATCCTCGCCCCAGCCCAGTCACCATTGACCTGTTTCCTGTCTCAGCACCTGCCCATTCTGCACAGTTCATGTGAATGGACTCATTCAGTACATGGTCCTTTGTGACTGACTTCTTTCACAGAGCATGGTATTGTCAAGGGTCCTGTGTCAGTACTTTCTTTTTATTTCCAAATAATATTCCATGGTATGGATGGAGCATATTTACTTGTGCATTTATTTATTGATGGACATTTGGTTGTTTCTCCTCCCTGTTTATCATGAATAACACTGTAGTGATCTCTCTTGTACAAGTTTCGGCATGTAAGAGGGGTCTTTCATGATGAAAATTCAGTCTTGGTCATCCAGGATATGTAGTACTCACTTGCATGTCCAGAGGGTCTCCGAGTCTGGTCCCAGGGCTTGGGTGCCTCAGTCATCTTGTCAGGGAGTGGGGGCCACTCTGGCTGCTGACTTCTTCCCCTAGAGTGAGAGCCCGCAGGAAGCCAGCGGCCGGGAGACCCAAGGTCAGGGATGGTGAGGACCCTGTCGTGGGCACAGCCACCTGGGTGAGTGGTGGGGGTGTCTTCTCATGCAGTGTGGGGAACTGGGTATGTCTGTTCAATGAGTCCAGACTGAGCTCCTCAGCATCCCCTGAACCAGCCCCTCTGTGGTCAGCTGGACAGACAGCTGGGAGCTGACTTCCTCTCCATCTCCCAGAGCCCATCGTCAGCCTCCTGCCCACCCTGCTGACCTCTGAACTCACCTCTCTCTGCTGAGTACAGGCTGCCAGAACCATTTCCCCAAAACTATTACTTTCTACCTACTCTGGAAATATTACACCCTCTCTCCTCACCTCAGTTTCCATATCTTGCCTGTGTACTGTAAATGGGTGTATTAAGAGTATCATTCATACTGTTTCTATGAAGAAGAAATGTAATCAGTAAACCCTCAATATGGTCTCATCAATTGTAGTGTTACAAAATTTTAAATAAATGAGTGAATAGATGAGTTGATAAGAATTGGTGTGGAATAAAGGGATGAATGAAAAAGTTTCATCAGCCTGATAGGTGGTGCTCAGTGGTTAGAGCATCGACCTAAGATGCTGAAGTTCCACATTTGTAATCCCAAGGTTGCCGGCTTGAGCTCAAGCTTACTTGCTTGAGTGAGGGGTCGCCAGTTTGAGGCTGGGATTATTGATATGATCCCAAAGTTGTTGGCTTGAGCACAATGATCTCTGGCGTGAAGATCAAGGTCACTGGGCTGAAAGTCAAGGTCACTTGCTTGAGCCCAAGGTTGCTGGTTTGAGCAAGGGGTCAATGGCTCAGCTGAAGCCCTCCAGCCAAGGGACATAGAGAAACAATGAACAACTAAGATGCCTCAACTACAAGTTGATGCTCTTATCTCTCTCCTTTTCTGTCTCTGTATCTCTCTCTAGCTTAAATTTAAACAAAAGTTTTATCAGCCCTGCTTCCCCTCAGGACCATGTCTGCCTTATTCTCTGACTCCCTTCTCTCCTGTTCACTCAGGGTTTCAAGCAAAAGCCTGGGCTACACAGGCCCCCAGACCAAGCGGCACTTGCTGGGGACACCCCTTTATCAGGGGAGCAGCAGGAGCTCCAGGTCACCAGCCTCAGCTTTCACGAGATGAAGCTGTGGGAGCCTCAGGACCAGGAGGCCGCCAGCTCTGCTGTATACTCAGAGATCAAGAAGACAAGCAAGTGAGGACTCACTCAGAGCTCGGTCCTGGCCGCAGGCATCACGGTCTCTCCAGGGGGAGAAGTCAGGACTTAATGATGCAGCAAGAAGAGACCTTGTGACAATATCAACATTAAAAGCTGTGTGAGTGTCCCCAGGCAGAGTAGAGAAGACAGCTGACGGGATGACAGGGGCTTGGGCTCACGTGCAGGCTTCAGTGCTTCCTAAGTTATTGCCATGAGGTGATTCACTTCACTTCTCTGTCCCCCGGTTTCCTATTCTGTACAGCAGAGCCCATACATGCCATTCAAAGGTGGTTGTGAGCATGAAATAATAAATCAACACAGAAATCAACCAACAGAGTGCCCAATCCAGGCATGTGCTCAGGGCTTGCTGGTCTCTCTTTTCTTGAACAGAAAGGTTCTGCTGGCAAGTTCTTCTGAACCTCAGGGTGACCAGCCATAGAGGACAGGGTGTCAACATGTTGGTGTCATTTGTTGTCCCAGAGTTCTTCAAAGCCTCCCCAGGGGAAAACCAGTCTCTCTGCCTGGTGGTCAATTTATGATAAGGTATCTTATCTTCTCTCTGGGGTCATGTTGCCTCACTTTACCTGTCTGTTCTTCCAACACCTACTGACTGCCAGTTCCTTCCCTGTCCCATTTATGGGCCCCCACAGGAGTCTTTCCAACTGCCTGTGTACTGTAAGCAAAAGCTGACTGGGTATTTTATCCCCAATTATGAAGAAGCAAGAAGGAAGCCCTTTTTGCAGGAGATAGTGCAGGAGGTAAAGGAAGGGCTGTTAGGACCATAGAGCTCTGTTGTAACCATAGACTATTTCCTGTAGGGCTTTCAACACTACACAGTGTATGAGAGCGCCTCCTACAGGCCCTGCCTATTCCTGTCTGGGTTAAGGTTTCCCTGGTAAATTTGATGAAGCCAGAGAGCTTATCCTGACTGTCTCCTACACAAGCCCCTTCCTCACTCCCTGACCCTGGACCATATATTATAGACATTTCCCCGTGGCGTTTGTCTACTCACCCAGATTCGTGGGTTTTGTCATGTGCTGCAGTGAATGTCCTTGTACAATTATCATTACGCCCCACCCCACCTCATCAAGGGCCCCCTCATCATCCTGCCGGGTTCTCCTGAGTGGAAACACGCTATTCCCTCTCACCTTGATGGGGTTCTGACATTCTTCTCTGGCACGCTGGGTAGAGCTGGGTAGACACCTGCTCACTCTCTTTGTGACCCCTCATTCTAGAACCACTTCACATAGATACACACCTTGTTCTGCCACACCTGGTGACTTTCAAGGTCTGTGGATCAGAAGAGGAAGAGAAAGAAAGGAAAAGAAATGAGCAGAGAAGGGAAGAAAAGGAGAAGAGTGAATTCTGGATGATTGAATGGATACATCCGACTGTGGGGTGTGAGAGAAGGCAGGGAGACAGGGTGACTGAGCAGTTGGAAAATGGGTTAATGTCTCCTGAGATGGAGAAAGCTGTGGGAAGAGCAGGGAGCAGAAATCTAGGGGAAGGTTGAGACACAAGGAGTTTAAGACCCACATTAGATACCAACGTAGGCAATTCAATTCATGAATGTGGAGCTCTGGGGAGAGAATGAGGACGAAGTTATACATGTGGGAGTTATCAATACTGGCTATCATGTAAGACCTTTGGGCTGGAAGAGGTTGCTTTGGGGATGAGGTAAAGACGGCACAGAGAAGTGGTCCAAGGACTGAGTCCCGGGGTTGACTATGTGGTGTTTGACAATGAAACACTTAACTTGTTTTTGTTTTTACATGATCTGATAGATAGGAAGGTAATGGAATTTTAAGTTAAGAAAATAATCTTATATAAGTTTATTTTTGTTGCAAAAGATACCTGAATTTTACAAGTGGTTCTTTTTGGGGGAGGGGGTGCGGTCCTGTAGTGAAGCAGGACCTTTGATTTACCTAAATAAAGATTTATTTTAAAATAAAGATTTATGAGGACTTCTGGTCAAAACAGAGGGTTATGTAGATGCTGTGCTTACCTTCTCCCATGACCACACCAAAATTACAACTAAATTATAAAACAACCATCATTATAAAAGTAATTGAAACATTTCTATATGTTTCCACTCCTAGGTAATATCCTTTTGGCCCTGGAGTGTGTGTGTGTGTGTGTATGTGTAATATATACATACTATAAATATATAATAATATATACAGTATATGTATATATAGTATGCATGTATGTATATATATATAATTAAATTATTTAACTTACTGTATGTCTCTATTACTAGTAATTTACTTGGAATTTTTGCATCAACATTCATTTGGAAGCTTTATCTAGTTTCCATTTTTACATTATCACATTAGGTTTTATATTGTGTGATGCTGGCTCTATGTAGATAATGTGAAGCTTTTTAATTCAATCTTTAGTTTACATTGATTCAGAATTTTCTGTTTTTTGATAGTTTGAAATAATGTCATATAATTCTGTCAGTTTAGTTTATAGTAATTCAGCTAGTTAATATGGTCATTCCGTCTTCAGAATGGTTTTGTAATTTATGTGTTCCTGAAAAGTCATCCATTCATCTGAAGCTTTCCAGGAAACAGAATCAAGGTTTTCATAAATAATTCGGTTCCTCCAGAGCTGTCCCCTTTCCTCACCATTGCCACCTTTGGTTCTTTCCCCTGCAGCTCGGGGATTGTCCCGGCCGTGGATTCTATGCCACTGGGTTTTACTTTCTGTGTGCCAAGTATTGTATTTTATGTTTCTAATTACTTTTTATTTTTACTTGTCATTATTTTCTCTTTAATTATTTCTCCCAAACTTTCGAGTTTTGTTTTCATTCTGTTGTCTAATCATTGCTTTGATCTAAAAAGAAAGTTTTCTTTAATTTTCTTATAAATGGGAAGTTGCTACAGTTTACAGTCTTTTTTGTTTCATAAAGTTAATTGGTTATAATACTCTTTATAGTTTTTCCCATGCTATATTCTTTTCCTATTTTATTGTCTGTCCAAATTGTGTTGGGAGGAGAGCTGGATCCTTGGGCATCTGAATGGTGGATCTGTGATTTACCTGTCGAGAGTGCTAAGGACACTTTGTCCAGCAGGGGGCGCACGTGGACTTTGCCTTCCGCCCTCTGGCCAAGAAAGAAGACTGGTGAGGAATGTTGAATAAACCTCTGGCTGGAGGGATCTTTGGCCTCAGCAAAGGGGAGGCCATTGCACTCAGCGGGAGAAGGCGGCAATTAACCGGGCTGCTCCTGCTCAGCTCCAGCTGATTCCGTTACGGAGAAATGCCAGATACTAACATTTTTCAAAAAAAGTTAGGTATTCAGAATATTGTGGAATAATTGTTGTGGAATATCTTCATATGCGAAACCGTGACCAAGGATTTATAAATGTTTTCAAAACCTGTATGTAACCTGACCAGGTGGTGGCGCAGTGGATAGAGCATTGGACTGGGATGTAGAGGACCCAGGTTCCGACCTGAGGTCAGCAGCTTGAGCACGGGCTCATCTGGTTTGAGCAAAGCTCACCAGCTTGGACCCAAGGTCCCTGGCTCGCGCAAGAGGTTACTTGGTCTGCTGAAGGCCCACGGTCAAGGCACATATGAGAGAGCAATCAATGGACAACTAAGGTGTTGCAACAAAAAACGGATGATTGATGCTTCTTATCTCTCTCTGTCCCTCTCTGACTCTCTCACTGTCTCTGAAAAAAGAAAGAAAGAAAAAAGAAAACCTGTATGTAAACTAAATACAAATTAGGATCTAAAAAAAAGTTTATGCAAGAGACATTGGATTCACTAGACTTATGTATCCTGGGCTTCGGTCATACTGACGAGTAAAATACTGAACACTCTTCCCCTAAGGTCAGGGGAAGGATGAGGTGGTTTACTCCCACCACTTATTTTCAAATATTTTAATAAAACTTCTAGAAGGAACAATGAGGTACAAAAATGATTACGAGGCAAAGTGATTGGAAAAAGAGAAGGAAAACATTATTGTTTCCAATGACAAAGTAGCATCCATAGAAAATTCCCTGTACCCTAAAAGCAAACTATTGGAACTGATATGTGAATTTAGCAGAATTGCTGCATCCAAAACCAACAGTTTCTATATCTATATTAGCAACATCAGGAAATTATATTAAAAATCAAGAAAATGTTGCTGAGAGAAATTAAAGAAGCCCTAAATAAGAGATGGGTCATGTTTATGAATTAAAATATTTGACATTTTAAAGAAGTCAATACTTCTCCAAGCTAAGACCCCACAGTGCTGAGGGGTTTTTCCTCCCAGACCTACCTTAGTGTTGGGTGTGGGGTTGGATGGCCAGGGACCATCCACACAGACCAGGTATTCCTCATTGTTGTTGCAGTGTTTTTGATTTCTAGCATTTCCTTTTGAGTCCATCTTAGAACTTCCATCTCTCTGCTACATTACCATCTGTTCTTGCATGATGTCTAGTTTTTCCTTTAGAACCTTTAACATAATAATCATGATCATTTTAAATACCCTGTGTGATAATTCCAAGACCTCTATTGTGTCTGAGTCTGGTTCTGATCCTTGGTTTGTAGCTTCAGACTGTAGTGTTGTTGCTGTTTTTTAAAAAATAAACTTTATTTTTTTAAGTGCTTTAAAGTTTACAATAAAATCAAGTAGAGCACAGAGAGTTCTCATAAATCATTCCTGTAGTTGTTTTTCTGTCTAGCTTTGTTTAGTTGCATCTCTAGGCATGCCTTGAAAAAAATTTTTTTTATTGAAAGCCAGACACAGTGCATGAAGCGGTAGGAGCTGAGGTCCATAGTACCTTTAGTGTAGGGTTTTATGTTGATGTGCCTGGGAGCTAGGCGGTATCATGTTTTCTATAGCTGTGGGTGCTGTACTTCAAATTCCTGTCCTTTCTTCTCTTAGCTGTAATCCACTGTTATTATACCAGCACCTTACAGGTGTGGCTAGGTGACGTATTCTATACTCTTATGTATTAGATTTCTTATGTATTAGGTTGCTATAACAAATAACTACAAACTCATAGGCTTAAACAACAGAAATGTATTTATATTTAGAATTCAGAAATACAAAGTCAGTTCCACGAGGCTAAAGTGAAGATGTCAGAGGGGCCGGTTAACTCTGGAGCCTCTGTGAGGAGAATCTCTTTCCGCATCTTTTCCAGCTTTTCGTGGTCTCCTGTAATCCTTGGCTTGTGGCCCCTTCCTGCATCTTTAAAGTGTATCACTCCCATCTCTGCTTCCATCATCACATTGTCTTCTATTCCACAGTAAAATCTACGTCTGTCTGTGATGATATTTAGACCACCCAGATTATTCAGGATACTCTCCCCATCTCAAAGTTTTAAACTTAATAACACCTGCAAAATTTCCTTTGCCATATAAGGTCATATTTACAGGTTTTGGACATTAAGACCTGGGGTCACTAATCAGCCCATCACATTTTATGATTAAATCCAGGTGGGTAGTAGACTTATTGGGGGTTCACTTTGTTTTAAGATACCAAAAAGCTGAAAATTGATATTGATATTCTGGGAGGAAAGGTCAGGCTTTCCTGTCCCATCCCTCCTTTAGGGAGGGGAGGGAGAAGAATGTAGAAGTTTCTGGCTTGCAAGAACAATGCATCATTCAGTTTTAAATCTAAAATAAAGGTTGACCTAGAAACTTCTTCTCTTTCAACAGGAGGCAGAATTTACCTACTGCCTTGCATTGACTGTAGTTCCTCCCCCTTCCTGGAATCTTGAGGGTAAAATACCTCTAGGCTAGTGAGGGAAGATGGACCCTGAAAGATTTGTAAACATTTTTGATTGTGTTACCTTGAAAGTCTTAATGTTTCTGTGTATCCCCTAAACAAATGTTTTCAGCCTATGCCATGATGTTATGCTCTCCCCCGCCCCTGTGTGATCAAGGGTATATAAACAGCCCTGAACTATTTTTGGGACTGCACGATTTGAGTCTGATGCCCTGTGTCAGCCATATGCGGCTGGCATATTTAATAAATCTCCTCGTCGAATAAAACTCTTCAAAATTCATCTGGACTGGGTGTCTCTACGTGAACTCGATGAAATGAGGCACAGTGCCTTTCAGAATCTGGGGTGTGGTACTTTATAACAACTTAGTAAATTAGAAAAATGTCTAACCTCTATGTTGTATACCTAAAACTGTTGCAAAGTACCCAATCCACAATTCCACAGTTTTTTGTAGAGGCACGTAGTCCAAATAAGTTTTTGAAAAGTTTTACTAAAGGAGGAAATTTATTAAATTTATTGAGATATATGCTAGCCACATAAATCTTACACGTGGTCACAGTCCCAAATTGTGTGTCTCATTAATATTCTAGGGTTGGTTATTTACCCTTAATTATACATGGACGGGGAAAAACCTGACATCACAACCTTTGTCTTTACCTACATAGGTTTTGGAAAAGGATGAAGGGAGGGGAGATGGGACACACAATTCATTAGCAAGTTTATAACATCTGTCTATAGGATTCTACACATTAAAACTTACAAGGTAACACAATAGTAAAAATGTCACTCTACATATTAAAAGACATTCCTATAATTTCTAGTGTTCATTTGCTATTCCTTTGTCCAGAGATACATACATTAACTACATGCTTTCAGGAGGGCAGAGGTAGTTTCCATGGGGACAAATGCCTGTAAATAGCCCATTAGTATAAAAAAGATTTATTTTAATTCTTCTCTCCCTACACCTGGCTAGCTATTCACCTGCTTCCCCATAGGTATGGGGGAAAGTCAGAGAATTTAAGTCTCCTTTTCCTTTGCATTTACAACACAATGCCATCGGCCATCTTGGTTTTATGCTAATCATACAAGTACAAAGATCATTTACAGTATCTCTGCATGCCCAGCCCAAATTAACAAAATGTTCTTTAAGCTTCCTAAAATATTAATATTAATTCTGTAGCCTTTGGTACCTTACAACAAAACTACTACAGTATTAA
Source organism: Rhynchonycteris naso (assembly GCA_037038555.1). Lineage (NCBI taxonomy): Eukaryota > Metazoa > Chordata > Mammalia > Chiroptera > Emballonuridae > Rhynchonycteris > Rhynchonycteris naso. The sequence continues at coordinate 246,614,535 of CM072997.1, read as the reverse complement.
ATTAAAAAAATATGATTATATTCAAATAGAATTATAATATATAATTTAAATATATTTAGAATATAATTATATTCTATTGTCTATTATAAATGTAATTATAATACAATGCAAATTAAAAAGAAAATATTTTTTATTGTAGGGTGAGTGCCTGACATTAACCTTTTGTTTGCTGAGGCACCATTTCCGGAGACATCCGTCCTGAATAAACATCACCGGCTTGGAGGCACAGCTCCTAGCAAAGCAGCCAGATGGGGAACCAGGCCGCTGCCACCCACGAAGGTCCCTTTGTTAGGAAGCCCCGGTAACCTAGAGAACTGACCAGCTGACTGGTGCTGCTTCTCCATTCCCACACCCTGATTTCCTCTCTGTGCTTTGAATGAGCCAATAGAGAGTGAGCCTGTGAGACCCGACACCCCACCCTTGGACTCCAATAAGGGCAGAGCCCCAGGGTCATGCTCCCTCCTTCTCTCTCTACCTGCGACCTGCACCACACCTGTGAGCCCTTTCCAGGACCTGTGACTAATAAATCCTGTTTCTCAAATTTCCCTGATGGTTTTTGCTGAAGTGCATTCTGCAATCATTATAAGAACAACATTGACGCTGTTAGGGGAATGTCTTTGGATCTGGCTACAGGTGATATGGGCTGGGTGTGTGCCCAGGCGTTCCTAGCCCTTAGTAGCACTGCTGAGGCTGGGACCCCCGCGGCAGCAGGCTGTGTCTCTAGGCTGTGGCCTTCCCACGTGACCCTCAGCTTCACTCCGCCCCTCTGAGGTGAGGTGGGAAAGCTAGGCTGTGCGGGAGGTAGAGACATACCTCCCTCCAGACCGGAAGGGGCTCTGGTTCAATCTCTCCCTGCAGAGTCGGCTGAGGTTATGCAAAATGTTCTGACGTATTTCACTTATTTTACTCTTCACTCTCCGTTGGGGTCACCAGGGGGCGCTTTCCTGTGCAAACCTGGTGGGGTTCCTGGAGGTAAAACTCCCACAAAAGGGCGGGGACTCCAAATACCGAGACCCACAAAAGTGTCTCACTCTCGTGTTAATCCAACACAACCTCCCCCTAACTGTCTCCAAGTGTCCCTACCCATCTATGACTGTCAGGTCTGCCCTAGGTGGAAAGATCTCAGCGGCAAGTTTCTGCACGTGACAGACCCTCTGGGTTTTGGGATGGTGGCTGGCTCTGTGATCTTAGTTCCTTGGTGTATTTTTAAAAAGTCATTGACCCTCAGCTGATCAGCTTTCCCTCGTTCTAGGAATGAGTGATACTCCAAGCTACTTGCATATCAGAGCTGAAATCAGAGTAGCCTTCTACTTCATTTTTATTATTGTTTTTCTTTCTGTTGTACATTTTTTTGTTTGTTTGTTTGCCCATCTTCCCTTTGGGAACACGTGTAGCTTTATGTCAGAAATATGTCAAAAAATGCTCAGTTTACAATGTCCAGCAGGGGGCGGTGTTGCTCTTTGCTTTCTTTCCCTTTCTCAAGTGAGCCTGGTTTATTAAGACCTATTAGCGCGGGACACCCTGAAGTTGCAGGATTTTTGTTTGGTACGTTCAGGGGTCTCCCAAATGAAATCTCTGCATGCACAAGGCAGTTACAGTGAAGGAGCGAGGTAGCCGAGTGTCAGGAAAACAGCTGGCACGTGTTCTGAGAAATGGTGCTGGGATGGGGCGTTCGTGGGGGGAAAGAATCTCGCGTAGTGGGGAACCGCCTCAGCAGAGCCCGCAGGTGTCCACGGAGAAGCTGTGAGAGGTTCTGAAATACACTAGCTTCAGGCACTCAGAGGTCCAGAGCTCGGTCAGAGCCACTGGAACCCTTTTTCTGTACTTGTTAGCTCCGTAGCTGTGCTGCGCGCTGCAGGCTCTGTGCTCAGGCGGCGCTCCCCGTGCGCTGGGCTCTGGGGTTGTCCTGTCGCGGGTTCTACCTTCCTTAGGGGTGTAATAGGGAAACTTCCTCCTCTGCTCAGTCAGGGTCCTCCTGTCTACACAGGTGGCTGACGGGTGCAACTTCCTTCTGCGATAAGGTATCAATAAACTGAAAAACTGTTAATATTAGTATTAAAAAAAAAAAACAAGAAGAAAAGGTTACAGGGGCAAAAGGTAGTTAGTCATAGTTATAGTTTAACTATTTTCCTATAGTTATTTGGAAGGGCTGATTCCACTTGCTAGAAAGGGCAAAGAAGATCAAACCTACCTTAAAAGCCTTTAGGAGGTAATGCTTTGGTACCTTAATTCCTACGCTAATCCTAACTCTTCCTCCCTTTCTGAAGTCATGAGAGTGACGTATACCTCTAGATGAAGGGATCACGAGCCCACTCCCCTTACTTGAAAAAAATGTGTATTCTGTAACATTTTATATGCTTTCTAATAATCATCCTTCTGAAATTTTTTATATGTACAAAACTTGTAAACTAAGCAAGCAGGGACTGGCTCATTAGGTTGCCTAGTAAACTAACCCCAACACTTTTAGCAAAAGCAATTTCATTTAGCTTCTCTCCATATCGTAAGCTAAGCATTTAATTTCCCACTATTGTGGCAACAAGGATGGGTGGTAGACCCTAGAAGATTTGGGAATGTCTCTGTCAGGTATGTGAAACATTTATCACTACTGTGGTATCTTGTGGTCTTGATGTGTAGGAACCTTTTCTCCTTTTAACAGATCCTATAGGTAAAAGTTGTTAATAAATGACTTTTGTACCATGCTCCCTCTCCTTTTTCCCCCAACCAGCATGTTGTCTCTATAAAAGCAGCATCAGGACTATGATCTGGGCTGCACAATTTGGGTTAGCTATATCCCATGTATGTCACCAGCTTATTAATAAAGCTCCTCTTGATATTTCTCTTATAAATTATCTTGCTGTTTCGATGTAGCCTGCGGGTTACACTGCTTTATAACATTTGGGGGCTCGCCTGGGATTCCGGTGTTCCGTGTCACCAGGTTGAGACACTGGGATCAAGTGGCCTCTCTGGAAGGTTGCCTGACCCCGCTGGACCTCTAAGAGTGGTGCCCCCTGAGACGTTCCAGGGCTCAAGTTATCCTGTAGGTCTCGAACAACTTTTCGGCAGACATTGCTGGCCCCAAGATTAGGCAAAATCGAGGAGTAAAGATTGACCTCCGGAGGTAAGGAAAATGAAGTAAATCTTTTTGATTTGCTGGATTTTGAGTTGTATAGGACTAGTCAATTTGAAACTATTGAGGCGCAGGATGGGATGCAATCAAAACTCACACAATAGGCTCTCTAGGGCCAAGACGTTGGCAGAGGGTTAAGTCCTGCCTCAGGCTCCCGGGACACATTTGTTTGAGCTCTCAGGGAAAGCAACTAGTGGGGACTAAACTAAGTCCTGCCTCGGGCTTCCCCGGACACCTTTGTGCTGTCTGTTCCTGTCAAGAGCTCATTCTTTGCTTTTATTGTTTCTGTCTGAAAACCCCTGAGTGATTAGTGAGAATAAGGATCTCTGGTGCAATTTCAATTGGAAATTTCTGGCTTAAAACCAGAGGGCAGAAGTGAAGGGATATTTGTAAACTCCATACGGTTTAGTGGCCATCTGCCGGAAGCTGAGGGAAACCTCTTCCATCTCTTAGTCCGACCTAGTCAGGGGTGTATAATGACCAGCCTATACTATGGAGAGCGAATATCTCAAGGTGGGCTCAGAAGATGGTTGTCACTTCTAAAAGACAACTCTGAGAAAACCCGTTCTAAAGCCCACAAATTATAAAACTAGCAAAATAGCAAAGCAAAACTCACAGAAGTATTAAAAAATTTTCTAGAACCTGCACCTGAGTTTACGCGGTCAAGTGAGCACCTGAGATGGTCCTGACAAGGTACCCCTTTCCTGGTCTGTTGAATTGCGCCTAAAAGTCAAGAGTGAACGTCAGTGACAAATTGTCTGTGCTGTATATTCTCTTCGTTTGTTCGAGAAACTTCTCGCAACATTTCTTGGTATGGGCCTCCTTCCCCAGACCCACTAGATCTCTTTCCTTGGATCCAAGACCTCTGGCTTCAGGGCACTCTGACTTCTCACCAGAAGAAATTGTTCTTTTCTGCTGCCTTCTGACTCTGCTCCTGTGTGATGATTGACACCTCTATAGTTAAACATCCTTTATTCTGGGTGCTAGTTATTATCTGTCTTCTCTTTCTTGCCTTTTATTAGTGTGCTGATTCCTGCATTCTCCCGGATGGTTTCAATTTTGCAGATCAGTGTCCCAGACATTAAATGTGGGAGGAGGGCCCAGCACACAGAAGACCCCAGGCTGTCTCCGAAGGCACTTTCAAGAAGCCTATGGAGACAACCGTGGGGATGGAATTAAATGGTCAAAAGGAAGACTTCGTATACTCTGTGAATCAGAATGGCCCATCTTTGGGGTTGGATGGCCAGGGACCAGGTCTTTTAATTCCCGGGTGGTCAGGGCAGTCTGGAATATTGTGACCGGGGATCCAGGATACCCAGACCAGTTCCCCTACATTGATCAATGGCTAAATTTAACAATCTGTCCGCCACCATGGCTAAAAGCATGCTCAATACAGAGAGGATGCCACATCTTCCTAGTCAGGTCAGATTTAACTCTAGAACAAAAAGGGGATAAGAAGAAAGCCCCAAGATCTTCTGACCTTACAGAAGCTCCTGAGGAAACTGAGCTTCCACCCCCCCCCTTTAATCCCCAAGTTACAGACCCTGAGCCTAGACAACAGCTACAGGAGAGGGCTATAACTTCCACTGTTACATCCCCTCCCCACACCCGGAGTGGATCTGAGTATGGGCAGAGAAGGGATCCTTTCTTGCCACGCAGAGAAGCTTCCCCTTCGGGAACTGACCCCGACCCTGAGTAACGGCCATTCCTTGTGTATGTCCCATTCTCCAGTGATCTCTATAATTGGCCAAAATCCTTCATTTTCAGAGAAGCCTCAGGCTCTAATAGGTCTCATAGAAACAGTCCTACAAACTCGTAGACCTACCTGGGAGGACTGCCAGCAACTTTTAAGTACCCTCTTCACTTCGGAAGAGTGGGATAGAAATAGGCAGGAAGGTAAAAGGCAGTCCTGGGGCCGGGAGGGGGATTGCTGGAAGAAAATAGGGACTGCATAGAGGCAGCTTTCCCCTCCACTAGACCTCGGTGGAGTCACAACTCCCAGGAGGGAAAAGCCTCCTTGGATGCTTTTCACTGGTATCTCTTATCGGGACTAAAAGCTGCAGCCTGAAAACCCACAAACCTCTCAAAGGTTTTTGAAATTACCCAAGATCTGCAGGAATCTCCCACCACATTTTTTGAACGTCTCTGCGAAGCATACCGGGTGCATACCCCCATGGACCCAGATGCTACTGAAAACAGCGTGGCTATTACTTTGGCCTTCATGACTCAGCCCCAGATATTAAAAAGAAACCTCAAAAGCTAGAAGGTTTCCCTGGGACCCCGTGCACAGGCGTCATCACGATCCTCCGCCAGGTCGGATCTGACTCTCTGGGGATGCAGGGAACGAGACCACGTCCAACCGACCCTTAGCCTTAAAACTTCACCGCAGTAACTCCTCTCAGCGCTATGTTCCTAGGCCGGACACACGAGGTTCAAAACGCTGTAGAACGGCAAGATGGCGATGGAGTAGGTGGATGTAGCAACTTCCAACTCCCAGAACCAAAGTGGATTATAACTCAATTTTAAGAACCATCATCTGGATAAACCAACTTTGAACTAAACTAAGTGGACTCTTCAACCAAGGACCACTGAAGAAGCCACATTGAGACTGGTAGGAAAAGCGAAAATGCAGAGAGGGCTGCCCAGCTCCCCGGAGCGAACGGCAGCCTGGAGAGACCCGCATGGCGGGAGGAGAGTTTAGTGAAGAGGGAGGGACCTGGGTCCCAGGAGCAAAGCCCCAGCCTGCAGTCCCAGAGCCTAGAAGAGTCGTTTGGACAGTATTGAGCTGTGAAGCAAGTGAGGATACTGTTTGTGAGAAAGAGACAGTTTTCTCAGATCCAAGATTCTTCTGAAAGGGACAGCACAGAAAACCTCTCTAACAACCACTCACCTGGGACTCCAGGAAATTGGAACAGAGGGGAGGACAAGAGCAGTGGGAAGATAGTGTGGACAGGAAGGCACAGGGAGAAACACTCTGAGGGACAACCACCCTAACCCCTGGGCTAAGTCACTTCCCTAATTGAAAACAAATATTTCCCCTAGAACTAGCAATACCAGCAAAGGGAGACAGGACACCAGCCAAACAAGCTCTCCCATGGCTCTTAGAGCAGAGCTGCTTAGACAGAGGGAGCTTCCAGGACTACAGTATAGAGTGTGAGGGTCTGAGCTGCAGTGTCCCTACTTACACTGCTGAGGGCTTGCTGGAGGTATGGTGGCAGCAGGACGCTGAAATGCAGTTTTGCCAGTGGGGGTGGAGGACCAGCTGGTGTGAGCTCGGTCTAGCCCAGCAGGGGTGGAGAGGATGTGCAAAAGCAGTCCGGCAGCTGCGGGCCCGCCTGCAGCCCCACCTACGGGGGAAAAACAGGAGGCCAGGAATGGGCAGAGATCTGCTGCTAAGCAGGGCCCCCATGGGTGCACAGCATCACCTGGCCTCCCAGGTTTGCAACCCTGCTCGAGCCGGCCCTGAACGCAGGGACAGGGATAAAGCCTGGGACAGGCAGAGGCTCGCAGCTGAGTGCACGCCAGGAGCCCCGTCTGAACCGAGAAACTGCGGCAAGCAGGCTTGGACTGCGGGGCTGGGCAGAAGCCTGGGAACAGGCTGGGTTCGCAGCTGAGCAAAGGTATTCACCCCTAACCTTGGTGCTGAGGCTTGTGCCTTGAGTGCAGGGCACAACACCACCTGTAGGGGTGAGGAGAAGGCCCAGACAGGCTGAGGCTTGTAGAGCCAGGCACCAGAACACAGACCCTCCCTCAGAGGAGAGGCAGAAATCACAGCAACAGCCACAGTGGGCCAGCGCTGGCAACGCCAATACCCAACAGCCCTAGGCAGCGGCAGAGGGGGTGGTGGGTATGCAGACAGACCACACCTAGGGAACACAGAGGCAACACCCATTGGACTCCAGTGGCCTCACCCTTCTTATACACACACACAAAATGGGCAAGCAGAGAAATGCAACCCAAATGAATCAAGAGAAATCCCCAGAGAAGGACCTGAATGAACCAGATGCAGAGTTTAAAACAATGATAGTTAGGACGTTCAAAGAGATTAGAGCAACAATGGACAATCAGTACGAACACCTAAATAAAGAGATAACAAGTAAAAAATGGAAATTGAAATAATAAAAGAGAATCAGACAAAAATGACAAATACAGTATCAGAACTGAAGAACACAATGGAAGAAATTAAAAGCAGGATGGATGAAGCTGAGGATCAAATCAGCGAGTTAGAGGACAAAATAAACAAAGTCACAGAAGCAGAGCAGAAAAAAGAAAAGAGACTAAAAAACCTGACGAAACTGTAAGGGAACTCTGTGACAACAAGAAGAGAAATAACATCCACATCATACAGGTTTCCAAAGATGAAGAGAAAGAACAAAGGATAGAAACTTTGTTCAATCAAATCATAGCTGAAAAGTTCCCTAAATTAAGGCTGGAAAACATTTCACATGTTCAAGAAGCACAGAGAACTCCATTAAAGAGAAACCAAAAGAAATCTACACCAAGACACATCATAGTTAAAATACCAAAGCTAAAAAAAAAAAAAAATACCAAAGCTAAGGGATAAAGAGAAAAATTTAAAAGCTGCTAGAGAAAAAAAGACTATCACCTACAAAGGAGCCCCCATAAAGGTGACATCTGACTTCTCAACAGAAACACTTGAGGCCAGAAGGGAATGGCAAGATATATTCAAAGTAATGCAGAACAAGAACCTACAACCAAGACTACTCCATCCAGCAAGGCTAACATTTAAAATTGAAAAAGAAATAAAGAGCTTTCCAGACAAAAAAAGCCTCAAGGAATTCATGAAAACCAAACCAATTCTGCAAGAGATACTAAAGGGCTTGTTGTGAACAGTTCAAAGGGGGGAAAGAATATAGCAAAAGAAGAATGCAGCTTTAAAGAATAAAATGGCAATAAACAACTACATATCAATAATAACCTTAAATGTAAATGGATTAAAGGATCCAATCAAAAGACATAGGAAACCTGCATAGATAAAGAAACAGGACCCATACATATGCTGTCTACAAGAGACACACCTTAAAATAAAAGATGCACATAGACTGAAGGTAAAAGGATGGAAAAAAATATTTCATGCAAATGAAAATGAAAAAAAAAGCCAGGGTAGCAATACTTCTATCTGACAAAATGGACTTTAAAACAAAGGCTGTAGTAAGAGATAAAGGACACTACATAATGATAAAAGGAACAATTCAACAAGAAGATATAACTATTATAAATATCTACGCACCAAATATAGGAGCCCCGACATACATAAAGCAGACTTTGATGGATATAAAGGGCGAGATTAACAGCCATACTATAATAGTAGGGGATTTCAATACCCCACTAACAACACTGGATAGATCCTCAAGAAAGAAAATTAATAAAGAAACAGCAGACTTAAAGGAGACACTAGATCAACTTGATTTAATAGATATTTTCAGAACTTTTCACCCTAAAGCAGTAGAATATACATTCTTCTCAAGTGCTCATGGTACGTTTTCTAGGATAGACCACATGTTAGGACACAAAAATGGTCTCAATAAATTTAAGAAAATTGAAATCATATCAAGCATTTTCTCTGATCACAATGGCATGAAACTAGAAATTAACCACAAAAGAAAAACTGAAAAATATTCAAACACTTGGAAACTAAATAGCATGTTATTAAATAATGAATGGATTAACAATGAGATCCAAGAAGAAATAAAAAAGTTTCTAGAAACAAATGATAATGAGCATACATCAACTCAAAATTTATGAAACACAGCAAAAGCAGTACAGAGAGGGAAGTTCATAGCACTACAGGCATACCAGAAAAAGTTAGAAAAAGCTCAAATACGCGACCTGACCCTGCATCTAAAAGAACTAGAAAAACAACAGCAAATGAAGCCCAAGACTAGTAGAATGAAGGAAATGATAAAGATCAGAGCAGAAATAAATGACATAGAGGCTAAGGAAACAATACAGAGGATCAATGAAACCAGGAGCTGGTTCTTTGAAAAGGTAAACAAGGTGGGTGAACCTTTAACTAGACTCACTAAGAAAAAAAGGGAGAGGACTCAAATAAAATTAGAAATGAGAGTGGAGAAATAACTAATACAACAGAAATACAAAGTATTGTAAGAAAATACTATGAAGAACTCTATGCCAAAAAATTAAAAAACCTAGGTGAAATGGACAAATTTCTTGAATCATATAATCTTCCAAAAATCAATCTGGAAGAATCAGAACACCTAAACAGACAAATTATAACAAATAAGATCGAAACAGTTTTAAAAAACTCCCAAAAAAGAAAAGTCCTGGGCCTGATGGCTTCACGAGTGAATTCTACCAAAAATTCAAAGAACTAACTCCTATCCTCCTCGTGCTATTTCAAAAAATTCAAGAGGAAGGAAGACTTCCAAACTCCTATTATGAGGCGAGCATAATTCTGATCCTGAAACCAGGCAAAGGCAACACAAAGAAAGAAAATTATAGGCCAATATCCCTGATGAATTTAGACGCTAAAATTCTCAACAAAATATTAGCCAACCGGATCCAGCAATATATGAAAGAAATCATACACCGTGATCAAGTGGGATTTATTCTGGAGAGGCAAGGCTTGTTCAATATTTGCAAATCAATCAATGTGATTCATCACATAAACAAAAGGAAGGACAAAAATCACATGATAATTTCAATAGATGCAGAAAAGGCATTTGATAAAATCCAGCACTCATTCATGCTCAAAACTCTCAGTAAAGTGGGAATACAGAGAACATTCTTTAACATGATAAAGGCCATCTACGACAAACCCACAGCGAACATCATACTTAATGGGCAAAAATTAAAAGCAATCCCCTTAAGATCAGGAACCAGGCAGGGGTGCCCCCTTTCACCACTCTTATTCAACATTGTTCTGAAAGTCCTAGTTACAGCAATCAGACAAGAAGAAGAAATAAAAGGCATCAAATTGGAAAAGAAGAAGTAAAACTGTCATTATTTGCAGATGATATGATATTGTATATAGAAAACCCTAAAGTCTCAGTCAAAAAACTACTGGACCTGATAAATGAATTCAACAAGGTGGCAGGATATAAAATTAATGCTCAGAAATCAGAGGCATTTTTATATACCAACAATGAACTGTCAGCAAAAGAAATTAAGGAAACAATCCCCTTCACTATTGTAACCAAAAGATAAAGTACCTCAGAGTAAATTTAACCAAGGAGGTTAAGGACTTGTACTCTGAAAATTATAAAACATTGATAAAAGAAATCAAGAAACATACAAACAAGTGGAAGCATATACCGTGCTCATGTTTAGGAAGAATAAACATCATTAAAATGTCTATATTATCCAAAGCAATTTATAAATTCAGTACAATACCAATTAAAATTCCAATGACATACTTCAAAGATATAGAACACATATTCCAAAAATTTATATGGAACCAAAAAAGATCACGAATAGCCTCAGCACTCTTAAAAAGAAAAAATAAAGCAGGAGGTATCACTCTTCCAGATATCAAAGTATACTACAAGGCCATTGTACTCAAGATAGCCTGGTACTGGCATAAGAACAGGCACATAGATCAATGGAACAGAACAGAGAACCCAGAAATAAACTCACTCCTTTTTGAACAACTGATATTTGACAAAGGAGGAAAGAACATACAATGGAGTAAAGACAGCCTCTTTAACAAATGGTGTTGGGAAAATTGGACATCTACCTGGAAAAAAATGAAACTAGACCATCAACTTACACCATTCACAAAAACAAACTCAAAATGATTAAAAGTCTTAAATGTAAACTGTGAAACCATAAGCATCTTAGAAGAAAACATAGGCAGCAAGCTCTCTGACATCTGTTGCTGCAATATATTTGCCGATTTATCTCCATGGGCAAATGAAATAAAAGGCAAGATAAACAAATGGGACTATATCAAACTAAAAAGTTTTTGCACAGCTAAAGACAATAAGAACAGAATTAAAAGACAAACCACACAATAGGAGAACATATTCGACAACACATCTGATAAGGGGTTATTAACCAAAATTTATAAAGAACTTATAAAACTCAACACCAGGAAGACAAACAACCCAATCAAAAAATGGGCAAAAGAAATGAATAGAAATTTCTCCAAAGAGGACATACAGATGGCCAACAGGCATATGAAAAGATGCTCAACATCACTAATCATTGCAGAAATGCAAATTAAAACCACAATTAGGTATCACCTCACACCAGTCAGAATGGCACTCATCAGCAAAACAACACAGAACAAGTGCTGGCGAGGATGTGGAGAAAAGGGAACCCTCCTGCACTGCTGGTGGAAATGCAGACTGGTGCAGCCACTGTGGAAAACAGTATGGAGATTCCTCCAAAAATTAAAAATCGAACTGCCTTTTGCCCCAGCTATCCCACTTTTAGGAATATACCCTAAGAACACCATAGCACTGTTTGAAAAGAATAAATGTGCCCCCATGTTCGTGGCAGCATTGTTCACAATAGCGAAGATCTGGAAACAGCCCAAGTGTTTGTCAGAGGACAAGTGGGTTAAAAAGCTTTGGTACATATATACTATGGAATACTACTCAGCCGTAAGAAATGATGACATCGGATCACTTACAACAAAATGGATGGACCTTGATAACATTATACGGAGTGAAGTAAGTAAAACAGAAAAAAACAGAGAACAGCATGATTTCATACATAGGTGGGACATAAAAGTGAGACTATGAGACATGGACAAGAGTGTGGTAGTTACGGGGTGGGGGGAGGAAGGAGAGGGGGGAGGGGAGGGGCACAAAGAATACCAGATAGAAGGTGACAGAGGACAATTTGACTTTGAGTGACGGGTATGCAACATAATTGAATGATAATATAACCTAGAGATGTTTTCTTTGAACATATGTACCCTGATTTATTAATGTCCTCGCATTAAAATTAATAATAAAAAAAAGCTAGAATGTTTGAGGACATGAGTAAGTCCCAGTTCATTTCAATAGCTCAGAAAGTTTTTTATACTAGGGAGACAACTGAGGGAAAACAGGATAAAGGGATAGCCAAAGTAGTAGTAGCAGCACTCCAAGAGACAAACTCTTTTAAGGACAAGGGGCCCCCAAGATAGCGAAATAAAGAAAGTGGGGAAAAAAGAAATTCAAGAAGAAGGACTAGGACTTCGCTAGGAAAGAATCAGTGTGCATTCTATAAGGAGAAAGGGCATTGGAAAAATAAATGTCCCAAATTACAAGCAGCCAAGGCAAGCTCTAGGTCCTGAACCTTGAGGACTGATGGGGCTAAGGCTCCTTTTCGCTGAACCTCCGGGAGCCTATGGTAACAGCAATAATAAGGAGAAAAACTGGATTTTCTAATAGACACTGGAGCAACACATTTGGTCTTAACTAAGTCTCTTGGACCCATCACCACTCACAAAACTCTAATACAAAGGGCCACTGGAAAAACTGCATTCTACCCATGGACCACCCAACGGACAGTCAATCTAGGGCAAGGAATGGTTACCCATTTATTCTTGGTCATACCAGAATGCCCCTACACCCAGATAGGGTGGGACGTGTTACTAAAACTGCAGGCCACAATCTCTTTTAAGGGAGAAAATACCACCTTAACTATAGGAGCCAATAAGGAAATTCCGGATGCTGGGTTACAGCTACTCCTAACCTGCCCTCTCTCTGAGGAATATCTTTTACAGGAATAAGCTAAACTGGGAGATGCCCAAAGCCCATCTCTTCTCCAGCAGCTTCAAGAGAGTTTTCCAGAAGTGTGGGCTGAAACCAACCCTCCCGAACTAGCAGCCCATCAGCCACCTGTGGTCATACAATTGCTATCCACTGCGACTCCAGTGGCGGTAAGACAATAACCAGTGAGTCGGGAAGCTAAGTAGGGAATAGCTGTCCACATGCAGCATCTCTGGGAAGCGGGAATCTTGGTGCCTTGCCAATCTCCATAGAACACTCCCTTATTACCGGTCCTAGAGCCCAAAACAAAAGACTGCTGACTGGGTCATGACCTTCCAGAAGTTAACAAATTAGTGGAGACCATACACCTTGTAGTCCCTAACCCATACACCTTGCTTAGCCTCCTGCATCCTGAGCATCGGGTCTATACAATCTTAGACCTTAAAGATGCCTTCTTCAGTATCCTGCTAGCCCCTAAAGCCAGCCCATTTTTGCCTTTGAGTGGATAGACCTGGCAGGAGAATTCTCTGGCCAACTGACATGGACTAGACTGCCCCAAGGCTTCAAAAACTCTTACACTATCTTTGATGAAGCCCTAAGTGTAGACCTGGTAGCCGTCTGGCAGGAACACCAAGACTGCAAGACTGTACCCAGTAGGTAGATGACCTACTACTGGCGGCATCCACTGAGGAGCGCTGCCTCGAGGCAACTCGACACCTCCTAGCCTCACTACAAGTGTTCGGGTACCGACTGTCGGCCAAAAAGGCTCAACTCTGCACTCCAGAGGTTACTTATTTAGGCTACTGGGTTAAAGAAGGGCAAAGAACTCTGCCCTATGAATGCATCAGGGCCATACTCTGGGTCCCCACTCCAACAACTAAAAGGCAAGTAAGGGAATTCTTGGGGCTGTAGGATATTGTTGTCTATGGATTCTAGGTTTTGCTGAACTAGCAAAGCCTCTATGCCTGCACGGGTGGGTCACAACCCCTAAACTGGGCTGAGATGGAGCAAAAAGCCTTTGAGGACCTTAAGAGGGCTCTAGCATCAACCCCCCTCCCAGCCTCCACTCTTTCTACCTGACATCTCTAAGCCCTTCCAGATTTTAACTCAGCCTTTAGGACCTTGGAAATGCCAGGTTGCTACCTGTCCAAACGACTAGACCCCATACCGGCCAGATGGCCTGCCTGCCTGAGGGCCATAGCTGCTACCGCAATCCTGGTTAAGGAGGCTGACAAGCTCACATTAGGTCAAGAGCTAACTCCAACAGCGCCACACGCAGTGAAAGTGCTCCTAAGGCGAACTCCAGAGAGATACATGTCAAACATCCAACAGGCAAGTAACCCAGTTCCAAGCTTTACTCCTACACCAGCCCAGGATAAGGTTTCAGAAAACAGTTGCCATTAACCCCACGAGCCTACTCCCAGATGACGACCTGACCACCCTGTTACATGACTATACAGAACTTGTACAGTCACGTATAGATGCAGACTGCCCGACAAGACGTAAAGGACTCTGAGCTGCCTGGTGCCAATGAGGTACTGTACCCAGAAGGGAGCAGCTACATACAGGACGGCCTCAGGTATGCGGGGGCTGCAGTAGTGGCCCCGGATCAGGTCATCTGGTTGCAGGCACTGAGCCGGGAACGTCAGCACAAAAGGCAGAACTCACAGCCCTTATCCAGGCCCTCAGATGAGGGAAAGGAAAAGCAGTTTCCATTTATACCAACAGCAGGTGTGCTTTTGCCACGGCACACATACATAGTGCCATTTATAAAGAGAGAGGGCTACTGACCTCGGCTGGGAAGGATGTCACATATAAAGAGGAAATCTTAGCCTTACTAGAAGCTATCCAATTCCCCTCAGCTGTAGTGATCATTCACTTTGAAGGACACCAAAAAGGAGATTTTAGAAAAGCCTGAGGAAACCGAGCGGTGGACCTAGAGGCCCAGGCAGTAGCCATAAAACCAGTGGGTCCTCTCTAAGTTTTAGTGATTTTGCCTTTGCCTGAGTTGCCCAAAACCCCTCACTACTCTCAGGAAGAAGCTACTTTAGCAGAAGAGAAAAAGGCTACCGAAAATGCCCATGGCTGGTGGGTCCTACCAGATGAAAGAATCTTGATTCCAGAGACTTTAGGGCAGACAATAGCCCTCCAAATACATCAAGCATCCCAGCTCAGAATGTCCAAAATGACTAAATTGCTCCAATCCAGGTATTTCACAATGCACCTGGACCAGATACTAAGTAGTATTGTAGGGCATTGTCAGGCCTGCCCAAGAGTAAATGCGAAACAAGGTTGGGGAGCACCCTTAGGAGTTAGAGAAAAGGGAGCCATGCCAGAAGAACATTGGGAAATTGATTTCACTGAAATAAAGCCACCCTACACAGGGCACAGGTATTTCCTAATCTGTGTGGGCACTTTCTCCGGGTGGGTAGAAACCTTCTCCGCTAGGTCAGAGACTGCTACCACAACCCTTAGGAAATTACTCCATGAAATAATTCCACAATACGGTCTCTCCACTACCATGGGTTCCGACAATGGACCGGCATTTATTGCCAAGATATCCCAGGACTTAGCCAAAACTTTATTAAGTGGAAATTATATTGTACCCACAGGTCCCAAAATTCAGGGCAGGTTAGGCATGTGAATCAGACCCTTAAAAGAAACTTTAACCAAATTTGTTTTTGAAACCGATGAAAACTGGCTTACCATACTCCCCTTAGCCCTTCTTAGGGTAAGGTGTACCCCTTATAAGGAAAGATTTACTCCTTTTGAAATAATATTTGGGAGACCCCCTCCCTTACTACCAAAACTCAGAGAGGACATAAAAGCTGAGTTAAGTAACCACTGAGTTAAGTATTTACGGGGTCTGCAGATTACTCAGCAGGCTGTCCAAAAGACTGTCCGAGAGGTGCTTCCGACACTGCCAGGAAATCTAGTATATCCCTTCTAGCCTGGGGACTCAGTCGGGGTAAAGAAGTACACCACCCAAGGACTGACTCCCACGTGGATGGGTCCACACACCGTGATCCTGACCAGTCCCACTGCTGCCAAGGTAGAAGGCATACCTGCCTGGGTCCACCACAAATGGTTGAAGCCTGCAATCTCAGCAGACACCCTCATGGGCAGTGGAGACTGACCCTGTCAATCCTTGTAAGTTGATCCTGAGAAGGACAACATGCCCTGCTCCAACCACAAATGGGGGCTGGCAGGTCCACGCATGACAGAAGCTTGAGACCATGGGACTCTTTTTAATTGGACTCTGGGGAGGGAAGAAAACTAGGGCAGAGGACTGTGAACTGTGTATTCATATCACTAAGGAAGGCCAAATGGTCTCTATCTCCTTGCTTTCCTATACTTCTATGAGTGTAAGGGAACTCAGAAAGGGACCTGTACCTATAATCAGACTCAATATTCAGTATGTGACCCAGGAAATGACCAACCTTATACCTGTTATAACCCCACAGACCCTCCCATCCAAGTAGTGTTTGAAGTTAAGGTAGTAAAGGGAGGAGGAGTATAGGGATGGAATGATGGTCCAACCATGGCACAAACTAGGGTCAAAGAAAATCCAGAACAAGTCATCTTAAGGTTTGATGCCTGTGCTGCTATGAGTCACACAGAAGGGGGTTGTGGGTCCCTTGCTTGGGAAAGAAGTTACAGGATAAATGAAATGTATATATGTGCTCATAGCTACCCCTGTGGAATAACCTGTAAATATTGGTCATGTGTCCAGTGGGCTACTTGGGAAAAGGACACCTCTAAAAGGAAAGAGGTATATTTTAAGAAAGGGACAGCTCTGTCAAAACTGCACCACCCATGGGTGCAATCCCTTAGAGCTAATTAGAACCAATCTCCTAAACCCCCATTGTAAAGAAGGAGAATTGCTAACACTTGGCATTGATGGTAAGGGGCTAGATTCCATTGTTCCAATCCTTATCAGAGGCCAGATACTGAATCATCTGGTTCGAGCCTTCCAAATAGATAAGTCTTTTCATGAAGAAGCAGTTAGACCCCTACCACCACTCATGCCAACAACTAAGAACTTATTGCTCAGGATGGCTGAGGGAATAGCCCATTCCCTAAATGTCACCTCTTGCTATGTATGTGGGGGAACTCTAACAGGGGACAGGTGGCCATGGGAAGCCAAATAACTAGTCCCCACTGAAGCTAGACCAAATGTATCAATCCCCTGCATCTCGGATGACAGCCAATGGATGCTAAAACATGCTATCATAGGGCAATATTGCTTGGCCAGAGGAGGAGGGAATCTAATTGAATCAGTTGGGGAACTGACTTACCTTGGGCAACAGTATTATAATGCCACCTCCAAACAAAGTGTGTAAACTAGATGGAGAGGAGTCCATTAGCTGGTTCTCCGAACTAACTGGAGCCTGGCAGGACCCAGGCAGGGCCAGAAACTGGATAGCACCATGTGGACTTTACTGGATCTGTGGGAACAGAGCTTATACCCGCCTTTCCAAGAATTGGGAAGGAAGCTGTATAATAGGTATGATAAACTCTCCTTTTTCTTCTTGCCTCTGAAAACAGGGAAACTACTTGGTTACCCAGCCCCATTGCCCTTACAACGGGTAAAGAGAGAACTCCAAATAGGAGACTGGAAAGATAATGAATGGCCCCCAGAGCAGATAATCCAATACCATGGACCTGCCACCTGGGCACAGTATGGATCTTGGGGATACCATACCCCCATTTACATGATAAACTGAATTATCCCATTGCAGGCAGTTTTAGAAATCATTCCTAATGAGACTGGGAGAGCCCTAATCCTCCTTGCACATCAGGAAACTCAGATGAGAAACTTCATCTACCAAAACAGGTTAGCACTAGATTATCTATTAGCCACAGAAGGAGTATGTGGGAAATTCAATCTCATTAATTGTTGCCTGCAAATAGATGACCAGGGCCAGGCAGTTGAGGATCTTGTCAAGAAGATGACAAAGCTACCACATGTGCCTGTGCAAGTCTGGCACGGCTGGAACCCTGATAGCCTTTTTGGAGGATGGTTCTCAGCCTTTGGTGAGTTTAAGACCCTAATAGGAGCAGTTTTACTGTGTAAAACAGTTAAACTTGTGTAATAGGTCTGTGTCTGTTGCCACTACTAATGAACAGCATAAAGAGCATGATAGAAATCACAGTGCAATGATGAACAATGGACTAATGATCTTCCAAGGTATTCACTCACTCTTTCCCTAGAGAGGAGAATGAGCCAAGAATTTGACTCATGGTATAAAAGCAGCGGGGAATGTAATAAGGTACCAAGATACTGCAAAACTGTTAATATTAGTATTTAAAAAAAACAAGAAGAAGAGGTTACAGGGGCAAAAGTCAGTCATAGTTATAGTTTAACTATTTCTTATAGTTCTCTGGAAGGGTGGATGCCACTTGCTAGAAAGGGCAAAGAAGATCAAACCTATCTTAAAAGCCTTTAGGAGACAATGTTTACATACCTTAATTCCTATGCTAATCCTAACTCTTTCTCCCTTCCTGAAGTCATGAGAGTGACGTATACCCCAGCACCTTCATCTACATCTGGGGCATGGCAACAGCCCCTCCGGGGGTGGATGTTTGGGCTCAGCACAGCCAGCAGAGAGATCAGGAGAAAACAGATCAGATCCTGTCCCTTCTCTGCTTGAGCCCTGAACTGCCATCCCACCTGGGGTAATGTGGTTTATAATAAAATATATATGTTTGACTTTTGCCTATTTCTGGCACAGAGCTCCTAAAAGCCTTCTAATTTCACCTAAATGGTGAAAATGCTAAAGATGTCAAGTTAATGAGGTGACTTTGGAAAAGACGTAAGGATGGGTGCTGGTTGTCTTGGGAACCAACCATGTGATTAGGGGATTGGAATTTTCAGATCCAGCACCCTGGTTAAAAGTTGAATCAATCACTGATGGCCCAGGATTTAATCTATAATGCCTATGTAATAAAACCTCCATAAAACTCAAAAGGATGGGGTTTAGAGAGCTTCCGGGTTGGTGAACACGTGGAGATGTGGGAGGACGTGGAAGCCACACCCCTTCCCCCACCCCTTGTCCTGTGCATCTCATCCATCTGTCTGTTTGTTTGTATTTTTTAATATCTGCTTATAATAAACCAGTGATCCAGCAAGTAAATGTGTTTGCTGAGTTCTGTGAGTCATTCTAGGAAATTAATTGAACCTAAGGGGGTGCCATGGGAACCTCTGATCTATATAGCTGGTGGTCAGAAACACATTTGACAACCAGAACTTGCAACTGGCATCTGAAGTGTGTGTGGAGGGCGGTCCTGTGGGTCTGAGCTCGTGTCCTGTGAGATCTGAGGTTTTCCCCAGGGAGAGAGTGTCCGAGTTGAGTTCACTGCTTGGTGATATGGAAACAAGAACACACATGAGAATTGCTGCTGGAATCATAACAACTCACACACAGTGATGCTCCTTTTAGGTGTCAGCTTGACTGACTGGCCCACAGGGTGCACAGACACTTGGTCAAACATTATTCTGGGTGTTTCTGTCAGGGTGTTTTAGACTGAGATTAATATTAATTTAAAATTTTTAACTGAATTTTATTGGGGTGACACTGGTTAAAATAATTATACAGGTTTCAGGTACCCAATTGTACAATATATCATGTTGTGTTTAACCCCCATCCCCTCAAGTCAAATCTTCATCCATCACCATTTATCCTACTGATACCCTCCTCCCTTCCCCTCCCCTCCTCCAATAATCAGCATCCTGTTGTGCATCATCATGAGTTTTTTTTTCTTTTTTGCTCTATCCCTCCACCTCCCTCACCAACGCCCCTCACCCCCAACAGGTGTCAGATGGCCTTCTATGTATGGGCGTGTCTCTATTTTGCCTGTTCATTTTGTTCACTAGATTTCACATATGAGTGAAATTCTATGGTGCTTATCTTTCTCTGATTGGCTTATTTCACTTAGCAAAAAGATCTCCAAGTCCATCGATACTATTGTAAAAAAGTAAGGTTTTCTTCTTTTTTGTGACTGCATAGTACTCCACTGTGTAAATGTACCACTGCTTTTTTATCCACTCATCTATCGATGGGCACTTGGACTGTGGACTGTTAGCAGATCTTTTTTTTTTTTTGAGTGAGAGGAGGGAGATAGACTCCCACATGTGCCCCCACCAAGATTCACCCAGCCACCCCCATCTGGGGCCAATGCTCAAATCAACTGAGCTATCCCTCAGCACCTGTGGCTGATGCTTAAACCAATCAAACCACTAGCTGCAAAAAGGGAAGAAAGAGAATGGGGGAGAGAAGCAGATGGTCATTTCTCATGTGTGTCCTGACCCGGGATTGAACCCGGGACTTTCACACATTGAACTGACACTCTATTCACTGCATCAACTGGCCAGAGCTGTATTTTCTTTTTTATGCATTTGTAGAAATTCATCCTATATTCGGAGACTGATACTCTGATTCTTGCATGTGTTGTAAAAACCTTCCCTCACTTGATAGCTGATCATCTGGCACTATCTATGCAGCATCCTTAATTTTAACATAGTCCAAATTTCCAATGTTTCTCTTTATAAATAGTGCTTTTATGACTTGTTCAGGAATCCTTCCCTGCCTTAAAGTTCATGGTGAGGTCCTGTTATCTTATCACAAACTATAGGTTTCCAATCCACTTGCACTTGATTTTACTGCATCGTCGGAGCTAGGGAGGCAGTCTCATTTGACTGTCTGTGGACCCCTTGCTGCCCACGCATAAAATTGAGAAGTTTATCTTCTTCTCACTTCTCTGTGTCACCTCTGCTATCGTGCATGACATTTCCTGTGGTTTAGGTCTACGGTATTTCTAGGTGCCCTACTCTGTTCCTGTGGTCTCGTGGTCTAACCCTGTGTGAATCTTGCTTTCTGTAATGTTTTACTATGTCTAGACGTCTTACAGAGCCCATCCTCGTATGTTGTTCTTCTTCACAATTGCCTTGGCTGTGTTTGGAAATATGTACTTCAGTATATTTTCATAATAGCAGTACCAAATTTTCCTAAAATCAACTGGAAGATTGGGTGACTTATTGCTTTAATTCAGAAGATTAATCAGTCAAGGGCCAATCAGAACATAGAAGCCTCACTGTGTATTTCAGCAGCAGGCATTTAACTTAAGGAGTTTGTTATGCCGATGTTGGAACACAAATGGAGCGAAGAGAGAACTCTCCCTGGAAGTCTGGGAGCGTGCTAATCCAAATACCAGCCTGAGTGTGTGTGTGTGTGTGGGTTTTTTTTTAGTGTATATATGAATTATTGAGATACAATTGACATATAACACTATGCTGGTTTGAGGTGTCCAACATGTTTCAACATAGGCACATATTGTGAAGGACTCACCACAATGTCTTAATATTAATCACTATATACAGTTGAACATGTTTTTCTTGTGATGAGAACTTTTAACAATTTTCTTCTAGCGATATACCCACTTAGAAATTTTCAAATATGCAACACAGTATTATTAACTATCTGTTTATAGTTAATAGTATTAATATTCATTATTATTAACTACAGTCACCATGCTGTACATTACATACACATGATTTAATTACTTGTAACTAGAAGTTTGTACATTTAGCCACCCTTGCCCATTTCACCCACCCCTCATCCTCTGCCTCTGGTCACCGCCAGTTCCTTCTCTGTATCTATGAATTTGATTATTTTTTATGTTTCCAAATGTATGTGCTCATATAGTATTTGTCTTTGTCAAGTTTACTTCATTTACCATATTTCCTTCATGGTCTATCCAAGTTCTCCTTTTTTTCCTTTTTATGGCACAATGATATTCCATTGCATATACATCACATTTTTTTCTTCCATTCACTTATCGATGGACATCTAGGTTGCTTCCACATCTTGGCTATTGTAAATAATGCTGCCGTGAACATAGGGGCGCATATGTCTTTTCAAGTTAATTTTTTCAAGTTAATGTTTTCATTTCTTCCAAATAAGTACCCCAAAGTGGAATTGCTGGATCATATGGAAGCTCTATTTTTATATAATGTTTTAAATTTTTGTTTATTGATTTCAGTGGGAGAGGAAGGGAGAGAAAGAGACAGGAACATCTAGCTGTTCCTATATATGCTCTGACCCAGCGTTGAAGCAGCAACCTTTGCACTTTGGGATGATGCTCTAACCAACCGACCTCTCCAGCTAGAGTTCTCTTTTTAGTTTTGACGAACTGCCTTACTGACTTACATAAGTGGTTGCACCAATTTTTGTTCCCACCACCAGTGCAAGAAGGTTCCCCTCTCTAAAAATTCTTGCCAACCCTTACTATTTCTTGTCTTCTTTATAACCCCAGTTGGAGATTTGCTAGACTACTCAGTGATATGAGTTGTGGGGCACAACTGTAGAAATCCTGCTTTCTTTAGTCCTTTGTCTGCCAAATACAACCTTCTGTGCAATATGTGAGGAGTCCGCGGTGGGAGGGGGGTGGAGCTGGGTACCCATACTCACCTGCTCCCTGTGGCAGGGACAGACCCAGGTTTTGGTGGAGCCTGATGTTTATACAAATGTTGAGATCATTGTTTAAAAAATTGTGCACACATGAATTTTTCTGAATTGAGAAAACACATTGTGTCAAGTCACTAAAGCTAAAATATTAAAACCCAAAATATGAGACAATTCAGAAAAAGTAAAGACTATGTTATTAGCCATGTGGGACCCCTGTCTGGCTCCCCTGCACAGCACATGTTCCCACAGTGCAGACTGATGCCCTTTCATTGCCTCCTTATAAGAGCATAGTTATGTCATATAAGAGAATAATTATATCATATAGGAATAAATGTTAATATTATATCAATACATGCTATTGGTTGTTTTAATAATATTATATTTATATAATATAAAGAATAGAACAAGAATTTAATATTTCCTTTGGCACAGTTTATTGACATGTCTTTTTCTCCTGCATAGTTTATAAAACTTTTGTTCTTTTCTTTTTTTTTTAAATTTTTTATTTTATTTTATTTTTTATTTTAATCATTTTAGAGAGGAGACACAGAGTGAGAGAGAGAGAGAGAGAGGGAGAGAAAGAGAGAAATGGGGGAGGAGCTGGAAGCATCAACTCCCATATGTGCCTTGACCAGACCAGTGCAGGGTTTTGAACTGGCAACCTCAGTGTTTCCAGGTTGCCGCTTTATCCACTGCGCCACCACAGGTCAGGTGAAACTTTTGTTCTTTTCTTAAAATTTATTTAGAAAATTAATTTTAACTAGGTGACATTGATCAATAAGAGTACATAAACTTTAGGTAAACGTTTCTGTAGCATTTGAACAGTTGTTTATGTTGTATGCCCGTCACCCAAAGTCAAATCATTTTCTGTCATCTTATATTTGTTCCCGTTTACTCACCCTCCTAATCTTCCCCATACCCCTCTTCCCCGGTAACCTCTTCAATCCAAAACTTCCTTTCAATCACACAACTTGTTACTGGGAGTTCTGAACTGTTTCAAGTCATTGACAAGTTTGGAAAAAAGCTTATGAAGTTTCCTTCTTTCACAAAAGTGCAGCAGGATTGCAGGTGATTCCCAAACATCACTGGAACCCTTGCTGGGCTTAGAAAAGGGAACGGGCATGTGAGGGCCCTGAAGATGCAGTTTCCTGGGTTTTAAGGCAGTAAATGTGCAAGTGTGCTGAAGTCCAGCCTTTGGCGTCCCCGTGAGAATAAGACATAATCTGTCTTCACACATCATCCCATTTCAAGAGAGCCTGAGCACAGTCACTGTCCCATAGACCCTCAGACGCTTGACAAGCAACAGTGATGCATCCCATGTCCCCCAAAACCAATCAGAGCAAAGGGCTTTAATACTCAACATTCCCCCCGGGCTCCACCCTCCACTGGAGTTGGGTCTAAATTCCTTCCTCTCTTGCTAGCTCTTGAGCAGTATAAATAAAATTTAAAACTATATTTTCCCAGAACAGTCAATGGTTTCAGCTGGAGGGTGGGTCCCCCAGGTGAGTCACCTCCTAGTCATCAGGATCAGCTCTGACCACAATCGGTGACCTTCTTCTTGACTTAAACATCATCTGTAAGGGGATCACTTTCAGATTCACATCTGGACAAGTCTCTTCACCTCTGGGGGCCGGGTATGTCTGCTGGCAGGCTGGAGTTCTTCATGGAGGTGAGGCAGATGGTTCCTCAATCTCCCCCCTACCCTGCGGGGCCTGGAGAGCTCTAGTTCCCCTTCTAAAACTGGCCACAGCTCTCTCACCCACACTTCCTGTTGGGGTGTCCTCAGCCTCACCCCATACCTGAGAATTTCCCTCCCTAACACAGGGACCTGGAGGAGATCTACCCTGTCAGATGCAGACATGGTGCCCCTACTGCTGCTGCCCCAGCTGTGGGGGTGGAGTGGGGGGGTGAGTGGGTCCAGGGAGAGGAGGTGGATGGGTGGGGGAGGGGTGGATGTTGTGGCTGAGTCTCTGTGTCCCCCCAGGGTCCCTAAAGCAGCAGCCAGGCTACTGGATCCAAGTGAGGGAATCAGTGAGGGTGCAGGAGGGTCTGTGTGTCCATGTGCCCTGCTCCTTCTCCTACACTGAGAGTTCTTCTTCTTCCCAACACACACTCTACACCTACTGGTATGAAAGTGGTGCCAACCCATATTACGATGATCCTGTGGCCACAAACAACCCAAATAAAACAGTGAGGAAAGAGTTCCAGACCCGATTCCTCCTCATGGACCCCAGGACCAACAACTGTTCCCTGAGCATCAGAGATGCCAGGATGAGTCAGGAACCTACGTCTTCTGAGTGGAGAGAGGAGATGTGAAATACAGTTACTTTAAAAAGATGCTGAATGTGCAGGTGACAGGTATGGCAGGGCCTAGGAAAAGACCCAGGGATGTGGGACCCTGGCCTAGAATGGGAAAAGGACACTAGGACACTTCTTGATCCAGGTCTTGGGTTCAGGGTGGGCAGAAAACACAGAGGACCCAGGGTAGCTGTGGCCCTGAGGAAGAGGGACCACTCAGGGTCACACTCTAGGTCCCCAGGCCCTGGACAGAGAGACCCAACATCCACATTCTGGAGCCTCGGCAGTCTGGCCACTCTACACAGCTGACCTGCAGCCTGCAGGGGGCCTGCGAAGGAGCAAGACCTCTCATCTTCTTCTGGGTGGGGGGTGCTCTTGACTCGCTGAACCCAAAGATCCTTCTCTCCTCAGTGCTCACCTTCACTCCGAGGCCCCAAGACCACGGTACCAAAGTCATTTGTCTGGTGACAGTGGTAGGAACTTTGGTGACCACACAGAGAACCATCCAGCTCAATGTGTCTCATGAGTGTTGAAGAAATGGTGGATTTTGGGTGGTGGGACTGGTGAGACTAACGCGCATGCGCGCGGGCGTGTGTGTGTGTGTGTGTGTGTGTGTGTGTGTGTGTGTGTGTGTGTTTAGAGAAGGCAGAGCTAACCTGAAAGAGCTAACATGGATATAAGCATGGGGGTGATGGGCCAGCAGGACCGAAATCCCACCTTCCCTGTTCATACTGCCCTCCTTGGGAAAGGATTTGACTTCCATCCACTCCTCCCCTCTGAAAAGGGGCCATGTCTTTCTATCCCAGATGCCCCCCGCAACCTCACCATAAGCATCACCTTCAGAAATGTCACAGGTTGGAATAACCTTACCCCATCAGGGAGTGACCATTCCCCTAGGGTCACCATTCAGCAGAGGGGATTCAGAGTTTGAATGTGATCAGATGTGGGAACAGTAAGGATGAGAATCATCAGTCTCCCTCCCTCACCTCTGTGGGTGGGAACCTGTAGCCCCTTTTCACACACACCCCTCTCCATCTCTCTCTCTTTGAACTTTTCTCCCCAAAGCCCTCAAGATTCTGCAGAACACCTCCTCCCTGCCCATTCCGGAGGGCGAGGCTGTGCGGCTGCTCTGTGAAGCCATCAGCACCCACCTGCAGAGCTGAGCTGGTTCCGGGGGGGGGGGGGGTCCCCAGCCCTGAACACCACCTCCATCTCCAGCACTGAGACCCTGGAGCTGCCTGGTGTGGGGACTGCGGAAGAAGGGGAGTTCTTCTGCCGGGCTTGGCACCCGCTGGGCTCCCAGACTTTCTCTCTCATCCTCTCCTTGGTCTGTGAGTGTGCGACCTCTGAAGTTACATTACCTGGGTCTTAGGGAGGTTTGAGTCACCGCTGACCCTGCTCCTCCTTCCCCACAGACCCCCTACAGCTGCTGGGCCCCTCCTGCTCCTGGGAGGACGGACGAGGGTCTGCACTGCAGCTGCTCCTCCCGAGCCCAGCTGGCTCCCTCCCTGCGCTGGCGGCTGGGGGCAGGGCTGCTGGAGGGGAACCCCAGCAATGCCTCCTGCACAGTCACCTCCCGCTCAGCGGGGCCCTGGGCCAACAGCTCCCTGAGCCTCAGACTCAGCTGCGAGGCCAGCAATGTCCACAGGACTCAGAGTGCCGCTGTCCTGCTGCTGCCAGGTCAGGGGGTCGAATAGGGTAGAGGCTTAGGGAGAAAGGAGTGGGTCACAGAGAAGATGGAGCTGGGGGAGGGGCGGGGCCTTAACATAGGGGGGAGGAGGGGGTGGGGTGGGGTAATTGCTAGGACAGGGCCCTCCATCTCCTGCAGGAACAGAACCTACAGCGGGTTCTGCAAGGAGGTGGGGAGACAAGAGACTGAGTCCTGTAGTGGGTACTGTCATGCTGAGCTGGTCTCAGGAAGGAAAGGCCCTGGGCCCCTCCCAGCCCTCAGCACTGGGGTCCTGGAGCTGCCCCACTAGGGGCTGGAGATGGAGCGGAGTTCACATTTCAAGCTCAGCACCTGCTGGGCTCCCAGTACATTTTCCTCAGCCTCTCTGTGCAGAGTGAGATGCAGGATGGGTGCTGGTGGCAGGCTGCATGGCCAGTGTTGGGGCTGTGGCTGGGACTAAAACCTGGGGACACAAAGTCACTCCCCTCTGCTCTTCCCCAGGAAGTCCCCAGCTCCACAACTGTGTGACTGAGGAGCAGCAGGGCTCCTGACCCATAGTCCACACCCTAATCAGAGGGACCCTCATGGGGGCTGGCTTCCTCCTCACCTCTGGACTCACCTGGCTCTACTATTCCAGGTGAGCAGGTCTGTCCCTCTCTACAGGGAAGTTCAGTGATTGGCCCTGAGTTCCAGGTGGGGCTGGGCTGCCCTGCCCTGCTTGGAGATAGAGCTTAACTGGCCAAGTCACTTGTGTGGCCAGGAGCCACCATCGTGGCCATTCACATGCAGGTTCCCATTGGATTCGGGCAGACGGTGAAGAAATGGCAGAATCAGAGGATGGTAGGCCATTCTGTTTATTGGTGTCTCACCAAGACAGGCAAGCCACAAGAGAAGACAAGGGAAAAGCAGAAAACCTGCTTTTCCCATGGAGGGCAAGGGATCAGGGAGGCCCCTGCAATGGTGATAGCAGGAACCAAGAGAGCAAGCTCCCAGTCTGCCCCACTTTATACTGTAGAAATCCAAACTCTTAATCCAATCTACAAACAAGAAAGTCTCTGATACAAAGTCACCCATCTGAGGCATAATGGCATTCCTCATGAGAGTGCACCACCCCACATCATCCAATCAGTCAAGGGTGGGGAAAGGCTTAGTCTTAAAACTAAGCCTTGGGCTATAACAACCGGCCTTCTTACAGCCCATCCCCCACACCCAATACAAACTATAAGTGAGCAAACATATATATCATATTCACAAGCTTATTTGACCAACATCACTGAACTTAGACCCCCGTTGTCTCTGCAAGTGTGGAGGCCCCCGTACAACCAGGCCAACATACTGACTGATCTGCCCTTCTTTTTAAATGGGACAAAGGTGCAGACACAGAGTCCAGAGGGACAGTCATGGGACATCGATGTCACCTTCTCCCTAAAAAACTCCTGACTCACCTGTCTCAATTGTACCCCTGGGATTTTAATTAAAGCTGATGGCTCACCAGTTGTAAAGCCAGTAGTCGAGGCTACCATCATAGCCACCTGGCCAATGCAAGTTCGCATTAGATTCGAACAGTCGGTAATGAAACACAGGAGCCAAGAACTGGTGAGCTGTCAGCTTTAATTCTAGTTTGCACCCGGTGGGCAAACAAAAACCCACACTGGGCTCCAAAACCCACACATTCAGTGCTCACAAAGCTACTGACTTATCCGAGTTTCCTAGCATCAAAGCTTTCCAGCTCACCAGACTTATTCACCTCTGTTTCCCATCTCCTCCTGCATAAACTCTTCCTCAGCATTCTGCCATCTTGGCTGCTTCCTCTCCTCCATGTGGCCTTACTCTGCTCTCCTCTCTAATACTAACCTCAGGAACCCAGGAACCAAGAGAGAGAGAGCTCCTGGACTGTCCCAGTTTATAGCATAGAAAATCCAAACTTTTAATCCAATTATACATACAAGAAAGTCTCTGATACAAAGCCACCCATCTGAGGCATAATGGGATTCCTCAGGAGAGTGCACCACCCTACATCATCCAATCAGTCAAGGGTGTGGGGAAGAACTTACTCTTAAATTAAGCCTTAGGCTACAACGACCCGGCCTGCCCACAGCCTGTTCCAGAACACACATTAATATCAACGAACTTCCATGTGGGCAGCGCCATCTTTAACAAAGTGAGCATAATATATTTTATCTGCCCAACACCAGTTCTTGGCTCCGTTGTTTCATTACCGACTGTCCGAATCTAATGCGAACCTGCATTGGCCAGGCGGCTCTGATAGTGGCTGTGGCTACTGGCTTTACACAGGATTTGTAAATAGTTAAGACAAATGGTCCGAAAATACCCTCTCACTTCCTCCCTCTGGAGAAAGGAGGGTTACCTATGCTTACAGACAAAGGAATCATGCACCCTGTGCGTGAACACTGAAGAGGTATAGAAGATATAAGAAATTTGATTTTGGGAAGCTTGTGTTGTGAAGTCTATAAGGTCACGTTGTTCTGAAGCTAAATAAATCCCTTTTCCTTCAGTAAGTTGTCTGAGCATCTTTTGTCCTCCGAGAGTCACTTCCTGCATTCCTGCAACAAGAGGAATACTAACCACACCAGACAAGGGTCTTGGGTAAGCACCAGTTTCCTCAGGAAGCAGATGCAGGTGGGGGGAGCCCAGCCAGAGTCTTTATTGGGGTTTCCATGGGAAAGACAAGGGAAGGCAGGGTGAGCATTTAAGATCAGCTGGGATGAATAAATCTGGGGGGTCAAGCCTATGGGGAGGTCTCTGTGTGTCTGGCCCAGGTCCTGGGAGGTTTAGGGAAGGCTGGGTGGCTGGGGAACATGGGCTCAGGGTGGGTTGGTTTGCATCTGAAAGACTGTTCCTCTGGCAGAGGTCTTGGCTGTTTCTGGGAACTGGGTCCCCCTGGGTGGACCTGTCTCTCCTTTGCCTCAAAGATGATTAAGGTGTGAAAGCCTCATAAAACACAGAAAATAAGTAAAACCCACCCACTGACTGTTGCTTGTTTCTGCATGTGCCTCTCCCTTTGGACTTGTCCTCTCTCTGTGCTGGTCCTGCTCACCCCCACCCTCTCATCCTCCCTCTCTATTTCCAGGCCCTGGATGGGACTTTACCTGAGGCTTTATCTTCCTGCTGCCCAGAAGATAACTGGCTGACACCTGAGTTTCTGGTCCCCCAGACTGCCCTATCAGTGTTAGGTGGATCCACATAGCAGAGTTAGGTGTTTGTAAAGCCAGTATTCGCGGCCACCATCAGAGCCGCCTGGGCAGTGCAGGTTCGCATTTGATTCGGACAGTCGGTAATGAAGCAACAGAGCCAAGAACTGGTGAGCCATCAGCTATAATTCTAGCTTGCACCCGGTGGGCAAGTAAAAACACAAACTGGGCTCCAAAATCCACTCATTAAGTGCTCACAAAGCTACTGACTTATCCGAGTTTCCTAGAATCAAAGGTTTCTAGCTCACCAGACTTATTCACCTCTGTTTCCCATCTCCTTCTCTCTGCACGAACTCTGCACAAACTGGCTTCTTCCTCAGCACTCCGCCATCATAGCTGCTTCTCCTCTCCTCCACGTGGCCTTAATCTGCTCTCCTCTCAAATGCTAACCTCAGGAACCGAGAGTGCAAGCTCCTGGTCTGCCCCACTTTATAGTGTAGAAAATCCAAACCTTTAATCCAATCTACAAACAAGGAAATTTCTGATACAAAGTCACTTATCTGAGGCATAATAGGAGGATTCCTCATGAGTGCACCACCCTACATCATCCAATCAGTCAAGGGTGTGGGGAAAAGCTTACTCATAAAACTTGCACATGGGCAGTGCCATCTTTAACAAAGTGAGCATAATATATTTTATCTGCCCCACAGTGTTCAAGTCTTCTGTTCCGGTTCAAAGATGCCTACCTTGTGAAGAGTACTGTAAAACATCCCAACATGTCATTATTATTAAGTAATACTAAATAAAAATTAATTTTACTATTTAGTATCTATTACAGTTTCTTGAGCCAATTTATGGGATTCTGAGACTGACTGTGGTTAAAGCTTATGGCTCTGGACCAAACCTGTACTGAATGTGAGCAGTGAGTTCATGCCTCTGCTGAGGCAGGTATCACTGACTCTAGACCCAAAATGTGAAAACAGAATTCAAGTAAAGTTTAGCTCCTGAAGGACCAACAAATCCTCCCCTGCTCTCTGAGGACTCACATCTCTCAGAGGTCAAAGTAGGAACCTAGGTGGTGTTTGTTTCTCATGGAGAAGGTCTCCTGTGAGATGCATCCCAGAACATAAAATGCTGATGGCACCGTGTTCAGCAGAGGGTGTGCTTAGCCATGGTTTGCACCCAGGATTTGAATGAGTTGAGTCAGACCCTTGCTGAGAAGTTGAATTAAAGAAATGGCCTTCGGAATAGTCACAGAGATGTAAAGTACAACACAGGGAATATAGACAATACTATTGTAATGACTGAGCATGGTGTCAGGTGGGCACTGGGAATATAAGAGGCTCACTTTGTAAAGTATGTGACAAGCTAACCACCATGCTGTATGCCTAACACTAATATAAAGTCATATTGAGTGTGAACAGGAATTGCAAAATAAAATTTAAATTAGAAAAACGGCACCCTTCAGCCCTAGGATTGCTGCTTGGTGCCTCAGTGCTTTAATCTGTTCAGGAACCCCCAATCAGGCTCCCACAGGGACAGGGCGGGTGGGGCAGAGGAGTGGAGTAGGCCTGCGGTGAGGAGAATATGGGGGTGTAGGGAGAAACAGCACCAAGGTTTACACATCCAAAATTAGGATGAGTACTTTTATGTCATGAATTTCACCACAAAAAATAGATTTTTATTTGTGTATTTGGAAAACACACACACACACACACACACACACACACACACACACACACCCTCTCTGAGATGAATTCTGTAGCCCTTCTTGAATGTGAAAATGGCAGCGTCTTCCCCCAGCTCATTAGTGTGGGTGAATTAGGACGGGCCCTGTGCTCTGAGGTGGGTCAGCCTGGCCTCTCCTCTGCCCCTGAGGCCCATCTTCCTGGTACAGGTTGTGGGGCAATCTCCTTCCCCGCCCTCTGTCTGTACCTGAGGCTGTGGTGGCAACTTCCTCTCCTCTGTCCACCCCAGTTGTTTCTCACTCCAGACAGGACAGAGTATGGGCTCAGGGGGGTAAGGCTGTCTTGGGACCACATCTGCAACCTCCTGTGTGGGAGATGCCTCCAGTGTGGGGTGGTGTGAAGGCCCCCAGAGACCAGGATGGGGGAGAGGCTGATGTTGACTCAATCACCAATGTTCAGTAATGTAAATAATCATGACTATGCAAAACAGCCTCCATAAAACACAAGCGGACCAGGTTCTGAGAGCTTCCAGGTTGGGGAACACAGGTCGGTGCTGGGAGAGAGGTGACCTGAGAGAGGCATGGAAGCCCCAGCCCCTTACTCCACACCCTGCCCTCTCACCTCTTCCATCTGGCTGTCCCTGAGCCATATTCTTTTATAATAGATCAGTGATGTAGGAAGTAATCTGTTCTCTGAGTTCTGTGACTTCTTTGGCAAATTAATAAATCCACAGGCGAGGAGGTCTTAGAAACTTCTGATTTATAACCAGCTGGTCAGAAACATGGGTGGCAGCCTAAATTTGTGACTGACATCTGATGTCATTAAGGGTCAGGTTAGGAAGTGAAGTCTAAACCTGTGGAATCTGATGCTGTGTACGTGAAGGTTGTGTTAAAATTCAGTTAAATTGCTTGTTTGTGTGAGATAAGCTCACTACCCTCATCTCCAATGGACTTGGTCTTGGAATACAAAATAGTTTATATTCATTTTCTTGTTGTGAGTCTTCAAATTGGGTGTTTTATGTCCTTATAAACCACCATCCAGCCACTCAGAACCCAAGTCCTTACAGCCACCCTTTTAAAAGTCACCTGCCCTTCTGGCTGGTTGGCTCAGTGGTAGAGCATCGGCCTGGAGTGTGGAAGTCCCGGGTTCAATGCCCAGACAGGGCACACAGAAGAGGCGCCCATCTGCTTCTCCAACCTTCCTCCTCTTCTTTCTTCCTATCTCTCTCTTCCTCTCCTGCAGCCAAAGCTCCATTGGAGCAAAGTTGGCCCGGTTGGCCCGGGCACCGAGGATGGCTCCATGGCCTCCCTCTCAGGCACTGGAATGTTTCTGGTTGCAACAGAACATTGCCCCCTGGTGGGCATGCAGGGTGGATCTCAGTCGGGCACATGCAGGAATCTCTCTGCTTCTCTGCTTCTCCCTTCAGAAAAATACAAAAAATAAAAATAAAATAAAATAAAAGTCACCTGCTCTGGGTAGCGATGGCTTCCGAGTAGGACAGTGCTGCTCCCAGGGGAAGTGTGGGGTGGAGTGGCTGGGTGTGGGGTAGCCGTCCTCACTTTAATGGACGAGGCCAGTTTTCTCTGAAGCACTGGTACCAGTTTACATGTCAACAACCACTGCCCACACTCTCCTAACACTGCGTGTTTGCAGACACGTTCATGTTTGTCCACTTGGAGCCACTGTAGTAGTATCTTATTGTGCTTTTAAAGAGCACTTTCCTGTTGAGCCAATTTTCCTGTATTTCTTTTTTTATGTATCTGTAGAAATTCTATATTCTGGAGACTGATACTGTGATGCTTGGATGAGCTGTAAAATTATTTTCTCATTTGATGGCTGTGGACCCAGCAGTTCTTGTGAGGTCTCCGTTATCTGCCTGCATGGTCAGGGGGCAGGGAGGAGAGTCAGGATGATTCCTCAGCCCCTCCCGCACCCCCACACCTGTGGAGCTCAAGTTCCTCTTCCAGGCCAGGCCACAGCTCTCTTGCCCATGACTTCCTGTTGGAGTGAATGGTCCCACCCCTCAGCTAGAAAGTTACTTCCCTGACACAGGGACTTTGGCCAGCTCTGTCCTGTCAGATGCAGACATGGTGTCCCTGCTGCTACTGCCCCTGCTGTGGGGGGGTGAGTGTCCTGAGGAAGGGAGGATGGGCAAGTTGGGGAGGGGCAGAGCTGCAAATGAGACGTTGTGTCCCTGCAGGGTCCCTGCAGCAGCAGCCAGGCTATGAGCTCCAAGTGCAGGAATCGGTGAGTGTGCAGGAGGGTCTGTGCGTCCACGTGCCCTGCTCCTTCTCCTACATTGAGAGTTCTTCTTCTTCCCAACACACACTCTACACCTACTGGTATGAAAGTGCTGCCAACCCATTTCACGATGATCCTGTGGCCACAAACAACCCAGAAAAAACAGTGAAGAAAGAGTTCCAGACCCGATTCCTCCTCGTGGACCCCAGGACCAACAACTGTTCCTTGAGCATCAGAGACGCCAGGATGAGTGACTCAGGAACCTACTTCTTCCGAATGGAGAAAGGAGATGTGAGATACAGTTACCTTACAAAGATGCTGAATGTGCAGGTGACAGGTATGGCAGGGCCCAGGAAAAGACCCAGGGATGTGGGACCCTGTCCTAGAATGGGAACAGGACACTAGCACACTTCCTGATCCAGGTCTTGGGTTCAGGGTGGGCAGAAAACACAGAGGACCCAGGGCAGCTGTGGCCCTGAGGAAGAGGGACCACTCAGGGTCACACTCTAGGTCCCCAAGTCCTGGACCCCAGGCAACTCCCTCTCTCTCCCTCAGCCCTGACAGTGAAACCCGACATCCATATTCCGGAGCGTCTGCAGTCTGGCCACCCTGCACAGCTGACCTGCAGCCTGCCAGGGGCCTGCGAAGGGGGAAGACCTCTCACCTTCTTCTGGGTGGGGGATGCTCTTGATTCACTGAACCCAAAGACCTTCTCCTCCTCAGTGCTCACTTTCACTCCAAGGCCCCAGGACCATGGCACGAAAGTCTCTTGTCTGGTGGTGACAATGGTAGAACCTTTGGTGACTATGCGGAGAACCATCCAGCTCAATGTATCCTGTGAGTGTTGAGGGGATGGTGGACCCCGGGGTAGTGGGACTGGTGAGACTGGCGTGTGTGTGTGTGTGTGTGTGTGTGTGTGTGTGTGTGTGTGTAGAGAAGGCAGAGCTAACCTGAGACAGCTTGCACATGGATATAAGCATGGGGGTGATGGGCCAGCTGGTCCGAAATCCCACATTCCCTTTTCCCACCTCCCTCCTTGGGAAAGGGTTTGACTTCCATTCACTCCTCCCCTCTGAAAAGGGGCTATGTCTTTCTATCCCAGATGCCCCCCGCAACTTCACCATAGGCATCACCTTCAGAAATGTCACAGGTAGGAATAACCTTACCCCATCAGGGAGTGACCATTCCCCTGGGGTCACCATTCAGCAGAGGGGATTCAGAGTGTGAATGTGATCAGATGTGGGAACAGCAGGGATGAAAATCATCAGCCTCCATCCTTCAACTCTGTGGGTGGGAACCTGTAGCCCCTTTCCACACACACCCCTACCGCCCCTCTCTCTCTGACCTTTTCTCCCCAAAGCCCTCAAGATTCTGCAGAACACCTCCTCCCTGCCCATCCTGGAGGGCGAGGCTGTGCAGCTGCTCTGTGAGGTCGACAGCAACCCCCCTGCAGAGCTGAGCTGGTTCCAGGGGTCCCCAGCCCTGAACGCCACCCCCATCGCCAGCACCGCGACCCTGGAGCTGCCCCGCGTGGGGACTGCGGAAGAAGGGGCGTTCTCCTGCCTGGCTTGGCACCCGCTGGGCTCCCAGACTTTCTCTCTAAGCCTCTCCGTGGTCTGTGAGTGTGGGGAAGTCTAGGGGGAGTTCACTTGAGGCCTGGGAAGGCCAGAGGCCCCGCTGACCCTGCTCCTCCCTCCCCACAGACCCCCCACAGCTGCTGGGCCCCTCCTGCTCCTGGGAGGACAAGAGTCTGCACTGCAGCTGCTCCTCCCGAGCCCAGCCGGCCCCCTCCCTGCGCTGGCGGCTGGGGGCGGGGCTGCTGGAGGGGAACCTCAGCAATGCCTCCTACACGGTCACCTCCCACTCGGCGGGGCCCTGGACTAACAGCTCCCTGAGCCTAAGCAATTGGCTCATAGGCGACCTCAGACTCAGCTGCGAGGCCAGCAATGTCCACGGGGCCCAGCGCGGAGCTGTTCTGCTGCTGCCAGGTCTGGGGGTCTAATGAGGGAGGGGCTTAGGGAGAAAGGAGTGGGTCACAGAGAAGATGGAGCTGGGGGAGGAGCCGGGCCTGGTTGGGGGTGATTGCTAGGACAGAGCCTCTATCTCCTGCAGGAACCGAACCTACAGCGGGTTCTGCAAGGAGGTGGGGAGACAAGAGACTGAGTCCTGTGTTGGTTGGTCTCACGCCCTCTCCTCTGCAGGGAAGTCGGTTTACCAGTCGGGAGTGGTTCCTGCGGGAGTGATTCCTGCGGCTCTTGGAGGTGCTGGTGTCATGGCCCTACTGTCACTGTGCTTGTGTCTCCTCTTCCTTTTCATGTAAGTCTGTGTCCTGGGGAACAGGGAGCTGTGTTGTGGGGAATATGGAAAAAAGTCACTGAATATCAGAAAGGCATATCTGAGTACATCCAAAGGGGAAAATAACATGAATGAGATGAAATAACCATGTATTTAGAGTATCCAATTTAACTTGCTTTAGCTCAGTCACAGTGTTGTGCACCTGTCACCACAATCAATCTGAAAACATTTTCATTAACGCAAAAAAAAAAAAAAAAATAGCCCACAAATTTTGTCACCCTGCTTCCATTGCCCACCCCAGCCCCAGTCACCACGGACCTATGTCCTGTCTCAGGACCTGCCTGTTCTGTGCAGCTCATGTGAATGGACTCATTCAATACATGGTCCTTTGTGACTATCTTCTTTCACAGAGCATGGTATTGTCAAGGGTTTTGTGTCAGTACTTCATTCTTTTTTATTTCCATATAATATTCCAGAGTATGGATAGGGGACATTTATTTCTCCATTCTCTCTTTGATGGAAATTTGAATTGTTTATATTTTTTGATATAACAAATAACACTGTTATGCCAGCTTCTATGTATAAGGTGGCCCTTTAGCAGTGAAAATTCAGTCTTGGCCAGGCACCGGGTCACCCAGGAGGACAGAATACTGATTTGCATGTCCGGAGGGTCTCCGAGTCAGGTCCCAGGGCCTGGGTGCCTCAGTCGTCTTGTCAAGGAGTGGGGGCCGCTGCCCACCTGTGCCTGAGCCACTCTGGCTGCTGACTTCTTCCCTTAGAGTGAGAGCCCGCAGGAAGCCAGCAGCCGGGAGACCCAAGGTCAGGGATGGTGAAGACCCTGTCGTGGGCACAACCACCTGGGTGAGTGGTGGGGGTGTCTTCTCATGCAGTGTGGGGGGCTGGGCATGTTCATTCAATGAGTCCAGACTGAGCTCCTCAGCATCTCCCCGAACCCGCCTCTCTGTGGTCAGCTAGATAGACAGCTGGGAGCTGACTTCCCCTCCATCTCCCGGAGCCCATGGACAGCCTCCTGCCCACCCTGCTGACCACTGAGCCCACCTCACCTCTGCTGAGTACAGGCTGCCAGAACTATCTCCCCAAAATTACATTGTCCCCATTCTGGACATGTTTCTTGACCTCTTCTCACCTCAGTTTTCTTTTCTGTAAGTGGAGATAACTATTATAGCATTCATACTGGATTTTTAGGGGGATAAATGTGATTAGCAAGCACTCAGTATGGTCTAATAAATTGCACTAGTTCAAAATTTTCAATGAATGAGCGAATAGTTGAGTTCATGAGAACTGTGTGTGGAAAAAGAGGATGAATGAAAAAGTATCCCATCAGCTCAAATTTCCCTCAGGATCATATCTGCCTTATTTTTCTCTGACTCTTTCTCTCACCTTCACTCAGGGTTCCAAGGAAAATCCTGGACCAGAGAAGCCCCCAGACCAAGTGTCACCCACTGGGGACGCCCCTCCATCAGAGGAGCAGCAGGAGCTACACTACGCAAGCCTCAGCTTTCATAGGCTGAAGCCACAGAAACCTTGGGACCAGGAGGCCAAAAGTACTCATGTGTATGCAGAGATCAAGAAGACAGGCAAGTGAGGACTCGCTCAGAGCTTGGTCCTGGCCGCAGACATCACGGCCTCTTAGGGAGAAGTCAGGAGTAACTGATGCAGCAGGAGGAGACCTTGTGACAATATCAACATTAACTGCTGTGTGAGTGTCCCCAGGCAGGGCAGAGAAGACAGCAGACAGGATGACAGGGACTTGGGCTCACATGCAGGCTTCAGTGCTTCCTAAGTTATTGTCATGAGGTGATTCACTTCATTTCTGCCCCCCAGTTTTCCATTCTGTACAGCAGAGATGTTGCGTGCTACTCAACTATTTTCAGAAGGGGAAAATGAACGATTTTCAACATTTGCCCTAGTTATTATTCCTAAAAGTTTTTTCTAGAACACATGTTTTGACAAATTGTTCTAGATGATATTAAGCTGTGCACAAAATTATTAAAGATGCTACTTCTGTATCCTGTATGCAAAACATTTAGACATGAAGAAACAATCAGGTGTGTTTTTATTTGATTTGTAAGGAATTTATCTGTATTTCTACTTGGTTGCTCAGATATAGCTGGGTCTTACACATTGTTGAAACATAGTGACTATGGGCCCTGGCAGTTTGGCTCAGCAGTAGAACATCGGACTAGCGTGTACAAATCCTGGGTTCGATTCCTGACTAGGGCACACAAGAGAAGTGACCATCTGCTTCTCCACCTCTCCCTCTTCTCTCTCTCTCTCTCCTCTCACAGCCATGGTTCATTCAAGCTAGTTGGCCCTGAGTGCTGAGAATGGCACCATGGCCTCACCTCAGGTGCTTAAATAGCTGGTTGCTGGGCAATGGAGCAACGGCCCTAGATGGGCAGAGCATCATCCCATTGGGGGCTTGTTGGGTGGTTCTGGTCAGGGCGCATGCAGGAGTCTGTAGCTCTGTCTCCCTGCTTTTCACTTAATGAAAAACAAAAACATAGTGAGTATTGTTTATGAAGTATATGCCAAGTGGAAAATCAGTAGTTGTCATTTATAATGGGACAAGACTGGCCAAGGCAATGACTGAATTAAAAATTAAAAGCTTATTGTGATTTGTTCATACTCTTCAGTTGTATATTCAAAACTAATTACAGCTCAGTATCAGGTAAAAGAATTAGTAGCCATAAGCAGAAAGATGGTGAACCACACTTTCAACATTCTTCTTTGGCCAACATCAAACTTGTGACATTACAAGAGATTTTGGAACTGTATTCATAGGTATTCAAACAAAATGACAAAGAAGCATTTCCATATTCAAAGGACTACTTGACCAACAATAACAAGAAAAAAGGAGCCTGACCAGGCGGTGGCACAATGGATAGAGCGTCAGACTGGGATGTGGAAGACCCAGGTTCGGGACCCTGAGGTCTCCAGCTTGAGCGCGGGCCCATCTGGCTTGAGCAAAAGCTCGCCAGCTTGGACCTAAGGTCGCTGGCTCCAGCAAGGGGTGGTTCGGTCTGCTGAAGGCCCGCGGTCAAGGCACATGTGAGAAAGCAATCAATGAACAACTAAGGTGTTGCAATGGCAACGAAAAACTAATGTTTGATGCTTCTCACCTTTCTCCATTTCTGTCTGTCTGTCCCTGTCTATCCCTCTCTCTCTGTCCCTGTAAAATAAATAAATAAATAAATAAAAGAAAAAAGAATAAAGGGATTTTACAGTGTCCTCTGCAGACGACAATACTAACATATCAGGAATTCTGACAACTGGGAATTGCTTGCAGAGACAGTGGTTGGTGTATCCGAGGAACCAATGTGCTGTGAGAGAGGAGGTATTTTGTACATGATAGATGCTATTACAGTGTTGCTATCACTCTGCTCCTGCTATGTGCTGGAACTGGTGTGTAGCTCTTGACAGCTGAGGTAGAGATGGGAATCAAGACATCATATTTGTAGTGTAGGCCGCCTCCCAGGATGGCTCCCGAGGACCTCCACTTCCTGATATTTATGCCTTTGTATTATTCAACTTCCCTTAAGTGTGTGCTGGACCTAGCCAGAAATGGAGGCCCTCATTCCAAAGTCTTGTGAGGAACAGAATGTTGGACAAACAAATGAATGAGCTCAGATGTGGGTCATTCCGCAGTTGGACTTTCAGATGAGGCTGCAGCCCTTGCCCCAGCACCTTGATCACAGCCTGGTGAGAAGCTGTGAGCGAGACCATGATGAGCCCTGCTCGAATTCCTGACCCACAGACACTAGGAGATGACAACAGTATGGTGTTTAAAGGTGCTTAGTTTGGGGGATAATTTGTCATGTAGAAATAGATAGCTAACATGATATAAGTCTTTTGAAAGTCAATGGTCTTGTTCCAATGTCATAGTTCTCATTCAAGATTTAAGAACAAATTCTTCCTGGGCGATTACAGAGAACAGCAAGTACATGCAAAAATCTGAGAAAAAGAAATAAGAGAAAGAGTACTTTCTTGTTGTTTTTATTAAATTTTATTTAATTTTTACTATTTTTCCCATTGATTTGAGGGAAAGAGAGTGAGAGAGAGAGAGAGAGAGAGAGAAGTAAACTCATAGCTCCACTAAGTTGTTCCATTTAGCTGTGCACTCATTGATTGCTTCTTGTTTGTTCCCCCACTGTGGGTGGCATCCACAACCTCTGCTCTGGGACCACGCTTATCTACTGAGCCACCCAACCAGGGAAGGACTTTCTCATTTTTGAAAATGACAGGTTAAGTTAGTAAGATCTATTCTTCTTCTGGAAACAATTAAAATTGCTAGATAAAATACTGAAAAACTGTCTTCACATAATCATGACACATGACAAACTAGTGAAGAATTTCCCCACTTATGTTTGCTGATATTTAGAATGCAGATCAATAAGCAGAACACTCTTGGCTGCTTTGGGATGATGAACATTTGCTTATTCTAGTTACTGAGATGAGCTGCAGTTTTCAAAGTCTCCTGGAATGAGGGGAACAGAAATAAAAGCAGTGCCCAACTGGTGCCATGGCAAATGGCAGAGCAAACTTAGACCTGCCCCAGAGGAGGGCGCTTCCATGGCAGAAGGCAGATGATCTCAGCTGGAGGTCTGAGACCCACAGAGCAAGGGGATGGTACACGCACAGGTGTGTCAGCAGGATCTCAATAGGAGACTGAGGGCAGTCAGGAGGCTGATTACACATGACTAATGAAGGGATGCGTTACAGAGGGGCAGGACTAAGAGGTAAGGGATGGTGAAGGACCGAAGGAAAAGCAAGAGTGAGAAGCCATTACCACCCCCAGACCTGATGGGGCAAGGTGGGGGATGGGGCCTGAGACCAGTGAGGCTGTAGCCTTGGAAGACGGTGCCTGGGTCAGGGTTGTCTAGGGAAACAACACCAATAGGCTATAGATACAAAGAAAGAGAGGGAATTGCACCACACAATTGAGGAGGCTGAGAAGTTCTCACAATAGGTTCTGTGAAGACAGATGTTAAGAGTATTTGCAAAAATGTAAAAACACTGCTACTCTTTTTATTGACTTTTTTGTTTTCAAAAAGATAGGAATTTTTAGCCTGACCTGTGGTGGCGCAGTGGATAAAGCGTCAACCTGGGAACACTGAGGTCGCCAGTTCAAAACCCTGCACTGGTCTGGTCAAGGCACATATGGGAGTTGATGCTTCCAGCTCCCCCCCCCCCGCCCCCCGTCTGTGTCTCCTCTCTAAAATGAATAAAATAAAATTAAAAAAAAAAGATAGGAGTTTTTAGTTACATATATTATTTGTTAACAATTTTTAAATGTTTTAAATGAACTAATGCATCATCAAAAATGAACATATTTGATATTTTCGCAGATTTTTTTTTTACAGGGACAGAGAGAGAGTCAGAGAGAGGGATAGATAGGGAAAGACAGACAGACAGGAACGAAGAGAGATGAGAAGCATCAATCATTAGTTTTTCGTTGCCATTGCAACACCTTAGTTGTTCATTGATTGCTTTCTCACATGTGCCTTGACTGTGGGCCTTCAGCAGACAGAGCAACCCCTTGCTGGAACCAGCGACCTTGGGTCCAAGCTGGTGAACTTTTGCTCAAGCCAGATGGGCCCGCGCTCAAGCTGGCAAGCTTGGGGTCTCGAACCTGGGTCTACCGCATCCCAGTCCGACGCTCTATCCCCTGCGCCACCGCCTGGTCAGGCCAATATTTTCTCAGATTTAATTTCTAATAAGACAAATATTGATAGAAATAACCTGCATAAGCAAAAGCTTTTTGAGATGCACAATACTTTCCTTTTTTAAAATGATGTAAAGGTGTCCTGAGATTAAAAAAAAATTGAGAACTACCCCCTTAGAGATCCTTGTGCACACTTACACCAGATGCATGGGCAAGAAGGTTCACAGCAGCATCGCTTGTCATGGTCACAACCTGGAAGCGATCTACATGTCCACTTAGAGTCAGATGGATAAATAAAGGTGGCACATCCACACAATGGAATATTTTGCAGCAATGAAAAGAAACTATCACTGCATGACGGCATGGAAACTCTCCCAACCACAATGTTGGAGAAAATAAGAAGACACAAAGGAATGCATATACTTTTGTTACATATATAAAAATACTTACTCTTCATAACAGTCCAAAGAAAACCTACATAAAAGATAGCACTAAAAAGAAGAGTGAGGGCCAGACTCTAAATGTGTTTGCTGTTGCATACTTACTTCCGGAGGGATGCAGGAGTTACTGTTGGGGAAACCAGTGCGGGAGGTTCTGAAATATATGGTATATATTTCATTTCTTGATCTATATGGCAAAAAGAGTGTTTACTTTACATATACAATGTACGTATGAATGCATTTGTTTTATGAATCTTTCTCTATGTGTGTTATACTTCACAAAAACTATAACTGGGGCAACAATGTTACATCTACTTCTGGATCTTTTGAGGAAGCTGCAAAGACTCAATTTGTGGTGCAGCTTTCATGAAATCACATCATCACTTTTGACTGAATTTTCCTGTAGAGGAAGTATTCCTTTCCCTTTGTCAGTTTCCATTGCTGAGGAAGGAAAGTTGAATAACTTGGTGGGAATATCACTATCATTAGGATCTTTTACTGGCCAAGTGAGCATCTATTTAGTATCAGGAAAAAAATTAACAGTGAAAATTGCAGAGAAATTATTGTTCTCACACTCTAATGTTAGAATATCAAAATGAGACTACTATACAGTTTTAACTCTTCATGTCAAATTAATTTTAATATTTTGAAAAGTTGTAAAAAGAGGACCCAGAGTTCTCAGATACAGTTCTCCCAAATTCCCTTTATGTTAACATCTTACATTACCGGCACCAAGAATACACAGTGGGGAAAGGACAGTTCCTACAGCAAGTGGTGCTGGGGAAACTGGATATTCACACACAAAGAATGAGGCAGGAACTTTTTCTTACACCACACACACAAATCAACTCAGAAAATGGATTAAGGACTTAAACATAAGACCTGATGCTGTAAAAGTCATATAAAAACACACAAGGAAAGAGCTTCATGATAATTGGTTTGGCAGTGATTTCATGGATATGACACTGAAATCCCAGGCAACAAAAATCAACCAAACAAACAAACGAACAAATAAACAGAAATAAAAAACAAGTGGGACTACATCAAACTAAAAAGCATCTGCATAGCAAAGGAAACCATCAACAGAATAGAAGGGCAACCCACAAAATGGGAGAAAATATTTGTAAATCATACCTCTGATAAAGAGTTGAGTAAGGGGAAAGGAATAAAGAAGGACAAATATAAGATGACAGAAAATGATTTGACTTTGGGTGATGGGTATAGAACATAATCAGTAGTTCAAATGCTATAGAGTTATTTACCTGAAAGGTAGGTACTCTTATTGATTAATGTCACCCTGTTAAATTTAATATTCTAAATAAAATTAAAAAATAATCTCCCAAATATATAAGGAACACCTACAGTTTAAGAGTAAGAAAATCTAATAACCCAATTTAAAAATGAAGGACTTGAATAGACCTTTCTCCAAGGAAGACATACAAATGGCTCTTAAAATTAAATATTTTTATATATGGAATAAAACTTTATGAATTCTTTTGTGTCTTTTTACTTTCTCCAACATTGCATTTTGGAGAGTTACCTTTGTTGTCATGTAGCTTATATGAAAGAATGCTCAACATCAGTAATCATCAAGGAAATGCAAATCAAAACCACAATGAGATATCACCTCACATATGGCTATTATTAAACACACACACACACACACACACACACAC
This sequence comes from Rhynchonycteris naso, assembly GCA_037038555.1. NCBI lineage: Eukaryota > Metazoa > Chordata > Mammalia > Chiroptera > Emballonuridae > Rhynchonycteris > Rhynchonycteris naso. The sequence goes on along the minus strand of CM072997.1, from coordinate 246,571,110 downwards.
ACTCACACACACACAAAGACTACAAGTGCTGATAAGGAGGCAGGGAAATTAGAACCTAGTACACTGTTGGTGGGAATGCAAATATGGTGCAGTAGCCACGGAAACAGTATGGAGGTTCCTCAAAAAATTGAAACTGTGACCCAGCAATCCCACTTCTGAATATTTATACAAAAGAATTAAAATCATAATCTTGATTTCATGGATATGACACTGAAAATATGAGTACTCCCATTAACAACAGCCAGTTTGTGGAGATCATCTATCTACCTGTCCATTCACAGGTGAGTGGATAAATAAAATCTGGTGTGCACTTACAATGGCATATTATTCAGATTTAAAAAGCAGAGACATTCTGCAGTATGCAATAACAGGCTGAAACTTGATCATGGTAATTGATATAAGTCAGCCACAGAAAGACAAACACCAAATGATTCCACTTATGTGAGGTTTCTAAAATAGTCAAATTCACAGCATCAAAGAGTGGAAAGGTAGTTTCCTGGGGTTAAAGGGAAGGAATGGGGGGTTGCTAATAAACTGACCTAAAGCTTAGGTAGGCAAGATGAACAAGTTCTGGAAGTCCGCTACACAACCTTTTCTTTGTAGTCTACAATAGTGCCTTGTACACTGCAAAATTTGTGAAGGAGTTCGATCTCATGTTGTGTTATCACAATAAAATAAAAAATGTAAAAACTCAGGCAATTAACATTGGTGCAATATTAGTAACATTTCTGTATTAGAGAGATGAGAAGCATCAATTCATAGATGCTTCCTTTTAGCTGTCTATCGATTGCTTGCTCAGATGTGCCTTGACTGGGGGCTTCAGCAGAGCCAGTGAAGTCAGGAAGAATGAGGAAGTCAGGAAGGAGAACTTCTTTAAAGCCCTTGTTCAAGCCGGTGACCCCACACTCAAGATAGCAAGCCCACCCTCTAGCCAGCTACATCAAGGTTTCTAACTGAGGCCCTCAGCATCCCTGGTCTATCCACTGCACCATCACCAGTCAGGCAATTTTTAAGTAATAAAATTACTAAAAACATTTTTATATAGTTCATAGTGGGGGACTCTTTATTTTTATAAATTATGCTCAGGTCAGTAACCAATTTTTCTATTGGGTTGTCTAATTTTTTTCTAATTAAATTTGTAGATACTTTACAATCTTCATTCAGTGAGAATTGTTGTCAAATATTTGTGTATTGCCTAACCAGATGGTGGCGAAGTGGATAGAGCATCGGACTAGGATGCGGAGGACCCAAGTTCGAGACCTCAAGGTCGCCAGCTTGAGCGCAGGCTCATCTGGTTTGAGCAAAGCTCACTAGCTTAGACCCAAGGTCTCTGGCTCGAGCAAGAGGTTACTCGGTCTGCTGAAGGTCCACGGTCAAGGCACATATGAGAAAGCAATCAATGAACAACTAAGGTGTCGCAACAAAAAACTGATGATTGAGGCTTCTCATCTCTCTTCGTTCCTGCCTGTCTGTCCCTGTCTATCCCTCTCTCTGTCTTTGTAAAAATAAATAAATTGTGTATTAATTAATTTAAAATAAAAAGTTATTGATTTAGTAAACTGAACATGCATTTTCAATACCAAAAATCAATGTGTAAAAAGTGAATTGTTTTACATTTTTTAAAATTAATTTTAATGGGGTGACATTGATAAATCAGGGTACTTATGTTCAGAGAAAACATCTCCAGGTTATTTTGACATTTGACTAAATTGCATATCCATCACCCAAAGTCAAATTGTCCTCCGTCACCTTCTATCTGGTTTTATTTGTGCCCCTCCCCTCACCCTACCCCTCCCTCTCCTATCCCCTCCCCAGGTAGCCAGCACACTCTTGTCCATGTCCCTGAGTCTCATTTTTATGTCCCATCTATGTATGAAATCATATAGTGCTTAGTTTTTCTAATTTACTTACTTCACTCAGTATAATGTTATCAAGGTCCATCCATGTTGTTACAAATGATCCGATGTCATCATTTCTTATGGCTGAGTAGTATTCCATAGTATATATGTACCAAAGCTTTTTAATCCACTCGTCCTCTGACAGACACTTGGGCTGTTTCCAGATCTTCGCTATTGTGAACAATGCTGCCACGAACATGGGGGCACATTTCTTCTTTTTGAACAGTGCTATGGTGTTCTTAGGGTATATTCCTAAAAGTGAAATAGCTGGGTCAAAAGGCAATTCGATTTTTAATTTTTTGAGGAATCTTCATACTGTTTTCCACAGTGGCTGCACCAGTCTGCATTCCCACCAGCAGTGCAGGAGGGTTCCCTTTTCTCCACATCCAGGTTCGAGACCCCGAGGTCGCCAGCTTGAGCGTGGGCTCATCTGGTTTGAGCAAAGCACACCAGCTTGGGCCAAAGGTCACTGGCTCGAGCAAGGGGTTGCTCGGTCTGTTGAAGGCCCTTGGTCAAGGCACATATGAGAAAGCAATCAATGAACAACTAAAGTGTCGCAACGAAAAACTGATGATTGATGCTTCTCATCTCTCTTCGCTTCTGTCTGTCTGTCCCTGTCTATCCCTCTCTCTGACTCTCTCTCTCTGTCTTTGAAAAAAAAATAATAAATTGTGTATTAATTAATTTAAAATAAAAAGTTATTGATTTAGTAAACTAAACATGCATTTTCAATACCAGAAATCGATGTATAAAAAGTGACATTGTTTTACATTTTTTGCAATTTTTAAAATACCTGGCTTAATGGAAGAAACCTGAATTCTCATACTGGCTTCTTCAGTTAACTTAGTGTGATTTTAAAAAAAAATTTGACTTGCCCTGGCCGGATAGTTTGGGTGGTTGGAGCATCATCCTGAAGCACAGAGGTTGCCGGTTCGATCCCCAGTCAGGGTACATACAGGAACAGATCAATGTTCCTCCCACTCCTTGTTCCTCTCTCACTAAAATCAATAAATAAAAATTAAAAAAAAATTGACTTGTACTAAATGGTATTGGTATGCCAAAGCCGTTACCCCACTGATGCGTGTAGAGGCCCTGAATAGGAACATGGAATAGGGACAGGGTTCAGTGCCCTGCGGCAAAGGCCACCGTGGCTTTACTGACAAAAGTACTGAACACAGTACTGTGCTGAACGCAGCTGCGCAATAGGTATAGAATTAGCAATTCTGACTAATCAATAGGTGGAGACATTTGAGTTACACCCTTACCCTCTAATCTGCTTTAAAGAAGTTCTCCTTCCTGACTTTCTCATTCTTGTCCCTGCTTCTATTTTGTGTGTATCAATAATTACCCATAAGGATTGGGGGTTGAGGCCATCTCATGAAACCCGTGCAGGGATGGTAAGGGAATCTTCTCTAGGTCCCTCATAGGCATTGTCTCTGGGACAGATGGACATTTGTTTTGTTTTCAGTTTCATGGGTTTTGTTATGTGCTGCAATTAATGGTTTTGTACATTTATCTTTACAGAATGATGCTCTGTTTTTTAAATTGATTATTTTTTAGAGGAACGGGGGGGGGAGAGGAGAAAGCATTCATTTGTTGTTTCACTTACTTGTGCATCCATTGGTTGATTCTTGTATGTGTCGTGATGGGGAATTGAACCTGCAACCTTGGTGTATTGGGATAACGCTCTAACCAATTGAGCTACCCAGCCACAGCTTGATGCTTTGGTTTTAATGAGATAGGTTCCCAGGAGTGAGATTGTTGAGACTAGTGAGTGTGTATGTGTAATTAATGCTCATGAATGGTGCCAGATTGTCCCCCCCTCCCCAATCAGGGGACCTTTTCTTTCACATCCATGCCAGCTAAGGGTGTGCAGATTCCTTATAGTGTTGCTGGTTTCCTAGTCTCAGTAGCACTGAAATGGGAAAAGTGGGGTGTAACTTGACACCTTAATGAGTTATTGTACTGCCTCTAATAGTTTTTCCAGTGAATTGTGGATTTTCCAGTTATATGATCATACTAATTAAAAATAAAAAAGGTATGTCCTTTCCCAGTACTTGTACATCTAATTTGGTTCCCTTTTTAATTGCATGTGGCTGACAGTCTGAGAGCACAGTTTGCACTGAGCAGCTGACCTGTATTTCTCAGTTTGGGAATTCCAACACCATGGGGGGTCCTACTTCTCATCCCTAAGGAAGCTAGATACTGTATGTCCTCATGTATAAGACGCACACTTTCCAAAAAAAATTGGGATTCTAAAAACTGGGTGTGTCTTATTCAGTGGTTGTAAATTTTTTTACTTGCATTTCCCGCTTTTTCACACAGATGAGAAGTTGTATGGATTTTATGATGAATAAAACTTGAATTCAATAACTTTATGTAATACTTTTTTTTTTTCAAATTCCGGGCCCCAAAATTAAGGCGTGTCTTATACATGGGGACATTCAGTACTTGCTTTCCCGGAAACCCAGTAGCTGGTGTGCCCTGTCTGGGGAAACTCACTGGGACTTTACAAGGATGTAGAGAAGGGTCCAGTGCTCCTAACACCTCTCCATCCCCAGCCCCCAGACACTGCTGTCCACCTTCTCTGTCTGTGATGGTGAACAAGTTTGTTTTGCTCCCTTGTTTTTTCCTGCTCCTTTTTCTTGAATCTTTCTTCACCTTTTCTGATATGTCCCCTCCTTCATCGCTGATCCGGTCATTTCCTCCAGGAGTCATCGATGACCCCATTCCTCATAGCTGGATCCCATTCACCCTGGACTCACTTCTATCTCTCTCCACTCCTCTGAGGCATGGTTATCCCGTCCCATGTGTCCACCCGCGATCCCGTCTGTCTCCTCACCAATCCTGACGCCTCCCACGACTTTATATCCAGCCACAGATCTGCACATGTAGCCTCCTCTTGCTGGTGCCTCTCAACTGCCCAACGACCACACTTAACCCAGGTGTGGTCAATGGCATTTTATAATATCTTATTTTTACTACTGTGATATAGAAAGGCATTTTACTGCTTCTCATTTGCGTCCTGACGGGGTATTGTACCCGCGACCCAAGAGCAGCTTAGCGGCCAGGAAGCGCCCTACCTACTGAAAATCCACTGAGGGCTGCACGGACATCTCTAAAGAGAGAGGTTCCAGGGTTATAATAATTTTTGAGGCTATCGTCAATGGCATCTTTGATAACATACTGTTTTGTTTATTATATGCCTCTAATTTTGTAATTTGGTTTTGTCTCTAGCAATCTTCCTAACTCTCTTATTAAGTCCCCCAAATGTATCTGTGTATACTTGTGAATTTTTCTCTATGTGCCATCATTTATGAAGAAAGATGGCTTTGATTTCTTTTCAATTTCCATTGCTTTTACTTACTGTTATTGCCTTTCTAGACTAGGACCTGCATTAGGTACAATGTTTGCTGAAGATGCCCTCTATCTTGTTAGAGAAATTCTCCTCTATTCCTAGTTGGCTGTGAGTTTTGTCATGAAGGCTTTGGAAATCACCTAATACTCATTGTTTTATCTCTTGAGATTTAATCAGTCAAGGGCCAATCAGGAACACAGAAGTCCCACAGTGTATTTCCACAGCGAGAATTTAACGTAATGAACTTGTTCTGCTGATATTGGAACAGAAATGGAGCAGAAAGGAAATTCTGCTGGGAAGCTTAGACCACTCTGATCTAATCCAAGTACACAGCCTGTATTTATATGTATAATTGATATGTAATTGACATTTAACATGATGCTAGTTTTAAGCATCCAACTTAATGATTCCATACATGTAAATATTGTGAAGTGCTCATCACAATATGTCTTGTTAATATCCATCTCCACATAGTTACACACTTATTTTCTTGAGATAAGGTCTTTTAACAATATACACTCTAGCAATGATCAAATATACAGCACAGTATTATTATACTTAATATTATTAATATCCACTATTAACTATTGTCACCATGTTGTGCATGACATCACATGATTTAATTATTTGTTTTACTACTTTGGAACTGGAAGTTTGTACTTTGAACCAGCCTCATATTTTGCCCATCCCCCACCCACTGCTCTTGGCAAAAACCAATCTGTTCCCTCTACTGTGAGTTTGATTTTTTTTACGCGTCCACATATAAGAGAAGTCACACTCTATTTGTCTTTCCTTGTCTGATTTATTTCACCTAACACGATGCCCTTATGGTCCGTCCATGTTGTCCCTAATAGCAGTATTGTCTTTTTAACGGCAGAATCGTATTCCATTTTATAGATCTCACATTTTCTTCATCCACTCATTATCGATGGACACTTAGGTGGATGCAATGAACCTGAGGTTCATATATCTTTTCAAGTTAGTGTCTTCATTTCCTTTAAATAAATCCCCAGGAGTGGAATTGCTGGATCATATAGTAGCTTTAGATTTTTTTATTTAAATTAATTTATTTTTTTTCCAGAAAATTAAATTTAACAAGGGGGCATTGATCAATAAGAGTATATAGGCTTCAGGTAAATATTTCTATAGCTCTAGTTTTAATTTTTGAGGAACTGCCCCATTGATTTACATAGTGGTGCCCCAATTTGCATTCCCACCAACAATGTAAGACACTTCTCCTTTCTTAACGTTCAGGCCAGAACTTAATATATACATATATTTTTATAATCCTGTCTTGAGATCTGCCTGACTGCCCAGTGGTGTGCCCTGTGCGGCACAGCCATGGACATCCTGCTGTCTGTCTTTAGTCCTTTGCTTGCACTAGACAGTCTTGCTTACAATACAGGAGGGGTCCCGGGGGTTGGGGGGATAGAGCTGGGTATCTGCTCCCCATGTCAGGGCAGACCAGGGTTTGTGGAGCCTGATGTTTACACGAAGGTTGAGATCACTGTTTTTAAAAAAATACATAATATTTCTGAAATGAGAAAACACATCACGTCAAGTCATAAAAGCTACAATGCTGAAAACCAAACTACAAGGCAATTCAGAAAAACTACCAACTCTCTTTGTTAACAGTATAGCACACCTTTCTGGCCCAACTGCGTAACACATAAGGCGAGATCTCTATTACACCTTCAGTTTTTCTTTCTTGTTTTTTTCTTTCTTGTTTTTTTTTTTTACAGGGAGAGAGAGTCAGAGAGAGGGATAGATAGGGACAGACAGACAGGAATGGAGAGAGGTGAGAAGCATCAATCATTAGTTTTTCATCGCCGTCGCAACACCTTAGTTGTTCATTGATTGCTTTCTCACATGTGCTTTGATAGCAGGCCTCCAGCAGACTGAGCAACCCCTTGCTGGAGCCAGCGACCTTGGGTCCAAGCTGGCGAGCTTTCTGCTCAAGTCAGATGGGCCCGCGCTCAAGCTGGCAAGCTCAGGGTCTTGAACCTGGGTCTTCCGCATCCCGGTCTGATGCTCTATCCACTGCGCCACCGCCTGGTCAGGCTACACCTTCAGTTTTGAAGGAGCTTGTGTGCGCATTCACTGTCCGACAGACCAACAGACCCTAGAAGATCAACACTTGTATATCCCCTGTCCCCACAAACCCCTCAGAGCAATGGATCCCTGATGCTCCACATTGCCCCTGGGTTCAACCCTTCCCAGATGTTGGGTTTACATTCCTCTCTGTCAGCACTTGAGTGGTTTAAAGAAAATGTTCAATTATTCTTCTAGAACGTGCAGTGATTTCAGCTAGAGGGAGGTCCCTTTGAGTCAACAAGACCAGCTCTAACTACCATGGAGCCCTGGGTGACCTCCTTCTCAACTTAAAAATCATCTGTAAATTGATTACTTTCAGATTCACATCTGGATAATAATCCCAAACTCTGAGATCCTTGGTGTATCTACTTGCAGAGTTGGGTGTACTGAGGTTAGACAGGATGATGTCTCAGTCCTCACTGAACCCCCACAGCCTGTGGACCACAACTTTCCCTTCTGGGTCTGATCACAGCTCTCTCAGAGACTTCCTGTTGGGGTGTCCTCAGCCCCGCCCCACAACTGGGCAATATTCTCCCAGACACAGAGACTGGACCCACTCTGCCCTGCCAGATGCAGACATGGTGCCTTGCTGTTGCTGCCCCTGCTGTGGGGGGGTGAGTGGACACAGGGAGGGGGGGACAGCTAGGATGGGGTGGGGCTGGGGCTGTTTCTGAGTCTCTGTGTCCCCCCAGGGTCCCTTCAGGAGCACCCAGGCTATGAGCTCCGAGTGCAACTATCGGTGAGGGTGCAGGAGGGTCTGTGCGTCCACGTGCCCTGCTCCTTCTCCTACCCGTGGGATTCACGGTTTCCTTCCAGCACACTCTACACCTACTGGTACCATCGTGTGGACAGCAGAAATTATCTTGTGGTCAATAACAACTCAGATAAGCCAGTGAAGACAGACACCAAGAGCCGATTTCTCCTCACGGACCCCAGGAACAACAACTGTTCCCCGAGCATCAGAGATGCCAGAACCAGTGACAAGGGAATCTACCTGTTCCGAGTAGAGAGAGAAAATAATGTGAAATATAGTTACAATGAAAAGATGCTGAATTTGCAGGTGACAGGTGCGAGAGGGGCCCAAGTAGGATCTAGGGAGCTGGGATGCTATCTTAGATCAAAAACAGGACACTGTGACAATCCTTGTCCTGGCCTTGTGCCCAGGGTGGTCAGAAGAGACACATGATCTAAGGTGAACTTGAAACTTGAGGCATGACACACTCAGGGTCACACTCTGGGTCTTCCCCAACATGAAGCCCAGGTCCTTGCCTTTCTGTTCCTCAGCTTTGACAGACAAACCTGACATCCATATTCCGGAACCTCTGGAGGCTGGCCGCCCCACACAGCTGACCTGCAGCCTGCCAGGGGCCTGCGAAGGGGGAAGCTGTCTCACGTTCTCCTGGGTGGGAGCCGCTGTTGACTTGCTAAATTCTCAGACCCTACCCTCTTTGGTGCTCACCTTCACCCCAAAGGCCCAGGACCATGACAGAAGCCTCACCTGTCAGGTGACACATCAGTGGTCTTCAGTCACTACAGAGAGAACCATCTGGCTCTGTCTCCTGTGAGTTTTGGAGGAATGGTTTGGTCCCAGTCGGAAGTAGGACTGGGGTGCATGCATGTGAGTGCATGTGTGTAGGTAGACGAGGAAGAGAGGGAGGCCGAGCTTGAAACACTCATGCATGGATCTGAGTGCAGGTAAGGGATGGGCCAGAAGGAAATAAATCTCATGTTTCAGTTTCCCCCAGCCTCTACTTGCATTGGGGGTCAAGTTTTACCCTGCTTCCCCCTGTGAAGCGGGGCCATGTCTTTCTATCCCAGACGCCCCACAGAACCTCACCATAGGCATCTCCTTCAGAAATGTCACAGGTAGGAAAGAAATTTGCCTCTTTGTCACTAGGATCTGCCCTGTGGGTTGGTGTGGAGCAGAGGGGAAACTGAGTTTGAATGGGAATTGATTGAAAAGAACAAGGATAAAAATCATCACCTCCCCCCACATGTCTTGTGAATGGGAGCCTCCACCTGTGTTCCACCTCTCTCCTCCTTCTCCTTCTCTCTCTCTCTCTCTCTCTCATTCACTCATTCTCTCTCCCACCCCTCTTCTTCTCTCTCCAAAGCCTTCAAGATTCTACAAAACACCTCCTCCCTGCCCATCCTGGAGGGCGAGGCTGTGCGGCTGCTCTTTGTGGCTGACAGCGGTTCCTGGGGGGGGGGGGGTCCCCAGCCCTGAATATCCAGCACCTCGACCCTGGAGCTGCCCATCTCCAGCACCTCGACCCTGGAGCTGCCCTGTGTGGGGACTGGGGAAGAAGGGGAGTTCTCCTGCCGGGCTAGGCACCCGCCGGGCTCCCAGCATGTTTCTGTCAGCCTCTCTGTACAGAGTGAGTTTCCGGACAAGTGTTGGGGTTGTGGGAGGACTTTGAAACTTGGAAACAAAACATCACCCCCCTCTGCTCTTCCCCAGGAAGCCCCCCTCCCTGCAGCTGTGTGACTGAGGAGCAGCAGGGCTCCTGGCCCCTGCTCCTCATCCTGATCAGAGGGACCCTCATGGGGTCTGGCTTCCTCCTCACCTATAGGCTCACCTGGCTCTACTACTCCAGGTGAGCAGGTCTGTTTGTCTGTCTTTCTCTACAGGGAAGATAAATGATTGACCTGAGTTCCAGATGCAGCTGGGTTGTTCTGCCCTGCCTCAAGCAAGAGCTTAATTGGCCTAGTCTCTGAGCTAAGACCCTGTTCTCTCTGTAGGTATGGAGATCCTGAGACAACCAGGCCAACATCCTGACTGATTTGCCCTTCTTTTTAATGGGACAAGATGGGGATACAGAGTCCAGAGAAACAGTCTTGGGACATCAATGTCACCGTCTCCCTGGAAGCTCTTGTCTCATCTGTCTCAAATGTACCTCTTGGATTTTAATTTGTAGAAGTGACTGAGTGATGACAAGGAGAGGTAATATCATTGAAAAGGATGGTATTGCATTCATTTCTTGAGAGGAGGCTCCTCCTCACCAGGCAGGGCCCCTCCGGAAGCAGACGCAGGTATGGGGAGCCCAGCCAGATTGGGGTTTTCATGGGAAATACAAGGGAAGGCAAGGTGAGTGTTTAGGATCAGCTGGAATGAATAAATCTGGGGGTCGGGCCTGTGGGGAGGTCTCTGTGTGTCTGGCCCAGGTCCTGGGAGATCTAGGGCAGGCGGGGTGGCTGGGGACCATGGGCTCAGGGTGGATTGGTTTGCATCTGAAAGACTGTTCCTGCACAGGTCTTGGCTGTCTCTGAGAACCGGCCGCCCTGGGCGGAGCTGCATTTCCTTGGCCTCAAAGCTGATTAAGGTGTGAAAGCATCATAAGACACAGACACCAGAAAACAAGTAATACTTGTCCACTGACTGCCCCTCGTTTCTGCTGTGCCTCTCCCAAGGACGTGTCCTCTCTCTCTCTCGCTCTCTCTCTCTCTGCTGGTCCTGCTTGCCCCTACCCCCTGCTCCTCCCTGTCCATTCCCAGGCCCAGAAAGGGACTAAACCCAGGACTTTATCCTCCCATCACCCAGAAGTTACCTGGTCGACACCTGAGTTTCTGGTCTCCCAAACTTCCCTGTCAGTGTAGACATCCACACAGTAGAGATATGAGCATGGTTCTTTTTATCCATTCTATGGTGCCTACCTTGTGACGATTACCATATAACAGGCCAATATTAAATTATAAGCAAGCATGTTTTTTAAGTATGTGAGGGCACAGCTATGAGCTAGAGCCCGGAGCACCTGTGCAGTAGCTATGCCAAAGGACATGACCCGAAAGTGGGAGCGCATGCGCTGTTGCTCCCACAGTTATATAACCTGCTGCCTTAGCTATAGTTTACTTCAGCGGAAGGGGAGTCGCGCATGTGGGAATTCCACTGCACTGTATAAAACTGGCCTTGGGGAATAAAATGCCTACGTAGACTCTTCTGTAACTTTTATCTCCCCCATGTTGACGCCTTGTGGATTCTTTACCCCTGGCACCACCTCACCTCCCAAGGGACCCCTTGACCTTGACCAGTGGTGCAGCCAGCAGGGTGTTCAAAATGAGGTGATTGGTGTGGGGAACGGCCCGCCCCCAAGGAGACACAGGCCCAGGGGGAGCGGGTAGAATTTTGGCCCCCAAGGTCATTATGGTATCCAGTAGCAGCATACCTGGCAAACTGGGCATTGCCAGAGGACTGGGGCACAGCCCATCCCCGGCGGCCAGAGGGGATTCGCAGAACTTTAGAGCAATTGGCCCCCATTGCCCCGGCAGCCCACAGGTAGCTTGCCTACAGCGCAGGGAGGAGGGCTTAGAGCTGGGCCCATGCAACATGAATCTGCACCGCCAAGGTCAGTCCTCCCCGTGAGAGCAGGCGAGAATCTGCAGCTGTGAGACGGGAAGGGAAGGAGCCCACCGTCCAGAGGCACAAGACTGAAGGTGGGCCAAAATTAACTAGTGCTAGCTGTGGCATGACTTACAAGCGGTGAGCCAGCTCTAGCTCATTATCTGCTGACTGTGGGGGCGGGGCCAAGGACCCCAGGGCAGGAGGTCTTATGTTGAACTAACCATTTATTGGCCCCCTCACAGTGTCCAGCATGTCCTAGCCTTAGTGGACACAGGTGCAGACTCTACCTTGATTTTTGGCAACCCAGACCTGTTCCGGGGACCCTTGGAGACCACAGAAGGCTATAGGGGGCGCCAGATATAGATTCCTAAAACTGCTGTGACTGTAAGGATTGGCAGACTGCCTCCTAGGACATATGAGGTTTATATATCCCTTATTGAAAAATATATCATGGAGGTGGATGTGCTTGCTGGACTGGCTGTTAGCACCACCCAGGGAGGATTCTGGCTGCGGGTACGAGTGGTGAGGACACTGGTGAGAGGGCATCCCCACCACACTCCCCTGCTTCTCTCCCACGTGACGCAAGTTGTGTCAGTGAGGCAGTATCGCCTGTCAGTGGGGCATAAGGAAATTGGCCGGTCCATTTTAAAGCTAGAGAAATCTGGGACCATACGGCCGACACACAACCTGTACAATTACTCTGTGTAGCCTGTCTGGAAGTCTGACAGTTCCTGGCCTATGACAGTGGACTACTGAGGGCTGAACAAGGTCACCTCCCCTTTGCATGGTACTGTCCCGGACATTACTGAGCTGATGGATCGGTTGTCAGTGGAACTGGGCCGATACCACTATGTGGTTGACTTGGCTGATGCTTTCTTTTCTATTGACATGGATGCTGCTAGTCAACAGCAGTTTGCCTTCATTGGGAAGACCAGCAATGGACATTTCAAGTATCCCCACAGGGATATTTGCATAGCCCTACTCTGTGTCATGGCCTGGTGGCCCAAGATTTGGCCACATGGAACCACCTTGAGATGGTGTGATTATTTCATTATATTGATGACATGATGCTAACCTCTAATTCTCTTGCAGATCATGAAAAGGCAGCCCAAGGTCTTTGAGAGCCCTTGATGGGCTAGGTCTAGGCCATCAATGAGGACAAAGTCCAGAGACCTGGTTACTCTGTCAAGTTCTTAAGTTCTGTTTACTCGGGTTAGATAAAGATTATGCCTGAGGCAGTGATTGACAAAATTGAAGCATGCCCCCAATCAGAGACTATGAAAGAATTGCAGACCTGTGTAGGTCTGTGAGGGTTCTGGTGAACCTTCATACCCCACTTAGCCTTGTTAGCAAAACCATTGTATCAGTTGATCCAGAAAGGTGAGTGCTGGGACTGGAGCCCCAAGGCAGAGCATGCCTTCAGTGCCACCAAACGGGTGGTGGCACAAGCCCAGAGATTACGGATAGTAGACCTGGCCCTGCCACTCCTGTTGATGGTCCAGGTTGAGGAGACAGGGTTTGGCTGGGGTCTTTGGGAAAAAGAGGGTAATCAGAAGATACCCACATTGGCTTTTGGTTCCCGGTGTTGAAAGGAGCCCCTGTCCGGTATTTCCTTATTGAGAAGCAGTTGGCAGCGATGTACGCTGCCTTGCTAGCCTGTGAGAATATCAGAGGGCCACAGCCAGTCACAGTACAGACCACATATGTGGTTGAAGGCTGGCTCCGTTCTTGGGTTACACACCCTTGAAGTGAGGTAGCGCAGACAGACTCCCATCTTGACCAAGTGGGGTACGTATCTTAATTGACAGGTCCGGTTGTCATCTAACCCCCTGACTCAGGAGCTGCACTCCTTGCTGGGACGGATACAGTTTGTAACAGAGAAATGGAGGATAGAACCGGCCCTAGGTGAAGTGCAGGAGAGTCTGTACCAAGAAGAGAAGCCACCCCTAGCCCCCACGGAAGCGTGATACATGGATAATAAATAGTTCCTGTAGAGGGCAGCCGCCTATGTGGACAGCTGTTGCCTTGCTGCCTCAAACAGAGACCTTTTGGTTTGAGACAGGCACAGGACAATCCACTCAATGGGCCGAGCTATGAGCAGTATGACTTGTCCTAATGGGAGACACTGGACAACTGCACAGCTGCAGAGACAGCTGGGCTGGGTACCGGGGCTTCATGCTCTATCTAGTTGTCCTGTTAAGCCACCCAGGATTATAAGACCCGTAGAAGCGTGGCTTATAGGAAGGAGCCACAATTTAACATTTTCTGGGCATAGACCCTTGCAGGCCTGGTAATGATACTGCAGATAACTTGGCACGGATTTGAGCGAATGTGCACACCCCAGAGCCATCTGCGATAGCAGCATGGTTGTACAAAAATCTAGGGCACATGGGGGCTCATACAATGGGCCTTGTTGTGCAGCGCTAGGGACTAGTCGTGTCCCAGGCAGAGGCCGTGAGGCAGTGCCCGTGGTGTGCGCAGCAATACCCATGGAGGAGTCGCATGGCTATCCCCCCAGGACAGATACACTGCAGTCATAGCAGGTAGATTTCATAGGCCCCATGCCAAAGACAGGGGAGTCTGGTATGTCTTCCCAGCAGTAGATATTGCCGCTGGCTTGAGACATGCCCACCCTGTAGCCAGGGCTGACCAGGAGCACACCACTCAGGTTTTAGAGGGCCTTTCAGTGGCCTTCGACTGCCCACTAGCAGTTACTGGTGACCGAGGAGCCCCTTTTTTGGGGCAAGCCACCCAGAAGTGGGCTAAAGACAATGACAGGCACTGGCACTTACATGTGCTATACTGCCGCCAAGCTGCGGGCATGATGGAGCACTTCAACGGGCTGCTGAAGGAGAAGCTGAAAGCACTGGTGCCCGCAGGAGAGCAGTGGAAGTGGCAACTTCCCGTCACTGGCAGCTGCTGACTGAGCAGCCTCGCTGAACAGGAAAGAGCCCTCTGGATCGGGTACCGGAAGGGGCAATTTGTCACCTTAAGGTGACCCCTTCTGGATCCATGGACCTGCATATATAGGTACAGGATGAAGCCTAGTGCTACCGACTCCGTCCAAAATGGTCCCGGGACAGGAGGAAAAATGGAACTGGCCATGGAAACTAGAGGCAGAGAGTTCTCCATGGGTAGTGTTACCGGAACCCGGGGAGGAGGTCTAGAGAAAGACTTGACCCTCACACTCTGGCTCACCAAGTGGCCAGTGGAGGTGCGAGCGACTTTGAGAGGCATGGTTGCCCTAAGACTGTGGCCTGTGCCCTTACACATAGTGGCTCTTGGTGAGAGCCCCCTTCTCCATCTGCAGGTGTACAAGTCTGGTATCATGGACCGGAAGGCCCTTCAAAACCTGCCACCATGCTTTCACAGGACAAGAGGGTGGCTTGCATTCTCCCTGAAGGACGGGACTTGCCTATGATGGTTTCACTTTCTGTTCTTTCATATCATTCATATTGACTGCCACCGACAGTTGTGGGCCCACACTTCTGCGCAGGTTCATCAGGGGTCCTTTTGTTAGATTTGCACTGAGCTTCCTGCAGAGATGGCGAAGGGCTTCCTTGGCATATTGTGCCTGCCTCTTTCCAGAATTGGACTGAGTTGCGCGTCCAGAACACCCACCACACGAGTCCGGAGTGAAATGCACATCGACGGACTATTCAAGCGCTTTTCTGAAACTCTCACCACAATGAACCGCCGTTGCTGGGAAAAGCTATTTGTAATGGTTGGGGGTGAACAGGAAAGAGCCCTCTGGATCATCCAGCCACTCACAGTCCACATCCTTACAGCCTGCCTTCAGGCAGGCCTTCATGTGTAGATTTTGCAGGTAGCCCCTTTTTGTATAGAGCAGCGCAATGACAATGTGCCCGACCATACTGTGGGCTGCTTGCCCACAGACTTGTGTGCCAACCTGCCATGTCTTCCACCATGAATCACTGGTGGGATCAGAGAAAACTTATAAGTATGAAGCCTATAGATTTTCTGCCAGGAGGGGTTGTGGGTCTGTGGCAGGTATGGCTGGCCTTACCAGCCGGCTCACTGGACTGGCTGCTGTACTTGGGGTTGCCAATTTATATATAGCAAGGTAGTACAGAAATAGCACAGAAGCTTAAGAATTCAGACTCCATATATAACTGATGGTATACGGAAAAGAGGGCTGCCTGGTGGCTTTACCCTCTGGCTCCCTTTGTGCCAGGGGGTGGCACTACTGATATAGAATTGCAGGTTGAAGCGTTGGCCCAACACATAGCCCAAGCCTTGAATGTCACTCACCACTCCCTGAGTCTCCTCCTCGATGAAGCTACCCGGATCAGAAGGTATTCTTACAGAACCGCATGGCCTTAGATTTCCTTACTGCAATGCAGGGTGGTATATGTGCCCTTGTGCATGTGAACTGCTACGTGTATATCCCTGATAATCAGCAGCAGATCCGAGAGGCTTTACAGGACACGGATGCTGAAGTGTCAGCCATCCTGACCCTGTCAGAGGACCCTCTCTGCCTCTGGTGGGAGAGCCTATGAACAACTTAGAGATAGGCCTTGCTTATTGTAGCAGGCATAGCAGGGGGACTAGTAGTAGCCTGTTGTTTCTTCTACTGCCCTGAGGGAGAAGGCCAGGGGCCCTGAACTCTATTATAACGGGGTAGAGTGTGAGGGCCCAGCTATGAGCTAGAGCCCAGAGAACCTGCGCAGTAGCTATGCCAAAGGCCATGACCTGCAAGTGGGAGCACATGTGCTGTTGCTCCCACAGTTATATAACCTGCTGCCTTACCTATAGTTTACTTCAGCAGAAGGGGGGTCATGCATGCGTGAATTCCACTGCACTGTATAAAACTGGCCTTGGGAAATAAAGTACATAGCTGCTTCTGTAACTTTCCCTCCTTCCATGTCGACTACTCGCACATTCTTTTCTCTCACCACAGCCACACCTCCCAAGGGACCCCTTGACCCTGACATAGTAATATGACAAAAAAACGATTTTACTATTTAATGTCTGTATTGAGTTTCTTGAGCAAAATTATGGAATTCTGAGCTTACTGTGTGGTTAAGGGAATGGCTCTGGGCCAAACCTGTGCTGAATGTGAGCAGTAAGTTCATTTCTCTCCTCTAGTAGGAAAAGATGAAAACAGAAATCATGTCAAATTTAGCCCCTGAAGAACCACTAAATCCTCCCCTGTTCCCTGAGGACGGGAATCTCTCAGGCGTCAGAGTAGGGTCTCCAGGAGGTACAAGTTTCCTGTGAAGAGAGGGTCCTGGCCTGACCAGGTGGTGGCGCAGTGGATAGAGTGTCAGACTGGAATGTGGAGGACTTGGGTCCAAAACCCCAAGGTTGCCTGCTTGAGCGGGGGCTCATCTGACTTAAGTACGGGCTCACCAGCTTGAGTGGGGGGGTTGCTGTCTTGAGCGTCGGATCATTGATGTGACCACATGGTTGCTAGCTTGAGCCCAAAGGTCACTGGCTTGAGCAGGGGTCACTCGCTCTGCTCTAGTCCCCCAGTCAAGGCACATATGAGAAAGCAATCAGTGAACAACTAAGGTGCTGCAACAAAGAACCGATGGTTTTCATCTCTCTCCCTTTCTGTCTGTCTGTCCCTATCTGTCCCTCTCCCTGACTCTCTGTCTCTGTCAAAAAAGAGAGAGAGAGAGAGAGAGAGAGAGAGAGAGAGTGTGTTTCCTGTGAGAAGTATCCCATAACATAAAACGCTGAGGGCACCGTGTCCTGCTGAGGGTGGTCTTGGCTGTGGTTTCCGTCCAGGATTTGAATGAGCCAGACCCTTGCTGAGAAGTTCAATGAAACAAAACCCTTTTAGAATAGTTACAGAGATATAAAGTGCAGCATAGAGAATATAGACAATAATATGGTAATAACTAGCTATGATACCTTTTGGGTACTAGAAGTTTCAGGGAGTTCACTTGTAAAGTATGTGACTGTCTAACCACCATGCTGTACACCTAAAACTAATACAAAGTCATATGGAATGTGAACAGGACTTGCAAAATATAATTTAAATTAGAAAAAGGGCACCCTTCAGCCTTCAGGATTGCTGCTTGGTGACTCAGTGCTTTAATCTGTTCAGGAACCCCCAATCAGGCTCCCACAGGGACAGGGCGGGTGGGGCAGAGGAGTGGAGTAGGCCTGCGGTGAGGAGAATAGGGGGGGGGGTATAGGGACAAAGAGTGCCAAGGTTACACATCCAAAATTAGGTTGAGTAATTTTATGTCATGAATTTCACCACGAAAAGTAAATTTTTGTTATTATATTTGGAAAAATACGTACACACACACACACACACACACACACACACACACACACACCCTCTCTGAGATGAATTCTGTGGCCCTGCTTGAGTGTGAAAATGGCAGCGTCTTCCCCCAGCTCATTAGTGTGGGTGCATTAGGACGGGCCCTGTGCTCTGAGGTGGGTCAGCCTGGCCTCTCCTCTGCCCCTGAGGCCCATCTTCCTGGTACAGGTTGTGGGGAATCTCCTTCCCCGCCCTCTGTCTGTACCTGTGGCTTGTGGTGGCAACTTCCTCTCCTCTCTACACCCCAGCTGTTCTTCACTCCTGACAGACAGGACGGAGTATGGGCTCAGGGTGGGGGGCTGTCTTGGGGTCACATCTGCAACCTCCAGCTTGGGAGTTGCCTCCAGTGTTGGGTGGTGTGAATTCCAGAAGAGACCAGGATAAGAAAGGGGTTGGGGTTGAATGAATCACCAATGTTAAGTGATTCAATTTATCATGACAACATAATAAAACCTACATAAAAGCCAAAATGACGGGGTTTGGAGAATTTCTGGGTTGGGGTGCACAAGTAGGTGATGGGAGAAAGGTGACCTGAGAGAGACCATGGAAGCCCCAGCCCCTTACTCCACACTCTGCCCTCTCACCTCTTCCATCTGGCTGTCCCTGAGTCACATTCTTTTGTGATAAACCAGTGATGTAGGAAGTAACCTGTTCTCTGAGTTCTGTGAGCCACTCTGGGAAATGAATAAATCCAAAGGGGAGGAGGTCTTGGGAACCACAGATTTATAGGCAGCTGGTCAGAAACACAGGGGACACCTGGACTTGAGACGGATATCTGACATGGGGCTGATGGGGGGCCAGTTAAGAACTGAACTCTAACCTGTGGAATCTGATGCTCTCTCCAGGTAGGTTGTGTCAGAATTGCTTTGAATTGTTTATTTGTGATGTAGGAAAATTTCGCCACCTTCACCCCCAATATAATTGGTCTCAGAATACAAAATAATCTACATTCATTTTCTTGTAGTAAGTCTTCAAATCAGGTGTTTTACTCTTGTAGCCCATCATCCAGCCCCTCACAGTCTGCATCCTTACAGCCTGCCTTCAGTGACTACCTGCCCCCAGGGGGTAATGGCTCCTGTGTGGGACAGGACTGCTCTGAGATGGAAGTGTGGGGTGGAGTGGCTGGGTGTGGGGTAGCCGTCCTCACTTTAGTGGAGGAGGCCAGTTTTCTCTGAAGCACTGGTACCATTTTACATGTCAACAACCACTGCCCACACTCTCCTAACACTGGGTGTTTTCAGACACGTTCATGTTTGTCCTCTTGGATCCGGTGTAGTAGGACCTTATTGTGGGTTTAACGTGCACCTTCCTGGTTGCTAATGATGTGGAGCCGCTTTTCACGTGTTTACTGGCTGGTTGTTGCTGCTTTAATGAGACTCTCACTCAAGTGAGACTCTTTATTTCTTTTTGTATGTATTTGTGGAAATTCTTCCTGTATTCTGGAGACTGATACTCTGACGCTTGCGTGTGGTGTAAAGTTCTTCTCTCACTGGACGGCTGATAACTGAGTACTACCTGTGGTGTCTTTTATGAAGAATCCTTGATTTCAACGTCATCCAAATTTTTAGTGTTTCTCTTTATACGTATTGCCATGTATGTCTTGTTCAGGAGTCCTTCCCTACCTTAAGTTCATGGAGAGGTCCTGCTGTATTATCTTCTAAGAACTCTATTGTCTTTTCTCACAAACAGTAGATCTTCAATCCACCTGCACTTGATTTTAGTGCCTCATAGGAGCTGGGGGTGCAGTCTCATTTGACTGCATGTGGACCCCTAGCTGCCCACACATATTGTTGAGAAATTTTATCTTTGTGTCATTTCCTGTATTAGGCATGATGTTTCTTGTGTTTTAGGTCCATGATATTTCTAGGTACTCTATTCTGTTCTAGTGGTCTAGTGGTCTATCCCTGTGTCAACACAACACTATCTTTTATTCTATAACATTTTAATATGTCTTGACATCTTACAGAGCCAGTCCTCATACACTGATCTTCTTCATGGTTGCCTTGATTCTGTTTGGAAATATTTACCTTAATATAAACTTTCCAATAAAGGTACCAACTTTAACAAAAATCAGCTTAGAGATTGGGTGACATAGTGCTTTAAATCTGCAGAATAATTTGGGTGAAATAGACTTTTAAAAAATATTTTTTCCCCTCCTGAAAGCATGTAATTAATGTATGTAACTCTAAACAAAAGGTATAAACTTATACCATGATGTCATGCTCTCCCCTGCCTTTGTGTGATCAAGGGTATATAAGTAGCCCCTAAATGATTTTTGGGGCTGCCCAATTTGGGTCTATTGCCCTGTGTCAGCCATTTGTGGCTGGCATATTTAATAAATTTCCTCCTTTAATAAAACTTTTCAAAAACTTATTTGGACTACGTGCCTCTACAGAAACCCGTGGCATTGTGGACTGGGTACTTTACATTTGGCACTCAACGTGGGGCCTATGGTGTTTTGCGTCATCGAGTAGGGGCACCCCAAATCAGGCGGACTCTCCGGGGGGCTGCCTGGGGCATGCTTGAAGATCGAGGAGAGGCACGCCACCTGAGACTTCCAGGGATCCCAGTCTTCCTGTGGGGTCCGGACAGTTCCCCGGTAGACAACCCCGGTTCCAAAATTTGACAATTTGGACTATTCAACAGAGAAATCAAGGAGGTAAGTAAAGCAACTCTTTCTGCTTTACTGAATTTTATGGCCTTCCTCTGAACTCTTGCTTTCACTTTTATATTTCGGACTAGGATGTAGGTAGAGTGGATTTGGGGGCTATGCTGATTTGGGACTCCGGAGATGTGGAACCCCAGTGGAGTAGGTAGGGCTTCCAAAAACTATTTTGCTGTTTGTAACTACTCTATATAGTCTTTATGTTTTGCGTTACAGTGAAATAGATCAGACATATTGGCATGTTCACAGTACACTCTCTAGGACCGAGACATCGGTGGGGAGATTCAGTGGTCCTGCCTTGGGTTTTGCTGGGAAACATCTGGTTATACTCTGGAGGGACAATTGGTGGGGATTAAGCCCTGCTTCAGGCTCTCGGGGATATCTGCTCGTACTTTAGAAGGACATTAATGGGAACTGAGTGGACCAGGTCCCTCAGTTCTGCAGCAGGCCTTTGGAGACATCAGTTTCTCTAAAAGAGGTATTAGTAGAAACTTCATCCTGTCCAGGACTTCCAGAAGTATCTAGTTGGGCTCTCAGTAAAATGCCAGAAGTGGGGATAATGTGTCTATCTCTAGGAAAGCTAATGGAGGTTAAGTCTGTCCAGAATTAGTCAGTCTCGCATTGCACTGAATCATTGGAGACTGAGCTAACCTGGATTGATTAATCTTGACCTAAGACTTCCAAGAGATGTCTCTGTGTTTGTTGAAATCTCATTCTTTATTTTAATGCTTTTCTCTATAACACCTGGTTAAGAAATCTCTGGTGCCACGACCTGTGTGCACCTGAGAGGCCACGAAGGGGAGCCTTCCCTCATCTATGAGGCTTTGTCTTTGTTCTTCAAATTATCTAGTATTATTTAATTAAAATAGGCGTGCATTGTTTGTGTGTATAAGTCTTTTGTTTAATGTTTAAATGTGTCTGAGTCTTTTGTGTTAAAATTAGAAACTTCTGACTAAAAAACTATGTTAAGTGGAAAACTATTATTCTCTTTGTTCTCAAATTAGCTTCGGGGCGCCCTGCTAGGTTTCTCCCCTTGTCTTGTGTAGTAATTAATATCTCTGTAGTCAAACACTTTTATTCTGGGTGCTAGTTAATTATCTGTCTTATCTTTTTGTTATCAGTGCACTAATTTCTGGATATTTTTGAAGTAGTCTTAATTCTGTAATTAGTAATTTTTGTTATTAAATATGGGAGGAGGGGCCAGTTCACAAAAGACCCATATAGCTTTGTATTTTAAAGCACTTTCAAGAAGCTTATGAAGAGAACCATTAGTATGGAATCAAATGGTCCAAGAGAAGGCTTTGTACTCTCTGTGAATCAGAATGGCCTGCTTTCAGGGTTAAATGGCCCAAAGTTGGGACTTTTAATCCCCAGATAGTAAAATCAGTCTGGGGTATAGTAACTGGGAATCCAGACCTTCCCTATCAGTTTTCATACATTGATCAATGGCTAAATTTAACATTAAAACCGCCACTATGGCTAAAAGTTTGCTCGATGCGAAGAGGGTGTCACATCTTCCTAGTCAGGCCAGATTTGAGTCTGGAACAGAATGAAAGAATAGCTAAAATGACAGTAGCAGTGCTCCAAGAGATGAACTCTTTTAAGGATAAGGGATCCTCAAAGGAGCAAAATAGAGAAGGGAGAAATTTAAAAAAGAATAGGATTCGGCTAAGAAAGAATCAGTTTGCTTATCATAAGGAAGAAGGCCATTGGAAAAATAAATGTCCCAGGTTACAAGCAGCTAAGGGGAAGAAAGAAGAGCAGAGCCCACAAATTGAAAGTATTTCTCCAAACTCTGGAGCAAAAGGACTAGCAAGTACGCAGTTTGAGTGAGAGAAGCCGAGTGGGGATGCGCGGTGTGTGGAACAATGAAGTGGGGGTGCAGCCACGGAGAGGCAAACATGGACATGCCTCCTCCTCCCCTACCTGTACTCCTGCCCTCGCCACCACAGCGCACCCAAGCAGAAGGCAAACATCAGGCAGAGGGCCGAGCACCAAAAGGTGAGCCCCACCGCCACCTCCAGATGCATGGCTAGAATAGGATTCAGCTTGCTGTGTGCGGCGCAGGGAGAAAGAGCAATAGGGAAAAAATGAAATAACTAAGATATAAAATAGAAATTGGTTTCAAATATCCGCCTGCAAACCAAAAGAGGTTTTGCCTGTTTAGAAATTACAGGATAGGAATAGTATTAAAGTTAAGACTTTGCTTTTAAAAATTCTTAAAGGAGAGAAAAAGAATTTAGACATTAAAAAACCATAGATAGGTGTGGACCATGCTAATTAATTGGCAGTTTCTTAAATTAAACTGCAACTCCAGAAGGAGTGATAGAATCATAAGGAATAGAATTATAGGGAATAGAATTAAAAATAAGCTCTCTGTGCATTGGGAATAATGGCTTGTTACCTTTCACTGGTGTACATGGAGTTCATAAGGAGGACCCACAGCATTAACCTTAATGGTAAAAACTGTAAAAGGGGAATTTTCAGGGAATTGCGGGAAAAAATTGGAAACCTCCTATAGACTAAAAAGCAACCCATTATTAGGAAAATTTATAAAATTATATTTCATTTGCTGCTTTCATTGTAAGAAATAAAACTAAACAGATGCCAGGGGAGGGAATAAAAGTCAGCTTGGCTTTTAGAAACACTAAGTCCAAATGCCTGCCCAGCCGTGCCATTTCTCCTGTGACAACCGTGTTCCTAATTTGGCAACAAAGGAGAAGGAAGCAGAAGTCCTGAGAGAGTATCACTTAGGGCAGGGGTGCTAAATACATCAATCGCGATCTACTGGTCGATCGCGAAGGAAGTGTGGGTAGATTCCCTGACCTTCCCCTATACCTATGGGGAAATGGGTCAATGGCTAGCCAGGTGTAGGAAGAAAAGAATTAAATCTTTTTTTGTGCTGTTGAACCATCTGCAGGCATTTGTTCCCATGGAAACCACCCCTCCCCTCCTGAAAACATGTAAGTAATGTATGCATCTCTAAACAAAAGGTATAAACTTATACCATGATGTCATGCTCTCCCCCGCCCATGTGTGATCAAGGTTATATAAGCAGCCCCTAAACGATTTTTGGGGCTGCGCAATTTGGGTCTGTTGCCCTGTGCCAGCCATATGTGGCTGGCATATTTAATAAATTTCTTTCTTTAATAAAACTTTTCAAAAACTTATTTGGACTACGTGCCTCTACAAAAACCCGCGAATTTGTGGATTGGGTACTTTACAATACTATGTACTCTTATGGATCAATGTCACCCTGTTAAATTTAATTTTCTACATAAAAACATATATTCTAGCTATACTGTTATTTTTTATGTTATAGTCAATGGCATTTTTATAACATCTTATTCTTGTTTATTACTGTCATGTAGGAATGCTTTTAATATTTGGGATTTAATTTTATGTCTAACAACCTTGCTAGTTCTCTTATTAAGCCCCAAATGTATCTGTATATACTTGTGGAATTTTTTCTTTACCCAGTCATTTATGAAGAAAGAGATCTTTGTTTTCTTTTAAATTTTCATAGCTTTTACTCGATGTTATTGCCTTTTTAGACTAGGACCTAATGCATTAGGTATGATGTTTGCTGAAGACACACTCTATCTTGTTAGAGAAATTCTCCTGTATTCCTAGTTGGATGTGAGTTTTGTCATGAAGGCATTTGAAATCACCCAGTGCTCACTGTTTTATCTTTTGAAATTTAATCAGTCAAGGGCCAATCAGAACACAGAAACCCAGCTGTGTATTTTGGCAGCAAGGATTTGTTATGCTGATGTTGGAACAGAAATGGATCACAGAAAGAACTCTGCCTGGAAGCTTAGATCACTCTGGTCTAATCCAAGTTCCCAGCCTGAGTTTTTGTGTATATGTGTATTATTGACATGTACTTGATATTTAACATTGTGCTAGTACCAAGTGCCCAGCTTAATAATTCCATATATGTATATATTTTGAAGTGCTCATCACAATATGTCTTGTTAATATCCATCTCCACATAGAGTTACACACTTATTTTCTTGAGATGAGGTCTTTTAACAATATACACTCTAGCAATGATCAAATATACAGCACAGTATTACTAATTATATTATTCTACTTAATAATATTACTATACACTGTTATTAACTGTTGTCACCATGCTGTGCATGACCTCCACATGATTTAATTATTTTATTTTACTTTTACTACTTTGAAACTGGCAGTTTGTACTTTGGACAAGCCTCATCTATTCTGCCCATCCCCACCCACTGCCTCTGGCAACAAACAATTTGTTCCCTCTACTGTGAGTTTAATTTTTTTTTAAATTGTCCACATATAAGTAGGGTCACACTCTATTTGTCTTTCCCTGTCTAATTTATTTCACATAACACGATGCCCTTATGGTCCGTCCATGTTGTCCCTAATAGCAATAATGTCTTTATAATGGCAGAATCATATTCCATTGTAGAGATACCAGATTTTCTTCATCCGTTCATTTTTTACTAGACACTTAGGTCTTGGGCGATTATAAGTAACACTGCATTAAACATGGGCTTCATATATCTTTTCAGGTTAGTGTCTTCATTTCCTTTAAGTAAATCCCCAGGAGTGGAATCCTGGATCACACGGCACCTCCAGTTTTAATTTTTGAGGAACTGCCCTACTGATTTCCATAGCAGTGCCCAGCTAGCATTCCTAGCAAGAGTGCAAGACGGTTCCCTTCCTTAACGTTCAGGCCAGCACTTACTATTTCTTGTCTTTTAAAAAAATTTTTTTTATAATCCTGTCTTGAGATCTGCCCGACTTCCCAGTGGTGTGCCCTGTGCGACACAGTCATGGACATCCTGCTGTCTGTCTTTAGTCTTTTGCTTGCACTAGACAGTCTTGCTTACAATACAGGAGGGGTCTGGGGTGGGTAGAGCTGGGTATCTGCTCCCATGTCAGGGGCAGACCAGGGTTTGTGGAGCCTGATGTTTACACAAAGGTTGAGATCACTGTTTCATAATTTTTCTGAAATGAGAAAACATCACATCAAGTTATAAAAGCTACAATGCCTTGTACCAAACTACAAGGCAATTCAGAAAAACTACCAACTCTCTTTGTTAACAGTATAGCACACCTTTCTGGCCCAACTGCTTAACACATGAGGCGAGATCTCTATTACACCTTCAGTGTTTTTGTTTGTTTGTTTGTTTTACAGGGACAGAGAGAGAATCAGAGAGAGGGATAGATAGGGACAGACAGACAGGAATGAAGAGAGATGAGAAACATCAATCATCAGTTTTTCGTTGCAATGCCTTAGTTGTTCATTGATTGCTTTCTCATATGTGCCTTGACCGTGGACCTTCAGCAGACCGAGCAATCCCTTGTTGGAGCCAGCGACCTTGGGTCCAAGCTGGTGAGTTTTTTGCTCAAGCGAGATGAGCCTGCACTCAAGCTGGTGACCTCGGGGTCTCGAAACTGGGTCTTCCGCATGCCAGTCCGATGCTCTATTCGTTCCCCAACCGCCTGGTCAGGCTACACCTTCAGTTTTAAAGGAGCTTGTGTGCGCATTCACTGTCCAACACACCTTAGGAGACCAACACTGGTGTATCCTCTGTCTCCAAAAACCCCTCAGAGCAACAGGCCCCTGATGTTCCACATTGTCCCTGGGTTCCAGCTTCCACAGATGTTGGGTCTACATTTCTTTCTCTCCTGCCAGCACTTGAATAGTTTAAAGAAAATGTACAATTACTCTTTTCTGGAACATGAAGTTATTTCAGTAAGACAAAGGTCCCAATGAGTCACCAGGACCATATCTAACTGCCATGGCCCCCTGGATAACCTCCCTCTTGACTTACCAATCATCTGTAAGTTGATCACTCTCAGATTCACATCTGGACAAGAATCTCAACCTCTGGAGACCTTGGTATATCCACTGTAGAGTTGGGTGTAGGAAGACTAGACTGTATGCTTTCTCAGTCCTCACTGAACCCCCACGGTCTGTGGACCGCAACTTCCCCCTCTTGGTCCTGTCACAGCTCTCTAAGAGGCTTCCTGTCAGGGTGTCCTCAACCCCACCTGACAGTTGGGCAATTTTCTCCCAGACACAGAGACTAGACCTGCTCTGCCCTGTCAGATGCGGACATGGTGCCCTTGCTGCTGCTGCCCCTGCTGTGGGGGGGTGAGTGGACCCAGGGAGGGGGGTACAGCTAGGATGGGGTGGGGCTGGGGCTGTTTCTGAGTCTCTGTGTCCCCCCAGGGTCCCTTCAGGAGTACCCAGGCTATGAGCTCCGAGTGCAACTATCAGTGAGGGTACAGGAGGGTCTGTGCGTCCACGTGCCCTGCTCCTTCTCCTACCCGTGGGATTCATGGTTTCCTTCCAGCACACTCTACACCTACTGGTACCATCGTGTGGACAGCAGAAATTATCTTGTGGTCAATAACAACTCAGATAAGCCAGTGAAGACAGACACCAAGAGCCGATTTCTCCTCGCGGACCCCAGGAACAACAACTGTTCCCTGAGCATCAGAGATGCCAGAACCAGTGACAAGGGAATCTACCTGTTCCGAGTAGAGAGAGAAAATAATGTGAAATATAGTTACAATGAAAAGACGCTGAATTTGCAGGTGACAGGTGCGAGAGGGGCCCAAGTAAGATCTAGGGAACTGGGACACTATCTTAGATCAAAAACAGGACACTGTGACAATCCTTGTCCTGGCCTTGTGCCCAGGGTGGTAGGAAGAGACACATGATCTGGGGTGAGTTTGAGACTTGAGGTATGACACACTCTCAGGGTCACACTCTGGGTCTCCCCCAACACAAACCCAGGTCCTTGCCTTTCTGTTCCTCAGCTTTGACGGAAAAACCCATCATCCATATTCCAGAGCCTCTAGAGGCCGGCAGCCCCACACAGCTGACCTGCAGCCTGCCAGGGGCCTGCGAAGGGGGAAGCTGTCTCACCTTCTCCTGGGTGGGAACCGCTGTTTACTCACTGAACCCTCAGACCCTCCACTCCTCGGTGCTCACCTTCACCCCAAAGGCCCAGGACCATGAAAGCAGCCTCACCTGTCAGGTGACACATCAGCGGTCTTTAGTCACTACAGAGAGAACCATCTGGCTCAATGTTTCCTGTGAGTGTTGGAGGGATGGTTTGGTCCCAGTCGGAAGTAGGACCTGGGTGAATGCGTGTGTGTGTGTGTGTGTGTGTTAGTGTGTGTGTGTGGAAGTGTGCATGTGTATGTGTGTACGTAGACGAGGAAGAAAGGGAAGCTGAGCTTGAAACACTGATGTGTGGATCTGAGTGCAGGTGGGGAATGGGCAGGACAGCAATCTCACCTTCCTGGTTCCCACCACCCTCCTTGGGTTCAGGATGACTTCCATTCAGTCCTCCTCTCTGAAGCGGGCCATGTCTTTCTATCCCAGATGCTCCCCGGAACCTCACCATAGGCATCTCCTTCAGAAATGTCACAGGTAGGAAAGAACTTTGCCTCTTTGTGGCTGGAATCTGCCCTGTGGGTTGGTATGAAGCAGAGGGGGAAACTGAGTTTGAATGGGATTAGATTGAAAAGGATAGGCCCTGGCCAGATTGTTCAGCAGATTGAGCATTGGCTTGGTGTGCTGACATCCGGGGTTTATTCCTCAGTGAGGGCACACAGGAGAAGCGATCATCTGCTTCTCTTCCCGTCCATCTCCCCCTTCTCTCCCTCTTCTCCTGGCACAGCCAGTGGCTCGATTGGTTCAAGTTTGGCCCTGGGCACTGAGGATAGCTTGGTTTATTCGAACATTGGTCCTAGCTTGGGGTAGCAGGGTAGATCCTGGTCCGGGCACATGAGGGAGTCAGTCTCACTATCTCCCTTTCTCTCACTAGAAAGAAAAAGAAAGAAAGAAAGAAGAAAGAAAGAAAGAAAGAAAAGAAGGAAGGAAGGAAGGAAGGAAGGAAGGAAGGAAGGAAGGGAGGAAGAAAGGGAGGAAGAAAGAATGAAAGAAAAGAGGGAAAGAAAGAGAGAGAGAAAGAAAGAAAGAAGTAAAGAAAGAGAAAAAAATAAAAGTGCAATGGTGAAAACAACCACCTCCTCCCTCACATCTTTGGGTTGGATGTCTGAACCTGTGTTCCACACCTCTCTATACCTCTCTTTCTCTACATTTCTTTCCCCAAAGTCCTCAAGATTCTGCAGAACACCTCCTCCCTGCCCATCCTGGAGGGTGAGGTTGTGCGGCTGCTCTGTGAGGCCGACAGCAACCCCCCTGCAGAGCTGAGCTGGTTCCGGGGGTCCCCAGCCCTGAACGCCACCCCCATCTCCAGCACCGCAACGCTGGAGCTGCCCCGCGTGGGGACTGCGGAAGAAGGGGAGTTCTCCTGCGGGGCTCGGCACCTGCTGAGCTCCCAGACTCTCTCTCTCAGCCTCTCCGTGGTCTGTGAGTGTGGGGACAGCTGGGGGCAGGTTACCTGGGTCCTGAGAGGGCAGAGGCACTGCTGACCCTGCTCCTCCCTCCTCATAGACCCCCCGCAGCTGCTGGGCCCCCTCCTGCTCCTGGGAGGACCAGGGTCTGCACTGCAGCTGCTCCTCCGGAGCCCAGCCGGGCCCCTCCCTGCGCTGGCGGCTGGGGGCGGGGCTGCTGGAGGGGAACCACAGCAATGACTCCTACACGGTCACCTCCCGCTCAGCGGGGCCCTGGGCCAACAGCTCCCTGAGCCTCAGCTCGGAGCTCAGCTCAGGCTTCAGACTCAGCTTCGAGGCCAGGAATGTCTATGGCATCCAGAGCGCCGCTGTCCTGCTGCTGCCAGGTCAGGGCGTCTAATGGGGGAGAGGCTTAGGGAGAAAGGAGTGGGTCACAGAGAAGATGGAACTGGGGGAGGGGCTGGCCTGGAGGCTGGGGCAGGGAGGGGGGTGATTGCTAGGACAGGGCCCTCCATCTCCTGCAGAAACAGAACCTACAGCAGGTCCTACAAAGAGGTGAGGAGACAAGAGACTGAGTCCTATAGTGGGTGGTCTCATGCCCCCTTCTCTGCAGGGAAGTCCGTGTCCCTGGCAGGAGTGGTTTCCGCGGCTCTTGGAAGTGCTGGTGTCATAGCCCTGCTGTCCCTGTGTTTGTGTCTCCTCTTCTTTTGCCTGTAAGCCTGTGTCCCTGGTGTACAGGGAGCTGTGTTGTAGGAAATATGGAGAGATGTCATTGAATCCCACAAAAACAGAGCTGAATACATCTAGAGGAAACTTTTTTGGAGGGTGGGACTGTGGTTACAGCTTTACTAAGATAAAATTCCCATACATTGAAAGTGTACAATTCAATGGCTTTAAATTTATTCATAGAGTTGGTGACTCAGAGATGTTGATGCACCCATCACTACAATCAATTTTAAAACATTTTATTTGCCCGAAATGGAAAAAAAATAAAACAACCCTACATGCATTGTCACCCTGCCTTTAACCATCCCCAGACAGCTGACCTATTATTTCCTGTCTCAGGACTTGCCCGTTCTGCACAGCTCATGTGAATGGACTGATACAGTACATGGTCCTTTGTGACTGACTCCTTTCACGAGGCATGATATTGTCAAGGGTCCTGTCTCAGCATTTTATTCCTTTTTATTTATAAATAATATTCTATAGGGCACATTTCATTTGTCCGTTCACTCATTGATGTGCATTTGGAGTGTTTATACTTTTTGGTATAACAAATAACACTGTTATGCAAGCTTCCATGTGTAAGGGCCCTTTAGTGAAGAAAATTCAGCCTTGGCCAGGCACCTGGTCACCCAGGGGATAGATACTTGCATGTCAGGAGGGTCTCCAAGTCTGGTCCCAGGGTCTGGGTGCCTCAGCGTCTTGTCAGGGAGTGGGGGCCGCTGCCCACCTGTGCCTGAGCCACTCTGGCTGCTGATTCTTCCCTTAGAGTGAGAGCCCGCAGGAAGCCAGCAGCCGGGAGATCCAAGGTCAGGGATGGTGAGGACCCTGTCGTGGGCACAGTCACCTGGGTGAGTGGTGGGGATGTCTTCTCATGCAGTGTGGGGGGCTGGGCACAATGAGTTCAATGAGTCCAGACTGAGCTCCTCAGCATCTCCCTGAACCCACCCCTCTGTGGTCAGCTGGACAGATAGCTGGGAGCTGACTTCCCCTCCATCTCCTGGAGCCCATGGTCAGCCTCCTGCCCACCCTGCTGACCACTGAGCCCACCTCACCTCTGCTGAGTACAGGCTGCCAGAACCATCTCCCCAAAACTGTTACATTGTCCCCATTCTGGGCATGTTACTTGACCTCTCCTCACCTCAGTTTTCTTTTCTGTAAGTGGAGATAACTATTAGAGTTTTCATACTGGGTTTTTGTGGGGATAAATGTGATTAGTAAGCACTTGATACAGTATAAATGTTGC
Organism: Rhynchonycteris naso; assembly: GCA_037038555.1. Taxonomy (NCBI): domain Eukaryota; kingdom Metazoa; phylum Chordata; class Mammalia; order Chiroptera; family Emballonuridae; genus Rhynchonycteris; species Rhynchonycteris naso. Next base: position 246,540,125 of record CM072997.1, on the reverse strand, counting down.
ATTATTACTATGATCGAATAGTTGAGTTAATAAGAAATGTATGTGGAATAAGGGGACAAATGAAAACCAGCCCAACTTCCGCTCCAGACCAAGTCTTTCTTATTTTTCTTTGACTCTCATCTCTTCCCTTCACTCAGGGTTCCAAGCAAAAGTCCGGGGCAGACCAAGCATCACCCTCTGGGGACGCCCCTCCATCAGGGCAACAGCAGGATATCCACTACGTGAACCTCAGCTTTAATGAGATGGAGCCATGGAAGCCTCAGGACCAGGAGGCCACCAGCTCCCCTGAGTACTCAGAGATCAAGAAGACAAGCAAGTGAGGACTCGCTCAGAGCTTGGTCCTGGCTGCAGGCATCACGGCCTCTCTGGGGGAAGAAATCAGGAGTAATTGATGCAGCAGGAAGAGACCTTGTGACAATATCAACATTAATTACTATGTGAGCGTCCCCAGGCATGGCAGAGAAGACAGGTGACGGGATGACAGGGACTTGGGCTCACATGCAAGCTTCAGTGCTTCCTAAGGCATTGTCATCAAACAATTCACTTCACTTCTCTGCCCCCCAGTTTCCCATTCTGTACAGCAGAGATCTTGCATGCTACTCAACTATTTTCAGAAGGGGAAGATGAATGATTTTCAACATTTGACCTAGTTATCATTCCTAAAAGATCTGTCTAGAAAGCATGTTTTAAAAAATTGTTCTAGATGATATTAAGCTGTGAATAGAATTATTGTATATGCTACCTCTGTTCTTGTATGCAAAACAGTTGGATATGAAGGAAGAATCAGGTGTCTTTTTATCTAATTGGTAAGGAATTTATCTGTATTTTTACTTGCTTGCTCAGACATGGCTGAGTCTTACACATCATTAACAACATAGTGACTATGGTTTATGAAGCATATGTAGAATGGAAATCAGTAGTTGTCATTCATAATGGGACAAAAATGGCCAGAACTGTGACTGTATTAAAAATTACAGGCATATTGTGATTTATTCACATTTTTTAGTTGTATGTCCAAAAATAATTAGATCTCAGTATCAGGGAAAAGCCATAAGCAGAAAGATGGTGCACTATACTTTATCATTCTTCAGCCAACATCAAACTTGTGACATTACAAGAGATTTTGAAACAGTATTAATAAGTATTTAAACAAAATGGCAAAGAAGCATTTCCAAATTTAAAGGACTACTTGGACAACAACAAGAGAAAAGGGATTTTACAGTGTCCTCTGCAGACGACAATACTAACATATCAGGAATTCTGACAACTGGGAATTGCTTGCAGAGACAGTGGTTGGTGTATCCGAGGAACCAATGTGCTGTGAGAGAGGAGGTATTTTGTACATGATAGATGCTATTACAGTGTTGCTACCACTCTGCTCATGCTATGTGCTGGAACTGGTGTGTGGCTCTTGACAGCTGAGGTAGAGATGGGAATGGAGACGTCATGTTTGTAGTGTAGGCCACCTCCCAGGATGGCTCCCAAGGACCTCTACTTCCTGATATTCATGCCTTTGTATCATCCAACTCCCCTTAAGTGTGTGCTGGACCTAGCCAGAAATGGAGGCCCTCATTCCAAAGTCTTGTGAGGAACAGAATGTTGGAGAAACCCAGCTAGGAAAGGACTTTCTGATTTTTAATTTTTTTTAGGTGAAAGGAGGGGAAATAGTGAGGCAGACTCCATCATGCATCCCTATAGGGATCCACCCAGCAACCCCATCTGGGGCCGATGGTCAAGTACCAAGCTAATTTTAATGTCTGAGGTTTGACATGCTTTGACCAACTGAGTTATTTCAGCACCTGGCACCATATTTGAGCCAATCAAGCCACTGGCTGTGAGAGGGGAAGAGAGAGAGAAGGGGGAAAGGGAGGAGGAAAGGAGCAGATGGTCACTTCTCCTGTGTGCCCAGACTGGGAATGAAACCAGAACGTCCATACACCAGGCCAGTGCTCTATACACTGAGCCACCTGCCAGGGCCAGGATGTTCTCATTTTTAATAATGGCAGGTTAAGTTAGTTAGATCTACCCTTCTTCTGAAATTAATTGAAAGTGCTGGAAAAAATACTAAAGAATTGTCTGTACAAAATTATGAAACGTGACAAGCTAGTGTGGAATTTCTCTGCTGACATTTGCTGATGTTTAGAGCTCAGAGGAATAAGCAGAGACCTTCAATCTGATTTTGAACAATGAGTATTTGCTTATTCTGGTTATGGAGATGAGCTGCAGTTTTCAACAGGCTCCTGGAATAAGGTAACAGACATGAAAGCAGTGCCCAACTGGAGCCGTGGCAAATGAGCAGTGCCCAAATGGCAGAGCAAACTTAGACCCGCCTTGGAGGAGGGCACTTCAGTGGCAGAAGGCAGATGATCTCAGCTGGAGGTCTGAGACCCACAGAGCAAGGGGATGGTACACGCACAGGTGTGTCAGCAGGATCTCAATAGGAGACTGAGGGCAGTCAGGAGGCTGATTACACATGACTAATGAAGGGATGCGTTACAGAGGGGCAGGACTAAGAGGTAAGGGATGGTGAAGGATCGAAGGAAAAGCAAGAGTGAGAAGCCATTACCACCCCCAGACCTGATGGGGCAAGGTGGGGGATGGGGCCTGAGACCAGTGAGGCTGTAGCCTTGGAAGACGGTGCCTGGGTCAGGGTTGTCTAGGGAAACAACACCAATAGGCTATAGATACAGAGACAGAGAGGGAATTGAGTCACACAATGGTGAAGAATGACAAGTTCTCATGATAGGTTCTGTGAAGACAAATGTTAAGAATATTTGCAAAAATATAAAACAATGCTAGTCTTTTCATTAATTTTTATGTTTTCAAAATGATAAGAATATTTTGTTATACATATTTTTTTGTGTTAACAATTTTTAAATGTTTTAAAAGAAGTAATGCATACATACACTATTTGATATTTTCTCAGATTTAATTTCTAATAAGGCAAATATCTATAGAAATAACCTGCATAATAAAAAACTCTTTTGGGGTGGACAATACTTTTCTTTTTAAAAATAGTGTAAGGGTGTCTTGAGACAAAATATTTGAGAACTGCTACCTTAGAGACACTTGTGCACACTTACACCAGATGCATGGGCAAGAAGGTTTACAGCAGCACTGCTTGTCATGGTCACAACCTGGAAGCAATCCCAATGTTGACTTAGGGTCAGTTGGATAAATAAAAGTGGTACATCCACACAATGAAATACTATGCAGCAATGAAAAGAAACTATCATTACATGAGAACATGGACACTCTTCCAACCACAATGTTAGAGAAAACCAGGCAGTGGCACAGTGGACAGAGTGCTGGACTGGGACATGGAGGACCCAGGTTAAAAACCCCGAGGTCACCTGCTTGAACTCAGGCTCATCCGCTTGAGCTCTGCCTCAGCAGCTAGAGCACAGGGTTGCTGGCTTGAGCAAGGGGTCAATTGCTCTGTTGTCACCCCACCCCTCAGTCAAGGCACATATGAGAAAGGAATCAATTAACAACTACGGAGCCTCAACAAAGAACTGATGCTTCTCATCTCTCCTTTTCTGTCTGTCTGTCCCTATCTGTCCCTCTCTCTGTCTGTCTGTCTGTCTCTCTCTCTGTCACACAGACACACACACAAAAAAGAAAATTAGAAGACACAAAGGAATATATAAAGTTTTGTTCCATATATAAAACATATTTACTCTTCATAACAGTCCAAAGAAAAACTACATAAAGGACAGCACTAAAAGGAAGAGTGAGGGTCAGATTCTAAAAAGTGTTTGATGTTGGTTACTTACTTCTAGAAGAATAAAGGAGCTAATGTTGGGGAAGCCACTGGAGGGGAGTCTGAAATATTGTATGTTTCATTTCTTCACCTATATGACAAAAAGAGTATTTACTTTACATTTATAATATACGTATGGATGCATTTGTTTTATGAATCTGTCTTTATGTGTGTTATACTTCACAGGAAATATAACCAGGAGCATCAATGTTGTTAGTTACACTTACTTCTGGATCTGTTGGGCAAGCAGCAAAGATTCAGTTTGTGCTGCAGCTTGAATGAAATGATTTTGTCACATTCAACCAAATTTTCCTGAAGAGGAAGTAATCCTTTCCCTTAGTCAGTTCCTATTAGTGAGGAAGGAAAGATCAATATGTTCATGGAAATATCACTATCACTAGTGATATCATTATCACTTTTACTGGTCAAGTCAGTATCTACTGTACTTAGTATCAGTTCTGAGAAAAAAAAATAACAGTTAAAAGTGCTGAGAAATTATTGTTCCCACACTCTAACACAGGGGTTCCCAAACTTTTTACACAGGGGGCCAGTTCACTGTCCCTCAGACCATTGGAGGGCTGCCACATACAGTACTCCATACACTGACCACCAATGAAAGAGGTGCCCCTTCCGGAAGTGCAGCAGGGGGCCGGATAAATGGCCTCAGGGGGCCACAATTTGGCCAGCGGGCCGTAGTTTGGGGACCTCTGCTCTAACTCTTCATGTTGAAATAATTCTAATATTTTGAAAACTTGCAAAAATAGTACCCAGAGTTCTCAGATGCAGTTCTCCCAAATTCCCCACATGTGAACTTCTTACATTACCGGCACCAAGAATACACAGTGGGGAAGGGACAGTCCCTACAGCAGGTGGTGCTGGGGAGCCTGGATATTCACACACAAAGAATGAAGTTGGGTCTTTTTCTTACACCACACACAAACCAATTCAGAATGGATTAAGGACTTAAAAATAAGACCTGATGCTATAAAAGTCCTAGAAGAAAACACAAGAGAAGAGGTTCATGACATTGGTTTGGCAATGATTTCATGTCTATGATACCAAAAGCCCAGGCAACAAAAAACCAACCAAACAAACAAACAAATAAACAAACAAAAACGAACAATCTACATTGAACTAAAAAGTATCTGCACAGCAAAGGAAGCAATCAACAGAATAAAAAGACAATCTCCCAAATGGGAGAAAATATTTGCAAACCATATGTCTGATAAGGAGCTAATCTCCAAAATATATAAGGAACACCTACCATTCAAGAGTAAGAAAATTTAATAACTCAATTTATAAATGAAGTACTCGAATAGACCTTTCTCCAAAGAATACATATGAATGGCTTTTAAATTAAAGATTTTATATATAGAATAAAACTTTATGAACTCTTTTGTGTCTCTTTTTACTTTCTCCCAACATTATATCTGGGAGAGTCGTCTATGCTCTCGGGTAGTTTATGTGAAAGAATGCTCAACAGCACTAATCATTAATAAAATGCAAATCAAAAGCACGATGAGATATCATCTCACATCTGTCAGGATCGCTGTTATTAAAAATGCGCACACACACAAGACGACAAGTGCTAATAAGGAGGCAGGGAAATATGAGTGCTCCCATTAACAACAGCCAGATTGTGGAGATCATCTACCTGTCCATTCACAGGGGAGTGGATAAATGAAATTTGGTGTGCACCTACAATGGCATATTATTCAGCCTTAAAAAGCAGGGACATTCTGCAGTATGCAGTAACAGGCTGAAATTTGATCATGGTAATTGATGTATGTCAGTCACATAAAAACAAACACTGCATGATTCCACTTATGTGAAGTTTCTAAAATTAAAGTCAAATTCATAGAATCAAGGAGTGGAATGCTAGTTGCCTGGGGCTAGAGGGAGGAAAAATTGGGGAGTTGCTAATAATCTGACGTAAAGTTTAGTTAGATGAACAAGTTCTGGGAATCTAGGAAGCAAGATGGCGACGGAGTAGGCGGACGTACCAACTTCCAACTCCCAGAACCAGAGTGGATTATAACTCAATTTAAAGAACCATCATCTGGATAAACCAACTATGAACTAAACTAAGTGGACTCTTCAACCAAGGAACACAGAAGAAGCCACATTGAGACTGGTAGGAATAGCGAAAACGCGAAGAGGTCTGCCCAGCTCCCCAGAGCAAACGGCAGCCCGGAGAGACCCGCGTGGCAGGAGGAGAGTTTGGCGGAGAGGGAGGGACCTGGGTCCCAGGAACCAAGCCCCAGCCTGTAGTCCCAGAGCCTAGAAGAGGCGTTTGGACAGTTTTGAGCTGTGAAACAAGTGAGGGAGCTCCCAGGCCTACAGTGTGGAGTATTAGGTCCCTTCCTACTCTGCTGAGGGCTGCTTAAGGGTTTGGGGCAACAGGACGCTGAAACGTGGTTCTGTCGGCGTGGGCACAGGCCAAGCCGGTGGGAGCTCAGTCTAGCCCAGAGGGTCGGAGGGGACGCGCGAAAGCGGTCCGGAAGCTGCGGGCCCGCCTTTAATCCCACTTACGGGGACAAAGCAGGAGGCCAGGAACTGGCAGAAATCTGCTCTGCGACCCTGTGCAAGCCGGCCCTGACCGCGGGAACCTGGCTAGGACCAGGGACGGGCAGGGGCTCACGGCTGAGCTCACACTGCCAGCCCCCCCACCCCCAAGCCGGAGAAACCGCGGTTGGCCAGTGTACGTGCGCGAGCGGGCTCCGAGCACGGGAACAGGCTAGACCCCGAGACAAGTGGAAGCTCGCAGCTGAGCTCACGCAACTATCCCCGCCCGGCCGGAGAAACCGCGGATTGCATTCATATGTGCACGAGCGGGCTCTGAACACGGGGGCGGGGTAGAGTCCGGGACCAGCGGAAGTATGCAGCTGAGCGGAAGCCAGCAAACACGCCCCACCCAATAAACCTGGGTTTGCGACCCTGCGCAGAAGGGCCCTGGCCTCGAGGGCGGGGCTAAATCTCCAGACGGGCAAACGCTCACAGCTGAGAGCACGTCAAAAGCCCCGCCCAACACGCGAAACTGTGGCGAGCAGGCTCTGACTGTGGGTTCTGGGCGGAAGTCCGGAGATAGGCTGGGTCCGCAGCTGAGCAAAGGTGCTCACCTCTACCCTTGGTGCTAAGACTTGTGGCTTCAGTGACAGCCCCTCCCACGGAGGAGAGGCAGAAATCACAGCAAAAGCCACAGTGGGCCAGTGCTGGCAATGCTCATACCCAACCACCCTAGGCACCGGCAGAGGGGGTAGGGGGCCTGCAGACAGACCACACGTAGAGAACACAAAGGCAACACCACTGGACTCCAGTGGCCACAACTTGCTTATACACAGAAAAAATGGGCAGGCAGAGGAATGCAAACCAAATGAATCAAGAGAAATCCCCAGAGAAGGACCTGAATGAACCAGATATAACCAAATTACCAGAAGCAGAATTTAGAATAATGATAGTTAGGATGTTCAAAGAAATTAGAGCAACAATGGATAGTCATTATGAACACCTAAATAAAGAGATAACAAGTATAAAAAACGAAATTGAAATAATAAAAAAGAACCAGACAGAAATGACAAATACAGTATCAGAACTGAAGACCACAATGGAAGGAATTAAAAGCAGGATGAATCACGCTGAGGATTGAATAAGTGAGTTAGAGGACACAATAAACAAAGGCAGAGAAGAAAAAGGAAAAGAGACTTAAAAAATGTGAGGAAACTCTAAGGGAGCTTTGTGACAACATGAAGAGAAGCAACATTCACATCATAGGGGTGCCTGAAGAAGAGGAGAGAGGACAGGAAATGGAAACTTTGTTCAATCAAATCATAGCAGAAAACTTTCCTAAATTAAGGCTGGGAAACACTCCACACGTTCAAGAAGCACACAGAACTCCATTAAAGAGAAACCCAAAAAGATCTACACCAAGACACATCATAGTTAAAATACCAAAGCTAATGGATAAAGAAAAAATTTTAAAAGCTGCTAGAGAAAAAAAGGCTATCACCTACAAAGTAGCCCCCATAAGGATGACATCGGACTTCTCAACAGAAACACTTGAGGCCAGAAGGGAATGGCAAGATATAATCAAAGTAATGCAGAACAAGAACCTACAACCAAGACTACTTTATCCAGCAAGGCTAACGTTTAAAATTGAAGGAGAAATAAAGAGCTTCCCAGAAAAAGAAAGCCTGAAGGAATTCATAAAAACCAAACCAATTCTGCAAGAGATACTAAGGGGCCTCTTGTGAACAGTTTAAAGGGAGGAAAGAATAGAGCAAAAGAAGAATACAGCTTTAAAGAATAAAATGGCAATAAACAACTACATATCAATAATAACCTTAAATGTAAATGGATTAAATGATCCAATCAAAAGACATAGGGTAGCTGCATGGATAAAGAAACAGGACCCATACATATGCTGTCTACAAGAGACACACCTTAAAACAAAAGATGCACATAGACTGAAGGTAAAAGGATGGAAAAAAATATTTCATGCAAATGGAAATGAAAAAAAAGCAGGGGTAGCAATACTTATATCTGACAAAATGGACTTTAAAACAAAGGCTGTAGTAAGAGATAAAGGAGGACACTACATAATGATCAAGGGAACAATTCAACAGGAAGATATAACTATTGTAAATATCTATGCACCAAATATAGGAGCCCTGACATACATAAAGCAGACTTTGATGGATATAAAGGGCGAGATTAACAGCAATACTATCATAGTAGGGGATTTCAATACCCCTCTAACAACACTGGATAGATCCTCAAGAAAGAAACTTAATAAAGAAACAGCAGACTTAAAGGAGACACTAGATCAACTTGATTTAATAGATATCTTCAGAACTTTTCACCCTAAAGCAGTAGAATATACATTCTTCTCAAGCGCTCATTGTACTATCCATTGTACGCTCATGGTACGTTTTCTAGGATAGACCACATGTTAGGACACAAAAATGGTCTCAATAAATTTAAGAAGATTGAAATCATATCAAGCATTTTCTCTGATCACAATGCCATGAAACTAGAAATTAACCACAAAAGAAAAACTGAAAGATACTCAAACACTTGGAAACTAAATAGCATGTTATTAAATAATGAATGGATTAACAATGAGATCAAAGAAGAAATAAAAAAGTTTCTAGAAACAAATGATAATGAGCATACATCAACTCAAAATTTATGGGACACAGCAAAAGCAGTACTGAGAGGGAAGTTTATTGCACTACAGGCATATCATAAGAAGCTAGAAAAAGCTCAAATAAGCAACCTGACCCTGCATCTAAAAGAACTAGAAAAACAACAACAAATAAAACCCAAGACAAGTAGAAAGAAGGAAATAATAAAGATCAGAGCAGAAATAAATGACATAGAGGCTAAGGAAACAATACAGAGGATCAATGAAACCAGAAGCTGGTTCTTTGAAAACGTAAACAAGATTGATGAACCTTTAACTAGACTCACCAAGAAAAAAAAGAGAGAGGACTCAAATAAATAAAATTAGAAAAGACAGTGGAGAAATAACAACCGACACAACAGAAATACAAAGCATTGTAAGAAAATACTATGAAGAACTATATGCCAAAAAATTAGACAACCTAGGTGAAATGGACAAATTTCTTGAATCATATAACCTTCCAAAAATCAATCTGGAAGAATCAGAACACCTAAACAGACCAATTACAACAAATGAGATCCAAACAGTTATCAAAAAACTCCCAAAAAAGAAAAGTCCTGAGCCTGATGGCTTCACAAGTGAATTCTATCAAAAATTCAAAGAAGAACTAACTCCTATCCTCCTCAAGCTATTTCAAAAAATTCAAGAGGAAGGAAGACTTCCAAACTCCTTTTATGAGGCGAGCATAATTCTGATCCCAAAACCGGGCAAAGACAACACAAAGAAAGAAAATTATAGGCCTATATCCCTGATGAATTTAGATGCTAAAATTCTCAACAAAATATTAGCCAACCGGATCCAGCAATATATGAAAAAAATCATACACCACGATCAAGTGGGATTTATTCTGGAGAGGCAAGCCTGGTTTAATATTCGCAAATCAATCAATGTGATTCATCACATAAACAAAAGGAAGGACAAAAATCACATGATAATTTCAATAGATGCAGAAAAGGCATTTGATAAAATCCAGCACCCATTCATGCTCAAAACTCTCAGTAAAGTGGGAATACAGGGATCATTCCTTAACATGATAAAGGCCATCTACAATAAACCGACAGCAAACATCATACTAAATGGACAAAGATTAAAAGCAATCCCCTTAAGATCAGGAACCAGGCAAGGATGCCCCCTTTCACCACTCTTATTCAACATAGTTCTGGAAGTCCTAGCTATAGCAATCAGACAAGAAGAAGTAGTAAAAGGCATCCAAATTGGAAAAGAAGAAGTAAAACTGTCACTATTTGCAGATGATATGATATTGTATATTGAAAACCCTAAAGTCTCAGTCAAAAAACTACTGGACCTTATAAATGAATTCAGCAAGGTGGCAGGTAATAAAATTAATACTCAGAAATCAGAGGCATTTCTATATACCAACAATGAAATATCAGCAAAAGAAATTAAAGAAACAATCCCCTTCACTATTGCAGCCAAAAAAATAAAGTACCTAGGAGTAAATTTAACCAAGGAGATTAAGGACTTGTACTCGGAAAATTATAGAACATTGATAAAAGAAATCAAGGAAGATACAAACAAGTGGAAGCATATACCGTGCTCATGGCTAGGAAGAATAAACATCATTAAAATGTCTATATTACCCAAAGCAATTTATAAATTCAATGCAATACCAATTAAAATACCAATGACATACTTCAAAGATATAGAACACATATTCCAAAAATTTATATGGAACCAAAAAAGAACACAAATAGCCTCAGCAATCTTAAAAAGAAAAGATAAAGCAGGAGGTATCACTATTACAGATATCAAGGTTTACTATAAGGCCATTATACTCAAGACAGCCTGGTACTGGCATAAGAACAGGCACATAGATCAATGGAACAGAACAGAGGACCCAGAAATAAACCCACAGCTTTATGGACAACTGATATTTGACAAAGGAGAAAAGAACATACAATGGAGTAAAGACAGCCTCTTTAACAAATGGTGTTGGGAAACTTGGACATCTACCTGAAAAAAAATGAAACTAGACCATCAACTTACACCATTCACAAAAACAAACTCAAAATGGATAAAAGACTTAAATGTAAGCCGTGAAACCATAAGCATCTTAGAAGAAAACCTAGGCAGCAAGCTCTCCGACATCTGTAGCAGCAATATATTTGCCGATTTATCTCCATGGGCAAATGAAATAAAAGGCAAGATAAACAAATGGGACTATATCAAACTAAAAAGTTTTTGCACAGCTAAAGACAATAAGAACAGAAAAAAAGACAAACCACACAATGGGAGAACATATTCGACAGCACATCTGATAAGGGGTTAATAACTAAAATTTATAAAGAACTTATAAAACTCAACACCAGGAAGACAAACAACCCAATTAAAAAAGGGCAAAAGAAATGAATAGAAATTTCTCCAAAGAGGACATACAGATGGCCAATAGGCATATGAAAAAATGCTCAACATCACTAATCATTAGAGAAATGCAATTTAAAACCACAATGAGATATCACCTCACACCATTCAGAATGGCACTCATCATCAAAACAACACAGAATAAGTGCTGGCGAGGATGTGGAGAAAAGGGAACCCTTCTGCATTGCTGGTGGGAATGCAGACTGGTGCAGCCACTGTGGAAAACAGTTTGGAGATTCCTCAGAAAATTAAAAATCGAACTGCCTTTTGACCCAGCTATCCCACTTATAGGAATATACCCTAAGAACACCATAGCACTGTTCAAAAAGAAGAAATGCGCCCCCATGTTCGTGGCAGCATTGTTCACAATAGCAAAGATCTGGAACCAGCCCAAGTGTCCGTCAGAAGACGAGTGGATTAAAAAGCTATGGTACATATATACTATGGAATACTCCTCAGCCATAAGAAACGATGACATCAGATCATTTATAACAAAATGGAAGTACCTTGATAACATTATACGGAGTGAAATAAGTAAATCAGAATAAAGGAAAAACTGAGAACAGCATGATTCCATACATAGGTGGGACATAAAAGTGAGAATATGAGACATGGACAAGAGAGTGGTGGTTATGGGATGGGGGAGGGAGGGAAGAGTGGGATAGGGAGGAGGGGAGGGACACAGGGAAAACCAGATCGAAGGTGACAGAGGACAATTTGACTTTTGGTGATGGGTATGCAACACAATTGAATGATAAGATAACCTGGAGATATTTTCATTGTACATATGTACCCTGATTTATTGGTGTCACCCCATTAGAATTAATAATAATAAAATATATATATATATAAAAACAATATTAAAGTTCTGGGAATCTGCTACACAACCCTGTACCTATAGTCAACAACCCTGTATTATATACTAAACATTCTGTGAAAAATTTAGATCTTATGCTAAGTGTTATTGCAATATAATCATATTAACATTGGTGCAATAGTACTAACATTACAATATCTTTTTAAGTAATAAAATTATTGAGGACCTTTTCTTATGATTAGAAGATTTTTGGAATTGTACTTTGCAACGTCTGTTCAAGTCATTTGCCAGCATTCCTATTGAGTTGTCTAAATTGTTTTCTAATTAACTTAGTAGTTTCTTTATAGTCTTTATCCAGTGAGAATAGTTGCAAATTAATTCATTTAAAATAAAATAGTTAATGTATTTATTAAATATAATTTTATTTTTAAAACCCAAAATAAACGTTAAGAGTGACATTGATTTACATTTTTGCAAGTTTTTAAATATCTGGCTTAATGGAAAATAACCTAATAAGTATACTTGCTTCTTCAGTCCATTTATTGATTTTTTTTTAAGAGTTTGGCAGTTGCCTGACCTGTGGTGGCGCAGTGGATAAAGCGTCGACCTGGGAACACCGAGGTCGCCAGTTCAAAACCCTGCACTGGTCTGGTCAAGGCACATATGGGAATTGATGCTTCCAGCTCCTCCCCCCTTTCTCTCTCTCTCTCCTTCTCTCTTTCACTCTGTGTCTCCTCTCTAAAATGAATAAAATAAAAAAAATTTAAAAAAAGAGTTTGGCAGTTTTTGGTGATGATTCTTCATTGTTTCCTTGGATTCTGACCCATATTCTAAACTTGGTACATTAGCTTTCTCACATAATCTGTCAGCTGTCCAATCTTACAAGAGAATTCTTTCTTTCTTTTCTTTTCTTTTTTCTTTTAAGATTTTATTTATTGATTTTACTAGGGAAGGGTTGAGAAGTATCAACTCATAGTTGCTTCAATTAGTTGTTCATTGATTGCTTGTCATATGTGCCTTGACTAGGCAAGCCCAGGGTTTTGAACCAGTGATCTCAGTGTTCCAGGTCCAGTTCAATGCTCTATCCACTGCGGCACCACAGGCCTGTCTCACTTTCCTCCTTTCCTTCCTTCCTTCCTTCCTTCCTTCCTTCCTTCCTTCCTTCCTTCCTTCCTTCCTTCCTTCTCTCTCTCCCTTCCTTCCTTCCTTCCTTCCTTCCTTCCTTCCTTCCTTCCTTCTCTCTCTTCCTTCCTTCCTTCCTTCCTTCCTTCCTTCCTTCCTTCCTTCCTTCCTTCCTTCCTTCCTTCCTTCCTTCCCTCCCTCCCTCCCTGCATCCCTGCCTCCTTCCTTCCTTTATCTTTCTTTCTTTCTTTCTTTCTTTCTTTCTTTCTTTCTTTCTTTCTTTCTTTCTTTCTTTCTTTCTTTCTTTCTTTCTTTTTTTCTTCCTTTCTTTCTTTCTTTTCATTTTTTAAGTAAACCACATGTGGATTCCTTTGCAACCAAGAACCCCAGCATTAGAGTGTTAAGTAATAACTAAGATAGCAAGTGCCGATGTCCTGTTCTTGGCTTTGTCAGAAATAGTCTCTCATCTGCACCCATTCATTAATTCATTCCTAAAATAGATGTTGAAATCCGTGCATTCACTCATTTTCATCCCAATGCTAAATGGGTCTTTCTAGTTTTCTGCTTTCCCATGGGTGTAAATCTCTCCTCTGAGAGTGAGAAACCTGTTTCTCATCATTCATAACATATTTACTTGAGCCATTCCCCTGAGCGTAACTTCTTAACTACTTCTCCATCTCGGTTCCTGTTCTTCCCCAGTGTGGTTTCTTCATCCTGCTTGGTTGTGTTTCACCTGCTAGGATGTCTACACCCCACCCCACCTCATCAAGGGCTCCCTCATCACCCTGTTGGGTCCTCCTGAGTGGAAACACACGCTATTCCCTCTCACCTTGCTCATGTTCTGACATTCTTCTCTGACATGCTTGGGTAGACACCTGCTCACTCTCTTTGAGACCCCTCATTCTAGAACCACTCCACACAGATACACGCCTATTTCTGCAACACTTAGTGACTTTTGGGCTCTACGGATCAGAAGAGGAAGAGAAAGAAAGGAAAAGAAGGGAAGAGAAGAGAAGAATAAGGAACGGAAGGGGGGAACAAGAAAGGAGGGAAGGGAAGGGAAGGGAAGGGAAGGGAAGGGAAGGGAAGGGAAAGGAAAGGAAAGGAAAGGAAAGGAAAGGAAAGGAAAGGAAAGGAAAGGAAAGGAAAGGAAAGGAAAGGAAAGGAAAGGAAAGGAAAGGAAAGGAAGAAAAGGAGAAGAAGATGAGTTCTTAGTATATTTTGAATGTAGAGTTGAAAGGATTTCCGACTGGGTGTGGGCTGTGAGAGAAGGCGGGGAGACAGGGTGACTGAGCAGTTGGAAAATGAAGTTAACATTTCCTGAGATGGAAAAAGCTGTGAGAAGAGCAGGGAGCAGAAATCTAGGGGAAGGTTTAGACTTGATGAACTGAAGACTCACATTAGATACCAAAGCAGGCAATTCAGTTCATGAATGTGCAGCTCTGGGGAGAGACTGAGGATAAAGTTATACATGTGGGAGTTATAAATACTGGCTATCATGTAAGACCTTTGAAAGGAAAAGTTTAATTTGGGAAAGATGACACAGAGAAGTGGTCCAAGGACTGAGTCCCGGGGTTGACCAATGTAATGTTTTACAATAAAGCTCTTAAGTTCTTTTTGGTGAAATGTGATTGGATATATATGTAGGTAAATAGAATTTCAGACCAAGAAAATAACTCTATATAAATAGATTTTTGTTGCAAAAGATATCTGAGTTTTAAGAGTGTCTGTTTAGCCTATAACCAACTGATATGCATAGTCTCCTTTGATTTATCTAAATAAAGATTCATGAGAATTTTTGATTGAGATGGCAGAGTAGGTAGACACTGTGCTTACCTCCTCCCATGACAACATCAAGATCACAACTAAATTATAGACCAACTCTCATTATAAAAGTAAGTGTAATATTTCATTATGTCTGCACTTCTAGATAATATCCTTCTGGTCATGGGGTGTTTGTGTAATTAAAAAATATATATATGCATGTATATAATTACTTTAACTTACTGGAATTTTTTTTTATACAAAGACAGAGTCAGAGAGAGGGAGAGATAGGGACAGACAGACAGGAGCGGAGAGAGATGAGAAGCATCAATCATCAGTTTAGTTTTTGATGCCATTGCAACATCTTAGTTGTTCTTTGATTGCTTTTTCATATGTGCCTTGACTGCGGGCCTTCAGCAGACCAAGCAACCCCTTGCTGGAGCCAGCCACCTTGGGTCCAAGCTGGTGAGCTTTTGCTCAAACCAGATGAACCCGCGCTCAAGCAGGCGACCTTGGGGTCTCGAACCTGGATCCCGAACCTGAGTCCTTCCGCATCCCAGTCTTACGCTCTATCCACTGCACCACTGCCTAGTCAGGGTGGGTGTTTTTATTGTTAGTAATCTATTTGGAATTTCCTCATCAACATTTATTAGTTTTCCCTTTTTGCGTTACCATATTACGCTTTTATATTCTGTGATGTTGCTTCTAGATAGATAATTCTGAGCTTATGTTTCAATCTTTAGTTTACATTGAATTAGATTGTTTATTGGTAATTTGAAATAATGTAATATAATTCTTTCAGTTTATTTTATAGTGACACAACAAGTTAACATGGTCATTCCGTCTTCAGAATAGTTTTATAATTTACATGTTTCTGAAAAGCCATCCATTCTCCCTAAGCTTTCCAGTTATAAGCACGGAATAGAACAAAGGATTCCATAAATAATTTGGTTCCTCTAGAGTTGTCCCCTGCCCTCATCATTGTCATCTTTAGTTCTTTCCCCTGCATCCTAGGGGATTGTCTGATGGTGGACTCCATGCTGCTGGATTTTATTTTCTGTGTGTCAAGTATTGTATTTTATGCTTCTAAGTGCATTTTGTTTTTAATTGCTATTATTTTTTCTTAATTATTTCCCCTAGATTTCTCAGTTCTTTTTTTATTCTGTTGTCTTACTGCTTATATCTAAAGAGTGTTTTTCTTTTATTTCTTTATAAATGGGAAGCTGCTACAGTCTACCAGTCTTTTTATTTTATAAGGTTAATCAATTAAAATACTCCTCAGAATTTTTTCAATGCCATGTTTTATTTCCCTGCTTTATTGTCTGTTAGAAGGTTGTTGGACAAGAGCTGGAGCCTTGGGCGTCCGAACGGTGGGTCCTGGTCTCTCTGTGATTTACCGGTCTTGCGTGCTCTGTATACTTTTTCCAGCAGGGAGCGCACGTAGACTTTGTCTCCCTTCCTCAGACTGAGAAAGATCCGCTGTTGGACCTCAGGCTGGAGGGAGCTTTATTTGGACTCAGCGCGGGGGAGGCCATTGCACTCAGTGGGAGAAGGCGGCAATTAATCCAGCATCTCCTGCTAAAGCCCAGCTCATTTCCGTCACGCGGAAATGCCAGATACTAACATTTTGCAAAAGACGTTAGGCATTCAGAATATTCTGAGATATCTCCAAATGTTAAACTGTGACCAAGAAATTATAAATGTCTTAAGAACCTTTATGTAAACTAAAGACAAACTAAAATCTCGGGAATAAAAAAATTGGTGAGAGGCACTGGATTCCCTGTATTTATGTAGCCTGGGCTTCCAGCTATACTGAAGAGTGAAACATTGAGGACTTTTCCCCTAAGGTCAGCGGAAACGAGGTGGTTTATTCCCACCACTGCTTTTCAATATTTTCATCAAATTTCTAGAAGGAACAACGAAGTATGAAAACGAATAAGATATGAAGGGTTTAAATACACACACACACACACTCAAAATAATATATAAAATATACATAACATGTAACCACAGACAACAGTGTGGTGATAGCCATGGAGACAGGGAAGTGGGGGCGGGGGGGGGGGAGGGCAAAAGGTGGGAAAACGGGACAAACTAGACTTTTTGCGGGCGGGGACCCACGGCACCATGTGTTGATGATAGTTTATTGAGTTTCACACGAGAACCTGTACCCCAATGCATTCAACTTTAAAAATAAATATTTTCCTCTCTCCACTCAGAAGAAGTAGGTTCCTGAGTCACTCATCCTGGCGTCTCTGATGCTCAGGGAAAGTTATTTCTCCTGGGGTCCGCGAGGAGGAATCGGCCCTGGGTCTCTCTCTTCAATGTTTTATATGGGTTGTTTGTGGCCACAGGATCGTCATAGTCTATGTGGTCCCCACGCCGGTACCAGTAGGTGTAGAGTGTGCTGCAAGGAAACCATGAATTCCACGGGTGGGAGAAGGAGCAGGGCACGTGAACGCACAGACCTTCCTGCACCCTCACTGACTCCTGCACTCCGAGCTCACAGCCTCGCTGCAGGGACCCTGAGGGGACACAAGGTCTCAGCTGCAGCTCCGCCCCTCCCTCACCCGCCTGTCCCCCACACCACGGACCACTCAGTTCTCCCCCCTTCCTCCCCCCCCCCCACAGCAAGGGCGGCAGCAGCAGGGGCACCATGTCTCCATGTCTACATCTGACAGGGCAGAGCAGGTCTAGGTCCCTATGTCGGGGAGGGAAATGCTGAGCTGTGGGGAGGGGCCCAGGATGCCCTGACAGGAAGTCGTGTGCAAGAGAGTTGTGGCTAGGCCTGGAAAGGGAACTTGGGTGTGACTGGCTATGGAGGTGCGACTGAGAAATACTGTGTCCTCCTCTCTGACATTTGCCGGTGGAGACCCTGACCTACTGAACTGGTGACCAGCTTGTGTAAGATCCTAAGTTCCCATCATTACAGCCCATCTGACACCAAGTCTGCACCACCTGGGGTCAGAGACTCCGGACCTTTGGGGAGACCAAACACCAAATCTGTTATCCCAGAGCAGTACGAGAAGTTCTCAGGCTGAGGGTGTAGGTGGTAGAGGTGTCTTCTGTCTGGAGAAAAGGTACATTCACAGGGTCAAAAAAAAAAGAGCTGTACCCCAATGCATTCAACTTTAAAAATAAATATTTTTCTCTCTCCACTCAGAAGAAGTAGGTCACAGCGCCTCCTGCCTGCTTAGAGCTGGGTTTCTATTCCCATCACTGTCCTCATCCCAGGTGGCCTCAGACTCTACCCAGTATCGACCGCCAGAGAAGGCCCAAGAGCCAGGCGTTTGGACTGTGTGCCAGACACCTCCCTGCCACCTCACTGACCACCTGTTCTCCTTTGCCAAATATACTTACCCTCCCTGTGCCTCATTTTGCTCATCTATAAAATAGGGACTCGACTACAAAGGCTGCATGAGGATTAGAGGAATTCACACATGTCATAACCACTGGGAACAGTGCCTGGTGCTATTTGCTCGTTCATCTAATGTTTTGTGGACAAGAGCAGAGTGCCCGGCCCTGCTCTAGGGCATAAAGGTACAACAAATACCCTGTTTCCCCCAAAATAAGAAATTCCCCCAAAATAAGACCTAGTGTGATTTTTTTCAAGCTTAGAGATATAAGGCCTCCCCTGAAAATAAGACCTAGCTCGTCTTTAGGAGGAAAAATTAATATAAGACACTGTCTTACTTTCAGGGAAACAGGGTAAATTGTTATACATGGAAATAGAATTACAAGAAATTCTTGATGGAATTCAGAGTTTGGCTGGTTATGCTGATGTTTGTGATGACATGACTACAGAATGTTAATAAATATTGATTTTCCTTTGTTCAACACTAAATGTGAATTCTTGTTCATGGAAAAATAAGACATCCCTTAAAAATAAGACCTAGTGCATCTTTAGGAGCAAAAATTAATATAAGACACTGTTTTATTTTGGGGGAAACATGTAGTAAGCTTTTAAGATAGAAGAGGTGGGTATAAAACTTTTTAATAGGACACACATTTCATAAAAAGATTAAAAAGCATAGTCTTTTCAAGAATGAAGCATTTTAAGCAAAAAATTAACTGAAAAGCAGAAGAAAAATTGTTGAGGACTGCTGGAATTTTTTTTTATGCTTCATTTTATTTTAATTTTTTTTCTCAGAGATAAAATTTAATGGGGTCTTATTGATCAATAAGAATATGTAGGTTTCAGGTGAACATTTTTATAGCATTTGAATTGTTGATTGTATTGTGTGCCCATCACCCAAAGTCAAATCATTTTCCATCTTTATTTGTCCCTCTTTCTCCCCTTCCCCTTCCTCCTCCCCCTGGTAACCACTTCACTTTTATTTATGTCCCTGAGTCCCCAGTTTTATATCCCACCTATGTGTGAAATCATATAGTTCTTAGCTTTTACTGATTTACTTATTTCACTCAGTATAATGTTCTCAAGGTCCATCCATGTTGCCCTAGATGGCAATATGTCATCATTTCTTATGGCTGAGTAGTATTCCACTGTGTATGTATGTATATATATATATATATATATATATATATATATATATATATATATATATATATATATATATATATATATATATATATATATTCCACACCTTTTTAATCCAGTATTCTATCGAGGAACACTTTGGTTGTTTCCATGTCTTGGCCACCGTGAACAATGCTGCAATGAACATAGTGGTGCATGTGTCTTTACATACCAATCTTTTCAAGTTTTTTAGGTAGAACCCAGTAGAAGAATTGCTGGGTCATATGGTAGCTCTATTCTTAATTTTTTGAGGAATCACCATACTTTCCTCCATAATGGTTATACCAGTTTACATTCCCACAACAGTGAATAAGAATTCATTTCTCTCTACTGTCTCTCCAACACTTGTTATTACCTGTCTTGTTGATAATAGTCAATCTAACAGGTGTGAGGTGGTATTTCATTGTGGTTTTGATTTGCATTTCTTGACTAGCTAGTGAAGATGAGCATCTTTTCATATATCTGTTGACGATTTGTATGTCTTCTTGGGAGAAATGTCCATTCACATTTTCTTGTTTTTTGAAAAAGACTTTATTTATTTGATTTTACAGATGGGGGTGGGACAAGAAGTACGTCATTCTAGCTGTTCATTGTTTGCTTGTCATATGTGCTTTCACTGGGGGTAAGCCCGGGGTTTCAAACCAGCGACCTAAGTATTCCAGGTTGGCATTCTATCCACTATGCCACCACACGCCAGGCTCCACATTTTAAAATTGGATTGTTTGCTTGTTTGTTGCTGAGCTCTGTGAGTTCTTGATATATTTTGGATATTAACTTTTTATCAGAGCTGTTGTTTGTAAATATCATCTCCCATTAAGCTGGCTGCCTATTTTTTTGTGTGGTCAGTGTCTTTTGCTGTGCAGGGGAGAAGTCTAGGGTATCTATCATGCCACTATTACTCTTTTCTCCAAGAATTTTTAAAAATGGCTCTGGAGTAGAACTTGTAGACATTTGAATAAAGACATGAAGAAAGTGAGAGAGTGAGTCATAAGGGAATCCTGATAAAAGTACATGCCACAGTCCCAAGGTGGGAATGAGCGTGATATGTTTGGCAAGTAGACGACAGCACAATAGAGTGAGAGATGGGGGACATGGACACAGAGGTCTGGAAGGATCCTGGGGCAGACTATGGAGAGATTTGGAAGCCATGAGAACTTGACTTCCACTCAGGGTGTATTATTCAGGGTTCTCCAGAGAGACAGAAGCAACAAGATGGATGTGCATACATAAAGAGACTTATTTTGAGGAATCAATTCATGTGATATGGACTTGGACAAATCTCAAGATCTGCAGTCGGCAAGCTGGTGACCAGGAGAGCCAATGGTGTTATTCTGGTGTGAAGGCCACCAGGCTAAGGACCTAGGAAGAACTGATGTTTCTGCTCACGTCTGAAAATGGGAAAAGCTGGCATCCCAGCCAGAAGGCAGTCAGGCAGGAGGCGGTCCCCTTACTCATGAGAAGGTTAGTCTTCCTTCTACTTAAGCCTTCCACTGATTGGGTGAGGCCCACCCACTTTAGGGAGAACAGTCTGCTTTATTCACTCTTTTGATGTAAATATTAATCTCAACCAAAAACATCCTCACAGAAATACCCAAAATAATTCTTGATCTAGTGTCTGTGCACCCTGTAGCCTGGCCAAGCTGACACATAAAATGAACCATCACCGTGTGTAAGTTGTTACGATTCCAACAGCAATTCTGATGTGTGTTCTTGTTTCCACATCACCAAGCAATGAACTCAACTCGGACACTCTCTCCCTGGGGAAAGCAGCAGATCCCACAGGACGTGAGCTCAGACCCACAGGATTGCCCTCTACACACACTTCAGACATCAGTCGCACATCTTAATTGTCAAATTGCTTCTGACCACCAGTTATAGATCAGAGGTTGCCATGATTCTCCCCTTGGGTTCAATGAATTTGCTGGAGCAGCTCACAGACCTCAGAAAACTCATTTTTTCACTTGATCAATGAATGTTAAAGAAACAAATAAATAGCCAGATGGAATAGTTGCATAGGGTGATGTATGGGGTAGGGGTGTGGGGTTTCCATTACCTCTTCTTGCATCTTCACGTGTTTACCAATCCAGAAACTCTCCAAACCCCACCTTTTTATGTTTTGTGGAGGTTTTATTACACAGGCACGATTTAAAATTTTTTGGCCATTGGTCATTGATTCAACATTTGGCCAAGAGTATGGAAATGAAAATTCCAGTCTTCCAATCACATGGTTTTTTCCCCTGGCAACCAGCTCCCATTTTTAGATATTTTCCAAAAATCACCCCATTCACCTAAGAAGACGCTTTTATCACTCTCATCACTTGAAAATTCCAAGGGCTTGGGCCTGGCTTGTTGGTTGGCTCAGTGGTAGAGTTTTGGCTCAGCGTGTGGAAGTTCTGTGTTCGATTCCCAGTCAGGGCACACTGGAGGAGTGACCATCTTCTTTTCCACCCTTTCCCCCTAAAAAAAAAAGGCTGGTTGCTGAGCAACAGGTCAATGGAGAAATGACCCCAGAGGGGCAAAGCATCGCCTCCTATTGGGCTTGTAGGATGGATTCCGGGCAGGGGCATATGCGGGAGTCTGTCTCTCCGCCTCCCCTCCTTTCACTTAAAAAAAAAAATCCAAGGTTTTGAGGAGTTCTGTGCCAGAAATCAGACAAAGTCCAAACATATATTTTTAATTACAAATCACATAATCACATGTGGGATGGCAGTTCAGGGCTCAAGCAGAGAAGGGACAGGATCTGGTCTGTTTTCTCTTGATTACTCTGCTGGCTGGGCTGAGCCCAGACCCCTCCGGGGCTGTTTCAATACCCTGATGTGAGATGAGGGCTCTGGGGTCTGAGTGGTCCTGATGGAACTGGGCAGAATCAGATAAGCTAGCTGTATTTATTGACATATGAGATGCACATTGAGAAAGAAAACGAAAGTTTAGGAACAACACTGATATTTTTGGCATGAAGCTACCATTGTTGGAGATGGAAAAGACTTTAAGAGATTTTTATTTATTTATTTAAGTGAGAGAAGGGGAGATAGACAGACTGACTTCCGCCTGTGCCCTTACCGGGATCCACCTGGCAATCCCCATCTGGGGCTGATGCTTGCATCAACCAAGCTATCCTCAGACCCCAGGCTGATGCTTAAACCAACCAAGCCATTGGCTGCAAGAAGGGAAGAGACAGAGAAGGGGGTGAGGAAGGAGAAGAGAAACAGATGGTTGTTTCTCATGTGTGCCCTGACCCGAGACTGAATCTGGGACTTCCGCACATCACCTGACGCTCTATCCACTGAGCGAACTGGCGAGGGCCAAGAGATATTTTAAGAAGAGAATTTTGAGCTCAGTTTGGGACGTGTTGGGTTGAGATGCATATTAGACACACCAGTGGAGAGCTGGCAGAGGGTGTTCAATATACGAGTTTAGGAAAACGTTCTAGATTGACAGATGAATTTGGAGGATCACCTTACGGAGAGTATTTAAAGGAAAGAGCCTGAGAGATATCCTAAAGGGCAAGAAATTAAATAAAGAAGAGATGAGGATCATCTTTAGGGGTTTTGTGAGTTTAGGTATCAGACTCATCTTCCCACTGAAAAATGCAAGGAAAAAAATTATTGTAAATCTTAACACCATTGAAAGGCTAATGAGAGAGAAGAATTTTCAGTCCAAAATCTCGCAGACGGTGAAAACTCAGTAAGGGAAGTGGGAAACCGAAGTCACACAGGCCCTGGGGAAATTTTGAAGGTCGAAAACTTGAATTCACGGCTTCTCAACCCAGGACAAGTTTTGGTTTTCCACTCAGGAGATTGAATGAGCCAAACCCTTGTTGAGAAGTTGGATTAAAGAGACACCCTTTGATACCTGACCAGGCGGTGGTGCAGCGGATGGAGCATCGGACTGGGATGTAAAGGACCCAGGTTTGAGACCCCAAGGTCGCCAGCTAGAGTGCGGGCTCATCTGGTTTGATCAAGGCTCACCAGCTTGAGCCCAAAGTCTCTGGCTTGAGCAAGGGGTCACTTGGTCTGCTGTAGCCCTTGGTCAAGGCACCTATGAGAAAGCAATCAATGAACAACTAAGGAGCTGCAATTAAGAATTGATGCTTCTCATCTCTTTCCCTTCCTGTCTGTCTGTCCCTCGCTCTGTTTCTCTCTGTCACACACACAAAAAAGAGACACCCTTTGAAATAGTCACAGGGATGTAAAGTGCAGCATAGAAAATATAAACAATAACACTGTAATAACTATGCAGTGTCACGTGGGCACTGGAAATATAGGGGGATCACTTTGCAAAGTATGTGATTATTTAACCAACATGCTGTACACCTGAAATGAACACAGATTAATATTGAATATAAACTTTAATTAAAAATGAAATTCAAATTTATAGAACCCCACCAATTGGCCTGCTGGATTTTTGCTTAGTAAATCAGTGCATTAATCTTCTCAGAAAACCCGAAATCAAATTTTTACAAGGGCGAGGCGGTACAGTAAAGCAGTGTAGTGGGTGTGTGATAAAAGAAAATGATACAGGAAGTGGAGAGATAAACAGCTCCAAAGTTTTGCTAATCTGAAATTAGCATAGTAATGCTATGTCATGTGAATTTCACTTCCCCAAGTAATTTTATTATTAGTTTCCTTAACACACACACACACACCTCTCTAAGATGAATACTTTAGCCTTCCTTGAGTGTGAAAATGGTAACGTCTTCCCCCAGCTCATTAGTGTGGGTGCATTAGGATGGGCCCTGTGCTCTGAGGTGGGTCAGCCTGGTCTCTCCTCTGCCCCTGAGGCCCATCTTCCCAGTACAGGTTGTGGGAACTCTCTTTCCCTGCCCTCTGTCTGTACCTGTGGCTTGTGGTGGCAACTTCCTCTCCTCTGTCCACCCCAGCTGTTGCTCACTCCTGACAGACAGGTTAGAGTATGGGCTCAGGGGCGGGGGACTGTCTTGGGGTCACATCTGCAACCTCCAGCTTGGGAGATGCCTCCAGTGTTGGGTGGTTGACTCTGGGGACCAGGACAGAGGACTGGCTGGGGTTGACTCAATCACCAATGTTCAGTGATGTGATTAATCATGATTATGCAATGAAACCTGCATAACAACCCAGGAGGAGAGGATTCAGAGAGCTTCCGGATAGGGGAGCACGGGTAGGTGCTGGGAGAGAGGTGACCTGAGAGAGGCATGGAAGCCCCAGCCCCTTACTCCACACCCTGCCCTCTCACCTCTTCCAGCTGGCTGTCCCTGAGTCACATTCTTTTATAATAGACCAGTGATGTAGGAAGTAATCTGCTCTCTGAGTTCTGTGAGCCGCTCTGGGAAATGAACAAATCCAAAGGGGAGGAGGTCTTGGGAACCTCTGATTTATAGCCGCTGCTGAGTTGCAGAGTTGACGACGTGCATGGGCATCTGCGGTGGCATTGGGAAGCAGATTAGGAACTGAACCGTGGGATCTGATGCTCTCTCCAGGCAGGCAGTGTCAGAATTGGGTTGCATTGCTTATGTATGACTTGGGGAAAATTCCCAACCCTGCCCCCCAGTGGAATTGGTCTCAGAAGAGCAAAATAGTTTGTTCTATTTATTTACATCTTTAATGTCCTTTCCAACAGATTTATAATTTCCTCCATTGAGGAAGTGCATATTATATTCTTGTTAGGTACGTCTCTAAATAAATATATTCCAAGGATACACAATTTTGATGCTATTCTCAATAAATTCTTTATTACAGTGATATAAGAATGCTTCTGATTTTTGTAATTTGATTTTGTTTCTAGCCATATAACTAACTCACTTTTTAAGCCCCCAAATATATCTGTATATACTTGTGGATTTTTCTATATATACAACGATTTATGAAGAAAGACACCTATGATTTTTGGTGAATTTACAGGGGTGACAGTGGTTAATAATATTATATAGGTTCAGGTGTACAATTCTACGATACATCATCTGCATATTGTATTGTGTGTTCATCACTGCAAGTCAATTCTACCTCCATCACCATTTATCTCCCCTTTACCCTCTCCGACCTCCCCCTCCCCCTTTCCCTTTTGTAGTCACCACACTGTTGTCTGTTCCTGTCAGTTTTTTCTTTGCTGAATCCCTTCACCTTTTTCACCCTGCCCCCCAACTCCCATCCCCTCTGACAGCTGTCTGTTCTCTGTATCTATGAGTCTGTTTCTACTTTGTTCACTTGGAAAAGAAGGGGGAAAAATTAAATATATTTAAAAAGAAAAAATGCAGGCTGTTTATTAATAATTATTATTTTTAGGCGAACGAAGGGGAGATAGTGAGGCTGACTCACACATGCACCCCTACCATGATCCACCCAGCAACCCCATCTGGGAGCTATTTTTAGTACCCGAGGCTGATGCGCTTGGACCAGCTGAGCTGTCTTCAGCTCCTGGGGCCATGCTCAAACCAATCGAGTTGCTGTCTGTGGGAGGGAAATAGGGTGAGAGAGAAGAGAGGGGGGGGGAGAGGATGTGAAGCAGATGGGCACTTCTCCTGTGTGCTTGGACTGAGAATCGAACCTCAGACTTCCACACTCCAGGCCGACACTCTATCCACTGAGCCACCCGCCAGGGCCCTGGCTGTTTTTATTAGTTGTGTAGCACCTCTATCTGGCCCACTTGCGTATTACATTTGCCCTTTAGTTTTTGACTGATACGCTCTGATTATCTCTTTATAGGATTAAATCTGTCATACAGTAATAAATGTTACTATTATATTAACAAACATTATTAGTTGTTATAATCATATTATATTTATATAATATAGAGAATAGAAAGAGAATTTAGTTTTTCTTACAATCTAGTTGGTTGACATTTCTTTTTTTCCTGTATATTTTTAGACACTTTCCTTCAATCATACAACTTCTAACTGGGATGTCTGAATTGTTTCAAATCTTTGTCATATTTGAGATTTTTATTTTCTATAGAAACAGAGAGAGAGAGAGAGACAAGAAGGGGGAGAGATGAGAAGCATCAACTTGTAGTTGAGTCATTTTAGTTGTTCATTGATTGCTTCTCCTACATGCCTTAGCCAAGGGGGCTCCAGCTGAGCCAGTGACCCTTTGATCTTGATCAAGCCAGCAGCCTTGGGCTCAAGCCAGCGATCATGGAATTATGTCCATGATCCTACGCTCACATTCGTGACCCCACAATCAAACTGGTGAGTTCACGCTCAAGCCAGATGAGCCAATACTCAACCCGGTGACCTAAGGATTTTGAACATGGGACCTCAGTGTCCCAGGTCAATGCTCTATCTCCTGCACCACCACTGGTCAGGCTGGAAAAGAGCAGTAAGATTGCTGGAGATTCCCACACATCACTCAAGCCATTGCTGGAACTTTGCAAAGGGACGGAGCACATGAGGGTCCTGAGATGGAGATTCTGAGCTTGAAGGTAGTAGATCTGCATCTGTGCTGAGGTCCAGCCCTTGGGGTCCCTGTCAGATGTGGCAACATCTACATTCACACCTTCCATTTAGAGGGGAACCACAGACCCTCATTGCTTCCCAATGACCCTCAGACGCTTGAAGACCAACACTGTGCATCCCATGTCCGCAAAAGCACTCAGAGAAAAGGGACTTTAATGCTAAAATTAGCCCTGCGTTCCACCCTCCAGTGGAATAGAGTCTGAATATTATTCTCTCTTGACAGCACTTGAGTCATATAAAAAAAATTTAAGGTTATCCTTTTTTAGATCATGCAGTAGTTTCAGCTGAAGACTTGGTCACCCCATGTCACCAGGACAAGTTCTGACCATGATGACGACCTTGATCACCTCCCTCTCGATTTAAATATCAGCCTTAAGGTGAGCACTTTCAAATTTACACCTGAACAAGCCTCTCACCTCTGGGACCTTGTATATCCATCTGCAGGGCTGAGTGGCAGGGAGGTGACACAGGTTGGTTTCTCAGCCCCGACCCCAACCCCCATGACCAGTACAACTCAAGTTCCCCTTCCAGGCCAGGCCTCAGCTCTCTCACCCACAGTTTCCTCTTGGGGCACCCTCAACCGCACCCTACAGCTGGGCATTTCCCTCCCTGACACGGGGACCTGGACCCGCTCTGCCCTGTCAGATGCAGACATGGTGCCCCTGCTGCTGCTGCCCCTGCTGTGGGGGGGTGAGTGGCCCAGGGAGAGGGGATGAGCAGATGGGGACAGGCGGGGGCTGCAACTGAGCCTCTGTGTTTCCCCAGGGTCCCTGCAGCAGCAGCGAGGCTATGAGCTCCGAGTGCAGGCATCGGTGATGGTGCAGGAGGGTCTGTTTGTCCACGTGCCCTGCTCCTTCTCCCACCCTTGGAATTTACGGTTATCTTCTGACAAACTCTACACCTACTGGTACCAGCGGGGGAACTACAAAAACAACAATGATCTTGTGGCCACCAACAACCCAAGTGCAGCAGTGAAGAGAGAGGCCCAGGGACGATTCCTCCTCGCGGACCCCAGCAACGGTGACTGCTCCCTGAGCCTCAGAGACGCCAGGATGAGTGACAGAGGAACCTACTTCTTCCGAGTGGAGAGAGGATATAATGTACAACATAATTATCAAAAGGAGCTGACTCTGCAGGTGACAGGTATGGCATGGGCCTAGGAGAGGACACAGAGACGGGGGAGGGGCAGTGTCTTAGAACAGAAACAGGACACAGGGACTCTTCTTGACCCAGGCCTTATACTTAGGGTGGTCGGAACAGACACAGGACCTGAGGTAACTGGGGCTGCAGGCACTGGTCCCCCTCAGGGTCACACTCTGGGTCCCCAGTCCCTGGAGTCCAGGCATCTACCCCTCCCCTCCTCAGCCAGGACAGAGAAACCTGATATTCACCTTCTGGAGCCTCTGGAGTCCGGCCGCCCAGCACACCTGACCTGCAGCCTGCCGGGGTGCTGTGAAAGGGGAAAACGTCTCCTCTTCTCCTGGACGGGGGCTGCTGTAGACTCTATGACACCCCAATTGCTCCCCTACTCGGTGCTCACCTTCACCCCGAGGCCCAGGGACCATGGCTCCAACCTCACCTGTCAGGTGAAACGCGACAAACATTTAGTGACTATGGAGAGAACCATCCAGCTCAATGTCCTCTGTGAGTGCTGCAGGGAAGGCTGGTCCCTGCTAGTAGTGGGAGTGGTGTCTGTGCATGTGTGTGAGTGTGTATGTAAACGATCCTGAACTAACCTGAGAACAGCCGTGCATGGATCTGAGTGCAGGTGGGGTGACCAGACGGAGAGCAATCCCACCTTTCCGGTTTCTACCGCCCTCCTTGGGTTCAGGGTGACTTCCACTGCTGCTCCCCTTTGAAGCAGGGCCATGTCTTTCTGTCCCAGATGCTCCCCGGAACCTCACCATAGGCATCTCCTTCAGAAATGTCACAGGTAGGAGGAACCTCTCCTCTCTGTAGCTGGGATCTTCCCTTGGGGGCGCTGTGGAATGGTGGTGGCAGAGGAATCCAAATTTGAATGGGATCTGATGACAAGGACAAGATTAACTATCATCATGTTTCCTCACTTTTTGAGGGTGGGTGCCTGCACCTGTGTTCTGCATCTTGCCTCTCTGCACTTCTCTCTCCAAAGCTTTCAAGATTCTGCAACCAACCTCCTCCCTGCCCATCCTGGAGGGCGAGGCTGTGCGGCTGCTCTGTGAGGCCGACAGCAACCCCCCTGCAGAGCTGAGCTGGTTCCGGGGGTCCCCAGCCCTGAATGCCACCCCCATCTCCAGCACCGCGACCCTGGAGCTGCCCCACGTGGGGACTGCGGAAGAAGGGGAGTTCTCCTGCCGGGTTCGGCACCCGCTGGGCTCCCAGCATGTTTCCTTCAGCCTCTCTGTGCAGAGTGAGTTTCAGGACAGGTGATGGGGCAGGCTGCCTGGTCAGGTGTTAGGGTTGTGGGTGGGACTGATTCCTGAGGACACAACATCACCCCCTTCTGCTCTTCCCCAGGAAGCCTCCCTCCCCGCAGCTGTGTGACTGAGGAGGAGCAGGGCTCCTGGCCCCTGGTCCTCACCCTGATCAGAGGGGCCCTTATGGGGGCTGGCTTCCTCCTCACCTATGGACTCACCTGGCTCTACTACTCCAGGTGAGAAGGTTTCTATAGGGAAATTTAGTGATTGGCCCCAAGTTCTAGGTAGGGCTGGGCTGTCATGCCCTGCCTGGGGTTAGAGCTAAACTGGCCATTCTATGAGCTGAGATCGGTATTGTCTGCAGGTGTGGAGGCCACCAGAGAAAAAGGACAACATCCTGACTGATTCTCCCTCCTTGTCAAGACTTGACTAAGGTGTGGACATGGTGTTTAGAGGGACAGTTGTGGGACATCAATGTCACCTTCTCCCTGGAAACTCTGGAGTCAACTCCCTCTATTGTAACCCTTGGATTTGAATTTGTGCTATTGACTGAGTGACAACAAGGAGAGTCAATACCATTGACAGGAGACTTTTATTACTTTCATTTCCTGAGAGAAGGACCCACCTCACTAGGCAGGGCCCCTCAGGAAGCAGACGCTGGTGTGGGGAGCCCAGCCAGAGCCTTTATTGGGGTTTCCATGGAAAATACAAGGGAAGGCAGGGTGAGCGTTTAGGATCAGCTGGGATGAATAAATCTGGGGTCGGATCTGTGGGGAGGTCTCTGTGTGTCTCGTCCCAGGTCCTGCGAGATTTAGGGCAGATGGGGTGGCTGGGGACCATGGGCTCAGGGTGAGTTGGTTTGCATCTGAAAGGCTGTTCCTGGCAGAGGTCTTGGCTGTCTCTGAGAACTGGCTGGCCCTGGGTGGAGCCATTTCTCCTTGGCCTCAAAGCTGATTATGGTGTGAAAGCATCATAAGATACAGAAAACAGGAAATAAGTAAAATTTATCCAGAGACTACCCTGTTTTTCTGCCTGTGCCTCTCGCACTGGACTTGTCCTCTCTCTCTCTCTCTCTCTCTCTCTCTCTCTCTGTGCTGGTCCTGCTCACCCACCTCCTGCTCCTTCTCCTGTTCACTCCCTGAAGGGACTGAACTTGGGGCCTTATCCTCCCATTGCCCAGAAGTTACCTGGCTGACACCTGAGTTTCTGGTCCCCCAAACTGCCCTGTCAGTGTACACATCACACGATAGGGGTAGGGGCACAGCTCTTCTGTCCTGGTTCCAAGATGCCTCCCTCCTAATGATTAATATGAAACATCCCAACATTGAATCATAAAAAAAAATTGTATCAAGTAATAGAATGGAAAAATTGATTTTACTCTTTAGTGTCTGTGCTCGGTTTGTTGAGCAAAATCATGGGATTCTGAGACTGTCTGTGGTCAAGCTCTTGGCTTTGGGCCAAACCTGTGCTGAATGTGAGCAGTGGGTTCATGCCTCTCCTCTAGGGGGCAGCACTGAATCTACATGTAAAATGTGCAAAACAGAATCC
This sequence comes from Rhynchonycteris naso, assembly GCA_037038555.1. Taxonomy (NCBI): domain Eukaryota; kingdom Metazoa; phylum Chordata; class Mammalia; order Chiroptera; family Emballonuridae; genus Rhynchonycteris; species Rhynchonycteris naso. Next base: position 246,509,188 of record CM072997.1, on the reverse strand, counting down.
AGGTCTGCTGTATGAGCAAATCCTCCCCTGTTTCCTGAGGACTCGCATCTCTCAGAAGTTCGGCTGGGGAACCAGTTAGTATTTATTTTCCGTGGAGAGAGGGTCTCCTGAGAGATGTATAAAATAAAATGCTGACTGCACTGTGTTCTTCAGAGGGCGGTCTTGGCCTTGGTTCTTCATCCAGGATTTGAATGAGCCAGACCCTTGCTGAGAAGTTGAGTTAGACACCCTTCAGAATAGTCACAGAGATGTCAAGTGCAGCACAGGGAATATAGACCATAATACTATAGCAATTGTATGGTGCCAAGTGGGCACTGGAAATGACCAGGTGATCACTTTGTAAGGCGTAACCTTCATGTTGTACACGTGGAACTCATACAACATAGTATTGAATATAAAGTGCAATAAAAATATAAAATTTAAGTTAAAAAAAGAAAAGACATCCTTCAACCTGCTATATATTCCTTGGAACATCAGTGCATCAGTCTTTTCAGTAACCCCCAAATGACATTGCTATGAGGGCCCAGCAGCTGAGGTAACGGCGTGCAGTAGGATCGCAATAAAGAGAAGATGGGGGAAGTGTACTGGTAAACAACTTCAAAGTTGTAGCCCTTCTTGACTGTGAAAATGGCAGCGTCTTCCCCCAGCTCATTAGTGTGGGTGCATTAGGACGGGCCCTGTGCTCTGAGGTGGGTCAGCTTGGCCTCTCCTCTGCCCCTGAGGCCCATCTTCCTGGTACAGGTTGTGGGGCAATCTCCTTCCCCGCCCTCTGTCTGTACCTGTGGCTTGTGGTGGCAACTTCCTCTCCTCTGTCCACCCCAGCTGTTTCTCACTGCTGATAGCAATGTAAATTGTGGGGACACAACCACAATGTAGTTGCGTGGGAATCTGCTCTCTTTAGTCCTTTGCTTGCACAAACCAGTCTTCTTGACAATTCTTGAGGAGTGTGGGGTAGGTGCGGGGTAGAGCTGGGTACATCTTACTCACCTGCTCCCAGCAGTGTGGACTGACCCAGTTTTGTGAAGCCAGATGTTTATACAAATCTTGAGATTGCTGCTTCAAAAAAATAAAATATATTGCACATATTTTTTTGTGAAATGAGAACACATCACATCATTTCAGAAAAGCTAAAATGCTGAAAAAATAAAACATAGGACAATTCAGAAAAAATACTGACTGTTTTTATTAGTAGTGAGGCACCACTGTCTGGCATACCTGCTTAACACCTGTTTCTTACAGTTTTTGACTGCTACTCTCTGATTGTCTCTTTATAGGATTAAATCTGTCCTGTGGGAATCAATGTTAATATTATATTAATAAACATTATTAGTTGTTATATTATAGTTATATAATATAGAAACAGAAAGAGAATTCAGTATTTCCTCTAGCATGGCTGATTGACATCTCATTGTCTTCTGTATAGTTTCAGAAACATTCTTTCAATCCCACGACTTGTTACTGGGATGTCTGTGTTGTTTCACGTCTTTGTCATACTTGGAAAATGTTTTCTGTGTTGTTTTTCTGAATAGAGAGAGAGAGAGAGACAGGAAGGGAGAGAGATGAGAAGCATTAACTTGTAGTTATGTCACTTTGGTTGTTCATTAATTACCTTTCATACGTGCCCTGATGAGGTGGGTCGAGGGGCGCCAGCCGAGCCAGTGACCTTGGGCTCAAGTCAAGGACCCTGCACTGCAGCTGCTGTGTCTGCACTCAAACCGGCAACCTCAGGATTTTGAACCTGTAACCTCAGCATCCTCGGCCGACGCTCTATCTCTTGTACTACCACCAGTCACACTAGAAAAATGTTGATTACTTACTTTCTTTCATAAAAGATCAGTAGGATTGCATGTTACTTCTACATATCTCTCAAGCCTTTCCTGGGCTTTTGAGATGGGACTGAGCCCTGAAGAAGCAGTTCCTGAGCTTGAAGGCAGCAGATCTGCAGCTGTGCTGAGGTCCAGCCCTTGGGGTCCCCGTCGGATGTGACAAGTCTCCATTCACACATCCCATTTAGAGGGGACCCATGGACCCTCATCGCTTCCCAATGACCCTCAGACACTTGAAGACAAACACTTGTGCATCCCATGTTTGCAAAAGCACTCAGAGTAAAGGGACTTTATTGCTGAAATTGCCCCTGAGTTTCACCCTCCGCTGGAGTTAAGTCTGAATATTTTTCCTCTTGACAGCACTTGAGTCATCTAGAGAAAATTTAAGGTTATCCTTTTTTAGATCATGCAGTAGTTTCAGCTGAAGACTTGGTCACCCCATGTCACCAGGACAAGTTCTGACCACGATGACGATCTTGGTCACCTCCCTCTCGACTTAAATATCAGCCTTAAGGTGAGCACTTTCAAATTTACACCTGAACAAGCCTCTCACCTCTGGGACCTTGTATATCCATCTGCAGGGCTGAGTGGCAGGGAGGTGACACAGGTTGGTTTCTCAGCCCCGACCCCAACCCCCATGACCAGTACAACTCAAGTTCCCCTTCCAGGCCAGGCCTCAGCTCTCTCACCCACAGTTTCCTCTTGGGGCACCCTCAACCGCACCCTACAGCTGGGCATTTCCCTCCCTGACACGGGGACCTGGACCCGCTCTGCCCTGTCAGATGCAGACATGGTGCCCCTGCTGCTGCTGCCCCTGCTGTGGGGGGGTGAGTGGCCCAGGGAGAGGGGATGAGCAGATGGGGACAGGCGGGGGCTGCAACTGAGCCTCTGTGTTTCCCCAGGGTCCCTGCAGCAGCAGCGAGGCTATGAGCTCCGAGTGCAGGCATCGGTGATGGTGCAGGAGGGTCTGTTTGTCCACGTGCCCTGCTCCTTCTCCCACCCTTGGAATTTACGGTTATCTTCTGACAAACTCTACACCTACTGGTACCAGCGGGGGAACTACAAAAACAACAATGATCTTGTGGCCACCAACAACCCAAGTGCAGCAGTGAAGAGAGAGGCCCAGGGACGATTCCTCCTCGCGGACCCCAGCAACGGTGACTGCTCCCTGAGCCTCAGAGACGCCAGGATGAGTGACAGAGGAACCTACTTCTTCCGAGTGGAGAGAGGATATAATGTACAACATAATTATCAAAAGGAGCTGACTCTGCAGGTGACAGGTATGGCATGGGCCTAGGAGAGGACACAGAGACGGGGGAGGGGCAGTGTCTTAGAACAGAAACAGGACACAGGGACTCTTCTTGACCCAGGCCTTATACTTAGGGTGGTCGGAACAGACACAGGACCTGAGGTAACTGGGGCTGCAGGCACTGGTCCCCCTCAGGGTCACACTCTGGGTCCCCAGTCCCTGGAGTCCAGGCATCTACCCCTCCCCTCCTCAGCCAGGACAGAGAAACCTGATATTCACCTTCTGGAGCCTCTGGAGTCCGGCCGCCCAGCACACCTGACCTGCAGCCTGCCGGGGTGCTGTGAAAGGGGAAAACGTCTCCTCTTCTCCTGGACGGGGGCTGCTGTAGACTCTATGACACCCCAATTGCTCCCCTACTCGGTGCTCACCTTCACCCCGAGGCCCAGGGACCATGGCTCCAACCTCACCTGTCAGGTGAAACGCGACAAACATTTAGTGACTATGGAGAGAACCATCCAGCTCAATGTCCTCTGTGAGTGCTGCAGGGAAGGCTGGTCCCTGCTAGTAGTGGGAGTGGTGTCTGTGCATGTGTGTATGCATGCGTGTGCGCATGTGTATTTGCACAGGTGTTTGTGTGTAGACGATGCTAAACTAACCCGAGAACACTTGTGCGTGGATCTCTGTGTGGGTGTGGGTGGCCAGACGGACAGCAATCCCACCTTCCTGGTTCCCACCGCCCTCCTTGGGTTCAGGGTGACTTCCATCCGCTCCTACCCTCTGAAGTGGGGCTATGTCTTTCTATCTCAGATGCCCCCCGGAACCTCACCATAGGCATCTCCTTCAGAAATGTCACAGGTAGGAGGAAACTTGACTTTCTGGGGCTGGGATCTTCCCTTGGGGCTGCTGTGGAATGGGAGTGGCGGAGGAATCCAAGTTTGAATGGGATCAGATGAGAAGGACAAGAATCAGTTTCATTATCCTCCCTCACCTCTTGAGGGTGGTCACCAGCACCTGTGTTTCAGCCAATGAAGAGATTCAAATAACTTAACAACCGGTTCTCTGCCCTAAGGACTGTTTGAAGTAAAAGAAAAAAAAAAGAGAGAGAGAGAGAGAGAGAGAGATACCAAATAATTAAATAACAAAAAAAAGAGGCACACAAAACTAGATTATGTTATGAGTTTTAAAATGTTAATGAAAAATATTAAATGATACCTGACAAAAACAATAAACCTGTTATTTAAGACATTTTCATATTGCTTCATTTTGTAATTTCTAAATATTTTATTTCAAAAATTAAATTTCACAGGGTAAAATTGATCAATAAGAGTACATAGGTTTCAGGTAAACATTGCTACAGCATGTGAACTGTTGATTTTGTTGGGTGTCCATCACCCAAAGTCAAATCATTTTCTGTGACCTTATATTTGTCACTCTTTACATGTTCCCACCACTTCTTCCCCATGTCCCCACATCCCCCTCCCCCTGGTAACTACTTCACTTTTATCTCTGTCCATGAGTGTCAGTTTAATATCCCACCTATGTGTGAAATTATAAAGTTCTTCACTTTCTCTGATTTACTTATTTCACTCAATATAATGTTCTCAAGGTCCATTCATGTTGTCTTAAATGTCACTATGTCATAATTTCTTTGAATAGTATTCTGTTGCATATATGTTACCACATCTTCTTTACCCAATCTTCTATTGAGGGACAATTTGGTTGTTTTCATGTGTCTTTATGTACCAATGGTTTTGAGGTTTGGGGGTAGATACCCAGTAGAGGGATTGCTGGGTCATATGATAGTTCTATTCTTAATTTTTTGGAGAAACCACCATAATTTCTTCCATAATGGTTGTACTAATTTGCATTCCTACTAGCAGTGAATGAGGGTTCCTTTCTCTCCACAGCCTCTCTAACACTTGTTATTACCTGTCTTGTTGATAATAGCCAAACTAATAGGTGTGAGGTGGTATCTCACGTAGTTTTGATTTGCACTTCTTGAATAGCTAGTGAAGATGAGCATTATTTTGTATATCTGTAGGCCGTTTGTATGTCCTCCCGGGAGAAGTGTCTGTTTAGGTCCTCTTTCCTTTTTTTAATTGGACTGTTTGCTTGTTTGAGCTTTGTGAGTTCTTTATATATTTTGGATATTAACCCTTTATTGGAGCTGTTGTTTACAAATATCTTCCGTTTATTTGGCTGCCTATTTGTTTTGTTGTCAGTTTCTTTGGCTGTGCAAAACTTTTTTAGTTTGAGCGTAAGCCGGTGGGCGATGAAGATGGCGGAGAGTAGCAGTCTCGCAGGCAAAGCAGTGGGAGTTGCGTGGGGGAAGGGGGCGCAGTCAGCAGAGCAGGTAATTGCTGGCTTCAACCGCCTTGGGCAGGAACAGCGGCACCTAGCATCCAAGGCAGCCGAGCTGGAAATGGAGTGATATGAGCAGTCTAGTGATCAGTACTCTGAAAGAGGTAGATGGAACCTGCAAGTGCCTCCGCATGGTTGGAGGGGTGCTGGGAGAGCGCACGGTCAAAGAGGTGCTGCCTGCCTTGGAGAACAACAAGGAGCAGACACAGAAGGTCACTGAGACACTGACACAGCAGCTTCAGGCAAAGGGGAAAGAACTAAATGAACTCCGGGAAAAGCACAACATTCATCTTATGGAGGAGGACGAGCCGCCAGTCAAGGAAAACTCAGAAGGGGCTGCTGAGTCCAGCTCAGCAGAGTGCTGCTCTCCTAGGGACCAAGGCTTCTGCATTTCTTCCTTCCCTGACTTCCACTTCTGATAATTTCTCTTTATTGTTGTTATTTTCTCTGCTACTGTAATATTTTCTTGTTAATTAAATGCTTTGGTCAGAATGCTGGAAAAAAAAGTTTTTTAGTTTGATAAAGTCTCATTCATTTATTTTTGCCTTTACTTCCCTTGCCTTAGGAGTCAAATTCATCAATTGTTCTTTACGGTCAAGGTCCATGAGTTTAACACTTATGTTTTCTTCTATGTAATTTATTGTTTTAGATCTTACGTTTACATCTTTCATTCATTTTGAATTAATTTTTGTGCAGTGGGACAAACTGTAGTTAAGTTTCACTCTTCTGCATGTGGCTTTCCAATTTTCCTAGCGCTATTTATTGAAAAAAATTTCTTTTCTCCATTGTGTGTTTTTTGCTCCATTGTTGAACATTACAAAGGGGAACAATATTTTTCATTTTCTGTTGCATGAGGTTTTAGAACTTTTTCTATATATTTATGTATTGCTGATTCCAAATCCGAAATCCATTTTTTTGGTGAATACTCTAGTTTTTATGCAATTTTATTTTCTTTTTGTTACAGTTAATGGCATGCATTGGTTTTTAAATTGGAGTTAAAGGGCAATGACTCTTGGATTGAACATAACCACAAGGCAATTAATGTTTTACAAACATCACTTTTACATAATTGTAGTTGTTTTTAAATGTAAAAAATTATTATCTGATAAAAACACCCTCTTATTTTGTTTTAAGATTAAATCATGGCTTCTTTGAGTAGGCATAAATTAAATAGTCCTGACACCTTCTGTTATATATGTGACTGTTACACACTTCAACGTCAAAGATGCAATATTTCATCATTTGTGTCATGTGCATATATTGCCTATTTTTTAGTTCCCCTTGGTGATCAAGACAAGAATTGGGCTCCTCAAATTGTGTGTCATAATTGTGAGGAAATGCTTCATGACTGGACAAAAAGAAAACACAAAGGAATGCCTTTTGGTATTCCCATGGTTTGGCATGAAACTAAGGACCACAGCAGTGACAGTTATTTCTGTCTGATCCATACAAAGGGCATCGGCAAGAAAAAACGGCATATGATTGCATATCCTAATGTTCCTTCAGCAATACAACCTATCCCACACTCTGAGACATTCCCAGTTCTAGTTTTCAATGGTTTTATTTCTTCTAAGGATGAAGAAAGTGAACATGGTGATCAAGTGTATTTTGATAAGATGCATGAGGAAATGGTTGTAGAATCTGAAGGGTCTTCTTCTGATGCCAAGCAGTCATTAACCCCTCAGCAGTTTAGCCAACCCGAATTAAATGACTTAGTAAGACATTTGGGACTATCAAAGAAAGCAGCTGAGTTATTAGCCTCCAGCCTTCAAGAAAAGAATGTACTTCACCAGTCAGCTAAAGTATCCCATTTCAGGAAGCTTGAACAAATTTTTGTAAACGTTTTTTCTGAAGACATACACTTTGTTCACTCTCATAATATCAGTAGTCTTCTCAGCCAGCTAGGTGTTACCATTTACAGTCCAACAGAATGGTGGCTATTTCTTGACAGCTCTAAAGAGAGTCTGAAATGTGTACTCCTACACAATGCCAATGTTTATGCAGCGGTTCCAATTGGTTATTCAACTAATCTGTGAGAAGATGTTAATGACATAAAAATTGTCCTCAACTTTCTGAAGTATGAGGAGCATAACTGGATCATTTGTGTGGATCTTAATAGAGTAAATTTCCTGCTAGGACAACAGAGAGGTTTCACAAAGTATCCTTGCTTTCTGTGTTTGTGGGATAGCCGAGCTCGGGAGAAACACTGGACACAGAAAGAGTGGCTGAAACATGAAACTTTGGAAGTACGGATGCAAAATATTGTGAATGTACCTGTAGTTAATTGAGACAAGATCATTTTTCCCCCACTTCACATCAAACTTGGCTTATGAAGCAGTTTGTTCAGGCTTTGAATAGAGAAAGTGAATGCTTTCAACATATTATTTCTGCTTTTCCTGCTTTGTCTTTTGAGAAGATAAAAACAGGTGTATTTGACGGACCTCAAATTCGAACCCTCATACGTGACAAAGAATTGGCCAGGAAGATGAATAAGGAGCAGAAAGCAGCATGGCAGTTACAAAGAACTTCCTTGGCAACAAAAAAGCAGAAAACTATGAACTTCTGGTTCAAAGGATGCTGTTGGCTTTCTGTGACATTGGATGTAACATGAGCACTAAGATTCACTTCCTGAACAGTCACCTTGATAAGTTTCCTGAAAATCTTGGAGCTGTTAGTGATGACCTGACTACTACTGAAGCATCAAATGAGATTGTCCTCAACAAGTACACAAATGCAAGAGCTACAAAGGCAAATTTTTACCTGAATAGAATTTAAATAAGTTTTGCGCAAATTTTATGATTAAATAAGTTTTTTTAATATGTTCTATTTCAAAATTGTAGACAAATTCTGATCCTGTCATATCTTTTAGTGTATTAGTGTATTTACTGCATTATATAAATTATTATATTTTCACAAAGATGATACCCAAGAAGACATTCTACTTCATTATGTTAAACTAAATGTTGAAAATTTTACAATAAAAACCTAAAATTTTGAATTGCAAAAGAACTGTAGCTCACAGAGAAAAACCAATGTCAGATTTGAGATCAGCACACTCGAATTAGGTAAGAACAAGTATTTTTGTGGATGCAACAAAAATTTTGTTCCCCAGTGTTATTTGTCTTTATATGTGTGGTTCTATATCTGTGCTCTCTATTCTGTTCCATTGGTCTGTATGTCTGTTTTTCTGTCAATATTATGCTGTTCTGATTAATGTGGCTCTGTAGTATAATTTGAAGTCAGGTAGTGGATACCTTTGCTTTCATTCTTTTCCCTCAAAATTGCTTTGGCAATTTGGGGTTTTATATGGTTCCATACAGACCTGGTAATTTTTGTTCTATTTCTTTAAAAAATGACATTGGGATTTTAATGATGATTGCATTAAATTTATATATTGCTTTGGTTAATATAGTCATTTTAACTCTGTTGATTCTTCCAGTTCATGAACATGGAATATTTTTTCATTTCATTGTGTTTTTCAATTTCTTTCTATAATGTTTTGTAGTTTTCAATATACAAATTTAACTTTGTTAAGTTTATTTCTAGGTATTTTATTTTTGTTGTTGTTTTTGCAATAGTAAAAGAAATTATTATTATTTTTTAGTTCACTTTTTGAAGTTTCATCGTTGGCATATAGAAAAGCAATAGACTTTTGTATACTGATTTTGTATTCTGTGACTTTATCATTATTTATTGTTTTTACAGGGACAGAGAGAGAGTCAGAGAGAGGGATAGACAGGGACAGACAGATAGGAACAGAGAGATATGAGAAGCATCAATCATTAGTTTTTCATTGCGGCTCCTTAGTTGTTCATTGACTGCTTTCTCATATGTGCCTTGACCACGGGTCTTCAGCAGACCGAGTAACTCCTTGCTCAAGCCAGTGACCTTGGGTCCAAGCTGGTGAGCTTTTTGCTCAAGCCAGATGAGCCCTCACTCAAGCTGGCGACCTCAGGTCTCGAACCTGGGTCCTCCGCATCCCAGTCCGATGCTCTATCCAGTGTGCCACCACTTGGTCGGGCGTATTCTGTGACTTTATTGTACTGGTTCATTTCTAATTGTTTTTCAGTGGAGTCTTTGGGGTTTTCTATATACCAGATAAAGATAATGTCATATGCAAAAAGTGATACCTTTACTTCTTCTTTTCCAATATGGATGTCTTTTATTTTATTTTATTTTCTTGCCTGATTGCTCTGGCTAAAACTTCCAGAACTATGTTGAATATGAGTGGAGAGAGTGGGTATCCTTGTTTTGTTCCTGATTTTAGAGGAAAAGCCTTCATTTTTTACCATTTAGTATGATATTAGCTGATGGTTTGTCATATGTGGCCTTTATTATGTTGAAGGAATTTCCTTCTATTTCAACTTTGAGTGTTTTAAATATAAAAGGATGTATCTTATCAGATGCCTTTTCTGCATTTATTGATAAAATTATATGGTTTTTGTTATTTGTTTTGTTGATGTGGTGTATTAACTTGATCAATTTCTGTATGTTGAACCTTTCTTAAGTGCTCCTGGAATGACTCCCACTTGATTGTGATGCATTATTTTTTAAAATGTGTTGTTGTATTCAATTTGCTAGTATTTTCTTGAGGCTTTTTGCATATGTATTTATTAGAGATATTTGTCCGTGGTTTTCTTTTTCTGTGTTGTTCCTGCCAGGTTTTGGAATCAGGGTTATGTTGACCTCATAAAATGTGTTAGGGAGTATTGCTTCTTCTTCTATTTTTTAGAAGACTTTGAGGAGGATAGATACCAAATCTTTGAATGTTTGGTAGAATTCACTAGAGTAGCCATCTGGTCCTGGACTTCTATTTTGGGGGAGATTTTTGATTATTAGTTATTTTTCTTCCCTGCTTATATGTCTATTTAGGTTTTCCACTTCTTGATTTAGACTAGAAAGATTATATAGTTCTAGGCATTTATCCATTTCCTCTAGATTGTTGAATTTGCTGGCATACAATCTTTCACAGTATTCTACTATAATCCTTTGTATATCCATGATGTCTGTGGTAATTTCTTTAATTTTGGATTTTGTTTATATAAATCCTTTCTCTAGTTTCCTTGTGAGTCTAGCCAGTGGTTTTTTAATTTTTATTTATCTTTTAAAAGAACCAGCTCTTTGTTGTATTAATTTTTTCTATACTTTTCTGTTCTCTATTCCACTTAGTTCTGCTCTTATTTTTACGATTTCCTTTCTTCTGCTGACTTTGGGTTGTCTTTGTTTTTCATTTTCTAGTTCCTTAAGATTTGATGTTAGGTTGTTTACTCAAGATCTCTATTGTTTATTGATATAAGCCCGTAATGATAAAAACTTTCTTCTTATTCCTGCTTTTGCTACATCCCAGAAATTTTGATAAACTGTATAGTCATCTTCATTTGTCTGTATATATCTTTTGATCTCTGCTTTTCTTTGTTGACCCAGTCATTTTTTAGAAGTAGGTTAATTTCCACTTTTCTGTGGGTTTCTTTACTTCCTTTTCTGCAGTTGAATTCTAATTTTAAAGCCTTATCGTCAGAAAATATGGTTGGTATAATTTCAATCTTCCTGAATTTGTTGATGTTAATGTTGTGGCCCAGCATATGGTCTATCCTTGAGAATGTTCCATGCACACTGAAGAAGAATGTATAATACGATATTTTGAGATGAAATTACCTCTAACTGTTTATTATGTCCATTTGTTCCAATGTGTTGTTTAAGGCTGATATTTCGTCATTGCTTTTCTGTTTGGATGATCTATCTAAAGGTGTCAATGGTGTGTTGAAATCTGCAATTATGATTGTGTTTTTGTCTGCTTCTATTTTTAGATCAATTAATAGATGTCTTATATATTTTGATGCTCCCTGGTTCAATGCATATATATTAAGAAGTGTTATGTCTTCTTGATACAAGAAACCCTTTATCATTATAAAATGTCCATCTTTGTCTCTAGATACCTTTGTTGTCTTGAAGTCAGCATTGTCAGATATGAGAATGGCTACTCCTGCTTTCCTTTAGATATTATTTACTTGGAGAATCATTTTCCAACCTTTCACCTTGAGTCTACTTTTGTCCTTGCAGCTTTGATGTGTCATCTCTTGAAGGCAGCATATGGTTGGGTTTTGCTTTTTGATTTAAGATGCTACTCTGTACCTCTTTATTGGTGAGTTCAGTCCATTTACACTTAGGGTAATTATTGACACTTGAGAATTTCCTATAGCCATTTTATGTTTTGTTTTCTAGTAGCTCTGTGTCTTGTTTGGTTCTTCTCTTTTGTGTTTCTGTTCGTTCTTTTTGTTTTGTGGTATTCCATACTTCTTTCCCTTGTTTTTTAAGTTTTTTAAGCTGTGTGTTTCAGTAGTGCCTTTTTTGTGGGTGATTACTCTTAGGTTATTAAGAGAAAAAGTGTCATATGTATAAGAGTCCTTTGTCTTATGAGTGCTCCTGAACTCCACCCCCACTTGCCACTTCAGATTTTAATCCTTTTCTTTTTTATGTTATTGCTGTCACAGATTATCTGTGTTTTTATTGTGAGCTTGTTGGAGTTTCTACATATAGTTTTAATTTGTTTTTTTCTTTGTGTCTGGTCAAATAACCACTTTGAGTATTTCCTGCAGTGGGGATTTTCTGGTGATAAATTATCTCAGCTTCTGTATGTCTGCAAAAGTTTTATTTCTCCTTCATATTTGAAGGGTAACTTTGATGAATATAGTATTCTTGGGTGGTAATTTCTCTTTTATACTATGAATGCTTGAGTCCACTCTCTTCTGGCTTGTAGAATTCTTGCTGAGAAGTCTGATGATAACCTATTAGGTTTTCCTTTATATGTTATGTTCTTTTTTTCCTAGCTGCCTTAAGGTTTCCTTTTTGTAATTGATTTTTGATAATTTTATTGTAATGTGCCTTGGAATAAATATGTTTGGGTTGAGGTGACTTGGCATTCTGTTTGCTCCTTGGTTTGAGGCTCTAACTTTTTTCACAGGCTCGGGAAATTTTCATCAATTACTTGTTTAAATAGGCTCTCCAGTCCCTCTACCTCTCTTGTTTTTCTGATATACCCATTATTCTTATATTGCTCTTTCTAATAGAGTCAGACAATTCTTGTAGAGCTCTCTCATTTATTAAATTCGTGAGTCTCTCCTCTCTGTTTTTTTATATCAGATTCTTTCCTCTATTTGGCTTGTCTTATTAGCTAAACCTGGTACCTCAGTCTTTAATTCATGTATTGAGTTCTTCATCTGTGTTTTTAAAGTTTCAGTCTCCTTTCTGAGTTCACTATGTTGCCTATTGGTGTTTTCTCGCATCTCATTGAGTATTTTCACAACTTCAATTTTGAATTTCTTATCATTAAAATCCAAGGTTTCCATGTAATTGAGACTTTTTTCTGGAAAATTTTCATTTTCTTTCATGAAGTCTCTGTCTTGTGTAACCGTGATATTTGATTTCTTCTTCCTTGATGGCATTTGAGAGTGGTATGGTTAAGAACCTTAACTAAAAATAACTAAAAAATGAAAAATTAAAATAAAAAATACAATAAAAATTTAAAATATTATGACAAGTAAAAAGAAAAAGTCACAGAAAACAAGAATTGAAAACAAAAAATAAAAACAAACAAAACACAAAAAATAAGAATAGAAAATATAAAAAATTAAAGAAAATGCAATTGAAAAGAAAAAAAGAGTAAGGAGAAATAAGAGGAAAAAGCAGAAAAATAAACTTTGATTTTGAAAGGTTTCTTCCCATAGGTATTGCTTTATTACAAATTTTAGCTCTGTGAAGTTCCTGGGTTGTCCTCTGCTGAAATGTTGCTGTTGCAATGATGTAGGCAGGGCTGCTAATGCATTGGTGGGTGAGGTATGATGTGAGGACTTTATGGCTTTGGCTTTATGACTTTATGGCTCTAGCAGTGGCATCTCAGACCTTGGGATGCTCCTCCCCAGGTCTCAATAGACCCAGGGGCCAAACATAGAGCACCTCTGTTCTTCAGGGGAGAGAGTAGCTCTGTAGACTAGCTGTGGGGTCTGTCTCTGCCAAGTATAAGGGGAGATCAGGAATATCTCTCATGCCGCCAGTACTCTGACATCCAAATTGAAATGGATCCCACATTGCTTCTTGATCCAGGAACACCAGTGTACTCTTATTATCTTAGGAGAATATGGGGTGTAACAGAAAGCTGAAACAAATGATAGCTTGTCACCTCCTGTTTGTTTGGCACTTTTTCTGTTTACATTATATGTTTGTTTACTGCTGTAAAAATGAGAGGGAATCAAAATGTACTATTTCATCAAAGGTATAATGAGTTTTATGAAATGAAAATAAATATTACAAGCATAGTTCCAACAAATTTTTTTCACCTATGGATGGAATGAACATTACTACTAGAGCTTAGAATATGTTGTTGCTTAGATGATCATTAAAAAAAAGTAAGAAATGTAAATTTGTGATTTCCATATTGAGCAGCTGCCCAGGTACCCACATTAGAGAGAACCCTGATTGCAAGTGCCATTTTAACAACCAGTTTGCCAAACTCAACAAAAAGTTAGGTATCAGTTCTGCCAAACTGGTGCAAGCTGGTGGAATCCCACCACTGGTTTCACCTCTCTCTCTGCATTTTTCTTCCCAAAGCCCTGAAGATTCTGCAAACAACCTCCTCCCTGCCCATCCTGGAGGGCGAGGTTGTGCAGCTGTTCTGTGTTGCTGACAGCAACCCCCCTGCAGAGCTGAGCTGGTTCCGGGGGTCCCCAGACCTGAACGCCACCCCCATTTCCAACACCGCAACCCTGGAGCTGCCCCGCATGGGGACTGCGGAAGAAGGGGAGTTCTCCTGCCGGGCTCGGCACCCGCTGGGCTCCCAGACTCTCTCTCTCTCTCTCAGCCTCTCTCTAGTCTGTGAGTGTATGACCCCTGGGGTTAGATCACCTGGGTCCTGGGAGGGTAGAGGCACTGCTGACCCTTCTCTTCCCTCCCCACAGACCCCCCGCAGCTGCTGGGCCCCTCCTGCTCCTGGGAGGACGAGAGTCTGCACTGCAGCTGCTCCTCCCGAGCCCAGCCGGCCCCCTCCCTGCGCTGGCGGCTGGGGGCGGGGCTGCTGGAGGGGAACCACAGCAATGACTCCTGCATGGTCACCTCCCGCTCAGTCGGGCCCTGGACCAACAGCTCCCTGAGCCTCAGCCGGGAGCTCAGCTCTGGCCTCAGACTCAGCTGCGAGGCCAGCAATGTCCATGGGGCCCAGAGGGCCACTGTCCTGCTGCTGCCAGGTCAGGGGGTCTATTAGGGGCAGAGGCTTAGAGAGAGAGGAGTGGGTCACAGAGAAGATGGAGCTGGGGGAGGGGCTGGCCTGGATGGGGGTGATTGCTATGACCAGGCCTTTCATCTCCTGTCTGAACAGACTCTACAGTGGGTTCTACAAGGAGGTGGGGAGACATGAGACTGAATCATGCAGTAGGTGGTCTCACCTCCTATCTTCTTCTCTGAAGGGAAGTCAGTGACCCCGGCAGCAGGAGTGGTTCCTGCAGCTCTTGGAGGTGCTGGTGTCATGGCCCTGCTGTCCCTGTGTTTGTGTCTCCTCTTCTTTTGCATGTAAGCCTGTGTCCCGGGGGGTACAGGGAGCTGTGTTGTAGGAAGTGTGAAAAGAGGTCACTGATTCTTACAAAAATGGAGTTCAGTGCATGCAGAAGGGACTGCTTTGGGAGGGGAATGATGTAACAGCTTTATTTAGACAAAATCTCCATATATTTTAAGTGTAATATGCAATGGTTTTTAGTTCAGTCACATAGTTGTGCATTCATCCTCACAATTTAAAATTTTTACTTTAGCCCTAAATGAAAGAAAAAAAATGGAAAGAAGGAAGAAAAGAAGGAAGGAAGGAAGGAAGGAAGGAAGGAAGGAAGGAAGGAAGGAAGGAAAGAAAGAAGGAAGGAAGGAAAGAAGGAAGGAAAGAAAACAGGCAGACTACATCTCTTAACTGTCATTCCAACTCCATCCCCCACCCCAGCCTCAGTCACCACTGACTGATTTCCTGTCTCAGGACCTGCCCATTCTGCACAGTTCATGTGAATGGACCCATAGAGTACATGGTCTTTTGTGACTGACTTCTTTCACAGAGCATGGTATTGTCAAGGCTCATGTGCCAGTACTTATTTGTTTTTGTTTCCAGATAATATTCCTTGGTATGAACAGGGGATATTTTATTTGTCTATTCATTCACTGATGAACATTTGGTTTGCTTCTATTTTTTGGTTATCATGAATTTAACTGTTGTGATCATTCATGTACAAGTTTCTGTGTGTAAGGGTCCTTTAATGATGAAAATTCAGGCTTGGCCAAATGCCTGATCATCCAAGGGGACAGAGTACTTACTTACATGTCAGGGGGGTCTGAGTCTGGTCTCAAGGTCTAGATGCCTCAGTTGTCTTGTCAGGGATTGGGGGCTGCCTCCCCACCTGTGCCTGAGCCACTTTGGCTGCTGACTTCTTCCTTTAGAGTGAAAGCCTGCAGAAAGCAAGCAGCTGGGAGTCCAAAGGTCAGGGATGGTGAGGACTCTGTCATGGGCACAGTCACCTGGGTGAGTGTTGGGGTGTCTTCTCATGCAGTGTGGAGGGTCGGTATGTCCATTCAGTGAGTCCAGACTGAGCTCCTCAGCATCTCCCCGAACCTGCCCTTCTGTGGTCAGATGGACAGACAGCTAGGAGCTGACTTCCCCTCCATCTCCCAGAGCCCATGGTCAGCCTCCTGCCCGCCCTGATGACCACTGAGCCCACCTCACCTCTTTGCTGGGTACAGCCAGTCAGAACTATGACCCCAAAACTATTACATTGTCTCCATTCTGGGCATGTTACTTTACCTCTCCTCAGCTCAGATTCCCTCTCTGTAAATGGCGATAAGAGTATCATACTGGGTTTTTGTGAATATGAATGTGATTAGTAAGCCCCTGATGTGGTCTAATCAAGTGTAACATTACAAATTTAAATGAGTTCATAAGAAATGTGTGTGGACTATGAGGATAAATGCAAGTGTTCCATCAGCCCAACTTCCCCTTGGGACCATGTCTGCCTTATTCTTCTCTGACACCTTCTCTCCTCTACACTCAGAGTTCCAAGCAAAATCCTGGCCCAGGCAGGCCCCCAGACCAAGTGTCACTTGCTGGGAGCTTTTCTCCATCAGAGAAGGAGCAGGAACTCCACTACGCTAACCTTAGCTTTCACGGGATGAAGCCTCGTGATATTCAGGACCAAGAGGCTACCAGCTCCCCTGAGTACTCAGAGATAAAGCAGACAAGCAAGTGAAGACTAACTCAGAGCTCAGTCCTGGCCGCAGGCATCATGGCCTCTCCGGGGGAAGAAGTCAGGAGTAAGTGATGCAGCAGGAGGAAACCTTGTGACAATACCAACATTAACTCCTGTGTGAGCATCCCCAGGCGGGGCAGAGAAGACAGCTTACAGGATGACAGGGACTTGGGCTCACATGCAGGCTTCAGTTCTTCCTAAGGCATTGTCATCAAACAATTAAGTTCATTTCTCTGTTTCTCAGTTTCCAATTCTGTACAGCAGAGATCATACATCCATCTCAAAGGTGTTTGTGAGCATTAAATAAATTAACACAGAGAAATAAATCAACAGAGGACATGACATGTCCTCAGGGCTTGCTGGTCTCTCTTTTTTTGAACAGAAAGTTTGTGCTGGCAGGTTCTCTTGAAGCCAGCTGTGACCAGGCACAGAGAACAGGATGTCAGCGTGGTGTCATTTTTCATCCCAGAACTGCTAAAATCCTCCCCAGGGAACCACAAGCCCCTTGGCCTGGTGTTAAGTTCATGATAGGGTATCTTATCATCTTTCTGGGGTCATCTCACCCCACTTCACCTGTTCATTCTTTTAGCACCTCCTGACTGCCAGTTTCTTCCCTGTCCCATTATGGGCCCCACAGAGATCTTTCTGACAGCCTGTTTACTGTATGCAAATGTTGAATAGGTATTTCATCTTCAAAAAGAATTTATTCAGGAGAAAAGGAAGGGTTGAGATGCAGTCTGTTTAGCCATGGCCAGAAACACGCCCAGATGAGGCTAGGAAGAAGCAGGAAGGAAGCCCTTTTTACAGAGGGGACGAGGAAGTTCAGGAGGAGGGGCCATTAAGACCATAGAGCTCCACTGTAACCATAGAGTTTTCCTGTAGGGTTCTCAGCACTACATATGGTGTGAGAGCTCCCTATATAGGCCTTCCTGATTCTTGTGTTGGTTAAAGTCTACATGGTAAATTTGAACAAGCCAGAGAACAAGCATTGATCTACTACTCACCTGTCCTCTCTTCCTGGCCTTTGTTTCTTAAAATTTCCATTCTGGCTCCTAAAATGTCTTTGTAACTTGAGAGTCCTTTCCTGGAGGCCATGCCACAGTGCTTTTGTCCTACGTGCACCATCCTGTCCTTCTCACCTGAGTTCATGGACAGACTTGGGTTGAGAGGGTGGACTGAAAAAAGAGCTCATACTCTTAGGCTCAGTAAGAAATTAGCAGCAGTAATAAAATGGAAGAATTATAATGATATACTATAATGAAGGTTATGTGAATGTGGTCCCTCCCTCTCTCAGACTAGCTTCTTGTCCTGTGCTCACCCTTCTTCCTGTACGGATGTGAGATGACACAGTGCCTACATGATGAGGTGAATGATGCAGGCGTTGTCACCTAGCATCAGGCTACTGTGATAGTGACTTGAGCACAGGCACCCCGGTCCTGCAACAGTTGATCTGATAACTTAGAGGACGACTCAGTGACTAACAAGTGGGCAGTAACAAGTACGTAGCATGGAGATGCTGGACAAATGGATGGTCCAGGAAGGACAGCCCAGGACAGGAGATTCATTATATTATTCAGAACATTGTAAAATTTGAAACATAAATTGTTTATCTCTAGAATTTTCCATTTAGTATTTTTGTACCATGGTTGACCACCAATAACTAAAACCCTGGAAAGCACAACTTGTGGGTAAGGGGGGACGACTGTAATAAGCTGTTTTTTGGGTTTTGTTTTTTTTTTTGTATTTTTCTGAAGTGAGAAGTGGGAGGGGCAGAGAGGCAGACAGATAGACTTCCATATGTGCCCAACTGCGATCCACCCTGCATGCCCACCAGGGGGCAATGCTCAACCCATCTGGGGCTTTGATCCGTTGCAACTGGTGCCATTCTAGCAGCTGAGGTGGAGGCCATGGAGCCACCCTCAGTGCCCAGGGCCAACTTTGCTCCAATGCAGTCCCAGCTGGGGGAGGGGAAGAGAGATAGAGAGAGAAAGGTGAAGAAGCAAATGGGTGCTTCTCCTGTGTGCCCTGACTGGGAATTGAACCCGGGACATCCACACACCAGGTTGAGGCTCTACCGCTAAGCCAACTGGCTAGGGCTTAAACTGTCTTTTCTTTTCAAATTTCTTTGATGGTTGTTGCTGAAGCATGTGACATAATCACAGTAAGAGCCACAGGGCTGGTCCAGCCACATTGGCTTTGGTTGGGGACATGTCTGTGGAGGAGGCCACAGGTAGTATGGGCCCAGGTGAGTGCCCCATGACATAACAGCCCCCAAATGCAGATAATTTCTTTTCTAGACTTTAGAAAGTGTTCCTGAGGGACAAAATAGACATTCCCAGTGTGAACCTGGAGCACATCAGTTCCCCATTTTCAGTGCAGTAAGAAGTTGAATAGTGATTCTTGTTTTTGTAATAACAGGTTAAATCATTCTTCTCAAGACTTTTGCTAAAAATAAGAAAATCCTTTGGAAAAACGTAAATAGAAAAAATAAAATCTTCATTTTAAAAGGAGAGAATAACTGAAAAGAAAAGAAAACAGAAACCTATTCAGCTAAATTTTAGGAGAAAGCTTGAATCCAGAAAATTAGGCAGAATATCTAAGCTAAAAAGTCAAATTTTCCAATGGAATTTGCCCATCATATGAGCTTTGGTTGTGGCCTTTAGGCCTGGAAATGAAAGTCAGGACTGGCCCCATCCAAGGTGGGGAGTTTCATAGGAGACCATTTCCACTTTGATTTTGAATGAGGGTGAGGATGAGTCAAAATGAGAGACAGGGGGAAAATCTAAACAACAAATAGAGAAAAAAAAAAGATTTCTTTAAAAACAGGAGAAATGTTGTTAATTTATCAGTAGCAACGATGGAAAGCAGAAGAAAGCAAATAGTATTTTTGAATATCACTTTTTAATTTATACCCAGTAGTGATCATTAAAAAGTGAGGAAGTGTCCTGGCTGAATGGCTTGGTTGGTTGGAGTACCATCCTGAAGCACAGAGGTTGCTGGTTTGATTCCTGGTCAGGGCACATACAGGAGCAGCTCAATGTTCCTGTCTCTCTCTCTCTCTATCTCTATCTCTCTCTCTCTCGTCAATAAAATAAATACTTTTTAAAAACGAGGAAGCAATACAGATCTTTTAAAACAAATAAATGAGGTTGTCTGTAGAATAAAAATATGGTTTTTAAATTTCTGACATAACAGCTAAGCACAAAGTGGTTGTGGTAGGATAAGTGGATATTTATTTCCTAATACTTACACATCATCTAGGAGGAGAGACAGGTTTTCATTTACTAAAACTTCAAGAAGCTAATTCTGCATGCAGTAATTTTTGTGCTAGTGACTCTACAAATAGAATCATAATGTGTAATTTATGAACTAGAAGTAGGTAAAACTGTACTGTGAAAAACTTAGTAAATTAAAAGAAGACAAGAATAAAGAGATAAAGTCTTGCAGAATTGTTGGCACATGTATGACATAAATATAACATGGATACTTAAATTAAATGCAATTGGATAAACACTTCAGTTAGGTAAAGAGAATTAGCTTGGATAAGCATTCCAGTCTATGCTCTTTATAATATAAGTGTCTAAAGTATAAGGATAGAAAATGTCAACAGTCAAAGGAGACAAAATTATACACAAGGCCAAGTAATAAAAAGAAAGCTGGAGTAGTCCTATTAGGGTCATATAATATACACATTACCACATTATTCCATTTATATGAAGTTCTAAAACAACTCTCTTGTTTAAGAATAGATATGCAGGTGTATGCTTATAAGGCAAAGGCAGGAAAATAGACGACCCCACATGGTAATATGGTGCTAACCCACAAGAGGCTTCAACAGATGGAGAACAAAGAAATTCTGAGGTTCCTGGGAAGACTTCATGTGCTGCTTCTTTTTTTTTTAATTTTTTTAAATTTTATTCATTTTAGAAAGGAGACACAGAGTGAGAGAGAGAGAGAGAGAGAGAGAGAGAAAGGGGGGAGGAGCTGGAAGCATCAACTCCCATATGTACCTTGACCAGACCAGTACAGGGTTTTGAACTGGCGACCTCAGTGTTCCCAGGTCAACGCTTTATCCACTGCGCTACCACAGGTCAGGCTCATGTGCTGCTTCTTGACTTGAGAAATGATCACCTAATGTCAACTATAAATATATACTTATATAATATAAACTCTATTTCAGTGGTCCTTAAACCTGGGTTCTGTCGAACCCTAGGGGTTCGATGAGTCGGTCTCAGGGGTTCGGAGAAGCCTCTGCCGCGGAGGCCAGAATAAAGTAATACCGTAATTTGTTGTGAGTTCATGCACTTTGTTGGTTTTGTTCTCTGAGCAAAGTGATGTTCATGCACGGCTCATTTTGTGCACCAGTAAAAAAACATATACCTATGTCTTGAATTTGGAAAAAAAATCATATTTTATTTATCACTAAAGAAGGGTTCGGTGAATGCGCATATGAAACTGGTGGGTTTGGTATCTCAAAAAAAGGTTAAGAACCACTGCTCTATTTATAAGATATTATACAAAATTTTCATAATATTTATATATAATATTGTTGTATAAAGTACCATATAATAAATTACAATATATTATTACGTATAAATAATTATATACTAATAATATTTATAATACATATTTATATATTATAAGCCATAAGAAATACATAAGGTTTACACAATATCAACTATAAATATATGTGAAAATATTTCAAGCTAGGAAATATCTCATGTTGCAATGGTCATATCTTGCTGAAAAATTTTGAAGGGAGAATAACATTATTAAATGGAATGGTTACAGAAAGTTAATAGGAAACACCCTTCTTGCCAAAAATCTTGATGGATGTGACAACACCAAAATGGACAACATGTGGCGAAGGAAAATTCAGATGCAGCTAATAGATGACTGGAATGCCATGTCAGCAATGTGCAACACCAAGGAAAGGTCATTGGATTACGGGTAAATAGAAGAGAATACCAGTTGGAAGGACCTCTTTGAGTAAAGGCCAGGAAATCTGGCATAGCCTGTCTGGTCTTGAAATTGTAAGGGGAGGTGTGGCTAGTTGCTGGGTAAATGTTGGAGAGCCATTCATCCTGGTAGAAATGGGACAGTCCAGATCCCCAAAGGACCTTCCCATCCTCACAACAGCCCCAAGGTCCCCTTGACAATGGTGTCCGTCCCATTATACAGATAAGGACACTGAGGCTCCACAAAATGTCCTCTCAAATTTGCTTTGTTCACTGCTGCATGTCTAGCACCTAGCACAGAGCATAGCCACGGCAAGTGCTCAGATTTATTTATGAGTGTTTCAAGTAGCTTAGCCTCCCCACAAATTCAGAATATTTTTGTAAGGTGGACTCCTATACTGCCAGTACCAGGGAGAAAGCATGCATACAGCTAGCACAGTGTCCAGCCTATGGGCAGTAAACACATTTGATCAGTATTTCTTCTGTTCATTATCAGCGTCTGCACATTGTTCTTCTTTATGCTCGGCTTTCTGCCCAGCCCTCTGCTTCTGCTTAGCTGGATTAACCATCCCCCCAAACTGCTCTCTCTGTAGTCACATAGAGACCATAATTCTTAATGGTTACCTGACTAGCTTGGTAGATCCCCTAAGATATGTAGCAATTCATTGGGGAAAGTTCCTCTTTCAGGGACAGTTCAGTGGCAAATGTTTAGTGCAGTGGTAGTCAACCTGGTCCCTACTGCCCACTAGTGGGAGTTCCAGCTTTCCTGGTGGGCGGTAGCGGAGCAATCAAAGTATAAATAAAATTAAGATAGATTTAACTATAGTACGTTGTTTTATAAAGATTTATTCTGCCAAAATTAGCGAAAATCTGACATAAAGTACTTGGTAAGTAATTATTATTATATGCTTTAACTTGCTGTAACTCTGCTTTATAAATTTTATAAAGTAGTTACTTCCCTACTTTATAAATCACCATTACTGTGGAACTGGTGGGCAGTTAGAAAATTTTACTACTAACAGAGATACAAAAGTGGGCAGTAGGTATAAAATGGTTCACTACCCCTGGCTTAGTGGAATACACCCCTTCAGTGACAGTGAGCACGTTGCTGGCACCACGAGTTCAACAGAATAAGGCCATCAGAGGGGTGAGAGGAAAAGCACAGAGATTAGCCCAGCCCACTCTCACGCCTTCTTCTGACTCCTTCCCAAGAGGGAACCAGCCTTCCCTAAGCCCCTCTGACATAGGTGCCCTGCTGGCCCAAGGCTCAGGTCCTTCTGCCTGTAAATTGGGGTATTGGGCCGAATTGAGCCCAGGTGTGCTCCAGAACCACGGACAGAGCCGACTCTTCGGCGAGGAGCTCCCAGGTCTGGCAGGGTGGATGGCGCGCCCCCTGGAGGCAAAGCCTTGACCTGTCTCATGCGGAGGTAAGGCTTGGATTGAGGCTGGTGACATTCTGTCCCACAGAACATAGGTGCAGCCAAACTGCTTCTCAGCCTCCGCCTGAACAAACGCTCGTCCTAAGGAAGAGGAGACTTAGCTTCAGAGACACAATGCATTTCTCAGAGGCCGTTGGGTTCCTTATGCCTCAGGGCTGACTACCCTCACCCCCTCCAAAACCCTTCTATGTCACACTGCTGCCCTTCCCCACCCCACCCCACCCCCACACACAGCAGCAGGTTGATCTTTTGCTCTTGCTTTTAACCTTTTCCTTGTACTGTCATGGAGCTCTGGATAATAGAAGGCATGATCTGTCATCCTTTTCTGTGCCTGACAGTATGCCAAGGTCGATTCAGCTCAAACAAAGAAATGAAGTATTGGAAGTCTAGTTGAGATGCTGTATTTGGAACTGATAAATCATACAAATTTATTTTAAGTTTCTATGCATTCAACCTGAAGGGAAAGTATTCAAATTGGGAAAAAGATTCTGTGGCCTCAGTGGACCACAGCATAGAGTTGTCATGAATGACAGAGCAAGCCAGGCAAGGTCAAGGAAATATGGGGGTGAGGGAAAGAGAGGGAGATTCAGTAGATACAACAAAGAGGGTAGCACTTGTGGGGCTGGAAGAACTGGTCAGAAGTTAGCAATCATGTTAAAGGTGTGAGTGCAGGGCTCATGGGAACCCCGAGAATGGGCTGAGAGCCACCCACAAGTCCAGTGGCTTTCTAAACTCAAGCTGAAACCAGAAACCCACGAACAGCACACTCCCATCTGGGCTGGAGTCAGGGCCACCGCTCTCCATTCTGGCCTCTGATTGACCGTGAGGGGCCCCTCATGATGAGTGTGAGTTCAGCCATCCCTTGTTGAGGCTTCCTGTGTGACCAGGCCTGGGCTGTGGGCCAGAACAGAGACAGGATTCAGTATCAGTTAGGTTTTGGCCCCTGACCCTGCTGCTCCCAGAGGGATGTTCCGAGTATTCTGCGAGAACAGAGAGACCAGGCTCCATGCGTCCTTTGAGGGAGGTGGGGATGAGCACTTGAGACAGGTGACATGAGTGGGGAGTGGCATGGAAAGGGCTCACCCTGACAAGTTATCACCAGTCTGGGGGCAGAAGAGCTCAGCTATCACTTCCCTGTTTGTCAAGGGGCTCCTGAGAGATGGGAGGTTTTGGGGGGAGCCCAATTCAGAAAGAGCCCTGGGTGTTGACCCTGCTCCCCCAAGAGAAGGACAGGTCCAGGGATTTCAGGGGTCCAGGACTTGCCCCCTCCAAGCCTGTTGGGGTCAGCGGATACCCCGAGGAGCTGTAAAAGGAACAGCTTGCCTAAGTGAAACTTGGCTGTTTACTTGCCTGCAGTTCAAGCCTCATTGCGCTCTGAGGCATTAAGCCCTGAGGTGACTCACAGAAGCATACCTACAGGTAGTTTTCACTGCCTGTGTGTGCAGGAGATTCTTATCTATGAAGGGGCTTTGTCTTTCAGTTTTCATGAAATCACAGCCGCATTCCTCAGTTTACTACTCTCACGTATACTCCCCTATATAACCTGTAACCTGTCTGTAATAAAGTGAGACTTGATCAGAGTCCTGTCTTGTCTCCATTCTTTGTGCCTCTTGCCTTGTAGAATCATCACTCCCCACTTAGAGTCTCCGTTGCTCGACCTGTGGGACGGGTCACAAGCCCAAGCTGTTGCCGCCGCCCCTGCTGTGACAGTATAGGGGTAAGAGGGAGGCAAAAATAGTCCTTGGTCTCCACTGGTTTACAACCTAGAGAAGCACACAGGCAGAAGCTGCAGGTGTGAGGACTGGGGACACGGTGTAGAACTGTGTGTTCTCATGCTCCGGCCTCCTCTCATCCTGAAATTAGTGGATTTAGTATAGAATGCTCTATATTTTCTGATTTAAGGAAGAGGCCAACATACTATATGAAGCTCCTGTGCCCACATAGACCAGGTCAGAGCTGCAGGAGATGGCCAGTCACCTTAGGAAACTGCACCGCTGACTGTCCCCTGAGGAACAGAGGTGCCTGGATGGGGAGAGCAGGATGCTGTTCCATCAGGAGGAGAAGACTGTTCGGGAGATACTGTTTCATATAGAAACATGGGCTCTGAATGGGACATGTAGGGTAGGAGACTTAGCCAGAGGGTTGAGTTAGCATAAAGGACCCTTGTGGCGTCATATTTTTCTGAGCTCTGCTCTCTCCCTCTTTGTGGGAGACGGGCTGTGGGTTGGTGGGGTTGTTGTAGCCTAAGGCTTGGTTTGGGACTGAGCCTTTCTCACTTGCTTAATACTAAAATCTTTTCAATACTAAGCTTTTCTCCACACCAGGGGTCCCCAAACTTTTTATACAGGTGGCCAGTTCACTGTCCCTCAGACCGTTGGAGGGCTGGACTATAAAAAAACTATGAACAAATCCCTATGCACACTACACATATCTTAAAGTAAAAGAACAATAGGGGAACAAATACAATATTTAAAATAAAGAACAAGTACATTTAAATCAACAAACTGACCAGTATTTCAATGGGAACTATGGGTGCGGATGCATCCGGTGCTCCTCTCACTGACCACCAATGAAAGAGGTGCCCCTTCCGGAAGTGCGGTGGGGGCCGGACAAATGGCCTCAGGGGGCCGCATACAGCCTGCGGGCTGTAGTTTGGGGACCCCCTGGTCTATAGCTCAAAATCTGGGAAATCCCTGCTCCAACAATCTATAGACCAAACTCAAAATATAGGGGAAACAATAAATGGCCTTACCTGTTTTCCTACTATAAAAAACAACAAAACAATAAAGGAAAACTAATGCAAAAACATAAACCTATGCCTTTTAAAACTCTGAAAAAACTTAAACTTACTTATACTCTATATGGGCCTATTGCCCCTTTTACACTTGGTTTATTAAATACTATTAATACAAAGATTTTTCCCCAAAATGACTAAAAGGCAATTACTCACCACGCTGGTTTGTGACACCTCTTCTTCCTATTACTGACTCAGGTATCTGATATACACATCCCAGGGACCCTGGGGGGGGTTCTGGAAGAGGACATGGGGGTGGAGAGGTACCCAGGGCAGGGAACCACAGGGACTGCACCCAGAACCGGTGCCATCATAGAGCACACGATCCTGTGCTGTCTCATGAGTTGGGGACAGGCTAGCTGGTCTGGGGAGAAACAAGACCTCTGGGGAAGCCCTTCAGTGGGTGGCCTCCTAGGGCTTTAGGGGAAAGTCACTCAGAGCATGGAGGGATGTTCAGCAAATTCTTTAGTTCAGTGACATGATTCTGGCAGTGGCTTGCCATGTTCTTTCAAACCTTCCTCATGGGAAAGAAGACAACTAGAAAAACTGCATAAGATTTTTTAAGTGTTTGGAGGCAACAAGAGAATTTGCACAGTGAAGCTGGAAGAAGCAGGAAGTCTAAAGCGATGAGACAAGTATTTAGAGTCACTTTTTTTCTCAAATGGACTGCTGATTCTGAGGAGTAACTGCGAAGCTAAGTACATTCACCAGTCTCAAGGGGCCAGAAGAGAGGTCTGGTCAAGGAGGAGCCCTGGTAAGCATTGTAATCTTGTGGTTGGGACACTAAAGATGAGGGTGGACTGGAAATAGTGGAGACCCTCATGGAAATTGAAGCCAGGATTTGAATTCCCTCAATCCCTGGTTGGACCCCAGTAACCCACCTGCTACCGGCAACAGGAAATGTCTGCGGGGAGAGAACACCACCCAGAGTCTAAAGTGTCTGTATAAGTTGTCCCAGCTGCAGCAGATGGTGTGGTTAGGGACCAGCACTGAGAGGACTCTGAGGAGAGGGGATTTATTAGAAAACCCTGACCTTACACGACATGACAGGAGCCAGGAAGTGATGTCCTGGAGGGGCAGGAGGGAAGAGGGCACATCACAAAGCAGCTCACCTGAAGCACAGGTGTGTGTGGACACGAGAGAGCTGGCCACCAGTGTGAAAAGCCAGGATGTTCAGCTTTCAATGTGGGAGTGTGAAGCGGAAGCTCCCCGAAAGTTCTAGGGGAAGCTGTTGCTCTGTGTGGCCACCCTCTGCAGAGGCTGGTGGGGGCTTGATGTTGGTGTTGTCATCAGGGTTGGCAACTGGGAGGATGAGCTCCACGTGGAACAAGGCAGAGTGAACTGTCTCCCATGTTCTGTCTGGTTTGACAGGTGTTTACAACAGGAGGGTAAGTCTGCCACTGGTCACGCCATCCTGCCTGCTTCTTCTTGTGGGACTTTCAGTTGGATTTTGACATTCCCCTTTTAGTGTCTATTCTCTTGAAATGTTGATGCCAAAGTCCCTGCCTGAAACCCCTTCACCTGGAACACTTGTGACTAAGTCAATGCATTACTCTTCTTCATGATTGCCTTGCTTGGGTTTGGAATAACTCATTTCAATATAAATTTTATAACAGAGCTACCAAGTTAAACAAGTCAACTGACAGATGGAGTCACATGCTTTAATTGTGCAGAGTAATTTGAGTAGAATAGCTTTTTACATAATATTGTTTTCATAGCCATTACAATACATATTTTATATTATATTTATTTACATATTTAATGACTTTTCATACAGATTTTTTATTTCCTCCATTGAGGAAGTGCATATCAAATTTTTATGTACATCTCTGAATGTATTTCAGGTATATCATAATTTTTTATGCTGTTGTCAATGGCATCTTTTATAACATGCTTTTATTACTGTGATATAGAAATGCATTTAAATTTATAATTTGATCTTTTCTCTAAGAACCCTGCTAACTTTCTTGTTAAGTCCTCAAATGTATTGGTATATACTTGTGGATTTTCCTATATCTGCAATAATTTATGAAGAAAACCGGTTTTGTTTACTTTTTAATTTTCATAGTTTTTACATATTGTTATGACCTTTCTAGACTAGGACCTGATGCTACCACATTAGGTATGATATTTGCTGAAGACTCCCCCTGTCTCATTAGGAAACTTCCCCTTTATCCCTAGTTGGCTGCAGGTTTTATCTTGAAGGCATTTGAAATCACCTGGTGCCCATTGTTTTATCTCTTGAGATTTATTCAGTCAAATGGCCAATCAGAAATACAAAAGCTTTACTATGTATTTCAGCAATGGGAATTTAATGTAAGGAATTTGTTCTGCTGATGTTGGAACACAAATGGAACAGGAATGGAACACTGCCTGGAAGTCTGGGAGCACTTTGATCTAATCCTAGTACCAGGCTGACTTTACAGATATATAATTGAGAGATAACTGACATATAACATTATGTTAGCATCAAGTGTCCAACATAATAATTCCACATATGTACATATTATGAAGTGCTCATCACAATGTCTTGTTGACATCCGTCACCACAGTTACCCACTTTTTCCTTGTGATGAGACCTTTTAACAATTTTTTCTCAGCAATATACACTTAGCAATTATTAAATATACAACATAGTATATTTAATTAACTAAATTAGTTTATTATTATTAACCAAAATCACCGTGCTATACATTACCGCCTCGTTATTTATTTTATAATTGGAAATGTGCACCTTGGGCCACCTGCACCCATTTTGCCCACCCCACACCTTCCGTCCCTAGCAACCACCAATCTGTTCTACAAGTTCAATTTTTTTTAAGTTTCCCCATATATAAGTGAGATCATATGGTATTTGTCTTTCTCTCTCTCTGACTCATTCCACTTAGTATAATGCCCTCATGGTTCGTTCATGTTGTTGCAAAAGGCAGCCTCTCCTTCCCAGTGGTGGGATTCAGCCAGATCACAACGGTTTGGCAGAACCGATACCTAATTTTTTATTGAGTTCAGCAAACTGGTTGTTAAAATGGCACTTGTAATCAGTGTTGTCTCTAAGGTGCGCACCTGGACAGCTACCCAATATGGAAATCACATATTTACATTCCTTACTCTTCTTTAACGTTCACCTGCACAACAGTGTATTCTAATCACCCGTAGTCATGTTCATTTCATCCACAGGTAAAAAGCATTGCGAGTAAGGACGCCAATCAAGAAGCAATACAGAAATATCTTAAATAACACTTTTATTGTTGTCAGGTATTATTTCATATTTTTCATTAATATTTTAAAGTTTTTTCTTTTTTTGTGTGGCAGAGACAGAGTAAGAGAGAGGGACAGTTAGGGATAGACAAACAGGAAGGGAGAGAGATGAAAAACATCAATTCTTCATTGCAGCTCCTTAGTTGTTCATTGATTGATTTCTCATATGTGCCTTGATGGGGGAGGGGGCTACAGCAGACCGAGTGACCCCTTATTCGACCCAGCAACCTTAGGCTCAAGCTGGTGAGCCTTGTTCAAATCAGATGAGCCCACTCTCAAGCTGGTGACCTCAGGGTCTCGAACCTGGGTCCTCCGCATCCCAGTCCGACGCTCTATCCACTGTGCCACCACCTAGTCCCGCTAAAATTCTTTCTTATAATCTAGTTTTGTGTACTTCTTTTATTGTTCTTATTTAAGTATTAAATGCATGAAATAATAAACTACCTTTTGGTATATCGTTTTTTTATACATAAAAGTCATTAGGGCAGAGAACCGGTTGTTAAATTATTTATGACTCCCACCACTATTTTTTCCTTTTAGGAAAAAGGAGACCCAAAGGGTGTGGAATGGGCACACGAGGGTCGGGCCCAATGGAAGTGGTCTGGGCCAGGTGGAAGTATCAGGAAGACTTTCAGGACCTATGAGAATCTGAGCAGGAAGATGGGACAGGGAGGGCATTCCTGACAAGGCACCAACCAGCCCAGCAAAGTTTGGAGGTGGGACTGAAACACCAAGTCTCCCCAGGGGTCAGGCAGGAAACTCTGGGCCTCACAGGAGTGTGGACCCGCAGGACAGCAACCCTGAAACCCAGAGCCCCCTGGTGGCCAAACCTGAATGTGAACAACCAAGTCGGCACGGTTTACGGAGCACTGTATCAAATCTTCACCACAGCACGCTGATGGAGAACTTTGATTCCATTTCCAGAGGAGGAAGC
Organism: Rhynchonycteris naso; assembly: GCA_037038555.1. NCBI lineage: Eukaryota > Metazoa > Chordata > Mammalia > Chiroptera > Emballonuridae > Rhynchonycteris > Rhynchonycteris naso. The sequence goes on along the minus strand of CM072997.1, from coordinate 246,479,105 downwards.
TGAAGACCAGAGAAGTTGAGTCACTGACCCAGGTTCACCCAGCTCTATCTCCAGAAGCAGAGGTCTGGGAAGACCACCCAGCTGCTCCTCACCCAACGCAGGGCCACCTGGAGGGATTCAGGTGTGAGGGGGAAGGGGGCAATTTCATTGTCTTGAAGAGCCCCAGGCAGACCCTGGTTCTGCCCAGCCAGGTGACCTCACGCAGTTGCTGGTACTCAGGCTGCTACAGCCAATGAGGTGATGCGAATGAACCGAGAGGGGCAGTGCCTGCAGGCTGCACAGGGCTCAGAGAAGCACTGTGTTTACTGTGAGTGATGGGTACCCATCATGTCAGGTGGCTTTGCTTATCCCGCTACAAACAGGAATCGTGGGTGCACAACAGATGCTCAGGAAGGGCTAGGGGTGTCTGAGACCCCGGCGGAGTACGAGGCAAGCAGCCTCCTAACTTCCTTCGCTCATAACTGGGAAGTTGTTACACTCCCTCCTGCTTCACCAGGAGTCCCGGCCCAGCTTCAGGAGGGTTATGGGTAACCAGTTCCGTCCCCATTCTGACTTCACTCCGAAGCCCTGCGCAGAGGTAACTGGGGTTTATTCAGTCATCTATAGGCTCCGCGTGCTCCCAGGTCAGATCCCAACGGAGGACTGCTCCCTAGAAGGTGGGGACGGCCTCAGGGGCCGGGGTTCGGACCTGCTCCTGCTCCCGAGGCGCCCCTACCTCGTCGCGGCCCCGGCAGCCCTTGCCGATGGCCAGGCGGGGCCGGCCACGGTCCAGGCCGTCCAGGAGGGCGCAGGCCTGGCAGAGCGCGCGGCTGGCCAGCGCCCCGCAGCGCGAGCAGGCGCCGGCGGGCGGGGGACGCGCGGCCGGGGCCAGCGCCAGGCGCTCGGCCGAGTGCACGAGGTCCAGCACCGCAGACGGCCGCGCCGCCTCCAGCAGCTTGAGCAGGTCACGCGCGTGTCCGCGGAAGGCCTCGGGTGCGTACACGCACTCTTCCGAGAAGTAGTCCAGGCTGCGGAAGTGTGCGTACAGAACCACCTCCTTCTGCGAGGCCAGCTGAAGCGGGCGGCAGCGTGGCAGGGCACCACCCTCGCCCGGGGAGCCCAGGCCCCCGCCCCGGGCCAGCCGGCCTGCGTCGCCCCGCAGGAAGTTCATGAGCACGGTCTCCGCCATGTCGTCGGCGTTGTGGCCTGCAGGAGATGGGGGGCAAGTCAGGAAGGGGGTGAGGAACGCTGTTGGTCAAGGGGACAAGGAGGGGCAGTGAGGTGGAAGCAGAGATGGACACAATGGGAAACGGGAGGGTAGGCTCCCTGGGAGCAACTTGGAATGTCCCCATTGCCACCCACCTACTGGGTCAGGCAGGCCCTGTGTTAGGTGCCCTTTCACGGAGGGAGTAAAAGTGCTTCACGCTACAGTGTACCATTTCAGCCTCAGTGCGCTTCCAATTGCACAGGAAATGTTATGTGGTGCCTCTGGTGCCTCTTGAATGTTTTGGTGACAACTTAACGGTCACCAAAACATTCAAGTTAAGGAGGAAAGATGGCGACGGAGTAGGCGGACGTACCAACTTCCAACTCCCAGAAGGAAAGTGGATTATAACTCAATTTAAAGAACCATCATCTGGATAAACCAACTATGAACTAAACTAAGTGAACTCTTCAACCAAGGAACACAGAAGAAGCCACATTGAGACTGGTAGGAATAGCAAAAACGTGAAGAGGGCTGCCCAGCTCCCCGGAGCAAACGGCAGCCCGGAGAGACCCGCGTGGCAGGAGGAGAGTTTGGCGGAGAGGGAGGGACCTGGGTCCCAGGAACCAAGCCCCAGCCTGCAGTCCTAGAGCCTAAAGAGGCGTTTGGACAGTTTTGAGCTGTGAAACAAGTGAGGGAGCTCCCAGGCCTACAGTGTGGAGTATTAGGTCCCTTCCTACTCTGCTGAGGGCTGCTTCAGGGTTTGGGGCACAGGACGCTGAAAGGCGGTTCTGTGGGCGTGGGCAGAGGCCAAGCCGGTGGGAGCTCGGTCTAGCCCAGAGGGTCGGAGGGGATGCGCGAAAGCGGTCCAGAAGCTGCGGGCCCGCCTTTAATCCCACTTACAGGGACAAAGCGGGAGGCCAGGAACGGGCAGGCCCAGCGCAAGCCGGCCCTGACCGCGGGGACCCGGCTAGGACCAGGGACGGGCAGGGGCTCGCGGCTGAGCTAATGCTACCAGCCCCCCACCCCCCTGGGCCGGAGAAACCGCGGTGGGCCAGTATACGTGCGCGAGCGGGCTCCGAATGCGGGGGCGGGGTAGAGTCCAGGACGAGCGGAAGTACACAGCTGAGTGGAAGCCAGCAAACAGGCCCGCCCTAATAAACCGTGGTTTCCGACCCTGCGCAGAAGGGCCCTGGCCTCGAGGGCGGGGCTAAAGCTCCGGACGGGCAAAAGCTGACAGCTGAGAGCACGTCAAAAGCCCCGCCTAACCCACGGAACTGTAGCGAGCAGGTTCCGACTGCTGGTTCTGGGCGGAAGTCCAGAAATAGGCTGGGTCCGCAGCTGAGCAAAGGTGCTCACCTCTACCCTTGGTGCTAAGTCTTGTGGCTTCAGTGACAGCCCCTCCCACGGAGGAGAGGCAGAAATCACAGCAAAAGCCACAGTGGGCCGGCGCTGGGAACGCTCATACCCAACCACCCTAGGCACTGGCAGAGGGGGTGCGGGGCCTGCAAACAGACCACACCTAGAGAACACAAGGCAACACCTACAGGACTCCAGTGACCACAACTTGCTTATACACAGAAAAAATGGGCAGGCAGAGGAATGCAAACTAAATGAATCAAGAGAAATCCCCAGAGAAGGACCTGAATGAACCAGATATAACCAAATTACCAGAAGCAGAATTTAGAATAATGATAGGATGTTCAAAGAAATTAGAGCAACAATGGATAGTCATTATGAAAACCTAAACAAAGAGATAACAAGTATAAAAAATGAAATTGAAATAATAAAAAAGAATCAGACAGAAATGACAAATACAGTATCAGAACTGAAGACCACAATGGAAGGAATTAAAAGCAGGATGGATGACGCTGAGGATCGAATAAGCGAGTTAGAGGACACAATAAACAAAGGCACAGAAGCAGAGAAGAAAAAGGAAAAGAGACTTAAAAAATGTGAGGAAACTCTAAGGGAGCTTTGTGACAACACGAAGAGAAACAACATTCGCATCATAGGGGTGCCTGAAGAAGAGGAGAGAGGACAGGAAATGGAAACTTTGTTCAATCAAATCATAGCAGAAAACTTTCCTAAATTAAGGCTGGGAAACACTCCACACATTCAAGAAGCACATAGAACTCCATTAAAGAGAAACCCAAAAAGATCTACACCAAGACACATCATAGTTAAAATACCAAAGCTAATGGATAAAGAAAAAATCTTAAAAGCTGCGAGAGAAAAAAAGGCTATCACCTACAAAGGAGCCCCCATAAGGATGACATCGGACTTCTCAACAGAAACACTTGAGGCCAGAAGGGAATGGCAAGATATAATCAACGTAATGCAGAACAAGAACCTACAACCAAGACTACTTTATCCAGCAAGGCTAACGTTTAAAATTGAAGAAGAAATAAAGAGCTTCCCAGAAAAAGAAAGCCTCAAGGAATTCATAAAAACCAAACCAATTCTGCAAGAGATACTAAGGGGCCTCTTGTGAACAGTTTAAAGGGAGGAATGAATAGAGCAAAAGAAGAATACAGCTTTAAAGAATAAAATGGCAATAAACAACTACATATCAATAATAACCTTAAATGTAAATGGATTAAATGATCCAATCAAAAGACATAGGGTAGCTGCATGGATAAAGAAACAGGACCCATACATATGCTGTCTACAAGAGACACAACTTAAAACAAAAGATGCACATAGACTGAAGGTAAAAGGATGGAAAAAAATAGTTCATGCAAATGGAAATGAAAAAAAAGCAGGGGTAGCAATACTTATATCAGACAAAATGGACTTTAAAACAAAGGCTGTAGTAAGAGATAAAGAAGGACACTACATAATGATAAAGGGAACAATTCAACAGGAAGATGTAACTATTGTAAATATCTATGCACCAAATATAGGAGCCCCGACATACATAAAGCATACTTTGATGGATATAAAGGGCGAGATTAACAGCAATACTATCATAGTAGGGGATTTCAATACCCCTCTAACAACACTGGATAGATCCTCAAGAAAGAAAATTAATAAAGAAACAGCAGACTTAAATGAGACACTAGATCAACTTGATTTAATAGATATCTTCAGAACTTTTCACCCTAAAGCAGTAGAATATACATTCTTCTCAAGCGCTCATGGTACGTTTTCTAGGATAGACCACATGTTAGGACACAAAAATGGTCTCAATAAATTTAAGAAGATTGAAATCATATCAAGCATTTTCTCTGATCACAATGCCCTGAAACTAGAAATTAACCACAAAAGAAAAACTGAAAAATACTCAAACACTTGGAAACTAAATAGCATGATATTAAATAATGAATGGATTAACAATGAGATCAAAGAAGAAATAAAAAAGTTTCTAGAAACAAATGATAATGAGCATACATCAACTCAAAATTTATGGGACACAGAAAAAGCAGTACTGAGAGGGAAGTTCATTGCACTACAGGCATATCATAAGAAGCTAGAAAAAGCTCAAATAAGCAACCTGACCCTGCATCTAAAAGAACTAGAAAAAAAACAACAAATAAAACCCAAGTCAAGTAGAAGGAAGGAAATAACAAAGGTCAGAGCAGAAATAAATGACATAGAGGCTAAGGAAACAATACAGAGGATCAATGAAACCAGAAGCTGGTTCTTTGAAAAGGTAAACAAGATTGATGAACCTTTAACTAGACTCACCAAGAAAAAAAGAGAGAGGACTCAAATAAATAAAATTAGAAAGGACAGTGGAGAAATAACAACTGACACAACAGAAATACAAAGCATTGTAAGAAAATACTATGAAGAACTATATGCCAAAAAATTAGACAATCTTGGTGAAATGGACAAATTTCTTGAATCATATAACCTCCCAAAAATCAATCTGGAAGAATCAGAACACCTAAACAGACCAATTACAACAAATGAGATCGAAACAGTTATCAAAAAACTCCCAAAGAAGAAAAGTCCTGGGCCTGATGGCTTCACAAGTGAATTCTATCAAAAATTCAAAGAAGAACTAACTCCTATCCTTCTCAAGCTATTTCAAAAAATTCAAGAGGAAGAAAGACTTCCAAACTCCTTTTATGAGGCGAGCATAATTCTGATCCCAAAACCGGGCAAAGACAACACAAAGAAAGAAAATTATAGGCCTATATCCCTGATGAATTTAGACGCTAAAATTCTCAACAAAATATTAGCCAACCGGATCCAACAATATATGAAAAAAATCATACACCACGATCAAGTGGGATTTATTCTGGAGAGGCAAGGCTGGTTCAATATTCGCAAATCAATCAATGTGATTCATCACATAAACAGAAGGAAGGAAAAAAATCACATGATAATTTCAATAGATGCAGAAAAGGCATTTGATAAAATCCAGCACCCATTCATGCTCAAAACTCGCAGTAAAGTGGGAATACAGGGATCATTCCTTAACATGATAAAGGCCATCTACGATAAACCGACAGCAAACATCATACTAAATGGACAAAGATTAAAAGCAATCCCCTTAAGATCAGGAACCAGGCAAGGTTGCCCACTCTCACCACTCTTATTCAACATAGTTCTGGAAGTCCTAGCTACAGCAATCAGACAAGAAGAAGAAATAAAAGGCATCCAAATTGGAAAAGAAGAAGTAAAACTGTCACTATTTGCAGATGATATGATATTGTATATTGAAAACCCTAAAGTCTCAGTCAAAAAATTACTGGACCTTATAAATGAATTCAGCAAGGTGGCAGGATATAAAATTAATACTCAGAAATCAGAGGCATTTCTATACACCAACAATGAAATATTAGCAAAAGAAATTAAGGAAACAATCCCCTTCACTATTGCAGCCAAAAAAATAAAGTACCTAGGAGTAAATTTAACCAAGGAGGTTAAGGACTTGTACTCGGAAAATTATAGAACATTGATAAAAGAAATCAAGGAAGATACAAACAAGTGGAAGCACATACCGTGCTCATGGCTAGGAAGAATAAACATCATTAAAATGTCTATATTACCCAAAGCAATTTATAAATTCAATGCAATACCAATTAAAATACCAATGACATACTTCAAAGATATAGAACACATATTCCAAAAATTTATATGGAACCAAAAAAGAACACGAATAGCCTCAGCAATCTTAAAAAGAAAAAACAAAGCAGGAGGTATCACTCTTCTAGATATCAAGGTTTACTATAAGGCCATTATACTCAAGACAGCCTGGTACTGGCATAAGAACACGCACATAGATCAATGGAACAGAACAGAGGACCCAGATATAAACCCACAGCTTTATGGACAACTGATATTTGACAAAGGAGGAAAGAACATACAATGGAGTAAAGACAGCCTCTTTAACAAATGGTGTTGGCAAAATTGGACATCTACCTGCAAAAAAATGAAACTAGACAATCAACTTACACCATTCACAAAAACAAACTCAAAATGGATAAAAGACTTAAATGTAAGCCGTGAAACCATAAGCATCTTAGAAGAAAACATAGGCAGCAAGCTCTCCGACATCTGTAGCAGCAGTATATTTGCCGATTTATCTCCATGGGCAACTGAAATAAAAGGCAAGATAAACAAATGGGACTATATCAAACTAAAAAGTTTTTGCACAGCTAAAGACAATAGGAACAGAATAAAAAGACAAACCACACAATGGGAGAACATATTTGAGAGCACATCTGATAAGGGGTTAATAACTAAAATTTATAAAGAACTTATAAAACTCAACACCAGGAAGACAAACAACCCAATCAAAAAATGGGCAAAAGAAATGAATAGAAATTTCTCTAAAGAGGACATACAGATGGTCAATAGGCATATGAAAAAATGCTCAACATCACTAATCATTAGAGAAATGCAAATTAAAACCACAATGAGATATCACCTCACACCAGTCAGAATGGCGCTCATCAGCAAAACAACACAGAATAAGTGCTGGCGAGGATGTGGAGATAAGGGAACCCTTCTGCACTGCTGGTGGGAATGCAGATTGGTGCAGCCACTGTGGAAAACAATTTGGAGATTCCTCAGAAAATTAAAAATCGAACTGCCTTTTGACCCAGCTATCCCACTTATAGGAATATACCCTAAGAACACCATAGCACTGTTCAAAAAGAAGAAATGCGCCCCCATGTTCGTGGCAGCATTGTTCACAATAGCAAAGATCTGGAACCAGCCCAAGTGTCCGTCAGAAGACGAGTGGATTAAAAAGCTATGGTACATATATACTATGGAAAACTACTCAGCCATAAGAAACGATGACATCGGATCATTTATAACAAAATGGATGTACCTTGATAACATTATACGGAGTGAAATAAGTAAATCAGAAAAAAAGAAAAACTGAGAACAGCATGATTTCATACATAGGTGGGACATAAAAGTGAGAATATGAGACATGGACAAGAGAGTGGTGGTTATGGGATGGGGGGAGGGAGTGAAGAGTGGGATAGGGAAGAGGGGAGGGACACAGGGAAAACCAGATTGAAGGTGACAGAGGACAATTTGACTTTTGGTGATGGGTACGCAACACAATTGAATGATAAGATAACCTGGAGATGTTTTCATTGTACATATGTACCCTGATTTATTGGTGTCACCCCATTAGAATTAATAATAATAAAATATATATATATATATATAAAAAAAAACATTCAAGTTAAATCTTACTCTGCATCTTGTCATCTTATACTTGAGTCTATATAGTAAAACTTGGGTCTTCTCGGGGCTTCGCAACTGGCCCCACATCCTCTCCTCAGGGCCTTTGCATAAACTGCATAAACTGTTCAGAATACCTCTCCCAACTTCCATTCTTCCTTCATTCACCTCTTTACCCACGCAGCTTTCAGGTCTCAGCTCACTCAGGAAATGCCTCCTGAATTCCCACTTTTCTCCCTCCACTAGGTCTTCCTGTTACAAAATCGCAAAGTGTAATTTTTTTTTTCTTTTTTGTGGCAGAGACAGAGAGAGGGATAGATAGGGACAGACAGACAGGAAGGAAGAGAAACGAGAAACATTAATTCTTTGTTGCGGCTCCTTAGTTGTTCATTGATTGATTTCTCATATGTACCTTGACCAGGGGTCTACAGCAGACCGAGTGACCCTTTGCTCAAGCCAGTGACCTTGGTCTCAAGCTGGTGAGCCTTGCTCAAACCAGATGAGCCCGCGCTCAAGCTGGCAACCTCGGGGTTTCAAACCTGGGTCCTCCACATCCCAGTCTGACACTCTATCCACTGCACCACCGCCTGGTCAGGCAAAGTATAATTGTCCTTATCAGGTTACAATTCTATATGTGAGACTTGGGCAGCAGCAGAGGCTGTGCTGTGCATCATAACAGCAAAGGTTTACATCATATTCACTGCCTTTCAGCCTCTAGTTAAGTGCATCACACATCTAACTCTCAACATCTCTAGGACCCAGATATTATTAATATCCCCAATCTACAAAAGAGGAAACAGAGATTAGGTACTTTGTTCTAGGCTACATTGTTGTATCTAGCACACAGACAATGGTCAATAATTATTCGTTGAAGTAATGAGTGGGAAAGAATAAGAGTTATGAGAGATGTAAAGCCAGGCAGGCCCTGGCCGGTTTGCTCAGTGGTAGAATATCGGACCAGTGTGTGGATGTCTGCAGTTTGATTCCCAGTCATGGTACACAGGAGAAGTGACCATCTGCTTCTCCACTCCTCCTCCCTCCTGATTCTCTCTCTCTCTTCCCCTCCCATAGCCCGCAGCCATGGCTTGACTGGTTCAAGTGCATTAGCCCTGGGTGCTGAGGTTGGCTCTGTGGAGCTTCTACCTCAGTCACTAAAGACAGCTCAGTTTGCGAGCATATGCCCCAGATGGGCAGAGCATCTGCCCCAGACGGGGTTGCCAGTTTGGATACTAGTTGGGGTGCATGTGGCAGTCTGTCTCTCTGTCATCCCTCCCCACACTTGGAAAAGAAAAAGAAAAAAAATTTTTTTAAAGAGAGGGACGTGAAGCTGAGAGAGAAAAAGAGTTAAAAACACAGTTGTGTTTCAGCCTATACACGGCGGTCTCTAATGGGGGATACCCCTCATCTCGGGAAGCGAAACATAAAGGATGTCATTTTTAAAAAACAAAGAACCACGGCTCTAAGAAAACCCCTCTAGCCCTGTATTACCGTGTGTGTGTGTGTGTGTGTGTGTGTGTGTGTGTGTGTGTGTGTACACCAAGATGATGGCAGTGACTCAAAACCTTGCTATGCCTTCCCTACCACATTCCAAGGACCCACACATACCATGCCCCTAAACCTTCAGAGCATGCATACCCCTTCTCCTTACTGAAATCCTCCACTTAGGTCACATCAAGTTTCAGACTCCTTTCAGTGCCTGCCCTGGCCTGCGCAGGCATGCGCCCGATCCTCCCACAAAGTTCCTCCTGTTACCGAGCATGTGCTCACCTGTCACAACGTGAGTGGCTCCCACGAGGCGCGCCCCTTCCTCCAGTGCCCGGCGCCGCAGCACCCCACAGAAGGTACAGCAGGAGCGGCTGCGGCCGGAGCCGGACGTGCTGCGAGCCACGGCATCCATTGTCCAGCCCCGGAAAAGGTCAGCGTAGGCCACGACCGTGAGCGGCAGCTCCCAGCGCGCCGCCTGGCGCCGCACCGCCGCCAGCGCCGCGTCTCGGTAGCCACCGATGCCCTCGTCCACGGCCACCAGTTGCAGCGAGATGCCCAGGCGCGGTGCCAGCTCGCGGAGGACGTGTGCCAGCACCGTGGAGTCCTTGCCTCCAGAGGCGCCCACGGCCACCACAGCGCCGGGCGGCAGCAGGCGGCCCGCGACCACCGTGTGCAGCACCTCGGCCTCGAAGGCGGTGCAGAAGCAGGCGCCGCACAGCGCTTGGCCCGAGCACGGGCGGCGGAGGGCGGCACGGGCCTTGTGGCAGGAGGCGCACTGCGGTGCGGGCATAGCGGGGTCCAGGCTGGTTGGCAGGGGTCGGCTTCTCTTGGACAGGAAGAAAAAGAAGACAGGTTACATGTGGATTCCAGCTTGCGGGGCTTCTTCCACGGAGGCTGCCTGTATAGCGCGTGCAGATGGAGCGGACTTCTAGAGATGGGGTGGACTACACAAATGTTCTGGTTTAAGGAGGCTGCTATGGTACAGACACTATTCTCCACGCAGAGGTGGAATCTGGCCCTGTGTCTTCTCTATGTCTTCTCAAGCACCTCACCTCACTTTAGGAAAAACTAACGGTCTAAGAAGCTCTGCGATCTGGCTCCCTTTTCCTGTGACTTCATCTCCAAGTGTTTGCACTAGCTCTTCCTACTGCCAAGAGTATTCTTCCCTCACACTGGGTACAGCAAGCAGCTCTCAGGACCCATCTACCTTGACAATCTGTCACAGCTGAACAATACCCCCTTTAAAATCTATTCTCTTAGTTCTTGACCTGATTCTCCTTTACTCTCCTGGTTTTCTCCTGCTAAGTCTTTTTTGGAGACTCGTGGTCCTCAGGTTTTGTCCAGTTCATTCCCCCTTTGAGTGACCCTGAATGGCAGTGTCTACCAGGCTGGTCTTCCAAGAGCCCCCCGCCACCACCACCACCACCACCACCACGGAGGATCTCTGCTGGGCTTCTCTCAGATCCAAATTGCCCAAACTGACCAGTTCCTCTGATCCCCAGGCAATAGCCATTCTTGCTCAGCCGTATCCCATCTCCTAAGAGCACCACCACCTTCCACACAGCTCCTAGGCAGCAAAGGACATAAGTCACTCTGGACACATCTACCCTCTCTCCCTAAATTTACAGACACTGGTGGGCTACCTCCTGGAGGAGGAAGACCATCAGATGATGAATCTGTGCATGTTTGTCGGAGACTCGTAGAACACAATATAGAGTTTTCATTTTATTCAGAGGGAGATGGGAGACATGGAAGGGTTTTGAGCAGAGAAGGGATAAAATCTGACTTAGGTATCAGAAGGATTCCTTTGGCTGCTGTGAGAACAGACTGTACCTTTTAAGGGCTGAAGAAGGGAGGTGATCAGGGAGAGGATGGGGCAATCAACAGTCAGTAAGATGACAGTGGCCTGGACTGGGATGGTGGCGGTAGAGGTGGGAAGAAATGGAGTTTTGTATCTATTTTGAAGGTAGAGACTACAGGACTTGAGCAAGACATGTACCGGGGTGGAGGAGAGGCTGATGAGGATAGAGAAATGACGAATGACTTGGAGGTTTTGGCCAAAGCACCTGGGAGGATGTTGGGACACTAAGTCAGGGGGACGACCAGGAATTACATTGGGACATGTCAAGTTTGAAGTTCCTGTTAAACGTATGCCCCTCGAAGACTTTATGAACGCCAGGCTGGGTCAGGCGCCTCCTCTAGGCTCGTAGAGCCGCTTGTATGCCTCCATCCCAGCCTAACCACGGTTCCACCTGTCACGGAGCAGTCCCGACCCCTCCACTGTACTGTTAGCTCACTAAAGGCAGAATCCGGCTCTGCCTCTTCACCACTGTCTTCTTCCACTTTGCACAGGGTTTGGCACGCAGAGTCGGCGATCGGTAGGATGAGGGGATAATAAATACACCCAGAGGACGGCACGCGGACCGTGGGATGCCCCGGGATTGCCGCCTCGTCACTGGGTGGATGGTGCGCGACATATATCGTGACGGAGGTTCTAGGGCAGAGTAGGGGACCTTCCGCACTTACCCAACTAGAGGCGGGGCAGGGAGATGGTCGAACCCGACCTGGGGTTGGGGGTGGATGGACAAGGGACAGGCGAACCGCAGTGTCCAAAGTGAGGATCCTGGTCAGAGGTCTCGGGGAGACTAGCGCTGGGAAATCACAAAGGCGAACCACCGTCCCCAGAGACCCTTAACTCTTACACAGCCTCGCAACAAAGCGGGCGCCCACGAGCCCACCCGCCACATAAGTGAAGACTCACCAGTGCAGAATGGAGTGCTGGGACACCCGAACTGCCAGACACGCGGAAGGCGGCCACGGAAGTGGCTACAGGACTACGACTCCCACAGGCCGTGGGACTTTTCGTCACGGCTCCCAAAAACCCTTGCAACAGCTCTGCTTAAAGCAACTGTGGCGATGGAGAGCGCTTGGTTTACGACTCCCAGCAATCCTTGCGGCTTCTTGAGCTCTGCCTACAACTCCCCAAAAGCATTGCACCGTTTTCTTTCTGCGCCTGCGCACAGGCGGGGAAGCGGCGGAGCTGTATTTAATCTGTAATGGTTGCTCGCTGCCGCGGTGCAGAACTCTTGAAAGGCTGGGTGGCTGCATTCGGGTATCTGTATTTGTGGGATTATCATAGACGTTATAAGGGATGAGAGGACCTTTAGGTCGGAATACAGATGGAAATTGCAGGTGGAGTGCGGGGGTTGGTCGCAAGGGTATGAGCTGGAGGCAGTGTAGGCACAGGGCAGAGATTCCAAGGGTGGGGGCTCGGAGTGGATGTCTGCGTGCCTGCAGGGGCAGTAATGGTGCGCTAGAGCGTGTCGAATGGGGAGAAGGAGCAGTGTGTGAGCTGAGGTCTCTGCGTGTGCGTCAGCTGTTACTGATTTTGGGTGGTGGTGGTGATGGTGGGGTGTCTCTGCAGGGCGCCGGGCTGGCTCTAGGTAGTGGGTAAGATTGCGACGCATTACGCAGGCGCCAGCCTGTGAACTGGATACACATTTCCTATCACATGGAGATGGAGCTTGGTGATGGACGGCAGAAGGGAGAGGTCCTAACAGGACCACGAGACCCTACAGACCCCGACTCCGAGACTGAGGGGTTCAAAGGTGCAAACTCCTGAAGACCAGAGTCATTGAGACTCAGCGTTCCAATAGCCCAAGGGTCTGGAGACTTAGAAGAGCCCCAAGGCCTGGAAACCCAGCTCCCAGAGATCCAAGCAGCCAAGAAAATCAGGCCCAAGAAACAACTTTCCCTACTCCAAACTCAGGATCCTAGAGATTCCATCTCTCCTCCAGTGACCAAGGGCCTCAGAGACCTCTGAAATTGAAATCTGGAGGCTCAAGAAATCCAAAGACTCAGATCTCTGCGATCAGGAGAGGAGAGATCCTGTGTCTATGAAACACCCTTCAGGTCCCCAAACCCATACCCACAGAGCCAGAGCTCAAAGATTTTCATGATGAAGGGATCAGAGCCTCCAGGTGTGGATTCGAGGTGAGTGATGTCCTGAAGCACGTGACAGGCACTGTCACCGTTTTTTTCACATGTTGGGAACCACAGTGCTCCAGTCTCATGGTAGATGACCACCATGAAGTCACTGTTAGGTATAAGCACAAGCCAATTGTGGTTCACTGGTTCTTTAGTTCGTTTCTCTAATGGTCATTTCTTGAGGTCTCCTTGTATCAACCTGGCTCTGGGCCAGGTTCTGGTGATGAAAATTAAGTCACTGTCATCTGTGGCCCCTGCCTTGTGGAGTGATGGAGACACAGTCAATATGAGGTGACAAAGTTTGACACCACAGCAACTCTGGCAACTCAATCACTGCCAGCCAGGGCATTAGTTTCCTCACCAGTAAAATGGGAATGGTAATAGCAATACCACCCTCATAGTGTTTATGTGAGTCAAATTGAACTAACAATACCTATCATGAGTTTATGACAGTCCCTGGCAGAAAAGCATGCTGAAAAGATGGCTATAAGTTGCATCTCATAATGTTACTTTTCTATGTTACGTATGAGGTGCTAACACTATCACTTCACTTAAGAGCTGAAGAACGGACATTCAGAGATAAGTCCTTCCTCGAACTGCCTGAATATAAAACAAGAATCTGAAAAGTAGCATAAATTTTAGGCTTTGTGAGTCACAGGGTCTCTCTCATAACTCTGCTATTGCAGAATGAACATAGTTGCATTCCAGCAAAACTCTGGTTGGACACTTCAATTTGAATTTTATGCAGTTTGATTATTCATTTTCCTCTCAATTACACAAAAGTGAAAAACCAGTCACAACAGGATAGCTCAGTTAGTTAAAGCATCGTCCCAAAAGTTCGAGGTTCTGGGTTCTATCCTCAGTGGACATAAAAGAATCAAATCCATGAATTGTTGATGAGTGCAACAACGAGTCGGTGTTTCTATCTAAATATCAATAACTTAAAAAGTTAGCAACTGTCTTATGTGTGCCATATAAAAACAAGCAGCAGGCCAGATTGGGCCACTGGGCTACAGATACCAGATCTCTGTTTTCCTTCTCCATGCTGTGCTTCCACCTGGAGGAGGAGGGCAGTGTGGCTAAACTTCCAAAGATGTAGAGAATTTGAGGCCTAATCAAGGAAGAACCAGAGCCAAGTGAAGGTCTAATGCAGTTAAATGCAGGATGTATTTTGTTTTAATATGTCCCCTACTCAGGTCAGGCACTTAGATGCTATAAAGTGAAAAAAGTGCAACAAAACGATCAGTGAAGTCTCCTGCCCCCTGGCCGCATAGAAGTAGCCTCCCTCTGGGGACAGTCTAGGAGCATATTCTGAATCACGGTGCACAGAGCATCCCCAGTCTCTCTGAGGCCAGGGTGGGAGTGGAGTGTCAGGTTCCCTGACACAGCATTAAACACCCACTCACGCCTCAGCCCACTGCTGCCTGGCTTTTGCTTTCTTTCTCTAAGACAGCTTACCCATGGACACCGCGTCCTTCCCATCCACACACACACACACACACACACACACACAAAAAGCTACTTTGGGCTCACTCTAATTTCTTGGTTCTTTTTGTCATGTCTAGAATGACCTACCCTCTCTGGTCCTCCTACATTATTTGTTCAATCAATCCCTATTAGTCCGTCCAGAAGCCTTTTCTCAAAGCTCTCCTTTCTCCTCAAACTTCTTAAATGAGCCAATGCACAAAAACACTGCAACTTCATCTCTGCCCTGACAGCTCCCCCCAGGACAGCCAAACACGCCAAAAAACCGTGTAAATGAACTAGGAAGCAGAGAGAAGCATAAGAGAACACCAGCCTATAGATAATTGAGTCTACTTCTCCCTGGTTTGTTTTTCTCTTAGGCAGGCCATACCTGTTCACCACTCCAAGTTCCGGATTCTATGCTTGAAATGTCAGATCCCTCTTACAGGTGGGTGATCTTTGACCATAGTACTCAGCCAGATTTCAGCACCATGACCGGCACCATCATGTCACCTGGAGTCCCCTGGGTCTGGAATCTCTGCTGTAGAGACAGGTCTATCCCCTTGTTCCTTAGCCACCTTATTGCTTCACAAATAAATTAGTTGAAGATAAGGTTCAAGGGAGGGGAAAGTTTTCTACATCATACAAAATGAAGGATCTGGACAGACAGCACATGTTTAGGTCATCAGTGCAAGAGGCTGGAAATTTGGCATCAACTATTTGATGTGTGATGATTCCTGGAGCTTGCATGACCACAGAACACTGTCCCACTCAGCCTCTCCTATGAGTGTGGGTCCAGGACTCCCAGGACCTTGAGAAAAATACTGAGTCCAAGGAGAGGTCATGGCTTTGTATACTCAAGGCCCAGGTCTTGGGAACCAGACTGAGAAAGAACAAGAGTAATTCCAAGACCACCTTTGCAAACATGTGGGGACAGCCAACACCTATTATACCTTTAAGCAACACATGAAAATTTTACTTTTATGTCCCAAATACGCAATCCCATTGAACATCATACTTTTGAAGAACACAGTAAATGGGAGAAAAAAATCTTTCTTTCCTCTCTGGGACTAGTTTGTCATGGGTCTCTGCCACCTCGTAGCAGTGTTGAATTTCTAAGTTAATATGGTGGGAAGGATGAGAGCATACGTGGGAAGCCCTCACTCCCACCCAGTCAGATTTCTGCTCACTAATCTTCCGGCTCAAATTGTAATGAATTCAAGATCTCCAGTGAAATTCTCTTAGCTATCACAAGCTGAAACCTTGGTGGCCAATGGATGGGAGTCTCAGTACCAAGTATTCAGAAGACAAATACCAACTGGTACAGAACCACCCCCATGGCTTCTGATCTTGTCCAGGAAGCCAGAACTTCTCTGAGAAAGGGAAACTTCAAATACTGATTTCTTATATCTCTGGTTAAAGGATTAAAATGAATTTTATAAAAATCTCTGCTGTGGAAGAATACAGGGTTTTAGCATTAAAAAGAACCCTTGGATTGAAAAGAGTTTGTTCACCACTAATGGGTGACAACTGGAAAGTTAGTCACATCACCTCTCTCTACCTCAGTTTCCTGCTCTGTGAAGTGGGGGAATAATAAACTCCATCTCACTAGGATATTGTGATACAGACAACATATCATACAAAGGCCCTGGTACAAGGTTCATGTTCATTGTGTGCAGGTTTCCTATCCCTTGGAAATGGAAGTATGTGCCAGGACCTTGTCCTGATGATAGACATCCTAAGACACATCATGTAGTATCGTACTGAAAACTGTGATCATGAGAGTTACCTTTTTTCCAGAGATAGAGAACAAGAAAAAATGTTGGGCTGAGAGAACCCTGATAATTTTTACTGGGAGTCACCCATAGACACATAGTACCACTCATGTGAGTGAATAGACCTGGATAAAATTAATGAAAGGTCTTCCAGAGAAGGAGCTTTGTATATCACTGATTCGGTATTTGAGGGTCATCCGAGCTTGCCATTTTCATCACATTGTTCTGAGTTGAGTTTTAAGCACAAAACCCATGTAAGACACATCTCTGGGATTGGTAGGGCCCTAGCACATACTGGAAAATAAACAGAATCCTGAGTCCCAAGAAGGGTGTCCTGAATCCCACTTTAGATCTACCCTCTTTCTGTCTCCTTGCCTCTCTCAACCCCAGACACTTAGGTCTCAGAGAGGTTCATTGACAGTGACACCCACTCCCCAAACACTGACTCAGAATGGAGAGGAAGATTAAAAATCCCAGACAGACTGCCTGTTGAATCAGAAAGCTCTGAAAAGTAATTGCATGAACACTGCACGTACTACTCTACTTTGGTTTATTCAGGCCTCAGTGTTTTGGAGGAGCCTACCCGCCTCTGGGAAGGGCAATCCACTCAACCACGTCCACAGATTTAAATAACAATTTAGTCTGGAAATACCTTCAGGACACACTCCCACAACGTGCGCACGCGCGGGCGCGCGCGCGCGCGCGCACACACACACACACACATGCACTTTGCCCAAACCTCTCTAAGCTCTGAATCAGCACCATGGACTGCACCATGGCTGCTTTCTGGGAATTCCCTGGAGCCACACTATGTCATGGGCAGAGAGACCGCCCTCTGAGGGTGGTAGACTGACACCTGCTGGTGCGGAGGATAGTTTGGTCACAAAAAGTATGTAACTTGGTAGCTGGTGGAAGATCTCTAACACAGTGGGAGAGTGAGTGGTGTTGAGAATACCATATGGGAGGACAGTAATTCCCAGGATCACCTACAAGATTTACATTCCCTGGAACTTCCTAACAGTCCCTATCATGTCCATTTGTCCTGTTTCTTCCTGAGAATCAGCTGCCAGTCCATACAAGTAAAGAACCCCACCTGACCCCAGCCTGTTTCTACCCCATCAAAGCCCTTTATGCTATGCTGCAGAAATGGACAGATAAGCTGCCAGGCTTCCAACCAGATGTTATTCCTTTAAGGCTAGAACTAGATCTATCATATTCCACCCATTAGCTAGAAAACCAATGAGGGCACCGTGTGGATGTTTTCTGAGTGAATGAATGAATGAATGAAATTTTCTCCTCACCTCATGGAAAGAGTTGACCAGTGTTCCCTCCCTGGTAAACTTAAGCTTCCCTTTTAACAAACCCTGGGCACACAAACATTCATGAAGTGGCTCCCTGTGAGCACAGACGTGCATGAGACAGGGAACTTCTGTGACTGAGGCAATTTCTTGCTCTCTCTATACCTCAGTGTCTTGTTCTGCAAATTGAAGAAGTCAGGCTAGAATGCTCCCAGATCTGTTGGCCTGTGGGTTACAAGTTCCTCTTCTGCATACTGTTAGATTATCCATGATTTGTCGGTGTCTCTGCTCTCCATTCTTCTGCAAATTGGGATAACCAGAAACAGGCTGGAATGTCCCAGCCATTCAGACCACAGAGATGCTGCAAAGTCAGTCCCTTGCAAGAGAGTGAGCTGGTTGGAACAGGCGGTGCAAGTGTGGGTGAGGTTGCAGGTGGGATCCTTAGCTGAAAATCTAGATTTCAGTGATGGTGTGGTAGTTTCTGTGCATGCCAAAACCTGTAGCGCCCTTCCTAGTGACCACAGCTCTGTCTCCACTCCAGGCTGTGGAGAGTGATTCTGGGATGGCCAGATTTCTGAACTTGATTGACAGAAAACAGGCTGTACGTTCTTTTTATATATGTCTTAAGAAAAACATGTACCATATCATAGTGCTAAAGGCAGCATGCTAGGATGGTAAACCACAAGGACAAGTAAGGACAAAATTAGCTTTAAAGTGAGGCTATGGACTCCTTTTGGGGGACTGTTTGTGGAGATAAAAATTGGGGATCAGGGGGAGGTCCTGGGGAGCCCAAAACATTCTATTTCTTGAAGAGTGTTCATTTTGTGACGATTCACAGATTTCTTGTGGGAGAATTTCTCTGTGTGTGTTTGACGTTTCCCTCCAAAAATGTTTAGAAAAACTGACTTAGATCTAAGGAGGAGCTGCCTCTTATTGTTTGGAGCCACTTTCTTCCACCCTCCAGTCACACATTTAAAAGGTTATCAGCTGTGAAATTTGATGCATATCTCCCCTCTCAGACACCCTCACTGGCCCCCGAGAGTAGACGACCCCTGGCCAGCATACCTCACTCACTGTCCTGTGCACCGGACCGCTGGGAACAGAACCCACAGAGCCCAGAAGACCCGCCCTGCTCTGGAACAATGAGAAGATTGGTCCCGAGAAAAGTCAGAGAGGAAGACAGGTGTGACGAAGGGGGAAATGTTTATCGGTTTCAAAATCTGCCTCCCTTTTCTGTGCCCGACTTGGTGGTGGTACAGTAGATAAGGACTTGGACTGGCATGTAGAGGACCCAGGTTCAAAACCCCGAAGTTGCAGGCTAGAGCACAGGCTAATCATACTTGAGCATGGGCTCACCGGCTTTAGGTGGGGTCGTTGGCTTAAGCGTGGGATCATATGACCCCGTAGTTGCTGGATTGAGGTCTAATGTTGTTGGCTTAAACCCAAGGTCACTGGCTTGAGCAAGGTGTCACATGCTCTGCTGTAGCCCCCTGGTCAAGGCACATATGAGAAAGCAATTAATGCACTACTAAGGTGCTGCAAGAAAGAGTTGATGCTTCTCACCTCTCTCCTTCCTCTATAGCTGTCATATTTGTCCCTCTCTCTGTCTCTCTCTGTCTCTGTCACCAAAGCAAATAATATAAAACTTAAATTTAAAATATCTACACTTTATTGTCTGTAGTTTCTTCCTTACCAAAGTCCACTGTACAGAGACTCTCTTCCTCAGTTTCCCCAGTGTTTCGTTGTGGGTCTCCTTTTAATATCCTTGTTGTGTGTTAACACACGGAATCGTCACCTTCACTGCCCAAGTGTCCCCTCTGCCCAATTCTCCTGAGACTTATCTTCCAACCTGGGTGGCAGAGGGTGTGACACCCCTCCCACTGTGGCTTCCAATTTCAGCTGCCATCACAAGGCGCTCCAGGCTGCAGAACACTTGCTGTGTCCCCACTGCCCGGTGATTCTCAAGCAGCATCCAGGACCGTGTGTGACCTCGTGACCGGAGAGGGGGAATACTCACCATGTGGATGCTGAGGAAAGAAACGGAATTGTCTTTCTCAACCCTCCTGAACTTTCCCCATTTCCCATGTTGCAGTGACCCACCCCGGCTTGCTTGACATTATTAGACATCTGCAATCTATGACCAGGGGGGTTGGGCCAGAAAAAATTTTTTTTTGTTCTGCAGAAAATGACCTGCTAGGAGAAGGACCTGACAGAGAAACAGAGACTGGCTGGAGGCTGCACGGAGTTGGATTTGGGCACCTCTCACCATCCCTGGCCTCAGGGTTCCCAGGAGAGGACATGGGTAATAGATGGCTGATCTTTAAGAGCCATCACGGCCAGGACAGTGTCAGAGTCAGAAATTTCTCCTCTGACGAGTGTCACTTTCTGACTCCACCCCCCTCTTCTTCTTCCTGTGTGGCTTTCTGTGGATCTTGCAATTGTTGGTTCTGGTTTCTGAGAAACACAGTCTGAGAAACACATCTCCCAGAGGGAACCGGTCACCACGAGCCCCAGACAGGCTATTGCTGCTGCTGCACGGTAGTGGGGGTGAGCCGAAACTGGTGGCCAGAGGGAGCTCAGAAGGGTTACAGAAGTGGTTCTCTAGGGTCATGAGCTGTGGGGTGTCAGCCTGCTCTGTGCAGAGAGAGGACAAACGCCAGCTCGCAGGTTCCTCTTCTGTGGAAGTAGTGGCCCCTGCCCATCCCCGGCTGGTGTGGTCCTCCTGCAACCTGCCAACCACTCCTGTCCTCATCTTTTAACCCCCAGGAGCCCAGAAACCCATCAGAGATGGTGTGGCTGCTGCTGCCTCTGCTCTGGGCAGGTGAGTGCCCGAGGGGAAGGGGACAGACTGGCTGGGCGCAGACTGACCGTTGTATCTCCTCAGGGTCCCTGGCTCAGGATCCTGGATACAGTCTGAGAATGCTGGAGTCTGTGACGGTGCAAGAGGGACTTTGTGTCTCTGTGCCCTGCACTATTTCCTACCCCCAGAAGGATTGGACTGATCGGGACCCAGCTTGGGGCTACTGGAAACGGATAGTGGGATCAACAGACCAGCGAGTTCTAGTGGCCACAAACAAACCACGTGGTAATGTGCTGAAGGAGGCCAAGGGCCGATTTTACCTCCTTGGGGATCCCCGGTCCTACAACTGCTCCCTGTACATCAGAGACGCCAGGAGAACCGACAGCGGTTCATATGTTTTTCGGGTAGAAAGAGGAGAATCTGTGAAATATACTTACAGTGAACCCACGCTTTCTGTGCATGTGACAGGTAAGAAGCATTCTCCAGGTGAGGCCACAGGGCAAGTTTATGATGGCCCCAGATAAGGCCAGGCTAGGACTTCATTCTGGGTGGGAGTAGGGGGTACAGCCTATTGGGGTTCAGAAGGACGACATGAGCTGAAGCCTATGGCTTCTTTTGGGGCCACATTTGGGACCCTCCCTCCTAATCCCCTGTCCCCCCTTCTCCTCACCAGCCCTCAGCCACACACCTGACATCCTCATCCCGAGGACCATGGAGGCCGGCCGCCCTGTAAACCTGACCTGCTCTGTGCCCTGGGCCTGTGAGCGGGGCACGCCCCCCCTCTTCTCCTGGATGTCAGCTGACCACCCCACCCTGGTTCCCAGCACCCACCTCTCTCCTGTGCTCACCCTCACTCCGCAGATTCAGGACCATGGTGCCACCCTCACATGTGAGGTGACCTTGCCTGGGGCCAGCGTGACCACGAAGAGAACCATTCACCTCAACGTGTCCTGTGAGAGCTAGCCCAAGGGGAGGTCCTAATGTGGTTACTAAAGGCAACAGAGATGGGGGTTTGGGGACTCAGACACTGGATGCTGGGTCCTAATCTGGGCTGGGGTGGGGTGAGGTGGGTACCTGCTTCTCCTTTTCCTCCATTTAAGCAGCTCCTGGGGACACGGAGTCAGTGTCGCCGAGCTTTCACCACTGACTTTGCCCCCTCCATGTCCTTTTGTCCAGACACTTCACAGAACTTGGTCGTAACTGTCTTCCAAGGAAATGGTACAGGTAAGAAGAAGCCTATTGTAGACTGTAGGGAGCAAGGCTTCTTCCAGGTCAGGACAGGGCTGGTTTATACTGCATTCTGAACTCACCCTGGTGACCAGACACCCCCTTGGTGGTGAGCCCAGTGGTCCCTTTTCTCCTTGTCGCCTAAGGCTGCAGTGAGCAGCTCTCCTTATTAGCTCCTCTTTCTCAGAGTATCCTTGTTAGTTACACCAGGGGAAGTGGGCTCCCTCCGCATGGCTGAGCTGTCTTTCAAGGCTGTGTATCATTAGTCTCCTGAGTACTCCAGGTTCATGTTTTAAATTTCCTCTAATAGATTTTTAATTTACGTATCTTTGGAAAGGTAATATAGTAACATGGCCAACAGTGTAAAGGGTGCTGAAGTCTGTCCTCAGACAGCCATTTCCTCCCTAGAAGTGACTAGTGTCCAGATGCTGCTGTGAGCCCTTGTTTGTTCACCCGAAGAATCTGATCATTCCTTCCACATCAGCAGGACAGACGTTCTCACTTGTGTTCGTGACTGTGGAGCGTTCCACTACATGGATGGGTTCTGGCTATGCACACATCTTCAAGTAATGGAAATCCATGGCATTCATCTAATTCAACTAGTGTAAACACTGTAGTGAACAGTCTTGTGCTTACTTTTATCATTGTCTATAGGATATGTGTGGAATAAGCTCTTAAGAGCAGGCAAAATATAGCTACTTCCCATGGTGAAATTGCCTAACCAGGAGGTGATGCAGTGGATAGAGCACTGGCCTGGGATGCTGAGATTCCCTGCTCAAAACCCCAAAGTCGTCAGCTTGAGCACAGTCTTACCAGCTTGAGTGTGAGTTCATAGACATGACCTCATAGTTGCTGGCTTGATCCCCAAGGTCACAGGCTTGAAACCCAAGATTGCTGGTTGAACCCAAAGTCTCTGGCCTGACAAGGAGTTACTCGCTCTGCTAGGGCCCCCTGGTAAGGCACATAGGAGAAAGCAATCAATAAACAACTAAGGTGCCACAACTATGAGTTGATGCTTCTCATCTCTCTCCTTTCCTGTGTCTGTCTGTCTCTTTCTAAAAAAAAAATTACGTTTTGTTCCGCATGGAAGGGAAACAAATTTACATTCCCATCAGCAAGGGATGAAAGTGTGTGCCAAAGCATGTCCCTGGATCTGTTATTCAACAACCCTCCTTCTGTATCCTTCTGTATTATCTTGATTTATTTACCACTCTGACCCTCTGTCTCTTTGTCGCCAGCACCCACCATCCTAGAGAATGGTTCATCTCTTTACATCCTGGAGGGCCAGACCCTGTACCTGGTGTGTGTGGTTGACAGCAATCCACCCGCCAGGCTGAGCTGGACCCGGGGGAGCTTGACCCTGAGCTCTTCAAAGCCTGGGGTCCTGGAGCTACCTCATGTACATGTCAGAGATGAAGGGGAATTCACCTGCCGAGCCCAGCATTCTCAGGGATTCCTGCATGTCTCTCTGACCCTCTGTCTGCGTGAGTACACTGGTGGATTGGAGAGGGGCTAGAGGAAAACACCCACTGCTCCCTCACAACCCACCCAGCAGCCCCTCAAACTTTAAGGGGGAAATCAGCTCTGATAAGGGCTCGGCTCTGACATTTGAAATTTCTCTGGGACTCAATATCCTCCTTCTTTGACTTCATCCTGCATGCCCAGATCTGCAAATGTATGCGGTGGGGGAGGGCTTGGGAGGGAGAAGCCAGGGGAAGGAGCTGGGTTGGGAAGACAGGCTGGCAGAATGTTGTCTGAATAGCATTCGTTGTTGGATGTATCACATTCAGTTCATCCATATATCAGTTGAAGGACATTACAGTGTTTCCACTTTGGGGCTGTTATAATACTGCTATGAACATTGGTTACACTTTCTTGTTGTTGTTGTTCAAACATGTTTTTTGTGTTCTTGAGCATTGCCCTAGGGGCGGATTCTCTGTGTCAAATTGTAGCTTCTGTGTGTTACTTTTTGATTAAATTCCAAACATTTCCAACAGGAAGGGACCATGTTACATTCCCACCAGCCACGTATAAAGCTCACAATTTCTCCATAATTAACAACATAATTTTTCTTTAAAAAATGATAGACTGCCAGTGGGTGAGATGGGCTATTTCACCATGGCTTTGATTTTCATTTCTGCAATAATAGTGTTGCTGTTTGTTTTCACATAGAATTATTGCTCATTTGTACGTCATCTTTGATGAAAGGTTTTGTAAGGTCTTAGCCCATTTTTAAAAAAGTTTTTGACTTTCTGTTGCTAAATATGAGACATATGGTGGATACTAATTTTTAACAGATAGTTGATTAGCAGAGGTTTTCTTCAATTAAGTCGGTTGGCTTTTCACCTTGTCTAGAATGTTACCATATATCCCCATGTATAAGACGCACCTTAAATTTGAAGCTTGGAATTTGAAAAACAATCTATTACATAAAGTTATTGAACTCAAGTTTTATTCCTCATGAAATTCATACAACTCCTCATCCTTGTTGAAACTCCATCCATTAGCTTGTCCTTATCCATGTCTGATGACGAATCACTATCTTCAACAATGAGTGCAAAAACAAGTGTGAAAAAGCGGGAAATGCACTTACAAAGAATCCACAACCCCTGTATAAGACATACCCAATTTTAGACCCCAAATTTTTTGAAAATTGTGCTTCTCATGCATGGGAAAATACAGTGTTTGATGAATGATATATTTCATTTGTTTAATTCTAACTTATGCATTTTAATTTTTCTCCAACTGCTGGGGGTCAGGGGCTGGGTGTGGGGTGAGTACACAGTCAGCCCCTCATCCGGTGATGCAGGAAGACATGAAGCATGACATCCAGATATCTCGTGACAGCTGAGGACACAGGAATGTGCTCAAGAAGGTGACTCCATCCTCTTTCATTTGTCCTGCAGGAAAATCAGACCATGGGTCAGATGCAGTGTTGGTGGCCATCGGGGCAGCCACTGTGAAGACCCTGGCCCTGCTCCTCTGCCTCATCATCCTCATGTGAGCTGTGCCCAGGGGCAGAGGATGTCTGAAGCCATGTGGCTGAGTCCAAAACCAGAGCCCGGGATGCTGGCGTGTCATGGGCAGGGCGGGCAGGAGGTTAAGTGGAGGCGGGTGAGGGGTCCACAGGGGCAGGTTGTGCATCCCACTAAACAAGTGTCCAGGATGGGAGGTACCCATAATGTTCCAGAGGGTCTTTTGGGACAGAGTGCACTCTGCACCTCAGTTTCTCCTCCAGTCTCTGGAGAGGGAGCAAGGGTTTTGGTCTGCCGTCCATTGCCCCCTGATCTAACCAAACTGACAGAACTGGGTCTCTTATCTGAGTCAGGTACCACAGAAGAAACACATCGAGTCCCAAACGGGCATCCAGGGTGCAAACACCATCTCAAGCTAATCCTTCTGGTGAGTGATGCAGGTGTCTCACCGCCTAACATTCCACTGACACCTCCTCCAGGATGACCCCTGGATTCTCTTCACTCAGCATTCCTCAAATTGACATACCATCTTCTTCCCAATCTCTTCTCTGTGGCATATACTGTCACAGTGATGACATGGTGGTCGCCCTCTCTAAAGCCAGGTTCAGGGTGACATCCTTCACTTTGCACTTTCTCCTCTGCAGTCTTAGAAATCACTAAGATTTGTCCAGCTTTCTTTCACATCACAGTGTAGCTTGATAGCCATCTTTTCTCATCCTGACCCTAGTATTCCCTGTAGCCTGTTCCCTTCACAGAGTCTCTAAACTCACCAACATCCTGTGTCCAGATTGTGCTCCCAGAGACATGTCGTCCACTTCCTGAACAGTTTGAACAGCGACGATTCCTCTGCATGGCCGGGGATGAGATGCTAACGCCGCTGGCTAGATTGGAGAGCCTGGTGTGGTCTGTCCCCTGCAGAACTCTCCTCCTGACTCTGTCATCTCCTTGAATGTCACACCATCTCTACAACGTGTTGGCTCCAGGGACTTTGTATCTCTGAGACCTTGCACATGCAGTTCCTGTTGGTGAAATGCCATTCCTTCCCCATTACTACATCTCCAAGAACTGACCATCTTTTCGGCTCAGTTAAATGTCATCTCATTTTGTATGTGTGTGTGTATGCGTGTGTGCACTTCTTTTGGTGTGATTACTGTATATTTTAAACAAACAATAGGAAGTCATTATTTACAAACTCTTTAGCAAGTATAAGTGAATACCCACTGTGCGCCAGCATTGTAGTAGGAACTGGGCATGCAACCTGGAACTGGGTATAAAAGTCTCGCTATCTAGAAGCTGTGATTCTGGAGAGGACAGGAGAAGAGAGGAGAGCAGAGGAGAGGAGGAGAGAGGAAGAAGGTGAGAGAAGAGGAGGGGAGTGGAGCTTAAAAGTGGAGAGGGGCAAATTTAACATAAATAAATAAAAATTTGGAGTATGTTGAATGATAATATGTGTCTGTGGAGAAATTATGCAATGTAAGAATCTGGTGACAAGTGGTGGGACAATTTCCGACACCTGAGAGTGTGAACAGTGACATTTGAACTAACTCTGGATAATGGTGAGAAAGCAGACACTGTGTCCCCTAAAGGACATTAGCCAGGAGTATGAAGAGCGGTGTCACAACTTGAGGCAGAAGTAGCCAGGAGTGTTGTGGGGACCGGACTCAGCACAGGGGCTCATGGGAGGGAGACACCGGGTGGTACTGAGACCCCTTGTTTGCAGTGCAGTGCGGTCGTGCAGCCAACGCAGGACTCTGGCGGTCTCTGAGGAGAGCAGAGGTCTGACTGAGCATTCTAGGTCACAGGACCCACATGGCTGCTCTGTTCAGAACAGACCAGAGTGTGTCCACGGCAGCCAAAAAGAGATGGGAGGACATGAATGGCAGGGAGGGGAGGCGTGTAAAATCAGGGAGGTGGGTGAAGAGCGAGGTTTTATTTATTTATATTCATTCTTTTAGAAAACAGGAATGGAATGCTTCACGAATTTGGGTGTCATCCTTGCTCAGGGCACAGGCTTATCTCCTCTGTATTGCTCCCACTTCAGTGTATGTGTGGCTGAAGCAGGTATGAGCATGGAGTTAGGGTTTTGTATACACCTTGAGGTTCAAGTTCACTGAGTTTCCTAGTAGACGTGGTGAAGGAAGCAGAGTCAAGAGCAAGGCTGATGCCAAGCATCTCCCCTGAGCAATAGAAAGGATTGGTTGTGTGTCCTACGCACAGAGAGGAGAGTTTGGAGGGTGATGTTCATTCTAAGAAGCCACTTCACATCCAACTGGGGACATCAGCGAGAGAGCCATGTGACCATCTGGAGGTCAGGAGAGAGGTCCTGACTGCAGGTGCGAACACATATACTCCGTGCAACATAACGGCAGCAGGTGAATTAAGAAAAGGTCTCGCCTGACCAGGTGGTGCCACAATGGATAGAGCATCGGACTGGGATGAGGAAGACCCAGGTTCGAGACCCCGAGCTCGCCAGCTTGAGCACGGGCCCATCTGGCTTGAGCGAAAGCTCGCCAGCTTGGACCCAAGGTCACTGGCTCCAGGAAGGGATTGCTCGGTCTGCTGAAGGCCCGCGGTCAAGGCACATGTGAGAAAGCAATCAATGAACAACTATGGTGTTGCAACGGCTACGAAAAACTAATGATTGATGCTTCTCATCTCTCTCCGTTCCTGTCTGTCCCTATCTATCCCTCTCTCTGACTCTCTCTCTGTCCCTGTAAAAAAAAAAAAAAAAGAAAAGAAAAAGAAAAGGTCTGATGGCTCACAGAGAAGAGGGGACACAGAAAACACGTTGTCACGGAGCCCTGACCACAGTGGTGTCAGTGGTTGGCGTGGAAGGTGCAAGGACATGAAGGCAGAGCCACCAGTCCAGATCACGGTATAGGGAAACATGGTCTTTGCCTCCTCCCACAACCACACCGCAATGAACACAAAACAACAGAACAGCCATCATTCAGAACTACCTGAAACCTGGCTGAATGGAAGTCTGATAACTAGGGATTTAAACATGAAGCCACATTAATAGTAGTAGGATGGCCAGAGACACAGAATGGGCTTGTCCCACGCCCATGTGTGGTGGCTAAAAATTTGGAGAGATCTTTCAGCTGCAGAGACACCTCCTGAGAAGCAAGGAGTAAGCCCCACTCCAAGCCTCAGCCCAGGCTTCCAGTGCCCAGAAGAATTGTCCCTATAACTTCCAGCTGAAAAACACCATGGGGACGCTGGCTGAGGAAGGGAGGGCGCTGCTGAAGTCTCTGAATGTTCCTATAAGCAGCCGTTACATGAACTTCCTCTGACTCCCTTTCCCTGAGCTTCAGCACTGAGGTGTTAGCTTGAAAGGCACCAGGGACATACAGGGAGAAACTGGATTGTCAACCTCAGGACGAGAAGTGGGGGCAGGTTTCTTCTTGACAGAGCTGTGGCAGAGATCATTGTTCCTTTTCTGAACCCTGCCCCCAGAAGGGAACCCGGCAGAAGAGTTCCATAAGGAGGCCTCCACCAACCTGGCTAATACATCATTCTGGTGATTCCTGAGACCCACCGCAGCTAGCTCTATGGCCCACCCAAGCTGTTTCCAGTGGCTTTTCCATAGGAATGGCCTGTCTTGTCTTAAGCTCCAGAATTTCCTAAAAGCTCTCAAACAAGCAGCATCTGGCCTCAGCATCACCAGTGCATCCTGCTAATTGGCCGCAGGCCCAGAACTAGCAGCCGCCTGTCTTGTTTCACACCTTGGCCTCTTCTAGGCAGCTCCTAGCCCAGCACAAGCAGCAACCACCTGCAAATTAATATGTTGCTCATGCTTGGTGTTCTTGGGCAGAACACAGTCATGGCTGACTCGGCTTGCACTTCCCAGGGAGTGTCAGAGCCAGTGCACCCAGTACACAGCTTTAGACTACATCAGAGAAACACCACACAACCATCTCCACAAGCGACGCCCTCAAACACGAGAACCCTACTAAAATTATTTCTGCTCTTGGGGTGGGCCCCTGCACCGCTGATCCTCCACAGTGGTCAGTGGTCATAGCCAGTCCTTTCAGCTGATCGGCCTGGGGGTACATCCTTTTCATTGACGTGTCAACAGCAATCAAGGCTCAACTACAGCCTGACCAGGCTCTAGTGCAATGGACAGAGCATCAACCTTGGACGGGGAGGACCCAGGTTTGAAACCCCAAGGTCTCTGGCTTGAGTGCGGGCTCATCTGGTTTGAGCAAAAGCTCACCAGCTTGTACCCAAGGTTGCTGGCTTGAGCAAGGGGTCACTCAGTTTGCTGTAGTCCTCTGGTCAAGAGACATATGAGAAAGCAATCAATGAAAAACTAAGGGGTCGCAAGGAGGAATGGATGCTTCTCATCTCTCTCCATTTCTGTCTGTTTGTCCTTAATGTCTCTCTCTGTGTCTCTGTCACAAAAAATGCTTAACTACAAGAGGAGAAGATACACAGCTCACAAGGGGGGTGTCCACTAATGTGGCAGGGAAGATTGTGACACTGGACCCTAGGGAACATCTGCTACATTAGACTACTCTGTAAAGCCTGGAAGATGTAGCAGCTCTACCTAACACATAGAAAGAATCACAGGGATGCTTCCACAAGAGGACAAAGAAACGTGTGCCACTGAAAGAGGGGACTGAACTCCAGAAAGAAAACTAAACAACATGGAGAAAACCCATCTACTAATGCACAGTTCAAAATATTGGTTATAAGGATTCTCGAAATTAGTGAGAACTTCAACGGCACAGAAAAGGACCAGTCAGAAATGAAAGCTACATGAACTAAAATGAAGAATTATTTACAGTGAATCTACATTACTCTAGTTAAAGCCAAAAATAAAATCAACAATTTGGAATATAAGGAAGCAAAATACACCTGTTCAGAACAATAAAAGGAAACAGAAACTCCCCCAAATGAGGATAGTGCGAGGAGCTTCTGGGACAATCTCAAGCATATCAACATTAGCATTATGTGGGGACCAGAGAAGAAAAAGAGACCAAGAAATTGAAAAACTATTTGAAAGAATAATGATGAAAAGTTCCCTGACTTGGTAAAGAATATAGACATATATGTCCAGGAAGCACGAGGAGTTCCAAACAAGGTGAACCCAAAGAGGCCCACACCAAGACACATCATAATCACAATTCAAAAAATAGAAAACAGAGAAAAAATCCTAAAAGAAGCAAGAGAAAAGCAGTTAGTTACCTACATGGGAGCTCTCATAAGACTGTCAGCTGATTTCTCAACAAACACTTTGCAGACTAGACGGTACTGGCAAGAAATACTCAAAGTGATCAAAAGGAAGGACCAAGATTCTTCATTTAGAATGATTTAAAATAAAAGAACAGAAAAAGAGCTTCCCAGACAAGAAAAAGCTAAAGGAGTCCATCACCACCAAACAAGTATGATATAAAATGTTAAAGAGTTTTCTTGAAGGAGGAGGAGGAGAAGGAGGAAATATATAAACAATAAAATGGCAATAATACAAATCAATCAACAACTGAATCTAAAAAAATAAAATAAACAAACAAGGAGAGCAGAAACAGACTGAGATATAGAGTCAATTTTGATGGTTTTCAGATGATGGAGGGCTTGGGGAATGGGTGAAAAAGGTGAAGGGATTCAGAAGTACAAATTGGAGCCCTGGCCAGCTTGCCCAGTGGTAGGGCTCCAGCCTGGAGTGTGAAAGTCCTGGGTTCGGTTCCCAGTCAGGGCACACAGAGAAGTGAACATTTACTTCTCCAATCCTCACTCACTCAGTCACTCACTCTCACTTTTCCTCCCACAGCCTTACTTGGTTGAAACAAATTGGCTCCAGGTACTGAAAAAGACTCCATGTCCTCATCTTAGGCAATGAAATAGCATGGTTGCCAAGCAACAGAGTGACGGCCCCAGATGGGAAAGGCATTACCCCACAGAGGGCTTGTCTGGTGGATGCTGCTCAGCACGCATGAAAGAGTCTGTCTCTCTGCCTTCCTACTTCTCACTTAAAAAAAAAAAGAAGGAAAAATAAAAGACCAAATTACCACGAAGCCAGAACAACACTGTTTCTGAAAATAAGTACTACATATATTCCTGAGATTTTTGGCAGCCATTACAACAAAATAAATGTGATATTTTTTAGCCAGTGTAAATAAAGTACACAGTTCATTTGAATGGTAATATCATCTTATTTCTAAATACTGATAGAAAGGTAATCTATGTAGAAAGGACAGTGGATAGCATAAGTAGAAATACCTCAACTTGTTGTTTATCCAAAACTTTGTCTATGACACTTGGAGAATTGAAGTAGAGCTTTTACTTGACAGAAAGTACAGCCTCTGTGATAGGGAGCTAGAACAATCTCTCCCATTCACACAGCACTGTGTGATGGGAATCATAAAAAAGGAGTTCCACAGCATGGGTCAGAGAACATTTCTTCTCCCTTTGTGTTGCATGAAGATCCTACATGGTTTTCATTACGGAGATACTACTGAAACCTCACAAATCAATATATTAGATCTAAAAAATGTACCCACACTTGTATTTTTACAAATACCCAGGACACTGGCAGAACACAAGGTAAACTCACCAGGGACAGCGGCCCTAAAGCCACCCATTATTGTGTTTGGGAGGAAGTTATGTCACTGGGTCAGGAACCTCTCATGCAAAGAGTACGTCTCTATAGCCCTTCTTGTCTCGTCTTCAGCCAAACATCACATAGATGCTCACTAAGTGTTCTGTGAATGAATGAATGAATGAATGCTGCCTTCACTTCACCTGAGACCCCCTTCTTTTCTTCTGCCTTAGACTCTCACACGGACATTAGATGCCTATACCTTGTAGGATCGACCACAGCTTGTAGATGAGCCTGTGACCTCCAGGTCAATACTGTAGTGGACCAGCTCCCTGGTGTAGACAACGGAGCTCAGAATAAGCCCTCTTATGGGAGGACCTTAGGGGACTCACGCGTCCCATCCTCAGATGTCCTCAGAGGTCCAGGTTGTGCTCCAGTGATGGAAGACAACCCCCCATGAACAGACAGGGCTTTTGAGGTCAAGGAAGTTTTCCAGTGTTTATGTGAGGGCCTTAATATTTCTGCCAGACTAGTCTCTTGCCCTTGGAGGCCGGTTCAGGACAGAAAGAGATCAGAGCTCCCCAAAAAGACAGTAGGAAGAAACTTTGCTTTGCCAGAAATAACCACCCAATGCACAGGCAAGGGCACAGTGTCCCCTTGTGACCAGAGCTGTGAATACCAAAATCTCTGAGGGCAGGGAAAGGGGGTGGGGGGGGGCTGGTCGCGAGGGTATGAGCTGGAGGTAGTGCAGGCACAGGGCAGAGATTCCAAGGGTGGGGGCTCGGAGTGGATTTCTGCGTGCCTGCAGGGGCAGTAATGGTGCGCTTGAGCGCGTCGAATGGGGAGAAGGAGCAGGGTGTGAGCCGAGGTCTCTGCATGTGCATCAGCTGTTAGTGATTTTTGGAGGGAGGGTTGGTGGTGTCTCTTCAGGGGCGCCAGGCTGGCTCTAGGTAGTGGGGGATATTGTGACCCACTGTGCAGGCGCCAGCCTGTGAACTGGATACACATTTTCTATCATTTGGAGATGGAGCTCAGTGATGGACGGCAAAAGGGAGAAGTCCTAACAGGACCAAGTGATCCTACAGACCCTGACTCCGAGACTGAGGGGTTCAAAGGTGCAAACCCCTGAAGACCAGAGTCATTGAGACTCAGTGTTCCAGTAAACCAAGGGTCTGGAGACTTAGAAGAGCTTGAAGACCTGAAGACCCAGATCCCAGAGATCCAAGGAGGCCCAGAAACAACTTTCCCTACCCAAACTCAGAAACCTAGAGATTGCGTCTCTCACCCAGTGTCCAAGGGCCTCAGAGACCTCTGAAACTGAAATCTGGAGGCTCAACAAATCCAAGGACTCAGATCTCTTAGATCAGGAGACCAGAGATCCTGGGTGTATGAAACTGACACTTCAGGTCCCCAAACCCATAGTCCCAGAGCCAGGGCTCAAAGGTCTTTATGATGAAGGGATCAGAGCCTCAGGGAGTGTGGATCCGAGGTGAGTGATGTCCTGAAGCATGTGACAGGCACTGTGTCACCCGTTCTTTTCTCATTTTGGGAACCACAATGCCGCAGTCTCAGGGTAGATGACCACCATGAGGTCACTGTTATGAATCACTATGGCTGATTCTGGTTTACCAGTTCTTTAGTTTGTTTGTCTAATGGTCATTTCTTGAGGTCTCCTTGTATCAGCCTTGCCCTGGGCCAGGTTCTGGTGATGAAAATAAAGTCACTGTCATCTGTGGCTCCTGCCTTGTGAAGTGATGGAGACACAGTCAATATGAGGTGACAAAGTTTGACAGGGCAGCAATCAATCACTGCCAGCCAGGGTGTCAGCTCCATCATCTGTAAAATGGGAATGGTAATAGCAATACCACCCTCATAGTGTTTATGTGAGTCAAATTGAACTAACAGTACCCATCATGATTGTAAGACAGTCCCTGGCAGATAAGCATACTGGAAAGATGGCTGTAGGTCTCATCTCATAACATTACTGTTCTATGTAACATATGAGGTGCTATCACTATCACTATCACTTCACTTAACAGCTGAAGAACAGACATTCAGAGATAAGTCTTTTTGTCGAACTGCCTGAATATAAAACAAGAATCTGAAAAGAAGCATAAATTTTAGACTTTGTGAGCCATGGGGTGTCTCTCGTAGCTCTTCTATTGCTGAGTGAGCATAGCTGCATTCGAGCAAAACTACTGGACACTTAAATTTGGGTTCCATATAATTTCATCTTTCATTTCCCTGCCAATTATTTAAAAAAGCAATACAGTCACAACAGGGTAGCTCTGTTGGTTAAAGCATCGTCCCGATACTCTGAAGTTCTTGGTTTTATCCTCAGGGGACATACAAAAATCAACTCATGAGTTGTGAATGAATGGAAAAACAAGTCAGTGTTTCTATCTAAATATAAACTATTAACTTAAAAAGCGCACAACTATTCTTAGCATGTGCGTCGTATAAAAAGAAGCAACAAGTCAAATTAAGCTACAGTTTCCTGATCACAGTTTTCCTTCTTTACGCTGTGTTTCCACCTGGAGGAGGGCAGTGTGGCTGAACCTCAAAGGATGTAGAGAATATGAGGCCTAATCAAGGAAGAACCAGAGCCAAGTGAAGGTCTAATGCAGTTAAATGCAGGATGTATTTTGTTTTAATATGTCCCCTACTCAGGTCAGGCACTTAGATGCTATAAAGTGAAAAAAGTGCAACAAAACCATCAGTGAAGTCTCCTGCCCCCTGGCCGCATAGAGGTAGCCTCCCTCTGGGGACAGTCTAGGAGCATATTCTGAATCAGGGTGCACAGAGCATCCCCAGTCTCTCTGAGGCCAGGGTGGGAGTGGAGTGTCGGGTTCCCTGACACAGCATTAAACACCCACTCACGCCTCAGCCCACTGCTGCCTGGCTTTTGCTTTCTTTCTCTAAGACAGCTTACACATGGGCACCGCGTCCTTCCCATCCATACACACACACAAAGCTACTTTGGGCTCACTCTAATTTCTTGGTTCTTTTTGTCATGTCTAGAATGACCTACCCTCTCTGGTCCTCCTACATTATTTGTTCAATCAATCTCTATTAGTCCATCCAGAAGCCTTTTCTCAAAGCTCTCTTTTCTCCTCAAACTTCTTAAATGAGCCAGTGCACAAAAACACTGCAACTTCATCTCTGCCCTGACAGCTCCCCCCAGGACAGCCAAACACGCCCAAAACCGTGTAAATGAACTAGGAAGCAGAGAGAAGCATAAGATTTGTTTTTCTCTTAGGCAGGCCATACCTGTTCACCACTCCAAGTTCCGGATTCTATGCTTGAAATGTCAGATCCCTCTTACAGGTGGGTGATCTTTGACCATAGTACTCAGCCAGATTTCAGCACCATGACCGGCACCATCATGTCACCTGGAGTCCCCTGGGTCTGGAATCTCTGCTGTAGAGACAGGTCTATCCCCTTGTTCCTTAGCCACCTTATTGCTTCACAAATAAATTAGTTGAAGATAAGGTTCAAGGGAGGGGAAAGTTTTCTACATCATACAAAATGAAGGATCTGGACAGACAGCACATGTTTAGGTCATCAGTGCAAGAGGCTGGAAATTTGGCATCAACTATTTGATGTGTGATGATTCCTGGAGCTTGCATGACCACAGAACACTGTCCCACTCAGCCTCTCCTATGAGTGTGGGTCCAGGACTCCCAGGACCTTGAGAAAAATACTGAGTCCAAGGAGAGGTCATGGCTTTGTATACTCAAGGCCCAGGTCTTGGGAACCAGACTGAGAAAGAACAAGAGTAATTCCAAGACCTACTTTTGCAACCATGTGGGGTTGCAGCCACACCTATTATACCTTTAAGCAACACAGGAAAATTTGACATTTACGTCCCAAATACGCAATCCCATTGAACATCATACTTTTGAAGAACACAGTAAAGGGGAGAAAAAAATCTTTCTTTCCTCTCTGGGACTAGTTTGTCATGGGTCTCTGCCACCTCGTAGCAGTGTTGAATTTCTTAGTTAACATGATGGGAAGGATGAGAGCATACGTGGGAAGCCCTCACTCCCACCCAGTCAGATTTCTGCTCACTAATCTTCCGGCTGAAATTGTAATGAATTCAAGATCTCCAGTAAAATTCTCTCAGTGGCCACAAGCTGAAACCTTGGTGGCCAATGGATGGGAGTCTCAGCACCAAGTATTCAGAAGACAGATACCAACTGGTACAGAACCACCCTCATGGCTTCTGATCTTGTCCAGGAAGCCAGAACTTCTCTGAGAAAGGGAAACTTCAAATACTGATTTCTTATATCTCTGGTTAAAGGATTAAAATGAATTTTATAAAAATTTCTGCTGTGGAAGAATACAGGGTTTTAGCGTTAAAAAGAACCCTTGGATTGAAAAGAGTTTGTTCACCACTAAGAAGATGACAACTGGAGAGTTAGCCACATCACCTCTCTCTACCTCAGTTTCCTGCTCTGTGAAGTGGGGGAATAATAAACTCCATCTCACTAGGATATTGTGATACAGACAACATATCATACAAAGGCCCTGGTACAAGGTGCATGTTCATTGTGTGCAGGTTTCCTATCTCTTGGAAATGCAAGTATGTGCCAGGACCTTGTCCTGATGGTAGACGTCCTAAGACACATCATGCAATATGGTACTGAAAACTCTGTGATCATGAGAGTTACCTTTTTTCCAGAGATAGAGAACAAGGGAAAATGTTGAGCTGAGAGAACCCTGATAATTTTTACTGGGAGTCACCCATAGACACATAGTACCATTCATGTGAGTGAATAGACCTGGATAAAATTAATGAAAGGTCTTCCAGAGAAGGAGCTTTGTATATCACTGATTCGGTATTTGAGGGTCATCCGAGCTTGCCATTTTCATCACATTGTTCTGAGTTGAGTTTTAAACACAAAACCCATGTAAGACACATCTCTGGGATTGGTAGGGCCCTAGCACATACTGGAAAATAAACAGACAGAGGCCTGAGTCCCAGGAAGGGTGTCCTGAATTCCACTTTAGATCTACCCTCTTTCTGTCTCCTTGCCTCTCTCAACCCCAGACACTTAGGTCTCAGAGAGGTTCATTGACAGCGACACCTACTCCCCAAACACTGGCTCAGAATTGAGGAGAAGATAAAATGTCCGGACAAACTGCATGTTGAAGCAGAAAGCTCTGAAAAGTAATTGCATGAACACTGTGCATGTACTACATTACTTTGGTTTATTCAGGCCTCAGTGTGTTGGAGGAGCCTACCCGCCTCTGGGAAGGGCAATCCACTCAACCACGTCCACAGATTTAAATAATAATTTAGTCTGGAAATACCTTCGGACACACTCCCACAAAAGGCGTGCACGCACGCACACACACACACACACACACACACACACACACACACACACACACACACACACACACTTTGGCCAAACCTCTCTCAGCTCTGAATCAGCACCACGGACAGCACCATCACCGCTTTCTCGGAATTCCCAGGAACCACACTATGGCAAGGGCAGAGGGACCACCCTCTGAGGGTGGTAGACTGACACCTGCTGGTGCGGAGAAGAGTTTGGTCGCAAACAGCCCATAACTTGGTAGCTGGAGGAAGATCTCTTACACAGTGGGAGAGTGAGTGACGTTGACAATACCATAACCGAGGACAGTAATTTCCAGGATCACCTGAAAGACTTACATTTCCTGGGACTTCCTAAGAGTCCCTATCATGTCCATCTGTCCTGTTTTTCCCTGAGAATCAGCTGCCAGACCATACCAGCAAGAACCCCACCTGACCTCAGCTGTGCCTCTCCATCATAGCTCTCTATCCTATGCTGCAAAAATGGTCAGATAAGCTGCCAGGCTTCCAACCAGATGTTATTTCTTTAAGGCTAGAACTAGATCTTTCATATTCCACCCATTAGCTGGACAACCAATGAGGGCACAGTGTGGGTGTTTCCTGAGTGAATGAATGAATGAATGAAATTTCCTCCTCACCTCATGGAAAGTTTACAAGTGTTCCCTCCCTGATTAACTTAAGCTTCCCTTTCATCAAACCCTGGGCACGCAAACATTCATAAAGTGGCTTCCTGTTAACACAGTGGTGCATGAGACAGGGAACTTCTGTGACTGAGGCAATTACTTGCCCTCTCTGTATATCGGTGTCTTGTTCTAAAAATTGAAGAAGTCAGGCTATAATGCTTCCAAATCTGTTGGCCTGTGGGTTACAAATTCCTCTTCTTCATACAGTTAAATTATTCATGATTTGCCTGTGTCTCTGCTCTCCATTCTTCTGCAAATTTAGATAACCAGAAACAGGCTGGAATGTCCCAGCCATTCTGACCACAGAAATGATGCAAACTCAGTCCCTTAGGGAGATAGTGAGCTGGCCGGAACACGGGGTGCAGGTGTGGGTGAGGTTGCAAGTTGAATCCATAACTAAAAATTTAGGGTTCAGTGATGGTGTGGGAGATTCTGTGCTTGCCAAAACCTGTAGCACCCTTCCTTGTGACCACAGCTCTGTGTCCACTCCAGGCTGTGGGAAATGCTTCTGGGGTGGCCGGATTTTTAAAATTGAATTACAGAAAACAGGCTGTATGTTTTTTTAGATATATGTCTTAAGAAAAACATGTACCATATCATAGTGCTAAAGGCAGCATGCTAGGATAATAAACCACAAAGACAAATAAGGACAAACTTAGCTTTAAAGTGAGGCTATGGACTCCTTTGGGGGACTGTTTGTGGAGATAAAAATTGGGGATCAGGGGGAGGTCCTGGGGAGCCCAAAACATTCTATTTCTTGAAGAGTGTTCATTTTGTGATGATTCACAGATTTCTTGTGGGGGAATTTCTCTGTATGTGCTTGACGTTTCCCTCCAAAAAATGTTTAGGAAACTGATATAGGTCTAAGGAGGAGCTGCCTCTTATTGTTTGGAGCCACTTTCATTCACCCTCCAGTCACACATTTAAAAAGTTATCGGCTGTGAAATTTGGTGCATATCTCCCCTCTCAGACACCCTCACTGGCCCCGAGAGTAGACGACCCCCCACTGGCGTACTTCATTCACTGTGTCCTGTGCACCGGACTGCTGGGAACAAAACCCACAGAGCCCAGAAGACCCGCCCTGCTCTGGAGCAATGAGAGGAGTGGTCCCAAGAAAAGTCAGAAAGGAAGACAGATGTGACGAAGGGGAAACATTTATCGGTTTCAAAATCTGCCTCCACTTTTTCTTTGCCTGACCAGGTGGTGGTGCCATGGATAAGGAATCAAACCTTCATGTAGAGGACCCAGGTTCAAAATCTTGAGGTCGCAGGCTAGAGCACAGGCTAGTAGTACTTGAACATGGGCTCACCAGCTTGAAGTGGGGTCGTTGCCTTGAGCGTGGGATGATAGATATGACCCCGTAGTCACTGGCTTGAGGTCTAATGTCGCTGGCTTGAACCCAAGGACACTGGCTTGAGCAAGGGGTCACATGTTCTGCTGTAGCTCCCTGGTCAAGGCACAAATGAGAAAGCAATCAATGCACTACTAAGGTGCTGCAAGAAAGAGTTGATGCTTCTCATCTCTCTCCTTCCTCTGTTTCTGTTCCTATTGGTCCCTCTATCTGTCTGTTTCTGTCTCTGTCACCAAAGCAAATAATATAAAAATTAAATTTAAAAAAATCTATACTTTCTTGTGTTCACTTTCTTCCTTACCAAAGTCTACTGTACAGAGAATCTCTGCCTCAGTTTCCCTAGTGTTTTGCCGTGGGTCTCCTTTTGATATCCTTGTTGTGTGTTAACACACAAAATCATCACCTCTGCCCAAGTGTCCCCTCTGCCCAATTCTCCTGAGACTCATCTTCCAACCTGGGTGGCAGGGGGAGTGACACCCTTCCCACTGTGGCTTCCACATTTCAGCTGCCATCACAAGGCGCTCCAGGCTGCAGAACACTTGCTGTGTCCCCACTGCCCAGTGATTCTCAAGCAGCATCCAGGACCGTGTGTGACCTTGTGACTGGAGAGAGGAAATACTCACAATGTGGATGCTGTGGTAACTGTCCTTGTCAACCTCCCTGAACTTCTTCCCTTTTCCATGTTGCAGAGACCCACCCTGGCTTGCTTGACATTATTCGACATCTACAATCTATGACTAGGGGGGTTGGGCCAGAAAAAAATTTTTTTGTTCTGTAGAAAATGACCTGCTAGGAAAAGAACCTGACAGAGAAGCAGAGATTGGCTGGAGGCTGCACGGGGTTGGATTCGGGCACCTCTCACCATCCCTGGCCTCAGGGTTCCCAGGAGAGAACATGGGTAATAGATGGCTGATCTTTAAGAGCCTCCACGGCCAGGACAGTGTCAGAGTCAGAAGTTTCTCCTCTGACGAGTGTCACTTTCTGACTCCACCCCCCTCTTCTTCTTCTTCCTGTGTGGCCTTCTGTGGATCTTGCAATTGTTGGTTCTGGTTTCTGAGAAACACGTCTCCCAGAGGGAACCGGTCACCACAAGCCCCAGACAGGCTATTGCTACTACTGCATGGTGGTGGGGGTGAGCCGAAACTGGTGGCCAGAGGGAGCTCAGAGGGGTTACAGAAGTGGTTCTCTAGGGTCATGAGCTGTGGGGTGTCAGCCTGCTCTGTGCAGAGAGAGGACAAATGCCAGCTCGCAGGTTCCTCTTCTGTGGAAGTAGCGGCCCCTGCCCATCCCCGGCTGGTGTGGTCCTCCTGCAACCTGCCAACCACTCCTGTCCTCATCTTTTCACCCCCAGGAGCCCAGAAACCCATCAGAGATGGTGTGGCTGCTGCTGCCTCTGCTCTGGGCAGGTGAGTGCCCGAGGGGAAGGGGACAGACTGGCTGGGCGCAGACTGACCGTTGTATCTCCTCAGGGTCCCTGGCTCAGGATCCTGGATACAGTCTGAGAATGCTGGAGTCTGTGACGGTGCAAGAGGGACTTTGTGTCTCTGTGCCCTGCACTATTTCCTACCCCAAGAAGGATTGGACTGATCGGGACCCAGCTTGGGGCTACTGGAAACGGATAGTGGGATCAACAGACCAGCGAGTTCTAGTGGCCACAAACAAACCACGTGGTAATGTGCTGAAGGAGGCCAAGGGCCGATTTTACCTCCTTGGGGATCCCCGGTCCTACAACTGCTCCCTGTACATCAGAGACGCCAGGAGAACCGACAGCGGTTCATATGTTTTTCGGGTAGAAAGAGGAGAATCTGTGAAATATACTTACAAAGAACCCACGCTTTCTGTGCATGTGACAGGTAAGAAGCATTCTCCAGGTGAGGCCACAGGGCAAGTTTATGATGGCCCCAGATAAGGCCAGGCTAGAACTTCATTCTGGGTGGGAGTAGGTGGTACAGCCTATTTGGGTTCAGAAGGACGACATGAGCCAAAACCTGAGGCTTCTTTTGGGGCCACATTTGGGACCCTCCCTCCTAATCCCCTGTCCCCCCTTCTCCTCACCAGCCCTCAGCCACACACCTGACATCCTCATCCCGAGGACCATGGAGGCCGGCCGCCCTGTAAACCTGACCTGCTCTGTGCCCTGGGCCTGTGAGCGGGGCACGCCCCCCATCTTCTCCTGGATGTCAGCTGACCACCCCACCCTGGTTCCCAGCACCCATCTCTCTCCTGTGCTCACCTTCACTCCGCGGATTCAGGACCATGGTGCCACCCTCACATGTGAAGTGACCTTGCCTGGGGCCAGCGTGACCACGAAGAGAACCATTCACCTCAACGTGTCCTGTGAGAGCTAGCCCAGGGGGAGGTCCTAATGCGGTTACTGAAGGCAACAGAGATGGGGGTTTGGGGACTCAGACACTGGATGCTGGGTCCTAATGTGAGCTGGGGTAGGGTGAGGTGGGTACCTGCTTCTCCTCTTTCCCCATTTAAGCAGCTCCTGGGGACACGGAGTCAGAGTCACTGAGCTTTCACCACTGACTTTGCCCCCTCCATGTCCTTCTGTCCAGACATTCCACAGAACTTGGTCGTAACTGTCTTCCAAGGAAATGGTACAGGTAAGAAGGAGCCCATTGTGGACCTTAGGGAGCAGGGCTACTTCCAGGTCAGGACAGGGCTAGGTTTTACCAGTTCATTCTGGTGATCAGACATCCCTTTGAGGGTGAACCCAATGGCTCCTCTCCTTCCTCAGCCTTCATGGCCACTGTGAGCAGCTGTCTGCATTCGTCTCTCACTCTCAGAGGATTCTCCAAGCCCCTTGTCTGCTCACCAGGAGGACAAGGCACCAACCACACGGCTGAACTGCCTCTCGAGGTCCCTGATTATCCTTCTCCAGATGAGTCTTCCAGGCTCATATTTTAATTTTCCTCTAACATTTTTTTTAATTTATGCATCTTTGAACAGGCAGTATAGTCACATGGCTAACAATTTAAAGGGTACTGAAATCTTTATCCTCAGATGCCCATCCCCACCCTGGAAGTGACCAGTGTCCACACACCATGGTGAGCCTTGGTTTGTTGACCTGAAGGACCAAACAGGTCCTTCAACATTAGTTGAAGACCTCCTCATTCCTCTCTGAGACTGTGCAGTTGAGAGGAAGAGACACACCAACATAGGCAGACTCAAACTTTCACCCCTCACTGGTGGGAATGTAATCTTGTCTACCTTCTGGGCAGAACATCCTGAGAATTTCTCTCTTTTTATTTTATTTTATATTTTTATTTTATTATTATTTTTTTTAACAGGGACAGAGAGAGGTATAGATAAGGACAGACAGACAGGA
The DNA here is from genome assembly GCA_037038555.1 of Rhynchonycteris naso. Classification (NCBI taxonomy): domain Eukaryota; kingdom Metazoa; phylum Chordata; class Mammalia; order Chiroptera; family Emballonuridae; genus Rhynchonycteris; species Rhynchonycteris naso. The sequence continues at coordinate 246,437,004 of CM072997.1, read as the reverse complement.
ACCGAGAGAGATGAGAAGCATCAATCATCAGTTTTTCGTTGCGACACCTTAGTTCAGGGGTCCCCAAACTACAGCCTGCGGCCCCAGCCGCATGTGGCCCCCTGAGGCCATTTATCCGCCCCCGCTACACTTCCAGAAGGGGCACCTCTTTCACTGGTGGTCAGTGAGAGGAGCACAGGATGCATCCGCACCCATAGTTCCCATTGAAATACTGGTCAGTTTGTTGATTTAAATTTACTTGTTCTTTATTTTAAATATTGTATTTGTTCCCATTTTGTTTTTTTACTTTAAAATAAGATATGTGCAGTGTGCATAGGGATTTGTTCATAGTTTTTTTTATAGTCCAGCCCTCCAACGGTCTGAGGGACAGTGAACTGGCCCCTGTGTAAAAGGTTTGGAGACCCCTGCCTTAGTTGTTTACTGATTGCTTTCTCATATGTGCCTTGACTGAGGCCTTCAGCAGACCAAGTAACCCCTTGCTTGACCCAGCAACCTTGGTGGCGAGCTTTTGCTCAAGCCAGATGGGTCCCGTGCTCAAGCTGGCGACCTTGGGGTCGCGAACCTGGGTCTTCTGCATCCCAGTCCGATGCTCTATCCACTGCGCCACCTCTTGGTCAGGCAAGAATTTCTCTCTTTTTTAAGAAAAATATTTTATTAATTTTAATTTATTGCGTTAACATGGATTCAAGTGTCCCACTCAATATAAGTCCCTCACTGCCACCCCCTTGTTGCCCATTACCCCCTCTTTGCTCCCTCCCCTTAACTCCCTTCCCCCTTCCCTTTGGAATTTGCTCTCCTGAACAACTTGAGAATTTCTCTTGATCTCTTTGTCGGTCTGACCCTCTGTCTCTTTTTCTCCAGCACCCACAGTCCTGGAGAACGGTTCATCTCTTTCGATCCTGGAGGGCCAGTCCCTGCGCCTGGTCTGTGTGGTCGACTGCAATCCACCTGCCAGGCTGAGCTGGACCCGGGGAAGCCTGACCCTGAGCTCCTCAAAGCCTGGGGTCCTGGAGCTGCCTCGCATACACATCGGAGATGAAGGGGAATTCACCTGCCGAGCTCAGCATTCTCGGGGCTTCCTGCATGTCTCTCTGACCCTCTCTCTGCAGAGTGAGTGCACCTGTGGATGGGGGAGGGTCTAGAGGAAAACCACTGATTTCTCGCAGCCCACCCAGCAGACCCTCGAAATTCAAAGGGGAAATCAACTCTGATATGGGCTCGGCTCTGACATCTGAAATTTCTCTGGGACTTAAAGTTTCCCTGTCCTCTTCTTGCATGGCCAGATCTCTGAGAAGTGGAGCAAGGGCTGGGCAGGAGAAACAAGGGGAAGGAGGTGGTTCTTTGAAGGGGGGCTGGGGCTTGGACAGGTGTCTTGGGACACAAGGTCCCTGCTTTTTGGGACAGGATGAGGTCAAGCAAGTGAGGCACTCATCCTGGGCACAAAATTGTAAAGAGAAGCCAAAGAAACCTCAGCCAGCAAGAGAAATATCACCACAATGCAGTGTGACTTTTAAGTAAAAGTGAATGCAAAATAAGTTCCACAACGAACAAAATATGCACATTCCAAATAAAGGCAGGCTGTACCCCAGTTCCTGTATGCCTCCCTCACCTCACCCCAAATCCCACCCTTCCCCTGTTCCTGTAGTTTGCATCTGACAAAGAAGTCAGAAAACTGAAATCTGGGGTGTCTGGGGTCCTCCAGGGTGCAGGAGGAGAAAAGATAAGAGTTCTCAGAGGGGAGTCACCAATAATCCAATCTGTCTGCAGGAAAAACGTGGGCATTATCGGGAGCAACGCTGGGGGCTGTCGGGGGAGCTGGCCTTACAACACTGCTCTTCCTGTCCTTCTGTGTCCTTGTTGTCATGTGAGCACTGACCCTGGGGAGGGCGGGAGAGCCCTGGGCTGGGGAAGGCCAGTGACTGTGGAATCTCTGGAGCCAGAGCTGAAGGGATCCAAGAGTCCAGCCCCTGAAGCAATTGGCAGGAAGTGGGTCCCTGGAACCTGGTAGGTTATACAAACCTCTGGCTCCGGGAAAGGGAAGCTGGATTCTCAACCATGGAACCACCTCAGTCACCCTTCCAGTCCCTTAAGGGAGAATGATGAAGAGGAATCAATCTGCCTGCTGTACCCTGAGCTGGCCGGACTGAACAGCTCTCTGGTCTCTTCACTCAGAGTGAGGTCCTGCAGGAAGAAAAGGACAAAGACAGTATTGAGCACGGAGAATGCAGGCATGGAGGGTGCAAATGCTGTCACGAGGTCAATCTCTCAGGTGAGTGAGCTGGTCATCTCACCACCCAGGGTTCTGCCAAGACACCTCCCCCAAGATGGCACCCTGGATTGCTCTGCATGGCCAAGGCTGCTCTCCTCCTCTCCTACTCCTTTCTGATTCCCCATCTTGCTCACATCACAAAGAGTCCCTCCTCTTTCAGGTCAGGAATGAAGGACTTGCCTTCTCTTTTTCCTCCCTTTCTTCTTCAATGTCCCCCAATTCACCATGTCTTCTCTATTTTTCCTGCTAAGAACAGCTAGTTTTGGTCTTCCTCTCTCCATCCTGACCCCTATTATTGCTGAAGCTTCTGAATCTCTTCCAAGACTTCCTCATTACCCTGCTTCTCACTCCATTGCCTTATACGAAGTGATCATCTAAAGGCCATCACTGTCCAGTTCCTCTGCCTTTGAACATCTATTTGCTCCCATCTGCTTAGATCAGAGGCCAGCCAACTACTTCTACAAAGAGCCAGAGAGTAAATAATTTTGGCTTTGTGGGTCATACAGTCTCTATTGCAGCCAATCAGCTCTGTTGCTGTGGCGTGTGTTCCAATAAAACTTTATTTACAAAAGCAGGCAGCGGCCAATTTGGGCCCTGGGTTGTAGGCTATGGAGCCATCAGCGCCCAGGGCCAACTTGCTCCAGTCAAGCCATGGCTGACGGAGGAGAAGAGAGAGAGAGAGAGAAGAAGCAAGAGGGGGAAGGGTGGAGAAGCAGATGGGCACTGCTCCTGTGTGCCCTGACCCAACAAAGCCCAATTTGTACTTCTTAATCTCTTCACCTTTTCACCTGACCTCCAAATCTCCCCACCCCCACTTTTGTCAGCTATCAGTTTGTTCTTTGTATCTATGGGTCTGTTTCTGTTTTATTTGTTCAATTGTTTTGTTTTTTAGATTCCACCTATAAGTGATATCACATGTTAGTTTCTTTTTTCTATCTGACTTATTTCACTTAGCGTAATTCCCTCTAGGTCCCTCATGTTGTTGCAAAAGGTGAGATCTCATTCTTTTTTATGGCCCACTTTATTGTACACATGTACCACTTCTCCTTTATCCTGTCCTTTACTGATGGCCACTTAGACTTCTTTTTATCTTGGGTAGAGTTATGTGCAATTTTTCTTAAAAATCAAAATTAATATTTTAAAAATCTACAATGTGAAAAATATAAAAATATCTGAACAATAACAGAATCAATAGACTAAAGTTAGTTTAAAATTATTTAAAATCATAACTTAGGAGGAATTGCTAAACATAGCAGCATCCTCAGCTGAAAATGAGAGAATCAAGGAAGTCAGTTTTGAAAGTATTCTTTCTGCACTTACTTTCAACGAAACCAAGAAAACAAAATTATAGTAAATTTTGATTGAGATATAAAGAAAATATTGAGACAAAGCTTTAACACATCCCTTTTCAGACTTTCAGTAGTATTTTAGTTATTTTCATGTTTCGGGGGGGAAATCCACCATTAAAATATGTAAAAACATATATTTAGAGGCACACTCATTTTTTTCTTCTGCCTCAAGGTCCAGTTAGTTCAGAAAAGAACTCTTACTAATGTTGGGTTTATTTTAATGTTTGATGTTTTGGTATCCATGGATTTTTTAATATTCATTTTGATTTTAAAATCTTGCATTAAAACATTACTTATGTCCACCCTGGCCAATTGGCTTAGTTGTAGAGTGTTGGCCTGGCGTGTGGGTGTCCTGGGATTGATTCCTGGTCAGGGTACACAGGAGAAGCACCCATCTGCTTCTCCACCCCCCTTCTCTCACTTCTCTTTCTCTCCCTCCCTCTCTCTCTCTCTCTCTCTCTCTCTCTCTCTCTCATTTCCTCCCCTCCTGCAGCCAAAGCTTGATTAGAGAAAGTTGGTCCTGGCCGCTAAGGATGGCTCCCTGGCCATTGCCTCAGGCATTAAGAAGAGCTCAATTGCTGAGCAACAGAGCAAATGCCCCAGATAAAAGTTTCTCTCTGCCTCCCCTCCTCTCACTAAAAAACTTTAAAAAAAATTTTTTAAAAACCATTCTTTATGTCAATTATGGAGTTTGGGGCACCACATTTCATTTTGTACTAACTCTAATTTCAGTCTCATTCTCCTGGCCAACAGCTGCCAGTTCACCCTGCTTTTCATGCTGCAAATGTTCACTCCATCCACACTGGATAGCATTTCATTGTTAGCAACCAGAACAGGGTTCTTGTTCCCTCTGGGTCTTTGCATAGGCAGTTAGTTCCTCCCTTTTCAAATCCTCTTCCCTCCCATTTCCACTTATTTATGCCTGTTCAACCTTCATGCTCCAACATAAGTGTCACATTTTTCATTTATTTATTGCACTCAGCGTGTGATTGGAAACCTTTGAAGGGTTTGAGCAGCAGAGTAAAATACATCCTTCATTCATGAATTTATTCAGAAAATATTATTGAGCACCTACCAAGTGATAAATGTACATGCCAGGGACCCATCTATAAAAAAATATGTATATTTTTTAAATTTTGGGCTCAACCTAGGCAGAGGAATATACCAAAACCAATCCAACAAACACCAAACAACAGATAAGTGAATGGAAGGTGAAAATAGATCTTTTTGGGGAAATGCAGGGTACAGGAAATAGGGAGTGGTGGGGAGATAGTTTGTGAAGGGTTTTTTGTTGCTGTTATTGATTTTTATGGTTAAAAAAACCACCCGTAACATAAATATACCATCTTAATCATTTTTAAGTGTACAGTTGTGCAACCTATTTCATCTTGCACAACATAAACTCTGTACTCACTGAACAACAACTCCACACTTCCCCACCTACACCAGCCCCTGGCGGCCGCCAGTTCACTTTCTGTTTATGGGTTTGGCTTCTCTAGATACCTCATCTAAGTGGAATCATACAGTATTTGTCTTTTTATGTATGGCTTAATTTATTTCACATTATGTCCTTAGAGCTCATCCACTGTAGCATGTAACAGAGTTACCTTCTTTTTAAAGTCTTCATAATATCCCATTGCACGTATATACCACATTTTCTTTACTCATTTTCATCTACTCATCTGCCGATGGCTATTTGGGTTGCTTTCATTTCTTTGATATCGTGAATAACGGTGCAATGAACATGAGCTTGCAGATATCTCTTTAAGATCATGTTTTCAATTATTTTGGATAAATACGCATAAGTGGGATCACTGGATCATAAGGTGGTTATTCTGTTTTGTTTTGTTTTTTTGAGGAACATACTTACTGTTTCTCACAGTGACTACACTCTTTTACATTTTCACCTACAGTGCAGAAGTTTCTAATTTTTCCATATTCTTGCCAACACTTGTTATTTTTTGTTTTAGTTTGGCTTGGGTTTTCTAATAGTAGCCATAATAATGGATATGAATTGATAGCTCATTGTTCTGATTTGCATTTCTCCAATGAGTAGTGATGTTAAACATCTTTCTATGCATTTTCAGTCATTTGTATATCTTCTTGGGAGAAATGTCTAATTCAAAATCTTTGCCCACTTTTGGATACTTTTCTTTTTTAATTTTTGAGTTATAGAAATTCCTTATATATTCTGGATATTAACATCTTTATCAAATATATGATTTGCAAATATCTCCTCCCATTTCATAGATTGGCTTGTGGGGTCTTTTTGTTCGTTTGCTTTTTAAATTTTATTTAGAAAATTAAATTTAACTGGACGACATTAATCAATAAGAGTACATATGTTTCAGCTGAAGGTTTCTATAGCATTTGAGCTGTTGATTATGTTCTTTATCCATCATCCAAAATCAAATCATTTTCTGTCACCGGATATTTGTCCCCCTTTACCCCCTTTCCCCCACACCCTCCTACAACACCTGGTAACCATTTTACTTTGATCTATGTCCATGAGTCTTTTTCACCTATGTGTGAAATCATATAGCTCTTAGATTTTTCTAATTTACATATTTCACTCAGTATAATGTTCTCAAGGTCCATCCATGTTTTCATAAATGCTACCATTTCTTATGGTTGAGTAGTATTCCATTGTATATATGTACCATGTCTTCTTTATCCAATCATCTATTGAAGAACACTTTGGTTATTTCCATGTCTTGGACACTGTGAATAATGCAATGATGAACATGGAGGTGCATGTGTCTTTACATACCAATGTTTTTGAGTTTGGGGAGTACATATCCAGTAGAGGGATTGCTGGGTCACAGGGTAGTTCTATTCTTTATCTTTTGAGGAACGACCATACATTTTTCCATAATGGTTGTACTAATTTTCATTCTCACCAGCAGTGAATAAGGGTTTCTTTTTTTCCACAGCCTCTCCAACACTTGTTATTATCTGTCTTGTTGATAATAGTCAATCTAACAGGTGTGAGGTAATATCTCATTGTAGTTTTGATTTGCATTTCTTAAGTAGCTAGTGAAGATGAGCATCTTTTCATATATCTGTTGGCTATTTGTACATTCTTTTGGGAGAAGTATCTGTTCAGGTCCTCTCAGCATTGTTTTAATCAGATTGTTTGCTCGTTTGTTGCTGAGTTTTGTGAGTTCTTTATATATTTTGGATATTAACCCCTTATCAGAGCTGATGTTTGCAAATATTACCTCCCAATTAGTTGGCTGCCTATTTGTTTTGTTGTCAATATCTTTTATTGTGCAGAAGCTTTTCAGTTGGTATGAATAAATGAATAGTCCCACTTATTTATTTTTGCCTTTACTTACCTTGCCTTTAAAGTCAAATTCATAAAATGTTTTCTATACCTAAGGTCCATGAGTTTAGTACCTATGTTTTCTTCTATGTAATTTATTGTTTCAGAATTTATATTTAGGTCTTTGATCCATTTTAAATTAATTTTTTGTGCAAGAGGACAAATTGTAGTTAAGTTTCATTCTTTTGCATGTGGCTTTCCAATTTTCTGAGGACCATTTATTGAAGAAGATTTATTTTCTCCATTGTGTGTTTTTATTTTCTTTGTCAAAGATGATTTATTCATATATATGTGGTTTTATTTCTGGGCTCTCAGTTCTGTACCATTGGTCTGTATGTCTATTTTTTCTAGCAATACCATGCTGTTTTGGTTATCGTGGCTCTGTAGTATAATTTGAAGTCAGGCTGTTGACTGACTTCATTTTTTGTCCTCAAGATTGCTTTGGCTATTTGGTATTTTTATGGTTGCATACAAACCTGGTGATCTTTTGTTCTGTTTCTTTAGAACTGTATTCAATTTTTATATTGTAAATTTAGAACTGTATTTATTAAATTTGTGTGTTGCTTTGGATAATGTGGCCATTTTAACTATGTTGATTCTTCCAATCCATAACATAGAATATTCTTTTATTTTATTGCTCTTTTTCAATTTCTTCAATAATGCTTTGTAGTTTTCAGTATATAGGTCATTCACATCCTTTGTTAACTTTATTCCTAGGTATTTTATTTATTTGTTTGTTGTAATTGTAAAAAGAATTGGTACTTTTTTTTCTTTTTTTTTTTTAGTTCATTTTCTGAAGCCACGTCGTTGGTATATAGGAAAGCAATAGACTTTTGTATATTGGTTGATTTTGTATCCTGCAGCTTTACTGTATTGCTTTATTGTTTCTAATAGTTTTTCGGTGGTGTGTTTGGGGTTTTCTATATACAAGATCATATCATCTGCAAAAAGGGATACCTTTACTTCTTCTTTCCCGATATAGATGCCTTTTATTTCTTTCTTTTGCCTGATTGCTCTGGCTAAAACTTCCAGATCTATGTTGAATAATAGTGGAGAGAGTGGGAAGCCTTGTGTTGTTTGTTCCTAATTTTAGAGGAAAAGCCTTCATTTTTTCATTATTTAGTATGATATTAACTGATGATTTGTCATATATGACCTTTATTATGTTTAGATACTTTCCTTCTATTCCAATTTTATTGAATGTTTTAAACATAAAGCAATTTTGTTTCTTATCAAATGCCTTTTCTGCATCTTGATTGGATCATATGATTTTTGTTCTTTGTTTTGTTGATGTGGTGTACTGTATTACGTTGGTCGATTTATGTATGCTGAACCATCCTTGTGCTCCTAGAATGAGTCCCACTTGACCATGATGTATTATTTTTTAATGTGTTGTTGTACTTGATTTGCGAGTACAGTGGTTCTTAACCTTTTTTGAGGTACCGAACCCACCAGTTTCATATGCGCATTCACCAAACCCTTCTTTAGTGATAAATAAAATATGATTTATTTCCCCAAATTCAAGACATAGGTATATGTTTTCTTACTGGTGCACAAAATGAGCCGTGCATGAACATCGCCTTGCTCAAAGAACAAAACCAACAAAGTGCATGAGCTCACAACAAATTACGGTATTACTTTATTCTGGCCTCCGCGGCAGAGTCTTCTCCGAGCCCCTGAGACCGACTCATCGAACCCCTAGGGTTCAATAGAACCCAGGTTAAGAACCACTGTGCTAGTATTTTGTTTAGGATTTTTTGCACTCATATTCATTAAAGATATTGATCTGTAGTTTTCTTTTTTTGTTTTGTCCTTGCCAGGTTTTGGTATCAGGGTTATGTTGGCCTCATAAAATGTGTTAGGGAGAATTGTTCTTCTTTTATTTTTTGGAAGACTTTGAAATGAATAGGAACCAAATCTTCTTTGAATATTTGGTAGAATTCACTAGTGTAGCTGTCTGGTCCTGGACTTTTATTTGCGGGGGAGGTTTTTAATAGATGTTTCTATTTCTTCCCTGCTTTTAGGTTTGTTTAGGTTTTCCACTTCTTCATGACTCAGTCTAGGAAGATTGTATAGTTCCAGGAATTTATCCATTTCCTCTAGGTTGTTGAATTTGCTGACATATAACCTTTCACAGTATTCTGCTATGATCCTCTGTATACCTATGATGTCTGTGGTAATTTCTCCTCTTTCGGTTTGAATTTTGTTTCTGTGAGGCTTTTCTCTTTTTTCCTTAGTGAGTCTAGCCAGGGGGTTATCAATTTTATTTATGTTTTCAAAGAACCAGCTCTTTGTTGTATTAATTTTTTTATAGATTTTTCTGTTCCCTATTTCACTTAGTTCTGCTCTCATTTTTACTGTTTCCTTTTTTCTGCTGACTTTGGGTTGCCTTTGTTCTTCTTTTTCTAGTTCCGTAAAATGTGATGTTAGGTTGTTGACTTGGTATCTCTCTTGCTTTTTTGACATGAGCTTGTAATAATATAAACTTCCCTCTTATTACTGCTTTTGCTGCATCCCCAAAATTTTGATATGTCTTGTTACCATTTTCAATTGTATTTTTATATATTTTGATCTCTGCTATTATTTCTTCTTTGACCCAGTCATTTTTTAGAAGTAGGTTGTTTAATCCCCACTCCTTTTTGTGGGTTTCTTTACTTCCTTTTAGCAGTTGGATTTTAATTTCAAAGCCTTATGGTCAGAAAATATGCTTGGTATAATTTTAATCTTCCTGAATTTGTTGATAATAGTTTTGTGGCCCAACATATGGTCTATCCTTGAAAATATTGTGTGCACACTGGAGAAGAATGTATAATCTGATGTTTTGGGATGAAATGTTCTGTAAATGTCTATTATGTCCACTTGGTCTAGTGTGCTGTTTAAGGTCAATATTCCTTTATTTTTTTTCTGTTTAGATGATCAATAGCAGTGGTTCTTAACCTTTTTTGAGGTACTGAACCCACCAGTTTCATATGCGCATTCACCGAACCCTTCTTTAGTGATAAATAAAATATGATTTATTTTCCAAATTCAAGACATAAGTATGTTTTTTTACTGGTGCACAAAATGAGCCGTGCTCAAAATATCACCTTGCTCAAAGAACAAAACCAACAAAGTGAATGAACTCACAACAAATTATGGTATTACTTTATTCTGGCCTCCATGGCAGAGTCTTCTCCGAACCCCTGAGACCGACTCATCGAACCCCTAAGGTTCGATAGAACCCAGGTTAAGAACCACTGATCTAAAGCCATCAGTTGTATGTTGAAATCTCCAAGTAAGATTGTGTTTTTGTCTTCTTCTATTTTTAGATCAGTTAGTAGATGTCTTTTTCTTCTGTTATATCCATTATTCTTAAATTGATATTTCTGATAGAGCCAAACAATTCTTGTAGAACTCTCTCATTTTTTTTTAAATTCATAAGTATCTCTCCTCTTCTCTCTGTAGCATCTCTTGTTGCCTGTCTTTAATGCCATTGATTCTTTCCTCTATCTGGCTTGTTCTATTAGCTAAACTTGCTACCTCAGTTTTCAATTCATTTATTGAGTTCTTCATTGCTGTTTTTAAAGTTTCAATCTCCTTGGTGAGGTATTTGTTTTGCTTTCTGACATTATTAATTTACCTATTGATGTTTTCTCACATCTCATTGGGTACTTTCAGAAATTTAATTTTGAATTCTCTATCATTTAATTTCAATGTTTCCATGTGATTGACATGTTTTTCTGGATCTTTAAAATTTTTTCTCTGAGTAAGTCTCTGTCATGTGTAGCCATCATATTCTATTTCTTCTTCCTTGGTGACATTTGTGAGTGGTATTGTTAAAAACTGTAACAAAATAAAACTAAAACTAAATATTAAAAATTACAATAAAAATTATAAAAATTTAAAAAATAATAATAAGTAAGAAAGAAATACTGTCCTGACTGGCTCAGTGGTAGAACATTGGCCTGGTGTGTGGATGTCCTGGGTTCAATTTCTGGTCAGGGCACACTGGAGAAGTGACCTCCTGCTTCTCCATCTTTTCCCCTCTACCTTATCTCTCTGTGTCTCTCTCTTCCCCACCATTCAACCATGGCTCAGTTGGAGCAAGTTGACCCTGGGTGCTGAGGATGGATTCATGGCCTTGCCTCAAGTGCTAAAGTAGCTCAGTTGCTGAGCAATGAAGCAACAACCCCAGATGGACGCATCTTCCCATTGGGGGCTTGCTGGGTGGAACCTGGTTGCAGTGCATGCAGGAATCTGTCTCTCTGCACCTCCTGCTTCTCACTTAAGAAAAAAGAAAGAAAAACCACAGAAAATACAGGTTGAAAACCAAACAATATGAATAACAAAACACCCACAAAAAATAAGAATAAAAAATATAAAAATTAAAGAATGAAAATTCAATAGAGAAAATGAGAAAAAAATAATAAGAAAAAAAGAAAAAGAAAAGTATATTTTGGATTTGAGAATTTACTGTTTTCTTCTAGTAGATATTACTGTACCACAAGTTTTAGCTCTGTGAAATTCCTGGGCTGGCCTGGTCAGGCGGTGGCGCAGTGGATAGAGCGTTGAACTGGGATGCAGAGGACCCAGGTTTGAGCCCCTGAGGTTGAACGTGAGCCCATCTGGCTTGAGCAAGAGCTCACCAGCTTGGCCCCAAGGTCGCTGACTCCAGCAAGGGGTGGCTCGGTCTGCTGAAGGCCCGCGGTCAGTGCACATGTGAGAAAGCAATCAATGAACAACTATGGTGTCACAACGGCAATGAAAAACTAATGATTGATGCTTCTCATCTCTCTCCATTCCTGTCTGTCTGTCCCTATCTATCTGTCTCTCTGACTCTCTCTCTCTCTCTTCCTATAAAAAAAACCTTCAAAAACCAAAAACATACACAAAAAAATTCCTGGGCTGCTCTACACTGAGATGTGTTGCTGTTGCAATGATGTAGATGGGGCTGCAGTTTCATTGGTTGTTGGGGATGTGTTGTGTGGGTTACCCAGCTTCAGCTCTCTGGCTTCAGCTTTCCAGCTCTAGCAATGGCAATCTCTTGGCCTCCAGGTGCTGCTCCCTATGTCTCAACAGACCCAGGGACTAAACACAGAACACCTCTGTTCTTCAGGGGAGAGAGTTGTTCTGGAGAGCTAGCTGTGGGGTCTGTCTCTACCACTCTCCATTCCCATAAGGTGAGAGAGGCTGGCTTTAGGAGGCTGGGAGGGCCATGCTGTACTTCTCTCTGTCTCTACTGAGTGCAGGCGGCAAGCAGGTTTTATGAACACTGGCTGTGACCTTGTGCTCTGTCCCTCTATCTCACCGCTCCCCATAGCAGGAGACCTAGTCAGTTCAGGTTTCCCTCTCTCTGTACCCCTCAGACAAAACCCAGACAGCTTGAGATTCCCTCATCTTTATAGTCCAGTAGGGAAAAAAATACAGTCATTCTAGGTTTGTCCCCTCTCCAGAGCCCATTGCAAATGTGTTTTATCTCCACTCCCCACACCTCTCTTTTCAACTCATCCCACCTTTAGTCCATTTGGTATACGGATCTTTCAGGCATGCCTATGAGCCCAACTGGAGTTTCTTCACTGAATTATAGTTGTTCAATTTTTGAATTTTCAAGGGGGAGAGACCAGGAGTATCTCTCACGCAACCATTACTCTAAAACACTCTGCCTCTTTCAATTAAAGAGTAAGCTGCAAGAGGTCAGAGCCTGTGCCTGCCATTCCTCCCACAGTATACCCAACACCCAGCTCAGGGCCTCACCCACAGTGGGGCTCAGTAGGATACCAGTCTTTGGGGTCAGAAATAACTAGGATTGGATCCTGGTTTCAACAGGAACTTTGAGCATGCTACTGACCTGGTTCAACCTCAGTTTTAATATCAATAAAATGGATACAATAATAATAATATCTTCCTCATGAGCTTATTGTGGTAATTTAATGAGATTAGCAAGCACCAGATAAGATGCTCATTAAGTGTTAACTTCTTGAGGAAAGCATGAATTTGGGAGATTGCAACAAAATTGTGTGTGAGATGAATGGATGAAGGCATTCATGGGCTTCCCTCCTAGATATTCTCTGCTTTGTCTTGTCCCCATCATTTCACTCTGACTTTCTTTTCTTTCTCTCCACTCAGGGTCCCCTGATTAAATCCCCACCAGACAGCCCTGCAGACTACCCTCCTCCAGCTCTGGTTATCTCCTCCTTGGGGGAGAAAGAAGAGATTCAATATGCATCCCTCAGGTTTCATAAGACGAAGCCTGGGAACCCTCTGAAACAGGAGGAGGTCACTGATAATGAGTACTCGGAGGTCAATATAGGTAAGTGAGAGCTGTTAAGACTTGACCCTAGATTGAGGGATCGCAGCCTGTGGAGGGTAAAGAAAAAAGCACCAGCGAACGGTCCTTGTAGAATTAAAAGCCCTCTAGGTGATTAGTTAAAAATACAGTGGAAAGAACACTGGCTTTGGAAATAAACATTTGCAAGTTCAAATCCACACTCTGCCCCTTTACTAAGTAAGTGACAGATGAAGCTCTACCTCTTTATTCCTCCGTTTCCTGCCCTGTGAAACAAGTTGAGAAGGCCTACCTGCAAGTTTGTGGTGAGAATTATAGGAGTAAGATCCTATCAGAGAACCTAGCTCCATGTGTATGCTGAAAAGGCATGCTAGATCCCTGTGCTTTGAATAAGAAGGTCCTACCAGGAATTCCTCCTGATTCTGGGGGTGACCAGCATCAGTCCCTGCATACTGATTTCCCTCCTCCTGGAATGTCCCACCCCGCCTTCACCTGCCTCTGTCTTTGAAAGTGGAGTTCAGGGGGTGAATTTCTGGGGTTGAGATGCAAACCCAGCAGGAGCTTATGATCCCCCACCTCCACCATAGGAATAAACCAAATGAATGAGAACTGTTTCCAAATGGTCACACAACCATCAGATGAATGAAACAACTTGATCTGAAAATCCAGCAACCAAATGAGAGAAACAGTATGTCACAGCAGTCACTCTTCACAGCAGTCTTGAAGGAAAGAAGTCAAAGGGTTGAATGATGCATTCAACATCCCATAAAGCTGTTCCCCAACCCATTTAGAACAGCACCAAAAATATAAAGCAACAATAAATAACTTTTTTTAAAGAACATTCAATATTTATGTACTAAAAATACAGAATATCCTGACAGAAATTAAAGAAGATACAAATGAATGAGAAAATATACCATGTTTATGGATTGAAAGTTACAATATTGTTAAAGAAATCTCAGTTATACACACACACACACATAAAATGACAAGTTGATTTGAAAATTTGTATGGAAATGTAAAAGACCTAGAATACTCAAACAACCTTGAAAAAACAACGTTGGAGAAATAAGACTTTACTATAAAGCTCAAGTAATCAGGAAGGGTGTGGAACAGGAGAGAAGGAGAGAGAATTTATTTGAATAGTACCAAGTTTATTCAATTTGGAAAGAAAAACATTTTAACAAATGGGAGTAGAACAAATTTATCAAGGTTTGGAAAAAATGGATTTTATAAATAATTTAATTGGTTTATGTAACTTTAATTATATAGCATGTACTCTGTGTTTTTTTTAAATTTGATATTTCATGTTTTGAGATTCATCCATGTTGTTGTGCATGTCAGTATGGGTTGCTCTTCAATGCTGGGTAGGATTCCATTGTGTGAGTTTATCATGGTTTGTGTACTCAAATTTTTTTTTACTGACAAACATTTGGTTTATTTCTAGTGTTTGTTGATTAGGAATAAAACTGCTGTGAGCATATTTGTACATGACTGTTTCAAGGTATGTTTTTATTGCTCTCAAGTGTTGGGGGGCAAGGCCAAGAGGAGGCATGAGGTTAGAGACATATGTTGGGAGCTCGAGGGTCTCTGGGACCTCTCCATGGGGACCAGCATCCAACAGGCACTACATAAATGGGTGGTCTGGAGCTCAGGAGTAAGGTAGGGCCTGGAGATGAACAATGGGAAACACCAGGGCATCCAAGACTCCTGATAAGGAATACCTCCTATTGTAGGTTGGATTTTCAAGTACTCACCTTTAAAACCCATGAATGTGCTTTTATTTGGAGATAGGGTTTGCAGATGTAATCACCTTATTATGAGGTCAGATTGAATGAGGCAAGGAGCCTAAATCCAGGGACTGGTGCCCCCTGACAAAGAGAAAACTTTGGATACAGAGACACATGTAGAGAAGAAGGCCATGGGGCAATGGAAGCAGAGATTGAAGTTACAGTGTCACAAAGCCAGAAATGTTGAGGATTTCCGGTAACCTCCGGAAGTTAGAAGAGACAAGGAAGGATTCCTCCCTAGACCCTTCCAAAAGAACTCGGCCCTGCCAAACCTTGACTTGGGGGCTTCTAGCCTCCAGAACTGTGAAAGAGTACACTTCTGCTGTTTTAAGTCACCCAGTTTTTGGTAATTTGTCACAGCAGCCCTGAGGAACTAATACAGTTGTTTAGTGCCTATTGTGCATCAAACCTTCATGCATCCTGTCTCTTTCAGTCCTCACAGTGACTCTTCCGAGGGTTGGTGCTATTCCCACCTCACAGAGGAAGTGCCCGTTCAAAGCCACAAAGGGGTCTTCATCAGTGGGCCTTGGGGGGTTGCCTTGTGTCCAGGCACTGTCTTAAGTGTTTTGTGAACATTCAAACAATCAAGCAATGATGACCACAGCTGTTAGTCTGGCCTCCCACACTTTCATAGTTTGAACCAGAAAGGAGTCTCTCTCTCTCTCTCTCTCTCTCCCCCGTCCTCCCTCTTTTCTTTCCTCCTTCCTTCTCTTTCTTCCTCCCTCCCTTCCTCCTTTCCTCCTTTTCTTCTTTCCCCTCTTTCTCTTTCTTTCTTCCATTGCAACTGCCATAGTGATGAACAACTTTGTTTAGATACTTTTTGACACATCTATAAAGACTGCTCAGAACAAGAAGTTACAGAAATGGCATATGGGGTCTGAACTCCCTTCATGTTGCTTTTTTTATTGGAGTTCTTTATAATTATAAAAATAATGTATACAGTTCATGAGGGGCAAAAAACAGTTTAGGATATTCATTAAGTATAAAGAAGAAAATTAAGAGATAGCACTGTTAACAGTTAACAGTATGTATATGTGTGTATACACATTAAACCATGGAAAACACATATATACATACTATACATACTATATCTATATCATAAATTAATCTATGTCTTTTTAACTATGTTCCTATCAGATGCTGCTTTGCATTACACATTTCTAACTTATCAAGGTGTGAGCGTTTTCTTATTCAGTAAGCATCTTTCCTCAATGCAGTTTCTAACAGGTGACAGATTAGCTCAACATGTGCTGTGCTCCATTTAAACAATTCTCAGTTGTCAGGTATTTATAGGTTGTGCTGTTTCCCTGTCACCCGCAGTGCTGAGATGGGACATCTTTGCAGCATCTCTGATGGTTCATGCCGTCGGATTAAGGAAGCGGGATGTTAGAAGCACGTTTGCTAGTGGAGAGAAAGCATTGAAATTAGAGCATAGAGCTCTGCGTGTGACCTGCCCAGGCTGCAGCCCATTGGCCCACCCTAATCCACAGATGGAGCAGCCAATGGCCACACTACCCATGATGTCACATCCCAGGTCCTAGGTGGGGTCCCCAGACTTTCTCCAAGAGCCTCCATCTCTCAGCCTCAGTGTGACAGCCCCTGGTTCCTCTCTTCACTTTCTCCTATGAGTACTAGCCACCATTACCCAGCCTACCTCTATGGGGAGTCTCAGCCCTTCTCCATCACACTCTTTTTACCTCATTGCCCATCTGGTCTGTCCTCCAGGTCTGAGTTGAACACTCATATAGCCTGGTTTGTCCTATGGGAAGAAATCAAGGAAGAAGTCACATCTCAGGTTTATAGGAAACTGAGAGAATGCAGGGACTCCTAGGTAGATGAGGGGTCAGCTTCTTCTTCCAAGCCCTTCCCAGTGACCAACTCCAGGAATAAGAGGTGATGATTCTGGGGGATAAACCTCTATACCAAGAGTCCTCAACATTCCCTATATATATATTTTTTAATATTTCTGAGGTCTTATGTCACTGAACGAAGATGGGATGGGGCAGGATAAAGATGGAGAAGAAAAAAGCTGGGTATACCTGGGGAAGAAGTTAGCACTACCTGGCCTAATTACTGATGATGACGATGATACTGATTATTTATTTCACACTTATTACATGCCAGGCACTATGGTAGATTATTTATAGAAATTATCTTGAACCCTCCTAACAGTTCTACATTTTGCAGGTGAAAAAACAGGAATTCAGAGAAGTGATGTCATTTGTCCAAAGTCACACAGCAAGAAAATGACTAAGGTCAATATATATTCTAAACCTGGTTTCTCTGACTCCCAGCCCCTTGCTCTCATGGCAGACTAGAAACCTCAGATCATGAATAAAGTATCACCTCTAAGAGGAATGGGACAATAAAAATGTTGGGTTGACTCCTGACTGTGAAGGGGGAGTCATGCCTGGCTTCTTCCAAGATGTATAAGAGGTGAACAAGATCTCTTGGACACACTCTCAAACTTCCTAGAGTTTATCACAGTGTAGAAATTGTACATTGAATAATGATGATGGTACCAGTAACAGGAGCTGAGATTCTATTGCATGCTTACTACAAGCCAATCCTTGCTCCAAGGTCTTTACCAGTAAGACCTTACTTTATCCCCATAGCCGATATCCCTGTGAGGTTGGTACCAGTGTGACTCCCATTCTATAGATGGCAAACTAAAGCATTCGTGGGCTGGTTAACTTGCCTACTGTCACATTAATGGTCAATGTTGTGAGCTTCTTGAGATAGAATCCATACAATGGATATAAATAAGTTCAATCTCAAAATACTAAAATAATAGAAAAGGATATATCTCCTAAAATCTTCACCTTTATCACCATAATTAAAGCCACCATCACCAGCATTATTATCATCACCACTGTCCCCATGATCACACGTATCACCACCATCATTATTACCAATGTCACTATCATAACCAGATTCACCAGGATCACCACCACCATCACCACCATTACTGTCCCCATGATCACCACTGTTCTTATAGTTTTCATCATCATCATCTTCATTGTCATCATTGTCATCTCCATCATCACTGCTATTTTTAACATCTATTATGTTGGTTCTCAACCAGGGTAATTTTGCCCCCATGGGACCTTTGTAACCCCTAGAGTCATGTTTGATCATCTAAAGTGAGCACTATGGTGGTTGTTGCTTCAGACACCAAGCGAGTAGAGGCCAGAGATGCTGTTAAACCTCTATAGGACACAGAACAGCCTTATCTCCGCCCTCCCCCACACACAAAATAATTATCTGTTCCTAAATATTGATAGTGTTGAGGTTGAGAAACTCTAGTCCACTCTGCCAAGAAGCTTGCTAATCCCTTCATCCCTTAAGATTTGTATCTAATCCTCAGATCGCCCTCAGGACAGGTGTTACCCTTCACATCTTCCCTGTGGTGCTGAGAACACCTGAGAGAAGAAATAATGGCTTGAGATCACCCAGCCAGCTAGACGTAGAGCTGGAAATTGAATCCAGGAATTAACCATTCCCCCACCTAGTCACTTCCCCCAGTATAGTTCACCCCTGCTATCTGTTTCCCCAACTTTACTTGGTAACTAGTGACTACCATATACCAGACACATTCTCACACCTGCTTCTAGGTGGACCTCAACTTCTGCATTGCTAACACAAAGAAACTGGGATGAGGAGAAGTCACTGGATGAAGCCCTACTGTTGTCTTAGAAGCATGGCTGACTCTGGATGTTCCCTCTCTCCTTCTGGCTGGCTTCTGGTCCTTGAGATCTATGTGTCTTCCCCAGATGTCCCCCAACAATCCAGTTCCTGGCTTGTCCCTCCCAAGAGAGACATGGCTCCTGAGTCCCACATCCCACCAGGACCCCTCCCTCGACCCAGGGTAACAGACACCTGGTAGAGAAATGAGTGATCAGAGCATAAACCAGGATTCCGCAGAGGTAGACACTGCCCAGGACTATCATCACGATTGAACCGATCACCAAGAATCCCGAGATGGAGAAATCTGTTCTAATAACAGGGAATTGAACTGGAAGAAAAGGATACATGAGAGTCAAGACTACTATTCAATCATCTCTTCATTCATCCACAACTCATTCTTCAAAGATTTATTAGTACCTACTATGTGCAAAGCACTGTTCCAGGTAGTACGGATTCAACAGTGAACAAAACAAACTTCCTGCCTTCATGGGGCTGACATTCTATCTGGGAAGTGGACAGTCAACAATTAAACAAAGAAATGTCTAATATTGCAGGCAGCAATAAGTGCCTCGAAGAAGAACAGACCCACATAAGGGGACAGAGAGTGACAGGGCAGTGGGGAGCCAGTTACCTAAGTTTATTAACTCATTGCACAGATAGCAGAACTATTTGCTGAGCATCACCTAAATGCTCGCTTAAGGACTGGAGACAAATGGCAATCAAAGAGCTTACCCAACCTTTGTCCTCCTGATGTTCATAGTTGAGTGGAGTAGAAAGGCATGAACAAGACAATAGCACAAATGCTTTGTGTCTGTAAGTAGTGTGGTGTGACCTAAATACACTTGAGCCCACATTACACTTGAGCCCACATCCAGTCTCTGCTCATGGCTTTCTCTGGGAAGAGCCAGGATGGTAGCTTCTTGTGTACTTTCTTGCTCAACATCTGATTTCATTTTTGCAGCAGCCTTGCTATGTAAGGAACCTTAGCCTCCTGACCCCACAGATGGGAAAATTGAGGTTCAAAGAGGTGAAGTTGCTTGTCCTTGTTTCTTGAAGATGGGCAGAGGCAGAGCTAGGATTTGATCTCAGGTCATTGGGTTCCAATGTCCCTGCTTTTGGCCGTCTTGCATGTCTGCTGTTTCCCTGGGCACAACAGTCTCTTTCTTTGATGCAGAAGACTGTGCTATTGTTAAAAAATGTTTCCCCCATATACAAACTCCCACACCATGTTTTAGACAACACATCCATGAAGAACCCCTACTTCCTCTGGACCACTTCCCTCCCACCTTTCCACTTCCTCATCTTGGAATTAGCCCAAGAGGAGAATTGAAGGCATGAGTTTTGTGGCCAGACTGGGGTTTGAATTCCTCTTCCTTGGCTGATTAAAACCAGAACCTTGAACAAACCACTCAACTCCCCGAGCCTCTGTTTTCTCACTCATGAAATGGTGGTGAAACTCAGAACAGCCACTTAATCTGGAGGAAGACTGTAAGGGTCACACAGGTTAAAATGGTGGCTGGAGCAGACCAAGTGCTCAGCCCAGGCTGGATGACCTTATCCCCCTGGCATTCACCTCTACTCGGATCTGAGGACTCTGGGGGCTTCCTCGCGGAGGCAGCTGTGGGCTCGGGTCTCAGTGGACAGGAGAATCTCACCCACCCGTTGTGAGCAAGGGGGTTGTGGCGAGGTGGAGAGGGCGTCCCTGATGAGGGGCACTGCCCAGGCAAAGACATGGAGATGGGGATATTGGCTGAGTGTGGGCCCCAGAAGGGGCACAGCTGCACTTACAGGGCCTCTGGATCCGGACGTCACTATACATGGTGATCTGGGTCACTGAGTTCTCCACAATGCATCGATAGTTGCCCATCTGCTCCCAGGTCAGGCTCGAGAGGGTGATGCTTGCCTTGGAGCTCAGAAAGGAGCCATTGTGGATCCAGTGATTCTGAGATCTCGGGTGGGAAGTGGAGGTACAGTTCATCTGCACCCGGGAGCCGATCTCAGCAGACAGGATGCCTCTGAACGTATAGGGTTCACTACTCAGCCTCACGTTATCAGGTCCATCTGCAGAGACCAGAGCTGTTTCTGACCCCACATGGATCTAACTCCTTCTCTCAGTCCACATGAAGTCCTCCCCCCAGCCAGGGGCTACCCCATCCTCTGCAGCCCAAGTGGACCCCTCGACCTATCCCAGGCAAGGCAACTGGGCCAGCCACAGTGAGAATATAATAATGTCTTCCGTTATCAAGCATGTACTATATGGAACAGTCCTGCAGTAGCTCACTACATCATAATAAAATAGATGTACAGTAGAAACCAATGCATCATGCTCGCTGCATGCTGGACGCGCTGTTCTAGATACTTGACACATTCATGTAATCCGCACAGCAACCCATGTGATTGCTTTATTTTATAGATGAGGTGTAGAGGAGAGGACTGTGTATTTAACAGTCCTCTACTGACCTGCAAAAAAGCAAGTTCCCCTATGTTTTGGTGGAATTTCCCTGAGTAGCTGTAGCCCCTGCCCCTGCGCAGGGCCTGGGGCCTGGTTCAAACCTCTAATTGGTAAGCAGTGTTTGAAAGTCAGAAACTGTCCTCTACATAGAGTCCAAAGAGTTAAATAGCCAGATCTGGGATTCGAGCCCAGAACAAGCTTGCTGCAGGCTAGCTCAGGAGATCACCTCTCTCTGGTTCTGCCTGTCTTGTCCCTATCCCCCTGAAAGACCCTAGGCCCACCCCTGGCTTCACACCTATGACCCCAGACCACTTACAGAACACAGTCAGAATGATGGGGTCACTTCTTAGAGGAAGCCCATCGATGTATTCTGTCGCACACTGAAGTATTCTGTTGTAGCGGCTGAGCTGGTGCATGACGAGAGTCTTGCGGTCTGAAGAAAATGTCACCCTATCACTGCTGGACACCTGTGAGCCACTCATATACCACTTGATTTTGGTGGCATCGGTGATATTGGTGTGGCAGAAGGCAGCCACAGGATCCATGTCCTCTACCACGGAGCTGACATTGGCTGAGATGCCAGGGTTACCCTCAAACTCTGTATGAAGAGGAAAATAGAAAAGGTGAGCTCTGCTCATTACCGGCAAGGGTTTGGGGAGATGTGGGGTGGAAACTAAGACTTGTGAAATAGGTCCCAGTGTGTTGGCAGGAGAACATCCCTGGAATGAAGAGGGACAGACAATAGGGAGTGGGCATGAGGCCACTGAGATGTAAGCACTTGCCTGAGACCATCACCCTATGTGCTGAGTTATGGTTGTGGCATCCCCTGCAACAGTAGTGAGTTCTTGGCATAAGCACGTGGCCAAATGGTTGTTTCTGAACTCCCAAATTGGGACATCCTACCCAAAGAGCCTTGGATAGAATTCACAGGGAGAGGTGGTATTTGGACTTTCCATAATAATTGCTTTGATCCCCTTTGCTTTACCAATATCAGTGGTGGGTTCAGCCGGTTCGCACCGGTTTGGCAGAACCGATACCTGATTTCTTGTTGAGTTCAGTGAACCAGTTATTAAAATGGCACTTGTCATCAGGGTTCTCTCTAAGGTGGGTGCCTGAGCAGCTGCCCAATATGGAAATCACAAATTTACATTCCTGACTCCTTTTTAACATTCATCTGACAACAGTGTATTCTAAGCTCCTGTAAGAATGTTCATTCCATCCATAGGTAAAAAAAATTGCAAGTGAGGATGACAATCAAGAAGCAATATGGAAATATCTTAAATAACACTTTTATTGTTTTTTTTCAGATATTATTTAATATTTTTTCATTACTATTTTTTTATTTTATTCATTTTAGAGAAGAGACAGAGAGAGAAAGAGAGAGAGAGAGAGAGAGAAAGGGGGTAGGAGCTGGAAGCATCAACTCCCATATGTGCCTTGACCAGACCAGTGCAGGGTTTTGAACTGGCGACCTCAGTGTTCCCAGATCGATGCTTTATCCACTGCGCCACCACAGGTCAGGCTCATTACTATTTTAAAATTCTTTCTTATAATCTAGTTTTGTATACCTCTTATTGCTCTTATTATAAGTACTAAATGCATGAAATAATAAACTACCTTTTGGTATATCTTATTTTATTTTTTGTATTTTTCTGAAGCAAAAAGCAGAGAGGCAGAAGACAGACTCCCGCATGCACCTGACCAAGATCCACCTGGCATGCCCACTAGGGAGCAATGCTCTGCCCATCTGGGGCGTTGCTCTGTTGCAACCGGAGCCATTCTATCGCCTGAGGCAGAGGCCATGGAGCCGTCCTCAGCACCCAGGCCAACCTTGCTTCAATGGAGCCTTGGCTGCAGGAGGGGAAGAGAGAGACAAAGAGAAAGAAGAGGGGGAAGGGTGGAAAGCAGATGGGCACTTCTCCTGTGTGCCCTGGCCGGGAATCAAACCCTGGGCTTTCACATGCTGGGTCGACGCTTTATCACTAAGCCAACTGGACAGAGCCTTGGTATATCTTTCTTTATACTTAAAACCATCATTGGGGCAGAGAACCAGTTGTTAAATTATTTGAATCCCACCACTGCCAATGCTCCATCCAACCTTCTAACAGACAACACCATAGATGCTACCCCCACTCTACAATTGAGGAAGCTGAGGATCACAGAGGGAAGACCAAGTCCCAAGGCTATATAGTGTATACAGGTGGGCCTTTGACTAACCAACTTATAGAATATGACAAAGGTGATAGCTGTCCCATCTGTCATTACTCTGTGTTATATAAGACTTTTTTTTACTCCTAATATTTTTTGCTTTATATAATTTTTTATTTTTAATGTATCATGTTGACACAGTTTCAAGCACTCCACTCAATATAACACCCTTAACACCCTCTACCTCCCCATTATCATGCCCCTCTATGCCCCAGGCCAAGTCTCTTCCCATTCCCTTCACCTCCTTATATAAGACTTTGCTGCTGAGGAAGCCAACAGCCACGATGTGAAACACCTTTGTACAGAGCCACACATGAGAACATAGCAACAGCCAGCATCTACGAGTCTCAGGGCGCAGGACTTGATTGAGCCACACCTGAAATTCTGACACATGGAAACTGTGCAATAATAAAATGATGCTGTTTTCAGAAACTACATTTGGGGCTATTTGTGATGCCGCCCTACTAAGAGATAACTAATAATTGGTGGCGAGATTTGTAGCCCTTGCAAGTAGTGAGTGACCCGTCTCTATGAGAGCACCAAGACAACCCTCTGCCAAGGCTCCCAGGGTCATCTGAAGGTGGGTGGGAGACTTGGACAGTATGATCTTCAAGGAACCTCACTTCCAAAGCGTCCGGGTTCAACTCTCAGGTTCAGGAAATGGTGCAACCTGTCAACTCACCTTGAACCTCCAGCCAGCCGGTGGCTGTCTGGCTGCCATTGTTGAAGTCCACCCGCACGGTGTAGTTTCCCGAGTCATTCAACATGGAGTCCTTGATCACCAAGGTGCCCAACCTGCTTACATTTTCTCGGCCGCTGGACATGGGCCCAGACTGCCAGGACCTGGGGGAAGGTATGTGGCTAACAATCATATTTTCTGCACTGTCATTTGTACCCCGGTACCAGCTGTATTCCTGAACACCTTCGGGGACATTCTCGATGTCCAGGAAGCTCTCAAATCCCTCGAACCCTACGAATGGGATGATGGAGATTTGGCTGGAGATCTGGCAGATCCAACAGGCCAGCAGACTGGCTGAGGAAGACAAAGGGGAGGGGGAAGGAGACAGAAATAATGACTCACATGACATAGGCAATGATCCACGGAGGCACTGGTGAACACCCCAAGGCTTTCTGTCTCCTGAATGAGTCCCCAACCTGTTCCCTCTTCTCTATCCACTCAGCCCCTGCCCTGGTCCATTCCTTCCTCTTTGTCTTCCAGCCTGGACTCTTCCCTGGACACTCAGCCTCCAATCCATTCTCACACGTGTCATGTGGGTCCTTAAAAAGGCCCAGTTGTGAGTCTACTCTCCTCCCTGCTCAACTGCTTCTCGTGACTCCTCAATGCTCTCAGGAGGACGTTCAAACACTTACAGTGGCTTTTGAGAGACACTCTTAGAAAGAACTGGTCTTTGGTACTCATTTAGACTCCTTTTAGGCCACATTGATCTCACTCTACTACCTCATCAACTCATTCATTCATTTGTTCACTCATTTATTCATCCATGAGAAGACACAGTACCCACACCGTGTGCCCCAGTCACACACAGCACCACACTCTCTTCTGACTTCAGTCTTTCACAGTGCTGTCCCCCATTTCTGGCACACTGATCCCTGCTTCCTCTTTGTTGACTCACTTCCGTTCATCCCTCAGTTCTCAACTCTGATGTCTCCTCCTCCTCAGCTTGGCCCCTCGGTGCGGCCTCAGCCTCCTGGGACCCCCTCACTGCAACCCCTCAGCTCTGGGTTAGCAGAGTGTGGTGACACACCCAGCACTAGACGTGAGCCCCAGAAGGGCGGTCTCCATCACCACTGCAGCCAGGCACCCCTGAACACAGGGCAGAACCCAGAGGGAGTCCCCAGCATGATTATCTCAGCTAAAGGAACTCCCTTGAGACTGTCTACATGTGTCTTTGATTTAACATCTAAATTCAGTGGAGTGGGAGTGAACAGAGGTGGGGATCTGTTATCACCTAAGATGCAAGCAGGTGTTCACTGCCCTACGGAGAACATGAAGACACCTGAGACCCCCATCACCAGGCTCGGAGGAAAGTCAGAGGGTCCTGGGGAAGAATGACAGTGTGGAGGTTGGGGAGGGGATCAGGGCAGATGGGGTACCCAGGGAAATGTTGTGTGTGTGTGTCTATGGGTGAGGTGTGCCCAGGCGTGTGAGCTCATGAAAGTCCTGGAAGGGTCCTATCCCTTTCACCTCCCCCTTTCCAGTTCTGCTAAGTCAGCTTTCTCTTACCCACAAGGACCAGTTGCCGCCAGGGGCTGTGTCTGTGTCTGGACACGTCCATGAGCTCTGGTGGGTCCCCCTGGTAGAGGGGCCTCTCCAGAAATTGGGCAGCCACCTCCACTTGCACCGCTTCCCACTTGACTTGAGTCTACCTGTGTCTCCACCCCCTCCCTCCTCGCTGGACTCTGAACCGCACGTGGGCAGGGCTGGGGAGGTGAGCCTGTGGGGAGTCTATCTTTATCTTTATGACTTTGCCTTGCCTTAATTTATTCGTTTATTCAGTCATCCATTCATTCCTTATTTACCCTATTGTATCCTGGTTACAAAAAACAAAAAGAACTCCCCCAGACCCCACGCTCACTCACGTTTAGGAAAACTGGAAGACACCCAAGAGCTGAATGGAAGGACAAGAAGTAGGACCTTTTGTTGTTGTTTTTACAGAGAGAGAGTCAGAGAGAGGGATAGATAGGGACAGACTGACAGGAACAGAGAGAGATGGGAAGCATCAGTCATCAGTATTTCATTGTGGCACCTTAGTTGTTTATTGATTGCTTTCTCATACGTGCCTTGACTATGGGGCTACAGCAGACCGAGTAACCCCTTGCTCAAGCCAGTGACCTTGGGTCCAAGCTGGTGAGCTTTGCTCAAACCAGATGGGCCCGCGCTCAAGCTGGTGACCTCGCGGTCTTGAACCTGGGTTCTCCACATCCCAGTCCAACGCTCTATCCACTGTGTCACCGCCTGGTCAGGCCGGACCTTTTGAATGTCTGTGTTGTTTTCTGTTTTTGTTTTTCTTGAGCAGTACCAAATTTGCAAATTACGACCAGCCACTGTGCCCCTGGGCAGAGAGTATGCCATGTTTCCACAGGGCAATGCCTCCTCCTGCCTACAGCTGTTCTATCTGGGCCAGGCGTTGGTGTGGGGCTGGCAAGCTATTCGGAAAATCCAGCCTTGAGCAGAGGATCAGAGCTGCTCACACAGAGGGAGGCGGTAGAGGGTGACTAGGGCTGTGCCCAGATGTGAACTGGCTGCATCTGAAGGAGAGTGAGGGAGAGCTGGTGGGCAGACAGGGACAGAAAACGGGGGAGACAGTGCACCCCAGATCGTGCCATCACAAGCTCTCTCAAACTGTGTTTGGGAATGGTATTATGTCTTGGTTTTCATACTGACAAATACAGTTTTTGTTAATGGCAAAAGGAAAGCACTGGCCATAAAAAAAATAAAATAAAGAAATAAAATAAAAACTTTGGGAAAATTTTTTAATTGAATTTATTAGGGTGACATTGATTAATAAAATTATGCAAGTTTCAAGTGTACAATTTTATAACATTATTTGTGTATTGTATTGTTCACCACCCCAAGTCAAGTCTCTTTCCATCACCACTGACCCCCTTTAACCTTCTTATAATCAGCATCCTGCTGCTCTCTGTATGCAAAATTCTTACCAAAGAAAAAAAATAGAATTGGCACTATATTAATAATTAAATCACCCCAAATGTGTCATTATAAACCTTTTTAATAAGTAATTTAAGGTTACATAAATATTTAAGTACATACCTAACTATATAAAAAATAGGTATGCCTGCAGAAACTTTTATATTTATAAATACACTATCACTTACTGTGGTTGAATTCATGCTCTTGAAAACCACCTGTCCTAAGTTGACTTCCAGAGATATATCAAGTTTTTTTTCTATGAATCTTCTCAGTTCTGATATTTCATGTATCCTCATACATTATGCATATTTGTATCAAAATTGAATCATACCATCAAATATCCTTCTTTATTTGGGCTTCTCCAATGTTAAACCTAAGTTTAATCAGAAGAAGGTGAGTGAATATACACCTCTGATGTCTTATGAAATATCTCTGAAGTCTTCTATTGTGTCCTAAAACTCCAAATGCAAAACTCATCTGTGTTTAACAGGAAAAGATTCTATTAGTTACTGCTGAAGATATTTAATGGGTTGTCATCCACAGTCAAGTCTAAGTGGTGTCCCCAGAAGACCTTCCCGCTTTAGCCTATCTGAAGCCCTTAGCCCTTCCCTCACCTCCACATCGCATCACTCCAAACACTCCTTCATGTCACTTCTGGGACGCTGGCTCTCCTGCCTCTCTCTCTCACTTATAAAGGTCCTGTGCACACACCCACCTTTCCTCCTCCTTAGGACACCCAACTGTTTAGGTGCACTCAGCTGAAAGAAACCAAAAAGAATAAACAAGGCATTCCTTGATTTCTTTCTCATATCAGGAGTCTGGTGATGGGAAGTCCTAGGCGAGTCTGGGAGCTTCGTGATAACGAGGAACCCAGGCTCCTTCTATGCTGTTGCTCTGCAGTTCCCATGGCTCCCACCTCCTGGTCGAACATGTTTGCTCAAGCTCTGCCAACACATCTGCCCAAAAGACGGAAGGAGGAGGGTAACTTCCCAGAAGTTCCCAGAAGGGTAACTTCCAGAGAATGGCTCACAGCAATTCTCTATATCTCACTGGCCAAAATGTTGTTATGCAACTGCACTAGCCTGCAGGGGAAGCTGGGGTAATGCAGCCTTTTAGCTGGGTTCCCATTGTCTAGGAACCCTATTACTAAGAGAAAGGGGGTGGGAGATGGATCATGAAACGAGAGCATCTGAGTAGGTCTATTTGGCAACACCCAACATGGAGCACCTCTATCAGATAAGAGCTTTGTGCCAAGTCATTGCAGAAAAATGTCTCTCCCTTGCATCCAGACTGTACTGGTGTAAGATGACTGGTTCGCTTAACCAGGAGCAAGATGGCAGAGCCCATGGCGTGAATCTGAGCATTTAATGCAGTGAGACCCTTGTGAGGTTTGTGCCCTTGGGAGGTGATTGCAGGCTTGGGACTTCCCTCAGACTTCAGAAACTCACACTTACTTCCTCAAGCAGACCACAGAACTGGCCCTTGCCCACCCATCCCGAAGTCGGCCCTCACTCGGAACATTTGAATTCCTGCCTCCTTAATCAGGGCAGGTGGGCTTCCTGAACATCCTTAAGCTGAGAAATCTAACTAATGTTGGGCAGTGATTCCTGTAACTGCACAGAAACCTTATTTTCCTTTGTCTGGCCTTTTATATATTTTTTGCCCTTTGACTCAAACTGGCCTCACCTAGCACCCTAACTCAGCCAGCTCCCTCAGGACAAGGAGATTCTGATCAGCATCCAGTAGTCTCACAAACAAGGTCCTGGGTCTATTAGCTATTGAGACAGAGTTTTCAATCAAACTAAACATAATATCTTGGCCTCAGTTGAATTTTAACTCTGGATGCAGGAAAGAGAAAAGACCTCATGGGACAAATTGTTGCAAAATTGGACAGAACAATTCTATCGTTGACATCAGGGCCAAATGCAATGATCAATTACCCACTACCCTAGCACCAACACATGAGTAGAGATCACAATCCTAACTCTGTTAGTCACCATGGATTACCATCCTCTGGAAGCCATCAGGGAGCCAAGATTTTGAGCATGAGCTACCTGTGACTCTGGTCATGGTACCATCTCCTTAATAAATCCTCATTTTCTTGGCTTCAAATGTCTGCTGGTGTCCCATTGGGCTTTGATGTGTGCGGGCAAATGGACCCCTTGAGTCCAGTAACATGCCCTCTAGAAAGACACATCCATAGTGCATGTAGCTCCCCTCAGCCATCCCTAATGTTTACCTGGGGAGCAAGCAATCTCAAGGAGCCCTTAATCTCTTTTTGAAACTGTCTCGTGCTGGTCTCAGCCTACTGAAACCAGTGTTGTGGCTGCACTGGCCCTTGTGGGTTTTATTATGATTGCCAGGCGTCCTCAGCAATAACCCTCAGGAAACTCTGAAAAAAATAATAAAGGTTTATTACTCACAGGCCCTGTGAATTACACAGTGCACTTGGGGCCACAGAGCAGAGTCGCTGGGAGGGAGGGAGAACGTTTCCTTATGGGTGAATTTAAAACATAAAAAAGAAATTTCAAGTGTCAGAAGAGAAATAAACAAAAAACCAAGTAGCCTAAATGGTCAGTTATAAAAATTAACCAAGATGTGTAAAACAACAGAGCCCTGTGGGGAGAGGAGGCTCAGCTCTTATCTAGCTGTGGGGCTGGCAGTGGGGTTTTGTTTTTGTTTCTGGTATTCTTTTTCTTCAGAAATCCATCTTTGAAGTGAATGCCTTGACAAACAAAGCTGAGACCAGACACTTCCATGACAGAGAGAGAGAGAGGGAGAACTCACCTGTGAGGGTTTCCACTACCAGAGCCCTGCTTTGTACTTTCTTATCAAGAGAGCAAAATGTCCCAGCCCCTCCCAGGACAAAGTTCTGCCCAGCGCAATCAGAACATACACTCATCAAACATGTGCTCCTCCTTGCTTATCAGGCCTGTAGACTGCAAGGAGTGTTCACCTGGGATCTTTTTTTTTTTTTACTTTTATTTAGAAAATTAAATTTAGCAGGATGACATTAATCCATACGAGTACATAGGTTTTCAGGTCAACATTTCT
Source organism: Rhynchonycteris naso (assembly GCA_037038555.1). Classification (NCBI taxonomy): domain Eukaryota; kingdom Metazoa; phylum Chordata; class Mammalia; order Chiroptera; family Emballonuridae; genus Rhynchonycteris; species Rhynchonycteris naso. Next base: position 246,406,932 of record CM072997.1, on the reverse strand, counting down.
ATAGCATTTGAATTGTTGACTGTGTTGCCTACCCATCACCCAAAATCAAATCATTTTCCATCAGCATATATTTGTCCCTCTTTACTCCCTTCCCCACTTTCATGTCCCTCTCCACCCTGGTAACTACTTCACTTTGATCTATGTCCACGAGTCTCAGTTTTATATCCCACCTATGTGTGAAATCATACAGTTCTTATCTTTTTCTGATTTACTTATTTCACTCAGTATGATGTTCTCAAGGTCCAACCATGTTGTCATAAATGGCAATGTCATTGTTTCTTGTGGCTGAATAGTATTCCGTTGTATATATGTACATCTTCGTTATCTAATCCTCTATCGAGGGACACTTTGGTTGTTTCCATGTCTTGGCCGCCATGAATAATGCTGTGATGAACATGGTGGTACATGTGTCTTTACATACCAATGTTTTTTCAGTTTTGGGGGGGGGAAGTATAGAGGGATTGTTGGGTCATACGGTAGTTCTATTCTCAATCTTTTGAGGAATCACCATACTTTCTTCCAGAATGGCTGTATCAGTATACATTTCCACCTGCAGTGAATGAGGGTTCCTCTTTCTCCACAGCCTCTCCAACTCTTGTTATTACCACCTGTCTTGTTGATAATAGCCAGTCTAACATCACCTGGGATCTTTATGAAACTGTAAGCCTTGGGGACCCATGACAACTTGTGTACCCCTCTTTGTGCCCCTCTGGACAAACCTCATCCCCCTGTGCCTCCAGGGGGAGCCATGGAGTTGTGAGCTTGGTCTAATGCAGTGGTTCTTAACCTAGGTTCTATCGAACCCTAGGGGTTAGACGAGTTGGTCTCAGGGGTTTGGAGAAGCCTCTGCCGCAAAGGCCAGAATAAAGTAATAGCGTAATTTGTTGTGAGTTCATGCACTGTTGGTTTTGTTCTTTGAGCAAGGCGATGTTCATGCATGGCTCATTTTGTGCACCAGTAAAAAAACATATACCTATGTCTTGAATTTTGGGGGAAAAATCATATTATATTTATCACTAAAGAAGGGTTCAGTGAATGCGCATATGAAACTGATGGGTTCGGTACCTCAAAAATGGTTAAGAACCACTGGTCTAATGGCTAATGAGGGTGCATAAGACAGATAGAGAGGGTAAGAGACAAGCTCCTTATCAGCTTCCAGAGAAGAAGAAAGTGGAATAGAAAAGTAATAATAGCATTGTTAATAGTAACAACTTTCTATTTATCACTCCTACATAGTGAGTTTGTACATCTTGAGAGAGTGCCTCTGACTGACAGGGTGGAAGGAGGTGTCAGGAAGCAGTTGGTGGTGAAGCAACATGGGTAGGAAGAGATGGATTGAGGGAGGAGACAGCTGCAGGGATCTAGGTAACTCTCTGGGTGAGCAGCAGAGGGCACCCTCACTAGAGCAGGGAATGTTGAGGCAGAGCCCGTGGTTGTCATGGGCTAGTGGGACATGCACAGACTCCAGCTTCCAGGGAAATATTACCTGATCTCTGTGGGCCTCCATGTCCTCATTTGAAAAGTGAACATTACAGCTCCTGTTCTTATGAATTTGAGTACAAAAGCAAGGCTGAATAAAAACCAGCACCACAACACACAGAGACACACACAAAGAAGTAGAAAGATTGTCCTTCTAGCATATGAAGACTAGAAACCAGCCCCATCTCAAGCTAGGTCAAATTATGTCCTAATTTTTTAAAAAAATCTACTCAGGAGGCAGAGAAATATAAGACAGAAGACCCAGACCTAGTAAATAAGTCAATAATTATCACAAGTCTCTCACTATAGGGTTTTTTTGTGTGTGTGTGTGTTTAGGGATTTGGAGGGTGTAAGGCCAGGGGCAGCAGCCACCATCACAGCCGCCTGGCTTGTGCAGGTTCGCATTTGATTTGGACAGAAGCTAATGAAACAATGGAGCCAAGAACTGGTGGGCCATTACCTTTAATCCTAGCTCACACACTGCGGGTGAGAAATACATACAGTGGGAAAACACTTCCCTTTCCATTCAGGGCTCCCAAAGCCACTGACTCATCCAAGTTTTCCTAGAATCAAAGGTTCCCACCTCACCAGTTCAGCAGAGCTTACAAAGCCCCTCAACTCTGTCCCCCTGCAGCTCCCCACCATCTTACATGCTTCCTCCATGCCACTATCTGGCCTCTCTCCCTGCAACAACATGGTCTCCTCTCCCTGCAACAACGTGGTCTCTCTAAAATGGACTCCTAGCTACTCCTTTTAAAACTTTTCAGCGTGAAAGTTCCTCCTCCAGCACACATTAGCATAGCCAAGCCCCTTCCTAAGCAAAAAGGCAATTAGCCCTATCACCTGGGCGACAGCCATTCACATGGCAGCACCATTTTTAACAATAAAAGTGTGCAAAACCAGGAAATACAGATTTTACAAACTTATTTGCCCAACAGAGGGCATAATTAAAGACAGGTGCTCCAGCCTGACCTGTGGTGGCACAGTGGATAAAGCATCGACCTAGAATGCCAAGGTCACTGGTTCTATACCCCAGGCTTGTCTGGTCAAAGCACATATGGGAGTTGATGCTTCCTGCTCCTCTCTCCTTCTCTCTCTCTCTCTCTCTCTGTGTGTGTGTGTGCTTTCTTTTTCTCTCTCTCTAAAATGAATAAAGTCTTTAAAAATGTTTTAAAAAAATAAATGAACAGGTGCTTGTAAGGTATTTTCCACCAAGGCAGAAAGAAGGTCGTAGCCTCCAAGTGTGGACAAGAAAAAGCTTTATTAAGAGCGTTCCCAGCCGGCCGAGGTTCACTGGTCCACAAGACAGAGGCCAGGCAAGTCGCGCAGCTTCTCCCGCCCCAGGGTGGGGTAATTTATATCGTTGGTAGGGTGGTGGTGGTGTGATAGGTCATGGTGAAATTTCATTGGCTGACAGATAGTTGTTTTTTCAAAATGCTCCTGGGCCATTTCTTTTGGTGGTCATGGGTGTGGGTGGTTCCTCATGTGACCTTCCCTCATTGCCAATCGACCTCACAGTGCTCCAGAGACAGGAAGACTATATTGAAATCCTGGCTCCAGCACAAGGTGGGTTTGCTCTCTAGAAAGTGAAATCATGAAATATCTTTCTGTGGTAACAGTCTATTATGATAAGTGTCAATGTAAGAACGTCCACACCTACAGAGAATTTTTACATGAGTTTATTTGAGCCAAAACGGATGACAATTGCCAAAAAGCGGGATCTCAAATGCTTCAGAAAGTGGCAGGTTTGCAGTTTCTTGTACACATTTGAAATTAAGGAGAGAGTGTAAGGAAGTTTATTTAAAGGTGGGAGAAAGTCACAAGATGGTTAAGATTATTTGCTTTCTTTTTTTTTTTCTTTTTTTTTTTTTTACAGGGACACAGAGAGAGAGTCAGAGAGAGGGATAGATAGGGACAGACTGACAGAAACGGAGAGAGATGAAATACATCAGTCATCAGTTTTTTATTGTGACACCTTAGTTGTTCATTGATTGCTTTCTCATATGTGCCTTGACTGTGGGCCTTCAGCAGACAGAATAACCCCTTGCTCAAGCCAGCGACCTTGGGTCCAAGCTGGTGAGCTTTTGCTTAAACCAGATGAGCCCGCGCTCAAGCTGGCGAGCTCGGGGTCTCAAACCTGGGCCCTCCACATCCTAGTCCGACGCTCTATCCACTGCACCACCGCCTGGTCAGGCTATTTTTTTTTCTTGATGGTAGTCATACTATAGAAGGCAGACTGAAAAGAAGCATTACTTTATTTTTGAAAAATGTATTTATTAGAGTGGCATTGGTTAATAAAATATATAGGTTTTAGGCATACAATTCTATAACACATTATCTGTATGTTGTATTGTGGGTTCACCACCCCTAAAAGGAAGCATTTTAAAGGTGTGTTAACTGAGATACACAACAACAAAGCCAGGACTTACTTAAGGCAAAAATAAACCTTTTACTAAAGAAGTTATATGCTTGGGGGTGACCACCCACCATGACCTTGCCCAGTTAGGGATTTATGATCAGATCACCTGGCAAGGTTACTTTCTATAGAACCCCTTTTTCATCCACAGAAGCTAATAACAACTTAACTTCAATCACATACAAAACCTCTACACCTTCTGGCCTCACCTGTGATGGCTCCCTGGATCAAGCGTTGACCTGGAACACTGAGGTTGCCGATTTGAAACCCTGGGCTTGCCCAGTCAAGGCACATAGGGGAGTTGATGCTTCCTGCTCCTCCCCCTTCTCTCTCTCTCTCTCTCTCTCTGTCTCTCTCTCTCTCTCTCTGTCTCTCTCCTGTATAATGAATAATAAAAATAATTTTTTTAATAAAAACTTCTACACCTTCTCTCAAAACTTGATGTTCTTAATATCACAATTTATATATTTTTATCTAGTACATCCATTAACAAAAGGTTGTCTTAACACTTTTGTCTTTTAACTTTTATACCAAAATGAAAAGTGATAATGATGTTTATTTAAGTCAATGACGGGCTGCACATACAACGATGGTATACCAGATAGCTTAGGCTACACATTCTGCGTCTGTGTAAGTGCACGCTGTGATGTTCACACCATGACGAAATTGCCCAGTGAGGCATTTCTCAGAACCTATTAAGCAGAGCATGGCTGTACTTAACATCCTGTACTTACAACTTGAAGAACTCTCTTAAATATTTCTGTAAAACTATGCTAATCCCTGGGCAGTTGGCTCAGTGGTAGAGTGTCGGCCCAGTGTGTGGAAGTTCTGGGTTTGATTCCTAGCCAGGGCACACAGGAGAAGTGCCCATCTGCTTCTCTAACCTTCTCTCTCTCCTTTTTCTTTGTCTCTCCCTTCCCCTCCCATAGCCAAGGCTCCATTGGAGCAAAGTTGGCCCCGGGCACTGAGAATGGCTCCATGGCCTCCGCCTCAGATGGGGAACAGAGCAATGCCCCAGATGGGCAGAGCATTGCCCCCTGGTGGGCATGCTGGGTGGATCCTGGTGGGGCACATGAGAGAGTCTGTTTCTCTGCCTCCCTGCTTCTCACTTCAGAAAAATATAAAATAAAAATTGTTAAAAACTATACTAAGTGGAATCAGCCAGTCACAGAAGGACAAATGCTTCATGATTCCATTTGTATGAAGTATCTAAAGGACTCAGACTCACAGAAACAGAGAGTAGAGTGGTGGCTGTCAGATCCTGAAGGGAGGGGAAATGGTGAGTTGCTGTTTCAATAGGTATAAAGTTTCTGTTATGCTAGATGGGCATGTTCTGGAGATATGCTGGACAATTTGGTGCCTGTAGTTAATAATGTTGTATTGTGCACTTGAAAATTCTAAGAAGGTCGATTTCATGTTACATCCTCTAACAATGAAAAACAAAACCCTCCAAACACTGAGAGGTGATAGATATATTTCTTACTTTGATTATCACTGGAAACAATTTGTTTCATTTGCTGTTGCATGAGGTTTTATAAATTTTATTATATATTTCTGCATCGCTGATTCCAAATCTGAAATCTATTTTTGGTGCATGCTCTAGTTTTTATGCAATTTTAATTTATTTTTGTTACAGTTAATGGCATGCATTGGTTTTTAAATTGGAGTTAAAGGGCAACGACTCTTGGATTGAACATAACCACAAGGCAAATAATCTTTTACAAACATCACTTTTACATAATTGTAGTTGTTTTTAAATGTAAAAAATTATTGCCTGACCAGGTGGTGTCGCAGTGGATAGGGCATCAGACTTGGATGCGGAAGACCTAGGTTCAAGACCCCGAGCTCACCAGCTTGAGCGCGGGCCCATCTGGCTTGAGCAAAAAGCTCATCAGCTTGGACCCAAAGTCGCTGACTCCAGCAAGGGGTGGCTCGGTCTGCTGAAGGCCCGCGGTCAAGGCACATGTGAGAAAGCAATCAATGAACAACTAAGGTGTTGCGATGGCAACCAAAAACTAATGATTGATGCTTCTCACCTCTCTCCGCTCCTGTCTGTCTGTTCCTATCTATCCCTCTCTCTGACTCTCTCTAGGCCCCTGTAATAAAAAAAAAAAATGTAAAATATTATTATCTGATAAAAACACCCTTTTATTTTGTTTTAAGACTGAATCATGTCTTCTTAGAATAGGATAAATGTAAAAATAGTCCTGACACCTTCTGTTATATATGTGACTGTTACACACTTCAACGTCAAAGGCGCAATATTTCATCATTTGTGACACATGCATATGTTGCCTATTTTCAAGTTCCCCTTGGTGATCAAGACAAGAATTGGGCTCCTCATATTGTGTGTCATAATTGTGAGGAAATGCTTCGTGACTGGACAAAGGGAAAACACAAAGGAATGCCTTTTGGTGTTCCCATGGTTTGGCGTGAACCTAAGGACCACAGCAGTGACTGTTATTTCTGTCTGATCCATACAAAGGGCATCGGCAAGAAAAAACGGCATATGATTGCATATCCTCATATTCCTTCAGCAATACGACCTATTTCACACTCTGAGACACTCCCAGTTCCAGTTTTCAATGGTTTTATTTCTTCTAAGGATGAAGAAAGTGAACATGGTGATCAAGTGTATTTTCATAAGATGCATGAGAAAATGGTTGTAGAATCTGAAGGGTCTTCTTCTGATGCCAAGCAGTCATTAACCCCTCAGCAGTTTAGCCAACCTAAATTAAATGACTTAGTAAGAGATTTGGGCCTATCAAAGAAAGCAGCTGAGTTATTAGCCTCCAGCCATCAAGAAAAGAATGTACTTTACCAGTCAGCTAAAGTATCCCATTTCAGGGAGCGTGAACAAATTTTTGTGGACTTTTTTTCTGAAGACATACACTTTGTGTACTGTCATGACACCAGTAGTCTTCCCAGCCAGCTAGGTGTTACCACTTACAGTCCAACAAAATGACGGCTATTTCTTGACAGCTCTAAATGAAGTCTGAAATGTGTTCTCCAACACAATGCTAATGTTTATGTAGCGGTTCCAATTGGTTATTCAACTCATCTGTGAGAAGATTATAATGACATAAAAACTGTCCTTGACTTTCTGAAGTATGAAGAGCATAAATGGATCATTTGTGTGGATCTTAAAATGGTCAATTTCCTGCTAGGACAACAGAGAGGTTTCACAAAGTATCCTTGCTTTCTGTGTTTGTGGGACAGCTGAGATCGGGAGAAACACTGGACACAGAAGGAGTGGCCAAATGTGAAGCTCTGGAAGTAGGGTTGCAAAATATTGTGAATGAACCTGTATTTAATCGAGACAGGATCATTTTTCCCCCACTTCACATCAAACTTGTCTTAATGAAGCAGTTTGTTCAGGCTTTGAATAGAGAAAGTGAATGCTTTCAACATAGTATTTCTGCTTTTCCTGCCTTGTCTTTCAAGAAGATAAAAGCAGGTGTATTTGACGGACCTCAAATTCAAACCCTCATATGTGACAAAGAATTTGCCAGGAAAATGAATAAGGAGTAGAAAGCAGCATGGCAGTCTTTTGTGGTAGTTACAAAGAACTTCTTTGGCAACAAAAAAGCAGAAAACTATGAACTTCTGGTTCAAAGGATGCTGCTGCCTTTCTGTGACATTGGATGTAACATGAGCATTAAGATTCACTTCCTGAACAGTCACCTTGATAAGTTTCCTGAAAATCTTGGAGCTGTTAGTGATGGCAGACTACTGCTGGAGCAAAAAATGAGATTGTCTTCAACAAGTACACAAACACAAGAGCTACAAATGCAAATTTTTGCCTGAATACAATTTAAATAAGTTTTGCGCAAATTTTATGATTAAAATAAGTGTTTTAATATGTTCTATTTTGAAATTGTAGACTAATTCTGATGCAATCATATCTTTTAGTGTATAGTGTATTTACTGAATTATATAAATTATTATATTTTCACAAAGATGATGTCCAAGAAGACATTCTACTTCATTATGTTAAACTAAATGTTGAAAATTTTGCAATAAGATGAAAACTTAAAATTTTGAATTGCAAAAGAACTGTAGCTCACAGAGAAAAACCAATGTCATATTTGAGATCAGCACACTCGAATTAGGTAAGAACAAGTATTTTTGTGTATGCAACAAAAATTTTGTTCCCCAGTGTTATGGTCATTGTTCAAACAGATGTGGGCATACATCCAAACACATCAAATTGCATGTCAGACTCCATACATTAAATATATGCTGTTTCTTATATATCAGTTATACCTCAATAAATTTTTTTTGTTTTTTTTAATTTCTTTTTATTTATTCATTTTAGAGAGGAGACACAGAGTGAGAGAGAGAGAGAGAAAGGGGAGAGGAGCTAGAAGCATCAACTCCCATATGTGCCTTGACCAGACCAGTGCAGGGTTTTGAACTGGCGACCTCAGTGTTCCCAGGTCGATGCTTTATCCACTGCGCCACCACAGGTCAGGTAATATAAATTTATTTTTAAAAATAAATAGAGCCCTAGCCAAGTAGATCAGCTGGTTGGACTGTTGTCCGAATGTACTGGTGTTATAGGTTCAATCCTTGGTCATGGTACATATGGGAATCGATAAGTGGATACATGAATGAGTAGAAGAAGAAACCGATTTCTCTTTGTCCTTTCCTCTCTCTCTAAAAAATCAATAATTAATAAATAAATAAACAAATATGAGGTACAAATATGAACCTTATTATCACTTCTGCAACGGAAAACAGATCATTACTATCGACCTCAGTGGGGGGTTGTTGGGCAGATAAAATATATTATGCTCACTTCGTTAAAGATGGCGCTGCCCACATGGAAGCCCGTCGCCCAGGTGATGATATTAGTTACCCTTCTTGCTTGGGATGGGCATGATTATATTAATGTGTGTTGGGGGAGGGCTTTAGTGCCAAAAGGTTTTAAAAGGAAGAGAGATCACGTTGTTCCCGGGAAGGGGGATTACATTCTAGTAGGAGCCCATGCTGGAGGAGAGTAGAGAAAGGTCACGTGGAGGAGAGGAGAAGCAACCAAGATGGCAGAGTGCTGAAGGAGAAGCCAGTTTGTGCAGAGTTTGTGCAGAGAGAAGGAGATTGGGAACAGAGGTGAATAAGGCTGGTGAGGTACAAATCTTTGATTCTAGGAAACTCGGATTAGTCAGTAGCTTTGTGAGCACTGAATGAGTGGGTTTTGGAGCTCAGTGTGTGGGTTTTTTTTGCCCGCCAGGTGCAAGCTAGGGTTAAAGCTAATGGCCCACCAGTTCTTGTCTCTGTTGTTTCATTAGCATGTGTCTGAATCAAATGCGAACTTGCATGGGCGGTCCAGGTGGCTGTGATGGTGGCCATGGCTACTGGCTTTACCGTGGTTATAAAATTCAAAGGATCCATTGTAGGGAAAGTATTTAAAACAGTAAATAAGTGATACTAAATATTCATATTAACTTGGCTCAAGCAATTAACTGAACCATTTCCACCTAAATACAGAAATCTCAGTTGGCTTTTCACCTGACTCCAACAGCTGTTTGGTTGAATAGGACCAGAAATTAAAGTCATTACTGCCATCTGGTGGCTAAAACCTGAATTTCCGCCTATGCAGATTCCCACAAATATGTGTTCCCCACAGTCAAGAACACACTAGACTCTTCCTCTTCTGCTGGGCTGAGATCTCACAGGAGGTTGTACTTTTTGGCTTGCTTGTCATTGGCCAGGAGGTTATTACAAACGAGCATGTCAGGAACCTCTGGAGAGCTAGAGAGGAGGGCAGAGATTTTCCTGCCCTCCTCTCTAGAAAACTGGAAACTGTAGAACAAAACCTTACCGCACACTGATCCAAGCCCGTTTCCTGAATTCATACCCAACAAGAATTGTTTTTACAGCTACAGAATAGACAGAACTCTGGGTGGTTTCAGGCGTCTCTGGACATGCAGGTACAGGCTGCTCAGAGCATGTAAAAAGCTAGAGAAACAACCAGACTGGTGAACCTTAACGGGAGGAAGTGCTGCTGCTGGAAGCAAAACACCGGTAAGAACGAGATTCACATGGGAGGCCAGATCCAGAGGAAATTTGCACCGTGAATTAGGAGGAGAGTTTGGAACTGCGTTCATCCACTGATTCAGCCATTCATTCGCGGAAGCCCATAGTGAGCATGCGCTCTGTGACTGGCCAGGCCCTTGTGCGGTGATGGAGAGAGTGGGTTCTATGTGCTAAATGCCCGGATGATTAGGAGCATGCTTTGTAGTCATAGAAACCCGTATCCCCATCCTCTTTCTCCACTTCTTAGCGGGATTAATAAACCAGCATGACGCGAGGCGGTGCCTCCTGATACCTGCCCAGGAGGGCTCAATCCTGGGGACAGGAAGCAGTTGGCAAAGGACAAGACATGGGTGGACAGGCAGCCAGGGGATGGGTTGCAGGTTCTGCCTTCCCAGGTTTTCATGGCATGTCCGTTGCCTTCTCTGGACTGCAATATCCCCCAATGAAAAAGGAGGAAGTGAGAAAAATGTCCCAAGGCAGCCTTGTTGTGATAGAGAGTCAGTCTGCAGTTCCTCTCCTGTGACCCGACCCAACGCCACCTCACCTTCCTGTCAAGACTTCCCCTTGGCTCTGCGGGGTCTTGATTCCTTGACAGAGGAAACCCAGACAGCAGACAAAATCAGGGATGGGCTTTGGCAATCCTGTTGCAGAGCTGAAGCTGCCCCTGCTATCTGGGGGTGAGCTGGCAGGGGAGGGGGCTGAAGCCAAGCCTGTCACCCTGGGGTCCCAGGTTGAGCACCCAGATTTCAGGCTGCAAGGGCTGATACAGGGGGCTTGTACACCCTGCACCATCTCCTGCCTTCGGGGTTTGGAGGGAGCTGGATAAAACCCACACTTGCCTGTGCTATTGGTTCCAGAATAGGAACAGGTCTGGTAAAGATGACCTAGTGGCCTCAACCCATTGAGGTCAAACACTGCAGGGCTGAGACTCAGGGACCACGCCGCCTCTTGGGGACCCTGGGAAAGAGAACCACACTTTGAGCATCATCAGCACCTGGATGATGGAGATGGGATGTATTTCTTTCAACTGGAAGAAAGAAACTGAATATAATTACTTTTATGCTTGCTTTTTCTGCACATGATAGGTTCAGAACTGCCTCTGGTCAGGACAGGGATGCAGGGAATGTGGGGACCCTATGAAACCTGAGTGCTATAGACTGAACTGAGTCCCCCCACACACCAATTCATACATTGAAGATTTTCAACACGATTGTGATTTCAGAATGAATGAGATAAAAGGTGTTCAGGAGGTGGCCTCCGCAGACTGATGGCCTTCTAAGAACAGAAAGAGAAAGCGAAAGTGATCTGTTCTCTCCCCTACATGCAAAAAAAAAAAAAAGGCTACATGAGCACAGCGAGGACAGGGGAAAGCAACCACAGCCACACGCAAGCCAGGAAGCAGGCTCACTCCAGGAATCAAATCTGCTAACACCCCGAACTTGGATTTCCCAGCCTCCAAAGCCATGAGAAATACATATCTGACGTCTGAGCCGCCCGGTCCATGGCATGCTGTTGTGGAAACCGAGTTCCCTGTTGGCCTGCGGAATCACATAAACAAGCCACATAAGCAATTCTCCCTTGGGAACCCGCTGTCACCGTTCCCCCTTGTCACTGCAGACTTGTTCATGCTGCTCCTGGGTGCAGCCCTGGACGCGGGGATGGGGGCCTGCATGGGGTGGGGTTCCCCTCCCCGGGCAGTGAGTACAGGGAACTCATACACTGCTGTGAGTCTAATCTGTTCAATATGAATTGTCAGCAGCTCAGTCTTCCCTGTAACTCCCGGGAAAGGAATCCTCCCTCCCTGATGGGATGAGTAGGAGATGATTCAAAGGTCCTGGAGGCCATGCTTTGAGCCCCTGTCGGCACTCAGGGGTGCTGAGCTGTCCTGGGTAGCAGCTGGACACGGAGAGGAAGGAGCGTGTTGTAAAGTACCTGTACCTCAATTCTGTGGGTTTACGTAAAGACACCAAGTCCAGATGAATTTTGAAGAGTTTTATTAAAGGAGATTTATTAAATCTGCCAGCCGCATATGGCTGACATGGGACAGTTGCAAACCCAAATTGTGTGCGTTTTGCACAGCCCTTGCAGCAGGTTATATACGTTTGTTCACACTCACACAAGTTGGTGGGAAAAGGAGGAGCGGGAGGGGTCACAATTCATTAGCAAGCTTACAACATTTGTCCATAGGATTCATAAAAAAAGTTTTTATACATTAAAACTTATAAGGTGATACAATAGCAAAAATGTTATTCCATACATTAAAAGATATTTCCAAATTTTCTAGTGTTCATTTGCCATTCCTTTGTTTAGAGATACATATATTAATTACACGCTTTCAGGAGGGGAGGGGTAGTGTCCATGGCGCTAGGGGATAAATGCCTGCGAATGGTCCATCAAATAAGAAAAGGTTTTTTTCAATCTTTCTCTTCCTGCACCTGGCTAGCTATTTACCTGCTTCCTTATAGGTGCGGGGGAAGGATGGGAATCTAAATCTCTTTTCCCTCTTCATTTACAATACAATGCTATCGGCCATCCTGACTTGGTGCAAATCACACAAGTATAGAAATCACATCTACAAAATCTCTCTTCACACCTAGCCCAAATTAATAAAATGCTCTTTTAGCTTCCTAAACTATTAATATTAATTCTGTAGCTTTTTGGTACCTTACTACAATCATGGCACCTGCCAGTGCCCAAGTTTCCCTGCCTCTCTGCGTGGAATGAGAGGGTAAGGCTGGTGTCTGAGCTGCTCCCACTTGGGGGAGATGACAGAGGCTGGGGAAGAGGTAGCAGCTACTCCAGGCAAGTGGTGACCTCAGCTTAACTGGGCCAAGGTCCCACACCTGCACCTTCTTCTCAGGTTCCGTTTCCGGTACGCCGGGAACACCAACCATCTCTGCCCTGCTTCTGCCGGTCAGGGGTGTATGGGGGACTTGTCCTGGGGATCCTTATTCTAGAAGCAATGGAGCCTTGATGATGGGCATGGAGCTGGTCCAGCATGTAGCCGGGGCACAGGGGTTCTTGGGAGGAGAGACACTGGGAAGGGGGCATAGGCAGGCCCAGGCCTGGGGCAGCAAAAGCTGAGTTCTCCCTCTATGTGCAGCCACTGCTGACCCCTCAACAGGGGAGAACTACGAGCTCCCTGCACTGTGCCCCACAGTAGCCCAGCCAGGCAGCGCTGGGGTCCCTGAGCCAGTGTCTGTCTGTCCTCCCCCAACCCCAGTAAAGTGAATGCTGGTGGAACAGACAGGCTGGTCTCCCCACGTGGAGGTCAGAGCTGATGGCACAGAGGGGGAGACAGCTGCAGGAGACATGCAGGTGCCTGCACTGCCCAGAGCTACCACAATGGGTGTGTGTGAGGCGGCCTCCAGCAGGCCTGACAGGGCAGAAGAAAGGGAGGTGAGCTATGAGGCCATGGTAAAAAAGTTGCAGGGGTTGGCCCAGGCCGGTTGGCTCAGCGGTAGAGTTCTGGCCAGGCACGTGGATGTCCTAGGTTCAATTCTCAGCCAGGGCACACAGGAGAAGCACTCATTTGCTTTGTAACCCTTCCCCCTCTCCTCTCTCTCTATCTCTTTCTTCCCCTCCTGAAGCCAAGGCTCCACTGGAGCAAAGTTAGCCGGGGCACTGAGATGGCTCCATGGCCTCCGCCTCAGGTGCTAGAATGGCTCCAGTTGCTATGGAGCAGTGCCCCAGATGGGAAGAGTAGCGCCCCCTGGTGGACATGCCAGGTGGATCCCGGTCAGGCACATGCAGGAGTCTGTTTCTCTGCCTCCCCCCTTCTCACTTCAGAAAAATGCAAAAAAATAAAAAAATGGTGAAGGGATTAAGCAAAGAAAAAGACGTATAGACACAGACAATAGTGTAGGGATCCTAGAGGGTGGGGGAGGTAGAATAAGGTAAAGGGGGGACAGATAGTGATGGAGGGAGACTTGACTTAGGGTGGGGAACAGAAGATGTATTATAGAATCGTACACCTGAAACATATAATTCTATTCACCAATGTCACCCCCAATAAATTTAATTCTTAAAAGGAGAAAGCAATGAGGCTGGACCCAGAGGCCGGCAGAGGGCATTGTGTCGTGCCAAGTGTTGTGAGCAGGGAGAATGCAGAGTGCTCCTCCCCTCCGTGACTTGACCCCTCACTGTCCCTGGGCAGCAGGGTCCCATAGCTGGGAATCTTTCTTCTCATCCCCTGAGAGTTCAGGCCTTGTCCAGTCTTCTCACCTGTGCCCAAGAGCCACCAGCCTATGGAACCACGAGCCACGGCCTCTGTCATGTTTCTCCTAACAACCTGTAGTTCGTCTGTTCCTCCCCTGCGCGGGCCCATTTCAGGGCATGGATGGTGTCTCCTGCATCTCCTCTGCTTCCAGCCCTCACGCAGGGCACAGGCTCTCTCTGAGTTTGTTGAGTGAATGAATGAATGAATGGCTACCTCCTACACCTTATCTAAGACCCTTATTTATATTTTACACACCACACACACACACAGAGAACCTCCAAACCCCAGACCCGCCTGCCTCTGGGCTCGACCAGGATTTCTTAACCTTGGCGTTGCTGACCTTTGCGCTGGTTGTCAGGAGGCTGTCCTGTGCATTGCAGGATATGTTGCAACATCTCTGGACACCATCCCCTGGCTGCCATTTCTACCCTCTTCCTGAGGAAATATGTCCAGACATAACAAAATGTCCCCTGGTGGCCAAGGTGGACACCTCTGGTTCAGACCAAAGTGTATAGACAACGCGGTGACTCTCAGGCTCGGAAGTGACCGCACCCGACTGCAAACTGAGGGCACCGACAACACCTCAGCTAGGGCAGAAGGACTCAGGTGCCCACCGCCATCTGTCTGTGTAGCCTCAGACCTGCAGAGGCCCCTGCCGTCACCATCAAAAGTCAGGAGAAGCCTCCTCCAGGTCCAGACCCTGGTGGCCAGGACCCACATCCCAAGGGTCTCTGGGCTGTGGTGTGTCCTTCCTCACTGTGCAGAAGGAAACACGCTTTATCTCTGAGGTTCCCCTTCTGTGAATGGAGAGGTCGTGTTGATTCCCAGCTTCCGTGGGGCTTGCTGCCTCCAGCACCCCTTCCACTGCCTCCCTCCTGTTTTCTCTCACAGGGGCTTGGGTTCCCTCATGTCAGAGATGCTGCGGCTGCTGCTGCCCCTGCTGTGGGCCGGTGAGTGCCCGGGGGGGTGAGGGTGTGGGCATTGGGGTGGGCTGCAGCTGACCCTTGTGTCCCAGCAGGGTCCCTGGCTCAGCATGGAAGATTCCGATTGAGAGTACAGGAGTCCGTGACAGTGGGGGAGGGCCTATGTGTCACCGTGCCCTGCTCTGTCACCTATTGCCAGTACTAATAGGCTGACTCAAGCCCAGCTCACAGCTACTGGTTCTGGGAAGAGGCCGGTGAATTCTGGGATCGGCCAGTGGCCACAAGCAACCCAGACCATCAAGTGCTGGAGGAAACCCAGGGCCGGTTCCACCTTCTTGGGGACCCCCAGGAGCACAGCTGCTCCCTGGACATCAGAGACACCAGGAGGACCGATGGAGGACTTTATGTTCTCCTTTATGTGAGGAGAGGAAGTTCTATGACACATCCTTACACACAGAGCAGGCTCTCGTGCAAGTGAAGGGTAAGAAACAGGCTCCAGGCCAAACCACAAGGAAAGTGCATGGTGGTCCTGGGGGCAGGGCTGGGATGGGACAACCTGAACCAAAGCCTGAAAATTCTTTCAGGGCCACAGCTGGGACCCTCCCTCCTGATCCCCTGTCTCCTCCTCTCACCAGCTATCACCACATACCCGACATCCTCATCTCAGGAACCCTGAAGTCCGGCTGCCCTGTAAACCTGATCTGCTCTGTGCCCTGGGCCTGTGAGCAGGGCACGTCCCCCACCTTCTCCTGGACGTCAGCTGCCCACACCTCCCAGGGCCCCCAGACTCATCCTCTGTCCTCTGTGATCATCCTCACCACACAGCCTTAGGATCATGGCACCCCCACACACACCTGCCAGGTGAAGTTCCCTGCAGCTGGTGTGACCATGGAGAAAACTATCCTGTTCAACGTCACCTGTGAGTGCTGGGTCAGTATGCCCAGGTCTCTAGGGGGTGCGGGAGGGCAGAAGGGCCAAGCAGGGGACACTTGGTGCTTTCATCCTGGAGGCCCAGCTGTGTAGGGGACGTGGAAGACACAAACTCCATCCCTCCTGCATTTCTGTGGTCTCTGGGGCTGAGAGGATCCCTAAACGATCCTCCTCCCATCTCACCCCTCTGAAGAGGGTACTCCTTTCTTCCTGTCTGAGGTGCCTCCCAGAACCCAACCTTAGCTGGCTGCACAGGTGGGAAGGAGCCTGTCGTGAGCTGAAGCGAGCAGGGTCTCTTGCAAACCAAAGCAGGACCGGGTCTCTGACTCATCCTAGATTCACCCTGGCGACCAGACACCCCTTTGAAGGTGAACCCAGTGGCCCCTCTCCCCTCTCCTTCTCAGCCTCCATGGCCATTGTGAGCAGATGACCTCATGGGCCCCTCACTTCCAGAGGATTCTCCAGGCACCCCCAACCCCCGGTCAGCTCGGCAGGAGAACAAGGCACCAACCACACAGCTGAGCTACCTCTCAGGGCCCCTCACCCTCCATCTCCTGCCGAGTCCCCTAAGCTCACGTTCTCATTTACCTCCAATAGATTTTTTTAAATTTATGTATATTTTGAACTGGCAATATAGTCCCATGGCCAACAATTCAAAAGGCACTGAAGTCTGTCCTCAGACGCCCAGCGCTGGTGGCTGTCGGGGCAGCCACTCTCAAGTCCCTGGTCCTGCTCCTCTGCCTCATTGTCCTCATGTGAGCTCTCCTGAGTCCAGAACTAGGCCCAGGGATCCTGATGGTCAGGGCTAAAGCCAGCATGAGGTGAAGGAGTGGTGGGGGAGGGGTCCACATGGGCAGCAGTTCTGAGCACCCTGCTAGACCAGGGTCCAGCGTGGAAGGTACCTACAGGGCTACAGAGGGTGCGTAGCCCAGACTGGCCTTCTGTACTCAGTCTCCCCTTCAGTCCTTGAAGGGGAGGCAGGGGGCTGGGTCTGCTGCCCACGATCCCCTGATCTGACCTGACTGAAAGACCGTGGTCTCTTCTCTCAGAGACAGGTGCCATAGGAGGAAGGCAGCAAGGCCAAAAAGGAGCATGGAGGATGCAAACACCACCTCAGGTTAGTTCCTCAAGCGAGTGAGTGACACAGGTGTCTCACCATTCAGTACCCCTCTGACACCTCCCCCAGGGTGGTCCCTGGGTTTGCTCCTCCCCAGTTGCACTTTTCTAGTGGGTTCCCGTCACGGTGATGACACGGTGAACCCTTTTCTAAGACCCTGTCAGGGATGCATTTCTCCACTTTGCACTCCCTGCTTTAGCCCCAGTCCGATAAATCAATGAGACTTGTCCATTATTCTTCCTAATCACAGGTCTGTCTGATGGCCGTCTCCTTCCCATCTTGGCTCTGAGTGGTCCTGTGGCCTCATCTCTTTCCTGGGCATCTGAATTCATCAATCTCCTGCTTCCAGATTGCGTTTCCAGAGACATATCGCCCACTCTCTGCACAGGTTGAACAGTGATATTTCCTCTCCATGGTCAGAGATGAGGTGATAACAACACAGGCTGGATTTGAGGTTTAGGTGCAGTCTGCCCCCTGCTGGACTCTACTCAGGATTCCACCATCTCCCAGGTCTCACACCACCTCCACATCGCACAGGGCCAGGGCCTTTGTGACTCTGAGACTTTCCATGCGCCGTTCCTTCGGCTGAGATGCCCTTCCCACACCATTCTTCCATGCCCAGGTGATGATCATCCTCCAGGTTCAGTTAAAAATCACCTCATTAGCCTGACCTGTGGTGGCGCAGTAGATAAAGCGTCAACCTGGGAACACTGAGGTTGCCAGTTCAAAACCCTGCACTGGTCTGGTCAAGGCACATATAGGAGTTGATGCTTCCAGCTCCTCCCCCCTTTCTCTCTTTCTCTCTCTCTCTCACTCTGTGTCCTCTCTAAAATGAATAAAATAAAATAAAATTAAAATTAAAAAAAAAGTCACCTCATTGGACATCAGTTTGTGTGGTTCCTGGGTGGTTTTGAAGGGATCAATATTTAGTCAGTTCTTTACAGACTCTTCAGCAAGTATACCTGAGCACCTACTGCGTGCCAGCATTGTAGTAGCAACAGGGCGTGCAACCCAGAACCCGGCATCAAAAGTCTCTGTCGTCCAGAAGCTTTAGTTCTGAAGAGAAAAGGATAGAATTTAAAATAAAAGAATAAAAATAAATTATTTGAGCCAGTTAGATGATCATATGTGTTTTGTAAGGAATTACTCAAGGAAAGGATCTGGTGACAAGTGCGAGGACAATTTCTAACACCTGAGAGTGTAAACAGTGACGTTTGAGCAAAGACCTGATGATGGTGAGAAAGCAGATGTTGTGTCCACTAAAAGACATTAGCCAGGAGGATGAAGAGCGGTGTCACAGCTGAGGCAGAAGCAGCCTGGTGTGTTGTGGGGATAGGACTCAGATGTGACAGCCAGGGGCTTTTGAGAGGGAGACACCAGGTGGTGCTGTGACCCATCGTGTGCAGCGCATTACGGCGGTGCAGCCAACGCAGGACTCTGGAGGTCTCTGAGGAGAGCAAAGGTCTGACTGAGCATTCTAGGTCACAGGACCCACATGGCTGCTCTGTTCAG
Organism: Rhynchonycteris naso; assembly: GCA_037038555.1. Lineage (NCBI taxonomy): Eukaryota > Metazoa > Chordata > Mammalia > Chiroptera > Emballonuridae > Rhynchonycteris > Rhynchonycteris naso. The sequence continues at coordinate 246,388,297 of CM072997.1, read as the reverse complement.
AAGAGACAAGAATGTATCCCCGACAGCCAAACAGAGATGGGGAAGACACGGATGGCTGGAGGGGATGGTGGTTGGAGTGGGGCACTAGAATAGAGTGAGGCTTCATTTTAAGATATATCTTGAAGTTCAAGTTGACTGAGTTTCCTACTGGATGGGAGGAATGAGAGAAAGATGAGAGAAAGAATGATGCCCAAGTATCTCCCTTCAGCAACACACAGGATAGGTTGTATTTTACAGACACAGACAGGAGGGTTTGGAGGGTGATATTCTTTCTAAGAACCCACTTCATACCGAACTGTGGACATCAGTGAGAGAGCTGTGTGGACATCTGGAGGTCAGGACAGGAGTCCTGACTGCAGATGTGGACACAGATAGTCCATGTAAGGTGATGACAGCAGGTGAAATAAGAAAAGGTCTGATGGCTCATAGAGATAAGAAGCACAGAGAACACGATGTCACGGAGACCCTGACCACAGTGGTTTCAATCAGTGGTGGGAAAGGTGGGAAGACGTGATGGAGTATCTTTAGGAGTAAATTGGAGGAGGGAATATGGGACTAGAGGGTCCAGACCAGCCTTTCAGGAATATGGCAGCCCAGAGGAAGAGGGGTTAGTCTGACGCAGACGGTCTGTTCTGATTCCTTCTCTGTGTTCTTTAGAGGTGTTTCTGGAATCACTGCCTGTACTGGTTTCCTGGGGCCATTGCAACAAATTGCCAATAACTCAGTGTCACTTTTTAAAAGGAAAATTTATTCTAGTAGTATTTGAGGCCAGAAATCAGTGCAGGGAATAAAAATATCTTCTCTCTCTGTCCTTCTGAATTTTTGACTGAGACTCCTGAAACAAAGGAAGATCAAGGGCCACATCGTGGGGTAACGTGTCCCGAACCTTATCCAAAATGAGTCTTGTGGTCCAGACATTGAGTTGTTAGTTGAGATAAACTCCCTCCAGAGTCTTGAGGAGAGAATCCATGTCTTACATCTTTCACGTTATATCTCTGCCGACTGCCCTTGGTTTGTGGTTGCATCACTGCCATCTCTGTCTGTGGTCACATTGCCTCTTTCTACTCTGTGTATAGAGAGTCACCTGATACCTCTCTCTTGAAAGACACTTCTGACTAGATTCAGAGACCTACCTTGATCATCTAGGATGCTCTCCACATCAAGGTGCTTACCTAAATCCCACCTGCAAAGACCCTTTTTCCTTCTTAGGTACCATTTGCATGTATCAGTGATACAACCTGGACATCTTTGGTGACTATTATTCATCCCCCTGAACAGCCCATCTGATGTTTGGCACCTCTTGCATGTTCCCATCTGGCTTCCAGACCTTTTCTTCTCTGTTATTCTCTGATACATTAGTGGTTCACCTCACGAGGAACACGTTTTAGGAAACAGGAGTTGCTGTTCTGTAAGAAACACTATTAAAAGACCTAAAGGAAAAGTGATGAACTTGGAGAAAAAAACATGCCTGTATAGACTTGATGGGTGTTTCATATCCAGAATAATCAATGACTCTCACACAAAGCAGTAGACAAGAAGTTAACCTATTTGTATAAAAGAGTCACTCAACAACAATAAAACAAGCAAACCTATGACAAATTATTTGAACAGACATGTTTATAAAGATATACAAATAGCCAATGGACACATGAAAATCACTTAACATCACTAATATTAATTAGGGAAGTGTAGGTTAAAACCACACAATGAGGTACCCACCATTATTCCTAAGATAGCGCTCATTGAAAAAAAAGAAGAAAATAAAATAGAGGAAATAAAAAGTGTGGGAGCGAATATGAAAACAAATGGAACTCTTATGCTCTGCTCTATATTGCAAAACTCTGCATGTACTTTAGTAAACACTATGGAAGTTTCTCAAAACATTACAAGAAGAACTATCACGTGATCTATCATTTCAATTCTGAATTAAAAGCAGAGACTGTAACAGATATTTATTCACCCCTGTTCATAGCAGCACTATTCACAGTCTGATGAAACATACAAGCAAATCAGCAGAGGAATGGATAAACACAATGTGGGGCTCATGACAAGGAACGTAATTTAGCCTAAAACTGGAAGGAAATGCTGATTCACGCTACAACATGGGTGGAAGACCTTAGGCAACGTGCAGCTAGCCAGTCACACAAGGACAAATATTGCATGGTTTCACTTGCCTGAAGTATTAGAGAAGCAAATTTATATGCAAAGGAAGCATAACAGTGGTGCCGGCACTTTAGGGGATGGAGAGCTATTCGTTCCGTGGGCGCAAAGTGTCAGTTTGGAAAAAATGACAAAAGTTGTACACATGAAATATGGCAATGGTCACACAACCATATAAATGTACTTAGTGCCACTGACCCAGACAATTAAAAACCTTTTAGTTAAGTATGTGTTGCCATAATTTTATAAAAATTCAATGATTTCTGCAACCATTTTACTAAATAAGAAAAGTAATATCAGCTAAGCACATGAAAATAAGCTTAATATTATTAGGAGGAAATTATAGATAAAAACCAGGATGAGATACAACAGACTACAACTCAGTGACTACATTACAAACTACATATATGTACAACTTGGATCAATTTTTAAAATATTATGCTGAGTGAGAGAATATAGACACAAATCAGTACACTTATAGAATTTTCTCATAAATGCAAGTAATTTACTGTGATAGGCAAGGTATCAGTGGGTACCTGAGGCAGGAATGAATTCCAAAGATTTAGGGAGACTCTCTGGGTAGTGTAAATGTTCCATAGCTTGACCGTGGACATCTACACTTGTTCAAATCCACAGAAATGCATATACAAGTGAGTACATTTTTATGGAAATTTTAACATATTTTAAAAAGCACAAACAAGGAAACTCACCAAATTCTCCCTTCCATGAACATGGTATAACTTTCTTTACTATACTTACCAATTGTATGGGTCTTCTAGTATATGTTACATTTCTATTTTCTTTTTTTAACATCTTGAACAAGATGACATTTTACTTATCAGAGACTCAATTTCTCATACATCAAATGAGGGTGCAAAAATCTCTTATTAGTGAGTGTGATACTGTCTACCTAGATTCTATCTAGATCCTAATGTGTTGGAAAGATTGTTACAGACCTTGGTCAGATAGCTCCATTAGTTGGAGCATCGTCTTGATACAGTAAGGTTGAAGGTTCAATTCTCAATCAGGGCACATACAAGAAGCAACCAATGAACGCACAAGTAAGTGGAAGACCAAATTTATGTTTCTCTGTCTCTTTCTCTCTCTCTCCCTCTCTCTCTTTATCTAAAATCAACATATTAAATATATATTTTTTAAGTTTGGAAAGAAATATTTTACAAATACATGGTGTCAAAGACTTTTATGTCAAGAATTTGCAGACACATTCTCCATAGGTTCAGATGGAAAACTTCATGAACTGAATCTAACATTTTAATTGTAGCTGCATATTCCCTCCCGTTTTCTAGAAATATTATGTTTGAAAGTCACATTTAATTGCAAGAAGCAGATTTTTTAAAATAATTCATGCATATATTTTATGTAGAAACTGGACCCCTCATGGTCTCGCTAAGGATTTGAGATTACTGACAGTTTGATAGCACTGCTGGGGTAGCAAATATTTTACGGCCATAGCAGAAATGGCCTGGGAAAATGGACATGATTTTATCAGGAAGTTAGAGAAGCACTATTTCTGAAATTAGGTACTAGATATATTCCCGAGATTCCTGGCAGCCAATGCAGCAAGAGAAATGTACAATCTTTTGTCTGAGAAAAGAAAATATGTAGTTTATTTAAAAGGCATATATCTTATTCCTAAAGCCTGGGAGAAATGTACCCTATAAGAAAAAGACAGTGCATAGCATCAGGAGAAATGCCTTCAACTCATTGTTTTTCCATAACTTTGTCCTTGACAACTTGGAGAACTTGGGGTCAGGCTTTTACATGACAGGAAACACTAACCGGTGTGATGGGGACCTAGAACAATCTCTCCCATTCACGCAGCACTGAGTGACGAGAATCATAAAGAGTTCCCGCTGCACTGGCTCACAGAGCATGTGTCCTTCCTTCGTGCTACATGAAGATGCTACATGGTTTTCATTATGGAGGCACTATATATGTTTTGTAATTTATATTATTTAGAACACTAAATTTGAGTCCTGGCCAGTTTGGGTCTGGAGTGTCAGCCCAGTGTGTGGATGTTCCGGGTTCTATATCCGGTCAGGGCACATATGAGAAGTGACCATCTGTTTCCCCAGTCATCCCACTCCCCGTTCTCTCTCTCTTCACCTCTCACAGCCAGTGGTTCAGTTGGTTCAAGTGTCAACCCGAGGTGCTGAGGATAGCTCAGTTTGTCCAAGCATCAGCCCCAAATAGGTGTTGCAGGATGGACCCTGGTGGGGCGAATGCAAAAGTCTGTCTCTCTATCTTCCATAATCTCACTTTAAAAAAAATTCAAATAACAAAATTACTTAAGTACTCACACTTGTATTTTTAGCAAATACCCAGGACGCTGGCAGAACACAAGGTAAACTCACCAGTGACAGCATCCCTAAAGCCCAACAGTTCTGCGATTGGGAGGACGTGATGTCACTGGGTCAAGAGCCTCTCATGTCATAGTCTATGTCCCTGTAGCCCTTCTTGTCTTGTCTTCAGCCAAACAATACATAGATGCTCACTAAGTGTTCTGTGACTGAATGAATGAATGCTGCCTTCGCTTCACCTGAGACCCCCTTCTTCCCTTCTGCCCAGGACTCTTACATGGACATTAAAGATTCCTACACCTTGCAGGACTGACCACAGCTTCTAAATGTGGCTGTGACCTCTCAGTCTGTGCTGGAGTTGACCAACTCCCCAGTATCGACAACAGAGCTCAGAAAACCCTTCTTAAGGGAGGACCTTAGAAGACTCACGCGTCCCATCCTCAGATGTTCTCGGAGGTCATGGTCCTGCTCTAGTGCTGCAGAGAAGACCCCGAGATTGTTCAGGACCAGGGTCAGCTTCCGTTCTGTTCTCTGGGCAGGTGACCAGGGTGTATGGGCTGCAAGGTGCTCTCCTGCTCCGTGCAGAGAGGGGATGTCTTTGGCTCTGAGGTTCCTGTTTTAGGAACAGCTGAGATCGCGTGTTCCTCCCCCCCCCCCGCCCTCCCCCCCCCCCTCCCGCGCTTACATGGACTCAGCACAGCTCTGTTTTGGCTGCCTTCATTCTTACTTCATCCACAGGATCCCCAAACCCTCCATGTCAGAGATGCTGAGGCTGCTGCTGCCCCTGCTGTGGGCTGGTGAGTGACAGGGGTGGGGGAGAGGGTGTGGGCGATGTGGGGGCTGCAGCTGACCCCCCTTTCCCTGCAGGGTCCCTGGCTGAGGACAAGCTGACAGTACCAGAGTCCGTGAGGGTGCAGGAAAGTTTGTGTGTCTTTGTACCCTGTGCCTTCTCTCTCAGCTCATCTTATTGGACTTCTGCTTCCACTGTATATGGCTACTGGTTCCGGGAAGGAGCTGATATAAATGATGGCCCTGCTGTCATCACAAACAACCTAAGTTATAATGTTCAGGAGGTGATCCGGGGTCGATTCCACCTCCTCTGGGATCTCCGAACCTACAACTGCTCCCTGGACATCAGAAACGCCAGGAGGATGGATAATGGAGTTTACAATTTTCTTGTGGATAATGGAAAATATGGGAAACATTCTTACAAAAAGAACAGGCTCTCCATTCATGTCACAAGTAAGGAAGAGGCTCTAGGAATGGCCACAGGAAAAGCTCATGGGGGCCCTGGGGCAGGACTGGAATGAGAGGCCATCCTCGGAGGCTGTTGAGTATACAGCGTGTTGGGGCTTTAGAGGGAGGAGCTGGGCCAAAGCCTGAGGCTTCTCTCAGGGCCACAGCTAGGATTCTTCTTCCTGATTTTCTGTCTTCCCTTCTCCTCACCAGCCCTCAACCACACACCCGACATCCTCATCCCAGGGACCCTGGAGTCTGGCCGCCCCAGTAACCTGACCAGCTCCATGCCCTAGGCCTGTGAGCGGGGCATGCCCCCCATCTTCTCCTAGACGCCAGCCACCCACACCTCTCTGGGCCCCCGGACCTTCCTTTTCTCGGTGATCACCCTCATGCCACGACCCCAGGACCATGGCACCAACCTCACCTGTCAGGTACATTTTCCTGCAGCTGGTGTGACTGTGGAGAGAACCGTACAGCTCAATATCACCTGTGAGTGTTGGGTCAGAACACCAGGGCTTCTGAGGGTGTGCTTGGTGCTTTTGTCCTGGATCCTCAGCTGTGGAGGGGACCTGAGGACAAAGCCTGTCTCTTCTGCATTTCTGTGGTCTCTGAGGGTGGGTGGATCCTTAAGCAATTCTCACTTCTTCTCACCCCACTGAAGAGGAAACTCTTCTCTTTCCATTCTAGGTGCCTTCAAGAATTCAAAAGGTGTCTGCCCAGGAGACGGCACAGGTAGGGAGGAGCATCCTGTCCACGTAGCATTGAATGAAGTAGGTTCTCTGTTGAGTCATTCAGAGGTTTCAGAGTTCAACATTGGGCAAAGGACACATTTAGACATGGGAACCCCTATCAGGCCTCTCCTCCAATGTCCATCTAATGCTGTCCTGTCAGGCCAGGGTGACCTGCTGCCTCCTCCCTGCTCATCTCAGACGATGCTCTTATTTTTCTACCGTCATGGATGCCTTGGGGCATTTTCGAGCGGACATTTGTTTTTAGAGCAGTTATTGGTTCACAACAAGCTTGAGCAGAAGAGAGATTTCCCTAAGCCTGCCGTACCCTTCCTCACATGCCCATCCCCCACCAGAGGTTGCATTTGTGCAATCGATGAACCTACACTGACTCATTATCATCACTCAAAACCCATCATCTTCCTTAGGGGTCACTCTTGGTATTGTACATACTATGGGTTTTGACATTGAGTAATGACTTATGTTCACCATTGTAGTATTATCATTCGGAGAGTAGTTTCAATTCTCTGAAAATGTCTTTGGGCTGTTGTTCAACTGTCAATCTCTCAGCCCTCACCCTGACCTGTCTCTGGAGCCTGGTGCTCTCTCAGCCTTAGTGCCATTGGACATGCATCTGGTTCCTTCACACATTGGACAGTGGCCTTGTAAGGACTCCCTCAGCACTTCCATCAGATTTTTTTTGTATTTTTCTGAAGTTAGAAGTGGGGAGGCAGACAGACAGATCCCCGCATGTACCCAACCAGGATCCACCAGGCATGCCCACCAGGGTGTGATGCTCTGCCCATCTGGGGCATTGCTCCCACTGTGACCTGAACCATTCTAGCATCTGAGGTCGTGGCCACGGAGTCATCCTCAGCACCCAGGACAACTTTGCTCCAATGGAGCCTTGGCTGCGTGAGGAAAAGAAAGAGACAGAGAGGAAAGAGAGGGGGAAGGGTGGAGAAGCAGATGGGCGCTTCTCCTGTGTGCCCTGACCAGGAATCAAACCCAGGACTTCCACACACTAGGCTGACACTCTACCACTGAGCCAACTAGCCAGAGCCCCATCAGACTTTTGGTAGGTGATGCCCAGAGACACTACCCTGACCTCAGGCACTTAGTTTCCCAGAGGCACAGCCGAGAGAGCTGTCTGGAGCTCTCCTGAATGTCTGAGAACCCTTCTGTTTTTATCCCTGCCTATAGGTGCAAAATACCAGCTTTGACCCTGAGTAACAAGGCTAGACCTGAGCCTCAAGGTCTGCTGTAGCCAGGTCTGGGGTCTGTTGCAGAGAGACACCAGATGGAAAAGAGCCTGTGTCTTAGAAGAGATGAGGTTGGCTATACAGGAGTGTGAGGACTGAATAGGAGTGTCACATAAACCCTGTCCTTTATCCTGTGATGAGGGGTAGGAGAACCCAGGGGCTGAATCCTCCAAGGGAGGAGAGGGACACCCCTCTCTTCATGCTTGAGAGGAAGAGACACATGCTTGTTCATCAAGATTGGAGTTCACACCAAGTATTTCTTGTCTGCAGAGAAACCAGAGACAGGGGCAGTTCTGGGAGCTATCAAAGGATCCAGTGTCACCGCACTGCTGGCTCTCTGCCTCTGCCTCATCTACTTCATGTGAGCTGGGACAGGTGTGGGCCAGAGGGGAAGAAGAGGAAATGTGGGAAACCAGAGCAAAGATGCGGGTGCAGTGGTGGTGAAAATCCCACTGGTAGCCACTGAGCCAGGCTTGAGTCTTGTCCCAGCTCTGGTCTCAGATGTCCAAGAGCAAGAGAACCTTGTTATAAAGTCTCATCATGAAGGCTACTGGTCTTGCCCCACCCTTTACCTGCCTCAGGAATTCACTCCAGCCTCAAGGAGTAAGAAGTGACCTTGTGTCAAAATCCTGGTGTCTCCTGACAGGGTGAAGAACCGCAGGAAGCGAGTGGCCAGGACAGCAGTTGATGTGGACAACATCCACACGGCCATCGGACCAGCTTCCTGGGTGAGTGACATGGGAATCTTGGCATGGAGCCTGCCCTCTGCATTTCTGGGGTGGCCCACTGTCCCACTCTATCCAGTGGGTCCAGAAATGAACTTTTTGCCTTCCCACTGTTTTTAAAAATGTAGGTTTCATTGTTATTCAGGTGTATCAGGCAAACAGATCAAGAGAGGATTGTCACAGTTCCCAAGAGGAGGGGGAAACACCACACCACAGGGCCACAGGCGGTAGCACCAGGGCCAGTTTTAAGCCCTCATCTGAACACCGATTAGCACAACTTTTGAGCTGTGCTCCACTCCTAGTCCTTATCCAGGGGCAGCCTTCCCATCTCTCCTCCCTGGCACATTAGCATAAAATAGCACCACCGCCTCAGAGCCAAGTCTGAAATGCCCTGGTTCTCCACACTGCTGAGCGCCCAGACAATGTGGTCCAGCAATTGGGGTAGGAAAATTAGAGTCACCTTCAATGCTTCAAGACTCCATGGTGGCCTGCTGGCTAGCTTTTTGCATCTCAGGATCATTGCTTGGCCGTCCCCTCCTCCTCGCATGCCCCCGTCTACCCGCCACCTTCCTGCTCCTCCTCCAAGTTCTAACTCTGTTTATTCCTTTAACTCGGATTAATGTGGATGCCACCCAGTGAGGTTTTTGAGCACATGATCAGCAACCACCCATACATTTATCTTTTTCTTCAGAAAATATCTCCCGCTTGTCAATTTTTCTGGGTGTTTGTGTAATATCAGTATGTTTACTGATTATCATGACATTACCAATGTCAAATGTCCCTCCTGAAAACACTCTCCTTGGCTTGCTGATGGCCACATTCTTGCTGCGTCCTCTCTTGGCCTCTCTCTGCACCCACACTTTCCTCATATATCTCTTTTTTATATAAAGAATTGTCATTTTGGGTCCTACCATAATGACCCATTTAAAATTTAGTACCTCTTTAAAGAATCTATCTCCAAATATAGTCACATTGGGAGTTAGAACTTCAACATATGGGTGTGGGAGACACAGCTTGTTCAGTCTGTGAGACAGACATAGTCAGGGTAATGATGATGAATCGGGTGTGAAAGCAGATAAGTTCTAGATACATTTCTTCTTTGCTTTGAGAGTACATTTATTAAAGCTGGGCACAGTGAAACAGGATGGGCTTAAGGAGAAGAAGCAACAGGAGAGAGACTAAGCAAGGCTGTTCTGACTCTCTAGCAATTTTGTGGGAAAGAAGGAACCAAGGCAGGGCTGTTGTCAGCTCACTGGAGAGTCAGAGAAAAGGGGGCCTTGGGACAGGGGCAGGGGTTTAGCCTGGGGGTACGGTGTGGCAACCTACCACTTTCCTGGTTGCAAGTCTCGTGAGGTCCCTTAGAGGTTAGGAGATGCAAGCCTGTGGGGAAAGAAGAAGAGAAGGGAAAGGTGCAAGCATGCTCCCAGGAGGGGAAGCGCTCACCCTGGATGAATTTTAAAGGTAGAATCGACAGAGTTTCCCAATGGAATGATAGCGTACACTTGGGTTGTGAGAAAGATAGCTCACCCCCTTCACCTTGTAGGTGTCATAGATGTCAAAAAAGAGAGAGAGAGAGAGAAACTTCATGGATGTTGTCAATGTCCAGCAATGTTGTAGAGGTCCATAGATTGTCGGAGATGTCCATAAATGTCCATAGATTCCAAGGATGACTCCAACTTGGTTGCCCTGAGAAACTTGAAGAACTGAATTGCCAATTCTCGAAATTGCCAAATCTGCAGGAGAAATATGTTTTTGGGAAAGGATCAAACATTGTTTTGGTTAGTGTAAGTTTGAGGTGCCTCTGAGATATTTAAGTTAAAATGACAAGTAGGTGGTCAGCGTCTGGAGCTCAGGAGAGGGGTTCAGGTGGGAGGCACAGAGAGTTGAGGGTCTTGCACAGCAAAGTCTGATAGTGGATGAAACCACAAAGAGAAGTGTGGCAGAAACAGCCCTGGGGCCCTCAGCACTGGGAGCCAGGGAAGTCCAGTGGGAAGAGCAAGAAGACCACTGAAGAAAAATAAATGACCAAGAGAGTATAGGGTTGGATCCTGGTGGGCAAGAGGGTGATGAAACTTTAAGGAGATAGTGGTCTTTTTTCTTATTTCTTTCCAATTCTAGTAAGTCTGGTAAGAGTGGATCTGAGATATGACCATTTAAATTTAGCTAAGTGGTATCAGAGCTGATCTGAATAAGAGCAGATTTTGTGACCTGGTGGAGTGAGGTCAAGAGAGGTTAGAAGAAGAGGAAGTGGAAAGCCTGTTTTGAGAAATGTTGCAATAACTCCGGAGCCAAAAATAAAGGACTTTGTAGCTGAACATGGTTGTACTTTTATATTGCCTGGAATTTCCTGGATGAAAAAAATGTCCTTTCTCCCCGTGATGACATGGTTGGCGGATCCCTGGATTGCGGCTGATCATCACAAAGGACAAGCCGTCATCTGAAGCTTAGGAGTTTCAGCCCCGTCCTCAAGTCTCTAGAGAGGAGGAGGGGCTGGAAATGGAGCTAGTGATTCATCATACCTAAAGGATGAAACCTCCTTAAAAATCCTGAGGGTGGGGCTCAGAGAGCTTCCAAGTTGGCGAACTTGTAGAGGTGCTCGGAGGGTGGTGTGCTTGGAGGGAACACCAAAGCTCCTTACTCTTTCCTCATACCTGGTCCTAAGCATCTCTCCATCTGCATGTTCATCTGTAACCTTTCTTATACCCTTTTATTGCAAGCTGGACACTAGTAAGTAAGCTGTTTCCCTTAGTTCTTAGTTCTGTGAGTCATTGTAGCAAATTAATTGAATCTGAGGAGGGAATCATGGGAACCTGTGATGTCTAGCCCATTGGTCAGAAGCACAGGTGACAACCTGGACGTACATTTGGCATTTGATGTGGCAGTGGAGGGTCTTGTGAAAGTGAGCCTATGACTTGTGAGATCTGCCAATATCTTCAAGTAGATAGTGTCTGAATTGAATCCAGTTGTCAGAGACTCAACTGGTGTCAGAGAATTGTTTGGTGCAAGAGTAAAGGAGAGACACACAAGAAGAGAAGTTGCTTTTCATAAACACCTTTCTATGTATCCAGTAACCAGCAAGCACACAGGAGACCTCTGAACGACCAGGGATTAAATTCATGAATAGTAGGTGTGTGACCTTGAGAAATACTTAACTCCTCTAAGACTTTGTTCCTTTCTTTGTAAAAATAATAGTATTTTCCATATAGCTCTGTGTGAGTGTTCAGTAGAATTGGAAAACAACCACTAAGAGCTATATTTGTTGGATAACTGAATAAATGGGACCTTAATATTCAATAAAATAATAGAAGAATAAACAAAGATCCTGTCTCAATTGAATTCACTTGAGCCTCCACCCTTCACCCAATACCCTGCTCTGACCCAGTTCTTTGCTCTCCACACAGGGTCACCAGAGGAAGTCCAAGTTAGATGATCCCACTGACTCCAAAAACTCTGCAGAGGCCACCCCAACCTTGGAGTTGGAGCCAGAGCCATATTATGCCTCCATTAACTTTCATGAAATGAATCCTTCTCAGAAGAACACCCACATGACATACTCAGGAAACAGTGAGGGGCCGACATGTCCATATCAGCTGGAGCATCCACATCCCAGGGATCAGTGTCTCCTGGTGGATCGAGTGTCCCCAAGAGTCCAACCATCTATCAGTCCCTGTGCAGGGTGCGAGGAGCTGGAGAAGAGTCTGTTGACCTCCTAAGTCAATGATGCTGGTCAGTGGTGTCCGGACCTTCCAGTATGTGCCACCATCCTCAGACCTGGGCACTTTGCCCCATATAGGTGTTAACTAGAAATTGGATGTCATGCTAAGTAATTAGATGGGAATAATGAAACTGGACACAAAGCATCATGGGAGGAAAACAGTTATCACTCAAAGAGGGGACTCTTATGACTCTTATGACGTTTTACAGCTATTGCAAGATTTGGGTGAAATAAAGTTTCCTTGAAATTTTCTGTCCTCCCAACCAGCTGAATGATTTCAAGTATGCTGTTTATCTTTCCCCTTTGGAGCTGATTTTAACTCAGTCTGGGCCAGGTTTTCCCTTTTTCTGGGTTTTCTCCCATCTCTTCCAGGAAACCTCTGGTCTCCCTCCAGGTAGTCTCAACCACCCCAAGGCTTCCGCTCTAACTTCTCTCCAGACATTTCTTGCAGTTCCTAGCCTGGGATGCTCTGAGCTCCACAGTCAAAATGTAGCAGAGCCCCATACACCTGACGCAGCCTCTCTGCCGTGCTCAGTCCCGCAGACAGGTTTGGAGGTTGCAACCAGCGATGACTTTTTGGATGCTCTCTCTTAGGGGAGTTATGTGCGAGAGATACAGTGACTGGGTAGGAAAGCTTCAGAAAAAAAATAATCTCCCCCTTATTGAGCACACAACTGGCATCCTCCCTCGTCCCCACCTGGAAGGATGCTCAGCTGAACTACATGCAGGGAGACGGGAGAATGGTGCCCAGCCAGGACTCTTCATAATTTTAAAAGAATTTATCACCATCACCTCAAGCGCACAGTTGACACCCTCCCCTGTCCTGACCTGTTGAGATGCTGGGCCCACAGGTGCACTTGAATTTGTCATGTGCAAAAATATAGGAGAATGGAAGGACAGCCACTTGACTAGAGGCACGTGGGGAATCTCTGAGGTTTGTAATGTTGGGGTAAAACTGGGGTGGTGAACAGCCGCTAGGATTCCTGTGCTAGGTCATTCTCCAGTGCCATCGTGGCCATCACTCTTGGGTAAAAGTACTCCCCTTTGAACAGCATCAGCCTGGGGAAAACCTATTGTTCCACCTTCTGGGTTTCTCCTCACCCACCCTGCGGAGACTAAGTGCTGCTGAGGAGTCAGCAGCCTGGGCCAGAGAATAGAGGTCTGGACAGACTCAAGGGGTGACAATGATTCAGTTACCTGACATTAAGGTCGGGAGATATTACCTCCAGCTTCTGGAGTGGGGACCTCACCAACCAACTTTCTTGAATCCTGTCAGGTATCTCCTCCTCTAAGGAAGGCCACTGGCCCATCCTTCCAACTCCACGAGAGGCTCTTTTAGTGATAGATATCTCTTTCATTAGTCGTAAGTCTAACAAGCAGCCAGCAGGTAAAGGCAGCGGGAGATAGATCTCAGGGTGCCTGGGGTCTTTTGCTGACCTGCCTTTGGGCTTAGCGTTGACAGGGTCAACCTTAGCCTGACCAGCTGATGGTGCACTAAATAAAACATTGACCTGGGATGCTGAGAACCCAGGTCAGAAACCCTGAGGTTACCAGCTTGAGTGCAGACTCACCAGCTTGAATGTGGGGTTGCCCGCTTGCGTGTGGAACATAGACATGACCCGATGGTCGCTGGCTTGGGCCCAAGGTTGTTGGCTTGAGCAAGGTGTCACTGGCTCAGCTGGAGCCCCCTCCCCCAGTCAAGACACATATGAGAAAGCAATTAGTGAACAACTAAGGAGCTGCAACAAAGAACTGATGCTTCTCATCTCTCTCCCTTCCTATCTGTCTGTCCCTATATCTTTCTGTCTATTTGTTTGTCTCTTTCTCACTAAATTTAAGGAAAAAGTTGACCTTAGTGTGCTGCTTGGTCTTTTCTATGTGAACTTAAGGCAGAGGCAGCCACAAACTGTGGGTTGCTTGTAGCTCCAAACTGGTGGTGAAGGCTCAGTCATAGGCAGCATCTCACAGTGGCTGCACCGGCCTCCCTCCCAGAAGCCCAGAACCATCACACCCAGTAGACAGTTTCAGCCAACATCAGAGCAAGATCCAATTAACTTCACAAACAGCATATCTAGAGGGTGATCTTGTCAGACAGCAAAACCAGCTGAGGTGAATTTCCCATCCTGTGGTCAGCACCTGCATAGCAGCTCACACACATTGGTCAAACTGAGCCTCATAGTTAGTCAACCCTGACTCTCAAACTGATATACAGCTAGCCAGTGGCAATTAAGTCTCCATACAACAAGGGGGTTCACACAAGGGTTACTCCTGGAAACCTTAGCTCAGGTGATGAAGGAGACTACATCACTGGACCCAACAGAACACCTACTCCAGAAAGCCACCCCACAAGACTGGGAATCATAGCAGATCTATTTAATACATAGAAACAAACACAAAAAGACTGTTGTAATGGGGAGAAAAAGAAACAGGCTCCAAATGACAGAACAGTAGAAATCTCCAGAAAAAGAGCTAAATGCATTGCAGATAAACAATTTATCAGATATAGATTTAAAGTAATGGTTATATGGATGCTCAAAGAACAAAGTAAGAAGTTCAACAAAGAGATAGCAAGGAATAAAAGAGAACATAGAAACCATATAAAGGAACCAGACAGAAATGAAGAATATAATATTTGACAATAAGAATACACTGAAATGAATAAATAGTAGATTGGATGAAGCCAAGGATCAAATTAGTGATTTTGAACACAAGGTAAACAAACAAACAAACAAACAAAATATACAACCAATCAGAAAAAAGTGTGAAAAGAATGAAAAAAATGAGGATAGTTTAAATGATCTTTGGGACAACATGAAACACAGCAACATCTGTATTATAGGAGTATCAGAGGAAAAGAAGAGAGAGAGAGAGAAAAACAACAACAAAGAATCAAGAAACTATCTGAAAAAATAATGACAGAAAATTTTCCTAACATGGTAGAAGAAAAAAACACTCAAGTCCAGGAAGTGCAGAGAGTCTCCAACAAGATGAAACCAAAGAGGCCCACATCAAGACACATCATAATTGAAATGGCAAAGATTAAAGAAAAAGAGACAATTTTAAAAGCAGTAAGAGAAAAGCAGTTAGTTACTTATAAGGGAGCTCCCATAAGGCTGCCAGCTGATTTCTCAACAGAAACATTTCAGGCCAAGCAAATTGGCATGAAATATTCAAAGTGATGGAAAGCAAGGACCTATGACAAAGACTACTTTATCCCAGCAAAGTTATTATTTAATATTGAAGGCAAAATAAAGAGTTTCCCAGCCAAGAAAAATTTAAAGGAGTTTGTTATCACCAAACCAGCATTTCAAGAAATGTTAAAGGGTCTTCATTAAGAAAATAAAAAGGGGCAAAAAAGAGAAAGACAATTAAAAGAAAATATGGTGATAAATATGTATCTATCAATAATTGCTTTAAATGTAAATAGCTTAAATACTTCAATTAAAAGACATAGGGTAACTGAATGGATAAGAAAGCAAGACCCTTATATATGCTGTCTATAAGAGATTCACCTCAGAATAAAATATATACACACTAAAAGTAAAAAGCATTGGGAAAAGATATTTCATACAAATGGAAATGAAAATAAAAAACGATGGGGTAACAATATTTATATCTGACAAAATAGGCTTTAAAGCAAAGGCTATAGTAAGAGACAAAGAAGGACACTACATAATGATAAAAGGAGCAATCCAACAACAGGAGATAACCCTAGTAAACATTTATGCACCAATATAGGAGCCTAAATACGTAAAGCAAATCTTGATAAACATAAAGGGAGAGATCGACAGCAATACAGTCATAGTAGATTTTAACACCCTATGACATCAGTGAAAAGATCCTCTAAACAGAAAATTAATTTTAAAATAACGGCGTTCTTAAATGATATGTTACGGTTAGACCAACTGGATTTAATTGATATCTTCAGGGCATTTCACCCCAAAGCAGCAGTGCACTTTCCAAGTGCACATAGAACATTTCCAGGATAGAACACATGTTAGGACGCAAAACAAGTCTCAATAAATTTAAGATTTTTTTTTATTAATTGTAATGGGGTGACATTGATAAATCAGGGTACATATGTTCAGAGAAAATATTTCCAGGTTATTTTGACATTTGATTATATTGCGTACCCATCACCCAAAGTCAAATTGTCCTCCGTCACCTTCTATGTGGTTTTATTTGAGCCCCTCCCCACTCCTTACTCCCTCCTTCACCTCCCTCCCAAATTTAAGATTGAAATCATATCTAACATCTTCTCTGATCACATGGTATAAAACTAGAAATCAATTAGAAGAAAAAAATAAAAAATCATAAAGACATGCAGGCAAACCAACATGTTACTAAACAATGACTGGGTTAACAATGAGATCAAAAAATGATTTAAAAGATACCCTGAAACAAACCAAAATGAGAACACAGCAATCCAAAATTTATGGGACACAGTGAAAGTCATTTTAAGAGTGAAATTCACACCATTACAAGCCTACATCAAGAAACAAGAAAAATCGCAAATGAACAATCTAACTTGATTCTTAAAGGAACTTGAATAAGATAAAGACCAAAGTGAGTAGAAGGAAGGAAATAGTAAAGATAAGAGCAGAAATAAATGAAATAGAAACTAAAAAAAGAAAATTCAAAAAATCAATGAAAAGGAGTTAGTTCTTTGAAAAAATATACAAGATTGACAAACTATTAATCAGACACATCAAGAAAAAATGAGAGAAGACCCAAATAAATAAAATCAGAAATGAAAGAGGAGAAGTAACAACAGACACCAAAGACATGCAAAGCATTGTGTTGGAAGCCAGTCAACAGCTGCTGGTTGACACAGCAAAGAAGAGGCACAACGATGCTTCCCCTTTTAACTTTTTGAATTAATTTGGTTTTTTATCTCTCCTTTTCTCTGGGTGTGTGTGCTAGCATTTATGGCACAGGGACAACAGCACCGTGCTTTCCCTGCAGATTTGCAGTAATTTCTCTTGAAATGAGACAAAGGGTGTGAGTTCCACAGAAAAGCCTATAAACCCCCTTGCCTGGGCCCATAGACATAGGAGGCTGGCTATGATATTCCCCCGAAAGGGTTAAGTCTGTAGGAATATTCCCCCCAATAAATCATATTAGAGAAAATTAGATTGTGACTTATGAATAGGTAGGAAACAGTAACTATGCACAAAAGCACCTTTCAGCCTTCACTTAATCCATCACTTCACCTCCCTAGTCTTTTCATATAATAGAATAGAAAACTTTCCTTTCCTCTTGCATACCTGACCTGCAGGTGGTGGAACACTCTGGGAAAAATAAAGTTAGAACTTAACTAGTATATGAATATAGTAGATAAATAAAATTTGACTAGACAATAGGCCATTAGGTGAGGTAGAGTTATTAATCAATACTGACCTTTTAGAAGCTTGCACAAAAACCGTTGTTGCTGTTTTCAAGTTATTGTGTAACTACTTAGAATGACTTACCACCTGATTTATAGCTTATAGAAATGTAGTAACCGTTGCCTAGAAATATGTAACCATAGTGAAACAAAAGCAATTATTAGTCAATATATTCTGTATACCATGTGATTGTGATTTAGTGTGTGTATATAAAAACAAAGCTGTACTAGCCATTGGCAGAGATGCCTGGTAAATGAGCTAAAAAGAATTCGGCTCTCTCGCTCATTTCAGTCGATGCCTTCTCTTCCTATGGGACCCCTGCATTCCCCCCAGGGCTAGACCCCAACAGCATTGTAAGAAGATATTATGAACAACTACATGCCAACAAATTGGATAATCTCAATAAAATAGATAAATTTATAGACAAATACAATCTTCCAAAACTGAATCAGGAAGAATCAGAGAATCTGAATAGACAGATTACAACTAGTGAAATTGAAGCAGTGATCACAAAGCCCCCAACAAACAAAAGTCTTAATGGCTTCACTGGTAAATTTTACCAAACATTCAAAGAAAAAATATCTTTCTCAAACTATTTTTTAAATTGTCAAGATGAAGGACAACTTTTAAGCTCATTTTACAAGGCCAGCATTATCCTAATTCCAAAACCAGATAAAGACACTACAAAATCATAGTTCAATATCCCTGATGAACATACATGTTAAAATCCTCAATGAAATATTAGAAAATTGGCCTGACTAGGCAGTGGCACAGCAGATAGAGCATTGGACTGGGATGCAGAGGACCCAGGTTCAAAACCCCAAGGTTGCTGGCTTGAGCACGGGGTCACTGGCTTGAGCATGGGATCATAGACATGAACCCATGGTGGTTGGCTTGAGCCCAAAGGTCACTGGCTTGAGCAAGGAGTCACTTGCTCTGCTGTAGGCCCCAGGGCAAGGCACATATGAGAAAGCAATCAATGAACGAGCAATCAACAAACAACTAAGGTGCCGCAATGAGAAATGAATGCTTCTCATCTCTCTCCCTTCCTGTCTGTCTGTTCCTCTCTCTGACTCTCTGTCTCTGTCCAAAAAAAAAAGGAAATATTAGCAAACTGGATTTACCTCAGATACACACTATAGACAGACACATGCAATTTAAACATGTACACAGACACATGAACACATACACACTTCAAATATACATAAAGACGCATACATTTGACACAGAGACCATAAACACAGATGCACAACACCACAGACACACACATTGAGCTCAAACATAAGGACACATGTACACAGACACACAACTCAGATTGCACACAATGACACACAGACACCTACATGATTCAAATATAAATACAGGAAAACCTAATATACACTGAGAGACCACAAATACAGACACACAAACACACACACATACCACAAAAACACAAACACTTGCTGCCATGGACACACACACACACACACAGATAAACACACAGGCATCAGAGAGAGCTTTGCCCTGGCAAGACTAAGGCCGTATTCTCAGGCCAACTAGACCCAACATCCCAGCAGGAGGGAAAGGTCAGGGATGCTCGTGACCCAAGGCCACTCTGCCATTTCAGTAACGTTTTCATTCTTAGAACCCACCTCTGCCCACTGATGTCATCATCCCACCCCAATCCCCCCAGTCTCTGCTGCCTGCCTGCCCCATTACCCCACCTGTTGACCTGTGCCTGGAGTTGTGCCCACACTCAGGCCAACCACTGGGGAAGGTGGGAACATCTCCGGGCCTTCAGAAAGACTGAGGCATGAACACAGGACAAGTGAGAAGTAAACTCACTTGAAAGCAGTGGACAGGGAAGAAGCAGGGGGCAAAGAATGGTGGGCCCTTGGGTGACAGGCCAGTATGGGAGGCGCAGCGCACTGCCCCTGCAGCTGTCCCTTGCTCCTGCTCTGAGGGGCCCATGGGGCTGTGACTGGAGTTCATGGGACATACTCCAGGGTGTCAGGAAGGTTCCTCAAGGGTGTCAGGAAGGTTCCTCCCATGCTCCTGGACCCACTGCAGCCCTGATGGAACATCTCTTTGGATGTTCCAGCTCCTGCCCACATTCCAGGTTCACTAAGGAAGTTCCTGAGGTGTCTTCCTGGAAACCTGTGTGTTGATGGAGGGACCTGGGCAGGAGGGAACCAGGGTTTCCTGCATGAGAGAGCAGTGAGCTCACTAGATGGCTCAGAAGGGGAAGAGGAAGAGGAGGAAGAAAGGGAGGAAGAAGAAGAGCAGAAAGATATCCTTGGGCCCTGGAGCAGAGAGGCTGAAAGATAGATGGACTGAGGCTACAGCTGGACATCCCTGTCTGCTCCCACCAGCATCTCTGGCTCTGGGCCCGCCCTCTGGAATGGGGTGAACGTGCTTCTCAGACAACCCTGCTCACTATCCATATCCCAGCTCACCTGTCCTGTCCTCCAGACACACCCTCACTCCCTCCTCAGGGCTCCCCCAGCCCCATCCTCTCCGCTGTGTCAGTCCTGACCACACCAGGCTGTGAATGTGTCTCCACTCCCTTTGCCCTTAGCTCTAGCTGGTGTTCCTGCAGGGTCTGCCTCACCTCAGCCCAGAGCACCCTACTCAACAGATGGGAGACAGGAGCCCAGGGTGCAGGAGCAGCGAGGGGATCAGCCAAAAGACAGAGCCATCTGAGCAGAGGCCACGGAGCCTGTGCTGCCCCAGAGAGAGGAGGAGTGGCAGATATCAGAGCCGTGGGGGAAGAGAAGTGGGAGTTCTCTCTCCAGTTACCAAATCACTTCCTTCGTTTTCCTCCTTCCATCCTCAGAGCGACTCCATCCCATAGACCAGTCGCTGGCCACTGTATGGGATGGAGGCCACACCAGGCTGCTGGGAACACTGTACTTGCACTCACCCATCAGTCTCCCTGGAAGGAAGGAAGGAAGGAAGGAAGGAAGGAAGGAAGGAAGGAAGGAAGGAAGGAAGGAAGGCAGGCAAGCTCATGGATGCCTTTGCTGAGGCTGTCATAACAAAGTACCATCAACTGGGTGGCTTAAACAACAAAAATTCATTTCCTCACAGTTCTGGAGGCTGGAAGTTCAAGATCAAGGTGTTGGCAGGGCTGGTTTCCTCTGAGGTCTCTCTCCTAGGCTTTATAGACGGCAATCTCCGCCTGTGTCTTCAGGTGGTCTCTTCTCTGTTCGTGTCCGTGTCCTAATCCCCTCTTCTTATAAGGACAGCAATCTCACTGGATTAGGGCCCACCCTAATAACCTAATTTGACCTTAAGCACCTCTTAAAGACCTTATCTCCAAATGCAGTCACATTAGGAAGTACTGGGGTTTAAGACATGAACATGTGAATTTTGGGGGTGACACAATTCAGCTTATAACACCTCATGAGTACAGGCACTGATGAAGCAAAGTGGACAGACTCCCTTCCCAAGGCCGTGCAGCAAGCATGAAGGAGCCAGGCTGGAGCCCGGAGCTGTCTGGCTGCAGGGCGGGTGCACCTTGACCCCCTCATTGGAGAACTCAGGTAAGGAAACCCCAGGTCAGAGCTGACCCTCAGGAGCTTCTCACTGAGGCCAGACTCAGAATGCCACTGAGGAATGGGCAGGACCGGAAACCTGACCTGCAAGACAGGCACACTCAAACCTGCAGAAAATGCCCACTTTCATCCTTATATAGAGGACTCCTCCACAGGCGAGGCTAGAGGACTGTGATGCCTCCAGGTGCCCAGTGTGTAAACTGAGGCTTGGAGGGGAGAAGAGCCCCGCCCACCTGACACCAAATCTGGGCTGACACCTGCATCGACACCAGGGACGCCTGAGCAGGTAGGTGGCTGAGAGCAGGTCAGAAAGCCCGGGACCACCTGAGGGGTCACATGCTGGTCACCCCTTTGGAGTCCTGGTCCTGTCTGTTCTGACCTTGCATACCTGGGAACTCACTGTCTGCTGCCCAGAGTGACCAGGCTTTCTATAGCCCCGGCCTGTGCTCCTACCATCATACCCTGCATCACCAGGCACTGGAGCGTCCAGGAGCTCTTCTGTCTCCTTGGGCATTAGGGACAGTTCTCAGGTACAGGGACAGAGTCTGCCAAAATCTCCCCTCTGACTCCAGGCCCCTGAGGGAGTAAGGGCTCTGATTGGGCTGTTGTGCTCACTCACTCATTTATTCCTTCATTCATCACTACCTGTCTCACCTGGGGCGGGTGGAGTGGTCCGTCTCATATATGATGCCTCTTGGTTCCACTGCCAGCCCCTCCTGAGTGCCACACCTGAGGGACTTATCCTCCTCATCACGTGGCAGCTGTGACTGGCCAGGCAGGGCCTATTCTCCCGTGGGGATTACGGTGCTGGAGGGACAAGCTGAGGACTGGGAGCCAGGAGCACTGGGTCTGGTCCTTTTAGCTGAGTGAGCCTCCCCTCTTGCCCCCCCAGGGCCCCATCTGAAAAGTAGAAGTACTTATTCTCCAAGGGCTGGACCAGCTACTCTGCGTGCGCTGCTCAGTTCCTCTCTGTGGTCATCACTTTTCTCACTTGACCCTGGGGCTTCCTGTTGAGGCTCCCTCTCAGTCCTGAGACACTGAGGTCCCATGACACTTACCCTAAAGATGCTGCTACAGCTGCTGCTGCTGCCCCTGCTGTGGGCAGGTGAGTGCCTAGAGGTGGGGGGAGTATGTGGGCTGGGAATGGGGCTGTGGCTGACACTTCTCTCCCCGCAGGGTGTCTGGCTCAGATTCCAGGATTCCAGCTGCAGGTGCAGGAGTACGTGACAGTGCAGGAGGGCCTGTGTGTCTACGTGCCCTGCAATGTCTCCTACCCCCAGAAAGACTGGAATTACTCCACCCCAGCTCATGGCTACTGGTTCCGGGATGGGGTCATTACGGACCAGCATGACCCTGTGGCCACAAACAAGCCAGATCGTAATGTGTCTGATGGGACCAAGGGCCGATTCCAGCTCCTCGGAGACCCCCAGACCTACAGCTGCTCCCTGTACATCAGAGACGCACGGAAAAGGGACACAGGGACATACTTCTTTAGGGTGGAGAGAGGGTCCTATGTGAGATATAATTACAGACAGAACCGGCTATCTGTGCATGTGACAGGTAAGGAACAGGGTCAGACAGGACACACACTGGGTTCTGAGGGTTCCCAGAGCAGGGAAGGAAGGAACCCATTTCTTCTCATTCTGGGAAGGACTCAGGGGAAACCAAGAAGACGAGACGCTAGGGCTGTCAGAGGCAGAGGCTGCTCTTAGGGGCACACTCGGCACCCACACCTCCAGCGCCCGGGTCTCTGCCTCTTTCTTCTCCAGCTCTGACACGGACACCTGACATCGATTTCCATGGCACCCTAGAAGCTGGCCACCCCAGCAATGTTACCTGCACGGTGCCGTGGGCCTGTAAGTGGGAGACACCACCGATCTTCTCCTGGATCGGGGTCAACTTCACCTCTCCGGGTCAACAGAATCCCAACTCCTCAGTGGTCATGCTCACACCAACGCCGCAGGTCCATGGCGCCAACCTCACCTGTCGAGTGACTTTGCAAGGTGGCAAGATCTGGGAGAAGACCATCCAACTCAACGTGTCCTGTGAGTGCCCGGCCAGGATGCTGGGTCCCTGAGGGTGGTGGGTGTCAGGGAGGTGGGGAGGCAGGGCCTGAGCCAGTGGGTGCTGGGGCCTGTAAGTGGGGTTCAGGAGGAAAGGAAGAGGACACCCAACTTTCCCCCCTTCCTATCTCTAAAGTTCCTGGGGGAAAGGGCTAATGCCCACCTTCCTGCTACTGAAAAGGGAACTATTACATCTTTCTGTCCAGATATGCTGCTGACCATCAGGGTGTTCCAGAAAGAAGGTAGGGTGCAACCTCTTCTCTGGGGGTTGGGGGTGACAGAAATGGGGTCTCACTGTGTGACCTTCAGAGGGTTTCAGAACTCAGGTGGGAGCAAGGCCATGTGTGAGGACAGCAGAGGTAGGAGCCCCTACTCACTGTTTCTCAGCTTACAGACTGGCCTCCTTCACCCTGACCTTACAGGGAACTGCATGACCCCATGCTCCATGGGTGTGACTTTTCCCAGGGCCACGGTTTCGCATCCTGATCTCAAATCATGCCCTCATTTGTCTTAGGATCTGGACCTCACCTACTCCCCTAGTTTCCTGCAATAATTTTAATGGCTTTTTGTTTGTTTTTTAGTGAGAGAGACAAAGAGAGAGGGACAGAGAAAGGGACAGATAATACAGACAAGAAGGAAGAGATGAGAAGCATCAACTAATAATTGTGGCACTTCAGTTGTTCATTGATTGGCCTCTCAAATGTGCCCTAACTGGGTGGCTAGAGCAGAGAGAGGGACCCCTTGCTCAAGTCTGTGACCTTGGGTTCAAGCCAGCGACCTTGGGCTTTAAACCAGAAACCTTTAGGCTCAAGCCAGCGACCAAGGGGTTTCAAACCTCAGTTTTCAGCGTCTCAGGTCGGTGCTCTATCCATTGCACCACTGCCTGGGTAGGCTATTTTAATGTTATTTTTAAAATATAAAGCATAAAATGTGCCTGTGTTTGCTCAACTGCCATAACAAAATACCACAGACTGGGTGGCTTAAACAACAGGAATTTATTTCTCATAGTCTGGAGGCTGCAAGTCCAAGATCAAGGTGCCCATGGATTCAGCTCCTGGTGAGGACTCTCTTCCTGGCTTGTAGACTGGTGCCTTCCAGATGTGTCCTCACATGGCAAAGAGAGAGCCTTGCTGTCTCTCTTCTTCTTCTCTTTTTTTAAGTGAGAGGAGGGAGATAGTGAGACAAACTCTTGCATCGCCCCAACCAGAATCTACTCGGCAACCCCGGTCTTGGGCCTATGCTCAAATCACCCGAGCTCTCCTTGGTGCCAAGGCCGACGCTCAGACCAATCAAGCCACTGGCTGTGAGAGGGGAAGAGAGTGAGAAGGTGGAGGGGGAGAGGGAGAGAAGCAGATAGTCTCTTCTCCTGTGTGCCCTGCCCTGGGATTGAACCCGGGGAGCCCGCATGCCAGGCCGATGTTCTATCCACTAAGCCAATGGGCCAGGTCTGATTTATTTTCCAATTATAGTTGACTTACAATATTATATTGATTTCAGGTGTACAGCATAGTGGCTAGTCCTATAACTTACAAAGTGATTCTACTGATTAGCCTAGTCCCCACTTGGCATCATCCATAGTTATTACATTATTATTGACTGTACTCTTCCTGCTGTTCTTTACAGTTCTGCAATAATTTTTATAACCAGAAACCTGTGATATTGTTCCCATAACTTCTTTTAGTAGCCTCATGTAAACACCCCCAACAAGGCCATTCACTCGGGCCTGAGAGGACAATATGTCTGTCTCGGAGCCTGCAAGGTCCATCTATGCTCAGCAGTAGTTACACGCTGTACCTCCCTCCCACAATGTCCTTGCGTGCCAGCACCATCCCCTGGCCAGCTCCCATCTATTCTCATGCTCTATTTAAAGCCTCTACTTCTCCAGGAAGCCCTCCTTGTTCTGACAGTCTCATTGAAGTCCCATCTCAAGGCCTCCTCAACCTAATGTACCCCCCACCACCGGTCACAAAACAGGTCATTCTGCTCTGTGAGAACCGGCTGCTGGGATGTCTCATCCATTAGACTGTGAGCTCTCAGGCAATGAACTAGACACATCGTAGCAAACTTTGCCTTTGCTGATAGGCCAATATGGCCAGGCTTGTAGAGGGAAATCTGGAATCCGCGTCAGCACAGGTGGCCAAGGCAGGAGGCGTGGGGACCAGGGTGGCTCAGACAATGGCATGGATGCCTCTTGGAAAGGCTGTTGTGTCTGCTCCTAGCCCTGTTCCTTTGGGGCTGAGCCCTGATGGTATGCGCTCATCAGATTATGGAAGAGAAGAAACTGACCTGTATGATGTGAGGAGGAGGAAAGAGAGAGAGACCTTAATGAGGTGTGGGGCTTAACTCTCTCTGTGTCCTGCTAGGACCTAAAGCTCTGAGCAATGGCTCATCTCTTCGAGTCCAGGAGGGCCAATTCCTACGCTTGCTCTGTGAAGCCGACAGCAACCCCCCCACTGGTACGAGCTGGGCCCGAGGAAGTCAGACCCTGAACTCCTCGAAGCCAGGGGTCCTGGAGCTGTGGAAGGTGGCACTAGAAGACCATGGGAAATATTTCTGCCGAGCTCAGCACAAGACAGCCTCCCTGGAAGCTTCCCTGAGCCTCGTTGTGGAGAGTGAGTTGGAAAACACCGGGGAGAGTGGGGGGGGGGGGGGGTGAAGATAGGCAGGACACCTGGGTCCAGGCGAGGAGAGAGGCTCTATTTGTCCCTCTCCTAATTCCTCCTCATGGACCCTCCACCACTCCTGGGACACAACTCCTGGGAGTACGAGGGTCTGTTTTGCATCCCAGTTGCCCCACCCCCTGCGCTGGCAGCTAGGGGCGGGGCTGCTGGAGGAGCACCTCAGTAGATGTGAAGCCCAGAACTCCCACGGGAAACAGAGAGTGATGTCCTGCTGCTACCAGATCTGGGGGTGTGATGGGTGATGCCTGGGGAAGGGGGCACATGAGCCTGGATCCTAGAAGGCATTGCGTGGGAGAAAAATAGACCTGACTCAGGGTGAAGGGGGACAAGAGGGCATGTCCCTATGTCAATTGGCTTGGAAGGGGTTAGGGGACCTGGGGGCTGCAATCATCCTAAGGGTTGGGGACAAAGTCAGTGCACTCGGCAGCACGGATCTAAGAAGGCAGGAAGCTCAGGTGCCTGGATGAAGAGGAGTTCACACGGTGATGTCATATGTGCAGGGACACCAGGATACAAGGAAGGTATGATTAAGGGGATCATCAGGGGAGCTGGTGCCACAGCCCTTGTTGCTGTCTGCCTCTTCCTCATCGTGTGAGTGATGGCCCCAGTCTGAGCAAAGACTTCAGGAGGTGGTGTCTGTGTGGGGGAACTGTGGAGGGGGGGCAGTTCAAGGAACCTCTGAAACTCAAAGCCCAGAGCACTGATTAAAAAACAAATCCAGAAAGAGGTTCTATAAGTTGAGGCGGCATCAGGAACTTAGCCTCCTAACACAATGGGCCAGGTGTAGAGTGTGTTCCTAACATCTGGTTCCAACCATCTGGGAGGAGGGAACAGGTGCTCCTGTCATGGTCCCTGCAGCCTCCTCTCCCTGCCTCTGTCAGCACAGCCAGGCTCCCAACAGCAAGCCAGCTGCCCTGTCTCTGTCCTGTCAGAATCCAGATTTGCTGGAAGAAGTTGGCAGGGAATGTAAAGAGCCAGGAAAGTGTCTTGCAGGTGAGTGACATGGGAAGTGTTCTACCCTGTGTCCCAACTGGATTGCCTCTCAGGAGGGTGGGCCATGATGGTGACAAAAATATGGTTCCTTATCTTCCCACCCCACCCCAAAACTGGATCCTCCAAGATTTTCTGGCACAGTCACTCAGATCTGGGAATCCTCTCCTCCTTCCTCTCCTTCATCTCCCAGAGCTGGCAACTGACCAAGTCCTCTTCCATTTCCCTTTGAGCAAAGCTTTTCCCCATTTGGCCCTCTCTTTCTAAGCCCTCACTGTGTCTTCTGGGTCACTGACTCCATCTCTTCTTTCCCAATATTCCCTAAACAGCTGCCATGCATCCACCAGCTACTTGCTCTCATCATTTAGATCAGCGAGTCCTACAGAAAGACGATGCAAATGGCTTATACAACTTAATACTTTCTAGTAGTGATGTTAAACAAGTAGAAGGGAACACAAGATCACTGTTCCTGTCTGTAAAATGGGA
This sequence comes from Rhynchonycteris naso, assembly GCA_037038555.1. Taxonomy (NCBI): domain Eukaryota; kingdom Metazoa; phylum Chordata; class Mammalia; order Chiroptera; family Emballonuridae; genus Rhynchonycteris; species Rhynchonycteris naso. Next base: position 246,361,004 of record CM072997.1, on the reverse strand, counting down.
ATAACAGTCATCTCTATGGAGAGAAGTCATAAGGATTAAGTGAGGTTAGCCTGACCAGGCGGAGGCACAGTAGATAGAGTGTCAAACTATGATGGACAGGACTGAGGTTCAAAACCCCGAGTTTGCAGGCTTAAGTGCAAGTTAACCAGTTTGAGTGCAAAGTCACTGGCTTGAGCGTGGGATCATAGACATGACCTCAAAGGTCACTGGCTTGAGTAAGAGGTCACTCGTTCTGCTGTAGCCCCCCAGGTCAAGGCACATATGAGAAAGCAATCATTGAACAACTAAGGTGCTTCAGCAGAAAATTGATGCTCTCATCTCTCTCCTCTCCTCTCTGTCTCAATCTGTCGCTCTCTCTGTCTCTCTCTCTCTCTCTCTCTCTCTCTCTCACACACACACACACACACACACATACACACACACGGATTAAGTGAGGTTAGTAATAAGAACAAGCTAGTATGATTAAAATTTGTTTAGAGTACCCATGAACAGCCTGACCAGGCGGTGGCGCAGTGGATAGAGCGTTGGACTGGGATGCGCAGGACCCAGGTTCGAGACCCCGAGGTCGCCAGCTTGAGCGCGGGCCCATCTGGCTTGAGCAAAAAGCTCATCAGCTTGGACCCAAGGTCGCTGGCTCCAGCAAGGGGTTGCTCGGTCTGCTGAAGGCCCACGGTCAAGGCACGTGTGAGAAAGCAATCAATGAACAACTAAGGTGTTGTGACAGCAATGAAAAACTAATGATTGATGCTTCTCACCTCTCTCCATTCCTGTATGTCTGTCCCTATCTATCCCTCTCTCTAACTCTCTCTCTGTCCCTGTAAAAAAAAAAAAAAAAAGTACCTATGAACAAATGAGCAAAAGAATGAATGAGTTAGTGAATGAATCCTCAGAAAATGGGTGTAAAATGCATAAATGAATAAGATCCCCTCAAGCCCCAGGTTCCCTGTCCAGACCCCAAAAATCAGCTCTGACACCCTTCTCTTCTCCAAATCAGAGTCACCTGTATGAACCCTCCTCAGACCACCTGTTCTCGGCTGTGGCCGCCGCCGTCTCAGAGGAGGAGCTCCATTACTCTGTCCTCAGTTTCCACAATCTGAAGCCACGCAACCAGCAGGCCCAGGAGACCGCCACGTACTCTGAGATCAAGAGGCTGAAATGACGACCCTATCCCCACCTGCAGGAGCTTGCTGGAGCCCGGAAAAGCCATCTCTGAAAACAAAGGGCCACTAGGCATATAGAAAGGTAGTCAACCTCAGTAACAGTCAAGGAAATACAAATAAATATTGCAATGCTGTATCATCCACACAGGCACCACACTAGCAAAGCTAATAAAAATATCAAGTGTTAAAGACATGGCATTAAGTGAAATTAGCCAGTCACCAAAAGACAAACACTGCATGATCCCAGTTATACGCTGTATCTAGTCATTCAACTGTTAGAAACAGAGGGTAGAGGGGACTCCGGGAGGGAAATGGGAAGTTTCTATTCAATATGTTTAGAGTTTCAGTTTTGCAACATGAAGGTGTTCTAGAGAAATGATGTACAGCAACATGCATAGAGTCAACACCACTGTGCTTTGCACTTAAAATATATATAGTTAAGCCTGACCTGTGGTGGCGCAGTGGATAAAGCGTCGACCTGGGAACACTGAGGTCGCCAGTTCAAAACCCTGCACTGGTCTGGTCAAGGCACATATGGGAGTTGATGCTTCCAGCTCCTCCCCCCTTTCTCTCTTTCTCTATCTCTCTCTCTCACTCTGTGTCTCCTCTCTAAAATGAATAAATAAATAAATAAATAAATAATTTTTAAAAAAACTAAATATATATAGTTAAGGTGGTAGATTTTGTGTCTTTTAACCACACACATAAAAATAATACATAGTGGTTACCGAGGGTTTGAGATTGAGATTGGTGGGGTGGGGAGTGAATGTCTAAAGGGTACAGAATTTCATTGTAGAATGATGAAAAAGTTCTGGAGATGGATGGTGGTGATCGTTGCACAATGTGAATGTATTTAAAGCTACTGAACTGTACATTTGAAAATAGTTACAAGAGTAAATTTTCTGTTCTGTGAGCTTTATAAAAATAAAAAATTTATTAACATAATCAAGTGTTGGTGAGGATGTGGAGTAACTGGAACTCTGAGACACTGCTACTGGGAATGAGAATTGGGAAAATGCTTAAAAAACACTGAGCATTCAAGCCAGCAATTCCACTCCAAGAGTGAACCCAACAGACACGCATGCAAATGCTCGTGAAGTATTACAAGAATAACCTCAGCAGCACTAGTTGTGATGGATGAAAAATGGAACGTGCCCAAATTCCCATTGGCAGGTCAATAGATTGCAGATTATTCATTCACGCAATGGAAGAAGCAAATAAGAACTCCGCACAATGTGTGGGAGTCCTACAAACATTATGTTGAATAAAAAACCCAGGCACAAAGCATCCATACTATGTGATACCCTTCGATAGAATGTTCAGAAACAGACAAAACTAATCTTTGGTATTAGAAATCTAGACACTACTTATCCCCACGGGGTGGTGACTGGAGGTGGGATGTGGGGACCAACTTGGGGTTCCAGTAAGGATCTGTTTCTTGACCTGGTCACTAATTGATTATATGTATTCACTCTGTGATACATTTTGATTAAAACACTTGTGATTTTTTTATCTTGTTGAGAGGAATGTTACTCTTTAACAAAATTTACATTACACTTTTAAAAAGGATGATCCTTGTAAGTATATAATTCTGATATCTGCCAAACTATGACCTTCCCCCAAGCAGGGACAGTGCTATGCCTGGTCCTATATTTTCAGAGCCCAACCTTGGACACAGTACACAAAGTGGACTCAGTCAACCTCTGGCGTTATGTGAACTCGGGTTCGAGGGCATGACACGACAGGACTCTGCTGAGGTCTCCCAGGTTTCATTTTCAGCCGAGGCCTCTCCCTCCTAGGTCCTAACTCCTGCTGTCTTCTTCAACATCCCTTCCTGACTAACCACAGGTTCCTCACTTTCAGCGCATCTCAGACTGGACTCCACCTCTTTCCTCAAGCCTGGTGCTTCCCCTGCTCCTCCATCCAAGACGTGAGACACTCTCACATCCTGTCTCACAGGGCACCTGAGATGCGACATCTGGGCAAGGAGAGCTCACGCTTGTGTGCTTTGATCAGCTCCAGTCTCTCACCAGGACACACGGTTTCTGGCCTGGCGCTCACTGTGTCTGTGGAAAAGGCTCCCTCCCATTCTCGGGTCACAGTGCACTGGGCACTGTGGGCTCTCAGGTCCCATTTAGGCTTCTCTCTGTCCCTCTAAGAGGCCAGCGTCTGCATCACTTCCTGAATCTGGTGAGTCTGTATCTTTCCTCCCCCTTCCCCTGGGGTGCTATGAGCTTCCTCAGGCCACCTTATAAAGTGCCTCTTGACGGTCAAGGTCCAGGCTACCACTGTGAAGCCTTCTTCAACCCCTTCCCACAATCCTGGTGAAGACTCTAGACTGTCTTCCTCTGGGACCCCACAGACCCCATTCAGCTCTCCACTATAGCTTTAATTTCAGCCACTACAGACTACCTGAACTGTCTTAGTGAAGGCCATAGAAGCCAATGGTTAAAATTTTAAACCTCCACTTAAAGGTATAGACAACCAAAATGTCCGTCCATACAGATGAATGGATAAACAAAATATGGGCCATCCACACAATGGAATAGTATCCTTCCATCAAAAGGGTGACACAATGATACATGCTACAACGTAGATGGACCTCATAGACATGCTGTGGGAAAGACAGCAGACACCAAAGGTCACATATGGTATGATTCTATTAATATGGAACTTCCAAAATAGATAAATCCCAGTGATGGAAGGAGACTTGACTTGGGGTGATCAATGTGCAGGGCTGTGTAGAGATGATGTATTACGGAACAGTATACCTGACACCTATAATTTTTTTAACCAATGTCACCCCAATAAATTCAATTAGAAAAATAACTAAATAAAAAATAGCAAACATTCAAAAATAGATAAATCCATAGAAACAGAAAGCAGATTAGAGACTACCAAGGGCTTCGAGGAAGACACAATGACAAGTGACTTTGTAATGGAGATGGTGTTTTTTGGGGGATGGTGAAAACTGTTTTGGAGACAAGACAGAGGTGTACTAAATTGTGACTGTTCTAAATGCCACTGAACTGTTCACTTTAAAATGGTGAATGTTATGGTGTTTCCCCATCATAAAATTAAAAAAGTAATTTAAGCTCTTAAAGTCATTCTGTTAAGATTCAAACACCTGCTTCATCACTGAGACTCTTGCTACTTTCACTAGCTCATCTGATAATTGGGGATAAGAATATTCCTTAGCTCTTGTGGTTGTTGTGAGAACTCCATGAATTAATGCGCGCGGGTATGGCCAGTGCCCGGTACACGGCGACCTTGCAGTCGCACTCAGCTCTGGGCTCTGGTCCAAGTGCACTCCGCCAAAGGCGGCTGAATCTCTAAATGACCTTTCGGCTTCATGCCGCAAACAAGGGGTGACAGGTTTTCCACTTGCACCCTGACCGAATGCGTGTTCCTGTGGTTACAGAAAAGTTAGCAAATAGGTAAGTATAGACCTATTTCACGTATCTCTGGTCAGGGTTTTGTTTCACTTCCCCTTCCACATTGCTTGTTCCCATGCCTCACCAAGTCCCTGATCTTTCCTCTGCTCTCCAACCTCAGCTCCGGTCCCAGCCTGATCTCTGTCCCCAGAACCGTTGAAACAGTCCCCTCCCCCGCCCAACCTCTGGGCTCCATTTTACTCTATCCAGCCCATCACCAACGCCAGCAGCACAAGGAGCTTTCTAATTCTCAGCTCCAACCATGCCCCACTCCCACCTAAACATCTTTCCACACCTGCCGCTTTTGAGGTCTCAAATCCAGTGGGAGTTGTTCAAGAATTTTCACAGCTTTGGCCCTGGCCCGTATGCTCAATGGTAGAATGTCAGCCCAGCGTGTGGAAGTCCCCGGTTCGATTCCCAGCCAGAGCACACAGGAGAAGCGCCCATCTGTTTCTCCACCTTTCCTCCTCTCGTTCTTTTCTCTCTCTCTCTTCCCCTCCTGCAGCCAAGGCTTCATTGGAGCAAAGTTGGCCCTGAGTGCTGCGGAGGGCTCTATGGCCTCCGCCTCAGGCACTAGAATGGCTCCAGTAGCAATGAAGCAACAGTCCCAATGGTCAGAGCATCGCCCCCTAGTGGGCATGCCGGGTAAATCCCGGTCGGGGGTGTGCAGGAGTGTGTGTCTCTGCCTCCCCGCTTCTCACTTCAGAAAAATATTTTTTATATATATATATATATTTTATTATTATTAATTCTAATGGGGTGACATCCATAAATCAGGGTACATATGTACAATGAAAACATCTCCAGGTTATCTTATCATTCAATTGTGTTGCATACCCATCACCAAAAGTCAAATTGTCCTCTGTCACCTTCAATCTGGTTTTCCCTGCGTCCCTCCCCTCCTCCCTATCCCATTCTTCCCTCCCTCCCCCCATCCCATAACCACCACTCTCTTGTCCATGTCTCATACCCTCACTTTCATGTCCCACCTATGTATGTAATCGTGCTGTTCTCAGTTTTTCTTTTTTTCTGATTTACTTATTTCACTCCGTATAATGTTATCAAGGTACATCCATTTTGTTATAAATGATCCGATGTCATCGTTTCTTATGGCTGAGTAGTATTCCATAGTATATATGTACCATAGCTTTTTAATCCACTCGTCTTCTGACGGACACTTGGGCTGGTTCCAGATCTTCGCTATTGTGAACAATGCTGCCACGAACATGGGGGCGCATTTCTTCTTTTCGAACAGTGCTATGGTGTTCTTAGGGTATATTCCTATAAGTGGGATAGCTGGGTCAAAAGGCAGTTCGATTTTTAATTTTCTGAGGAATCTCCAAACTGTTTTCCACAGTGGCTGCACCAGTCTGCATTCCCACCAGCAGTGCAGAAGGGTTCCCTTTTCTCCACATCCTCGCCAGCACTTATTCTGTGTTGTTTTGCTGATAAGTGCCATTCTGACTGGTGTGAGGTGATATCTCATTGTGGTTTTAATTTGCATTTCTCTAATGATTAGTGATGTTGAGCATTTTTTCATATGCCTATTGGCCATCTGTATGTCCTCTTTGGAGAAATTTCTATTCATTTCTTTTGCCCATTTTTTGATTGGGTTGTTTGTCTTCCTGGTGTTGCTTTTTATAAGTTCTTTATAAATTTTAGTTATTAACCCCTTATCAGATGTGCTGTCAAATATGTTCTCCCATTGTGTGGTTTGTCTTTTTATTCTGTTCCTATTGTCTTTAGCTGTGCAAAAACATTTTAGTTTGATATAGTCCCATTTGTTTATCTTGCCTTTTATTTCAGTTGCCCATGAAGATAAATCGGCAAATATACCGCTGCTACAGATGTCGGAGAGCTTGCTGCCTATGTTTTCTTCTAAGATGTTTATGGTTTCACGGCTTACATTTAAGTCTTTTATCCATTTTGAGTTTGTTTTTGTGAATGGTGTAAGTTGATGGTCTAGTTTCATTTTTTTGCAGGTAGATGTCCAATTTTCCCAGCACCATTTGTTAAAGAGGCTGTCTTTACTCCATTGTATGTTCTTTCCTCCTTTGTCAAATATCAGTTGTCCATAAAGCTGTGGGTTTATTTCTGGGTTCTCTGTTCTGTTCCATTGATCTATGTGCCTGTTCTTATGCCAGTACCAGGCTGTCTTGAGTATAATGGCCTTGTAGTAAACCTTTATATCAGGAAGAGTGATACCTCCTGCTTTATTTTTTCTTTTTAAGATTGCTGAGGCTATTCGTGTTCTTTTTTGGTTCCATATAAATTTTTGGAATATGTGTTCTATATCTTTGAAGTATGTCATTGGTATTTTAATTGGTATTGCATTGAATTTATAAATTGCTTTGGGTAATATAGACATTTTAATGATGTTTATTCTTCCTAGCCATGAGCACGGTATGTGCTTCCACTTGTTTGTATCTTCCTTGATTTCTTTTATCAATGTTCTATAATTTTCTGAGTACAAGTCCTTAACCTCCTTGGTTAAATTTACTCCTAGGTACTTTATTTTTTTGGCTGCAATAGTAAAGGGGATTGTTTCCTTAATTTCTTTTGCTGATATTTCATTGTTGGTGTATAGAAATGCCTCTGATTTCTGAGTATTAATTTTATATCCTGCCACCTTGCTGAATTCATTTATCAGGTCCAGTAGTTTTTTGACTGAGACTTTAGGGTTTTCAATATACAATATCATATCATCTGCAAATAATGACAGTTTTACTTCTTCTTTTCCAATTTGTATGCCTTTTATTTCTTCTTCTTGTCTGATTGCTGTAGCTAGGACTTCCAGAACTATGTTGAATAAGAGTGGTGAAAGTGGGCAACCCTGCCTGGTTCCTGATCTTAAGGGGATTGCTTTTAATCTTTGTCCATTTAGTATGATGTTTGCTGTCGGTTTATCATAGATGGCCTTTATCATGTTAAGGAATGATCCCTGTATTCCCACTTTACTGAGAGTTTTGAGCATGAATGGGTGCTGGATTTTATCAAATGCCTTTTCTGCATCTATTGAAATTATCATGTGATTTTTTTCCTTCCTTTTGTTTATGTGGTGAATCACATTGATTGATTTGCGAATATTGAACCAGCCTTGCCTCTCCAGAATAAATCCCACTTGATCGTGGTGTATGATTTTTTTCATATATTGCTGGATCCGGTTGGCTAATATTTTGTTGAGAATTTTAGCGTCTAAATTCATCAGGGATATAGGCCTATAATTTTCTTTCTTTGTGTTGTCTTTGCCCGGTTTTGGGATCAGAATTATGCTCGCCTCATAAAAGGAGTTTGGAAGTCTTCCTTCCTCTTGAATTTTTTGAAATAGCTTGAGGAGAATAGGAGTTAGTTCTTCTTTGAATTCTTGATAGAATTCACTTGTGAAGCCATCAGGCCCAGAACTTTTCTTTTTTGGGAGTTTTTTGATAACTGTTTCGATCTCATTTGCTGTAATTGGTCTGTTTAGGTGTTCTGATTCTTCCAGATTGATTTTTGGAAGGTTATATGATTCAAGAAATTTGTCCATTTCACCAAGATTGTCTAATTTTTTGGCATATAGTTCTTCATAGTATTTTCTTACAATGCTTTGTATTTCTGTTGTGTCAGTTGTTATTTCTCCACTGTCCTTTCTAATTTTATTTATTTGAGTCCTCTCTCTTTTTTTCTTGGTGAGTCTAGTTAAAGGTTCATCAATCTTGTTTACCTTTTCAAAGAACCAGCTTCTTGTTTCATTGATCCTCTGTATTGTTTCCTTAGCCTCTATGTCATTTATTTCTGCTCTGACCTTTATTATTTCCTTTCTTCTACTTGTCTTGGGTTTTATTTGTTGTTGTTTTTCTAGTTCTTTTAGATGCAGGGTCAAGTTGCTTATTTGAGCTTTTTCTAGCTTCTTATGATATGCCTGTAGTGCAATAAACTTCCCTCTCAGAACTGCTTTTGCTGTGTCCCATAAATTTTGAGTTGATGTATGCTCATTATCATTTGTTTCTAGAAACTTTTTTATTTCTTCTTTGATCTCATTGTTAATCCATTCATTATTTAATAACAAGCTATTTAGTTTCCAAGTGTTTGAGTATTTTTCAGTTTTTCTTTTGTGGTTAATTTCTAGTTTCATGGCATTGTGATCAGAGAAAATGCTTGATATGATTTCAATCTTCTTAAATTTATTGAGACCATTTTTGTGTCCTAACATGTGGTCTATCCTAGAAAACGTACCATGAGCGCTTGAGAAGAATGTATATTCTACTGCTTTAGGGTGAAAAGTTCTGAAGATATCTATTCAATCAAGTTGATCTAGTGTCTCCTTTAAGTCTGCTGTTTCTTTATTAATTTTCTTTCTTGAGGATCTATCCAGTGTTGTTAGAGGGGTATTGAAATCCCCTACTATGATAGTATTGCTGTTAATCTCGCCCTTTATATCCATCAAAGTATGCTTTATGTATGTCGGGGCTCCTATATTTGGTGCATAGATATTTACAATAGTTATATCTTCCTGTTGAATTGTTCCCTTTATCATTATGTAGTGTCCTCTTTTATCTCTTACTACAGCCTTTGTTTTAAAGTCCATTTTGTCTGATATAAGTATTGCTACCCCTGCTTTTTTTTCATTTCCATTTGCATGAAATATTTTTTTCCATCCTTTTACCTTCAGTCTATGAACATCTTTTATTTTAAGGTGTGTCTCTTGTAGACAGCATATGTATGGGTCCTGTTTCTTTATCCATGCAGCTACCCTATGTCTTTTGATTGGATCATTTAATCCATTTACATTTAAGGTTATTATTGATATGTAGTTGTTTATTGCCATTTTATTCTTTAAAGCTGTATTCTTCTTTTGCTCTATTCTTTCCTCCCTTTAAACTGTTCACAAGAGGCCCCTTAGTATCTCTTGCAGAATTGGTTTGGTTTTTATGAATTCCTTGAGGCTTTCTTTTTCTGGGAAGCTCTTTATTTCTCCTTCAATTTTAAACGTTAGCCTTGCTGGATAAAGTAGTCTTGGTTGTAGGTTCTTGTTCTGCATTACTTTGATTATTTCTTGCCATTCCCTTCTGGCCTCAAGTGTTTCTTTTGAGAAGTCCGATGTCATCCTTATGGGTGCTCCTTTGTAGGTGATAGTCTTTTTTTCTCTAGCAGCTTTTAAAATTTTTTCTTTATCCATTAGCTTTGGTATTTTAACTATGATGTGTCTTGGTGTAGATCTTTTTGGGTTTCTCCTTAATGGAGTTCTGTGTGCTTCTTGAATGTGTGGAGTGTTTCCCAGCCTTAATTTAGGAAAGTTTTCTGCTATAATTTGATTGAACAAAGTTTCCATTTCCTGTCCTCTCTCCTCTTCTTCAGGCACCCCTATGATGCGAATGTTGTTTCTCTTCATGTTGTCACAAAGCTCCCTTAGAGTTTCCTCACATTTTTTAAGTCTCTTTTCCTTTTTCTTCTCTGCTTCTGTGCCTTTGTTTATTGTGTCCTCTAACTCGCTTATTCGATCCTCAGCGTCATCCATCCTGCTTTTAATTCCTTCCATTGTGGTCTTCAGTTCTGATACTGTATTTGTCATTTCTGTCTGATTCTTTTTTATTATTTCAATTTCATTTTTTATACTTGTTATCTCTTTATTTAGGTGTTCATAATGACTATCCATTGTTGCTCTAATTTCTTTGAACATCCTAACTATCATTATTCTAAATTCTGCTTCTGGTAATTTGGTTATATCTGGTTCATTCAGGTCCTTCTCTGGGGATTTCTCTTGATTCATTTGGTTTGCATTCCTCTGCCTTCCCATTTTTTCTGTGTATAAGCAAGTTGTGGCCACTGGAGTCCAGTAGGTGTTGCCTTTGTGTTCTCTAGGTGTGGTCTATCTGCAGGCCCCCCACCCCCTCTGCCGGCGCCTAGGGTGGTTGGGTATGAGTGTTGCCAGCTCCGGCCCACTGTGGCTTTTGCTGTGATTTCTGCCTCTCCTCCGTGAGAGGGGCTGTCACTGAAGCCACAAGATTAGCACCAAGGGTAGAGGCGAGCACCTTTCCTCAGCTGCGGACCCAGCCTATTTCCGGACTTCCGCCCAGAACCAGCAGTCGGAGCCTGCTCGCTACAGTTCCGCGGGTTAGGCGGGGCTTTTGACGTGCTCTCAGCTGTAAGCTTTTGCCCGTCAGGAGCTTTAGCCCTGCCCTCGAGGCCAGGGCCCTTTGCGCAGGGTCTGAAACCAAGATTTATTGGGGCGGGCGTGTTTGCTGGCTTCCGCCGAGCTGCGTACTTCCGCTCGTCCCGGACTCTACCCCGCCCCCGCGTTCGGAGCCCGCTCGTGCACGTATTAACGCTATCCGGGGTTTCTCCGGCCGGATGGGGATAGCAGCCGTGGGCTCAGCTGCGAGCCTCCTCCTGTCTCGGGGTCCACCCCGTTCCCGCGCTCGGAGCCCGCTCGCGCACGTATACTGGCCAACCGCGGTTTCTCCGGCGGGCGGCGGGGGGGGGGGGGCGGACTGGTAGCGTCAGCTCAGCCACGAGCCCCTGCCCGTCCCTGGTCCTAGCCCGGTCCCCGCGGTCAGGGCCGGCTTGCGCAGGGCCTGCCTGTTCCTGGACTCCCGCTTTGTCCCCGTAAGTGGGATTAAAGGCGGGCCCGCAGCTTCCGGACCGCTCTCGCGCTTACCCTCCGACCCTCTGGGCTAGACCGATCTCCCACCGGCTTGGCCTCTGCCCACGCCAACAGAACCGCCTTTCAGCGTCCTGCCGCCCCAAAACCTTAAGCAGCCCTCAGCAGAGTAGGAAGGGACCTAATACTCCACACTGTAGGCCTGGGAGCTCCCTCACTTGTTTCACAGCTCAAAACTGTCCAAACCCCTCTTCTTGGCTCTGGGACTGCAGGCTGGGGCTTGGTTCCTGGGACCCAGGTCCCTCCCTCTCCGCCAAAATCTCCTCCCGCCACACGGGTCTCTCCGGGCTGCCGTTTGCTCCGGGGAGCTGGGCAGCCCTCTTCGCGTTTTCGCTATTCCTACCAGTCTCAATGTGGCTTCTTCTGTGTTCCTTGGTTGAAGAGTCCACTTAGTTTTGTTCAAAGTTGGTTTTTCCAGGTGATGGTTCTTAAAATTGAGTTGTAATCCACTTTGGTTCTGGGAGTTGGAAGTTGGTACGTCCGTCTACTCCGTCGCCATCTTGCTCCCCCAGAAAAATATTTTTTAAAAAAAGGAAAAAGAATTTCACAGCCTCACCATCAACTATCTTACCTCTTTCTCTCAGCCATCAACCCTTACACAGTTCAGCCAACATCTTTGCCACCACCTGAAGACCTCCTGCCCCTTCTTGCCTCTCTGTGCTTATTTCCTAGCTGTCCATCCAGCTCGAATATCACCTTCTCAGATAAGCTGCATTTTCTGTCCCCACGTCCCCCTCATACCTTTTCCCACAATTTGGATTAGGGTCATAGTCTATCAGCCTCAGTGCTGGGGCATTTGTAGCTGAGTGATTTTTGTGCTGTGTATGTGATGTGGTAGACGGTTGTCCTGTGCATTGTGGGGGTTTTTCTTGTTTTGTTTTTTTGTTTTTTTGTTTTTAGTGAGAAGAGGAGAGGCAGAGAGAGACTGCAAGACTGCCGCATGCGCCTGGACTGGGATCCACCCAGAAAGCTGACCAGGGGGCGATGCTTGGCCCATCTGGAGCATTGCTCCTTTGCACTGGGAACCATTTCTTTGGCGCTTGAGGTGAAGGCCATGGAGCCATCGCCAGCATCTGGGGCCAACTCACTCCAATCAAGCCATGGCTGCAGGAGAAGAAGAGAAGAGAGAGAAATAAAGAGAGAGAAGCAAGAGGGGGATGGGTGGAGAAGCAGATGTGTGCTTTTCCTGTGTGCCCTAACCGGGGAATCAAACTCAGGACATCCATATGCCAGGCTGTAACTCTACCACTGAGCCAACCGACCAGCACCACATTGTAGGATGTTAAGCAGCATTCCTGGCCCCCACCTATGAGATGCCAGCAGCTTCCCTTGCCCTGTTTTAAAAAGCAAAGGTATCCCCAGAAGTTGCCAAATGTCCATGGTGGCAAAAAGCCACCAGCTGAGAAACACTAGGTTAGAGTTTCCCTTCCCAGAGATACTTCAATGGAATGTCAAACTTTCTCTAATTCTTCTTTACAAGGCCATCACAGAAATGCTCACTCCTGTCTGACCTGTGGTAGCGCAGTGGATAAAGCGTCGACCTGGGAACACTGAGGTCGCCAGTTCAAAACCCTGCACTGGTCTGGTCAAGGCACATATGGGAGTTGATGCTTCCAGCTCCTCCCTCCTTTCTCTCTCTCTCTCTCTCACTCTGTGTCTCCTCTCTAAAAAATGAATAAAATAAAGTTTTTTAAAAAAAATGCTCACTCCTGACTAGTTTCAATACAAAAGTGCATATCAGCTCCTTTGCATCGCATTCATGAAACAGGCATTGAGGAATCCCCATATATTTCCCCATTGTTTTTGTTCTCCAAAATTTTACTGTGTGTCTATTATATACATACCAGAAATAGCAAAAAGAGGAAGATACAGTTTCTGCCTCAGGGTCGCTCAAGTTCATGGTTTGGGGTTTGGGTGAAAGACAAAAATAAGTAAATTATTAAAACAGAGCGTGATAAGTTTCCTATGGTCTAACTCTTCTCAGGGGAAAGTCCTTTTCAGATGCACTTTGAAGGAAAAGCAGAAGTTAGCAGAAGAAAAAAAGTATTTCAGGTAATGGTAACATCAGGCACAAAGCAAGGAAAAGGTCCTGGCAGCTGTCTGGGAAAGAGCAGTCCGTGGGCAAGAGCAGGAACCTGAGGTAGAAAAGATAAGGTGAGATCACAGCCCTGGAAAGTCTGTCTGAGGTCTGTTCTCCACAGGCTCTGTACCCAGTCCGAGAAGACTGGAGTTCGACCTTCACTCTGTCATACAAACAATAAATGTGCATTTAGATAAAAGAGACTTTATTCAAAAAGATTATTGCAATAAGGAGAGTGGGATTATTGCAAAGGGGGGGAGCTATTATAATAAGAAAAGAAAGACCCCACTTTGCCACAAAGCAAGTCTTAATAAATTTAAAAATATGGATATCATCACTCTAGGCCACAGTGAAATAAAACTGGACATCAGTAACATAAAAAAATTCAAAAACTCACAAATATGTGGAAAGCAAACACCATGCACTTAAACACCCACTGGATCAAATGAGAAATCTCAAGGAAAATTACAAAAATACCTTAGACAAATGAAAACCAAATACAGCACAACAAACTTCGTGGGATGCAGTGAAAGAAGTGCTAAGAAGGAAATTTATAGCTCTAAATACTTACATTTAAAGAGTCAACTTCCAGTCAAGATGGTGGCATAGATAAACATCCTCCCACAACCACATCTAATAAAATTACAACTAACCTATAGAACAACCATCATTCAGAAACACCTGAATCTAGCTGAATGGAAGTCCTACAACTAAGGATTTAAAGAAGCCACATCAGGACTTGCAGGGGGAACGGAGCCATGAAATAGGATGTTCCCACACTCATGTGGCAGATGAAAATCAGAAGGGATACCTTGACTGGAGAGGTGCTCCCTGAGGAGCAAGTGGTCCCAGCCCCATACCATGGCCCCCCAGCCCAAGATTCTAGTGTCAAGAAGAATAGTTCCCATAATGTCTGGATGTAAACATTGGCAGAGATTGAGGGTGATGGAAAAAGAGGTTGCGGGAGTTCCGGGAAGTTCATCTTAATGAACCCACACACGGACTAACTCAGACTGACTCTTGATTCACTCCAGCACTGGGGCAGTAGTGAGGCACCAGAGAAGTATGAGGAGAAATTGTATTGTCCAGCATCAGGATGAGTACTAGGGGAAACTTTCTCCCAGACAGAAGTGTTGGCACAGGCCACTGTTCCTTTGATGAATCCTCCCCTAACAGAGCTAGCAGGCAGATGCCATATCTGAGATGCCATCAACCTAGCTAACACTCTTTGCCCTGCTCTGGTGATTCCCTAAGATCCTGCTTCATCAAACTTAAAGGCTCAGCTAAGCTGTTTTCACTGTTTTTTCTATATAAATGGCTTGTTTTAGTTCACACTTCAGACTTTCCTAAAATCTCTCAAACAAGTTGCATCTGGCCTGAGCATGCCCCACACCTTTCACTAAGTGGCCCTAAGCCTGGCACTAGCTTGGGTTACAGCTTGGCCCCACCTTGGCACCTCCAAGCCCTGCACAACTATCAAGAGCTGCAGATTGCTTTGTAGCTCAAGCCAGGTGGCCCTAGGCAGAACACAGGAGGAAGCTGACCTTTACCCGCACCTCCCAGGAGGATCCAGAACCAGTGCACCTGGTGGACAGCTATAGATCATGTGGTAAAACCACCCCAGCACCTCCACAGTGACACACTAAAGAGGCAGACTCAGTGGGTGCAAGAGCCCCACTGAAGTACTGTGCTCAGCTGATCCTCCATGATGGTCAGTGGTTGCAGCCAGTGTTTGCAGCAGATTGGACTGGGGGGAAATCCCTCCCATTGATGTGCCAGAAGCAATCAAAGCTCAACTACAACAGGAGGGTGTACACAGCCCACGTGGGAGTGGGGGGGCACAACTGGACTGCCCAGCTTGGCACTTGGAAAAGCTGTGCCACTGGACCCTACAGAACACCTACCACATTAGGCCACTCTCCCAAGCCTGGGACATGTAGAATACATAGAAACAAACACAGGGAGACTGCCAAACTGAGGAGACAAAGAAACAAATGAAGAACGGAACAAAACTCCAGAAAAAGAACTAAAAGGAAAAAAAACCAAGATGAACAATCTACTAGATCCAGAGTTCAAAACACTGGTCTTAAAGAAGCTCAATGAACTTGGAGAAAGAGCAGTTGAACTTGGAGAGAACTTCAATAGCATAAAAAAGGACATGGAAACCATAAATGGTACAATAAAGCATCTAGAAGATAAAGAGGGATGTTTACCATCTTAGGAGAAGCTAAGAATTCTAAAATGAAAGACAGATATCACTACCATAAAAATTTTTAAATGACAACTTGAATTTCACTGAAATCAAGACCTTCATCATAAAAACCATTAAGAGAGTTAATTAAAGACTGCAAAAACGTGAAGACATTTGTTACAAAAAAAACATGACAAAGACTATCCAAGATATACAAATAACTTCTTTAAAAGTTTTTTTTTAAAAAAAAAACAACAGTTTTTTTTAAAGGCCAACTACCAACTAAATTTTACTACTGGTAAAGAGTCTACATGAGCACTTTACCAAAAAGTATTTCCAAGTAGTTAACAAGAATATGAAAATCACATTATCCACTCAGAAAAAAATGTAAATTAAAACCACAGTGAGATACAACTACACAAATACCAAAATGGCTAAAATTAAAAATTGGCTTATCACGTGTTGGCAAAAATAAGGACCCATCTAGAACTCTCCATTTCTGAGTGTTCAACATTATAAGAGTTCACCATTTAAGTGGAAGTGTAAACTGGTTAACATGAAACTCTGAGCCCTGCCTCCTCCAGCCTGTTCTTGATTGAATACTTACTGATGAATATAAATCACCCTCAATTTTCCAGGCGTGAAGAAAAGAGCAGTGGAAAAAAGAAAGGGGGAGGAGGAGGGGACGGAGGGGCAGAGAAGGGGGAAGAAGAGGAGGGGGAGGGGGGAGAGGAGAAGATAGAAGAAAAAAAAACTCTGTCCACAATGGGTAAGAAAGTGTTTTATGAGTACGGTGTCAGAAAAATAAAGCAGGGTTAATCAAGAGCAACGGAGCGATCACGACCACAGAAGGCGGGTAAAGTGGTTTTTATTAAAGTGGCCAGGAAAGGCTCTCTCACAAGAAAACTGATGCCCAGATTCCCATGACACCGCCCACCAGCACTGATTGGCTCAAGCCGGGCGATCACCCACCTCGTTCCCATCTTCCACAAAAGGGGGCGGGACATGCGCTTTCAGCTTCTGATTGGCTCTGGTCACTGTCATCAGCTCTAAGAGGCGTGAACCTCTGAATGCAAATTTTCATCTGCCTTATTGATTGGCTGTAGAGTAATAGAGCGTGCAGCTGCTGATTGGTTGCGGAGTAACAGCACGTAGAGTCATTGATTGGTTGTGGGGTAGATGTGCGGGTGCAAGGTCTGCGGGCGCAGGGGGGCGAGGGGGGGGACCACAGAGACTAACACGCGCTATTGTAGAAGCTACCCCTTGTCTGAGACGAATGGCCACTGGCCTCGCAAGGCCATGCCGGGCCTGTAGGCTTTTCTGACAGTCCTTGAGTGTGGAACAAGCGTTGCGACTGACCAAACAGGGCTTTCAGGAAAGCAGACTTGGTCAGTCGGGCAGTCCACAGCCAGTGTGACCTTGGACGGCCAGGCTGTCAGTTAGGCGCGGGGACAGCTGTCTGGCCTCAGAGGCCCCCTTGAGCCTCCTGGTTGGACAAAGACCAGTTCTGGGTCAGTCAGACGGCGGGGCTCCCTGAGAGCCCGTCCGCCCTTTACCAGTTAGTTCACCAGGAGCCTGTCTCTCTCTGTATTCGTTCCCTTGTCACCAAGTCTGCCACCTGGCCAGCCCAAAGGGCAGCCGAGCAACCTGTCGATTAAAGATCAGGTTAGTGCTCTTGTCAGTCAGCAGTTAGTCCCCCTGTAAACCAGTTATTCGCATAATGCATTCCCCCCATCGCCTGCTCTGTTAACCAGTTCATCAGACTCCCTCGAAATCAGACCCTTAATGTTCATCTCAGCTGTTTAGTTACACAGTTGTCCCACGTGTCATCTGGTTAATCTGTTTCGCTGCTAGACCTGGTTTCTCTAGAAAATCAGTTTTCCAGTCTGCTGAAGTCGGTCAGTCCCCCCCCAAGTCAGCCCTCCCCTTAGCAAGTCTGGAAAGCCCTTTGTACCACTCAAACTCCACCAAGGAAATAGCACGAACGGAAGTGTGTCCAGGAAAAAAGGATATCCTGGAGGCCCTGAAACAAAAGAGGAAGGTAAAATGGAGAGATTCAGTCCTGGGCAAAGGGAAATGTACCGGGGGAGGAAAAAAGAGCATGTGTGGGGAGTCATTCCCTGTATCTCTAAAGAAATCAGAATCTGAGAGCTAAGGCTGATCATTGCATCTCAAACAGGAACACTCGCCCAATGGTGCAGAGGAAATAAAGGAAACCACAGAGGGAGAAATAATTTGACCAGGGTTGTTCTTTTTTGATTGATTGATTGATTTTAGAAAGAGATGATGGGAGAGAGAAACATCAATCTGTTGTTCTACTTATTTTTGTATTCATTGGTTGCTTCTTGTATGTGCCCTGACCTGGGATCAAACCCACACCTTGACTATCTGGATGATGCTCTATCCAACTGAGCTACCCATCCAGGACTCATTGTTTTAGTTTTGTTTTGTATGTCTGTTTTGACCAGAGTTATTCGGTGGTTTACTTGCACATCTGGGGCCGGGACCCAGAGAGCACTTATTTCCACATCCAACATGCGGTTTTAAGAGAAGGGGAAAGAAAGAGATTGGCAATGCAGAAAATGAACTATTGTAGGCTGTGATGAAGAGCGGTGCTTCATTACTTGGCAGTCTGGGAAGTCTTCTTTATATGAGAAGGAGACAGGAGATCTGTTTTGATATGGGGAGGTTAAGGATTAAGACAGAGTCCACTCATAGGAGTCCCATTAAACATGTGGAAATACAGAATAGGGAAGCAGAGGGCTTTTTCTAGAACCAGAAAAACACTGGCAAAGGCTTAGAGATGGTCAAAAGCAGTCCCAAATCTAATGCTGACAAGGGATCAGGCAGGTAATTTAATAAATAATAGCTGACATTTATTGAATATATACTGTGTGAAGCTCTGGTCTAGTAACTCTTAATTCTAAGAACCGCCTTACAAGATGTGTGCTGTTACAATCTAAAATTTAAATGTGAGGAACAGAGGCTTAAGGAGAGGGGAAGCTTCTTGCTTACTATTTTTACATAGCTAACCAGAATCCATACCCAGGAAGTTGAAAGTTTCCTTTAAAAAAAAGAGAATCTGAAAGTTTGAATTATTTTTTGAAATATCCTGCTTTTTAAATGTTACCCCACCAAAAAAAAAGTTTATTTTAAAATTTAAACATTTAGTAGACTGAACAAGACCTACATATGGGTCAGAGTCAGCATGGGTACCACCGGTTTGCAATCTCTGAAGACCAATAGTGAGGGAAGTGACCTACCTAGAATCTTCCAGATGAGGGAGACAAAGATTAGGCCTTCTGACTTCCAATCCACTTCCAGAAAGAATCTAGATCGCTTTCCCAAACATACTGTGAGTCCTATCAGCTCTAGTTAAAAATGTGTTTCACTCACATTGCTGTGCAGTTTACAGCTCTCTACCTACATATATCTTTCCAATCCTGTGATGGCTAACTGATTTATTCCTGTATTTTATTCATGAGAATTTGGACTCAGAGAGAAGAATGAACTTGACCATGCTTACACAGCAGTTTTTAAGGAAATAAAAATGTGTCATGGAAAGGACAGTGCATTTGGAGTCAAGGGTTGAGTCTGATATTTGTCAACGTAATGGCTGCAAATGTTTGGGTCAGTCATGTACCTCTGGGTCTGTGCTTTCGTCTGTGAAGCCATAAAAATGAGATCTGTCTCCTGGGGGTTCTGGGAATTTTAGTGACATAAAATTTCTAACTCCCTAGAGTTGTAAATGATAACAATATTTTCTCATTGGATGTTAACTGCAAAGTACTTACCAGTTGTAGCAGCAGGTATTATAATTGATTTATAATAACCAAAAAGTAGAAGCAACCCAAATGTCGGTTAATTGATGAATGGATAAACAAAATATGGTATATTCATCCTTACATGGAATATTATTCAACCATAAAAATAAAAGTAGTACTGGTGGACCATGAATGAAAACATTATGTTAAGTGAAAGAAGACAGACTCAAAAGACCACACCCCGTATCATTTTATTTGTATAAAACATGCAGAATAGGAAAATACATAGTTACATAAAAATAGATTAGTGGTTGCATAACACAGTGATTTTTAACCTTTTTATCTCATGGCATACATAAACTAATTATTAAAATTCTGTGGCACACCAAAAAATATATTTTTTGCTGATCTAACAAAAAAAGTAGGTATGATTTTGATTCATTCACACTGGATGGCTACTGTTGTGTTGGCTGTTGTCATTTTTTTATATGACAATCTAAGATGGGGGTCCCCAAACTACGGCCCGGCCCATGGGCCACATGCGGCTCCCTGAGGCCAGTTATCCGGCCCCCGCCAGAGGGGACACCTCTTTCATTGGTGGTCAGTGAGAGGAGCACAGGATGCATCTGCACCCATAGTTCCCATTGAAATACTGGTCAGTTTGTTGATTTAAATGTACTTGTTCTTTATTTTAAATATTGTATTTGTTCCCCTTTTGTTTATTTTTACTTTAAAATAAGATATGTGCAGTGTGCATAGGGATTTGTTCATAGTTTTTTTTATAGTCCGGCCCTCCAACAGTCTGAGGGACAGTGAACTCGCCCCCTGTGTAAAAAGTTTGGGGACCCCTGATCTAAGAGAAAAGAGGTCAATGCCCTGTCTCAAATGGTATTGCATGTTTTAAAAATTATTGCATCACACTGGTTGAAAATCACTGGCCTAACACTAGGGGATGAGGGTTAAGTGAAATTAAGAGTAAATGTTCCTGGATACCAGGTTTCTTTTGGGTGTTTTACGCTCACTCGGACTGCTGTGTGAAAAATGGATTGCGTGGGGGAAGAGTGGAAGCACAGAGACCATTTGGACAACTGCTTCCGGCAGTTTGATAAAGGTGATGATGGCGTGGCTCAGAGGGGTAGCAGTGGAGATTGAGAGTTGTATAGAGGACACCTTTTGGAGTTAAACTGAGCTTAGTTGGTGAATTAGATACAAAGAGGTGATGGGAAGAGAAGAATCAAAGATGACTCAAGTTTTTCACCAATCAACTGTGTGGATTTCATTTTATTTTAACTAACCAAACTTTATTCCCTGTGAGGAAATTGTTGTGACTCAGTCACTCTGACTCTCCAGTACCCAACATAACAAGTGTCCAATGAATATCACTGATGAAAGGAAAGTTTTGAACTGAGAGTCATTTTAGCTATATTTTTATATTAATTTTAAAAATTGAGATGTAATTGGTATACCATAACACTCACCCTTTTAAAGTGTACAATTCAGGAGGTTTTAGTGTATTCACAAAAATGAATAGCATCACTACTGTCTAATTCCAGAGCATTCTTTTTCTTAAACATGCTAAACTCCTCAAACTTGGCAGTTGCTGTTCCCCCTCCCTGCCACTAACTGGCCTAGTTTGCCATGGCATTCTCCCTTCTAGGTTTCTGCTGAAATGTCACTTCCTCAAAGAGGGGCCTTTGCTGACCCTTCCGTAACCTAAACTGTTACCCTATTGCATAACATCCCATAACTATCTTATTATCCTGTATTATTTTTCTCTATAGTACTTACAGCTATCAAATTATCTTCATTGTCCACT
This sequence comes from Rhynchonycteris naso, assembly GCA_037038555.1. Lineage (NCBI taxonomy): Eukaryota > Metazoa > Chordata > Mammalia > Chiroptera > Emballonuridae > Rhynchonycteris > Rhynchonycteris naso. The sequence goes on along the minus strand of CM072997.1, from coordinate 246,339,919 downwards.
TGTTTATTGCCTGCCTTCCACAGTAGAATGAGGACAGGAATGTGTCCTTGTTGACTGCCATTTCCCTGAAATAGCACCTGACATAAAGGAGGCATTCAAAAATGTGTGTGACTGAAGAAATGGAAGAGACTTTCATCACAAAGAAAAATACTTTTTTTCAAATATTTTGTTTGATTTTAGAGAGAGAGGAAAAGGGAGAGAGAAAGAAACATTGATTTGTTGTTCCACTTATTTATGCATTCATTAGTTGATTGTTGTATGTGCCCTGACTGGGGATCGAACCCACAACCTTGGTGTATTGGGACAATAATCTAACCAATTGCACTACCTGGCCAGGGCCCATTGAATGTGCTTTTAATAGGGACTCGTTAGAGGGAGCAAACTGCTCTTTAACTCTTACTCTGAATGAGATGAGAGCTGTGGAGAGTTCTCAGCAGAGAAGGGACAGGTATCCTTAGAGTTGATAGAATCCCTGTGGCTGCTCCCTGGGGAATAGATTGTAAGAGAACTAAAGCAAGGCTAGTGAGAAGGTTATTGCAGCAATCTGAGTGACAGAGGATGGTGGCTCTGCACAGGGTGGCAGCAGTGAGGTGATTTGAAGTGGGTTGAGTTTAGAGATATTTTGAGAGCAGTGTCAACAGGATTTTCTGACAGATTGACTGCCTGTGGGACATGAGAGGGGAAGAAACACTAGTCAAAAAGAGGACTCCAAGATTTCGGTACATTTCTTCCTGGCCATGATCTTATTTGATTTAGATACATGTTTCTTAAATGTTAGTTGATTAGTTTTTTCTGAGAGGAGAATGTTTAAACTTTTAATTATTGATTTCTACTCTTAGAATACCGCCTCTTGGCCAGAGAATGCCGGTAGCTCTCTTGAAAGCTGGTGTGGTGAAAGAAGAACTTGAGTTTTAAATACATCCCCACTTACACTTGCTCAGTGACCCTGGGAAAATCACTTATTTGAGCTTCAGCCTCCTCCTCTGTAAAAAGGAAATTACAAGACTGAATTCCACAGCCTCTGAAGAAACAGACAAAGCCCACCCAAACAAGAACAAACTGTTTCTTCATTCAGAGCTTGCTAATAGAAGAGGGCCAGCCCCCGTCACTTGAATTTGGCAAAGACTCAAAGGCAGGCAGGGAAGTGGGGAGCCCTTACAGTGAAAAAGAAAAAAGAGAGAGAGAGAAGGAGTTTCAGAGAGTGTCTGACTGGAGATTGTGAACACGGGGAAGCTGGAAGTTAGCTAATTACAAGTGGGGGCACTTGATGTCATTGGGTGTGGGAGCATATTTGACTTTCTTTGATTGGTTCTGAGCTAGAAACGGGATAAAAAAATAGAAAACCAGGTACTCATTGGCCACGTTCTGGACTTTCTGGGTCAATTGCTCTCTGGTTTGGTTTCTTGGACTAGTGGCTGCAAAGTGAGGAGCAGTGTCATTCGTATATGTCATATACTTTAGGTCTGAAGGTCATCCATAGTCTGGTCATTGTTTGTGTATTCAGTCTTTCAGATTCTTGGGAGGACTAAATGAGATGTATGTGTGAAATTAATAAGTGTATAGTAAAAAACAAATATTAGTTTAAATATTTTAAAATTTTTCTTATGGCTTATATAATCCTTTCTTTGTTTTGTTTTTTTTTACTAATCCATCTTTATGAAGAGAATTTATTCACCAAGGTAATACTAATGCAAACTAATATGTCAAACAGTATCAGAGTAAACAGATATAAAAACTGAAAATCCTACTTTGTCTTTTTATAATTTCTGCTGTATCTATAGGTAAGTACTGGTGCTAGTTTATCATAGATTTTTCCATATCTTTGTTTTATTCATTTGCATGTGTGTATATTTGTGAATGTATTATATATTACCATATAATTACATATGAGCATATATATTTATGCATTATATATGTACAAAATTTTACATATAAATGAACATTGATCATACTTCCATTAAATATTATGAAATATTTCAGACATACAGAAAGGTATAAAAATAGGACAACAAGAGCATGTACCTACCACCCCAAACACATCTCCCATTTGAACCTAAAGCTGGTTGCTACCTTGATGTTGGCATTTATCACTCTGTATCATAAGGAATTTGACATAACCTGAAGAGAAGTCTGGCCTTTGCCCTTGGCTTCTGAGAGGTAATTTCTAAATTCTTGGAACAGCATGTGTGATAGGAGTGTCTGCTTGCTTGTGGGCCTTGCATCACACTGAATAGTCTAAAAATGTGATTAAGGACCAGGGCTGGCCACACCAGATAGTTTAACAATGTGATGTAGAGTGGGGTCTTTGGATCATGTGGCATGAGCTCAACTTCAAAAGGTGCTGGAGACTAAAATCAGCCGTGGGGGCAGTCAGCCATGCCCATGAGATGAAGGTCCAATAAAACTCTGGACACGAGGTTTGCATGTGCCTCCCTGGTTGTCATGCTCTGTGCATATTGTCACACATCGTTACTAGGACATTTAAGCTATACTCTCTATGAATCCACAGGGAGAGGAAAACTAGAAATACTCTCTGGTTGGAACTTTTCTGAACTCTGCCCTATGTGTTTCCCTTGGCAGACTTTAATCTATATTCTTTATTAATTATAATGAACAGCAGCCATGAGTATAACAGCTTTTGGTGAGTTCTGTGAGTGCTTCTAGTGAATTACACTGGGGAATAATTTTTTTTCATTTTCTGTTGCATGAGGTTTTAGAACTTTTTCTATATATCTCTGCAGTTCTGATTCCAAATCTGAAATCTGCTTTTGGTGCATAATCTAGTTTTTATGCAATTTTAATTTTTTTGTTGCAGTTAATTGCATGCATTGGTTTTTAAATTGGAGTAAAAGGGTAACGACTCTTGGATTGAACATAACCACAAGGCAAATAATGTTTTACAAACATCACTTTTACATAATTTTAGTTGTTTTTAAATGTAAAAAATTATTATCTGAGAAAAACACCCTCTTATTTTGTTTCAAGATTGAATCATGGCTTCTTCGAATAGGCATAAATGTAAGAATAGTCCTGACATCTTCTGTTATATATGTGGCTGTTACACACTTCAACATCAAAGGCGCAATATTTCATCATTTGTGACACATACATACATTGCCTATTTTCAAGTTCCCCTTGGCAATCAAGACAAGAATTGGGCTCCTCATATTGTGTGTCATAATTGTGAAGAAATGCTTTGTGACTGGACAAAAGGAAAACACAAAGGAATGTCTTTTGGTATTCCCATGGTTTGGCGTGAACTAAGGACCACAGCAGTGACTGTTATTTCTGTCTGATCCATACAAAGGGCATTGGCATATCCTAATATTCCTTCAGCAATATGACCTATCCCCCACTCTGAGACACTCCCGGTTCCAGTTTTCAATGGTTTTATTTCTTCTAAGGACGAAGAAAGTGAATATGGTGATCAAGTGTATTTTGATAAGATGCATGAGGAAACAGTTGTAGAATCTGAAGGGTCTTCTTCTCATGCCAAGCAGTAATGTTTGGTAATGTTTATACAGCGATTCCAATTGGTTATTCAACTCATTTGTGAGAAGATTATAATGACATAAAAATTGTCCTCAACTTTCTGAAGTATGAAGGGCATAACTGGATCATTTGTGTGGGTCTTAAAATGGTCAGTTTCCTCCTAGAACAACAGAGAGGTTTCACGAAGTATCTTTGCTTTCTATGTTTGTGGGACAGCCAAGCTCGGGAGAAACACTGGACACAGAAGGAGTGGCCGAAACGTGAAGCTCTGGAAGTAGGGATGCAAAATATTGTGAATGAACCTGTATTTAATTGAGACAGGATCATTTTTCCCCCACTTCACATCAAACTTGTCTTTTTTGTTGTTGTTGTTCATTTTAGAGAGGAGACACAGAGTGAGAGAGAGAGAGAGAGAGAGAGAGAGAGAGAGAAAGAGAGAGAAAGGGGGGAGGAGCTGGAAGCTCAACTCCCATATGTGCCTTGACCAGACTAGTGCAGGGTTTTGAACTGGCGACCTAGTGTTCCCAGGTCGACGCTTTATCCACTGCGCCACCACAGGTCCACTCAAACTTGTCTTAATGAAGCAGTTTGTTCAGGCTTTGAATAGAGAAAGTGAATGCTTTCAACATATTATTTCTGCTTTTCCTGCCTTGTCTTTCGAGAAGATAAAAGCAGGTGTATTCCATGGACCTCAAATTCGAACCCTCATACGTGACAAAGAATTTGCAGGCAGGTGAATAAGGAGCAGAAAGCAGCATGGCAGTCTTTTGTGGTAGTTACAAAGAACTTCCTTGGCAACAAAAAAGCAGAAAACTATGAACTTCTGGTTCAAAGGATGCTGTTGGCTTTCCTTGACATTGGATGTAACATGAGCATTGAGATTCACTTCCTGAACAGTCACCTTGATAAGTGTCCCAAAAATCTTGGAGTTGTTAGTGATGAGCAGACTACTGCTGGAGCATCAAACAAGATTGTCATTAACACGTACACAAACACAAGAGCTACAAACACAAATTTTTGCCTGAATAGAATTTAAATAAGTTTTGTGCAAATTTTATGATTAAAATAGTGTTTTAATATGTTCTTTTTTGAACTTGTAGACTAATTCTGATGCAATCATGTCTCTTAGTGTATTAGTGTATTTACTGAATTATTTATTTATTTATTTTTATTTATTCATTTTAGAGAGGAGACACAGAGTGAGAGAGAGAGAGAGAGAGAGAGAGAGAAAGGGAGGAGGAGCTAGAAGCATCAACATCCATATGTGCCTTGACCAGGCCAGTGCAGGGTTTTGAACTGGCGACCTCAGTGTTCCCAGATCAACGCTTTATCTTCTGCGCCACCACAGGTCAGGCTGAATTATATAAATTATTATATTTTCACAAAGATGATGCCCAGGAAGACATTCTACTTCATTATGTTAAACTAAATGTTGAAAATTTTACAATAAGATGAAACCTAAAATCTTGAATTGCAAATAAGCTATACCTTACAGAGAAAACTAATGTCAGATTTGAAATCAGCATACTTGAATTTGGTAAGAACAAGTATTTTTGTGGATGCAACAAATATTTTGTTCCCCAGTGTTATTGAACCTAAGGGTAATGTTGGAGGGTCCATGACTTGAAGTTGGTGCCAGAAATGGAGCTGTTTTTTTGAGACTCCTGGAATCTGCAGTTGATGTCAGAGGTGAAGGAAGCTTGTTGGACTGTTCCCTAACATTATAGTGCATCAGAAATAAGATTTTGGAGAACAAACCAAACTCACTGAAACGAGGTTTGGGAAGAGAAAGGATGCGAGAGGCCAGGGGACATGGAACCTTTGATTCTTGAGTGGCCCTGAGGTTACCTGCAGGTAGGGAAATACAACTGTTCTGCAATCAGTTACGGGAGGTGAAAGTTACCAATTTTTTTTTTTAAATTATAGATCCAATCCCCAAGAAGCTGGTGTATTGGATTCATGAGGAAATACAAAATAATAAGAAAGAAGCTCAATATACAATCCCATGGCTAATTTTATCTATAATAACGCAAATGAAAGTAAAGAAAAGGACTGTGGTGGATTCTGATACTGCACCAAGTAGGGTCTTCCCAGTGGTGGGATTCAATAATTGAACAACCAGTTCTCTGCCCTAATAACCATTTTAAGTATTAAAAAAAATTATATACTGAAAGGTAGTTGATTGTTTCATGCATTTCAAACTTAAATAAGAACAATAAAAAAGTTACACAAAACTAGATTATATCATAAGAGTTTTAAAATATTAATGAAAAAATATTAACTAATACCTGAAAAAAAAAACACTGTTATTTAAGATATGTCTATGTTGCTTCTTGATTGGCATCCTCACTTGCAATTTTTTTTCACCTACGGACAGAATGAACATTCCTACTTGGCGCTTAGAATACTCTGTTGCACAGATGAATGTTAAAAAAGAGTGAGTAAATTTGTGATTTCCACATTGGGTGGCTGCCCAGGTGCCCATCTTAGAGAGAACCCTAATTACAAGTGCCATTTTAACAACCTTTCGTCAAGCCAAACAAAAATTAGGTATCAGTTCTGCTGAACCAGTGCAAACCAGCTGAATCCCACCACTGGTTCTGTCCAGTCTGAGCTACAGCTGCTAGCCTCTGGGCTGCTACTAAAGGAAAATGTTCTGTTGAAACAACAGATAGCAAAGGAAATTAGAGTGATCCACAAGAGAATGAAGAGAGATAAAGAAGAGAGTCAAAGGGACTCATTCCAATAGGAAGGAAATATTTAAACACTTCTTAAGAAGTGGGATGAATACAGTGGGCATTGATGGACTCAAACAAAGGCCTCAATGCAGCAGTCTTGGAGTTCGGGTGGACCATTGGGAACTCAACACTGAGAGTCCCTAATCCAATCTGCTTTATTTACTCTAGTTTGGAGGAAGTAATATGACAATGTAAAACAATATCAAATTGCCTGAAGTGGTGGTCTTATACGCTAATCAAGATCCAGACAAAAGGGCCTGAGTTCCTCAGCCCACCACCAGCTGGGGACTGAAAGTTATATGCACATTAATGGTAAAATGGTCAGGAGAAGAGATGTTCCTGGGACTCCTTAATATGGAAACCCCTTGATTCTAAAACCTGTTGGTGAGTCCCAATGGGAGTTATAGTTAAATTGGGATGACTTGTGAATGTAGGCATTGATGGGAGTAAGGTGAGAGTTTGGATGAAAATTAGAATGTTGAACAGATTTTATGTGAAGTCGTGTGTCCCCCTCATTTTCCTAAATGTAAATAGATACTGTGTCAGAGTGGGGAACATTTCCATGAGCTAGAATTATAAAACCCTCCTTTCAACCAATATTGATTATATAGTAAATGAGAACGAGTAAGATTTCCCAAGCCCATACAGGTTGTAATTTGAAGTGTATAGGATATCTCCTAAAAAAGACATGCTAGAAGCCGAATGTCTGGTTGGTTTATTTGGGTTTTAGAAGACAAGGTCCATATCTGTGAATCTTGCTATCCTCTATTTATAAAACTAGGAGAAGCAGCCTTGGAATCCTTCTGCAGACCACAGCTCATGGCAAAAAGCAGTGAGCACTTCCCAGTGGCAACCACAGGAATTTTTGGCCAAAAAGTTTCCATTACAGAGACAACTAGGTTGAGCTTTAATTGAAACTGCCCCTATGACTGAAGAACATAAAATAATCCTAAAACCTGAACACCCATGATGTCTTGGGTAATGTGGAATAAATATGCTAATAAGGAGAGCCATGCCCACAAGAGTTCCATAATACAATGGAAATGGTTTACAGAGGAATGTGCTACCACGGACTGTGAGGAGGTACTCATCGTATTCAGGAGCAGGTGCCTCTTTTCCCCTAGGACTTACTGGAAACACCTAAAGATCTGCTAGACCTTAGGTGGTACCAATGAATAGCTCTCAGCTGACCAAGAGCTGCTTGGTTTGTGGATGGCAGTTCCAAGGGGATGGTCTTCTTTGAGTGGGAAGTGTTAGCAGTGGTGTGCTGGTAAATATTTCACAGCAGACCTCCAAAGGACAGGGGAAGCCCTGAATTGTATAGTATTGCCAATTTCTACTTTGTAAATACTCTCACCATAGTGGATTCCAAGCTACCAGCCATGATGTGGCGTTAGGATGAAATACAGCAGCACACCATTATGGAGTATTTCCATCATACAGGTACTATAAATGTACACAACCTCAAGAACACAGATAACAATAAAATTAATCAGAAAAATGAGAAGTAATTGGTTTTAAGTAATTACTACTTTTGTTTCTAATATAATTTACTTAACCAGATATTTCTATAATTTAATTTTTAATAATGAATGTGTTTATAGCCAGCTAACACCATTCTTAGGATTTTTAATAATCAGCAGTGAAATTTAGAAAAAGCAACATTTTCTCTTTGGCAAAGAGAATGTTGAAAAAGGCAAAGGGAGCTAAGAGGCAAGGGTGCAGCCACATTGTGGAGAACCTTATTTGCAAAGCAAGGAAGTTTGGAGCTTTTCCTACCAACAGTAGTATGTAATTCCTGTCCATTTATATTCTCCCAAAGGTTTATGAAATCTGTCCCCACCTCTCCACCCCTTGTAGCTCATGCACCATCTCAAGTGTCATTCATTCCGGACCACCACATAGCCTCTTCTCTGGCCACTTGGCTTGCAGTTGCTTCCCCTGCAGGTTATCTCTCACATGGACCCCAGTGGGATATTCAGAACGCCCAGACCCGACCCTGTCCTTCCGTGGTACACTGCCCTTCCAAGATCCCCATTAGCTGTGAGAGGGGACCCTAAGGACCTGGTAATAGAGTCCCTCCAAGAGTGCCAGGACTGGGAATGAAAGGCTAGGGGAGAGAGAGGAAAGACCTGGCACTGGGGTCTCACAGATGATGGGTGAGTGTCACCCTGTCTCTAGATCCATGATGGCGAACCTATGACACACGTGTCAGCACTGACAAGCATAGCCATTTTCGATGACACACAGCCGCATGCGGCCACATACCAGAGAAGTATGGGGCCGCATGCCGAGAAGGACGTTTCATCCTCAGCTCCTGCACGGCCAGGTGCAGTAGTCAAGGATAAAACATTTGCTGTAGTGTAAACACTGTGCTGGAGGTCTGTAGGCCAAAACAACAGAATTCCGGCACAGAGTGTCTAGTTCTAGGACTTCCGGTTAGGCCGTTTTTTTCAAAGTGACACATCACCCAAGTTATGCTCGGTTTTTTGGCAAATTTTGACACACCAAGCTCAAACGATTGCCCATCACTGCTCTAGATGCTTTTGAATATCTCACCCTGTGTAATTCCTGCATCTCAGGGTGAACTGGCCTTCAGGATGACCCAAGAAGCAGAAGCCCCTGGCTTGCTAAGAATACTTTCTGCTCCCTCTACCCCACATCTTCTTTCAGTTACTCATCGTCTCATCCCTTCTGGACCACACAATTCTGAGGTTGGAGCTGGCTGCAGTAAGGGCCCTGGGCCTCTCCTGTCCCTAAGAACCACTGCTGCTGCAGATGGCACTGCCACCGAAAGATAGAGGTGAGTGGCAGAGAAGTGGCACTGGGATGTCTGAGGAAGCTGAGGGCTCTGGGGGCACAAAGGAAGAGAACAAAAGTGGGAAGAGTACAAAATAACCAATATGGATCAGACATATGTGGGTGTGGGCCAGATTCTGACCAGGCTGGGGTGTCCAGGGCAAAGAGCACATTGGCCTAGGGAGTAGAGTTGGAGGTGAGTGAGGTTTAGAGCTGTTTCGGGCATCTCTGGCACACGCTGGGAGCTCCAAGGAAGTCAGTTGTCCAGCCTCTTGTTGGTTTTCCACAAACATGTATTCCCAGATGGAAAAAAATAAATAATCTAGAGAACAGCAGTGGAAGACAGGTTATATATACATCACCCATCACCACCTCCTGCAAATTCCTCACCACCTATGTGGCCCAGGTGAAAAGTCTAGCACCTAGGGTTGCTGTATAGGGGGAAATGACCCCTTTCTTTTGATGAGTTTGTCTTTAACCCACTCCAATGAGAAAGCACACGGAAACACTAAGGACTGACTCCTTAACCCATGATATTCACCAGGTGGACAATACGTCCTACCTATTCCATGTAGAATGAGGCAGCTTCGAATGATGTTACCCAGAAAATGTCATCACAGCCATTGCTTCAGGCAAATGCCCAAGCAAAGGGCACTTGGGAATAGGAAGAAGAACATCTAGGAAGGCACCCTATTTATTGTGGGTAATGCTTTACCGTGTACTGAGCTAGGAACACTGCAAATCTTAGGGCGTCCATCCAGCCAGCCATGATGGTGTGACATAGATTCAGTGAATATCCCTATTTTCCAAAGGAGTGAAGAGAGGGGAAGGGGTTTGCCCGGCAACATCCAGACAGTAAGTGATGAAGGGAGAAATTGATCACTGGCCAAGCTGGAAAGGGGCAGAGCCAAAGGGGAGAGTGGAGATTGAAGGGAGAGAAGGGAAGTAGAAGCTGAGACTGGGAAGTAGCCTGGGGGGTAGATAAGGGATTATATGCAGTGCAGACCCCCAGAAAATTCCAATCTAGAAAGTTTAGTATTCAGTGTCAGGCCAGAGGAGGAGAGAGGAGAGAGGTCTATAAGACGCAACTCCTGTGGCCTTCCAGAAAGTCTTTTCGTATCTCCTTGTGAGCCATGAATAAAAAGAAAGCTGGGTCCTGGAGGAAGTGGAGAAGGAAAGTCAGGATGCCTTGCTGACCCCTGACTCTCCCTCCCCACAGAACCTGCCAGGCTGATCTCTTCCTCTTGCTCTTTGGAGAAGATTCTGCAGTGCAACTGCTCCTTCTATGGGGCCCCCACACCCAACGTGCAGTGGTGGGTGAAAGATAACCTCGTGGGTGCGGACAGCTTGGACAACAGCACCCAGGTGACGTCCACCATTCTTGGTCCCTGGGCCAACACCACCATCAGCTTGAGCAAGCTGCCAGAAATAGGCACGCACCTTCGCTGTGAGGGGAAGAACGACTATGGAAAGCATGCTCTGAACATCGTGCTGATGTCCAGTGAGGATGAGGGAGAGGAAATGGGGACGGGCACGGGGCCAGGGGAGGAGCAGAGCTTCCGCTCCAATGTCAAAGTCGCCGAAGAGAAGCCTTTTCCATATGTTCTCTACTTCCAACAGGGCAAACTTTGGTTATCCAGAGTTTCATGAACGGGCTCTTCCAGGGCCTTGTCTACGGAGTTATTGTGACCACACTGCTCTTCCTCTGCCTCCTCCCACTCATGTGAGTTCTGCAGTTAAAATTCATCTGTAAGCCTCTCCGAGGGCCGGCTACTCGGCAGGCGCTGACTGTGGGGCTGGCACAGAGCAGGCAAAGACAGGACCCCTGCCCTCAAGGAGCTCAGGGTCTAGCAAGGGACTGAGGCACCAAACATGGTCACCACAATCCAGGGCCATTGGAACCATTCTGAGCCACAAGCAGGCCCAAGGGACAGAGTCTTTCAGCGAATTTCCTAAAGGAGAATGCAAAGAGGACGTGGCAGCCTTGGCAAGGACAGACAGTCCCCAGAGTAGTACTCTCTGTTGTAGACGTGGAGGCTGAGTACGTGACTCATTTGTTTGGTGGGAAGTAGTATATGCAGAACCTGGGGACATGTTAGAAGACTTGCCAGTGTCATTATGCAACATCAGTTGCACTGAGAGTTACAGGCAATGGCTAAAAGTGAAGGTGGGAAAAGGCCCTCTGGGTTGGTTCATAAAGGCTCTTGAAACATTGCTAAACCAATTGACTAGAAGCCTTGAGTAAAAAGGGGCAGAGTGGCCAGAGCTCAGGTAAAAGGATTCAGCAGAGGGTTCTGGCCAGTCTAGATGTCTTGGGCTTAAGCCTGAGCTGGTAGCCGTGGAAGCATGCTAAGCTGGGAAGGAAAGCATGAGCTCAGGGTGGAACACAGACTAGAGAGGGAGAGCCAGGAGACCTGGGAAATGTTGACAAGGTAAGTGACGAGGGAGACTTGGAGACATGGGACTCGGGAGTGACGGGATATCCTAGGTGAGAAAGAAAAGGAGCAGGATCGACAGGGAAGCCATTTCTAACGTATAGTCAGATAGACTTAAAGGCCAGCTACCATCCTGTACAGTTGCAAAGCCCCTTCTTAGCTGACCTCATCTGAGCCCCACAACCTGACAAGCAAGGTGTCCCCATTGTATGGAGTATGAAACCAATTCCCAGAGAGTGGTCTGGCTCAGCTTAGATAACCTGAAAGGATGGCAGTGTGACTGTGGCTCTGAACAACAACTTCTGCTTGAAACCACAGCCCCCTGGGTGGGGTAGTGGGGGGACTAGGGAGTGGAGAGCAAGAACTGATCCTGAGAGTAATTTTCTTAGAATGAAACACATCAGAAGGAAGCTGGCAAACAAAATTGCAGCAAGTGAGGCAGATGGAAGCCCTAAAGTCAGAGCATGCCAACAACCCAACATGTCTCTGAAGCCTGAGGAACCAGAAAAATCCGTAATCACGCCATCTGAGAGCCAGAGATTGGTGAGTACCCATTGTGTCTGGACTCTAGTCTATCAAAATAATGGGTACAAGACCCATGAGGGGAGGCACATTTAGTATTTAAAAAAATTATCCTCAGGACCGCAATCAGGTGGCTCCTGGTGCTGGGAATGCATTGTGTGTGTGTGTGGAGGGGGCAGCAGGAGAAGATGTGGTTGCAGGCACCAACCAGGGCATTGCAGGAAAAGGTGAAGCCAATGCTTGCTGCAAACCAGTGTGGCTAGTAATTCCAGGTCCTGAGGGAGAATGATGCGGAATGAAGAAAATAAACTTAAAGAGAAATAGGATGGGATTGGGAGGCCTCTGCAAGCTGATGGCATGACAAAGCAAAACAGCCCCCAGTTTGCTTTATTATACTGTATAGCCATATGCAAATAAGGAAGTCTCCGATACAAAGTCACACATGTCCTAGGCAACCCAAGAATTCTCCCAAGTGCAGAAACCCTCTACCCTGCATACTGAAATCAACCAACATCAGAAAAAACAAGGGGTGAGAGGAAAGGCATGTAAATTGCTTCTAGCAACTTAAGCAAGCAAGTAAAGTAGGGGGATGGGATGAGTGCAAATACTCAGCTTCTTAGCCAATATGGAAGTGGTGGGAGGGAGAACTAAGCCTTTTGCTAAACCTCGAACTACAAGAGCTTTGCTAGTTGTAGTCTCCCACAAATGCTTGAGCCATATTACCTCAAGTACTCAAAGGGAGCGACACAATTTTGTCCTTTTCAGACTTGGATACTTCATCTCTGAACCTGTTACAACATCCTTCTTTCTTTGCAGCACCCATTCCCCTAAATTTCCAGGAAAAAGCAAGATAAGATGGACTTGAAGAAGCCTGGGAAAACTACATTCACACCCAGCTGGAGTGCCCATTATCCCACAGAATTGTGAAGGCCCCAGAAGTCCAGTAGTCTATAACAAACCTGAAGCCCCAGAGTCTCCTCAACTCACAAAGGCCTCTCAAGCCTTCCCACCCTATGCATCACATTGGTTCTCCATCGACTAGAGTTACTCTCGGACCTGATCTTAGAACCTTTGAAAGCAAACTTAACTGTCGTTTGGGTTAGCCAGAAGAAGTATGTACTATCCTAGAATGGTATCAAAGGAAGGCAAAATAAATGTTCCTTTGGACTATGAAATAAATCCACCAAGAATTTGTTTTTGAGTCCCTACTGTGTTCCCAGGACCTGGAATACACATACGAGAGCACCAGACTTTAGAGCCATCATATATGGACTAATCCCAACTTTAGTGCTTAGTAGTAATATGTCTTGGATAAGATTGTTTGCTTCTACCCTAGAACTTTAAACTTTGAACTTCACCATCTTCACCTGAGGTATACCTCGGTGGAGTATGAATGAAAAGTGGTGTCCGGAGATACAGCTGGGGAAAAGACACAAAGATGGGCCCTGAATACCAAGATAAGACATTGGATCTTTATGTCATAGGTATGCATTCAGACTCCCTTAGAATGTAAGTTCCACAGAAACAGGGATCCTGTCTGTCTTTTTTGTTTTCTACTTGTATCGTCAGCACCTAGAATGGTACCTAAAATATAATAAAATTTCAGAATAGTTTGCTGAATAATTGATTGAATGGATGAATGAATGAATTTTAAGCTGCTGGAAGGTTTGAAGTAAAGAAGTGGGTGACTAGATGTATAATGAAAGATCATTTTAGCAGTAGTTACTGAAGGTGTATTTAGAAGATGTAAGGCTGGAGGCAAAGAACCTACCTAGTTAAAAGATTATAGCAATATTTCCTGGCCAAGCTGAAAGGCAGGCATATTAAGAATGAGAATGGGATTCTGGCATTAGAACAGACCATGGCCATGTATTGTTCCCCTCCGCAGAGATGGCAACCTTTCCTCTGAAGCCAGAGGCTGGTAATTTTCAGCTGTTTGAAAAAGGGTCATCTCTTCCCTGGGATATTATTTGTAAGTAAACCTAGTGTTTCTTCATTCAGCACCAGTGAGCTGGTCATCTTGTACTCAAGGGAGATATTTTAAAGCCCTCACATGTATGGGCACCTCTCTTGCATTCAGTTCATACATTCCACAAAAATATGAGCATTCATCTTGTGCCAGTTGAGGGAAACAAGTCCAACACTGACTTTGCCTCTGTGGAGCTTGTGGTCTACACAGGTACATGGACAATGAAGAAAGAAAGAAACACAAAAGTATAACTTAAAATGATGAGTGCCAAGAAGAAAAAGGACAGAATACTATGAGTATGTCTAAGGTACCAGAGGAGGAACCTACTTTGGATTAGAAAGTCAGAGAAAGGTTATTTGAGAAAGTGATGTTTGCTAAAAACCTAAAGAACTATAAAGAGCTAGTCAGAAGGAACAGCACATTCTAGGCTCTGAGATGGGAGATGTTTGATTAGTTTGAGCTGGGGGACAGGGGCAAGGTTCTATGCTACCAGAACTCAGGCTGAGGGGTGAGCTATGCAGGAGAGAGACATTTCAGGGCCTCTAGGTGAGAAGTTGACGTTTCATCCTCTCATGGTTTCTTCCTTGTGTACTTTGTAGTCCTGGAAAGTAGGTTCCTATTTATGAGGACTTTATCTGTGAGAATATTGTGTAATGGAGGTTTTAAGTTGAGGGTAGGATCCTTTTTAATAGGCCTGGTGTTTGCTTCTATCAAAGAAACAAATCCTCAACCAGGGATAAGTGGACAAGGATGGCAGAAGAGAGGTTGGTAGGTTTGAGAAAAGGGTAGAGAGTGAGAAAAAGGAAAGGAACTGGGTTAAGAATAGGTCAGGTTTGGGTTGTCATGCAAACAGAGAGCTCAGTCTTCCTTGCGTGTCTTTTTTGTTCGGGACAGGAAGCTTGGTTGCAAGATAGGAAACAAGGGCATACCAAAGTGCCTTCTGATTGGCTGTGACGGTCGCGCACTTGGCATTTTTGTGCCTTGACCAATGGCCTCCAATCTGCCCATCACCTGCTTCTTGGGCTGAGGAAGAGCATGCCTTAAAGACTGATTGGCCTGGAATCTTGGGCTCTAGGAAGGGTCTAGAACCACTAGCTCAAGAAAGACAATTCTCCCGAGGGCTGTAGAGGAAGAGGGCCTGCTCGAGTCCAGGGTTCGTAGTAGTAGTGGCCGTTGTTTCAGACTGGCTCAGGCACTGGAGAGCCACGAGACCCCTCTCCATCCCAGCGACACCCACGATTTGTCCTCAGGCGCTGATTGGCTCTGGACAGACTGGTGCATGCTCATTGGGTGTGCAGGCGGTGGGCAGCGAGAGGCGGGGGTGGGGAGCGAGTATCCACAGTGACCTCCATCTAGTGGGGTGCCGGTGGAGCCCAGGTGCTGCAAGGCCGCTTAATGAGCTAGTTATAAGGTAAGTACTCATCCTACCTCTACTCCAGTCACTTCCTTGTGAGTCACTTAGCGGTTGAGCACAAGGTTAGTCCACAGGCTCTCCGTGAGGCGTTGAATCACCCCAACAGTTCATTCCCCTGAAAGTAAGTTCTCCAGTCTGTGTTCTATAACACGTAGCAAGCAAGTCAGCCAACCAGTCACTTGTCACTCAGCAAAAATGCAGGAGGGCGTTCAGTTTTCAAGGAAATGGCCAGGTGGAGACGTGCTGAAGAAGGTCCAGGCCGGAACTCCTGGAACCCAAACCCAAAAAGAGGAGATAAAACTTGGAAAAGGAAAAAGGTTGCCTGTGCAGACAACCAATGCCTGGAGAAAGGAAGGAGACTGAGAGAGAGACGAATTTTAAAGTCTGAAGGACTGTTACCCACTGGGCAGTAAAATTCTCTCACGTTATAGATGAGGAAAAGGAGAAGAGACCAGAGAAGGGACAGCGCTCAGGGTAGACAGATGGCTGTTCCACCTCCAGTGTTCTGGTCACATTCCAGGGAAGAAGAAGTGAGTGACAAGAAGAGAGTGTGGGTGCCAATATCAGAGAAGCAGAATTCCCCAAAGCCTCATCTGCTTGGTGTTTTATAGAGACCAGTCTCAAAACATTTGCTTAATAATAAGTCTAGCACAGTCAAAGGTTTTTATTTTCACATTGTACATGTGGTAAAAGAGAAAAGTATAATCTCAAAGATAGGTGTACAATTTAGGGAGACAGCGCCGTCAATTACAAGGTTGTGTTATCGGAGCAAGAAATAATCAAGTAAGACAACTGGTCAGAATTCCATTTTATTTGAATATCATTTTCATAAGACATGGAATAATTTGTAACATCTTTGGAGTCCCACAAGACCACTTTGTTTAAATTGTCCTTTCAAGGGAGTATTTGTATTAGCAGAGAATGGAACAAGTCAGTAACAGTAATGAATATTCATTAAAAAACTATATTGCAGAGGAGAACATAAATTATATTCTTATAAACATTCTCAGTTTTGCACAATATCAAATGAGCTTCCTTGTACCCTTTTACAACACAGAACAATGTATTTTGATTTATAGCTGCAGGGGAAGGGAACATCTCCTTTAATCCATTCTGAGTTGTTTCCTTTATTATGAAAACTTGTTGTTGTTTTTTTAAACTAAGCTCTGGAATTTTATTAGCTAGTGTTATAGAAAAAAAATAACTAAAACAGATCTTCAATTGCGATGCCAAAAAAAAATGGCACAAAGACTGAATAGACTTTTATTTGCTGATAATAACTTAATAGCATTTTTGTTGTACTTGGACTCAGTGGCCACAGCTATGTCACATGATCACTGCTAATGATCAAGAAAAGGCAGGAAAATACAGGGGTGTCATTAAGAACTGGGGACTTGATTACCTGAACAAATTTGAAATAATGAGATGCAGGAGGGTTGAGATCATGTAGGCAACTCTCGGGGTTCTGCCTGGGACAGTGCCATAAAAGAGACGGACAGATGTGGGTGCTGAAGAGAATCTGAGAAAGGTGGCTTCTTGGTTGTGGAGAGTTTTGAAAGCCACCAGAAGGAAGTTACACTTGACCCGGACTTGGCTAGAGTGGCAGGGTTGAATGTGGGCAGAGAAGAGGGTGGCAGAAGGATGCCATAAAAAGGGTCGTGGCCCGAATCAACACACAGAGGTCCGAATGTGTGGGGTATGTGTGGAAAGGGTACCTTTTTCTCTTTCACATGCAAAGAATGGCAGGGGAAGGGCAGTGGAGATAGGGCAAGTGTGAAGCAAAATTGTGGGAAACTTCAAATGCAAGGCGAGGGAGTTTGCAATGTATCCTGTCACCCATAAAAATGCCCTTTTTCTGCAAATATCTTAAATATATCCCATCTTCTCCATCCCCCACAGAGCCACTGTGGCAATTGAGGTCCTGTCATTTTTCTCCTGAACTCTTGTTTCCTCCTCAGTGGACACCCAGAGGAACATTTAAGATGCCCAAACCTGCTCCCCATGGTTCAAAACCTTTCCATAACTTCCCTGTTGGCTTGGGAGAGAGATCAAACTCCTCTGCCTGGCATTTCAGGCCCTTCAAAAGGAGAAGGATCTGTGTGAAGCTGATAGGAGAGAGAAGAAAGCAGACCTGGTGTTGGGGCTCCGCAGAGAATCATTGGGACTCTTCTCTGTTCCTGAAGATCTTAATTCACAAGATGAACAGACCTTAAGAATGATGGAAAAGGCAATAGCCCCTAGAAAGCAATGAATTTATTTCTTCCTTCACCGCAGGTCTCTTACAGATGCATTGCTTCTCATCCATCTCAAATCCTTCCCTCCGGGACATATGGATCTGAGGTCAGAGTTAGCAGAAACTTAAGTCCTGGTCCTCTCTTGTCCCCTGAGACCCTGCTGGTGCTGATGGCACTACGACTATTATGGTTGGGTAAGTGGAATGAGAGGGAAGGTGGAAGGTGTTTTGGGAAGCCAGGAATGCACTAAGGTGGGTGTAATTGTGAAGGATGATGAATAAGACTGAAGTAAGGTAAAGTGGGAGGACCTAAAGAATTAAGTACTTGATAAATAAGTCATAAAGAATTCCATGTGCATTGTATGATTGGCATTGTGATCCACCATGTGTCCCATTTCATCTACTCAACTCCCTGAGAAATCATTATCCCCATTTAACAGATGAGGATACAAGCTTTGGGAGATTAAACAACTTACCCAAAGAGCCCAACTCCTCTGACTCCTAGTTCCATTTTAATGCCATGCCCCTGCAATTCTAGAACTTAGATGATAAGTGTATCCACACCTGCTCTCTTGCTAACGTCCTGTGTGGTGGATATTATTAAGTCACATCTTGCCTGACCGGATGGTGACGCAGTGGCTAAAGCATTGGCCCGGAACACTGAGGACCCAGGTTCGAAACCCCGAGGTCGCTGGCTTGAATGCTGGCTCACCAGCTTGAGCACGGGGTGACCAGCTTGGGCATGGAATCATAGACATAAACCCCATGGTCCCTGGCTTGAAGCCCATGGTCACTGTCTTGAGACCAAGGTCACTGGTTTAAGCAAGGGGTCACTGGCTCAGCTGGAGCCCCCCAGTCAAGGCACGTATGAGAAAGCAATCAGTGAACACTAAGGTGCTGCAACTATGAATTGATACTTCTCATCTTTCTCCCTTCCTGCCTGTCTGTCTTTATCTCTCTCTTTCTTTCTCTCTCTACCCCCCCCCAAAAAAAGTCACATCTTAGAAAAGAAACACAGCATGGTGGCCCAGAACCAAGTGTGTCAAGATCCATGGATACGATGTCTTATAGTGCCAGATTTCACATGTGAAAAGCTGGGGTCCAAGATTGATGCTGTTACCTTTCTCTATAACATGGAACAGGGTCCTTAAATTTCTCAACCTCAGTTTTCTTATACATCTAAGGGAGTAAGTAATAAAACCATTATGAGAATGGCTTAAGCTGATTTCTATGAAGGTGCTTAGAAATCTGTAAACACTTAAAATGGCAGTATTTCTTTCATTATTTTAGGATGTCATTACTAGAAGTGGCCTCAGGAACCATGAAGTTTTCAAGTGCTTCCAATTTGCACATGACAGAGTTGTCACCTAGGAATGGGAGAAGGAAGAAGAAGGAATCATTGTTCACTAAAAGTCAATGGCTAAATTACAACCTGCAATTATTATTACAAGGTGCCATGCACCTCTGTAGTTAATACTGTTAATGCCCACATTGTAACATTGCTATTTTTTTTATTGATTTTAGAGAGAGGAGAGGGGCAGGGTGAGGGAGGAGGAGCATGAAGCATCAACTTGTAGTACAGTGGTTCTTAACCTGGGTTCTATCGAACCCTAGGGGTTCGATGAGTCGGTCTCAGGGGTTCGGAGAAGCCTCTGCCGCGGAGGCCAGAATAAAATAATACCGTAATTTGTTGTGAGTTCATGCACTTTGTTGGTTTTGTTCTTTGAGCAAGGTGATGTTCATGCACGGCTCATTTTGTGCACCAGTAAAAAAAACATATACCTATGTCTTGAATTTGGGGAAAAATCATATTTTATTTATCACTAAAGAAGGGTTCGGTGAATGCGCATATGAAACTAGTGGGTTCAGTACCTAAATAAAGGTTAAGAACCACTGTTGTAGTAGTAGTTGCTTCTGGTATGTGCCTTGACCAGGTAAGCCTGGGGTTTCGAACTAGTGACCTCAGCAGCATTCCAGGCCAATGCTTTATCCACTGTGCCACCATAGGTTAGGCAACATTGGTAATATTGTACCCATTTTTCTGACTTAGAAATTAAAGTTTAGAAACAATGCAACATAGCCAAGGTCACAAGATATAGTTACTACCAATAATAAGAAGTCCAGCAGACTAGCTTATGTTGGTGCAGTTTGGGAGTCCCCCAGGACCACCCTCAGGTTCCATGATGCACAAGAAGGACCCACAGGACTCATCAGAATGGTTATATTCATAATTACAGTTTTTTAGAACAAAAGAATAGAGATTAAAATCAGCATAGGGAAGTGGCACATAAAGCCAGGTCTAAAAGAAACCAGGCATGAGCTTCTCTTTGTCTCTCCCAGTGAAGTTGTGCAGATGATGCTTACCTCTCCCAGCAACCATGTGTGACAACACTATGGTATTGCCAAGCAGGGAAACTTACTGAGCCTTGGTGTCCAGGGTTTTTATTGGGAGTGTGGTCTATAGGCATGGCTGACTACCCCATGGCCAACCTTAGTCTCCAGCCCCTCCAGAAGTCAAGATGATATTGTGTGCCCCAAGATCCCCACCATCAATCATATTATGAGCATATACCACCTAGTTGTGGCCCAAGGCCTCAGGTAAACCAAGGCACACACATCAGGCTGGATATTCTAAAGGCTTAGAGGTCACCTCCTAGGATATGGAAAATGGCCAAACCTATCTGGGGTAAGCTTAATCTTTTAAGGATCTGTTAGGATATTGGGAGACACTAAGTGAGTCTTTTTTTCAACTTGAATGTCTCCCCACAGGAGTACTTCCTCATGTTTTGATGGAAGTCATGAAGATACCAATGCAAGAAAGCATGTGTACTACAGTCCCTTGCAGATTAAAATTTCCAAAAGAATCCCCAAACAATTCCTTGATCATGGGCTATTGGCTCAATAAAAATATCAGCTACCCTGTCATTACAAATCAATCCAATGCTGCCATAGATGAAAGCACCAATGGAAAATTCAACATTATTTGGAATCTTGAAGAGCAAGACTGTACCCTGCTGACCCACCATGTACTCCAAAGGGACAACATGACGTACTTATCCTCTGCAGGTCTAGGAGAACAAAGGGGCGCTTTACTGAAGGAGAATATCACACTCCTCCTGTCAGGTGACATTCAATCTCAGACAATGGGCAGTTTGGGAAGAAGGAACTCCAGAAAGGGTTTTAATAATTGTGTGGCTTTTACCTCACTGGGCACTGACCGGGCTTTACAAAACCTCAGTGATTTAATTTTTACAACGATCATGCAAAGACATGGGTACAGTTGATAATTTTATTTTTCTGAATAGAAATGGCAAAGAGAGAGAAAATGACTTACCCAGCAGCACCCAGCCAATAAGAGATGGAGGTGTAAATGATCACAAATAAGCTGCTGGGAAAGGGCAGAGCCTAGAGGGAAAATGGGATCGGGAAGGCGGGAGGCAGAGTTGGAGCAGGCCCTAGGAAGTCTAGGCTGGGGTCCAAACGCGGGCTCATAGGCAATCTAGATAGATCCTTAGAAGATTCAGTCACCCTCAGTCTTAAAAGTCTAAGGTTCAGGCTCAAGTTCTGCCACTTTAAAGCAAGTCTCTTCCGTTTGCTCATCTAGACGATGGGGTATGCCCTTCCCATGCCAAGAAGGGAAGTATGCTTATGAAAAGCCACCTAACACTGACCATCCTAAGTTCCATGAGGTTGGAGGAATGGGGGAAAAGCACCAAGTGAGCTAGTGGGTGGGGAAGTACTTTTTAACTTGAAAACACCATGCATTAGTGAAGTGTCTGTAAGGGTTCTTTGTCCCCAAGGGTTAGGTTCATCTATGTACCTACATTTCTCTCCTTCAGACCTGACCCAGAAGCCAGAGCTCTACATTCCAGAGATTCCTATGGCTCGGAAGCCAGTCACCTTGACCTGTACCATCAAAGGCTCCTGCACAGAAACAAAAGCCCTCTTTCTCTCCTGGAAAGAATCCACCATGTCCTTCAAGAAAGATGGTTTCAGAAACTCCCTCTCCTCTTCCTCAGTGCTGTACTTTGCCCCAAAGCCTGCAGACCATGGCATCACCTTGCAATGTCCTTTAAACTTCTCCCAACCTAACTTGACCAGAAGTGTCCGGCTCCCGGTGGCCTGTGAGTGCTGGTGGGCAAGGGAAGATCCAGAGTCTGAGAGAAATTATAAGCCCCACAAAAAGACCTGAGTCCTTGTAGGAAGGTAAGGGAAGAAGTCTGGGAAGCAGCCTCATCTTTCCCTGGCTTCTGGGGCTGAACAGTCAGAGGTGAGAGCTGAGCTTAAGTCTGAGACAGATGAGGAGAGGGGATGAAGGAGAATTGCACTGAATCCCAGCCCCTCTGAGCTTCCAGAAAATCTTACTGAAGTTCCTTTGAATCCTAAGAGAGAAGGCTGGGTCTTGGAGGAAGGGGGAAAGGGAAGTCAAGATGCTGTGCTGACTCCTGGTTCTCTCTCCCCACAGTTCCCGTTACCCTGGTCCATTACTCTTGTTCCTTGAAGACGATTATGCGGTGCAGCTGTTTGTTCTATGGTGTCCCCACACCCACCGTGCAGTGGTTCGTGGAAGGCGTTCCTGTGAGAGGGAGAAACATGAGTAACATCCTCCAGGTGATGACCATTCTATCTTCCCCCTGGGCCAACAGCACCATAAACATCACCAGGAATCCAGAAATAGTCACAAGTCTCTACTGCGAGGGAAAGAACAAATATGGAGTCCACACATCAAAGGTCTTCCTGGTACCAGGTAGGTATACAGTGGTCTAATGACTAGGCTGGAATGACAGCGCCTAGAGCAGTGGTTCTTAACCTGGGTTCTATCGAACCCTAGGGGTTCGGAGAAGCCTCTACCACGGAGGCCAGAATAAAGTAATACCATAATTTGTTGTGAGTTCATGCACTTTGTTGGTTTTGTTCTTTGAGCAAGGTGATGGTCATACACGGCTCATTTTGTGCACCAGTAAAAAAACATATACCTATGTTTTGAATTTGGGGAAAAAATCATATTTTATTTATCACTAAAGAAGGGTTCAGTGAATGCGCATATGAAACTAGTGGGTTCGGTACCTCAGAAAAGGTTAAGAACCACTGGCCTAGAGACTGGGTGAGATTGGGCATGGGGACAAAGGAAAAAATAGTATCTCAGACTTCACAGCCTTACTCTCTCACTTCTGATTCCAGATAAGAATTTAGTTTCCAAAGCGTTTGTGAAAGGGCTGATCCAGGGCATCATGTATGGAATCATTATAGCAACACTATTCTTCTTATTCCTTGTTCTTCTTGTGTGAGTATCAAAGTAAAATTCATCAGCATGCCTTTCCAAAAGCTCACTATATTTATTTTTGTTCTTTATGTCCTTTCTTAAAATTTTTCCAGTTTATTGTACTGTGTCTCCCCTCTTGACATGGACTCATATCATTAAACTGAAGTCATTTTTCTTCTCCAATATTTGCTTTAAGGCTACAAATTTCCCTCTGCACATAACTTTAGCTGCATCTCACAAATTTAATATAAAATATTTTACTATCACTTAGTCAAAATATTTTAATTTCCATTATGACTTTTTGACCCAAAGCTATTTTTAGACTCATCAAATTTTCTAACAACCCTCATTTTTACATTTTTAGCTTATATCCAGTAAGTTCAGAGAATATATACTATGTATGATTTCTATTTTTCTTTGTGGTACAATTTTTGTTCATTTTTTGTAAATATTTCATGTGGGCTTGAAAAAATTGTGTATCCTACACTTGTTAATTAATTCAGTATTCTGTGTGTGTGTCTGTGTGTGCGTGTGTAGGCTTAAATCAAGTTTATTAAACATGCATTTTAAATCTCTAGGTGTACTCTGACTTCTGCTTGGTGAGCTTCTCTACACTTACTCTCCCATTCCTTTTTACTTCTCGTACCTGGTCAATGTTTACTCATCATTTAAGATTGAGCTCTCAGCTCTTCCATCATGTACTCCAGGAAACCTTTCTTGGCCCCTGGGTTGGATGCCTTTTGAGAACTCCCATAGCCTTCTGACCTTGGGATTATTTGCACTAATGCTTTCACTCCGATGTGACAAAGTGTGGGTGTCTTTTTGTTATTGTTGGCTGTTATTTATATTTGTTTGGCCTCTTTCATCTGTATTTTTGGTGTCTTTTCTCAATCCTGAAAAATTCTCAACCTTTGTTTCTTCATATATTGCCTTTGCCCTTCCTTTTCACTACAGGGTTCTCATTAGATACTTGTCAAACTTTCTTTCAATCTTTTTAACTCTTACCTTATAGTCTTGTATTTTCTAGCAATGTTGACAAGCAAATGAGTATGTACTAGGTTGAAGGTCTGTATGAGGAAGATACTAAGGGAATCCTTCCCCTTCAGTACTTCCATCCTTTGGTTGGGGCAGTGCATCAATACTTCCAGAAATACTTCAACAGATCCCTACTCAGCCTTCTCCAACACAGCACTCTGTCAGTATTATAAATGTGTTTCTTGTCTGTGGGCAGTAGCTCAGTGGATAGAGCATCAGCCCCGCATATGGATGGATATCCTGGGTTCAATTCCTGGTCAGGGCACACAGGAGAAGCAACTATCTGCTTCTCTCCCACACCCTCTTCCCCCTCCACAACCAATAGCTCTATTGGTCCCAGAAACTGAGGATAGCTTAGTTGTCTGAGCGCATCAGCCTCAGGTGCTAAAAATAGCTCAAGCATCAGCCCTAGACAGGATTGCAGGGTGATCCTGGTTGGGGTGCATGCAGGAGTCTGCCTCCATATCTCCCCTCCTCTCACCTAAAAAAATATGTTTCTTTTTCCATAGCTCTCATTTTCTTTTCCCTCTCACTCTCAGCAGTAAGGTTTACTTACTTAACAGGAAAAAGCAACCCCAACCCCTACAAAGTTATTACCACTGGTGCCAATGATTCACTTCTTGCCTTTTTCAGAGAAAGAGGCATTCTTCTTCTTGTCTGAGATTAGCCCCACCCCCTTTGCTTGGGAATCCATCTCCTCCACACTCCATTAATCATCTCTTCTCTCTCCGAAATTTTTAATCATTCTGTCTTTACTGGCTCTTTAGCTGTAGGATATAATCATTCCCACATCTCTCCCACTTGAGCCTCACACACTTCCTCTGTGTACCATCCAGTATTTTATCTTGAGAGAATAGCTTACACCCACTTCCCAATTCTCATCAGCCTTACATTCTTCAATCCATGGCAATCTGCTCTCCAGCACCATGCCACTATGAGAGCAACACTGTCTAACACAACCAGTTATCCTTAGTGTCAAAACCCAATAGCAGATATCCTGTGTTTCCCTTGTTCATCTTTAGCTGGCATCTATGATTTGGGTGGGTGGGGTGAGGTCCTCCGACCCACTGGTCTCTTTTGACAGCAAAGGACTTTTCCAAAGGCATCTGTTGAAAGTGATGTGAGTGAGAGGAGGGGTGAGGGGTTGGGAATTTAAGAAAGGTGGTGATGATGTTAGGGGTGGTTACAATAGCCACTGAGGGGAAGAGATGGGATCTGTAAAAAGACATGAAAAGCAATTGGTGAGCAGCAGTGAAGGTCCTGTGGTGACTGGAGCTTATTAACTGTGAATGGTGCGAACTGTCTTTGCTGTGGGATGTTTCCTCCCAGCCGTGGTTATTGGAAGATAAAGACTAGATGGAATTGATCTAGGTTTGGACCGTTGTAGGCAGAGTGCCGTGGAAGGCTAATGATGTGGGCAATGAGGGAAGCATTGAGACTGAAGGGAAAGAGCACTTTGAGTGAGTAGCCATTTACCCAGTGAAGCAGGGAATGAAAGAAGAGAAACCAAGATAGATGCTGGGGAATGTGGGGATTGAAGCTTCCACCTGTGAGATCAAAGAATAAGAACACTGCTTGACCAGGTGGTGGCACAGTGGATTGAGCATCAGCCCAGGACACGGAGGGCTCCAGTTGGAAACTCCAAGGTCTCTGAATAGAGCGTGGGGCCACTGGCTTGAGCATGGGGTCACCGGCTTAAGCACAGTATCAGCAACATGAACCCAAAGGTCGCTGGCTTGAGCAAGGGGTCACTGGCTCGGCTGGAGCTCCCAGTCAAGGCACATATGAGAAGCAATAGCAATCAATGAACAACTAAAGTGAAGCCAGTAGGAGTTGCTACTTCTCTTCTCTCTCCTCCCCCCTCCCTTCCTGTCTTCCTTGCTCTAAATAATAATAATAATAACAATTTAAAAAAAGAATAGAAACACAAGATTGGAAGGAAAGCACAAGGAAACTGGACAGAATAGAAGAAGTAAGCAGATTGTAAACTATTAGGGTTTAAAATTGCAGAGGTAGAGAAGTTTGAGGGCCATAATGGACCCTTGGCAGTTAAGGGAGACAAGTCACATTAATCAGGACTGTTCCAATTGTGAGCAGTTTTAAAAGCACTCTGTAAGTTCAAGGAAAAAGAGAACAGTTCTAGTTATCTGATACTATGTCACTACCCCCAAAACTCAGTGGCTTAAACAATGATTGTTTTGTTGTTGTTGTTGTTTTTACAGGGACAGAGAGAGAGTCAGAGAGAGGGATAGATAAGGACAGACAGACAGGAACGGAGAGAGATGAGAAGCATCAATCATCAGTTTTTCGTTGCAACACCTTAGTTGTTCATTGATTGCTTTCTCGTATGTGCCTTGACCGCGGGCCTTCAGCAGACCGAGCAACCCCTTGCTGGAGCCAGCGACCTTGGGTCCAAGCTGGTGAGCTTTTGCTCAAGCCAGATGAGCCCGCGCTCAAGCTGGCGACCTCAGGGTCTCGAACCTGGGTCTTCCGCACCTCAGTCCGATGCTCTATCCACTGCGCCACCGCCTGGTCAGGCAAACAATGATTGTTTTTAATGTTTCTTATAATTTCATGGGTCAGAAGTTTGCATAGGGTCCAGCTGGATGATTTTTCTACTTCCTGTGGCATCCATTGAAGTCACTCGGTAATATTCAGCCAGGAGCTGGGCTGGGCTAGAGTGTTCACAATGCCCTAGTTCACATGCCTGGCATTTTGATGGGGGGCAACCAGAAAGCCAGGCTCAGCTGAACTTATTTCCCTTTCCATGTAATCTCGGGGTCTCTCATCTCCTCCAAGGCAGAAGTTGCCAGAGGTCCTTAAGGCTAGGCCTGGCGTTGACTGAGCATTCACCTTCCGTCATGTTCTGCCAGTCAGAGCAAGTCACAGGCTAGGCATGATTCTAGGGAGGAAGAAACAAACTTTATCTCTCTATGGGGAGAGAGTCAAAAATCTACAACCATCTTTAATCAGCCACAAGAACACATTGACCAAATGTTAAGTCTAAGACTTGAACAGAAACTTTTTTTTCTCTGAGCTGTGGAGGTTGGAAGTTCAAGATTTAAGTGTCAGCAGGGTTGGTTTCTGCTCAGACCTCTCCTTGGCTCGTAAATGGCCACCCTCATGCTGCCTCTTCACAAGGTCATCCTTCTATGCACACATGCTCCTGGTGTCTCTCCCTCGTCTTACCAGTACACCAGTCATATTGGGTTAGAACCCCACCGAACTCAATCACATCTTAAAAGTCCTTATCTCCAGGTACACCTGACCCTTGAACAATACAGGTTTGAATGTATGGATCCACTCATACACTGATTTTCCATTGGCTTACTCAATTCCAACCTGCATTGTTCAAGGGCCAACTGTGCAGTGACACGGAGTAAGGCCCATCCATATGACATCCTTAACCTTAACTGCTTCTTTAAAGACACAATTTGAGGGGAAGACACAATTCAGCCCATAACAGTATCTATCCTTTAGGCATGACTGGGTTCAGGCATGCAAATGATGTCCTCAGACTCTGCCCCCACCCCTTGGCTCTGCTACTGCTGCGTTGACTTGATCTCTGGAAGTTCTCTCCACCTAGCAGGCGAGATGGCCCACAGCAGCCCCGAGTTCACCTCCTCCTTTCTTGGCAACGAGCTGAAGGGGTGCATGTCTTTCTCTTGGTGATATACACTCCCAGAGGTAACTCTGAGTGTCCCTGCTTGAGTCATTGGGCCATTCTGGACCAACGGCCATGTCCAGGTGGGCACAGTACTTTGATGAGCTTATCCTAAGTCTGTTTACCCTCCCTTGTTTGTTTCCATGGAAACACAAGAAAAGCTTTTACTCATAGTGGTTCCTCACTCCTGGCAACTCCTGACTAACCCTGGTGCTTCCCCATGTGACCCTGCAATGCATGGCATGCCCTTTCTCCTGGGAACTCTGAATATCAGTTTGTATTAATGGCAGTTGTGTCCTGATCTGTTGACTTCCCATAGCCAAATACAAATACAAGCCCAGCCTGAGCAGGCAGTGGCACAGTGGATAGAGCATTGGACTGGGGCCTGGAGAATCCAGGTTCGAAACTCCAAGGTTGGCAGCTTGAGCATGGCCTCACTGGCTTGAGCACGGAGTCGCTGGCTTGAGCGCAGGGTTGCTGGCTTGAGTATGGGATCATAGACATAACCCCATGGTCACTGGCTTGAGCCCAAAGGTCATTGACTTGAGCCCAATGGTCGCTGGCTTGAGCCCAAGGTCGCTGAATTGAGCAAGGGGTCACTCACTCTGCTGTAGTCCTCTGGTCAAAGCATGTATGAGAACAGAATCAGTAAACAACTAAGGAACTGCAATGAAGAATTGATGCTTCTCATCTCTCTGTCTGTCTGTCTGTCCCTCTGACTCTCTCTCTCTCTATCAAAAAATTGAATAAAAAAATCAAATACAAGCCCAGGTGCATTTTAGAACAGCTTGGTAAGAGCCAGCCTGTGCCAAGCAAGGGGACCCCTGGGCAGACCCACAGTTGACAGAGCAACAGAGGAAAGAGAAAGCTATATAGTCAATGACACCCACAGCTGTAAAGATAAAGGATTCCCTCAGTGCACTGATAGGCACAAATATTCCATAAATATTAAGAGAAGGAAGAATGGTTTTAAAAAAGATTTGTGCAGGAAAAATAAAAAACTATTCAAATCAAGACATTAGAAATCTGGGATTGAGGCAGAGGAACAGGACAATCATGAAGGGCCACCAGGTTGGAGGGCTAAGACTTTGTCCTGGGGACGCTGGGGAGCCACGGGGGAGACCGTGAGCAAGGGAAGGGCAGGATAGGGTAAGCTCTGGGGCAGGGGCCAGGAAAGGGGCTGGGAAGAGTGGCTAGGGGAAGGTCGGTGTGTGCACTCCCGTTTGATGAAGGCAGGGAGGAGAGGGATGGTCACAGAACCTTAAAGAGGAGAGAAATTTTGTCTTCTGACCTCCAGCCCAGGGCTCTGTCTGCTACCGGAAGCAGGGGTGAGGGACCGATCACAGCATTAACCACAAAGTTGGCCTATTGCCTTAGAATGAAGATGCTCAACTGGTGGGTGAGGCATCGAATCCCCAAAGAGGAAGAGGCCCTGGTCTTCAAGAAACCCACGCTGCTGGGGCAGCCAGAAACCTCCAAGGAGACTGAAGCTGAACCCTCACCAACCCAAACTGCAGGTGAGTCCCTGGCTAGAACTGGCCCAGCTAGGGCAGCCCACCAGCAGGCTGCTGTACTGCTGCGGCCCGGCCACCAGAGGGCACTCATTAGAAACAAAGACTCCCAACCAGCCTGGACTCCCCAACCTGGACCCCAGGGCTGGACCCCAGAGAGTGTATACTTGGGTCCAGCTCTCCAGCTCATTGCAATGCAAGGCCACCAGCACCAAGGGACAGGACTGGACCTTAGCCACCACAGTCTGGTTCTTCCCACTGAGCTCCCAGTCCAGCAGCCAAGTCCCTGTCCAACAGAGAAGGCCACTTGGTCCAAGGTCAGTCACCGCCCTGCCCAGAAAGGACAGTAAATACTGAAAAGAGAACGTTATTAGTCCACCCAGGCTGCTGTGACAAAGCCCCATTCACTGGGTGTCTTAAACAACAGGAAATGATATTTTTTCATGATTCTGGAAGCTGGGAGTCTGAGACCAAGGTGCCGGCAGCATTAGTTCCTCCTGAGGCCTATCTCAGCTCCTTGACTTGTAGACCCTGTGTTCTCTTCGTGTCTTCACATGGTCCTCTCTCTCTGTGGCTGTGGCCTAATCTCCTCTTCTGGTAAGGAATCCAGTCCTATCAGGTTAAGGCCCACCCCAGTGACCTCATTTTACCTTACTTATCTCTTCCAAAGCCCTATCTCCGAATATAGTCACATGCTGAGGTTCTGGGGTTAGGGCTTCATCGTACAAACTTGGGGGGAGCACAGGGCAACCCATAACAGAGCCTTCCAGGACCCAGTTGAATCCCTCTGCTTGCAGGAGATGCAAAGAGAGGGACAGCCTTGTTCAGGGCAGAGAAGCAGCACAATCTGGCTCCCCTGCTGCAGGACGCTGCAGAGGAAAGAGACTCCAGGACTGATGATGATGAGCACCTGGCTTGCAGAAGCGCAGATCCACAGCCTAGTGAGACCAGTGCGGACCCACAGAGCGAGAAGGGGGAGTCCATCTCAGGCTAAGATGAGAGACCACTGCTAGGCACTCCCCCATTCCCTCGGCAGACATCCCCCCCAGGCCGCCGGGGGCAGGCCTCTGGTCAGCTGCATCAGGAACATGCCCGCTCTGGGCTGTGGGCTGTCCAGGCGCATGTATGAAATACCAAAGACCCTGGGGCACCAGGAAATGGATTCTTGCTGTTGCAGAAGCCATAGGGTACTGTGAACCCAGAGGGCCTGCGATTCCCCTACAGCATCAGGGGCACCATCGACCAAATCCCACTTCTCATTCTACAAAGAGAGAAACTGAGACCCGCAGGAAGCAAGGAAGGAGCTGAAATTCTAACCACACACACACACACACACACACACACACACATACACACAGGTCTGTCTGTGGGGGCTTTGGGGATACCGAGACCCCATCCTCCACACCCTTCTTTGCAAACAGGAAAACTGAGGCTCAGCAAACCTCAGGCCACACAGCCAGACTGTGCCCTGCTCAGAACCACGGAATCCTAGATCCTTGGTCCCTCCCAGTCTTTGGTCATCTTCTCCTTCCCAAATAATACTCTAGTGTAGGGGGTGTAAACTCAACACTCCACAGGGCCAGGCAGGTAGAAAATGAGGGCAGTGGGCCTGGTGAGCCCATCTGGAGAGTTGGAACCCCACCTGAGGGGACCCCCCACAGATCCTCCTACCTTCTCTCCTCCCCCATACACCCAGGTCCTAGGAACAGGATTTCCATTGCCAGTTCTTCTCACTATTTTTTTTCCAGGAGAATCCAGAGACTCAGATTTCAGTATGAAATCTATGGACTCGAGCATATTAGTAATTAAAATCCATATATATATATATTTTTTTCTTTTAACTGTGTCCTTTATTTTTTAACAGTGATGGAGCTATAACTTACCCAGAAAAGTTACCACTTTAAGTATATACTACTGAATGGAAGTTAGTAAACTTATGTAATATTGCAAACACCAGGACAATCAAATCTGAGAACTCCTCTCTTATTCCAAAAAGTTACGTTGTGCTCATTTGCATCAACCTCCTCTCTCACTTTCAGCCCCAGAAAGTTACTGATCTTAAAACCATGTTTTTAACTGATTAGATTGAGGTAACACTGGTTAACATAATGATGTAGGTTTCAGGAGCCCGATTCTACAATACATCTCTATATACCATTATTGTGCATTCAGCCCCCAAGCCAAGCCTTCGTCCATCATCATTTATTCCCCCATCCCCTCCTCCATCTCCCCCCACCCGACCCCAGGCAATCACCACACTGTTGTCCATGTCAGTGAGGTTTGTTTGTTTGTTTTTGTCCTTTTTGGCTCAATCCCTCCACCCTCTGCTACTAACCCCTCCCTCAATAGCTGTCAGAGACAGAGTCTTAAAACCATATTTTTGATATTTTATTTTTTATAGTAAAATAATGATAACTAGCTGTATTTTATCATTTTTTTTTGGCAAAACAGCATGTAACTCAAGAACATAATTGAGAAAAGAAAAGCCTCTTCATCATATCTTTAAAATTTTTTTAAATATTTTGGGCCTTTTTATTTCAGTCTTAGTGATGGCGAGTCCCGGGTTTTTTTTTTAAATGTGTGTTTTTTTCTTTGGAGAATGGCTCACATTTTATTTTGGCTACATAACCACAGGTAAAGACGGCTTTCTGTTATTGCAACCTGACACAAAATTCACAATTAGTTCTAAACGCTTGCTGTCTGCGCCAATTATTTTTCTCTCTCTCTCTTTTAATTTACTTAGAAATTAAATGTAATGGGGTGACATTGGTCTATAGGAATGTGTAAGTTTCAGGTGAACATCTCCATGGCATGTGAACAGTTCATTGTGTTGTGTGTCTGTCATCTAAAGTCAGATCACTTTCCCTCACCAACACTATATATTTGACCCCCTTTACTCCCCTCCCCACACCCTGTTCCCTCTGGTCATCACCGCATTTTTTTTCTACATCTATGAGTCTCTTAAAACCATATTTTTAAAAAAGCAGTAAGGGTCCAAAATAAGCCTCTCATTTGCAAATCTGATTAGAAGCACAGCTAAGGAAGGGCCACCCTCTCTAAACGCATGTCCTGCCAAAAGGAGGTATTTTGACACAATGCAAATTCCTTGCCAAGTGCAAATGGAATCCCCAGAAACTGGGCAGAAGCTTGGGTGTGGAAGGATGACGTTTCCTGAGCAGAGAAGGATGTTCCAGGCACCTAGGTGATCCCCCCAAAAACCCTGCCCTGGCAAAGTTTACATTCTGGAAGTAGGGAGTGGAGGGGAGAAATGACTGAAAATAGACAAGTGAATGCATGAAATAAGGGAATGGTACATGCTAGGGAGAGAACAAAACAGCGGTATGACACAAAGATACCGTCTTGGTAGTGGGGTTACTTTGCACAGCATGAGCAATAAATGCAGTTTAAAGGGGGGACCTACATAAGGAAGAGTCTTGTGCCAGTCTGGTGGGAAGAGTATTACAGAAGAGGGAACAGCAAGAGCAAAGGCCCTAAGGCTGGAACAAGTTTGGTTTGTTCCAGGAGTAGAAAGAAGGGCCAAGAAACTTGAACCCAGTGAGTGTTTGTGGCAGGGCAATGGTGTCAGGGTAATGTGTGTGTGGGGGGGGGTTGTTGAGCTACGAGGGTGACACAGGTGGGGGCTGGGAGAGCAGGGTATTGGCTGCTGTCGTCAGAGCAGCCACACAGGTGGAAATGGTGGCAGCTCAGAGCCAGACGTGAGGACTGGGTAGAGGAGAGAGCTGAGCTCTGCTTAGAAGGCAGCACCAGCCTCTCTTGCAGACACATTGGATGTGGGTGGAGTGGGATGGGGGAGACTGAGGATGGATTGGCTTTTGAGGTAAAACAGTCCCTATGGGGCAACTTTGAATGTTCCTGTCTCCAAGGTGACCAAGAGCAGGCCCAGAGGCTGTTCTCTCGACTCAGAAGCCTAGATGAGAAACAGGAGACAAGGACACTTCACACCTGGTGGGCCAGGAAGTAGGACTATGTCTAGTATACAGCCAGGAGGAAAGAAAAAATTGCAGGTTGTTGGGATGCTGGGCAGCGCTAACACCTCCCCAAGATCTTCCTTATTCTTCTTAATAACCTTGGGAAATGGAGGAGGTTGCAGCTTGGAGGGGAAGACCCTGAGGTTCTGGAAAGAGAAGTGACTTGTCCAAGGTCACACAGCCAAGCCAGAGAAAGAATGGGGAAAAGGGGTTTTTTGCACTTAATTAAGCCTTAAACTACCATCTCCTCCCCACTCCCAACCCCTAGATTAGGTCCCCCAGTACCTCTCATTCCCTTGTTATCATGGGGATGAGGGTTGGGGTGGAAGGAAGAAGGAAATTCCTACAGGAAGAGGGGGCTGGGGGCCCGGACTCCCGGGTCTGAGGGAGGGGCAGGGGCCGGGGG
Source organism: Rhynchonycteris naso (assembly GCA_037038555.1). NCBI lineage: Eukaryota > Metazoa > Chordata > Mammalia > Chiroptera > Emballonuridae > Rhynchonycteris > Rhynchonycteris naso. The sequence continues at coordinate 246,306,449 of CM072997.1, read as the reverse complement.
GGGGGGGGGGCCGGACTCCCGGGTCTGAGGAGGGAGGGGCCGGGGGCTCGAACTCTTGGGTCACACGGAGGAGGGGATGGCGGAGGGGGCTCCCGGGTCTGAGGGTGGATGACACTGGGACCTGAAGCAGAAGGAGGTGGGTTTCAGGAGAAGTGTCCCAGATTCGGGATTTTGGGGGTCGAGAAGAGAGGACATGGGGACGTCCGGGGCGGGAGGGGGTAGGGGCCGGGCCGCAGTAACAAAGGCCTCTCCCTCCCACAAGTACCCCCTCGGCCCCGCCTACCCGGCCCCCCGCCTGCCCTGATTGGTCGATCCTTCTGCCCGTCAGCGCCGCCCCCCTCCCCGGGTCTGCAGCAGCTCAGGCCGCCTCGTCGCGCCCCCCCAGCCCCTTCCCCCCGCCCCCGCCGCCCCCCCCGGGCCGGTGCAGCCTCTGGCGGGGTCCCCCTCCCCCTCCCCCTTTCCCCCCAAGGCCTCGCGCGCCCCGGGACGGCCCCCCCTTTTCCCTCCCCCTCCGCGCCGCCGCTGCCGCGATGCCCCCCCCTGCGCCCGGGGCCCGGCTCCGGCTCCTTGCCGCCGCCGCCCTGGCCGGCTTAGCCGTCATCAGCCGAGGTACCGCAGCGCCGGGGGCGGGGGGCTTGGCCGGGACGTCGGGGGTTCCGGGCCGGTACTGGGGGCGTGGGGGAGCTGCATCCGCGGACGGTGAAGGGGAGGGCCCCCTGGACGCCGAGGTCCGGGCCCGGGGGCGAGGGCTGCATCCCCCGACTGGGAGCACGGGGGTCTTCGGACGTCTGGATCCGTGCCCGGGGGGTGGGGAGGTGAACCTGGGCCTGGAGGCGGAGGTCTGCTCCTCCGGGTCGGCCGGAGGGTCGCGGACACCTGGCCCCGGCCTGGGGGCGGAGTGCGCGGCGCCGGGTCAGGGAGGGGGACCCAACGCGAAAGTCAAGGTCCCCGGGCAGGGTCTCCGAACTGAGTTGGGGTACAGGAGTAGGGGGTGCGCCGTCGGCGGCTTTCTCTCTGCCTGGAGAGGGTCCCTGAGGGGGGTCCTGGCCTAAGTAAGGGCTGGAGAAGGCGTTTGTGGGCAAACGAGGGGGGATGGGGTCTTCCCAGGGTCAGTATGAGGAGGGGGCAGGGCTGTCCAGAGACCTCAGTCCCAGGGTCTGGGAAAAAAGGGCGATGGTCCGGTCTCCTAGCTGAGAAGAGGCTGAAATCCCCCAGCTGGGTCCTGTAGGTTGGGGGAAGCATTGGTATTTGGGGAGTTGCAATTACACGGGGGGCGGGGGGGGATGGGAACCTAGAAAGATGGGGTGCTGGGCTGAAGACTCAGCTGTGGGGAGCTCTGACTGAATACCTGGGTTTCCCAGGGCTGGACCAAAGATGAGAGAGCCGATTGAGAAGGAAGGGAAAGGCTAACATGGGGTGCAAGGGTGAATGTCAGCCTCCCAGTGGGGGAGGGAGCCCGGGCCTGGAATACGGAGCAGGAAGGAGAGAGTGCAAAGAAGGGTTCAGGAGGCACAGTAGGTGGTCCCCAAACAGAGGAAGTATTGCTGGACCTTGTGTCTCCCCACTGGGGGCTGCAACCCAGGTGGTCCAGGAGATGCCCCTGAAGTGGGGAGGGGTGAACAAGGAGGCAGGAGGCCAGAAACAGGGTTAATTCAGTGCTTCTGGAGGATTCCCCCTGGGCCCTCCCCCCAAACAAGGGGCACCGAGCCAGGGACACACAGTTGGGGACAACCTAGAGCCCCAACATTCTCAGTGAGGCGGCAGCCCTTGGCCTCCCGGCCACACACAGGGTCAGGCACAGCCACATAAACAGGGTCACTGAGTCCAACTAGAAGCACACCTGCAACCTCCCATGGTCACACCAACAGGGCTTCACCTTCCCCACTTCAAGCAGGCAGGTCAGAGGTCAGCGGACATGCAAGACAGGATGCTGGGATTTGCCTGGGCCCCAGCAGATCCCAGCGCCAGACTCTCCCTGGTGCTGACTGTCTGAGTACTCCTTCACATGACTGATCTGACTCACTGTCTGACTTTCTGACTGCCTGTCTGTGTCTCTCTGTCTCTGTCACTTGTCTCTTTGTGTCTCTCTCCTCGGTGTCTCAGCCATTTCCGGAGGCTCCCTGGCTCTGGGTGACATTCCTGTGTCTATGTCTCTGGGTCTCTGTTTCACCATCCCTGCTGGGCTCAGCACAATTTCACATCTGTTCTTGCCTGCCTCTGGAAATGCTTCCCATTACCACCCCACATGTGTCTCTGTCCCTTCCCGCCTTTCATGCAAGCCTTGGTCCTCATTTGCTTCTGGGCACTCACATCCTCTCTTAGTCACTGGCACCTCTCATTTTTCTCCCTGTCCTTTCCTTGTCTCTCACCTTCTCCCTCTCTTTCCCTCATTCCCTTCCACTCCCTTCACCTCCCCCTACCCTTTCTATCGTTTTACTCTCAAGATAACTCCCCACTTTCCACTGTTCAGGACACCAGACCTCCTGGTGCTTGCACAGGAGCTGGGAGCTGGGAGCTTAGCGGAGGCAGCCGCTGACCTAGGTCAACTGCTTTCCCACCACTGGGCCTAAGCTTCCCCATCTGAGAACTGGGGGCATTGGGCTTGGGGCCTGGTGAGCTGAGACAGGACCAGGAAGCAGAAAGGCAGCCCCACCTGCCTGCCCACTCACTGATGGTCAGGAATACCTGAGATAAAGCTTATGAGAGATACACAAAATTGCCTCTTCTCTCTTCTGTTGTCCCGATCACAAAAGGAATGCCAGCAGGTTACCAATCCTCTGCAGCGTATCCCCCACCCCATCTCCTTGCTCAGCCTTCTCTCACTTAGACAAAGTTGGACTTACAGAATTCCACATCCGTAAGGGCTTGGTTTGTGTGTTAATGCTTTTCTCAAGATAGAAACAAAATAAATCCATTTTTCTGCAAGTGGCTTTTTTCTAGGTCTCTGGCATCCGTAGACATTGTTCTACCTTTATTTTATTTTTTTAATTCTATGGGGCTGTTCCTGAGAGCACTGCTTATTAGATGGAGAAGGCAGGGTGGACCCAGGCTTGCAGACCAGGGTCCACCAGTTCGTCTGGACTCTGGTCTCAGCCTCATCTGTTCATTTAGCACATATTTACCAAGCACAATCTCTGTTCCTGGCACTGGGGGTCAACCCATACATGTACATGGACTGATGAAGTCACCGCCCTCATGGAGCTTAAATCCTAGTGGGATGGAGAGAGATAAAAAAAAAAAAATTCTAAAAACAAGCCTGCAAGTAAATAGGTAATTCTGGAAAGTGAGTTAAAAAAAATTAGGGATCAGCTGGTATGCAAGCTCAGGGGTATCTGGGCAGCAAAAGTTCAGTTCAGATTGAAAGAAGCAGAAGTCAGCCTTTAAAAGACCACGAGGGAAGGGCAGAGGCAAAGTCCCTGAGGTGAGAACCAGGGGGAATTTCCAGGGTTCTTGGCTCAGCGTTCAAACTCCAGGCATCAGTGATGCAAAAGCCCTGGATTTCCAAGGTCAGCAATAAGGACAAGGGGCCCAGGGGTTCCACAGTGGCAATGAGGCCAGGTCCCACCCCACAGAGCCACTTACCCCCTCCCAACATGTCCCCACACCCCTTCAGACTGTCCATGCTTCCGTCACTGTCTCACACACACTCCTCGGCCTTGAGGTTCTCATCTGTGGCTTCCAGGACTGTGGAATTTAAGCATCTCCTCATTGAAGGGTCCCAGTTTGCCTAAGTTCCTTCCAGCGGTGACAGGAGGTTCTTATCTCCAACTGAGGTCACCCAGCTTGTTAGAAATCCCCTTCTCTCTCAAGACGGGAGAACTCACCCTCCTACATACAACCTTCACCCTTTGATTCATCAAAAAAGCTCAAGGGCTGCAAGTTTGGACTTGCAGAGACCAAGTCACCCCTGGACTCCCAGACAGGCTGGCACCTGCTCCGTAACAGTGTCACCCGTGCAGCTGTTGGCCGGCACTTAAGCAACAGGCTCCATATTGACCTGTTATTTGAATGACCTCATTTCATCCTCCCCCACAATCAGATGAGAAAGGCACGATGATTATCCCTGTCTATAAGTAGGGAAACTGAGTCCCAGGAAGGCAAGCCAACTTGTGTAACACAGGGGCAGAGCTGGGGCTTGAACCTGGGCAGCCCAGTTCCTCAGTCCGTTCTTTCAGGCACTGGCTTATGCTGGCCTCGGAGTAGATGCTGATGGAGCATCTGTAATATTGCCATGAACTCGGGGGTGGGTGCTGGGCAGAGAGCAACTTACAACCGAGATCCACCCTGCCCTTCCCTTCCAGCATCCCGTCCCCAGGAGACTGACCTTGAACCAGGGATAGTAGTAGATGTTTCTTAAAAAAGAAGGTGCTCTTTGGAACAGCTAGTATTTATTGGGCTCTTTCTGCATGCTAAGCACTAAGCTAAACATTTTGCTAGCATTTTCTTGTGGAATCCCTCACAAAACTCTCAGAGGAAAGAACAGAAGGGGAAACTTAAGACTCAGACTGGTGGTAGGGGTGGGTGTGTGTGGGTTACCTAGCCAGGAAATGGGGCAGACATTGGATCTTCTAGCTCAGGCTCCTCAGGGCTTTCTTATCCAATCACTAGAGACCATATATTCCTCTACAAACATGTCCCTGCTCTGAGCTGAGCCCAGCTCTGGGGAACACAGCCAAGGTTTGGGCCCTTGAGAAATTCCTGGCCAGGTGGGGGACACTGTCAGAGCTGAGGCAGAGTGTACCCATTAGCGAGAGTGGAGATCCTCTGCCTTGAACAGTTAGGGAGGTCCTCCTGGAGGAGGAGTCATTTGAGTTTGGGTCTTAAAGAATGAATAGGAGTTCGAGTTGGAGAAACATGGTGTAGATATATATATATATATATAGATATATCTATATATATATATAGATATAGATATAGATATAGATATAGATATATATATAATTTTCACTCATTTAACAAATACTTCCCAAGACCTTCTAGGTCTAGTCCTCATGCTGGGGACACAGACCTGAGTCAGACCCCGGCTCTGCCCTCAAGAAAGTTGAGACTGCTCTCAGCCAGGCTTCGAGCTGGGCATGCTGGGGATGTAGAGATGGTCTGCCCCAAGTTCTGCCCTAGAGGAGCAGATTTGGGAGACAGCTGACCCTGATCCAAGGTGCCCTGGGCTTATATACACCATCTCTCCCAACAGAAGCTCCACTATACTAGGTCCCTGAAGTAGGAGAAGCATTTTATGGGGAACTATGAGACAGAGAAATAGGTAGAGCTGGGTACCACACTCACTAAGGGAGACAAGGCAGGAGAGTGACACCAGTGCCCCGGACATTAGGTGAGGGGTCGGACTTTGTCCTGGTGGCAGCAAGGGACCACAGGAGGGGCCGCGGAGTTCTGTGCATTGTAAGGACCTCTCTGGCAAGGGTTTTTTGTCTGTTTGTATTTCTGTCTGCTGGGACATTTGGTTAGGGTCCTGGATGCTGGTGTGGGGCCCACTTTTCATCCCAGACCTCTAGTTTGTGGGCCCAGCTCCTGTGGTGGCTCCTGGCTGGAGTCTAGGGCTGAGCCCAGGAACTCTGGGTTCCTTGAAGCTTGAGCAGTACCTTGGACAGCTCCCTCCTTAACCCCAGGCTGGGTGCCCCTAGGACCAGCTGGGATGGTAGCTGTCCCAAGGGGGTGTCCCCTTAGGGGACATTTAGCAATGACCGGAGGCATTTTTGGTTGTCACCACTGTGCGATGGGAGGACTTGTTGGCTTCTAGAGGGTCAAGGCCAGGAGTGCTGTCTCCCATGCTCCGCTGTGCAGGACAGCCGCACAATGAAGAACCCTGCAGCCCCAAACGCCAGAGGGGCCACGGTGCAGGGTTCTGGCTCAGGATGTGGGCAACCAAGACTATGACAAATCCTGTGGGGCATGCATGTGTGTGTGTGTGGACATGGTTGTGTGTGATCTGATTGTAGGTGACATCGTGACTGTGTGCATCTGATTCTTGGCCCAGAGCGACCCTTTGTATTTCAGAGGCTGTGACAATTTAACTGTGTCACTGCACATACAGCACAAAATTCCAGAGTTGGGTGAGGATGAGCATGGCCCTCGGGCTGGAGGCGTCAGGGCAGTAATGAGGCCAGCGTGTGTGAAGGCGCGTGCTCGTCTCTGTGTGAAGATGGCCCCAGGGCAAGTCTGTGACTGTGTGTAGATTCTGCACCTGCATGTGAAGGCTACTGGTGTCAGTGTAACTGTGTTGTACTGAACCTGGTGGGGTGACTTTGTATGCAACACTGCTTGGCCTGCGGCCGTCCCTCTGTGCCTGACCGTGACAACAGAAATGTTCCTGAGAGGGACTTGTCTTTTCTAACTGACCTTCTTCTGGGTGCATGTCTCGGGCTGTGTTGTCACCCTGAGTACCTGTAGCCTGTCCCTCTGAGCAGGGCTCACTGCCATTCGTGTGACTGAGTGCAGGACCGTTTCCTGGCATTGGCTCTGTGTGTCTTTCCTGGGCCCTGGTGGCTGTGTGTGTCTGTGCCCTGACTGTCTCCTGCTGTCACTAGGGCTGTGTGTGGCACTGTCCACTCTACACAGCTGGGGAGGGCCAGACCTTTCCTCTACCCAGGAGTGACTGGGTGAGTGAGGCCAGTGTGAGGTGCTTCCCACTACCCGGGCTCTGCCCCAGCTCTGTCCTGAGGGGCTGCTGATGGAGAGGGCCCCCGGGAGTCATTGGGGCGGCACAGGCAATTAATTCATCAGATTAATTAGCTCTTCATCCCGGGGCAGGGCAAGGTCCTCCCTCCACAGGCGTCCAAGGTCATCCGGCCTCCTCCTCTCCTCAGACTAGTGCATCTCCATCCGGCCGCCTCCGCTCACCCAGCCCCCACTCCCTGGCTCCGGTCCAGCCTGCTGGCCACGGTCCACAGAGAGAATGGATGAGGGTGGGAACCCTGCTGGGCAATGGGACCTGTGAGCCGTGCTCGAGTGCGTGGGCAGGCATGGGCCTGTGCCCACGAGAGCATGCTCAGTGCGCGTGGGCACACAGATGTGTCTGCATAGGCCCGTGTGTCTGCAATTGCTGGTTGCTTATGTATATGTGTCTGTGTGTATATGTGTACTCATGCGCCTGAATATGTGTATATACCCATGTCCATCTGTGTTTATGTTTGTGGCATATGTGTATGTGTATGTTTGCCTGTGTCTAAGCATCTATGCATTTTTGAATCTGTGTGTGTGTGTCTTTACTGTGAAGGTGTGTGTCTTGCATACATGTGTGTTTGTGTGCTACGACTCGGGTGTGGTCTCAGTGTCTGGAGGTGTGTAGGCTTGTGTGTCGCAGTCTTAGTCAGTGTGGGCTCATGGGATGATACTTGCTACATGTGTCTTTGAGTGTGTCTGCTGTGTGTGTTTCTGGAAACATCAATGAATACGTGTGTGGGTGGGTGCGGAGATTGTGTGAGAGGGCATGCACATGTGTGTGTGTGTGCATGTGTGTGTGTGCGTGAGTGTGTGTGCTAAGGGCCCCTCCCCAGCCCCACTGTGCTGAGCTGGCCCTCCCATCCGCAGGGCTGCTGTCCCAGAGCCTGGAGTTCAGCTCTCCTGCCGACAACTACACCGTGTGCGAAGGTGACAATGCCACCCTCAGGTACAGGGACTCGGAAGACATCTTTGGGACTGCAGCCCTGCACTCTCACTTTTCCTGGAGAAAACAGTCTTGACCTGGTGCACAGCTTATTCCCCTGTCAAGAGAAGCTGTTAGGAGCACAGATGGACTCTGAGGACCTCAATGTCCCTGTCATTCAAATGGGCAGAAAAACAGTCACCACTGTCAGTTGTGGTGGGGATTCAAGGGTCTAGGAGACACCCCAAGCTGAGAGAGCACAGCACACTGTGACTGCTTAATGAGTGATAGCCCAGACCAGCAATTCCCTGGGTCTCTGCCTATGCTCATTCTGGGGCCCTGTCCCCTCTCCCCTGCTCTCTTGGTCTCTGTATTCCCCTCTCCGTGGGCCCCTGTCCCCTGCTCTCTTGGTCTCTGTATCCCCCTCTCCCTGAGCCCCTGTCCCCCTCTCTCTGGGCCCCTGTTACCCCCTCTCCTTGGGTCTCTGTCACTGGCACTCTGGGTCTGTGTCCCTCCTTTCTATACATTTCTGTCCCTCTCTTCCAGAGTGCTTGTCCTCCTCTTTTTGGGTCTCTGGTACACAACAATCACTCCATACACAATTTTCCCTCCTGGGGCTCAGTTTACCCACCTATAAGGTGGCCACAGTCACCTCTGGCTCACAATACTGCAGGGGGATCTGGAGATGCAGTGCCCTCCCCACCCCAAGCCCCTGTGACGGGAGAGCTTGGAAAGCCAGGCTGGGGTGGGGGATAGAATAATCTTTCTCCCCTCTCCCTCCTGGGCAGCTGCTTCATTGACGAGCATGTGACCCGCGTGGCCTGGCTGAACCGCTCCAACATCCTGTACGCCGGCAACGACCGCTGGACGAGTGACCCACGGGTGCGGCTGCTCATCAACACGCCCGAGGAGTTCTCCATCCTCATCACCCAGGTCGGGCTGGGCGACGAAGGCCTCTACACCTGCTCCTTCCAGACCCGCCACCAGCCGTACACCACTCAGGTCTACCTCATTGTGCATGGTGAGCCCGTGTGGGTGGGATAGGCGCGCTGGCCGGCGAGGGCAGGGGGAGGGGTTTGATCTTTGGTCAGCCTATGTGGAAGGCAGACAACGCCTTGCCCTTGCGGATTCCAGCCAAAAAGAGGAAAGGACGGTCACATAGATAGTGACCCTTTAGCCTGTCAGCTTCTATGGCAGGAGAGAGCTACAGGGTGAGAGGAAGGCGTGCTCACAAGAAGACCACATTCATTGGCTCAACCCCGTTTCCTGAGCACCCCCTATGTGCAGGCATTGCGCCGGACCCTGAGGAGAAAGAAGGAGCCGATCGGGCTGTCCCCACTCCTTTGGCAATGACTTTCTAAGGAGAGGTGGCTTTCTCAGACATACTGTCTGAGCTGAGACCTTCAACCTGGTGGAGAGCTGGAACTGGGGAAGGAACAGCATGTGCCAGGGCCCAGGGGGGAATTAGTTGGGTGTGCAGAGGCCAGTCAGAATTCATGGTGGGAAGAGAGGGTCTGGAGAGATGGGGAGGGGAGGGTGTGAGGCTGCCTCAGGTGGCATCAGAACTGGCCTGGGGGCAGGGAGCATTTGGAGAAAAGGGAACCTAGACACAGGGACAGCCCAGTGGGGCCAGGACAAGCCTGACTTCGGAACCAGACCACCTGGGTTCCAACCTCAGCACCACCACAGCCGGAGCAGGTGAGGCAGTCCGGATGCCTCACATGCATCCAATCTGAGACATCATCGATTGGAAAGGGCACCTTTATCGTGTGCTCTGCTGGAGAAGAGAAAACCCCTGCCAATTACACTCTGGCATCTGATTAGAGACATGATCAAATGGGATTAAAAAACCCCGACATGTGTCAGAATTGGTTAACATAGCCACATCTACCCCAGAGGGTGGCAGTGAGGGCTCAATGAGTTAATTTTTATAAAACACTGGGAACAGAATTTACCACACAGTAAGCACCACGAGAGTATTTGTTAATTAGTTAATTTTTAAAAATAATAATAACAAATCAAAATAGAGATGGAGGAGAGAAATTCAGAACACGAGATAGAAAAAATAGGTTAGGATGAGGGCAGAGAGAGAGACTGAGAAAGAGTGAGGAAGACCAAAGTTAGGCAGTAAGCCAGACCCAGAGGCAAAGGAGAAACACAGAAATCTTACGGAAAGACACAGAATATCAGCTGGACTCCTGGGTCTGAGGGAGGAGGGGCTCGGGGCCGGGACTTCTGGGTCTTGGGAGCCCCTATCCAGCCCCTCACTGACCTCTCCCTTCTCCATAGTCCCCGCTCGCATTGTGAATATCTCCTCACCTGTGACAGTGAATGAGGGCGGCAATGTGAACCTGCTTTGTCTGGCTGTGGGGCGGCCAGAGCCCACAGTCACCTGGAGGCAGCTCCGAGGTGAGGACCTCCCCCCTGGCCCAAAGCCCCTTTCCTTACCTCACAGTTTGGGCCCCTCCTTTCCTCATACCCCTAGCTAGATTCCCAGAGCCCCCTTTTCCCCACTCCTGATCCCCCTAACCCTTGTGATGACTTGACTTCCCCCTCCCACCCCAACCCCATGTTATCCCTGGCAGACCTCAGATTTTTACAGCCTTCACACCTTGTCATACCAGGCAGGGGCCACTTCCTCACAATCTCTCACTAGACCCTAGCTGTGCCCCCACCCCACCCTGTCCCTAATAGTGTCTTCCCCACCAGCCACAGGATTCTCCTGGACTCAGATGCCTGCCGCTATGGCCTGAGCCAGGTTACAGCCAGTGGCCCTGCCCACATTCCCACCTCCTGGCCACATCACTACATCTCTGTGGGATGCTCCAGCCCAGCAGTTCTCAAAGTGTGGTCCCCAGAATGGCAGCATCAGCATCACCTGAGAACTTGCCAGAAAAGCGCATTCCGGGGCCCACCCAGACTGGATGGCTAGAAATCAGCCCCCTCCCGCCACCAACACCAACACCATGTTTTAACAAGCCTGTTAGGTGACTCCAATGGTGGAGTTGGGAACCACTGCCCTAGGCTACCCTGAATGTGACTTCCCATATCCTGACATCTCATACCAACCCTTTTACCTGGATCTCCACCACTACCCAGACGCCTAGATCCTCATTCACTGGGTCTTTGGGGATCAATGGTGCCAATCACTGAGTCACCTGAGACCCCAGAACCCAATAACTAGGTCTCAGATCCCTGATCCTCCCCCACTGGGTCATCTGAACCCCACAATCCCATTCTGAGATGCTGGCTTCCCAGATGCCGCAAGTCCCAAAGGGTCTTGTGAGCCCAGATCTGTTATAAGACCCTGTGTATCCAGGTTATTGATCCTAATCACCTGGTCCAGATCCTCAGAAACCCAAGAGCTAGGTCCTAGAACTCGGGACCCTCCCTAGTTAGGTCTGTATTTCCTGGATCTTTCTGAGACCAGGGATCCTCCCCACTGGGTCCTGAGCCCCATAATCTGAGTCATATGCTACCAGATCCCTGGATTTCCTGTACCCCCAAATTCCAGCCCCCCCCACTGGGTTCTAATTACTAAATCCAGATCCTCACCCCCTGCTCTACCCCTAGCAGGAGATCCCAGCGACACACCCTGCCCCTCCCCAACCCTCCCACAAGCTCCCTCTCCCACTGACCCCGGCACTCCAGGCCCTGTGGTGCCCGCCCCGCTGATGTGTGTCCGTGTTGTGCCCGTGTTGTCCCGTGTTAAGTGTTTGTGTCCGGCCCCACCCCCTCCCCTTCCCAACCTCCACAGACGGCTTCACCTCTGAGGGCGAGATCCTTGAGATTTACGACATCCAGCGGGGCCAGGCTGGGGAATATGAATGCGTGACTCACAACGGAGTCAACTCAGCACCTGACAGCCGCCGCGTGCTGGTCACAGTCAACTGTGAGCCCCCTGGAAGTGGGCAGGAAAGGGGGGACAGGGCTTGGGTCCCTACATAAGAAGGGTCTGAAGGAGGAGAAGGTAGGGGACTTGGGTTCTGAGGGAAAAGGGGGGAGGGGGCTGGGCGCAGGATTCCTTAGGCCCACCTGGCTGGGGAAATTCGCTGACTCTCATTTGTCACCAGACCCTCCAACCATCACGGACGTGACCAGTGCCCGCACAGCCGTAGGCCGGGCTGCCCTCCTGCGATGCGAAGCCATGGCGGTGCCCCCTGCGGACTTCCAGTGGTACAAGGATGACAGACTGTGAGGACAGCACCAGGGCAGGCTATGGGAGGGGGGTGGTCCCTACTACCTTGGGCTTGGGTAGGTTCTCGCGAGGAAGGTGGCATAGTCTAGGTCCCAGGAACCGGGAGGGGAGTTTCCAGCTTTTTGGTTATGGGGTCTGCTGGGACCCAGAGCAAAACTGTGGGAACTCACTGTAAGCCTGGGTCCTACGATGATGATTGCTAGAGCTCGATCTCCTTGAGCTATTCAGGGAGATCAAGGGTCGATGCTGAGATTCTGCGAGGGAGCTTTAGGGGACCGCCAGGGCTGGGGTCCAGCAAGGTCTGGGAGTCCCAAGAGACAGGGGGCACACACCCAGAGACTCCGGGATTCTTGGGGAGCTAGACACGGGGTGGGGGGTGGGGGATGGTGCGCGCGCGCGCTGCGCCAGTCTGTCTCTAGGGAATTTGGGAGCCTGAGAGCCGAGGACCTGTCCCTGACCACCATCCCCGGCAGGCTTAGCAGCGGCACGGCGGAGGGGCTGAAGGTGCAAACGGAGCGCACCCGCTCGATGCTACTCTTCGCCAACGTGAGCGCCCGGCACTACGGCAACTACACGTGTCGCGCCGCCAACCGGCTCGGAGCGTCCAGCGCCTCCATGCGGCTCCTGCGTGCGTCTGAGTGCCGGTGGGAGGGCGAGGTGGGGCGGGGCCTGGGCAGTGTGGGCGAGGTCGTGGTAGAGTAGGCGGGGCCCAAGCGGTGTCTACGCCGGGACCTCCCCCAGGCTCGCCCCAAAGTTAGAAAAGGGGCAGAGTCTGGGACTCAAGCAATATGATTGAACAAGAAACCAATCCCTTCAGTGATGATCGACTCACTGAGTACGCTGGGGACAAAGAACTTATGGTCTAGTAGTAGCAGAAAAGCAATAAAAAAGTAGACACATAAAATGAAAAGCAAACACATTTACACATAAATAAGCAAATAATACAATAATAATAGGATTGGAGATAGTAGCGTTAGATGAACTCATCAGGGAAAGCTTCCTGGAGGGGGTAAGATTGGAACTGAGACCTGAGTGCTAAGAAGCAGCTAGCCCAGCCCAGCCCAGGTCTGCGGGAAGAGCTTTGCAGGCAGAGGAATAGCAAATGCAAAGTCATAGCGGGAGGCCAGCCTGACCTGAGCAGAGGGGTCATGGAGCCCGAGGTTAGAGTCTCCTGGGCCATGGTAAAGATTTTAGATTTTATTCTGTAGGGCTAGGCCACTGGAAGCTATGAAGCAAGAGAGTGAGAAGTGGTGCTTCATAGCTTCCAGTGACCTAGCCCTACAGAATAAAATCTAAAATGCTTCTCAAAAGATCACTTGGACTATTATTTGAGAGATGGGGCAAGAAGACCAGAGAGGAGGCTACTGCAGTGATCCACGCTTGGAGGGGGAGCGGGGGGGGGGGGGGGGGGCGGCGGTGTGCGGCACAAACTGTTTATATGAGGGAGATAGATGTTCTGAAAGTGGAGGGAAGAGAAAAGTGGAAGTCAGATGATTCCTAAGTTGGTTTAAGCAGCTGGGTGGATTGCGATGTAGTATTGAAGTATGTAAATGGAAAAAACAATGGGGTGTGGGCATGGAAGTAGCCAGTCTGGGGGAGCAAAAGTCATGAGTGAGGGTCAAATACTCCACTAGATGCTGAGACTCAAAACAGACAAGAAAGCAGGCACGCAATGTGAAAAGTCAAAATGGCCCGTGGAGAGGTAGCCTCAAATGACCCCGCAGAGACAGGCACCTGGGCAAGACACACATGGGTCTTCTCCTCCCAGGCCTCCTCCGGTGACCCTTTCTCTTCCTCCAGGCCCAGGGTCCCTGGAGAACTCAGCCCCGAGACCCCCAGGCCCCCTGACCCTCCTCTCTGCCCTGGGCTGGCTGTGGTGGAGGATGTAGGAAGAACCCAGTGCAGCTCGCCTCCCCCCCGAGGGGGTCTGAGACCAAGAGCAAGAGAAAAAAGGGGGAGCAAGCGGCGTGGGTCTCGAAGGGGCGAAGAGCTCTCGGCCACTGAGGAAGAAGAGAGGAGGAGGAGGAAGAGGAGGAAGAAAGACCTTTAGAGAACCCATCACTGTGAGGGATAACGCAAAATTATGCATCTTTCTACAGCCATTCTCGCCACCCTTCACGTTTCCGATTGTGACCCACCCTCGCCACCCCCAGCCCTCTCTTAGCTCAGGCTGTCAACTGTATCGCATGAGTGTAGTGGGTGTGTGTGCTTGTGAGCCTGCACGTGTGTGTATGTGTGTGTTGGGGGGAGTGGGTGGGCAGGGTGGGGAAGCGGGCTGCACTCTTCCCTCCCAAACACCCCACGCGCACTGCCCCAACCCTGCTGCCTCTTCCCTAGGGCTGGAGGTAGGTATGGGGGCTTCAAGTTAGAAGCCGCGGGGAGGTTTACCCCTGCTTTCCCAATATATGCACGCACACTGCCCCTCCCCTCCCTGCTGAAAAAGTGTCTCCTGGGCCGGTTGGGAGTGGGGAGGGGGGTGTCACACTCACCTGTCAAGTTGTCATTCAGCCTTTGTGAGCAAGTGGGGCATCTCCATCTGGGCTCTCCGTCCCCCTGCTGCCAACCCCCAACTGCCTGTAGCCAGAGGCCCATCACTGGCTCAGCAGCCTGAGACCATCCCACTTTCCCTGTCCCCCCTCCCCTGGACTTTCTGGCCCCCTCCTGGGCCGATTGGTGCTTCCATCCGTCAGGCTGGTGTCTGTGGTCACCTGTCTGTCTCAGTGCATTGCCCTACCCAACCCCCACTCCCTCAGGCCACCTGCAGTGCCAACCAGCTGCCCTCAGTGTCCCTGCAGCGGGCCCACACCTGTGGGTTTGCTGGTCTACTACTCCCTGGCCTCTCCACCAACTGTACCTCCCAAAGGCTGACCTGTCTGCTCACACACACATGCACGCACACACACCAGCGACTGACCAGCAATAGCCCCCTGGCTTTAGCTGTCCTGGAGCCAGCGACCAGCTGTCGTTCCCCCAAGAGTGGGCAATATTGTCGGGAAGGGGTGCTGAGAGGCTGTAGCTTCTCTCCGATTGTGGGAATACCCCACCCTGGCACACCACATCACGCAAAGTGGGGGAGAGAGGCCTCACCCAGGTATCCCGAGCCCAGACCAAGATGCCAAGTCACCAGCTGCAATTCCCAGGAGACCCTCTATAAACATCCACCCTGAACCACACCACCCAGTGCTTGTGGGGGAAGAGGGCAGAGCAGGGTCAAGGGGGCAAGGGGCAGTGACTGTACCTCAGACAGGGGCATGGGCCCCATCCCACATTGTCTTCCATTCCCAGGGTCCAGGGGATGGGGATGGGAGGGGGAGGGAGTCAAGGGAGGGGGTGGGGGGCCCTGGGGGCTGTGTGTTCCGATTCATGGGGAGTGTTGAGACCACCACACCAATAAACGCCTTTTTCCAAAGTCTCTGCCTGCGGGTGTCAGTGTCAATAAGGATTTGGGTACACAGAAGACAAAGGTCATGATCACCAGTGGTGCCTCCTCAGCAGCATCCCCACTGTCTCTCTTTAGTGGATTTGGAACTGAGCCAGCGCAGAGGCAGCCGCCCCTGATTGGCTTAAGCCACTGGTTGTATTTCATTTCCCACTGTGATTGGTTCAGAGCTAGTGAGAGGCTAAATACCAGGGCATATGGATTCACAAGAAGAGATGGTGTTCCACTGGATAATGTGACTCAATGATGTGAGGTCTGGACCTACATGGTTGCATTTCTCCACCATAGGGAGAGATCTTGGGTCTGTGGGGACAGCAATGGTGGGGAAGGCAGGATGTAGACTGAGAATGATAGAAACACTATGGAATGCAGAGTGGATAGAGAGAAACTGAGCCAATGGTATCATTGGAGCTACTGGATCAAAACTCACCTGGTGCCCGTCTTTACTTATACAGTCAAAGTCCCTGGTATAAGTTAATTTGTGTTAGGTCTTATGTCTTTGGGGATCAAAAAGGAAATGACAATTCTAAGTGATATAAGAGAGATATAGAGGGTCCAGGTACCCAGGACTCCAGCCCTCAACTCCTTAAAATGATCCAAGAACTCTATTTCTGAAAGGAAGGCCTCTTTCACCCCTATCTTTAACCAGAATGCCTCTACTCCCTTTCTTCCCCTGAGATGGATGCTGGTCGCCTATGCTTTAGTTATTTGTTTCCTCTTTTTTTTTTTTTGCTTCAAACATTCCCATGGTATAGGTTTAGATATTTGGTTCCCAGCTTCCCTTGTAGTGAATGATATGGCCAGTTTAGGGTCAATGAGACAAGGGAAGTTTTCTGGTAAGCTTCCAGGAAAGTTTTACCCCACAGATGAGGTTGGTCAAGGACAAGTGTGTGAGAAGAGAACTCTGCTCCCTTCTTTTTGTCGTCAGATACACTTGTGTGAAGATGTGATGCCTGGAGCAGCAGCAGCCATCTTGCTACATGAGACAACATGCCAACCCGCTGTGGAAGGCAGAGCAGGATGTAATGAGCCCAGGTCCTTGATGAGGTCACTAAGTTTCTGTGGCCGCCTGAAACCACCCACCTCCATGTTTCTTTCCACCATTTATTTTGTTAATTGCAGCCAAAAGAATCTTCACTGATGCACCCCCTAAATTTCCAAAGAGAACCTGCTAAAAAAGAAAAACACTCTGGGGAGAGCAGAGCAGCAGCAAACCCAGCCCTTCACCATCACCAAAACGTTTGATCAGTTTACCAGTATTTATTAATTGCCTGCTACATGCAAGGCTCTGTTAAGTTCTGAGGATAGCAACATGGTTTCTGCCTTCAGGAAGCTCTCAGCTTAGAGAGGGAGTCACAGGCTAAATGAGTAATCATGTATTTAATGATGAGGAGGAGGAGATTGAGGGTAGCTGAGACCTAACCCATGACGGACACTGGGATTACAGAAGTATCTTCTAAAATGGTTAACGGTCACCTTTACACTTGAGAAATAAATAACACAGGAGGAAGAACCATGCTCCCGACAGAGTAAACTCTAGAGGCCAAGGCCTAGAAGCAAAATAAAGTGGCAGAGAGAAAGCTAGTGCTACTGGAGTGTGGTGGGGGTGGGTGGGGGGGAGTATTGGAACTGGAAGTCAGGGAGTCCAACTGAGGCCAAACCAGGAGGCTTTGAAGATCATGAGGAGGAGTTAGGACAATATCTGAAGGGCAATGGGCAGCCATGGAAGGGTTTAAAGAGAAGAGGGATGTGTGATGTGATCTGTTTTAAGATGAAGACTCTGGAAGCTTGGATGAGCATGACCTGCAGGAGGCAAAAGTGGATGTAGGAAGACCTTTTCCGAGGTGAAGCGAGGGCCCCTCTCTGGCTCAGAGTAGCATAGCCAGCTGCCTGTTTACTGCACAGCCCACATCTGTTGCCTGCGTGGTGGTCAGCAAACGACACTGTTGGATCAGCAGGAGCCTCCTCCAGCCCAGGAGTCCCACCTTCTTTGTTACACAAATACAGGTAGAGTCTTCTGAGATGAGAGAGGGAGGCAGAAGTACCACTTCCAGAGCCCGACCTCCAGTCACAGTGCAACAGGAAGACCCTCCCTGCTTGCTGCTGAGGTGAAACAGCAAGTCCTGCCCAACAAGTCCCGCACAGAGTATGCCATTAGCCCTGCTCACACCTGTGTGGCCGCCCGAACAGTCTTTGGGCCCCCACCTAGAGAGACGACTGGACTGGGGCTGGTGGCCTGAAACAGAAGAACCATGGGAGACCTTAGGAGTTTCCCTGGATGTGACATGACTCACTCTTCCCTAGCATTAGCTCTCCTTATTCAGAAATTAGCGAGGTTTCCGCCACTTGCAAAGAATTAAAAAATGTCTAGCCGCCCTTGGGTGAGAAAAGGCATGCAACAACCCAACTTTACCAGGGAAAAAATGTCCCATCCCACTTCAGGAAGAAAATGAAAGTGTTGCCCATTTGCATGGAAAGAAAAATAATATAGGACATCCCATTGTACTCCTTTAGTGGTAAAAATAGTGATGTCACTCTTTTCTAAAATACAATAAACGTTAGATGGGAAGCCCTGTCCAGCTTTTATATATTTACAAAAGGATAAAATTTTACCAGAATTATAAACAAAGAAGTAAACCTGGAGAAAGAGAATTCAGACCATCTCATCTCCCTAAGTAACAAAAAATTCTGCCCTGTCTAGGGAGGTCACTGGGGCACCCACACTCACCTGGGGCGGCCTGGCTGTGCTAGGATCCTGCAGAGGGACTTTGGGAGGCAGAGGCTGTGGAGTCATCACTGGGGCTATTACACTCTGCATCTTCTTTTCTGGTGGGGGTACCACCGGGGTGAAGGTGAGGAGATTCTGCTTTTTCTTGAGAGTCTCTCCTAGGAAAGAAGAGGGAAAGGAACAAAAGCATGATTGGCTGCTCCAACATGCCAAGCGAGCCAATAGCAAGGGAAGCTGGGCTGAGAGGTGGAGCCTTAATGTGACTGGCTGATGAGGGAGAAAGACAGGAAAGTGATCTGTAACCACGCTGATTGATTCATCCAGGCTTCCGATGGGGTTTTGTCTAGAGACTATTTTTCAGTTGGCCCCTTACTCACCTCGGAAACGGAAATGGCGAAGGCAGCAGACACACAGGACGATAAGTGCGGTCAGCAGCACCAGGCCCAATAGGGAGCCCAGGACGATGCCGGCGATGGCTCCAGGGCCCAGGGTGGGGCCTGGAAGAGACAAAAAGAAGGAAAATAAGAGAAGTGAAAGCAAGGGCTGGACTTGTTTTCTAAGTCCCTCGTCCCAACCCTCTCAAAAACCAGGAATCCGGGACCTGCCAACTCAATACATTTAAAGTTTACTGCATGACTATCATGGGCCCAGCATTCTACCAGGTGATGAAGACCCCACTGCTGAGCAAACCAAGATACCTATTCACATGAGAATTAATTTTAGGGGGAAAATCAGAAATGAATGTGCAAACAAATAACATAATTACAGGCTACACTAAAAAGGAACGTTAATGTGCTATGAGAGAAATAATGGGAGCAAAGGTGACATTCAGAAAGGATGGTGAGGGGTGGTCCCTGAAAAAGTAACATTTGAGCAGAGACCTGGAGAATATGGAGCCAGGCAGGCTACATGGGGGGAGGGTGCTCCAACCAGAGGAAACAGAATATACAAAGGCTCAGAGGTATGATTTTTCTTGATTTTTCTGTGTTTAGTGATGGCCAGTGTGGGTGGGGGACATGGAATAAGCACTCCCTGGGGGGGATGTAGAAGAAGATGTTACAGGCATTGGCAGAGGCCAGAGCCTGAGGAATCTTGGAAGGGATTCATGAAAGACTTGTAAGAAGGTCAGCAGTGACATGATGTGATTTCTATGAGTCTGGCTTCTGTATAGTGAAAAATGGGTTGTAGGAGGGCAAGAGCGGGGGAAGGGGGGCATAAGATAAATGGTGTTGCAGTCCAGGCAAGAGAGGATAGTGATGTCTGAGCAGAGTGTTGGAAAGGAGATGGAAATAAATAGATGGATCAGAAAAGCATTTGGAAGGAAATTTGAGGCTATTTGCTAGTATTTGAGATATTGGGAGTGACTTAAGCATGTGGGTGGCACCACTGACCAGGATTGGGAAGATTGGAAGCTGGGTGGGAGCAGGAAGGTGGGATGCAGTTTCGGGGAAAAAAACATGAAGAGGTCTATTTTGGAGATGCAGAGTCTGAGATGCTAAATGGACATGCAAAGTAAAGGTTTCAAGTAGGGAGGTGGCCTTTCAAATGGGTTCAGAAGAAAGGTCTGGACTCAGGGTCAGAAAGTTGAGAGTCATCTGAGTAATAATGATATTTAAGGCCATGAGAGTGTACAAGGTCACACTGGGGAGAAAAACAGGTAGAGAAGATGCCTGAGCATGGAGTTCATCAATACTTACTTAGAAGTTGGGAAGTGCCATCGGCTGAATTGTGTCTTCCCCAAGAAAGATATACTGATATCTGTCAGTATCTGTGAATGTTACTTTACTTGGAAACAGATTCTTTGCAGATCATTTTGACTTGACCACACCCACTCTATTTCCAAATAAGATCACATTCACAGGTACTGGTGATTAGGATGTCAATATATCTTTCTAGGAGAAATACAACTCAACCAATTAAGTCAAGATGAGATCATTAGATTGCACCCTAATCCAATACTACTTGTGCCCTTACAAAAAGAAGACAGAGACACACACAAGGAGGGGCAGGCTGTGGGAAGCTGGAGCCAGAGACTGGGCTGATATGGCTGCAAGCCAAGGCATACCAAGGATTGACAGGCACCATCAGAAACTAGAAGAGGCAAGCAAAGCTTCTACCCAGGGACTCAGAGAGCATTTCCCTACTGACCCCTTTATTTTGGACTTCTGGCCTCTAGAGCTGTGTGAGAATACATTTCTGTTGTTTCAAGCCACCCAGTTCATGGTCCTTTGTTACGGCAGCCCCAGGAAACTAATACAAGGAGGGAGAGGATCCATGGAAACAGACTGATGGAAGCAGCCCGGAGAAGGTTGCAACAGCCCTGACTCACCAGCATTGTAGACCCGGATTTGTGATGGGGTCCCTGGCCGGCCCCCCAGGGTAGGCAGGATACGCAAGGTCCAGGTCCCGGGGTTCCGAGCAGGGAGTGGCACCACTGCTGACCTTTCCTGGGGTCCCAGGATGAGCAAGGAAACCCAGTCCTGGTAGTTGGTGGCTCTGCCCAGGTCAGACCCCTCCTGCCGTGCCTGGATCTCAAAACCACTGACCAGGGCCCCACGCTCCACATCCCAGGTCAGCACTGCTGCATCCTGGGCTCTCTGCAGCCTCCATGAGGAGATGGAGAGTCCTGGAGGGATGGGGGGCAGAATTTGTGGGTCCTAGAGGGGAGAGGTAAGGGGGCTGCGGGCCTGGACTCATAGGTCCCAGGGGAAGAGGATCTGAGTACCCGGACTTCTGGGCCTAGGAGAAGGGGCTGGGGTCCTGGAATCTTGATCTGAGGGAGCAGGTGTTTAGGGGGCTGGATTCCTGGGTCTGAGGAAAGAGAGGACTTGAGGGTCTAGACTTCTGGGTTCTGGGGAAGGACAGAACTCACCAATAAGGGTGAGCTGGTCACCCCCTGCACCCAGCGCCCCACTGCACAAAATGGAGTAATTTCCTAGGTCCCAATCCAGGCTGAAGTTGCCAATGAGGAGCCTCCGCCCATCCTGGCTGATCCTTAGGCGCCCCCTGCCTCCGGAGACCAGAGGGCGTCCTTCCCGGGCCCAGGATGCTTGTGAAGGTGGCGGACAGCCAGAGGCCTCCAGCGCAACCTCTGCTTCCCCTGACCGTGTCTCCTCCACCACCGGATGCAGCAGGACCTGTTGAGGGGCCTCTGCAGGTGCAAGAAACACAATCAAGAAAGTCAAGACCTTGCCCTGAAGTCCAAGAATAAGCCCTGTGCCCTTTGGTGAATTAGGCAACATTGAAACCTCGGCACCTTAGTTACATTAGAAAGCACCATCCACTCCCTCCCTCCCTTATTCACTCATCATCTTACTTCCTTAACAAGAACTTATTAAGTACATACTATAGTGCAGGTCCTGGACTGGGAAAACTCCTGTTGTTTTTAACCAGTTAATGCTCTGAACACGAGGGAAGGTGTCAGCACTCCTCCCGGGCCCAGGAAATAAATTTTGTTCCTGACCCTGCTTAAGGCATAGGAAAAAACCTGCGTCCTTCTGTAGGGTTAAAGACAAAGGAAATCTTTTTCTGAAGTTAGGAAATCTCCCTTTCTCATGTCCTAAAACGGAGCTTTTAAAAAAGAAATACCCGGTCTTCCTCAGGACGTAGGAAAGAAGTCCCACGCTCACACCTGGGGTGACAGTGCAGGTGCGTGTGGTCACCAAGTGGCGCGCAAGACAGGTGACTGGAACGCCGCTGAGTCGGGGGTGAGCGGGGACAACCGCCAGCAGCATCGAGGGCAAAGGCCCCGCACGGACGCCTTCGGGGAGACCCTGGAACTGCAGGGAGGCGGCAGGGACCCCACCGGGCCACCAGCAGCGGAAGCGAAGACTGCGGTCCCCTGGACCCCCTTCTACTGAGCACTGTGGAGACCCGGGAGGCAGATCTGTGGAGCGGAGGGAAGAACCAGGGAATCAGCTTCTCGGGTCTTGGAGCTTTCAACCCGCCCCTTCTTAGCCCCGCCCAGTGAGCGCTAACCGCGCCCCCATGCAGATCCCGGACTCTTTGGATATCCCAGCCCCTTTTACCGGGTTTCTCCTCCCTTCCGTGCAAGCCCTGCCCTACCCCGTGTATCCCAGCGTCTTGCTGTCCCCTCCCCCTCTCCCCGTCCCTGCTCCCAGTCCCTTTCACGGGGAGTCTCTGCCCCACCGCGGTCCTCTCAAGGCACCCCGCCTCTCCATCCTGACCCGGCTGCGCCCACCCGCCACGGTGAGGTTGAGCAGCGAGCGGCGGCGGCGGCGGGTGCGCGGGTTCGTGGCCAGGCAGGCGTAGGTGCCAGCGTGGCCCGGCCCGACTGCGGGGAGCAGGAGGCGAGGGCCGGCGGGCACCGCGGCCTCCGCGGGATCGGCCAGGCTCCACGCGATGTCTGCTGACGGCCGCGAGGGGGCGGTGCAGCGCAGAGTCACGTTGCTGCCGGCGGTGACATAGAGGGCGGGGTCGGCGTCGCTGTCCGAGGAGAGGGTGATGACTGGCGGGTCTGGGCCGTCTGAGTGGAGGGAGTGGGGGGTCGGAACCACCAGTGTCAGGGTCAGCCGGGTCTCCTCCAGGGCCCCGGGAGGCTGGACCGCCAGCCCCCTCCTTCCCAGAGACTAAGGAGTCATGGCCCTCAGGGCCCTCCCCTCCCCACGACCCGAGGCATCCCCCCACTCACAGAAGACCCTGACGTCGGCCGCGGCCTCCGTGTGGCCGAAGGGGCTGCGGACGTGGCACGTGTACCGAGCGTGGTCGCTGCGCACAGGACGCGCGATGTGCAGTTGGTCGCCCTCTGCGCGGATCCGAGGCGGCTCCTCTCCCTCCGGGTCTGCTGCCTCCAGGGCACGTCCATCGCGGCTCCAGCTCAGCTCTCCGCGACCTGGTCCCCACCCTACGCAGCGCAGCCGGAGCTCTGCTGACCCCTCCTCTGTCTCCGGGGCCTCGGGCTGCATGAACAGCTGAGGTGGGGGCTCTGGGAGAGGAGGAACGTGCTCAGAACACAGCCCCGGGCCACCTCCTCCTTTTAGGTCCAGGACTCCCAAGTCCCAGCTCCTCTAACCACTATACCTTGGACTTCCAGGCCCAGCCCGGGCCTCCTCTTTTCACAGACCCACGAGTCTGAGTCTCCAGCTGTCTCCTCAGAGGAACTCAAAATCTGGGGCTCCCAGGAGTCCTGATCCCCAGGTCCAGCTTTCCTCAGGTGCCTAAATCTTGGCTCCCAGCCCCTTTTCTCCTCCCTCTCAACCCAGAAGTCCTTTTCCTCTTATCTCCTTCTTCTGGGGAGAAAGCATCCTTAGAACAGCAGAGCAGCCCTTACAGTCTGTATGATGGACCTCAGAGCCCACTTACCATAGACATCCACTGTGAACTCTCGAATCTGCTGCGAGACCCCAGCCCGGATGACCTCAGCCCTGTAGATTCCAGCATCCTCCAGCTGGGCTGAAGCAAGTTCCAGGCCCCCTCTGGCCTGGTCAAATCGTAAGCGACCTCGGTGAGCAGGGTCGAGGCTGATCAGAGAGGCCCCTGGCCCCAGGCTGCCCGCTGCCAGCACCTTGGAGCCCCGGCGCCAGACCACCAGTGGGACAGGGGGTTCAGGGCTGGGGACTGGAACCAGGGGGAGCTGGATGGTGGACCCCACTAGCACGGCAAGAGGGCCCCCCACTTGCTGGGGGAAGCTTAGCCCTGGAGGAGCCTCTGCAGGAATTTTGGATTCTGGTCTCTGGGGGGAGAATTTAAGATCCAGATCCTCGGGGAAGAATTTTAAACCTGGGCCCTCCATAGATACGTTAGCATCAGGAACTTGAACAGATATATTTGAAGCTGGGGTCTTAACAGAAAAGGAAGATTCCAGGTCTTTGGCAGGAACTTGAGAACCTGAGATATCAGGAACTACTTTTGAACCAGGGATCCCAGAGACGGTAGGGTCCAGGCCCAACTTTTGGTCCACAGAAGTATTCGACCAGAAGGACCTGGGTATGTCATGCAAATTCAGGGTCTCAGGAATCCATTTGGAATGGGGGATGTCAACAGTGGCTCTTGAACCTGGAGACTGATCGTGAAATTTCCATCTGGGGGGTTTGATGAAAGAAACATTCAAACCCGGGTCCTGAGGAGAGCTGTCTGAGTCAGAGATGAAATTGGTTTGCTGAACTCCAGAAGAGGCACTAAGAGCGAGGATCCTTACTCCGGAGGCTGCAGATGAGAGGAGGAGAGGGCATTTGGGGGCTGCTGAGAAGGG
Source organism: Rhynchonycteris naso (assembly GCA_037038555.1). Taxonomy (NCBI): domain Eukaryota; kingdom Metazoa; phylum Chordata; class Mammalia; order Chiroptera; family Emballonuridae; genus Rhynchonycteris; species Rhynchonycteris naso. The sequence goes on along the minus strand of CM072997.1, from coordinate 246,282,273 downwards.
GGGCTGGTGGGGAAGGGGCTGAGCAGGGGACTTACCCAGGAGCAGGAAGAATGGCAGAGTCTGTGAGGTGTCCATGGTGCTAGCCGCACCCTGGAGGACACTGGAGTGTCTCAGAGCAGGCAGCTGTCCCTCCCGGGACGAGTCCAACAGGACTGGTAGCTTCCTGGGCGGGGAAGGGAGCCAGACACAGTGGGAGGTGCAGGGATCCCCCACCCCAATCTGACGGCCGAGCCACCTACCCCACCCCACTGATCTTCATCAGCTGTCCCCATCTGAGGGGATACCCAGCTTGACCTCTGCCCCTTCCAGGAGGGGAGAGAGGGAGACCTGAGTCCCAACTGGAAATATGAGAACAAAGCCAGGATGACTTCCTGGAAAAGGGTAAGGTAGACCTTTCAGAGATCCCCACATCTCATGGTGCCTCAACTCAGGCTCCCTCCTCCCTAGCCTGGCTTTGGGTTCACTCAGTCCCACCTGCAGCCTCAAATATACCGTCTGGCCCCCTTCTCCTCTGCTCCACACTCTCCCATAATTTCCTTAGTCCCTCAGGACTAGGTCTCAAGTGGCTCTATCTGCCACCCAGTCATCTCTCCTGAGTTCCAGGCTGCATCTTCAAGTCGCCTAGAACCTCCACGCCCTACGTCCCACTAAACTCAGCATCTTTCATGTAACCCAACCCTCTTCCTGGATTCTCCATCTCAAACACAGCTGTACAAACTGCAGAGGCTGGGAGCCTTTCTCTGTCCTCCTTCCTCCTCCCCGCTCACCACTGTGAACCCCTGAATCCCACCTCCCCTGTCCCCTAAATCTTTCTGTCCAATTCCTTCCTCTGTTCCAACTGGCCAGTCACCAGTGTAAGCCCTCTCCACCTGCCTCTTTAGTCTGTCTCCTAGTCTGTGGATGGTGACATAGCCCCTTAGTCTTTCTATACCCAGACCTGACCCTGCCCTGCTGACATCCCTCCCATGGCTCCTGAGAGCCCTCAAGAGACACCCAAGGAATTTTCAGACCCTACCTTGCCTACACCCAGGCACTCCACCCATCGCCCCCCACCCACACCCCCAGCACTTACTCTTTGAACACCCTGCCATTCTTAAGCACATCCTTCCCCTCCCAGATTTGCAGACAGTTTCTACTGCCTGGAATGCTCTCCCTCGCTCTCCACCCTGCTCCAATCTGGCTAAACCACAACTTGTCCTTCAGGTCTCCTATTGAAAACCAAAATAATAATTACCACTTATCATGTGCCAAGAACCGTGCAAAAATGTTGCCCAGACATTATGGGCTGAACCCTCCTGAACGCCCTATGAGCTGGGTGTTTACCCTCTGGGGGATTGTGGCTCCGAGAGGGACCCGCTGGAGGCTGCCTCAGCTCAGGATGGACAGGCCACTCACTCCTGGCAAGCTTTTTGTGCCACGCCACGCTGGCCTTAGCAACTCTGCTCGGGTCCCAGTCCTCTGAGCTTATCCAGGTAGGGTTCTCACCATGCAGATAATAATTATACTATATAGCGAGCATTTTCTGCATGTCAATTGTGGTTCTGGGGGAGCTACATTAACCTTTTAGAACTTCATGGGGTAGGTTTTATGTTTAAAGATGGCTGCAAATTCAACCCTCCTCCCATTAAGGAGGAAGGTCTCTGTCCCCTCCCCTTGCATCTGGGCTGGCTCTGTGACTCTAGACCAAGAGTACAGTGGAGTGACCCTGTGCTTCTGCATCTAGGCCTCAAGAGACTGGCATATTCCTGTATAGTGGAATAAGCCTGCTTGGAACTCAGCCTCCATGCTGTGAGGAGGCTCAAGTAGCCCCATGGAGAGGAGTCATGGCCCTTAGTTAACAACAGCCAGCTGAGCCAACAGCTCCAGCCAGCTTGCAAGCATGTGACAGAGCCATCTTTGATGTGGATTCTCCGGTCCTATTTGAGCCATGGAAGAGAGGCAAGCTGTCCTTGCCCAGCCCTGCACAAATCTCAGATTTATGAGCAAAATAAACAATTGTTGGGTTAAGCCACCAAGCAACAGACAGCCCAACCTTATCACAGGTATTGTTACCAACTGCACCCAATGGAGGAGGAAATGCAGGCTTAGACAGTAGGAAGTTATCAAAGGTCCTCCTGGAGATGGATTAGCTGGGATCTGAACCCAGGGCCATAACCAGTACGCTAAGCTCTTAGTTTTTCAATGGAACACATGAGAAAACTGAAGTTCAGAGATGGGAAGTAACTCAATACCTCACAGTTGGTAAATGTGAGTTTCAAATTACTAAGTCAAGCCCTGGCCAGATATCTCGGTCAGTTGGAGCGTCTTCCCGGAGACAGGTTGCAGGTTTGATTTTCCGATCAGAGCACGTACAGGAGCAGCTCAATGTTCCTGTTTCTCCCTGCCTCTCTCAAAAAAAAAAAAAAAAATCATGGGCCCTGGCTGGTTTGCCCAGTGGTAGAGTGTCGGCCCAGCATGTGGATGTCCTGGGTTCAATTCCTGGTCAGGACACACAGGAAAAGCGACCATCTGCTTCTCCATCCCTTCTCATCCCCCTTCTCGCTCTTTCTTCCCTTCCTGCAGCCATGGCTCGATTGGTTTCAGTGCATCATCCCTGGGCACTGAGGATGGAGGCTCCACTCCATGGAGCCTCCGTCTCAGGCACTAAAAATAGCTTGGTTGCCATCACAGCCCAGATTGGCAGAGCATCGGCCCTAGACAGGGCAGGAGTCTATCTTCCCTCTTCTCACTTGGAAAAGAAGAAAAATAATCACTAAGTCTAACTCCAGGCTCCGATTCTTCACACCTACACTAGGTTTTTGTTTTTAATTAATTTTTAAAGAGAGAGAGGAAGGGGGGGGGAGAGAGAGACAGAGAAACATCAATTTGTTGGTTGACACTTGTATGTGCTCTCACCAGTGATTGAACCTGCAACCTTGACACACTGGAATGATGCTCTTGCTTGCCTGTCTCCATAACCAAAATCAGAACTTCTGTCCTCCTTCCGTCTTGCGTCCCATGTCTCAGCAGAAGCCTGGCACCCAGGAGTCCCCAGTAGACACTGGGCAGATGAAAGCCCTTCTTGTCCCCACCTCATTGATATTTGTCTTTCAAGACTCAACTTAGATACCACCACACTGAGAAGTGTCTTTGACTCCACAGACCTGCTCAGATACCCCATGTGGGCTTTCCAGTTCCCAATGCTGCCTCCACATACAGAACCTTTGCCCGTGTCTGTCCCCCTTTCAATATGGAGGCTTCTCAAAGGCAGGGGCTGGGTGTGACTCACCTGGGTCTGCAGCACTGCCCAGCACAGGGCCTCACAACCAGGAAACTAAGAGAATGTTTGTTGACTGAATCAAAGAACAGGTGTCCATGGAATGAAGTAACAGAGACAGATGTCAAAAGTCATAGTTTTATTGCAAGGTTTCATGGAAGGGGCTCAAATCTGCCCAATCTCCCTCAACTTGGCCACCAGGTCCTCTGTGGTCTCTACCTTGACGCCAGCCGTGCGCTGGGGCGGGTCCTCCACACTAACCACAGAGAGCTTGGAGGTCAGGTCCACACCCAGGTCCCCGGCCTTGAGCACCTCGATCTTCTTCTTCTTGGCTTTCTACATACAGGAAGCCAGAGTTCACAAAGCTGCCAAGTCCCCTGCCCACCCTTTTGCTGCCCCCATGGGTGCCATGTCTGCTGAATGATTCCTATTGGCTGAACCCTTCTGGACCTACCCACTGGCCAGGACACATATGACCTCCTACAGGGCCACACTTGTGTGGACAACTCCTGTTGGCTGACATATCCTGGGAAGCTCCCCCATTACAGGAGTCCTCCTTTAGTCACCAGCCTTGGGAAGCCCCTAACTGACTGGAATGAACCCGCAAACGCATCCCCTGGTACTAATAACTCATTGGTCTTTTGGCCAAACTGACCCATGAAACTCACCCTATTGGCTGAGATGACTGAATGAATCGATCTGATTTGATGAGATGACCCACTGAATTGTCCCTATTGGCTGAGATGACCCAATAAATCCTCCTTATTTGGCTAGGATTACAGAACAAAGTGTAATTCAACCCATTGGTTGTAATCACAAGAGGAACCCTTTTTTTGTTTAATAAAGCCGTTCTATTGGCTGAGGTAAACAGCACCCATGAGCTCTCGTTATTGTCACAGACGACCCAGTGAACCCTCTATGTTAGCCAGAATGACCAGTAATCCCTGCCTTTGAATAAGATCCTGTCTTGGACCCTGTCTCCTCCCATCTGCCCACCAGGGAGGCATGGGGCCTGCAGCACTCACCCACCCTGAGGCCCTCAGGGACCCCCACCCCCAGGCCTGCAGTGACCCACCTGCAGGTACTCACCATGATGTTGGGCAGCGTGGCATAGCGGGGCTCGTTGAGCCGCAGGTCGGCGGTCACCACGGCAGGCAGCTTTAGGCGCACGGTCTCCAGGCCCCCATCAATCTCCCGCTCCACTTTCACCTTGTCCCCTTCCAGTGTCAACTGGGAGGCAAAGGTGCCCTGGGGAGGGACAGTGTGGGGGAATGAGCAGATTAACTCAGGGAAGCCCTGAGCAGTCCTCCATAGGCACTCTGCTGAGTGCATGCACAGAGGTGCAGATGAAGGAAAACGGAAGGGTGAGCATCCCGCAAGGTGACCTACAAGTTCAAAAATGGGGAGAAGCCACAGAGAAAAATTGCCGGGAACATGTCTTTACTTTCAGTGGAAGCCAAGTTGTAGGTTTCTAATGTCCTGAACCGAGTGCATCTCCCTTCCTTAATAATAATGAACCCAGATTGAGTACTGGGTGCCACTCTAGCAATTGAAATGAATTAAGTCATCAAATTTTCATAGGAGTTCCATGAGGAAAATGTTATTATCCCAGCTCTCCAGATGAGGGAAACTGAGACAGAGAGTGACTCAAAGACATCCCCACTGTCACCCACAGCTGGCAAATCCGAAAGCTGGTAATCTGGTCCTAGGCTCCATGTCATGCTGTCACCTAACGCTCCATTCTGTCCCTAGGAGTTCCCCTTCAAGGCCCCTCTGCCGGGCAACTACAGCCTTGTGCACTCACCTCCAAACACAAAACATCCTCTGGGACCCCATCTTCCTGGCCCATGCTCAGGCCAGCCCTCCCACTCCTAGTCCTGACTCATCACTTCCTGAACTACATACACACTCTGTCTGACCCATCTGTCCTCCCCATTCACTTGGTTGCTGGACAAATCTTTCAGGTCTCAGTTGGAACGCCCCATTATTCTTAGTCTCCTTTGAGTGCCTAGTATCCCGACTGTGGGAACAGACTGTGAGCATGACCAACCAGGCCCCGCCTGGCTTTAGTGGGCACTTATCCTGGCAGAGAGGGCCACCAGTCATCAAGTAAACACGAAGTCATCACTGGCCACGAGTGGCTTCTGGTGTGTGGAACGTGGCTGGTGCAATTGAGGGAGGGTAGAATTTTTCATTTTATCTAATTATTTTAAATTTAAAAACCAGGCCCTGGCTGGTAGGCTCAGCGGTGGAGCATCAACCCGGCGTGTGGAAATCCCGAGTTCGATTCCGGTCAGGGCACACAGGAGAAGCAACCATCTGGTGCTCCACCCCTCCCTCTTCTCTCTCTCTCTGTCTTCCCCTACTGCAGCCATGGCTCAAAAGCTTTGAAAGCTTCCAGCAAGTTGGCCCTGGTCACTGAGGATGGCTCCATGTCCTTCCCCTCAGGTGCTAAGACAGCTTGGTTGCCAAGCAACGGAACACTGACCCAGCTGGGCAGAGCATCGATCACATGGTTGGGGGTTTGCAGGTGGATCCCATTTGGAGCACATGCAGGAGTCTGTCTCTCCGTCTCCCTACCTCTCACTTAATAAAAAAATAAGTAAGTAAATAAATAAATAAATTTAAAAACCAATAAGCGAGACATATTATCAGGATTGTGGTGATGACTTCCTGGGTGTACACATGCTCAAGGTCCACTCTAAATTGTCCACTCTAAATATATGTGCAGTTGTTTGGAAGTCAGTTATATCTCAGCAAAGCTGTTTTATTTATTTTCTAAATTTATTGATTGATTTTAGTGAAAGGGAAAAAGAGAAAGAGACAGAAATATCAATCTGTTCCTGTATGTGCCCTGACCACAGATTAAACCTCAAACTTTGTGTATTGGGACAATGCTCTAACCAAGCGAACTATCAAAGCTGTTTAAAAAAAGAGAGAGAGAAAGAGCCTGACCAGGCGGTGGCGCAGTGGATAGTGTCAGACTGGGATGCCGAAGACTCGGTTCGAGACTGTGAGGTCGCCAGGTTGAGCGCAGGCTCATCTGGTTTGAGCAAAGCTCACCAGCTTGGACCCAAGGTCGCTGGCTCCAGCAAGGGGTTACTCGGTCTGCTGAAGGCCCGCGGTCAAGGCACATGTGGGAAAGCACTTAATGAACAACTAAGGTGTCGCAATGGCAATGAAAAACTAATGACTGATGCTTCTCATCTCTCTCCGTTCCTGTCTGTCTATCCCTATCTATCCCTGTCTCTGTCCCTGTAAAAAAAAAAAAAAGAGAGAGAGAGGGAGATACTGATACAGTTACTAAAAAATGTTTAGTCTGCAGAAAAGTTTAGGTGTATGAATCTACTTTTTCAATAGTGAATTTTAGGAATCTAAGTATATATTTCTAGTGGAAATTTATCATCTGCATTGAGATACGCTATCGATATAAAATACACACTAAATTTGGAAAATTTCATACAAGGTAGCTCAGTTGGTTAGAGCATCATACCAATATATCATGGTTGTGAGTTCGATCTCCAGTCAGGGCACATATAGGAAGCAGCCAAAGAATGCACAATTAAGTGGAACAAATAAATGTTTCTCCCTTTCTCTTTTTCTTTCTCTCTCTCCCTTCCTCTCTAAATTCAATTAAAAAAAGAAAAAGAACGAGGGGTTGGGTGGCTGGATGAAGAATGTGAAGGGATTAAGAAATTGGTTGTTACAAAATAGTCATGGAGATATAAAGTACAGCATAGGGAATATTGTCATTATATTGTAGTAACTCTGCACAGTGCCAGGTGGGCACTGGAAATATCAAGGCAATCCTCTGCAAAGTATATTACTGTCTAACCACCATGCTGTACACCTGATACTAATACAAAATAACTTGAATTTCTAATACAAAATAGTGATTATAAACTGTAATTGATAAATAAGTAAAGGTACAGAAATAGAAAAAACTTAACAAGAAAAAATAAAATAACTCAATATTTTTTCTACTGATTTCATGTTGAAATGATATTTGAGATATATTGGGTTCAATAAAATATTGAAATGATATTTGAGATATATTGGGTTCAATAAAATATTACAATTAGCTCTGGCCAGTTAGCTCAGTTGGTTAGAGCATCATCCTGATATGCTAGGGTTGCAAGTTCAATCCCCGGTCAGGGTACATACAAAAATCAACCAACAAGTGCATAAATAAGAGGAATGACAAATCAATGTTTCTCTCTCCCTTCCTCTCTCTCTAAAACTCAATACAAAATATCATTAAAATTAATTTTGCCAGTTTCTTTGTAGTTTTTCAATGTGGCTGTGAAGAATTGTAAGTTACCACTGTGGCTTGCATTTCTGTTGGACCGGCACAGACAGGGCTGGGGATTCTGGAGTTTGGAGGGAACATGAGTATCTCAGAGAGGGTGGGCAAGGAAGGCCTCTCTGAGGAGGTGACATCTGAGAGGACTCTACCTGAAGGAGGAGAGTGGGAAACCCTGAGGCAATCTGAGGTAGCCAGTGTTCCAGGCTAAGGGAACAGTAAGTGCAAAGGCCCTGAGGCAGGGATGAATTTGGTGTGGCTGAGGAGCAGCAGGGCTGGTGGTGATGGAGCATGTGAAGGCCCAGACAAGGCCTGGTGTCCTGTATGGGCTCTCCTCCTTCCTGCCTGCTAAAGTATCTGTCCTGCTTTGCATCTGCCTCCCCCCAAAAGGGCAGGGACAACGGTGGCCCTGCTCTGAGCCCCCAGGTCTATTTCTCAGCAGGTGCTCCCCATTCCAGCCTCACCTGTGGCCAGTCCAGAAATCCAGCTGTCATCTGCCCTGTCTGGTTACAATCATCGTCAATGGCCTGAGTGGGGAAAGAGAGAGGACTGTGTAACAATGGAACTGACTTCTCATGCATCACCGGGGCCTGTGTCCACAACAGGGCTGGCAAACGTTTTCTATGAGGGGCCAGACAGTAAATAATACCCTGTGGTCTCTGCCTCGACTCTGCTGCCCTAGAGCATAGGCAGACATAGACAACATGTGACTGTCTGTATAAATGAAGGGGTGTAGCAGTGTTCCAATAAAACTTTATTTACAAAAGTGCAGTCTCCATGGGTCACAGTTTGCTGACTTCTGGTCTAGAGTGAACCCATCCCACTTATGTGGGCCCAGAGACAGACAGTCACTCGTCTGAGGGCACCTGGCATCTCCAATGCCAAATCTTTTCCCTGTTTAAATATTTACAGAAGCCTCCCTTGAGCCAGACCCTGGGAGGGCCACATGGGGGCTGAATGAACAGGATCAGGGCCCATGAGAACATTCTCTCCCTGACTCCAGTGATTGGCTCAGGGATGAACACATGACTTCAGCTGGGCCAATGGAGAGCCAGACCTGGGAGCTTGGCAGGATCCCTTGGGAAAGAGACTCTTTTCTTCCTGCCTGGGTGGCTGGGTGGGTAGGATGTAGGGTTGGAGATGCAGAGAATGAAGCCAAAACAGAGGAGCAGAGTACAGAGCCCCTGTGTGATCCTGGATCAAGCTGTCCCTGAAGCTTTCCTCACATGAGCTAGTAAGTTCACTTTGTGGCTGAAGCCAGTTTGAGTCGCAATTCTGCCACCTACAACAAAGAGGATCCCAACCAGCTCATCCATCGTCCCGCAAGCAGGAGGTCCAGGCCCCAGGAACTGTCCCTGACAACCAGGACAAGCAGGGCATCAGAGTCTGAGACCCACCAGCAAATGCAGGAGGCTTCAACAGAAGTCCATGCCACCAGCATTTGTCACCTGGGGAGCTGGTGTGACACCTGGTCTCCACCAAAGCCACCCGGACCATGCCTCTTTGGCCTCTTCTCTGGTTAGAACCTCGGCCTCAGTTTCTTGATTTATACTGTCTCCTTGTCTGTCATCACTGTTTTCTACTGCCTGTCTGGGCTCTCCTCCTTCCTGCCTGCTAAAGTGGCCCTGCTCTGTTTTCTAGTGCCTGAGCTGGGCAGGGAACCCAGTGACCTACCTGGACCCATCAGTCTCTCCCTCTCCCCAGGGGCCCTCTAGAACCCTTGTCTCTCCCCGCTGGGGCCGCAGCTCCACCTCCGAGCCTCCTGTGTGTCTCTGCTCCTCTCACCTCACTGTCTCTGACCCTCTCTCAGCCTCCCTCCCTGCCTCCTGACCTCCCCATCCGACCCCCATCTGTCAGAGGCTCTTCCAATGGCTCTCTTTTGCCACTCCCCCAGGTGAGGCCACCAGGTCTGTGCCCAGCGGAGGTGAAGTGGGGAGGCCACCCCCGAAGAAAGGTCTTCCCTGGTCTCCTGAGGAAGGGGCGGAGCCGCCATGGCTGCAAGTGCCACGTGATGGGGGAGGTGATGGTGGGGTTCTCATCCCAGTATACCCGGTCAGCACCCAGCCTCTGCTCTACAGCCCTGGCCTCCTGGCTCCCCTTCCAGTCCATTCTTCATGGGGTCTTTCTGCACCCACAGCTGATCCTTCCCTTCCCCTGCTCACAGATCACCATGGCTCCCAACTTCCCTCCAAAAGCCTCATATCTGTTTAAGCCCAGGCCTCTGTCAGAACCCACGTGAATGCCCCCCACTACCGCCTGTGTCCTGGGCTCTTCATACTTCCTCTCACCTGTTCCTTCAGGGTTTCCCTCACTGGGAGCCCAAGGCTCCATCTACCACCTACCCCCTCCCCCTCACTCCCTATGGCTCAAGCCCTGTCCCTTCCTCCAGCCGCATCTTTCTCCGCTCTGTCCTGTCCTCTGTCCTGTCCAGCCTTCCTCAGGTCTCCTTTCCTCCCACATGGACTGTCATCGTGGCCCCTGGGGCTCCAATATCACCTCATAGGCCCCTAAGGGGACGTTCTGAAGCCCACAGTGACCCTGCCCTTCCTGATCCAACTCTCTAGCGGGGATCCCAAAGTCACAAGGTGCTCAGCCTGGGGCGTGTGAACCTGGGCCTGAGTGCCCTGTGTGTCATCTCCCTCCCTCGCCAGCATCCTCCCTCTCCACCCCACCCCACCCCACCCCTCCCTATTCCCAGGCAGCCACAAACAGGATGTGGGGAAAATGGGCACACCCACCTGCTTGCCCAGCACCACCAGGTTCACCTTCTCCTTCTGTGCCAGCTTGGCCAGGACCCGGGCCACCTGCAGGGGACCCAGGCGCTCTGCATCTGCTGCCGGCACCTCCACGTGGATGCCCCGGTCTGCACCCATGGCCAGAGCAGTGCGGATGGTCTCCTGTGAAGGCAAGAAGAGGCTCAACTTTGGCTTCTAGCCCCAAGGGGACCCAGGAGCCTGGTTCTCTCTTGTCAGACCCCCAAGTCAGGCCCCCAGCCTCCTCCTTCCTCAGACAAAAGACTCCAAGTTGAGGCCCCTCCCGGGCCCCGGACACCTGGCACGGGGTGGGCCCGCAGCTGACAGCAATGACCTCCTTCACCAGCTTCTTCTCCTTGAGCCTCACGGCCTCCTCCACAGCGATCTCGCAGAAGGGGTTCATTGAGTGCTTCACGCCATCTGTAACCACACCCGTCTTGTCGGGCTTCACCCGGATCTGCTCAGACAGGAGAAGGGACAGGGTCAGGGGTCAGGGCTGAAGCACCAAGCCTCACACAGGCTGGGTGGGAACAATGGGGCCTGGAGAGGGTCAGGGTCTTGTCCAGGGTCCCATGGCTCCAGGGACAGAGCGGAGTTAGAATTCAGAGGTGGGTGGAGGGTCGCCCCCTCACCCTCTCATTCAGACACTCCCTGACCACCAGGGACACTGGACACACTCGTCCTTGCTCCTTGGGCCTGAAAGAGTGTGTCTCAAAGTTTTATCATCAGCCACAGTGAGAAAGACATTTTATAATATCTCCAAGTGTATTATAAATCCATACATATATTTACATATAAATATAAAGACCACTGCAGTGTGGGGTTTGCTGAACAATACTCATCTTTATTTATACCCTAGACCAGTGGTCAGCAAACTTATTAGTCAACAGAGCCAAATATCAATAGTACAACGATTGAAATTTCTTTTGAGAGCCAAATTTTTAAAACTTAAACGATATAGGTAGGTACATTCCTTATCGAGGTAGTGCCCGCATGTGGTATTTTGTGGAAGAGCCACACTCAAGGGGCCAAAGAGCCACATGTGGCTTGCGAGCCGCAGTTTACTGACCAGGGCACTAGACCATGACATTTTCTATTCTTTCTTTCTTTCTTTTTTTATAGCGAGAGAGACAGATAGGGACAGACAGGCAGAAAGAGAGATGAGAAACATCAGTTCTTTGCTGCGGCACCTTAGTTGTTCATTGATTGCTTTCTCATGTACCTTGACTGGAGGGCTCCAGCAGAGTGAGTGACCCCTTGGGTTCAAGCCAGTAACCTGGGCTTCAAGCCAGCTACCTTTGGGCTCAAGCCAGCAATGATGGGGTCATGTCTATGATCCCACGCTCAAGCCAGTGACCCCAAACTCAAGCTGGTGAGCCTGCTCTCAAGCCAGATGAGCCCGCGCTGAAGCCAATGACTTCGGGGATTCGAACCTGTGTCTTCTGCATCCCAGTCCAATGCTCTATCCACTGCGCCACCACCTGGTCAGGCTCTATTCTTTCTTTCTTAATGCCAGCCCTGTACACGAATTTCACGATCAATACATGGTCACAATCTAATTTGAAAAACACCGACATCAAAGGCCTCTCTGCCACACAGAAAAAGGTGGGGGACAAGCAAACCTCTCCTCACACACTATGCCTTCACTGAGCACCAACTGCATGCCTGGCCTTGTGCTGCACAAGGTCACTTAGATTCTTTTTCTTCTTCTTATTATTATTATTGATTTTAATGGGGTGACACCAATAAATCAGGGTACATATGTACAACGAAAACATCTCCAGGTTATCTTTTCAATTATGTTGCATACCTGTCACCCAAAGTCAAATTGTCCTCTGTCACCCGTCTGGTCTTCCCTTTGCCCCTCCCCTTCTCCCTATCTCACCTTCCCCTCCCTCCCCCCACCCCGTAACCACCACTCTCTTGTCCATGTCTCATAGTCTCACTTTTATGTACTCCTAATCAGAAAAACTTAGATTCTTGATGGAGAAAATCAGGAAAGTGACAAGACTGGGAGTGGGGAGGCAGCTGGGTGGCTGTGAGCCACTGAAATAAGAAATGACAAAGGCTTGGACAACCTTCACAGGGAGCTGGAGAGGTGGACAGACTGGAAAGGTCTTCGAAGATAGAACTTGGTGCTGGATGGGGTGCTGGGCGGGGTGAGAGGGAAGAGTCAAGCAGGAGGCTTGGGGTTCTGGTGGGATATTAGTACAGTGAGGAGGATGTTGTCGTCAGCTCTAGACTTGGTGTGTTTAAGAAGCCCATGAGGCCCTGGCCAGTTGGTTCAGTGGTACAGCATCGGCCCGGTGTGTGAAAGTCCTGGGTTCGATTCCTGGTCAGGGCACACAGAAGAAGCACCCATCTGCTTCCCCTTCTCCTTTCTTTCTATCTCTCTCTTCCCCTTCTGCAGCCAAGGCTCCACTGGAGTAAAGTTGGCCCAGGAGCTGAGGATGGCTCCATGGCTTCCGCCTCAGGTGCTAGAAGGCTAGAATGGCTCTGATTGCAGCAGAGCAAAGCCCCAGATGGGCAGAGCATCGCACCCTGGTGGGCATGCCGGGTGGATCTCTGTTGGGCGCATGTGGAAGTCCGTCTCTCTGCCTCCCCACTTCTCACTTCAGAAAAATAAAAAATTAAAAAAAATAAAAAATTAAATGGAAAAGAGGAGTGTCCACCCTAAACAGGAAAGCAGCCCCTCCACCACCACTGTGCTGGTGAGCTGGGTACTAGTGGAGGGCCCGAGCCTGTCCTAGCTCTGGCAGAACGTTGCCCCAGGTTGCTGACTCCAAATAGGAAGGGACCAGAGAACACCCACCTGCTCAAGTCCTCCAGGGAGATCTCTTAAACTTGAGATTATATCCAGCTTCAAAAACACTGTTTAGCTAAATTACATGTTTCAGGGGGAAATTGTTGGTCTGAAAAATCAGTGATGACCTTTCTAAAAAAACATACTGATATTCGATAAATTGGGAATATGATTCAGCATGAACCATCCAGTCTTTCTCTTAAAGGTGCAACATATTGCCTTTCAACAGGAAACAGTCCTGAGCTAGGCAGTCCTGGCTCCGAGACCTTTACACTCATCATCTCATTTAACTGCGCTAACAGCCCGGGAGGCCATCACCATTCTTTCCTTTTCTTTTCTTCTCTCCCTTCTTTCTTTCCTCCCTTCCTCCTTCCCTCCCTTCCTTCCTTCCTCTCTCTATCTCTTTCTTCCTTTCTTTCTCTCTTTCCTTCCTCCCTCCCTCCTTCCTTTCCTTCCCTTTTCCTTCCTTCCTTCCTTCCTTTCTCTCTCTCCTCCTTCCTTCCTTCCCTCTTTCCCTCCCTCGCTCCCTCCTCTCTTTCTTCCCTTCCTTTCTTCCATTCTCTCTCTCCCTTCCTTTCTTCCTTCCCCTCTCCCTTCCTTCCTTCCTTCCCCTTTCCCTCCTTCCTTTCTCTCTCTTCCTTCCTTCCCATTTTCCCCTTTCTTTCCTTCCTTCCTTCCTTCCTTCCTTCCTTCCTTCCTTCCTTCCTCCCTCCCTCCCTCCCTCCCTTCCATGTGTGTCAGGTCAGAGAGAAACAGACAGACAGGAAGGGAGAGAGATGAGAAACATCAATTCTTCGTTGTAGCCCCTTCGTTGTTCATTGATTGCTTCCTCATATGTGCCTTGACTGGGGGGTTACAGCAGAGCAAGTGACCCCTTGCTGGAGCCAGCGACCTTGGACTCAAGCTGGTGATCCTTGATCAAACCAGATAAGCCCGTGCTCAAACTGGCAACCTCGGGGTTTCGAACCTGGGTCCTCTGCATCCCAGTCTGACGCTCTATCCACTGCGCCACTGCCTGGTCAGGTGCCCTTACCATTCTTATTGGACAAAAGGAGCAAGCGAGCACAGTCAGATCAAGCACCTTGCCCAAGTCACACAGCAAGGAAGTCGGGAATAGAGTCTAACCCCAAGTCTGTCCTGGGAATGGTTGAGACTCTCCAAGATGCCAGGAGTGCCTGCCCACAGAGGTAGGAGAGTTGGTCTCTATTCTTGGCCTAGTCAAGCAGGTTTTTATCAAGTGATTTCTGACAGTGCTTCCTGAGCCTGTGATGCAGCTCAAGGACTCCTGTGTGGTTCAGTCCTCCAGACTTTACTATTAAGCAAGTCACTGGGCATGTGCTGGGGCCTCATGCAGGGTACAGAGTGACCAGGACACGATTCTAGCCAGACAGCCCATACCAGATGGGGAGAAGTGGCCACCAAGCCATGACAGCAACAAAGCACTCAGACACCCTTCAGCAGGACACCTTGTGTGGGGCAGGTGAAGAAGACCAACAACCCCAAGGAGGTGACATGTGTGGCCTGAGGGATGAGGAGGTGCCAGCCCCGCAGAGAGCAGGAACAGTAAGGGGAAGGAGACAAAACCACAGGCTCCCAGAACCAAGAGAAGGCACTACTGGTTTAGTTTAGGCCCAAAGATGGAAACAGATTTTAAGGGGATAGAAATTTCTATTCCTGGCAGGTCTCTTTTAAGAAAATGAATAGCTAATCATGAACACAGAATTGTTCCAGCCTGTTCCTGGGCCATGAAAGCACTAAAGGTTAAGCTTCATCAGCCTCATAGGAAATATGTCCTTGGCCAGAAGTGGGTATTACTGGGCTGCCAGATGCCTATTAATACCCTAGATACACACACACAGGCACGCAGGGACACGGACACACAGAGACACACACAGGCACCCAGAGACACGGACACACACATACACAGAGACAGTGACACACAGACACAGACATACACAGGCACCCAGAGACATGGATACACACAGACACTAAGACAGAGACACACACACACACACAGGCACACACACTCAGAGACACTGAGACAGAAACACGGACACACATAGACAGTGAGACAGAGACACAGACACTGAGACAGAGACACGGACACACCCAGAGACACTGAGACAGAAACACGAACACACACAGACATTGAGACAGAAACATAGACACACACAGACACAGAGAGTGACACACACAGGCACACACACACCCAGAGACACGGACACACAGACACTGAGACAGAGACACAGACACATAATCACACACGTTGAGCAGAGCACCTGTCATGTTTTTTTTTTTTACTTTTTTTTTTTATTCATTTTAGAGAGGAGACACAGAATGAGAGAGAGAGAGAGAGAGAGAGAGAGAGAGAAAGAGAGAAAGAGAGAAAGGGGGGAGGAGCTGAAAGCTCAACTCCCATATGTGCCTTGACCAGACCAGTGCAGGGTTTTGAACTGGCGACCTCAGTGTTCCCAGGTCGATGCTTTATCCACTGCGCCACCACAGGTCAGGTCAGCACCTGTCATGTTTTAAAGAGATGACTGAATAAACTCTCGTTACTATGACTACCAGTAGCAACAACACTCGCTGAGTGTCAGCCAGCACTTACTGTACGCCCAGCACTATTTTAAGAGTTTCATCTTCCCTACAGCCGAATAAAGGAAGTACTATCCTTATCCCCACTGCAAACAGGAGGAAAATGAGGCTCAGAGTGGCTAAGTAACTACCCCATGGCCATCCAGCAGGATGCAGAGGCTTGGAGTCCACACTGTGAACTCTTCCACTAGGGGCACCTGCTGTCTGAGATGGCAGTGACAACATCAGACAGACTCTCCTCCCCACCCTCGGGCTCAAATTCTGGAAGGGAGATAGTCGCTAAAGCAAGAGGTAAGTTACATCATGAGTTACAATGTGATAGAAGCATAGGGGGAATATAACAAAGAAGTAGCCAGGGACTAGGGGGCTGACCAAGGAAGGCCTCATAGAGGAGGTGGCATTTGAACAAATGCTGGAAGGAGGTGAGGTAGGGATACTGGGAATTAGAGTGGATCAGAGCCGGCACACCCCAAAAGGAACTGCCAGTAGTGTGTGTGCGTGCGTGTGTGTGTGTGTGTGTGTGTGTGTGTGTGACATCTGGGTAAACAGAGGATCCCAATTCACTGAGGGGAGGGCTGAGACAGGAAGGCTCAGGGGCCTGACCACAGAGGTAGCCTAAGGAGGTGGAACGGAGGGCTTCCTGGAGGTGGTTATGCCAGAGCATCACTAAACTTTCATGCATCCACAGGACTGAGTTAGGCAGGACAAGGGAAAGCTAAGAAGCAGAGGCTGGAGGGTGACATGGGAAGTCACCCAGGCAGAAGGCACAGCAGGGACAAAGGCCCAAGGCAAGAAGCCACCCGGTCTGTTGGGGAAGTACAGATAGGTTGGAACTACGGAAGCACAAAGGGTGAGGAAGAGACAGGGAAATGTGGGTGGCTGAGCAGGGAACCAGGGCTGAACCTCGAAGGGCCATGAACACCTGGCTGAGGGTTGGGACTCGGTCCTGAGGGGGCTGGGACACTGGAAAAGAAGGGTCAGCTCCAGGCGCAGAGAGCCCTGAGGCTGGGAGGGTCCAGACTGCAGAGGAGAGACTGGAGCCAGAAAGGAGACCAGGGTGAGGGTCCAGGATGGAGAGGATGAGGCCTGAACTGCGGTGGCCATGAGGATGGAGAGAGAATAGGGCAGGGAGATGAAGGCAGGAAGGTCCGGGCTAGAGGTCAGGGAAGGAGGCTGTACCCAGATTCTGGTGGTTAGGTTGTGGTCAGTGTTTGAATCATTTATTCGTTCAGAAAATAACATCAGCAGACACATCCATGGAGACAGGCTGCAAAGCCCCAGGGAACTGTGGGAGGGGCAGGTAGCACCCACACTTCAGAAAGGCTCGGGAGCTGACCCCAGGACGCTCCACTCTGCCTCGCATGCAGCGGAAGCACCCATGTGCCGGGCCCCAGGCTGGGCTATGCTGGGACCCAGAGCTGAGTTCAATGTGAGCCAGCTTGGTGGGGACGACAGATAGGACCCAGAGATCGCAGGTCAGAGACTGTGGCTGGGTCTAGGGCTGGATCAGGGCTGACAGAGGTCCAGGGAGCTATGGAGCCCAAAGGAACAGTCAGAGGTGGGGAACACCAGGAGAGTCGGGTCTCAGAACTCCAGGAGGAGCATGTCTTTGAAGAGACACCGCTGCCCTATGCTGCCAAAGCTGTCAGGAGGCTGTGTGGAATGCGAGGAGCACAGACTGGAGTGGGATTTGGTTGTGTTTCAATCCTGCTTGTCGCTGCCTACTGGATGACCTGGCAGGTACCAGACCCTTCACCTGCCTCCGTTTCCTCATCTGTCCAATGGGGTTAACACATCTAGACCAGTGCTTTTCAACCTTTTTTCATCTCATGGCACACATAAACTAATTACTAAAATTCTACGGCATACCAAAAAGTATATTTATTGCCGATATGACAAAAAGAAAAAGATAGGTATAATTTTGATTCATTCACACTGGATGGCTATTGTTACGTTGGCTGCCATCATTTTTTCTTTTTCTTTTCTTTTGAGAATAAAAGGGAAGAGGTCAGTGACCCTGATTAAATAGTCAAGTATTGCATGTTTTAAAAATTCTTGCAGCACACCAGTTTAAAATAGTTGATCTAGAGATTATTCCCTGACCAAATAGTGATGCAGTGGATAGAGCGTTGGGAAGCAGAGGACCCAGGTTTGAAACTCCAAATCGCAGCTTAAGCATGGGCTCATCCAGCTTGAGTGTGGGATCATAGACATGATCCCATGGTTGCTGGCTTGAAGCCCAAGGTCACTGGCTTGAACCCAAGGTCACTGGCTTGAACCCAAGGTCACTGGCTTGAGCAAGGGGTCACTCGCTCTGCTGGAGCCCCCAGGACAAGACACATGAGAAAGCAATTAATGAACAACTAAGGTGCCGCAACGAAGAACTGAAGCTTCTCTTCTCTTTCCCTTCCCGGCTGTCTGTCCCTCTCTCTGTCTCTGTCACAAAAACAAATAAAAATAAAAAGTAAAAAGAGATTATTGAAAGGACTGGTTAGGTTAATCTTGGACAAGGACTTAGAATGCTGCTCAGTGAACAGTTAAGTACCCACCAAATGTAAGCTGTTATGATCACAGAAGTTTCCATGCCAAAACCCAGCTCCTGGGCCCTCCTCCCCATCATATACCCCAAACTGACAGGGGCCCCAGTTTCAGCCACCCAGTCCTCCAGCATGCCAGGTCCTGTGTGGAGCAATGCTGGGGAGAGGGAGGCAGGCTCCTCATCTGATGGGGGCAGGGGGACAAAACATGGATGGGTAGTCACCAACCCTGCCTAGTTCAGGCCCAGTATGGAAAGAAAGTGGTCTGTGGGCGTGTGTCTGATTCACCTGTCTACATCAGCTTCTCTCTGAGGACAAGCCAGGCTCTGAGATACATCCCCAAACCCTCTCAGGAAGGATGTGAGCCGACCCAACTCCTCAGACTGGCTTTCATCCCTAGCATACACTTTTCCCTCCCTCCCTAGTTCCCAGGTCCTCACTCACCCTGGAGCTATGCAGGGTGAAACAGAGCTCCTGGGTTACCCAGCAACCTGTCTGAGCTCCACTATAGCACGTTTCCTGTCCTGTATTAGTCCATCGAGTTTGCAGCGCAGCCCAGTGGGTGAAAGCATGGCTTGGGTGCAAAGCGCTCGTGGGGGTGAGGAGTCAAACGGAATCTCGCTCTGCCCCTTCCCGGCTCGGTGACCTCTCTGTGCCTCAGTTTCTCCGTGTGTTAAACAGGGGACAGGATTCCTCCTCCAGCAGGTAAGAAACAAGAGACGGTAACTCCGCCCTGCACGTAATTATTAAGACAGTGAGTTCAGAACCAGAGGGAAAAGGAAACGGCGTCATAACCTCAGAGGAGCACCAGATGTCAGAACTTCACAGTCCTTGATCTTTGCCCTCAGGTGTGACTTTGACGTTTCAGGAGAGAGCAACAGAGACCAGAGATTACGAGAAGACACCCCCCCCCCCATACAGGGTGCGCTTGTGACCCCGGAAACACACGACCACGGAGCAAAGGGAGGTGGGGGCCTGATCACCTTCACGGCGAAGTCGATGACCCTCTTGACAGCCACAAGCGCGCGCAGCTCCGCCATCTTCCTGCTGCAGCCACCTGCGGGTTCAGGCCGCACCCTCTGCCCCTGGGCTCTGAAGTCCCGCCCCGACCCACCCCGTCCCTTTCTGCGCCTGCGCTCCGACCGCCGGCCAGTCGACCTCTGCGGTGCCCGCCTCCGCCCCGACAATGGACCAATCGGGAGGCCAGGGTAAGGGAGAGTGTGACAAGCGGTTTGGGACCAATAGAGGAGGATTCCAGAGAGAGAGGCGGAACCTGGAGGGTATGGGACAAGGGCTTGTGAAGAAGGGGGCGTGGCAGGGAACCAGGGAAAAGGTCGTTCTGGGGAGGGGAGGGCTCGAGCAGTGGAACTCTTCCCTGTCATCCTAAACTTTTCCTAGTATCTTCGGATCTACCCCTGCCCCAGTTCCCTGCCTCTTCTTCTTCGCGCGGGCTCCCGCACGCCACTGCGTCCTCTCGTGTCTGTCTCCTTATTTTCTCCACGTCCGTGTCCCTACAGCCTCTCCATGCGCCCCTGTCCCCTCCTGACTCCACTCTCCTAGGTTCCCGTTCCCCTCCACATCCATGTCCTTTCTCCACTCCATGGTCGTACCTCTATGCCCGTGCCCTGCCCCCCAGGGCTCCACGTTCCCTATAGGTTCAAGCCTTTACGTCTTCCCTGAACCTCTGTGTACCCCTGTATCCTAGCCCCCCGTGCTCATCATGGTCATGTTTTCACGTCTGTTCATGTCTTCCGTGTCCGCGTCCTCACATTCCCCAGAAAGGCAGGCGGATCCGCGGAGGTGGAGGCCGTTCCTTTATTCTGCCCCAGGCGGGCTGAGGTCACAAGCATACGGGGAACCCACTAATGGCATCTGTACTCTGCACGATCATGTCCGCCAGCAGAAAGCAGAAGCCTGGAGGGAGGAGAGAAGAGGGCGAGTGGAGGGCGGTGGGTCCTGGGGTGGATGGCCGGGAAGACCCTGGGGCCCTGGGTTTGGGGCTCCGATGGCATCTCTGCCGCGTCTGTGAAAGTCTGGAGTGGAGGATGTTGGGGAGTCCCCAGGAGGTCAGAGTAAGATTTCTTGGAAGGGTGGCTGGGGGTATCTGCGGAAAGGAGGGACCCCTGGGTACTCTCCTCAACCCTCTTCCCGCTGTCCCAAGTTACCCGCGAGAACAAAGAATGGAAAAGCCAGCCACCCCGAAAAATAGGACCAGGAGAAGAAAACATCGTTTTTCCACGCATTCTTCACGGTGTATCCTGTCAAAGCGATCAGCAGCAGCAAGCCTGGCCCCGCCCACCCGCCAAGTGAGCGTGGCCAAGGGGAGCTGCATCCAAGTCCCACCTAGACCGCGCCCACCGTGAAGGCCACGCCCCTTCTGGGTCACCCTGCTAGAGAAGACCACGCTCATCTCCTCTGGGTCCCGCCCCTGGACCCGCCCCCTGTAGCTCCGCTTCTTCCTCTGGGTCACCAGCTCCTCCCAGTGGCTCACATCCCAGTGCCCTAATCGTGACCCAAGGACCCCCACCGCCTGCCTGGCGGCCTGCTGCTATCTCACCGCAGAGGAGGAAGACAGCGATTGTAGTCTGGCCCCGCAAGTCTCCTTTGTGGCACAGAATCCGCAGCCCCATCGCCAAGCCCACGATGCTGAATCCCGCCGCCAGCACCATGCATGCCCCGGTCACCGCTAGCGTAGCTGGGAAGAGCCGGCCGCCTGAGCCCCGCGCAAGCGCTGCCCCTGACCGCCACCACCTCCCGCCGGGACGGGGCTGACCTCAGAGTCAGAGATTTGGATGGGGACTTGGAAGTTGTCATGAGGGGTTATGTATACGTGGTGGCCTCGGCCACGGAGGGGCAGCCTGATATGAGACTGGAATGGAAGGGATGGGGTGGGGCCCTGCAGAATGCGTCCAACTGTTGTTTCAGGGTTGGGGTCCGCTGAGATAAGGGCTGGAACTGTCAGTGTAGTGAGGGGCTGGCATCCGGACTGGCTAGACCTCACTCTGGCAGGGGATGTTAGAGCAGACGCCGCCGTTACAATTCTGCCACAGGCCACTGTGTCCCTTGGGGAAGCGGATCCAGTAGTTGGTGGCAGTAGAAAGAATCGTGAGGATGTTGGCCAAGAAGCCCAGGAGGGTGCCCCCGCTCTGAAGGCTCCACTTCACCCCCATACCAGGGAGGTTGCTGCAGGGGACCACACACGCAGGACTGGCCAACACCCGTCCCATCTCCAGGCCCCTCTCCAGGTTCCCTGAGAACCCCTCCTACGTGTCTCTTGTACCCCTCTGCCTGGGGGCTTGGAGATACTCCCCTCAGTTCCTCCCATACTGTGGGCCCCTCTCCCAGCACTCTGTCTGGGGACGTTGAGACATTCCTCCCTCCAGGAGTCACTGCTTAAAAACCTCCGTCTTCCAGAGACCTCCCTCCCCCAGCGGAATGTCCCTTTAGCCTGTCCAGTGTGGTCCCCACCCCTTTCCCCCATATACCCACCTAAGTCACTCACAGACAGCTCTCAGGCCTTTTAGAGGTAGAAGCCAGAGGGGTGGGGGAGGGGAGATTGGGTCAGTCTCTGTGAGGCAGCAGGAGTTCCAGAACCCCTTCTCCCGACCACCATTTAAAGAGATAACCACCCACCCCCTCATCCACACACACACACAGGCATCTCTCCCAGCAAAGTGACAGCTCAGAGTCAGATGGCAGGCCTGGGGGGAGCCTGAGGGCCATGACACGCTGGACCATGTTCTTCTGAACACTTCTCTTCCCTTGACCCCGTAAGTGCCTCTGGTCCTCAGCTCTGGCTGGGCATCCCAGGCCCCCACGCCAGCTCCTGCTCCCTGAAGCCTGCACCTTCACAGGTAAGCCTCCTCACTCACACAGTTCCAGGGGCAACAAGACTCAGAGAGCATCCCAAACTCCATCTGCAGCCCTGGCCTCTCTCCTGAACCTTAGACTGGAATCCTGGTCTTCTCCCAGAGCCCTGGTACTCAACCACCTCCCATCTGAGCTCAGCATCTTCCATCAAATGAAAGATGACCCCGCCATCCCACCTCTGGGCACTATCCTTACCCCCTGTTTGCTTCTCCCCCTACAAAGTACTTGGATCCCCAAGTCTGGTTCCTCCCGCTCCTGAATCTTTCTGACTCCTTCCCTCCTTTCCATCTCATGCCCTGTTCCCAGTCAGATCTTGTCCAGACTCATGTTCCACCTGCTGTATTGCCAAGTTCCTTTCTCTTGTTCAGCCTCTCCAGATGCCCCCAGAGAGAGCTTGCTGACACTGCGCCCCCACTCTGATCCTAGCTGCCCACTCCCTCAGGAGAGAGTCAGCTGTGGCCTTAGGGGTCCTGGTGTCACCTGCCACTCCACCTCATTTTCCACCCCACCTCCACATTCCACATCCCGCCACAAAGCCCTGTTTACCCTCTGAACACTTCTGCCCTTTCTACGCCTATACCTTGGAGTTTTTCTGCATGGATTATTACCTTTCCGTGGCCCTCAAGAATTCCCTAAATACCTTCTCCCCAGAAAGCTCACCTCCACCCGTCACCATGAAGCAATCAGTCTTTGTCTCTCACCCTTCCTGGGCTGTGCCTGTCCTCTGCCTGTATACACACACACACACACACACACACACACACACACACACACACACCAGACCTCCAGCCCCTGGTGGGCAGGACCTGGATCTACCTTGTGTCATTGTCCCCAGAGAGGCCCAGCAGAAAGGAAGTGCTTGGGAAAAACCAGCAGAAAGAGTAAATGAATGAATAAAATGAGCAAGGAAGACTGGAGCGCAGATGAAGGGCGGAGAGGGAGCGAGAAGGAACGTGCTAAAGCAAGAGAGACACAGGGAAGAAAAGAGAACAGAAAAGAGATGGAAATGGGAGACGGACAAAGGAGAAAGACAAGGGCCAGAGAAGGGGAGAGAGGATGTGGGACAGTGTTGGGTCCACCCTGGCCACACACTGGGCAGGAGCCTCCAGAAGCAGATGGAGGCTTCTGACTTGTTTCTGGGTGCCTGGTGTTGCCCACTATGGAGCCGGCGTGCTGTCAGCTTGTGTCGTGGTTGAAATAATCTCAGAATAACCAGATTCCATCAAATTGTTGTTGAATAAATGAAGAAACAAACGAAGGGACTATGGAATAGAAGGGTGGGAGGCGAGGGCTGAGGGAGGGTCAGTGATTCGCAGCTTTCTCGATGATGACTTCCAACCCACCCTGCTGTCCTTGCCTGCGGTTCACAAGGTGTCGTAGCCAGGCCGGGGGCCATGGCAGTGAGCAACCAGACTCAGGCCACCTGGAGGGGAAGAGGGAGGTCAGCAAGTGCATCTGCACTGCTCCCTCAGAGCCACCCTGCCCCACCCCCCACAAGCTCTGGGGACAGCAGTCACCTGTACTAAGCAAGAGGGGGGTTGAAACCCAGCCCAGGTAGAAGGACCAGGAGAAGAATGTCTGGATCTGGGGTTCTTGAGGTTGGCTCCACCTTTCACCGGTATAGACCACCATGGCCACCATCATGCAGAGTGCTGGGACAAAAGGCAAGAGGAATGCTGAACATCTCTGTGGGGACTCAGTCCCCCAGGCCCACGGGAAACCCTGATTCCTTACTTGCGACAAAGGCTGTGATGGATGAGACAAGGGGGCCCCAGCTGGGGGCAGACAGTGAGGGAATGCAAGAGAGGACCAGGAGGACCAGAGACACCAGGCCGCACAGGGTAGCCAGGATGTTGAAGGTCTGTGTCACGCGGATGTAACCTGCTCAGAGAGGAGACCTCTGAATCTGAAGGCCTGTCCCCTCTGCCTCCTCTCCCCTACCTTCCAGACAGGAGAGACCACTCCGCCTTACCTGTTACTGCATGCTGATTCCCGTTTGGCCAGAGGCCTGAGTGAGCTGAGGATGTAGGCCCCAGGGCCACGAACCAGAAATCTGTGCTCAGGGCAACCAAGACACAGGTCAGGGCCAGGGAGCCAGTCAACAGGGCCAAGGACCGACAGGGCTCCATGGGGGTGGGTGCTGGCTTTCTGGATTCTGAAGGATGAAGAGGCTGGTGATCTAGACCCCTGAGTCTGTGAGGGAAGTGGCTATGCACCCAGACTCCTGGGTCCTCTGAACTCAAAAAAGGAAGGAGGAGGAGAAAGAGAAGGCAGCAAGCAGTCGTAACAACTTGGTGGCCTGTGCTCCTTAAGGCCAGGCTGGCTCTGTTTCACCTAGTTCAGTTCTTGGCAACTGATTGTCACACACCCTCCCTTCCTGGGTTGTACTGATAATGTCTCCCCTCCCCGTGGTCCTGGCTCCCCTCACAGTGTGTGGTGAGGAAGGGTGTCATTGTCAGTGGTTTGGTCGTGGTTCAGACCTGCCTCTCTGTCTCGGGTTCTCTACCCACCCCCCTCGGAACCCTTCACACCAGAGAGGGCTTCCTGGAAGAGATGGTAGAGAGGCTTGGGGGGGGCTGCTCAGAGGTGGGGGTGACAACTGAGACCAGGGTGTGAGTTCAATGGGAGGCGGGATGTGGCCAGAGGGGACAGTTGGGGGATGCGTCATGTTTTCCTGTGGCTGCTGCAACCTTCCGTTCTAGGAGAGGGGGGTGGGGGAGGGGGCTCACACTAGAGTCCCCACGGAAGGAGGGGGCTGGTGGCCATGATGCCTGGGGCCAAAGAAGGAAGGAGCCTAAGGCGTGGACTCCAGGGCCTGAGGGAGGAAAGGCTCAGACTCCAGGACCCCCGCTCAGAGCATATGCTCAGGGCAGGTAAAATGTGCAGAATCAGAATTCTAAAGGTCTGTGCCGGGGAAGACATGTCCACATCCTCATCTGAGAAATGAGTTCACAGACCGCTCTGCTCTGAGCATGGCGGGCTTTCTCATCAGGATCACAGTCCCTGGCGGTGGGGGTGGGGGCACAGGGATTTCAGCGCAGGACCCTCTGGTCCTCCAATCTCTTTCCTCCCACACCAACATCAGGACCCAGGCAGCACTTTACCTGGGAGGTGTAAGGTGAAGGTGCCACAGCCTAGGCAGAAGGCCCAGGCAAACTTGACCCCTGTGAGGCTGGAATGCTCCTGACCAGCATCTCTGCTGTGAGGATAAGCTGCACTGGCCGTCCCCGGAGAGCTGGAGAAGGGAGAACCAGCCACTCCGTGCACCAGTCCTCTTCCTTTATTGGAGACTCCAGTGTGGAGGCCCCATCCTTCACCCAAACACTCTCCAGTGAGGTCACTGGCCATTCCCAAAGTCTGATCACACAGACAGGCTTCCAGAGTTGGACCCAGGTCATGAGCGGTATGGGCACCAGTGCACCAGTGGCTGTGGACATGGCTCTGGTGAGGAGCAGGGCAGGCTTCAGGAAGTCTGGCCCTGGATGTGTGGTGAGGGGAAGTCAGAGCACAGAGCCTGTCTGTGACCTTGACCTCATCCCAAACTCAGCCCCATCCTTAACCCCATCCCTATTCTCCAACCCAGACCCTTTTCATTTCCAAACCTAACCATTTCTTAACCCTAGCTTCAACTCCAAGCTCAGCCCCATCCCAATTCCCAACCTAACTCCATTCTCATTTCCAAACCCAACTCTAAACTCAATTCCAGCTCAACCCATCCATAACCCTATCTCAACCCCATCCATAATTCCAGCTCCAACCACAACCCAATTCCCAAAACCAGCTGTAAACTCAATCCTACCCAAACCCCAAACACCAGCCACCCCTTAACTCCAGCTCCATCCCTATCCCCCAACCTAACCCCATTCTTTATGTGTATATGTAACAGAGACAGAAAGATAGAGAGAGTGACAGATAGGGACAGACAGACAGGAAGGGAGAGAGATGAAAAGCATCAATTCTTCGTTGAGGCACCTTAGTTGCTCATTGATTGCTTTCTTATATGTGCCTTGATGGGGGGACTACAGCGGAGCAAGTGACCCCTTGCTCAAGCCAGTGACCTCAGAGTTTCGAACCTGGGTCCTTCGCGTCCCAGTCTGACATTCCATCCACTGCGCCACCACCTGGTCAGGCCCTATCCCCTTCTTGTTGACAAATTCAACCCCAAACTTGACCCCATGCTCGTCCCCATCCCCAACCCCATCTTCATTCTGAGACTTAACTTTATCCTCATTTCTATCCTCACACCAGATAATTTCCAAATCCAACTCCAGCCCCAGTCCTATACCCACTTCCTCCTTCATACTTCTCCCCAACCCCTATAAGTTCTACCTCAGTCCGCCCACCACCACCATTTCATCTTCATCCCACTTCCAGGTTTGAGGCTATAACCCTGTTTCTCATCTCCATAAGTCCCACCCCTTCCATTGATCAAAGAAAGGTGATCTTTCCTGTTTCCCTGGAAAAGTGCCTCTAAGCTTTTGGAATGCCCTGCCTGATAAGTGTCTCTGTTTACTTGGAGTCCTTGGACCACACTAGATAGTTTATGATATCAACATAGTTTATGGGGAGTAGGGTTGTACTATGTCAGTCTGACTGCTGATGAGGCTGGAAACTGAATAACTGAGGTCAGCCGTGAGGGCGATCACTGCCCATAAAAGTAACCTCCCGTGAAAACTCTGGACATCAAGGTTTGGGCGAGCTTCCCCTGTCCATACGACTCCATTGGGAGAGAAAACTGAGAGCTGCTGCCTGGTCTTACCTGGATGCTGCCCTGGGAGGCTCCTCTCTTTGCCCATGTTAAATTGTTCCCTTTCACTGTCATACACAGAGTATAACAGTTTTCTTGAGCTCTGTGAGTCCTTCTAGCCATTCACTGAACCTGGAAGTGGTCTTGGGGGCCCCTAAACTTCAGTAAGTGAAGGGGAATAAGTCAGAGAGTTAATGGTGGCCAGAATATGTGGCATTTTGTATGACCTGAACTTGACAGACCTGAGATCGGAGGCATGGGAGGGCTTAGAGCTGGAGGAACATGATATATATATTTTTGTGTGTGTGCATGTAACAGAGACAGAGAGAGAGAGAAAGATAGGGACAGACATACAGAAAGGGAGAAAGATGAGAAATATCAATTCTTTGTTGCAACACCTTAGTGGTTCATTGATTGCTTTCTCATATGTGCCTTGATGGGGTGGGGGGTAGTCTACAAAAGAGCGAGTGACCCCTTGCTCAAGCCAGCTACCTTGGGCTTCAAGCCAGTGACCTCTGGGCTCAAGCTGGTGAGTCTAGCTCAAACCAGATGAGCCTGTGCTCAAGTTGGCGACCTTGGGGTTTTGAACCTGGGTCCTCTGCGTCCCAGTCAGATGCTCTATCCACTGTTCCACTGCCTGTTTTGGCTGGAGTGACATGATATTAATAAATATTCCTCTAGATGCTGCACAGAGACAATTGTAGATGGGGGTGTGGCAAGGGATCAGGACTGAGCTGGTTAGGATGGTGTGGCAATAAACCAGGTGCTAGATGATGGTGGCTTGTATTATTAGGACGATAACTGGTTAAGCAAGATAGAATCAAATTCTAAACACATTTTAAAGGTAGAGGCCACGCTGCTGGCCAATGCAGTGGTTTGTAACAGACATTTGCAACTCGAGCAGGTGGATAAAAATGGAGTTGTTGTTTACAAAGATGAAGGAGACCATGGAGGAACAGGTGCGGGGTGTAAGAAAGACCAGGAACTCGATGTCCAATATGTGAGGTTTGAGATGCCTCATCTTTTCAAGTGGAAATGCTGAGTAGGACGTTGGAGATATGAGTCTGGAGTTATAATATCATTATTGCTAGAGTAAGCCCCTGTAAATATGATTACTGGAACAAGCCTCTGTAAATATTTCCACTTAAAGTGACCTCAGTAAAGTACAGTGTGTCCGTAAGTCATGGCGCACTTTTGACCTGTCACAGGTCAAAAGTGCGCCATGACTTACGGACACACTGTATTATTAGAGAAGACATCAAATGCCATTATTATCGGAAGAAGCCTCTATAAAAATAGTCTAATTGCTATTTGAGGAGGCTCCCATAAATATTATTTCTAGGGAGTAAGCCTCTATTAATATAACAATTACTAGCATAGGCTGTGGTCAATATTCTTACTCTTAAAATGGGCCTTGCTAAGTGGCCTTAGTATTTTATAGTTGGCATCAGAAGATCTTACGTCAGTCGGCATCAGTTTATTGAGTAAACTAATGAATGAGTGAAGGAAGAGAGGATCAAGGTCACAGTGTGAGAAGGGGCAGGTGAAGAAGGCCTAGCTGGTATGAGCTCCGTGTTTCTGGTTGGAAGAGCCCAACAGGAAGGGGAGAAGGGGTTGGGTGAGCCAATGGAGGTGGGGTGGGGCAAGTGGGCAGGGAAGCTGTTTTATCTTCCCTGAGCTTTCTGTTTATCCTATTATCCTACGGTGATATTGTGATTTATAATAAAAAATATGTTTCTGGTCTGAGTCCCATTTACAACAACTCCTAAAACCCGTGGAGTTTCCCAGGTCGTGAAAGCCATAATGGTGTCTTTTGCTATGTAAATAAGGGGACTGTTAGACCCACCCCACCCAAGGATGGAGGACTTGTTTCCAGGGGAGCCAACCACGTGATCAGAGGGTGGGAACTTTCCAATGGCCAAGAATTTAATCAATCCCACCTCTCTCATGAAACCTCCTCAGGGAGCTACAGGGGGGGTGAACGCTGGGAGGTTAGGGAAAGTGATGACTTCGCAGATGTGAGACTTTAATAAAGGGAACGGCCCACCATATTCTGACTCCACTGTTCCTTTGCCATCTGCTGAATCCAATGGGAACCCACATGGCCATGACAGCTACGGCCACTGGCCTTACACTGGTCCTCTGCATCTCTTTCTACTGACTGTTTCTGAGTTATAGCCTTGTATAATATACCAGCAATCTAATAAGTGAAATGTTTCTCTGAGTTCTTTGAGCTGCTCTAGCAAATTAATGAAACCCAAAGAATGGGTGTTGGGAAACTTTGGTCTACAGCTGATGGTCAGATGATACAGGTGACAACCTGGAGTAGTAATTGGCATCTGAAGGGAGGTGGGGTGGAGGACAGTCTTCTATGATTGAGCCCTTAACCTGTGGGATCTGATGCTGTCTCCAGGTAGATAATGTCAGAGTTGAGTTCATTGCTTGCTGGGCTGAGAGGGGAAATTCACATTGGAATTAGTGTGAGAATTGGCCCTCCACATCAGT
This sequence comes from Rhynchonycteris naso, assembly GCA_037038555.1. Lineage (NCBI taxonomy): Eukaryota > Metazoa > Chordata > Mammalia > Chiroptera > Emballonuridae > Rhynchonycteris > Rhynchonycteris naso. The sequence goes on along the minus strand of CM072997.1, from coordinate 246,252,904 downwards.
TCCCTAGAAGTTGAACTGCAGTCTGTGTGGGGACTGTGATTTATCTCCGTCCCCATGCCAACAGATACAGTAGATTGAATTGCTAGGATACACTCCCCACCCCACCCCCCACAAACAACCCCCCCCAGGAAGTCACAGTGTAGTAATTTCACATCAGTTTTATTAGACTTCAAAATATTGCTCTAGTGGAGATCTCATTTCTCAAACAACAGCCCTGGCAGGTGGGGTCCTGGGTTCTCTCAGCTTCCTCCCACCAGGCCCCGTTCTTCCTGCTTGCCCCGTGGGGTTCAGGAGTCAGGGGCCCTCACCCAGAGTCCCCTCATGCTCCCAGGAATCAGGATTTCAGGCCTCTAGACCCTCCCCCTCCTCTGCAGTGACCTAATTTTAACTTCCCAATGAAGTTGGTGGATACACCTGGGCTCAGCGGGGAGTGGACAGGCGCCGACATTCATTCATCCGGTAGGCACACATATAGAAAATCCCTGTGCAAGAAAAAGTCCCAATGGGTGCCTCTCCAAGCCCGGGCCCCAGCACCGCTTTTCTCCCAGGGTGTTTGCCGGACCTGGAGTATATCTCCCGCCTGGGTGCTAGGGGTACCTGTGGGACACCCCACCCTCTCGACTTTGGGATTGCCCTCGCTTGTCCCCAGACACTGCCCTTCCTTCCCCCAAGCCCAGATACCTGCAAAGAAGGTCATGAGCAGGGCCACCCAGCCCAGGATGTAAGACCAGGAAAAGCGCCAGTCCCCAAAACGGCGTCCGAGGAAGCTGACAGTGACTCCAGTGTAAATGGCCAAGGCCAGCAGGACGAAAAAGGCTGGGGAGAGAGGGTGGAGGGGGAAACACAGAAGAAGTTGGGCTTTGAGATGGGGGTGGGCGTAAGATTGAGGAAAAGGCTGGTGTGAGTGGCTGGAATGGGATAAGCATGAGGACAGGGTTGAATTGAAAGTGGGAGTAAAGATGGACAAGAGGTGGGGAGGGGTGGGGAGGGGTGGGGAGGGGTGGGGATGGAAGGGGTGGAAGTGAGGGGCAGGGTTGTGCTGCGTCATAAAGAATATGACAGGTCTTTTTGTCTCTGGTTCCTGGGAGCAGGATTCTAAATCGTTGGAATTTATTTTATCTTATTTTGTTTGTATTTTTCTGAAGTGAGAAGCAGGGAGGCAGAGAGACAGACTCCCAAATGCGCCCGACCGGGATCCACCCGGCATGTCCACCAGGGGGCGATGCTCTGCCCATCTGGTGCGTTGCTCAGAGGCAATTGGAGACATTCTAGCGCCTGAGGTGGAGGCTCTGGAGCCATGTTCAGCACCCGGGCCAACTTTGCTCCAATGGAGCCTTGGCTGTGGGAGGGGAAGAAGGAGATAAAGAGAAAGGAGAGGGGGAGGTGTGAAGAAGCAGATGGGCACTTCTCCTGTGCGCGCTGGTTGGGAATAGAACCTGGGACTTCCACACTCCCTGCGGACGCTCTACCACTGAGCCAGCTGGCCAGAGCCAATCCTTGGAATTTCTTGAGTTGAGTGTCTTTGCTATTGTTGAGCCTCTGGAATCACACCTGTGGTTAAGCTGAGATTACTCAGGAATGAGAGCTGGTCACCAGGGAGACCAACCACCGGCATAGAGAGGTGAAAGTTTGAACTGGTTGGTGTCAGCCCATCTTGGGAGGGGACCCGAGAGGAGATTGAGTTCAAGTAAGTACGTGGCCAGTGATTCAATCAGGAAGCTAGTAACCTATCTGAGTGCCAAGTGCATTGGAGCTTCCTGGCATCTGAACACAGAGAGAGTGATGAGCCCTCTCAGCCTCTCCTTCTGCTTCTGCTTATCTGACTGGTCTTGAGTTGAGCCTTGATCATAAAACTGTACTTGTTGGTATAGTGCTTTTCTAAGTTTGGTGAGTTGTTCTAACAAATGTTCAAACCTGAGTGGGCCCCGGGAACCCTCAATTTCGTAGCCAGTTAGTTAAAAGTGCAGTGGCTTGGGGATCCCACTGGCAGCTGAAGTAGGGGCAGCCTTTTTGGGAACCAAACTCATAAACCGGTGGGGTCTGATGCTAACACTGGTTAAGCCAGCATTCATTATACGGCAGTGTCAGAATAGGTGGAATTAGAAATAGTCTTGGAGGTGGTGTTGGGTGTGCGGTTGGGATTAGGATGAGATGGGGTTGAGATAGAGTACCTGGGGATGAGTGTGGTGTTTGGGATGGGAATGGACTGAGGTTGGAGATGGACAGGGAGTAGGGTCAGGGATAGGGTGGGGGGTGTCCACTCACTGGAGGCGAAAAACATGATGCCGGCAGAGAAAGGCCGGGAGAGGCGAGTGAAGGTGGGCTGCTGAGCGAAGGCCAGGATGCCCATGATGATGCCGGCAGTGGCACACAAGGAAGACAGAATCATGAAGGCCCGGGTGGCATTCCAGTATGCTGTGGGAGCAGCCCACAGTCACCGCCAGGCCTCCACTGTCCTCATTGGTGAGTGCTGCCACCTCTGAGAGTGAGAATGCTTTACCCCTCTTCGTACCCTTGACCCAGCTTCTCCACCTTTCTGCAAGTGCCCTGCTCTTTGCCTGGAAAACTCCTATCCACCCTCCAAAGCCCAACTCCCAAATCCCCTGCTCTAGGAAGCATCCCTTCATCCCTCAGGCATCATCCTCACCCCCTGCTCTGAGTTGTGACTCTTGGTCAGTCTCCCCTTGTAGCCTGATTGCTCCCTGAGGAAAGGGACTGGACTGAGTCTTCATTACGAATACCCCAGCATAGATTTGGTTTGCACACAAGCCTGGAGGATTGTCTGTTGGATGAATGAATGAATAAATGAATGGTGATTTCCCATATTGTCTTGCTGACCCTTTATTATCTCCCTCCCATTGCTCTATTTTGTTTCCTTCAGACCATTTGCTCCTATATGAAAATGCCCTGTTTGCTTATTTTTAGCTTGTTTAGGATATTTGTCTCTCCCCACTGAATTCTCAGCTTCGTGAGGACAAAGGTCTTGCTCTCTCATTCACTGCTTTATCCGCAGCACCTTGTGCTTGGCACATGACAGCTACTCAATAAACATGATGAATGAATGGAAGTTGAGCATTGGGAATAATTTTTCTTTTCCCATAAAATTATATGCATATTATTCATTATTAATATATATTATATAATATACAATGCAAAAGCCCTATACTGAAAACACTTTCTTATTCCTATACTTATAATATATATTATAATATATACATATGTACATATATGCATATATATGTTTACATATTACATAGCCTGGCAAATAGCAAGTATAAAAATACCTAGTATTTAGCTACTATACTAAATATCTAGTATTTAGCAAATTTAGGGTCTATCTTGCTTTCTATAGGCTCCAGTATCTAACACAGTTTCTTTTTTTTCAATTGCAATTGACATTCAATACTATTTTCTATTAATTTCAGGTGCACAACATAGTGGTTAGATAATTACATAATTTATAAAGTGATCCCCTGATGATTTAAGTAACCAGCTGGCACCACAAATAGTTATTATAATATTATTGACTCCATTAGCCGTGCTGTACTTTACATCCTCGTGACTATTCTGTAACTACCCACCAGTACTTCTCAATCTCTCCACCTTTTTCACCACAGCCCCAAACCCTCTATCTGGCATCCATCTGTTTGTTCTCTGTGTCTGTCTCTGTCTTGTTTGTCCATTTATTTATTTATTTATTTATTTATTTATTTATTTATTTATTTATTAGATTGCATATATCAGTGAAACAATATGGTATTTGTCCTTTCCTGGCTTGTTTTGCTAGCACACTGACATAGAAAGTGCTGCTCTGGCAACCCCAGGCCCACCTGCTGTCCCTGACCTCTATTTTGCATAAGAGATGTTGCCTATCCCTCCTTAACTCCTCAATGAATACATTCTGTAATTGCAGTAGGAAGAAATACTGAAATCCCAGCTTTGTCCCTTCCGTGCTCTGTGACCTTGGATTGGTCCCTTTCCTTCTCTGAACCACAGGGGTTCTCCATCTACCAAATTGGTGGCCCTTGGGCTGTGAGGTTCTGCCTTGCAGGGCTCTGCCCCAGGAATGGCCTAGACCCTGTGCCGGAACCTCACCAATGCTCTCCGTCTGCAGGTAGCACTTACTACCCAGGCAGTACCGCCACAAACCCTGGTGGGCAAAGGACCCCGACAGCCGGTACTGCATCCAGTGGTCAGTCGCTGTGGCCACCACCAGGAGTATGGTGCCCACCCAGGCACAGAAGAGGCCGCCACCCATGAAACTGTGCATGATGATCTGCGGGGAATGGGAGAGATGGGTTAAGGAGTTGGGATCCTGGGGTCTGGGGAAAAGGGGGCTGGGCGCATGGGCTCCTGACTCTGAGGGAGGAAGAACCCAGGATTTGATCTCTGAGTCCTGGGGAGAAAGAGCCCAGAGGCTTGAACTTCCAGGTCCTAAAGCAGAGGTGGGCCGGGCACTGGGACACCAAAGTCCTCAGGGGAAGAGGAGGCTGTGGACCTGGATGCCCAGGTCCTAGGCATGAAGGGGGCTAGGGACCAGAATCCCACCAAATCCCGGGGAGAGGAAGGAGCTGGGGGACTGAATGGCTAGGTCTTTGGGGAGTAGGAGCCCACAGGTCTTATACCCAGTCCCTACCTGAGAGGGAGAGCCTGTCCCGAGCCCTCTGTCTGCCTCGGTTCCTCTGTGCAGACTGAGCCGAGCCAGGTCGCTGGCCTTTCTGCTCCCCTGGCCCCCAAATCCCTTAAGCCTCCCCATACAATGGTCCCACAGCCCAGCAGCTTCCAGCAGGCAGAAGTGCAGCGGTGGCAGCAGCCCCAATGGAATTCGCTGAAGCAGGAATCCAGGGGCTCCCCTGTGCCCACAGCCCTGGGGCCCCACTGGCCTCTCTCTGTGACCCTCCTGACGACCTTCCCACCCTTTCACGGGCCTTGCTCAGGGAACCTGCTGCATTGGCCTGAGCTGCATAAGCACACATATAGACACAAGACGTAAGGGCAGTCATCCATTTATTGTTCAGCCTGGGGTCCCCACCCCCAAGGGCAGGAAATGGAGTCAGGTCTGGGAATGTTGGGCCTGGGGGATTCTTTGTGGGTGGGGGACACACGGCATGGCACAGCTGGGGCCCAGACAGAAAAGAGGTGAGGAGGAGATGGGGCTGGCTCAGGTAGAAGAAGGGTTAGGTTTGGGGCGGAGTTTAGGATGCAGATTAGAGTGAGGGTTGGGTTGGCCCCAAGTAGGTAGGGAACGAGGATGAGGAAGCTGGGAGTGAGGTGTGTTCCCGTGGAAATGGCGACAGGGATGGGCATGAATGGGACTGGGAATATGGTACTGAGAGGGGAGGTGGGAGAGGCTGTAGAGGCAGGTTAATGGCTTTGGGGTGTAGAAAGGGGTCAGGATGGGGCTGAGAATGAGCTGAAGGTTGTCGCTATATAGTTGGGGATGACGCTGGGATGAGGAGAGGCACTGGGCATGAGGTTCAAGGACTTTTCTGGGTTGGGATCTTAAGTCAGGTCCAGAATTCACCTGGGACCTCCCTGGCCCCACTGCTGAGGCCATGGTTTGGGGAAAAGTAAGATGGGGTATCTCTGACAGGGTTGGAGATCACCCTCGGATCCAGGAAAACCTTCTTGGGGACTCCGAGTGGCCCTCTTCGGACTCCACAGTGCGGGGTCCTCAGGGTCCTAGTACTCAGTGTCCCAGTCCTCAGTGGCAGATGACGTGGCTGGGGGTGGCTCCGGGCCTTTAGCTTCCTGCTTCCCATCCTGGGTAGGCAGTGTTGGTGGTGATGATGGCATCATGGGTGGGATCCTGGGGCCAGCCCTAGAGTCCCCTGCCCAGACTCTCCTTGGCTGCTCAGAGCTCCCTGGTCCCCATCGCTGCTGGCCCCGGCGCCGGCCCCAGCCTGGCCTATGAGGGACGTCCCTGCCACCGCGTCCCCTGAATGGCCTCGTGGTGGTGCCCAGCTGGGTGCCACAAGCCTGGGGGTTGCAGGGGCAGGAGGGCAGGGACTGCTGAAGGGTGTAGACCCCCAGCAGAGCACTATGCAGGAGATAGGAGAGAGCATCCAGGCGGATGGGGACGGTGACAGAGGCCAGGTTCTCAGGGAGCCCCAGGTGGGCTGGATCTGGGGTGCCCAGGTGCGAAGGTGGCAGGAATGGGAACGCTGCTGGGAGCCACGGCCCAGTCCCAGGAGATAGCGGGGACAGGTTGTTCCTGGAATGCCAAGAAGACAGGTCAGCAGGTCTCACAGTGGTGCAAATCTGCCCTAGCACAGCCTAGCTGTGCTTCTCCTGGGGCCCATCTCTCTGTCCTGAGTTCTGCGTCCACCTGGGAGGTCCTCACCCCCTTCTCCCCGCCCCCTCCTGTTTCACCCCCTCTCTCTACAGAAAGGGAGGCAGCTCCACTGGAACGTCAGCATCAGGCAGAACTGAGCTCCAATTCCAGGCTACCCAGCTCACTCAGGGTACATCTCAGGTCAAATCACTTTCCCATTCTGAACTTAAGCTTTCTTTCTTTCTTTTTTTTTTTTCTTACATTTTTTAAAATTTATTTTTAATTTTAAAGAGAGGGAGAGAGAGAGAAACATCATTCTGTTCTTGTATGCACCCTGACTGGAGATCCAACCCATAACCTTTGCATATCTGGCAAGCTATCCTGCAAGGGCTGAACCTTCATTTTTCCTACCAAAAGATGGGGTTCCAAAGGCACCTGTTAAAGGGCTGGGTCTGGAAAGTGTTCAGGGAATATAGACCATTATTATAATTATTTCTCCAGTCCTATGGCTGTTTCCAGCATTTCCATTCTCCTGCTTCAACCTTGAAATTTCTCTGTTCCTCAATTATCTGTTCTGAGCTCTCTCCCTAGTTCTAAGTATCTTGTTCAACTCTGTCGCCAAGATGCTCTAGGATATTTAGTTTTTCTGTGTGTGTGGGGGGGGGGGAGGGGGGTTACAGAGAGAAATGAAGGGACAAACAAGGACAGACAGGAAGGGAGAGAGATGAGAAGCACCAACTTATAGTTACTGCAGCTTAGTTGTTCATTGATTGCTTTCTTATGTGCCTTGACGGGAGATGGGGGGGGGTAGAGGAGGGGTACAGCTAAGCCAGTGACCCTTTGCTCAAGCCAGCGACCTTGGGCTCAGGCCAGCGACCATGCAGCCCAGCGCTCAAGTTGGGCACAACCTCTGGGTTTTGAACCTAGGTCCTCAGTATCCTAGGGTGAAACTCTATCCACTGCGACACCACCTGGCCAGGCTAAGATTGTGTTTCTATGTGATGATACCTAAGACTTATTTTTTTCCACTCTGGGTCTGTTCATCTTCCAATTTTCCCTATCCCCTCTGCTCTCTGCTTTCTGTCCTCCCCACCGGAGGTCTAGAGTCTCTCACCCTTCCGGATCCGTCCCTTCCTTCTGCTGTTCCATCTTCACCGGAGGTCTCTTGCGTCTCTCGAGTCTCTTCTAGCATCTTCCATGGGATTTCTCCAGGAACCAGGGAGGTGGGAGGAGTCCGGGAAGAAAGTGGGCGTGGCTTTGCCTGAAATAGTGCGTGGCCTGCAGAGGGTGTGGAGCGGTGGGAAAGAGTGCCAGATGGGTTCGCAAGAGGTAGTTCCTCAAGCCCATCCAGCTCAAGACGCAGCCCGGCCTTCCCAGACCCAGGAGTCCATGACCCTCAAACCCTCCTCTCTCTCCATCTATATTCTTGCTTCCTGAGGGCCTAATGCTGTTCTTTAGGACTAAAGGGACATTCAGACGGAAATCTGTATAGGTCTGGATGCTCTCCATGGTAGAGGGTTAGTAAATAGGCTGGGAGTTTTAGGGGCTGGATTCCATTTTAGGCTCCATCTCTGACTTACTTGGTGACTTTCAATTCTACTAGTGTTTGTTTCACTTTCCCCATCTGAGAAATGGGCTAATACTACCTTCGGGGTTCTCAGGAAGTTTAAAGGATACCACGTGTGTAAAGTAGTCAACACACACTCTGAACTACAATTAGCCTCAACAATGGAAATGACTTATCTTTATAGCTGGAAGTCATGGTAGTATTTTACTGAGAAACAGTAGTCATTCTTCTATCCGTTCGTATACACACTCAGTGGCTGCTCTATGCTAGGCTATGTGCCGGGGGTGTAACCGGAGATAAAATAGTTGCAGCCTCTCTCTAGACCCACATGTGTTTAGAGAGACCAACAAGACACAAACATTTCCTGTAAGTACTGTGAGGTGTGAAGCCAGGGCAAAGGGTTGCAGAGGCACAGGGGGTAGTTATTTCAGTTAAGATGGTTAGGAAAGGCACTAGAAGACCTGACACTAGAGTATTTTCAGCAGAGGGAACAACAAAGTCCCAGGTTTGGGGATAGAATAAGCATAGTGTTTGAAGGACTGGGCAGAAATGAGGGTTATGAGGAGAGGGATAGGTCTATTAATAAATTGTTTATTTTGGAATATTTTTATATTTACAGAAAAGTTACAAAGATAATACAGAGAGTTCCCATAGACTCCTCACCTATCTCCCCTACTGTTAACTTCTTACATTGTTGTGTAGCATTTGTCACATGTAAGAAACTACCATGACGGTTAACAAATTTTTACACTAATGTCCTTTTTTTTTGTTTCAGAATCGAATGCAGAATATCATTTAGATATCACGTCTCCTTTGTATCCTCTGGTCTGAGGCTGTTTGTCTCTAACCTCCCCCGCCCCTCACCACACAATTTTGACAGTTTTGAGGAATACTAGTAGCTAATTTTTATAAAATAGAGGTCTATTTCAGTGAATACTTCTTACTCATTAAATTCTCATTTCAGAGGGGTTAAGTAAGTTGCCTGAGCTAGTAAGTAGCACAACAGGGATTTGAACCTAGGACAGCCTGGTTCCAGAGACTTTTAATGGAGACACGAGTAAAAGCCAGTCAGCAAAGGACCTTGCAGTTTACAGTAAAGATTTAGGACTTTTATTTTTTAACTTCTAGAACATTAATATGACTTTGAACATTTGAAAGCAGAGGTGTGTGACATAATTTGATTTATGGTTTAGGAAGAGTACTGTGTCTGCACTTTAGAGAATGGACTGAGTGGAAAGCAAGAGTGGATGCCCGGAAGCCCGGGGAGGAAGCTGCTATATGGTCCAGGTATGGGGTGGCGGGGAGACCAAGGTGGTGGGGATGGGAAAATTGGAATGAATTTCAGATGTTCATGTGATCCTTGAACAGCATGAGTTTGAATCATTTGGGTCTACTTATATGCAGTTGTTTTTCAATAAATAAATACATACAGTACTGTAAATGTTCTCCCTTATGATTTTATTTTTCTTTCTTTTGTTTTTAGATTTTATTTATTGATTTTTAGAGAGAGGAGAGAGAACAAGAAAGAGTGGGGGAAGAATTGGGAAGCATCAACTCATAGTAGTTGCTTCTTGTATGTGCCTTGACCCGGCAAGCACCAGGGTTTTGAACTGGAGACCTCAGCATTCCCAGTCGATGCTTTATACACTGTACCACTAAAGGTCAAGCATGATTTTCTCATCTTTTCTTTTTTAAAATTTCATTAAGTGAGAGATGGGGAGGCAGAGAAACAGATCATCACATGCACCTCAACCAGGATCCACCTGGATGCTCTGCCCATCTGGGGTCGCTGCTCTTTTGCTGGACAACTGAGCTATTTTAGCACCTGAGGCAGCCATGGAGCCATCCTCAGTGCTCAGGGCCAACTTGCTCGAACCATTCAAGCCATGGCTGCAGGAGAGGAAGAGAGAGAGAAAGGAAGGGCGGTAGAGAAGCAGATGGTCACTTCTCCTGTGTGCCCTGACCAGAAATCAAACCTGGGATTTCCACATGCTGGGCCAATGCTTGAGCGAACTGGCCAGGGCCGTGATTTTCTAATAACATTTTTTCTTTAGCTTACTTTATTGTAAAAATAGTGTATAAAACATAACATACAAAATGTGTTGTCAGTTTTCTGTAAGACTATTGGTTAACAGTAGTTAAGTTCTAGAGGAGTCAAGTTATACCTGAGAATACCCGACTGCACAGAGGTCAACACCCTTAACACCCACATTGTTCAAGAGTCGACTGTATTTTGGAAGAAGTACAAGGACCCCAGCAGGACTGCTGGGATGGGGAATGGGGAATGAATGAGGCAGTCTTCAGTCTGCACAGTCCCTTTGAACATGGATCTTCTTACAAAAGGTTCACAACATCTCATTTTAAGTATGAGAAATCCCAGACACTAGCTTTCACTTTCTGAGTTCTCTCGAATCCAGGTCTTTTGCTGGATGATGTTGGTAGCACCAAAATGATGCAGAACCGGTACTTGAGGTATTTCAGTCTTGAGGGCTGGAGTACAACACAGAAATAGTTACACTCCAACACTCCAGTTTGATCAGAATCCTAAGTAGGAAAAAGTGTTGCCTGCAAGCAAAGGGTAAGGATGAGATCAGAGAGGTGTTTGTAGAGGAGGTGGTCCCTTCCTGCTTTAAAAAATAAGGGATAAAAAAGGAAAAAAAATTTTATCAAGAAGGCAGGCTTTACTTCGCTAGCTACTATTATAGATTAGGATCTGGGTATCCAGACCTGAAGTTTGGGTCTACGCATTCGGTAACATCGTATCCCAAGAGGCGACTTATGTCTAGACAGGGTTTGTAAATTCAGGGTTCGAATCCCCGCTATTTACCAGCGCGTGACCTAGCAAACTGCTTAGACTTTTCGAGTCTCCGTTTCTTTGCGAGGTAGCGCCTACTGCTCAATTCCAATGTAAAGAGAATTGCTCCTGGTTTTGCTCTGCTGCGTTTCCCCGCGACCACAGTCCGCGATTACTGTCTGACTTCTTCACGTACCACGTACATGGCCTTTTAAGGCTCCCCTCTCACTCTAGGGGAGAGGTGGAGGTAACCTTGGGTCTCTAAGAAAAAACGCTTTTTACCCAGCTTTCAAAACTGACAGGCAAGTTCTGAAAAGTGCCCAATCAATTCCTGTAGGGGGGCGGGAGGGGCAGCGAAACTTCCAATTCGCCCGATACCCCTTTAGCCCCGCCCACTTCATATTACCTAGGGCCGGGCGAGACATCGTCCTTCACTCAGATTGGAAAGTAAGCTTGAGTTGAGTCCCTATCTCGCTTTTTGATTGGCTACTGTTTTTTAGATCCCGCCCCCCATCCTCGGATTGGCTGTCCTCTTTCCTCATCTTTTTTGGGGCTGTAATTTACATTTCCGCTTTGGCTTCTAGCGGTGGTCCTAGTCCGATCTCCCGGCCGCGTCCGGTGAGACCCAGCCCAGGCCGAGAAATCCTACTGAAGCTTGGAGAGGACCAGGCGCCCGAGGCTGAGGGAGAATCCCGCCCAGGGATCTCCTTGGCTCACGAGGGATCCCCCTTGCCCCACTCCTGCCTTAGGACCAACCCTTCCTTTCAGCGCCCCCCCGCAGTCATCCGACAGCAGAGACACAAGATTTGACCTTCAGCCCCCCACCCCCATCCCCACCGTAGCCTACCGGGATCACCCAATCCGTGAAGACCCCCTTCCCCTCACTTTCTGCCCCTGCCCGGCTCCGTGGGGGACCCTGCACTCTCCCCTGAGCTTTACCCGTTCGTTGGAATAGCCAGAAACGGACCTTTGCCACACAATTAAGTAGTCAAATTAAAGAGTCTTGATTGCAAAAAGCTGGTAACCAACTAGAAAACTCTAGTTCCAAAAACTAGCGGACCCCAAACACATTCGGGAGCTAGCTTTTAAAGGCAAAGTAACATTCTGGCCAGGGTATGAGGAGGAGGAGGGGAAGCCTAGCAGTAAAACAAAGCAGTGAAACAAACTGATTTATAATGTTTATAGGATTAATTCAGGGAGAAGCATTCAGGGCACCTCTGTAACCCTACAAAACCAGCCCAAGGCCACAACCCTGCAAAACTAGCCCAGGGATGGGGAGTCTTTTCAGAGAAAGTAAATTCTGGGTAAAGTTACTTATGCTAAGAGCCTTTCTTTTCTACATTTCATAGGTACTCATTCATTCCTTCCAACTTGGGGGCTCCTGTCACTGTCACCCCAACCTGCCCCTACAGCCTCCTTCCTCTACCTGTTGTAGTGCTCTCACCCCACTACCCCCCTCCAGCCCTTTCAAGGCTCAGGAGTTTGTCCCCAGTCCCCTCAGATGACTCTCGGAATCCTGAAGACTCCAAGGAAAGATTCCAGAGCCCACACTTCCTGTTTGTCTCCCCTGCCCCCGCCCTCAACTCTAGGCCCTTCAGGATAGAAATCTCAACATCCCCAACCTCAGGGGTTCGAGTTCTGCTTCCCCTCTTTCCCCTGCATAGCCCTGCAACCCTGCGTTTCTAGGGGGGCAGCCATACAGATGGCCCCCACTCTCAGGAGACTCAGGCATCCTTCAGTAACCAGGGGAGGTGGTCTCCAGGGACCCTCTACCTTCAGATCCATATTCCTTCCCCTTCCTTTCCCCAGTTCTTAGGTCCCATGCTTCATTGCCATTCTTCCTTTCCCTGCTCCCCTCTTTTCTGGGGGAGCATCTTTAACCCAACCACCACCACCATCACCACCTCCAGTTCCTGAGATTTTCTTTGCCAGCTCCTCCTCTGCCAGTTTCCCCTGGCCCTTAGCATCCACAGTCTCCGAAGGCCTCTCCCTCCCCCCTCACTGCTACCTCCTTCACGGTAAAGGAGGTGTAGGGCCAGGGGCCACCACCATTGTGGCCATTCACATGCAGGTTCCCATTAGATTCAGACAGAGGGTAAAGAAACCGTGCAGCCCAAAAAAGGGTGGGCCCTTCCTTTATTCAAGACTCGCACCAGCCGATGAGCAAACACATAGGGAAAACACTTCCCTCCAGTTCCACAACCAGGAGAATCTTCTCTAAGTTCCTCCTAGAATCAAAGGCCTCACAAGTCTTAGTGGAGCTCACAAAAACCCCTCACCTCTGGTTCCTCATCTGCACAAACTTCTTCAGCACTCTGCCATCTCTCTGCTCTCACTCTGCAAAAATGGCTTCTCTCTCTTTCCCTGCCATCTACCTTGGTTTCTCTTTCAGCACTCTCCCTTTCAAAACTTTTCTAGCCCAAAACCTCTCCTCCAGCAACATTAGAATAACAAAGGCCCTTCCCAAGCAGGAAGGTAATTAGCAATTTCACAGATCACATACCTGGCGCTGCCCAGTGCCATTTTTAACCATAAAAGTGAGCAAACTTAAAAATCATATTTTACAAACTTATTTGCCCAACAGTGAGTCATTCCTGCCCTGTGAACCCCTGTGAATGCTACTTTGCCTACTTAGGGGCTCCCCTCTCATAGCCGCTTTCCTCCACTGTCAAGAGGGCTACCTGAGATTACTCAAGGCCTCTCCCTCCTTTGGAAATGCCCCTCCTCTTGGTGATCCTTCTTTGTTTCTGAGTCATTGGTGCTCAATGAGTCACTTTCAGGGCCTTCTCGCATTAAAAACTCCCACACAGCACGTCCTACACTCACTGACTGTCCCCTCAGCCCATCAGGGAGTAGTATGTAGTTATCTTCCAGGTTCAGAGGGGGTCCTGAGGGCTACCCTCAGCCTTGGATGCTTCCCTAGCCTGGTGCTTCTTCCTCTCAGTACTTTCCTCCTCACACTTCGAAAACCCTACATCCTCTAGAGTCTAGACCCAACAGTTCACTTTTAAGTCCTCTTCCTAAGATTCTTCCCATTTGTAAAGCCAGTAGTCGCGGCCACCATCACAGCAGCCTGACCCGTGCAGGTTCGCAATGGATTCGAACAGTCGGTAACGAAACACAGGAGCCAAAAACTGGTGAGCCATCAGCTTTAATTCTAGCTTGCACCCGGCGGGCAAGCAAAAACACACACTGGGCTCCAAAACCCACTCATTCAGTGCTCACAAAGCTACTGACTTATCCAAGTTTCCTAGAATCAAAGGCTTCTAGCTCACCAGACTTATTCACCTCTGTTTCCCATCTCCTCCTGCACAAACTCTTCCTCAGCACTCTGCCATTTTGACTGCTTCCTCTCCTCCATGTTGCCTTAATCTGCTCTTCTTTCTCATATTAACCTCCGGAACCAAGAGAGAGCTCAAACTACTGGTCTCTCCCACTTTATACCGTAGAATCCAAACCCTTAATCCAATTTACAGACAAGGAAGTCTCTGTATAATGGGATTCCTCAGGAGAATGCACCACCCTACATCATCCAATCAGTCAAGGGTGTGGAGAAGAACTTACTCTTAAAACCAAGCCTTAGGCCATAACGACCCGGCCTGCTTACATTACAGCCTTTCCCCCACACCCATCCCAAGCATAAGGGCAAATAATATCACCTGGGTGACGGGCTTCCATGTGGGCAGCACCATCTTTAACAAAGTGAGCATATTATATTTTATCTGCCCAACACCATTCTTCCAACCGCCAGCTTCCCCTCTTCTCCCAGCCACTATTCTGAGATCCCCCTTTCCTCAGTCCTCCATCAGCATGCTCACTTGCAGCCTCCACCCTTCCCACCCCCGCCCCCGGGTCATTTTCAGCATGCAGGCCATCAGTTTTAGGATAACCTGTGCCTCCTCCCTCATCAGGATAACATCCTGTGCTCTCTCCCCTTTTCCAAACAGTTGGGCCTGCCTGCTCTTGCTCCCACAAATATATTCCCTGGAATCAACCTTGGTGTCAACCTTGAGGTCTGTTGGGCAGATAAAATATATTATGTTCACTTTGTTAAAGATGGTGCTGCCCACGTGTAAGTCCGTTGATATTAATGTGTGTTGGGGGACAGGCTGTGGGCAGGGTAGGTCAGTATAGCCTAAGGCTTAGGTTTAAGAGTAAGCTTTTCCCCACACCCTTGACTGATTGGATGATGTAGGGGTGGGGCACTCTTATGAGGAATCCTCCCATTATGCCTCAGATAAGTGACTTTGTATCAGAGACTTCCTTGTTTGTAGGTTGGATTAAAGGTTTGGATTTCTACACTATAAGATGGGGCAGACCAGGAGCTTGATCTCTCTCGGTTCCTGAGATTAGCATTAGAGAGGAGAGCAGAGAAAGGCCAAGTGGAGGAGGCCAGGAGAAGCAGCCGAGATGGTGGAGTGCTGAGGAAGAAGCCAGTTTGAGCAGAGTTTGTGCTGGAGAAGGAGATGGGGAACAGAGGTGAATAAGTCTGGTGAGCTAGAAACCTTTGATTCTAGGAAACTCGGATAAGTCAGTAGCTTTGTGAGCACTGAATACGTGGGTTTTGGAGCCCAGAGTGTGTATTTCTTGCCTGCCAGGTGCAAGCTAGGATTAAAGCTGATGGCTCACCAGTTCTTGGCTCTGTTGTTTCATTACTGTAAAGCCAGTAGCCGAGGCTACTATCACAGCAGCCCGGCCCGTGCAGGTTCACATTAGATTCGTACAGTCGGTAATGAAACACAGGAGCCACGAACTGGTGAGCCATAAGCTGTAATTCTAGCTTGCACCCGGCGGGCAAGCAAAAACACACACTGGGCTCCAAAACCCACACATTCAGTGCTCACAAAGCTACTGACTTATCCGAGTTTCCTAGCATCAAAGCTTTCTAGCTCACCAGACTTATTCACCTCTGTTTCCCATCTCCTCCTGCACAAACTCTTAACAAACTGGCTTCTCCCTCAGCATTCAGCCATCTTGACTGCTTCTCCTGGCCTTCACGTGGCCTTACTCTGCTCTCCTCTCTAATACTAACCTCAGGAACTCAGGAACCAAGAGAGAGATCTAGCTACCAGTCCGCCCACTTTATACCATAGATAATCCAAACCTTTAATCCAATTATACATAAAGAAAGTCTCTGATACAAAGCCACCCATCTGAGGCATAATGGGATTCCTCAAGAGAGTGCACCACCCTACATCATCCAATCAGTCAAGGGTGTGGGGAAGTGCTTACTCTTAAACTAAGCCTTAGGCTATGACAACCCGGCCTGCCCACAGCCTGTTCCAGAACACACATTAATATCAACGAACTTCCATGTGGGCAGAGCCATCTTTAACAAAGTGAGCATATTATATTTTATCTGCCGAACAATTACCGACTGTCTGAATCTAATGCAAACCTGCATGAGCCAGGCTGCTGTGATGGTGGCCACGGGCACTGGCTTTACAGGGTCCCTACCCAGGAAACTTCTCCCCACATCCATCACACACATGAGCCCTTCTCTCATCCCTTTGACTGCAGGATTCCTGATCCTCACTTCACTCCTCCCCAGCTGCTAGACTCCCAATCCATCTGATCTAGCCGTTAGCCGGCAGTCACAGTTCTAGTCCAGGTCGCATCTGGGGCCTTGGACCTGGCTGATTTAGCCACTACCAAGGAAATGACCACGGACATTATTGGCAAGACATTACTGGAGTGAGAATGAGTTTTAGGGTCAGATTTGTGAACTGAGGTCTGTGCTGGAGTGAGTCCCCGAGGTTTGTGTGGTATCCATGTGTTGGGCAGATAAAATATATTATGCTCACTTTGTTAAAGATGGCGCTGCCCACATGGAAGTTTGTTGATATTAATGTGTGTTCTGGAACAGGCTGTGGGCCGGCCGGGTTGTTATAGCCTAAGGCTTAGTTTAAGAGTAAGCTCTTCCCCACACCCTTGACTGATTGGATGATGTAGGGTGGTGCACTCTCCTGAGGAATCCCATTATGCCTCAGATGGGTGGCTTTGTATCAGAGACTTCTTGTATGTATAATTGGATTAAAGGTTTGGATTATCTATGCTATAAAGTGGGCGGACCGGTAGCTAGATCTCGCTCTTGGTTCCTGAGTTCCTGAGGTTGGTATTAGAGAGGAGAGCAGAGTAAGGCCACGTGAAGGCCAGGAGAAGCAGCCGAGATGGCAGAGTGCTGAGGAAGAAGCCAGTTTGTTAAGAGTTTGTGCAGGAGGAGATGGGAAACAGAGGTGAATAAGTCTGGTGAGCTAGAAAGCTTTGATTCTAGGAAACTCGGATAAGTCAGTAGCTTTGTGAGCACTAAATGTGTGGGTTTTGGAGCCCAGTGTGTGTTTTTGCTTGCCCGCTGGGTGCAAGCTAGAATTAAAGCTGATGGCTCACCAGTTTTTGGCTCCGGTGTTTCATTACGATCTGTTCAAATCCAATATGAACCTGCGTGGGTCGGGCTGCTGTGATGGCGGCCTCGACTACTGGCTTTACACCATGGATGATCCTTAGACTGTTCGAAATTGAGGATTTGCTAGGAGCAGCTGCTAAAGCAGTAGTGGGAGTCTGAAAGCCGAGGGGGTTTTATAAAGCCAGTGGCCAAGGCCACCATCACAGCCACCTGGCCAGTGCAGGTTTGCATTTGATTTGAACAGACGGTAATGACACAATGGAGCCAAAAACTGGTGAGCCATCAGCTTTAATCCTATCTTGCAGCCGGCAAGCAAGCAAAAACACACACTGTGCTCCAAAATCCATTCATTCAGTGCTCACAAAGCTACTGACTTATCCGAGTTTCCTAGAATCAAAGATTTCTAGCTCACCAGTCTTATTCACCTCTGTTCCCCATCTGTTTCTCTCTGCACAAACTCTGCTCAAACTGGCTTCTTCCTCAGCACTCCACCATCTTGGCTGCTTCTCCTGGCCTTCATGTGGCCTTTATCTGCTCTCCTCTCTAATGCTAACCTCAGGAACCGAGAGAGCAAGCTCCCTGTCTGCCCTACTTTATAGTGTAGAAATCCAAACCTTTAATCCAATCTACAAATAAGAAAGTCTCTGATACAAAGCCACTTATCTGAGGCATAATGGGAGGATTCCTCATGAGAGTGCCCCACCCCTACATCATCCAATCAGTCAAGGGTGTGGGGAAAAGCTTACTCTTAAACCTAAGCCTTAGGCTATACTGACCTGGCCTGCCCACAGCCTGTCCCCCAACACACATTAATATCAACGGACTTGCACGTGGGCAGTGCCATCTTTAACAAAGTGAGTGTAATATATTTTATCTGCCCAACAGGTCTCCACAAGAGAGATCCTGTAGACACTTTTCACTTGTATTAGCAATTCACTCTCACCTTCTAAATTGATCAATATATATTCATGTTGTTTATCTTTTAATACAGTAAAATTTACTCGTTTTGGTGTGCACATCTGAGTTTTGGCAAATGTATAGAGCCATGTAACAAACTGTTGTTTCGGAACAGCAAGAAACAAACATCTTGCCACACACACAATCAATTAGCCAAATTAAGAAATTAAGGAGTCTTTAATTAACCGGCTACACTACTGCATGGAGACCTAATTCATTCAAATCAATGTGGCAGGGAACACAGTTTGGGGCTAGCTTTTAAAGGGAAAATTACATACTGACTGAGGAATATGGAGGAGAGGAAGCGTAGCAGTAAAACAAAGCAGTGAAACAAGCTCTCTTACAATGTTTATCTATAGGGTTAATTTAGGGAGAAACATTCTGAGAACACCTGCAACTTTGCAAAGCTAGCCCAAGGCCACAGTCTGGGAAACCAGCCTCAAGGCCAGGAATAGGGAGTCTTTTCGGAAACAGTAAGTTCTGCTAAAAGTCTCTTTGTTTTAGAGAAGTAAGTTTTGCCAGAAAGTATTCATGTTAAGAGGCTTTCTTTTCCACACTTTAAAACAAGATGCAGAATATTTCTATTATGCCTCAAGTTCTCTTGCCCTGCACCATTGTCATAATAACCTGTGAACAATAAAAACAAAACAACACCATTTTTCTGGAGGACAAAATTGAGAAATCTAGAAAAATTGAGAAAGGCACAGCCCCTTAGATCTGTGAATACTATTGCCACGGGGTCATCTATGGATAAATTAGTTACCTCGCATTTTACTGATCAATGAAGAATGGCTTGGAGAAGTTCCTCATGTCATTTTGGCAAACACACACCAAAGTCAGCCGAGACTGGTCCTGTCGTTGTGATTTCTTTTTCTTCCATACACTGCATTCCAGGACCAAAGATGATAATATAATAGTAGAGATAAAATCACATTTTTGAAGACGCACAAGGCATTAGACTATACCAAATGACTTTATCTAAGTCAGTCCTCACAATAGCCCTAAGAGGTAGCATTATTCTCTCTCCCATCCAAGTACTAAGCCGGCCTGGCCCTGCCTAGCTTCAGAAGTCAGGTCCCTTCAGGGTGATATGGCCTAACATGCTATTGCAGCTGATATTATTATTCTCATTTTACAGATAAGGAAACTTAATTCACAGGGAGGTTAATGACGTACCCAAAGTCACACAGCTAAATGTATGGCCTTTCTTAGCTGCTCTGGCTTCATTGTTAAGTTTTATATCCTCCCAGAACCTTAAAGAAAGGGAAGGAATTTTAAATTGATACATTAGTTTCAATTTTCTGAGTAAGGAGGGTTTTTGTTATTTATGGTGGGGCCCTCAGACCATACCTGAGTTTATGCTAACAAGACCGCCTACATGATGGCCCCCAGTTAGTTTCAATCTGGAAAGACTAGCCATGTAATTAGGGCTTTGGGACTTTGAGTCTTGTGCTGTCAGCTTGACCTCCAGGAAGGGAAAGGAGGCTGGAGATCAATCATGCCTACGCAAAGAAGCCCCACTGAAAACGGGATACCAGGGCTCAAGGGAGCTTCCTGGCTAGTGACATGTGTCTGTGCTGGAAGACCATGCATCCTGAGGACACAGAGCTTTGTGTTTGGGACCCTCTCTGACCTTCCCTGTGCATCTTATCTTTTGGCTTGTCCTGATTTTTATTCTTTCTAAGGAAACTGTAATCATTTGGACAGTGCTTTTCTGAGTTCTATGAATCATTATAGTGAATTGTTGAACCCAAAGAGGTCGTGGGAAACTCAGGATTTGTACACAGTTGGTCAAAAGTGTTGGTGGCTTGGGATCTCAGAGCTTGTGGCTAGTGTCTGAAGTGAGGGCAGAGGAAGTACAGCCCTCACCCCACAGTCCAATGTGGTTAGGGTATAGGAGTCAAGTGGGCACCAGGGAGGGTAGCCAGGTTTCAGCTATCTAGAAGGTAGCTCATCTCACCAAAGAAGGCAGCAGGTCATATGACCTGTGCTAGTGGTGGAATTGGAAAAGGTGTGTGTGAAATAATATACGAATAAATATAAATATTAGTTTCTGCCCCAAGTTCCTGACATAGAGTTCCTGAAGCCCTTATAATTTCCTGAGTGACAAGAGTGTCTTTTGTTCTAATGAGGTGACTGTTGGTGGCCTCCTGGATGGGACTGGTCACTGTAAAGACCAGGCCATGATTAGAAGCTTGGAACTTTCTCCCCTCCAGCAAAAAGAGAGAGTCTGGAAACGGAGTGAATGATCGATCATACTTTCATGATGAAGCCGCCATAAAAATCCCACGCTGTGGGCTTTGCAAGGTGCCGGGAGGGGGTGCATGTGGTGAGAGCACGGAGGTTGTTCGCCCTCCCTACACTGTACCCTGTGCGCCTCTTCCATCAGGCTGTTCCCGAATAACATCCCATTATAATAATCCAGTAAATATAAGTAAGGGTTCCCCTGCGTTCTGTGA
This sequence comes from Rhynchonycteris naso, assembly GCA_037038555.1. Taxonomy (NCBI): domain Eukaryota; kingdom Metazoa; phylum Chordata; class Mammalia; order Chiroptera; family Emballonuridae; genus Rhynchonycteris; species Rhynchonycteris naso. The sequence goes on along the minus strand of CM072997.1, from coordinate 246,232,450 downwards.
ACCATTATCAAATCATCAAGCCCAAGGAGGAGATCTCTGGAACCTTCAATCTATTGGCCATCGGTCAGAAGCTCATATGACAAACGGACTTGTGACGGGCATCTGAATTTGGGAGAGGGGGCAATCTGTAGGGCTCACCCCTTAACCGGTGGGTTCTGATGCTGTCTCCAGGTAAATAATGTCAGAAGTGAGGTCAGCTATAGGACACCCAGCTGGTGTGAAAGAACATTTGATGTGTGGAAAACCCACACATCTGAGGTCACAAGTGACATGAAGTGTGGTAGCAGTGTGAGTAAAAGAGGAACACCCAGGAGGCTTTTTGTCCCTTACATTGTAGGAAGATGGCACAACGCTCATGTCAAGAAGCAGAGGAGTCCAGAAAGTCTCACTAGGACCAAATCCTCATGCCTTGGCTCCGTGAGAGAGCCAGCCTTTGGACACCTGCCACACAGAAGGCCAGCCAGGGTTAGCTAGAGAGACTGTTTCTGCCAACAAGAGGCCATAGCTATGACCAGCCAGGTCAAGGGTCACTTGTCCCCCGTACCTGTCCCTCCTCTGAGCCCCAGTATTTTGGGAAACTAGGACTTGAAACGGGAATGAAGAAAAGCTGTGTCAGGAACAACTGGTCTCCCTGTCTTGTCCAAGGATTCAGGTCCCAACCTAAACATCTGCTGGATAGACAGGGGAGAAGATGGGACTTAGATCTAGTTGGAGGTGAATATTTAAGATCAAGCTGATTTTAGTAATCAGAACTGACTGGAAAGTTACAGAATGTCTCAGACACTGTTAGGGACAAAAAAAATTTTTTTAATCAAAATGCAACGAAGTCAGTGAACAGAAATATAGAACTGTTTTATATTTCCTGGAGTTAATAGTCTGAATTAGTGATTATAGAGAGTATCTGCAATGCAGGGAGTCCAAGCTGGGTGTTCTGACTCCAGGCCTGGTGGCGGGTTTTTGTTTGTTTCTTTGTTTTGTTTCATCTACACAACATTGCCTCTCCCCCTGAGAGTGCTGGATAACAACACCTCCCTTTCCCTTGAAGTCCAACTTATTATTGCATAAGTCAGGACCTTAACACACACATTTCAAAGTTACTGACCCTTGGTCACACCTGTTGTCCTAGCAACCCAACTACAATCTTGCTATTTCCCAGGTCAGAATAATGCTGAAGACTTGCTCTCCTGGAAGGATTTGGGCGTCAAGGAGGGAAACAGAAGCTCTTCTAAGCATCTGCCCCACTCTATGATTATGAAAAAGAATTCAGAACCTGCAGTGCTCCCCTATTTTAGGACCTATCTGAGTTTGCATTTCACTTCTGCTATTTTGCGGTGTGACCTTCAACAAGACCCTGTCCCACTCTAAAGCCGACCTGTGACAGGAGGCAGGTGCACTGGGTGACCGCATCCATTAGTCTTTGCTTCTATTACTCTGGGGCCAACTTCAGTCCTGGCTGCTCAGTTTGTTTTTTATTTTATTCAGTCCCTCGAGGTGCTGGCACACTGGAAAGCAAAACATGTCAGAGTGGGCCTCCTCACCATTTCACCGATTACCCTGTAACTACCAGACCAAACCTCCTAATGAATTAGGGCTTGGCAAGATGGTCGTTGGCCAAAAATGTCCTTAACTTTTCGTATTAGGTGGGGTGATACAAGCATCAAAAACTACAGTGCCCAGGGTAAGTGCTCAATAGATGTTAGTCGGTGTTGTAAATATTTCCACAGATAAAGAGCTCTGGAATTTGAGAGGGTTTAGCTCTCAGGTGGGTGCCATCTCTGAACATCCTCTCTTATTTTCTCGCTCAGGACACCGGGACTCAGGACACCTGCAGACAACACTGCTTTCGCTCGGAAACCTTAACCTACCTGCTCACAGCTTTTTTCTCTCACTCTACGTTGTCACCTTTTGAAATTATATGCCTTTCCTACAAAATCTCGCCTTGCTCTTAAGCATCTTTTAAATGTTTCTTTGTTTAATTTCCCGTTTGGAGAAAAAAAATTTATTATTAGGTGATATAATTTTTTTATACAGAAAATCCAAATTAATTTACAGATGAATTATTTAAAATAGGCAAGCCTCTCAAGATTGATAGATATAAGATTAACATGCAAAATTCAAGTGTACTTCTATATATAAGAATCGACGAAAACATGACATACAAAGAAATGTTATTTTTAAAGAAACAAAAATATCAAATACCTTGATAGAAATCTAACATAAATATGTATATCTTCTACACAGAAGATTGGGAAGTATCACTGAGAGAGAAATTATAAAAGAGCACAATAAATAAGGGGAAAGACTAGAAAATATTAATAATTTTATAAAGATGCCAATTGTTCTAACTCACTGGTTCTTAACCTTTTTTGAGGTACTGAACCCACCAGTTTCATATGCGCATTCACCAAATCCTTCTTTAGTGATAAATAAAATACAATTTTTTTTTCAAACTCAAGACATAGGTATATGTTTTTTTACTGGTGCACAAAATGAGCCGTGCATGAACATCACCTTGCTCAAAGAACCAAACCAACAAAGTGCATGAACTCACAACAAATTACGGTATTACTTTATTCTGGCCTCCGTGGCAGAGGCTTCTCCGAACCCCTGAGACCGACTCATCGAACCCCTAGGGTTCGATAGAACACAGGTTAAGAATCACTGTTCTAACTAAATAGTCTCCTTTTTCAAAATTTTTAGTTATAGTTGAAATACAAAATTATATTCTTTGCAAATGTACAACCTAGTGATTAGACATTCAGATACCTTACAAAGTGATCACCCTGGTAAGTCTAATACCCACCTGGCACCATACATAGTTATAATTTTTATCTTTTTAGACTTTATCTATTTGTTTTTAGAGAGAAGGGAGAGAAAGGGGAGGAACAGGAAGCATCAACTCCTATATGTACCTTGACCAGGCAATCCCAGGGTTTTGAACCAGTGACCTAGGCATTCCAGGTTGATGCTTTATCCACTGTGCCACCACAGGTCAGGACAATAATAGTATTGACTATTTTATCCTGTGCTGAACTTTACACCCCCCTGAGAGCTTTTTCAACTGGCAATTTGTACTTCTTCACCTCTTTCACTCTTTTGCCCATTCGCTAACGCCCCTCCCACCTTGATTCTGTTGACTACAAGCTAGGTCAGAGATGGAGCTTGTATGTCTCAGTTTCTCCACAGAGCCAAGCCATGTGCCCTACCTGGGTTCTGGCCTGCTGTTCTGTGTCTTATTCACCCAATAGCACCCCTTTCAGGAGGAATCCTGAAGCACAGGGAGATGTGGGGGAAGTTGTGGTTTTAAAGCCAGCCATCCCATCTCTTCTGTGTGGCTTCAGATAAGTTAATTCACCTCTCTGAGTCTCAGAAATCTTCACAATGGAGATCCCCTTTGGCATACACCCCAGTTGTCGGAGGAGATAACTAGAAATAGTTGACTCACAATGTGATATGTAGGAGGAGCTCCCTCCTCCTCTTCCTCTAATGACACTGTCACTTATGTACAGTTTGAGAGCTGAGAAAACCCAGTTTGACCTGCTTTTACCCATTTTTTTCTCAGCTTTACTTATAAACCTCTTCTGCTTTATTCATAGTCTTTTTTCAGCTTTTCCTGTCACCCAATGTGTAACATCACTTTTTAAAAAAATGTAGAAGCCAGCATCTTCTCTAGGCTACCCAGTTTCCTGCCTGACCAGGGACCATCCCCCAAGAGGACTGTCCATGAAGCAATTACAACTATGACATTTGGGGAAGGAAAGGGATGCGCTTGGCAGTGAGAAACAGAGTCCTCTTCCTCCCTGTTCACCAGCTGCTTGGTTCAGAACATTGTCAGTTGGCTCTTCACCCCACTTTGCTGGTGTTCCCGCTCCTGGTCTCCAAGTGTTTGTCCTTCCTGAGGTTATGAGGCTGAAAACGCGAGCACCCCCAACCTCCTAGTCACCTCCCTGCCCTGCACATCCTCTCCCTGGAAACCTTTCACCCAGTGCCACAGCTGCTGCCCTTGGCTATGCTTGACCCCTTTCTGAGCCTCTGCTTCTGGTTCCTCTTCTGTGAAAATCAGTGGGTGAGTTTACTTTAGATTAAGATCTGCGAACTTGCCCTGGCCAGTAGGCTCAGTGGAAAAGCATCGCCTGGTGTGTAGAAGTCCCGGGTTCAATTCCCAGCGAGGGCACACAGGAGAAGCGCCCATCTGCTTCTCCACCTTTCCCCCTCTCCTTTCTATCTCTCTCTCCCCCTCCTGCAGCCAAGGCTCCACTGGAGCAAGGTTGGTCTGGGCGCTGAGGATGGCTCCATGGCCTCCGCCTCAGGTGCTAGAATGGCTCCGGTCGCAACAAACCAATGCTCCAAATGGGCAGAGCATGGCCCCCTAGTGGGCATGCCGGGTGGATCCAGGTCGGGCGCATGCGGGAGTCTGTCTCTCTGCCTTCCCGCTTGTCACTTCAGAAAAAAAGAAATCTGCAAAAATTTTCCTGTGAGGAACCAGACACTAAGTATCTTTAGGTTTTGCAAGTGAGCCACTCAACTCTGCATGACATCGGCCACAGGAGAATGATATTTGAAAGGAAGGGAGTGGCTGGGCGGCAATAACAACTTTATTAATGGTCACTAACCTTTGAATTTCAGATTTTCATGCATCACAAAGCATTCTTCTTCTTTAATTCTCCCTAACCATTTTAAAATGTAAAACCCATTCTTGGCTCCAAGATAGTATGAAAATAGGCATGGGGTTAGCTTGGCAACCTCACAGGGATGAACCATTTGTAAAATTTTCTCACCTTGGAGGAAAGTGAGACTGTGAGTAATTAGCAAGGGTGGTACCTGGGTTTGTCAGACGAAAAGTTTATCCTTGTTCTCAGAATAGTGTGTATCCAGGAAATGTCACTCTGAAGAGAGTTGTCAAGTGGTTCCAAATGCAAGGCCTGGGATGGGATGATCCATCTTTGGAGGAAGTAAAAAAGAGAGAGAGACTTTGTTCTCTTTTCTTCATACTCTCAATGACTCTGCCTTTCTCCTCCGCCTGCATGTCTGGTCCGCACTCCAGGGGACTGTCAGTGGAATCTGATTTCTGCATATTCTGAGCTGGTATCCTTGAACTCCTGAGTCTTCTTTGGCTTGAGACCTGGGAAACTGAGGGCAGCATAATGCACCACCTCTTCATTGTTCCTTGATTCTGGGGCTGGAGGGGACGATTTGGGTCCTGGGGAGTTAGCATCTGCAGGCGTCCCAGAAGGAGTGCTGGGTTTGACCTTTAGATTTTGAGCCTAACGGAAAAACAACCATCATCCATTCATTCATGATTCATTGAACAAATATGTTAGTGCCTACTACCTGGCGGGCACTGATGGAGAAACTGGGGTCACATCGGGAAATAAAGTCTCTGTTCTCACTGAGCTTATGTTCCATCTCAGGAACAGACATTTGTCTGTTGTTTAAGGCACTCAGTCTGTGGCTCTTTGCTGTGGCCACCAGGGCAGACTAACACAGACCTGGTCCTAACCCTGGGCAGGTATTAATCTGTCCTCCAGCTCTATAATTTTATTTCAAGACTGTTATATACATGGAATCATGTACAATGTGTCTATTAAAGATTGGCTTTAAACCATTTTTTTTTTGTCCCTAAATCATTTGTTCCTTTCTTTTGATTGTACTCAATGGGGTTGATGAACCTATTTGGATTTTAAATGAATATGATGTACAGAGAAATAGATTGGGGTGTGGGAGCAGAGAGGATCCACAAAAGGTGACCATGGTTTCCAGGTGAGATGTCGGTGTCTGGACGAGGGAGATAGGAGAAGTGGTTTGAAGGGGACTCGCTGATGGATTGATTGTGGAGCGATAGACAAGAGAGACATGAAAGATGTGTCTGAGGCTTTAGGCTTGAGCAGCTGAGAAATGTGCTATTTGCTCTGATGGGGAGGAGGGAGGAGATGCGGAAGTGGTGTTGTTACTCATGAGTTTGCCTTTGGACAGATAAGCTTGAGATGCCCGTTAGATATCCACATGATGATGCTGCCTAGGCAGTTGGACACGAGTCTAGAGTTCAGGGTTCAGGGGTGAGTCTAGGGTTCAGGGATGAGTCTGCGTTCCGGGGTGAGTCCAGGGTTCAGGGATCAGTGTAGGAGATGTGAATTTTGGAGTCATTAGTATATAGATATTTTCTCCTTAAAATCTACAACATTTTCCAAACACTAAGTAAGTGCCACACACTATTCTAAATGTTTACCAGGTACAGTAGGAGCCTACTGAATACCTGGAGTGATCCTAGTTGGTAGTATTATGAGTTCCCCCATTTTAAAGTTCAAGAAAGGGCTCAGGAAAGGTAAATGACTTGCTTAAGAACGTACAATGGTGAACGTGGATATGAACCCAGATAGCCCTGCTGTTAGTCCCCAGGTCACAGTCTCTCAGTGGTATTAATAGTTACATCATTTATTATAAATCACTAATGTCCTCAGTGGGTAATAATGGTGTAGCTGCTACATATCAAGCAAGGGCATGTGTTTCACTCTCAACCAACTTTCAAAGGAAAGGAAGAAAGAAATGGAGGTTGGGAGTGAGCCCGCGACTTTGGTCAAGGTCTTATTACGTAGTCAGGATTTGAATCCAACAGCCATGCTTTTTCCACCTTGATGTCCCTCAGGCAAAGGGTGGGACAGGGTGAGAACGGGGCAGCTCATCCGGGCCACTCACCAGGCCACCAGTGTTAGGCACCATGTTGATGTAATCCAGGATGGTGCTCCTTCTTGTGACCCTGGGCCTCTGAGTCTCTGCTTGGGTTGGGTTCTGCATCTGCTTCTTCCTCAAAGTCTTCACACTGAGGAAACAACCCCTTCGTGTGTGCCCTGGCACCTCCCTGTCCCCTGTCCCCAGACCCCTTCTCTCCTGCTCCTAACTCACATGACCAAGATGAGGCAGAGAAAGAGGAGGGTGGTGACACCAGTGCCCAGAACTATTCCTTTAGAGAATCCTTTTGAGATGAGTTCTTCCTTTTCTGCAAGAAGAAACAGTCAAAAGTCTCTGAGCTGCTCCCCAAAACCTGGGTGGTCCCGCCCATCGCCACCAGGGCACTCAGACTTGTCTCACCTGCCATCCCTTTCACTCTATTTCTTTAAAACCTTGCTACACTCCAGGCTCAGGCTTTGTAATTTCCCTTCTGAACCCCCAGCTAACGGTGCACGGGCGCCCCTCACCAGCTCTTGCTCAAACCACAGGACCCCCGACCCCAAGGGCGTTCAGTGGGCCTCTGACCTGGCAGCAGCAGGACAGCAACGCTCTGGGCCCCGTGGACATTGCTGGCCTCGCAGCTGAGTCTGAGGCCGGCGCTGAGCTCCCGGGTGAGGCTCAGGGAGCTGTTGGCCCAGGGTCCCGCTGAGCGGGAGGTGACCGTGTAGGAGGCATTGCTGGGGTTCCCCTCCAGCAGCCCCGCCCCCAGCCGCCAGCGCAGGGAGGGGGCCGGCTGGGCTCGGGAGGAGCAGATGCAGTGCAGACCCTCGTCCTCCCAGGAGCAGGAGGGTCTCAGCAGCTGCGGGGGGTCTGTGGGGTGGGAAGAGCAGGGTCAGTGGTGCCTCTGCCCTCCCAGGACCCAGGTGTCCTGCTCTCAGGGGTCCCAATCTTCCCACTCACAGTGCACAGAGAGGCTCAGCGAGAACTGCACGTTGCCCTGCAAGTTCTGAGCTTGGCAGGTGAATTCGCCTTCATGCTGCCTTTGGATCCGAGGCAGCTCCAGGACCCCGGGTGCTGAGGGCTGGGAGGGTTTCAGAGCCCGTCCCTGCAGGGACCAGCTCAGCTCTGCTGGGGGATTGCCATCAGCTACACAGAGCAGCTGCAGGCTTTGGCCCTCCAGGACTGGGAGGGATCTGCCATTCCTAAGGGTTTCCAAGACTAGGGGAAGGAAGAGAGAGAGTCAGGACAAAGGCAGAGCTGAGGACACACAGACCCTCGCTCATGCGCACATAACAGACGCCTGGGCCTCGATTTGTCACCCAGAGACCACGGCTCCTGTGTCCCCCTTACCTACCTGTTCCATTGGCGCGGGAGACCGTCACTCTCAGGTTCTCAGGGGCATCTGAAACAGAGACAGAGCTCCAGCTCTAGAGGGGCAGGGACTTCACTCTGGGCAAAGGGTCCCTGGAGACATGACAGTGGCAGGTGGGGGAGAAAGATTGACTCACCTCACCCCCTGAGTGACTCACCACTGACACAAACCACCCAAGGAAATGGATGGGTAAGAAGGGCAGGTCCCTGTGATATTGTGATTTATAATAAGAAATATATATTTCTTATTATATATTTAATATATATTTGGACTTGGTCCCTGTTCCTGACACAGTGCTCCTGAAAACCTTGCAGTGTCTAAGTGTTGAGGGTGACACAGGAGTCCCGATGTTCATAAAAAACCCCTTTCCACTCTACCAGAGTTTAGGTTAGAGAGCTGACTTTTGGAAACTGCCTAAAGATGGGGGCTGGTTGCCAGGGAAACCAAGCACAGCCTTGGGGGATTAAGATTTTGAGTCCCACCCCCTGACCTCCCAAAGACTGAGCGGCTGCAGATTGAGCCCAATCACCAATGGCAAAGAGTTTACTTAAATATGACTATGAAAGAAGGATCCATAAAAACCCTAAAAGACAGGTCTGATTGTCCTTCCTCAGGTTGGCAAACATGTGCAGATCTGGTAACCCAGTAAGTAAAAAGTTTCTCTGAGTCCTGTGAGCTGCTGTAACTAGCAAATTAGTCAAACCTGAGGAGGGGCATGTGGGAACCTTCCATCCGTAAGCTCTGATCTATAGTCAGAAGCACAGGAGACCACCTGGACTTGCTACTGGTGTCTGAAGTGGGACAGTCATGTGGGACTGAGCCCTCAGACTGTGGCATCTGTCCCTCTGGGTACAGTGTCAGAACTGAGCTGAACTACCGGATGCCCAGCTGGTGTTGGAGAATGGCTTGGTGGTGGGGAGACAAATACCTGACCAGACATGGAATCAGAATCATTAGTCCCATAAGGCGGGGGTTCCAGAATGCTTTCAGATCGGGACACTGCCCCCAGCTCCTGCCCCTCACCCTCCCACCACCCAGATCCAGGCCCTGCTGCCCACACTCACACTGCACCGAGAGGGTCAGGGTGCCGCTTTGGAAGCCAAGTCTGTTCTGCGCTTGGCAGGTGTAGCGCCCTCCGTCCCCAGGCAGCACCCTGGGCAGCACCAGCTCCAGGCCTCCAGAGCCTGAGGGACGGGACCAAGAGAGGACTCTGTCCTCCAGGGTCCAGCTCAGGGTGGCAGGGGGCCTGCTGTCAGCCACACAGAGCATCTGCAAGAACTGGCCCTTCTGGGCTTCCAGGTGTGGGCTGTCTCCCTGGGGCACCGGAGCTGAGAAAGGGAGGGTGAGAAAGGTAGACAGAGGAACTCCATTTCCCCCACACAGCTGACATTTTATCATCTTCAAAGATGGCAGGCCCAGCCCTGTCCCACCCGCAAGCCCTCAGTACCTGACCCGTTGTCTCGGGAAATGCTGATAACGGGGACTTTGGGGGCATCTGCAACAAGATTGTGAGCTGGCATTGGGAGGAACATTTGGTTTCAAACAACCAGGGAGAACCCACTTCAGGGACAGAAAGTGTCATTAACCTCTGGGCAGACAAGTGACAGACTCACTTGTGAATGGAATACCAGATGGCATCTCCTTCCCCTCCCATCATGGGATAGCACACCTTCCTCTCTGTGGACCGCTTCCCGCTGAGAGCCACCCTTCACCAGACGCATGTCCACCTCCCCACACACTGGGCCTGGTGACCACCACCAAACTCACAGGCCACATTAAGCCGGACACTGTTTGCGATTTGCAGAGTCGTCCTGGGGAAGTCCACACGACAGGTGAGGTCAGTGCCATGGTCCTGTGGACTCGGTATGAGGGTGAGCACTGAGACGTAGGAGTTGGACGGACGAATTTCTTGGTAGGGGAGGGCAGCCCCCATCCAGGAGAATGTAGGGGCTTCACACAGTGCAAAGTCAAAGTCAACCACACAGATGGCTGTCACCTGGCTCCCAGCCTCCAGGGTCTCGGGCATATAGATAGCTGGCTTCTTCTGTGTCCGGGCTGGAATGAGAGAGGGCATGTTGTAGCTCCAGATAGGGTACTTCAGGGGGTGACCCCTGGCCTAGTCCCCACAGCCCCTCCCAGCATGAGAAAGAGGGTGGCAGGGGAGGTCCCACCCTATTCCAGCCAGTTCCGTACCTGTCACATTCAGATAAAGTTTATTTCTCACAAAATTATATTTTACACTAGGGCCTCTCTCAATCCGAAAGTGGTACATTGTGCTGTCTCTCATCTGTACATCAGTGATCAGCAAGGAGCAGCTACCATCCCTGGGATTTCCCGCGAGCTGGAATCGGCCCTGGGTCCACCTTGTCACCTCTCGAGACTGGTCATTTGTGGCCACCGGAGAACCTCTGGTCGTTTCGCTTCCATCTTTGAACCAGTAGCCATGAGCTGGGGTATGTTCATTCCAGCCGACCTGGGGGTAGGAGAAGGAGCAGGGGACGAGCACACACAGGCCCTGGGGCACTGACACCACCTTCTGTACCCTCAGAGAGAATCTTGAAACCTGACCCTGTGACGGGGTGTGGTCCTTACCCTGGCCCATCCAGCCCTCGGCCCACTCACCGCCCTGCAGCACAGCCAGGAACAGCGTCAGGAGCATCTCTGCCCAGTGGACACTTGGACCGGCCCCGGGACAGGCGCACTCCAGACACTGTGACTGCACTGGGCAGGGACAGAAGAGGAAGCAGGGCCTGCAGGCGGAAGCTGAGCGCAGGGAACTGATGCATGAAATATGCTTCTGACCCGGAACCCTAGGGAATCTCCCTTTCTCCCCTCTCCCATCCCACCTCGCCCACTTGGGCTTCTCGGTCTTTCCTGGGGGGGTATGGCATTGGGGGGGGGGTAAGTCACCTCTGCTGGGAGGAGAGGAGCAGGGGGCATGTGTGCAGCCCTGGGGCCTGGCCTGGGGGGCAGGGGGCTGTCCCTCAAGGCCCTGGTCATGACGGAAGCAGAAATGAAAGCTCACAGTGCAGCCTTCTCTCAGGGGCCCCTGGTGATGGAGTCAGGGCGGCGGAGGGGAGCTCCTGGGGCAGGTTCACTTCCCACCTCTTCTCCTTCTTCTGTCATACAGTTGGGCACCTTGTGTGGTAAGAACACCTGCACCCAGATGTGAGGTATGGGCAGGCTTGCAGGCTATGTGAAGGGCATGGGAGACGGGGAGTGAGTGGGATCAAGTCATGTGGTCCCTCTAACCCAACCCTTCTGAGAATAGCTTTGTTTTGGCTGAGTACAAACCATGTGCTTATAACCTCATTCCACACCTTGGGACCACAGCTGTGGCAGGTGCCATGCTGCACACGGGAGACACACAGGTAAATCAGACACAGTGTCTGACCTCAGGAGGACCCAGTTTGGTAAATGAAGATCTTTAGAAACATTGAAGTGCTAAAGTGCACATAGATGTCCCGCTGACCCGGCATGCTGGAACAAATGTTCATGATGGGCCTGAGGATGGAGGGGTTACTTCTTTCTGGTGAAGTCAGGACAGGGGTCCTGGAGCAGATGACATCTAGCCGCTCCTGTCCTGCTCTCGTATCCACTGTATTACTCCACTCTGGCTGTCATAAGACCATGGACTGGGTTGCACAAACAGCAGAAATTTATATTTTCACAGTTCGATGGGGTGGAAGTTCAAATTCAAGGTGTCATCATGGCTGGTATCTTCTGAGGCCTCTCTCCTTGGCGTGTAACTGGCTGTCTTCCCCTATGTCCTCGCATTGTCTTCTTTCTGTGTGTGTCCGTGTCAGTGTCCTTTTCTTATCCTTTTTCATGTATATACTTGATATATTTTATTGAAGAAAGAATCAATAAAAAAATCATAGTGACATTGGTTTATAAAATTATTTAGGTTTCAGGTGTACAATTCTGTAATATATCACCTGTGCATTGTATTGTGTGTTCACCACTCCAAGTCAAGTCTTCTGTCATCACCTTATTTACTCCATCTCTACCCTCATCTATCTCCCTCCACCTCCTTTCCTTCTATGTAATGATTGAGAACAACAGGTAATCATATTTAATTAAGGCAATAAAGTTTATTAGTTTAAAAATTACTTCTCCAATAAAAATGTCTTATCAACGCCAATGTAAACAAAGGTTTTATAGCCAAAGATCAGCTGGGAGAATTCGCCACCAGTATACCAACATTACAAAAAATATACAAAAAGATCTTCAGGTTGAAGGAAAAGGATAGTAAAGGAGAAATGGAGGGAGATGGTGGAAGGATACAATCTTGCAGTTATGACATAAATAAGAACTAGGGAGGTAATGTGCACCTTCATGACTGAAGCCAACAGTGCCGCACAGGATGTAGCAAAGTTGTCAAGAGCGTAAATCCAGATTTGTCATCACAGAGAGAAATATTTTTTCTCTTTTCCTTTCCTTGTATGTTATTGCATCTGTCAGATAAGATAAATGCTGCCTGAACCTATCGTGGTAATGACTTCATAACACATGAAAATAGAACCATCATGCTGAGCGTCTTAAACTTACACCCTCGTGTATGAGAATACATTTTCAATAAACCTGGTAAAAAGAAAACGGAAAGGATAAGGAAACTTGAATGTATACACAAAAGTAAAGAGCAGTTGAGCACGGTAGTATGTGGATAAATAAAAAAGAGTTGCTGATTCCAATTTAAAAAATCACTGTAAAATTGACTGTTTATAAAAATAATCTATTATGGGATGTATAGCAATACATTATGCAGATGAATTGTAAGCTTTTCAGAAGCACATTTAAGAAAAGCACACAAAACCAACATATTACATAGAGCTTATTCAAATTAGCATTAACATTTTAATTTATCTCGTCGCGTGTACTCCATCATTGAGTTAGAACCGTCAGGAGAGTCCTGTAACCAGAGGTGAAGGTGCCTCTGAAAGGGACAAAGACACAGTCATCCAGCACCTCCTTGCTCCACAGAGCTGTGTGGAGTGGGTATCGGGACACAATGGTTACATGGATCCTCATCGACCTGCCAGGGCCCTGGAGCCCAGACCTCAGCACCACCTTGAGGACAAGGCTCATTCACTCCTCACTGACTTCTCCCCTGGGAGCCCCTAAACCTGTGGGGGAAACAAGATCTGAAATGAACTACTCTGTGAAGGGTTTGCTCTAGAGAGAACGAGATATGTGAAGCCACTGACATGTGTCCAAATCTAATACACCTTGAGAAACCTTCTCACCTGGTGTAGTAGATCCAGGTAAGGCCATAGGTAAGGAGGAAGCCAGTCCCCATGAGGGCTGCCCTGAGTACAGTGAGGGTCAGGGGCCAAAAGTCCTGCTGTTCCTCACAGACCTGGGGACAGGTAGGGGAAATACCTGGGGGAGGGAGAGAGAGAGAGGTAGAGGTATAAATTTCCTTAGGTCCTGAGAGATGCTCCCTCAGAACAGAGGTGTTCTCCTAGTACTCACCCTGCACATCGAGGCTCAGGGAGATATGGTAGGATATCTGTGGGTGCTGAGCTCGGCAGGTGAACTCCCCTCCATCTGCCAAGACCACCTGAGGCAGCTCCAGGATCCCGGGATGCAAGGGCTTGGAGGGGCTCAGTGTCAGGCTCCCCCGAGACCAGCTCAGTCTGGCAGGAGGGTTGCCATCCGTTTCACAGACCAAGCACAGGGACTGTCCCTCCTGGACTCGCAGGGTGGTGGCATTGCCCAGGACCTCGGGGACTAAGAGGACAGAGAGAGCCAGAAGGGCAGGGCTGGGAGGCCCTTACCTTATCTGCCTACCCACAGACTCAGGAATAAAACAGTGTCAATGAGACAAGCTCCAAGCAAGGGATAGTAAGGGTCATGACCCATGTCATGAGGTGAGGTAAGGACAGGCAGGCTGCCGACCACAGGGCAGAGACAAGGGCATCTGAGAAACAGGTGTGATTTCCAGACTTGGGAAATACCACCTAGGATGTTAACCCTGACATGTGACATTGCACAGAGGTGCTGCCTCATGGAGGTCTGACTATTGAATGTTCTCAGCCTCTCCCCTGAGGGATGAGGGAGTCATGGTGCATACTCAGCAGGAATAGAATAGGGTCACAACTGGTTTATGTAGAGTTAATTGTGGGGCTCAAATTGTAATGGGCTGGAAGGGGACAAACAAGAAGCTGGTGGTCATAGAGGAGGCTCTTCCAGGTTCAAGTCTCCTTCCTGTCCAGGTGAAAGAGTTCTGAGGCCCAAGCAAAGGGGTGGAGGGGTATGCCCGTGAAGTGGTGGGTGTTTGATTTTTGAAACGGTTCAGAAAATCACATTTGCACAACTCAGTGAGTCATGGGGAGAGTTGGGTAAACACAGAATGGCTAACGTGACTCTCAGGATATTGCGTCAGGTTCCTGAGGCAAGATGGGCCCCCCACACACACACAAGGGGGAGCAGAGGGCACTCGGGTGACTGGGACAGCACAGAGTTAGTGGGTGTTCAGGGCAGAGGCAGGATGGAAACACCAGGGTGGACGAGCTCACCCGAGGGATTGGGCAGGAAGTAGCTGGTAACCGGGTACCGGCTGTGGGCTCATGTCCTCGTAGGAGACGGAGGTGGCACAGTCAGTGAGAGGGAAGGAATCAGGAACAAATGTCACAGGAATGTGAGGGAGATAGAAGGTCAGGGTCAGGAAGCAACCAGAGGTGACAGGGAAGGCTCAACTAGGAATTCAGGAAGCCTAGAGAGTCCTCGCAGGGGACAGGTCGAGGGCAGGGCAGACACGGGATGTCAGGCAGGTTCATTCTGCTCAACTATAAAATATGTGTGTCGTCCAACCTCTGACCTCAATTCACCCAGAGCCTCTCCCACCTGTGCTGTTTCTCCAGAACACGCGGATGGTCACATTCCGTGGAGCATCTGGAAGAGAAGTAGGTAATCAGCCACCTGCAGTGTGATGGGCTGGTCATGAGCATGCAGGTGGGTGTGGGTGTTCTCTCCATCTCCACCCCAGCCACACCTCCAGGGACACGCCCCATGAATTCTCCACCCAGGCTCTGCCCCTCCCCAACACCCAGTGGTCCTGACCGGGTACTCACAGGACACATTGAGTTGGATGGTCTTCTCCCAGATCTCGCCGCCTTGCAGGGTCACTCGGCAGGTGAGGTTGGCACCATGGTCCTGCAGCGTTGGTGTGAGGGTGACCACTGAGGAGTTGGGATTCTGTCGACCCAGAGAGGTGAAGTTGACCCCGATCCAGGAGAAGATCGGTGGTGTCTCCCACTCACAGGCCCACGGTACCGTACAGGTAACATTGCTGGGGTGGCCAGCTTCTAGGGTGCCATGGAAATCGATGTCAGGTGTCCGTGTCAGAGCTGGAGAAGAGAGAGGCAGAGACCCGGGCGCTGGAGGTGGGGGTGCCGAGTGTGCCCCTAAGAGCAGCCTCTGCCTCTGGCCTTCCCCGGTGTCCTTTTGCCCTTGGACCCCTGAATCCATACCAGAAAGAGAAGAAGGGGTTCCTTCTCAGTCACGGAGCCCTCAGGATCCATCCACGTGTCCTCTCCTTGACCCCATTCCTTACCTGTCACACGTACAGAGACCTGGGTCTGTCTGTAATTATATCTCGCATAGGGCCCTCTCTCCACCCTAAAGAAGTATGTCCCTGTGTCCCTTCTCTGTGCGTCTCTGATGTACAGGGAGCAGCTGTAGGTCCGGGGCTCCCCGAGGAGCTGAAATCGGCCCTTGTTCTCCTCCTGCACCTTATGACCTGGGTCGTTTGTGGCCACGGGGTCATCCTGGTCTGTAATGGCATGTTCCCGGAACCAGTAGCCAAGAGCTGGAGTGGAGTCAGTCCAGCCATCCTGTGGGTAGGAGACATTGCAGGGCACGTAGACACACTGGCCCTCCTGCACTGTCACGAACTCCTGCATCTGCAGCTGAAATCTTGGGTCCTGAGCCAGACACCCTGCGGGGAAAACAAGGGTCAGCCAAAAGCCACTCCCAGCCTACATGCTCTCCCGTCAGTCACTCACCTGCCCACAGCAGGGGCAGAAGCAGCCGCAACATCTCTGGAGAGTTTCTTGTCTCCTGTGGGTAAAAAATGAAAAGAAGGCAGTGGTACGGGTGCTGAGGAGAGCAAGTCTCACAGATTCTAGGGATCCACATGGGACCTCCCTGTCCACTGAAGGGGAAACTCAGAGATGAAGCTTATTCCCACTGTGCACAGAGCTGACGGACACTTCAAAGCCCAGAGACCCTGGAGATTTGCCCACAGATTAGCTCAGGGTCTTCCCTACAGTGCCAGATCAGGATCAAGACTTCTGAGGACATCTGATGATGTGACATGTGCATCTCTTAATATCCTCACATACAAGGGTTTCTGAGCATTGGTTTTTACACCAGGGAGCTGTAAACACCCAGAGCTCACAGCCCCATCCAAACCCCCAAGTGGTTGTCCCTGCAAGGTATAGGATTCATTCCAGTCTGTGTGAGCATCAGGGACAGAAGATACAAAGGGTCCTAGCTGGAATGAAGGAAGCCTCCATCCTACCATCAATTCATCTATCCAACCATTCATTCATCCAACCATCCATCCATCCGTCCATCCGTCCATCCATCCATCCATCCATCTGTCCATCCATCCATCCATCCATCCATCCATCCATCCATCCATCTATCCATCCAACACTCAGTGCGCATCTAAGTGCTGGATGGCAGGAGACAAGCAGAGACGTACCTGGTCATGCTGTGAGATGCTCCCCACGTCGTGGTGTCAAACTTTCCTCCCCAATACAGCACCGTCAAACTATAGAGCTGCAGTCACGGTGAATTAAGCATATATCCTGGTAACATGCTGGGTATGTTCTGTAAGTATGAATGTGTATTTTTTCTTTTTTGTAATCTAGCTTAAAAAGAAAAATAATCTTTTCAAGTTGCAAAACTGAAAACTCCATACCCATTAATTAATAACATCTATTTTCCTGGTCAAAATGATGGAGACTTCAACACAGACAGGTATCTTAGGACTTAATGACAGAGCTCTCACACTCTATATGTTCCTGAGACCACAGAAAGGTGCCTGTCTTTACAACGGAGCTCTGTGGCTGTCACAGACCCGCCCCTTGTCATTCTCTTCTGCTCTGTAAAAAAGGCCTCCTGCTTCTTCTTCTGCATCTCTGTATCTGTTGGTCACTGTCCAGTAGATACAAAATTATAATCCTTTCTATTTTCCAAATGAATCTTTCTTGGTGACAGAACACCTAGCCAACACCCTCCACCTTCCAACCATTGGCAACCACCTTTCTTCTTTCTGTCTCTGGGAATCTGACTACTTTCCAAAACTCATGTTAAGTGGAATCATATAATACTTGTCTTTGCTTTGACTTGTTTCTTTTACTGACCATGTGTCTTCAAAGTTAATCCTTGTGTTAGCAAGTGACAGAATTCCCTTCCTTTGTAACTCAATGATCTTCTAGGGCTGTACATACCACTCTGTTTCTCCATTCCATGATGAACGTATGTGTTGCCTGCCCCCTTGTGGCTATTGTGAATAATGCTGCTCTGAAAATGAGCGTATCTTTGTGAGTCCCTCCTGCTCTCAATTTGTAGAAGATATACCCAGAAGAGGAATGGCTAGATTGTATATTTTTTCGACTCTTACTGTTTTGAAGAACCGCCATATTTTTATCATCCCTCTCTTCTTTCCCCTCACTTTTGTCCTCAGCATTCAGTAGCTGCCCACAGTAACATCTGCAGTCTGGACCCCTCTCCTGATTTTCAGACACTCATTCCCATCTCTCAGATATCAAGTGACAGCTCAGAATGCATGTCACCCTCAAAACCCTCCTCCCTGAGTCCTGCACACAGCACCCCCCCATCCTGATGTCAGGGAAATACTCTGGCATCATCTTTACCCTTCTCTTTTCCTCACTCTCCACTTCGACCTGCAAAACATATCCTCCTGCCTGCACCGTGTCCCTGGTCCTGGGCATCATCACGTCCACCTGGACCAGCCTGTCCTGCCACGCGGCTGCTCCTCTCTGCTGCCCTGGGCTCTCTCTGGACGATTGTGGACATAGAAGTCATTGGGATCCTGATAAAACGAGGCTCTAATCTTGTGTCTGCTCTCCTCAAAGGCAGAACCATGCATGGCCTGTGATGGTCTCCATGGGCCCACAGCACCCTCCCAGCGGCGCCCCCTCTCGTGCCTTTCTGAGCTGTCACGTGGGCCCCTAGTCTCCCAGGCACCAGCCTGCTTCTGCCTCAGGGCGGCTGCACTCAGTGTTCTCCTTCCCTTCTCTCCTCAGGAACTTTCTCTTAACCACACAGTCTGCTTCCTCCTTGTCTTCAAACGTTGTTCAGACATCACCTCCTCACACACTCAGATGCAGAAATCCCACCTAATGTGTCACACGCCCCTTCTACTGTGTGATTGTCCACCAAGCACGAATCAATATGTGACACGCTCTGATTTTATTCATGATTTTTTATTTTCACCACTGTCTCCATAGTGACAGCACTTTCCAGAATTCAGTACTTCTCGATCCATATGTTTTATTGTGACAAAATATCAATAAAATAAAACTTTTCCTTCTTACTATTTTACAGGGCACCACTCAGTGACACCAGTTACTTTCATAATGTTGTACAATCATAACCATTGTCTATTTCCAGAATGTGTCATCATCCCACACAGAAAGTCTGCGGAGTTTCCCAATAACACCCACTCCCTTTTCCTTAGTCCTGAGCAACAACCATTCTACTTTTGGTCTCAATGAATTTGCCTATTCTTAACTCACATAAGCAGAATCATACATTTGTCCTTCTGTGTCTGGTTTCTTTCATTTAGCATCTTTGCCATGAGTTCCTCCATATGAAAGTAGGTGTCAGAATGTCATTCCTCCCCTTTTAAGGCTAAAGGAAGTTCCATTGTACATATGTGTCTCCTTTGGTTCATCCGTTCATGTGTGGGTGGACACTGGGCTTGGTTCCACTGCTACTTCGAATAACGTTGCTGTGAGCTGTGGAGTGCAAATCAGGTGAATTTGTGAATCCATTTTCTTTATTATGCACCAGAGAGCTGCTTGGTTACATGGTAATTCTCAGCTCAACATTGGAGGAGATTCCAAAACATTTTTCTAAGGGTCCCACCATTTTTTTATTTTCACATGCAATATACAAAGCAACCAATTTGTGTACACCTTTGTCAGCACTTATTATTTTCAGCTTTTAAAAATATACAGGATATGTCCTAATCATGTAAAATATTATTTAATTTAGTTTTGAGTGTATTTCTCTAATGAATAATATTTATTAATTTTTTAAAATGTATTTATTTTAGGAGGAGAGAGGGAAAGAGAGAGAAGGGAAGATGAACACTAAGCGTGAACTCCTGTGTGCGCCTTGACCAGGCAAGCCCAGGGTTTCGAACCTGTGACTTTAGCATTCCAGGTTGACACTTTATCCACTACGCCACCACCGGTCAGTCTTTAATGACTAATGTTATCAATCATTAGTTATGTGCTTTTGGGTCAGTTGTATACTTTCTTTGCAGAAGCATCTTTTCAAGTCTTTAGATAGTACATACTATTAAAACTAAATTCACTGATGCATCTTTGGGGTTTACAACAATGCTGGCACATAGAAGGTATTCAGTAACACTAGCTAAATGAGTCTATGAATAAACAACTGAGTATCACTATGCTGAGAACTATACAATGACACACACATGCACAGAGGCTTGATTGAGAGTGAAGAAAGATGAACACATAATATTTAGGAATGAAGAGGAAAGGATATATCAGCTTAAGACACGCCACATGCAATGTCTGAGAGTCACAGAGGCCGTGGCCCTGCTCACTGTGGAGATGGTGTGCGATTCACAGGCATAGCAGAGTGTGGTGGAGAGTCCGGCAGGGTTCAGACCACATTAGCCCTCAACCCCAGCCTGTGGTGTTTCCACCTGGGTTTCTGGTTGTGGAGAGCAATGGACAATATTTATATTTGGCTAGAGATGGACAATATGTCTTAGGAACCCCAACGGGAGGACTATATTGAGGATAGAGATGGAGGCAGGAGCTTGATGTGCACAGAGACACAGGGAAGACAAGAGAGCA
Source organism: Rhynchonycteris naso (assembly GCA_037038555.1). Classification (NCBI taxonomy): domain Eukaryota; kingdom Metazoa; phylum Chordata; class Mammalia; order Chiroptera; family Emballonuridae; genus Rhynchonycteris; species Rhynchonycteris naso. Next base: position 246,212,320 of record CM072997.1, on the reverse strand, counting down.
GAGCAATGATGAGTGTTTGATGGGGAGGAGACAGAAAACAAGATGAGATCTCATTAGGCAGAAGGTTGGACTAGTCCTTGTGGTTTATTGGCTTAGGGAGAAGGGAAGAGGACAAAGCGTAGAACCACACTACCTTTTGGCTTTACAGAAAGGGGCCCTGTGTCACCACTGTGTTGGAGAACCCAGCAGAGACATGGGTTTGAAAGGAAGATGGCAGCTCCATTGTAGCAATGCTGGGTGGACAGTCTGGGGGACCTAACAAGGGAAGCCGTCTGTAGGATGTTAGCTGGTGAAAGCTTGTATCACTCACTTGAGGGGCCAACTGGGGACAATGTTTGCATCCTCCACATCTCTTGCGGTCCTGGACAACTTCCTACAGGACCTCACTCTGGAAAAATACACCAAGGTTGCAAAAGCTCATGAGATTGGGGTGCAGCAGGAAGCAGACCTTTTTTTCTGCTTAGGGGTTAGAAAAAGAGACTTAGGTGGGAGATGGCTGGTTTGGCTCCACTGACCATCTGCGCACAGCAGGTACCTCTTACCCTGCACACTTGCTGGGCGGTGCACTTAAGACAGCTGCTATGTGGAATCTTCAATTATCAACCCATCAGCCCCCTGCATGTCCCGTCCCATGACCCATTTATATACCATTACTAGTTCTAGGACTCAACCACATGCCCCCTGTTATGTCCATGCTTCCCCTTGCCCCTGTGGTAATGCTCACATGAAGACGAGGAGGCAGAGGAAGAGGAGCAGGGTCTTGACAGCTGCTTCCCCCATGGCCACCAACACCACCCCTGCCATTGGTCCTAAGAGATGGATAAATGTGACTACAAATATAAATAGAGCCCTAAGGATTATGAAAATCTTCTGACCACTGAGCAAAGGGTGGTAACATATGGATAAATTTTTTGTAGTTTTGGTTTCAGAAAAACATTTCATTCTTCTCACTCAAAAAATGTTTGCAAGAATGATAATTTTAACAACAACAAAAAAAGGTAAAAGACCTGTACTCAGAAAGTTATAAAATCCTGAAGGAAGAAACTGAGAAAGATACAAATAAATGGAAGTAAATTCTATGTTCATGAGGGAAAAAAATCAACATTATTAAGATATTTATACTACTCAAACCAATCCATAGATTCAACAATATTATTATCAAAATGCCAATGGCATATTTCACAGAAATAGAATTAACATTTCAAAAATATATATGAAACCAAAAAATTGATCCCGAGTAACAACAGCAATTGTGAGAACAATGAAAAAGTTTGGAGGATTCATGCTACCTGATATTAAACTATATTACAAGGTCATAGTTATCCATATAACATGATAGTGGCATAAAAATGACATATAGATTAATGGAACAAAATACAGCACCCAGAAACAAACCCATGCCTTTAAGGTTAATTAATATCTGACTAAGGAGGCTAAATATACAATGAGGTAAAGACCATCTATTCAATAAATGGCACTGGGAAAATTGGACAGGTATGTGGAAAAAAATTAAAACTAGACCACCTTTTACACCATTCAAAAAATAAATTTAAAATGGATTAAAGACTTAAATATTAGACTTAAAATGATAAACTTCCTGGATGAAACCATATACAGTAAATTCTTAAACATTTCTAATAACATTTTTTGTCATATATCTCCTTAGGAAATAGAAAAAAGTAAAATAATAAAAAATGGGTCCATATCAAATGAAAAAGTTTTTGCACAGCAGATGAAAATGATATGAAAAGATATCAATAAAATGAAAATACAACCACCTGAACAGGAGAACATATTTGCTAAAGAGACATCTGGTAAATGGTTAATATCTAAAATTTATAAAGAAAGTATACAACTCAACACCAAAAGAAATCCAATTAATAAATAGGCATAATAACTGAATAGACACATCTTCAAAGAGGACACACAAATGGTCAATAAACATACGAAAAGTGTTTCAACATCACTAAATTTTTTATATTTTTAATTGTATTATTCATTTTTAGTTTTAGTTCTTTTTTGTTAGAGCTCTTAAATACCACTCTCAAAAGCCATTAAGGAAGAAGAAATTGAATGCAATTGTTACACAGAAAGGAGACATAGTTCAGAAATAAAATACCTCCAGAAAAGAATCTGAATCACTTGGAGTAAAATGGTAGACAATTAAAAATTGAACTTCTGAAAATAGGTAATGAGATGCAAGAAAACAGTATTAGGTAATTTAATGAACTCAGAAAACAAATTAATGAACAAAATGAGTACTTCATACTTCATGAAGGAGAGGGAAACTTTAAAAAAGAACAAAATAGAAATGAGGAACTCAATATATGAATTGAAAAATGAAGTGGCAAGTTTAACTACTAGAACATGACAGATAGGGCAAAGAATCTGACATTGAAGATAGGCAACTACAGATGCTACAGAGAAAAGAAGAAACTCACTAATTTAAAAATATGATAGAGCAAGCACTTCAAGAATTGTCTGACTTCATCAGAAACAGCAATATAAGAATAATGGGCATATTAGAAGAAGAGAGGGAGATGGAAATGGAGAGCCTATTTTATTGAATTATTGATGAGAACTTCCCTAAAGTTAGATCCTTGAATACTTGAACCAAACAGAACATCGAGTTACATTAACCCAAACAGACCTACTACAAGGCACATTGTAATGAAATGGCAATAATTCAAAACAAAGAAAGAATCCTTACAGCTGCTAGGAAAAAGAAGAACATAACGTACAAAAAAAGGCCCATTAGGTTATCAGACTGCTCAGCAGAAACTCTACAAACCAGACAGTGGACCCGAACATTTAGAGTACTGAAAGGGAGGAATAAACAGCCAAGTGAAGCAAGCAAGGTATAGAACGGTGAGGCTCGTGTAACAGAAAGCATGCATGTTGTTCACAATAGCAAAGGTCTGGAAACAGTCCAAGTGTCTGTCAGTGGACGAGTGGATTAAAAAGCTGTGGTACACATATACAATGGAATACTATGGAGCCATGGAAAAGAAGGAAATCTTACCTTTTGTGACAACATGGATGGACCTGGAAACTATTATGTTAAGTGAAATAAGCCAGGCAGAAAAAGAAAAATATCATATGACTTCACTCATTTGAGGAATCCAATGAACAATGTGAACTGAGAAATGGAATTGAGACAGAGGAGAGCTTAAAGGGACCAGAGGAAAAGAGGACAGAGAGAAAGGGGATGATAAGATGGAATAAACCTGAAGGGAAGGGGGAGGACATTATGGGTAGGGGGTTAAAGGGTATGTTGTGGGGAATATGGGGGAGGGGGGATGCATTCAGGGCAACACTAGAATCTATGTAAACATAATAAAGTAAAACCAGTAAAAAAAATACTAAACAAAATACAAACAAACTGAATACAACAATACATTAAAAAAATAATCAAGATCAAGTGGATTCATTCCAGAAGCACGAGGATGGTTCAACATACAAAAATTGATCAACACAATACAATACATCAACAAGACAAAAGACAAAAATCATATGATCCTATAAAATGATGCAGAAAAAGCATGTGATAAGATAAAACATCAATTTATGTTTAAAACACTCAATAAAATTGAAATAGAAGTAAAGCACCTAAACATAATAAAGGCCATATATGACAAACCATCAGCTAATATCATACTAAATTGTGAAAAAATGAAGGCTTTTCCTCTAAAATTAAAGAACAAGACAAGGTTGCTCACTCTCTACACTCTCATTCAACATAGTTCTAAAAGTTTTAGCAAGAGCGATAAGGTAAGAGAATGAAATAAAAGGACTCTATATCAGAAAAGAAGAAGTAAAGGTATCACTATCTGCAGATGACACAATCCTGTATATAGAAAACCCAAAAGACTCCACTAAAAAACTGTTAGGAACAATAAACCAATAGAGTAAGGTCACAGGATACAAAATCAATATACAAAAGTCTATTGTTTTCCTATATGCCAATGGTGAAACATTAGAAAATGTAATTAAGAAAAGATAATTCTTTTAAGAGTATAACAATGAATGGTATTGGGACAATTGGAAAGCCACATTCAAAAGAATGAAACTTGACTACAGTTTGTTTCCCCACACAGAAGTTAATTCAAAATGAAACAAAGATCTAAATATAAGATCTGAAATAATAAAATACATAGAAAAAACCATAGGTACTAAACTTATGGACCTTGGCTATAGAGAACAATTTATGAATTTGATCCAGAAGGAAAGAAAAGTAAAAGTAACAATAAATGAATAGGTCTATATCAAACTAAAATGCTTCTGCACAGCAAAAGAAACAGGCAACAAAACAAAAAGGCAGCCAACCAAATGGGAGATGGTATTTGCAAACAATAGCTCTGATAAAGGGTTGATATCCAAAATATATAGAGAACTAATAATGCTCAGCAACAAACAAGTGAACAGTCCAATCAAAGCACAGAGAGAGGACCTGGACAGATACTTCTTCCAAGAGGACATGCAAACAGCCAGCAGATATATGAAAAGATGCTCATCTTCACTAGCTATTTGAGAAATGCAAATAAAAACTACAATGAGATACCACCTCACGCCTGTTAGATTGCCTATGATCAACAAGACAGGTAATAACGTGTTGTAAAGGTTCTGAAGAAAGAGGAACCTTCATTCTCTGCTGGTAGGAATGTAAACTGGTACAGCCATTGTGGACGAAAGCATGGTGCTTCCTCAAATAATTAAAAATAGAACTACCATATGACCCAGCAATCCCTCTTCTCGGTATCTACACTAAAATCTCAAAACATTGGTCTGCAATGACACATGCACTGTCATGTTCATCACATCATTATTTGTGGTGGCCAAGACATGAAAACACCAAAGTGTGGTTCACTAGAGGATTGGATAAAGAAGATGTGGTACATATATATAATGGAATACTACTCGGCCATAAGAAATGATGACCTATTGCCATTTACAAAAACATAGGTGGATTTTAAGAACATTATACCAAGTGAAATAAGTAAAGCAGGAAAAGCTAAGAACTATGTAATTTCACACATAGGTGGGATATAAACCTGAGACTCATGGACAGAGATAAAGGTGAAGTGGTTTCCAAGAGAAGGGTGGTATGGAAAAGGGCATGGAGGAAAAAGGTAAAGAGAGACAAATATATGGTGATAGAAAATTACTTGATTTTGGTTAATAGATATATAACATAATCAACAGTTCAAGTGCTATAGAAATGTTTACTTGAATCTTACATGCTCTTATTGATCAATGTCACTCCATTAAATTTAATTTTCTAAATAAAAAAATTGTTGACCCTCTATGGGAAAAATATTAGCATATTTTTCAAGAATAAAGAATGTGGAGAAAAACAGACTATTGTGTGCTCTTGAAAGAAATTTAAATTATTGCAGCCATTATGAAAATCAGTACAATGGTTCTTCAAAAATTAAAAAAGGAACTACCATGGGAATCAGCAATTACACTTCCTGGTATTTATTTGCAGAAAAAGAAGTCCCTAAAATGAAAAATTATCTCTACCCCATGTTTATTTCAGCCTTACGTACAATGGTGAAGATATGGAAACAACCTAAATGTCCTCAAGGGTTCAATGAACAAAAAAGATGTTGCACATATACACAGCCAGAAAAGAATAAAATCTGCCATTTGTGACAGGATCAATAGGCTGTAAGTTCATTATCCTATGCAAAATGAGTCAGAGAAAGACGAATGCCATTGATCTCATTTATAGGTAGAATCTTAATAACAAACAAACAACAAACTCGTAGAGAACAGGGGAGTGGTTGCTGGAGGCAGCAGATTGAGGGGTGGATGAATTTGTGAAAACATCCTGTTATAAATAAGTAAGTCCTGGGAATGGAATGTACAGCCTGGTAACCATACTTAACAATACTGTATTGCATATTTGAGAATTGTTAAAACAGTATATCTTAAAAGTGTTCCTATATACCCAAAAATATATGTAAACAAATTTTTATAAATATAAAAATAGACTCTCCCATCCTGTCTCTCTGTGCCTCTCTCTTCCTCTCTCTCTCCCTCTTTCACACATGCACACACACACAAACACACACAAACACACACAGCCTCATCAGGCAGTTGCACAGTGAATAGAGTGTAAGCCTGGGACACTGAGGACCCAGGTTTGAAACCCTGAGGTTACCGGTTTAAGCATGGCATCATAGACATGATCCCATGGTCACTGGCTTGAGCAAAGGGTTATTGGTTTAACGGAGCCCCCCAACCCTGGTCAAGGCACATAGAGAAAACAATCAATGAACAACTAAAGTGCCACAACTAAGAGCTGATACTTCCCATTTCTCTCCCTTCCTGTCTGTCTGTCCCTATGTGTCTGCCTGTCTCTCTTTCACTAAAAAAAAGAAAAAGAAGAAGAAGAAAGAATTGGTGAGACTGTGGGAGAGAAAGGAAGGAGAACAAATATATGATGACAGAAAATGTTTTGTCTTTGGGTGATGATTATTCAACATAATCAACAGTTCAAATACTATAGAAATGTTTACCTGACACCTATGTACTCTTATTGATGAATGTCATCCTGTTAAATATAATTTTCTAAATATAATTTTTTCAAAAACAGAGAGAATAGATGACTTAGCTATATAACACTTAGGAATATTTCCCCAAAGTGCACACAAACTGTCATTTCACACACACACTCACATACACACATGGCTGTGAAATTAAACATGACATTACTAATTATAGGGTTTCAGTTAGCAAAATGAAATGAATGTCATGTTTTGTTTTGTTTTTTTTTACTAATAAAGAATACAAACAAAATGAGCATGCACCCATGCAATGAAATATTCCAGCCAAGGAGAGGAATGAGGACAGTTTGTACCACTGATACCAAATGAAGTCTTAAATATTTTACTTGAAAAAGAACAAGGCCAAACAGAAACATTTTTCTAAGAGGACAATTACCAGAGAATTATTAGAAGAAAAATTTTCAAAGATCACAAAGTGCATGTTTCCCCCAACCAGAATAAACATAACTCCTTGAATATGTGGTACATTCAAATAAATATCCAAAAAGTACATGACTTAAAAGTAAATGTGCCAGAATAAATACAACACTAGACCTATAACAGGAGAGAGAATAAAAATGAAAGAGTCTTAAAAATTTTTGCCCACCATGCAACTCATTTGACTGCCTTCAAAAGAGTGACCAATGTTCTTTAAAGAAATATAGTGAAATGAAGCAATCAGTCACAGGAAATGAATAATGTCTACCACACAGTGAAAAATTACTAGACACATTAAAAAGTGTGAATATGCAACAGTTCATAAGAGAAAAAATATTCACTAAATTATGCTCAGACATGACAGAAAAAATGGACTTAGCTGACAAAGTTATTGAAAGAGCTGTTATAAATATGTTGCATGTGTTCAAAGATATAATGGAGAATTATCACAATAGGAGAAGAAATAATAGGATTAAAAATAAAAAAACTTTTACTTGTAGAGAAAAGAATGCATTATCTGTAATATGAATTTCACTGAATGACATCAATAGCGTAAGTAGGGATGTCGTTTGTAGAAATCTGAGACCTTCGGGGACAGAAACGCAGAGAGAGATAAAGGAATAGAGAGATATGCAGGTAACGCTGAAGTCTCCCTCCTCCTGCAACCTCCACACTAGCTCTAAGAGAGAACCAGTTACGCCCTGGACTCAGGTTTTCAGAAGAGGCTGAAAAGCTTTCCTTGGAGTATCCAGGTTGTCAGCAGGTGAAAGACAGAGAACTCAGGATGTGACAGAGAGATGCAGTCATGGGCCAAAGAGGAAACACAAGCAGGAGGAGGTAAAATGTCAGAGAGAGGATGGACAGAGAGGGATGTGAACTTCCTTGGGATCTGGCCACAGACAGCTGTGGGTGAGCAAAAATCAACTTTAGGAAATGAAGATTCAGGGGAAGGGGACTTTCAGTCTGACATCAGTACCTGACTTCCTCTATACATCTCACTAGTCCCCAGCCCTTTGGAACTCTGAGACCCACTGAGACCCTGGGTCTATCCCAGCCCTGGAGAGAAGATGTCCCATCCTACCTGTGCTGTTTCCTTGGAAGACGCTGATGGTCGTGTTCTGTGGAGTATCTGGGACAGAAGGATGTGGCAGCCTTAACATCCATGGTGACAGAGGGGTGGGCACAAGGCCATTCCCCCCAGGACCATGGAAACAGGTAAGGGGGTTCCCTTCCTGATGGACTTCCAGGACTCTGATTTCAAGCTTTGGCTCATCTCTGCCCTGGCCTCAAACCCTCAAGTATCATGATGTCCTGACCCAGCACTCACAGGTGACATTGAGCTGGGTGGTTCTCTCCACGGTTGCACCAGCTGTAGGAAAATACACTTGACAGGTGAGGTTGGTGCCATGGTCCTGGGGGCTGTGGGGTGAGGGTGATCACTGAGGAGAGGAGGGTCCTGCGACCCAGAGAGTTGTGGGCGGCTGACGTCCAGGAGAAGTTGTGGGGCGTGCCCCAATCATAGGCCCAGGGTACGGAGCAGGTCAGGTTACTGGGGAGGCCGGCTTCCAGGGTCCCTGGGATGAGGATGTTAGGTGTGTGGGTCAGGGCTGTAGTGAAGAAAGAGAAGGTTAGGGCCCTTGGTTTATTGTCAGCCTGCCCCAGGTCATGTTATGACTGTTCCTTCTTTAACCCGCAGGGATCTTCACTTTTCTATTTCAGGTACCCTTCACCCTGGGGCCTTTCCTTGGGGCTCCACTATACCTGTCACCTGCAGAGAGAGCATCCTATCTACATATGTGTACCTAATAAAGTGATTTTCTAATTGAAAGAACTATGTCCCACTGTCCCTCATGTTGACATCCTTGATGGCCAGGAGCAGTCTGTGGCCTGGACGACCCCAAGTAGGAAGGACGGGTTCTGGGTTCTCTCCTGCAGCTTCTGTCTTGGTTTGTTTGTGGCCTCTGGGAGATCATGGCTTATATTTACACAGACTATAATTTAAATCACTAATAAAATGCTCCAAGTTTTCCTCACTTGTACCCCCATCCATCGAGGTAGAACTGTCAACAGTCCTGGGAACCAGAACTGAAAAATGATTAGTGAACTGGACACAGGACAATGCAATCCAGCACCTCCTTGCTCCACAGAGCTGGACAGAGTGGGTATCGGGACACAATGCTTACGTGGATCCTCATCCACCTGCCAGGGCCCTGGAGCTTGGACCTCAGCACCACTTTGAGGATGAGACTCAGTCACTCTTTGTGGCCTGGACCCCATGGGAGCCTCTGAACCAATGGGAGAAACAAGTTCTGGAATGAGAGAGCAGGGGGCTGTGGAGATTTTGCTCAAGACATGTGAAGCCACCAGGATGTCTCCACGTTCAGGACACCTTGAGAAGGGCTCCTCACCTGTTGTAATCCATGTGAGGAGAAATCCAGTCCCAGTGATGTCCCCCTGAACAGGGTGAGGGCCAGGGGTCAGGAACCCTACTGCTCCCCACGGGTCCGAGGGCAGGAACCAGAGATGCCCAGGGGAGGAAGGGGAAGGTGGGTGGGAAGGTGCAATTCTCTACATCCACTCCTCAGTCCTGCTCATGGCTTCACCTCACAGTGCACGCATCCTGCTAGCACCCATCCCATGCAACTAGGCTCAGGAAACGTGGCAGGACATCCAAGGCTGCAGCGGTCGGCGTGTGAATTGTCCTTTATCTGCCAAGACCATCTGGGCCAGCTCCGGCAGCCCGGGATCCAAGGGCTTGGAGGGGCTCAGTGTCCCGCTCCCCGAGCCCAGCTCAGCCTGGCAGGAGGGTTGCCATCATTTCACAGACAAAGAGCAGAGACTGTCCCTCCTGGACTCGCAGGGAGGTGGCGCTGCCTGGGACCTTGGAGACTAAGGAGACAGAGAGAGCAGAAAGGGCAAGGCTGAGGCACTCTTCTCTTGTCTGTTCCCCCACAGACTCAGGAATGGAAAACTGTCTCTGAGGTAAGCTGCAAACAAGGGGCAGTAGAAGAGAAGGTCCATGAGGTGAGAGGGAGGAAGAAGAGGCAACCAGCCGATCTCTCAAAGGGGAACAGTTGGTTATTTCTAGACCTGAGGGAGACCACTCTGGAGCTGGACCCTGACGTGTGACATTGTGCAGAGGTGCTGACACACGTAGGTCTGACCACTAGAGGCTCACACACGGGTGATGTTCTCAGCCTCTCCCCTGAGGGGTGTGGGAGCCATGGTGGGTTCTGAGCAGGAATAGAATAAGGTCAGATCTGGGGTATGTAGAAATCTTTGAGTCCCGAATTACGGAAGCCTGTAGGGGAGGTGATACTCCCGGAACTCTACCGTCTGTTCTGTTTTCCATGAAGACGTGAATAGTCAGGTTCTGTGGACCGTTTGGGAGAGAAATAAGTCACTGGCCCCCTGCAGTGTGATGGGCTGGTCATGAGCATGCAGGTGGGTCTGGATGGTCACTCCATCTTCACCTAAGCCACACCTCCAAGGACAGTCCCCACGTGTCTACCACCCAGTTCCTGCCCTCTAACCCCGCCCAACACCCACTGTCCTCAGGAACCGTTGTCCTGACTGAGTACTCACACACGTCGAGCTGCATGGTCCTCTCTGTGCTCACATCAGCTCCAGGGAGAATCACTCTACAGATGAGGTTGGAGCCGTGGTCCTGGGGCCTTGGGGTGACGGTGACCACTGAGGAGCTGAAAGTACTGGAACCCCAGTCAGTGATGTTGACCCCAATTCAGTGGAATTTTGGGGGCACCCCCCTCTCACAAGCCCATGGCACTATATAGGTAATGTTCTTGGGGTGACCTGATTCTAGGATCTCCTGGATGTAGATGTCAGGTGTCCGTGTCAGAGCTGGAAGAGTGAAAGCCAGAAACCCAAGTCTTAAAGTGTGGGCACTGAGTGTTTCTTTTACAGCAGCCTCTATATTGGTTGACCTCAGCACCCTGTCCCTCTGAGTCCATCCCTCTGAGAGAAGAAAGAGTTTGTTTATCAGACCTGCCCTCAGATCCCTCACAACCCACCCATGTGTCCTCTTCTTGACCCCGTTCCTTATCTGTCACATGCACAGAGAGCTGGGTCTGTCTGTAATTATATCTCGCATAGGATCCTCTCTCCACTCTAAAGAAATATGTCCCTGTGTCCCTTCTCTGTGCGTCTCTGATGTACAGGGAGCAGTTGTAGGTCTGGGGGTCCCCGAGGAGCTGGAATCGGTTCTTGGTCTCCTCCTGCACCTTACGACCTGGGTTGTTTGTGGCCACTGGATCATCCTCCCCCAGTTTGGCTTCTCCCCGGAACCAGTAGCCGTGAGCTGGGGTGAAGTCATTCCAGTCTTCTTGGGGGTAGGAGACATTGCAGGGCACGTAGATACACAGGCCCTCCTGCACTGTCACAGACTCCTGCACCTGCACCTGGAATCCTGGGTCCTCAGCCAGACACCCTGCGGGGAAAGAAATGTCAGCCACAGCTCCATTCCCAGCCCACACGCTCTCCCCTCGGGCAGTCACCCACCCACAGCAGGGACAGCAGCAGCGGCAGCATGTCTGCACTGTGTGTCGGCCCCTGTGGGTGAAAAGGGAAGGAAGGCAGAGGCAGGGGTGCTGGGGAGCAGCACGGGACCTCCCCATCCACAGAAGGGGAACCTCAGATATGAATCTTGTCCACTCCCCCTCTGTACAGAGCCGTTGGACACCCCACACCTCAGAGACCCTGGAGTTTTGCCTAGAAAGTAGCAGACAGTGAGCAGACCCTAAGTTCTGTACTATCTTGGGGTATTCCCTGTAGCACTGGAGCAAGACCCAGACTTCTGAAGACCTCTGAGGATGGGGCATGTGTGTCCAACTAAGGTCCTCCCATGCAAGGGCATTTTCTGAGCATTGATTTTGCACTTGGGAGCTGAATAGACCTGGAGGTCACAGCTCCATCCAGACCACTGGGGAATCGTTTCTGCAAGGTGTAGGATTCTTTCTGGTCTGTGAGACCATTGGGGGCAGAAGATTCAAACAGTCCCAGCTGAAGTGAAGGCAGCTCCCATCCACGTATTCATTCAGTCAGTCATCAAACACTCAGTGAGTATCAATGCGATGGATGGCTGTAGAAAAAGAGGGACGTACTCGGTCAGGCCTGAGATGCTCCCCATGCTGTGGTATCACATTCCTCCCAAATACAGCACCGTCGAACTTTTGAGCTGCGGTCATGTTGAGTTTAGCATGCGTTTTGGTAGCATGCCGGGTATTTTCTATAAATATGAGTGTGCGTTTTTCTTCCTTGTGATCTAATTTTTAAAAAATCATTTTCAAGTTGCAAAACTAAAAACTTCACACCCATGAAACATCAACTCCCCATTTCCCTTCTCTAAATGGAGACCTTAACCCAGACAAGCATCTGGAGGGTCCAGGGAAGGAGCGCTCACACTCCATGTGGTCGGGACAAACAGAAAGATCTCTGCGTCTGCAATGAGGCCCTGTGGTGGTCACAGCTCCTCTCCCTGTATGTAAAATGGGCTTTCTGCTTCCCCAGCATCTCTGTGTCCATTGTTCACCATGGCTGCAGGTACTAGGCTGTAATCCTTTCCACTTTCCAAATAAATTTGTTTCTGGAGATACTATACCTGGTAGAAGTTTGTTTCCAGTAGAGTCCCTCCAGTTCCCAGCTAGTGCCAACCGCCATTGTACTTTCTTTCTCTAGGAATTTGATGACTTTAGATACCTTTTGTAAGGGGAATCACATAGTACCTGTCTAGCTGTGACTTGTTTTTTCACAAACATATGTCCTCAAGGTTCATGTATGTGTTAGCATGTGACAGAAATCCCTTCCTTTGGAAGGCTGGGTAATATTCTATGTCTGTATGTACCACATTGAGTCTCCATTCGTAGAGGGACACTTGAGTTGCCTGCCACCTTGTGGCTATTGTGAGTAATGCTGCTCTGAATGTGAGTGTGCAAGCACCTTTCAAAGTGTCTGCTCTCAAACTGTAGGATATATATACCCGAAAGGGGAATTGCTAGGCTGTATATCTTTTTAGTATTTTGAGGAACCACCCTACTCATTCTCATCCTTCCTTATCCCGCTCATTTCTGTCCTCACCATCCAGCAGCTACACAAGTTGACGTGTGCGGTCGGGGCCCCTCTCCTGACCTCTAGACACTCATTCCCACTCTCGCTGATAACCCTTATCGAATAACAAGTGACGACACAGAGTACATGTCACCCTCAAAACCCTCCTCCCTGATTCTCGCACACAGCACAGCTCCCCCCATGAGGCGTCAGGGAAATACTCTGGCATCATCCCTACCCCTCTCTTTTCCTCACTCCCCACTTCCATTAGAATACTCCGTGACCTCGAACTGCAGAACATCTCCTGCCTGCACCATGTCCCTGGTCCGAGGCGCCATCGTGCTCATATCATCCATGTGCTTTTATCATTTGGTATTTCTTCCCCTCAAATGTCTTTTAGTTTATTTTATTGTTATTTTCCTGAATTCTTTTTAAATAAAACGCTAGTTTATTACACTTTAGCCTTTCTTCATCTTTGATAGATATTATATGTATTTCTTCATCTTTGATGAAATTATATGTATTTCTTCTACAATGATCCTTTGTGCATCTATGATGTCTGTGGTAATTTCTCTTTCATTTCGGATTTTGTTTATATGAGTTCTTTCTTTTTTTTTCTTAGTGAACCTAGCCAAGGGTTTGTCAATATTATTGATCTTTTCAAAGAACCGGCTCTTTGTTGTATTAATTTTTTCTATAGTTTATCTGAACCACTGGAAACAGGACCCGGAGCTCTGAGGGCATCACAGGATGGGTGGGACAGGTGCATCTCCTACAACACTTATTCCTGGTTTTTGTTTGTTTGTAATGAAATCATCTATGACCTAATGGGTTGTTCCTTATGCCCTCTGGATGAAGAGGAAACAGTTTCATTTTGCTTTACAAATGGTTCTGAAAATATGCTGGCCCAGCAACAATTGGACTGTTGGCCAATCACGGAGAACCTGAATGACGAAGTGGATCGGCCGCCGCCTAGTGGCCGAATTTCATCACTACATTGGGTTTTTATTTTATCTGGCTGGGCTGAGAGATGGCCCTGAGTACCAGCAATGCTCACTGGACAAGACATTTGTCTGGGGGTTTGCCCATTTAATATAGATTTTAAATTTATGAGCATTACAGATTTTCATTACTTTATGTTCAAGTCCTGCTACATATGTTCCTGCATGCTGGCTCCCCTTGCCCTCTGTTTATTTCTAAAGTAACTGAACTTTTTCAGCTTTACTGCCCATACAAAGAACTAAAACTTTGTGATGTTTTTCATCTCTATTGAATATTTTTTTATTTCATGTGCTTTTATCACTTGGTATTTCTTTCCCTAAATGTCTTTTATTTTATTTTTATTTTTCTAAGTGTTTTAAAAATAAAACTCTAGTTTATTAAATTTTAGCCTTTCTTCATCTTTGACAGATAGCTGAAATTATATGTATTTTTTCTACAATGATCCTTTGTGAATCTATAATGTCTGTGGTGATTTCTCCTCTTTCATTTTGGATTTTGTCTATATGAGTCCATTCTCTTTTTTTCTTAGTGAACCTAGCCAAGGGTTTGTCTGTTTTATTGATCTTTTTAAAGAGGCAGCTCTTTGATGTGTTAATTTTTTCTATAGCTTTTTTGTTTTCTATTTCATTTACTTCTGCTCTAATTTTTACTACTTCCTTTCTTCTGCTGATTTTTCTTAAGATGTGAAGTTAGGTTGTTTAGTTAGGATCTTTCTTGTTTCTTGATATAAGTTGCAATGATATAAGTTTCCCTCTTATTACTGTTTTCACTGCATCCCAGAGATTTTGATATGTCATGTTGTCATTTTTGTTTGTATGTATATATCTTCAAATCTCTACTTTTATTTCTTCTTTGACCCAGGCTTCTTTTTTGAAGTATGTTGTTTAATTTCCATATTTTAGTGGTTTCTTTTACTTTCTTTTTGCAGTTGAATTCTAATTTCAAAGCCTTATGGTCAGAAAATATGCTTGGTATAATTTCAATCTTCCTGAATTTGTTGATGTTAATTTTGTGGCCCAACATATGGTCTATCCTTGAGAATGTTCCATACACACTGAAGAAGAATGTATAATCTGACGTTTGGGGATGAAATGTCCTGTAAATGTCTATTATGTTCATTTGGTCCAGAGTATTTTTTTAGGGTCAATATTTCTTTATTGATTTTCTGTTTGGATGATCTATCTAAGGCCATCAATGCTGTGTTGAAATCTCCAAGTATGATTGTGTTTTTGTCTGCTTCTATTTTTAGAACAGCTAATAGATGTCATATAGTTTGGTGCCCCTTGGTTCAGTGCATATATATTAAGATGTGTTGTGTCTTCTTGGTACAATGGCCCCTTTAACATTATGTAACATCTAACTTTGTCTCTGGCCACCTTTGTTGTCTTGAAGTCAACATTGTCAGATATGAGTTTGGCTACACCTGCTTTTCTTTAGATATTATTTGCTTGGAGAATCATTTTTCAATCTCTCACTTTGAGTTTACCCTTGTCCTTGCAGCTTAGATGTGTATCTTGAAGGCAGCATATGGTTGGGTTTTGCTTTTGGATCCAATCTGCTACTCTGTGCCTCTTAATTAGTGAGTTCAGTCCATTTACACTTAGGGTAATTATTGGCACTTGAGAATTTCTTATCGCCATTTTATGCTTTGTTTTCTGGTAGCTCTGTGTCTCACTTGGAACTTCTCTTTTTTTGTTGTTTCTGTCAGCTGTTTTTGTTTGGTGGTATTCCATACTTCTTTTCCCTGTATCTTCTTTTTTCAAGCTCTGTATTTCCATAGTGGCTTTTTAATAACCATTAGGTTATAAAGAGAAAAATGTTCGTAGGTGTAAGAGTCCTTTGTCTTATGAGTGCTTCTGCACTCCATCCTCCTTTGCTACTGCAGATCTTTATCCCATCCCTTTTTATTTTATTGTTATCACATATTATCCTGCTTCTATTGTAACCTTGTTGGTGCTTTTACTTGTAGTTTTGATTTTTGTTTGTTTTTTTCTGTCTGGTTGGATAACCCCTTTGAGTATTTACTGTGTTGGGGGTTTTCTGATGATAAATTCCCTCAGCTTCTGTATGGCTACAAAAGGTTTTATTTCCCCTTCATATCTGAATGATAACTTTGATGGATATAGTATTCTTGGCTGTTAATTCCTCTCTTTCAGTACGTTGAATGTTTGGGTCCACTCTCTTCTGGCTTTTAAGGTTTCTGCTGAGAAGTGTGATGATAACCTAATGGACTTTCCTTTATATGTTATGTTCTGCTTATCCCAAGCTGCCTAGAGGATTCTTTCTTTGTCATTGATTTTTGACAATTTTATTATGATGTGCCTTGGATTAGGTCTGTTTGTGTTGAGGTAACTTGACGTTCTGTTTGTTTCTTGGATTCTAGACTTGCTTTCCATAGGCTTGGAATATTCTCATCAATTATTTCTTTCAATGGGCTTTCCATTCCTTTCTCTTTCTTCTTCTTCTTCTGATATACCCATTATCCTTATATTGCTCTTTCTGATGAAGTCAGACAAATCTTGTAGAACTCTCATTTTTTAAAATTTATGAATCTCTCTCCTTTCTTTACCATCTCTAGTTGCCTTTCTTGGATGTCACTGATTATTTCCTCTATCTGGCTTGTTCTGTTAGCTAAACTCAATGCCTCAATTTTCAATTCATGTATTGAGTTCTTCATCTCTGTTATCAAAGGTTCAGTCTCTTTGGTCTCATTAAGTTGCCTATTGATGTCACTTTGAGTTTGTCTCCTCTCCAGAGCCTTTCAAAAATGTGTTTTATCTTCCTCGCCCCTTTCTGAACCTGTCCTGCCTTTAATGCATTTGGTGTGTGAATTTTTTAGGTATAACTGCAAGGCCAGCTGGGGTACTTTGGCTGTGTTACATTTGTTTAATTTGTTGAAATTTTAAGGGAAGAAATCAGGAGTATCTCTCACACCATCATTATTCTTAATTCCAGCCAGCAGTCACAAGATATCTTGGTTCAAATCAATTAAGTCTGGGTGTGAAAACTGGATGCATCCACAATCACTGATGCCACTGCTTCTGGCCCTGAGGACCTAATTACCTCCATAGAAGAAACAGAGCAGGAGATGGAGCAGAAAGTATAAGGAGAAGAAGAAAGGAAAGATTAAGAAAGGAGTAGAAGGAAAGAAAAGAAAGAGGAGTAGGAAGATACTGCCACCACAGCCACCAAGAGCCAGTGCAGCCCTAGAGCCTTGCCCTGTGTATTTCTTCTAATAAACACTTTAGTTTTAGACTAAATGTTTTATAGTTAGTATATTTATTTTTACTTAATTTTGAATAATTTTTTTTTAAGGCTTGGTTTTTTTGTTTTTATTTATTTATTTTATTTTATTTTATTTTATTCATTTTAGAGAGGAGACACAGAGTGAGAGAGAGAAGGAGAGAGAGAGAAAAAGGGGGGAGGAGCTGGAAGCATCAACTCCCATATGTGCCTTGACCGAACCAGTGCAGGGTTTTGAACTGGCGACCTCAGTGTTCCCAGGTCGACGCTTTATCCACTGCGGTACCACAGGTCAGGCTAATTTTGAATAATTTTAACTTTCCATTATGCTTATTTTAAAATTCACTTTTTTATAAAGAGCTTTCTAAATGTCCACTAGTATTTACATACATTGTTATATAAAGAGTTATATTTATGACCATATAATATATAAACACATACTATATTATATATTTATAACTATATCACATAATCAAACATAATATTTTATAAATATAATATGAAGCTTTTAGTCTTAATTTCTATCTTAATAATATTTAAAGAACATATTTTGTATTATTTCAATCCTTTGACATATGTTGAAATTTTACTTCATAAGGCCCAGTGTATGATAAAATATTTTTAAATGTTCCATGTGTGTATGCTAAATAGTGTATATTTTGTCATCTTGGACAAGTTTTCTATCTATGATTGTAGGTCAAGTTTAATAATGTTGTTTACATATAGTATAATAAGATATTCTTAGTGGTTTTCTATCTGTGTGTTTCACAATGTTTTGTAATATATATATTAAAATTCCCTCCAAGAATGTGGATTAGTTTAGCTTATAAAAAATTAGTCAGTTTTTGCCTAATGTCATCATATGCATGTACATTTTAATATTGCATCTTCCTGGTAGATGAAACCTTTCATCATTATGAAGTGGTTTCATTTACTTCCAAAATAAGTTTTATTGTAAAGCATATATTTTTTTATATTAATATATTTGTGATGGTCAGTAGTCCTCAGAAAATGTCAATCAAACACTAATCTAGGTCTTCATAGATATTTTGTAAACAACCCATAACCACACTTTCCTACACTTTTTTATAAGGAGCTTTCTATATTTGACTATATTTGTATTTCATCAAGATCACCAAGTCCATTCTACTTAATGTGATTTTAAAATGTATTTCAGTCTACATGCAGAATCTTATATTTGTGTTCTGCAGGATTTATTCTTCTTTTATCCTTTTAATTCTGCATTTCTTCTTTTCTCTAGTGTGATTGAATAATGTTTCCAGAACCTTTTATACTGCTTCTAGTTTGGATGTCATAAATTTTGGGTCAATTCTTTTAGAAAATTTCCTTGAAATTACAACAAACTAGCAAAATATAAAGTTTATCATAACATTTCATTTTATCCTAATAACATTAGAACTTTCTCAAACATAAATTTTATTTACACTTTCTTGATTTAGGTTACTATAGTACAGTATTTCAATGTTATATTTTGACCTTTAGACACATCATTATACATTTTTACAATAAGTATTTGTTTCGTATTGCTCACATATTTGCCACTTTTCAACATTTTTATTCCTTTTTGCATCACAGAGCTTCAAGCTAAGATCACTAATACCCAGATTGTATCATTAGAGTTTTCATTGAGAAGTCTTTTGGTTATAATTCTCACATTTTTATTTTTATTTTTATTAAATGTCAGTATCACCTTCAGTCTTGAAACATAATGTTCAGTAAATAGGATTACAAAACTAACATTTACATCTCTCAAGTCATAAAAGATATCCTTCCATCGTGTTTACATACTACCCTTGTAAAAATTAGTTATCAATCCACTGTTGTTGTTGTTTTTACTGACTATTCTTAATGATTTCCCCTCTTCTGTGGTCTTCATTGATTTTCTTCTGTTTCACGGAAGGCATGAATGTTTAAAGATGTTAAGAGGAAGCTGTTGGGATAGGTATGGAATACTGAAGGCTGGTAAGAAATGACATTGGTGAGATCAGCATGGACAAGGCAATAGAGCTGTGAACAAAAGATGAAGGACATAAACTATATTGGGGGCACTCATGAGACTTTGGAGCAGGTTGTGACGCAAACATCTGATACCTTGGCCTCTGGGACTGGCCCCTCTAAGCCTTAGAAGAAATTGCTAGCAGAAACTTTGTTGTAACAGCTAATAAAGGTTTTTATGTAAGCATATCTTCAGAGTTCACAAAAAATTCACATCTGGACTTTTGTGAACTTGTTTCATATGTACTGTTCTATTGATCTTTCACAATAATAGAGTTATTATAGAGGATTTTCCTGCTTTGCAAAATAGTAATGGATGAAAAAATAAGGTGACTCACTTATTAAGTGATGTAGATGAATTTGAACTCAGTTCTTTTAAAAACAATTCCTGTGGTCTTTCATATATACTAGGGTATTTGTACTATCGCCAAGAAGATCATTCACTTTAAAATAATCAGACACTGAGATAATGGGCTGAATATCATAAAACTAACAAGTTGAAGTATTAACCTTTGGATCCCATAATTACTCCTTGCAGCTCTATCCATTTTGTGAGATAGGGTCTTTAAAGAGATACTTCCATTCAAGTGTTTCATGGAGGTGGCTTATTCCAATATATCTGGTGTTCTTATAAGAAGTGGAGATTATAACACAGAAACACACAAAGGGAAAATCATGTGAAGACACAGAGAGAAGATGGCTATCCACAAGCCAAGGGGAAAAGCCTTAGAAGAAACCAAGTCTGCTTACACTCAGACTTCTGGTCTCCTGAGCAGTTAGAACATAATTCCTCATTTGTGTGTCTTGATCTCTGAGTACTCAGTGTTGACATCTTCCTGTTCTTTGGGCTTCAGATTATGAAATCTGAGGA
This sequence comes from Rhynchonycteris naso, assembly GCA_037038555.1. Lineage (NCBI taxonomy): Eukaryota > Metazoa > Chordata > Mammalia > Chiroptera > Emballonuridae > Rhynchonycteris > Rhynchonycteris naso. Next base: position 246,192,136 of record CM072997.1, on the reverse strand, counting down.
AAGCATAGTGGAGCTCCTGTCCCTCTTCTGCAATGGGGCTAGCACCACCAGGGCTTGGGGGAGATGAAGGACTGTCTGTCCGGAACTGGTGCTGATATGCCTGAGTGAAAAGAAGGGAAAAGGTCCAAAACTGCTCAAACGGGTCTCAGAGACAGCAGCCAAGGGCCAGAATGGGATTGGGACTGGTGAAACTTTTATCATTCACCTGACTATATATTTTAAAATGTTTAATAATTATGATTGGCCTTTTCTCAGAGGATGTTTGTATGGACCACATCATATTCTTTTTAAGAAATGCTAGGAGAGGATGCTTTGATGATATTCATCTTACAAATAGCAATATGAAGGCTGAGAGAAATTATATGCATTTCCCCAAAGACACACATCTATGTAAATGCACCATTGAGTCAGGACTCAGTACCACTCTTTCTAACAATAGAGTCATCCTTTGTTCAGACAGGTTATGGTTTCTTAGGAAAGGCAGTTACTAGACAAATAGTAATCAAATATATTTCAAGTTCTAAATTTGGGATAGAAGATATTGTAAAATATAAAGTAGAGGCAAGGGTGGTATATGTAAAAAGATGGAGCAGTGACCAGGACTTGCAGCAACCAGACACCTTCACCATATCTGCTCCTTCCCTCAACACCTTAGGCTGCAGAAGCATGAACTGAAACCCTATGACAGTAGCTTAGACAGGCAAAGTCTAAGAGTTCTCAGATGAGGAGGAAAGGGCTTCGCTATAGCAGAGCAAACAGAAGAAGGACGCCCATGTTAAGCAAAAGCAGTATGAAAATATGTGACAAATTGACTGCAACTGTACTGCAGCCAAATCACAAAAGAATAAAAAATATCTGTTAATAACCATAAGTAAACCATTTGTACGTGGTTGACCACACCAATCAAAAGATATAGATTTTAATAGAAAATGAAGTCCAGCAATGTGGTCATTCAATAATTTATTCCAGAAATATTTTCTGAGTACCTACTGTGAGTTATACAATCAATACTTCCATAAGTTTTGCAACAGAGAATAAAAGAAATAAAGCAATAACAGCACACCACCCTTGGAACTTCTATGCTGGAAGAGGGAGTGATTTTGTCTGGCAATCCTAAGCAGTAGCTTAGTCTATTTCAGGTTCTGTTTGAAGCATGTAACTACTCTGTGATACTGGTACTTTTAGGATCTCAATGTCTCAGAAAATAAACAAAGAACTGAGAGTTTTCATTATCCATCCAAAGTCCCACAACTCTAAGTGGGTAAGGACAAAATGTGAATGCAGACAGTCCAGCGTCACTTGACATGCTTTGAACCCCTGTGCAATACGAAGTACAAGAGACATTTATTAATAGGGAAAAAAGTTTATGAACATTTGAAAATTACGTGATGAGAAAGATGTACTGTGACTCATGACAAAATGAGACTTTAGGACACACTAAGGATTTCATTCCCCAAGATCAGTCAAGCAAGACCAATACAGAGAATTGTGCAAAGTAAAATTTAAAAGTGATTTTCTGTCTCCTTGTTCTACCAGTTACTGAGAGGAGATTTTTGAACTAATTGTGGATGTTTCTTTTTCTCCTTGTAGCTCTGGCCACTTTGGTTCATTTATTTTGATATTCTATTATTGGGAGCATACATGTTTAATATTTTTATGTTTCATTAATGAAGTGATAGAAGACAGATATGTAGAATAAATATCACACTATTGCATTTATATAAAGTTCAGACCAGGGAAAACTAATCTGTAGGCATAGAAATCAGGAATTTCTAAAAAGGACAGTTGACTGGGAAAGGAAAATTAGGAATTTAGGGGTGCAGTGAAAATGGTTCATATATTAATCAGGGACATGGTGACAGGTGTATATCTTTGTCAAAAGTCATTTAACAGCTTCCTTTAAATGGCGCATTTCATTATATGTATACCTCGTTATATTGGTATTATATAAGATGGTGATTGATTTAAACAATGCAAAATGGGAGTGATAAATTTGATTTGGGGGTGTCTCAGCTCTCTACCCTGGGGCTGCTGTCCACCTTTTCTTTGTCCTCAATGGTCTGACTGGTCAAGGTTTGGGTCATTAGTCTTCCTCAGTGTTCAACACTAGAAGAAAAGGCTAACATTCCAAGTACTTATCCATAAAAAAAGATAAACTATTGCCATTTGAGACAACATAAATGGTATCATGCTCAGGGAAAGAAGTTAGATGGAAAAAGACAAAATCTGTATGACTTCATTCATACATGGGATATAAAACAGAAAGCAACAAGCAAAGCAAGCTCATAGGCACAGGCAACAGATGATGGTTGTCAGAGAGGGAAGGGACATGGGAGGATGACAGAGAGTATAAAGGGGGAAAAATATATAGTGACGAAGGAGATGAGACCTTGGATGGTGAGCACACAATAGAGTACACAGATACCGTATAATAAAGTTGTACTCCTGTCTGACCAGGCGGTGGTGCAGTGGATAGAGCATCAGGCTGGGATGCTGAGAACCCAGAATTGAAACCCTAAGGTTGCTGGCTTGAGCACAGTCTCATCAGGCTTGAGTGCAGGCTTGAGCATGAGATCAGACATAACCTCATGATCGCTGGCTTGAGCCCAAAGGAAGCTGGCTTGAGCACAAGGTCACTGGCTTGAGCAAGGAGTCACTGGCTCAGCTGGAACCCCCCAGTCAAAGCACACATAAAAAAGCAATCAATGAACAACTAAGCTGATGCTTATTTGAAGCAATAATGAACAACGAGCTGATGCTTCTCATCTCTCTCCTTTCCTGTTTGTCTGTCCTTGTCTCTCTCTCTCTCTCTGGCTAAAAAAAATAAATATTAAAAAATAAAGTTGTACTCCTGAAATTATAGAATGTTATCAGCCAATTTTACCCTAATAAATTATTTTAAAAAGAAAAAAGAAACAGATTCAAAATAAAAACTCATTGAATTCTACACCTAAAATATTTGCATTCCATTGTATGTGGACAAGAAAATATTCCAGGGACGGTGCTGGCCTGAAATATGAGGTTTGAATACACCCCAACAAAGCAATTGGAGTAGGTGCATATTGTACTGGAAGCAGTGACATTAGAGCAGTTGGATCAGTAATTTAAAATGACCACTTGTGGAATTCCGGGAAGTGTTGAGTGTCTAACCTCCCAATGTCTAAAGGCCCCTGCAAAGGGCAGCACTGAAGAGGGAGAATGCTGAGAGGAAGCTATGTCCCATCACTCACCCTGGAGCCTGAGCCCACGACAGGGCTCATGTCCTTGTCCATGCTCTGCACTGGCTGGGCTGCTTTTTCCCTGCAGGTCTTCACTCTAAGGGAACAACCCCGGGATTTCAGCCTGATTATCTGGGACATGGAGTGGCCGAACATCCCTACTCTCTGTGAGGAGCAACTCCCAATGGGTGAGTGTGGGTCCTATGTCCAAGGGCTCCCCTGGTCCAAGAACTGGACCAGGACTAGTTGGGAAAGACCCCATACTTGGTCCAGCTGATTACCAGCTGGCTCTGCCAACACTCAACCTCCCTTCCCTGGCTCCTGGCTTTCCCCTCAATCCAGGGTCCTCCAGCTCCGGTTTTCTGAGATTCTGAGACCTTGAGCCATTCTTACCCCACACCCCTCCTCCGCCCCTGGAGCTCACTCTCACCTGAAGATGAGACAAAGGCAGAGAGACAGCAGGGCCAGAACCATGGTGACGGCTTCCCCGACCACTCCCAGGACCCCGTCAGCCTTGGGTTCTTGTTTACCTGTAGATAATTTGAGTTGTATGTGAATCCAACCCCACTCCACGGCACCCTAATTTTGTCTCCGTGTGTTCTGTTAGTGCACCTACTCCCCGTCTCAGACTCGGTCACTCAGCATCCCGTTGCCTTGTAGACCCCGGATCAGACCCTTTCCCCCACCTACTCCCTTCCATGACCTGGGACTGCGAACCTTACACCCCTCTTCCACTTCCTCCAAGCTCTATCTCTCTGGGGTTGTTATGGCTTGAATTGTGGGTCCACAAAACTCATATTTGCTATCTTAACCTTCCATACACCTCAGCTGGCCCATACCTCAGAGTGGGACCTCATTTGGAGGTAGGGTCTTTAGAGAGTTAACAGTCACAATGAAAGCACTGCAGTGGGCCCTTAATCCAATGAACCAGGGTCCTCATAAAAATGCGGGATTTGCACACTGGGAGAACACCACGTGAACATGAAGGCAGAGATCGAAATGATGTTTGTACAAGGTAAGGAACACCAAAGACTGCCAGCAGAACCCCAGAAGCTGGTGGAGACCAACCACACACACACCACCTCAAAGAAATCTGCCCGACACCTTGACCTTGGACTTCCAGCCTCCAGAACTGTTAGGCCAGAACTCTCTCCAGCTTAAGCCTCCTGGATGAAAGTATTTCTGTTAGACAGGAGATGGAGGGCCCTGTTCTAGCAATCACCCCCATCCAGGCCCGGCTCCATCTTCTCTGTGACCCATTCCTTTCTCCCTAAGCCTCTTCCCCATTAGACCCCCTGACCTGGCAGCAGCAGGACAGCGGCGCTCTGGGCCCCGTGAATATTGCTGGCCTCGCAGCTGAGTCTGAGGCCGGTGCTGAGCTCCCGGGTGAGGCTCAGGGAGCTGTTGGCCCAGGGCCCCGCTGAGCTGGAGGTGACCGTGTAGGAGGCATTGCTGTGGTTCCCCTCCAGCAGCCCCGCCCCCAGCCGCCAGCGCAGGGAGGGGGCCGGCTGGGCTCGAGAGGAGCAGCTGCAGTGCAGACCCTGGTCCTCCCAGGAGCAGGAGGGGCCCAGCAGCTGCGGGGGGTCTGTGGGGAGGGAGGAGCAGGGTCAGCGGTGCCGCTGCCCTCCCAGGACCCAGGTAACCTGCCCCCAGGTGTCCCCACACTCACAGACCACGGAGAGGCTGAGAGAGAGAGTCTGGGAGCCCAGCGGGTGCCGAGCCCGGCAGGAGAACTTCCCTTCTTCCGCAGTCCCCACGCGGGGCAGCTCCAGGGTCTCCGTGCTGGAGATGGGGGTGGCGTTCAGGGCTGGGGACCCCTGGAACCAGCTCAGCTCTGCTGGGGGGTTGCTGTCAGCCTCACAGAGCAGCCTCACCGCCTTGCCCTCCAGGATAGAAAGGGTTGTGTTTTGCCGAATCTGCAAGGCTTTGCAAAGAGAAGTGCAGAAAAGGATGTGTGGTGAGCAAAGCTAGAGTCTCTCTCCTTCTGTGATGTCCACAGTAGCTCTGAGGAGTGGACAGTAGTGCCCTAGCCTCAGGCCTTCAGAAGACGCCCAAAGGGTTCCCCTGCAGTCACCCAGGTTGTCTGGCAAATGGAGAGCAGAAGGCTTGGAATATGACAACAGATGCAGTCATGGGCCAAAGAGGAAACACAAGCAGGAGGAGGTAAAACCTCAGAGAGAGGATGGACAGAGAGGGATGTGAACTTCCTTGGGATCTGGCCACAGACAGCTGTGGGTGAGCAAAAATCAACTTTAGGGAGTTGAGATTCGGGGGGAGGGACTTTCAGTCTGACATCAGTACCTGACTTCCTCTATACATCTCACTAGTCCCCAGCCCTTTGGAACTCTGAGACCCACTGAGACCCTGGGTCCGTCCCAGCCCTGGAGAGATGTCCCATCCTACCTGTGCTGTTTCCTTGGAAGACGCTGATGGCCATGTTCTGTGGAGCAGCTGAGACAGAAGGAGTTGGCAGCTTCAACATCCATGGTGACAGAGGGGTGGGCATAGGGCCTTTTCCCCCCAGGACCATGGAAACAGGTAAGGGGGTTCCCTTCCTGATGGACTTCCAGGACTCTGATTACAGGCTCTGGCCCATCTCTGCCCTGGCCTCAAACCCTCAAGAACCCTGCTGTTCTGACCCAGCACTCACAGGTGACATTGAGCTGGACAGTTCTCTCCACGGTCGCACCAGCTGCAGGAAAATGCACCTGACAGGTGAGGTTGGTGCCATGGTCCTGGGGCTGTGGGGTGAGGGTGATCACCGAGGAGAAGAGGGTCCTGCGGCCCAGAGAGTTGTGGGCGGCTGATGTCCAGGAGAAGATGGGGGGCGTGCCCCACTTACAGGCCCAGGGCACAGAGCAGGTCAGGTTACTGGGGCGGCCAGACTCCAGGGTCTCTGGGATGAGGATGTCAGGTGTGTGGGTCAGGGCTGGTGTAAAGAGAGAGAAGGTTAGGGCCTTTGGTGTGTTGTCAGCCTGCCCCAGGTCATGTCATGGCTGTCCCTTCTTTACCCCTAGGGAACCTTCCTTTTTCTATTTTGGGTACCCCTCACCCTGGGGTCTTTCCTTGGGGCCCCACTATACCTGTCACATTCAGAGAGAGCCTCTTGTCTCCATAGTAATACTTATTGAAGAAATGTTCAGTTTTCAAGAAGTATGTCCCACTGTCCCTCAGGTTGACATCCCTGATGGTCAGGGAGCAGTTGTTGGACTTGGGGTTCCTGGGGAAGAAGAACCGGCCCTGGGTCCTTTCCTGCAGCTTCTGGCCTGGTTTGGTTGTGGCCACTGGAAGATCACTGTTTGTATTCACTTCATTCCTGAACCAAAACAGGTAGGAGGGTTCATACAATGACCGTTTGGAAATTTTGCACGGCACGAAGACACACAGGCTCTCCTGCACTGTCACAGATTCCTGTAGTTCCAGCTGGTGGTAGCTTAAACCCTGAACCAAGGACCCTGCGGAAAAAGAAAAACTCAGCCTGAGCTTTAGGGCCTCCCCACAAGTGGGCTTCCCTCACCCCTCTCCCACTCACCTCCCCACAGCACGGGCAGCAGCAGTGGCAACCTCAACAACATCCCTTCCTCATGCCCGGAGACAGTTCGCCTTCTGAGGTCCCTCTATAGAGAAACAAGAGATGCAGATCAGCGGGACAGAGAAAGCAAAGCCAGGAAGTCTGCAATGAGAAAAAAGGTCACAAGACCAGAAAAGGGAACTGGAGATTTTACATAGAGTCCACAATGATTGACTCTTTGAGATCCAACAGCCCTATTTCTGCATGTGGCAAATGAACTCTGAGGCTCAGATAGGAGGGGTTTGCCGAACTAAGGCAGCAAAGGAGAGCAAGAGGCTCTAATCCCTGGGTTCATGCACAATCCCCTGCACTGGAGAAGCAGGTCCCATTTGGCCAGCTCCCTAAAAGTCATGGCAGTGGGACCCTCATGTAGGTAGCCAGCTAGGGATGAGTCCCACTGTCCTATATGGGCACCAGAGGCAAAAAAAAAATTTACATGAAACAACAGAAACACCACACACCTGTGAAGGAAAATGGACAAGATGATAGGCTTGAGCTTTATCTGAAGGCAATAGGGAGCCATGGAAGGTTCTTCAACAAGAAAGGAGCAAAGTCATACAGGTATCAACATGGTCCTTCTGAGACCAGTGAAGAAAAGAGCTGGAAGGGAGAGACAGGAGGCCAAGAGGTCAGAGAGGAGACCACTGTGATTGTTTGGGAAGGGGACAACCAAACCTGCATGGTGATGGAGGAAAGAGTTGAGATGAAGCCACTTTGAGGAAGTGAAATTCGAAGGCAGGTGTGGTGGGTGGGGAGGGAGGCTTCTAGAGTGACTCCCAGAACTCTGATCTAGTAACCAGAGGGAGGCGCCATCATTAAGAGCACGATAAATGTGCAGGGCTGGGCTAGGAGGAGAATCATAGAGAAAACAGCAGAGTTGGCCCATGGGGTTCTTTCCTGGGGACCCTTGGCTGCTTGTCACATTCAGAGATGGTGTCATATATTGGGAATCATAGTTCACACAATACCTCTCTCTCCTAAAGTATTCCCACCTCTTGCATCTCGAGATATCTGATGTTCAGAGAGCCACTGTGGTCCCTTAGGTCCCCAGGGAGGTGGAATTGACCTCAGGGTCTCTCTTCCATGTTTTGATGGGACCTGTGTCCGGGGGAGGGGGGTGACGGTGTCTGTTGGTCTTCTCCAGGGTCTGAAGGTGGCTGTCGGGTGGGTTAATGTTAGGCCAGAAAATCTCTAGGTTGGACTGGAGAATGGGACAGGATGCAGAGGCAGATCGCCGTTTGCTGTCACTGACTGAAGGTCACATGTTGTACCTGCACCATCCTCCAGGGACCACGGAGGCCAACAGAGCTTCTGACTGCAGCCCCACCCAGAAACTCTTTTTCAGAACTCTGATGCCCTCATAGTTTTGGCCACTGAAGCATTGACATCTCTGGAGTGTAAGGAATAGTCTAGAGTCCCTTGTCACCATTTGATTAGCCAAAAGGTGGGAGCACAGCTGGGTGGTGAGAGAACTGGGGACTTTTTCTAGATAGAAATGTTTGGCTTCTGCCCTAAATTCCCCTCCCCTTTTTTAAGTGAGAGGAGGGGAGACAGACTCCCACATGTGCCCCAACCAGGATCTACCGGACAACCCCTGTCTCAGGCTGACGCTCAAACCAACCAAGCCACTGGATGTGGGAGGGGAAACGACAGAGAAGGGGAAGAGGGAGACAAAAAGAAACAGATGGCAAAAAGAAGCATCTCAAGTGTGTCCTAACTGGGGATCGACCTGGAACATCTGCAAGCAGGGCTGAAGCTATATCCACTGAGCCCACCAGCCAGTGTCCCAAACTTCTCCCTTCAACAGAAAGATCCCTCTCTCCCTTGAGCCACTGCAGGGGAAGTGAAAGCTGAGCTCTTCGCCCCTTGAACTGCAGCGGGATGAACGTTTTCCTCCCCCTGTGCCCTGAAACCCTGCCTCTCATATCCTAAAGACCAATACCCACTTCCCTCAAGAGAGGTGTGGAGTCTGAGGGTACTTTTCTTGGAGGCCCTCCAAAGAACAGCGGGACTCTAAGAGTCTCCTGAGACCAAAACTCCTTGTAGAACCCATCCCAGGGCTGGAGCAATGCAGACATCTCAGGAAACATTGGGGAAACTCTTGAATTCATCTCCCTAGAGACCCAATGGGCAGAGTCTGGGACTGAGCCTGGAGCTCCTACTTCAACACCAGACTTGAATAAGCAATTTGAGAGCAGGGGGTGACAACCAAGGACTGTGTCTCGGCCCCTCCTCACAGTTTGTGTGAGCCCCGCTCATACAAGGACAAAATATCCCTTTCCGTTCTCTCCACTGACCCTCCAGCCTCCACAATTTCTCTCTTCCATGGGCTCTGTTCTTACTGTGTCCTCACACGGTCTTCCCTCCCTGGGTGTTTGTGTCCTCGTCTTCTTTTTTTTTTTTTATGGCTACACTTTTATTCTTCTTCCATGAATCTATCCTGATGACATTGGTTTATAAAATTATATGGGTTTTAGATGTACAATTCTGTAATACATCTTAGAATATAATACGCATCCATATATTGTATTGTGTGTTCATTGCCAACACAAGTCTCCTTCCATCACCATTTATCCCCCTTTTAGACTCTTCTACCTCCCCCTGCCTTCTTTCCCTTTGATAGTCCCCATATTGTTCCCCTTGGCTACTAGATTTTTGTCTATTTGTTTGTTTGTGCTTACTCATTTCACCTTCACTAAAACCCCCTTCTCTGACAGCTGTCAGTCTAATGTCCTCTTCTTTTAAGGACACCAGTCCTGTTGGATCTGGGCTCTCCCCATCCCCTTATTTTACGTGAATTATGTCTTGAAAGGCCCTATCTCTAAATAAAGTCATGTTTGTAGGTGCTGTGGGTTAAGACTTCAACATATGCAATGGACATGGGACACATTCATTTCATAACATCCACCTTCCTCTTTCCTCTCCACTCTGAGCCCAGGTTCCCACTGCACAACCTGGGATTTGGGGAGAGGGCCAGCCTCCCTTCTCCAGGGGAGCTCAAGGAGGAGAGGACAGGGAAGAGTGAGAGGGAAGAGAGGTCACCTGGTCCTGCTGGGAGAGTGTCCTGAAGGACCTAGGAACTGAGTCCCCCAAACACCAGTCCCACCTCTGCCTTTTAAAATTCTCATTTTTAGTTAAATTATTTTTATTTATTTATTCACTTTAGAGAAGATAGATAGAGAAAGAGAGAGAGAGAGAGAGAGAGAGAGAGAAGGAGGGAGGAGCAGGAAGCGTCAACTCCCACATGTGCCTTGACAAGTCAAGCCCAGGGTTTTGAACTGGCGACCTGAGTGTTCCAGGTCAACGCTTGATCTACTGTGCCACCACAGGTCAGGTGAATTCTCTTTTTCTTAATGTTTATTTTAGAGAGAGGAAGAGAAGGAGTAAGAGAGACAGGAACATCTATCTGTTCCTGTCTGTGTCTTGACCGGAGATCCAACCATCAACCTCTGTGCTTCGGGATGGTGTTCTAACCAACTGAGCTCTCCAGACAAGGCAACCTTTGAGTATTTTCAAGCTGCTGTCAGACTATCTGTATTGGGAACCAAAGAATGTCAACGTCTCCATCCTGAGGTGACTTCTCCACTCCACTATTTGATGCTGCTCCTTCGGCTGGAGAGGGGAGAAAGATCCCTCAGCAAACCGGGGCTGAATGATGCCAGTGAATGATCCCTGGGATCTCCAGGCTGACCTGAGGCCTCAGAACCCCACCTCAGGAGACCACCCTTGGGGTTAGATCCTCTTTTGAACCTCAGAGCTGCTCCCTCATGTGTGAGGCTGAAGAGGACTTCAGTACCAGGAGGGACAGCTTGGCAGCTCTATGTCCAGCGCTACATTAACAGGGAGACATGGCAAGAGAGGGCAGTCCAGGGATTCTTCAGTGACCCCACCTGTAGACCGACCCCTCCCCATCACTCTTCTGTATGGAGCTGCCAAGAAGTTCCTGGATGTTGTCCTGAGACCATCAGATTCTCCTTCCCTTTCCCGGAAACACTGAGGGTTTTCTTTTCCTGTTGCACAGGATAAGTTCGTCAAGAATCAGTCCTTCTTTATTGAGTGTCCATTCTGCCTAGACTTGTCCATCCTTGCTCATTTCCCATATCACTCAAACTGTCCTGTCAGAATCACCAAAGATTTCAAAGGGCTAAACCCCACAATTTCTGTTCCCAGTTTAAGTGGATACTGCCCCCTCAGCAGCATATGATCTGCTCTGTCACCTGTTCCTTTTTTTAAATTTATTTTATTTTTTTTATTTTATTCATTTTAGAGAGGAGACACAGTGTATGTGTGTGTGTGTGTGTGTGTGTGTGTGTGTGAGAGAGAGAGAGAGAGAGAGAGAGAGAGAGAGAGAGAGAGAAAGGGGAGAGGAGCTAGAAGCATCAACTCCCATATGTGCCTTGACCAGACCAGTGCAGGGTTTTGAACTGGCGACCTCAGTGTTCCCAGGTCGACACTTTATCCACTGCGCCACCACAGGTCAGGCCACCTGTTCCTTTTTGAAGCACTTTAGCCTAGCTTCTGTGCCACCTACAGCTGTCATCTTGTCAAGCGGGGGACACCATGCACATGCTGTAAAGTGCATCTTCTGTCCCAGTCCCCTCCACAAGTTCCTGCACTGCCCCCAGGGAGCGCTCCACTGCACAGACACACTGACCCCTATGGATCCCCAGGCACCATGATCTGTGCTGTCAGAGCCCTGGAGAAGAGCAGCTCCACCCAAAATACTTCCCAGGTCCTGGACACGTTTGCAAGTGTTCCTCTTCCAAAATGGCTGCGTTCATTCTCTTTGCAAGAAGATGAGTCAAATACTACCGGAGGGTAAGCTACTTTTCTCTAATTTCCAGTAACTGAAAATATTTGCAAGTTCCATACTTTGTGTTCACTTATAATTGCTACTTACTAGTGGATGTTGACACTCCATGTGAAGTATTCTTTTTCTAAAAGCAAATACTAATTGTTTTTATTTTTAAATTTATTGTGTGAACATGAATTCAAGTGTCCCACTCAATATCACTCCCTCACCCCCACCCCTTTGTCTACCACTCCCACCCCCTTGTCTCCCACAGCCACCTGGCCACTCATATCTTGGACGAATGCACGAATCAATGGATCTATCTATCCTCAGTGCCTGAGGCTGATGCTTAGACCAACCCAGGTTATCCTCAGCACTTGGGGTGGACACTAGAACCAATCAAGTCACTGGCTGTGAGAAGGGAGGAGAGAGAGAACAGGGAGAAGGAGGAAAAGAGAAGCAGTTGGTCTCTTCTCATGTATGCTCTGATTGGGCATTGAACCTGGAACATCCATAAAACCCCTTCCCTTTGGGTTTTGCTGTCCTTTATCTGTATCTCTGTGTTATGTATACATAGTTTCACTGATCCTTTCACCTTCTCTTATCCCATTCCCTCATCCTCCTTCCCTCTGACAGCTGTCCCTCTGCTCTCTGTGCAAATACTAATATTTTGTTACAACCTCAGGCTCTCTGGGGTCTGATCCCTGCTTTCTTCAGCCTCCTACCTTTTTGCTCCATTACTTTTTTATATTATCCTCTAAGAAAAGCGAAAGCAACCTTTGTTGGCAGTCACAGCCAGGCCCTGATGTTTTTCTATTGAATATAAACAATGTCACAGAATGTCGCTCTAGACAAGGCTATTGTATCTATGGTGGATCAAGACTGCTCCAGTCATGTCTTCAAATAGACACAAACAGGAATATTGCCTAAGCCATATATGACCAAATACTCCCCTATCTAGGGTAATAACTGTTGATTGTTAACCAGCTACAGCTTTAGTCGCTGCTATAAACTGAATGTTGTGCCCACTCCCCACATCCATATGTTGAAGCTCTAACCCCAATGGGGTGGTATTTGGAGAATGTGCCTTTTAGAGATTAGGTCATGATGTGGAGTTTTCATAAATAAGAAAAAAAACGGGCCCCAGAAAACACCGTCACCCCTTCTCAATGTAAGGATACTTGAGAACATGTTGCCTATGATCCAGGAAGTGGGCCCTTCTCAGACATCTAATCTGTCTGAGTTTTTATCTTAAACTTCACAGTTTGAGAACTATGCATTTCCATGGTTTATAAGCTCAGTCTCTACCGCTTTGTTATAGCAACCGGCACAGCCTACACAGACACCCGTGGCAGTACAGAGACATCGCTGGGTGAGACTGGCATATAGTTATCTAACTGAAAACTTGATGAAGATACGGAGCATTTCTGTCATTCTAGAAAGTACCATCCACCATGCCCTTCCGCGTCAGTCCCAGGATTCTCAGCCTGCCACGCTTGAGTGAGACCCTCTGCTCATGCACTGGGTGGCATCCTGAAAAAGGGAGCCCCAGACCCTCAGCTGAATTCACCTCGAATTTAGCCTCGTCACTGAGACCTGGCAGGGCGTGAGCAATGCTGGCAGGCCGTTCGTCCTGGGAAGACACAATGGCCCTAGACTCTGGGCTTGGAGGAGAGGAGCCTTGTTTCCTGGCACTGCCCACCTGTGGTGGGGTTTCCATCACGCTGAGCTGGGGTAGAATGGGAGGAGGTGGGTGGTTCTTCCAGCGCATGGACTCTCATTGTTCCATCAAGTTGTAGTAAATGATCTTAAATACATGTTTCATTTTCTCATGCTTGCTTTTAGGACAAATTCCAAAGAACTTAAATGGTTGTTTAAAGAACTAATTGTCACAAGTTATGCTTGTTTGACTGGACAGCGAGCCCACGGAGCAGCTCATGCTACCATTTCAGAAGTGGAACCAGCAAAATTATTCTAAAAGCGACAACTAAAATGATGTAAATGTCAATCAGCTGGTGAATGGATGAACAAAATGTGGTTTATCCCCCTACAATAAAATAATATGTAATAATTAAGAACAGACATAGTTATTTTTAAATAATACAACAGTTTTTATTAATTAAAAAATTAAGGACATGTACTCCAACATTGTTGAACCAAAAAAATGTATTGCTTACCAAATGATTCAGATGCAAGACATTTGATATGATTTTATACATATGAAATGCTCATAAAAACAGATTAATAGAGATTGGAAGTAGGTATAGATTGCAAATGGGCTCAGAAGTCCTTATTAGGTTAATCAAAATGTGTGACAGTGGTTGCACAATTCTATAAATTTAGCAAGAAATTAGAAAACTGTATAATTCAAGTGAATAAATATTGTTACATAAATTAATACTCAATAAAAGTTTAAAATCTGCTGGAGACTTCTGTTTCTGGGCATGGGAGACTAATAGTATCCAGAATTATTATTTTTCTGTAAACAAATGAATACAGAACAAAATACAGGTGGTAGGTTGCAATGGCACAACAAACATAAAAACGACTAAAATTTCACTTAATTGAGGAGCCAGACATTGAACATTAAGGAAACTGCCATAGATAAAATGTGTATCACGGTTTTAAACAGCAAACAGCACTGCAGTGAAAAGGTTCAAGGTTGAGTGATTAGTAAAATACTAATTGGCATGTACAAACCTCATAAGGCCAAACAAGAGCAGTTTTTAGGGATAGAACAATTACCAGACACCTATTAGATGGAAACTCTTCTGGAGATCACCAAGTGGTAGGACTGGTACATATTCCCTCCAACCAGAGTGAAGACATTTCCTTTAATATATGGCATTTTGTCAAGTCTTCAAAAGGGTCATAGCACCCAAGTATAAGAAATTTAGCCCTAAAATCAAGGCTAGACTAGACCTATCCTGGAAAAGATGCTAATAATTAAAGAGCCTTAAAAATATTGGCCCAACATGCAAGTCACTTGACTGCCTTCAAAGAAAAGAATTAATGTTCTTTAAACAAATACAACAAAACCAAGAGTCGGCCACATAAAATTGACAATGTCCACCACTCAGTGAAAAATTACTAGACAAATTAAGAAGTATAAAAATGCATCAAGCCCCGGCTAGTAGGTTGAGTGGTAGAGCATCGGCCCAGCATGTGGGTATCCCAGGTTTGATTCCTGGTCAAGGCCCACAGGAAAAGTGCCCATTTGCTGCTCCACCTCTCCCCCTCTCACATCTCTCTCTCTCCTTTCCCCTCCTGTAGTCATGGCTTGATTGGAGTGAGTTGACACCTGGCGCTGAGCATGGCTCCATGGCCTTTGCCTCAGGCATTAAGAAGAGCTCAGTTGCTAAGCAATGGAACAATGCCCCCAAATGGGTAGAGCATCTCCCCCTAGTGGGCTTGCCAGGTGGATCCGGTTGGTGCATGCAAGACTGTCCCTCTGCCTCCCCTCTTCTCACTGGACAATGAAAAAAAGATACATCAGTTCATAAGAAAGAAGCCATTCAGTAAATCATGCTCAGACATGATGGAGGAGATGAACTTAACTGACAAAGTCATTAAAAGACTTACAAATATGCTCCATATACTCAAAATATAAAAGAGAACATTACTATCATAAGCGAAGAAAAAAAAAGATAAAAACTAAGGAGAAGAAAAGATTTAAAACTTTTAGAGGAGAAAATAAATGTCTGGAAAGTTAGTGTCACTTAATGAGGTTAACAGGAGAATTAACATTGTAGAGTAATCAATAAGCTTGAGAATGTAGCTAAAGCTTCTCTTCTAACTGAAAAACATAGAAGGAGAAAAGGTGGAGAAAGGTGCACAGATGCTCACGGCCCTATGACATGATATTGGGCAATGTAACACAGGTAGAAGTTGAGACCCAAAAAAGAAGAAAAGGAGAAAATATAAATATATATTTACTTATTTATTAAATAAATATGGGCTTCCATTTTTACAAATAAGATCATACTATAAAATGACAGGCTCGAGATATTCAGAAAACTCCCAACAGGAAAACATCTCTTCTTCTCTCCCATTCTTTATATCAAACACACATGCTGAACACACACACACACACACACACACACACACTCACACACTCACACAACACCAAGACAAATATTAATCACAACATTTAAACCCAGTAAAAATTATAAGGTATTAAGTCTAGCCAGACAGAAAGACAAACTTCAAATTAAAAAAATAAAAATTACAGTAGAATTTTTATTATAAAGGAAAACACTATGAAAGCCAATAGAAGTGGAAGAATTGAGAGGGAAAAATGTTTTCCTAGAATTTTTTACTCAATAAAAAATATCTTTTTAAAGCTAATTGAAAAAAAACTTTTGCAGCCAAAGATCAGCTGGGAGAATTCATCACCAGCACACCTGCATTACAGGAATTGTATGAAAAAATCTTCAGGTAAATGAAAAACAATAGGGAGGGGAAATGAAGAAAGATGGTCAAAAGATACAAACTTCTAGTTATAACATAATTAAGAACTAGAAACACAAAGTACAATGAGATAGATGACTATAGTTAACAGTACCGTACAATATATCAAAAAGTAGGTAAGAGAAAAAATCCTGATTTTTTGCTGCAGACTGAAATATATTTTCCTTGTTTCTTTCCTCACCTTTTATTGCATCTACATTAGAAGATGGATGTTGTTAGAATATATTGTGATAATATCACAATACATGAAAATAAAACCATCATGCTATATGTCTTAAACTCACACACTGGTGTATGTCAATTAATCTTCAATGAAACAGAAAAGGGGAAACTGATACTAAAAGAAAATTTAAATGCATACAAAGAAATAGAGTGCAATTGAATATGTTAATATGAGGATAAATAGAAAAGAGTTGATTTTTTAAATTAAAAATCACTTTTAAACAATTGTGGGTTTTTTTTATTAAACTACAGTTTAAAAATAATACATTATGGGATTTTTAACAATACATTATGGAGTTGAATTTTGGCCTTATCAGAACCACATTTAAGGTGAGCACACAAACATTATATTACATAGAGTTTATTTAAATTAGTACAAACATTTTTATCTATTATCTCCTTGCATGCCCTCCATCACTGAGCTAGAACCATCAGGAGAGTCCTGTAACCAGAGGTGAACAGTGTCTCTGATTGGGACAAGGACAGTGTCATCTGGGGCCTCCTTGCTCCACAGAGCTGTGTGGAGTGGGTATCGGTACACAATGGTTACATGGATCCTCATCCACCTGCCAGGGCCCTGGAGTCCAGACCTCAGCACCACCTTGAGGATGGGACTCAGTCATTCCTTGCAGTCTTGTCCTCATGGAAGCCCTTAAACCTTTGGGGGAAACAAGATCTGAAATGAGGGACTAGTTCAGTGCAGGAAGAAAAAGAGATGTGTGAAGCCACCAAGATGTCTCCAAATTCAAGACACCCTGAGAAACCTTCTCACCTGGTGTAGTAGATCCAGGTAAGGACATAGGTGAGGAGAAACCCAGTCCCCATGACTGGTGAGGGTGAGCACGGGGAGGACCAGGGGTCAGGAGCCCTTCTGTTCCCCACAGACATGGGGGCAGGAACAAGACACACCTGTGACAGGAAGAGGTGGAGTGGTGGAGGCATGAGTTTTCTTAAGCCCATGCCTTAGTTGTCATTAATGTCACCCCCAAAACGCAGGTGTCCTCACCCTGCACAGCAAGGTTCAGGAAGATGTGGTAGGAGATCCATGGGTGCTGAGCTTGGCAGGTGAACTCCCCTCCATCTGCCAAGACAACCTGGGGCAGCTTCAGGACTCCGGAATCCAAGGGCTTGGAGGGGCTCAGTGTCATGCTCCCCGAGACCAGCTCAGCCTGGCAGGAGGGTTGCCATCCGTTTCACAGACAAAGTGCAGAGACTGGCCCTCTTATATTCGCAGGGAGGTGGTGTTGCCCAGGACCTCAGGGACAGAGAGAGCTGGAAGGGCAGGGCTGAGAGGTCCTTACCTCATCTGTCCATTCACAGACTCACAAATGGAAAATGGTTTTGATGAGACAAGCATTGCAAGCTAGGGCCAGTAGAGGAAAAATCCATGGGGTGGGGGAAGAAGAGGCAACCTGCTGAGCCCAGACTAGGGCGAGGGACATTTGAGAAAGAGTTGGTTATTTCTAGACCTGCAGAGACCATTCAGGACATGGACCCTGACCTGTGACATTGTGCAGAGGTGCTGACACATGGAGGTCTGACCATTGGAGGCTCACACACAGGTGTTCTCAGCCTCTCTCTTAAGGAATGAGGGAGCCATGGTGCATTCCAAGCAGGAACAGAATAGGGTCACATCTGGTGTATACAGAGTAAACAGTGGGGCCTAAATTGTGAGAAGCAGACGGAGAAGAGACTGGAGGTCAGTGGCCATAAAAAAGGCTTGTCCAGGTCCAGGTTCTTTCATATTTAGGTGAGACGGACGGCAAAGGCCCAAAGAGGGGCTGCACTCGTGGGGATGGAAGAAGTTTGATTTTTGATACGTTTCCAAAAAGTCACATTTGCACAACTCAGTGATTCATGAGGAAAGTTGGGTGAACACAGAATGGCTAATGTGACTCTCAGGACATTGTGTCAGGTTCCTGAGGCAGGATGGGTTCCCCCATAAGGGGGAGCAGAGGGCACTCGGGTGACTGGGACAGCACAGAGTTAGTGGGTGTTCAGGGCAGAGGCAGGATGGAAACACCAGGGTGGACGAGCTCACCCGAGAGACTGGGCAGGAAGTAGCTGGTAACCAGGTACCAGCTGTGGGCTCATGTCCTCGTAGGAGACGGAGGTGGCACAGTCAGCGAGAGGGAAGGAATCAGGAACAAATGTCACAGGAATGTGAGGGAGATAGAAGGTCAGGGTCAGGAAGCAACCAGAGGTGACAGGGAAGGCTCAACTAGGAATTCAGGAAGCCTAGAGAGTCCTCGCAGGGGACAGGTCGAGGGCAGGGCAGACACGGGATGTCAGGCAGGTTCATTCTGCTCTGGGTGAATTGAGGTCATGTGCGTTGTCCGACCTCTGACCTCAATTCACCCAGAGCCTCTCCCACCTGTGCTGTTTCTCCGGAACACGCGGATGGTCACATTCCGTGGAGCATCTGGAAGAGAAGTAGGTAATCAGCCACCTGCGGTGTGATGGGCTGGTCATGAGCATGCAGGTGGGTGTGGGTGTTCTCTCCATCTTCACCCCAGCCACACCTCCAGGGACACGCCCCATGAATTCTCCACCCAGGGTCGGCCCCTCCCCAACACCTGATGCTTTCAGGGCTCAGTGGTCCTGACCGGGTACTCACAGGACACATTGAGTTGGATGGTCTTCTCCCTGATCTTGCCGCCTTGCAGGGTCACTCGACAGGTGAGGTTGGTGCCATGGTCCTGCAGCGTTGGTGTGAGGGTGACCACTGAGGAGTCAGGAGTCCGTGGACTCGGGGAGGTAAAGTTGAGCTCGATCCAGAAGACTGGTGTATCTCCCACTTCACAGATTCACGGCACCATGCAGGTAATGTTGTTAGCTTCTAGGATATCCTGAAATTGGATGTCAGAGGTCAGATCTGGAGAAGAGAGAGACAGAGAATCAGGACCTGGGAGTGAGGGTGCCAGTTATGCGCCTCACAACATCTTCTACTTCTGGCCTTTCCCTGCATCCTTTCCTCTTCAGACCCCTTAGTCTACTTCAGAATGAGAAAAAGGGGTTCCTTTCCTTGTCACAGCCAAGGAGCCTTCAGAACCCATCCTAGTGTCCTCTTCTTGACCCCGTTCCTTACCTGTCACATGTACAGAGAGTTGGGTCTGTCCATAATTATATCTCACATAGGATCCTCTCTCCACCCTAAAGAAATATGTCCCTGTGTCCCTTCTCTGTGCATCTCTGATGTACAGGGAGCAGTTGTAGGTCCGGGGGTCCCCGAGGAGCTGGAATCGGCCCTTGGTCCCCTCCTGCACCTTATGACCTGGGTTGTTTGTGGCCACACGGTCATCCTGGCCTAGGTAGGCTCCTTTCTGAAACCAGTAGCCAAGAGCTGGGGTGGAGTCAGTCCAGCCTTTCTGGGGGTAGGAGAAGTTGCAGGGCACATAGACACACAGGCCCTCATGCACTGTTATGGACTCCTGCACCTGCAACTGAAATCCGAGGTCCTGAGCCAGACACCCTGCAAGGAAAGAAGTGTCAGCCACATCCCTTACACCAGCCCACACGCTCTCCCCTTGGGCACTCACCCGCCCACAGCAGCAGCAGTAACATCTCTGAAAGATTTCTGGGTCCCTGTGGGTAAAAGGGAAGGAAGGCAGTGGGATGGGTGCTGAGGAGAGCAAGCTTCACGAAATCTGGGGATCAACATGTGACCTGCTGTCATAACAGGAAACTCAGAGATGAAGCTTGTTTCCACTCTGCACAGATGGAACAAGCACTTCACAGTCCAGGTACCCTGGAGATTTGCCCATAGATTAGCTCAGGGCCATCCCTGTTGCACCAGAGCAGGGCGAAGACCTCTGAAGACATCTGAGGATCAGACATGTGAGTCTCCTAAGGTCCTCCCATCCAAGTAGTTTTTCTGAGCATTGGTTTTTACCCCAGAGAGCTGTAAACACCCAGAGCTCACAGCCCCATCCAGACCCCCAAGTTGTTGTTCTTGCAAGGTATAGGATTCGTTCCAGTCTGTCTGAACATCAGGGGCAGAAAATACAAAGGGTTCTAGCTGGAATGAAGGAAACTTCCATCCAACCATCCATTCATCTATCCAACCATTCATACATACATACATACATACATACATACATACATACATCCGTCCATTTATACATCCATCCATTCATCCATCCATCCATCCATCCCCATCCATTCATCCGTCCATCCATTCATCCATCCATCCATCCATCCATCCATTCATCCGTCCGTCCGTCCGTCCATCCGTCCGTCCGTCCGTCCATCCATCCATCCATCCGTCCGTCCGTCCGTCCGTCCGTCCATCCATCCGTCCATCCATCCATCCACCCATCCGTCCATCAAACACTCAGTGCGCATCTAAGTGCTGGATGGCAGGAGACAAGCAGAGACGTACCTGGTCATGCTGTGAGATGCTCCCCACGTCGTGGTGTCAAACTTTCCTTCCAAATACAGCACCGTCAAACTATAGAGCTGCAGTCATGGTGAATTTAACATGTGTCCTGGTAACATGCTGGGTATTTTTTATAAATATGAGTGTGTGTTTTCCTTTTATGTAATCTAGTTAAAAAACAACAACAACAACCTCTTTTCAAGTTGAAAAACTGGAAACTCTATACCCATTAACCAATTCCCCATCTTCTTTGCCTCTAAATGACAGAGACTTCATCCCAGAAGGGAACTGAAGGCTTGGAGGAGGAATGCTCACACTTCATGTGGTCCAGACAGCTCAGGGAGATCTCTGTGTTTATAAAATAGTTGGTTGTCACAGCCCCTCCCCTTGATTTTCTCCTTCCCTCCATAAAAATGGACCTCCATCTCCTCTTCTTCACCATCCTCTTCCTCCTCCTCCTCCTCCTCCTTCTCCTCAACAACTTCCTCCTCTCCTTCTTCTTCTTCTTCTTTTCCTTCTTCTTCCTCTGCTTCTTCTTCTACTTCTCTGTTCACTGTCCAGAAGGTACAGAATTACAATCTTTCCAAATAAATCTTTTTTGGTGACAGAACACCTTGTTGACACCCTCCACCTCCCAGCCATTGGCAACCACCATTCTACTCTCTGTTTCTTGGAATCTGACTACTTTCCATACCTCGTGTAAGTGGAATCATATAGTACTTGTCTTTGTTTGGACTTGTTTCTTTCAAGATTCATTCATGACATGTGGCAGAATCCCCTTGCTTGCTAAGGCTGAATGATGTTCATCAGGTCTATCTATACTACATTAGGTCTATCTATTCATCCCTTGAGGGACACTTGTGTTGCTTGTCACTTTTAGGCTCTTGTGATTAATACTGCTCTGAATATGAGTGTATCTTTGAGAGTCCCCACTCTCAGTTTGTAGGATATATACCCAGAAGAGGAGTTGCTGGATTGTAGGCTAATTCTGCTTTTAATATTTTGAGGAACCTCCATACCATAATCATCCCTCCCTTCTTTCCTCTCACTTCTGTCTTCAGCATTCAATAGCTGCACACAGTAACATCTGCAGTCTGGGCCCCTCTCCTGATTTTCAGACACTCATTCCCACTTCTAAGATATCAAGTGATGATTCAGAATGCACGTCACCCTCAAAACACCCCTCCCTGAGTCCCACACACAGCACAGCTCCCCCCATCCAGGTGTCAGGGAAATACTCTGGCATCATCTCTTCCCCTCTCTTTTCCTCACTCCTCACTTCCACTAGAATCCTCAGTGACCTTGACCTACAGAACATCTCCTGCCTGCACTGTGTTCATTGTTCCCAGGTGCCTTCACATCCTGCCTGGACCAGCCTGTCCTGACGCACGGCTGCTCCTCTCTGCTGCCCTGGGCTCTCTCTGGACAATTGTGGACATAGAAGTCATTGGGATCCTGATAAAGTAAGGCTCTAATCTTGTGTCTGCTCTCCTCAAAGGTAGAACCATGCATGGCCTGTGATGGTCTTCACCAGCCCACAGCACCCTCCCAGCGGCGCCCCCTCTCGTGCCTTTCTGAGCTGTCACGTGGGCCCCTAGTCTCCCAGGCACCAGCCTGCTTCTGCCTCAGGGCTGCACTCAGAGTTCTCCTTCCCTTCTCTCCTCAGGAACTTTCTCTTAACCATACAGTCTGCTTCCTCCTTGTCTTCAAACGTTGTTCAGACATCACCTCCTCACACACTCAGATGCAGAAATCCCACCTAATGTGTCACACGCCCCTTCTACTGTGTGATTGTCCACCAAGCACGAATCAATATGTGACATGCTCTGATTTTATTCATGATTTTTTATTTTCACCCGTCTCCATAGTGACAGCACTTTCCAGAATTTAGTACTTCTCAATCCATATGTTTTATTGTGGCAAAATATCCGTAAGATAAAAATTTCCATTTCCGCCTGACCAGATAGAGCATCAGACTGGGATGTGGAGAAATCAGGCTCGAAACCCCGAGGTAGCCGGCTTGAGCACAGGCTCACCACCTTGATCATAGACATGATCCCATGACTGCTGGCTTGAGTCAAGGTCACTGACTTGGGCAAAGGGTCCGTTACTCTGCTGTAACCCCCTGGGTCAAGGCACATATGAGAAAGCAAGCAATAAACCACTAAGGAGCTGCAACAAAGAATTGATGCTTCTCATCTCTCTTCCTTCCTGTCTGTCTGTCCCTATCTGTCCCTCTCTCTGACTCTCTCTCTGTCTCTGTCAACAACAACAACAAAAATCCATTTTTAACATTTTTTAGGTTACAATTCAGTGGCAGTAGTACACACTCAGGATGTTGAGCGGCCACCACCACTGTTTCCAGAACTTGTCATTGCTCCAAACAGAAACTCTGCACAGCTGCACAATAACTTTCCATTTCTCTTCCCCGAGATCTGAACAACCACCATTCTACTTTTGATCTCTGTCAATTTGCATGTTCTTACCTAATATGAGCAGAATCCTACAATATTCATCCTTCTGTGTCTGGCTTTTTCCACTTGGCGTATTGTTTTCAAGAACTCATTCGTGTCGGAACAGGTGTCATAATTTTATTTATGCTTTCTTTAGCAACCTGTCGAGTGTAAGTACCTGTGTGAGTTTGTTAGTCCAATTCTCTTAGTATGCACCTGGAAGTGGAACTGCTGGGCCATGTGTGATTCTGGGCTCAATTTTTAGAAGAAGTTCCAGAAGGTTTTTCATAAGGATACACCATTTTTCGCTTCCAGAAACAACGCACAAAGATTCCAATCTGTTCACATCTTCACCAACACTTCTTTTTTTTCTGGTTTAGAAAATAAGTGTCAACTTTTCTCAAGACTGTGAAGTAGTATTTAACTGTTGTTTTGTGTGGCACATCTCTGTTGACTAATGTGGTGGACCATATTTTTTTTATGTTCTTGTTGGTTATTTGTATAACATTTTTTTCTTATTTATATATATATATATTTTATTATTATTAATTCTAATGGGGTGACACCAATAAATCAGGGTACATATGTACAATGAAAACATCTCCAGGTTATCTTATCATTCAATTGTGTTGCATACCCGTCACCAAAAGTCAAATTGTCCTCTGTCACCTTCTATCTGGTTTTCCCTGTGTCCCTCCCCTCCTCCCTATCCCACCTTCCCCTCCCTCCCCCCACCCCGTAACCACCACACTCTTGTCCATGTCTCATATTCTCACTTTTATGTCCCACCTATGTATGAAATCATGCTGTTCTCAGTTTTTCTTTTTTTCTGATTTACTTATTTCACTCCGTATAATGTTATCAAGGTCCATCCATTTTGTATAACATTTTTGAAGAAGTGTCTTTTCAAGTCCATTGGATGGCAGGTATTTTTGAAGTTTTGTTCACTGGAGCAACGCTGAGTGGACAATCTGGGGGACCTAACAGGGGAAGGCATCTGTGGGATACTACCTAGTGGAAGCACATATCACTCACCTGAGTGGCCAACCAGGGGTGATGTTTACATCCTCCCCGTCCCCTGTGGTCCTGGCCAACTTCCTCCAGCAGAACCGCACTCAGAGAAGAGACACCAGGGTCTTAAAGGCTGATGATTGGGGTATATAAGGCATCAGGCCCTGTTCCCTGTTCAGGGGCTAAAAGGAGGACTGAGGGAGAGGAGGGCTGGTCTGACCCCACAGACCATCTTACGCACCGCAGGTACCTCTCATCCTGGACACTTGCTGGGTGGTGCACTTATCATGGCTGCTCGTGCGGAATCCTCACCCACCAACCCAACAGCCCTCTCTGTGTCCTGTTCCATGACCCATTCATAACCCATTACTGGTTCTGGGATTCAAGCACTTATTCCCTGCCCTCCCCAGGCCACCCCTTTTTCCTGGGACAGAGCTCACACAAGAATGGTGAGGCAGAAGAGGAGGAGCAGGGTCCTGACAGCTGCTTCCCAGGGGCACCACCTCTGCCATTGGTCCTAAGAGATGGATAAATGTGACTACAGATATAAATGGAGTCCTACGTACTGTAAAGATCGCCTTACCACCACCAAAAAAAAAAAAAAAATGGTGGCATATGAATAAACTTGTTGCAACACATATTACAGAAAAGCAGCTAATTTCTCTAATGTGAAAACTCTGTCCAAGAATGAAAAATTGCCATCTGTGACAAGATGAATAAGCCATGAGTTCATTATGCTATGTAAAATAAGTCAGGCAGAGAAAGACAAATACCACTGATCTTACTTTTATGTGGAGACTTAACAACAAATAAATAAACAGCAAACTCATAGACAAATGACAGAAAGGTTGGTGGCAGAGGCAGCAGATTGAGGGGTGGGTGAATTGGTGAAAACATATAAAATAAGTCAGCCCTGGGAATGTAATGGACAGCCTGGTAACCATACTTAACGATACAGTATTGCATGTTTGCAAGTTGTTAGAAGAGTATATCTTAAAAGTTTTCATACATGAAAAAAATTATAAACAAATTTTTTATAAATAAAAATAGAAAAAGCACATGACTTAGGGATTTACCCAAAAGTGCACACACATGGTCAAGTGCATGTGCACGCGCGTGCACACACACACACACACACACACACCTGTGGAATTAGACCTGACATTATTCATTGAAGGGTTTCAGTTACTAAAATAAAATGAATGTCATGATTTTTTATTAATAGAAAATGTACCCATGCAATGAAATACTCCAGCCATGAAGAAGAATGAGGACAGTTTGTACCACTGATTCCAAATGACCTCTCAGATTCTTTACTTGAAGCCCCATGAAGACAAAGAAGAACTATTTCTGAAAAGAGAACAATTACCAGAGAGCTTTTAGAAGAAAAATTTCCAAATATCACAAAGTGCTTGGTTGTGTGCCTGTTCCCTCCAGCCATGGTGAAGATGCCTTCTTGAATACATGGTGTATTTAAACAAATATCCAAAAAGCCTCAGAAGGAATCCACCCTCCTGACAACTTAACCTCCTGCTTCCTACCTCCACAATTGTGAGACAGCAAGTTTCTCAGGTTTAAGCCTCCCAATTGGAAGAATTTCTGTTCAGACCATTGATACAGGACTCTATCACCCTTTCCAGGTCACAGCCCCTCTCCTAGCTCAACTTCTCTTTGATCCACTCCTTTCTCCCTAAGCATCTGCCTCCTAAGAGGCCCCTGGCCTGGCAGCAGCAGGACAGTGGTGCTCTGGGCCCAGGATTGTGGTGCTGGAGATGGGGGTGGCATTCAGGGTTGGGGACCCCCGAAACTAGCTCAGCTCTGCAAGGGGGTTGCTGTCAACCTCACAGAGCAGCTGCAGAGCCTCACCCTCCAGGATGGGTAGGGATGTGATTTGTAGAAATTTGAGAGGCTTGGGGAGAGGAATGCAAAGAGAGATAAAGGGAGAGAGAGAGATGGAGTGGGCAATGCTGAAGTGTCTCTCCTCCTTGATGTCCACAGTAGCTCTAAGGATGGGACCAGTTTTACCCTAGACACAGGCCTCCAGAAAAGGCTAAAAAGCTTTTTCTTGAGTTGTCCTGGCTCTTGGCAGATGGAAAAACAGATGGCTCAGGATATGACAAACAAATTCAGTTATGGGCCAAAGAGGAGGAAACAGAAGCTGGAGGAAGTAAAACCTCAGAGAGAGGATGGAGTGAGAGGGATGCAAGCTTCCTTGGGATCTGGCCACAGACAGCTTTGAGTGAACAAAGGATTAGCTTTAGGGAGTTGAGATTTGGTGGAAGGACTTTCTGTCCTACCTCAGTATTTGTCTTTCTCTATATATCTTGTTAGTGTTTGACCATCAGAGCTCTGAGACCCACCTAGACCCTGTGTCCATCCCAGCCCTGGGGAGAATATTTTCTTTCCTACCTGTGCTGTTTCATTGTAAGACTTGATGGCCATGTTTTGTGGAGCATCTGGGAAAGCGGACATGAGAACTTCAACATCCTTGGTGACAGATTAATAATCTTTATTGTAAAGTATATATTTTCTGATATTAATATATTTGTGATGACCACTAGTCCTCAGAAAAAGTCAATCAAACACTAGTCTAGGTCTTCAGAGATCTCTTGCAAATAACCCATAGGCACATTTTCCTCCAGTCTCATTATTTTTGTATTTCATTGAGAGCACCAAGCCCATTCTTGCTTAATGTGATTTTTAAATATATTTGGGTCTAAATGCAGAATCTTATATTTGTGTTCTTCAGGATCTATTCTCTTTTTTCCTTTTAATCTTACATTTCTTGTTTTCTCTGATGTGATTGAATAATGTTTCCAGAACCTTTGTGCTGCTTCCAGTTTGGAGGTGATAAATTTGAGATCAGTTCTTTTAGAAAATTTCCTTGAGATTACAAAAACAAAATAGCAAAATATAAAGCTTATCATAACATTTCATTTTATCCTAATAACATAAGAACTTTATCAAATGTAAATTCTATTTACTTTCCTGAATTATTTTACTATAGTATGATATTTCAATGTTTTATTTTCTTTTTGACTCCCTATACACATCATCATTCATTTTACAATAAATATTTATTGCCTGTTGCTCAGATATTTGCCACTTTTCATTTTATTTTGCACCATGGAGCTTCAATCTGGAATCACTAATACCCAAATTATATCTTTTAGAATTTGCATTGAGAAGTCATTTGGTTGTAATGCTCACATTTTTATTCGTATTTGTATTAAATGTCAGTATCACCTTCAGTCTTGAAACATAATGTTCAGTAAGTAGGATCACAAAACTAACATTTACATCTCTCAGGTCATAAAAGATATCATTCCATTGTATTTAGACTTCCATATTATCCCTATAAAAATTAGCTGTTGATCTAACTGTGGCCTTTTTAAATGTAATCTGTCCTTGTTTTTTTTCCTGTCTACTCTTAAGGAATTTCCATATTCTGTGGTCTTTATTGATTTTCTTCAGTTCCACTGAAGACATAAATGTTTAAAAATGTTAAGAGGAAGCTGTTGGGATTAGCATTAAATATGGGACTGGGAAGAAATGACATTGGTGAGATCAGCACGGATAAGACAAGGCCTTGAACAGAAAGATGAAATACATAAACTATATTCGGGGCACTCATGAGACTTTGGATCAGGTTGTGACACAAACATATGATATCTTGGCCTCTGGGACTGGCCCCTCCAAGCCTTAGAAGAAATTGTTAGCAGAAACTGTGTTGTAACAGCTAACAAAGTTCCTGAGGTAAGCATGTGTTCATGGTTCACAAAAAGCTGCATGTCAGGACTTTTGTGAACTTCTTTCATATGTACTGTTATATTGATCTTTCACAATAATGGGGTTATTGGAGATGATTTCCCTGCTTTGCAAAGTAGTAATGCATGGAGAAATAAAGTGACTCACTCATTAAGTTGTGTAGATGGATTTGAAATCAGGTCTTTTAAAAACAAGTCCTGTGAGCCCTGGCTGGTTGGCTCATTGGTAGAGTGTCAGCCCAGGGTATGGATATCTTGGATTTGATTCCTGATCAGGGCACACAGGGGAAGTGCCTATTTGCTTCTCTACTCCTCCCCCTCTCGCTTCTCTCTCTCTCTCTCTTTCTTTATTGCTTTCTTTTCTCCTTCTCTCCTGCAGCCATGGCTCGACTGGAGCGAGTTGGCCCCAGGTTCTGAGGATGGGTCCATAGTATTTGCCTCAGGCACTAAAAAATGGCTTTTGCTGCAACAGAGCAAGGGCCCCAGATGGGCAGAGGATTACCCCCTAGTGGGCTTGCTAGGTGGATCCCAGTCAGGACACATGTGGGAGTCTGTCTCTGCCTCCCTATCCTCTCACTAAATAAAAATTAAAAAAATAATTTTAAAAACCTCCTATATAGTAGGGCATTTGTACCATTGTTAAGAAGATCATTAACTTTAAATTAATCAGACACTGAGATAATGGGCTGAATATCATAAAATTAACAAGTTGAAATGTTAACTCTTGGATCCCATAGTTACTCTTTGCAGCTCTATTTATTTTTGAGATAGGGTCTTTAAAGAGATACTTCCATTCAAGTGTTCTCATGGAGGTGGCTTATTCCAATATATCTGGTGTTCTTATAAGAAGTGGAGATTAAAACACAGACACACACAAAGAAAGGACCATGTAAAGACACAGAGTGAATATGGCCATCTACAAGGCAAGAGGAGAATCCTCAGAAGAAACCAAGTCTGCCTACACTCAGACTTCCGGTCTCCAGAGTGGTGAGAAGGTATTTCCTCACTTGTGTGTCTTGATCTGTGAGTACTCGATGTTGACATCTTCCTGTTCCTGGAGCTTCAGATTGTGAAATCTGAGGAAAGCATAGTGGAGCTCCTGTTTCTCTTCTACAATGGGGCTAGCAACGCCAGAGGCTGGGGGAGATGAAGGACTGTCTGTCTGGAACTGGTGCTGAGGCACCTGAGTGGAAAGAAGAGAAAAGGTCCAAAGCTGCTCAGATGGGTCTTGGAGAAAACAGCCAAGGGCCAGAATGAGTTTGGTACTGGTGGCACCTTTATCATTCACCTGTTTATATATTTTTAAATGTTTAATAATTAAGAATGGCCAGTCCGTAGAGAGTGTTTGTATTAATCACATTATATTCTTTTAAGAAATTCTGGGAGAAGATGCTATGATGACATTCACCTTACAAATAGTAAAATTAAGGCTAAGAGAGACACACATCTATGCAAATGCACTATTGAGCCAAGACTTAGTACCAATCTTTCTAACAAAAGAGTCATCCTTTGTTCAGACAGATTATGGTTTTCTAAGAGAGATGGTTACTAACCAAATAGAAAACAAATGTATATTTCAAGTTTTAAATTTTTTGATAAAAGTTATTTTGAAATATAAGCAGAGGCAAGGGTGGTATATTCTAGAAGACAGATCAAGGACCAAGACTTGCAGCAACCAGACACCCTCTCCATATCTTCTCCCTGCCCTCAACACCCTTAGGTTGTATAAACATGAATTAGAGACCCTCAGACAGTAGGTTAGACAGGCAAAGACTGCTGGTCTAACCCTCAGGTGCTAAAAATAGCTAGGTTGATTCAAGCATCAGTCCCAGACAGGGGTTGCTGGTTGGATCTTAGTCAGGGCACATGTGGGAGTCTGCCTCCTTTACTCTCACTTAAGAAAACCCATAACTGAACCATAATTTGTATGGGTATGAACCTCATGAAATAAAGATAGAGACATGTATTTTAACAGAAAATATGATAACAGCCAATCACCCTTGGGACTTTCACACTAGAAGAGGGAATGATTCTGACTGGTAATCATGAGTAGTTTGCTTATTATATTCCAGGTTCTGTTTGAAACGCTCCTCATTACTGTTTTGTGACACAAGTACTTTTAATATTTTTGTGTCACAGAAAATTAACAAAGAACAAAGAAGTTTCATCATTTCTCCAAGGTCACACAGCTTGTAATTGAGGAAAGACGGGATTTGAATGCAAGCAGTCTATCTCCACAATATGTGCTTTGAATCACTGTATGCTATGAACAAGAGATATTTATTAAAAGGGATAAAAGTATACTGAAAATTTTAAATTAAGTGATAGAAAAGATGTATTATGATTCCTGACAAGACTAAGGTTTAGCACACACTACGGATTTCATTCCCCAAGATCAAACAAGAAGCAAGAATACAGGAAATTATGCAAATTAAAAATGATTTTCTGTCTATTTTTTATGCCAGTTATTGAGGGAAGACTTCTGTTATAAGTGTTGATGTATCTAATTCTTCTTGCAGCTCTGCCAGTTTTGGTTCATTTATTTTGATGCTCCATTATTGGAAGCATACATGTTTAGTATTTTTATGATTTATTGATGAATTAATAGAAGCCAGATATGTAAATATTGCATGATTCCTTTTATATGAACTTTCTAAATGTAAAAAACTAATCTATTGTGATAGATATAATTTTTTTTTTTAAGAAAGAAGCAGGGAGAGACAAACAGAGAGACAGAAGCATTGAGCTGCTCCTGTATGTGCCCTGACTGGGGATTGAACTGGCAACCTCAGCACTTTGGGACAAATAACACATATCTTGATTGGGGACATGCTTGCAGTGTGCATACATTTGTCAAAAGTTATCGAACTGCATACTTTAAGTAGTGAATTTTATTAAATGTAAATTATATCACAATAAAAATGGTTATTGGTGCCTGACAAGGCGGTGGCGCAGTGGATAGAGTGTCGGACTGGGATGTAGAAGACCCAGGTTCGAGACCCCCGAACTTGCCAGCTTGAGCGCAGGCCCATCTGGCTTGAGCAAAAGCTCGTCAGCTTGGACCCAAGGTTGCTGGCTCCAGCAAGAGGTGGCTCGGTCTGCTGAAGGCCCGCAGTCAAGGCACATGTGAGAAAGCAATCAATGAACAACTAAGGTGTTGCAACGGCAACGAAAAACTAATGATTGATGCTTCTCACTTCTCTCCATTTCTGTATGTCTGTCCCTATCTATCCCTCTCTCTGACTCTCTCTCTCTGTCCCTGTAAAAAAATAAATAAATAAAATATAAAAAATAAAAGGTGATTGGTTTGAAAAATGTGAAGTGGAGTGATAAATTGTGACTTGGGGTAGCCTCAGCCGTCTCCCATGGGGCTCTTGTTCACCCCTTCCTCATACTCAGTGGGTCTGACACAGATTAAGTTTGGGTCATTAATTTTCCCCAGTGTTCAACACTAAATGAAAGGCTAATAATATTCCCACTAATCTTTCATTAAAAAAATAATAATGAAATATTGCCACTTGAGACAACATGAATAGTATCATGTTAAGTGAAATAAGTTAGATGAAAAAGTACAAAAACCATGTGATTTCACTCACATGTAGGATATAAAATAGGAAGCAGCAAACAACACACACTCATATACACAGGCAACAAAATGATGGTCATCAGAGAGAGGGGGGACTCGTGGGGTGATGTACAGGGCCAAAGGGGTCTAATATATGGGGGTGGAAGAAGACTGATTGGACTTTGGATGGTGAGTATACAATAGAGCATAAAGATATTGTGTTATAAAGTTGTATACCTGAAATGTATATAATGCCATTAACTATCACCCAAATAAACATAATTTAAAAAAGAAAACACACAGAATGAAAAGAAAAACTCATCAAACTGTACGCCTGAGATATCCGCATTTTGTTGTCCATGGGTAAAGAAAGAAAATTCCCTGGGAGATGACAATCTGACATATGAAGCTTGAATAGACTCCTAGAAACCAATCAAACTACATGCATATTGCACTGGAAGAGTAACATTAGAGCAGTTAGATCAGTAATTTAAAATGACCACTTGTGGAATTCCGGAAAGTGTTGGGTGTCTAACACCCTATTCTCGAAAGCCTCCTACAGAGGGCAGCACTGAAGAGAATGCTGAGAGGAAGCTATGTCACATCACTCACCCTGGAGCCTGAGCCCACGACAGGGCTCATGTCCTTGTCCATGCTCTGCACTGGCTGGGCTGCTTTTTCCCTGCAGGTCTTCACTCTAAGGGAACAACCCCGGGATTTCAGCCTGGTTATCTGGGACATGGAGTGGCCGAACATCCCTACTCTCTGTGAGGAGCAACTCCCAATGGGTGAGTGTGGGTCCTATGTCCAAGGGCTCCCCTGGTCCAAGAACTGGACCAGGACTAGTTGGGAAAGACCCCATACTTAGTCCAGCTGATTACCAGCGGGCTCTGCCAACACTCAGCCTCCCTGTTGGGGACCGAAAAATAAACAGGGTATTTTGCAGTCTGGATTTTAGGGACAGAGGTGTTGGGCCCAACCCCCCACCTCACCTGCCTAATTAAGTTAACAAAGGACTGTGCATCAGTGCTCGTCCTGCCCACCCATGTTCCCCAAAAGAGACTGGAAGCTAGTTTCTTCTTGGTGTAAAGTTAGATCGACTAGTATGGTGACAGTTGTCTTTGAGTTGCCTTGGAAACGTCATTGAATTGCTAATGGTGTACGTTACCCAGAAAATAAAGACAGATATTTTCTGGGGCTGGCTATGTTTTTGCTGCTTGAACAGTAGTGACTGTCAGTAAGGAGCTGTGGCATCCTCCTAAATCCATCCTGTATATATCTTTAAGTCTCTGTATCTTTTCATTCAATTTTGTACCATTTCCCACTCAAGACTCTGGAATAGATTTAGCACCTCCCTTCCCTGGCTCCTGGTTTTCTCCACAATCCAGGGTCCTCCAGCTCCGGTTTTCTGAGATTCTGCGACCTTGAGCCATTCTTACCCTACACCCCTCCTCCGCCCCTGGAGCTCACTCTCACCTGAAGATGAGACAAAGGCAGAGAGACAGCAGGGCCAGAACCATGGTGACGGCTTCCCCGACCACTCCCAGGACCCCGCCAGCCTTGGGTTCTTGTTTACCTGTAGATAATTTGAGTTGTATGTGAATCCAACCCCACTCCACGGCACCCTAATTTTGTCTCCGTGTGTTCTGTTAGTGCACCTACTCCCCATCCCGGACTCGGTCACTCAGCATCCTGTTGCCTTGTAGACACCGGATCAGACCCTTTCCCCCACCTACTCCCTTCCATGACCTGGGACTGAGAACCTTACACCCCCCCTCTACTTCCTCCAAGCTCTATCTCTCTGGGGCTGTTATGGGTTGAATTGTATGCTTCCAAAACTCATGTGTTGTGGTTCTAACCCTCTAGAACCCTCCATTATCCCTCAAACCTCAGAATGTGACCTTTTAGAGATACAGTCTTTACAGAAGTAATAGTTACAATGAGAACACTAGGGTTAGCAACTAATCCACTCTGACTAGTATCTCATAAAAATGCAAAATTTGCATGCAGACACACACAGGAAGAGTAAATATGAAGGCAGAGATTGTTGTGTTGCTTGTACAAGCTAAGGAATGCCAAAGATGGCCTGAAAACCCAAAGAGGCTAGAGGAAATGTGCAACATATTCTCAGACTAGAGAGAATCACCCCTGCTGATATCTTGACCTTGGACTTCCACATCCAGAGCTGTGAGACAGTAACTCTCCCTTGTTTATACCTCTCAGATGAAGTCTTTCTTTCTTTCTTTCTTTCTTTCTATCTTTCTTTCTTTCTAGTGAGAAGCAGGGAGGCAGAGACAGATCCTCACATGCACCAAGACTGGGATCCACCCTGGCAAGCCCCCTACTAGGCAATGCTTTGCCCATCAGAGGCCGTTGCTTTGCTTCGTAGCTCAGCAGCCAAGCTGTTTTAGTGCCTGAGGTACGGGTCACAGAACCATCCTCAGCACCCAGGCCAGCTCGCTCCAACCGAGCTATAGTTGCAGGAGGGGAAGAGAAAGATAGAAAGAGAGAGAAGGAAGAGGGGGAGGCGTGGCAAAACAGATGGTAGCTTCTCCTGTGTGCCCTGACTGTACAATCAAACTTGGGACATCCACAT
This sequence comes from Rhynchonycteris naso, assembly GCA_037038555.1. Lineage (NCBI taxonomy): Eukaryota > Metazoa > Chordata > Mammalia > Chiroptera > Emballonuridae > Rhynchonycteris > Rhynchonycteris naso. The sequence goes on along the minus strand of CM072997.1, from coordinate 246,158,093 downwards.
GCCAGGGCTGATGCTCTACCACTAAACCAACCAGCCAGGGCCAATAGAGGTACTTCTATTCAAGCACGAGATGGAGGACTCTGTCCTAGCAATCACCCCCATCCAGGCCCCGCCCTTCCCCCAGCTCCATCTTCTCTGTGACACACTCTTTTCTCCCTAAGCCTCTCCCCCATTAGTCCCCCTGCCCTGGCAGCAGCAGGACAGCGGCGCTCTGGGCCCCGTGACATTGCTGGCCTCACAGCCGGCGCTAAGCCCCCCACTGAGACTCAGGAAGCTGCTGACCCAGGACCCAGCTGAGCAGGAGTCCCCACTGTTCCTGTAAAAAGCATTGCTGCCACTCCCCTCCAGTAGCCCCGCCCCCAGCCGCCCTCGCAGGGCGGGGGCCGGCTGGGCTTGGCAGGAGCCGCTGCAGTGCAGACCCTCGTCCTCCCAGGAGCAGGACGGTCCCAGCAGTTGCGGCGGCGGTGGGGAGGGGGGCTCTGTGGGGAGGGAGGAGAAGGATCTGCGGTGCCTCTAACCTCCCAAGAACGAGATGACCTCCCCCTAGACTTCCCCACACTCACAGAGCACGGAGAAGCTGAAAGAGAGAGTCTGGGAGCCCAGCGGGTGCCGAGCCCGGCAGGAGAACTCCCCTTCTTCCGCAGTCCCCACACGGGGCAGCTCCAGGGTCCCGGTGCTGGAGATGGGGGTGGCGTTCAGGGCTGGGGACCCTCGGAACCAGCTCAGCTCTGCAGGGGGGTTGCTGTCCGCCTCACAGAGTAGCCGCACAGCCTCGCCCTTCAGGATGGGAAAGGTGGTGGTTTGCAGAATCTTGAGGGCTTCAGGAAGAAAAGTGCAGAGGGAGAGAGAGAGAGAGAGAGAGCTGTGGAGTGGACAAATCTGGAGTCTTTCTCATCCTGCGATGTTCACACTAGCTCTGAGGATGGGACAGTAGCTTCCAGGCCTCAGGCCTTCAGAAGACGCCCAAAGGGTTCCCCAGGAGTCACCCATGTTGTCCTGCAGATGGAGGACAGAGGACTGGGGATACAACAAACAAATGCGGTTATAGTTCAGAGAGAAGATAAACAGAAGCAGCAGAAGGTAAAAAAACATCGGAGAGAGGATGGAGTGAGAGGCATGTGAGCTTCCCTTGGATCCGGCCACAGACAGCTGTGAATGAGCAAAGGATTAACTTTATGGAGTTGAGATATGAAGGGGATTTCTATCTGACCTCAGTACTTATCTTCCCCTGTATATCCCATCAGTCCCCGAGCCATCGGAGCTCTGAGACCCACCTACACCCTGCTCCAGCCCCAGCCCTGGGGAGAAGATGTCCCATCCTACCTGTGCTGTTTCCTTGGAAGATGCTGATGGCCATGTTCTGTGGAGCATCTGGGACAGAAGGATGTGGCAGCCTCAATATCCATGGTGACAGAGAGGTGAGCACAGGGACATTCCCCCAGGACCATGGAAACAGGTAAGGGGGTTCCCTTCCAGGTGGACTTCCAGGACTCTAATTTCAAGCTCTGGCCCATCTCTGCCCTGGCCTCAAACACCCTGCGGTCCTGTCCCAGCACTCACAGGTGACATTGAGCTGGACGGTTCTCTCCACAGTCACACCAGCTGCAGGAAAATGCACCTGACAGGTGAGGTTGGTGCCATGGTCCTGGGGTCGTGGTATGAGGGTGATCACTGAGGAAAGCTGGGTCTGGGGACCCACAGAGGTATGGGCAGCTGACGTCCAGAAGTAGATGGGGGGTGTGCCCCGCTCACAGGCCCAGGGCACGGAGCAGGTCAGGTTACTGGGGCGGCCAGACTCCACGGTCTCTGGGATGAGGATGTTGGGTGTGTTGGTCAAGGCTGGAGTAAAGAGAGAGGTTAGAACCCTCGGTTTGTCATTAATCTCCCCTAGGATCTTTTTGTGTCTGTTCTTTCTCTACCCTCAGGGGCTTTCATTTTCCTATTTCTGGTACCCCACACCCTGGGGCCTTTACTAGGGCCCACGCCATACCTGTCACATTTAGAGTAAGCATCTTATCATATGTGTATCTATGGTATAGACTTTCTGCACGAAAGAAATAGGTCCCGCTGTCCCTCGTGTTGACATCCCTGATGGTCAGGGAGCAGTTGTTGGACTTGGGGTCTCCGGAGAGGAAGAACCGGCCTTGGGTCCTCTCCTTCAGCTTCTGGTCTGGTTTGCTCGTGGCCACTAGAAGATTACGGTTTATATTCACTTCTTTCTTGAACCAAAACTGGTGGATGGTTCCAGATAACGCCCGCGAGTAGGAAAATTTGCACGGCACAAAGACACACAGGCTCTCCTGCACTGTCACGGATTCCTGTACTTGCAGCCAATAGTTTGAACCCTGAGGTAGGGACCCTGGGGAGAGAGAGAAACTCAGCCCGAGCTTCAGGGCCTCCCTCCGAGTGGGATCCCTTTCTTTTCTCCTCCCACTCACCTCCCCACAACACACATTGCAGCAACAGCCTCAGCAACATCCCTTTCTCATGCCCGGAGCGCTGGTCACCTTCTCGGGTTCATCTGAGAGAGAAACAAAAGTGCAGATCAGTGGGGGCAGAGAAAGCTTAGACAGGAAGCCTGTAGTGAGAACAAAAGGCCACAAGCCCAGAAGAGGGAACTCCTGGGTCACAGAGTCCACTGTAATTGACTCTCTGAGGTTGTCCTGCCCCATTTTGCATGTGGCAAATAAACTCTGAGGCTCAGAGAGGAGGGGTTTGCCCAAGTAAGGCAGCAAAGGAGGGTGAGAGCTCCTGATCCCTGGGTTCATGCACAGTCCTCTGCACTGGAGAAGCAGGTTCCTTTTAGCCAGTCTCTAAAAGTCATGGCCGTGGAGCCTGCATGGACGTCATCTGCTAAGGATGGGTCCCATGGTTGCCTATATGGGGAAGAAAAGGATCTGGATGAGACAACAGAAACACCACACACCTTCACTCATTTCATTTATTCATTCATTCATTTGTTCATTTATTTATTCATTTGAAAACTCACAAAAATTATTTATACCAGACCTGATCCTCAACTACTTCAAGCAGTGGGGGAAGATAGACAAGCTGATAGACTTGAGATTTATCTGAAGGCAAAGGGGAGAAATGGAAGGTTTTTCAACAAGAAAGGAGCAGGGTCATATAGGTATCAACATGGTCCCTCTGAGACCAGTGAAGAAAAGAGCTGGAAGGGAGAGACAGGAGGCCAAGAGGTCAGAGAGGAGACCACTGTGATTGTTTGGGAAGGGGACAACCAAACCTGCATGGTGATGGAGGAAAGAGTTGAGATGAAGCCACTTTGAGGAAGTGAAATTCGAAGGCAGGTGTGGTGGGTGGGGAGGGAGGCTTCTAGAGTGACTCCCAGAACTCTGATCTAGTAACCGGAAGGAGGCGCCATCACCAAGAGCACAATAAATGTGCAAGGCTGGGAAGAGGATCATAGAGAAGACAGCAGAGTTGGCTCATAGGGTTCTTTCCTGGGGATCCTTGGCTGCTTGTCACATTTGGAGATGGTGTCATATATTGGGAGTCATAGTTCACACAATACCTTTCTATTCTGAAGTATTCCCAGTTCCTGCATCTTGAAGAATCTGATGTTCAGAGAGCCACTGTGGTCCCTTAGGTCCCCAGGGAGGTGGAATTAACCTCAGGGTCTCTTCCATGTTTTGATAGGACCTGTGTCCAGAGGGGGATGATGATGTCTGTTGGTCTTCTCCAGGGTCTGAAGGTGGCTGTCAGATGGGCTAACGTTAAGCCAGAAAATCCTTGGGTTGGACTGGAGAATGGGACAGGATGCAGAGGCAGACCCCATCTGCTGTCATTAACTGACGGTCACATACTGTACCTGCATCATCTTCCAGGGACCACTGAGGCCAACAGAGCCTCCGACTGCAGCCCCACCTAGAAACCTCTTTCTCAGGACTCTGTTGCCTTCACACTTGTGGCCACTGCGGAATCAACATCTGTGGGATGCAAGGAATAAGAAATAATCCAGATTCCCTTTGATACCATCTGATTAGCCTGGATGCGGGGTCAACTACTGGGTGTTAAGAGAACTGGGGACTCTTTCTGGATGGAAATGTTTGGTTTCTGCCCCAGTCTTCTCGCTTTAACAAGACTATTCTTCTGTCCCTTGGGCCACTGCAGGGGAAGTGAAAGCTGAGTTCTTCTCCTCTAGAACCACAGCAGAGTGGACCTTTCCTCCTCCTGTACTCTGACATCCTGCCTTTCATATCCTGAAAACTAATACCTACTTTTCTCAAGAGAGGTGTGGAGTTAGAGGGTCTGTTTTCCTCCAATAGCTTTCTCTCATGGGGACAGAGGAGTGGGATTCCAAGACTCCTGAGACCAAATCTTCTCCTTGAAGAACCCATCCTATAGCTGGAGCACCCATAACACCTCAGGAAGCACTAGGTGAACTCTTCTAAAAGGCATTCAGAACCTTTTAGAAAAGGGTCTCTGACAGGGGAATCATCCAATATAAATAAGCAATTTTAGCTATTTATTTACTTTTGAGAGAGAGAGATCAGAGAGAATGAGACAGGAACATTGAACTGCTCCTTGTATGTGCACCTGACCAGGGAATCAGACCAGGGACAGAGTCTAGGACTGAGGCTGGAGCCCTCACTTCAGTGACAGATGGGGGGGCACTTTGGCTTCAGGGAGAGATAACTTTTGACTGGGTCTTGCCCCCTCCTCATGCTTCATGCGAGCCCAACATGTATTAGAACAAAATGTTCCTCCCTGTCTTTGCCGCAGCTCCTCCAACCTCCACAATCCCTCTCCCCCACGGGCAACCCCTTAACTTCCTCCTCCTTACTTATCTTCCTCATGTAGCTCTAGGTCTTCCACCGGCAGCCATTTATTTCTCATGTCCCACCTCTGAGGTCTCCCAGCCTAACTAAGCAAGTTCCTTCGTGTGCCTAAATGTTGCATGCCATCCATCATGGAGACTAGGCTTCTGTCAGCCTCCTGAGAGTTTTTTCTTTTATTATCCCACAGGCATTGAGGCATTTTTTAATTTTTTTTTTCAGAATTTGGCACAGAGCTATAGACAGTAACAGACAGTAAGGGACCATGTGCTTTGTTCTCTGTCTTCCAGAGCTCTATGTTGGTACCTGCCAGGGACTGAGCAGAAGAGGAGAGGAGAGGAAAAGAATGGTAGGGGTGAAGGAGATAGAGAGAAAGATGTGAGGGGGGGGAGGGAATCAGCTTGTTGTAGAGAAAGGATCTTCCTGTCTATAAAAAGTAAAGGAAGAGAGGGTGAGGGTTTATCTCAGGCAGGGAGGAAAGAAACTAAGGTTAAGTGAGCAGTCCCTTTCTGGCTGAATACAGCTCTCTGTTTGCTCCGGTGGCAGTAATAGAGGAGAGGTCCATGAGAATGACATAAATTAACTACACTCAAGCAATTCAGGGGCCTGCTAGATGCTGCCTGATTCAAAACTCGGCTGGCCAGAGATGCAGGCAGATCACAGGAGTCTCCAGAACAAAGAAAATTCCTGCAAAGATTGGTTAATGGCTATTCACCCATGCCTATCATTTACCTACATCATAAAGGAAAAATAGACCACGAAATATACCTTGTAAAGATCAGGGTTGATCCCAACATTGTTTTTCCCCACAGTCTATTTCCTCATACAAGTAATTTTCCATAGAAACGGCAAATAGATATGCATTCAACCTCTAGAGGTAGTTGGGGTCTTTCATCCTTTTCTTGTGTGGGGAGTCCACTAATTTGTCTGTGGAGTGGCTTTTCTTGCCTATCCACTCTGCTCAATAAACTTGGTTTTGCTTGAAACTGTATACTGACTGCAGTCTTGACTCTTATCGCGAGAAGTCAATAACATTTTGGCTTGGGGCTTGAGTTCCCAGTAAGGACCCGCCCCTCTGGTATCAGCAAGGCACTTGAGAAGGGCCTTCTGTTGTTCATCTTCAGTCCCCAAGCCTCTCCCAGTTCTCCCATCAAGGATTTCCTATGTGGGGGGGGGGGGGGTCGGGGGTGGCGCTCTTTTCTGCCAAAACACAGCCTTGTTCCTTGGCGAACCCCAGAATTTGGAGCTGGTGCTGTCCCTGGTGCTGAAGCAGGGTAGTGGCCTGAGTTTTAAGAGCTATCAGCAAGGGCATATAAAATCAACTACATAAAATAAAATTTGGAGGCAAATCCAAGCCAAACTAAGTTAGAAGACTATAATAAACTGGGCAAAGATATTTATACTTACATTACAGCTGATGATCGTATTTCCTGGTAGCACAAGAGCTTATTCAAATCCTTAAAGATTGTATGCTAGAAACAGTGGAAAATGATATGACCCGTCAGTTCATAGAATGGCATAACAGAATAAAATGAAAAATATAAATGACAGTTAAACCTATTTTTAAATACTCAACTTTATTTTAACAAGAGGAATGCAAGTTAAAACTGATGTGTTACATTTTTCAATAAGATTAGGAAGATGAAAATAATTGCTAATGCAGCCTGCTGTGAAACAGAGACGCTAACACATTGCAGGGGATGGGAGTGCAAACTGATGTAACCTCTTGTAGAGCCATTAGGCCATAGCGACCAAAAGTAGCAATGCATGTGTATTCTGGCTGAGGAATTCAAATTCACACATACAAAATAGATGTACAACATTACTCATTGTCACAGTGTTATAAGTAATAAAAGGTTTTTTTCTATTATTATGCCATTATTTAAAGACATTATGAATATAAACAGTGGAATACTTTGCAGATGTAAAAGGAAGATAAAGTTTTATTATCTATTACATATAAATCTTTCCAAGAATTATTATTAACTAGGAAATGAGATGCAGAACAATGTACATAGAATTCTTTGTGTCTAAAAAAGTGCTCACACACAAAATGTATGTTTATAGGTACATGTGAGATAGATACATAAATACCTCATATGTGCACAAGTGTCCCTGGATGAACATATCAGATACAGTTTAGAATGGATGTCCTGGGCGGAGAGCAGAGGTAGGAGAGGTGGGTTCTACTACGTGCTCTTTGGAATCCTTGAATGTATGAGACTATGCAAATAAATTGCCTGGGGAAAATAATTAAATTGAAAGTACTGAAAACTAAAGAGATGAGGTCAGGTGAAGAGATAGGATCTGGAGGGTTCTTTAAAGACAACATCTGATGCTTGAATTTGGCTCTTGGGGAGGGAGCTGAGAAGTTGAAGAAAAGGAGAAGTCATCTGCCAAAACAAATGCTCCCTCCAAGTGGTCCAGGGAAGTAAGGGTGTAAATTTTCCATAAGATTTGACAAGACAAAGGTCTTTTTTATGGCCATGAGAGTAAGAGCTGGTAGGAGGGGACAGAGGAGCTAGGGAGAATTCTAGTACCTGTACTCTGATCTCAGCCCTCCTACCATTCAAGCTCCAAAACCTGGACTCTGAGCTGAATTGCATTGTCCCTCCATTACAGCCTTGCAAGGGAGAAGTTCTCTCTTGCCTGTATTATTTCCACAGAAGACACTCATGCTCAGGTTCTGTGGAGCATCTGAACTCAGAAGACACTGTGTCCTTCCGTTTTGAGGTTAGTTTCCATGTCAGCATCCTCTTGGTCCCCCTCTCCCTGTCCAGAATCCAGGACTCAGCTCCAAGTACCCCAGACCCTAACTTTTTCCCCAAAGTCACTACCCACAATAACCCTGAAGTTGTGGTTCTGACTCACAGGAGAAACTGAGCTGTACTTAGCGGTCACATGGGACCTCAGTAAGGTCACTTGACAGGTGCCATTGGTGCCACGGTGCCAGGGCTATAGGGTTGGTGGTGGTGAAAACAGCACCAGGTGTTAGTCCTGGGTTCAGCAACCTCGGCTCCTGAGTTCTGGCTAAGGGAAGAATTCAGAGCCAAGACTCAAATTAAAAGAAAATGTTTATTTAGACAGACACAGAGGTAAAAGAAGTGAGCTGTAGAAGAAATGGACTAAGGAAACAAGTTACAGGGAAAAAGAAGGGCCTTTGGAGCTTAGAAGAAAGAGAGGCAAATAAAATGCTCCTTGAGGGAAGAAGAGAAAAAGGGGAAAGTTTCTGGTGTCCTTGGGGAGAGAGCCTGGCAAAGTCATCTACCCACTGAGGGCTTTTGTCTAGAGGTCCCAGGGGGAGAATATCAATAGAATATTTGTGGGAGACTGCAGGCTGACAAAAGTCCTTGCAGTTTAAGGCTTAAACCAAAGGGCTAAGCTCTTCCCCACAACCTCTGGTTGTTTGATTAAGTTGGTAAAGGCAATTTACATGCCCTTCCCCACGGTTCCGTGTTAGCTATGATGCTGTTGGTTTCTACTCTCCCATCCCCCATGTTCCTCGCTTGCTAAAGGCAATCTTCCTCTTACTCTTTGTTTTGTGAAGTTAAAATATCATGCATGATGGAGGGTTTTTGGGCTCTGGGGAGAATTCTTGGTTTGCCTCTGAAATGTGACTTTGAATTCTCTTTGTTTTACAAAATAACTTTGCTCTGTACTATAAAATAAAGCTTTGGGGGAGTGCAGGGCACTTGCTGGCTTGCCATTTGCCTGCCCGGTGACCTCCCAATCCCATTCTTTTTTCTCTCTGCATTTATTTCTGAATTTCCCACGGTTCTCACTTAGAACTGGACCTGGTTCATGAGAATATTCATCACCTTTCTAGGTGTGTCTCCTCATGGTCTTGGTTTCCAGGGATTGGCTGGCACCAGGGCGGGGGGTCATCAGTCCATGCAGTTGGTACTGAAATCAGCTGTGGTGTCACTCTGTCTGGTTTTGCTGCTTTCCCAGGCTTGAAGCTGAAACACAACTGAAGGTTAGATGCCATCTCCAGGGATTAATACCTAAGAGAGTGGTCATACAAGGGTTTGCAGTTTGCTTTTGCTAGGCACCCAGGGCTTTCCACCCTGGTGACCCTCTGCACCTGGCCTATTGTTTCTTCTCTTTCATGCCTAACTGCCTACTACAGCATAATGGCGACCTCTGACAAGTGAACTGTTCCAGGACCCAAGGACATAAGTGTGTCCCATATCCAGAAGAAGGAGGGGGCTTTCTCCAATTACAGGCTGCTGGCACAGAGCAGATCAGGGTCCCATGAGAGCCAGACTTCAGAGATGCTGAGACTTGAATGTCAGGTGTCTGGGTGAGGGCTAAAAAAAACAAAGGAAGAAACCCAAGATATGGCGGGGGAATTCCAAAGTGTGACTCTGAAAGTGGCCTCTGTACAAGTTCCAAAGATGCCTCCGCCTTTTAGGCTCAGGCTCTTGGGCACTGCCACCCTCATTCTGACCCACGCCCCTGCACGATGAGTAGGGGCGCAGCCCTACTTGTCATGTTCAGAAAGAGTGTCTTATACTTGAAACTGAACTTCGCAGTGTGTTCCCTTGAGACAGGAAAGTTAGAATAGGAAACAAAGACCTCAAGCTCTACCTCTCTGCTTTCCGGTCTTGGCTGAAACGTCACAGATGTGACCTTCACTGGCCACCTGTTCCCCCACTTTCCCCACTTTGATTTCCTATAATTGAGAGGATAAAAAAAGAAAGAAAGAAAAAGGAAGGAAGGAAGGAAGGAAGGAAGGAAGGAAGGAAGGAAGGAAGGAAGGAAAGAAGGAAGGAAGGAAAGAAGGAAAGAAGGAAAGAAGGAAGGAATGATGGTAAGGTGCCAAAGAACTGTAAAACTTAGTATTGGCAACACCATTTTAGGAGAAAAAGTCAGGCTTTTTGCCCTGTCCTTTCTTTAGAGCAGGGGTCAGGAGCCTTTGTGGCTGAGAGTCATGAATGCCACATATTTTAAAATGTCATTTTGTGAGAGCCACATTAAATACAAGTAAATGTGTGTATTTTATGTAAGACCAACACTTTTAAAGTACAATAAGTCTCTGAATTCTTTTTAATAATGTTGTTATGCTGTTGCTAACCAATGATGTATAAAGTACTTCTTACCATTAATGCAACTTCTGGTGCTGCATATTTTTGCTGATGGCTTTGTAGTCTGGTTGATACATGGTGAAGTTAAGCTTTGTGCAGGTATTAAGACTTCCATCCATTAAACGTGATTGTAGGTTGGTCTTAACGTTCTTTAGATGTGAGAAAGACTGCTCACATGCATACGTAGAGCAGCCAAACATTGTCAGTACAGCAATACTCACACGCTGCAGTGTGTGGTACGTGACGGAAGCGCATTCCAAGTTTTGACAATCAGCTGGTCCACAGGTTAAAATTTTTTCATTTCTCCCCACTTGTGTTTGCTTGCCAACTCTGCTTGCTGTTGTGCAAGTCTTTCCAAATCTTCATTCAGTGACTTGAACTTATTCACCCACATGTCTGAGGCCTTCAGGTCAGCAGCTTGTAGCTCAAAATCTCTAACAAAGACACCGGGGATGTAACTCAGGTCGGCGCTGTCCACTGCACACTCGTGTGCATGGGTGATGAACTTAAAAAGACGAGTGCGCTCACTAAATTCTCCAAAGTGCACTTTGAATGACTGCAGATTAGATGTGAAGCCCGCTAGCTGCTGGAGATCAAGATGTTGAGCAGGGTCAATTGCTGTGCATGCATCTTTAAACTCTCCCAGTTTTTCAAAGTGTAGTAAACGACCTCTTTCAATGTCAGCAATGAAGAGTTCCAGCTTGTTTTCAAATGCAAACACTGCTTGTTGAAGGGATAAGACTGTATTTCCAACGCCTTGCATTTTCACATTGAGCTGGTTCAGATGTTCAGTCATGTCCATGAAATAGTAGAACTTCAGGAGCCACTCAGTGTTAGCTAACTCAGGATGCTTGACATTTTTCATTTCAAGAAAAGTCCGGATTTTGCTCAGACAAGCCACGAAACGGCTGAGCACCTTCCCTCTTGACAACCAATGCACATTGCTGTGCAGAAGCAGACCAAGATAATTATGCCCAACTTCATCCAGCAGTGTTTTAAACTGGCGATCATTTAAAGCTCGGGTAACAATAAAGTTGACCACCCAAATGACCAGCAACATCACCTCACCAAGCTGCTCGCCACACATCTGAGCACAAAGTGCCTCTGATGTAGAATGCAGTGAAAACTTAGGATGGTCTCTTTTCATGTTTATGAAGAAGCATTATGAATCCTCTATTTTTCCCCACCATGCACGGAGCACCATCAGTACACACCAAAATAAATTTATCCACCGGTATATTTTTTTCTTTAGCGAACTCAGTGAAAGACTGGAATAAATCCTCCCCTCTTGTTGTCTCTTTCATAGGCAAAACAGCAAGACTTTCCTCATGTAGTCAGTCACCGACAGCATACCTTGCAATCACACTGAACTGGGATAAATGGCTTATGTCTGTTGACTCATCCAAAGTGAGAGAAAAGAATGGTGCTGCATTTATGCCCTTCACTTGTGTTGCCTCAATTTGATTTGCCATCATGATGGTACGATCCTGAACAGTTCTTGCCAACAGAGGCATGTCTTTTATTCGTTTGATTATCTTGTCTTTATCCGAAAAGTCGTCAAGAAGTTCATTGGCAACATCAAGCATGAATGTTTTGGCATACTCCCCATCTGTGAATGGCTTTCTGTTTCTCACAATTGGTAAAGCACCAGCAAAACTAGCCGAATTCCAGTCACCTTGTTGGCTCCAAACACGGAGTTGCTGCTGACTAGCTTGCACTCTGCACAGTAGCTCTTGACATGCTTTCTTCCTGCTGTCCCCTGCTGGATATTTTAATGCAAATGTAGTATAGCATGTGTAGAAGTGCTGCTTTATATTTGACCGTTTCATAGATGCAATTTTATCATCGCATATTAGATACACTGCAGAACCTGCTCTCTCCACAAAGGCAAATTGCTCTGTCCATTCCTGCTGAAAAGTATGATACTCCTCATCTATTTTTCTTTTAGCCATCTTCTTCATCAAAAGGGTTTTTGCAGTTAGCTACCTGTAAGGCCAGTGGCCAAGGCCACCATCACAACCGCCTGGCCAGTGCAGGTTTGCATTTGATTCAGACAATTGGTAATGAAACAATGGAGCCAAGAACTGGTGAGCCATCAGCTTTAATTCTAGCTTGTACCTGGCGGGCAAGCAAAAACACACACTGGGCTCCAAAATCCACTCATTCAGTGCTCACTGTTAACTGAAGACGCACCACTAAGACTCTAAGACCAGGAGTATAAGTAAAAGGAAAAGTTTATTACAAACAAAAGAAAGAGTTTAGTACACTCGCGAGCGGGCACTAGGCAGGTAGGCTGCCAGGCACCCTATACAGCACTCTCACAGCAGTTTTATACTTTACTTTTTAGGAAAGAGCGGGGACAGGGGATTTAGGTATTTGCCTTGAGCAAGCGGTTTCCCATTAGGTGGGTTTGAGCAACGTCCTTATCTGTTTACAGCAGGGTGCAGTTTATCTAGTTCTTGTCACACAAGATATTTAGGGTGCAGTTTATCTAGTTCTGTCACACAAACCCTAAAGGTCATATGAAAGGTCATATGGAATTTTCCCTTGTTCTTGTTTTTCCCTTACACTCACAAAGCTACTGACTTATCCAAGTTTCCTAGAATCAAAGGTTTCTAGCTCACCAGTCTTATTCACCTCTCTTCCCTATCTCCTTCTTCAGCACAAACTCTGCTCAAACTGGCTTCTCCCTCAGCAGTCCGCCATCTTGGCTGCTTCTCCTGGCCTCCACATGGCCTTAATCTGCTCTTCTCTCTAATGCTAACCTCAGGAACCGAGAGAGAGTAAGCTCCCTGTCTGCCCCACTTTATAGTGTAGAAATCCAAACCTTTAATCCAATCTACAAATAAGAAAGCCTCTGATACAAAGTCACCCATCTGAGGCATAATGGGATTCCTCAGGAGAGGGCACCACCCTACATCATCCAATCAGTCAAGGGTGTGGGGAAAAGCTTATTCTCAAAACTAAGCCTTAAGCTACAACAACCCGGCCTGCTTACAGCCTGTCCCCCACACCCAATAATATAATTACACCCATCCCAAGCATAAGGGCAAATAATATCACCTGGGTGATGGGCTTCCATGTGGGCAGCACCATCTTTAACAAAGTGAGCATAATATATTTTATCTGCCCAACACTAGCTGACTACTTTATTAAAAGGAGGTAAGTTTACTTCCTGACCTCACAATGACCCGTGTACATTAGTCATTATCCAATAAAAATTTAGTGTTGTCCCGGAGGATAGCTGTGATTGGCTCCAGCCACCCGCAACCATGAATATGAGCAGTAGGAAATGAATGAATTGTAATACATGAGAATGTCTTATATTTTTAACATTATTATTCTTTTTAATTAAAGATTTGTCTGTGAGCCAGATGCAGCCATCATAAGAGCCACATCTGGCTCACGAGCTATAGGTTCCCGACCCCTGCTTTAGAGAATGGAGGGAAAAGAATATGGAAGTTTCCTGACTTAAAAGGACGACTGGGTCATTTAGTTTAACTATAATTCTCTAAAAGGATTAAGGGTATCTGAAAAACTTCCTTTCCCTTTCAATAAGAGACAAAATTTACATACCACCCTACACTGATTTTAACTCTCCCTCCCTTCCTGAAATCCTGAGATTAACATATACCTCTAGCAAAGGAGGGGAAATAGACATTAAAAGATTTATGAATGTCTTTGATATGTAAAATGACATCACTATTGTGTTACTTTGAAAGTTTTAACATTTTTTATAGATCCCCTAGACAAATGTTATAAGCTTATAACAATTATAGATCCCCTAGACAAATGTTATAAGCTTATAATAATTGTGTCATAAAATTGGTCAGCTATATTCCGTGTTAGTCATATGCAGCCAGCTTAATAAACCTCCTCCTTAAAATTCATTTGGACTGAATGTCTCTACATAAACCTGCAGAAGTAAGGTATGGTACTTTACAACACTAGGAAGAAATTGATTTCTGAAGAGGAAGGACAAGGATGATCCCTGTTGGCAGTCACCCCACCAGTGTCAGAAGCCAAGGACCACCCTATCCTCCTGCCTTCCCCACATTTAATAAAAACCTTCCACCCAGGCTGCATTGGGGCATCCCATTTTCTGAGGTCATCTGCTGTCACTTATTGAGTACTTACTATTGCTTTAATAAATTTTCTGTGCTTTGCTAAATCCTCTTGTCATGCTCTCAAGTCCTTTTTTGGGTTGTGACAAGAACCTGGACACCAATGTCAGGCTGAGACCTATCTTGGCTTTCCGAGTGCTGCCCAACATCACCCTCTCTGACTAAAATAAATACACCCTGCCATCTTTCTTCTTGGCATCTCTGATGTTCAAGGAGCAGTTATTGGTCTGCAGGTCTCTGAGGATATGAAAGTGGCCGTGTCCTCTCGTGCAGCTGCTGACGGTTTGTCTGTGGCTACTGGAGAAGTCTGGTGTATGCTGGCCCTTTTCCAGAACCAAAAGATGAAAAATGAGTCTAAATAATTCCATCATCTTGGGTGGGGTGAGGTAAAGTAGGAGTGTGTTGGGCAGATATAATATATTATGCTCACTTTGTTAAAGATGGCGCTGCCCACATGGAGGCCCGTCACCCAGGTGATATTTGCCCTTATGCTTGGGATGGGTGTGGGGGAAAGGTTGTAATGTAAGCAGGCCGGGTCGCTATAGCCTAAGGCTTAGTTTTTTGTTTTTTTGTTTTTGTTTTTTTTTTAGGCTTAGATTTAAGAGTAAGCTTTTCCCCACACCCTTGACTGATTGGATGATGTAGGGTGGTGCACCCATTATGCCTCAGATGGGTGACTTTGTATCGAAGACTTTCTTGTTTGTAGATTGGATTTCTACAGTATAAAGTGGGACAGGCTGGGAGCTTGCGCTCTCTAGGTTCCTGAGTTAGTATTAGAAAGGAGAGCAGATTAAGGCCACGTGGAGGAGAGGAAGCAGCCAAGATGGCAGAATGCTGAGGAAGAAGCCAGTTTGTGCAGAGTTTGTGTAGATCGAAGGAGATGGGTAACAGAGGTTGTAAAGCCAGTAGCCGGGGTCAGGATCACAGCAGCCTGACCCGTGCAGGTTCTCATTAGATTCGAACAGTCGGTAATGAAACAACGGAGCCAAAAACTGGTGAGCCATCAGCTTTAATTCTAGCTTGCACCCGACGGGCAAGCAAAAACACACACTGGGCTCCAAAACCCACTCATTCAGTGCTCACAAAGCTACTGACTTATCCGAGTTTCCTAAAATCAAAGGTTTCTAGCTCACCAGACTTATTCACCTCTGCTCCCCATCTCCTCCAGCACAAACTCTTAACAAACTGGCTTCTCCCTCAGCATTCCACCATCTTGGCTGCCTCCTCTCCTCCACGTAGCCTTAATCTGCTCTCCTTTCTAATACTAACCTCAGGAACCAAGAGAGAGAGATCAAGCTACTGGTCTCCACTTTATACCGTAGAATCAAAACCTTTAATCCAATTATACAAACAAGGAAGTCTCTGTATAATGGGATTCCTCGGGAGTGCACCACCCTACATCATCCAATCAGTCAAGGGTATGGAGAAGAACTTACTCTTAAAACCAAGCCTCTTCCTGAGAACATGGGTGGAACAAGTGTAAAGTCAGTAGCCATGGCCACCGTCACAGCCACTTGGCCCATGCAGGTTCGCATTTCATTCGGACAGACAGTAAGGAAACAACAGAGCCAAGAACTGGTGGGTCATCATCTTTATCCTAGCTTACACCCGGTGGGCAAGAAATACAGTGGGAAAACACTTCCCTTTCCATTCAGGGCTCCCAAAGCCACTGACTTATCCGAGTTTTTTAGAATCAAAGGTTTCCACCTCACCAGCCTTATTCACCTCTGTTCCCCATCTCCTTCTCCCTGCACAAACTGGCTTCTCCTTCAGCACTCTGCCATCTTGGCTGCTTCTCCTCTCCTCCATGTGGCCTTTCTCTACTCTCTTCTCTAATGCTAATCTCGGGAACCAAGAGAGAGAGCAACTTCCTGGTCTGCCCCATTTTATAGTGTGGAAATCAAAACCTTTAATCTAACCTACAAACAAGGAAGTCTCTGATACAAAGTCACTTATCTGAGGCATAATGGGATTACTCATAAGAGTGCACCACCCACATCATGCAATCAGTCAAGGGTTTAGGGAAAAGCTTAGTCTTAAAACTAAGCCCTAGGCTATAATGCCGCTGCCTGCTTACAGCCTGTCCCCCACACCCAATGCGAACTATAAGCAAGCAAACATATATATCATGTTTACAAACTTATTTGACCAAAAACAAGCGAGAATCAAGTATAGCTCTTTGTTAACTAGGCAGGTGAGGTGAAGGGTTAGGCCCATCACCTCTGTCACAAGATATATCCAGATTGCAAAAGTATCCTGTTTATATTTGGTCCCCAACAGCACGGGATCGCCAGCTTGAGTGTGGGATCATAGACATGACCCCATGATCGCTGGTTTGAGCCCAGAGGTCACTGGTTTGAAGCCCAAGGTCTCTGGCTTGAACAAGGGGTTACTGACTCTGCTGAAGCCCCCTGATCAAGGCATGTATAAGAAGCAATCAATTAACAACTAACGTGCTACAACTACGAGTTGATGCTTCTCATCTCTCTCCCTTCCTGTCAGTCTCTGTCTCTCTCTGTGTGTGTGTCTCTCTCTGTCTCTTTTTCACTAAAAGAAAAATAATAATAAAAAAATAAAATTAAAAAATCTCATAAGGATTTATGAATCCCTCTTTTCATGACCTAACAGGAAAAGGAACCTTTCTGAGATTGAATAAACAGTAAAATAAAGAGACAAATACTTCCTTTACATTGGTGAGTGGCGGGTAGATAACAGCTAACAGTCACAGCATGAAGAGATGGTATTTGGGCAACAAGATAATGAAGGATTCCTGGTGGGAAATTTTGCCTTGAAGGGCCTGGAAAAGGGGGGATCACTCTGACATTCCAAACATATATTATAGATGCAAAAAAGACAACAGACAAGCTCAGTTAAGATAAAACTTGACCTTTGTTAAGGAAAATACTGACCTAGAACATGACTACACACCATGATCTGCTTTTTGTTGTTTTAATTTCAGACCATCCTATGTGGTTACTTTTGGTTTCTGAGTTTGCAAGTCTTTCCATGCAGGCATCCCCTGAGCTTCTCAGGTTTAGTGTGGCCCCCTTTTCATCCACAGGTTCAAGGAGGAGCCCGCCTCACAGACCCTCCTTGGGTTTCCCCACAAGCTCTACCATTGTAGTGCGGTTTTCCTCTCCCAGAGTAGACCAAGATAGCCTTGCCACCTGCTGCTCTCACTACCCCAAACCCGTCCTCTGCCTCCCCTCAGACCTCTTCTTTCTCGGGTTTTAGAGCCACCTGTGCTCTTGCAGCATGTCCTAAAGATTCAGCCTTTTCAAACATCATCCAACCCCTCATTTCCCGAGACCCCCATCTCTTAAGACTATGACATTTTCTTTCCTCAACCTGCCTCCCTTGACCCAGTATATACCTGGCCTGCTGAGTTGCCTCACTGAAAACCATCTGGCTTGTGATCACATGAAGCCACAAGTTCCCTTCTGATTATATGAGCTTCCTCTGCTAGAGCATGTGATGTGACTCTGCCAGGTGGGAGAGAGGCACAGAAAAAGGTGTGGGGAAGGGCACAGGGTTGCTGTGCTGTTTCCCATCATGTGCACCAGTCTCTTAAATCTCCATACGTTCACCACCCTGGAAGCTATCTAAACCTGCCCTTTGGGATTTTCATGGGGGTTTCATCACATAAGCAGCATTAAATCATTGGCCATTGGTTACCGATTCAACCTCCAGCTGCTCGCCTCTCCCCAGAGATGGGGTAGGGGTGGCATGGGACTGAAAGTTCTAACCTAATCACAGAGTTGGTTAGGTGATTTCCCAAATCCACTTCATCAACATAAAAAAAGACACATTTATTGTTTTCATTATTTAAGAAATGCCAAGGATTTGGGGAGCTCTGCTAGAAACAGACAGATATTTTGATTTCACCAGGTGGTGGCTCAATGGATAGAGCATGAGACTGGTACATGGAGGACCCAGTTTTGAAACCTGAGGTTGCTGGCTTGAGGCAGGCTCATCCAGCTTGAGTGTGGGCTCATCAGCTTGAGCACGGGGTTGCTGGCTTGAGTGTGGGATCATAGACATGACCCCATGGTCACTGGCTTGAAGAGCATCACTAGCTTGAGCCCAAGGTCGCTGGCTTGAGCAAGGGGTCACTCACTCTGCCTTAGCTCCCTGGTCAAGGTACATATGAAAAAGCAGTCAATGAACAACTAAGGTGCCACAACAAAGAACTGGTGCTATCATCTCTCTCCCTTTCTCTCTGTCTGTCCCTGTCACTCTCTCTGTCTCTGTCACAAAAAAAGACTAAATATTTTATAATATATTTTTTATTATAAATCACAATATCACAAATATCTATCTCAGATAGTCTCTCTGTCCAATGATGCAAACCTCCTACAATACAATGTGAATACAGTGCAAAGGAATAATAGGTGAAGTTACAAATTTCTCAAGAGATGAAAAATCTCATGAGATCAATGATGAAAAGTGATATTTGCAAAATGTACCAAAACCATAAATTTGGGAAGGTCCAGAAGAGTTAAACACATTAGTATAATAAAATTAACAAGAATGATGTCATGATGATTAAAAAAGAGAACAAACTGAACATCAAACAATATTCTAATTGTTAGGTCACCAAAGGAGCAATGCACAAGGCCTGATGGGCTTTATAAGAAATTTATTTATGCATCTGTAAACAGCTAGGCTGAGACCTAGTGGCTTCAGCAGCAAGAGGATGAAAAACCTCAGACTATATATAGGACTAAGTTTGGCTGTATTTCTCACTGCAGGGGGAAAAGTTCCATTACTTGTAACAGTTCAACAATGGAAGGATTAAAGAAGGGAAGGGGGTAGTGATTAACAGCCAGGCAACAGAATGTTCACTAAGTGAAGGAGGGGTCACTAGCTGGCAGAATGTCAGGCATCAGTAAGACATTGATCAGGTGAATAGTTACGGGACTCAAAGTTCAACCTTGGCTAGTCGACCCAAACCAAACACTAATGGTTTTGGGGGAATGTTGAAATCTTGTAATACTTTTGCAAACATTCACCTTAAGCAACTTTTATCTGGAGTACATCATAGAAAACTTATACATATTTGTTCAATGGATGAGATAGAATAAATACTATTCTTCTCATGTGACAGCTCATTCTCAGTATGTAACAGCACTGTTTTAAACATTTTTGCACGTGATTATTTATTTAATTATCCAATCCTCACAACCTTAGGAAACAGGATATCGAAGTACAGAGAGGTTGACTAATTTGTCCAAACTTGCATCTGGTTTCTAACCTATGCAGTCAGCTAGCTCCAGAATCTTCACGCGGCTGTTCCCCATTTCCTTTGTCTCCACCATTTTCTTCTCTCACCTGCAGGACACTGGATTAAGGGCCAATCCCTGTCTTTGGTCTGTGTGATTGGCAGCAACCCCTTCCTTGGTGGAGCTGTACCTGGAGAGCCAAACGCAGAGCCTAGGTCCTGGAGCTCCCCCCCCCCCCGGCCCCCGCGCCCCCAGTGGAATCTGATGGAGAGCTCTACGAAGCTTGATACCCTTTGGGTTCCGAACACGTTCCCATTAGTGTCTCTGCAGAGTGAGTCCTGGGAAGGAAATGGGGCGGGATACGAGGATTCTGTGAATGGGGCTTTAAATCAGTGTTAAAATACATTAGAAAAGGTATATTTCAGAATATACAATGCCAGTCTCTACGAAAAATAGATATACAACGGTATTTAATAGGTATCCTGCCAACGCCTGACAACTCCCAAGTTTTCATCCTGTGAGATTGCAAATGCAATCCCTGGCTGTACGGAATAAAAGTTATTTTAAAATGTCGGCCTCCAAGTCATAGTCGTTACGGACGCGGCCATATTGTTTGCCTGACATTTTCTGTAAGAAAATGAACCACGCAATAGAATCACTGTTATACGCCATGCTAACTATTGGCAAAAAGTGGCTTCAAAGTTTTCAGTGAGCGTGCGCACAATCATCCAAACAGAAAGCGGCTCCAAGCGGCCATTTTGTTTACGAAGTCAACTGTTTCTAAACCTTTGTCGCAAGCGTGACACTGAGGTGATTTGGAAAATTAAGTCAGGATTGTGTGGGGTTAATAAGGTAAAATCCGCTTGGTATAAGGGATGTGGGGTTTTGGAGACAAATGATGGAATAGTAATGCCGGCTGTGCGGGAAAAGTGATGGAGGGTTTGCCTGTGGGGTAGTGATGAGGTTCTTAGGGATGAGGACTGTGGGGAAAGTGGGGCTTTCGAATTGAAGTTGGAAGATCGGCTGGTGTATTTTCTGTGTGTATATACCTATTTTTTATAACTTAATTTCCAAGTGTACTTTGATGTGAGATTTTATATTGTTGGCCTATGAAACTTGCTCAGTTGAGGTGCATTTTAAGGGGCTTTAGTAGGTGGAATTGAGTCCCTTTGCAGACGAGTGGCCGTGAGGTGAATTATGTAACAGCATTCAGTCTCAGTTTTCTCATCTACAAAATATAAATAATGAAGCCCCCTGATCAAGGGGTCAAGGGAGGTAAAAGAGGATAAATGGTGATGAAAGGAGACTACTTGGATGGTGAACACACGATACAACATATAGATGATGTGTTATAGAATTGTACACCTGAAACCTATATAACTTTATTAATCAATGTCACCTCAACAAGTTCAATTAAAAATAAGAAAATAATGATTATACGCTTTAGCTGACAGTGTTGTGTGAAAATTAAATAAGGTGCCTGATAGCTGATTTGCAACTTGCTGATTTTTATTCAGTGTTTACCACATGCCAGGCAGGTGCTGAGGGCTTAATAAGCCTCATGTCATGTAAGTTACCCAGTGCCTGTGAAAAAACTCCTTCCTCCTCATTTTGGAAACTACAGTTAAACTAATAGCTTCATATTCTCACTGCTAAAAGGTTGTAGAGCTGCAATTAAACCTTTATTGAGTTCAGTCCAAACTCATGGTCTTTTTTTAATTTTTCACTAATTAGTAACTAGGTTGTAGTTTTCTGAAGTTGGCTTATTTCACAGTGACCATCACCTACAGGCCCCCAGAAATATTTGTGTGGAGCAAATGTTAGATGAGTGACCATGTGCTCATTGCTTTTCTAGGGTTTCTTGGTGGTTCTTCAGAGCCCCTGGATCAGGCCACATCTTTGAGGCTATAGGTTTTCCTTAGCCCAACTTTCCCCTGCAGCTGATTGGAGCCTGAGATGCCCATATAGCCTCCGGCTCTTGGGAAAAGTGGAGTTGTCTGCAAGAGAGACCAAGAGTTGAAGCCCAGAGAAGACATGCCTGCTGATGTGAATTTGTCCCAGAGGTGCCAGGTCCTGGGTCTACAGGAGCAGGATGGATCATATGAGGTAAGCAGAAGCAGCCTTAGGGACAGTTGTGGAAAGATTCAGGAAACAGCAGATTCTGGACTCCCTAGGCCAGTGATGGGCAATCTTTTGAGCTTGGTGTGTCAAAATTCGCCAAAAAACCGAGCATAACTCGGGTGGTGCATCACTTCGAGAAAAACAGCCTAACCGGAAGTCCCAGAACTAGACGCTCTGTGCCGGAGTTCTGTTGTTTTGGCCTACAGACCTCTGGCACGGAGTGTCTACACTACAGCAAATGTTTTATCCTCGGCTACTGCACCTGGCCGTGCAGGAGCCGAGGATGAAATATCCTTGGCATGCTGCCCCATACTTCTCTGGTTTGCGGCCCTCTGTCATCAAAAATGGCTCTGCGTGTCATAGGTTCGCCATCACAGCCCTAGGCCTGAGACATTCTGGATCCTTCTGCTGAGAGTGAACCACAGGAGGCTGATATCACCTCATAGTCACAGACTTTCTGTGTTATAGAGGAAACAGAAGTGGTCAGTGAAGGTGGCTCTGTTAGAGAGTAAGTATGTCAGCGCTAGGCCAAAGGAAAAGGAAAACTTAGTCCCTGGTCTGGGTGGGAAATCCTAGCCACAAGCAAGAAAATGGTAACGCCCTCCTGTACGTCACAGGCTAAGATTCTTCATTTACTACTGGGCCTTTGCATATTCTTGGTTGGTCTCCACCTGACTCCTGCTTACCTGCTCTGTTGGGTTGGCTTGTTTCCCCTCTTGACTTCATAGTTTATAGTATGATAGGAGCCTAGAGCAAGAACTTCCTTTTAAGGACTAGGTAGTATTTCCCATTTTAATAGATGAATAAAAATGCCAGAGAACAGTGTTGAAAAATTGTCCACAGATGTTAATATTTTGGAATATTTGGAATGTACATTCAGGATTTCCTGAAATTCCAAGTTATTCACTATATTTCATGGTATGTTGTATGTTTTAAAATAATCATGAGTGGCCATAATAACACTGTAATTACTGTATCATTGTCCTGTGATAGGTTTATACTCAAAGTACAGAGATGGTCTATTTTAAAAAGGTATAATAAATGCATGGCTTTTTACCATTGTGAACTGATAAGTTGTGAGATTATATCAATAGTGTTTAAAAATCTCAACTTGAGCCTGACCAGGTGGTAGCGCAGTGGATAGAGCATCGGACTGGGATGCGGAAGACCCAGGTTCGAGACCCCGAGCTCACCAGCTTGAGCGCGTGCCCATCTGGTTTGAGCAAAAGCTCGCCAGCTTGGAACCAAGGTCGCTGGCTCCAGCAAGGGGTGGCTCGGTCTGCTGACAGCCCGCGGTCAAAGCACATGTGAGAAAGCAATCAATGAACAACTAAGGTGTTGCGATAGCAACGGAGAATTAATGATTGATGCTTCTCACCTCTCTTTGTTCCTGTCTGTCTGTTCCTATCTATCCCTCTCTCTGAATCTCCCTGTAAAAAAAAAAAAAAAACTTGACAGAAAACATTTTATAATAGGAGACCTGAAAAGAAACATTAACACTGTTTTTAAAAAAATGTTAAAAACATGTTTTTACATGTATTTTTCCCATCCACCAATGATGACAGTTCACATTGAACTAGGGTGTGTTGTTACAGGGATCTGTGTCATTTGAGGATGTGACGATGGACTTCAGTAGGGAAGAATGGCAGCAACTCAACCCTGCCCAGAGGTGTCTGTACGTGGACGTGATGCTGGAGATCTACAGCCATCTCTTCTCTGTGGGTGAGCACACATGCCCTGGGAACCTTGGATGGGCCTCCTTGTGGAGTGCAATAGGGCATCTATAGTATGTAATTGGTTTCTCCTAAGTTGTTTGTTCCTTTTGGGCATCTTTGAGTATTATTTCATTCTTAGTGAAAGATGTTGACTCTTCTGCTGAGCTTTTGCAAGACTTCATTGAATGGTATCTGAAGCCCAAGACCACATCTAAATTTGACACCCTTTCTCATTAACAGGGTATCACACCACCCCAGAGGTCATTTTTAGGATGGAAAAAGAAAAGGATCTATGGATAGGGGAGGCTGAACTCCCACATCAGAGACATCAAGGTGAGTCTCTATTACCATCACAGCTGTGGATATCTTTGGGGGGACCATTACTTAACCTTCCATACTTAATCCATTCCCATAGTGGTGGACACTTAGGTTGCCCCCAGTTTCTATAGCTAATTATCTTGTAAATGTCCTGTAGGGGCTGGCATAGGAATTTCTTAGAAGTGAACACTCTGGAATGAAATTGCCTGATCATTGGATATAAGTAGACTTAAATTGACTAATAAACTATACAGATCTTCAGATGGGTTGCACAATCTAGACTCCCATGTGCATACCTTGACTTGCCAACACTTCTCACTTACCAACTTTCTCAGTCATGGCCCATATGATGGGTAAAGGAGCTGTTTCATGTCTTAATTTTATTTTTCTCATAACCAAATAGCTAGAGGAGCTCATATCTATTATCTGACTGGCTTTCATGTGTACATTTCTTCTGTTGTAATGTTTATCCCCTGGAGTTTTTTCAGAGCCATTTTTTTTCCCTTTTGGTACCCCAGGTATGACCTGAACTCACAATCCCTGGTTTAGGATGTCAGTGCTCAGGGCCTTTTTTCCTTTTTATTTGCCCCTGAATTTATTGACTGTTTTTTTCTATGCTGGATCTTCTTTCTTCTTTTTTTTTCTAATTGTATGTCTACAGCTTGGGGCTCTATACTTCCCTCTGGTCATCCTTTCATATAGGAATTGCCTTAAAGCATCCTTCTAGTCTGATAATTAGTCCTCATATTTTTCTGGTGATCCCTATATCAACCCCCTTCCATCCCTGTGTTCTATGACCTTGGTTAGCAACGTGGTGGACAGGTCTCATGGGATGACTCCCTTTTATTTTTTAGAGATCAGAAATTGAAATCTGAAATTCTTTTCACTTTGTACATGTTGTCAAATTCTTCTTTCTTAGCTCTTCCAGTTCAGTCTTGTAATTTATTATCTTAGAAATCCTACCATTTTTTCTTTTTTGCATTTATAATTTAGTCCCTTTTTCTTAATCCCAGTGGTATCACCATAGAGCAGCTCCCTATTTTGTCATGCTTCGGTTATTCTCTTCCTAATGGGATTTGTGGATTCCTGACGTTTATGATCAGCCAAGATTCTACTTAGTAATATTATTATCAATGGCCACATATTTTCAATTTAAAAATGTACCTGAGCCTGACCAGGCGGTGGCGCAGTCGATAGAGCGTCGGACTGGGATGCAGAAGACCCAGGTTCAAGTCCCCGAGCTCACCAGCTTGAGCGCGGGCCCATCTGGCTTGAGCAAAAGCTCGTCAGCTTGGACCCAAGGTCGCTGGTTCCAGCAAGGGGTTGCTCGGTCTGCTGAAGGCCCGCGGTCAAGGCACATGTGAGAAAGCAATCAATGAATGACTGTGGTGTTACAACGACAATGAAAAACTAATGATTGATGCTTCTCATCTCTCTCCGTTCCTGTCTGTCTGTCCCTATCTATCCCTCTCTCTGAATCTCTCTCTGTCCCTGTAAAAAAAAAAAGTACCTGAATAGTTTCGTTACTCATTCCCTACTTCATTGTTTTCATATATTTAATATTTACTACATAGACATTATATATAATATATACAGACAACTGTCTGCAGATAATCTGTCAATTATTTTATATTCTCCCTACTTAATTTTCATTGTATAAGTGTGAAGTGTGAGAAAACCATTCAGGATAGAAATATTGAATTTCTGAAGATAGGTATGAAAAAATATTTTGTTCTAATTTTATTTTATTTTTTAGTGAGAAAGAGGAATAGATAGGGACAGACAGGCAGGAAGGGAGAGAGATGAGAAGCATCAATTTGTTGTAGCACCTTAGTTGTTCATTGACTGCTTTCTCATATGTGCCTTGACCGAGGGATACAGCAGAGCAAGGGACCCCTTACTCAAACCAGTGACCTTTGGGCTCAAGCCAGCGACCAAGGGGTCATGTCTATGATCCCACACTCAAGCCAGCGACTCAGTGAAGCTGGTGAGCTCGCACTCAAACAGGATGAGCTAGTGCTCAAGCTGATGACTTAGGGGATTCAAACCTGGGTTCTCTGTGTCCAAGTTCAATGCTCTATACACGGCACCACCACCTGGTCAGGTTATTTTACTCTATTTTAGAAAGATAGTTTAAATACCTGCTGAGGCAAATTCAAAGGAACAGTGGTTATAAATAGAGTGGATAATAGTATGAGATGTTAAAATCATCAGCCTTTTGGCATTGATCATGTTTATTTAAAAAAGTATCAACATAGGGGGTGTAGAGAGTGACTGCTTTTGAAAGTCAGAGAAAATGGGGTCACCTTAGAGATGCAGTGACATTGGGAAGCAATTTTAAGGGCACAGCAGTTTTCACTGGTCCAAGAAACAATTTTGAGTTAAAACAAAGCAGTTGACAAAGTGGGGATAGAGGAGAGAGATATATATATGCTTGAATTTTGGAATAAATTGGACATTTATTGAAGCAATATTTTTAAGCTTTGTTGGAGAGTTACAGATAAGCTTTTCAGCACAATTCTGATATTGGGCAGTGATTTGAATATCATCAGGTTCAGAAAGTGTTTTATATCTAAATTGAGCGAAAAGTTAAACATGTTCTAAATCTACACCTGGAAACCCATAGTGTAAGATCTTCAGAATAAACGAAAGCCAATGTTTGGGTAAAATTGCTATTAAGAGTAAAAAATTAAATTTTTAAAAATAGGTAAAGTTGTTGAGTAGCCCTTTCTCCAGACAGTACACAAGTAGCCAACAATCATATGAAAAGATGCCCAGCATCACTAATTATTAGGGAAATGAAAATCAAAACCACAGTGTAATATCAACTCACCCCCATTAGAATAGCTACTATAAAAAAACAGAAAATAGTAAGTATTGGAGTGGATGTGGAGGAAGTGGAACCACTGTGCACTGTTGGTGGGGATGTAAAAAGTGCAGCCAATTAGGGAAATGGTATGTGATTCCTCAACCTGACTCAGCTGTTTCCCTGGGCTCACTCTCACAGCTCCCTATGATTTCTCCTCTACCCTTTTCTAACAGCTCATCGTGTCTGTTTTATTTTTTTCTCCTTCTAGAAGTGAAGTTTGGTCTTAAAGTGCCACAACAGGACATTTCTGGAAAAGCTTCATTTCATAGTGCTATGGCAGACAGATTCACAAGAGATGGTTCTTGGTGTTCCATTTTAGAAGAACTGTGGAAAGATGTTGACCATACAGAGAGAGATCACCAAAGTCTAAATAAACCTTCACATCATAGGGCTTTCCTCAATGAGAAAAAAATGAATAAAGACAAAGATTGTGAATACAAGGACCCTGGGAAGATCATTCATGTGAGTCCTTACCTTGTGCCTTCACAGGAAAGACTTCATAAACATCCATTTGCAAAATGTTTGAAGCCTTACTTAGAAGTAAATCTTCAAAATCAAAGCTATACAACAAAATACCTTGAGGAAATTGTTGGATCTGGTCAGTTATTCACCCATAACTCTTCCAGTACTAACTGCAAGAGTACTCATACAGGAGAGAACTTCTTATTAGATAATCAAAGTACAAAAATCCTCAGCCATAAACAGTCACTCACACAACCTCAGATTCATACTCAGGAGAAACCAAATAAATGTACTGAATGTGAGGACTTCACCCAGAAGTCACACCTCCTCAAGCAACAGGGATTCAATAGTGCAGAACAGCTCCAGGAATGCAGCAAACATGGAAAAGCCTTCACCTCACAACCAAAATGTGATGAATATCTAACAGATCATACAGGTAATATACCTGGTATATGTAAGGAATGTGGAAAAGTGTTTGTTCAGAGCTCAGAGTTGATTACACACCAAAAAACTCACTCTAGAAAGAAACCCCACAAATGCCATGAATGTGGGAAAGACTTCTCCCAAAATTCGACCCTAATTATACATCAGAAAATTCATACTGGTGAGCGACAGTATGCATGCAGTGCATGTGGGAAGGCCTTCACCCAGAAGTCAACGCTCATCTTGCACCAGAGAATCCATTCAGGGGAAAAGTCCTATACGTGTATCAAATGTGGGCAGGCCTTCATTCGGAAGGCACATCTAATTGTGCACCAAAGAAGTCATACAGGAGAGAAACCTTATCAGTGCCGCAACTGTGGGAAATCTTTCATTTCAAAGCCACAACTCAACATACATCATCGAATTCATACTGGGGAAAAACCTTATGAATGTAATGACTGTGGAAAAACCTTCACCCAAAAGTCAAACCTCAATATACACCAGAAAATTCATACCGGAGAAAGACATGTATGCAGTGAATGTGGAAAAGCCTTCAACCATAAGTCTATACTCAGCATGCATCAGAGAATTCACACCGGAGAGAAGCCTTACAAATGCAGTGAATGTGGAAAAGCCTTCAACCAGAAGTCAATACTCAGCAGGCATCAGAGAATTCACACCAGAGAGAAGCCTTACAAATGCAGTGAGTGTGGGAAAGCCTTCACTTCCAAGTCACAGTTCAAAGAGCATCAGCGAACTCACACCGGAGAGAAACCCTATGTGTTGGGGACCGAAAAACCAACAGGGATTTTGGAGTTTAGATTTTTGGGGGACAGAGGTGTGGGGAATTGGCTATAAGCTGATAGTGCCTAACCCCCCCACCTCGCTTGCCTGATTAGGTTGCAAAAGGCTGTTAAGCTGTGGTGCTGGATTGTTTACACTACCCCCCATATTCCCCGGAAAGACTAGAGGCAAGTTTCTTCTATCCTCTGTTTTGTGTAAACTTAAGATGTTAAATATTGGTGGGGGTTTTCTGTACTTGGTAAAATTCTTGGATTACCTTGGAAACTGTAATCAGAGATCTCATTGATTTGCTAATGGCCCACTTTGCCTTATAAATAAAGCAAGATGTGGATTTTGGGCACACTTTTTGCCATCAGCTTTACAGGGCCCTCCCGAACCCATCCTTTTATTTATTCATGTCTGTTTTCTTCATTCTGCACCATTCCTGCTCGGGACCTGGAATTACTAGCTGCGCTGGTTTGTGGCAAGTGGTGCCTGAAACAGGGACCCAAGAAAGGGAAAACTAAACTGAAGGCAGGTGACGGAACTCCCCAAGGGTATACAATAAGTAAAGTTTTTGAGTAGAGTTTTGGGGGAGTTTATAATCGGGAGTAATCAATTATGGAACAGTTAGGGTCAAAAGTGAGGGGACCTTTTTCTTTTTGTACAATGTTTTTTTATTTGAGGAGATGTTGTTTGATCAGAATGAGCTAGAAACAGAGAGATGTAAATATGAGAAGACTTTGGAGTCTGAGGATGACTCAAGAGATGAGAATGTCGCGGCTGTGGCCATTTTAAACTTTGCGCCTCTGTCACTTTCTTATGGTTATTGGGTTGCTCCCAGAGTCTTTGTCTCAGACTTTTGGAAATTCCTGCTCCAACAAGCTTTAGATCAGGGTGGGGATATAGGGGATTAAATCAGAATATGTGCTGATATTGGGACTTCATATATGCAAAGTCTGGCTATTGCCACAGCACTTAAGAGGAGACTTCCAGGATATTTTGATAAAAGACAGAATGAAAGAGGGAAGGTCAGGGAAGTACTTCTGCCCATGGATCTTGTTTCCAATGCAGAGGTTTAGACCCTGCTCCCCCCGGATGTCAGTCTCAGCCTCCCTTTCGAGGGTGGCCAGCTCTTAAGGCTCCAGATCTCTGCCCACACTGTAGGAAAGTGAAACATTGGGTAAATGATTGTAAATCTAAGTATACTGCCAAAGGGCAGGTGATTCAGGGAAATAGACAACAGAGCCTTCCCTGCCCCCATTAAGTAAGTTTGCAGCTCAGATAAAATTGAGGTAGAGAAATCTCAGCATAATCAATCTAAACTGCCAGTTGCAGTAGCTATTGGAATTTGAGAATGGATAGAAGACATAGGTGTCAGGAAAGTTACAGCTTTTTCTTGTTATTGTCTGATTTTCTTTAATGTTTTAGCCACTATCCTCTGAACCAGAGGTCCCCAAACTATGGCCCACGGGCCAAATTGCTGCCACCTGAGGCCATTTATCCGACCCCCTCCACACTTCCGGAAGGGGCACGTCTTTCATTGGTGGTCAGTGTATGGAGTACTGTATGTGGCGGCCCTCCAATGGTCTGAGGGACAGTGAACTGGCCCCCTGTGTAAAAAGTTTGGGGACCCCTGCTCTGAACTATCATTTTGTTTCTTTTCTATTCTTTGCCTGGAAATTGGGGCGGGGGATGCCTGTTTGGATGTGGCTAGACAAAATTTCATGCAGATGCCCCGAGATTTTTCTCAAAAGAATTTTGTTTAGTCTCATTCTTCTTTTGTCCCCCTCAAAAAATGCCCTGACTAAAATCAGGCAGACATCTTTCTAATAGGGTTGTGCTCTGAAATCCTGGGTTTCTCTCTGGTTTGTCTGATTCGTATGATTCTTGTTTGTGTTCAGTCTTTGTTTAATGTCTGTTTTTAAGGTCTGAATTAAGTTCTTGCATGCAAAAATTTGAAACGCTCTAATATTGAAAAAATGGTTTCATCTCTACATTTTTTTAATTGGAACTTGTAAAGAATGCTCATTTAAATTTAAATAAAATGGAATGTGAATCCTAAAGACTTACTAATTTGGTTTGAGCTGATGCATCTGTTATTGCTAAGCAACATTAATTACTCTCTCATGTGATAGTCACCAAGCTGATACAAGCTGCAACCTGCGAGGCTTAGGCAGGGTGGCTTTGCCTAACAAAAGTGTTTTTTACAATGCGAAGATAATGAAAGTTATACAGTGGTACCTTGAGATACGAATTTAATTTGTTCTGTAACCGAGCTCCTAAGTCAGTTAACTCGTATGTCAAACTGCCAATACTGGACCCGTGCGCCGATGTGCCAACTAGCGGCAGCTTCCCAAATCATGACTCGTATCTCAGAATTTCACTTGGATCTTGAACAAAAATATGGACCAAGTCACAGCTCACATCTTAAAAATAATTCGTATGTTGGTCTGTTTAAATCTCAAGATACCGCTGTACTAGATTTCTTCAGCCTTATCTACTCTCTAGATTGCCCGTTAATGGGGTAGAAATGTTTTTAAAAGTATTAAAATGTTACTTGGAAAAGCATTTACTCTATTTTGTTAAACTTTTGAAATTAACCTGGGGACAGGTATTTCCTTGCAATCCTCGGGGTCAAGGCACTATAAAGTGTGCCCAGCAAATGCTTAAAGGTCAATTATAAAAAATGAAAAAAGGGGAGTCATATCCTGGAACTCCTATAAATCTTCTTTATCACACTTTTTACTTAAAAAAATTTTTTTTGAATGCTGATGTAGAGGGCCCCTACACCTGTACGAGTTAGCACACCAAACCTCTTTCTCCTGTAAATTCTTACCCTCCTTCATTTGATCCAGCTGATAACGCTGTCCTGTCCTTTTCCAGTCAGCTTCAGATATACGTAAAAAGTTTACATAGGCAAAGGAGGCTCCTCAAACTCCTCGGCGAGATCTTCTGAGCATGGCTTTTAAGGTCTATAATGACTGAGAGCAACAGGAAAGGGCAGACAGAGCCCAAAGAGATCAGGCAAAATACCAGCTCTTGGTATACGCCCTTAAAGGCTCCAATGCCCTTAAGGTGCTTTATAGGACTCCATCAGGGCCCTGCTTCAAGAGTGGAAAGGATGATCATTGCGCTAAAGGAAGATCATTGGCCACCACCAGGGCCATGCCCTTGCTGTGGGGAAAAGGGACACTGGAAGGTAGGCTGCCCCCTCGCTCCTCCAAGGGAGGGTTTTGTCTCTTCCAGTCCTGCTCCAGCCACTTGTGACCTAACCTTGCCCAGCCTGCTGGGACTTGCCACTGAAGACTAAAGGTGCCCAGGGCCACCAGCCCTATCTCACGTCACTGTGGATGAGCCTAGGGTATTTCTTCCAAGTAGCAGGTAAACTGATCTCATCTCCTATAGACACGAGGGCCACTTACTATGCCTTGCCTGACTATTTGGGTTCTGCTCATCCTCAAAGATCTCTGTTATCTGTGTTGATGGTCCCATTTTCCTCCTCATTTGCCATGGATCCACTTCCTTGTTTAATACATAGTGTCAGCCTTTCTCTCTCCTTTTTGCCCACTTCTGTTATGAATTTACCTCTACCATCCAGCATAGTGTATCCCAACGTTCTCCTCAGCACCCCATGGCTGCAAACTCCAGGGGAAGGCCCCTGGGCTTCATCTCTCTAGGTTAAAGAAATCAGGAGCTCCATCTCCATACATGCTGCAGAGGCCCTTCCAATCTACCTGAATCATTGCCAGCTAGAAGCAGTGGTCATTGGGACTTGAACACTAGCTACAAAGTGTGGAAATGTGACAACAATTCCAGTGCCTTGCAGACTTTTCCTGAATGTGTGTGACTCCTGCTCCTTGGGACAGCTCTCAGACTGAGTGGGATTAGGTTACATTTACAAATAATGTGGAGCAGTGATGGTGTCAACATGGACTTGGTGAAATTAGATTAATATGTTAAGGACATTCAAAATTGCAAAGATTCTATTTTAGATCCTGCTGTATTAGCTAAGAATTTGCTTGATAATCTAAAAGTCTTTAATCTCTTCATTGTATTAAGACACTTGTTTTAGTATCTGTTAGCATTGGCTATTTTAATTTTGTTGTTTATTTTATATTTTTTCAGTCTGCCTCCAAACTGGAATATGGGAAATTAGATGAGTATAAATCACAGCACATGAATTAAAGTTAAAAAATAGAAAAGGGGGCCTGGCCAGGTGGTGGTGCAGTGGATAGAGCATCAGACTGGGATGCCAAAGACCCAGGTTCGAGACCCCGAGGTCGCCACCTTGAGCGCGGGCCCATCTGGCTTGAGCAAAAGCTCGCCAGCTTGGACCCAAGGTTGCTGGCTCCAGCAAGGGGTGGCTAGGTTTGCTGAAGGCCTCTGGTAAGAAAGCAATCAATGGACAACTAAGGTGTCACAATGGCAACGAAAAACTAATGATTAATGCTTCTCAACTCTCTCCGTTCCTGTCTGTCTGTCCCTATCTATCCCTCTCTCTGACTCTCTCTCTGTCCCTGTAAAAATAAAATAAAATAAAACTTAAAATAGAAAAGGGGGATATGTCAGGAACCGAAAAATCAACAGGGTTTTTGGAGTTTAGTTTGGGGGACAAAGGTGTGGGGAATTGGCCGTGAGCTGACAGTTTGCCCAACCCCCCACCTCGCTTGCCTGATTAGGTTGCAAAAGGCTGTTAAGCTGTGGTGCTGGATTGTATTTGCTCATCCTACCCCCCATGTCCCCCAGAAAAACTGGAGGCAAGTTTCTTCTATCCTCTGTTTTGTGTAAGTTTAAGATGTTAAGTATTGGTGGGGGTTTTCTGCACTTGGTAAAATTCTTGGGTTGCCTTGGAAACTGTAATCAGAGATCTCATTGATTTGCTAATGGCCCACTTTGCCCTATAAATAAAGCAAGATGCGGTTTTTGGGCACACTGTTTTGCTATCAGCTTTACAGGGCCCTCACGAACTCATCCTTTTATTTCTTCAAGACTATTTTCTTCATTCCACACTGTTCCCACTTGGGACCTGGAATTACTAGCTGCACTGGTTCGTGGCACCTACGTATGCACTGAGTGTGGGAATGCTTTCAATGGTGGGTCAAACTACTATACACATCAAATGACTCACACTAGAGAGAGAACTTTTTGGCTGTTACACATGTGGGAATGCCTTCATCCAGAAGCCAGAGTTGATTACACATCAGAGAATTCATACAGGAGAGAAACCTTATCAGTGCCGCAGCTGTGGGAAATCTTTCATTTCAAAGTCACAACTCAATATACATCATCGAATTTATACTGGGGAAAAACCTTATGAATGTAATGACTGTAGAAAAACCTTCAGTAAGATACCACAACTCAAAGAGCATCATCAAATTCACACAGGAGAGACTCTATGTATGTACTAAATGGGAAGGCCTTCAACAATAGATCAAATTTTAATAAACACCAAGCAACTCATACCAGAGGCAGATCTTACAAAAGCAGTTAAATATGTGAAAGGCTTTACCTAGAAATCAGTAAGTACAAATTCACATATTCATAAATGAAACAAACTCCAAATTTCTTGAAGAAAAATATATCTTAAAAGTCAGATTTAATTGCACATTATAGAATTCATGCTTCAGAAAAACTCTAGATATGCATTGTATATCACAGTTACATATTTTATGTGAGGGAATTATTTGGAAAAGAACGTTTAAGAATAAGTGGAGTTCATATTTGTACTACCCATAGCAATTATAAAATTCATCTGAGGGAGAAATCCTGGCTAATGTATTGAGAAAAGTGTTTCTGTAGAAAGGGATAAAGGACAGATTGCTACCAGATTCTTTATAGGAAAGATTATGGGAAATCATATTAATGATAACCCTATTTAATGTGCTCAATATTTTAAAATGCCAGCAAATTGAATGCCAAACAATACTATGAATCTGTATGTATATTCATATACATATATTTATACAATCAAGTCAATACACCCTCAGTTCTGTAGTGTTTGCTACAGAACTGCATTACAGGAGGAGTGGATAGATTATACATTTTTTAAAGAACGTAATATAATTGTTTATTAAATCCCCATTGATATTTATGTCCTGAGGTTGCACAGTCAACAATTATTCATTTATGTGTATAGACAAGAGAATGTACACTTTAGTAAATGCATAAATGTGACTGTAAAATGTATACTGGTCATCATGCTGTAGTTTTCCTCTTCATTTAGGATTAACTCTGCTCTATCCTCTTAATTTCATTCCCCCTCCATCATTAATGATGAGACTCATAGGTAACCAGTGTATAAACTGGTTATACAGGCTACTCAGCATATCGGGAGTCAGCGAACTAGCCATCAGTTAAATCTGGCCTGCCATTTGTTTTTTCAGTAAAGTTTTATTGGAATACATTCATATTCATCTGTTTATTCTCTGTGACTGTGTTTGTGCCCCAGTAGCAGAGTTAAGTCATTGAAGCAAAGACCATGTTACCCTACAAGCCAGAAATACTTACTCTCCGGCCCTTTTCAGGAGTTTGCCAGCATTTATTACCCACGCTGATTTCTGTGCTCATAATCATATATTAGACCTATGCAGGAACTCTCCTCTCTCATAGACATACATGTGTGTGCCTCTTGTTCTTTTCAAACAAGACAGCTGTTCAAAGACTGCATGGTATTCTACCATGTGGACATGCGGTAATTTATACAAGCTTCCTCACATTTTATTCACTATTTCCTCCTACCCCCTTGTTTTGTAAAAAGCAGAAAGGCATAATCTTTAAGTGGACAGGCCCAGGAGCCAGGTTCCTGTATTAGATTCTCCATCAATGGGGCAAGTCAAATTCATCTGTTCTGGTTTTCAAAAGGAAGATTATAAATAGTGCCTACCCCATGGGTTTGCATGAGAAGTTGGTGGGTGGGTGTTAAGTACTTGGAACTGCGTGGAGAAAACCAGCACTTGGTGAGCCTGAGAGGGTCCCTGAATGAATGGATAAATGAATGAATGAATGGAAATGAAAGGGTGAGGATTAGGGATGACAGAAGAATCTGGTAAAATAAACAATCCTTTAATAAACCAGGGAAGAGATGGGAGGGATTTCCAGCAGCCTGTATCACAGGTTGTGTTCTGTTCCAGTCTCCAGATATCCCTCAGTTTGGTGCTAGGAGTTCTGGAGCTGAGACATTGATATCTACAGTGAGGTTGGTGTAGAGGGTTTGCAGCTCCTTGGAGAGCAGTCTGT
Organism: Rhynchonycteris naso; assembly: GCA_037038555.1. Lineage (NCBI taxonomy): Eukaryota > Metazoa > Chordata > Mammalia > Chiroptera > Emballonuridae > Rhynchonycteris > Rhynchonycteris naso. Next base: position 246,122,934 of record CM072997.1, on the reverse strand, counting down.
AGCCCAATGACTTTGTGCCATGGTGTTGCCACCTGCATTGGTTCCAGGCTAGGGAGCCAGGACTTGTGGGGCAAGGGGGGTAGGGGTAGGGGGAGCAACAGACATATGAGCCCAGGGCTCAGAGATGACCCAGGATCAGTAACCCTGTTCCAACTCCAACTCACCTATGGAGACTCTGCTTGTGGCTGAGATCCAGCCCCTCCTCCAGCATGTGGTAGCGGCCAAAGAGCAGATGCGGGTGTGAGAGCAGCATGCCACTTAGTTTCAGCCTTAGAGGGGAGAGAGCAGGGAGGCCCAATGCCTGTCTCCCTGGTAGGATCTCTACGCTGAGCCCGCCCTCTCAGGCCAGGGTGGCCTGTGTTCCCCCCACATGGAAGGAGGGACCTGCCGCCCCCAGTGCTACGCTCCCTGGAGTAGGGCCCCCACCTGGCAGCAATATCTTCATCCTCACAATCCCAGCCCCAGTATCTGTTGGGGAAGCTGGTTATCCTCAAGTAGTGAATTGGGCGTAGGGCAAATACCCCTCCAAGGTAGCCTCGATAGGACAGCCTGGAGAAACAGAGAATTGGAAGCACAAGAAATTTCAGGTAATGGGCCCTGGCCCTTTTCTAATCAGGAACTCCAAGGTTAATTTCTAGGTTAGCTCTTCTCCACTCACACTGTGATAACCTCTGTGATAACCTCTCCCGTAATCCCTAGGATGTCCCATTGCCTGATCCTAGGGTAGCCCTTCCCCTGGCCCTTGAGGAAGTCCCTCACTTGACCATGGCATATCCACTCCCATCTTGTGACCCCATTGATGACCCTTGCTCTCTCTCATTCCCATCCTCTGACCTCAGGTAATAACCTTTCGGCCTACCACTTTATTAAGTGCATCCTAACTCCCTCAAAATAACCAAGAGGAAGATTCTTCACTGTCTGCAAGGTCCTTCCACAGGCCCCATGAACCCTCCCTCCTATTCAGGGATCAGGGTCTGAACGATACAGACAGGGCAAGATCCCGGGAAGAGCAGGACCTGGCCAACAGCCCCCCTGCCTCCACCTACTTATATTTGAACTTGTCAATGGCCACGGACACATGGGTAGGGAAGATGTCACAGATGTAGAGGTTGCGGTCATCTTCTGGAAGTAGGTTCACATCGTGGAAGAAGACATAGTCCCATTCCTTCTCTTTCATGGCCTCCCAGAACATTGTGGAGTTTGCCCCAGTTAAAGGCAGTGTTAGTTCACCTGGGTGGACAGAGATGCTTGGTGCTGTCCTCACCAGTACACAGCAGCGTTATCCCATCTAACAGGCCCATCCTCTCTCACCTTCTCAAGTGCCTGGAACCCCTTCTTATTCTCACTGTGGAGCTGGAAAATGCACACTTATCCAGGAAGGTGCAATCCAAAGGTTACCTCCCTTGGGAAACTTTTCTTGGGTCCCCATCTCCATCCTAGGCAGAGTCAGTAGCTTCAGCCTCTCAGCTCTCCCTCCTCAGCCATCTTCAAGGTTCTCAAAGATCATCTCCTTCAAGAGGCCATCTGAGGCAGGCAAAGGTTAGGAGTGATTAGGGGCCGCCTGGGTATCTGTATGTTTCTGCTTCAACTAGACAATGACTATGTCTGATGGCCAGGAACATTATAAGTTTTGCCTCTCCTCCTTCTCTTATTCCTCTATCTTCATCATCTTCTTTATCACCATCACCTTAACCATTACATCATCACTTATTATCATCATGTCCATTATCAACATCATCAGCATCATTATCACTATCTGCATTATCTTCAACACCATCCACATAATCCCCTCACCTCTATCATCACTATTACCATCACCACCATGAACACAATCATCCTTACTACCACCACTGTCACCACCATCATCATCACTGTCATCCTCAGCAGCAGCATCTTAAGCATCAACATCATTACCAGAATCATCACCATCATCAAAATCATCATCATCATCATACCACTTATTGAGCACCTACTATGTGCCAGGCATTTTGACATCACTACTATACATTCATTAAGTCAATTAATTTTTCCCAAAACCCAATGATGTGGATATTATCATTCTTTTCTCATGAATGAGAAAACCTGGCACAGAGGGTAAGTTCCCCAATGGGTAACAGTAGGATAGATGGGTGGATGGGTGGAGGAGTGGATGGATGGATGAACGGATGGATGAACAGATGGATGGATGATTGGTCCAACACTCAGACCACACACATAGTAATGAACAAGGCCAGAATTCAAACAAGCATCTAAATGATCCCAAACCCTTTAATGTACCCCATAGCTTTATTGCCCAATATGGCCAGCCCTGGCCTCAGAGAGGCCCAGATTCAGTGAAACGAAGTTTTTCCCTGAGACAATCATTCAGGCTGATCCCAAATTCAGCCAGTCAAGACTAAAACTGTAGCCCTTGACTCTGATTTCCCCCCAATTCAAGATCTTCCTCTCATAAACCCAGCCCCCCAGATACTCTCTGACCCAGACACTCAGCTCAGGGCGACACCTTCAGCTCTCATTGGCCAAGGCCATGTTCGGAGTACTCTGTGCTCTTGCTCTTGCCCTACCTCATTCCTGCCACACCTGGTTCAGCACGTATATGGCATAGTGCAGTTGCAGGCACTGCAGAGAGGGGTGCAGGTGAAAGAGCAGGTGCTGGACTTGCCTACTGTAGGGCACCACTACTGCTGTGTGGTGCTGTGTCTGGCAGTCAGATGGCTGGTATTGGCATCCCAGCTCCACCAGAGTTCCACCAGAGCAGGCGGTGGGTTCTTTCCCACCACCTGCTCCATTGTCAGGTTCTCTGGGATCATCACATTCAAGAGGCCACCTGAGAGAAGGAGAGACCAGAGACTGTCAGAGACTTACCCAGAAACCCTAAAACCCAGTTTAATTGGGTTGAATTATTTCCCATCCCCAAATTCCTTTCTTTGGAATGTGGTTTATTTGAAAATAGGGTCTTCACAGGCATATTTGGTTAAAATACGGTCATACTGGATTAGGGTGGTCCCTAAAACCAATGAAGGGTATCCTTATAAGAAGACCAGTGAAGCCGCAGAGAGGAGGCAGCCATGAAGGCATAAAATAAAGTGATGTGCCTCCAAGCAAAGGAATAATGAGGACTGCTAGCAACCACCAGAAGTTAGAAGAGAATATGATGATTTCTCCCTCAGAACATCCAGGAGGAGCCAACCCTAGCCACACGTTGATATTGGACTTTTGGCCTCCAGACCTGTGAGAGAATAAATTACTGTTGTTTTAAGTCACCCTGTTTGTGATACTTAGTCATGGCAGCTCTGGAAATTAATACAGCAGCACAAAGGGCTCTGAGCTTCCTCTGTTGGGTCAGAAGTGCCCTGGCCTCCTGGCTTTCCCTCCACTTCTTAATACCACCTCCTCTGATTCTTCCCTCCTCTCTTTCCCAGCTCCCATGTTTCTCCCTTCCCCCCCTCAGCAAACTTATCATCTCCTGCTGCTTTTCTTTCTGTGGACCCCAATGGTCCCAACGCTGCCTCCTCAGCCCCAACCCCAACCAGCCTTCTACATGTCTCCTCCTGGATGTTTCTCAGGCTGCCCACTTTCCCTACACGTCAGCATATTGTCCTTCTCAGTTCCCTCTATCACTGAGGGCTCCATCATCCACCCACTCAGCCCCCGTTGTGCCTCCTCTCTTTTTGTAATGGACCACATTTTCCCCAGAGATGCCCACAATAATGTCTCTTACCCAAAATGCCCCTTACAATGTGACATTGACATTAGTCCTCATAAGAGATGTGTCTATATCCCCACACCTTTAAATCAGGTGCGATTTTGACTGTTTTAATGAATGGAGTATGGAAAAAGTTATGTGGCGTTTGAGGCTAGATCATAATAGGCCATTTGGCTTCTGCCTTGTTTATGCAAATACTTGCTTTTGAAGCTGTCAGCCACTATGTAAGCTTTAGGCCACCATGCTGTAAGAAAGCCTGAACTATTGTAGAGAGATCACATAAGGAGAGCCAAGTGCCCAGTCAGCTCCTGCCATATCCACCCCCTGCTGTTGAAGCTCTAGCAACATTTCACTGGGTAAAAGACTTGAACTACAACCACCCAGCTGAGCTCTTCCCAACACTCCTGACACACATAACTTTTGAGAGTTAATGAATGCTTAAAGACACTAAGTTTTGGGTTGACTCATTATGATGTGGCAATAGATAACTAGCTCTTTTTCCATCACCTCCCACCACCAGATCTACTGCCTTCTGCTTTTAGGTTCTGTCCCCTCCTCAGCTATTTCTTGCCAGCTCCCCAAAGCCCAAAGTGGGGTTGGGAGTGTAGGAGACCCCAAAAGCTTACTGACATAGGGTTAGATGATGGGGAAGCTGGGAAGGTCCTCCTTCCTGGTGTCCACAGGATGGATCTGGCTGATGTGGGAGTACACATCCTGGGGAGGGATGCCTGGCGAGGAGACCTGGGCCACGAAGGGCAGCTCCTCTCCCACCTCTGGCTTGTCCTATATGAGGAAGCACAGGAAGGAGGTGAGGTCATAGCAGTGGTAGCTTTGGTAGAGGAATGCCCCCATCCACAGCAACTGTAACCCCAGAAGTATTAGCAGAAATCTCCTCTGCTGTTCCATTCTCGGAAAGGAAATAAAAGGTAATTCCTCCCATTTTGCAAACCCTTCACTTTTGCTCCACAGGTCTTGGTCCCAGTCTCCTGCATCCATCCTTCCCTGACTAGTTTGGCACACTGCACACAGGGGAGACCAGAGGAAGATACTTCCCAAGGCCACATCATCTATCTGTGTAAAGAACCTGCCTTCTGCACATCTCCATCCTCATCTTATCAGCCTGGTTCAACACTGGTCACACTGAACACCAGCCAGGCTCCCTTCGGCAAGGAATTCAACCTCTCTCTAAAGCTTGATGTCCTTGTCTGTAAAATAGGGCTTATCACTAGGTCAGTCTCATTGTGCGGGGACATGCAATGTGCTCAGGTCACAGTGTGACACAAACTCAGCATTACTCCAGGAATGTGCTAGATTCTCTCATATCTCCAGCATTTTGCACATAAGGAACCAGCTCTCTCTCTCTCTCCCCTACTCCCTCTCCAGCATTGCTTCTGAAGGACCAGGGAGAGTTCTGAATTCCTGCTTTTCCAAAGATGCATTAAAGACAAGGACTAATTCATGGACCCTGAGGGGTTTCCTATGGTTGGAGCTGAAGAATGCTTCCTGGGGCCCTCTCCTGGGCTTCATGGACTTCTGCCAGTTCATTAGTCGTTTTGAATTTATGCTTGGAGGGAAGGTGCAATGTTTACAGTGAAAACTGGCAACCTTGCGGAAGATGGCAGAAAGGGGGTTGGGCTCAGAAGCTCCCTCTCCAGGCTCACATCAGGGGACACCTTTAAGCAAATGGGTTCCATGAGTAGAAGTGTATAGGATTTGTGCTGGTCCATGCTGGTCCCAGTGATCTTTCTGAAGCCAAAGGTGAAGAATATGAATCAAGCCTAAAGGAGCTTATAAAAGGCACTAAAAAGTTACATACAGGCTGGTGTTCTTTTCACTAAATTGGTGAACATATTTTTAGATGAACCAGAAAATGATCTCATTGCACAAGCAGGCTCAGGATCCAGTCTCAGATGTGGGGCCAGGAAAATGAGATCAGGGATAGAAAACCCTTGAAGTTTGAAGCACTGAGGAAACAAGAATTCAATTCCAGTAGCAAATTCTCTGTCTGGGACAGACATATGGAAGGACTACCTGCTGGTAGAATTTCTTCCAGCTTTTCAGCTAGAAGGGCAGCTTACAAAGGAGAGATGCTTCAGAGAATATCGCCCAAGTGTGTGAGCGGCACTTCTAGATCCAGACACCCCTCCTGTAAGCAAAATGCGAAGGAACTGTGGTTGGATTTGGTGCTATCATTTGGGCACCAAGAGCAGTCTATTAAATATCCTGGTAAGAGTCGGCCAAGCAGCAATTTATTGATGTGTTTGCTGGGCTGAAAATAGCAAGGTTCGTTATAATTTGTTTCCCAGGTATGAATGGTAGCAGTATGGACCTCACCTGAGTCATGCCACACTGGTCAGCCATGGGAGTCAGCGAGTGAGTGGGTTGGTGACAGACCCATCAGTGTGAGGATGCCCACCCACACTCTCATTTCCAGACCCTCCTCCTTGCGATGGGGCAGGAAAGGCTGTTCTTTGGAAAGTGAGCTGTCCCCTGGCGAGCCCAGTAAAAATGTCCCTTCTGACTCCACAGGAAACATGACAGAGGCATTCTAGAGCCTGAGAGTTTTGTATTTTTCAACAGATGACTTTCCTTGTTCCTCATTTTGTAATTCCTATCGCAATTATAAGGATTATCAGTTAAGACACAGTGCTACCATATTTCAGTTCTTGATAGTGAAATACCAATTATAAACTAAAATATTTTTAAGAATCATCTGGTAGCATAATCATGTGACGAGGTATAGAAGCATAAGGATGTATTCTTGTTACCACCTTAAAAAAAAAAAAAGACTATTTCCCTACTGTTGCAAGGTTAAACAAGTATAATACAATCAATTGTAAGTTTTTGTTTCCCAAAGTTATGTAAGATTTCAAAAACAAAAATTCTGATGTCCTACACTAACAGCAACTCTCATGCATGTTCCATGATTCAAACAGTAGAGTGTGCAGTGATAATGGTACTGTTTTAACAAAAATAATTTGTATATTTATTTGTAGAAAGAAAACTGTCTGGCTGCCACAGTGTGTTTGCACGTCCCTTAGGAGCCAGCTGTGGTCTGGGACATCCAGGAGGGTCTCTCCAAGGGGCCTGGACTCCCTGCTTCCAATTCCTCCTCGTCAGGTTTCTAACACACGTCCTCACCCCAGCTCTGTTGTCCGAATCAGACTGAAGAGTCAGTGGTTAGATGGTGTGAGTGCCAAGCACTCTCTCTGCCTCAGCCCAGGTTTATCAGGTCCCTCTTTCAACAAAAAGTGAGAGGTCGGGGCAGAGGGGCCCTTTGCCTGACCTAAGTCACAAACTCTCCAAGGCCCACACTCTCCAGAAAACATCACACACAGGCCAAAGGGAAGGTGTTGAAACCCTATTGAGAAACCCCTTCTTCCAAGTAAACTCTAATGTGAGAAAGCTAAGTTTCTTCTTTAAATACAGTGTGTTCGTAAAATCATGGTGCACTTTTGACTGGTCACAGGAAAGCAACAAAAGATAGAAATGTGAAATCTGCACCAAGTAAAAGGAAAACTCTCCCAGTTTCATACCTAATCAGTGCAGTTCGATGTGGGCTCCATTTGTTGCCCTACACACATCCAAACGATAGTGAAGTTCTTATCACACACGGGTAAGGATGTCTGGTGTAAACAGAGTGAATAACGTCTGTGATTCTCTAAGTGATTAATGTCGTTGATAAGTTCAATGTACATGTTGCTTCACATAACCCCAAAAGTTGATCTCATGAAGCATATCTGTAGCAAACGCGCATCGTGTGGGTCTATCCGCCGGTTTGATAGAGTGCAATAGCCACAATTTGTACCCCATAAAACAGAGACGTTTCTTTAACACCTTATGAACTGTAGTCTTGCTTAGGTGTAATTGTCGAGCACACGCACGCACAGATTTTTTAGGGCTTTTTAGGTAGCTATCCCGTATAGCCTCTACTGTATAGACTCGTCACTGACTGATGGCCTACCAGAACGGGGTTTCCCCACCAAACTGCCGGTTTTCAACTGCTTATCCCACCGAGTAATGTTATTCCTATGTGGTGGCACTTCGTTATAAACGCGCCGATATTCACGTTGCACTTTGGTCACGGATTCGAATTTAGCGAGCCACAGAACACACTGAACTTTCCTCTGTACCTTCCACATCTCGACTGGCATGGCCATGGGCTGCTCCGCTGTATACACGGTGTTACGTCATCATCTGCGCATGCGCACATGCTGCCACATTATCCTACAGAAACTGGGAGGGTTTTCCTTTTATTTGGTGCAGATTTCACATTTCTATCGTCTTTTGTTGCTTTCCTGTGACCGGTTAAAAGTGCACCATGACTTTACAGACACACTGTATATAACCTACTTTTTCCATCAGGAAACTATCTTCTGGCTGGATCTGTTAGGCTCAGAAACACATGCCCCGGATCAATCAGTTTGTGCTTCAGCTCTAAGTCCATCTCTAAACTTCCTGACCTTGGGAAGGCAAGACACATCTTTCAGGATACAGAAAACGGTTTCATCTAACAAAGCAGTTTTCCGAGTGGGGCATGTACACGACACTCCCTGCACAGCGTGGATTTCTTTTACTCACTTTAGTTAAGGAAATGTTTGGCTCATGTCAGGATGTTCCATATTCAGGACCAAAGCATTATATAACTTATAAAATGTTTTCAGGGACACATTTTTCAAGTTACACTGTATAAAATATCCAGGTAAAAATTAATGATCTCCATTCAAATTGGTCCGCAATATTCTCTAAGGTAATTAGAGCCTACTTGAGTCATGCTACCAAATATTCCATGAGTAGCCAATTCTCATCTCAGGTCACCTTATAAGATGCATGTTTTCTACTTTGTGACAAAGACTTAAGACGTTGAAAAATTTCAGGTGTCAACTTAAAAATAAGTGAGGTGAGGCCCTGGTTGATTGGCTCAGTGGTAGAGCGTCAGCCCTGCATGTGGATGTCCTGGATTTGATTCCTGGTCAGGGCACACAGGAGAAGCACCCATCTGCTTCTCCACTCCTCCCCCTCGCCTCTCTCTACTCCTGCAGCCATGGCCCGACTGGAGCGAGTTGGCCCCGGGAGCTGAAGATGGCGCCACGGCCTCCACTTCGGGCGCTAAGGAAAGTTCGGTTGGAGCAATGAAGCAATGCCCCAGATGGGCAGAGCATTGCCTTCTAGCAGGCTTGTCGGGTGGATCCCAGGCAGGAGTCTGTCTCTGCCTCCCCTTCTCTCTCTGAATTTTAAAAAAGTAAAATAGTAATTTAATTTTAAAAATAAGTGAAATGATCAAACTTTTTCAAAATGTTCTTGGGATCTTCCAAGCAAAAGTGTTCTAAGATGACTATGATATACTGCTCACAAAAATTAGGGGATATTTCAAAATGAGTATGAAGTGATAATAAAAAAAGCATTTGATTTTTTTTATTAAACAAGAACATCAGCCTGACCTGTGGTGGTGCAGTGGATAAAGCATCAACCTGGAACACTGAGGTCTCCAGTTTGAAATCCTAGGCTTGCCCCGTCATGGCACATATGGGAGTTGATGCTTCCTGCTCTTCTCCCCTTCTCTCTCTCTCTCTAAAATGAATAAATAAAATCTTAATAAATAAATAAACAAACAAGAACATCAGAAAGGCAAATGACAAGTCAAAGAAAGTTGTTCGATCGTGCAAATGAGATGCAAAACCAACTTTTATTTCATTGGTGAAAATGCACTATACAAAAGGCTGAAAGTACTGGAGTATCTGTATGTTCCATGATCCCCTAATTTTTGTGAGCAGTGTGTATATCCACCCACCCACACCAACAACAACTCAGAACCCTTATGTTCTCACTAGTTTCACGATTTATGAAAAAAAAATGTTTCAATAATTTCCTAAATCACAAAACAGAGGTAAATGAGAAAATTAATTTATTGGATTAGAAGTGCATATATTAAGCTTGTCAGTTAAGGTCCCTTGTTCTGAGGAGTGCACCAGGGTGACTTTCTATTTGCCGAGTCTTGTGGTCCAGAGCAGGGCTGTCCAATATGTCCTCAGTGTAATGTTAAATTTCCTATTAACCACATTTATATACAGGTACGGTCAATTTTAATATTATACTTAACCTAATATGTCAAAAATAATACCATTTCAACAGGTAATCAAGACAAAATTAGCGAAATATTTTACACTCTTTGTCCACATAAAGTCTTCTGCTTTGGTATGTATTTTGCACTTACAGCACAGTTTGATTCTGACTAGCCATGGTGCAAACGCTCACTAGTCACATGTGGCCGAGGGGACCGTACTGAAGCACAACACCTGGGACATCTGTACAGATTCCTTGTGTGCCTGGGAAAGTGTGCTCTCAAATCACTGGGTACAGGGTTCCATTCCTGTCCATTAGTTCAAGCTTGTTGGTGGTCTTGTTCAAATTCTCCATAGCTTTATAGTTTTGTTTTGTTTTTATTAAAATATATTAAAATTTCACAGTGCTCCTAGAATGTGTCAAGCTCTTGTCATCCTGTTAACTTTAGTTTTATTTCTTTTGAGACTATCTTGTTAGGTGCATCCAAGTTTGGAATTGTTTTGTCATCCTGGCCACTCCTGATGGTGCTTTTAGACCCAGAATCTGTTTTCTTTTGTGGTTAATATAGCTAAACTTGGATTTCTTTGGGTTATTTTGCTGGTAATCTTTTCCCACTCTTTTACTTTTCCACCTTCTGAACCTTTAGTTGGCACATGTGGGTCTCACATAAATAGCACATAACATCATTTTCTTCTTAAGTCTCTTGGTGATAATTTTGCTAGATCCTATTTTTTCCATAGCAAATCTTATTTAAAAACATTATTTAGCAATTTTCCCCAATGTGAACCAACACTAAGCTTTTAGGTTTCATTGACTAATAATACAAAAGGAGGTCTGACATTAATCAAACATTTGCCCAGTGCTGGTTCATTTCATTGTCAAAGCTAACCTTTGATCTCATAGGTAACGGTACAGAGGCACAGAGAGAAATCACCTGCCCAAAGTCAGTCAGGTGTAAGAGCCTCAATTTGTTCTCTGGCTTACATGTGTGGGTGCCCTCCTTCCACCACCAGGTTGAGGATATCTTGGGGGACAAGGGTGGGAGAGGTCAGGGAAGGCTTCCTCAAAGAGGGGTCTTCTGGCTAGGTACTGAAGGGTGAGTAGGTATTCATTCCCCATGCCAAGTGGAGGAAGGCCATTTGGGCAGAGAGATGGAGGCACCAGAGAGCTTGGTGTGCTTAAGTAGCAGTGGTAATGGTAACTAACATCTATAGAGCACTTACTATGGCCCAATAGGTCCAAGCATTCAACCTTAGCACTGACATTTTGGGCAGGTTAATTATTTTCTGTGGGGGTGGCCCTGTGTGTTACAGATGTAGTAACATTCCTAGCCTCCACCTCCAGGATGCCAGTACCTCCCAACCCAGCAGTGACAACCAAAATTGTTTCTGTCAATAGTCCCCTGGGGGTCGACTGCTCTAACCTTATCAGGACTATACTATTATTACCTCTACCTTATGGGTGAGGAAATGGAAGTCATCCAGTTACACAAGTAGGACTGTAGTCCCAGGATCTGAACCAGGCATCTCTGTCCTTAACCACCACATCCCAAAGCTAGCTTCCTGCCTGAGCTTTGTGTTCAGTGGGGTGCAGGTAACAAGAGGAGATGAGATATAAGCGAGGAGCAGCTCAGGTAGGGCCTTGAATGCCCTGCCTGCTCCATACCAGGCCTTGTGCCCACTGATGCTGGAGTCCCACATTCACACTGGAATCAGTGTGGTGGGGAGGAGTGAGGGCTGGAGTCTTCACAGGAGGAGGAGACAGCAGGTGCAGACTCCTGCAGAAAGTTATTTAGTTGGCCAATGCGGGGACTGCAGCGGCTCTGTAGTGAAAGATGAGTCTAGAAAGTCATCGGGGGCAGACTGAGGAACTTGACCTTTAATTGAGAAGCTGCAGATGGTCATCTGCCCTCTCCAGAAGCCCATAACATCAACACACAGTCTTTCCTCCTCAAATATTAATGTGTTGCCACAAATGAAAAGCAAAATGTCTGCAAAGCATCATGAGAACCCTGTGCCCAAACTGTGCCAGCTGGCTGATGAAGGTGGCCACTAAGGACAAGAGGAACTGGTCCAGCTCTCAGCACCGCCACTTATTGCCACCCCAAATAACTGAGATAAAAAACCAAAACATTGCCTACCACCCACTCTGCCATGGCACTGGTCTCAACTCTTTACATATATTAACTCATTTGGCTCTCCCAACAATTGCCATGATAGACTAACTGAACAGAGGACTCTGAAGCCCAGAAAGGTTAAGCCACTTACTCAACTATGAGGGCTTAGTAACTCGGCCAGGCTGGTTTTCACATCCTCTTTTCATCACTGATGCCCAATTTGAGGTTAACCTTCTTTTTACTAACTTCTCACTCAAAAGTAAGTGAGTCATACTGAGATCTGCTTACATATTTAAAGAAACTGAAAGCGGAAGACTAAAACCAACACAGAAACACTTGGATTTGTACACCTAGTTTTAGGATAGAAAACCAAGGTACAGCAGAATACCATTAGACCAGGGTTCCCCAACCTTGTCACTATCACTGTTCTTAGCTGGATAACTCTATTATGGGAGGGCTCTCCTGCGCAGTGTTTAGTGGAACCCTGGCCTCTACCTACCACATACCAGTCACATCCTTTTCCTTGCCCCCTAGTTGTGAGAACCAAGTGTTCCCAGACACTGCCAAAAGTTCTCTCGGGGGAAAAACTCACCAAGAACTGACTTAGACTGTGTGGGATGGCTAATGGGGGACGGTCACGTGGGAAACCCAGGTCCGGGAACTTTTGACTAGGACCACCCACACAACTAAGTGGGCCAAGAGAGGCTTCCCAGAAATCCTTTGGGAAAAAAGCGACCGTCCGTCAGCCAGTGAGATTTCACTATGTCATATTAGCTGGACGACCCCAAAGGACCCTTAGGAGCCCTTTAAATCTGGCTCCATGCGGTCCCCTGGTACAATATTCCTGGCCTCCATCTTCCGGGCCAGAGAGTGTCATCTGACAAGCGCTCTGTACTAAATGAAACCTTTAACCACACTTGGTGGCTACACTCTCTTCCTTGGAAAATACCTTATATTTTGGGGCCGAAAACCCGGGAGAAGTCAGAAGCCCCTCCGAGAAAGAACCAGGACCCAGAATTTCTGACCTTCCACCTCAGCACACAGTGTGGTAAGACCCCTGCTTCCAAAATCCCTTAAGTCCTCTCCGCCAAGACTCCCTGTCCGAAACCGCAGCTGTGTCAGGGAAGTATTTTCCCATCCAAATGCGAGTGTGTTTGTGGAGATTTTCCAAGCACACCTACTTTCCCTATCCGTTCATGGCCAGAGTTTGAGTTTGGGGATGCCAATACTCATCTCTGACCACTCCGAGAACTGAGGGTGACCATGGGGGGCAAAGGAATCCAAGCCTGACTCCAAAATACCCCTGGGGTGCCTTATCCGAAACCTCCCAAACATTAATCCTTCCCTAAAGAAGAAATTAATTTTCTTCTGCAGTGTAGCCTGGCCACAATACCCACTGATAACCAGACCAGGTGGCCTCAGGAAGGAAGTTTTGATTTTAACACCCTTATTGATTTATAGAACTATTGCCAAGAAGTTGGAAAATGGACAGATTCCTTATATACAGAGGTTTCTTCATTTGCGTTCTCATCCTAATCTGAGCCGGCTGCTCTGTCCTTCTGGCCAGAGAAACCTAAGCTACACTCTCCGCTCCAGATCTTTCCTCCTTTGCCGACTCCCCTGAGGAACTCTCTTCCCCTCGTGCACGACTCCCTCAACTTCCTCGGTCCCATCCGATCTCTTTGCTGGATCCTGTTTCTCTTCCGCCTGCAAATGCTGGTCTTTCTCTCTCCTCCCCTGTTAGCGCTCACACCCGATTCCACTCAAGGCCACAAGAGGAAGCCGACCTCCTATGCGCTCTCCGAGAGGGAGCCAGGACGGAAGGAGTTGTTCGGGTTCATGTGCCTTTCTCCCTCTCTGATCTGTCTGCAATCAAAAAGCGTTTGGGCCCCTATTCTTCTAATCCTACCAACTATACCAAGGAATTCCAATATCTCACTCAGGCATATGACCTCACTTGGCATGATCTCTATATTATTATGTCTTCTCCCTTACCCCCGACGAACGGGACCGAATCCAGATGGCAGCGTGAGCTCATGCAGATAAGGTTCACACCTCTAATGCTCAAATGCCAGTGGGCCCAGAGGCGGTCCCTGACACAGACCCCAACTGGAATTACCAGCCAGAACAAACAGGTGGGAGACAACATAATCATATGGTTGAATGTCTTACAGCTGGCATGCAGGATGCAGCACAGAAGGTAGTTAACTATGACAAATTAAGGGAATTTACTCAAGGACCTGAGGAAAATCCGGCTCTCTTCTTAAATCGCCTCACTGACGCTAAGGTCCTCCATACTCGTTTAGACCCTACTTCCAGTGCTGGGGCCACTGTATTAGCTACTCACTTTATTTCCCAATCAGCCCCAGACATGCGGAAGAAACTTAAGAAGGCAGAGGAGGGCCTGCAAACCCCTATCCGAGACCTGATGAACATGGCATTTAAGGTTTTTAATGGTCGAGAAGAACAGGTTGAGGCTTTTCGCCAGGCCCACATGCAGCAGAAGGTAGCATTCCAAACCCAGGCTCTTGTGGCAGCCCTTAGGCCAGAGAAACAGGGGCAAGGCACAGGAGGTGCTCGACCTAAGTCTGGGCCGCAAACAGGATCCCCACCGGGAGCTTGCTTTAAGTGTGGCAAGGAGGGTCATTGGTTCCAGCAGTGCCCCTGCCTGAGGCCACCCACTAAGCCCTTCCCTAATTGCAAGCAGCCTGGTCACTGGTGAAGTTACTGCCCCCTCTGGACAGCAGGCACATCCTCGGTATCTCAGCGTGGAGAACAGGCCACTCAAATGGGAGGCCAAGCTAGCCAAGTGAACCCATCATTTGAATTCCTAGGCCTCGTGGACAGCTGACGCAGCCCAGACTTGGAGAACCCCCTCACTCTCTCTGAGCCACAGGTGAAGCTACAGGTAGTGAGTAAGTCCATTTCATTTCTGTTTTGCCATCACACTCTGCTCTACTTCCAGCAGGTTGCCACCTCTCTCAACATTACCTGGAAACTCCACATACCCTATCACCCTCAATCGTCGGGTAAGGTGGAAAGAGCCCATGGCATCCTGAAAAGTCAGCTAACTAAACTTTCCATCGAGACCAGACTCTCCTGGCCAAACCTCCTCTCCCTGGCACTCACCAGAATCAGGGCAACCCTACGAAACCCCATTCGACTCAGTCCCTTTGAGCTGGTTTATGGTAGACTATTCTTAATCAACCATAACTTATCTGTCAACCACGCTCTTCTTGTCACATACCTCCGCTTTCTGTCTTTACTTCAACATCTTCTCAGGGAACATGCAGACCGGACCCTTCCTGCCATAGGGGGCCCAGATAAGCACACCCAACGGTCCCCCTCCAACCAGGAGACAGGGTTCTTCTGAGGGAGCTCCAGCCTGGCTCCCTACAGCGCAGATGAACAGGACCCCATACGGTAATACTGACTACTTCTGCTGCAGCCAAACTCCTAGAGCAAACACCTTGGTATCATGTCTCTTGTCTCAAGCTTGCTCCTATTCAGAACCGCTGGCGGTCGGAAGCGCTGGCAGTCGGAACCACTGGGCCCTACTCGTCTGCAGCTCACAAAAGGGATGGGGCCTGCAGATCCTGCTGCTCCTGTCCCTCCCACCAGGAACCTGCCACCAGAGTGAGCTGAAATGGGGAGCAATGCTGGTCACTAGGACTGGCCTGATGAAAGAAGCTTTAATCTCCTCAACTGTCTGTGAGGAAAATTAAGCAAGAATCTCTCTTCCTACAACCCGCTTAACTCCTAATGGCAGCCACCCATTCTCACCTAGGCTGCCCCTATCCTAAATCTTCTAATTATCAGCATATAACTCATGTTTCTTTTTAAAATTCTTACAGAAGCGCATCTGCAAAATTTTTCATCTCACGGCCAAATGTTCCTCCTGACACCCCTCAAAGCCACCACCAGCTGACCGCCCCTCCCCACGACGGCCCTAATCAGCAGGAAGTAGCCAGACAATTAAATGGCGCCCCTTTTCTATTTAGCAAAAAAGGCTGGAATGTGGCATGGCTAATGGGAGACGGTCACCTGGGGAACCCAGGCCCAAGAACTTTGACCAGGACCACCCACACAACTAAACAGCCAAGAGGGGCTTCCCAGAAACCCTTTGGGAAAAAAGCAACCGTCAGTCAGCCAGTGATATTTCACTCCATCATATTAGCTGGACGACCCCAAAGGACCCCTTTAAATCTGGCTCCACACGGTCCCCGGTGAGATATTCCTGGCCTCCATCTTCTGGACCAGTCAGTGTCATCCAAGAAGCACCTTGTACTAAATAAAACGTTTAACCACACTTGGTGGCTACTCTCTTCCTCAGCGGGGAAAATACATTACAGACTGTCTGTAGATTGCCCGAGTTTCTGAAACCTCCACCTCACTGCCTGCTTTAAAGGAAAATTTAGGCCTGGCCCAGAAAAGGAAGCCTTCCCTGATTATGAGAACTAAATGAGATGAAAATAACGGAAGTTTACTGTTTGGTCAAAAAAAACACTTTCCATGTGAACTCATTTATCTTCACAAACACCCTGCGAGTAGGTACTATTGTTGTCATCCCCACTTCACAGATGAGGAACTTGGGCTGGTGCGTGGGAAGTGCCAAGCAGTGTGAGGCACAGGCTCATTAAGTGCTGTCTCCCCCATCCCCAGCCCCCACTTGTAACCCCTGGCCTCCCGCAGCCCCTCTCCGAAGCCTCCTCTTCAAGCTTTACTATTCCTATCTCCCCAATCGGGCCTGATACACCCGAGACAAGACGGGGCCTGGCACAGAGGAAGCCTCAGGAAATGATTAACAAATGAATAAGTAAGTCTGATGACCAGGATTGAACCCTTACAAAAGATGCCCCCCACCAACCTTCACTCTCAATCCTGTCAACGGACTCACAGGGACAGACACCAGAGGAACTCAGAAAATACCACGCAAGAGAACGCGCAGTCTGGGGGCTGGAAGGAGACTACCACTTTAGACCAGGAAAGGCTTTGGGGGGGGGGCCTGTGCCCCGGGGAGCCCTCCGTTTCACAGGCTCACCTGCCCTTGATACCTAGCTCTGCCTCCAACTCCGCCAAGCAGAAGGCGTGCACATTGATGACAAAAGCAGGCCTGCGCGTTACCGCTCACCGGATCGCTCACCGGATGCACGCCCCAAGCCGAAGCACGTGGAGAACCGTATACCCGAACCTATCCGCCCCGCGCACGCACCCAACGGCCCGGCTGAGGGGTCGCGCCAAGGCCCAGCCTGTGGCCCCCGTAACCTGCCCAGCACACGCGCTACCTCTCCCTTTCGAACACCAGCCCGAAGCCTCCCAGTCGGCACCACAAACTCTACTGCTCCCTAGAAAGCATGGAATCTGAAAACCACCCTCTTCCTCTTTGGAACTGCATTGGACATGGGACGCAGCAGCGCAGAGAAATGAAAACACCGCCCCACCTCCTGCGCAGGCGCAGATGGGAAGTGGCTCGGGCGGGCCTGCAGCATTCGGAGAGCGCTGGGCACCGTGCGTGACGTCACCACGAAGCTCCCGTCTGAGAGCAGTAGGCGCTAGAGGACAGAACCGCCGCACGGGCATCTGGGAGTTGTAGGCGGGTAGACCCAAAGCCTTCTGGGAGTCGTGGTTCGTTTAACTACTTCCGCGTTTTCCGGGAGCTTGGACCTTCTACCAGCACGGATTGAGCTCAAGTGAGTGTCCCTTCCCGCGGCGGGCTAGTCCCGGCACTTTGTCGCGCTACCGTGAAGGAGTTGTTGTTTTTCTTTCCCGCGCATTCCAGTAGGCATCCCTGCGAAGATGGCACCCCTCTCTGTGATTCCCCAATGCCTGCCTCCCCCGGCCCTCCAGGTGAAAGTGCCTTAGCAGCCAGTGTCCCTGCTGACCCTCTTTGGACTCAGCGGTCGGGCCTGACTCCTTCGCATTCCCACCGCCCAAGCTCGGTGCGGTGCAAGTGCACTCTTTTTAATGTCATGCGATCTACCCACACTTCCTTCGCAATGGACCAGTAGATCGCGATGGACATATTGGGCACCGCTGAACTGAGTTATTTTTTGAATGAATGAATGATTAAAATGAGATTTGAAATGCCTGGCTTGAACAGGGCTGAAGGATGAGTGTTCCAGGCAATGGGTTTTCTCTGGATGCTATTCAGGCAGCCTCTCCGGAGGCAAGGACCCCACAATTCAGAATCAACTGTAACCTGCCTCCTCCCTTCTCTCGCAGTCCAGGGGAAGCTGACCCCTCCCATCCTGCGGGACCGGCTATGCCCGCTCCACGGTGCGCCTCCTGCCACAAGGCCCGCGCCGCCCTCCGCCGCCCGCGCTCCGGCCAAGCGCTGTGCAGCACCTGCTTCTGCACCGCCTTCGAGGCCGAGGTGCTGCACACGGTGGTCGCGGGCCGCCTGCTGCCGCCCGGCGCCGTGGTGGCTGTGGGCGCCTCCGGCGGCAAGGACTCCACGGTGTTGGCGCACGTGCTGCGCGAGCTGGCGCCACGCCTGGGCATCTCGCTGCAACTGGTGGCCGTCGACGAGGGCATCGGTGGCTACCGAGACGCGGCGCTGGCGGCGGTGCGGCGCCAGGCGGCGCGCTGGGAGCTGCCGCTCACGGTCGTGGCCTACGCCGACCTCTTCGGGGGCTGGACAATGGATGCCGTGGCACGCAGCACGGCTGGCTCCGGCCGCAGCCGCTCCTGCTGTACCTTCTGCGGGGTGCTAAGGCGCCGAGCGCTGGAGGAAGGGGCGCGCCTCGTGGGAGCCACTCACGTTGTGACAGGTGAGCATATGCTCGGTAACAGGAGGAACTTTGTGGGAGGATCGGGCGCATGCGTGGACGAGGACAGGCACTGAAAGGAGACTGAGGCGCATGCCCTAGAAGTGAAAAGGAGACCATGGTAATGTCCTCAGTGGAGGTTCTCAGTAAGGGGAAGGGGACAGTGCCCTCTGATGATTCAGGAGCATGGGAAGGGTGGGTCCCTGGGATGGGGTAGGGCAGGCATGGTAAGCTTTTGAGTCAGGTACATCATTTTGGCACACACACACAATGGCAAATAGAGAGCTGGAGGGGTGCCCTCTAGGGGCTAGCGCTGTTCTTCTCTGCATTTTTAAAAGCCATTCTTAGGTTTACCCTAACAAAAGGAGGGGTGTGCAGGGCTGTGTTCCCATATGTAGTCTGAAATGCAGCTGTGTCTTTTAACTCCTTTTCTGTCTCAGCTTTCCCTCCCTGATAACTCTTATTCTCCCCCAGTCGTTACTTTAGCAGATAATTATTGACCATTTACTGTGCACGAGATACAATCTATGTAGCCAAGAGCAAGTATCTAACCTCAATTTCCTCTTTTGTAAATTGGGGATATTAACAATATCTGGATCCTAGAGATGTTAAGAATTAGATGTGTGAAGCACTTAGACTAGAGGCTGAAAGAGAGTGACTATGATGTAAACCTTTGCTGTTATGATGCACAGCACAGCCTCTGCTGCTGCCCAAGTCTCACGTATAGAATTGTAACCTGATAAGTGCTAATAAGGACAATGACACTTTGCGAATTTTTAACAGGAGGACCTAGTGGAGGGAGAAAGGTGGGGATTAAGGAGGTGTTTCCTGAGTGAGTTGAGACCTGAAGGCTGCATGGATAATGAGGTGAAGGACAAATGGAGGTTGGGAGAGGTGTTCTGAACAAAGAAAACAGCTTATGCCAAGGCCCTGAGGAGAGGATATTGGGCCAGTTGAGAAGCCCCAAGAAGACCGGAGTTTTACTATATAGACTCAAGTATAAGATGACAAGATGCAGAGTAAGATTTTTTTTTAATATTTTATTATTACTAATTTTAATGGGGTGACATCAATAAATCAGGATACATATGTATAACGAAAATATCTCCAGGTTATCTTATCATTCAATTGTGTTGCATACCCATCACCCAAAGTCAAATTGTCCTCTGTCACCTTCTATCTGGTTTTCCCTGTGTCCCTCCCCTCCGCCCTATCCCACTCTTCCCTCCCTCCCCCAACCCCGTAACCACCACTCTCTTGTCCATGTCTCATAGTCTCACTTTTATGTCCCACCTATGTATGAAATCATGCTGTTCTCAGTTTTTCTTTTTTTCTGATTTACTTATTTCACTCCGTATAATGTTATCAAGGACCATCCATTTTGTTATAAATGATCCGATGTCATCATTTCTTATGGCTGAGTAGTATTCCATAGTATATATGTACCATAGCTTTTTAATCCACACGTCTTCTGACGGACACTTGGGCTGTTTCCAGATCTTCACTATTGTGAACAATGCTGGGGGCGCATTGTTCACAAACATGGGGGCGCATTTCTTCTTTTCAAACAGTGCTATGGTGTTCTTAGGGTATATTCCTATAAGTGGGATAGCTGGGTCCAACGGCAGTTCGATTTCTAATATTTTGAGGAATCTCCAGACTGTTTTCCATAGTGGCTGCACCAGTCTGCATTCCCACCAGCAGTGCAGAAGGGTTCCCTTTTCTCCACATCCTCGCCAGCAATTGTTCTGTGTTGTTTTGCTGATGAGTGCCATTCTGACTGGTGTGAGGTGATATCTCATTGTGGTTTTAATTTGCATTTCTCTAATGATTAGTGATGTTGAGCATTTTTTCATATGCCTATTGGCCATCTGTATGTCCTTTTTGGAGAAATTTCTATTCATTTCTTTTGCCCATTATTGGATTGGATTGTTTGTCTTCCTTTTGAGTTTTATAAGTTCTTTATAAATTTTAGTTATTAACCCCTTATCAGATGTGCTGTCGAATATGTTCTCCCATTGTGTGGTTTGTCTTTTTATTCTGTTCTTATTGTCTTTAGCTGTGCAAAAACTTTTTAGTTTGATATAGTCCCATTTGTTTATCTTGCCTTTTATTTCATTTGCCCGTAGAAATAAATCGGCAAATATATTGCTGCTACAGATGTCGGAGAGCTAGCTGCCTATGTTTTCTTCTAAGATGCTTATGGTTTCACGGCTTATGTTTAAGTCTTTTATCCATTTTGAGTTTGTTTTTGTGAATGGTATAAGTTGATGGTCTAGTTTCATTTTTTTGCAGGTAGATGTCCAATTTTCCCAACACCATTTGTTAAAGAGGCTGTCTTTACTCCATTGTATGTTCTTTCCTCCTTTGTCAAATATCAGTTGTCCATAAAGCTGTGGGTTTATTTCTGGGTTCTCTGTTCTGTTCCATTGATCTATGTGCCTGTTCTTATGCCAGTACCAGGCTATCTTGAGTATAATGGCCTTATAGTAAACCTTGATATCTGGAAGAGTGATACCTCCTGCTTTATTTTTTCTTTTTAAGATTGCTGAGGCTATACGTGTTCTTTTTTGGTTCCATATAAATTTTTGGAATATGTGTTCTATATCTTTGAAGTATGTCATTGGTATTTTAATTGGTATTGCATTGAATTTATAAATTGCTTTGGGTAATATAGACATTTTAATGATGTTTATTCTTCCTAGCCATGAGCACGGTATATGCTTCCACTTGTTTGTATCTTCCTTGATTTCTTTTATCAATGTTTTATAATTTTCCGAGTACAAGTCCTTAACCTCCTTGGTTAAATTTACTCCTAGGTACTTTATTTTTTTGGCTGCAATAGTGAAGGGGATTGTTTCCTTAATCTCTTTTGCTGACAGTTCATTGTTGGTATATAGAAATGCCTCTGATTTCTGAGTATTAATTTTATATCCTGCCACCTTGCTGAATTCATTTATAAGGTCCAGTAGTTTCTTGACTGAGACTTTAGGGTTTTCAATATACAATATCATATCATCTGCAAATAGTGACAGTTTTACTTCTTCTTTTCCAATTTGGATGCCTTTTATTTCTTCTTCTTGTCTGATTGCTGTAGCTAGGATTTCCAGAACTATGTTGAATAAGAGTGGTGAAAGGGGGCATCCCTGCCTGGTTCCTGATCTTAAGGGGATTGCTTTTAATTTTTGTCCATTTAGTATGATGTTTGCTGTGGGTTTGTCGTAGATGGCCTTTATCATGTAAAGGAATGTTCCCTGTATTCCCACTTTACTGAGAGTTTTGAGCATGAATGGGTGCTGGATTTTATCAAATGCCTTTTCTGCATCTATTGAAATTATCATGTGATATTTGTCCTTCCTTTTGTTTATGTGATGAATCACATTGATTGATTTGCAAATATTGAACCAGCCTTGCCTCTCCAGAATAAATCCCACTTGATCATGGTGTATGATTTTTTTCATATACTGCTGGATCTGGTTGGTTAATATTTTGTTGAGAATTTTAGCGTCTAAATTCATCAGGGATATTGGCCTATAATTTTCTTTCTTTGTGTTGTCTTTGCTCGGTTTTGGGATCAGAATTATGCTCACCTCATAAAAGGAGTTTGGAAGTCTTCCTTGCTCTTGAATTTTTTGAAATAGCTTGAGGAGGATAGGAGTTAGTTCTTCTTTGAATTTTTGATAGAATTGAAGCCATCAGGCCCAGGACTTTTCTTTTTAGGTAGTTTTTTGATTACTGTTTCGATCTCATTTGTTGTAATTGGTCTGTTTAGGTGTTCTGATTCTTCCAGATTGATTTTTGGAAGATTATATGATTCAAGAAATTTGTCCATTTCACCAAGATTGTTTAATTTTTTGGCATATAGTTTTTCATAGTATTTTCTTACAATGCTTTATATTTCTGTTGTGTCAGTTGTTATTTCTCCACTGACCTTTCTAATTTTATTTATTTGAGTCCTCTCTCTTTTTTTCTTGGTGAGTCTAGTTAAAGGTTCATCAATCTTGTTTACCTTTTCAAAGAACCAGCTTCTGGTTTCATTGATCCTCTGTATTGTTTCCTTAGCCTCTATGTCATTTATTTCTGTTCTGATCTTTATTATTTCCTTCCTTCTACTTGTCTTGGGTTTTATTTGCTGTTGTTTTTCTAGTTCTTTTAGATGCAGGGTCAAGTTGCTTATTTGAGCTTTTTCTAGCTTCTTATGATATGCCTGTAGTGCAATAAACTTCCCTCTCAGAACTGCTTTTGCTGTGTCCCATAAATTTTGAGTTGATGTATGCTCATTATCATTCATTTCTAGAAACTTTTTTATTTCTTCTTTGATCTCATTGTTAATCCATTTATTATTTAATATCATGCTATTTAGTTTCCAAGTGTTTGAGTATTTTCCAGTTTTTCTTTTGTGGTTAATTTCTAGTTTCATGGCATTGTGATCAGAGAAAATGCTTGATATGATTTCAATCTTCTTAAATTTATTGAGACCATTTTTGTGTCCTAAGATGTGGTCTATGAGAAAACGTACCATGAGCGCTTGAGAAGAATGTATATTCTACTGCTTTAGTGTGAAAAGTTCTGAAGATATCTATTAAATCAAGTTGATCTAGTGTCTCCTTTAAGTCTGCTGTTTCTTTATTAATTTTCTTTCTTGAGGATCTATCCAGTGTTGTTAGTGGGGTATTGAAATCCCCTACTATTATAGTATTGCTGTTAATCTCGCCCTTTATATCCATCAAAGTCTGCTTTATGTATGTCGGGGCTCCTATATTTGGTGCATAGATATTTATAATAGTTATATCTTCCTGTTGAATTTTCCCTTTATCATTATGTAGTGTCCTTCTTTATCTCAAACTACAGCCTTTGTTTTAAAGTCCATTTTGTCTGATATAAGTATTGCTACCCCTGCTTTTTATTCATTTCCATTTGCATGAAATATTTTTTTCCATCCTTTTACCTTCAGTCTATGTGCATCTTTTGTTTTAAGGTGTGTCTCTTGTAGACAGCATATGTATGGGTCCTGTTTCTTTATCCATGCAGCTACCCTATGTCTTTTGATTGGATCATTTAATCCATTTACATTTAAGGTTATTATTGATATGTAGTTGTTTATTGCCATTTTATTCTTTAAAGCTGTATTCTTCTTTTGCTCTACTTTCCTCCCTATAAACTGTTCACAACAGGCCCCTTAGTATCTCTTGCAGAATTGGTTTGGTTTTTATGAATTCCTTCAGGCTTTCTTTCTCTGGGAAGCTCTTTATTTCTCCTTCAATTTTAAACGTTAGCCTTGCTGGATAAAGTAGTCTTGGTTGTAGGTTCTTGTTCTGCAGTACTTGATTATATGTTGCCATTCCCTTCTGGCCTCAAGTGTTTCTGTTGAGAAGTCCGATGTCATCCTTATGGGGGCTCCTTTGTAGGTGATAGCCTTTTTTCCCCTAGCAGCTTTTAAAATTTTTTCTTTATCCATTAGCTTTGGTATTTTAACTATGATGTGTCTTGGTGTAGATCTTTTTGGGTTTCTCCTTAATGGAGTTCTGTGTGCTTCTTGAACGTGTGGAGTGTTTCCCAGCCTTAATTTAGGGAAGTTTTCTGCTATGATTTGATTGAACAAAGTTTCCATTTCCTGTCCTCTCTCCTCTTCTTCAGGCACCCCTATGATGTGAATGTTGTTTCTCTTCATGTTGTCACAGAGCTCCCTTAGAGTTTCCTCACATTTTTTGAGTCTCTTTTCCTTTTTCTTCTCTGTGCCTTTGTTTATTGTGTCCTCTAACTCGCTTATTCGATCCTCAGCGTGATTCAATCTGCTTTTAATTCCTTCCATTGTGGTCTTCAGTTCTAATACTGTATTTGTCATTTCTGTCTGATTCTATTTTATTATTTCAATTTCGTTTTTTATACTTGTTATCTCTTTATTTAGGTGTTCATATTGACTATCCATTGTTGCTCTAATTTCTTTGAACATCCTAACTATCATTATTCTAAATTCTGCTTCTGGTAATTTGGTTATATCTGGTTCATTCAGGTCCTTCTCTGGGGATTTCTCTTGATTCATTTGGTTTGCATTCCTCTGCCTGCCCATTTTGTCTGTGTATAAGCAAGTTGTGGCCACTGGAGTCCAGTAGGTGTTGCCTTTGTGTTCTCTAGGTGTGGTCTGTCTGCAGGCCCCCCACCCCCTCTGCCGCTGCCTAGGGTGGTTGGGTATGGGCGTTGCCAGCGCCGGCCCACTGTGGCTTTTGCTGTGATTTCTGCCTCTCCTCCGCAGGAGGGGCTGTGACTAAGGCCACAAGCCTCAGCACCAAGGGTAGAGGTGAGCACCTTTGCTCAGCTGTGAACCCAGCCTGTTTCCGGACTTCCGCCCAGAACCCGCAGTCAGAGCCTGCTCGCCACAGTTTCACGGGTTGGGCGGGGCTTTTGACATGCTCTCAGCTGTGAGCCTTTGCCCATCCGGAGCTTTAGCCCCACCCTTGAGGCCAGGGCCCTTCTGCGCAGGGTTGCAAACCAAGGTTTATTGGGCCAGGCGTGTTTGCTGGCTTTCGCTCAGCTGCGAACTTCCGCTCCTCCCGGACTCTACCCTGCCCCCGCATTCGGAGCCCGCTCGTGCACGTAAAATGACAAATCGTGGTTTCTCTGGCTGGCGGGGCTGGCAGCGTGAGCTCAGCCGCAAGATCCCGCCCGTCCCTGGTCCTAGCCCTGTCCCCGCGGTCAGGGCCGGCTTGCGCAGAGTCGCAGAGCAGATTTCTGCCCGTTCCTGGCCTCCCGCTTTGTCCCAGTACCTGGGATTACAGGCGGGCCCGCAGCTTCCGGACCGCTTTCACGCGTCCCCTCCGCCCCTGCTGGGCTAGACCGAGCTCACACTGGCTTGGCCTCCGCCCACGCTGACAGAACCGCGTTTCAGCATCCTGCCGCTACCAAACCCTTCAGCAACGCTGGGCAGAGTAGGAAGGGTCCTAATACCCCACACTGTAGGCCTGGGAGCTCACTCACTTGTTTCACAGCTCAAAACTATCCAAACGCCTCTTCTAGGCTCTGGGACTGTAGGCTGGGGCTTGGTTCCTGGGACCCAGGTCCCTCCCTCTCCGCCAAACTCTCCTCCCGCCACTCGGGTCTCTCCGGGCTGCCCTTTGCTCTGGGGAGCTGGGTAGCCCTCTTCGCGTTTTCGCGTTTTCGCTATTACTACCAGTCTCAATGTGGCTTCTTCTGTGTTCCTTGGTTGAAGAGTCCACTTAGTTTAGTTCAAAGTTGGTTTATCCAGATGATGGTTCTTAAAATTGAGTTGTAATCCACTTTGGTTCTGGGATTTGGAAGTTGGTACGTTCGCCTACTGCCTCGCCATCTTGCTCCCCGAGTAAGATTTAACTTAAATGTTTTTGTGACCATTAGGTAGTCACTTACTTTCTCAGTGACCTGCATTCCCAGAGGCACCCGGAACTCTCCTTAGGTGCTATGTGGCATTTCCTGTGCAATCGGAAGCGCACTGAGCTGAAATGAACTTGTAGCTGAAGCACTTTCACTCCCTCCGTGAAAGGGCACCTAACACAGGGCCGGCCTGGCTCAGTAGGTGGGAGGCAATGGGGACACCCCAGGTTGCTCCCTGGGAGCCTGTCTTCCTGTTACTCACTGTGTCCATCTCTGCTTCCACCTGACTACCCCCCCTTGTCCCCTGGGTCCCCTTGACCAACAGCGCCCCTTGCACCCCCTCCTAATCTGGCCCCCATCTCCTGCAGGCCACAACGCGGACGACATGGCAGAGACCGTGCTCATGAACTTCCTGCGGGGCGATGCAGGCCGGCTGGCCCGGGGCGGGGGCCTGGGCTCCCCGGGCGAGGGCGGCGCCCTGCCGCGCTGCCGCCCGCTGCAGCTGGCCTCGCAGAAGGAGGTGGTGCTGTACGCGCACTTCCGCCGCCTGGACTACTTCTCCGAAGAGTGCGTGTATGCGCCCGAGGCCTTCCGCGGACACGCGCGCGATCTGCTCAAGCTGCTGGAGGCAGCGCGGCCGTCTGCAGTGCTGGACCTCGTGCACTCGGCCGAGCGCCTGGCGCTGGCCCCGGCCGCGCGTCCCCCGCCCGCCGGCGCCTGCTCGCGCTGCGGGGCGCTGGCCAGCCGCGCGCTCTGCCAGGCCTGCGCCCTCCTGGACGGCCTGGACCGTGGCCGGCCCCGCCTGGCCATTGGCAAGGGCCACCGGGGGCATGACGTGGTGGAGGCGCCTCGGGAGCAGAAGCAGGTCCGATCCCAGGCCCCCAAGGCCGTCCCCACCTTCTAGGGAGCAGTTCTCCGTTGGGATCCGACCTGGGAGCACGCGGAGCCCGTAGATGGCTGAATAAAACTAAGTTACCTCTGCTGAGGGCTTCGGAGGGAAGGCAGAATGGGGACGGAACCGGTTACCCGTAACCCTCCAGAAGATGGGCTGGGGCTCCTGCGTGTGAGGCAGGAGGGGGCTTAACAACTTCCCACTTCTGAGTGAGGGAAATTAGGGGGCTGCTTGCCTCATACTCTGCCGGGGTCTCAGACACCCCAGCCCTTCCTGAGCACGTACTGTGCACCGACGATTCCTGTTTGTAGTGGGGTCAGCACAGCTACCTGACATGATGGGCACGCGTCACTCACAGTTTACACGGTGCTTCTCTGAGACCTGTGCAGCCTGCAGGCACCGCCCCCTCTCAGTTCATTCACATCACCTCATTGGCTGTAGCCTGAGCACGGGCAACTGCGTGAGGTCAGCTGGCTGGGCAGAACCAGGGTCTGTCTCGGGCTCTTCAAGATGGTGGAATTGCCCCCTATTCTTTAACACCTGACTCCCTCCTGGTGGCCCTGTGATGGGTGAGGAGCAGCTGGGTGGTGTCCCCAGACCTCTGCTTCTGGAGATAGAGCTGGGTGAACCTGGGTCAGTGACTCAACTTCTCTGGTCTTCAGCTTCCTCCTCTGGAAATGGAATCAAAGTTCTACATCACCGCGCTATGGTGAAGATTTGATTCAGTGTTCCGTAAACCGTGCCGACTTGGTTGTTCACATTCAGGTTTGGCCACCAGGGGGCTATGGGTTTCAGGGTTGCTGTCCTGCGGGTCCACACTCCTGTGAGGCCCAGAGTTTCCTGCCTGGCCCCTGGGGAGACTTGGTGTTTTCAGTCCTACCTCCAAACTTTGCTGGGCTGGTCCCTTGTCAGGAATGCCCTCCCTGTCCCATCTTCCTGCTCCAATCCTCGTAGGTCCTGGATGTCTTCCTGATACTTCCACCCGGCTCAGGCCCCTTCCATTGGGTCCGACCCTCATGTGTGCCCATTCCACATCCTTTGGGTCTCCTTTTTCCTAGGTGGACTGAGATTTGAGAGCAGAGACCAAATGTCCCTCCCCACCAGATAACACAGCATCACTCATCCAACATTTATTGAGCTTCTAATGTGTGTAGGGGTTGGTGGAAAAAAAGAAGAAGAAGGAACGGGTCCTGGCCAGTTGGCTCAATGGATGTAGCATTGGCCTGGCATGTGTATGTCCGTGTTTGATCTCCCAGTCAGGACACACATGAGAAGCAACCATCTTCTTCTCCTCCCCTTCCTTTTCCCCTCTTGCAGCCAGTGGCTCAATTGCTTTCGAGCAACAGCCCCAGTCACTGAGGGATAGCTTGATTGATTCAAGCATCAGTCCCAGATGGAGGATGCCGGGTAGATTCCAGTCAGGGCATATGCGGGAGCCTGTCTCACTAATTCTCATCCTCTCACTTAAAAAAAGAAAGGAAGGAAGGAAGGAAGAAACGTCTTACTGTGGAGTTTACAGTCTTATGGGAGATAGACAACAGAGAAGTAAGTATGTTCTAAAGGATCTGTTAATGAGTGCTATGAATAGAAAATGAAGAAATGTCAGGGGAAAGGCTGTGAAGGCTACTTGCTATTTTAGTTTGGGAGGTCAGGACTTTGAGGGGTTAACTTGGGCAGAGACAGAAGTAAACCAAGGTAAGTTTCTAGTCATGATAGAATGTCTAATGTCAGAACAATACTTATACTGAGACCAAATGGGGAAAAAATACACACACATACAGAGATATAACAATCTATTGGACGACATCAAAGAGCAACCAAGGTAGCCAGGATCCAGAGAAAAAGGAAGCTTTTTCTGCAATAGGAGCCAGAAGCAGCCAGAGTGAAGGCTAAGAGGCTGGGAATCCAAGCTGAGTTTTCAGTAGTGTCATGGGGCCAGAGACAGAAGTAGAGTCTGGAGCTCTCAAAACAGTTGGGACTCTGCGCCAGAATCCTGGGGGGAGGGAAGAGCACTGAGGTGAACCCACATGGTGCTCATACATCCGGTAGGCAGTGTCATGGACCTGGATAAACAAAACTTGATGTTTAGAGGACACAGTAAAATTACAAATTAGAGTCAGGTTCACGAGCAAGACAGGCCCTCTGCAAGAGACCAGTACCCAGCTCCAAACTAACCCGATGCTGCTGCGACCCATGCAACGAGTCTTTTCCAGGGCCTCGAACAAAGTGGTATGAAATTGAATGAAAAATAGAGACTTAAAGATATATACAGGATGGTTTCGGGAGGATGTCACAGCTCCTTGCCAACAGTCAGTACAGTCCCAGCCACAAAAACATGGCTGCCCCCAGTAAGACATCCGTCTTTTATTACTGGACGAGGTGGTCCATTAGCAAATCAATCACGTTTCCAAGGCAACACAAGAAAATTACCAGGTGCAGAAAAACCCCCACCGTCTTAGCTTTAAACAAAGAAGTAACTAGCTTCCAGTCCTTCCGGTGAACAGGGGCAGGAGGAGCACTGAAGCACAGCTCTTTGTTAACTTAATTAGGCAGGTGAGGTGGGGGGTTGGGCCCAACACCTCTGTCCCTAAAATCCAGACAGCAAAATACCCTGTTTATTTTTAGGTCCTCAATACAATGCCACACTGGATTAAGAAAGATGCCTTTTTGATCTGTTTGCCAGGGAGCAAGAGTAAGAGAGCCCTAGCCACACGATCCTATTTACGTTTAAAGTGACTAAATTAAACTTAAAGCTTCATTCCTCAGCCGTACTAAACACATGTCAAGTACTCCGTGGGCAGATGTGGCCAGTGGCTACCAGAACATTCCATCACAGAAAATTCCATTGTGCAGTGCTGTTCTAGACTGTTCTGGAACCCAAAGGGAAAATATTTCAACCATAGCCTCAGAAAATAAGTACAACTTTTTATACAAAATATCCACTATCCAGTAAAATATTTACAAGCATGACAGGCGATAGGACAAAATGGCTGAACACCAAGAGGAAAACAGAGCGTAGACATGATTACAGGTGATCCAGGTATAGGAGTTTGGGGCACAGACTAACACCATGCCAGAACCAGTAGGTTTAGAGTTTGTCAGAGAAATAATGCGAACCTCACGGTAGAAACAGCAGCAGGGCAGGTGGACACACAGACCCTCCGTGCACCCTCACTGATTCCTGCACTCAGAATTCACAACCACCCTGCTCCTGCAGGGACCCAAGCAACACAGGCTCAGCGGCAGCCCCTGCCCCTCCACTACCTGTCCACCTCCCACCCTTCAACCCAATTACTCTCTCCTGCAGCAGGGCCAGCAGCAGTGGAGGCACCACGTCTGCATATGACAGGGCAGAGTGGTTCCAGGTCCCTCTGTCAGGGAGGGAAATGCCCAGCTGTGGGGTGGGGTCGATGACACCCTCAACCAAAAGCCATGGGTGACAGAGCTGTGGCCAGGCCTGGAAAGGGGAAGTTGGACTTCACAGGCCATGCAGGGTGGGGTGGAGATTGATAAATCAACTTGTATCACCTCCCTGAATAACTTCAGCCTGCAGCTGGATATACCACGGCCCCTCAGAGGCTGAGATTCTTGTCCAGATGTGAATCTGAAAGTGACCACCCTACAGATGATGTTTATGTCAAGAAGGCAATCACCCAAAGGACCACTGCTGTCCGAGTTGGTCCTAGGGACTTGAGGGGACCCACCCTCTAGCAAAAAACACTGAACATTCTGGAAAAGGATAATTTTTAAGTTCCTTTAGACCACTCAGTTGCTGGCAAGAAAAAAAAAATTTAGAAACAACTCCAGTGGAGGGTGGAGCCCAGGCGGGAAGCTGAACACTAAGCCCTTTGTTCTTAGGTGTATTTAGGGACATGGGAGGCACAAGCATTGGTCCTCCCGGATCTGAGGGTGTGTGGGAGAGTAATGGTGCACAGGCCCCCTCAAAACGGGATGTGTAAATAGAGCTCTTTCTCCACTTGGTGGGAACTCAAAGGCTGGACCTCACAGCAGCAAATTTTGCCACCTGAATCCCCAGGAAACTCCATCTTCAGGACCCTCACGAGCTCGGTCCCTTTGCAAAGACCCACCAAGGGCTCAAATGATTGTGGAAACAACCTAAAAACCACTGTTCTTTGATGAAAAAAAGAAACTTCATAGATGTTTTCCCAAATTTGACAAAGATGTGAAATACTTCAGACCTCCCAGTAACAAGTTGTATGATTAAAAGAAAGTTTCTTATACTATACAGGAGAAAATGAGATGCCAGTCAACTGTGCTGGAGGAAATACTGAATTCTCTTTCTTTATATTATATAAATGTAATGTTATTATAAGAATTAATGCTTATTAAAATAATATTAAATACTACTCAGCCATAAGAAATGATGACATCGGATCATTTACAACAAAATGGATGGACCTTGATAACATTATACGGAGTGAAATAAGTAAAACAGAAAAAAACTGAGAACTGCATGATTTCATACATAGGTGGGACATAAAAGCGAGACCATGAGACATGGACAAGAGTGTGGTGGTTACGGGGTGAGGGGAGGGAGGAGAGAGAGGGAGAAGGGGGAGGGAAAGGGCACAAAGAAAACCAGATAGAAGGTGACAGAGGACAATTTGACTTTGGGTGATGGGTATGCAACATAATTGAATGATAAAATAACCTGGAGATGTTTTCTTTGAACATATGTACCCTGATTTATTAATGTCACCCCATTAAAGTTAATAAAATAATAATAATATTAATGTTTAGTACCATTATTCTCCTATAAAGAGACAATCAGTATCAGTCAAAACTGTGGGGAACTTGTGTTATGCAGGTGGGCCAGACAGGTGTGCCACACTGCTAATAAAAATTGCACTTTTTCAATCGGGGGATAAATGGTGATGAGCAAAGACTTAGCTAGTCTAGTGTCACCCCCAATAAATTCCATTTTAAAAATTGTAAGTTTTCTGAGTTGTCTTATATTTTTGTTTTCAGAATTTTAGCTTTTGTGACTTGATGTGATGTGTTTTCCCATTTCTCAGAAAAATTCATGTGTGTCACATTTTGTATCATTTTTAAAGCAATGACCTCAACATCTGTATAAATATCAGGCTCCACAAAACCTGGGTCTGCCCCTGCCGTGGAGAGCAGGTGAACAAGAGGTACCCAGCTCTACGCCCTGCCACCCACGATGCAGCACCATATGTAGTGCTGAGAGCCCTACAGGAAAAACACTATGGTTACAACGGACCTATGGACATAGAAGCCCTGCCCCTTAACTTCCTCCTCCCCTCTGTAAAGAGGGCTTACTTTCTGCTTCTTCCTTGTCCAGTGTGTGCATAGGGCTCGCTAGGGCTGCAAGGAGAACATCACAACCTTTTTTATTCCTGAAAAACTCCTTTTTAATAATGAAGTACCTAATCAGCTTTTGCTTATGGTTAACAGGCTGTGGAAAAGATCACAGTGAGGCCTGACCAGGTGGTGGTGCAGTGAATAGAGCATCCGACTGGCACATGGAGGACCCAGATTTGAAACCCTAAGGTCGCCGGCTTGAGCACAGGCTCATCTGGTTTGAGCAAGGCTCACCAGCTTGAGCTCAAGGTCTCTGGCTTGAGCAAGGGATCACTCACTCTGCTGTAGTCCCCAGTCAAGGTACATATGAGAAAGCAATCAATAAACTAAGGAGCTGCAATTAAGAATTGATGTTTCTTATCTCTCTCCCTTCCTGTGCCTGTTCCTCTCTCTGTCTCTGTCACAAAAATAAAAATAAGAAAGGAAAAGATCATGGTGGGATGGGGCAGGGAGGGGACTGGTGGTCAGGAGGTGCTAGAAGAATGGACAGGTGAGTTGGGGCGAGATGACCTCAAAAAGACAAGATACCATGTCATGAATCAAAAGCGAGGTCCAGGGGCTTGTCTCTCCCTGGGGAAGCTGTGAAGAGTTCTGTGATGGAAAATGGCACCAAAAAATTGCCACCCTGTCCTCTGTGCCTGGTGACCCCTGGCTTCAGAAGAACTTGCCAGCAGCACCTTACTATTCAAGAAAAGAGAGACCAGCAAGCCAAACACACACCATATGACGGACTTCTGTTGGTTAATTTCCATGTGTTAATTTATTTCATGCTCACAACTGCCTTTGAGAATAATGCATGATCTCTGCTGTACAGAATGGGAAAATGAGGGACAGAGGAGTGAAGTGAATTGTTTGATGAGAATACCATAGAAAGCACTGAAGCCCGCATGTGAGCCCAAGTCCCTGTCATCCTGTCACCTGTCTTCTCTGCCCTGCTTGGGGATGCTCACGCAGTAGTTAATGTTGATATTGTCACAGGTCTCTTCCTGCTGCATCAATTTGTCCTGACTTCTTCTCCTGGAGAGGCCGTGATGCCTGCAGCCAGGACCGAGCTCTGAGCGAGTCCTCACTTGCTTGTCTTCTTGATCTCTGAGTACTCAGGGGAGCTGGCGGCCTCCTGGTCCTGAGGCTTCTGCGGCTTCATCCTGTGAAAGTTGAGGTTGGCGTACTGGAGCTCCTGCTGCTCCCCTGATGGAGGGGCGTCTCCAGCAGGAAACGTTTCTCCTGGGAGCCTGTCTAGACCAGGATTTTCTCTGAAACGCTGAGTGAAGGAGGGAGAACAGTGTCAAGAAAAAGGCAGACATGGTCCCAAAGAGAAGTTGGGCTGATGGAACACTTTTTCATTCATCCGTATTCACACACATTTTTCATGAACTCAACTATTCACTCATTTGTTTAAAATTTTGTAATACTACAATTGATTATAAAATATCCATAATAATATTTGATCCTCAAAAAAAACTCAATAGGAATAACTTTATAGTCTCCATTTACAGATAGGGAAACTGAGGTGGGAAGAGGTGAAGACACATGCCCAGAATGATGACAATGTAACAGTTTTGGGGAGATGGTTCTGGCAGCCTGTACTCAGCAGAGGTAGGTGGGCCCAGTGGTCAGCAGGGTGGGCAGGAGGCTGACCGTGGGCTCTGGGCGATGGAGGGGAAGTCAGCTCCCAGATGTCTGTTCGGCTGACCACAGAGGGGCGGGTTCAGGGAGATGCTGAGGAGCTTATTCTGGACTCATTGAACGGACATACCCAGCCCCCCACACTGCATGAGAAGACACCCACACCCCCACCACTCACCCAGGTGACTGTGCCCACGACAGGGTCTTCACCATCCCTGACCTTGGGTTTCCTGGCCGCTGGTTTCCTGCGGGCTCTCACTCTAAGGGAAGAAGTCAGCAGCCAGAGTGGCTCAGGCACAGGTGGGCAGTGGCCCCCACTCCCTGACAAGACGACTGAGGTACCCAGACCCTGGGAACAGACTCGGAGACCCTCCGGACATGAAAGTGAGTATCTGTCCCTGGGTTAATCAGGCGTTTGGCCAAGACTGAACTTTCATCAAGAAAGACCACTCTACACACAGAAATTTGTACATGAGTGATCATAACAGTGTTATTCGTGATAGCCAAAAAGTAGAAACAACCCAAATGTATATCAACGAATGAACCAACAAACAAAATGTGACCCATCCATACCATACAATATTATTTGGAAATAAAAAGAAAGTACTGACACAGGACCCTTGACAATACCATGCTCTGTGAAAGAAGTCAGTCACAAAGGACCATGTACTGTATGAGTCCATTCATATGAGCTGTGCAGGATGGGCAGGTCTACAGGCAGGACTTAGGACATAGGTCAGTGGTGACTGGGGCTGGAGTGGGTGGAGGTAGGGTGACAAAACATGTGGAGTTTCTTTTTTTCTTCTTTCATTTTGAGCAAATAAAATTTTAAAGTTGATTGTGGTGAGGGGGGCACAACTCTGTGAATAAACTAAAAGCCATTGAATTGTACACTTTAAATATGTGGAAATTTTATCTCAGTAAAGATGTTACTCTGCCCCCTCAAAAAAGTTCTTTCTGGTTGTTCTCAGCTCTGTTTTTGTGGGATTCAGTAATTCTCTATTCTCCCTACGACACAGCTCCCTGTTCCCCAGGACACAGGCTTACACATAAAGGAAGAGGAGACACAAGCACAGGGACAGCAGGGCCATGACACCAGCACCTCCAAGAGCCGCACGAACCAATCCCGCTGGAGACACGGACTTCCCTGCAGAGGAGAGGGCGTCAGACTGCATGACTACACGACTCAGTCTCTTGTCTCCCCACCTCCTTGCAGAACCCGCGGTAGGTTCTGTCCTGCAGGAGATGGAAAGCCCCGTCCTAACAATCACCCCCGTCCAGGCCAGGCCCCTCCCCAGCTCCATCTTATCTGTGACCCACTCCTTTCTCCCTAAGCCTCTCCCCCATTAGACCCCCTGACCTGGCAGCAGCAGGACAGCTGCGCTCTGGGCCCCGTGGACATTGCTGGCCTCACAGCTGAGTCTGAGGCCGGCGCTGAGCTCCCGGCTGAGGCTCAGGGAGCTGTTGGTCCAGGGCCCTTCTAACCAGGAGGTGACCGTGTAGGAGTCATTGCTGTGGTTCCCCTCCAGCAGCCCCGCCCCCAGCCGCCAGCGCAGGGAGGGGCCCGGCTGGGCTCGGGAGAAGCAGCTGCAGTGCAGACCCTGGTCCTCCCAGGAGCAGGAGGGGCCCAGCAGCTGCGGGGGGTCTGGGAAAGGGAGAAGCAGGGTCAGCGGTGCCTCTGCCTTTCCAGGACCCGGGTAACTTGCCCCCAGGTGTCGCCACACTCACAGAGCACAGAGAGGCTGAGAAAGAGAGTCTGGGAGCCCAGGGGGTGCCGAGCCCAGCAGGAGAACTCCCCTTCTTCCGCAGTCCCCACACGGGGTAGATCCAGGACCCCATTGCTGGAGATGGGGTTGGCGTTCAGGGCTGGGGACCCCCGGAACCAGGTCAGTTCTGCAGGCGGGTTGCTGTCTGCCTCACAGAGCAGCCGCACAGCCTCGCCCTCCAGGACGAGCAGGGAGGAGGCATTCTGAACAGACTTGAGGGCTTAGAGGAGAGAAGTTCAGAGAGAGAGGGAGAGAGAGAGACCGACAGACAGATGTGAAACACAGGTACAGACAGCACCCACAAGAGGAGAGGGAGGGTGATGATTTTTATCCTTGCCCTTCCCATATCTGATCCCCCCCCAACACGAACTAATGCCCTGGGGGCAGGTCTCAGTCACAGAGAATCGAGGTCTTTCCTACCTGTGACATTTCTGAAGGTGATGCCTATGGTGAGATTCCGGGGGGCATCTGGGATAGAAAGACATGGCCCTGCTTTAGAGGGGAGGGGTGGATGGAAGTCATCCCAGACCCACAGAGAAGAGGTGGAAACAGGGAGGTGAGGCGGCTGTCGCTCTGGCCCACCCCCACCTGCACTCAGGTCCATGCAGGAGTGTTCTCACGGTAGCTCAGCATCCTGTACACACACACACACACACACACACATGCAAGCACAGCAGCCATACTAACCTAGGACCCAGCAGTCCCTCCAAAACTCACAGGATACATTGAGTTGGATGGTTCTCCTCACGGTCACCCTAGTTCTTACAAGTGTCACCACACAGGTGAGGGTGGTTCCATGGTGTGTGGGTGTCAAGAGGCGATTGAGCACCGGGGAATGGGGGGTTCTGGGTTCCCATGAGTTTGCAGCCGCTCCCACCCAGGAGAAGGTGAAACGGTTTTCCTTGTTGCAGGCCCCTGGCAAGCTGCAGGTCAGCTGTGTGAGGCGGCCAGCCTCCAGAGGCTCCGGAATGTGAATGTCAGGTGTCTCTGTCAGGGCTGAAGAGGACAGAAGCAGATGGAACCTAAAGTGTGACCCTGAGTGAGACCTGTGCCTCAATGTTCCAGCTCACTCTGGGTCCTGGGTTTCTTCCAACCTCCCTGGGCCCATGACCTGGATTAGGGAGTGTCCTGTTCCTGTTCTAGGACAGGGTCCTGCATCCCTGGGTCTTTTCCTGGGCCCCTGCCCTACCTGTCACCTGCAAATTCAGTGTTTTCTTTCTATAATTGTAGTTCCAAGTATATCCTCTCTCCACTCGAAAGAAGTAGGTTCCTGAGTCACTCATCCTGGCGTCTCTGATGCTCAGGGAACAGTTGTTGCTCCTGGGGTCCGCGAGGAAGAATCGGCCCTGGGTCTCTCTCTTCACTGGTTTATGTGGGTTGTTTGTGGCCACAGGATCATTGAAATATGGATTGGCCCCACTGTGGTACCAGTAGGTGTAGAGTGTGTATCGGGAAGAAGACGAACTCCCAGGGTAGGAGAAGGAGCAGGGCACATGGACACACAGACCCTCCTGCACCCTCACCGACTCCTGCACTTCAATCCAATAGCCTTGCTGCTCCTGCAGGGACCCTGCGGGGACACAGAGGCTGAGCTACAACATCCGCCCTTCTTCCACTTGCCCACCTCATCTCCCTCAGCCCACTCACCTCCCCACAGCAGGGGCAGCAGCAGCAGGGGCACCATGACTGCATCTGGCAGGGCAGAGCAGGTCCAGGTCCCCGTGTCAGGGAGGGAAATGCTGAGCTGTGGGGAGGGGCTAAGGACGCCCCAACAGGAAACCCGGGGTGACAAGGCTGTAGTCAGGTCTGGAAGGGGAACTTGGGTTCCACAGGCGGGTGATGGGAGGATGCCGTGGGGAACTACAAATCATCCTTCTCCTCTCCCCACCCGACCCTGCAGGTGGATGTACGGAGGCCCCAGACGTAGTGAGGATCATCAAGATGTGAATCTGAAATTTAACACCTTACAGATGATGGTTAAGTCAGGAGGGAGGTCACCCAGAGGGTCATCAGAGTCAAAGCTGGTCCTGGTGACACAGGGGGACCCACCCTCCCGCTTGCACCACTTAAAGGTCTGGCAAACATTACTTTCTTTAAAGATTTTATTAATTGATTTCACAGAGGGGTATGGGGATGAGAAGTAGTTGCTTCAGTCTAGTTGTTCATTGGTTACTTCTCATATGTGCCTTGACTGGCAAGCCCCAGGTTTGAACTGGTGACCTCAGTGCTCCAGGTTGGGGCTCTACCCACTGTGCCATCAACAGCAGGCAAGGAAAACTGTCATTTTTAAATGTCTTTAGACCACGGAAATGCTGGCAAGAAAGAAAGGAATTTAGACCCAACTCCAATGGAGGGAGGAGCCTGGAGGAAAGATGAGTGTTAAAGCCCTTTGCTCTGGGGCCTTTGGCAGACATGGGACGCACAAGCGTTGGTCCTCCCGGGTCTGAGCGTGTGTGAGCAACAGTGCACAGGCCCTTCTAAATGGGGTGTGTGAAGGGTCATCTTGCCCCATTGGCGGGGACCTCAAAAGCTGGACCTCAGCAAAGCAGCACTTTTACCACTGTCAAGCTCAGGAAACCCCATCTTCAGGACCCTCACATGCTCAATCTCTTTGGAAAACCCCGGCAATGGTTCCAGTGATGTGTGGGAATTACCTGAAATCCTGCTGCTTTTTAATGAAAGAAGGAAACTTGATAAATGTTTTCCCAAATTTGACAAAGATGTGAAACAGTTCAGACCTCCCAGTAACAAGTTGTGTGATTGAAAAAAAGTTTCCAAAATGATACAGGAGAAAAAGAAATGTCAATCAACCGTGAAGTAGGAAATATTGATTCTCCTTCTAGTCTTTATATTATATAATTATATATTATATAATTATTATATTATAGTAACAAGTAACAATAGTTATTAATATAATATTAACATGTATTACTATATGACAGAATTATTCTCCTATAAAGAGGCAATCAGAGAGCCTCAGTCAGCACCGTGGGAACATGTGCTGGGCAGCTGTCAGACTTGTGTGCCACACGGCCAGTAACATAATCTGTCATTTCTCTGAATTCCCTTATATTTTGATTCTCAGCATTCCAGCTTTTGTGCTTTGATGCACCACATTTTGTATGTTTTTGAATCAGTGATCTCAACACTTGTATAAACATCAGTTTCTTTAAAACCTTCGTCTGCCGCCTGACCAGGCGGTGGCACAGTGGATAGAGAGTCGGACTGGGATGGGGAAGACCCAGGTTCGAGACCCCGAGCTCGCCAGCTTGAGCGCGGGCCCATCAGGCTTGAGCAAAAGCTTGCCAGCTTGGACCCAAGGTCACTGGCTCCAGCAAGGGGTTGTTTGGTCTGCTGAAGGCCCGCGGTCAAGGCAAATGTGTGAAAGCAATCAATGAACAACTATGGTGTCATGAGGGCAATGAAAAACTAATGATTGATGCTTTTCATCTCTCTCCTTTCCTATCTGTCTGTCCCTATCTATCCCTCTCTGTGACTCTCTCCCTCTGTCCCTGTAAAAAAAAAAACAAACCAAAAAACCAGAAAATA
The DNA here is from genome assembly GCA_037038555.1 of Rhynchonycteris naso. NCBI lineage: Eukaryota > Metazoa > Chordata > Mammalia > Chiroptera > Emballonuridae > Rhynchonycteris > Rhynchonycteris naso. Next base: position 246,083,756 of record CM072997.1, on the reverse strand, counting down.
TTTGACTGCCGCTGCAGCAGGGAACAGGTGAAGGAGAGGTCCGCAGCTCCACTAGCCCCCACCCCGGACTCCTCACGTACTGCAGAGAAGACTGTCTTGTGCAAGCAAAGGACTAAGGACAGCGAGGACTAAGGACAGCAGGACTTCCATGGTTGTATTCCCACAGTGCACATCAATCACTGAGAAGCCTAGCAAATCTCAAGCTGGAACGATAGAAAAGACAAGAAATAATAAGTCTTGGCAAGAATGTTCAGAAAGGGGAACCCTGTTGCACTGTGACTGGGAATGTGATTTTGGGAAACCACTATGTAAATCTGTGAGGCAGTTCCTCAAAAATTAAAAATAGAGCCTCCTGAGATCCAGTAATTCCAGTTCTGAGAATTTGCTTGGAGAAAATGAAAACAGTAACCTGAAAGTACATGTGTACTCTATGTTCACAGCAGGGTTATTTAAACTGGTCAAGATGTGGGAGCAACCTGTCTGTCAATGAGCAAATGGATGAAGAAAGCAATGGAATATTTCTGTATCGTAAAATAGAACAGCATGGTTCATCTATATTGTCTTGTAAACTGGTTACAGCTTTTGGTACTATATTTAGGTCTTTAATACATTTTGAGTTAATTTTTGGATAGAAAAAAATATCTTTGTGATGGAAACCTAGAATTGCCTGAAAGAAACAGAAGTGTGAGTATAATTTTTCAAAATATTCATTATTTAAATACTGTATGTTCTCATTTACATGTGACTCTAAAAAAGCTGAACTCACAGATATCGTAGACTGGTGGGTGCCAGGGGCTGGGGGTGAGGAATGAGGTCATGGTGCTCAGGGGCACATACTTTCAGCTACAAGATGAATAGCTCCTGAAGGTGTCATTTACAGCATGATGACTGCACTGAGCAGTGTTGTCTTATGTACTTGAGAGTGGCTAAGGAAATGTATCTTTACTGTTATAACCATAACAATGGTAATGATGTAACGGGATGAAAGTATTAACTAACCTTATTGTGCTGATCATTTCACTAGAAATATGCATATCAAATATGCCATTGTGCACCTTAAATTTACATGCCTTATATCTCAATAATATCTCAATACATCTGGAAAGAAAATCATTGTTTATATCCAAGTAACTATAATATTCTGTAAACTACATATATCACATATATAGATATCAGATACATGTTCATCACAGCACTATTTACAGTGGCTAAAATGTGGATACAGCCAGTGTCCTTCAATAGATGATTGGATAAAGAAGATCTGGTACATACATACAATGGAATACTACACACAGCCATAGGAAATGATGACATATAACCATGTATGACAACATGGATGGACCTTGGGAACATTATACTGAGTGAAATAAGTAAATTGGAAAAAGCTAAAAACTATGTGATTTTATACATAGGTGTGATATAGAACTGAGACTCATGGACATAGGTGAAAGTGAAGTTGTTACCAGGAGGAGGGCGTTGTAAGGGAGGGGGCCAAGAAGGACAATTATAAGGTAGTGGAGAGTGACTTGACTTTCAGTGGTGGTATACAACATAATCAAGAGTTCAGATGCTATAGATATTTTCACTTGAAACCTATGTACTCTTATTGATCAATTTCACCCATTAAATATAATTTTGTAAATAAATAAATAAAAAGAGTTGCTAAATTGTAAAATAAAGATAAATGACAAAAATGAAAGGATGGATGTGTTTTAAGTGTTGAAATTGTTTTTATTATTTAGGAATAGATAGAAATATCAAAGGAAGACGAATGACAATATATTATGAATGTATATTTTAATAACTAGGCAAGTACTAAAGAAAACCTTGCATAAACAAAAACAGAGAAGAATGGATAAATAAAAAACACTGAATTTATTTTAAATGGCAAATAAAAAAGTTCAAGTATAAAAAAGAAATAAAGAAACAGGACAAAATGAGAACAACAAATAGGATTGAGTTACATCGAATTATATCAGTAATTACATTATCTGTATAAAGAAAAGCAATCCAAACAGCAGACAGATTGCCAGACTGGATTTTCAGAAGAGAACATAGCAGCATTAGTCACAATTGTCAAAATCTGAAAAGTAGCCGAATGTCCTTCACAAGTGAATGGTTATAGAAACCTGGTGCCTGAAGTTGGCTGGAAAGTGTAACTAACAGGAAACAGCACAAGGGGGCGTCTGGGAGGATGGAATGATTCTGTATTCTAACCTCAGTGCTGGTGATGACACAAGTCTATATGTTTCTTAAATTCGTGGGAATATACAACAAAAATACTAAATTGTCCTATGTGATCATTTAAAATAAAATGAATCAATGGAAATATCTGATAAGCTCTATAAGATGCAGGGCTATGCAAAGATGTCATAACTGGCTAACGAGGGCACCACGTGAGTTATCTGACCGCCCCTCCCCCAGCCATCATCCTGTCCTTGGTGCTCCGGGTCCTACCTACGGGGGTGCAGGTGGAGGTGCGTTGCGTTTCCCCTCACCTGCCTCGGTCTGGACACAGGTCCAAATGAGCCGCGCCCACCTCTCCTCTGTCCAGCCTCAGCTCAGCCCCTCCCTTCTTCCTGGGAGCCAGACCTGGTCATCACCGGGAGGTCAGAAGGGTCTGCACGCCGAGTTTCGTGGTGGAAGCACAGTGTGCACATATATAAACATTCATCTGGTTCAACTCTCGTTTTTGCATATTTTGCATAATTTGCATTAGACATCAAAACACACACAAAACAAAAAACAATAACAAGGAATGAACCAAATACCTTCAGGTGAAACACCTTCAACAGAAAAGAACTGATGGTTCAGATGTTAGATGACATAATTTGCTTCAAGAACACTCCCCAGACACAAAAGAGTAACGTCTATTTTTATGTTGTATTACTTAACAAAATGTTTATTTATACTTAAATGTTGCGATGTCCACACTGACAGGGCAGTTTGGGGGACCAGAAACTCAGGTGCCAAACAGGAAAGTTCTGGAAAACGATAGGAAAGGACCCTAAGTTCAGCACCTCCATTGGCCTGAGGATGGAGAGGGAGGAGCAGAAGGATGGGGGTGGGCGGGACCAGCATAAACAGAGGACAAGTCCAGTGGGAGAGGCACAGGTAGAAACAAGGGGAAGTCAGTGGGAGGGTATTACTTATTTCCTGTTTTCTGTATCTTATGAGGCTTTCACACCACAATCAGCTTTGAGGCCAAGGAGAGACAGCTCCGCCCAGTGGGAGCCAGTTCTCAGAGACAGCCAAGACCTCTGCCAGGAACAGCCTTTCAGATGCAAACCAACCCACTCTGAGCCCTTGGTCCTCAGCCACCCCATCTGCTCTAGATCTCCCAGGACCTTGGACCAGACACACAGCGACCTCCCCACAGGCCCGACTCCCAGCTTTATTCATCCCAACTGATCCTAAACGCTCATACTGCATTCCTTGTATTTCCCAAGGAAATCCCAATAAAGGCTCTGGCTGGGCTCCCCACACCTGTGTCTGATTTCTGAGAGGCCACTGCTACCCCGGGAGGCCCTGCCTGGTGCTGTGGGTCCTCCTCTCAGGAAATGAAAGTAATACAATCTTCTTTCAATGACATTGACTCTCTTTGTCATTCTGACATTTTCACAAATTAAAATCCCAATGGTACAATTGAGATAGGTGAGTCTAGTTTCCAGGAAGAAGGTGACATTGATGTCCCACGACTGTCACTCTAGCATTCCTGTGCACACATCAGGCCCGTCTTTACAAAAAGGAAGAATCAGTCAGGATGTTGGCCTTGTTCTCTGGGGACCTCCACACCTGTAAAGACAATAAGGATCTCAGCTCGCAGACTAGCCATGTTAGCTCTCTAACCCCAGGCAGGGCAGGACAGCTCCGAGCCAATCAGGAACTTTTCTGCAGAGACAGACAGACCTGCTCACCTGGTGCAGTAGAGCCTGGTGAAGCCATAGGTGAAGAGGGGCCAGCCCCCATGAGGGCCCCACTGACCAGGGTGAGGACCAGGGCCCAAGAGCCCTGCTGCTCCTCAGTCACACAGCTGCAGGGAAGGGGGCTTCCTGGGGAAGAGCAGAAGGGGTTGACGTTTTGTCCTCAGGTCTCAGGCCCACCCTCAACCCCAACACCTGACCTGCATCTTACTCTGCACAGAGAGCCTGAAGGAAACAAGCTCAGAGACCAACGGGTGCAGAGACCGGTAGGAGAACTTCCCTTCTTCCGCAGTCCCCACACAGGGCAGCGCCAGGGTCGCGGTGCTGGAGATGGGGGTGGTGTTCAGGGCTGGGGACCCCCAGAACTAGCTCAGCTCTGCAGTAGAATTGCTGTCCACCTCACAGAGCAGCCGCACAGCCTCATCTTACAGGATGAGCAGAGAGGAGGTGTTTTGCAGAATCTTGAAGGCTTTAGAGAGAGAAATGAGAGAGAGAGAGAGAGGTGTGAAACCCAGATATAAGCATGCACCCACAAGAGGAGAGGGAGGGAGGGTGATGATTTTCATCCTTGCCCTTCCCATTACTGATCCCATTCAAGCTTGCGTTCCCCTCTCTGCTTTATGGCTGACCAGAAGCTGGTCCCAGCCCCAGAGGGAGGAGGTTCCTTCCTTACCTGTAATACTATTTCTGATGGAGATGTGTATGGAGAAGTTCCATGGGGCATTTGGGACAGAAAGACACGGCCCTGCCTCAGAGGGGAGGAGTGCATAGAAGTCACCCTGAACCCAAGGAGGACTGGTTAGAATTCATGCGCAAGTGTTCTCAGGTTAGTTGAGCTTCCTCTGTACACACTCACACATGCACGGGCATCTGCACTACCCCCGAGGACTCAGTAATTTCTCCGACACTCACATGAGACATTGAGCTGAATGGTTCCCTGCCTGGTCACCTGAGAACCTTGGCGTTTCACAAGGCACGTGACATTGGTGCCATGGTCCTGGGGCCTCATAGTGAAGGTGAGCACTGAAGAATGGAGGGTCTAGGGGTTCAGCGAGTCAAGACCTTCCCCAAACCAGGAGAAGATGAGAGGGATTTCCCCAACACAGGATCCTGGCAGAAGGCAGGTCAGCTGTGTGAGATGGCCCAACTCCAGAGGCTCCAGAGTACGGATTTGGGGTTCCACTGTCAGTGCTGGAGAGAAGGGAGGACGTTGCTTGGGTTCCTTGAGGTGGGGAGTCAAAGTGTGACCCTTAGAGCGACCCGTGCCTCATGGCCTCAGCTTACTCCAGGTCTTGTTTCATAAGAAAACCCTGGGCCCAGGACCTGTACAGGAAATGTCCCAATGTCCTATTCCCATTCTAATTCTGGGTCCCATGTCTCAGGGTCCTCTCCTGGGTCCCTCCAGTACCTGTCTCCTGCAAACTCAGCTTCTTATCTAGGTAACTGTATTTCACATCATTTCCTCTCTCCACTCAGAAGGAGTAGGTCCCTGTGTCACTCATCCTGGGGTCTCTGATGCCCAGGAAACAGTTGTTGCTCCTGGGGTTAGTGAGGAGAAATCGTCCCTGGGTGTCTCACATCACTGATTTATTTGGGTAGTTTGTGGCAACAAGATCATAGTTATATGACCAGTCCCGACGCCAGTACCAGTGGGAGTCGAGTTTGTCAGAAGATGACCACGAGCTCCACGAGTAGGAGAAGGACCAGGGCACATGGACGCACACACCCTCCTGCACTGCCACCGAACCCTGCTTTCAAAGCTCATAGCCTGGGTGTTACTGCAGAGACCCTGCGGGGACACAGAGGCTCAGCCACAACACTCGCTCCTCCCACATAGGCCCACCTCCCTCTCTGGGTCCACTCACCACCCCCCACAGCAGCAACTGGGGCACTATGACTGCATCTGGCAGGGCAGAGCGGGTCCAATCTCTGTGTCAGGGAGGAAAATGTTGAGGTGTGGGGAGGGACCACAAACACCCAAACAGAACACCCTGGGTGACAGGGCTGTAGTCAGGTCTGGAAGGGGAACTTGGGCTCCACAGGCAGGTGATGTGAGGGTGCCATGGGGAACTACAAATCATCCTTCTCCCCTCCCCACCCGACCCTGCAGGTGGATGTAAGGAGGCCCCAGAAGTAGTGAGGATCATCAAGATGTGAATCTGAAACTGCTCGCCTAATTGATGATATTTAAGTCAATAGTGGGGTCACCCAGGGGTCCATCAGAGTCAGAGCTTGTTCTGTTGACACAAGGGGACCCACCCTCCAGCTCACACCACTTAAAGTTTTAAAAAACATTATTATTTAAAAGGATTTTATGAATTGGTTTCACAGAGGGGTGTGGGGACGAGACTTAGTTGCTTTAGTCTAGCTGTTCATTGGTTACATCTCCTATGTGTCTTGACCAGCAAGCTCAGGATTTGAACTGGTGACCTCAGTGCTCCAGGCTGGAACTCTATGCACTGTGCCTTCAACGGCAGGCAAGGGAAATGGCAATTTTTAACTTTCTTTACTACGAAAATGCTGGTAAGAAAGAAAGGAATTTAGACCCAACTGCAGTGGAGGGTTGAATGCCAGAAAAAGATGAGTGTTAAAGCCCTTTGCTCTGGAGGTTTTGGCGGACATGGGACGCACAAGCATTGATCCTCCCGGGTCTGAGGGACAGTGATGGTGCACAGGCCCCTCTAAATGAGGTGTGTGAAGGGTGATCTTACCCCATTGGACAGGGACCTCAAAAGCTGGACCTCAGCACAGCAGCGAACTTGCTTTCTTGAAGCTTCAGAAACTCCATCTTCAGGGCCCTTACGTGCTCGGTCCCTTTGCAAAGCATCACCAAAAGATAGAAACTTTTATTTTATTTTACTTTTTAATGAGTGAAGGGAAGGCAGATAGACAGACTCCTGCAGGCTCCTCAACCTGGATCTATTTGGAAAGCCCACTAGGGAGCAATGCTCTGCCCATCTCAGTCCATTGCTCCATTGCTTAGCAACCAAGCCATTTTTTTTAATGCCTGAGGCAGAGGCCGCAGAGCCATCCTGGGCACCTGAGGCCAACATAATCAGACCAACTGAGCTACAGCTATGAGAGGGGAAGAGAGACAGAGTAGAGAGAAAGGGGAGGAATGGGTGGAGAAGCAGATGGTCGCCTTTCCTGTGTGCCCTGACCGGAAGCACACTGACACATCCACATGCTGGGTAGATGCTCTACCACTGAGCCAAACAGCCAGGGATGAAAGAAAGAAAGAAACTTGATCATGGTTTTCACACATTTAACAAAGATGTGAACAAGTTTACACATTCCAGTAACAAGTTATGTGACTGAAAGTTTCTAAAACTATACAGTAGAAAAAGGAATGTCAATCACCGTGCTGGAGGATATACTGAATTATTTTCCTGTTCTCTATATTATATAAATATAATATTATGATGATTAATAATATTTATTAATATAATATTAACATTTAGCCTGACCTGTGGTGGTGCAGTGGATAAAGCGTCGACCTGGGAACACTGAGGTCACCAGTTCAAAACCCTGCACTGGTCTGGTCAAGGCACATATGGGAGTTGATGCTTCCAGCTCCTCCCCCTTTCTCTCTTTCTCTCTCTCTCACTCTCACTCTGTGTCTCCTCTCTAAAATGAATAAAATAAAAAAGTAAAAAAATAAAATAAAAAAGAAATTTGTCTTAACATTTATTACTATTTGACAGAGGTCATTTCCTTTAAAGAGTCAATCAGCAAATATCCACCCAAACTGTGGGAACATGTGTTAGGCAGGTGAGACAGACAGGTGTGCCCTACAGCTATAAAATAGCCTTTAATCTTTCTGAATTGTCTGACATTTTGGTTTTCAGAATTTTAGCTATTGAGACTATAAGACATGTTTTGTATTTCACAGAAAGTTTATATGTGTCACACTGTGTTTATATTATGAAGCAGTGATCTTGACATTTATTTAAATATCAGGTGCAACAAAACCTTGTCTGTCTTGCCGCAGCGAGTAGGGAAACAAGAGATACCCAGCTCTATTCCTTACCCAGCCCTGACTCCTCACATATTGCAAAGAAGATTGTGTTGTGCATGCAAAGGACTAAAGAAAGCAAGATTCTGGCACTGGGTGGTTGGCCCAGTGGTAGAGCAGCAGCTGGCTTGTGGGAGTCCTGGGTTCAATTCCCAGTGAGGGCACACCAGAGAAGCAGCCATCTGCTTCTCCACCCCTCTTCCTTCTTTTTTCTCTCTCCATCTCCTGCAGCCATGGAGCACTCTAGCAAGTTGGACCCTGGTGCTGAGTATAACATGAAGGTCTCACCTCAGGCGCTAAATTAGCTCAGTTGCCAAGCAACAGAACAAGGGCCCCAGATGAGCAGAGCACCACCCAGTAGGGAGCTTGCCAGGTGGATCCGGTCAGGGCACATGCAAGTGTCAATCCCTCTGCCTCCCACCCTCTCACTTAAAAATATAAAAAGCAGGTTTTCTATAGTTGTGCCCCCACAACTCATATTACTGAGCAGCATAGCAAATCTCAAGCTGGGATGATAAAAAGGACAAGAAATAATTAACATTGACAAGAATGTTCAGAAACAGGAACCTTCTTACATTGTTTGTGGGAATGTTAATTGGGGCGCAGCACCTATATAAATCAGTAGGGCAGTTCCTCAAAAATTAAAAAGAGATTCAGCAACTCCACTACTGGGTATTCATTTGAAGAAAAGGAAAACAGTAACTTGAAAACACACATGCATCCCCATGTTCACTGCAGTGTTATTTACAATAAGCAAGCTGTGGAGGCAATCCTAGTGTCTGTCAATAAATGAATGGAAGAAGAAAATGTGGTGTTTGTACAATGGGATATTATTCTTCCATATAAACAAAGAAATCCTGCTATTTGCAAGAACATGGTTGGACCGTGAGAGCATTATGCTACATGAGGTAAATAAGACATAGAAAGACAAATACCCTATGATCTCACTTGTATCTGGAGACTTCAAAAAACTAACCCACAGATACAGAGAACAGATTGGTGGTTGCCAGAGGCAGAGGCACTGGGAGGGGAATGAAGGTGGTCAAAGGAACAGATGTTTAGTTATAAAATAATTAAATCATGAGGACTTAACGTATAGTATGGTGCTGTGGGCAAGCCGCAATGAGTTTATTCAGGTCTCGAGCAGAAAGGTACGGAATTGATGAAAAGAGGTGGAAAGAATTAAAAACTATAAAAAATGTGTTTCAGAAGGGCTTCACAGTTCCTGCTAGCAGTAAATGCCTACCCTAGCAGGGCGCAAGACATGGCCACACGGAAAAACTGCGTCTTTCTTTATTTACTGGGCAAAGTGGAAATTAGCAAATCAATTACATTTCCAAGGCAACTCAAGAAAACCACAAAGTGTAAAAAACCTCACCATATTGAAATATGCCAACCTTACACAAAGAAGCAACTTCCTTCCAGTCCTTCCGGGGAACATGGGAGGTAGAATGAGATAATACATTCCAGCACTACAGCCTAACAGCCTTTTGCAACTTAATCAGGCAGGTGAAGTGGGGGGTTGGGCAGACTGTCAGTTTACAGTCAGCTCCCAGCACCTCTGTCCCCTGTTGTAAAGTACCGTACCTTACTTCTGCGGGTTTACGTAGAAACACCAAGTCCAAATGAATTTTTGAGGAGTTTTATTAATTAAGCAGGCTGCATATGACAAAAACGGGGTATAACTGACCCAAATCATGCAGTGTCAAATAAAGCTCTGAGGCTGGTTATATATATATACACTAGACCACATATATGTTCGGGGAAGAGGAGGGGAAACATGGCACAATTATTAACAAGCTTGTTGTAAGGTATTTTCCCCCACTGAGAAAGAAGAAAGAGGGGGCCGGAGCCACAAAGTGTGGACTAATAAAGGCTTTATTTAGTACCACATATCACACCTGACAATGTCCTCCGGAACCGGGTTACAGAGGCTGGAGGAGTTGCACAGATTAAACTACATGAGAGGTATTTAAAGGGGTCCTCTATAGTGGGCGAGCAATTATGATGTGGTGAAATCTCACTGGCTGATGGACAGTCGCTTTCCTCCCAAGGACCTCTGGGAAGCTTCTTTTTTGGCACAGTTGGTTGTGTGAGCAGCCCCAGCCAAAATTCCCGGGTCTGAGTTCCTCACGTGACCTTCCCCGTTGCCCCCCCCACCTTACAATCCGACCTTTTTTGTTAAATAGAATAGGGACGCCGTTTATTCATCTGGCTACTTCCTGCTGATTAGGGGTGTCATAGGGAGGGGAGGTAATAAGGCGGTGACTTTGAGGGGTGTTAGGAGGGACAGCTGTTTGGCTGTGAGTTGAGAAACTTCGCGGATGTGGTTCTATAAGAGTTTAAAAAAGAGGAGCAAATATGAGTTATATGCTGATAATTAGAAGAAGATGTAGGATAGGGGCAGCCCAGGTAAGAATGGGTGGCTGCCATCAGGAGTTAAGCAGGTTGGAGGAAGAGAGATTCTTGCTCAGTTTTTCTCGCAGATGGTTGGGGAGATTGAAGCTTCTTTTATCAGGTCAGTCTTACTGAATAGCATTGCTCCCTGCTTTAGCTCACTCTGGTGGCAGGTTCCTGGTGGGAGGGACAGGAGTAACAGGAGGGTCTGCAGGGCCAACCTGTTAGTGAGCTGCATATAAGTAAGTCCCAGTGGTTCTGACTGCCAGCAATCCTTCATGGGAGCAAGCTTGAGGTGAGAGACATGGTTAGAAATGAGGGTAGCATTAATTATGGGGGAGCCCTTGGTAGTAAGGAATGTCAAGAATGAGTGGGAAGATGCTGTCAGCTGGATAGTGGCTTCGAGACTGTGAAGTATGTCTTGACCCAGAAGGGATACAGGGCACAATGGCATAACCAAGAAGGAGTGCAAAAAAGGGGATTCCGTTTAAATTGCATGTTAGGAGTGGAGTGCGAAGGGGGAAAGAAGGAGTCCCAATCATTCCTATAACTGAGACCTGTGAGGGAATTAGAGGTCCAGAGTGTGATGTCAAAACAGAGAAGTCAGCTGCCATGTCCATAAAATATGAGATGGACTTACCCACTATTTGCAGCATACCTTGGGTTCTCCGAGTCCAGGCTGTGTTCTAGGAATTTGAGCGATGCGCCCACCTGGCTGGATTGGCCTCCCATTTGGGCAGCTTGTCCTCCACATAGAGACGTAGAGGATGAGCCTGCTGCCCAAAGGGGCAATCGCTCTGCCAGTGACCAGGCTGCTTGCAGTTAGGGCAGAGCTCAGTAGGCAGCTGCAGGCAGGGGCCCTGTCAGGCACAGTGGTCCTGCTTGCCACACTTAAAGCAAGCTGCTGGTGGGAGTCCTCTTTGTGGTCCAGACTTGGGCTGGGCACTTTCTGTGCCTTGTTCCTGTTGCTCTGCTAGTGACCAGGTTGCAATAGAAACCTGGGTTTGAAGTGTTACCTTCTGCTGCATGTGGGCCTGGCGAACAGCCTTGTCCTGTTTCTACTGTCGTGACCATTGAAAACTTTGAATGCCATGTTCACAGGTCCTGGATTGGGGTCTGGGGGTTGAGAATAAGAGGAGGAGGGCTTCTAGGGATCCCAGCACCGAAATCCAGCTGAAAAACTGGAGCCATCGGCAGGACCGGGTCAGAATTTCCTGCATGCAGATTGGAGTTGGGTATCCTGCAAACTGGTGTAAGAGCCAATGGTAGGCAGAGAATGGCCTGACGAAAGAGGAACTTAAGAATACAGTGAAGAAGGGAGGAGCCCCTTGCCAGCAGGGGAGGAGAAAGAGAGAATGGTATTTGCAAGTGAATGATAAACAAGCTAAGGGAGGGGAGAGGGCTTTCTGGAAGGAAGAGACTGGAGTGAAAGAGGTCCCGAGAGAGGGACCAGAGAGAGGTCGAGAGAGGGGTGTCCTTGGGGGTCAAGCAGGAGAGAGAGAAAGTTGAGAGTCCACAGAGAAGGAAAGATTATGAGTGGAGGGTTCAGGTCTCTGGCCTAAAAAAGGCCTGTGCATAGAACAAGCGGCACAGAGATTAAGGACAGGCACACAAATAATTAGAGGCCCTGAATGTAAAGGGATCTCAATCAGCTCCCAGCTTTTTCGGCAACAGTCAAATTGGTGAGGGTGTTAAAACCGAAAGTCCCTTCAGGAGGCTACTTGGTCTGATTATGCGGTGGGTTCTGTGGCCAGGCCACAGCAGAGAAGAACAGTTTCCTCTTCTTTAGGGAGGGAGAGATTTTGGATAAGGCAACTCCCGGAGTGTTTTGAGAATTCCAGTGCCCCCACAGCCGCCCTCAGTTCTCGGGGTGGTCAGAGTTGGGAACTGGTGTCCCAAAACTCAAGCTCTGGCCACGGACGAATAGAAAAAGTGGATGTGCTTGGGACGTCTCCATGGGCACATAGGCACTCGGACGGAATAGACTTCCCTGACTTAGCTACAGTTTTGGACAGGGAGCCTCAGAGAAAAATACTGAGGGAAGTTTGGAGGTTGGAGACTTACCGCACTGTGCGTCGAAGTGGGAGGTCGGAGCTCCTGGTTCTTTCTTGGAGGGGACAGGAACAGAAGGGGCCCCAGAGAGCTTCTAACTTCTCCCGTGTTTTCGGCACTAAATGTAAGGTATTTTCCCCTGCCGAGAAAGAAGGAAGAAGAGGCCGGAGCCACAAATTGTGGAATAATAAAGGCTTAATTAAGTATCATGCATTGTGCCCAACGATGTCCTGTGGTCCCAGGGTTCAGAGGCTGAAGAAGTCATGCAAATTAAGCTACATGACAGGTATTTAAAGGGGTCCTCTATAGTGGGCGAGCAATTATGATGTGGTGAAATCTCACTGGCTGATGGACAGTCGCTTTCCTCCCAAGGACCTCTGGGAAGCTTCTTTTTTGGCACGCTTCATTGTGTGGGCAGCCCCAGCCAAAATTCCCGGGTCTGAGTTCCTCATGTGACCATCCCCATTGTCCCTGACCTTACACTTATTATAACATTTCTCTATAGGATTTATAAAAAACATTCCTACATATTAAAACTTACAAGGTAACACAATAGCAAAATGTTGTTTTATGTATAAAAAGACATTCCCAAATTTTTAGTGTCTGTCTCCTATTCCTTTGTCTAGAGGTACACACATCAATCACACGACTTCAGGATGGGAGGGGGCTTACATGATATCAGAGTATAAGCATTTGTAAATCACCCATTAAAGAGAAACAAAAGGGGAGAGGAAAGGACCACTCAAATCTTACCTCCCCCCCCCCAACCTGGCTAGCTGTTTTACCTTCTTCCTCACAGGTTGGGAGAAGGGAGGAGGTCCAAGTCTCCTTCCTCTTTTCATTCAAACTTAGTACAAAAACCTTTCTATTTACAATATAATAGCCCTTCCTAAGCATGAAAGTGATCGGTTATCTTGAGCTTGTGTAAATCACACACAAGTATAAAAATCATATTTACAAAATCTCTCTGTATGCTTGGCCTAAATTATAAAATGCCTTTTAAGCTTCTTAGTAAAAGGGGATTTCTTATCTCAGTACATAGTATGTCCTTGTAAGCCAGGAAACTCACACTTCCTTCTCCCTCTATTCTTAAAAGAAAGGACGGGGCAAGAAGCCTAACTTTTCCTCCTAAAATACAAATATTAATTCTTGTAATTCTTTGGTACCTTACCACACCCGCAGGTATTCAAACTCTAAAAATCCTGTTGGCTTTTGTGGTCCCTGACAGCATGGTGATTGTAGTAAATAACAGTAGGTATTAATACTATTAACTGTAACAATATAGTTAGTAATACGACATACTATATTTGAAAATTGGTAAGAGTCTATATAATTAGGACAGAAAATTGTTAAAAGTTCTCATTAGAAGAAAAAAATGTGTAACTCTATGAGGTGATGGATGTTAAGAAAACATATTGTCGTGAGCACGTTCCTATACAGTATATACATACACTGAACCATTAAGTTGGACACTTGAAACTAGCATGATGTTATGTCAGTTTATCCCTCAATCATATATCTCTAAACTCAGCCTGCTACCAGGATTAGATCAGAGTGGTCCCAGACTTTTAGGCAGAGTTTCCTGTCTGCTCCATTTTTGTTCCAACAATAGCCTAACAAATTCCTTACATTGAATTTGCACAGTGGGGCTTCTGTGTTCTGATTAGCCCTTGACTAATTATTATATCTCAAGAAATAAAGTAATGAGCACTGGGTTGTTTCAAATGCCTTCATGATAAAACTCTCAGCCGACTAGGAATGAAGAGGAGTTTCTCTAATGAGATAGATGTTGTCTTCAGAGAACATCATACCTAATGCAGTAACATTGCGTCCTAGTCTAGAAAGGCAATAATAAATAAAAGCTATGAAAATTAGAGAAAAAAGGTGTCTTTTTTCATAAATGATTGTTCATATTTTAAAAATTGACAAGTATATACAGATATATTTGGGGCAAAATAAGTGTTAGCAAGGTTGCTAGAGACAATATCAAATTACCAAAATCAAATGCATTCCTATATCACAGTAATGCACAAAAGATAGAATGTAAGTGACAATAAAAGATGCCATTGACAGTCGCATCAAAACTTATGATACACCTGGAATACATTCAGAGATGTACATACCAAAAATATAATATGTACTTCCTCCACGGAGAAAATTACAAAGTTGTGTGAAGGGACATTCAAGATGTAAGTGAATATAAAATTATGCGTGTTAATGGGTATAAAAACAATATTGTGTAAAATTCTATTCCTAAGCTACCAGTTGAGTTTTGTGAAAGATACTGCTATTGAAAATTTATACTGAAACACACTTTTCCAAATGGAGGCAATGCAGTCATGGGGAAGCACAATGTATAGGCATGCTCACAGGTGAACCAGGTGAAGGGGTTTCAGGCAGGAACTTTGGCATCAACATGTTCAAGAGAATAGACGCTAAAAGAGGAATGTCACAGTCAAACTGAAAGTCACACAAGAAGAAGCAGGCAGGATGGCGTGACCAGTAGCAGACTTAACCTCCTGCTGTGAACACCTGTCAAATCAGAGAGAACATGGGAGACAGTTCGCTCTGCCTTGTTCCATGGTTCTTAACATTTTTTGAGATACCGAACCCATCAGTTTCATATGCGCATTCACCGAACCCTTCTTTAGTGATAAATAAAATATGATTTCTTTTTCCAAATTCAAGACATAGGTATATGTTTTTTTACTGGTGCACAAAATGAGCCATGCATGAACATCACCTTGCTCAAAGAACAAAACCAACAAAGTGCGTGAACTCACAACAAATTACGGTATTACTTTATTCTGGCTTCTGCGGCAGAGACTTCTCCGAACCCCTGAGACCGACTCATCGAACCCCTAGGTTTCGATAGAACCCAGGTTAAGAGCCACTGCCCTAGAACTTTCCGGGAGCTTCCCCTTCAGACACCCCTGTTGGTGGCTGGACATCCTGGCTTTTCACACTGGTGGCCAGCTCTCTCGTGTCCACACACACCTGTGCTTCAGGTGAGCTGCTTCGTGATGCACAGTCTTCCCTCCTGTCCCCTCCAGGACATCACTTCCTGGCTTCTGTCACGTTGTGTAAGGTCAGGGTTTTCTAATAAATTCCCTCTTCTCAGAGTCCTCTCAGTGCTGTTCCCTGATCACTCCGTCTGCTGCAGCTGGGACAACTTATACAGACACTTTAGACTCTGGGTGGTGTTCTCTCCCCCCAGACCTATTTCCTGTTGCCGGTAGCAGGTGGGTCACTGCGGTCCAACCAGGGATTGAGGGAATTCAAAACCCAGCTTTCTGATTTTTCCATTTTCACTGTACAAATTCTCATTTCATTGATTTTGAACATTTAAATATTTTTATCCTGCTTTTCTAGGTTTTTCTTTCCCAAGAGCAAAGGTTGAAAGAACATGGCAAGTCACTGCCAGAATCATGTCACTGAACTAGAGAATTTGCTGAACATCCCTCCATGCTCTGAGTGACTTGCCCCTAAAGCCCTAGGAGGCCACCCACTGAGGGGATTCCCCAGAGGTCTTGTTTCTTCCCGAACCAGCTAGCCTGTCCCCAACTCATGAGACACAGCACAGGATCGTGTGCTCTATGACAGCATTGGCTCTGGGTGCAGTCCCTGTGCCTTCCCAGCCCTGGGTCCCACCCCCCACCCCATGTCCTCTTCCAGAGCCCACCTTGGGAGGACTGCTGTACTCACAGAGAGTGAGGGTATTCTCGTGTCCACATCTGGGCACCTCTCATGATTAGGGAGCAATTGCTGATCTGGGCAGTCTCAGAGGAGGTGGCTTTTCCAGGCTCTCTTGTCACCCATGTTACACTCTGTTATGTGTGGTCACTGAAGCATCCATGTGGGCAAGGTTCTTTCCCAGCACCTGCAGCATGAACCAGATCTCAGTTCACCTGGGGATGCTGGGATGGAGAAGCTGCAAGAATGCACAGGCCTTTCGGCCTCATTAGATGTGTGTTGGACGGAGGATGACTAGGTGAAATCTTGCCAGTAAAGGTTGAGTGTCCTACTCCCTACCAGGCCCTGGCATGGGCAGTCAGGGTCCCCTTGTGTCCATAACCTCCCCAGAGTTCCCAGGATGTGAATATCAGGTATCCAAATCAGCACTAGAGACAAAAGGGAAAGACTGGAGTTCATGAAAATATAACAGGAGCATCCTTCATGCCAACCCAATCCTCTGGAGAAGTCTCCTATCCTACACGTCCCATTCAGAGGTCATGTTTTCTGTTTATTACAGTATCTCCTAAGCAGTTTTCTTCTTTCAAAGAAACAACGTCCTATTCTCCCCATCCAGGCACCTGTTTCTCAGGGAGCAGTCAAAGCTGGAAGGTTCCAAGGAGGTGGAGTCATCCCAATGTCATTGGTCATCTCCTGCAGCTCTGACCTGGTCTGTATGGGCACAGGGGGTCATCCTATATGTTGGCTTCTTCCTTAAACTAGAAGGCATAGCCTATTCCACTGTAAACTCAGAAATTTCCGGATGAAAGGAGGTTGGAGCATGAGAACACACAGTTCTACCCCGTGTCCCCAGTCCTCACACCTGCAGCTTCTGCCTTGTGTGCTTCTCTAAGTTGTTCCCCAGTGGAGACCAAAGACTGTGTTTTGCATTCCTCTTCCCCCTACACTGTCACAGCAGGGGTGGCGGCAACAGCTTGGGCTTGGAGGGGGCAAGTCCTGCGCCCCTGACATCACCAAATCCATCCCTTCTCTCGGGATCAAGGGCAACACCTAGGGCTTTTTCTTCATTGGGCTCCCTGAAACCTCCCCTCTCTCAGGAGCTGCCTTCTCCCCAGTGGCAAACAAAAAAGTGAAAGTTGAGTTCTCCTGCCCCCAGACTGGTGATAACCTGTCAGGGTGAGCCCTTTCCATGCCACTCCCCACTCATGTCACCTGTCTCAAGTGCTCATCCCCACCTCCCTCAAAGAACGCATGGAGCCTGGTCTCTCTCTGTTTTCTCAGAATACTCAGAACATCCCTCTGGGACCATGATGGCGAACCTATGACATGCATGTCAGCACTGACACGCGTAGCCATTTTTGATGACACACGGCCGCATAGAAGAGAAGTATGAGGCAGCAGGCTGAGAAGGATGTTTCATTCTCGGCTCCTGCATGGCCAGGGGCAGTAGCCGAGGATAAAACATTTGCTGTAGTGTAGACACTCTGTGCCGGTGGTCTGTAGGCCAAAACATTTTTGTTATTTAAACTATAAATATCGTGAAATTATGGTTTTTTTCTTGAAGTGACACACCACCTGACTTATGCTTGGTATTTTGGCAAATTTTGACACACCAAGCTCAAAAGATGGCCCATCGCTGCTCTAGGAGGAGCAGGGTCAGGGGTCAAAACCTCATACAGAATCCTGTCTCTGTTCTGGCCCACAGCCCAGGCCTGGTCACACAGGAAGCCTCAACAAGGGATGGCTGAATTCATACTGATCACGAGGGGCCCCTCATGGTCAGAGACCGGAACTGATATCAGTGACCCTGACTCCAGCCCAGATGGGAGTGTGCTGTTTGTGGCTTTTTGGTTTCAGTTTGAGTTTAGAAAGCCATTGGACTTGTGGGTGGCTCTCAGCCCATTCTCTGGGTTCCCATGAGCCCTGCACTCACACCTCTAGCGTGACTGCTGCTAGCTTATAAACAGTTCTGCCAGCCCCACAAGTGCTCCCCTCTTTGTAGTATCTACTGAATCGCCCTCTCCTTCCCTCACCTCCACCTCTCCCTGGCCTTCCCTGGCTAGCTCCTCCTTTCATGACAACTCTCTCCATTCTGTGGTTCACTGAGGCCACAGGATATTTTCTCCAATCTGAACACTTACCCTTCATGTAGAATGAATTAAAGCTTAAAGTTTATTTTTTGCCACAAACACAGCATCTAAACCAGACTTCTGTTGCTTCATTACATCATTCAAGCTGATCAGGACTTGGCATACTGCCAGACACAGAAAAGGAACACAGAATTTAAAAAAAAGAGAGAGAAAATTATAAAAAAAGAAAGAGAAACACAGATAATGCTTTCTGTTACCCAGAACTCTGTCACAATACAAGAAATAGATTAAAAACAAAAGCAGGAGAAGCAAGATGGCGACGGAGTAGGCGGACGTACCAACTTCCAACTCCCAGAACCAAAGTGGATTATAACTCAATTTTAAGAACCATCATCTGGATAAACCAACTTTGAACTAAACTAAGTGGACTCTTCAACCAAGGAACACAGAAGAAGCCACATTGAGACTGGTAGGAATAGCGAAAACGCGAAGAGGGCTGCCCAGCTCCCCGGAGCAAACGGCAGCCCGGAGAGACCTGCGTGGCGGGAGGAAAGTTTGGTGGAGAGGGAGGGACCTGGGACCCAGGAACCAAGCCCCAGACTGCGGTCCCAGAGCCTAGAAGAGGCGTTTGGACAGTTTTGAGCTGTGAAACAAGTGAGGGAGCTCCCAGGCCTACAGTGTGGAGTATTAGGTCCCTTCCTACTCTGCTGAGGGTTGCTGAAGGGTTTGGGGCAGCAGGACGCTGAAACGCGGTTCTGTCGGCGTGGGCAGAGGCCAAGCCGGTGTGAGCTCGGTCTAGCCCAGCACGGTCGGAGGGGACGCGCGAAAGTGCTCTGGAAGCTGCAGGCCTGCCTGTAATGCCACCTACAGGGACAAAGCGGGAGGCCAGGAATGGGCAGAAATCTGCTCTGCGACCCTGCGCAAGCCGGCCCTGACCGCGGGGACGGGGCTAGGACCAGGGACGGCGGGGGCTCGCAGCTGAGCTCACGCTACCAGCCCCGCCCGGCTGGAGAAACAGCAGTTTGCCATTATACGTGCGCGAGCGGGCTCCGAGCGCGGGAACGGGGTAGACCCCGAGACAAGTGGAAGCTTGCAGCTGAGCTCACGCTACTATCCCTGCCCGGCCAGAGAAACCGAGGATTGCCATCCTATGTGCACGAGCGGGCTCCGAACGCGGGGGCGGGGTAGAGTCCGGGACAAGCGGAAGTACGCAGCTGAACGGAAGCCAGCAAAACACGCCCAGCCCAATAAACCTGGCTTTACAACCCTACGCAGAAAGGCCCTGGCCTTGAGGGCAGGGCTAAAGCACTGGACGGGCAAAGGCTCACAGCTGAGAGCACGTCAAAAGCCCCGTCCAAGCTGCAAAACTGTGGCAAGCAGGCTCTGACTGTGGGTTCTGGGCAGAAGTCTGGAAACAGGTTGGGTCTGCAGCTGAGCAAAGGTGCTCACCTCTACCCTTGGTGCTGAGGCTTGTGGCTTGAGTCACAGCCCCTCCCGCGGAGGAGAGGAAGAAATCACAGCAAAAGCCACAGTGGGCCGGCGCTGGCAATGCCCATACCCAACCACCCTAGGCAGCAGCAGAGGGGGTGGGGGGCCTGCAGACAGACCAAACCTAGAGAACACAACGGCAACACCTGCAGGACGCCAGTGGCCACAACTTGCTTATACACAGACGAAATGGGCAGGCAGAGGAATGCAAACCAAATGAATCAAGAGAAATCCCCAGAGAAGGACCTGAATGAACCAGATATAACCAAATTATGGAAGCAGAATTTAGAACAATGATAGTTAGGATGTTCAAAGAAATTAGAGCAACAATGGATAATCATTATGAATACCTAAATAAAGAGATAACAAGTATAAAAAACGAAATTGAAATAATAAAAGAGAATCAGACAAAAATGACAAATACAACCTGGGAACACTGAGGTCGCCAGTTCAAAACCCTGCACTGGTCTGGTCAAGGCACATATGGGAGTTGATGCTTCCAGCTCCTCCCCCCTTTCTCTCTCTCTCTCCTTCTCTCTCTCACTCTGTGTCTCCTCTCTAAAATGAATAAAAGAAAAAAAAAAGAAAAAAAATGACAAATACAGTATCAGAACTGAAGACCACAATGGAAGGAATTAAAAGCAGGATGAATCACGCTGAGGATCGAATAAGCGAGTTAGAGGACACAATAAACAAAGGCACAGAAGCAGAAAAGAAAAAGGAAAAGAGACTCAAAAAATGTGAGGAAACTCTAAGGGAGCTCTGTGACAACATGAAGAGAAACAACATTCACATCAGAGGGGTGCCTGAAGAAGAGGAGAGAGGACAGGAAATGGAAACTTTGTTCAATCAAATCATAGCAGAAAACTTTCCTAAATTAAGGCTGGGAAACACTCCACACGTTCAAGAATCACACAGAACTCCATTAAAGAGAAACCCGAAAAGATCTACACCAAGACACATCATAGTTAAAATACCAAAGCTAATGGATAAAGAAAAAATTTTAAAAGCTGCTAGGGAAAAAAAGGCTATCACCTACAAAGGAGCCCCCATAAGGATGACATCGGACTTCTCAACAGAAACACTTGAGGCCAGAAGGGAATGGCAAGATATAACCAAAGTAATGCAGAACAAGAACCTACAACCAAGACTACTTAATCCAGCAAGGTTAACGTTTAAAATTGAAGGAGAAATAAAGAGCTTCCCAGAAAAAGAAAGCCTCAAGGAATTCATAAAAACCAAACCAATTCTGCAAGAGATACTAAGGGGCCTCTTGTGAACAGTTTAAAGGGAGGAAAGAATAGAGCAAAAGAAGAATACAGCTTTAAAGAATAAAATGGCAATAAACAACTACATATCAATAATAACCTTAAATGTAAATGGATTAAATGATCCAATCAAAAGACATAGGGTAGCTGCGTGGATAAAGAAACAGGACCCATATATATGCTGTCTACAAGAGACACACCTTAAAACAAAAGATGCACATAGACTGAAGGTAAAAGGATGGAAAAAATAGTTCATGCGAATGGAAATGAAAAAAAAGCATGGGTAGGGGGAGCAAGATGGCGACGGAGTAGGCGGACGTTCCAACTTCCAACTCCCAGAACCAAAGTGGATTACAACTCAATTTTAAGAACCATCACCTGGATAAACCAACACTGAACAAAACTAAGTGGACTCTTCAACCAAGGAACACAGAAGAAGCCACATTGAGACTGGTAGGAATAGCGAAAACGCGAAGAGGGCTGCCCAGCTCCCCAGAGCAAACGGCAGCCCGGAGAGACCCGCGTGGCGGGAGGAAAGTTTGGCGGAGAGGGAGGGACCTGGGTCCCAGGAACCAAGCCCCAGCCTGCAGTCCTAGAGCCTAGAAGAGGCGTTTGGACAGTATTGAGCTGTGAAACAAGTGAGGGAGCTCCCAGGCCTACAGTGTGGAGTATTAGGTCCGTTCCTACTCTGCTGAGGGCTGCTTAAGGGTATGGTGAGCGGCAGGACGCTGAAAGGCGGTCCTGTTGCGTGGGCAGAGGCCAAGCCAGTGGGAGATCGGTCTAGCCCAGAAGGTCGGAGGGGACACGCGAGAGTGGTCCGGAAGCTGCGGGCCTGCCTTTAATCCCACTTACGGGGACAAAGCGCGAGGCCAGGAACGGGCAGGCCCTGCGCAAGCCGGCGGTGACCGCGGGGACCGGGCTAGGACCAGGGACAGGCAGGGGCTCGTGGCTGAGCTGACGCTACCAGTCCCCCACCCCCCACCCCGGGCCGGAGAAACCGCGGTTGGCCAGTATACGTGCGCGAGCGGGCTCTGAGCGCGGAAACGGGGTGGACCCCGAGACGAGTGGAGGCTCGCAGCTAAGCCCACGCTACTATCCACATCCGGCCGGAGAAACCGCGGATAGCATTCATACGTGCACGAGCGGGCTCCGAACGCGGGGGCGGGGTAGAGTCCAGGACGATCGGAAGTACGCAGCTGAGCGGAAGCCAGCAAACACACCCGCCCCATTAAACCTTGGTTTCCGACCCTGCGCTAAGGGCCCTGGCCTCGAGGGCGGGGCTAAAGCTCCGGACGGGCAAAAGCTTACAGCTGAGAGCACGTCAAAAGCCCCGCCCAACCCGCGGAACTGTAGCGAGCAGGCTCCGACTGCTGGTTCTGGGTGGAAGTCCGGAAATAGGCTGGGTCCACAGCTGAGGAAAGGTGCTCACCTCTACCCTTGGTGCTAATCTTGTGGCTTCAGTGACAGCCCCTCCCACGGAGGAGAGGCAGAAATCACAGCAAAAGCCACAGTGGGCCGGCGCTGGCAACGCTCATACCCAACCACCCTAGGCACCGGCAGAGGGGGTGGGGGGCCTGTAGATAGACCACACCTAGAGAACACAAAGGCAACACCTACTGGACTCCAGTGCCCACAACTTGCTTATACACAGAAAAAATGGACAGGCAGAGGAATGCAAACCAAATGAATCAAGAGAAATCCCCAGAGAAGGACCTGAATGAACCAGATATAACCAAATTACCAGAAGCAGAATTTAGAATAATGATAGTTAGGATGTTCAAAGAAATTAGAGCAACAATGGATAGTCATTATGAACACCTAAATAAAGAGATAACAAGTATAAAAAATGAAATTGAAATAATAAAAAAGAATCAGCCAGAAATGACAAATACAGTATCAGAACTGAAGACCACAATGGAAGGAATTAAAAGCAGGATGAATCACGCTGAGGATCGAATAAGCGAGTTAGAGGACACAATAAACAAAGGCACAGAAGCAGAGAAGAAAAAGGAAAAGAGACTTAAAAAATGTGAGGAAACTCTAAGGGAGCTTTGTGACAACATGAAGAGAAACAACATTCGCATCATAGGGGTGCCTGAAGAAGAGGAGAGAGTACAGGAAATGGAAACTTTGTTCAATCAAATCATAGCAGAAAACTTTCCTAAATTAAGGCTGGGAAACACTCCACACATTCAAGAAGCACACAGAACTCCATTAAGGAGAAACCCGAAAAGATCTACACCAAGACACATCATAGTTAAAATACCAAAGCTAATGGATAAAGAAAAAATTTTAAAAGCTGCTAGAGAAAAAAAGACTATCACCTACAAAGGAGCCCCCATAAGGATGACATCGGACTTCTCAACAGAAACACTTGAGGCCAGAAGGGAATGGCAAGAAATAATCAAAGTAATGCAGAACAAGAACCTACAACCAAGACTACTTTATCCAGCAAGGCTAACGATTAAAATTGAAGGAGAAATAAATAGCTTCCCAGAAAAAGAAAGCCTCAAGGAATTCATAAAAACCAAACCAATTCTGCAAGAGATACTAATGGGCCTCTTGTGAACAGTTTAAAGGGAGGAAAGAATAGAGCAAAAGAAGAATACAGCTTTAAAGAATAAAATGGCAATAAACAACTACATATCAATAATAACCTTAAATGTAAATGGATTAAATGATCCAATCAAAAGACATAGGGTAGCTGTGTGGATAAAGAAACAGGACCCATACATATGCTGTCTACAAGAGACACACCTTAAAACAAAAGATGCTCATAGACTGAAGGTAAAAGGATGGAAAAAAATATTTTATGCAAATGGAAATGAAAAAAAAGCAGGGGTAGCAATACTTATATCAGACAAAATGGACTTTAAAACAAAGGCTGTAGTAAGAGATAAAGGAGGACACTACATAATGATAAAGGGAACAATTCAACAGGAAGATATAACTATTATAAATATCTATGCACCAAATATAGGAGCCCCGACATACATAAAGCAGACTTTGATGGATATAAAGGGCGAGATTAACAGCAATACTATCATAGTAGGGGATTTCAATACCCCTCTAACAACACTGGATAGATCCTCAAGAAAGAAAATTAATAAAGAAACAGCAGACTTAAAGGATACACTAGATCAACTTGATTTAATAGATATCTTCAGAACTTTTCACCCTAAAGCAGTAGAATATACATTCTTCTCAAGTGCTCATGGTACGTTTTCTAGGATAGACCACATGTTAGGACACAAAAATGGTCTCAATAAATTTAAGAAGATTGAAATCATATCAAGCATTTTCTCTGATCACAATGCCATGAAACTAGAAATTAACCACAAAAGAAAAAATGAAAAATACTCAAACACTTGGAAACTAAATAGCATGTTATTAAATAATGAATGGATTAACAATGAGATCAAAGAAGAAATAAAAAAGTTTCAAGAAACAAATGATAATGAGCATACATCAACTCAAAATTTATGGGACACAGCAAAAGCAGTTGTGAGAGGGAAGTTTATTGCACTACAGGCATATCATAAGAAGCTAGAAAAAGCTCAAATAAGCAACCTGACCCTGCATCTAAAAGAACTAGAAAAACAACAACAAATAAAACCCAAGACAAGTAGAAGGAAGGAAATAATAAAGATCAGAGCAGAAATAAATGACATAGAGGCTAAGGAAACAATACAGAGGATCAATGAAACCAGAAGCTGGTTCTTTGAAAAGGTAAACAAGATTGATGAACCTTTAACTAGACTCACCAAGAAAAAAAGAGAGAGGACTCAAATAAATAAAATTAGAAAGGACAGTGGAGAAATAACAACTGACACAACAGAAATACAAAGCATTGTAAGAAAATACTATGAAGAACTATATGCCAAAAAATTAGACAATCTTGGTGAAATGGACAAATTTCTTGAATCATATAACCTTCCAAAAATCAATCTGAAAGAATCAGAACACCTAAACAGACCAATTACAGCAAATGAGATCGAAACAGTTATCAAAAAACTCCCAAAAAAGAAAAGTCCTGGGTCTGATGGCTTCACAAGTGAATTCTATCAAAAATTCAAAGAAGAGCTAACTCCTATTCTCCTCAAGCTATTTCAAAAAATTCAAGAGGAAGGAAGACTTCCAAACTCCTTTTATGAGGCAAGCATAATTCTGATCCCAAAATCGGGCAAAGACAACACAAAGAAAGAAAATTATAGGCCTATATCCCTGATGAATTTAGACGCTAAAATTCTCAACAAAATATTAGCCAACCGGATCCAGCAATATATGAAAAAAATCATACACCACGATCAAGTGGGATTTATTCTGGAGAGGCAAGGCTGGTTCAATATTTGCAAATCAATCAATGTGATTCACCACATAAACAAAAGGAAGGACAAAAATCACATGATAATTTCAATAGATGCAGAAAAGGCATTTGATAAAATCCAGCACCCATTCATGCTCAAAACTCTCAGTAAAGTGGGAATACATGGATCATTCCTTAACATGATAAAGGCCATCTACGATAAACCCACAGCAAACATCATACTAAATGGACAAAGATTAAAAGCAATCCCCTTAAGATCAGGAACCTGGCAGGGTTGCCCACTTTCACCACTCTTATTCAACATAGTTCTGGAAGTCCTAGCTACAGCAATCAGACAAGAAGAAGAAATAAAAGGCATCCAAATTGGAAAAGAAGAAGTAAAACTGTCATTATTTGCAGATGATATGATATTGTATATTGAAAACCCTAAAGTCTCAGTCAAAAAACTACTGGACCTTATAAATGATTTCAGCAAGGTGGCAGGATATAAAATTAATACTCAGAAATTAGAGGCATTTCTATACACCAACAATGAAATATCAGCAAAAGAAATTAAGGAAACAATCCCCTTCACTATTGCAGCCAAAATAATAAAGTACCTAGGAGTAAATTTAACCAAGGAGGTTAAGGACTTGTACTCGGAAAATTATAGAACATTGATAAAAGAAATCAAGGAAGATACAAACAAGTGGAAGCACATACCGTGCTCATGGCTTGGAAGAATAAACATCATTAAAATGTCTATATTACCCAAAGCAATTTATAAATCAATGCAATACCAATTAAAATACCAATGACATACTTCAAAGATATAGAACACATATTCCAAAAATTTATATGGAACCAAAAAAGAACACGAATAGCCTCAGCAATCTTAAAAAGAAAAAATAAAGCAGGAGATATCACTCTTCCTGATATCAAGGTTCACTACAAGGCCATTATACTCAAGACAGCCTGGTACTGGCATAAGAACAGGCAAATAGATCAATGGAACAGAACAGAGAACCCAGAAATAAACCCACAGCTTTATGGACAACTGATATTTGACAAAGGAGGAAAGAACATACAATGGAGTAAAGACAGCCTCTTTAACAAATGGTGTTGGGAAAATTGGACATCTACCTGCAAAAAAATGAAACTAGACCATCAACTCACACCATTCACAATAACAAACTCAAAATGGATAAAAGACTTAAATGTAAGCCGTGAAACCATAAGCATCTTAGAAGAAAACATAGGCAGCAAGCTCTCCGACATCTGTAGCAGCGGTATATTTGCCGATTTATCTTCATGGGCAACTGAAATAAAAGGCAAGATAAACAAATGGGACTATATCAAACTAAAAAGTTTTTGCACAGCTAAAGACAATAAGAACAGAATAAAAAGACAAACCACACAATGGGAGAACATATTCGACAGCACATCTGATAAGGGGTTAATAACTAAAATTTATAAAGAACTTATAAAACGCAACACCAGGAAGACAAACAACCCAATCAAAAAATGGGCAAAAGAAATGAATAGAAATTTCTCCAAAGAGGACATACAGATGGCCAATAGGCATATGAAAAAATGCTCAACATCACTAATCATTAGAGAAATGCAAATTAAAACCACAATGAGATATCACCTCACACCAGTCAGAATGGCACTCATCAGCAAAACAACACAGAATAAGTGCTGGCGAGGATGTGAAGAAAATGGAACCCTTCTGCACTGCTGGTGGGAATGCAGACTGGTGCAGCCACTGTGGAAAACAGTTTGGAGATTCCTCAGAAAATTAAAAATCGAACTGCCTTTTGACCCAGCTATCCCACTTTTAGGAATATACCCTAAGAACACCATAGCACTGTTCGAAAAGAAGAAATGCGCCCCCATGTTCGTGGCAGGATTGTTCACAATAGCGAAGATCTGGAAACAGCCCAAGTGTCCGTCAGAAGACGAGTGGATTAAAAAGCTTTGGTACATATATACTATGGAATACTACTCAGCCATAAGAAATGATGACATCGGATCATTTATAACAAAATGGATGTAGCTTGATAACATTATATGGAGTGAAATAAGTAAATCAGAAAAAAAGAAAAACAGAACAGCATGATTTCATACATAGGTGGGACATAAAAGTGAGAATATGAGACATGGACAAGAGAATGGTGGTTACGGGATGGGGGGAGGGAGGGAAGAGTGGGATAGGGCGGAGGGGAGGGACACAGGGAAAACCAGATAGAAGGTGACAGAGGACAATTTGACTTTTGGTGACGGGTATGCAACACTATTGAATGATAAGATAACCTGGAGATGTTTTCATTGTACATAAGTACCCTGATTTATTGGTGTCACCCCATTAGAATTAATAATATATATATATATATATATATATATATATATATATATATATATATATATGAATATTTGGGTTGTTTCCTGTTTGGGGCCATCAAAAATAAAACTTCTGTGAGCATCGTGTACAAAAAAAAAACAACAAAAAAAAACAAAAGCAAAAGACCACTCACTGCTGTGGGGGGGGGGGCAGCAGTGTGACATAGAAGGGTTTTGGAGGGGGTGAGGGTAGTCAGCCCTGAGGGGCAAGGAACCCAATGGCCTCTGACAAATGCATTGTGTCTCTGGAGCTAAGTCTCCTCCTTTCTAGGGTAAGGAGTTGTCCAGCGGGAGGCTGAGGAGGAGTTTGGCTGCAGCTCCGTCCTGTAGGACAGAATGTCACCAGCCTCATTACCCCGCCGAGACAGGTCAAGGCTCTGCCTCCAGGGGGCGCGCCATCCACCCTGCCAGACCTGGGAGCTCCTTGCCTAAGAGTCGGCGCTGTCAGTGGTTCTGGAGCACACCTGGGCTCAACTCTGCCAAAGACCCCAACTCAGGAGCCCAAGGTCCTGAGCCTTAGGCGGGCAGGGCACCTTAGTCTGAGGGGCTTTGGAAAGGCTAGCTTCCTCCTCGTGGAAAGGAGTCAGAAAAAGGCGTGGGAGTGAGCTGGGCTTATCTCCACGCTTTTCCTCTCACCTCTCCGGGGGTCTTATTCTTTCGAACTTGTGGTGCCAGCAATGTGCTCTCTGTTACTGAAGGGGTGTATTCCACTTAGCATTTGCCACTAACTGTCCCTGAAAGAGGAAGTTTCCCAATGAATTGCTACATATCTTAGGGGATCTACCAAGCTCGTCCAGCCACCATTAAGAATTAAGATCTCCATGTGACTATAGAAAGGGCAGTTTGGGGGGATAGTTAATCCAGCTAAGCAGAAGCAGGGAGCTGGGCAGGAAGCCAGGCATGAGGAGAAACAATGTAGAGATGCTGATAATGAACAGAGGAAATACCGATCAAATGTGTTTACTGCCCACAGGCTGGACACTATGCTAGGTGTCTGCATGCTTTCTCCCTGGTACTGGCAATATAGGAGTTAACCTTACAAAATATTTGAATTCGTGGGGAGGCTAGGCCATTGAGAACACTCATAAATAAATCTGAGCACTTGCCGTGGCTATGCACTGTGCTAGGTGCTAGACATGCAGCAGGGAGCAGAGCAGATGTGACACTGCCTTCAGAGTGAACCAGGACATTCTGTGGAGACTCAGTCCTCTTATCTGTATAATGGGACAGAACACCATTGCCAAGGAGACCTTGGGGATGTTGTGAGGATGGGAAGGACCTTTGAGGAGCTGGACTGTCCCACTTCCACCAGGACTAATGGCTCTCCAGCATTTACCCAGCAACTAGCCACACCTCCCCTCACAGTTTCAGGACAAGACAAGCCATTCCAGATTTCCCAGACTTTACTCATATAGGTCCTTCCAACTGCTTTCCCTGTTTCCCCACATCCAATTTTCTCTCATTGGAGACATATTTTGCTGATCGCTCTTCTTTTAGTCTGCAATCTATTGACTGTGTCCAAAATGTTCTTCATCACATGTTTTCAATTTTGGTAACAATCAGAATAGCTTCTTGTTAGGCGCTTATGCTATAATACTGCTGGTAAAATTTTGACCATTTTTGTTGTACAGCTTTCTTTTTAAAAAGTGAATTAGTTCAATGGTGCAAGAGGAAGACTATGAGCTCTTTCTTCAGTCCACCTTCTCAATCCATGTCTGTCTGAGAACACAAGTTTGAGGACAGGAAGGTGTACATGAGATGAAAGCAAGAGTAATGGCCTACAGGGGAGGAACCTCAAATTGCAAAGGTTTTCGTAGGAACTGGCATGGAAGGTTTAAGGAAGAAAGACCAAGAGGAGAGGGTGGGTGAGTAGATAAATTCCAGGGAAGATGTCTGTGATGTAATGTCTAAGGTGAAGGAGGCAGGAAGAGATTAGTGTAGGAGAGAATGAGGTTCAGCTCTCCGTCTTCTCCAATTTTACAAGAAATCTTATCCCAGACAGTAATTGGGAGGGCCTGTAGGAGATGCTCTCACAACTTATGTACTGATGAGACCACTACAGAAAATATCTATGGTTACAGCATAGCTCTGTGGTCCCAACAGCCCCTCTCCCTGAACTTCCTCCTCCCCTTTGCAAAAAGGGCTTCCTTTCTGCTTCTACCTCGCCCAGTCTGTGCATGTGGCTCACCATGGCTGCGTGGACTGCATCTCAACCCATTCCTTTCCCAGAATAAATCCTCTTGAGGGATGAAATGCCTAGTCAGCTTTTGCTTATGGTCAACGGGCTATTAGGAAGATCCTTGTGGGGCTCCTAAATGGGACAGGGAAGGGACTGAGGTCAGAAGGTGCTGGAAGAATGGACAGGTGAAGTGAGACAACATGATCCCAGAGAGATAATAAGATGCCCTATCATGAACAGAACACTAAGGAGAGAGGCTGGTTTTCCCCTGGGAAGGCTTTGAAGCGTTCTGGAATGAAAAATAAAACCAACAAGTTGACAACCTGTCCTCTATGCCTGGTCATCTCAGGGTTCAGAAGAACTTACCAGTGGGACCTTCCTGTCCAGAAAAAGAGAGACCAGCCTGACCAGGCGGTGGCGCAGTGGATGGAGCGTTGGACTGGGACGCGGAGGACCCAGGTTCAAGACCCCGAGGTTGCCAGTTTGAGCGCGGGTCCATCTGGCTTGAGCAAAAGCTCACCAGTTTGGACCCAGGGTCGCTGGCTCCAGCAAGGGGTTGCTCCGTCTGCTGAAGAACCACGGTCAAGGCACATGTGAGAAAGCAGTTAATGAGCAACTAAGGTGTCGCAATGAAAAACTGATGCTTCTCATCTCTCTCCATTCCTGTCTGTCTGTCCTTATCTGTCCCTCTCTCTGATTTTCTCTCTGTCCCTGAAAATAAAAAAAAGAGAGAGAGAGAAAGACCAGCAAGCCCTGAGCACATGCCTGGATCAGGCACTCTGTTGTTTGATTTCCATGTGTTAATTTATTTCATGCTCACAACCACCTTTGAACTAAAATGCATGGGAATCTGAGGGACAGAGAAATGAAGTGAATTGCTTGAAGACAATGCCTCAGAAAGTGCTGAAACCTGCATATGAGCCCAAGTCCCTGTCATCCCATCACCTGTCTTCTCTGCCCTGCCTGGGGACATTCACACAGGAGTTAATGTTGATATTGTCACAGTGCATCCTCCTGCTTCATCAGTTACTCCTGACTTCTTCTCCCCAGAGAGGCCGTGATGCCTGCGGCCAGGACGGAGCTCTGAGCGAGTCCTCACTTGCTTGTCTTCTTGATCTCTGAGTACACAGCAGAGCTGGCGGCCTCCTGGTCCTGAGGCTCCTGCAGCTTCATCCTGGGAAAGCTGAGGTTGGCGTACGGGAGCTCCTGCTGCTCCGCTGATGGATGGGCAGCCCCAGGAAGCAACATTTCATCTGGGAACCTGTCTGGCCCATGCTTTTCCTTAGAACCGTAAGAGAAGGGGAGAGGAGTCAGAAATAAGGCAGACATGGTCCCAAGGGGAAGTTGGGCTGATGGAACACTTTTTCATCCATCCTCTTTTTCCACACACATTTCTCATTAACTCAACTATTCACTCATGCATTTAAAATTTTCTAATACTACAATTGATTAAAAAATATCCAGAGATTAATTATCACATTTCATCCTCACAAAAACCCAATATAAACGATACCCTTTTTGTCCCCATTTATAGATGGGGAAACCGGTAAGGAGAGGGAATGTACTATTCCCAGAATGGAGACAATGTAACAGTTTTGGGGAAATAGTTCCATGAGCCAGTACTTAGCAGAGGGAGGTGGGCTCAGTGGTCAGCAGGGTGGGCAGGAGGCTGACCGTGGGCTCCAGGAGATGGAGGGGAAATCAGCTCCCAGCTGTCTGTCTGGCTGACCACAGAGGGGCGGGTTCGGGGAGATGTTGAGCAGCTCAGTCTGGACTCATTGAACGGACATGCCCAGCCCCACACACTGCATGAG
Source organism: Rhynchonycteris naso (assembly GCA_037038555.1). Classification (NCBI taxonomy): domain Eukaryota; kingdom Metazoa; phylum Chordata; class Mammalia; order Chiroptera; family Emballonuridae; genus Rhynchonycteris; species Rhynchonycteris naso. Next base: position 246,052,128 of record CM072997.1, on the reverse strand, counting down.
AAGACACCCCCACCACTCACCCAGGTGACTGTGCCCACGATGGGGTCCTCACCATCCCGGACCTTGGGTTTCCCGGCTGCTGGCTTCCTGAGGGCTCTCACTCTAAGGGAAGAAGTCAGCAGCCAGAGTGGCTCAGGCACAGGTGGGCAGGCGGCCCCCACTGCCTGACAAAACGACTGAGTCACCCCCAGACCCTGGGACCAGACACAGAGATGCTCCGGACATGCAAGTGAGTATCTGTCCCCCTAGATGATCAGGTATTTGGCCAAGACTGAATTTTCATCATGAAAGAACACTTTTACACACAGAAATTTATACACAAGTTATCATAACAGTGTTATTCGTGATAGTCGAAAAGTAGAAACAACCTAAATGTCAATGAAAGAATAAACAGGCAAATAAAATGAGCTTCATTTATACTCTTGAATATTATATGAAAATAAAAAGAAAGTACTGACACAGGAACCTTGACAATACCATGCTCTGTGAAAGAAGTCAGTCACAAAGGACCATGTACTGTATGAGTTCATTCACATGAGCTGTGCAGGATGGGCAGGTCTAGAGACCGGGAACAGGTCAGTGGTGACTGGGGCTGTGGTGGGTGGAGGCAGGGTGACAAAAGATGTGGGGTTTCTTTTTTTCTTCTTCTTTCATTTTGAGCAAATAAAATTTTAAAGTTGATTGTGGTGAGGGGGGCACAACTCTGTGAATAAACTAAAAGCCATTGAATTGTACACTTTAAATATGTGGAAATTTTATCTCAGTAACACTGTTACCCTGCCGCCTCAAAAAGTTCTTTCTGGGTGTACTCAGTTCTGTTTTTGTGGGATTCAGTAATTCTCTATTCTCCCTACAACACAGCTTCCTGTTCCCGGGGACACAGACTTACATGTAAAGGAAGAGGAGACACAAGCACAGGGACAGCAGGGCCATGACACCAGCACCTCCAAGAGCCGCAGGAACCACTCCCACTTGGGACACGGACTTCCCTGCAGAGGAGAGGGCGTGAGACCACCCACTACAGGACTCAGTCTCTTGTCTCCCCACCTCCTTGCAGAACCCGCTGTAGGTTCTGTTCCTGCAGGAAATGGAGGGCCCTGTCCTGGCAATCACCCCCGTCTAGGCCAGGCCCCTCCCCGAGCTCCATCTTCTCTGTGACCCACTCCTTTCTCCCTAAGCCCCTCCCCCATTAGACCCCCTGACCTGGCAGCAGCAGGACAGCGGCGCTCTGGGCCCTGTGGACATTGCTGGCCTCGCAGCTGAGTCTGAGGCCGGCGCTGAGCTCCCGGCTGAGGCTCAGGGAGCTGTTGGCCCAGGGTCCCGCTGAGCCGGAGATAACCGTGTAGGAGGCATTGCTGTGGTTCCCCTCCAGCAGCCCCGCCCCCAGCCGCCAGCGCAGGGAGGGGCCCGGCTGGGCTCGGGAGGAGCAGCTGCAGTGCAGACCCTGGTCCTCCCAGGAGCAGGAGGGGCCCAGCAGCTGCGGGGGGTCTGGGAAAGGGAGAAGCAGGGTCAGCGGTGCCTCTGCCTTTCCAGGACCCAGGTGACCTGCCCACAGGTGTCCCCACACTCACAGAGCACCGAGAGGCTGAGAGAGAGAGTCTGGGAGCCCAGGGGGTGCCGAGCCTGGCAGGAGAACTCCCCTTCTTCAGCAGTCCCCACACGGGGCAGCTCCAGCGTCGCCGTGCTGGAGATGGGGGTGGCGTTCAGGGCTGGGGACCCCCGGAACCAGCTCAGTTCTGCAGGGGGGTTGCTGTCTGCCTCACAGAGCAGCCGCACAGCCTCGCCCTCCAGGATGGAAAGCGTGGAGGCATTCCTAAAGGTCTTGACAGCTTTGAGGAGAGAAGTGCAGAGGATAGAGAGGCCCATAGACAGATGTGAAACACGGGTACAGGCAGCACCCACACGAGGAGAGGGAGGGTGATGATTTTTATCCTTGCCCTTCCCATATCTGACTCCTCCAACACACACTAATGGCCCAGGGGCAGGTCCCAGTCTCACAGAGGGGAGGTCTTCCTACCTGTGACATTTCTGAAAGAGATACCAAGGTTCCAAGGGGCATCTGGGACAGAAAGACATGGCCCTGCTTCAGATGGGAGGGGTAGATCCAAGTCACCCCAGGCCCACAATGGGGAGGTGGGGACAGGGCCATGGGATTGCTGTTCCTCTGGCCCACCCCCACCTGCATTCAGATTCATGCAGGAGTGCTCTCAGCAGCATCTACACACACACACACACACACACACACACACACACACACAAGCGCGCGTGCACACACAGCAGCCACCGTAACCTAGGACCCAGCCATCCCTCCAAAACTCACAGGATACATTAAGCTGGATGGTTCTCATCACAGTCACCCTAGTTCCTACAAGTCTCACCACACAGGTGAGGGCGGTGCCATGATGCCTGGGTGCCAAGAGGAGATTGAGCACTGAGGAATAGGGGGTTCTGGGTTTCCATGAATCTGTAGCAGCTCCCACCCAAGAATAAGTTGGAGACCTTCCCCCTTCGCAGGACCCCGGCAGCTGGCAGGTCAGCTGTGCAGTGTGGCCGGCCTCCAGAGGCTCCGGAATGTGAATGTCAGGCGTCTCTGTCAGAGCTGAGGAGGACAGAAGGAGTTGTGTGGGCTCCGGGGGATGGAACCTAAAGTGTGACCCTGAGTGAGACCTGTACCTCAGGGACCCAGCTCACCCTGGGTCCTGGTTCTCTTCCAACCACCCTGGGCCCATGACCTGGATCAGGGAGTAAGTATCCCAGTCAGTGCCTGTTCATGTTCTAGGACAGGGTCCCACATCCTTGGTCTTTCCCTGCAATACCTGTCACCTGTAAATACAGCATCTTTTCTTTATAATAATAATATCTCCTTTGTACTCGGACGACGTAGGTTCCTGAGTCACTGGTCCTGGCATCTCTGATGCTCAGGGAACAATCCTTGTTCCTGGAGTTCACGAGGAGAAATTCACCTTGGGTCTGTCTCTTCACTGATTTATTTGGGTCGTTTGTGGCCACAAGACCATCATGATATGATGAATTCCAACGCCTCCGGTACCAGAAGGTGTAGAGTGTGCTGGAGGAATGCGCCAAACCCCGCGGGTAGGAGACGGAGCAGGGCACCTGGATGCACAGACCCTCTTGCACGATCACTGATCCCTGCACTTGGATCTCATAGCCTGGCTGCTGCTGCAGGGACCCTGACAGGACACAGAGGCTCAGCTGCAGCTCCACCCCTCCCCCACCCGCCCACCTCCTCTCCCTGGGTCCACTCACCCCCCCACAGCAGGGGCAGCAGCAGCAGGGGCACCATGTCTGCATCTGGCAGGGCAGAGCAGGTCCAGGTCCTTGTGTCAGGGACAGAAATGTTGAGCTGTGAGGAGGGGCCATGGACACCCCAACCGGAAAACCGGGGTTACAAGGCTGTAGTCAGGTCTGGAAGGGGAACTTGGGCTCCACAGGCAGGTTTTTCTCATTTACATGTGAACTAGAAATCGTCCTTCTCCCCTCCCCACCCAACCCTGCAGGTGGATGTATGGAGGCTTCCAAGGGTTGAGAGGGTCATCAGTTGTGAATCGGAAATTTATCACCTTATAGATAATGTTTAAGTCAAGAGAAAGGTCACCCAGGGGGCTATTAGAGTCAGAGTTGGTTCTGGTGACACAGGGGGACCAACGCTAGGGCTGACACTACTTAAAGTTCTGGCAAACTTTACCTCTTTAAAGATTTTATCAATTGATTTCACAGAGGGGTGTGGGGACGAGAAGTAGTTGCTTCAGTCTAGTTGTTATTGGTTACTTCTCATATGTGCCTTGACTAGCAAGCCCTGGGTTTGAACCAGTGACCTCAGCGCTCCAAGTTGGCGCTCTACCCACTGTGCCTTCAACAGCAGGCAAAGAAAATGGTAATTTTTAAATCTCTTTAGACCGCAGAAATGCTGGAAAGAAAGAAATTTAGACCCAACTCCAATGGAGGGTGGATTCTGAGGGAAAGATGAGTGTTAAATGTCTTTGCTCTGGGGCTTTTGGCAGACCTGGGATGCACAAGTGTTGGTCCTCCTGGGTCTGACAATGTGTGGGACAGCTACAGCACACACGCCCCCTCTAAATGCCTTGTGTAGAGTGTGATTTTGCCCCATTGGGCAGGGACCTCAAAAGCTGGACCTCAGCACCTCAGCACAGCAGCAAACTTGCCACCATGAAGTTTTAGTAAACCATGTCCAGGACCCTTACATCTCGGTCTCCTTGCAAAGCCCCTGCAATGGCTCCAGTGATGTGTGGGAATCGCCTGAAATCCTGCCGCTCTCTTATGAAAGAAGGAAACTTGATAAATGTTTTCCCAAATTTGACAAAGGTGTGAAACAGTTCAGACCTCCCAGTAACAATTTGTGTGATTGAAAGAAAGTTTCTGAAACTATACAGGAGAAAAAGAAATGCCAATCAACCGTGAAGTAGGAAATATTGATTCTCCTTCTAGTCTTTATATTATATAATTATTATATTATAGTAACAAGTAATAATAGTTATTAATATAATATTAACATGTATTACTGTATGACAGAATTATTCTCCTATAAAGAGGCAATCAGAGAGCCTCAGTCAGCACCGTGGGAACATGTGCTGGGCAGGTGTCAGACCTGTGTGCCACACGGCCAGTAACATAGTCTGTCATTTCTCTGAATTGACTCATATTTTGATTATCAGCATTCCAATTTTTGTGCCTTGATGTACCACATTTTGTATGTCTTTGAATCAGTGATCTCAACATTTGTATAAACATTGGTTTTTAGAAAACCTTCATCTGCCCCGGCAGCAGGGAACAGGTGAAGGAGAGGTCCCCAGCTCTGCCAACCACCACTCTGGACTCCTCACGTACTGCAGAGAAGACTGTCTTGTGCAATCAAAGGACAAACGACAGCAGGACTTCCATAGTTGTGTCCCCACAAGACACAAGAATGTTCAGAATGGGGAACCCTCTCGCACTGTGGCTGGGAATGTGATTTCAGGAAACCACTATGTAAATCTGTGAGGCAGTTCCTCAAAAATTAAAAATAGAGCCGCCTGAGATCCAGTAATTCCACTTCTGGGAATTTGCTTGGAGAAAATGAAAACAGTAACCTGAAGGAACACGGGCACCTTTATGTTCACTGCAGGGTTGTTTACACTAGCCAAGATGTGGGAGCAACCTGTCTGTCAATGAAAAAATGAATGGATGAAGAAATCATGGTGTGTATATACAATGGAATATTACTGTGCCGTAAAAAGAACATGGTCCATTTATATTGTCTTGTAAACTGGTTACAGCTTTTGGTATTATATTAAGGTCTTTAATACATTTTGAGTTGATTTTTGGATAGAAGGAAATGATTTTGTGATAGAAACCTGGAATTGCATGAAAGAAACATAACTGTGAGTATAATTTTTTCAAACATTCATTATTTAAATATGGTTTGTTCTCATTTACATGTGATTCTTAAAAAGCTGAGCTCACAGAAATAGCAGACTGGGGGGGGGTTCCAGGGACTGGGGTTGAGAAATGAAAAGATGGTGTTCAGGGGCACATACTTTCAGCTACAAGTTGAAAAATTCCTGAAGGTGTCACGTACAGCATGATGACTGCACTGAACAGTGTTGTATTATACACTTGAGAGTGGCTAAGGGAGTGTCTCTTTAATGTTATGACCATAACAATGGTAATGATGTGAGAGAATGGAAATATTAACTAACTTTATTGTGCTGATCACTTCACTATAAATATGTGTATCAAATATGCACATTGTGCACCTTAAACTTACATGTCTTATATCTCAATAATATCGCAGTAAATCTGGAAAGAAAATCATTGTTTGCATCCAAGTAACTACAATGTTCTATGAAGTATATCACCCTTATAGATGTCAGATATATGTTCATCACATTATTCACTGTTGCCAAGACATGGAACCAAGCAAACTGTCCTTTAATAGATTATTGGATATAGAAGATCTGGTACATATAATAGCATACTACTCAGCCATAAGAAATGATGACATATTGTCATATACAACAACATGGATGGACCTTGAGAACATTATACTGAGTGAAATAAGTAAATCAGAAAAAGCTAAGAACTATAGGATTATATCACACGCATAGGTGTGATATAAAACTGAGACTCATGGACATAGGTGAAAGTGAAGTTGTTACCAGGAGGAGGGCGTTGTGAGGGAGGGGGTAAAGAAGGACAATTATAAGGTAGTAGAGAGTAACTTGACTTTCAGTGATGGGCATACAACATACTCAAGAGTTCAGATGTTATAGAGATGTTCACGTGAAACCTATATACTCTTATTGATCAATGTCACCAGTTAAATATAATTTTCTAAGTAAATAAATAAATAAAAAGTTACTGAACTTTCAAAATAAAAAAGATAAATGACAATAATAATACAAAAATGAGAGGATAGATTGATGTAATTTAAGTGTTGAAATATTTTTATTATTCAGGAATAGATAAAAATATCAAAGGAAGAAGAATGGCAATATATTAAGAATGTATATTTTAGGCAAGTAAAAAAGAAAAGCTCCCATAAACAAAAATAGAGAAGAATGAATAAATAAAAGACATTAGATTTATTTAAACAGGCAGAAAAGAAGTTTAAGTATAAAAGAAAAAAAGAAATAAACAGGACAAAATGAGAACAATAAAAATAGAATTGAGTTACATCCAATTATATCAGTAATTACATTATCTGTATAAAGGAAAGCAATTCATACAGAAGACAGAATGCCAGACTGGATTTTCAAAAAAGAACATAGCAGCATTAGTCACAATTGTCAAAATCTGAAAAGTAGCCGAATGTCCTTCACAAGTGAATGGTTATAGAAACCTGGTGCCTGAAGTTGGCTGGAAAGTGTAACTAACAGGAAACAGCACAAGGGGGCGTCTGCGAGGATGGAATGATTCTGTATTCTAACCTCAATGCTGGTGATGACAGAAGTGTATGTTTCTTAAATTCATGAGAATATACAAAAAAAATTGTCCTATGTGATCATCTAAAATAAAATAATCAATGGAAATATCTGATAAGCTCTATAAGATGCAGGGTTATGCAAAGATGTCATAACTGGCACAACGAGGGCGCCACGTGAATTACCTGACCGCCTCTCCCCCCCGCCATCATCCTGTCCTTGGTGCTCCGGATACTCCCTACGAGGGTGCAGGTGGAGGTGCGTTTCCCCTCACCTGCCTCGGTCTGGACACACGTCCACCTGAGCTGCGCACCCACATCTCCTCTGTCCAAGGTCAGCTCAGCCCCTCCTTTCTTCCTGGGAGCCGGACCTGGTCATCACCGGGAGGTCAGAAGGGTCTGCACGCCGAGTTTCATGGTGGAAGCACAGTGTGCACATATATAAACATTCATCTGGTTCAACTCTCCTTTTTGTGTATTTTGCTCAATTTACATTAGACATCAAAAATAACAACAAATGAACAAAAAACCCTTTGATGAAACAGCTTCAACAGAAATGAACAGATGATTCAGATGTCAGATGTCAAATGACATAATTTGCTTCAAGAACACTCCCATAGTCAGTAAAGTGTAAAGTCTATTTTTATCTTGTATTACTTTAAAAAAATGTTTATTTATAATTAAATGTTGCGATGTCTACACTGACTGGGCAGTTTGGGACACCAGAATCTAAAGTTTCAAACTGGTAATTTCTGGAAAATGAGAGGAAAAGTCCCTGAGTTCATTCCCATCCTGGGCCTGAGGACAAAGAGGGAGGGAGCAGAAGGGTAGGGGGTGGGCAGGACCAGCACCAAGGGAGACCAAGTCCAGTGGGAGAGGCACAGGCAGAAACAAGGGGCAGTCACTGGGTGGTATTACTTATTTCCTGTTTTCTATATCTTATGGTGCTTTCACACCTTAATGAGCTTTGAGGCCAAATAGAGACAGGTCCAGCCAGGGGGACCCAGTTCTCAGAGACAGCCAAGACCTCTGCCAGTAACAGCCTTTCAGATGCAAACCAACCCACCCTAAGCCCATGGTCCCCACCCACCCTGCCTGCCCTAAATCTCCCAGGACCTGGGGCCAGATACACAGAGACCTCCCCTCAGGCCCAACCCCCGATCAGTGGTTCTTAACCTGGGTTCTATTGAACCCTAGGGGTTCGATGAGTCGGTCTCAGGGGTTTGGAGAAGCCTCTGCTGCTGAGGCCAGAATAAAGTAATACCGTAATTTGTTGTGAGTTCATGCACTTTGTTGGTTTTGTTCTTTGAGCATGGTGATGTTCATGCACGGCTCATTTTGTGCGCCAGTAAAAAAACATATACCTATGTATTGAATTTGGAAAAAAAAGTCATATTTTATTTATCACTAAAGAAGGGTTTGGTGAATGCGCATATGAAACTGGTGGGTTCGGTACCTCAAAAAAGGTTAAGAACCACTGGTCTAAAAAGATTTAAACATTACCATTTGCCTTGCCTGCTGTTGAAGGCACAGTGGATAGAGCACCAACCTGGAGTGCTGAAGTCATCAGTTAGATCCTGGGCTTGCCAGTCAAGGCACATATGAGAAGTAACCAATGAACAGCTACACTGAAGCAACTACTTCTCATCCCCACACCCTTCTGGGAAATCAATTCATAAAATATTTTTTAAAAAATAATGTTTTTCTGAACTTTAAGTGGTGTCAGCTGGACAGTGGGTCCCCCTGTGTCACAAGAACCAGCTCTGACTCTCATGGCCTCCTGGGTGACCACCCTCTTGACTTAAATATCATCTGTAAGGCTAGCTATTTCAGATTCACATCTTGATGATCCTTTCAACCCCTGGGGCTTCGGCACATACACATGCAGGGTCGGGTGGGGAGGGGAGAAGGATGATTTGTAGTTCCCCACGGCACCCTCCCATCACCGTCAGTGGAGCCCAAGTTCCCCTTCCAGACCTGACTACAGCCCTGTCACCTGGGCTTCTGTTGAGGCGTCCTCGGCCCCTCCCCACAGCTCAGCATTTCCCTCCCTGACACGGGGACCTGGACCCGCTCTGCCCTGTCAGATGCAGTCATGGTGCCCCTGCTGCTGCTGCCCCTGCTGTGGGGTGTGTGTGTGAGTGAACCCAGAAAGGGGAGGGGAGAGGATGGGGGAGGGATGAATGTGTGGCTGAGCCTCTGTGTCCCCCCAGGGTCCCTGCAGGAGCAGCCAGACTATGAGCTCCAAATGCAGGGATTGGTGAGGGTGCAGGAGTCTCTGTGCGTCCATGTGCTCTGCTCCTTCTCCTACTTGTGGAGTTCGTGGTCATCTTATGACAAACTCTACTCCCACTGGTACCGGTGATCTCAACATTTATATAAACACCAGATGCCACAAAACCTTGTCTGTCCCTGCCACAGTGAATAGGGGAACAAGAGATACCCAGCTCTACCCCTTACCCAGCCCTGACTCCTCACATATTGCAAAGAAGATTGTGTTGTGCACGCAAAAGACTAAAGAAAGCAAGATTCTGGCACTGGGTGGTTGGCCCAGCAGTACAGCATCAGCCAGCATGTGGAAGTCCTGGGTTTGATTCCCAGTCAGGGCACACAGGAGAAGCAGCCATCTGCTTCTCCACCCCTCATCCTTCTCCTTCTCTCTTTCGATCTCTCTCTCTCTCCCTCTCCCTCACCTGCAGCTATGGCTCATTCTAGCAAGTTGGCTCCCAGTGCTGAGGATAGCAGGAAGGTCTCACCTCAGGCGCTAAAATAGCTCAGTTGCTGAGCAACAGAACAACGGCCCCAGATGAGTAGAGCATCACCCAGTAGGGAGCTTGCCATGGTGGATCCAGTCAGGGCACATGCAAGTGTCTGTCCCTCTGCCTCCCAACCTCTCACTTAATAATAAAAAAAGCAGGATTTCTATAGTTGCACCCCTACAACTCATATTACTGAGCAGCATAGCAAATCTCAAGCTGGGATGATAAAAAGGACAAGAAATAATTAATGTTGGCAAGAATGTTCAGGAACAGGAACCCTTTTACATTGTTGGTGGGAATGTAAACTGGGGCAGCACCTATATAAATCAGTAGGGCAGTTCCTCAAAAATTAAAAAGAGAGCTGCCATACAATCCAGCAAATCCACTACTGGGTATTCATTTGAAGAAAAGGAAAACAGTAACTTGAAAACACACATGCATCCCCATGTTCACTGCAGTGTTATTTATAATAAGCAAGCTATGGAGGCAATCTAAGTTCCATCGATAAATGAATGGAAAAAGAAAATGCGGTGTATGTACAATGGGATATTATTCTGCCATATAAACAAAGAAATCCTGCTATTTGCAAGAACATGGTTGGACCGTGAGAACATTATGCTGCATGAGGTAAATAAGACAAAGAAAGACAAATACCCTATGATCTCACTTGTATCTGTAATCTATTAAAAAAAAATCGAACTTATAGATACAGAGAACATATTGGTGGTTGTCAGAGGCAGAGGGAGAGAATGGGAAAATGGTTGAAGGTGGTCAAAGGTAGAAGTTTCCAGTTATAAAAATATTAAATTATGAGGACATAAAAAATAAATTATGAGGACATAATATATAGCATGGTGACTATAGTTAGTAATAGTAGGTATTAATACTATTAACTATAACACAATAGCTAAAATACTGTATGCTATATTTGAAAATATTTAAGAGTTTATATAGTTAAGAGAGAAAATTGTTTAAAAGTTCTCATCACAAGAAAAAAAAACTCTATGTGTAACTCTATGAGGTGATGGATGTTAACAAGACATATTATGGTGAGCACTTTCCTATACATGCATACACTGAATCATCAAGTTGGACACTTGAAACTAGCACAATGTTATATGTCAGTTATCTCTCAATCACAGATCTGTAAACTCAGGTTGCTACCAGGATTAGATCAGAGTGCTCCCAGACTTCCAGGCAGTGTTCCCTCCCTGCTCCATTTGTGTTCCAACATCAGCAGAACGAATTCCTTACATTATATCCCCGCTGCTGAAATACATAGTAGGGCTTTTGTGCTCTGATAAGCCCTTGCCTGATTATATCTCAAGAAATGAAACAATGAGATTTTAAACGCCTTCATGATAAACTCACAGCCAACTAGGAATGAAGAGGAATTTCCCTAATGAAACAGGGGGAGTCTTCAGCAAACATCATACCTAATGCGGTAGCACTGCGTCCTAGTCTAGAAAGGTAATAGTAAATAAAAGCTATGAAAACTGAAGAGAAAACAAAGGTGTCTTTCTTCATAAATGACTGTTTATATTTTAAAAATCCACAAGTATATACAGATATATTTGGGGCAAAATAAGAGTTAGTAAGGATGCTAGAGACAATATCAAATTATAAAAATAAAATACATTCCTGTATCACAGTAACAAAACAAAATAGGATTTAATTGAAAATAAAAGATGCTATTGACAGTAGTATCAAAAATTATTATATATCTGGAATATATTCAGAGATGTACATATCAAAAATATAATATGTACTTCCTCCATGGAGGAAATTACAAATTAGTGTGAAGAGACATTCAAGATGTAAGTGAATATAAATTTATGCATGTTAATAGATATAAAAACAATATTGTGTAAAAGTCTCTCCCCAATCTACCAGCTGACCCTTGTGAAAGATACCGTTATTATAAAATTTATACTGAAGCACACTTTTCCAAATCCAGGTAATGCAATCATGGGGAAGCACAATGTATAGGCATGCTCACAGGTGAGCCAGGTGAAGGGATTTCAGGCAGGGACTTTGGCATCAACATGTTCAAGAGAATAGACACTAGAAAGGGAATGTCACGGTCAAACCAAAAGGCACCCAAGAAGAAGCAGGCAGGATGGCGTGACCGGTAGCAGACTTACCCTCCTGCTGTGAGCACCTGTCAAACTAGACAGAAGATAGAAGACATTTCACTCTGCCTTGTTCCATGAGGAGCTAATCCTCCCAGTTGCCAACCCTGATGACAACACCAGCATCAAGCCCCCACCAGCCACTGCAGAGGGTGGCCACACAGAGCAACAGCTTCCTCTAGAACTTTCAGGGAGCTTCCTCTTCAGACGCCCACGTTGAGGCTGGACATCCTGGCTTTTCACACTGGCGGCCAGCTCTCTCGTGTCCACACACACTTGTGCTTCAGGTGAGCTGCTTCGTGATGCGCCCTCTTCCCTCCTGCCCCTCCAGGACATCACTTCCTGGCTCCTGTCACGTCGTGTAAGGTCAGGGTTTTCTAATAAATTCCCTCTTCTCAGAGTCCTCTCAGTGCTGTTCCCTGACTACATCGTCTGCTGCAGCTGGGACAACTTATACAGACACTTTAGACTCTGGATGGTGTTCTCTCCCCCCAGACATTTCCTGTTGCCGGTAGCAGGTGGGTCACTGCGGTCCAACCAGGGATTGACGGAATTCAAAACCCAGCTTCCTGATGTTTCCATTCTTACTGTGCAAATTCTCTTTTCCTTGACTTTATTTAAATTTTTTTACCCAACTTTTCTAGGTTTTTCTTTCCCAAGAGAAAGGTTTGAAAGAACATGGCAAGCCACTGCCAGAATCATGTCACTGAACTAGAGAATTTGCTGAACATCCCTCCATGCTCTGAGTGACTTGCCCCTAAAGCCCTAGGAGGCCACCCACTGAGGGGCTTCCCCAGAGGCCTTGTTTCTCCCTGAACCAGCTAGCCTGTCCCCAACTCATGAGACAGCACAGGATCGTGTGCTCTATGACGGCACCGGCTTTGGGTGCAGTTCCTGTGCCTTCCCAGCCCTGGGTCCCACCCCCCAACCCCATGTCCTCTTCCAGAGCCCACCTTGGGAGGACTGCTGTACTCACAGAGAGTGAGAGTGTCCCCATGTCCATATCTGGCCACCTCTCATGATTAGGAAGCAATTGCTGATCTGGGCAGTCTCAGAGGAGGTGGCTTTCCCTGGCTCTCTTGTCACCCATGTTACACTCTGTTATGTGTGGTCAACAAAGCATCCGGGTGGGGATGGTTCTTTCCCAGCACCTGCAGCATGATCCAGATCTCAGTTCACCTGGGAATCCTGGGATGATGAAGGTGCAAGAATGCACAGGCCTTTCGGCCTCATAAAATGGGTGTTGGACCGAGGATGACTCGATGAAATCTTACCAGTAAAGGTTGGGTGTCCTACTCCCTACCAGGCCCTGATATAAGAGGTCAGGGTCCCCTTGTGTCCATAACCTCCCCCAGAGTTCCCAGGATGTGAATATCAGGTATCCAAATCAGCACTAGGGACAAAAGGGAAAGACTGGAGTTCATGAAAATATAACAGGAGCATCCTTCATGCCAACCCAATCCTCTGGAGAAGTCTCCTATCCTACACATCCCATTCAGAGGTCATGTTTTCTCTTTATTATAGTATCTCCTAAGCCGTGTTCTCCTTTCAAAGAAACAACGTCCTACTCTCCCTATCCAGGCACCTGTTTCTCAGGGAGCAGTCAAAGCTGGAAGGTTCCAAGGAGGTGGAGTCATCCCAATGTCATTGGTCATCTCCTGCAGCTCTGACCTGGTATGTATGGGCACAGGGGGTCATCCTATATGTTGACTTCTTCCTTAAACTAGGAGGCATAGAGCATTCTACAGTAAACCCACAAATTTCAAGATGAGAGGAGGTCGGAGCATGAGAACACACAGTTCTACCCCGTGTCCCCAGTCCTCACACCTGCAGCTTCTGCCTGTGTGCTTCTCTAAGTTGTACCCCAGTGGAGACAGAGGACTGTGTTTTGCATTCCTCTTCCCCCTACACTGTCACAGCAGGGGTGGCAGCAACAGCTTGGGCTTAGAAGGAGCAAGTCCTGGACCAACATCACAGAATCAGTCCCTTCTTTCTGGATCAGACACAGCTGCAGGAGCAGTGGACACCTAGGGCTCTTTCTGCACTGGGTTTACCCCTAAACATTCCCTCTCTCATGAACCCCCTTCACAGCAAACAAAAAATAAAGGTTGAGTTCTCCTGGCCCAAGTCTTATGATAACCTGTCAAGATGACCCCTTTTCATGCCACTCCCATTCATGTCACCTGTCTCAAGTGTTCATCCCCAACTCCCTCGAAGAACGCACGAAGCCTGGTCTCTCTCTGTTCTCGCACACTATATGGAACATCCCTCTGGGAGCAGCAGGATGAGGCACCAAAACCTAACTGATACTGAATCCTGTCTCTGTTCTGGATCACAGCCCAGGCCTGGTCACACAGGAAGCCTCACAAGGGATGGCTGAACTCATACTCATCATGAGGGGCCCCTTATGGTCAGAGGCCAGAACTGAGATCAGTGACCCTGACTCCAGCTGTTTGTGGGTTTCTGGTTTCAGTTTGAGTTTAGAAAGCCACTGGATTTGTGGGTGGCTCTCAGCCCATTCTCAGGGTTCCCACGAGCCCTGCACTCACACCTTTAGCATGACTGCTGCTAGCTTATAAACAGTTCTGCCAGCCCCACAAGTGCTCCCCTCTTTGTAGTATGTACTGAGTCTCCCTCCCCTTCCCTCTCCCCCACCTCTCCCGGGCCTTGCCTGGTTTGCTCCTCCTTTCATGACAACTCTCTCAACTCTGTGGTTCACTGAGGCCACAGGATATTTTCGCCAATCTGAACACTTACCCTTCATGTGGAATAAATTGAAGCTTAATGTATATTTTTTGCCACAAACACAGCATCTCAACCAGACTTCTGTTGCTTCATTACATCATTCAAGCTGATCAGGACTTGGCATACTGCCAGGCACAGAAAAGGAACACAGAATTTTTTTTTAAAAAAGAGAGAATTATAAAAAAAGAAAAAGAAACACAGATTATGCTTTCTGTTACCCAGAACTCTGTCACAATACAAGAAATAGATTAAAAACAAAAGCAAAAGACCACTCACTGCTGGGGGGGGGCAGCAGTGTGACATAGAAGGGTTTTGGAGGGGGTGGGGGTAGTCAGCCCTGAGGGGCAAGGAACCCAATGGCCTCTGACAAATGCATTGTGTCTCTGGAGCTAAGTCTCCTCCTTTCTAGGGTAAGGAGTTGTCCAGCGGGAGGCTGAGGAGGAGTTTGGCTGCAGCTCCGTCCTGTAGGACAGAATGTCACCAGCCTCATTACCCCGCCGAGACAGGTCAAGGCTCTGCCTCCAGGGGGCGCGCCATCCTCTCTGCCAGACCTGGGAGCTTTCGCCGAAGAGTCGGCGCTGTCCGTTGTTCTGGAGCACACCTGGGCTCAACTCTGTCAAAGACCCCAATTCAGGAGCCCAAGGTTCCGAGCCTTAAGCCTGCAAGGCACCTTAGTCGTAGGGACTTTAGAAAGGCTGACTCCCTCTTGGGAAAGAGTCAGAAGAAGACGTGGGAGTGAGCTGGGCTCATCTCCACGCTTTTCCTCTCACCCCTCTGGTGGCCTTATTCTTTCGAACTTGTGGTGCCAGCAACATGCTCTCTATTATGAAGGGGTGTATTCCACTAAGCATTTTCCACTAAACTGTCTCTGAAAGAGGAAGTTTCCCAGTGAATTGCTACATATCTTAGGGGATCTACCCAGCTAGTCCAGCCACCATTAAGAATTAAGATCTCCATGTGACTACAGAGAAGGCAGTTTGGGGGGGGGGGGATGGTTAATCCAGCTAAGCAGAAGCAGGGTCTGGGCAGGAAGCTGGGCATAAAGAGGAACAATGCACCGATGCTGATAATGAACAGAAGAAATACTGATCAAATGTGTTTACTGCTCACAGGCTGGACACTGTGCTAGCTGTCTGCATGCTTTCACCCTGGTACTGGCAGTGTAAGAGTTCACCTTACAAAATATTCTGAATTCGTGGGGAGGCTAAGCTACTTGAAACACTCATAAATAAACCTGAGCACTTGCCGTGGCTATGCACTGTGCTAGGTGCTAGACATGCAGCAGGGAGCAGAGCAGATGTGACACTGCCTTCAGAGTGAACCAGGACATTCTGTGGAGACTCAGTCCTCTTATCTGTATGAGACAGGACACCATTGCCAAGGGGACCTTGGGGCTGTTGTGAGGATGGAAAAGACCTTTGGGGAGCTGGACTATCCCATTTCTACCAGGACTAATGGCTCTCCAGCATTTACCTAGCCCTAGCCACACCGCCCCTTACAATTTCAGGACAAGAGAGGCCAAATGAGATCTCCCAGCCTTTATTCATATAGGTCCTTCCAACTGCTTTCCCTGTTTCCCCACATTCAATTCTCTCTCATTGGAGACGTATCTTGCTGATCGCTCTCCTTTTAGTCTGTCATCTATTGACTGTGTCCAAAATGTTCTTCACCACATGTTTTCAATTTTGGTAACAATCAGAATAGCTTCTTGTTAGGTTCTTATGCTATAATACTTCTGGTAAAATTGTGACCATTTTTGTTGTACAGCTCTCTTTTAAAAAAGTGAATTAGTTCAATGGTGCAGGAGGGAGACTATGAGCTCTTTCTTCAGCCCACCTTCTCAATCCATGTCTGTCTGAGAACACAAGTGAGAGGACAGGAAGGTGTACAGCAGATGAAAGCAAGTGGGGGGGTGGCCTACAGGGGAGGAACCTCAAATTGCAAAGGCTTTCATAGGAACCTCATGGAAGGTTTAAGGAAGAAAGACCAAGAGGAGAGGGTGGGTGAGTAGATAAATTTCAGGG
This sequence comes from Rhynchonycteris naso, assembly GCA_037038555.1. NCBI lineage: Eukaryota > Metazoa > Chordata > Mammalia > Chiroptera > Emballonuridae > Rhynchonycteris > Rhynchonycteris naso. The sequence continues at coordinate 246,035,528 of CM072997.1, read as the reverse complement.
AAGATGTCTGTGATGTAATGTGTAAGGTGAAGGAGGCAGGAAGAGATTAGTGTAGGAGAGAATGAGGGTCAGCTCTCTGTCTTCTCCAAATTTACAAAAGATCTTATCCCAGACAGTAATTGGGAGGGCCTGTAGGAGGCGCTCTCACAACTTATGTACTGATGAGACCACTACAGAAAATATCTATGGTTACAGCAGATGTCTGTGGTCCCAACAGTCCTTCCCCCCAAACTTCCTCTTCCCCTATGTAAAGAGGGCTTCCTTCCTGCTTCTACCTCACCCAGTCTGTGCATGTGGCTCACCATGGTTGCACGGACTGCATCTCAACCCATTCCTTCCTAGAACAAATCCTTTTGGGGGATGAAATACCTAGTCAGCTTTTGATTATGATCAACGGACTGTTGAAAAGATTTCTGTGGGGCCCATAAATGGGGTGAAGGGACTGGGGTCAGGAGGTGCTGGAAGAATGGACAGAGAAGGTGAGACATAGGATACCCTATCATGAACCGAACATCATACCAAGGAGTTGGTCTTTTCCTGGGGAGGCTTTGAAGAGTTCTGGAATGGAAAATGAAACCAACAAGTTGACACCCTGTCCTCTGTGCCTGGCCATCTCAGGGTTCAGGAGAATTTGCCAGCAGGACCGTCCTGTTCAGAAAAAAAGACCAGTAAGCCCTGAGCACACCCCTGTATCAGGCACTCTGTTGGTTGATTTTCATATGCTAATTTATTTCATGCTCACAACCACATTTGAGTAGAACTCATGATCTCTGCTGTACAGAATGGGAATCTGAGGGACAATGAATAGAGGTGAATCACTTGAAGACAATGCCTTTGGAACTGCTGAAGCCCGCATGTGAGCCCAAGTCCCTGTCATCCCATCACCTGTCTTCTCTGCCCTGACTGGGGATGTTCACACAGTAGTTAATGTTGATATTGTCACAGGTCTCCTCCTGCTGCATCAATTAATTGTGACTTCTTTCCCCAGAGAGGCCGTGATGCCTGCGGCCAGGACCGAGCTCTAAGCGAGTCCTCACTTGCTTGTCTTCTTGATCTCTGAGTACTCAGGGGAGTTGGTGGCATCCTGGTCCTGAGGCTCCTGTGGTTTCATTTCATGAAAGTTGGCGTACTGGAGCTCCTGTTGCTCCCCTGATGGAGGGGCATCTCCAGGGAGTGATGCTTAGTCTGGGGTCCTCTCTGTTCTGGACTTCCACTTAGAACCCTGAGTGAAGGGGTGAGAAAGGAGTCAGAGAAGAATAAGGAAGACATAGTCCCAAGGGGAGGATGGGCTGTTGGAGCACTTTCATTCATTCTCTTATTCCACACAAAGCATATTTCCCCATGTATAAGATTCACCCTTTTTAGAAAAATTTGTTATCTAAAAACTGGGTGAATCTTATACAGTGGTTTTACTTGCATTGCCCACTTTTTCCTGCTTGTTTTTGCACTCATTGTTGTAGATTTTTTTATTTGCATTTCCCGCTTTTTCACGCTTGTTGTCTTTGCGCTCTTTGTTTCACACTTATTACCAGTATACTATGGTAGGTTACATTTTGCTATGTTCTGACCAGAAATGGCTCAGAAAAGGTTTTCATGCAGTGCTGTAAAATGTATCACAATAAAAGTGATCCAGGGCCCTGGCCAAATGGCTCACCGATAGTGTGTCAGCCTGGCATGTGAAAGTCCCGGGTTCAATTCCCAGTCGGGGCACACAGAAGAAGCACTTATCTGCTTCTCCACCCTTCCCCTTCTCTTTTCTCTCTCTCTCTCTCTTCCCCTCCCACAGCCAAGGCTACATTGGAGCAAAGGTGGCCCAGGCACTGAGGATAACTTCATGGCCTCCACCTCAAGCGCTAGATTGGTTCCAGCTGCAAAAAAACAACGCCTCAGATGGGCAGAACATCTTCCCCTGGAGGGCATGAAGGTGGATCCCAGTTGGGCACATGCAGGAGTTTGTCTGATTGCCTACCCACTTCTAAGGAAAAATACAAAAGAAAAAGTGATTCGGTTTGTAAAAGTGAATGGAAATTTTGCTGCTGAATGCAAGTTTGGTCCTCCTCCAACTGAAAAATCAATCTGAGACTGGCTAAGGGAAGAAGAAACCCTATTGAACACACCATGGCAGAAGAAGACCATGAGAGGCAAGTCAGCAAAATGGCCTGATTTAGAGAGGGAATTGAAGATATAGGTCGAAGAGCAAAGGGCAATTGGAATTCCTGTGTCCACAAGGATGGTTCAGCATGACGCAAGAAGAATTGTTGATGAAAAAGAAGTTACTGATTTTAAAGGAGGACACAATTGGTGCTTCAGGTTCTTGAAACAGAATGGTCTAAGCATGTGTACATGCACCAGACTTGCCAAAAAGAAAGTTATGAGCAGAAGGTCCTTAAATTTCATCGTTTTATCATTTAATGTCAGAAGATACATCAGTTTGATTTGGGACAGATTGAAAATATGGATGGAGCCCCCCTTCAATTTGATGTCCCAAGTAACAGAACTGTTGATAAGGGGGTGAAAACTGTAACTGTGAATACAAATGGACAAGAAAAGAGCTATTATACAGTTGTTATAGCTTGTTGTGCCAACAGAACCAAGCTAAGCTACCTCCTGTGCTGATTTTCAAACGCAAAACAATGCCAAAAGAAGACATTCCTTGAGGAGTGATTGTCCACAATTATGGCAAGGGTTGGATGGATCAGGATGGGATGAAGATCTGGTTTGAGAAAGTTTGGAGAAGGAGACCAGGTGGGCTCTTACTCAAACCTGCCCTATTTGTGCTTGATCAGTTCAGGGCACACATAACAAAAAACACAAAGAAGATTGCTCCAGAACAAGCAACAAAACTTGCCATTATACCTGGAGGCTTGACATCCCAGCTCTAACCACCTGATATCAGCATTAACAAACCCTTTAAAGCTGCCATGAGAGATGAATGGAACCAATGGATGAAGTCTCCTGGGGACAATTTGACACCAGCAGGAAGAGTGAAGAAACCAACTGCAGAAATTTGTACCTGGGTGAAAAGATCCTGAGATAATATCAAGATTGATATCATTGTCAGTCACTTAAGTATTGTGGCATTTCAAATGACAGATGGAACTGAGGACGAGGCAATATATGAAAACAGTGATTTGCCATCAGACACAAATAAGAACAAGCTAATGGATGGAAGATTTGACAGTGATGAGGAGTTGTACAAATTTTATGATGAATAAAACTTGAGTTCAATAACTTTATGTAATACTTTTTTATTCAAATTTCAAGCCCCAAAATTAAAGTGCATCTTATATATGGGAGCGTCTTATATATGGGGAAATATGATATCTCTTATGAACTGAACAATTCACTCATTCATTTAAAATTTTGTAAGACTACAATTGATTACATCATAGTGAGTGCTTACTAATCACATTTTATTCCCACAGAAATCCAGTATGACTGATACTCTTATTATCCTCATTTACAGATAGAGAAACTGAGGTGAGAAGAGGTGAAGCAACAAGACCAGAATGGAAACAATGTAACAGTGTTAGAGAGATGGTTTCGGCAGCCTGTACTCAGCAGAGGGACACTTCCTGTGATTAGCAGGGTGGGCAGGAGGCTGACCATGGGCTCCAGGAGATGGAAGGGAAGTCAGCTCCCAGCTATCTGTCCAGCTGACCACAGAGGGGCGGGTTCAGAGAGATGCTGAGGAGCTCAGTCTAGACTCATTGAACGGACATGCCCAACCCCCCACACTGCATGAGAAGACACCCCCACCACTCACCCAGGTGACCGTGCCCACAACAGGGTCCTCACCATTCCTGACCTTGGGTCTCCCGGCTGCTGGCTTCCTGCGGGCTCTCACTCTAAGGGAAGAAGTCAGCAGCCAGAGTGGCTCAGGCACAGGTGGGCAGGCAGCCCCCACTCCCTGACAAGACGACTGAGGCACCCAGACCATGGGATCAGACTCGGAGACTCTCCGCACATGCAAGTGAGTATTTGGTCCTCCTGGACGACCAGGTGTTTGGCAAAGACTCAGTTTTAATCACAAAATTCCCATCTCCATGTAATAATTTGTGCATAAGTGAACCTAACAGCGTTATTTGTGAAAGCCAGAAAGTAGAAACAACCCAAATGTCCATCAATGAATGAATGGACAAATAAAATGTCCCATGTCCATACCATAGAATATTATTTGGAAAAACAAAAAGGAATAAAGTACTGACACAGGAACCTTGTCAATACCATGCTCTGTGGAAGAATCAGTCAATCACAAAGGACCATGTACTGAATGAGTTCATTCGCATAAACTACAGAACGGGCAGGTCTAGAGACAAGAAATGGTTCAGTAGCTGTTGAGGCTGGTGTGGAGGATGGAGGCCCAATGACAGTTTAAAAATATGGGAAGGTTTTCTCTTTCATTTGGTGCTAATGAAAAAGTTTTATAATTGATTGTTGAGATAGGTGCACAACTATGACTGAACTAAAGCACGTTGAATTGTACGTTTTATATATAAAAATTTTATATATAATGTTATCAGTAGTTATTTTCCCATCTCACCTCACACAAAAAGAAGTCCCCTCTGCATGTTACAGCTTTCTTTTAGTTAGATCCAGAGTTCTCTCACATTTCTTTCTAAAAAACAGCTCCCTGTTATACCGCCCCACCACCCAACCCCCCTCACCCCATGCCCACACACATGCACACACACACACAAACACACCATCACAGGCCTACATGTAAAGGAAGAGGAGACACAAGCACAGGGACAGCAGGGTCATGACACCAGCACCTCCAAGAGCTGCAGGAACCACACCCCCCTGTGACTGGGATTGCCCTGCAGAGAAGAGGGTGTGAGACCACCCACCACAAGAGGCAGTCTCTTATCTCCCCACCTCCTTCCAGAACCCGCTGTGGGTTTTGATCAGCTACTAGTAGAGGGACTTGTCCCATCAATCACTTTTATCCAGGTCACCACCTTTCTCCCCTCAGCTCCATCTTCTCTTTCATCCATTGCTTTTCCCCCAAAGACTCTGCCCCCCAAAAGCCTCAACGAGTCAGCAGCAGAACAGCGGCACTATGGGCCCCGTGGACATTGCTGGTCTCAGTGAGTCTGAGGTCGGCGCTGAGCTCCCAGCTGAGGCTCTGGGAGCTGTTGGCCCAGGGTCCTGCTGAGCGAGAGATGACCGAGTAGGAGGCATTGCTGGGGTTCCCCTCCAGCAGTCCCGCCCCCAGCCGCCAGCGCAAGGAGGGGGCCAACTGGGCTCGGGAGGAGCAGCTGCAGTGCAGACCCTTGTCCTCCCAGGAGCAGGATTGTCCCAGCAGCTACGAGGGGTCTGTGGGGAGGGAGGAGCAGGGTCAGCGGTTACTCTAACCTCCCCAGGATTAAGGATGACCTGCCCCCAGGTGTCCCCACCCTCACAGAGCACGGAGAGACTGAAAGAGAGAGTCTGGGAGCCCAGCGGGTGCTGAGCCCGGCAGGAGAACTCCCCTTCTTCCGCAGTCCCCATGCGGGGCAGCTCCAGGGTCGCGGTGCTGGAGATGGGGGTAGGGTTCAGGGCTGGGGACCCCCGGAACCAGCTCAGCTCTGCAGGGGGCTTGCTGTCGGCCTCATAGAGCAGCCGCACAGCCTCGCTCTCCAGGATGGTAAGGGAGGAAGTTGTTTGAAGAATTTTGAGGGCTTTGGAGAGAGAAATGCAGAGAGACAGAGAGAGAGAGAGGTGTGGAACACAGCTGCAGGCACCCACACACAAGAGGTGAGAGAGGGAGGGTGATGATTTTCGTCCTTGCCCATCACATACCTGACCCCATTCAAAGTCGGATTCAGCCCTTTGTTCCATGGCTGACCCAATGGAACATCCCAGTCCCAGAGGGGCAAGGTTCCTCCCTGTGACATTTCTGAGGGAGATGCCTATGGTGAGGTTCCGGGGAACATCTGGGATAGAAGGACATGGCCCTGTTTCAGAGGGGAGGAGTGGATGGAAGTCACCCTGAACCCAAGGAGGGCAGTGAGAACCAGAAAGGTGGGGTTGCTGTCTTCTGGCCCCTCCCTCACCTGCATTCAGATCCAGGCAGGAGTGTTCTCTAGCTCAGCCTCCTACACACACACACACACACACACACACACACACACACACACACACACGTACACACAACAGCCCACTACCACCAGGGACCCAACCAACCCTCAGACACTCACAGAAGACATTCAGCCAGATGGTTCTGTGTGATCACTGAAGAACCTGTGCATTTTACCTGACAGGTGAGGTTGGTGCCATGGTACCAGGGCCTCGGGGTGAAGGTGAGCACTGAGGAATGGAGGGTCTGAGGGTTCAGAGAGTCAAGAGCACCTCCCACCCAGGAGAAGGTGAGAGGGCTTCCCCATTCTCAGGACCACATCAGTCTGCAGGTCAGCTGTGTAGGGTGTCTAGACTACAGAGGCTCCGGAATATGAATATCGGGTCTCTCTGTCAGGGAAAAGACGATAGGGAGGTGCTTGAACCACTGTGTTTGAAGACCCAGAGTGTGACCCTAAGAGAGGCCCATGACTCAGACCCAAGCACACTTCAGGTCGTGTGCTTCTCATGACCACCCTGGGCCCAAGGATGGCATCAGGGAGTGTCCCATTGTCCTGTTCCTAGACCTGGTCCCAATTCCTTGGGTCCTACTTGGACCTCACTCATACCTGTCACCTGCAAATTCAGCATCTTTTCTTTGTAACTATATTTCACACCACTTCCTCTCTCCACTCAAAAGAAGTAGGCTCCTGAGTCACTAATCCTGGCATCTCTGATGCTCAGGAAACAGCTGTTGGTCTTGGGGTCCACAAGAAGAAATCGATTCAGAAACTCTCTCTTCACTAATTTAACTGGATTGTTTGTGGCCATAGGATCATCAGTGGTTGAGCAGTCCCCATCTCGGTACCAGTAGGTGTAGATTGTGCTAGAGGGTGACCACAAACTCCATGGGTAGGAGAAGGAGCAGGGCACATGGACACACAGACCCTCCTGCACCCTCACCAATTCCTGCACTCGGAGCTCATATTCTGGCTGCTGCTGCACGGACCCTGTGGGGACACAGAGGCTCAGCTGCAACCACCACCTATCTCCTAGCTGCCCATCCTCCCTCCCTGGGCCCACTCAGACCCCCACCCCCACGTCAGGGGCACCATGGCTGCATCTGACAGAGCAGAGCAGGTCCAGGTCCCTGTGTCAAGAAGGAAAATGCCCAGCTGTAAGGTATTTTCCCCGCCGAGGGAGGAGGAAGAGAGCGTAGCCACCAAGTGTGGAATATTAAAGGCTTTATTTAGTACAGAGCGCTTCTCAGATGAGACACACTGGCTCAGAAGACGAAGGCCAGGAATATCGCACAGAGAGACTGCGTGGAGCCAGATTTAAAGGGGTCCTAGGGGTCCTTTTGGGGTCCTTTTGAGTCATCCAACTAATATGATGTAGTGAAATCTCACTAACTGATGGATGGTTTCTTTTCTCCCAAAAATTTCTGGGAAGCCCCTCTTGGTGCACTTAGTTGTGGGTGGTCCTAGTCAAAGTTCCCGGGCCTGGGTTCCCCACGTGACCTTCCCCCTTAGCCACCGACCCTACATTCCAGCCTTTTTTGTTAAATAGAATAGGGGTGCCATTTATTCATCTGGCTACTTCTTTCTGATTAGGGGCATCGTGGGGAGGGGAGGTCAGCTGGTGGTGGCTTTGAGGGGTGTCAGGAGGAACATCTGTTTGGCCGTGAGTTGAGAAACTTCGCAGATGCGGTTCTGTAAGAATTTAAAAAAGAAACACATATGAATTATACACTGATAATTAGAAGATTTAGGATAGGGGCAGTCTAGGCAAGAATGGGTGGCTGCCATTAGGAGCTAAGCAAGTTGTAGGAGGAGAGAATTTTGTTTAATTTTCCTCACAGACAGTTGAGGAGACTAAAGCTTCTTTCATCAGGCCAGTCCTACTGAACAACATAGCTCCCTGCTTCAGCTCACTCTGGCGGCATGTTCCTGGTGGGAAGGACAGGAGCAGCAGGAGGGTCTGCAGGGCCCACCTTTTTTGTGAGCCGCAGACAATTAGGGCCCAGTGGTTCTGACTGCTAGCGGTACTGCATGGGGGCAAGCTTGAGACAAGAGACATGATACCAAGGTGTTTGCTCTAGGAGTTTATCTGCAGTAGGAGTAGTCAGTATTACCGTATGGGGTCCCATCCATCTGGGCTCAGGCTGGAGCTCCCTAAGAAGAACCCTGTCTCCTGGTTGGAGGGGAAACATTGGGTGTGCTTCATCTGGGTCTCCTATGGGAGGAAGGGTCCGGTTTGCATGTTTCCTGAGAAGATGGTGAAGTAAAGACAGAAAGGGGAGGTACGTGGCAAGAGGAGGGGGGTTAATAGGTAAGTTGTGACTGATTAGGAATGGTCTACCATAAACCAGCTCAACGGGGCTGAGTCTAGTGGGGTTTCGTAGGGTTGCCCTGATTTTGGTGAGTGCCAGGGGGAGGAGGTTTGGCCAGGAGAGTCTGGTCTCAATGGAAAGTTTAGTTAGCTGACTTTTCAGGATGCCATGGGCCCTTTCCACCTTACCCGACAATTGAGGGCGATAGGGTATGTGGAGTTTCCAGGTAATGTTGAGAGAGGGGCAACTTGATGGACTATTTGGTCAGTGAAGGCCAGGCCGTTGTCTGACTGGATGGCAGTCAGCAGTCCAAATTGCGGGATGATGTGTTCATTGAGAATGGAGGCCACTGTGTCTGCTGTCTCTCAAGAGGTGGGAAAGGCTTCTATCCATCCTGAAAAGGTATTCACAAAAGTTAAGAGATAATGAAGTTTTTTGTGAGGGGACATATGAATGAAGTAAATTTGCCAATCCTGGCCTGTTATGTGCCCCCTCAGTTGATGAGTAGGGAAGCGGGGACGGAGTCCCCCTTGTGTAGAGGCTTTGGAACAGAGAGTACGTGCTCCGTGTACCTTTTCGATAGTCTGTTGGAGGCCTGGGAAGAAAAAGAGTGGTTGCAAGAACCGATAGAAAACTTTTGGCCCTATGTGTAAGGAACAGTGAATATCAGAGAGTTTCAGCCTGTCCTTTGGTAAGGCAATTCTATTTCTGAGAAATATCCATCCCTGGTTGCGCACGTCTCCACCCTTTCTGAGGAGGGTCTGTTCTTCCTCAGGAGTGTAGGAAGGTTTCAGGGAGGTGGAGAGAAACATGAGAGGAGTGGGGGAGGCTCCCGGGGTGAGGTTTCGAGCAGTCGCGTCGGCCCGGGCATTTCCTAAGGCCACCGGGTCCTGAGAGGTTTGATGGCCCCTACAATGTACCACAGCCAACTCAGCGGGAAGCTGTAATGCCTGCAAAAGTTTAGAAATGAGGGTAGCATTGATTATGGGGGAGTACTTGGTAGTAAGGAAGCCCCTTTCCTTCCAGAGGGCGGAGTGGCTGTGGGTGATAAGAAAAGCATATTTAGAGTCAGTATATATAGTTACGCGTTTTCCCTGGGCCAGAGTGAGTGTCCGCGAGAGGGCAATCAGCTCTGCTTTCTGGGAGGTGGTGCCCTCTGGCAGCTGTTGGGCTTCTAGGGTGGAGGAGGTAGTGACCACCGCATAGGCTGCCTGTCGTCGTCCGTCAGGTCCCTGTACTGAACTTCCATTCACAAAGAGTATTAGATCTGGATCTTTTAAAGGAGAATCTGATAATCCATCTCGAGGTCTTTTGAAAAAATCTATTAAAGGGTTGACAACATTTGGTGGGATAGGAGACGTGATTGGGTTAGGGTGATCTGTAGTAGCAGGAGAGCCTTCAGTTAGGAGTGGTAGGAGTAGGTGAGTAGATGCTGTCAGCTGGATAGTGGCTCTGAGACTATGTAGAATGTCTCGACTCAGAAGAGGTACAGGGCACGATGGTATGAATAAGAACGAGTGTTAAAAGGGGATTCCATCCAGACTGCATGTCAGGGGTACTGTGCAAAGAGCAAAGAGGAGAAGAAGGGGTCCCATTAACCCCCATAACCGAGACCTGTGAGGGTACTAGAGGTCCAGAGTGTGATAGCAAAACAGAGAAGGTAGCCCTTGTGTCTACAAGAAATGAAATGGACTTACTCGCTACCTGTAGCTTCACCCGTGGCTTAGAGAGAGTAAGGAATGTCGCCGAGTTCGGGCTGCATCAGTTGTCCATGAGTTCTAGGAGTTCGAACAATGGGTTCACTCGGCTAGCTTGGCCTCCCATTTGAGTGGTCTGTACTCCACGCTGAGACGCTGAGGATGTGCCTGCTGTTCAGAGGGAGCAATCACTCTGCCAGTGACCTGGCTGCTTGCAATTAGGACATGGCTTAGTGGGTGGCCTCCGGCAGGGGCACTGCTGGGACCAATGACCCTCCTTGCCACAATTAAAGCAAGCTCCTGGTGTGGATCCTTTTTGCAACCCAGACTTAGGTCGAGCACCTTCTGTGCTTTGCCCCTGTTGCTCTGGCCTAAGGGCTGCCACAAGAGCCTGGGTCTGGAGTGTTACCTTCTGCTGCATGTGGACCTGGCAAAAACCTCAGCCTGTTCCTCTCAACCATTAAAAAACTTAAATGCCATGTTCATTAGGTCTCGGATAGGGATTTGCGGGTCCTCCTCTGCTTTCTTAAGTTTCTTCCGAATGTCAGGGGCCAATTGGAAAATAAAGTGAGTAGCTAATACAGTGGCCCCGGCACTGGAAGTAGGGTCTAAATGAATCTGGAAGACCTTAGCGTCAGTGAGGTGATTTAAGAAGAGAGCCGGATTTTCCTCAGGTCCTTGAGTAATTTCCCTAAATTTGTCATAGTTAACCACCTTTTCTGCTGCATCCTGCATGCCAGCTATAAGACATTTAACCAGCCTGGCCAGGCGGTGACGCAGTGGATAGAGCGTCAGACTGGGATACTGAAGACCCAGGTTCGAGACCCTGAGGTTGCCAGCTTGAGTGCGGGCCCATCTGGCTTGAGCATAAAGCTCACCAGCTTGGACCCAAGGTCGCTGGCTCCAGCAAGGGGTTGTTTGATCTGCTGAAGGCCGGCGGTCAAGGCACATGTGAGAAAGCAATCAATGAACAACTAAGATGTCACAACGGCAAGGAAAAACTAATGATTGATGCTTCTCACCTCTCTCCATTCCTGTCTGTCTGTCCCTAATCTATTCCTCTCTCTGACTCTCTCTCTATCCCTGTTAAAAAAAAAAAAAAAAAGACATTCAACCCTTTGATCGTGTCATCTCCTATCTGTTTGTTCCATCTGGTAATTCCAGTTGGGGTTCATGTCAGGGACCACCTCTGGGCCCACCAGCATTTGAGGAGTGGACCTTATCTGCATGAGCTCACACTGCCGTTAGGATTTGGTCCCGTTTGTCGGTGTTAAGGGTAGAAGACATAATAATATAGAGATCATGCCAAGTGAGGTCATATGCCTGAGTGAGATATTGGAATTCCTTGGTATAGTGGGTAGGATTAGAAGAATTGGAGCCCAAAAGCTTTTTGGTTGCAGACAGATCAGAGAGGGAGAAAGGCACATGAACCCAAACAACTCTTTCCGTCCCGGCCACTTTGCGGAGATGGCATAGGAGGTCGGCTCCCTCTTGTGGCCTTGAGTGGAATCGGGTGTGAGCGCTAACAGGAGAGAGAGAGACCAGCATTTGCAGGCAGAGGAGAAACAGGATTCAGCAAAGAGATGGGATGGGACCGAGGAAGTTGAGGGAGTCGTGCAGGAGGGGAAGAGAGTTCCTCAGGGAAGTCGACAAAGGAGGAAAGATCTGGAGTGGAGAGTTTAGCTGAGATTTCCCTGGTGAGCAGGACCTGCGTTGTAGAGCAGCCAGCGCAGAGATTAGGATGAGAACGCAGATTAAGAAACCCCTGTATATAAAGAATCTCTGTCCATTTTCCAACTTCTTGGCAATAGTTCTGTACATCAGTAAGGGTGTTAAAAATCAAAACTTTCTTCCTGCGGCCACCTGGTCTGGTTATCCAGTGGGTATTGTGGCCAGGCTACGCTGCAGAAGAAAATTAGTTTCTTCTTTATTAGGGAAGGATCAATGTTTGGGAGGTTTTGAATAAGGCACCCCAGGGGTGTTTTAGAGGCAGGATTGGATCCCTTTGCCCCCATGGTCACCCGGATCTCAGGCCGGCTCTGGGCATCAGTGCAGGGCCTAAGAGGACACTGCCTGGGACCAGGACAGTGATGGGAATGGGGACCCTACCCCTAAGTGTCAGGAAGCCCCAGAGACCCTGGTGGGACCATAAGTCATGTCCACCTGATGGATTTGTACCTGTGACTGTGAACATACCTTCTCTCCATAGGACACCTCTGTCACCTGGACCCTCAGCGTGGGCACCACTCAGACTACTCCCACCATACGATAATGGATTTGGCCTTTGTTTCCTTGAAGGCCCAGAGGCAGAAGAGAAACTCTGTCCCCATCAGACATGAACAGCCCATCCCCATGTCCACCTCCAGCCCCTGGTAACCGCCGTCCACTTTCTGTGTCTGTGACGGAGAGAAATCCTGGTTCTGATCCCTTGTTTTTTCCTTCTTCATTTCCTTAAATTCCTGTCTTCTCTCACCTCCTTCATCTCTCCTCTGGTCATTTTCTCCAGGAGTCGTTGATGACCCCATGCCCCATAGCGGCACCCTGGGCCCGGTTCAATCTCTCTCCACTTTCCCGGGCATGAGCATCCCGAACCGTGTCTCCACCAGTGATCCTGTCTGTAAAGCCAATAGCTGATGCCACCATCACAGCTGCCTGACGAGTGCAGGTTTGCATTGAATTCGGACAGTAGGTAATGGAACAACGAAGCCAAGAACTGGTGAGCCATCAGCTTTAATTCTATCTTGCACCCGGCGGGCAAGCAAAAACACACACTGGGCTCCAAAACACGCATTCAGTGCTCACAAAGCTACTGACTTATCCGAGTTTCCTAGAATCAAAGGTTTCTAGCTCACCAGACTTATTATCTCTGTTTCCCATCTCCTTCTGCACAAACTCTGCACAAACTGGTTTCTCCCTCAGCACTCTGCCATCTTGGCTGCTTTTCCTGGCCTCCACGTGGCCTTAATCTGCTCTCCTCTCTAATACCTCAGGAACCAAGAGAGAGCAAGCAACTGGTTTGCTCCACTTTATAGTGTAGAATCAAAACCTCCAATCCAATTACACAAACAAGGAAGTCTCCAATACAAAGCCACCCATCTGAGGCACAATGGGATTCCTCAGGAGAGTGCACCACCCTACATCATCCAATCAGTCAAGGGTGTGGGGAAAATCTTACTCTTAAAACTAAGCCTTAGGCTATAACGACCCAGCCTGCCCAACACTGTCCCTATCCTGACCGGTCCTGAGTCCTCCCACAGCTTTAATCTGGTCACTGATCTGCACACGCAGCAGCCTTTTTTTTTCTCTCTCTGAAGTGAAAGCGGGAATGCAGAAAGACAGAATCCTGCATGCACCTGACTGGGATCCACCCGGCATGCCCACTAGTTGGTAATGCTCTGCGTATCGGGGGTGTTGCAACTGGAGCCATTCTAGCACCTGAGATGCAGGCCATGGAGCCATCCTCAGAGCTCGGGCCAACTTTGCTCCAATGAAGCCTTGGCTGTGGGAGGGGAAGAGAGAGACTGAGAGGAAGAAGAGGGGGAAGGGTGGAGAAACAAATGGGCGCTTCTCCTGTGTGCCCTGCCCTGGAATTGAACCCAGGATTTCCAAATGCCAGGCTGACACTCTACCACTGAATCAACCGTCCAGGGCTTCGTAGCTGCCTTTTGCTGGAGCTTCTCAACTGCCCGGCGACCACACTTAATGCACGTGTGGTCTGACTCACTCTCGATGACTCCCTTGCTCACCAGCTGCACCCAAGTCAGAGAGTCTAAGAAGTTTCACTTTTAAAAAGAGTACAGAGTACTTCTCAAATTCACTTCCCTCTTCTCCTTCCCCTTGGCTCCAGACTCAGCTCCAGTCGTGTCCCTGACCCTGGACCCTTTGATGTCACCTTCTCCTCAGCCTCCTGCCTCCAGTCTGATCCCTCTGCTCCAGATCCCACTTGGCCCAGCAGAATCTTTCTAGACTCAGCACTGACTCTGTTTCCCCTGCACAGCTCCCCACTGCTCTCCAGTGAGCCCAGGGCACACCCTAGTGCCCTCAGCCTGGTGGTCAGGGCTCCAGAATTTCTGGTCCTGCCTTCTCTCCACCCACAGTAGAGCTTTGGTGCTCCTTGGCCTTCTGACAAGCTGCAGGTTTAATTTCATTTGCCCTCACCTGCCGGGCTCTGCCAATTTCTGACACATCTCCACATGAGCTGCCCACCCACTTCTCATCTATCCAACCTCAGCTCAGTCCCATTTTCTGGTCGCCTGACCTGACCACCAGGGTCACTGTCCCTTCACCCACCTTGCTGTGTCTCTCCCCTAGCCCTTGAAGACCCCAAGCAACCTCTCATCACAGCCTGTCCTGGAGGGCCAGTCCCTGCGCCTGGTCTGCATGGGTGACAGCAACCCCCCTGCCACGCTGAGCTGGTCCCAGGAGGGAAAGACCCTGGGCCCCTCCCAGCCCTCAGCACTGGGGTCATGGAGCTGCCCCACTAGGGGCTGGAGACAGAGGGGAGTTCTCCTGCTGGGCTCAGCACCCACTGGGCTCCCAGCATGTTTCCTTCAGCCTCTCTGTGCAGAGTGAGTTGCAGGTCAGGTGTTGGGGCTGTGGGACGGACTGTGTCCTGCAGACACAATGCCAACCCCCTCTGCTCTTCCCCAGAAAGCCCCCATCCCTGCAGCTGTGTGACTGAGGACCAGCAGGGCTCCTGGCCCTTGGTCCTCACCCTGATCAGAGGGGCCCTCATGGAGGCTGGCTTCCTCCTCACCTATGGCCTCACCTGGTTCTACTACACCAGGTGAGCAGGTCTGTCTCTCTCTACAGGGAAGTTCTCTGATTTGCCCCAAATTCCTGGGTCGGGGGCGCTGAGCTGATCTGCCGTTCCTAGAGTTAGAGCTAAAGTGGCCGATCTGTGAGCTGAGACCCGTGTTAACTCCACAGGTGTGGAGGACCCTGGAGCACAAGGCTGACATCCTGACTGATGCTCCCTTTGTGTCAAGTCAAGACAGAACTGAAGAATGGACATGGAGTCCAGAGGGACAGTCGGGAGACATCGATCCCACCTGTCCCGAATGGACCCTTTGTGCATGTGACTAAGTGACAACATGTCATTGAAAAAAGACATTTATTACTTTCATTTCCTGAGAGAAGGACCCACCTCACTAGGCAGGGCCCCTCAGGAAGCAGACGCTGGTGTGGAGAGCCTGGCCAGAGCCTTTATTGGGGTTTCCATGGGAAAGACAAGGAAAGGCAGAGTGAGCGTTTAGGATCAGCTAGGATGAATAAATCTGGGGTTGGGACTGCGGGAAGGTCTCTGTGTGTCTGGTCCCAGGTCCTCAGAGATTTAGGGCAGGCGAGGTGGCTGGGAACCATGGGCTCAGAGTGGGTTGGTTTACGTCTGAAAGGCTGTTCCTGGCAGAGGTCTTGGCTGTCTCTGGGAACTGGCTACCCCTGGTTGGACCGGTGTCTGCTTGGCCTCAAAGCTGATTAAGGTGTGAAAGCACCATAAAACACAACAGAAAAAAAAGTAAAACCCACCCACTGATAGCCCCTCGTTTCTGTCTGTGCCTCTCCCACTGGACTTGTCCTTTCTCTGTGCTGGTCCTGCCCACCACCCCCTCCAGTCCCTTGTCCTTCTCACTATATCCCAAGGCCCAGGAACAGATTGAACTTGGGGCCTTATCCTCCCAATGCCCAGAAGTTACCTGGCTGGCACCTGAGTTTCTGGTCCCCCAAACTGCCCTGTCAGTGTACACATCCCCAGTCAACTCAGAAGCACAATTCAAAACTGTGTACCTTATAATGATTACTGTGAAACATCTCAACATTTAATTATAAATAAAAATTTTATTATGTCATATAACATTAAAATTGATTTTACTGTTTAGTATCAATGGCAGTTTCTTAAGCCTATTATTCCTGAATCTTTTTTCTCTATTTTTTATTGCTCCTGTTATAGGTAAAGAGTGTTATTAATTCTTTTTTTTTTTTTTTTTTTTTTTACAGGGACAGAGAGAGACTCCGAGAGAGGGATAGATAGGGACAGACAGACAGGAACAGAGAGAGATGAGAAGCATCAATCATTAGTTTTTCATTGCCGTTGCGACATCTTAGTTGTTGTTTATTGATTGCTTTCTCACATGTGCCTTGACCACGGGTCTTCAGCAGACCCAGCAACCCCTTGCTGGAGCCAGCGACCTTGGGTCCAAGCTGGTGAGCTTTTGCTCAAGCCAGATGGGCCCGTGCTCAAGCTGGCGATCTCGGGGTCTCGAACCTAGGTCTTCCGCATCCCAGTCCGATGCTCTATCCATTGCAACACTGCCTGGTCAGGCTAATTCATTGGCTTTTAAATGTCTATTGTAAACTGAATACAATAAGCAAACATAACAATAGAGCTAGATGAATATTTATATATGTACACATTCTGCTTCCTCAACCAAACTCAACATAGAGATTCTTTGAAAATCGTGACCTACCCTTAATGACCAGTTGGGTTTACCAGAAAGAAAGAAGGGGCTGAGCTGACCTTGGACAGAGGAGAGGTGGGCAGGCAGCTCAGGTGGACATGTGTCCAGACCGAGGCAGGTGAGGGGAAACGCACCTCCACCTGCACCCTCGTAGGGAGGACCCGGAGCACCAAGGACAGGATGATGGCGGGGGAGGGGCGGTCAGGTAACTCATGTGGTGCCCTCGTTGTGCCAGTTATGACATCTTTGCATAGCCCTGCATCTTATAGAGCTTATCAGATATTTCCATTGATTCATTTTATTTAAAATGATCACATAGGATAATTTAGTTTTTTGTTGTATATTCCCATGAATTTAAGAAACATACACTTGTGTCATCACCAGCACTGAGGTTAGAATACAGAATCATTCCATCCTCCCAGACGCCCCCTTGTGCTGTTTCCTGTTAGTTACACTTTCCAGCCAACCTTAAGCACCACGTTTCTATAACCATTCGCTCCTGAAGGACATTTGGCTTGTTTTAAACTTTTGATAATTGTGAATAATGCTGCTATGTTCTCTGTTGAAAATCCAGTCTGGCCATCTGTCCTCTGTTTGGATTGCTTTTCTTTATACAGATAATGTAATTACTGATATAATTGGATGTAACTCAATCCTATTTGTTGTTCTCATTTTGTCCTGTTTCTTTCTTTCTCTTTTTTATACTTGAACTTCATTATTTGCCATTTAAAATAAATCCAATGTCTTTTATTTATCCATTCTTCTCTATTTTTGTTTATGCAAGGTTTTCTTTAGTACTTGCCTAGTTATTAAAATATACATTCTTAGTATATTGTCATTCGTCTTCCTGTGATATTTCTATCTATTCCTAAATAATGAAAACAATTTCAACACTTAAAACACATCCATCCTTTCATTTTTGTCATTTATCTTTATTTTACAATTTAGCAACTCTTTATTTATTTAGAAAATTATATTTAACGGGTGAAATTGATCAATAAGAGTACATAGGTTTCAAGTGAAAATATCTATAGCATCTGAACTATGTTGTATTATGTTGTATACCACCACTGAAAGTCAAGTCACTCTCCACTTCCTTATAATTGTCCTTCTTGGCCCCCTCCCTCACAACGCCCTCCTCCTGGTAACAACTTCACTTTCACCTATGTCCATGAGTCTCAGTTCTATATCACACCTATGTATAAAATCACATAGTTTTTAGCTTTTTCTGATTTACTTATTTCACTCAGTATAATGTTCCCAAGGTCCATCCATGTTGTCATACATGGCTATATGTCATCATTTCCTATGGCTGTGTGTAGTATTCCATTGTATGTATGTACCAGATCTTCTTTATCCAATCATCTATTGAAGGACACTGGCTGTATCCACATCTTAGCCACTGTAAATAGTGTTGTGATGAACATGTATCTGATATCTATATATGTGATATATGTAGTTTACAGAATATTATAGTTACTTGGATACAAACAATGATTTTCTTTCCAGATGTATTGAGATATAAGGCATGTAAATTTAAGGTGCACAATGGCATATTTGATATGCATATTTCTAGTGAAATGATTAGCACAATAAGGTTAGTTAATACTTTCATCCCGTTACATCATTACCATTGTTATGGTTATAACAGTAAAGATACATTTCCTTAGCCACTCTCAAGTACATAAGACAACACTGTTCAGTGCAGTCATCATGCTGTACATGACACCTTCAGGAATTATTCATCTTGTAGCTGAAAGTCTGTGCCCCTGAGCACCATGACCTCATTCCTCACTCCCAACCCCTGGCACCCACCAGTCTACGATTTCTGTGAGTTCAGCTTTTTTAGAGTCACATGTAAATGAGAACATACAGTATTTAAATAAAGAATATTTTGAAAAATTATACTCACACTTCTGTTTCTTTCAGACAATTCTAGGTTTCCATCACAAAGATATTTCCTTCTATCCAAAAATTAACTCAGAATGTATTAAAGACCTAAATATAGTATCAAAAACTGTAACCAGTTTACAAGACAATATAGATGGACCATGCTGTTCTATTTTATGGTACAGAAATATTCCATTTTATATAAACACCATGTTTTCTTCATCCATTCGCTCATTGACAGACAGGTTGCTCCCACATCTTGACCAGTTTAAACAACCCTGCTGTGAACATAGGGTACACATGTACTTTCAGGTTACTGTTTTCATTTTCTCCAAGCAAATTCCCAGAACTGGAATTACTGGATCTCAGGAGGCTCTATTTTTAATTTTTGAGGAACTGCCTCACAGATTTACATAGTGGTTTCCCAAAATCACATTCCCAGCCACAGTGCAACAGGGTTCCCCTTTCTGAACATTCTTGCCAAGACTTATTATTTCTTGTCTTTTCTATCGTTCCAGCTTGAGATTTGCTAGGCTGCTCAGTGATATGCACTGTGGGGACACAACCATGGAAGTCCTGCTGTCCTTAGTCCTTTGCTTGCACAAGACAGTCTTCTCTGCAGTACGTGAGGTGTCCGAGTGGGGGCTGGTGGAGCTGCGGACCTCTCGTTCACCTGCTCCCTGAAGCAGCAGCAGATGAAGGTTTAAAAAAAACTGATGTTTATACAAGTGATGAGATCACTGATTCAAAAACATACAAAATGTGGTACATCAAAGCACAAAAGCTGGAATGCTGAGAATAAAAATATAAGGGAATTCAGAGAAATGACAGACTATGTTACTGGCCATGTGGCACACAAGTCTGACAACTGCGCAGCACATGTTCCCACGGTGCTGACTGAGGCTCTCTGATTGCTTCTTTATAGGAGAATAATTCTGTCATACAGTAATACATGTTAGTATTATATTAATAACTGTTGTTATTTGTTACTATAATATAATAATTATATAATATAAAGACTTGAAGGAGAATCAATTATTTACTACTTCACGGTTGATTGACATTTCTTTTTCTCCTGTATCGTTTTGGAAACTTTCTTTCAATCACACTATTTGTTACTGGGAGGTCTGAACTGTTTCACATCTTTGTCAAATTTGGGAAAACATTTATCAAATTTTATTTTTTCATAAAAGAGCAGTCAGATTGCAGGCTATTCCCATACATCACTGGAGTCTTTGCAGGGGTTTCCCAAAGGGATCAAGACGTGAGGATCCTGAAGATAGTTTCTTGAGCTTGATGGTGGCAAACGTGCTGCTGTGCTGAGGTGCTGAGGTCCAGCTTTTGAGGTCCCCGCCCAATGGAGCAAGATGACCCTTCACACACCCCATTTAGAGGGGGCGTGTGCACTGTTGCTCTCCCACACACGCTCAGACCCGGGAGGACCAACACTTGTGCGTCCCATGTTCACCAAAGGCCCCAGAGCAAAGGGCTTTAACACTCATCTTTCCCCCGGGCTCCTCCCTCCATTGGAGTTGGGTCTAAATTCCTTTCTTTCTTGCCAGCATTTCGGTGGTCTAAAGAGATTTAAAAATGACCGTTTTCCTTGCCTGCTGTTGATGGCACAGGGGATAGAGCGCCAACTGGAGCACTGAGGTCACCAGTTCAAACCTGGGGCTTGCCGGTCAAGGCACATATGAGAAGTAACCAATGAACAGCTAGACTGAAGCAACTATTGAATACTTCTCATCCCCACAGTCTTCTGTAAAATCAATTAACAAAATCTTTAAAGCCTGACCAGGCAGTGGCGCAGTGGATAGAGTGTCTCACTGGGATGCGGAAGACCCTGATTCGAGACCCCGAGCTCGCCAGCTTGAGTGCAGGCCCATCTGGCTTGAGCAAAAGCTCACCAGCTTGGACCCAAGGTCGCTGGCTCCAGCAAGGGGTTGCTTGGTCTGCTGAAGGCCCGCGGTCAAGGCACATGTGAGAGAGCAATCCATGAACAACTAAGATGTCACAACGAAAAACTGATTGATGCTTCTCATCTCTCTCCGTCTGTCTGTCTCTATCTAACCCTCTCTCTGACTCTCTCTCTGTTTCTGTAAAATAAAAAAAAATTGTAAAAAAAAATAATGTTTTTTAAAACTTTAAGTGGCATTAGCAGGATGGTGGGTTCCCCTGTCACTAGGACCAGCTCTGTCTCTGATGGCCGTCCGGGTGACCTTCCTCTTGACTTAACTAACCATCATCTGTAAGGTGATAAATTTCAGATTCACATCTTTATGATTCTCTCAACTCATGGAGCCTCGGTACATCCACCTGCAGGGTCGGGTGGGGAGGGGAGAAGGATGATTTGTAGTTCCCCACGGCACCCTCCCATCTCCCGCCTGTGGAGCCCAAGTTCCCCTTCCAGACCTGACTACAGCCCTGTCACCCCGGGTTTCCTGTTGGGGCGTCCTTAGCCCCTCCCCACAGCTCAGCATTTCCCTCCCTGACACAAGGACCTGGACCTGCTCTGTCCTGCCAGATGCAGTCATGGTGCCCCTGCTGCTGCTGCCCCTGCTGTGGGGAGGTGAGTGGGCTGAGGGAGATGAGGTGGGCAAGTGGAAGAGGGGCGGATGTTGTAGCTGAGCCTCTGTGTCCCCGCAGGGTCCCTGCAGGAGCAGCAAGGCTATTGGATTGAAGTGCAGGAGTCGGTGAGGGTGCAGGAGGGTCTGTGTGTCCACGTGCCCTGCTCCTTCTCCTACCCTGGGAGTTCGTCTTCTTCCCAACATACACTCTACACCTACTGGTACCACAGTGGGGCCAACCCATATTTCAATGATCTTGTGGCCACAAACAACCCACATAAACCAGTGAAGAGAGAGACCCAGGGCCGATTCCTCCTCGCGGACCCCAGGAGTAATAACTGTTCCCTGAGCATCAGAGACGCCAGGATGAGTGACTCAGGAACCTACTCCTTTCGAGTGGAGAGAGGAGATGTGAGATACAGTTACCTTAAAAAGATGCTGAATTTGCAGGTGACAGGTACAGAAGGGGCCCAGGATAAGACCCAGGGATGTGGGACCCTGTCCTAGAACAGGAACAGGATCCTGGGACACTCCCTGATCCAGGTCATGGGCCCAGGGATGTTGGAAGAGACCCAGGACCCAGGACCCAGGACCCAGGGTGAGCTGGGTCCCTGAGGCATGGGTCTCACTCAGGGTCACACTTTAGGTTCTGGTCCCCTGGAGCCCAAACAACTCCTTCTGTCTTCCTCAGCCCTGACAGAGACACCTGACATTCACGTTCCGGACACTCTGGAGGCCAGCCGCCCCACACAGCTGACCTGCCAGCTGCCAGGGGCCTGCGAAGGAGGAAGCCCTCTCACTTACACTTGGGTGGGAGCAGCTGCAGACTCATGGGAACCCAGAACCACCCATTCCTCGGTGCTCAATCTCCTCTTGACACCCACACACCATGGCACCGCCCTCACCTGTGTGGTGACACTTGTAAGAACTAGGGTGACCATGAGGAGAACCATCCAGCTCAATGTATCCTGTGAGTTCTGGAGGGATGGCTGGGTTCTAGGTTAGTGTGGCTGCTATGCTTGGATCTGAGTGCAGGTGGGGTTGGGCCAGAAAGACAGCAGCCCCACCTCCCTGTTCCCACCTCCCTTCTGTGGGTCTGGAGTGACTTCTAAACACCCCTCACCTCTGAAGCAGGGCCATGTCTTTCCATCCCAGATGCTCCCCAGAACCTCACCATAGGCATCACCTTCAGAAATGTCACAGGTAGGAAAGACCTCCCCTCTGTGAGGAGGGGACCTGCCCAGGGGGCATTAGTGTGTGTTGAGGGGGATCATATATGGGAAGGGCAAGGACGAAAATCATCACCCTCCTTCTCCTCCTGTGGGTGCTGCCTGAACCTGTGTTTCACATCTCTGTGTGTGTCTGTCTGTCTGTCTCTCTGTCTCTGTACTTCTCAAAGCCCTCAAGACTTTTCAGAACACCTCCTCCCTGCCCATCCTGAAGGGCGAGGCTGTGCGGCTGCTCTGTGAGGCTGACAGCAACCCCCCTGCAGAGCTGAGCTGGTTCCGGGGGTCTCCAGCCCTGAACGCCACCCCCATCTCCAGCACCGGGAACCTGGAGCTGCCCCGCGTGGGGACTGCGGAAGAAGGGGAGTTCTCCTGCCAGGCTCGGCACCCGCTGGGCTCCCAGACTCTCTCTCTCAACCTGTCCGTGCTCTGTGAGTGCTGGGGCACCTAGGGGCAACTTACCTGGGTCTTGGGAGGTTAGAGGCCCCGCTGAATCTGCTCCTTCCTCCCCACAGACCCCCCGCAGCTGCTGGGCCCCTCCTGCTCCTGGGAGGACCAGGGTCTGCACTGCAGCTGCTCCTCCCGAGCCCAGCCGGCCCCCTCCCTGCGCTGGCGGCTGGGGGCGGGGCTGCTGGAGGGGAACCACAGCAATGCCTCCTGCACGGTCATCTCCCGCTCAGCGGGACCCTGGGCCAACAGCTCCCTGAGCCTCAGCCGGGAGCTCAGCGCAGGCCTCAGACTCAGCTGCGAGGCCAGCAATGTCCACGGGACCCAGAGCGCCGCTGTCCTGCTGCTGCCAGGTCAGGGGGTCTAATGGGGGAGAGGCTTAGGGAGAAAGGAGTGGGTCACAGAGAAGATGGAGCTGGGGGAGGGCCCTGGCCTGGACGGGGGTGATTGCGAGGACAGGGCCCTCCATCTCCTTCAGGAACAGACCCTACAGCGGGTTCTGCAAGGAGGTGGGGAGACAAGAGACTGAATCGTATAATGGGTGGTCTCACGCCTTCTCCTCTGCAGGGAAGTTGGTGTCCCCAGTGGGAGTGGTTCCTGCGGCTCTTGGAGGTGCTGGTGTCATGGCCCTGCTGTCCCTGTGTTTGTGTCTCCTCTTCCTTTACATGTAAGCCTGTGTCCCGGGGAACAGGGAACTGTGTCGTAGGGAGAATAGATAGAGTCACTGAAGCCCACAAAAACAGAGCTGAGTACATCAAGTAAGAACTTCTTTTAAGGAGGCAGGGTAAGAGCTTTACTGAGATTAAATTTCCACATATTTAAAGTGTACAATTCAATGGCTTTTAGTTGAGTCACGGAGTTGTACACCCGTCACCACAATCAACTTAAAAATTTTATTAGCTCAAAATGAAAGAAGAAGAAGAAGAAAAAAAAGAAACCCCACTCCTTTTGTCACCCTGCCTCCACCGACCCCAGCCCCACTCACCATGGACCTATGTCCTGCGTCTAGACCTGCCCATTCTGCACAGCTCATGTGAATGGACTCATAGAGTACGTGGTCCTTTGTGACTGACTTCTTTCACAGAGCATGGTATTGTCAAGGGTCCTGTGTCAGTACTTTCTTTTTATTTCCAAGTAATATTCTATGGTATGAATGGGGCACATTTTATTTGTTGGCTTATTCATTGATGAACAATTGGGCCATTTCTACTTTTTGGTTATCACGAGTAACGCTATTATGATCACTATTGTACTAATTTCTGTGTGTAAATGTGTTCTTTTGTCATGAAAATTTAGTCTTGGCCAAACACCTGATCAACCATGGGACAAAGTGCTCACTTGCATGTCAGGAGGGTCTCTGAGTCTGGTGCCAGGGTCCGGGTGCCTCAGTCGTCTTGTCAGGGAGTGGGGGCTGCTTGACCTTCTGTGCCTGAGCGACTCTGGCTGCTGACTTCTTCCCCTAGAGTGAGAGCCTGCAGGAAGCCAGCAGCCGGGAGACCCAAGGTCAGGGATGGTGAGGACCCTGTCATGGGCACAGTCACCTGGGTGAGTGGTGGGGATGTCTTCTCATGCAGTGTGGGGTGCTGGGCATGTTCATTCAATGAGTCCAGACTGAGCTCCTCAGCATTTTTTCGAATCCACCCCTCTGTGGTCAGCCGGACAGACAGCTGGGAGCTGACTTCCCCTCCATCTCCTGGAGCCCATGGTCAGCTTTCTGCTCACCCTGCTGACCACTGAGCCTACCTCCCTCTGCTGAGTACAGGCTGCTGGAACCATCTCTCCAAAACTGTTACATTCTATTTATTATAGGCATGTTACCTAACATCTCTTCACCTCAGTTTCCCTATCTGTAAATGGAGATAGTTATCATTCATATTGGGTTTTTGTGAGGATGAAATGTGATTATTAATCTATGGATATTTTCTAATCAATTGTAGTATTACAAAATTTTAAATGAATGAGTGAAAAGTTGAGTTCATGAGAAATGCACATGGAATAAGAGAATGAATGAAAACGTGTTCCATCAGCCCAACTTCCCTTTGGGACCATGTCTGCCTTATTCTTCTCTGACACTATTCTCCCCATTCACTCAGGGTTCCAGAGAAAACCGTGGGCGAGACAGGCTCCCAGGAGAAATGTTTCCTGATGGAGACACCCCTCCATCAGGGGAGCAACAGGAGCTCCAGTACGTCAACCTCAACTTTCATAAGATGAAGCCACGAAAGCCTCAAGATCAGAAGACTACCAGCTCCCGTGTGTACTCAAATATCAAGAAGTAAAGCAAGTGAGGACTACCTCAGACCTCAGTACTGGCTGCAGGCATCACGGCCTCTCTGGGGGAAGAAGTAAGGACTAATTGATGCAACAAGAGGAGACCTTGTGACAATATCAACAGTAACTACTGTGTGAGCGTCCCCAGGCAGGGCAGAGAAGACAGGTGATGGGTCGACAAGGACTTGGGCTCACATGCGGGCTTCACTACTTTCTATGGCAGGGGTTGGGAACCTATGGCTTGCGAGCCAGATGTGGCTCTTTTGATGACTGCATCTGGCTCGCAGACAATTTTATTTATTTATTGTTTTTTTACAGAGACAGAGAGAGAGAGTCAGAGAGAGGGATAGATAGGGACAGACAGACAGGAACAGAGAGAGATGAGAAACATCAATCATCAGTTTTTTGTTGCTGTTGTGACATCTTAGTTGTTCATTGATTGCTTTCTCATATGTGCCTTGACCACGGGCCTTCAGCAGACCCAGCAACCCCTTGCTGGAGCCAGTGACCTTGGGTCTAAGCTGGAGAGCTTTTGCTCAAACCAGATGAGCCCACGCTCAAACTGGCGAGCTTGGGGTCTTGAACCTGGGTCCTTGTGCATCTCAGACCTACATTCTATCCACTGCGCCACTGCCTGGTCAGGCTCGCAGACAAATCTTTAATAAAAAAAATAACATTAAAAATATAAAACATTCTCATGTATTATAATCCATTCATTTCCTACACTCATGTTCATGGTGCAGGTGGCTGGAGCCAATTACAGTTGTCCTCTGGGACAACAACAAATTTTTATTGGAAAATACATAATGTACACGGGTCGTTGTGAGGTCAGGAAGTAAACTACCCTCCTTTTAATCAAGTAGTCAGCTAGCTAATTGCAGAAACACTTTTTTTAATTTTATATATATATATATTTTATTATTATTAATTCTAATGGGGTGACACCAATAAATCAGGGTACATATGTACAATGAAAACATCTCCAGGTTATCTTATCATTCAATGGTGTTGCATACCCATCACCAAAAGTCAAATTGTCCTCTGTCACCTTCAATCTGGTTTTCCCTGTGTCCCTCCCCTCCTCCCTATCCTACTCTTCCCTCCCTCCCCCCATCCCATAACCACCACTCTCTTGTCCATGTCTCATATTCTCACTTTTATGTCCCACCTATGTATGAAATCATGCTGTTCTCAGTTTTTCTTTATTTCTGATTTACTTATTTCACTCCGTATAATGTTATCAAGGTACATCCATTTTGTTATAAATGATCCGATGTCATCGTTTCTTATGGCTGAGTAGTATTCCATAGTATATATGTACCATAGCTTTTTAATCCACTCGTCTTCTGACGGACACTTGGGCTGGTTCCAGATCTTCGCTATTGTGAACAATGCTGCCACGAACATGGGGGCGCATTTCTTCTTTTCAAACAGTGCTATGGTGTTCTTAGGGTATATTCCTAAAAGTGGGATAGCTGGGTCAAAAGGCAGTTCGATTTTTAATTTTCTGAGGAATCTCCAAACTGTTTTCCACAGTGTCTGCACCAGTCTGCATTCCCACCAGCAGTGCAGAAGGGTTCCCTTTTCTCCACATCCCCGCCAGCACTTATTCTGTGTTGTTTTGCTGATAAGTGTCATTCTGACTGGTGTGAGGTGATATCTCATTGTGGTTTTAATTTGCATTTCTCTAATGATTAGTGATGTTGAGCATTTTTTCATATGCCTATTGGCCATCTGTATGTCCTCTTTGGAAAAATTTCTATTCATTTCTTTTGCCCATTTTTTGATTGGGTTGATTGTCTTCCTGGTGTTGAGTTTTATAAGTTCTTTATAAATTTTAGTTATTAACCCCTTATCAGATGTGCTGTCGAATATGTTCTCCCATTGTGTGGTTTGTCTTTTTATTCTGTTCCTATTGTCTTTAGCTGTGCAAAAACTTTTTAGTTTGATATAGTCCCATTTGTTTATCTTGCCTTTTATTTCAGTTGCCTGTGGAGATAAATCGGCAAATATACTGCTGCTACAGAAGTCGAAGAGCTTGCTGCCTATGTTTTCTTCTAAGATGCTTATGGTTTCCCGGCTTACATTTAAGTCTTTTATCCATTTTGAGTTTGTTTTTGTGAATGGTGTAAGTTGATGGTCTAGTTTCATTTTTTTGCAGGTAGATGTCCAATTTTGCCAACACCATTTGCTAAAGAGGCTGTCTTTACTCCATTGTATGTTCTTTCCTCCTTTGTCAAATATCAGTTGTCCATAAAGCTGTGGGTTTATTTCTGGGTCCTCTGTTCTGTTCCATTGATCTATGTGCCTGTTCTTATGCCAGTACCAGGTTGTCTTGAGTATAATGGCCTTATAGTAAACCTTGATATCTGGAAGAGTGATACCTCCTGCTTTATTTTTTCTTTTTAAGATTGCTGAGGCTATTTGTGTTCTTTTTTGGTTCCATATAAATTTTTGGAATATGTGTTCTATATCTTTGAAGTATGTCATTGGTATTTTAATTGGTATTGCATTGAATTTATAAATTGCTTTGGGTAATATAGCCATTTTAATGATGTTTATTCTTCCTAGCCATGAGCACGGAATATGCTTCCACTTGTTTGTATCTTCCTTGATTTCTTTTATCAATGTTCTATAATTTTCCGAGTACAAGTCCTTAACCTCCTTGGTTAAATTTACTCCTAGGTACTTTATTTTTTGGCTGCAATAGTGAAGGGGATTGTTTCCTTAATTTCTTTTGCTGATATTTCATTGTTGGTGTATAGAAATGCCTCTGATTTCTGCGTATTGATTTTATATCCTGCCACCTTGCTGAATTCATTTATAAGGTCCAGTAGTTTTTTGACTGAGACTTTAGGGTTTTCAATATACAATATCATATCATCTGCAAATAGTGACAGTTTTACTTCTTCTTTTCCAATTTGGATGCCTTTTATTTCTTCTTCTTGTCTGATTGCTGTAGCTAGGACTTCCAGAACTATGTTGAATAAGAGTGGTGAAAGTGGGCAACCCTGCCTGGTTCCTGATTTTAAGGGGATTGCTTTTAATCTTTGTCCATTTAGAATGATGTTTGCTGTCGGTTTATCGTAGATGGCCTTTATCATGTTAAGGAATGATCCCTGTATTCCCACTTTACTGAGAGTTTTGAGCATGAATGGGTGCTGGATTTTATCAAATGCCTTTTCTGCATCTATTGAAATTATCATGTGATTTTTGTCCTTCCTTTTGTTTATGTGATGAATCACATTGATTGATTTGCGAATATTGAACCAGCCTTGCCTCTCCAGAATAAATCCCACTTGATCGTGGTGTATGATTTTTTTCATATATTACTGGATCCGGTTGGCTAATATTTTGTTGAGAATTTTAGCGTCTAAATTCATCAGGGATATAGGCCTATAATTTTCTTTCTTTGTGTTGTCTTTGCCCGGTTTTGGGATCAGAATTATGCTCGCCTCATAAAAGGAGTTTGGAAGTCTTCCTTCCTCTTGAATTTTTTGAAATAGTTTGAGAAGGATAGGAGTTAGTTCTTCTTTGAATTTTTGATAGAATTCACTTGTGAAGCCATCAGGCCCAGGACTTTTCTTTTTTGGGAGTTTTTTGATAACTGTTTCGATCTCATTTGTTGTAATTGGTCTGTTTAGGTGTTCTGATTCTTCCAGATTGAGGTTTGGAAGGTTATATGATTCAAGAAATTTGTCCATTTCACCAAGATTGTCTAATTTTTTGGCATATAGTTCTTCATAGTATTTTCTTACAATGCTTTGTATTTCTGTTGTGTCAGTTGTTATTTCTCCACTGTCTTTTCTAATTTTATTTATTTGAGTCCTCTCTCTTTTTTTCTTGGTGAGTCTAGTTAAAGGTTCATCAATCTTGTTTACCTTTTCAAAGAACCAGCTTCTGGTTTCATTGATCCTCTGTATTGTTTCCTTAGCCTCTATGTCATTTATTTCTGCTCTGACCTTTATTATTTCCTTCCTTCTACTTGTCTTGGGTTTTATTTGTTGTTGTTTTTCTAGTTCTTTTAGATGCAGGGACAGGTTGCTTATTTGAGCTTTTTCTAGCTTCTTATGATATGCCTGTAGTGCAATAAACTTCCCTCTCAGAACTGCTTTTGCTGTGTCCCATAAATTTTGAGTTGATGTATGCTCATTATCATTTGTTTCTAGAAACATTTTTATTTCTTCTTTGATCTCATTGTTAATCCATTCATTATTTAATAACATGCTATTTAGTTTCCAAGTGTTTGAGTATTTTCCAGTTTTTCTTTTGTGGTTAATTTCTAGTTTTATGGCATTGTGATCATAGAAAACGCTTGATATGATTTCAATCTTCTTAAATTTATTGAGACCATTTTTATGTCCTAACATGTGGTCTATCCTAGAAAACGTACCATGAGCGCTTGAGAAGAATGTATATTCTACTGCTTTAGGGTGAAAAGTTCTGAAGATATCTATTAAATCAAGTTGATCTAGTGTCTCCTTTAAGTCTGCTGTTTCTTTATTAATTTTCTTTCTTGAGGATCTATCCAGTGTTGTTAGAGGGGTATTGAAATCCCCTACTATGATAGTATTGCTGTTAATCTCGCCCTTTATATCCATCAAAGTCTGCTTTATGTATGTTGGGGCTCCTATATTTGGTGCATAGATATTTATAATAGTTATATCTTCCTGTTGAATTGTTCTCTTTATCATTATGTAGTGTCCTCCTTTATCTCTTACTACAGCCTTTGTTTTAAAGTCCATTTTGTCTCATATAAGTATTGCTACCCCTGCTTTTTTTTCATTTCCGTTTGCATGAAATATTTTTTTCCATCCTTTTACCTTCAGTCTATGTGCATCTTTTGTTTTAAGGTGTGTCTCTTGTAGACAGCATATGTATGGGTCCTGTTTCTTTATCCATGCAGCTACCCTATGTCTTTTGATTGGATCATTTAATCCATTTACATTTAAGGTTATTATTGATATGTAGTTGTTTATTGCCATTTTATTCTTTAAAGCTGTATTCTTCTTTTGCTCTATTCATTCCTCCCTTTAAACTGTTCACAAGAGGCCCCTTAGTATCTCTTGCAGAATTGGTTTGGTTTTTATGAATTCCTTCAGGCTTTCTTTTTCTGGGAAGCTCTTTATTTCTCCTTCAATTTTAAACGTTAGCCTTGCTGGATAAAGTAGTCTTGGTTGTAGGTTCTTGTTCTGCATTACTTTGATTATATCTTGCCATTCCCTTCTGGCCTCAAGTGTTTCTGTTGAGAAGTCCGATGTCATCCTTATGGGGGCTCCTTTGTAGGTGATAGCCTTTTTTTCTCTAGCAGCTTTTAAAATTTTTTCTTTATCCATTAGCTTTGGTATTTTAACTATGATGTGTCTTGGTGTAGATCTTTTTGGGTTTCTCTTTAATGGAGTTCTGTATGCTTCTTGAATGTGTGGAGTGTTTCCCAGCCTTAATTTAGGAAAGTTTTCTGCTATGATTTGATTGAACAAAGTTTCCATTTCCTGTCCTCTCTCCTCTTCTTCAGGCACCCCTATGATGCGAATGTTGTTTCTCTTCATGTTGTCACAAAGCTCCCTTAGAGTTTCCTCACATTTTTTAAGTCTCTTTTCCTTTTTCTTCTCTGCTTCTGTGCCTTTGTTTATTGTGTCCTCTAACTCGCTTATTTGATCCTCAGCGTCATCCATCCTGCTTTTAATTCCTTCCATTGTGGTCTTCAGTTCTGATACTGTATTTGTCATTTCTGTCTGATTCTTTTTTATTATTTCAATTTCATTTTTTATACTTGTTATCTCTTTATTTAGGTGTTCATAATGACTATCCATTGTTGCTCTAATTTCTTTGAACATCCTAACTATCATTATTCTAAATTCTGCTTCTGGTAATTTGGTTATATCTGGTTCATTCAGGTCCTTCTCTGGGGATTTCTCTTGATTCATTTGGTTTGCATTCCTCTGCCTGCCCATTTTTTCTGTGTATAAGCAAGCTGTGGCCACTGGAGTCCAGTAGGTGTTGCCTTTGTGTTCTCTAGGTTTGGTCTGTCTGCAGGCCCCCCACCCCCTCTGCCAGTGCCTAGGGTGGTTGGGTATGAGCGTTGCCAGCGCCGGCCCACTGTGGCTTTTGCTGTGATTTCTGCCTCTCCTCCGTAGGAAGGGCTGTTACTGTAGCCACAATACTTAGCACCAAGGGTAGAGGTGAGCACCTTTGCTCAGCTCAGCTGCGGACCCAGCCTATTTCCGGACTTTCGCCCAGAACCAGCAGTCGGAGCCTGCTCGCTACAGTTCCGTGGGTTAGGCGGTGCTTTTGACGTGCTCTCAGCTGTAAGCTTTTGCCTGTCGGGAGCTTTAGCCCCGCCCTCGAGGCCAGGGCCCTTTGCACAGGGTCGGAAACCAAGGTTTATTGGGGCGGGCATGTTTGCTGGCTTTCGCTCAGCTGCGTACTTCCGCTCGTCCCGGACTCTACCCCGCCCCCGCGTTCGGAGCCCGCTTGCGCACGTATACTGGCCAACCGCGGTTTCTCCGATCCAGGGGGGTGGGGGGCTGGTAGCGTCAGCTCAGCCGCGAGCCCCTGCCCATCCCTGGTCCTAGCCCGGTCCCCGCGGTCAGCGCCGGCTTGCGCAGGGCCTGCCTGTTCCTGGCCTCCTGCTTTGTCCCCGTAAGTGGGATTAAAGGCAGGCCCGCAGCTTCCGGACCGCTTTCGCGCGCCCCCTCCGACCCTCTGGGCTAGACCGATCTCCCACCGGCTTGGCCTCTGCCCACGCCGACAGAACCGCCTTTCAGCGTTCTGTCACCCCAAACCCTTAAGCAGCCCTCAGCAGAGTAGGAAGGAACCTAATACTCCACACTGTAGGCCTGGGAGCTCCCTCACTTGTTTCACAGCTTAAAACTGTCCAAACGCCTCTTCTGGGCTCTGGGACTGCAGGCTGGGGCTTGGTTCCTGGGACCCAGGTCCCTCCCTCTCTGCCAAACTTTCCTTCCGCCGGGCTGCCGTTTGCTCCGGGGAGCTGGGCAGCCGTCTTTGCGTTTTCGCTATTCCTACCAGTCTCAATGTGGCTTCTGCAGTGTTCCTTGG
This sequence comes from Rhynchonycteris naso, assembly GCA_037038555.1. Classification (NCBI taxonomy): domain Eukaryota; kingdom Metazoa; phylum Chordata; class Mammalia; order Chiroptera; family Emballonuridae; genus Rhynchonycteris; species Rhynchonycteris naso. The sequence goes on along the minus strand of CM072997.1, from coordinate 246,003,545 downwards.
TTGAAGAGTCCACTTAGTTTAGTTCATAGTTGGTTTATCCAGATGATGGTTCTTTAAATTGAGTTATAATCCACTTTGGTTCTGGGAGTTGGAAGTTGGTACGTCCGCCTACTCCGTCGCCATCTTGCTTCTCCTGCAGAAACACTTTTGACAAACAAGATGGCTAAAATAAAAAAAGATGAAGAGTATTGTACTTTTCAGCAGGAATGGACAGAGGAATTCACCTTTGTGGAGAGAGCAGGTTCTGCAGTGTGTCTAATATGCAATGATAAAATTGCATCGATGAAACAGTCAAAAATAAAACGGCACTTCGACACACACCATACTACATTTGCATTGAAATATCCAGCAGGGGACAGCAGGAAGAAAGCATGTCAAGAGCTACTGTGCAGAGTGCAAGCTAGTCAGCAGTACCTCCATGTTTGAACCCAACAAGGTGACTGGAATTCGGCTAGCTTTGCTGGTGCTTTAGTAAGTGTGAGAAATGGAAAACCATTCACAGATAGGAAGTATGCCAAAACATTCATGCTTGATGTTGTCAATGAACTTTTTGACGACTTTTTGGATAAAGACAAGATAATCAAACAAAGAAAAGACATGCCTCTGTTGGCAAGAACTGTTCATGATCGTACCATCATGATGGCAAATCAAATTGAGGCAACACAAGTGAAGGACATAAATGCAGCACCATTCTTTTCTCTCGCTTTGGATGAGTCAACAGACATAAGCCATTTATCCCAGTTCAGCGTGATTGCAAGGTATGCTGTCTCTGACATACTATGTGAGGAAAGTCTTGATGTTTTGCCTATGAAAGAGACAACAAGAGGGGAGGATTTATTCAAGTTTTCACTGAGTTCGCTAAAGAAAATAATCTACCGATGGATAAACTTATTTTGATGTGTTCTGATGGTGCTCCGTGCATGGTGGGGAAAAACAGGATTCGTAACGCTTCTTCGTGAACATGAAACGAGACCCATCCTCAGTTTTCACTGCATCCTACATCAGGAGGCATTTTGTGCTCAGATGTGTGGTGAGCAGCTTGGTGAGGCGATGTCGCTGGTCATTCGGGTGGTCAACTTTATTGTTGCCCAAGCTATAAATGATTTCCAGTTTAAAACACTGCTGGATGAAGTTGGGAATAACTATCCTGGTCTGCTTTTGCACAGCAATGTGCATTGGTTGTCAATAGGGAAGGTGCCCAGCTGTATCACGGCCTGTCTGAGTGAAATCCAGACTTTTCTTGAAATGAAAAATGTCGAGCATCCTGAGTTAGCTGACACTGAGTGGCTCCTGAAGTTCTACTACCTCATGGACATGACTGAACATCTGAACCAGCTCAATGTGAAAATGCAAGGCATTGGAAATACAGTCTTATCCCTTCCACAAGCAGTGTTTGCATTTGAAAACAAGCTGGAACTCCTCATCATGGACATTGAAACAAGTCATTTACTACACTTTGAAAAACTGGGAGAGTTTAAAGATGCATGCACAGCAAGTGACCCTGCTCAACATCTTGATCTCCAGCAGCTAGCGGGCTTCACATCTAATCTCCTGAAGTCATTCAAAGTGCGCTTTGGAGAATTTCATGAGCGCACTCGTCTTTTTAAGTTCATCACCCATCCACACGAGTGTGCAGTGGACAGCGCCGACCTGAGTTACATCCCCGGTGTCTCCGTCAGAGATTTTGAGCTACAAGCTGCTGACCTGAAGGCCTCAGACATGTGGGTGAATAGGTTCAAGTCACTGAATGAAGATTTGGAAAGACTTGCATGACAGCAAGCAGAGTTGACGAGCAAACACAAGTGGGGAGACCAGCGGACCAGCTGATTGTCAAACTTTAAACATGTTTCCTGTCACATACCACACACTGCAGCATGTGAGTATTGCTGTACTGACAATGTTTGGCTCTACGTATGCATGTAAGCAGTCTTTCTCACATCTAAAGAATGTTAAGACCAACCTACAATCATGTTTAATGGATGGAAGTCTCAATGCCTGCATGAAGCTTCACCTCACCATGTATCAACCAGACTACAAAACCATCAGCAAAACCATGCAGCACCAGAAGTTGCATTAATGGTAAGAAGTACTTTATACATCATTGGTTAGCAACAGCATAACAACGTTATTAAAAAGAATTTAGAGACTTATTGTACTTTAAAAGTGTTGGTCTTACATAAAATACACATATTTACTTGTATTTAGTGTTAAACATATTGTATGGCTCTCACAAAATTACATTTTAAAATATGTGGCATTCATGTTATCTCAGCCAAAATGGTTTCCGACCCTTGTTATACAGTGTTGAGGCCCAGGAGAGACAGCTCCTCCCAGGGAAGCCCATCCCAGAGACATGAACAGCCTTTCAGATGCAAACCAACCCACCCTGAGCCCATGGTCCCCACCCACCCTTCCTGCCCTAGATCTCCAAGGATCTGGGACCAGATACCCATAGACTTCCCCACAGGCCCGACCCCCAGATTTATTCATCCCAGCTGATCCTAAATGCTCACGCTGCCTATCTTGTATTTCCCATGGAAACGCCAATAAAGACTCTGGCTGGGTTCCCCACACCTGTATCTGCTTCCTGAGGGGCCCGGTGCTTCCCCAGGGCCCTGCTTCTTGTGGTGGGGCCTGCCTCTCAGAAAATTAAAGTAATGCAATCTTCTTTCAATGGTATTGACTCTCCTCCTTGTCATTCAGAAACCAGAAATTAAAATTCCAAGGGTATAATTGAGACAGGTGAGTCCAGAGTTTTTAGAAAGAAGGTGACCTATGACTGTCCCTCTAGACTTCGTGTCCACATGTCGGACCCATCTTCAGAAAAGAAAGAATCAGTCAGGATGTCGGCTTGTTCTTCGGGGGCCTACAAACCTGCACAGCGAACAAGAAATTGGGGCAGAGCCGGCCATGTTAGCTCGAACCCCAGGCCAGGCCAGAGAGCCCAGCCCCACCTGGAACTCAGGGCCAATCACAGAACTTCCCTGTAGAGAGAGACAGACCTGCTCACCTGGAGTAGTAGAGCCAGGTGAGTCCATAGGTGAGGAGGAAGGCAGCCCCCATGAGGGCCCCACTGATCAGGATGAGGACCAGGGGCCAGGAGCCCTGCTGCTCCTCAGTCACACAGCTGTGGGGAGAGGGGCTTCCTGGGGAAGATCAGAAGGGGGTGACATTGTGTCTCCAGGTCTCGGTCCCACCCACAACCCTAACACCTGACCAGGCAGCCTGCCCCCAGCACCTGTCTTGCAACTCACTCTGCACAGAGAGGCTGAAGGAAACGTGCTGGGAGCCCAGCGGGTGCCGAGCCCGGCAGGAGAACTCCCCTTCTTCCGCAGTCCCCACACGGGGCAGCTCCAGGGTCGCGGTGCTAGAGATGGGGGTGGCGTTCAGGGCTGGGGACCCCCGGAACCAGCTCAGCTCTGCAGAGGGGTTCTGTCGGCCTCACAGAGTAGGCACAGCCTCGCCCTCCAGGATGAGCACGGAGGAGGTTGGTTGCAGAATCTTGAGGGCTTTGGGGAGTGAAATGTACAGAGAGAGAGAGAGAGAGGTGTGGAACACAGGTGCCAGCACCCCCACAAAAGAGGTGAGGGAGGAAGGGTGACGATTTTCATTCTTGCTCTTAGCATACCTGATTTTATTCAAATTTGGATTCAGCCCTTTGCTCCCTGGCTGACCCAAAGGGACATCCCAACCCCAGAGGGGCGAGGTTCTTTCCTACCTGTGACATTTCTGAAGGAGATGCCTATGGTGAGGTTCTGGGGGGCATCTGGGACAGAAAGACATGGCCCCGCTTCAGAAGTGCATGGAAGTCACCCTGAACCCAAGGAGGGCTGTAGGAACCAGAAAGATGGAGTTGCTGTCCTCCTGCCCATTTCCCACTTGCTCTCATATCCAAGCACAAGTGTCCTCTAGTTCAGCCTCCTCTACACACACACACACACACACACACACACACACACACACACACCAGCCCACTACCGCCAGGGACGCAGCCATCCCTCAGACACTCACAGAAAACATTGAGCTAGATGATTCTCTGTGTGTTCACCAAAGATGCTACGCATTTCACCTGACAGGTGAGGTTCATCCCATGGACCTGGGGTGAAGGTGAGCACCAAGGAGTTGAGGGTCTGAGGGTTCAGCAAGTCAAGAGCACCCCCCACCCAGAAGAAGATGAGATGGCTTCCCCTTTCGCAGGCCCCCGGCAGGCTGCAGGTCAGCTGTGTGGGGCAGCAGGCTTTCAGAGGCTCCGGAATATGGATGTCGGGTTTGTCTGTCAGGGAAGAAGAGGAGAGAGGGAGGCGCTTGAACCACTGTGTTTGGAGACCCTGAGTGTGACCTTAAAAGGGACCCGTGACTCAGGTCCAAGCACCCCAGGTCGTGTGCTTCTCATGACCACACTGGGCCCAAGGCCTGGATCATGGAGTGTCCCAGTGTCCTGTTCCTAGACCTGGTCCCAATTCCCTGGATCCTACTTCAGATCCTCTCCTACCTGTCACCTGCAAATTCAGCTTCTTTTCTTTGTAACTATATTTCACATCACTTCCTCTCTCTACTCAAAAGAAGTAGGTTCCTGAGTCACTGGTCCTGGCGTCTCTGATGCTCAGGGAACAGTCATTGGTGTTTGAGTCCACGAGGATGAATCCATTCCAAAACTCTCTTTTCACTGATTCAGTTCGACTGCTTGTGACCACAGGATTATCAGTGGCTGAGTGGTCCCCACTTCGGTACCAAAAGGTGTAGAGTTTGCTAGAAGATGACAACAGGGTAGGAGAAGGAGCAGGGCACGTGCACGGACAGACCCTCCTGCACCCTCACCAATTCCTGCACTCGGAACTCATATTCTGGCTGCTCCTGCAGGAACCCTGTGGGGACGCAGAGGCTCAGCTGCAACCACCGCCCCTCCCCGAGCTGCCCGTGCACCATCCCTTGGCCCACTCTTCCCCCTCCACACCCACAGCAGGGGCAGCAGCAGCAGGGGCACCATGGCTGCATCTGACAGGGCAGAGCGGGTCCAGGTCCCCGTGTCAAGGAGGAAAATTCCCAGCTGTAGGGCGGAACAGGGTTTGCCCCATCAGGAAGCTGTGGGTGTGAGAGCTGTGACCATGCCTGAAAGGGGAACTTACGCTCCATAGGCTGTAGAGGGTGCAGTGTGGTCTGAGAAAGCACTCTGTAGCCCTGGCGATTGGCTCAGTGGATAGAGCACTGGCCCAGTGTAATGATGTCCAGATTTAATTCTTGGACAGAGCACACAGGAGAAGCAACCATCTGTTTCTCCCACCTCCCTCACCTCTTTGTCTCCCTCTTCCTCTCCCACAGCCAATGGTTCAACTGGTTCGAGTGTGGCCCCAGTACTGAGAGTAGCTCCATTGGAGCACATCAGACTCAGGCACTAAAAATAGCTCGGTACTTGAGCATCATCCCAAGAAGGGGTTGCTGGATAGTTCGCCATCGGGGAGCATGCAGGAGTCTGTCTCACTACCTCCCCTCCTCTCACCTAAAAAGAAAAAAAATCACTCTGTCTCACTTACTTCCTCACCTGACACAGCAAGTAGATATACTGAGGCCCCAGAGGTTGAGATTCCTGTCCAGATGTCAATCTGAAGTGATCACCTTACAGGTGATGTTTAACCCAAGAGGGAGGTCACCCAGCGTAGCATCATGGTCAGAGAATGTTCTACTGACTCTGGGAAAACAAACTTTAGCTGAGACAATTGAACATTGTGGAAAAAGATAATTAAAACATTTTTTAGATCCAAGGGACTGTTGAGCAATAAAGCTCTGAGCTCTGAGGGGTACAGGGGACATGGGATGCACACATGTTGGTCTTCAAGGGTCTGAGCACCTGTGGCACAGGGAGGGCACATGGATCCCTAATACTGGAGTTTGATGCCTGACCAGGTGGTGGCACAATGGGTAGAGCATCAACCTGGGATGCTGAGAATTCAGGTTGGAAACCCCAAGGTCACTGGTTTCAGTGTGGACTCACCACCTTGAGCACAGACTGAGTGTCGACTGAGCATGGGATCATAGACATGACCCCATGGTCACTGGCTTAAGCCCCAGGTCACTGGCTTGAGTGAGGAGTCACTGGCTCATGTGGAGCCTTCTGGTCAAGCCACATATGAGAAGCAATCAATGAACAACTAAGGTGCCAAAACTACAAGTTGATGCTTCTATCTCCATTTATATCTATCTCTCTATCGCAGGGGTCGGGAAACTTTTTGGCTGAGAGAGCCATGAACACCACATATTTAAAAGTGTAATTCTGTGAGAGCTATAGAACGACCTGTGTACATTACACATTATCCAATAAAAATTTAGTGTTGTCCTGGAGGACAGCTGTGATTGGCTCCAGCCACCCGCAACAAAGAGCATGAGCGGTAAGAAATGAATGGATTGTAATACATGAGAATGTTTTGTATTTTTAACGTTATTATTATTTTATTAAAGATTTGTCTGCGAGCCAGATGCAGCCATAAAAGAGCCACATCTGGCTTGCGAGCCATAGGTTCCTGACCCCTGCTCTATTGCTAAAAAAATAAAAAATAAACTAAAACCTAGAGGTGTAAATAAAGACTTCGCCTCATCTGTGGGGACCCCAAAGGCTGGAACTCAGCACAGCAGAAAATTTGCCACCAGACAGCCCAGAAAACTCCATCTTTAGGACCCTCATGTGCCTGGTCCCTTTTCAAGGCTCCAGCAAGGGCTCCAATGAGATGTGGGAATCACCGGAAATCCTACTGTTCTTTCATGGAGGAAAGAAACTTGATAACAATTTCTCAAATATGTATTGTAAAAAAGTTCAGACATATCAGTAATAATTTATGTGATTGAAAGTAAGTTTCTCAAACCATACAAGAGAAAAAGAAATGTCAATTAAACATGCTGGAGGTAAACTGAATTCTTTTTCTAATCTCTATTTTATATAAATATAATATTCTTAGAACAGTTAATACTTATGAATATAATATTAACATTAATTTCTATTTGACAGAATTATTCTTTTATAAATAGGCAATCAGGCAGAATCAATCAAAAAGTGTGGGAATATGTGTTAGGCAGGTATACCATGTAAATTAAAATAGTCTGTAATTTTTCCAATATGTCTTATATTTTGGTTTTGAGCATTCTAGCTTTAGTGACTAGATGTGATGTGTTTTTTCATTTCAGAAATGTTCATATGTGTCACATTTTTATTTCTGTGCAGAGCAGTGATCCCAGCATTTGTATAAACATCAGGCTCCACCAAACCAGGTCTGCCCCTGCTGCGGAGAGCAGGTGAACACGGGGTACCCAGCTCAACCCCCACCCATCTCAGACTGCTCACATACTGCAAAGAAAACTGTCTTGTGCAAGCAAAGGACAAAGGAAAGTTGAATTTCCAGGCTGTGCCCCCATAATTTACATCAGTAAGTGGTTTAGCAAATCTCAAGATGGAATGGTAAAAAAGACAAGAAGTAGTAAGCGTTGGCAAGAATGTTCAGAAAGGGGAACTGTGTTGCACTGTTGGTGGGAATGTAAACTGGGGCAGCCACAATGGAAATCAGTAGGGCAGTTCCTCAAAAATTAGAAATAGAGTTGCCATATTACCCAGCAATGACACTTCTGGGTATTTATTTAAAGAAAAGGGAAACACTAACTTGAACAGACATATGCACCCCTGTGTTTATTGCAGCATTATTTACATTAGACAAGATGTGGAAGCAGCCCCAATGTCCAGTGATAAATGAATGGAAGAAGAAGATGTGGTGTATGTACAATGGAATTTTATCGTATTCCTTCTTTTAGGAAATTCTACTATTTTTGACAATATGGATCGACCATGAAGGTATTATACTACGTGAAGTATACTTAACACAGAAAGACAAATACTATACTATCTCACTTATCAGTGTAAACTTTAAAAAAATATTGGACTCATAGATATAGAGAATAGATTAGTGGTTGCCAGAGGCAGAGGGCGGGGGTGGGAAAAAGGGTGAGGGTGGTCAAAGGTACAAACTTCTAGCTATACAGTAATTAAAGTATGAGGATGTAATGTGACTGTAGTAATAATACTACTATTATAATACCATTAAGTATAATAATGTATTTAATAATATTGTGTTATATATTTGAAAATTGCTGAGAGCATATTGCTAAGAGGAAGCTGTTAAAAGTTCTCATCACATGAGGAAAAGTGCATAACTCTATGTGGTAATAGATGTTAACAAGACAGATTGAGGTGAGCTCTTTGTAATATCGAATCATTAAGTTGGACACTTGAAACTAGCAGCATGTTATACATCAGTTATCTCTCAATCATGTATCTGTAAAGTCAGGCTGCTACTAGGATTAGATCAGAGTGCTCCCAGACTTCCAGGCAGAGTTCCCTGTCTGCTCCATTTGTGTTCCTACATCAGCCTAACAAATTACTTACATTAAATTCCCACTGCTAAAATACATAGTAGGGCTTCTGTGTTCCTGAACGGTTCTTAACTGATTCAATCACAAGAGATAAAAACTGGGCATTGGGTGATTTCAAATACCTTTATAATAAAACTCACAGTCTAATAAGAATAAAGGAGAATTCCTCTGAAGTGACAGGGGTGTCTTAGCAAACAGCCCACCTAATGCAGTAGCATTGGATCATAGTCTAGAATGGCAATAAGTAAAAGCTATGAAAATGGAAAAGAAAACAAAGCTGTCTTTCTTTATAAATGACTGCATATGTACAAAAATTTACAAGTATAAACAGATACATTTGGAAACCTAATAAGAGAGCTAACAAGGTTGCTAAAAACAAAATCAAATTACAAAAAGTTAAAGGCATTCTTATATCACAGTAGTAAACAAAAGTAGGATGGTATAAAAGATGCCATCTACAATAGGATTAAAAGTTATGATATACCTGGAATATATTCAGAGATGTGCATCACAAAAATATAATATGCACTTTCTCACAGAGGAAATCATAAACCTGCATGAAAAGACATCCAAGATGTAAATAAATATAGAAATATGCACTTTGGACAAACAACCCAATTGAAAAATTAGTAAAGGGAGTGATGTCAGAGAAATGGTGAACTGAGAAATAATACCCTTGATCTCTCCTCTTGAAATTTCAACAATTTGAACAACTATAACTCAGCAAAGGAATCCCAACGGGGCTCTCAGCCAGACTGAAAGATCCACACATTGAATCAAGTAAAGGTGGGCAGGGTTGTGACCTGGGGAAGGGGCCAAAAGGTCAAGATACAGCCCCACTGCCAAGCATTCACGGTGGGACTCCAGAGAGGGAAGAAACATTGTGTGTTTGAATTTTCTTCTGCCAGGACAAGTGGAGAGATTGAGAGGGACGTTTTAAAGAATATTAAACCAAAGAGGCAGCTGAGTGCAGGAACCAGGTAGAAGATGAACCTGGGAAAGTGCCCATGCTCCCACAGTCTGCCCTAGGAGCATATGCACATAAATTTATAATCTTGAACACATGAACCCATTCCAGAAAAACCATGACTACAGTTTGACTGTTTTTTTATCAGGTGAAGTAGGAGCTTACCACACAGCCCAGTGACCCCACTCACAGGAATCCATCCAAGGGAAATGAAAACATATCTCTGCACAAATCTTGGGGGTGAATGTTCGTAGCAGCCCTAGTCACAATTGTCAAAAACTGAAAAGGAGCCAATTGTCCTTCAGGAGCGAATGGTTATAGAAACGTGGTGCCTGAAGTTGGCTGGAAAGTGGAACTAACAGGAAACAGCACAAGGGCCCCTCTGGGAGGATGGAATGATTCTGTATTCTAACCTCAGTGCTGGTGATGACACAAATCCATATGTTTCTTATCTTCATGGGAATATACAGCAAAAAAATAAATGGTCCTATGTGAGCATTTAAAATAATATGAATCAATGGAAATATCTGATAAGCTCTATAAGATGCAGGGTTATGCAAAGATGTCATAACTGGCACAACGAGGGCGCCACGTGAGTTACCTGACCGCCCCTCCCCCCGCTATCATCCTGTCCTTGGTGCTCCGGGTCCTCCCTACGAGGGTGCAGGTGGAGGTGCGTTTCCCCTCACCTGCCTCGGTCTGGACACACATTCATCTGAGTCGCACGCCCACCTCTCCTCTGTCCAGCCTCAGCTCAGCCCCTCCTTTCTTCCTGGGAGCCAGACCTGGTCATCACCGGGAGGTCAGAAGGGTCTGCACGCCGAGTTTCGTGGTGGAAGCACAGTGTGCACATATATAAACATTCATCTGGTTCAACTCTCGTTTTTGCGTATTTTGCATAATTTGCATTAGACATCAAAACACACACAAAACAAAACAAAAAACAATAACAAGAAATGAACAAAAAACCTTTAGGTGAAACACCTTCAACCGAAAAGAACAGATGGTTCAGATGTTAGATGACATAATTTACTTCAAGAACACTTCCCCAGACACAAAAGAGAAACATCTATTTTTATGTTGTATTACTTAACAAAATGTTTATTTATACTTAAATGTTGCGATGTCTACACTGACAGGGCAGTTTGGGGGACCAGAAACTCAGGTGCCAAACAGGAAAGTTCTGGAAAACGATAGGAAAGGACCCTGAGTTCAGCACCTCCATTGGCCTGAGGATGGAGAGGGAGGAGCAGAAGGATGGGGGTGGGCGGGACCAGCATAAACAGAGGACAAGTCCAGTGGGAGAGGCACAGGTAGAAACAAGGGGAAGTCAGTGGGAGGGTATTACTTATTTCCTGTTTTCTGTATTTTAGGATGCTTTCACACCATAATCAGCTTTGAGGCCAAGGAGAGACAGCTCCGCCCAGTGGGAGCCAGTTCTCAGAGACAGCCAAGACCTCTGCCAGGAACAGCCTTTCAGATGCAAACCAACCCACTCTGAGCCCTTGGTCCTCAGCCACCCCATCTGCTCTAGATCTCCTAGGACCTGGGACCAAACACACAGAGACCTCCCCACAGGCCCGACTCCCAGCTTTATTCATCCCAACTGATCCTAAACGCTCATACTGCATTCCTTGTATTTCCCAAGGAAACTCCAATAAAGGCTCTGGCTGGGCTCCCCACACCTGTGTCTGATTTCTGAAGGGTCACTGCTTCCCCTGGAGGCCCTGCCTGGTGCTGTGTGTCCTCCTCTCAGGAAATAAAAGTAATACAATCTTCTTTCAATGACATTGACTCTCCATTTTGTCATTTCGACATTTTCACAAATTAAAATCCCAATGGTACAATTGAGATAGGTGAGTCTAAAGTTTCCAGGAAGAAAGTAACACTGATGTCCCATGACTGTCACTCTAGCGTTCCTGTGCACACATCAGGCCCGTCTTTACAAAAAGAAGAATCAGTCAGGATGATGGCCTTGTTCTATGGGAACCTCTACACTTGCAGAGACAAAAGAGATCTCAGCTCGCAGACTGACCGTGTTAGTGCTAACCCCAGGCAGGTAAGGACTGCTAAGCCTCACCTGAAACTAAGAGCCAATCAGGAACTTTTCTGCAGAGACAGACAGACCTGCTCACCTGGTGCAGTAGAGCCTGGTGAAGCCATAGGTGAAGAGGGGGCCAGCGCCCATGAGGGCCCCACTGACCAGGGTGAGGACCAGGGCCCAATAGCCCTGCTGCTCCTCAGTCACACAGCTGAACGGAGGGGAACTTCCCAGGGAAGAACAGAGGGGGGTGACATTGTGTCCCCAGGTATCAAGCCCACCCTCAACCCCAACACCTGACCTGCAACTCACTCTGCACAGAAAGCCTGAAGGAAACAAGCTCGGAGCCCAACCAGTGCAGAATCCGGCAGGAGAACTCCCCTTCTTCCGCAGTCACCACGCGAGGCAGCTCCAGGGTCGCGGTGCTGGAGATGGAGGTGGCATTCGGGGCTGGGGACCCCCCCCCGGAACCAGCTCAGCTCTGCAGGGGGGTTGCTGTCGACCTCACAGAGCAGCCGCACAGCCTCGCCTGCCAGGATGGGCTGGGAGGAGGTGTTCTGCAGAATCTTGAGGGCTCTAGGGAGAGAAATGAAGAGAGAGAGAGAGAGAGAGGTGTGAAACCCAGATGTAAGCATGCACCCACAAGAGGAGAGGGAGGGAGAGCGATGATTTTTATCCTTGCCCTTCCCATTACTGATCCCATTCAAGCTTGGGTTCCCCCCTCTGCTTCATGGCTGACCAGAGGCTGGTCCCAGCCCCAGAGGGACAAGGTTCCTTCCTTACCTGTGACATTTCTGATGGAGATGTGTATGGAGAAGTTCCATGGGGCATCTGGGACAGAAAGACACGGCCCTGCCTCAGAGGGGAGGAGTGGATGGAAGTCACCCTGAACCCAAGGAAGACTGGCTGGAATTCAAGCGCGACTATTCTCAGGTTGGTTGAACTTCCTCTGCACACACTCACACATGCACGGGCATCTGCACTACCCCCGAGGACCCAGTAATCCCTCCGACACTCACATGAGACATTGAGCTGAATGGTTCCCTGCCTGGTGACCTGAGAACCTTGGCATTTCACAAGCCACGTGACATTGGTGCCATGGTCCTGGGGCCTCCAGGTGAAAGTGAGCACTGAAGAATGGAGGGTCTGAGGGTTCAGCGAGTCAAGACCTTCCCCAAACCAGGAGAAGATGAGAGGGCTTTCCCCCTCACAGGACCCCGGCAGAAGGCAGGTCAGTTGTGTGGTGAGGCCTGACTCCAGAGGCACCGGATACAGATTTGGGATTCCACTGTCAGTGCTGGAGAGAAGGGAGGACGTTGCTTGGGTTCCTTGAGGTGGGGAGCCAGAGTGTGACCCTGAGAAGGGCCTGTGCCTCAGGGCCCCAGCTTACTCCAGGTCTTGTTTCATCAGAAAACCCTGGGCCCAGGACCTGTACAGGAAATGTCCCAATGTCCTATTCCCATTCTAATTCTGGGTCCCATGTCTCAGGGTCTTGTCCTGGGCCCCTCCAGTACCTGTTACCTGCAAACTCAGCCTCTTATCTTGGTATCGGTATTTCACATCATTTCCTCGCTCCACTTGGAAGGAGTAGGTCCCTGTGTCACTCATCCTGGGGTCTCTGATGCCCAGGGAACAGTCGTTGCTCCTGGGGTTAGCGAGGAGAAATCGTCCCTGGGTGTCTCGCATCACTGATTTATTTGGGTAGTTTGTGGCCACAAGATCATAGTTATATGACCAGTCCCGACGCCAGTACCAGTGGGAGTCGGGTTTGTCAGAAGATGACCACGGGTAGGAAAAGGACCAGGGCACGTGGACGCACACACCCTCCTGCACCGTCACTGTCACCGAACCCTGCTTTCAAAGCTCATAGCCTGGGTGCTCCTGCAGAGACACAGAGGCTCAGCCACAACATTCGCTCCTCCCCCACAGGCCCACCTCCCTCCCTGGGCCCACTCACCCCCCGCCACAGCAGGGGCAGCAGCAGCAGGGGCACCATGACTGCATCTGACAGGGCAGAGTGGGTCCAGGTCCCTGTGTCAGGGAGGGAAATGCTGAGCTGTGGGGAGGGACCACAAACACCTAAACAGAAAACCCTGGGTGACAGGGCTGTAGTCAGGTCTGGAAGGGGAAATTGGGCTCCACAGGCGGGTGATGGGAGGGTGCCGTGGGGAACTACAAATCATCCTTCTCCCCTCCCCACCCGACCCTGCAGGTGGATGTAAGGAGGCCCCAGAGGTAGTGACAATCATCAAGATATGAATCTGAAACTGCTCGCCTTACTGATGATGTTTAAGTCAGGAGTGGGGTCACCCAGGGGTCCATCAGAGTCAGAGCTTGTTCCGTTGACACAAGGGGACCCACTCTCCAACTCACACCACTTAAAATTTTGAAAAACATTATTATTTAAAAGGATTTTATGAATTGGTTTCACAGAGGGGTGTGGGGACGAGACTTAGTTGCTTTAGTCTAGCTGTTCATTGGTTACATCTCCTATGTGTCTTGACCAGCAAGCCCAGGATTTGAACTGGTGACCACAGTGCTTCAGGCTGGAACTCTATGCACTGTACCTTCAACGGCAGGCAAGGGAAATGGCAATTTTTAAATTTCTTTAGAGCACAGAAATGCTGGTAAGAAAGAAAGGAATTTAGACCCAACTGCAGTGGAGGGTGGAGTCCCAGAAAAAGATAAGTGTTAAAGCCCTTTGCTCTGGGTGTTTTGGCGGACATGGGACGCACAAGCGTTGGTCCTCCCGGGTCTGAGGGACAGCGATGGTGCACAGGCCCCTCTAAATGGGGTGTGTGAAGGGTGATCTTACCCCATTGGACAGGGACCTCAAAAGCTGGACCTCAGCACAGCAGCGAACTTGCTACCTTGAACCTCCAGAAACTCCATCTTCAGGGCCCTTACGTGCTCGGTCCCTTTGCAAAGCATCACCAAAAGATAGAAACTTTTATTTTACTTTATTTTTTAATGAGTGGAGGGAAGGCAGAGAGACAGACTCCTGCAGACGCCCCAACCTGGATCCATTTGGCAAGCCCACAAGGGGGCGATGTTCTGCCCATCTCAGGCCATTACTCTGTTGCTCAGCAACCAAGCCGTTTTTTTTTAATGCCTGAGGAGAAGCCGCAGAGCTATCCTGGGCACCTGAGGCCAACATACTCAAACCAATTGAGCTACAGCTGCTAGAGAAAAAGAGAGACAGAGTAGAGAGAAAGAGGAGGAATGGGTGGAGAAGCAGATGGTCGCTTCTCCTGTGTGCCCTGACCGGAAGCACAATGGGACATCCGTACGCTGGATTGATGTTCCACCACTGAGCCAACCAGCCAGGGATGAAGAAAGAAAGAAACTTGATCATGGTTTTCACACATTTGACAAAGATGTGAACAAGTTTACACATCCCAGTAACAAGTTATGTGACTGAAAGTTTCTAAAACTATATAGAAGAAAAAGGAATGTCAATCACTGTGCTGGAGGAAATACTAAATTCTTTTCCTGTTCTCTATATTATATAAATATAATGTTATTATGATTATTAATAATATTTATTAATATAATATTAACATTTATTACTATTTGACAGAGATCATTTCCTTTAAAGAGTCCATCAGCAAATATCCACCCAAACTGTGGGGAACATATGTTAGGCAGGTGAGCCAGACAGATGTGCCATACAGCTAAAAAATAGCCTATAATCTTTCTGAATTGTCTGACATTTTGGTTTTCAGAAATTTAGCTATTGAGACTATGAGACATGTTTTGTATTTCACAGAAAGTTTATATATGTCATACCTTGTTTATATTATGAAGCAGTGATCTCGACATTTATTTAAATATCAGGTGTAAAAAAACCTGTCTGTCCTTGCTGCAATGAGTAGGAAAACAAGAGATACCAGTTCTACCTCTTACCCAGCCCTGACTCCTCACATATTGCAAAGAAGATTGTGTTGTGCACGCAAAAGACTAAAGAAAGCAAGGTTCTGGCCCTGGGTGATTGGCACAGTGGTACAGCAGCAGCTGGTCTGTGGAAGTCCTGGGTTCGATTCCCAGTGAGGGCACACAGGAAAAGCAGCCGTCTCCTTCTCCACCCCTCTTCCTTCTCCTTCTCTCTCTCCATCTCTCTCTCTGTCTTCTGCAGCCATGGCGCACACTTGCAAGTTGGCCCCTGGTGCTGAGTACAGCATGAAGGTCTCACCTCAGGTGCTAAATTAGGTCAGTTGCCAAACAACAGAACAACAGCCCCAGATGAGTAGAGCACCACCCAGTAGGGCACTTACCAGGTAAATCCAGCCCGGGCACATGCAAGTGTCTGTCTCTCTGCCCCCCACCCTCTCACTTAAAAATATAAAAAGCAGGTTTTCTATAGTTGTGCCCCTACAACTCATATTACTGAGCAGCATAGCAAATCTCAAGCTGGGATGATAAAAAGGACAAGAAATAATTAATATTGACAAGAATGTTCAGAAACAGGAACCTTCTTACATTGTTTGTGGGAATGTTAATTGGGGCGCAGCACCTATGTAAATCAGTAGGGCAGTTCCTCAAAAATTAAAAAGAGATCCAGCAACTCCACTACTGGGTATTCATTTGAAGAAAAGGAAAACAGTAACTTGAAAACACACATGCATCCCCATGTTCACTGCAGTGTTATTTACAATAAGCAAGCTGCGGAGGCAATCCTAGTGTCTGTCAATAAATGAATGGAAGAAGAAAATGTGGTGTTTGTACAATGGGATATTATTCTTCCATATAAACAAAGAAATCCTCCTATTTGCAAGAACATGGTTGGACCGTGAGAGCATTATGCTACATGAGGTAAATAAGACATAGAAAGACAAATACCCTATGATCTCACTTGTATCTGGAGACTTCAAAAAACTAACCCACAGATACAGAGAACATATTGGTGGTTGCCAGAGGTAGAGGCACTGGGAGGGAAATGAAGGTGATCAAAGGAACAGATGTTTAGTTATAAAATAATTAAATCATGAGGACTTAACATGTAATATGGTGCCGTGGGCAAGACGCAATGAGTTTATTCAGATCTTGAGCGAGAAAAGTACGGAATTGATGAAAATAAGTGCAAAGAATTAAAGACTATAAAAGATGTGTTTCGGAAGGGCTTCACAGTTCCTGCTAGCAGTAAATGCCTACCCTAGCAGGGTGCAAACATGGCTGCGCGAAGAAACTGCATCTTTCTTTATTTACTGGGCAAAGTGGAAATTAGCAAATCAATTACATTTCCAAGGCAACTCAAGAAAACCACAAAGTGTAAAAAACCTCACCATATTGAAATATGCCAACCTTACACAAAGAAGCAACTTCCTTCCAGTCCTTCCGGGGAACATGGGAGGTAGAATGAGCAAATACATTCCAGCATTACAGCCTAACAGCCTTTTGCAACTTAATCAGGCAGGTAAGGTGGGGGGTTGGGCAGACAGTCAGTTTACAGTCAGCTCCCAGCACCTCTGTCCCCTGTTGTAAAGTACCGTACCTTACTTCTGCGGGTTTACATAGAAACACCAAGTCCAAATGAATTTTTGAGGAGTTTTATTAATTAAGCAGGCTGCATATGACAAAAACGGGGTATAACTGACCCAAATCATGCAGTGTCAAATAAAGCTCTGAGGCTGGTTATATATATATATATATATATATATATATATATATATATATATATATATATATATATATATATATATACAAACACACACTAGACCACATATATGTTCGGGGAAGAGGAGGGGAAACATGGCACAATTATTAACAAGCTTATTGTAAGATATTTTCCCCCACTGAGAAAGAAGAAAGAGGGGGCCGGAGCCACAAAGTGTGGACTAATAAAGGCTTTATTTAGTACCGTGTATCACACCTGACAATGTCCTCTGGAACCGGGTTACAGAGGCTGGAGGAGTCGCGCAGATTAAACTATGTTAGAGGTATTTAAAGGGGAACCTAGAATGGACGAGCAATTATGACGTGGTGAAACCTCACTGGCTCATGGACAGTCACTTTCCTCCCAAGGACCTCTGGGAAGCTTCTTTTTTGGAGCGCTTGGTTGTGTGAGCAGCCCCAGCCAAAATTCCCGGGTCTGAGTTCCTCACGTGACCTTCCCCATTGTCCCCAACCTTACAATCTGACCTTTTTTGTTTAAAAGAATAGAGACGCTGTTTATTCATCTGGCTACTTTCTGCTGATTAGGGGCACCATGGAGAGGGGGAGGTGGTAAGGCAGTGACTTTGAGGGGTGTCAGGAGGGACATCTGTTTGGCTGTGAGTTGAGAAACTATGTGGATGCGGTTCTGTAAGAATTTTAAAAAAGAGAAGCAAATATGAGTTATACACTAATAATTAGAAGAAGATGTAGGATAGGGGCAGCCCAGGTAAGAATGGGTGGCTGCCATCAGGAGTTAAGCAGGTTGGAGGAAGAGAGATTCTTGCTCAGTTTTCTCACAGACGGTTGAGAAGATTGAAGCTTCTTTTATCAGGCCGGTCTTACTGAATAGCATTGCTCCCTGCTTTAGCTCACTCTAGTGGCAGTTTCCTGGAGGGAGGGACAGGAGCAACAGGAGAGTCTGCAGGGCCCAACCTTTTGGTGAGCTGCAGACGAGTAGGGTCCAGTGGTTCTGACTGCCAGCAATCCTTCATGGGAGCAAGCTTGAGGCGAGAGACATGGTTAGAAATGAGGGTAGCATTGATCATGGGGGAGCCCTTGGTAGTGAGGAATGGCAGGAGTAAGTGGGAAGATGCTGTCAGCTGGATAGTGGCTCTGAGACTGTGAAGAATGTCTCAACCCAGAAGGGGTACAGGGCACAATGGCATAACTAAGAAGGAGTGCAAAAAAGGGGATTCCATTTAAACTGCACATCAGGGGTAGAGTGCGAAGGGGAAAAGAAGGAGTCCCATTCATTCCCATAACTGAGACCTGTGAGGGAATTAAAGGTCCAGAGTGTGATAGCAAAACAGAGAAGTCAGCTCCCATGTCCACAAGAAATGAGATGGACTTACCCACTAGTTGCAGCACACCCTGGGTTCTCCGAGTCCAGGCTATGTCCTAGGAATTTGAGTGATGTGCCCACCTGGCTTGATTGGCCCCCCATTCAAGTGGCTTGTCAACCACGTAGAGACATTGAGGATGAGCCTGCTGCCCAAATGGGCAATCACTCTGTCAGTGACCAGGCTGCTTGCAGTTAGGGCAGGGCTCAGTGGGCAGCTGAAGGCAGGGGCCCTGTCAGGCACAGTGGTCCTGCTTGCCACACTTAAAGCAAGCTGGTGGGATTCCTCTTTGCAGTCCAGACTTGGGCCAGGCACTTCCTGTGCCTTGTTCCTGTTGCTCTGCTAGTGGTGAGGTTGCCACAAGAACCTGGGTTTGGAGTGTTACCTTCTGATACATGTGGGCCTGGTGAACAGCCTTGGCCTGTTTCTACTAGCCATGACAATTGAAAACTTTAAATGCCATGTTCACAGTCCCAAATAGGGGTCTGGGGTTGAGAATAAGAGGAGGAGGGCTTCTAGGGATCCTGGCACAGAAATCCAGCTGGAAATGCTGGAGCCATCAGCAGGACAGGGTCAGAACTTCCTGCATGCAGATTGGAGTTGGGCATCCTGCAAACCGGTGTAAGAGCCAATGATAGGTGGAGAACGGCCTGATGGGAGAGGGACTGAAGAACGCAGTGAAGAAAGGAGGGGTCCCTGGCCAGAAGGGGAGGAGAAAGAGAGACTGGTATTTGCAAGTGAATAATAAACAAGATTTAGCTAAGTGAGGGGAGGGGGCTTTCTGAAGGGAAGAGACCGGAGTGAAAGAAGTCCCGAGAGAGGGCATCCTTGGGGGTCAGACAGGAGAGAGAGAAAGTTGGGAGTTCGCAGAGAAGGAAAGATTATGAGTGGAGGGTTTAGGTCTCTGGCCTAAAAAAAAGGCCTGTGCATAGAACAGGTGGCACAGAGATTAAGGATAGGCACGCGAATAATTAGAAGCCCTGAATGTAAAGGGATCTCAATCAGCTCCCAGCTTTTTCGGCGATAGTTAAATTGGTGATGGTGTTAAAACTGAAAGTCCCTTCAGGAGGCTACTTGGTCCGATTATTCGGTGGGTTCTGTGGCCAGGCTTCAGTGGAGAAGAAGAACAGTTTCCTCTTCTTTAGGGAGGGAAAGATTTCGGATAAGGCAACTCCCGGAGTGTTTTGAAAATTCCTGTGCCCCCACAGCCGCCCTCAGTTCTCGGGGTGGTCAGAGTTGAGAACTGGTCCCAAAACTCAAGCTCAGGCCACAGATGGATAGGAAAAGTGCATGTGCTAGGGACGTCTCCATGGGCACACATGCACTCAGACGGAATAGACTTCCCTGATGTAGCTATGGTTTTAGACAGGGAGTCTCTGTGGAAAGAACTGAGGGAAGTTTGGAGGTAGGAGACTTACTGCACTGTGCACCAAAGTGGAAGGTTGGAGCTCCTGGTTCTTTCTCGGAGGGGACAGAAAGAGAAGCAGGCCCAGTGGGCTTCCAACTTCTCCCGGGTTTTCGGCACTAATTGTAAGGTATTTTTCCCTGCCAGGAAAGAAAGAAGAGGGGGCCAGAGCCACAAAGTGTGGAACAATAAAGGCTTTATTAAGTATCATGCATCCTGCCCAACGATGTCCTCTGGTCCCGGGGTACCAAGGCTGGAGGACTCACGCAAATTAAACTACGTGAGAGGTATTTAAAGGGGTCCTCTAAAGTGGGTGAGCAATTATTTATTTATTTACTTTTTTTACCGGGTCAGAGAGAGAGTCAAAAAGAGGGACAGACAGACAGGAACAAAGAGAGGTGAGAAACATCAATCATTAGTTTTTCGTTGCCATTGCTACACCTTAGTTGTTCATTGATTGCTTTCTCACATGTGTCTTGACCGAGGGCCTTCAGCAGACCAAGCAACCCCTTGCTGGAGCCAGTGATCTTGGGTCCAAGCTGACGAGCTTTTGCTCAAGCCAGATGGGCTCGTGCTCAAGCTGGCGAGCTTGGGGTCTCGAACCTGGGTATTCCGCATCCCAGTCTGACACTCTATCCACTGCGCCACCGCCTGGTCAGGCAGGTGAGCAATTATGATGTGGTGAAATCTCACTGGCTGATGGACAGTCGCTTTCCTCCCAAGGACCTCTGGGAAGCTTCTTTTTTGGCACGCTTCGTTGTGTGGGCAGCCCCAGCCAAAATTTCCGGATCTGAGTTCCTCATGTGACCATCCCCATTGTTCCTGACTTACACTTATAACATTTCTCTATAGGATTTATAAAAAACATTCCTACATATTAAAACTTACAAGGTAACACAATAGCGAAAATGTTGTTTTATGTATAAAAAGACATTCCCAAATTTTTTAGTGTCTATCTCCTATACCTTTGTCTAGAGGTACACACATCAATCACATGACTTCAGGATGGGAGGGGGCTTACATGATATCAGAGGATAAGCGTTTGTAAATCACCCATTAAGGAGAAAGAAAGGGGAGAGGAAATGACCACTCAAATCTTACCTCCCCCCCAACCTGGCTAGCTGTTTACCTTCTTCCTCACAGGTGGGGGATGGGAGGGGGTCCAAGTCTCCTTCCTCTTTTCATTCAAACTCAATACAAAAACCTTTCTATTTACAATATAATAGCCCTTCCTAAGCATGAAAGCGATCGGTCATCTTGAGCTTGTATAAATCACACACAAGTATAAAAATCACATTTACAAAATCTCTCTGTATGTTTGGCCTAAATTATAAAATGCCTTTTAAGCTTCTTAGTAAAAGGGGATTTCTTATCTCAGTACATAATATGTCCTTATTAGCCAGCGAACTCCCACTACCTTCTCCCTCCATTCTCTAAAGAAAGGACGGGGCAAGAAAGCTGACTTTTCCTCCTAAAATATTAATATTAATTCTTGTAATTCTTTGGTACCTTACCACACCCACAAATATCCAAACTCAAAAAATTCTGTTGGCTTTTTTGGTCTCTGAAAGCATGGTGACTGTAGTAAATAACAGTAGGTATTAGTACTATTAACTGTAATAGTATAGTTAATAATACAACATACTATATTTGAAAATTGGTAAGAGTCTACATAATTAAGACAGAAAATTGTTAAAAGTTCTCATCAGAAGAAAAAAAAATGTTTAACTCTATGAGGTAAATGGATGTTAAGAAGACATATTTTTGTGAGCATGTTCCTATACAGGTATTGATCGACTTACGACCTATGCAACTTACAACCATTCAACTTTATGACCACAATCGCTAGCCACGACTGCTCCACGTCTGGCAGCGCAAACGTTGCCCATCTGGGCATACGACAGTGCGGACCAGCTTCCGGCAGCACTTTGAAATTGGGAAAATATTTCCTATGGTATTTTTTACACCTGTATTTTGTATTTCTGTATGCACCTGTATTTTTAAATTTTGTATGTTTTGCAAATATTAAACCATTGTACTGGTAATGCAATGTTTTACTTAAACCTGACAAATGTAAAAATAAGAAACAAAATGGTGTAGAGATTATACAAGTGGCATAAAATGAACAAAGAAAAGTATGATATATAACAATAATGAAAGAAAATTATGATAAAATATGACTTAAAGATTTTTATAACATCATTTCCCAGTATTGTACATATAGCCTACTCAACTTATGATCAAATCGTGTTACGACTGGTCTGTCAGAACTAATTGTGGTCGTAAGTCAAGCACTAGCTGTATATACATACACTGAACCATTAAGTTAGACACTTGAAACTAGCATGTTGTTATATGTCAGTTTATCCCTCAATCATATATCTCTAAACTCAGCCTGCTACCAGGATTAGATCAGAGTGGTCAGAGTGGTCCCAGACTTTTAGGCAGAGTTTCCTGACTGCTCCATTTTTGTTCCAACATCCGCCTAACAAATTCCTTACATTGAATTTTCACAGTGGGGCTTCTGTGTTCTGATTAGCCCTTGACTAATTATATCTCTAGAAATAAAATAATGAGCACTGGGTTGTTTCAAATGCCTTCATGATAAACTCTCAGCCAACTAGGAATGAAGAGGAGTTTCCCTAATGAGATAGAGATTGTCTCCAGCAAACATCATACCTAGTGCAGTAGCACTGCGTCCTAGTCTAGAAAGGCAATAATAAATAAAAGCTATAAAAATTACAGAGAAAAAACTGTGTCTTTCCTCATAAATAATTGTTGATATTTTAAAAATCCACAAGTATAGGAGGACAGCAAGATGGCGATGGAGTAGGCGGACGTACCAACTTCCAACTCCCAGACCAAAGTGGATTATAACTTAATTTTAAGAACTATCATCTGGATAAACCAACGTTGAACTAAACTAAGTGGACTCTTCACCAAGGAACACTGAAGAAGCCACATTGAGACTGGTAGGAAAAGCAGAAATGTGGAAAGGGCTGCCCAGCTCCCCAGAGTGAACGGCAGCCCAGAGAGACTCGTGTGGAAGGAAGAGAGTTTAGTGGAGAGGGAGGCACCTGGGTCCCAGGAATAAAGCCCCAGCCTGCAGCCCCAGAGCCTAGAAGAGGCGTTTGGACAGTATTGAGCTGTGAAACAAGTGAGGATACTGTTTGTGAAAAGAGACAGTTTTCTCAGACCCAGGATTCTTCTTAAAGGGACAGCGCAGAAAACCTCTCTCACAACCACGCATCCGGGGCTCCGGGGAACGGGAACAGAGGAGAGGAACAGAACAGCGGGAAGAGAGTGTGGACTGGAAGGCACAGGGAGATACACTCTGAGGGACAGCCACCCTAACCCCTGGACTGAGTCACTTCCCTAATCAAAAACGAATATTTCCCCTGGACTATCAATACCAGCAAAGGGAGGCAGGACACCAGCCAAACAAGCTCTCCTGCGGCACTTAGAGCAGAACTGCTTAGATGGAGGGAGCTTCCAGGACTACAGTATAAAATGTTAGGGTCTGAGCTGCAGTGCCCCTACCCACACTGCTGAGGACTTGCTGGAGGGATGGTGGTGGCTGGATGCTGAAATGCAGTTCTGTTGGCAGGGGCAGAGGCCCAGCCAGCGTGAGCTCGATCTAGCCCAGCAGGGGAAGAGGGGACGTGCGAAAGTGATCTGGCAGCTGCAGGCCCACCTGCAGCCCCACCTGCAAGGGAAAAGTGGGAGGCCAGAAATGGGCAGAGATCTGCTGCTGAGCAGGGCCCCGTGGGCGCACAGCATCACCTGGCCTCCAAGGTTTGTAATCCTGTGCGAGCCAGCCCTGACCACAAGGATGGGGCTAAAGCCCAGGACGGGCAGAGGCTGGAAGCTGAGTGCATGCCAGCAGCCCCGCTAGGCCCAAGAAACTGCAGTTTGCGATCATGTGCGAGCTGGCCCTGACTGTGGGGGCAGGGCTAAAGCCAGGGACAGGCAGAGGCTCGCAGCTGAGCGCATGCCAGCAGCCCCACTGGACCCGAGAAAACGCGGAGAGCAGGCTCTGACCGCGGGGACTGGGCGGAAGCCAGGGAACAGGCAAGGACCGCAGCTGAGCAAAGGTGCTCACACCTACCCTTAGTGCTGAGGCCTGTGGCTTGAGTGCAGTGTACAACCCCACATGTGGGGGCGAGGCAGAGGCCCACACAGGCTGAGGTTTGTAGAGCCAGGCACCAGAAAAGAAGCAAAAATCTCAGCAACAGCCACAGTGGGCCGGCGCCGGCAATGCCCATACGCAACCACCCTAGGCAGCGGCAGAGGGGGTGGTGGGCCTGCAGCCAGACCACACTTAGGGAACACAGAGGCAACACCCATTGGACTCCAGTGGCCACACCCTTCTTATACACAAACAAAATGGGCAGGTAGAGAAATGCAACCCACAAAAATCAAGAGAAATCCGCAGAGAAGGACCTGAAATGAATCAGATATAACCAAATTACCAGATGCAGAGTTTAAAATAATGATAGTTAGGATGTTCAAAGAGCTTAGAGCAACAATGGATAGTCATTATGAACACCTAAATAAAGAGATAACAAGTATAAAAAACGAAATTGAAATAATAAAAAGAATCAGACAGAAATGACAAATACAGTATCAGAACTGAAGACCACAATGGAGGAATTAAAAGCAGGATGGATGAAGCTGAGGATCGAATCAGCGAGTTAGAGCACAAAATAAACAAAAGCACAGAAGCAGAGCAGAAAAAAGAAAAGAGACTCAAAAAATGTAAGGAAACTCTAAGGGAGCTCTGTGACAACATGAAGAGAAATAACATCCGCATCATAGGGGTTCCCAAAGATGAAGAGAAAGAACAAGGGATAGAAACTTTGTTCAATCAAATTATAGCTGAAAACTTCCCTAAATTGAGGCTGGAAAACGTTTCGCAAGTTTAAGAAGCACAGAGAACTCCATTAAAGAGAAACCCAAAGAAATCTACACTAAGACACATCATAGTTAAAATACCAAAGCTAAGGGATAAAGAGAAAATTTTAAAAGCTGCTAGAGAAAAAAAGGCTATCACCTACAAAGGAGTCCCCATAAGGATGACATCCAACTTCTCAACAGAAACACTTGAGGCCAGAAGGGAATGGCAAGATATATTCAAAGTAATGCAGAACAAGAGCCTACAACCAAGACTACTCTATCCAGCAAGGTTAACATTTAAAATTGAAGGAGAAATAAAGAGCTTCCCAGACAATAAAAACCTCAAGGCATTCATTAACACCAAACGAATTCTGCAAGAGATGCTAAGGGGCCTGTTGTGAACAGCTCAAAGGGGGAAAAGAATATAGCAAAAGAAGAATACAGCTTTAAAGAATAAAATGGCAATAAACAACTACATATCAATAATAACCTTAAATGTAAATGGATTAAATCATCCAATCATAAGACATAGGGTAGCTGCGTGGATGAAGAAACAGGACCCATACATATGCTACTATAGAGACACACCTTAAAACAAAAGATGCACATAGACTGAAGGTAAAAGGATGGAAAGAAATATTTCATGCTGGCATGCTGCCGGGGTAGCAATACTTATATCTGACAAAATGGACTTTAAAACAAAGGCTGTAGTAAGAGATAAAGAAGGATACTACATAATGATAAAGGGAACAATTCAACAGGAAGATATAACTATTATAAATATCTACGCACCAAACATAGGAGCCCAGACATACATAAAGCAGATGTATGTAAATGGACATAAAGGGCGAGATTAACAGCAATACTATAACAGTAGGGGATTTCAATACCCCACTAACATCATTGGATAAATCCTCAAAAAAGAAAATTAATAAAGAAATGGCAGACATAAAGGATACACTAGATCAACTTGATTTAATAGATATCTTCAGAACTTTTCACCCTAAAGCAGTTGTATATACATTCTTTTCAAGTGCTCATGGTACATTCTCTAGGATAGACCACATGTTAGAACACAAAAGTGGTCTCAACAAATTTAAGAAGATTGAAATCATATCAAGCATTTTCTCTGATCACAATGCCATGAAACTAGAAATTAACCACAAAAGAAAAAACTCAAAAATACTCAAACACTTGGAAACTAAATAGCATGTTATTAAATAATGAATGGATTAACAATGAGATCAAAGAAGAAATAAAAAAGTGTCTAGAAACAAATGATAATGAGCATACATTAACTCAAAATTTATGGGACACAGCAAAAGCAGTACTGAGAGGGAATTTCATAGCACTACAGGCATACCATGAGAAGCTAGAAAAAGCTCAAATAAGCAACCTGACCCTGCATCTAAAAGAACTAGAAAAACAACAGCAAATAAAGCCCAGGACCAGTAGAAGGAAGGAAATAATAAAGATCAGAGTGGAAATTAATGACATAGAGGCTAAGGAAACAGTACAGAGGATCAATGAAACCAGAAGCTGGTTCTTTGAAAAGGTAAACAAGATTGATGAACCTTTAACTAGACTCACCAAGAAAAAAAGAGAGAGGACTCAAATAAATAAAATTAGAAAGGACAGTGGAGAAATAACAACTGACACAACAGAAATACAAAGTATTGTAAGAAAATACTATGAAGAACTCTATGCCAAAAAATTAGAAAACCTAGGGGAAATGGACAAATTTCTTGAATCATATAATCTTCCAAAAATCAATCTGGAAGAATCAGAACACCTAAACAGACCAATTACAACAAATGAGATTGAAACAGTTATCAAAAAAACTCCCAACAAAGAAAAGTCCTGGGCCTGATGACTTTACAAGTGAATTCTACCAAAAATTCAAAGAAGAACTAACTCCTAACCTCCTCAAGCTATTTCAAAAAGTTCAAGAGGAAGGAAGACTTTTAAACTCCTTTTATGAGGCGAGCATAATTCTGATCCCAAAAACAAGCAAAGACAACACAAAGAAAGAAAATTATAGGCCAATATCCCTGATGAATTTAGATGCTAAAATTCTCAACAAAATATTAGCCAACCGGATCCAGCAATATATGAAAAAAATCATACACCATGATCAAGTGGGATTTATTCTGGAGAGGCAAGGTTGGTTCAATATTCGCAAATCAATCAATGTGATTCATCACATAAACAAAAGGAAGGACAAAAATCACATGATAATTTCAGTAGATGCAGAAAAGGCATTTGATAAAATCCAGCACCCATTCATGAGCAGAACTCTCAGTAAAGTGGGAATACAGGGAACATTCCTTAACATGATAAAGGCCATCTATGACAAACCCACAGCAAACATCATACTAAATGGGCAAAAATTAAAAGCAATCCTCTTAAGATCAGGAACCAGGCAGGGGTGTCCCCTTTCACCACCCTTATTCAGCATAGTTCTGGAAGTCCTAGCTATAGCAATCAGACAAGAAGAAGAAATAAAAGGCATCCAAATTGGAAAAGAAGAAGTAAAACTGTCATTATTTGCAGATGATATAATATTGTATATTGAAAACCCTAAAGTCTCAGTCAAAAAACTAGTGGACCGGATAAATGAATTCAGCAAGGTGGCAGGATATAAAATTAATACTAAGAAATCAGAGGCATTTTTATATACCAACAATGAACTGTCAGCAAAAGAAATTAAGGAAACAATCCCCTTCACTATTGCAACCAAAAAAATAAAGTACCTAGGAGTAAATTTAACCAAGGAGGTTAAGGACTTGTAATTGGAAAATTATAAAGCATTGATAAAAGAAATCAAGGAAGATACAAACAAGTGGAAGCATAAACCGTGCTCATGGTTAGGAAGAATAAACATCATTAAAATGTCTATATTATTCAAAGCAATTTATAAATTCAATGCAATACCAATTAAAATACCAATGACATACTTCAAAGATATAGAACACATATTCCAAAAATTTATATGAAACCAATAAAGAACACGAAAAGCCTCAGCAATCTTAAAAAGAAAAAATAAAGCAGGAGTTATCACTCTTCCGGATATCAAGAGTATTGTACATGGGTATTGTACTCATGGGTATTGTACTACATGGGTATTGTACTCAAGACAGCCTGGTACTGGGATAATAACAGGCACATAGATCAATGGAACAGAACAGAGAACCCAGAAATAAACCCACAGCTTTATGGACAACTGATATTTGACAAAGGAGGAAAGAACATACAATGGAGTAAAGACAGCCTCTTTAACAAATGGTGTTGGGAAAATTGGACATCTACCTGCAAAAAAATGAAACTAGACCATCAACTTACACCATTCACAAAAACAAAGTCAAAATGGTTAAAAGACTTAAATGTAAGCCGTGAAACCAAAAGCATCTTAGAAGAAAACATAGGCAGTAAGCTCTCCAACATCGGTTGCAGCAATATATTTGCCGATTTATCTCCACGGGCAAATGAAATAAAAGGAAAGATAAACAAATGGGACTATAACAAACTGAAAAGTTTTTACACAGCTAAAGACAATAAGAACAGAATAAAATGACAAACCACACAATGGGAGAACATATATGACAACACGTCTGATAAGGGGTTAATAACCAAAATTTATAAAGAACTTATAAAACTCAACACCAGGAAGATAAACAATCTAATCAAAAAATGGGCAAAAGAAATGAATAGAAATTTCTCCAAAGAGGACATACAGATGAACAATAGGCATATGAAAAAATGCTCAACATCACTAATCATTAGAGAAATGCAAATTAAAACCGCAATGAGATATCACCTCATACCAGTCAGAATGGTGCTCATCAGCAAAACAACACAGAATAAGTGCTCGCGAGGATGTGGAGAAAAGGGAACCCTCCTGCACTGCTGGTGGGAATGCAGACTGGTGCAGCCACTGTGGAAAACAGTATGGAGATTCTTCAAAAAATTAAAAATCGACTGCCTTTTGACCCAGCTATACCACTTTTAGGAATATACCCTAAGAATACCATAGCACTGTTTGAAAAGAAGAAATGTATCCCCATGTTCGTGGCAGCATTGTTCACAATAGCGAAGATCTGGAAACAGCCCAAGTGTCCGTCAGAAGACGAGTGGATTAAAAAGCTTTGGTACATATATACTATGCAATACTACTCAGCCATAAGAAATGATGACATCGGATCATTTACAACAAAATGGATGGACCTTGATAACATTATACGGAGTGAAATAAGTAAAACAGAAAAAGAACAGCATGATTTCATACATAGGTGGGACATAAAAGCGAGACTATGAGACATGGACAAGAGTGTGGTTGTTATGGAGTGGGGGGAGGGAGGAGAGGATGGGAGAAGAGGAAGGGCAGGGGCACAAAGAAAACCAGAGAGAAGGTAACAAAGGACAGTTTGACTTTGCGTGATGGGTCTGCAACATAATTGAATAATATGATAACCTGGAGATGTTTTCTTTGAACATATGTACCCTGATGTAATGTCACCCAATTAAAATTAAGTTTTAAAAAATCCACAAGTATATACAGATATATTTGGGGCAAAATAAGTGTTAGCAAGGTTGCTAGAGACAATATCAAATTACAAAAATCAGATGCATTCCTATATCACAGTAATGCACAAAAGATAGAATGTAATTGACAATAAAAGATGCCATTGACAGTTGCATCAAAACATGATACACCTGGAATACATTCAGAGATGTACATATCAAAAATATAATATGTACTTCCTCCACAGAGAAAATTACAAAGTTGTGTGAAGGGACATTCAAGATGTAAGTGAATATAAAATTATGCATGTTAATGGGTATAAAAACAATATTGTGTAAAATTCTATTCCTAAGCTATCAGTTGAGTTTTGTGAAAGATACTGCTATTGAAAATTTATACTGAAGCACACTTTTCCAAATGGAGGCAATGCAGTCATGGGGAAGCACAATGTATAGGCATGCTCACAGGTGAGCCAGGTGAAGGGGTTTCAGGCAGGGACTTTGGCATCAACATTTCAAGAGAATAGACGCTAAAATGGAATGTCACAGTCAAACCAAAAGTCCCACAAGAAGAAGCAGGCAAGATGGCGTGACCGGTAGCAGACTTACCCTCCTTTTTGGAACACCTGTCAAATCAGAGAGAACATGGGAGACAGTTCACTCTGCCTTGTTCCACGTGGAGCTCATCCTCCCAGTTGCCAAACCTGATGACAACACCAACATCAAGCCCCCACCAGCCTCTGCAGAGGGTGGCCACACAGAGCAACAGCTTCCTCTAGAACTTTCGGGGAGCTTCCCCTTCAGACACCCCTGTTGGTGGCTGGACATCCTGGCTTTTCACACTGGTGGCCAGCTCTCTCGTATCCACACACACTTGTGCTTCAGGTGAGCTGCTTCGTGATGCACAGTCTTCCCTCCTGTCCCCTCCAGGACATCACTTCCTGGCTCCTGTGTAAGGTCAGGGTTTTCTAACAAATCCCCTCTTCTCAGAGTCCTCTCAGTGCTGTTCCCTGATCACTCCGTCTGCTGCAGCTGGGACAACTTATACAGACACTTTAGACTCTGGGTGGTGTTCTCTCCCCCCAGACCTATTTCCTGTTGCTGGTAGCAGTTGGGTCACTGCGGTCCAACCAGGGATTGACAGAATTCAAAACCCAGCTTCAAGCTTTTGACTTCTTGCTTTTTCCATTTTCACTGTGCAAATTCTCTTTTCCTTGACTTCAAATATTTAAATTTTTTTATCCTGCTTTTTTAGGGTTTTTTTTTTTCCCAAGAGAATGGTTTGAAAGAACATGGCAAGTACTACCAGAATCATGTCACTGAACTAGAGAATTTGCTGAACATCCCTCCATGCTCTGAGTGACTTGCCCCTAAAGCCCTAGGGGAAACCCACCCACTAAGGGTTTTCCCCAGAGGTCTTGTTTCTCTCCGACCAGCTAGCCTGTCCCCAACTCATGAGACACAGCACAGGATCGTGTGCTCTATGACGGCATTAGCTCTGGGTGCAGTTCCTGTGCCTTCCCAGCCCTGGGTCCCACCCCCCACCCCATGTCCTCTTCCAGAGCCCACCTTGGGAGGACTGCTGTACTCACAGAGAGTGAGGGTATTCTCGTGTCCACATCTGGGCACCTCTCATGATTAGTGAGAAATTGCTGATCTGGGCAGTCTCTGAGGAGGTGGCTTTCCCAGGCTCTCTTGTCACCCATGTTACACTCTGTTATGTATGGCCACCGAAGAATCCAGGTGGGGAAGGTTCTTTCCCAGCACCTGCAGCATGAACCAGATCTCAGTTCACCTGGGGATGCTGGGATGGAGAAGCTGCAAGGATTCACAGGCCTTTCTGCCTCATTAGATATGTGTTAGACGAAGGATGACTTGATGAAATCTTGCCAGTAAAGGTTGAGTGTCCTACTCCCTACCAGGCCCTGGCATGGGAGGTAAGGGTCTTCTTGTGTCCATAACCTCCCCCAGAGTTCCCAGGATGTGAATATCAGGTATCCAAATCAGCACTAGGGACAAAAGGGAAAGACTGGAGTTCAGGAAAATATAACAGGAGCATCCTTCATGCCAACCCAATCCTCTGGAGAAGTCTCCTATCCTACACGTCCCATTCAGAGGTCATGTTTTCTGTTTATTACAGTATCTCCTAAGCAGTTTTCTTCTTTCAAAGAAACAACGTCCTATTCTCCCCATCCAGGCACCTGTTTCTCAGGGAGCAGTCAAAGCTGGAGGGTTCCAAGGAGGTGGAGTCATCCCAATGTCATTGGTCATCTCCTGCAGCTCTGACCTGGTATGTATGGGCACAGGGGGTCATGCTATATGTTGACTTGTTACTTAAACTAGAAGGCATAGCCTATTTCACTGTAAACCCATAAATTTCAAGATGAGAGGAGGCTGGAGCATGAGAACACACAGTTCTACCTCGTGTCCCCAGTCCTCACACCTGCAGCTTCTGCCTGTGTGCTTCTCTAAGTTGTACCCCAGTGGAGACCAAAGACGGTGTTTTGTATTCCTCTTCCCCCTACACTGTCACAGCAGGGGCGGCGGCAACAGCTTGGGCTTGGAGGGGCAAGTCCTAGACCCCTAACATAACCAGACCTGTTCCTTCTCTCAGAGGATCGGGGCAGCTGCATGAGCAGTGGACATCTAGGGCTTTTTCTGGAATGGGCTTCCCCCAAACCTCCCTTCTGTCAGGAACCCCCATTTCCCCAGTGACAACCAGGGAAGTTGCCACAGGCCAGCGGTGACGAGTATATTCCAGGATGCCAAGCACTAAAAGATACGAAATTGAATTAAATAAAGATAGACAGACTTAAAGATCTATATACAGGATGGGTTTGGGAGGATGCCATGGCTTACCAATCGTCACTACTGTTCTTGAGCCGCCGAAACATGGCTGCTCCAGAAACACATCCCTTTTTATTCCTGGGCAACATGGGCCATTAGCAGTTTAATTAAGTTTCCAAGGCAATTCAAAGACAACCCCCACCATACCAGTCAATCTAACTTTACACTAATAAGAAACTAGTTTTAGACCTTCCAGAGAACATGGGTGGCAAGAAAGAGCAAAGAAGCACAGACCTTTGTTAACTTAATTAGGCAGGTGAGGTGGGGTGTTGGGCCCAACACTTCTGTCCCTTAGATATTCAAACTGCAAAATACCCTGTTGGCTTATTCAGTCTCCAACAGGAAGTAAAAGCTGAGCTCTCTTCACCCCAGGTCTGGTGATAACCTGTCAGGGTGACCCCTTTTCATGCCACTCCCCACTCATGTCACCTGTCTCAAGTGCTCATCCCTACCTTTCTCAAAGAACGCATGGAGCCTGGTCTATGTTCTCACAGAATACTCTGAACATTTCTCTGGAAGCAGCAGAGTAAGGGCCAAAACCTAACTGATACTGAATCCTGTCTCTGTTCTGGCCCGTAGCCCAGGCCTGGTCACACAGGAAGCCTCAACAAGGGATGGCTGAACTCATACTCATCACGAGGGGCCCCTCATGGTCAGAGGCCAGAACTGAGAGCCGTGGCCCTGACTCTAGCTGTTTTGGGGTTTCTGGTTTCAGTATGAGTTTAGAAAGCCACTGGACTTGTGGTGGCTCTCAGCCCGTTCTCAGGGTTCCACATCTTTAGCGTGACTGCTGCTAGCGTCTAAACAGTTCTGCCAGCCCCACAAGTGCTCCGCTCTTTGTGTTATTTATTGAGTCTCCCTCTCCTTCCCTCGCCCCCACCTCCCCTGACTCTGCCTGGTTTGCTCTGCCTTTCATGACAAATCTCTTCATGCTATGGTTCACTGAGGCCATAGGATCCTTTCCACAATCTGAATACTTACCCTTCATATAGAATAAATTGAAGTTTAAAGTTTATTTTTTGCTAAAAACACAGCATCTCAACCAGACTTCTGTTGATTTATTTCTTTGTTTGAGCTCATCAGGACTTGGCACACTGCCAGGCACAGAAAAGAAACACAGAATATTAAAAAAAAGAATTATGTATATAAAAAAAGAAACACAGATTATGCTTTCTGTTACCCAGAACTCTGTCACAATACAAAAAATAGATTAAAAACAAAAGCAAAAGACCACTCACTGCTGGGGGGGGGGGGGCAGCAGTGTGACATAGAAGGGTTTTGGAGGGGGTTAGGGGAGTCAGCCCTGAGGGGCAAGGAACCCAATGGCCTCTGACAAATGCATTGTGTCTCTGGAGCTAAGTCTCCTCCTTTCTAGGGTAAGGAGTTGTCCAGCGGGAGGCTGAGGAGGAGTTTGGCTGCAGCTCCGTCCTGTAGGACAGAATGTCACCAGCCTCATTACCCCGCCGAGACAGGTCAAGGCTCTGCCTCCAGGGGGCGCGCCATCCACCCTGCCAGACCTGGGAGCTCCTTGCCTAAGAGTCAGCGCTGTCCGTGGTTCTGGAGCACACCTGGGCTCAACTCTGCCAAAGACCCCAACTCAGGAGCCCAAGGTCCTGAGCCTTAGGCGGGCAGGGCACCTTAGTCTGAGGGGCTTTGGAAAGGCTAGTTTCCTCCTCGTGGAAAGGAGTCAAAAGGTGTGGGAGTGGACTGGTCTCATTTGTGCTTTTCCTTTCACCCCTCTGGTGGCCTTATTCTTACAAAC
This sequence comes from Rhynchonycteris naso, assembly GCA_037038555.1. Classification (NCBI taxonomy): domain Eukaryota; kingdom Metazoa; phylum Chordata; class Mammalia; order Chiroptera; family Emballonuridae; genus Rhynchonycteris; species Rhynchonycteris naso. The sequence continues at coordinate 245,969,705 of CM072997.1, read as the reverse complement.
TTGCAACGTGCCCTCTGTTACTGAAGGGATGTATTTCACTTAGCATTTTCCACTGAACTGTCCCGGAAAGAGAAAGTTCCCCAATGAATTGCTACATATCTTAGGGGGTCTACCAAGCTAGTCCAGCCACCATTAAGAATTAAGATCTCCATGTGACTATAGAAAGGGCAGTTTGGGGTGATGGTTAATCCAGCTAAGCAGAAGCAGGGAGCTGGGCAGGAAGCCAGGCATGAGGAGAAACAATGTAGAGATGCTGATAATGAACAGAGGAAATACCGATCAAATGTGTTTACTGCCCACAGGCTGGACACTGTGCTAGCTGTCTGCATGCTTTCTCCCTGGTACTGGCAGTATAGGAGTTAACCTTACAAAATATTTGAATTCGTGGGGAGGCTAGGCCATTGAGAACACTCATAAATAAATCTGAGCACTTGCCGTGGCTATGCACTGTGCTAGGTGCTAGACATGCAGCAGGGAGCAGAGCAGATGTGACACTGCCTTCAGAGTAAACCAGGACATCCTGCGAAGCCTCAGTCCTCTTACCTGTATAATGGGGCAGGACACCATTGCCAAGGGGACCTTGGTTCTGTTCTGAGGATGGGAAGGACCTTTGGGAAGCTAGACTGTCCCATTTCTACCAGGACTAATGGCTCTCCAGCATTTACCAAGGCCTAGCCACACCTCCCCTCACAATTTCAGGACCAGACAGGCCATACCAGATCTCCCAGCCTTTACTCAAACAGGTCCTTCCAAATGGTATTCCCGGTTTCCCCACATCCAATTCTCTCTCATTGGAGACGTATCTTGCTGATCACTATCCTTTTAGTCTACAATCTATTGACTGTGTCCAAAATGTTCTTCATCATGTTTTCAATTTTGGTAACAATCACAATAGCTTCTTGTTAGGGGCTTATGCTATAATACTGCTGGTAAAATTTTGACCATTTTTGTTGTACAGCTTTCATTTTAAAAAGTGAATTAGTTCAACTGTGCAGGAAGGAGACTATGAGCTCTTTCTTCAGCTCACCTTCTCAATCCATGTCTGTCCTTGAACTCAGGGGAGAAAGACAGGAAGGTGTACAGCAGATGAATGCAAAGGGGGTGGCCTACAGGGGAGGAACCTCAAATTGCAAAGGCTTTCATAGGAACCTCATGGAAGGTTTAAGGAAGAAAGACCAAGAGGAGAGGGTGGGTGAGTAGATAAATGCCAGGGGAAGATGTCTGTGATGTAATGTCTAAGGTGAAGGAGGCAGGAAGAGATTAGTGTAGGAGAGAATGAGGGTCAGCTCTCTGAATTTACAAGAGATCTTATCCCAGACAGTAATTGGGAGGGCCTGTAGGAGATGCTCTCACAACTTATGTACTGATGAGACCACTACAGAAAATCTCTATTGTTGTAGCAGAGTTCTGCGGTCCCAACAGCCCCTCTCCATGAACGTCCTCGTCCCCTCTGCAAAAGGGCTTCCTTCCTGCTTCGACCTCGCCCAGTCAGTGCATGTGGCTCACCATGGCTGCACGGACCGCATATCAACCCATTGGGGGGTGAAATACCTAGTCAGCTTTTGCTTATGGTCAACAGGCTGTTGGGAAGATCCTTGTGGGGCTCATAAATGGGACAGGGAAGTGACTCGGGTCAGGAGGTGCTGAAAGAATGGACAGGTGAAGTGAGACAACATGATCCCAGAGAGATAATAAGATACCATCTCATGAACAGAACACTAAGGAGAGAGGCTGGTCTTCCCCTGGGAAGGCTTTGATGTGTTCTGGAATGGAAAATGAAACCAAATTGTTGACACCCTGTCCTCTATGCCTGGTCATCCCAGGGTTCAGGAGAACTTGCCAGCAGGACCTTCCTATTCAGAAAAAGAGAGACCAGCAAGCTGTGAGCACATGCCTGGATCAGGCACTCTGTTGTTTAATTTCCATATGTTAATTTATTTCATGCTCACAACCACTTCTGAATTAAATGCATGGGAATCTGAGGGACAGAGAAATGAATTGAATCACTTGATGTCAATGCTTTAGAAAGTGCTGAAGCCTGCATATGAGCCCAAGTCCCTGTCATCCCATCAACTCTCTTCTCTGCCCTGCCTGGGGACGCTCACATAGTAGTTAATGTTGATATTGCCAAAAGGACCCCTACTGCTGCATCAGTTAGTCCTGTCTTCTTTCCCCAGAGAGGCTGTGATGCCTGTGGCCAGGACCAAGCTCTGAGCGAGTCCTCACTTGCTTGTCTTCTTGATCTCTGAGTACTCAAGGGAGCTGGTGGCCTCCTGGTCCTGAGGCTCCCATGATTTCATCCTGTAAAAGTTGAGGTTGGCGTACTGGAGCTCCTGCTGCTCCACTGATGGAAGGCCATCCCCAGCAGGTAATACTTGGTCTGGGGGCCTCTCTGCTGTGCTGGACTTTCGCTTAGAACCCTGAGTGAAGGGGAAACAAGAGAGTCAGAAAAGAATAAGGCAAACATGGTCCCAAGGGGAGATTGGACTCTTGGAGCACTTTTATTCATCTTCTTATTCCACACATATCTCTTACGAACTCAACTAATCACTCATTCATTTAAAATTTTGTAACACTACAATTGATTACACCATAGTGAGTGCTTACTAATCAGAATTCATCTTCACAGAAACCCAGTATGAATAATATTTTTATTATCCCCATTTATAAATAGAAAAACTGAGGTAAGAAGAGAGAATGTACTATTTCCAGAATGGGGACAAACTAACAGTTATGCGGTGATGGTTCTGACATCTGGTACCAAGCAAAATGGTGAGGTGGGCTCAGTGGTCAGCAGGATGGGCAGGAGGCTGACCATGGGCTCCAGGAGATGGAGGGGAAGTCAGCTCCCAGCTATCTGTCCGGCTGACCACAGAGGGGCCGGTTCTGACAGATGCTGAGGAGCTCAGTCTAGACTCATTGAATGGACATGCCCAGCCCCCCACACTGCATGAGAAGACACCCCCACCACTCACCCAGGTGACTGTGCCCATGACAGGGTCCTCATCATCCCTGACCTTGGGTCTCCCAGCTGTTGGCTTCCTGCGGGCTCTCACTCTAAGGGAAGAAGTCAGCAGCCAGAGTGGCTCAGGCACAGGTGGGCAGTGGCCCCCACTCCCTGACAAGGCTTGGAGACCCTCCCGACATGAAAGTGAGTATCTGTCACCCTAGATGACCAAGTTTTGGCCAACACAGAATTTTCATCACGAGAGGCCCATCTTACACACAGAAACTTATATATTAGTGATCATAACAGTGTTTTTCGTGATAGTAAAGAAGTAGAAACAACCCAAATGTACACCAATGAATGGATAGAAAAATAAAATTATTTGGAAATAAAAAGGAATAAAGTACTGACACAGGACCCTTGACGATACCATGCTCTGTGAAAGAGTCAGTCACAAAGGACCATGTGCTGAATGAGTCCATTCACATGAACTGTGCAGAACGGGCAAGTCCTGAGACAGGACATATGTCAGTGGTTGCCTGGGGCTAGGGTTCGGGGAAGCAGTGTGACAATTTAAAAATATGGAACAGATTTTAATTTTTTCTTTCATTTTGGACTAATGAAAAAGTTCTATAATTGATTGTGATGGGTTCACAACTGTAACTGAACTAAAACACGTTGATTTATCCACTTTAATTCTATGAAAATTTAACCTCAATAAAGTTAGTTTTCCATCTCAGCCCTCACACAAAGAGGTCCCCTCTGCATATAACAACTTTTTTTTAGTGAGAACCAGTGGTCTCTCCAATTTCTTCCTATGACAGAGTTCCCTGTACCACCGGGACACAGACTTACATGTAAAGGAAGAGGAGACACAAGCACAGGGACAGCAGGGCCATGACACCAGCACCTCCAAGAGCCGCAGGAACCACTCCCACAGGGGACACGGGCTTCCCTACAGAGGAGAGGGCGTGAGACCACCAACTACAGGACTCAGTCTCTTGTCTCCCCACCTCCTTGCAGAACATGCTGTAGGCTTTGTTCCTGCAGGAGATAGAGGGCCTTGTTCTAGCAATCACCCCCATACAGGCCCCTTCCTTCCCGCAGCTCCATCTTCTCTGTGACCTACTCCTTTCTCCCAAAGACTCAGCCCTACAAATATCCCAATGGGTCAGCAGAAGGACAGGGGCGCTCTGGGACCCGTGGACATTGCTGGCCTCGCAGCTGAGTCTGACACCGGCACTGAGCTCCCGGCTGAGGCTCAGGGAGCTGCTGGCCCAGGGCCCCCGCTGAGCGGGAGGTGACCCTGCAGGACACATTGCTGGGGTTCCCCTCCAGCGGCCCCGCCCCCAGCCGCCAGCGCAGGGAGGGGGCCGGCTGGGCTCGGGAGGAGCAGCTGCAGTGCAGACCCTTGTCCTCCCAGGAGCAGGAGGGGCCCAGCAGCTGCGGGGGTTCTGTGGGGAGGAAGGAGCAGATTCAGCGGGGCCTCTAACCTCCCAAGACCCAGGTAACCTGCCCTCAGGTGTCCCCAGACTCACAGAGCACGGAGAGGCTGAAAGAGAAAGTCTGGGAGCCCAGCGGGTGCCGAGCCCGGCAGGAGAACTCCCCTTCTTCCGCAGTCCCCACGCGGGGCAGCTCCAGGGTCGAGGTGCTGGAGATGAGGGTGGCGTTAAGAACTGAGGACCCCCGGAACCAGCTCAGCTCTGCAGGGGGGTTGCTGTCAGCCACACAGAGCAGTTGCACAGCCTCGCCCTCCAGGATGGTCAGGGAGGTTGTTTGCAGAATTTTGAGGACTTTGGGGAGAGAAAGAGAGAGAGAGAGAGAGATGGACCACAAGTACAGGCACCCACCCGCAAAAGGTGAACAAGGAAGGGTAATAATTTTTACCTTTGCCCTCCTCATATCTGATCCCATTCAAACTTGCATTCAGCTTTTTGCTCAATAGTTGACCCAATGAAACATCACAACCCCAGAGGGACAAGGTTCTTTCCTACCTGTGACATTTCTGAAGGAGATACCTATAGTGAGGTTCCGGGGGGCATCTGGGATAGAAAGACATGACCCTGCTTCAGAGGGGAGGAGTGGATGGAAGTCACCCTGAACCCAAGGAGGGCGGTAGAAACCAGGAAGGTGGGATTGCTGTCCTGGCCATCCCACATCTACACTCAGATCCACGCACGAGTGTCCTCTAGCTCAGCCTCCTTCACAAACACACACACACACACACACACACACACACACACACACCACTCACTCACATGTACACACAAGAGCCCACTACCCTCAGAGACCCAGCCATCCCTCAGACACTCACAGAAGACATTGAGCCAGATGGTTCTCTGTGTGATCACCACAGATCCTGCACATTTCACCTGACAGGTAAGATTGGTGCCATGGTCCTGGGGCCTCGGGGTGAAGGTGAGCACTGAGGAATGAGGGATCTTAAGGTTCAGCAAGTCAAGAGCACCCCCCACCCAGGAGAAGATAAGACGTCTTCCCTTTTCGCAGGACCCTGGCAGGCTGCAGGTCAGCTGTGTGCTTCGGCCGGACACCAAAGGCTCCAGAAAATGGATGTCGGGTTTGTCTGTCAGGGAAGAAGAGGAGAGAGGGAGGCGCTTAAATCACTGTGTTTAGAGACCCTGAGTGTGACCTTAAAAGGGACCCATGACTCAGGTCCAAGCACACCCCAGGTCGTGTGCTTCTCATGACCACCCTGGGCCCAAGGCCTGGATCAGGGAGTGTCCCAGTGTCCTGTTCTTGTTCTTAGACCGTGTCCCAAATACCTGGATCCTACTTGGGATCCTTTCCTACCTGTCACCTGCAAATTCAGCTTCTTTTCTTTGTAACTATATTTCACACCACTTCCTCTCTCCATTCGAAAGAAGTAGGTTCCTGAGTCACTCATCCTGGAGTCTCTGATGCTCAGGGAACAGTTGTTGGTGTTCGGGTCTGCGAGGAGGAATCTGTTCTGGAACTCTCTCCTCGCTGATTTAAATCGATTGTTTGTGGCTACAGGATCATCAATGGCTATGTTGTCCCCATTCTGGTACCAGTAGGTGTAGAGTGTGCCAGAGGAATACCACGAACTCCTCGGGAAGGAAAAGTAGCAGGGCACATGCACAGACAGACCCTCCTGCACCCTCACCAATTCCTGCACTCGGAGCTCATATTCTGGCTGCTCCTGCAGGGACCCTGTGGGGACACAGAGGCTCAGCTGCCACCACCGCCCCTCCCCGAGCTGCCGTCCACCATCCCTTGGCCCACTCACCCCCCCACAGCAGGGGCAGCAGCAGCAGGGGCACCATGGCTGCATCTGACAGGGCAGAGCGGGTCCAGGTCCCCGTGTCAGGGAGGGAAATGCCCAGCTGTAGGGCGGAACAGGGTCTGCCTCAATAGGAAGCTGTGGGTGTGAGAGCTGTGACCACGCCTGAAAGGGGAACTTAGGCTCTTCAGGTCATAGGGGGTGCAGTGTGGTCTGAGAAATCACTCTGTAGCCCTGGCCATTGGCTCAGTGGATAGAGCACTGGCCCAGCGTATCTATGTCCAGGTTTAATTCTTGGACGGTACACACAGGAGAAACAACCATTTCCTTCTCCCCGCTTCGTCAACCCTTTTTCTTCCTCTTCTCCTGCCGCAGCAGTGGTTCAATTAGTTCAAGTGTGGCCCCAGTACTGAGCCCCACTGGAGCACATCAGCCTCAGGCACTAAAAACGGCTCTGTACTTGAGCATCGACCCAAGAAGGGGTTGCCAGGTAGATCCCCATTGGGGAGCATGCAGGAGTCTGTCTCACTATCTCCCCTCCTCTCACCTAAAAAAAGGAATCATCCTGTCTCACCTCTTGCATCACCTGACACAGCAAGTAGATATACTGAGGCTCCAGAGTTGAGATTCTTGTCCAGATGTGAATCTGAAAGTGATCACCTTACAGGTGATGTTTAACCCAAGAGGGAGAGTACCCAGCATAGCATCATGGCCAGAGATTGACTCTGAGAAAACAATCTTTAGCTGAGACAATTGAACATTCCAGAAAAAGATATTTAAAACACTTTGTAGACCACTCAAGTACTGGCAAGAGAGAAAGCAATGTAGACCCTACCTCAGGGGAGGGTGAAATACAAGGGAATGTTGAGCAAAAAGCCCTTAGCTCTGATGGGTACTGGGAACATGGGATGCACATATATTGGTCTTCAAGGTTTTGAATATCAGTTGGACAGCGACAGCGCATGAGCACATGACTCCTTCAGAACTGGAGGTCAATGCCTGACCCAGCAGTGGTTAGAGCATCAACTTGGGATGCTGAGGATCCAGGTTGGAAACCCTGAGGTCACTGGCTTGACCATGGACTTATTACCTTGAGCACAGGATCGCTGGACTGAGCATTGGATCATAGACATGACCCCAGGGTCACTGGCTTGAGTCCCAAGGTCGCTGGTTTAAATCAGTGTCGCTAGCTTGAGCACGGGGTCACTGGCTTTGCTGGAACCCCTGGTCAAGACAATTATGAGAAGCAATCAATGAACAACTAAACTGCTATTATAAAATACCCAATCCATAACACCGTGGGTTTTTGTACAGGCATGTAGTCCAAATAAGTTTTTGAAAAGTTTTATTAAAGGAGAAAATTTATTAAATATGCCAGCCGCATAGAGCTTACATGGAGTCAGTCCCAAATCGTATGTCTCATTAATATTCTAGGGGTTGGTTATATACCGTTAATTATACATGAGCGGGAAAATAACCTGACATCACGGTGTAAGCCTATACCTTTTGTTTTCTCCCATACAGGTTTGGGGAAAGGATAAAGGGAGGGGAATAGGACACAATTCATTAGCAAGTTTATAAGATTCATAGAAAACGCTTCTACATGAAAACTTACAAGGCAAAATAATGGTAAAAATGTCACTTTACATACTAAAAGACATTCCTATAATTTCTAGTGTTCATTTGCTATTCCTTTGTCCAGAGATACATACATTAACTACATGCTTTCAGGAGGGGAGAGGTAGTTTCCATGGGGACAAATGCCTGTAAATGGTCCATTAGTATAAAAAGGGTTTCATTTAATTCTTCTCTCCCTACACCTGGCTAGCTATTCACCCACTTCCTCATAGGTATGGGGGAAAGTCAGAGAATCCAAGTCTCCTTTCTCTTTTGCATTTACAACACAATGTCATCGGCCATCTTGGTTTTATGCGAACCACACAAGTACAGAGATCATTTACAAAATCCCTCTGTATACCTAGCCCAAATTAACAAAATGTTCTTTAAGCCTCCTAAAATACTAATATTAATTCTGTAGCCTTTGGCACCTTACAACAATGCCACAACTATGAGTTGATGCTTCTCTCTCTCTCTCTCCCTTCCTGTCTGTCTCTCTATCTCTGTGTGTCTCTCTTGCTTGCTAAAAAAAAAGAAAAGAAAAGAAAGGAAAAAGCCAAACAAAATATTTGGAGGTATAAATAAAGATCTTGCTTCATGCTGTGGGGAACCCAAAGGCTGGACCTCACACAGCAGAAAATTGCCACACAACAGCTCAGGAAACTCCATGTTTAGAGCCCTGATGTGCTCAGTCCCATTTCAAAGCCCCAGCAAGAGCTTCAGTGATGTGTGGAAATCACCTGCTATTCTACTCCTCTTTTAAGAACAAAGAAAACTTAATAATAATTTCCCAAACTTGTAATGATGTGAAAAAGTTCAGACATTTCAGCCTGACCAGTGGTGGCGCAGTGGATAAAGTGTCAACTAGAATGCTAAGGTCGCTGGTTCAAACCTCCGGGCTTGCCTGTTCAAAGCAAATATGGGAATTGATGCTTCCTGCTCCTCCCCCATTCTTCTCTCCCTGTCTGTCTGTCTCTCTCTCTCCCTTTCTCTCTTTCCCCCTAAAATAAATTTTTAAAAAGTACAGACATTTCAGGAACAAGTTATGTGGTTGAAAGTAAGTTTTTCAAACTACACAACAGAAAAATGAATGTCAATTAAACATGCCAGAGGAAAAACAAAATTCTCTTTCTAGATTCTATATTACATAAATATAATATTATTATATCAAATAAGTTATTACTATAATATTAACATTAATTACTATTTGACAGAATTATTATCTTACAAAGAGGCAACGACAGAGCATCAGTCCGCACTGTGGGAACATGTGCTGTGCAGGTGTGTCAGACAGGGGTGCCACATGGCTAATAACATAGTCTGTACTTTTTCTGAATTGTCTTGTATTTTGGTTTTGAGCATTCTGGCTTTGATGACTTGATGTGATGTGTTTTCTCATTTCAGAAATATTCATGTGTGCCACATTTTGCATTTCTTTTTGAATTAGTGATCAATCTCAACATTTGCATAAGGTGTTGCAGACGGAAAAATAAGCAGGGCACTTTGCAGTCTGGATTTGGGGAACAGAGGTGCTGGAAGCTGGCTGTGGGCTGAGGGTCTGCCTAGCCCCCCACCTCACCTGCCTAATTAAGTTAACAAAGGGTTGTGCTTCAGTGCTTGTCCTGCCTGCCCATGTTTCCCTGAAGGAATGGAAGGAAGTTACTAATGTTGTGTATGTTAAGTATTGGTGGTGGTTTTCAGCACCTGGTGGTTTTCTTGGGTTGCCTTGGAAATGTCATTGAATTGTAATGGCCCACCTTACCCAGAAAATAAAGACGAATGTCTTTCTGGGGCGGCCATGATTTTGCGGCTCAGCCAGGACAGTAGTAAGTGTTGGCAAGGAGCTGTAGCATCCTTCTGAATCCAACCTGTATATATCTTTAAGTCTCTGTCTATTTTTCATTCAATTTCATACCGTTCCCCGCTCAAGACCCTGGAATAGATTCCTCACACGGGTCACAGCACTCAGGTTTCATAAGATCTAGTCTCAACGTGTCCTGTGGTCCAGGTGAACAAGAAACAACCAGCTCCTCTCCCTACCCACCCAGACTCTTCAAGTATTGCAAAGAAGATTGTGTTGTAAAAGCAAAAGACTAAAGAAAGCAAGATTTCCATGGTTGTGTCCCCACAGTTCACATCACAAAGAGTCTAGCAAATCTCAAACTGAAATTATAAAGATGACAGGAAATAAAAAGCGTTGGCAAGAATGTTGAGAAAGGGGAACTGTCTTGCACTGTTGGTGGGAATGTGAACTGGAGCAGCTGCTATGTAAATCAGCAGAGACAGTTCCTCAAAAATTAAAACTGAAGCTGCCATATGATCCCACAACTCTACTCCTGGGTATTTATTTGGAAGAAATAAAAACACTAACTTGAAAAGATACATGTATCCCTATGTTCAATGCAGCATTCTTTACAATAGCCAAACTGTGTAGGCAATAAGTGTCCACAGGTAAATGAAGAAAACGTGGTACAAGAAGAATGGAAGACAATTCTGCCACAAAAAGGATGGATATCCTGGCACTTGCAACCACGTGGATGGACCATGGGGCATTATGCTAAGTGAAGTAAGCGAGACAGAGACAAGTATCGCATGATCTCACGTAAGCTGGAAATGTTTCCTAAATTGAACTCATAGACACAGAGTAAAGGATGGAGGTTACCACAGGCAGAGGGTGGGGGATGGGCATAATGGAGGAGGTGATCAAAGGTACAAATTTCCGTTATACAATATATAAATCATGCGGACATAATGTACAGCATGGTGACTGTTGTTAATAATAGTGAGTATTAATACTATTAAATATAATAATATAGTTATAGTACTGTGTTGTATATTTAAAAATTGCTAATGGAGGACATTGTCAAGATAGAAAATTGTTAAAAGTTCCCCTCACAAGAAAATAAGTGTGTAACTGTGTGTGGGGATGAAGGGTAAGATATACAATGTAGTGAGCAATTGCAATATGGAAACTTATCTAATCGTACGCTGGACACCTGAAACTAGCCCAGTGTCCTGTCAATTAGATCCTAATAACACTTATGTATATAAAGACTAAAAGATTTCACAGGAGAACCTCTCCATGGAAAACCAGTACCTCCAGGGTCCCTACTCTGCCTGTGAGAGATGTGAGTCCTCAGGGAGCAGGGGGGATTTGCTGGTTCTTTCAGGAGCTAAACTAACTTGGATTCTGTTTTGTGCCTTTTCAATCTACAGTCAGTGCTTCCCGCCTGAGGAGAGGAATGAACTCATTAATCTTATCCATTACATGTTTGGCCAAAAACCATTTGCTTAACCACAGTTTCAGAATCCCATAATTTGGACCACAAACTCCCACAGCCACTAAATAGAAAAATCAATATATGTGTTGTACTTCTTAAAAAAAGTTTATGTATAATTAAATGTTTAGATTTCTTTTAATTAAGTGAGAGGCAAAGTGAGCAGGCAAAGAGACAGACTCCACATGCATCCCAACTGGGATCCATTCAGTAATCTCACTAGGTGGCGATGCTCTGCCCATCTGGGGCATTGCTTCGGAGCTATTTTTAGCGTCTGAGGCAGGCGCCATCCTCAGCACATAGGGCCAACTCCCTCAAATATCTTCAGCCATGGTTGCAGGATAGGGACAGAGGGATATATATATATAGCTCAGAGAGAGAGACAGACAGAGAGAGAGAGAGAGAGAGAGAGAAAGGAGAGGTAGAAGGGGTTGAGAAGCAGATGGTCACTTCTCCTGTGTGCCCTGACTGGGAACAGAAAAGGCAACATACAAGGTAGGCATTTTTGAACTGGGACAGAAGAGCTGTGCTCCTAACTCTACTATGTGATTTCTACACTGACAGGGCAGTTTGGGAAACCAGAAACTCAGGTGTCGACAAGGTAATTTCTGGACAATGAGAGGATAAGGCCCTGAGTTCTGTCCCTTCCGGGGCCTGGGGATAGAAACAGGAGCAGGACCAGCACAGAGAGAGGACAAGTCCAATGCGAGAGGTACAGTCAGAAACAAGGGGCAGTCAGTGGGTGGGTTTTACTTGTTTCTGTGTCTCATTATGCTTTCACACCTTACACAGTGTTGAGGCCAAGGAGACACAGCTCTGCCCAGGGCAAGACCTTTCCAAAGACAGCCAAGACCTCTGCCAGGAACAGCCTTTCAGATGCAAACCAGTCTACCCTGAGCCCATGGTCCCCAGCCACCCTTCCTGCCCTAGATCTCCCAGGACTTGGGCCAGACACACAGAGACCTCCCCACAGGCCTGAGCCCCAGATTTATTCATCCCAGCTGATCCTAAACGCTCACTCTGCCTTTCCTTGTATTTCCAAGAAAACCCCAATGAAGGCTCTGGCTGGGCTCCCCACACCTGATTCTGCTTCCTGAGGGCCCGGTGCTTCCCTGGGGTCCTGCTTGGTGCGGTAGGCTTGTCTCTCAGAAAACGAAAATAATACAATCTTCTTTCAATGGTATTGAATCTCCTCCTTATCATTCAGACATCAGAAATTAAAATTCCAAGGGTATAATTGAGACAGGTGAGTCCAAAATGTTTAGAAAGAAGGTGACACAACTGTCCCACGACTGTCCTTCTAGACTTTGTGTCCACACGTAGCACCCATCTTCAGAAAAAAAAAGAATCAGTCAGGATGTTGGCTTGTTCTTTGGGAGCCTCCACATATGCACAGCGAACAAGAAATTGGCTTACAGTCCGGCTGGAACCCCAGGCAAGGTGGGAGAGCCCAGCCCCACCTGGAACTCGGGGTCAATCACAGAACTTCCCTAGATATAGAAACCTGCTCACCACATGTGGTAAAGCCAGGTGAGGCCATAGGTGAGGAGAAAGCCGGCAACCATGAGGGCCTTTCTGATCAGGGTGAGGACCAGGGGCCAGGAACCCTGCTGCTCCTCAGTCACACAGCTGCTGGGAGGGAGGCTTCCTGGGGAAGAGCAGAAGGGGGTGACTTTGTGTCCCAGGTCTCAGTCCCACCCACAACCCTAACACCTTACCAGGCAGCCTGCCCCCAACAACTCTACCTGTCCTGCAACTCACTCTGCACAGAGAGGCTGAAGGAAACGTGCTGGGAGCCCAGCGGGTGCTGAGCCTGGCAGGAGAACTCCCCTTCTTCCGCAGTCCCCAAGCGGGGCAGCTCCAGGGTCGCGGTGCTGGAGATGGGGGTGGCGTTCAGGGCTGGGGACCCCCGGAACCAGCTCAGCTCTGCAGGAGGGGTGCTGTCGGCCTCACAGAGCAGCCGCACAGCCTCGCCCTCCAGGATGGAAAAGGAGGAGGTTGTTTTGTTGTAAAGTACCGTACCCCAGATACTGAAAATTACCGTACCTCACTTCTGCGGCTTTATGTAGAGACACCAAGTCCAGATAAGTTTTGAAGGGTTTTATTAAAGGAGGAGATTTATTAAATATGCCAGCCGCATATGGCTGACAAGGGACAGTTGCAAACCCAAATCGTGCGTGCCGGGCACAGCCCTTGTGGCAGGTTATATACCTTTGTTCACACACACACAGCTTGGTAGGAAAAGAAGGAGGGGGATGGGACACAATTCATTAGCAAGTTTACAGCATTTGTCCATAGGATTCATAAAAAAACATTTTTACACATCAAAACTTATAAGGTAACACAATAGCAAAAATGTTATACTATATATTAAAGGATATTCCTAAATTTTATAGTGTTCATTTGCCATTTCTTTCTTTAGAGATACATACATTAATTATAGGTTTTCTGGAGGGGAGGAGTAGTGTCCATGGCACTAGGGGATAAATGCCTGCAAATGGCTCATCAAATAGGAAAAGGTTTTCTTCAATCTCTCTCTTCCTGCACCTGGCTAGCTATTTACCTGCTTCCTTACAGGTGTTGGGAGAAGGGAGGGAATCCAAACCTCCTTCCCCTGTTTATTTACAATACAATGCTATCCACTATCCTGGTTTGGGGTAAGTCACACCAGTATAAAAAGTCATATTTACAAAATCTTACTGCACACCTAACCCAAATTAATAAAATGCACTTTAAATTTCCAAGTAGAAGGGAGCCTCCTACACAGTACATTTCTGCAAGCCAGGAAACTTTCATATTTCTTTCCCTAAAATATTAATATTAATTCTGTAGCTTTTTGGTACCTTACTACAGTTTGCAGAATTTTGAGGGTTTTGGGGAGAGAAATACAGAAAAAGAGAGGTCTGGATCCCAAATGCAAGCTCCCACCCACAGAGGTGAGGGAGGGCGGGTAATTTTCATCCTTGTCCTTCCCATATCTGATCACATTCAACCTCGGATTCAGCCCTTTGCTCCATTGCTGACCCAATGGAATGTCACAATCCCAGAGGGGCGAGGTCTTTTTTACCTGTGACATTTCTAAAGGAGATGCCTATGGTGAGGTTCCAGGGGGCATCTGGGACAGAAAGACATGGCCCTGTTTCAGAGGAGAGGAGTGGATGGAAGTCACCCTGAACCCAAGGAGGGTGGTGGGAACCAGGAAGGTGGGGTTGCTGTCCTCTGGTCCCTCCCCCACTTGCTCTCAGATTCATGCACGAGTGTCCTCTAGCTCAGCCTCCTCTGCACACACACACACACACACACACACACACACACCACTCACACAGATGTACACACAACAGCCGCACTATCACCAGGGACCCAGCCATCTCTCAGACACTCACAGAAGACATTGAGCCAGATGGTTCTCTGTGTGGTCAATGAAGATCCTGTGCATTTCACCTGACAGGTGAGGTTGGTGCCATGGTCCTGGGGCCTCGGGGGAAGATGAGAACTGAGGAGTGGAGGGTCTGAGAGTTCAGCGAGTCAAGAGCACCCCCCACCCAGGAGAAGGTGAGAGGTTTTACCTATTCACAGGTCCCCAGCAGGCTGCAGGTCAGCTGTGTGGGGCGGCCAGCCTCCAGAGGCTCCGGAATATGGATGTCAGGTTTCTCTGTCAGGAAAAAGGATGAGATAAGGAGGTGCTTGAAGCAGAGTGTGACCCTAAGAGGGGTCCATGACTAAGGTCCAAGCACACTCCAGGTCACGTGCCTCTCATAACCACCCTGGGCCCAAGGCCAGGATCAGGGAGTGTCCCAGTGTCCTGTTCCTGTTCTTAGACCAGTTCCCAATTCTTTGGGTTCTATTTGGGCCCCACTCATACCTGTCACCTGAAATTTCAACATCTTTTCTTTGTAATTATATTTCACACCACTTCTTGTTTCCACTCAGAAGAAGTTGGTTTCTGAGTCACTGGTCCTGGCATCTCTGATGCTCAGGGACAAGTCGTTGGTCTTGGGGTCCACGAGGAGGTATCAGATCCAAAACTCTGTCCTCACTGATTTAGCTTCATTGTTTGTAGCCACAAGAATTTCACGGCCTGGCCTGACCAGGCTGTGGCACAGTGGATAGAGCATTGGTCTAGGATGCGGAAGACCCAGGTTCAAGACCCCAAGCTTGCCAGCTTGAGCACAGGCCCATCTGGCTGTGCTCAAGCAAGGGGTTGCTCGGTCTGCTAGAAGGCCCACAGTCAAGGCATATGTGAGAACAACTAAGGTGTTGCTACGCCAACGAAGACTAGTGATTGATGCTTCTCACCTCTCTCCATTCCTGTCTTTCTCTTCCCTGGCTGTCCCTCTCTCTGACTCTCTCTCTGTCCCTGTAAAAAAAAAGAATTTCACGGCCTGTGTTGTCCCCATCCTGGTACCAGTAGGTCTAGAGTATGCTAGAGGGTGACTACGAACTTCTCGGGTACGAGAAGGAGCAGGGCAAATGTATAGACAGACCCTCCTGCTATTTTTGACAATATAAATAGACCATGAAGGTATTATATATACTACATGAAGTATATTTAACACAAGAAGACAAATACCACAGTATCTCACTTATCTGTGGAAACTTTAAAAAATATTGGACTCATAGATATAGAGAATAGATTAGTGGTTGCCAGAGGCAGGGGGTGGGGTGGGAAAAAAGGGTGAGGGTGGTCAAAGGTACAAACTTCTAGCTATACAGTAATTAAAGTATGGGGACGTAATGTACAGCATCATGACTATAGTAATAATAGTAGGTATTAATACCATTAAGTATAATAATGTATTTAATAATATTGTGTTATATATTTGAAAATTGCTGAGAGCATATTGCTAAGAGGAAACTGTTAAAAGTTCTCATCACATGAGGAAAAGTGCATAACTCTATGTGGTAATAGATGTTAACAAGACAGATTGAGGTGAGCTCTTTGTAATATCGAATCATTAAGTTGGACACTTGAAACTAGCAGCATGTTATACATCAGTTATTTCTCAATCATGTATCTGTAAAGTCAGGCTGCTACTAGGATTAGATCAGAGTGCTCCCAGACTTCCAGGCAGAGTTCTCTGTCTGTTCCATTTGTGTTCCAACATCAGCCTAACAAATTCCTTACATTAAATTCCCACTGCTAAAATACATACTAGGGCTTCTGTGTTCCTGAACGGTCCTTAACTGATTAAATCACAGGAGATAAAAACTGGGCATTGGGTGATTTCAAATACCTTTATGATAAAACTCACAGCCTAATAAGAATAAAGGAGAATTCCTCTGAAGTGACAGGGGTGTCTTAGCAAACAGCCCACCTAATGCAGTAGCATTGAATCATAGTCTAGAATGGCAATAAGTAAAAACTATGAAAATGGAAAGAAAACAAAGCTGTCTTTCTTTATAAATGACTGCATATGTACAAAAAGTTACAAGTATAGCCTGACCAGGCGGTTGCGCAGTAAATAGAGCATCGGACTGGGATGCGGAAGACCCAAGTTCGAGACCTTGAGCTCACCAGCTTGAGCACGGGCTCATCTGGCTTGAGCAAAAGCTCATCAGCTTGGACCCAAGGTCACTGGCTCCAGCAAGGAGTTGCTCAGTCTGCTGAAGGCTCATGTGAGAAAGCAATCAATGAACAACTAAGGTGTCGCAACGGCAACGAAAAACTAATGATCGATGCTTCTCACCTCTCTCCGTTCCTGTCTGTCTGTCCCTATCTATTCCTCTCTCTGACTCTCTCTCTGTCACTGTAAAAAAAAAAATTTTACAAGTATAAACAGATACATTTGGGAACTTAATAAGAAAGATAACAAGGTTGCTAAAAACAAAATCAAATTACAAAAGGTCAAACGCATTCGTATATCACAGTAGTAAACAATAGTAAGATGGTATAAAAGATGCCTTCACAATAGGATAAAAAATTATGATATACCTGGAATATATTCAGAGATGTGCATCACAAAAATATAATATGCACTTACAGAAGAAATCACAAACCTGCATGAAAAAACATTCAAGATGTAAAAAATATATAAAAATATGCACATTGAACAAACAACCCAACTTAAAAATTACAAAGTGATGTCAGAGAAATGGTGTAGTAAGAAATACCTTTGATCTCTCCTTGAAATTTCAACAATTTGAACAACTATAACTCAGCAAAGGAACACCAGCTTGACTCTCAGCCAGCCTAAAAGATCCACATATTGAATCAAGTAAAGGTGGGCAGGTTGTGACCTGGGGAAGGGGGAAAAAGGTCAGGATACAGCCCCACTGCCAAGTATCCATGGTGGGACTCCGGAGAGGGAAGAAACACTATGTGTTTGAATCTTCTTCTGCCAGGACGAGTAGAGAGATTGAGAGTGGCATTTTGAAGAATATTAAACCAAAGAGGCAGCTGAGTGCAGGGACCAGGTAGAAGATGAACCTGGGACAGTGCCCGTGCTCCCACAGTCTGCCCTAGGAGCATATGCACATAAATTTATAATCTTGAACACATGAACCCATTCCAGAAAAAAACATGACTACAATTTGACTGTTTTTTTTATCAGGTGAAGATGTAAAAACTTACCAATTTGCCCAGTGATCCTGCTTGTAGAAATCCATCCCAGGGAAATGAAAACATATCTCTGCACAAGGACTTGGGCATGAATGTTTGCAGAAGCATTAGTCACAATTGTCAAAAACTGAAAACGAGCCAAATGCCCTTCACAAGCAAATGGTTATAGAAACGTGGTGCTTGAGGTTGGCTGGAAAGTGTAACTAACAGGAAACAGTCTGCGAGGATGGAATGATTCTGTATTCTAACCTCAGTGCTGGTGATGACACAAATCTATATGTTTCTTAAATTCATGGGAATATACAACAAAAAATAAATAAATTGTCCTATGTGATCATTTAAAATAAAATGAATCAATGGAAATATCTGATAAGCTCTATAAGATGCAGGGTTATGCAAAGATGTCATAACTGGCACAACGAGGGCGCCACGTGAGTTACCTGACCGCCCCTCCCCCCGCCATCATCCTGTCCTTGTTGCTCCGGGTCCTCCCTACGAGGGTGCAGGTGGAGGTGCGTTTCCCCTCACCTGCCTCGGTCTGGACACATGTCCACCTGAGCTGCCTGCCCACCTCTCCTCTGTCCAAGGTCAGCTCAGCCCCTTCTTTCTTTCTGGTAAACCCAACTGGTCATTAAGGGTAGGTCACGATTTTCAAAGAATCTCTATGTTGAGCTTGGTTGAGGAAGCAGAATGTGTACATATATAAATATTCATCTAGCTCTATTGTTATGTTTGCTTATTGTATTCAGTTTACAATAGACATTTAAAAGCCAATGAATTAGCCTGACCAGGCGGTTGCGCAGTGTATGGAGTGTCGGACTGGGATGTGGAAGACCCAGGTTCGAGACCTCGAGATCACCAGCTTGAGCACGGGCCCATCTGGCTTGAGCAAAAGCTCCCCAGCTTGGACCCAAGGTCGCTGGCTCCAGCAAGGGGTTGCTGGGTCTGTTGAAGGCCTGCGGTCAAGGCACATGTGAGAAAGCAATCAGTGAACAACTAAGATGTCACAACGGCAATGAAAAGCTAATGATTGATGCTTCTCACCTCTCTCCGTTCCTGTCTGTCTGTCCCTATCTATCCCTCTCTCGGAGTCTCTCTGTCCCTGTAAAAAAAAAAAAAAAAAAAAAAAAAGAATTAATAACACTCTTTACCTATAACAGGAGTAATAAAAAATAGAGAAAAAAGATTCAGGAATAATAGGCTTAAGAAACTGTCATTGATACTAAACAGTAAAATCAATTTTAATGTTATATGACATAATAAAATTTTTATTTATAATTAAATGTTGAGATGTTTCACAGTAATCATTATAAGGTACACAGGTTTGAATTGTGCTTCTGAGTCGACTGGGGATGTGTACACTGACAGGGCAGTTTGGGGGACCAGAAACTCAGGTGCCAGCCAGGTAACTTCTGGGCATTGGGAGGATAAGGCCCCAAGTTCAGTCTGTTCCTGGGCCTTGGGGTACAGTGAGAAGGACAAGGGACTGGAGGGGGTGGTGGGCAGGACCAGCACAGAGAAAGGACAAGTCCAGTGGGAGAGGCACAGACAGAAACGAGGGGCTATCAGTGGGTGGGTTTTACTTTTTTTTCTGTTGTGTTTTATGGTGCTTTCACACCTTAATCAGCTTTGAGGCCAAGGAGAGATAGTTCCAACCAGAAGTCGCCAGTTCCCAGAGACAGCCAAGACCTCTGCCAGAGGAACAGCCTTTCAGACACAAACCAACCCACTCTGAGCCCATGGCCCCAGCCACCCCGCCTGCCCTAAATCTCCGAGGACCTGAGACCAGACACACAGAGACCTCCTCACAGGCCCGAACCCCAGATTTATTCATCCCAGCTGATCCTAAACGTTCACCCTGCCTTCCCTTGTCTTTCCCATGGAAACTCCAATAAAGGCTCTCCCTATACCTGCTTCTGCTCCCCGAGGGGCCCTGCCTGGTGAGGTGGGTCCTTCTTTCAGGAAATGAAAGTAATAAATGTCTTTTTTCAATGACATTGACTCTCCTTGTTGTCACTTAGTCACATGCACAAAGGGTCCAGTTGGTACAGGTGGGATCGATGTATCCCGACTGTCCCTCTGGACTCCATGTCCATTCTTCAGTTCTGTCTTGACACAAAAGGAGCATCAGTCAGGATGTCGGCCTTGTTCTCCAGGGTCTCCACACCTGCGGAGCCAACACGGGTCTCTGCTCACAGATCGGCCACTTTAGCTCTAACGCCAGAAATGGCAGATCAGCTCAAAGCACCCTACCCCGGAACTTGGGGCAAATCACAAACTTCCCTGTAGAGAGAGACAGACCTGCTCACCTGGTGTAGTAGAACCAGGTGAGGCCATAGGTGAGGAGGAAGCCGGCCCCATAAGGGACCCTCTGATCAGGGTGAGGACCAGAGACCACGAGCCTTCATACTCCTCAGTCACACAGCTGCGGGAAGGGGGGTTTCCTGGGGAAGAGCTGAGCGGGGTGACATTGTATCTGCAGGACACAGTCCGTCCCACAGCCCCAACACCTGACCTGCAACTCACTCTGCACAGAGAGGCTGAAGGAAACATGCTGGGAGCCCAGCGGGTGCTGAGCCCGGCAGGAGAACTCCCCTCTGTCTCCAGCTCCTAGTGGGGCAGCTCCATGACCCCGGTGCTGAGGGCTGGGAGGGGCCCAGGGCCTTTCCCTCCTGGGACCAGCTCTGCATGGCAGGAGGGTTGCTGTCACCCATGCAGACCAAGCGCAGGGACTGGCCTTCCAGAACAAGCTGTGATGGAAGGTTGCTTAGTGTCTTCAAGGGCTAGGGGAGAGACACTGCAAGGTGGGCGAAGGGACAGTGACCCTGGTGGTCAGGTCAGGCGACAAGAAAAAAGGGGACTGAGCTGAGGTTGAATAGATGAGAAGTGGGTGGGCAGCTCATGTGGAGATGTGTCAGAAGTTGGCAGAGCCCGGCAGGTGAGGGCAAATGAAATTAAACCTGCAACTTGTCAGAAGGCCCAGGAGCACCAAAGCCCTGCTGTGGGTGGAGAGAAGGCAGGACCAGAATTCTGGAGCCTTGACTGCCAGGCTGAGGGCACTAGGGTGTGCCCTGGGCTCACTGGAGAGCAGTGGGGAGCTGTGCAGGGGAAACAGAGTCAGTACTGCCTCTAGAAAGATTCTGCTGGGCCAAGTGGGCTCTGGAGCAGAGGGATCAGACTGCAGGCAGGGAGGCTGAGGAGGAGGTGACATCATAGGGTCCATGGTCAGGGACATGACTGGAGTTGGGTCTGGAGCCAAGGGGAAGAAGAGGGAAGTGAATTTGAGAAGTAAACTGTACTATTTTTAAAAGTGAAACTTCTTAGACACTCTGACTCGGGTGTAGCTGGTGAGCAAGGGAGTCATCAAGAGTGAGTCAGACCACACGTGCATTAAGTGTCGTTGCTGGCAGTTGAAAAGCACCAGCAAGAGGCAGCTACAAAGCCCTGGGCAGTTGGCTCAGCCATAGAGCATCGGCCGGCGTGTGGAAGTCCCTGGTTCAATTCCTGGCCAGGGCACACAGGAGAAGCACCCATCTGCTTCTCCACCCTTCCCCCCTCTACTTTCTCTCTCTTCCCCTCCTGCAGCCAAGGCTCCATTGGAGCAAAGTTGGATCCAGGTGTTGAGGATGGCTCCATGGCCTCCACCTCAGGTGCTAGAATGGCCCCAAAGGGGCTGAGCATTGCCCCCTGGTGGGCATGCTGGGTAGATCCCAGTGGAGCACATGCAGGAGTCTGTCTCTCTGCCTCCCCACTTCTCACTTCATGAAAAAACATAAGGCAGCTGCGTGTGCAGATCTGTGACCAGATTAAAGCTGTGGGAGGTGTCAGGACTGGTTGGGATCGGGACAGGATTACCGGTGGGATTACCGGTAGAGACACGGTAATAGATGTGCATGCCCGGGAAAGTGGAGAGAGATTGAACCAGGCCCAAGGTGCCGCTATGGGGCATGGGGTCATCAATGACTCATGGAGAAAATGACCAGAGGAGAGATGAAGGAGGTGAGAGAAGACAGGGATTCAAGGAAATAAAGAAGGAAAAAACAAGGGAGCAGAACCTGGATCTCTCGCCATCACAGACACAGAAAGTGGACAGCAGTTGCCAGGGGCTGGAGGCAGACAAGGTGATGGGCTGTTCATGTCTGATGGGGACAGAGTTTCTCTTCTGCCTCTGGGTCTTCAGGGAGACAAAGGCCAAATCCATTATCCTACGGTGGGAGTAGTCTGAGAGGTGCCCACGCTGAAGGTCCAGGTGACAGAGGTGTCCTATGGAGAGAAGGTGTGATCACAGGGACAAATCCATTGGGTGAACATGACTTACGGTCCCACCAGGGACTCTAGGGCTTCCTGACACTTACGAGTGGGGTCCCATTCCCATCACTGTACTGGTCCCAGGCAGCATCCCTCAGGCCTTGGCACTGATGCCCAGAGCCGGCCTGAGATCTGGTCATTTGGACTGTGGACGTTGAGGGCATGGAGTGACCAGTTCCAGACACCTCCCCACCACCTCACCTTAAACCTGTCTCGCTTTACCAGAGTCTCTTACCCTCCCTGTGCCTCAGTCTGCTCATCTGTAAAATAGGAACTCTACTACAAATGCTGCGTGAGAATGAGAGGAATTCACATTGTTGTAAAGTGCCAAAAGCTAATGTTTTGTGGACGCTAGCGGGGTGTCCAGCCCTGCTCTAAGGGATAACAATACAGCAAATAGTAAGCTCTTAAGATAGAAGAGGTGAGTCTAAAACTCACCTTTTAATAGGACACACATTTCAGAGAACAATAAAAAAAAAGACTACTAAAGAATGGCACATTTTAAATTAAAAATTAAGAACAAAACACCAATACACCCAGAATAATGTTTGACCTAATGTCTGTGTACCCCATGGCCCAGGTCAAGCTGTCATATAAAATGAACCATAACCGTGCATGTGTTGTTACAATTCTAAAAGCAATTTTGATGTGTGATTCCACATCACCAAACAAGGAACTCCACTTGTGTGACCCCCATGAATGTCCCATCCCAGCACCATTTCTCAGAACACGTGCCACCTGGTTTTCTCACACTCGCCTACCTCACTCCTTTACGTAACTGTCTTCTGATTGGAGGGTTTCACTTGGGGGACCCTGAACGTACCAAACAAGAATCCTGCAACTTCTGTACTCTGACGTATTTCAGACGTTAAGCTTCACAATGTTCCCAAAGTGTAGATGAGCAAGGCCCTGCCTCCAACAGAAATATACCCCCAAAAAAGAAAAAATGACAAAGAAGGAGACTCTGATTTCAGCTCTGACATGCAAATTGTTTAGAGTATCACTTTCACTCCTAGAACAAGAAAAAGCTGAACACTTCGGAACAAAGGTTTTTCTTAGACCTGTCACAGAAGTAGGATCACAGAGCCAGCCACCACTCCCAAATCTAGACAGACCGACTAATGCAGAAAGTTACATCTGAGATCTGTTGACCTGCCACAGAGGCTGTTGTAGTCATGAAGTGCTGGGGACGCTGACATGGAGATGGTGACCCTTAGGGGGAGGCTGAGTGAGGATCACCATGAGAGTGAGAAACTCCTGCAGGTCTAGATCTTCCAGGTCCCCACACTTTTGCGGGTTTACCTCCAGGTTGCACAGGACAGGGACCCTCCGTGTCAGAGAGAGTAAAGAATAATCATTGTGAAACAAGTCAGAACATTTTGCATAACCTATTCCGTCTGCAAGGGGGCGAGTCTCTACATCCTGCCCAGCCTAGCTTTCCCGCCTCACCTCAGAGGGGCGGGGCAAGGCTGAGGGTCACGTGGGAAGGCCACATCCCGAAGACACAGCCTGCTGCGCAGAGGTCCCAGCCTCAGCAGTGCTACTAAGGGCTAGGAACGCCTGGGCACCCACCTGTAGCCAGATCCAAAGACGTTCCCCCAACAGAGTCAATGTTGTTCTTATAATGATTGCTGGAAGCACTTCAGCAAATCCATCAGGGAAATGTGAGGAACAGGATTTATTAGTCACAGGTCCTGGAAAGGGCTCACAGGTGTGGTGCAGGTCGCAGGTAGAGAGAGAAGGAGGGAGCATGACCCTACGGCTCTGCCCTTATTGGAGTCCAAGGGTGGGGTGTCGGGTCTCACAGGCTCACTCTCTATTGGCTTATTCAAAGCACAGAGAGGAAATCAGGGTGTGGGAATGGAGAAGCAGCACCAGTCAGCTGGTCAGTTCTCTAGGTTACCGGGGCTTCCTAACAAGGGACCTTCGTGGGTGGCAGCGGCCTGGTTCCCCATCTGGCTGCTTTGCTAGGAGCTGTGTCTCCAAACTGGTGATGCTTATTCAGGATGGATGTCTCCTAAAATGGCCACCTCGGCAATCGAAAGGTTAATGCTGAACACTTGACCCACACCCATTAAGATTATTTTAAGTTTTATTTTTCAATTACAGTTACACTTAGTGTTACATTAGTTTCAGGTATACGACATACAGGTTAGACATTCTTATAATTTACACAGTAATCTGCCCCAGTAAGTCCACTACCCACAAAATTCGATGGGCTGAATAGTGACCCCCTGACCCTAATCCCCATAACCTATAAATGTGACCTAATATGGCAAAAGAGATTTTGCAGATATTTTAACTTAAGGCAGTATTTCTTAACCTTTTTTGAGGTACCGAACCCACCAGTTTCATATGTGCATTCACCGAACCCTTCTTTAGTGATAAATAAAATATGATTTTTTTTCCAAATTCAAGACATAGGTATATGTTTTTTTACTGGTGCGCAAAATGAGCCATGCATGAACATCACCTTGCTCAAAGAACAAAACCAACAAAGTGCATGAACTCACAACAAATTACAGTATTACTTTATTCTGGCCTCCACGACAGAGGCTTCTCTGAACCCCTGAGACCGATTCATCAAACCCCTAGGGTTCGATAGAACCCTGGTTAAGAACCACTGACTTAAGGACTTTGAGATGGGGAGAGTATCTTGAATAATCTGGATGGTGTCTAAATATCATCACAGGCAGACGAAGATTTGACTACAGAATAGAAGACAATGTGATGATGGAAGCAGAGATGGGAGTGATACACTTTGAAGATGCAGGAAGGGGCCACAAGCCAAGGAATACAGGAGACCACGAGAAGCTGGAAAATATACAGAAATAGGTTCTCCTCGCAGTGGCTCCAGAAGGAACTGGTCCTGCTGACGTCTTCACTTTCACCTTATGGAATTCATTTGGGATTTCTGACCTCCAATAAGAAATACATTTGAGTGAATTAGGCCACAGAGTTCACAGTCATTTGTTTTTTGTTTGTTTGTTTGTTTGTTTGTTTACAGGGACAGAGAGAGAGTCAGAAAGAGGGATAGATAGGGACAGACAGACAGGAACGAAGAGAGGTGAAAAGCATCAATCATTAGTTTTTCATTGCCATTACGACACCTTAGTTGTTCATTGATTGCTTTCTCACATGTGCCTTGACCGCGGGCCTTCAGCAGACCGAGCAACCCCTTGCTGAAATCAGCAACCTTGGGTCCAAGCTGGCGAGCTTTTGCTCAAGCCAGATGGGCCCGCACTCAAGCTGGCAAGCTCAGGGTCTCAAACCTGGGTCTTCCGCATCCCAGTCCGACGCTCTATCCACTGCGCCACCACCTGGTCAGGCCACAGTCATTTGTTATAGTAGTCACAGGAAACTAATACATAGACCTTACAATACGTCCCCTAGCCACACCTGCAAGACTCTTCTGGTACAATAACAATGGATTATAGTTGAGAGAAGACAGGAAAGGAATTTGAAGTGTGGCACCTACAGCTACAGAAAACATGAAACACAACCCAAGTCCTAGTCACGTTAACATAAAACCCTACACTATAGGCACTATGTACCTCAGTTCCAACCCTTCCAAGCATCATGTCTGGCTTTCAATAAAAAAATTTCAAGGTATGCTAAAAGATAAGACAAGACAAAACTAGATAAAATAACAAACCACATGGAAGATATTTAAGAACTCTCTTCTTTCTGTGCAATTGTATTGTAAACCTAAAACTACTCTTAAAAAAATGTTTGCTTTTTTAAAAACCTCAATAACACTTCAGTTTGAAGAGACAAACCAAGCATCAGAACCAGACTCACACTATTCACAGATGTTAGAATTATCACACTACGATTTTAAATCACCATGTGTTAAAGGTTTTAAAGCAGTGGTTCTTAACCTTTTTTGAGGTACCGAACCCACCAGTTTCATACACGCATTCACCAAACCCTTTTTTAGTGATAAATAAAATAATTGATTTTTTTTCCCAAATTCAAGACATAGGTATATGTTTTTTTACTGGTGCACAAAATGAGCCGTGCATGAACATCACCTTGCTCAAAGAACAAAACCAACAAAGTGCATGAACTCAAAACAAATTACAGTATTACTTTATTCTGGCCTCTGCTGCAGAGGCTTCTCCGAACCCCTGAGACCGACTCATCGAACCCCTAGGGCTTGATAGAACCCAGGTTAAGAACCACTGCTCTAAAGGAAAAGTAGACAACATACAAGAACAGATGGTAATATAGCAGAAAGATGGAAGCTCTAAGGCAGAACCAAAAGGAAATGCTAAAAATCAAAAACATTACAACAGAAATGAGAGAAACCTGGTTCGTCTGTCTGACAACAACCCTACCCCACCTCACCCCCACCCCCTACCCCCAAACACAACACCAAGATAGGTCTGGGAAGGAAATACCCTCAGCACCTGGCATCCTGTCTTGGAGAAGTGTTGACTTCTTTAAAATGTCAAATACTTTTATTCATAAACATGATATAGTTCTTATTTATGGGTTCTTCAATATTTCTCAGCAATGCTTTCCAGTTTTTAGTGAACTCTTGGAACTATTTTCTTAGCTTCACTTTTAGAAATATTTGGAATTCAGGTACTTCTAAAAATAATATTGTATCTTTAATTTAATATTCTATGTTGCTAATATAGAGACAAAAAGTGTTTTGTACATTGGTTTTGGGCGCAGCTACTCTGCTAAATTCACATATCAAGTTCAATAGTTTGCTTTTAGAATATTATGGATTTTCGATGTATCCTATCTTGTCATTGGAAACAATAATGTTTTACTTTTCATTTTTCAATCACAAGGCCGTTTTTTATTTTCATACCTGATTGTTTCATCTAGAAATATTATTAAAAGGTTGAAAAGAAGTGGTGAGAATAAACATCCTCATCTTTCTCTTGACCTTAGGAGAAAAGTGTTGATCCAATATTTCACTCTTCAGTAGAAGTGGAAGCCCAGGCTACGCAGTACAGTGAATCTCCTAATGCTTGCCAAAAAAAAATTTCTAGATTCCACTTTGGTTTTATGGGTGGTGGTGGAGGGGAGTTGTTCCTTTTTTTTTTTTTTTTTTCTGTTACGGTTGGCATTCAATGTTTTATCAGTTTCGGGTGTACAGCATAGTGGTCAGACAATCATACACTCTACAAGGACACGCCCTCCATGTTTCCAGGACCCACCTGGCACCATATGTACTTATTACAATATTATTGACTGTGTTACATGTGCTATGCTTCACATCGCTGCAACTGTTCTGTAACTGCCGATTTGGGTATTTTTAAGCTTTTATTTATTTTTTAAAATTTATTTTTGACTTTGTAGATACCGGGTTCTAAAATATTTTTAGTTTCTTGGTCACCGTTTAAAGCTATCTCACAATAAGCTGAATGGAAAACGTCTTTTTTTAAATGTTAGCATCTGGCATTTCCACGCGACAGAATCAGCTGGGGCTGAGCAGAGCTGCCCGGTTAATTGCCGCCTTCTCCCGCTGAGTGCAATGGCCTCCCCCGCGCTGAGGCCAAAGATACTTCCAGGTAGAGGTTTACCCTTTAACTTCACTTCTCAACAGTGGATGTTTCTCAGTCTCAAGCAAGGAAACAATCAAAGTTCAAGTCCGCCCCCTGCTGGACAAAGTGTACTCAGCACACTCGACAAGTAAATCATGGAGATAGGGTGCTCCACAATTCGGATGCCCAAGGCTCTAGCTCTCCTCCAGCACAATTTTGACAGATCATAAAGTAGGAAAAGAATATGGCATGGGAGAAATTGTGAAGAATCTTTTATTTTTTATTTACTAAATAAACTTAATGGAGTGGTATTGGTTCATAAGAACACGTAGGTTTCAGGTAATTATCTCTAAAGCATTTGAACTACTGATTGCATTATGTGTTCATCACCCAAAGTCAAAATCATATTCTGCCCTGACCAGGCGGTGGCACAGTGGATAGAGCATCCGACTGGGATGCGGATGACCCAGGTTTGAGACCCCGAGGTCGCCAGCTTGAGCTCAGGCCCATCTGGCTTGAGCAAAAGCTAGCCAGCTTGGACCCAAGGTCGCTGGCTCCAGTAAGGGGTTGCTGGGTCTGCTGGGGGCCTGTGATCAAGGCACATGTGAGAAAGCAATCAATGAACAACTAAGGTGTCGCAACGAAAAACTAATGATTGATGCTTCTCACCTCTCTCTGTCCCACTCTCTCTCTCTCTCTGTTCCTGTAAAAAGAAAAAAAACATTTTCTGAGTATTTTA
Organism: Rhynchonycteris naso; assembly: GCA_037038555.1. NCBI lineage: Eukaryota > Metazoa > Chordata > Mammalia > Chiroptera > Emballonuridae > Rhynchonycteris > Rhynchonycteris naso. The sequence goes on along the minus strand of CM072997.1, from coordinate 245,941,491 downwards.
ATTGATTAACCTTATAAAACAGGCCCTGGCTATTGGCTCAGAGGTAGAGCATCAACCCTGTGTGTGGTCCCCAGTGCCATTCCCAGTCAGGGCACACAGGAGAGTGTAACATCTGCTCCTTCCCCCTTCCCTGCTCTTCCTACAGGTTTCTCCATCTGAGGAGATGTTGACTCCATTTTCCAACTGCTCGGTCACCCTGTCGCCCCGCCTTCTCTCACACGCCACATCCAGTCGGATGTATCCATTCAAACATATCCAGAACTCACTCTTCTCCTTTTCTTCCCTTCTCTGCCCATCCCTTCTTTTCCTCTTTCCTTTCTTTCCTTTTCCTTCCTTTCCCTTTCTTTCTCTTCCTCTTCTGATCCATAGAGCCCGAAAGTCACCAGGTGTGGCAGAACTAGGTGTGTGAGGAGTGGTTCTAGAATGAGGGGTTTCAAAGAGAGTGAGAAGGTGTCGACCCAAGCATGTCAGAGAAGAATGTCAGAACCCCATCAAGGTGAGAGGGAATGGTGTGTGTTTCCACTCAGGAGGACCCAGCAGGGTGATGAGGGGACCCTTAATGAGGAGGGCGGGTGGGGACTTCCCAGCAGGTGAAACAGAGCCAAGCAGGACAAGGAGGAAACCACACAGGAGAGGAATGAGAATCAAGATGGGGAACAAGTTGCACTCAGGGGAACAGCTCAAATAAATATATTGTGAAAGGTGGGAAACAAGTTTCTCACTCTCAAAAGAGATATTTACTCACATGGGAAGGCAGAAAATGAGAATGACCCATTTGGTATGGGATTACAACTGGAGACCAAAACGTGAAAAAATGGATTCCAACATTTGCTTTATGAATGAATTAATGAATTAGTACAGATGACAGACTATTTCCAACAAAGTTAAGAACAAGACACTGGCACCTGATATCTTAATTATTACTTCACGTTCTAATAGAGCAGTTCTTGTTTGAGAAGAAAACCAATTTGGATAACTTAAGCAAAAAAAAAAATTGTTTTGAGGAGATTGGGAAGATGACAGATTGGATGAGAAAGCTAAACTACCAAGTTTACAGAATGGGTGAGAACCCAAGGAAACATAGAATAGAAAACCATCACCAAGTTTGCCTAGGGACAGCCTGTTCAGGGCCAATGCCATCAGAGGGGGTACTGGACCCTTCTCCACATCTTTGTAAGGTCGCAGTGAGAGTTTCCTCAGGCAGCGAACACCAGCCACTAGGTGTCAAGGAAAGCAAGTACCAGCTTCCTTAGTGTGGGAAGTGGGACCTCCCACAGTGATGGAATTCTCAAGCAGAGAAATACAGGTCAGCTGCTCAGTGCAAACAGTGCTGTCAGACTGTTGGCCATATTTTTAATGTCCATGAATTTAATGGCCTACTTGGGTATCTAATGTGGGTTTTTTAAATATGTAATTAAAAGAGAACCAAATAAAAGGTATAAGTACTGGAAAGCTATACCCTTGTTATTTGCAATAAGAATGATTGTAAACCTGGGATATCCACAATTAACTAGAATATTAAAAGTAATACAATAACTCATTAAGCTGTCAAGTTATACCACACTTTTCCCATTTTAGTACAAGTGATATTGGAAACTGACAACATTATAAGGAATTTGGACATCTTGAGCCAGCATGGATGTGACGGAAAAGGTCCCCTGCTGGGGGTGGGGGAGCGATCTGACATCATTCATGAGTGTCACACCCACACACTCATGTAACCTCAATGTTCCCTCTCCTGGGAACCAATCCCATTACAGCCAGAGCATCAGCATGTACGGATAAACACACAAGGGTGTTGCTGCAGCCCAAAACAAAACCCATGAAACGGGAAACAAAACAAATGCCCATCAGTCAGGTAGTGGCTTTGGCACACTGAACACAAGGCAAAGGTTTTTAACTATCACAGCAAGTTGACTATAGAAACAGGTTATGTGAACGCAGTTATCCTCCCTGAAGCCAGCTATTTTAGAGACTTGCAGAAATGTGTAACAACGTCATTCTTTACATTGAGTTTTGGATTTGAAAATAGAGGTATGGTTTATTCAATAGCTTAATTGTTTTATTTTAAATGAATTAATACACAAATATCCTAACAATAAGTCTCAATGAGTGAGGACTATAAAGTAACTACAATTTTACTTTTTTAAAAATATAGCCCAGTAGAAAAATTAGCTAATGATCTGAGCTTACGTTACAAAAAAATAAAAAGTCCAAAGAATTTTGAAATATATGTAAAAAGGTGCTCAATAATGCTATTATTTTAAAATATATAGTAATGTTATAACATTGCACCAATGTTAATTTCTTGAGTTTTTAAATTTTATATTTTATTGTGCTAATGCTTCACACGAGATCAATCTTCTTCACAAACTTTGCAGCGTGCCACACCATGTTGTACTTATAGGTACAGGGTGTGTAGCGGATATCCAGAACTTGTTCATCTTGTTTAACTAAGCTTTATGTCAGTTTATTAGCAAGCCCCCCATGTCCCTCCCTCCAGCCCCGACCACTACCCTCCCACTCTTTGATGCTCTGAATTTGACTCTTTTAGGGACCTTATATAAGTGGAATCACTCAGTGCTTGTCTTTCTATGACTGATTCACTTCAGTGAACATGATAGTTTTGTCTTATTATCGCATACTGCAGAATTACCCTGCCCTTGTTGCTACTATGTATTTAGGTTGAATTAATCAGGTGACACTGGTTAACATAGCATACAGGTCTCAAGACCCCAATTCTGAAACACATCTCCATATACTGTATTGTGTGTCCACACCCCAAAATCCAGTTATTGTGGATGGAGGGGGGAGAAGCTGGGTGTGGGAGAGGAAGGAATAAAAATGAAAAAGGAACAAATTATAAGGGGGGGACTCATGGACATGGACAGCAGTGCAGTGATTGCTAGGAAGGGGAAAGAGGGTATTGGAAAGATAAATTGGGAATTTCCCCACCCCCCTTTTTTTTCCTCTTTTTTATTTTTTTAATTTTTTTCTTTTTATTTATTTATTTTAGAGAGGAGACAGAGAGAGAGAGAGAGAAAAAAAGGGGGGAGGAGCTAGAAGCATCAACTCCCATATGTGCCTTGACCAGACCAGTGCAGGGTTTTGAACTGGCAACCTCAGTGTTCCCAGGTCAATGCTTTATCCACTGCGCCACCACAGGTCAGGCGAATTTTCCCCCTTTTTAAGGATGGATAATATTCTGTTGTATGTATACACCACATTTCCTTTATCCATTCACTTGTCAGTTTCCACAATCTGGCTGATGTTACTAGCACTGCAGTGAACACGGGAGCACTCATATCTTCTTGAAATTCTGATTTCAATTTTTTAAAAAAAATATTCAGAAGTGGAATGGCTGATTCATAGTTTTAAATTTTGAGGAACCTCCATACTGTTTGTATAGCCACTGCCCCATTTTCGCATTCCCACCAACAGTGTACAAGGTTCTAATTTCTCTGCGCCCTTATCAGCTCTTGTTGTCTTTTGTGTATTTTTTTATAGCGGTCATCTTAAAACGTGTGAGGTGACATCTCATTGTGTATTTGATTTGCATTTCCTTGATGATCAGTGATGTTGAGCATTGTTTTTATAAAGAGAAATACAGGTCAGCTGCTCAGTGCAAACAGTGCTGTCAGACTGTTAGCCATATTTTTAATGCCCATGAATTTAATGGCCTACTTGGGTATCTAATGTGGGTTTTTTTAATATGCAATTAAAAGAGAACCAAATAAAAGGTATAAGTACTGGAAAGCTATACCCTTGTTATTTGCAGTCACGATGATTATAAACCTGGGATATCCAGGTTTACAATCCAGGCTTGTCTTAAACAAGTCTTACAAAGACAATGTTGGAGGAAATAAAGACACAAAAGAATGCACATAAAGTTTTGTTCAGATATAAAAGTATTTCAATTTAATAGCCACTTGTATGTCTTCTTCTGAGAGAGGTCTAGTCAAGTCCTTCTCCATTTTTAAATTGGGTTTTAGGATTTTTTATTCTTGAATTGTAGGTGCTGCTTTTATACATACTTTGAAGATTAACTCCGTGTCAGATATATGGTTTGCAAATACTTTCTCACAATCCGTAGATTACTTTTCACTCTGTGATTTTTTCCATTGCTGTGCAGAAGCTTTTAGTTGGATGCAGTCCCACTTGTGCTTTGTTTTGTTTATATTTTGTAGTCTAGCCTTTTAGTGTCATATCCATAAAATCATTGCCAAGACCAATGTCATGAAGGTCTCTCTTGTGTGTCATTGTAGGAGTTTTACAGCATCAGGTCTTACGCCTAAGTCTGCAAACCATTCTGAATTGGTTTGTGTGTGTGGTGTAAGGAAAGGTTCCATTTCATTCTTTGTGTGTGAATATCCAGTTTCCCCAGCGCCACCTGCTGTAGGGACTGTCCTTTCCCCACTGTGTATTCTTGGTGCCAATAATGTAAGATCTGAACATGAGGGGAACTGGGTAAAACTGTATCTGGGAATTCTGGGTACTATTTTTACAACTTCTTAAAATACTAAAATTAATGCAACATGAAGAATTAAAACTGCATAGTAGTCCTATTTTAATATTCTAACATCAAAGTGTTGGAACAATTATTTATCAGCACTTTTAGCTCTTGTTCTTCTCTTAGTTCTCATACTGAATAGATACTAAATAGTTCTGATACTTGCTTGGCTAATAAAAGATCTTAGTGACAGTAATATTGCCACCAAGTCATTAAGCTTTCCTTCCTCACTAATAGATACTGACTAAGAAAATGGATTACTTCCTCCTCAGGAAGATTCGGTCGAAAGTGATGATGTCATTTCACTAAATTGCACCGCAAACTGAGTCTTTGCCTCAACACTTCATGAAGTAGATGTAGGATTGTAGCCCTCCATTATAGTTTTTGTGAGGTAAGACATACGTGAAGATTAACAGACCAAGTGTATTCATACATACATTATAAATTTAAAATAAACACTCTTGTCATACAGGTCAAGAAACGAAATATATGCAACATTTCAGTATCTTCTCCACTGCCTTTCCCAACAGTAACTACTGCATCGCTCCAGAAATAAGTGCGCAACATCGAACATTTTTATAATCTTTTCCTCACTCTTCTTTTTAACACTGTCACTTATGCAGTTTTCTTTTTATATGGAACAAGACTATGTGTGTTCTTTTGTGTCTTCTTATTTTCCCCAACATTATGTTTGGGAGAGTTGTCCATGTAGTCATGTAGCAATAGTTTCTTTCCATTGCTGCAAAGTAATACTTTGTGTGGATGTGCCACCTTTATTTATGCATCTGACTCCAAGTGGACATTTGGAGTGCTTCCAGATTGGGGGCATGACAAGCAAGGTTGCTGTGAACAGTCTTGCCCATGCATCTGGTGTAACTGGGCACAAGTATCTCTGAGATAGCAGTTCTCAAACTTTTTGATCTCAGGACACTTTCACACTATTTAAAAAAAAAAAGGTATTGAGTGTCCCAATGAACTTTTGCTTTGCAGGTAATATCTATCAATATTAGCCTTCTTAGAAATTAAAACTCAAAAATGTCAAATATTTATGCATTAATTCATTTTAAATGACTTTTAAAATTACATGTTAACACGTGTTCTGAAAACAAAAATAAAATAATGAAAACGGTAGCATTGTTTATATTTTTATGCAAATATTTTTAACATCTGACTTCATGAACAGCTTGTGGGACATTTCAGCTTCCATTATGTGTAAGCCAGCTTCTTATAGTAAGTCACTTACTATGTATTTGTATCCCAGCAACTTTTAACCTTTTTCATCTAGTAACACACATAAAGTAATTGCTAAAATTCTGTGGCACACCAAAAAAAAGTATTATATTTTCACCAATGTGACAAAAAGATTGGTATAATTTTGATTTATGCACACTACACAGCTATTGTTGTATTAACTATTGTCATTTTTTAATTTTATAATTTAAAAACATGATTGTTTGTTTTAAAATTTCTATGGAACATGGCTTGAAATTCTATCCATCACATCTCACTGGTTCTGTTTCCCTAGACAACCCTGACTCAGGCACTGTCCTCCAAGGCTGCAGCTGTCACTGGCCTCAGGCCCCATCCCCCACCTTGCCCCATCAGGTCTGGGGGTGGTAATGGCTTCTCATTGTTGCTTGTCCTTGGATCCCTCACTGTCTCTTACAAGACCTCTTAGTCCTGCCTCTCTGTAACTCGTCCCTTCATTAGTCATGTGTAATCAGCCTCCTGACTGCCCTCAGTCTCCTATTGAGATCCTGCTGACGTGCAACACACCTGTGCGTGTACCATCCCCTTGCTCTGTGGGTCTCAGACCTCCAGCTGAGACTATCTGCCTTCTGCCACCAAAGTGCTCTCCTCTGGGGCGGGTCTAAGTTTGCTCTGCCATTTACCACGGCTCCAGTTTGGCACTGCTTTTATTTTATTTCTGTTCCCCTCATTCCAGGAGACTTTGAAAACTGCAGCTGATCTCAGTAACCAGAATAAGCAAATGTTCATCGTCCAAAAGCAGCCGGGAGTGTACTGCTTATTGATCTGCGTTCTAAATATCAGCAAATGTCAGCGTGGAGATTCCTCACTAGCTTGTCACATGTTTCATGATTTTATACTGACATTTAATATTTTCTTGGGCACTTTTAATTGTTTTCAGCATGAGGGTTGATCTAACTACCCTAACCTGACATCAAAAATAAAAAAGTACTGCCCTCTCTTATGTATTTTCTCAGATTTTTGCATGCACTTGCTGTTCTACATAATCAGGAAGAAGCTGTATTTAAATCCTGAATGAAAACTATGACAATTGAACAAAACCATTGAATTTCTAGATATCTGTATTATATTAGTCATCTATTACTACATAACAAATTATCTCCGAAACTAAATAGCTTAAAACAACACACTGTCATCATCTCATAGTGTCTGTGGGTCAGGAATTCGAGCAGGGCTCATTGTGGTCTCGCTCACAGCATATCACCAGGCTGTGATCAAGGTGTTGGGGCAAGGGCTGCAGCCTCATCTGAAAGCCCAGCTGGGGGATGACCCACATTGAAGCTCATTCATTGGCTTGTCAGATATTCTGTTTCTCACAAGACTTTGGAATGTGGGCCTCCATTCCTGACTAGTTTTGGGAAGAGGATATCCTGTGTTTCATACTACATGGCCTTTTCTAAAATGGCAGCTTCCAATACACCGACTTCATTAAATTGTGGAAACTGGAAAAGCAATAGACAGAGTTTGCTAGCAAGACATAAATCCATCTACTACGTAATTAATCTTGGACATGATGTGACATCTGACAACTTTTGCCATATCTGATTGATGATAAGCAAGTCACTAGGCCCCGTGCATACTCAAGGGGGGTTGGATGTTACAAGGACATGAATATCAGGAAGTGGAGAGTTTTGGGAGCCATCCTGGGAGGCTGCCTACACTACAAATTTGACGTCTGGATTCCCATCTCTACCTCAGCTGTCAAGAGCAACACACAGGTTCCTTCACGTAGCAGGACCAGAGTGATAGCAATATTGTTATAGCATCTATCATGTACCATATGCCTCCTCTCTGACAACCTCCCAACAAGTTGGTTTGACTACTACTTCAGTAGGTTCCTCAGAGAAACCAACTACTGTCTCTGCAAACAACTCCCAGTTGTCATTAATCCCTGACAAGTTTCTATTGTCATCTGCAGAGGACACTGTCAAATCCCTATCTTTTTCTTGTTGTGCAAGTGACCCTTTGAACATGGAAACACATTTTTTGCCATTTTGTTTGAATAGCTTGTATGAATACAGTTCTAAATCTTTTGTGATGTCACAAGTTTAATGTTTCCTAAAGAAGAATGATGAAAGTGTGGCTCACCATCTTTTAGAGACACTAATTATTTTCTTGGTACTGAGCTCAAATTATTTTTGAACACGCAACTAAAGAGCATGAACAAATAGTAATACGTCATTTCTAATTCACACATAGTGTTGCCCACTCTGACCCATTATGAATGACAACTACTGATTTTCTATTCTGCATACACATCATAAAACATAGTTACTATGTTGTTAACTATGTGTAAGACCCAGCCATATCTGAGCAAGTAAGTAAAAATACAGATAAATTCCATATAAATCAGATAAAGAGACACATGATGGCTTTTTCATGCCAAAATGTTTGGTGTAAAAGATACAAAAGTAGCATATGAAATAATTCTGTAAACACTTTAATATCATCCAGAATAATTTTTGAAAACATGTATCTAAAAAAAAAAGCTTAGGAATAAAAACTAGGGCAAATGTTGAAAATCATTCACCTTCCCCTTCTGAAAATGGTTGAGTTGCAAGCCTGTTCTGTACAGAATGGGAAACTGGGGGACAGGGAAGTGAAGTGAATTGCTTGATGACAATGCCTAAGGATGCACTAAAGTCTGCATGTGAGCCCAAGTCCCTGTCATCCCGTCACCTGTCTTCTCTGCCCTACCTGGGGATGCTCACACAACAGTTAATGTTGATATTGTCACAAGGTCTCCTCCTGCTGCATCAATTACTCCTGACTTCTTCCCCCAGTGAGGCCGTGATGCCTGCGGCCAGGACCAAGCTCTGAGCGAGTCCTCCCTTGCTTGTCTTCTTGATCTCTGAGTACACAGGGGAGCTGGTGGCCTCCTGGTCCTGAGGCTTCTGCGGCTTCATCCTGTGAAAGCTGAGGTTGGCGCAATGGAGCTCCTGCTGCTCCCCTGATGGAGGGGCATCCCCATTGGGTGATGCTTGGTCTGGGGGCCTGTGTGGCCCAGGCTTTTGCTGGGAATCCTGAGTGAAGAAGAGAGAAGGTGTCAGAGAATAAGGCAGACATGGTTCTGAGGGGAACTTGAGCTGATGGAACACTTTTTCATTCATCCTCTTAGTCCACACACATTTCTCATGAACTCAACTATTCGCACATTCATTTAAAATATTGTAATACTGCAATTGATTATACCACATCAAGAGCTTATTAATCACATTTCTGCCTCAAAGAAACCCGATATGAATGATATCCTTATAGTCTCCATTTACAGATAGGGAAACCGGTGAGGAGAGGGGATGTACTATTCTCAGAATGGGGACAATTTAACAGTTATGGGGAGATGGTTCTGACAGCCTGTACTCAGCAGAGGGAGGTGGGCTCAGTGGGAGCAGGGTAAGCAGGAGGTTGACCATGCACTCTGGGAGATGGAGAGGAAGTCAGCTCCCATCTGTCTGTCTGGCTGACCACAGAGGGGCGGGTTTGGGGAGATGTTGAGCAGCTCAATCTGGACTCATGCCCAGCCCCACACACTGCATGAGAAGACACCCCCACCACTCACCCAGGTGGCTGTGCCCATGACAGAGTCCTCACCATCCCTGACCTTGGGTCTCCCGGCCGCTGGCTTCCTGTGGGCTCTCACTCTAAGGGAAGAAGTCAGCAGCCAGAGTGGCTCAGGCACAGGTGGGCAGGCAGCCCCCACTCCCTGACAAGACAACTGAGGCACCCAGACCCTGGGACCAGACTCGGAGACCCTCTGAACATGCAAGTGAGTATCTTTCCCCTGGGTGATTAGGCGTTCGGCCAAGATTGAATTTTCATCAGAAAAAACTATTCCTACACGCAGAAATTTGTACATAAGTGACCATAACAGTGTTATTCATGATAAACAAAAAGCAGAAACAACCGAAATTTCCATCAATAAATGAACAGACAAATAAAATGTGCTTCATTCATACCATAGAATATTATCTGGAAATAAAAAAGAAAATACTGACACAGGGCCTTTGACAATACCATGCTCTGTGAAAGAAGTCAGTCACAAAGGACCATGTACTGTATGAGTCCGTTCACATGAGCTGTGCAGAAGGGGCAGGTCCTGAGACAGGAAACAGGTCATTGGTTGCAGGGTCCAGGCAGCGGGAAGATGGAGGCAGGGTGACAGTTAAGGGATGTGGGGTTTTGTTTTGTTTTGTTTTTCATTTTTTCTTTCATTTTGGCCAAATGGAAACATTTCAAAATTGATTGTGGTGATGATGGGTGCACAACTCTGTGACTGAACTAAACTATGTTGAATTGTACACTTTAAATACATGGGGATTTCAATAAAGTTATTATTCCCACCCACCCCCCAACCCCCAGGAAGTCTCCTCTGCATGTAACAGCTCTCTGTTAGTGGGACTGAGTGATCTCTCCTCTTTTTCCTTAAAATACAGCTTCCTGTACCCCCGGACATGGACTTACATGTAAAGGAAGAGGAGACACAAGCACAGGGACAGCAGGGCCATGACACCAGCACCTCCAAGAGCTGCAGGAACCACTCCTGCCTGGGACACCGACTTCCCTGCAGAGGAGAGGGAGTGAGACCACCCACTACAGGACTCAGTCTCTTGTCTCCTCACTTGCTTGCAGAACGGGCTGTAGGGTCGGTTCAGACAGGAGATGCAGGGCCCTGTCCTAGCAATCACCACGTCCAAACCCGGGCCCTCCCCAAGCTCCATCTTCTCTATGACCCACTCCTTTCTCCCTAAGCCTCTCCCCCATTAGACCCCTTGACCTGGCAGCAGCAGGACTGCGGAGCTCTGGGTCCCGTGGACATTGCTGGTCTCAGCTGAGTCTGAGGCCGGCGCTGAGCTCCCGGCTGAGGCTCAGGGAGCTGTTGACCCAGGGCCCCGCTGAGCGGGAGGTGACGGTGCAGGAGGCATTGCTGTGGTTCCCCTCCAGCAGCCCCGCCCCCAGCCGCCAGCGTAGGGAGGGGGCCGGCTGGGCTCCGGAGGAGCAGCTGCAGTGCAGACCCTGGTCCTCCTAGGAGCAGGATTGTCCCAGCAACTGCGAGGGTCTGTGGGGAGGGAGGAGAAGGGTCAGCGGTGTCTCTGGCCTTCCCAGGACCCGGGTAACTAGCCCACAGTTATCTCCACACTCACAGAGCACAAAGAGGCTGAGAGAGAGAGAGTCTGGGAGCCCAGCGGGTGCCAAGCCCGGCAGGAGAACTCCCCTTCTTCCGCAGTCCCCACGCGGGGCAGCTCCAGGGTCCCCATGCTGGAGATGGGGGTGGCGTTCAGAGCTGGGGACTCCCGGAACCAGCTCAGCTCTGCAGGGGGATTGCTGTCAGCCACACACAGCAGCCGCACAGCCTTGCCCTCCGGAATGGGCAGGGAGGAGGTTGTTTGCAGAATCTTGATGGCTTTGGGGAGAGAAGTGCAGAGAGAGAGACGGATGTGTGTGTGTGTGTGTGTGTGTGTGTGTGTGAAAACACGTGCTTGCTCCCACCCTTTCCCACCCCATATCAGATCCCATTCAAACTAGGATTTTCCCCTATGTTCCACAGATGACCAAGGGAAAGAAGGTACCTGACCCAGAGGGGCGAGGTTATTTCCGACCTGTGAAATTTCTGAAGGAGATGCCTATGGTGAAGTGGGGGTGGGGGTGGGGCATCTGGGACAGAAAGACATGGCCCTGCTTCAGAGGGGAGGAGCGGATGGAAGTCACCCTGAACCCAAGGAGGGCTATGGGAACCAGGAAGATGGGGTTGCTGTCCTCTGGCCCCTCCCCCACTTGCTCTCAGATTCATGCACGAGTGTCCTCTAGCTCAGCCTCCTCTGCACACATACACACACACAAACACCACTCACACAGATATACACACAACAGCCACACTATCACCAGGGACCCAGCCATCCCTCAGACACTCACAGAAGACATTGAGCCAGATGGTTCTCTGAGTGATCACTGAAGATACTGTGCATTTCACCTGACAGGTTAGGTTGGTGCTATGGTCCTGGGGCCTCGGGGTGAAGTTGAGCACGGAGGAGCGAGGGAATTTTGGATTCACCGAGTCAAGAGCAACCCCCACCCAGGAGAAGGTGAGATGTCTTCCCCCTTTGCAGGCCCCGGCAGGCTGCAGGTCAGCTGTGTGGGGCAGCTGGCCTTCAGAGGCTCCGGAATATGGATGATGGGTTTGTCTGTCAGGGAAGAGAAGGAGAGAGGGGGGTGCTTGAACCACTGCATTTGGAGACCCAGAGTGTTACCCTAAAAAGGACTCATGACTTAAGACCCAGCCAACCCTGGGTCATGTACCTCTCATGTTCTCCCTGGGCCCAAGGCCAGGATCAAAGACTGCCCAGTGATTCTGTTCTTGTTCTTAGACCAGATCCCAATTCCCTGGGTTCTACTTGGCCCCCTCTCCTACCTGTCACCTGAAATTTCAGCTTTCTCTCCTTGTAATTATATCTCACATCACTTCCTCTCGCCACTCGGAAGAAGTAGGTTCCTCTGTCACTCATCCTGGGGTCTTTGATGCTCAGGGAACAGTCATTGTTCTTGGAGTCCATGAGGAGGAATCGGTTCTGGAACTCTTTCTTCATTGGTTTCTTTGGGTTGTTTGTGGCCACAGGATCGTCATGGGCTGTGTTGTCCCCGTGTCAGTACCAATAGGTGTAGAGTGTGTCAGAAGGTGACCACCAACCCCACAGGTAGGAGAAGGAGCAGGGCACATGGACAGACAGAGCCTCCTGCACCCTCACTAATCTCTGTTCTTGGATCTTATAGTCTGGCTGCTGCTGCAGCGACCCTGGGGGGACACAAAGGCTCAGTTACAACCCCCGACTGTCCCCCACCAGCTTGTCTTCCCTCCCTCGTTCTACTCACCCCCCCCCCACAGCAGGGGCAGCAGCAGCAGGGGCACCATGGCTGCACCTGACAGGGCAGAGCAGGTCCAGGGTCTGTGTTGGAGGAAAATGCCCAGCTGTGAGGTAGAACCGAGTTTGCCCCAACAGGAAGCAGTGGGTGACAGAGCTGTGACCACGCCTGCAAGGGGAACTTGGGCTCCACTAGCCTTGGGGGTGCGGTGGAGGCTGAAAAATCATTCTGTCTCACCTCTTCCCTCACCTGACACAGCAAGTGGATCTACCAAGGCCCCAGAGGTTGAGGAGCTTGCCCGTATGTGAATCTGAAAGTGGTCACTTTACAGATGATGTTTAAGTCAAGAGGGAGGTCACCCAGCATAGCGTTGCAGTCAGAGCTGGTCCGAGTGACTCCGGAAGACCAAACATTCACCTAAAACGATTGAACTTTCTGGAAAAAGATAACATTTTTTTTTCTGAGGTGAGAAGCAGGGAGGCTGAGAGATAGACTCCCACATGTGCCTTACTGGGATCCACCCAGTATGCCCACCAGGGAGCGATGCTCAGCCCATCTGGGGCTGTTGCTCCATTGGGGCCAGAGCCTTTCTAGCGCCTGAGGCGGAGGCCATGGAGCCATCCTCAGTGCCCGGGCCAACTTTGCTTCAATGGAGCCTTGGCTGCAGGAGGGTAAGAGAGAGACAGAGAGAAAGGAGAGGGGGAAGGGTGGAGATGCATCAGATGGGCACTTCTCCTGTGTGCCCTGGCCGGGAATCAAACCCGGGACATCCACACACCAGGCTGATACTCTACCACTGAATCATCTGGCCAGGGCAGGATGATTTTTTTTTAAATGTTAGACCACTCAGGTGCCTGGCAAGAAAGAAAGCAATGTAGACCCAGCCTCAGTGGAGTGTGGAACTGATGGAGATTGTTGAGCAATAAGGCCTTTTGCTCTTTTGAGGTTGTTTGGGGCACATGGGATGCAGAAGTGTTGATCTTCAAGGGTCTGAGCATCTGTGGGACAGCGACATTACTCAGGCTCCCTCAAGACTGGAGGTGTAAATAAAGATGTTGCTTCATTCTATTGGGACCCCAAAGACTGGAGACCTCACCTAGCAGCAAATTTGCTGCCGTAAAGCTCAGGAAACTCCATCTTCAGGGCCCCTCACGTGCTCTGACCTGTTTCAAAGCCCCAGCAAGGGCTCCAGTGATGTGTGGGAATCGCCTGCAATCCTACTGCTCTTTTATGAAAGAAAGAAACTTGATAGCAATTTTTCAAAGTTGTAATAATGAGAAAAGGCTTAACATCTCAGTAACAAGTTACGTGATTAGAATAAAGTTGCTTAAATTATATAAGAGAAAAAGAAATGTCAACCAACCATGCCAGAAGAAAAACTAAATTTTCTTTCTATTCTCTATATTAGTGGTTCTTAACCTCAAAAGGTACTGAACCCACCAGTTTCATATGCGCATTCACCGAACCCTTCTTTAGTGATAAATAAAATATGATTTTTTTCCCAAATTCAAGACATAGGTATATGTTTTTTTAACTGGTGCACAAAATGAGCCGTGCATGAACATCACCTTGCTCAAAGAACAAAACCAACAAAGTGCATGAACTCACAACAAATTACGATATTACTTTATTCTGGCCTCTGCGGCAGAGGCTTCTCCGAATCCGTGAGACTGACTCATCGAACCCCTAGGGTTCGATAGAACCCAGGTTAAGAACCACTGCTCTATATTATACAAATATAATATTATCATAACAACTAATAATACCTATTAATATATTAACATTAATTACTATTTGACAAGTAATCAAAGACTGTCAGTCAAAAACTCCGGGAAATATGTGTTAGGAACTATGCCATATGCTAATAAAAATAGTCTAATTTTTCTGAATTGCCCTGTATTTTTGCTTTGATCTTTTTAGCTTCTGTGACTTGATGTGATATATTTTCTCCTCTCAGAAATGTTCATGTGTGCCACACTTTGTAATGCTTTTTCAAAGCAGTGATCTCAACATTTGTATAAACATCAAGCTCCACAAAACCTGGATCTGTCTCTACCCCGGGAGCAGGTGAGCAAGAGGTAACCAGCTCAAACCGCCCCACCCCGGACTCCTCACGTACTGCAAAGAAGATTGTGTGTGCAAGCGAAGGATTAAAGAAGGCAGGACTTCCATGGTTGTGTCCCCACAGTGCACTCACTGAGCAGTCTAGCAAATGTTCAGAAAAAGGAACCCCCTTGCACTGTTGGTGTGAATGTAAATTGGGGCAACTACTATGTAGATTAGTATAGCAGTCTCTCAAAAATCAAAAATAGAGCTGCCAGTCCTGGCCAGATAGCTCTGGTAGTTAGAGCACTGTCCCGATACCAAAGGCTGTCGGTTCAATCCCTGGTCAGGGCACATACAGAAACAGATTAATGTTTTTCTCTCTCTTTCTCTCTCTTTCTCTCCCATCCTCTCTCTCTCAAATCAATAATATTTTTTATATTTTATTTTTCTTTTTTCTTCTTTTATTTTTTTTTTTATCGAGAGAAAAAGAGTGATGGAAAGGGACAGACAGATAGGAAGGGAGAAGAATGAGAAACATCAACTTGTAGTCATGGCACCTTACTTGTTCATTGATTGCTTTCTCCTATTCATTGTGCCTTGACCGGGGGGCTCCAGCCAAGCCAGTGACCACTTACTCAAACCAGTGACCTTGGGCTCAAGCCAGCATCTGTGAGCTCACACTGGCGGATTTGGTCTTCAAGCCAGAGACCTTTGAACTCAAGCTAGTGACCATGGATTCATGTCACTGATCCCACACTCAAGCCGACGACCCTTTACTCAAACTAATGAGACTGAGTTTAAGCTGGAATGGCACGTGCTCAAGCTGGTGACCTCAGTGTTCCTGGTCGATTCTCTATCCACTGTACCACCGCCTGATCAGGCAAATAAAAATATATTTTAAAACATAGAGATGCTATATAATCCAGTAACTCTACTTCTGGCTATTTATTTGGAGGTAATGAAAACACTAATTTGAAAAGACATATGCAGGCCTATGTTCACTGCAGCATTATTTACAGTAGCCAAATTGTGGGAGCAACCTTAGTGTCCACCGTTAAACAAAGAAAATGTGTTACATAGAGAATGGAATACAATTCTGTCACAAAAAGGATGGAAATCCTGCCACTTGCAGCAGTGTGGATGGACCATGGGGCATTATGCTAAGTGAAGTGAGAAAGAGAGACAAATGTCATATGATCTCACTTTAAATGGAAATGTTTTTTAATCAAACTCATAGACACAGAGTAAAGGTTGGTGGTTTCCACAGGCGGGGCGGGGGACACAATGGAGGAGGGTGATCAAAGGTACAAATTCCCAGTTATAAAATAATTACATCATGAGGATGTAATGCATAGCATGGTGACTGTAGTTAATAATAGTAGGTATTGGAGGAGCAAGATGGCGACGGAGTAGGCGGACGTACGAACTTCCAACTCCCAGAACCAAAGTGGATTACAACTCAATTTTAAGAACCACCACCTGGATAAACCAACTTTGAACAAAACTAAGTGGACTCTTCAACCAAGGAACACTGCAGAAGCCACATTGAGACTGGTAGGAATAGCGAAAACGCGAAGAGGGCTGCCCAGCTCCCCGGAGCAAACGGCAGCCTGGAGAGACCCGCGGGGCGGGAGGAGAGTTTGGTGGAGAGGGAGGGACCTGGGTCCCAGGAACCAAGCCCCAGCCTCCAGTCCTAGAGCCTAGAAGAGCGTTTGGACAGTATTGAGCTGTGAAACAAGTGAGGGAGCTCCCAGGCCTACAGTGTGGAGTATTAGGTCCCTTCCTACTCTGCTGAGGGCTGCTTAAGGTTTTGGGGCGGCAGGACGCTGAAAGGCGGTTCTGTCGGCGTGGGCGGAGGCCAAGCCGGTGGGAGATCGTTCTAGCCCAGAGGGTCAGAGGGGATCGCGAGAGCGGTCCGGAAGCTGCGGGCCCGCCTTTAATCCCACTTACGGGGACAAAGCGGGAGGCCAGGAACGGGCAGGCCCTGCGCAAGCCGGCCCTGACCGTG
The DNA here is from genome assembly GCA_037038555.1 of Rhynchonycteris naso. Classification (NCBI taxonomy): domain Eukaryota; kingdom Metazoa; phylum Chordata; class Mammalia; order Chiroptera; family Emballonuridae; genus Rhynchonycteris; species Rhynchonycteris naso. The sequence goes on along the minus strand of CM072997.1, from coordinate 245,924,803 downwards.
GGGACCGGGCTAGGACCAGGGACGGGCAGGGGCTCGCGGCAGAGCTGACGCTACCAGTCCCGCACCCCCCCCCACCCCCGGGGCGGAGAAACCGCTGTTGGCCAGTATACGTGCGCGAGCGGGCTCCGAGCGCGGGAACGGGGTGGACCCCGAGACAAGTGGAGGCTCGCAGCTGAGCCCACACTACTATCCCCATCCGGCCGGAGAAACTCCGGATAGCATTCATACGTGAACGAGCGGACTCCGAACGCGGGGGCGGGGTAGAGCCCGGGACGAGCGGAAGTACGTAGCTCAGCGGAAGCCAGCAAACACGCCCGCCCCAATAAACCTTGGTTTCCGACCCTGCGCAAAGGGCCCTGGCCTCGAGGGCGGGGCTAAAGCTCCGGACGGGCAAAAGCTTACAGCTGAGAGCACGTCAAAAGCCCCGCCTAACCCGCGGAACTGTAGCGAGCAGGCTCCGACTGCTGGTTCTGGGCGGAAGTCCGGAAATAGGCTGGGTCCGCAGCTGAGGAAAGGTGCTCGCCTCTACCCTTGGTGCTAATCTTGTGGCTTCAGTCACAACCCCTCCCACGGAGGAGAGGCAGAAATCATAGCAAAAGCCACAGTGGGCCGGCGCTGGCAACGCTCATACCCAACCACCCTAGGCACCGGCAGAGGGGGTGGGGGGCCTGCAGACAGACCACACCTAGAGAACACAAAGGCAACACCTACTGGACTCCAGTGGCCACAACTTGCTTATACACAGAAAAAATGGGCAGGCAGAGGAATGCAAACCAAATGAATCAAGAGAAATCCCCAGAGAAGGACCTGAATGAACCAGATATAACCAAATTACCAGAAGCAGAATTTAGAATAATGATAGTTAGGATGTTCAAAGAAATTAGAGCAACAATGGATAGTCATTATGAACATCTAAATAAAGAGATAACAAGTATAAAAAATGAAATTGAAATAATAAAAAAGAATCAGACAGAAATGACAAATGCAGTATCAGAACTGAAGACCACAATGGAAGGAATTAAAAGCAGGATGGATGATGCTGAGGATCGAATAAGCGAGTTAGAGGACACAATAAACAAAGGCACAGAAGCAGAGAAGAAAAAGGAAAAGAGACTCAAAAAATGTGAGGAAACTCTAAGGGAGCTTTGTGACAACATGAAGAGAAACAACATTCGCATCATAGGGGTGCCTGAAGAAGAGGAGAGAGGACAGGAAATGGAAACTTTGTTCAATCAAATCATAGCAGAAAACTTTCCTAAATTAAGGCTGGGAAACACTCCACACATTCAAGAAGCACACAGAACTCCATTAAGGAGAAACCCAAAAAGATCTACACCAAGACACATCATAGTTAAATTACCAAAGCTAATGGATAAAGAAAAAATTTTAAAAGCTGCTAGAGAAAAAAAGACTATCACCTACAAAGGATCCCCGATAAGGATGACATCGGACTTCTCAACAGAAACACTTGAGGCCAGAAGGGAATGGCAAGAAATAATCAAAGTAATGCAGAACAAGAACCTACAACCAAGACTATTTTATCCAGCAAGGCTAACATTTAAAATTGAAGGAGAAATAAAGAGCTTCCCAGAAAAAGAAAGCCTGAAGGAATTCATAAAAACCAAACCAATTCTGCAAGAGATACTAAGGGGCCTCTTGTGAACAGTTTAAAGGGAGGAAAGAATAGAGCAAAAGAAGAATACAGCTTTAAAGAATAAAATGGCAATAAACAACTACATATCAATAATAACCTTAAATGTAAATGGATTAAATGATCCAATCAAAAGACATAGGGTAGCTGCATGGATAAAGAAACAGGACCCATACATATGCTGTCTACAAGAGACACACCTTAAAACAAAAGATGCTCATAGACTGAAGGTAAAAGGATGGAAAAAAATATTTCATGCAAATGGAAATGAAAAAAAAGCAGGGGTAGCAATACTTATATCAGACAAAATGGACTTTAAAACAAAGGCTGTAGTAAGAGATAAAGGAGGACACTACATAATGATAAAGGGAACAATTCAACAGGAAGATATAACTATTGTAAATATCTATGCACCAAATATAGGAGCCCCGACATACATAAAGCAGACTTTGATGGATATAAAGGGTGAGATTAACAGCAATACTATCATAGTAGGAGATTTCAATACCCCTCTAACAACACTGGATAGATCCTCAAGAAAGAAAATTAATAAAGAAACAGCAGACTTAAAGGAGACACTAGATCAACTTGATTTAATAGATATCTTCAGAACTTTTCACCCTAAAGCAATAGAATATACATTCTTCTCAAGCGCTCATGGTACGTTTTCTAGGATAGACCACATGTTAGGACACAAAAATGGTCTCAATAAATTTAAGAAGATTGAAATCATATCAAGCATTTTCTCTGATCACAATGCCATGAAACTAGAAATTAACCACAAAAGAAAACCTGAAAAATACTCAAACACTTGGAAACTAAATAGCATGTTATTAAATAATGAATGGATTAACAATGAGATCAAAGAAGAAATAAAAAAGTATCTAGAAACAAATGATAATGAGCATACATCAACTCAAAATTTATGGGACACAGCAAAAGCAGTTCTGAGAGGGAAGTTTATTGCACTACAGGCATATCATAAGAAGCTAGAAAAAGCTCAAATAAGCAACCTGACCCTGCATCTAAAAGAACTAGAAAAACAACAACAAATTAAACCCAAGACAAGTAGAAGGAAGGAAATAATAAAGGTCAGAGCAGAAATAAATGACATAGAGGCTAAGGAAACAATACAGAGGATCAATGAAACAAGAAGCTGGTTCTTTGAAAAGGTAAACAAGATCGATGAACCTTTAACTAGACTCACCAAGAAAAAAAGAGAGAGGACTCAAATAAATAAAATTAGAAAGGACAGTGGAGAAATAACAACTGACACAACAGAAATACAAAGCATTGTAAGAAAATACTATGAAGAACTATATGCCAAAAAATTAGACAATCTTGGTGAAATGGACAAATTTCTTGAATCATATAACCTTCCAAAAATCAATCTGGAAGAATCAGAACATCTAAACAGACCAATTACAGCAAATGAGATCGAAACAGTTATCAAAAAACTCCCAAAAAAGAAAAGTCCTGGGCCTGATGGCTTCACAAGTGAATTCTATCAAAAATTCAAAGAAGAACTAACTCCTATTCTCCTCAAGCTATTTCAAAAAATTCAAGAGGAAGGAAGACTTCCAAACTCCTTTTATGAGGCGAGCATAATTCTGATCCCAAAACCGGGCAAAGACAACACAAAGAAAGAAAATTATAGGCCTATATCCCTGATGAATTTAGATGCTAAAATTCTCAACAAAATATTAGCCAACCGGATCCAGCAATATATGAAAAAAATCATACACCACGATCAAGTGGGATTTATTCTGGAGAGGCAAGGCTGGTTCAATATTCGCAAATCAATCAATGTGATTCATCACATAAACAAAAGGAAGGACAAAAATCACATGATAATTTCAATAGATGCAGAAAAGGCATTTGATAAAATCCAGCACCCATTCATGCTCAAAACTCTCAGTAAAGTGGGAATACAGGGATCATTCCTTAACATGATAAAGGCAATCTACGATAAACCGACAGCAAACATCATACTAAATGGACAAAGATTAAAAGCAATCCCCTTAAGGTCAGGAACCAGGCAGGGTTGCCCACTTTCACCACTCTTATTCAACATAGTTCTAGAAGTCCTAGCTACAGCAATCAGACAAGAAGAAGAAATAAAAGGCATACAAATTGGAAAAGAAGAAGTAAAACTATCATTATTTGCAGATGATATGATATTGTATATTGAAAACCCTAAAGTCTCAGTCAAAAAACTACTGGACCTTATAAATGATTTCAGCAAGGTGGCAGGATATAAAATTAATACTCAGAAATCAGAGGCATTTCTATATACCAACAATGAAATATCAGCAAAAGAAATTAAGGAAACAATCCCCTTCACTATTGCAGCCAAAAAAATAAAGTACCTAGGAGTAAATTTAACCAAGGAGGTTAAGGACTTGTACTCGGAAAATTATAGAACATTGATAAAAGAAATCAAGGAAGATACAAACAAGTGGAAGCACATACCGTGCTCATGGCTAGGAAGAATAAACATCATTAAAATGTCTATATTACCCAAAGCAATTTATAAATTCAATGCAATACCAATTAAAATACCAATGACATACTTCAAAGATATAGAACACATATTCCAAAAATTTATATGGAACCAAAAAAGAACACGAATAGCCTCAGCAATCTTAAAAAGAAAAAATAAAGCAGGAGGTATCACTCTTCCTGATATCAAGGTTTACTACAAGGCCATTATACTCAAGACAGCCTGGTACTGGCATAAGAACAGGCACATAGATCAATGGAACAGAACAGAGGACCCAGAAATAAACCCACAGCTTTATGGACAACTGATATTTGACAAAGGAGGAAAGAACATACAATGGAGTAAAGACAGCCTCTTTAACAAATGGTGTTGGGAAAATTGGACATCTACCTGCAAAAAAATGAAACTAGACCATCAACTTACACCATTCACAAAAGCAAACTCAAAATGGATAAAAGACTTAAATGTAAGCCGTGAAACCATAAGCATCTTAGAAGAAAACATAGGCAGCAAGCTCTCTGACATCTGTAGCAGCGGTATATTTGCCGATTTATCTTCATGGGCAACTGAAATAAAAGGCAAGATAAACAAATGGGACTATATCAAACTAAAAAGTTTTTGCACAGCTAAAGACAATAGGAACAGAATAAAAAGACAAACCACACAATGGGAGAACATATTCGACAGCACATCTGATAAGGGGTTAATAACTAAAATTTATAAAGAACTTATAAAACTCAACACCAGGAAGACAAACAACCCAATCAAAAAATGGGCAAAAGAAATGAATAGAAATTTTTCCAAAGAGGACATACAGATGGCCAATAGGCATATGAAAAAATGCTCAACATCACTAATCATTAGAGAAATGCAAATTAAAACCACAATGAGATATCACCTCACACCAGTCAGAATGGCAATTATCAGCAAAACAACACAGAATAAGTGCTGGCGAGGATGTGGAGAAAAGGGAACCCTTCTGCACTGCTGGTGGGAATGCAGACTGGTGCAGCCACTGTGGAAAACAGTTTGGAGATTCCTCAGAAAATTAAAAATCGAACTGCCTTTTGACCCAGCTATCCCACTTTTAGGAATATACCCTAAGAACACCATAGCACTGTTCGAAAAGAAGAAATGCGCCCCCATGTTCGTGGCAGCATTGTTCACAATAGGGAAGATCTGGAAACAGCCCAAGTGTCCGTCAGAAGACGAGTGGATTAAAAAGCTTTGGTACATATATACTATGGAATACTACTCAGCCATAAGAAACGATGACATCGGATCATTTATAACAAAATGGATGTACCTTGATAACATTATACGGAGTGAAATAAGTAAATCAGAAAAAAAGAAAAACTGAGAACAGCACGATTACATATATAGGTGGGACATAAAAGTGAGGGTATGGACATGGACAAGAGAGTGGTGGTTATGGGATGGGGGGAGGGAGGGAAGAGTGGGATAGGGAGGAGGGGAGGGACGCAGGGAAAACCAGATTGAAGGTGACAGAGGACAATTTGACTTTTGGTGATGGGTATGCAACACAATTGAATGATAAGATAACCTGGAGATGTTTTCATTGTACATATGTACCCTGATTTATTGATGTCACCCCATTAGAATTAATAAAAATAATATATATATATTAAAAAAAAAAAATAATAATAGTAGGTATTAATATAACTAATTATATTAATATAGTTAATACTGTGTTGTATATTTGAAAATTGTTAATAGAGTAATACATTGCTAAGAGAGAAAATTATTAAAAGTTCTCATCACAAGAAAATAATTGTTTAAGTCTGTGGTGATGGATTGTAACTAGACACTGTGGTGAACACTTTGTAGTGTATACATATATCTAATCTTTATGTTGGACACTCGAAGCTAGCATAGTGTTATGTGCCAACTATATCTCAATAACACATATATAGAGACTAAAAAAAGCTTCAGAATGAGTATTTGGGTTAATTTAGCATGCTCCCAGACTTCCAAGCAGAGTTTTCTCTCTGCTCCACTTCTGTTCCAACATTAGCCTCAAAAGTTCCTTTCATTGAATTCCAGCTGCTAAAATACACAGCTAGGCTTCTGTATTCAGGTTAGCCCTTGACTGGTTAAACCTCAAAAGATAAAACAATGAGGCCCTGGCCAGTTGGTTCAGTGGTAGAGTGTCATCAGCCCGGTGTGTGGAAGTCCCAGGTTTGATCCCCAGTCAGGGCACACAGGAGAAGCACCCATCTGCTTCTCCACTCTTCCCCCTCTCCTTTCTCTCTGTCTCTCTCTTCCCCTCCTGCAGCCAAGGCTCCCTTGGAGCAAAGTTGGCCTGGGTACTGAGGATGGCTCCATGGCCTCTGCCTCAAGCACTAAAATGTCTCTAGTTGCAACGGAGCAACGCCCCAGATGGGCAGAGCATCGCCCCCTAGTAGGCATGCCAGGTGGATCCCTGTCAGGCGCATGTGGGAGTCTATCTTTCTGCCTCCCTGCTTCTCACTTCAGAAAAATACAAAAAAAGATAAAACAATGAGCACTGGGTAATTTCAGATGCCTTCATAATAAAAATTACACCCAACTAGGAATACAGAACTTCCCTAACAACATAAGGGGTGTCTTCAGCAAACATCATACCTAATGCAGTAACATTAGGTCTTAGTTTAGAAAGGCGATAACAATAAGTAAAAGCTAAGAGAATTAAAAATAAAACTAAGCTGTCTTTCTTCATAAATGACTGCATATAGAGAAAATTCCACAAGTATATAGAGATACATTTAGCTTAACAAGGGGGTTAGCAAACTTGCTATAAGCAAAATTAAATTGCAAAAAAATAATGCATTTCTATATCGCAGTAATAAAGTTAGGGTATCATATAAAATGCCATTGACAATAGCATAAAAATAATGATATACCTAAAATACATTTATTTACAAATGAAAACACGCAGTGTTAGGAGAGTGTGGGCAGTGGTTGTTGACATGTAAACTGGTACCAGCGCTTCAGAGAAAACTGGCCTCGTCCACTAAAGTGAGGATGGCTACCCCACACCCAGCCACTCCACCCCACACTTCCCTGGGAGCAGCACCTTCCCACGTGAGAGCCATCGTCCTCCGGGGTAGGTAGTCACTGAAGACAGGCTGTATGGTGTGGGCTGTGAGGGGCTGGACAATGGACTTTAAGGGTAAATCATAGAGCAGATATTGAAGACTCACTACAAGAAGATGAATGTAAACTATTTTGTATTCTGAGATCAATTCCCCTGGGGGTGAACGTGGAGAGTTGCTCCCACACAAACAAGTAAATCTCCTCAATTCTGACACAACCTACCTTGAGAGAGCATCAGATTCCACAGGTTAGGGCTCAGTTCTTAACCGACCCCCCACTAACCGCATGTCAGATGTCCGTCTCAAGTCCAGGTGTCCCCTGCATTCTAACCAGCCGCCCATAAATCAGAGGTTCCCAAGACCTTCTCATCTTTGGATTTGTTCATTTCCCAGAGTGGCTCACAGAACTTAGAGAATAGGTTATTTCCTACATCACTGGTCTATTATAAAGGAATATGGCTTAGGGACAGCCAGATGGAAGAGGTGAGAGGGCAGGGTGTGGAGTAAGGGGCTGGGGCTTCCATGCCTCTCTCAGGTCATCTCTCCCCCAGCACCTACCCGTGCTCCTCTATCTGGAAGCTCTCCCAACCCAGGCTTTTTGGGTTTTCACAGATGCTTTGTTATATAGTTATGATTGATTAAATCAATGGACATTGTGATTTATTCAACCCCAGGACCATCTCCATCCTGGTCCCCAGGGGCCTTCACACCACCTGACACTAGAGGCATCTGCCAAAGGGGAGGTTGCAAATGTGACCCCAAGACAGCCCCACCCCCCTGAGCCCAGACTCTAACCTGTCTGTCAGGAGTGAGAAACAGAAGCTATGGGAAAAGGAGGGAACTTTCCAGCTCCAGCCACAGGTACAGACAGAGGGCGGGGAAGGAGAGTTCCCACAACCTGTACCAGGAAGATGGGCCTCAGGGGCAGAGGAGAGGCCAGGCTGACCCACCTCAGAGCACAGGGCCCGTCCTAATGCACCCACACTAATGAGCTGGGGGAAGACGCTGCCATTTTCACACTCAAGAAGGGCTACAGAATTCATCTTAAAGAGAGGAGTGTGTGTGTGTACTTATTCCAAATAATCTAATGACAAATTCATTTGTGGAGGTGAAAGTCACATAACAAAATCACTCATGCTATTTTGGATGTGTAAACCTTGGAGCTGTTTGTCGCTACACCCCCATCATTCTCCTCACTGCAGGCCTACTCCACTCCTCTGCCCCACCCGCCCTGTCCCTGTGGGAGCCTGATTGGGGGTTCCTGAACAGATTAAAGCACTGAGGCACCAAGCAGCAATCCTGCAGGCTGAAGGATGCCCTTTTTCTAATTTAAATTTTATTTTGTAATTCCTGTTCACACTCAATATGACTTTGTATTAGTTTCAGGTGTACAGCGTGGCGGTTAGCCAGTCACATACTTTACAAAGTGAGCCCCTTATATTCCCAGTGCCCACCTGACACCATGCTCAGTCATTACAATAGTATTGTCTATATTCCCTGTGCTGTACTTTACACTCCGGTGACTATTTCAAAGAATGACTCTGAAATTCAACTTCTCTGCAAGGGTCTGGCTCATTCATCTCCAGGATGGGAAACCAAGGCCAACGCCAACTTCTGCAGGACACAGTGCCATCAGCATTTTATGTTCTAGAATTCATGTCACAGGAGACCCTCTATTCACAGGGAACCAAAACGTGCTGGGTCCATACTCTGACTTCTGAGAGATGCAAGTCCTCAGGGATCAAGGGTGAATTTGGTGGTTTCTTCAAGAGCTAAATTGATTTGGATCCTGTTTTGTATATTTTGCATGTAGAGTCATTGCTGCCCCTAGAGGAGAGGCATGAACTCACTGCTCACATTCAGTATAGGTTTGGCCCAGAGCCATTAGCTTAATCACAGTCAGTCTCAGATCCCATAATTTTCCACGGAACTAAATGGTAAAATCAGTGTTTAGTTACAATTAAATGTTAGGATGTTTTAGAATACTCATCGCAAGATAGGCATCTTTGAACCGGGACAGAAGAGCTTGCTCCTACCTCTACTGTGTGATATCTACACTGACAGAGCAGTTCGGGGGACCAGAAACCTAGGTGTCGACCAGGTGACTTCTGGGCAATGGGAGGATAAGGCTCCAAGTTCAATTCCTTCCTAGGCCTTGGGATGGAGAGAAAGGAGCAGGGCAGGAGGTGGGGTGGGCAGGACCAGCACAGAGAGAGAGAGGAAAAGTCCAATGGGAGAGGGACAGGCAGAAACAGAGGCTGTCAGTGGGTAAGTTTTACTTGTTTATTGAATATTATGATGGTTTCACATCCTAAACAGCTTTGTGCCCAGGAGACACAGGTCCACCCAGGGGGACCCAGTTCCCACAGACAGGCAAGACCTCTGCCAGAAACAGCCTTTCAGATGCAAACCAACCCACCCTGAGCCCATGGCCCCAGCCACCCCGCCTGCCCTAAATCTCCCAGGACCTGGGACCAGACACACAAAGACCAACGCCCAGATTTATTCATCCCAACTGATCCTAAACGCTCACCCTGCCTTCCCTTTTATTTCCCATGGAAACCCCAATAAAGGCTCTAGCTGGACTCCCCACACCTGCGTCTGCTTCCCAAGGGGCCCCTGTTTCCCCGGGACCCTGCCTGGTGTGATGGGTCTTCCTCTCAGGAAATAAAAGTAATAAAAATCTACTTTCCATAACATTCTCTCTCCTTGTTGTCATTTAGTCACTTCCACAAATTAAAATCCCAGGGGTACAATTGAAACAAGTGAGTCAAAACTTTTAAGGGAGAAGATAACATTGATGTCCCACGGCGGTTCATGTAGACTCCATGTCCACACCTCAGTCCCGTCTAGACATGAAGGGAGAATCAGTCAGAATCAGTCAGTCAGGGTGTCAGCCTTGTTCTCTGGTGGCCTCCACACCTGCAGAAACAACACGGGTCTCAGCTCAGAGAATGGGCCACTTTAGCCCTCACTCCAGACAGGATAGGACAACCCAGTCCCACCTGGAACTCGGGGCCAATGACTGAAGTTCCCCATAGAGAGAAAGACTTGCTCACCTGGAGCAGTAGAGCCAGGTGAGGCCATAGGTGAGGAGGAAGGCAACCCCCATGAGGGCCCCTCTGATCAGGGTGAGGACCAGGGGCCAGGAGCCCTGCTGCTCCTCAGTCACACAGCTACGGGGGGGGGGGGGGGGGGGGGCTTCTTGGGGAAGAGCAGAGGGGGGTGACATTGTGTCCCCAGGTCTCAGTCCCACACACTGCTCCAACACCTGACCAGGGAGCCTGCCCCCGCCCTTGACCTGCAACTCACTCTGCACAGAGAGGCTCAGGAAACATGCTGGAAGCCCAGCAGGTACAAGGGATCTTGTCATATCTGATCCCATTCAAACTGAGCCCCACAGGTGAACTCCGCTCCATCTCCAGCCCCTAGTGGGGCAGCTCCAGGACCCCAGTGCTGAGGGCTGGGAGGGGCCCAGGGCCTTTCCCTCCTGGGACAAGCTCAGCGTGAGACCACCCACTACAGGACTCAGTCTCTTGTCACCTCTCCTCCTTGCAGAACCAGCTGTAGGGTCTGTTCCTGCAGGAGATGGAAGGCCCTGTCCTAGCATTCACCCCGTCCAGGTCCGGCACCTCCCCCCAGCTCCATCTTCTCTGTGACCCACTCCTTTCTCCCTAAGCCTCTCCCCCATTAGACCCCCTGACCTGGCAGCAGCAGGACTGTGGTGCTCTGGGCCCCGTGGACATTGCTGGCCTCTCAGGTAAGTCTGAGGCCGGCGCTGAGCTACCTGCTGAGGCTCAGGGAGCTGTTGGTCCAGGGCCCCGCTGAGCGGGAGGTGACTGTGCAGGAGGCATTGCTGGGGTTCCCCTCCAGCAGCCCCGCCCCCAGCCGCCAGGCAGGGAGGGCCCGGCTGGGTCAGGAGGAGCAGCTGCAGTGCAGACCTTGGTCTTCCCAGGAGAAGGAGAGACCCAGCAGCTGCGGGGAGGGGGGGGTCTGTGGGGAGGGAGGAGCAGGGTCGGCGGTGCCTCTGCCCTCCCAGGACCCGGTAACTAGCCCACAGTTATCCCCACACTCACAGAGCAGAGAGGCTGAGAGAGAGAGAGTCTGGGAGCCCAGCGGGTGCCAAGCCCGGCAGGAGAACTCCCCTTGTTCCGCAGTCCCCACGCGGGGCAGCTCCAGGGTCGCGGTGCTGGAGATGGGGGTGGGGTTCAGGGCTGGGGACCCCCGGAACCAGCTCAGCTCTGCAGGGGGGTTGCTGTCTGCCTCACAGAGCAGCTGCACAGCCTCGCCCTCCAGGAAGGGCAGGGAGGAGGTGTTCTGCAAAATCTTGAGGACTTTGGGAAGAGAAGTGCGGAGAGAGAAACAGAGAGAGAGAGAGAGAGGGAGAACGAGAGGGAGAGAGAGGGAGAGGTATGAAACACAGATGCAAGATCCCACCCAAAAGAGTTGAGGGAGGGTGATGATTTTTATCCTTGCCCTTGTCATATCTGATCCCATTCAAACTGTGATTCTTCCCTGTCCCACCGTGAACAGGGGCATGTCCCATCCCAGAGAGACAAGGTTCCTTCTTACCTGTGACATTTCTGATGGAGATGCCCATGGTGAGGTTCGGGGGGGGGGGGGGTATCTGGGACAGAAAGACATGGCTCTGCTTCATAGGGGAGGAGTGGATGAAAGTTGACCGTGAAGCCAAGGCTGGGAGGTGGAACAGGGAGGTGGGGGTTGCTGTCCCTCTGGCCCAGCCCCCACCTGCACTCAGGTCCATGCAGGTGTGTTCCCAGGGTAGCTCAGCGTCATCTACACACCTACACACACACACACACGCACGCACGCACGCACGCACACCCCAGTCTTACTAGCCCTAAGGACCATCATCCCTCCAACACTTACACTAGACATTAAGCCGAATGGTTCTCTGTGTGGTCACCAAAGTTCCCCGAAGTGCCACCAGACAGGTGACTTTGGTACTATGGTCCCAGGACCTCGGGATGAAGGCAAGCACCGAGAAGTGGAGCATCCAGGAGTTCAGCAAGTCAAGAGCAGCCCCACCCAGGAGAAGGTGAGAGGGATTCCCCCTTCGCAGGCCCCTGGCAGGCTGCAGGTCAGCTGTACGGGGTGGCCAGACTGCAGAGGCTCCGGAATATGGATGTCTGGTTTCTCTGTCAGAGCTAAGGAGGAGAGAGGGAGGAGATTGGGCCCTAGGGAAGGGGTTGAGGGCCCATAATATGACCCTGAGAAGGACCCATGCCTCAGGGCCCAGCTCACTCTGAGTTCCGTGTCTTCCCACCATCCCAGACCCAAAACCTAAACAGGGGTGTCCCAGTGTTCTCTTCCTACTATAAGATGGGGTCCCTCTCCTGGGCCCATTAGGTACCTGTCACCCACAAAGTCAGCTTATTATTTAGGTAACTATATTTCACATCATGTCCTCTCTCCATACGAAAGAAGTAGGTTCCTGTGTTGCTTATCCTGGCATCTCTGATGCTCAGGGAACAGTTGTTGGTCCCGGGGTCTGCGAGGAGAAATCGGTCATAGGACTCTCTCTTCACTGGTTTATTTGGGTCATTCGTGGCCACAGGATCATCATGGCCTGTGTGGTTCCCACGCCAGTACCAGGAGATGTAGAGTTTCATAGAGGGTGACCACAGACTCCATGGGTAAGAGAAGGAGCAGGGCATGTGGATGCACAGACCCTCCTTCACCCTCACTGATCTCTGCACTTGAAGCTTAATGACTATTTCCTTCTGCGCGTACCGTGGAGGGACACAGAGACTCAGCTGCAGCCTCCAACCCTCCCCACCCTGGCCGTCCCCCTCCCTGTGCCCACTCGCCCCCCCCACAGCAGGAACAGCAGCAGCAAGGGCACCATGTCTGCATCTGACAGGGCAGAGCAGGTCCAGTCTCTGTGTCAGGGGGGGAAATGTCCAGCTGAGGGACAGGGGTGATGATGCCCGAACAGGAAATGTGGGTGAGAGACAGGGGTCGGGGGATGACTCAAAATCCATGCACTCTGGGGGGTGCGGTGGGGGCTGAGAAATCATCCTGTCTCACTCCACTCAACCCTACAAGTGGCTATACCAAGGTGCTCAGTGGTTGAGAGGCTTGTCCAGATGTTATCCTGAAAATGATCATTTTACAGATGATGTTTACCCCAGCTTTTTTTTTCATTTCCATTTGCATGAAATATTTTTTTTCATCATTTTACCTTTAGTCCATGTGTATCTTTCGTTTTGAGATGTGTCTCTTGTAGGCAGCATATGTATGGGTCCTGCTTTTTTATCCACACAACTACCCTATGTCTTTTGATTAAATCATTTAATCCATTTACATTTAAGGTTATTGTTGATATGTAGTTGTTTATTGCCATTTTATTCTTTAAAGCTATCTTCCTCTTTTACTATATTCTTTCCCCCTTTGATCTGATCACAACAGGCCCCTTAACATTTCTTGCAGCATTGGTTTGGTTGTAATGAAGTCCTTGAGGTTTTTTTTGTCTGTGAAGCTTTTTATTTCTCCTTCAATTTTAAATTATAGCCTTGCTGGATAAAGTAATCTTGGTTGTAGGCTCTTGTTCTGCATTACTTTGAATATTTCTTGCCATTCCCTTCTAACTTCAAGTGTTTCTGTTGAGAAGTCAGATGTCATTCTTATAGGGGTTCCTTTGTAGGTGATAGTCTTTTTTTCTCTAGCAGCTTTTAAGATTTTCTCTATATATCTTAGCTTTGGTATTTTAACTATGATGTGTCTTGGTGTGGATTTCTTTGGGTTTCTCTTTAATGGAATTCTCTGTGTTTCTTGAACTTGTGGGACTTTTTTCTGCATCAATTTAGGGAAGTTTTCAGCTATGATTTGATTGAACAAGGTTTCTATCCCTTGTTCTTTCTGTTATTCTTCAGGAACCATTATGATGCAGATATTATTTCTCTTCATGTTGTCACAGAGCTCTCTTAGAGTTGCCTCAGACTTTTTGAGTCTCTTTTCTTTTTGCTACTCTGTTTCCATGCCTTCGTTTATCTTGTCCTCTAACTCACTGATTCGATCCTCAGCTTCATCCATCCTGCTTTTAACTACTTCTATTGTGTTCTTCATTTCTGATATTGTATTTGTCATTTCTGACTGATTCTTTTTTATTATTTCAATGTCCTTTTTTTATGTTTGCTATCTCTTTATTTAGATACTCATTATGCCCATCAATTGCTATTCTAAGATCTTAGATCATCCTAACAATCATTATTTTAAACTCTGTATCTGGTAATTTGTTTATATCTGATTCATTCAAGTCCTTTTCCAGGGATTTCCCTTGATTCATTTGGGTTGCATTTCTGTGCCTTCCCATTTTGTCTGTGTATAATAAGGGTGTGGCCACAGGAGTCCAATAGGTGTGCTCTCTGTGTTCCCTAGGTGTGGTCTGTCTGAAGGCCTGCCACCCTCTCTGCCACTGCCTCAGGCATTTGGGTGTGGGAGTTGCTGTCACTGGCCTGCTGCGGCAGTCACTGCAGTTTCCGCTTCTCCCCAGATGATATTTAAATCAAGAGGGAGGTCACAAGTGGGCATCACAGTCAGAACTGGACCTGGTGACTTGAGGGGAACAAACCCTCTCACAGACACCATTGAACGTTCTGGAAAAAAGATAATTTTAAATTTTCTTTAGGCCACTCAAATACTCACAAGAAAGAAAAAAGTTAGACTCAACTCCAGTGGAGGGTGTAACCCAGGGTGGAAGCTGAGAGTTAAAAGCCCTTTGCTCTGCATGGTTCAGGGACATGGGAGGCACAAGCATGCAAGCATGGATTTTCAAGGCAGTGCAATCGGCGAGACAGAGAGGGTGCATAGGGCTCTTCAAACCTGGGCATGTGAAGGGAGCTCCTGCTCATCTGATGGTGACCCAAAGGCCAGACCTCACACAGCAGAAAATTTGCCTCCTGAAAACCCAGGAAACTCTGTCTTCAGGGCTCTGCATGCTCGATCTCTTTGCAAAGCCCCAACAAGGGCTCCAGTGACTATGGACATAACCTGAAATCTTACTATTCTTTTATAAAACAAAGAAACTTGATGAACATTTTTCCAGATTTGACAATGATGTGAAATATTTCATACATCCCAGTAACAAGTGCTGTGATTGAAAGAAAGTTTCTTAGTTCCTGGTCAGGCAGTTCAGCTGGTTAGAGCATCATCCCAATACACCAAAGCTATTGGTTCAATCCCCGGTCTGGGCACACACAATAATCAACCAATGAATGCATAAATAAATGGAACAACACATAGGTGTTTCCCACTCCCCTCCCTTCTCTCTCAGAATACACATTTTTTTAACAAAGATTTTATTTTTTTTATTTATTTTTTTTACAGGGACAGAGAGAGATTCAGAGAGAGGAATAGATAGGGACAGACAGACAGGAACGGAGAGAGCTGAGAAGCATCAATCATTAGTTTTTCATTGCCGTTGCGACACCATAGTTGTTCATTGATTGCTTTCTCACATGTGCCTTGACCTCAGGCCCTCAGCAGACCAAGCACCCCCTTGCTGGAGCCAGCGACCCTGGGTCCAAGCTGGCGAGCTTTTTGCTCAAGCCAGATGGGCTCGTGCTCAAGCTGTCGAGCTCGGGTTCTCGATCCTGGGTCTTCCGCATCCCAGTCTGACACTCTGTCCACTGCGCCACCGCATGGTCAGGCAATACATATTATTTTAAAAAAGGAAATTTTCTCCTCAGCCATGTTCTGGGTGTCCTGACCCAAAGGAAGCCCATGGTGTGCCCCAGACTGGCAGCCCTGCTCTTGTCTCTCTACCTGCTACTCACTGGCCTTTCCGCCTCTATTGGTATTGGCTGCCTCTGTCTGCCCCACTGGAATGCCTGCTGTAGGCTGGCCTCCCACATGAAAGATCTCCCCATATTCCTTGCCATACCTGATTGGCCCTTTTCATCTCCCTAAAGCCTTGGAATGCTTGGCTCTGGAACTGCCCCTGCTGTTTGTGTCTTTCCTTGGTGTCAACTCCTTCAGGTCTTCAGTGGGGCTGGTTCCACCACCTAGTACAGAAATACAAAGAGGCTTACATGTTCCAGTTCTGTGGGAGACACAAGATACCAGTATCTGCTCAGTGGGAGCTGCTGAGTCGCTGTTGCCTGTCTGAAAAGGGCCATCACATCTCCATCCCCTCCCCAGATATCTCTCATGAGAGGCTGTGCTTCAGAAGGACTCAATCTTTGAATCCAGAGACAGTGGAAGGTCTCCCAAGACAGGACTCACAAAGAGATAAAGGGCCTGAGTTCTACTTTGATTTGCTGCCTGAGGCACAGGCTATTCAAGTGAGCATCCCCCCAGGCCCTGAAGTCAACGTGAGTCTTTGTCACCAGTGGGTACTAGAGTGCGAAGAGCTGAGTAGTCCCTTTGATGCCCAGAAAACCACGTCTTTGGGCCACACTGTAGACCTGCCTTATGAATTCTTTCTGCCTTGTCTGTGGATAGAGGTGAGTCGAGGAAAAGAATTGGTTGTCTGGCTTTGCCCACGGAGGTGGGGCAGAAGCCCGGCGCTCCGCTGAGCATGTAGTAGCAGCCCCGCCCAGCCGAAGAGCCGAGGTTAGCGGGGGTGGGGAGGAAGCCCAGGCTAGCAGCTGAGCAAGCACCAGAAGCCCCTCCCAGCTGGAGGAACAGTCTGATAGGGACCTGTAGCTAAACAAAAGTGCTCACCCTTGCCCTTGGTGCCCAGGCTTGTGGCCTGAGTGTGTTGCACGGTCCCACCCGTGGGAGAGGGGAGAAGGCTGAGACTGGCTGAGGCTTATAGAGCCTGGCACAAGAACACAGCCCCTCCTGCGGAGGCGAGGCAGAGACCGCAGCAGCCGTGGGGGTGCCAGCAACACCCACACCCAACTGCCCTAGGCAGTGGCAGAGGGGGTGGTAGGGCTGCAGACAGACCACACCTAGGGAACACAAAGGCAACATCCATTGGAATCTAGTAGCCAAACCTTCTTACACAGAGACTAAATGAGCAGGCAGAGGAATGCAACCCAAATGAATCAAGAGAAATCCCCAGAGAAGGACCAGATGAATCAGATATAACCAAACTACCAGATGCAGAATTTAAAATAATGATAGTTAGGATGTTCAAAGAGCTTAGAGCAACAATGGATAGTCATTATGAACACCTAAATAAAGAGATAGAAAGTATAAAAAAGGAAATTGAAATAATAAAAAAGAATCAGACACAAATGACAAATACAGAATCAGAACTGAAGACCACAATGGAAGAAATTAAAAGCAGGGTGGATGAAGCTGAGGATCAAATCAGCAAGTTAGAGGACAAAATAAACAAAGGCACAGAAGCAGAGCAGAAAAAGAAAAGAGATTCAAAAAATCTGAGGAAACTCTAAGGGAGCTCTGTGACAACATGAAGAGAAATAACACCTGTATCATCAGGGTTCCTGAAGAAGAGGAGAAAGAACAAGGGACAGAAACCTTGTTCAATCAAATCATAGCTGAAAACTTCCCTAAATTAAAACTGGAAAACGTTTCACACATGCCAGAAGCACAGAGAACTCCATTAAAGAGAAGCCCAAAGAAATCTACACCAAGACACATCATAGTTAAAATACCAAAGCTAAGTGATAAAGAGAAAATTTTAAAAGTTGCTAGAGAAAAAAGGCTATCACCTACAAAGGAGCCCCCATAAGGATGACATTCGACTTCTCAACAGAAACACTTGAGGCCAGAAGAAAATGGCAAGATATATTCAAAGTAATGCAGAACAAGAGCCTACAAACAAGACTACTCTATCCAGCAAGGTTAACGTTTAAAATTGAAGGAGAAATAAAGAGCTTCCCAGACAACAAAAACCTCAAGGCATTCATTAACACCAAACGAATTCTGCAAGAGATGCTAAGGGGCCTGTTGTGAACAGCTCAAAGGGGGAAAAGAATATAGCAAAAGAAGAAAAAGCTTTAAAGAATAAAATGGCAATAAACAACTACATATCAATAATAACCTTAAATGTAAATGGATTAAATGATCCAATCAAAAGACATAGGGTAGCTGCGTGGATAAAGAAACAGGACCCATACATATGCTGTCTACAAGAGACACACCTTAAAACAAAAGATGCACATAGACTGAAGGTAAAAGGATGGAAAAAAATATTTCAAGCAAATGGAAATGAAGAAAAAGTTGGGGTAGCAATACTTATATCTGACAAAATGGACTTTAAAACAAAGGCTGTAGTAAGAGATAAAGAAGAAAGGCCTGACCTGTGGTGGCACAGTGGATAAAGCGTCGACCTGGGAACACTGAGGTCGCCAGTTCAAAACCCTGTACTGGTCTGGTCAAGGCATATATGGGAGTTGATGCTTCCAGCTCCTCCCCCCTTTCTCTCTTTCTCTCTCTCTCTCTCTCACTCTGTGTCTCCTCTCAAAAATGAATAAAATAAAATTTAAAAAAAAATTTTTTTAAATGTTTAAAAAAAAAAAAAAAGAAGGATACTACATAATGATAAAGGGAACAATTCAACAGGAAGATATAACCATTATAAATATCTACGCACCAAACATAGGAGCCCCGACATACATAAAGCAGACTTTGATGGATATAAAGGGCGAGATTAACAGCAATACTATAATAGTAGGGGATTTCAATACCCCACTAACATCACTGGATAGATCCTCAAGAAAGAAAATTAATAAAGAAATGGCAGACATAAAGGATACACTAGATCAACTCGTTTTAATAGATATCTTCAGAACTTTTCACCCTAAAGCAGTAGAATATACATTCTTTTCAAGCGCTCATGGTACATTCTCTAGGATAGACCACATGTTAGGACACAAAAGTGGTCTCAACAAATTTAAGAAGATTGAAATCATATCAAGCATTTTCTCTGATCACAATGCCATGAAACTAGAAATTAACCACAAAAAAAAACTGAAAAATACTCAAACACTTGGAAACTAAATAGCATGTTATTAAATAATGAATGGATTAACAATGAGATCAAAGAAGAAATAAAAATGTTTCTAGAAACCAATAATAATGAGCATACATCAACTCAAAATTTATGGGACACAGCAAAAGCTGTAGTGAGAGGGAATTTCATAGCACTACAGGCATACCATGAGAAGCTAGAAAAAGCTCAAATAAGCAACTTAACCCTGCATCTAAAAGAACTAGAAAAACAACAGCAAATAAAGCCCAGGACAAGTAGAAGGAAGGAAATAATAAAGATCAGAGCAGAAATAAATGACATAGAGGCTAAGAAAACAATACAGAGGATCAATGAAACCAGGAGCTGGTTCTTTGAAAAGGTAAACAACATCGATGAACCTTTAACTAGACTCACCAAGAAAAAAAGAGAGAGGATTCAAATAAAGAAAATTAGAAATGAGAGTGGAGAAATAACAACTGACACAACAGAAATACAAAGTATTGTAAGAAAATATTATGAAGAACTCTATGCCAAAAAATTAGACAACCTAGGGGAAATGGACAAATTTCTTGAATCATATAATCTTCCAAAAATCAATCTGGAAGAATCAGAACACCTAAACAGACCAACTACAACAAATGAGATTGAAACAGTTATCAAAAAAACTCCCAACAAAGAAAAATCCTGGGCCTGATGGCTTCACAAGTGAATTCTACCAAAAATTCAAATAGTTTGAGGAGGATAACTCCTATCCTCCTCAAACTATTTCAAAAAATTCAAGAGGAAGGAAGACTTCCAAACTCCTTTTATGAGGCGAGCATAATTCTGATCCCAAAACTGGGCAAAGACAACACAAAGAAAGAAAATTATAGGCCAATATCCCTAATGAATTTAGATGCTAAAATTCTCAACAAAATATTACCCAACTGAATCCAGCAATATATGAAAAAAATCATACACCATGATCAAGTGGGATTTATTCTGGAGAGGCAAGGCTGGTTCAATATTCGCAAATCAGTCAATGTGGTTCATCACATAAACAAAAAGAAAGACAAAAATCACATGATAATTTCAATAGATGCAGAAAAGGCATTTGATAAAATTCAGCACCCATTCATGATCAGAACTTTTAGTAAAGTGGGAATACAGGGGACATTCCTTAACATGATAAAGGCCATCTACAACAAACCCACAGCAAACATCATACTAAATGGGCAAAAATTAAAAGCAATCCCCTTAAGATCAGGAACCAGGCAGAGGTGCCCCCTTTCACCACTCTTATTCAACATAGTTCTGGAAGTGTTAGCCACAGCAATCAGACAAGAAGAAGAAATAAAAGGCATCCAAATTGGAAAAGAAGAAGTAAAACTGTCATTATTTGCAGATGATATGATATTGTCTATAGAAAACCCTAAAGTCTCAGTCAAAAAACTATTGGACCTGATAAATGAATTCAGCAAGGTGGCAGGATATAAAATTAATACGCAGAAATCAGAGGCATTTTTATATACAAACAATGAACTGTCAGCAAAAGAAATTAAGGAAACAATCCCCTTTACTATTGCAAAAAAAATAATAAAGTACCTAGGAGTAAATTTAACCAAGGAGGTTAAGAACTTGTACTCAGAAAATTGTAAAACATTGATAAAAGAAATCAAGGAAGATACAAACAAGTGGAAGCATATACCGTGCTCATGGTTAGGAAGAATAAACATCATTAAAATGTCTATATTACCCAAAGCAATTTATAAATTCAATGCAATACCAATTAAAATACCAATGACATACTTCAAAGATATAGAACACATATTCCAAAAATTTATATGGAACCGAAAAAGAACACGAATAGCCTCAACAATCTTAAAAAGAAAAATTAGCCTGACCTGTGGTGGTGCAGTGGATTAAACGTCGACCTGGGAACACTGAGGTCACCAGTTTAAAACCCTGCACTGGTCTGGTCAAGGTACATATGGGAGTTGATGCTTCCAGCTCCTCCCCCCTTTCTCTCTCTCTCTCTCTCTCTCTCTCTCTCTTTCTCTCTCTCTGTGTCTCCTCTCTAAAATGAATAAAATAAAAGAAAAGAGAAAAAATAAAGCAGGAGGTATCACTCTTCTGGATATCAAGGTATACTACAAGGCCATTGTACTCAAGACAGCCTGGTACTGGCATAAGAACAGGCACATAGATCAATGGAACAGAACAGAGAACCCAGAAATAAACCCACACCTTAATGGAAAACTGATATTTGACAAAGGAGGAAAAAGAACATACAATGGAGTAAAGATAGCCTCTTTAACAAATGGTGTTGGGAAAATTGAATATCAACCTGAAAAAAATGAAACTAGACCATCAACTTACACCATTAACAAAAACAAACTCAAAATGGTTAAAAGACTTAAATGTAAGCCGTGAAACCATAAGCATCTTAGAAGAAAACACAGGCAGCAAGCTCTCCGACATCTGTCGCAGCAATATATTTGCCGATTTATCTCCACAGGCAAAAGAAAGAAAAGGCAGGATAAACAAATGGGACTATATCAAACAAAAGGTTTTGCACAGCTAAGGACAATAAGAACAGAATAAAAAGACAAACCACACAATGGGAGAACATATTCGACAATACGTCTGATAAGGGGTTAATAACCAAAATTTATAAAGAACTAATAAAACTCAACACCAGGAAGACAAACAATCCAATCAAAAAATGGGCAAAAGAAATGAATAGAAATTTCTCCAAAGAGGACATACAGATGGCCAATAGGCATATGAAAAAATGCTCAACATCACTAATCATTAGAGAAATGCAAATTAAAACCACAATGAGATATCACCTCACACCAGTCAGCATGACGCTCATCAGCAAAACAACACAGAACAAGTGCTGGCGAGGATGTGGAGAAAAGGGAACCCTCCTGCACTGCTGGTGGGAATGCAGACTGGTGCAGCCACTGTGGAAAACAGTATGGAGATTCCTCAAAAAATTAAAAATCGAACTGCCTTTTGACCCAGCAATTCCACTTTTAGGAATATACCCTAAGAACACCATAGCACTGTTTGAAAAGAAGAAATGCCCCCCCATGTTCGTGGCAGCATTGTTCACAATAGCGAAGATCTGGAACCAGCCCAAGTGTCCGTCAGAGGACAAGTGGATTAAAAAGCTTTGGTACATATATACTATGGAATACTACTCAGCCATAAGAAATGATGACACCGGATCATTTACAACAAAATGAATAGACCTTGATAACATTATACGGAGTGAAATAAGTAAAACAGAATAAAACTGAGAACAGCATGATTTCATACACAGGTGGGACATAAAAGCGAGACTATGAGACATGGACAAGAGTGTGGTGGTTACGGAGTGGGGGGAGGGAGGAGAGGGAGGGAGAGGGGGGAGGGGAGGGGCACAGGGAAAACCAGATAGAAGGTGACAGAGGACAATTTGACTTTGGGTGATGGGTATGCAACATAATTGAATGATAAGATAACCTGGAGATGTTTTCTTTGAACATATGTACCCTGATTTATTAATGTCACCCATTAAAATTAATAAAAATGAGAAATTTTCTTAAACTGTACAGGAAAATAATATTTCAATCAAATTTGCCAAGGGAAATACTGAATTCTCTTTCTCTTCTCTGTATTATATAGATATAATGGTATTATAACAATTAATAATATTTATTAATATAATATTAACATTTATTCCTATATGACAGAATTATTCTCTCATAAAGAGGCAATCAGAGGATATCAGTCAGCACTGTGGGACCATGTGCTGTGCAGGTGTGCCAGACAGGTAGGGGGCCACACTGCCAATTACAAAGGTGTTTAATTTTTCAGAATTGTCTTATATTTTGCTTTTCAGCATTTTCACTTTTGTGACTTGATGTGATGTATTCTCTCACTTCAGAAAAATGCACATGTACCATATTAGCTATTTATTTTTGAAGCAGCAATCTCTACATTTGCATAAAGATCTGGCTCCACGAAACCTGATCTGACCCTGCTGTGGGTCCAAGTGAGCAAGAAGTCCCCAGCTCTGCCCCCCAACATCATGGACTCGTCACGTACTGCAAAGAAGACTGTCTTGTGCAGGCAAAGGACTAAGGAGAGCAACATTTCCGTGGCTGTGCCCCCACAATTCACATCACTGAGTGGTCAAGCAAATCTCAAACTGGGATTATTAAAAAGACAAGATATAGCCTGACCAGGTGGTGGCACAGCAGAGAAGACATATGCCTGGGATGCGGAGGACCCAGTTTCAAAATCCCAAGGTTGCCAGCCTGAGCATGGACTCATCTGGCTTGAGTGCGGGCTCACCAGTTTGAGCACAGGGTTGCGGGCTTGAGCATGGACTATGCACATGACCCCATGGCCTCTGGCTTGAGCCCAAAGGTCACTGGCTTGAAGCCCAAGGTCACTGCCTTGAGAAAGGGGTCACTCACTCTGTTGTAGCCTGGTCAAGGCACGTATGAGAAAGCAATCAATGAACAACTAAGGTGCTGCAATGAAGAATTGATGCTTCTCATCTCTCTCTATTCCTGTCTCTGTCCCTATCTGTCCCTCTCTCTGCCTCTCTCTCTGTCTCTGTTACAAAAAAATAAACAAAGATGTATATAACAAAAATATAATATGCACTTACTCAGTTAAGGAAATTATAAATCTGTTTGGAAGGACCTTAAAGCTGTAAATAAAGAGGAATATGCATACTGAAAGCTATGAAAACAGTACTGTGTAAAGCCTATTCCGCCCAAAATCACCCACAGAATTACAGCCACATGGCATCCCATCTCTCAGTTGATTTGTGAAACTTGGTACCTCTAGTGTGAAATTCATACTGAAGTAGCTTTTTCCAAATTCAGCCAAGGCAATCATAAAGAAGAACAACATATGAGGACTGGCTCTGTAAGACATCTAGAAATATTAAAATGTTATAGAAAACAGGATGGTGTTGTACCGACTCAGGGTTAGACCGCCAGACCACAGGAACAGAGTAGGGCACTGAGAAATGACATGGACCTAAATTACAGGAAATGTCATGTATGATAGAAGAGATGACACAGAGAAGTGACACAAAGATAAACTTCTCAATAATATGTCTGGGCCATTGGTGACTGGTTCAAGTTTTGGCCCGGGGGCTGGAACTGAAAGTTCCAATCCCCTAATCACATGGTTGGTTCCCATGGCAACCAGCACCCATCCTTAGGTGTTTTTCAAAGTCACCTCATCAACCTGACAAGACACCTTTAGCATTTTCACCATTTAGGAAACTAGAAGGTTTTTAGGAGCTCTGTGCCAGAAATAGGGCATAAACCAAACATATTTTTTATTATAAATCACATTATCACAGGTGGGATGGCAGTTCAGGGTTCAAGCAGAGGAGGGACAGGATCTGATCTCCTTTCTTCTGATCTCTCTGCTGGCTGTGCTAAGCTCAAACACCCACCCCCAGAGGGGCTGTTGACGTGCCCCGGATGTGAGATGAGGGTGCCGGGTTCTGGGTGGACCCACCAGAGCTGATAAGAATCTGATGGATTCGCCATACTTGTTGACAGATCAGGTGTACATTGGGAGTGAAAGAAAATTCTAGAACAAGGCTATTTTTGGTGTGTAGCCACCATTGCCAGAGAAAGAAATGACTTTCAGAGATTTTTAAAGAAGAGAATTGGGAGTTCAGTTTGAGATGTGTTGGGTTGAGATGCATATTAGATACACCAGTGGAGGTTTGGCCGAGGGTGTCCGATATACAACTTTAAGAAAGAGTTCTCGGTTGCAGATGAACTTGGAGGGTCAACATCCAGAGAGTATTTAAAGTCATGAGCCTGAGAGATATCACAAAATCCAAGTATTTATATAGACAAGAAATGAGGACCATCTCCAGTTATATTGTGAGCTGGGTATCAGATTCATCTTCCCACTAAAAAATACAAAGGGGAAAACCATTGTAAATCTTAAAGCCTCGGACAAAAATGCATCAAAATTGAAGCAGTTAATGAGAGAGAAGTTTCCGTCTAAAATCAGGGAGACAGTGGAAACCCAGAAAGGAAAGAGGGGGATGAAAGTCATACATGCCCCGGGGGGAATTCTGAAGGGGAAAAACTTTAATTTGGAGCCTCATGGACATGAGAAGGAAGTCAGACTAGATGTCCAGGTAGGAAAAGGCTCAAGGATTGTGGTCGCACGTATCAGCCTGCACACCCCCAGGCTCCTAGCTGACCACCGGCAGGGAGGACAGTGGCTTCTCCAGGCTGGAGGGTCAGGACCCTGCCCTGGGATTACTTCACTCTCTTACCGCGGGCTCTGCTTCAGCCGCTGGGAGCTGGGACATGAGATCAGAGGGCAAGAAGGAAGTTGCATCTGTCAGCCACCTGTGTAGACAGGAGGACCCTGACTGAGCAGAGGAGGAAGTTTCCCCATCACACCCCTTAGGAAGGGAGAACCCTTGACGGGACAACCCCAGAGCCCAGCTCACGGGGAGCGCAGCCTGAGCACAGAGCCACAGCACGCAGCAGAGCCACAGGGCTAACAAGTACAGAAAAAGGGTTCCAGTGACACCGCCCGCGCTCTGGACCCCTCAATGACCCGAGCCGGAGTATTTCAGAACCTCTCACAGCTTCTCCGCGGACTCAGAACACGTGCCAGCTATTTTCCTGACACTCGGCTACCTCACTCCTTTACTGTAACTGCCTTGTTCTCAGAGGAATTTGATGTGGGGGACGCTGAATATACCAAACAAAAAATCTTACCAGCTGTAGGTTTTAGAGACCAAGCTCACCCGAGAAAGGGAAAGAAACCAAACAGCATCATCGCCCCCTGCTGGACTTTGGAAGCTTAGCAATTTTTTTACATCTATCAGACGTTAAACTGGACCTGGCTGGCTCATCTACCCATGTTTCCAAAGTGTAGATGGGAGAGGCTCAGCCTACGACAGAAAGGCATCAAAAAAAGGAAAAAAATAAAATAAAAATGACATAGAAGGAGGTCTTGATTTCAGCTCTGTGTGCAAACTGCTTGGAGTATCACTCTCATTCTTATAATAAAAGGCTGATCAACTGGGGACCAATGACTTTTCCCAAAGAATAAAGTTCACAGAGCGAGCCATCATCTCAAAATCTAGAGAGACTGACAAATGCAGAAAGTTCCAACTGAGAGGTGTTTACCTGCCACAGAAGGTGCCGGAGTCAAAAACTAGTAGGGACACTGACATGATGTTGACAATTAGGGGGAGGCTGTGTGTGGCTCACCATCAGAGTAAGAAATTCCTGCAGGTCTTGGTCTTGCAGGTCCCCACACTTTTGTGGACTGGACCCCCACCAGGTGTGCAGAGGAAAGAGCCCCTGGTAGCCCTAACAAAGAGAGTGAAGAGTAAAGTAAGTGAAGTAAGGCAGAACATTTTGCATAACCTAAGGCAACCCTGCAGGGAGACAGTGAACCAGAACCCCTTCCCGTCTGGAGGGAGGCTTCTCTCTACACCCTGCACAGCCTAGCTTTCCCGCCTTACCTCAGAGGGGCAGAACGAAGCTGAGGGTCATATGTGAAGGCCACAGCCCAGAGACACAGCCTGCTGCCGTGGGGGTCCCAGCCTCAGCAGTGATGCTATGGACTAGGTGTGAGGTTGGTTGAAAATGGGGGAAAGTCACTTGGACAACCAGGTCCGCGGACTTTCCCCTGGACCAGGGGATTTTCCACTGAGCGTGAAAAGAAACGACCCAGGAGCGCTTTGAAAAAACAATTGTCCAATGAAATTTTGCCACGACCCATCAGCCCACCACCACCCTACTGATGCTATAAATTACCCTCAGGCGGGAGAAGCTGCGTGACTTCCCTTCCCCCTGTCTTGCGGACTAGTGAACCTCCCAGGAACACTCTAAATAAAGCTTTTGCTTGTCCACACTTGGTGGCTATGTCCTTCTTCCTTCCTCAGCGGAAAATACCTTATATTTGTTGCCGAAACCCCGGGAGGAGCTTGAGCCCGCAAGGACCACTCCTCTCCCCTTTCCTTCCGAGGAAGATCAGGGACGTCCGACCTCCCACCCACTTTGGCACATGGTGTGGTAAGTCCCCTGCCTCTGGCCTCCCCTCAGTTCTTTCTGACTATGAGACTTCCTGTCCATAATCGCAGCTGCGTTAGGAACCTCTTACACTTTCTGAGTTCGTGTGTGCCTGTGGAGACATCGTGGACACTCCCACTCTGCCTGACTGTCCGATGGCCAGAGGTTGAGTTGCGGGATGCCAATTCTCATCTCTGATCACCCCAAGGCTGAGGGCAGCCATGGGGGCACAGAAATCTAAACCTGGCTCAAAAACACCCCTAGGGTGCCTTATCTGGAATCTCTCAAACATAGATCCCTCCCTAAAGAAGAAGAAACTGATCTTCTCCACTGTGGCTTGGCCACAGTATCCATTGAATAACCAGACCAGGTGGCCTCCTGAAGGGACTTTTGACTTTAACAACCTCACCGATTTATAGAACTATTGCCAGAGAGCTGGGAAATGGTCGGAGATCCCTTACATTCAGGGCTTCTGGTATTTGCGCTCCCGTCCTAATCTCTGTGCCGCCTGCTCTATGGCACAGGTCCTTATAGCCAGAGAAACCTCAGCTAAACCCTCCACTCCAGATCTTTCCTCCTTTGCCGACCCCCTTGAGGAACTCTGTCCCCCTCCTGCTCAACTCCTTCCGTCCTATCAGGTCCTCCTCTCCATTTGCCAGATGCTGTTTCTTTTTTTTTTTTTTTTTAATTTTTTTTTAAAATTTTATTCATTTTAGAGAGGAGACACAGAGTGAGAGAGAAAGACAGAAAGAGAGAAAGGGGGGAGGAGCTGGAAGCATCAACTCCCATATGTGCCTTGACCAGACCAGTGCAGGGTTTTGAACTGGCGACCTCAGTGTTCCCAGGTCGACGCTTTATCCACTGCGCCACCACAGGTCAGGCTCCAGATGCTGTTTCTTAATTGCCTGCAGATACCAGTCCCTCTCTCTCCTCTCCTGTCAGTGCTCACACCAGATCTCGCTCCGAGTCACAAGAGGGAGACAACCTTCTTTGCTCTCTCCGCGAGGTGGCCAGAATGGAAGGAGTTGTTCAGGTTCGTGTTCCTTTTTCCCTCTCTGATCTGTCTGCAATCGAAAAGCCTTTAGACTCCTACTCCTCTAATCCTACCAACTATACCAAGGAAATCCAATATCTCACTCAGGCATATGACCGCACTTGGCATGATCTCTATGTTATCACGTCTTCTACCCTTACCCCGGACAAACGGGACCGAATCTGGATGGTGGCACAAACTCATACCGATCAGGTTCACCTCAAAAACAACCAAATGCCAGATGGGGTACAGGTGATCCCCAACATGGACCCCAACTGGGATTACCAGACGGGACAAACAGGTAGGAGGCGACGAGACCAAATGATTGAATGTCTCATAGCTGGCATGCAGAGCACAGCTCAAAAGGTAGTTAACTATGACAAATTGAGAGAAATCATTCAAGGGCCTGAGGAAAACGCGGACCCCTTTTTGAACGGCCTCACTGACACTATGGTCCTCCCTACTCATTTAGACCCTGCCTCCAATGTGGGGGCCACTGTATTAGCCACCCACTTCATTTCCCAATCGGCCCCGGATATTTAGAAGAAACTAAAAAAGGTGGAAGAGGGTTCCCAAACCCCTAACAAAGCCCTGATGAACATGGCATTTAAAGTTTTTAATGGTCAGGAGGAAAAGGCCAAGGCTGCTCGCCAGACCCGCATGCAGCAGAAGGTAACACTCCAAACCCAGGCTTTGTGGCAGCCCAGAGGCCGGCAGAGCAACAGGGGCAAGGCATAGAAGGTGCCTGACCCAAGTCCGAGCTGCAAAGAGGAACCCCACCAGGAGTTTGCTTTAAATGTGGCAAAGAGGGTCACTGGGCCCAGCAGTGCCCCTGCCCAAGGCCACCCACTAAGCCCTGCCCTGACTGCAAGCAGCCCAGTCACTGGTGGAGCGGATTGCCCCCTTCAGATAACAGGCTCTTCCTTGGCATCTCCACACGGAGGACAAGCCACCCAAATGGGAGGGCGAGCCAGCCAGGCTGGCCCATCACTTGAACTTCTCGGTCTCACGGATGACTGATATAGCCTGAACTCAAAGACCCCCATCACCCTCGCCGAGCCCAAGGTAATGCTGCAGGAAGCAGGTAAGTCCATCTCATTTCTTGTGGACACAGTGGTACCTTCTCTGTTTTGCCATCACACTCTGGACCTCTAGTTCCCTCATAGGTCTCAGTTATGGGAGTGGATGGAGCCCCTTATTTTCCCCTTCACACAGCACCCCTGACATGTAGTTTGGACAGATTCCCCTTTTCACACTCCTTCTTAGTTATGCCATCGTGCCCTGTCTCTTCTGGGTCAGGACATTCTACACAGTCTTGGAGCCACTATCCAGCTGACAGCATCTTCCCACTTACTTCTATCACTCCTTACTGAAGGCTCTCCCACTACCACAGATTATGCTAACCCGGTCGCACCCCCTATTCCACCAGGTATTGTCAACCCTCAAGTCTGGGACACTTCTACCCCTGTGGTAGCGACCCACCACCCTCTCATTCACATCTGCTTGAAGAATCCCTCCTAATTCCCATCTAGATCCCAATTCCCCATTTTGGCAAATCATCGACAGAGCCGTAGACCCATAATTACCCGCCTCTTAAATCGAGGCCTACTTATCCCTATGGACTTCCCCTGTAATACCCCTATCCTTCCTTTTCGAAACCCTCAGGGGCCTACTACCCCATACAAGACTTATGCCTAATTAACAAGGCCCGTGGTCCCTAATCCCTACACATTCTCTCAGACACCACTCACTTCATGGTCTTAGACCTCAAGAATGCCTTCTTTACCATTCCTCTATACCCTGACTCTTACTTTCTGTTTGCCTTCACCTGGACGGACCTGGGCACTAATGCAGCTCAACAGCTTACATGGACCATTCTGCCCCAGGAATTTAGGGACAGCCCACACCTATTTGGACAGGTGCTGGCCTGAGATCTGGCTGCATGCAATCTTGAAACTAGTACTCTCTTACAATATATAGATGACCTACTCCTCTGCAGCCCCTCCCTGCCTGCCTCCAGAGAACACAGTGCCACCCTTCTCAACTTTCTTGCTTCAAAGGAGTATTGGGTCTCCTCTTCAAAGGCTCAACTTCACTCTCAACCCGTAATTTATATAGGCATCGCCATAACCCCTACCACTCGAGGTCTCACCCTAGACTGAACTCAGACCCTCCGCAGTCTCCAACCACCTACCACTGCTGATCAGATTCTTTGTTTCCTTGGTCTGATGGGCTTCTTTAGACACTGGATTCCCAATTTTGCCCTTTTGGCTAAACCCCTCTATGAGGCTGCAAAAGAGACTCCCAGGGGACCTTTCACATCACCCAACACCGTTAAAAGGGCTTTCTCTACCCTTCAAGATGCCCTCATCTTCTCTCCCCCTCTCGCTTTACCTGACCCCAGATACCCCTTCCACCTTTTCACTGATGAAAAGCACAGTAATGCAATTGGAGTACTGACTCAACCTGTGGGACCTACATACCGCCCCGTGGCATACCTCTCTAAACAATTAGACACCACTGTCAAAGGCTGGCAGCCCTGCCTCCAGGCACTGGGCGTGGCAGCTGAACTCACCAAGGAACCCATCTCTGTCTTCTCCTCCCACAGGCTCACCAACCTCCTTTCACACAAATCTCTTTCTCTATTGGGTCCTTCCCGCTTACAAGAATTTCACCTCTTGTTCATCAAAAACCCTTCAGTCACTCTTGCCCTCTCCCCAACTCAACCCAGCCACTCTACTGCCAGCTCCAATGACACTTCCGGAACCCACCCACTCTTGTACAGAGCTAATAGATTTCCTCGACAGACCCAGAGATAAATTATCAGATTCTCCTTTAAAGATCCAGATCTAATACTCTTTGTAGGTGGGAGTTCTGTACAGGGACCTGACGGACCACGGCGGGCGGCCTACACAGTGGTCACCACCTCCTCCACCCTAGAAGCCCAACAGCTGCCAGAGGGCACCACTTCCAGAAAGCAGAGCTAATTGCCCTCACGCTGGCACTCACTCTGCCCCAGGGAAAATGTGTAACCATATATACTGACTCTAAATATGCATTTCTTATCACCCACAGCCACTCTGACCTCTGGAAGGAAAGGGGCTTCCTCACTACCAAAGACTCCCCCATAATCAATGCTACCCTCATTTCTAAATTTTGCAGGCATTACAGCTTCCCGCTGAGGTGGCCGTGGTACATTGTAGGGGCCATCAAAACTCTCAGGACCCGGTGGCCTTGGGAAATGCTGGGGCCGACATGACGGCTCAGAACCTCACCCCGGGAGCCTCCCCCACTCCTCTCATGTTTCTCTCCACCTCCTTGAAACCTTCCTACACTCCTGAGGAAGAACAGGCCCTCCTCAGAAAGGGTGGAGACATGCGCAACCAGGGATGGATATTTCTTGGAGATAGAATTGCCTTACCAAAGAAAGAGGCTGAAACTCTCCTTTCTGATATTCACTGTTCCTTACACATAGGACCAAAAGCTTTCTGTCGGTTCTTGCAACCACTCTTTTTCTTCCCAGACCTCCAGCAGACTATCGAAAAGGTACACGCAGCAGGTACTGTCTGTTCCAAAGCCTCTACACAAGGGGGACTCTGCCCCCGCTTCCCTACTCATCAACTGCGGGGGCACATGCCAGGCCAGGATTGGCAAATTGACTTTACTCATATGCCTCCTCATAAAAACTCTGTTATCTCTTAACTTTTGTTGATACCTTCTCAGGTTGGATAGAAGCCTTTCCCATCTCTCGAGAGACAGCAGACACTGCTGCCTCCATTCTCATCGAACGCATCATCCCACGGTTTGGACTGCCGACTACCATCCAGTCAGACAACGGCCTGGCCTTCACTGCCCAAATAGTCCAGCAGGTTGCCGCCTCTCTCAACATTACCTGGAAACTCCACATACCCTATTGCCCTCAATCATCGGGTAAGCTGGAAAGGGCCCATGGTATCCTGAAAAGTCAGCTAACTAAACTTTCCATCGAGACCAGACTCTCCTGGCCAAACTTCCTCCCCCTGGCACTCACCAGAATCAGAGCAACCCCATGAAACCCCACTGGACTCAGCCCCTTTGAGCTGGTTTATGGTAGACCTGTGATGGCGAACCTATGACACGCGTGTCAGCACTGACATGCGTAGCCATTTTTGATAACACGTGGCCGCATGCGGCTGCATACCAGAGAAGTATGGGGCCGCATGCCCAGAAGGATGTTTCATCCTCGGCTCCTGCCCGGCCAGGTGCAGTAGCCGAGGATAAAACATTTGCTGTAGTGTAGACACTGTGCCGGAGGTCTGTAGGCCAAAACATTTTTATTATTTAAACTACAAATATTGCGAAATTATGTTTTTTTTTAAAGTGACACACCACCCGAGTTATGCTCAGTTTTTTGGTGAATTTTGACACACCAAACTCAAAAGATTGCCCATCACTGTCTTAGAGCAAACACCTTGGTACCATGTTTCCCCGCCTCAAGCTTGCCCCGTACAGGACCACTGGCAATCGAAACCACTGGGCCCCACCTGTCTTTAGCTCACTAAAAAGTTGGGTCCCGCAGATCCTCCTGTTACCCTGTCCTTCCCACAGGGAATTTGCCACCACCTTCCGTCCTCCCTCCCCCACGACGCCCCTGGTCAGCAGAAAGTAGCCAGACGAATAGTGGTGCCCCTATCTAACATGAAAGGTTGAATGTGAGGTCAGTTGGCAATGGGGGAAAGTCACTTGGAGAACCAGGTCCCAGGACTTTCCACCAGACCTGGGGATTTTCCGCTGAGTGCCAAAAGAAATGGCCCAGGAGCACTTTGAAAAAACAACGTCCAATGAAATTTCGGCACGACCCATCACCCCACCACCACCCTACCTGATGCTATAAATTACCCCCCACCCCATCAGGGCGGGAGAAGCTGCGCAACTTCCCTGGCCCCTGTCTTGCGGACTAGTGAACAGTGAACCTCGCCCAGGAGTGCTCTAAATAAAGCTTTTGCTTGTCCAAACTTGGTGGCTACGTCCTCCTTTCTTCCTCGGCGGAAAATACCTTACACTAGGAACGCCTGGGCACCCACCCAGACTGTGTCACTTGTAGCTAGATCCAAAGACATTCCCCCAACAGAGTCAATGTTGTTCTTATAACGATTGCAGGATGTACTTCAGCAAAAACTATCAGAGAAATGTGAGAAACAGGATTTATTAGTCACAGGTCCTAGAAAGGGTTCTCAGGTGTGGTGCAGGTCACAGGCAGAGAGAGAAGGAGGGAGCATGACCCTGGGGCTCTGCCCTTATTGGAGTCCAAGGGTGGGGTGTCGGGTCTCACAGGCTCACTCTCTATTGGCTCATTCAAAGCACAGAGAGGAAATCAGGGTGTGGAGATGGAGAAGCAGCACCAGTCAGCTGGTCAGTTCTCTAGGTTACCGGGGCTTCCTAACAAGGGAACTTCGTGGGTGGCAGTGGCCTGGTTCCCCATCTGGCTGCTTTGCTAGGCGCTGTGCTTCCAAGCCAGTGATGTTTATTCAGGACGGATGTCTCCGGAAATAG
Source organism: Rhynchonycteris naso (assembly GCA_037038555.1). Lineage (NCBI taxonomy): Eukaryota > Metazoa > Chordata > Mammalia > Chiroptera > Emballonuridae > Rhynchonycteris > Rhynchonycteris naso. Next base: position 245,891,024 of record CM072997.1, on the reverse strand, counting down.
TGCCTCGACTATCAAAAGGTTAATGTCAGACACTCACATCCTAAAGATTTTATTTCAAGTTTATATTACATTATAATTATATTTTATAATATAAATGAAATGAAATTGTATTAAATATATTAAAATATAATTTAATATATTTTCTTTTAAATTTAATATTATATTAGTTTCAGGTATAAGTATAGAAGTTAGACAATTATGTAATTTACAAAGTGATCCCCAACCCCACCACACCAATAACTCTACTACCCACCTGGATTTCATAATGAAATGTGATGGACCAAATAGTGAACCCCAGTTTCTAACTCTGGAAACTGTAAATGTGACCTTATATGGCAAAGGAGATTTTGTAAATGCAATTAAGTCAAGAATATTGAGATGGGGAGAGTATTCTTAATTTCTGGGTGGGCCCTAAATGTCATCACAGGGTCCCTAAAAGACAGAGGGAGACATAGATTTGACTACGGAATAGGAATAGAAGATCATGCGATGATGGAAGTAGAGATGGGAGTGATACACTTTGAAGATGCAGGAAGGAGCCACAAGCCAAGGAATACAGGAGACCACCAGAAACTGGAAAAGATACAGAAAAAGATTCTCCTCTCAGAGGCTCCAGGGGGAACCGGGACTGCTGATGTCTTTACTTCGGCCTCATGGGATTGATTTCATATTTCTGGCATCCAGAAATGGAGACATTTGTGATATTTTAAGCCTCTGAGTTTATAGTCATTTGTTATAACAACCCTAGAAATCTAATACATAAGAGTATAGAATATGTCCCCTAGCCACACCTGCAAGGCTCTGGTATAATAACAGTGGATTACAGCTGAGAGAAGACTGAAGAGGAATTTGAAGTACAGTACCCACAGCTAGAGAAAACATGAAACAGTTCACTCAGCTCCTAGTCACGTCAACATAAAACGCTACACTAAAGGCACTATGGACCTCAGCTCCTACCCCTCCATGTATTGTGTCTGCCTTTCAATAAAAAAAAAGACATGCTAAAAAATAAAACAAAACAAAACTAGATAGAATAACAACAAACCACTGGGAGGATATATGAATGCTCTCTGTGCTTTCTGTGTAATTTTGTTATCAACCTAAAACTGCCCTTAGAAAGTAAAGTTTATTTTTTAAAATGCATCAACAGCCAGCTGGTGATGCAGTGGATAGAGCATCAGACTGGGACGTAGAGGACCCACGTTCAAAATCCCAAGGTTGCCGGCTTGAGCCCAGGGTCACCTGGTTTGAGCAAGGCTCACCAGCTTGAGCCCAAGGTCGCTGGCTTGAGCAAGGGGTCACTCAGTCTGCTGTAGCCCCCAGTCAAGTCACATATGAGAAAGCAATCAATGAACAATTAAGGAGACTAAAGAGCCTCAACAAAGAGTTGATGCTTCTCATTTCTCTCCCTTCCTGCCTATCTGTCCCTATATGTCTCTCTCTCTGTCTCTGTCACACACACACACACACACACACACAAAAAAAAAGACATCAACAACACTACATTCTGAAGAGACAGATCAAGCATCAGAACCAGACTCAAACATGACAAGATGTTGGAATTCTCACTCTGGGAATTTAACATCACCATGATTACTAAATGAAAGATTTTAACGGAAAAAGTAGACAACATGCAAGAACAGATGGTAATGTAGGAGAGAGATGGAAGCTCTAATACAGAATCAAAAGGAAATGCTAGAAATCAAAAACATTACAACAGAAATGAGGAACACCTGGTCTGTGTGGCTGACAGTGACTCCCACAGGCCGCTGCAACACTAAGTTGGGTCTTGGAAGAAAACATCTTTACCATCTGGGGTCCTGGTTTGAAGAAGTATTGATTTCCTTAAAGTATCAAATATTTTAATTCATGAAGACAATATATCTCTTATTTAGGGTTTCTTTAATTTCTCTCAGCAACATTTTCTAGTTTTTAGTGTAGAAGTCATAAAACTATTTTATTAGTTTCATTTTTTAGAAATATCATGACTTGCCTCTGACCAGGCAGTGGCGCAGTGGATAGAGTGTTAAACTGGGATGCGGAGGACCCAGGTTCGAGACCCCGAGGTCGCCAGTTTGAGCGCGGGCCCATCTGTTTGAGCAAAGCTCACCAGCTTGGACCCAAGGTCACTGGCTCCAGCAAGGGGTTGCTGGGTCTGCTGAAGGCCCGCGGTCAAGGCACAGATGAGAAAGCAATCAATGAACAACTAGGGTGTCACAACAAAAAACTGATGATTGACGTTTCTCATCTCTCTCCATTCCTGTCTGTCTGTTCCTATCTATCCCTCTCTCTGACTCTCTCTCTCTCTGTCCTTGTAAAAAAAATAAATAAATATCATGACTTGAGGTACTTTTAAAAATAACATATTTTTAATTTTCTGATTTTGCTAATATAGATATAAAAATTGTTTCTGTACATTGCTTTTTGACGCAGCTACTCTGCTAAATTCGCGTATCAATTTCTCTAGTTTCTTTTTAGGATACTTTGGATTTTCTATGTACACTATCTTGTCATTAAAAACAGTAATGTTTTATTTTTTTTAATTACTATGTCTTTGATCCATTTTCATGCCTCATTATTCCTCCCAAAAATGTCATTAAAATGTTGAAAATAAGTGATAAGGATAAATATCTTCATCTTTCCCTTGACCTTAGGGGAAAAGTGTTCAATATTCCACTATTCAGTATAACTAGAACTCCAGGCTACATAAATATATATATCCTGGTTTGTATTTAGTTTACATACAGGTTTTTAAAACATTTATAATTTTTTATAGTTTAATATTTGAAGGTATCTCACAATATTCCAGTTTACATACAGGTTTTTAAAATCTTTATAATTTCTTGGTCATAGTTTAATATTTGGAGGTATATCACAGTATTCTGAATGTCTAACTTCTTTAGCAAAATGTTAGTATCTGGCACTCTCGCGTGACAGAATCCGCTTGGGCTGAGCAGAGCTGCCCGGTTAATTGCCGGCTTCTCCCGCTAGCGCAATGGCCTCCTCTGCACTGAGGCCAAACAAAAATCCCTCTCCTGAGGTTTATCCTCTACATTTCTTAACAGCGGATCTTTCTTGGCCTGAGGCAGGGAGACAAGCGAAGTCCACGTGCGCCCCCTGCTGGATAAAGTGTCCTCAGCCCTAACTCAACAGGTTAATCACAGAGAGACCAGGATCCACAATTCAGATGCCCAAGGTTCCAGCTCTCGTCCAACACAATTTTTGACAAACAATAAAGTATGAAAAGAATATAGCATAGGAAAAATTATATTCCCAAACGTATTTTAATTGATTAACCTTATGAAACAAAAACAATTGGTAGACTGTAGCAGTATCCTATTTGTAAGAACTCTCTTTAGATACAAGCATTAAGATAACGATAATAATAGAACTGGAAAATCTAGAGGAAATAATTAAAGAGAAAATAATGGCAAATATAAAATGTACTTAGAAGCATAAAATACAATACTTGGCACACAGAAAATAAAAACCAGCGGCATAGCCTGACCAGGCAGTGGCGAAGTGGATAAAGCATTGGACTGGGATGCGGTAGGACCCAGGTTCGAGACCCCGAGGTCGCGAGCTTGAGCCTGGGATCATCTGGTTCGAGCAGAGAGCTCGCCAGCTTGGACCCAAGGTCGCTGGCTCCAGCAAGGGGTTGCTCAGTCTGCTGAAGGCCCGGGGTCAAGGCACATATGACAAAGCAATCAATGAACAACGAAGATGTCGCAACGGCAATAAAAAAAACTGATGATTGATGCTTCTCATCTCTCTCCATTCCTGTCTGTCTGTCCCTATCTATCCCACTCTGTCTCTGTAAAATATATAAATAAATAAAATGTTTAAAAAAAAAAAACAGCGGCATAGAGTCCACGATTGGGACAATCCCCTGGGAAAGAACCAAAAATGACAATGATGAGGGAAGGGGACAGCTCTAGAGCAGTGGTTCTTAACCTTTTTTGAGGTACCGAACCCACCAGTTTCATATGCGCATTCACCGAACCCTTCTTTAGTGATAAATAAAATATGATTTTTCCCCAAAATTCAAGACATAGGTATATGTTTTTTTACTAGTGCACAAAATGAGCCGTGCATGAACATCACCTTGCTCAAAGAACAAAACCAACAAAGTGCATGAACTCACAACAAATTACGGTATTACTTTATTCTGGCCTCCGCGGCAGAGGCTTCTCCGAACCCCTGAGACGGACTCATCGAACCCCTAGGGTTCGATAGAACCCAGGTTAAGAACCACTGGTCTAGAGGAACCAAATTATTTATGGAATCCTTTGTTCTGTTCTTGGCTAATAATTGAAAAACTTAGGGAGAATGGATGACTTTTTCAGGAACATGTAAAAGTTTAAACCATTTTCAAGAAGGAATGACCATGTTAATTAGATGGACAACTATAAAATAAACTGACAAAATTATATTACATTATTTCAAACTACCAACAAACAGATCTGTGGTGGCACAGTGGGAAAAGCATCGACCTGGAACGCTGAGGTTGCTGGTTCAAAACCCTGGGCTTACCTGGTTAAGGCACATATGGGAGTTGATGCTTCCTGCTCCTCCTCCCCTCTTCTCTCTCTCTCTCTCTCTCTCTCTCTCTCTCTCTCCTTGTTAAAATGAATTTTTCAAAAACCAAACTACCAACAAACAGACCATTCTGATTCAATGTAAACTAAAGATTAAAAAAAGCTTCAGTTATCTGTATAGTCACAATCACATAATATAAAAACCTAATATAGTAACACAAAAAGGGAAAACTAGACAACAGTCCCTAATGAACATTGATGAGAAAATTCAAAATAGATAACTATCAATAGAAACATCCAGTAAATTATATATATCTATATATACCATGGCCAAATGGCTATTACCTAAGAATAAAGACATTGAAGTTTACAATATCTTTTCTAATGATGGTCGTTCTACAATTTAGCTGTAATATAGATGTAGTCACGGGAGGAGATGAGCACAGTGTCTACCTACTCCACTGTCTTCACTAGAAGTTCTCATGAACCTTTATTTAGATAGATAAAAGGAGACTATGCCTATCACTTGGTTACAAGCTAAAAGGACACTCTTAAAACTCATATCTTTTGCAACAAAAATCTATTATATAGAGTTATTTTATTTGGCTGAAATTCTATTTAGCTACACACATATCCAGTCACATGTCACTAAAATAAAGTTAAAAGCTTCATTGTCAAACACCACATCGGTCAACCCCGGGACTCAGTCCTTGGACCACTTCTCTGTGCCGTCTTTACCTCATCCCCAAAGCAACCGCCTGCAAGGTAAAAGTCTTACATGATAGCCAGTATTGATAACTCCCACATGTATAACTTCATCCTCAATCTCTCCCCAGAGCTCCACATTCATGAATTGAATTGCCTACGTTGGTATCTAATGTGGGTCTCTAACTCCTTGTGTCCCAACCTTCCCCTAGATTTCTGCTCCCTGCTCTTTTCACAGCTTTCTCCATCTCAGGAGATATTAATCCATTTTCCAACTGCTCAGTCACCCTGTCTCCCTGCTTTCTCTCACACCCTACACCCAGTCAGAAATCCTTTAAATTCTACATTCAAAATATACCTAGAACTCATCTTCTTCTCCTCTTCTTCCTTTCCCTTCTCTTCCCTTTCCTTCTCTTCTCTCACCTCTCTTCTTTTCTCTTCCCTTCATTTCTTTTTCCTTCCTTTCCCTTTCTTTCTCTTCCTCTTCTGATCCGTAGAGCCCGAAAGTCACCATGTGTGGCAGAACTAGGCGTGTATCTGTGAGGAGTGGTTCTAGAATGAGGGGTCTCAAAGTGAGTGAGCAGGTGTCTACCCAGCATGCCAGAGAAGAATATCAGAACCCCATCAAGGTGAGAGGGGATAACGTGTGTTTCCACTCAGGAGAACCCGGCAGGGTGATGAAGGAGCCCTTAATGAGGAGGGGTGGGGTGGGGACATCCCAGCAGGTGAAACAGAGCCAAGCAGGACGAGGAGGAAACCACACTGGGGAGGAATGATGGCCAGAATGTGGAACTAGTTACACTCACGGGGACAGCTCAGATAAATATGTTATGGATGATGGGAAATAGATTTCTCATAGTCAGAGAAGAGGTGCACATGTGTAGGAAGGCAGAAGACTAGAATGGCCAATTTGGTGTTGGGTTAGAACTGGAGGCAAAGAAGTGAATTCATGAATTTCAACATATGTTTCATGACTAAATGAAATGAGTGCAGATGAGAGACTATTTCCAACAAAGTCAGAAACAAGACACTGGCACCTGCTATCTCCATATGACTTCACATTCTAGAAAAAACTATTAGAGGCAATACAATAACTCATTAATGTGTCAAGTTACACCACACTTTTCCCATTTCAGTGCTACTGAGATTAGGAAACCAGCCACATTATAAGGAATTTGGACACCCTGAGCCAGCATGGTTGTGACGGAAAAGGTCCCCTGCTGGGGATGGGGGAGCGATCTGACATCATTCATGAGTGTCACACCCACACACTCATGTAACCTCAATGTTCCCTCTCCTGGGAACCAATCCCATTACAGCCAGAGCATCAGCATGTACTGATAAACACACAAGGGTGTTTGTTGCAGCACAAAACAAAACCCATGAAGTGGGAAATAAAACGAATCCCCATCAATTGAGTAATGGCTTTGACACTACAGAACACAAGGCAATTTTTTTAAATATCATAATAAATTGACTGAAGAAGCAGGTATGTGAATTCGGTTATCTTCCTTTAATCCAGATATTTTTAAAATTTGCAAAAACTGTAAAACAGTGCCACTCTTTACCTTGATTTTTGATTTTGAAGACAGGTCTGCTTGGCCTGTGGTGGCGCAGTGGATAAAGTGTCAACCTGGAATGCTGAGGTCACCGGTTTAAAACCCTGGGCTTGCCTGGTCAAGGCACATATGGGAGTGGATGCTTCTGCTCCTCTTCCCTTTCTCTGTCTCTCTCCCTCCGCCTTCCTCTCTAAAATGAAAAAATAAAATCTTTTTTTAAAAAAGAAAAGACAGATCTGCCCTGGCCAGATAGCTTGGCTGGTTAGAGCATCGTCCTGAAGCGCAGATGTTGCCAGTTCAATCCCTGGTCAGGGCGCATACAGAAACAGATGTTCCTGTCTCTCTCCTGCTCTCTCCCTTCCTCTCTCTAAAAACAATAAAATAAATATTGAAAAAATATAAAATATAAAAATATAAAAGACAGGTCTATTTTATTTAATAACTATTTTATTTTGTTTTTAAAGATTTTATTTATTGATTTTATGGGGTGGGACAAGAAGTATCAACTCATAGTTGTCTTACTTTAGTTGTTCACTGAGTGCTTGTTATATGTGCCTTGACTAGGCAAACCCAGGGTTTCAAACTGGCAACCTCAGCCTTCAGGTTGATGCTCTATCCACTGTGCCACCACAGGTCAGGCATTAACTGTTTTATTTTAAATTAATTAATACACAAATATTTTGAAAACAAATCTCACTGAAGAAGATTATAAAGTAACTATAAACTTATTTAGAAAGAAAAGACAACCCAATAGAAAAATTGGCTAGAGATCTGAGCAGACTTCAAACAATGAGTCCAGAGGACTTCTAAGTACATGAAAAAGTTCTCCATAATGTAATTACTTAAAATTACATAGTAATGTTAGTATTTTTGCAACAATGTTACTTTCCTGAGTGTTTAATTTTCTTATCTTATTGTGTAAATATTTCATATGAGATCAACTTTCTTCACAAATTTTTCAGTGTACAAGACAGTGTTGTAGTTATAGGTACAGGGTTGAGTAGCAGATCCCCAGAACTTGTTCTTTTTGCTTAACTAAGCTTTATGTCAGTTTATTAGCAACCTCCCATGTCCCTCCCTCCAGCCCCTAGCCACTACCCTCCCACGCTTTGATACTGTGAATTTGACTCTTTTAGAGACCTCACATAAGTGGAATCACTCAGTATTGGTCTTTCTTTTATTATTACTGATTTTTGGATAGAGGGAGAGAGAGTGAGAGAAAGGAGAAGCAGGAAGCATCAACTCAAGTAGTTGTTTCCCATATGTGCCTTGACCAGGCAAGCCCAGGGTTTCAAACCGGTCACCTCAACATCGAAGTCGATGCTTTATCCACTGTGCCACCACAGGCCAGGCAGTATTTGTCTTTCTGTGACTGACTTACTTCAGTTACTATGATCGAGTTTCATCCTATTATTGCATACTGCAGAAACCCCCCTCTCCTTCTCTTTTTTTATTTTATTTTTTTTATGTTTTGATGTCATTATTTATTTAATTGAATTTATTGGGGTCTGACCTGTGGTGGCACAGTGGATAAACCGTCGAACTGGAATGCTGAGGTCACCTGGTTGAAACCTTGCACTTGCCTGTTTAAGGAACATATGGGAGTTAATGCTTCATGCTCTTCTCCTCTCTCTCTCTCTCTCTCTCTCTCTCTCCTCTGACTCTAAAAATGAATTTTAAAAATCTAATAAAAAATAAATTTAAAAAACATGTTATTTGCCCTAGCCATTTGGCCCAGTGGTAGAGCATTGACCCAGCGTGTAGAAGTCCTGGTTCAGTTCCTGATCAGGGCACACAGGAGAAGAACCCATCTGCTTTTCCACCCTGCCCCCTTCTTTCTCTCTCCCCCTCCGCGTCCTTCCTGCAGCCATGGCTCAAGCGGTTAGAGCAAGTTGGCCCCGGAGCCCTGAGGATGGTTCCATGGCCTTCACCTAAGGCCCTAAAATGGCTCCATTGCAAGATGGAGCAAAGCCCCAGATAGACAGAGCATCGCCCCCTAGTGGGCTTGCCGGGTGAATCCCAGGCAGGGCACATGTGGGAGTCAGTCTCTGCCTCCCCACCTCTCACATAATTAAAAGAAAATATTGGGGTGACACTGCTTAGCATAGTCATACAGGTTTCAGGAGCCCAATTCTACAACACATCTCTGTACACCGCATTGTGTGTTCACACCCCCAAGTCCAGTTATCATGGGGGGAGGGAAGTGAGTGAAGAAGGGAAGGGATAAAGCAAAAGAGAAAGACAAATTTTAAAAAAGAGAAGAAAAAAAAGAAAAAGACTCATGGACACAGACAACAATGTGATGATTGCTAAGGGAGGGGAAGGGAGAAGAGGGAATAGGGAAGATAAATGGTGAATCTTCCCCATTTTTAAGGCGGAATAAGATTCCATTGTATGTACACACCACACCTCATTTATCCACGCACCTGTCAGTGGACAGGTAGGTGATCTCCACAATCTGGCTAATGTTAATAGTGCTGCAGTGAACACAGGATCACTCATATCTTCCCAAGATTCTGATTCCAATTCTTTTGGATAAATATCCAGAAGTAGGATTGCTGGATCATATCTTTAATATTTTGAGGGACTTTCATACTGTTTCCACAACTACTGCACCATTTCTGTATTCCCACCAACACTGTACAAGATCCTAATTTCCCTGCCTCCCTACCAGCCCTTGTCATCTTTTGTGTGTTTTTTCCTTTTTTTCCAAGTGAGAGGAGGGGAGATAGAGAGACAGACTCCCACATGCACCCCAACCAGGATGCACCCGGCAACCCCTGTCTGGGGCGGATGCTCTGCCCATCTCAGGCCATGCTCACAACCTGAGGCAGAGGCTCCACAGAGCCATGTTTAGCACCCTGACGAATGTGCTCAAACCAGTTGAGCCATGGCTGCAGGAGGGGAAGAGACAGAAAGAAGGGGAAGAAAGAGGGGTGAAGAAGCAGATGGTCACTTCTCCTGTGTGCTCTGACCGGGAATCGAACCCAGGACATCCATACACTGGGCCAACGCTCTATTATTGAGCCAATTAAGCTAACTGGCCAGGGCCATCTTTTGGGGGTTTTTATAGCAGCCATTCAAACAGGTGTGAGGTGACATCTCATTGTGATTTTGATTTGCATTTCCTTGATGATTAGTGATGTTGAGCATTCTTTCATATAAGCTGCACAACATAGATAACTCTCCCAAATACAATGTTGGAGAAAATAAAAAGACGCAAAAGAATACTTAAAATATTGTTGCATACATAAAAATATTTCATCTTAATAGCCACTTGTATGGCTTCTTTGAATAAAGTCTATTCAAGTCCTCCATTTTTAAATTGCATTATTAGGGTCTTTTATTTTCTTTTTTATTTTTTGAGAGAGAGAGAAAGAGAAAGAGCAGATGAAAGAGAGATGAGAAGCAACAACTTGTAGTTGCAGCACTTTAGTTGTTCATTGACTGCTTCTCATCTGTGTATTGATGGTGGGGGGTTGGGGGTACAGTCCAGCCCGTGCCCTGTGCTCAAGCCGTTGAGCCCATGTCCAGCACTCCATCCACTGCACCACCACCGGTCAGGCAGGTTATTAGGTTTTTTTACTCTTGAATTGTAAGTGTTGCTTTTATACTTTGGAGATTACCTCCTTATCAGGTGTATGGTTTACAAATGCCTATACTTTCTCCCATTCTGTGGGTTATTTTTCACTCTGATTTTTTCCATTGCTGTGCAGAAGCTTTTAGTTGGATGCAGTCCCACTTGTGCTTTGTTTTGTTTATATTTTGTAGTCTGGCCTTTTGGTGTCATATCCATAAAATCATCACCAAGACCAATGTCATAAATGTCTCCCCTTGTGTGTCCTTATAGGACTTTTACAGCATCAGGTCTTACACTGAAGTCTGCAAACCATTCTGAATTGGTTTGTGTGTGGTGTAAGGAAAGGGTCCATTTCATTCTTTGTGTGTCAATATCCAGTTTCCCCAGCACCACCTGCTGTAGGGACTGTCCTTTCCCCACTGTGTATTCTTAGTGCCGGTAATGTAAGATCTGAACATGAGGGGAATTGGGGAGAACTGTATCTGGGAATTCTGGATACTATTTTGCGACTTTTCAAAACAATAAAATTAGTGCAACATGGAGAGTTAAAACTGTATAGCAGTCTCATTTTAATATCCTAACATCAGAGTGTGGGAACAATGATTTCTCAGCACTTTTAGCTGTTGTTTTTACCTCAGTTCTGATACTAAATAGATGCTCACTTGGCCTGTAGTGACAGTGATATTGCCACCAAGTCATTAAGCTTTCCTTCCTCAACAATAGAAACGGACTAAGGGAATAGATTACTTCCTCCTCAGGAAGATTCAGTCGCAAGCAATGATGTCATTTTACTAAATTGTACCACAAACTGAATCTTTGCTTCCTCAACACTTCATGAAGTATATGTAGGATTGTTGCCCTCAGTTTTAGTTTTTGTGAAGTATAACATACGTAAAAATTGATAGAACAAGTATATTGATATATATATTGTAAATTTAAAGTAACTCCTGTTGTTATATAGTTCAAGAACGGAGCCTGACCAGGCAGTGGCGCAGAGGATAGAGCATCGGCCTGGATACAGAGGACCCAGATTCCAAACCCCAAGGTCACCAGCTTGAGTGCCCAGTTGTCCGGTAGCTTCCCCAACAGTAACTCCTCTACCCTTCCAGAAGTAAGTAACCAACATCAAACACTTTAGAACAGGGGTGCCCACACTTTTTCAGCTTGTGAGCTACTTATAAGATGACCAAGTCAAAATGATCTACCTACAATAAAAATGCAAAACATAAATTTATTTCTTCTATATTATCATTATTTAAGTTACTATTATTACTATGTAATATTGTGTATTCTTCTTTCACCTTTGTCCTTCTCAGCTCTCTTTTCGGAGGAAAGTCAATGTCATAGTTTTTATGAACAGTCCGAAAAAGCCGCTCCACATTTCCCTTCTTTGGAATAGCAATGGCACACAGACAGATGAGGCAAACACACTTAGAATATGACATAGTGAAAAAAATCCCCTCCCATTCTGTATGAAAGTGGTAGGTTTTAGGCTTTTTACTCGGACCAGCTACGGCACTCATTTCTATACCCTTTGTTTATTTAGTTTAAATAAATTGAAGGCTAACTACGCAGCAATGTAACTGAACAAGTTAGCGCAGTTTAACGTGCAGGCGTAGGGTGTCAAAAGTTCAGATGTCAGATTGGCTACCCTGTATGCCAATCAAAAGACAAATGTCTTTTTAATGTCATGCGATCTACCCACACTTCCTCCGCAATTGACCAGTAGATCACGATCGATGTATTGAGCACCCCTGCTTAGAATCTTGCCCTCACTCACCTTTTTAGTGTTGTCCTTTATGTAGTTTTTCTTTGGACTGTTATTAACATTAAATATTTTTATATGTAACAAGATTTTATGTATTCTTTTGTGTCTCCTTATTTCTCCAACACTGTTTGGGAGAGTATCCATGTCTTCATGTAGCAATAGGTTCTTTCCATTGCTGCAAAGTATTCCATTCTGTGGATGTACCACCTTTATTTATCCATCTTACTCTAAGTGGACATTTGGGTTGCTTCCAAATTGAGGCCATGACAAATGGTGCTGCTGTGAACGTTCTTTCTTGCCCATGTATTTGGTGTAAATGTGCACAAGTATCCTCTACGGTAGTGGTTCTCAAACAGTATGGTCGTGGCACCCATTTGAGTGCCTCAAAGGGCTTTTGCCTATGCAGGTTATTTCTATCAATAATTTGCCTTATTAGAAATTAAAACTGAGAAAAAGTCAAATACTTATGCATCAATGCATTTAAAATAACATTTAAAATGTTAACAAATTATATATTTAACAGCTATTTCTTATATTTTTCAAAACAAATATCAATGGAAAGAGTAGCCTTGATTTTTCTTTTTTTGTGTGACAGAAACAGAAAGAGACAGAGAGAGGGACAGATAGGAACAGACAGACAGGAAGGGAGAGAGATGAGAAGTATCAATGCTCATCGGTCAGAAGAAGCTTGTAGTATTCTGCTTATTTCTGAGTTCTTAACGTCACTGGTGAAATTTCTCACTAGCTTGTCATAACTTTCATAATTTTGTAAAGACTCTTTTTTGGTATTTTATCCAGCACTTTTAATTGGTTTCAACAGAAGGGTTGATCTTACTAACATAGCCTGCCGTTATAAAAATGAGAAAGTCCTGCCCTCTCTTACTATTTATTATATTTTTTTTATTTCCCATTTTTTTTTTTTTGCATGTAGTTGCGGTTCTACATAATCACTCAGAAAGAATCTATCCTTAAATCTTCATGAAAACCATGGCAACGGAGCATGCCCACTTTCAAGATACCGATATTGTATTAGTTTTCTATTGCTACATATAAAATTATCCCTCAAACTAAGTCTTCATCTCATAGTTTTTGTGGGTCAGGAATTCGAGCAGGGCTCATTGTGGTCTCTCTCACAACTTCTCACCAGACTGTGATCAAGGTGTTAGGGCAAGGGCTGCAGCCTCATCAGAAGGCCCTACCGGGGAATGACCCACACCTGAGTTTATTCCTTGGTTTGTCTGACATTCCGTTCCTCACACAACTTTGGAATGAGGGTCTCCGTTCCTGACTAGCTGTTGGGCAGAGGGTACCCTGAGTTTTTTGTCACATGGGACTCTCTTAAATGGCAGCTCACAACACGGTCACTCACTTCATTAAACTGTGAAAGCCAAGAAGGCAATAGACAGTTTGCTAGCAAGAGAGAAGTCCAGCCAGACCAGGTGGTGGCGCCATGGATAGAACGTGGGACTGGGATGCAGAAGACCCAGGTTTGAGACCCCAAGCTCGCCAGCTTGAGCACGGGCCCATCTGGCTTGAGCAAAAGCTCGTCAGCTTGGACCCAAGGTCGCTGGCTCCAGCAAGGGGTTGCTCGGTCTGCAGAAGGCCTGCGGCCAAGGCACATGTGAGAAAGCAATCAATGAACAACTAAGGTGTTGCAACAGCAACCGAAAACTAATGATTGATGCTTCTCACCTCTCTCCATTTCTGTCTGTATGTCCCTATCTATCCCTCTCTCTGACTCTCTCTCTGTCCCTGTAAAAAAAAGAAAGAAAGAAAGAAAGAAGTCCAGGTTCTATGTAGCCCTAATCTTGGACATGAGATGACATCCCATTACTTTTGCCATGTCTTATTGATAATAAGCACATCACTAGGTCCAGCCACACTTAAGGGGAGTTGGATGTTTCAAGGGCATGAATATCAAGAAATAGAAATCCTTGGGAGCCATCCTGGGAGGCTGCCTACACTACAAACATGACATCTGAACTCCCATCTCTACTTCAGCTGTCAAAAGTTACACACCAGTTCCAGAACGGGGACAAGAGCAGAATGGTAGCAACAGTGCTATAGCATGTATTATGTACAATATACCTCCTCTCTCACAGCAAGTTGTTTTGGCTACTTTTTCCATAGGTTCATCCAATAAACCAACCATTCTCTATACATGAAACTCTCAGTAGTCAGGAATTCCCGATATGTTAGTATTGTCATCTGAAAAATCCCTTCTTTGTTGTTGTTCAAGTAGCTCTTTGAACATGAAAACGTTTCTTTGCCATTTTGTTTAAATAACTTATATAACTATAGTTTCAAAATCTCCTATATGTCACAAGTTTGATGTTGGCTAAAGAAGAATGATGAAAGTGAGCTTACCATCTTTCTGCTTATGGCCACTAATTCTTTTAAACCTGATACTGAGCTCTAATTATTTTTGAACACACAACTAAAGAATGTGAACAAATTACAATATACTTCTCATTTCTAATTCATTCATAGCCTTGGAAATCTTGTCCCATTATGAATGACAACTACTGATTTTCCATTCTGCATACACTCCAAAAACCATAGCCACCATGTTGTTAACGACGTGTAAGACCGAGCCATGTCTGAGCAAACAAGTAGAAACACAGATAAATTCCTTATAAATCAGATCAAAAGATGCTTGATTGTTTCTTCATGTCCAAATGTTTTGTGTACAGGATACAGAAGTAGCATATACAATAATTCTGAGCACAGTTTAATATCATGCAGAGTAATTTTTCAAAACATGTTTTCTAGAAAGAACTTTTAGAAATAATAACTAGCACAGATGTTGAAAAGCATTCTTCCTTTTCTGAAAAGTTGAAATAGCAGTTTGCAGTCAATTTGTCAGCTTTCAGGTTAGGTTTGCCTTCAATAAACTCAGACTAAAAAGAATTTATCTTTTAAAAGTATTCTTATAAAATATGTTATTTTGCCTGACCAAACAGTGGTGCAGTGGCTAGAATGTTTGAACCTGAGGACCCAGGTTCAAAACCCCGAGGTTGCCTGACCAGGCAGTGGCGCAGTGGATAGAGCATCAAACTGGGATGCAGAAGACCCAGGTTCAAGACCCCGAGCTCGCCAGCTTGAGCATGGGCCTATCTGCCTTGAGCAAAAGCTCACCAGCTTGGACCCAAGGTCGCTGGCTTGAGCAAGGGGTTGCTCGGTCTTCAGAAGGCCCACGGTCAAGGCACGTGTGAGAAAGCAATCAATGAATAAGTAAGGTGTCACAACGGCAACAAAAACCTAATGATTGATGCTTCTCACCTCTCTCCGTTCCTGTCTGTCCCTATCTATCCCTCTCTCTGACTCTCTCTCTGTCCCTGTTAAAAAAAAACACCAAAAACCCAAGGTCGCTGACTTGAGTGCACACTCACCAGTTTGAGTATGGGGTCACCTACTTAAACATGAGATCATAGACATGACCCTGGCTTGAGCCCAAAGGCTCTGGCTTTAAGCCCAAGGTTGCTGGCTTGAGCAAGTGTTTAATGGCTCAGCAGGAGTCCCCCAGTCAAGGCACATATGAGAAAGCAATCAATGAACAACTAAGGTGATGCAACTATGAGTTGATGCTTCTCATCTCTCTTTTCCTGTCTGTCTGTCCCTCTCACTTTCTTTCTCTCTCTCTCTCTCTCTCTCTCTCTCTTGCATGTGTGCACGCACCAAAATATTTATATATATATATATATATATATATATATATATATATATATATATATATACACACACACATACATATCTGTATATATATGTATGTATATATGTATTTATATGTTGTTTTGAAGTTTGATCAGTGATAACAGAAAGTGTTTGGAGCAATCACTTCTGACTCATTTTATCATAATCTTTGCATTTATTATTATGCCTAGATAAGGATTACTTATCCTAGAAGTTGTCATCCTGGCCACATAGTCCATTTGGTTGTAGCATCATCCTGATATGCCAAAGTTGTTGGTTCAATCCCCAGTCAGGGCACATACAAGAATCAACCAGTGAATGCATGACTATGTGGAACAGCAGGTCAATGTTTCTCTCTCACTTCTCTCTCTCTAATCAATTTTTAAAATAAACAAATATAATATTTTTTAAATAAAAAAATATCCCAGAGGTTCTCAGACATGAGTTTTGAGGATTTCCACTTCAAGAAATTTAAGTCAGTAAAGTGGTCCATCTTTTTTAAATTAATCTTCACAGAAGCGAAAATTTTTCAAATAATGCCTTTTCCCCAAAGATGTCTGGCCTAAACAGAATCGAATAACTAAAAAATCAAGTACAGTTATTAAAGATTATTTTCTTTAATCATATGAATGCTAGAATACCAAATTATTCCACAAAGAAGATTGCCTGCCTTAAAAATAAAACATGATCCCTGAATTTCTCTCAAGTCTGATCTTTGCTGTTTTGCCTCATGTTATTATTTACATTTTTACAAGCATTTGTCAAGCCCACAAGGAGAGAACTTTCTTTCTAATAGAATCTACAGCGCCCTTAATACTCATATTTCTCTTTGGGTGTAGAAAGCATGCAGATTTCCCCCCTCAGAACTGAAGCTTTCACTGACTCCTTCAGCTGCTGGGAAGTTGAGGGCATAAAGCTGTGTCCCCACCCAGAGGAAGGAAACAGCCTTGCATGCCCACAGTAATGGACCCTTCCTGGGGACGGCTCATATCCAGTGACGTCTCAAAGTGGAGTATAAAGACCACTTTCACCTGACCAGGCGGTGGCGCAGTGGACAGAGTGTCAGATTGGGACGTGGAGGACCCAGGTTCGAAACTCCAAGGTCACTGGCTTGAGCACAGACTCATCTGGTTTGAGCAAGGCTCACCAGCTTGAGCTCAAGGTCACTGGCTTGAGCAAGGGGTCACTCACTCTGCTGTAGCCCCTGGTCAAGGCACATATGAGAAAGCAATCAATGAACAACTAAGGTGCCACAACAAAGAATTCATGCTGCTCATCTCTCTCCCTTTTAGTCTATCTGTCCCTATCCATCTCTCTCTGTTTCTGTCATGCACGCACAAAGAAAGGCCAGTTCCCCTTGCCCTAATTTTTGCCCTAATTTGAGACCCCTCCTCAGAGCCATCCAGCTGTGGAGTGCCCTTTGGGGCTGGCAGAGAGAGGCCTTTGTTATGACTGCCTAATAGTTCAACTTCTCCCACCGCCTAATCTGCCTCCTTTACTCTCTTACAAAGTGCTGAACCTCAGAGCACTCCCCAGTTAATTTCCTGAACTCTAATTTCTGTTTCACAGTCCTTTCCCTGAAACACCCCCTGCAGCCTACAAGCTTTCACAATCATCATTATTTCAGCCTCTTACTCCTGTAATTATAAAATTACACACACACATTTAAACTTCAACTGACTGATAAAATTTTAACCTTGAACACGCACACAAGATTTTACTCCAAGTTACACTAGGATGCTTATATCTGGAAGTGACTACAGCTAGTGCTCAACTTACGACCACAAATGGTTCCCACAGACCGGTCATAACACGATTTGGTCATAAGTTGAGTAGGCTATATGTACAGTACTGTGAAATGATGTTATAAAAATCTTTAAGTCAAAGCTAAAGACAATTTCCTTGTGGAAGACATCTTGGGAGGGGTTTGATGAAAGATATCCATGACACAAAACACAAATTGCTATACTGAGTCTGGGATAACAGTTGAAATGGTGCACGCGGAGATGGTAGTGCTGCCGGAAGCTGGTCCGCACTGTCATCCACCCAGCTGGGCAACGCTTGCGCTGCCTGATGCGGAGCAGTCGTGGCTAGCGATTGTGGTCATAAAGTTGAATGGTCACAAGTTGCATAGGTTGTAAGTCGATCAATATCTGTACAGTATTAAGATCTCAACCTCAGGTGGGAGCGGCCTAATTTGTCAATGTTCCTAATGTAATTACAATGATTAGGCATGATGATAGGTAACCCAAGTGATCACATACTCATTGAGTTCACACAAGTTCTGGGATGCCAGAAATAACCTTAGAGATGGCATTCATTGTTTCTGTCTTCAAAAGAAGAGGCTGAGCCTGATCTGTGGTGGTGCGGGGGATAAAGCATCAATCTCAAATGCTGAGGTCACTGGTTCGAAACCCTGGGCTTGCCTGATCAAAGCACATATGGGAGTTGATGTTTCCTGCTCTTACCACTTTCCCCCTCTTTTGTTCTCTCTTTGTCTCTCTCTCCTCTGTCTAAAAATGAATTTTTTAAAAGGGGTGGGGCTGAGTCTGAAGTCAAATAGAAAAATATGTACAGGCCCTGGACGAGTAGCTTATTTGGTTAGAGTGCCATCCCAATGTGTCAAGGTTGCGGGTTAAATTCCCGGTCAGGGCTCATATAAGATCAAGCAATGAACGCATAAATAAGTGAAACAACAAATTGATGTTTCTCTCTCTCCCTTCCTTTTTCTCTCTAAAATCAATAAATTTAAAACATTTTAAAATTTAAGAAAGAAAATAGTGAACACATACTGTGACTGAAGCTGAATCTTAATGTAAACCAAATATGTGTACAGTATATCCATGTGTATGTGTGTATGCATGTGTGCGTCCATGCTTAAGCATGAAGTATGAAAAGACACACAGATTAATATGAATACTGTATCACTTTCCTAGGACTCCCATAACAAACCACAAATCAGAAGGCTTAAAACAACAGAAATTCAGTTCTGGCCAGTTGGTTCAGTGGTATAGCACCAGCCCAGTGTGTGGAAGTCCCAGGTTCAATTCCCAGCCAGGGCACACAGGAGAAGCGCCCATCTGCTTCTCCGCCCTTCCCCTTCTCCTTTCTCTCTCTCTCTCTCTTCCTTCCTGCAGCCAAAGCTCTAGTGGAGCAAAGTTTCCCCGGGCGCTGAGGATGGCTCCATGGCCTTCACCTCACGTGCTAGAATGGCTCTGGTTGCAAAGGAGTAATGCCCCAGATGAGCAGAGCATCACCCCCTGGCATGCTGGGTGGATCCCAGATGGGCGCATGTGGGGTCTGTCTGCCTGCTGCCCTGCTTCCCACTTCAGAAAAATACAAAACAAACAAACAAAAAAGCAAAAAAAGAACAGCCAGAAATTTATTCTCTCACAGTTGCGGAGGTCAGACATCAGAAGCCAGGTGTCTGCAGTGCCATACCCCTTCTGCCCTTCTGAAGGCTGCTCCCTTGCCTCTTCCAGATTCCAGTGGCTGCCAGCAAACCTTGGCGGTCCTTGGCTTGTAGACACATTACTCCAATCTTTGCCTCCATCATCCCGCTGCCTTCTTCCTTATGTGTCTTCTCTGGAGCTTCAAATCTCTCTCTCCTTCTAAGGATACCAGTCACTGGAATTAAGGTTCACTCAAATCCACTATGACCTCTTCATAACTTGATTCCATCTTTGAAAAACCCGCTCCTCCAATAAAGTCATAATCACAGGTATTGGGGATTAGGACGTCAATGTCTCTTCTTGGGAAGCACAATCCAACCCACAACAGATAACAATATTTAAGGTGAAGGGCACCTGAAATTGGGAAAAAGGGAGGAGTCAAGGAAAAGCAAGCAAAAAAGAAAGGAGAAATGGAGGAGAGAAGAAGAGGAAGAATGCAGTCACAACCTGAGCAATGAGTCTATTCTAGGGTTTTGAGCAGGAATGGTACAAAATTGAACGAAAAATATACAAAGACTTAAAGACATATATAAGATGGGTTTTGGAAGGATGCCACAGCTCCTTGCCAGCCATAACTTCTGCCCTGGTTGAGCTGCAAAAACATGACCGCCCTCAGAAATACATCCTTCTTTATTCTCTGGGCAAGGTAGGTCATTAGCAAATCAATCACGTTTCCAAGGCAACACAAGAAAACCATTAGGTGCAGAAAACCTCCACCATCTTAACTTTACACAAAGAAGTAACTAGCTTCCAATCCTTCCGGGGAACATGTAAGGCGGGATGAGTACTGAAGCACAGCCCTTTTGCAACTCAATCAGGCAGGTGAGGTGGGGGGTTGGGCAGACTGTCAGGTTACAGTCAGCTCTGTCCCCAAAATCCAAACTGCAAAATATGCAAAATACCCTGTTGATTTTTCAGTCCCCAACAATGCAGTAAAAATATATGCACGGCCCTGGCTGGTTGGCTCAGTGGTAGAGTGTCAGCCTGGCATGTAGATGTCCCAGGTTCAATTCCTGGCCAGGGCACACAGGAGAAGCGCCCATCTGCTCTCCACTCTTCCCTCTCTCCTTCCTCTCTATCTCTCTCTTCCCCTCCTATAGCCAAGGCTCCATTGGAGCAAAGTCGGCCTGGGCATTGAGGATGGCTCCATGGCCTCCACCTCAGATGCTAGAATGGCTCCTGCCGCAATGGAGCAATGGCCCAGGTGGGTGAGCATTGTCTCCTAGTGGGCATGCCAGGTGGATCCTGGTGGGTCGCATGCGGGAGTCTGTCTCTGCCTCCCTGCTTCTCACTTCAGAAAAATACATACATACATAAAATATGCACAAGTATAAACTGTCCTGTTTATGTAAAACTCTGTGCAAGTACATAAAAAAATTAGGATAAAGAGCTAGGTATTTTTCTGTGGGAATAATAACAGATACCATATTTCCCATGTATAAGATGCACCTTAATTTGGGGGCCTGAAATTTGAAAAAAATGTATTGCATAAAGTTCTTGAACTCAAGTTTCATTCATCATAAAATTCATACAACTCTTCAACCGTGCGAAACATGCAAACAGAAAATGCAAGTAAAAAATTCTACAACCAGTTTTTAGACTCCAAATTTTTCGGGAAAGGGTGTCTTATACATGGGGAAATACAGTAATCCTTTTATGTGACTCACCATGTGCCAGACACCATTTTAAGCACTTTAAATTTATTAACTTCTTTATTTATTTATTTTATTATTGAGTTTATTGGGGTGACATTGGTTAATAAAATTATACAGGCTTCAGCTGCACAATTCTATAATATACCATCTGTATATTGTATTGTGTGTTCACCACTCCATTCTATCACCATTTATCTCCCCTATAACCTTTATCTCAACCCTAGAATGTAGATACTATTATCATACCCACTTCACTGATGACAAAACTGAGGCATAAGAAGACATAGTAAAATAGTTGAGCCAGGATTCAAACCTAGGCAGTCTGGCTTCAGAGCCTGTGCCCTTAACCACTTTGTTGTATACAATAGAATTCTGTTCTTGGGAAATAAAAACACTGAGTGTGCATACAATGCTTGAATATTTTAGAAGACATAAAGTTCCAAAGGTCTTGGCTGGTTGGTTCAGTGGATTGAGTATTGTCCCAGCGTGTGGACGTCCCAGGTTCAATTCCTGGTCAGGGCACACATGAGAAGTGACCATCTGCTTCTTTTCTCCTCCCTCTCCCCTTTCTCTCCCTCAGCCAGTGGCTGGATTGGTCCGAGCATTGGCCTCAGGTGCTGAAGATAGCTCGGTTGATTTGAGCATCAGCCACAGACGGGGTTGCCAGGTGGATCCCCATCAGGGCACAAGCAGGAGTCTGTCTCTCTATCTCCTCTCTTCCCACTTAAAAATAAATAAATACAAAGTAAAATAAAGTCTGTGGTGTGAAAATCAGAGCAGCTAAAGGCCCTTCACAATTCAGAAAAACTGAAGACATGCCCAGAGGGGAAGATACAGGCTGTGGAGGAACCCTCCCCCCAAAATCACACCTGTTTTTCCAACCAGCCTGTACAGGAAATGATTCATAGTGGGAATAAGATTTGTCTGCTTGGCCCTGGCCAGTTGGCTCAGCAATAGAGCGTTGGCCCAGAATATGGAAGTCCTGGGTTTTATTCCCATTCAGGGCACACAGTAGAAATGACCATCTGCTTCTCCTCCCCCTTCTCTCTCTCTCTCTTCTCCTCCTGCAGCCATGGCTCAACTGGTTCGAGCAAGTTGGCCCTGGGCACTGAGAATGGTTCCATGGCCTCATCTCAGGCTTTGAAATAACTCAGTTGCTGAGCAACAGAGTAGAGGTCCCAGATGGGCAGAGCATCACCCCCTATTGGGCTTGCCAGGTGGATCCCAGTCAGGGTGCATGCAGGAGTCTGTCTCTCTGCTTCCCTGCTTCTCACTTGATAAAAAAGAAAGAAAAAAGATTTGTCTTCTCCACACTCAGAGAGAGAGAACCCTTACCCTATTCCTACAAATCCACCAGGGCAAGTTGCCACTCGGGATTATTTAATGACACAATGAAGGTATCTGTTGCATTTGGATCCTCTGGTATTTCAGATGCTCTGCTAGTCTGTGTGTTATCACACTTGTGGGAGATTAAGTGGTGCTGTAGGATTATCTCAAATTTGGTGTTTAACCCCCAGTCAGAGGGATTCTCTGGTGGTGTTGTAGGATTATCTGGGGTATGAGGTTGATCCCTTATGTGGGAGGATTCTCTGCCACTTCAATATTCTTCATGCCCTGATGCCTCCTTCTCTAGAGTATCCTTGGCTCAGATCTACCTCAGGGCAGGTTGATGTGTCTTCCTGGCTAACTGTTCCTGTTCCAGGAACTTGGGGATAGCCTTGTGAAGGGCAGGATGTATCTATTTTTACATTGATTGGCATGCTGTTCCAAGGACCAAAAAAAATGGTGGAACTGTGTCTCAGGACTTGATGGGAATGGTGGTCTCTGTATCTTATGTGGTAAGGAATTACAGACTTTGGGACCATGAGTGACAAGAGCGGTGGTACTTGTATGCCAGTGTCTGATGAGAATTATGGCTCCAGGGTCTCCAGGGTTAAGGAGGATGGTAGGTAGACCCTCACTCTCAGGGGCTGATGGGAAAGTGGATCTTGAGTCACAGAGGCTCGTAGGAATAATGGATCCTGAATCACAGAGGCTGATAGAAACGGAGGCTCTTGAGTCTCAGAAATTTATGGGACTTATAGTAGCTGAGTCTTAAATGCCAAGGGACTTGTGAAATCTGCAAATCAAAGAATGATGAAAATAGTGGTTCCCATGACTCACTAACCAAGAGGAATGGCAGCCTTGTTTCAGGAACTAACAGGAATTATGTCCTCTTATCCCAGAGGCTTAAGCAAGTCTCAGCCTAACCCATCAGCCATGTTATTCATCCATCTTTCCATTCATTCATGTAGCAAACATCTTCCTGCTCCAAGCCACACCCTATGCTGGGCGATACTGAGGGCACAGAGATGACTCAGGGATGGATCGCACCCTCAGTGAATTCCCAGAGACAGACTCAGACACTGAGAATCACAACACAAAAGGCCAAGGAGATACAGCAGGGTGATAAGGTCACCATTCTGACCTGACCACAGGGCATGTGGGTGAATGTAGGGTGACAGTCATTTTGGACACTAAGTCAAGGTGCAGGATCTGACAAAAGTCCTTTTTATCATATGTGAATTTGTGTGCCTGACAAATCCAACATGTGCTCCATTATCAACCCCAAGTCAAGTGTACACTTTTGCAGATGCAGCCCACCTCCAAAGACTACCCTTACCATCCACTGTGTGAGCTAGGGGAACTCACTATTCAGAACCTTAGATCCTTACATGGAGATAAAACACTTCCTGATAATAAGATTGATGTAACAATCAAATAATATAATGCCTAACAATATCCAGCCGAGGGCCTGATCCCAAGTACATGTTCCATAAAGGGTATGTTTATCATTATTATTATTCCTAACATTAGTGAGTAATAATAAATTTTAAAAGACCGAGCAGTATTTGTCAAATACCTGCACTGGCCGGGCTGCTGTGATGGTGGCCGCGACTACTGGCTTTACATTTGGCATAGTCTGCGGCAGGACTCCATACAGATCGGCATGGAGCCACCATCACCTCTGAGCGGTGGAGTAGAGAACTGGCTGCTGTTATGGTTTCCCATAGCTGTTTTTTTGGGGACTGTAGGCTAGCTGACTTTTACAGCCATGCGTGAGGAAACCAAGAGTTCTATGGAAGAGGCTGCCCAGAACCTGCAAACTGAGCAGTGGAAGGAGCTGGAGGAAATGTGGGAGAAAGAGATGCTGACCCTGGAGCTGGAGGAAGCGCTGGAGGAGGAGGCCGACCAGGTTCATGAGATTCACCTGGAAATGGAGCAGCTGCCGGAGAAGGAATTACTGGTTCGTGAGTTGCAGATTGCCCTGGACATTGTGGAGAGCCAGCAGCGGCAGGAGGCTGAGGCTGAGGCCAAGGCCGGGGCTGGAGCTGCAATGCCTGCTGAGCAGAAGGCAGCGGTGGCCCGGGGCTCAAGCCCAGCAGCAAGAGCTGGTGTTTTCAGTTCCTCTTTGGAGGATGAGGAGAATTGGTCTGGAGTTGAAATCCGCAGTCTCCAGAAGATGAGAGGAGCCCAGCTAAAATGGCAGGGAGTGCCTGCTAAGCCACTGGTAGGTCTGCAATTTTGGGACATAGGGATGCTATCATGCTCCCCAGAGCAGAGATGGAAATGCTGACTGCCATTGCCACATGCTTCTCTTTAGGACAGTGTGAGACCAGCCATGATGGCAGGAATGAGGGGGGAGGCTAAAGCCCCATGTGTGTGAACTGATTTCCTGGACTATGACCGAAGTGAGCACTGGTTCCTTTGTTGAATGGACTTACGAATTTTGGACAATGTGAAATATCCTGATGGGGGTGGAGTGGCTTTGCTGGAGGCCCTCCTGCCCCGGGAAGCTTTTCCCAAGACTAGAAAGAAGGCTGAGGACATTTTGCACTTTTGGCAAAGTGCTTAAAGACTGGTGAAAAGTACCTTTGTAATTGTTGAAACTGTATAATTTGTGTTATTGCTGTAATTTGTGTAATGTACTTAATTTCCTTCTATAGGAATGCCAATGGTGTAGATTGTGGGTAGTAAAGTGAGTATAGGGGTGGATTGCTGGGCAGATAATATAGATTATGCTCACTTTGTTAAAGATGGAGCTGCCCACATGGAAGCCCGTCACCCAGGTGATATTATTTGCTCTTATGCTTGGGATGGGTGTGGGGGAAAGGCTGTAATGTAAGCAGGCCAGGTCGTTATGGCCTAAGGCTTGGTTTTAAGAGTAAGCTTTTCCTCACACCCTTGACTGATTGGATGATGTGGGGTGGTGCACTCTCCTGAGGAATCCCATTATGCCTCAGATGGGTGACTTTGTATCAGACTTCCTTGTCTGTAGATTGGATTAAGGGTTTGGATTTCTACAGTATAAAGTGGGACAGACCAGTAGCTTGCTCTCTTGGTTCCTGAGGTATTAGAGAGGAGAGCAGAGTAAGGCCACGTGGAGGCCAGGAGAAGTAGCTAAGATTGTAGAATGCTGAGGAAGAAGCCAGTTTGTGCAGAGTTTGTATAGAGAGAAGGAGATGGAAAACAGAGGTGAATAAGT
The DNA here is from genome assembly GCA_037038555.1 of Rhynchonycteris naso. NCBI lineage: Eukaryota > Metazoa > Chordata > Mammalia > Chiroptera > Emballonuridae > Rhynchonycteris > Rhynchonycteris naso. The sequence continues at coordinate 245,865,549 of CM072997.1, read as the reverse complement.
CTGATGAGCTAGAAACCTTTGATTCTAGGAAACTCGGATAAGTCAGTAGCTTTGGGAGCACTGAATGAGTGGGTTTTGGAGCCCAGTGTGTGTTTTTGCTTGCCCGCCGGGCAAAATTAAAGCTGATGGCTCACCAGTTCTTGGCTCCATTGTTTCATTACCAACTGTACGAATCTAATGCGAACCTGCACGGGTCAGGCGGCTGTGATCCTGGCCCTGTCTCCTGGCTTTATACTGGGTTAAGGAGTTTAAGAGCATCAGAAGAAATCGGTAAAATTAAATAAAACTCCCCAGTGATTTGCATATGCATAAGCATTAGTGTCTTTTTGTAGAAAAAAACTCCCAATTAAATAGGTTTAAATAAATAAATTTACACAAGGGAATACTATACAGTCACTAAAATAAACAAGGAAACTCTAAAAGCATGGATATAGGAGATTGCAGTGATATGGTATTAGAAGGGCAAATTGTAGAACAATGCCATCCCATCTGGGCACAAAAAACGAAGAGGGTGGTAAAATAGATGCATATAGATATGTAGAATTCCTCTGGAAAGACACACAAGAAATTGGTGAGCAGAAGCTGTCCCCGTAGAGAACGGGATGGTCAGGTTGCTGGAAGGGAGGGAAACGCATTTTTCACTGTTGGAGTCCCAGAACCGTATACTTACCACTGCCTGAACGTCTTCCCTAAATGTCCCCGGGGCCCCTAATGGCCAATAAGTTCCAAGCTGTGCGCAACACCCTCCCTCTCCCGTACCCTCTTCTTCCTGGTTCCCTTCGGGGAACAACGCTTGTCCCCTCAGGTCCCGGGCCAGATTCCTAGCCGTCCATCTGCTTCAAGTCTTCCCTCTCGGTCACCTCCCATAGCCTGTCAGCACCTAGTCCTTCTGCCTTCACACATTCGCTGCCCCACGCCCTCCTCCCTATCTACAGGATCCCAGCCCCAGTTCAGACCGACATCCTCCTCCCCAACCTGCCAGCCTCCACCAGTATTTCCTCCTCCACGCATCCCCCAAGGGGCCCAGAGGGATCTTTCTGACACCCAGACCTGCCCCCGCCCCTTCTCTAGCTCATAACCCTCCTGGGCTCCTGTTCAATCTCAGGGAAAAGTCCCCAGCCTGGCCTCCAAAGCGCTTCCGAGCCGGCCCCGCCCACCACCTCGGCCACATCTTTTCAGCTAGTGGGTTCCCGTCCTCTAAGGTTCCAGACAGCCTGGACGCTGTGCTGTCCCCTCCCAGAATCGTCCCTGGCTTCCTGCCTCTGGGTCTCCGCTTAAACTGTGCCCTCTGCCTGGAACGCCCTGACTGCCTGCCGCCCTCTCGGCCATTCGGATCTAACTTCTCCCGGTTCCTGGAGGTCAAGCCACACGCTCTGCCTCCTGCGCTAGTCCTCTGGGTGTCTCCAGCTGAAAGGACTCCTCCTGCCCAGGGCTTCCCACAGCCACTGGCCTCGCCCTCGGTCATACCCCATCACCCTTGGATTGGAACTGTCTGTGTCTGGGGTCTGGCTCCTCCATCAGACTGTGAGCTCCGTCTGCAAGGACAGATGTGGGTCTGATTCACCTTTGAGTCCCAAGTGGGTGGGTGGGGGAGACCGAAGCGGAGGGGGAGGGGAGAAAGAGGGAGTTGAGGTGGGGGCGGCGGGAAGAGGATACTGTATTAGGGCAAGGAGGCTGGCAGGAGAAGGAAGGGAGGAGAGGTGGAGGGGACGAGAAGCCGAGACGGGAGAGACGGGCCCGGGTGAGGGAGGCGGAGGGAGGGAGCGGTGGTAGCGCCGCGGGCCTGCCGCCTCCCGGCCCCTTTTGTCCCTTCCCTCCGCCCTGCGTCACGCTCCCCGGCCGGCCTCCCGCCTGCGCCTCCCCCGCCCGCTCCTCCTCCCGGGCTGGATGGAATTTTTTCCCCTGGACCAGGGCCAGCTGCGGGGCAGGGGGAAGCCAGGCCGCGCTGGGCCGGGCGGCGGGAGGGGCCGGGGCGGGGGCCCCCTGGGGAAGGGGCCGGGCCGCGGGGTCCCGGGCGGGGAGTCGGGCCGCGGCGCCCGGGGGAGTCGGGAGGCGGGAGAAGGATGGCGGGGACGCGGAGGCAGGGGAGAGGCCGGCGGGCGGCGGAGGCGGGCGGAGGATGGAGAGCGGCCGGCGGCCGTGGGGCCGGGGCCGGCCGGGGAGACCCTTCCCTCCGACGCGGGAGCCGCGGAGCCGTGAGTCTGCGGAAGGGGAGGGAGACAGTCTCCGGGCCGGGACTCTGGGGTCCCCGAGAGAGGAGGCAGCCGGCACCCTGGGTGGCTGGGATCTTGGAGGGTGGAAGGGAGGCTGGGAACCCAAGCCCCTGAATTCTTGATGGAGGAGGCTGGGGACCTGGATTCCGGGCTCCGGAAAAGGAGAGGGCGGGAACAGCTTCAGAGTTCCACTTGGAGGAGACACGGGCCGGGGTACCCAGGTTTGGAGCTGAAGGAGAAGGGAGCGAGATGCCCGCCCGCGCCCGCGGGATAGGTGCGGGGAGAGTCTGGCTTTGGAGGTGCCCCTGGCGGCGGAAGGGTTAACGTCTGGCTGGAGGGGCGGGGGAGGGGCAGGGAAGAGGCTGCGGGGCTTTGAAGGGTCAAGGGTGAGCCGTGCGAGTGGGAGGGGGCCGCGGAGGAGGGGGGAGGTTGTCTGGGCTGCCAGACAGGCCAGGGTCAGCGGCGGGGGCAGGGGATGTCTGGCAGAGGAGAGGCCCTGCATCCAGGCTCCCCTGGGGACCTGGGATTCCAGGCCCAGCCCCCTCCTCCCTTAAACCTGGAAGTCCACAACCCAGCCCCCTCCCTCAGACTTCCAGAATCCGGATCCCTAGCCCCCTACACCCCAGGACCCAGAAATCCGGCTTCCCGGCCTCTTCTCTCAGACTTGGGAGTCCTCACTCCAGCCCCCACCCTCCAGGAAACCCCAGAATTTGGGCCCCCAGCTCCTTCCTCCCCAGAACCCAAGAGTCCCCACCTCCTCTTTAGCCCCAGCTGGAGTCCATCCCTACGGGGGTTAAGGGGGCGGGGCTATCTGGTTGCCATGGTGCCAGACTGTTTGGGTCTGCTCTCTGACCCTTGGGGGCTCCCCAGGGTCTGCAGAGAGGGGGAGGGGGACCCAGACCTGGGGGAAGGCCAGTGCCAATCCCTTCCCCAAATCGGGCCTGTGGACCCAGGGAGTTCATGTCTCCACCAACCCCTTGTCCAGTGACCTTGAACAAGTCTTGACCCTTCTCTCCGGGTCTCAGTTTCCCCAAGGAGAAATCTGTTGGGGAAGTAGGGAGACGATCAGGTCCTGCAAATCTTGAAGATTCTCGGCTTCCTCTCGCCTCTCATCCCCCTCCTCAGGCCCCAGGCAGCCCCGGGGCATGCTGGGAACCCAGGCCTGGGCTCTGGGCCAGGTTGTTGGGGGGGGGGGGGGGCGGGCAGCCTCCTCCCTTCCCCTTCCTCCCCACCTTGGCCTGACTCTTCGCCCCCGCCTGAGGGTCTGAGAGGTTGGGAAGGAGAGAAGGGGGATGAGAGCTGGGACCGTAGACCCATCTCTGGCCCCCGCCTCCCCCTTCCCTCCTCCGCCCCCTTCCCGCCTCTCCTCCCCCTCCTCAGCAGGTCGCTACCCCAGCCCGGGGCCCCTTCTCCTACCACCCCCACCCCACCCCCAGCTCCAGACCTGGCTCGGAGCGGCGAGGGGGAGGGAGAGAAGGAAGGAGAAAGAGAGAAGGAGAAGGAGGGAGACAGCAAGAAAGGGGGGAAGGGAAGGGAGGAGAAAGACCTAGGAGGGAGGGAAAGAGAAAGAGGGAGAGGAAAGGAGAGAGAGAGAGAGAAGGAGACTGAGATGAGAGATGGAGAGAAGGGGGGAGGGGAGGAGGGAGAGGGTGTGAGACTGGGAAATTGAGAGAGAGAGAATGAGGGACAAAGACAAGGATGGAGGAGGAGAAAGGAAGAAAGGATGAAGGGAAGGGAAAAGAGAGAAGAGGGAGGGAGAAGAAAGCAGGAGTGTGAGAAAGGCACAGTGAGAGAAGAAAAAGACAGTGGAAAAGAGAAACACAGCTGCAGGAGATGGGAACCAGGTGAGGCAGCCCAGCCGGGCAGGCAGGACGAGAGAGAGAGAGAGAGAGAGAGAGAGAGAGAGAGAGAGAACCGTGAAAATGGAGATGGAGATGGAGCTGGGACAGTGAGCAAGACAGATGGAGGACTGGCCAGAGGCAGAGACCCCCAGGTGCCCAGACTTGGCTCAGTGGTGGGAGGGTGGGTGCTGGGTACTACTCACCTAGGAAGTGTCCCCCTGCTTCCTACTTATCTGCTGACATTAGCCAAGCCCCTGCACCTCTCTGGGGCTCAGCCTACCCACCTGCAGGATGGGGGGAAGGGTGCTGATAGCACCTGAAGCTCTGGACTGAGATGGCAGAGGCCTGGGGCAGTGTTGGGGCTCAGGGAGCCTAGCTGTGGGTGATGGGAGGCCAAAGGAGGGGATGTTGTGTGTGGGGGGGAGAGGTTCTGAAGCTTCCAGATCCCCTGGCCCACCTCAGCCTGGTCCTGGATTCCTGAATCCTACAGGTGGGTTGGGAGTGTTCTTGCCCAGGGGACCAAACTCCAAAACAGGTGAGGTTCCCTCTGTCCCAGCATCCAAGAATTCAGGCTGGCTTTGCCATCCCCTGTCTTCCCAGGGAGACAGGCCTGGCTGGACTCACAGGGCTGAGGGAGGAGGGGGTTGGGTGCCTGAAATCCTGGGCCCACTGGTGAGGATGGGCCAAGGGACTAATTCCTGGGTTCCTTGGGGAGGAGGGGGCCGGGGGCCTGGATTCCTGGGTCCTGGCACCCACCCGTAGAACCGACCTTGCGGGGCCTTCGCCGCACACAAGCTCGTGTCTGTGGGTCCGTGTCGGGGGCTCACCATCGCAGCTGGGGCTTCCCCGGCCCTCCCCATCCTCCCTGGCCCCCCGTCTGTCCATCCATCCATCCGTCTGTCTATCCACCTGCCGCGCCCCCCGGGCTGAGGTAGGAGGTTGTATAGTTGAGGAGGACACCCACGGAGATCACTATACGGCCTCCTAGCTTTCCCCAGGCTGCGCCCTGCACGTGATGCCCACCCGGCGGGGACCCCCAGCCCCTGCCCTACCCCGCTGGGCTTGGGGCTGCTGCAGGGACCCTGGGAGGAGGAGCAGGGCTGTCTCTCCTGTCCTTGTTGCTTCATTTCCTCCTCCTCTTCCCTCTGAGACTTTCCCTTACATCAAGAAATCTCCATTCTGCTTTTTCTGTCTCTCTATCTCTGCTGTGTCCCTGGAGTTTCCTGGGTGGCCTCTCAGACTCTCTCCATCCCTCTCTCTCACTGTGCTTTCTAATGTCTCTCTCTGTCTCAGTTTCTGTCTCTCAGACACTCACAGTGTCTCTGCGACATCACTATCTCTGACCCACCCCCCTGCCCCACGCCAGGGCCTGTCGGGCCACCACACACCATACTGCCGGCCTCTGGGTCCCTGAGACCCTTTAACCTGTGAGGACGTCCAGGGTCACAGGTGAGGTTCTTGGGAGCCTGGCATCCGGCCCAACCACAGCCTGAAGATTGCCGGCCCGACCCCTGATCCCTGACCTCTCACATCCTTCCTCCCTAAAAACCCCAAAGCTGACATTTAACCCACAAAGGAAATTTGACCTCTGACCTCATACCACAGGCCCCTCCCCTGTTCCACAGTGACCTCATAAAGGTCATCAGTTTTCTTCCCAGCCCAAGACCCTCTTCTATGGCCCAGCTGGCTCCAGCAAATGCTGTCCCATATGCCCTGGTGGCCCTCGCGGTCTTCAGGACCCCCACCTGGGCCTGTCTCCTCTGCTTCACGTCCTACAGGGAGCGCCTCCGCACCTGCCAGACCTTCGTGGGCACAGAGGGCCCGAAGCTCGAGAAATGTGAGGACGCATTCACAGCCGCCTTTAAGGGCCTCCTGGACACGGAAATCAGTGAGGAGACCCCTATTGCCATCCTCCAGGGTACTGGGGGTTATGTGGAGGACCCATGGAAAGAGATGACAGACAGGTAGACAGAGTTGGGGGACACAGACTCAGAGAGACTGGGAATAGAGAGATTGGGAAATGGACAGAGAGTGAGGGACAGGAGAATAGAGACTGAAGAGGACAGAGACTCGGGACAGACTCAGAGAGAGGAAGATTCACACGGGACCAGAGACTCATAGATGTAGACAGTGCCTTAGACAGGACATCCACATGGGTGATGTGTGAGGGGTGCTGCTTCCCTCAGCTTCTGCCCCCCCATACCCCCAGACTATGATGAGAGAAGCCACCTGCATGACTCCTTCACCCAGATGACCCACTCCCTCCAAGAGACGGCAGCCGCTCGGGGTGAGTGGGGTGCAGACAATGGCTGTGGGAGATGTGGGCTTGGAGCCCCCAAGAGATGGGTGTGTGCGCCCCTGGAAGGTGGCAGTGATCTAGAAGCAGATGACACTAGGTAGGCAGTTACTTGTCAGGGACATGACTGCAGAAGGGAAAAGGACAGTAAAGAAATACCTAGAGTCTGAAGCCTGGTTGGTATCAGGTCATTGTGAGTTCTGACCCTGCTGTGTGGCTCTTCCTGGCTGTGAAATTCTGGACATATCACTGCCTCCTTCTGTACCTCAGCTTACCTACCTATAAGGTAGGACGGTCTCCCTGCCCCACAGGATGGCTTCAGAGCTCAGTGAGAGGGAGGGGTCCCTGATAAGACATCCTTGGGCAGATCTTCTGCTGGGATACAACAGAGTCCTTATGCCACAGGCTGGAGCTGTTCGGGGAGGAAGGGAGGCCTCAACCATTGTGCAGCATGAACTGGCCTCCTCGGAAGTCCAGGGGCCCACGGCTTATTTCTGCCTTTGCCATTACTTTTCCTACTCTTGCCCACCAAGCATTTTGACAAAGATCCTCAAAGATAGGGAGGTTCCCATTCATCCAGTGGGTGTCGGGGTCCAGCGTGGAGAAGACTGCTGCAATACCCCCACCCCCAGGAAGACCTGAAGAACTCAGAGCTGGCCTGCAGAGGGGGTGTTGCAGGACCCTGGGAAATGCCCTTTCTCCCCATGTGGGTCGTGTTGTCCCAGAAGGTTTTGAAAAGAGGGCAGAGAAACCCGTCTTGGGCTGTGAGGGGAACAGTCTGGAGTGGGGAGAGAATGGAGGCTAGGAAGTCTGGGTGGAGGCTGGGGTAAAGGAGGCCTGAGCTGGGGCAGGGGCAGTGACGATGGAATGAGGGTATGGGGCTGAGAGTCAAGGGCAGGACAGATGTAGCTTGGGTCTGATTATTCAGGGAAGGGGACGATGAGGCGTAGAGGACAGTGCCTAGAATTTGGCTCCATGTCTGGCCAGGCGGTGGGTCATCCCTGAGATGGGAGAAAAAGCTATAGGGGTAGATGGTGAGCTGGGCAAGGATACAGTGACTGTCAGGGACCTGGGGGACATCCAGTAGGCAGCTAGATACATGGCTCCCAAGTTCAGCTTAAAGGTAAGGGAGACCTGAGACTGTTCTATGAGTAGGGGAAGGACAGGGTCATCTCTGGGTATAGAACAATCCTCTGGGGCCGTGTAGATGCCTGGAGGCATCTACAAACTGCCTGGAGGCCGGGAGAAGCTGGTGCAATACATCCCACAGGGATGTATTTAATGTGCCAGGAACAACAGTGGGGACACAGCTGTAACCAAAACTGAAAACCACCTGCCCTTAGGTTGCTTGTATTGAGGGAGGGGGGCAGGTAAGAAACTTTATCAGTGAAATACTATAGTGTGTCAGTTGGTGAACCATGCTATGGAAGAAAACAAGGGGAAGAGAATGGCCCAGTGTGTTGATCATTTTAAACAAGTTGGTCAGGAGAGGCACAAATGAGAAGGTCCAGTTGAAGAGAGACCTGAACGAGGTGACAGAACCACACAGATAATCTGGGGAAAACACATTGCAGGCAGCAGGAAGAGCCAGTGCAAAGGCCCTGGGGCCAGTGGGGCTGGAGTAGCATCATTGAGGACGAAACTGAGATGAAATCAGAAAGATAGCAAGGGGCCACATCCTGTAAGACTTTGTAGGCCAATGGTTCTCAAGCCTTGGTGTATGAATCCTCAGAATCTCTTGGGAGCTTGTTTGAAAATATAAAGTCCTGGGCCTAGCCCTTTGTTGCTGACCAATAGGTCTGATGTGTGGCCCAGAAGTGAACATTTATAACAAGTCCCAGGTGATGCCACAGCTACTCCTGTAACACACTTTGATTGGGGGTCCTTGGACCCACTTTGGCCTTTGTTCTTGAGATGGGGGAGTCATTGGAGGATTTTAAGAAAAAGGAGACAGTGTGGGACAAGGACAGAAGCAGAGAGACTGATGGTGGCTCAGACCAATAACAGTGGTCCAGGTGGGCCAAGATGAGTTTGAGCTGAGGGAGGGAGGTAGGACGTGAGGATGGAGAAGGGGGAGTCAAGGATTTGACCATGTGCTAAACCTGCCTCGTACATGGGACAGGCTGTGTCTTCCAGACATTTATGTTCATTATTCTCCTAAAGGATATCCTCATACCAGCCCAGTGAAGTAGGGTTTTATAGCTCCCTTTTCTAGATGGGGAATTTGGGTCTCAGCTGGACAGGGTGGATGGATGCAGGAAGTAGCTGGACCAGAACTATGTGGGGTGAGGGGAACAGAAAGACACCCGGGTCTCTCCCAGATGAAAGGCTCAATCAAGGGAGGGACATGCTGACTTCAAGTGGGTCTCAGTGTGGCGGATGACTCTGTATATATAAACGATGGAGTGGCTATTACTGTGTAGCAAGGAGGGCATTATACCACAGGCAATGGTTACATGTGGACCTCCAGCATCTGACCACCTGCATTTAGACCTAGCTATTTGATGTGTCACTTTCCTAAATATCCATGCCTTGGTTCCCCATCTCAAACTTGGGGATGGTAAGTGGTTGACCCTTCTATAACCTTCCCTGTTTGACCAGCACTGTTCTGAGTGGTTACAGACATTATCTCATGCCAGGTAAATGGTACCTGGCATATAATTTTGGGTGGTGGTGGAGATACTTTTATGTCATATGGCATTAAATGTCCCCCCAACCCTGTGAGGTAGACCGATATTGATTGTCCCCATTTTATGAACAAGAAAACAAAGGATGAGGAAGGTAAAGTCACACAGGGAGGAGGTCTTGTGATAGGAATCTCAGATGTGAGTCAGGTGTGCTCATAAATGGAAGAGCCAGGACTCAAACCCAGACCTTCAGAAACATTGGAAGTTCCCAACCATAGCTGCCTATTGGAGAGACTGTAGAACATCAGTCCGTGCCCCCTTGTGATTCACTTGATAAAAGCCCTGCCCCTTAGCCTCTGGACATTTCACTCATCTGTGGTTTAATAGCTACATAGCAGCCTGCCCCTGTGGCTCACTTGGTACATCCCATGTTCACCCTCACTGTGAATCACTTGGTTTGGCCTGTAGATATTTCTTGAATGACTCCTCCAACATCCAGACCTTTCATTTGAGCAGCCCACTGTGACCACATCCTCCTGATCATCCTGCCGTCTTCAGACCACATGCTTGCTCTGTGGCCAAGAAAAGACCTCTAAGTCCTTGACTCTTCATTTTAAATCCACTTCCTGGCTTTAGTATCCCTCTCCAGCTTCTACCCAGTGATCATCACTTCAGCCACTCTTGCCAATATCCACACGTCCCTCCTATGTATGGTTTTAAATTACAGAGGAACCTGCAATGGCGCACGCAAGAAGTTTATTTCTTCCATATAAAATAAAGCTTGAAACAAGCACTTAAGGCTAGTATGACAGCTCCATTTTCTTGAGAACCCAAGGTCTTCCCAGCTTTCTGCTCTGCCATCCTAGAGTATACCCCTTGTCTTCATGGTCCTATGTGACTAATAGAGCTCCAGCCATCAAATCCAAGTTTCAGTCAGCAAATAGAAGAAGGTGAAGAGAACAATAAAATAGAACCAGTTCTCTTTAAAGCTGCTACTTCCTGTAACTCGCATAGGACACTTCCATTTGTATCTCAGTAGCCAGAACCTGACCACACGAGGTCATGTGGTCACAGCTAGATGCAAGGGGAGCTGGGAAATGTAGTCTTCTAGTTGGGATTTCTTTCCCCCTCTCAGAAGCGTTCGTTTTGTTACTAAAGAAATATTTGGAGAAAACTGGCAATCTGTGTATTGGTTTGCTGAAGCTACTGTAGTTACCACTGACTGGGTGACTTAAACAACAGAAATTTATTTTCTCATAATCCTGGAGGATGAAGCCTGAGATCAAGGTGTCAGTGTCGGCAGGATTGGTTTCTTCTGAGGCCTCTTTCCTTGGTTGTAGTTGACTGTCTCGCTGTATCTACCCTTGGCCTTCTATGAGTCAAATTTCCTCCTTTTATAAGGGAATCAATCATATTGGATTAAGGCCCACCCTAATAACCTCATTTTAACTTCATTAGCTCTTTTAAGACTTATCTCCAAGTACAGTCACATTCTGAAGTACAAGGAGTTACAGCTGTAACATGAATTTGGGAGGAACGCAGTTTAGCTTAAAACACCCACATTCCTGACTTCCAAAATGACTTCCACCACCAAATCAATCCAGCCATCCACTTTGGAAAGTCACAAAACGTTGCAGTTTGGAGGCCACTGCAATGAGCAAAGCCCAAACACCCATAAGGACAAAGAACATAAAAGAAGAGTAGAAATGAATCAAGATGGGGAGGTGGCAGGTACATGCCCAGACTAAAGGTATGGCTGCTACTAGCTCCAGCTAATTAAGGCCTTTGGAAATTATGTGTCTGTGTTACAGTTTTTCAAATTTGTATTTTAATTAAGTGAGAGGCAAGGAGGCAGGCACACTCCTGTATGCACTCCAACCGGGATCCACCTGGCAAGCCCCCTACGGGGCAATGCTCTGCCCATCTGGGGCCACTGCTCCATTGCTCAGGCAACTGAGCTATTTTAGTGCCTGAAGCGAGGCCATGGAGTCATCCTCAGCAACTGGGGCCAACCAACTTGCTCGAACCATTAGAGCCATGGCTGCTGGAGGGGGTCGAGGGAGGTGTGGAGAAGCAGAAGGTCAGTTTTCTTGTGTGCCCAGACCAGGAATCAAACCCAGGACTTCCATATGCCAGGCTGATGCTCTACCACTGAGCTAACCAGCCAGGGCCTTCAAAATTTTTTAAAACGGATGCCAAACATTTTATGTGACTTTCCCAAATATTACAGATGGCAACTGGTTCTTTTTTTTTTTTTTTAACACCTTCCAGGCTAAATATAATGCATCTGAGAAATGGATTTGGGCCACAGGCCACCACAAGTTGTTTCCATCAGTTGGAAACGAGTTCTACACATAATTATTGAGTGCTTTCTAAAACTCAGGGCCCGTTCCTGAGTTCTGGGGACACTGCACTAAAGAAAGACATGTTTACTTAGGAGACAGACTTTAAATGATCACCATATATAAAGTCTGTAAAGTCATGGTGCGCTTTTGACCGGTCATAGGTCAAAAGTGCACCATGACTTTACAGACACACTGTATATATAAAATAATTGCAAATTGATGAAAGCTATGGATGCAATGAATGGGGAACTAAGGACAAAAATAGGGGACTCAAATTTGTGGTCAGGGAAAACCTCTAAGTAGATGACACAGGGTATGACTAAGTGTTAGAAACTTTCAAACCCCTATGTAACTTTGGAGAGTCACCACTATAAACGTATGTGCTGCCTATAGAAGGTATGACAAAAGATGAATAGGAATAAGGGAAAAGATGTACTAGACACAAACTAGCATGTGCAAAGGCCCTGAGGTGCTAGAAAATAAGCTGCTTTTCCAATTAGGAGAAGTGAAAGATGGTCGATAGGGATGGGACAGAGAGTGGACCATAAACTAGGCCTGACCTAGGAAGTCTTGGTCTCTATCTTCCCCTTTCCCCTCAAGAAGCTGAACACAGATAAAGAGAATGGCTTTCATCAGAGAGATGGTCAGGAGGCAGCATGGAGATTGGGGTTTTGTCAGCCTTCCTGGTAGACAGGGTGGGGAGAGGAGATGGTGCATATACCAGGGACATAGGGGTGGAGAGGGGCTGGGAAAGAGGCAGACACCATGACAGCAAGCCCAGTTGAGCTCACCCAGCCATGGGTGGGAGGGTCTTTACTACAAAACCTCCATCCACCCTCCAGGGTCCTTTAAAGTTGCTTTCTTTAATGCCGCGGAGAAAATACGGAATGTCATTTTACAGCTTAAAGAAGGTAAAATGGACTCCATCTCCTTCCCCCAGGTACACACACACACACATTAGAAAATCCCAGTCGTAAAACGGCCATCTGCTCCCTTCCGGCCAATCCTTGGTTGATCTCTGAACCTCTTACCCTGGGTGAGAGGCTCTTCTGCGTGGACCACTTGGGATCTGGCCTCACCCCTTCAATTTAAGATTTCCTCCCCAGCAAGGACTCCTTCTTGGGAGTCCTGTGCCAAATTAGCCCTGGCCTCTCCCTGGGTCTCTGAGTCTGGCTCTGCGCACTCTGAAAGTGGGCTACTTTTAAGCCTGGCCACACATAACTGGGCCCCTGAGACTCGCCCGGGGTGTAGCTCCGCCCTCGCGCGGTGGACTACACCAGGGCTGGCCCCCTTAGATGGCCATCAGCACCAAGCCCTTGCCTGACCTCTAAGTGGGATGCCTGGCCCCATCCTCTTCGAGGAATGCATCTGTCCCAGTAACATCCTTTGGGGGAGCTTCAGGTGGGCACGCCCCTACTCTTCAGGGTAGTAACGCTTCCTCTCTTTCCGCAGTCCAGGCCTGCATCCCTCCCTGCGGTAAGAACTTCATTCAAAGCTCAAAATTGCGGGGTAAGGGATATGTTCAGGGCCGAAACAAGGGACTTCGAACGGGAGAGCAAGAGCGAGCCGCATAGCCGAAGGAGGCCAATAAAAGCCCTGGAGAAAAGTCAAGCAGGCATTGCTCACAGACAGCACAAAGGGCGGGTCCGAAAGCCATGCAACCACTAAAAATCGTAGATTCCGGAGAGCGTTAAAAGGCAGCCAATGAGCGCAGGGAAGGTGGGGCCCAGGTTCTGGCCGGTGGAACTCCGGGAGTCTTACGAGACCCTAACTTGCCCAAGGGATCCGGGCTGGGGAAGGCAAGTGGAGCCCAGACCTAGCATCCCCGCCCACAGGACTCCAAGAGGTCTCCCGGCGTTTCCGCTGCCGCGCGTGCTATTCCGTCGTCTGCGACCTCCCGCTGGACTGCCCAGGTGAGGGGCGGGGCCTGGAAGAGCAGGAACCAAAGGAACTGGAGAAGAGCTGAGTGGGAGGAGGGGCGTGGTCCGGGGCGGGGCCGAGGTGGTGACGCGGCCTCACCTCCAGTTCAGGATGTGACGGTGACTCGGGGTGATCAGGCCATGTTCTCTTGCACGGTGAATTTCCCGTTGCCTAAGGAAGAGATCACCTATTCCTGGAAATTCGCAGGAGGAGGTGTGAGTCGGGGCAGAGCCAACGCGAAGAGTTTAGGAGGGAGGTGGGGTTCGGGAGAGCTCGGTCTATATTCAGGCTTCGTGCAATGGCAGGGTCCCGGCATTTAGGAGAGTAGTCAAGGCTCACGATGCAGGACCCGCGTTTGGGGGTTTTACGTAATTGTCTAGGGCGGTGTGCAAGTGTCAGGCCCCAGGGGCAGAGTCAATAATAGGCGGCGGGGCTACGTGTGAATGTTCGGCGAATAAGGGCGAGGGGTGGGGCTCCGGGAGGCGTGGTCCACCCCGGAGCGGGGCTTGTCCGTTGGTTAGCGAGTGCGGGCGGAGGAAGTCTGACCTGGGCCTGGGGTGCTCCCGCCCCTTCTGCGGCTTCAGCCCGAGCGTCCCGCAGGTACGGACTCAGGACGTGTCCTTCTTCCGAGAGATGCCGCGGGCCCACGGGTACCTGGCGCGGATACGGCCGGTGCAGTCCACGCACCGCGGGACCTTCTCCTGCGTGATCACGCACGACCAGCGCCCCCTGGCGCGACTCTACTTCTTCCTTAATGGTGCGGGTGGGGCGGGACGGGGTGGGGCTGCGTGGGGGCGGGCGCGCGTCCCTTTGACGTGCGCGTCCCCACAGTGACCGGTCCGCCACCGCGCGGGGAGACGGAGCTCCAGGTCTCGTTTCGGGAAATGCTTCGCTGGACGCCGCGGGAGGCGGACACGATCGAACCCTGGAGGCCGAGCCTGGGCGAACTGCTGGCCAAGCCTGAGGCTCTGACGCTGAGCAACCTTTGCCTGCTCGCGGCCGCCGCAGCCTTAGCTTCAGCCGGTGTGACCCTCCTGGCGTTGTGAGTACCCGGGACCCATTCCAGCACCCTCGTATTTCACGACTAGGCTTTCAGGCCCCAGGCCAGCCTGCCCTCAGACCCGGGAGTCCGGGGCCCTGGCCCCTCCTCCTCCCTCAGACCCAGGAGTCCGGGCCCCCGGCCCCTCCTCCCTCAGACCCAGGAGTCCAGGCCCTATCCACCTTTGGGACCCAAACTTCCAGGACTCAGATATCTGTTCCCCAAATTTTCTCCCCCATACACAGCCGCCTCCTTATTTCTCCAGGGCGTTCTTTCGGTGGTACTTAAGTGGCGACTAACAAAGGTACCTTTCTTTTGCTTGTCCTATTTCCAACCCTAAAATAAAGAATATATTTCAGTTCTACAAATGCTTTCGTGTTTGAGGATGGTTACTACCAACGTAGACAGAAGAAGGGACAGCATACCCCAGATATGCCCAGGGAACTGCGTCTCCATGATGACAGTAACATCATAGCTGTCCCAGTGCTGGCCCTGTGTTGAGGGACTTAGGTGCAACCCAGATCCCTCCTCAGATTTCTGGCAGCCTCCTTGACATTTCCAGCTGCAAGACACACCCTTATCATGATTCTTCTCACCCTCTCCAGGACCTGGGTAGGTCCTGTTTCCTGCCTAAAATAATGTTTTTCCCTTTTTTGTCCAGTTACCTCAGTTATGATTTCCCTCAAACAGCCTTTAAATATATTAATAATTCCTGTGAAAACTCTGTGCAGTAAGCGCTGAACTTACTGGCCCGACTCCACCTCCCTCACATCCCCTTCTTTACTCTCTAGCTCCAATGGCCTGTTTTTTGTCCCATCTGCAAGCCTTTACACGTGCTGTTCCTTCTATTTAAAATGGCTCTACCTCACGGCACAGGTCCCAGATCATCCCCCTATTTTAAGATGTGTATGGCACTCACTTGGACCTAGTGTAAACTTATTTTTTATTTGCTTTTGTGTCTTCCCCATCTAAAAGGTAAGCCCCCTCTGGGCATGTACTCATTCCCATTCACTGACATATTCATTCTCTCTGAATATTTACGGAGTGCTTTCTGTATGCCAGGCATCTTCAAGGTGCTGTCAAGACAGCAATGAAGGAATTGGAACAGACAACAGTCTATACCCTCATGAAGTTGAGCTGCTAGTGGACAGTCAGACCATACAAGAAAATTAAGTGAAATAACATATGCATTACATCATATAATGTGTGAAGGAGAAAACAAAGTAAGGAAAGTGAGTTAGGAAAGGTTGGGGGGAGCAAGGGAGCAATAAAAGCTTTGGAAAGGACATCACATTTCAATGAAGGATGAGGTGTGAGCCATGTGGGCATTTGTGTTAAGAGTAATCCAGCTAAAGAAACAGCAGAAGCAGAAGTCCTGGGGCAGGAGTGTGCCTGGTGTATGTTTGGGGTTGGGTGAGGGAATAGCAAGGAGGCCATTGCGGCTGGAGCAGAGCTTTAGGAATTGAGTATGTGGGAAGGTCATGGAGAGCACAGGAGACCAGGTCATGCAAGACCTTAGCCACTGTAAGGTCTGAATTTTTCTCTGTAGATGAGCCAAGGAAGGTCATGATTTGATTTGATTTACACTGAATGGATAGCAGAGTCCCGCGATTGAGGGAGGCAGTGATCGAGGCATAAAATAGCAGCTTTAATCCAGGAAAGAGGTGCAGCTTGGGAACAAAGTAGTGACAGTGAAGGTAAGGAGCAGTGAATCCAGATCTCTCCTGAAGGGAGAACCAGAAGGATTTGCTGATGAATCGGAATGTTGGATATGAGAAAAAGAAGGATCCAGGATCAATGGTCAGGACAACAATGATGTTCAATAGAACCCTCAGCCATGGAAATGTTCTAGAGCTCTGATGTCCAGTACGGCAGCCCACAGCCACTTGTGGCCATGAAGCATGTGAAATATGGCCAGTGCAACTGAGGAACTGAAGTTATAATCTTTTATGTATCAATAGTTTTGATAAACAACTAAATTATCCCTCCTCTGCAACAATAGAAACCATAGAGGCATGTGTCTGGTACCTTTAACCATGGGTCAGACACTGACTTCTCTGTTTCACTATTTGTAAAACTGGCAAAGTGTGTGGAAATCAATAGATACTTGGTAAATATTTTCGTGACTGGCTGCAAAAAATGAGTGAATGAAAAAAATAATTCAACAGCCCCATGTAGTCATGGCTACTGTTGTAGACAGTGCAGCTGTAGCATATTTGACCTGAGTGGCTGGAAGGATGGAGATCTGTTTACTGAGGTTTGGAGACTGTTGAAGGAGCAGGTGTCACAGGGATAAAAAAGGATGGGGAAGACAGATCAGAAGTTGGGTCTAGTTGTTCAGTATCCAAATGGAAATGTCTTGGATGCAATTGGGTATGCAAGTCTGGGATTCAGGGGCAGGTCTGATCTGAACGGAAAAATGCCAGCTCCCTTCTCCACACATGGAGCATGCAAGAGGCATTCAGCACCCAGACACTGGGTGCACAGAGGAAATGAGTGTTAGATGGGTAAGAAGTTAGTTGCTCTAATGTTAAACAATAGGCAGCATTAGAGGAACGCCAAAGGAAAATGGAAAGCCAGGCACCTGGCATTCTGAAAGCCAAGTGAAGAGAGCATGTCCAGTGGAAGGGCTGGCACTGAGCCCAGATAGTTCACCCTCAGTAATGAGGGAAGGTAGCCTGTGTGGGCACCGAGGTGAAGGAGTAAGGATTGTGGAGGTGGGGGACTTTGAAGGTTTCCTTCTTTTCATTTATTTTCTCATTGAGATAAGGTGGGGCTCTTGGAGGAAGTGCCTGGGGTTTGAAGAAAAAAGGTATGAGTTACCCTTCTTAGAGAGTAGATAGAGTAGTAGATCAGGAAGACCCCATCTGTTGGGGACCGAAAAGCTAACAGGGTTTTTGCAATTTAGATTTTGGGGGGACAGAGGTATGGGGAACTGGCTGTAAGCTGACAGTCTACCCAACCCCCTACCTCACTTGTTCTGTGAAAGTGCAAAAGGCTAAGCCCTTCCCCACACCTCCATGGTAGCTGTGATGCTGGATTGTTTGTACTCATCCTACCCCCCATGTCCCCTAGAAAGACTGGAGGCAAGTTTCTTCTATCCTTTATTTTGTGTAAAGTTAAGATGTTACGAATGGTGGGGGTTTTCTACACTTGGTAAAAATTCTTAGGTTGCCTTGTAAATGTGATCAGAGATCTCATTGATTTGCTAATGGCTCACTTTGTCCTATAAATAAAGCAAGATGTGGTTTTTGAGGGCACTCTATTTCTGCTATCAGCTTTGCAGAGCCCTCCCAAACCCATTCTTTTATTCTTTAAGCGAATTTTCTTAATTCTGCACCGTTTCCACTCAAGACCTGGAATTACTAATCACGCTAATTCACGACACCTATCCACAGTACATACCAATGTTTGCATGTAGTGGGTGCTCTGTAACTATAAATGAGGAGTTGAGATATTCCACCTCACGACAACCCTGACCCATAGGATTAATATTCTTGTTTTCCCTCAAGGGAATTGACGCTCTGAGGAAGAAGGTATCCTGTCTAGTTTTAAACAGCTAGAATCCTGGAGCCAGGAGTCCCCAGTTCTCAACCACACAGCCCCTCCTTTTAAAAGAAAAATAAAAGTGAAGAGAGAAGCTTGGAAGAAAATAAATAAAATTCTTTGTTATATCCTAATCACACAGTACAAATGGAGAATAAGAGCAGGGAGAAGATGGGGGACCCATAACAGTATGTGGGGACCCCTTTTACCTCTGCCCCTAAAAATCTACACCTTGATCAATAAATACCCCTCCCCAGAAACCCAGAAGTCCCAGCCCCAAAACAGTCCAGGCTGAAGAATCTTGGGTTGAGCCCCTTACTTCATAGAAGAGGGAAACTGAGGCCCAGAGAAGTCAGTCACCCAGCAAGTTCGTGGCTCCTGGGGCCTGGTAGGTCTCTTCTTGCCTCCCCTGAACACTCGTGGGCCAGCACTTGCGTACCTGGACTCACACTTGGACACGGTAGCCCCCGGCCCGCCGCCGGCAGAGCCTCCTCACGCCTACCCAGTAGAGCGAGAGCATGAGCACCCAGTACCCCACGTAGGCGCCGGCCCCAGCGGCTAGGTGGTAGGCCTCCGCCGCCCTGGAGGGACCTCTCCAGTCGGCCCTGGCCTCCTGCACCACGCTGCGTACCAGGCCGCCCAGCAGCAACAGCACCCAGAGGGCCAGGGGCAGTACAGGCACATAGTTGGCAGCTAGCTTTCTCCGGCCAGAGGTGCCCCAGCCACTCTGGTTCATGGTGGCCAGCGCCAGGAATTTGGCCGGCAGGAGGCCGCCCATGTAGAGGGGCGCGTAGAGTGAGAGCAGCAGCATGCGTGTGCAGCCCCGCAGCCAGGCCGCGAAGGCCGCCTTGGCCAGCGCCACTCCCTGCACGCACAGCAGCACCCACAGCAGCGCCCACGGCCGGCCGGCATAGAAGAGCCGCAGCACCGTGGCGGCCACGAAGAATGGGAAGAGTCCAGAGACAACCGCCTCGTAGGTCATCCACGCGTGGTGTCGGTGCCACCACAGCGCATTGTAAAGCCACTCGCGGAAGTATGATTTGGACCAGCGCGTCTGCTGGCTCAGCCAGCGCAGGAAGGACGAGGGCGTCTCCGAGTAGCAGCGGGACCGGGAGGTGTACCTGGACAGGTGAGAGGGAAGGAGGCATCAGCATGGCTTTCCTTGGGGACAGGAATCCCGAGCCAGAAATGGCCACTGACTGAGGCCAGTGGGCAACCTCTGTAAGCCTCCATGTTATTATATACTATTGCTCACAAAAATTAGGGGATCAGGAAAGGCCCAAATACTTTGGTACTTTAAGCCTTTTGTATAGTGCCTTTCCACCAATGAAATAAAAGCTGGTTTTGCATCTCATTTGCATAATCAAACAACTTTCTTTGACTTGTCCCTTGCTTTTCTGATGTTCTTAGGGAAAAAATAAATCAGCCTGACCAGGTAGAGGTGTAGTGGATAGAGCACTGACCTGGGACACAGAGGAACCAGGTTTGAAATCTGGAGGTCACTTGCTTGAGCGCAGGCTCATCTGGCTTTAGCATGGGCTCACCAGCTTGAGCCCAAGGTCACTGGCTTCAGCAAGGGGTCACTCAGTCTGCTGTAGCCACCCCACCCCACCCCAGGTCAAGGCACATATGAGAAAGTAATCAATGAACAACTAAGGTACAACAATGAAGGATTGATGCTTCTCATCTCTCTCCCTTCCTGTCTGTCTGTCCCTATCTGTCCCTCTCTCTGTCTCTCTCTGTCCCTGTCACACACACACACACACAAAATTAAATGCATCTTTTTTTATCACTTCATATTCATTTTGAAATATCTCTTAATTTTTGTGAGCAGTATAATTAAAGTAGGGTTAAGTCCTGGCCAGATAGTTTGGTTGGTTAGAGCATCATTCTGATGCACAGAGGTTGCCAGTTCGATCCTCAGGGCACATACAGGAACAGCTCCATGTTTCTGTCTCACTCCCTCCCTTCCTCTCTCTCTCTCTCCAATATCAAAAAATAAATTAAAATGGGGTTAATAATGGTTCTTGCCTAACTGTGAGGATTTAATGCCAAGTGCCTATGACCAGTATGTAGTACTTGCTCAATAAATGTTAGCTACTATATACAGCTGTTTTTACAATGACTAATAGTACTATTATTGCCATTACTAATCTCATTACAGTCACTGACGCTATTACCGATACTGTCACTAATCTATTACACATACTCTTGCAGTTACTATTATTGGCAGGACCTATGGTGAGAAACAAGCCAGGCATCGTTCGTACGGAGAATAGCCCATGTTACAGCTTCTCAACGGAACCATCAATGTCCCTTCCTGTGGCCTTGGCAGACATCACTAATCAATCCCTACTAGGTTCCCAGCCACACCCACACACATTTTATGAAATGTCATAGGGTGTCCACCAGCAGTCAGTCTGTTAGGAGGGGTCAAACTACTATATCCCCTTGGGCATTACTTAACCATGTCCAGTCTCCTTTCCCTGTTTTACTTGGCGTCCTCAGTGGCCTCCTGACTTAACCCCATTCCCCCTGCAGTCTGTACTCAAGACTGCTGCCAGCCTGACTAGGCAATGGCACAGTGGATAGAGTTTCGGCAGGGGACACTGCAGACCCAGGTTCAAAACCCTAAGGTCACTTGCTTGAGCACAGGCTCATCCGGCTTTAGCATGGGCTCACCAACTTGAGCACAGGGTCGCCGGATTGAGCGTGGGATCATAGGCATGACCCCATGGTCACTGGCTTAAAGCCCAAGGTCACTGGCTTGAGCAAGGGGTCACTGGCTCATCTGGAGCTCCCTAGTCAAGGCACATATGAGAAGACAATCAATGAACAATTAAGGTGCCGCAATGAAGAATTGATGCTTCTCATCTCTCTCCCTTCCTATCTGTGTCTGTCTCTCTTGCTAAAAAAACAAACAAAAATACCCAGCTGCCAAAGGGGGCCCTGTTGCAACAATATGTCACCCATCTGCTGAAAACCCTCCCTCATTTTAGGTCAAAGTTCTTACATTGACCCTCCCCTCCTCCCTGCTCACTCTGCCCTCCTCTCCTGACACCCTCTCCATGCTACTGCTCCACAGGCACCATTTTCAACCTCCATCCATATCTTTCCTCTGACACCCATTTAGCATTTCATTCCTACCCTTAAAGTTCCTATCCCCCCTTCCTGGTTTTATCTCCATAGCATGTATCATCACTACCACACTGCATGTTCTACACTATTCTTATTTATTGTCTATCTCCCCAGTCAATGTAAGCATGACTCTGCATCTCTTTTGCTAGCTGCTGTATTCCCAGAGCTTAGAACATTGTAGGCACTTGCTATCTGGTGAGTGAGTGAATGCATGGGTTTGGTTTACCCCGGTTTTTTCTGACCCTTCCACTAGGACTAGCTCTGTAGAAATCACTTTCCCCTGAACTTCTGCTCTAGCCCATACTCCCCTGAGTCTCGTGGAACGACGTCTCTTCTTCCTGAAGCACTTACTAGTTTAGGCACTTTCCTCTCTCATCACTTAATTCTTCTCCCTTGCTCTCTCACAAAGTTAGAGCCTCTTCTCTCTGTGTCTTTCCGTTCCTGCCTCACTGAGAGTACTTGTGCTACCATGGTAACCTGTGCTCTCCACATAGAGCCATCCCACCCATCCCGTGTATCTTCTAGTTGGGATCCCCACCCTCACCGTGCCTCACTTGGTACATTCCATTGAGTCACATGGTTGAATGCAAATGCTACCTTGCCCCTTATGGTCTGTCTCTTCCTCTCTCCTCTAACATCTGCCTTGGAAGATCCATTGTCCTGCAAGTTATTTGGGGTTCGGCGAATTCCCAACACACACATGTACATACACATTTGTTGGGATACTCTTTGGCCTCCATGCACACTTGACCACCTGCTCCCCTCAACTTACTTGGTGGCATAGCCCATGCTGAGCATGCGGTTGGTGAGATGCCGGTCATCCCCAAAGGTACAGTGGGTTCCCAGGAACTTCTGGTTGTACCAGGCCTCAAGAAACTGCTGCAACAGGTTGTTTCTGTAGAGACCTGGGTTGGAGTGGGTACAGGAGTGTCAGCTTCTGCTGTTACCAACACCATCCCCACTCTGAGCTTAAACCCCAATTTGTCTCCAATTCCAACCCCATTCTTAACCATTTCCATCCCATTCCCAGCTCTATTGCCAACCACAAGTCCATTCCCAATCCTGTTCTCAACCCTACATCCTTCCTCAACCCCACATCTGTCCCCAACTTGCCCGATCCTGTCCCTGACCCAGATCAACTTTGACAGCAAACCCATACCAGCCCTGCCCCCAATCCCAGATCTGTTCTCAGCCCTACCTACCCCTGCTGCCCCCCCCCAATCATCCTCATTCAGAACCCATCTCCAACCCCAAACCTGGCTCTAACCATGACCTTGATTCCAAACCCATTTCATCCCCTTCCCCAAATGCTCCCTCCAGCCCAGTCCTCATCCACACACTTTCTTCAACCCATTCCCAACACCAAACACCATCCCCACCTCCAACTTCCTATCTTATCCCTATCCCCAATTCCTGCCCCAGTCCCATCTTTGTCCACAATCTCAATCACATCCTCAACCTGTTTCGGCACCCCTTCTCCCTGTCCACCCACCTACATCCCTCCCAAGCCCGACCCCTTTTCACCTAGAGGACCGCTGATGCAGGACACACAGTGGAAGTAGCTCTGACAAGCCCGCTCCACATTGAAGGCCACCCAGTAGCGCAGGCTGCTTAAGAAGCTGACCCAGGAGTCCAGGGGGTTAAGGATGCGCACATCCCCGCCAACAGCCCCAACACGGGGATCCTCATCCAGCACCCGCACCAACTCCAGCAGTGCCAGAGGGTCCAGCCTCGTGTCTGAGTCACAGACCTGTGGGGATGACAGAACCAGGATCAGGCTAGATCCCTGAAGAGAGCTGGTCCTTGAGGAGAGGGCGCCAATGGGTGGAGAGCAGGGGCCGCTCTGCAGCCAATTTGAGTATAGCCTTGAATTTTTAGTAATCTACAATGTCTGAGCACATTTTAAGACAACCTCTACCTCCCAAGACCATGTAAGACCTGTAACTTTCTTGGTTTTATTTAATTTTTTAATTTTTTGTTTATTTTATTTTTGTATTTTTCTGAAGTGAGAAGCAGGGAGGCAGAGAGACAGACTCCCGCATGCACCCAACTGGGATCCACCCAGCATGCCCACTAGGAGGCGATGCTCTGCCCATCTGGGGCGTTGCTCCGTGGCAACCTGAGCCATTCTAGCTCCTGAAGCAGAGGCCATAGAGCCATCCTCAACGCCCCGACCAACTTTGCTCCAATGGAGTCTTGGTTGTGGGAGGGGAAGAGAGAGACAGAGAGGAAGGAGAGGGGGAAGGGTGGTGAAGCAGATGGGCACTTCTCCTGTGTGCCCTGGGCAGGAATCGAACCCGGGACTTCCACACGCTGGGCCAATGCTCTACCGCTAAGCCAACCGGCCAGGGCCTAAATTTTTATTTTTAATGTATTGTGTTGCCATGGTTTCAAGTGTCCCACTCTATATAACAGCCTCTACCCACGGCATCGTGCCCCCCATACCCCATACAAAGTGTCTTTCCACTCCCATCCCCCCTCTTTGCCCCACTCCTGCTACCTCTACCCTCTTTCCCTCTGGCTATTGCTACCCTGTTCTCTGCATCTGTGTGTGTGTGTGTGTGTGTGTGTGTGTGTGTGTGTGTGTATACACACACACACACACACACATTTGGGGGAGGGGCTAATCCCTTCACTTTCTTTTATCCCATCCCCTCCACCCCTTCCCTCTAACAGCTGTCTATCTTTTCTCTGTGACCCTGCCTCTTTCTATTTCATTCCTCAGTTTATTGTGTTCATTAGATACCACATATAAGTGAGATCTTTCTCTGCCTGGTCACTTTCTTTTAACCAACAGAATATGGCAAAAGTGATGGGATGTAACTCCCATGGTTATAGGACCTTACATGGCAATGATGAAAGGGTTTTGCAAAGTAATTAAGGTCCCTAATTTTTTGACTGTTAATTAAGCAAAGGGTGGGCCCTGACCTAATCAGGTGAGCCCTATAAAGTGGGTCTAGAAGTCTGAGACTTTCTGTTGCTCCTCTGGAAAAGGCAAGCCACTGTGAGTTTAGGACCGCGGGTAAAAAGGAGTTCTGCCCACAACTACAGTAAGTTTGGAAGAGACCCCCGCGCCTCAGATAAGACCCATAATTGCAGCCTGATTATATCCTGAACAGAGAATCCAGTTTAGCTCTGCCCAGACTCCTGAACCATGGAAACTATGAGATAATAAATGTGTTTTGTTTCAAGCTCCAAAATGTGTGGTCATTTGTTATGCAGCAATAGAAAACAAAGCGACACATTAATGGGTGAATCGCTACACTGAATGAAGGAATGAATGATTAAATGTACAAATGAATCTATATTTAATAGATAGGTAAATGGATGAAAAAATGAACCAGAGAATCTCAACAATGAATGAAGAGAATGGAAGAATCTCTAAATTTAATGAACAAATAATCAGATGGATAGACGGATGCATGAATGAATGCGTGAAGGAAAAAAATTCTACATTGGATGCAGAAAGGAAGGAATCTTTATATTGGATAGATAGATAAGGGAATGAATGATCTCTTATTGGATGGATGGGTAAGTAAAGCATTTCTACGCTGAATGGATGAACGAATAAAGAAAGGAAGGAAGAGGTTCGTTGCAAGCTACACCGAACCAAAGTCCCAGGGAAGGGGGAGTCTGGTGTTAGGGTCACGGCGGTGTGGGGGCGCCTTCCACTCACCTGCACGTAGTCCACGGAGTCGCCGAGCGCCTTGAAGGCGGTGTACATAACCTCGCGCTTGCCGCCCCAGCGCTGCGCCACGCACACGCACCTGCGCGTCCTCACCAGCGCCTCCACCGCCAGCCGTCCGGGGTCCTCGGCCTCCACCTCCCGGTAGGCGCCCGCGCCCACCGCCGCAGGTTCCCACGGCTGGTGGTAGTTGCCGTCCCACACGTAGGTGGCTGGGTCCTCGTCGGCGAAGATCTCGCGGAACATGTCGACCATGTAGAGGTCCTCGGGGCGGTTGCCGTCCACCACCATCAGGACGCGCAGCCGCGCGCGCGGGTACAGCAGGGCGCGGGCGGACGCCAGGCACTGGCGCAGGTACTCGGGGTCCTCCTGGTACGCCGAGATGGTCAGTGCCACGCTGCGCGCTGTGACCGCGTCCAGGGGCCCCCGCGCGGCCGCCCGCCGCGCAGCCGCCGCCACCCGCCTGTGCTCCAGGTACGCGAACAGGCTCTGCGCCACCAGGTGCGCGGAGAGGAAGGCCCCGTAGAGACCAAAGGCCAGGAGGCCGTAGCGATCGGAGGCCAGCGGCACGCCTGCGGCGTAGGCCCAGGTGATGAGGCCCAGAATGAGCAGCGCAAAGGCAATGGTCAGCGCCCTCCGGGTCAGGCCCGAGCAGTGGCGGGCAGCAGGGCGGGGCTTGGGCACGTCCTGCTGAAAACAGAGAGGGAAGAGCAGGGGGAAAGGGTCATTTCCGAAAGGGAAGACCTCCAGGCTTTTTCCCAAGCCAGTGGTAACATCCCCTTTTTGTAAAGAAAATTCGGAGTACTGCAACGTTATCTTCATTAGTTAAAATAATTGTTGCAAAGTTATCAAAGCTGAAAGTCCGATTACATTGATGCTAATTCATTCTTTTTCACATTTTTAACAGCTCTTAAATTCATGAGGGTTACTCTCAGTGGAGTGTCACAGTTTAATTAATAGGGGTTCCCCTCTTTCTTGGTGGCACATAAAATAATGATTCACAATCAAAGGCCCCTGAGTGCTGAGACAATACTAGCAATAATATACTGTACATTTAAGACAACAGTACAATATGGTATGTGCCAGGGTCTGCTCTAAGTCTTTTTTAGTAACTAACTTATTTGGATCCTTAAAACAAGGACAATTATCAGCCCCATTTTACAAATGAGTCCCACAGGTGCAGCAACCTGCCCATGGGCACGCCTAGAAAGCAGAGGAGCAGGGATTTGAACCGTGAAAATCCAGTCACTCAAACACAACCTTATGGGTTTAGTCCTCTCCTCTGGAGAGCCCTGCAGGACAAGGTAATGTTGACTGCCACCATGTAGGTGGCAAAACCAAGGACGGATGAGCCAGAAGGAGTGGGTTGGTCAAGGTCAGAAAGCTCAAAGGTGGAGGAGGTTTCCCTAACTTCCCAAAGGCATGATCTGTTCTCCTTCACCAGCCCTACCCCCACCTTCCCTGACAGGGCCAGGTGCCCAGTATAGGAGGCTGCAAGAGCCCAGAAAGAGAGGGGAGGGGTGCCCCAGTTTTATTGGCTGCAAAATGGGGGGTAAGCCCGTTCCACATGCCAAGCACTTCTCTAGGGTAGGTACTGTTACTCTCTCCTGCTACAGAGGGAAAACTGAGGCACAGAGAGGCATATTCTCTTGCCCAAAGTCCCGAGGCAGCCTGGCTCCACTGTCCTCCTGTATACTAAACTGCCTCCTATGTCACTAGTCCCCACCTCGTGGGTTTATTATGAATTAAATGAATCATTAAGATATAGAGCTGTGCTGTCCAAACAGGATTCACCAGCCACATGGGGCTTCTGAGCCCTTGAAATGAAGCCAGTATGACTTCATTAAAAATTAAGGAACTTAAGTTTTCATTTTCTTTCATTTAAACTAATATAAATTTAAACAATGACCCTCAGTTCAGTTTTTGGAAAGCTCTTAAGTGTGTTTGGAACAAGTAGAATCTGTGTTCTTTTTTTCAGCTGTAATTTTTACAAAATTGCAGTCTTTCCATTGAAAATATAGCATCTGTATCAGATGTGTTACACACCTGGATTTTGAAGCCTGAGTATGAAGAAAAGAAAGTAAAATGTCTCGTTTATATTTTTGTATTGATTACATACTAAAATGATAATATTTTGATAGACGGCAAACAATGTATCAGTGGCCCAATGCCTGTGCCTTTTGTTACTGTGGTCAACAAGCTGATACTTATGTTTACATTTTTAAATGGTTGGAAAAAGTTAAAAGAGGAATAATATTTTGTGACACACAAGATTATATGAAGTTCAAATTTCAGTGTCCTTATTTTGTGTGTGTGTGTGTGTGTGTGTGTGTGACAGAGACAGAGAGAGGGACAGACGGACAGGAAGGGAGAGAGATGAGAAGCATCAATTCTTCATTGCAGCACCTTAGTTATTCATTGATTGCTTCTCATATGTGCCTTGACTGGGGGGTTACAGCAGAGCAAGTGACCCCTTGCTCAAGCCAGCGACCTTGGGCTCAACCTGGTGAGCTTTGCTCAAACCACATGAGCTCGTGCTCAATCTGGCAAACTTGGGGTTTCGAACCCGGGTCCTCCATGTCCCAGTCTGACACTCTATCCACTGTGCCACTGACTGATCAGGCCAGATTCCAGTGTCCTTAAATCAAATGTTGGCACACACCATGCTTGTCTGTATATATTGTCCACGGCTGATTTCACACTAGGCCAAAGTTTAGTTGCAAAGGAGTACGTATGGCCAGTAAAGCCTCAAATAATAACTATCTGGCCGGTACAGACAACTTTTGCCAACCCTTGATACATTGGGTTAATAAAATATATTACTAATGTCTGACCTGTGGTGGTGCAGTGGATAAAGTGTCAACCTGGAACGCTGAAGTCACAGGTTCGAAACCCTGGGCTTATCTGGTCAAGGCACATATAGGAGTTGATGCTTTCTGTTCCTCCCCCACATTCTCTTTCTCTCTCTCTTTCTCTCCCCCTCTCTCTTGTCCCTCTCTAAAAATGAATAACTAAAATCTAAAAAAATTACTAAAATTAATTTCACCTGTTTTGGTTTTGTTTTTTTTTTTACTTTTTCTTTTAGTGTAGCTAACTAGAAATCTTTAAATCATACATGTAGTTCACATTCTGTATCTACAGGACAGGACTAAAGTGGAGTTCTTAGCCCGGTGCAAGTAATCGCTCAATATTGACAATTATTATTATTTCTTCTGGATTCCTTGCACTCTGTCCCTTTGCCCCAAACCGAGCCCTGCCTGAGTTTCTGGGGCTGGCCAAATTCATGCTGAAAACCACCCAGATGAGTGGATGTCACAGGGCTTTAACCCCAACCAAACACACAAACACACATGTATTGGCCTTGGACAGACACCTCACACATATACTTGCACATGACAAGTGACACACAGAGTGTGCCCACATAGGAAAACACTCATGTCCTAGAACATGAACTAGACACCTGTTCTAAGGCAGAATTTAGTGATCCTGAGATCCCCCCACGCACAGCCACACAGTGAACTTGGGGACATAGCCTCTCCACGGAAAGGAGATGCCCATCCACGGGTCTGTAACAACAGGACAGAAATACTAGTAACAGTGGAGTATAAACTGTGTGAAATTGATATTTTTACAGGTCAGGAGTGACCAAATATTGGCAATTTCATTTGGTTCAACTTAAATTGAACACAAGAAATTCAGACCCACGTGTCAAGTATATACCCCTCCCTGTTTATTCCCTCTCCCCACCCACCCACCTTTCCAGCACACAGACATTCACAGATTTATAGCAACATGAACACGGACATGTCACATACAAAGAGGCAAGATGGCCACATGCTCACACAGACGGGACGCGTACACTAGGCACAGACACACCTGAGCTCTCACCTGAAATCTCTAGTATCCGCCATTCCCACACACACGTGGTCACACACACACACACACTCTCATGCACACACCTGTCTCATTGCTGTGGGTCCGGCTGAGCTCTCTCCTCTCCTGCTGCTCTCCGAGTTTCTCTGTGGCAGGAGAGCTTGGGGGGGTCATTTGAAGTCCAGCGCGGGCGGGGGCGAGAAGAGGCGCTGACGTCAGGGTTGAGCTGGAGCTGGGGCTCTGAGGTCACGGCTGCCGGCAGCTCCACCCGCTTCCCGCCATTACTCCCCACCCCCTGAGCCCAGACGGGTGTCCCTTCCCAGTCCCCCACCTTCACCACCACCCCCTCTTCTCCTAGGTCTCTCCCATCACACCCCTCCCCTCTATTTTTCTCATCTCTCTCTTCTCCTTTACTCAGTGTTTCTCCCCATCTCTCTCTCTTCTCCCCTCCCTTTCTGTATTTCTTTTCATCCCTTTCTTTTCGTCCCACCTCTCTCTCTGTTCCCCGCCTCCCAGCTCTCCTTCCCTCCCACCTTCTCACCCAGGACGGCAACCCCACACACACAAATACACACACACTGTCCCTACCCTGTAGCCCCAGAATCCGGTCTGGGTTGGGTCCTCCAGGGACTTGTCCCCGGGAACTGGCAGATGGAATGAAACGAACACACGTGCGTGGTTGTGGGTGTGACTGTATATGTGCTGGCTGGTGAGGCACCGCTGTCTGCAGCTGGAGCGGTGAGTGAACGTCTGTCGGTTCAGCGCAAAACTGGCGGGTCTATGCGTGCGCGTGGGCGTGCATGTGTATGAGCCAGGGGCTGGGAAGGAACTGGGGCCCTCGGATTTGTCTCCCCAGGGGCTTGGGAGGTCATCTCAGAGTTGTTGGTCAGCTGCCCCTGGGAGCTGGCAGGGAAACTGAGTCATCCTCAAGGTGGCAGTGGAGGCACTGGGGCATCTGAGTCCCCATCCCTTCAGGACCAGAAGGCTCCGTGATAAATGTCATTGTGTCCATGCCCTTCTCTCCATGATTTAAAGAAATAATACTCTATATCTAATTCTTTCTGTCTTCTCCTCTGTGAACTGATCATGTCTGTCTCCCTCCACAGCTGTCTCTCTCCCTGTGTGTGACACTGATGTTTTATCCCTGTACTTATCCCCGTACCTTCCCATCTCCTCCTCCTCTCTCTCTCTTTTAAAATTTTTATTGATTGATTGATTTTAGAGAAAGGAAGAAAGGGAGGGGGGGGAGAGAGAGAGAGAAACAGAGAAAAAAGTATCATTGATTTGTTGTTTCACTTTTTTATGCATTCATTGGTTGCTTTGTGTTTGTGCTCCAATGGGACATCAAACCCACAAGCCTGGTATGTCAGGACAAGCTCTAAGCAGCTGAGCTACCCGGCCAGAACTTCTCTCTGTGTGTCTCTGTTTCTCTGTCCATCTGTCTGTCTGGTTCACTTTCTCTGTGCATTCCTGTCTGTTTTCTCCCTCTCTCTCCCTGCTTACTCTGGGCTTGTGTGTGTCTTACATTTCTGGCTCTCGGTCTCTCTGATGTTTTTATTCTGTGCTTTTTCTTTTCAAGTGGCTCTCCCTGACTTTCTCATTCATTGTCTCTCTTTCTCTCTCCCATTCAGTACCTCTGCCTTTGTCTCTCTTTACATATTTTTTTTTTCTTCTCTCTGGATAACTATCCCAATGTCTTTTTTTTTTTCTTCTGTCTCCCAGTTTTTGGTTCTCTCTGTTCTTCTCAGTGACTGCCTATCTCTCCTTTCCCTGCCTTTACCTATCCATCATTCTATCTATCTTGATCTCTATTCTCCCTCGGTCTCTCTACATCTCTGTGTATCTCTTTCTGAGGCTCCATCTCTCTCTCACTCTCTCTCTCTCTCTCTCCCTCACTCTCACTGTTTCTCTCTGTTTTTCTGTCTCTAAGTCCTCCTTTCTGGAGCAATCCCCAGCAAGATGCCAAGCCCTCACTCCCTGGGTTTCCCTGGAGAGGCAGAGTGTGCAGAGCCAGCACCAGGTTGTGCCTCTGCTGGAGCCTGCTGTCAGGGGGAAGGAAGGAGGCCAGTTCTGGGCTCAAGCAAGGGGAACCACGCCCTCCCCACCAGAGCAAAGCAGGCCTGTGCTGACACACGGTTGCCAGGAGCCAGGGTCACCGCCTAGTGCCTGGCTGTATCAGGATGATGGGTCCTCCAGCGGGAGCTGAGCCCAGAGTAGAAGGGGAGGGTACTTCCTCTAATCCGAGGTGAGGCTGAGGGGCAGTCCAGGCTCCACTCAGAAGCTGGGCATTTGACTACCCAGCCCCCACCCCGCCCTGCACGGGTGGAGCAGCTGTATAAAACCAGATGTTTCTAAAACCAGAGTGTGGATGAGGAAAGAGGGACCAGGACTGGAAACCCCAGTTGTGTCCTCTTCTAGAGTCTAGGAGTCCAAGCCCCCAACTCTCCTCCCTCAGACTTGTGAGTCCGGGGCCCCTGGCCCCTCCCCCCCTCAGACCCTGGAGTCCAGGTTCCCAGAATTCCTTACAGAAAGAGATGGCCAAAGCTGGGAGAAGACAGAGCTGAAACACGAGAACAGAGGACACTGGGCCCTCCCACAGCAGGCAGGGACTGGTAATGGTGGGACTACCTCCTGCTCCCCTCATTAACAGCCATCTCTCCCAGAACCCCCCATTCCTATGGGGCTGATCTCCAGTCCCTGCTCTGGGTCCACAGTGGTCCTCCCAAGATTTCAGTTATTGTCAGAAAACCTCAGTGTGGTTTATAGACCACCAGGACAGAGGAGAGAAGAGTGGGGAGGTGATAAGGCGGGCATGAGGAAAAGGCAGCCGGAAGAATACTTGTTCATTGTAGGGACATCTCTTGTACTGCTGGCTGGCGGGGCTCTCCCAGTTGGGCGATGCCAGGCACAGAGATGATTCAATCCTGTGCTCAGCCCTTGAGAAGATGCCAGTCTGGTGGAGGAGACAGCTGTGTAAATAGAGGGCCACAGACCAGTTCGAGGATGCACCAACCCAGCCGGAGAGTCAGGGAGGGCTTCCTGGAGAAGGTGATGTGCTGGAGGAATTTGCCTGGATAAGGGCAGGGATAGGGGTAGGGGTAGGGGTTGAACAGTGGAGAAGAAAGGGCATCCAAGTCAAGGAATGCCCTGGGCAGTCAGGAAAGCACAAGCAGACTGATGGGGAGGCAGAAAGGGTGCATGTGGGAGTAGCAAGGTCCACCCCCTGCAAGGTTTTGAATGCCAGATTCAGAAGCTCGAACATCATCCCAGGGGAACTGGGGAGCCATGAGCAAGGGCTGTGAGCAAGGTAGGGGCAGCAGCAGCTCTGGCACCTGTGAGGGACAACATGGAATGGACAGCCTGGGGACCAGGGTGTCTGGGTGGCGAGTCACAGCAGGGCTAGACTCTCTGGGCTAGAGTGAGCTCAAAGTCTTGAGCCCAGAAGCTGTGGAATGGGAGGAGCCAGCATGGCGCTGAGGAGCAAGGAGACACAAGACAGACCGCAGACGTGGCTGGTGCCCCAGCTGTTCACTGGAGCTGTGCTGACTCCATCTGCATCATTTCAGGGACCTCCTTTATTTTCTTAACGACTGACTGCCTCAGGAGGAACTAGGGAGAGCAAGGGGCCCAGGGAAGTAACTTGAGAGTGTGTTTTGTTTTAAATGCTGAGTCCAGGCAAATGATTTCTTTGCAGGGTGTCCTCCAGAGATACAAAGCAGAGACTGAGAGACAGGAAAGAGAGAAAGGGAGGGAACGGAGAAAGGGGGGCTGGCTTACCAAACCACCTCATTTAACATGAACCCTACCCCACCGGGGACTGTTGATCCCCTCTACCCTCCTCTGCTCTCTTTTATTTCCGTGGCATTTGTCGCCTTCCTGATTAATTATAATTCCCCCCCCCATTTTTTTTTATCGTTTTTGTATAATGGGCCTGTCCCTGGTTAGCATGCCAGCTTCGCCCAGGCAGCAGTCTCCACCTGTTTGTTCAGGGCTGTCTCCGCAGGTCGGCAGTGCATAGTAGGTGCTCCATGCGCATGTGTCGAATGAATGAGTGATGTCAGAATGGTAGGGGAGGGGGAAAGAGGAGGGAGAGAGCCCAGCAGCTGAGAACCCCCACACACATACCACCCCAGCTGGCATCCCAGTGTTCACCCCACAGAGTGGCCAGTCCTGGAGGGATGGTATGAGAAGCTCCCAGGGAGGTGGGACCCTGCACCAGGCATCCCTGATGCGCAAAGATCCCAAATCTGGAAGCCCGGCCGCCTCCTGGATTCCCGGAACTCGGAGCGCTTAGGTCCCAGTGGCGCTCTGGCCTGGCTGGAGTCACACAGGCCCTTCCTCCCACACACCCACGTTCTGGAAAACACCTTCGCCTCCAAGATTCTGCCAGAATCCTGGGAGGCAGGGAGAGAGGGAGGGAGGCAGCAGTGATGGTACACCCACCTTCTGCCTCTGGAGAGAGCTG
Source organism: Rhynchonycteris naso (assembly GCA_037038555.1). Classification (NCBI taxonomy): domain Eukaryota; kingdom Metazoa; phylum Chordata; class Mammalia; order Chiroptera; family Emballonuridae; genus Rhynchonycteris; species Rhynchonycteris naso. The sequence goes on along the minus strand of CM072997.1, from coordinate 245,832,561 downwards.
TGGGACCTCTAGGCCTGTCTGCCCAGGACCCTGTCCCTCCCACTGAGGACACCTCTACCCGGCTTCCTCCATTGCTCCTGCCCTTTCCCCAGAAGAAGACAGAAACAGAAAAAGCCAGGCAGAGGGAGAGAGAGACTTCCTGGTTCCCACCTCTGTCCTCTCCCAGGGAAGCAAGACAGGAGCGGTCTCATGTTCCAGAGAGTGAAACTGAGGCCTGGAGAAAGCAGTTTCCTGACTCGGACTGTTGTGTACCTCCCAGGGAGGCTTCTCAGGCCCTGGTCTGTGGTGAGGTCTGACCCAGGACGCAAGGTGAGCCACAGAACTTCAGCAAGGGACTAGGGGAGGCACAGAGCCAAAGCGTGTGTGCAAGGGAAGCCAGGGTCTTGCAAAATTTTCTGTCAGAACTCAGGTGATGGACTCCAGAGGCCACGGGCCAGGCATCCTCCTCCACACTCGGGAGTCAGATCCCAGATGTCTCCTCCCTCAGACCCAGGAGTCCGGACCCCCAGCCCCTCCTCCCTTAGTGACCTTTTCTTCTTTTTTCCTTTATTTTTATTTTATTTTATTTTATTCATTTTAGAGAGGAGACACAGAGTGAGAGAGAGAGAGAGAAAGAGAGAAAGGGGGGAGGAGCTGGAAGCATCAACTCCCATATGTGCCTTGACCAGACCAGTACAGGGTTTTGAACTGGCGACCTCAGTGTTCCCAGGTCGACGCTTTATCCACTGCGCTACCACAGGTCAGGCTTTTCCTTTATTTTTTTAAGTGCGAGGGACAGACTCCTACATGTGCCCCAACTGGGATGACCTGGCAACCCCTGTCTGGGGCCAATGCACGAATCAACCAAGCTATCCTCAGTGCCGGGGTCAGACTCTCGAACCAATTGCTGCGGGAGGGGAAAAGAGAGAGGAGCTGGAGAGGGAGAGGGGCAAGAAGCAGATGGTCACTTCTCTTGTGTGCCCTTATCAGGAATCGAACCCTGGAAGTCCATACACCAGGCTGACACTCTATCCACTGAGCCACCCGACCAGGGCCCTTAGTGACTTTCTCACCTGGAGCTGCTGTCTCTGGGTCTGAGGGAGAAGGAGGCTGGGGTCCCAGACTCCCAGGTCTGATGGGGGAGAGGCCAGGGGCCAGGGGGCCTGGACTCCCAGGTCTGAGGGAGGAGGCATCTGGGATCTGACTCCTGCGTGCAAAGGAGGATACCTGGCCTGTGGCCTCTGGAGTCCATCACCTGAGTTCTGACAGAAAATTTTGCAAGACCCTGGCTTCCCTTGCACACACGCTTTGGCTCTGTGCCTCCCCTAGTCCCTTGCTGAAGTTCCATGGCACACCTTGCGTCCTGGATAGGACCTCACCACAGACCAGGACCTGAGAAACCTCCCTGGGAGGCACACAACAGTTTGAGTTAGAAGATGGATGTGAAGGTGGGCGCCGGAGGGACGGGGATGAGCCAGTCACTCCCATGTTCCTGGCAAGGAACCGGAGTCTTTTCTCTCTTTTTTAAATTGAACTTATTGGGGTGACGTTGATTAACAAAGCCGTATAGGTTTCAAGTGTCCAACTCTATAACAGACACACAACCTGCATGCTGCACCATGCACTCACCACCGTTTTATTTCCAAGCCTCTCTTTTATCATTTGTGAAATGGGACTATCCCAAAGTGTTCCTCGCAGGATTGCCCTTCAGATGAGGAGAGAGCGCCTGCCCAGCCCCCTGGGATTTTCAGTGTTAACTGTTCCTTAGCCAGCAGCAGCTCCGGGTCCCCATGACTGCCTCCGATGGCAATGGGGAACCTGTCACCCACCCTGTTCATCTCAGCTTTGGTCTGGGGAGCCAGCCGTGGAGGGCTGGGGGGCTGGGAGAAGCCCAAGCTCTGAAGTCTTAGGCTCCTGAGTTCCAAGGCTGATGGTCTCAGGCAAGTCCCCTCCCTGCCCTGGGGTAGCTTCCCCTCCACCTGCAGGCAAGGCGGGCCCACCACCACAAGCTCAGGTGCGGAAGCCCGTGGCTGGGACCCTGCCGGCCACCCAAGCCCCCTGCTTCCTCTTGTCACAGGGCTGGAGCGAAAGACCCGCTCACCTGGGGCCATTTAGGGGCAGTTGGCATAGAGGAAGCTTAGAAGAGTTTGGGGAACAGACAGAGCGCAGTGTAGCTGGTGAGCCATCGAGGGGACGCCCCTGTTGGCTCGGCAGAGAGGAAGTAAGAAAAGCTGGGAGGCCACCCCTGTGGTCGATGCAGCAGGCACCACAGTCCCGTGGTCCAACCACAATGAGGTGGAAGATGAATGAATGCTGTCACAGTGTTCTGTCTGTCTGTCTGTCGCCAGCACCAGGCTGTGGGTTTCAACCCAGACCTCGTCCAGGCTGATGCTGCCCCCTGATCCCTGTGATGAGATCCGGCTTCCAAATGCCGAAATCGGGGCTCAGAGAGACAAGGAAGATGGCCTGGAGCCACAACCAGACCTCGCTTCCCCCTCTGCTCTGGTCTTCATTCCTGAGTGTTCTGCAGTGAGTCTGCAGGCACAGAAGCATCCCAGTCACCTGGCTGCACTTGCTAAAAATACAGATTCCTGGGCCCCACTTCCATATTTTCGGACTCTTTGAGCTCAGGGCACCAGAAGTGACTTAAATAAATGCCCCAGAGTTTGAACTACTGTATATGAAACTGCTATTTTTACAGGTCAAGAGCAACCAAATATTGGCAATTTCATTTGGTTCAACTTAAATTGAACACGAAAAGAGAAATTCAGGCCCATGTGTCAAACAAATACAGCACTCTGTCTCTCTTTCTCTGACTTGCTCACTCTCTTATTCATTCTTCTCACCCCACCTGTTCTGGCACACAGATCTGGCAAGTTTGAGAACCAAGGTCCAAGGATTTCAGAGGAAAATCAGCTGAATGATTCCCCTATCTGTTGATTGCCAGAGGGAGGTGCAGCAAGGAAGGCTGTGAGGACAGTAGAAAACATCTGAGAAGAAGGGCCTGTCATTGTGGTCTGGATCTCAGAGGACAGAGAAAGCGGAGGGACAGTCGGCCTGTTCCCCACGGGTAGAAATAGCCCTAATGGTGATGGCGGCTATGATATATACTAGCCCCAGGCTGCCCACTCCATATTAATCATCTCTCACCAAAGGATCGCCCTCAGGTAGTTACTACAGCTCCCATGTTAAAGAAAAGAAAACTGAGGTTCAAAAAAGGGAATTGATGCCCTGGCTGGTGGTGCAGTGGATAGGTCATCCTTCTAGAGCACCGAAGTCACCAGCTCAATCCGCCAGCTCGATCCTGAGGGCACCAACTCAACCCCAAGGTCACTGGTTCAAGCCCCCCCATCACGGCGTGTATGAGAAGCAATCAGTGGGTGCACAACTAAGTGGAACAAAGAGTTGATGCTTCTCTTTCTCTCTCTCCCCACCTCCCTCCCTCCCTTCCCCTCTCAAAATCAATGGAAAAGACATCTATGATTCCACACTCAAGCTGATGACCTCAGGGTTTCAAACCCAGGTCCTCAGCATCCCAGGCCAACACTCTACGCACTGCACTGTGCCTTGAGGGGAGCTCCAGTTGTGCCAGTGACCCCTTACTCAAACCAGTAATCTTGGGCTTAAGCCAGTGGCCTTGGGCTTCAAGCCAGAAACCTTTGGACTCAAGCCAGCAACCATGGGGTCATGTCTATGACCCCATGCTCAAGCCAGCGACCCTGCACTCAAACTAGTGAGCCCAATCTCAAGCCAGTGACCGTGGGGTTTTGAACCCGGGTCATTAGTGTCCCAGGTTGACGCTCCATCCACTGCGCCACTGCCTGGTCAGGCATAATACTCTTAATTGTAAATTCCATACATGGAAGGTTCCAGGGCAATGTGTTATTTCCTATAAAATCCAGCACCAATTCTGTCACCATCATCATGTCACAAAATCAGATGACAAATCCTCTCCGGTCCAGCTCACGTCATTGGTGAACAAGTGTAGTTCTAACATGACTGTTGGCTGGCATTTTTGTTTCTGTATACGGGAGAGACAAAAGTAAGACCAAGAAGACGTCTGTTGGAGCTTTCTTTGTTCATGGTTAACCTGTAGCACAGTAACTAGGTATAAGGTATTTTTCCCCGCCGAGAAAGAAGGAAGGGGCAGGAGCCACAAAGTGTGGAATAATAAAAGGCTTTATTTAGTACCAAGCGCATCCCCTCCAACGAAATTCTCGGGTCCATCCCAGGGAACAGAGGCCAGAGAAGTTACATGAATTAAACCGCATGAGGGATATTTAAAAGGATCCGCTTGGGTGGGCGAGCTAATATGATGTGGTGAAATCTCACTGGCTGACAGACGGTCGCTCTTTTCCCAAGGACCTCTGGGAAGTTTCTTTTGGCTTGCTTGGTTGTGGGCGGTCCTAGCCAAAATTCCCGGGTCTGAGTTCCTCATGTGACCATCCCCCATTATCCACCGACCTTACATTAGGCAGTGATGAGTTTTTAAGAATTTCGCACATTTGTTTTTAATATCACTTATTTAATTGTAATTTTATATGATTGATTTCTCATAATGGCTCATAAAGTTGCTGAAATTTTAACAGCTGTGTCCTTGTGAGCTGGTACGAGACATCTCAACATGTCGCTGGTGTTGCTCCCATGAGTGTATGTGGGGGGACAGACATGGGACCTCCATCATGTCAGAGTCCCAGAAATCATGGTCCCGGGTCCTCTGAGGGTTGGGAGACAGAGGCCATCTCCAGTGCCTGGAAATAATATTGACGGTAAAGAGAGTTTGTCAGTGGCAGTCTGCCTGCCTCAGGCACTGACAAAGCACTTCAGGTCCCTGACCATCGTGCTTGGAACCAGCTATTTCTCTCTGTGACACTGGTGTATCTCCCAGGCTTCCGCCTCTGTCTCCAGATGTGTGGATGGGGGCAGGGATGGGAAAGGAAGAGGGATGATTTTCACTACCTCTACTGAGCCAGGCCAGCGTCAACTCACCCCACCTCATCTACTCAGTTGCAGCAAATTCTGCAACTCACCACTGACCGCTGCTGTGCCAGGAAAATGCTCCCCCTCTCCCTTCACTGAAGCTCGGTTCTTTCTCTCTTTCTTCTTCCTTCTTTCTATCCTCCCTCCCTCCTTCAATTATCTCTCTCTCCCACCCCTCTTCCTTTTTCTTTCTTTCTGTAAAATTTTGACTGAGGTACAATATACACACAGAACATCGCACATATCATAAAATGTCCCATCGGTGAATTCTCACAAGGTTAACACACCTGGCTAACCAGCAGCCAGATCAAGAAGCAGGACATTGGCCCCCTTCCAGTCACTCACCTACACACACACACACACACACACACACACACACCCCACACGCACACATGGATAAGCACTGCTCTAACTCCAGTCCACACCGGTTACGCCCGTTTTCACAGGACATGGAGATGGAATCACTTTTGGTGTCTAGCTTCCTTCTCGCAACATTTTATTGGTGAGATTGCTCCGCTGTCGTGCATGTTATGATTTGCTCATTGTCCTCCCTGTACAGAAGCATTTAGCTGTGTGACTATACTCTGTCTCTCTTCATTGTGCAGACAATTCCTCCACAGGAGGGACTGTTAATAGACCCTTTTAGCCCTGGCTGGGTAGCTCAGTTGGTGAGAGTGTCGTCCTGATACACCAAGGTTGTGGGTTCAATTTTCAATCAAGACACATTCAAGAGTCAACTGATGAATGCATGAATGGGTGAAGCAACAAATCGAAGTTTCTCTCTCTCCCTCCCCCTTTCTTGTCTCTCTAAAAAAAAAAAATCAACAGGAAAAAAGAATGAAAAAAAAATGACCCATTTACAAGTGAGGAGACAGAGGCTCAAAGAGCTAAAGCCCTCACTGTAAGGGGTTTGGGTCCCTACACTCCAGCTTAGTCAGCCAAGAGCTGAAGGGTAGTTCCCTACCCCTCATGAGTGGCTCACATCCTGACTGGGACCAAGTTTCTAAGGCTCCTGCGGATGCCCAGACAGCAGAGCTGTGGGAAGAAGGGGAACTTCAGGAACTCCTGACCCCTTATCCAGTTTCCCCTTCTGTGGTTTCCATTACCCACGGTCAACCAGTCAACCTGGGTCTGAAAATAGTAAGTGGAAAATTTCAGAAATAAGCAATGGCCAAGTTCTCCATCCCCACGCAGTTCTGAGAAGCTTGATGAAATCTCACGCCATCCCGCTCCATCCCACCAGGGACGTGACCTGCCCCTTTGCCCAGCAACCCCTTGCTCTTCACACCCCCTGCCCATTTGTCACTGAACAGCCCTCTCAGTTAGTAGATGCACTGTGACTTGTGTTCAAGTAACCCTTATTTTACTTAATAATGGTGGAGTTGATTGCCGATCTTCTGAGCTGAGGGCATACAGGTCTCTTTGAAGTTTTAATCATCTTCAAAACATGCCCCTGGGCCCTCGCCAGTTGGCTCAGCAGTAGAGCGTCAGCCTGGCATGTAGAAGTCCCAGGTTCAATTCCCTGCTAAGGGACACAGGAGAAGCACCTATCCTGCTTCTCCACCCTTCCCCTTCTCCTTCCTCTCTGTCTCTCTCTTCCCCTCCCACAGCCAAGGCTCCACTGGAGCAAAGTTGGCCCTGGGCACTGAGGACAGTTCCATGGCCTCCGCCTCAGGCACTAGAATGGCTCCAGGCACCACGGAACAATGCCCCACATGGGCAGAGCATTGCCCCCTGGTGGGCATGCTGAGTGGATCCCAGTCAGGCGCATGCAGGAGTCTGTAAGTTTGACAGCCTCCTCATTTCTCACTTTGGAAAAATACAAAAAATAAAAATAAATGCCTCTGGCTGTCTTACAAACACATTGGTCAAAAGTAGAGAGAGCCTGACAAGGCGGTGGCGCAGTGGATAGAGCGTCGGACTGGGATGCGGAAGACCCAAGTTCGAGACCCCGAGGTCGCCAGCTTGAGCGCGGGCCCATCTGGCCTGAGCAAAAGCTCACCAGCTTGGACCCAATGTCTCTGGTTCCAGCAAGGGGTTGCTCGGTCTGCTGAAGGCCCGTGGTCAAGGCACATGTGAGAAAGCAATCAATGAACAACTATGATGTCACAACGGCAACGAAAAACTAATGATTGATGCTTCTCATCTCTCTCCATTCCTGTCTGTCTATCCCTATCTATCCCTCTCTCTGACTCTCTCTCTGTCCCTGTAAGAAAAAAAATTAAAAAGTAGAGAGAGAACGGAGACTACAAGGACAAATGCGAGAGTGTGAAGAGAATCATTTCTTCATGTTGTGTGCCAAGCTCTGTGGCCAAAACAGGGAAGCAAGCTGGATGCAGAACAGCCTTAATCAGCTTCATGTTGTAGGGAGAGGGGAGGAGGGAGGCAAAGAGGGAGACCCTTGGTCACACTAGAGCCACCCTGGCCAAGCCCATGGCCACTAGCCACATGCAACTATTTAGAATTAAATGGATTAAAATGGACTTAAGTTTATAATTTAGTTCCTCCACTGGGGATTTAGACTCTGCAGAATACATCCATGGCTGCCATAAAAAGGGGCGTGGTCAATGAGGAGAGTGGGAAGAAGCTGTTGGGAGGTCAATGGTTCAATTCTGACCCCAATTTTAACCTGTGGGGCTTCCCCAACCCACATCGAACAACTCCCCAGGACCAGCTAGATGTCCTCTAACTTAACTCAATTCTGGCACAAACCACCCAGAGGGAGCGTCAGTTCACACAGGTTAAGGGCTCAGTGCTTAACCTGCCCCTCTCCCCAGGTCAGATGCCGTCACTGCAAGACCAGGTTGTCCCCTATGCTCCTGACTGATCAGCTGCAGAACAGAAGTTCCCAGCACACCCTCCTTGGGTTCAAATAATCTGTAGAATGACTCACAGAACTCAGGAAACCCATTTACTCACTAGATTACTCACTTATTACAAAGGATATTAAAAGCTACAAATCAACAGTCAAATGAAGCTAAACGTGGGTCCAGGTCTCAAACAAAGAAGCATCTGTCCTCGTGGGTCCGGTATGGTGGCACATGAAAGTCTTTTTTTCCCAACCTGGAAGTTTTCCAAGCCCCCACCCCATTTTTTATGGAGGCTTTATTATACAGCCATGACTAAATCATTGGTGATTGAGCACAATCTCTAGTCCCTACCCCCGCCCCATAGGTCCAGGGGTGGGACTGAAAGTTCCAATCCTCTAAACACAGTGTTGGTTCCTCTGGTGCTTTCTTTTAACATTTATTTATTTTTAAAGATTTTATTTATTAATTTTTAGAGAAGAGAGAGAGAGAAGTAGGGAAGGAGCAGGAAGCATCAGCTCTCATATGTATCTTGACCAAGAAAGCCCAGGGTTTTGAACCAGTGACCTCAGGTTTCAGGTTGAGGGTTTATCCACTGTGCCACCACAGGTCAGGGCCCCTCTGGTGCTTTTCCAAAGTCCTCATTAATATAACAAAAGACACCTTTCTCATTCTCATTATAGGCAATTCTGAGGGTTTTAGGAGCTCTGTGCCAGGAAGCTGGATCAAGATCAAATATTTAGTCCTTATTATGAATCACAGGTTCTTCCAAAATTGCTAATAGGAAAGCCACATACCAGGTACATTACTTAGCTCAAGAAGATAGGTTCTTGCCCTTGAAGAGAGAATACTGGACAAAATGTGTATAGAGAAAAATCTTACACACAGAAAAGCTTATAATAGCATTCTTCACAACAACCAGAAAGTGAAAACATCCAAAATGTCCATCAACGGGTGAGTGGAGAAACAAAATGTGACCTATCCACAGAATGGAATATTATTTAGCCATTAAAAGGAATGAAATATTGCCTGACCAGTGGTGGTGCAGTGAATAGAGCATCGACCTAGGATGCTGAGGGCCCAGGTTCAAAACCTCAAGGTTCCCGGCTTGAGGGTGGGCTCATCTGGCTTGAATGTGGGCTCACAAGCTTGAGTGCAGGGTCGCCAGCTTGAGCATGGGATCACAGACATGACCCCATGGTCGCTGGCTTGAGCCCAAGCCAGGTTACTGGCTTGGCGGAGCCCCCTGGTCAAGGCACATATGAGAAGCAATCAATGAATAACTAAGGTGCCGCAACTATGAGTTGATGTTTCTCATCTCTCTCCCTGCCTGTCTCTCTCTCTCTTCAAAAAAAAAAAAAAAAGGGAATGAAGTACTGGTACAATGTGGATGAACTTGAATAATGAAAGAACCCAGACACAAAAGGACACATATTGTATAATTTTGTTACCAGACGGGACCATACTCAGAGTGGGTCTGCCTCAGGTTGGCTGGTACTATAGGGGTTCTTGACTTTGTGCAGGAATGATTTACAACACAAGTCCTGGTGATTTTTAAAGTATACTTATTAAAGCTGGGGACAGTGAAACAAGGAAGCACTTAGGGTAGAGGAAGCAAAAGTTGAGAGACTAGGCAGGGCTGCCTGAGCTCACTGGGAAGTCAGAGAAAAGGGGGCCTTGGAGATGGGTTCGAGGGTTGGCCCAGGGCCTGGTACTCCTGCCTTCTGCAACCCTGGTTGCAAGTCTCATGGGAACCCTTAGAGATTAGGAGAACACAAGTTAAAAAGTTCATGCCCGAGAACGGGCAGAGGCGTGCTCTAGAGTGAGCCCACATTGGGTCTTTGTTTTGAGGGGTTTTATTTCTTTTCTGTAGTTGAGAGTCTCAGCAAAGGGCCCCTGCAAAATACTCACGAGCTTTCCAGGTGTGTTTTTAATATGCAGATGCATCAAAATGAGCATATAGGGGAGTTTGGGATCATTCTCTGGTCAGTTTTATTGTTTTACTTTATCTTGGGTCTGGCTGGCTCTAATCGGATTTTTGTTAGTTGTTCCCCTGACTACATCTGTCCTTGGGTTGGGCTGGCACCAGTGGCGTTATTGGGTCTGTGTCCTCTATCTCCCTGACCAGTGTGATTTAACCTGTTTATTCTCTGGGCAGAGGGGAGAGATAGACACCACGTGTTCTCAGGTGTCCTTGGTTAGGGAAGATAAGGTATAGCGATTCACTAGCTGCCTGTAAATTGGTCAAATTGTTTGGCCTTGTTTAATTATCATGTCTCAGTTTCCCCATTCCACTTGCCCAGGAATTTCCCTAGCCTCTTACAATCCTGCCTCAGTTCCACTTAGATGAAATGTCCACAATAGACAAACTCACAGACAGAAAGCAGATCGTAGTTGCCAGGGCTGGGGCATCGGGGATTATTGCGTGGTCAGTACAGCGAACTGTTTGGGGGGATGAAAAAGTTCTAGAGACAGATTGCACAACAGCGCGAATGGACTCGGGGCCACTGAATCATATATTTACGGTGGTCAGAATGGTAAATTCTACACCATGTGTATTTTACCACCATTTTTATAAAGCAAAGAAGGAGAGTAGCTATCAGAGCATTGATGGGAAACAGTTTTAGTGGTTCAGAATTAGGCAGCGATGAGCTGACCTTCTTCCTCCCGCAACTCTCTGCCTGGGAACTACAACATATGCAACTTCTCCATCTTGGATTCTTCCCCCTCTCTCTTTAGGGGCACGAAAGCCCCTTTTTCTCTGCCATGGTGAGAGGTCAGGCTTAATATTTGGTTAGTTTTTAAAGTTGAGCAAAATGGATCAGTGAGGGCTAACAGTGGTGTGTAATCAAGTATTATTGTGTCTTGTGCATTCTTGTGCTAGAGGAAGTCAGAGCAGGAAGGAGATCTCCATTTCTGCTCTAGTCTCTATGGATTCTTCACCAGATAGATGGGAAGCTCTTCCCCATCCATTGGGTGGGCTCAGTACTCCTGGGGTTAAAGAAGAGCATGATAGTAATCAACAGTCCAAATATGCGCTGGGTATAAGATTTCGACTGGGCTCTCACAACACGTGCCCGGCTCTTGCAAAGAGTTTATCTTCCCTTCTAAACCTTGCACCAACCTTCCTCCAACATTTGTTGTGAGGGTGAAATAGGTTAATACCGTAAAGCATGGGTGAGTGATTAACACACAGTATGTACTAAATTATGTTAGGTTTTCACAACTGTTTTTGCTGATGAGGAAACTGAGACTTAGAGCACTTAAGTTAATTGCTCAAAGTTTCAGGCTATAAAATACCAGCAAAAGTCTGACTCTGCCCTGCCCTGCCGTACTGCTCCTGTAGTTGGGCTATCTAATCCAATAGCCACTTGCTAAACAGTTTGAGCACTTGAAAGAGGGTCAGTCCTATTTGAGATGGGCTGTAGGAATAAAATACACCCAATTTCGAAGACTTAGAATGAAAAAAAAATGTGAATTACTTGTCAATTTTTATATTGACCACATGTTGAAATGCTAATCATTTGGCTATATGAGGTTGAGTAAACTATTTTATAAAAAATTAATTTTATCTGTTTCTTCTTACTTTTTCAAAGTGCCTATCAGACAACTTAAAGTCACTTACCTGGTTCACATTTGTTTCAAACTTTGATGCTCTACAGGCTGGAAAATATTTTGTAGATGTTTCTTCCACCCCTGTCAAACCAGAGACACCCGAGGGTGGTTTGCCCTCAACATTTTCTTAGGCAATCATTTGAAAAGGTCAATGCAATGAATAAGGGAGATTCTGCAACGACAGGAGACACATCAGAAAGAAAAAGCTGTGCAACTCGGGACTCCCCCAAGGCTTGGGTAAGGGAGAAAACCAGTGATCGCCAACAAACACAAGTCATGTTAGTTGCCATTTTCTAAGCCCCTTCAATCTACCAGGCAGTCACTGGATCAAATCCTCACCTCTCTTGCCTCTGAGCTAAACAAGCTGGGAATCAACTAAACATCACCATCACCAAATGAGAGAAGAAACTCAGACTTTAGAGGGGAAGTGACTGGTCTACAGGTTGAGGTTGCAGTTGTTTTTGTTTTTTGAGGTTGCAGTTTTGATGAGGCACAGCTGAGACCTGCTGATGGCTCCCGCACATCATCCAGGACCAGTCTTCTCATGTGGAGACACCTCTATGCTCTGGGAGGCTCCCCTCTTGCACTCATTTTCTCATGACCCATAATAATAATAATTTTGGCCCTTCTGCTTTCCCCCTACAGCTCTGAACCGCGTCCGTCATCCCCACTCACAGCTGATGGCCTCACCTTTGATCCACATTCCTGTCTGCTCTTGCACCTCCATGACCAAAAACAGGTATCCCTACCCATGCTCTACTCGTCCCCTGAATCCTGCCTCCTCATTTCCCTCAGAACCTCCCTCCTTCCCTCATCCCCTCTCTCCTGCAGCAGCAATATTTTTTCTCTGTCAATCCCATCAACACCTTAATACAGTCTAGAACCTCTTATCTATAAAAATGTAGACTTCAACTCCATACTCTTTAGTTTTCAACCTATTCCTGGGCTCTCTCTGACATAGGAAAACAGAGTTGTGTGTGTTTGCTGTATTTTTTTGTGTGTGTGTATTTTTCTGAAGTGAGAAGCAGGGAAGCAGAGAGACAGACTCCTGCATGCACCTGACTGGGATCCACCCAGCATGCCCACTAGGGGGCGATGCTTGGCCCATCTGGGGCATTGCTCTGCTGCAACCAGAGCCATTCTAGCGCCTGAAGTGGAGGCCATAGAGCCGTCCTCAGCACCTAGGCCAACTTTGCTCCAATGGAGCCTTGGCTGCAGAAGGGAAAGAGAGAGATAGAGAGAAAGGAAAGGGGAAAGGGTGGAGAAGTAGACGAGCACTTCTCCTGTGTGCCCTGGCAGGAAATCAAACCCGGAACATCCACACCCTGATCTGACACTCTACCACTGAGCCAACCGGCCAGGGCTACTGTATTTATTTCTTCACCCTGTATTTTTCTACAACTCGCTCCAAAGATTCCTCTGTCCCCACTATTCTACAGAGCATGCCCTGCTCAAGCTCCCGAGTGCCTCCACAAATTCTCCTCTGGACAGTTCTCCTGAGGAAGTGACCTGGCTCTAATGGTCTTAGCAGAAGATATACAAGAGGGACCAGTGAGTGAACTGAACTAGCCAGTGAACCGAAAAAACAATTGGGTAACAGAAACCAGGGCTCCTTGTGTTTCTCAGTGGCCCCAATACACCAAGAATAAATAAACAGGGCACTTGTTTTAACAGCATTTAGAGAGTAGACTTGGCCCTTTTAGAAACTCAAGTACCTGATTGTCCCCCTCAATCTTAATCCTTAGTAGGATGTAGAAGTTCAAATCTCTCTCAACATCAAGGGTCAAAGGGTCTGGGTGTCCAGGACCCCTCTCTCTCAATGAATCAAGGATAAATTAAAGAGCAAGCAGTGAGGTGAGAAGAATCAGAGGTAAGTGATGAAAGGCAAAGAAGACAGTGAGAGAGACAGGAACCAGAAATGCAGAGAGAGTTCCAAGACAGGGAGGCAGAGAAGCTGAGACAGCTGGACAAGACAGAGCACTCCCCACTCACCCACTGCTGCCATGATTAGTCCCATAATCCTCTGCTCCTGTGGAAGCTCACTGGTAGGCTTCTAGCCCAAAGACATGGTGGCCATTTCCAAAATTTAAGTATTATCCAAGTGTATTGGAATGATATAAGGCAGTGGTTCTCAAAGTGTGCACCACTCAAAGTGTAACTTTTATAGATATATAAAAGTCTGCTGAATAGACATATTGAAAAGTGCTTAATGTCTCTCATCATCAGGGAAATGCAAATAAAAACCACAATGAGATTTCATCTCACACCTGTCAGATTGGCTATCATCAATAAATCAACAAACAAGTGGTGGTAAGGATATGGAAAAATGGAACCCTCATGCACTGTTGGTAGGAATGCAAATTGGTGCAACCACTATGGAAAACAGTACGGAAGTTCCTCAGAATATTTCAAATAAAACTACCCTGTGACCCAGCAATTCTACTTCTGGGTATTAACCCAAAGAAACCCAAAACACTAATTTGAAAGATGTGCGCATGCATCCTCATGTCCATTGCAGCATGATTTACTATAGCCAAGATATGCAAGCAACCTAAGTGCTCATGAACTTCTTTATTGGATAAAGAAGATGTGGCCCTGGCTGGTTGGCTCAGTAGATAGAGCATTGGCCCAGCTGTGGACATCCCAGTTTGATCCCTGGTCAGGGCACACATGAGAAGCAACCATCTGCTTCTCTCACCTTTCCTCTCCCCCTTCTCTCTCTCTTCCCGTCTCTCAGCCAGTAGCTTGGTTGGTCCCCGTGTCGACTTCAGGCACTGAGGATAGTTCAGTTGATTCAAGCATCGGCCCCAGACAGGAGTTGCCTGGTGGATCCCAGTCAGGGGTGAGTAAGGGAGTTTGTCTCTCTATCTCTCCTCCTCTCACTTAAAAAATAAATAAAAATTAAAAGATGTGATGCTTATGTACAATGGAATATTACTCATCCAGAAAAAAAGAATGAACTCTTCACTTTGTAATGTACCAAAAAGTTCACCTTTGCAGGAATGTCAGGAAAAGCTTACATTGGGGAAGGACCAGACACTTAGGGGAGTTCAAATCACAATGGTTGTTTGTAAAATCCTCTCCACAGGCCCAGGGACACAAGGACCCGGCTGTTCCTGGGAGATTACTGACCCTAGCTGTCTTGGAAATTTACCAAGGACACCAGAGTGGACCACACTGATGAGCCCTGTGCTACAGTAGAAAAATAAAAAACTTGCAAAAAAGTGTTTCTTCAGCTGAATCCCCCTCTTCCTGCTCATTGTCAAGTCAGAGGCCAAGGCCACAAACCAAGATATGCTAATCTGGGCATATCCAGATGCACCCAACTCCATACCAGCAAATGCCTGCAGCAACCCCTATATCAGACACCCCCCCTTGCAGGTTGGGGCTGACACCCTTTGCTGGTCTCAGCCCATCTGCACCAAGGCATTTTTAAAATGAACTTTCCTTTTGGAACACACTAGCCTCGTGTTTTCCGGTTCGGCCCACGGTTTCTGCCTTTCAAAAACAAAAACAGATTTACAGAAAACAAACTGATGGCCTCCAGAAAGGAGGGGCTTTAGGGGACTGGGTGAAAAAAGGAGAAGAGATTAAGAAGTACAAACTGGCAGTTACAAAAGTCACAGGGATGTAAAGTGCAGTATAGGGAATATAGTCAATAATATTGTAATAACTATGTATGGTACCAGGTAGGTACTAGACTTGTCAGGGGGAATCACTTTGTAAGTTATATAAATGTCTAACTACCTGAAGCTAATATAATATTAAAAGTCAACTGTAATTGAAAAAGTAGAAAATAAAATAAAAGTCCGGCTGTTCTTTCTGGAACTGAAGTATATGCCCTGGCATGTTTCCCATAAGCCCTCTTTACTGAAGCACCAAGTAGATTTAGTTCCTTGCTACCAAATGGCTTCTGATTAACCATGATTTGCAGAAAATATGCAAAGACAAAATGACTAGGGTGAGGCAACTGGTCAGTTGCCTCAGTGGATAGAGTGTCGGCCTGGTGTGCAGATATTCCGATCAGGGCACGCATAAGAAGCGACCATCTGCTTTTATTCCCCTCCCGCTCCCCCTTCTCTCTCTCTTTCCCTCTCCCCCTTCTCTCTCTCTTTCCCTCTCCCCCTTCTCTCTCTCTTTCCCTCTCCCCGTTCTCTCTCTCTTTCCCTCTCCCCGTTCTCTCTCTCTTTCCCTCTCCCCCTTCTCTCTCTCTTTCCCTCTCCCCCTTCTCTCTCTCTTTCCCTCTCCCCCTTCTCTCTCTCTTTCCCTCTCCCCCTTCTCTCTCTCTTTCCCTCTCCCCCTTCTCTCTCTCTTTCCCTCTCCCCCTTCTCTCTCTCTTTCCCTCTTGTAGCCAGTGGCTGGATTGATCTGAGTGTCATCCCAGCACACTGCGAATAACTTGGTTGGTCCAGGTGTCACCCCCAGACGGGGTTACCTGGTGGATCCCGGTTGGTGCACATGTGGGAGTCTATCTCCCCTCCTCTCACTTTAAAAAAAAAGTAGAAACATCTCAAATGGACTCCCATTCTAGAGCGGCCCCACTGCCTAAACTAGGAAAGGCCAAAGGGGAAGTATCATTGGGGTTAACCTGGGGCAGGTTCTTGCCTGTGCTGCAGAAATCTGACTGGTTCTGGTGGCAGAGGTCCAGAATGGCCTCTGTGAACAGCTTTGTCATTCAGTAAATCGTGATGCCTGAGATGGTGAAGCCCAACTGCCTGGTCTGGACACCCAGGTCTGCCCTTGCCTTGTTCTGTGATTGGTTATTTAATCCAGAGGTCAGCATATGTTTTCTGTAAAAATCCAGATAATAAATATGTTATGTTGGTCCAATGCTTTGACCAATAGAACCACTGGCTGCAGGAGAGAAAGAGGGAGAGAAGAAGGTGAGAAGGAGTGGAGAAGCAAATGGTCACTTCTCTTGTGTGCTCTGACCAGGAATCAAACCCAGGACATCCAAACACCCGACCGATACTCTGTCCACTGAGCCACCAGCCAAGCCTTGTTTTTACATTATTTTAATGGCTGAAGAAAATAAAAGAGGAACATTCTGTGACAAATAAAAGTTATATAAAATTTAAATTTTAGCCTGACCAGGTGGTGGCGCAGTGGATAGAGCATTGGACTGGGATGCAGAAGACCCAGGTTCGAGACCCCAAGGTCGCCAGCTTGAGCGCAGGCCCATCTGGCTTGAGCAAAAGCTCACCAGCTTGGACCCGAGGTCGCTGGCTCCAGCAAGGGGTTGCTCGGTCTGCTGAAGGCCCGCGGTCAAGGCACATGTGAGAAAGCAATCAATGAACAACTAAGGTATTGCAATGGCAACAAAAAACTAATGATTGATGCTTCTCACCTCTCTCCGTTCCTGTCTGTCTGTCCCTATCTGTCCCTCTCTCTGACTCTTTCTCTGACCCTGTTTAAAAAAAAAAAATTAAAATTTTAGTTTTCTTAAATAAAGTTTTAGGCCCTGGCTGGTTTGCCAAGTGGATAGAGCATCAGCCCAGCATATGGACTTCCTGAGTTCAAATCCTGGTTAGGGCAAACAAGAGAAGCAGACATCTGCTTCTCTCTCCCTTGCTCTCCCCCCTCTTTCCCTCCTGTAGCCAGTGGTTATACTGGTCCAAGGGTTGGCCTCAGGCACTGAGGATAGCTTGGTTGATTCAAGTATCGGCACAGACAGGGGTTGCAGGATAGATTCTGATCGGGAGATATGCAGGAGTCTATCTATCTCCCCTCCTCTTAATTAAAAAAAGAGAAAAATTACCATAGTGTGGTGATTTCAAAGAAAATGGCCACAAAATTCTTTGATACTTCTCCCACTAAGGTAGGATCTATTCCCTTTGTCCTTGAATCAGGGTAGGTTTGGGACTTCTTTGACCTGTGGCATGGGGTAGAAATGACGCCACATGACCACTGAGGGTAGGTCAGAAAAGGCCCTGAAGCTTCTACGGGTTCTCTTGGAATAATCACTCTGCATGAAGGCAGCCTCCTGCAAGAGACCTGACTGCCTCGAGGTCACCCTGCTAGCGGGGCCTTGTGTAGGTCCTCCAGTCAGTGTCATTACAACCCAGGGACCAGATGTGTGAATAAGAGAGCCTCCGGATGACTCCAGTCTGCAGCCTTCAAGTCACCCCAAACCTTTGAGTCTTTGGGGCAGACACAAGCATCTCCTCTGTTCCTTAGTCTAATTTCCAGGATTCATAATTCTTGAACACAATAAATTAGTCATTGTGAGATAATAAATGTATATACTGCTCTCAAAAATTAGGGGATATTTCGAAATGAATATGAAGCTATAAATATCCTCTTTTTTTTTTAATTTTTCTGAAGTGAGAAGCGGGGAGACAGAGAGACAGACTCCCACATGCGCCCAACCAGAATCCACCTGGCATGCCCACCAGGGGGCAATGCTCTGCCTATCTGGGCCATTGCCCTGTCACAACCAGAGCCATTCTGGCGCCTGAGGCAGAGGCCATGGAACCATCCTCAGTGCCTGGCCAACTTTGCTCCAATGGAGCCTTGGCTTCGGGAGGGGAAGAGAAATACAGAGAGAAAGGAGAGGGGGAGGGGTGGAGAAGCAGATGGATGCTTCTCCTGTGTGCCCTGACCGGGAGTCGAACCCAGGACTTCCACACACCAGGCTGATGCTATACCACTGAACCAACCAGCCAGGGCCTCCCCTAATTTTTGTTAGCAGAAATACATATACGTATATCAAGATATAGTATATTGTATATGTGTACATATGTCTCTGCTCCAACATTTACATACACATATAGATATATATACATATATATATATGTACAACATATATGTGTATATATTGTATATACATATGCCTCCTGGCACAGAGCTCCTCATACCCTTATAAATTCTCACCTGTACTAGAGCACTAGGAGCACCTTTTGTTCTAATGAGGTAACTGAGTGTGCTCCTGGATGGGGACTGGTCGCGAGAACGCCCAAGCCATGATTAGAAGTTTGGAATGCCCAACTAGTGCCCCCAACCCCCACTTGTCCAGAGACAGGCGAGGGACTGGAACCAGAGTTAGTATTGACCATGCCCATATGAGAAAGCCTTAGTACAATCTCAACAGTACACAGTTTGGGGAGGCCGCAGGGGGGTGGGTATGCCCACAGCAGGAGGGTCATATGCCACAACCCCACAGATATAGAAGCTCCTGTGCCCAGATCCTGCCCTATGCATGTCTCCACCTGACTTTCATCTGTATTATCATACCCTTTAATCAAGTGATAAACGTGTTTCCCTGAAATCTGTGAGCCACTCTAGAAAACTAATCAAACCTGTGGAAGGGGTCATTGGAACCTCTGATCTGTAGCTGATTGGTCAGAAACACAGGGAACATGAGGTCGTATTTGACATCTGAAGTGTGTGGGGAAAGGGGGTGGGCAATCTTGTCCGACTTGAGCCCTTAAACTGTGGGATCTGGCCTGACCTGGGGTGGCGCAGTGGATAAAGCATCGACCTGGGAACACTGAGGTCGCCAGTTCAAAACCTGCACTGGTCTGGTCAAGGCACATATGGGAGTTGATGCTTCCAGCTCCTCCCTTCTCTCTCTCTCTCTCTCTCTCTCTCTCTCTCTCTCTCTCTCTCTCTGTGTCTCCTCTCTAAAATGAATAAAATAAAAAGGTTTTAAAAAAAAAAACTGTGGGATCTGATGCTACCTCCAGAATTGAGTTAGGAAACCCAGGTGGTGTGGGAGACTTGCTTGTTATTCTGGGGAAAAAACTCCACACATTTCGTGACCCAAAGTGTTCTATGTAAAAGTAAAGGAAACACAATTAAGGAAAGCATACAGTGGGGGGAAACTGGGTTTTTTCCTACTCAGTTGTTTTACATAACTGTTTCCTGATGGTTTATTATATAGCAATAGAAACTGAAACCCTGGCCCTGGCCGGTTGGCTCACTGGTAGAATGTCGGCCCAGCCTGTGGAAGTCCTGGGTTCAATTCCTGGTCAGGACACACAGGAGAAGCACCCATCTGCTTCTCCACCCCTCCCCCTCTAGCTTCTCTCTCTCTCTCTCTCCCCCCACCCTCTTCCTCTCCTACAGCATGGCCCAATTGGAGCAAGTTGGCCCCAGGCACTGAGGATGGCTCCATGGCCTCACCTCAGGTGCTATGAAGAGTTTGGTTGCTGAGCAATGGAGCAATGCCCCACATGGGCAAAGCATCATCCCCTTGTGGGCTTGCCAGGTGGATCTCTGTCAGGGTGCATGCAGGAGTTTCTCTCTCTGCCTCCCTTCTCTCATTAAATAAAAAAAAGGAAGAAACTGAAACCCCCGTCAAGAAATGTGGAATATAGCATGGCCAGGGTGGCACACTGGAGAGAGTGTTGACCAGGGATGCTGAGGTTCAAAAATATCAAAGTCGCCAGCTTGAACGCAGGCTCACCAGCTTGAGCACAGGATCACCAATGTGATCCCAATGTCACTGGCTTGAGCCCCTGGTCAAGGCACTTATGAGAAGCAATCAATGAACAACTAAAGTGACACAACTATGAGTTGATGCTTCTCATCTCTCTCCCTTCCTGTTTCTTTGTCTCTCTCTAGAAAGAAAGGAAGAAAGAAAGAAAGAAAGAAAGAAAAGAAAGGTGGAATTCATGAAGAGCTCTCCTTCTTCATTCATCATAACCACTCAGTCTCCAAGTCCATTGGCTAAGGCTGGACAACTCACAAAACCACACACCCCCATCATGGTACTCCTGACTGGGGTGGGGTGGGGGTTCTTCAACAGCTTCACCCTGATTTCTTGCAAGGTCTTCCACTCTAAGATCTCTGCCTCCAGTTGGGGACATTCTCAATTCCATCCCGTTGCAGGACTCTAGGACTTCATTTTTCCCTGAAGCACACACCCAACAAGGCCCTATCTTGCTTAAATGGTTTTTCATTTTCTTAAGGAGAAATCACAAGTCCTTCTTGTAGCATTCAAGATCCACTAAGCAATGACCCCTGGCACCTTCTACAGACTCATCACTTATTGCTCTCTCCCTTACCATGTGCCCCATAACCACATGTCACCTACTTCTTGGTCCTTTCCTGTGAGCTTTCATTCCCCTGGGCCAGCAAGGCAACCCTCTTCCTCCTCTTTGCCCAAGTCTCTATGACTCAGCCGAGGTGTCACCTTGTCCTGGAAGTATCCCTAGACCCTGTCAGTCTGAGTTGGTTTTTCCTTTTGGGCGATCTCATAGTGACCCAGGTATCTCTCTATCACTACACAGACTCCCACTCTTCTGTGACTAAGCACTTCATTCTCTAATATCTGCACCCGCTTGGTCAGCTTCTCCAAGCTGTAACTGATTAATCTCTGTGTCCCCAGAAGCCCACAACGGAGCACCTCTTTTGAGCCAACACTTATACAATACCTACTACCCCTTGTTCCTTGATAAATGAACTCTATTTTATTCAAGCATCAATGTACCTTCATCCTAAGTCAATTCAGTCAATCAAATTTTAAAACAAATTTGCCAGAGATTGGTCTACAGATGGGTATGTCACTCTGTTCTGCTAATAAAAGGTAAGAAGAGGTCCTGTATAGCTTCTAGAAAGATTTTCTTCATCATTAAATGAGAGAGGTGTGTGAATAGAGTCAATTCTTCTGCCCAGTCCCTTCCTTCTGGCTCTGGAAATTATGTTGATGTGATGTCTGGAACAGTGACAGCCATTTTGCGGTCATTTTCAAGAAATCCCCCCCCCAAAAGAAAACCAATAGGATAATAAAATAGAATAATTAAATTAAACTCAATTCTTATTCAGACTCAGAACCTAGCACCTTCAAATTTTTTAAAATAATAAATTTTTTCATGGTTAAGTGATTCACAGGTTTGTTGTAACTTATACCTGAAAACATCCAATTGGATAGTAATTTGAGGAAGATAAAAAAAATTGAATTATCTGTTTCTCTTGAACTCTTGTTTACTGTCTGTCCACTTTTCTCCATAGTTGTATCCATTGGGTTTGAGAACAGCACTATAATATATTCTGATAGTACTTAAAAGTTCAGAAAGGGCCTGCCTAAACCAGTGGTGGTGCAGTACATAAAGCATCAACCTGGAATGCTGAGGTCACCAATTCAAAACCCTGGGCTTGCCTGGTCAAGGCACATATGGGAGTTGGTGCTTCCTGCTCCTCTCCCATTCTCTCTCTCTTTCTCTCTCTCTCCCATCTAAACTGAATAAATAAAAAATATATTTAAAAATTTTAAAAATTCAGAAAGGGTTCATTTCCTCATATTCATAAATTACCTCCTTCAGGGGCAGAAGTTTAGAAGCTCAATCTTGGCCATGGTGTCAGGCAAAGGGTCCGTTCTCTGTGTTCCTGGTTAATATTTCTTTTAGCACCACCGTAGTATAAAAAGAAACCTGATCTTTGTCTCAGGTTCTTGGGACAAAGCTAAAACCCTTGCAGATTATTGAGCAATAGAAGGGTCTTATTTTACTCATAAGAAGCCCCTTTTGATCACGCCAGGATTTTTGCTAATGAGGTAAGTTATGGTGGGCCCTTAGATAAGCCTCAATGAGACCAAGTGTTTGAAGCTTTTAGCCTCATACATCAACTTTTGGGAATGGGAGGTGGGATAGAAGCTGGAGACTAAGCGCTATAAAAACTCTCAAACAATGAGATTTGATGGCCTTCTAGGACAGTGAACACATCGAGGTATTGGGAGGGTGATGTCCCCAGAAAGAACATGGCAGCTCTACAGACACACTCCTCCCATACCTTGCCCTGTGTATCTCTTTCATTTGGCTGTTCATGAGATGTATACTTAATTTCTTTTTTTAATTTTTAAATTTTATTTAGGAAATTAATGTTAATATGGTGACATTGATCAATAGGAGTACATAGGTTTCAGGTAAACATTTCTATAGCTTTTGGGCTGTTGATTATGTTGCATACCCATCACCCAATGTCAAATCATTTTCCCTCACCTTCTATTTGTCCCTCTTTACACCCTTCTCCCACCCCCTCCCCCTGGTAGCCACTTCACTTTTATCTGCATACTTTATAATACACTGATCAACATATGTAAATTGTCCTAACTTCTATGAGCCATTCTAACAACTTATCAAACCCAGGGAGAGGATCAGGGCAACACCTGATTCACAGATGTTCAGTTAGAACAGTTTGCAACCTGGTACTTGCAATTGCCAACTCAAGTGGGGACAGCCTCATGGCCTGGGGCCCTGTACTTTGTGGGATCTGACCCTAATCCCAGACAGACAGTGTCAGGCTGAATTGAAGTATAGAACACCCAGTTCAGGTCCGCAGAGAACTAGAGAATTTCTTAGTGCAGAAAAAAACCCACACATTTGGTGTCAGAAGTGTTCTGTGAGTAGGAACACAAATTTTTGTTTAACCGTCATCTGTTTCTTTGTTGCCTGTGTCTCATTCTTCTTGGCTCAGTAATTGTTTCTTTCATTTTCCTGAATTTCTGAAAGAGAAAGGGCCTGGACTCAGCATCCCAGACCACAGGCTTTTGGAGGACTGAACTCTCGTCTCTCACCGAAGGTGGGACGTGAGAAGAGTAGTCAGACATTACATTTCTAAGGAGACTATGCTGACAACATATCGAGAGTGCTATATGGAAATTGAAAGAAGCTCTGAGTTTCTGTCACCTGATTGATTCAAGCCCATTGTCCCTCCCTTGACCTTCAGTAAAGCATTTGCTGAAGCCTTCTAGCCACAGTTACTCCATAGGAAGCCAGAAACTGACCACAGGAACAGAATCTCAGCTGGCGGTAAGTTGGAAGACTGACAATTTAAAATTTTTTATTTGAACATCTCCTAGGTGGCAGATACTTCCTGAACTCTATGGCCAGCTTTCCAATACGGAATCCACTGGCCACAGATGATCAGTGAGCTCCTGTGAGTCTGACCTGAGAGGGGCTGTAGTCAAAAATGAATTTAATATAGTCAAGACTTAGTACAAAAAAAAAGAATACAAAATAGCTCATTGATGATTCTTATATTAGTTACATGGCCAAATTATATTCTTTTTGCTATGTTGGGTTAAGTCAAATATACAATTAAAATTAATTAATGTGTTGCCTGACCTGTGGTGGCGCAGTGGATAAAGCGGCGACCTGGGAACACTGAGGTCGCCAGTTCAAAACCCTGCACTGGTCTGGTCAAGGCACATATGGGAGTTGATGCTTCCAGCTCCTCCCCCTTTCTCTCTCTCTCTCTCTCTCTCTCTCTCTGTGTCTACTCTCTAAAATAAATAAATAAAAAGAATTTTTAAAAAAATTAATTAATGTGTTATTGACATAAATGTCTTACTTTTTAAAAATTTGGAAGTCACACATGTGTCTTCCATGTAAGGCTCACATTGATGTTTTCATTAGACAGTTACTATAGAAAGATAGCACTGAAAATATGGTGATTTGGGGAGCATGTGTACTAATGTGGAGGGTATTTAAAATTTAAAATAAAGCAAATAAAATAAAGCAAATAAATTGACAAATAAACAAAGACAGTACATGGTGAGACAGGCTGTGTGTGGGGTAGCAGCTTTGCATTGTGGGTCAGGTAGGTCCCCTCTGTGGATACAATATCTAAGCTGAAATAGGAATATTCAGAAAGAGCCACATGTGGGAAGCTTAAAAGGAACGGCATAGTGCACAGAAGGAACAAAGAATGCAAAAGCCCTGAGATGGCAGTGAGCTCAGCACATGCATGAAATCAGAGGAAATGAGTGTGGCTCCTTCACAGCATGTGAGATGACAGCGAATGTGTGAGGTCCAAGGGGTACACAGGGCAGACCTGGGAGTGCTTGGTAAGCTTGAGTTAGGACTTTAGAAACCACTGGATGGTGCTGAGCAGAATAATGTTATGCTATGATTTGTATTTCTAAAAGATCATTTGTCTTACACTTAGAGAATTATGGGGAAGAAGCATTGGTGGCAAGAAGAAGCTATTTGCAGCCCTGGCAGGTTAGCTCAACCAGTGTGCGGACATCCCAGGTTTGATCCCCAGTCAGGGCACACATGAGAAGTGTCCATCTGCTTCTATTCCCTTCCCTCTCCCCCTGCTCTCCCTCTTCTCTTCTCACAGCCAGAGCTCTATTGGTTCGAGCATTGGCCCACGTGCTGAGGATAGCTCAGTTGGTCCGAGCGTCAGCCCCAGATGGGGGTTACTGGGTGGATCCAGATTAGGGTGCATGTGGGAATCTGTCTCTCTATCTCCCCTCCCCTCACTTGAAAAGGAGGAGTAAGCAGTGAAGAAGAAGCTATTTGCAAGGTTAGTGCAAATATGCAGCCAGCCAAGAACGGTAGACAAGGGTAGTGGTGATAAAAATGATTCCAGGTGCTGACTCGGTTTCTTTGTAGATAGAACCAATTGACTTGGATGGTCAGGGAAAGGGAAATCAAGGATAAGTGTTAGATTTGGAAATTTAACAATTAAGTGTTTAGCTCCATACCGACACAGAATATTGGGAGAGTGGCAGATACGAGAGGGTGGATGAATTAGGAGTTTGGTTTAGGCAGTGTTATGTCTGGGGTGCCTATGAGATTTACGGGGAGATGTCAAGAGTCAACTGGTCAGCTGGTCAGCCTGACCAAGCGGTGGTACAGTGGATAGAGTGTCGGACTGGGGCACGAGGACCCAGGTTCGAAACCCCAAGGTCGTCGACTTGAGCGCGGGCACATCTGGTTTGAGTAAGGCTCACCAGCTTGAGCCCAGGTCACTGGCTTGAGCAAGGGGTCACTCGGTCTGCTGTAGCTCCCCAGGCAAGGCACATATGAGAAAGCAATCAATGAACGACTGAAGTGCCACAATGAAGAATTGATGCTTCTCATCTCTCTCTCTTCTTGTCTGTCTGTCCATATCTGTCCCTGTTCCTGTCACACACACAAAAAAAAATCAGCATGTCATATATCAGGCTAGAACTGTGGGGGGAGGCCAAGGTCAGTCACATCAATCAGAAGTTATCTATACCATACTACAAGCATGACACTGTGATATCACCTCTGAACCAAGTAGAGGAGTGGGGAGGCAGTTATGAGTCCTGGAACACTCCAACATTTAAAGTTAAATTCAGAGGAGAAAAAGCAAATAGGTAAAACTGAAATGAGGTGGCTTATGAAGCTATTAAGACAACCAAGAGTATGTACATTTTACCCTCTAAAGGCACAAGAAAAATGTGTTTTAAGAAGGAGGAAGGGGCTTGTGGGTTCCACGTCACTGAGATGTCAGGATAAGAACCGAGAAGGCACCTGACCTGTGGTGGCGCAGTGGATAAAGCGTCGACCTGGAACACTGAGGTCGCCAGTTCAAAACCCTGCACTGGTCTGGTCAAGGCACATATGGGAGTTGATGCTTCCAGCTCCTCCCCTCTTTCTCTCTCTCTCTCTCTCTCTCTCTCTCTCTTTCTCTCTCTCTCTCTCACTCTGTGTCTCCTCTCTAAAATGAATAAATAAATAAATAAAAAGAACTGAGAAGGCATCATTGGAGGTATGGCATGTGGGCCATGAGCATCCTTGCAGGAAGTGTAGCCTGTGGAGCGCTCAGGGCCCAAGTCGGTTTGGAGTGAGTTTAGGACCATGATGGCGAACCTATGACACGCGTGTCAGCACTGACACGCGTAGCCATTTTCGATGACATGCGGCCACATGCGGATGCATACCAGAGAAGTATGGGGCCGCATGCCGAGAAGGACGTTTCGTCCTCTGCTCCTACACGGCCAGGTGCAGTAGCCGAGGATAAAACATTTGCTGTAGTGTAGACACTCTGTGCCAGAGGTCTGTAGGCCAAAACAACAGAACTCCGGCACAGAGCGTCTAGTTCTGGGACTTCCGGTTAGGCTGTTTTTCTCAAAGTGACACACCACCTGAGTTATGCTCGGTTTTTGGCGAATTTTGACACACCAAGCTCAAAAGATGGCCCATCACTGGTTCAGAAGAAAAGCTAAAGCAACAAGTGGAGACACTGCCTTCTAGTGTCTGGTTGTGAATCCTCTTTACTGAAAGAATCTTGAGAGAACGGGGCTGACACTGGAAAGGAACAGGGGCCAAGGATGGTTTCTTCGCAATGGGAAGGGATGTGATTGTGTGTCTGTGACAGAATGAGCTGTCGAATGAAAATCTTGGGGATGTGTCGGCAGAAAAGGAAAATGATACTGCAGGAGGGAAATAGGGGAAAAGGGGACAGAGAGAGGGACCCAGAGCAAACGTGAAGGGGGATATGAACAAGAACTCTTGATTCACTCAACTGAATGAATGGGAATGAACTGGAACCCTCTATTCACTGTAACCAGTACAGGTAGATTGGAGGGTGTGGTTGAGAAAAGGCTAAAATTTTCACAGTTATTACCATCTTCTTCACTGAAATATGAGGCAAGGGCATCAACTGGGAGCAGAAACGGGGGGGGGGATGTTAAGACGTGAGAATATAAAGCAGAACTGAAACAATTATTTCAAAGCATGAAAATATGAACATGATGAAGAAAGAGTCAAATAAAAGGGAACTGCTGTGTCTCCACAGTGAAATCTGTGGTCAGAAATCCAGTTGCACCCTTAATCATTGTGACACTGGACAGGCTACTTCCCCTGTCCAGGTCATGGACAATGACACTATTCCCAAACCAAAGGTGCTGTCGTTGGAGTCGATAAATTGTCCAGTGAATGGCACCTTTTAAGAGTCACCAAATAGCAGCCATGATAATTCATTCGAGGAGCGTCTGCGGCTCGCAGGTTCCCGCCCAGCCTGCTGTGGGGGGAGTGGGCCCATGATGTTACAACTCTGCCTTGCTGGGCTTTCCCCATTTGTCACTGCACAATCATCCTCCTTGTTGTACCAAGATTTTTAAGTCAATAACATAGAGCCGATTAAGCTGATCATACCTTCTGAGGTCCTTGTAGGATTTTGACTGGGTAGGTAGAGATAACTGGTCCTGTTGTGGGTAAGTTATGAGCACACTTCTAGTGGAATCCATCTACCCGAACTCAGATTCAGGTTCTGCCTTCTTTTACCTGGGGGCTTTAAACAACTAATGTAACTAGCTTCAGTCTTCAATTCCTCATTGGTACAACGGTTATGCTAATTGTCACTAACAAGATCCAATATTTACAAAGTTACAGTATGCTTAGTGCTTTCCATATTCACACTTGCTGTCCTCAAGAGCCATAAGAGAGGAGTTGTGGTGCAGGTTCATAGGGGAGCTCCTGACTACTCCTCCATAGGAAAGGATGAAATTCTGCCATTTGTGACAACATGGATGGACCATATTATGCTAAGCTAAAAGGTTGGTTAGAAAAGCTATAAATTATATGATTTCACTCATATGTGAGACATAAAACTGAAACTCATAGACACAGACAATTGTATGGTATGGTAGTTACCAGAGGGAAAGGGGTGGGGGGAGGTGTCGGGGGCCAAATATAAGGTGACAGAAGGTGGTTTGACTTTGGATGTTGGGCACACAATGCAATATATGAATCATGTATCATAGAACTGTACACTTGAGCCTGACCAGGTAGGGGCGTGGTGGGTAAAGCATGGGTCTGGGATGTGGAGTACCCAGGTTCAAAACCTCGAGGTTACCGGCTTGAATGCAGGCTCACCAGCTTGAGCATGGGGTCACTGGCGTGAGTGTGGGATCATAGACATGACCCCATGGTGGCTGGCTTGAGTCTAAAGGTCACTGGCTTGAGCCCAAGGTTGCTGGCTTAAGCAAGGGGTCACTCACTCTGTTGTAGGCCCCGGTCAAGGCACATATGAGAAAGCAGTCAAAGAACAAATAAGGTGCTGCAACAAAGAATTGATGCTTTTCATCTCCCTTCCTGTCTGTCTGTCTCTATCTGTCCCTCTCTCTGTCTCTCTCTCTGTCTCTGTCACACACAAAAGAAAAAAATGAAATGTATACTTGAAACCTATAGGATCCTATTAACCAACAAATTTAATTAAAGTAAATTTAATTAAAAAGAAGGAAATACGAGACAATTATACTTTGAATAAAATAAAAAAAAGAGATGAAAATATTGAAAGAGAAATGAAGAGCCTTGGCACGTACAAAAGGTTCATAAGTACCAATTATGATTATTATAAGCATTGTTCTTGACCTGACTTTGACCTTCTTCAATGCATGGTCCAGGATTGAGTCCCAGGACACAGGGCAGAGGCTGGTCAGCACCAAGACTGTCCATGTGTTAAAGACACTTGGTTCAGCATAAGAGATGGATTCTCATCTAATTCTCATCTAATCCTCATCTAGAGACCAATTTCACCTGAAAACCACTCCATTCTTTCTATAGTTTGAAGAGATGTCCTTGACTAAACACTCATATCAGGCATGTGTCAGAAAGGAGATTAGAGCCTGACCTGTGGTGGCGCAGTGGATAAAGCGTCGACCTGGGAACACTGAGGTCACCAGTTCAAAACCCTGCACTGGTCTGGTCAAGGCACATATGGGAGTTGATGCTTCCAGCTCCTCCCCCCTTTCTCTCTTTCTCTCGCTCTCTCTCACTCTGTGTCTCCTCTCTAAAATGAATAAAAAATAATAAAATTTAAAAAATTAAAAAATTAAAAAAAAATTTAAAAAAAAAGAAAGGAGATTAGAATACAGATTGACCTAACTCCTGAGCCCAGCACACTCGACACTGTAACAGTGATTCTCAACTGGGGATGATGTCCACCCCCAGGAGGCATTTGACAATTTGGGTTGTCACATCTAGAAAGGGTTACTACCAGCTTCAAGCAGAAGGAGGCCAGAGATGCCGATAAATTTTCTACAATGTACAGGACAGTCCCCCACAACAAAGTATTCTCCACCCAAATGTCATGAGACCAGGACTAAGAAACCCTGCACTTCGTTACACAATATCCCACAGGAGACTGGGTGGAAGGGACTAGTGAAGACAGGAAGAGAGAATAAAAAGGGAAGGAATGAGGCAAACTGTCCTGCTAGGGTCTGATCATCTCCAGGTAATCTTGGGGGACCTTTAAAAGGCAGTGTTTACAATGGCAAAGGCAGGGACTCTGGGATCTATCTGTTCAATCTGGTTTCAGAGTTTGCTGTGTCCATGGACTGGCTGGGCTCTCGATGGTGAGCAAAGTGCTAGAACCCCTGGGCCATGATTTCCTCTTGCTCTAAAAGAGGTCGTAATGGAAGTCTTGCAATATTATTACAAGCATTAAATGTACAAAGGTGCTCAAAAACTGCTGTTTCTCTACTGGATGCGGAATGGCCGAGGTTAAGATGATTCTCAAATGTTGAGCCCGTAGCAAGTTACCCCAGATTTTACGCAAAGAGATGCAGGGATGGGTTTGTTAATGTGCCTTTTCACAACCGCCCTGATGTTTCCGATAAAGCTCACAGCCCACACTGTGAGGAAGTCTGGTCAAGTGGAATGGAGAAGTGGATTGCACAGATATCAGGTTGAATCTGGAGGCAATAGTTATAGGTGTGATCTGGTCCGGAGGCAGACACTACATTTTTGTGGGTTCTTATTTTTTATTTTATTTTGGGGGGGAAAGAGACAGAGAGAGGGACAGATAGGGACAGACAGGCAGGAAGGGAGAGAAATGAGAAGCATCAATTCTTTGTTGCTGCTCCTTAGTTGTTCATTGATTGCTTTCTCATATGTATCTTGACACGGGAGCTCCAGCAGAGCAGGTGACCCCTTGCTCAAGCCAGTGACCTTGCGCTCAAGCCATTGACGTTGGGCTTCAAGCCAGTGACCATGGGGTCATGTCTATGATCCCACGCTCAAGCCAGCAACCCTGTGCTCAAGCTGGTGAGCCCACACTCAACCTGGATGAGCCCATGCTCAAGCCAACAACCTTCAGGTTTCAAACCTGAGTCCTCCATGTCCCAGTCTGACACTCTATCCACTGTGCCACCACCTGCTCAGGCTGGGTTCTTATTCTTAATAGCAAGAAAATTTATGCTGAAAGCTGACCAGGATATCTTGCCCTAGCGTTATTGTCCAGGATTTAGTCATATCCCACTGCTAAAATGCTCCTGTGCAAAGCAAAGCAAATTACACCTGCCAGTGAAACTAATCAGGATGTGGCTCCAAAGATGGGAAGAAACATCTTCCCTGAAGAGTTAGAAACTAAATAAAATTGAATGTGGTCAGCACAGAGAAATAGAAGAACAGAGGTCGAGTGGGAATCCAGCAATGTCTGTCACAACTCTGTGGTGGGGGAAGGACTTGGAAGCCAGATCAAGCTGGATTGAAGTCCTTCCTCTACCACTTACCTACACAACTGGCCTTCTAGGTCTCATAATTGCTCTGAATATCAATGTATTTTTATGAAAGCTAGAAATAATGGCCAATATAGAGTAGTATGTAGGTCAAACTGGATCTCCACATACAGGCAGACCCTGGATTATGAACAATAAGGTTTGGTAGGTTTGTTCTTAAGCTGACTTTGTATGTAAGTTGGAACAGGTATATTTACCTAGTAAATGCAACTTAAATAGATGTTTGTCTTAACAGAGTTTTTTATTTTTACCTTTCTGTGCATATAAATACTTAAACATTTTCAAATCTATAGAACCTATCTAACTTGTAACTAGGGGACCTCCTGTGTATATAACATGACCTCCACTTAATATAATGCATGGTCTCTAATAAGACCTCACAAATATCAACCAAACTTATTACTCTCATATTCATTATGCTGCCAACACTTGAGCTATATCATGGGTGAGACTCTTTACATCTCAAACAGAGAAATGTTCCATATCAAACAGAGAAAATGAAAAACAGAGGGTTGAATGTAGAGAAGGGCCCCCTTCGCCAACCACCTCTAGCACAGAATCACAGGATGTCACATATTGCTACATATTACCAGCAACTATTCAAGATCCTCTTTAAGTGTAAACTTAAATCACACTCTAAAACTTTAAAGGCTAGCCAAACAATAGGTCAGAGTTTCTCACAGAGGGGAGAGCAGGAGCTGGAGGTGAGTCTGGCAGAGGCTGCAGAGCCTGTCAGCGTCCATGCATTGTGTTATGAGTGGAAGAATTGTGACCCTATTGACATGAGTCTCGTGCTTCCCTCACTGCACTGAAGATGCCTCCGATCAGTTTTCTGTTGTTTATACATGCTCAACTCAGAATTCTTGTGGTAGGCAGGATCCTGTAACACCTTTGGTTAAGTAATCAGCCAAATAGGTAGAATGCATATTTATACTCATGGTAGCCTGACCAGGCAGTGGTGCAATGGATAGAGTGTTGACCTGGCATGCTGAGGACCTTCAAAACCCCAAGGTTGCTGGCTTGAGCACGGGTTTACCAGCTTTAGCGCAGGGTTGCCGACTTGAGCATGGGATCATAGACATGACTCCAGGATCGCTGGCTTGAGCCCAGGGTTGCTGGCTTGTGCAAGGGGTCACTGGCTCGGCTAGAGACCCCTGGTCAAGGCACTTATAAGAAAGCAGTCAATGAACAGCTAAAGTGCCACAACTACCAAATGATGCTTCTCATCTCTTTCCCTTCTTGTCTCTCTCGCTTAAAAAAATAAAATACTCATGGGAATATGGAGAACTGTCCTTTCCCAAAAGAACAGCCAAGTCTGTCAGACATGTAGCGACCAACCAGGCTCCTAGAATGGGTACTCCATTTAGAAAGGAAGCTATTGTGGAAGTTGATGTTGACCTGAACAGAAATGCTATAAGGGGCTTTCACTGCTGACATTCTCATTATCAAATGTTTCAGGTGTGGGCAAGATGGCAACTGGCTACACTGCTCCACAGATCATCACATTGGTGGCCCAAGGAATCACCTGTGTCCTCAGCATCCTAGGCAATGGGCTTGTGATCTGGGTGGCTGGGTTCCGGATGGCACGCACAGTCACCACGTTGTGTTACTTGAACCTGGCCCTAGCCGACTTCTTCTGCGCTGCTACTCTGCCATTCTTCATGGTTGTAAATGCCATGAGAACGCAATGGCCTTTTGGCTGGTTCCTCTGCAAGTTATTTAACATCATGTTCGACACAAACCTGTATGGCAGTGTCTTCCTCATTGCTTTCATTGCCCTGGATCGCTGTGTTTGTGTCCTGTATCCCGTCTGGGCCCAGAACCACCGCACTGTAAGTCTGGCTAAAAAAGTGATCCTTGTGCCCTGGATTCTTGCACTAGTCTT
Source organism: Rhynchonycteris naso (assembly GCA_037038555.1). Classification (NCBI taxonomy): domain Eukaryota; kingdom Metazoa; phylum Chordata; class Mammalia; order Chiroptera; family Emballonuridae; genus Rhynchonycteris; species Rhynchonycteris naso. The sequence continues at coordinate 245,800,076 of CM072997.1, read as the reverse complement.
TACCTTGCCAGCTCTCATCTTCCTCACTACAGTACGTGATGAAGAAGGGAAGGAATACTGTGGTTTCAACACTGAATTCTGGGGTAACATCACTGAAGAAGAGATGTTGCCGAAGGTGGTCAGCACAGTAAGAATCATAGGGATCAACCGGTTTGTCATTGGCTTCACTATACCAATGTCCGTCATCGCTATCTGTTATGGGCTCGTTGCTGCCAAGATCCGAAAAAAAGGCATGAGTAATTCCAGCCGTCCCTTACGGGTCCTCACTGCTGTCGTGGTTTCCTTCTTCATTTGCTGGTTCCCTATGCAAATGTGTCTTCTCCTATACACAGTCAGCATCAAAGCAATATTGTTGGAAGAAAAGTATCATATCCTTGGTCTCCTGATATACCTAACAGCCCCCCTGGCCTTCTTCAACAGCTGCCTCAACCCCATGCTCTATGTCTTCCTGGGTCGAAATTTCCGAATGAGACTGATCCAGTCCCTTCCTGCTAGTCTGGAGAGGGCCCTGACTGAGGACTTAGACCCGGCCAGTGAAACAACCAAATCTGTTTCACCTCCTACAGAGGCCGAGTTACAGGAGATCTGAGGAGGTGATTTGGGTCATTTTTGAGCTCTGACTGCTCCTACTCTGCTCTCTGTTCCAGCTTCATCTTACCTTGGGTCTTACGGAGTGTTTGGTAAAATTTCCCCGGCAAGACACTGCAGAAAGTGGTTGAGAGCCCCGTTATTACATTCAGAGTTTATTAAGAGAACATACATGAGGCTCATCTTGGGTGAGATCACATCTATGTCTTTTGTGCCACATGGCAGGCAATAAGGAGTTTATAGGACAGGGCAGGATGGCTGGGGGTACTGGGGAATGACCACTTTAGATAAGAGGAACTGCTTTATATATTTTCCCAAGTCGCGGTGAAGGCCCATTCCAGGAACCAGCATGCCTGGGGCACAGGGGAGGGGTTGGACAGTCTCTGAGAGGATTTATGAGAACCATTCTCTGTTCTGGCCTGAATCTAGCTGGATTTAGCTAGCAATGTGGCGGCAGACATATCAGTAAATAGTCTATTCTCCACACTAAACCACTCATCATAAGAATTTGGTGCTCAATTTGGGGGAAGAAATGGACATAAGTGTATATTGCTGTCATTTTTGGTTTGGGCATCTCAGCCTATACCCTGGGATATTTGGAGGTGGGAAAGAGTACAAAGGGAGAGAAGAGAAAGAATGATGGGGAATCTGTAAAGCTTAGAAAAGAGAGTATATTAAGGGGAAATTTTTGGTATTTCACCATGAAATAAGATGTTTGCTATAGATTGTTTTTAGTTATTTTTTTATCTGACCACAGAAGTTTCCTAGTCTGATATATTGACAATTTTCTTCTTTTCTTAATCATGAATAACTGTTAGATTGTATCAAATGCATGTTTTGCATATATTAAGATAATCATATTATTTTTATCTTTTTACTTACATTATCATAAACTATATTCATTTTTTAACATTAAACTACCTTTATATTCTTAAAATAGACCACATTTGATCATGATGTATTTTATATATTTCTAATTAATCTCACAAAGTAGGTTTGAAATTTCTGCATTTATGTTTATGTAAAGATAGATCTGTTCTATTTTCCTCAAATGTTTATGTCAGGTTTTACATCAAAAGATGCAAAAACTGCGGGAAGTGATTCCTCCAATTCTATTCTCTGATTTTGTATCCTTTATATATGTATAGAGAAATTCACCAGTGAAGCCATTTGGGTCTTGGTCTTCTTTTAAGACTTTTAAACATGTTCATTTATTTAATACTTATTGGACTATTCAGGTTTTCTATTTCTTCTACTGTCAGTTTTCGTAACCTGGGACTTTTAAGAAATTTAACCATTTTATCCACACTGTCAAATTCATTGGTATGAAAAAGTATGATAACTTTGTACAGTACTTAGTATGGTTATCTTTTTATATTAAGAATATAATCTGGCCTGACCAGGGGGTGGCGCAGTGGATAGAGCATCATACTGGGATGCCGGAGACCCAGGTTCGAGACCCCGAGGTCGCCAGCTTGAGCGTGGGCCCATCTGGCTTGAGCAAAAGCTCTCCAGCTTGGACCCAAGGTCGCTGGCTCCAGCAAGGGGTGGCTCGGTCTGCTGAAGGCCCGAGGTCAAGGCACATGTGAGAAAGCAATCAATGAACAACTAAGGTGTTGTGACGGCAATGAAAAACTAATGATTGATGCTTCTCACCTCTCTCCGTTCCTGTCTGTCTGTCCCTATCTATCCCTTTCTCTGACTCTCTCTCTGTCCCTGTAAAAAAAAAAAAAAAAAGAATATAATCTGTCTAAGGACAGGGTTTGGGCTTTATTGTTCATGAATGAATCCTGATACTGTATGTGTAAAATAGTGCCTGACATGTGATAAACACTCAATAAGGAATTATATAATTAATAAACAAATAAGTAATAGTACCCCCAGGTATCAACTGAGAAACTTTAATGTATAATTTAAATTAACTCTGAATGAATCATGACTTGTGCCAAGTTTATTAAACTGTCACTCCCATTTCCAAAATTTTTATAAACCCTCCTGTGGTTAATATTCTTATGATCACCTCAGATTTTGACTTTATGTTTCATATAAAGTACTCTGGCTAACTGTTGACTGATGTCTTTGCCTTGAAATAAATCAACCTGCATTAGTACTCAGTCTTTTTTCTTGGTTTCTGCAAGTAATTATTCCCACATTGTCGTCTACTGTATAACATAACATCTTGATACATTGAGAAAAGATTAACTCAAAATAAATACTCAAATACCAAAAAATTATTTGGTCTTAGTTTCTTGTTCTTGGCACAGAGCTTCGAAACACTTGCAATTTTGGCCCTGGCTGGTTTGCCCAGTGAGTAGAGAGTTGACCTGGTGTACCAATGTCCCAGGTTCAACCTCTGGTCAGAGCACACAAGAGAAGCAACCATCTACTTCTCTTCCCCGCCCTGTCCCCCTTCTCTTCCTCTTCCCCTTCAGCAGTCAATGTCTTGATTGGTTCAAACATGTCCCCAAGTGCTGAGGCTAGCTCAGTTGGTCTGAGTACATCAGCCTCAGGTGCTAAAATAGCTTGGTACTCAAGCATTGGCCCCAGGTGGAGTTGAGGGGTGGATCCCTGTTGGGGTACATGCAGGAACCTGCCTCACTATCTCCCCTCCTCTCACCTAAAAGTAAATAAAAATATAACTTGCGGAACATGACCCTAACTCCGGAGAGACAGTATCAGAATTGAATTGAATTGTAGGATACCCAGTTCAGATCCATAGAGAATTGGAGAATTTCTTGATGTAGAACCCACACATTTGGTGTCAGAACTTTTGTGTGAGCAGAGAAACAAGTTATTAGTTTAATGATTATTTGGGGTTTTTTTTGCTTGCTTCCATATCCTGTCATCTCAGTAGTTATTTCTTTCATTTTCCTGAATCTTTGAAAGAGAAAGGGTCTGTATACCCAGCATCCTTGACCACAGACATTTAGAGGACTGAGTTCCTGTCTCCCACAGCAGGTGTGAGGTGAGGGAAATATTTAGATATTATTTCTAAAAAGAATGAGCTGGCTACATATCCTGAGTACTTCATGGAAATTGAAAGAAGTTCTGAGTTTCTGTCACCTGATTGGTTGAGCCCCGTTGTTCCTCCCCATTGTCCTTCAATAAAGCTTCTGCTGAAGTGCCAGATTAAGTTACTCCACAGGGAGCCAGGAACTGGCCACAGACAGGAACTGGATCTTGGCTGGTGGTAAGTCTGAAGCCTGACAATTTAAAATTATTATTTGGACATCTATGTGGCAGATACTTTCTAAACTCTACAGCTTGACTGTCCAATATAGAAGCTACTCACCACATATGATTATTGCTCTCTTGCTAGTCTAACCTCAGATGTGCTATAGTAAAAATGTATTTAGTAGATTCAAAGGCTTAGTATAAAAAAAATGCAAAATATCTCATTGAAAATTCTTAGATTAGTTATGTGTTCAAACTATATTCTTTATGCAATGAGTTAAATAAGATATATTACTAAAATTAATTAATATTTTATTAAAATTTATTTCTTTTCATTTTAAAAAACACTGTAACTCACATATGAGGCTTACATTTATGGTTCTATGGTACAGTGTCACTATAGAGATACAACAAGGAAAGATGTAATGTGGAGGGTATTTCAAATAAAAAAAAACAATTAATGAACACAAGGACAGTGCCTGGTGAGACAGCTGTGCCAGGGGGATGACACTATTCCCAAACCAAGGATACTGTAACTGGAGTTGATATATTGTCCAGTGAATGCCCCTTTTTAAGAGTCACCAAATAGCAGCCATCATAATCCATCCGGGGACCATCTGTGGCTTGCAGGTTCTCCCCCAACATGCACTGAGAGAGTGACCCATAATTTCACAACTTTGCCTCACTGTCCTGTCCCCACCTGCCATTACAAAATTATCCTTCCTTGTTGTATCAACAGTTTAAAACCAATGCTTTAGACATTACTGAGCATGTTATATCTCCTGAATGACTTGTGAGTTGCAGTGTGGGTGGGTAGAGAGAACTAGCCCTGTTGAGGGAGTCTGAGGTAGGAGGAGGTTAAGAACACACTTCTGGTGAATCATCTAACTGAGCTCAAATTCCAGCTCTAACTCTTTCTAACTGGGGGCTTTCAACAATTGATATAACAGTTTGTCTTCACTTCTTTATCGGTACAATGGTTACACTAATTATAAGTACGTGGTTCCAGATTTACAAAGTCGCATATTTTCACATGTGCAGTCCTCAAGAACCATAAGAGAGGAGTTGTAGTGTGGGTTAAAAGAGGAGCTCTTGGCACATACACTGTGTTCTTAAGTAGTAATTACCATGATTATGAGCATTGTTCTTGATGTGAACTTGAGTTTTCACAATGTATAAACCAGGACTGAATCCCAGGGCACAGCACAGAGGCTGGTGAGCACCAAGAGTTCCCATGTGTTAAAGACACTTGGTTCAGCTAACAGGATTTCCATGTCTCTTTGCATCTAATCCTCACCTATAAAAACAGTCTTCACCACAAAATCACCTCATTCTGTACAGGAGGAAATGAAGTTCAAAGATTTATCACTATCACTGGACAGGTGTCTGTGAGATTAGAATACAGATTGACCTAACTCCTGAGCCCAGCACACCACACAATAACAGTGACTAACTGTCCACCAGGAGACATTGTGAAAAGTCTGTAGAAACTTTTGGTAATGGCATCTAGCAGATGAAGGCCAGGGGTACTACTGCTAAACATCCTACAATGTACAGGATAGTCCCCCACAACAAAAATTCTCCACCCGAATGTCAATGAGGTCAGGATTGAGAAACCCTGCACTTTGTTACACAATATCCCATAGGAGACAGGGTAGAAGGGACTAGTGAAGACAGGAAGAGAGAATAAAAAGGGAAGGAGCGAGGCAAACTGTCCTGCTAGGGCCTGATCATCTCCAAGTAATATTGGGGGACCCTTGAAAGGCAGTGTTTACAATGGCAAAGGCAGGGACTCTGGGATCGGTTCAATCTGGTTTCAGAGTTTGCTGTGTCCACTGACGGGCTGGGCTCTCTATGGTGAGCAAAGTGCTGGAACCCCCAGGCCATGGCTTCCTCTTGCTCAAAGAGGGACCATAATGGAAGTCTTGTAATGTTATTACAAGCATTAAATGTACAAAGGTGCTCAAAAACTGCTGTTTCTCTACTAGAGGCAGAATGGCCAAGGTTAAGATGATTCTCAAATGGTGAGGCCACAGCACATTACCCCAGATTTTACTCAACGAGATGCACGGATGGGTTTGTGAATGTGATTTTTCACAACCACCCTGATGTTTCCGATAAAGCTCACAGCCCACACTGTGAGGAAGTCTGGCCAAGTGGAGTGGAGAAGTGTGTCGCACAGACATCGGGTTGAATCTAGAGGCAGTTGTAGGTGTGACCTGATCCAGAGGCAAACACTACATTTATGTGGGTTCTCATTTTTTTTTAATTCAGTGAGAAGAGGAGAAGCAGAGAAACTCTCTCATGTACCCTGACCAGGATCCACCTGGAAAACCCACTAGGGAACGATGCTTCCTCATCTGGAATGTTGCTTCGTTGCTCAGCAACCAAGCTCTTAGCGCCAGAGGAAGGCCATGGAGCCATCCTCAGCGCCTGAGGCCAACTCGCTCCAGTTGAGCCATGGCTACAGAGGAGAGAGAGAAAGAAGAAAGAGAGAGAAGTGAGAGAGGGAGGGGTGGAGAAGCAGATAGGTGCTTCTCCTGTGTGCCCTGACTGGGAATAGAACCCAGGACAATCACATGCCAGGTCAATGCTCTACCACTGAGCTAACCAGCCACGGCCAGGTTCTCATCTTAAGAGTGAGGAAGTACATCCCAGAAGCTCCCCAGGATATCTTCTAATGTAATTTTGAAAATTCAGTCCTGTACTCCCTGCTAAAACACTCCTGTGCAAAGCAAATTCCAGCTGCCAGTGAGACTAATCAGGATTTGGCTTCAAAGATGGCGAGGAATATCTTCACTGAAGAGTGAGTAACTACACAAAATTGAGTGTGGCTGGAATGGAGGAATGAAGGAATGGAGGTTGGGTGGAAATCCAGCAATGTCTGTCATAGTTCTATGGTGGAGGAAGGATTCAGAAGTCAGATTAAGCTGGGGTGAAGTCCTTCCTCTACAAATTACCTCCTATGTGACTTTGGCAGGTCTTACAATTACTTGGAATATCAATTTATTCTTAGAAAAACTGGAAACGATGCACATGATAGCATTGTGTGTAGGTCATACTGGATCCCTGTCATGTAACTAGATCTGCACTGAATGTAATGCATGGTCTCTAATAAGATCCCCACAGATATAAACTATATAAACCTGGTAATCTGATATTCTTTTTGCTATAGACACTAAAGCTACACAATGGGTGAAAAACCCTTGGCATCCTAAATGAAGAAAAGCTTCATAGCAAACAGACACAATGAAAAACAGAGGGTTGAATGTAGAGAAGGGCCCCTTCGCTGACCTCCTCTAGCACAGAATCACGGGATGTCACACATTGCTACATATTATCAGCAACTATTTAGGACCTTCTTCAACTATTGCACAAATCCAAACCACATTCTAAGCCTAACAATATATTCACCCATGCAATCCTCAAGAGCCATGAGAGGAGTTGTGATGAGAGGAACAACATGAAAGGTCAAGGTTTCTCATAGAGGGGAGGGGCAGGACCTGGGGAAGGAGAGTCTGGGGGGACCTGGGGCTGGGAGAGGCTGCAGAGCCTGCCAGCATCCATTCACTGTGTCGTGGGTGGAAGATGGTGACCCCACTGACTGTGAGTCTAGTGCTTCCCTCACTGCACTGAAAATGCCTCCCGTCAGTTTTCTGTTGTTTATACACTCTCAGCTGGTGTGGCAATGAGACTTGTAACACCCTTGGTTAAGTGATCAGCCAAATAGGTAGAATGCATATTAATACTCATGGGAATGTGAAGAACTGTCCTTTCCCGAAGGAACAGCCAAGTGTCTGTCAAATGTATAGGTTCAGTCGAGTGGGTACCTTGTTTGCAGAGGAAACTCTAGTAGAAGTTGAGGTTGGCCTGAGTAGCAAAGCTGTGAGATGGTTTCACAGTTGGCCAATTTCCTGTTATTGAAATGTTTCAGGTGTGGGCAAGATGGAAACCAACTTCACCAGCTCTCTAAACGGATCTGTTGAGATGTTCTCTGAGCCTACCGTGTTCACTGCTCTGAAAATCACCTCACTGGTCGTCCAAGGGATCACCTGTGTCCTCGGCATCCTCGGCAACGGGCTTGTGATCTGGGTGACTGGGTTCCGGATGGCACGCACAGTCACCACCTTGTGCTACCTGAACCTGGCCATAGCCGACTTCTCTTTTATTGCCACTCTGCCATTCCTCATGGTCTCAATGGCCATGAACCAACAATGGCCTTTTGGCTGGTTCCTCTGCAAGTTAATTTTCATTGTGGTGGACATCAACTTGTTTGGCAGTGTATTCCTCATTGCTTTCATTGCCCTGGACCGCTGCGTTTGTGTCCTGCATCCCGTCTGGGCCCAGAACCACCGCACTGTCAGCCTGGCTACAAAATTGATTCTTGTGCCCTGGATTCTTGCACTAGTTCTTACCTCACAAATTTTCCTGTTCGCGACTTTAGTAAGGGATTCCAAAGGGAATGCACGGTGTACTTTTGACTTTAAATCCTGGGCTAACACCACCGAAGAGAGGACAGAGATAGCCATCACCGTGCAGACAACCCGAGGGATCATCCGGTTTGTCATTGGCTTCTCTGCGCCCATGTCCATTGTCGCTATTTGCTATGGGCTCGTAGCTGCCAAGATGCGCAGAAAAGACATGATTAATTCTAGCCGTCCATTACGGGTCCTCACTGCTGTCGTGGCCTCCTTCTTTGTCTGTTGGTTCCCCTTTCAGCTGATTGCCCTTCTGATAACGGTGTGGGTCAGAGAGATCCTGTTGGAGCATAAGTACAGAATCCTTACTCTCCTGATACTGCCGACAAGCTCCCTGGCCTACTTCAACAGCTGCCTCAACCCGATGATCTACGTCTTTATGGGCCAAGACTTCCGCAACAGACTGATCAACGCCCTGCCTGCCAGCCTGGAGAGGGCCCTGACCGAGGATTCAGCCCCAACCAGCAACACAACAACCAAAGCAGCTTCAGCTTCTATGGAGGCCGACTGATAAGCAAAGCAAGGGCGCCAGGGGACGCTTTCAAGCTCTTTCTGCCCCTCCCCTGCTCCTGGTTCTAGCCTCATCTTACCGGGAGTCATACTGAGCCACTCATCAGGAACACGACTTTGGTGCCCCTGAATGGTGGGGAAAATGAACATAAGAGTATGTTAGGGGTCATTTCTGGTTTGGGCACCTCAGCCTATACCTTGGTGTAAGTGGCGGTTGGCGGGGAGTACAAGGGAAGAGAAGAGAAAGAGTGAAGGAGGATCGGTAAAGCTCAGATGAGAGTGATATTATGGGGGAAACTTTGGCTTTTCACTGTTTAGTTAAGATATTTGCGGTGGCGCCTGACCAGGCGGTGGCGCAGTGGATAGAGTGTCGGACTGGGATGTGGAGGGCCCAGCTTCAAGACCCTGAGGTCACCAGCTTGAGCGTGGGCTCATCTGGCTTGAGCAAAAAAAAAAAAAAAAAGCTCACCAGCTTGGATCTAAGGCCCCTGGCTTGAGCAACGGGTTACTCGGTCTGTTGAAGGCCCGCGGTCAAGGCACATATGAGAAAGCAATCAATGAACAACTAAGGTGTGGCAACAAAAAACTGATGATTGATGCTTCTCATCTCTCTCCATTCTCGTCTGTCTGTCCCTATCTATCCCTCTCTCTGACTCTCTCTCTCTGTCCCTGTATTAAAAAAAAAAAAAAAAAAAAAAAAAAAAGATATTTGCGGTGGCTTTTTTATAAGCTTTTTTTTAAATCAAGCTATAGAAGGTATTTTTTCTGTTCCCAGCTTACTAAGAGTTTTTCCCTCTTTAAATCATGAGTACCTATTGCATTGTATGACATGTATTTCTGATCATACTGAGCTGGGTTTTTTTTGTTTTGTTTTGTTTTGTTTTTACAGGGACAGAGAGAGAGAGAGAGTCAGAAAGAGGGATAGATAGGGACAGACAGACAGGAATGGAGAGAGATGAGAAGCATCAATCATTAGTTTTTCGTTGCCATTGCAACACCATAGTTGTTAATTGATTGCTTTCTCACACATGCCTTGACCGCGGGCCTTCAACAGACCAAGCCATCCCTTGCTGGAGCCAGTGACCTTGGGTCCAAGCTGGCAAGCTTTTGCTCAAGCCAGATGGGCCCCCGCGCTCAAACTGGCGACTCGGGGTCTCGAATCTGGGTCTTCCGCATCCCAGTCCGACGCTCTATCCACTGCGCCACCGCCTGGTCAGGCCTGAGCTGGTTTTATTATACACTGCTCACAAAAGTTAGGGGATATTTTATCGCTTCGTATTCATTTTTAAATATGCCCTAAGTTTTGTGAGCAGTATATTTATTCTCTTGTTTAAATCATTACAAATCATAGTCAATTTTGACTGGTAAACTACCCTTGTATTCCTAGAGTAAACCACACTTGGTCATAATGTATTTTGTGTATTTTTAATTAATCTCACTAGATTGGTTGGGAATTCCTGCATTTATGTTTATGTAAAGATGGGTCTGTTCTTTTACTTGCCTCTGTGTCCATGTCATCAAACCTATAATGGCAGCGTAAAAAAAGCTGGCAAATGATTCTCCCAATTCTATTCTCTGGTGTTGTATATTTTTTTCTTTTAATTTTTTTACTTATTGATTTTAGCCAGAGAGGAAGGGAGAGAGAGAGAGAGAGGAACATCAATCCATTCTTGTATGTGCCCTGACCAGGGATCAATTTGGCAACCTCTGTGCTTCAGGCCAGTGCTAACAAACGCAACTATTCAGCCAGAGAATGGTGTTATATCTTTTATATTTACAGAAATTCCCTAGTGAAGCCTATTGGGTCTTAGGTTTTCTTTATGGGAAGGCTTTTAATAACAGGGTCTATTCCTTTAATAGTTATTAGAATCTTCAGATTTTTTTATTTACGTCTGTTTTGATAAACTGTGCCTTTCAAGAAATTTAGCCATTTCTACAAACTGTCAAATTTTTGGCATAAAACAGTATAATAACTATTTACAGTACTTACTATGGCTTCCTTTACATAATGAGAATGCAAGCTGAGGGCAGGGATTTGGTTGGTACTGTTCCCTAATGAATCCTGATGCCACAAATGTAAAAGAATGTTCGACTGTGATCAACACTCAGTAAGTAGCTATTCAATTAATGAATCAATGATCATAGTAGCACACAGGTGTCAAGTGAGAATCTTTGCTGTCCAAATAAAATTGTCTCTGACTCTCATATCATCAAGTGAGCCATGTCCAGTGAATTCTCATCCCATGCCCACAATTTTTACAAATTCTCGTGGAGTTTACATTTTTATGAACACCTCAGATTTTATTTTTTAGATTTTATTTATTTTTAAGAGAGGAGAGAGACAGAGAGAGAAAGAGGGGAGAGAAGCGGAAAGCATCAACTCGTAGTAGTTGCTTCCTGTATGTGCCTTGACTGGGCAAGCCTGGGATTTTGAACCGGTGACCTCATCATTCCAGGTCGACAGTTTGTCCACTGCGCCACCACAGTTCAAGTGAGCACCTCAGATTTTGACTTTCTATATCAAATAATGTCCTCTGGCCTGACCAGGCGGTGGTGCAGTGGATAGAGCGTCGGACTGGGATGCGGAAGACCCAGGTTCGAGACCTCGAGCTCGCCAGCTTGAGCACGGGCCCATCTGGCTTGAGCAAAAGCTCGCCAGCTTGGACCCAAGGTCGCTGGCTCCAGCAAGGGGTGGCTCGGTCTGCTGAAGGCCCGAGGTCAAGGCACATGTGAGAAAGAAATCAATGAACAACTAAGGTGTTGCCACAGCAATGAAAAACTAATGACTGATGCTTCTCATCTCTCTCCGTTCCTGTCTGTCTGTCCCTATCTATCCCTCTCTCTGACTCTCTCTCTGTCCCTGTAAAAATAAATAAATAAAACATTAAAAATAAAAAAGGTATGAAAAGATGGCCATTTAAAAATAATAATAATAATAATGTCCTCTGACTGTTGACTGATGAGTGTTTTGAAATAAATCCACAATATGGATAAAGCGTAGACCTGGGAACACTGAGGTCGCCAGTTCAAAACCCTGCACTGGTCTGGTCAAGGCACATATGGGAATTGAGCTTCCAGCTCCTCCCCCCTTTCTCTTTCTTTCTCTCTCTCTCTCTCTCTCTCTCTCTCTCTCTCTTTCTCTCTCACTCTGTGTCTCCTCTCTAAAATGAATAAAATAATAAAAAAAATTAAAAAAAAAAGAAAGAAAGAAATCCACAATATAGTACTTAAGAGTTTTTTCTTGTTTTCTGCAAATAATCACTCACAGATTTTCCTTTATCATGTAACATGCTTCCCTGACTCATGTTAGGTAGTCTTGTTATCAAAAAATCCTTCATCCTGATCAGGCAGTGTCACAGTGGATAGAGTGTCAGACTGGGACGCAGAGGATGAGGTTCAAAACCCCAAGGTTGCTGGCTTGAGCAAGGGGTCACTCGCTTTGCTGTAGCCCCCTTACCCCAGTTAAGGCACATATGAGAAAGCAATCAATGAACAACTAAGGTGCCACAACAAAGAACTGATGTTTCTCAACTCTCTCCGTTTCTGTCTGTCCCAATCTGTCCTTCTCTCTTTCTGTCCCTGTCGCAAAAAAAATAAAATAAAAAATAAAAAAATCTTCATCCAGGAGACTAGACTTTGGGTGATGGGGCACACAATGCAATATACATATGATGTATTATACAATTTGTGTACCTGAAACTTCTGTGTTGTTAACCTATTACCTTAATAAATTTAATTTTTTTCAAAATCCTTCACTTGTGCTGGCAGGATAGCTCATTTGGTTAGAGCATCGTCCTGAAGCACAGAAGTTGCAGTTTCGATCCCAGTCAGGGCACATACAGGAGCAGACGGATGTTCCTGTCTCTCTCTCTCTCCCCCTTCCTTCCTCTCTAAAATAAATGTGTTTTTTTTTTAATTCTTCACTCATCCACTGCTTTGCTCATTCAGCCTTTCCCTTTCCTTCATGTCACCGCTAAAGTTTTTGCATTTCCAATGCAGAGCAGTATATCCATTTCACCTGCATTCTTGACTCCTAGAAATACTTTTAATTGCCCAAGAAATATGCACACTCCAGTGCCATCATAAGTAAGGTATAGCCACAGAAAAAAAAGAAACAAGAAATGCAAGAAGACAAAGCCAGCAGCCAAAAAGGATGGTATACACCCTCTAGATAGGAGAACCAGTACTTCCGAAGTGGCTGATTAAAAAACCGCCTCCATGCCTGACCAGTTGGTGATGCAGTGGATAGGGTCAACCTGGGATTCTGAGGACCTAGGTTTGAAACTCCGAGATTGCCCACTTGAGTGCAAGCTCACCAGCTTGAGCACAGGGTCGCTGGCTTGAGCATGGGATCATAGACATGACCCCACGGTCGCTGGCACGAGCCCAAAGGTTACTGGCTTGAAGCCCGAGGCCACTGGCTTGAGCAAGGGGTCACTGGCTCAACTGGAGCCCCCCCTCCCATCAAGACACATAAGAGAAAGCAATCAATGAATAACTAAGGTGCCGCAACTACGAGTTAATGCTTCTAATCTCTCTCCCTGCCTGTACCTGTCTCTCTCGCTCCTTTGCTTAAATAAATAAATAAATAAAATAAAAGGAAATAAAAAGAAAACTCCTCCACTGCCAGGGCAGGGAATTCTTACTATTCCTGCCCCTGATTTTATTTAATTTCAATACAACTGTGCCTGCTACACCCTCTCCACTTTTCCATGCTTCATTGGAAATCTCTATTGTAGATGCTTCATTCCTATTGCTCCACTGGAATTGGGAATCTGGAAGCTGAGGATTCTTTTAAGTGTATGGAATATTTACCACAAAGAAACACTTCTAGACCTGAGTCTAAAACTCAAAAATACAACTTTGGGCTGTCCCCTGGGGAAGGATAGGACAACTGCTATTTGAGGAGAAGAGTATACAGGGATGTTGAGTAGACCAAGAAGTAGGCTGTGGCAGAGACAAAAAGCTTCCTGCTCAATATTTGCCCCCCTCCTACCTTACCAAAGTTTGTGCAAATTCACACACCTAAAACAATTTTTTCTTTGGCTATCCTTTCAGCTATATATAAATTCAAAGCAACAAGATACAACAGTTGTATTACATCAGTACATAAAGAGCTCGCTCATTCTTTTTAAAGCTTGCATTATACTCCATTGATGTGACAAAATTTATTTAACCAGTCACACATTAATGAGCATTTATATTACTCTAATCATTTCTCTAGCCTTTGGCTAATATCCATTGTAAATAGTTTCTAATCTTTTGCTGTTACCAGCAATGGTACTATGCATAACTACAGACATGTTCCTTTAAATACGTGTGAGCTCATCTGTGGATAAGTTAAAAGATAAATTAAAATTAAAAGTAGTTGATTTTCTTGCATGTATCTACTGCTAGGGCTCTAGAGCCATTGCTCCATCTCTGTTAAGAAAACTTTTTTTGGTATATATATATATATATGAAAGCCTGGCCAGGAAAAATAAATCAGTCCAATCAGGCCCTGGCCTGATAGCTCAGTTGGTTAGAGCACACAGAGGTTGCTAGTTCAATCCCTGGTCAGGTCACATACAGGATCAGGTCAATGTTCTTGTCTCTCTCTCCCTTTCTCCCTTCCTCTCTCTCTAAAATCAACAAAATAAACATTAAAAATATCAACCCAATATAAAAACTAGTTAGTTTTGTTAGGTGATAGTGGTAACATGTCTATTATTTTTAAACTTATTGGGGTGGTATTAATTAATAAAATTATATGTTTCTGGGGTACAAATCTATAATAATACATTATCTGTATATTGTATTCATTGGGTGATAGTGGTAACATGTCTATTATTTTTAAAGTCCTTATCTGTTTTGAGATAAAGTAGTATATAATAGAATTGAAACTTGTTTTAAAGTATTCCAGAGTAGAAGTCTAGAAAAATAAAATGGGCAAAATATTTAATTAATGACACTCGTAATTCTTTACAGTATTTACATTGTGCATCATTGAAGTTTCATTTAAGCCTTTTTATAAAATACTCCCCTATACCCAGCACCCCACACAGTCTCAGTAATAGTACTCCTGTTCAGCACTATCTGTTTTCACAAAGGTTCCTTGCAGAATTCTTCACAGTAGGACCGAAGTAAATAACCCAAAAGTGCCTCCACAACAGAATGAATGTTTTAGGGTATTCTCATAGTAAACTACTATTCAGCAAACAAGTTTTTAAAAACGACATCTACATAGATGAATCTCAGATATTATCACAAGAAAATAAGACATAGTGGAGTATATACAGCATAACTCTATAAATTTTTAAAATTAAACTCTACAGCTTAGGTATACCTAACTACCTCAGTAGGACAATAAAGGGAAGTGGTAGACAGTTACCACAACAGTCAAGACAGTGGATACAGGTGGAAGGAGAAGCGATCAGGAAAAGGGTGCTGTGACTGAGGGCTTCCAGAGTGCTGACAGTGATCTTTGTCTTGACTTGCTGGGGTTACACAGGTTTTTTTTTGTGTGTGTGTGTGTGTGTTTTTTACAGGGACAGAGAGAGAAATAGATAGGGACAGACAGACAGGAACGGAGAGAGATGAGAAGCATCAATCATCAGTTTTTCGTTGCGACACCTTAGTTGTTCATTGATTGCTTTCTCATATGTGCCTTGACCACGGGCCTTCAGCAGACTGAGTAACCCCTTGCTCAAGCCAGGGGTCTTGTATCCAAGCTGATGAGTTTTTTTTTTGTTTTGTTTTGCTCAAACCAGATGATCCCGCGCTCAAGCTGCCGACCTCGGGGTCTCGAACCTGGGTCCTCCTCATCCCAGTCTGACGCTCTATCCACTGCGCCACCGCCTGTCAGGCTACACGGGTATTTCTTTTACAAAAATGAATTGGTGCTCATGTTTCTCCTTTTTCCCCTTGGGTTTGTTATATTCCACATCTTAATAATAATAATAATAATCTCACCAAACTCAACTCTTTTTCCTTTATACCAGAACAGCTTCACAGTTTATGGAATCAAGCTGCTTGAAGTAGGGCAACCCATTCATGTAGACACGCAGCTCTAAATGCGCTCTTACTAGGACAAGGAGCTGACATGTCAAGGCAGCAGCCCCCCGAAGCTCTTGGCGTGACTGGCTTTGGTGTCTCAAGGTCTAACGAAAAGCTCATCGGAAACGGAGCTCCACCTAGTGGCTAAAACACAAAGCAAAGACATGGAGGTTGTGCCTCAGCCTACTATGCTCCCTGACCTTAACGCGTGGGGTGGAGGGGTGGGAGTGGGGTGGATAACCTCTAGGATCACGTGACCAGTTTCCCTGTGAGCTGCACCAAAGGGATTTCTATGCGCCTCTGAACAGGAACCTCCTTTATCTGAAATCCAGAAAGTCGCCTTCATCCCAGAATGCACATTCCAGAGACCAGAGAATCTGGAGGCCTCTCCTGTCATCTCATCCCACCCAGAGTTACCACTGCTGCTAGACAAAGGAAATCTGTGTAAATGTTTCCTAATCCTGGGATGCTGAGGATTGGCCAGCAGGGCTTTTTCCTCACATTCCTCTTTAACGCCTCTCCGGGCTCTGAACACCACCTGGTACCTGTTTCCCAGATGTTGATCTACAACTGCGGCTGCTCCATCAGGTTAGTTGGGGAGTATTTTTAAAATAGGAGTTAGGTTCGTCGATGATATATCTGATACGGGTTAATATAAAAAAATATATAGGCCTTAGCCATTTGGCTCAGCGGTAGAGCATTAGCCCGGTGTGTGGAAATCCCGGGTTCGATTCCCAGTCAGGGCACACAGGAGAAGCGCCCATCTGCTTCTCCAGCCTTCCCCCTCTACTTTCTCTCTGTCTCTCTCTTCCCCTCCTGCAACCAAGGCTCCACTGGAACAAAGTTGGCCCCCGCACTGAGGATGGCTCCATGTCCTCCACCTCAGGCGCTAGAATGGCTCTGATTGCAACAGAGTGACAGCCCAGATGGGCAGAGCATCGCCCCGAGTGGACATGATGGGTGGATCCCGGTCCAACGCATGTGAGAGTCTGTCTCTCTGCCTCCCTGCTTCTCATTTCAGAAAAATTAAAAAATATATATATAACTTTTTAAAACTCAAAACCAAATAAAAGAAACAAAAATAAAACCTCACAAACAAATCAATTTTAAAAAGGGCAAAGGACCCAAATAGACACTTCTCCAAAGAGGACACAGACATGGCCAACTGACATGAAAATATGCTTAGCACCACTAATCATCAGGGAAATGCAAATTAAAACCACAATTAGGTATCACCTCACACCTGCCAGAATGGCTATCATCAGTAAATCAACAAACAAGTGTTGGTAAGGGTGTGGAGAAAAGGAAACCCTTGTGCACTATTGGTGGGGATGTAGATTGGTGCAGACGCTGTGAAAAACAGTATGGAGTTACCTCAAAAAATTAAAAATGGAACTGTCTTATGGCCCAGCAATTCCACTTCTGGGAATATATCTGAAGAAATCCAAAATATTCTAAAGAATATATGCATTCCTATGTTCACTGCAGCATTATTTACAATGGCCAAGACTTAGAAGCAGCCCAAGTGTCCATCGGTAGATGAATGGATAAAAAAGCTGTGGTACCATTAAAATATTATTTAAAATAATAAATATATAATATGGGTTTGATCATGGCAGCATGAAAGGACCTGGCCAACAGTCTGGTGCAAAACACAGGAATCTGTTTCTTCAAAAAGCTCCCCAGTAACCGTGATATGTAACAACATTCCCCGAGTATTAGTTGAATAAATGTTCTCTTCAAGGGAACAGAATAAGACTATTAGATCTTGAAAACACAGATACATTTTTATAGGACACACCCAAGAACAACTGGTCTTCTTCACATAGGGCTAGTGAGGTAGCCCTTGGAAGGGGAATGTGGTCAGAGGTTCAGTTAGCAAAGTAAATCTTCCCTGACCAGGTGGTGACGCGGTGGATACAGCTTTGCCCTGGGATGCTGCAGACCCAGGTTTATTTATTCATTTTTTTATTATTATTATTTTTTTTAATGAGGAGACACAGAGAGAGAGAGAGAGGGGAGGAGCTAGAAGCATCAACTCCCATATGTGCCTTGACCAGACCAGTGCAGGATTTTGAACTGGCGACCTCAGTGTTCCAAGGTCAACGCTTTATCCACTGCGCCACCACAGATCAGGCACGGACCCAGGTTTAAAACCCCGAGGTTGCCAGTCTGAGAGTGGGCTCATCTGGCTTGAGCACAGTTCTTTAGGTTTTTTGGGTGTTTTGTTTTGTTTCAGTGAGAGAAATGGATAAACAGAGAGACAGAAAGGGAGAGAGATGAGAAGCATCAACTCCTCATTGTGGCACCTTAGTTGTTCATTGATTGCTTTCTCATATGACTTGATGCGGGGGCGGGGGAGAGGGGAGACTCAAGCAACCTTGGGCTTCAAGCCAGCGACCTTTGGGCTCAAGCCTGTAACCATGCGGTCATGTCTATGACCCCACGCTGAAGCCCATGACCCGAGCTTAAGCTGGTGAGCCCATGCTTAAGCCAGTGACCTCTGCGTTTCGAACCTGGGTCCTCAGCGTCCCAGGTCAACACTTTATCCACTGCGCCACCACTTGGTCAGGCATGTAATTAAGGATTAAAAGTATTTCTTTTATTTTATAAGAGCTCTTCCTTTATCGCATAAGAGCTAAGACAGTGATCATAGCTAGGTGGAAAAAGATTTGATCTGTCAAATATTTAAAAAGTACACATGGTTGACTGGCAGGCTTCTGGGGCTCTGGTTAAGTTTTTATTTATTGACCTGTGTGGGAGCACACAGGTGTTTATTATACAAGAATGGCACAGACTTTACATTTATGTTTTATTCACTTTTATGTGCATTTGTTATCTTTCACAAAAAAATATTACTATTATTTTTTAATCAATTAATCTCACCTCCCTTCTCCTTTACACTAAAAAAGCTAGGAGGCTTCTTTAGTGTAAAGGGATCAAAGGACAGCAAAAGCTAAATAACGCTGGTGTGACCTGATCTTCACTCTGCTCACCTTCCTTTATTCACCCCAAAAGCTAATGAAAACTCAAATCAGAACACAGACTCCCCTTAGTGGTCGCTAGCAGTTGAGAAACAATGAAGGAAGAGGAAGGGCCTCTGAAGAACTTGCTTATTACTTCCCTGTCAGTTTCTCTGCACTGAGTTTTATGGGCCCCTCTGAATGAATAACCTTACAAGAAATCCAGAATATGCTCATCCATCATCCAGTACGTTCCAGTATATTCTCCTCAACCCTATTACTAGACGGAAAAAAAAATGATGATAAATGTTTTGCAATCTTGGGACACTCTGTTGTAAAACTCTTTTTCCTTCATATCCCCAACCCCTCTGCTCCCCTACTCAGACTTGATCTCTAGTATGGCCACAAGTCCACTTGGTATGTAGTTGAGACAGACTGAAAACTACAGTCCTGCCAGGATAGCTTGGTTGGTCGAGCATCGTCCTGAAATGCAGAGGTTACCGGTTCAATCCCCGGTCAGGGCACATACAGGAGCAGATCAGTGTTCCTGTCTCTCTCTCCCTCTCTCCCTTCCTCTCTCTCTCTCTAAAATAAAAAAAAGAAACATTAAAAAAAAGAAACTGTATATTCTACTTTTCAGCCATTTAAAAATCCATTTGCAATATGGATGGCTCTTCAGGACATATACTAAGTGAAATAAATCAGACAGAAAAACAAATACTGTATGGCCTCACTTCTATGTGGAACCTAAAAACCAACAAAACAGCAAACTCATAGAAATATCAGATTTGTGGTTACCAGAGGTAGGGGGTGGGGGGAATTTCAGGATGTTTGTCAAAAGGTAAAAATTTCAGTTATGAACTAAAAGTACTAGGGATGCAATGCACAACATGATGACTATTGCTAACACTGCTATAAAATACATAGGAGAATTATTATTAGAATAAATCCTAAGAGTTCTCATCACAAGAAGAATTTTTCTTTTTATTAAGTGAGAGGCAGGGAGGCAGACAGACTCCCACATGCAATCCAACAGGGATCTACCTGGCAAGTGCCTTACCAGGCGATGCTCTGCCCATCTGGGGCCACTGCTCCACTGCTCAGCAACAGAGCATTTTTTTAGCACCTGAGGTGAGGCCATAGAGCTATCCTCAGCACCCAGGGCCAACTTGCTCGAACCAATGGAGCCAAGGCTGTGGGAGGAGAAGAAACAGAGAAATAAGGGGGAGGAGGAGGGGTGAAGAAACAGATGGTTGCTTCTCCTGTGTGCCCTGAGAATCAAACCTGGGACTTCCACACACCAGGCCAACGCTCTAGCACTGAGTCAACCAGCTAAGTTCAGAAGAATTCTTATTTTATTTTATCTATGATGTATCTATGATGTATGCTAAGTTATTGTGGTAATCAGTTACAATATATGTGAATCAAACCATTATACTGTGTGCCTTAATTTTATACAGTAATGGATGTCAATTCTACCTCTAAAATGGGCAAGTGGTTTACTGTGAAAGTTCCTCAGCTCCTAGACATTAAGCCAAGAAAATCAAAAACGTATTTCAACAAAAAGATTATAAGAATGTTCATAGGCCTTGGCCTGACTTACATATAAAACTCAAAAAGCCACTAAATTCAGGTTCCATGATATTCACAGAAAAACCAGCCACAGCTGAAATTGTTGGTAACTTCATCTCTCCTTCTAACCGTTCCTTTTATTCATATACTTAGTCTCATACCCCACAGTGAAAACCTATTTTTCTTCATATTAACAGCCCTTTGGAAAAGTTTCATCAACTTGGTACTCACAGCAAGAACATGACTTATTTTTTCTAGAGAAAATTATTTCTATTCACTTACCTCACTTAACCTTTCATAAATATTATCTCATACACATTAAAGTTGTATTCATGGTGCAATCATCATCACATTTAATACATTCAGAGGTTTGCATTCTTATATGTATTATTTGTGGGCATTTTTTCTTTTTTCATAATCAGAGAGGGCTTTTAAGCCCTTTATGGTAATCAGTTATTCCTTGGTGTAAATTCCCTATATTACATGCTTGTAACTTTTCATAAAAAGTTTTTCTCTCGCCTGACCTGTGGTGGCGCAGTGGATAGAGCGTCAACCTCCAAACACTGAGGTCGCCAGTTCAAAACCCTGCACTGGTCTGGTCAAGGTACATATAGGAATTGATGCTTCCAGCTCCTCCCCCGTTTCTCTCTTTCTCTCTCTCTCACTCTGTGGCTTTTCTCTAAAATGAATAAAATAAAATAAAAAATTTTAAAAAATTAAAAAAAATTTTAAAATAAAAAGTTTTTCTCTCATTTATTACTCATGTGATTTATTCTGGTGTAAATTCTGGTGAATCTGAAATTTGATTCCTGAATGAAACTATTGCAACATTTCTGCCTTGTGTACAGCTTCTTTCCTGTGCAAGTTCCTCTGATATAAAATAATGTACAATTCTGGAAGGAAGTTTTCACAAAATTGCTACACTCGTGGTGGTCTTTCTGTTGCATAATTGTTCTATGACTTCTGTGTGATCTTTTGCACAGTTGTTGAATTTATAGTCCCTCTCGCTTATGCACTTCCCAGTGAACAATAAGCTACATGTTATTACTGTAGGTTTTATATTTATTTACTGCATTAATAATTTCATTTTAATTCTCTAGGAAAGTGAACTTCAATGAAAACTTTTCTTTATTCACTGTGCGTGTAAGAATTCTTTCCTATCTACCTGTAATCTCATGTTGGAATGACCTTATTGAGTGTTTTCCTGTGATGTCCATTTGCTCTCTTGCCTACATGACATCTTTGGTGTCTACTGAGGTTTGACTGACAAATTAAAGAATTTTCCACAGTCGGTACACACATAGGGTTTCTCTCCTGTATGCGTTGTCTGATGTACAATGAGGTATGCCTTCTGTGAGAAAACTTTCCCACAGTCACTGCATCTACAGGGCTTCTCTCCTGTGTGCATTCTCTGGTGTATAATGAGTGCTGAATTAGTGATGAAGGCTTTCTGACACTCACTGCAGTGGTAAAGATTCTCTCTGCTGTGCATTCTCTGATGTAAAGTGAGTTCTGACTTCCGGTTGAAAGATTTTGGACACTCGTTACATGAAAAAGGTTTTCTCCATTGTGAGTTCTCTGATGCTCAAGGAAATGTGACCTGCAGATAAATGCTTTCTGACAGTAACTGCATTTATGGGATTTCTTCCTGTTTTCTGATGTAAAGTGAGACTCAACTTAAGAAAGTTCTTCCATATTCTCTACATCCATAAGGCTTCCCACTTGTAGTTCTTTCATGCCTAGTGAGATGTGTTTTACTTATGAAGGTTTTCTCACATTTATCACATTCATAGGGTTTCTCACTTGTGTGAGTTCTGTGATGGAAAATTAGATAATTTGTGGGAGAAGGCTATCCCACATTCATTACATTCGTAGGATTTCTCTCCTGTGTGACACCTCTGGTGTCTGATGAGCTGAAACTTACCACTAAAAGCCTCTGACATTCCCTACATTCATAAGGTTTCTGTCCTGTGTGAGTTCTCTGAAGTAAAATAAGTTCTGCTTTCTGAATAAAAGTTTTCGGACATTCAATGCGTTCATACTTTTCCTCTTTTGTGTGAATCTTCTGATAGACCATGAGCTGTGATTTCTGTGAGAAAAATCTTCTGCATCCATAGGGTTTCTCTCCTGTGCGAGTTCTCTGGTGTACAAGGAGTTCTGACACATAGATAAAGGACCTCTGACATTCACTACACTTGTAAACTCTCATTTCCATGTGATTTCTATTCAGGCATGACATCTTACCGACAGCTTCTCCACAGTAATATTCAGAGCACATAATTCCAAAATGAGTGTTTTTGTGCATAGCATGGAGAAATAATTTCTCAAGTAGATTGAACTTTTCAGCTTTCTTACTCACATAGTTTCTGCTCTGGAAAAGTAAAATCCAAATTACGTTTCAAAGCTTTTTCATTTACATCAAAACGGTCCAAGTCTTTTCTCAGGTGAAATCGTCTTCCCAGTGCATCTCATTCCTGGCGCTCGCCATGGGCTCAAGTTTGTCGGCATTTTCCCAGTGCCAGTCTCTACCATGACCACCTTGCCACGTGTCTTCTACAAGGGAAATTAATGAATGTGGATATGACTAGGTACCGGAAGCTGTAGACTCTCATACCAAGGATCAAAAAAAGACATAACAGACTGGATATAGGATACCAGTTAGAGGCATCTAGTAGAAGGCAAACAGAAAAGAGAAGGGAAACAAAGGGACATAAATCATACAAAACACGGGAAGGGAAAAAACTGTTGTGTATTTGCAGGCATAATTCTGACCACAGGTGAGATGTTAAGAGGAAGGCAACATGAGCAAGCGAGCGGCGTTGGGGAGGACGAGTGAAGGTGCTAGAAAGAATAACCAGCCTGACCAGGCAGTGGCACAGTGGATAGAGCATCGGACTGGGATGCAGAGAACCCAGGTTCGAAACCCTGAGATCGCTGGCTTAAGCAAGGCATCACTCAGTCTGCTGCAGCCTCCCAGTCAAGGCACATATGAGAAAGCAATCAATGAACAACTAAAGTGCCGCAACAGAGTTGATGCTTTTCATCTCTCTCCCTTCCTGTCTGTCCTTGTCTGTCACTTTCTCTGTCTCTCTCTTTCTCTGTCACAATAATAA
The DNA here is from genome assembly GCA_037038555.1 of Rhynchonycteris naso. NCBI lineage: Eukaryota > Metazoa > Chordata > Mammalia > Chiroptera > Emballonuridae > Rhynchonycteris > Rhynchonycteris naso. The sequence goes on along the minus strand of CM072997.1, from coordinate 245,776,643 downwards.
TAATAATAACCAAGAAATCAAGGTCCTAGTTCAGATTCCAAAGATTTGAGACAGAGTACAGCCATAAGGGGCCAGTCTTCTTCTAAATGTCAAGCACCCTGACCAGGCAGTGGCACAGTGGATAGAGCGTCAGACTGGGATGCGGAAGACCCAGGTTCGAGACCTCGAGCTTGCCAGCTTGAGCGCGGGCCCATCTGGCTTGAGCAAAAAGCTCGCCAGCTTGGACCCAAGGTCGCTGGCTCCAGCAAGGGGTTGCTCGATCTGCTGAAGGCCCGCGGTCATGGCACGTGTGAGAAAGCAATCAATGAACAACTAAGGTGTTGCAACAAAAAACTGATGATTGATGCTTCTCATCTCTCCGTTCCTGTCTGTCTGTCCCTATCTATCACTCTGTCTGACTCTCTCTGTCCCTGTGTAAAAAAAAAATAAAGGTAAATGTCAAGCAGACAGTCCTGACATGAGCAAGGTGGTGAATGGAGGAATCCTTAAAGACATTCAGGAAGCTTGTGTGAACTGTACTGTGTCTGATTTAAAATTTATAAGTAGAGTTCTCAAAATAACCAATCAAAGCTTCTGACTCCTTATGCTTTCACTCATCTGCCTGGCTTTTATTCACTCACTGTCCTAGACCACCCTCACTGCAGATTTCTCTCTCTACAATCCATGACTCTTCTGGCTCCATCTGGGAGACGGCTGCTAGTCTAGAAGCCTAAAAATGTGTATAGAGATAAATGTGGGCCCAAGCGCTTGGCCTTCAGAACCTCTGAAGAAGCTAAGAAGTATCTGTCATACAGGTAGCGCCTCAGCAAAGTAAAAAATTTTCCTCTGGGAAGTTAGAGCAGTCCTCTATCCAGGTTCACGCAGACACAAAGATTCTGTCATCTATAAATCTGAACTTCAAAGACATTAAACATTTCAGAGGGCCAATAAATTCTAGCAATAAGAAAAAAAAGGCAATAGACTCAGGGTTCACCAAGAGATATACAAGAATAATGTCCTGACTGACTGACACAACATTACTGTAATTTTCCAAGATTATATCCCAGTACAGGTTCTTCTGAGCAGGATCTAGGAGCTGCCACTCCTTCGAGGTGGAGTCCACAAACACATCCTTAAATAACAATGTTACCTGTGACTGCAAATTCTTGTTCCAAGTGATTTTTCAATGATGTGGAAAAAGGCAAAGAGTATTACAGTCATTTTCGCAATGTGTTAACTATCCAAGAGGTTTAGTAAAACTAGTTTTGCCTTACATGTTACTGAAGAAACAAAGCTCATTAAAAATATCCTGCCCTGCCTGACCAGGCAGTGGCGCAGTGGATAGAGCATCGGACTGGGATGCAGAAGAACCAGGTTCGAGACCCCGACCTCGCCAGCTTGAGCGTGGGTCCATATGGCTTGAGCAAAATAAGCTCGCCAGCTTGGACCCAAGGTCGCTGGCTCCAGCAAGGGGCTGCTCGGTCTGCTGAAGGCCCACGGTCAAGGCATGTGTGAGAAAGCAATCAATGAACAACTAAGGTGCTGCAACGGCAACGAAAAACTAATGATTGATGCTTCTCTCCTGTCTCCGTTCCTGCCTGTCCCTATCTATCCCTCTCTCTGTCCCTGCCCATGTGGCTCAGTGGATAAGGTATTGACTCAGCATGCCAGAAGTCGCGGGTTCGATACCCACTCGGGGCATGTACAAGAGATCAATGAGTGCACAACTAAAAGGGACAAAGTGGAACATCAAATTGATGCTTCTCTCTCTCTCTCTTTCCCTTCCCCTAAAATCAATAGAAAAAAAATTTTTTTATATCTTGTCATTCAAAAATCAAGCAATGTAATTCACCACATTGACAAAATAAAGGATAAAAATTCTGTCATCATAATGAACACATGAAAAGCATGTAATACAGGCGCACATGTCAGAACTGTGGGATGGAATGTCACGATTATACAATGTACTGTATCTAAATTTTATATCAACATAAATAAAAATACTATAAACAAATCTTAAACCCTAGTTTAATATCCATGTGGGAATATTTAGGGTGTAGTGCACTAATGTTTGCAAGTTACTTTAAAATGTATCAAAGATTAAGAGAAAAACACCACAAAAAACCAAAGCACCACTGCAGTGTGGAAAAGTGCCTTCCAGAGGTGTCAGGAACAATGAGATCCCAGGCCAGGTAGCTCAGCTGGTTGGAGTCTTGCCCCAATATGCCAAGGTAATGGGTTCAATCCCCGGTCAGGGCACATACAAGAATCAACCAATGAATGCATATTGTTTTTCTTTTTCTCCTTCCTCTCTCTCTAAAATCAATCAATAAATAAAATTTAAAAAACAATGAGGAGCCTGACCAGGCGGTGGCGCAGTAGATAGAGCATCGGATTGAGATGCGGAGGACCCAGGTTCGAGACCCCAAGGTCACCAGCTTGAGTGCAGGCCCATCTGGCTTAGCGAAAGCTCGCCAGCTTGGATCCAAGGTCGCTGGCTCAAGCAAGGGGTTAGTCGGTCTGCTGAAGGCCTGCAGTCAAGGCACATATGAGAAAGCAATCAATGAACAACTAAGGTGTTGCAACAAAAAACTGATGATTGATGCTTCTCATCTCTCCGTTCCTGTCTTTCTGTTCCTATCTATCCCTCTCTCTGACTCTGTTTCTGTGTAAAAAAAAAAAAAAAATGAGGAGGCTACTGCAGTGGTCCCAGTGACAGATGAGGAGAGCTTTGGTGGGGTGGGGTTGGGGGGTTGCAGCAAGGAAGAGTGACGGATTTGGGGTCTCCTTTGCAAACTGCATTGACAAGAGCTGCCCTGAGATGAGGAGCACAGAGACGGACAGAAGTGTGAGAAGCAGAGCTATGCCTAGGAGTTTCTGTATTGTCTGTGACTGCTTTCATGCGATGGTGGCAGCATTGAATAGTTGCAACAGAGACTGTCTGGCCCACAAAAGCTAAAATATTTATTATCTTGCCCTTTACATAAGTTTGCTGACTCCTCATTTGAGAGGTCAGGAAAAGCTATTAACTGAAACAGGAAAACTGTGGAAGGAACAGTCTCAAGGTGAGATCAGGAGCTTGGTTGAGAAATGGTAAGCTGCACACACCCGTATAGATGTACTTTAGTGATGACAATGGAGGCAGTGACATATAGGAGGTGATGCTCAGGGAAGAGGCCAGGCTGAAGATATAGAGAGGGAGTCATCAGTGTATTTAGCAGTGGTTAAACCGCTGACTCTAGATAGAGCACTGAGTACAGACAAAGGGGGTGCAGGGAATGGGCCCTGAGTCACCCGGAGAATCAAGATTAGTGGATGAAAGACAAAATAAAACTTAGAGAGAGAAAGTTCACCCTGAAAGAAGTGGATAGTAAGACAGAAAAGAAGTCAGGAGAGTATGGCATTCTGAACACCAAATGACAAAACTATTTCAAAGGAAGAAAGTGTCAACCATGTTAGATTACTGCTAAAAGGTCCTCTGAAGACTTATCACAGGAGTTAGTAACATGGAGTCACTGAACTTGGGAAAAAGCATGCTCAAGCCAGCAACACCGCACTCAAGCTGGTGAGCCAGTGCTCAAGCCAGATGAGCTTGCACTCAAGCTAGCAACCTTGGGGTTTTGAACCAGGATCCTCTGCATCCAGTCCAACATTCTACCCACTGCGCCACCGCCTGGTCAGGTCAAATAATTTTTTTAAAACGGGCAAAGAAATCAGTAAGAATGTCATAAAAAAAAAATCCAGTGTTCAGGAAACACAATTAAAGAAGCTTATTGATTCCCTATTGATAATCAGGGAAGTGTATATTGAAACTACAATGAGCCTGACCAGGCGGTGGCACAATGGATAGAGCGTCGAACTGGGATGTGGAAGACCCAGGTTTTAGACCCCGAGGTCACCAGCTTGAGCACGGGCCCATCTGGCTTGAGCAAAAGCTCGCCAGCTTGGACCCAAGGTCACTGGCTCCAGAAAGGGGTTGCTCAGTCTGCTGAAGGCCCGCGGTCAAGGCACATGTGAGAAAGCAATCAATGAACAACTAAGGTGTTGCAACGACAACGAAAAACTAATGATTGATGCTCTCACCTCTCTCCGTTCCTGTCTGTCTGTCCCTATCTATTCCTTTCTCTGACTCTCTCTCTGTCCCTGTAACGAATAAAAATAAAAATAAAGTGGAACAATTAAAAAAAAAAAACTACAACAAAATACTAAAGTCCCACTAGATGGACCAAAGGCAAAAGATCTGACAATACCGTTGGCAAGGATCTAAAGCAAAATAGCCTCCACACACTGCTAACGGGTGCAAATTAGAACTCCAATAGGAAAATCATAGCACTGGCTTAGTAACATTGCTATAACCTAGCAACATGACTCTTAAGTAAATATCCTTTAAAAAATGTAGAGACCTGTGGTGGCGCAGTGGATAAAGCGTCGACCTGGGAACACGGAGGTCGCCAGTTCAAAACCCTGCACTGGTCTGATCAAGGCACATATGGGAGTTGATGCTTCCAGCTTCTCCCCCTTTCTCTCTCTCTCTCTCTCTCTCTCTCTCTCTCTCTCTCTCTCTCTCTCTCTGTGTCTCCTCTCTAAAAAAAATGAATAAATTAAAAAAAAGAAAAGAAGAATCCCAGAGCCTGGTTCTCTGTACAGATTCTTTAAAAAAAAATGTAGAGACATTTGCCTGACCTGTGGTGGCGCAGTGGATAAAGTGTTGACCTGGGAACGCTGAGGTCGCCAGTTCAAAACCCTGCACTGGTCTGGTCAAGGCACAAATGGGAGTTGATGCTTCCAGCTCTTCCCCCTTTCTCTATTTCTCTGTCTCACTCTCTCACTCTGTGTCTCCTCTCTAAAATGAATAAAATAAAAAAATATTTTTAAAAAAAAGTGTGAAAAAAAGCCTGACCTGTGGTGTCGCAGTGAGTAAAGTGTCAACCTGGGAACACTGAGGTCGCCAGTTCAAAACCCTGCAGTGGTCTGGTCAAGGCACATATGGGAGTTGATGCTTCCAGCTCCTCCCCCCTTTCTCTCTTTCTCTCTCTCTCTCACTCTGTGTCTTCTCTCTAAAATGAATAAAATAAAATAAAGTTTAAAAAAAAAGTGTGAAAAATAAAAAAATGTAGAGACATTTGTAAACCAGGATACGTATACAAGATTATTCAGTTTATAGTAGCCCAAAATGAGGAACAACTCCAATGCCCAGTCAAAAATGGATAGAAAACCAGTATTTTTGTTGTTTTTTGTTTTAAGTGACAGGAGGGAAGACTCCTGCACGCGCCCCAACCAGGATCTACCCGGCAACCCTCATCACGGCCCACACTTGAACCAATCCAGTCACTGACTGCAGGAGGGGAAGAGAGAGAAGGAAGAGAGGGGGAGAGGAAGAGAAGCAGATGGTCACTTCTGTGTGCCTTGACCCAGAATCGAACCTGGGTTGTCCATAAACCCAACCGAGGCTCTATCCACTAAGCAAACCAGCCAGGGCCTAGAAGTTTTTTTATAACTTTTCAGTATATGGGCCATGTATATATGATGACCACAATTACAAGAAATTATTCACTTTTTAAAAAGCATAAAATTCCTAAAATAAGAAATATAACCAAATTTTAACTATTGTTGTCTCTAGGTAGTATTATTTTGGGGAAACTGGCTTGTTTCTCATTGCCTGTGTCCTGATCAATCAGAAAGGAAATAGTCAAGGGAAATTTACAAAAACCTTAAGGACAAAAGGCAGAAGCCACACCTTCTATAGCATATATTATTGTAGATTATCTAATCACTTTTGAAAAGGAGTATCTGACCCAATTCCAACATGTATGTAAGTCCAGGGTTCGATTCCCAATCGGGGCACAGAGGAGGAGTGACCAATTGCTTCTCTACCCGTCCCTCTTCTCTCTCTCTCCCCTTCCAGCAGCCATGGCTTCATTTGGAGCAGGTTGGCCCGGGGCCTGAGGATGGTTCCATGGTTTCGCCTCAGGCGCTAAAATAGCTGGTTGCCTGTTGCAAACCAATGAAACTCGTAATTGACCAGGTCCTGAGGAAGAATGGTGGGGAATGAGAAAATAGACACAGAGACAAGATATGGGATCAGGAGATCTTTGTAGGTTGATGGCCTATAAGAGCCCATATCTTTTCAGTCAGCTTTATTTTATAGTTCAGAAACAAGGATGACTGCTGTTGGTCAAATAAGTTTGTAAATATGATATATGTTTACTCACAGTTTGCATTGGGTGTGGGGGACAGGCTGTAAGCAGGCAGGGTCACTATAGCCTAAGGCTTAGTTTTAATACTAAGCTTTTCCCACTCTAAGTGACTTTGTATCAGAGACTTGTTTGTATATTGGATTAAAGGTTTTGATTTCTACACTATAAAATGGGGCAGACTGGGAGCTTGCTCTCTCTCGGTTCCTGAGATTAGCATTAGAGGAGAGCAGAGAAAGGCCATGTGGAGGAAAGGAGAAGCAGCCAAGATGGCTGAGTGTTGAAGGAGAAGCCAGTTTGTGCAGAGTTTGTACAGAGAGAAGGAGATGGGGAACAGAGGTGAATAAGGCTGGTGAGCTAGAAATCTTTGATTCTAGGAAACTTGGATAAGTCAGTGGCTTTGGGAGCCCTAAATGGAAAGAGAAGTGTTTTCCCACTGTGTTTATTTCTTGCCCGCCGGGTGCAAGCTAGGATTAAAGCTAACAGCCCATCAGTTCTTGGCTCCGTTGTTTCATTACAGTCTGTCCATATCAAATGCAAACCTGCATGGGCCAGGCGGCTGTGACAGTGGCTGTGGCTACTGGCTTTACAACTGCAAAACAAGGAAGTCTTAGAGACAAAGCCACATTTCCATGGCTTCAAACCCTAGAAAGCAATCTTGATAAGCATAGCATGCTCATCAAGCCTAACATCTTAACTTGCAGTTACTTGAACAATGGGCAAGAGGAAGGGAACACAGACTGCCTCTAGCAACTCAAGCAAACAAAGAACATGGGGAAGGGTTAGCCTTGGCTGAATCCTGGACTGCAAGGACCTTGTCAGTTTACAGCCTGTCTCCCAGTTTCCCCTTTTTTATTTTCTAACTTCAAATTCAGCTCTGTGCTGAGATTTGCATTCGTCTGATTTCCCAGATTCCGATGAAAAGGCAGACTGGAAAAACACAAAATAAATACAAGATTAATAGAGCTGATGCTAACAAATACCAAAATGAATGTCTTTACAAATTAAAGGGGTTAAAGCCTTTTAAATCATCAAGCAGATATTTAGCTAATTTAGCAGGGTCAATAATAGAGTCCTTGCTATATTGAATGTCCTTAATATGTTGGTGCAATTTCACCGAGTCCATGCTGACACTGTTGTTTCACACAGCCGGTAGATGCAGTTTCACTTTGTACCAATTCCATTGATAGTTGTTATAAGGAAGAGTCATACAAATCCAAGAAAAGTCTGCATGACAATGGAGTTGTTGTCATACTTTCACACTCTGTAGTTGATTTCCAAGTCCTATGACTACAGCCTCCAGCACATTAAGCTTTGACTCAAGCTTAATGTCAATAGCATCTTAATTTTTCAGTGCGAGGGAAGTGTTCTGAGCTCACTGATTGACAAAATGAGCATTTTGGATGCTTTGAGTCAGAGCAGCTGTGGAAACAATGCAGAAGCAATGATAGTCACAAGAGTGACTATCCCAAAAATGATTAGTCCAATAGCTCTTCTTGGCCAAGACAGCTGGTTGTGGAGTTCCTGCAAAGCTTGCAGCCAGCCCTGCATCATGATACCAGGGCCCAGAAACATTAGTAGAGAGCATTAAAATAGGAAGGCTGATACAAAATTAAGATATCCTATCCCTTACTAAAAGTGGAAACACCATTTGTTAAATTACATACTGGACATTGAACAGAGAAATGAATTTCTAAATAAGTTTCTCAATGAGTGATATTGACCTACCCAGAAATCAAAACATAAGGGGGTTGCATGCATGCCCGAAGTCTGCAGGAAAAGTGGGGTGAACCAAGATCTGTTCTCAAGGCACTTGTAAAATTTATAAGTGACAGCAGCAAATGCCACAGATCTTTTTGCATCTTCCCAGGATCAGTGATCAAAATGTTACTCACAAATCTCCCTGGGATCACAAATTCATGGTTAGGATGCATTTTATCCACGCGATGAGGCCAATCATAAATACTTACAGAAATATTATGCTGCACCAGTATTATATTAGCACAGTCCAGCCAGGGAGGAAAAGCCCCCATTTCTACTGTACTGCTCTTAGGGCAATAGGAATAGGCAGGTGCTGCTGTAAAATTACACGAGAGATGTTAGAGAAACCCCACATAGATATAGTCTGAATATACTTTCCTAAGTCTCATGATCCAGTAAGATTTGCTACATTAAGTTCCCCCAAAGACAGTCTTATTATCTTGTGCCATTTAGAGGCATCCTGTTTTAATACTGTCAGAAAAGCAAATAGGTAGATATCCCTCATACCCAGCGTAGAGTAGTTGACGTGATAAGCAGGAGGAATATTCTTGTCACTCTGTCACCCAATCATGTTCATATCATTAGTGAATACAGGAACTGACTCTCTGTCGCATGTAACAGGACTCAGTACGGGGGGATCGGGGAAATAAGTCCAATAGAATTCAACTGCACAAGCATTTACTTGGCAGTTCACAACAGCCAATATTGTCACGAATAACTTGTCCAGGGTCATTTCACTTCCATGTCACCTAATTATCTCCTCCCCTCCATCATCAGTCTCTTCAGCTGTCCCCAGGTCAGGAGATGCTGACAGCGAGTGCTCTGGGCCTGTCGGCCAGTGGTCACCTGTCGCAAGCCTGCGCCACTGATAACTCTACAGATATCAAGTGGGAAGGGTAGAGTATTAGGAAGTAAACAGAGAGAAAAAGGATGGGATCAGGAAGCCTCATTGCCAAGCGATAGCTTACAAGAGTGAGCCTGTACCCCTAAAAGTTTTATTTTTATAGTGTAAAGCAAAGTTATTTTGCAAAACAGAGAGATCAGATACAAAGTCACATTTCCGAGGCAAACCAAGAATTCTCCCCAGAGCCCAAAAAACCCTTCACCATGCATAACAACTTAACTTCACAAAACAAGGGGTAAAAAGAAAATTGCCCCCAGTCTCTTCGAGGGACATGGAAGATGGGACAAGTAGAAACCATCAGCATTATATCTAACATGGAGGTGTGGGGATGGGCATGTAAACTGCCTTTATCAACTTAATCGAACAATCAAAGGCTGTGGGGAAGAGCTCAGCCTTTGGCTTAAGTCTTAAACTGCAAAGACTTTCTCAGCTTGCCGTGTCCCACATATCCCTCTTTTGTATTTTTTAATTTTAACTTGTGTGCCGAGATTTGCACTCGTCTGATTTCCCAGATTCCGATTTGGAGGCAGACTGGAAAAATACAAATACAAAATTAGTACAGCCAATGCTAACAGATACCAAAATGTCTTAATACATTAAAGAGATAAAAGCCTTTTAGATCATTAAGCAAATTCTTAGCCAATATGTGGACAAGGCCCACTGGGGGTGAGGACGACTATGGAGCTGCAGAGACCCGACTCTGGAGACCAGGTTCAGTGACGCAGATCCACTTTATTACGGAAGTAAGCTAGCTTATATACATGGGTTCAGCCAGTAGAATGTCACAGCAGGGCAAATGGCCAAAAACGGTCAGGAGGCTGCCTGGTTGGCGCCCGAGTCACTTCTGTATAGCGGGCGAGCTCCCTCTGGAGTGTGCCAGGGAGGGTTTAACATGCTGGAGTGTTCTCACAGCATAGCATCAGCCACAGCTGCCAGGTAAATGCTCTGCGCTCTATCAACAGAAATTGGTTCCTTAAGATTTATATATTTTACTTGTGCTTTTTGTATAGCCTGTTCTATGAGTTGCAGTTTGCTGCCCTGCAGCTATAAACAGCCAAGGGGAAGTTGGCTCTGTGGGGCCTCTAAAAATATCAAAAAGAGGTTTCAGTCTTCCTGTAGTCAGTTTCAAGGAGGGCCTGAGCCAGTTAATATCTCCTAATAGTTTCTGGAAGTCATTTAATGTCTGTAGATGGTCTGTCCTGATTTCTAACTTCTGGGGCCAAATTTGCTGTCCCGAGGTGAAGACTGCTGTATCTTTTCAGGTGCTATGCAAAGTCCTGCTTCCGTTAAGGAGTGTTCAAGTTGCTATAAAATAATGAACACCGCATCTTTATCTGCGTGAGCAATAAGAATGTCATCCACATAGTGAATTATGTAAGCCTTAGGATGTTGCCTCCACACCAGGAAGATGGCTTGGGCAAAATATTGACACTGTAGGACTATTGGCCATGCCCTGGGGCAAGGTTTTCCACTGATATCGTTCCATGGGTGTTACGAATTTCTTCACTGTAGGGACTCGCAAGGCAAAAGACACACTAAATATAATGTGCAGAGGTCTGGAACTCTTCCATGGATCCAGCCCCGAGAAACAGCATCTCTGCATATTTATTGAGTTCCAAAAGTCATAGCTCAGCAGTTAATACTAGAAAGTTACCCAAGCTGTTTTTCCCATCCATTTCATCCCAACCCTGCACATCTACTGTTTCTTTTCACGAACAAAGACACAAAAAGAGTCAGAGTCTGAGCTTATCAATCACAAAGTACATCAGGTTCCTGCAGGCATCCCTCCAGGGATCCTGCGCACATGCACTCAAGTAACCCAGGCCCATGTCTCTCCCTGGCCAACACACTCCAAGATTTCCTGTCTCCTACTAACCCTTGCTCTGTAGTTAATTGCCCTTTATACTGGTGCAGAGCCGTCTCCTACACATGGGGGCTTGAAAATTGATGGAACACTGAAAGCAACACACTTACAATCAGGAGGGCTCAAGGAAATGAAGAAACAATCTTTAGATAACAATGAGATGAAAGTCCATGAACAGCAGTGGGAGAGGGCAGTCCTGGTTGTAGAAGGCCCTTTCCATAGTTTCCTTTATCACCCTCAAATCCTGCAGCAATCTCCATTTGCCTTTTTATTGATAACAAATATAGGTGCATTCTAGGGGCTATTATAGGGCTCCTTGTGCCCAAGTTGTAACTGCTCTTGTACCGATTGATCAGCTGCCTCAAGTTTCTCCCGAGAGAGGGGCCATTGGTCAATCCAAACGGGATCATCTGATTTCCAAGTAATTGGATCAGCACAATGCATTACTGGGGTAGGAGTTGTTACCAAGGCCCCTATGTTAAATTTTGATACCCTAAACCACATCTCCTGGTGTTGTTACTTCAACGGGGGCACGAACTTCCTGCTCTTTCCCCAACCCTTTTGGTGGGCAGAAACCCCTGATCAAGCAGCACCTGGGTGCAGACTAATTCCTTGCTACTAACAAGCAAAACTCCCACATCCTTCAAAACATCTCTGCCCCACAGATTAACAGGCAGTCCAGCCTGACCAAGCGGTGGCGCAGTGGATAGTGTCGGACTGGGATGCAGAAGACCCAGGTTCAAGACCCTGAGGTCGCCAGCTTGAGCGCGGGCCCATCTGGCTTGAGCAAAAGCTCGCCAGCTTGGACCCAGGGTCGCTGGCTCCAGCAAGGGGTTGCTCAGTCTGCTGAAGGCCCGCGGTCAAGGCACATGTGAGAAAGCAATCAATGAACAACTAAGGTGTCACAACGGCAATGAAAAACTAATGATTTATGCTTCTCACCTGTTTGTCTGTCCCTATCTATCCCTCTCTCTCTCTCTGTCCCTGTAAAAAAAAAAAAACAAAAACAGGCAGTCCAGGGAATATGCATGGTTGAAAGTATCCAGAATGACCTTCGTCCTTCCACTGCAGGACTCTAGAGCAGGGGTCCCCAAACTGCGGCCCCCTGAGGCCATTTATCCTCCCCCGCCGCACTTCCAGAAGGGGCACCTCTTTCATTGGTCGTCAGTGAGAGCACAGGATGCATCTGCACCCATAGTTCCCATTGAAATACTAGTCAGTTTGTTGATTTAAATTTACTTGTTCTTTAAATATTGTATTTGTTCCCGTTTTGTTTTACTTTAAAATATGTGCAGTGTGCATAGGGATTTGTTTTTTTATACTACGGCCCTCCAACAGTCTGAGGAACAGTGAACTGGCCCCCTGTGTAAAAAGTTTGGGGAACCCTTCTCTAGAGGCTTTGCTGAGGGGACTTGCTTTGTCCGCTGCCTTGCAGCTCAGTGATTGCTGCATGAGGCCAGTATCTAAGAGTCCCCTAAACCTGTGCCCTTGTATGACAATTTCCATTTCAGGGCCGTCCTGGCCTACTTTTTGAATCCAATAAGCGGTAGCAGAAGAGCCAAATCTGCAGTCTCCTTGGGGCCCCTTCTGGAGGGTGCAGCCCTGTCTGGTGACAGGCAAGAGGGCTAACTGAGCCATTTTTGTATCAGGGGAGCCGTTAACTATAATTCCTCAGGGTATGAGCCATGACTTTAATCTCCTCAGTAGAATCAGAATCTATTACTCCCAGGAGCAAGAAAAATCCTTTCATGGTTAATCCGCTTCTTCCTAATATGACCCCTACTGTATTATTAGGTTGCAGTCCAAAAATTCCTGTAGATATAGCCTGAGGTCCCATCTCTGGAGTTAATATGAATCAGGAAGTAGAACTGAGGTCCAGTCCTGCACTGCCTGCAGTTTCTCGGGATAATTGGGTGATGTTTGGAATGCTGGCATCAAAATCTGTACAGGAAACATCGACATTGCCCTTACTGTTGACAGGGCTAAGGAGGGTCCCTGAATCACCTGCTGCCATGAACCAGAATGACTAGTAATTCCAGGTCCTGAGTGAGAACGGTGCGAAATGAAGAAATAAACTCAGAGAAAAAGGATGGGATCGGGAGGCCTCTGCAATGCCATGATAGCTTGCAAGAGAGAATCTCCACCCAAAGTCGCTTTATTTATATAGCAGGGTAAAGCTGTTAGTAAATCAGAGATCTTTAAAACAAAGTCATATTTCCAAGGCAACCCAAGAATTCTCCCCAATGCAGAAAAGTGCCACCATACACATAACATCTTAACTTCACAATACAAAGGGTAAAAAGAAAACTGCCTCCAGTCAGTCTCTCGAGGGACCAGGAGAAACAATCCAGCCTCATCACAGCTAACATGGAGGTGTGGGGGAAAACAGCCTTTAACAACTTAAGCAAGCAAGTGGAAGGATGGGCAAGAAGGATTCTGTCAACTTACTGGAAGTCCCCCAGAAATCTAAACCAAAAAGACCTTGTTGGCTTGTAGTCCCCAACATATCCCCCTTTTATATTTTTTAACTTTAATTTGTGTGCTGTGATTTATACTCGTCTAATTTCCCAGATTCCGATTTGGAGGCAGACTGGAAAAGTACAAAATACACACAAGATTAATATAGCCAATGCTAACATATCAAAACAAGTGTCTTAATACATTGAAGGGATTAAAGACTTTCAGATTATCAGGTAAGTTCTTAGCCAATACAGCAGGATCTATAATAGTCCTTGCTGTTTTGAATGTCCCTAATATGTTGATACAATTTCACCAAGTCCATGTTGGCACCATCACCATTCCACATTCCCTGCACATACAACCCAACCCCACTTCAGTCCCATAGAGAACTGTCACAAGGAGTAGGAGTCACACTCAGGAAAAGTCCGCATGGCACCGGAACTGTTGTCACATTCTCACTCTGTAGCTGGTTTCCAAGTCTCATGACCACTGACTGATTCCAGCGCATTAAGCTGTTGCCTTAAGCTTAATGAACATTCTGGATCTCTGGAACCAGGCTGCTCTCTAGGGGCTGATGTCAATCTATGATGAGGCTTCACCTTCCTTCTTCCTTGCTGGCATTCAAAGAGGACCTGTTGATAACAAAAATGGAACATACCCTTGCCCCCAAGTTAGTAATTTGATTGAATTTTGCGACTTAGGGCCAGTTAATATATACCACATAACATGAGAGACTTAGGCCATTGCTCAGCTGGTATAAAATGCCTCTCAGTTGCTGCAAGTCCTGAGGAGGGAATATTCAAAAATATTTTTTAAAGTAAAATAAGTAATTGCTCTTGTGTGGTGAGTCTCTCCTCCCGACTTATGGTGTCTTTCCAAATGTTCAGGAACCCACCGAGGAGCCTTAGCAGACCTAGGTAAAACATACATATCCTCAGCCTCACAAGAGAACAGGCTCTGGCCGTTGCCTTATTCCTGTGAGAGGGTCCCTCCATCACACTTCAGGAAAGGCTTTCCTTATTGGATTTCAGTCTCTGAGCTGCTGAATGGCCCTGTACATCAGCATTCAAAAAAAAATTTTAAGTAAAAAGCATGATAAAGATTTCCAAGAGTTCCAGGGCATGACTCCCCCTTTTCCACTTTTTATAATTGACCTTTAAGTGTTTGCTGGGCACATTCTACAATGCCTTGACCCTCAGGATTGTAAGGAATACCTGTCCTCAGGTTAATTACAAAAGTCTGACAAAATAGTATAGTAAATGCTTTTCTTAGTAACACTACCATACCTTTCAAAACATTTCTATCCCACTGATTAACAGGCAATCTAGAGAGCACAGAAGACTGAAGAAGTCCATATGACTGTTCCAGTAGAGCCCACGCTCTACATAGATCAGGCGCCTCTGATTCGACTTCCCCATCAGTGGGACACTCCTGCTTATCAGCTTATCAGCAGGGCTGGCAGCCTCTTTAAGACTACTCCTGAGGCGGCTGTGAGCATTCTACTTATCAGTGCTGACACCAAGTGCCACCAGATGAAAGACACAACTGATACACAAGTTAGTTGCAAGAACCACACAGGCAGTTTATTACCCACAAGTCCTTTAGGCGTGCCTGGGTACAGCTGAAGGGGTCCCTGTCAACATGCTTCCCATTTTAATTTCTGCTTGTTCTAAATGGGGTTTAATCAGTTCTTCCAGGGGAAGGAAAACTTCTGTTTACTCTTGATCTACTATTTACGGCAAAGCATGCTTCATTAAGAAGTGCTTGTAAATTGTTAAATTTTCATGTATTAATAATAATAATGTATGACATTTGGCTTTTTTATTTTATTCTTTTTAATTCTTTTTATTTATTTATTTTAGAGAGGAAACACAGAGTGAGAGAGAGAAAGAGAGAAAGGGGGGAGGAGCTGGAAGCATCAACTCCCATATGTGCCTTGACCAGACCAGTGCAGGGTTTTGAACTGGCGACCTCAGTGTTCCCAGGTCGACGCTTTATCCACTGCGCCACCACAGGTCAGGCTGACATTTGGCTTTTAATAGTCCATTATGTCTATTATTCCTGATGCTGTTGGGTTATATGGCATATGAAAATTCCGATCTATATTATTTATAGCAGCAAAAGATTGTACTCAGCTGGCTGTAAAATGGGTCCCTTGATCTGAATCTATGATTTGAGGAGTTTCGAAGAATGTTTTCCACAAATTTAATGTCTTAATTGTACTGGCTGCAGATGGGTGTTTTCCTGCCAAGGCGAACATTATTGTCGTGTGTACGTCAACCTTCGTACGTGCACACTTTTGTTGGAAAGGCCATGGCAAGGGATCAATAAAATCAATTTGGGCTTGAAAATTTGGTATTTGGGGTCTGTCTAACCCCGGTGGCTCTGTTGTCTGGAATGTATATACATTATTACAGGCTGTACATCTACTAATGCCACTTTTTATATATTCTATCTTTGCCTTTGAATTCCTGGTTCTAAACCATTCTATCATTGCTGTTTGTCCTGGATGTCCTAATGGGATATGAATTTCCTTTATAAACTCTGGCAAGAAATGTAAGTATTCCTTTTATATTTCATATTTATCCCCTCCCCTTTTTAACTTGATTGTAGGCATTGGCGGTATTTTATATTCTCCTGTACCTTCATCTTTTTCTAACCTTAACTTTATCCCATATGTTTTTGTTGTATTCCTAATATTAAATTCTTCGCCTACCTTAATTCCTCTTGCTAGCTTATCTGCCATTTGATTCCCCAGTGTGGTTGGAGAATTATCTGGGGCATGAGCTGATATATGGGTTACATAGAGCTTTATCTGTGATGTTAATTCATCTAGTTTTTTTTCCAGTGTTCTCTGGACCAGAGGTCCCTTCCATTCATTTGCCAATTATTTTGTTTCCATTTTCCTGACCATTCTGTTATTCCCTTCTATACCGCCACTGAATCAGTAAAAACATATACTTTGGGTAGCCCCTTCTCCATAGCACACTCCACTGCCAGAAGGACCCCTATTAGCTCTGCATGTTGAGCTGAGTCAGTCTTACTTTCCCTCATGAGAGCTGTATTTGTCACCGGATCGAAAGCTGCTGTTCTCCATTTGGTTGAGTCACTGGCTACGGGGGCTGATCCGTCTGTAAACCAGGCATTTTTCAGTGAGGGTCTATATTTAGACCTTGCCACCCCTAGATTCTCGGGCACCCTTCGGTTCTCGACAATCTGTCTTGGGGGGTCTATCTCCAGTCTGGAGACCTCCTCTGTGAGAAGGGCTGGTTCACCAGTGCTCGTTATTTCTCTGGAGTTTATGTACCATTTCCATGCCAGTACTTTCTCCTCAATTTGGGTACCTGCCAATTCCTCGGCTGACATTTTAAGCCATGCTTTGAGGGGTAGTAAGAATCTGACTATTATTGGGTTTTGTCCTGTTAGTGGCTCTGTATGGAGAAGCGCTGCATATAGTACCCATATATGTTTCTCATAGGGTAAATATTTATTGTGGCAGTATGGGAATCACTGCAACTAGAAGCCTACTGGTATTCTTTGTTTATCCCTTGGTCCTTTTTTATATAGGCCCCAACATCTGTGAGTTCCAGTGAATATTATGTCTAATGTGATTATGTCTCCTGGTTTTGGTGCCGCTAATTTTTGATGGTGCTTTAAATATTCTTTTAATTGTTCTAGAGCTTCTTGTTGCTCTTTCCCCCATGTAAAATCTATTGCCTTCCTAGTTACTTTATATATTGGTTCTGCTAATACTGACAAGTATGGGATGTACTTGCTCAATATGCAAATACTCCCATTAACCGTTGGGCTTCCTTTTTATTACTGGGAGCCTTAATGCTAAGTATTTTATTTACTACGTTTTCTGGTATTTTCCTACTATCTGGGCTCCACTGAATTCCTAAAAATTTTACTTCTGTCCCTGGGAGTTGTATTTTTTCTGTATTTATTGTCCATCCTGCTCCTTTCAATTGTTCTACTAGTTTGTTTAAGTCTTTCTGGAGGTTTTCTATGTTTTCACTATATATGGCTATATCATCAATATATGTAATAATTTTAGATTGGTAATCCTTTGGATTTATGCTAGATGCTAATAAATTATGTGCTATTGCTGGTGAATTTTTGTATCCCTGTGTGCACCGTTGGGAAGTTCTGTCACCTGCCTTTAGTTTAGTTTTCTGGTACTTAAGTCCCTGTTCAGGTGCCACCTGCTGTGAACCAGCACAGCTATTAATTCCAGGTCCTGAGTGAGAGCACCCCCAAAGCTGTTTATCTATAGGGTAGGGTAGTCATTAGCAAATCAAAGAGACCTTTAAAACAAAGTCACATTTCCAAGGCATCCCAAGAATCGCCCCAAGTGCAGAAAACCCCCACCCTGCTTAACATCTTAACTTCACAAAACAAAGAATAAAAAAAAAAACTGGCTCCAGGCTCTCCGAGGAACATGGGATAAGACCAGTGCAAACAATCCAGCATCACAGCTAACATGGGTGTGGGGAAAAACTTAGCCTTTAGCAACTAAATCAAGCAAATGAGGTGGGGCATTGGGCAGCCTGTCAGCTTACTGCCTGTCCCCCACACCTCTGTCCTCCACAAATCTAAACCGCAGGGACCCTGTTGGCTTGCGGTCCCCAACAACCTGCCCTTCGGCAGTATATTTAGACTTACACTCATTTGCCCAATGTTTCCCTCTCCTGCACAGCGGGCAGAGGCCCGGAGCTTTGGGAGCTGACTGTCCTGAAGGGGCTGCGGGGGAGGCGAAGGTTGGCCTCCTAGAGAGTGGGCAATTTTTGGCAAAATGCCCTGAACCCCCACACCTAAAACAGGACCCTCCAGCAAATGTGCTCTTTTGGCCTCCCTTTCTTGGCTTGCTTGGTTGGTTGTCAAAATATTGTCCTGGGAACCTCCCTTGGAGTGCCGCAGCAATGGCCTGACCTAGTATATACGAAGGTCCAATGTCAGCACATATTCTTATGTAATCCTCTATATCTCCCTTGTTTCCATAAGGCCGGAGGGCCGCCTGACAGGCAGAGTTAGCATTTTCATATGCCAGGTGCTTTACCAAAATCATTCCAGCCTCCCTGTCTCCTACAGTCCTTCCAACTACCTGTTGCAGCCGCGAGACAAATTCTTGAAATAGTTCCTCTGGTCCCTGCCGAATGTTGCTCAATTTCTCTGTTTTAGTACCTGTAGCAGGTAGGCGTCTCCACCCCTTTGTGGCAATTTGATTGATCTGCAGATAGGTAGCTGGTGGATACTCTAACTGAGCCTCCATTGGGGCATACTGACCCTCTCCAGTCAACATATCAGCTGTGATGGCAACCTGCTGTAGTCTGTTTCTTTCAGCCTGTTCAGCGGCTCGTTCATAAAATTCACATTTCCACAGTAAATAATCAGGCCCGGAGAGACAGGCACGAGCAATTGCCTTCCAATCATTTGGTGGAAGGGTCTCTGCACCAATAGTATCTAATAAGCTAAGTGTGAAAGGAGCGGTAGGCCCATATTGAGCACAAGCAAGTTTAAGTTCTTTAAGAGTTTTAAAAGGTAAAGGCTCATGTCCTTGCACCAAGTTTCCTTGCTTGTCTCGTCTTATCACAACGGGGAAGCGTGCAAAGCCAGACATTGTCTCTCCTAAATCTCGAGCCTGATCTAAGGCTTGCTGGAGCGGGGATCTCCAAGGATTAGAAATAAAACTATGCCGCTCTGAGACGTGTACACGCCAGCGCTTCCTGGAAGCACCCTGCGGCTCCCGGGAAGGATAAGATGGAGTGGAGGGCTGAACAGAAGAAGCAATGGGCAGCGGAGGCGCCAAAGTTAAGGCAGCCACAGGCGCTGTGCTGACATCTTCCAAATCATCCTCTGAGTTAGTCTCAGACTCGGAAGTGTCTAGATCTCTTTCCTTCTCTTTCCCACATTTTCCTTCCTCCTTCTCTAACTCCCTCTGATACTCCTCTGGCAAAGGTTCCCCATCACGGGATTTTTTAGGCAAAAGTTTAATACCTTTCTTTTCATTCTCTCCCTGTTTGTCTGCAGTGCCTGCAACCCCTGCTACTACAAGAGGGGCGTTCTCTTGTTCATGAGTCGGACAGAGACAATCTCGCAGCAGGCTCCACAAAGACAAAGTCTCAGTGGGTACCTTGGAAGGCCCATGAATTGTATAATGATCTTGCAGGCACTGACCCACCCGTTCCCACCTAGCCAAATTAACTCTCCCTTCCTCCAGGAACCAGGGGCATATGTCCTGAATATACTGCAAAAAGCGTTCCAATTGCAAAGCTCGCACATGGTATCTGTTTGCTTTAAGTAGAAACGTAAGCGTTTGTACAAAAAGGTTCCTTTCTTTTGACCCTAGCTGTCCCATAGCATTTTACTCCCGACAGTACTCACCCCCCAAAATTTCCAACTTACTGCGTGCACTCAGGGAATTCCCTCACCTCCACCTTCAGTTTTGTTTTCTTGTACTCAGGTCCCCTGTTCTGGAGCCACTTGTCCCAAACCAGCACAACTTGTAATTGACTAGGTCCTAAGGGAGAATGGTGGGGAATGAGAAAATAGACACAGAGAGACAAGACATGGAATCAGGAGGTCTCTGTAGGCTGATGACCTATTAGACCCCCGATATTTTTAGTCAACTTTATTGTATAACGCAGAAACCAGGAAGTTAGTCAAACAAGGAAGTCTGAGACAAAAGTCGTATTTCTGTAACTTTGCCAGGAACAATCTCAAAAGTGCATAGCATGCTTATCAAGCATAAAATCTTAACTTGGACTTCTTGATCAAGAGGAAAGGAATGCAGACTGCCTCAAGCAAACTCAATCAAACAAAAAATGTGGAGAAAGGTTAGTCTTTGGCTGAACCTTGGATTGCAAGGACCGTGTCAGTTTATAGTCTGTCTCCCACACGTGGGGGTCACAGGCTTGAGCATGGGGCCATAGACATGATTCCATGGTTACTGGCTTAAAGCCCAAGGTTACTAGTTTAAGTAAGGAGTCACTGGCTCAGCTGGAGCCCCCAAGTCAAGGCACATATGAGAAAGCAATCAATGAACAACTAAATTGCCACAACTAGCCTGACCAGGTAATGGCACAGTGGATAAAGCATTGGACTGGGACGTGGCAGACCCAGGTTCAAAACCAGAGGTCACCGGCTTGAACACGGGCTCATCTGGTTTGAGCATGGCTCACTAGCTTGAGCCCAAGGTTGCTGGCTTGAGCAAGGGGTCACTCAGTTTGTTGTAGTCCCTTGGTCAAGGGTAAAACACTGAAAATATTTCCCTACTGTGATCAATATTTCCATTCTACATTATAGCATATTGCTTGTCCTGGCCAGAATAAAGCAAAGAAAAGAAAGAAAAAGTGCCTGACCTGTGGTGGCGCAGTGGATAAAGCGTCGACCTGGGAACACTGAGGTCGCCAGTTCAAAACCCTGCACTGGTCTGGTCAAGGCACACATGGGAGTTGATGCTTCCAGCTCCTCCCCCCTTTCTTTCTCTCTCTCTCTCTCTCTCTCTCTCTCTCTCTCTGTGTCTCCTCTCTAAAATGAATAAAATTTAAAAAAAAAAAAGCTTTAAAAAAAAAAAAAGAAAGAAAAAGTGTAAGGATAGAAAAGAATGAAATACAACTGTTATCCTTACTTTATGTTATGACAGTTTATAAAGAAAAAAAGCCCTAGACTCTTTACATATATTAATAAAACTAACAAAGTCTTACAACATAGATAAAAATCAATGTAGACTACTGTATATCTATATAGTAATAAGCAATTAAAAATACCAAAAAATTAACTTTTATCAACTTTCTTTTTTATATTTTATTTATTCATTTTAGAGGAGACAGAAAGAGAGAGAGAAAGGGGGAGGAACAGGAAGCATCAACTCCCATATGTGCCTTGACCAGGCAAGCCCGGGGTTTTGAACCGGCAACCTCAGCGTTCCAGGTCAATGCTTTACCCACTGTGCCACCACAGGTCAGGCCAAAAAACTTAACTTTTAAAGTGTGTAAAACAAGCCACAGAATGTGAGACCATCTCTGCAATATATATTACTAGGCACAGCTCATATGTAATATATATAAAGAATTAACAAGTCAATTTTTTAAAATTTCTTTTTATTTTATTCATTTTAGAGAGGAGACACAGAGTGAGTTAGAGAGAGAGAGAGAGGGAGAAAGGGGGGAGGAGCTGGAAGCATCAACTCCCATATGTGCCTTGACCAGACCAGTGCAGGGTTTTGAACTGGCGACCTCAGTGTTCCCAGGTCGACGCTTTATCCACTGCGCCACCACAGGTCAGGCTCAATTTTTTTTTAAATGGGCAGAGAACTCAATAAGAATTGGGCAAAAGAATGTCCAATCTTCAGGAAACACAATTAAAGGAGCTTATTGATGATCTATTGATAGGGAAATGTATATTAAAACTACAGTGAGATACTAATTAAAGTCCCACTAGATGGACCAAAGGCAAAAGATCTGACAATACTGAGGGTTGGCAAGGACCTAAAGCAGAACAGCCTCCCCACACTGCTAAGGGGTGCAAATTACAACTCCTGTAGGAAAATCATGACACTGGCTTAGTAACATTGTTTGTTATAACCTAGCAACATGACTCTTAAGTAAATATCCTAAAAAAACTTAAAAGACGTTTAAACCAGGATATGTATACAAGAGCACTCACAGTTTATAACAGCCAAAGGTGAGGAACAACTCCAAGTCCTCACAAAAATGAATGGAATACTAGAAGTTTTTGTTTTTTGTTTTTAAGTGAGAGAAGAGGAGATAAGACAGATACCTGCATGTACCCAGCAACCCCATTAGGGACTACTGCTTGAATCAACCAAGCCATCCTCAGTGCCCAAGGCTTATGCTGGGACCAAGTAAGTTATGCTCAGTACCAGAAGCCCACGCTGGAACCAATCCAGCCATGGGCTGTGGGACGGGAAGACGGAGAAAAGGGGGAGAGAGGGGATAAAGAAGTAGATGGTCACTTCTCCTTGTGTGCCCTGACCCAGAATCAAACTGGGATGTCCACATGCTAGGCTGACACTCTATCTACTGAACAAACCGGTCAGGGCCTAGAAGTTCTTTTTTAACTTTTTGGTATTTTCAACAGAATTAATAAATATGGGTCATGTATATATGATAACCTCAAGTGGTAAGAAATTATTCACTTAACTTTTTTAAAAAGCATAAAAATCCTAAAATAAGAAACATACCCAAGTTTTTAACTACTGTTGTTTCTAGGTAGTATATAGTTTGGGGAAACTGGCTTGTTTCATTGCCTGTGTCTTGATCAACCAGAAAAGAAATAGTCAAGGGAAATCTACGAAAACCTTAAGGACAAAAGGCAGAAGTCACACCTTTCATAACATATTATTACAGATTATCTAATCACTTTTGAAAATGAGTACCCCAGACCCAATTCCAACATGTATGCAGAGGCTTCCCCACACTAACAAGCAACTTTTGGTCACCAAGTTTATCTGAGGTCCTGGCCGGTTGGGTCAGTAGTAGAGCATTGGCCTGACCTGTGGGTGTCCTGGTTTGATTCCGACCAGGGCACAGAGGAGAAGCAACCATCTGCTTCTCCACCCCTCCCTCTTCTCTTCTCTGTTTCTCTCCTTCTCTGTCTCTGTCCCCCCTCCTGCAGCCAAGGATGAATGGCCTTGCCTCAGGCACTAAAGTAGCTGGTTGCAGAGCAGCATCTGGTAGGGGCTTTGCCGGGTGGATCAGGGTCTGGATCAGGGTCGGGAGGCATGCGGTAGTCTGTCTCTGCCTCCCCATCTCTCACTTAATAAAAAATAAATTTAAAATAGCTTATCTGAAAATTCAACTCAATTCTGACACTATATACCCTGAGACAGAATCAGATAAGAATCAGGTAAAAAGGCTCAGTCCCAGAAGACCACCCTCCACTTCAGCTGCTGAGGTCTAAGGTTGTTAACTGGCTCTCTGACCAACTGCATATAAAGAGGTTCCAACACACCCCCTTCTTGTGTTCCATTCATTTTCCGTAATAGCTCAAAGAAGTCAAGAAAACTCACTAGACTGATTCATTACAAAGAATACTAAAGGATACACATGAACAGCCAGATGAAGAGACATGTAGGTGGAGATCCCGAAGCAGTGGGAGAAAAAGGAGCTCTGTCCACAAGGAGCACGGGGCCCAGCACCAGTGGCACACGGAAGTGTTCTGGTTCTCCAGCATGGATGCTCTCTGAGAAAAAGGGACCACGAGCTATCCTTTGGTTTTTATGCAGGTTTAAGTAGCCACGATTGGCTAATTCTCTGGCCACTGACCAGAGATTCGTTCAACCTTGCCGCGAACTAGCGCGACTCCTACTTGTGAAGGTCTTGAGTGGGAATCGTGCGGAATTAGGAAATTAAACAGAGAGAAAAAGAATGGGATCGGGAGAGCTCTCTATAGGTTGATCCTACAAGAGCCACCTGCACTCCCAAAAAGCTTTATTTTTATAACGCAGAGCAAAATTATTCTGCAAAGCAGAAAGCTCAGATACAAAGTCACACCTGGGGCAAACCAAGAATTCTCCTAAGTGAAGAAAACTCCCCACCATGCACAACATCTTAACTTCACACAACAAAGGGTAAAATGAAAATTGCCTTTAGCAAGCGAGGGACATGGGGGATGGGACAAGTAGAACCCATTAGCATCACAGCTAACAGGGAGCTGTGGGGAAGGGCATGTAAATTGCCTTTACCAATTTAGTCAAACAATCAGAGGCTGTGGGGAAGAGCTCAACCTTTGGCTTAACCCTTAAACTGCAAGTACCTTTGTCAGCTTGCAGTCTCCCACACAACCTCAATCCGAGAGGTAAAGTGGGGTTGGGAGTGGGGAAGAGGATTTAAAATCCTAATCTTCACATCACAAGGCTGGCAACCAGCCGCCATCCTAGGGTGGGGCACAAAAGTCACCTCGTTAACTTAAAACTCTTACCATTCTTCGTATTTATATTCCAAAGGTTTGGAGAACTGTAAGCCAGGAACCGTAAAGACCTAATATAGTAAAATCACAATATCGCAGCTTGGAACTATTTCTATTTTTCATGGAAAGAGAGAAAGGAGGGGATGACTTGGGGGTCCCACCGAGAGTTGAAAACGGCTCTGGTAGAAGACGAACAATGCCGGACTAAAGGTCTGTCAGCTATGAGGATTACAAACCCAGAACGCCTGGTCCTATTATCTGAATCCGTGGACTCAGTTTCTGAACCTTCCGGG
Organism: Rhynchonycteris naso; assembly: GCA_037038555.1. Lineage (NCBI taxonomy): Eukaryota > Metazoa > Chordata > Mammalia > Chiroptera > Emballonuridae > Rhynchonycteris > Rhynchonycteris naso. The sequence goes on along the minus strand of CM072997.1, from coordinate 245,752,256 downwards.
CCCATCATACTTCAACTACCACAACCATCAAACATCAACTACCAAAACTCCCCAAAAAGTTATCCCTAGCCCCTTCTGAGGGAGGAGAAACCAGAAGCATGCAGAGGAGAGGGGGCCTGCAATGTCTGGGGTCTTACACTCCAGTCTGCGACCTAAGTTTTCTTGACTGAGGGAACGAGGGCAGACAGAAAAGTTTGTAAAACAGCAAACCATGAGTGTGGACCTTGCTCGTTATCAGTTCCTTGAAATGAACTTGCAGCTCCAGTAAAAAGAATGAGTAATAAGATTATCAAGGACAGACCCTCTGGACTCCTCTCTTCCCCTCCCTAAGACAGGAAAGTCACCTAGGCCTGCAAACAAAGAAGTCATAGGGACCAGGCATTTGTCACATAAAAGCTAAAGCTGTAAAGGTATATAAGATGTAAGAAATCTAACTTCGGGGAGCATGTCTTTGGTTGCCTCTTTTAGGGATCCCGCAGCTCCTCCAGTTAAATAAATCCTACTTCCTTCACCAGGTGCTCTGGGCGTTTTTGCCCTCCTTTGATTCCTGCAATACTTCTGGCCCGGGTGGAACTCGCCGCCACAACCTGACCCTGTCCCTCGACACCGCCACTCACACACAGCCCAGCCTCACCGCCGGTCACTCACCGCAGTCGGACCCCCCAGCCAACTGCCAAGCGCCCCCACGCTGTCCTCAGCGAGTACGAATGCCACCAACGTCCCCAAGCTGGTTCTTATTAAGGGCCTCAACCAGCACACGGGGAACTCCAGACTACACTGCACCACGCGGGAGATTTAAGAAACATTCCATTAAATCACTTCCGCTTTCGGTCCCCACACTTGGCGGAACTCCTCTCTTGCTCCGCGGGTGCATTTTGATGAAAAGGGCCGCTTTCCTTCCAAAGACCCGGATTCTTTTCGACGGGAAAAGTAATTTGGCCGCCCCCATTGTGACTTCATAATGAAAGCGACCATTTTGAAAGATGTACCCATGGAAACGAACAATATCGAGAGCCACGCCTCGGCAGAGGCCTGACGCATGCTCAGTAGCGTGCCAGAATTTGCCCATACCCACCCAAGACCGTTGCAGCTCCGGCACCTCAGTAAAGGCTGCTGTCCATCCAGACGCTTGGGACAAGAGAAGTTAAGCACACCTCTTGGCAAATGCAATCATGTTAGAGTGAACATAGTTGTTCCTACAGCAGAGATACCCAAGAAAAGGGAAGGGTTGTGATAAAAGAGGCAGTGCTCTGGGAGTACACTGTAGGCAAGTGCATTGAAAAGTAATTTAGGATATTTGGAAGAGAGAAATGAAGAAGAATCACTGGGGCTGTGTTGGGCAGATAAAATATATTATGCTCACTTTGTTAAAGATGGCGCTGCCCACATGGAAGTTCGTTGATATTAATGTGTGTTCTGGGACAGGCTGTGGGCAGGCCGGGTCGTTGTTCGGCAGATAAAATATAATATGCTCACTTTGTTAAAGATGGTGCTGCCCACATGGAAGCCCGTCACCCAGGTGATATTATTTGCCCTTATGCTTGTGATGGCTGTGGGGGAAAAGTTGTAATGTAAGCAGGCTGGGTCGTTATAGCTTAAGGCTTTGTTTTAAGAGTAAGTTCTTCTCCACACCCTTGACTGATTGGATTAAAGGTTTTGAGTCTATGCTATAAAGTGGGAGAGACCAGTAGCTTGATCTCGCTCTCTCAGTTCCTGAGATTAGTATTAGAAGAGAGGAGAGCAGAGTAAGGCCACATGGAGGAGAGGAAGCAGCCAAGATGGCAGAGTGCTGAGGAAGAGTTTGTGCAGAGAGAAGGAGATGGGAAACAGAGATGAATAAGTCTGGTGAGCTGGAAAGCTTTGATGCTAGGAAACTCGGATAAGTCAGTAGCTTTGTGAGCACTGAATGTGTGGGTTTTGGAGCCCAGTGTGTGTTTTTGCTTGCCCGCCGGGTGCAAGCTAGAATTAAAGCTGATGGCTCACCAGTTTGTGGCTCCTGTGTTTCATTACCGACTGTTCGAATCTAATGCGAACCTGCATGGGTCAGGCGGCTGTGATCCTGACCCTGGCTACTGGCTTTACAGTCGTTATAGCCTAAGGCTTAGTTTTAAGAGTAAGCTTTTCTACACACCCTTGACTGATTGGATGATGTGGGGTGGTGCACTCTCATGAGGAATCCCATTATGCCTCAGATGGGTGACTTTGTATCAGAGACTTTCTTGTTTGTAGATTGGATTAAGGGTTTGGATTTCTACATTATAAAGTGGGACAGACTAGTAGCTTGCTCTCTTGGTTCCTGAGGTATTAGAGAGGAGAGCAGATTAAGGCCACGTGGAGGCCAGGAGAAGCAGCCAAGATGGCAGAGTGCTGAGGGAGAAGGCAGTTTGTGCTGGAGAAGGAGATGGAAAACAGAGGTGAATAAGTCTGGTGAGCTAGAAACCTTTGATTCTAGGAAACTCGGATAAGTCAGTAGCTTTGTGTAAAGCAAGTAGCCGTGGCCACCATCACAGCCGCCTGGCCCATGCAGGTTCGCATTGGATTCGAACAGTCGGTAATGAAACACAGGAGCCACAAACTGGTGAGCCATCAGCTTTAATTCTAGCTTGCACCCGGCGGGCAAGCAAAAACACACACTGGGCTCCAAAACCCACACATTCAGTGCTCACAAAGCTACTGACTTATCCAAGTTTCCTAGAATCAAAGGTTTCTAGCTCACCAGACTTATTCACCTCTCTTTCCCATCTCCTTCTCTAGCACAAACTCTGCTAAAACTGGCTTCTTCCTCAGCACTCTGCCATCTTGGCTGCTTCTCCTGTCCTCCCCGTGGCCTTCATCTGCTCTCCTCTCTGATACTAATCCTAGGAACCAAGAGCGAGCAAGCTACTGGTCTGTCTCACTTTATAGTATAGAAATCCAAACCCTTAATACAATCTACAAACAAGAAAGTCTCTGATACAAAGTCACCCATCTGAGGCATAATGGGAGGATTCCTCAGGAGAGCGCACCACCCCACATCATCCAATCAGTCAAGGGTGTGTAGAAAAGCTTACTCTTAAAACTAAGCCTAGGCTATAATGACCCAGCCTGCCCACAGCCTGTCCCCAAACACACATTAATATCAACGAACTTCCATGTGGGCAGCGCCATCTTTAACAAAGTGAGCATAATATATTTTATCTGCCCAACACTTTGTGAGCACTGAATGAGTGGGTTTTGGAGCCCATTGTGTGTTTTTGCTTGCCCGCCGGGTGCAAGCTAGAATTAAAGCTGATGGCTCACCAGTTCTTGGCTTCATTGTTTCATTACCGACTGTTCGAATCAAATGCGAACCTGCACGGGCCACGCTGCTGTGATGGTGTCAATGTAAAGCCAGTAGTCGAGGCCGCCATCACAGCCGACCCGCCAGTAATACCTCAGGAACCAAGAGCGAGTAAGTTTATACTGTAGAAATCCAAACCCTTAATCCAATATACAGACAAGGAAGTCTCTGATACAAAGTCACTCGTCTGAGGCATAATGGGATTCCTCAGGAAAGTGCACCACCCCACATCATCCAATCAGTCAAGGGTGTGGGGAAAAGCTTACTCTTAAAACTAAGCCTTAGGCTATAACGACCCAGCCTGCCCACAGCCTGTCCCAGAACACACATTAATATCAACGAACTTCTATGTGGGCAGCGCCATCTTTAACAAAGTGAGCATATTATATTTTATCTGCCCAACAATCCACCCCTATGCTCACTTTACTACCCACAATCTAAACCACTGGCATTCCTGTACAAAGAAATTAGGCACATTACACAAATTACAACAGCATGACAAATCATACAATTTCAACAATTACAAAGATACACTTCACCAGTCTCTGAGCACTTTGACAAAAGCGCAAAATGTCCTCAGCCTTCTTTCTAGCCATGGAAAAGCTTCCCGGGGCAGGAAGGCCTCCAGCAAAGCCACCCCCACCCCCATCAGGGTATTTCACATTGTCCAAAATCCATAAGTCCATTCAACAAAAGAGCCAGTGCTCATTCGGGTCGTAATCCAGGAAATCAGTCCACACACATGGGGTGTTAGCCTCCCCCCTCATTCCTGCCATCCTGGCAGGTTTTACAGTGTCCCAAGAAAAAGCACATGGCAATGGCAGTCAGCATTTCCATTTCTGCTCTGGGGAGCATGATGGCATTCACCCCTATGTCCCAAAATCGCAGACCTACCAGCAGTGTAGTAGGAGCTCCTTGCTGCTGGGCTCTCACCTTCTGGAGACTGCGGATTGCAACTCCATCTTGATTCTCCTCATTCTTCAAAGTGGAACTGAAAACATAAGCTCCTGCTGCTGGGCTCAAGCCCCGGGCTGCCGTTGCCTTCTGCTCAGCAGGTCTTGCAGCTCCAGCCCCGGCCTCAGCCTCAGCCTCCTGCTGCTGCTGGCTCTCCACAATGTCCAGGGCAATATGCAACTCATGAACCTGTGATTCCTTCTCCAGCGTCTGCTCCATTTCCAGGGGAATCTCGCAAACCTTGTCGGCCTCCTCCTCCAGTGCTTCCTCCAGCTCCAGGGTCGGCATCTTTTCTCCCATGTTTCCTCCAGCTCCATCCACTGCTCCGTTTGCAGGTCCCGGGCAGCCTCTTCCATAGAGTTCTCAGTTTCCTCACACATGGCTGTAAAAGTCAGCCAGACAACAGTCCCACAAAAAACAACCATAGGGAACCATAACAGCAGCCAGTCCTCTACCATGCACTTCAAGGGTGCTGGCTCCATACCGATCTGTATCGAATCCTGCCACACAGTACGCCAAATGTAAAGCCAGGGGCCAAGGCCACTTTCAGAGCCGCCTGACTCGTGCAGGTTCACATTAGATTCAGACAGTCGGTAATGAAACAACGGAGCCAAGAACTGATGAGCCATCAGCTTTAATTCTAGCTTGCACCTGGCAGGCAAGCAAAAACACACACTGGGCTCCAAAACCCACACATTCAGTGCTCACAAAGCTACTGACTTATCCGAGTTTCCTAGAATCAAAGTTTTCTAGCTCACCAGACTTATTCACCTCTGTTTCCCATCTCCTTCTCCAGCACAAACTCTGCACAAACTGGCTTCTCCCTCAGCACTCTGCCATCTTGGCTGTTTCTCCTGGCCTCCACGTGGCATTAATCTGCTCTCCTCTCTAATACTTCAGGAACCAAGAGCGAGTAAATTTATACTGTAGAAATCCAAACCCTTAATCCAATCTACAGACAAGGAAGTCTCTGATACAAAGTTACTCATCTGAGGTGTACTGGGATTCCTCAGGAGAGTGCACTACCCCACATCATCCAATCAGTCAAGGGTGTGGGGAAAAGCTTACTCTTATAACTAAGCCTTAGGCTATAATGACCTGGCCTGCCCATAGCCTATTCCCCATTACACATTAATATCAACGAACTTCCATGTGGGCAGTGCCATCTTTAACAAAGTGAGCATATTATATTTTCTCTGCCCAACAGTGGCCTTGGCCGCTGGCTTTACAGGCTGGTAAGAGAGAGAAGCCATCAGCCAGAATAGGTTTCCTCCTCGATATTCGTTAAGTCGGGTCAGTGCGGGAGGCGGAGCTCCAATGCAGTGAGCTCTGGACTTTGCCAAGAGACCAAGCCAGTTCTAGGGGCGGGGGAGGGGGTGGGCAGTGTCAGGAATGTGGTTACTCGTTGCTAGAGTGGGAACTATTGAGAAACCTAAACTCAGAAAAAGTGGAGATACTGGTGAGAGCATCCCGTGGCCTCTACAGTTAAAACCAGCCAGCCCTACTCCAAACGGTTGCTTGTTAATATGGTGGGAAATTCTGGACAGGGCATACAGGAGGACCATCTGCTTCTCCACCCCTCCCCCTGCCACTCTCTCCCTTTCTCTCTCTTTCCCTCTCTCTCTCTTTCTCTCTTGGTCTCTCTACTCTCCCGCCTCCTACAGCCATGGTTCATTCAAGCAAGTTGACCCCTGGTGCTCAGGATGCCACCATGGCCTTGCCTCAGGTGCTAAAAATAGCTCAGTTGGGGAGGAACAAATCAACAGCCCAAATGAGCGGAGCATCCCTAGTGGGTTTCTGGAGTGGATCCTGGTGGGGGCACTTGTGGGAGTCAGTCTCTCTGCCTCCCCACCTCTCAATAATAATAATAAAATATGCTGGGAAATTAAAGAGCTAATATTACTTTACCAAAGAAAATGATACATGCCTGACCAGGCGATGGCACAGTGGATAGAGTGTTGGGCTGGGATGCAGAAGAGCCAGGTTCGAGACCCCGAGCTCGCCAGCTTGAGCGCGGGGCCCATCTGACTTGAGCAAAAGCTCACCAGCTTGGACCCAAGGTCGCTGGATCCAGCAAGGGGTTCCTCGATCTGCTGAAGGCCTGCGGTCAAGGCACATGTGAGAAAGCAATCAATGAACAACTATGGTGTCGCAAGGGTAACAAGAAACTAATGATTGATGCTTCTCACCTCTCTCCGTTCCTGTCTGTCTGTCCCTATCCATCCCTCTCTCTGACTCTCTCTGTCCCTGTAAACAAAAGAAAGAAAGAAAATGATACATCTGAACACATCAAGCCTAACTGTGCTTTGGTGATGTCACATTAAGTATGTGATTTAAATTCCTCTTCAAATTGCAGATTTTGTGATTTTCTGATGACAAAGTGGAGACTCGGGCTCAAATAGGATTTGTCATGTTAATGTAACTTGCCTGTTGTTGGTCAAATAAGTTTGTAAATATGATATATGTTTGCTTGCTTGGGGTTTGCATTGGGTGTGGGGGACAGGCTGTAAGCAAGCAGGGTTGTTATGGCCTGGGGCTTAGTTTTGGGACTACGCCTTTCCCACCCTAAGTGACTGTATCAGAGACTTCCTTGTTTGTATATTGGATTAAAGGTTTTGATTTCTACACTATAAAATGGGGACAGGCCTGACCAGGCGGTTAAGCAGGGGTTAGAGTGTCGGACTGGGATGCGGAAGACCCAGGTTCGAGACCCCGAGCTCGCCAGCTTGAGCGCGGGCCCATCTGACTTGAACAAAAAGCTCGTCAGCTTGAACCCAAGGTCGCTGGCTCCAGCAAGGGGTTGCTTAGTCTGCTGAAGGTCCACAGTCAAGGCACATGTGAGAGGGCAATCAATGAACAACTAAGGTGTTGCAACAAAAAACTGATGATTGATGCTTCTCGCCTCTCTCCGTTCCTGACTATCTGTCCCTATCTATCCCTCTCTCTGACTCTCTCTCTGTCCCTGTAAAAAAAAAGATAAAGAAAAAATGGGGACAGATGGGGTGCTTGCTCTCTCGGTTCCTGAGATTAGCATTAGAGAGGAGAGCAGAGAAAGGCCACGTGGAGGACAGGAGAAGCAGCCAAGATGGCAGAGTGCTGAAGAAGAAGCCAGTTTGTGCAGAGAGAAGGAGATGGGGAACAGAGATGAATAAGGATGGTGAGGTACAAACCTTTGATTCTAGGAAACTTGAATAAGTCAGTGGCTTTGGGAGCCCTGAATGGACAGGTGTTGGGAAGATAAAATATATTATGCTCACTTTGTTAAAGATGGCGCTGCCCACATGGAAGTTCGTTGATATTAATGTGTGTTCTGGGACAGGCTGTGGGCAGGCTGGGTCGTTATAGCCTAAAGCTTAGTTTTGTTTTTTTTTTTTAATGGTTTTTTTTGGGTTTTTTAAATTTATTTTATTTTATTTTATTCATTTTAGAGAGGAGACACAGAGTGAGAGAGAGAGAGAGAGAGAGAGAGAGAGAGAAAGAGAGAAAGGGGGAGGAGCTGGAAGCATCAACTCCCATATGTGCCTTGACCAGACCAGTGCAGGGTTTTAAACTGGTGACCTCAGTGTTCCCTGGTCGACGCTTTATCCACTGCGCCACCACAGGTCAGGCTTCTAAAGCTTAGTTTTAAGAGTAAGCTTTTCTCCACACCCTTGACTGATTGAATGATGTGGGGTGGTGCGCTCTCCTGAGGAATCCCCATTATGCCTCAGATAAGTTACTTTGTATCAGAGACTTTCTTGTTTGTAGATTGGATTAAGGGTTTGAATTTCTACACTATGAAGTGGGACAGACAAGTAACTTGCTTTCTCTTGGTTCCTGAAGTATTAGAAAGGAGAGCAGATTAAGGCCATGGGGAGAGGAGAAGTAGCCAAGATGGCAGAGTGCTGAGGAAGAAGGCAGTTTGTGCAGAGTTTGTGCTGGGAGGTGAATAAGTCTGGTGAGCTAGAAAACTTTGATTCTAGAAAACTCAGATAAGTCAGTAGCTTTGTGAACACTGAATGTGTGGGTTTTGGAGCCCAGTGTGTGTTTTGCTTGCCCGCCGGGTGCAAGCTAGAATTAAAGCTGATGGCTCACCAGTTCTTGGCTCCGTTGTTTCATTACTGTCTATTCGAATCTAATGTGATCTTGCACGGGTCAGATGACTGTGATGGTGGCCTTGACTACTGGCTTTACAAAAGGGAAGTGTTTTCCCACTGTGTGTATTTCTTGCCCCAGGAGCAAGCTAGGATTAAAGCTAACGGCCCACCAATTCTTAGCTCCGTTGTTTCATTACCGTGTGTCTGAATCCAATGCAAACCTGCACGGGCCAGGCGGCTGTCATGGTGGCTGCGGCTACTGGCTTTATACCTGTTCTCTGCCTACAGCAAAATCTGGTGTATATATGGAAAACCCAGGTTCCTGAACCCCACCATAGAGCCTCTCTGAACCTGTATGGTCCATGAATCTTTCATTTTCAGTGGGTTACTCAGTTGATTCTTATGCAGACTAAGATCTGGAAAAAAAATGGATTTGAAAGCTGTAAGGTGGTGGATAATGGAGAAAGGTCACGTGAGAACCCAGACCCGGGACTTTGGCTTAAGCCACCCACATTCATGCATGCCAAAAGAAACTTCCCAGGAGTCTTTGGAAAAAGAGTGACTTTCTGTCAGCCAGTGAGATTTCACATCATATTAGCTCGACCACCCTAGATGGGACCCTTTAAATATCTCCCACATGGATCACCCGATGCAACTTCCCTGGCCATTTCCCCCAGACCAGGGAACATCATCCAGGAGGCACTCTGTACTAAATAAAACCTTTACTATTCCACACTTTGTGGCTACGACCCCTTCCTTCTTCCTCGGCAGGGAAAAATACCTTACATTTGGTGCTGAAACCCAGGAGGAGTCAGAAGTCCATAAGGACCACTCCTCTCCCCTTCCCCTCTGAGAAAGAACCAGGATCTCCAACTTTCCACGCACTTTGGCACACGGTGCAGTAAGTTCCCCACCTCCACCCTCCCCTCAGTTCTTTCCGCTAAGACTCCTTGTCTGCAACCGCAGCTGCATTAGGGACCTCTTTTTTCCGTTTCAAGTGTGTCTGTGCCTGTGGAGACGTCCTGAGCACATCCACTTTACCTATCCGTCCAGTGGCCAGAGCTTGAGTTGCAGGACGCCAATGCTCATCTCCGAGGACTGAGGGCAGCCGTGGGAGCACAGGAATCTAAACCTAATCCAAAAACACTCCTGGTGTTGCCTTATCCGAAACCTCTCCCTCCCTAAAGAAGAAGAAACTGTTCTTCTTCTCTGCTGTAGACAGGCCACTGAACCCACTGGATAATCGGACCAGGTAGCCTCCTGAAGGGACTTTGGGTTTTAACACCCTCACCAATTTAACTATCGCCAAAAGAACTGGGAACCGGTTGGAGATCCCTTACATTCAGGGCCTCTAGTTATTCGCGCTCCCGTCCTAATCTCTGTGCTGCCTGTTCTACAGCGCAGACCCTTTTTTGGCCAGAGAAACCTCACCTAAAATCTCCGCTCCTAATCTTTCCTTCTCCACCAACTCCCAACTCTCTCCCCCTCCTTCCTGACCCCTGGGGGCGCCCCTCTTTCAAGACCCCTCTCTGGTCCCTGTGCAGACCTCTTTCACTCCGGTCTCTTCCCTCCAAAAGCCCCCTCCCCTCCCTTCGCAGGATTCTGTTTCTCATTCACCTGCAAATACCAGACTATCTTTCTCCTCCCCTGCTGGCCACAGACCTCTCCCTTCTCCACTGTGTTCTTAAGCCCCTCCTCTGTCAGGCCATTCTCAGCCTGCCATTGGCCCTTACACCGGTTTGCAGGATGCCCCAATTTTCTTGCAGGAAGTCCTGGCCCTGTCCTGCCTCTGGCTGTGGCGTTTCTGGCCAGATCTGCGTGCTGGGCTCTCCAGGAGCCCCCCTCCTTTTATTCTAACCCCCAAATCCCTATCCGAGGCCTGTGAACATGGCATTTAAAGTTTTTAATGGTTGCGGCTAGTAAAAAAAGGCAGAGGCTGATCATCAAGCCCGCATGCAGCAGAAGGTAACACTCCAAACCCAGGCTCTTGTGGCAGCCCTAAGGCTGGCAGAGCAACAGGGGCAAGGCACAGGAAGTGCCTGACCCAAGTCCAGGCCACAAAGAGGAATCCCACCAGGAGCTTGCTTTAAGTGTGGTAAGCAGAGTCACTGTGCCTGACAGTGCCTCTGCCCATGGCTGCCCACTGAGCCCTGCCCTAATTGCAAGCAGCCCAGTCACTGGCAGAACAGTTGCCCCTTTGGGCAACAGGCTTTTCCTCAGTGTCTCTATGTGGAGGACAAGCCACTCAAAATGGGAGGCCAGTCCAGCCAGGCGGTCCCACTGCTCGAACTCCTAGACCTCATGGACGACTAACACAACCTGGACTCGGAGACACCCATCATCCTCACCCATGCTGAACCCAGGGTAATGCTGCAGGAGCGGGCAAGTCCATCTCATTTCTTGTGGACACGGGAACTACCTTCTGTGTTTTGCCTTAACACGCTGGACCTCTAGTTTCCTCACAGGTCTCAGTTATGGGAGTGGATGGGATCCCTACCTTTCCTCTTCACATGCCACTCTTGACATGCGGTTTTGCCTCAGGCTTGCCCCCATGCAGGACTGCTGGCAGTCGGAACCACTGGACCCTACCCATCTCTGGCTCACCAAAAGGCTGGACCCTGAAAATCCCCCTATTACTCCTCCTTTCTAAAAATCCTTATAGTTCCACATTTACAAAGTTTCTCCAGTCACGGTCAAACAGATGTTCCTTCAAATTCCCCTCAAATTCACAACCTTTCGATCTCCCCTCCCCACGACACCCCTAACCAGCAGGAAGTAGCCAGACGAATAGCAGCGCCCCTATTTAAAACAAAAGGTTGGAATGTAAGGTGGTGGATAATGGGGAAAGGTCACGTGAGAAACCAGACCCAGGAACTTTGGCTAGAATCGCCCACATTCATGCGCACCAAAAGAAACTTCCCAGGAGTCCATGGAAAAAGAGCAACTGTCTGTCAGCCAGTGAGATTTCACCACATAATATTAGCTCGACCATCCTAGATGGGACCCTTTAAATATCTCCCACATGAATCACCCCATGCGACTTCCCTGGCCCGTGTCCCCCGGACCAGGGAACATCATCCAGGAAACTCTCTGTACTAAATAAAGCTTTTGCTTATCCACACTTCATGGCTACGCCCCTTCATTCTTCCTCAGCGGGGAAAAATACCTTTCAAAAGCCATCTGAACTAAATAAAGGATCCTGTCTCTTAAAGTATGTGTGCTGTGCAGTGGACTACAGTTTCTGGCACAGAGATCCTAAAACATTTGGAATTTCCTAAATAATGAGACAGAAAACAAAATATTAGTTGTTTGCCTTGATTGCTATTGTCTGCAGTTGACAAGGAATTTATATATAAAGATGAGTTCAGAAAAAGTCACTTAGGAAGAATAAAAAGAAACATACCATAAATTTTAGGATTTTCAGGGTGAGCATTTAGAACATTAGGTCACATCCACATGTGGTAAAATATAAAACTAAGAAAGTCTTTGAGGGCAACAAAATTAAATTAAAACTCCCTTGTAAATTTCAGATTAAGCCTGGCCTATAGTGACACAATGGATAGAGCGTGGACCTGGAAAGCTGAAGTTGCCAGTTCAAAACCTGGGCTTGCTCAGTCAAGGTACATATGACAAGGCTGTTAAGGACCGAAATATAAACAGTATATTTTTACAATCTGGATATCTTGGGGACAGAGATGCTGGGCCCAACCCCCATCTCACCTGCCTAGTTAACAAAGAGCTATCCATACCTGATTCTCACTTGTCCCACCCATCTTCTCCGGAAGAGGCTGTAATCTAGTTTATTATCGGTGTAAAGTTAGATTTGAATGGTATGGTGGGTGTTGTCTTTGAGTTGTCTTGGAAACAATTGAATTGCTAATGGACCACATAATGAAGGGGAGGCTGGTGCTCTTTTGGGAGCAGCCATGTTACGGCTCAGGAACGGTAGAGACTGTTCTCTGTGCCATCTTCCCTAACACATCTGTATGTATATGTCTTTAAGTCTCTGTCTATCATTTATTCAATTCCATATCTTTTCCCGTTCGAAGACCCCATAATAGACTCGTCGTGGCTGGACCGCGACACAAGGCCTGACCTGTGGTGGCGCAGTAGATAAAGCATAGACCTGGAACGCTGAGGTCGCTGGTTGAAAATACTGCACTTGTCTGGTCAAGGCACATATGGGAGTTGATGCTTCCTGCTTCTACCCCTTTCTCTCTCTCTCAATCTCTCTCTCTCTCTCCATTCTAAAATTACTTTTAACAAAACTTTTTAAAAAAGGTATAGATGACAAGTAAGCAATGAATAAATAAAGTGAAACAACTATAAGTTGATACTTCCAACTCTACCCCACCTCATTCTGTAAAGTCAATAAATCTTTAAAAAAAAGAAAAGAAAGAAATTTCAGATTAGGATCCCTCATGAACATAAATGTAAATGAACAAATTATTAGAAATCAAATCCATCAATATATAAAAAGGATCAACTTTATGATCAAATACCCAGGAATGCAGCAATGGTTCATCACCTGAAAATAAATGTATGGGACATCTGGTGCCAGTCATGCTTGAATAAGGCCAATAAAGTTTATCACCTACACTGATTATAACCAAAAACATTTAAAATAAGAAATCAACTTGCCTGACCAGGCGGTGGTGCAGTGGATAGAGCATCGGACTGGGATGTTCAAGACCCTGAGGTCGCCAGCTTGAGCGCAGGCCCATCTGGCTTGAGCAAAGGCTCGTCAGCTTGGACCCAAGGTCTCTGGCTCCAGCAAGGGGTGGCTCGGTCTGCTGAAGACCCGCGGTCAAGGCACAAGTGAGAAAGCAATCAATGAACAACTAAGGAGTTACAACAGCAACAAAAAACTAATGATTGATGCTTCTCACCTCTCTCCGTTCCTGTCTGTCTGTCCCTATCTATCCCTCTCTCTGACTCTCTCTCTCTGTCCCTGTAAAATAAAAAAAGAAAGAAAGAAAAAAGAAATCAACTACCTAGAGGCTCTAAAAATAAATAATTGCAAGGAAACTGGAAAAATAAGAGTGAAGCTGAAAAACAAAAGTACAATAGTGAGTTTCCTCATTTTTTCTTTCTCTCCCACCTTTGACCCGAGTGCAGCTCAAATTGAGGAACTGTACAGCTGGAATACTGTCGGGACCGATCAACACCTGCGGGTTGACACAGTCACAGCAAAGAAGAGGCACAACGATACTTCCGCCTTTAACTTTTTGGATTAATTTGGTTTTGTATCCCCCCTTCTCTGGGTGTGTGTGCTAGCATTTATGGCACAGGGACAACAGCGCCGTGCTTTCCCTGCAGATTTGCAGTAATTTCTCTTGAAATGAGACTTTTCCACAGAAAAGTCTATAAGCCCCTTTACCTGGGCCCATAGATATAGGAGGCTGGCTATGATATCCCCCCAAAAGGGTTAAGTCTGTAGGAAAATCCCCCCTATAAATAATATTAGAGAAAATTAGATTGTGACTTATGAATAGATAGAAAATAGTAACTATGCACAAAAGCACCTTTCAGCCTTCACTTAATCCATCACTTCACCTCCCTAGCCTTTTCATATAATAGAATAGAAAACTTTCCTTTCCTCTTGCATACCTGACCTGCAGGTGGTTGAACACTCTCAGAAAAATAAAGTAAGAACTTAACTAGCATATGAATATAGTAGATAAATAAAATTTAACTAGACAATAGGGAATTAGGTAAGGTAGAGTTATTAATCAATACTGACCTTTTAGAAGTTTGATCAAAAACTGTAGTTGCTATTTTCAAGTTATTGTATAACTACTTAGAATGACTTACCATCTGATTTATAGCTTATAGAAATGTACCAACGGTTACCTAGAAATATGTAACCATAGTGAAACAGAAACAATTATTAATCAATGTATACCATGTGATTGTGACTTAGTGTGTGTGTATAAAAATAAAGCTATACTAGCCATTGGCAGAGATGCCTGGCAGTGAATGCTAAAAAGAATTCGGCTCACTCATTTCTCGCCCACGCTGTCTCTTCCTGTGGGACCCCTGGATTACTCCCCGGGGCGGGACCCGGACAGAATATAAAACAAAACCACTAAGAGTCATAATGGCCAGAGGACAGAGACAAGCAATCTCCATGAGTCAGAAAGTGTATGTTGGAGATCTGTCCTTTCTTTTCTTTTTTTCCTTTTTTCTTTTTTTTATTTTTAGCTTGGTCCTAACTTAAGACTAACTCCAGTCTCAAGACCACACTGCCACCTAACCTATGGTGGTGCAGAAGATGAAGTGTCAATCTAGAATGCTGAGGCTGCCAGTTCAAACGCCTGGGCTTACTCAGTCAAGGCACATGTAAGAAGCAGCTACTATGAGTTGATGCTTCCTGTTGCTCCCCCTTCTCTCCTCTCTCTAAAATCAATAAATAATTTTTTTTTAATGCACTGCCATGGCCCTGGCTGTTTTGCTCAGTGGTATAGCATTGGCGGGGCATATGGACATACCAGACTCAATTCCCGGTCAGGACACACAGGAGAAGCAGCCATCTGCTTCTCCATTCTTCCCCTCTTCCTTCTCTCTCTCTCTCTCTCATCGCCTCCTGCAGCCATGGCTCAGTTGGAGCAAGTTGGCACCCTGGGCTCTGAGAAAGGCCCCATGGTCTCACCTCAGGCAATAAAATACCTGAGTTGCTGAGCAACAGAGCAACAGTCCTAGATGGGCAGAGCATTCCGCAGTAGGGGGCTTGCCGGGTGGATCCTGGTTGGGGTGCATGCGGGAGTCTATCTGTCTGCCTCCCCACTTCTCACTTAAGAAAATAAAATGCACTGCGACAACCATGGCAATCATATGGACATCTAAAACCCAGAAAGAAAACTCATCTCTATGAATAGAAACACTCAGAAAAGCACTTCCTTTTTTTGCAAAGAGGTTGGAGGAAATTCTATTATTTTTTCTTTATCTCTTTTTTTTTTTTCAGAGTCAGAGAATTAGAGAGAGGGATAGATAGGAACAGACAGACAGGAACAAAGAGAGATAAAAAACATCAATCATCAGTTTTTCATTGCAACACCTTAGTTGTTCATTGAGTGCTTTCTCATATGTGCCTTGACCGCGGGCCTTCAGCAGACCGAGTAACCCCTTGCTCGAGCCAGCGACCTTGGGTCCAAGCTGGTGAGCCCTGCTCAAACCAGATGAGCCCGCACTCAAGATGGCAACCTCAGGTCTCGAACCTGGGTCCTTTGCATCCCAGTCCGACACTCTATCCACTGCCCCACCGCCTTCTCAGGCTCCTTATCTTTTATAGCACTACTTTGCCATTAGGTTGGCCTACTGCAAAACTGCCTGACATCATGGGAGAGTAACACAGTGAAAGAACCCCATCCTTCTAGCCAGAATACTAAGAAGCACTAGTAAAGGGGACCCCTGGGAATCAGAGACTTTGGGGGAGATACAGAAAGAAGAAAGCTGAAGGAGAATCCCCTAATTCTGTGTATGAAATGACATCAACCCCAGACTCCAGACTCAGCCCTGCGTCCCATGTTAAAAGCACAATAAGAAGCATAGTAAATTAAAACTTCTTTTTACTAAAATATAAACCAGTACCTAAGGCCTAGATGAACACTAAGTGGTTCCTCTGAGGGGCACACCCAAAAAGCATAAGAAGGACTTTCAAAATTGCACAGACATTGAGCCCACTACTTACAGAAGAATTTCTGGTGTGAATATAACCAGGTTGATTGCATTCTAAAACAAAAAGCATTAACATTCTGCAGAGGATTGTAACAGGACAGACTCTCACAACATTACAATCAAAATAAGACATTAATAAATAAGCATTACAAAAAAACAAGACAATTATCAGATGACAAACCTGTGATGACTGAAGCATTAGGACCATTCATGGGAAGACTTTAAAGTGGCTATGATAACAGTACTGCATGAGGTACACTCTTGAATGGAAAGAGTTCTCAGTGGAGAAATAAATGCAATAGAAAAGAACTCAAGAGAAATTTTACAATTAAAATTCTTTTGAAAAAAAAGGATACATTAGGGCTACTATATATAGCAGAAGATGAAATGAAGTTGAAGAATACCAACAGAAATTTTTTTACTATGATTATAATTACTAAAAAGAATTGAGCAATGCCTGACCTGTGATGGTGCAGGATAAAGCATCAACCTGGAATGCTGAGGTTGCTGGTTCAAAACCCTGCACTGGTCTGGTCAAGGCACATATGGGAGTTGATGCTTCCTGCTCTTCCCCCTTTCTCTCTCTGTCTCTGTCTCTCTCTCACTCTCTCTCCTCTCTAAAATGAATAAATAAAAATAAAGAATTTAGCAATATTTATATACTTTTATGATGCTCAAAATATAAATGAATAAATACCGATGAAATAAAGGGGAAAAGGGTATTATCAATGCAATTGAAATGAAGTACATAGACTTCTCCCTGACCAAATATTCCCTTATCCTCAATCCCCAAATAGCTCTTCGGAATTTTATCTTCTTACTGCTTGTTTTTTTTTTAATCTTTACTCATCGATTTTAGAACTTTTAAAATTCATTTTAGAGAGTGGGAAGAGAGAGAAGGGGGGGAGAGCAGGAAGCATCAATTCCCATATGTGCCTTGACCAGGCAAGCCCAGGGTTTTGAACTGGCGACCTCAGCATTCCAGGTCAATGCTTTATCCACTGCGCCACCACTGGTCAGGCTTTATTCATTGATTTTACATTTTTTTAAAAATTTTTATTTTATTCATTTTAGAGAGGAGACACAGAGTGAGAGAGAGAGAGAGAGAGAGAGAGAGAGAGAGAGAGAGAAAGAGAGAAAGGGGGGAGGAGCTGGAAGCTTAACTCCCATATGTGCCTTGACCAGACCAGTGCAGAGTTTTGAACTGGCGACCTCAGTGTTCCCAGGTCGACGCTTTATCCACTGCGCTACCACAGGTCAGGCTTATTCATTGATTTTAAAGAGAGAAACATTGATTTGTTGTTCTGCTTATTTATGCATTCATTGGTTGATTCTTATATGTGCCCTCACCAGGGTTCGAACCCATAACCTTGGTGTATCAGGATGAGACTCTAACCAACTGAGCAACCTGGCCAGGAGTTTGTTCTTATTTTTAGTCATATATGTTTATCTTCAAATAAAAAATATAGTTGTTTTATAGATTTCTCAAATTCAGTGTGTCCATAAAGTCATGGTGCACTGCTTTCCTGTGACCAGTCAAAAGTGCACCATGAAAAAAAAAAAAAGTGCACCATGACTTTACGGACACACTGTATTCTATCAGTCAGGATTCAGCAAAAGGGAGAAAGCATATCAGTAATTTGAAGGGTTCTTAATACAAGTTAGATTACTTTTTTTTTTTCTGGCAGAGACAAAGAGAGTCAGAGAGAGGGACAGACACACAGGAAGGGAGAGAGATGAGAAACATCAGTTCTTCGTTGCAGCTCCTTAATTGTTCATTGATTGATTTCTCATATGTTCCTTGACTGGGGGGCTACAGCAGACTGAGTGACCCCTTGCTCGAGCCAACGACCTTGGGCTCAAGTTGGTGAGCTTTGCTCAAACCAGATGAGCCCTCGCTCAAGCTGACAACCCTGGAGTCTCGAACCTGGGTCCTCCACATCCCAGTTCGACACTATCCACTGCGTCACAGCCGGATCAGGCAAGTTAGATTACTATTGAAAGGACTCCAAGCAATACAGAGATAGCAAATGCAAAAAAGAGTTACTACCTCCAGAACTAAGGGAGACTAAGAAAAGAAAGAACTAAGAACTGTGGAAGAGGGATTCCCCAAATCTCAAAGTTAGGTTCACACTTTATTGGAGAAAAGGGGACAGGTCCGTGCAGCTTGCCAACGCCAAAGGAACTTGAATGGGGAGCAGCCTACAGGTGGCAGAGCCCACTAAAGGGTGCCAACAGGGCATACTTCATCCACACAAAGTGCCCACTGATGGTGGAGAAGCTCACCAGAGGCTACAGGAGAGATGGAGTTCATCAGTGAGGAACACCAACATGAAGGGCAGTGGAACTCCAGCCTACCCACCTGCGGGCAGCCACACGTTCACAAAAAAAAACACACCAGAATCAGAAAGAGAAGCCCCTTTGCTATGGCCATAACATGTCCCTCCTATATTCTTCTGATAAACCTAAGACTGTGCCAGTTGACCAGGAGACATGTTCAGAGGGCCCAGCTCTAGTATCTAGTAGGGTTAAGCAGGGTAGATTGAGTCTGAAAGTCGATACATTGATACAGGCAATGACCACTGAAGACATACTAGGCAGTCTTATGCAACTAGTTCATTTACCTGGTTTGTGACATGCATCCTTTTGATAAGGGTCATCCTCGGCTACTTATTTTGAATATTCTGTTGTACTAACATATCTGTTTCATAAGCTTGTATGTTAAATGCAACTAACGTGCCATTGCCCCCTTTTTGAATATGCTGGAACATTTTCTCTGTCTTCTCACATTTATAACTAGACCAGTGGTTCTTAACCTTTTTTGAGGTACCGAACCCACCAGTTTCATATGCGCATTCACCGAACCCTTCTTTAGTGATAAATAAAATATGGGTTTTTTTTTTCAAATTTAGTTTTGCCGGTGCGAGACTAGAGTTGCTCAATTTGGCATTGCATATCATGCAGATAGGACGCTGACTCCCATCCTGTTCCATGATATATGTGAATCCATGTTGTACATATTCATCCGACCACTTTCCTTTTTTGCTCGACATATTTAGTATGGATTAAAATATTAAGAAACCACACGACATACAACTACGACAGCCATTGACTACTGCGTGCACTAAATTCCCCGCAGCACTGGTTGGCCAAGCAATGTAACGTGATCCTCTGCAGCAAGTGATGGCCAAGCGGGGCGTGTCATCACGACTTTACACAAGTGTGTCTTTACCTCCACGGTGGAGGCTTCTCCGAACCCGAGACCAACTCATCGAAGCCCTAGGGTTCGATAGAACCCAGGTTAAGAACCACTGAACTAGACTTATTAAATAAACTTCAACCCTGTCCATTCAGTTGGGAAGAACACTTTCCTGTGCCTTTGCCCTCCCTCCAAAGGCAAAGGGGTAAACTGTCACATCTGTGAGTTATCAAAATAGTTTCTATTATGTTCACTTACTTTTTTCTGTTTGTATTCATCTGTTGGCAGACAGGACATTTTCTCTCAGATCTGCTGTCACAGTGGTCAACACCATTGCTATGGGATCCAGGATGTGCCTCAGAGGGCTGTTCTTCCTCCGTCTCCACTTAGGAGGCATGATGGGTGTAAATAGCTGCCTAGATGTGTCTGCTATGAAAACGGGGTTATCTTTATAGCTACACATCCAAAGTACTAAGTGTTTATGAATGAATTGTGTCCCTCTGTAATACAGGTTTATAATAAATACATATTTAGTCTTCCCCCACAATTGCTGAGCCACAGCTCCCAAACCTTTTGAATTTCCTAAATGTTGAGAGCGATAAATGTGTCTTTTGTCATGTTATTGAGGTGACTTTTGGAAAGCACCTAAGGATAGGGGTTGGTTGCCCAATTGATTAGAGGGTTGGAACTTTCGGTTCCACACACCCCCAACTACAGGACCGGGGAAGGGCTTAAGGCTGAACCGACTGCCAATGGCAGTGATGTAATCAACCATGGCTATGTAATAAAGCTGCCATAAAAACCCAAAAGAATGGGGTTCAGAGAGCTTCTAGGTGGGAGAACACATGGAGATGTCAGGAGAGTGCTGTGTCTAGAGAAGGCATGGAAGCTTCATGCTGCTTCCCATATTCCCTGCCCTTTGCATCTCTTCCATCTGGCTGTTCCTGTGTTAGATCCTTTTACAATAAACCGGTGATCTAGTAAGTAGCATGTGTCTGAGTTTTGTGAGCCATTCCAGCAAATTAAACCAGATAAGGGGGTTGTGATAATCTAGAGTCAACCGGGCAGAAGTACAAGTAACAACTTGGACTTGTGATTGGCATTCTGAGTTGGAGGGGGTCATTGAAACTTCCCATTTATAGTCATTGGTCAGCAGCATGGGTAACGTCCTGGGATTGTGACTGCCATCTGAAGGGGGGTGGGCAGTCTTGTGGAACAGAACCCTTACCTGTGGAATCTGATGCTATCTCCAGGTAGATAGTGTCAGAAAAGAACTGAATTCTTGGACACCCTACTGGTGACTCTGAACTGTTTGTTGTTGTGGGAAAACTGCACCCCACCCTTGAAACACACACACTGAAATTATTATAGTCCAGGACCAATGTACCCTCCCCCCACAAGAGAGATATGGTTAAGTCCTAACCTCAAGGACCTCAAAATGTGACTGTATTTAAAAATAAAGTAGTTGTATACATCTGATAAAGGGTAACTATCCAAAATTTGTCAAGAGCTTTTAAAACTCAACACCAGGAAGACGGACAGTCCAATTTAAAAAATGGACAAAGATCTGAATAGACACTACTCCAAAGAAGACATACATTTGGACAATAGACATATGAAAAAATGCTTAATGTCACTAACCATCAGAGGATGCAAATTAAAACCACAATGAGATATCACCTCACACCTGAAGAAATGGCTATCATTAATCAACAAACAAGTGTTGGCAAGGATTTGGAGAAAAGGGAGCCCTCGTACACTGTTGGTGGGAATGCAGACTGGTACGGCCATTATAGAAAACAGTATATTTTCCTCAAAAAATTAAAAATGGAACTGCCTTATAATTCAGAGGTTCTACTTCTGGAAATATATCTAGAGAAACTCAAAACACAAATTTGAAAGAATATACGCACCCCTATGTTCACTGCAGCATTATTTACAAAAGCCCAGATCTGGAAGCAGCCCAAGAGCCCATCAGTAGATGAGTGGACAAAAGAATGGTGGTATATTAACACAATGGAATACTTAGTTTTAAAAAAGAAGGAAGTTTGCCTGACCAGGCGGTGGTGCAGTGGATTGAGCGTTGAACTGGGATGTGGAGGACCCAGGTTCAAAATCCTGAGGTCGTCAGCTTGAGTGAGGGCTCATCTGGATTGAGCAAGGCTCACCAGCTTGAGCCCAAGGTCGCTGGCTCAAGCAAGGGGTTACTCGCTCTGCTGTAGCCCCCCTGGTCAAGGCACATATGAGAAATCAATCAATGAACAACTAAGGAGCCGCAACAAAGAATTGATGTTTCTCATCTCTCTCCCTTCCTGTCTGTCTGTCCCTCTCTCTGACTATGCCACACACAAAAGAGTTTTATCTTTTACAACAGCATAGTCGGACCTTGAGCGTATTACGCTAAGTGAAAAAAGCCAGTCAGAGAAAGACAAGTACCATATGATTTCACTTATATGCAGAGGTAGATTTAACAGCAAGCGCCCCGGGTGCATGCCCTGGGCCCTGACTTCTGAAGGGCCCTGCAAAACCCCAACTTTATACTTTTTCTAATGACATCAAGTACATAATATTTTTTATTTAAAAATATGGCTAACAGCCTGACTAACAGGCGGTGGCGCAGTGGATAAAGCGTCAGACTGGGATGCGTAAGACCCAGGTTCCAGACCCCAAGCTTGCCAGCTTGAGCGCGGGCCCATCTGGCTTGAGCGAAAGCTTGCCAGCTTGGACCCAAGGTCGCTGGATCCAGCAAGGGGTTGCTAGGTCTGCTGAAGGCCCGCGGTCAAGGCACGTGTGAGAAAGCAATCAATGAACAACTATGGTGTCGCAATGGCAACGAGAAACTAATGATTGATGCTTCTCACCTCTCTTCGTTCCTGTCTGTTTGTCCCTATCTATCCCTCTGTCTGAGTCTCTCTCTGTCCCTGTAATAAATAAATAAATAAATAAATAAATAAATAAATATGGCTAACATGTATTTTTATTTTCCCTGTTTTTTTTCATGTCTGTTTTAATTTCTTTTTTTTTATTTATTCATTTTAGAGAGGAGACACAGAGTGAGAGAGAGAGGGAGAGAGAGAGAGAGAGAGAGAGAGAGAGAGAAAGGGAGGAGGAGCTGGAAGCATCAACTTCCATATGTGCCTTGACCAGACCAGTGCAGGGTTTTGAACTGGCGACCTCAGTGTTCCCAGGTCGACGCTTTACCCTCTCTGTTTTTTTTTAAGGGGCCCAATATTTTCTTCTGTGCTCGGAGCCTGGACTGACTTTAATCCACCTCTGCTTATATGTGGAGTCAAATGAACAAAATAAACTAATGAATAGAAAAGAAAGATAGGCATGTACAAATGGAACAGTCTAACAACTGTCAGGAAGGTGGGGTGGTGAGAGCACTGGATAAAAGGTGAAGGAAAAGCCAAAAAACATATATACAGAACACACAAAGACAAGATGTGGTGATAATCAGAGGGAAAGGGAGTAGAAAGAAAAAGATTGGGGGAGGGTGAGCATTATGTGGTATGCAGATGGCATTATTATTAAGTTGTACACTTGAAACCTATATTGTTTTATGAACAATGTCATTCCAATAAAGTCTATTAATATAAAAAACCCAAAAAAACAAAACAATTCTGCCTGACTAGGTGGTGGTGCAATGAATAGTGCATCAACCTAGAATGCTGAGGACCCAGGTTCAAAACCCTGAGATCACTGGCTTGAGTGCAGTCTCATCTGGCTTGAGTATGAGATCACCAGCTTGAGCATAGGGTTGCCAACTTGAGTGGGATCATAGACATGACCTCATGGTCGCTGGCTTGAGCCCAGAGGTCGCTGGCTTGGAGCCCAAGGTTGCTGGCTTGAGCACAAAGGTAGCTGGCTTGAAGCCCAAAGTGGCTGGCTAGACCAAGGGGTCACTGGCTCAGCTGGATCGCTGGATCCCCTGGTCAAGGTATGAGAAAGCAATCAATGAACAACTTAAGTGCCACAAGGACGAGTTGATGCTCATTTCTCTCCTTTCCTGTTTGTCCCTGCCTGTCCCTCTCTCTCCCAGATAAACAATTCTTGCATTGGGGGAAAACCTTTATCAAAATGTAAAATTTTTTAAATTAAGTTTACCCCCAATGCAAGAATTCATTAAGATGAAGTTATGATGGACTAGGGTAGGACTCTAATCCAGTATGACTGTTTTTATACATACAGATGGCCAGATGAAGACACATAAGCACATGAGCAGAACGCCATGAGCTGATGAAGACAGATATTGGATTTACATGGCTGGAAGGTAAGGAATGACAAAAATTGCAAGTCACCAAAAGCTGGGAAGCAAGAAAGAATTCCCCAACAGGTTTCAGAGGGAACATGGCCCTCATTTGACACTTTGATTTTAGATTTCTAGCCTCCAGAACATTCTAAGCCATTCCATTTATAGTACTTTTCTCTGGCAGCCCAAAGAAACTAATAGAGAAAGTAGGGGGAATCACATCTGGCAATGGGTCTAAACCACATTCCTCATATGAGCAACACCACTAAAAAAGTTAATTTAAATCTTTATCTCTTTAAAAATAGCAGCTTCTTCAACTTTTTCACAGGATGCAGCTTGGGAAGGAAAAGTCGTGATTAAATCTTCCTTCTTAAATCTCAATTATTATTATTTTGTGTGTGTGTACTTTTCCAGTGAGAAGCAGGGAGGCAGAGAGACAGACTCCTGCATGAACCTGATTGGGATCCACCCAGCAAGCCCACCAGGGGGTGATGCTCTGCCCATCTGGGGCATCACTCCTTTGCAATCAGAGCCATTCCAGCACCAGAGGCAGAGGTCATGGAGCCATCCTCAGCGCCTGGGCCAACTTTGCTCCAATGGAGCCTTGGCTGTGGGAGGGAAAGAGAGACATAGGGAGAAAGGAAAGAGGGAGAGGTGGAGAAGCAGATGGGCACTTCTTCTGTGTGCCCTAGCCAGGAATCAAACCCAGGACTTCCACACGCCAGGCCAATGCTCTACCGCTGAGCCAACTGGCCAGGGCCTCAATTATTTTCAATGAGTCTGTTTTTTTCCTAAGTGACAACCAAAAGACAATTTGTTTTTAAAAATTTATTATTACAATGGACTGAAAAGAAATGCCAGTTCCATTTACATATACCAATAAACAGTAAATATAGATGTGTATGGTATTATGTTAGCCTTGTTCATTCTTAAGCCTAATTACTTCCCTTGCAATTTATATGATATACAAAATTTACAATGTTGGTATTTTGGGGTTGGATGGATACTACACATACTAACTGGAAGAAGAATTTTTTGATACACAACTTTTTACCTTGTGAAATCTGGAAATGAGTATATACATGTGGTACAAAAACATTCACACAAAGCAAACACACACATTGACAACCTTTTTTAATTTACTACTTGACTATACAATATATCCAAACATGTAACAGAGTGTCATTTAGCATGCTAAAGTAATCTGGTATTCATAACTCATTGTTTTGTGCTACATTTTCTATATATAATTATGTCACAAGATCAGAATTTTTACTATAAAGTTGCTTATATGTAAACAACATTTACCACCATCATTACACTGTACTAACTCTCCTAAATATTATCTGATGCACAGTAAGTTTGGACTTTATGCCAGAGGCATCCCTTATCATAAGTTTTCAGTCATCTGCATTCTTTGGTATAAAAACTCATTTGTTTGGAAGGTATTCCAGGATTCAAAACATGCGTGAGGTTTTTCCTGTGAAAACTGAAATTTTCTCATGACCTACCAAAACATTTGTGCACTCAAAATGTTTCATTTCTCCATGATGTATAATGGGATTTCTCTTAAGAAATGACTTCTCAAATCATTCATATTGCCTTTCTCTAATGAAATATGAGGCTAAGTTGGTGACAAATAATTTTCCTATATTCACTACATTTACAAAAATTCTCTCATTAATAAGTTTTCTAAAACTTCAAAGGTCAACAATAGAAAAATATCCTAACTTTCACCACATTCATAGGGTGTCTCTAATGTGAATTCCCTTGTATTCAGAGAGATGTGACATCTCACTAAAGTCTTTCTAGCATCTACTGTGTTTCTCTGATTTCTTTTCTGTAGGAATTTCCTCCTGTGAAGTGAGAAAGAACTTGACAGGGAGTTTCCCCACATTCATTACAGTGATAAGGTTTTTGTCCTGCATGACTTCTCTGATATCAACACTGAGGTATATTTTCTTTTAAAAGGCTTTCCCACAATGAGTTCATTGATATTGTTTCTCTCCTGTGTGATGTCTTTAATGTGTAATGAGCTGTAACTTCTAGCTGAAAATCTGACCACAGGGAATACATCCATAGGGTTTCTCTCCAGTATGGCATCGCTGATGGATAATAAGATGGCTTTTTTGGCGGAAAGCTTTTCCACATTCATTACATCCATGAGGCTTCTCTCCTGTATGAATCAACTGATGTGTACTGAGCATTGCCATACTGCTAAAGGCTTTTTGGCATTCAAGACAGACAAAGGGTTTCTCCCTTGTATGTGTTCTGTGATGCACAATGAGCACTGCCTTTCGTATAAAAGCTTTCCCACACTCACTGCATTCATAGGGTTTCTCTCCTGTATGAGTTTTCTGATGGACAATGAGATGTGACTTGTATACAAACGCTCTTCTACATTCAGTACATTCATAAGGCCTCTCTCCTGTATGAACTCTCTGATGTGCTATGAGAGATGACTTATAACTAAAGGCTTTCCTACATTCCCTGCATTCATAAGGCTTCTCTCCTGTATGAGTCCTCTGATGAACAAGAAGCTGTGAGTTGTCTATAAAACCTTTCCCACATTCACTGCATTCGTAGGGTTTCTCTCCTGTATGAGTTCTCTGGTGGACAATGAGATGCGACTTGTCTATAAAAGCTTTTCTACATTCATTGCATTCATAAGGCTTCTCTCCTGTGTGAATTCTCTGATGTGTTACGAGGGATGACTTTTTATTAAAGGCTTTCCTACATTCCCTGCATTCATAAGGCTTCTCTCCTGTATGAGTCCTTCGATGAACAACAAGATGTGAGTTGTCTACAAAAGATTTTCCACATTCATTGCATTCATATGGCTTCTCTCCGGTATGGATTCTGTGATGTCTTATGAGGTGTGACTTTTTGTTAAAGGATTTCCCACATTCCTTGCAGTCATAAGGTCGTCTTCCTGTATGACCTCTCTGATGTTCGATGAGCTGTGACGCATATGCAAAAGCTTTTCCACAGTCATGGCATTCATAAGATTTCTCTCCTGTGTGAATTCTTTGATGTATTATGAGGTGTGAGTTTTTACTGAAGGCTTTTCCACATTCCCTGCATTCATAGGATTCTCTTGTATGAATTCGCTGGTGAACAACAAGCTGAGACTTACTAATGAAGGCCTTTCCACATTCTCTACATCCATAGGGTTTATCTCCTGTATGAATTCGTTGATGGATAATCAGGCTTGACTTCTGCATAAAACCTTTCCCACAATCACAACAATTAAAAGGTTTCTCTCCTGTGTGCATTTTGCAATGTAATCTGAGCTTTGTCTTCTCCTTGTAAGCTTTTCCACATTCTTTGCATTCATAGGGTTTCTCTCCTGAATGAGCTCTCTGGTGAATTAAGAGCTTTGACTTATATCTGAAAGACTTGGGACATTCACTGCATTCATAATGTTTCCCTTCAGTGCGAATTCTGTGATGTCTTTTAGGATTTGTCACCAGACTGAAAGTCTTCACACGTAAATTCGGTTCATAGTACTGGGCATGAATGCGAGAGGTGTCATGTAGTGTACAGACAAATGATTTCCCAGAACCATTTAACTCATCAGAGTTCATTTCTGCATAATTTTTACTCTGAAAATTTGAATCTGAATTTTGTGTCCAAGTTTTTCCTCTTGAGATACACTTATAGGATTTTTCAAAAAGGTTTTTGCTAAGAGAAAACATTTTTCCCAATGCCTGATTTTCACGATCTCTCTCCACAGGTGAATTTTTCACAATGTCTTCTTGATACCAATCATACATTTGCCACATTGTTTCTAAGGGGAAAAATATTTCAAGGAATTTTACCATTGTCATGAAATGAAGGGGGTCAGAATCTCAAGTCAGTATTCAAAGAGAATGAAGACAATGATGAAGAAGGTGCACAAAATAAGTATGAGGCATTCAATAAAAGAAACAGTAATAGGTAATGAACTGAAAGACATGGGTGTCATCAAACTTTGGAATAAATCTAGGAATATTTGAAATCATAAGAGGTATGTGGACATGGATAAGAGGTGCAGTAGGCTGGTTGTGTCTAACAAGCTTCAAAATAAGAACAACTAAGCAAATAAGGAAAGACCAAATGAAACAGGTAAAGACCTGACCCAGGGTAGCTAAAAGGAAGTACATCTCCCTAAGTGGCTAGAAAAAAGGTCATATACGAATAGGGTGGTAAGAGGAGCAGACAATATTCATATAAAAGACCTCTTTTCACTCAAAGTCACCTCTAAAGGTTCAGAATCTGTGAGAAAAAGTATTAAAATAACAAGGGTCCCATTCCAATGTCCAACTGTTACTTTGCTTCCACTAACTCCCACTGCACTGGGTTCACTCACCTGGACTGAAATGACTTGGAAATTCCCTCTCTCCTATTCCTTCTTCTCCTTTTTCCAAGTGGACCACTGCTTCAGGCTTGGTGGCTTGAAAACCTGTCAAGGAGTAAGAACACAAAGAACATGAGCAGTATTAGGGCCTGTGAGTAAAAGATATTTCAGAGAATACAGACCTTAAATCTCAGCAAAACAGAAACTTTTCATTTGGAAATGAAAGTAGTGTCCCTGTCTGATCATAAAAAAAATAAATTCTAGCCTGACCAGGTGGTGGCGCAGTGGATAGAGCGTCGGACTGGGATGCAGAAGACCCAGGTTCGAGACCCCAAGCTCACCAGCTTCAGCGCGGGCCCATCTGGCTTGAGCAAAAAGCTCGCCAGCTTGGACCCAAGGTCGCTGGCTCCCACTGAAAGACAGGCAACCCTCCTCCTGCCCCCTTACAGCTGAAATGGCAGGACCCATACCAGGTACTACTCACTGCTGGAACAAGGGGTGGCTCAGACTGCGAAGGCCCGTGGTCAAGGCACATGTGAGAAAGTAATCAATGAACAACTAAGGTGTTGTGATGGCAACGAAAAACTAATGATTGATGCTTCTCACCTCTCTCCGTTCCTGTCTGTCTGTCCCTATCTATCCCTCTCTCTGACTCTCTCTCTGTGTAAAAAAATAAAAATAAAATAAATAAATTCTAGCCTGACTGGTGGTGGTGTAGTAGATGGAGTGTCAACCCAGAGCACTGATTTCACTAGCTCAAGCCCAAGGTCACCAAGTGAAGCCTGGAGTCACCAGTTCGATCAGCAAATCAGTCAAGGCACATATAAGAAGCAATCTCCCTCTCTCTTTCTTCCCCCACCCCCCCAAAAAAACAGCCTGACTAGTCAGTGGGGCAGTGGATAGAGCATCGACTTTGGGATGCTGAGGACCCAGGTTTGAAGCCCCAAGATTGCCGGCTTGCATGCAGGCTCATGCAGTTTGAGCAAAGGGTCACCAGCTTGAGCATGACATCATAGACAAGACCACTGTCATGGTCGCTGCCTTGAACCCTAAGGTTGCTGCCTTGAGCAAGGGGTCACTGGCTCAGCTGGAGCCCCCCAGTCAAGGCACATATAAGAAAGCAATCAATGAACAACTAACGTGCTGCAACTATGAGTTGATGCTTCACATCTCTCTCCCTTCCTGTCTCTCTCTAAAAACAAAACAACAAAAAAATTCTATATAAGTCCCAGCCCAAAATCACTAATATCTGAATACCAATAAACTATGACAATAGAAAAAAGACAGGCAATTAATGAGCTCATGCTGAGATATTAGGAAAGTTGTCTTTACCCAAAGACATTAGGTTGCTATGATTTTCCAACATTACATCTCTGTAGAGATTCTTCTGAGCAGGGTCTAGTAGCTGCCACTCTTCCCAGGTGAAATACACAGCCACATCACTGAATGACAACATACCCTGTTATAATACAATCCTTTTTAGTCCAGAGTTAATAGAATAAAAATATAAAATAACTATAGGATATTCTCATTATACTATGGAAATTTATAAATATTTCTCCATATCTAGTTTTGATTTACACTTTTTGGCTACATTTGTTTAAAATATCCGTACTTGGTGCATTCTTCAGTCACTTCATTCATTCATTCACCAACATAAAATGTTAAAACTTTAAATTACCTAAAAACTATCTGCAAACCACCTTAGGAACACTGACTGTTACCTACAATGCAGTTGCAATAAAAATGGCCCTATGTCATATAGCTTCTGATCTATTTGGGTTCAAGTAACTGCAAACAGTTCAGTGAGACGGGAGAAGCTGATAAGAACAGATGCCTAGGTAACAGGCAGAAACTGGTCTTGGAGGAGGTGCACACATTTCCTGCAGACACTCAGTAGCCATCGCAGTGTTGTTCATATGGAAAAGTATGATATGCTCAGAACTGCTTATTAGAAATGGATTGTTCTGCCCTGGCTGGGTAGCTCAGTTGGTTAGAGCATCATCCCAATATGCCAACATTGCAAGTTCGATCCCTGGTCAGGGCACATACAAGAACAAACTAATAGATGCATAAATAGATGGAACAACAAATCAATGTTTTCTCTCTCAATAAACACATTTTTAAAAATAACAAAAAATAAAAAATCTTAAATAATTGTTCTACATATGAAATCATGATACAAGCATAAAGCTCTTACTATTTGCTATGTATCATTCTAAATATTTTTAAAATATTAACATAATAATGTGTACAACAACCCTTATGCAAGCTCTATTATTATCTTCTTTTTATATGTACAAAGAGATTTAAAAAGTTTTCTAGCTGTGCCTTTTATATCTCCCACATTCCATTAGGACAGTGGTTCTTAACCTTTTTTGAGGCACCGAACCCACCAGTTTCATATGCACATTCACCAAACCCTTCTTTAGTGATAAATAAAATATAATTTTTTTTCCCAAATTCAAGACATAGGTATATGTTTTTTTACTGGTGCACAAAATGAGCCATGCATGAACATCACCTTGCTCAAAGAACAAAACCAACAAAGTACATGAACTCACAACAAATTATGGTATTACTTTATTCTGGCCTCCGCGGCAGAGGCTTCTCCGAACCCCTGAGACCGACTCATCGAACCCCTAGGGTTCGATAGAACCCAGGTTAAGAACCATTCACTGCCTTAGGAAGGGGACTGTTCATGGCACCTACATTCTGGACAAGAAAAATGGGAGCGGAAGACCATCAAAGACACTTCTTCACACTTAATATCCAGGAAATATTTACTGACCTCAGGGATTTCACGTGCTCCCTCCATACATACGAAGTAAATCTTGTAACACGTTTTTACTCTTTTGTGATGGTAGCCAACATTACCACAGAAAAGTCTGCAACTCAGTTCTCGATCCTGCAGCTTATCCGGCAATATTGTTAGTCATTACCACTTTGCAGGACCCTGACACACAGATGAATCTCCTTCCCTGATGGCAACTCTGAGTCATTTATTGTGTCCCAGACCAAGGCACTCTCTCCCAGCCACAATGTGTCTATATATATATATTGTTCTCTTTGATTGTATACATATTTACACATTTCCTGAAATCTACTGGAGAACAAACTAGGATATAATAAGCTCACCTGGGACTTACTCATTTCAGCAGCTTTCAGGAAATAGCCACCACTTTTAGTATCTTTCCTGAAATCCGGATACTGGTATCTTATCTAAGGTAGCCTCAGCAAGGAATAATTTCTGGAATTAAATTCTTTTTTTCATTCACAGAAGCTGTCTCATTCTAGGACGCCAGCATCTAAGAGTCAACAAAAGAGTTGTTTGGTGCAACAATAAAAGCAAGCTCCTATACAAGCAAGGAACTGTTTTAAGCACATTCTGTTATTTTGTTTTGTTTTGTTTTTACAGGGACAGAGAGAGAGTCAGAGAGAGGGATAGATAGGGACAGACAGACAGGAACGGAGAGAGGTGAGAAGCATCAATCATTAGTTTTTCGTTGCCGTTGCAACACCATAGTTGTTCATTGATTGCTTTCTCACATGTGCCTTGACCGCGGGCCTTCAGCAGACCAAGCAACCCCTTGCTGGAACCTGCGATCTTGGGTCCAAGCTGGCGAGCTTTTGCTCAAGCCAGATGGGCCCGCGCTCAAGCTGGTGACCTCGGGGTCTCGAACCTGGGTCTTCCGCATCCTAGTCCAACACTCTATCCACTGTGCCACCGACTGGTCAGGCTAGCATATTCTGTACTTACTTCATCTTCACAACAGCCCCATGAGGTACAGACTATAATTATTCTACTTCAGAGAAAACCAAAAAAGGAAAGGCCCAGCATCTTGCTAAAAGCTCCACAACTAGGAACTCACAGAGCAAGGCTAAAACACAAACTCTAATAATCAATAAACCCTCTGATCTCAGGGAGAATTACTAAAATTATCCCTCACCTTAACCAACTTTTTTTTTAATTTATATCATTTTTTATGATTTTTAAATTTATTTTAGAGAGGAAGGGGGATACAGAGAGACAGAAATACCAATCTGTTCCTGTAATGTGCCTGCCCAGAGATCGAACCCACAACCTTTACATATCAGGACAACACTCTAACCAACCGAGCTATCTGCCCAGGGCTCCACCAACTTAAAAAATGGAGAAAATATCTTAAACGACTACTTTCAGACACAGAAATCAGAGAAGAGGAGAAACAAACAAGGTGAGAGTGTTGTAGGCTGCAGCTCATGGCCTAGACTTTCCAGGCTACATCACAGGGACAAGGAACCTAAAAAGTCTGGCGGTCTTGCTGAGTTAATGACACAATTCAAATCCGAGGAAGTGAAAGTGGTAAGTTTGCCAGGCAGTGGGGGGGGGGGGGGCAGGGACAGATGAGGCAAGCAAGGAGGGAGGGAGGGAGAAAGAGAGAGAAAGAGAAAACTCACTCTTTAGATGTGCAGAGGATTCCCTTGAGTCTGGCTAACTACTAAGGAACTGAGAGGAAAGTGCTGAGAGGTGAACAATTCCTGGAACTGACACTAGATCAGGAATAGTCTGTGTTCTCACTAGCCAGAATGAAAAACACAGGGACTTCAAGTCAAGTTCTCAGCAAAGTGCTGGCTCAGTGGGGACAAAGTCACCCTAGACAAAAAGACTGCTTTGGCACTAGCTAACAAAGCTAAAAGAGCTTGCCTGACCTGTGGTGGCACAGTAAATAAAAGCGTACCCCTGGAATGCTGAGGTCGCGGGATCAAAACCCTGGGCTTGCCCTGGCCGGATAGCTCAGTTGATTAGAGCATCATCCCGAAGCACAGAGGTTGCTGGTTTGATCCCTGGTCAGGGCACATACAGGAGCAGATCGATGTTCCTGTCCCTCTCTCCCTTCCTTTCTCTCTAAAGTCAATACAATAAACATTCAAAAAAAAAAAAAACAACCCTGGGCTTGCCTGGTCAAGGCACAGACATAAAGCAACTACTACGAGTT
The DNA here is from genome assembly GCA_037038555.1 of Rhynchonycteris naso. Classification (NCBI taxonomy): domain Eukaryota; kingdom Metazoa; phylum Chordata; class Mammalia; order Chiroptera; family Emballonuridae; genus Rhynchonycteris; species Rhynchonycteris naso. The sequence goes on along the minus strand of CM072997.1, from coordinate 245,719,461 downwards.
GAACCTTCCCACTCCTTCCCCCCTTTCCTTCTCTCTCTAAAATCAATAGATAAGCCTGACCTGTGGTGGCGCAGTGGATAAAGCGTCGACCTGGGAACACTGAGGTCGCCAGTTCAAAACCCTGCACTGGTTCGGTCAAGGCACATATGGGAGTTGATGCTTCCAGCTCCTCCCCCCTTTCTCTCTTTCTCTCTATCTCTCTCACTCTGTGTCTCCTCTCTAAAATGAATAAAATAAAAATAAAATAAATTTAAAATCAATAGATAAACCTTAAAAAAAAAAAAGCTAAAAGAAAGCTTCCAAACAATCAAACTGAGCTTTAAAACTTATTCCCAAGAGCATTTGATTTTACTTCCTGGTAATATGTTGTCAGTTTGGCTGAAATAAACTAATAAAAAATAAAAAGAATCCAACCATTTCTTCTTTTTTAAGTGAGAGGCTGGGAGGCAGGGAGGCAGAGAGACAGACTTCTGCATGTGCCCCGACCAGGATCCACCCCAGCAAGTCCCGTACCAGGTGATGCTCTGCTCATCTGGGGCTGCTGCTCCGATGCTTGGCAACTGAGCTATTTCAGTGCCTGAGGCAAGGCCATGGAGCCATTCTCAGTGCCTGAGGCCTACTTACTGGAACCATTGGAGCCATGGCTGTGGGAGGGGAAGAGAGACAGAAAGAGAGAGAGAAAGAGACAGAGAAAGGGGAAGGGGTAAGGGTGGAGAAGCAGATGGTCACTTCTACTGTGTACCCTGACTAGGAATCGAACCCAGGACTTCCACACACCTAGAAATAGACACAAATTGTGAATGGCTTTGCTATTTTATTACTTGTCTTTTATTCATCTACTGAGATAATTAAATGGTTTGTATTATACTATCCTTGCATTCCTGAAATAAAGTTAAATGTGCATTGTATAACCTTTCTTACATATCAGTAGATGTGATTTCAAAATATTTTATTCAGGGTTTTTATAGTCAAGTTCATTGATGAGGCTGGTCTATTTCTCATAAGGTGCTGCAACAAAGAATTGATGCTTCTCATCTCTCTCCCTTCCTCTCTGTCTGTCCCCCTCCCCCTTCTCTCTCTCACAACAACAACAAAAAAAACTATTAGGTACATAAAGGGAAAATGTACAAAATTACAGTTTCATTACAGCAAACATATACAGATCATAACCAGTCTAAAGGAGAGACATGATAAAATGAAGTTTGGGAGGATCCCAAACCAGACGCTTCCACTGTCCTCTCCCCTTGGAGTCAGGACACGTTAGTCACCCAGAATATCTGTGTGTAACAATGCACAGGGTACTGCCGACCAAAGCTCACCCGAGCTTCAATGACTATAGTTTTTATTCGAGTTTCATTAAATAAGCATGGTTACATAATCACTGGTCATGTGACTCGTCCTACAGCAGCCCTGCTCGCCAGGAGATTGGATTGGCATTACCTCGCTTGAAGCTCCAGCCCTCTAACCTCTGTGATTGGTCTTTCTGGCAGAAGCAGTCCCACCCAGAGTCATCTCACCAGCATTAACTACCTATCGATGGACTCACCGTGCAAAACACACACTCCTATCGTTCAGGACATTCCAAGATTTAAGGGCTACCTCTCAGCAACTGGAAAAAAAGGCAGCCAAATTGTTTAACACATAGTAAGGATCAAAAGATTACTATTCCAAATATGCGACTACTTTCTAAAAGTGAGTAAAGAAAAGACAAACTTCTCAGGTTTAAAATTGGCCAATGCACACATAAAACAACGATCAGTCATGTTAGTACTGCAAACAGTGCATATGGAGACCACAGTGAGATGCCTTTTATACCCAAAAGATGACTAACAAGCCAAAACTGGGCTATCATCATGTTAGGAAGTAATAGGATTATATGCCCACTGTCCCTAAAGATGTGTGAAAACCTGGCACACTGTATGTAAAAGCATTATATATTATAACATTGTTGGGCAAGTTTGGCAAAACTAAGTCAGAAGCCTTTGAAATATGCATTTAATCTGACCTACTTTTTCTAAGTTATAAAAAGAAAAACAGCCTGACCAGACAGTGGCACAGTGGATAGAGCGTCGGACTGGGATGCGGAGGACCTAGGTTTGAGACACTGCGGTCGCCAGCTTGAGCGCGGGCTCATCTGGCTTGAGCAAAAAAATTAAAAAAGCTCGCCAGCTTGGAACCAAGGTCACTGGCTCAAGCAAGGGGTTACTCCGTCTGCTGAAGGCCCGCAGTCAAGGCACATATGAGAAAGCAGTCAATGAACAACTAAGGTGTCGCAACAAAAAACTGATAATTGATGCTTCTCATCTCTCTCTGTTCCTGTCTGTCTGTCCCTATCTCTCTCTCTCTCTCTGACTCTCTCTCTCTCTGTCCCTATAAAAAAACAAAACAAACCAAAGAACATCCACCCTGGCCAGGCAGCTCAGCTATTAGAGGGTCATCCTGATATGCCAAAGTTGTGGGTTCGGTCCCAGGTCAGAACACATGCAGGAATCAACCAATGAATGCATAATGGGTGGAAGAGCAAATCAATCAATCAATCAAATTTTATAAAGGAAAATACCCATAAAGATTGTGCCATTTAAAAATACATTTCAAGCCTGACCTGTAGTGGCACATTGGATAAAGTATCAATCTGGAATGCTGAGGATGCCAATTCGAAACCCCTGGCTTACCTGGTCAAGGCACATACAAGAAGCAACTACTACAAGTTGATGCTTCCCACTCCTCCCTCCTGCCTTTCTCTCTCTCTTCCCTCTCTAAAATCAATAATCAAAATCTGTTTTAAAAATATAAATATGGCCCTGGCTGGTTGGCTCAGTGGTAGAGCATCAGCCCGGCATATGGATGTCCCGGGTTTGATTTCCAATTAGGGCACACATGAGAAGTGACCATCTGCTTCTCTCCCCCTCCTGCTCCCCTTTCTCTCCCTCCATCCCTCTCACAGTCAACTGGTTCGAGCATCCACCTCAGGTGTTGAGGATACCTCGGTTGATTTGAGGATGAGTCGAGCATCAGCCCCAGATGGGAGTTACCAGGTGGATCCCCATCAGGATGCATGTGGGAGTCTGTCTCTCTATCTCCCCTCCTCTCACTTAAAAAAAAAATAATTGAATGAATAATAAATATTAAATAAGATAATAAAATCCCTGGCCAGTTGGCTTAGTGGTAGAGTATCAGCCCGGCGTGTGGATGTCCCGGATTTGATTCCTGGTCAGGGCACACAGGAGAAATGACCATCTGCTTCTCTAATCCTCCCCCTCTCTCTCTTCTCCTGCCACAGCCATGGCTTGATTGATTCAAGCACATTGTCTCCAGATGCTAAGGATGGCTCTGTGGAACCTCTGCCTGAGGCACTAAAAATGGTTCAGTTGTAAGAATGGCCTCAGATGCACAGAGCACTGGCACCAACTGGGGTTGCCGGGTAGATCCCAGTCAGGGAGCATGGAGGAGTCTGTCTCTCGGTTTCCCCTCCTCTCACTTGGAAAAAGAAGAAAAATAAATAAATACATAAGTAATAATAATAAAATAAAAATACATTTCAAAATATAACATAGCTTATAGTCAATAAATTAAGGGTGATTTTTTTTCTTTCTCTTTTTTCATCTTTTTATGAAGTAATTTTTATTCTCTTTTTAAAAATTCTCTGTTTTTTGTTGATGACAAGCATACAATGATATTGTGATAAAAAAAAAAATTAAGAGTTCTCACCTGACCTGTGGTGGCTCAGTGGATAAAGCGTCAACCTGGAACGCTGAGGTCGCCTGTTGGAAACCCTGGGCTTGCCTGGTCAAGGCACTTACGGGAAGCAACTACTAGGAGCTGATGCTTCTCACTACTTCTTCCACTGCCCTTTTTCTCTTTCTTTCTCTCCCCTCTCTCTAAAATAATGAATGAAAAAATTTAGAGCTCTTCATTTAATATCAAGCATAAACTTATTCAGAGAATACAGAACATATAATAGAAATAAGTTAATCAAATTGTTTAAATATAAAACTCCCACTAGAAAGGTATATATCTGAATAACAGATACTTTTTGTCAAGTACCTACTCTTACAGACTCACTGTTGTGCACCCCAAATTGGTATGTTGAAGCATTAACTCTCAATATGATGTTAGTTTGAAATGGGGAGGTCAGCATAGGTCATGCAGGTAGGGTTCCTGTGGACCTGTGAGGCACGTATCATTTCTTTAAAGGGAAAAGCCAAGATTTAAAGAACTTGGTATTCAAGAGTTCAAATGCTGTAAAAATATTTACCTGAAACCTATGTACTCTTATTGATCAATGTCATCCCATTAAATTTAATTTCTAAATTTAAAAAAAGAAAGAAAGAGCCTAGTACTTTACCCAAAGTCACACAAACAAGTGGCAGAATTGACAAAGCAGGCTACAACAGGGATATCAAATGTATAAAAATACATGTGTACACCGGCTGACACAAATACTCCAAGTATTTATGGCACAATTTTAACAATTTATGGATCTACATAGCAGTTATAAAGATGATCATTTAGCTTTTCTTTTGACTTTTCTGTACACTAGAAATTTTCCAGTATTAAACTTTAGAAAACAATACCCCAATATTCGCGGCACACCCCAACGTCTGTCTACCTGAGGCCTTACGTTCCACCCCACCAACCTCTCCCAAGGATACCCAAACTGCCCTGTCAGGTTCAGGGCCAGGACCCTTTACCAAAAACTTCAAGTTAAACTTGAAGTAATCTGGCGCCAGGGAAGTTCCTGTAACTCCCCACCTGAGCAAACCTGATTTATAGCCCACAGGGCCTCACCCAACCTCCCACTGGGACAAATTCCTCAGTAAGCGATCCTCTCACCCAATCTCCCCATTGAGCATAACCCTTCATCCCACCCCAAAATTCCTTGCCAAAACTAACCTAAGCCTTGCTCACTAACCCTATAAAAGCTTAAATCCCCATACCCGGCCCTGGAACCAGTTGGCTCAGTGGTAGAGCGTCTGCCGCGCGTGTGGATGGATGTCCCGGGTTCTATTTCTGGTCAGGACACACAGCAGAAGAACCCATCTGCTTCTCCATCCCTCCCCTCTTCTCCTGCAGCTATGGCTCCAATGATTCCAGCGAATTGCCCTCTGGCACTGAGGAGGGCTCCACGGCCTCAGTCTCAGGTGCTAAATATAGCTTGGTTGCTAAGCAAAGAGCATCGCCCCTTGGGGTGGATCCCGGTGGGGGCGCATGCTGGAGTCTGTCTCTGCCTGCCCTCTTTTCATTGAACAAAAAACAAAAAATAATAATAAATGCCCAGACCCTGGGGCTAACGCAATTTTAGACCCCTCTGCTCACAGATGCATAAATCTATTTCTTAGGAAACTCGTCGGGATTCGTGAAACCCTCCCTTGGCAACCTAACACTCCCCGCCCCGCACTTAGCGGTCGCATCCATTCAGAGCTCCCCAGAAAACCTATTTTCACAGGGCCTCGGTCCCTCGGCTGCTCCAACTCGGACCTGAAAATTCCAGATGACTCACCCCTAGTCCCTACCCTCACCGACCATACCCGGTCAGTGACTCTCCTTATGCCCCTCTCCACTCCCGGTTCCCGACCCGCAGCTGATCTGTCACTGTCAACAGGGATGAACTCGTTTCTTCCTCAACCCACCCACAACGCCCCCCAAGAACGACGAAGCCGCCTGAAGCAACACCCCACACCCCACGAATACCCACCACAAACCGCCTCTCGAGTCACGGAATTCCCAGGGACCCCGATTCTTCAAGACACTCGCAGAAATCAAAGGGAACCTCCTCCATGAGAACTATAACCTCCCCCAGGGAAGCCAAGTTCCTACGTCACGTCCGCTTCCGCTCTGGTGTGGCTAGTCCGCGTCTCTGGCTCTTACGTAAACTCAGCCACACTGTGGCAGCGAGGGCTCTCCCTGCCAGCGCGGATTTTGAGACCCGTTGGAATGACCGCTAGGCATATGGCCCCTCCATTTCCGTGACGCCGTGTCGAGAGCGGTCACGTTCAATCGTGAGCCGCCATGTGAGATTGAGCGCCGTTCGGAGAGAGAGATGGCCAATCTAGGCAACCGGATTTCGCCCACCAGGCCGGAAAGTGGCAAGTTCTAACGATACTTGGTCTTTTTTTTTTTAAAAAAAGAATTCTCTCCTTGCCTGACCTGTGGTGGCGCAGTGGATAAAGCGTCGACCTGGGAACACTGAGGTCGCCAGTTCAAAACCCTTCACTGGTCTGGTCAAGGCACATATGGGAGTTGATGCTTCCTGCTTCTCCTCCCTTTCTCTCTCCTCTCTAAAAAAAAAAAGAATAAATTTTTTTTAAAAAAGGAATTCTCTCCTTGAGTTTTTCTACTTCCACAGCGACTGTCAGCCCCAGCGCACATGCCTAGTAGTATTTCAGCGCTCTCGGTCAAGGTCTTTTCGACCTGGAGCGCTAAACCAATCTCAGGTCAGGTCGTAGCAGAAAATGGCCGCGCTCATGTTGTCTGGTAGCGCTTTAGAAAACGCAAAAGCGAGGCCATATTGCAAACGTTTGGGTCCGTACAATAAAGAACCGGCTTGGAGGGGAGAATTGAGGAATATTTCGAGGGAAAATGCCGGCAACACGTTTGAAAAACGGGGATTTAGGAGACTGGAACTGGATGGAGATCAGAGGTGGTAAGAAGAAAGCACTCTGTTGCTTCGTGATGAGAGACAGTGAGGACTGGACGGGACAAAATGGTTGAAAACCTGGCCTGACCAGGTAGCTCAGTTGGTTAGTTTCCTGCAGATTTGCCATAAATTGCAGGATTCCAGACAAAGCATCAACCAATGAATGCATCAATAAATGAAACAACAAATCGATGTATATGTCTCTTCCTCTCTCTCTCCCTCTTCCTCTCTAAAGTCAATAAAATAGTAAAAAATTACGAAATTGTTCTAAATTATGAGATTAATATGTATACCACAAGGAATAAAATAATACAACAAAATATAGAGAAAACGTTCATCTGTGTCATCTACCTCTCATTTCTAGTCTTACTGTTCTCTTCCCAGAGATAGCCATGCATCTCAGGTATGCAGTCATCCACAATATCCTTTGTGTTCTCACAAAAGGTGTGTGTTAGTCATCAGTAATAAATACAGGATTGTTTTAACAATAATGAGTTAGGTAAGTGGAGGCAATTCACTCCCATTCTATAGCTAGAAAGCAGTTTGACTGCTGGCAGGTCGCTGAACCCTGCGGGAGAAATCTGTTAATCAATACCTTGAAGACAGGCCCATTAAGACAGTTAATGAGACAAGCTGGGCCAGGAACTGAAAGCTAGGGAGTTGACCAAAAACCCGCCTTCTGATAAACTCCCTGTTCCCCACCTTTCATTATAAAAAAAGTGCCTTTTCTCAGCTCAGGGCTGTTGCGGCTTAGACTACGTCAGCCCGCTCGCACGCAGGCATACATTTTGGCCTCGTGTTCGTAAATTTAGCTCCGCGGTTTCCACCTTTCAATAAATACAGTATTAAGTGTGTTGCTTATGTTTAGATATTTAAAGCCTTTTTCCCTGTTACAGTGATATAATGTTATAGTAATTAAATATATAGAAATCAGAAAAATATGGGAGATATATAGAAATAATTAGGATATATTAAAAGCAATTAAGGAAAGTAATAAGGCTATGCCATCTGGATAGGAATTAATCTAGTGTGTACAGATATGGTAGGCTGACTGTTCTTTCTGCAGGGCCCAGTTAGTGTGTGTGAAGTTATATATAGATTAAAAAGTGGCTTGATGTCATAACTGTAGGTTAACAAACAAGAAGCTTCCCTAGGAACACGTTAAAAGTGGCTTGATGTGACATTTCGGTAGATTAACATAAAAAGGGCTCCCTGCTAGGAACTCCCCAAAAGGTGGTTTGAGGTGATAATCTTGTAGATTGACACCTGTTAGAAGGCATAGGCCACAATAGGTACTAATACTAAGAGCTCCTCCTGCTACGGGAGTCGCCCAGACTCCAACGTGAACGTGGACTGTCTCTACGCCGCTCTGAGCGAAGACAACCGACAGGAGCACACCGACACGGCCCCTTAAGCTGTACCCAGGCACGCCAAAAGGATTTGTGAGTAATAAACTGCCTGTGTGATTCTTGCAGCTAACTTGTGTGTCTGTCATGGGTTGTGTCTTTCCTCTGGTGGCAGTTGGTGTCAGCACTGATTAGTAGAATCCTCACAGCCACCTCAAGAGTAGTCTCGAAGAGGCTGCCAGCCCTGCTGATAAACAGGAGTGTCCCACTGTGTGGAGAATTCGAATCGGGGACGCCTGATCTAAGTAGAGCTCTGTATCTAATGGGACATTCCTCATAAAACATGGACCAAGGATAAAATGATACTGGAAACATAGCATTAGAAAAATAATATACATGGCCATATGAGACATATACCAGGAACACAAAAAGAGAAACTTTATTAAGAAAATTCACCATATAAAAAAATCTATTTTAAAAAAGATTTTATTTATTCATTTTAGAGAGGAGAGAGAGAGAGAAGAGGAGAGCAGGAAGCATCAACTCCCATATGTGCCTTGACCAGGCAAGCCCAAGGTTTCAAACCGGCGACCTCGGCATTCTAGGTCAATGCTCTATCCACTGCGCCACCACAGGTCAGGCCACCATATATATCTTGGTGTAAAATTCACTTGATATATCTAGAAATAAAACTCATGATTATCTCCATTGATGCTATAGAAGCCTTTGAGAAAAATAAACAATATGCTTTTTTAAAAACCCTGGAGACCCTGGCCAGGTAGCTCAGTTGGTTAGAACATCATCCTGACATGCCAAGGTTGCAGGTTCCATCCCCAGTCAGTGCACATACAAGGAGCAACCCATGAATTCATAAATAAGTGGAACAAGAAATCCATGTTCCTCTCTCTCTCTCTCTCTCTCCCCCCCTCTCCCTCTTCCCCCTCCTCTTTCTCTAAAATCAATAAATAGAAATAAAACACTCAAGGATATAGAAGTTTATGATGGGTATACAACATAACAGTTCAAATGCTGTAGAAATGTTTACCTGACCTATGTACTCTTATTGATCAATGTCATCCTCTTAAATTTAATTTTCTAAATAAATTTTTTTTAATATTTATTTTTTTTTATTTTATTCAGTTTTAGAGAGGAGACACAGAGTGAGAAGAGAGAGAGAGAGAAAGGGGAGAGGAGCTGGAAGCACCAACTCCCATATGTGCCTTGACCAGACCAGTGCAGGGTTTTGAACTGGCGACCTCAGTGTTCCCAGGTCGACACTTTATCCACTGCGCCACCACAGGTCAGGCTAAATAAATTTTTAAAAAGAAGTTTATGGAGACTCGGCGGCAGCCACTGAGCAGATTGGACTTCTCTCTTGTTCGCGCACCTCGCTCGGCTTCCTCTGCAAGCATGTCTGACAAACCCGATATGGCTGAGATTGAGAAATTTGATAAGTCGAAATTGAAGAAGACAGAAACGCAAGAGAAAAACCCGCTCGGCCTTCAAAAGAAACGATTGAACAGGAGAAGCAAGCCGGCGAATCGTAATGAGGCACGCACCGCCAATATGCACTGTACATTCCACAAGCATTGCCTTCTTATTTTACTTCTTTTAGCTGTTTAACTTTGTAAGATGCAAAGAAGTTGGATCAGTTTAAATGACTGTGCTGCCCCTTTTCACATCAGAACTACTGACAACAAAGGCCACACCAGCCTCTCCTATCCCATCGGCCTGTTGGCTGGCAGGGAAGGAAAATAACTTGCATGTTGGTGAGGGAAGAAGTTGGGTGGGACAGTGAAATCTAGATTAATAACCAACCTGGTCCTGCAGGCTGTTAAATGCAGTTTAATCAGAGTGCCATTTTTTTTTGTTAAAATAATTTTAATTATTGGAATGCACAATTTTTTTAATATGCAAATAAAGTTTTAAAACCTGAAAAAAAAAAGAAGTTTATGGATACTTTCTTAGTATGATTATGTATTTATATACTAGCACTTTGCTAAAGAGGAAATATTGCAGGAACAAAGTAAGAGGGCCATTATTTCAATTAATAATTAATACTGTCCTATAAGTATGAGCCATTATAATATTAAAAACAAATAGCATACACATTTTAAAAGAAGAAAAAATAGCCTGACCAGGCAGTGGTGCAGTGGATAAAGCATTGGCTTGGAATACAGAGGACCCAGGTTCAAAACCCTGAGGTCGCTGGCTTGAGCATGGGATCATAGACATGACTTCATGGTCTCTAGCTTGAGCCCAAAGGTCACTGTCTTGAGCAAGGAGTCACAGCAAGGAGTCACTCACTCCACTGTAGCCCCCTGGTCAAGGCATATATGAGAAAGCAGTCAATGAACAGTTAAGGAGACTAAGGAGCTGCAATGAAAAATTGTTGCTTCTCATCTCTGTTCTTTCCTCTTTGTATCTATCTATCTCTCTCTCTCTCTCTCTCTTTGTCTCTGTCACACACACAAACACACACACACACACACAAAACAAATTTGGGAAGGTGGCAAGCTATAAAATTAATATATAAAACTCATATACATAATAATGTTAAAATATACAATTAGGAAAACAGGAAAGGAAAACCCTGTTTACAAAACCAACCAAAAGTTAAAAGTTTTAGCTTGACCAGGCAGTGGTGCAGTGGATAGAGTGTCGGACTGGGATACCGGAAGACCCAGGTTCGAGACCCTGAGCTCGCCAGCTTGAGCATGGGCTCATCTGGCTTGAGCAAAAGAAGCTCACCAGCTTGGACCCAAGGTCGCTGGCTCCAGTAAGGGGTGGCTCGGTCTGCTGAAGGCCCACAGTCAAGGCACATGTGAGAAAGCAATCAATGAACAACTATGGTGTTGCAACGGCAATGAGAAACTAATGATTGATGCTTCTCACCTCTCTCTGTCCCTGTCTGTCCCTCTCTCTGCTGTCCTTGTAAAAAAAAAAAAAAGAAGAAGTTTTAGGAACAATCTTATGAAAAACAGAAGGTTTTAATGGTTCCCTATTGTAAACAGGATAAAAAGACAAGTCTTCACAAAGTCCTACCATCCCAACTTCATCATGGACTGTTGCTCACCTCACCCAATACACTCCAGTTACACAGCTGTCCTTTAGAAAACATGAGTTTGAAGCTTGTTCCTACTTTCAGGACATCTTGTTAGATGTCCTCTTCTTCTTACTGCAGAATTATCCACCATCTATGTACCAAATTACTACTTAGTTATTTGGTCTTAGCTAATATTACTCTGAGAAGCCATCTCAAACACTTCATTTAAATTAGGTACTAACAATTATTTTCTCTTGGAGGAAATATTCTTTAGCTTTCCTTCAAGTCTTTTTACTTTATTTATTTATTAATTAGACAGAAGAAAGGGGGAGAGAAACATCAGTTTGATGTTCCACTTATTCATGCATTCATTTGGTTGGTTTTGGTATGTGTCCTGACTAGGCATCAAACCCGCAACCTTGGTATATTGGAAGGATGCTCTAACTAACTGAGGTAACCCACCAGGAACTTTTTTCTTTTTATTTAAGATTTTGTAAAAGAAAAAGGAAAATAAAAAGAAATGTAGTTAATTATTTGTGTTTCACTACTTGAACTCAAATTTGGTATTAGCAGAAGAGATTTTTGTTTTGTTGTCTTTACCTACCCCGCACTCAGCAGAGTAGCTTGCCCACAGGGCATGGTCAGCAAATATTTCTGACATGATGGTAACTGATTGAATTTCATCTGCAGCTTTCTCAACGCACCCCCAACCCCATGTGGCTGTCAAATCACATTTCTATGGCACCAGTTACACATGGCCCCATAGAAGGCAAGATATATGACTTTGAATATTTACATTGATTTTTTTCTAGGTTTAATGTACATGCACATACTCTTTCTCTCTCTTTCTCTTTCTCCCTCCTTCTTTCTCTCTCAGGGCTTAAAATAACCCTGGAGATGAATTTAATACCATCTTTACCAACAAAAAAGAATGTTTTGTTTGTTTTTTAATTGAGAGGAGAGGAGATAGTGAGGCAGACTCCTGCATGTGCCCCAACCAGGATCCACCCAGCAATCCCTGTCTGGGGTTGATGCTTGAATCAATCATGCTATCCTCAGCCTCAGGCTGACACTCAAACCAGTCGAGCCACTGGCAGAAAGAGGAAGAAGGAGAGAAGGGGTAGAGGAAGGGGAAGGGAGAGAGAGAGAGAGAAAGATAGAAGCATAAACTCATTCCACTGAGAGGGCAAGAGAGAGAAGGGAGAGAGGGAGGGGAAGAGAGCAGATGGTCACTTCTCACGTGTGCCCTGACCTGGGATCAAACCCAGGATGTCCGCATGCCGTGCTGATGCTCTATCCACTGAGTAAACCAGCCAGGGCCAAAAATGTTTTTCAAAAACAATAAGTAGCATTTGCCTCCAAGATTTTGCTTTTTCTGTTTTTTTTTAATGTTTATTTTATTGATTTAGAGTGAGAGGAGGGGAGGGAGACAGAGAGACAGGAACATCAATCCATTCCCTGTATATGCCCTGACCAGGGATCGAACGGGCAACCTCTGTACTTCGGGACGATGCTCTACCCAACCAAGGTATCTAGCCAGGGCTGGTTTTTCTATTTTAATGTGAATATATTATACCAGGGAACAAAGAAAATTGTATATAAGATATTACATCAATATATAATACTATTGTTGGAATATCATGAGAGACTCCATAGATGACAGTGAAATTGTGCCCCCAAAAGTAAAGAAAGCAGCTCAGCCTGAAGACCAGAAGTCAGAGATTTGGTTAGAGACTGGGACTAGTTAGATCCACCTACAAATCAGTTTACCTCCCATACCTCTGCATTTTGTGATCTATTTATGTGTTCCCTCTTGTTTTTCTCCTTCAGCACAAGTTGTAACAATACCCATTTGCTTGTGTCACAAGGAGACTTTTCTGTAATGATGTTGGCTCTAGAAAGAGTTGTGAGACCCACTTAACCAGGGGGTGGCACAGTGGATGGAGCATCGGACTGGGACGCAGAGGACCCGGGTTCAAAACCCTGAGGTTGCTGGCTTGAGCACAGGTTCACCAGCTTGAGCACGGAGTTGCGGGTTTGAGCGTAGGATCATAGACATGAGCCCATGGTCTGTGGCTTGAGACCAAGGTCACTGGCTTGAGCAAGGGGTCACGGGCTCTGCTGTAGCCCCCCCCCCCATCAAGGCACATATGAGAAAGCAATCAATGAACAACTAAGGTGCTGCAATGAAGAATTGATGCTTCTCATCTCTCCCTTCCTGCCTGTCTGTCCCTATCTGTCCCTCTCTCTCTGTCACACACATACAAAAAGAGTTGTGAAACTTAAAGACATTATTGCTGAGCTCCTGCGAAAAAAACCTCTCACACTGACCTTACTCAACATGACCGCCTTTCTTTTCCACAGCACTGAGGGCCCTACCAGGGTCAGAGACTCTAGAACACAAGAAAGAATATATCACAATTAGTTTAAAAGTAAACCGTGTTAAATAGTGACATGAAAGATAAAAAGAATAAAAAGGCCCAAGTCAGCCTGACCTGTGGTGGCGCAGTGAGTAAAAGCGTCAGCCCGGAACACGGAGGTCGCTGGCCCGAAGCCCCGGGTTTGCCTGGTCAAGGCACATATGGGAGTTGATGCTTTCTGCTCCTCCCCACTTCTCTCTCTCTGTCTCCTTTCTCTAAAATGAATAAATAAAATCTAAAAAAAAATTTTAAAAAAAGGCCCAAATCAAATTTCTAGAGATAAAAACAATTTTTTATAACTTTTAAAAACATATTTATTGATTTTTAGAGAGCAAGAAAGGGATACAGAAACATCAATCTGTTCCTGTATGTGCCCTGACCAGGATCAAACCAGCAGCCCTTGTGTATCAGGATGATGCTCTAACTAACCAGGCTCTCCAGCCAGGGTACACAATTTCTGAGATAAAAACATACTGGATATGCCTGACCTGTGATGGTGCAGTGGATAAAGCGTCAACCCGGAATGCTAAGGTCGCAGGTTCAAGGCTCTGGGCTTGCCTGGTCAAAGCACATATGGGAATTGATGCTTCCTGCTCTGCCCCCCTTCTCTCTCTCTAAAAATGAGTAAAAGCTAAAATAAAAATGGAAAAGAGTGAATTAAAAGAAAAAAAAAATTTAAGTGTATGTAATAAAAAACCACCAATAAACAGACACACTGGATACAATTAATGGCAAATTAGACGTTGCAGAAAAATGATCAGTGAATCTGAAGACAGAGCATTAGAAATTATCCAAAATAAGCCCTGACCAGATAGCTTGGTTGGATCATTGTCCTGAAGCAGAGGTTGCTGGGTTTGAACCCCAGCCAGGACACATACAGGAACAGACTGATGTTCCTGCCTTTCTCTTGCTCTATCCCTTCCTCTCTCTAAAATCAACAATAAAATAAAATAAAAAATTTGAAAAAAACTATCCAAAACATGGAATAACAAATGACCAAAAAAGTATGAACAATATTTTAAACTATTGTTGTATGCAAAGATCAGTGAACTTGATAACAAGGCAAAGAAAGTATATAAACTCAAGTTCAAAGAGAACAAAGGCTAATAAAAGCTTTTATTAAGAGAAAACGTTGATTTCCTGGCTGGTGAGTTAAAGGTATCATTGTAACATGTACCAGTGTGGAACACGATTTTCCACATTCAGTGACCTGATGTTTGGCTTTATTTATAAATTGATGTTAGACTCATATGTGTACATTAAGTTACATTTATGAATTTAATAGTTTATTTTTTTAAGTACTTCGGTTGTCTGAAATATTTGAATGAAGCCAAAAAAATACAATAGCTAATCATCATATATTGGGTATTGAAAAAGTTTTTAAAAGAATCCACAAATGGAAAAGTGAGTATGTAATAACCTTAAGCAGTGCTTTGGGGTGGAGACTATTTCCTTTAAATTATGAAATTGTTAACATAGTCACTAGGAATATGGTTCAAGGTAGTCTGTCCAAAAATGTTTATCAGGTGTATTATATGATGTATAATGAACTTGGAAATGGTACAAAAAGCTCTCAAACATTTTTCATTTTCACAGGTCTTCTTTGATTCACAAAAACTTTAATATTTTGTTAAAAGTATTCCACATTTAGTGTTCACAGTATTTCATTAGTATTTTTCTTTTATGTGCCCTCACTAGGGATCAAACCCGCACCTTGGTTTATCAGGACAACACTCTAACCAATTAAACTACTCAACCAGAGTCTCAGTATTTAATATTGTTATGATTTTAACTGTTAACAGATGAAGCAGAATGTACCACTGAAAATCCTGCCACGTTCACTCTCTCCAGTACATACTGACTCCTACTGAGGGCAAGGACATTTATTTACTTTATCACATTTCTATCTACTATGAGCTCACTATTTTTTCCTGTGTGTGGGGGGGGGTTTTTTTTATTCATTTTAGAGAGGAGACAGAGAGAGAGAGAGAGAGAGAGAGAGAGAGAGAAAGGGGGGAGGAGCTGGAAGCATCAACTCCCATATGTGCCTTGACCAGACCAGTGCAGGGTTTTGAACTGGCGACCTCAGTGTTCCCAGGTCGACGCTTTATCCACTGCGCCACCAAAGGTCAGGCTCCTGTGTGTTTTTTTGTGGCATAAAATATGATTGACCATTGAAGGCTTAACCAAATTCACTTGTTTCATAACGTTTCTCTCCTGTATGAACTCTGTTATCTGCTGAGACTGCATGTCTGGCAACGGGCTGTCCCAAAGTGACTACATTCCTCTCTACTAGGACCCCACTGATGTTTAATGCCGTCTGAGGGATCACAGAAGGCATCTGCACAGTCACCGTACGAACAGGGTTTTCCCTCTGCAGGAGTTCACCAGTATCTAATAAGCTGTGAACACTTGTGGGAGGACATTCCACTTCTACTGACTCTACATGTTTCTCTCTTGTGTGCCTCATCTTATGTTTCACTAGACATAACATGTGGGAAAAAGCTTTCCCACACTCATTGCATCCATAGGGTTGCTCCCGTGCATGAGCTCTGTGATGGACACTGAGCATTGTCTTCGTAGTGAAGGCTTTGCCACAGTCACTGCGCGTGTAGGGTTTTTCTCTCGTGTGAATTCTCTGGTGTTTAATGAGTCCTGATTTCTGTGAACAGGATTTTCCGCATTCGGTACACACAAAGGGAGTCTTTCCTGTATGAAACCGCTGATGTGCTATGAGACAGGCCTTCTGGCTGAAAGCCTTCCCACATTCAGTACAGCCATAGGGTTTCTCTCCTGTGTGAATCCGCTGATGCATAATGAGATTGCCCTTCTGAATGAAACCTTTGCCACAGTCACTGCATGTGTAAGATTTCTCTCCTGTGTGAGTTTTCTGATGTAGAATGAGCTGTGACTTTCTGTAGAAACCTTTCCCACATTCACTGCATCCATGGGGTTTTTCTCCTCTTTCAATTCTCTGATGTATATGGAGCTCTTCCTTCCTGCAGAAGGCTTTGCCACATTCAGTACACACATAAGGTTTCTCTCCTGTGTGTATCCTCTGGTGTTCAGTTAGCCTCAACTTTCTAGAGAATGCTTTCCCACACATACTGCACACATGGGGTTTGCTTCCTGTGTGACTCTTCTGATGTCCAGTCAGCTGAAATTTCCTGAGAAAGGCTTTCCCACACTCACTGCATGCATGAGGTTTCTCTCCACTGTGAGTTCGCTGATGTTCAGTGAGCTTGAACTTCTTGGAAAAAGTTTTCCCACATACAATGCATCCATGGGGTTTCTTTCCTGTATGAATTCTCTTATGTTCCATGAGTTGAGCCTCTTGAGGAAGGCTTTCCCACATTCAGTACATTCATAGGCCTTCTCTATTTTGTGCGTTTGCTGTTTAAAGAATTGTGACTTAGTCCTTGCAGGTTTTCTGTTTTCATGGAATTTAATTTCAGTAGGAGTTAGCTCATGGTTTGCACGAAGAAAGGACTTTCCATCTCCATTAAACTCAGTGGGCTCCTTTATGTCACAGCTTCTCCTCTGGTTGATTAAATCAAAATATGATTTCAGAGTTTTTCCATGGAAATCAAACATATGATTTGGCCTTAAAGGTAAGTGAGTTTTTTTCTGAAGAACAATATTTCCAAATGCATTCTGTTTATAATGCTGTTCCATCACCTTCAGTGTATTTTGGTTTTGCAAGTACCACTGCAGATGATCATCAACTTCCTCAATTTCTAGGAAAGGAGAGAACAGTGAATACTCCCATGAGCATTATATGGAATACAGTTGCTTCAAAAATACCTTGGGGCCCTGACCAGTTGGCTCAGTGGATAAATTGTTGCCCTGGCATGCAGACATCCCAGGTTCGATCCCTGGTCAGGGTACACATGAGAAGTGACCATCTGCTTCTCTTCCCCTTCCTCTCCCGCTTCTCTCTCTCTTCCCCTCTTGCAGCCAGTGGCTCGATTGGTTGGAGCATAATCAGCCCTGGGTGCTAAGGATAGCTCAGTTGATTCAAGCATTGGCCCCAGACAGGGATTGCCGGGTGGATCCCAGTTGGGGCACATGCAGAAGTCTATCTTCCCTTCTCTCACACACACACAAAATCCTTGGGATAGGCTAGCACTTTAGTAGAAAACTATATTAACATAAAAGAGTTCCAAGTATCAATGTGCCTAATCATTTTGAAAACCTTTTTTTTTTTTTATAGGGACAGAGAGAGAGTCAGAGAGAGGGACAGATAGGGACAGACAGACAGGAACGGAGAGAGATAAGAAGCATCAATCATCAGTTTTTCGTTGTGACACCTTAGTTGTTCATTGATTGCTTTCTCACATGTGCCTTGACCGCAGGCCTTCAGCAGACTGAGCCACCCCTTGCTGGAGCCAGAGACCTTGGTGAGGTTTATAGCTCAAGCCAGATGGGCCCACACTCAAGCTGGCGACCTTGGGGTCTAGAACCTGGGTCTTCTGCATCCCAGTCTGACGCTCCATCCACTGCGCCACTGCCTGTTCCGGCTCTTTTTGAAAACTTTTTTAAATTGCAGTTAAATATTTATAAAATAGACCACTTTAACCATTTTTAAGTGTACACTTTTACAACTAGTACCACCATCCATCTCTGCAACATTTTCACCTTCCCCAGCTCTCTCAATCTCTTTACCCCCACCTTCCTCTCTAAAATCAATAAATAATTTAAAAATAAAAATGAAAAATAGGCCCTGGCTGGATAGGTCGGTTGCTTAGAGCATTATTCCGAAGCACAGGGATTGTTGGTTCGATCCCAGTTAGAGCACATACAGGAACAGGTTAATGTGTCTGTCTCTCTCTTGCTCTCTTCCTTTCTCTCTCTCAAATCAATAAAATAAACATTAAAATAAATGAATAAAAAATGGGCCCTAGCCGGGGAGCTCAGTTGGTTAGAGTATCATCCCCAGACACTGAGGTTCCGGGGTTGTGCATTGATCCCCAATCAGGGCACATACAAGAGACAACCAAAGATGGCATGAACAAGTGGAACAAGTCAATGTTTCTCTCTCTCTAAAAATCAATAAAAAATAACAAAAATAAAATTCTAACAGAATCTTGGGTGCTCATCTAAACATGCTAAAATATACTGCTCTGCATTATGTAGGCCATTATCAGACTAACTTTCCCAAAACACCGATGTCAGTTTTCCAGTCAACATTCTGACCTTACATGTAGCTGTGACATATTCTCATGTTCCCACAGAAAGAGGGACATGATGAACTTTCACAACATGCTAGTTGGACTCACAGTCTCCTCTAAAAGCTGTTCTGCTATTGCACCAGATATGGGAACTGTCACCTTCTTCATCATGCTGTCCCTGGTATACTAATCTCTCATCTTGCCAATGGTATCTTTCTCAATTCTACAGTTATGTCTCTGCTAGCAACTGCTCAAGGGTACTAAAGGAACACCTTTCTTCTGGACCAAGACGCATGGCAAGCCCTGGGGTAGCTCAGTTGGTTAGAGCATCCCAATACACCAAGGTTGCAGGTTCAAACCTGGTCAGAGCACATACAAGAATCAACCAATGAATGCATAAATAAGTAGAGCAAATCAATGGTTTTTTTCTCGCGCGCTTCCTGTCTAAAATCAATAAGTAAATTTTTTTAAAAGTATGAACTCATGCCTGGCTTGTGGTGGTACAGTGGATAAAGCATTAACCTGGAATGCTGAGGTTGCTGGTTTGAGGCCCTAGGCTTGCCTAGTCAAGGCATATACAATAAGCAATCAATGAACAACTAAAGTGAAGAAACTATGAGTTGATACTTCTTGCTTCCTACCCCTTCTTCTCTGTGTAAAATCAATAAATAAAATCTTTAAAATTATTATTATTATTATTTTTACAGGGACAGAGAGAGAGTCACAGAGAGGGATAGATAGGGACAGACAGACAGGAACAGAGAGAGATGAGAAGCATCAATCATTAGTTTATCATTGCCGTCGCCACACCTTAGTTGTTCATTGATTGCTTTCTCACATGTGCCCTAACCACGGGCCTTCAGCAGACCGAGTAACCCCTTGCTGGAGCCAGTGACCTTGGGTCCAAGCTGACGAGCTTTTGCTCAAGCCAGATGGGCCCGAGCTCAAGCTGGTGAGCTCGGGGTCTCGAACCTGGGTCTTCTGCATCCCAGTCCGACGCTCCATCCACTGCGCCACCACCTGGTCAGGCTTTAAAATTAGTTTTTATAAAAGCTCTGGCCAGATGGCTTTGTTGGTTAGAGCACTGTCTCAAAGTGCAGAGGTTGCCAGTTCGATCCCCAATCAGGGCACATACAGGAACAGATCTATGTTTCCCTCCCTCTCTCTCTTTCTGTCTCATTCGCTCTCTCTTTCTCTCTCTCATTTCCTCTCTTGGTAAAATCAATAAATAAAAACTTAGCCTGACCAAGCAGTGGCACAGTGTGACCCAGGTTCAAACCCTGAGGTCAATGGCTTGAGTGCAGGCTCACCAGTTTGAGTATAGGGTCACCAGCTTGAGTGTGGGATCATAGACATGACCCCATGATTGCTGGTTTGACCCCAAAGGTCACTACCATTAAGACCAAAGTCACTGGCTTGTGCCCAAGGTCACTGGGCACAAGGGATCACTGACTCAGCTGAAGCCCCTGGTCAAGGCACATATGAGAAAGCAGTTAATGAACAACTAAGGTGCCACAACTATGAGTTGATACTTCTCTCTCCCTTCCTGTCTGTCTCTCTCTTACACAAAAAAAGTATGAACTCATAATGAGTTGCCATGGAGACAGAATATATATGGCAGTAGCATATAGATTAGACAGTGTTAATGGAAATACGGAAAAGTCTTTACAGAGAAAATGAACTTTACACACTGTAATAAAGGTAGGATTGAGGCCTATGAGACAGAGCAAGGAATGGAAACAGATTCTTTGAAGGTGCTCAGAGTGGAGGAAAAAAGTTAGGGAAGCGGATTAATCCACATTAAAATACCAAGTTACCATGGGGTCAAGTTGGATGTTATGAAGGGAAGTAAGTATTTCCCAGTAAGGCGAGAAGGTGCATTAGTCAAGGAAGACAAGGAAGAAATGAAAAGCTTTCTCTTAGAAGAGAGACATGGAAGGACTAATTTCATGAGAAGAGGTAAAAGGAACACAAATTCATACTTGGACAAGTGACGAAGAATCAGAAGATTTGAAAATCCAAGCAAGAAAAATCACAGGGAAGCTCTCTCTCCCGGGAGCACGCCCACACGTCTCTTCCCCCACAGACGAGCATCTCCTAAACTCTAAGGTTCCTCATGAGACTGGCAACCAGGGAGCAGCGGGCAGCAGCAGCTCGTCCCAGGCTAACCCCATGCACCTGTCTCCAAGGCCCCTTTTATCTGACTTGCAGTGAGCAAAGCAGCCCCACCTAAGCTCTCTCTTGTTGCTTCTTCTAAGCCCTTCCTTGTTTCTCTGTCCCCAGCTTTAATAAACATACCATACCCACAAAAAGAAAAAAATAATAATTATAGGGAGAAAAAATGATATCATGTAAGAAGAAATAAAGAGGGAGAAGTTCGAAGAGATAATGGTAAATTTTCCTCTAAATTCCTACAAAGAAAAAGAGCTCCTTTATGGGAACAGGGACACAGAATCGCTGTTTCTATGTCCTCAGACACCCTGATTTCTGGGACACCTTCTCCCAATGACTAGAAAGGGATTTCCACAGCCTTCCTCTCTTGCTCGTTTTCTCTTGCTCACCTGGGTTGGTCTGACTGTGGATTTCATCTTCTGATGTCCACGGTGGTTCTCCCTTTTCCAATTTGGAGAGCACATCTGGTCTGCTAGCTTGATACCCTGCTCATGGGAAATGAAAGCAGACTCAGGCCCATCAGATTGCACTGGAGATCTGTGATGCTGTGAGAATTCTACATTTTAGAATTCCACTGCACAATTTTTGTTTGCAATTAAAGGGTTTCTTCTAAGATATGATTATACCTTTTCATCTCAGGCCAGGGAGGGGACTAAGACTACCATTTCAGAGCACCACACATAGTCCAGAGCTTTCAGAAGATGAGAAAGTCACTGACTGGGGACCCTGAGTGACACAGGGGAGTTGTCTTCACCCACTGACACCAGGTGGCTGTAGATCTCCAACATCACGTCCTGGAACAGGTCCTTCTGATTGGGATCCAGGAGCTGCTACTCCTCCCGGGTGAAGTGCACGGTCACATCCTCCAGCGTCAGCAATTCCTGAAATAATACGGTCCTATTCAATATGGTGTTTATTTATTAAAATGGAAGTCATGAAATAGAAAATATATATATTGGTCTCTGTCCCTGGTTCCTAACACAGGGCTCCCAAAACCGTTTTAAATTCCTAAGTGATAAGAACAGTATGAGTGTCTTTGTTTTAATGAGGTGACTTTGAGTGGACACCTGGGTGGGAGCTGGTCACCAAAAAGACCAGACCATGATCAGAAGCTTGGAATTTTCCTGTCTGGCCTGTGGTAGCACAGTGGATAAAACGTTGACCTGGAATGCTGAGGTCGCCGGTTCAAAACCCTGGGCTTGCCTGGTCAAGGCACATATGGGAGTTGATGCTTCCTGCTCCTCCCACACCCCTTTCCTCTTTCTCTTTCTCTCTCTCTCCTCTGTAAAATGAATAAACTCTTTAAAAATAAAAAAAGCTTGAAATTTCAGACTCACTCCCCATTCTCTTGAGTAGGGAGAAGTGCTGAAAATGGAACTAATGCTCAATCATGCGTACACGAGGAACCTTCATAAAAATCCCAAAGGTTTGCGTTTGCAGAGTTTGGGTCAGTGATCAAGTGGAGGAGAGTGGCCCCTGGAGAGAGGCTGAAGCACCACACCTCTTCCTCCATACGCAGCACACCACACTTCTTTCATCACCAAGCTGGGGCCTCCTGAAAAACTGTGTCCACTGAATGCTCTAGTCCCACAGGAGACTTGGAATAATCATGCAAGAAGCAGCCATACACAACGTGCTTAGACATCTTTTAGAAGAATGCTACTCAGAACACAGTCCACCATTCCATCTCTAGAAAGAAACCATCAGAGAAATTTGCCAAGACTTCAGTGCCACAAAATGCTGCCATCTCCTGAAGAGCTGATCTGCTTTCTGTTTCAGTCAGTGCATATCATCATATACTCATGAGTCCCTGGTTGCCAATGGCTTTCAGAAATAGCAGATGCAAGTTGATAGTTTATGTAACAAACATGGTCCCGAAGTCATACATTATATATTCCAACACTGGTCATGTTATATGAACTCTAGGAGCAATATATTCCTGGTCCCACTCTGTCTTGATTTTGAAGATACGGTCTAAACATTTCTCCCCAGAGCCCTTTTTTTTTTTTTTTAACAGAGACAGAGAGAGAGTCAGAGAGAGGGATAGATAGGGACAGACAGACAGGAACGGAGAGAGATGAGAAGCTTCAATCATCAGTTTTTTGTTGCGACACCTTAGTTGTTCATTGATTGCTTTCTCATATGTGCTTTGACCGTGGGCCTTCAGCAGACCAAGTATCCCCTTGCTCAAGACAGAGACCTTGGGTCCAAGCTGGTGAGCTTTTGCTCAAATCAGATGAGCCCATGCTCAAGCTGGCGAGCTCGGGGTCTTGAACCTGGGTCCTTCTGCATCCCAGTCCAACGCTCTATCCACTGCGCCACCGCCTGGTCAGGCCAGAGCCCATTTTTCCCAATTTCTACTTTTTATAATATTGAACTGATTTTTTTCTGGCCTCCACAAAACCATGAGAAAATCAAGAATAAAACCAAAAGTCACCGCCTGACCTGTGGTGGCGCAGTGGATAAAGCGTCGACCTGGGAATATAGGTCGCCAGTTCAAAACCCTGCACTGGTCTGGTCAAGGCACATATGGGAGTTGATGCTTCCAGCTCCTCCCCCCTTTCTCTCTTTCTCTATCTCTCTCTCTCTCACTCTGTGTCTCCTCTCTAAAATGAATAAATAAATAAATTTTAAAAATTAAAAAAAAAAAAAAGTCACCTGACCAGGCGGTGGTGCAGTGGATAGAGCATCAGACTAGGATGCAGAGGACCTAGGTTCAAAACGCCAAGGTCAATGGCTTGAGTGCGGGTTCATGTGGTTTGAGCACAGCTCACCAGCTTGAACCCAAGGTCTCTGGCTTGAGCAAGGGGTCACTCGGTCTGCTGTAGCCCCCTTCAAGGCACACAAGAGAAAGCAATCAATGAACAATTAAGGTGCTGCAACAAAGAATTGATGCTTCTCATCTCTCTCCCTTCCTGTCTGTCTGTCCCTATCCATCCCTCTCTCTGTCTCTGGCACAAAAATAAAATAAAAGTCACCTGGGCCTTTGTCATTTTCTTCTGTGTTGAGAAATGCCCATTGACAAGAATAGTGTTACAGTCGCTAATAAATCTGCCCTAAATTTCTGTTCAGGAATCTGTCTCAGGTCAAAGCTGTTCCATGAAATGACCAGATGCAACTCCAGGCACCTCCTACATGTCCTTTACTTGATTTCTCGAGCTCTTGGGCATCCAGGACCTATGGGGGAAAAACAAGTTCATTTTGGATGATACATTCCCCTGGAGGCCCAGATACTGTCACTGCTGCTGAGTACCTACCTTAATTCACAGCCAATATTGCTGTCTCTTTATTTGGTGCTCCCAAAGCCTATATACCCTGGGGCATTAAAACAGGAGTCTGAATGTGAGGCAGGTATGCCTTCTGGGAAGTGTAAGTAGCATGAACAAGAAAAAGAAGGAAGAAAAGTAAGGCCTATACAGCATGAAGACTCAAAAAAGCAGACTACACCAGTGTTTCCACAGTTTATGTGAATTATAAAAACTTGCAGAGAAAACCACAAAAATGGAAATATACTAACACATGAATAAGAGTTATCTTTGGAAAACATAATTTGGGACCTAGAAAATGTCATTTTTATTGGTTCAGACTTTACTTTTAGAAAGAATCTGAAATATCCAAATGTTTGCAGTAAGAAAGAAACTTAATCTTTAACATCAAGTTTACCAGTTTAGATTAGTTTAGTCCTTGATCTCCCACAACTTCCCATCTGTAGAGAGGAAAAGAAAGGGTGATGCGGGGGCCTAAGGAGATTTGCAAACAGACTTTGAAGGCCTGAAGAAGACAGTAACGTTCATCAGGTCTGTCTCGCCTGCTCCTCTGTCACCAATACCCATACTGAATCCAGACACCGCTTTCATTGAGAAATACCACCTTCGCTCTGGTTCTCAATCAGTGACCTGCAAAGTCCCCAAACTCTGGCCTAAGGACTCTCAGTCCTTGATTTCGATAGACCTTTAGGGCCTGGCCCCCAGAGGTCTCCCAACCTTGCCATCCAAGGCACCGCAAGTTCAGACACAGAATCCCGGACCACCAGCTCCTCCCTACTCGAACGCCCACAGATCCTCTCTCCCTGAACCTATTCCATGGAGAGACTCCCACACTGACCTGGTGTTTCTCCTGATCCCACTGCGATCTCCTAACAGCCACATTCAACTTGAGGGAATTCTTTCATCGCATCCCTTAAGCGTAGCCAAGGGAACCTGCCTACAACAGCGGATGAGGGACGGAGCCATTTCTACGCAGCACTGACAACTGGACTTCCGGCTTCTCAGAGGGCAACGTATCCGCTCCCTCCGCACCACTGCTCCATGGGGGCGGCCATCTTTGAATGTTTGTGGTACAGAACGGAAGTACCTATTTTTGCTCCACGCCGCTAACCGCTGTGACTCACGACAGTGGAAGTGCTGTTCCCTCACCTGACACTTCAGCCCCGACTTGGCGAAGCTGGACAGGTTGCGAACAACACTGCATTAAAACTGCATACATTTTGCCTAGGCTCCCGTTAGAGTGCAAACATGGCGAGGGCTGCGTCGTCTCAGCGCCAAGAAATCTTTAGAAACGGCCCAGTAAGCGCGGCCATCTTGGAGAAATTTCAGTTGTCCGTACGGCAAAGAACACGTCCCGGAAGCAGGAAAAAGGAGACAGACTACTAAACTTTGATGATCAAGGGCACGTGAGGAAGTGCCTGCGTCTCACCCAGTGAGATGAGACTTAAGTGTCAGGGTCAAAATATAAATTTGTAGCCAAGGTCGCCTTTGTTTCAGGCCAGTTTGAGAAATTTGAATTTTGAAATTGAGGTGTATGAAGAAACTGTATTCAGAAGCCACATGCTGATGTTGCAGCGTCAGCAATGAGTCGTACATTAAATGGTTTTTGAAGACGTCACACACAACCATGCTTTCTGGAACAACGTCTTCAAGGCCTTAGTGTCTCTCCTTGAAAATAAGATGATTAGAAGAGAATGCTGAAACGTTTATATTCTGTCCTGTCAATTTCTTATGTCCTCTGCTCCTCATCCCATTCCCCCTTCATCCTTTTCCCAAACCTGTATAGGTGAGAACAAAGGTTATACTGTAAGCTTATGCTGTGATGTCAGGTTCCTCCCCCACACACACACATATAATTAAGGGTATATAACCAGCCCCTACCAGGGGTGCTCAATACATGGATCGCGATTTACTGGATCTACTGTTCGATGGCAAAGGAAGTGTGGGTAGATCGCAAGACATTAAAAAGACACTTGTCTTATGATTGGCATACAGGGTAGCCAATCTGACCTCTGAACTTTTGAAACCCTATGCACGCGCCTTAAACCGCTCTAACTTGTTCAGTTACATTGCTGTGTAGTTAGCCTTCAATTTATTAAATACAACGAAGGGTATAAAAATGAGTGCCATAGCTGGTCCGAGTAAGAATCCTAAAACCTACCACTTTCATACAGAATGGGAGGGGATTTTTTTCACTATGTCTCTAGTCTAAGTGCGTTTGCCTTATCTGTCTGTGTGCCATTGCTATTCCAAAGAAGGGAAATGTGGAGCGGCTTTTTCGGACTGTTCATAAAAACTATGACATTGGCTTTCCTTCGAAAAGAGAGCTGAGAAGGAGAAAGGTAAAGGAAGAATACACAATATTAAATAGTAATAATAGTAACTTAAATAATGATAATATAGAAGAAATAAATTTATGTTTTGCATTTTTATTGTGGGTAGATCATTTTAACTTGGTCATCTTATAAGTAGCTCACAAGCTGAAAAAGTGTGGTCACCCCTGCCCTAGACTATTATGAATGCACACAGTTTGGGACTGCTGCCCCCTGTAAGCTATATGCAGCTGGCATGTTTAATAAATTTTCTCCTTTAATAAAACTTTTTCAAATTCATCTGAACTCGATGTCTCTACATGAACTTGATGAAATGAGGTACTGTGCCTTTCAGAATCTGGGGTGCAGTACTTTATAACAAATACTTTCTCTTGTATTTTCTTCTGAAATTTTTGGGGTTTGCTATTGATATTTAGGGTTACAAGGTTCAGCAAATGGGCAAAATTTAGCCCACAGCCTGTTTGCCTTTGCCCTTAAGATTGGTGTTTAAAAATATGAAATGTTATCCTGACCTGTGGTGGCGCAGTGGATTAAGCGTCGACCTGGGAACACTGAGGTCGCCAGTTCAAAACCCTGCACTGGTCTGGTCAAGGCACATATGGGAGTTGATGCTTCCAGCTCCTCCCCCCTTTCTCTCTCTCTCTCTCTCTCTCTCTCTCTCTCTCTCTCTCTCACTGTGTCTCCTCTCTAAAATGAATAAATACATAAATAATTTTAAAAAATAAAGTGTTAAATAGAGAAAAAAACGTTAAATAGATACTGTATGTGGCCTGTAAAACCTAAAATACTTACGATCTGGTTGTGCACCAAGTAAGTTTGCTGATTTTTAAAGTCTACTGCATAAAGTATTAATTTGTCTACGGTGTTAGGTAGACACCTAATTTTATTTATTTATTTTCTATAGGATAACTAATTGGCCTACCACCCTTTTTAAAATAACTGCAGTGAAGAGTTTGACTAACCTTTGTCCTTGGCTCCTAAGAAAGAAGTAACATCTAAACCCTTAGACCAGGGGTCCCCAAACTTTTTACACAGGGGGCCAACTCACTGTCCCTCAGACCGTTGGAGGGCTGGACTATAAAAAAAAACTATGAACAAATCTCTATGCAAACTGCACATATCTTATTTTAAAGTAAAAAAACAAAACAGGAACAAATACAATATTTAAAATAAAGAACAAGTAAATTTAAATCAACAAACTGACCAGTATTTCAATGGGAACTATGGGTGCGGGTGCATCCAGTGCTCCTTTCACTGACCACCAATGAAAGAGGTGCCCCTTCCGGAAGTGCAGCGGGGGCCGGATAAATGGACTCAGGGGACCGCATGCACGGGCTGTAGTTTGGGGACCCCGGCCTTAGACTTTTCTGATTGTTAGGTGTGTCTTTGTTATTCATAGAAGGTCCCTCAAATAACATAGGTTCTTTTAGGATAGCAGCTGGCCAGCAGAAAGATCAATCATGTGATTATAAGGTTAGTTGGGGCTTTGAATTATATATCTGTCTGACTTCAAGAGAGTGTAGTGGAAATTTGAGTTCAATCCCAAATCAGTTATGTCTATGTAATAAAACCCAAATAAAAACTCTGGATAGGAAGCTTAGGGGAAATCCCTTGGTTGGCAGTACTCTTGCGTATTGTCATACCTTAGTGCATTATTAAGGATGACTGGAGATTCAGGTTTAGAAACTTCCAGGTTTTTCCCTATAGTGTCTCTTCCATTGCCTGGTTCTAATTTATGTCCTTATTCTATAATAGATCAGTAGTTTTAAGAATAGTGAGTTATCTGAGTCTTTCTCACCTAAGGACTATTCTTTCAAACCTGAGGGTAGACATGGGAACCCCTATATTTGTAGCCAGTTGGTCAGAAGTAAAGGTGACCTTGATAACCCTTGAACTTGCAGCTGGTTGCTGAATTGCAGACAGTGCCCTTCACCTCAGTGTTGGCTATCTCCATGTAATAACCCCTTTTACAATGCCTTGTAATGCCATTTCAATTAGATGTCCAATTTCTACATGTAAAGATCAATTTCCAAGCTCTTTTTATAATTTGGAATATGTATTGATTACTGCATGTAACACCACAATATATTAATTACTATAGATTTATACTAAATCTTGTTTGTTATCAGATAAAGTAAATCCCTATCATATTTCTTTGTAAGAATAGCTTGAAATACTCTTGCCTGTTTATCTCCCATAAGAATTTTATAGCTGGCCTAAGATTATAAGAACCCTTTCAAGTTTTGTATTTTTGTTTTGTTTTTGGTTTTGGTTACACAGCAATAGACAATAAAAGGTCCTTGCCTACCATACCAAATAGATTGGGATATTTTTTTAAAAGACCATAGAGTGAAAATAAATTTATGAACAGAATATGCAGATTGAGTAAGCATCAGTTACATTAGATTATGTAATAGTGAAACAAACTCCAAAAGATGTACTTCTCACTCATACATGCATATGAGTTGTCTGGAATGTCTGTTATACATCACTATTGTCATTACTCAAGGCACAGGTAAAAGGAATAGCCCTACCTGAAATATTACTGTTTAGTAGGAAAGATGGAACCAGAACATAAAGAGTACACATTGATTTCTAATGCTTCTACTGAAATGTGACAATCACTTCCCCTCTCATTTCTCTGACCAAACAAATGAGTGATATGTAATTTCAAATGGATAGAGAAATGCAATCATTCCATGTGCTCAGGAGAAAGATCTGGAATATTTAGGAATAGTCCTGCTGACTATCGCAATAGTTCACAAAGACACCTGTTGGAAGTATGAAAAATTAAAATGGCAGCAGAAAGGAGGTACAATTGTGCATATGGCTGCAGGTCATAGAAAGTTTATTAGCATTAAATCAGAGGATCTAACAGGTGTTGGAAACATGTAAGTTACAGATAAAACCAAGGATATGATGGTTAAATTGCTGGATTAAAGGATAAGTGATTTATTTATTAATGTAGGTCTGTGTGTATGTATTTTTTATTTATTTATAGGAAGGAACAGGAAGGGAGAGAGATGGAAAACATCAATCTGTAATTGTGTCACTTCAGTTGCTTATTGATTGCTTCTCATATGTTCCTTGACCCCAGGGTTACAAGCCAAGCCAGCAACCTTGGGATCGTGTTGATGATTCTGCGCTCAAGTTGGTGACCCCATGCTCAAGCCAGCTACCTTGGGGTTTCAAACCTAGGACCTCAACATCCCAAGTCCACTGTGCCACCACCAGTCAGGCACAAGCCATTTATTTTAACACAATATTTCCTCCTCCTCCTCCTCCTCCTCCTCCTCCTCCTCTTTCTCCTTTTGCTTCTTTTTCTTCTTCAGTGAGAGGAGGGAAGATAGTGAGACAGACTCCTGCATGCACCCAACTGAGATCCACCCAGCAATCCCTGTCTGGGCCAATGCTTGAATCAACCAAGCTATTTTTAGCACCTGAGACTGAGCACATGGACCAGCCAAGCTAACTTCAGCACCCAGGTCTATGCTTGAACCAAGTGGGCCACTAGCTTCAGGAGGAGAAGAGGGAGAGGGAGGGGAAGAGAAGCAGATGGTCACTTCTCCTGTGTTCCCTGACTGGGAATTAAACCTGGAATGTCCATCTGACTGGCTGATGCTCTATCACTGAGCAAACTGGCCAGGGCCAACACAATATATTCTTAACCTATGTATGTTAGAGTAGCCTCACTCACAATGGGTTAGCAAACATGGGTATCCAGCTCAAGAGATAGGGACCTTGTCAGTATTGTCAAACGTATGCCTTTGCCATCTGTCTTCTGGTAATGTTTTTACAGCTCTTGGGGATCATGTGTTCCTTGTTTTTATTTTTCATTATAAAGACTAGAATCACATAAAAAATAGAATTTTTAATTCCTGTGTCCCTACCACCCAGCATCAATACCATGCTTTCCATTCATCAAGATTATTTTTGATTGAAAGATTATGGCATATACTAGTGATCCTTAGGTTTATAAAAGAAATTTTTCTTTCCTTTTTTTTTTTGTGCCAAAGACAGAGAGAGTCAGAGAGAAGGACAAATAGGAACAGACAGACAGGAAGGGAGAGAGATGAGAAACATCAATTCTTTGTTGCGGCTCCTTAGTTGTTCATTGATTGCTTTCTCATATGTGCCTTGACCCGGGGGCTTCAGCAGACCAAGTGACTCCTTGCTCAAGCCTGAGACCTTGGGCTCAAGCTGGTGAGCTTTGCTCAAACCAGATGAGCCCGTGCTCAAGCTGGTGACCTCAGGAACTTGAACCTGGGTCCTCCACATCCCAGTTCGATACTCTATCCACTGCACCACCACCTAGTCAGGCTCTTTCCATTTTTAAACCAAGCTCTGGCCAGTTTTACTACAGAAACTTTTTGCATGATTTACTTTTCACCAGTCTGCTCCAGCATGTGTCTAGTGCAGTGGTTCTTAACCTGGGTTCTGTGGAACCCTAGGGGTTTGATGAGTCAGCCTCAGGGGTTCAGAGAAGCCTTTGCCGCGGAGGCTAGAATAAAGTAATACTGTAATTTGTTGTGAGTTCATGCACTTTGTTGGTTTTATTCTTTGAGCAAGGTAATGTTCACGCACGGCTCATTTTGTGCACCAGTAAAAAAACATATACCTATGTCTTGAATTTGGGGAAAAAATCATATTTTATCACTAAAGAAGGGTTTGGTGGATGCACATATGAAACTGGTGGGTTCGGTACCTCAAAAAAGGTTAAGAACCACTGGTCTAGTGATATAGGAATCACCCAGATCAGTGACAGCCAGTGTGCATACTCTGCAGTATTTCCTACACACTGTGCTCAATTCAATATTATTGTCACTGTAGTGATGGACACTGGTCTTGGCCAACATGGCACAGTGTTCTGTTTCAGATTTCCTCAAGGCTGGACAGTTATTGGCGAGGATTTTCAGTTTCTTTTTGTCTTGTCAGATCATCTTCAGAGTCTGCTTGTACCCCAGCACATACTTTCTATTTTTCATAACAAGTTGGAACCTAGAGTTGATCAACTCCAGGGACATTGTCATCTTTGCGGCCACCATCTTCCTGCCTTAGGTGCAGGATAGCCCGCAACCAAAAGCAGCCTCCAAGATGGCCAGGGAACCAGGTTTATAAAATCTGAAACTGAGGCCCTGGCCAGTTGTCTCAGTGGATAGAGTGTCGGCTTGGCATGCGGACGTCCTGGGTTTGATTCCTGGCCAGGACACATATGAGAAGTGACCATCTGCTTCTCTTCCCCTCCTTCTCCCCCTTCTCTGTCATTCCTCTCTCACAGCCAGGGCTTGATTGGTTCAAGCGGCAGCCCCTGTGCTAAGAATATCTCGATTGATTCAAGCATTGGCCCCAGACAGGGGTTTCCAGGTGGATCCCGGTCAGGGTGCATGCAGAAGTCTGTCTCTCTATCTCCCCTCCTCTCACTTAAACATAAATAAATGAATAAAATCTTAAGCTGAGTACAGGACAGGTCTAGATGTCACAAAGCTAAGAGCACCTGAATTCACTCACTGATAATGGGCTTACAAGGAGACCATCCCCAGATAAATCCTCAACAGATACATCTTCAACAAGCCAGTTCTCCTGAAAACCCACTGCCAATTTTAGGATCGTTAACTGTTGTGATAGGATGGGGAGGTAGACCTGAAGGGCGTCTGTACCATGTCATGAGAGGGAATCATGGACCTCTTTTTCTTTTTGATGTGGCCTTTACATGGTTTTCCACACTACTGCTAGTAAGCACAGGTTAAAAAAAAAAAAAAAAAGATTGATTCTGCAATTCAGAAGACTTTCTCTTTGTTATATTTTCCCCACACCCTGTTGCAAACCAGTGCAACTAGTAATTCCAGGTCCCAAGTGGAAACTGCGGAATTAAGAAAATAGGCTTAAAGAATGTGTTCGGAAGGGCTCTACAATTGCTGCTGGCAAGAAGAGAGAGTGCCCAAAAACAGCATCTTGCTTTATTTATAGGGCAAAGTGGGCCATTAGCAAATCATTGAGATCTCTAATTACATTTCCAAGGCAACCTAAGAATTTTAGCAAGTTCAGAAAACCCCCACCATACATAACATCTTAAGTTTACACAAAACAGTGTCGCAGCCCAGCCACAACAAGTCTATTATGGGGTCCTCAAATGGGAAAAGGTATGGAATTAAATAAATGATAGAGAATTAAAGATATATACATAAATATGGGTTCGGGAGGACGGCACAGCAAACAGTCACTACTGTTCCTAAGCTAATGCAATGGAGGCCCCAGAAGCACATTCGTCTTTATTCAGGGAAAAAACGTGGGCCATTAGCAACTCAATTGTTTCCAAGACAACTAAAAGACCACTCCCACCATACCATTTAGATCTAACTTTACACCAATAAGAAACTAGCTTCCAGTCTCTTCCGGAGAACATGGGTGGGACAAGCGAGGAGGATCAGGTATACCTATTTGTCAACTGGGCAGGTGAGGTGGGGGGTTAGGCCCAGCACCTCTGTGCCCTGGATATCCAGATTGTAAAAACACCCTGATTATATTTTGGCCCCCAACAAAACAGGATAGAAGAAACTTGTCTCAAGTCTTTCTGGGGAACATGGGGGGTAGGATGAGTATCACAGCTAAC
The DNA here is from genome assembly GCA_037038555.1 of Rhynchonycteris naso. NCBI lineage: Eukaryota > Metazoa > Chordata > Mammalia > Chiroptera > Emballonuridae > Rhynchonycteris > Rhynchonycteris naso. The sequence goes on along the minus strand of CM072997.1, from coordinate 245,686,460 downwards.
ATGGAGGTGTGGGGAAGGGCTTAGCTTTTTGCAATTTAATCAGGCAAGTGAGGTGGGGGGTTGGGCAGACTGTCAGCTTAGAGCCAGTTCCCCACACATCTGTCCCCCAAAAATCTAAACTGCAAAAACTCTGTTGGCTTGTTTGGTCCCCAACGGCACCCAGACCAGACATAGCTAGTAAGGAGAGGAGAACAGATGGGGTCATAATACAATCGTTATCTACCATCTTGACATCATAGTGAAACAGGATTGAATCACAAATGCCAGATTGCCAACAGGTTTGCCAAGCAAGAGCTAGTTTATCTAATTTCTACTCTCAGAAGATCAACTAGATACTTTAAGTATATTAAAGATTAGGTTTAAAATGAAATTTTAACCTGGAGAGAGAAGGCCTTACGAACTCTTGGTTGTTATCTAATAGCAGCTACTTGCCTGCAAACAAGGTTGAGGGTGAATGTTAGTGACTGAGAAGGAGCCAGGATGAGGGGACATGAGTCATATCTTCCATCGTTATAGTGAAATGATTCTTCCTCTACCGAGACCCCTTTTAGCATTTTGAATATGCCAAGGAAAAGCTGGGATATACTTCCCGACTCTAGGTAAGAGCCTTACTTGTTGGAAAGTGATTTTGGGAGTGTGAGCTAGTAATGGACAAGGTGCTGAGAACTCTGAGTCACTAAAATGATTTTGCTGTTCACAGTTAATAATCTTTTGATTTTTTTTTTAATGTGTCTGCCTAGGCTGGGTAGAGCATTATCATCCTAATATGCAAAGGTTGTGGGTTTGATCTCCAGTCAGGGAACATACAAGAATCAACCAATGAATGCAGCAAACTGGTGTCTCTTTTTTTCCTTTTAATTTTTCTAAAGTGAGAAACGGAGAGACAGAGAGACTCCCGCATGCGCCCAACCGGGATCCACCCGGCATGCCCACCAGGGGGCGATGCTCTACCTATCTGAGGCGTTGCTCTGTTGTAACCAGAGGCATTCTAGCATCTGAGGCAGAGGCCATGGAGCCATCCTCAGCATCCAGGCCAACTTTGCTCCAGTGGAGCCTTGGCTGCGGGAGGGGAAGAGAGAGACAGAGAGAAAGTAGAGGGGGAAGGGTGGAGAAGCAGATGGGTGCTTCTCCTGTGTGCCCTGGCCGGGAATTGAACTTGGGACTTCCACACGCCAGGCTGACGCTCTACTGCTCACTGAGCTAGCAGGCCAGGGCTGGTGTTTCTCTCTTAACCCTTCTTCTGTCTCTAAAATCAATTAAAAAAAGAAACAGGCCCTGACCAGTTTGCTCAGTGAATAGAGAGTTGACAAGGTAGGTAGACATCCCGGGTTCAATCCCCAGTCAGGGTATATGTGAAAAGTGACCATCTGCTTCTCTTTCCCTCTCTCTACACCTTCTCTCTCTCTTCCCCTCCCGCAGCCAGTGGCTTGATTGGTTCAAGCATCAGCCCTGGGTGCTGAGGATAGCTCGGTTGATATAAGCATCGGCCCCAGATGGGGGTTGCCAGGTGGATCCCAGTTGGAGTGAGTGCGGGAGTCTATCTATCTCCCCTCCTCTCACTTAAATAAACAAACAAACAAACAAAAAATGACAAAAACACAGTGTCCTAGTCAACTTCCCGAGCTTTACACTCAGGACAATGGACAGATTCAAGTCGCTCCTGAATAAATCCTTTGGAAAAGCAGATAGTAGAACAGTAGTACATTTTTTGTTTGTTGTGTTTTTCTTTTTTGATTTTTTTTTAAGCGGGTGGCAGACAGACAGGAAGGGAGAGAGGAGAAGCATCATTTCTTTGTTGCGATTCCTTAGTTGCTCATTGATTGCTTTGTCATATGTGCCTTGACCGAGGGACTGCAGCAGAATGATTGACACCTTGCTCAAGCCAGCAACCTTGGGTTCAAGGCATCAACCATGGTGTCATGTCTATGATCCCATGCTCAAGCTGGCAACCCCACACTCAAGCCAACAACCTCAGGGTTTCAAACTGGGTCCTTAGCATCTCAGGCCAATGCTCTATTCACTGCACCACCACCTGGTAAGGCATTAGTAGTACTTGTTACGCTAACCAATGTACTTAAGATATCATCTTCTCCACTCAAACCCCAAGATTCTCAAACCTTGACCATGTGGAAGAGTTGCTGATTCCTGAGTTTGGAATAGAAAGCCTGTTAGTGTCCTTGGAATTGTTAGCCTTGCATTTTTTCTCATGCTATATACACTGTATTGCTTCAGGTGCATATACCAGCTTGCCTGCATTGCTTACTGAAAATATGGTTTTGGCTATGTGACCAGTGCTTATAAAAGACCTCCCAGTATATATATTTACGCCTTGGTTACCATGAAACAGAGAGACTTTACATATATATATATATATATATATATATATATATATTTAAATATATATATATATTTAATTAATTAATTTTTTTTTTACAGGGACAGAGAGAGAGAGTCAGAGAGAGGGATAGACAGGGACAGACAGACAGGAACGGAGAGAGGTGAGAAGCATCAATCATTAGTTTTTCGTTGCTGTTGCGACAGCATAGTTGTTCATTGATTGCTTTCTCACATGTGCCTTGACCGCGGGCCTTCAGCAAACCGAGCAACCCCTTGCTGGAGCCAGCGACCTTGGGTCCAAGCTGGTGAGCTTTTTGCTCAAGTCAGACGGGCCCCGTGCTCAAGCTGGCGACCTCAGGGTCTCAAACCTGGGTCTTCTGCATCCCAGTTCAAAGCTCTATCCACTGCGCTACCACCTGGTCAGGCGAGACTTTACATATATTTTGATGGCTTGTGATTTGGAGGCAAATAGTGTTCAATGTAACTGAAAAAAGTAGCTGGAATCTGTACCTATATGTGCAGAACACCTTAATATTTACCTGGCCTTTGGTTCTCTGAAAACCCCACCCGAGATATTGGCATCACCCCTGTCTAAAGGAAGATCCTAATCACATGTGGAAAAAACTCTCTCTTAGTCTTCAAGGTAGCTTCTTTTTATTGGCTGGTGATTATTTTCCGCACCTTTACTGGGCAGTAACCGTGTCCCACCTTAAAGGTTAGCTAGGTTTCTTCCATTCCCTGTTTCTGACTTCCTTTGTTTGCTTGACCATTATCCCCAGTGAATTTTTTTTTAAGATTTATTTCTTGATTTCAGAGACCGGCTCAGTGGTAGAGCGTCAGCCTGCTGTGTGGATTTGCCAGGTTCGATTCCTGGTCAGGCGCAAAGGAGAAGCCATCATTTGCTTCTTCATCCTTCCCTGTTGGGACTGAAAAATCAACGGTTTTTGTGTGTGTGTGTGTGTGTGTGTGTGTGTGTGTGTGTGTGTGTGTGTGTGTTTACAGGGACAGAGAGAGTCAGAGAGAGGGATAGACAGACAGGAAAGAAGAGAGATGAGAAGCATCGATCATCAGTTTTCCATTGCGACACCTTAGTTATTCATTGATTGCTTTCTCATATGTGCCTTGACCGTGGGCCTTCAGCAGACGGAGAAAGGGGAGCCAGTGACCTTGGGTCCAAGCTGGCGAGCTTTTGCTCAAGCCAAATGGGCCCATGCTCAAGTTGGCAATCTCGAGGTCTTGAACCCGGGTCTTCTGCATCCCAGTCAAACGCTCCATCCACTGCGCCATTGCCTGGTCAGGCTCAACAGAGTTTTTAGAGTTATTTCTGGGGCACAGAAGTGCTGGGAACTGGCTGCTGCCCAACCCCCCACCTCACTAAGTTGCAAGGGGCTGTGCTTCAGTATTCGTCCTGCCTCCCATGTTCCCCGGAAGGACTAGAAGGAAGTTACTTCTTTGTGTAAGGTTGGGATGTTTAAGTATGGTGGGGGTTTGATGGTTTTCTTGAGTTGCCTCGGAAACATAATTGATTTCCTAATGGCCCACTTTGCCCTATATAATAAAGAACATGCGTTTTCTGGGGGCGGCCATGTTTTCTCTGCTAAAGCAGTAGTTTTCTGCTAGTAAGGAACTATAAAGCCCTCCCAAAACCATCTATTATATCTTTAAATTCTTTATGTATATTTTCTTCAATTCCGTACTGTTCCCCCTCGACTGAATAAACTAGTGTGTTTGGTCTGTGGTACTTCCCCCCTCCCTTTTCTTTCTCTCACTCCTTCCTGCAGCCATGGCTCAATTGGTTAGAGCACATTGACCCTGGCACTGAGGAAGGCTCTGTGGAGCCTCTGCCTCAGGAGCTAAAAATAGCTTGTTTGCCAGCATGACCCTGCATGGGCAGAGCATCGGCCCCAGATGGGGATTAACGGGTGGATCCCAGTCAGTCAGGGCACATGTGGGAGTCTATCTCTCCTCCTCTCACTTGGAAAAAGAAGAAAGAAAACAAAATATTTTAGAGACAGGAGAGAGAGGGACAAGGGGAGAGAATGAGTGGGAATCATCAACTCATAGTAGTTGCTTCTCTTATGTGCCTTGACCAGGCAGGTCCCAGGTTTGAAAACTGCAGACGTCAGCATTGCAGGTTGTTGCTTTACCCATCATCCACTGCACAACCACAAGTCAGGCCACAGTGAATACCTTGAAAACCGTTTTCTATTCCCAAAATTTTCTAACAAAAATATTTTCGGAATGCTTGCCTTTCCGCCTGTACATTTGCTTTTCCTCCGCTGAAAAAAATCATTTTATTTTGTATGGACATCTAACTTCGAAGATGGCTGTGCCCACTGTGTCATTTCCCAATTTTGCTTTGTGCAGAGCTGACAGCTTTTCTCTCCAGGTCGCTGAGGTTGACTAGCCTATCCCACGTGTTTGTGCAAATTCGCGCTTCTGAAAGTCACTGCAGTTTGCAGCGTTTTAAGGGGCTGAGAAATGAGGTCATTTGGTGGCTTTTCACTGTTCGGAGCCTTCCTGGCTACTCAAGCCAAAACGGCCCCTTTGCCTCTTCTGCGGTGGAGGGTTAAAAGATAGCCGCGACCCTATTTTCTTCACAGAGACATCAGAAATCCGGTGTCCCTGCTCCGTAGGGTAATTTTGGGGACTTTTTACCCGGTCCCCGCCTTGCCTGCCCACAACGGCCAAAACGGGTACCGTATTTCCCCATGTATAAGACGCACCTTTACCGAAAAAATTTGGGGTCTAAAAACTGGGCGCGTTTTATACAGTGGTTGTAGGGTTGGTTTTTTTTGTTTTTGTTTTTTTAATTTTTTATTTTATTCATTTTAGAGAGGAGACACAGAGTGAGAGAGAAAGAGAGAAAGGGGGGAGTAGCTGGAAGCATCAACTCCCATATGTGCCTTGACCAGACCAGTGCAGGGTTTTGAACTGGTGACCTCAGTGTTCCCAGGTCAAAGCTTTATCCACTGCGCCACCACAGGTCAGGATATTGTAGGGTTTTTTTAACTTGCTTTTTCCCGCTTTGCGTTCCTTGTTGAAGACAATGATTCGTCATCAGACACAGGACAAGCTGATGGATGGGAGTTTTGACAGTGATGAGGAGTTACATGAATTTTATGATGAATAAAACTTTTGAGTTCAGTAACTTTATGTAATACATTTTTTTTTATTTCAGGGCCAAAATTTATATGCCTCTTATATGTGGGGAAATACGGTATTTTTCCTTCTGTACGTCAAGTGTTGGAAGATGGTCGCTCCCGGAACGCTGTGGCGTTATAGGCGCGGACATGTTTGTTTGTTTGTTTATTTGTTTGTTTTTCTTAGAAACCGGAAATCCAGGTGTCTGTGCTCCGCAGAAACGCCTCCGACCTTCGTAGGCCGCCGTAGGCCGGTGCGGAGGTTGAGCGAGGGCGCACACCGAAAAAAAGTTCGCGGAAGTGTGGTTGGTGGAAGGTTGCGGTGGGGTCGGGCAAAGCTGTGTGTGGAGCTCTTCGTGAAGGAACAGGAGGAGAGGATCGAGGTGTCTCTGGGCGTCTGGGTGCGGGAGCCGTGGGGTCCGTGCCGGGAGAGGCAGCAAGCGAGAGTGGGTAGTCGGGCTGCCTTTGGGGTGAGACCTGAAGGTGGCTGGTGCTGGGCGATATGTACCCCTGAAAGTCCGCAGGCGGGGTTTGGTGTCTGTGACTGATGACTGCGCGGGGAGACTGGTTTTTGACAGTGAAAACATTGTTCGGATTCGGGATTTGAGATGCGGCTCAATGACGGGGTCCAGGGTCCTGGTCTTGCGGTTATGCCGGTGCCGAGTGGCCCGTGTTTGGGAAGGTCCAGATAAGTCAGGTTGAAGGGTTCGTGGAAGCCAAAGCTGGTTGATAAGCTGAGTGACTTTCAAATAGTCCCTTTCTTGCAAATCTTTGGCTTACAATATTCCCCTTCAGCTTTACGTGAAAGCTTGTTGGAGGTGCAGAATTAAGTGCATTTGAAATGGTAAGGTTTCTACTAAAATGAGGATTTTGCCTTTATTGCAAGTTTACTGTGTGTGATACATACACACACACACACCGGTGAAACTTTCTTTCACTTCATTCTAACGAGTGAAATACATCTCAATCACCCCAGTTCTTTTTCTTATTTTTAACTAGAAATTAAACTTAATGGGGTGACATTGATCAATAAGAGTTTTATTTACATAGGTTTTAGATGAGCATCTCTAGGGCATTTGAACTGTTGATTGCTTTGTGGATTACACCAGTTCTGTTCCCCAATGGTAACATTTGTAAAATTTTTTATTTATTTTCCTTTTAGTCTTTTGTTCTATGCTCGATTTTCACAATTCCAATAAATCGCTGAAACATATAATTTGCCTCATCATTTAATTTTATATCAAAAATGTTCATATAACAAACATCACAAAATTGTTTCTTTTAAAATATTTTTAAAAATTTAAAAGAAATTTAAAAATATTTTTTCATGGATTTGCAAGAGAGAGAGAAAAGCATCAATTCATTTCACTTAGTTCCATTTAGTTGTGTACTCACTGATTGCTTTTCCCACATACCCTGATGAGGGGTTGAACCCGTGACCCCTGGTGCCCTCAGTTCATGCTTTTGTTACTGAGCCACCCAGCCAATGCCTTTTTAAAATTTCTATTGGCCCTGGCTGGGTTGCTTAGTGGATAGAGCGTTGGCCTGGTGTGCAGAAGTCCGTGCTTCAGTCCCCCATCAGGGCACACATGAAAAGCAACCACCTGCTTCTCTACCCCTCCCTCTCCCCCTTCTCTCCCTCTTCTCTTCCTGCAGCCAGTGTCTTGATTGGTTCAAAGGTTGGCTATGGGTGCTGAGGATAGCTTGGTTGATTTGAGCATCAGCCCCAGATAGGGTTGCTCGTTGGATCGTGATTGGGGCGCGTGCAGGACTCTGTCTCACTATCTCCCCTTCCTCTCACTTAAAAAATGTTTTTTCTGTTAGTAGTAAACCAAGAGGCAAACCCATGTCATTATGGCTGAAATCACTCAATGCATGCATTCATTTAGATAAAATTTAAATACTTAAATATTCTGTTGTCCTTTTTTTTTTAAGTGAGAGACAGGAAGGGAGAAAGATGAGAAGCATCAACTCAAGTTGCATCATTTTAGTTGTTCATTGATTGCTTCTCATACTTTTTTTTTTTTTTTACAGGGACAGAGTCAGAAAGAGGGATAGATAGGGACAGACAAACAGGAACGGAGAGAGATGAGAAGCATCAATCATTAGTTTCTCGTTGCCATTGCAACACCTTAGTTGTTCATTGATTGCTTTCTCACATGTGCCTTGACCGCAGGCCTTCAGCAGACCAAGCAACCCCTTGCTGGAACCAGCGACCTTGGGTCCAAGCTGGCGAGCTTTTGCTCAAGCCAGGTAGGCCCGCGCTCAAGCCAGCGAGCTCGGGGTCTCGAACCTGGGTCTTCCGCATCTCAGTCCGATGTTCTATCCACTGCACCACTGCCAGGTCTGGCTGCTTCTCATACTTGTCTTGACCACAGGGCTCCAACCGAGCCAGTGACCCCTTGCTGAAACCCACAACCCTGGACTCAAGCCAGTGATCATTGGGTTCAAACCAGCAACCATGGGGTCATGTCTATGATCCTATGCCAGTGGTTTTTAACCTTTTCTGACGTACCGAACCCACCAGTTTCATATGCGCATTCACCGAACCCTTCTTTAGTGATAAATAAAATATGATTTTTTTTTCCAAATTCAAGACATAGGTATATGTTTTTTTACTGGTGCACAAAATGAGCCGTGCATGAACATCACCTTGCTCAAAGAACAAAACCAACAAAGTGCATGAACTCACAACAAATTACGGTATTACTTTATTCTGGCCTCCACGGCAGAGGATTCTCCGAACCCCTGAGACCAACTCATTGAACCCCTAGGGTTCGATAGAACCCAGGTTAAGAACCATTGTCCTATTCTCAACGTGGTGAGTTTGTACTCCAGCCAAATGAGCCCATGCTCAAGCCAGTGACCTGAGGCTTTCATACGTGGGTCCTCCCAGGTTGACGTATCCACTGTGCCACCGCACTGGTCAGGCCAGTTGTCACTTTTAAGAAGTGGTTATAATTCTGCATTTACTTAAATGTGTGTTTCCCTGTCCCTCATCACCACCTTGATTTGTATTTTTTGTTTGTTTGTTTTTTTTGTTTTATTTTTAACGGACAGAGAGAGAGAGAGAGAGTGATAAATAGGGACAGACAGACAGGAACGGAGAGAGATGAGAAGCATCAATCATTAGTTTTTTGTTGCCGTTGCGACACCTTAGTTGTTCATTGATTGCTTTCTCACATGTGCCTTGACCGCGGGCCTTCAGCTGACCGAGCCACCCCTTGCTGGAGCCAGCGACCTTGGGTCCAAGCTGATGAGCTTGAGCTTAAGCCAGATGGGCCCGCGCTCAAGCTGGCGAATTCGGTGTCTCGAAACAGGGTCTTCCGCATCCCAATCCAACGTTCTATCCACTGCGCCACCGCCTGATCAGGCACCACCTTGATTTTTAATTTTTGCCATGGTGAATGGGGTCTTTTTATTTTTTTTGTGTGTGAGACAGTGAGAGGGAGAAACAGGGACAAGACAGAAAGGGAGAGAGATGAAAAGCATCAATTCTTCATTGTGGCTCCTTAGTTCATTGATTGCTTTCTCATATGTGCCTTGACTGGGGGCTACAGCACAGCAAGTGACCCTGTGCTCAAGCCAGAGACCTTGGGGTCATGTCCATGATCCCACGCTCAAGCCAGTGACCCTGTGCTCAAGTGGATGAGCCTGCACTCAAGCCAGCGATCTCAGGGTTTCAAACCTGGATCCTTTGCGTCCCAGTCCGATGCTCTGTCCACTGCGCCACTGCCTGTACTTTTGTACTTTGGGCCATTTTGTTTTCTTTCAATTTACTATTCCATAAAAGAGCAATTATGTTAAAAAATATATATTTTGTTTCTGCTTACCTCATTGAAGTCTTATTATGAGCTTCCCTGTTCCCCATGATTTTATGAAAAATTTTAGACATATATCAAAGTTTAAAGAATTTTACATTTGAATACGTATATGCCTACCACCTAGGTTTTATCATGATTTTGATTGTTTCCTTTATTACATACCTATTCATTAATCACAACTCTGCTTGTCATTAATCTACTTTCTACTATTTTATTTTTTTATTTTTTGTTACAGAGACAGAGACAAAGAGAGGAACAGACAGACAGGAAGGGAGAGAGAGAGATGAAAAGCATCAATTCTTCATTGTGGCACCTTAGTTGCTCTTTGATTGCTTTCTCATATGTGCCTTGACCAGGGGGCTACAGCAGACCGAGTGACCTTTTGCTTGAGCCAGCGACCTTGGGCTCAAGCTGGTGAGCCTTGCTCAAACCAGATGACCCCTGCGCTGAAGCCAGTGACCTCAGGGTTTCAAATCTGGGTCCTCCGCATCTCTAGCCACTGAGCTACTGCCTGGTCAGACCTACTTAATTTTTTTTTTTTTTTTTTTTAACTAAGAGAGATGCAGGGAGGCAGAGACAGACTCCTGCATGCACCCAATCAGAATCCAGTGGGCAAGCCCCCTTCTGGGCAATGCTCAGGAACCAAGCTATTTTAGCACCTGAGGCAAGCCCATGGAGCCATCCTCAGTGCCAGGAGCCAACTTGCTCAAAATGTTCCAGTCATGGCTGTGGGAGGGGAAGAGAGAGAGAGAGAGTGGAGAGAGAAGGGCTAGAGGGGGAAAAAAGAGGGGAGAGAAGCAGATGATCGCTTCTTCTGTGTGCCCTGACTGGCAATTGAACCTGGAACTTCCACATGCCAAGCCAACGCTCTACTGCTGAGCCCACCAGCCAGGGCCTACTTTCTACATTTTAAAAAATGTGTTTCAAAGTAAGTTGCACATTTCTTCCTAAATATTTCAATAAGCATATAGAGTTCTACTCGTAGGTTTTAAAAAATAACAGCCATATTAATCATATATCATTCATCCATTTAAAGTGGAAAATTCAGTGGCTTTTTATGTAGACATGGTTATGTTCACCCATCAGCAGAGTCCATTTTAGAACATTTTATCACATCATAGAGAAACCCTGTGGCCTGACCAGGCGGTGGTGCAGTGGATAGAGCGTTAGACTGGGATGTGGAAGATCCAGGTTCAAGACCCCGAACTCGCTAGCTTGAGCGCGGGCCCATCTGGTTTGAGCAAAAGCTCGCCAGCTTGGACCAAAGGTTGCTGGCTCCAGCAAGGGGTTACTTGGTCTGCTGAAGGCCCGTGGTCAAGATACATGTGAGAAAGCAATCAATGAACAACTAAGGTGTCACAAGGGCAATGAAAAACTAATGATTGATGCTTCTCACCTCTCTCCGTTCCTGTCTGTCTGTCTCTATCTATCCCTCTCTCTGACTCTCTCTCTGTCCCTGTAAAAAAAAAAAAAGAAACCCTTTGTCCTCTAGTTATCACCGCCGTTTCTAAGCAAACCATTCATAATCTCTATAGATTTGCCTATTGTAGACATTTTATATACATGCAATCATATAACATATGGTCTTTTGTGACTAGCTTCTTTAACTCAGTGTCATGTTTTGGAGGTTTACCCATGTGGTAGCATGTATGTATGCTTCCATTTTGATTCCAGAATTCTGTTTCATTGTATGGATATAGCACATTTTGTCTGTCTCTCCATCACCTGGTGGATGTTTGGGTTGTTTCCACATTTGGGCAATTAAAAATAATGCTGCTACAAACACGTTTAAGTTTTTATGTGGACATGTTTTTACTTCTCTTGGTTGTAAGCCTAGAATGAAATTTATGGGTCATATTTCTTTTTCTTTCTTTTTTTTTACAGGGACACAGAGAGTCAGAGAGAGGGATAGATAGGGACAGACAGACAGGAACAGAGAGAGATGAGAAGCATCAATCAATCAGTTTTTCGTTGCCATTGCAACACCATAGTTGTTCATTGATTGCTTTCTCACATGTGCCATGACCACGGGCCTTCAGCAGACCGAGCCACCCCTTGCTGGAGCCAGCAACCTTGGGTCCAAGCTGGCGAGCTTTTCCTCAAGCCAGATGGACCCGCACTCAAGTTGGAGAGCTCGGGGTCTCAAACCTGGGTCTTCCGCATTCCAGTCCGACGCTCCATCCATTGTGCCACTGCCTGGTCAGCCTGAACACAGATATATTTCCTTCCCATCTTAAAGAGTAAAGATTAGCCTGACCTGTGGTGACACAGTGGATAAAGTCTTGATCTGAAGTGCTGAGGTTGCTGGTTCGAAACCCTGGGCTTGCCTGGTCAAGGCACATATGGGAGTTGATGCTTCCTATTCCTCCTTGCTTGTGTATCCCTTATCTCTCTCTGTCCTCTTTCAAATGAATAAATTTAAAAAAATCTTTTAAAAAATATGAAAACTTATTGTAAAAAATAAATAAATAAAAATAAAATAGTGACAACAAAATCTTAAAAAAGACTAAATATGGGTTAATGATGAGTAGAGGATTGATATATAGATAGATATGTAATAAAGGAAATAAAATTATAAAGTCTATGTGATAGGCATGCAGGTATTCAAATGTAAAAGTCTTTAATCTTTGCTATATGTTTGAAATTTTTTGTAATAAAAACATGGGGAGCAGAGAAGCTTGTAAGAGTTGAGGGAAGTGATTACTAAATATGTTTAATCATTTAAGGAACTACCAGATTGTTTTCCAAAGTGGCTGTGCCGTTTTATGTTCCCACCAGAAGTGCATGAGGTTTCCCATTCCTCCACATCCTTGTCCACACTTGCTATTTTCATGGTTTTATTTTAGCCTTTCTAGGGGGTGTGCAGTGGTATCTACTGTGGTTTTGGTTTGTTTTTCTCTGAAGACTAATGATGTTCAGCATGTTCTCATGTGCTTGTACTGTACATAACTTTGAGGTAAATGTCTTTTTACTAAATACAGATTGTTAGCATTTTTAATAACTGCATTGTATTTCACTAGATATGTATACTTGTACTCATTCCATTAATCCTCTACTAAGAGTCCTAAATAATACTTTTACATCAGCTTTGCATGTTTGCCATTATTTCCTTTGCAAAAATTTCTAGAAGTGGGTTTTTGTTCTTTTTTTATTTTGTATTTTTTTTACAGGGACAGAGAGAGAGTCAGAGAGAGGGATAGATAGGAACAGACAGACAGGAACGGAGAGAGGTGAGAAGCATCAATCATTAGTTTTTCGTTGCTGTCGCAACACCATAGTTGTTCATTGATTGCTTTCTCACATGTGCCTTGACCGCGGGCCTTCAACAGACCGAGTAACCCCTTGCTGGAGCCAGCGACCTTGGGTCCAAGCTGATGAGCTTTTGCTCAAGCCAGATGGGCCCGCGCTTAAGCTGACGAGCTCTGGATCTCGAACCTGGGTCCTCCACATCCCAGTCTGACGCTCTATCCACTGTGCCACCGCCTGGTCAGGCTAAAAGTGGGTTTTTGGATTCTAGCAATATCTCTATTGAAAGTATTCGGCCCTGGTTGGTTGGCTCAGTGGTAGAGCATTGGCCCAGCATGTGGATGTCCCAGGTTCGATTCCTGGTCAGGGTACATAGGAGAGATGACCATCTGCTTCTCCACCACTCTCCCTGCCCTCTCTCTTGCTCTCTCCCTCCTCCCTCCCTCTTCCTTTCCTGTAGCCATGGCTTAATTGGTTCAAGTGAGTTGGCCCTGAGCACTAAGGATGGCTTGGAGGAGCCTCTGCCTCAGGTGCTGAAAATAGTTCAGCTGCTAAGCAACAGCTATAGATGGGCAGAGCATCTTTAGTAAGGGTTTTGCTGGGTAGATCGTGTCGAGGCGAATGTGGGAGTCTGTTTCTCTGTCTCCTATTCTCTCGAAAAAGAGAGAGAGAAAGTATTCAACACAAAGTGCTAAACTATTCCCCTGAAATATTGTCATGTAATACTGCTATAAGAAGTGTGTTTTGAAATGTTACCAGTTTTCAGATATAAATTTAGTAATCAGACTAAAAATCTACTTTTGATATATGTTCATTCAAATCTCTGAAACTGACTCTTGCTTAATCATCTTAATCATGTTAGGGAACTTCTTATAATATTGATTATTCTTAGTTGATTCCTTTTTTTAAATTTTTATGAGAAAGAGGGACAGACAGGAAGGGAGAGAGATGAGAAGCATCAACTCATAGTTGTGGCACCTTAGTTGTTAACTGATTGCTTTCTCATATGTGCCTGATGGGGGTGCTCCAGCCGAGCCAGTGACCCCTTGCTCAAGTCAGTGAACTTGGACTTCAAGACAGCAACTTTTGGGCTCAAGCCAGCAAGCATGGGGTAATGTCTGTGAACCCATGCTCAAGCTGGCGACCCCATTCTCAAGCCAGTGAACCCACACTCAAGCTGGATGAGCCCGTGTTCAAGCTGGTGACCTTGGGATTTTGAACCTGGGTCCTCAGCGTCCCAGGCCAACGCTCTGTTCACTGCACCACTGCCTGGTCATGCTTTTACTTGATTCTTTACCAAGTTAGTGGGTCACATTTCCAGAATAGTAATAGATAATAATGGTGATACTGCTTATCCTTGCCTTTTTCTTGGCTTTAGAGAAATTTCTTATATAAGTATATTTTTAATTTATTGACTTTTAGAGAGAGAGAGAAACATTGATTTCTTACTTCACTTATTTATGCATTCCTTGGTTGATTTTTGTATGTGCCCTGACTGGGGATCAAACCTGCAACCATGGTATATTGGGGTAACACTAATCAATAGAACTACCTGGCCAGGGCAAGAGAAAGTATGTTTATTGTTTCACTGGACTTATGTAGGATGTATTTGATTTTTTTATGGAAGTGAAATTCACAAAACATAAAATTATCCATTTTAAAGTCAATAATTCAGTAGCTTTTAGTACATTCACAATGTTGTGCAACCACAACTTCTATCTCATATCTAAAAATATCTCAGAACATTTTTATTCCCTCAAAAGGAAACCCTGTACCCATTAAGCAGTTACTCCACGTTCTCCCTTCCCCAGATCCTGGTAACCCCAAATGTGCTTTCTGTCTCTATGGATGTACCTGTTCTGGATATTCCACACATGTGGAATCATTTAGTATGTGACCTTTTGTGTCTGCCTTTTTTCACCTGGTAAAATGTGTTCATGGTAGTGTGTTTTGTCCTGGGGTGCTCCTTCGGTGCTTAGCTGGGCTATTGACAACTCTGTCTTAGCCTTCATTTCCTGCTTGCACTGAGTGTAGAGGTCAGGCAGAGGGAAAGTTAGGGTCTTCACAGGCCTCTCCTGAGCAGGCATCCTGCCCTGTGCATGTTCATAACTATACTGCTCACAAAAGTTAGGAGATATTTCAAAATGAATATGAAGCCATAAAATATCCCCTAATGTTTGTGAGCAGTGTACATATAAATCCCGCAGTATACTCAGGTGCTTTTGAATGTAAAGAAACTCCCTTCCTAGCTTCTCCTTTCAACTTTTCAGATGTATCTCAACTGTAATCTTTTGCTCTAGGCAGCTGCAGGTTGTCCATCCTCCTTAACAGTGTTTTTGAGACGCTCCCACAGCTTCTCCTCCCTGAGTGAGTTTCAGACTAGGTGAGATAGGCCCAGGCTCAGTGGAGAGAATGTTGGCCCAGAGTAGGGACATCCCAGGTTCAATTCCTGGTCACACAAGAGAAAGGGCACACAGGAGAAGTGACCACCTGCTTCTCTCTGCCCCTCCCCCTTCTCTCTCTCTTCCTCTCCTGCAGCTAGTGGCTCAATTGGTTTGAGCTTCGGCCTCAGGTGCTAAAAATAGCTTGGTTAATTAGAGCATCAGCCCCAGATGCGGTTGCCGGATGGATCCTGGTCAGGGTGCATGTGGAAGTCTGTCTCACTATCTCCCCTCCTCACAACCCAACAATAAAAAAAATTAGGTGGGACAGAGACCCTTTAGGTAGGCCTCTGGCAGGTTGTAACATACAACCTCAATTCTTTTTCGATAGGATTTGCTCTGTTCCTTCCAGACCAGGAAACGGAGCCCCGCACTGGGAATGCTGGCTGCCACTTCACCACCCCCAAACTGGGCAGGGGTGAAGCAAAGGCAAACAAAAATGGCAAAGAGCGTTCCTGCCATTTGTAAGTTGCCTTTTTCTTTTTAAACCTCACCAAACCATATATTTTATTTATTTTTAATTTTTATTTATTGACTTTTAGTAAGAGAGAAAGAGGGAGAGAGAGAGAGAGAGACAGGAACGTTGATCTAGTTCTGTATGTCCCCTGACCAGGGATCGAACCAGAAACCTTGGGGCATCAGGGCAATGCTCTAACCAAGGAAGCTATCTGGCCAGGGCACCTTGCCTTTTCTTGACTCCCTGTTCACTATGGCTATAAACTGTTGACTGCTTTTCAGAGTTGAAAGTTTTCATTTCATTTTAAATGCTGACAGTTCTCACTTGATTTATTTTTAAATTTTATTTATTGATTGATATTAGAGAGAAAGGAAGGAAGAGAGTGAGAGAGAAACAGCAATTTGTTCCACTTCCTTATGCATTTATTCGTTGATTCTTGTATGTGTCCTGACCGAGATCGAAGCCACAAGCTTGGGGTATTGGGATGATTTTCTTACCAACTGAGCGACCCTGCTCTCACTTGCTTTTTTTTTTTTAAGTTTTGTTTATTGATTTGAGAGAGATTGATTTGTTGTTCCACATATTTATGCATTCTTGGTTGATTCTTGTATGTGCCCTGACAGGGGATCAAAACAGCAATCTTGGTGTATTGGGGCAATGCTTTCCAGCTGAGCTACCGGGCCAGGCTCTCACTTTATGTTTTGCCATTGCTGTGGCAGGGTGGCCCTTAGAGCTGCCTGCCCTGCCGTTTCCATTCAGTGGGACTTTCATCACAAAATCCTCTCTTGCATTCTTTCTCTGTTGTTGGTACTTTTTATTATTTTTTTTTTTTGTATTTTTCTGAAGTGACAGACTCTCACATGCACCTAACCAGGATCCACCTGGCATGCCCACAGGAGGCAATGCTCGGCCCATCTGGGGCGTTGCTCCACTGTAACTGGAGCCATTCTAGTAGTGCCTGAGACAGAGGCCATGGAGCCATCCTCAGTGCCCAGGCCAACTTTGCTCCAATGGAGCCTTGGCTGTGGGAGGGGAAGAGAGAGACAGAGAGGAAGGAGAGGGGGAAGGGTGGAGAAGCAGATGGGCGCTTCTCCTGTGTGCCCTGACTAGAAATCAAACCCAGGACTTCCACATACTGGACCGACACTCTACCGCTGAGCCAACTGGCCATCGCCTTGTTGGTACTTTTTAAAGAAACAAACTGATGTAAATTCAATTTAAGGGATATCCTCTAGCCTGTCACCCCTTCCCTCCCCAGAGATAACCACTTTCTTGAGCTTTTATATAATGCATGTTTATATGCTGTTACTAAGTGTGTCTATATCCACAAATAATAGTCTTGGTTTATGTGCTGTAATTTTTTTTTCTGTTGGTTTTCTTTTGTATCACATAACGATTTGTGAAAAGGGTCTGTTCGGTAATGCTTTGCTTAGTATATTCATCTTCACACCGAGGTGTGTGCTGTATGTACAGAGACTTATGAACGGGTACACGAACACATAAAATTTTAAAGAAGTAGGTGTCTGAGCCCTGGCCGGTTGGTTCAGCAGTAAAGCATAGGCCTGGTGTGTGGAAGTCTCATCTTTGATTCCCGGCCAGGGCACACAGGAGAGGCACTCATCTGCTTCTCCACCCTTTGCTCTCTCCTTTCCCTCTGTCTCTCTCCTCCCCTCCCACAGCCAAGGCTCCATTGGAGCAAAGTTGGTCCCAGCGCTGAGGATGGCTCCATGGCCTCTGCCTCAGGCACTAGAATGGCTCTGATTGCAGCAACAGAGTAACACCCCAGATGGACAGAGCATTGCCCCCTGGTGGGCATGCCAGGTGGACCCCGGTCAGACACATGCAAGAGTCTGCCTTTCCGTTTCTCATTTCAGAAAAATAAAAAAATAAAAAATAAATAGGTGTCTGAACACTTGCCTTTTCTATGTCCCTATCCAAAAATTGGTGTGTGTAAGAAGTTCCTGCTGGTGGACATCACATTGTGTTGGCTCTCCATTTCCGGTAACCCTACTTTGATTTCACAGAAGAAAGACAAACTGCCCCCACCTTCAGCATCTTATGTTTTATTGCTCCAGAGTCTAATAGCCTCCAAGCTTCAAATAGAGGGACCGGTGCCCTTTAACTCAGGTGAGCGACAGTAGCAGTGACAGCCTCTGGGCCCAGAGGAAATGTGCGCTCAAAGTGCATTTACTTTTCAGTCCAGGGGTCCTGGCTTGAAGAACAAGATGCATCAAGTGACCTGAAGAGGAGGGCTCCAGACTAGAAGATCGTCATTTGTGGGGCCACCACGGACCAGAGGCTAAGATTTCTAACCAGAAATTTAGTGCAGTTCAAGAGGAGACTCAAGACAAAGCGTCCTCATGACTGGCCATTTCCCAGTAACAGAAGAAAATGGTTAAGGACCAGGTGACTTGGTTTGTTTTATTCCTTCCTTTATTCTGTGATTGACTTCTGGAGGACTTGAAAATCCGGTGCAGTTCAATGGAAAAGTAGGATTTGTGCAGAAATAAATTTAGCCTCTAACATTAAGGAAAAATATGATCAGGAATGTTATTGTTCCTGGGATTCTCACTAAGTGACTAATGTTAGAATTTAGTGTGACTGGAGCAGCCTGCAGGTTACCTTAGTTGTCACCTTCTGTCTAGTGTCTCTGACAGCCCTCAGAACCAGAGAATCATCATGACAGGCTGTGTGCTGATTCTGAGCAAGAGGGAGAAACCTTGATTTGTTCCTCTCATTTGTGCATTCATTGGTTGATGACTTTATATACCATGACTGGGCTCAAGCCCACGACCTTGGTACATCGGGATGGTGCTCTAACCAACTGAGCCACCCAGCCAGCACTACTTAGTGAACTTTAATAGTGTCTTGTTCTTTAAACATGCTTTGGAAAGATGCTTTATTTTTCATAATGTACAGAATATACTTATTTAATATGTAGTGTCTTCTAATTATATTGTTTGCATTTTTATCAGGGCTGATTCTGATAATGGCTGTCAAGATTGACAGTGAATGTAGGAATGGAATATGTTTTGTGCACCCTGATATTACTAGTATGTATATATACATATACATACATATATATATATTATATATATATATGTAATTTTTTTTCCCCAGAGACAGAGTCAGAGAGAGGGATAGATAAGGACAGACAGGAACAGAAAGAGATGAGAAGCATCAATCATCAGTTTTTCATTGCAACACCTTAGTTGTTCATTGATTGCTTTCCCATATGTGCCTTGACCACGGGCCTTCAGCAGACCAAGTAACCCCTTGCTCCAGCCAGCGACCTTGGGTCCAAGCTGGTGAGCTTTGCTCAAACCAGATGGGCCCGTGCTCAAGCTGGTGACCTCAGGGTCTCGAACCTGGGTCCTCCACGTCCCAGTCTGATGCTCTCTCCACTGCACCACTGCCTGGTCAGGCTAGTATGTATATATTTAATGCCTGACAAATATGTGCTTTTAAAAACGTGTGTGTGTGTGTGTGTGTGTGGCAAGTGCTTCAAATATATATTGTAAGTGCTTCTAGTTTAGCAAGAGGATTTAATGATTGCTTATAACATAAATATCTGATTTGTAGAATGATGGTTGACTGCATCATTACAGAACATTTTGAATATGGATAAATTTTGCTTCTATAACAATGTAGTTAAAAAAACCAAAACAGTAAAGTATATAGATGTAGCCAAATGATAAAATTGAGCAGAACAACTTTCTTTGCATTCCTTCTCTTTCAATAACTAGAGAAACACTCCTGTTAAATAGGGCCATGTTATTACAGGAATTGCTGACACTGGAGGACATAGCCATGGACTTCACCTGGGAGGAGTGGCAGCTCCTGGACCCTGATCAGAAGGACCTGTACTGGGACGTGATGTTGGAGATCTACAGCCACCTGGTGTCCGTGGGTGAGGACAGCTCCCCTGTGTCACTCAGAGGGCTCCCTGTCAGTGGCCTTTCTTGGCTCCTGAAAAGTCTGGAGTATCTGTGATAATCTGAGGCGGTAGATGAGTATCAGTTTCCTCTCTGGGACCAGGTTAGAAGGTATAATGTCCCTCACTTCAGAGAAAAGCATTCACTTTGCTGACCTGCAGGCTGCATAGCTCCTGAAGTAGAACATTCTATGTCGGTAGACCAGAGCCCAATTCAAAAAGTCTGTCTCTTCTGTCACTTCCCATGAATAGGGCGCCCAGCTAGCAAGCTGCAAGCACTCGCCAGACTGGAGCGCGGGGAGCCGTGGACGAGAGAAGATGAATTGCACAGTGCAATCCGTTCAGGTGAGTGAGAGAGAACCAGCATGGAGGGTGGCCAAGGTGGTCTGCTTCTAGTCATGCAGAAGTGCCCCAGCTGTGAGGGCGACTGAGGACATGTAACAGCGCCTCCATCAATCTCCCATAAAAAGAGCTTCTTTCCTTTAGGGTCTGGAGGAACGTATCTCTTCTTAGATTTGATTCCTCTTCCTTTCACCAGCTTTTTTTTGTGTGTGTGGTCGAGACAGAGAGAGACAGATAGGGACAGACAGATAGGAAGGGAGAGAGATGAGAAGCATCAATTTTTATGTTGCTGCATCTTAGTTGTTTATTGATTGCTTTCTCATATGTGCCTTGACTAGGGGGCTACAGCAGAGCGAGTGACCCCTTGCTCAAGCCAGCGACCTTGGGCTCAAGCTGGTGAGCCTTGCTCAAACCAGATGACCCCTGCGCTGAAGCCAGTGACCTCAGGGTTTCGAACCTGGGTCCTCCGCATCCCAGTCTGACGCTCTATCCACTATGCCACTGCCTGGTCAGGCTGATCTCTATTCATTTCATCTAGGTTGGGATTTTTTTTTCCCCTCTAACTTTCTTCTTACAATTCTCAATCTTTCCATTCTTCTTCCCCCAGCTCTGTGTTGGTACCTGTTCCCTCTCCTTGTCTTTCTCTGAAATGCCACCTCCCATTGCCTCTGTCCAGGGCAAGATGTGTGGTGTTAGTACTGTCCTCGGACTACAGCACCGTTGTTCCCCTTGGGATAAGGTTGTTTTCCCTTCCTAACACCCACCCCATCTTTGATTGGGGGTTAGGATTCTAACATAAATGTGGGGGCGACATAAACATTCAGCCCCTAGTATCCATTACTGATACCTGTCCTGGTGGTGTTGGAAGGGCCTCAGTCCTTTTCATGTTTCCCCTTTACTCATGTTGCACTCACTGTGTTTCTGACGCCAGATGGAGAGGGTTTTCCCCACAACAGACAATTCTCTGGGACACGGAGGGTGTCCTACAGTCTAACTAAATTCTGACATTACCCTGCCTGTAGATAGTGTCGGATACTACAGGGTAAGGGATCAGTCCCACAAGATCATCCCCACCTCCACCTCAAATGCTAATTGCGAGTCCCGGTTGTCACCTGTGTTCCTGTAGATCAGTGGTTCCAATGACCTCCTCCTTCAGTTCCATTAATTTTGCTCAAGGGGCTCACAGAACTGAAAGAAATGTTTTACTTAGTAGGCTGCCAGTTAATTATAAAAGTGCATGACTCAGGACCAGCCAGATGGGAGCAAGGCAGAGAGCAGGGTACGTGGGAAGGGGTATGGAGCAGGGGCAAAGGCCACTCTCCCAACCCGGCCTTGTTCTCCAACCTGGAAGCCCCCCAAACCCCATACCTTTGCTGCCTTATGGAGGCTTCCGCACACGGGCAAGATCCACTGTTGACTTTATTTCCAGTCCCAGCCCCTCTCCAGAGAATGAGAGGTGGGGCTGAAAGTTCCAAGCTTTTTACTTATTTTACTTTATTTTGAGAGTACGTTTATTAAAGCTAGGGACAGAGAAATGAGGAAAGACTTAGGATAGAAGAAGCAGCAGGAGAGCCCAGGCAGGGCTGCTTTAGCTCACTGGGAAGCCAGGAAAAGGGGCCTTGAAGACAGGTTCAGGGGTTGGCCTGGGACAGCTGCCAGTGCCCATTGCTCCCCTGGTTGCAAGTCTTCTGGGGACCCTTAGAGTTCAGGAGATGCACACACAAGAGGAAAGAAGGGTGTTGGGCATGTTCTCAAGCAGGAGAGTACGGGACTCCAAGCTTGTAATCATGGCCTGGTGACCAGCCCCCACCAGGGAGCCCACCCTGAGTCACCTCATTAGAACAAAAAAAACTGCTAACATCTAGGAAATTCTGAGGAATTTAGGACCTAATCAGGAACCAGAGTCAAAGACCAAATATTAGAACAAAAAATGCTCTTATTAGCCCTGGCCTGTTGGCTCAGCGGTAGAGCATCGGCCTGCCATGTAGAAGTCCTGCATTTGATTCCCGGTCAGGGCACACAGGAGAAGCACCCATCTGCTTCTCCACCCTTCCCCCTCTCCTCTCTCTCTCTTCCCCTACTGCAGCCAAGGCTCCATTGGAGCAAAGTTGGCTCCAGCTCTGAGGATGGCTCCATGGCCTCTGCCTCAGGCGCTAGAATGGCTCCAGTTGCAACAGAGCAATGGCCCAGATGGGCAGAACATTGCCCCCTGGTGGGCATGCCGGGTAGATCCTGGTCAGGCACATGTGGGAGTCTTTCTCTCTGCCTCCCCACTTCTCACGTCAGAAAAAAAAAAAAAAAAAAAAAAAAAAAGCTCTTCTCACTTAGGACAGTATGAGGTTTTTAGGAGCTCAGTGTCAGGAACCCAAAGTGTGTTTCTTCCTAGACACTTCCTTACCTCCTCGCCTCCTTTATTCAAAGTCTTTTCTATTCCTATTGATTTCTTAAATTTTCTCATTCTCTGTTTCAGACACAAACCCCATTATAAAATTTCATGCCTGCTTTGCTTTAATTTACTTATATAATTGTTAATTCTGGTCATTATTTTAGGTTATCTTAAAAGATGTTGCTGGGTTCATTTTCTTAAAGCTTCCCTCTTCCCTGTGATAGTGTGATGGTATTAAGTCCAACTGAATCATAGTCCTACCAGACACAGAAGATGGAACTTTCTCTTCTGCCAACGACATCCATGATATGGTATCATCTTGCTTATACAATCTGCTTTTCCCACCCTAAACTCAGTGAGCTATTTAAAAACAATTTTTAAAAAATTCATTTTAGGAGAGAGAGAAAGAGAAAGGGGGGAGGAGCAGGAAGCATCAACTCCCATATGTGCCTTGACCAGACCAGTGCAGGGTTTTGAACTGGCGACCTCAGTGTTCCCAGGTCGACACTTTATCCACTGCGCCACCACAGGTCAGGCATGCCCGGTTTCTTAATACATTTATCAGGACCTCTTCTTGTGTACATTTTTAAAAATTGATTTTAGAAATAATGGAAGGGGGAGAGAGAGAGAGAAACACTGATTTGTTATTCCACTTATTTATACATTCATTGGTTGATTTCTTTTTTTTTTTCTTCCCCCATTGGTTGATTTCTTGTACCGTGCCCTCACTGGGGATCAAACCTGCAACCTTGGTGTATTGGTATGATGCTCGAACAAACTGAGCTACCACCTGGCCTGGGTGGACCTCTTCTTCTGAGAGTGTGTTTTTGTCAACTTTGGAATGATGGCCTGAGTTAATCTGTATATAATGCTAAAAGCAGGCCCCCTTGAGCCTGTTTGGTGAACCACAGCCCTAGTATGTGCTAGGAGAGATTTAATTGAGTGAAAAATAAAGCAGTACATTTTATTTTAGGAGTAAGATTTTATTAATGGATAGAGAGGATGTCTGCCTGTAATAGGCAGATGTTCAGCTTTTCCTATAATTAAGGGTTGTGTGAAGTTAATCATCAACATGAGTAGTAAAGACAGGGAATACTTTAGAAATTTAGGGAAGACAAAGTTCACAGTGACATAGAATGGGAAAATGATAGCATGATATACATAAAATAAAAATGAAGGGCTAAGAATAAGAATGAAGGTGTCAAGTTGGAAATGTGCACCGTCAGAAATTAACCTGATACCTGCCATGTGAAGGCCAATTTTAGAAGGTATTGTAGGAGAGCCTGACCTGTGGTGGCGCAGTGGATAAAGTGTTGACCTGGAACACTGAGGTCGCCGGTTTGAAACGCTGGGTTTGCCTGGTCAAGGCACATACAGGAAGCAACTACTACAAGTTGATGCTTCCTGCCTCTCTTCTCTCTCTTTCTCCTCTCTAAAAATCAGTTATAGGCCCTGGCTGGTTGGCTCAGTGGTAGAGTGTCTGCCCAGCATGGGGATGTCCTGGGTTCGATTCCCAGCCAGGGCACACAGGAGAAGCGCCCATCTGCTTCTCCACCCTTCCCCCTCTCCTTCCTCTCTATCTCTCTCTTCCCCTCCTGCAGCCAGGGCTCCACTGGAGCAAAATTGGCCTGGGCACTGAGGATGGCTCCATGGCCTCTGCCTCAGGCTCTAGAATGGCTCCAATTGCAGCAGAGCAACAGCCCCAGATGAGCAGAGCATCGCCCCCTGGTGGGCATGCCGGGTGGATCCCAGTCGGGTGCATGCAGGAGTCTGTCTGACTGCCTCCCCGCTTCTAACTTCGGAAAAATACAAAAAAAAAGTCAATTATAAAAAAACGGTGTTTGTAGGGGAACTGGTGGAGTGCGAACATGGATAAATGGGGTAATTGTTGGTAATGTAACTTTTATTTCCAGGCTACCTGTTGTGGATTTTGTTAGTGATAGAGGTGGAATGGCAGGGTTTGGAAGTTTGATTTATATTATCCTTAGATATATAGTCTTTTTAACTGGTTGGCAACAGTATAGCAATAGTAAAGTACACCCAGAAGTACTAGAAAAGGAAGAAATGGAAGGTGAGACTGCCAAGAGTCTTGGTTCAGTCAGGATTGTGATCCTTTAGGATTCCTTAAATGATGGAAACCCGTATGTCTGGGTGGAATTTTGAAAGATGAAGCAGTTAGTAGCAAGACGTGGATTTGAGGATCATTATATCAGATGTGGATTTAGGGATCATTACATTGAATGGGAACAATTTAAATATTGCATGAGAACAATTACAAAGTGTGACTGGAGAAGGTGACAGTTCTCTAGTGTGATATTGTTTTATTTATTTATTTTTTTACAGGGACAGAGAGAGAGTCAGAGAGAGGGATAGATAGGAACGGACAGACAGGAACAGAGAGATGAGAAGCATCAATCATCAGTTTTTCGTTGCGATACCTTAGTTGTTCATTGATTGCTTTCTCACGTGTGCCTTGACCGTGGGCCTTCAGCAGACCAAGCAACCCCTTGCTGGAGCCAGCAACCTTGGGTCCAAGCTGACAAGCTTTTTTTTTGCTCAAGCCAGATGAGCCCGCGCTCAAGCTGACAACCTTTGGGTCTCGAACCTGGATCCTCCGCATCCCAGTCCAACTCTCTATCCACTGCATCACTGCCTGGTCAGGCTCTAGTGTGATATTGTGATAAAAAATATATATCCTTGGTCCTGGTGCAAAACCATAATAGTTTCCTTAGTGTCAGAATGTTTATTTCCCTTAACAGTATAGACAGGGTTTGGTGTTCCTCAGTGGACATTTTATTTTTATTTTTAAAATTTATTGATTGATTTCTGAAAGAGAGAGAGAGAGAAGGAGGGAGGGAGGGGGAGAGAGAGAGAGAAACATCAATTTGTTGTTCCACTTCTTTATGCATTCACTGGTTGATTTTTGCATGTGCCCTGACTGGGTATCAAACCCACAGCCTTAGTATATTATAATGATGCTCTATATAACTGAGCTACCTGGCCAGGTCAACTTAGTGAACTTTTTAAAACCCAAACTCTTAATGTTACATTAACTATCCACTGGATCCCATGTCTTCATCTTTCAGTCTATACATTTTTTCAAACAGGATCTCATCCAGTCCTCTGTCCTTATATAATATTTATATACTGATGATTTCCACATTGCTATCTCCAGTTAAGATCTTTCTCGGGATTTCTTTGTGTCTGTATTGGACATCTGAAAGCCACCTAAAGATCTGTATGCTTTGAAATGCACACAATTTCCCCACATCGTGAGCTTCAGTAATATTTCTTTTCTCATGAAAAGGCTCTACTCACTTATTCAGTGGCCTGAGCCAAATAATTAGGAACAACACCTGATTCCTCATGTTTATTAATCGCCCCATGTTGAAACCGTCTTTTTCCTCTCTTCAGATTATACCCTGGTTTCTCCCACCTTGCTTTCCATTGCTCCCTCAAATCATTTCCTCAAATCATTTCCACAATTTATACCTGCCATTTTTTAAATATTTTATTGATTTTTAGAGAGAGAGAAAAAGAGGGAGAGAGAGAAGAGGGTGGTGAGGAGCAGGAAGCATCAACTCATTGTAGTTGCCTCTTGTATGTTCCTTGACCGGCCAAGCCCCGGATTTCGAACTGGCAACCTCAGCATTCCAGGTCAATGCTTTATTTACTGCGCCACCACAGGCAAGACTGTACCTGCCTTCTTTATCACTGCTTTCTTGTTCAGTTTTCCCTAACCAGAATGGATGCTCAGTGAAAATAAGGACTGTTTCTATATGCTCATGACCAGCACAAGGTTTAGTACATAGTTATCATTTAATAAGGATTTATGGATGTACGAATGTGCCCCACATCATTTTGAAACAGATGTCTTCTGTGCTCCAGTGCTAATAGTAACTTGATTTTGCTTCTCAGCATGCTTTATGAGGTCACACTGAAAATCTGTATTTACTTATTTTGAATGAACTAACCTTGTTTATACAATGACTGTTTTTGGGGGGTTTTTTTCTTTACAGAGACAGAGAGAGAATCAGAGAGAGGGATAGACAGGGACAGACAGACAGGAACGGAGAAAGATGAGAAGCATCAATCATCAGTTTTTTGTTGCAACACCTTAGCTGTTCATTGATTGCTTTCTCACATGTGCCTTGACCGTGGGCCTTCAGCAGACCAAGTAACCCCTTGCTCAAGCCAGCGACCTTGGGTCCAAGCTGGTGAGCTTTTTGCTCTAGCCAGATGAGCCCGCACTCAAGCTGGCAACCTTGGGGTCTCGAACCTGGGTCTTCCGCATCCCAATCCGAAGCTCTATCTACTGCACCACCACTTGGTCAAGCTACAATGACTTTTTTTACCTTTTATTTTCTTTTGTTTATATTTTTGTGTTTTACCCTGGTCTAAGTGATAACAAACATATATACTTGAAGTTTCTTTAAACTGAAATCATAGTGTTATCAATAGAGTGCCAGTCTGCACAGAACTGTTTGTGAAATAGTTTTATTCCATACCAACCGCATGGAAAGATTCATTCTTCTCTTTTTTTCCTAGAAATCAATAAATATGACAGTCACCTACAGCAACACTTGCAAAATCAAAGATGTCTAAAGAGAACAGAACAGTGCCATGAATATAATGCATATAGAAACATCATTCATTGGAGTAGAAGTAATTTTCCTTTAAGGCAAAATCATGATATATTTGACTTACTTGGGAAAGCACGGAAATCAAATATAAATTTGGTCAACCAGAATGGAAGCTGTGAAGTAAAGAACCCAGTTGCGGTTAATGGAGATGTGAAATCCTTCTTCCGTGCAAAGTTTGACCCGTGTCAGACTGAAATAAAATTTTCTAAATGTGGAAATTCTATAAACACAAATTCACAATGTATTAAGCATAAAAGAACTCAAAAGGTAAATAAACCCCATGTATGTAGTGAATGTGGGAAAGACTTTATGAAGAAGTCTCGCCTCACTGATCACCAGAGAGTTCATACTGGAGAGAAGCCTCATGGTTGCAGTCAGTGTGGGAAAGCCTTTACCAGGAAGTTCAGGCTCACTGAACATCAGAAAACTCATATAGGAGAGAAACAGTATGAATGCCCAGAATGTGACAAAGCCTTCCCTAAGAAATCACGGCTACTTACCCATCAGAAAACTCACACAGGGGAGAAACCCTACATATGTGATGAATGTGGAAAAGACTTCATCAAGAAGTCTCGGCTCATTAATCATCAGAGAGTCCACACAGGAGAGAAGCCCCATGGGTGCAGTCTGTGTGACAAATCCTTCTCCAGAAAGTCCAGGCTCATTGAACATCAGAGAACTCACACAGGAGAAAAACCTTACGAATGCACAGAATGTGACAAAACCTTCCGCTGGAAATCACAGCTCAATGCTCATCAGAAAACTCATACAGGAGAGAAATCATATATATGCAGTGACTGTGGGAAAGGCTTCATCCAGAAAGGCAATCTCATTGTACATCAGCGAACTCACACTGGAGAGAAACCCTATATATGCAATGAATGTGGGAAAGGCTTCATCCAGAAGGGCAATCTCCTTATACATCAACGAACTCACACGGGAGAGAAACCCTATGTCTGCACTGAGTGTGGAAAAGGTTTCAGCCAGAAAACTTGCCTCATATCACACGAGAGATTTCACACGGGAAAGACTCCCTTTGTGTGTACTGAATGTGGAAAATCCTGTTCACACAAGTCAGGTCTCATTAACCATCAGAGAATTCACACAGGGGAGAAACCCTACACATGCAATGACTGCGGCAAAGCTTTTAGAGATAAGTCATGCCTCAATAGACATCGAAGAACTCATACAGGAGAGAGACCATACAGGTGCTCTGATTGTGGGAAAACCTTCTCCCACCTGTCATGCCTCGTGTATCATAAAGGCATGCTACATGCAAGAGAGAAATGTGTACGTTCAGTTAAGTTGGAAAACCCTTTTTTCAAGAGTCACCACTCACCATATTCAAGTGACATGGTACAGAAGACCCCTGTTGATACGGTGACCAAGCAGATGCCTTGTGTGGCAGCTCAGACTTCAATAAGCATCAGAGGGTTTCTAGCAGATAGGAACGTGGCTGTTGTGGGACAGTGAGGTGTCACAGATGCACCCTCAGCAGATAACAGAATTGACACAGAGAAAACTTATTAATGTAGTGAATGTGGTAGTACCTTCAGTGGCCAATTATGTCATGTTTTATGTGACAAAAAACACAGGAGTAAACTGTGATACAATCAAAGTAGAGGACCCTTGACTAAAAACTTCTAGCTCATGCTATGGCTGACAGGTGTATACTGGGACAGGTGCACATACAGAGACTAGGAGAGCCTTCCGTGAAGCGATAGACCCTATCAGTGCTGCTTTGTGTGTCACATTCCATGAGTGAGCTCATAGTTGGTAAAAATATAATGACTGTGGGAATCCTTTTCCAGAAATAATACTTCAGTAGGTGGCATAGAGTTCACACAAGAAATTGTTGAACCTTATTTTTTTGTGTGTGACAGAGACATAGGGACAGACAGGAAGGGGAAGAGATGAGAAGCATTAATTCTTTGTTATGACAACTTAGTTGTTCATTGATTGCTTTTTCATATGTGCCTTGACCAGGGGGCTGCAACAGACTGAGTGACCCCTTGCTCAAACCAGCGACCTTGGACTCAAGCTGGCAACTTCAGTTTCAAACCTGGGTCCTCCACGTCCCAGTTCAATGTTCTATCCACTGCACCACTGCCTGGTCAGGCTGTTGAATCTTTGAAGGCAATGATTGTGATGTGGTTGTCAGGTGTACATTTTGCCACATCAATTGGCAAAAGAAGTCCTAGAAATAAAAATGTAGACTCTCTAACTGTGGGCCATCTTCAGCAAAATATCTGAAAATGCATGCAGCAAATAAGGCCTGTGAAGATTAAGAAGACTTCAGGGATTTGTGTCACATTTCCAATGTAATTATATATTAGATAATAGACATAGTGCACATTTTAGGGCAGTGTACCTGGAATCAGACTCCTAGTTGATATGTTAGGACTCCTTAATATAAAGGAGGTTGTCTGTGTTGCACGTCACTGGTTAAAGTTACAACACAGTGAACCTTCCGCATGAGTCTTTTTTCCCCATGTAGAGAATGTTACACGGTTAGCTCTTGCATTTCTTCAGTTCTAAATTTACTCAATTTGTATTTTAGGTGATGGAACTTCTTCAGAAGGAAACTGAATATATTTAATTCTATAGTGTAACAGTATGTTTGAATGTGTTATCTTTATAAATATCACCCGGAGAACAGTGATATTTAAAACTCATGAATAAGCTATCAGCCAAGCTTTTGCCTTAGAAGATAGTTCCCATCCTGGGCACACAGCACCTGGAAAAATTTTACCTATTTTCTTGGCCTGGTATTGTTCTAGGACCTAGAGAGGATGACGGTGATGAACTAAAGAAGTTACCTTTGAGCTAGCAGTGTTTTTCTTCTTTTCCCCCTTCCCTCTTCCTTTCTCATCCATCCCTCCCTGGCTTCCTAGTTCTCTGGCTGTTAGCAATTTTTTAAAAGGTAGATTTCATGCATATATAGCAGTTTTACCTTCCAACAAATGTAATCAAAGGATATATACAACCATGTTAGTTGTAAAGGAGGAACAGTGTAAGGACAAAGTATCCTGATAATTTCTTGTTCAAGGGGCATATTGTGGGTGGTGGTTAGGGAAAATACATGTAATTTTACATAATAGGGTATGGATACTTTTAAAAATATGTTCATGTCTTCTACCCAGGTTATAAATTCATTATATAGGTATAGGTTATTGTAAATTTCCCAGCACATAGCAAAAGAGAAATGAATTATATTTAGAAGCAAAAGATGAGTCAAGCTGAATGAATGAGCTAATGGATGAATCAATATTTTTTCACTGAAGAAATGGAACTAGAGGAAAGAAATTGTAAAGATCTTTTTAAATATTATTTGGTTTCTTAAGTTTTAAATAAGGATCAGTATTCCAAAACATTTTTTTTAACTCTGAAAAGACACTCTTGTCAGAATATAAAAGGGGCAGATCAGAGAAGGAACAGGATCTGGAAAATAAGCCCAATTAATGGAAAAAAATAACTTTAAAAAATGGAGGATAGCCTGACCTGTGGTGGCACGGTGGGTAAAGCGTCGACCTGGGAACACTGAGGTCGCCAGTTCAAACCCTGCACTGGTTCGGACAAGGCACACATGGGAGTTGATGCTTCTAGCTCCTCCCCCTTTCTGTCTCTCTCTCTCTCTCTCTCTCTCTCTCTCTCTCTCTCTCTCTCTGTGTCTCCTCTCTAAAATGAATAAAATAAAAATAAAATAAATTTTAAAAAAATGGAGGATAGAAAGTGAGGCCCTTTGGATGTCTTGGAGGAAAACCTCTACGTTTGCCTACAGATCTGTCACCTTTAGAGCTGCCATCATTTCAGAGATCCTGGTTTCCCTGATGTGATGATTGAGATGAGTGATGCTACTGCCTCAGTCTCCGGACAATGGGACCCTGGCCCTTTCCGCTATGCTCACGGTTCTTTCCTTTGATCCAATAAAGATATCCAGCTTAAAAAAACTGACTCCTGCTTCTAAAGGAGGAAAGTAGTAATTTGTCATGAAGTGGCTGTCTCATAATTGAATTCCAAACTCTGGGTGTTTGAGAAATCCACTACACTGTATTTTGGGGGCATCTGCACCATGCCAGGCACTGTTGTAGACACAGGATATACACTGGTGAACAGTATGTGCAAAAGGAATGGCCTCTAACAGGACTCACTCGTGACAGGTGCTCCTTCCTCAGCAACGAATCAGAAGTGAATTCTTCATCCCAAACTTCAGATCCTCTTAACTTCTTGTCTGGCAAATCTGCACATCCTATCATGGCAGTCGTAGCGACTGTCTCACCGAAACTGTTAGGGGCCTGGAATGGGCTACCCAGGCTGGCCCTGAGCCCTGAGGACCAGGTACAGAACTCACCTGTCAGGTTGGCATTTCACGTAAATAAAAAATGTTCATGGGATTGACTTCTTTAAAAAGGGCATACCAACTTATATTGTCTACTGCTACAGCGCTCATTTACATAAAGGTTGCAGCAGTTATTAAGTGCTGTTTGCCAAACCTCAACTGCATATTTCGTTATTTAGCACTCAGATGCTCTGTTTCCACCTTCATGTATTATAGGGAACTGTTTGTACGGTAGGTCCTTGAATAATATTTTGTTCAAAGGTCTTTTACAACATTCAGATGCCACAGAAACTTAACTCTTGTTTATATCAATTAGTCTACAGTAAAACTGGTTTCAGCATACATTGTTTAGCTTAAAATCAGAACCTATCAACGATGTTAAGTGAGGACCTGTATATGTGTAATCCTCATTCCTTTGTCAGTACACACAAACATATACTGTATATGGTTGTACGTGGCCACCATATTGGTTTTGGGTTGTTTTTTTAAGATTTTACTTCAGAGCCTGACCAGGCAGTGGCGCAGTGGATAGAGCATCAGACTGGGATGCGGAGGACCCAGGTTTGAGACCCTGAGGTAGCCAGTTTGAGCGCGGGCTCATCTGGTTTAAGCAAAGCTCACCAGCTTGAGTCAAAGGTTGCTGCCTCAAGCAAGGGGTTGCTCGGTCCGCTAAAGGCCCGCGGTCAAGGCACATATGAGAAAGCAATCAATGAACAACTACGGTGTTGCAATGAAAAACTTGATGATTGATACTTCTCATCTCTCTTCGTTCCTGTCTGTCTGTCCCTCTCTCTGATTTTCTGTAAAAAAAAAAAAAAAAAAAAAAAAGATTTTACTTTAGAGAGTAGAAAGGGAGAGAGAGAGAGACAGAGAAAGGTGAGTGAGGAGGTATGGGAAGCATCAATTTGTAGTTGCTTCTTCTATGTGCCTAGACTGGGCAAGCCCAGGGATTTGAACTAGTGACCTTAGCATTCCAGGTTGACACTTATTCACTGCACCACCACAGGTCAGACAATGGCCAACATATTCTATATCCAGAGTACTGCAGTCAGGGTTTAGAGTCTTAGTGGGTCACTTGGCTTGGGCTAGCTCAGTGATGGAGAACTGGAGTTGGGGTGATTGTATTAGTTGGCTAGGGCTGTCAGTAACAAAGTACCACAGGCTGAGTGGCTTAAGCAACAGAAATTTATTTCTCACAGTTCTGAAGGCTAGAAGTTCAAGATCAGGTTATTGTCGGGGTTGGTTTCTTCTGAGGCCTCTCTCCTTGCCATGTAGCCATCTTTTGTGTCTTTTCATGGTTGTCCCTCTATGTGTGTCTATGTCCTAATCTCTTTTTATTTTATTTTTTTACAGGGACAAAGAGTCAGAGAGAAGGATAGATAGGGACAGACAGACAGGAGCGGAGAGTGAGAAGCATCAATCATTAGTTTTTCGTTGCCATTGCAACACCTTAGTTGTTCATTGATTGCTTTTCTCACATGTGCCTTAACCGCGGGCCTTCAGCAGACTGAGCCACCCCTTACTGGAGCCAGCGACCTTGGGTCCAAGCTGGCGAGCTTTTACTCAAGCCAGATGGGCCCACGCTCAAGCTGGCGAGCTCGGGGTCTCGAACCTGGGTCTTCCGCATCCCAGTCTGACACTCTATCCACTGCACCACTGCCTGGTCAGGCAATGTCCTAATCTCTTGTGAGGACACCAGTCAGATTGGATTAGATCCCATCCTAATGACCTCATTTTAACTTAGTTGCCTCTTAAAAGACCATATCTCCAAGTCAGTCACATTCTGAGGTGTACTGGAAGTTATGACTTGAACATATGGATTTTGGGGAACATAATGCAGCCCACATTTGTCAGTGATATTTGTCAACAAATGCCATTCAAGTTTGGAAAATTATATTGGGCTAACTAACGGAGCTCACTAATCCTTAGTAAATCGCGGTGTCTTTTCCAGGTTTGAATGTAGGATCATATGATCAGTATCTAGGAAGGTCATTGTGTGTCTGTGGTTGAGAGGCTGAAGCTTGTAGGCCCTGGACCCCTGTGCTGCTAGGACCGCCCTGATAAGTGTTACTTTTCCCTCAGTCTTTCAAGTAAGTCTTAAGTTCGTCAAGCGCTATTTGTATATACATATATTTTACTGTATTGTTCTTTTGTTCTAATAAGGTGACTGGGGGTGGCTCCTGCATGGGGAGCTTTCAGCTTCATCCCTTATACTCTAAAGAGAGGAGAGGGCCTAGAGATTCAGTTAATTATCAATTTAAATATATATACATGTAATCATTTCAATCTTAAATATATGTGATACACACACATATATAAAATCATTGAAATCTTATCTTTTTTATTATTAAGTGAGAGGTGAGGCAGAGAGACAGACTTCTGCATGACCCCAACTGGGGTCCACCCAGCAAGCCCCCTACCTGGCAATGCTCTGCCCATCTGGGGCAGTTGCTCCATTACTCAGCAACTGAGCTCTTCTTAGTGCCTGAGGTTGAGGCCATGGAGCCATCCTCAGGGCCTGGGACCAATTTGCTCCAATTGAGCCATGGCTGCAGGAGAAGAGGAAAGAGAGAGAGAGAGAAGCAAGGGGGCAGGGTAAAGAAGCAGATGGTTGCTTCTCTTGTGTGCCCTGACCAGGAATCAAACCCGGGACATCCATACACTGGGCTGATGCTCTACCACTGAGGCCTGGAATCTTTAAAATGTAGCCATGAATCAAGTAGGTCATTTTTTAAAAAGTAAAGGCAACACATATTTATATATTTAATATTTATATGTTTATATTTAATTATGAAATAAGGAAGTTCCCTCTTGTGTTGCAGATTCCTCAAGTTTCCTAATTTGCCAGGACTCAGAAAACTTGTTACCCTCAAAGTTACATTTGTTATAAAAAGGAAAGAGATTAAAAACAAAGGATAAAGGCAAATGCCACACCCACAGTGTGATTTGCGGTGGGAGCTGTGGACCACATGGTGCCACTGGAAATCTGGAGGAGATAAGGCAGGGGTCGGGAACCTATGGCTCGCAAGCTAGATGTGGCTCTTGATGGCTGCATCTGGCTTGAAGACAAATCTTTAATAAAAAAAAATGTTAAAAATATAAAACATTCTCATGTGCTACAATCCATTTCCTACCACTCATGTTCATGGTTGTGGGTGGCTGGAGCCAATCACAGCTGTCCTCCGGGACAACACCAAATTTTTATTGGATAATGCGTAACATACGTGGGTCGTTGTATGGCTCTCACGGAATCACATTTTAAAATATGTGGCCTTCATGGCTCTCTCAGCCAAAAAGGTTCCTGATCCCTGGGCTAGAGAGTGAGGTCAGGCACAGTGGTGTCCCACCAGGCTGACATGATTGAGCCACAGTGAAGACTGGACATCATCAGGCCGAGGTGGGCTTCTCTAGCTGGCAGAACTCCCTGCCTACTGTCACATGCTTGCGACAGAGTAACACTTCCTGTGTGTCCACCGGGGAGAATACCTGGAAGCTCTGTGTTTGGAACTTTTCTGGATTCTTTCCACACTTTGTGTGTCTTCTCTGGGCCGATAAAAATTTCTAGCTTTTAACTGTAATGAACCCTGACTATTTTGGGTAATTTCTATGCTTCTGATATGCTTTAAACATATATGTGTGTGATCATAATTGTCTCTTTATAGTTCCCTTTTCTTCAGCTATATTACAATGTCTCATTCCTTCCAACATTTTAAACACACTTAGTAAATAAACATGCTGTATCTTAATAATTCTGGCATCTGTTGTCTCTGCCATTGTTCTGATCCACCATGCCTAGGAAGGCCCTTGATGAATTGTAATACTATCTTTTATTAGTCTTCACTTGATCTTAGACAAAAGGCTGAGGAGCTATGTTTTATTAATCTTGATATGACCCATGAATGTATGATGTTTGGCCAGTAGGTGCACATATACATATATGTGATTCTTGGTTAGCTAGGGGAATTAATGGCTGCGCATTATAGAAATGTCTAGTGTTTTGAAGACTGAATGATAATAGCAGAATATTCCAATAATTCATTCTACTACAAAGTATTTTTTTTAAAGAGTTCATCTAAGTTTTATTTATTTATTTATTTATTTATTTAATTTTTCCAGGGACAGAGAGAGAGATAGATAGGGACAGACAGGAATGGAAAGAGGTGAGAAGCATCAATCATTAGTTTTTCGTTGCTGTTGCGACACCATAGTTGTTTATTGATTGCTTTCTCACATGTGCCTTGACTGCAGGCCCTCAGCAGACCGAGCCACCCCTTGCTGGAGCCAGCGACCTTGGGTCCAAGCTGATGAGCTTTTTCTCAAGCCAGATGGGCCCGCGCTCAAGCTGGCGAGCTTGGGATCTCGAACCTGGGTCTTCCGCATCCCAGTCCGACGCTCTATCCACTGTGCCACCACCTGGTCAGGCTCTTTTTTTTTTTTTTTTTTTTTTTTTAACAATTTTTATTTATTGATTTCAGCGAGAGAAAGAGAGAGAGGAACACTGAGCTGTTCCTGTATGTGCCCTGACCAGGGACCGAACCGGCAAACTTTGTGTTTCCAGATGATGCTCTATTCTTTTATTTTATTTTTTTTATTTTATTCATTTTAGAGAGGAGACACAGAGTGAGAGAGAGAAAGAGAGAAAGGGGGGAGGAGCTGGAAGCATCAACTCCCATGTGTGCCTTGACCAGACCAGTACAGGGTTTTGAACTGGCAACCTCAGTGTTCCCAGGTCGACGCTTTATCCACTGCGCCACCACAGGTCAGGCCTCCAGATGATGCTCTAAACAACCAAGCTATCCCAGCCAGGGCAAAGTGTTTTTCTTTTAATTGTTGTATTTTTGTAGTCTGTATGGTAAAAATAAGCGAATAACTTCCTTTACATTCCTTCCATATATCAAGAAAAGCGAAGCACTTACTATTAAACAGGACTGTGTTATTATTACAGGAACCACTGATGTTGGAGGATGTGGCCATGAATTCACCTGGGAGAAACGGAAGTTCTGGGCCTTGATCAGAGGAACCTGTACTGGGCCACGGTCTTGGAGAAATACAGCAGCCTGGTGTCCGTGGGTGAGGACAGCCCCCCTGTCGGTGGGTCCCGTCAGTGGCCTTTCCTCTTATCTGCTTAGTACTTCAGAGTCTCTGTAGTGCTCTAGACTGGTGGGTTCTCAGATCCCTCGCTGACTCCAGACAAGAGTATATAATATTCACACTCCTGAGAGAAAAGCCTCATATTGCCGATATGAAAACTAAAAAATGTAGTATTCTCCCATCTTCTACCTCCTAGCCCCTGGTTGGCAAACCGTTGCTCATGAGCCACATGTGGCTCTTTGGCCCCTTGGGTGTGGCTCTTCCACAAAATACCACTTGCAGGCACTACCTCAATAAGGAATGTACCTAACTACATAGTTTAAGTTTATAAAATTTGTCTCTCAAAAGAAATTTCAATCGTTGTACTGTTCATATTTAGCTCTGTTGACTAATGAGTTTGCCGACCACTGTTAGCCCCATTTCATGTGTTGAAGTCTTCCGTCATTTCCTGTGAACAAGGAATCAACTCAGCAAACCAAATCCATTCTTCAAACTAGAATGAAGGGAGGAACACCAGACAATAGAAAAACCCACAGCAAAAGCTGTCCAGGTGACTGGGTGAGAACCAGCAAGGTTGGGGGATGGGAGGGCATGTTCTAGTCAGTTAGAGAAGGTCCCACAGGGTGCCAGTCCAAGGAAACCAACCAGCAGTTCCTCGTGTGCTTCTCCCCACCTGAGACCTTTCTCTGGAGTTTAGAGGGAAATCCACCATTTTCTTTTTCTGAGACTTGATTCCTGTTTATTTTATGTATGTCTTGATTTTTTTGTTGTTTGCCAAGTTCTGTTCTTTCTAGGTTTGTCAAGTGATCTCCTTTTCTGTCGATTGCCACAGCGCCTCTTCCTATTTCTTCCATCTCCACTGCTAGGGAATTCTATTTCCAGGCCTCATTCCAAACAGCAGGCTTTTAATTCTGCATCATCTTTAAGTAGAGCATCTTTCTGCTGCACTGGGAAATAATGGTTTCCCTTCCTAACATTCAACCTTACATGAAATGCGATGCCCACACCATAACCTGATCTCTGTGTTTATATGGTTTCTTAGTGTTTTGCTATAAACTAAATGTTTGTGTCCCCTGAAAATTCATATGTTGAAACCCTAACCCCCAAAGGTGATGGTTTTAGGAGATGGCCTTTGAGAGGTGATTAAGTTATAAAGGCCCTCACCAGGCATTGAACCTGCTGGTGCCTTGATCTTGGATTTCTCAACCTCCAGAAATGTCTGAAATTAATTTCTGTTGTTTTGTGTTATAGTATTCTGAATACACTAAGACACTTGGCCTTGCCCTCTCTGAAATTATCCAAAGGTTCTATTTTTCATTTCTTGCTCTGTTCTCATAATCTTTCAATCTTTCCTCCATTATAATTAAGCTCCTATTCTCTGTAAAGTCTTCTAACTGCACATCTTTCTTACTATTTTCTAATTTGTACTCTTATGCCATATATTATACTGTCTTCACAGAAACTCCTGAATGAATTCAGACTTTTTGTTTACGAGGAACTAAAATTACCTTCCCTATGAGAAAATTTCTTTGACCTCTTTTTTTAAAAAACTTTAGGGTCTTCTAAAGATGAGTATCTAACGAAGTAGGGTAAGAAAGAGCAGTGGTCAAGTTGGGAGTTTACAAAGAGAAGGTGAGATTGGAAGACCCAAGAGAGGCGGATTCCCAAGAAGTAGAATAAGAATGTCTCTCAAGAAAAGATATAGCCGGCCTGACCAGGCGGTCGCGTATTGGATAGAGCGTTGGACTGCGATGTGGAAGACCGAGGTTCGAGACCTGAGCTCGCCAGCTTGAGTGCGGACCCATCTGGCTTGAGCAAAAGCTCGCCAACTTGGACCCAAGGTCGCTGGCTCCAGCAAGGGGTTGCTCAGTCTGCTGAAGGCCTGCGGTCACGGCACATGTGAGAAATCAATCAATGAACAACTAAGGTGTTGCGACGGCAACAAAAAACTAATGATTGATGCTTCTCACCTCTCTCCGTTCCTGTCTGTCTGTCCCTGTCTATCCCTCTCTCTGACACTCTCTCCCTGTAAAAAAAAAGAGGAAAGAAAAGATATAGCCGCACACATTATCTGCAGTTGCCAGTTCCTGAAGATATGAACAGAGAGACAGGTGTATGATGATTTTAGTATTTCTTTCCATTCAGTGTGTGTGTGTGTGTGTGTGTTGAAATACTCAATGTCTGCCTGAATTTAAGAGGAAAACAGAAAAGAAATAGGATTCCCAGGATAAGTAAAATAAAAAGCTTGTACACCTTGGTTCAAAATGAAGGAACATAGAAGAGATGAAGGAGGTAAAATCCTTGTGGGATATATTGGAAAAGGACCCTTATTTTTATTTATTTGTTCACAGGCTTATAATTTTTAAGAGTTGCCATCATTTCAATGATCCCATCTTCTCTGTGATGCGCTTTATTGGGCATGTGATTTTCCTATATTTTTTTCATTCCTTCTTACTCATATGAGTGGAGCTGTTGTCCTCTTGCCTCCTCCCAATCATTCCCTTGATTCAATAAAGATATTCTGTTAAAAAGCATGAGTCCTGCTTAGAGAACACTCTCCTACATTTCAGTCACAAACCCTAGATTATTGGGTAAATTCACTCCAATATATTTAATCACCTGAATTTAGCCATCTCAATACTTATTTTAATTTGTGATGCAATCATTAGATAATTAAGAACAAGAAAATGTCACGATTTGCGTTTTACAAGGAATACCTTGTAACAGTGAGGTAGTACAGGCCAAAGATGTAAGCAGGGACAATTCCACCATCTCGCTTCAGAGACTGGGCCAGCATGGTACTGATGGAGGAGTCAGAAGATGGAACTGACTTCTGGCTTTGACCTGTGGCTACCTGATTTTATCCAGAACATTCTGAGAATTATAAGGTCCTACGGGGATGAACATAATGTGAGCAAGTAGATGAGCTTGATGTCTGCCACAGCCCATGTTCTCAGGATCTCGGCTTCCTCCAGGTGAGTGAGTGTTCTAGCTCAGGGCTGGGGCTACTACAAATAGGACCTGGAGCAGGGCTAGAAATGGGTAGTAGGCCTGAAAATGCCTTTTGGAGAGGTAATAAAGATACATATGACTCTGGGAAATCCAGTTTTTGAGGTCATTTTATTTTTTGCATGTTCATAGACGTTCCATTTGCAATATACCCCACCCCACCCCTGATTGAAAACAACCCAGTGGTCCACCAGCTGATGAATGATTCAACACATTTTGGAATACCCATATAATGGAATACAGAGCTACAAAAGCAACAAACTTAACTGATATTTCAAAACAGTTATGTCGTGGCCTGACCTATGGTGGCGTTGTGGATAAAGCATTGACCTGGAATGCTGAGCTCACTGGTTCAAAACCCGGGGCTTGCCTGGTCAAGGCAGATATGGGAGTTGATGCTTTGTGCTCCCCCACCCCCCACCCCATTGTTTGTCTCTCCCTCCCCTCTCTAAAATAAATAAGTAAATTAAAAAGAGGAAAACCAAAAAATAATTATGTCGTGTGAAAGAAGCCAGATAAAGAGTACACACACTGCATGACAAGGTGGTGGCACAGTAGATAGCGCGTGCGACTGGGATGCAGAGGACCCAGATTTGAAACCCGGAGGTCGCGGGCTTGAGTGAGTGCCGGCTCATTTGGTTTGAGCAAGGGGTCACTCGATCTGCTGTAGCCCTCCTCCCCTCCATCAAGGCACATATGAGAAAACAATCAATGAATAAGGTGCCACAAGTAAAGAATTGATGTTCCTCATTTCTCTCCCTTCCTGTCTGTCTGTCCGTATCTGTTCCTCTCTGTCACACACACACACACACACACACACACACACACACACACACACACACACACGAAGTGTCTATTCATAAAATACAGATTGTAGTGATAGGGTAGTTCAGTGTCTGCCGAAGATGTACGTAGCATGTTTTGTGCTTGGCGGGAAGGAGCTCACAGCGTCCATCATTTCTGCTTTCTTTGCGATCACCGCATTCCCCACATCCCATCTCATTTTCCCAAACCTAGCCGGTCTTTCAAGCGCACTGCCACCTGCCGGTCCGCGCTGAGTTCTCCCGACTTTGTTCCGTACGGACAGGGGCCCTCCCCGGAGATGGCCGCGCCCACGGTGCTGCATAACGGCGCGAACCCTAGACGGTTATATCGCCTAGCCAGCTTTTTTGTCTAACGTGCTGTAGTTTTCACAAGGCCTCTAAATCTCTGCGCAACCAGACTAGTGGCTGCGGTGTCCAGAGGTTGTTTTAATTTTGTACCAAGCGTCATAGCCGTTCAGGGCCGCTCAGATTGTACGCCGCAGTCTTTTGGTCGTGATGAGCTCCGACGTTTGAAACATAGGCGCCTTTCGCCTTTCCCTACAACAACGAGTTTAATCCCACCTGACGCTTGCCTTCTGTGACCTCAAGTCTCTGAAAAACCTCTCC
This sequence comes from Rhynchonycteris naso, assembly GCA_037038555.1. NCBI lineage: Eukaryota > Metazoa > Chordata > Mammalia > Chiroptera > Emballonuridae > Rhynchonycteris > Rhynchonycteris naso. The sequence goes on along the minus strand of CM072997.1, from coordinate 245,645,838 downwards.
TTAATCCTATCGGGGTGACGTATCTCAAATGGGAAATTTAAAGCTATGGTCAGTCAGTATTGCCCAATCGTACGCCCACTGACGCAAATGCCTTGTGTACGTACAAAGATGGTGGTCCCCAGGGTACCAAGGCGACGGAGGCGCCGATATATGACCTCATAAGAAAAGCCAGACACCATATTCCATTCACCATGGAAACACTGCGGGCCTTCGTCAGATGTTCTCGCGAGAGGAGGCCGGAAGGCAGAGAAGTTTAGGGAAGTAAGTGAGGCCCTGCAGAGGTCGCTGCAAGTTCAGAAGTGAGTCGGGTCCGGGAGTGGGTGTGTCTGTGGTCCGCTAGGTAAGTGGCTGCGCCTGTGATTTGGAGAAGGTAGCGCTGGGGCGGGAAGCAAGGAGTCGTCTCCTGGCTGGCTTTGGGCTCAATCATGGGAGGCGCTGGTGGTCCGTGATGAAAGGTCTGAAGAGACCAACTACCAAGAATCAAGAGGTCAAGGTTCAGGGTCTTCGCGAGTCACTCTGCCTGTCGGTGACTGACAGCTGCGGGGCTGGTGTTAGTGAATGACCACGGCGTCTGGGTCAGGTTCTGAAATAACTTGTAGCCACTGATCGTGGGACCGTAAAGGGAGGTCAGTGTGTGCGTGTTTCTGGGCTGGTTTCGGTATTAAAGCCGTCGGGGGGCGATGACCACTGACTTTTGTGGAGAGACATGTGACAGCAGAAGGTTTGGAAACTCAGGGGCTGTCGCAGCTTCTGCGTTGAGCTCAGGCTGCTGGACCACGTCCCTCCTCCACCGCAAGTTTTCTTCCCCCCACCCTCCCCCAAGTGAGAAGCAGGGAGGCAGTCAGACTCCTGCAAGCACCCAACCGGGATCCACCCGGCATGCCCACCAGGGGGCGATGCTCTGCCTATCTGGGACGTTGCTCCGTTGCAACAGGAGCCATTCTAGGGACTGGCCAGCTTTGCTCCAATTGAGTCTTGGCTGCTGGAAGGGAAGAGAGAGAGAGAAAGGAAAGGGGGAAGGGTGGAGAAGCAGATGGGTACTTCTCCTGTGTGTGCCCTGGTCGGGAATCAAACCCCAGACTTCCACAACCTGGCTGACACTGTACCACTGAGCCAAGGGGTCAGGGCTTATGACAAGTTTTCTTTTTGTGTGTGTGTGCCAAAGACAGAGAGAGTCAGAGAGAGGGACAGATAGGGACAGACAAGAAAGAAGAGAAATGAGAAACATCAGTTCTTCGTTGCGGCACCTTAGTTGTTCACTGATTGCTTTCTCACCTGTGCCTTAACTGGGGGGCTACAGCAGACCGAGTGACCCCTTGCTTGAGCCAGCGACCTTGGGCTCAAGCTGGTGATCCTTGCTCAAACATGATGAGCCCATGCTCAAACTGGTGACCTTGGTGTCTCAAACCTGGGTCCTCCACGGTCCAGTCCAACGCTCTGTCCACTGTGCCACCACCTGGTCAGGACCACAACAAGTTTTCTAATCCCCTTGGCTTCCCCACATCATTCCGTCCTTTTAGTCTGCAAAAATGAAAGTTTGTGGAGCAGATGAACCATTCAGCATATTTTAAATTAGTAAGCGTTTTATTTAAGATTCTGTTTTTATGTTCCTCTTGCAAGTTTACTGTGTATTTTCTTTCAGGTTTTATGTACAACTTGACGAAGGCTTTCATTTTCCCAGTACTTATATTTGTCAACAGTTTTTAAAATTTGTATTTATAGCTCATATTCCTTCCCTTTTTTCTTTTTCTCTGTGTTCATTGTTCCTCATGTTGAAGAGTGTATATAAACAGGATATGTGAAGCCTTTTAATAAGGAATGAGGACAACATAATATAAAGGAAAGATTTACAGTTTCTGATTTTTCATATGTTCATTTATAATTTTTTTTAAAATTATTCATTTTTAGAGAGGAGAAAAAGGGAGAGAAGGGGGAAGGAGCAGGAAGAATCAACTCCCATATGTGCCTTGACCAGGCAAGCTCAGGGTTTTGAATCAGCAACCTCAGCATTCCAGGTTGATGTTTTATCCACTGCGCCACCACAGGTCAGCCTTCACATGATCTGATTTCTAGAATTTTTCTGAAAATTACCCGCCACTGAGGCCAATGCTGTGCTGGGTCTCCCTTGCATCTTCCCTGTCATGGTCAAGCTACTTTTTTTTTTTTTTTTAATTTTTTCAAAGTTAGAAGTGGAGAGGCTGTCTGACAGACTCCCACATTCGTGGGACTGGGATCCACCTGGCATGCCCACTAGGGGGCATTGCTCTGTTGCAGCCAGAGCTATTCTAGCTCCTGAGGTGGAGGCCATGGAGCCATCCTCAGTGCCCGGGCTGTGGGAGGGGAAGAGAGAGAGACAGAGAGAAAGGAGAAGGGGAAGGGTAGAGAAGTAGATGGGCTCTTCTCATGTGTGCCCTGACTGGGAAAAGAACCCAGGACTTCCACACACCGGGCTGATGCTCTACCACTGAGCCAACAGGCCAGGGCCATGTTCAGGCTACTTTTGTATCTTCAACGTCTTATGTTTCGTTGTCGGACGTATGGTCTCTATGGAACTAAATAAAAACAAGTGTTGGGGACCATGTGTTAAGGTGATTGCACAGCAAGGGGAATGTAACCCTGCAAGTAATTTGGCTCTTCATCCCACAGGTCTTGGCAAGAGATAAGAAAAGAATGAAGAAAGAGGAGTTTGCAGGACCTAGATATTGTCCTTTCTGGGAACACTTTTGACAAGAGTGAAATTTCTAACTAGAAATTCAGGGCATTTCAAGAGAAGACAAAGACAAGAGTATACCAGTTGCTGGCTATTTCCTAAAACAGAAGAAAATGAACCAGGCCCAGGTGACTTTTGTTTTATTCTCTGCTTTATTCCCTAATATGTCAGGGGCCGAAAAATCAACAGGGTTTTTAGAGTTATTTCTAGGGGACAAAGGTGTGGGGAACTGGCTGCTGCCCAGCCCCCCGCCTCGCTTGCAAAACGCTAAGCCCCGCCCCACACCTCTGTGTTAGCTGTGATGCTCATCCCCCCCCCCCCCACCATGTTCCCCGGAAGGAAAGACTGGCTTCTTTGTATATGTTTATGTACTGGTGGGGGGTTTTTTGCACTTGGTCGAATTCTTGGGTTGCCTTGGAAACTGTAATCAGAAAAGTCATTGATTTGCTAATGGCCCACTTTGCCCTATAAATAAAGGAGGATGCAGTTTCTGGCAGTGGACATGTTTTATTCTGTCTGCTAGGGCAGTGTTTCTGCCAGCAGTAATTGCAAAGCCCTCCCGAACCCATCTTTATATTCTTTAATTCTATTTTCTTTCATTCTGCACCGTTCTTGCTTAGGACCTGAATGTACCCGTCGTGCGGGTCCGCGACGTTAATGGATTAGTAGAGTCCTATAAAAATCAGTATCTAGAGTGAAATAAACTTTGAATCTAATTCCAACATTATGGCAAAGTAGGATCGAGAATCTAGTTTTCAGCCTGACTAGGCGGTGGCGCAGTGGATAGAGCGTCGGACTGGTATGTGGAATACCCAGGTTTGAGACCCAAGCTCGCCAGCTTGAGCGTGGGCCCATCTGGCTTGAGCAAAAAAAAAAGCTGGTCAGCTTGGACCCAAGGTCGCTGGCTCCAGCAAGGGGTTGCTCGGTCTGCTGAAGGCCCGCGGTCAAGGCACATGTGAGAAAGCAATCAATGAACAACTATGGTGTCGCAACGGCAATGAAAAACTAATGATTAATGCTTCTCACCTCTCTCCGTTCCTGTCTGTCTGTCCCTATCTATCCCTCTCTCTGACTCTCTCTCTGTCCCTGTAAAAAAAAAAAAATTTAAAAAAAGGAATCTAGTTTTCATATGATTCTGAGTAAATGCCTTATGTTAAAATGTAACATGTAACTGAAGGATCCTCTGGGTTACATTAGCTGTCAGCTTGTGTCTAATGTCTGTGGCAGCCACCACATCAAGAGAACCTGTTAAGTTATATGATATGCATCATATATTGTGAGGACACAGCAGCTGGTTCTTCAGGGAGGATTGATATTTCATGGCACTCAGGTCTTAGGAAAAATGTTATATTCTTCAGAAAGGTAATAGGGGTACAGTGTTTTGAACTTCAAATAAAGGCAGGGTTCCTCAGACATAGCATGAGGGAAGATACCAAGCAAACTCAGTGAATACAGTTTTATCAAGGGACCAATGCAGGTCAGTCAAAGGGCTCAGCCTTGTGTGTCTCTGGGTTTATCCAGTAATAAAACCTAAATGGCCTAGGGAAACAGGAAGATTGCATGGCTTTCAAATGGTCCATCACCAACAGGTAGCTAAATTGGCATTAAAGTTCAGGTTTCGCCTTAGTTAGTAGCAAGAAATGTTGTCTGGTAAGAGCTGGAGTTACTGGGCTCCAGGGTGTTTGCTCTATAATTTCATGTCATCTTAGAAAAGGTGGATTCCTCCCCCATTTCCATCATGCCTGTGTGATGGAGCCTCCATACTGATCCCAAAAGTATGGGGTTTGGACAGTTTCCCGGCTGGTGAACACCTTGCCCTCTAATCTTTCCATCTGGATGTTCATCTATATTCTTTATCATATCCTTTTATGATAAACTGGTAAACAGTAAGCAAACTGATTCCTGAGTTCTCTAAGCTGCTCTTGCAAATCACCATATTTTTTGCTCCATAAGACATACTTTTTTACCCAAAAAGTGGAGGGGGAAATGCCCGTGCGTCTTATGGAGCAAAAAATACAGAATTTTATTAAATATTTTAACACACCATTTGGTTCAGAATATTTCTTTTTTCTTATTTTGCTCAAAACCCTACGTATGTCTTATGGTAAGGTGCGTCTTATGGAGCGAAAAATACAGTAACCAGACCTCAGGAGGGCATTGGAACCTCCAATTATATATATAATAGTTGGTTAGTTAGTGCCACGACCTGCGTGACGAGTCTATTCCAGGGTTTCGAGCGGGAAATGGTACGAAATTGAATGAAAAATAGAGACTTAAAGACATATACAGGATGGGTTCGGGAGGATGCCACAGCTCCTTGCCAACAGTCACTACTGTCCTGGTTGAGCTGCAAAAACATGGCCACCCCCGGAAAACATTCTTCTTTATTTCCTGGGCAAGGTGGGCCATTAGCAATTCAATGACATTTCCAAGGCAACCCAAGAAAACCACCAGGTGCAGAAAACCCCCCACCATCTTAATTTTAAACAAAGAAGTAACCAGCTTCCAGTCCTTCTGGGGAACATTGATGGGCAGGTCGAGTACTGAAGCACAGACCTTTGTTAACTTAATTAGGCAGGTGAGGTGGGAGGTTGGGCCCAACACCTCTGTACCCTAGATATCCCAACTGCAAAATACCCTGTTTACCTTTTGGTCCCCAACAAGTCAGAAGCACAGGTGACAACCTATCCTTACACTAAAGTGGAAGTTAGAGGGGAAGTCTTTTAGGATTGAGCCCTTAACCTGTGAAATCTGACGCTGTCCCTGGATAGATAGTGTCAAAACTGAGCTGAATTGTAGGACATCTAGCTGGTGCTGGAGAATTGCTTGGTGGTGGGTTAAAAAAACACACATTGGAATTGTCGTCAGAATCATAGTTAATGTGAGCAGGGCAACTTCCTTTATATTATTTATGAATCAAAAGAAAAAACACTTCTAAAAAAAAAAAAAGAAAGACACTCCTATTAAACAGGGCCATGTTATTTCAGGAATTGCTGACACTGGAGGACATAGCTGTGGACTTCACCCGGGAGGAGTGGCAGCTCCTGGACCCTGATCAGAAGGACCTGTACCGGGACGTGATGTTGGAGAACTACAGCCACCTGGTGTCCGTGGGTGAGGACAGCTCCCTTGTGTCACTCAGAGGGTGCCCAGCCAGTGGCTTTCCTTTCCCAGCTGCTTATACTTGGGAGTTTCTTCAGTGCTCTGAATGGCAGGCTCTCAGTGGCTCCCGATGAAAGGCTGTGGTATGCTATGAGCTGTACCAGCACAGCTGACACCAAATGTGTGCATTGCTTCTACAACAACCACCAATTCTCCAAGTACAGACTTGGTGTCTGCAGTTCAGTTCTATTCAGTTTTGACCCTAACTACCCAGAGTTAGCGTCAGACTCCACAGGCTTAAGGGCTCTGGACCACCAGACCACCCACCCTCACTTCAGATCCCAGTCGCAAGCATTGGGTATCCAGGGTACCCACGCCTCTGTACAAGCAGGCTGTAAATCTGTCCAGTTTGGCTATAAATCGATTGTTCCCATACCCTCCTACCCCAATTTAGGTTTAATAATTTGTTAGAATGGCTCATTGAACCCAGGAAGTCACTTACTACCATTATCAGTTTAGTATAAAGTAAAAACAACTCAGTAACAGCCAAATGGAAGAGATGCTTAGAGCAGAGTGTGGAGGAAGGGGTGTGGACCAGACATGCCACCCTCCAGTACCTCAATGTGGTCACCATCCCAGAAGCCCTCCCCATCTGGTTGTTTAGGAATCCTTATGGAGGGCCTGTGGGAGACGGCAAGCTGGCAAAGCCCTCGCAGTTTAAGGCTTAAGCTAAAGGCTATGTTCTTTTCCACACCTCCATATTGGCTATGAAGCTGAGTATTTGTACTCGTCCCATCCCCCCACCTCACTTGATTAAGTTACTAAAGGCTAAGTGCTTCCCCACAACCTCTGACTGTTTATTTAAGTTGATAGAGGCAATTTACATGCCCTTCTCCACAGCTCCCTGTTAGCTATGTTTATCCTTTGTTTTGTGAAGTTAAAATATTATGCAAGGTGGAGGGTTTTCTGCACCTGGGAAAATTCTTGAATTGTCTCAAAAATGTGACTTTGTTTCAAAGTTCTCTTTAATTTGCTAATGACTTTACTCTGCCCTATAATTAAAGCAGCCTGGAAGTAAAGACTTGCTCTTGCAAGCTATGGGCTATGCAAAGACCTCCCAAGTCCATCCTTTTTCTAAGTTTATTTCTTCATTCTGCACGGTTCTCACTCGAGACCTAGACGAGTTCGATCTGCGCTGGCCTGCAGTAGGGGCCCAGGATGTAGGCATGGTCACTTAAATCCTTGGCCATTGGTGATTAACTCCACGTGCAGCCCCTCCTTCCCCACAATGAGGGGAAGATTCGGAGCGGAAGATTCCAGTCCTCTAATCATGCCTTTGTTGCCATGAACCAGCACGGCTGGTAATTCCAGGTCCTGAGTGGGAACAGTGTAGAATTTAAGAATATAGGCTAGAGGAAAAGGATGGGCTCTGGAGGCCTCTGCAGTGCTGATGGCAAGAACAGAACATGCTCAACACCTGCTTCCTGCTTTATTTATAGGGCAAAGTGGGCCATTAGCAAATTAAAGAGATCTCTGATCACATTTCCAAGGCAATCCAAGAATTACCAAGTGCAGAAAACCCCCACCATACATAACATCTTAACTTCACAAAACAAAGGATAGAAGAAACTTGCCTCCAGTCTTTGGGGGGGGGGGGGGACAAGGGAGACAGGATGAGTATAAACAAGACAGCATCACAGCAAAATAGCCTTTAGTAACTTCACTGAACAAGTGAGGTGGGGGGTTGGGCAGACTGTCAGCTTACAGCCAGTTCCCCACACCTCTGTCCCCCAAAAATCTAAACTGCAAAAACCCTGTTGGCTTTTGGTCCCTGACACTTTGTCTTTCTGGATCAGCCTCTACCCTGAAGCTCTCTAGGGGACCCCAGCTGCCAGCCATCTCCTTAGCACAAAGAAGACACTCATCACGCCAGAGAGTGCAGAGGTTAGGAGTTCTTGTGTCAGGAAGTGGAACTTAGACTATCAAAAAAGATGCTTCTGTCATGCTGTTCACTTAGGAAATTACAAGGGCTTTAGGGAGCTCTGTACCAGGAACTGTGACAGAGACCAAATATATATCACAATGTCATATGTGGCCTCTCCTGAGAGAAAAGTCTCTGACAGGTACAAACTGTCTAGTCCCTTAAATATAGCATTCTTCTCTCTTGACACACCCCAACCCAAGTATTCTGTCATTTCCCATGAACAGGGTACCAAGTCACCAAACCAGACGATCTCTCCAAGTTGGAACAAGGGGAAGGACCATGGACAATAGAAGGTGAACTCTGTAGTCTAGTCTGTCCAGGTGAGTGAATGAGAAGCAACAAGGCAGGTTCAGGGAAGGAAATTAATTTTCCTTTTACCCTTTTAAGTTCTTCTGGCCAGGCTAATAAATTGCCATGAAACAGGTTAACAGGAGGAAATAACCAAACTTATTACACATGTACATACGGGGCTCCGTGGGAATAGGAATATGCGGCCGAAGGATAATTAGGCAGTTGAGGCTAATATGTCATCTTGAGCAAAGGATAAGGAGGCAAAGAGGATTGTGATTTTGACTTCAAAGGAGTGGAAATCAATTCACATGGAGATAGAAAAGCCAGTATTTGGTAAATAAATGTTTGCTGGGCCATTATTTTTTATTTGTATTTTTCTGAAATTAGAAGCAGGGAGGCAGTCAGACAGACTCCCGCATGCGCCCAACTGGAATCCACCCAGCATGCCCACCAGGGGGTGATGCTCTGCCCAGCTTGGGCATTGCTCTGTTGCAGTGGGAGCCATTCTAGCGCCTGAGGCAGAGGCCAGGGAGCCATCCTCAGAGCCCAGGCCCACTTTGCTCCAATAGAGCCTTGGCTGTGGGAGGGGAAGAGACAGATAGAGAGGAAGGAGAGGGGGAAGGGTGGAGAAGCAGATGGGTGCTTCTCCTGTGTGCCCTGTCCAGGAATCGAACCCAGGACTTCAACATGCTGGGCCGATGCTCTACTGTTGAGCCAACTGGCCAGGGCCTGCTAGGCCATTTTTAACAATACACAGAGAGTTTATTTTCATTCTGATTATTAATTTTGTTTTTTAGATTCCACATATAAGTGAAATCATCTGACATTTGTCTTGCTCTGTGTGACTTATTTCTCTCAGTTCAATACCCTCTAGATCTATCCATGTTGTTGCAAACGGCAAAATTTCATTCTTTGTTATTGCTGAGTCATATTCCATTGTATACATGAACTCCTTTTCTTTATGCATTCATCTGTTGATGGACATATAGGTTGCTTCCATTATCTTGGCTGTTATAAATAATATTGCAATAAACATCTGGATATGTTTGTCTTTTCAGTTAGTATTTTGGGTTTCTTTGGATGAACACCCAGAAGTGGAATTGCTGGGTTCCTCTTTGTCTCTTGTGATAGCCTTTGTTTTAAAGTCTATTTTGTCTGGTATAAGTATTGCTACCACAGTGTTGTTGTTTTTTTGTTTTTATTTTTATGAAATCTCTTTTTCCATCCCTTCATTTTCAATCTGTGTATCTTTTGATCTGATATGAGTCTTTTCATATCAGCATATGTAAGGGTCTTTCTTTGTTATCCATTCAGCCACTGTACATCTTTTGATTGTAGCATTTATTCCATATACATTTAAAGTTCCCTAGCCAAGTAGACATCCCAAAGTTGTGGGTTTAATTCCCAGTCAGGGCACATAAAAAAAATCAATCAATGAGCCTGATCAGTGGTGGCACAGTGGACAGAGCATTGACCCAGGATGCTGAGGTCCCCGGTTCAAAATCCTTAGTTTTCTGGCTTGAGTGAGGGCTTGCCAGCTTGAGCGTGGGATAATCAACATGATCCCAAGGTTGCTGGTTTGAACCCAAAGGTTGTTGGCTTGAGCAAGGGGTCACTGGCTCAGCTTGAGTTCCCCAGTCAAGGCATGTATGAGAAGCAGTCAATGAACAACTAAAGTAATGCAACTACAAGTTGATACTTCTTATCTCTTTTCTTTCCTGCCTCTCTTTCTTGCTCTAAAATCAACAACAAAAAAATCAACCAAGTCATGCATAAATAAGAACAACAAATTGATGTTTCTCTCTCTAAAATAAATAAAAATTAATTGCAAAATTTTTTATACTTTTTTTTTACTCAGTGAGAGGAAGGGAGGCAGAGAGACAGACTCTTGCATGTACACTGAATGGGATCCATCTGGCAAGCCCACTAGGGGTGATGCTCAGCCCATCTGGGTCATTGCTCCGTTGCTCAGCAACCAAGCTCTTCTTAGCGCCTGAGGCAGAGGCCATGGAGCCATCCTCAGCACCTGGGGCCAACTCACTCCAATCAAGCCATGGCTGTGGGCAGGGAAGAGAAGGAGAGAGAGAAATGAGAGGTGGCAGGGTGGAGAAGGAGAGAGAGAAACGAGAGGTGGCAGGGTGGAGAAGGAGAGAGAGAAACGAGAGGTGGCAGGGTGGAGAAGGAGATAGGTGCTTTTCCTGTGTGCCCCGATCAGGAATTGAACCTGGGACGTCCACACACTTGGCTGATGCTCTACCACTGACTCAACTGGCCAGAGCCATAAAACCTTTTCTTTTCTTAATTTAATGAGAAAAGGGGAGTCAGAAAGAAAGACTTCTACATATGCCCTGATTGGGATCCACCCAACAAGCCCACTGGGGGTATTGCTTTGTTGCTCAGCAACTAGGCACCTGACGTGGAGGCCATAGAGCCATCCTCAGCTCTGGGGCTAACTCACTCCAGTCAAGCAATGGCTACAGGAGGGGAAGAGAGAGAGAAGCAAGAGTGCTGCAAACCAGTACGGCTAGTAATTCTGGGTCCTGAGGGAGAACAGTGCAGAATTAAGAAAATAGACTCACTGCCTGACCAGGCGGTGGCATAGTGAATAGAGCGTCGAACTGGGAGGTGGAAGACCCAGGTACAAGACCCCGAGGTCGCCAGCTTGAGCATGGGCCCATCTAGCTTGAGCAAAAACTCACCAGCTTGGATCCAAGGTCGCTGGCTTGAGCAAGGGGTTGCTCAGTCTGCTGAAGGCCCGCGGTCAAGGCACATATGAGAAAGCAATCAATGAACAACTAAGGTGTCACAACGAAAAACTGATGATTGATGCTTCTCATCTCTCTTCGTTCCTGTCTGTCTGTCCCTATCTATCCCTCTCTCTGACTCTCTCTCTGTCCCTGTAAGAAAAAAAAAAAAGAAAGAAAGAAAATAAACTCAACAAGAAAAAAGGATGGGCCTGACCAGGCGGTGGCACAGTGGATAGAGCATCAGACTGGGATGCGGAAGACCCAGGTTTGAGACCGCGAGCTCGCCAGCTTGAGCGCGGGCCCATCTGGCTTGAGCAAAGGCTCGTCAGCTTGGACCCAAGGTTGCTGGCTCCAGCAAGGGGTGGGTTGGACTGCTGAAGGCCCGTGGTCAAGGCACATGTGAGAAAGCAATCGATGAACAACTAAGGTGTTGCAATGGCAACGAAAAACTAATAATTGATGCTTTTCACCTCTCTCCATTCCTGTCTGTCTGTCCCTCTCTCTGACTCTCTCTCTGTCCCTTTAAAAAAAAAAAAAGAAAAGAAAAGAGGATGGGATCGGGAGACCTCTTCAATGCTGATGGCAAGATCAGAGAGAGAAAGCCCCTGGTCTTTACTTTATTATATAGCATAGACAATTAAAGCCTTTAAGCCAATATACAAATAGGGAAGTCTCTGATACAAAGCCACTCATCTGAGGTATAAATTGGATTCCTCATAAGAGTGCACCACCCTACATCATGCAACAGTCAAGGGTGTGGGGAAAAGCTTAGTGTTGAAAAGATCTTAGTGTTAAGAGATCTTAGTATTAAAAGAGTGGGAAAGGCTTAGTCTTAAACTAAGCCTTAGACTATAACAACCTTGCCAGCTTACAGCCTGTTTCCCTCACAAGAGGAGGAGGGGTAGAGAAGCAGATGTGTCCTTCTCCGTGTGCCCTGACTGGTAATTGAACCTGAGACATTCACATGCCAGGCCAACTCTCTACCACCAAACCGGCCAGGACCAAAACTTTTAAAGTAATTGTCAAAGGCCCTGGCTGGATGGCTTAGTTGGTTAGAGCATCATCCCTATACGCCAAGTTGCAGGTTTGATCCCCAGTCAGGAAACATATAAGAATAAACCAATGGCCCTGGATGAATAGTTTGGTTGGTTGGAACATTGTCCCAAAACACAGAGGTTGCTGGTTCAATCACTGTTCAGGGAACCTATATAAATAAGTGGAACAAAAAAAAAGAAAAAAAATCTGGTGGCGCAGTGGATAAAGCGTCGACCTGGGAACACTGAGGTCGCCAGTTCAAAACCCTGCACTGGTCTGGTCAAGGCATATATGGGAGTTGATGCTTCCAGCTCCTCCCCCCCTTCTCTCTCTCTCTCTCTCACTCTGTGTCTCCTCTCTAAAAAATGAATAAATAAAAATAAAAAAATAAAAAAAATGAAAAAAAAATCAATGTTTCTCTTTCTCCCAATTTCCCCCTCTCTCTAATAGGTCAACTAAAAAAAATAATTGTCTCCTTACCAGGCAGTGGTGCCGTGGATGGAGTGTCGGATTGGGATGCGGAGGACCCAGGTTCGAGACCCCAAGCTCACCAGCTTGAGCGTGGGTCCATCTGGCTTGAGCAAAAGCTCACCAGCTTGGTCCCAAGGTCGCTGGCTCCAGCAGGGGGTTGCTCGGTCTGCTGAAGGCCCACGGTCAAGGCACATGTGAGAAAGCAATCAATGAACAACTATGGTGTCGCAACAGAAACGAAAAACTAATAATTGATGCTTCTCACCTCTCTTCATTCCTGTCTGTCTGTCCCTGTCTATCCCTCTCTCTGACTCTCTCTGTTTTTGTAAAAATAATAATAATAATAATAATAATTGTCAACAGATATGTATTTATTGCCATTTTATTATTCATATTTTTAGGATTTTTATTCTTCTTAGAGGAGACCCCTTAAAATTTCTTGTAATCCTGATTTGGCGGTGTGAAGCTCTTTATCTGTCTTTTAGTTCTAACTGATAGCTTTGCTGGGTGGAGTCCTCTTGGTTGTATGTCCTTGCTTTTCATCACTTTGAGTATTTCTTGCCAATCCTTTCCAGCCCGCTAAGTTTCTGTTAAGAAATCAGCTGATAGTCTTGTAAGAGCTTCTCTGTAGGTAACTACTTTTCTCTTGCTGCTTTTCAAATTGTCTATCTTTACCTTTGGCATTTCAGTTATGATGTGTCTTGGTGTGGGCCTCTTTGCGTTCATCATCTTTGGGACTTTTCACTTTCTGGACTTCTTTTTCCTTCATCAGGTTGGGGAAGTTTTTTGTCATTTTTTCAAAGGTTTTAAGTTTCTTTCTCTCCCTCTTCTCCTTCTGGCACCACCGTGATGCGAATGTTGGTATGCTTGAAGTTATCCCAGTGGCTTCTTACACTTTCCTCATTTGGGGGGATTCTTTTTTCTTTTTGCTATTTTGATTGTGTGTTTTCTGCTTCCTTATCTTCCAGATTGCTGATTTATCCTCTGTTTCATCTATTCCAATGTTGATTTCCTGTAATGTAGTATTCGTTTCTGATTTGTTCTTTTTTTAAGTTTTCTATCTCTGTTCTTATGTTTTCTATCTTTTTCTTGAAGTTCTAAGTTCCTCTTCTCTTCCCCTATATTCATTGAGCATTCTTTGTGTGTGTGTGTGTGTGAGAGAGACAGAGAGAGAGAGAGGGACAGACAGACAGGAAGGGAGAGATGAGAAGCATCAAATTTTTGGTGGGGCACCTTGGTTGTTCATTGATTGCTTTCTCATATGTACCTTGACCAGGGGGCTCCCTCAGACCATGTGACCCCTTGCTCAAGCCAGTGACATTAGGCTCAAGCTGGTGAGCCCTGTTCAAACCAGATGAGCCTGTGTTCAAGCTGGCGACTTCAGGGTTTCAAACCTGTGTCCTCCTCGTCCCAGTTTGACAGTCTATCCACTGCACCACTGCCTGGTCAGGTTCATTGAGCATTCTTATAACGAGTGTTTTGAACTCTGCATCTGGTAGATGTCTTGTCTCCATTTTGTTTAGTTATTGTTCTGGAGATTTGTTCTGTTCTTTCATTTGGGACCTATTTCTTTGTCTCCTCATTTTGGCTGCCTGCCTGTGTTTGTTTCTCTGTATTAGGTAGAGTTGCTATATCTCCCAGTCTTAGTAGAATGGTCTTATGCAGTAAGTGTGCTGTAAGGCCCAGTGGTGCAACCTCCCCATTCATGTGAGCTGGGTGCTTCAAGAGCGCTCCTCTGTGGGCTGTGTGCACCCTTCTTTTGTAGTTGAGCCTTGATTGTTGTTGGCACATCAGTGGGAGAGATCTAGCCCCAGACTGATCACCTGCAAGGACTGGCTGCAACCACTATGGAGAATCTTGTGCAGGGGCCCACCCCATGGAGCAAAACTCACTTCAGTGGGCCTCAGGGACCCACTGAGTATACCCCTTGCATGTGTTGGTCATGGATGTAGGTAGATGGTGCTTTGGGCTTGTCTGAAGCTGCTCTCCTGACTCTGGAGCCTCCTGGGAGGTGCAGGTTAGGGTTACTCGCCACCCATGCCCTGCCCGCAGCCACCTGGCATGAGCTACAAAACAATCTGTTGATGGTTGCTATTTGTGCTAGTTTTGGAGGTGTTCAGGAGAGGCCAAGTTGTGAACCAGGTCGACTACCACTAGTGTTGGGCCTAGGGCCACTTAACAAGAGGTATAGGGTACACAAAGCTAGATGATACTTGTTTGAGAGATTTTTAGGAAAGCCAGCAGCATGAGCCACAACTGGTCATTTGTATGAAAGCCACTGGGTGGACCCACAAGTTGGGTGGGGTGGGGTTCTCAGGGAACCACCAGGGCAAGGCAAACAGTATTAGCCAGGTTGATAGAGACTCAGATATGGCTCCTGCTTGTTGGCTCGGGGGTGGGGGGGTATTCTCAGAAAAGGAGCAATGACCTCTGCCAGCACTTCTGTCAGGAAGAAAGCTACTGCTTTGCTTGCTTGATGACAAACAGTTCAGTTCAAACCCATATGTTCCCAGTGCCTTTTGAGCTGCTACTGCCCCAGCACTGGAGCTCAGAGGGAGGGAGTCCAAATAGGTCCGTGTAGCCCCTTTAAGAGGAGTGCCTGGGATTCCACGAGCCCTTTGTTTCACGTGGCCACAGTCTCCACTGGTTTTCACATCCAGACGTTATAGGGACTTCTCTTCCTAACACTAGAACCTTAGGCTGGGGAGTCTGGTACGCCTGAGACCCCTGGCTCCCCAGGGGTACCTCCACAACTGAGATCTCCCTCCCAATTTTTAACTAATACACATGGGTATGGGACCATCCTGTTCCATGTCTCTGCTCTTCCTATCAGTCTTGATGTAGCTGGGTTTTGTTTTTTTTTTTTGCTTCTTTATTTATATATTTTAAAGATTTTTGTTTATTGATTTTACAGAGAAAGGAGGGTGTGTGGGAAGTGAAAAGTTTTACCTCATAGATGCTTTACTCCACTTTTTCATTGATTGCTTGCTGTATGTGCCGTGCCCGGCAAGCTCAGCATTTTGAACCGATGACCTCAGCATTCCAGGTCAATTCTTCATTCACTGTGCCACCACAGGCCAGGCTTTCAGCTTCTTCTTTATATCCTTATACAGATTCTTTTTTTAAAGATTTTATTTATTCATTTTAGAGACGGAGAGAGAGAGTGAGAGAGACAGAAGGTAAGGAGGAGCAGGAAGCATCAACTCCCATATGTGCCTTGACCAGGCAAGCCCAGGGCTTTGAACCGGCAACCTCAATGTTTCAGGTCGACAGTTTATCCACTGCACCACCACAGATCATGCTTTTTATATCCTTAGTAATAGAACTATTTTTTTTTTTTTTTACAGAGACAGAGCGAGAGTCAGAGAGAGGGATAGATAGGGACAGACAGACAGGAACACAGAGAGATGAGAAGCATCAATCATCAGTTTTTTGTTATAGCACTTTAGTTGTTCATTGATTGCTTTCTCATATGTGCCATTACCGTGGGGTTACAGCAGACTGAGTAACCCCTTGCTCGAGCCAGCGACCTTGGGTCCAATCTTTGCTCAAACCAGATGAGCCCACGCTCAAGCTGGCGACCTCAAGGTCTCGAACCTGGGTCCTCCACACCCCAGTCTGACACTCTATCCACTACGCCACCGCCTGGTCAGGCTAAAACTTTTGTTCAACTAGATTTCAGGCAGTTCTGAATGATGGATGGTTCTGTCATGTAGTTGTATTTTTGATGCAATTCTAGGAGGTTTGAGTACTGCATTTTCCTATGCCGCCATATTGACCAGAAGTCCTTTCCACTGTATTCGTGATCCTTAACATTCTCCTCCAGTCTCGTGAATTAGGTTGTTTCTTTCCTCTGGATGAGACTCCAAATTTATATCTCCTTTAGTTATTGTCTGACCTCTACTTTTAGTTCTAACTACTTTACTGACCCAGGATTTCTGAGTTCTTGCACGAACAATAGGAGTCATCTTCCCCTCACAAAAAGACCCTTTCCACCATCCTATTTTAGTATGAGAGGCTCCTTCAGTATGGGATATAGTCTTTTCTGTCCATACTGTTGTTGTGAGAATGTGCTCCAACTATGTTGTTCTCATCTTAAAGGTTCCTGCTGTTTCTGTTCACTAAGTTTAACTTGAAAAGACTGTTTTACATCCTTTCTAGCCCAAATCATAGCTTATATATGCCTCATTGTACTTCCTTTGTACCTTTGATATTTCTGATTTTTTTGTGGTTCATTTTAAGTGTCAGCATTTTATTCATTTCCCCCATTATACTCCTTTTTAATTTTTTTTATTGATTGATTTTATAGAGAGGGGAGAAAGAAAGGTAGGCTGGAGCCAGAAGTATCAACTCATAGTTGCTTCGCTTTAGCCATTCATTGATTGCTAGTTATATGTGCCTTGACTGGGCAGCCCAGGGTTTTGAACCAGCGACCTCAGCATTCCAGGTTGACACTTTATCCACTGCACAACCACAAGCCAGGCCCCCATTATATTCTTGTTTTTTTGGTTTTTTTTTTTAATTTTTTTTAAAATTTCATTCATTTTTTTTTTTTAAGAGAGGAGACATAGAGTGAGAGAAAAGAGAGAGAGAGAAAGGGGGGAGGAGCCGGAAGCATCAACTCCCATATGTGCCTTGACCAGACCAGTGCAGGGTTTTGAACTGGCGACCTCAGTGTTCCCAGATCAACGCTTTATCCACTGCACCACCACAGGTCAGGCCTTGTTTGTTTTTTTTAACAGCTTTATTGAAATAATTCACATACTCTACAATTTGTCAAC
Organism: Rhynchonycteris naso; assembly: GCA_037038555.1. Classification (NCBI taxonomy): domain Eukaryota; kingdom Metazoa; phylum Chordata; class Mammalia; order Chiroptera; family Emballonuridae; genus Rhynchonycteris; species Rhynchonycteris naso. The sequence goes on along the minus strand of CM072997.1, from coordinate 245,628,717 downwards.
TTAAACACACAATTCAGTGATTCTTTGTTTATTAATAGTTCAAAGTCAATTTTGGAAAATTTTTATCACTTTAAAACAAAAACACTTTCTGTACCTGACTGGGTAGCGCATTTGGATAGTGTTGTCCCAATATGCCAAGGTTGCGTGTTTTGTTGTTTTTTTGGGGGTTTGTTGTTGTTTGTTTGTTTGTGTTTTTCTGAAGTTAGAAGCAGGGAGGTAGGCAGACAGACTCCCACATGCACCCAACTGGGATCCACCCGGCATGCCCACCAGGGGCGATACTCTGCCCAGCTGGGGCGCAGCTCTGTTGCTGCCGGAGCAGTTCTAGCGCCTGAGGTGGAGACCATGGTGCCATCCTCAGCACCGGGCCAACTTTGCTCCAATGCAGCCTTGGCTGCAGGACGGGAAGAGAGAGATAGAAAGAAAGGAAAGGGGGAAGGGGGAAGAAGCAGATGGGCGCTTCTCCTGTGTGCCCTGACCTGGAATTGAACCTGGGACTTCTACACGCCGGACCAACACACTGCCGCTGAGTCAACAAGCCAGGGCCAAGGTTGCGTGGTTGATTCCCAGTCAGGTCACATACAAGAATCAACCAATGAATGCATGAGTAAGTGAAACAACAAGTGGATGTTTTACCTGCTATTTCTGTTTCTCTCCCTCCCCCTCCCTTCTTCCCCCTTCCTTTCTCTCTTCCTTTAAAAAAAAATAGAAACTGATTTCTCCTAAGCCCCAGGCTAGGTAACCACTAATTGACTTTCTATGTGTATAGATTTGCTTATTGTTGGTATTTGATATAAATGGAGTCATAAAATATGTGGTCTTTCGTGTCTGGCTTCTAGCATTTGGCCTGCTTTTGAAGTTATTTTATATTTTAGCATGTATTATTATTACTTGATTCCTTTTATGGCCAAATAAGAGTACATTGTATGGATTTATTACTTTTAAAAAATATATTTTGTTTATTGATTTAATAGAGAAAGAAACACTGATTTGTTTTTCTACATTTTTATGCATTCATTGGTTAGTTCTTATATGTGCACTGACTGGGGATTGAACCTGCAGCCTTGGCATATTGAGATGATGCTCTAACCAATTGAGCTACCCAACCAGGGCCAACCTGCCACATCATTTAATGCATTCATCTATTGATGGACTTGGGGTTGTTTCCACTTTTTTGGTTTTTATGAATTATGCTGCTGTGAACATTTGTACACAGCTTTTTTGTGAACACATACATGCTTTAATTTTTTTGGATCTATACCAAGTAATGGAATTCTTGGGTCATATGGCATCCATGGCGTGTCCACATGTGGGCTTTCTGGACTCATGGACAGAATTACCTCCTCCTGGCCATAATGTGTGACATTACATACAGTGTTTTGCCTACTAAGAAAGCTCACTTAAGTCTTTGTTGTTTAGAGTTTGTATTGGGAATCAAATCCGATACCTATTGCCTCCATGGCTGACCCTTAGTCTCTCCAGAAGTTGGCCTAATATCTGTAGTCTCCAGTTCCTCCAACAGTTGTAACTGATATGGTTTAGCCTAGAGCGCCAATCAAGAATCACATTGTTAGACTGTTGGCCAAAGCCACCAGGCAAACAACACCTCTATCAGGCAGGACTTTCCAGAGTTCTAGAGATCACCTCCCAGTCAGTAAGGGCAAGGGCCAGATCTCTTTGGGTGAGGTTAAATATCCACTGAAGCTAACTGTAAATATTAATAATAAAAGGATAAATTTAGAAAAATAGAGGAAAAAGAGCTTATGGTGGTAGTCAGAATGGGAATGACAGCATATGTACAAGGCGTATCTACATTTTGAATTAGGAAGATGAAGCTATGAATTAGGAAGATTACACTGGGGAACAATTTTTTAAAAATTTTCTTACCTGATCAGGTGGTGGCGCAGTGGATAAAGCGTCGGACTGGGATGCGGAAGACCCAAGTTCGAGACCCCGAGCTTACCAGCTTGAGCATGAGCCCATCTAGCTTGAGCAAAAGCTCACCAGCTTGGACCCAAGGTCACTGGCTCCAGCAAGGGGTGGCTTGGTTCGCTGAAGGCCTGTGGTCAAAGAACATGTGAGAAAGCAATCAATGAACAACTATGGTGTCGCAACGGCAACGAAAAACTAATGATTGATGCTTCTTATCTCACTCCATTTCTGTCTGTCTGTCCCTATCTATCCCTCACTCTGACCATCTCTCTCTCTGACCTTGTAAAAACAAAAAAAATTCTGTTGCATGAGGTTTAGAACTTTTCCATATATTTCTGCATCGCTGATTCCAAATCCAAAATCCGTTTTTTGGTGCATGCTCTAGTTTTTATGCAATTTTAATTTCTTTTTGTTACAGTTAATAGCATGCTTTTTTTTTTTTTTACAGGGACAGAGAGAGAGTCAGAGAGAGGGATAGATAGGGACAGACAGACAAGAATGGAGAGAGGTGAGAAACATCAATCATTAGTTTTTCATTGCCTTTGCAACACCTTAGTTGTTCATTGATTGCTTTCTCACATGTGCCTTGACCGCGGGCCTTCAGCAGACCAAGCAACCCCTTGCTGGAGCCAGTGACCTTGGGTCCAAGCTGGCGAGCTTTTGCTCAAGCCAGATGGCCCCACACTCAAGCTGGCGAGCTTGGGGTCTCGAACCTGGGTCTTCCACATCCCAGTCCGACGCTCAATCCACTGAGCCACCGCCTGGTCAGGGCGCATTGGTTTTTTAATTGGAGTTAAAGGGCAACAACTCTCAGATTGACCATAACCACAAGGCAATTCATGTTTTAGAAACATCACTTTTACATAATTGTAATTGTTTTTAAATATAAAAAATTATTATCTGATAAAAACACCCTCTTATTTTGTTTTCAGATTGAATCATGGCTTCTTCGAGTAGGCGTAAATGTAATAGTCCTGACACCTTCTGTTATATATGTGGCTGTTACACACTTCAACGTCAAAGGCACAATATTTCATCATTTGTGACATGTGCATATATTTCCTATTTTCAAGTTCCCCTTGGTGGTCAAGCCAAGAATTGAGCTCCTCATATTGTGTGTCATAATTGTGACGAAATACTTTATGATTGGACAAAAGGAAAACGCAAATGAATGCCTTTTAGTATTCCCATGGTTTAGTGTGAACCTAAGGACCACAGCAGTGACTGTTATTTCTGTCTGATCCATACAAAGCGCATCAGCAAGAAGAAACAGCATATGATCACATATCCTAATATTCCTTCAGCAATACGACCTATCCCACACTCTGAGACACTCACGGTTCCAGTTTTCAATGGTTTTATTTATTCTAAGGATGAAGAAAGTGAACATGGTGATGATCAAGTGTATTTTGATAAGATGCATGAGGAAATGGTTGTAGAATCTGAAGGGTCTTCTTCTGATGCCAAGCAGTCATTAACCTCTCAGCAGTTTAGCCAACCCAAATTGAATGACTTAGTAAGATATTTGGGCCTATCAAAGAAAGCAGCTGAGTTAATAGCCTCCAAGCTTCAAGAAAAGAATGTACTTCATCAGTGAGCTAAAGTATCCGATTTCAGGAAGTGTGAACAAATTTTGTGGATTTTTTTTCCGAAGACAAACACTTTGTTTACTGTCATGATATCAGTAGTCTTCTCAGCCAGCTAGGTATTACCACTTACAGTCCAACAGATTGGCAGCTATTTCTTGATAGCTCTAAACGGAGTCTTAAATGTGTTCTCCTACATAACGGTAATGTTTATGTAGTGGTTCCAATTGGTTATTCAATTCATCTGCGAGAAGATTATAATGACATAAAAATTGTCCTCAACTTACTGAAGTATGAGGAGCATAACTGAATCACTTGTGTGGATCTTAAAATGGTAAGTTTCCTTCTAGGACAACAGAGAGGTTTTACAAAGTATCCTTGCTTTCTGTATTTGTGGGAAAGCCAAGCTTGGGAGAAACGCTGGACACAGAAAAAGTGGCCAAAACATGAAGCTCTGCAAGTAGGGATGCAAAATATTGTGAGTGAACCTGTAGTTAATTGAGACAGGATTATTTTTCCTTTACTTCACATCAAACTTGGCTTAATGAAGCAGTTTGTTCAGGCTTGAATAGAGAAAATGAATGCTTTCAACATATTATTTCTGCTTTTCCTGCCTTGTCTTTCGAGAAGATAAAAGCAGGTATATTTGTTGGACCTCAAATTCAAACCCTCATATGTGACGAAGAATTTGCCAGGAAGATGAATAAGGAGGAGAAAGCAGCATGGCGGTCTTTTGTGGCAGTTACAAAGAACTTCCTTAGCAAGAAAAAAGCAGAAAACTATGTACTTCTGGTTGAAAGGATGCTGTTGGGTTTCCGTGACATTGGATGTAACATGAGCATTAAGATTCACTTCCTAAACAGTCACCTTGATAAGTTTCCCGAAAATCTTGGAGGTGTTAGTGATGAGCAGGGAGAACATTTTCATCAAGATTTGAAGATGATGGAAGAGCGTTATCAGGAGCGATGGGACAGAAATATGATGGCAGACTACTGCTGGAGTTTTATGACTAAAATAAGTGTTTTAATATGTTTTATTTTGAAATAGTAGACAAATTCTGATGCAATCATATCTCTTAGTGTATTAGTGTATTTACTGCATTATATAAATTATATTTTCACAAAAATGATGCCCACGAAGACATTCTACTTCATTATGTTAAACTAAATGTTGAAAATTTTACAATAAGATGAAAACCTAAAATCTTGAATTGCAAAAATACTGTCACTTACATAGAAAAACTAATGTCATATTTTGAGATTAGCACACTCAAATTAGGTAAGAACAAGTGTTTTTGTGGATGCAACAAAAATTTTGTTCCCCAAATTATGAATGAAGGCATGAAACATGAGGAAACACATGAGCCAATGGGGTTAACTATCAAAATAGTGGCCTGAAGTCGGACAATTGAAAGCCACAGTTAGAAGGTCTCTGCAGGAGAAAGAGTAGTGTGGAAATGTGGATAAATGGAGGATTGATTGGGTTTCATACGTTGTTAAGGTAGCAAGATAGAGAACTGGTTGGTTTTGTGGTTTTGTAGCTGTGCGTTGTCTCAGCTTTCACCTTGGTGTTAGTACTATTGCAATAAGGATCAGCCAGATACTCTAAGAAAAACTGAAGATAAAGCTAGCACAACCTAAATCTTCAAGGAGGAAGTTAGTTCCTTAGTACAAAGAAACTGTTGCCAATGAGACTTAAGTGTAGGATTACTGAAGTAGATGCTGCTGGTGGCAAATGAGGGAAGAGGTATATCAGGGACATTGAAATGAGAAAAATTTGGATATGACTTTTGTACTGAGTGTAGAATGTGATTGAAATATGTGACAGTCGCCATATCCTATGTAGCACATTAGCTTCTGAAGATGACTCTGTGATATGCTGGCCAGCTGCAAAATTTTCTATCAATCATTGTTGCCCTATTTTGTTGTGTGGAACATATGATAACATGACCTAACTAAACTAAAGGCTGAAGTGTTGATATGAGTTGTCCACTCGATATGATTGATGTTTCTGGAAAGTTAGCCTGATTGGTGATCTACAGAAGGGCAAATTTAGAAACAGGATAATGTTGTAGGAGTCTGTCTCAGTTCACTTTAATTCAAATTCTGGAGACTTTATATTCTTACTTGCTGGGTAACAAATATGATTATTCTATACACCCCAATATGCATTTTCTCTGACTCTATAGTCAGAATTTGGTGCCTCTATGTGGACTTTAAAGAATCCCAAAACTCTGAATGTTGAAATGTCTAAAACTGTGGCTTGTTATTGCTTATTTTTTCTTTTTTTGTGACATAGAGAGGGACAGATAGGGACAGACAGACAGGAAGGGAAAGAGATGAGAAGCATCAATTTAGTTGTTCATTGATTGCCTTCTCATATGTGCCTTGACCAGGGGCTACTGCAGAACATGTGACCCCTTGCTCAGGCCAGCGACCTTGGGCTCAAGCTGGTGAGCCTTGCTCAAACCAGATGAGCCAGCATATCACCCAGTCCTCTTTTCTTGAATATAAGTGTATATTGATTATTTCCATATTCTTATCTCCATTTATACCTCCAACCAGATCTTGATGTCTGTAGTTCACATCTAATAATAATCTCATAGTTTATGTTTCACAATGCATACTTTTTTCTACACATTCTGGATTTTAGTAAGAGTCCTAATCTTGATTTGAGATGCTCCTACCTACGCAGTGGCTCGAGTCATATAGTTAGCAGAGTAATGCTGGCTTACTCACTTTCATTAACCATGTTTCCCATGGAACCCATCATTCAACTTTGTCTTCTCTTTATACAAATACATACATGATTTCCTCCACTTTCCACCATCTCATAGCTCCTTTAATCCCCATTTAATAATCTTCAACTTCATTCCTTTTTTATTGTTTGAAACCTAACTAGATTTTAAATCAGTGAAAGGTGCATTTTATATATTCCAGACACCAATACAGTGCCTAGTACATAGGAGCCATTCAAAAAGTAGTTTTGGGTGAACAAATGCAACCCTCATTGTTTGCATTAGTTTCCTTTTCCACCTCTGGGGTCTGGGTCTTTCCAAGTTCTGTTGAATGGTATTCCTCCAAATCCTGTTGTTTGCTGAAAACAATGACTTGCTTATATTTTATTCTCTCTACATGTTTGCAAGTTCCAAAAGCAGCCAAACCTACATAAATTGTCAAATATATAATCTGAATGGTATACTAACTGCCTATGCCTTTTGATTTGTTTATATTCTATTTTTATCAATGTGTAAGAAATAAGGAATATTTATACATGGTGTTTCTTTTATAGTATAACAGGGTTGTTGCTGAAGTGCCATTTTAAGAAAACACCAAGGAAAAGAAAATAAAAGTTTAAAAATATACAGTTTTATTCCAAAGAAAATTATAAAAGGATTTATTGTTTTCTTCTTTCCTAGATGCTGACAAAGTTGACAATTATCTCCTGGGTCACTGGGAAAAGTTAAGAATGCTGAAAGACATGGAACAAAACCACAAACACAATACATTTGAAAATATTGTTCCTCAAAGAAAAAATCATTTTCCTTTTGGTCAAAATCATGGTATGTTTGAGTTCTACATGAAAACTCTGAAATCAAATTTAAGTTTAGTCAAACAGAGTAAAAGCTATGAAACTAAGAACTCTACTATATTGAATGGCAATGGAAAATCATTTCAGCATGGCAAATGTGAAGATTTTCATCCTGCAGTTAAATTCTCTGTCAGTGCAAAACCCATTAACAATAAGTGCCAGGTTACTAGGAATCAGAGAGCTCATGAAGTAGAGAAGGCCCATGTGTGCAGTGAATGTGGGAAAGCCTTTGTTAAAAAGTCTCAGCTCACTGATCATGAGAGAGTTCATACAGGAGAGAAACCTTATGGATGCAGTTTGTGTGCAAAAGTATTCTCTAGAAAGTCCAGGCTCAATGAACATCAAAGAATTCATGAAAGAGAGAAATCCTTTATATGCAGTGACTGTGGCAAAGTTTTTACCATGAAGAGCCGTTTGATCGAACACCAGCGGACTCACACTGGGGAGAAACCCTATGTGTGCAGTGAATGTGGAAAAGGCTTCCCAGGGAAGCGTAATCTCATTGTACATCAGCGAAATCATACTGGAGAGAAATGCTATGTCTGTAGTGAATGTGGAAAAGGCTTCACTGGGAAGAGCATGCTTATCATACATCAGCGAACCCATACAGGAGAGAAACCCTACATCTGCAGTGAGTGTGGGAAAGGCTTCACCACGAAGCATTATGTCCTCATACATCAACGAAATCATACAGGAGAGAAGCCGTATGTATGCAGTGAGTGTGGGAAAGGCTTCACCATGAAGAGCCGTCTGGTTGAACATCAGCGAACTCACACTGGAGAGAAACCCTATGTGTGCAGCGAATGTGGAAAAGGCTTTCCCAGAAAGAGTAACCTCATTGTGCATCAGAGAAATCATACAGTAGAGAAATCCTATATGTGTGGTGACTGTGGGAAAGGGTTCACCGTGAAGAGCATGCTTATCATACATCAGCGAATGCACACTGGAGAGAAACCCTACACCTGCAGTGACTGTGGGAAAGGCTTCCCCTTGAAGAGTCGGCTGGTCGTACATCAGCGAACACATACTGGAGAGAAACCATACAGATGCAGTGAATGTGGAAAAGGCTTCATTGTGAATAGTGGACTGGTGCTACACCAGCGAACTCATACTGGAGAGAAACCCTATATATGTAGTAAATGTGGAAAAGGTTTTGCCTTTAAGAGCAATCTTGTGGTACATCAGCGGACTCATACTGGAGAGAAACCCTTTTCATGCAATGAATGTGGAAAAGGCTTTACCATGAAACGCTATCTCATCGTACATGAGCAAATTCATACAGGAGAGAAATCCTATATATGCAGTGAATGTGGAAAAGGTTTCTCCATGGAAAGTGAGCTCATTTTACATCAGCAAATCCATACAGGGGAGAAACCTTATGCATGCAATGAATGTGGGAAAGGCTTCGCTGTGAAAAGCCGTCTAATTGTCCATCAGCGAACTCATACAGGAGAGAAACCTTTTGTGTGCAGTGAATGTGGGAAGGGCTTCTCTTCAAAGAGAAATCTCCTTGTACATCAGAGAACTCATGATGAGAACAAACCCTAACAATGCAATGAATGTGGTCACACCTTCAGGGAGAAATTAGGCTTTGTACAACATCAGAGACTTCACATAGGATATACAGTAGTCCCTCATCTATTGCAGGGGTTAGGTTCCAGAACCGCCATGATAGGTGAAAATCCATGAAGTAGCAACCTTATATTTATTTTTTAATATATATTCTAAGGCTTTTTAAAACCCCACGCTCTTATAAACCTTTCCCACACTTATTTTGCTTATTTTACCACAAAAAACGATTAAAATATTAAATATATAAAAATACCTATATACCACAAAATCCCGCAATGTAGCGGAAAATCTGTGATACAAAATTAGATATATACAATTTAAAAATCCACGATACAGTGAGACCAGGCAAAGTGAACCGTGATATGGTGAGGGACGACAGTACTTCTTTTATATGTACTGACTATTCATACAGTATTGATATCTTGTGACCCACCAGGGAAGTGATACATGAGAAAAACCACATGTATTCAGTTAGTGTGAGAAAGCTTTCAACATGAATTTGGCACCCACTGTACACCAAAGAACTTAGACAGAGATGCTATGGATTTAACAATTGGGTTAACCTTTCTCTCCCTTGTCAAGCCTGTTAATACAGACAACAAATGTATAGATCGAGGTACATAATCCTTTGCAAAGTCTAAATTTATTATATACAACTGAACTCATGCAAGGGACAAACCTTGATAGTTCAGTGCAGTGTGCTCCTAGCATACTTGAATATACTCAGTGTAGATTAGCCTGTTGCTAGATTTTTACCCATGCAAAATTTTGGAATTTGCACAGGAGTGAAATTAATGAATGCAGAGAATGTGCTAGTGCCTTCAGAGATCAGTTATCTCACACTGTCAAAATTAACATGTAGAAAAAAACTCAAATGCAGAAAAGTCTTGAAATATTTCTAGGTAATTATATTTCCTAAAAGTGTATATGCTAAATCTCATGACTGAAGAGATTAGGAAAGCCTTTTATGGGAATGAAGACTCTTGCTGGTGCTCATAATAGATATTAGTAAGCTCATACATCACAACAGCAATATGATCATGGGACTTTTGTCTAGAAATAAACCTCAACAGTTGCCTGATGTGCTGGAAAATAATTTTCAGATGGCAAAGAATATAGCAGAATTCATCATGTCTCATGAATTCCTACAGAAATTAAAACTTAGGAACACACTTAATGTAGGGTGACTTCAGCAAAATATCAGAGAATTCACGAAGGAAAGAAGCATCATGAAAATGATACATACTTGAGTTTTCTAAGCCAAATCTAAACTTATTATATACCTGATGTCCATTCTGGGACAGGATATCTTGAACCACATTCTCAACGATTCCCTAATTTTAAAGTAGGCAGTTCTCAACAATGATTAATTTTTAATGTTATATATAGCAGGAGTGTTCTGTGTCCACCTCATATTACATGATTAGTTCTTGCATTTCTTAGGAAAAAATGCAAGAAACCTCAACTCCCACATGTGATTTGACTGGGCAAACCCAGGGTTTTGAACCAGCAACCTCAGTATTCCAGGTTGATTCTTGATCCACTGTGCCACCACAGATCAGGCTAAATTAATCTATTTTAATCTATGTATTTCATAAGCAAAAGGAATATACTTATAAATGTAGTTCCATTTCTTTGGATGTAATCAAAGTTTATAAGTTTTAAAAACATCTTAAATGTGATTTTTCTAAAATTTGTTATGGAATAATTTTAGACTCACAAGAAATTACAAATTATAGAAAGTTCCTGAGTACCTTTACTCATCCTCTGCAGTGATATTATTTCACATAACCATCATATATCATCAAAATCAATAAAATTACATTGGTGCCCTGGTCAGGTTGCTTAGTTGATAGAGCATCATCCTGATGTGCTGAGGTTGCAGGTTCTATCCCTGATCAGGGTACATGTGAGAAGCAACCAATGAGTGCACAACTAAATGGAACAACTAAGGATGAGTTGATGCTTCTCCTTCCTTTCTCTCAAATCAATGGCAAAAAATAATGACATTGGTACAATACTATTAGTAAACTATAGACCTTATTTATATTTCACTAGTTTTTTCATGCTTTTGTTTGTATGAGGTTTTTTGTTTTGTTGGTGTAAAGTTCTAAGAAATATTATCACATACATAAATTTCTGTAAAACCCACCCTAATCAGGATGCAGAATTGTTGTGCCAATCCAAAGTAATATTCTCTTGCTACTCCTTTATAGTCATTCTGTCCCCAGCCCTGACTGATGGCCACCTGCTGTGAACCAGCACAGCTAGTAATTCCAGGTCCTGAGTGAGAATGGCATGGAATTAAGAAAATAGACCTAAAGAGAAAAAAGATGGGCTCGTGAGAACTTTTTGCAAAGCAGCAGATAGCTTGCAAAAGGCAAGCCTCCACCTCCTACCTGCTTCATTTATAGGGCAAAGTGATGCCATTAGCAAACCAAAAAGATCATTAAAACAAAGTAACATTTCCAAGGCATCCCAAGAATACCAAGTTCAGAAAACTGCCACCATACATAACATCTTAACTTCACAAAACAAAGGATAAAAAGGAAATTGCTGAGGGACATGGGGGACAGGATGAGTACAAATAATCCAGCACCCATAGCTAACATGGTGTGGAAAAAAATAGCCTTTAGCAACTTCACAGAACAAGTGAGGTGAGGGGTTGTGCAGACTGTCAGCTTACTGCCAGTTCCCCACACCTCTTTCCCCCAGAAATCTAAACTCCAAAAACCCTGTGGGCTCGTGGTTCCCAACAGCCACCATGATCAGTGCTCTGTAACTCTAATTTTGTGATTTCAAGAATGCTCTTAAAATGGTATAGGCTTTTTTCCCACTCAGCAAATTGCCCTTAAGATCCATCCAATTTGTCGGGTGTATAAATAGTTTTCCTTTTTTGTTACTGAGTAATCTTTTGTATGGATGTACCCTGGTTTATCTGTTCACTGTTGATAGACTTTTGGGTTATTTCCAGTGTTTCATTGTAATGAATAAAGATGCTATGAACATTTGTGTACCAATTTGTTTTTCTGGGATAACTACTGAGGAGTCATATGCTAAGTCAGTGTTTAACTTCCTAAGAAACTGCCAAACTTTTCTATAGTAGCTGTACTCATTTACTGCGTTCTAACCAGCAGTATATGAATGCCTCACTTGTTCCATGTCCTTCCCAGCACATGGCATTGTCACATTTGATTCTGGCTATGAGGTGTGTGTTAGTATATAATGATGGTGTGTATGTGTGTGACAGAGAGAGAGAGAGAGGGACAGACAGACAGGAAGGGAGAGAGATGTATATTGATTGCTTCTCGCACGTGCCTTGGCCCAAGGTGGGGGGGGGGGCTACAGCAGACTGAGTGACCCATTGCTCAAGCCTTGGGGTCTCAAACCTGGATCCTCTCCGTCCCGGTCCAATGCTCTGTCCACTGCACCTCTGTCTGGTCAGGCTATAGTGATGGTCTTAACTTCCATTTCCCTAACACCAAATGATGTCCTACATATACTGAGAAGCATTATCAGGTAAAGTTATCATTTTTTGCTCTCAACTATGGAACAATTTTCAAAACTCAAAAGGAGCACATCCAGTTATATTTGATGATATATTTACCTTTTCCATTTCTTTTTCTTCATTCCTGATGTTACATATGTTTCCTTCTGTCGCTTCCTTTTTGTTAGAACTTCTGTTATCAATTTTTTTTAGCAGGTCTGCCAACAAATTTGCTAGTTTTCCTAGCAGTAGGGCTCTTTATCCCTTGTCTACATCCAGAGCTATTTCCCTTCATATAATAAGGATATTGAAACTAGTTTACAAAAGATGAGTCCTGCTTAGAGGAAAAGAAATGGACATTTGCCATCTAGTGTTATGGCAGAATTCAATCTCCAATTTGTACTAAATAATACATTCCTTAAAAAATATTTTTTGAGCCTGACCAGGCGGTGGAGCAGTGGATAGAGCGTCTGACTGGGAAGCGGAAGACCCAGGTTCGAGACCCCAAAGTCGCCAGCTTGAGCACGGGCCCATCTGGCTTGAGCAAAGCTCACCAGCTTGGACCCAAGGTCGCTGGCTCCAGCAAGGGGTTGCTCAGTCTGCTGAAGGCCCAAGGTCAAGGCACATGTGAGAAAGCAATCAATGAATAACTAAGGTGTTGCGACGGCAACGAAAAACTAATGATTGATGCTTCTTATCTCTCTCCGTTCCTGTCTGTCTGTCCCTATCTATTCCTCTCTCTGACTCTCTCTCTCTCTCTGTCCCTGTAAATATATATATAAAATATATATAATATATATATATCAGTGAACAAAACCGGCAAAGTAATGGCCTTTATGGAGCATACAGTATAATGCAGAAAACTGAGTAAAACAAATACATAGAGTGTCAAAGTGCAATGAAGAAACATGAAGCTGGGCCTGGCCAGGCCCCATATCAAGGAGCAACCAATGAATGCATAAATAAGTGGAAGAACAAATTGATGTTTCTCTTACCCATTCTCTCTTGGCGGGGGGGGGGAAGAGCCCTGGTCGGTTGGCTTAGCCGTAGAGTGTCGGCCTAGCATGTGGAAGTCCCAGGTTCAATTCCTGGGCAAGGCACACAGGAGAAGCACCTATCTGCTTCTCCACCCTTCCCCCTCTCCTGCCTCTGTTTCTCGCTTCCCCTTCTGCAGCCAAGGCTTCATTGCAGCAAAGTTGGCCCTGGCACTGAGGATGGCTCCAGAGAGCGAGGGAGGGAGGAGCTTAGCACATAGATTGTAATGGAGGAGCTATTTTTTCTGGGAAGATATTATTTGAACTACACCTAAGTGTATTAAGGGGAGCCAGCCCTCATAATACGTGTAAGCCAGAAACAATTAAGGAGTGTTTCTACGTGTCTTTCCTCAGCTTCCTGCCTCAGGATTCTCCAACAGTTTTATAAGATGCAAGTTCTTCAATAACATGCTAGAGTTCCCAAACCTGAATGAACTTCTGGTACTGGGGTCAAGGACTGCAGGTTTGTAAAATGAGCTTTGTGATCTACATTTAAATTTGAAATCCTGGATTAGTGTTTCCATCACCACCCCCACATTATATCGGGATGGATTCTGAGCAGATCCTCTACATAGTAAAGGATTAGACACGACCTCTCCACCACCCAGGCCCTCAGATCCTTTTCACTTCTTGTCCTGTGAAACTACATCTACTGCCATGGCAACATCTCATCAGCTCATTCCTGATACTTATCAGTCAGGGTCCCAGAAAAGACTTCCCCAGCTGCCCTGATCTCTCTGGACCAGATGCTGAACTCAACCTTTAAGAGCTTGATATCCCAGATGAACAGAACTAAATTTAAACCTCAAGGAAAATATAGTGCTCTTACTATTAAGAAATTATGAAAAAATTAACTTACAAATTAGAAAACATATAAGCAAATGAAGAACATATATTTTTAAATTTTACTTACTCATTTTTGGAAAGGAAATGAGAAACATTAATTTGTTGTTCACACCTGGGCATGCTCTAACGACCTGAGCTACTCAGCCAGAGCCAAATGAATATTTTTTTTTATTTTTTAAAAAATATTTTATTGATTGCTTTTAGAGATAAGAGAGAGGCCCTGGCCATTGGTTCAGTGGATAGAGCATCGGCCTGGCATGCAGACATCTAGGGTTTGATTCCAGGTCAGGGCACACATGAGAAGCAACCATCTGCTTTTCTCCCCTTCCCACTCCCCCTTCTCTCTCTTCACCTCTCACAGCTAGTGGCTCTGTTGGTCCAAGCATCGGCCTCAGGCACTGAGGATAGCTCAGTTGAGTGGAGCATCTGGTCCCAGATGGGGTTGCTGGGTGGATCCCGGTTGGGGAAGATAGGGGAGTCTATCTCCTTCTCTCACTTGAAAAAGAGAGAGAGAGAAAGGCTGGAAGAGGAGCAGGATGCATCAACTTGTAGTAGTTGCTTCTTGTATGGGCCTTGACTGGGCAAGCCTGGGGTTTTGAACCAGAGACCTCAGCATTCCAGGTGGTGCTTTATCCACTGCATCACCATAGGTCAGGCCAAATGAAACTTTTAAGTCACCAATAATTGTACCTAAGACCCAAGTGTTATTAACTTTATCTTTTTCCAAAATTTTCAAATACATGAAAGTATATTTTTTATAAAAAATGAGACTATTTTGACTATATTATGAACTACATTATTCTAAAACTTTCCTAAACTCAACATTTTTATAATACTAAAATAATGTGTAATTATTTTATTTTGTGGCAGAGACTGAGAGAGAGTCAGAGAGAGGGACATACAGACAGGAAGGGAGAGAGATAAGAAACATCAATTCTTTGTTGCAGTTCCTTAGTTCATTGATTGCTTTCTCATATGTGCCTTGACCCGGGAGCTACAGCAGACGGAGTGACCCCTTGCTTGAGCCAGAGACCTTAGGCTCAAGCTGGTGAGCCTTGCTCAAACCAGATGAGCCAGCGCTCAAGCTGGTGACCTCGGGGTCTTGAACCTGGGTCCTCCAAATCCCAGTCTGATGCTCCATCCACTGTGCCACAGCCTGGTCAGGCTAATATGTGATTATTATAAAGAATCACAATAATTGGGAATGTGAAACTTCTGATATCTCTACCCATGAATACAAGTCCTAAAGTAATCCAAAGTAAATGTTGTATTTAACCAATCACAATTTCCAAAAAGACAAACATTTATGATTTATTTCCATAACAGGAGATATACACACACACACACACACACACACATACACACTGTCCTGCAGATCTGTTTTTTATCCTCTGAATAAGCTATCTTTTTCATTTATAGTGGCAAATGTAGTATATTATTTTTAATTGCTATATAGACTGTTATGCATAATTTACCAAAATACTTATCATTATACTTTTAGATTTTTCCTTTTTTTAAATGACAAACGCCTCTCTGATTAAGAATAGGAAAAAATTTTTACCAAATAAACTTAATTCAGAATCGCTGCATCAAATAAAATAAAAATTTTAAGTGGATCCAGGTTGCTTTCTATAAAGGAAATATCTACTTAAATCCTCTACAATTAAACCTCGCGCCTGCATAAAAATGACATTTTAAAGTGTGCTCTTTTTTATGAAGCTGGGAACTATGCAAAACATAATTGTGTTACCTCATAATTTCACGTTCTCAAATACCCCATTGTCTTCATTTATATTTGGAAGGAAACTTCCACACATTTGCACCTTTACTTCATTCCTTTCCCCACTAGAGAGAGCTGTCTCCACTGCCATGAGTAGTATCATTTTTACCGAACCCTGCCCTTGCGGTGTCGCCCTTTCGAGGGCTGTCTTCCTGCTAAACTACAAAGGCTTTACCCACTCCACACACAACCGCCCTCTCCGTAGATAGAAGCCTTGACCACTCCTTTATCAACTATGTGGCCGCCACGTCTCCGCTGATACTTCGGCTTCTACAAACCCTCCGGGATCTTAGCCAACTCTGCTGTACCGGCACCAGCCTTCGCCTAAGATGGCCGCGCCCACGGTGCAAAGTCTCAGCTCACTAGTTCACTAAGGGCGCCGCCATCTCTCCTTGTTACCTAGCGGGCAGAACGCGCCACCTCGGCCTCGAAGAGGCTGCCGCCTCTGATATCTTACGCCGATAACGCGGCATTGTCAACCATCCCTCGCGACGGGGAAGTGAAAGCAGCGAGGTGGCCAGGAACAAGTGCGGTTTCTTCCCACAGCCCTTACCAACCCCTCCCATCACAAACGGCGCGGTGGGCGCCCCTACGTGACCTCATAGAGCCGGAGCCACGGGCAGAGCTCGGAAGTCTTGCATTACTTAGCGGTCCTAGCGGGACTCCTGGTGCCGGCCCGTTAGCGTCCCTGGGGACCGCGGAGGGAAGTCACTGAATGGCAGGTGGCTTCGGAAGTGGGCTCGGACTTTCGTCACTGCCGCTGGTGTCCGGAGAGGCTCGGGATCGGGTGAGTCGGGCTCCGGGCTCGGATTCTCGGGTAGCAGGGTCCGTGACACTTGAGCGGATGTAGAAGATCGTCGCGGGGAATTTTTTCGGATTCTGTCACTGAGTAATCTGGACCTTGGTGACCGGACCTCTGACAGGCAGGGACTAAGAGTCTGAAGAAATAAATCATTCACCCAGAGAGTCCGACTCTGTCAGGCTTGGAGGTTCACGTGGGTCGCTCGGCTTGTGTATAAGACGCTCCCATGTATAAGACGCACGTTCATTTTGAGACCCGAAATTTGAAAAAAAAAAAAATGTATTACATAAAGTCATTGAACTCAAGTTCTGTTCCTCATAAAATTTATATAACTCATAATCACTGTCAAAACTCCCATTCCCGGCTTGACCTGTGGTGGCGCAGTGGATAAAGTGTCGACCTGGGAACACTGAGGTCGCCAGTTCAAAACCCTGCACTGGTCTGGTCAAGGCACATATGGGAGTTGATGCTTCCAGCTCCTCCCCCCTTTCTCTCTCTCTCTATCTCTCTCTCACTCTGTGTCTCCTCTCTAAAATGAATAAAGTAAAAATAAATTAAAAAAAACACTCCCATTACCTTGTCCTCATCCGTGTCTGATGACGAATAACTATCTTCAACATGAGCGCGAATAAGCGGAAAAGCAAGTTAAAAAAATCTACAACTATATAAGACGCACCCAGTTTATAGACACCAAGTTTTTTCCGGGGGAAAAAGGTGTATATTATACATGGGGAAATACGGTAGCTGCCGAGCGCTGGGTGGGGCCTAAAGTCTCTCCGTGAACGGGGTGCTCGGTGGCCGAGAAGCCCGGGTTGGGGGCGGGGGTCCCCCTGTGGGTTTCTGGGGCGTGTTTGTAGTTTAAAATACGGCATTCAGCAGAGAGTTCAGTCACAGGGACGCCTGGTGGGGTTGTCACTGTGAAGGGCGGTCAGGACCCCCGATGATCACTAGGTCCCTTAAATGCCGGAAAAAGACCTTAAAGGCTGCATTTTCCCCGTTTCATCCAAAGCCAGTTCACTATTTCAAGTTCAAGTCCGACCTCTTAGGAACCTGACTAAAAACTTGTGTGTATCCCACTGATGCCGGAGGGGCGAATTCCTAGGAGGGGACAGGAGCCAAGAGGGTTCTTGGTTTCTCCCAAGAATGAATTCTAGAGCGAAACTTGGAGTGAGGTGGAAAATCAGGGTTTTATTTTTTATCCCTTTTAAAGTTTTTATTTTATTTTATTTTGAGAGTGCGTTTATTAAAGCTGGGGACAGTGAAGTAAGGAAGGGCTTAGAATAGAAGAAGCAACAGGAGAGAGCCCAGGCGGAGCTGCTTTGGACCACTAAGTCAGAGAAAAGGGGGCTTTGTAAACAGGTTCAGGGGCTTAGCCGGGATGAGCTGCCTCTGCGCAGTTGCTCTACTGCTCTCAAGTCTCCTGGAATCCCTTAGAATTTAGGAGATGGGGGGAGGAGAGGGAGAGAGAGAGGCGCCCGCCTGCTCCCTCCGTGAGCGGAGCGAGCGTGCGCGCTGGAAAAACAGGTGTTACTGAGCAGCGAGAAAAGCTGTTCTTCACAGAGTAGGTCTCTTATGACAAGAGAAGGACCCCTAGATGTTGAGTTTATATCTGTTTGTAGTTTCTGTGGAAAATTGCTTGTATGGGAAAATGGTGTTTCGTCTGTTTTTCTTTTATGGTATGAGTCAAGGCTTGTGGTATGAACAAGCTATATTGATAGTTATCGTTACAGTAATTTTTTTTAATGTTTTATTTATTTATTTATTTATTTTTACAGGGACAGAGAGAGAGAGAGTCAGAGAGAGGGATAGATAGGGACAGACAGATAGGAACAGAGAGAAATGAGAAGCATCAATCACTAGTTTTTCATTGCCGTTGGGACACCATAGTTGTTCGTTGATTGCTTTCTCACATGTGCCTTGACCGGGCGCCTTCAGCCCACCGAGCCACCACTTGCTGGAGCCAGCGACCTTGGGTCCAAGCTGGCAAGCTTTTGCTCAAGCCAGATGGGCCCATGCTCAACCTGGCGAGCTCAGGGTCTCAAACCTGGGTCTTCTGCATCTCAGTCCGATGCTCTATCCACGGTGCCACCGCCTGGTCAGGCAGTAACTTTTTCTTTTTACTGGTAAGTTTTTCTGGTTTGCAAGTTGCAGGCCCTAACTCTAACATGGCCTGGCTTTGGTTCTATTTGTTTAGTTCTGGTGTTCCTTGTGTTACCATTACCACATCACTGCTCTTTGACTATCTGCTCACAATTCTTTGTGGGTCTGAACTAGCTAATGATATGTTTACTGTTAAAGATGTAGTTTGTAGATTTGGTTCTTGCCTCCAAGTTTACTGTACTTTTCTTGGATATTTCCTTTTAGGATCATTGTGATTCAAGTAAAAGTATCTCCTTTACCCTGTAATCTGTTCCAGGGTTGAGAGCCTTTTTTTTTTTTTTTTTTTTACTTTTGTGATAATCTGTAAAACCATTAGGATAATTGACTGTATCACTTAATTCCTCATTATCATACTTGCAGATGAGATTATATTTATACATTTCCTAATTGTTGCAATTGTATATCTGGAATCAATTGCATTCATTTATCTAAGTGGTATGACATAAAATATGGTCAAGTGTTTAATTATAATTTCAGTAAGCCATTTTGACTTTCTGGTCACACAAATTCTCCCACTCCACTTCAAAATTTTTGTGCCTTTTTATTTTATCCTACTTGAGATTTCTGGCTATGTTTATTCCTTGGTAAACTTGTTTTTCTGGGCCTGGCTAGTTAGCTCAATCGGTTAGAGTGTTACCCGAAAACGGATTGCAGGTTCATCCATAGTCAGGGCACACACTGGAAGCAACCAATGAATGAATGCACAACTAAGTGGAACAACAAATGAATGCTTCTTTCCCCTTCCCCTCTCCCTCCCTCCCTCCTTCTGTCTATCTAAAAATCATCCAATCAATAAAAAATTAAGCTCCAGCTGGATAGCCTGGAGCATTGTCCCAAAGCGCTGAGGATGCCGATTTGGTTCCTGGTCAGGGCACATACAGGAACAGCTTGATGTTCCTGTCTCTGTCTCTTGTTCTCTCTGCCCTCTTTAAAAAACAAAAACATTTATTTTCTTCTTGACTCTTTTTTGCAGTTACAACTGGTGTTTTTTCATTTCCTTTTTTATTGTGTGTGACAGAGACAGAGAGAGGGACAGATAGGGACAAACAGGAAGTGTTCTTTGTTGCTGCACCTTAAGTTGTTCATTGATTGCTTTCTCATATGTGCCTTGACGGGGGGGGGGGGGGATGTACAGCAGACTGAGTCAGTAACCTTGGGCTCAAGCTGGTGAGCCTTGCTCAAACCAGATGAGCCCACACTCAAACTGGTGACCTTGGGGTTTCAAACCTGAGTCCTCCACGTCTCCCAGTCCAATGCTCTGTCCACTGTGCCACCGCCTGGTCAGGCTCCTCTTTTTCTTGTACTCAGAAAATGAAGTCTTTTCATTCACTGTGGTTAGTTGTATTAAGGTTTAATTTGGGGAGGGGAGGGAGACAGGAAGGGAGAGAGATGAGCAGCATCAATTCTTTGTTGCAGCTCCTTAGTTGTTCATTGATTGCTTTCTCATATGTGCCTTCACGTGCCTTCATGGGGGGAGCTCCAGCCAAGCCAGTGACCCCTTGCTCAATTGAGTGACCTTGGGCTCAAGCCAGTGACCTTGGGCTTCAAGTCAGCAACCTTTTGGGCTCAAGCCAGCGACCATGGGATCATGTTGATGATCCCACACTCAAGCTGGGGACCCCTTGCTCAAGCTGGATGAGCCTGTTCTCAAGCTGGTGACCTCCCATTCTATACCATAAAATTCACTACATATAAGTATACACGTCAGTATACACGGAATTTCTAGAGTTGTGCAACCGTCAGCACAATTCAGTTTTAAAGCATTTCTATCTCTGAATAGTTTTCTTGGTCCTCTGTGTACTCAGTCCCCACTCCTACCTGCAGCCATGCACTGCCATTGATCCCCTTCCTGCTGCTATTCACTTGCAGTTTCTCGACATTAATAGGATCACAAACCATGTGGTCTTTATGGCTGCTTTTTACATTTAGCATATTTCTGAGATTTGTCTGTATTATGATTGTCACTAAGCTCCCCTTTTTTTAAGTTATTTATTTAGGCAAAATTGACAAACAGTAAGCTACACATACATAAATTGTAGGGATTGCTAAGACTGTCACCACAATAATGAGAGTCAGTAGACCTTATCACATCTAGAAGTTTCTTAGTGTCCTTTTTAAATCCATCCCATTCATAATTTATTTTATTTTTTATTTTTCATTGAATTCATTGGGGTAACATAGGTTAATAAAACTCATATGGGTTTCAAGTGTACAACTAAATAAAACATCATTTGCATACTGCATTGTACACTCACTGGCCAAAGTAAAGTCTCTTTCTGTCCCTGTTGATTTCTCCTTTGCCCTTTTTCACCTCTCCTAGCATCACCATACTGTTGTCTGTGTCTGTTATATGTGTGTGTGTGTGTGTGTGTGTGTTGCACATATGTTACATAAATATATATACTTTTTTTTGCTTAATCCTTTCACCTTTTTCCACCTAGCCCTCAAGCCGCCCTCCACTGTGACATCTGTTAGTCTGTTCTATGTATGTATGCTTCTGTTGCTGTTTTGTTTATTAGACTATTTTATTTATCAGATTCCACATATGAGTGAAATCATATGGTATATCTCTTTCTCTGACTGGCTTATTTCACTTAGCGTAATACTCTCTGGGTCCATCTATGCTGTTGCAAAGGTAGGATTTCCTTCTTTTTGTGGCCACTCTTAGTATGTATTCCATTGTGTAAATGTACCACAACTGTTTTATCCACTCATCTACTGAGGGCACTTGGGCTGCTCCAGATCTTGGCTATTGTAAATAATGCTGCAATGAGCATAGGGTTGTTGTAAACTACCATATCGCCGGTTTACGTAGAGACACCAAGTCCAAATGAATTTTTAAGGAGTTTTATTAAAGGAGGAGATTTATTAAATATTCCAGCCACATATGACTAACACAGGGCAATTTGACCCAAATTGTGCGCACCGGGCACAGCCCCTAGGCTGGTTATATACCCTTGATCACACACACACACACACACACAGGTCTGTGGGAAAAGGAGGAGGGGGAGGGGACACAATTCATTAGCAAACTTATAACACTTGTCTATAGGATTTATAAAAAATATTTCTACATATTAAAAGATATTCCTAAATTTTCTAGTGTTCATTTGCCATTTCTTTGTTTAGGGGTATATACATTAATTACACGTTTTCAGGAAGGGGGAGATTTACATGGCACCTGGGGATGAATACCTGTGAATGGCCCATCAAATAGAAAAAGATTTGCTTAATCTCTCTCCCTGCACCTGGCTAGCTATTTACCTGCTTCGTTACAGGTGTGGGGCACGGGAGGTAATCCAAGTCTCCTCTTCATTTACAATACAATGCTATTGGCCATCCTGCGTTGGTGTAAATTACACAAGTATAAAAATCATATTTACGAAATTTCTCTGTATACTTAGCCCAAATTTAAAAAATGCCTTTTAAGCTTTCTAGTAAAAGGGAGTTTCCTATACAGTGTTTCTGCAAGCTAGGAAACTTCCACATTCCTTTCTCTTTATTCTCTACAGAAAAGAGAGGAGAAGAAACCTAACTATATTCCCTAAAATATTAATATTAATTTTCTATTCTTTGGTACCTTACCACAGGATTACTTGTATTCTTTCTCTTTTCTTTTTTTCTTTAGTAAGATGTGGGAAGATAGTGAGACAGAGTTCCACATGCGCCCCAACTGGGACCCAGTGGTCCCGGTTGTTGGGGACTGAAAGCCAACAGGGTCTTTACAGTTTAGGGTTTTGGGGAAAAGAGGTGTGGGGAACTGGCAGTAAGCTGACAGTCTGCCCAACCCCCCCACCTCACTTGCCTGATTAAGTTGCAAAAGGCCAAGCCCTTCCCCACACCTCCATGTGAGCTGTGATGCTGGATTGTTTATACTCGTTTTACCCCCCCCCCCATGTGCCCCAGAAATACTGGAGGCAAGTTTCTTTTATCCTTCACTTTGTGAAGTTAAGATGTTATGTGTGGTGGAGTTTTCTGCACTTGGTAATATTCTTGGGTTACCTTGGAAATGTGATCAGAGATCTTTGATTTGCTAATGGTCCACATTGCCCTATAAATAAAGAGAGAATCAGGTGTGGAGCATGCTCTGTTCTTGCCATCAGCATTACAGAACCCTCCTGAACCCATCCTTTTACTCTAAGCCTGTTTTTTTAATTCCACGCCATTCCCACTCAGGACCTGGAATTACCAGCCATGCTGGTTCGCAGCACCTGGTACTTTGTTTTAGTCTCTCATGAGGCTGTCAGCCAGAGTGGAATCTGATCTGAAAACTCAAGTGGGGAATGAAGCACTTCTAAATTCATGTACATAGTGGCCATTTTGATACCAGTCTGACCTCCAGAAAGGGGAAGAATCTGGGGGTTGAGTCCAGCCACATGGTTAGCAGAATTCATTTCCGGAAGGGCTGATCAAATGAGATCCTCAGTGTCTACCTGTCTGCTTATGCAGACCACTCATAGTTTCTTGCTGTGAGAGCCTCTCCAACATGCTACCTTGATTCATCAAAGTCATCAAAGAATAGATTCGTGTAGCAAGATGAATGTAGATACAACCTAATTGTAAAAGTAGCATCTGGTCACTTTTGCTGTATACTTTTTAGAAACAATCTACTAGGCCGGCCTAAACTCAAGGGAAAAGTACTACACAGGAGTATGAATTAACTACTGTGTAATAAGGAATTTGCCTTTTGTATGTGATTCCTGGAAAGTAACCTCTAAATCCTTGGAATTACCTGTGTGATAGGACTTATTCCTTCTGGGCTACTGGGACCACATTTTATAGTTTATGCTAATAAGGTGACTCAAGCAGGAGGTTGTTCATGCAAGAAACCAACCATGTGGTTAGACGGTTGTAGCTTTGAGCCATTTGATATCAGTCTGACGTCCAGGAAAGGGAAGAACCTGAAGGTTCAGTCCAGCCACATGGTCAATGAGTCAATTAATTGTACATATATATATATTGAAGCCTCAATAAAAGCTCTGGATGCTGAAGTGTAGGTGAGCTTCCTTGGTTGGCAATACTCTGGACATCTGTCACGCATGGTGGCTGGAAAAGACAATTCTGTCTAGCACTTCATGAAGAGAGTCATGTGTTTCAATACCAAATGGCCTTCCTGTCTGGCCTGCTTGGCCCAAAAATCAGGAACATAATATTATATATATATATATATATTTTAATTTCTTTTTGTTTATTCATTTTAGAGAGGAAACACAGAGTGAGAGAGAGAGAGAGAGAGAAAGGGGGGAGGAGCTGGAAGCATCAACTCCCATATGTGCCTTGACCAGACCAGTGCAGGGTTTTGAACTGGGGACCTCAGTGTTCCCAGGTCGATGCTTTATCCACTGCGCCACCACAGGTCAGGCAATATATTACATTTTTTTCTGAGTTCTATTGTTTCTGTTATAGGTAATCTGTCTTTTGTCTCGGGGTGCTTTTAGAGTTTCTCTTTGCCTTTGTTGCATTAGAGTTTCAGTCAGATGTGTCAGTTATAGATGTCCTGCTTGGAATTTGGTAGGATTTCTGAATCTGAGGTTTGGAGTGTGTAATCAGTACTGAAATTTTTCACCTTTTAGATCTTTGCTTCTCCATTACTATTTTCTCTTTTAACTACAAGATACATTAGATCTTTTGACATTATACTCATATTTATTAACTTCTTCCTTACATTTATGTCCTCTCTCTACTGCATTTTCTTTAATTTCTTCAGTTATATACTCCAGTTCACTACAGTGTATTGACTATATATACCATTGATTTGTCCATTAATATATGTGTGTGTGTATGCTTGTTTATTGTAAGTTTTTTCCCCCAAATTTTTCTAATCAACATTAATGGTCTTTTTGCTTTAGACATATCTTGCATAATTTCTGTTATTTTATTATACTTTTTAAAAACATATGTCTTATAAATTCTGGATATGGCATTTCATGGTAATGTAGGAATGTTTCATTTGTCCTGATGTTATTTGTATATTTTTAGCATTTTGAATAGGTGCTAGTCTATTTAGATAGAAAGGTAGGATTTTACTTCTACTAAAATGTATTTGAAAAAAGTCTGGCCTGACCTGTAGTGGCGCAGTGGATAAAGCGTCGACCTGGGAACACTGAGGTCACCAGTTCAAAACCCTGCACTGGTCTGATCAGGGCGCATATGGGAGTTGATGCTTCCAGCTCCTCCCCCCTTTCTCTCTTTATCTCTCTCTCTCTCTCACTCTGTGTCTCCTCTCTTAAAAAAATGAATAAAATAAAATAAAAAATAAAAAGAAGTTTTTATAAAAAAAAAAGAAAAAAGTCTGCAGATGAAGC
Source organism: Rhynchonycteris naso (assembly GCA_037038555.1). NCBI lineage: Eukaryota > Metazoa > Chordata > Mammalia > Chiroptera > Emballonuridae > Rhynchonycteris > Rhynchonycteris naso. The sequence goes on along the minus strand of CM072997.1, from coordinate 245,603,622 downwards.
CTAGGGTAATAAAAATTAGAACAACTTCCCTAATGCATCTTCCATATTAATAAAAGGAGTGTATGTCATATTAAACAGGACTGTGTTGTTACAGGAATTGCTGACATTTCAGGATGTGGCCGTGGAGTTCAATTGGGAGGAGTGGCAGCTCCTGGAACCCGATCAGAAGGACCTATATTGTGATGTGATGTTGGAGAACTATAACAATCTGGTTTCCCTGGGTAAGTATAGCTCCCTGTGTCACTTAGAGGTGCCTAGTCACTGGCCCTTGCTCTGTCATTTGATGAAAGCTTAGCAGTCACTGTGGTCATCAGAAGACTCGGGTTTTTAGTTCCACACTCTGGCCCCAAACAAAAGGGTATAATCTGTATCCTGAAAGAAAACTTTTACTTTGTATATGATAAACTGTTTTGTCTCTAAAATGTAATATTTTCCCATCTTCACATACTATACCCCAAGTCACTGTAGGTCTTCTATCATTTCTCATGACCAGGGTATCATGGTGCCAAAACTGGTGCATTTTCCAAATTGCAACATGGAGAAGAAATATGGATAATAGAGGATGAAATCTATACCAGAAGCTGTGCAGGTGAGTGAGAACTAGCAAAGGAGTGGCCATGGCAGTCATATTCTAGGCATTTAGAGAAAGGGTCACAGCTGTGAGGTTGTCTGAGGATAACTAAAGAGTGCCTCCACATATGGCTCTCTAAAGATGAGATCTCTTTCTCTTTGTGGGTGTTTTGCTTTAACTATACTCTTTGTCTCTTCTTGGATTTCATACTTTTTCACCTTACATCTTTATGGCATGGTACAATCAACAATAAAGAGTCAACCCCAGCACCTCATCTTTAAAAGCACTTTCTTCTGAGACATTTTCATGAAGGAATTTGTTATTCTGTTTTTTTCCTAGGAATCGGGAAAGTTGACAGTCATCTCCAAGAGCATTCTCAAAACCAAAGACTTTTGAACAGGTTGCAACTATGCAGTGAAAGGAATGCCCTTATAAATATTATTTATATAAGCAAAACAAATACGGCCCTAATGCAAAATTGTATGTTGGACTTAGGTAGCGAAGCTTTGAAGTTTAGTTTAAGCTTAACTAACCAGAAGGGAAGGTATGAAGTAAAGAACCCCTTTGAGTTTAATGGAGATGAGAAGTCCTTTTCACATGATAATCATGAAGAGTGGTACACTGGTATTAAAATTCCTGAAACTGGAAAACACATCAGTACTGAATTCCAGGTCTTTAAGCATCAGAAGACTTATAAAATAGAGAAACTCCAAGCATGCATTGGAGGTGAGAAGGCCTGCATCAGGACATCTCAGCTCATTTACCACGAGGGCATTCATACAGGGGAGAAAATCCATGGGTGTGATCCATGGGGGAAATCCTCCAGAAATGTCATCCCCACTAAACATCATAATATTCAAACACAAGAAACACTCTGTGTAATCAATGTGGACAGAAAGGACTTTCCTGTGAAGAGTGGTCACACCCGACATCAGGAAACCCATTCAGGAGAGAAGTCTTATATATGCAATGACTGTGGGAAAGGCTTCACTATGAAGCGCTATCTGATAGCACATCAGCGAACTCACAGTGGAGAAAAACCTTATGTGTGCAGCAAATGTGGGAAAGGCTTCACGGCAAAGAGCAATCTCATTGTGCATCAGCGAACTCACACAGGGGAGAAACCCTATATATGCAGTGAATGTGGGAAAGGCTTCACCATGAAGCGCTACCTTGTTGTACATCAGCGAACGCACACTGGAGAGAAACCGTATATATGTAATGAATGTGGAAAAGGCTTCACTGTGAAGAGTAATCTCGTTGTTCATCAGCGATCTCATACAGGGGAAAAATCTTACATATGCAATGAGTGTGGAAAAGGCTTTATCGTGAAGCGCAAGCTCACTATACATGAGCGAACTCATACAGGAGAGAAATCGTGCATGTGTGATGAATGTGGAAAAGGCTTCACCACAAAGCGCACTCTCATGATACATCAGCGAACTCACACAGGAGAAAAACCCTATGAATGCAATGAATGTGGCAAGGCCTTCAGCCAAAAGATATGCCTCATACAGCATAAGAGATGTCATACAGGAAAGACACCCTTTGTATGTAGTGAGTGTGGAAAACAGTATTCTCACAAATACGGCCTTATTACCCATCAGAGAAATCACACAGGAGAAAAACCCTATGAATGCAAGGCATGTGGGAAAGCCTTCACCACAAAGTCAGTCCTCACTGTCCATCAAAGAACTCATACAGGAGAGAGACCCTACATATGCAACATTTGTGAGAAAGCCTTCTCCCAATTGTCAAACCTTGTTAAACATAAAAGAAATGCACATGAGAGAAATGGGTAGATTCATTCAGGTTGGGAATTTTTCTAACCGCGAGCCACAGCTCATTACTTACGAGTGAAGTCATACAGAACGAACCCCTATTAATGCCAGTTTTGTGGAAGTGCCTTTTGTGACAACCAAGACCTCATTAAACATCAGTGATTCACCTTACCAGGCGGTGGCGCAGTAGATAGAGCGTCGGACTGGGATGGGGAAGACCCAGGTTCAAAACTCTGAGGTCGCCAGCTGGAGCATGGGTCCATCTGGCTTGAGCAAAAGCTCGCCAGCTTGGACCCAAGGTCACTGGCTCCAGCAAGGGGTTGCTCGATCTGCTGAAGGCCCACGGTCAATGCACATGTGAGAAAGCAATCAATGAACAACTAAGGTGTCGCAACGGCAATGAAAAACTAATGATTGATGCTTCTCATATCTCTGCATTCATGTCTGTCTGTCCCTATCTATCCCTCTCTCTGACTCTGTCCCTGTAAAAAAAAAAAAAACATCGGTGTTTCTAGCAGATCGGAAGACAGATATGGCACTGCCTGTTGTTTAGTGTGTGCCCTGTGGAGGTTAAGGGTATTGCCCTGGAGACAAACCTGTTTAATACCATGACTGCGATAGTACCTCTAGTGAGCCTAACCTCCCATTGTTTGTCAGTGAAAACATGTTGGAAAAACCGATACCTCCAATATGAGCATGCCTCTCCAGGTTCCTAGTATGTCTCACCAAAACTTCCTACCTTCATTCTATGTCTGAACCATATACATTGAGACAAACTGAATGCAGAGACTAGAAAGCCTTCAGTGGGAAGACAGAATTTATTATCAGGAATCGTCATAGATCATCCATGAGTTCAGTGTTCATAGAAATATGAAAAAACAGCCTGACCTGTGGTGGCACAGTGGATAAAGCATCGACCTGGGAACACTGAGGTCACCAGATCAAAACCCTGCACTGGTCTGGTCAAGGCACATATGGGAGTTGATGCTTCCAGCTCCTCCCCCTTTCTCTCTTTCTCTCTCTCTCTCTTACTCTGTGTCTCCTCTCTAAAATGAATAAAATAAAAAGAAATTTTAGGAAAAAAAAACATCTCCAGGTTATCTTATTCAATTATGTTGCATACCCATCACCCAAAGTCAAATTGTCCTCTGTCACCTTCTATCTGGTTTTCCCTGTGCCCCTCCCCTCCTCCCTATCCCACCCTCTCCTCCCTCCCCCCACCCCATAACCACCACACTCTTGTCCATGTCTCAGTCTCGCTTTTATGTCCCACTTATGTATGAAATCATGCTGTTCTCAGTTTTTTCCTGTTTTACTTATTTCACTCCGTATAATGTTGTCAAGGTCCATCCATTTTGTTGTAAATGATCCGATGTCATCATTTCTTATGGCTGAGTAGTATTCCATAGTATATATGTACCAAAGCTTTTTAATTCACTCGTCCTCTGACGGACACTTGGGCTGTTTCCAGTTCTTCACTATTGTGAACAATGCTGCCACGAACATGGGGGCACATTTCTTCTTTTCAAACAGTGCTATGGTGTTCTTAGGGTATATTCCTAAAAGTGGGATAGCTGGGTCAAAAGGCAGTTCGATTTTTAATTTTTTGAGGAATCTCCATACTGTTTTCCACAGTGGCTGCACCAGTCTACATTCCCACCAGCAGTGCAGGAGGGTTCCCTTTTCTCCACATCCTCGCCAGCACTTATTCTGTGTTGTTTTGCTGATAAGTGCCATTCTGACTGGTGTGAGGTGATATCTCATTGTGGTTTTAATTTGCATTTCTCTAATGATTAGTGATGTTGAGCATTTTTTCATATGCCTATTGGCCATCTGTATGTCCTCTTTGGAGAAATTTCTATTCATTTCTTTTGACCATTTTTTGATTGGACTGTTTGTCTTCCTGGTGTTGAGTTTTTTGAGTTCTTTATAAATTTTGGTTATTAACCCCTTATCAGACGTGTTGTCGAATATGTTCTCCCATTGTGTGGTTTGTCTTTTTATTCTGTTCTTATCGTCTTTAGCTGTGCAAATACTTTTTAGTTTGATGTAGTCCCATTTGTTTATCTTGCCTTTTATTTCATTTGCCTGTGGAGATAAATCGGCAAATATATTGCTGCTACAGATGTCGGAGAGCTTACTGCCTATGTTTTCTTCTAAGATGCTTATGGTTTCACGGCTTACATTTAAGTCTTTTATCCATTTTGAGTTTGTTTTTGTGAATGGTGTAAGTTGATGGTCTAGTTTCATTTTTTTGCAGGTAGCTGTCCAATTTTTCCAACACTATTTATTAAAGAGGCTGTCTTTACTCCATTGTATGCTCTTTCCTCCTTTGTCAAATATCAGTTGTCCAAAGCGCTTTTTGATATGTCTAACTTCATCGGACATCTTATAACTCACCTGATGTGCATTTTCAGGTGATAATTGGAACTTCCTTTCTAGTTGCCTTATGAGGAATTACATAGTTTTAAAAAGGGGACTGCTTTCCTCATTCCTGATTTTTTATTGTTATATGCAATAGAGGTATGTTCTATGACCACCCCATATTATATAATTAGCTCTCACCTTTTTTTGGCTCTAAATTTAATTATAAATCTATCATACAGAAATAGTTTAAAAGGAAACTAAATATTTTAAATCTATTAATTTAAGAGAGCAAGGAACCAATTAGTTGTCCACTTATTCGTGCATTTATTGTGATTCTTGTATGTGCCCTGACTTGGGGATTGAACCCACAACCTTGCTATACAGGGATGACAGTCTAACCAACTAAGCTACCTAGCCAGGTACTTGAATATTTTAAATTTATAAGTATAATACATATTTGTACTTGCCTAACCAAGTTCATAATTATGACCAAATAGTTTACAAAACACCTTCAAAGTTATTTTTATAAAATGTTTAATTAGAAATTATTTTTAGTTTACAAGAAATTGCAACATAGTCCAGAGACATACCTAAAAGTCATTTTTACAACTGGATTTTATACATTTTTTATAAATAAGTTGTATTTATTTACACAGATTTATATTTTATTAATAGGAACCATGTAAACTTTTCATGGTCTTGTCACTTTATAAATTACTCTTAAGAATTATTTGAGTTGAAAGTTTTATTTTTATTAGAGAGTAATATATATACTGGATTTATCAGTTTATTGAGCTATTCACTCTTGAAAGATTTGTGTTTTGTCTTGGTTTCAACTGTAATAAATAACAATGCTATGAAATCTGCCTACAGGGTTTTGTATGAATGTAAATTTTCATTCCTCTACAATAAATACAGAGGTGATAATTGTTGGGACGTAGGGTAAGTTATGTTTAGCTTTATAAAATAGTATCAATCTCTTGCCTGACTGGTGGCACATTGGATAGAGCATTGACCTGGGTGGGATGCTGAGCTCCCAGGTTCAAAACCCTGAGGTTGCCAGCTTGAGCGTGGAATTATCACGATCCCAAGGTCCCTGGCTTGAGCCCAATGGTCACTGGCTTGAAGCCCAAGGTCGCTGACTTGAGCACAGGGGTCACTGGCTTGGCTTGAAGGCCCCCCCATCCCTGGCCCTGGTCAAAGCACGTAAGGGAAGCAATCAATGAACAACTAAAGTGATGCAACTATGAGTTGATGCTTCTCATCTCTCTCCCCTCCTGTCACTCTCACTTTCTCAAAAGAAAAAATATTACCAAACTCTCTTCCAGAATGAGTAATATTTTATCTTCTCCCCAGCATTGTGTGAAGTCTGGTTGTTCCACATCCCCTCAGCACTTGGTATCCTCATTGTATTTTACATTAACCATTCTAATAGGTGTGTCGTAGTAGTTGATTGCAAGCTTAACTTTCATTTTCCTAATGGATAATGATGATCAACACTTTATTAATATTTTTAGACTATTTTTTATCTTTTAAGTGTAAGGTTGTACCTTTTGATCACTTTCACACATTTGCATTGCTCCTTACCTACCAGCTTTTCGCAATTACCAATCTGTTCTCTGTATCTGATAGAGTTTGGTTTGTTTTCAATTCTACATATGGGTGAGATCACACACTATTTGTCTTTCTCTGACTTACTTAGCATAATGCCCTCAAGGCCTGTTCACGAGCTGTAAATATATGTATTTTATATATAATAATATATTCTTTATCCAATCATCCATCAGTGAACACTTGGGTTGTTTTCATGTGTTGTCTATTATTTTAAATAATGCTGTAATGAACAGGGTGGTGTAGATACCTTTTCAAGGCCATGATTTCCTTTCCTGTAGATAAATACCCAAGTGAAATTGTGGAATTGTATGATAGGTCTGTTTTTTTAATATGTTGTGTTATCTTCATACTCTTTTCCATAGTGGCTACACCAATTTACAATCTCATTCTTTTTCTGTCTGCATACTGTTAATGGAGAGACATCCCATGATTTAAACATACATTCATGTCTGTATTAGTTACCTTTTATCTGCATCACAAACCTACACCTAAAACTTAATGTGTAAAAGCACAAATATTTACTAATTCTCCCTTTGTGGGTAGATGGATGGATTACGTGGTGTGTGCTGTCTCAGCTACAGCTGCATGGTATAAATAGGTTTTTTCACATTTCTGAGCCTCCGCTAGAATGGATGGCTCTCATTCTGCAAGAGGCTAGCCTGGTTTCTATTACACTGTGTCAGAAGAGCTCCCAGAGACCAACAGAACATGTCTAGGTGAGAAAGTACATTTTCCTCTGTGTTGCACTTGCTATTGTCCCATTGGACAAATTGATCAGTCACTGTGGGGGAATGTTATCCAAGGGTGTGAATCCAAAGAGATGCAAGAATAGTTTATGTATTAATCACACAATTATTTCCTTACATTTACCAAAATTGATGCCGTAAGTATCCTAATACCTGTTCTCAAAAAGATAATTCTACTGAATCAATTCTTTAAATTGATTGGTGGCCGAAAGTGAAAGAAGTTTCAACTGAGTAATTTCAGATTGTATTCCCAAAACATTTTACTAATTTTTTAAAAGATTTTCCTTATAGATTTTAGCGAGAGAGAGGCGGGGGTGGGGTGGGAACTATCAACTTGTGGCTGCTTCTCTTTAGGTGCCTTCACTGTGTAAACCGGAGGTTTCAAGCCAGCAACCTCAGCATTCCAGGTGGATGCCTTATCCACTGCGCCACCACAGGTCAGGCTGAGTTTTTTTTTTTTACCATGTGAGAGGAGGTAGGAGACAGATTCCCGCATAGGCCCCTATCCTCAGCTCCGAGGGCCAATACTCCAACCAATCCAGTCATTGGGTGCAAGAGAGGAAGAAAGAGAAGAGGAAGGGGAAAAGAAGCAGATGGTTTCTTATCTGTGCCCTGACCCGGGATCGAAGCCCAGAATTCCGCACCCTGGGCGGACGCTCTATACCGTGAGCCCACCGGCCAGCCCTGAACATACTAAATTTAATGTTTTTCAAGTATACCCCACATTAATGCATACATTTTATGCATTCAACTATTGGACCCATGATTTTATGACAGCCACTTAATATTAATTACATATAGCTATATAAACATTTTATAACGGAAATATGTTTATGAGAAATTAAAATGAAATTAGATTTATATCTGTTTCTTATCCAGTTTTATTGAGATACAATTGACAGATCTATTTTTAATAAACTATTTGGGGAAGTTTTATATTTACACAAAAGTCAGCAGGTACTTCTCAAGAGTTTGTGTATACCTTCTTTCTACTGCTCAGCATGGTCATTATATATGACCATGGTCCATTTGTCAGGTTGAGAAGTTAACTTTGATATAATACTCAACCAAATTACAGATTCTCCTTGGATTCCACCACCGTCCGTATTGGCCTCACTTATTGTCCTTTCCCCGAGGCCCCGTACCAATGACAAACTCAGCTAATTTCAGCCACTCTCCAGCCCCCCCCCCGCTCCCCTGCGGTGATGGCCAGCCTCACACTCACCAGTTTCTCGAAACCTTTTTCTGTTCTTAAAAACCATTTCCTGCAAGAAAATTTCCGCCAGAGGCTTCCCCTCAGTGTCAGTTTACCGGATGTGTGACCTTTTCTCTTTGGGGGATTTCAGTCTCTGCTGACACATTGACACTCGAGGCCCTGACCGTTATGACACTTGTTTTGTTTGTTTCAATTCTATAAAAAATGTGTGTATGACAAGGGCTGCGTCCAAAAGACTTTCCTTGCCCCACCCCGCCGAACGCCATTTAACTCGCTCCTCATTTGCCTCGCGAAGCTCCAATCTCCGAAAATATACTCGTTTTCCACAACAAAGTTCCAGGAAACGAAATAACTTCAGGAACTTCTCACCTTCCAACCATTTCTTGCTACTGCTTTCCAAGTCGCTGCTTTCCTTCTTATGGCATCACCGCGGAGCGAGCGGGCTACGACAAAGCACCTCCGTGGGGAGTGGGGGTGGGTGGGAATCGCTCGCGTTTCTTCGAACGCTTCAGATCCTCGTCGGCCGCCGTAGGCTGACGACCTCTCTGAGCGACGTTTCGAGGAACTGAATAGTTCGCAGAAGTGGAAAATTTAGACCCTCCCGGTGGGCTGCAAAAAGTCAGGTTGTTGCGCTCTTGTCCTTTGATGGTTTGGAAAAACTTTGTCTCGTGGGAGGTTTGTCTCTCACATCACAGAGTTTGTGACATCACAGAGTGAAGTGGTGCACTGTGAACCCCTGGAATTGTGGGGGTGGGAGGAGTCGTGTGAAAGGAGCTCCAAGGTATTGGGGTGAAACCAAGTGACTGCCTCTCTGGTTTTATGGTTTGGGGTCATGTGTCTATTAAGGGTCTGTAGAGGTCATCCGCTGTGTCCCGACTGGCATGGTCTTTGCGGGTCATACTATTTGTAACAGATGGAAATGGCATCTAGGATGATCGCGATGTCAGGATCAGATTCAGGATTTAACGTGGGGCCCAGGGATGTTGGGGCCAGGGTGGATGCTCCTCACGTGAGGGTGTCTGGTCCCGCTGTGGGAGTAATAATAAGGGAGTGTGGTCAGTGTCTGAGGTGCAGACGGTGTCGTGAGGCTGCAGCTTTGGAAGCCCAGGTGGTGGTTGGGATGAGGTTCCAACCTCTGCTGTTGAGACAGAAGGGACCATAGCTTTCCACCGCTTGAGTATATGCTGTTTATCCAACTGTTAATTAAACTTGTGTTATTTACAGTTTGGCTTGTTATGAGTAATGTCGCTATGAAAATTCTTTTTTTGTTGGTGGTGGGTTTTTTCTTTCTTCTTTTACAGGAACATAGAGAGTCAGAGAGAGGGATAGATAGGGACAGACAGACAGGAAGGGAGAGAGGTGAGAAGCATCAGTCATTAGTTTTTCGTTGCCATTGTGACATCTTAGTTGTTCCTTGATTGCTTTCTCACATGTCCCTTGTCCCCGGCCTTCAGCAGACGGAGCCACCCCTTGCTGGAGCCAGCGACCTTGGGTCCAAGCTGACGAGATTTTGCTCAAGCCAGATGGGTCTGCGCTCAAGCTGGCGAGCTCGGGGTCTCGAACCTGGGTCTTCTGCATCCCAGTCCGATGCTCTATCCACTGGGCCGCTGCCTGGTGAGGCTAGCTGTTGTTGTGGCTAGCTGTTGTTTTTAGTCGGAGATATGGGAGAGAGAGAAACATCGATTTCTTGTTCTACTTACTTATGCATTCATTGGTTGATTCTTGTATGTGTCCTTATCGGGGACTGAATCTGCAACCTTGATGTAACAGGAGGATGCTCTAACCAACTGAAGTAGGGGGTAGGACTGAAAATTCTTTACATGTGTTCTGGTTCAGATGGGCCCCTATTTGGGGAGAATAAATACCTTTAATGTAAACTTCAGAGAAGGTGGTAGAGTCCAGGACAAGTACTTAGAAGCCCTCTGTTTTTTAGTCTTTTGACAGGGATTGACTAACTGCAGTGGATAGACTAATTCAGCCACACTATCTGATTAGCCACTCTCTGTGGCTGCGTTTGGGCTGCAAAGGCAGAATTGAGTCCTTGTGACTGAGACCTATAGCCCTCAAAGCTGAAAATATGTATCTATCCTTTTGCAGACAATGTTTGCCAACACCTGCTCTCACCTGTTAATATGTAGCAATGCACACTGTTGCTTTTTTGCCTGATAGGCATTCACATTTTCTTCTTTGTGAACAGAATCTCCATTTTATTTAATGTCCATCTCTTTGGTAAGGTACCCATATCTCTGTGTATCAGTAAGTCCTGGTCCATCTGAGTCAGCAGTAGTGCTTCCTTTTCCCATCCCTATTGATTGAGTTACTATGACATAAGCTTAGTTACTTGGTTGCGGGTTCAGTCCCTGATAAGGGCATATACAAGAATCAACCAATGAATGCATAAATAAGTAGAACAAGAAATCAATGTTTCTCTCTCTCCCCTCTCTCCGATTAAAAAAATTTTTTTTCATAGTAGCATTACTCATAACAAGCCAAACTGCAAACAACACAAGTATAATTAACAGTAGGGAAAACAGCCCTATACTCTAGCGGTGGAATGCTATGGATTCTCTCTCTCTCTCTCTCTCTCTTTTAATGTTTATCATTTTGAGGAAGAGAGGAAGAGAGAGAGAGAAGCATCATTCTGTTTCTGTAGGTACCCTGACTGGGGATCGAACCGGCAACCTTTAACCAACCGAGCTATCTGGCCAGGGTGGAACATTTTCTCTTTGAAATAAGTAATTATTTGAATATCTATTTCCATGTTGGTGAACTATTGTCTGAATATAACCTTAATTCTTTTGTCTTACCTTCCAATGTTTATAGTTTATTCTTCTCTCAGTGCATTGATTCAAGTTTCTAATACAAAATAGGAAGGTGGGGTTGTAGTGGACATCTATGTCCTGTTGTCAAACTGGAAAATTCACCTGCTACAGTAACAGGAATTAACCATTTCTAGAAGGGTAGGATAAAATACAGTTCACCTAGGATTTCAAATTTAATGACATAAAAATGTTTATAGTATTCTTTAAGACTAAAATAGTCTGTTTAATATGATTTATAACTTCCATTAATTTTGTAAAAATTTTATTTATTTATTTATAGCAAGAGAGAGAAGAACAGACAGACAGACAGGAAGGGAGAGAGATTAGAAGTATCAACTCATAGTTGCATCACATTAGTTGTTTACTGATTGATTCTCATACATTCCTTCACAGAGGTGGGGGCTCCAACCAAGCCAGTGACCCCTTACTGAAGCCAGCAACCTTTGGGCTTAAGCCAGCAACTATGGGGTCATGTCTGTGATCCCACGCTCAAGCTGGCTAGCCTGTGCTTCAGCCGGATAAACCTGCACGCAAGCTGGCCACGTCAGGGTTTTGAACTTGGACCCTCAGTATCCCAAGTTCAAGTTCTATTCACTGTGCCACCACCAGTCAGGCGCCCATTAATTTTTTATATGTGTACTTTGCAACCGTTTTCTTTTTATTTATCTCTCTACAAATGAATGTAGGTGTTGGTCTTTTTATTTTATTTTTTAAAGGTTTTATTTATTGATTTTAGAGAGAGAAAGTTGGGGGAGGAGTGAAGAGCATCAACTCATAGTTGATTTTCCTATGTCCCTTGACTGAGTAAGCTCGTGGTTTCAAACCCACGACCTCAGCGCTCCAGGTCGATGTTCTATCCACTGTGCCACCACATGTCAGGCTAAAATTTTATTGCTGTGCCTCTCCCGTTGAGGTTGAGAGTTGTCCCCCCAAATGATATTTGTGTGTGTTCTTAGATTGGGTTTTATCTTCTTTCCATCCCCTACTTCCAGCAAGAATAGCTGATTGTCCCAGAACCTTTTTTTTTTTTACAGGGACAGAGAGAGAATCAGAGAGAGGGATAGATAGAGACAGACAGACAGGAACGGAGAGAGGTGAGGAGCATTAATCATTAGGTATTTTTTGTTGTCATTGCAATACCATAGTTGTTCATTGATTGCTTTCTCACGTGTGCCTTGACACCGGCCTTTAGCAGAGGCCTTCAGCAGACCAAGCAACCCCTTGCTGGAGCCAACGACCTTGGGTCCAAGCTGACAAGCTTTTGCTCAAGCCAGATAGATGGGCCCGCGCTCAAGCTGGCGAGCTGGGGGTCTCAAACCTGGGTCTTCCGCATCCCAGTCCGACGCTCTATCCACTGCGCCACTGCTGTCCCAGAACCATTTTTTAAAAGGCCATTCTTACCCTCTTCTCTGCAGAGCGTCCTGTGCCATCACGTCTCTATGCATGAGTCTGCTCATCAGCATTGTATTTTGTCCAACTTTTCAAGTGTACAATTTCTATTTAATATTGTACTTTCATAATTAAAGTAACTTTAAGTCCTTATAACTGATAGAGCAAGTTTTTCAACATTTTATAAAGGTATATATAGTTGTCAGTTTACAGTGTTGATTGGGATTTCATTGGATGTGTATATACATTTGGAGACTTTTTATTTTAATTTCTTTTTATTTATTCATTTTAGAGAGGAGACAGAGAGAGAGAGAGAGGGAGAGAAAGGGGGGAGGAGCTGGAAGCATCAACTCCCATATGTGCCTTGACCAGACCAGTGCAGGGTTTTGAACTGGCGACCTCAATGTTCCCAGGTCGACGCTTTATCCTCTGCGCCACCACAGGTCAGGCTACATTTGGAGACTTTTTTTAACATCTTTAAAATGATTCATTTTCTGAGTCATCTTCACAGTCCATCTTTCCATTTACTTTATTCTCTTGAAATTTCTCTCAACATTTCTTGCTACTTATGAAATAATTTGGTATTCTTTTATTTTATTTTATTTTTTTAGTGAGAGGAGGGGAGGCAGAGACGAGCTCCCGCATCCACCCTGACCGGAATCTACCCGTTATGCCCACCAGCGGGCGATGCTTTGCCTATCTGGGGTGTTGCTTCATTGCTGCCTGAGCCAGTCTAGTGCCTGAGGCAGAGGCCATGGAACCATCCTCAGTTCCGAGGGCCAACTTGCTCTAGTTCAGCCCTGGCTGCAGGAGGGGAAGAGAGAGGTAGAGAGAGAGAGAAATGAGAGGGGGAAGGGTGGAGAAGCAGATGGGCGCTTCTCTTATGTGCCCTGACTGGGAATCGAACCTGGAACATCAACACACCAGGCTGATGCTCTACCACTCAACCAAGTGGTCAGAGCCAGTATTCTTAAAAATGATCGTTTCTTTTACTTTTTTTAATTAATTTTATTAATTCATTTTAGAGATTTGGGGGGAGAGCAAGAGAGAGAGAAAGAGAAAAGGGCAGAGGGAGGAACAAGAAGCATCAACTCCCATATGTGCCTTGACTAGGCAAGCCCAGGGTTTCAAACCGGCAATCTCAGCGTTCCAGGTCCACATGTTATCCACTACACCACCACAAGTCAGGCTTAAAAATGATAATTTAAACTTTTATCTTTTTAAGTGAGAGGAGCGGAGATAGTGAGGCAGACTTGCTCATACATGCACCCAGACCAGGATCCACCAGGCAACCCCGGGCTGGGGCCAATGCTCAAATCAACTGAGCTATTTCCAGTGCCTGAGGCTGACACTTGGACCAACCTCAACACCTGGGGCTAATGCTTAAACCAATTGAGCCACTGGTTATGGAAGGAGAAGAGGGAGAGGAGGGGCAGGGGAGGGGAAGAGAAGCAGATGGTTGCTTTTCTTGTGTGCCCTGACCAGGAATTGAACCTAGGATGTCCATACATCAGGCCAACACTCTACCACAGAACCAACCAGGGCCTTAAATTTTATTTTGTCTGTTGAATTCTTAGTCTGGGTTTATTTATTTTGGGGTTTTGGTTCATTTTTACCGTAAACATTTTAAGGGTATGTTGCTATGTGCGTCAGAATCGCAGGCTTTTATAAGGTGGTGAATAGGACGTCTCACTAGTGAGCATTGTTTCTCTTTCTCTGTAGTAATTTTTGGGTTTTCTGGTCGGTTTATTCTGAGAATATGGTTACACCAGATTATTTGTGGTGACTTTTTTCATGATGTATCTTTTCCTAATCTCTTATGTTAAGTTTTCCATATCATTATGTTTCAGATGTGTCACCTATACTAGCATGTTATTTGGTTGAAAATTTTAATTTAATGTGACAGTTTTGAAGCATTTGTATTTAATGTAATGAACTAAAATCCTTGTTCTTTTTTTTTAAAATATCTTTTTTTGTTGTTTGTTTGTTTATTGATTTTAGTGAGAGAGGAAAGGAGAGAAAAAGAGACTGGAACATTTATCTGTTCCTGTATGTGTCCTGACCAAGGATTGAACCAGTTACCTCTATGCTTCAGGATGACACTTTTTTTTTTTTTCAGGATGACACTCTTAACCAACTAAGCTATCTGGCCAGAGCTGGGTTTTTTTGGTTTGGTTTTGTTTTAGCGAGAGATAGACTGACAGGGACAGACAGACTGGAGAAAGGAAGAAAGATGAGAAGCATCAACTCATAGTTGCAACAACTTAGTTGTTCATGGACTGCTTTCTCATATTTGCCTTTGACCAGGGGGCTCTAGCCAAGCCAGTGACTCCATGCTCATGATAGTGACCTTGGGGTCACTCAAGGGGATCCCATGCTCAAGTGAGTGACCCTGTTCTTAAGCCAGTTGAGCCCACACTCAAGCCATCAACCTCAGGGTTTCGAACCTAGGTCCTAAGACTGATGCTCTATCTACTGCGCCACTGCCTGGTCAGGCAAGACCAGGGCTGCTCTATGTATACTAATATAAGTTTAGTATGCTTTGTTTAAAACAGTCATCTGAGTGCATTGTACTAGCCCATATTTTTCTCTTTTACATATTTTTATTTTGCCTTATTTAGATGATTTTTTTTTTTTACAAGGACAGAGAGAGAGTCAGAGAGAAGGATAGACAGGGACAGACAGACAGGAACGGAGAGAGGTGAGACGCATCAATCATTAGTTTTTCGTTGCCGTCGCAACACCTTAGTTGTTCATTGATTGCTTTCTCACATGTGCCTTGAGCGCAGGCCTTCAGCAGACCAAACACCCCTTGCTGGAGCCAGCGACCCTGGGTCCAAGCTGGCAAGCTTTTGCTCAAGCCAGATGGACCCACGCTCAAGCTGGCGAGCTCGGGGTCTGGAACCTGGGTCCTCCGCATTCCAGTCTGACGCTCTATCCACTGCGCTACCACCTGGTCAGGCTAGATGATTTTTAAAAAATAATTTTTCTATCTGTTAGCATGGAACTTATGGACTTTAAGACAATTATTAGTTTTTATCTTGACATAAGAGATTATACACAACCTGGAACTTTGTTAAATTATTATGTTAAGTGGTATTTTTACTTTCTTCGACAATACAGGGATCTTAAAGCACTTCAACTTTGTTCCCCACCCTCCAATTTATTTATAACCTGTGTCCTTTTGTTTTTTATGTATTTCAAACCTCCTAAGATATTATCATTATTGCTTATGAGACAGTGCTGATGTTGTGAACAGTGCATTGTTTTCCCCCTGAAATGGGTGCCGTCACGGGGTGTGCAGAATCCTTTGAGGATGAATCCGAGCACATGTGGTTTAAGGAAAACAGTGCCCTGATCCTCTCCTTCCATGTGGTCAGCTTTGTATGAGTGATTTTCCTGAGTCTCCCCTACTCTTGCTGCAGGGCTGGCTGTCATAGCTCGGGTCTCCTTTGATAGTCACCCCACTTAAACTCCATAGGATATGGGGGTCCTCCACCACAGTTGGAAACTGAGGCTTTATTGGCCAGAAGGATAAACTTCAGGGACACGATGTAAAGGGACACTAGCGATACTGTGGTCACTGTGTGAGGGTGAGTGCATCTGGGCCCAGAGGAAATGTACCAGTCACTGAATTTTCTCCTCAATCCACAGGTCCTGACTCTGCGGAGCAATAGAATCATGAGGAGCAGGAGGACATTGCAGAATTGGGTGTCAGCAATTCTCGCAACACACCCAACTGAAGACAGGTTTCTGAGCTGAAATTTAGAGCAAACCCACAATACACCAACACACAGCCTCCTCATTGCCAGCTGTTTTCATAGAACAGAAGAAAATGCTCCAGGCTCAGGTGAATTTGAGTTTGTTTTATCCTTTGCTTTTTTCATTAATGGATTTGTAGAGGCTTATAAAAAACCAACTCCATCAATCTGAAATTTTACATTTACGTGTGTGTGTGTATCTTTTGTCTTTCAAAAATATGAATGTGGTGTTTCTAGTTTAACAAGAACATTTAACTTTTTCACATTATAGAATCTTCTAATTGGATGGGCACATGGATAACTGAATGCATAATTACAAAATAGTATTTATTAGGCATGTGGTTATTCAACTGTATATTAAAATAATACCCCCCCCCTCTGCCTGACTTGTGGTGCAGAGGATAACGTGTCAATACAGAAGGTTGAGGTTGCAGGTTCGAAGCCAAAGGTCTCTGAATCTAAGCGCAGATTCATCAGCACAGGGTCGCTGGTTTGAGCAGTGAAATCATCCATGCAATCCCAAAGCTCGCCAGCTTGAGTCCAAAAGGTCACTGGCATAAAAAAACCTATGTCGCTGGCCTGTGCAAGGGGACACTGCTTTGTCCAAGGCAAGGTACATATGAGAAGCAATCAACCTACAACTAAAGTGAAAGCAACTAAGAATTGATGTTTCTCACCGTCTCTCTCCCTTCTTTTTTCTCTCTCAAAAAAAAAAAGACAAAAAACCCATTCGCTCTTTAGATGCATCTTATAAAGGGAAAATGAGCAGAAAAACTAACATTTCCTCTATAACATCTAAAGCACATCATGCCATTAACCAGCACAGTGTTATTACAGGAATGCCTCACATTTCAGGATGTGGCCGTGGACTTCACCCGGGAGGAGTGGCAGCTCCTGGACTCCGATCAGAAGGACCTGTACCGGGACGTAATGTTGGAGAACTACAGCCACCTGGTGTCAGTGGGTGAGGACAGCTCCTCTATGTCACTCAGAAGATGTTCTGTTAGTGGCTTCTCTTTTTAGTTGCTTAACTCCAGAATAACAACAATTCTCTGGAATGATAGAATCTCAGATCCTTCTCTTGCCCCAGACAAGAGGGTGGAATGTCCCGTCTTCTGAGAGAAAAGTCTTTGTGTTACAGATGTGAAACCTGTTCCTTTCCTGAAATGTAACATTCTGTCTCTTTGACAGACCCCAGCCCAGTGCAATATGTCTCAGTGTTCTTTCATTTTTCGCAAGCAGGGTATCAAGCCAGCAAACCAGATGAGCTCTCCAAGTTGGAACAAGGGACAGAACTGTGGACAGTAGGGGATGAGCCCCAGCATCTAGTCTGTCTACGTAAGTGGGTGAGAACCAGCAAGATGGGGTGCCGGGAACTTATAGTCTAGTCAGAGAAGGCATCAGAGCCGTGACAGTAAGTGAGGAAACTCAGACCTCCTCTCCAGATATGAGAACCTTTTCTCTTTGTAAAAGTTTAGAGGAAAACATTCCTGCTTTCTTCTCATCTGAGCTCTAACCCCTTGTTTATTCTATGTCCTATTTTAGTTTGCGTAGTTTTCTACTTTTTAGAATTCTCAGATCTTCCTCTTTTTTGTCCATGACCACCGTGTCTCTGCCTGTGTTACCCCCTCTCTTGCTGTGAAATTTCACTTTCTAGTCCTCTCTGGAAAGACAAGTGTGAATTCATCACTTTTTTCTTACCTCTGGATCTTTATGCAGTTTTGGGAGATAGATTTTTTTCCATAGCTTCCAACCCTAACTTGGATGCTGTGTCCCCCTGAAAGCCGGTTTCTGTGCTGCGTTTATGTCTGTCCTGCCCCTCTCCCGCCATGGTTCTTCATACTCACTTCTCATCACTGAAAAGTGTTCTCAGTCCCGTTCGTGAACCTCCTTCTGTTCTGTGAGATGGACTTGCATACTGACCGTCTACCCCAGAGTTGTCTAATGGGCGCTTCCTTCCTCTGCATTGTGCTTGTTGTCATGGCAGCCAGTCTCTGATATCCCGTTCTCTGTGTGAGAGCAGGAACGTCTTCCCTCTGTTTATTAATAAATATAGTTTCTCTTTCAACATTAGACGTTTCAAATTCTATCTATCCTGGTGTCACCTGGGCTGTTTTCCTACATTCTGAGTTCTCTCCTTGTTTTCTGTTGTTTTTTCTTTTTCTCTCTCTCTCTTTCTTTCTTTTTTTCCTTTTTGAGTTCTCTTTATAAGGTGTGTATATTTCTTTTGATGAGCAAGAATGGATCTTGTTAACATACTACAGGAGTTCCAGCCCAAACTAGGTCATAACTTATATGTTCTTCAGATAGCTTCCTTTCTAGTTTTTCTAATTCGGATTTATCTTCATTCTTAGAGATTATTGCTGCATTTGTTTCCT
The DNA here is from genome assembly GCA_037038555.1 of Rhynchonycteris naso. NCBI lineage: Eukaryota > Metazoa > Chordata > Mammalia > Chiroptera > Emballonuridae > Rhynchonycteris > Rhynchonycteris naso. Next base: position 245,584,977 of record CM072997.1, on the reverse strand, counting down.
TAAAGCTTTTGTTTTCACATCATATTTTTAATAGTTCCTCTTAGATTTAATTCATATACCATACAACTTATACATTTAAATTATACAGTTCATTGGTTTTTAATATATTCACATAGTTGTACAACCATCACCACAATCAATTTGAGAACATTTTTTGAGTACATATTACCATCGTGGCCCTGTTTCCTATGTCTGTGTAGTGTGTTTTGAAATCAAAATGAATGAATCCTCCAACTCTATTCTCATTCAAGATGATTTATTTTTTATTTTTTTAGGAATTTTTTAAAATTTATTCCCTTTTTTGGGGGGAGAGAGAGAAAGGGAGGAGGATCAGGAAGCATCAACTCCCATATGTACCCTGACCAGGCAAGCCCAGGGTTTCGAACCAGCAACCTCAGTGTTCCAGGTAGACGCTTTTTCCACTGTGCCACCACAGGTCAGGCCTCCTTCAAGATTATTTTGACTTCTGCATCCTAAATTTCCATTTGAATTTTTGGGTAAACTTGTAAATTTCTGCAAAAAATTAGTAGCTAGTATTTTGATGGAGATTACATTGAATCTGTATCTCAATTGGGTAGTAATTTTATCTTTACTATCCCGTCTAATCTGAGTTAATTGGGCTTTTTTATATATAATTTGGTTTTTTATTCCAAAAGTGTCTTTTAAATTTCAGAATAAAAGGTTTACACTCTCCTTTCTTAAATTTGTTCCTATGTACAATATTCTTTCTTATTATATAGTAAGTGGAATTGTTTTCTTGACTGTATTTTTTGATTACTTATAGCTAGGGTATAAAAATAAACTTGGCCCTGGCCAGATACCTTGGTTGGTAGAGCATCGATCGTCTCGACCCACAGAGTTTTCAGGGTTCGATCCCCAGTTGAGGAACATACAAGAACAGATCAATGTTCCTGTCTTTCTCTCACTCTAAAATCAATAGATAAAATGACAAAAAAAACATTTTTAAAGACTTTATTTATTGATTTTAGAGAGAGGAGTCAGGGGAGCAGGAAGCATGAACTCAGTTTCTTCACTTTAGTTGTTCATTGATTGCTTCTTGTATGTGCTTTGACTGGGCAAATCGGGGGTTTTGAACTGGCAACCTCAGCATTCCAGGTCACTGTCCTACCCACTGCACCACCACAGTTCAGGCAATAAATAGATTTTAAAAATGAAAAAATTTTATTGATTACTTTTTCTTTGTATTCTTGTGTGTGTGTGACTGAGACAGCAAGAGACAGAGAAAGGGACAGATAAGGATGGACAGACAGGAAGGGAGAGAGATGAGAAGCATCAGTTCTTCATTGCAGCTCCTTAGTTGTTGATTGCTTTCTCATATGTGCTTTGACCCTGGGGGCTACAGCAGAGCAAGTGACCTGTTGCTCAAGCCAGCAAGCATGGGGTCATGTCTGTGATCCCACACTCAAGCCAGCGACCCCACGCTCAAGCTGGTGAGCCCATGCTCAAGCCAACAACCTTGGGGTTTGAACCTGGGTCCCCTGCGTTCCAGTCCAACACTCTATCCACTCGGTCACCACCTGGTCGGGCATTTTCCCTTTGTATTCTGATGACACCTAGCCCCGGGTAACCAAGGTTCCTGTCATATGAAATTGCAGTTTCTCCTGCTTTGGTCTCCCTGATATGCTATCTTGACTATGAACTTTCTGTCCTCTTCCTAAATAACCCTTAATGTGTTCCATACCTGTGATCGCCTCCTGAAATTGATGTGCTCACTTTATTTCTTTAAAACTTCCATTCTTAAAAAAAAAAAAAACTTCCATTCTTATAGCCTTATAATTTTGAAGCTAACAGCAGCACAAAAAAAAGATAGGAAAAAATAGACCTTGTCCTGCCGCTAACCAGTGCAACTCGTTAATTGTGCAGGTCTTGAGTGGGAACCCTGCGGGATTAGGAAATAAACACAGAGAGAAAAAGGATTGGATCGGGAGGGCACCTGGCAGGCTAATGGCAAGCCATAGCAACCCTGCATCTCCAAAAAAGTTTTATTTTATAGGGCAGAGCAAAGTTATTTTGCAAAACAAGGAGAGCTCAGATAGAAGTCACATTTCCAAGGCAAACCCAAGAATTCTCCCGAGAGCCCAAAAAACCCTCCACCATGCATAACATTTTTTTTTTTCATGCATAACATTTTAACCAGCAACTTCACACACAAAGGATAAGAGGAAGATTGCCTTTAGTGTGTGAGGGACATGGGGGATGGGACTAGTAGAAACCATCAGTATCACAGCTAACATGGTGGTGTGGGGAAGGGCATGTAAATTACCTTTACCAGTTTAATCAAACAATCAAAGGCTGTGGGGAGGAGTTTATCCTTTGGCTTAACCCTTAAACTTCAGGGACCTTTGTCACCCTCCAGTCTCCCACAGCCTCTAGCAACTTAACCAAGCAAGTGCAGTGGGGGTGGGTGGGCCACAAGCACTTTGTCAGCTTACTACCAGTACCCCACAGCTCTGTCCCCCACAAATCTAAACTACAAGGAGTCTGTCAGGTTGCAGCCTGTTTCCCATAATGTCCCTAATTCTTACATGACATTCATTCTCAGTGGAAGTACTTTATAATTAATAATAAGTGTTTATCTTAGTGTAAAACTTTCTGTAAGAGAAATTAGGGCAATCAATGGAACAGTGCGTGCTTGTTCTAGAACTGCCCTTTTAGGAGTAGAAATATTTCTCTGGGCCTGACATGTGGTGGCGCAGTGGATAAAGCATCAACCTGGAACATTGAGGTCGCCAGTTCGAAACCCTGCGCTTGCCTGGTCAAGGCACATATGGGAGTTGATGCTTCCTGCTCCTCCCCCCCCCCTCTCTCTAAAACATGAATAAATTCAAAAAATTTTTAAATGGCTCTCATAGGTGCCTGTGAGCACATAGAGGAGGGATGTGAGACTAGGAAGTTCAAAGAGTTGAATCTGGAATGTTTTTGAGAAACTTCTAGAAAATTTTTCTTTGTAGAGTATAATGAACAAGAGTAAAAATGACTGTAGATAAGGACAATTGGGTGGCAACTGGAGGTTCTGAGATGTAGGTCACACATTGCCTATCAAGGCCATTTAAGTCCTTGCTTTCACTTCAAATCATTTGATAAACCAGTTGGAACTTTTGAGTGAAGGAGTTGCATTACACTGGGGAACAAAATTTTTGTTGCATCCACAAAAACACTTGTTGTTACCTAATTCAAGTGTGCTAATCTCAAATCTGACATTAGTTTTTCTCTGTAAGCTACAGTTTTTTTTGCAGTTCAAGATTTTAGGTTTTTATCTTATTGTAAAATTTTCAACGTTTAGTTTAACATAATGAAGTAGAATGTCTTCTTGGGCATCATCTTTGTGAAAATATAATTTATATAATGCAGTAAATACACTAATACACTAAAAGATATGATTGCTTCAGAATTTGTCTACAATTTTAAAATAGAACATTAAAACACGTATTTTAATCATAAAATTTGCATAAAACTTATTTAAATTCTATTTAGGCAAAATTTTGCATTTGTAACTCTTGCGTTTGTGTACTTGTTGAGGACAGTTTCGTTTGATGCTCTAGCAGTAGTTTACTCATCACTAACAGCTCCAAGATTTTTGGGAAACTTATCAAGGTGACTGTGCAGGAAGTGAATCTTAATGCTCATGTTATATCCAATGTTGCGGAAAGCCAACAGCATCTTTTGAACCAGAAGTTCATAGTTCTCTCCTTTTATGTTGCCAAGGAAGTTCTTTGTAACTGCCACAAAAGACTGCCATGCTGCTTTATCCTCCTTATTCATCTTCCTGGCAAATTCTTCATCATATATGAAGGTTGGAATTTGAGGTCCATCGAATATACCTGCTTTTATCTTCTCGAAAGACAAGGCAGGAAAAGCAGATAATATGTTGAAAGCATTCACTTTCTCTATTCAAAGCCTGAACAAACTGCTTCATTAAGCCAAGTTTGATGTGAAGTGAAGGAAAAATGATCCTGTCTCAATTAACTACAGGTTCATTCACAATATTTTGCATCTCTACTTCCAGAGCTTCACGTTTTGGCCACACCTTCTGTGTCCAGCGTTTCTCCCGAGCTCCGCTGTCCCACAAACACAGAAAGCAAAGATACTTCGTGAAACCTCTCTGTTGTCCTAGAAGGAAAGTTACCATTTTAAGATCCACACAAATGGCCTGACCAGGCGGTGGTGCAGTGGATAGAGCGTTGGACTGGGATGCGGAAGACCCAGGTTGGAAACCCAAGCTCGCCAGCTTGAGCATGGGCCCATCTGGCTTGAGCAAAAGCTCACCAGCTTGGACCCAAGGTCGCTGGCTCCAGCAAGGGGTGGCTCGGTCTGCTGAAGGCCCGCGGTCAAGGCACATGTGAAAAAGCAATCAATGAACAACTAAGGTGTCATAACAGCAATGAAAAACTAATGATTGATGCTTCTCACCTCTCTTCATTACTGTCTGTCTGTTCCTGTCTATCCCTCTCTCTGACTCTCTCTCTGTCCCTGTAAAAAAAAAAAAAAAGATCCACACAAATGATCCAGTTATGCTCCTCATACTACAGAAAGTCGAGGACAATTTTTATGTCATTATAATCTCGCAGATGAGTTGAATAACCAATTGGAACCGCTGCATAAACATTACCGTTGTGTAGGAGAACACATTTCAGACTTTGTTTAGAGCTGCCAAGAAATAGCCCCCATTCTGTTAGACTGTAAGTGGTAACACCTCGCTGGCTGAGAAGACTACTGATATCATGACAGTAAACAAAGTGTTTGTCTTCGGAAAACTCCACAAAAATTTGTTCACACTTCCTGAAATGAGATACTTTAGCTGACCGGTGAAGTACATTCTTTTATTGAAGCTTGGAGGCTATTAACTCAGCTGCTTTCTTTGATAGGCCCAAATATCTTACTAAGTCATTCAATTTGGGTTGGCTAAACTGCTGAGAGGTTAATGACTGCTTGGCATCAGAAGAAAACCCTTCAGATTCTACAACCATTTCCTCATGCATTTTATCAAAATATACTTGATCATCACCATGTTCACTTTCTTCATCCTTAGAATAAATAAAACCATTGAAAACTGGAACTGGAAGTGTCTCAGAGTGTGGGATAGGTCGTATTGCTGAAGGAATATTAGGATATGTGATCATATGCCATTTCTTCTTGCCGATGCTGTTTGTATGGATCAGAGAGAAATAACAGTCACTGCTGTGGTCCTTAGGTTCACGCCAAATCATGGGAATACTAAAAGGCATTTCTTTGCGTTTTCCTTCTGTCCCGTCACGAAGCATTTCCTCACAATTATGACACACAATATGAGGAGCCTAGTTCTTGTCTTGATCACCAAGGGGAACTTGAAAATAGGCAATATATGCACATATCACAACTAATGAAATACTGTGCCTTTGATGTTGAAAGTGTGTAACAGCCACCTATATAACAGAAGGTGTCAGGACTATTCTTACATTTACGCCTACTTGAAGAAGCCATGATTCAACCTTAAAATAAGAGGGTGTTTTATATCAGATAATAATTTTTTACATTTAAAAACAATTACAATTATGTAAAAGTGATGTTTCTAAAATATTAATTGCCTTGTGGTTATGTTCAATCCAAGAGTCGTTGCCCTTTAACTCCAATTTAAAAATGAATGCATGTCATTAACTGTAACAAAAAGACATTAAAAAATCATAAAAACTAGCCTGACCTGTGGTGGCGCAGTGGATAAAGCGTCGACCTGGGAATACTGAGGTCGCCAGTTCAAAACCTTGCACTGGTCCGGTCAAGGCACATATGGGAGTTGATGCTTCTAGCTCCTCCTCTCTCTCTCTCTCTCTCTCTCTCTCTCTCTCTCTCTCTCTCTCTGTATCTCCTCTCTAAAATAAAAAATTAAAATTAAAAAACAAAAAAATCATAAAAACTAGAGCATGCACTAAAAAGCGAATTTCAGATTTGGAATCAGCGATGCAGAAATATATAGAAACAGTTCTAAAACCTCATGCAACAGAAAATGAAAAAAAAATTGTTCCCCAGTGTTATATAACTAATTTTAATTTTATTTAACATTTTTTATTTATTTGATTGTCTCAGTGGATAGAGCATTGATCCGGTGTGTGGATGTCCTAGGTTCGATTCCCAGTCAGGGCACACAGGAGAAGCACCTATCTCCTCCACCCGCCCCCCCTTCACTTCTCTCTGTCTCTCTGTTCTCCTTCCACATCCATCGCTCCATTGGAGTGAGTTGGCTCCAAGTGCTGTGGATGGCTCTGTGGCCTATGCCTCAGGTGCTAAGAAAAGCTCAGTTGCTGAGCAATGGAGCGATGCCCTAGATGGGCAGAGCATCTTTCCGTGTGGGCTTGCTAGGTGGATTTCGGTCAGATGCTAACCAGAAACCTGTCTCTACTTTCCCTCCTCTCACGTAATTAAAAAACAAAACTGATTTTCTTTTTTTTTTTTTGGACAGGGACAGAGAGAGAGGGATAGATAGGGACAGACAGACAGGAACGGAGAGAGATGAGAAGCATCAATCATTAGTTTTTTGTTGCCGTCGAACACCTTAGTTGTTCATTGATTGCTTTCTCACATGTACTTGACCGCAGGCCTTCAGCAGACCAAGCAACCCTTGCTGGAGCCAGCGACCTTGGGTCCAAGCTGATGAGCTTTTTGCTCAAGCCAGATGGGCCCGCGCTCAAGCTGGCAACCTCGGGGTCTCGAACCTGGGTCTTCCTCATCCCAGTCCGACGCTCTATCCACTGCGCCATACCTGGTCAGGCTGATTTTCTTATTTTTTATAGCATAATATTCCATTGTGTAAATTTACCAGATCTTGGCTATCGTAAATAATTCTGCAATGAATGAATGTCACAGTCCAGCCATGACGAGTCTATTACAGGGTCTTCGAACGGGAAAAGGTATGAAATTGAAAATATCATAGACAGAAACTTAAAATTATAGACATAGAGATGGGTTCAGGAGGACAGCATGGCGAACAGTCTAAACTGCTCCTAAGCCAATGCAATGGCTACTTCCAAAGACACATCGGTCTTTATTCAGGGGAAAAAGAACGTTGGCCATTAGCAATTCAGTTGTTTCCAAGACAACTCAAAAACAACCCCACCATACCAATCAAATCTAACTTTACACCAATAAGAAACTAGCTTCCAGCCTCTTCAGGAGGAACATGAGTTGGACAAGCAAGAATCAGGTATAGCTCTTTGTTAACTAGGCAGATGAGGTTGGGGGTTGGGCCCAGCACCTCTGTCCCCAAGATAACCAGATTGTGAAAATACGATTTATATTTCGGTTCCCAACAAATGAACATGGGGGTGCATATCTTCTTCTGAATTAGTGTTTCAGAATTCTTAGGATATAGTCCCAGAAGTGAGATAGCTAAATCAAAAGGCATATCTATTTTTAATTTTTTTTTAATTCTTTTTATTTATTTATTTTAGAGAGGAGACAGAGAGAGAGAGAGAGAGAAAGGGGGGAGGAGCTAGAAGCATCAACTCCCATATGTGCCTTGACCAGACCAGTGCAGGGTTTTGAACTGGCGACCTCAGTGTTCCCAGGTCGACGCTTTATCCACTGCGCCACCACAGGTCAGGCTATTTTTAATTTTTTGAGGAAACTCCATACTGTTGTCCACAGTGGTTGCACGAGTGAGTCTACATTCCCACCAGCAGTGCAGGAGGGTCCCCTTTTCTCTACGTCATTGCCAGTACTTGTTTGGGTTGTTAATGAAAACCATTCTGACTGGTATGAGGTAGTATCTCATTGTGGTTTTAATTTGCATCTCTCTGATGATTAGTGATGTTGAGCATTTTGTCATATGCTTGTTGGTCTCTTTAAAGAAGTGTCTGTTTGAATCCTTTGCTTTTTTATTTTTGTGAGAGTGAGAGCGAAGGACAAATAGGGACAGACAGGAAGGGAGAGAGATGAGAAGCATCAACTCATAGTTGCAGCACCTTAGTTGTACATTGATTGCTTTCTCATATGTGTCTTGATAGGGGTGGAGGGGTCCAGCGTAATGACCCCTTGCTCAAGCCAGAGACCATGGGGTCATGTCTATGATCCCACACTCAAGCCAGCAACCCTGTGCTCAAACTGGTGAGCCCATGCTCAAGCAGGCGACCTTTGGGTTTCAAACCTGGGTCCTCAATGTCCCAGGCCAATGCTCTATCCACTACACCCCTGGTCGGCAAACTGCGGCTCGCAAGCCACATGTGGCTCTTTGGCCCCTTGGGTGTGGCTCTTCCACAAAATACCATGTTCAGGCGCTGCCTCGATAAGGAATGTACCTACCTATATAATTTAAGTTTTAAAAATTTGGCTCTCAAAAGAAATTTCAATCGTTGTACTGTTGATATCTGGTTCTGTTGACTAATGAGTTTGCTGACCATTGTACTACACCATCACCTGATCAGGCCCTCTGCCCATTTTTTAATTGGATTGTTTATCTTCCTGGTGTTGATATTATAAGTTCTTTATAAATTTTGGTTACTGCCTGACCAGGCAGTGGCGCAGTGGATAGAGCATCGGACTGGGATGCAGAAGACCCAGGTTCGAGACCCCGAGGTCACCAACTTGAGCGTGGGCCCATCTGGCTTGAGCAAAAGTTTGTCAGCTTGGACCCAAGGTCGCTGGCTCCAGCGAGGCGTGGCTCGGTCTGCTGAAGGCCCACAGTCAAGGCACATGTGAGAAAGCAATCAATGAACAACTATGGTGTCGCAACGGCAACGAAAAACTAATGATTGATGCTTCTCATCTCTCTCCGTTCCTGTCTGTCCCTATCTATCCCTCTCTCTGACTCTCTCTCTGTCCCTGTAATAAATAAATAAAGATAAAAAATCCTAAAAAGATCATTTTAAATTTTGGTTACTAACTCTTTGTCAGATGTATTGGTGAGTATGTTCTCCCATATAGTAGGTTGTCTTTTTATTTTGTTAAAGGTGTCTTTTGCTGTGCAGAACCTTTTAAATTTGATGTAGTCCCTTTATTTTTACCTTTGTTTCACTTTCATGAGGAGCTATATCAGCAAAAATATTGCTACTAGAGATATCTGAGATTCTACTGCCCATATTTTCTTCTAAGATTTTTATGGTTTTGTGACTTACATTTAGGACTTTTATCCATTCTGAGTTTATTCTTGTATATGGTGTTAGTTGGTGATCTGGTTTCATTTCTTGGCATGTACCTGTCCAATTTTCCCAATGCTATTTATTGAAGAAACTGTCTTTACTCCATTGTATGTTCTTGCCTCCTTTGTCAAATATTAATTGACCATAAAGGCATAGGGTTTATTTCTGGATTCCCTGTTCTATTCCACTGATCTATATGCCTGTTCTTATATCAACACCAGGCTGTTTTGATTACAATGACCTTTTGGTATAGCTTGATATCAGGAAGTGTGATATCTCCCACTTTATTCTTCATTCTCAAGGTTGCTGAGGTTATTTGAGTTCTTTTTTGGTTTCATATAAATTTTTGGAATATTTGTTCTAAATTTGTGAAATATGCTATTGGTATTTTAATAGGAATTGCATTGAACATATCTAGATTGCTTTGGGTAATATGGACATTTTAATGATGTTAATTCTTCTAATTGATGAAGACAGTATATGCTTACACTTGTTTGTATCTTCCTCAATTTCTTCTTTCAATGTCCTATAATTTTCTGAGTACAAGTATTTTACCTCCTTTATTAAATTTATTTCTAGGTACTTTATTTTTGTTGCTTTTAAAATAGCAAATAAGGTTGTTTCCTTACATTTTCTTTTTGATAGTTAATTCTCAGTATATAAAATGCCACCAATTTTTGAATGTTAATTTTGTATCCTGCTACTTTTTTGAATTCATTTACTAGGTCTAGCAGCTTTTTGGTGGGGATTCTAGGGTTTTCTGCATACAATACATGTCATCAGCAAATGATGACAGTTTTACTTCTTCCTTTCCAATTTGGATGTTTTACATTTTTACTTTTTGTCTGACTGCTGTGGCTAGGACATCCAGAACTATGGTGAATAAGAGTAGTGGGGGAGGGTGGAAAAGGAGGGAGAGGGGGGAGGGAAAAAAATAGTGGCCCTCCAGCCTTGTTCCTGATCTTAAGGGGATAGCTTTTAGTTTTCAGCCATTGAGTATGATGTTGGCTGTCGCTGTGTCACATATGGCCTTTATTATATTGAGGTATTGTCTCTCTATTCCCACTTTGCTGGAAGTTTTTATCATAAATGGGTGCTGGATTTTATAAAATACTTTTTTTGCATCTATTGATACAATTGTGATTTTTTTCCTTCATTTTGTTTATGTGATATATAAAATTTATTGGTTTTCAAATATTGTGCCAGCCTTGCATCCCTAGAATAAATCCCACTTGATCGTGGTATATGATCTTTTTAATGTATTGCTGAATCTAGTTTGCTAATATTTTGTTGAGAGTCTTAGCATCTGTGTTCATCAGGGATATTGGCCTGTAGTTTTCTTTCTTTGTAGTGTCTTTGCCTGATTTTGGAATTAGGATAATGCTTGCCTCATAAAATAAGTTTGGAAGCCTTTTCTCCTCTTGAATTTTTTGGAATAGTTTGAGAAGAATAGGTGTTAGTTATGTGAATGTTTGGTAAAATTTACCTATGAAGCCATCTGGTCCAGGACTTTTGTTTGCTGGGGGTTTTGATTACTGTTTCAGTTTCATTGGTTATAATTGGTATGTTCAAGTTTTCTGATTCTTCCAGATTCATTTTTGGAAGATTATATGTTTCTGGGAGTTTATCCATTTACCTAGGTTGTTCAATTTGTTGGCATATAGTTCTTCATAATATATTCTTACAATCCTGTGTATTTCAGTTGTTACTTCTCCTTTTTTCTTGATGAGTCTGGTTAAAGGTTCTTCAATCTTGTTTACCTTTTCAAAGGACAACCTCTTGGTTTCATTGATATTTTGTATTTGTATTTTTTTTTTTAGTCTGTCATTTGTTTCCACTCTAATCTTTATTATTTACCTCATTCTGTTTCCGGTGGGGTTTGTTTATTGTTCTTTCTCTATTTTTTTTAGGTGTAGGGCTAAATTGTTTGAGTTTTTCCTTGCTCTTGAGGTGTGCCTATAATGGTATGAACTTGCCTCTCAGGACTGCTTTTGCTGTGTCCCAGATTTTGAATTGTTGTATGTTCATTTTTATTTGTTTCAAGTAAATTTTTTATTTCTTCCTTGATCTCATTGTTAACCCGTTCATTATTTAATAACATGCTACTTAGCCTCCAAGTGTTTGAATGTTTTTCAGGGGTTTTTTTATTGTAGTTGATTTCTAGTTTCATATTTTTTTAATTTTTTTTTTATTCACTTTAAAGAGGAGAGAGAGAGAGAAAGAGAGAGAGAGAGAGAAAGGGGGGAGGAGCTGGAAGCATCAACTCCCATATGTGCCTTGACCAGACAAGTGCAGGGTTTTGAACCGGCAACCTCAGCATTCCAGGTTGACGCTTTATCCACTGCGCCACCACAGGTCGGGCTCTAGTTTCATATTTTTGTGGTCAGAGAAGAGGCTTGATATGATTTCAGGCTTCTTAAATTTACTGAGACTTCGTGTCCTAACATGTGGTCTGTCCTAGAAAATGTACCATGTGCACTTTAAAACATTAAGTAAATTCAGCTGATTTAGTGTGTCATTTAAGGTGGTTATTTTCTTGTTGATCTATCCTGATGTAAATAAGGGTGTTAAAATCCCCTACTATGCCTGTATTGCTGTCAATCTCTCCCTTTATTAAAGTGAACAATCATCCTTTTTTAGGGAGGATATGCCTTCTTTTGTAAGTTCTGTCCTCTCTCAAAAAGTGTCCTCCTTTTTGATATTGGAAGACTAATCTGTAAATGTCTGTATTCGATCCATGCAGATTCTATCCATTGTGTGTGATGTGACATATTTGTATCTAAATGAGTACTTTTTTCTTACAATTATTATTAAAAATTAATAGGCATATAAGCATAATTACAATATAAAATATTAGAAATTTTTTATTATGTATTTATCATATTATAGTGTATTATTGCTGCAATGAATAAAGTGTTTCTTTTATTTATGATATTGTTTTCTTCCATTTATTTTTGTCCTCCCTTTCATTGTAAAAAAGTTGGTCACCTTACCCTTTATGTCTATCAAAACCTGCTGTTTATTTAGGTGAACCTATGTTGACTACCTAAATGTTTACAATGGTTGTATCCTCTTCTTGGATTGCTTCCTTCATCATTATATAGTGTCCTTGTCTCTTACTGTAGTCTTTGTTTTAAAGATTATTTTGTCAGATATGAGTATTGCTATCCTAGCTTTTGTTATGTTTACCAGTTTATTTTAAAGGATACAAATAAATAGGTACATAGGGCAAGATCTGAAGGATTCTTGAATACAGGAGCTTCTGTTCCCATTGAACTGAGGTGAACCAACTACCAGGCATATGGATGTGTTCACTAATGCAGAAACTGATAATCAGATATGGTTAAGAGTGTTTATAGAGCTTTAAATCTCTAGGCTCTTCCTCCTTTTTCAGAGGTCAATGGGTGCAGCTGTACATCCAGCCTTCTAATTGATTGGTCATTTTAGTGACTAGCTCTATTATGATGCTATTTAGGAACCCTGTGTTAAGTCACCTCGTTATCCTAAACTCGGTGATTATTGAAAGGGTTTTTTTTTTTTCACCTAACGTGTGGTGGTGCAGTGGATTAAGCATCAACCTGGAATTCTTAGGTTGCTAGTTCAAAATCTTGGGCTTGCCCAGTCAGGGTACCTATGAGAAGCAAGTATGATAAGTTGATGCTTCCCGCTCCTTCCCTGCACGCCTCTCTAAAATCAATAAATAAAATCTTTAAAATAAAGAGGAGGGATTATTTCTTTTTCTTGTGTATGTGTGTGAGAGAGAGAGGCAGGAAGGGAGAGAGAGGAGAAGCATGAACTCATAGTTCTGTCCCTTTTGTTTTCATTGATTTCTTCTCATATGTGCCTTGACCGGGGGCTCAGGCTGAGCCAGTAACACCTTGCTCAAGCCAGAGACCTTGGGCTTCAAGCCAGTGACCATCTAGTAATGTTGATGATTCCAAACTCAAGCTGGTAGCCTCACTCTCAAGCCAGATGAGCCTCTCTTCAAACTGGTGACCTCAGGGTTTTGAACCTGAGTCCTCTGCATCTCAGGATGATGATCTACCCAGTGCATCTCCACCAGTCAGGCAAAAGGTTTATTTTTTTTTAATGTAGAAAAAAATGATACTCCTATCACTAATGAAATTACAAGGGATTTACAAGTTCAATGTCCAAAACAGTGGACAAAAGCCAAATGTGTTTCTTATTCTGCAGCACATAGGATTGTGACTAAATAGTTACCTCCCATGAAGGCATTTTGTAAAAACAGTTTTATTTCAAACTAAAGTTATGAGAGATTATATAATGATTTGATGTTCTCTTTTTTCCTAGAACTCAGGAAAGTATATGGTCACCTGCAGCATCACTTGCAGAGTCGATACATTCAGACAAGTGTGGAAGGATGCTGTGAACAGGATATGTTTGCAAAGATTGTTAATCAGAGTGAATATCATTTCTTATTAAAGCAAAATCTTGATATGTTTGAGATATATGAAGAGCCTTTAAAGTCAAATGCAAATTTTGAAAACCAGTACAGAAGCTGTAACTCAAAGAACTTTGTTGAGTTGAATGGAAATGGAACATCTATTCCACATGGTAACCATGAACAATTTTATACTGAATTTACATTGCCTGTCAGTGATGAAACTGTAAATAATAAATCCCAGGTCATTCAGCAACGGAGAACTCACAATGTAGAGAAAGCCCACACATGCACTGAATGTGGGAATGCCTTCAAGATGGCTCAGCTCACTGATCATCCTAGAGTTCATACTGGAGAGAAACCTTATGGATGCAGTCAGTGTGGGAAAGCCTTCTCCAGGAATTCCAAGTTCACTGAACATCAGAGAATTCATCCCGGGCTGAAACGCTATGAATGCCCTGAATGTGACAAAATCTTCCTCAAGACATCACAGTTCAGTATACATCAGAAAAGTCACATGGGAGAGAAACCTTATACGTGCAGTGACTGTGGGAAAGCATTTATCAAAAAGTGTCGGCTCATTTATCATCAGCGAACTCATACAGGAGAAAAACCCCATGGATGCAGTCTGTGTGGGAAGACCTTCTCTACAAAGTATAGTCTCAGTACACATCAGAAAACTCATACAGGAGAGAAACCTTATAAATGCAGTGAATGTGGGAAAGGTTTCATCGAAAAGAGTCGTCTTATTGCTCATCATCGAACTCATACAGGAGAGAAACCCCATGGATGCAGTCTATGCGGGAAGAACTTCTCTACAAAGTTTAATCTCACTACACATCAAAGAACCCATACAGGAGAGAAACCTTTTTTATGCAGTGGATGTGGAAAAGGCTTCTCAATGAAGCACTGCCTCATTGGACACAAGCGAACTCATACTGGAGAGAAGCCTTATTTATGTAGAGTATGTGAAAAAGGCTTCACGATGAAGCGTGATCTCACTGTACATCAACGAATTCATGCCTCAGAGAAACCATATATATGCAGTGAATGTGGGAAAAGTTTCACCGTGAAGAGTCGTCTGATTGTACATCAGCGAATTCACACAGGAGAGAAACCCTACGTATGCAGTGTATGTGGAAATGGATTCCCGGGGAAGGTCCAACTGATTGTACACCAACGGACTCACACAGGAGAGAAGCCTTATATATGTAGTGAATGTACAAAAGGCTTCACAGCAAAGAATCATCTTATCAGACATCAGCGAAAACACACAGGAGAGAAACCCTCCATATGCAGTGTGTGTGGAAAAGGCTTCACAATGAAGAGTGATCTCACTGTACATCAGCGAACTCATACTTCAGAGAAACCATATATGTGCAATGAATGTGGGAAGGGCTTTGCTGTGAAGAGTCGTCTTACTGTACATCAACGAACTCACACAGGAGAAAAACCCTATGTCTGCAGTGAATGTGGGGAAGGCTTCCCAGCAAAGATCAAGCTGATTGTACATCAACAGACTCATACAGGAAAGAAAACTTATAGTGAGTATGGAAAGGTATCACCTTGAAAAGCATTCTCATAAATCGTCAGCAAACACAGAAGAGAAGTTCTATGTATTTAATGTATGTGGAAAAGGCTTCACTATGAAGATCTGACTGTATATCAGGGCGAACATTCTTCAGTGAAACTCTGTATATGCAATGACTGTGGCAAGGGTGTTACCATGAAGAGTCATCTCACTGTACATCGGCTCCCTCATATGGGAGAGAAATTGTATATATTCGATGAATGTGCAAAGGGCTTCACCAGGAAGAGTAAACTCATGCTGCAGAGAAACTGTACAAACGCAATGAATGTGGTGAAGTTCAAAGGAAGAAAACATGCCTCATTCAATAGCAGATATTTCACTCAGGAAAGTCTTCCTTCGCATGTACTAAATGTGGAAAATTCTCATTGAGCAAAAATAATCCCAAACCAATCAGAGAATTTACATAGGAAAGAAACCCTATGAATGTCATGAATATGTGAAAGCCTTAACTACAAAATCAGGACTCGCCTGACCTGTGGTGGCGCAGTGGATAAAGCGTCGACCTGGGAACACTGAGGTCGCCAATTCAAAACCCTGCACTGGTCTGGTCAAGGCACATATGGGAGTTGATGCTTCTAGCTCCTCCCTCCTTTCTCTCTCTCTCTCTCACTCTGTGTCTCCTCTCTAAAAAAATAAAAAAAATAATAAAATTAAAAAAATCAGGACTCAGCGTTCATCAAAGAAAACATACAGGAGAGAGAGGACCCATGGGTGCAGAGATTTTTTTGAAAACTTTTGCCACCTTAATCCTCATTAAACAAGAGAATTCACAGGTAATCTCTTTGGCAAAAGCCTAGTGCCAGCTGTGGACTGTCAAGATTATAATATTCAATGAATAATAACTGAAAAGTATGTAGTGCTATGTTTATTGATCAATTACCTCATATTTTATATTGAAAAGTGTATGCTGAGGTGGATCCTATGAATGTGACAAAGTAAAGAACCTTTTAGTGGGACTAATAGCCTATCATATGTGACCATCATAGATAAATGAATGAATGAATGATTACTATTTTAAAATTTTATATTGATTATAGAGTAAGGGTGGGGGGTAGAGAAACATTTATTTGTTTCTGCACATTTCCATGCATACAGTGGCTGATTCTGGTATGTTCCTTGACCTGGGATCAAAACTACAACCTTGGTCTATCAGGATAATGCCTCAACCAACTGAGCTAATCAGCCAATCTGATTGAATATTTCTTAATTGTGGGAAATTTCTACCCAAAGTTTGGACCTCAATAGATTTACGTTCACACTAGAGAAACATTTTTCTGTGGTAGTCTATATGGCATGGTTTGTAGTAACTACATTGCCTTATCACTTGCCAAGAAATTCATGCAGAAATAACTCATGAACACATTTAATTTGGTGATCTTTTACAAAACCTCAGATAACTTAATGAAGGAAAGATTCCTTGAATCAGTGTTTTGCCTTTTTTTTTTAAGTGAGAGGAAGGGAGATAGTGAGACAGATTCCCTCATGCACCCTGACCGGGATCCACCTAGCAACTCCCATCTGGGGCCAATGCTCAAATTAACCGAGCTATTTTTAGCATCTGAGGCTGATGCCCTCAGAGCAACAACTATCCTTAGTGCCTAGGGCTGATGCTTAAACCAATCAAGCCACTGGCTGCAGGTGGGGAAGAGGGAGAGGAAGGGGGAGAGAAGCAGTTGGTCACTTCTGTGTGCCCTGATTGAGAATCAAAACCGGGATGTCCATATACTGGGCCGATGCTCTATCCACTGAGCAAAACAACCAGGGCTGAATCAGTGTTTTTCAAGTGCCTGTCAACCAGAAATTTAGTGCTGGCATCCGTCCGCGGATCTGTGATCACTGCCTTGAATGGGAAAAATTCTGTCACAAGCCTAAAGAAATAATACACATCATAAGCCTTTGGCAACAGGGTACCTTTAGTCATATTTCTAGTTACCTTGCCATTGATTTTATAAATTTTAAACAGTTACTCTCATCATGGATTAAATTTTTCTTTTTCCTTTTTTTTAATTTTTCTGAAGTGAGAAGTGGGGAGGCAGAGAAAGACTCCCGCATGTGCCTGACCAGGATCCACCCGGCATGCCCACCAGGGGGCGATGCTCTGCCCATCTGGGCCATTGCTCTGTTGCTACCGGAGTCATTCTAGCACCTGAGGCGGAGGCCACAGAGCCATCCTCAGCACCCAGGTCAACTTTGCTCCGATGGAGCCTTGGCTGTGAGAGGGGAAGAGAGAGATAGGAAGGGGAGGGTAAAGGGTGGAGTATCAAATGGTGCTTCTCCTGTGTGCCCTGGCCGGGAATCAAACCCTGGACTTCCACACGCTGGGCCGATGCTCTACCACTGAACCAACCTGCCAGGGCCTGGATTGAATTTTAATATATACAATACAGGAGTGTTCTGTGTCTGTTTCATTATGTAATTTACTTCTGCTTTTCTTTAGTTCCAAGTTTGTGTTATTTCAGAATACTTGAAATACTTGAAACTGAATATATTCATTTCATATGTATAATAGCATATTTAGATGTATTTAACAAAATTCATATGTAGCATCAATTTATAAAATTAATATAAATGATTTTTAAAATAACTTTTAACTTTGAAATAAATTTAGAAATCAAAAACTGAAATTTTCTAGAGACTTCTTAACTGCCCATCAGGTAGCTCCTCCCAAAGGTTAAACTTTACCTAGTCAAAGTTCATTATGAATTGGAGGAAAGTGAAATTGTTACAGTGCTGTTCACTACAGAATTTATTTGTATGTCCAGTTTTAATATGCACTCATTTTTGTTTGGTTGTTACAGTTTTATTTTTGGTTTTTTTTTTAACAGAGACAGAGTCAAAGAGAGGGATAGATAGGGACAGACAGAAAGGAACGAAGAGAGATGAGAAGCATCAATCATCAGTTTTTCATTTTGACACCTTAGTTGTTCATTGATTGCTTTCTCATATGTGCCTTGACCGCAGGCCTTCAGCAGACCAAGTAACCCCTTGCTCAAGCCAACGACCTTGGGTCCAAGCTGGTGAGCTTTGCTCAAATCAGATGAGCCCATGCTCAAGCTGACGACCTCAGGGTCTTTAACGTGGGTCCTCTACATCCCAGTCCAAAGCTCTATTCACTGCGCAACCGCCTAGTCGGGCATATATAGTTTTGAGAAACTTTATCATACGTGTAGGTTCTTGTAACCAGCACCACAGTAAAAATTCAGAATATTTTTTGTATCACAGACAACTTCTTGCTACCCCTTCATAGTTACATTTTATTCTTGACCCTAATCCTTGGCTTCACATGTCTCTTTGTAGCTATACTTTTGTCATTTATAGAATATTATAAAAAAGGGAGTCATTTAGCATGTACCCTTTTAAGATTGGCTACTTAACCTTGTGATATATAGAAAATACATACACGCTGGTTTCTGCACCCAGAAACTGGCACAGGTCTTCTGAAATTGTTTTAAATTGTTTTTTCTTTTCTGACATTAGAAGCAGGGAGGCAGACAGACTCCCGCAGGCACCCAACCAGGATCCACACAGCATGCCACCCAGGGGTCAATGCTCTGCCCATCTGGGGCATTACCCCATTGAGGCCGGAGCCATTCTAGCTCCTGAGATGGAGGCCATGGAGACATCCTCAGTGCCCGGGCCAACTTTGCTCCAATGGAGCTTTGACTGCGTGAAGGGAAGAAAGGGATAGAGAGAAAGGAGAGGGGGAAGGGTGGAGAAGCAGATGGGCACTTCTCCTGTGTGCCCTGACCAGGAATGAAACCTGGTACTTCCACACTCCAGGCCGACGCTCTACTGCTGAGCCAACCAGCCAGGGCCTCGTTTTAAATTTTTAAGTGGTAACAGTACTAGGAACATCTTTTGTTCTACTGAGGCAAATCTGGTTGGAAATTTCAGCTCCATTGTACACATCTTGTACACATCCAGAGAGGGGTGAGGGGCTGGAAATAGTTAATGATCAATCATGCCTATTTGAAGGGTTTTTTTTTATTTTATTTTATTCATTTTAGAAAGGAGACACAGAGTGAGAGAGAGAAAGAGAGTAAGGGAGGAGGAGTTGGAAGCTCAACTCCCATATGTGCTTTGACCAGACCATTGCAGGGTTTTGAACTGGTGACCTCAGTGTTCCCAGGTCGACGCTTTATCCACTGCGCCACCACAGGTCAGGCGCTCAATCATGCCTATTTGAAGAAGTCTACATAAAAATTCTGATAGGAAGCCTGACTAGGTGGTTGCGCAGTGGATAGAGCATCGGACTGGGATGCGGAAGACCCAGGTTCGAGACCCCGAGCTCGCCAGCTTGAGCACGGGGCCCATCTGGCTTGAGCAAAAGCTCGTCAGCTTGGACCCAAGGTCACTGGCTTCAGCAAGGGGTTGCTCGGTCTGCTGAAGGCCCACGGTCAAGGCACATGTGAGAAAGCAATCAATGAACAACTAAGGTGTTGTAATGGCAACGAAAAACTAATGATTGATGATTTTCACCTCTCTCTGCTCCTGTCTGTCTGTCCCTATGTATCCCTCTCTCTGACTCTCTCTCTCTGTCCCTGAAAAAAAAAAAATTTTTTTTTGATAGGAGGCGGTACCGAAAGACTTCAGGTGGGTGAATACATGCAAGTATGGAGAGGGTGACGCATCCTAACTTCATGGGACAGATACTCCTGTTATTAGAACCCTCCAACCCATTGTGTTAAGTATCTTCATCTGGCCCTTCATCTGTAACCTTTATGGTGAACATTTTCCCAGATGTGTATTTGCTATCACTATCTTGGGTTAAAATATCACATCTTCTTTCTCATCAATGAATTTGGGAGATTTTTTAATTTTTATTTTATTTTTTTAATTCATTTTAGAGAGGAGACACAGAGTGAGAGAGAGAGAGAGAGAGAGAAAGAGAGAAAGGAGGGAGGAGCTAGAAGCATCAACTCCCATATGTGCCTTGACCAGATCAGTGCAGGGTTTTGAACTGGCAACCTCAGTGTTCCCAGGTCGATGCTTTATCCACTGCGCCACCACAGGTCAGGCCTTGGGAGATTTTTAACAAAAGGACAGTTTAACAACAAAGATGATGCAGATTGAAATTCATTTTGTGCCTGACCAGGTGGTTGTGCAGTGGATAGAACATCGGACTGGGATGTGGAGGACCCAGGTTCGAGACCCCAAGGTCACCAGCTTGAGCACGGGCTCATCTGGTTTGAGCAAAAGCTCACCAGCTTGAGTTCAAGGTCGCTGCCTCGAGCAAGGGGTTACTCGGTCTGCTGAAGGCCCATGATCAAGGGACATATGAGAAAGCAATCTAGGAACAATTAAGGTGTCAAAATGAAAAACTGATGATTGATTCTTCTCATCTCTCTCTATTCCTGTTGGTCTGTTCCTATCTATCCCTCTCTATCTGACTCTCTGTCTTTGTAAAAAAAAAAAAAAAAAGGAAATTTCATTTTGTGCCCCTTTTTTTGCTTTATGGAATAAATCTTTATATTAGAATAATATGTTCTAATATTTTTCCATTTTTCATGCTGTGCACATTGTAATTCATTTTAACCTGCTCTATTCTGTCGCCATCTTAATTTCACCATTCCCACCATAATAGTGAATCCACACTGAGTCTTGGCTTCTTCCAAAATGTAGCTTGATTTCCTCCACCTCTCTCCATCCCCACTGTGCCTTCCCAACCATTTTTACAACCTGCAGCTGATTCTTTGCTGTGTCTTTGCCCTTTAAGAGATTTCACCAAACTGCATTGTAGGCCCTGATAACAGGAGGACTTAGCGTGTGTCCCCAACCCAGGACCACATTGGTACACACTGAGGAATGTGGGAGGAGTGATTCTATTACTCACCAATTTGAATGAAGTGGCCTGTCCACTTGTGTGTGCTGAAACTGTAAATTGCTTGTATTTTACAGTCGGCTTGTTTGGCAAGGCCTGAGAAAGCTGTGTTTCATAATTGTGAATTATATAATCTGTTTTTACACTCAACATTTACTTTTTTTTTTTTTAAGATTTTTATTGGCCCTGGCTGGTTGGCTTAGTGGATAATCAGCCCAGCATATGGATGTCCTGGGTTCAATTCTCCGTCAGGGCACACAAAAGAAGTGACCATCTGCTTCTCTTTTCCTCCTTCTCCCCCTCCTTCTCTTTCTCTTCCCCACCTGCAGCCAGTGGTTGGGTTGGTCCCAGCGTAGGGTGGATCCTGGTCAGAGAGCATGTGGAAGTCTACCTCCCTTCCTCTTACTAAAAAAGAAAAAAAAGACATTATTTATAGAAGTATCAAATCATAGTTGCTTCACTTAGCTGTTCATTGTTTGTTTGTTGTATGTGCCTTGATGGGGCAAGCCCAGGGTTTCAAACTGGCGATCCAGGTGGATACTATATCCACTGTGCCACCACAGGTCAGGCAACAGTCAATATTTACCTTTTGATTGGGTTATATATATTATTGTGTTTTCCAATGTACAAGGAACATGGAACATGGGGTTTTGTTTACACTCCCATCATGGGATCATCACTAAAATGAGACATCAGGTAGTTTAAAATTTTTCTCTATTTCAAATCAAGATACTGGATGAGTTTATTATATTTTCCTTCCTAAAAATCAGGAGACATGATTAATTGCCTGAGCACTTAAAAAAAATGAAAGCATGGAGAATCAAGTCCATGTTTTTCTCTCTTTTAACCCCCACCCCCAAATCAATTAAAATATATATGTAAATAGAAAGCTTCTGGCCAGAACTACCGGTGGGTGTTCGTTTACCAGACATTAGATCTATCCCTTTCTAGGAGTGCCTCCTTCGCTGCTAAACTCACACCTGAACTCCCAGTTGTCCGTTTGGAAACAGATATATTGCAGAATTGCAGAATACATATATTCCGTGGCTGCAGTACTTTTTTGCCGAGATCGCTGAAAGTAACTTAAGCCTGCACCGTGTTCGCATCTTTAAGCTCTGAAAATTTGCCCACTTTCCCCAAGAGCGGAAGTGCGAGAAAACGAGATCCAGTATTTTCAGTACCTTCTCACCTTCCTTCACACCAGCCCTAGCTCCAGCCCCCAACCCACGGCTCTGCCTTCTGTACGGCGCTTGGGTGTGACAACATGGCGGCTCCCGCGGCCAAATCGCGTTGTGGGCGCGGACATATTGCCCAGAATCCCGGAAATCGTTGCCCGCGTATTTTCAAAAGCCACACGTTCCCTCCGCCACGTACACGCAGCGGTACCGCCGCAGAAGCTAACTTTGTTCTCGGAAAGGCAGCGTTGTGGGTTTGGGGAGAAAGGTCAGTGTGCGGTGTCCTTCCGGGGAGTTTCCGTCACAGGAGAAGGTCTGTGTCTCACAGGGTGACGTGGGGACGAGGGCGGGTGTGGAGCACGGAGTCACCTCGGGTTCTGAGGTGGCGGGTGGAGGCGCCCAGGTGGAGTCGTGCAGGGGAACCGGGCAGGACGGGAGATGAGGGATGCGAGGGGACCAGACGCGCCTGTCTGGTCGCGGGGCCCGGGGGTCGGTGCCGGACGAGAAGCGGTGGAGATGACGCCCCCGTCTCCCTGTCAGGGGCCGGGGTTCTGCAGGTCACCCCGCTCGGAGGGAGTGCCGGTGGCATTTGGGGCCATCGCGGTGTCAGCTTCGGGTTGGGGATGGAGTGCGGACTCGGTGACGCTGGGCCAGCGCGTGTCCGGCCCGGGTTCCGATGAATAAGAAAGTGTGGTCAGTGCCTGGTCAGGAGAGGACGGTGAGGGGGGAGCTCTGGACGCCCAGGACCCCCGGGGTTCGGTTCAGGTCATGAACTCGGCTGCTTTGGGAAGAGAAGTCAGTGGGGACTCGGACACCCCTTCCAGTCCATCTGCTTTTTAACCTTTTATCCAGCAGCTGAGACTACAGACCCAGGGGCAAAACCGGTGAGGCCCGTTTGTCCTGTGCGTTCTGTGGCTCCATCGCGCTGCAAGGAAGAATTGGGTCGTTTTGACGAAGACGTTTTGATCTGCAAAGTAAACAATATCAACGTCTCCACTCACCTTTTAATATATAACAGCAGACGCTGTTGCTTATTTGCCTGACATACATTCATACCCTTTTCCCTGCTAACAGAGTCTCCATTAACCATCCAGTCCTCTGACAAGTTGACCCATATGCCATTGTAACAGGAAGTCTTGGTACCTCTTACTTACCCATGATGGTTCCAGTTCCTATTGCTATTGATTAAATTACTGTGAAATGTGCTTAGTTGGGTTAATGGTGCAATTCTAGCCAGCTATAATATATTCGTGAACATGTTAATCATTTCTGGGAGAGCATTTTCTCATAATTCTTTGATTCTGAACAGGAGCCATTTGCCACCCTACTAATACTATATCTCCTGGGGATATTGGTTATTTTAGGTTGGTTAATGTGAAGAAACTGCCTCTCTGGGAGAATCTCATAAAACCTGGTAGAAGATACCCCTGGAGAAGGCCATTTACACTTGTAAGGACAGTCCAGTCTGTAGGGGTGTCTCCCTCACTATACCAAGCCCACCTTATGTGTGCAGAACAACCTTCCCCTGTTTACTGTGCTTTTCCTGGTAACCTCCCCTCTCTGACTCCGCACCCCCAACATCTTTAGACTTTAGGTGAAGGTGTTATTTCAGTTGATGGCTTCTGGCATTTTGTCCAGTTACTCCAGTTTCCTGGGTCTTTTCCATGTATACAGGAGTTATATGTTATCAATTATTTTTTATTGTGTTTCCCCTGTTAATCTGTGTTCTATCAATTTAATTATTACAGCAGCCAAAGAACCTAGAAAAGAAGAAGGAAAAATTATTCTGCCCATACAATGTCACTTCCCTTATCTTTCACAATCTTTCCTTCTAAACTCCATAGATTAGAGCAGCGGTTCTCAAACTTTTTGAAGTCGGGAGCATTTAAAATCCTACAAATACCCTGACCAGGCGGTGGCGTAGTGGATAGAGCATCGGACTGGGATGTGAAGGACCCAGGTTCAAGACCCCGAGGTCACCAGCTTTAGTGTGGGCTCATCTGGTTTGAGCAAGGCTCACCAGCTTGAGACCAAGGTCACTGCTCCAGCAAGGAGTCATTTGATCTGCTGTAGCGCCCCCCCCTCAAGTCACATATGAGAAATCAATCAATGAACAACTAAGGAGCCGAAATGAAGAATTGATGTTTCTCATCTCCCTTCCTTCCTGTCTATCTGTCCCTCTCTGTGACTCTCTCTCTCTCTGTCACAAAAAAAAAAAAAAAAAAATCCTACAGATAATTGTAAGCGGCACTATATACAAATTTCTGAGAAATAGGTTATAATAATTAAGTCAAATATTAAATAAAAATATATAAATTCCAAGCATGCTTTTATGGTAATTAAATGAAATAAATACAACAAAATTAAATTTATCCTGACATTACAAAACATTTTTTTTTTTAATTCATTTTAGAGAGGAGACACAGAGTGGGAGAGAGAGAGAGAGAAAGGAGGGAGGAGCCGGAAGCATCAACTCCCATATGTGCCTTGACCAGACCAGTGCAGGGTTTTGAACTGGCGACCTCAGTGTTCCCAGGTCAACGCTTTACCCACTGCGCCACCACAGGTCAGGCTACAAAACATTTTTATGTTACATTTTTTTGAGTTATGCTTTTTAGAATTTGTAAAAAAAAGAGGGGTTAAAAAATTTAAAAATGACAAAACAGTTATCTTTTTATATATATAGATACATTCTTAGTAAGATTTAGTAAATTTGGCAGGTCCCGGTGCAAACATGTTAAGTGTTTTCGTTCTTGTGTTTATGAGAAACATGAGCCTGATGTGTCCTAGCAATTTCTTCAATGTTTGGGCATATATTTGAAAGGCAAACTCTCATTTCCTCATCAATACACTGAAGAATTTCTTTCTTTTTACTCTTAATTGTGTTGAGTGCAGAAAACCCCCACCATACATACCATCTTTTTTTTTTTATTTTCCATACATACCATCTTAACTTTACACCAAACAAAGGATAGAAGAAACTTCCCTCCAGTCTTTCCGGGGAACATGGGATGTAAACAGTCTAGCACCACAGCTTAATAGCCTTTTGCAACCTAATCAGGCAAATGAGGTGGGGGGTTAGGCAGACTGTCAGCTTATAGCCAATTCCCCACACCTCTGTCCCCCAAAAATCTAAACTCCAAAAACCCTGTTGGTTTTTTGGTCCCCAACAGGCACATATTTCTCTGGAATTCCATAGAACGCACCTGGAAATCTAGTGCTCACCAGTGCGCCCTGGCGCACACTTTGAGAATCACTGGATTAGAGGGATACCTGAACCTCATTAAAAACCTAAGGCATGGCGCTGGCTTGTTGGCTTAGCGGTAGAGCATCGGCCCGGCTTCTGGAAGTCCCAGGTTCGATTCCCGGCCAGGGCACACCAGAGAAGCACCCATCTGCTTCTCCACCCTTCCCCCTCTCCTCTCTCTCTATCTCTTCCCCTCCTGCAGCCAAGGTTCCATGGGAGCAAAGTTGGTCTGGGCGCTGAGGATGGCTCTATGGCCTCTGTCTCAGGCGTTAGAATGGCTGTGGCCGCAATAGAGCAACAGCCCAAATGGGCAGAGCATCACTCCCTGGTGGGCATACTGGGTAGATCCTGTTCGGCTGCATGAGGGAGTCTGTCTCTCTACCTCCCCACTTCTCACTCAAGTAAAATACAAAAACAAAAACAAAACAAAACCAAGAACCTAAGGCTTTATTACCCTTCCAGGAGACCAAAAAGGGCACACCAGCCATGCTCAGTGCACTGTGACCATAAGCCCTGCAGCATTGGATCCCAGAGGAAATGTACCAGTCATTGAATTTTTTTCAACCCACAGCCTCTTGTGTCCCAAGTATAGACTAAAAAGGGGCTACATAATAAATCAGTGGTTTTCAACCTTTTTAAACAAGCCCAGTAAAAATAGAATTATATCCGGGATCACTAAGGCAGAAATCACTCTGAGCTTAAGCAAATTTGACTAAAATCATTCGGTCAATAATGTTTATACAGCATCAGAGTGGCTAACTTTTGTAGACTGGCACAAACTTTGTCAGATGGGCTCTTGGACCTGTGGTTGAAAACCACTCTTCTACACCTGGGAAACTCGGTAGACCTGCATGGCAGGCCCTACAAAGCAGAGGCCAAAAGTAACAATGTAGGATTGCCTTAAATTAAGACTTTCTAACTAAAGGCCCTAAGTAACAATGTAGGATTGCCCTAAATTGAAACCTAACTAAAGGACAGTCATGGCAGGTAGCTTTGTTCCAGGCCAGTATCTTCCTTGACCAAGGTCAATCTTTACCTTAACTTAGGCTATCCATTGTTTTTTTGACTCTAGGATAAAATACCTTTGGAATATCACATTAATTTTACTTTTCCCACACTGTCAAGGCACAATATCCCACCAGAGCGAGAGACCACAGAGCCTCTCTGTTATTGTTGTATTAATTAACTTACCTATGCTATACCCACCTGTGTAAAAGAAGTACCTATTTCCCTTTTAATCTAGTCCCAGGTATTTACCCCCCTTTGTTTTACCCTACCTCCTGAACCAATCAGCAGTGGATTTCATATAACATCCTATGTCTTCTCCTTTGAGTCTAATGTATAAAATAAGGTGCAAAATTACCATTTTCCCTATCGTTTTCTCAATCTGTAGTTATTTTGCTTCTGGCAAGAGCCATCAGTTTGGTTTAAATAAACTCACAAAATTCTTCTGCAGGTTTCGGCATTTCTTACTACTGACACCAGGAGCAGTAGCATCATGTGAAGCAGGAAGACTGGGCAGTGTTGGGTGTCAGCATTTCTGGGGACACATCTGACTGAACACAGGTTTCTGAGCCGAAATTTAGAGCAGACCCACATCACGCCTCCTCATTGCCAGCTCTTTCCAGAGAACAGAAGAAAATGCTCCAGGTTTTGGGTCTGTTTTATCCTTTCCTTTCCTCATTAATGGATTTGTAGAGGATTGTAAAAACCATTCATCTGAAATATATGTATGTATCTTTTGTTTCTCAAATCTATGAATGTGGTGTTTCTAGGTAACAAGAACATTTAACTTTTACATTATAGAAACATCTAGCTGGATGAATGCACAATTACAAAATATTTTTTAAAAAGTAATTTTATTGGGATGACATTGGTATAAAATATTTTACTAGGCATATGATTATTAACAGTGTATTAAAATAAACTCTACTTCCTATGTACGTGCAGTCTATAAAGTAAAAATGAGCAGAAAAACTAACATTTCTTCTGTATCATTTTTTTTGAGAGGGAGGAAGGGAGAGAGATGAGAAGCATCAACCGGTAGTTGCGGCGCCTTAGTTGTTCATTGATTGCTTCTCATATGTGCCTTGAGCAGGGGGCTCCAGCTGAGCCAGTGACCTTTTGCTCCAGCTGGAGACCTTGAGGTTTCAAACCTGGGTCATCAGTGTCCCAGCTTGATGCTCTATCCAGTGCTCTACCACCTGGTCAGTGTCTTCTGTATCACCTAAGAGAACATCACACTATTTAACAGCATGCTGTTGTACCGAAATTCCTGACATCACAGTGTGGCTGTGGACTTCACCTGGGAGGAGTGACAGCTCTTGGATCTGGTCAGAAGAACCTGTACCTTAACCTGCTTTTGAGATCTTCTTCATTGTTTTGTCCTTTTTTTGTAATTCCTTTGTTTATTTTTCTCTTTTGCTGTCTTATTTTAAGATTTGACAATTTTTTTAGTGGTCTGCTTTGATTCCTTTTTCTTTTGTGTATCTATTATATAGGTTTTTGTTTGTTATTTCCAGGAGGATTATATCACACACCTCATACTCTTAAAAGTCTATTTAGGCTCATAAACTCTGCAATTGCATATACATGTTTCACCCTTGTATCTCCCCCATACCACAGCATTTTGTTTTCGATGTCACAGTTTACTTCTTTTCATGGGTTGCATCTATTAACACATTACTGTGGCTGCCACCGTATTTAATGCTTTTATTTTTTAATCTTTATAATCTAATTATTTAATGTATATACACCAATACAGTATTATGTATTGTGAATTGAATTCCATTCTCAGCTTTGCTAGTGAGTTTTACACTTTCCTATGTTTTTGTATTTTTATTTAGTAACCATTTCTTTTAGCTTCAACAACATTCTTTGACATTTCTAACAAGTCAGATTGAGTAGCATCAAACTTCCTCAGCTTTGGTTTGTTTAGAAAAGTCTTTACTCTTGTGTCTGAAGGACAGGTTTTCTGGTTATAATATTGTTGGGTGGTAGTTGTTTACTTTTAGTATTTTGAGTGTATCATTTGGTTTTCTTTTAGTTTGAATGGTTTCTGCTGAGTATTATCTTTTTTTAAGTGAGAGGAGGGGTAATAGAGAGACAGACCCTCTCATGCGCCCTGACCGGGATCAACCCAGCAACCCCCGTCTAGGACCAATGCTTAAATCAGCTGAGCTATTAAGAATACTTATTTTGCCTGACCAGGCAGTGGCGCAGTGGATAGAGTGTTGGACTGGGATGCGGAAGACCCAGATTTGAGACCCTGAGGTCGCTGGCTCCAGCAAGGGGTTACTCGGTCCGCTAAAGGCCCCTGGTAAAAGCACGTGTGAGAAAGCAATCAGTGAACAACTAAGGTGTCACAAGGGCAACGAAAGACTGGTGATTGATGCTTGTCATCTCTCTTCAGTCCTGTCTGTCTGTCCCTGTCTATCCCTCTCTCTGACTCTCTCTGTCCCTGTAAAAAAATAAAATAAAATAAAATAAAAAAATAAATAAATAAAAAGAATACTTATTTTATTGTTATGGGGTTGTTTCCTTTGTGTGACAGGAGTTTCTTTTCTTTTTGTGCTTTCTTACTATGTGTTTGCTTTTATTATTTTTAGTTTTTATTTATTGATTTTTTTTTCTTTTTTTTTTTAGAGGGAGAGAAAGAGGGTAAGGAAGAGCAGGAAGCATCAACTCATAGTGGTTGCTTCTCACATGTCTTAACTTGGGAAGCCCAGGGTTTCGAACAAGTGGCCTCATCATTCCAGGTCAACGCTCTATCTACTGTGCTGCTACAGGTCAGGTGTTTCTGCTTTTATTTTTGATACTTACATTATAATCTCTCTTGGTGAACTCTGCATTGAATCTTTACAGGGACTGCTGAGAATCATGAAAATAGAAAGTCGCTAATTAGATTTCAGAAGTCAGTCTTCAACTTCTTTCTTTAAGTTTTCTATTCTTTTACCTCTCTTGCTATTTTTCTCCTTGCTTTTTTCCTCTATCTCTCTCTCTGTCTTTCTCATCTTTTTCTGGGAGGTCCATAATACAAATATAGGTTAGCTTGATGCTGTTCAGTAATTCAACTAGGCTGTCTTCACTTCTTTTTTATTTGTATTCTCTTATACATGGATGATTTCAAATATCTGTATTTGAGATCACCTACTGTTTCTGCTGCTTGGTCATGTGTTTTTTTGAAACTTTTTATTGCATGTTTTACTTTATTCATGTATTCTTCAACTCAACGAGTTTCTGTTTGATTCTTTTTTCTGATTTCTGCCTCTGAACTTCTCCTTTTGTGCCAGTAATGGTTTCTGTTTCGTGCTGAGTTCCATTTGTGTTCTCTTGTAGCTCACCGAGGTTGTTAAAATGAAATACTTTGAATTTTGATTCCAGCTATTAGTCTATCTCCATTTTTTTTTTATATTCATAATTGGAAAATTATGATGTTCTTTTGGTAGGTTTTTTTTTTTCTTTTACATGGACAGAGAGAGGGATAGATAGGGACAGACAGACAGGAACGGAGAGAGGTGAGAAGCATCAATCATTAGTTTTTCGTTGCCGTTGCAGCACCTTAGTTGTTCATTGATTGCTTTCTCACATGTGCCTTGACCGCGGGCCTTCAGCAGACCGAGCAACCCCTTGCTGGGGCCAGCGACCTTGGGTCCAAGCTGATGAGCTTTTGCATAAGCCAGATGGGACTGCGCTCAAGAGGTCTCAAACCTGGGTCTTCCGCATCCCAGTCCGACGCTCTATCCACTGCACCACTGCCTGGTCAGGCGGTAGGGTTCTTATTTCTCATATTTCTTTTACTCTAATAATGATGCCTATACATTTGGTGAACCAGTTACCCCTTGAACTGTATGGACTCATTCTGGTTAAAGAAAAAGCTCCATCTGTGCACAGATGCAGGGGTTCTGACTGGGTAGGGTGTTGTGTTTGGGGGTCAAGAGAATTCCCAGCAGCCTCTTCGCTTTGCTGCTCTGTGAGCTGAGGTCAGAGTAGCAGAGAATGTAGGGGTTCTCAATAGCTTTGGCAACATTGTTCCTCGGTGGCAGCATTGGCTTTTGGAATGTTAGGTGTCGCGAGCCAGCTGTGACAAGTATATTCCAGGGTCTCGAGCGGGAAAAGGTATGAAATTGAATAGACAGAGACTTAAAGATAAATACATACAGATGGGTTCGCAAGGACTGCACCGCCAACACTCAACTGCTCCTAAGCTGATGCAGTGGTCGCCCCAGAAGCACATCCGTCTTTATTCAGGGAAAAAATGTGGTCCACTAGCAATTCAATTGTTTCTAAGACAACCCCCACCATACCATTCAAATCTAACTTTACACCAATAAGAAACTAGCTTCCAGCCTCCTCCAGAGAACATGGGTGGGACAAGCGAGAATCAGGTATAGCTCTTTGTTAACTAGGCAGCTGAGGTGGGGGTTGAGCCCAGCACCCCTGTCCCCAAGATACATCCAAATTGAAAAATACCCTGTGTAGGCCTGACCTGTGGTGGCGCAGTGGATAAAGCGTTGACCTGGGAACACTGAGGTTGCCAGTTCAAAACCCTGCACTGGTCTGGTCAAGGCACATATGGGAGTTGATGCTTCCAGCTCCTCCCCCCTTTCTCTCTTTCTCTCTCTCTCTCTCTCTCACTCTGTGTCTCCTCTCTAAAATGAATAAAATAAAAATAAAAATAAAAAATAAAATAAAAAAAAAAAGAAAAATACCCTGTGTATATTTTGGTCCCCAACAAATAGGGGCAGAGAGACAGGAAGGGAGAGAGATGAGAAGCATCAATCATCAGTTCTTCATTGCAGCACCTTAGTTGTTCATCAATTACTTTCTCATATGTGCCTTGACCTGGGGGCTATTGTTGTGAACCAGGTCCAGTCCTGAATGAGAATGGTGAAGGATTAAGAAATAAACAGAGAAAAACTATGAGATTAGGAGGTCCTTACAGGCAGGCTGGTGACCTCCCAAAGGCCCAGACACTAACAAACAACTTTATTTTAAGATGCAGAAAACAAAGCAGCTTGCTGCCTGGGTATTCCCGGAAACTTTAGCAAGGAAGTCTCCCACACAAAGTTATGCATGACATCTTAACTAGCACTTCCTCTAACAAAGGGTAACAAGAAGGGAATATAGATTGCCTTTAGAAACTCAAGCAAGGAATGTGGATCAGCACTACTGATGAGCACTTAGGCTGCTTCCAAATCTTGGTCATTGTAAATAACTCCGCAGTGATTATAGGGGTGCATATAGTCTTTTAAATTAGAGTTTCGGTTTCTTTGGATGTATTCCCAGAAGTGGAATTGTTGTATCATAAGACTTTGTCAGCTTACACTCCATCCCCCACAGGCTACAGCAGAGCAAGTGGCCCCTTGCTCAAGCAAGTGACCTTGGGCTCAAGCCAGTGACCATGTTGTCATGTCTGTGATCCCATGCTCAAGCCAGTGGACCCTGCGGTCAAGCTGGTGAGCTTGTGCTCAAGCCGGATGAGCCCACACTCAAGCCAGCGACCTT
Source organism: Rhynchonycteris naso (assembly GCA_037038555.1). Lineage (NCBI taxonomy): Eukaryota > Metazoa > Chordata > Mammalia > Chiroptera > Emballonuridae > Rhynchonycteris > Rhynchonycteris naso. Next base: position 245,553,106 of record CM072997.1, on the reverse strand, counting down.
GGAGTTTCAAACCTGATTCTTCTGTGTCCCAGTCGAACACCCTATCCACTGTGCCACTGCCTGGTCAGGCTCTGGGGTTTTTTTCTTCAGTGAAAGAAGGGAGGCAGAGAGACAGACTTGTAAGCCTCCTACTGGAGATACTCTGCCCATCTTGGAGCCATTGTTCTGTTGCTTGGCAACCAAGCTATTTTAACACCTGAGATGAGGCCATGGAGCAGTCTTCATGGAATTGGCCTTGCTCAGGGCCAACGCATTCCAACCAAGCCTTAGCTGCGGAAAAGGAAGAGAGAGAGAGAGATAAGGGAGATGGGGAGGGATGGAGAAGCAGATGGTCGCTTCTTCTGTGTGCCCTGACCAGGAATTGAACGCAGGACTTCCACACGCCAGGCCAACACTCTACCACTTAGCCAACTGGCCAGAGCCTAGTTTTTTGCTTTTTTTAAAATGGGTTTTGATTGATTGATTGATTGATTGAATAGAGAGAGAAGAAGGGAAAAAGAGAGACAGAAACATCAGTCTGTTTCTGTATGTGCCCTGACTCATGACTGGGGTTTGAACCAGCAACTTCTGGGTATCAGGACAGTACTCCAACCAACCAAAGTATCAGGCCAGTGCACCAACCGTGGGGTTTTTTTTTGTTTTTGTTTTTGTTTTTGTATTTTTCCAAAGTGAGAAGCCGTGGGGAGGCAGACAGACAGACTCCCACATGCGCCCAACCGGGATCCACCCAGCATGCCCACCAGGGGGCAATGCTCGGCCCCTCTAGGGTGTTGCTCTGTTGCAACTAGAGCCATTCTAGCGCCTGAGGCGGAGGCCACAGAGCCATCCTCAGTGCCCGGGCCAACTTTGCTCCAATGGAGCCTTGGCTGCAAGAGGGGAAGAGAGAGACAGAGAAAAAGGAGAAGGGGATGTATGGAGTAGATGGGCGCTTCTCCTGTGTGCCCTGGTGGGGAATCAAACCCAGGACTTCCACACACCGGGCTGACGCTCTACCATTGAGCCAACCAGCCGGGGCTGCCACCCTTGTTTTTTTTTTGGTTTTTTTTTTTTTTAAAAAAACACAGAACTTTAAATTTATTTTTATTTATTTATTTTAGAGAGGAGACACAGAGTGAGAGAGAGAGAAAGGGGGGAGGAGCTGGAAGCATCAACTCCCATATGTGCCTTGACCAGACAAGTGCAGGGTTTTGAACTGGCGACCTCAGTGTTCCCAGGTCGCCGCTTTATCCACTGCACCACCACAGGTCAGGCGCCACCCTTGTTTTTTGACCCTCGCCATCTCCACACATTTTTGTACACCCAGTCTCTGCAGTCATCCTTTCTGTACAGTTCTCCTTTTCTTGCTCCCCTACATTGCTGTCTTTATTCATTTGGGAGAGGAGAAAGAGACAGAAGGAGGAAGAATGTGTGTGTGTGTGTGAGAGAGAGAGAGAGAAGCGGGGAAGGAGCAGGAACCATCAACTCTCATATGTGCCTTGACCAGGCAAACCTAGGGTTTTGAACTAGTAACCTCAGCATTCCAGGTCATCTCTTTATCCACTGTGCCACCACAGGCCAGTGGGCTCCATTGCTGCCCTAATTGGAGTCATTCTTCTTCCCCATGGCTTTTTTTGTTCATGGATAGGTGTTTATGTGTTCGTGGAGGGGGTATGAATTCTGGTATCTCCTATTCTGCCATTTTTCTGACATCACTGACGTAGGTCTTTTTCCTGGGGACTGTTATGTGCGTCGTTCGTCTACCACCGTGCTGAGCATCCCTCTCTTCAGTTTTTCTCTTGAAAAGTATATTATCTGCATCCCATGTAATGACTGAATTGGGAGTTAAGAGGAAGAGTTCTTTGTGCATCACAGAAGGGACATGACTCCATTCATGGCAGGGTGGACTGAGAGGGAATCTTGCCTTGATCAGTGGCAGTTGTAAAAATTTAACATTAGCTTTTTGTTAAAATCATAACTGGGAACTGAGGCTGGAACAACAGTGCTTTGTTACCATTGCCAATGCCCATGCCCCAATCTACTTGTTTTTCCCCGTTGTTGACATTTTGCCAACTAGTCAGTCCTAGGAATTATCATTTGTACTTAGCGTTCTAGCTCATGGATGATTTCCACCTTTGTAGGTCTGCACCTCAACCGTTTCTCTCAAAGGGCTCTCTCTATTGCCCTCCACCCAGGGTCCATGCCGGCTGCACATGAAGATGTGCATAGATACACTTGTCTTGACCTTGAACAGTGTCTGTTCTGCTGTGGTTGATTTTCCTGGCTTTGGGCACAGTCACGTTCTTCTACGCAGCCTCATTTCAGCAGCAGGATGGTTCTGCAGGAGCCACTGGCAGAGGAACCACTGCAAACCCTGCCTCTGTTCTCTGTGTTTTGTTTTATGTGTGTGTCCTGCCATTGGAGAGGGTTCAACCTTAAGGATTGAATATTGTACAAAAGCCATTTTCTCAGAGTCTAAGTCACTTGTCTTGAATTCATTCTTTTGTTTTGTTTTGTTCTGTATTTTTCTGAAGTGAGAAGCGGGGAGGCAGAGAGAAAGACTCCGGCATGCGCCTGACCAGGATCCACCCGGCATGCCCACCAGGGGGTGATGCTCTGCCCATCTGGGCCGTTGCTCCGTTGCAGCAAGAGCCATTCTAGCACCTGAGGCGGAGGCCATGGAGCCATCCTCAGCGCCCGAGCCAACTTTGCTCCAATGCAGCCTTGGCTGTGGGAGGGGAAGAGAGACAGAGAAAAAGGAGAGGGCGAAGGGTAGAGAAGCAGGTGGGTGCTTCTCCTGTGTGCCCTGGCCAGGAATCGAACCTGGGACTTCCACACGCCGGGCCAATGCTCTACCTCTGAGCCAACCAGCCAGGGCAGATATCATTCTATCTTATTTGCATAGATGTAACAAATGGACGTTTGTGATGAGGTGAACCCTTCCCCATGAGGACGGAATCTCCGTCATGAGCATTTCTTAGTGCCCAGGGTGCTGCTGTGGAGCAGAGGCTGTGGAGGCGCCCACTGAACAGAATGTTTCTATGAGAGAGTCGGAGGCAGAGAATCCCATGGTGGCTCTGTCTTCCCAGAAGTGCCCCCCTGTGGGAGTTGTGGACCAGTCTGAGACATTTTTCATTTGATTGAGCAGGAGGGAACACAGTTCAGGCAAGAACTCTTGACTCTTGAGGTGTGGGACATGCGCAAAATAATTTTCTTTTGGTGCAAATGATCACCAGCACCAGGAGCAGCACAGGAGGGAGAAACCTTTTATATGCGGAGTGGACAGGGCCTCTCTTGGAAAGAGTTTCAATTTCCTTATATCAAGGAAAACTTTTTACTGCCAGAGACTTGAGGAAGAACTTCCTGACCATCTCAGAAAATCTCCAGCCAGAGGCCACTTAAATCAGGGAACAGGCCAAATGAAATTTCTATGTCTGGAGTGACTTTTCAAAGAAGAAAAAATAATTTCACCTGGAGAAAAAGCAAGAAAGTCATTGTCTGCCCTCGTGTAGAGGACCAGGGTGTCTGCAATGAAAGGCAGTGTTTTGTGTGCGGTGGGTGTGGAGAGTATTTTAGCAGAACATGTGGCCTCTGTTGTCATGCGACAGTTCACACAGGAGAAAGGCCTTATGAGTGCAGTGAGTGTGGAAAGTTTTACCACAAGTAGTAACCTCGGAAAACACCAGAGAGGTCATCCTGGAGGAAGGCCTTATGAGTGCAGTGAATGTGGGAAATCTTGTACACACAGCCCTGGCCTCCATTATCATCAGAGAGTTTGCACAGGAGAAAGTGCAGTGAGGGTGGGAAATCTTTTGAAAAAAACTCTTGTTGGGGCCTGACCTGTGGCGGCGCAGTGGATAAAGCGTCGACCTGGAATGCTGAAGTCGCCAGTTCAAAACCCTGCACTTGTCTGGTCAAGGCACATATGGGAGTTGATACTTCCTGCTCCTCCCCCCCCCTTCTCTCTCTCTCTCTCTCCTCTCTAAAATGAATAAATAAATAAGTTAATTACAAACAAAAAACTCTTGTTGGTTTTGATGAGAGAGTTAATAAGGGAGAAAAGCTTTATGACTACAATGACTGTGGGAAATGTACCGGTAACACTGGCTTTTGTTATCAGAGACACACAGCAAAAAGACCTTCTGCCTGTAGTTAACATGAGAGATCTTTGTCCAAATCGAGAACCGTCATTATCATGAAGGATTTCACACTGTAGAAATGCCTTTTGAGCCCTGCGAATAAAAATCTTTTACCAATACAATGGCATTTCTTGTCATCACAGAGGTCACATGGTATTAAGGTTTTTGGGTGCAAAAAATGTTGGAAATATTTTCTTCATAGCCATAATTTTTGCTATTGGAGAGATCACACAAGAGAAAGACCTTTTGAGGGCACTGAATGTGGGAAATCTTTTTCCAGGAGCTATGGCCTCTTATCAGATAGTTCACGCCAGTCAAAGGTCTCAAGCATAGGGAGGATGTGGGAAATTATTTAACCATCAAATTATGCCTCTTAACATTGGATAGTTCACACTCTGGAAATGCTTAGAATTTAGGGAATGTGGTGTTATCTTTTTCAGTGTAAGGGCACTGAGGAGATTCTAAGTAGCCATTTGTCTAAGTTAAACTTTATAGGAATGTTCACAGTGTGAACATTTGTCATGAGTTTAATGTTTAAATTTTAAAGAATCTAACAATTGTGCCTGGCTGGGTGGTGGCGCAGTGGATGGAGTGTCGGACTGGGATGCGGAAGACCCAGGTTCGAGACCCCGAGCTCGCCAGCTTGAGCACGGGCCCATCTGTTTTGAGCAAAAGCTCGCCAGCTTGGACCCAAGGTCGCTGGCTCCAGCAAGGGGTTGCTCGGTTTGCTGAAGGCCCGCAGTCAAGGCACATGTGAGAAATCAATCAATGAACAACTATGGTGTCGCAACGGCAATGAAAAACTAATGATTGATGCTTCTCATCTCTCTCTGTTCCTGTCTGTCTTTCCCTATCTATCCCTCTGACTCTCTCTCTGTCCCTGGGGAAAAAAATATAAAAAGAATCTAACAAATTGTGATATAAAATGATTGTAAGCAGTGTTTGAAGGTTCCATTTCCACAAGCCTAGCAAACTGTTGAGTTGTTTAAATGTTATTAGTTTTAGCATTTTAAGTAAGTGTGTTGTGCTCTCTCTGCTGTTTCAGTTGCATTTTTGTAAGGATTCATGGCAAGCGTTTTTGCAGATGTGTAGTTAGTACTGAGAAGTTTTTAGTAAAATCAGTGCTTATATGATTTGCTTATTTCTTATATGAATATGGACTGCTCTCCTTTAACAAATTGGACTGTGAAGCAACAGTTATGCTGCAGTGTCCCTCATTTGTACTTCTTGCATAACAAATGTAACTCTTTTTTATTTCTTTTTTTTTCCAAGTGAGAGGAGGGAAGATAGACTCTGGCATGCACCCTGACCAAGGTCCACCTGGCAGCCAATCTGGGGCCAATGTTCTGCCCATCTGTGGCTGTGCTCACACAGGGCTAATTACAGTGCCTAAGGCAGAGGCTCTATAGAGCCATCCTCAGCTCTCGGGGCCAATTCACTCGAACCAATCGAGCCATGGCTGCAGGAGAAGAAAGGAGAGAGAGAGAGAGAGGAAAGGAGGAGGGGGTGGGGTGGAAAAGCAGATAGTTGCTTCTCCTGTGTGCCCTGACTGGAAATTGAACCCTGGACACCCACACATCGGTCCGACGCTCTTCCACTGAGCCAACAGGCAAGGGTTGAGACAAAACTCTTGCTTTATGGAATAATTGTTTTCAGTACTGAAAAAATATTTTCTAATTTTTTAAATTCTATATTTTTGTATGTACATTGTTATAGGCACATATCAAACCCTTTAAAGAATCTGCATTATTAAAACACTTCATCACTATTATAGGTTCAAATGTTTAGTAATATAATAAAGCCTTGCTTTTTAGTTTTCACCCATTTTTGTGGCCTGCTGTCTGGGGGTTGGCAGTTTAGAGCAGGATGCAAAGGTGTATGAGGATGAGTGGATATTTGTTGAGCCCCAAAGCTCATCCAGAAGCCAAAAGGAGAGATCAGGGATCAGGCTCCCAAGACATTAGGCCCTTCAGCTTGGGTTTAAATCCCACATCTCCGACAATAACCCTGAAGATAGGCAAAGGACCCACTCTCTAGGCCTCACTGTTACCCTGTGTATAGTGGGGGGAAAGAGCAGCCCTGTTCTGGGACTTAGTGCCCATTCCGTGTACATTCACTGTACCACCAGCCGTCCCCTGTAGGTGATGTCTATAGGCTAGACACCTCTATGCCTCGGGTGGTTGTGAAAAATAAATGGGCCTTCTCAGAACCCCCCAATTTGCCGCAGTCCATGTAGACCCCAGCACGTAAAGGAGGTGTGGTCAGAGCACTGAGTTCTCAGTGGGGACTCCCACCAGGGCATCTAGAGCTCCCAGAAACTCATCTCAATGATATTAAAGCAACTAAGTCATAACCATGGTCCTTATGAAGTTTTCTAAAGTTAACAAAATAACACTGAAGCCTAACCAGTGCTGGTATTCCAGTGTTGGCTATTTGAACATTGTTTTCTTTAATTCTCACAGCACCCTGGGGGATGGGAATTATTAGTATATTTCTGTAGAAATTATGGGTCAGAAAGATGAAGTGGTTGCCCATCATCACACGACAGACAAGTGTGAGATACTTAAGGCTGAGGACAAACCGGGGATCTGGCTTCAGAGCTGGAGACCGTCCCCACCCTGATGTATGAAGCTCTCACACAGACAGGACCAGGGAGGCTCAGCTGTTGCTGCTCTTTACATTGTTGCAGTTACCATCCTGAATGCCCCTCATCTTTCTGATGTCCTGGGAGCACCATCACCTGTGTCCTCTCTGCTGGTTTCTCCCGGGGGAACCGCATTGAGCCTTAGCTGCCTTTTGTCTACCTGCCTTATGTGCCCAGCAGAGGGCTTGGCACTGAGGTGACCCTGGTGGTTCGTGGCAGGGTCCCTACCTTCACCCATCTTGCATGACAGGCTTCGATCGTCTCCACTGTGCAGACTGTGATGCCTCGGTGTGACCCTCCCTATGTTGGTGCATGGCTCTGACATTCACCCTGCAGTGTTGGGCACAGCTGGAAGTGAACCCTGGGACCTCATACACAGACGTGATGGGGGACAGGTGCAGAATCCTTGTCTCTTCAGTTCCGTGCTCACCTCTTGCGTACAGGGGGACCAGTGCTCACTTGATCCTGTCCTCTGTCAAGACTGGCTGGATGAGATGGGCTCACCACTATTACCTGCATCCCTGACCCTGTTCCACGCCCACACCCTCCTTTCTAGTCGCCCTGTGTCTGCACCAGAGATCTTGGGTATGAACATTGTTCTTCTAAACTCAAACCCCCTCTCCAGTGCCCAGCACTGTGGTCACAACTGAGGTTCTCAGTCCCGGGTTCAGCGAGGTGCGAGCTGATTGGCTGAACCAGGTTGGGTCAGTGTCTCCATGGCCCAGTTAGCAGTCGTGGCTGATGAGCTCTTTCAGAGAAGATGGTGAGTCCACAGCAACCCTGATGACTTCTGCAGCCTGCTCTCAGGATGTCCACCCAAACAACAGAATCCATTTAAAAGGAGCACCTGAAAGTATGTATGGATACCTACTGACCTTCTCCCCTTGACATTCCCTCCTCACTACTGTCAGGAGAAGGTTCTGGATTAGTGCTGATTCTCTAAAACTCTTCTAGTATTACTGCTTTTTCATTTTAACAGAAGGAGCAGCTCTGAGCAGCCCCTCTGGGCTGCATGGGACCTGGAGCATTATTTTGATGTCATTGTATTTTCATGGTAACTTATCACGTGTGATAAGTTAAACTGATTTCCCAGTCATTGGAGAGAAACAAATACACTTTTTTTCAATTTAGAAATTAAATTTAATGTGGCATTAATAAGAGTACATAACGTTTCAGATGAACATCCCTATATCATTTGAATATTGATTGTGTTCAGTGCCCATCACCCAAAGTCAGATCATTTCCGTCCCCATATATTTGTCCCTCTCTTCACCCCTTCCCTCCACCCACATTCCCCTGATACCCAGCTCACTTTTATCTATGTTCATGAGTCAGTTTTATATCCTACCTATGTGTGAAATCATATAGTTCTACAAATACTCTTTTCAGGGTACAATCTATGTAAGAAAACTTAAGTGTAGGTCAGTTTAAAAAGTGGTCACAGCCAAGTTCTCGGCACAGACTAGCTATCGGGTCATTTGCAGGCACAGTTGAACCTCCTCTTAATGAATTCTAACATCATTCCTATCTTTTAGTTTTATATGTTTTTACATGCCTGATTATATTACTATTTGTATTTTATAACGTTTTTTGTTGTTGAGAGAGACAGGAAGGGATTGATGAGAAGCATCACCTTGTAGTTGTGGCACTTTAGTTGTTCATTGATTGCTTACTATACCTGCATTGACTGTGGATCTCCAGCAGAGCCAGTGACCCCTTGTTCAAGCCAACGATCCCATGCTCAATCCAGCTACCTTGGGGTTTCGAACCTGGGTCTTCAGTGTCCCTGATTAACACTCTGTGCACTGCACCACCACCAGTCAAGCCAATAGTATTATATACAGTGTGTCCGTAAAGTCATGGTGCACTTTTGACCGTGTGACTGGTCAAAAGTGCACCATGACTATGGATACATTGTATATATTTATTTTATTTTATTTATTTTTGTACTTTTTCAAAGTGAGAAGTGGTGGTAGGCAGACAGATTCCCACATGTGCCCGACCAGGATCCACCCAACATGCCCACCAGGGGGCGATGCTCTACCCCTCTGGGGTGTTGCTCTGCTGCAACCGGAGCCATTCTAGCACCTGAGGCTGATGCCGTGGAGCCATCCTCGGCACCCGGGCCAACTTTGCTTTAGTGGAGCCTTGGCTTCGGAAGGGGAAGAGAAAGAGAGGGAGAGAAAGGAGAGGTGGAAGGGTGGAGAAGCAGATGGGCGCTTCTCCTGTGTGCCCTGGCCTAGTATCGAACCCGGGACTTCCACACGCTGGGCCGACACTCTACCGCTGAGCCAACCGGCCAGGGCCCAATAGTATTATATTTTTTAAAATGAGCCTGGCCTGTGGTGGTTCAGTGGATAGAGCATCAACCTTGGACAGTGAGGTGACCAGTTCAAAACCCTGGCACCCTGGCCTTGCTCAGTCAAGGCACTTAGGACAAGCATGCAAGAAGCAACTAAAGTAAAGCAACTATGAGTCAAACTTGCCCCTCACCTCTGTAAAAAAAATAAAAATGAAATTGTCTTGCATTAACTATGTATTGTTGCAGTTGAATAAATGAATTATTGGAGAGGTTACTTTGTAAAAGAAATGGCCACAGGGTTAATTTATAAGCTTTATTTTGCAGGAAAATTAGAGACTCAAAACCACACTTGATGCAAGTGGTCCTAAAGAGTTTCTATGTCTGCTCCTTGAGATCTTCTCATGAGTCTGAAGACCACAGGAATTTACCCTAACTACCCCTCTCATTCCCATCTCTAGTGTAAAAACTCTCAACCTAGTCCAACTAGGAAGATGGATTTAAGGAGCTGTTAGCCATGTTTTCCGTCAGTGCTTCCTTGTTTATTAAACCTTTCCTTACTCCAAACTTCTGAAGTCATTAGGTTTGACTTTTCAATAAAATGGCAACAGAAACCAGAGTACAGCAACACTATTAGCAATTGATACTCTTAGTATGACTTGATAACTTTCTTTTTAATTTATCAATTTTTTAGAGAGGAGAGAGTGTGATAGAGAGAGAGAGAGAGAGAGAGGAGGAGCAGAAAGTATCAACTCCCATATGTGCCTTGACCAGACAAGTGCAGGGTCTTGAACCAGCAACCTCAAGCATTGCAGGTCCACGCTTCATCCACTGAGCCACCACAGGTCAGGCTGACTTGAGAACTTTTTAAAAAGTTTATATATTGATATTACAGAGGTGTGAGGGGAGCTAGAAGTATAGTTGCTTCACTTTAATTGTTCATTGATTGCTTGTTATATGTACCTTGACTGGGCAATTTCAGGGTTTTGAACCAGCAACCTCAGCGTCCCAGGTCAATGCTCTGTCCATTGTGCCACTGCCTTTTTTTATATATAACCTAACTCTTTATTCTCCTGGAAGCTGTCGTATTTCCTTGATTTAAGGCCCCTAGTCTCCAGAGCCCAAAGGTAAAGCTCTACATACATCAGGAGTCCGCCCTTTCCACTGGGTACAGACCTTTCCTGTCTGTTTCTAGTTTTTAGTTTCCCCATGACCCCCCCCCCAACATAACTTTATTTCCTAGTCTATGATTGTTACCCCTCTACCCTCAGAGTTTCTCCAAACCTTGTTCTCTGTTCAAAAGTTCCTTCCAGCTGTTCACAGCAGCAAGAAGTGAATGCGGACCGGGTATTAAGACTGCGGGGGCTCGCCCGTGGCGCAGTGGATAGATCGTCGGACTGGGATGAGGAAGACTCAGGTTGGAGACCCCGAACTCGCCAGGATGCGCGCGGGTCCATCTGGCTTGAGCAAAAGCTCACCAGCTTGGACCCAAGATCGCTGGCTCCAGCAAGGGGTTGCTGGGTCTGCTGAAGGCCCGCAGTCAAGGCACATGTGAGAAAGCAATCAATGATTGATGCTTCTCATCTCTCTCTCTGTTCCTGTCTGTCTGTCCCTATCTATCCCTCTCTCTGACTCTCTCTCTGTCCCTGGGGGAAAAAAAAAAAAAAGACTGCAGGGGCTCAAACTGGACTGGGGTTCAGCAACCTTGCTATTTGAGTTCTGCCTTGGAGAGACTTCAGAGGCAAGACCCAAAATATCAGAGAAAGTTTATTTAGAGTCGCAGGGGTAGAAGAAATGGACTTTAGAAGACAAGTCACAGACTTTAGAAGACAAGTCACAGAGCCGAAAGAAGAGGAGCTTAGTACAAAGAGAAAAAGGCGCCCGTGGGACAGGGGAAGAATGCAGAAGGGGACCTCCACCATAAGGGTGTTTCAGGGTAGAGATTTTAGGGGTGGTCCACGGAAGGATCTCAATAGAATATTCATCAGCTCCGCTGGTATGTTCTCTCAGGGTAGTGGGCTGTACTGACTGGTCACTGCCAGGGCCGGGTCAGCCCTGGGGAGCTTGTCTGATGATACTGATTTTCTGGACTTCCAGATAAACACAGCTGAGGTCTGGACCATTGTCCTTGCCTTGGTGACCTTCTGTACCCAGCCGATTGGTCCTTGCTTTGCTCATGTCCGTCAAACGGCTACCACAAAGCCAATTTCTACTAGAAAATGGGCGCAGATGACCTCATCGGAGGTTTGCCTTTTCCCAACAGTGAGTTCCGTGCTGTACGGACACCTCCAAATCCGGTAAGATGGTGGCGCCCGCTGAGCTGTTTGCTAACTATTGCACCGAATAAACATTGCTGCAATTTCAATTTTCTTTGCAGTTGCTGATAGGGATTTACCCCACCCCAGTTTGGTGTTATATAACATTGTACACATAGGTCCTTTTTTTTTTTTTAATCAAGAGTTGAGGCACCAGGACATGGGGCGAGTTCAGTGACCTGTATCGCCCCAGGCTTTTCTGCTGGGTGAGGGAGTGGAGAGGACAAAATTGGCCTCTGCCCTCCGTACAGCTGTGCTTCCAAGATGGTCGCGCCCACGGGGCACCGCGAGATGGCGCGGCCATGTTGCTTCTGAGCAAAGGCCGGAAATGCAGTTGTCTTAGTCTGCAGAAACGCCCGAATCCTGCAAGAGCCACCGTCTGGCAGTGATGAGGGAAGGCGACAAAGTTCAGCGAATTAAGTTCACCTGCTGGCGCTCCTGGTGATTTCTTAAGGAAATCAGGTCAGTATCTGGTTCCCTGGGAGGTCAGTGGGTGGGGAGGTCTGTCCGTGCCCCCCTGGGGTGATGCAAGCAGCATTGCAGGGGAGCCCTAAAGGGACCGTAATGGGGGGTGCTTGTTAGAAAGGGGCGCCTGTGATCTCAGGTGGCGGTGCTGTGGTTAAAAATCTCCAGAGGTCAAGGATTTAGTCCGGAGGGCACATTTGGGGGTTTGTTTCAGCGGTTAACTCTTTGGGGCTCAGGGATGGCGAACTGGAGGTGGCGTTAGGGAAAGCTCTGTGTGGCTGGTGTTTGCTCTGCGGCCGGACGCTGGGTGACCTCTCCCTGGGCCATGTGTCCGGGGTGGGAGCGAGCGTTCGGGGCGCACAGGCGCGTGGGGACCGATCTTTTGGCTGCCCAGACCCTGGCTCATGTCCGTCCGGCTCATTTCATGTGCGTCCCGGTTCCCTGCTGCCTTTGGGGTCCAAAGCCCCCCTTCTGCACTAGATTTGGCACCCGATCATCACCCTTATTCTAATCTGTCAGATATGAAAGTTTTTTGGTACGACTGAAATGAACACAATATCGTACGTCAACTGTAATTGAAAATTTTTTTTAAATGTAAGTATTTTTTTTAAAAGAAAGGAAAGTTTTTGGTGAGATGCATGATCTGTAGATCTCTTAGATGAAGATCTAATCGTGGATTGTCTTCTATTTAAGATGCAGCTCTTTTCTTTGTCCTCCTGGAAGCTTTCTACACATTTCTCTTGGTCATTTCTTTCCAGATTCTTTCTGATACGAGTAAAAGGTCATTGGTTGTCCCTGAAACTTCTGATTCCAAAGGATAATGCTTGTTAAAATTGTAGTATATTTAACGTTGGGCTTTGACGTTATTCAGATAAGCTGCGTAAATGGGACTGATTTTTTTTAACTTAATTTCATGTGAAAAACATTTACAGATTATATTTAACATGTTAACTGGTGGTATTTATAAGGGAATTAAAATAAGTATTTGCATACATTTATAGCTAAAATGATTAAGTAGTATTTAAGAACATTTTATGATTGTGCATTTACACATGGATTTGTTCCCTATCTTTCTCTTTTGTTGAGACTACTTTTTATGGAGTTGTGAAAGTGCTGTATTTTCTAACTCCACTTTCCTTAAAATATTCTTTAATATGAAATGAGAGAGCAATATATTTTAAATATTTTTTATTTTGTCACCTTACTGAATTCCTAATATTACAGGACCTTTCTTGCCCACACATTTAATGTGAAAATTTGCAAACATACAGAAATATTGAAAGTATTTTAAATATATTTTATCTAGATGCTAAAAATATTTTTTTCTTAGATTTTACCAGTTAGACTACTAGACTAGATTTTCCAGTTATCTAAACCTCTGTCTGTCTGCTCCTCACTCAGTCTTGTTGCTGGGGGTTTAGGTGCATTGCCAAAGTAAGTTGCGGGTCTTTTTCATTACTCCAGAGTCTGCTGTAATCATATGATTAAGTAGAATTCTAATGGTCTCTTAGTTTCTTTCTTTGTTTAGAATGAACAGAAATTTTATTTACAAATAATTTTGGCTCGCTGTGATGCACAATAATGACCTTCAGAATAAAATGAACCTACTTTTTCAATCTACATTCTGCCCTTGCTCATAGTATGTTTACTGTGACCTGTGTCTGGGTTCTTAGCAAAAGGAGAAGTTAGTCTCTCCCTCAGAGTTATTTTGGAAATTAAGTGAAGTAAAATACCTACATAGTAATCTGTGATGGCAGAAACATCTTAGCGTGAGAAGAGTTGCTAATTCCTCATTTTTATGGATTTTTTTGTTGTGTAAAATTTGAACTTAGAACTCATTTTTTTCCCTGCTCTCCTTTCTTTTAAGTAATGAAAACTTTTAAATTTAGACACTTGCATTAATAACCTAGCAATGGCAATGTTTTTAAATAATGAGTTTTTAAAAATTTTTATTTATTGACTTGAGACACACAACACACAATTTGTTACTTTGCTTTTTTATGCATTGATTTGTTGATTCTGGTGTGTGTTCTGAATGCAGAACGAACCTACAACCTTGATGTAGCAGAAAGGTGATCTAACCAACTGAGCTACCTGGCCAGGGTGATAGCAATTTTATTTTAATTGCAGAATGCTATCTTTTTCTGATTTAAAACATAAGAGCTCTTATGAAAAATGTTATAAAGAAACTAAAAATAACTTGTTTAATATTATATTGTCGTCGATACTTTCTTTTTAGAAATATTTAGAAATGAATTTTTAGCTTACCAGTAATACTTCTGTAGTCTGTTTTCAATTCAATGTTAAATTATTCTAATGAAACATTCTACTGTTTAACACTGACATTTAACCTGTCTGTACTTTCGAATGGTATAGAATTTTTCTGTTACAATTTTATGACCATCCACCTGACTCAAGGGTTATACAGCCCGACCAGGTGGTAGCACAGTGGATAGAGCTTTGGACTGGGATGATGAGGGCTTAGGTTTGAAACCCCGAGGTCACAGGCTTGATTGAACACAGGCTCATCTGGCTTGAGTCCAAAGGTCACTGGCTTGAAGCCCAAGGTCGCTGGCTTGAGCCCAAGGTTGCTGACTTAGGCAAAGGGACACTAGCTCTGCTGTAGCTCCCCCCACTTTCACCCGGGTCAAGGCAGATATGAGAAAGCAATCAATGAACAACTAAGGTGCTGCAATGAAGAATTGTTGCTTTTCATCTCTCTCCCTTCCTGTTTGTCCCCATCAGTCCCTCTCTCTCTCATTCTCTCTACCTGTGTCACACACACAAAAAGGAGTTATACAAGCATCTTAGGCAAATAGTAATAATTTGCCTTTTATATTCAAAAGTTAACTTTGATTCTTTTTTTTCAAACTGTATTCCATCAGGTACTGTTTGTAGAACCAGTTTCTCTACTCAGCCATTGTAGTGTGACAACAAATGTCTGAGTTCCTATAAAATGTAATACACATAAAAAACAGGTGGCCTTGCCTGACCAGGCAGTGGCGCAGTGGATAGAGTGTTGGACTGGGATGCGGAAGGACCCGGGTTCGAGACCTTGAAGTTGCCAGCTTGAACGCGGGCTCATCTGGTTCGAGCCAAAGCTCACCAGCTTGGACCCAAGGTCACTGGCTCCAGCAAGGGCGGCTCAGTCTGCTGAAGGCCTGCGGTCAAGGCACATGTGAGAAAGCAATCAATGAACAACTAACATGCCGCGGTCAAGGCACATATGAGAAAGCAATCAATGAACAGCTAAGATGTTGCAACGGCAACAAAAAACTGGTGATTGCTTCTCATCTCTCTTCTTTCCTGTATGTCTATCCCTGTCTATCCCTTTCTCTGACTCTTTCTCTGTCCCTGTAAAAACAAAACAAAAAAAAAAACAGATGGTCTGGGGAGTATGCTCTCCCTGTCCAGAGCACATTCCCAACACCCCCTGCCCCCCAGTTGTTTCCTTAGCCCCCTCCCCTCCCCAGGTGCATTTCCTTTGCCTTTCTTTCTCCTAAGCTCCAAGGGCCCTTGTTCTGCCTCTGTAACTTCTTTCCTGAGCCTGCGCAGCCCAGCTGGCTCACTTCTACTACCTGTGTAACTTACTGAATAAACTTTCTCTTAAAATTTGGAGGGTGGGGAGCAGGTCATCTAGACTTTGGGCATTCTTTTTTTTATTTAAAATTTTACTTATTGATTTTAGAGAGAGGAAGGGGAGGGGAAATGAGTGGGAAGCATCAACTTTTAGTAGTTGCTTCTTATATCTGCCTTGACCAGGCAGGCCCAGGGTTTTAAACTGGCGACATCCACATTCCAGGTCAACATTCTATCCACTGTAACACCACAGGCCAGACAACTGACTCTTTGTGTGTGTGTGTGTGTGTGTGTGTGTGTGTGTGTGTGTGTTTGTGGCGGAGACAGAGTCAGAGAGAGGGACAGATAGGGACAGATGGACAGGAAGGGAGAGAGATGAGAAACATCAATTCTTCATTGCGGTTCCTTAGTTATTCATTGATTGATTTCTCATATGTGCCTTGACGGTGGGGGGGGGGCTACAGAGACCAAGTGACCCCTTGCGACCTTGGGCTCTAGTTGGTGAGCCTTGCTCAAACCAGATGAGCCCACGCTGAAGCTAGCAACCTTGGGGTCTTGAACCTGGGTCCTCTGCATCCCAGTCCAGCGCTCTATCCGCTGCGCCACTGCCTGGTCAGGCTGACTCTTGTTTTAGATGATCTTTTGGTTTTTATGCTGTAATCTGAGATTGGGCAACTAGAGCTCATGGATTAAATCTGGCCCAGTGCCTGTTTTTGTACTAGGGTTTTATTGGAACCCATCGTTACCTAAGTTTTTAAAAAGATTTTATTTACAGAGGGTTTCTGGGTTACGACACAGTTCTGTTCCTATAATGGTGACGTAACCCAAATGTAGGTGTAAGTCGAAACACCCCTTAGCCTAAGTCACTTACCTATCCTAACACAGCTGTAAAATCATAATCTAGCTGCTTCTGCAGCTGAATGAGGTCCTCAGGAAACAGCTCTTCTCCATATGATGCTGGTAGCTTTGTGACATCCTCAACCTCCACCTCCAAATTAAACTGTTTACCCATGGCAACAACCTTATCTGTGACAGCCTGCATGGACTCCTTGAAGCCATGAAAGTCATACACTAACTGGGGACATAGTTTTTTCCACACATCATTTAAATTTGTTCACCTCACTTTATCCCAGGCAAAAGCAATGTTTTATACAGCATTGTAAATGTTAGAAGACTTCCAGAAATCCTTGAGTGTCAGGTTCTGAGTTGCATTAAGGGCCTTAGCAGATGTCCTCTGGAGGCATTAGGCCTTAAAAGAGGCAATGACCCCTTCGTCCATGGGCTGTAAAAGGGCAGTGGTATTAGGTGGAAGGTAAACCAGTTTGACATCAGGATTAAAGTTACTCAAGTGGGCAGGGGGATTGTCCAGTGTTGCGAACCAGCAGGACTTGTAATTTTGCAGGTCTTGGGTGGGAGCAGTGGAGGATTAGAAAATAAACACAGAATGAATTAAGGATGGGGTCAGGAGGACCCACTGCAGGCTGATGGCTTCCAAGAGCAAGTCTCTACCCCCAACCTGCTTTATTTATAG
This sequence comes from Rhynchonycteris naso, assembly GCA_037038555.1. NCBI lineage: Eukaryota > Metazoa > Chordata > Mammalia > Chiroptera > Emballonuridae > Rhynchonycteris > Rhynchonycteris naso. The sequence goes on along the minus strand of CM072997.1, from coordinate 245,536,158 downwards.
AGCAGAGCAAAGTCATTAGCAAATCAAAGAAAGCTTAGATACAAAGTCACATTTCTGAGGCAAACCAAACTTGATTCTCCCAAGTGCAGAAAACTTTCCACTCTGCATAACATCTCAACTTCACAAAATAAAGGGGAAAAAGAAAACTGTCTCCAGTCTCTTTGAGGGACGTGGGAGATAGGACGAGTAGAAACCAGCAGCCTCACAACTACCACAAAGGTGTGGGGAAGAGCTTTAACTTTAGCCTTTTGGCTTAAGTTTTTGTTTTTTTGTTGTTGTTTTTGTTTTGTTTTGCTTTTTAAAATTTCTTTTTATTTATTCATTTTAGAGAAGAGACAGAGAGAGAGAGAGAGAGAGAAAGGGGGAGGAGCTGGATGCATCAACTCCCATATGTGCCTTGACCAGACCAGTGCAGGGTTTTGAACTGGTGACCTCAGTGTTCCCAGGTCAACGCTTTATCCACTGCGCCACCACAGGTCAGGCTAAGTTTTTGTTGTTGTTTTTTTACGGGGACAGAGAGAGGAATAGATAGGGACAGACAGACAGGAACGGAGAGAGGTGAGAAGCATCAATCATTAGTTTTTCATTGTCATTGCGACACCTTAGTTTTTCATTGATTGCTTTCTTTTTTATTTTATTTTATTTTATTTTATTTATTTATTTATTTATTTATTTTTTCCAAGGACACAGAGAGAGAGTCAGAGAGAGGGATAGATAGGGACAGACAGACAGGAACGGAGAGAGGTGAGAAGCATCAATTATCAGTTTTTCGTTGCAACACCTTAGTTATTCATTGCTTGCTTTCTCACATGTGCCTTGACCGTGGGCCTTCAGCAGACTGAGCAACCCCTTGCTGGAGCCAGCGACCTTGGTGCCAAGCTGACGAGCTTTTGCTCAAGCCAGGTGGACCCGCGCACAAGCTGGCAAGCTCGGGGTCTCGAACCTGGGTCTTCCGCATCCCAGTCTGACGCTCTATCCACTGCGCCACCGCCTGGTCAGGCTTGATTGCTTTCTCACATGTGCCTTGACTGCGGGCCTCCAGCAGACCCAGCAACCCCAGCAACCCCTTGCTGGAGCTGGCGACCTCGGGGTCTCGAACCTGTGTCTTCCACATCCCAATCCAACACTCTATCCACTGTGCCACTGCCTGGTGAGGCTTTTTTGGCTTAAGTTTTAAACTGTGACAATCTTTGTCAACTCGCAGTCTCCCACAGTCGAGCACTAGCAGTACCTCAAAAGGTAACAGTGTGTAACCAAACTAGTTTGCCTATGTAGTCCGTAAGTATGATGCTAATGGCGTAAGCTGAAACACTCACATCTCAATTTTTTAAAGTTTTTATGGGAATGAGCGTTGTAAACTCAAAATGTCGTAACCTAAGGACCCCTGCATAGATTTTAGAGAGAGGAAAGAGAGAGAAGAGGTAAGGGGAGGAACAGGAAGCATCATTTTGTAGTAGTTGCTTCTCATATATGCCTTGACCAGGCAACGAAATTTTGAACCAGCGAATTCACCATTCCATGTTGACACTTTTTTTAAGCAAGACAGACTGACAGGAAGGGAGAGAGATAAGTAACATCAACTTGTAGTTGCAGTACTTTAGCTCTTTCTTGATCACTTTATCAAACGTGCCTTGACTGGGGGGCTCCAACCAAGCCATTGACCCCTTGCTTAAGCCAGCAGCCTTTGAGCTCAAGCCAGCGACCTTGGGGTCATGTCTATGATCCCATGCTCAAGCTTGTGACCCTGCACTCAAGCTGGTGACCTCAGGGTTTCAAACCTGGATCCTCTATGTTCCAGGTTAACACTCTGTCCACTGTGCCACCACCTAGTCAGGCCAGGTTGACACTTTATCCACAGGTCAGGCCTTGCCTAATTTTTAAAATATGGCCTCGGTTAAGCTACTATGATAAAGTTGAGTAAATGCCACATTATACTTTTAATCTCTTTTAATATGAAAATTATGTTCCTAAAATTATTAGTTTATTTCTGGCTGACTTGTGGTGGCACAGTGGATAAGGCATTGACTTGGAATGATGAAGTCCCCAGATTGAGACCCTGAGTTTCCCTGGTCAAGGCACATATGGGAGTTGATGCTGCCTGCTCCTCCTCCCACCACCAATTCTCTCTCTCTCTCTCTCTCTCTCTCTCTCTAAAATGAATGAATTAAAAAAAGAAAAGAACCTGACCAGGCGGTGGCGCAATGGATAGAGCATCGGACTGGGATGCGGAAGACCCAGGTTCGAGACCCTGAGTTCGCCAGCTTGAGCATGGGCCCATCTGGCTTGAGCAAAAGCTCGTCAGCTTAGTCAGCTTGGATCCAAGGTCGCTGGCTCCAGCAAGGGTGGCTCAGTCTGCTGAAGGCCCGCGGTCAAGGCACATGTGAGAAAGCAATCAATGAACAACTAAGGTGTTGCGATAGCAATGAAAAACTAATGATTGATGCTTCTCACCTCTCTCTGTTCCTATCTGTCTGTCCCTATCGATCCCTCTCTCTGACTCTCTCTGTCCCTGTAAAAAAAAAAAAATTTAGTTTATTCCTGACACTAGGGATTACAAATAACATACAGCCTTTATTTGTAAAACTGTTATGGTAACCAGTCTCTTTTCTTTCCTACAGAGATTTTGGAACATTCTTTGATTTATGCACCTCCTAATTAATATGCTGTCAAAGTATACATATATATATGTTTTTTAAGATTGTATTTATTGATATTACAGAAAGAGAGAATGGGTATTGGGAAGGAGTTGGAAGCATCAGCTAGTAGTTGCTTATCCTTTTGTGCTTTGATCTGGCATGTCTGGGGTTTTTACAGCAACCTCAGCATTCCAGGTGAACGTTCTATCCACTGCACCACCACAGGTTAGGCTCAAGATATATCTTTTTTTTTTTTACAAGGACAAAGAGAGTGTCAGAGAGAGGGATAGACAGACAGGAACAGAGAGAGGTGAGAAGAATCATTAGTTTCTCGTTGCCGTTGCGACACCATAGTTGTTCATTGATTGCTTTCTCACATGTGCCTTGACTGCGGGCCTTCAGCAGACTGAGCCACCCTTGCTGGAGCCAGCAAACTTGGGTCCAAGCTGGCGAGCTTTTGCTCAAGCCAGATGGGCCCGCGCTCAAGCTGGCGAGCTCGGGGTCTCAAACCTGGGTCTTCCGGCATCCCAGTCGGACGCTCTATCCACTGCACCACCGCCTGGTCAGGCTCAAGGTATATCTTTTTTTTTTTTTTAATTATTTTTATTTATTCATTTTAGAGAAGAGAGAGAGAGAGAAGGGGGGAGGAGCAGGAAGCATCAACTCCCATATGTGCCTTGACCAGAAGCCCAGGGTTTTGAACCGGTAACCTCAGTGTTTCAGGTTGACACTTTATCCACTGTGCCACCACAGGTCAGGCTCAAGGTATATCTTAACAGATAGTTTTTGAAACCTTCTGTAATGTCATTATCACTTTTCTGGTTGGTGCTAACTATTTTTGTGTGTGTGACAGAGACAGAAAGGGACAGATAGGGACAGACAGACAGGAAAGGAGAGAGATGAGAAGCTGAGAAGCATCAATTTTTCATTGCAGCACCTTAGTTGTTCATTGATTGCTTTCTCAGATGTGTCTTGACGGAGGGGGAGCAGGGAGGGGGACTACAGCAGAGCAAGTGATTTCTTGTCAAGCCAGCGACCTTGGGCTCAAGCTGGTGAGCTGTACTCAAACCAGATCAAATCTCTTTTCAAGCCCACGCTCAAGCTGGGGATGAGACCTTGGGGTTTCGAACCTGGGTCTTCTGTGTCTCAGTCCGACACTCTATCCACTGCGCCACCGTCTAGTCTGGCATGGCTGGTGCTAATTTGAACTTAAACCTCATGTGTATAATTTTTGTCCTCTTTACTTTGTGTTTCTCTGCATACATTTTGTCCTCTTTACTTTGTGTTTCTCTTCAAGTAAAAAGGAAAGATTCCTTTCCTTTTTACTTGAAGAACACTTACAGTTGCTTTATTACAGATCTTTTGATGAAGAGTTCTGGTTTTGCCTGAAAATATCTATTTTGGTTTTATGTCAAAAGGATATTTTCAATTAGTATCTTGTTTGGATTTATTGTTTTTGTTTTTATTTATTTTAGAGAGAGAGACGAAAGGAGAGAAGGAAAGAGAGAAACCTCAATTTGTTGTTCCACCGATTTATGTATTCATTGATTATCTCTTGTGTGCACCCTGACTGGCAAACCCACAGCCTTGGCAACTTGGGAAGATGCTCTCACCAGCTGAGCTACCTGGCTAAGGCTCACATGGGTTTAGAATTATAATACTCTGTAGAGTATCAAGAAGTGGATAGTAATAAAAAGTTAAATAAGCCAGTACATCTTTGCTTAGCACAGTGTCCTTTAACTTGAAGCCTATGTACTGTGAGATGTAAAAAGACTTTTGAAGAGTGGCTACATATGATTATTTTTAATTGTGCACATTCTGTCTGTATTTCTACTTTCCTGAATCTGATATACCTGAAGAGCCCCCTGATACTCAGATATCATATTTTCTCGGTCTTCCTACCCACATCCTTTTCACGGTCTTACTATTTGCACTTTAACCCTTTGAATGGTGAGTTTTTTTTCATGTTTGCTGACCCCCGGAAGTGAGTTTTTGTTTTTTCTTTCCAAACAATGACATTAGTTCCAGTTCCAGTTTTATTAACTTAAAATCATTTTTGTTTGATAACCAATTTATGCAAACAAGAAGAACATACATCTGCCTTTTTAAAAAATTTTTTTAATTTCTTTTTATTTTATTCATTTTAGAGAGGAGACAGAGAGAGAGAGAGAGAGAAAGGGGGGAGGAACTGGAAGCATCAACTCCCATATGTGCCTTGACCAGACCAGTGCAGGGTTTTGAACTGGCAACCTCAGTGTTCCCAGGTCGACGCTTTATCCACTGCGCCACCACAGGTCAGGCTACATCTGCCTTTTTTTAATGTTGCCTTACACATGTACGATCGTCCTCTGGAAGGTCAGGAGGCACAAGGATGTACACGAACATTCGTACTACTGAAAGGGTTTTCTCACCCTAGCATTCAGTCCACCTAGAATGCTGAAGTTCCTGATGTGAAACCCTGTGCTTGCCCAGTCAAGACACATATGACAAGCAATGAATGAACAACTAAAGTGAATCAACTATTATTAGTTGATACTTCTCCCTCCGTGTCTCTCTCTCTCTCTCCTCTTCTCTCTCTTAAAATCAATGAATAAAAATCTTAAAACTATTAAGTAAATAAGTACATAGCTGTAAGGAAGCAGCCCTGGTTTGGTGGTTGAGTGGATAAAGCATTATTCTAGGGTTCAATGTTGGGTGTTTGATTCCTGGTCAGGACAGACAGGAGACGCAATCAATGAGTACACACTAAATTGGTCAAATAAAAAAAGTGAGGTGTGCGTCTCAAATGTTCTGAATGTTCTGTTTCATTTGCCCAGATGGAAAGTCTTCTGGACACTTAATAAAAGTACAGATAGACTTTATGGGGCCTTGATTTAAGTTGAGCGCCCCGCATCAGTGACAGTATCTGGGCCCAAAGAAGATGTGCCATCAGAGTAATCTGCTGTTCAGCCCACAGGTGCTTGCCTCCCAGGAAGGGGGATCAAGGAGAAGGAGGAGATTCCAGGACTTGGTATCGTCTTTCCTGAGGACGCCCTTGACTGAGGACTCACATTTTTGATGAGGAACGTAATGCTGATCCAGAAGAATTAAAGCCAGAGCATTTCATCAGCAGCCGTTTCTCTTATTGATAAGAAAATGATCCAGTCCCAGGTGATTTGGTTTCTTTTATTGTTTTCTTTACTTCTCAATGTATTTGTCAAAACCAGTGCAGTTAAGTGTAAGGGTTTAAATTGAGAATAGCACGATCTGGAGAAGTCTGGGCAAGGTTGGTTCAGGAATGTATTATTCATAGAATTCATACTGTGTATTCATGCTGGAATGTGACATGTGACTGTGCGAGAGCCTGTGTTTTCCATTAGCTGTCAGTGTGTGTGTGATGTCTCTGACGGCCGGCACGGGACCCATGGTGAGTTACATGGGAGGGATTGCGATGATCTGTTTCTGCTCAGAACACTGCTGCCACCAAATGTGTGAATGTTTTCACAACGCCAACCACCAGTTTTCCAGCTCTTCCAGACACCAGCTGAATGTGTACTCTTTTGACACTAATTACCTGGTGTTACTGTCATACTCCATGAATTTAAGGGCTCAGTATCACAAGACTGCTCCTCTTCAAGTGCCAAGTTCTGAGTTCCTGGGGTGCCCATACCTATGACGGCTACAAATTGGAGATTCCCGCGACCTCTTCTTTGGGTTGAGTAATGTAAGCAGCTGCTCATTAACTCAGGAAACCTCTCTGTTCACATTTGCTGGTTTATTTTAAAGGCTTCTCCTAGGGAACAGCTTGACAGAGGAGACGCACAGGGCAGGGTGAGAAGGAAAGGACAAGGACCCTCCAGGCACGCCGCCTGCCCCCCACCTGCACGTGCTCACCGACCTGGAACCTCCAGGAGCCTGTAGTTAGGTGTTTTATGGAGGTCTCATTCCATAGCTGTGCTGGGTTAAGTCCGTGGTCACTGTTGAATAACTCAGTCGCCAGTCTTCTCCCCTCCCAGAAAGTTTCAGCCTTCCAATTACAAGGTTGGTTCCCTTGAAAACCAGCCCCCATTGTGAAGCTACCTCTGGGCCCCCAAGAGTCACTTCATTAGAGTGAACTCAGGTATGATTGAAAGGGGCTAATTATGAACAACAAAAAACAATCCTCTTACCCCGCTCACTTAGGAAATTTGACGGTTGTAGGAGGTCCTGTGCCACAATCTTGGGCTGAAGACAAATGTGATTATTTCTTATTATATCACATAAGTAACTGTGAGGACAAACCAGACCAGTTCCTTGAGGGGTGGTCATACTTTATGGCACATAGGTTTGAAGTTCACATTGGTCTTTATTGGTGTTTCATAGAGGTGATGTTCTCAGTCCTTTACTGACGTTACTTCTCATGTTTTCTACAGCTTTTTTTTTTTTTTACAGGGACATAGTGAGAGTGTCAGAGGAATAGATAGGGACAGACAGACAGGAACGGAGAGAAATGAGAAGCATCAATCATTAGTTTTTCGTTGCCGTTGTGACACCATAGTTGTTCATTGATTGCTTTCTCACATGTGCCGTGACCCTGGGCCTTCAGCAGACCGAGCAACCCCTTGCTGGAGCCAGCAACCTTGGGTCCAAGCTGGTGAGCTCGGGGTCTCAAACCTGGGTCTTCAGCATCCCAGTCTGATGCTCTATCCACTGCGCCACCGCCTGGTCAGGCTGTTTATATATACTTTTAAGAGTATTTTTTAAATTTGCTTAATTATCTAATAATTTTTTGTGCTTTATACATATTTTATAAAGTATGTTTAATATCTTAACCACTGAATTCAGTCTGCATTCTTAGGTGATCCTAACTTCTAGAATCTTGCATTATTGGTTTGGTATTGACTTGGAATCTGTTTTTATTTTTCTACTTACAGGTAGCATATACAGTGTGTCCGTAGAGTCAGTGGTGCACTTTTGACCGTGACTGTAGTTTGTTATTAGCAAATACTTATTTGCAACATGATAGGAAATATGTACTGGCCTCTGACCCTGGTTTCCTAACAAAGACTCTAAAAGCCATTGTAATTTTCTGGATTAATAGGAATGTCTTTTGTTCTAATGAGGTGACTCTGGGTGGGGTCCTGGATGAGGGTTGGTTACTGGAAAGTGGGAGTTATGATTGGCAGCACTTTTGAGAAGGGGGAAAGACTGGAAATGGAGTTAGTGTTCATGTATTAATTAATACCCCAAAGTATGCATTTGAAGAGCTTCTGGGATACTGAGCACAGGGAGATGCAGCAAGGGAGGTGATCATAGAAGGGGGATTGGGGTCCATGTCTTTTGTGTATGTACCTTGCCCTGTGCGTCGGAATACTTATCTGTGTCATGTATCATATCCTTTCATAATAAACTGTTAAACATTAGGAAACTTTCCCTGAGTTCTGTGAGCCGCTCTAGCAAATAAACCAAAACCAAGGAAGTGGTTGCCATGAACTAGCAAGGCTAATAATTCCAGGTCCTAGGTGGGAACAGCACAGAATTAAGAAAATAGGCTTAAAGTAAAAGGATGGGCTTGAGAGGTCTCTGCAGTGCTGATGGTAAGAACAGAGTGTGCTCAGCACAGCTTCCTGGTTTATTTATAGGGCATAGTGGGCCCTTAGCAAATCAAAGAGATCTCTGATCACATTTTCAAGGCAACCCAAGAATTTTACCAAGTGTAGAAAACCCCCACCATACTTAACATCTTAACTTTACAAAACAAAAGATAAAAGAAACTTGCCTCCAGTCTTTCTGGGGGACATGGGGGGCAGGATGAGTATAATCAATCCAGTACCACAGCAAAATAGCCTTTAGTACTTCACAGAACAAGTGAGGTGGGGAGTTGGGCAGACACTCAGCTTATTGCCAGTTTCCCACACCTCTGTCTCCCAAAAATCTAAACTGCAAAGACCATGTTAGCTTTTGGTCCCTATTGGGCAGAAAAAATATATTATGCTCACTTTGTTAAAGATGGCTCTGCCCACGTGGAAGCCCATTGCCCAGGTGATGATATTGTTGCCCTTCTTGCTTGGGATGGGCGTGATTATATTAATGTGTGTTGGGGACAGCCTGTAAGCAGGCAAGATCATTATAGCCTAAGGCTTAGTTTTTTGTTGTTTTCTTTTATACAGGGACAAAGAGAGTCAGAGAGAGGGATATATAGAGACAGACAGGATCGGAGAGAGATGAGAAGCATCAATTATCAGTTTTTTGTTGCGACACCTTAGTTGTTCATTGATTGCTCTCTCATATGTGCCTTGACTGCGGGCCTTCAGCAGATCAAGTAATCCCTTGCTTGAGCCAGGGACCTTGGGTCCAAGCTGATGAGCTTTATTTTCTGCTCAAGCCAGATGAGCCCACTTTCAAGCTGGCGACCTTGGAGTCTCGAACCTGGGTCCTTCGCATCCCAGTCCAACGCTCTATTCACTGCACCACCGCCTGGTCAGGCGCCTAAGGCTTAGTTTTAGGATGAAGCCTTTCCCACCCTTTTTGATGTAGGGTGGTACACTCTCATGAGGAATCCGATTATGCCTCAGATAAGTGACTTTGTATCAGAGACTTCCTTCTTTGTATATTGGATTAAAGGTTTTGATTTCTATACTATAAAGTGGGGTAGACCAGGAGCTTGCTCTCTCTCGGTTCCTGAGATTAGCATTGGAGAGGAGACCAGAGAAAGGCCACATGGAGGAGGTCAGGAGAAGTAGCCAAGATGGTGGAGTGCTGAGGAAGAAGCCAGTTTGCGCAGAGAAAAGTAGATGGGGAACAGAGATGAATAAGTCTGGTGAGGTAGAAACTATGATTCTAGGAAACTCGGATGAGTCAGTGGCTTTGGGAACCCTGAATAGAAAGGGAAGTGTTTTTCCACTATGTGTATTTCTTGCCCGCCAGGTGCAAGCTAGGATTAATGCTAATGGCCCACCAGTTCTTGGCTCCATTGTTTCATTACCGTCTATCTGGATCAAATTCAAACCTGCATGGGCCAGGCGGCTGTGATGGTGGCCGTGGCTACTGGCTTTACAATCCCCAACAGGTGGTCCTTGTAACTTCTGATCAATATTCGGTTAGTCAGAATCACAGGTGACAGCCTGGTTTTACAACTCAATCTGAAGCGGGGTTGGGGTGTGGGGGTGGAGGCAGTCTTTTGGGATTCAGCTCTCAACCTGTAGGATCTCACATGATGTCTGGGACTCTAGTATCATATTTGAGTTAAAGTGTAGTACTATAGCCACCTGGTTTCACATGCTTGTTCTGGGGGAACACTGGAAGTGCAGTGTTGTGTGTGGATCATGAAGGAGAGGCTTAGGGAAGAAACACAGGAGGGAAGACCTGGGTTTTTCCCTGCAGAGGAAGGAGACTGAACTGTGTTTCTCTTTTTAGTGCTCAAATATGTAGAGACTCCTGACATTCTTATATTAGCAAGGGGATTTAATGCTATATATCGGAGAGACTAATTTGCATTTTCAACATTGTTGAATGAATGGAAAAATTCCCAGTGACATAGTTTACTGAAATTCTGATTCTATCACCATGTGTTGAGAAAGAAACCTACTCAATTCCTCTATGGCTAAAAAGAAAATAATAATTTTACCTTCTTTTTTTATGATCAAAAAAAATCACTTCACTAAACATGATTGTGTTATGACAGGAATACCTGACATTTCACGATGTCACAGTGGACTTCACTTGGGAGGAGTGGCAGCTCCTGGACGCTGATCAGAAGAACCTGTACCGAGAGGTGATGCTGGAGAACTACAGCAACCTGGTGTCAGTGGGTAAGGACAATTCCCCTGTGTCACTCAGAGGGTTCCCTGTTGGTGGCTTTTTGTTTCTTTTTTTTTTTTCCGTAGGTGAGAGAAGGGTAGGTAGTGCAACAGGCTCCTGCATGTGCCCCAACCAGCATCCACCCAGCAAACCCCCCGCCCCTGCCCCCGCCATGTAGAGCTGCTGCTTGAGTACCAAGCTATTTTTAGCACCTGAGGCTGACATGCTTGGACCATCTAAGCTATCCTGAGTGCGCGGGACCACGTTTGAATCAGTTGATCATCAACTGGCTGTAGGAGGGGAAGAGGCAGAGAAGGTGGAGAAGAGGTAGGGGAGAAGAAGATAGTCGCCTCCCCTGTAGTCCCTGACCCAGGGTTCGAACCTGGGATGCCCATACGTTGGGTCAATGCTCTAGCCACTGGCCAGGCCGACCTTTTCTTTCTCAGCTGCTTAACTCTTTAGAATAACCACAGTTTTCTGAAGGGGTAGTCTCAGGTCCTTCTCCTGCCCCAGACAAGAGGTATAATCTCACCTTTTCTGAGAGAAAGGTCCTTGTGTTCCTGATGTGAAACATGTTAATTTCCTAAAATGTAACATTCTGTCTTGAAGGACCCAAGCCCAATTCAGTATATCTCCATCTTCTGCAACTTTTCATGAGCAGGGTATCAAGCTAAAAAACCAGAAAGCTCTGCAAGTTGAAAGTAGGGGAAGAACTGTGGCCATGACAGGGTGAACTTTAATGTCTAGTCTGTCTAGGTGAGTGGGTGAGAATAAGAAAGGTCGGTGGCTAGGAAGTAATTTTATAGTCAGAGCTGTGACAGTGAATGGGAAACTCAAACCACCACTCCACATATGAGAACCCTTTTTCTTTATAGAAATTTAGAGGAAAAAATACCCCTTTATTCTCTCATCTAAAATCTCACCTGACCCATTTATTTTATTCATATATAGTATTTGTTTGTTTTGTTTTGTTTTTGACAGACAGTAAAGGAGAGAGATGAGAAGCATCAACTCATAGCAATGTCACTTTAGTTGTTCACTGATTGCTTCTCATATGTGCCTTTACCCCTTAAGGGGCTCCAGAAAGCCCTGTTTAATTAAGCCAGTGGCCTTGGGCTTCAAGCCAGCGACCTCTGGACTCAAACCAGTGACTATGGGTCGTGTCTGATCCCATGATCAAGCCAGTGACCCTACATTTAAGCTGATGAGGCTGCACTCAAGCCAGACCTTGGGATTTCAAACCTGGGTCCTCAGTGCCCCAGGTTAATGCTCTCTCCACTGTGCCACCACCTGGTCAGTCTAAATATAGTTTTTCTTTGTGTAGTTTTCTACCTCCTAGGATTCTCAGCTCTTCCTCTTCTTTGTCAGTGGTCAAAGGGTCTCTGCCTGTTAATACCCATCATTTTCTAAAGTTGTTAGTTGCTTTTTCTTCGCTAGACATTTAAAATTCTATCCATCCTCGTATCACCTGGGAAGTTCCCTACATGCTGAGCTCATGAATGCTGGTGGAACAGTGGGTGTTCATCCAGGAACTGTACTTTTAGGAGTAAGAATAGCTCTTCGATACGGTGTTTTTTAGCACATAGATGAGGGATGTGAGTCAGATTACTGGAGTTTTTTAATGTGAGGCTATGGCAAGTTTAAAGAGCTGAACAGGGATTCTGGTTGAGGGATATATAGCAAGTTTGTCTGAATAGAGTGAGCTGAGCAAGAGGGAAAATGACATGAGGGAAGGTGGCAGCTGCCAGTTCTAGGGTACAGGTCACACGTCATCTGTCAAGGCCAGTGAAGACCTCGATTTTATTCCACATGAGTTGAGAAACAAGAAGGAACTTTTGAGTGAAGGAGTGGCAATTTTAAATTTTAAATTTGACTAATTTTTAAAATGGACCACTTTGCCTACCATGTTGAAGGGAAGCATCATGGAAGCGAGTGTACTGTTAATGTTACAATTTGTGACAGTAACATGACTTAAGTTAAAATGATGAACGGTTAAAGAATCCGGAATCACATGAAAAGTGCAAAAGTGCCTGACCTAATCAGGGGAGCCTTTTTAAATGTCCAAGAGACAAACAGAACCAGCAGAGGTGCTCTCCTGTTCACCTTAAGCAAACTGCCAGCTAGTGGAGACAGGCACCTGTCAGGAAATAGCTTGCTGACTCTGGGAACTGAGGGCCTCAGTCCCACAACCACAGGAACTGACTTTTGCTAATCAGTGAGCCTGGAAGCGGTTGGACCGCAGCTTGAGGTGAGATCACGGGCCTGGGTGACATCTTCACTCAGTTTTGTATCCATGAGAAAAGGACTCAGGTAGGGTATGCTTGGACTCCTGACCCATAGAAGCAGATGATTAATTACTCTTGTCTTTTAAAGAAAATGCTGAATTTTTCCAGCAGTGCTTTTTTGACAGCACTTGTTAATATTGCCAACCAGGGAAGCTGACCCAGCTGGTGTCTGTAGCTCCCTAAAGTCAAGAGATTACAGTGTTGGCCAAATGCTCAGTCACACAAAAACAGGCATCTTCTGTAAGTCACATTGTTTGCATAACCATCTGGTATGGCCGGAGACCTTAGGCATAAAAAGACACTCCTATCACAAAATGTTTTGGGGAATCTGAGGTTATCTTGCAGTAATCAGTCAGACTCAGTCCTTTTTATAGAATATTCAGGTTCATGCCTGCTGAGTTAGCACTTTACTGCATGTCATCCATTTCTCTTTATGTAGGAACACAGATTATGTTCTAGCCAGATCATGAGTTGGCGTGTTGATTACAGAAAGAAGCTTTTGCTTAAATTGGAGATTAGTGCTTTGGGAGAGTTAGGGTGTCGGCAGAATGAAGAAGAATGGCACGTGGTTGGAATCTGATAACCCTCCACAGTCTGTTATACTTCCCAGGAAATCAGATGCTGAGGGTCCACCCCTGTACTCACCACGTATTTGTTCTGTACACCTGGCTCTGCGGGTGTGCACCTGATCACACTGCTCAGTGTTTGGTGCTCTTTGGTGGCCTTGCTGAATTGAAAAATTTACATGTGTCTTCATTCTTTATTCTACTTGTTTCAAAACAGTCTCATTTAGTACTCTTTCTTTGAAAAATCGACATATGTTTATAGGATCCACACTAGTATTTTCAGATGAAACCTTTTTAAAAATGTATACATTCAGCCAATTTCTTCATGTTTGTACTTGGATATGTAATAAATACCTTAGAGTTTGTTTCACAATACACTCTCAATTATCCCATTCTGGACTTTAGTAATAGTCCTTCTTTCCTTAAGAATTATTCCATCTACCCAGTGGCTCAAACCAGATAATTCTTGTGGTAAATTTTGAATCCTCACTTTTATTAACCTCTCATACTTAGGCTTTACAAGACAGCGACTTTTGGGCTGAAGCTCACAAACTTTGGGATGGTATGGAGGATCCCTCACTGAAGTCAGCAACTCTGTACTGATGAGTCTGCACTTCACGCCAGAGGCCTAGGGGTTTCAAACCTGTGACCTCAGTGTTCCAGGTCAATGCTTCATCCACTATAACACCACTGGTCAGGCAATCAAACAGTTTTTAAAAATTAAAAGAAATAGCCTCACTGGTGGTTGCACAATGGATAGAGCATTGACCTGGGACACTGAGGTCCCAGGTTCGAAACCCCAAGGTCACTGACTTGAGCATGGGCTCACTAGCTTGAGCTTGGGTTTGCCCGCTTGATTGTGAGATCATGATGTGGTTCTATGATCACTGGCTTAAGCCCATACGTGGCTGGCTTGAAGCCCAAGGTCTCTGGCTTGAGCCCAGGGTCGCTGGCTCGAGCAAGGGGTCACAGGCTCAGCTGGAGCCACCACCACCGCCATCAAGGCACATATGAGAAAGCAATCAATAAACAACTAAAGTGCTGCAACTGCAACTTGATTCTTTCATATCTCTCCCTTGCTGTCTCTCTCGCTTAAAAAAAAAAAGAATGCACTCCCTTTGGCAGCACATACACTAAAAAAAATGTCTAACATATGGTGACGCAGTGGATAAAGCACCAATCTGGAACGCTGAGGTTGCCCGTTTGAAACCCCTAGCTTGCCACATCAAGGCACATACGAGAACCAACTACATGTTGATGCTTCCCGCTCTTTTCCCCATTTTCTTTCTCTTTTCTCTAAAAATCAATTTAAAAATCTTACAAAAAAATTTTTTTTGAAACAAGGTAACTTATAAAGAGATTTTATAGAGCTTTAATTTCTAGGTCCTGCCTCCCTTCCCACAGGTCAGTGTGTGGGGCTGGATGTGCAGTCTTTTAATCAATTGATATTTCTGGAGACTAGCTTCATCCAGAGGCTGTGTAGAAACCCTGTGTTAATCATTTAATTAGTATAAACTCATGTGTTATTGAAAGGATTCTTTAAATGTATAACAAAAAATAGTTTTATCACTTACGAAATAACAAGGTTTTACAAGCTTGTAGTCAAGAACTGGATGAAGAGCAAATAGATTTCCTTTATAACACATTGGATTGTCACTGTTTAGTTATATTATATAACGTTATTTGTAAATCAGGTTTACTTTAAACTATGAGAAATTACAGAATGATTCACTCTTTTTCTTCTTTCCCAGAACTCAGGACAATTGATGATCCTCTGTATTGTCACTTGCAAGGTCGAAGCATTCAGAAAAGTGTGGAACGGTATTATGAACATAATATGCTTGCAAACATGGTTAATCAGAACGAAGGTTATTTCTTATTAAAGGAAAACTGTGATATGTTTGAGATATGTGAAAAACCTTTCAAGTCAAATTTAAGATTTGAAAACCAAAACAGAAACATTAACTTAAATAACTCCATTGGATTTAATGTAGATGGGACATCCAATCTGCATGGTTACCATGAACAATTTTACAGTGAAATTACATTGCCTTTTAGTACCAAAGCCATAAATGATAAGTACCAGATCATTCAGCAACAGAGAACTCAAAACAAAGAAAAACCGCACATATGCATTGAATGTGGGAAAGCCTTCATCAAAAAATATCTGCTCATTTCTCATCAGCGAACTCATACAGGAGAGAAACCTTATGAATGCAATCTGTGTGAGAAGACCTTCCGTACAAAGTCTAATCTCCATAAACATCAGAAAACTCATACAGGAGAGAAACCTTACATATGCAGTGAATGTGGAAAAGGCTTCATCGAGAAGAGTCGTCTTATTGCTCATCATCGAACTCATACTGGAGAGAAACCCTATGTATGTAGTGAATGTGGAAAAGGCTTTACCAGGAAGACTGAGCTTACTGTGCACCAGAGAACTCATACTTCAGAGTATCCGTACATGTGCAGTGAATGTGGAAAAGGCTTCTCAAGGAAGGCCTCCCTCATTGTACATCAGCGAACTCACACTGGAGAGAAACCTTATGTATGTAATGAGTGTGAGAAAGGCTTCACCAACAAGAGCCATCTCATCAGACATCAGCGAAAACATACAGGAGAAAAGCCCTATGTATGTGGTGTATGTGGAAAAAGCTTCACCATGAAGTACCATCTGACTGTACATCAGGGAACTCATATTTTAGAGAAACCATATGTATGCAATGAGTGTGGGAAAGGCTTTACTGTAAAGAGTGGTCTGATTGTACATCAGCGAACTCACACAGGAGAGAAGCCTTGTGTATGTAATGCATGTGGAAAAGCCTTCAGCCTGAAGAAGTATCTCACTGTTCATCAAAGAACTCATACTCCAGAGAAACGCTACATATGCAATGAATGTGGGAAAGCCTTTTTCACAAATTGTTGCCTCACTGTACACCGGCGAACTCATACAGGAGAGAAACCCTATATATGTAGTGAGTGTGGGAAAGCCTTCCCCAGAAAATCTAGACTCAATGAACATTACAGACTTCATATAGGACTGAAGCAGTATGACTTTACTAATAGTGATAAAACCTTCCTCAATTCATATCAGTTCAATATATATCAGAAAATGCAGATGGCAAAGAAACGTTACATATGTAGTGAATGTGGGAAAGCATTTATCCAAAAGTCTCACCTTATTTGTCATCAGCGAATTCATACAGGCGAGAAACCTTATGAATGCAGTTTATGTGGGAAGACATTCCGTACAAAGTCTCACCTCAATAAACATCAGAAAATTCACAATGGAGAAGAAACCGTATATATACATTGACTATGGAAAAGGCTTCCTCGAGCAGAGCTGTCTTATTGCACATCATTGAACTCATACTGGAGAGAAACCTTTTAAATGCAGTGAATGTGCAAAAGGCTTCACCACGAAAAATTATCTCAGTATACATTAGAGAACTCATACTTCAGAGAATCTGCATATGTGTAGTGAGTGTGGGAAAGGCTTGTTAACAAAGTGCAGACTTATTGTACATGAGCAGACTTATACTGCAGAAAACCCTATGTGTATAATGAGTGTGGGAAAGACTTCACCAAGAAGAGCCTTCTTAATTTAAAAAAAAAACACAAAAAAACCTTCTCATCAGACATCATCAAATACATATAGGAGAAATGCCCTATGTGTGTAGTGTGTAGAAAAGGCTTTACCATGAAGACTGTTCTTACTTTACATCAGTTAATTTATAATACAAAGAATCTGTATATATATGAGAAATTTGCAAAGGCTTCACTGTGAAGAGTGCTTTTGGTTGACATCAACAAACTCATACTGCAGAGAAGCTGTACAAATGCAGTGAATGTTGTGAAGTCTCTAGGAAGAATACATGCCTCGTACATCAGAGATTTCACTCAGGAAATAATTCACTTGCATGTAGTGAATGTGGAAAATTCTCATTGAGCAAAAATCTCATTACCCATCACAGCGTTCACATGGGAGAGAAACCCTATGAATGTAATAAATGCAGAAAAGCCTTCACTACAAAGTCAGAACTCACTGTTGATCAAAGAAAACATACAGGAGAGAGGCCATATGGGTGCAGCAATGGTGGGGAAACTTGCTGTCTTGTCTAAAATGAAACCATATATTCATTTCATAAGTATTACAATGTATTTGGATGTTTATAAGTAGCATTAAGTGGTTTATAAAGTTATATAACTATGAGTTTTATAGCTCCTAATTTAGCAATAAGTTTAAAATCACAGAAACTGAAACTTTCTAAAGATTGTAAAATGTACTTCAGGTAGCTGCTCCTAAATGTAAAACCTTATCTAGTCACAGTTCATTTTCAAATAGCAGAAAATGAAATTGTTACCCTGCTGTTAACCACAGGATTTTATTTTATCTTCACTTTTAGCATGGACACATTTTTGTTTGTATATAGTTTTAAGAATCCTTGATGACACATGTAGTTTCTTGTAACCAACACCTTAGTAGAAATTCACAAATTTTTATTATTACAAACTTTCTTATGCTTCCCTTCATAGTTGTATTCTTCCCCCATCCCTACCCCTTGGCTTCATATGTCTCTTTGTATCTTTAATTTTGTCATTTATAGGATATTAAAAAAGGGAGCTATCAAGCATGTAACCTTTCCAGATTGGCTGTTTGACCTGTTAGATACAGAAAATACATACATACTGGTCTGTGGCCCTGGTACCTGTCACAGAGCTCCTGAAAGCTTTGAAATTCCTAAGTGATAACAGCACTGGGAGCATCTTTTGTTCTATCAAGACGACTCTGGTTAGAAGTTTTAGTTCACCTGAACACATCCAGAGAGGACTGAGGGACTGGAAATAGAATTTAATAATAAATCATGCCTCCTTGAGGAAGGTTCTGTGAATGTCCAGAGTGGAGGGGGCTCAAACATGTAAGTATGAGGAGGGCGGTACACGCTAACTTCATGGGGATAAAAGCTCCTGTGCTTGGTACTTCCCAGAGCTCAGACTGTCTCTCTTTATCTTCATTTGTAGACTTTTTGATATCTTTAAGTAAACAAGCACTGGCTTCCTTGAGTTCTGTGATAGGAGCTGATGGAGCAAATGAACTGAACTGGAGGAGTGTTGTGAGCATGTCCATTTGTACCCACGTCGGAAGGTGAAGGTACAATGGAGACCTGCTCCATCTGAGTGATTTTTCAAGTGGGCTGTGAGCAGTTTGTGGGACTAGGTCTTTAACCTGTGGTATCTGACACAATTGTGTCACAATAAGGTAACTTCTAGGACATTCAGCTGGTGTGGGGGGAATTACCCCTTTCTATACATACACATTGTAGTTGACCAAGAGTGTTGTCGGTGTGAAAGAAAAAGAGAAACAGAAGGAATACTGAAATATATGTTTTTCCAAAGCATACCTTAAGTGAATTCAAACTAATATCCAGCCCAAAGTTCCCTGTTCTCTGCCCTGTGGACAACAGACCTCATGGAAACTGGCTGCACCCGGGGTGTTCAGTTGAACAACTCAAGAACCAGTAGACTTTCTTTTTTGTCTAAAGTGATTCATATGGCCTGATCAGGTGGCGCAGTGGATAGAGCGTTGGACTGGGATGCGGAAGACCCAGATTAGAGACCCCAAGGTCGCCAGCTTGAGCGCGGGCCCATCTTCCTTGAGCAAAAGCTCACCAGCTTGGACCCAAGGTTGCTGGCTCCAGCAAGGGGTTGCTCGGTCTGCTGAAGACCCGCGGTCAAGGCACATGTGAGAAAGCAATCAATGAACAACTAAGGTGTTGTGACAGCAACGAAAAATTAATGATTGATGCTTCTCACATCTCTTCATTCCTGTCTGTCCATCCCTCTCTCTGACTCCCTCTAAAGTGATTCATATGCATCCCATGCCATTTTGTCCTTGGATAGGTTCTGGCCTTTGTAAACTTAGGTTTTAGCTCTGCACTGTGACTGTCTCTTGCCAAGAGAGGAAGGCACCGGGGAGACCATAAGACATTTCTGTTTCTTCCCACCTGGCAGCGCCATAGCAACCATACGGCCACTCCCATCCAACACTGCGGGATATTTTTCATGAGGTCATAGAACCTGTGCAAGGTCAGAGCTGGGATTTCCAGAAATGACCTAGAGGCCTGGCCACACACTCCTGGCTCTTTGGGACTTGAGGGCAAAGCGCTAAATTAGTAGTTTGGTTCAAAGGTTCTCTATTTGGCAGCTTCCAGTGGTGTCTTCAGAGGCTCTCAGTCTGGTGAGACTGATTCTGCGTGCATCTATGTGTGGGTCCTGTGGGGTCGGTGATTCAGGAATGCGTGTGAATGTTTGTGTTTGGGGGCTTTATTTGGTTTCAGTCATTGAAGGATCTGGACATTAGTGTGGGGCTTTTGGTTAAGGTTTAGTGAGAAGAGATTAATAACTGAAAGTCTGATGGTCAGTGTTTATATAAACTCAGCTAGGCTCAGTGATGGGTAAGTGGGGTGGGTGTGTAGCAGTGAACCCTGCCTGTCATGTAGGTTAGAGATTAATGTAATCTTATATAAATCCGGGAGGAGTGTCAATGGTCAAGAATTTCTGTGGTAAATTTCAGATGGAATAAAAGATTGCTGTATGGTGAGTGCAGGGTTCATCTCAATTTGAGGACTTTAGACTCTGGAAGTTTTGAGACCCATAAGCCCCAGGCTAGTGGGGGTTTTGACATTTTGGACAGTTTTGACATGTTGGACATATTTATTTTTCAACTTTCAAGTCCAAGTGCTCTTTTAAGGTTACTATTAAAAATTTGTCTACTAGATCATTTGACATCTTACTTTTAGGCATGTTTGGCTCCAATAAATTTTTATTAAAAATTTTATCTCTGGGCCCTGGCCAGTTGGCTCAGTGGATAGAGTGTTGTTGGCATATCAACGTCCCAGGTGTGATTCCCGATCAGGGCATACAAGAGAAGTGACCATCTTCTTTTCTTCTTTCTCTCTCCCTTCTCTCCCTCTTTCTCTCTCACAGCCAGTGGCTCAGTTGTTTGGAGTGTCAGCCTGGGCACTGGGGATAGCTTGGTTGGTTTGAGCATCAACCCCAGATGGGGACTACCAGGTGGATCTTGATCAGGGTGCATGCGAGAGTCTGTCTCACAATCTCCCCTTTTCTCACTTAAAAAATAATTGCCTCTTGCCTGACCAGGGGGTGGCGCAGTGGATGAAGCGTGGACTGGGGATTCAGAAGACCCAGGTTCGAGACCCCAAGCTTGCCAGCTTGAGCATGGGCCCATCTGGCTTGAGCAAAAAGCTCCCCAGCTTGGACCCAAGGTCGCTGGCTCCAGCAAGGGGTTGCTCCATCTGCTGAAGGCCCGTGGTCAAGGCACATGTGAGAAAGCAATCAGTGAACAAGTATGGTGTCGCAACGGCACTGAAAAACTAATGATTTTCACCTCTCTTCCTTCCTGTCTTTCTGTCCCTATCTATCCCTCTCTCTGACTCTCTCTCTGTCCCTGTAAAAAAAAAAAATTGCCTCTGGCTTTGGCGAGTTATCTCAGTTTGTTAGAACGTTGTCCTAAAACGAGCAGTTTGTGGGTTCAATCCCTGGTTTGGGCACTTAAGAAAAGCAACCAATAAATGCACACTAAGCAGAATAACAAATGAATACTTCTCTCTTTCTCTCTCTCTCCCTCCCTCTCTCTGTCTCTCTAAATTCAATTTTTAAAAAGGTTTGTTTCTTTAAAAAAAATTGTCTTTTATGTCCACTGCTCTGTCTTCACAAATTAAGAGTATTTTACAGTGATGAAATGGTATGTCTACAAGTAAAATAGGATTTTTGTACATCTTTCAGGAAAGTTTATTGGATATTTCTTGTCAGGTTTGTTAGACACAAGTAAAAACAACCATTTTTCTAAATTCTACTTATTATTGAGATAATTTCATGTGAAAAACAATTTTTTTAGACTACCTTTCTAAAAATTAAAGCCGTGTATAAACATGCATTGAAGTATCTTCCAACAGAGCTGTAATTCTTTTGCATTGTCTCTTGTCAGATAAGAGTTCCTGTTATTCCACCTTATCACCAATATTTCATATTTTATGTTTTTTAATTTCAACAATTCTAATAGCTGGGACTTGTATCCGTCACATTGCAGTGTAAATTCTAAGTCCCTAATAACAAATGATGTTGACCATATTTTCATATATATATTAGCAATCTGCTTATCTTTGAAAGAATGTCTGTTCAAGGTCTATGTCCATTTTAAAAATTGCTGATGTTTAGACTGGTGGTGGCACCTTGGATTGAGCGCTGAAACAGAACTCTGAGATTGCTGATTGGAAACTCCAAGGTCACCGGCTTGAGTGTGGGCTCATCAGCTTTAGCACAAGCTCACCAGCTCGAGGATGGGGTCACAGGATTGAGCATGGGAACGTCCACAGGATCACAAAGGTCACCAGCTTTAGCCAAAACATCACATGCTTGAACAACGGGTGGCTGGCTTGGCTTGAGCCTGAAGTCCGATCCCTGGTCAAGGCATGTATGAGAAGCAATCAGTACACAACTAGAGTGAAACTATTATGAGCTGAAGCTTCTCAAGCTCACTCCCACCTCCCCTCCATCCCTCTCTCAACCTCTCTATTGAAAAAGAGGAAATGCTGACTTTTAGGAATTCTGTGTTCTGTATACTAGTCTCTTATCAGGTAACAGCTTGTTTGAGAAATTTGTTGAGATCCCATTTACTTAGGTATTTATTTCTGCATATAAACCTCAAACTGTTACAGTATTTGTTGGAAAGTACCGTTTCTCCATTGAAGCCTTTGTACTTTTGTGAAAACAGTTGAGAGTACTTGATTTGCGTAGGCCTTTTTGAGGAATCTTTATTCTGTTCCATTTATCTATATGTTTATCCTTTCACAAATACCAATATCAATACTACATATAAGTCTTGAAATCTGTTGCTGTGACCCCTGTGTGATGGTTCTTTTGGTCAGAATTGTTTTTGCTATTTGCGGGCAAAAACCTGAAACCTGCAAACATTACCTTTACCAGGAGATCATCATTGTCATTTTGATATTTTTTTACCCCTAGTTGTGTTCTGATGTGTAAGTGACTGTGATTCTGAGGTGTTTTTTTTCAAAATGGATTACTTCTGTTTAATGAGGGAAACTTAGGCCAACCCTAAAGATGGATTAATGTACAAAATACCTAATCAGTACTCCTCAGAATAATTTAGGTTGTAATGAAAAAAGACCCAGAAATGGTCATGGAACAAAAAAGAAAAAACACCCCGAAAACAAGCATGATGTCTAAAGGCAATATTTTATTTTGGGTTGAATCCTTAAACAATAAAATAGATGGTAGTTGAAAATTTTATAATATCCAAGGAGAATCTGTAGTATTGTTATGTGTAATAAAAATGTTGATCAGTTTGACAAATGTACAATGATTATATAAAATTTTCATAGGACAGTGATTCAAATGAAAGTATATATGAAAACTGTTCATACTAGTATCTTGTGAGTTTTATGTAAATAATAAATTTTCTCAAAATTAAAAGTTAATATTTGGTCTAATCTACATTGACTGTATCTTAATAAAACTGGGAACACCAGGTATAATCTAATTTTATTTTAATTTCTTATTAACATTTTCTTATTATAAAATGTTTATATTAGTATGTAATTAATATTCAGCAGCTATAATAATATCATGGGTAAACTAGTAAAATGGTAACTAGAATCATATGAAATGTATGCCTTAAAGTGGAATATACTTGAAAAACAAAATTCAGTATATAATTCTCTCATCCAAAATTTTTAATATTTTTTATGATTTGTTGGTACCTTTCTTATATGTTCCGGATGTCTCCATTTACTTTTAATTCTAGGTAGTTTATAATTTTGCAGTTTTACATGGTGTCTTTCTTAAAATATTCATACCTGTCTGACCAGGCAGTGGTGCAGTGGGTAGAGCATCAACCTGGGAAGCTGAGGTCCCAGGTTCAAAACCCCGAGGTCACTGGCTTGAGGGTGGGATTGTTGACATGATCACAAGGCCGCTGACATGAACAAGGGGTCACTTGCTCAGCTGGAGCCCCCTTTACCCTCTTTCAAGTCACATGCGAGAAGCAATCAGTGAACAACTAAAGTGACACAACTACAAGTTGATGCTTCTTGTCTCTCCCTGTCTCACTTGCGCATATATATATATATTCATACCATGTACATTTTATATAATAGAAATTTATTGTAACAGCTTTTTGGCCATCATTTACATATAACATTTACATAGTAATTGTACAACTTACTGACATTTAGTATTTTGTGAGTTGTGCCGTCATCACAATGCAGTTTATAGAAAATGTCATGACCTCATACATAAAGTAATTAGATGGATGATTTCTCATTGAGTTTTGTAAATTCTTTATATATTTTGAATATGGGTCCTTCATCAGATGTGTAATGGGGATATTTCCTCCCATTCTCTGCCTCCACTCTATATTTTCTTAAATATTGTTCTTAGAAGTATAAACATTAACATTTTTTTATTTTTTTAAACATTAACATTTTTTTTCCCCGAAGTTAGAAGTGAAGAGGCAGTCAGACAGACTCCCGCATGCACCTGATCAGGATCCATCCGGCATGCCCACCAGGCGGCGATGCTCTGCCCATCTGGGGCATTGCTCCGTTGCAGTCAGAGCCATCCTAGCACCTGAGGTGGAGGCCATGGAGCCATCTTTAGCGCCCTGGCCAACTTTGCTCCAATGGAGCCTTGGCTCCGGGAATGGAAGAGAGAGAGAGAGAGAAAAGAGAGGGGGAGGGGTGGAAAAGCAGATGGGTGCTTCTCCTGTGTGCCCTGGCCAGGAATCGAACCAAGGACTTCCACATGCTGGGCTGATGCTCTATTGCTGAGCCAACCAGCCAGGGCCACATTTAAAATTTTAATTAGCCTGACCTGTGGTGGCGCAGTGGATAAAGTGTCGACCTGGGAACACTGAGGTCGCCAGTTCAAAACCCTGCACTGGTCTGGTCAAGGCACATATGGGAGTTGAGCTTCCAGCTCCTCCCCCCTTCCTCTTTTTCTCTCTCTCTCTCACTCTGTGTATCCTCTCTAAAATGAATAAAATAAAATAAAAATTAAAATTTTAATTAAGTCCAATTATTTTTTCTTTTATGGCTCATTTTTACTGTCTTTTTTGAGAATTCTGGCTAACTCAAATTTCAGGAAGATTATCTTCTGTTTGCTACTTTTAACTTCTGTTTATGGTTGGTGTTAAGTATCTCAATTTTCTGCAAGTAAATATACAATTAATTATCCCAGCATTTTTTTTTTGAAAAGCCTTACACCATTGGCTTATCTTGGTTCCTTGTTCAAAAATCAATAAACCTTACTCTTTTTAAATGGTTGTGCCTTTCTCGTTGGCTCCAGACTTTACTAGCCTCACTTTCAATGACCTTTTTTTTTTTTTTTTAGGATTTTTTTTTATTTTTACAGGGACAGAGAGAGGGATAGATAGGAACAGACAGACAGGAACGGAGAGAGGTGAGAAGCATCAATCATTAGTTTTTAACTGCCATCGCAACACCTTAGTTGTTCATTGATTGCTTTCTCACATGTTCCTTGACCGCGGGCCTTCAGCAGACCCAGCAAACCCTTGCTGGAGCCAGCGATCTTGAGTCCAAGCTGGCGAGCTTTTGCTCAAGCCAGATGGGCCCGCGCTCAAGCTGGCAAGCTCGGGGTCTCGAACCTGGGTCTTCCACCTCCCAGTCCGATGCTCCATCCACTGCGCCACCACCTGGTGAGGCTAATGGTCTTTTCTTAAGGCCTCTGTCCCAGTGACAACTTCAGTTCATACCAGCTGTTATTTTCCCCTGGTTGATGATGGCCAGTCTCACACTGGACCACTTTCTCAAAATCTTACTCTGTTCTCAAGACCAGTTCATGCAAGAAATTTTTTACCAGCAGCTTCTTGTTTATGTCCATTTACCAATATATGACTTTTTCTCTTGCAGGATTTTATTTTCTGCTGTTACAGTGATACCTGAGCTCTGACCATTTGTAAACTTTTTTTTAGAAATTAAATTTAATGGGGTGACATGAAGACTTTTTAAAATATGTATATAGAAGCTGTAAAATAAAGGCTGTGGTTATATGAATTCTTTTCTTATTGTTTTTAGAAAGAGGATAGGGAGAGAGAAAAACATCGATTTGTTGTCCCACATATTTACCCTTTCATTGGTTGATTATTGTGCAGGGGTGGCCAGGTATGGAACCCACAACCTTAGCATCTCAGGAGGACTCTCCCCAACTGAGTCACCTTGCCATAGCCATATGACTTCTGTACCCAGACTACAAAATGCAGTTTAGCTCCTTATTTGCCTCAGGAAGCTCAAGTCTCTGAAAATATTAACACTTTCCACAAGATGCAAAGTGCCAGCAAATGAGATAATTTTAGGAGCTTCTTAGTTCCAGTTAGCCCTGGCTACTTGATCCGAAGTCACCACTTTGTCTTCTGGGCACCAGTCAGGCCTCCTAACATGGCGGACTCCATGGCCCCACCTCGAATGTAAATTATGCAAGGACATAATTGCCTTTGAATAGTGGAAATGTTCAGAGTTTTTTCAGAAGCCTCAGATCCTTGTCAGCCACCATAGGCAAATCAGACCGATGTAGAAGTTCAACTGGTTTACAGAAATAACATTTGCATTATCGTTATGGGTGTGAGGTAAAAGGCAGATTTGTGTGTGCTTCTGTCCGCAGAAATTTTTTCATGGATGACATGTGGACGTGGTGTAGTGTGGAGAATGAAATTATCACAGGTCAGATAAGCCTAGGTGGAGCTAGGGAACCAAATGGAAACAGGATTGCAGGTATTTGAAAAACTAGTTGGTTCTATCTGTGGTGGTTGTTTCCAGTGGCCCCTTTACAAGTTAAGAATCTGTCCAGTTTACCCTTGTCCCAAGTGCCCGAGTATGGTTTTCTGCAGGTCATCAAACTTAGGAGCTGCAGGTGGCATTCAAAATGATTGTGTTGTCAGTTTCATGTTGAAGATCTCATATGTATCTGATGCTGGGCCAGCATGGGCGGCCATTGCATATGGAGGTGTATGACTGGCTTTCAGTTCATTAATAAAGAAAACGAGATCAGTGTCTGTGGTCCGGATGTTAGTACAGGTAGCTGGATGGTAATGTACATAGGGTGCAAAGGGAACCAGACATCATCAGGCATGACGAACTAGCATAAGCTTGCTTCTCTGGGAAGTTAGAGCATTCATAAACTCCTCATGGAATCACAGCATCCCCCAAGAAAGGAAGGACCAGCTTTTCCAACCTGTCCAGGGTACAAATAGTCATTGTCCCAGAATGCCAAGAAACAGATAAAACAAGAAGAAATTCCCGTGTTGGGCACAAGCACAATAGAAGTTAAGATGGTGTAGGGGGAGGTGCTTCCACTTTGAAGTGTGTGCAGAAAGAACTAAGATGCCCACCATAAAGGGTGGATACTAGGCTGAGATAGAAATGGGATTGGATAAGGAACACAGAGGATCCAGCAGAAGAAGCCCAAAAAAGATTGGAAATTTGGTTGGTTAGCTTGAAAAAGTGGCTGGTCTTTTCCAAGCTTGAGATAATACAATCAGCACAACAAAAGGGGCTGGCTGTCTCTTTTGGCTGGTAACGCCCGCTACCCTGTTTTCTCACGCATTCTCTTTCTGTGGCAGTTGTGAGGGTCTAGCAGCATGCAGTCTGCTGAAGACCATGCAGATCCAAGCTGAGGCCTGGTCACAGCAACAGCTGGTTAAAAGCTGGAAGCAGAGTAAGTTAGGATGGGGACTGAACTAGGATGAACAATGGCACAGAATCTGTGGACCTTGGCCTTCTTTCTGGGCATGATGAAGATGAGGGGTTTTTCCAGAGGACACACAGAGACACTGTGAGCCAAGACACAGTCATCTGATACTGTTTCTATAATAAACCTAACCATTAAACCTCATCCCCCTATGCGTGGGTCCCCTAGAATGATTTTTTCATGACCTCATGAAAAGACCACATTTCCCCCAGCAATGTGGAGAGGTTCATGGGGGAAGACAAGCAGATGATCGCTTCTGTGTGCCCTGACCGGGGATCGAACTTGATCTGGTGTGTGGATATCCTGGGTTTGATTCCCAGTCAGGGAACACAGGAGAAGCACCCATCTGCTTCTCTACCCCTCCCTCTCTCCCTTCTCTTTCTCTCTCTCTCTTCTCCTCCTGCAGCCATGACCTGATTGGAGCAAGCTGGCCCAGGGCACTGAGTATGGCTCCATGGCCTCCACCTCAGGTGCTAAGAAGAGCTCAGTTGTTGAGCAATGAGCAATGCCTCGGATGGACAGAGAATCGCCCTCTAGTGGGCTTGCTGGCCAGGCTGCATGTGGGGAGTCTGTTTCCCTGCCTCCCCTCATCTCACTGAATAAAAAAACATTTGTAATCAGAGGACATTTGAAGGCTGTGACTTTTCCTTTTCTAATTAAAAGTAATTTTCAGTTACAGTTGATACACAACATTATGTTAGTTTCAGGTGAACAACATAGTGATTAGACATGTATATAACTTACAAAATGATCACTATGTAAGTCCAGCACAGGGCTGTTGCTAATGATTGTCCAAGACATGCTTCCTGTCTCAGAAACATGAACACGAATTCCTGTCATATCCCACACCCCCTAAACCAAACACACCAGTCCTGGGCTGTGGTAGAGGGCTATGCTTTTATAACTAGGGCCTCAGGCACTCCTCATTTTGACATTCTTTGCTCTAAATCCTCAATCACTGTCCCCATCAACACCCATATGGTATCCTTAGAATGGGATGGATACGGTTGTGCCCTTGCCATTTATTCCAGATTATTACTGGTCTCACTTTTGTGGCATTTTTTTTTAGTCCCGACCCCCAGTGACAACTTAGGCTCCTTCCAGCTGTTCTTTTCTCTCCTAGCTGGTGATGCAACCTCAGACTGTACCAGTTTCTGGAAATCTTTGGGTTCTTAAAAAACACTTCTGGCCAGAGCAATCTGTGAGTTTAAAAGTACCAGATGTAGTGCTCGCTTCGG
Source organism: Rhynchonycteris naso (assembly GCA_037038555.1). Lineage (NCBI taxonomy): Eukaryota > Metazoa > Chordata > Mammalia > Chiroptera > Emballonuridae > Rhynchonycteris > Rhynchonycteris naso. The sequence continues at coordinate 245,507,872 of CM072997.1, read as the reverse complement.
CAGCACATATACTAAAAGTACCAGTTGTATTATCTCAGGGGTAGTCAACTTTTTTATACCTACTGCCCACTTTTTTTTTTTTAATTTTTATTTTATTCATTTTAGAGAGGAGAGAAAGAGAGAGAGAGAGAGAGAGAGAGAGAGAGAGAGAGAGAAAGGGGGTTGGAGCTGGAAGCGTCAACTCCCATATGTGCCTTGACCAGACCAGTGCAGGGTTTTGAACTGGCGACCTCAGTGTTCCCAGGTCGACGCTTTATCCACTGCGCCACCACAGGTCAGGCCCTACTGCCCACTTTTGTATCTCTGTTAGTAGTAAAATTTTCTAACCGCCCGCCGGTTCCACAGTAATGGTGATTTATAAAGTAGGGAAGTAACTTTACTTTATAAAATTTGTAAAGCAGAGTTACAGCAAGTTCAAGCATATAATAATTATTATTTACCAAGTACTTTATGTCGGGTTTTCGCTAAGTTTGGCAGAATAAATCTTTATAAAACAACTTACTATAGTTAAATATATCTTTTTATTTATACATTGGTTGCTCTGCTACAGCCCACCATGAAAGCTGGAATGCCCACTAGTGGGCGGTAGGGACCAGGTTAACTACCACTGTATTATCTTGTGCATTCTAAGAGGGCCTCCTTTGCTACTATACTGACACCTGAACTCCTAATTGTACTTTGGAAACAATTTATATACGAATAATCATACATCACAGACACACACACACACACACACACACACACACACACGCCAATGGAAGACTATATTCCACTATACTTCCCTACCAACCTGCTGAAAGCAGTTTAGCCTGCACCGAATTTGCATCGAGAAGCTTTGAAAGTTAAACCATTTTCCACAAAACTCGAAGTGCCAGAAAACGAGATCATTTCAGTAGCTTCTCACCTTCCCACCAGACCTGGTTCCAGGCCCCAAACCCGGGGCTCTGCCTTCTGTAAGGCGCCACCGCGAGGTGGGCGGGGACATATTGCCCTGAATCATGAAACTCGGTGCCTCATTTCAAAACCCTCAGGTGTACCTGACCTGTGGTGGCGCAGTGGATAAAGCGTTGACCTGGGAACACTGAGGTCGCCAGTTCAAAACCCTGCTCTGGTCTGGTCAAGGCACATATGGGAGTTGATGCTTCTAGCTCCTAGCTCCTCCCCCCTTCTCTCTCTCTCTCTCTCTCTCTCTCTCTCTCTCTCTCTCTCTCTCTCTCTCTGTGTCTCCTCTCTAAAATGAATAAATAAAAATAAATTAAAAAAAAAAAAAGCCCTCAGGTGTAGACAGATACAGGTAAGTAGGTAGGTGCAGGAGTTGAGGAGGTTCCGAAAATACAACGTTGGGCTCTCCTTGTGGGCCTGGGGAGGTGAGGTCAGTGTGCGGCGTCCTCCCCGGGAGATTCCGTCACAGGATGACGTGGGGACGGGGGCGAGTGTGGAGCATGGAGTCACCTCGGAGTCTGAGGTGGCGGGTGGAGGCGCCCAGGTGGAGTCGTGCAGGGGAACCGGGCAGGACGGGAGGTGAGGGATGTGAGGGGACCAGGCACGCCTGTCTGGTCGCGGGGCCCGGGGGTCGGTGCCGGACGAGAGGCGGTGGAGATGACGCCCCCGTCTCCCTGTCAGGGGCGCGGGTTCTGCAGGTCACCCCGCTCGGAGGGAGTGCGGGTGGTATTTGGGGCCATCGCGGTGTCAGCTTCGGGTTGGGGATGGAGTGCGGACACGGTGAGGCTGGGCCAGCGCGTGTCTGGCCCGGGTTCTGATGAATTAGAAAGTGTGATCAGCCTGACCAGGCGCTGGCGCAGTGGATAGAACATCGGACAGGGATGCGGAAGACCCGGTTCGAGACCCCGAGGTCACCAGCTTGAGCGCGGGGCCCATCTTGCTTGAGCAAAAAGGTCGCCAGCTTGGACCCAGGGTCGCTGGCTCCAGCAAGGGGTTGCTGGGTCTGCTGAAGGCCTGAGGTCAAGAAAGAAAGAGAGAGAGAGAGATAAAGAAAGAGTGGTCAAGTCATGAACTCGGCTACTTTGGGGAGTGAAGTCGGTGGGGACTCGACACCCGTTCCAGTCCATCTGCTTTTTAACTTTTTATTCCAGCAGCTGAGACTACAGACCCAGGGGCTAAACCGGTGAGGCCGTTTCTCAGGTGTCATTTGTGACACCATCACGCTGCGAGGAAGAATTGGATCATTGTTACACAGATATTTTGGTCTGAAAGTAAAAAATGTTTATCTATAACTTTAATAAAATGTTTGCCAAAGCCTGCACTCAGCTTTTAATATATAGCAGAGAACACTTGCTTATTTGCCTGATATACGTTCATACACTTTTTTTTTTTTTTCATTTTAGAGAGGAGACACAGAGTGAGAGAGAGAGAGAGAAAAAGAGAGAGAGAGGAGGAGGAGGAGCTGGAAGCATCAACTCCCATATGTGCCTTGACCAGACCAGTGCAGGGTTTTGAACTGGCGACCTCAGTGTTCCCAGGTCGACGCTTTATCCACTGCGCCACCACAGGTCAGGCACATTCATACACTTTTCCTTGCTAACAGAACCTACATTTTATTTAATAGCCCTCGCACTGTTAACGTGACCCATCTGCCAGTGTTTCACTGAGTCCTGGTGAGTCTTACTCACCCGTGGTGGTCCCAGTTCCTATAGCTGATTGACTTGCTCTGAAATGAGCTTAGGTTCAAGGCACAGGTCTAGCCAGGTATATATGTGAATATCTGTTAAGTCGTTTCTAGGAGAGCATTTTCTCTTTCAAACATGCTAACTCCTTGGCCCTGGCGAGTTGGCTCAATGGTAGCGCGTTGGCCCTGCGTGTGGAATCCCGGGTTCAATTCCTAGCCACGGCACACAGGAGAAGCACGCATCTGCGTCTCTACCATCTACCCTCTTCTTTCTCTTTGTTTCTCTCTTCCCGTCCTGCACCCAGGGCTCCATTGGAGTAAAGTTGGTTGGGGCACTGAGGACCGCTCCATGGCCTCCGCTTCAGGCGCTAGAATGGCTCCAGTTACAATGGAGCAACGGGCCCAGATAGGCCAAGGATTACCCCCTGGTGGGAGTGCTGGGTGGATCCCGGTCCGGTGCATGCAGGAGTCTGTCTCTCTGCCTCCCTGCTTCTCGCTTCAGAAAAATAAAACATTCAAGTATGTTAACTGTTTCATTTTTTTTTTTTTTACAGACAGACAGGAACGGAGAGAGGTGAGAAGCATCAATCATTAGTTTTTTGTTGCCGTCACAACACCTTAGTTGTTCATTGATTGCTTTCTCACATGTGCCTTGACCACGGGCCTTCTGCAGACCGAGCCACCCCTTGCTGGGGCCAGCGACCTTGGACACTCTATCCACTGCGCCACAGCCTGGTCAGGCAACTGTTTGATTCTTAAGGGAAATACTTTGACACCATAAAAATATGCCTCCTTGGGATATTGGTTATTTTAGGTTTGTTCATTTTTTAAAATTATTTTTTATTAAAATTTTAAACTTATTGCCTGACTTGTGGTGGCGCAGTGGATAAAGCGTCGACCTGGGAACACTGAGGTCGCCAGTTCAAAACCCTGCACTGGCCTGGTCAAGGCACATATGGGAGTTGGTGCTTCCAGCTCCTCCCCCCTTTCTCTCTCTCTCTCTCTCTCTCTCTCTCTCTCTCTGTGCCTCCTCTCTAAAATGAATAAATAAAAAAAATTTTTTTTAAATTATTAAAATTTTAAACTTATTATGTTAACATGAATTCAAAGTCCCACTCAATATAACATAGGCTTGTTAATTTGAAACAACTGCAACCCTCGGAGAAACTTTATAAACTTGTTAGAAGGTCATTTACATTTGTAAGGGCAGCCTCCACTGTAGCAGTGCCTCCCTCACTATAAGAAGGAATCAGGACTTATATCTGCATAAGAACCTTACCCTTGTGTACTGTGCTTTTCCTGGTAATCATCTCTAAATGACAAAACCCCAACATCTTTTGTCTTTAGGTGAAGATGGAATTTCATGTAATGGCATCTACCATTTTGGCCAGTTACTCCATTTTTGGGGGGTCTCTTCCATGTATACAGGAAGTACAGATGTTTTTAACCTTTTGGTTGTTTTCTCCCTGTTCATCTGTGTTGTATCAATTTATCACACCAGAAAAAGAACCTAGGAGATGAAAAGGAAATTTTATTCTGCCCATAAAATGTCTTTTCCCTCATCTTCTTTCACAATGACTCCTTGTAAACTCCACGGAATAGATGAATAATACCTCGTCTACTTTTAGAACCCAAAACTTTATTAGCCTGAGGTATAAGTAGTTCCATGAGGCCAAATAAAGGCACATCAACAATATTGTGCATATTGTGATCATGAGCATTGGGTCCCACAGGAAATGTACCACTCATTGAATTGTCTCCTCAACACACAGCCTCTGTCTCCCCAGTGCTGAATAAAAAGGGGCCACACACTAAAACAGTGGTTTGCAACCTTTTTATACTTGTTGCCTGGTGAAAATCAGAGAATTATTTTAGGGACCACCAAGGCAGAAATCACCCTGAGAATAAGTGAATTCACCTAAGATCACTGGGCCAATGAACTTCATACATCAGGGTGTTTAACTCTTTTGCAGACAGGCGGGTAATTTTCACAATCCAGTGGTTGAAAAACACTTTACTAAAATAAACCTGAGGAGTTCAAGGGAGGCCTGCACAGTGGGCATTAGAAACTCAGAGGCCAAAAGTAACAATTTAGGATTGTCTTCAATTAAAACTTTCTAACTAAAAGCTAATCATGGCAGGTAGTTTTGTTCTAGACCATTATCTTCCTTCACAGAGGTCAGTCTTTACCTGCCCATTGTCTTTTTGACCTAGGATAAAATAGCTTTGGAACGTCAGGTTAATTTAATTTTTTCCAGACTGTCAGGGCACTACCTCCCACCAGAGCAAGATATCAAAAAGCCTCTCATTAAAATATATTTATTTTTATTTTTATTTTTGACAGATACAGAGAGAGTCAGAGAGAAGGACAGATAGGGACAGACAGAAACGGAGAAAGATGAGAAGCATCAATTCTTTGTTGCAGCTCCTTAGGTATTCATTGATTGCTTTCTCATATGTTCCTTGACTGGGAGGCTACTGCAGAATGAGTGACCCCTTGCTCAAGCCAGCAACCCTGGGCTCAAGCCAATGACCTTGGGCTTCAAGCCATTGACTTTGGGCTTCAACCCAATGACTTTTGGGTTATGCCAACGACCATGGGATCGTGTCTATGATTTCACTCTCAAGCTGGCGAACCCTTGCTCAAGCTGGTGAGCCTGTGCTCAAGCCAGTGACCTTGGGGTTTCAGACCTGGGTCCTCTGTGTCTCAGTCTGATGCTCTATTCACTGCATCACTTTCTGGTCAGAATGAAGACTGATATTTGAACAAAAATTTAGAGCAGACTTACAACACGCCAAGACAGAGCCTCCCTGTTGCCATCTGTTTTCAGAGAACAGAAGGAAATGCTCTAGGCTCAGGTTACTTTGGATTTGTATTACCTTTTCCTTTATTCATTAATGGATTAGTAGAGGCTTCTAAAAATCTGTGTGTTGCCATGAATCAGCGCGGCTAGTAATTCCAGGTCCTGAGTGGGAATGGCGCAGGATTAAGAAAATAAGTTTAAAGAGAAAAAGGATGGTAACGGGAAGGTTCTGTAATTGCTGCTGGCAAGAACAGAGTGCCTTCGCCTGACCAGGCGGTTGCGCATTGGATAGAGCATCGGACTGGGATGCAGAGGACCCAGGTTCCAGACCCCAAGGTCACCAGCTCGAGAGTGGGCTCATCTGGTTTGAGCAAAAGCTCACCAGCTTGAGTCCAGGGGTTACTGCCTCAAGCAAGGGGTTACTCGGAATGCTGAAGGCCCCGCGGTCAAGGCACATATGGGAAAGCAATCAATGAACAACTAAGGTGTCGCAATGAAAAACTGATGATTGATGCTTCTCACCTCTCTCCGTTCCTGTCTGTCTGTTCCTATCTATCCCTCTCTCTGACTCTCTCTCTGTCCCTGTAAAAAATAAATAAATAAACCAGTGCTGAGAGACATTTAAAAAGAAAAAAAAAGAACAGAGTGCCTTCAACACCTGCTTCCTGCTTTATTTATAGGGCAAAGTGAGGCTATTAGCAAATCAAAGAGATTAAAACAAAGTCACATTTTCAAGGCAACCCACGAATTATACCAAATGCAGAAAACCCCCACTACACATAACATACTAACTTCACAAAACAAAGGATTGCCTCCAGTCTTTCTGAGGGACTTGGGGGTAGGAAGAGTATAAACAACCCAGCACCATAGCTAACCTGAAGATGTGGGAAAACAATAGCCTTTAGCAACTTTACAGAACAAGTGAAGTGGGAGGTTGGGCAAACTGTCAGCTTACTGCCAGTTCCCCACACCTCTGTCCTCCAAAAATCTAAATGGCAAAGACCCTGTTGGCTTTGGTCCCCAGTAGTGTGTGTGTGTGTGTGTACCTTGTCTCTCAAATATATGAATGTGGTGTTTCTAGGTTAACAAGAACATTTAACTTCTTTACATTATAGAAACATCTAAATGGATGAATGCATGGATGACCGAATGCACAATTACAAAATAATATATTTTAAAAATTGGCTTAGCCTAGCCTGACCAGGCGGTGGGGCAGTGAACAGAGCATCGGACTGGGATGTGGAGGACCCGGGTTCAAGACCCCGGGCTCGCCAGCTTGAGCGCGGGCCCATCTGGCTTGAGCAAAAGCTCGTCAGTTTGGACCCAAGGTCGTTGGCTCCAGCAAGGGGTTGCTTGGTTTGCTGAAGGCCCGCGGTCAAGGCATGTGTGAGAGAGCAATCAATGAACAACTAAGGTGTCGCAACGGCAACGAAAAACTGATGATTGATGCTTCTCACCTCTCTCTGTTCCTGTCGGTCTGTCCCTATCTATCCCTCTCTCTGACTCTCTTTCTGTCCCTGTAAAAATTAAAATAAAGATGCATTCTACTTAAAAAAAAAAAAAAAAATTGGCTTAGCCTAACCTGTGGTGGCACAGTGGATAAAGTGTCGACCTGGGAACACTGAGGTCGCCAGTCCAAAACCCTGCACTGGTTTGGTCAAAGCACATATGGGAGTTGATGCTTCCAGCTCCTCCCTCTTTTCTCTTTTTTTTTCTCTCTCTCTATCTCTCTCACTCTGTGTCTCCTCTCTAAAATGAATAAAATAAAAAAATAAAAAGAAATTTAAAAATTGGCTTATTGTGCCTGACCAGGCAGTGACGCAGTGGATAGAGCGTTGGACTGGGATGCGGAAGACCCAGGCTTGAGACCCAAACTCGCCAGCTTGAGTGCGGGCCCATGTGGCTTGAGCAAAAAGCTCACCAGCTTGGACCCAAGGTCGCTGACTCCAGCAAGGGGGTGCTCGGTCTGCTGAAGGCCCGTGGTCAAGGCACATGTGAGTAAGCAATCAATGAATAACTAAGGTGTTGCAACGGCAACGAAAAACTAATGATTAATGCTTCTCACCTCTCTCTGTTTCTGTCTGTCCCTATCTATCCCTCTCTCTGACTCTCTCTCTGTCCCTGTAAAAAAAAAAATTGGCTTATTGTGACATTGAACAAAATATTATTTTACTAGGCATGTCATTATCACAATATATTAAAATAAAACCCTACTTGTTATATAGATGCAGCCCATAAAGTGATAATGCCCAGAATTGCTAACTTCTTTATTGTCTGAAAAGACACCATGCCATTAATTACCGCACGGTGTGGTACAGGAACTCCTGACATTTTACAAGGTGGCTGTGGTGCCTAACCTACTGTTGCAAGCTTCTTTAAGTACTTAGGAATAATGATTATGTACAAAATTTACTCATGCTGCCAGAATGACTTTAACGTTGGCATATGTGAGAATTTGCAGAGTGGCTGTCTGAACGTGAGATACAGGTTTTAGATTCCAGGATCTCATGGCCTGCTGAGAATTGATCGTCTTGACAGTGTCTGCATGCGGACTGTGGATTATTTCTGGAGGAGAGTTATTGAGTGAGCAAACCACAGAGAGCTATGAATATTGATTAACGGAATTAAAAAATGAACATTCTTTAAATTTCTAATAAAGAAAAGGCTCTCTGAAGCCTGAGAACAGGGAAGTCTCAATGGGTGCTAGTTAAAGGGCTCTGAGTTCTAGGTCAGGTGAGAAGTAACTTGAGCAAGGCTCTGCTGGAAACCTGAGTATCATGAAATTCTTGTTTCTATAAAGTGTGAGTTTTCTTCATTTATGAGAACTTGAGGAAAAAATAGTGAGGCGAGACAGACACAGTAAGGTGCAAGCAGAAAAATTTAGAATTGTGGAAGGATGGCCGTGGCATCATGTTTCATTGCTTCAACAATCATTTACTGTCTCATTTTCTTCAGAGGCTGAACTAGGTCTGTGTTACACATCAATGAGTAAAACAACGTGTTCCCCGCAAGCATGTTCCACTTCTTAATTGAGGGAGTAGGCAGTAAGTTAAATAGAAAATATCCAGGTTATAGTAAATTTTAAGATAACAGGTGCTGTGGAAATATAAAAAGAGCCGCACCCAGGAATGACAAGCATATAGATCCTGAGGATTTAAGAGCACACATTTTATTTTATTTTGTTTTGTTTTGGATTTTTTTTCTGAAGTGGGAAGCAAGGAGGCAGAGAGACAGACTCCTGTATGCACCCGACCTGGATCCACCTGGCATGCCCACTAGGGGGCGATGCCCTGCCCATCTGGGGCATTGCTCCCTTGCAACCTGCTGCATCCCACACAACGAGTCTATTCTAGGGTCTTGAGCGGGAAATGGTATGAAATTGAATGAAAAATAGAGACTTAAAGATATATACAGGATGGGTTCAGGAGGATGCCACTGCTCATTGCCAACAGTCACTCCTGTCTGAGTCGCAAAAACATGGCCACCTCCAGAAAACGTCCTCTTTATTTTCTGGGTAACTTGGGCCATTAGCAATTCAATTAAGTTTCCAAGGCAACTAAAAGACAACCCCTACCATACCAGTCAATCTAACTTTACACAAAGAAGAAACATGCTTCCAGTCTCTTACTGGGAACATGGGTGGGCAAGTCGAGTACTAAAGCACAGCTCTCTGTTAACTTAATTAGGCAGGTGAGATAGGGAGTTGGGCCCACCACCTCTGTCCCTAAAATCCAAACTGCAAAATACCCTGTTTACTTTTCGGTTCCCAACAGCAGTTGGAGCCATTCTAGTGCTTGAGGCGAAGGTCATGGAGCCATCCTCAGCACCTGGGCCAGCTTTGCTTCAGTGGAGCCTTGGTTGCAGGAGGGGAAGAGAGAGAGAGAAAGGAGAGGGGGAGGGGTGGAGAAGCAGATGGGCACTTCTGTGTGCCCTGGCCAGGAATCAAACCAGGGACTTCCACATGCTGGGCCGACACTCTATCGCTGAGCCAACTGGCCAGGGCAAGAGGACACATTTAAAGGAGGGAAGAGAGAGATTTGATTTCTTTGGGAGAATGATCCATAGACATTGGAACAGCTTGTACAATGCTCCTGTATCCAGAGCTTTCCAGGAGTGTCAGACCACTCCCTTGACCATTGTGCCAGTTTCAGGGTGCTAGAGAGCAGTTTCCTTTCAAATTGATTTTTATAATTTGTGGTAAGTTATTTTTTTCTTTTTGTGGTAAGTTTTTGATTATTTTCAACTCCTCTCACATTAGTTTTAATGTTTTTCAAATTTTGGGTTATATTTCTTTGTGGTATTTGCTCTGAAATTTTAAATAGGAGAAGCTTCTTCTAGAATCATACTTCATTTTTAGTATTTCTTGCATGTATGCATGCCCATAATTTATTATAATATTTAATACTATTTCAAATAGTTTCTGAGGTATCCCTAGGTCAACTTTCAGTATGAATATGTACTTTATTTACTCTAAATATAATTTATGAACATGTTCATAACCTTATTACATTAAAAATGTTGGAGCCTGACTGGTTTCAAACTTGGAATGCTGAAAATCCAGGTTTGAAACCCCAAGGTGACTGGTTTAAGCACTATCTCAGCAACTTGAGTGTGGGATCCCCAGCTTGAGCTTCGGATCATAGATATTGTTATAAAGTACCCAATCTACAATTCCACAGGTTTTCATAGAGGCACGTAGTCCAAATAAGTTTTTATTTTATTTTATTTTATTTATTTATTCTTTTACAGAAACAGAGAGAGAGTCAGAGAGAGGGATAGATAGGGACAGACAGACAGGAATGGAGAGAGGTGAGAAATATCAATCATTAGTTTTTCATTGCCGTTATGACACCTTAGTTGTTTGTTGATTGCTTTCTCACATGTGCCTTGACTGCGGGCCTTCAGCAGACCGAGCAACCCCCTGCTGGAGCCAGTGACCCTGGATCCAAGCTGGTGAGCTTTTGCTCAAGCCAGATGGGACCGCGCTCAAGCCAGATGGGACCGCACTCAAGCTGGCGAGCTCAGGGTCTCAAACCTGGGTCTTCCGCATCCCAGTCCGACGCTCCATCCACTGCGCCACCGTCTGGTCAGGCCCAAATAAGTTTTTGAAAAGCTTTATTAAAGGAGGAAATTTATCAAATATGCCAGGCGCATATGGCACAGGGCAACAGACCTAAATTGTGCAGACCCCAAAAATAGTTTCGGGGCTGTTTATATACTCCTAATTATACATGGGAGGTGAAAAACCTGACATCACAGCATAAATTTATACCTTTTGTTTAGAGATACATACATTAACTACATGCTTTCAGGAGGGGAGGGGTAGTTTCCATAGAGACAAATGCCTGTAAATGGTTCATTAGTATAAGAAAAGATTTAATGTAATCTTTTTCTTCCTGTACCTGGCTAGCTATTCACCCTTCCCACATAGGTATGGGGGAAGGTCAGAGCATCCAAGTCTATTTCTTCTTCCTCATTTACAACACAATGCCATAGGCCATCTCGGTTTTATGCTAATCACACAAATATAAAGACTATTTTCAAAATCTCTCTCTGCATGCCTAGCCCAAACCAATAAAATTATTTTTAAACTTCCTAAAATATTAATATTAATTCTGTAGCTTTTGGCACCTTACAACAATATAACCCCATGGTCACTGGCTTAAGACCAATGGTTGATGGCTTCAGCCCCAGGTGGCTGGCTAGAGCTAGGGGTCACTGGCTTGGCTGAAGTGTCCCTGGCCCCCCATCAAGGCACATATAAAAAAGTAATAAATGAACAACTAAGGTGCCTGTAAAGCCTGTGGCCAAGGCCACCATCAGAGCCGCCTGGCTCATGCAGGTTCGCATTAGATTCGAACAGAAGGTAATAAAACAACAAAGCCAAAAACTGGTGAGCCATCAGTTTTAATTCTAGCTTGCACCTTGTGGGCAAGCAAAAACACACACTGGGCTCCAAAACCCACACATTCAGTGCTCACAAGGCTACTGACTTATCTGAGTTTCCTTGAATCAAAAGGTTTCTAGCTCACCAGACTTATTCACCTCTGTTTCCCATCTCCTTCTCTCTACACAAACTCTGCTCAAACTGGCTTCTCCCTCAGCACTCCGCCATCTTCGTTGCCTCTCCTCTACTCCACATGGCCTTAGTCTGCTCTCCTTTCTAATGCTAACCTCAGGAACCAAGAGCGAACAAGCTCCCGGCCTGCCCCACTTTATACTGTAGAAATCCAAACCCTTAATCCAATCTATAAACAAGAAAGTCTCTGATACAAAGTCACTCATCTGAGGCATAATGGGAGGATTCCTCATGAGAGTGCACCACCCTACATCATCCAATCAGTCAAGGGTGTGGGGAAAAGCTTACTCTTAAAACTTGCATGTGGGCAGTGCCATCTTTCATAAAGTGAGCATAATATATTTTATCTGCCCAACAGTGCCGCAACTAAGAATTGATGCTTCTCATCTCTCTCCCTTCCTGTCTGTCTCTTTTTCTTGCTAAAAAAGAAAAGAAAAGAAAGAATCACAGAAGTAGATGTAATGGGCTTTAGGAAACAAGTTACAGAGGAGAAAGAAGGGGAGCTTAATAGAAAGAGCAAAAATGCAGCTGGAGAAGAGGGAGGGAAAGGCATGGGCAAGCTGATCCCTGGATCATAAGGCCTTTTAAGGGGCGAGGTTTTGGGGGAGGTACTATGGTAAACTGCCATGAACCAGCTCAGCTAGTAATTCCAGGTCCTGAGTGGGAATGGCGTGGAATTAAGAAAATAGGCTTAGAGCCTGACCCGTGGTGGCGCAGTGGATAAAGCATCGACCTGGGAACACTGAGGTTGCCAGTTCAAAACCCTGCACTGGTCTGGTCAAGGCACATATGGGAGTTGATGCTTCCAGCTCCTCCCCCCTTTCTCTCTTTCTCTCTCTCTCTCACTCTGTGTCTCCTCTCTAAAATGAATAAAATAAAAAGAAAAGAAAAGAAAATAGGCTTAGAATAAAAGAATGGGTTCAGGAGGCTGATGGCAAGAACAGAGTGCACTCTCCCACCCCCCTACCTGCTTTAGCAAATCAAAAAGATCTCTGATCACATTTCTAAGGCAATCCAAGAATTCTACCAAGTGCAGAAAACCCCCACCATACATAACATCTTAGCTTCACAAATGATAAAAGAAACCTGCCTCCAGTTTTTCCAAGGGACATGGGGGTCAGGATGAGTATAAGCAATCCAGCACCATAGCAAAATAGCCTTTAGCAATTTCATTAAGCAAGTAAGTTGGGGGTTGGGCAGACTGTCAGCTTACTGCCAGTTTCCCACACCTCTGTCCCCCAAAAATCTAAACTGCAAAGAGCCTGTTGTGTTTTGGTCCCCAACAAAGGCTCTCAAAAGAATATTCACCAGCTGTCTAGGTGGTTCTAACAGGGTCCTGGTTGGTTCTTGGTAGGGCAGGGTCAAGAGTCAATGCAGCAGCTTCTCAGGTCTGACCTGGAGTCTCTTGCCTGCTGGTGCTGCTTTTTCTAGGCCTACAGCAGAAACTATGGAGCCCTGTCCTGTTGTCCACTGTGATCAACTTCTCTACCTGGCCTATCACCTTGCTCTGTACATGTCTGTCAAACGGCCTTCCACAAAGTCGAGTTGTACTAGAAAATGCGCCCAATATCCCTTCCCCAAGTTCCTTCCCCTGGGTGAGTTCGGTGCTGTACAGGTTCCTCCAGTTTCTGTCAGATGGAGCCTCCCACTGAGCTGTTTCCTAACTTCTGGCCTGAGTAAACATCCTGCGATTTTAATTTTATCGGCAGCTGCTGAAACGGATTTATCCCACACTGGTTTTGCGTTATGAAACCTTAAGCCTGTGCACATATGTCCTTTTTCATCACGGGTTTAGCTGCCAGGAAATGGGACAAGTTCAGTGACCTTGTATCTCCCCAGGCATTTCTGGCTCCTTGCCTTTCGTACAGCTGTGCTTCCAAGATGGCAGCGCCCTATAGGCACCGTTAGAAGGCAGCCATGTTGTCTCTGAGGAACGGCTGGAAGTGCAGCCGAAAACGCCTGAGAGACCCGCATTGGCCACCGTCCGACGGTGAGGAGGCAAGGGTGCAAAGTTCAGCGAATTAAAGTTCAGCGGCTGGCGCCTCGTGGTGATTTCTAAAGAAATTCAGGTCAGTGCTTCGTTTTGTGGGAGGATGGTGGGTGGGGAGGTCTGTCGGAGTTCACCTCGGTTGATGCAAGAGGCATTGCAGGGGAGCCCTAAAGGGACCGTATTGGACAGGCGGGGGGTTACGTAAGAAAGGGGCGCCTGTGACCTCAGGTGGCGGTGCTGTGGTTAAAAATCTCCAGAGGTCAAGGACTTAGTCCGGAGGGCACATTTGGGGGTTTGTTTCAGCGGTTAACTCTTTGGGGCTCAGGGATGGAGAACTGGAGGGTGGCGTTAGGGAAAGCTCTGTGTGGCTGGTGTTTGCTCTGCGGCCAGAACCTGGGTGACCTCTCCCTGGGCCATGTGTCCGGGGTGGGAGCGAGCGTTCGGGGCGCACAGGCGCGTGGGGACCGATCGTTCGGCGGCCCGGACCCTGGCTGCGGGCACAGATTTCATGCGCGTCCCGGCTCCCTGCTGCCTTTCGACTCCCAGGCCCCCCTTCTGCACTAGATCTGGAACCCGCTCACCCCTTACCCGAACCTGCCAGAAATAAAACATTTCTGGTTTCTGGTACACCTGAAACTTACCTAATATCGTACAACTGTAGTTTAAAATATATGTATGTGTGTGTGTGTGTGTGTGTGTATGTATATATATATACATACACACACATACATATATATATATCCATATTTCTTTTACAGGGACAGAGAGAGAGAGAGAGGGGTAGATTGGGACAGACAGGAACGGAGAGAGATGAGAAGCATCAATCATTAGTTTTTCTTGCCTTTATGATGCCTTAGTTGTTCATTTATTTCTTTCTCACATGTGCCTTGACCACGGGCCTTCAGCAGACGGAGCCACCCCTTGCTGGAGCCAGCGACCTTGGGTCCAAGCTGGCGAGATTTTCCTCAAGCCAGATAGGGCCGCGCTTAAGCTGGCAAGCTCAGAGTCTCGTACCTGGGTCTTCCGCATCCCAGTCCGACACTGTATCCACTGCGCCACCGCCTGGTCAGGCTAAAATAAAATATTAAAAAATTTTTTTCAAAGGAAAGTTTTTGGTGAGATGCATGATCTGGAGATTCCTTAGATGAAGATCAAATCGTGGATTGTTTTCTATTTAAGATGCAGCTCTTTTCCTTGGCCCTACAAGATTCCTACACGGGCCATTTTTTCCAGATTCGTTCTGACGGTAGTGAAATCATTTCTGTCACTCACTGTAAGTTCTAATCCAAAAGGATAATGCTTGTCAGAATTGTACTATATTTTGATTGTTAGGGTTTGACATTATACACAGAAATTACATAAATGGAACTGATTTCTTTTTTTTTTACTTTATGTGAAGAACATTTACAAGTTAGCATGTTAACTGGTGGTTTATATAAGGGAATTCACTAAGTATTTGCATACATTTATATATTGAAATGTTTAAAATATTATTTTTAAGCACATTTTGTGATTGTGCATTTATACATGTATTTGTCCCCTACTTTTCATCCTCCCATGGGACTACTTATATTTATGGAGTTGTAAATGGTTTTCTAACTCCCCTTTCCTTATGATATTCTATTAAAAAAAAAGTAATTTTAAATATTTTCTTCATTTTTAGTCACCTTAATAAATTCTTAATATTACTGTACCTTTATCTGGCCACACTTTTAGAGTAGAAATTTTTCAAATACAGGAATATTGGAAGTATTTGAAATATCTTTTTATCTAAATAATAAAATAATTTTCTTCCATAGGTTTTACCAGTTATAGTGCTAGATTAGATTAATTTCATTATTTAATTCTCTATCTGTCCTTCTGTTCATAAGTCAGTCTTATTGGTTTTGGTGCATTTCCAAAGTAAGTTTCAGGCCTCTACCATTACTCTAAATACTTCCTTAATCACATTATTAAGTAGCATTTAACGGCTTCCTAGTTTTGTCCGTTGTTTATAATGAACAGAGTTCGTATTTTCAAATATTTTTCGCCTGCTGTGAAGTACAATGTAAGTGACCTTTGGAATCAAGTGAATCTGCTTTTTCTTTTTTTTTTTAAAATTATTTTTATTTATTTATTCATTTTAGAGGAAAGGGAGAGAGAGAGAGAGTGAGAGAGAGAGAGAGAGAAGGGGGGGAGGAGCAGGAAGCTTCAACTCCCATATGTGCCTTGACCAGGCAAGCCCAGGGTTTTGAACCGGCTACCTCAGCATTCCAAGTTGACGCTTTATCCACTGCGCCACCACAGGTCAGGCTGCTTTTTCATTTTATATTCTGCCCTTGCTCTTAGTGTGATTGGTGTGACCTGTCCCTGTGTTCTTGTTAGCCTAAAAAAAAAAGGAGTTAAAATCTTTTTTTGCTAAGGAGTTATATTAAAGATCGGGTGAAGTAAAATCACTAAAACTGCTCTGTGACGGCAGAAACACTGTAGAGTGGAAAAGGCTACCAATTTCTCCATATGTATAGTTTTATGTTGTGTAAAATTTGAATTTACCACTTATTTGCTCTTTTCTACAATACTTTTTTTTTTAATATTTTTTATTCATTATAGAGAGGAGACACAGAGTGAGAGAGAAAGAGAGAAAGGGGGAGGAGCTGGAAGCATCAACTCCCATATGTGCCTTGACCAGACCAGTGCAGGGTTTTTTTTGAACTGGCGACCTCAGTGTTCCCAGGTCGACGCTTTATCCACTGCGCCACCACAGGTCAGGCAATACTTTTTTTTAAGTAATGAAAACTTTAAAATTTATGAACTTACATTGATAACCTTGCAATCACAATTGTGTTAAATTAATTACCTCTTTTTGTGTGTGTGTGTGTGTGACAGAGAGAGAGGGACCTACAGGGACAGACAGGAAGGGAGAGAGGAGAGAAGCATCAGTTGTTGCGGCACCACAGTAGTTAAATGATTGCTTTCTCATATGTACTCCTTGCTCAAGCCAGTAACCTTGGGCTCAAGCCAGCGACCTTTGGGCTCAAGCCAGCAACCATGGGTTCCTATCTATGATTCCAAGCTCAAGCTGGCGACCTTCAGGTTTCAAACCTGGGTCCTCTACATCCCAGTGTGACACTCTTTTCTACTGCGCCACTGCCTGGTCAAGCTAAAATAATGACTTTTTTTTTTTTTTTTTTTTTTACAGGGACAGAGAGAGAGTCAGAGAGAGGGATAGATAGGGACAGAGAGGAACGGAGAGAGGTGAGAAGCATCCATCATTAGGTTTTTTGTTGCCGTCGCAACACCTTAGTTGTTCATTGATTGCTTTCTCACATGTGCCTTGACCGCGGGCCTTCAGCAGACCGAGCCACCCCTTGCTGGAGCCAGCGACCTTGGGTCCAGGCTGACGAGCTTTAGCTCAAGTCAGATGGGCCCACGGCTCAAGCTGGCGAGCTCGGGGTCTTGAACCTGGGTCTTCCACATCCCAGTCCAATGCTCTATCCACTGTGCCACCGCCTGGTCAGGCTAAAATAATGACTTTTAAAAATTTTTTATTTATTGACTTGAGAGAGAGGAAGCAAGAGAATGTGGCAGGCACACATCGATTTGTTGTTCCACTTATTTGTGCATTAACTGGTTGATTCTTTTTGTGTTCTGAATGCAGATTGAACCCACAACCTTTACGTATAAGGACAATGTTCTAACAAACTGAGCTGCCCAGCCAGGGCAACAGAATATTTATTTTAATTGTAGAATGGCATATTTTTCTGATTTAAAATGTAAGAGCTCTTATGAAAAATATAATAAAGTAATAACGACCTGTCCTATTTGCCACTGTTGCCAGTACTTTCTTTTCAGAAATATTTAGAAATGGATTTTTAGGTTATCAGTCTTTTTTCAATTGATTATTCTAACGCAACATTCTACTGTTTAACACTGACATTTGACCTGTCTGTACTTTAGGATGGTATAGAATTATTTTGTTTAGATTTTGTGACCATCCACCTGACTAAAGAGTCATTTTAGGGCAAACATCTTAGGCAAATACTAACAATTTGCCCTTTATGTTCAGAAGTTATCTTTCATTATTTTTTCATAACTGTATTGCATTGAGTACTCTTTCTAGAACCAATATCTCTGCTCTGCCATTGTAGTGTGACAACAGCCAGACTGAGGCAACAAATGGCTGTGTTCCTATAAAAAGTTATTTACATACAAAAACAGGTGGTCTGGGGAGTGCGCTCTCCCTGTCCAGAGCACATTCCCAACACCCCCTGCCCCCCAGTTGTTTCCTTAGCCCCCTCCCCTCCCCAGGTGCATTTCCTTTGCCTTTCTTTGTCCTAAGCTCCAAGGGCCCTTCTTCTGCCTCTGTAATTTCTTTCCTGAGCCTGCACAGCCCAGCTGGTTCACTTCTACTACCTGTGTAACTTACTGAATAAACTTTCTCTTATAACTTGAAAAACAATTAGTGTTCTAGGGCCCTGGATATTCTGTTACCAACTTTAAAACTAGCAATCTTGGCATCTCAAGCCAATGCTCTAACCCACTAAGCCATCTGGCTAGGGCTAAAAATTTGTTTTTTTTCCTGAGAGAGAGATAGATAGGGACAAACAAGCATCAATCATCAGTTTTTCATTGTGGCACTTTAGTTGTTCATTGATTGCTTTCTCATATGTACCTTGACTGGGGGGCCACAGCAGATCAAGTGACCCCTTGCTCAAGCCAGCGACCTTGGGTCCAAGCTGGTGTGCTTTGCTCAAACGAGATGAGCCCGCGCTCAAGCTGGCGACCTTGGAGTCTGAAACCTGGGTCCTCTGCATCCCAATGTGACACTCTATCCACTGTGCCACCTCCTGGTCGGGCCAGGGCTAAAATATTGTAAATGATTTTTTCTTTAAGCGAGAGAGAGGGACAGATAGGCAGGAAGGAAGGGAGAGGGATAAGAAGCATCAATTCTTTGTTGCAGCTCCTTAGTTCATTGATTGCTTTCTCATGTGTGCCTTGACCAGGGGGCTACAGCAGAGCGAGTGACCCCTTGCTCAATCCAGTGACCTTGGGGTTATGTGTATGATCCCAGGCTCAAAGCAGTGACCCCAAACTCAAACTATTGAACCTACGCTTAAGTTGGTGACCTCGGGCTTTTGAACCTAGGTCCTCAGTATCCCAGGAGACACTCAGTCTGCTGTGCCACCATCTGGTCAGGTTTTTTAAAAACAAATTTTTTAGTATTTTTCAATGATATTTGACTTACTGCACCTCCTTGATGGAGAACCCCGTACTGACTTTTTTTTTTTTTTTACAGAGACAGAGAGAGAGAGAAAGGGATAGATAGGGACAGACAGACAGGAATGGAGAGACATGAGAAGCATCAGTCATCAGTTTTTTGTTGCCATTGTGACACCTTAGTTGTTCATTGATTGCTTTCTCATATGTGCCTTGACCGCAGGCCTTCAGCAGTCCGAATAACCCCTTGCTGGAGCCAGCAACCTTCGGTCCAAGCTGGCAAGTTTTTGCTCAAACCATATGGGCCTGCGCTCCAGCTGGCGACCTGGGGGTCTTGAGCCTGGGTCCTTCCACTTCCCAGTCTGACTCTCTATCCACTGCACCACTGCCTGGTCAGGCCTGACTCTTGATTTAGATGATTTTATGGCTTTTCTGCTCTAATCTGGAATTAGACTAGAGCCCATGGTTTAAATCTGGCCCACTGCCTGTTTTCGTACTAGGGTTTTATTGGAAGCCAGCCT
Source organism: Rhynchonycteris naso (assembly GCA_037038555.1). Classification (NCBI taxonomy): domain Eukaryota; kingdom Metazoa; phylum Chordata; class Mammalia; order Chiroptera; family Emballonuridae; genus Rhynchonycteris; species Rhynchonycteris naso. The sequence continues at coordinate 245,488,656 of CM072997.1, read as the reverse complement.
CACCTAATTTTGAAAATATGGCTACTTTTAAGCTACAGTGGTAAAGTTGAGTAAATGCTAATTTACATTTCTAGTCTCTTTTATTTATTAATTTTTTAGACACAGAACAGAAAGGTAGAGAGAAGGGAGGAGCAGGAAGCATCAACTCATAGTAGCTGCTTCTCGTATGTGCCTTGACTGGGCAAGGCCAAGGTTTCAAACCAGTTTCCTCAGAACTCCAGGTCAACACTTTATTCATTGCTGTACCACAGGTCACCCTCCTATCTCTTTTATTTTATTTATTTTATTGTGGAAGAGACAGAGAGAGGGACAGACCGACAGGAAGGAAGAGAGATGAGAAACATCAATTCTTCGTTGCGGTTCCTTAGTTGTTCATTGATTGCTTTCTCATATGTGCCTTGACCGCGAGCCTTCAGCAGACCGAGTGACCCCTTGCTTGAGCCAGCGACCTCAGCGACCTTGGGTCCAAGCTGGTGAGCCATGCTCAAGCCAGATGAGCTCGCACTCAAGCTGGTGACCTCGGGGTCTCGAACCTGGGTTCTCTACATCCCAGTCCGACACTCTAACCACTGCGCAACCTCCTGGTCAGGCTCAATTTCTTTTATTTATTTATTTTTAGCAGGGACAGAGAGAGGGACAGACAGACAGGAATGGAGAGAGGTGAGAAGCATCAATTATTTTTCGTTGCCGTCGCAACACCTTAGTTGTTCATTGATTGCTTTCTCACATGTGCCTTGACTGCGGGCTTTCAGCGAACCAAAGCAACCCCTTGCTGGAGCCAGTGACCTTGGGTCCAAGCTGGCGAGCTTTTGCTCAAACCAGATGGGCCCGTGTTCAAGCTGGTGAGCTCGAGGTCTCGAACCTGGGTTCTCTACATCCCAGTCCGACACTCTAACCACTGCGCCACCACCTGGTCAGGCGATGCTAAATTTTTTAAAGATGTTATTTATTGATTTTACAGAGAGAGGAGGGGCTAGTGAGAAATATCAACTCGTAGTTGCTTCACTCTAGTTGTTGATTGATTGCTTCTCGTGCATGCTTTGAGTGGGCAAGCCCAGGGTTTCTAACCTGTGACCTTAGTCTTCCAGGTCAATGCTTTACCTACTACGCTACCACAGGTCAAGCTGGTTGGTGCTACTTTATAATTAACCTTGTATGTACCCTTTCTGTTCTCTGCATATATTTGAGACTCCTTTCCTTTTTACTTGAACAACTCCTATAGTTGCAGTGTTACAGGTCTTCTGTTGAAGATTTCTCTCTGATTTTGCCTGAAAATGTCTATTTCAGTTTTGTTTAGAAAATTTATTTTATTTATTTTTCTGAAGTTAGAAGCGGGGAGGCAGAGAGACAGACTCCTGCAGGCTTCGACCAGGATACACTGAGCATGCCCACTAGGTGGCGATGCTCTACCCATCTGGGGTGTTGCTTTGTTGCAACCAGAGCCATTCTACTGCCTGAGGCAGAGGCCATGGAGCCATCCTCAGCGCCCAGGCCAACTTTGCTCCATTGGAGCCTTGGCTGCGGGAGGGGAAGAGAGAGACAGAGAGAAAGGTGAGGGGGAAGGATAGAGAAGGAAATGGGCACTTCTTCTGTGTGCCATGGCTGGGAATCAAAACTGGGACTTCCACACGCCAGGCCGACGCTCTACCGCCGAGCCAACCGGCCAGGGCCTCATTGATTATCTCTTGTATGTGCCCTGGTTGGAACCTAACCTGAAACCCTGACAATTCAGGATAATGCTTCTAACAAATTGAATTATCTTGTAAGCCTCAGATGAGTTTAAATTTCTTTTTATTTATTCATTTTTTTTAGAGAGGAGACACAGAGTGAGAGAGAAAGAGAGAAAGGGGGAAGGAGCTGGAAGCACCAACTCCCATATGTGCCTTGACCAGACCAGTACAGGGTTTTGAACTGGCGACCTCAGTGTTCCCAGGTCAATGCTTTATCCACTGCGCCACCACAGGTCAGGCCAGATGAGTTTAAACTTATAATACTCTGAAGAGTTTCATTAAGTGTATAATTTCTTTTTTTTCTTTTTATGCAAGCGCAAGAGAGATAGTAAGGGAGAGAGATGGGAAGTATCACCTTATGTTTGTGGCACCTTAGTTTATTGATTGCTTTTTCAAATGTGCCTTGATCGGGTATGGGGTGAGGGAGAGCTCCAGCAGAGTGAGTGACCCCTTGCTGAAGCCAACAACCTTGGATTTCACGCCAGTAATCATGGGGTCATGTCTTTGATCCCAAGCTTATCCAGGGACCCTGTGCTTAAGTTGGTAAGCTCACGCTTAGGCCGGTGACCTCAGGATTTCAGACCTGAGTCCTCAACATCAGAGGCCAATGCTATATCCACTGTTGTTGCAACCTGCATGACAAGTATATTCCAGGGTCTCTAGTGGGAATGGTACGAAATTAATGAATATAGACAAAGAACTAAAGACATAATAAAAGATGGGTTTCAGAAGGAAGCCACAGTTCCTGATCACAGTAAAATTACTGCCCTAGCCTAGTGCCAGAAAACATGGCCACTGCCCTTGCTGCATCCTTCTTTATTCTCTGGGCAAGGTGGAAATTAGCAATTCAATGACGTTTCCAAGGCAACTCAAAAAGTCCACCAAGTGCAGAACAACCCCCACCAATACTTACCATACACAATCTTATACAAAGAAGTAACTTCTTTCTAGTCCTTCCGGAAAACATGGGAGGCAGGGCAATCATCACAGCCTTTTGCAACTTAATCATGCAGGTGATATGGGGGTTGGGCAGACTGTCAGCTTAACAGTCAGCTCCCAGCACCTCTGTCCCCCAGATATCCAAACTCTAAAAATCCTTTTGGCTTTTTGGTCTCCAACATATCCCCCTTTTCTGTTTTTTAAACTTCAGTTTGTGTGCTGTGATTTATACTCATCTGATTTCACATGTTCCGATTTGGAGGTAGACTAGAAAAGTATAAAATAAAATAGGCAGTACTTACAGATACCAAAACAATATTAATACAATGAAGTGATAAAAGCCTACTAGATTATCAAGCAAAGCCTTAGCTAATACAGCAGGATCTAAAATAAGATCTTTGCAGTTTTGAATGTCCTTCAACCCAACCCCACTTCAGTCTGAGAGCTGTCCCAAGGAGCAGGAGTCACACATTCAGGAAAAGTCCGCAAGGTACTGGAAGTGTGTTCACATTTTAGACTTTGCAGCTAGAGTCCAGTCCCAATGACCACTGCTTCTAGCTGGCAATGATTCATTGCTGGGCCATCTGCAGCACGTATGGAGAAGGAGTTTCTGTTTTCTTTAAACTGGAGATATGAACCCAGGCGGCCTTTCCCTGGAGCTCTGCAGCCGTGGGGTGGTGAGGAGAACCTTGGGATACGCTATGCTGGGTGGCAGAGGTAAATTCATAACAAAAGTGGGCAAAAAGGAGAGAGAGAGAGGCTCTAAATTAGGAGCAGTTCCCAGCCTAAAACAGGCATGGGGCATTGAGGCAGGAGGAATAAGGCAGACACTATATATTAAAATAAGATCATTAACACCCACAACAGAGATCTTTGAGGGATGCGCAGAACCCGAATATTCAGGCAAGGCAGAGTAAGTGGCCTTCGAGTCTAAAAGAAATGAGATCAGCTTACCTGCTACTTGGATGAAATACCCTAGGCTCATCCACAGTGACGTGAGATGGGGCTGACGGCACTGGGCACCTATAGCCTTCAGTGCCAAGTCCCAGCAGGCTGGGCAAGGTTAGGTCACAGGTGGCTGGAGTGGGGCTGGAAGAGACTGCACCCTTTCTTAGAGGAGCAAGGGGGGCAGCTTAACCTTCCAGTGTCCCTTTTTCCCCACAGCAAGAGCATGTCCCTGATGGGGGTGGAGAAGCCAGGCAGGCTTTAGCCCAATGACCTTCTTTTCCACTCTTGAAGCAGGGTCCTGATGAAGGTTTATGAGGCCCCTTAGGGGCATTGGAGCCTTTAAAGGGCGTATGCCAAGAACTGGTATTTTGCCTGATTTCTGTTTGGGCTCTGCATTTTTTCTGTTTACCTTGGTCGTTATAGACCTTAAAAGCCATGCTCAGAAGATCTCACTGAGGAGTTTGAGGGCCCTTCCCCGCCTTTATAAACTTTTTCTGTATATCTGGAGCTTATTAGAAAGAAAAACAGAAAAGTGGTACTAGCTGGATCAAATGAAGGAGGGTCGAAATTGTCAGGAGAAAGAAGTTTGCTCTCTCTTGTAGGATTCCAGAGTCTCTGGGCTGCTGAATGACCCTGTACATGAGCATTCAAAAGAAATTTTTTAAAGTAAAAAGCATGATAAATGCAGGAATTCCAGGATATGACTCCCCCTTTTTTATATACTATTTAAAATTGACCTTTACGTATTTGGTGGGCACACTTTATAATACCTTGACCCTGAGGATTGTAAGAAATACCTGGCCCCAGGTTAATTCTAATAAAATATAGTATAATACTTTTTCAAGTAACAGTCCTATACTTATCAAAACATTTCTACTCCATTAATTAACAGGCAATTTAAAGAGTACATAAGATTTAAAAAAACTCAGTATGACTTATGTTATCTTCCTATAGTAAAAGTATTTACACTTTTGTTAAGCAGATCCACCCTGCTTCAAGCTTTGCAGCTTCAGCAACTTGGAGCATCCTGGCAAAATTGGCAAGTCGTTATGATCCACATTCCATTCTATTTAAATTTAAATGAGCGCTCTGTACAATTTCCACTTAAAATTAAAACATTTTAAGGGATAAAATAATTTTATTTTTTCAATATTAGAGCTGGCATTTCCAATTTTTGCATTAAAGAACTTAATTCAGACCTTAAAAAATCACATTTAGACAACATTAAACAAAGACCAAACACAAGAATCAGACAAATTAGAAACTCGGGATTTCAGAGTACAATTATTTTAGAAAGTTGCCTGCTTGATTTTAGTTAGGGCATCCTGAGAGGGACAAAAGAAGAATGAGACCATACAAAGTTATTTCTCGAAAAATGTCAAGGCAGCTGAAAAACTTTGTATTAGTCACATCTGAACCAGGTGCCCCTCGCCCTAATTTTCAGGCAAAGAATAGGAAATTAATAAACTGATAGTTCAGAGGATTGTAGCTAAAACATTAAAGAAAATTAGACAATAATAAGAAAAAGCTGTAACTTTCAAAAGCATCTGAGTCTAGTCATTCTCAAATTCTAAAAGCTGCTGCAATTGGCAGCCGAAACTAATCACACGGAGCCATGGGCCTAAAGCCTCCATCTCAATCCCAGCTGAGCTGCAGATTTAGTTTACCTGGGCGGGGAAGGCTTCTTTGCCCATCTTCCTGAATTACCCGCCCTTTAGCTACAGCCGCCTGTGGGGGCCTTCTCATGATCTGAGGTCAGACGCAGAGTGGCATGCCTTTGTTGAGCAAGGGCGAGCTGCCCATTGAAAGGCACAGGCGGCTGCGGGGCCCCAGTGAGCTCCGCCATGAGGTCGCTGTCTGGAGCAGTCTGGGCACCGTCAGCTGCTCCGCCCACTTGCTTGCACCCGGCACAACGCAGCCGCGCTATGCCCGCAGCCGCAACTACCGCCACCGCGTTGGAAACAAGATTTACCCGCAGAAGCATTTCCCTGACTTTCCTCCCTTGGTTTGTCCTACCTTTTATCAAAAAATTCTGGGAGCCTCTCCCCAAGCGCTGTGGTAAAAGGCTCATTATCGGCACTTATTCCAGTATAGTATTCTGTATCTTTAAGCCTGATCCAAAGCTCGCTGGAGCAGGGATCTCCAAGGATCTGAGACAAAGACCTTGGGAGCAGAGGGCTTTGGAGCCGCAAAGTTTAAAATGGCCACAGTCGTGATATTCTCATCACTTGAGTTATTCTCAGACTCCAAGTTCTTTTCATATTTACCTTCCTCCATTTCTACCTCACTCTGATTAAGCAACTTCTCAAATAAAAACATTTGTACAAAAAGAAGAAAAAAAGTTCTCACTTTTTTTTTTCAGGGACAGAGAGAGAATCAGAGAGGGATAGATAGGGACAGACAGACAGGAACGGAAAGAGATGAGAAGCATCAATCATCAGTTTTTCGTTGCGACACCTTAGTCGTTCATTGATTGCTTTCTCATATGTGCCTTGACCGCGGGCCTTCAGCAGGCCGAGTAACCCCCTTGCTGGAGCCAGCGACCTTGGGTCCAAGCTAACGAGCTTTTACTCAAGCCAGATGAGCCCATGCTCAAGCTGGTGACCTCGGGGCCTCGAACCTGGGTCCTCCGCATCCCAGTCCGACGCTCTATCCACTGCGCCACCACAGCTCAGGCACCTTCACTTCTTTTTAGTATTCCCTTTCTCAAGCCCCACGTTGGGTGCCAATTGTCGTGACCCACATGATGAGTATATTCCAGGGTCTCGAGGAGGAATGGTACGAAATTAATGAATATAGACAAAGAACTAAAGACATATAAAAGATGGGTTTCAGAAGGAAGACACAGCTCCTGCTAACAGTAAAATTACCGTTCTAGCTGAGGCACAGAAAACATGGCTGCCGCCCTAGCAGCATCCTTCTCTTTTCTCTGGGCAAGTGGAAATTAGCAATTCAGTGATGTTTCCAAGGCAACCCAAGAACTCCACCAGGTGCAGAAATACCCTCACCAATACTTAACATATACAACCTTATACAAAGAAGTAACTTCCTTCCAGTTCTGGGAAATATGGGAGGCAGGACGAGCAGCACAGCCTTTTGCAACTTAATCAGGCAGGTGAGGTGGGGGGTTGGGCATAATATCAGCTGAGAGTCAGCTCCCAGCACCTCTGACCCCCAGATATCCAAACTAAAAATCCTGTTGGCTTTTTTGGTCCCCACAACTGTACCACCACCAGGTCAGGCAATTCCTTAATTTTTATGTATGGATATTAAGCAGAGAGGAAACTAGAAGGAGAGAGAGAGAGAAACAGGGACATTGATCTCTTTCTGAATGTGCCTGACCAGGGATTAAACTGGCAACCTCTGTGCTTTGGGCTGACGCTGTAACCAACAGAGCTCTCTGGCCAGGTATTGATGTGTTTTAGAATAAGAATTTAAATAAGCCAGTACTTATTTAGAAAAATGTCCTTTAGATTAAAATCTATGCACCCCAGGATATAAAAAGACTTTTGAAGACGTGTAGATACACATGATTTAGAAAAATGCACATCCTTTCTGTATGTCTGCTTTCCTAAATCTGATGTGCCTGAGAAGTCCTGTAATGCTCAGATGTTGTTGGAGATAGTGAGGCAGACTCCTGGATTTGCACCAACCAGTGTCCACCCCGCAACGCCCATCTGGGACTGATGCTCAGACCAACTGAGGTATCATATCCCCCAGGGCCGATGCTCTGACCAATTGAGCCACTGTGTGCCCTGACAGGGAATTGAACCTGGGACGTCCATACACTGGGTCAATGCTCCATCTACTGAGCCACTGGCCAGGGCCCTGTCCTGGTTTTTCTACCCATACCCTTTTTTTTTTTTTTTTTTACAGGGACAGAGAGAGAGTCAGAGAGAGGGTTAGATAGGGACAGACAGACAGGAATGGAGAGATGTGAGAAGCATCAATCATTAGTTTTTCATTGCCATCGGAACACCTTAGTTTTTCATTGATTGCTTTCTCACATGTGCCTTGACCGCGGGCCTTCAGCAGACCGAGCCACCCCTTGCTGGAGCCAGCGACCTTGGGTCCAAGCTGACGAGCTTTTTGCTCAAGCCAGATGTGCCTGCGCTCAAGCCGGCGAGCTCGGGGTCTCGAACCTGGGTCTTCTGCATTCCAGTCCGATGCTCTATCCACTGCGCCACCGCCTGGTCAGGCTCTACCCATACCCTTTTACAGTCTTAGTATTTGCATTTAAAAAAATGTAGGCAGCAGCCCTGGTCAAATAAGAAGTTAAAGCATCTTCTCTGCATGTCTAGGTCATGAGTTTGATCTCCGGTCAGGATATGTATGAGAAGCAATCAATGAGTGCACAAGTAAATGGAAAAAAATTTTAAAACTGAGGAATACAGGCACTGGCTGGTTGGGTCAGCGGTAGAGCGTCGCCCAGTGTGTGGAAGTCTCAGGTTTGCTTCCCAGCCAGGGCACAGAAAAGAAGCACCTATCTGCTTCTCCACCCTTCCCCCTGTACTCTCTCTCTGTTTCTCTCTTCTCTCGCAGCCAAGGCTCCATTGGAGCAAAGTTGACCTGGGCGCTGAGGATGGCTCCATGGCCTCCGCCTCAGGCTCTAGGATGGCTCCATGGCCTCCGCCTCAGGCTCTAGAATGGCTCCGATTGCAGCTGAGCATCACCCCCTGGTGGGCATGCCCAGTGGATCCCGGTCGGGAGCATGCGGGAGTCTGTCGTTCTGTCTCCCTGCTTCTCACTTCAGAAAAAAAATTTAAAAAGAGGACTATATCTGAAATGTTCTGAATGTTAGGTTTTATTGGCCCAGATGTAATATTTTCTGGACACAATAAAAGTACAGATAGCTCTTTCCGGGCCTTGATTTAAGGTGAGCGCCCCGCATCAGTGACAGCGTCTGGGCCCAAAGTGAATGTGCCATCAGAGTAATCTGCTGTTCAACCCACAGGTGCTTGTCTCCCAGGAAGGGGGATCAAGGAGAAGGAGGAGATTCCAGGACTTGGTATCGTCTTTCCTGGGGACACCCTTGACTGAGGACTCACATTTTGATGAGAAACGTAATGTTGATTCGGAAGAGCTCAAGCTGGAGTATTTCATCAGCAGCTGTTCCTCTCAGTCAGAAGAAAATGATCCAGGCACAGGTGAGTTGGTCTCTTTTATTGTTTTCTTTACTTCTCAATGGATTTGTCTGTTAAAACCAGTGCAGTTAAGTGTAAGAGTTTAAATTGAGAATAGCACGATCTGGAGAAATCTGAGCAAGGTCAGTTCAAGAATATATTATTCATAGGATTCATACACCGTATTCATGCCGCAATGTGACATGTGACTGTGTGAGAGAGAGCCCGTGTTTTCCATTAGCTCTGACGGCCGGCTCGGGAACCATGGTGAGTTACATGGGAGGGTTTGCAATGATCTGTTTCTGCTCAGAACACTGCTGCCCCAAATGTGTGGGTTTTGTCACACCAACAACCAACCAGCTCTCCAGACTGTGCCCAGTGTAATTTCATTTTGACACTATTCATCTGGTGTTACTGTCATACTCCATGAATTTAAGGGCTCAGTATTACAAGACTGCTCCTCTTCAAGTGCCAAGTTCTGAGTTCCTGGGGTGCCCATACCTATGACTTGGCTACAAATTGGAGATTTCCCTGACCTCTTCTTTGGGTTGAGTAATGTAAGCAGCTGCTCATTAACTCAGGAAACCTCTCTGTTCACATTTGCTGGTTTATTTTAAAGGCTTCTCCTGGGGAACAGCTTGACGGAGGATATACACAGGGCAGGGTTAGAGGGAAAGGACAAGGACCCTCCAGGCACGCCACCTGCCCCCCACCTGCACGTGCTCACCGACCTGGAACCTCCAGGAGCCTGTAGTTACGGTGTTTTATGGAGGTCTCATTCCATAGCTGTGCTGGGTTAAGTCCGTGGTCACTGTTGAATAACTCAGTCGCCAGTCTTCTCCCCTCCTGGAAAGTTGCCAAGGCTGGTTTCCTTGGCAACCAGCCCCCATTGTGAAGCTATCTCTGGGCTCCCCAAGAGTCACCTCATTAGAGTGAACTCAGGTATGGTTAAAGGGTCTGATTATAAACAACAAAATATGGCTCTCTTTCCCCCTCACTTAGGAAATTTGACGGTTTTAGAAGATCCTGTGTCATAATCTTGAGCTGAAGACCAAAGTAAATATTTCTTATATCACATGGGTAACCATGAGGAGAAAGCAGACCAGTTCCTTGAGGGGCGGTCATTTTATGCCCTATAGGTTCGAAGTTCACATCGGTCTTTATTGGTGTTTTATAGAGATGATGTGAGGGTAGTGTTCTCAGTCCTTACTGTTACTTCTTTTTTTTAAACTTTTTTTTATTTTATTCATTTTAGAGAGGAGACAGAGAGAGAGAGAGAGAGAGAGAGAGAGAGAGAGAGAGAGAGAGAAAGGGGGGAGGAGCTGGAAGCATCAACTCCCATATGTGCCTTGATCAGAACAGTGCAGGGTTTTGAACTGGCGACCTCAGTGTTCCCAGGTCGACGCTTTATCCACTGCGCCATCACAGGTCAGGCATTACTGTTACTTCTTTTTATTTTTTTTTATATTTTATTAATTTTAATTTATTGTGTTAACATGGATTCAAGTGTCCCATTCAATATAACTCCCTAACCCCCACATCCTTGTTTTCCCTTACCTGCTTTGACCCCTGCCCCCTACCTACCTCCCCCCTTCCCTCTAGGATTTGCTGTCCTGTTATCTCTGTCTCTGTATTATGTATATATAATTTCACTAATCCCTTAACCTTCTCTGATCCCATCCCTTCATCCCCCTTTGCTCTGATTGCTGTCCTTCTGCTCCCTGTGACCCCGCCTCTGCCTCTATTCCATTCCTCAGTTCACTGTTTTTATTAGATTCCACATATAAGTGGGATCACATGATATTTTTCTTTCTCTGCCTGGCTTATTTCACTTAGCGTAATAATCTCCAGGTCCATCTATGCAAACGGTAAGGTTTTCTTTGTTTTCACAGCTGCATAGTATTCCATTGTGTAGATGTACCACAGCTTTTAATTTTTTAATTTATTTTTTATATATTTATTATTATTATTTTTTACCCCAGCTTTTTAATCCACTCATCCACTAATAGACACTTGGCTGTTTTCAGATCTTGGCTATTGTAAACAATGCTGCAATAAACACGGGGGTACATTTCTTCTTTTGAACCAGTGATGTGGTGTTCTTAGGATATATCCATAAAAGCAGGATAGCTGAGTCAAAAGGCAGTTCTATTTTTAATTTTTTGAGGAAACTCCATATTGTTTTCCACAGTGGCTGCACAAGTCTGCGTTCCCACCATCAGTGCAGAAGGGTTCCCTTTTTTCCACACGCTAGCCAGCACTTATTGTGTGTTTTGTTAATAAGCGCCGTTTGACAAGTGTGAGGTGGTATCTCATTGTAGTTTTAATTTGCATTTCTCTGATGATTAGTGATGTTGAACATTTTTCGTATGCCTATTGGCCATCTGTATGTCCTCTTTGGAGAAGTGTCTATTCAGCTCTTTTGCACATTTTTAAATTGGTTGTTTACCTTCCTGGTATTGAGTATTAGAAGTTCTCTATAAATTTTGGTTATTAAACCCTTATCAGATGTGTTGACAAATATGGTCTCTCATTGTGTGTGGGGGTTGTCTTTTCTTTTTTTCATGGTGTCTTTAGCTGTGCAAAAGCATTTTAGTTTGATATAGTCCCATTTGTTTATTTTGTCCTTTATTTCACTTGCCCGTGGAGATAAATCAGCAAAAATATTGCTGCGAGAGATATCGGAGAGTTTACTGCCTATGTTTTCTTCCAAGATGTTTATGGTTTCGCAACTTACATTTAAGTCTTTTATCCATTTTGAGTTTATTCTTGTGAATGGTGTAAGTTGGTGGTCTAGTTTCATTTTTCATACACACAGGGAAGACTGCTTCCCTCTCATTCAGAGCTCCCAAAGCCCTGACACGTTCTCCGATTCCACAACCCAGAGCATCTTCTCCGGTTCCTCCTGGAATCAAAGGTACCCACAAGCCTCAGTAGAGCTCCCAAAGCCCCTCAGCCCTGGTTCCCCATCTGCACACCTTCTCTCTCTCTCTCTGCAAAACTGGCTTCTTCCTCAGCACTCTGCATTCTCTCCCTTCCTTCTGCTTCTCTCTGCAAACATCTAACGTTACTTCTCATGTTTCCAACAGCTCATAATCATTTCATCTAATATGGTATCAACCATCCTAATTATATATACAAAATACATACATGCCTTTGTTTATGTACATATGTGTACTTATGTATATATTCTTTGAAGTGTGGTTTTAAAAAATAAATTTGTGCCTGACCAGGTGGTGGCGCAGTGGATAGAGCGGACTGGGATGGGGGCCCAGGTTTGAGACCCGGAGCTCGCCAGCTTGAGTGCGGACCCATCTGGCTTGAGCAAAAGCTCGCCAGCTTGGACCCAAGGTCGCTGGCTCCAGCAAGGGGTTACTCGGTCTGCTGAAGGCCCGCGGTCAAGGCACATGTGAGAAAGCAATCAATGAGCAACTATAGTGTCGCAATGGCAACAAAAAACTAATGATTGATGCTTCTCACCTCTTTCCATTCCTGTCTGTCTGTCCCTATATATCCCTCTCTCTGTCCCTGTAAAATAAATAAATAAATAAAAATAAATAAATTTGCTTAATCACATAATAATTTTTATGCCTTATACATGTTTTATACAGTATGTTCAATATGTTAACCACTGAATTTAGTCTACATTGTAAGGTGATTCTACCATCCGGAATCTTTCATTATTAGTTTGATATTGACTCGACTGCTCATGGTGAATTTTGAAATCTATATTCTTCTACTTATAGGTAGCATATAGTTCAGTATTAGCAAATAGGTTTTTGTAACATGATAGAAAATATATACCGGTAATTGATCTTGCACCAAGTTCCTAGTAAAACTCTAAAAACTCTTTTAATTTCCTGAGTGATAGGAATTTTCTTTTTTTTATTGTGATGGTCCTGGGTGGGGTCTTGGGTAAGGGTTGGTTACTGGAAAGTGCAAGTTATGATTGGCAGTGCTTTTGAGAAGGGGAAAGGCTAAAAATGGAGTTGATACTTATGTATTAAGAAAAATCCCAAATGTATGGGTTTGGAGAGCTTCTGGGTTGCTGAGCACAGGGAGATGCAGCAAGGGAGGTGAGCATAGAAGGGGGATTGGGGTCCATGTCCTTTTGTGTGTACCTTGCCCTGTGCGTCGGAATACTTATCTGTGTCGTGTATCATATTCTTTCATAATAAACTGTTAAACATTAGGAAACTTTCCCTGAGTTCTGTGAGCTGCTCTAGCAAATTAATCAAAGCCAGGGAGGTGGTCCTGGTAACCTCTGTTAGTCAGAATCTCAGCTGACAGCCTGGCTATATAATTGGATCTGAAGCAAGGGGTCTGAGGGGGCAGTCCAACAGGACTCAGCCCTTAACCTTTAGGATCTCACATGATGTCTTGAGCTATACTGTCAGGTTTGAGTTAAATTATTGGACATCCACCTGGTTTCACATAGAACTTTTGTTCTGGGGATAAACAAGAAGTGCGTGCAGCGTTGTGTGTGGGTAGTTAAGGATCCTCTCAGGGAATAAACATAGTGGGAAAGACTTAGGTTTTTCCCTGTAGGGGAAGGAGAATGAACTGTGTTTTACTTTACAGTTCAGTGGTCCCTCATCTACCACGGGGGTTAGGTTTCAGAACCCCCTGCGATAGGCGAAAATCCGCAAACTAGCAACCTTATATTTATTTTATTATTTATAAATATATTTTAAGGCTTTATTTTGATTTAACATTCTTTTAATATGTTTTAATTAACATTTTTAGATCGCTTTCAATTTTTTAGGCTAGAAAATGCTTTTTTTTTTAAAGGCCAAGGATTTATTTTATTTTATTTTATTCATTTTAGAGAGGAGACAGAGAGAGAGAAAGAGAGAAAGGGGGGAGGAGCTGGAAGCATCAACTCCCATATGTGCCTTGACCAGACCAGTGCAGGGTTTTGAACTGGCGACCTCAGTGTTCCCAGGTCGACGCTTTATCCACTGCGCCACCACAGGTCAGGCTAGAAAATGCTTATTTTACCTCAAAAATAATTAAAATAATAAATATATAAAAATACCTATATACTGCAAAATCCTGCAATATAGTGAAAAATCCACCATACAAAATTAGATACATACAATTAAAAAATTGGTGATAGTTTGTCTGTGAAAAGTGAACCGCGATATGGCAAGGGAAGACTATACTCAAATAAGTAGATTGCAGACATTTTTATGTTAGCAAGAGGATTTAATGCTACATATCAGAGACTAATTTGCATTTTTTTAAATTTTATTAAGTGAGAGGTGGGGAGGCAGGGAAGCAGAGAGACAGATTCCCACATGTGCCCTGACCAGTATCCACCTGGCAAGCCCCCTACAGCAAGATGCTCTGCCCATCTGGGGCTGCTGCTCCATTGCTCGGCAACTGAGCTATTTCATCGCCTGGAGGCCTCGGCTATCCTCAGCACCTGGGGTCAGCTTGCTCCAGTTGAGCCATGGCTTCAGGAGGAGAGGAGAAAGAGAGAGAAAGGGGAAGTGTGAAGAAGCAGTTGGTCATTTCTGTGTACCCTGACCAGGAATTGAACCTGAGACTTCCACATGCCAGGCCGATGCTCTACTGCTGAGCTGAGCCAACTGGCCAGGGCCTAAGTTTCATTTTCAGCATTGTGAAATGAACTGATGAATACCCAGTGACATAGTACTGTATTTTTTGCTCCATAAGATGCACTTAGGGTTTTAAGGAGGAAAATAAGAAAAAAAAATTCAGAACCAAATGGTATGTTAAAATATTTAATAAAATATACCACAATAATATTTCAACACTGTAAATAAACCACAGCAGTATTAACAACCATTAGCACTGTTATTAACAAATGAGAAGAGACTTCAATGTTTAAATACTCTTTTAGTTGTCTGGGAACCTGCAGCAGCTAAAAAAAAAAAGAACATTTGCTCCATAAGACTCACGGGCATTTCCCCCTCCACTTTTGGGGAAAAAAAGTGCCTCTTATGGAATGAAAAATGTGGTATTTTACTAAAATTTTTATTCTATCACAATGTATTGAGAAAGAAACCTACTGAATTATTGTATGGTGAAAAACAGCAGAACAATTTTCTTAACTTCTTTGCATGTGACCAAAAGAACATCACTTCACTGAACATGATTGTATTTTAACAGAAATACCCCACGTTTGACGATGTGGCCGTGCACTTCACCCGGGAGGAGTGGCAGCTCCTGGACCCCGATCAGAAGGACCTGTACCGGGACGTGATGTTGGAGAACTTCAGCCACCTGGTGTCAGTGGGTGAGGAGAGCTCCCCTCAGAAGATGCCCTCTTAGGGTCCTTTTCTTTCTCAGCCTCTTAACTCTTTAGAATAATTACAGTTCTCTGAAGTGGTAAGATTTTAGATCCTTCTTTCTTGCCCTAGACAAGAGCATATCATCTCCCCTCTCTTGAGATATAGATGTTTGTGTTGCAGATATGAAACATGTTTATTTTCAGAAATGTCACATTTTGTCTTCTTGACAGACCCCAACCCAATTCAATATGTCTATGTCTTCTCTCATTTTTTTATGAGCAGGCTGTCAAGCTAAGAAACCATATGTGCTCTGCAAGTTGGAACTAGGGGAAGAACTGTGGCCATTACAGGGTGAACTTCAATGTCTAGTCGGTCTAGGTGAGTGGGTGAGAATAAGAAAGGTGGGTGGCTAGGAAGTAACTTTGTAGTCAGAGCTGTGACAGTGAATGGGAAACTCAAACCACCGCTCCACATATGAGAATCCTTTTTCTTAATAGAAATTTAAGAGGGAAAATACCCTGTTTCCTCTTCTGTAATCTGATCTGAGTTTATTTTATCTAAACCTTGTTTTTCTGAGCATAGGTTTC
This sequence comes from Rhynchonycteris naso, assembly GCA_037038555.1. Lineage (NCBI taxonomy): Eukaryota > Metazoa > Chordata > Mammalia > Chiroptera > Emballonuridae > Rhynchonycteris > Rhynchonycteris naso. Next base: position 245,473,069 of record CM072997.1, on the reverse strand, counting down.
TACTTACTAGGATGCTCAGATATTCCTTTTCTTTGACAGTGGTTAAACTGTCTCTGCCTGCATTACCACCTGTGTCACTATGAAATTCTACAATCCAGTTCTCTGGAAAGACAGAACTTTGAATTGATCACTTTTTTCTTCCTACTGGGCCTTTTTTGGAAATATTTATTCTCTCCATAGCATTCAAGCCCCTCTTGGATGCTGTGTCCTTGTGATAACCTGGTTTTCATGCTGCATTAACGATATTTCTTATCCCTCCTCCACTAAGGTTCTTCCTACTCAGTTCTCATCACTCTGAAAAGTTTCCTCAATTCTTGTGAGCGAACCTTATTCTCTTCTGTGAAATAGACTCCTAATTGACTACAGTGGTCCCTTATCTATTGCAGGGGTGAGGTTCCAGAGCCCCCTGCGATAGGTGAAAATCTGTGAAGTAGCAACCTTATATTCATTTTATTATTTATATATATTTTAAGGCTTTATAAGCCCTCCCCACACTCTTTGAAACCTTCGTCACACTGTTATTAACCTTTCCCATGCTTATTTTGCTTATTTTACCACAAAAATAATTAAAAATAATAAATATAAAAATAACTAACATACCGCAAAATCCCACGATATAGCAAAAAACCCACAATACAAAATGAGATATTTACAATTTAAAAATCCATGATGCAATGAGACTGCAAAAAGTGAATCACAATATGGCGAGGGACGACTGTATTCCCCCTCAGTATTGTCTAATGTGTGCTTCCTTCCTGTCTAGTTTACTGATCATCATGGCCACTGCCTGGACTTCTCATTCGTGTGTGAGAGCAGGAGTCACCTGCCATTCATTCTTTTTTAAATTTAGTTTCTTCTTCTGTACTAGACACTTAAAACATTTTATTCATGCTGGGATGATACTTACATGTTGAGCTCATTAATGCCAATGGAACAGTGGGTTCTTGGAAACTGAACTTTTAGAAGTGGGAATGGCTCTTTGATAAGGAGTTTTGAGCACATAGGTGGGGGATATCAGTCAGCTCCCTGGAGTATTTTTTAAATGTGAAAAGCTTAAAGAGCTGAGTGGGGGATATGTTTGAGGACCTTCTAGCAAGTTTGTGTGGATAGAATGAACTGAGCAGGAGGGGACGGGACATGAGATAAGGGGTGACAGCTGGAGGTTCTAAGATATAGGTCACACGTTGCCCATTGAGGCCATTTAAGACCTCATATTTATTCCAGATGAGTTGAGACAGAGTCAGAAAGAGGGTCAGCTAGGGACAGACAGACAGGAAGGGAGAGAGATAAGAAGCTTAGGAGAGGTCTCCAGGTCCAGATGTGATCACAGGCCTGGCTGACATCTTCACACAGTCTTGTCTCCCTGAGAAAAGGACTCAGGTAGGATATATTTGGTTTCCTGACCCATAGTAACATGATAAATATTTATTGTCTTTTTTAAAAATTGCTGTATTCCCCCCCAACTATGTTTTCTTTTTTAAAGATTTTATTTAATTATTTTAAAGTGAGATGAGAGAGAGAGAAGGGAAAAAGAGTGAGCAGTATCACCTCACAGTTGCTTCACTTTAATTGTTTATTGATGGTTTGTCCTATGTCTCTTGACTGGGCAAGCTCAGGGATTTGAACTGGTGAACTCAGTGTTCCAGGTCAACACTTCATCCTCTGTGCCTCCACAAGCCAGGCCCCCCAGCAATGGTTTTTGACAACACTTGTTCAAGATTGCCAACCAGGGAAGCTGACCCAGCTGGTGTCTGCAGCTCCCTCAAGTCAAAAGATTACAGTGTTGTCCAAAGGTTCAGACACACAGAAGCAGCCACCCGCTGTTTAATAAATCACATTATTCAGGTAAACTATCTGGTATGGCCTGAGAACTCAGGCATAAAGAGACATTTCTATCACAGGATGTTGCAGGGAGTCAGAGGTTACCTTCCAGTAATCAGTCAGTGTCAGGTGTTTTCATTTTCAGCATTCACAGATGGGTGACTGTGCCTGCTGAATTAGCACCTTACTTCATGTCATTTACCATATTTATATAGGAACATAGTGTGTTCCAGGCAGACCGTTAGTTTGTGACTTGATTTCAGGATCTTTTGTCTAGTTTTGAGATTAGTGCTTTGGGAGAGTTAGGGTGTCGGCAGAATGAAGAAGAATGGCACGTGGTTGGAATCCGATAACCCTCCACAGGCTGTTACACTTCCCTGGAAATCAGATGCTGAGGGTCCACACCCGTACTCACCACGTATTTGTTCTGTACACCTGGCTCTGCGGGTGTACACCTGATCACACTGCTCAGTGTTTGGTGCTCTTTGGTTTCTTTACTGAATTCCAGAACCATTGTGCCTTCACCTTTTATTCTACATGTGTCAAAGCACAGTCTTATATAGTATTCTTTCTTTGAGAAATTTGCATATGATTATGCATCCACACTGTGCTTTTCAGATAAAAATCTTTTTGAAGATGTATATATTCAGCCAGTTTCTTTTCTTTTTTTTACAGGGACAGAAAAAGAATCAGAGAGAGGGATAGATAGGGACAAACAGGAACGGAGGGAGATGAAAAGCATCAATCATCACTTTTTCATTGCGACACCTTAGTTGTTCATTGATTTCTCATATGTGCCTTGACCGTGGGGCTACAGCAAACTGAGTAACCCCTTTCTCAAGCCAGCGACCTTGGGTCCAAGCTGGTGAGCTTTGCTCAAACCAGATGAGCCCGCGCTCAAGCTGGCGACCTCGGGGTCTCAAACCTGGGTCCTTCCGCATCCCAGTCCAACCAACGCTCTATCCACTGTACCACCACCTGGTCAGGCCAGCAAGTTTCTTTATGTTTGTACTTGGATGTATAATAATTGCCTTTAACTTTGTTTCACTCTGTTTTTACCTCATGTGGACTTCAATAATATGCCTCATTTCATTAAGAGGTATTCTACCTACCTTGTGGCTGAAGCCACATAATTCTTATAGTAAACTTGAGTCCTCACTTTCATTAACCTCTTCCCACTTCTCCCATCGAGCACATCTCTGAATGTCATCTTCCCTTTCAATACAGGATGGGGCTAAAGTATGTGTGCGGTTGTGAGTACAGGAAACACAGATCTTATTTTTCCATTATTATTAATTCTTGTATCATTTTCCATATGAATAACTATAAACCTACTTTGACTTAAGCCTCTACATCCTGACTTTCTCCCCCTCTTATGTTTCCTTTTACAGCATTTCACAGATTGAGATTGCCCTTTTTTTTGTTTCAGGCACCAGTACCTAGAATTATTAATATGAGTGTCATATAGATTTAAATAAATTCTGACACTGTCTGCCTAGAAATAGTGTCAGGCCCTACAAGTTACAATTTCACTTTAACAAGAATGCCCCCACTTCAGATGTCCAGATTTTACCCTGTGCTTCTGACCCACAAACTATAAATTAGGGGTTTTCGTGGGCCCCTAATTGGGTTCAATTAATTTGCCAGAGCAGAACACTGAACTCAGAGAAACATTTAATATATTAGTTTATTATTAAAGAGATAGATGAATAGATACTGTATTTTTCGCTCCATAAGACGCACCTGACCATAAGACACACCTTAGGTTTTAAGAAGGAAAATAAGAAAAAAAAACTATTCAGAACCAAATGGTGTGTTAAAACATTTAATAAAATACCATATTTTTTGCTCCATAAGACCCACAGGCATTTTCCTCTCCACTTTTGGGGGCGGGGGAAAGTGTGTCTTAAGGAGTAAAAAATATGGTATATACGGCAAGGTGTGAAGTATTCTTTTGTTTATTTATTTATTTATTTATTTGCGAGTGAGAAGCAGACAGGAGGGAGAGAGATGAGAAGCATCGATTCTTTCTTGCGGCACTTTACTTATTCATTGTTTGCTTTCTCACATGTGTCTTGACTGGGGAGCTCCACCCGAGCCATTGACCCCTTGCTCAAGCCGGAGACCATGGGGTCATGTCTGTGATCTCACATTCAAACTGGCACTCAATCTAGCTATCTCAGGGTTTTGATCCTGGGTCCTATAGGTCCTAGGCCGATGCTCTATCTACTTTGCCACTGCCTGGTCAGGCTGTCAAGCTTTAATTTATAGGCCTTCTGTCCTTTTCTAGAAGTCAGTGGCTGGTCCTAAAAGTACAGCCTTCCAATCAATCTTTCTGGTGACTAGCTCCATCATGGTGCTGTGTGGATACCCTGTGCTGGGTCATTTCTTTAGCATAAACTCAGCTGTGATAGAAAGGATTCTTTAAAAGTATAACAAAAGATAGTTTTATCTCTTGGGAAGGTAAACGTTTATGAGAAATTACGGAATGATTCACTGTCATCCTCTTTCCTAGAACTCAGGACAGTTGATGATCATCCACAGTGTGACTTGCAAAGTCAGAGCATTCAGCAGAGTGTGGAACGATGCTGTGAACATAATATGTTTGCAAAGATTGTTGGTCCAAATGAAGGTCATTTACAGTTAAAGCAAAATTGTGGTATGCTTAAGATAAGTAAAAAACTTTTGAAATCAAATTTAAGTTTTGAAATTCAAAGCAGAAGCTTTAATTCATATAATTCAGTTGAGTTGAATGCAAATGGGACTTCCATTCTTCCTGGTAACCAAAAACAATTTTACAGTGAAATTACATTGCCTGTCAGTACCAAAACCATAAATAGTAAGTCCCAGGTCATTCGGCAAGAGAGAACTCACAACAAAGACAAAACCCACATATGCATTGAATGTGGGAAGACCTTCTCCAGAAAATATAGGCTCACTGAACATCAAAGAATTCATATAGGACTGAAACAGTATGAATGCACAGAATGTGACAAAACCTTTTTGAAGACATCACAGTTCAAGATACATCAGAAAACTCACCTGGGAGAGAAACCTTATACATGTAGTGAATGTGACAAAGCGTTCATCCATAAATGTCGACTCATTTCTCATCAGAGAACACATACAGGAGAGAAACCTTATGAATGCAGTCTGTGTGGGAAGACCTTCTATACAAAATCTAATCTTCATAAACATAAGAAAATTCATACAGGAGAGAAATCTTACATATGCGGTGAATGTGGAAAAGGCTTCATCGAGAAAAGTCATCTTAGTTCACATCATCGAACTCATACAGGAGAGAAACCATTTGTATGCAGTGAATGTGGAAAAGGCTTTACCAGGAAGTATCTGCTCACTGTACATCAGAGAACTCATAATTCAGAATATCCGTACATGTGCAGTGAATGTGGGAAAGTCTTGTCAAGAAAGGGCTCTCTCATCCAACATCAGCGAACTCATACTGGAGAGAAACCCTTTTTGTGTAATGAATGTGGAAAAGGCTTCACGAATAAGAGCCTTCTCATCAGACATCAGCGGAGACATACAGGAGAGAAGCCCTATGTATGTGGTGTGTGTGGAAAAAGCTTCACCATGAAGTACCATCTGACTGTACATCAGGGAACACATATTTTAGAGAAACCGTATGTGTGCAGTGACTGTGGGAAAGGCTTTACTGTAAAGAGTACTCTGATTGTACATCAGCGAACTCACACAGGGGAGAAGCCCTGTGTATGCAGTGCTTGTGGAAAATGTTTCACCACAAAGAAGTGTCTTACTGTTCATGAGAAAACTCATTCTTCAGAGAAACCGCACATGTGTGATAAATGTGGGAAAGGTTTTTCCACAAAGTGCTGCCTTATCATACATCAGCGAACTCATACAGGAGAGAAACCTTATATCTGTAATGAGTGTGGGAAAGCCTTTCCCAGAAAATCCAGGCTCACGAAACATCGCAGACTTCATAAGGATTGAAACAGTATGAATGTGCTGATAGTGATGAAATCTACCTCAAGAAATCTCAGTTCAATATATTTCAGAAAACTTCCTCGGAAGAGAAATGTTATATATGTAGTGAATGTGGCAAAGTATTCATCAGAAAGTCTTGTTTCATTTCTCATTAGTGAACTCCTACAAAAGAGAAACCTAATAAATGCAGTCTGTGTGGGAAGACCTTCCGTACAAAGTTGAATCTCCATAACATCAGAAAATTTATACAGGAGAGAAATCTTGTAAATGCAGTGAATGTGGGAAAGGCTTCATCAATAGTGGTTGTCTTATTGCAAATCATTGAACTTACAATGGAGAGAAACCCTTTCTATGCAGAGAACGAGAAATAGGCTCCACCATGAAGAGTGATCTCACTGTAGTTCAGAGAACTTACACTTCAGAGAATTAGTATATGTGCTTTTGAATGTGGGAAAGGCTTGTCAAAACACCCTGTCTTGCCTGACCTGTGGTGGCGCAGTGGATCAAGCGTTAACCTAGGATGCTGAGGTTGCCGATTCAAAACCCTGGGCTTGCCCGGTCAAGGCACATATGAGAAGCAACTACTATGAGCTGATACTTCCTGTTCCTGCCCCTGACCTTTCTCTCTCTCTATCCTCTCTCTAAAATCAATAAATAAATCTTTTAAAAAACACACTCTGTCTTGTCGTGGCTAGACAGCTCGGTTGGTTCAAGCATCGTCCCGAAGCTCAGAGGTTGCCAGTTCGATCCCCTGTAAGGACGCACACAGTGGTGAATGCTCCTTTCTCTTTCCTGCTCTTTCTTCCTTTCTGTAAGATCAATAAAATAAACATTAAAAAAAGACAATGCACTGCTTCATCATATATCAACAAACTTATACTGGAGGAGTCTTCATTACAAAGTCAAAACTCAGTGTTTCTCATAATTTATTTAGTTTCAAGTTTGTTTTATTTCAGAGTATCTGAAGCACTTGCAAATGAAACAATATATTCATTTCATAAGTATAACTTATTTGGATGTGTTTAACCAAGTTTGTAAGTAGCATCAACTGGTTTATAAAATTAATACAAATATGGTTTTTTTGGTTTTTAAAAATATTTTAAAGACTTTATAGTATTCTTTTTTTTTAATTTTTATTTTATTCATTTTATAGAGGAGACACAGAGTGAGAGAGAGAGAGAAAGAGAGAAAGGGGGGAGGAGCTGGAAGCATCAACTCCCATATGTGCCTTGACCAGACCAGTGCAGGGTTTTGAACTGGCGACCTCAGTGTTCCCAGGTCGATGCTTTATCCACTGCGCCACCACAGGTCAGGCTACAAATATGGTTTTTATAACTTCTAATTTTGGCCTAAGTTTAGAATCACAAAAACTGAAAATTTTCTAGGTTTTTTTACATGCCCTTTAGGTATGTACTCTGAAATATAAAACCTTATTTAGTTATAGTTTATTATAATCAAATAGAGGATAATTAGTTGATAATTATCAAATAGAGGAAAGTGAAATTGTGACAAGGCTGTTAGCCACAGGATTTATTTATATCTCCAGTTTTATCATGCACTTATTTTTGTTTGTTTTTTATGTATATATTTTATAGATATAGTTTTAAGAATCCTTGATGACATGTAGTTTCTTGTAACCAGTACCACAGTAGAAATTCAGAAGTTTTGTTTTCACAAACTCCCTCATGTTACCCCTTCATAGTCCCATTTTTTGTCTTTCCCTACCCCCTGGCATCAACAGGTCTCTTTGTATCTATAATTTTGTCATTTATACAATATTAGAAAAATAGAGTCACTTAGCATGTACCCTCCCCCCCCTTTTTAGAGAGGGAGGAACAGACAGGGAAAGAGATGAGAAGCATCAATTCGAAGTTGAAACACTTTAATTGTTCCTTGATTGCTTTCTCATGTGTCCCTTGACCAGGGGGCTCCAGCCAAGCCAGTGACCCTTGCTCAAGCCAGTGACCATGGCACCATATCTGTGATCCCATGCTTGAGCTGGCTACCACACGCACAAGCTGGTGAGTCCGCATTCAAGCCGGCAACCTTGGGGTTTCGAACCTGGGTCCTCAGTGTCCCAGGCTGAGGCTCTATCATCCACTGCACCACCACCTGGTCAGGCTAGCATGCATTGTTTTGAAATTGGCTATTAGAATTTGTGAGATGCAGAAAATACATACATACTGGTCTCTGCTCCATGTACCTGGTACAGAATAGAGATAGCAGTAGGAGCTGCCGGAGTCCCGCCCCAGGGAGAATCCAGGGGTCCCACAGCAATGGATGTTGTCGGTGAGATATGAGTGAGAGAGCCAAACTCTAGTTCATCTGCCAGGCATCTCTGCCAATTGCTAGTACAACTTTGTTTTTATACACTAAGTTATAATTACATGTTATACAGAATACATTGATTAATAGTTATTTTTGCTTTAATGTGGATAAATATTCCAGGAAGAGGTTAGTACATTTCTTTAAGCTATAAATCAGGTGGTAAGCCATTCTAAGTACAGTTATACAATAACTTGAGCAGCAACAACAATATTGGCACAGGTTTCTAAAAGGTCAGTATTCATTAAAAACTCTACCTCACCTGATGGCCTAGTAAAATTATGTTTGTCTACTATTTTCATGTACTACTAGTTAAGTTCTAACTTTATTTTTCTCAGAGTGTTCCACTACCTGAAGGTCAGGTATGTAAGAGCGATGGAAAGTTTTTCTATTCTTCTATAATATGAATAGCTTAGGGGGGTTTATAGGCTTTTCTGTGGAACTCACATCCTCTGTCTCATTTCCAGAGAAATCATTACAAATCTGCAGGGAAAGCACGGTGCTGTTGTCCCTGTGCCACAAGTGATAGCACACACACCCAGAGAGGGGGGGGGGGAGAAAAATCAAATCCAAGAAGTTAGGTGGAAAGTATCGCTGAGCCTCTTCTTTTGCTGTGACTGTGTCAACCAGCAGCTGTTGGTCGGCTCCCGACAAGGAGCTTTATTTTATCAAGATGACTGGTTAGAAATTTGAGCTCCACTGAACACATGTAGAGAGGGACGAGGGCCTGAAAATAGACTTAATGATCAACCTTGCCTTCTTAAGAAAGCCTCCATTAACATCAAAAGAGGAGGGGATTGAAAGAGCTTGCAGGTGGGTGAAGACATCCAAGAATGGGGAGGGAGCCTGACCTGTGGTGGCGCAGTGGATAAAGCATTGACCTGGAATGCTGAGGTCGCTGGTTCAAAACCCTGTACTTTCCTGGTCAAGGCACATATGGGAGTTAAATGCTTCCTACTCCTCCCCCTGTTCTCTCCTTTTCCTCTCTCTCTTTCTAATAAAGATGAATAAAAATAAAAATCTCGGCCTGACCTGTGGTGGTGCAGTGGATAAAGTGTCGACCTGGGAACACTGAGGTCGCCAGTTCAAAACCCTGCACTGGTCTGGTCAAGGCACATATGGGAGTTGATGCTTCCAGCTCCTCCCCCCTTTCTCTCTTTCTCTCTCTCACTCTGTGCCTCCTGAATAAATAAAAAGGAAAAAAAAATCTCCAAAAAAAATTAAAAAGAAAAAGGAATGGGGAGGGAAGGTGGCGCACCATTACTTAATGGGGACAGAAGCTCCCATGCTAGGTACCCTCCCAGAGCTCACACTATGTATCTCTTTATTTGTCTCATTTGTTAGTTTTATATCTTAAAGTAGGAAACATATGCACTTAGTTCTTTGATGTGAGCTGATCTAGCAAATAAATTGAACTGGAGGGGAGTTGTAGAAATGTCCATTTGTACCCACATCAGAACGTAGAGGTAACACGAAGACCTGCTCCATCTGATTGGCATCTGAAGTGGGCTGTGAGCAGTTTGTGTCTAACCTGTCCTATCTGACACAACTGTGTCGGGATGAGGTAACTTGTAAGACACCTGGTGTGGGGAACTGACCCCATTTCTAGACATACACGTGGTAGGTGACCAGGAGTGTTGTGAGTGTGAAAGAAAAGGAGAAACTCAAGAGGAATACTGAGCTGTAGATTTTTCCAAAGCAGACCTCAAGTGAATTCCACCTAATATCTTGCCCAAAGCTCTCTGGGCTTTTTTCTGCCATGTGGACATGAGACCTCATGGAAACTGGCTACACCATAGGTATTCAATTTATTTTATGATTTGATAGAAATATGTTTTGTATATGCCCTGCAAGGGGATTGAACCAGCAACCTCTGTGTCAGGGACCAAAAAAGCCTTAACAGGTTTTGAGTTTGGATATCTGGGGGACAGAGGTGCTGGAAGCTGACTAAGCTGACAGTCTACCTAACCCCCCACCTTACCTGCCTGATTAAGTTGCAAAAGGCTGTTAGGCTGTAGTGCTGGAATGTATTTGCTCATCCTACCTCCCGTGTTCCCTGGAAGGAAGTTACTTCTTTGTGTGAGGTTGGGATGTTTGAATATGGTGGGGTTTTTTACACTTGGTGGTTTTCTTGAGTTGCCTTGGAAATGTAATTGATTTGCTAATTTCCAGTTTGTCCAGTATATGAAGAAGGATGCAGTTTCTGGGGGCAGCCATGTTTTGCGGCTCTGCAAGGGTGGTAAATTTTACTGCCAGCAGGAACTATGAAGCCCTCCCAAAACCCATCTTATTTGTCTTTAATTCTTTTTTCTTAATTTTATTTTATTTTATTCATTTTAGAGAGGAGACACAGAGTGAGAGAGAAAGGGGGGAGGAGCTAGAAGCATCAACTCCCATATGTGCCTTGACCAGACCAGTGCAGGGTTTTGAACTGGCGGCCTCAGGGTTCCCAGGTCGACGCTTTATCCACTGCGCCACCACGGGTCAGGCTATTTGTCTTTAATTCTTCATGTCTGTTTTCATCAATTCCATACCGTTCCTGCTCGAGACCTGAATAAACTCGTCGTGGCTGGCCCGTGGCACCTCTGTGCCTTGTGAAGAAGTTCTAAGCAATCGAGCTATCCAGCCAGGGCCCTAGTTCAATTTAACAACTCAAGGGCACAGTCAACTTTCTGTTTTGCCCAAAGGGATGGATACAGTGCATCCCATGCCAATTTGGGCTTGGATAAGTTCTGGACTCTGTAAACTTGTTTTAGTTCTATGCTTGTTATCATTTCTTACAAAGAGTAAGGCACTGGGAAGCCCGTAAGACACTTTTATTACCTCCCATTTAGCAGAGTTATAGCAATTGTATGGCCACCACTATCAGAAACTGGAATGTGGCTTGACCAGGCTTTGGTGCAGTGGATAGAGCATTGGACTGGGACGTGGAAAACCCAGGTTTGAAACCCCGAGGTTGCCAGTTTGAGTGCTGACTCATCTGGTTTGAGCAAAGCTCACCAGCTTGAGCCCAAGGTTGCTGGCTTGAGCAAGGGGTCACTCAGTCTGCCCCCTGGTCAAGGCACATATGAGAATGCAATCAATGAACAACTAAGGTGCTGCAGCAAAGAATTGATGCTTCTCATCTCTCTCCCTTCCTGTCTGTCTGTCCTGCTCTCTGTCTCTGTCTCTGTCACAAAAAATAAAAAGACACTGGAATGTGCTCCATGAAGTCATAGAAACTGCATACTCAGAGCTCAGATGTCCAGAAATGATGGAAAGTCCTGGCCACACCCTTCTCTTGACTCTTTGGTGTCCATATGAACAGCCAAGGAAGAACTTTGCAGGGAGAGCACTTAATTGGAAGTAGTTTGGTACAAAGGTTTAGCATTTGGCAGCTTCAAATAGAGTGGTATATTAATATTTGCAAAATGGAATACTACTCAGCTCTAAAAAATAAAGGAAGGCTTACGTTTTGCAGCAGCATGGATGGACCTGGAGATTATTATGCTAAATGAGATAAGCCAGTCAGAGAGAGAAAAACAAGTACCATATGGTTTCAGTTATATGTGGAGCCTAATGAACAAAGGAAACAAAATAGAAACAGACTCATGGAGAACAGACTGACTGCTGTCAAGAGTGGAAGGGGGTTGGGAGCTGGATATAAAAGGTGAAGGGATTTAGCAAAGGAAAAAGGCTTAGCACAGACAACAGTACTGACTTCAGGAGGGAAAGTGGTATTGGGCAGTTGAACAGGATAAAGGGATTAATGGTGACGGAAGGAGACTTGATTTGGAGTGGTGAATGCATGCTGCAGTGAACAGAAGATGTATTATGGAATATTATACCTGAAACCGATGTGATTTTATTAACCAGTGTCACCCTTATAATATAGTCAATGTTTAAAAAAGAAATAAAATTGCCTTATGTAATTATATACTACAATTTTATGAGCTTGAGATGACAAAATCTGAAATATATAACATTGAATTTTGCCCTGATTCGGTAGCTCACCTGGTAGGAACATTGACCTGATATACCAAGATTGCGGGTTCAATTTTTGGGGAACCAAAAAAGAAAATAAATTAACTAAAACATTGAATTTTACCTCATTATTATTACTATTTTTTTATTTTACAGGGTCAGAGAGGGAGAGAGTCAGAGAGAGGGATAGATAGGGACAGACAGACAGGAACGCAGAGAGATGAGAAGCATCAATTATCAGTTTTTCATTGTGACACCTTAGTTCATTGATTGCTCTCTCATATCTGCCTTGATCGTGGGCCTTCAGCAGACCAAGTAACCCCTTGCTCAAGCCAGCGACCTTGGGTCCAAGCTGGTGAGCTTTTGCTCAAACCAGATGAACCCGCACTCAAGCTGGCAACCTCAGGGTCTCGAACCTGGGTCCTTTACATTTGACACTCTATCCACTGCTCTGCCGCCTGGTCAGGCTCACCTCATTATTTTTAAGGGTTAAAATATCTACATTACGTAAAATCAGCAAATTGTTTGCAATAATGTATGGGGTATCTACTTTTTTAAAATCAACATCTAAGCTCTATGTCAATCTTATTTTCAAAACCTTGTAGGGATACACTTTTAATTTTTAAAATTTTTTGTAATTTTTAACTTCTGTGAGGTATAGCTCAAATGATTTTTTCATAAGGCTCATTATAATAACATTGCGTTGGGAATTATTAGACTCAGGAACATCTTGGTATAGTTTTGAGATGGAACTTGTTAAAACATCTTTTATTTCCTCAATATATTGTAGTTATTTGTCAAACAGACATTATATGCATAATTAAGGGCATCTTGATTCAGAAGAATATGTTTAGAGAACAGGTAAATTAAAAGGAGATAGACTAGCCTGGTGTGTGGTGGTACAGTGGATAGAGCATCAACCTGGAACACTGAGGTCGCTGGTTTGAAACCAGGGGCTTGCCCAGTCGAGGCACATATGAAAAGAAAGCAATGGCAACTTAAGTGAAGCAACTATGAATTGATGCTTCTCATTGTCCCCACCGCCCCCACTTTGTAAAATCAGTAAGTAAATGCTTGCCCTGGTTGGATGACTCCATTGGTTAGAGCATCTATCCCGAAGCACAGAGGTTGTGGGTTTGATCCTTTATCAGGGCACATACAGGAACAGATTGATGTTCCTTTCCCTCTCTCTGTCTCTCTTCCTCTCCTTCTAAATTAAATAAAAATAAACAAAAACAAAATAATGAATAAAAGAATGCTGGGAACATCATGTCACTTCACATCTCAAATATGTCTGTAAAACAAATTTTCTTTCATTGTGATAATAGCAATTTGAAATGAATAAAATCAATAACTCATACAGAATTCTATTTTGCGGTGTTTCCATAAATTTACTTTTCTTAATCGGGTCCCCAAACTAGGGCTGGCGGGCCACATGCGGCCCCCTGAGGCCATTTATCCGGCCTGCCGCACTTCCGGAAGGGGCACCTCTTTAATTGGTGGTCAGTGAGAGGAGCACAGGATGCATCCGCACCCATAGTTCTCATTGGTTTAAATTTAATTGTTTGCCTGATCAGGCAGTGGCGCAGTGGATAGAGCACAGGACTGGGATGCTGAGGACCCAGGTTTGAGACCCAGAGCTCGCCAGCTTGAGCGCTGGCCCATCTGGCTTGAGCAAAAACCTTGTCAGCTTGGACCCAAGGTCGCTGGCTCCAGCAAGGGGTTGCTCGGTCTGCTGAAGGCCCCGCGGTCAAGGCACATGTGAGAAAGCAACCAGTGAACAACTAAGATGTTGCAACGGCAACGAAAAACTAATGATTGATGCTTCTCACCTCTCAAAAAAAAGGGGGGGGGGCTTGAAATCCACCATCTGTGATTTCTCTTCTTGGTAGAAGTGAATTTTAGGCTGTACGGACTCCTCCAATTCCTGTAAGATGGTGGCGCCCACTGAGCTGTTTGCTAACTTCCACCCCGAACGCTGAGCGTTGCTGCCATTTTAACTTTCTTGTCAGCTACTGATAGGGCTTATCCCACCCAGTTATTGTGTTATAGGCCGTGAGCCAGAACACATATGCCCCCCACCCCACTTTTTTTTTTTTTGCAAGGGTTGAGGTGCCAGGAAATAGGACAAGCTAGGTGACCTTGTATCTACCTAGGCATTTCTGCTCGGGTGGCGAAATTGACCTCTGCCTTCCGTACAGCTGAGCTTTAAAGATGACCGCGCCCATGGGACACAGCAAGAAGGCGCAGCCATATTGCCTCTGAAAAAAGCCGGAAATGCAGTCGTCTTAGTTGTGGGATCACCTGCAGACCCTCATCGGCCACCGTTATGCTGTATTGCGGGAAGGGGTAAAGTAGATCCATTAAAATCGGGCGCTGGCAGGTCGTGACAGCTAAAGAGAATCAGGTCAGTGTCTGGTTCTCTGGGGGGAAAATGGGAAGGAGGAATAGTCTGTCATAGCCCACCTTTGGCAGTGCAAGCGGCATAGCAGGAGAGCCCTAAGGGGTTGGTCATGGGGGACGGTGCATTAGAAAGGGGCGCCTGTGACCTCAGGTGGCAATGCTGTGGTTAAAAATCTCCAGAGATCAAGGACTTAGTGCTGATGTCACGTTGTGGGGCTTTATGTGTTCATTCCCTTTGGGGCTCAGTGATTGCGAACTGGAGCATGGCCTTAGTGAAAGCTTGGTGTGGCTTGCATTTCTTTTACAGCTAAACAATGGATGAACTTATTCAGGGCCATTGTCCCCGCGTTGTTTTAATAACGATCCGGGGGTTCCTATGCGCGGGGGGGGGGGGGGGGGGGGGGCTGATCATTCGGCGGCACTGACACCTGCGCCTGCGCGTGTGCGGAGCTCAGATCTGGGCCGCGGGCCCAGATTTAATCATGTGGGGTCACGGCTCGCTATTAACCTTGAGATCCAAGGCCCTTCTTCACCACTGGGTTTGGCACTCAGCCGCCCTTATTCTAATCTGTCAGAAGTGAAAGTTTTGTACATCTGACACTAATATAATATTTCAATTCAACGGCAATTGAAAAAATTAAAACATTTTAACATTTTTTGAAAAAGAATGAAAGTTTTTGGTGAGATGCATGATCTAGAGATCCGTTAGATGAATGTCTATACTAGACAGTTTTCTATTTTAGGTACAGCTGTCTTCCTTTTCCCTACGAGATTCCTATCCGTGTGCCTCCTGGACATTTCTTTTCAGATACCTGCTGACGCAAGTGGAAGATCATTGGTGTCACTGTAAGTTCTGATCCCAAAGGATAATGCTTGTCAGAATTGTATATTTCAGTGTCAGGCTTTGATATTTTTCAATTAAATTGCACAAATGGGATTGTGTTCTTTCTTTCACTATTTATTGATTTTAGAGAGAGGAGAGAAAGGTGGGGTGGGGAGGAGCAGGAAGCATCAACTCTTAGTTGCTTCTTGGATGTGCCTTGACCGGTAAAACCCCTTGTATCAAACTGGGCATCTCAGCATTCCATATGGACGCTTTATCAGGCTGTGATTTCCTTTTTTTTATAAAATTAATTTCATGTGAAAAACATTCAGAAATTATATTTAATATGTTAACTGGAGATATTTATAAGGGAATTTATTAAGTGTTTTAATACATTTATACGTAAGTGAAATGTTTAAAATATTTTTTAAAGATTTAATTGATTGATTTTTAGAGAGAGGAGAGAAAGAAAGGGGGGAGGAGAGGAGCTGGAAGCATCAACTCCTAGTAGTAGTTGTTTCTCATATGTGCCTCGACTGGGTAACCGCAGGGATTTGAACCTGCGATCTCAGCATTCTAGGTCTATGCTGTACCCACTGCACCACCACAGGTCAGGTAAAATATTTTTAAGAACATTTTATGACTATGGATTTACACATAGATTTGTCCCCTACCTTTCATCTTTAGTTAAGAGTTTTGTTTTTTTTTTTACAGGGACAGAGAGAGTCAGAGAGAGGGATATAGGCACAGACAGACAGGAACGGAGAGAGGTGAGAAGCATCAATCATTAGTTTTTCGTTGCCGTAGCAACACCTTAGTTGTTCATTGATTGCTTTCTCACATGTGCCTTGACCAGGGGCCTTCAGCAGACTGAGCCACCCCTTGCTGGAGCCAGTGACCTTGGGTCCAAGCTGACGAGCTTTTGCTCAAGCCAGATGGGCCCGCGCTCAAGCCAGATGGGCCTGCGCTCAAGCCAGATGGGCCGGCACTCAAGCTGGCGAGCTCCCGGTCTCGAACCTGGGTCTTCTGCATCCCAGTCTGATGCTCTATCAACTGTGCCACCACCTGGTCAGGCTTTTTTTTTTTTTTTAGAGACAATGACACAGACAGACGGGACAGATAGTTGTGGCACCTTAGTTGTTCATTGACTGCTTTCTCATGTGTGCCTTGACCAGGGGCTCCAGCTGATCCAGTGACCCCTTGCTCAAGCCAGCAACCTTGGGCTTCAAGCCAGCAACCTTTGGGCTCAAGCCAGCAACCTTTGGGCTCATGCCAATGAGCATGAGGTCATGTCTGTGATCCCAGTTCAAACCAGTGACCCTGTGCTCAAGCTGGTGAGTCCACACTTAAGTGAGCAACCTCAGGGGTTTTGAACCTGGGTCCTCAGCGTTCCTGGCAGATGCTCTATCCACTGCGCCACCGCCTGGTCAGGCATGTGTACTCATTTTTGTGGAGTTGTAAATGTCTTATACTTTTTAACTCTCCTTTTCTTATAATTTTCTATAACATAAAAGAGCAATACATTTTAAATGTTAGTCACCTTACTAAATTCTTAATATTACAATATCTTTCTCTGACTGCACATTTAGTGTGAAAATATTAAAATATACAGGAACATTGAAAATTTTAATTTTTATCTAGTTGTTAAAAGTATTTTTAATCTATATTTTACCAGTTATAGCACTAGAATAGATCTATCACTTATCTAACACTCCCCATCTATCCTTCTTTTCATAAATCAGTCTTGTTGCTGATGCTGTTGGTGCATTTCCAAATAAGTTTCAGGCCTCTACTATTACTCTAAATACTTCTGTAATCACATGATTAAGTAGCATTTTAATGACATCTTAGTGTTGTCCTTTGTTTATAATGAACAGAGATCTTTTTTTTTTTTAGAGTGTAATTCATTTTTTTTAAAATTTCTTTTTATTTTATTCATTTTAGAGAGGAGACACAGAGTGAGAGAGAGAAAGAGAGAGAGAGAGAAAGGGGGGAGGAGCTGGAAGCATCAACTTCCATATGTGCCTTGACCGAACCAGTGCAGGGTTTTGAACTGGCGACCTCAGTGTTCCCAGGTCGACGCTTTATCCACTGCGCCACCACAGGTCAGGCTGAACAGAGATCTTATTTTGAAATATTTTCGCCTGCTGTGAAAGTATAATGTAAGTGACCTTTGGAATGAAATGAGTCTGCTTTTTCAGTCTATATTCTGTCCTTACTCTTAGTGTGATCGGTGTGACCTGTGCCTGTTATTTTTAAAACATTTTAAAGTTAAGTTATTTGTTTATTTATTTACTTATTTTTTATTTGGAGAATTATATTTGCCTGACCAGGCAGTGGCACAGTGGATAGAACATCAACCTGGGACACAGAGGACCCAGGTTCGAAATCCCAAGGTCACCAGCTTGAGCGCAGGCTCACCGGTTTGAGAACGGTGTTGCTGGTTTGAGTGTGGGGTCATAGACATAACCCCATGGTCGCTGGCTTGAAGTTCAAGGTTGCTGGCTTGAGCAAGGGGTCACTTGCTCTGCTGTAGCCACCCCGCCCCCATCAAGGCACATGGGAAAGCAATCAATGAACAACTAAGGTGCCGAAATGAAGAATTGATGCTTCTCATCTCTCTCCCTTCCTGACTGTCTGTCCCTGTCTGCCCCTCTCTCTGTCTCTGTCAGGAAAAATATATATTTAATAGGGTGACATTGATCAATAAGAGTACATAGGTTTCAGATAAACATTTCTGTAACGTTTGAACTATTGATTGTGTTGTGTACCCATCACCCAAAGTCAAATTATTTTCCATCACCTTGTATTTGTCCCTCTTTACTACCCTCTTCCCACCTACCTGTGTTCTTGTTAGCAAAAAACAGAAGTTCAAAATCTATTTTTGCTAATTAGTTATTTTATAAAGATTTTTTTTTAATTTATGTATTTATTTATTTATTACAGGGACAGAAAGAGGGATATATAGGGACAGACAGGAACAGAGAGCGATGAGAAGCATCAATCATTAGATTTTGTTGCCGTTGCGACACCATAGTTGTTCATTGATTGCTTTCTCACATGTGCCTTGACCGCGGGCCTTCAGCAGACCGAGCAACCCCTTGCTGGAGCCAGTGACCTTGGGCCCAAGCTGGCGAGCTTTTGCTCAAACCAGATGGGTCCGCGCTCACGCTGGCAAGCTCGGGGTCTTGAACCGGGGTCTACCGCATCCCTGTCTGACATTCTGTCCACTGCGCCACCGCCTGGTCAGGCTAATAAGAGTTATTTTGAAGATTAAGTCAAGTAAGATAACTAAAATAGTGTTCTATGATGGCAGGAATGTTGTGTAAAATTTGAATTTACAATTGCCTGACCTGTGGTGGTGCAGTGGATAAAGCGTCGACCTGGAATGCTGAGGTTGCCGGTTCAAAACCCTGCACTGGTCTGATCAAGACACATATGGGAGTTGATGCTTCCTGCTCCTCCCCCCTTTCTCTCTCTCTCTCTCTCCTCTCTAAAATGAATAAATAAAAAAATTCTAAAAAAATTTGAATTTACAATTAATTTTCTCTTTTATTTTTCTGTCCTTTTTTCCCCTCTTATTTTAAAAAGTAGTGAAAACTTTTAAATTTGTAAACTTAGAGTAATAACCTAGCAATGGCAATTTTTTAAAATAATGAGTTTAAAAAATGATTTATTTATTAACTTGAGAGGGAGAAAGAGGGAAAGGCAGACCACATCGATTTGTTGTTCCACTTATTTATGCATTAACTGGTTGATTTTAAAAAATATTTATTGAATTTACAGAGAGGAGAGAGAGAGAAAGTGAGATTAGCAAGAAGTATCAACTTGTAGTAGTTGCTTCTCCTAGGTTCCTTGACAGAGCAAGCCTGGGGCTTCAAACTGGTGAGCTCAGCATTCCAATGCTTTATTCACTGCGCCACCACAGGTCAGGTCAATTGGTTGATCTTGTACCTATCTGAACGCAGATGACACCTGCAACCTTGGTGTATCAGGGACATGATCTAACCAACAGAGCTACCTGGCCAGGGTGATAGCAATTTTATTTTAATTGCAAAATGCTATCTTTTTCTGATTTAAAACATAAGAGCTCTATGAAAAATATAATAAAGAAACTAAAAATGGCCTGACCAGGCGTGGCACAGTAGATAGAGTGTCAGCCTGGGATGCTGAGGACCTAGGTTTGAAACCCCAAGACTGCCGGCGTGAGCGAGGACTCATCCAGCTTGAGCATGGGCTCACCAACTGAGCACAGGGTCGCCGGCTTGAGCCCAAAGATTGATGGTTTGAAACCCAAGGTTGCTGGCTTGAGCAAGGGGTCAGTGGCTCAGCTGGAACTCCCCCCTCCCCATCTAGGTACATATGAGAAAGCAATCAATGAACAACTAAGGTGCCGCAACTATAAGTTGATGCTTCTCATCTCTCTCCTTTCCTGTCTTTCTGTTTCTGTCTACCTCAATATAAAAGAAAGGAAAAAGGAATTAAAAATGATCTATTCAGTATATCTGTTGCCAATATTTTCTTTTCAGAAATATTTAGAAATGGGTTTTTAGGTTACCAGTAATACTTTTATAGTTTGTGTTCAATTGAATATTAAATTATTCTAATGAAAGTGTTCTACTATTTAACACTAATGTTAACCTGTCTGTACCTTAGGATGGTATAGAATTTTTTTTACAGGGACAGAGACTGTCAGAGAGAGGAATAGATAGGGACAGACAGACAGGAATGGATTGAGGTGAGAAGCATCAATCATTAGTTTTTCGTTGCCGTAGCAACACCTTAGTTGTTCATTGATTGCTTTCTCACATGTGCCTTGACTGCGGGCCTTCAGCAGACCAAGCAACCCCCTGCTGGAGCCAGCGACTTTGGGTCCAAGCTGGTGAGCTTTTGCTCAAGCCAGATGGGCCCGCGCTCAGCTGGTGAGCTTGGGGTCTTGAACCTGGGTCTTGAACCCGGGTCTTGAACCTGGGTCTTGAACCTGGGTCTTCCGCATCCCAGTCCGACGCTCTATTCACTGCGCCACCGCCTGGTCAGGCTAGAATTTTTCTATTATAATTTTCTAACCATCCATGTGACTTAAAGAGGTATACACCCATCTTAGTTAAATACTGATAATTTGACTTTTATATTCAAAAGTTAACTCTGATTATTTATTTATTTAATTCAGGGAGAGGAGGGGAGGCAGAGACACTTTTTTTGCATGTGCCCCAACCAGGATCTAATGGTAAGCCCACTAGGGGGCGATACTCTGCCCATCTGGGGCATTGCTCTGTTGCTCAGCAACTGAGTTCTTCTTAGTACCTGAGGCAGAGGCTATGGAGCCATCCTCAGTGCAAGGGGCTAACTCGCTCCAATGGAACCTTGGCTGCAGGAGTGGAGGAGAGAGATAGAGAAAGGAGAGGGGAAGGGGTGAAGAAGCAGATGGGCGCTTCTCCTGTGTGCCCTAACTGGGAATTGAACCCAGGACTTACACACACTGGGCTGATGCTCTACCTCTGAGCCAATTGGCCAGGGCCTGATTATTTATTTCAAACTCTGTTGTATTGGATACTCTTTCTAGAACCAATGTCTCTGCCATTGTAGTGTGAAAACGGCCAGACTGAGATAACAAATGGCTGAGTTCCTATAACACATAAGATACCTAAAAAACAGGTGGACCAGTGCCACTACAGGTCAGGCAAAAATATTATTTTTAATTACAATTACCATCGTGATGGGAAAGACCCCCTGCAGCTAGTGCTTGACTTACAACCACAATTGGTTCCGACACACCAGTCATAACACAATTTGGTTGTAAGTTGAGTAGGCTATATGTACAGTACTGTGAAATGATGTTATAAAAATCTTTAAGTCATCTTTTATCGTAATTTTCTTTCATTATTGTTATATATCATAATTTTCTTTGTTCATTTTATGTCATTTCTATCATCTCTACAACATTTTATTTCTTATTTTTACATTCATCAGGTTTAAGTAAAACACTGCATTACCAGTACAACTGGTTTAATATTTGCAAAGCATACAAAATTACAAAATACAGGTGCATACAAAAACTGCTTCAGACATGGAGCAGTCGTGGCTAGTGATTGTGGTCGTAAAGTTGAATGGTCGTAAGTCAGTACAGGTATTGACCTGTACTGACTTAATTTACATGATCTTATGGCTTTTCTGCTCTAATTTGGGGTTGGGCAACTAGAGCCCATGTTCTAAACTTGGCCCACTTCCTATTTTTCTTAATATAGACTTATTAGAAATAGATTTATTAGAACCCAGCTGCATCCAATTTTTAAAATATGATAGCTTTTTTTTTTTTTTACAGAGACAGAGAGAGAGTCAGATAGATAGGGACAGACAGACAGAAACGAAGAGAGGTGAGAAGCATCAATCATCAGTTTTTCGTTGCGACACCTTAGTTGTTCATTGATTGGTTTCTCATATGTGCCTTGACCACGGGCCTTCAGCAGACCGAGTAACCCCTTGCTCGAGCCAGCGACCTTGGATCCAAGCTGGTGAGCTTTGCTTAAACCAGATGAGCCCGCGCTCAAGCTGGCGACCTCGGGGTCTCGAACCTGGGTCCTCTGCATCCCAGTCCGACGCTGTATCCACTGCACCACCGCCTGGTCAGGCTAAAATATGATAGTTTTTAAGCTACAGTGATAGGCTGGTCAGTGGTGGCACAGTGGATAAAGTCTTGACCTGAAATGCTGAGGTCGCTGGTTCAAAATCCTGGACTTGCCTGGTCAAGGCACATATGGGAGTTGATGCTTCCTGCTCCTCCCCCATCTCTCTCTAAAATGAATAAATAAAATAAAAATCTTTTTTGTGTGTGTATAAAATAAATATCTTCTGTGTGTGTGTGTGTGTGTGTGTGTGTGTGTGTGTGTGTGTGTGTGTGTGATAGAGACAGAGAGACTAAGAGGGACAAATAGGGACAGAGAGGAAGGGAGAGAGATGAGAAGCATCAATTTTTTGTTGAGTCTCCTTAGTTGTTTATTGATTGGTTTCTCAAGTGCCTTGACTGGGGGGCTACGGCAGATCGAGTAACCCCTTGCTCAAGCCAGTGACCTTGGGTTTAAGCCAGTGATCATGGGGTCATGTCTATGACCCCATGCTCAAGCCAGCCGCCCCTTGCTCAAGCTGGTGAGGCCACAGTCAATCAGAGACCTCGGGGTTTTGAACTTGGGTCCTCTGCATCCCAGTCCGATGCTTTAATCACTGCGCTGCCGCCTGGTCAGGCTGAAAAGACTTTTGAAGACATGCGTAGATACAGGTTTAAAAAAAATGTGCACATCCTGTCTGTTTATCTGCTGTCCTCGATCTGATCTGCCTGAGGAGTCCGCTGAAGCTCAAGTGTCATGCTGTTCTGGTCCTCCTTCCCACATGTCTTTCACAGTCTCAGTATTGGCATTTTTTTAAGTGAGAGGAGGGGAGATAGTGAGACAGACTCCCGCATACACCCCAACTGGGATCCACCTGGCAACCCCCATCTGGGGCCGATGCTTGAACCAACCCTGCTGTCCTCAGTGCCTGGGCTGATGCTTGAACCAGTTGAGCCACTGGCTGCAGGAGGTGAAGAGAGAGAGAAGGGGGAGAAGAAGATGGTCACTTCTACTGTGTGCCCTGACCAGGAATCAAACCCAGGACGTCCATACGCTGGGCTGACACTCTTTCCACTGAGCCAACCAGCCAGGGCCAGTATTTACATTTTTTACACTTAAAAAAAATGTAAGGCCTGACCAAGCGGTGGCGCAGTGGATAGAGCGTGGACTGGGATGTGGAAGACCCAGGTTCGAGACCCCGAGCTGGCCAGCTTGAACGCGGGCCCAAGGTCACTGGCTCCAGCAAGGGGTTGCTTGGTCTGCTGAAGGCCCGCGGTCAAGGCACATGTGAGAAAGCAATCAATGAACAACTAAGGTGTTGCGACGGCAACAAAAAACTAATGATTGGTGCTTCTCACCTCTCTCCGTTCCTGTATGTCTGTCCCTATCTATCCCTCTCTCTGACTCTCTCTCTGTCCCTGTAAAAAAATAAAAATAATAATAATAAAAATGTAAGGTAACAGCTCTGTTTGGGTGGCTCAGTGGATAAAGCATTATCCTGCTACGTTGAGATCACAAATTTGATCCCAGGCTAGGACATGTACGAGAAGCAGTCAGTGAGTACACATCTAAATGGAACAAATAAAAAATGTGAGGTATACATCCCAAATATTTGTAATATTACGTTTCATTGGCCCAGATGGAAAGTATTCTGGACACTTAATGAAAGGAAAGATAGTGCCTGACCAGGCAGTGGTGCAGTGGATAGAGTGTCGGACTGGGATGCAGAGGGCCAAGGTTCGAGACCCCGAGGTCGCCAGCTTGAGTGCAGGCTCATCTGGTTTGAGCAAAAGCTTGCCAGCTTGGACCCAAGGTTGCAGGCTTGAGCAAGGGGTTACTTGGTCTGCTGAAGGCCCGCGGTCAAGGCACATATGAGAAAGCAATCAATGAACAACTAAGGTGTCGCAACAAAAAACTGATGATTGATGCTTCTCACCTCTCTTTGTTCCTGTCTGTCTGTCCCTATCTATTCCTCTCTCTGACTTTGTCTCTGTCCCTGTAAAAAAAAAAAAAAAAGAAAGAAAGGAGATAGCTCTTTTGGGGCCTTGATTTAAGGTGAGCACCCCGCATCAGTGACAGCATCTAGGCCCAAAGAGAATGTGCCATCAGAGTTATCTGCTGTTCAGTCCACAGGTGCTTTCCTCCCAGGAAGGGGATCAAGGAGAAGGAGGAGATTCCAGGGCTTGGTATCATGTGTTCCGGGGACGCCCTTGACTGAGGACCCACATTTTTGATGAGAAATGTAACGCTGATCTGGAAGAGCTAAAGCCGGAGCATCCGTTAGCAGCTACTTCCAAAAATTAGAAGAAAATGATCCAGTCCCAGGTGATTTGGTTTCTTTTATTCTTTCTTTTAGTTCTCAATATATTTGTCTGTTAAAACCAGTGCAGTTAACAGTTTAAATTGAGAATAGCAGATCCGGAGAAGTCTGGGCAAGGTTGGTTTAGGAATATATTATTCATAGAATTCATACTGTGTATTCATGCTGGAATATCACATGTGACTGTGCGAGAGCCCGTGTTTTCCATTAGCTGTCAGTGTGTGTGTGATATCTCTGACGGCCGGCACGGGACCCATGGTGAGTTACATGGGAGGGATTGCGATGATCTGTTTCTGCTCAGAACACTGCTGCCACCAAATGTGTGGGTTTTGCCACACCAACAACCAACCAGTTTTCCCACTCTGTAGACACTGTTTAATTCCATTTTGACACTAATCACCTGATGGTACTGTCATACTCCATGAATTTAAGAGCTCAGTTTCACAAGACTGCTCCACATCACATGCCAAGTATTGAGTTCCTGGAATGCCCATACCTATGACTTGACTTCAAATCTGAGGTTCCTGCAATCTGTTTCTCTGGTTGAATCATTTACTACAACTGCTCACTAACTCAGGAAACCACTTTAATTAAATTTACTGATTTATCTTAAAGGCTTCTCCTGGGGAACAGCTTGATGGAGGAGACGCCCAGGGCAGGGTGAGAGGGAAAGGACAAGGACCCTCCAGGCATGCCGCCTGCCCCCCACCTGCACGTGCTCACCGACCCGGAACCTCCAGGAGCCTGTAGTTAGGGTGTTTTATGGAGGTCTCATTCCATAGCTGTGCTGGGTTAAGTCCGTGGTCACTGTTGAATAACTCAGTCGCCAGTCTTCTCCCCTCCCGGAAAGTTCCAACCTAATCACAAGCTTAGCTTTCTTGGCAACCAGCCCCCATTGTGAAGCTATCTCTGGTCCGTCTAAGGGTCACCTCACTAGACTAAACTCAGGTATGGTTGAAAGCGGCTAATTATGAACAGCAAAGGCAGCTCTCTTACCCCACTCAGGAAATTTCAAGGGTTTTAGGAGGTCCTGTGCCACAATCTTAGGCTGAAGACCAAAGGTGTATATTTTCTTATCATATAACAGGCAGCTGTGAGGAGAAGGCTGACCAGTTCCTTGAGGGGTGGTCGTGCTTTTATGGCACATAGGTCTATGATGGTGTTTCATCGAGGTGATGTGTGGGGGGGTGTCCTTAATTTCTTTACTGACCTCATGTTTCCTACAGCTCTTAATCCTTTCATCTAATATAGTATCAACCCTCCTAATGATATACACAAAATATATATGCCTTTGTTTATGTAAGTATGTGTTTATGTATATATTCTTTGAAGTGTAGTTTTTTTTATTTGCTTAATCATCTAATAATTTTTTGAACTTTATACATGTTTATACAGTATGTTTACTATATTAACCACTAAATTTACTCTGCATTGTTAGATGATTGTAACATCTGGAATCTTTCATTACTAGTTTGGTATTGACTCAACTGCTCCTGATGAATTTCAGAATCTGATATTCCTTTACTTATAAGTAGCATGTTGTTTGGGATGGGCAAATAGGTGTTTGAAACATGATAGAAAATATACATTGGTCTCTGCTCCTGGTGTCTGGCAAAGACTGGATGACAGGAATGTCCTTTTTTCTAATGAGTTGACCTGGGTGGGGTCCTGGGTGAGGGTCAGTTACTGGAAAGTGCAAGTTATGATCGGCAGCACTCTTGAGAAGGGGGAAAGGCTGGAAATGGAGTTAATTCTTACGTATTAACAAAAATCCCCAAAGTATGCATTTGAATAACTTCTGGGATGCTGAACACAGGGAGATGCAGTGAGGGTGGTGAGAAAAGAAAGGGGATGAAGCTCCGTGTCCTTTTGTACGTACCTTGCCCCATGCCTTGGGATACTTATGTGTCGTGTATCATATCCTTTCATAATAAACTGTTAAACATTAGGAAACTTTCCCTGAGTTCTGTGAGCTGCTCTAGCAAATTAATCAAAGCCAGGGAAATGGTCCTTAGAACCTTTGATGTGTACAGTGGTTCCTTGACACACGAGTTTAATTCGTTTCATAGCTGAGCTCTTGACTCAATTTGCTCGTGTCAAATTGAATGTCCCCATTTTAATTACTGGGAATGCAGTTATCCATTCCAGCCCCCAAAAACCACATGAATATTTTGTTTTATATGCTTTTAACTAAGAAAATGTACTTTATAAATAACAAATACATATACAGTGTGTCCATAAAGTCATGGTGCACTTGCTTTCCTGTGACCAGTCAAAAGTGCACCATGACTTTACGGACATACTGTATATACACATAATAAAAGAGAATGTAAAGAAATAAACTGGTGCCTGACCAGGCGGTGGCGCAGTGGATAGAGCGCCGGACTGGGATGTGGAAGACCCAGGTTCGAGACCCCGAGGTCGCCAGCTTGAGCCTGGGCCCATCTGGCTTGAGCAAAAACTCACCAGCTTGGATCCAAGGTCGCTGGCTCCAGCAAGGGGTTGCTCAGTCTGCTGAAGGCCCGCGGTCAAGGCACATGTGAGAAAGCAATCAATGAACAACTATGCTGTCGAAACGGCAACAAAAAACTAATGATTGATGCTTCTCAACTCTCTCCGTTCCTATCTGTCTGTTCCTATCTATCCCGCTCTCTGATTTTCTCTCTGTCCCTGTAAAAAAAAAAAAGAAA
This sequence comes from Rhynchonycteris naso, assembly GCA_037038555.1. Lineage (NCBI taxonomy): Eukaryota > Metazoa > Chordata > Mammalia > Chiroptera > Emballonuridae > Rhynchonycteris > Rhynchonycteris naso. Next base: position 245,446,153 of record CM072997.1, on the reverse strand, counting down.
AAAAAAAAAGAAATAAACTGGTTTATGAAGTGTATTTACCTTCAAGGTCAGGCGAATATGCTGGTGGAGGGGGAGGAGACTGGCAACTGAGGTTTTCATTTCCTGCCTTATCACTTAACATAACTTACTCTCTACACACTTCGCGCCATCTAGTGGAGGGTGGCGGAAGCACGTGATTCAAATATCCTCTAGTGCAGAGGTTCTCAACCTGGGTTCTATCGAACCCTAGGGGTTCCATGAGTCAGTCTCAGGGGTTTGGAGAAGCCTCTGCCGCGGAGGCCAGAATAAAGTAATACCGTAATTTGTTGTGAGTTCATGCACTTTGTTGGTTTTGTTCTTTGAGCAAGGCGATGTTCATGCACGGCTCATTTTGTGCACCAGTAAAAAAACATATACCTATGTCTTGAATTTGGAAAAAAAAATTATTTTATTTATCACTAAAGAAGGGTTCGGGTGGGTTTGGTACCTCAAAAAAGGTAAGAACCACTGCTCTAGTGACTTAAAGCAAAAAATCCGGTGAGTGACTACTCGTCTCTCAAATTGCTCGTGATTTAAAGTGCTTGTGTGTCAAGATACTACTGTAGTGGGTTAGTCAGAATTCCAGCTGACAGCCTGGCTATAAAACTGGATCTGAAGCAAGGGGTTTCGAGGGGGGGCCAGTCCAACAGGACTCAGCCCTTAACCTGTAGGATCTGACATGATGTTTTGAGCTATACTGTCAGATTTGAGTTAAAAGTTAAATTGTAGGACACTTACCTGGTTTCACAGGGAACTGCTTGTTCTGGGATAAAACCAAGAGTGCGGCATTGTGTGTGGGTAGGAAAGGATACTCTCGGAAGAAACACGCAGGAGGGAAGACCTGGCTTGCTCTCTACAGAAGAAGAAGACTGAACTGTGTTTTCCTTTAAAGTGGTCAAATATGTAGAGGCTGCAGAGGTTCTTACGTTACCAAGAGGATTTAATGGTACATATTAGAGGGGCTAATTTGCATTTTTAACATTGTTAAATGAATGGAAGAATGCCCTGTGATGCATTCTATAGAATTCTGATTCTATCACAATATATTAAAAAGAAAAAAAAACAAACCTATCCCATTTCTATGTGGTGTAAAAAGAGCAGAAATATTTTTTTTAACCTTTTTTTCCATATGATTAAAGAATATCACTACACTAAACATGATCCTTTTATGACAGGACTACCTGACATTTCACGATGTGGCTGTACACTTCAACTGGGAGGAGTGGCAGCTCCTGGGCCCCGATCAGAAGAACCTATACCAGGAGGTGATGTTGGAGAACTACAGCAACCTAGTGTCACTGGGTGAGGACAGCTCCCTTGTGTTACTGTGCTACTTAACTCTTTAGAATAACCATAGGTCTTTGAGCCCTGGCTGATTGGCTCAGTGATACAGCGTCGGTCAGCATGTGGAAATTCCAGGTTAGGTTCCTGGTCAGGGCGCACAGGAGAAGTGACCATCTGCTTCTTCACCCTTCCCCCTCCCCCTTCTCTCTCTTCCTCTTTCTCTTTCTCTTTCCCTCTTACAGCAATGGCTCAATTGGTTCAAGCTCATCAGCCCCAGGTGCTAAAAATAGCTCGACTGCAAGCATGGGCAAAGCATTGGCCCCATACTGGGTTTGCCACATGGATCCTGGTCAGGGCACATGCGGGAGTCTGTCTCTCTATCTCCCCTCCTCTCACTTGAAATAAAAGAAAAAAGCCTAACCTGGCAGTGGAACAGTAGATAGAACATTGGACTGGGACGCAGAGGACCCAGGTTTGAAACCCCGAGCTTGCCAGCTTGAGTGTGGGCACACCAGCTTGAGCACGGGTTCGCTGGCTTGAGCATGGGACCATAGCCATGACACCATGGGCACTGGCTTGACTCAAAGGTGACTGGCTTGAGCCCAAGGTCATTGGCTTGAGCAAGGGGTCACTCACTGCCATAGCCCCCCAGTCAAGGCACATATGAGAAAGCAGCCTGACCAGGTGGTGGTGCAGTGGATAGAGCATCGGACTGGGATGGAAAGACCCAGATTCGAGACCCCGAGCTAGCCAGCATGAGCGTCGGCCCATCTGGCTTGAGCAAAAGCTCGCCAGCTTGTACCCAAGGTCGCTGGCTCCAGCAAGGGGAGGCTTGGTCTGCTGAAGGCCCACAGTCAAGGCACATATGAGAAAGCAATCAATGAACAACTATGGTTTTGCGACAGCAACGAAAAACTAATGATTGATGCTTCTCATCTCTCTCATTTCCTGTCTGTCTGTCCCTATCTATCCCTCTCTCTGACTCTCTCTCTGTCCCTATAAAAAATAAATCAATAAAACATTAAAAAAAAAAGAGAGAAAGCAATCAATGAACAACTAAGGTGTCACAATGAACAATTGATGCTTCTCATCTTTCTCCCTTCCTGTTTGTCTGTCCCTCTCTCTGTCTCTTCTCTTGCCCCAGACAAGACAGTATAATGTTCAGTCTCCTGAGAGAAATGTCTTCGTGTTGCCAATGTGAAACAATCATTTTCTAAAATGTAACATTCTGTCTTCTTGACAGACCCCAGCCCAATTCGATATGCCTGTGTCTTCTGTCATTTTACATTAGCAGGGTGTCAAGCTGACAATCCAGATGTCGCTTTCAAGCTGGAACAAGAGGAAGAATCGTGGACATTACAGAGTGAACCCCACCATCTAGCCTGTCCAGGTGAGTGGGTGAGAACCAGCAAGATGGGGGGCTGAGAAGTCCTATTCTAGTCAGAAGAGGTGTCAGATCAGTGATAGTAAAGGGAAAACTCAAACCATGCTTTCATTTCTGCAAACCCTTTTTCTTTGTAAAAATTTTGAGGAAAACATAGCGTTTTTCCTCTCTTCAGCTCTGATCTCAGTTTATTCTATCTATATCTTTTTCTGTTTGCTTAGTTTGTTCCTTACAAGGATTCTCAGATCTTCCTCTTTTGTTGTCGGTGATCCAAGTGTGAAGTATTTCTGCCTGTGTCATGCTATGAAACTGTACAAGCCAAGTCTCTCTGGAAAAACGGAACTTTGAAGTCATCACTTTTTTCTTACTACTGGGCCTTTGTCTTCTTTTTGGAAATAATTATTTCCCTCCATAACATCCAACACCCCCCACCCACTGCCGATGCTATGCCCTTGTAATAGTTAATTTTCATGATGCATTTATGTCGTTCTTTCCTCTTCTGCCACAGTTCTTCATACTCACTTCTCATCACTGAAAAGTGTCCTCAGTCCCGTGCGTGAACCTCCTTCTCTTCTGTGAGATGGACTCGCATACTGACGTCTCCCCCAGTGTTGTCTAATGGGCGCTTCCTTCCTCTGCGTAGTGCTCGTTGTCATAGCAACCGGCTTCGGACTTCCTGTTCTCTGTGTAAGAGCAGGAATTCACCTGCCGTTCGTTCCTTTTTAAATTTAGTTTTTCTTTTTACACTCGACACTTAAAATTTCATCCATCCTGGGAAGTTCCCTACATGCTGAGCTCATTAATGCCAATGGATCAGTGGGTGCTCATCCGGGACCTGCACTTTCAGGAGCGAGAATGGTTCTTCAGGAAGGAGTTTTTGAGCACATACGTGATGGATGTGACTCGGCTTACTGAAGTTTTTTGAATGTGAGACTATGGGAAGTATAAAGGGCTGAACAGGAAATGTGTCTGAGGAACATACAAGAAGTTTGGCTAGAATGAACCAAGCAGAAGGAAAACGACATGAAGTAAGGACAGTGGGGTGGTCGCTATACCTTCTGAGATAGAGGGCACATATTACCTACTGAGGCCACTTAAGACCTCGCTTTTATTCCAGATGAGTTGAGAAACAACTTGAATGAAGGAGTGGCATTATTAAAATAATTTTTAAAATAGACTGCTCTGCCTACTATGTTAAAGGTAAACATCAGAGAGGTGACTGTGCTTTTTTTTTTTTTGTGACTGTGCTTTTATAGTTATTTGTAACAGTAAAACAATATAGATTAAAATTATGAAAGGGCCCTGGCCAGTTGGCTCAGCGGTATAGCATTGGCCTGGCGTGTGTGGAAGTCTGGGTTCGATCCCCAGTCAGGGCACACAGGAGAAGCGCCCATCTACTTCTCCACCCTTCCCCCTCTTCTTTCTCTCTATCTCTCTCTTCCCCTCCTGCAGCCAAGTCTCCACTGGAACAAAGTTGGCCCGGGTGCTGCGGATGGCTCCATGGCCTCTGCCTCAGGCGCTAGAATGGCCATGGTTGCAATGGAGCAATGCCCCAGATGAACAGAGCTCGTCCCCTGGTGGGCATGCCGGGTGGATCCCGCTCAGGAGCATGTCGGAGTCTGTCTCTCTGCCTCCCTGCTTCTCACTTCAGAAAAATTTTTTAAAAATTATGAAAAATCAAAGATGCACAGGAAAGACTCTTAAGAGTCACATGAAAAGTACTAAATTGCCTGACCTAATCAGGGGAGCCTTTTCAAAGTGTCTAAAGTTAAGAGGCAAGAAGCAGAACCAGCAGAGATGCTCTCCTGTTAGCCTTAAGCAAACTGGCATGTGGTGGAGACAGTCACCTGTCAGGAAACAGCTTGCTGACTCTAAGAGCTGAGAGCCTTATTACCACACTCAAAGGAACTGATTTTGGCCAATAACCAGTGATCTGGACGAGGTCCTTAGCTCCAGATGTCATCACAGGCCTGGCTAACATCTTCACGCAGTCTTGAATCCCTGATAAAGGACTCAGGTAGGATATGCTTGGAGTCCTGACCCATACAAACAGATGATAAATGTTTATTTCCTTTAAGAGAAGTGCAGAATTTTCCTATCAATGGTTTTTGACAACACTTGTTAAAGATTGCCAACCAGGGAAGCTGACCCAGCTGGTGTCTGCAGCTTGCTTTCTTTTCTTTTTTTAATTTATTTATTCATTTTAGAGAGGAGAGAGGGAAGGATAGAGAGAGAAAGAGAGAAGGGGGAAGGAATAGAAAGCATCAACTCCCATATGTGCCCTGACCAGGCAAGCGCAGGATCTCAAACTGGCGACGTCAGCATTTCCAGATCAACGCTTTATCCACTGAGCCACCACAGGTCAGGCTGCAGCTTTCTTTTTTTTAATTTTTTTATTTTTTTACAGGGACAGAGAGAGGGTCAGAGGGAGGGATAGATAGGGATAGACAAACAGGAATGGAGAGAAATGAGAAGCATCAATCATCAGTTTTTTGTTGCGACATCTTAGTTGTTCATTGATTGCTTTCTCATATGTGCCTTGACCGCGGGCCTTCAGCAGACCGAGTAACCCCTAGCTGGAGCCAGCGACCTTGGGTCCAAACTGGTGAGCTTTCAGCTCAAGCCAGATGGGCCCGTGCTCAAGCCAGTGACCTCTGGGTCTCAAACCTGGTTCCTCCACATCCCAGTCCGACGCTCTATCCACTGCGCCACCGCCTGGTCAGGCAGGCTGCAGCTTTCTAAAGTCAGCATATTACAGTGTTATCCAAAGGCTTGGACACACAGAAGCAGCCACCCGCTGTTCAATAAATCACATTGTTCATGTAAACTATCTGGTATGGCCTGAGAACTCAGGCATAAAAAGACATTTCTATCACAGGATGTAGCAGGGAGTCAGAGGTTACCTTCCAGTAATCAGTCAGTGTCAGCTGTTTTGTTTGTTTTTTGGTTTTGCAATGTTCATGGATGGGTGACTGTGCCTGCTGAGTTAGCACTTTACTGCATGTCATCCATTTCTCTTTATGTAGGAACACAGATTATGTTCTAGCCAGATTATGAGTTGGCGTGTTGATTACAGAAAGAAGCTTTTGCTTAAATTGAAGATTAGTGTTTTGGGAGAGTTAGGGTGTCGGCAGAATGAAGAAGAATGGCAGTAGTTGGAATCCGATAACCCTCCACAGTCTGTTACACTTCCCTGGAAATCAGATGCTGAGGGTCCACCCCTGTACTCACTACGTATTTGTTCTGTACACCTGGCTCTGCGGGTGTGCACCTGATCACACTGCTCAGTGTTTGGTGCTCTTTGGTGGCCTTGCTGAATTCCAGAACCATTGTGCCTTCACCTTTTATTCTATGTGTTTCAAAACACAGTCTCATTTAGTACACTTTCTTTGAATATTTTACATATACTTATTGGAGCCACACTGCTATTTTCAGATAAAACCTTTTTTTAAAGTTTTTATTTTATTTTTTTTACAGGGACAGAGAGAGAGTCAGAGAGAGGGATAGACAGGGAAAGACAGACAGGAACGAAGAGAGGTGAGAAGCATCAATCATCAGTTTTTTGTTGCCATTGGGACGCCATAGTTGTACATTGATTGCTGTCTCACATGTGCCTTGACCGCGGGCCTTCAGCAGACCGGGCAACCCCTTGCTGGAGCCAGGGACCTGGGGTCCAAGCTGGTGAGCTTTTGCTCAAGCCAGATGGGCCTGCGCTCAAGCTGGCGACCTCGGGGTCTCGAACCTGGGTCCTCTGCATCCCAGTTCGACACTCCATCCACTGTGTCACCTCCTGGTCAGGCTCAGATAAAACATTTTAAAGGTGTATACATTCAGCCAGTTTGATCATGTTTGTACTGGATGTATAATAAATATCTTAAATTTTGTTTCACCGTGCATTTTAAATTTTTCCCTCATTCTGGACTTCAGTAGTAGTCCTTATTTTATTAATAGATATTCCACCTACCCAGTGGCTCAAACCAGATAATTCTGGTAGTAAACTTTGAGTCCTCACTTTCATTAACTTCTGCCCACTTGCCCTATGGAGTACATCACTGAACTACGTCTTCTCTTTAAATACTTGATGGAGTAGAGTACATGTGTGATCAAGAGCACATGAAACAGCTGTTATTCTTGTAATATTATTTATTAATTATTGTATCTCTGTTTTATTTTGACAGAGACAGAGAGACAGGAAGGGAGATGAAAAACATCAATTTTTTGTTGCTGCACCTTAGTTGTTCATTGATTACTTTCTCATTTATGCCTTGACAGGGGGGCCACAGCAGAGCAAGTGACCCCTTGCTCAAGCCTGCGACCTTTGGGCTTAAAAGCCAGCGACCATGAGGTTATGTCTGTGATTCTACGCTCAAGCCAGTGACCCAGCGCTCAATGTGGTGAGCCTGCACTCAAGCTAGATGAGCCCATACTCAAGCTGGTGACCTTGGGGTTTTGAACCTGGGTCCTCTGAATCCCAGTCAAATGTTCTATTCACTGTGCCACTGCCTGGTCAGGCTATTGTATCATTTTCCATATGTATAATTGTAAACCTACTTTGACCGCAGCCTCTACATCCCAACTTTTTCCACCTTTTACATCTCCATTGCTCCTTTTATGATGTTTCACAGACCGCCATTGCCTTTATTTCTTTTCTTTTTTGTTATTAGGTCGTATTTACTGATTTTTACAGAGAGAGAGAGAGAGAGGGAAAGAGAAAGAGAAATGGTGGAGAACTGGGAACCATCAATCATAGTAGTTGCTTCTGGTATGTGGCTTGATTGGGCAAACCCAGGGTTTTAAACTGGCGACCTCAGAGTTTCAGGTTGACGTTTTATCACTATGCCACCACAGGTTAACCATTTTGCCTTTATTTCTTCGGTTCAGGTACCTGTACCTAGAATTACTAAACTGAGAGTCTTATAAATTTAAATCACTTCTGACATTGTCTACCTAGAAATAGTGTCAGGCCCTACAAGTTAAGATTTTACTCTTAACTTGATCGTCCCTACTTAAGATGTCAATTGCAAGTCTAGATTTTATTCTGTGATTCTGACCAAGTAACTATAAATTGGAGGATCTCATGGACGTTCAGTTAATATGCCAGGGTTGATCACTGAACTCAGAGAAACACTTATTGAGGTTACTAGTTTATTATAAAAGATACAGAAGAATGGGTATATAAAGAAAGGTCTGGCCTGACCAGGCCGTAGCACAGTGCATAGAGCATTGGACTGGGATGCAGAGGACCCAGGTTTAAAACCCTGAGGTCACTGGCTTAGGCACAGGGTCGCTGACTTGAGCATGGGATCATAGACATGACCTTACGGTCGCTGGCTAGAGCCCAAAGGTTGCTGACCTGAGCCCAAGGTCACTGGCTTGCCCAAGGTCACTGGCTTCAGCAAGGGGTCACTCACTCTGCTCTAGCCTCTCCAATGCCCGTCAAGGCACATGAAAAAGCAATCAATGAACAACTAAGGTGCTGCAACAAAGAATTGATGCTTCTCACCTCTCTTTCTTCCTGTCTTTCTGATCCTCTCTCTGACTCTGTCTCCGTCAAAAAAAAAAGATAAGCCTGACCAGGTGGTGGTGCAGTGGATAGAGTGTCGGACTGGGATGTGGAAGACCCAGGTTCGAGACCCCGAGGTCGCCAGCTTGAGCGCAGGCTCATCTGGCTTGAGCATAAAGCTCCTCAGCTTGGACCCAAGGTCGCTGGCTCCAGCAAGGGGTTGCTCGGTCTGCTGAAGGCCTGCAGTCAAGGCACATGTGAGAAAGCAATCAGTGAACAACTGTGGTGTCACAACAGCAACAAAAAACTAATGATTGGTTCTTCTCACCTCTCTCCGTTCCTGTCTGTCTGTCCCTATCTATCCCTCTCTCTGACTCTCTCTCTGTCCCTGGAAAAAAAAAAAAGGTAAGAAAGAAAGGTCTGAAGGATTCCTGAATACAGCCGATTCTGTCCCCATGGAACTGTGGTAAAGCACCCAACAGAACGTGGATGTTTTCATTAACACAGGAACTGATCACATCTGGTTGCTAAGAACCTGGGCTGGGTAGCTCAATTGGATAGAGCGTATTCCCCATATGCCACGTTTATGGGTTAAAACCCCTGTCAGGGCAAATACAAGAATTAACCAATAATGCTTAAATAAGGAAATAACAAATCAATGTTTTTCTTTTTTCTTTCCCCTCTATTAAACCAATGAATAAATTTTAAAATTTCAAAAATATTTTTTTAAAAACCCCAGGTTTTATGGCGCTTTAATTTCTAGGACCTTTCTTCTTTCTGAGAGGTCAGTGAAATTAATCTTTCTGGTGACTAGCTCCATTGTGAGGCTGTGTAGAAATCCTGTGCTAGGTCATTTCATTAGCCTAAACTCAGCTGTTACTGATTTTTTAAAATGTGTAACAAAAAATAGTCCTATTTCTGAGAATTACAAGGAACTTGTAAGTTCATGGTCAAGAATTATGTATGAAGAGCTAATATATTTCTTCTATAACAGGTAGAATTGTCACTATATACAGTGTGTCCGTAAAATCATGGTGCACTTTTGACCGGTAACGGTACCGGTCAAAAGTGCACCATCACTTTACGGACACACTGTAGTTACTTCACATGATGACATTTGTAAATCAGGTTTACTTCACTCTTACGTTTATGAGAGATTACAGAATGATTTACTGTTCTCTTTCCTAGAACTCAGGACAGTTGATGTTCCTCTGCAGTGTCACTTGCAAAGTCAAAGCATTGAGAAGAGTGAGGAAGAGTGCTCTGAACATACTATGTTTGCAAAGATTGTTGATCCAAATGAAGGTCATTTCCTATTAAAGGAAAATTGCCATATGCTTGAGAAACTTTTGAAATCAAATTTAAGTTCTGAAATCCAAAATAGGAACCTTAACTTAAATAACTTGGTTGAGTTGAATGCTGATGGGACATCCATTCTGCATGGCTATCAAGAACAATTTTATAGTGAAATTACATTGCCTGTCAGTACCAAACTCATAAATAATAAGTCCCAGGTCATTCAGCAACAGATAACTCACAAAAAAGAGAAAACCCATGTGTGCATTGAATGTGGAAAAGCCTTCACCAGAAAATCCAGGCTCACTGAACATCAGAGAATTCATATAGGACTGCAACAGTATGAATGCACTGAATGTGACAAAACCTTCCTGGAGATATCACAGTTCAATATACATCAGAAAACTCACATGGAAGAGAAACCTTACATGTGCAGTGACTGTGGGAAAGTGTTCCACAAAAAATGTCGGCTCATTTATCATCAGCGAAGTCATACAGGAGAGAAACCTTATGAATGCAGTCTGTGTGGGAAGACCTTCCGTACAAAGTCTAATCTCCATAAACATCAGAAAACTCATACAGGAGAGAAACCTTACATATGCAGTGAATGTGGGAAAGGCTTCATCGAGAAAAGTCATCTTATTGCTCATCATCGAACTCATACTGGAGAGAAACCCTTTGTATGTAGCGAATGTGGAAAAGGCTTTACCAGGAAAAATGAGCTTACTGTACATCAGAGAATACATAATCCAGAGAATCCATACATGTGCAATGAATGTGGGAAAGCCTTGTCAGGAAAGGGCTCCCTCATCGTACATCTACGAACTCACACTGGAGAGAAACCCTTTATGTGTAATGAGTGTGGGAAAGGCTTCACCAAGAAGAGCCATCTCATCAGACATCAGCTAAAACACACAGGAGAAAAGCCCTATGTATGTGGTGTGTGTGGAAAAAGCTTCACCATGAAGTACCATCTGACTGTACATCAGGGAACACATATTTTAGAGAAACCGTATGTGTGCAATGAGTGTGGGAAAGGCTTTACTGTGAAGAGTGGTCTGATTGTACATCAGCGAACTCACACAGGGGAGAAGCCCTGTATATGTAGTGCATGTGGAAAAGGCTTTACCCTGAAAAAGTATCTCACTGTTCATCAGAGAATACATACTTCAGAGAAACCATATGGGTGTAATGAGTGTCGGAGACGCTTTTTCACAAAGTGCTGCCTCATCATACATCAGCGAACTCATACAGGAGAGAAACCCTATATATGTAGTGAGTGTGGGAAAGCCTTCCCCAGAAAATCTAGGCTTACAGAACATTACAGACTTCATAAGTATTGAATCAGTATGAATTCACTCATAGTGCAAAACTTTCCTCAAGACATCTCAGTTCAATATACAATGGAAAACTTCCATGGGACAGAAATATGAAATATAAGTGAATGTGAGAAAGCATTCATCTCTCATTTCTCATCAGTAGACTCATATAGAAGAGAAACCCTATGAATGCAGTCTATGTGGGAAGACCTGTACAAACACTAATTTCATAAAGATCAGAAAACTTATACAGTATAGAAACCTGGCCTGACCTGTGGTGGCACAGTGGATAAAGCATCAACCTGGAATGCTGAGGTTGCTGGTTCAAAACCCTGGGCTTGCCTGGTCAAGGCACATATGGGAGTTGATGCTTTCTGCTCCTGCCCCCTTCTCTCTCTCTCTCAAATGAAGAAAGAAATAAAAATAATTTTAAAAAAGAAACATTTTATATTCAGTGAATGTGGAAAAGGCTTAGTTGAGAACATTTGTCTCATTGCACAACAGCGAATTCATACTGAAGAGAAACCCTTTATATGCAGTGAATGTGGGAAAGGCCTCACCACGAAGAATTATGTCACTGTACATCATAGAACTCATATTTTAGAGAATCTGTATATGTGCACTGAATGTGGGAAAGGCTTGTCAAAGAAAAAAAACACCCAAAACATAAACACTGCCCATCATATATCAACAAAATCATACCTGAGAGAGAACTTATGTATGTAATGAATGTGGGAAAGGGTTTACCAAGAAAAGCCTTCTCATTAGATATCAGCTAAAACATACAGGAGAAAAGCCCTGTGTATGTAGTGTGTAAAAAATACTTTACCACAAAGACTGTTTTTACTTTACATCAGTGAATTCATAATTTAGAGAATCCGTATATATGCAAGAAATTGCCATGACCCGTGCAATGAGTCTATTCCAGAGTCTCAAGCGGGAATGGTATAAAATTAAATGAAAAATAGACAAAGACTTATAGACATATATAGAATGGGTTTTGGGAGGAAGCCACAGCTTTTTGCCAGCAGTAAAATTTACTGCCCTGGCTGAGCCGCAAAACATGGCCACCCCCAGAAAACATCCTTCTTTATTTACTAGACGCAGTGGACCATTAGCAAATCAATCACTTTTCGAAGGCAACACAAGAAAACCACCAGGTGCAGAAAAAATCCCACCATCCTAACTTTACACAAAGTAACTAGCTTCCAGTCCTTTCCGGGAACATGGGCGGGCAGGACGAGTACTGAAGCACAGCCCTTTGCAACTTAATCAGGCAGGTGAGGTGGGGGTTGGGTAGACAGACTGTGAGTTTACAGTCAACTCCCAGCACCTCTGTCGAAACTGCAAAATACCCCGTTGATTTTTCAGTCCCCAACAAGAAATGTGCAAAAGCCTTCATTGTGTGAAGAGTGCTCTTGATCAAAATCCTCAAACTCATACTGCAGAAATGTCGTACATATGCTATGAATGTTGTGAAGGCTTTAGGAAGAATACGTGCATTGTACAACATCGGAGATTTTACTCAGGAAGGATTTCAGTTGCATGTAGAGAATGTAAAATTCTCATTGAGCAAAAGTGATCATATTACCCATCCGAGAAATCACATGGGAAAGAAACCCTATGAATGTAATGAATGCATAAAAACCTTCACTACAAAGTCAGAACTCGGTGTTTATTGTAAAAACCATACAGGAGAGTGGACCTCTGGGTGCAGTGATTGTGGAAAAGTTTTGCCATCTTGTCAATCCTTGTTTAACGAGAATTCACAGGTACTTGTTTTGGAGAAAGCCTGTTGCCAGTTGTAAGCATTCAAGATAATAGTATGGCCCTGACTGGATAGCTCAGTTGGTTATGGCATCATCCCAAAGCACGCAGGTTGCTAGTGCAATTCCCAGTCAGGGCACATACAGAAATGGTCAATGTTTCTGTCTCTCCCTCTCTCCTTTACTCGCTCTCTAAAATCAATAAAGTAAACATTTAATAAAAGATAATAGTATGCAATGAACAATAACTTAATGTGAAGAATGTGGTCCTATCATTTACCTCATATTTTATATTGAAAAAAGTTAGAAAACAACTCAGATACAATCACTTTGAAAATATTTTAGGACATTGTATGCTCAAAATCCTCGATACCTCTTGCTGGTAGCTTAGTGGATAGAGCATTGGCCCGGCATATTGACATCCCAGGTCTGATTTCTGGTCAGGACTCACAAGAGAAGCAACCATCTGCTTCTCTTCCCCCTCCCTCTCTCTCTTTTCTCACTCTTTCCCTCTCACAGCCAGTGGCTCAATTTGGTTCGAGTGTCACCTGGGTGCTGAGGTCCAAGCATGTCAGCATCAGGCACTAAAAGTAACTTAGTTGATTTGATCATCAGCTCCAGATAGGGGTTGATGGGTGGATCCTGGTCAGGGCACATGCAGGAGTCTGACTCACTATCTCCTCTCACAATTAAAAAAAAAAAGAAGTATTTACTGAAGATGAATTCTAGGAATGTGTCAGACTGAGAAATGCTTTAGTGATAAGTAGACCCTGTCATGTGATGATCAGAGACCATGATTGAATGATTACTTTTTTTGTGTGTGTGTGAAAGGAGAGGGACAGACAGATAGGAAGGGAGAGAGATAAGCATCAACTCATAGTTGCAGTGCCTTAGTTTTTCATTGATTGCTTTCTCATATGTGCCTTGACTGAGGGGCTCCAGCCAAGCCACTGACCCCTTGCTCAAGCCAGCAACCATGGGGTCATGTCTATGATCCCATGCTTAAGCCAGCAATCCCACGCTCAAACTGGATGACACTGCACTCAAGTCGGCCACCATCTTACAGGTTTTGAACCTGAGTCCTCAGTGTCTCAGGTCAACGTTCTGTCCACTGTGTCATCACCTGGTCAGGCTGAATGATTAATTGTGGGAAAGCATCAGCTGAAAAGTAAGACCTCAATAGATAGTGCACACTAGAGAAATATTTTTCTCTGGTAGTGTGTATGGCCTGCTTTGCAGTGATTTATGTTGCCTCATCAGTTGCCAGGAAATTTGTACAGAATGACTCATGAACACATTTCAGTTTCACAATCTTTATCAAAACCTCAGTTATCTTAAGGCAAAAATCCTTGAACAACTAAGTATTCTATCACAAGTCGAAACGGAATGCTCTTCAGAAGAAATTTGGGAGAAAGTACCTTTAGCCATATTTTTACTTGCCTTGTCATTGATTTGTTTTGTATAGTGGCAGTTAATTTCACTGTGGATTAAATTGAATATGTACAACACAGGAGTGTTCTCTGCCTATTTCATTAAATAATTAACTTTTTAATTTATTTTTAAGTGTTTCAGAATATCTGAAACACTTGTAAATGAAACAATATATTCATTTCATAACTGTAACAACTTGGATGTGTTTAATGAAGTTTATAAGCATCTACTGGTTTATAAAATTAATGTAAAAGTTTTTTATAACTTCTAATCTTGAAATAAGTTTAGAATCGCAAAAATTGAAATTTTGTAAATACTTTTTTTCTTCTTTTCCAAGTGAGAGTAGGGGAGACAGAAATACAGATTCCCAAATGCGCCCTGACTGGTAACTCCCATCTGGGGCCATTCTTGCAACCGAGCTATTTTTTTAGCACCTGACGTGGGGGCTCCACAGAGCCGTCCTCAACATCAAGGGCTGATATGCCCAAACCAATTGAGCTATGGCTGTGGGAGTAGAAGAGAGAGAAGGGGGAGAGGGAGTGGTGTAGAAGCGATGGCTGTTTCTTCTGTGTGCCCTGACCAGGAATCAAACCCAGAACATCCACATGCCAGGCCAGTGCTCTACCACTGAGCCAACTGGCCAGGGCTCTAAAGAATTTTAAAATACCTTTCAGGTACATACTCAGAAATATAAAACGTCATCTAGCCTGACCAGGCAGTGGCACAATGGATAGAGTGTCATCCTGGGATGCTGAGGACCCAAGTTCTAAATATGAGTGTGGGATCATAAACATGATTGCAAAATTGCTCGCTTGAGCCCAAGGTCAGTGGCTTGAGCAAGGGATCACTGGGTTGTCTGAAGCCCCATGGTCAAGGCACATATGAGAAAGCAGTCAATGAATGAAGAATTGATGCTTCTCATCTCTCCCTTCCTGTCTGTCTCTCTCCCTCTAAAAACAAAACATAAAAACAAAAACCTTATCTAGTCACAGTTCATTATCAAATAGAGGAAAGTAAAATTGTTACACAGCTGTTAACCACAAGATATTTTTTAAAATATTCATTGGAGAGAGAGAGAGTGATAAGGGAGACACAAGTGGGGAGGAGCAGGAAGCATCAACTCCCATATGTGCCTTGACCGGGTAAGCCCAGGGTTTTGAACCGGCGACCTCACCTTTCCAGGTCAACGCTTTATCCACTGCACCACCACAGGTCAGGCCCACAGGATTTATTTTTTTATTTATTTATTTTTTCAGGATTTATTTTTTGAACTTTTATTTTATTTATTTTTTCCAAGGACAGAGAAAGGGAGTCAGAGAGAGAGAGAGATAGGGACAGACAGACAGGAACGGAGAGAGGTGAGAAGCATCAATCACTAGTTTATCATTGCTCTTGAGACACCATAGTTGTTCATTGATTGCTTTCTCACATATGCCTTGACCACGGGCCTTCAGCAGACTGAGCAACCCCTTGCTGGAGCCAGCGACCTTGGGTCCAAGCTGACGAGCTTTTTGCTCAAGCCAGATGGGCCCGCGCTCAAGCTGGCAACCTTAGGGTCTCGAACCTGGGTCTTCCGCATCCCAGTCCAACGCTCTATCCACTGTGCCACCGCCCGGTCAGGCTAGGATTTATTTTTATCTGCAGTTTTATCACGCATTTTTTTTTTGTTTTTTATATACACTTTTAAGAATCCTTGATGATATATGTAGTTGCTTGTAACCAATACATTAGAGGACCTGAATAGGAACACAAAGCAGGGACAGTTCAGTGCCCAGAGGAAAAGCCTACAGTGGCTTTACTGACAAAGTACTAAACGCAGTACTGTGCTGAATGCTGCACAACAGGTATAGAATTAGCAATTCTGATTTATCAATAGGTGAGGACATGTGATCTACTTAGTTTGCTCTTTAATCTGCTTTAAAGAAGTTGCCCTTCCTGACCTCCTCATTCAAGTCCCTGCTTCTATTTTTGTGTATCAATAAATACTTGTAAGGACTGGGGGCCAGGGCTGTCTCATGACACCTATATAGGGGATTGTGAAGCGGTGTCCCAAGGTCCCTCGGTGCACTCCATCTGGTCTCTGAGTAGTCATTTTCTGTGTGACACAATACCACAGTAGAAATTCAGAAGTTTTTTTGTTTTTCTTTTTATCACAAGCTCCCCCTTCATAGTCCCATTCTTTTTCTTTCCCTATCCCTTGGCATCACAGTTTTCTGTATCTATAGTTTTGTCATGTATAGAATATTAGAGAAATGGAGTCAGTATGTTCCCTTTTGAGACTGGCTATTTAAACTTGTGAGGTAAAGAAAATAAATATATACTGGTCTCTACCCTGAGTACCTGGCACGGAGTTCCTGGAAACCATTGTAAGTTTCTATGTGATAACAGCACTGGGAGCATCTTTTGTTCTGTTGAGGCCACTGGTTAGAAGTTTCAGCTCCATTGAACACATGTAAAACGGGTGAGGGCCTGTAAATAAAGTTAATGATCAATCATTCCTTCCTGAGGAAGTTTCCATAAACAGCCAAAGAGAAGGGGGTCCAAAGAGCTTGCAGGAGGGTCAAGACGTCCAAGAATGGGGAGGGCGATGCACTATAACTTCATGGGAACAGAAGCTCCTGTGTTAGGTATCCTCTCGGAGATCATACTATGTATCTTTATCTGTCTCTTTATTTAACTTTATGGTATCTTTTAGTAAAGTGGTAAACATAAGCATTTATTGTGTTCTGTTATTTGTGCTAACCTAGCAAATTAACTGAACTAGAGGAGTGTTGTGGGAATGTCCATTTGTACCCACGTCAGAAGGTGAAGGTAACATGGAAACCAACTCCATCTGATTGGCATCTGAAGTGTGAGCGGGATCCACCCGGCATGCCCTCCAGGGGGCGAGCTCTGTTCATCTGGGCATTGCTCCATTGCAACGGTAGCCATTCTAGCACCTAAGGCAGAGGCCATGGAGCCATCCTCAGCACCCGGGCCAACTTTGCTCCAGTGGAGACTTGGCTGCGGGAGGGAAAGAGACAGAGAGAAAGGGGAGAGGGAAAGGTGGAGAAGCATATGGGTGCTTCTACTGTGTGCCCTGGCCAGGAATTGAACTGGGGACTTTCACATGCCAGGCCAATGCTCTAAAACTGAGCCAACCAGCCAGGGCGAGTGTGGCAGTATTGTGAAAAAAAAAAAAAGTGAGAAGCACAGAAACAATAGCGAACTATAGGTTGTTCCAAAGCAGACCTCAAGTGAATTTAACCTAACGTCTAGCCCAAAGATCTCTGGGTTGTTCTTTGCCATATGGACATCAGACCTCATGGAAACTGGTTGCAATCTAGGCATTCAGTTGAACAACTCAAGGGCTCAGTCAACTTTCCGTTTTCCCCAAAGTGATTCATATGCATCCCATGTCAATTTTGCCTCAGATAGGTTAAAACTTAGGTTTTAAGAAGCTTTTTTTTTTTTTTTACAGGGACAGAGAGAGAGTCAGAGAGAGGACTAGATAGGGACGGACAGGAAGGGAGAGAGATGAGAAGCATCAGTTCTTTGTTGCAGCTCCTTAGTTGTTCATTGGTTGCTTTCTCATATGTGCCTTGACCAGCGGGGGCTACAGCAGACTGAGTGACCCCTTGCTCAAGCCAGCAACCTTGGGCTTAAGCTGGTGAGCCTTGTTCAAAACAGATGAGCTCACACTCAAGCTGGCGACCTCAGGGTTTCTAACCTGGGTCTTCTGCATCCCAGTCTGATGCTCTATCCACTGCATCACTGCCTGGTCAAGCAATAAAGTCGATTTTTTAAAATGAAATATAACAGCCTTACATAATTGTGGGAGACTGCGAGTTGACAAAAGTCCTCGCAGTTTAAGACTTAAGCCAAAAGGATAAGCTCTTCCCCACAAATCTCTGATTGTTTGATTGAGTTACAGAAGGCTATGCCTTTCTCTACACCTCCGTGTTAGCTGTGTTTCCACTAGTCCCATCCCCCATGTCCCTTGAAGAGACTGGAAGCAGTTTTCTTTTTACCCTTTGTTTTGTGAAGTTAAGATTTTATGAAAAAAAAAAAAAAAAAAGCCTGACCAGGCGGTGGCGCAGTGGATAAGAGCGTCGGACTGGGTTGCGGAAAACCCGGGTTCGAGACCCTGAGGTCGCCAGGTTGGGCGCGGGTCCATCTGGCTTGAGCAAGGGCTCATCAGCGTGGAGCCAGGGTCGCTGGCTCCAGCGAGGGGTTGCTCAATCTGCTGAAGGCCCGGGGTCAAGGCACATGTGAGAAAACAATCAATGAACAACTATGGTGTCACAACGGCAACGAAAAACTGATGATTGATGCTTCTCACCTCTCTCCGTTCCTGTCTGTCTGTCACTATCTATCCCTCTCTCTGATTCTCTCTCTGTCCCTGGGAGAGAAAAAAAAGATGTTATGCATGGTGGGGGTTTTCCACACTTGGGAGGATTCTTGGTTTGTCTCAGAAATGTGACTTTGTATCTAAGCTTTCTTTGTTTTGCTAATGAATTTGCTCTGCCCTACAAATAATGCTGTTTGGAGGGGGAGACTTGGTCCTGCAAGTCATCAGCTATGCAATGGGTCCTCTTGACCCCATCCTTTTTTTTTTTTCTGTGTTTATTTTCTAATGCTCCACCATTCCCACCCAAGACCTGCAAAATTATGAGTCATGCTGGTTCGCAACACATAATTATACACTACAATTTTATGAGTTTGAGATTGTAGAATCTGAAATATAAATCACTGAATGTGCCCTGGCTAGGTTGCTCAGCTGGTTAAAATATTGACCTGACTAGCTAAGATGCAATTTCGATCCTCAGTCAATGAACGTGAAAATAAAATAATTAGTTAATTAAAGCATTGAATTTCACCACCTCATTAATTTTAAGTTATAAAATATCTACAGCATGTGAAAAAGGAAGTTGTAATTATGTATGAGTTATATAATTTTTTAAAATCAAAATCTCAGGCTCTGCCTGTTGGGGACCAAAAAATCAACAAGATTTTTAGTTTGGATATCTGGGGGACAGAGATGCTGGGCGATGACTCTAAGCCAGGGGTCGGGACCCTTTTTTGGCTGAGAGAGCCATGAACACCACATATTTTAAAATGTAATTCCGTGAGAGCCATACAATATGTTTAACACTAAATACAAGTAAATGTGTGCATTTTATGTAAGACCAACACTTTTTTTTTAAATTCTTTATTTATTTATTTTTACAGGGACAGAGAGAGTCAGAGAGAGGAATAGATAGGGACAGACAGACAGGAATGGAGAGAGGTGAGAAGCATCAATCATTAGTTTTTCGTTGCTGTTGCGAGACCATAGTTGTTCATTGATTGCTTTCTCATATGTGCCTTGACTGCGGGCCTTCAGCAGACCGAGCAACCCCTTGCTGGAGCCAGCAACCTTGGGTCCAAGCTGGCGAGCTTTTGCTCAAGCCAGATAGGCCCGTGCTCAAGCTGGCGAGTTTGGGGTCTCGAACCTGGGTCTTCTGCATCCCAGTCCGATGCTCTATCCACTGCGCCACCACCTGGTCAGGCAAGACCAACACTTTTAAAGTACAATAAGTCTCTGAATTCTTTTTAATAATGTTGTTATGCTGTTGCTAACCAATGATGAATAAAGTACTTCTTACCATTAATGTGACTTCTGGTGCTGCATGGTTTTGCTGGTGGCTTTGTAGTCTGGTTGATACGTGGTGAGGTTAAGCTTCATGCAGGCATTGAGACTTCCATCGGTTAAATGTGATCGTAGGTTGGTCTTAACATTCTTTAGGCGTGAGAAAGACTGCTCACATGCATACGTAGAGCCAAACATTGTCAGTGCAGCAATACTCACACATTGCAGTGTGGTATGTAACAGGAAGCACATTCCAAGTTTGATAATCATTGGTCCACAGGTTGAAGTTTTTTCATTTCTCCCTGTCCGGTAGCACCCCCGGGGCAGGGGCTGGAGAGTCCCTCATGTCTTCTGCAATTACTGACCTTTAGTACACACATCCTGTCCGAAGCCATAATAGAAATTCCTCAACCATTAACGTCCCCGTTGCACAAACCACCTGCAGGCCAAAACTGCAGTAGAAAATTCCCTTCCCCAGCCAGCCTGAAGGGGTATAAGAATCTCAAGCCCCACCAGTTGGGCGCGGCTTCTCTGACTCATTTCTCTCCAAGTCACTGAACCCGCCTGAAGGTTCCAATAAAGTTGGACTTTTTAACTATTTGGTACTTTGTCTCATTTCATGCGGGTCGGACCTTACACTCCCCACTGTGTTTGCTCGCCAACTCTGCTTGCTGTCGTGCTAGTCTTTCCAAATCTTCATTCAGTGACTTGAACTTATTCACTCACATATCTGAGGCCTTCAGGTTAGTAGCTTGTAGCTCAAAATCTCTGATGGAGGACGCCGGGGATGTAACTCAGGTCAGCACTGTCCCTGCACACTCGTGTGGATGTGTGATGAACTTAAAAAGACAAGTGCATTCATGAAATTCTCCAAAGCGTGCTTTGAATGACTGCAGGAGGTTAGATGTGAAGCCCACTAGCTGCTGGAGATCAAGATGCTGAGCAGGGTCACTTGCTGTGCATGCATTTTTAAACTCTCCCAGTTTTTCAAAGTGTAGGAAATGACCTGTTTCAATGTCAGTGATGAAGAGTTCCAGCTTGTTTTCAAATGCAAATGCTGCTTGTTGAAGAAATAAGACAGTATTTCCAATGCCTTGCATTTTCACATTGAGCTGGTTCAGATGTTCAGTCATGTTCACGAGATAGTAGAACTTTAGGAGTCAGTCAGTGTTAGCTAATTCAGGATGCTTGACGTTTTTCATTTCAAGAGAAGTCCAGATTTTGCTCAGACAAGCCACGAAACGGCTGAGCACCTTCCCTCTTGACAACCAACGCACATTGCTGTGCAGAAGCAAACCAGGATAATTATTCCCAACTTCATCCAGCAGTGTTTTAATCTGGCGATCATTTGGAGCTCCAGCAACAATAAAGTTAACCACCCAAATGACCAGCAACATCACCTCACCAAGCTGCTCGCCACACATCTGAGCACAAAGCGCCTCCTGATGTAGGATGCAGTTAAAACTTAGAATGGGTCTCTTTTCATGTTCATGAAGAAGTGCTATGAATCCTCTGCTTTTCCCCACCATGCATGGAGCACCATCAGTACACACCGCAATAAGGTCATCCATTGTTAGATTTTTTTCTTTAGCAAACTCAGTGAAAGACTAGAATAAATCCTACCCTCTTGTTGTCTCTTTCATAGGCAAAACAGCAAGACTTTTCTCACGTAGTGTGTCACTGACAGCATACCTTGCAATCACGCTGAACTGGGATAAATGTCTTATGTCTGTTGACTCATCCAAAGCGAGAGAAAAGAATGGTGCTGCATTTATGTCCTTCACTTGTGTTGCCTCAATTTGATTTGCCATCATGATGGTACGATTGTGAACAATTCTTGCCAACAGAGGCATGTCTTTTATTCGTTTGATTATCTTGTCTTTATATGAAAAGTCGTCAAAAAGTTCATTGGCAACATCAAGCATGAATGTTTTGGAATACTCCCCATCTGTGAATGGCTTTCCATTTCTCACAATTGCTAAAGCACCAGCAAAGCTAGCCAAATTCCAGTCACCTTGTTGGGTCCAAACACGGAGTTGCTGCTGACTAACTTGCACTCTGCACGGTAGCTCTTGACATGCTTTCTTCCTGCTGTCCCCGCTGGATATTTTGATGCAAATGTAGTATGGCGTGTGTCAAAGTGCAGTTTGACTGTTTCATGGATGCAATTTTATTATTGCATATTAGACACACTGCAGAACCTGCTCTCTCTACAAAGGTGAATTCCTCTGTCTATTCGTGCTGAAAAGTTTGATACTCATCTTTTTTTCTTTTAGCCATCTTCTTCGTCAAAAGGGTTTCTGCAATTAGTTAGCTGACTACTTGATTAAAAGGAGGGAAGTTTACTTCCTGACCTCATAATGACCCGTGCACATTATGCATTATCCAATAAAAATTTGGTGTTGTCCTGGAGGACAGCTGTGATTGGCTCTAGCCACCTGCAACCATGAACATGAGTGGTAGGAAATGAGTAGATTGTAATACATGAGAATGTTTTATATTTTTAACGTTATTATTCTTTTTATTAAAGATTTGTCTGCAAGCCAGATGCAGCCTTTAAAAGAGCCACATCTGGCTCGTGAGCCATAGGTTCCCGAACCCTGCTCTAAGCTGATAGTCTGCCCAACCCCCACCTCACCTGCCTGATTAAGTTGCAAAAGGCTATGATGCTCGTCCTGCCCACCATGTTCCCCTAAAGTACTGGAAGGAAGTTACTTCTTTTTTTTTTTTAAATATTTATTTATTTATTTATTTATTACAGGGACAGAGAGAGAGGGATAGATAGGGACAGACAGACAAGAACGAAGAGAGGTGAGAAGCATCAATCATTAGTTTTTCGTTGCTGTCACAACACCTTAGTTGTTCATTGATTGCTTTCTCACATGTGCCTTGACCGTGGGCCTTCAGCAGACTGAGCCACCCCTTGTTGGAGCCAGCGACCTTGGGTCCAAGCTGGCGAGCTTTTGCTGAAGCCAGATGGGCCCGTGCTCAAGCTATGGTGAGCTCGGGGTCTCGAACTGGGTTCTTCCGCATCCCAGTCCGACGCTCTATCCACTGCGCCACAGCCTGGTCAGGCAGGATGTTACTTCTTTATATAAGGTTGTGTATGTTAAGTAATGGTGAGGGTTTTTCTGCACCTGCTGGAGTTCTGGAGTTGCCTTGGAAATGTCATTGAATTGCTAATTCCACTTGCCTAGAGAATAAAGAAGGATGTGGGTATGGTGGCGGCCATATTTAATGTGGTTTTGCTAGTGTGGTAATTTTACTGTTACCTTAAACCCATCTTTTATATGTCTTTAGTTCTTTGTCTATATTCATTAATTTCATACTATTTCCACTTGAGACCCTGTAATATACTCGTCGTGCAGGTCGTGCCTACTGGTGCACAACGTGGGGCTCGAGAAAGGGAATACTAAAAAGAAGAGAAGGTAATGAAACTCTTCCCAGAGGTGTGTGCGCAAAGTAAGTAAAGCTTTTGAGAAGTAAAGCCTGAAATCAGAGTTTGGGGAAAATATAATAGTATAATTCTGGAGTAACAAATTATGGGACAGTTAGGGTCAAAAGTGAGGGACCTTTTCTTTTTGTACAAATGTTTTTATTTGAATAGAAGTTGTTTGATCAGAATGAGGTAGAAATGGAGGAATGTAAATATGAGAAGGACTTGGAGTCTGAGAATAACTCAGGAGATGAGAATATCGCCACTGTGGCCATTTTAAACATTGCGGCTCTGCAGCCCTCTGCTCCCAAAGTCGTTGTCTCAGACCCTTTGAGATCCCTGCTCTGGCAGGCTCTGGATCAGGCTCGAGATACAGGGGCCAAAACGGAGGAATTCAGCAAAATTAGGCAAGGTGCTGATGAGCCATTTCAAGAATTTGTTTCATGGCTGATTCAGTCAGTTGAAAGAATAGTGATAGACAAAGAAGTTTAAATTAGAATATGTGCTGATATTGGGACTTCATATATGCAAGCTCTTGCTTTTGCCATAACACTTACAATGAGGCTTCCAGAATATTTTGATAACAGGCAAAACAAATGAAAAAAGGAAGGTCAGGGAAATACTTATGCCCATGGATCTTGTTTCCAATGCGGGGATTTCTAGAAACTGCCTTGCTCCCCCCCAAATATCATCCTCGGCCTCCTTTTCAAACCCAGCTGCCTCCTAAGGGTCCGGACCTATGCCCACGCTGTAAAAAAGGGAAACACTGGGTGAACGAGTGTAAGTCTAAATATAATGCTGAGGGGCAAAGGATTCAGAGAGGCTGCATGCAGAGCAAGGATGGTGCCCGGACTGCTCCAGATGCTGAGCTTGCAGTAGAGTGCACCATTCTCAATGGGGCTGCAGGCACCCGCACCTTTCAGTAGGCAGCTCCCCCTTGCTCAACAAAGGCCCGCTGCTCCGCATTCGACCTCCGAGCCTAGACAGGCCCCAATAGGCAGTGGCCAACGGAGGGCGGGTAACAAAGAAGCCTTCCCCGCCCGGGTAAACTAAGTCTGCCACTCGGCCGGGGTTGAGATGGAGGCTTTCGGAGGCCCATGGCTTGGTGTGATTAGTCTAGGCTGCCGGTTTCAGTAGCTATTAGAATTTGAGAATGATTAGAAGACTCCATGCTTTTTAAAGTTACAGCTTTTTCTTGTAATTGTCTAATTTTCTTTAATGTTTTAGCTACAATCTTCTGAACTATCATTTTATTAATTTCCTATTCTTTGCCTGAAAATTAGGGCGAGGAGCACCTGTTTGGATGTGACTAATACAAAGTTTTGGCTGCCTTGAGATTTTTCAGGAAATAACTTTGTATGGTCTCATTCTTCTTTTGTCCCCCTCAGGATGCCCTAACTAAAATCAAGCAGGCAACTTTCTAATATATTTGTGCTCTGAAGTCCCAGGTTTCTCTCTAATTTGTCTGATTTATCTGATTCATTTGATTCTCATTTGTGTTTAGTCTTTGTTTAATGTAGTCTAAATGTGATTTTTTAAGGCCTGAATTAAGTTCTTCCATGCAAAAAGTTGGAAATGCCTGCTCTAATATTGAAAAAATAAAATGGTTTTATCCCTAAAATTTTTTAAATTTTAATTGGAACTTGTACAGAGTGCTCACTTAAATTTAAGTAGAATGAAATGTAGATCCTAAAGATTTTCTAATTTGGTTAGGCTGATGCATCTGCTATTGCTAAGCAACATTGGTTGTTGGTTTTATTTTTTTTTTCTTTTTTTCCCCAAACTGCTGCAAATGATGAGCTGCTCCAGGCTACAGCTGCTGCTGCAGCTAAGAAGTTTGAAGGAGGGTAGATTTGTCTAACAAAAGTGTGAGTTTTTTTTACTATAGGAAGATAACAAAAGTTATACTGGATTTTTTCAGCCTTAATGTACTTTTTAAATTGCCTGTTAATTAATGGGGTAGAAATGTTTTGATAAGTATGGAAATGTTACTTGAAAAAGCATTTACTGCCTGACCTGTGGTGGTGCAGTGGATAAAGCGTCGACCTGGGAACACCGAGGTCGCCAGTTCAAAACCCTGCACTGGTCTGGTCAAGGCACATATGGGAGTTGATGCTTCCAGCTCCTCCCCCCTTTCTCTCTTTCTCTCTCTCTCTCACTCTGTGTCTCCTCTCTAAAATGAATAAAATAATAATAAAAAAAAGCATTTAAAAAAAAAAAAAGAAAAAGCATTTACTATATTTTGTTAGAAGTTAACATAAAGACAAGTATTTCTTACAATCTTTAAAGTCAAAGTATTACAAAGTGTACCCAACAAATGCTTAAAGGTCAATTGTAAATAATAAAAAAAGGGGGGACTCATATCCTGGAACGCCTGCAAATCTTTATTTATTTATTTATTATTTTTTTAAAAATTTCTTTTTATTTTATTCATTTTAGAGAGGAGACACAGAGTGAGAGAGAGAGAGAGAGAGAGAGAGAGAGAAAGAGGGGAGGAGCTGGAAGCATCAACTCCCTTATGTGCCTTGACCAGACCAGTGCAGGGTTTTGAACTGGCAACCTTAGTGTTCCCAGGTCGACGCTTTTATCCACTGCACCACCACAGGTCAGGCCCTGCAAATCTTTTTTATCATGTTTTTTTACTTAAAAAAATTTCTTTTGAATGCTGATGTACAGGGTCATTCAGCAGCCCAGAGACTCTGGAATTCTACAGGTGACGCCAAACTTCTTTCTCCTGCAAACTTCTACCCTCTTTTATTTGATCCAGTTAATAACACTATTCTGTTCTTTTTCCAATTGGCTCCAGATATACAGAAAAAGTTTATATAGGCGGAGGAGGGCCTTCAAACCCCTCAGTGAGATCTTCTGAGCATGGATTTTAAGGTCTATAATAACCAAGAGAAATAGAAAAAACACAGGCAGAGCCCCAAAAGAGATCAGGCTAAATACGACCTCTTGGCATACGCCCTTAAAGGCTCCAACGCCCCTAAGGGAACTCATAAGCCTCTATCAGGACCCTGCTTCAAGAGTGGAAAGAAAGGTCATTGAGGTCTCAGCCCCCACCAGGGTCATGCCTTTGCTGTAGGAAAAAGGGACATTGGAAGGTAAGCTGCCTCCTCGCTCCTCTAAGGGAGGGTTGTGTCTCTTTCAGCCCTGCTCCAGCCACCTGTGACCTAACTTTGCCCAGCCAGCTGGGATTTGCCACTGAAAGCTAAAGGTGCCCAGTGCCGTCAGCCCCATCTCACGTCACTGTGGACGAGCCTAGGGTATTTCTTCCAAGTAGCAGGTAAGTTAATCTCATTTCCTATAGACTCGAGGACCACTTCCTATGTCTTGCCTGAATATTCGGGTTCTGCTCATCCCTGGAAGATCTCTGTTGTGGGTGTTGATAGTCCTATTTTCTGCTGCTTTGTTTAATATATAGCGTCTCCTTTATTCCTCTTGCCTCAATGCCCCATGCATACTTTATGCTGGGACCTACTCCTAATTTAGAGCTCTCTTTCTCCTTTTTGCAGACCTCTGCCACCCAGCAATACCAATTAAAATACCAATGACATACTTAAAAGATATAGAACAAATATTCCAAAAATTTATATGGAACCAAAAAAGAACATGAATAGCCTCAGCAATCTTGAAAAAGAAGAATAAAGTGGGTGGTATCACACTTCCTGATATCAACTTATACTACAAGGCCATTGTATTCTAAACAGCTTGGTACTGGCATAAGAACAGGCATATAGATCAATGGAACAGAACAGAGAACCCAGAAATAAACCCACATCTTTATGGACAATTGATATTTGACAAAGGAGGAAAGAACATACAATGGAGTAAAGATAGTCTTTTTAACAAATGGTGTTGGGAAAACTGGACAGCTACCTGCAAAAAAAAATGAAACTAGACTACCAACTTATACCATGCACAAAAATAAACTCAAAATGGATAAAGGACTTAAATGTAAGCCGTGAAACCATAAGCATTCTAGAAGAAAACATAGGCAGTAAACTCTCCGACATCTATCGAAGCAATATATTTGCTGATTTATCTCCACGGGCAAATGAAATAAAAGTCAGGATAAACAAATGGGACTATATCAAACTAAAAAGCTTTTGCACAGCTAAAGACAATATGAACAGAATAAAAAGACAAACCACACAATGGGAGAACATATTCGACAACACATCTGATAAAGGGTTAATAACGAAAATTTATAAAGAACTTGTGAAAGTCAACACCAGGAATACAAACAATCCAATCAAAAAATGGGCACAAGAAATGAATATAAATTTCTCCAAAGAGGACATACAGATGGCCAATAGGCATATGAAAAAATGCTCAACATCGTGGTAAGATCTTAAAATGAAGTTCCTGTGCTCTCAACAAAATTACAACTAAAACCAAGTGTAGAATATACTGAAGTTTCAGATTGCAGAAATTAAATGATTTCCTTTAGTTTGCTTCTTTTCAAAATTTTGACTTGTGTGTGTAGATTTGGTGTCATGAAAGGCATTTAGTTTTTTGATGCCAATGGTATTTGTCAGACCAATCCACCATGCCTTATTTTTCCTGTATGTTCTTACTTGATTTGCTTTGGAATAAGTTATTTTAAATCTTAAAAAAAAAAAATGCTCAACATCACTAATCATTAGAGAAATGCAAATTAAAACCACAATGAGATACCACCTCATACCAATCAGAATGGCGCTCATCAGCAAAACAACACAGAATAAGTGCTGGCGAGGATGTGGAGAAAGGGGAATCCTCCTGCACTGCTGGTAGGAATGCAGACTGGTGCAGCCACTGTGGAAAACAGTATGGGGATTCCTCAAAAAATTAGAAATGGAACTGCCCTTTGACCCACCTATCCCACTTATAGGAATATATCCCAAGGACACCATATCACCGACTGAAAAAAAGAAATGCACCCCCATGTTTATGGCAGCATTGTTCACAATAGCGAAGAGCTGGAAACAGCCCAAGTGTCCATCAGTGGACGAGTGGCTTAAAAAGCAGTGGTACATATATACAATGGAATACTATGGGGCCATGAAAAAGAAGGAAATATTACCTTTTCCAACAATATGGATGGACCTGGAAACTATTATGTTGAGTGAAATAAGCCATGCAGAAAAAGAAAAATATTATATGACCTCACTCATTTGAGGAATCTAAGGAACATTGAGAACTGAGGAAAGGAATTGAGACAGAGTAGGGATCAAAGGGACCAGAGGAAAAGAGGACAGAGGGAAAGGGGATGATAGGATAGGATAAACCTGAAGGGAAGGGGGGAGGGCGCTATAGGAAGGGGGCAAGGGAGATGTGGAGGGGAATATGGGGGAGGGGGCATGCAGTCAGGGTTACCCTAGAATTTATGTAAAACACAATTAATTAAATAAAAAAAACTGAAAAAAAAGTTTAAATTATGAAATCTCATGCAAAAATTATTTGGATTTCTGGTCATGCTAATAATGGTATGGGGTGTATCAGATGTGTGTGAGGCATATAAAGAAGAAGAAAAAAATAACACAGGAAAAACTTTTTATTTTAAGTGAGAGGAGAGGGAGATAGTGAGACAGACTATCCCACATGCACCCTTATCAGAATCTACCAGGCAACCCCTGTCTAGGGCTGATGCACAAAGCAATTGAGTCCCTGGCTGCTGGAGAAAAACAGGGAGAGAAAGGGGAGAGGGAAGGGTGGAGAAGCAGCTGAGTGCTTCTCCCGTGTGCCCTGGCCAGGAGTAGAACCTGAGATTTCCACACCCTGGGTCGACGTTCTACCACTAAGCCAACCCACTAAGGCCCATTTTTTTCATTAAAAAAATGTATTGATTGATTTTAGTGACAGAAACTGCAGCCATGACTTGAATGGTTTGAGAAAAGTTGGCCCTGGGTGCTGAGGATGGCTTTGTGGCCTCACCTCAGGCACTAAAACAGCTCGGTCACTGAGCAAGGGAGCAGAGGCCCAGATGGGCAGAGCATTACTTGGTAGGGGGCTTGACAAGTGGATACTGGTTGCAGGGTCTGTCTCTGCCTCCTCACCTCTCACTTAAAAAAAATAAATAAATAAAAGGGCTAACACTGGATTGGTGGGATATATGCCTGTATTTATCCATTCAGTTTCCGCAGGCCAGGGTGAAGGGTTAGTTGACAATTGTAATGTCTACCATAAAGTTCATATTATGCAAAGGGACTTACGAAACAGCATCCTTAGATTTAGTCCATTGATTTATTTCTACCTAGTTTTTATTTTCAATTTTTAAAATGTTTTTATTTATTGAGTTTAGCGAGAGAGAAAGGGAGAAAGAGAGATAAGAACATTGATCTGTTCTTGTATGTGCCCTGACCAGGAATCAAACCAGCAACCTCTGCTTTTCAGGACCATGCTCTAACCAACCGAGCTATCTGCCCAGGGCTCTATCTAGTTTTTGTCAAACAATTTCTTTGTACCTGGTTATGTTCCAAGAGCTGAGGATACAGTGGAGAATAAGGGAGTTGGGAGGTGAGATCCTTATGGGAGTTGTGGCGAAAAGCTTTTGCATTTGTCCACGGGACTGTCACCCTTGGGACCTGCCACCATTCCAGAGATTCTAGCTCCACTGTTAACTTGCTGAATCAAGACAGGGACTTCTCTTTATTTTTCCTCTCTGTTTCCTGGGAATGGAGCTCTCTGTCTCTCATCCAAAGTACTTTCTCTTAATCTCTTAACTGTAAGGTGACCAACTTTTTTACAAAGAAAAGGAGGACAAAAATAAATTGAAGAAAACAATATCGTAAATAAAAGAAACATTTTATTCATTGCAACAATAATACACTATAATATGATAAATGCATAATAAAAACATTTGTAATATTTTATATTGTAATTATGCTTACATGCCTATTTTTAATAATAATTGTAAGAAAAAGTCCTCATTTAGATACAAATACATCACATCACACACAATGGATTGATTCTGCATCGATCGAATACAGACATTTACAGATTAGTCTTCCAATATCAAAAAGGAGGACATGTAGGAGGACACTTCTTTATTTATTTATTTACTTATTTATTTATTTTAACGGACAGAGAGAAGGACAGAAAGGGACAGACAGACAGGAATGGAGAGACGTGAGAAGCATCAATCATTAGTTTTTTGTTGCCATTGCTACCCCTTAGTTGTTCATTGATTACTTTCTCACATGTGCCTTGACTGCGGACCTTCAGCAGACAAAAGCAACCCCTTGCTGGAGCCAGCGACCTTGGGTTCAAGCTGGCGAGCCTTCGCTCAAGCCAGATGGGCCCGTGCTCAAGCTGGCGAGCTTGGGGTCTCGAACCGGGTCCTCTGCATCCCAGTCAGACGCTCTATCCACTGCGCCACCGCCTGGTCAGGCAAGAGGATACTTTTTGAGGGAGGATGGAACTTACAAAAGGAGGACTGTCCTCCCTAAAGGAGGAGGATTGGTCATCTTAACTGTTCCATGCTTTCCCTCCTATCCAAGTTATAAACAGTGAATCCTGCTTATCAGAAAAGAAATGGAAACTTGCTTTGCTGTGTGGCGCCCATTTCAGAATTCAGTCTCAAATGCTGGGTTTTGGGTAATTCACACCTTCAGATGTATTTTCAGGCACCAGCACTATGTGAGGCACTGTATTACCCACTGAGCTTGCATCAGTGAACAAAGAAGGGAAAGGAACAAACAGCCTTATGGACCTTTCAATCTAGAGAGGGAGACAGTAAATGGATTGTGTAATCTCAGGAAGTGATAAATCCTATGAGGAAAATTAAAGCATAGTAATAGTAATTAATTATAGTATATAGCTAGCAATTTATGTTATGTATAGATTGTAAGTGGTGGGGGGTGCTATACCAGACCCTGCACTCCTAGGCTTTCTGGATGTAACTGGAGCCAAGAACAAGGTACTGAAGGGAGTCACCCATCATAATACTTGTAACCAGAGGACATTTGAAGGCTTTGCCTTTTCCTTTTCTAATTAAAAGTAATTTTCAGTTACAGTTGATACACAGCATTATATTAGTTTCAGGTGATTAGGCATATATATAATTTACAAAATGATTACCATTTAATCCAGCACAGGGCTGTTGCTAATGATTGTCCAAGACATGCTTCCTGCCTCAGAAACATGAATGCGAATTCCTGTCACATCCCACACCTCCTAAACCAGACATTCCAGTCCTGAGCTGCTGTACAGGAGTATGCCTTTTGAACTACGGTCTCAGGCACTCCTCATTTTGACATTCTTTGTCTTAATCCTGGATCGCTGTCCCTATCAACACCTTTATGGTATCCTTATAATGGGATGGATACAGGTGGTGCCCTTACCATTTTATTCCAGATTATTATTGGCCTCACTTTAGGGCAGTGGTCTTAACCTGGGTTCTATCGAACCCTAGGGGTTCGATGAGTCAGTCTCAGGGGTTTGGAGAAGCCTCTGCCTCGGAGGCCAGAATAAAGTAATACCGTAATTTGTTGTGAGTTCATGCACTTTGTTGGTTTTGTTCTTTGAGCAAGGTGATGTTCATGCACGGCTCATTTTGTGCACCAGAAAAAAAAAAACATATATCTATGTCTTGAATTTGGAAAAATATATATTTTATTTATCACTAAAGAAGGGTTCGGTGAATGCGCATATGAAACTGGTGGGTTCGGTACCTCAAAAAAGGTTAAGAACCACTGCTTTAAGAGCATGTTTTCTGAGTCCCCACCCCCAATGACAACTTAGACTCTTTCCGGCTGTTTTTCTCTCCTAGCTGGTGATGCAGCCTCAGACTGTACCAGTTTCTGGAAATCTTTGTGTTTTTAACAAACACTTCTGGTCAGAGCTATCCGTGGGTTTAAAAGTACCAGATGTACAGTGTGTCCGTAAAGTCATGGTGCACTTTTGACCACCATGACTTTACCGACACACTGTATTATTTTGTGCATTTATAAGAGGGCCTCCTCCTTCGGAAAAAAGTTATATACGTATAATCATACACTCCCCCCCCCCCACACACACACACACACGCGCGCGCGCGCACGCGCCAACTTAAAAATCCCTATACTACTTCTTTCCTCAAACTGCTGAAAACAACTTCGCCTGCATAGAATTTGTATCGCGAACCTCGGACTACTTACCCATTTTCCACAAAACTGAAACTGTCAGAAAACGAGACAATTTCAGTAGCTTCTCACCTTCCCCTCAGTGGTTCCAGGCTCCAAACCCTGGGCTCTTGCCTTCTTTCTGTACGGTGGTTGGGTGTCCCAACATGGCGGCCCCCAAGGCTCCACCGCGAGGTGTGGACATATTGCCCCAAATTCCGGAAGTCGTCGCCCGCGCGTCTCAAAGCCCTCAGATCCCCTGACCTTGGTAGACGCGGGCGTCCCCAAT
Organism: Rhynchonycteris naso; assembly: GCA_037038555.1. NCBI lineage: Eukaryota > Metazoa > Chordata > Mammalia > Chiroptera > Emballonuridae > Rhynchonycteris > Rhynchonycteris naso. The sequence continues at coordinate 245,413,730 of CM072997.1, read as the reverse complement.
GCGGAAGTCAAGGCGGTTCCCGGAAATACGACGTTGGGTCCTCCCGGTGGGTCTGGGGGAGGTGAGGTCAGTGTGCGGTGTCCTCCCCGGTAGTTTCCGTCACAGGAGAAGGTCTGTGTCTCACAGGGTGACGTGGGGACGGGGGCGAGTGTGGAGCACGGAGTCACCCCGGAGTCTGAGGTGGCGGGTGGAGGCGCCCAGGTGGAGTCGTGCAGGGGAACCGGGCAGGACGGGAGGTGAGGGCTGTGAGGGGACCAGGCACGCCTGTCTGGTCGCGGGGCCCGGGGGTCGGTGCCGGACGAGAGGCGGTGGAGATGACGCCCCCGTCTCCCTGTTAGGGGCCGGGGTTCTGCAGGTTACCCCGCTCGGAGGGAGTGCCGGTGGCATTTGGGGCCATCGCGGTGTCAGCTTCGGGTTGGGGATGGAGTGCGGACTCGGTGACGCTGGGCCAGCGCGTGTCCGGCCCGGGTTCCGATGAATAAGAAAGTGTGGTCAGTGCCTGGTCAGGAGAGGACGGTGAGGGGGGAGCTCTGGACGCCCCAGAATCCCCGAGGTTCGGTTCAGGTCATGAACTCGGCTGCTTTGGGGAGAGAAGTCGGTGGGGACTCGGACACCCGTTCCAGTCCATCTGCTTTTTATTACTTTATTTTTATTTTATTCATTTTAGAGAAGAGACACAGAGTGAGAGAGAGAGAGAGAGGAGCTGGAAGCATCAACTCCCATATGTGCCTTGACCAGACCAGTGCAGGGTTTTGAACCTCCACAGCGCCACCACAGGTCAGGCCAGTCCATCTGCTTTTTAACCTTTAATCCAGCAGCTGAGACTACAGACCCAGGGGCTAAACCGGTGAGGCCATTTCTCAGGTGTCATTTGTGACACCATCACGCTGCAAGGAAGAATTGGGTCGTTGTGACACAGATTATTTTGGTCTACAAAGTTGAAAATGTTTATATGTAACTTTAGAAAATGTTTGCCAAAGCTTGCACTCACCTTTTAATATATGGCAGGGGATACTCTTGCTTATTTGCCTGACATACATTCATACCCTTTTCCTTGTTGACAGAATCTCCATTTTATTTAATTGCCATACCTCTGGTAAGGTGACCCATATGCCATTGTGCTAATAAGTCCTTTTCAGTCTTACTCACCCGTGTGGTTCCAGTTCCCACTACTAGTGATTGCATTACTGTGAAAGGAGCTTAGTTAGGTTCATGGCACAGGTACATTTGTAAGGGCAGTGCAGTCCGCAGGGATGTCTCCCTCACTATACCAAGCCCGCCTTAATTATCAGTGGAGGAAGCAGGACTTATGTCTGCATAAGAACCTTCCCCTGTTTACTTTGCTTTTCCTGGTAACCTCCCCTCTCTGACTCTCCAACCCCCACATCTTTAGACTTTAGGTGAAGGTGGTATTTTAGGTGATGGTGTATTCCATTTGGTCCATTTACTCCATTTTCCTAGGTCTCTTCCATGTATACAGGATGTATACATTTTATTAACCTTTTTGATCACTACCTCCCTGTTCATCTGTGTTGTTTCAATTTAATTATTAGACTATCCAAAGAACCTATAAGAGAAGAAGGAAAAATTATTCTGCCCATACAGTGTCATTTTCTTCATCTTTCACAGTCGCTCCACCTAAACTCCACAGAATAGAGGAATACCTCAACCATATTTGGAACCTAAAGTTTTATTTTCCTGGAGAATAAATACTTCCAGGAGACCAAATAATTGGATACCAGCGATGCTGAATGCATTGTGATCATGAGCCCTGTAGTATCAGGTCCCAGAGGAAAGGTACTGCTCATTGAATTTTCTCCTCAACACACAGGTTCTGTCTCCCCAATGTAGAGTAAAACGGGCTACATCCTAAATCCTAGAAGCCCAGGGGAGACCTGCCTGGCAGGTCTTACAAACTCAGCGGCCAAAATTAACAACATAGGATTGTCTTACATTAAAACTTTCTAACTAACATGGCAGGTAGTTTTGTCCTAGGCCAGTATTTTTCTTGACAAATATCGGTCTTTACCTTAACTTAGCCTGTCCATTGCCTTTTTTTCACCTAGGATAAAATACCTTTAGAAGGTCAGGTTAATTTCATTTTTTTCCAGACTGGCAGGGCACAACCTCCCACCAGAGCAGGAGACCATAGAGTCTCACATTGTTGTTGTTGGGGTTTTTTAAAATTTTTTTTAAAATTTCTTTTTATTTTATTCATTTTAGAGAGGAGACACAGAGTGAGAGAGAGAGAAGGAGAGAGAGAGAGAAAGGGGGGAGGAGCTGGAAACATCAACTCCCATATGTGCCTTGACCGAACCAGTGCAGGGTTTTGAACTGGCGACCTCAGTGTTCCCAGGTCGACGCTTTATCCACTGCACCACCACAGGTCAGGCATCACATTGTTATTTTTACGTGTTAATTGTTATGTATCCTATACCCACCTATGGAAAAGAAGTACCTTTTATTTCTTTTATTTTTTTTTTAATCCCAGAGATTCCCTCTTCCTGCTTTGCTTTTCTTTACCCTACCTCCCGAACTATCAGCAGTGGATTTCATGTGACCTCCTTATGTCTTCTCCTTTGATTCTGACTTATAAAATAAGGTGCAGAACTGCCATTCTTTAGATTTTTTTCCTCAATCTGTTATTATTTTGCTTCTTAGGAATTACCATCTTGTTTAGCGTAAGTAAGCTCATAAAAATTCTTCACAGATTTGGACATTTCTTAAAACTAACACCAGGAGCAATAGAATCATGCAAAGCAGGAAGAACCTGCCGCGATGGGTGTCAGCCTTTCCCAGACACACCTGACTGAAGACAGGTTTTTGAACAGAAATTTAGAGCAGAACAACATCATGCCAAGATAGTACCTCATTGCCCGCTGCTTTCAGAGAACAGAAGAAAATGCGCCAGGTTCAGGTGATTTTGTGTTTGTTTTATCCTTTTCTTTCTTCATTAGTGGATTTGTAGAGGCCTATAAAAAAACACCTCTATTAATCTGAAAATTATACATATATCTTTTGTCTCTCAAAATATGAATGTGGTGTTTCTGGGTTAACAGGAACATTCAATATTTTTACATTATAAAAACGTCTTATTGGAGAAATGCATGGATGACTGAATGTAGAATTACAAAAATACATATTTTCTTTAATTGAGTTTATTGGAATGACATTGGTACAAAATATTCTTTTACTAGGCATGTGATTATCAGTAATATAATGAAATAAAACCCTACTTGTTATATAGATGCAGCCTGTAAAGTGAAAATGAGCAGAAAAACTAACATTTTCTTTGTATTATCTAAAGGACATCACAGCATTAAACATCCTCTTGTTGTTATAGGAATGCCTGACATTTCACGATGTGGCTGTGTACTTTACCTGGGAAGAGTGGCAGCTCCTGGACCCCGATCAGAAGGACCTGTACCGGGACGTGATGTTGGAGATCTACAGCAACCTGGTGTCAGTGGGTGAGGACAGCTCCTCTGTGTCACTCAGGGGATACCCTATTGGTAAGAAAGAAAAAGCCTTTCCTTTCTTAGCTACTGAATTCTTCAGAGTAACTACAGTTCCCTGAAAGGGTTGAATCTCAGATTCTTTACTTACCCCAGTCAAGAGCGTATAATATCCTATTTCCTGAGAGAAAAGTGTTTATGTTACAAATGTGAAACCTGTTTATTTTCTCTCTTTTTATTTCTTTTTAAGAGAGAGAGATAGGGACCGACAGGAAGGGAGAGAGATGAGAAGCATCAACTCATAGTTGCAATGCTTAGTTGTTCATTGATTGCTTTCTCATATGTGCCTTGACCCAGAAGGCTCCAACTGAGCCAGTGACACCTTGCTCAAGCCAGTGACCTTGGGCTTCAAGCCAGCAACCTTTGGGCTCAAGCCAGTGACCATGGGGTCAAGTCTATGATCCCACACTCCAGCCAGCAACTCCGTGCTCAAGCCGGTGATCTTGGGGTTTCAAACATGGCTCCTCAGTGTCTCAGGCCAACTCTATGCACTGCGCCACTGCCTGGTCAGGCTGTTCATTCCCTAAATTTAACATTCTCTCTTTTGGACAAATCCCATCCCAATTTAATATATTTAAGTTTTCTGTAATTTTTTATAAACAGAATATCAAGCTAGCAAACCAGATGTGCTCTCCAAGTTGGAACAAGAAGAAGAACCATGGGCAATACAGGATGAACTCCACAACGTAGTCAGTCCAGGTGAGTGTGTGAGAACCAGGGAGGTGGTGGGCCAAGAATTCATTTTTCAGTCACAGAAGGCATCAGAGCTGTGACAGTGAATTAGGAAACCAAACTCTAGTTCCATGTATGAGAATCCTTTCTTTTTGAAGAGTTTTAGAGGATAGCACATCCCCTTTTTCTCTTCTGAGTTCTGATCGCTGTTTATTCTATTTCCATCTTTTTGTGTGTATGTGTAGTTTTCTATTTTTTAGGATTCTCAGATCTTCCTCTTCTTTCTCCATGGCCACAGTGTCTCTGCCTGTGTTATTAACTCTCTTGCTATGAAATTCAACTTTCCAGGTGTTTCTGGAAAGACAACTTTGATTTAATCACTTTTTTCTTACAACTGGTCTTTCCTGCTCAGTTACTGTTAGGAAATACTAATTTCCTTCCACAGCATCCAACCCCACATTTGATTCTGTGTCCCTATGGAAGCTGGTTTTCATGGTGCATTTATGTCGTTCTTTGCCTTCCTTTCCCCAAGACTTATTTTACTCAGTTTGTTTTTTTGTTGTTGTTGTTGTTTTTTAATTGATTTATTTGAGAGAGAGAGTCAGAGAGAGGGATAGATAGGGACAGACAGACAGGAACGGAGAGAGGTGAGAAGCATCAATCATTAGTTTTTCATTGCCATTGTGACACCATAGTTGTTCATTGATTGCTTTCTCACGTGTGCCTTGACCTCGGGTCTTCAGTAGACCGAGCAACCCCTTGCTGGGGCCAGCGACCTTGTATCTAAGCTGGTGAGCTTTTTGCTCAAGCCAGATGGGCCCGCGCTCAAGCTGGCGAGCTCGGGGTCTCGAACCGGGGTCTTCCATATCCCAGTCCGACACTCTATCCACTGCGCCACCGCCTGGTCAGGCCGGTTTTTTGTTTTTTTGTTTTTTTTTTAAGGGAAAGGCAGGGAGGCAGAGACAGACTCCTGCAGGCACCCTGATGAGGATCGACACAGCAAGCCCCGCACCAGGTGATACTCTGCCTTTTTGGAACACTGCTCCCATTACTCGGCAGCCGAGCTATTTTAGTGCCTGAGACTAGGCCATGGAGCCATTCTTAGCGCCCAGGGCCAACTTTGTTCAAACTCTTCGAGCCATGGCTGTGGGAGGGGAAGAGGGAGAGAAAGACAGAGAGAGAAAGATGGTACGGGACGGGTGGGGACACAAATGGTCAATTCTCCTGTGTGCCCTGACCAGGAATTGAACTCAGGACTTCCACACACCAGGCTGACGCTCTACCGCTGAGCCAATTGGCTAGGGCCCAGTTCTTATCACTCTTAAAACTTTATTACCATTAGATAAACTTTTTCTGTTATGTGAAACAGACTCCCAAATTGACTTCTTTCTAAATATTGTGGAATGTATACTTTCTTCCTATCTATTTTACGGATCATCATGGCAGCTGGCCTCTGACTTCTCATTCTGTGTGTGAGAGCAGGAATTATCTTCTCTGCGTTCTCTCTCTCTTTTAAGATTATTGATTTGACAGGAGAAAGAGAGGAGGGAGGAACAAGAGGCATCAACTCATATTTGCTTCAGTTTAGTTATACATTGCTTGCTTGTCATTTGTGCCTTGATTGGGCAAGCCCCAAGGTTTTAACCCAGTGATTTCAGCATTCCAGGTCAACGCTTTATCTACTACCATAGGGCAGGGTACATTCTCTTTATTTTTTTTTATTTAAAATTATTTTTATTTATTCATTTTAGAGAGGAGACACTGAGTGAGACAGAGAGAGAGAAAGAAAGAGAGAAAGGGGGGAGGAGCTGGAAGCATCAACTCCCATATGTGCAGGGTTTTGAACTGGCGACCTCAGTGTTCCCAGGTAGACGCTTTATCCACTGCGCCACCACAGGTCCGGCCTATTTTATTTTTTTTAACTGAGAGGAGGGGAGATAGTGAGACAGACTCCTGCATGTGTCCAACAAGAATCTACCTGGCAGCACACATCTGGGGCCACTGTTCAAAGCAACTGAACTATTTTTAGTGTCTGATGCTAATGCTTGGATCAGCCTAGCCACTGGCTGCAGGAGAAGGGGGAGAGAAGGGGGAGAGGTTAGGGGAGAGAAGCAGATGGTTGCTTCTGTAGTATGTCTTGATGACTGGGGATTGAACTCAGAAAGACCATATGTCAGCTGACGCTCTATCCACTGAGCCAACTGGCCAGGACCTGAATTCTGTTTTAAATTTAGTTTTTCTGCCTGACCTGGCAGTGGTGCAGTGGTGCAGTGGATAGAGCGTTGTACTGGGACGTGGAGGACCCCGTCCCAGTACAACGTGAAACCCCGAGTTGCCAGCTTGAGTGCAGGCTCATCCCCCCCCATCGAGGCACATATGGGAAAGCAATCATTGAACAACTAAGGTGCCGCAACGAAGAATTGATGCTTCTCATATCTCTCTCTTCCTGTCTGTCTGTCCCTGTCTGACCCTCTCTCTGTCTCTTTGTCTCTTTCACACACACACAAAAAAAAGATAAATTTAGTTTTTCTTTCTGTGCTAGATTTTTTTTTCTTTTTAAGTATTTTATTTATTTATTTATTTTTTACAGGGACAGAGAGAGAGTCAGAGAGAGGGATAGATAGGGACAGACAGACAGGAACGGAGAAAAGTGAGAAGCATCAATCATTAGTTTTTCATTGCCATTACGACACCTTAGTTGTTCATTGATTGCTTTCTCACATGTGCCTTGACCACGGGCCTTCAGCAGACCAAGCCACCCCTTGTTGGAGCCAGCGACCTTGGGTCCAAGCTGGTGAGCTTTTGCTCAAGCCAAATGGGCCTGTGCTCAAGCTGGCGACCTTGGGGTCTCGAACCTGGGTCCTCTGCATCCCAGTCCGATGCTCTATCCACTGTGCCACCGCCTGGTCAGGCTCTGTGCTAGATATTTCAAATTCTATTCATCCTGGCATCACTTAGGATATTCCCTATATGCTGAGTTCTTCTTTTACAGGTTTCTAGTTTTATTTGATGAACAAGAAAAGATCTTGTTAACATGTTACATGAGTTTCAGTCCTAACTAGGCAGTAACTTATGTCTGCTTCAGATGACTTTTTTACTAGTTTTGCTAATTCAGATTTTCCTTCAGTTCTACATGTTATCACTGCATTTATTTTATTGAGGCATTTGTTTTTACTACATACTTTTGATGGTTTTACTGGTATTTAATTAACATACCATACAATCTACCCATTTAAATTATATTCTTTCTTTTTTAGGATTGTATTTACTGGTACTAGAGAGGGGAAGAGAGAGAGAGTATAGTAGTAATACTTGCTTCTTTTTTTTTTTCAGCAAGAGAGACAGAGAGAGGGACAGACAGGAAGGGAGAGAGATGAGAAGCATCATTTTTTTGTTGTGGCACCTTATTTATTCATTGATTGCTTTCTCATATGTGCTTTGACTGGGGGCTACAGCAGAGCAAGTGACTCCTGGCTCAAGCCAGCAGCCTTGGGCTTCAAGCCAGTGATCTTTGGGTTCAAGCCAGCGACCATGGGGTCATGTCTATGATCTCACACTCAAGCCAGGGACCCTGTGCTTAAGCTGGTAAGTCTCACTCAAGATAGATGAGCCCGTGTTCAAGCCAGGGACATCGGGGTAACCACCACTCTCTTGTCCATGTCTCCTAGTCTCACTTTTATGTCCCACCTATGTATGAAATCATGCTGTTCTCAGTTTTTTTTTTCTGATTTACTTATTTCACTTCGTATAATGTTATCAAGGTACATCCATTTTGTTGTAAATGATCCGATGTCATCATTTCTTATGGCCGAGTAGTATTCCATAGTATATATGTACCAAAGCTTTTTAATCCACTCGTCTTCTGACGGACACTTGGGTTGTTTCCAGATCTTCGCTATTGTGAACAATGCTGCCACGAACATGGGGGCGCATTTCTTCTTTTCAAACAGTGTTATGGTGTTCTTAGGGTATATTCCTAAAAGTAGGGGAGCCGGGTCAAAAGGCAGTTCGATTTTTAATTTTTTGAGGAATCTCCATACTGTTTTCCACAGTGGCTGCACCAGTCTGCATTCCCACCAGCAGAGCAGGAGGGTTCCCTTTTCTCCGCATCCTCGCCAGCACTTATTCTGTGTTGTTTAGCTGATGAGTGCCATTCTGACTGGTGTGAGGTGATACCTCATTGTGGTTTTAATTTGCATTTCTCTAATAATTAGTGATGTTGAGCATTTTTTCATATGTCTTTTGGCCATCTGTATGTCTTCTTTGGAGAAATTTCTATTCATTTCTTTTGCCCATTTTTTGATTGGATTGTTTGTCTTCCTGGTGTTGAGTTTTATAAGTTCTTTATAAATTTTGGTTATTAACCCCTTATCCGACGTGCTGTCGAATATGTTCTCCCATTGTGTGCTTTGTCTTTTTATTCTGTTCTTATTGTCTTTAGCTGTGCAAAAACTTTTTAGTTTGATATAGTCCCATTTGTTTATCTTGCCTTTTATTTCATTTGCCCGTGGAGATAAATTGGCAATTATATTGCTGCTACAGATGTCGGAGAGCTTGCGGCCTATGTTTTCTTCTAAAATGCTTATGGTTTCACGGCTTATGTTTAAGTCTTTTATCCATTTTGATTTTGTTTTTGTGAATGGTGTAAGTTGATGGTCTAGTTTCATTTTTTTGCAGGTTGATGACCAATTTTCCCAACACCATTTGTTAAAGAGGCTGTCTTTACTCCATTGTATGTTCTTTCCTCCTTTGTCAAATATTAGTTGTCCATAAAGCGGCGGGTTTATTTCTGGGTTCTCTGTTCTCTTCCATTGATCAATGTGTCTGTTCTTATGCCAGTACCAAGCTGTCTTGAGTATAATGGCCTTGTAGTAGACCTTGATATCTGGAAGAGTGATACCTCCTGCTTTATTTTTTCTTTTTAGGATTGCTGAGGCTATTCGTGTTCTTTTTTGGTTCCATATAAATTTTTGAAATATGTTTTCTATATCTTTGAAGTATGTCATTGGTATTTTAATTGGTATTGCATTGAATTTATAAATTGCTTTGGGTAGTATAGACATTTTAATGATGTTTATTCTTCCTAGCCATGAGCACGGTATATGCTTCCACTTGTTTGTATCTTCCTTGATTTCCGTTATCAATGTTTTATAATTTTCCGAGTACAAGTCCTTAACCTCCTTGGTTAAATTTACTCCTAGGTATTTTATTTTTTTGGCTGCAATAGTGAAGGGGATTGTTTCCTTAAGTTCTTTTGCTGACAGTTCATTTTTTGTATACAGAAATGCCTCTGATTTCTGCGTATTAATTTTATATCCTGCCACCTTGCTGAATTCATTTATAAGGTCCAGTAGTTTTTTGACTGAGACTTTAGGGTTTTCTATATACAATATCATATCATCTGCAAATAGTGACAGTTTTACTTCTTCTTTTCCAATTTGGATGCCTTTTATTTCTTCTTCTTGTCTGATTGCTGTAGCTAGGACTTCCAGAACTATGTTGAATAAGAGTGGTGAAAGGGGGCAACTCTGCCTGGTTCGTAATCTTAACGGGATTGCTTTTAATTTTTGTCCATTTAGTATGATGTTTGCTGTGGGTTTGTCGTAGATGGCCTTTATCATGTTAAGGAATGTTCCTTGTATTCCCACTTTACTGAGAGTTTTGAGCATGAATGGGTGCTGGATTTTATCAAATGCCTTTTCTGCATCTATTAAAATTATCATGTGATTTTTGTCCTTCCTTTTGTTTATGTGATGAATCACATTGATTGATTTGCGAATATTAAACCAGCCTTACCTCTCCAGAATAAATCCCACTTGATCATGGTGTATGATTTTTTTCATATATTGCTGGATCTGGTTGGCTAATATTTTGTTGAAAATTTTAGCGTCTAAATTCATCAGGGATATTGGCCTATAATTTTCTTTCTTTGTGTTGTCTTTGCCCGGTTTTGGGATCAGAATTATGCTCGCCTCATGAAAGGAGTTTGGAAGTCTTCCTTCCTCTTGAATTTTTTGAAATAGCTTAAGGAGGATAGGAGTTAGTTCTTCTTTGAATTTTTTATAGAATTCACTTGTGAAGCCATCAGGCCCAGGACTTTTCTTTTTTGGGAGTTTTTTGATAACTGTTTCGATCTCATTTGTTGTAATTGGTCTATTTAGGTGTTCTGATTCTTCCAGATTGATTTTTGGAAGTTTATATGATTCAAGAAATTTGTCCATTTCATCTAGATTGTCTAATTTTTTGGCATAGAGTTCTTCATAGTATTTTCTTACAATGCTTTGTATTTCTGTTGTATCAGTTGTAATTTCTCCACTGTCCTTTCTAATTTTATTTATTTGAAACCACTCTCTTTTTTTCTTGGTGAGTCTAGTTAAAGCTTCATCAATCTTGTTTACCTTTTCAAAGAACCAGCTTCTGGTTTCATTGATCCTCTGTATTGTTTCCTTAGCCTCTATGTCATTTATTTCTGCTCTGATCTTTATTATTTCCTTCCTTCTACTTGTCCTGGGTTTCATTTGTTGTTGTTTTTCTAGTTCTTTTAGCTGCAGGGTCAGGTTGCTTATTTGAGCTTTTTCTAGCTTCCTATGATATGCCTGTAGTGCAATGAACTTCCCTCTCAGTAGTGCTTTTGCTGTGTCCCATAAATGTTGAGTTGATGTATGCTCATTATCATTTGGTTTTAGAAACTTTTTTATTTCTTCTTTGATCTCATTGTTAATCCATTCATTATTTAATATCATGCTATTTAGTTTCCAAGTGTTTGAGTATTTTTCAGTTTTTCTTTTGTGGTTAATTTCTAGTTTCATGGCATTGTGATCAGAGAAAATGCTTGATATGATTTCAGTCTTCTTAAATTTATTGAGACTATTTTTGTGTCCTAATATGTGGTCTATCCTAGAAAACGTACCATGAGCGCTTGAGAAGAATGTATATTCTACTGCTTTAGGATGAAAAGTTCTGAAGATATCTATTAAATCAAGTTGATCTAGTGTATCCTTTAAGTCTGCTGTTTCCTTATTGATTTTCTTTCTTGAGGATCTATCCAGTGTTGTTAGTGGGGTATTGAAATCCCCTACTATGATAGTATTGCTGTTAATCTCACCCTTTATGTCCATCAAAGTCTGCTTTATGTATGTCGGGGCTCCTATATTTGGTGCGTAGATATTTATAATAGTTATATCTTCCTGTTGAATTGTTCCTTTTATCATTATGTAGTGTCCTTCTTTATCTCTTACTACATACAGCCTTTGTTTTAAAGTCCATTTTGTCAGCTATAAGTACTGCTACCCAGGCTTTTTTTTCATTTCCATTTGCATGAAATATTTTTTTCCATCCTTTTACCTTCAGTCTATGTGCATCTTTTGTTTTAAGGTGTGTCTCTTGTAGACAGCATATGTATGGGTCCTGTTTCTTTATCCACGCAGCTACCCTATGTCTTTTGATTGGATCCTTTAATCCATTTACATTTAAGGTTATTATTGATATGTAGTTGTTTATTGCCATTTTATTCTTTAAAGCTGTATTCTTCTTTTGCTATATTCTTTCCTCCCTTTAAACTGTTCACAACAGGCCACGTAGTATCTCTTGCAGAATTGGTTTGGTTTTAATGAATTCCTTGAGGCTTTCTTTGTCTGGAAAGCTCTTTATTTCTCCTTCAATTTTAAACGTTAGCATTGCTGGATAGAGTAGTCTTGGTTGTAGGTTCTTGTTCTGCATTGCTTTGATCATATCTTGCCATTCCCTTCTGGCCTCAAGTGTTTCTGTTGAGAAGTCCGATGTCATCCTTATGGGGGCTCCTTTGTAGGTGATAGCCTTTTTTTCTCTAGCAGCTTTTAAGATTTTTTCTTTATCCATTAGCTTTGGTATTTTAACTATGATGTGTCTTGTTGTAGATCTTTTTGGGTTTCTCTTTAATGGAGTTCTGTGTGCTTCTTGAACGTGTGGAATGTTTCCCAGCCTTAATTTAGGGAAGTTTTCTGCTATGATTTGATTGAACAAAGTTTCCATTTCCTGTCCTCTTTCCTCTTCTTCAGGCACCCCTATGATGGGAATGTTGTTTCTCTTCATGTTGTCACAGAGCTCCCTTAGAGTTTCCTCACATTTTTTGTGTCTCTTTTCCTTTTTCTTCTCTGCTTCTGTGCCTTTGTTTATTGTGTCCTCTAACTCGCTGATTTGATCCTCAGCGTGATTCATCCTGATTTTAATTCCTTCCATTGTGGTCTTCAGTTCTGATACTGTATTTGTCAATTCTGTCTGATTCTTTTTTATTATTTCAATTTCATTTTTCATAGTTGTTATCTCTTTATTTAGATGTTCATAGTGACTATCCATTGTTGCTCTAATTTCTTTGAACATCCTAACTATCATTATTCTAAATTCTGCTTCTGGTAATTTGGTTATATCTGGTTCATTCAGGTCCTTCTCTGCGGATTTCTCTTGATTCATTTGGTTTGCATTCCTCTGCCTGCCCATTTTATCTGTGTATAGGCAAGTTGTGGGCACTGGAGTCCAGTAGGTATTGCCTGTGGGTTCTCTAGGTGTGGTCTGTCTGCAGGCCTGCCACCCCCTCTGCTGATGCCTAGGGTGGTTGGGTATGGGCGTTGCCAGCGACAGCCTACTGCGGCTGTTGCTGTGATTTCCACCTCTCCTCCGCGGGAGGGGCTGTCCCTCAAGCCACAAGCCTTCGTACCAAGGGCAGAGGTGAGCACCTTTTCTCAGCTGCTGAACCAGCCTTTTTCCAGAAGGCTTACACCCAGCCCCCACAGTCAGAGCCTGCTCGCCACAGTTTTGCGGGTTGGGCGGGGCTTTTGATGTGCTCTCAGCTGTGAGCCTTTGCCCGTCCAGAATTTAGCCCCGCCCTTGAGGCCGGGGCCCACCTGTGTAGGGTCGCAAACTGTGGTTCATTGGGCCCGGTGTGTTTGCTTCCGTTAGCTCAGCTGCTAGCTTCCCATCGATCAGGACTCTACCACGCCCCCACGTTTGGCGCCAGCTCGCGCACGTAGGGTGGCCAGCCGTTGGGATTTCTCTGGCCAGGCGGGGCTAGTAGCGTGAGCTCAGCCGCGAAAGCCGCTCGCGCTCACAAAGGATTTCAAACCACCGGGGTTTCTCTGGCCGGGCAGGGTTGGCAGCGTGAGCTCAGCTGCAAGCCCCTCGCCCATCCCTGGTCCTAGCCCCGTCCCCGCCCTCAAGGCCGGCTTGAGCAGGGTCGCAGAGCCGATGTCTTCCCGTATTTTTCCCCACAAGCGGGGTCACAGGCGGCCCGCAGCTGCCGGACCGCTTTCGCGCGTCCCCCCCGCCCCTGCTGGGCTAGACCGAGCTCACACCTGTTGTGCCTCCGCCCACGCCGACAGGACCGCTTTTCAGCGTCCTGCCGCCCCAAACCCTTCAGCAACCCTCAGAGAGATAGCAGTGTCTTAAGTCTCCACACTGTAGGTTTGGGAGCTCCCTCCCTCTAAGCAGCTCTGCTCTAATTGCCGCGGGAGAGCTTGTTTGGCTAGTGTCCTGTCTCCCTTTGCTGGTATTGTTAGTTCCAGGGGAAATATTCGTTTTCGATTAGGGAAATGACTTAGCCCAGGGGTCAGGATGGCTGTCCCTCAGAGTGTCCTCGTGCCTTCAGTCTACTCTCTGTTCCCGCTGCTCTGTTCCTCTCCTCTGTCCCTGTTCCCCGGAGCCCCGGGTGCGTGGTTGTGAGAGAGGGTTTCTGCGCTGTCCCTTTGAAAAGATTCTTAGGTCTGAGAAAACTCTCTCTTTTTCACAAACAGTATCCTCACTTGCTTCACAGCTCAATACTGTCCATACGCCTCTTCTAGGCTCTGGGACTGCAGGCTGGGGCTTGGTTCCTGGGACCCAGGTCCCTCTCTCTCCGCCAAACTCTCCTCCTGCCACACGGGTCTCTCCGGGCTGCCGTTTGCTCCAGGGAGTTGGGCAGCCCTCTTCGCGTTTTCACTATTCCTACCAGTCTCAATGTGGCTTCTGCACTGTTCCTTGGTTGAAGAGTCCACTTAGTTTAGTTCAAAGTTGGTTTATCCAGGTGATGGTTCTTAAAATTGAGTTATAATCCACTTTGGTTCTGGGAGTTGGAAGTTGGTACGTCCGCCTACTCCATTGCCATCTTCCCACCCCCCCTTTCCCATCATATTCTAACAATCATTAGCCCCAGGTGACCAAGGTTCTTGTCATTTGAAATTGCAATTTCTCATTCGAGTGATCTTTGTGATATACTGTCATCTTGATTAGAAAATTTCTGCCCTCTGTGATAGCCTCCTACAGTTGATATGATCGCTTTATTTGTTTAAAACTCGCACTCTAATACCATAATGTTTTTTGAAACAAACAGCAGTACAAAAAATAGATTAAAAAAATGGAACTTGTCCCTAGTGTTTTCTTTATTTTTGTTCTCAATAGAAGTACTATATAATCAAAAATAAACATATCTTAGGTTAAAAATAGCTGTAAGGAAAATGAACACAGCCAAAAAAGCAGTTGGTGTTGGTCCCAGAAGTGTACTTTTAGAAGTCAGAATGAATTTTGATAAGATACCTTTGACCACATAGATGAGGGATGTGGGTCAGCTCCCTGGCCTTTTCCATATATGAGAATATGGAAATTTTAAAGTGCTGAATTGGGGACATGCTTGAGGAATTTCTAGGAAGCTTGTCAGGATAGAGCAAAATGAGCAAATGGGAAAATGACATGAGGGAAGAACAATGGGGTGGCAGCGGGAGGTTCTGAGACACAGGGCACATATTGCCTCTTGAGGCCATTTAAGACCTTGCTTTCATTCCACATGAACTCAGTAACTGTAAGGACTTTTGAGTACAGAACTAGTATTATTTAACTAATTTTTAAAACGGACCACGTTGCCTTATGATATAGAAGGTACACAAGGTAGACATTGTCAGGAAAGGAAGTATACTGTTATACTCATGATTTTTTATTGATTTTAGAGACAGAAAGGGACAAGAAGGGAGAGAAAGGGAGGAAAGAGATGAGAAGCATTAACTTGTAGTTGCTTCACTTTGGTTGTTCATTGATTGCTTCTCATATGTGCTTTGACTGGGGGTCTCAAGCTGAGCCAATAATCCCATGCTCAAGCCAGCGACCATGGGGTCATGTGTATGAGTCCATGCTCAAGTTAGTGACTCTGTGCTCAAGCTGGTGAGCCCATGCTCAAGCCAGTGACCTCAGGGTTTGAAACCTGGGTCCTCAGTGTCCCAGGTTGATGCTCTATCCACTGTACTACCACATGATCAGGTGTCAATTGGTCTTTCTCGTGACTAGCTCCATCCTGAGGCTATATAGGTACCTTGTGCTAATTGACCTCATTAACATAAACTCAGCTATTATTGAAAGATTTTTTTTTTTTAATGTAGAACAAAAGATACTCCTACCACTTAGGAAATTACAATGGTTTTATAAGATCAGTGCCAAGAACTGTGGACGAAGACCAAATATATTTCTCATTCTATAATACATAGGACTGTCACTAAGTAGTTATTTCACATGAAGGCCTTTTGTAAAAACAGTTTTATTTCGAACTAGGATTATGAGAAATTACAGAATAACTCACTGTTCTCTTTTTGCCTAGAACTCAGGAAAGTTGATCATCCTCTGCAATATCACTTGCAAAGTCCAAGCATTCAGAAGAATGTAGAACAATGCTCTGAAATTGATATGTTTGCAAATATTGTTCATCAGAACAAAGGTTATTTTTTATTAAAGCAAAATCACTGTATCTTTGAAATACCTGAAAAACATTTAAAAACGAATTTAAGTTTTGAAAACCAAAACAGAAGCTGTTATAACTTAAAGAACTCTGTTGCATTGAGTGGAAATGGGACATCCATTCTGCATGGTGATTATGAACAATTTTACACAAAAATTACATTGCCTGTTGGTACCAAACCCATTAATGATACAACCCAGGTCATTGAGCAACAGAGAACTCACAATGTAGAGAATGCATATATGTGCACTGAGTATGGGAAAACCTTCATGAAGATGGCACAGCTCACTGATCATCAGAGAGTTCATACTAGAGAGAAACCTTATGCATGCAGTCAATGTGGGAAAGCCTTCTCCAGAAAATCCAGGCTCACTGAACATCAGCAAGTTCATACAGGACTGAAACACAATGAATACACTGAATGTGACAAAACCTTCCTCAAAAAGTCAGTGTTTAATATACATCAGAAAATTCATGTGGGACAGAAACCTTATATGTGTAGTGAATGTGGGAAACCATTCATCAAAAAATATCTTCTCATTTATCATGAGCGAACTCATACAGGAGAGAAACCATATGTATGTAATGAGTGTGGGAGAGGATTCACCTTGAAGAGCTCTTTTACCAGACATCATCGAATTCATACAGGAGAGAAGCCGTATATATGTAATGAGTGTGGAAAAGGCTTCACCCAGAAAAATCATCTCAATGTACATCAACGAACTCATACTTCAGAGAAACCCTATATGTGCAATGAATGTGGGAAAGGTTTCACTGTGAAGAGTAATCTTACTGGACATCAGCGAACTCACACAGGAGAGAAACCCTATGTATGCAGTGAATGTGGAAAATGCTTTCCAACAAAGAACCAGCTGACTGTACATCAACGAACTCATACAGGAGAGAAACCTTATATATGCAGTGAATGTGGGAAAGGCTTTACTGTGAAGAGTAATCTTAGTGTACATAAGCAAACTCATACTGCAGAGAAGCAGTACAAATGCAGTGAATGTGGTGAAGGCTTTAGAAAGAAAACACATCTTGTACAGCATCAGGTATTTCACTCAGAAAAGACTTCCTTTGCTTGTACTGTATGTGGGAAATTCTTATTCAGCAAAAGTGGTCTTATTACCCATCAGAGAATTCACACGGGAGAAAAACCCTATGTATGTAATGAATGTGGAAAAGCTTTCACTACAAAGTCAGGACTCAATGTTCATCGAAGAAAACATACAGGAGAGAGGCCCTATGAGTGCAGTGACTGTGGGAAAGCTTTTGCAGTCTTGTCAATCCTTGTTAAACATAAGAGAATTCACAGGTAGTTACTGTTGGGAAAGTTTGTTTTCAATTGTATGCTTTCAAGATAATAGTATGCAGCCCTGGCTGGATAGCCCTGTGTTGGTTAGACCATCCTGAAGTGCAGAGGTTGCTAGTTCAATCCTCTGTCAGGGCACATACAGGAACAGATCGATGTTCCTCTCTCTTCCTCCCTCCCTCTACCTCTCCTGCCGTGACCCGCCCAACGAGTTTATTCCAGGGTCTCAAGTGGGAAATGCTACAAAATTGAATGAAAAATAGAGACTTAAAGACATAAACAGCATGGGTTGAGGAGGATGCCACAGCTCCTTGCCAACAGTCACTACTGTCCTGGCTGAGCTGCAAAAACATGGCCACCCCCAGAAAACATTCATCTTTATTCTCTGGGCAAGGTGGGCCATTAACAATTCACCAGGTGCAGAAAAAATCCCACCATCTTAATCTTTTATTTTAGAGGGACAGAGAGAGAGAGTCAGAGTCAGAAAGAGGGATAGATAGGGACAGACAGACAGAAACAGGTGGGAAGCATCAATCATTAGTTTTTTGTTGCCGTTGCAACACCTTAGTTGTTCATTGATTGCTTTCTCACATGTGCCTTGACCGCGTGCCTTCAGCAGACCAAGAAACCCCTTCCTGGAGCCAGCGACCTTGGATCCAAGCTGGTGAGCTTTTGCTCAAGCCAGATGGGCCTGCGCTCAAGCTGGCGACCTCATTGTCTCAAACCTCGGTCTTCCACATCCCAGTCCGACCGCCTGGTCAGGTCCCACAATCTTAATTTTAAACAAAGAAGTAACTAGCTTCCAGTCCTTCCGGGGAACATGGATGGTCAGGGTGAGCACTGAAGCACAGCCCTTTGTTAACTTAATTAGGCAGGTGAGGTGGGGGGTTGGGCAGACTGTCAGCTTACAGTCAGTTCCCAGCACCTCTACCCCAAAATTCAGACTGCAAAATACCCTGTTTATTTTTCAGTCCCCAATAATCTCCCTCTTCCTCTTCCTCACTAAAATCAATAAATAATTTTTAAAACTATAGCAGGATGAAAAGAATGAATTGATGCAGAGAGTATAGTACCATCTTGACTCATCAATTACCTTATATTTTATATCAATGAAAACATTTACAAGACAGTTCAAATACAACTAGGCTTGATGAAAGTATTTTAGGCCACTATAGGTCTAAAATGTGTATACAGTTGTCCCTCACCATATCGCGGTTCACTTTTTGCTGTTTCACTGTATCACGGATTTTTAAATTGTATATATGTAATTTTTTATTGCGGATTTCTTTTGCTGTATTACGGGATTTTGCAGTAGACAGGTATTTTTATATATTATTTAATTATTTTGCAGTAAAATAAGCAAAATAAGTGTGAGAAATGTTTATAACAGTGTGGGGAGGGTTGCCTGACCAGGCGGTTGCACAGTGGATAAAGCATCGGACTGGGATGCAGAAGGACCCAGGTTCGAGACCCCGAGGTTGCCAGCTTGAGTGCGGGCTCATCTGGTTTGAGCAAAAGCTCACCAGCTTGAGTCCAAGGTCGCTGCCTTGAGCAAGGGGTTGCTCGCTCTGCTGAGGGCCCGCGGTCAAGGCACATGTGAGAAAGCAATCAATGAACAACTAAGGTGTCAAAAACGAAAAACTGATGATTGATACCTCTCATCTCTCTCCGTTCCTGTCTGTCTATCCCTCTCTCTGACTCTCTGTCTCTGTAGAAAAAGAAAAAAAATGTTTTAAAAAACAGTGTGGGGAGGGTTTATAAAACCTTAAAAATATATAAATAATAAAATAAATATAAAGTTGCTCCTTTATGGATTTTAGCCTATTGCAGTGGGTTCTAGAACCTAACCCCTGTAATAGATGAGGGACCACTGTACTGAGATAAATTCTATGAATGTGACAGCCTAGGAAAGTCTTTAGAGGGAATTAGACCGTATCATTATTAATCATTAGAGACTGTATATTGTCTATGGCTATACCACTCTGAGCACACCCCTTCTTGTCTGATCTCAGAAACTAAGGGTCAAGCCTGGTTAGTACTTGGATGGGAGAGATTATGTATCAAAGAATGAATCTTTGTGTGTGTGTGTGTGTGTGACAGAGAGAGAGAGAGGGAGGGACAGATAGGAACAGACAGGAAGGGAGAGAGATGAGAAGCATCAATTCGTCATTGCAGTGCCTTAGTTCATTGATTACTTTCTCATATGTGCCTTGAACGGTGGGGGGCTACAGCAAACTGAGTGACCCCTTGCTCAGGCCAGCAACCTTGGCCTCAAGCTGGCAACATCGAGGTTTTGAACCTGGGTCCTCCGCATCCCAGTCTGACAGTCTATCCACTGTGCCACTGCCTGGTCAGACAAGAAAAAATATATCTAAAGAAAAAAAAAGAAATATTTCTAATTATGGGAAAGACCTCAAGAAATGTCAGTTCACAATTTTTTTAAAGATTTTTTTTGTGTGTGTGTGTGTGTGTGTGGCAGAGACAGGGAGTCAGAGAGAGGGACAAACAGGAAGGGAGAGAGATGAGAAACAAATTCTTTGTGTGGCTCCTTAGTTGCTCATTGATTTCTCATATGTACCTTGACCAGGGGACTACAGCAGACTGAGTGACCCCTTGCTCAAACAAGTGACCTTGGGTTCAAGCTGGTGAGCCTTGCTCAAACCAGATGAACCTGCGCTCAAGCTGGCAACGAACCTGGGTCCTCCACATCCCAATCCGACACTATCCACTGCGCCACCGCCTGGTCAGGCAAGAAATGTCAGTTCACATTTGACAGATGCTTTTCTGTGCCAGTGAATGTGGCGTATTTTGTAGTAATTCATGTTTCCTCATTTGCCAGGAAATCCTTGCAGAAATGACTCATGAACACGTTCAATTTGATATCTTTAGGAAAACATGAAATTACTCAATGAAAGAAAGAAGCCTTGACTGTAACAGCATTCTATCAGTAGTCTATCAGATAATATAGGTCATGGGCAATTGGAGACAGGATACCTTCAGCCATATTGCCAGTTTCCTTGGCACTGATTTTGTAAGCTTTAAATACTGCCAATTACTCTCACCATGGATTAAATTTTAATTTACATAACAAAGGTGTGTTCCATGCCTGTTTCATTATGTATTGCATTTATTTGGTTCCGAGTTTGTATTAGTTCAGAATACTTACAAATGAAATAATATATTTATTTTTATAAGTATAACAACATATTTGGGTGTGTTTAACCAGGTTTGTAAGTGGAATAGTGTTTTTATATCACTTATTTTTGAAATAAGTTGAATCACAAAAATGAATTTTCTAGAAAATTTCTAAATGCCATTCAGGTAGCTATTCCCAATGGTAATACCTTACGCCAGGGGTCCCCAAACTACAGCCCACGGGCCGCATGCGGCCCCCTGAGGCCATTTATCCGGCCCTCACCGCACTTCCGGAAGAGTCACCTCTTTTATTAGTGGTCAGTGAGAGGAGCACAAGATGCATCCGCACCCATAGTTCCCATTGAAATACTGGTCAGTTTGTTGATTGAAATTTACTTGTTCTTTATTTTAAATATTGTATTTGTTCCTGTTTTGCTTTTTTACTTTAAAATAAGATGTGCAGTGTGCACAGGGATTTGTTCACAGTTTTTTTTATAGTCCGGCCCTCCAATGGTCTGAGGGACAGTGAACTGGCCCCCTGTGTAAAAAGTTTGGGGACCCCTGATTTAAAGGATTGATTTAGTAGAAATTATCTTTTTGAGAACAAACATCCTTTCCCTGACCCCAATGTTTGGCATCACAGCTCTCTGTATCTATTATATATTTTTGTCATTATAAAATATTGGAAAAAATACATAGGAAAATTAGAAAAATAAGTTTGGTCCCATTTGTGCCTCCAAATTATTTGAAATTTTTCCCACAGATGTCTGTTTGCTCTCTTTGCTCAGCGCTCTTAGGGTCTACAGGTTCAACTATTCTATGTTTTAGTGATGTTTGTCTCTGCAGAGGTTCTGCCATGCAAAGCACATTTCATTCCCCTGGTAGGAGGGCTGCATGCAGGCTGTTCCCCAGCTGGGAACAGTTTAATCTGCCTCCTAGAAATAAATTCACTGATTTCTGCCACCAAACTAAGAGGAGTACTGATGCGTGTTCCTCTTTTTGTGGTATGCAGCACCCGTCCAGTCTGCAATTCGTCATCTGATCTGCCTTGCCCTAAACTGCTCGAGAAACCACACAGGGTCCCAGCCTGAAAGGTTGTCCTGGATCAAAAGTGTCAAGAATTTTTCCAACTTCTGAAACTTGTAGAGATCTCAGCTAGTCCAGATTATGAAATATTGTCTGCGATGGAAACCTCAACAGTGGTTGCAATCTGAGAAACAAACAAGAAAGTGCTTAAAATTTTAAAGTAGAAACCTTACTTGATTACTATTGATTTTTTTGTTGTATTTTTTGTATTTTTCTGAAGTGAGAAACAGGGAGGTAGAGAGAGACTCCTGCATGCACCCACCCAGGATCCACCCTGCATGTCCACCAGGGAGGGGGCAGTGCTCTGCCCATCAGGGACATTGCTCCATTGCAGCCAGAGCCATTCCAGTGCCTGAGGTGGAGGCCATGGAGCCGTCCTCAGTGCCTGGACCAACTTTGCTCCAGTGAAGCTTTGTCTGCAGTGGGGAAGAGAGAGAGAGAAAGGAGTGGGGGAGGGGTGGAGAAGCAGATGGGTGCTTTTCCTGTGTGCCCTGGCTGGGAATCGAACCTGGCACTTCTACACACCAGGTTGATGCTCTACCACTGAGCCAACCAGCTAGGGCCTCCTCGTATTTTACACAAACCATTCTAATAGATATGTAGTATCTGATCTTGAGCTTAACTCTGCTTTTTCCTAATGGCTAATGGTGATCAATACTATAATTATTTTTGTTATTATTTTTGGAGTTAATGTATTTTATAAGTGGAATTTGATCCTTTTGATAATCTGCATTCATTTGCATCCCCCTTCAACCCTTGGCTTCTGGCAACCACCAATCTGTTGTCTGTATCTATGAATTTGGTTTGTTTTAGATTCTACATGTGAGATCACACATTATTTGTCTTTCTCTTACTTATTTCACTTAGCATAATGCCCTCAAGGTCCATTTACGAGTTGCAAATTGTAAGATATCCTTCCTCATCGCTGAATAATATTTCATAGTGTATACATAGGTTATATTATTATCTATATTCTATTGTATGTAATACATATATTACACAATATGTCATCTTTATCCAGTCATCCACTGATGAACACTTAGGATGTTTCCATGTCTTGTTTCTTATAAATAATGTTGTAATGAACGCGGGGGTGCAGAAATCTTTTTAAGATAATGCTTTCCTTTAGGTAAATACTTGTAAGTGGAATTCCTGAGTCATAATGATAGATGAATTTTTAATTTTTATAGGAATTATTATATTATTTTCCACAATGGTTTTTACTAATTTACAATCTCTTTCTGTCTGCATACTGTTCATAAAGAGTCATCTCATGATTTCTTTTAAACAAAAATATTTCTCCCTAAAATTTAATGTATAAAGTCAACAAACATTTATTAACTAACTTTTTGTGGGTTTGATGGCTGGATTACCTAGTGTGGGCTGATTCAACTGGAGCTGTGCTGTGAACCAGTGCAACTAGTAATTCCAGGTCCTGAGGGAGAACAATGCAGAATGAATAAAATCGTTATGAGTTGGGGCACAGAGAGAGAGAGAGAGAGATCAGTAGACGAAATCATAGTGAACTAGCAAAGGACCACTGCTTGCTCAGGCAAATGGCACCGAGTTCACACTGTGTCCTATTTTTATTCACAAGATTTCAAAAAGCTTGTTTACTTAGAAATTGGCATAGCACCAAGCATAACCTTTACTTAAAGATACATGGAATATATCTGCATGATAGCTTAATAACAATACAATATCAAAAGGCATTAACTGTTATTGCTTCTGTGGTTCCCACAACATTCCATTCTTTTATCTCAAGGAATAGCCTTGAAGGGGACGGTAAAACCTTATGAGAATGTTTTACTGAGAAGAGAGTCTAGTAACTGCCTTCAGTCACATAGACCTGTTTCAGTGACCCGCCTTCGAGTCACGAAACAATTCTCTTGGCAAAACGTTCTTTTCTTGTTGGCTGTGTTCTCATCCAAGGTCATGCAAATGGATTATTCTACTATAGAAAATAAACTTAAAGAGAAATAGGATGGGATCAGGGGGACTCAGCAAGCTGATGGCAAGAACAGACGGCTCTCCACCCCCCTACCTGCTTTATTTATAGGGCAAAGTGAGGTCATTAGCAAATCAAAGAGATCTTTAAAGACAGATTTCCAAGGCATCCCAAGAATTCTACCACGGGCAGAAAACCCCCACCATATATAACATCTTAACTTCACAGAACAAAGGATAGAAAGAAGTCATCCTCAAGTCTTTTCGAGGGACATGGGGGATAGGACCAGTATAAAGAATCTAGCATCACAGCTAACATAGAGGTATGCGGAAAAACACTAGCAACTTCACTAAGCAAGTAAGGTGGAGGGTTGGGCAGACTGACAAGCTTCCTACCAGTTTCCCACACCTCTGTCCCCCAAAAACCTAAACTGCAAAGACCCTGTTGGCTTGTAGTCCCCAACAGAGCTGTATAGTGTAGATGGGTTTCCACATATCTGAACATCCACTAGAATGGATGGCTCTCATTCTCCAAGAAGCTAGCCTGGTTTCTTTTGCAATGTGCTAGATGAGCTCCCAGAGACCAACAGAACATTTCTCAGTGAGCAAGTTTACTTCTGTTCTCTGTGTTGCACTTGCTATTGTTCTGTTAGACAAATTGGTTAGAATCACTGTGGGTTTATGTTATCTAAAGGTGCGAATACAGAAAGATGGAAGAATAATTTATGTAGTGATCATAAGATTATTTGCCTACACTTATTAAAACTGATACCATAAATATCTTAGTACCTGTTTGTTCTCAAAAAGATAATTTCTACTGAATCAATCCTTTAAATCAGGAGTCCCCAAACTATTTACACAGGGGGCTAGTTCACTGTCCCTCAGACCGCTGGAGGGCCGGACTATAAAAAAAAAACTATGAACAAATCCCTATGCACACTGCACATATCTAATTTTAAAGTAAAAAAGCAAAACAGGAACAAATACAATATTTAAAATAAAGAACAGGTAAATTTAAATCAACAAACTGATCAGTATTTCAATGGGAACTACGGGTGCGGATTCATCCTGTGCTCCTCTCACTGACCACCAATGAAAGAAGTGCCCCTTCTGGAAGTGCGGCAGGAGCCGGATAAATGGCCTCAGGGGGCCGCATGTGGCCCACGGGCCATAGTTTGGGGACCCCTGCTTTATTTTTTTTTTAGATTGGTTTTTTTATTTTATTCATTTTAGAGAGGAGACACAGAGTGAGAGAGAGAGAGAGAAAGGGGGGAGGAGCTGGAAGCTCAACACCCATATGTGCCTTGACCAGACCAGTGCAGGGTTTTGAACTGGCGACCTCAGTGTTCCCAGGTCGACGCTTTATCCACTGCGCCACCATAGGTCAGGCGGGACCCCTGCTTTAAATTAATTGGTGGCTCAAAGGAAATAATGTTTAAATTGAGTAATTTCAGATTGTATTCCCCAAATAATTTACTAATTTATATACTATACACTCAATCCTGTCTCTGTAAAAATATGCCAAGTGTAATGCCTAATATTTATTAAATGTAGTGTGCATTTGTTTGAAATTCATAAAACAGGCATGATGACATTTCTATTCAAAGCTGTATGAGGTGGGCAACACTATACAGATGAGAAAAAACAAGGTTTAGAGAGGGTTAGCATATTGGAATGTCATTATCTCATGACCAGGAACTCAGAGTATTAATCATCATTCAACCTTTATGAATCTTAAAGGTTAACACTTTTGTTTCATGTTTACTTTGAATTTATTTGAATATTAATGAGATTGGTATTTAATATTGTTTTGAGTATTTTCAGTTTTTATAAATATGTGGACTATTATTTAGCTATTAAAAATTTAGGTTGAGCCTGACCAGGCGGTGGCGCAGTGGATAGAGCGTCGGACTGGGATGCAGAAGACCCAGGTTCAAGACCCCGAGCTCGCCAGCTTGAGCGCGGGCTCATCTGGCCTGAGCAAAAGCTCGCCAGCTTGAACCCAAGGTCGCTGGCTCCAGCAAGGGGTGGCTTGGTCTGCTGAAGGCCCGTGGTCAAGACACATATGAGAAAGCAATCAATGAACAACTATGGTGTTGCAACGGCAACGAAAACTAATGATTGATGCTTCTCACCTCTCTCCGTTCCTGTCTGTTTCTATCTATCCCTCTCTCTGACTCTCTCTGTCCCTGTAAAAAATAATAATAATAAAATAAAAATAAAATAACAATACTGGAAAAAACACACACAAAAAAAATTAGGTTGATCTTATATATTTTGTAGAATTTCTAAAATAAGTGCTAGTGAGGATGAAGAGAAAGTAAATCTCATATTGATGGTGGGAATGGAAAATGGTATTTTGACTCTGGAAAGTAGTTTGGCATTTTCTCTTTTGCTATATATATATCACACACACATATACAAATCCTTTTCTTTCCCTCCAATCTTCCAATATACAAGGGCTAGTTGGAACTTAGCTTTTTTTTTTTTTTTTTTTACAGGGACAGAGAGAAAGTCAGAGAGAGGGACAGACAGACAGGAACGGAGAGAGGTGAGAAGCATCATTAGTTTTTCGTTGCCGTCGCAACACTATAGTTGTTCATTGATTGCTTTCTCACATGTGCCTTGACCGCGGGCCTTCAGCAGAGTGAGTAACCTCTTGCTGGAGCCAGAGACCTTGGGTCCAAGCTGATGAGCTTTTGCTCAAGCCAGATGGGTCCGCGCTCAAGCTGGTGAGCTCAGGGTCTCAAACTTGGATCTTCTGCATCCCAGTCCGATGCTCTATCCACTGCGCCACTGCCTGGTCAGGCGGAATTTAGCTGTTTTAACCTAATGTTTAAACTGTGTAGTTCAGCAATATTGTGACCAGTTTCTGAGTCAATAACATAACCTACTAGTCTACCAACATTTTCTGAGGGACTAGAGAACCTTTTGACCCAATATTTACTGCTTCCTCAAAGGAAAGAACTACAGGGGCAATAATTTACAAGCTTTCTTTGCAGAAAATTAATAAAGATTTGACTATTCCTGACGCAGGTGACCATAGAGGGTGTCTAGAGTCTGCTCCTTGAGATCTTCTCATGAGGCTATAGACCACAGGATTTACCCTAACTACCCCTCTCGTTCCCATCTCTAGCATAAGAACCTTAATCTAGTCCAGCTAGCAAGATCAGTTTGAGGCGCTGTTAGGTCTCCCATGTTGACGGTTCTTACCTTCTCCATTACTAAACCTTTCCTTACTCCAAACTCTTCATGTTATTAGTCTTGGCTTTTCAATACAGCGGTACAGCTCTGGAATTTGGTGACACTATTGGCAATTGCCGTGTAATATAACATGATTACTATTTTTTTTTAACCCAACCCTATATTCTCCTGGAAGCTGTCATATTTCCCTAATTTAAGGCCACTGGTCTCCAGGGTCAATGGTTCCACCTCCATCAAGAGTCTGTCCTGGCTGACCAGGCAGTGGCACAGTGGATAGCAGGGGTAGTCAACCTTTTTATACCTATGGCCCACTTTTGTATCTCTGTTAGTAAAATTTTCTAACTGCCCACCGGTTCCACTTTAATGGTGATTTATAAAGTAGGGAAGTAACTTTACTTTATAAATTTATTTTTTAATTTAATTTTCTAACTGTTTTTTTTAATTTTAATTTTTTATTTTATTCATTTTAGAGAGGAGACACAGAGAGAGAGAGAGAGAGAGAGAAAGGGGGGAGGAGGAGCTGGAAGCATCAACTCCCATATGTGCCTTGACCGGACCAGTGCAGGGTCTTGAACTGGCGACCTCAGTGTTCCCAGGTCGATGCTTTATCCACTGCGCCACCACAGGTCAGGCTTTACTGTATAAAATTTATAAAGCAGAGTTACAGCAAGTTAAAGCATATAATAATAATTACTTACCAAGTACTTTATGACGGATTTTCGCTTAGCAGAATAAATCTTTTTAAAACAACTTACTATAGCCTGACCAGGCAGTGTCGCAGTGGATAGAGCATTGGACTGGGATGCGGAAGGGCCCAGGTTCGAGACCCCGAGGTCGCCAGCTTGAGCACGGGCTCATCTGGTTTGAGCAAAAGCTCACCAGCTTGAGTCTAAGGTCAGTGCCTCAAGCAAGGGGTTACTCGGTCTGCTGAAGGCCCACAGTCAAGGCACATATGAGAAGGCAATCAATGAACAACTAAGGTGTCAAAATGAAAAACTGGTGATTGATGCTTTTCATCTCTCTCCTTTCCTATCTGTCTGTCCCTTTCTATGCCTCTCTCTGTCTCTTTAAAAAAATAAATAAATAGCCTGACCTGTGGTGGCGCAGTGGATAAAGCATCGACCTGGGAACACTGAGGTCGCCAGTTCAAAACCCTGCACTAGTCTGGTCAAGGCACATATGGGAGTTGATGCTTCCAGCTCCTCCCCCCTTTCTCTCTTTTTCTCTCTCACTCTGTGTCTCCTCTCTAAAATGAATAAAATAAAAATTAAAATAAATAAATAAATAAATAAAACAACTTACTATATAGTTAAATCTATCTCTTTATTTATACTTTGGTTGCTCCGCTACCACCCACCATGAAAGCTGAAACACCCACTAGTGGGCGGTAGGGACCAGGTTGACTACCATGGGGATAGAGTGTGATGCAGAGGACCCAGGTTCGAAACTCCAAGGTCGCCGGCTTGAGCACGGGCTCATCTGGTTTGAGCTAGGCTCACCAGCTTGAGCCCAAAGTTGCTGGCTTGAGCAAGGGGTCACTCTGTCTGCTGTAGCCCCTGGTCAAGGCACATATGAAAAAGCAATCAGTGAGCAACTAAGGTGTCGCATCAAAAAATTAATGAATGATGCTTCTCATTTCTCTCCATTCCTTATCACTGGGTACTGACCTTTCATAGCTTTTACTAGTTTTTAGTGGCCTTTTTCCCATGAGTCACCCTCAAACATAACTTCATTTCCTGGCCTATGATTGCCAACTCCCCATGGTCAGACCTTGTCCTCCCCCAGTTTCTCTGTTGAAAGGTCCCTTCAAGTAAGGTGTCCAACTTTTTTTTTTTAATGTATCTCTTTTTAATTTATTTTTATTTATTCATTTTAGAGAGGAGACACAGAGAGAGAGAGAGAGAGAAAGGGGGGAGGAGCTGGAAGCATCAACTCCCATATGTGCCTTGACCGGACCAGTGCAGGGTTTTGAACTGGCGACCTCAGTGTTCCCAGGTCGATGCTTTATCCACTGCGCCACCACAGGTCAGGCATGACCAACTTTTTTTACAATGAAAAGGAGGACAAAAATAAATTGAAGAAAACAATATCGTAAATAAAAGAATCATTTTACTAATTGCAACAATAATACACTATAATTTGATAAATGCATAATAAAAACATTTGTAATAATTTATATTGTAATTATGTTTACCTGCCTATTAATTGTTAATAATAATTGTAAGAAAATAGTATGCCTGACCAGTCAGTGGCGCAGTGAATAGAGTGTCAGACTGGGATGGGAAGACCTGGGTTTGAGACCCTGAGGTCGCCAGCTTGAGTGCGGGCCCATCTGGCTTGAGCAAAAGCTCACCAGCTTGGACCCAAGGTCACTGGCTCCAGCAAGGGGTTGCTTGGTCTGCTGAAGGCCCATGGTCAAGGTACATGTGAGAAAGCAATCAATGAGCAACTAAGGTGTTGCAACGGCAATGAAAAACTAATAATTGATGCTTCTCACCTCTCTCCGTTCCTGTCTGTCTGTCCCTATCTATCCCTCTCTCTGACTCTCTCTGTCTCTGTCCCTGTAAAAAAAAAAGAAAGAAAAAAGTACTAATTTAGATACAAATATGTCACATCACACGCAATGGATTGACTGCATTGATCCAATACAGACATTTATAGATTAGTCTTCCAATATCAAAAAGGAGGACATGTAGTAGGACACTTTTCGAAAGAGGACAGAACTTACAAAAGAAGGAGTGTCCTCCCTAAAGGAGAAAGTTTGGTCACCTTACTTCAAGACAATTTCCACTAGAAACTCCGCCAAATTCCCTGTTCCTATTTGCCTTTTAGAAGAGGGAGTTCCGTGCTGTATGGAGTCCTACAAATCCGGTAAGATGGTGGCACCCACTGAGCTGTTTCCTAACTTTTAGACGGAGTAGAGATCGCTGCCATGTTCATTTTCCAGTCAGCTGCTGAAAAGCGTTTACCCGACGCCGTTTTTGTGTTTTGTAAGCTTGAACCTGTGTATATATATCCTTTCCTTATTTTTTTAATGAACGGATGAGGTGCTAAGAAGTCGGAGTTCAGCAACCTGGCAACCTGGCATCTTTCCAGCCCTTCCTGTTCACACGGGCAAAAATTGGCCTCTTTGCCTTCCGTACAGCCGTCCTTCCAAGATGGCCGCCCCCACGGGCCACCGGTAGACGGCGCGGCTTTGTAGCCTGGGAGGAAAAACCGGAAATGCAGTTGTCCTAATCTGAAGGAAAGCCCGAGACCTGAATGAGTCAGTTTTGCGGTGATGAGGGAAGGCGGCAAAGTTCATCGAATTAAATTCAGCCGCTGGTACTTCGTGACGTCTAAAGAGAGTCAGGTCAGTGTCTGGTTCCCTGGGTGGACAGTGAAGAAGGAGGGTCTGTCGGTGTCAACCCTGAGAGATGCAAGTGGCGTTGTAAGGGGGCGCTGAAAGGTCTGTCATTGGGCGCGGGGTGTGTGTGGGTTGGAATAGGATTTCTGTGGCCTCATGGGGTGCTCTTATCGTTAAAAATGTATAGAGATCAAGGACTTAATCCCAAGGGCACATTTAGGGGTGTCAGCTGTGACTCTCTGTGGGGCTCAATGATGAAGAACTGGAGAGTGGCCTCAGTGTGGCTTGTGTTTGTTTGCTTTGCGGCTTTTCACGGGTCCCTGTGTCCGGATCAACGTGGTTTTGAGTAAGCGTCTGTGATTCTTCTATTTGGGTGTTGGCGGATAATTCAGCGGCTCTGATAACTGCGCCTGCGCATGTGTGGAGCTCAAAAGTTTGGCTGCCGGAACAGATTTAATGTATATTCGCTGCTCCCACCTGCTTTTGAAGTCCGAGGCCCTTCACCAGATTTGGCACCCAGTCACCCCTTAGTCTTAAACGGTCAGAAATAAAAGTTATTTTGTACCCCTGAAACGAACATAATATTGTACATCAACTGTAATTGAAAAATAGATATTTTTTAAAAGAAATGAAAGTTTTTAGTGAGATGCATGATCTTGGGATGCATTAGATGAATACCTAATAATAGATTGCTTTCTATTTAAGATGCAGCTCCTTTTCTTTGTCCTACAAGACGCCTACACATTTCTCTTGGCCATTTCTTTTCAGATTCTTTTTTTTTTTCTTTTTCCAGTGACAGAGAGAGAGTCAGAGAGAGGGATAGACAGGGACAGACAGACAGGAACCGAGAGAGGTGAGAAGCATCAATCACTAGCTTCTCATTGCCGCTGTGACACCATATTTGCCCATTGATTGCTCTCTCACATGTGCCTTGACCGCGGACCTTCGGCAGACGGAGCCGCCCCTTGCTGGAGCCAGCGACTTTGGGTCCAATCTGGTGAGCTTTTTGCTCAAGCCAGATGGTCCCGCGCTCAAGCTGGCGACCTCCGGGTCTCCAACCCTTGTCTTCCACATCCCAATCCCACACTCTATCCACTGCGCCACTGCCTGGTCAGGCTCAGATTCTTTCTGAAACAAGGAAAAGACCATTTGTGTCCCTGTAAATTCTGATCCCGCAGGATAATCTTTGTCAGAAATTGTAGTATGTTTCAATGTTAAGCTTTGGTATTATTAAGATCAATTGCATATGTTTTTTTTTTTTTAATTTTTTAAATTTATTTTTATTTTATTCATTTTAGAGAGGAGACACAGAGTGAGAGAGAGAAGGAGAGAGAGAGAGAAAGAGGGGAGGAGCTGGAAGCATCAACTCCCATATGTGCCTTGACCGAACCAGTGCAGGGTTTTGAACTGGCGACCTCAGTGTTCCCAGGTCGAAGCTTTATCCACTGCGCCACCACAGGTCAGGCGCATATGTTTTTTTTTTTAACTTAATTTATACGAAAACCATTCACAAATTATATTTAACATGTTAACTGATGGTATTTATAAGGGAATTTATTAAGTGCTTGCATACATGTATATATAGGTGAAATGTTTAAAATACTATTTTTTATTTTTATTTTGTTTAAGACTTTATTTATTCACTTTTTAGAGAGGAAAGAGAGAGAATGAGAGAGAGAAAGGATAGAGAGAAGGGGGGAGGAGCAGGAAGCATCAACTCCCATATGTGCCTTGACCAGGCAAGCCCAGGGTTTTGAACTGGCAACCTCACTGTTCCAGGTCGATGCTTTATCCACTGCGCCACCACAGGTCAGGCTAAAATACTATTTTTAAGAACATTTTATAATTGTACATTTACACATGGATTTGTCCCCTACCTTTCATCTTTAGTTACAACTACTTTATTTTTGTGGAGTTGTAAATGTGCTATACTTTTTAACTCCTGTTTCCTTATAATTTTCTATAAAATAAAAATAAATTTAAATATTTATTTTATTTTCAGTGACCTTACTAAATTTTATTTTATTTTAAGTGAAAGGAGGGGAGATAGAGAGACAGACTACGACATGCGCCCTGACTGGGATCCACTGGGCAACCTCTGTCTGGAGCCATTGCTGTCCATCTGGGGCGATGCTGGCAATCGAGTTATTTTTAGCACCTGAAGTGGAGACTTCTCGGGGTTGATGCACTTGAATCAATCAGCCATGCCTGTGGGAGAGGAACAGAGAGAGGGGGGCATAGAGAAGGGGGAAGAGGAGGAGTGGAGAAGAAGTTAATTGCTTCTCCTGCGTGCCCTGACTGGGAATCGAACTCGGGACTTCCACACCTGGTCAATGCTCTACCACAGAGCCAACTTGCGAGGGCCTAAATTTTTATTAGTAAAGTATCTTTCTTTGCCTGCACATTTAGTGTGGAAATTTTCAACTGCACAGAAATTTTTTTTCTTGAGTGGGGGAGACAGTAAGGATGAGAAATGAAAAGCATCAATTCATAATTGTGTCTACTTAGTTGTTCATTGGTTGTTTCTCATATATGCCTTGACTGATGGGCTCCAGCCAAGCCAGTGACACCTTGCTCAAGCCAGTGACCTTGAGCTCAAGCAAGCGACCGTGGGATCATAGACATGATCTGATCCCACGCTGGTGAGCCTGCACTTATGCTGGATGAGCCAGTGCTCAAACCAGCAATCTTGGGTTTCAAACCTGGGTCCTCTACATCCCAGTCTGACACTCTACCCACTGCACCACCACCTGGTCAGGCAGTAGCAATTTTTTTTAAAAATTGAGTTTAAAAACTTTTATTTTTTATTTAATTTTTTATTGATTGATTTTAGGAAGAGAGGAAGGGAGGGGGGAGAGAGAGAAAGAAAGAGCCAGGAACATCAGTCTGTTCCTGTATGTGCCCTGACTGGGGATTGAACTGGCAACCACTCTGCTTAAAGACGATGTTCCAACCAACTGAGCTATGCAGCCAGGGAAATTTTTGTTTTTTAATTAATGATTTGAGAAACAGAAAGGAAGGAGAAAGAGAGGGAGAGAGAAAGAGAGAGAGACATCAATTTGTTCTACTTATTTACATATTCATTTGGTTGATTTTTTTTTTAATCTTTTCCAAATAGGAGGAGAGATAGACAGACTCCCCCATGTGCCCCATCTGGGATGCACCCAGCAACCCCCATCTGGGGCCGATTCTCGAATCAACTGAGCTATCCTCAGCACCCAGGGCTACGCTTGAACCAATCAAGCCACTGTCTGTGGGAGAGGGAAAGAAGGGAAGGGAGAGAGAAGCAGGTGGTTGCTTCTCTTGTTGCCCTACCCAGGAATTGAACCTGGGACGTCCATAGGCCGGGTAGACGCTCTATCCACAGAGCTAACCAACCAGGGCCATAATTTTTTCTAATGAAACATTCTTCTGTTTAATGCTGATGCTTGACCTGTCTGTACTTTAGGGTGGTATAGAATTTTTTTGTTTAAATTTTGTGACCATCCACCTGACCAAAGAGGGATACAAACACCTTAGGCAAATACTGATACTTTACCTCTTACATTCAAAAATTATCTCTGATTATTGTTCCAAACTGTATTGCATTGAGTACTGTTTCTAGAACGAGTTTCTCTGCTAGAGTGTGAAAATAGCCAGACTGAGACCACAAATAGCTATGTTCCTATAAAATGTTATTTATATACAAAAACAGGTGGTCTGGGGACACTCTCCTTGTCCAGAGCACATCCCCAACACCCTGCCCTCCCAACTCCTCTTTTTCCTTAGCCTCCTTTCCCCACCCTCTCCAAGTGCATTTCCTTTGCCTTTCTTTCTCCTAAGCTCCAAAGGCCCTTCTTCTGCCTCTGTAACTTGTTTCCTGAGCCTGCATAGCCCAGCTGGGTCACTTCTACTAACTATGTAATTTACTGAATAAACTTTCTCTTATAACTTGAAAAAAAATTAGTGGTCTAGGGCCCTGGATGTTCTGTTACTGACTCTTTAAAACCGGCAATCTTGGCATCTCAGGCCAATGCTCTAACCCACTGAGCTACCTGGCCAGGGCTAAAAAATTTTTAGATAATTTATTTTTTAAGCAAGAGAGAGGGACAGACAGGGATAGACAGACAGGAAGGGAGATGAGAAGCACCAACTCATAGTTGAGGCACCTTAGTTGTTCCTTGATTGCTTTATTGTTTGTGCTTTGACTGGGGGGGCTACAGCTGAGTCAATGACCCCTTGCTCAAGCCAGCAACCTTTAAACTCAAGCCAGCAACCTTTGGGCTCAAGCCAGCAACCATGGGTCATGTCTATGATCCCATGCTTAAGCCAGCAAACCTGTGCTCAAACTGGTGAGCCCATGCTCAAGTCAGTGACTTAAGGGTTTTGAACCTGGGTCCTTAGCATCTTAGGCTGATACTTTCTCCCCTGCATCACCACCTGGTCAGGCTAAACGAATTTTCAATTACAACTGACATACTACTCCTTTCGAATTTTCAATTACAATTGACATACTACTTTCTTGACGGAAAGACCCCTATGGACTCTTTATTTTTTTCTTCTTTATTTCCTAATTACTTTGTCTGCTAAAACGAGTGCAGTTAAGTAAAAGAGTTTAAATTGAGAATAGCACAATCTGGAGAAATCTGGACAAAGTCAGTTCAGGAATATATTATTCATAGGATTCATACTCTTTGATTCATGTTGGAATATCATGTGACTGTGGGTTCCATTAGCTGTCAACATATGTGTAATGCCTCTCATGGCCATCACGTGAGACTCATGATAAGTTTCATGGTAGGCATTATTATGATCTATTTCCACTCCTAACATTTCTACTATGAAATGTGTGGGTTTTTCCACTCACCAGACACCAGCTAACTGTGTATACTTTAATTCCATTTTTACACTAACTGCCTAGAGTTACTGTTATACTCCATGAATTAAGGGCTTACTTTCACAAGTCTATACCTGGTTCAAATGTGAAGTATTGGGAGCCTGGGGTACCCATACCTATGACTTAGTTACAAATTGGAGGTTCCCACAATCTCTTCCTCGGCTTGAATAACTTATTACTACTGTTTGACTCAGGAAAACACTTTACTTGCATTTAGTGGTTTATTTTAAAGAATAGAACTTGGGCCTGACCAGGCAGTGGCTCAGTGGATAGAGCGTCGGACTGGGATGCGGAGGACACAGGTTCAAGACCCCAAGGTCGCCGGCTTGAGCATGGGCTCATCTGACTTGAGCAAAAAGCTCACCAGCTTGGACTCAAGGTCGCTGGCTCAAGCAAGGGGTTACTTGGTCTGCTGAAGGCCCATGGTCAAGGCACATATGAGAAAGCAATCAATGAACAACTAAGGTGCCACAACGAAAAACTGATGATTAAAAAAAAAAAACAACTGATGATTGATGCCTCTCACCTCTCTCCATTCCTGTCTGTCTGACCCTATCTATCCCTCTCTCTGACTCTCTCTCTGTCCCTGTAAATAAAATAAAATAAATAAAGAATACAACTTGGGAACAGCTTGACGAAAGAGATGCACAGGTCAGAGTGAGAGGGAAAGGACAAGGACCCTCCAGGTCCCCTCCAGGCATACTGCCTGCCCCCCCCCCCCCCTGCACGTGCTCACCAACCTGGAACCTCCAGAAGCCTGTAATTTACTATTTTTTTAATGGAAGTCTGATTCCATAGGTGTGATGGATTAAGTCCGTGGTCATTGTTGAGTAACTCATTCTTTAGTCATCGCATCTCTCAGAAAGTTCCACACTTCTTTTTTTTTTTTTTAACAGTTTTTTTTATTTATTTTTATTCATTTTTAGAGAGGAGACACAGAGTGAGAGAGAGATAGAGAGAAAGAGAGAAATGGGGGAGGAGCTGGAAGCTCAACTCCCATATGTGCCTTGACCAGACCAGTGCAGGGTTTTGAACTGGCGACCTCAGTGTTCCCAGGTCGACGCTTTATCCACTGCGCCACCACAGGTCAGGTGAAAGTTCCACACTTCTAATCACAAGGTTGGTTCCCTTGGCTGCCAGCCCATTCTGAAGCTGTCTCTGGGCCCCCCAAGAGTCACTGCATTTGAGTAAACTCAGGTATGGTGGAAAGTTGCGAATCATGAATGATAAGAGACAGCTCTCTTACCCCGCTCACTTAGGAAATTCTGAGGGTTTTAGGAGGTCTTGTGCCACAAACTGGGGCTGAAGACCAAATATATATCGTTCTTATTATATTACATAGCCATCAACCATGAGGAGAAAACAGACCAGTTTCTTGAGGGCTGGTCGTGCTTTATGGCTCATAGGTCTGATGTTCACATAAAACTGTGATTGTGCTTCATAGAGGTGATATGGGGTATGGTATCCTTAATAATCAGTCCTTTACTGGCTTTCTTATGTTTCCTACAGCTGTTTCTTTCTTCCTTTTTTTTTTTGTTTAGTGAGAGCAGAGGGGAGGCAGAGGCAGAGACAGACTCCCACATACACTCTGACCGAGATCCACCCGTCAAGCCCACTAGAGGGCGTTGCTCCGTTGCAACTGGAGCCATTCTAGCGCCTGAGGTGGAGGCCATGGAGCCGTCCTCAGCACTCTGGGACCAACTTACTCCAATTGAGCCATCACTGCAGGAGGGGAGGAGAAGAGAGCGAGAGAGATACAGAGAGAGAGACTTGAGAGAGGGAAGGGTGGAGAAGCAGATGGTTGCTTCTCCTGTGTGTCCTAGCCTGGAATCGAACCTGGGACATTCACACGCTGGCCAGTGCTCTATCATTGAGCCAGCCGGCCAGGGCCATACTGGTGTCTTCATTTCATCTAATGTGGTATCAACCCTGCCTAATGATAGCCATGCATATATATGCCTGTGTCTATGTACATACATATGTTCATGTAGATATTCTTTGAAGAATAGTTTTTTTAACAAATATGCTTAATCATATAATTTTTGTACTTTATACATGTTTTATACAGTTTGTTTAACATGTCAACACTGAAATTAGTCTGTGTTGTCTTGTGCAGACTTCCATTATTGGTTTGGTATCGACACAACTGCTCATGGTGAATTTAGGAATCTCTATTATCTATCTGTTTATAAATAGCATTTAGTTTGTTATTGTCAAATAGATGTTTGTAAGATAATACAAAATATATATTGTTCTCTGCCCAGGGTTCTTGACAAAGACTCTTAAAACCCTTGCAATGTCCTGGGAGATTGGAATGTTGTTTGTTCTAATGAGGTGACCCTGGGTGGGATCCTGGGTGAGGGTTGGTTATGCCAAGCCATGATTGGCATTGCTTTTGAGAAAGTAGAAGGGCTAAAAATTGAATTCTTATATGAAGAAGCCTCCATCAATACCTCAAAAGTGTGGGTTCAGAAAGCTTCTGGGTTGCTGAACACATTCAGGTGCTGGGAGGGTAGTGAGCACCCAAACAGGATGGGAGCTCTACGCCATTTTGCATGTACCTTGCGCTATACTTCGAGATGTTTATCTGTGCTGTTTATCATATCCTTTAATATTAAACTGTTAAACAGAAGTAATCTGTTTCCCTGGGTTCTTTTTTTTTTTTTTTAACAGGGACAGAGAGAGAGTCAGGGAGAGGGATAGATAGGGACAGACAGACAGGAACGGAGAGAGATGAGAAGCATCAATCATTAGTTTTCGTTGCTGTTGCGACAACATAGTTGTTCATTGATTTCTTTCTTTTTTTTTATTTTTTTTATTTTTTATTTTATTCATTTTAGAGAGGAGACACAGAGTGAGAGAGAGAGAGAGAGAAAGAGAGAAAGGGGGGAGGAGCTGGAAGCATCAACTCCCATATGTGCCTTGACCAGACCAGTGCAGGGTTTTGAACTGGCGACCTCAGTGTTTCCAGGTCGACGCTTTATCCACTGCGCCACCATAGGTCAGGCTGATTTCTTTCTTACATGTGCCTTGACCGCGGGCCGTCAGCAGACTGAGCAACCTCTTGCTGGAGTCAGTGACCTTGGGTCCAAGCTGGCAAGCTTTTGCTCAAGCCAGATGGGCCCACGCTCAAGCTGGAGAGCTTGGGGTCTTGAACCTGGGTCTTCCGCATCCCAGTCCAACGCTCTATCCACTGCGCCACCGCCTGGTCAGGCTGTTTCCCTGGGTTCTGTGAACTGCTGTAGCAAGTTTATCAAACCCAAGAAGGCAGTCCTTATAACCTCTGATCTCTAGCCAGTGAGTCAGAACCCCACGTGACAGCCTGTTTTCCTTTACAGTGCACAAATACTGTATGTAAAGACTGCAGGGGTTCTTGCGTTAGCAAGAGAATTCAATGGTAACTGTCACAGAAACTTCTTGCATTTTCACCATTGTTGAAAGAAGGGAAGAAAGCCCAGTGTAGATTCTATAGACATCTATAGAATTCTTATTCTTTCACAATGTATTAAAGAAAAAAACCTACCCAATTCATAATGGTGAAACAGTAGAATAATTTCATTTAACTTCTTTCCGTATGATCAAAGAGCATCACTTCATTAAACATGACCATGTTATGACAGGAATTTCTGACATTTGACGATGTGGCTGTGGACTTCACCTGGGAGGAGTGGCAGCTCCTGGACCCCAAACAGAAGTACTTGTACTGGGAGGTGATGTTGGAGAACTACAGCAACCTGGTGTCAGTGGGTGAGGACAGCTCCCGTGTGTCACTCAGAGGGGGCCCTGTCTTTGGCTTTTTCTTTCTCAGCTGCTTAACTCTTCATTCAGAGCAACTACAGTACTCTGATATGATAGAATCTCAGTAGAACCTCAGATCGTTCTATTGCCACATTCAAGATGGTATAATATCCACTCTCCTGAGAGAAAACTAATGTTACACATGTGATATTGGTTTATTCCCTGAAATGTAACATTCTCACTTCTTTACAGATTCTAGCCCAATTTAATGTATTTTTTAAAACGTTTATTTATTGATTTTAAGGGGAGAGGAAAGAGAGAGAGACACACACAGGAACATCAATCTGTTCCTGTATGTGCCCTAACCGGGGATCAAACCAGCAACCTCTGTGCTTTGGGATGATGCTCTAACCAACTGAACAACCAGCCATGGCCCAATTGAATATTTTTAAGTTTTCTTTTATTTTTCAGAAACAGGATCTCAAGCCAGCAAACCAGAAGTGCTTTCCGCGTTAGAGCGAGGAGAGGAACCCTGGGCAGTACAGGATGAAATCCACCATCTAGTCTGCCCGGGTGAGTAATTGACAACCAGAGGTGGGTGGCTCGGAGTATAATGTAGTCAGAGAAGGAGCTGCATTAGTAAATGAGGAAATTCAAAACCACCCCTTCAAGTATGAGAACCCTTTTTTTGGTACAAATTTAGAGAAAAATACCTGTTTTTGGCTTCTGAGCTCTAGCTCCTGTTTATTTTATCTGTATGTTGTCTTTGTTTGCATTGTTTTCTTCTCCCTAAAATTCTCAGCTCTCCCTTTTTCTTGTTTCACCATGCCTCTGCCTGTGTTATGTCCTATCTTGCTATGAAATTCTACTCTCCAGGCCTCTCTGGAATGACAGGACTTTGAAATTATAACTTTTTAATTATTTTCTTTCTTTATTTTTATTTATTCATTTTAGAGAGGGGAGAGAGAGAGAGAGAGAGTGAGAGCAGGGGTAGGAGCAGGAAGCATCAACTCCCATATGTGCCTTGACCGGACAAATGCAGGGTTTCTAACTGGTGCCCTCAGCGTTCCAGGTCAATTATTATCCACTGCGCCACCACAGGTCAGGCAACTATTTTCTTATAGTTAGGCCTTCCTGCCCTTTTTGGAGATGGTGATTTTTTTTTTTTTTTGAGATGGGGATTTTCCTCCATAACATTCAACCCTTCTGTGGATGCTGTGTTCTTGTGATAACCTGGTTTTCATGCTGCATTTGTATCATTCTTTCCCCCTCCTTTTTTTTTTTTTACAGTGACAGAGAGAGAGTCAGAGAGAGGGATAGATAGGGACAGACAGGAACGGAGAGAGGTGAGAAGCATCAATCATCAGTTTTTCGTTGCCGTTGCGACACCATAGTTGTTCATTGATTGCTTTCTCACATGTGCCTTGACCGCGGGCCTTCAGCAGACCGAGCAACCCCTTGCTGGAGCCAGCAACCTTGGGTCCAAGCTGGCGAGCTTTTGCTCAAGCCAGATGGGCCCGCGCTCAAGCTGGCAAGCTCCGGGTCTCGAACCTTGGTCTTCCGCATCCCAGTCCGACACTCTATCCACTGCGCCACCGCCTGGTCAGGCATGAACCTTTTTCTGTTCTGTGAAATGGACTCACAAATTGACTTCTTTCTCAGTATTGTCTAATGCAGTGTTTTTCAACGGGTCTGTGGCCTTGTCTGCCAGAAATTTACTCCGTGGAGGAGTTAACCACCCTGATGTTGTGCCGTGTCTGGCGTGACAAGTCTATTTCAGGGTCTCTAGCGTGAAACGATATGAAATTGAATGAAAGATAGAGACTTAAGGATATATATACAGATGGGTTCAGGAGGATGCCCCAGATTGCCAACAGTCACTACTGTTCTGGCCGCAGAAACATGGCTGCCCCCAGAAAGACATTCGTCTTTATTCCTGGGTAATGTGGGTTATTAGCAATTCAATTATGTTTCCAAGGCAACTCAAAGACAAACCCCACCATACTAGTCTATCTAACTTTACAGCAAGAAGAAACTAGCTTCCAGTCTCTTCTGGGGAACATGGGCAGGCAGAAAGAGCAGAGAAGCACAGCTCTTTGTTAACTTAATTAGGCAGGTGAGGTGAGGGGTCGGGCCCACCACCTCTGTCTCCAAAATATTCAAACTGCAAAATACCTTGTTTACTTTTCGGTCCCCAACAATATTGTGTGAAAATTATAGACCCAACAATCTTACTCAAATTGACTTATGCTCAGGGTAATTTCTGCCTTAGCCCTCCCCAAAATAATTTTCCTATTTTCACCAGTCCCTATGTGTAAAAAGGTTGAAAATCACTGGTCTAATGTCTGCTTTCTTCAGATATATTTTTCTCATTGTCATGACAACTGGCCTCTGACTTGTCATTTTATCTGTGAGAGCAGGAAGCACTTGTCCTCCCATCTTTTCTTATGTAAATCAATTTCTCTTTCTGCACTAGACATTTTAAACTGTATCACCCTGTTAAATTGTATTACAGCGTTGTCCAAAGCCTCAAGCATACAAAACAGACATCCACCATAAATCACATTGTTGACACAAGCTGTCTGGTATGGCCTGAGACCTCAGCATAAAAAGACACTTTTATCGGGCAGGATATCTCAGGGAGTCAGAGGTCATCCAGAAATGAGTCAGGGCCAGTCCTTTCTTTGGAATGTGTGCGGATGGTGGGTCCGTGCCTGCTGAGTTAGCACTTTACTGCATGTCATCCGCCGTTCTTATGTAGGAACATAGGACAGTGTGTTCCAGGTAGACCGTTAGTTTGTGACTCAATTTCAGGATCTTTTGTCTAACTTGGAGATTAGTGCTCTGGAAGTTTGGATTTTGGCAGAATGAAGAAGAATGGCACGTGATTGGAATATGATAACCCTCCATAGGCTGTTACACTTCCCTGGAAATCAAATGCTTAGGGTCCACCCCTACTCACCACGCATTTGTGCTGTACACCTGGCTCTGCGGGTGTGCACCTGATCACAGTACTTAATATTCGGTCTTCTTTGGTAGGGTATTGAATTCCAAAACTCTACATGTGCCCTCTCCTTTTATTCTACCTGTTTCGAAACACAGTCTCATTTAGTACTCTTTCTTTGAAAAAATTGTATTTATTGATGGGAACCACACTATTCTAGTTAATTTATAAACTTTTTGAGCCTGACCAAATGGTGGTGCACTGGATAAAGCTGTGATCTGGCACTCTGAGGACCCAGGTTTGAAACCCCAATGTCACTGGCTTGAGCCCAAGGTCGCTGGCTTGAGCAAGGGATCACTGGCTCGGCTGGAGCCCCCTGATCAAGGCACATATGAGAAAGCAATCATTGAACAACTAAGGTGCTGCAGTTACGAGTTGATGCTTCTCATCTCTCTCCCTCTCTCCTTCCCTCCCTCCCTGTCAACCTGTCTCTCTCTTTCACTAAAGGAAAAAATGAAAACCTTTTTTAATGTGTACATGTTCAACTACTTTCTTCATGTTTGTATTTGGATATTTAATAATCATAAACTTTGTTTTGCAGTGTACTCTAGATTTTCCCCTCATTGTGGACTTTAATAATGTTCCTTGTTTCATTAAGAGGTATTATGTGGCTCAAGCCACATAATTCTACTAATTCTTGAGTCCTCACTCTCTTTTTTATTTTATTTTATTAAGTGAGAGGCAGGGAGGCAGAGAGATAGACTCCCATATGCACCCCTATTGGGATCTACCCGGCAAGCCCACTAGGGTGAGATGCTCTGCCCATCCGGGGCTGCTGTTCTGTTGCTCTGAACAGAGCTATTTCAGTGCCTGAGGCAAGGCCATGGAGCTATCCTCAGCATCTGGGGCCAAATTGCTCAAACTATTGGAGCCATGGCTGTGGGAGGGGGGAGGAGGGACAGGAGAAGCAGATGGTCACTTCTTCTGTGTGCCCTGACCAGGAATTGAATCCGGGATTCCACATGCCAGGCCAATGCTCTACCGCTCAGCCAACCGGCCAAGGCCAAGTTCCTCACTTTAATTAACTTCTTCCTGTTTCTCCCATTGAGACCATCAGTGAGCCTTGTCTTCTCTTTAAATACAGAGTGGAGCCAGAGTAGGTGTGCAATTGTGGGTATGTCCAACAGAGAGGCTATTCTTTTATTTATTTATTTTTTTATTGATTTTAGAGAGGACGGGAGAGAGAGACAGAGACAGAAACAGGAACATTGATCTGTTTCTATATGTGCGCCGACCAGGGATCAAACCGGCAACCTCTGCACCTCAGGACATGCTCTAACCAGCTGACCTATCTGGCCAGGGCCTTTTTCTTTCTTTTTTATTTTTTATTGACTTAAGAGAGTTAGAGAGGAAGGGAAGAGTGTGGGGGAGGGAGATACAGAAAGAGGAGAGAAGCATCAACTCATTTTCACTTAGTTGTTCCATTTAGTTGTGGACTCATTGATTGCTGCTTGTCCATAATCTGACCTAGTGTCAGATTGGTGGCGTCTGGTGCACCAGGTAGATACTTTATCTACTGAGCCACCTGGCCAGGGCAAACGTTAGTGTTGTATTATTGATTAATTATTGTATCATTTTCCACATAAACAACTGTAGACCTACCTTTGAACCCAGTCTCTACGTCCTGATTTTCTCCGCCTCTTACATCTCCATTGCTCCTTTATCAGGTTTCATAGACTGCAATTGCTTTTATTTCTTTGCTTCAGATGACTATACTTAGATTTTCTAAACTCAGTGTCTTACGGATTTATATCAACCCTGACACTATCTCCCTAGATATGATATCATGCCCTATAAGTTAAGAATTCAGTCCCACAAGACAGCCTTGACTTCAGGTGTCAATCGCAAGTCCAGATTGTACCCTGTGCTTTTGACCAACTAACTATAAACTGGAGGTTGTCTTTAGCCCTGCTTTGGGTTCAATTAATTTCCCAGAGCAGCTCACTGAAGTCAGAGAAACATTTATGTTTACTAGGTTATTATAAAAGATACAAATACATAGATACATAAGACAATGACCAAAGGGTTCCTGAATACAGGAGCTTCTGGCCCTATGGAACAGGGATGAAACACCCACCGGGCACATGCATGTGTTCACTGACACAAACTGATCAGATCTGGTTAAAAGCCCTTGCTACCCAGGAAGGCTCAGTTGGATAGAACGTAGTCCTGATATGCCAAGGTTGCATGTTTGATTGCTTGTCAGGGCACATATAAGAATCAAACAGCCTGACCTGTGGTGGCGCAGTGGATAAAGCGTCGACCTGGGAACACTGAGGTCGCCAGTTCAAAACCCTGCACTGGTCTGGTCAAGGCACATATGGGAGTTGAGCTTCCAGCTCCTCCCCCCTTTCTCTCTCTCTCTCTCTCTCTCTCTCTCTCTCTGTGTCTCCTCTCTAAAATGAATAAAAAAACTTTAAGAATCAAACAATGAATGCATAAATAAATGGGACAACAAATGTCATTGTTTTTTTATCTCTTTTCTATCATCCCTTTATAATATCAATAAATTAAAATTTTTTTTAATGAAATCTAACTTAAAACTTTTTATACATCTTTTTTTTGTAGGCCCTCCTATTCCAGAGTTCAGTGGGTGGGACTGAAAATGCCACCTTCTAATCAATTACTCTTTCTGGTCACTAGCTCCATCATGAGGCTGTGTGGGAACCCTATGTTGTCATTTCATTAGTATAAACTTAATGTTTATTACAAGTTTGTATTCTTTTTTTTAATTGATTTTATTTTTTAAAATTTATTATTTTTTAAAAGATATTTTATTTATTGATTTTACAGAGGGAGGGGTGGGAAACAAGAAGTATCAAACTCGTAGCTGCTTCACTTTAGTTGTTCATTCCTTCCTTGTCATATGTGCCTTGACCAGGCAAGCCCAGGGTTTCTAACTGGTGACCTCAGAGTTCCATGTCAACACTCTATCTGCTGTGCCACCACAGGTCAGGCTTATTGATTGATTTTAAAGAGAAGAAGGGAGAGAGAGAGGC
This sequence comes from Rhynchonycteris naso, assembly GCA_037038555.1. NCBI lineage: Eukaryota > Metazoa > Chordata > Mammalia > Chiroptera > Emballonuridae > Rhynchonycteris > Rhynchonycteris naso. Next base: position 245,369,165 of record CM072997.1, on the reverse strand, counting down.
AGGAACATGGATCTGTCCCTGTATGTGCCCCAACCGGGGATCAAATCAACAATTCTGCACATCTGGACAATGCTCTAACCAAGCTATCAAGTTTATAAGAAATTACAGAATGATTCACTGTTCTCTTCTTTCCTAGAACTCAGGACAGTTGGTGTTCCTCTGCAGCGTCACTTGCAAAGTCAAAGCGTTGAGAAGAGTGGGGAACAATGCTGTGAACATGATATGTTTGCAAAGATTGTTAATCAGAGTGAAGGTCATTTTCTATTAAAGCAAAATCTCTATATGTTTGACATACATGAAAGACTTTTGAAATCAAATTTTGCTTTTCAAAACCAAAACAGAAGCTGTAGCTTAAAGAACTCTGCTGAGTTGAATGGAGATCGGACATCTATTCTGCATGGTAACCATGAGAAATTTTACACTGAAATTATATTTCCTGTCAGTACCAAACCTATAAATAAGTTCCATGTCCTTCAGCAACAGAAGACCCAGGACATAAAGAAAGTCCACATATGCATTGAATGTGGGAAAGCCTTCATCAAGTTGTCTCAGCTCACTAATCATCAGAGAGTTCATACTGGAGAGAAACCTTATGGATGCAGTCTGTGTGGGAAAGCCTTCTCCAGGAAATCCAGGCTCACTGAACATCAGAGGATTCATACAGGGCTGAAACAGTATGAATGCCCTGAATGTGACAAAACCTTCCTCAAGACATCACAGTTCAATATACATCAGAAAAGTCACATTGGAGAGAAAACTTACACATGTAATGAATGTGGGAGTGCATTCATCAAAAAGTCTCGGCTCATTTATCATCAGCAGACTCACAAAGGAGAGAAACCTCATGGATGCAGTTTATGTGGGAAGACCTTCTGTACGAAATTTAATCTTCATAGACATCAGAAAACTCATACAGGAGAGAAACCTTATATATGTAGCAAATGTGGAAAAGGCTTCATCGAGTACAGTTGTCTTATTGCACATTATCAAACGCATACTGGAGAGAAACCCTTTATATGCAGTAAATGTGGGAAAGGCTTTACTGTGATGAAGAATCTTATCACTCATCAGCATACTCATACAGGAGAGAAACCGTATATATGCAATGACTGTGGGAAAGGCTTTACCTGGAAGGACAGTCTTATCAGACATCGGCGAAAACACACAGGAGAGAAGCCTTATGTATGTAGTGTGTGTGGTAAAGGCTTCACCATGAAGAGTGATCTTAGAGTCCATCAGCAAACTCATACTGCAGAGAAACCATATCTGTGCATTGAATGTGGGAAAGGTTTTGCCTTGAAGAGTCGTCTGATTGTTCATCAGCGAACTCACACAAGAGAGAAACTCTCTATATGTAGTGTATGTGGGAAAGGCTTCATTTGGAAGCGTGATCTCACTATACATCAGCAAAGCCATGCTTCAGAGAAACCATATATGTGCAATGAATGTGGGAAAGGTTTCACACGGAAGAGTCGTCTCATTGTACATAAGCGAACTCATATAGAGGGGAAACCCTATGTATGCAGTTAATGTGGAAAAGACTTTCCAGTGAAGACCTATCTGATTGTATGTCAACAGACTCATGCAGTAGAGAAACCTTATGTATTGTAGTGAATGTGGAAAGGCTTTGCTTTTAAGAATTCTCATCTGACATCAGTGGACGCATACAGGAGGTAAGCCCTGTATATGTAGTACTTGTGAAAAAGGCTTCACCATGAACAGTGATCACAATGTATAGTAGCAAACTCATACGTCAGAGAAAATGTGTATGTGCAATGAATGTGGGAAAGGCTTCACTGTGAGGAGTTGTCTCGGTGTACATTGGCATACTTGTACTGGAGAGAAGCCCTGTACATGCAGTAAATGTGGCAAAGGCTTACTTGCGAAAAGCATGCTCATTATACACCTGCAAATTTATATGCTGAGAAACCATATATATGCAATCAGTGTGGAAAGGGCTTCACCCTGAAGAGTACTCGAGGTATACATCAGCAAACTCATCCTGCAGAGAAACCATATACACGCAGTGAATGTGGTGAAGGCTTTAGGAAGAATACACGCCTCCTACAACAACAAAGATTGCACTTAGAAAGCACTTCATTTGTTTGTACTGAATGAATGTGGTAAGTTCTCTTTGAGCAAAAGTCTCATTATCCATCAGAGAATTCATATGAATGTAATGAGATCCCTATGAATGTAATGAATTTTAGAAAGCCTTCACTACAAAGTAAGGACTCAGTGTTCATGAAAGGAAACATACAGGAGAGAGGCCATATGGGTGCAGTGATTGTGGGAAAGTTGTTGCCACTTGTTGATCTTTGCTAGGACCTAAGAAAATTCACACACAGTCACTTTGTGGCAAGCCTGTTGCCAGTTGTAGGACCTCACAATAATAGTATTCAATGAAGAATTACAGTGCAAAGAATGTGGTACTGTCTTCACTGATCAATTACCTCATATCAATAGAGACATTTACAAAGTAACAGATAAAATCAGCCTTGATGAAAATATTTTAGGACACTATATTTCTAAAAGGTGTATTCTCATATAAATCCCATGAATATGACAGACTAGGAAACTCTTTTGTGGGAAGTAGGCCCTGTCATATGTGATAATCAGAGATTATGAATGAATGAATATTTGCAATTGTGGGAACGAATCTCCCCAAAAGGAAGACCTCAGTCAGTGTCAGTTCACACTAGAAAAATACTTTTCTCTGGCAGTGGATATGGCACGGTTTGTAGTAATTTATGTTTTCTCATCATTTGTCAGGAAATCCATGCAGACTTGACTCATGAACACATTCAATTTGGTGTCTTTAGGAAAATATCAGATAAATTCATGAAGAAGAGACTTGAATGAAAATGCATTCTGTCACAAGTCTAAAGAGATACTACACCTCACAAGCAATCGGGGACACGATACTTTCACATTTCTGTTTCTCTTGCCATTGATTTTGTAAGTTTTCCATACTGGCACTTATTCTCACCATGGATTAAATTTTTTTAAAGATAACTTTTTTGTCGTTTCTTTATTTTATTTATTTATTTATTTATTTATTAGAGAGAGGGATAGATAGGGACAGACAGACAGGAACAGAGAGAAATGAAAAGCATCAATCATTAGTTTTTAGTTGCGATTGCGACACCATAGTTGTTCATTGATTGCTTTCTCACATGTGCCCTGACCACAGGCCTTCAGCAGACCTAGCAACCCCTTGCTGGAGCCAGCGACCTTGGGTCCAAGCTGGCGAGCTTTTTGCTCAAGCCAGATGAGTTCGCGCTCAAGCTGGCAAGCTCGGGGTCTCGAACCTGGGTCCTCCGCATCCCAGTCTGACACTCTATCCACTGCGCCACCACCTGGTCAGGCTGGTAACCTTTTTTTTTTGCTCAAGCCAGATGGGCCCGCGCTCAAGCTGGCGACCTCAGGGTCTCGAGCCTGTGTCTTCTGCATCCCAGTCCGAAGCTCTATCCACTGCGGCACCTCCTGGTCAGGCTAAATTTTAATATATACAACACAGGAGTGTTCTGTGCCTTTTTCACTATGTAATTAACTTTTGCATTTCTTTAGTTCAAAGATTGTGTTATTTCAGAATACTTAAAAGTACTTGAAAATGAAACTGATTATATTCATTTTATAAGTATAACATATTTGGATGTGTTTAACCAAGTTTATAAGTAACATCAAGTGGTTTATAAAATTAATATAAATATGATTTTTTATAACTTTTAATTTTGAAATAAGTTTTAGAATCACAAAAACTGAAATTTTCTGGACATTTTTAAAATTCCCTTCAGGTAGCTACTCCCAAAAGTAAAACCTTACCCAGTCACAGTTCATTATCAGTAAAGGGATAGAACCTGACCTTTGGTGGCGCAGAGGATAAAGCGTTGATTTGGAAACGCTTAGGTCGCTGGTTTGAAACCCTGGGCTTGCCTGGTCAAGGCACATATGGGAGTTGATGCTTCCTGCTCCTCCCCCTTTCTCTCTCTCCTCTCTCCTCTCTAAAATGAATGAAAAGAAAAAGAAAAGTGATAGAGGAAAGTGAAATTGTTAAGTGTCATTCGCTACATGATTCATTTGAATCTTGAGAGGTGTTTTTTATTTTTATTTCTTATTTTTATTAGAGGCAGGGAGACAGATACAGGAACATCAAGCTGTTTCTGTATGTGCCCTTACCGGGATTTGAACAGCAACCTCTGTACTTCTAGACAAGGCTCCAACTGACCTAACTATCTAGCCATGGCTTGATTTTTCTTTTTAATGTACTTTTTTTTTTTTTTTTACAGGGACAGAGAGAGAGAGAGATAGGGACAGACAGACAGGAATGGAGAGATGAGAAGCATCAATCATCGGTTTTTCTTTTCGACACCTGAGTTGTTCATTGATTGCCCTCTCATATGTGCCTTGACCGCGGGCCTTCAGCAGACTGAGCAACCCCTTGCTGGAGCCAGCGACCTTGGGTCCAAGCTGGTGAGCTTTTTGCTTAAGCCAGATGAGCCCGCGCTCAAGCTGGCGACGTTGAGGTCTTGAACCTGGGTCCTCCACATCCCAGTCCAATGCTCTATCCACTGTGCCACTGCCTGGTCAGGCAGGGCTTGATTTTTTATTTATTGAATTTAGGGAGACAGAGGAAGAGAGAGAGAAGAGAGGGGGAAGGGAAGCATTTGTTTATTGTTCCACTTAATTGTGCATTCATTGGTTGTTTCCCATGTGTGCTGACCAGGGATTGAAACTGTAACCTTGTCATTTTGGGATGATGCTCTAACCAACTGAACTAATCAGTTGGCCTGTATCTCAAGTTTTAACATGCACTCATTTTTGTTTGTTTTTTATAGTTGTTTTCCATACTTTTTAATATTTATGTGCAAAGAAAAATTTTTTAGAAATTAAATTTGGCCCTGGCGGTTTGCTCAGTGTTAGAGCATCAGCCCAGCGTATGGAAGTCCTAGGTTTGATTCTCAGTCCGGGCACATAGGAGAAGCAACCATCTACTTCTCCACCCTCCCTTCTCTTTCTTTTTCTCTTTCTCTCTCTCTCTTTTTCTCTTTCTCTCTCTCTCTCTCCTTCCTGCAGCCATGGCTCATTCAATCAAGTTGGCCCTGGGCACTGAGGATGGCACCATGGCCTCTGCTTAAGGTGCTGAAATAGCTCAGTTGCCGAGTAACAGAGCAATGGCCCCAAATGGGCAAAGCATCGCCCTTTAGGGGCCTTGCCAGGTAGATCCTGGTCAGGGTTGTGTGCAGGAGTCTGTATCTCTGCCTCCCTGCCTCTCACTTAATAAAAAAAATTTTTAATGGGGTCCATAAGATCACACAGTTTTCAGGTGTACATCTCCATAGCACTTGATATATGTCCTTTGCCTGGTCAAACCACCTTTCATCACTGTATGTTTGGTTCCCTTTCGCCCTCACTACCCCCTCACACCCTTCCTCTGGTAATGATCATACTTTTGTCTATTTCTATGAGTCTCAGTTTTAAAACCTGCATATTTGTGAAATAAATTAATTATTAGCTTTTTCTGACTGACTTGTTTCACTTAGTGCAGTGGTTCTTAACCTGGGTTCTATCGAACCCTAGGGGTTCAATGAGTCGGTCTCAGGGGTTTGGAGAAGCCTCTGCCGCGGAGGCCAGAATAAAGTAATACCGTAATTTGTTGTGAGTTCACGCACTTTGTTGGTTTTGTTCTTTGAGCAAGGTGATGTTCACACATGGCTCATTTTGTGCACCAGTAAAAAAACATATACCTATGTCTTGAATTTGGAAAAAAAAATCATATTTTATTTATCACTAAAGAAGGGTTTGGTGAATGCGGATATGAAACTGCTGGGTTTGGTACCTCAAAAAAGGTTAAGAACCACTGACTTAGTGTAATATTCTCAAGATTCATCCATGTTGTCGCAAATAGCAGTATTTCATCTTTTCGTACGACTGACTAATATTCTTTTGTATTTATGTACCATATCTTTTTTATCCAATCCTTTACTGAAGGACACTTTGGTTGTTTTTATGTCTTGGCCACCATGAATAATGTGAGGAACATGGGGGTCCATATGTCTTTGTGAAAAAACCTTCTGAGAATTCTTTTTTTTCGGTGTGTGTTGTGACAGAGTCAGAGAAAGGGACAGGAAGGGAGAGAGATGAGAAGCATCAACTCTTTGTTGTAGTCCCTTAGTTGTTCATTGATTGCTTTCTCATATGTGCCCTGACCAGGGGCTACAGCAGACAGAGTGACCCCTAGCTCAAGCCAGCGACCTTGGGCTCAAGCTGGTGATTATAGCTCAAACAAGATGAGCCCGTACTTAAGCCAGCGACCTCGGAGTTTTGAAGGTGGGTCCTCTGCATCCCAGTCCGACACTCTATCCCCTGTGCCATCACCTGGTCAGGCAAAAAATTGTTTTAGAATAGGTACCCAGGTCATCTGGTAACTATTTTTTTTTTTTTTAGTGAGAGGAGGGGAGGCAGAGAGACAGATTCTCACATGTGCCCCAAGCCTACAAGGGGGCGATGCTATGCCCATCTGGGGCTTTGCTTCATTGCTCAGCAATGGAGCCATTTTTTTTAGTGCCTGAGGCAAAGCCATGGAGCCATCCTCAGTGCCTAAGGCCAACTTGCTCCAGTTGAGCCATGGCTGCGGGATGGGGAGAGAGAGAAGGGGGAGGGGTGGAGAAGCTGATGGTTGCTTCTCCTGAGTGTCCTTACTGGGAATTGAACCTGGGACATCCACATGCTGGGCTGATGCTCTACCACTGTGCCAACTGGCCAAGGCCTGGTAACTCTATTCTTAATTTTTTTTTTTTTAGGAAGGGAGTTTGGGTGGGAATGGGAGATACAGAGAAGCATCAACTCATTGTTCCACTTGTGCCAGTGATTGATTCTCATATGTGCCCTCACTGGGGATTGAGCTGGCACCCCCACGGTCTAATCAGTGACTCTGGGATTGAACTGGCCACCTTGGCACTACAGGATAATGCTCTATCCACTGCACTATTGGCCAGAGCTCTAGTCTTAAGTTTTTGAGATACTGCCATACTATTTTCCATAGTGGCTATACCAGTTTACATTCCCACCACCAGTGAGTGAGGGTTCAAGGCACAGATGAGAAGCAATCAATGACCAACTAAGGTGCTGCAACTACAAGTTAATGCTTCTCATCTCTCTCTCTCTCTTATCTCCCTTCCTGTCTCTCTCTTGTTCTCTCTCATGCTCTCCACCTCACACACACACACAAAAAATTATCACGTATGTATGTTCTTATAACCAACATTATAGTAAAAATTCAGAATTCTGTCTGACCAGGTGGTAGTGCAGTGGATACAGTGTTGTGAGATGCTGAGGACCCTGGTTCAAATCCCCAAGGTCGCTGGCTTGATCAAGGGATCACTTGCTTGGCTGTAGTCCCCCAGTCAAGGCTCATGAGAAAGCAATGAACAACTAAGGTGCCGCAACTATGAGTTAATGCGTCTCATCTTTCTCTCTTCCTGTCTGTATGTCCTTGTCTGTTCCTCTCTCTCTTGCTTAAAAAAAAAAATAGCAGAATTTTTATCACAAACTTTCTCATTATACTCCTTCATGGCCACATCCTTTCCCTGACCCTCGCCCTTGGCTTCACAGGTCTCTTTCTGTCTATAATTCTGTCCTTTACAGAATATTAGAAAAATGGAGTCATTTAGCTTGTATCCTTTTGAGATTGGCTATTTGACCTTGAGCGATACAGAAAATACATGCACACTGGTCTCTGTCCACCATACCTGGCACAGAATTTCTGAAACTGTTGTAAACTTCTAAGAGATAACAGCACCAGGAGCATCTTTTGTTCTGTTGAGGTGACTGGTTTGAAATTATAGCTTCACCCACACATTCAGAGAGGATCAAGGGCCTGGAAATACAATTAATGATCAATCATGCCTACTCGAGGAAGGCTCCGTAAACATCACCCCCTCCCCCAAATAGGGTTCAAGCAGCTTCCAGGAGAGTTAACATCTCCAAGGACGGGACGAGTGGCACTCTCTAATTTCACTGGGACAGGAGGTCCTGTGTGTGGAACCCCCCCAGCCCTCAAGCTAAGGATCTCTTCTGTGGCTTTTTAACCTTTATGATAAATCTTTCCTCAGGTGTGTAATTGCTATCATTGTATCTTTGGGTAAAATGTGTGATCACGTTTTGCCTAAGCTGCTATGAATTTTGGCAATTTAACATAAGGACAGTGAGTCAAAGATGCATGTTGCAATTTCACTCATTTTGTGCCGTTTTTGCATTAAATAAACATTTGTTATATTGGGAAAACATTCTAATATTTTGAATATTTTTTGCTATATACAATGCAAAGGGCACTTATTTTTTGTGTGTGTGAGAGACAGAGAGGGATAGACAGGAAGGGAGAGAGATGAGAAGCATCAACTCTGTTGCAGCTCCTTAGTTGTTCATTGATTGCTTTCTCATACGTGCCTAGACCAGTAGCTCCAGCTGAGCCAGTGACCCCTTGCTCAAGCTAGCAACCTTGGGGTCATATCTATTGACTTGAGCTATGGCTTAGCTGGAACTTGCCAACCCTGAAATTCTTATTTTTCCAAAGTGTGGGTTCTTTTCATTCATGAGAAAATAGTGAGGTGAGAAAAATATAATAAGATGTGAGCAGAAAAAAATTAGACTTGTGGAAGTCATGGAATCATGTTCGTTGCTTCATCCACGAGTTAGTAATGATCTCATCTGCTTCAGAGGCTCACACGTGTCTGGGTAAAGCTGTGCTGGCTTCCATAGCCGGGTTGAGGGGGCTGTTACAACAATTATCTTTATTCTGAGAGGACTCACTGACCGAATCACTCACTGTCATGAGGTCAAATCTCATTTGTGCCTCTTGTCAAAGAAGGCCTTGGACCTGACTCTGGATGAGTTTCCCAGGAATACAAGGAGTGGATGTAGCTCACCAGTGTGGTCAGAATGGCGCTGGCGGCAAACACATTTCCCTCGGTGTTTCCCAGCTTTCAGATGACTGGTCATCTTGGTCATCTGCAGTGGTGACAGTGTAGCAGGTGCCTTTGATGCTCCGTGGGGTGTTTTGCTCCTCCTGAGGATGCCATTAAAGGCTTTACCTTTATTTCAGGGCTATAGAGTATTTCAGGGCTCCACGTTACTCAATGTCCTGTGCCTCTGACACTTCTAAGTAGATCATTAACGGAGGAAAGTCCATTCCTCTGTCTGCTCCCACTTCCTATGAGCTTTAGAATCACAGAATTTCTGTTGAATTTGGCCAATTTGTACCTTCTCCGAATTGTTTCTTGAATATTTTCCACAAGCATCTGTGTTTGCTCTCTCTCTCTGATGCTTTTAGGCAGAGTCTGCAGGTTCAACTGCTATTTGTTCCGTTGATGTTTGTCTCTGCAGAGGTTCTGCCATGCAAAGCACATTTCATTCCCCTGGTAGGAGGGCTGCATGCAGGCTGTGTCCCCGGCTGGAAAGAGTTTCATCTGCCTCCTAGAAATAAGTTTACAAACTCCCGCCACCAAACTGAGAAGTATTTATGCCTGTTCCTCTTGATATGCGGCACCTGTCCAGTCTGCAGCCTTTGTCAGCTGATCTGCTTTGCTAAATGGCTGGTAGGGCATCACCCTAAACTTCTCGGGAACTGCACAAGGTCCCAGCCTGAAAGGTTATCCTGGATGTACAGTGTCATAAACTTTTTTTTCTATTATTTTATTTTATTTTTTTTTACAGGGACAGAGAGAGAGTCAGAGAGAGGGATAGATAGGGACAGACAGACAGGAACGGAGAGAGGTGAGAAGCATCAATCATTAGTTTTTCATTGCCATTGCGACACCTTAGTTGTTCATTGATTGCTTTCTCACATGTGCCTTGACCGCGGGCCTTCAGCAGACCAAGCAACCCCTTGCTCAAGTCAGCGACCTTGAGTCCAAGCTGGCGAGCCCTTGCTCAAGCCAGATAGGCCCGCACTCAAGCTGGCGACCTCAGGGTCTCGAACCTGGGTCCTCCGCATCCCCGTCCAACGCTCTATCCACTGCGCCACAGTCTGGTCAAGCCAGTGTCATAAACTTTTTTAACTTTTGCAATTTGCAATGACCTCAGCTATTCCAGATGGTGAAAGAAGGCCTAAAACAAACCTAAACACTGGTTGTGGTCAGAGAAACAGGGAAAAACATGCTTTAAATTTTTCAATAGACAAAAGGTTCTTATTGGATTATTATTGACTTAATTTTTATTACATGTAAGCATAGCCACAATTTATTTTTAGTTATAATATTTAATATAGTGTAAGAAATTCTGATCTATACATACATCAGTTTTTAGTATGAATATGTGCTTCGCCTGACCAGGCGGTGGCGCAGTGGATAGAGCGTCGGACTGGGATGCGGAGAACCCAGGTTCGAGACCCTGAGGTCGCCAGCTTGAGTGCGGGCCTATCTGGCTTGAGCAAGGGCTCGCCAGCTTGGACTCAAGGTCGCTGACTTGAGCAAGGGGTTGCTTGGTCTGCTGAAGGCCCGCGGTCAAGGCACATGTGAGAAAGCAATCAATGAACAACTAAGGTGTCCCAATGGCAATGAAAAACTAAAGATTGATGCTTCTTACCTCTCTCCATTTCTGTCTGTCTGTCCCTATCTGACTCTCTCTCTGTTCCTGTGGGGGGGGAAAAAGTATGTGCTTCATTTATTCCAAATTTAGTTTGTGAGTATATTCCTAATCCTCCTGCATTGATGATGCCATACATATCATCATCTCACCTATAAATTTTTAAATATATCTAACTCACAAGTTCTTTCTTTATGATCATTCACTAGCATTTTGAAATTAATAGAAACACCAATAAGTTTTTTAGAGTTCAGTTCTCCCATGCTTTCAAATATTAATTTTTCTTAATTGATATTTAAATTACAAATAAGACTCCCATTTATGTTTATATTATCTTACTATTTTATTTCAAATGTTGCATTGTGTTATATTTATCATAGGTATGACGATGTAACTAGGTCATTTGTATAGTAAAATTGTCCAGCTGCTCCAGTGCATGCATATCTCACTTTATTTTGATGTGCTTCATTTAGCTTCACAGATTATACATTTTCATAATCAGGAAGGCAAGACCCATCACCTGCAAAAAGATTTCAACTCAGTGAAGACTCGGATGATAGTTTGCATTTTTTATCAAAGTATTTTTAAATTATGGTCTGCAAATTACTGTCACATAATCCTTTGGCACCCTTAATAGACTACACTGATATGTCGTGTAAACATAAATTTTAAATATATTGGGGTAGCAACAAATTCTTGTGACTAGCTTTATTGGTATATTTGCTTGGTGGGTCTGATGTCTTCAACATGTTCTTCAACCCGTAAGAAACTGAGACAGAGCCCAAATTGAGGAAAAATTTAGAGCCTTTATTCACTGGCCAGTGAACCATCCATCTGCAATCTACACAGAGAAGCAGAGAGGGGCGGCCCAGAGCCATGGGGAGGGGATTATTAAAAGACAAAAACCACAAAGTAACAGTTAGTTCAGCATATTTGTACAATATTTTGCAAGGATATAAGATTCCAAAAATATAAAACCAGTTTCTTACAGTTCCTGCAGAAAGCTGAAGTCTGAGAACTGCATCCTGCTTATACTAGCAGAAGTAAACCTCAACCTTGCACAAGCCTGCTAAAAATTTTTCTTGTTCAGCTGTGGATATAGCTGTTAAGCCTCAGTTCCTCTTATGAACCAGTCCCTCTGGTGTCTAACTTGAATAAGGGCAGGAGTCTTAAGCACAGGCTAGCAACACACCATCACACACTGTTGGCAATAAATGTACAATTAAAGCCAGGGCATCAGATCAAATGTAGCTTGACTCTAGCCACACTGCTGTGCAGCCAGAGCTGATACTTCTGGTTTTGTCAGGAACAGATACTCAAGTATCAGTGTCTGTTTGGTGACGTTAATTTTGCATAGTGGTAGAACTGAGGCAGGATACATAACGTTAAGGACTTGAGCAACTCTTCCAACTACGTTAGGCCTGAAAGACCCAATTGCCAGATGGCCTGACCCAAGTAGCATGATGTCTGGCAGTTAGAGCAAATCCTGAAGGAAGATCTGTAAAACCAGCAGCTAAGGGAAGCCGCACAGGTGAGACCACCATAACCTACAAATGACCTCCACTTGGTGGCGCTAGAGCGCACTTAGTGTACTTTGTGTGTGCTCTAGGGTCATATGCCCTTAAATACGCTCCTGTAGTGGGCTGAGGGAATACAGGAACCGCCCCCTTGGATTGCAGGAACTACATTACCCAGAAGGCTTGGCGCGGAATACCACCAAGCCAATGAGAGCTCAGAAAAGGCATTTTCGTTTCGCTACTGCGCAGAGCGGGACTTCCGTAGTCCGTCTGGCGGGCGTTTCGTCTTGTCTCAGATTTGTAGTAGACGGCCAGAGCTCCTGGCTGCAGAACCCGAGGGAGGTTGCGCGAGAGTTTTGTTCTGGGCAGCGCATCCGCGGCTCTCAGTCGGGTGGACGCCGCCCCGGGGTCCCGCGCCAGGGCCGGGACAGAGACCGTGGTGCCCGGGGCCCCTCCTCGCCCACCCCTCTCGCCCCGCTCCGCCCTCAGAGTCCGATGTTGGCGGCCGCGCTGAGGCGACTGGCGGAGGTGAGTGCGGTGCCCCAGGCCCGCACAGCCTCGCCCCCCCGAACCCAGAGCCCCGCGTGCGGGGCGCCTGTCACGTCCTGCAACCCCGGCCCCGGCGTCCAGGACACGGAGGTGCTCGTGGGTGACACAGGTTGTGATGCAGCTCGATAAGGTGACGGCCGAGGGGCCCGTGTAAAGAGGTGCTGGGAGGACCCGGGAACCCGGGCTCGGTCTCTTGGCTGGGCGGCAGAGGGGCTGTACCTTCATTCTCAGGGTCCTCCAGCCCTGGGAGTTGTGAATAAAGAGGCAGAAGTTGGGTTATGCTCTTACAAGGTTTTTATTTTTTTTTAATTTTTCCGAAATGAGAAGCGGGGAGGCAGACAGACAGACTCCCGCATGCGCCCTACCGGGATCCACCCATCATGAGGCGGAGGCCGTGGAGCCATCCTCGGCTCCTGGGCCAACTTTGCTCCAATGGAGCCTTGACTGCGGGAAAGGAAGAAAGATAGAAAGGAGAGGGGGAAGGGTGGAGAAGCAGATGGGCGCTTCTCCTGTGTACGCTGACCGGGAATCGAACCCAGGACTTCCACACGCTGGGCCAACGCTCTGTCACTGAGCCAAGGGCGAGGACCTGTTTAAATCCTGCCAAGGGAGACTGGAATGGGGTAAGGACAGTGAGGCACAAGGAATTGAGTCCTTGTCCAAGGTCACCCAGCAGGTTAAAGGCAGCCGTGGAGATTAAGCCACAGAGGATAGACATGCTGAATATAATCAGACTCCAGGCTGGGTGTAGATATAGCGGAAACCTGCTTACCTTGAGCTGAAGGGTGGTTGTCTGCGTCTTCCCACAGGTGAAGGATGAAAACCACCTATTTAGACAGGGAAGGACAGTGTCCAAGGCCCTCCTGTGTTGAGGACACAACCGTATGGTGTCTGGGATTGTGGTGTGTGGAGACTCTGCCCTTGGTATTTTTCTGTCTGTTGGATATGAAGACTTTAGTGCTACTATAAGCAGTGTGTCTTGACTGTGGGCCAAAAGTAATTCCACTCAACTGATGTTCCTGGGCCCTAGTGTGAGGACATGTTTGTGTCTTGGAGGCATGATCTGGGAGACTCAGTGGAATTTTGTGGCAGAAAGGATGGGGCTATGCCGGCATGGCCCAGAGCTTAGATTGCTTTTGTTTGCCTTCACCCCTTTACGTGTTGTTCCTGAAGGCGATAACCGTGATTAATGGGACTGTGAGTGGATAGCATCACTGCACCAGGGCCTTCTATCTCCTCTGAAGTGGGGTAGCCTGGAAGAGAATGAACATGTGGAACGATGGGTGAGGAGTAGGATTATGGGCTCTCAAAGAGACACTATTTTTGTTTCATTTGTATTCTGATGGATTGGTGTGACATTTGAGTATGTGGCCATCTACTTCTCCCAGGAGGAATGGTTCCTCCTTGATGAAGCTCAGAGGTGCCTGTACCTCGATGTGATTGATACTGGAGAACTTTGCACTTGTATCCTCACAGGGTAAGACTGTCATACTGCACAGTGATCTGGATTTCCCCATGTCCCTCTTTTCCCAAGGAGTGTCTGTCCTCACATGTGGACTGTGGGCTCTGTATGCTTCCCCAGTTTTCTGGTGGTTTCTGTCCTTGGTTGTGCTGGTTTGTTTGCACTGCCTTCGTCTGTCGCTGCAGTCCCTACACTTAACTGTACTGAACCTTTGTATGGCAGGATTTAAGGTTGTAGTCCTACAGGGAGTGTAATAGAGTCTACATTGATTAGTGAGGAAAACATTCTTTATATTCCTGATGGTCCTTTTTATGTTCTTTTGAAAAATGTCTATATATTGTAAGTCTTTTTTTAAAGTTTTTTTATTTAAGGTAAGAGGAGGGGAGATAGTGAGGCCAATTCCTGCATGTGCCTGGACCAGAATCCACCTGGCACGCCCATTAGGGGCCAGTGCTTGAGTACTGAGCTATTTTTAGTGCCTGAGGCTGATGTACTCCAGAGGAGCTATCCTCAGTGCCTGGGGCCACACTCAGACCAGTTGAGCTATGGGAGGGGAAGAGGAAGGGTAGGGGGCAGGGGAGGGGGAGAAGCAGATGGTTACTTCTCCTGTGTGCCTTGATCGTGAATTGAACTTGGGATGTCCCCAGGACGCGCTGACATTCTATCGCTGAGCCAACTGGCCAGGGCCTTTTCTGAAGCATCAATTTGTAGTTGCAGTACCTTATTTGTTCATTGATTGCTTTCTCATACATGCCTTGAATGGGGGCTGCAGCAGAGCCAGTGATCCCTTGCTCAAGCCAGTGACCTTGGGCTTCAAGCCAGCAACCTTTGGGCTCAAGCCATTGACCATGAGGTCATGTCTGTGATCCCACACTCAAGCTGGTGACAACACACTCAAGCTGGTGACTCCACACTCAAGCTGGTAAGCCCATGCTCAAGACAGATGAGCCCATACTTATCTGATGCTCTCTCCACTGTGCCACCCCTTGTCCAGGCCTTACTGAGATTATTAAAATGAAATCTTTAATTTTTTGTCTCATTTATAGATATTAATTTTTTTTTCCTTTTTGGTATTGATTATTGGGAAATTTTGATGTTCATCTTTTTTTTTTTAGGTGAAAGGAGGGGAGATAGACTCCTGCAAGTGCCCTGACCAAGATCCAATCAGCAACCTGGTCTATGGCTGATGCTCAAATACTGAGCTATTTTTAGCATCTGAGGCTGATGGCTTGGACCAACCAAGCTCTGCTCAGTGCCTGGGGGCATGCTTGAACCTATTGAGCCAGTGGTTATGAGAGAGGAAGAAGGAGTAAAGGGGGTGGGGAGAAACAGATGGTCACTTTGATTCCTGACCAGGAATCGAACATCGGACAGCCATACCCTGAGCCACTACTCTATTTACTGAGCCACCAACCAGTGCCATGATGTTCTTTTGTATTTTTTGTATTTTTTCGAAGTTAGAAGTGAGGAGGCAGTCAGGCAGACTCCTGCATGCGCCTGACCAGGATCCACCGGCATGCCCACCAGGGGGCGATGCTCTGCCCATCTGGGGCGTTTCTCCACTGTGGCTCGAGCCATTCTTGCGCCTGAGGCGGCGGCCATGGAGCTGTCCTGGGCCAGCTTTGCTCTAATGGAGCCTTGGCTATGGGAGGGGAAGAGAAAGATAGAGAGGAAGGAGAGGGGGAAGGGTGGAGAAGCAGATGGGCGCTTCTCCTGTGTGCCCTGACCAGGAATCAAAGCCCGGACTTCCACACGCTGGGCTGACGCTCTACCGCTGAGCCAACCGGCCAGGTCATGATGTTCTTTAAGTGGTGTTTTAATTTTTTATATTTCTTCTAGTCTAATGTTGATGTCTGTACATTTGATGAACTAGTTACTCCTTTCAACCAGTGGACTAATTCTGGGTAGGTGAAAAGCCCCACCTGCACATAAATTCAAGTGTTCCTCTTGGCTGTTATGTTGTGTTTGGGAGTAAAGACAAGTACACAAAGCTGAAATCAGAATGGCGAAGAATTTAGGGGTCCTCAGTGACTTTTGCCATTTTTTCTTTCAATGGTAGCATTGGCTTTTGGAGTTTTAGGTGCAAACACTTCTGGGAAAACACTGTTCTCTTTTTCTACCATAGGCTGTGGTCAAGGGGATTAGTCTTGGAATCCATGCCTGTGGACTCTACTGTGTCTTGTGATGTGTCAGCTCTGGAGAGTTTTCCAACGTCTCAGGGACTCCTGAGGATTACAGCAATATTTCCCAGTGTTTTCCTCAGAATGGACCATTAGGGTCCACTCAAGCTCAGTCAGAGTGGCTGAAAGAGTGAGCCTCCACCCTTGTCTTTTTTCTTTGTTTTTAAGTTGATTGTGAGAAAGAGACAGGAAGGCAGAGAGGGGGAGCAGAGAGATAAGAATCATTAGCTTGTTGCTTCAGTTTAGTAGTTCATTGATTACTTCTCATATGTGCCTTCACAGGGTGGGGGGTGTTCGAGCCAAGTTAGTGTCCCCAAGCTCAAGCTCGTAACCTCCACTTTTCCAACCAGGGACCTTAGCAGTCCAGGTTAATGCTCTATGCACTGTGCCACCACTGGTCAGGGTAGACCCTTCTCTTTTGACCCTCACCATCTTCACACATCTTTGCACACCCAGTTTCTACATTCTTTTTGTGCAGTTCTCTTTTTCTTCCTCTCCTGCATTGATTTGGTCTTAATTGCACTCTTTTTTTTTTTTTTTTTTAGAGGGACAGAGAGAGGGATAGATAGGGACAGACAGACAGGAATGGAGAGAGGTGAGAAGTATCAATCATCAGTTTTGCGTTGCCGTTGCAGCATCTTAGTTGTTGATTGCTTTCTCACATGTACCTTCACCGCGGGCCTTCAGCAAACTGAGCAACCCCTTCCTGGAGCCAGCGACCTTGGGTCCAAGCTGGCGAGCTTTTGCTCAAGCCAGATGGGGCCGCGCTCAAGCTGGCGAGCTCGGGGTCTCAAACCTGGGTCTTCCGCATCCCAGTCCGATGCTCTATCCACTGCGCCACCGCCTGGTCAGGCCTTAATTGTACTCTTATTCCCGTCTTCCATGGTTGTATTTATTTGTGGACTGCTGTCTGCTTATTTGTGGAAAGGGGACAAATTCTGGTATCTCCTATTCTGCCACTTTGCTGACATCACTCACTTAGGTCTTTATCCTGGAGACTGTTATGTGCTGCATTGTTCTACCATAATACTAGCCATCACTCTCGTCAGCTTCTTTCTCTCTTTAAAACTGTATGATCTTTATGACATGTAATGACACAGCGGGGAGGTAAGGGCAAGAATTCTTTGTGTATCACTGGAGAGACATGACTCCATTCATGGCAGGGTGGGCTCAGAGGGAGTCTTGCCTTGGCCAGTGGTAGTTGGTGAAGATCAGATGTTAGTGCTTTGGTAAGGTTATAACTGGGAACCCAGGCTCCAACAACCGTGGTTTGTTTCCGTTGCCAACACCCCAGTCCTCTTGTTTCTTTCCTGTTGTTGATACTTTGATAATTAGTCAGTTCTAGGAATTATTGTTTCCACTTGGAGTTCCAGCTCATGGATAATCTTGATCTCTGTAAATTCAGCCCCTCAACGATTTTTCTCACAGGGCTCTCTGTATGGACCTTCACGTGGGATCCATGCCTTCCACACATAGGAGTGTGCACATGCTTTTTTATTGACCTTGAACAACATTCATTTTGCTACAGTTGATTTTCATGGCTTTGGACACATTTACATTCTTCTACACAACCTCATGTCAACAGCAGGAATGGTCCTGCAGGAGCCATTGGCAGAGGAGCCACTTGTAAACCCTGCCTTTCTTCCTGGTGTCCCTCTTGTGCTTGTGTCCTACCATTGGTGAGGTTTCTACTATTTACTGACTGTTGGGCAAATAAGTTTGTAAATTGTGGTTTCTGTGCTCACTTTATTAAAAATGGCTGCTGCTCATGTGATGCTGCTGCCATGTGATAGTGCTGATTGCCTTCCTGCTTGGGAAGAGGCTTGGTTATGCTAATGTGTGCTGGGGGAGGGCTTTCGTGCCAAAAATTTTTAGAAAGAGGAGCTAGGAGGCCATTTTAGGAGGGACCACATTGCAGAGAAGGGAGGCCACGTGGTGGCAGAGGAGGCAGGCAGCCAAGATGGAGGCCTGCAGAGAGAAGGAGATGGGGAACAAAGGTGAATAAGGCTGGTGGGGCCTTTGATTCTAGGAAAACTGGAAAAATTCTCCTGGTTATGAACCAGAGGAACATGTGAGTGGGTTTTGGTGCCTTGTGTGTTTGTTTTTAACTTGTTGGCTGGTAGGAGTCTAGAATAAAAGGTAATGGCCCACCAGTTCTTGGGTCTGTTGTTTCATTACAATGTATCCGAATTAAATGGGAACCTGCATGGGGCAAGCGACTGTGATGCTGGCCGTGGCTATTGACCATACACTGACCTTAAGGGTTGAACAGTGGACAACAGCCATTTTCTTAGAGTCTGACTCACTTGTTTTGAAATCATACATTATCTTCTTAGATGTGACAGATGGACGTTTGTGATGAGGCGAACCCTTCCCCATGAGGATGGAATCTCCGTCATGAGCATTTCTTAGTGCCCAGGGTGCTGCTGTGGAGCAGAGGCTGTGGAGGTGCCCACTGAGCAGAATGTTTCTGTGAGAGAGTCAGAGGCAGAGAATCCCATGGTAGCTCTGTCTTCCCAGAAGTGCCCCCCTGTGGGAGTTGTGGACCAGTCTGAGACATTTTTCATTTGATTGAGCAGGAGGGAACACAGTTAGGCAAGAACTCTTGACTCTTGAGGTGTGGGGCATGCGCAAAATAATTTTCTTTGGGTGCAAATGATCACCAGCACCAGGAGCAGCACAGGAGGAAAAAACGTTTTATATGCGGAGTGGACAGGGCCTCTCTTACAAAGAGCAGCAATTTCCTTATATTAAGGTAAACCTTTACTCCTGGGAACTTGAGAAAGAACTTACTGTCCTATAGCACCCTCCGGGCAGGGGCTGGAAAGTCCCTCATGTCTTTGGCATTTCTGCAATTACTAACCTTTAACACACACATCCTGTCCAGAACCACAATGGAAATTCCCCAACCGTTAACGTCCCTAGTTGCACAAACCACCTGCAGGCCTAAACCACAGTGGAAATTCCCCAGCCAGCCTGAAGGGGTATAAAAATCTCAAACCCCACTAGTTAGGCGCAGCTTTTCTGGCTCATTACTCTCCGAGTCACCGAACCCGCCCGAAGGTTCCAATAAAGTCGAACTTTTACCTGTTTGGTACTTTGTCTCATTTCATGCTGGTTGGACCTTACATTTGGTGCCAAAACCCGGGAGAGGGTTTGTGACCCGCCTTTAGGTCCGAGTAACCAGGCGTGAGTCCCCCTTTCTCTCCCTCTCCTCCCTCCGGCCTGCATACTCCGGGACCTCCTTTGGACCAGGGGACCCCCTTTTTCTCGTTCAGCCAGGCCATAAATACGTTCCTTTCTTTTGGGACTTTGTTGCGGGTTGCCCACTGGGGTTCCCGTCCTAGACTCAGCCGAGCCGGGAACCCCTCCGCCGGCTCCAGGAGCCTTTAAAGGAGTGCGAGTGAGTGGGACTCCTCTCTCTCTCTCTCCAACCTGACCGGAGACCGAGTCTCCTTCCGGAACTGGGACACCCGATCGGGATGCCTCCCTCGGTTGTCCCTTCTCCCAACCCGTAAAGCCTTCCTGTACTTCTCCCTGAACGATGGGCAACTCTGAGTCCAAAGTTGATCCCAAAACACCCCTAGGGTGTTTATTGGCTAACTTCTCCAAATTGGGGTACACTCAAACCCTCCGTCGAAAGAAACTCATTTTCCTGTCACAGGTCGCCTGGCCCTCAATACAAGTTGGACAATAGGTCCCACTGGCCACCAATGGGCACTTTTAATTTTTTTTTTTTTTTTTTTAGAGAGAGGGATAGATAGGGACAGACAGACAGGAACAGAGAGAGGTGAGAAGCATCAATCATTAGTTTTTTGTTGCTGTGGCGACACCATAGTTGTTCATTGACTGCTTTCTCACATGTGCCTTGACCGCGGGCCTTCAGAAGACCGAGCAACCCCTTGCCGAAGCCAGCGACCCTGGGTCCAAGCTGACAAGCTTTTGCTCAAGCCAGATGGGCCCGCACTCAAGCTGGCGAGCTCTGGGTCTCGAACCTGGGTCTTCCGCATCCCAGTCCGAGGCTCTATCCACTGTGCCACCGCCTGGTCAGGCTGGGCACTTTTAATGTCCTCCAAGACCTAGACAATTTCTGCCGGCGGACAGGGAAAGATTCTGAGGTCCCCTATGTCCAAGCTTTCTGGGACCTTCGTTCCCGCCCTGATCTCTGTTCCCATTGTTCTACCCACCAAATTATCCTAGCTCGAACCTCCCCTCCTCCCAAGGCTCCCTCCCAGGAACCCCCTCCTTACTCTCAACCTGATGACCTTCCCGACCACCTATCTCCCCCCTGGCTCTCCCCCGCAGAAACCCCCCAGATCCAGGCCAGGCTCCGGCTCCTTCCGCCCCTCTGGTTCCTTCTGCCCTACCTTGCACCGACCCTCTCACCTCTCCTGTCACAGCCCATACTAGGTCACACAACCCCCAATCGTCATCCGCTGTCCTCGCCCCTCTCCGTAAGGTAGCTGGGGCAGAAGGACTAGTTCGAGTACATGTCCCCTTCTCTCTCCAAGACCTCTCACAGATTGAGAAACGGCTAGGATCTTTCTCGGCCGACCCCTCAACCTACGTTAAGAAGTTCCGGTACATGACTCAGACATATGACCTGACCTGGCATGACATTAAGGTAATCTGTACCTCCACTCTTACCCCTGAGGAACATGAATGCATCCTCACTGCTGCCAGACAGCAGGCAGACGGGGACCATCTAGTGGATGACCAGATCCCCCTTGGCACAGAGGCGGTCCCCGGGGAAGACCCCAATTGGAGTTATCAACCTGGCCAAGGGTCCAACATCTCTCGTCAAAACCTTATGCTCCGATACTTAATCAGAGGTATGGATGCAGTATCTAACAAGGTTGTAAATTATGATAAACTGAGGGAAATTACCCAACTCCCCGAAGAAAACTCAGCCCTTTTCCTAAACCGCCTTCAA
Organism: Rhynchonycteris naso; assembly: GCA_037038555.1. Taxonomy (NCBI): domain Eukaryota; kingdom Metazoa; phylum Chordata; class Mammalia; order Chiroptera; family Emballonuridae; genus Rhynchonycteris; species Rhynchonycteris naso. The sequence continues at coordinate 245,347,940 of CM072997.1, read as the reverse complement.
GAGGCCCTAGTTCGTTACACCCGCCTAGACCCGGGGTCCCGCAACGGGGCCACAGCCTTAGCCTCCCACTTTATCTCTCAGTCAGCCTCGGATATTAGAAAAAAACTTAAAAAGGCTGAAGAGGGCCCTGAGACCCCCACCCAAGACCTGGTAAACATGGCTTTTAAAGATTTTAATGCCCGAGAGAAAACGGCTGAAGCCGCCGCCAGGAACGGCTGCAGCAGAAGGTTAGTCTCCAGACCCAAGCCCTGGTAGCGGCCCTCCAGCCGGTGGGGGAACCGACAAAGAAGCCAATCTCCAAGGGAGGACAGCGCACACCACCGGGCGCTTGCTTTAAATGCGGCAAAGAGAGTCACTGGGCCAAGGCCCCCCACCAAGCCTTGCCCACAGTGCAAACTTATGGGCCACTGGAAGTCGGACTGCCCGACCTTGGCTCAGCCTCGGGCACCTCATTGCCGGGGAGCTGAGAACCAGGCATTTCCGGCCTCAGAACTGCTGGGCTTGATAGACGACTGAGGGGGCCCTGGCTCTTTGACTCCGGTTACCCTCACCGAGCCCAGGGCTACGCTCCAGGTAGCGGGTAAGTCTTTTTCCTTTTTAATAGACACGGGGGCTACCTACTCTGTCCTTCCCTCTCATTCGGGCCTTACAGTTCCTTCCCAGGTCTTGGTCATGGGAATCGACAGCTCGCCCTCGACCCCACGGCGGACGACCCTCCTTAACTGCGTATTTGAGGGTCACCCATTCTCACTCCTTCCTAGTCATACCCTCCTGCCCAGTTCCTCTCCTGGGGAGAAACATTCTGTCCAAACTTCGGGCAAGTATTTCATTTTCCCCCAAGCAGGCCTTCTTACTAGCATTAGTGCCAGGTCCCGATTCTGAACCTGACTCGGACCCCAGGGTCCAGCTTCTACCTGGGGTAAACCCTGAGGTCTGGGATACGGGTACCCCCACTGTAGCCTCACGCCACACTCCTGTCTTAATCAAACTCAAGGACCCATCTTCTTTCCCCAACCGCCCACAGTTTCCTATCTCACACACCCATAGGATGGGACTCTTGCCCATCATCACCAAACTTAAAACACAAGGCTTACTAATTCCCACCAACTCACCTTGTAACACTCCAATCCTTCCTGTTAAAAAGACCTCAGGACAATACTGCCTTGTACAAGATCTCCGCATCATCAACTCAGCGATTGTCCCCATATCCCCAGTAGTCCCTAACCCATACACCCTTCTCTCTCACATTCCCCCTAATACCACCCATTTCTCAGTCCTTGACCTCAAGGATGCTTTCTTCACCATACCTCTCCACCCGGATTCCTACTTCTATTTGCCTTCACCTGGGAGGACCCGGTCTCCAATACCGCCCAACAACTGACCTGGACAGTCCTCCCCCAGGGATTCCAGGACAGCCCTCATCTATTCGTGCAAGCGCTGGCAACAGACCTACTTGCTTGCAATATAGCTCCCTCCACTCTTTTACAATACGTAGATGATCTTCTAGTCTGCTCCCCAAGCGAGGCCGAATGCCTCAAAGCTACCACCCTCTTACTGAATTTCCTTTGCAACAGGGGATATCGGGTATCTGCCAAGAAGGCACAAATAGCCACCCCATCTGACACCTACCTTGGCCTCTTGGTCACCCCGACCCACCGAGCAATCACCACTGACAGACTGCAGGCTCTTCGGGGCCTGCAATCCCCCAACTCGGCAGCCGAAATCCAGTTGTTTCTAGGATTAGTAGGCTTCTTCCGCCACTGGGTCCCAAATTTTGCCCTCCTGGCCAAGCCTCTCTACTTGGCGGCCAAAGAAGCACCAGAGGGACCCCTGACCTCCCCTGAGACTGTCCGCAGGCTTTCTCGGCTCTCCTAGGGGCCCTCTGCTCAGCCTCGGCCCTAGCCCTACCTAACCCCTCACATCCTTTTGTCCTTTATACTGAAGGGAGACAACACTTGGCCCTAGGAGTCCTGGCCCAGCCGGCGGGTCCAACTCTAGTCCCAATAGCCTATCTCTCCAAACAGTTAGATCCCACCACCCGTAGATGGCAACCCTGCCTACGAGCTCTTGCAGCTGCCGCTGATCTCACCACCAAGGCTCTGAAGATTAATCTCCAACAGCCATTACAGGTTTTTTCACCCCATCGCCTCACAGACCTTCTCTCACATCAGGCTTTGGCCCACCTTGGGCCCTCTCGACTCCAGCTCTACCACCTCTTCTTCATAGAAAACCCTTCCATCACTCTCTCTAACTGCAACTCTCTTAACCCAGCCACCTTCCTTCCCGTCTCTGACGTACCTACCTCTACCTACTCTTGCATCGAAGTTTTAGAACATTCTAAATCTCCCCGCTCTGACCTTGCGGCTCATCCGTTGCCTAAGGCCCAACATACCCTTTACATTGATGGCAGTTCAATCTCTGAACCTCCGGGCCCCAGCGAGCCGCCTATGCCATTGTTTCTGACACCCAGGTCATCGAGGCAAACAGCCTCCCCCTGGGAACTACCTCCCAACAGGCTGAACTGGTTGCCCTAACCCGGGCCCTCATCTGGGCAAAGGATAAGGCAGTTAACATATACACTGACTCTAAATATGCCTTTTTCATTGCCCACTCTCACTGTATGATCTGGAAGGAACGAGGCTTCCTCACGACTAAGGGAACACCTGTTCTAAATGGCAAGCTCATTTCTAAACTCATACAGGCCATCCAACTCCCTTCGCAAATAGCCATTATACATTGTAAGGGCCACCAGACCTCCAACTCTCCCATAGCTAAGGGGAATGCCTTCGCTGACAAAACAGCTCGTTCCATAGCACGCACACACCCTACCTCTGCTATCTGCTTTCTCTCAAAGACCTAGAACCCCCAATACTCCTCCGCAGAGCAAAGTCTTTTCCTATCTTCCCCTGAGGTCCAGATCAAGGATGGATGGGCTTTCAAAAATGACCTCCTCATCCTCCCACAGTCTCAGAGATACCAGGTAATTGCTGACATTCACAAATCCTTACACATCGGACCTAAAGCCCTTTTTCATTTTCTATCTCCTCTATTCCACCACGACCATCTCCAGCAAACCATCCAAAACGTTCATTCCTCTTGCTCTAACTGTTCCAGGACAAACAGCCAGGGGGCCTGCCACGTCCGTCGCCCGCTCCACCAAATGCGGGGCCACCTGCCTGGGCAGGATTGGCAGGTCGACTTTACCCACATGCCCAGACACAAAAACCTTAAATACCTTTTAACTATGGTGGATACTTTTTCAGGATGGATTGTGACCTTCCCTACGACCTCAGAAACCACGGGGACGGTAGCTGACCACCTAGTCCGGGACATCATTCCTCGCTTCGGTTTACCTTCCTCCATCCAAATGGACAAAGGGCCCGCCTTCATCTCCAAGATCACAGAGGCTGTCTCCACCTCCCTTGGCATACAGTGGAGACTACACACGGCCTATCACCCCCAATCTTCCGGTAAAGTAGAAAGAGCCAATGGGCTCATCAAAGACCATCTGACCAAACTCAGTCTAGAGCTCCGTCAGTCTTGGCCCACCCTTCTCCCCTTGGCTCTGACCCGCCTAAGAGCTACTCCCTGGGGGCCTTCCCAACTTAGCCCCTTCGAACTCCTCTACGGCCGACCTTTCCTCCTGTCAACTCCGTCTTCACCACACCCACCCCCTCTAGCTTCACACCTGTCCCTACCTCTCCCTCCTCCGCTCTCTCCTTAGGGAACACGCCAACTCGGCCCTACCTGAACCCAGTCCTGGGGCCGGACCAACAGAGCGGGTCGCCCCAGGGAACCAGGTCTTTATAAAGACCCTCTCCCCAAAACCCCTGACCCCTAAGTGGGAGGGACCCTACACAGTGATCCTGACCACCCCATCAGTGGTAAAAGTCCTAGGTATTTCAGCGTGGGTCCACCTATCCAGAGTAAAAAAGGGTTCCCCACCAAACCAGACCCAATGGACCTCTATACCGGCAGGCCCTTTGAAACTCCGACTGGCAAAACGACCATGTCCATCCTAATTCTTACACTCACACTGTCCGTTTGTCCAGTATCCTCAGCACCTCAAAAGTCTCATAATACACAGTCAGTCTGGCGTTTCTTCTTTGAAGAGACCACGGGTTCTTATAACGACCAAGGGACCCCTTTGGTCCTCGGGACTGCAGATTGTTCGATAGACGGCTGTCAGTCCCGAGTAACACTGACAGTAGATACCAGGCGGATACAAGCCCTGAACACCACCTGGACCAAACGGCCAACGGCAGCACCAGTAGTCTGTTTTCTTGAAATTCTGGGAGATCCAAACTTTAAGTCCACCCCTGCTTCAGGGGGGTGCCCTGGGGGTCCCGCCACGGCCATGAACACCTGGGGGTGCTCCTCTTTCCTGTTACCGTACCCTACCAATCTTGTTTTCCACATCGATGATCCCTGGACCAACCGGTGGGTCACAGGCCAACATGGGGCCACATTCCCATGTCAACGGGAGGTTCATCCTACGGGATATATTAGAATTTACCGTAAATGGGTCCGGATTAAACCCCCACTGCAGCCCTCGAGGAATTAACTAATACTGTCCTCAACCATGAAGAAATCCTCCACTCTCAAGTCTCCCTCTCAGACTCTCCTACAAAAGCTGAAACCCCTTCTCATGGGTAAAACTTATTCAACAAGGCATCCAGATTCTAAATTTAACCTCCCTATACAGCCCGACAAACTGTTTTTTGTGTGCTCTGCTACAACAAGCCCCTATAACGGCTGTTCCATTGACCTACTCTCTCTCTGGTCTGACCGCAACCCCCGAACCCTTCTCCCTTCCGGGCATTACTCTATTCCAACCCAATATTTCCCAGCCTATACCTGTTTGTTACAGCGCCCGGAAACATTCTCGTTGTAATCAAACTATTTCCCTTACCCAATTTCCAGCCACCAGTCCTAACAGTACACACTTCTGGTGCAATGGCACCTTACTGAAAACCCTTACTAAGCCCTCCTCTACCCCTTGTGTCCCAGTCATTATAGCTCCTCAACTCATCTATTATAAGGAAGAAGAATTTGCTAACTGCCTGTCCACCTCCCGAGCTAAACGGGCTGCCTTCATTCCTGTAATAATAGGACTAACCCTAGCTACCTCCATCGCTGCACTAGGAATATGGAGTGCAGGCCTTGGACACAGCCTGGTAGTTACTAACCAACTAAGAGCAGACCTAGAGCAGGCCCTTGACAACTCAGCCACATCCTTAGCCTCCCTCCAGAGACAGTTAACCTCCCTAGCTCAGGTATCCCTACAAAATCGCCGAGCCTTAGATCTCTTGACGGCTGAAAAGGGACGCACCTGTCTGTTTCTACAGGAACAGTGTTGCTACTACATCAATGAATCCGGGGTCATCGAGGAGAATGTCCAGTCACTCTGAAAGCTACAAGAAAGACTATGTAGACATAACCAACAGCAGGACACGTATTCCCCGGAGTGGTGGAAATCTCCTCTGTTCTCTATGCTGGCTCCTATCCTAGGACCTCTCCTAATAATCTGCATCTTACTTATGTTCGCTCCTTTACTTCTTAGGTTCGTACAGACCCGCCTCTGTGAAATCACACACGTGGCAATCAACCAAATGATGCTGTTGCAGTACCAACCCCTGCCCACCATAGCGGATACGGACTGCTCTGGCTCTTTCCTACCCCTCCCCAACTCCGCCCCTGTACAGCAGGAAGTAGCCAGATAAGACCACGTCACCCCACTCCCTATACCAAAGAGCCAGGAATGTCCGGTAGCACCCTCCGGGCAGGGGCTGGAAAGTCCCTCATGTCTTTGGCATTTCTGCAATTACTAACCTTTAACACACATCCTGTCCAGAACCTCAATGGAAATTCCCCAACCGTTAACGTCCCTAGTTGCGCAAATCACCTGCAGGCCTAAACCGCAGCGGAAATTCCCCGGCCAGCCTGAAGGGGTATAAAAAATCTCAAACCCCACCAGTTGGGCGCGGCTTCTCAGGCTCATTACTCTCCGAGTCACTGAACCCGCCCGAAGGTTCCAATAAAGTCGGACTTTTACCTATTTGGTACTTTGTCTCATTTCATGCGGGTCGGACCTTACACTGACCATCTCAGAAAATCTGCAGCAAAAACCCACTCAAATCGACAGGCCAAATGAAATTTCTTTGTCTGGAGTAACTTTTCAACAAAGAAAAATCCATTTCACCTGGAGAAAATGCAAGGAAACTACTGTCTGTAGGCACACTCTTGTGCAGGACCAGGGTGTCCATAATGAAAGGCAGTGTTTTGTGTGCCGTGAGTGTGGAAAATATTTTACTAGAATCTATGTCCTCCGTTGTCAAGCAAGAGTTCACACAGGAGAAACACCTATGAGTGCAGTGAGTGTGGAAAGTCTTCTACCACAAGTAGTAACCTCGGAAAACATCAGAGAGGTCATCCTGGATAAAGGCCTTAGGAGTGCAGTGAATGTGGGAAATCTTTTACAAGCAGCCCTGGCCTCCATTATCATCACAGAGTTCACCTAGGAGAAAAACTTTTGAGTTCAGTGAATGTGGGAAATCTTACCAGTAGAGGTAAACTGATACCACGAGATAGCACACACTAGAGAAACACCTTCTGTGTGGCGTTAATGTGGGAAATCCCTTTTCTTTAGAGGTCACCTCCGTTATGAGAGAGTGCACACAAGAGAAAGGCCGTTTGTATGCAATGAATGTGGGAAATCTTTTACCAATAGCAGTAAACTCTGTTTTCATAAGAGTTCACACTGGAGAATGACCCTATGAGCGCCGTCAATGTGAGAAATCTACCTGCAGCAGTGGCCTCCTTTGTCACCAGAGAGTTCACACTGGAGAAAGGCCTTATGAGTGTAGTGATTGGGGGAAATCTTTTACCAGTAGCACTGGCCTCTGTTATCATCAGAGAGTTCATAAGGGAGAAAGGCCTTATGCCTGCAATGAATGTGGGAAATCTTTTACTGGTAGCAGTGGACTTCATTATCATCGGAGACTTCACATGAGGGAAGGGCCTTTTACCTGTAGTGAATGTGGTAAATCATTTATCCAAATTGGTAACCTTCATTACCATGAGAGATTTCACACTGTAGAAATACCTTATGATAGTTGTGAATAGAATAATCCACCAGTAACCATGGCCTTTGTGGTTGTCAGGGAGTTAACAGCACTTAGACCTTTGAGTGCAAAAATGTGGGCAATCTTGTACCTCCTAGCCGTATTTTTTGCTATCAGTGAAGTCAAAGAAGAGAAGCATTGAAGGCACTTGAATGTAGGAAATCTTTCACCAGTAGCTAAGGCCTCTGTTATCAGTTCACACTGGTCAAAGCCTTGAAGCATGAGTGAATGTGGGAAATTATTTAGCCACAAAATTATGCTTCTTAACATTTGATACTTTACACTCTAAAAGTACTTGGATTTTAGTAAATGTGGTATTGTCTTGTTCAGTATAAGTACACTGATGGAAACTCTTGGCAGCCATTTGTGTGAGATGAACTTTATATGAATGTTCACAGTGCAGATATTTCTTACAAGTTTAATGTTTAAATTTGAAAGATTGTAGCCTGACCAATGGTGGCGCAGTGGATAAAGCGACCAGGGAACACTGAGGTCGCCGGTTCAAGACCCAGGACTTGTCTGGTCAAGGCGCATATGGGAGTTGATGCTTTCTGCTCCTCCCCCTTTCTCTCTCACTCTCTCTCTCCTCTCTAAAATTAATATATAGTAAATAAATAAATTTAAAATTTTTTTAAAGATTGTAATTGTGATGTAAAGTGATTATAACTCTTTGCTTTCTTTCCAGCAGTATATGAAGGTTCCATTTCCGGATGCCTATCAACTGTTGAATTGTTTCAATTTTATCAATTTTAGCTTTTTAAATGTTTGTTGTTCCCTCTCTCTGCTGTTTTAGTTGCATTTTTTGTTGTTGTTAAGTGAGAGGAGGGGAGATAGACAGACTTCTACATGCGCCCTGACTGGGATCAACAGGGCATCTCCTGTCTTGGGCCAGTGCGCCAGTCAGCTGAGTTATTCTCAGCACCTGAGGCTATCGCCTGGACCAACGGAAGTACTGGCTGTGAGAGGGGAAGAGAAGCAGATGAGTGCTTCTCAGGTGTGCCCTGACTGGTTATTGAACCGAAGATGTCCGCACGGTGGGCTGACACTTTGGCCACTGAGACAACTTTCCAGGGCCTTAGTTGCATTTTTATAAGGTGTCATGATGAACATTTTTGCAGATGTGTATTTAGGTGTGATCAGGGCACTGAGTTTTTAGTGTGGACTCCCTACCAGGGAATCTCTAGAGCTCCCATAAACTCACTTCACTAATATAAAAGTGATGTAATTTTTTACTAAAATACGTGCTCACATGATTTACCTATTTTTTATGAATTTGGGCTACTCCCTTTAACAAATAGGACAGTGAAACAGCAGATATGTTGCACTGTCACTCATTTGTACTCCTTCAATAACATATAACTCTTGCTTTATAATTATATTGTTTTCAACACTGGAAAAAATATTGCTAATTAAACTAAATTTGTTTTGGCCTGACCAGGCAGTGGAGCAGAGGATAAGAGTGTTGAACTGGGACACAAGACCCACGTGTGAAATCCTGAGGTCACTGGCTTGAGCACGTGCTCATCCGGCTTGAACACGGAGTCACTGGGTTGAGTGTGTGATCATAGACATGACCCCATGGTTGCTGGCTTGAGCCCAAAGGTCGCTGGCTTGAAGCCCAAGGTCGCTGGTTTGAGCAAGGGGTCACTGCTCTGCTGTTGCTCCTGTCCCCAGTCAAGGCACATATGAGAAAGAAATCAATGAACTAAGGTGCCGCAACAAAGAATTAATGCTTCTCATCTCTCTCCCTTCCTGTCTGTCCCTATCTGTCCTTCTCTCTGTCTCTATCACAAAAAAAGAAAAATGTTTTGTTTACACAATATTATAGGCACGTATCATACACTTTAAGGAATAATTTGCTTTATTAAAACAGGTCATTCCTTTTGTAGATTCAAATGTTTAGTAATATAATAAAGCCTTGCTTTTTAGTGTTCACCCATTTTTGTGGTCCATCATCTGGGTGTTGGTAGTTTGGAGCAGGATGTGAAGATGTACCAGGTAGTATGAGGGTGAATGGTTATTTGTTGGACTCCAAATCTGTCCCAGAAGCCAAAAGAAGAGATCACTAATCAGATTCTCATCCCTTGGTCCACCCAACCTGGGTTTAAATCTCAGATATCCAGCAGTATCCCTAATGATAGACAAGAGACGTACTCTCCAGACCTTCCATTTTTCCAGCATGAAATGAAATGGGGGAAAGAGCAGCCCTACTCTGGAATTTAGGTTTTTGTTTTGTTTTTTAATTAAGTGAGAGTTGGGGAGGCAGAAACAGACTACCTCATGTGCTCCGACTGGGATCCACCCAGCAAGCCCCCTACCAAGCAATGCTCTGCCCATCTGGGGCTGTTGCTCTGTTGCTCAGCAACTGAGCTATTTTAGTGCCTGGAGTGAGGCCAGGTAGCCATCCTCAGCACCTGGGCCAACATGTTCAAACTATTTAAGCCATGTGTGTGGGAGGGGAAGAGAGAGATGAAGGGGAAGGGGCAGAAGCAGACAGTCACTTCTGTGTGCCCTGACCGGGAATCGAACCCAGGATTTCCACATACCTGGCTGATGCTCTACTTCTGAGTCAACTGGCCAGGGCCAGGACTTAGTTCTCATTACATGTCCATTGGCTGTACCACTGTCCATCACCTGTGGGTGCCACAGGTGCAACAGGTATCATATACGCCAGATACCTGTTGGACCTGATGCCTCAAGTGCATATTGTTGGGGACCGAAAAATATACGGTATTTTGCAATTTGTAGTCTGGGGGACAGGTGCTGGGAACTGACTATAAGCTGACAGTCTGTCTGCCCAACTCCCCACCTCACCTGCCTGATTAAGTTGCAAAGGGCTGTGCTTCGGTACTCCTCCTGCCCACCCTTGTTCCCTGGAAGCTGGTTACTTTGTGTAAAGTTAAGATGATGGGTTTTTTTCTGCACCTGGTAGTTTTCTTGTGTTGACTTGGAAAGATGATTGATTGCTAATGGCTCACCTAGTCCAGTAAATAAAAAAGGATGTTTTCTGGGGGCGGCCATGTTTTTGCAGCTCAGCCAGGGCAGGAGTTACTGCTAGCAAGAAGCTGTGGCAACTTCCTGAAATCCATCTCATATATGTCTTTAAATAAGTCTTTGTCTATTTTTCATTCAATTTCGTACCATTCTCGCTCAAGACCCTAAATAGACTCGTCACGCAGGTTGCGGCAGCATATTAGAAATACATTTGGCTTCTCAAAACATCCCCATTTGCTGCACTCCACAGACCCCACAACATAAAGGAGTTGTGATCAGTGTACTGAGTTCTCAGTGTGGACTCCTACCAGGGAATCTAGAGCTCCCAGGAACATTTCACTGGTATAAAAGTTACTAAGGCACTCAACATGGCTCTTGTGAAATTTTCTGAAGTTGGTGAAATACATTGTATGCTAAGTGGTGCTGGTATTCCAATGTTTGCTATTTGAATATTTTTTTCTTTAATTCTCACAGCACTCCTGGGAGTTGGGAATTACTAGTGTATTTCTGTGGAAATCGTGGGTCAGAAAGATGGTTGCCCACCATGAAGTAGTTGCCCATCATCACAAGACAGACAAGTGTGAGATACTTAAGGCTGAAGTCAACCGGGAGTCTGGGACAGACCCCACCCTGATGTATGAAGCTCTCACAGACAGGTCCAGGGAGGCTCAGCTGTCGCTGCTCTTTACATTGTTGCAGTTACCATCCTGAATGCCCCTCATCTTTCTGATGTCCTGGGAGCACCATCACCTGTGTCCTCTCTGCTGGCTTATCCCGGGGGAACCGCATTGAGCCTTAGCTGCCTTTTGTCTACCTGCCTTATGTGCCCAGCAGAGGGCTTGGCACTGAGGTGACCCTGATGGTTCGTGGGAGGGTCTCTACCTTCACCCATCTTGCATGACAGGCTTTGATCATCTCCACTGTGCAGACTGTGATGCCTCGGTGTGACCCTCCCTATCTTGGTGCATGGCTCTGACATTCACCCTGCAGTGTTGGGCACAGCTGGAAGTGAACCCTGGGACCTCATACACAGACGTGATGGGGGACAGGTGCAGAATCCTTGTCTCTTCAGTTGCGTGCTCACCTCTTGCGTACAGGGGGACCAGAGCTCACTTGATCCTGTCCTCTGTCAAGACTGGCTGGATGAGACAATGGGCTTGCCAGGTATTTCTTGTAGCCTTGACCATGTTCTGTACCCACATCCTCTTTTCCACTCTACCTGTGTCTACACCAGAGAATTTAGGGTAGGAAGAGAGTCCTTGTGAAAACAAACCGTCACTACAGTTTCCAGCACACTCTGGCCACAACTGAGGTTCTCAGTCCCGGGTTCACCGAGGTGGGAGCTGATTGGCCAAACCAGGTTGGGTCAGTGTCTCCATGGCCCAGTTAGCAGTCGTGGCTGATGAGCTCTTTCAGAGAAGATGGTGAGTCCACAGCAACCCTGATGACTTCTGCAGCCTGCTCTCGGGATGTCCATCCAAACAACAACCCATATCAAAGGAGCACCTTCTGAAAGTACGTGTGGACACCTTCTACTGACCTTCCCCCCTTGACATTCCCTCCTCACTGCTGTCAGGAGAAGGTTCTCGATTAGTGCTGATTCTCCAAAGCTCTTCTAGTATTACTGCTTTTTCATTTTAACAGAAGGAACAGCTCTGAGCAGCCCCGCTGGGCTGCATGGGACTTGGGGCATTATTTTGATGTCATTGTATTTTCATGGTAACCTATATCACTTGTGATAAGTCAAACTGGTTTGCTCAGTTATTGGACAGAAATAACACCTTTTAGGATACAATCTATGTAAGAAATATTAAGTGTAGGTCATTTAGAAACGATTAAGAGTGGTCATATCTAAGATCCCCTAGTAAGGCAATTTGAAGGCACCGTTGAACTCTTGATTCTAATATTATCCTTACCCTTTAACTTCATGTTTGTCCCAACCCAGCATGACTCCTAATTTTGCAGGTCTTGGGTGGGAGCAGCAGCGGAGGATTAGAAGATAAACACAGAATGAAATAGGATGGGGTCAGGAGGACCCATTGCACAGGTGATGGCTTGCAAGAGCAAGTCTCCACCCCCAAACCACTTTATTTATAGGGCAGAGCAAAGTCATTAGCAAAACAAAGAGAGATTAGATACAAAGTCACATTTCTGAGGCAAACCAAGAATTCTCCCAAGTGCAGAACCCCCCCCACCATGCATAACATCTTAACTTCACAAAACAGTAAAATGAAAACTGCCTCCAATCTCTCTGAGGAACATGCGGGATGGGACGAATAGAAACAATCCAGCATTACAGCTAACATGGGGGTGTGAGGAAGGGCATGTAAATTACCTTTACCAACTTCAACAGTGGGAGGTTGTGGGGAAGAGCTTAGCCTTTAGCAATTTAAGCAAGTGAGGTGGGGGGATGGGCAACAAGGACCCTGTCAGCTCACTGCCAACCCCCAAACCTCTGTCCCCTACAAATTAAATTTCAAAGACCTTGTCAGCTTGCAGTCTCCAACCCATTTCCATGCCTCCAGTGGAAATACAACTGAGGCCTGGCTTATTGTCTTTTCTTTGGTGACCTTCTGTACCTAGTAGATTGTTCTTGCTCTTCTCCTTTCTGTCTGCCTACTACAAAGCCACGTTCTAGAAAATGGCCTCTAATCCCTATTTGTGGTTGGCCTTCTCTGAAGACTGAGTGTCTCCCAGGTTTGATCCCCATCAGAACACACTTGAGACGTGACCATCTGCTTCTTTTCCCCTCCTTCTCCCCCTTCTCTGTCTCTTCCTTTCCTGCAGCCAGTGGCTCTGTTGGTCCCAGCGTCGACCTCAGGCACTGAAGATAGCTCAGTTGAGGAGAGCATTGGCCCCAGACTGGGTTACTGGATGGATCCCATTTGGGGCACATGTGGGAAGAAAAATAGTTTCATGCTATATAGTTGCCTCGAATTCCTGTAAGATGGTACCCTCTGAACTTTTTCCTTAGTCCCCAGTAAACATCACTGCCATTGTAGTTTTCTAGTCAGCTGCCTAAAGGGATGTAAAGCCAGTAGTCAAGGCCGCCATCACAGCAGCCTGACCCATGCAGGTTCGCAATGGATTCGAACAGTCGGTAATGAAACACAGGAGCCAAAAACTGGTGAACCATCAGCTTTAATTCTAGCTTGCACCCGGCGGGCAAGCAAAAACACACACTGGGCTCCAAAACCCACACATTCAGTGCTCACAAAGCTACTGACTTATCCGAGTTTCCTAGACTCAAAGGTTTCTAGCTCACCAGACTTATTCACCTCTGTTTCCCATCTCCTCCTGCACAAACTCTTAACAAACTGGCTTCTTTCTCAGCACTCTGCCATCTTGGCTACTTCTCCTCCACATGGCCTTAATCTGCTCTCCTCTTTAATACCAACCTCAGGAACTCAGGAACCTAGAGAGAGAGATCAAGCTACTGCTCTCTCCCACTTTATACCGTAGAATCAAACCCTTTAATCCAATTATACAAACAAGGAAGTCTCTGTATAATGGGATTCCTCAGGAGAATGCACCACCCTACATCATCCAATCAGTCAAGGGTGTGGGGAAGAGTTTACTCTTAAAACTAAGCCTTAGGCTGTAACGACCCGGCCTGCCCACAGCCTGTTCCAGAACACACATTAATATCAACGAACTTCCATGTGGGCAGCGCCATCTTTAACAAAGTGAGCATAATATATTTTATCTGCCCAACAAGGGATTTTCCTAACGTTGTCTTTGTGTTATGTAGGCTTGAGCCTAAGCACATATATCTTTTTTTTTCTTTTTCTTTTATTCATTTTAGAGAGGAGACACAGAGTGAGAGAGAGAGAAAGGGGGGAGGAGCTGGAACCATCAACTCCCATATGTGCCTTGACCAGACCAGTGCAGGGTTTTGTACTGGCGACCTCAGTGTTCCCAGATCGATACTTTATCCACTGCGCCACCACAGGTCAGGCTATCTTTTCTTTTTTAATCAAGAGTTGAGCCTGACCAGGAGGTGGCACAGTGGATAGAGCGTCGGACTGGGATGCGGAAGACCCAGGTTCGAGACCCTGAGCTCGCCAGCTTGAGCGCGATCCCATCTGGCTTGAGCAAAAGCTTGTCAGCTTGGACCCAAGGTCACTGGCTCCAGCAAGGGGTGGCTCAGTCTGCTGAAGGCCCGTGGTCAAGGCACATGTGAGAAAGCAATCAATGAACAACTAAGGTGTCACGACGGCAACGAGAAACTAATGATTGATGCTTCTCACCTCTCTCCGTTCCTGTCTGTCTGTCCCTATCTATCCCTCTCTCTGACTCTCTATCCCTATAAAAAAAAAAAAAGAGTTGAGATGTCAGGATGTGGGACACGTTCAGTGACCTCTTATCTCCTGTAAAGCCAGGGGCTGCTGCAGCCATGCAGGTTCTCATTGGATTCAGGCAGATGGTAAAGGAACTGTGGAGCCAGAAATAGGTGGGCCGGTCTATTTATTAAAGTTTCTCGTAATGGTGGATTAGCAAATGTAGTCCTACAGCCCGCTGGGAATTACCAGTGTTGCTTTGAAAACACCTACTCAAGACAGACTGATGTCAAGAGGAAGAGGGGGAGGCCTGCCAAGGGAGGTAAAGAAGACCTGAATTTCCTTCTTCGTTAGCTTTTATTAATCAGGAGCAGAACAAAGGTAACAGGATTATAAGAGAGGGGAATCAGATGATAAGGGGAAAGAATGACTAATGGCAGTTTTGTTGACAAGGATGAAGGGGCTAATTTGGGCAGTACATTCTTTTTCATTTGCTAATTAACAAGCACAAATTGGCAATCTAGAACCTCTAGGCTAATTTTCTTAAGCCTGTTCACAAGCATTCCTTTCTGTCTGCAAAAAGGTCATTCCCTCACACAGTTTTTTGGTGTTTGCATCTAAGAGACATCCACTTAGGGCTTTTAACTAAAGTTCCCCAGTCCAAGTCACAGAGGGTTTCAAGTTAGATGGGTGTTTCCGGTGGATCAAATAAGTTTGCAAATATGATGTATATATTTGCTTGCTTATAGTTTGCATTGGGTGTGGGGGGACAGGCTGTAAGCCAGCAAATTCATTATAGCCTAAGGCTTAGTTTTTTGTTTGTTTTTACAGGGACAGAGAGAGAGATAGATAGGGACAGATAGAAATGGAGAGAGATGAGAAGCATCAATTATCAGTTTTTCGTTGCCGTTGCGACACCTTAGTTGTCCATTAATTGCTTTCTCACATGTGCCTTGACCGCGGCCCTTCAGCAGACTGAGCCTCTCCTTCCTGGAGCCAGCGACCTTGGGTCCAAGCTGGCGAGCTCTTTGCTCAAGCCAGATGGGCTAGCGCTCAAGCTGGCGAGCTTGGGGGTCTCAAACCTGGGTCTTCTGCTTCCCAGTCCGACGCTCTATCCACTGTGCCACCACCTGGTCAGGTCCTAAGGCTTAGTTTTAAGACTAACCCTTTCTCGCCCTTTTAATACTAAGATCTTTTCAAAACTAAGCTTTTCCCCACACGTTGGACTGTTCCATGATGTGGGTTGGTGCACTCTTATGAGGAATCCCATTTATGCCTCAGATAAGTGATTTTGTATCAGATACTTCCTTATTTGTATATTGGCTTAAAGGTTTGGATTTCTACACTATAAAATAGGGCAAACTGGGGGCTCGCTCTCTCCGTTCCTGAAATTAGCATTACAGGGAGAAGCAGCCAAGATGGTGGAGTGCCAAAGGAGAGGCCAGTTTGTGCAGAGAGAAGGAGATGGGGAACAGAGGTAAATAAGGCTGGTGAGGTAGAAACCTTTGATTCTAGGAAAACTCGGATGAGTCAGTGGCTTTGGGAGCCCTGAATGGAAAGGGAAGCGTTTTCCCACTGTGTGTATTTTCTTGTCTGCTGGGTGCCAGCAAGGATTAAAAAGTTAATGGCTCACCAGTTCTTGGCTCCATTGTTTCATTATCGTCTCTTTAAATCAAATGCGAACCTGCATGGGCCAGGTGGCTATGATGGTGGCCATGGCTACTGGCTTTACAATTCCCTATAAGCAAACTGGCAGGGAAGACCACTTTTCTCTCACTCAGGGCTCCCAAAGCCCGGACTCTTGGGACTCTCCTGGAGTCACAGGCCCCCACCAGCCTCAGCACCCCTAGCCAAACAGGCCAGGTGGAAATTAGGGCTCCTAACCTTCAACTCCGTCTCCGGTTCCACAACTGGGACTCATTCTGTGGACTCAGCCTCGGGACTCTCAGCAATTTGTCTGCACCCCCCCCCCCCTCTCTCTCTCTGCCCTTTGTCCTCTTCAACCTCAGCAAGGCTCCCAAGGCCCTCAGCACTCTCTTTCAAAACAGGCTGGAGCAAAAAAAAATTCTCCAGTAAACAATAGCAAACAGCGCCTCCGGAGCAGGAAAGCAACCCTCAATTTGTAATCCGCCTCCCTGAGGGTAAGCACTGCAGTCATCCACAGACTATACACACATGGCGCTGATATAAGTGAGCAAACCAAAACACGCTTGTTTCACACTTGAAACACATTGGTTTGCCCAACATCCCACCAGGTATTTTTGCTCATATACATCCCCTCTTCCAACATGGCCGCCACCACCAGTCACTACAAGAAGGTTGCCATGTTGCCTCAGGGAAAAGCCGGAAGTGCGGGTGTCCTAATCTGCATAAACGCTGAGACCCTCCTCAGCCACCGTCTGGCGGTGATGAGGAGAGTCGACATAGCTTAGCAAATTAAGTTCAGCCGCTGGCGCCTTATGGTGATTTGTGAAGAGAATTGGGTCAGTGTCTGGTTCCCTGGGAGGTCAGTGGGTGAGGAGGGTCTGTCCGAGCCCTTCTGGGGGGATGCAAGCGGCATTGCAGGGGAGCCCTAACGCGACCGTAATGGGCGGTGCGCGTTAGAAAGGGGCGCCTGTGACCTCAGGCAGCTGTGCTGTGGTTAAAAATCTCCAGAGATGCCTGACCAGGAGGTGGCCAGTGGATAGAGCGTGGAACTGGGATGCGGAAGACCCAGGTTCGAGACCCCGAGGTCTCCAGCTTGGACCCAAGGTCGCTGGCTCCAGCAAAGGGTGGCTCGGTCTGCTGAAGGCCCGCGGTCAAGGCACATGTGAGAAAGCAATCAATGAACAACTAAGGTG
Organism: Rhynchonycteris naso; assembly: GCA_037038555.1. NCBI lineage: Eukaryota > Metazoa > Chordata > Mammalia > Chiroptera > Emballonuridae > Rhynchonycteris > Rhynchonycteris naso. Next base: position 245,330,702 of record CM072997.1, on the reverse strand, counting down.
TCATAACGGCAACGAAAAACTAATGATTGATGCTTCTCACCTCTCTCCGTTCCTGTCTGTCCCTCTCTTTGACTCTCTCTCTGTCCCTGGGGGGGAAAATTTTTTTTCCAGAGATCAAGGACCTAATCCAGAGTGCACATTCTGGGGTTTTCACTGTTAACTCTCTTTGGAGTTCGTATTTGCCTTGCGGCTAAACGGTGAATGAACGGCTTCCGGGTCCAAGTAGCCGGGTTGTACGAGTGAGCCTCGGGGGTTTCTACGCGCGTGGAGGCCGATCATCCCGCGGCTCTGACACCTGCGCGTGTGCTGAGCTCAGATCTGGGCTGCGGGCGCAGATTTAATCATGTGGGTTCAGGGCTCCCTACTGCCTTTCAGGTCCAGGGACCTTCTTCACTACTAGTTTTGGTACCCGATTACCCCGTAGTCTTTAACAGAAATGAAACTAACATAATATTAGTTACGTGTAACTGAAAAATAAAAAATATATATATTTGAAAGTGTCTTTTAAAAAAATCACTTCAGCCTGACCTGTGGTGGCGCAGTGGATAAAGCGTCAGCCTGGGAACACTGAGGTCGCCAGTTCGAAACCCTGCACTGGTCTGGTCAAGGCACATATGGGAGTTGATGCTTCCAGCTCCTCCCCCCTTTCTCTCTCTCTCCTCTCTCTCACTCTGTGTCTCCTCTCTAAAATGAATAAAAAAAAAAAAATCACTTCGGTCAGGGCCTTTGGCTGAGGAAATACATCGTTGGCTGGCTGTATGAACGTCGGGGGTTTGATCCGCAATCAGGCACACAGGGGAAGTGACCATCAGCTTCTCCCCCACTCTCGCCCTTCTCTTCCACTTTTCTCCCGCAGCCATGGCTCCATTGGTTGGAGCATCAGCCCCGGTGCTGATAGGTCTATTGGAAGGCATCAGCCTCAGGTGCTGAAAGTCGTACAAGAGCATTGGCCCGAGATGGGGTTGCCCTGTGGATCCCCTCCGGTGGCATGCAGGAGTCAGCTCACTGTGTCCCCTCCTTTCACCTAAAAAAAAAAAAAAAAAAAAAAAATCACTTCTTGGCCTTTAGGCTAACATCAAGTGTAAAAAAAAAAAGTTTTTGGTGTGATGCATGATCTGTAGGTCCATTATATGAATATCTTGTAGTAGATTGTTTTCCATCTGAGATGCAGCTCTTAGTCTTTGTCCTAGAAAATTCCTACATGTTCCTCTTGGCCATTTCTTTTCAGATTATTTCTGACACAAGTAAAAGAACATAGGTGTCCCTGTAAGTTCTGTTTTCACAAGATAGTCCTTGTCAAAATTGTAGTACATTTTAACGTCAGGCTTTCATATTATTCAGATATATTGCATAAATGGGACTGTGATTTGTTTTAATTTAACTTATATTAAAAACATTTTTAAAAACCCATGTTGTGTTGTTGTTTTTTTCCTAGGGGAAAAAAAAGCAAAAACAAAACAAATGAATAGAAACCACAAGTAAGAATGTAAAAAAAAAACCATTTACAAGTTATATTTAACATGTTGACTGGTGGTATTTATAAGGGAATTCATTAAGTGCTTGCATATATTAATATATAGCTAAAATGTTTAAAATATCATTTTTAAGTACATTTTATGATTTTGCATTTACACATGGATTTGTCCACTGCTCTTTATCTTTGGTCGAGAGTACAAATTTTTCTTGAGTTGTAAATGTGCTATATACTTTCTAACTTTTTATAATATTCTATAACATAAAATAGCAATAAACTTTAAACATTTCTTTTATATTTAGTCACCTTACTAAATTCTTAAAATTACAATATCTTTCTGCACCTGCACATTTAGTGTGAAATTTTTCAAACATACATGGATATTGAAAGTATTTTAAATATTTTTTACCTAGATTTTACCAGTGACAGCAGTAGACTAGATCTACCCATTAATTAACACTCCACCCATTCTTCTATTCATAAATCAGTCTATTACTGGTGGTTTTGGTGCATTTCCAAAGTTGCTGGTCTTTATCATTAAATACTTCTGTAATCATGATTTTTATTTCTTAAACAAAGACAGAGATAGGGACAGACAGAAGGGAAGAGAGATGAGAAGCATCAATTCTTTGTTGTGGCACCTTAGTTATTCCTTGATTGCTTTCTCATATGTGCCTTGATGGGGGGGCTACAGCAGAGCGAGTGAACCCTTGGTCAAGCCAGCGACCTTGGGCTCAAGCTGGTGAGCCTTGTTCAAACCAGATGAGCCCACGTTCAAGCTGACCTCCGGGTTTTGAACCTGGGTCTCCTGCATCCCAGTCCAATGCTCTGCCCACTGTACCACCAGCTACTCTGGCTAGCATTTTTTTAATAATGAGGTTATTAAAATTTTTTATTTATTGACTTGAGTGAAAGGGAGAGAGTGAGAGAGACATCAATATCAATTTGTCGTTCCATCCACTTATGTGTTCGATTGTCTCTTGTATGTCCCCTAATTATTTGCTCAGCATAATGTTCTCTCTCTCTCTTTTTTTAATTTTTATTTACTTATTTATTTATTTTTGAACAGGGACAGAGAGAGGGACAGATAGGGACAGACAGACAGGAATGGAGAGAGGTGAGAAGCATCAATCATTAGTTTTTCGTTGCCATTGCGATACCTTAGTTGTTCATTGATTGCTTTCTCACATGTGCCTTGACCGCAGGCCTTCAGTGGACCAAAGCAACCCCTTGCTGGAGCCAGCGACCTTGGGTCCAAGCTGGCGAGCCTTCGCTCAAGCCAGATGGGCCCCGCGCTCAAGCTGGTGAGCTTGGGGTCTCTAACCTGGGTCTTCCGCATCCCAGTCCGATGCTCTATCCACTGCGCCACTGCCTGGTCAGGCTCTTTTTTTTTTAAATGAGAGGAGGGGATATAGTTAGACTCCCGCATGTGCCCCAACCAGAATCTACCCAGCAACCCCCGTCTGGGGCCAGTGCTCAAATCAACTGAGCTATCCTCAGTGCCCAGAGCTGATTCTCCAACCAAAGGAGACACTGGCTGCGAGAGGAAATGAGAGGAAGAAAGGGAGGGGGAGGGGAAAGAGAAGTAGATGGTCGCTTCTGTGTGCCCTGACTGGGGTTAGAACCTGGAACATCTGTACACCAGGCTGATGCTCTATCCACTGAGCCAACCGGCCAGGGCCTGCTTAGCATAACGTTCTTCAAATATAAGTCTATGCACCCTGAGATGTAAAAAGATTTTTGAAGAGGTATGTAAATACACGTGGTTTTAAAATATTTGTGCACATCCTAAATATCTGCATGTGTGTTTTCCTAAATTTAATCTCACTGTGGAGTCCCCTGACACTCAGCTGTCATGCTGTGTTGCTCTTCATATTTACACCCCTTTAAGTCTTTCTGTTTGTACTTTAAAAAAACTAAGGCGGTGGCCTTGGCCAGGTTGCTTAGTGCATAAAGTGCCATCCCTGTCTGCCAAAGACATGGATTCCATCCTTGGTCAGAGCATGTATAAGAAGCAATCAGTGAATACAAAACTAAATGAAAAAAAATATATATTTTTAAGATTTTACTTACTCATTTTAGAGAGAGGAGAGGAAGAAGTCGGAGAAGAGGAGAAGGATCAACTCTCATATGTGCCTTGACTGGGCAAGCCCAGGGTTTTGAACTGGCAACCTAGGCATTCCAGCATGGGAGACTACAAGCTGACAAAAGTTCTCCCAGTTTAAGACTTAAGCCAAAGGATTGAGCTCTTCCTCACAGACTCTGATTGTTTGACTAAGTTGGTAAAGGCAATTTACATGCCCTTCCCCACAGCTCCCTGTTAGCTGTGATGCTGAAGGTTTCTACTTATCTATCCCATGTCCACCTAAGAGACTGGGGGCAGTTTTCTTTTTACCCTTTGTTTTGTGAAGTTAAGATGTTATGCATAGTAGAGGGTTTTCTGCACTTGGGAGACTTCTTGGTTTGCCTCAGAAATGTAACTTTGTATCTGAGCCCACTTTGTATCTAAGCCCTGTTTGATTTGCAAATGGCTTTGCTTTACACTATAAAAATGAAGCTTTTGGAAGCTCAGGCTCTTTTAGTAAGTAAGCATCAGCCACCAGAAGACGTCTGGATCCCATTCTTTTTCTTTCTGTGTTTATTTTCTAATCCTCTGCATTCCCACTCTAGACCTGCACAATTAAGTAGTGCTGGTTCACGACATTCCAGGTTGACACTTAATTCACTGTGCCACCACAGGTCAGGCTAAATGGAACAAATTTAAAAAGGTAGGCAAACCTTCCCAAATATTCTGAATGTTATGTTTTATTAGCCCAGATATAAAAGCTTCTAGAGCAATAATAAAAGTACAGATAGCTCTTTTGGGGGCCTGATTTAAGGTGAGTGCCCAGCAACAGTGACAGCGTCTGGGCCTGAAGAGAATGTGCTACTCAGAGAAAGTCAGTATCAGGTATGTGTTAAGACATATAATACTCTGTAGAGTAACAAAAAGTGGATAGTAATGAGAAATGAAATAAGATCATGCTTATTATTTGCTTAATACAATGTTCTTTTTAAAATTTATTTATTTTAGCAAGAGAGAGAGAGAGAGAGAGAGAGAGACAGGGACTGGAGGGGAGGGAGATGAGACTCGGCACCTAGAAGTTGAGTCACTTTAGTTGTTCATTGATTGTTTCTCATACTTGCCTTGATGGGAGTGATGGGGTAGGATGGGCTCAAGCCTAGCCAGTGACCTTGGACACAAGTCAGTGACTTTGCTTTTCAAGCCAGCAAACTTTGGGCTCAAGCCAGCAACCATGGGATCAGGTCAATGATCCCATGCTCAAGCCATTGACCTTGGGGTTTCGTACCTAGGACCTCAATGTCCCAGTGTGACACCCTATCCACAGCAGCACCACAAGTTAGGCAACACAATGTTCTTTAAGTTGAAGTCAATGCACCTGCGGCATAAGAAGACTTTTAAAGAGGTGCACAGATACACATGATTTAAAAGAAAAAAAATGTATGTATCCTGTCTGTCTATCTGCTTTCCTAAATCTGATCTGCTTGAGGAGTCCCTGGTGCTAAGGGGTCACTATGTTGCTCCTCCTTCCCACATCCCTTTCATTGTCTTAATGCTTCCACTTCAAGGAACAGTAAGATGTACATCCCAAATATTCTGATTGTTTTGTTTTAATGACCCAGATGGAAAGTCTTCTGGACACTTAATGAAAGGACAGATAGCTCTTTTGGGACCCTGATTTAAGGTGAGCTCCCCGCATCAGTGACAGCATCTGGGCCCAAAGCGAATGTGCCATCAGAGTAATCTGCTGTTCAGCCCACAGGAGCTTGCCTCCCAGGAAGGGGGATCAGGAGAAGAAGGAGATTCCAGGACTTGGTATCATGTGTTCCGGGGACGCCCGTGACTGAAGACTCACATTTTGATGAGAAACGTAGTGCTGATCTGGAAGAGCTCAAGCCAGAGCATGCCATTAGCAGCCACTCCTCTCAGTCAGAAGAACATGATCCAGGCCCAGGTGACTTTTAGTTTCTTACTTCTTTCCTTTACTTCATAATCAATTTGTCTGTTAAAACCAGTGCAATTAGCCTTACCAGCAATGGCACAATGGATAGAGCATTGGACTGAGATGCAGAGACCCAGGTTCGAAACCCTGAGGTCTCAGGCTTATTCGGCTTGAACGTGGAGTCGCTGGCTTGAATCCAAGGTTGCTGGCTTGAGCAGGGGGTCACTGGCTGTGCTGTAGCTCTCCTCTACCCCCCGCGGTCAAGGCACGTATGAGAAAGTGATCAGTGAACAACTAATGTGCCTCAGTGAAGAATTAATGCTTATCTCTCTCCCTTCCTGTCTCTCTATCCCTATCTGTCCCTCTCTATCTGTCTCTATCCTTCTCTCTCTCTCTCTCTCTCCCTGTCACAAAAACAAACAAAAAAACACAGTCCAATGAAGTATATTGGTTAAGGAATATATTATTCATAGGATTCATACTCCGTATTCATGCTGAAATATCACGTGTGACCTTGCAAGAGCCCATGTTTTCCATTAGCTGTCAGTGTGTGTGTGTAATGTCTCTGATGGCCGGCACAGGAACCATGGTGAGTTACATGGGAGGGATTGCAATGATCTGTTTCTGCTCAGAACACTGCTGCCCCAAATGTGTGGGGTTTTTTTTTCTTTTTTTCTTTTTTTTTTTTTACAGGGACAGAGAGAGAGAGTCAGAGAGAGGGATAGATAGGGGCAGACAGACAGGAACAGAGAGAGGTGAGAAGCATCAATCATTAGTTTTTCGTTGCGGTTGTGACACCATAGTTTTTCATTGATTGCATTCTCACGTGTGCCTTGACCGTGGGCCTTCAGCAGACTGAGCAACTCCTTGCTGGAGCCAGCGACCTTGGGTCCAAGCTGGTGAGCTTTTTTTTTTGCTCAAGCCAGATGGGCCCGCGCTCAAGCTGGTGAGCTTGGAGTCTCGAACCTGAGTCTTCCGCATCCCAGTCCAACGCTCTATCCACTGTGCCACTGCCTGGTCAGGCAATGTGTGGGTTTTGTTACACCAACAACCAGCCAGTTTCCAGCTCTCCAGACTGTGTCCAGTTTAATTCCATTTTGACACTAATCACCTGGTGGTACTGTCATACTCCATGAATTTAAGGGCTCAGTTTCACAAGACTGCTCCACATCACATGTCAAGTATTGAGTTCCTGGAATGCTTATACCTATGACTTGGCTTCAAATCTGAGGTTCCTGCAATCTGTTTCTCTGGTTGAATCATTTACTACAACTGCTCACTAACTCAGGAAACCACTTTAATTAAATTTACTGATTTATCTTAAAGGCTTCTCCTGGGGAACAGCTTGACGGAGGATATACACAGGGCAGGGTGAGAGGGAAAGGACAAGGACCCTCCAGGCACGCCGCCTGCCCCCACCTGCACGTGCTCACCGACCCGGAACCTCCAGGAGCCTGTAGTTAGGGTGTTTTATGGAGGTCTCATTCCATAGCTGTGCTGGGTTAAGTCCGTGGTCACTGTTGAATAACTCAGTCGCCAGTCTTCTCCCCTCCTGGAAAGTTCCAGCCTTCCAATCACAAGGTTGGTTCCCTTGGCAACCAGCTCCCATTGTGAAGCTATCTCTGGGTCCACCAAGAGTCACCTCATTAGAGTGAACTCAGGTATGATTGAAAGGGGCTAATTATGAACAACAAAAGACAACGCTCTTACCCTTCTCATTTAGGACATTCCAAAGGTTTCGGGAGCTCCTGTGCCCAAACTGGGGCTGAAGACCAAGTGTGTGTATTTATTATTATATCACATAGGCATCAACCATGAGGAGAAGGCAGACCAGTTTCTTGAGGGCTCTTTGTGCTTTTTGGCTCATAGGTCTGAAGTTCACTTCGGTCTGTGATGGTGCTATGTAGAGGTGATGTGATTGGCAGAGTCTTCCAATTCAGTCCTTGACAGACCTTACGTCTCATGTTTCCTACCACTGTCATTCATTTTATCTAATATGTTATCAATCCTGCCTAATGATGTACACAAGCACATATGTACACAGACAAATGCATTTGTCTTTGTACATATGTATGTTAATGTAGATAATCTTTGAAGAGTAGTTTTTCTTTAAAAATTTGCTTAATCGTAATAATTTCTTTGTGGTTTATACTTTTTGTTTATTTTTTTGTGTGTGTGTGTGTGTATGTGTGACAGAGACAGAGAGAGATGAAGAGAGGGACAGAGGGATTAACAGACAGGAAGGGAGAGATGAGAAGCATCAATTCTTTGTTGCAGCTCCTTAGTTGTTCATTGATTGCTTTCTCATATGTGCCTTCACTGGGGGGCTACAACAGAGTGAGTGACCCCTTACTCAAGCCAGAGCTAGCTTGGCCTCAAGCCTGTGACTTTCATATTCAAGCCAGTGTCTTTTGGCTCAAGCCAGCGACCCCGCGCTCACGCTGGTGAGCCTTGCTCAAACCAGATGAGCCTGCGCTCAAGCCAGCCACCTTAAGAGTTTCTAACCTGGTTGCTCTGCGTCCCAGTCTGATGCTCTATCCAATACTGTGCCACTGCCTGGTCAGGCTGTTTAATTATGTTAACCACTGAAATTAGTTTGCATTGTCTTGTGATTCTAACATCTGGAGTCTTTCATTATTGGTTTGTTTTTAACTCAACTGCTCATGGTGAAATTTGGAATCTGTTATTTTTGTAGTCATAAGTAGCATATAATTTGGTGTTGGCAAATAGATGTTTGTAAAATGACAGAAAATATATATATTTGTCTCTGACCCAGGTTCCTGGCACAAACTCTTAAAACCCTTGTCCTTTCCTGGATGACAGGAATGTCCTTTGTTCTAATGAGGTGACCAGGGTGGGATTCGGGTGAAGGTCAGTTACTGGAAAGTGCAAGTTATGATTGGCAGAACTTTTGAGATGGGAGAAAGGCTAAAAATGGAGTTAATTCTATATATTAATAAAAATCACAAAAGTATGGGTTTGGAGAGCTTCTGGGTTGCTGAGCACAGGGAATTACTGTGAGGGAGGTGAGCATGGAAGGGGGATGGGAGCTCAGTGTCCTTTTGTACGTACCTTGCCCTAAGTGTCTGTATGTCTATTTGTATCCTGTATCATATCTTTTTATAACAAACTATTAAACATAAGTAAATTCTTTCCCTGAGTTCTGTGAGCTACTCTAGCAAATTTTCTTTTCTTTTTTATTTATTTATTTCTTTTTAATTTATTTATTCTTTTTCAGTGAGAGAGACAGACAAACAGGGACAGAGAGTCAAGAATAGGGAGAGGTAGCCTGACCTGTGGTGGCGCAGTGGATAAAGCGTTGACCTGGGAACACTGAGGTTGCCAGTTCAAAACCCTGCACTGGTCTGGTCAAGGCACATATGGGAGTTGATGCTTCTAGCTCCTCCCCCCTTTCTCTCTCTCTCTCTGTCTCCTCTCTAAAATGAATAAATAAAAATTAAAAAAAATAATAAAAAAAAGAATGGGGAGAGGTGAAAAGCATCTACTCATAGTTGCATCATTTTTAGTTGTTCTTTGATTATTTCTCATACATGCCTTGATCAGACTGTTTAAGCTGAGCCAATGAACCCTTGTTCAAGGCAGCAAACTTGGGCTCAAGCCGGCTGCCTTGGGATTATGTTAGTGAAGTTGGATGAGCCCGTGCCTAAGCCAGCGACCTCAGGTTTTCAAAGTTGGGATTTCAGAGTTCTAGGTCAACACTCTGTCCACTGCGCCACCACTGTTCAGGCTGCTCTATCAACTCAAATCCAAGTAGGAGGTTCTTAGAACCTTTGAGTTATAATTGGTTAGTCAGAAGCCCAGGTGACAGCCTGATTTTGCAACTAGATATGAAGCTGTGAGTGGGGGAGGCAGTCTACAGGAGCCAGAGCTTAACCTGTGGAATCTGAGGTGATCTCGGGAAATAGTGTCTGAATTGGGTTAAATTATAGGACAGCCCACTGGTGTTACAGAGAATTACTGCTTTTTCTGGGGAAAATCCAGAAGTTCGTTTTTGTCTCCGTAGTAAAGGACACTCTCAAGGAAGAAACACACAGGAGGGAAGACCTGGGTTTTTCCCTGCAGAGGAAGGAGACTGAACTGTGTTTTTTTCTTTACAGTGCTAAAATATATAGAGATTGAAGATGTTTTTGTGTTAGCAAGAGCATTTAATGGTATATATCATTGAAACCTTTTCTTTTTTTCCAAATGAGAGGAGGGGAGATAGACAGACTCCCACATGCACTCCAACTGGAATTCACCCAGGAACTCCCATATGGGATGGATGCTCAACCCATCTGGGGCCATGCTCGAAACCGATCTGTTTTTAGCACCTGAGGTGGAGGTTCCGTGGAGCCATCCCCCGCGCCCAGGACTTAAGCACTCAAACCAATCCAGCTGTGGCTGTCGGAGGGGAAGAGAGAGAGAATGAAAGGGGATTGGAGAGGTGGAGAAGCAGATGGTTGCTTCTCCTGTATACCATGACCAGGAATTGAACCTGGGACGTCCACATGCCAGACTGATGCTCTATCCCCACTGAGCTCACCAGCCAGGGCCAAAACCGTTTTTTTCTTTTAATATTTTTATTTATTGATTTTCGCAAGAGGAGACAGAGAGAAAAAAGGGGGAGAAGCAGGAACCATCAATTCATAGCAATCTCTTCTTGTATGTACTGTGACCAGGTGAGGCCAGGGTTTCAAAAGGCGACCTCAGCATTACAGGTCAACACCATCCACTGTGCTATGCCACAGGTCAGGTTAAACTTATTTTCATTTCCAACATTGTTGAATGAATGGAAGAACATTCAGGGACCTAGTACTTTAAAAGAATTCTGATTCTATCAAAATATATTAATAAAAATACCCAGCCCTGTCTGACCAGGTCGTGGTGCAATGGATAGAGTGTTGGACTGGGATGTGGAGGACCCAGGTTCAAAACCCCAAGGTTTCCACTTGAGCGCAAGCTCACGAGCTTAAGCGCGGGGTCACTGGCTTGAGCCTGGAATCATAGGTATGACCCCATGGTCGCTGGCTTGAAGCCCAAGGTCGCTGGCTTGTACAAGGGGACCTTGCTCCGCTGTAGCCCCCCAGTCAAGGCACATATGAGAAAGAAATCAATGAACAACTAAGATGCCACAAGGAAGAATTGATGCTTCTCATCTCTCTCCCTTCCTGTCTGTCCCTATGTTCCTCTCTCTGACTCTGTCTCTGTCAAAAAAAAAAAAAAAAAGAACAAAAAAGAAAAATACCCAGCCCTGGCTGGGGTGCTCAGTGGATAAAGTGTCATCCAAGCACGCCAAGGTTGCTGTTTCAATCCCCCCCTTTAATGCACATAGGAAAAGCCGCCAATGAGTACAAAACTAAATGGAACAACTAAGTGGAACAACGATTTGATGTTCTGTCTCTTTTGTTCTCTCCTCTGCCTGCCCCAACCTTTCCTTCTCCCTGAATCAATGTAAATTTTTTTTTTTAATTCAGTGAGAGGAGGGTAGGCAGAGAGACAGACTCCCTCATGTGTCATCCACCCAGCAAGCCTACTAGGAGCCGGTTCTCTGCCCATCTGGGGTGTTGCTCCATTGCTTAGCAACTGAGCTCATCTGAGTGCCTAAGGCTGAGGCCATGGAGCCATCCTCAGTGCCTGGGGCCAACTCGCTCTAAAGGAGCCATGGCTGCAGGAAAGGGAGAGAGAGAAAAGGATGAGAGGGGGAGGGGAAGAGAAGCAGTCGGGTGCTTCTCCTGTGTGCCCTGATGGAGAATCGAACCTGGGACATCCACACAGTGGGCTGACACTCTGCCACTGAGCCTAACAGCCAGGGCAGAAGATTTTTTTTTTCTCTTTTTTTTTTTTTAAAAAAAATTTCTTTTTATTTTATTCATTTTTAGAGAAGAGACACACACACAGAGAGAGAGAGAGAGAGAAAGGAGGGAAGAGCTGGAAGCATCAACTCCCATATGTGCCTTGACCAGAGCAGTGCAGGGTTTTGAACCGGCGACCTCAGTGTTCCCAGGTCGACGCTTTATCCACTGCGCCACCCCAGGTCAGGCTAGGGCAGAAGATTTTTTTAAAAAACTTTAGAAAATGCCTGACCATGCGGTGGCGCAGTGGATAGAGGCTCGGACTGGGATGCGGAAGACCCAGGTTTGAGACCCTGAGCTCACCAGCTTGAGCACGGGCCCATCTGGCTTGGACCCAAGGTCGCTGGGTCCAGCAAAGGGTGGCTTGGTCGGCTGAAGGCCCGTGGTCAAGGCACATGTGAGAAAGCAATCAATGAAAAACTAAGGTGTCGCAACGGCAACGAAAAACTAATGATTGAAAAACAAACAAAAAAAAGAACTAATGATTGACGCTTCTCATCTCTCTCTGTTCCTGTCTGTCTGTCCTTATCTATCCCTCTCTCTGACTCTCTCTCTGTCCCTGTAAAAAAAATAAATAAATAAAAACATTTTAAAAAAAGAAAAAACTTGCCTGACCTGTGGTGTCACAGTGGATAAAGTGTTGACTTGGAATGCTGAGGTCAATGGTTAAAAACCCTGACTTTCCTTATCAAGGCAAATATAACAAAGAATCAGTGAACAATAAAAATGAGGCAACTATGAGTTGATACTTCTCCCTCCATATGCAAAACTCTATAAAATCAATTAATAAAATCTTTATGAAAAAAAAGTATCACTTCACTAAATATGGCTGTATTTTGTATGGCAGGAATGCCTGACATATCACGATGTGGCCGTGAATTTCACCCTTAATTCTGCTGTTTACTTGTTAATTTTCTTTCTTGAGGATCTATCTAGTGATGTTAGTGGGGTATTGAAATCCCCTACTATTATAGTATTGCTACTGATCTCGCCCTTTATAGCCATCAAAATCTGCTTTATATATTTATGTGCTCCTCTATTAGGTGCATATATATTTATAATGGTTATCTCTTCCTGTTAGATTGCTCCCCTTTATCATTATGTAGTGACCTTCTTTATCTTTTCCTATAGTCTTTATTTTAAAGTCTATTTTGTCAGATATAAGTATTGCTATCCCAGGTATTTTTTTCATTTCCATTTGCATGAAATCTTTTTTTCCATCCTTTTACTTTCAGTTTATGTTTATCTTTTGTTTTTTTAGGTGGGTCTCCTGCAGACAGCATATGTACGGGTCCTGTTTTCTTATCCATTCAGCTACCCTATGTCTTTTGATTGGGGCATGTAAGCCATTTACATTTAAGGTTATTATTGATATGTAGTTGTTTATTGCCATTTTTTTCTTTATATTCCTCATATATATATATATATATATATATATATATATATATATATATATATATATATGTTTTTTCCCCCACTTGTTCTGTCTACAGGAGGTCCCTTAAAAGTTCTTGCAGCCTTGGTTTGGTTGTGATAAATTCCTTGAAGTTTTTTTCTTTTGTCTGGGAAGCTTTTTATTTCTCCTTCAGTCTTTTTTTTTTCTTACAGGGACAGAGAGATAACCAGAGAGAGGGACAGGTAGGGACAGACAGACAGGAACAGAGAGAAATGAGAAGCATCAATCATTAGTTTTTTGTTGCCGTTGCGATACCATAGTTGTTCATTGATTGCTTTTTCACATGTGCCTTGACCGCGGGCCTTCAGCAGACCAAGCCACCCCCTGCTGGAGCCAGCGACCTTGGGTCCAAGCTGGAGAGCTTTTGCTCAAGCTGGCGAGCTCGGGGTCTCGAACCTGGGTCTTCAGCATCCCAGTCCGACCATCCACTATTCCACCACCTGGTCAGGCTCCTTCAATTTTAAACGATAATCTTGCTAGATAAAGAAGTCTTGGTTGTAGGTTCTTGTTTTGCATTACTTTCAATATTTTTTGCCATTCCCTTCTGGCCTCAAGTGTTTCTGTTGAAAAATCTGATGTCATCCATATGGGGGTTCCTCTGTAGATGATTGTTTCTCTTACAGCTTTTAATATTCTTTCTTTATCTCTTAGCTTTGGTATTTTGATTATGATACGTCTTGGTGTGGGTCTCTTTGGGTTCTATTTTAATGGGGTTCTCTCTGCTTCTTGATTCTGTGTGATTCTTTCCTGCATCAATTTAGGAAAATTTTCAGCTATAATTTCTTCACACACTTTCTCTATTCCTTGTTTTTTCTCTTTTCCTTCAGGAACCCCTATTATGTGGATATTGTTTGTCTTCATGTTGTCACAAAGCTCTCTTAGAGTTTCCTCAGACTTTTTTTTTTTTTTTTCACAGAGACAGAGAGAGAGTCAGAAAGAGGGATAGATAGAGACAGACAGACAGGAACAGAGAGAGAGGAGAAGCGTCAATCATCAGTTTTTCATTTTGACATCTTAGTTGTTCATTGATTGCTTTCTCATATGTGGCTTGACCGCGGGCCTTCAGCAAACTGAGTAACCTCTTGCTTGAGCCAGCAACCTTGGGTCCAAGCTGGTGAGCTTTTTGCTCTAACCAGATGAGCCCACACTCAAACTGGCGACCTTGGGGTCTCGAACCTGGGCCCCTCTGCATCCCAGTCTGACGCTCTATCCACTGCGCCACTGCCTGGTCAGGCTCCTCAGATTTTTTGATCCTCTTTACTTTTTGCTGTTCTCTTTCTGTGCTTTCGCTAATCTTGTCCTCTAAGTCGCTGATTCAATCCTCTGCTTCGTCCAGCCTGCTATTAATTCCTTCTAGTGTAGTCTTAATTTCTGATATTGTGTCATTTCTGTCTGGTTCTTCTTTATTATTTCCGCGTCCTATTTGATGCTTACAATTTCTTTATTTAGGTGTTCATTAAGTCCATCCATTGTAGCTTTGATATCCTTAAGCATCCTAACAATCATTATTTTATATAGTGGTACCTTGAGATACGAACAGACCAACATTATTAATTTTTTTTTTTTCGAGATACGAGCTGAGACTCGGTCCATATTTCTGTTCGAGATCCGAGCGAAATTCTGAGATACGAGTCATGTTTCTGGAAGCTGTCTCTAGTTGGCGCATTGGCGTATGGGTCCAGTATCGGCAGTTTGACATATGAATTGACTGACTTACAAGCTCAGTTACAGAACAAATTAAATTTGTATCTCTAGGTATCACTGTACTCTGCATCCGGTAATTTGATTTCTTCCGTTTCATCCAGGACTTTTTCTGAGGATTTGTCTTGTTGAAGCATATGAATTATGTTTCTCTGCTGTCCCATTGTTCTGTGTGTATGGATTGTAGGCTACTTCCAGTTGTGGTCTCCTTACCTAGTAAAGCTGCTTTGAAGTCTTGATTTGTTTTCTTCTCTGTTTTCTTAACTCAGTGGTAATCCTATTTACTGATCTCAGCAGGGGGCTTATTTGAAACTGTATTCAGGAATGCAGTGGGTGTAACCTCTGAGAATCTGTAGGCTGTTCTGTCAGCTGCTCTCCTGGGTCAGGTGCTTTCTCAGCTTCAGTAGGTGGGGGTGTATCTCAGCTCTCCCTTGGGCCCTGAGTTACTGCCCCTCCTCCCCCCTTCCTGCTTTCAGCTGGTCTTTTGCGCTGATTGGAGCTGAAGAGCTTACTGGAGGTGGGTCACCCAGAACCACTTTAGGCTTGTGCTGTGTGGAGGGATCAACCCCTCCCCCAGCTATGGCCGCCTCTGCACTGGAAACAGCTTCTCAGGTCATCCCAGGCATTCCTCTGTCCATCACAGTCTGTCTCACTCTTCCCACTTTCCTTTTGGAAGGCAAATCCATCATCTCAGCTCTCTTTGTCCCCAAGGCCCCAGGCATGTGGCTGTGAGCAATATTTTCTGCTCTGTCCCTTTCAGGCACCGCTGCCTCTTCCTACACACAGATCTTTGCTCTATTTCCCTCTCTCATAATGCTTTCCGTCTGTCTCTTCCAGTCTCTGGATTTCTAGGCTGGGTCTCCAGTTCTGAGACTGAGGGCCCCCGTCTCTCAGACTTGTAATGAGAGCCCCTCTGGGCTCTTGGCTTTATCCCCCCTTCACTCCTGGAGGCGGGAATTCCCACTGTGCCACCAGATTCGGTGTGGCTTCTTCTTTGCTCTTTGGTTTTTGAGACCTGTTCTTTTTTCCAAAGTTGGTTTTTCATGCTGATTATTCCTAAATACAGTTTGGTGGTGTGAGCTAGGAGTCTGTGCGTCTGCCTATTCCACTGCCATCTTCTCTTTTCGAGTCTGTTTTTTTGTCTCGCTTTTTAAACAAAATTTATTGATTTCAGAGACAGACAGAAATATCAGTCTGTTCCTACGTGTGCCGTGACGGGGGATCAAACCAGTCAGCAACCTCTCTTGCTTCGGACAATGCTCTGACCAACTGGGCTCTATTAGGTTTATTTCAAACTAAGTTTATGAGAGATTACAGAATGATTCACTGTTCTCTTCTTTCCTAGAACTCAAGACAGTGGATGATCCTTCACAGTGTCACTTGCAAAGTCAAAACATTCAGAAGAGTGTGCAACAATGCTGTGAATATGATATGTTTGCTAAAATTGTTCATGCAAATGAAGGTCATTTCCTATTACAGAAAAATTGTGGTATGTTTGAAATGTGTAAAAAACTTTTAAAATCAAAGTTAAGTTTTCAAAACCAAAACTAAACCATTAACTTAAATAACTTGGTTGAGCTGAATATAGATGGGACATCTGTTCTGCATGATAACCATGAACAGTTTCACAGTGAGATAATATTTCCTTTCAGTACAAAACCCATAAATAATAACTCTCAGGTCATTCAACAACAGAGAAACCACAATATAGAGAAAACTCATGAATGCATTGAATGTGGGAAAGCATTCTTAAAGATGTCTCAGCTCACTAATCACCAGAGAATTCATACTAGAAAGAAACCTTATAGGTACAGTCTGTGTGGGAAAGCTTTCTCCAGCAAATCCAGGCTCACTGAATATCAGAGAATTCATACAGGGCTGAAACAGTATGAATGCACTGGTAGTGACAAAATTTCCCTCAAGCCATCACAGATTAATGTACATCAGAAAACTCAAATGGGAGAGAAACAGTATATATGTAGTGTATGTGGGAAATCTTTCATCAAAAAGTCTCGGCTCATTTATCATCAGCGAACTCATACAGGGGAGAAACCTCATGAATGTAGTCTGTGTGGTAAGACCTTTCGTACAAAGTCAAATCTCAATACACATCAGAAAACTCATATACAAGAGAAACCATTTATATGCAGTGAATGTGGAAAAGGCTTCACTGAAAACAGTCGCCTTATTGTACATCATCGAACTCATACTGGAGAGAAACCCTTTGTATGTTGTGAATGTGGAAAGGCCTTCATTGACAAAAATTATCTCACTGGACATCAGAAGACTCATACTTCAGAAAATCGGTATATGTGCACTGAATGTGGGAAAGGCTTCTCAAGAAAACATTGCCTCAGCCTACATCAGCGAACTCATACAGGAGAGAAACCACATGAATGCAGTCTGTGTGGTAAGACCTTTCGTACAAAATCTAATCTCAATAAACATAAAAAAACGCATACAGTAGAGAAACCTTATATATGCAGTGAATGTGGAAAAGGCTTCATTGAAAACAGCCGTCTTATTGCACATCATCGAACTCATACTGGAGAGAAACCCTTTGTATGTTGTGAATGTGGAAAAGGCTTTATTGACAAAAATTATCTCATTGAACATCAAAAGACTCATACTTCAGAGGATCCATATAGGTGCACTGAATGTGGAAAAGGCTTGTTAAGGAAGCGTTGCCTCATCATACATCAGCGAACTCATGCTGGAGAGAAACCTTATATATGTAATAAGTGTGGAAAAGGTTTCACTAAGAAGAGCCTTCTGATCCGACATCAGTGAAAATATTCAGGAGAAAAACCCTTGAATGTAGTGTATGTGGAAAAAGCTTCACCATGAAATATGATCTAACGCTACATCAGGGAACTCATGTTTTAGATAAACCATATGTGTGCAATGAATGTGGGAAAGGTTTTAGTGTAAAGAGTGGTCTGATTATACATCAGCGAGCTCACAGAGGAGAGAAACCCTATGTGTGTGGTGCATGTGGAAAAGGCTTTACCATGAAGAAGTATCTCGCTGTACATCAGAGAATTCATACTTCAGAGAAACTGTACATGTGCAATGAATGTGGGAAATACTTGTCCTCAAAATGCTGCCTCATTGTGCATCAGCGAACTCATACTGGAGAAAAACCGTATATATGCAATGAATGTGGGAAGCGTTTCATGTCAAAGAATGTTCTTATCAGACATCAGCGAAAACATACAGGAGAGAAGCCCTATGTATGTACTATATGTGGGAAAAGTTTCACCATGAAGTATGATCTGACTCTGCATCAGGGAACTCATATTTTAGAGAAACCATATGTGTGCAGTGAATGTGGGAAAGGCTTCACAGTGAAGAGTCGTCTCACTGCACATCAGAAAACTCACATAAGAGAGAAACCCTATGTA
Organism: Rhynchonycteris naso; assembly: GCA_037038555.1. Taxonomy (NCBI): domain Eukaryota; kingdom Metazoa; phylum Chordata; class Mammalia; order Chiroptera; family Emballonuridae; genus Rhynchonycteris; species Rhynchonycteris naso. The sequence continues at coordinate 245,312,811 of CM072997.1, read as the reverse complement.
TGTAGTATATGTGGAAAAGGCTTCCCAGGGATGAACCAGCTGGCTGTACATCAAAACACTCATACAGGAGAGAAACCATATGAATGCTCTCAATGTGGCAAAGCCTTTCTCAAGAAATCACGTCTAAATATACATCAGAAAGTACACATAGGATAGTAATCCTTTGTATGCAGTGAATGTGGGAAAATTTTCTCAGTGAAGACTTAGACATCAGTGAAAACATTAAGCAGAGCTACCCTATTTAGGTAGTGTGTTGAAAAGGTTTCACCGTGAAGACCATTCTTACTTTACTTCAGTGAACTCATAATTCACAGAACCTATATATGCAAGAAGTGTGCAGAAAGCTTCACTGAGAAGAGTATACATCAGCAAACCCATACTGCAGAAAAGTCATACAAATGCTAGTAATGTGAAGACATCAGCAAGTATACAGGCCTTTTATAGCATCAGAAAATTTACTCAGGAAAGACTCATTTGTATGTACTAAATGTGAGAAATTCTCATTGGGCAAAAATGATCGCATTACCCATGAGAGAATTTTCACAGGGGAAAATCCTTTGTAATGAATGCAGAAAAGAGCTTCATTGAAAAGTTATAACTCAAGTGTTTATCAAAGAAAACATACAGGAGAGAGGCCACATGGGTACAGAAACTGGGAAAGCATCTGTTGTCTTCTCAGTCCTTGTGAAATGTAAGTGAATTCCCAGTCAGTTGATTTGGAGAAAGCCTGTTGCCATTTGTAGGCTTCCAATATAATAGTATGTAGTAAAGAATAACTTAAGGCCCTGGCTGGTTGGCTCAGTGGCAGAGTGTTGGCCCAGCATGTGGATGTCCTGGGTTTGATTGCCAGTCAGGGTCACAGGAAAAGTGACCCTCTGCTTCTCCATTCCTCCCACTCTCCCTTTTCTCCATCTCTCACTTCTTCTGCAGCCATGGCTTGTTTAGAAAAAGTTGACCCCAGGTGCTGAGTATGACTTCATGTCCTCACCTCAGGCACTAAAATAGCTTGGTTGCTGAGCAATGGAGCAACAGCCCAAAGTGGGCAGAGCATTGCTTGGGTAGGGGGCTTGCCAGGTGGATTCTGGTAGGAGTACATGTAGGAATCTGTCTCTGCCTCCCTCCTTCTTAATTAAGAAAAATTAAAAAAATATATAAAAATGCAAAGAATTTGGTACTGTCTTTACTTATTTACCTCGTACTTTATAATGATAAATAATTCGGAGAATTCAGATAAATCAGTCATGAATATATTTTAGGACACTATATGTTTAAAATGTTTTATTGAAATGAATTCTATGAGTGTCATTCTGGGAAACCTTTTGTGGGAAGTGGACTGTCGTATGTGATTATCAGAGATGATGAACGAATGATTATTTCTGATTGTGGGAGAGCGTCAGTCCAAAAGTAAGATCTCGATAGAAGCCATATGGAATGGTTCGAAGTGATTTATGTTGTCTCATCATTTTCCAGGAAATCCATGAAGAAATAACTCATGACCACATTCAATTTTGTGGTATTTAGCAAAACCTCATACAACTTTTTTTTGCAAGAGACAGGGAGAGAGATGAGAAGCATCAATTCTTTGTTGCAGCACTTCAGTTGTTCATTGATTGCTTTCTCATACGTACCTTGACTGGGGCTCCAAGTTAGCCAGTGTCCCCTTTCTCAAACCAGTGACCTTTGGGCTCAAGCTGGTGAACCCACGCTCAAGCTGGCGATCTCAGGGCTTCAAACCTGGGTCTTCAGCATCCCAGGCTGATCCTCTATATACTGCACTACCACCTCGTATAACTTAATGGAGAAAAGAATCCTTGAATAAAACAGTATTCTGTCACAGATCTAAACAGGTAGCAAACTTCACACGCCATTGAGAACAAGATACCTTTAGTCATATTTCTAGTTGCCTTGCCATTGATTTCATAAGTTGTTTTGAATAGTGGCAGTTACTTCATCATGAATTAAATTGTAATATGTACAACACAAGAGTGTTATATACCTGTTTCATTATGCAGTTAACTTTATTTTTTCCAGTTGTACATGATGTTATTTTATAATGCTTATAGTACAGTACTTGAAAATGAAAGTAAATATATTCATTTTAGGGTAGCATAACATATTTGGATGTGTTTAACCAAGTTTGTAAGTAGCATCAGGTGATTTATAAAGTTAATATAAGTATGATGCTTTTAAACAGAGCAAAGTGAAATTGGTACATAGCTGTTCGCTACAGGAATTTTTTTTTTTTTTTTTTACAGGGTCAGAGAGAGAGAAAGACAGGGATAGATAGGGACAGACAGACAGGAATGGAGAGAGGTGAGAAGCATCAATCATTAGTTTTTCATTGCCATTGCAACACCTTAGTTATTCATTGATTGCTTTCTCATATGTGCCTTGACCGAGGGCCTTCAGTAGACGGAGCCACCCCTTGTTGGAGCCAGCGACCTTGGGTCCAAGCTGACGATCTTTTAGCTTAAGCCAGATGGGCCCGCGCTCAGCTGGCGACCTCGGAGTCTCGGACCTGTGTCTTCCTCATCCCAGTCCGATGCTCTATCCACTGCGCCACCGTCTGTTCAGGCTCACTACAGGATTTATTTACTATTATTATTATTATTATTATTATTATTATTATTTGTATTTTTCTGAAGTGAGAGGCAGAGAGACAGACTCCCACATGTGCCTGACTGGGTTCCACCCGACATGCCCACTAGGGGGCAATGCTCTGCCTATCTGGGGTGTTGCTCCGTTGCAACCAGAGCCATTCTAGTGCCTGAGGTGGAAGCCTTGGAGCCATCGTTAGCACCTGGGTCAACTTGGCTCCAATGGAGCCTTGGCTGTGGGAGGGGAAGAGATAGAGAGAAAGGAGAGGGGGGAGGGTGGGGAGGCAGATGGGCGCCTCCCAGTGTTTCCTTTCCGGGAATCAAACCCAGGACTTCCACACGCGGGGCTGGTGCTCTACCACTGAGCCAACCATCTAGGGCTTACAGGATTTATTTTTATCTCCAGTTTTAGCATGCACTAATTTTGGTTTGATCTTTCTATATAGTTTTTTAAAACTTTATTACACATGTATGGTCTTGTAACCAACACCACAGAAGAAATTCAGACTTTTTTATCACAAAGGTCCTCATGTTCCCCATTCATAGTTATATCCTTTCCCTGACCCTAGCCCTTAGCATCACAGGTCTCTTTGTAGCTATACTTTTGTGATTTATAGAATATTAGAGAAATGGAGTCATTTAGCATGTACCCTTTTGATATTGGGTGTTTGTACTTGTGCGATACAGGAAATACATACGTACTGGTCTCTGTCCCCAGTACCTGGTACAGAGTTCCTAAAACTGTTGTAAATTCCTATGTGATAACAGCACTGGGAGCATCTTTTGTTCTGCTGAGGTCACTGGTTAGAAGTTTCAGCTCCACTGAATACATCCAGAGAGGGGCGAGGGACTGGAAATGGAGTTAATGATTAATCATGCCTTCTTGTGGAAGTTTCCATAAACATCTAGAGTAAAGGTGTCAGTGTACTTCAGGTGGGTGAAGACATCTAAGTATAAGGAAGGCTGTGCACCATAACGAACTGGAGGAGTGTTATGGGAATGTCAGTTTGTACTTCAGGCAAACAGTGTAGGTAATATGGGAGACCTACTCCATTTGATTGGCATGTGAAGTGTGTGTGTGTGCTGTTTATGGTACTGGGTCTTTAACCTGTGGTACCTGTCACAGTTGTGTCAGAATAAGGTAAATTGTAGGACATGTAGTTGCTGTGGAGAATTCCTGGTGTGGGGAACTGACCCCATTTCTATACATACACACTGTAGGTGACCAAGAGTGTTGTGAGTGTGAAAGAAAAGGAGAAACTGAAAGAATACTGAACTGTAGACTTTTCCAAAACAACCTCAAGTGAATTCCACCTAATGTCTAGCCCAAAGCTCCCTGTCCCTGCCATGTGGATATTGGACCTCATGGAAACTGGCTGTACCCTGAATGTACAATATTTAAAATTTTATTTTATTTATGATTGGAGACAAATAGATCTCTTCCTGTTTGTTACAAGCTGGGGATCAAAATGGCAACCTCTGAGCTTTGGATGACACTCTAATCAACTGAGCTATCCAGCCAGAGCCCTAGTTGTTCAATTTACTATATTTTGTAATTATTTTTTGTTGCAGTGCAACCCGCTAGGAACAGAACCAGAGCGCAAATTGATTGAATTTGAAGAGCCTTTATTCACCGGCTGGTTGTCTGTCCCCTGCGCCACTTGCAACGAACAGCAAATAGCTCGGGAGGCTGGGGGAGAGGAGTATTTAAGGGCGAAAACCACAAGGTTACATTCAGCATTTGTACAATATCTTTGCAAAAGTACACACTGTTCTAAAGATAATAAACCGCCTTCCTATAATATCTGCAAAGCTGACGCACAAAGAACGCATCCTGCCTCTGTTAGCAAGATTAGACCTGCTGGGGCTTGCACAAATTTTCTACTGTAGCTAGAGCTATGAAATAGTTCCTCTTAAGTATTGACCTAATTGGGTCAGGGGTCCTTTGCATGGGCTGGCACGCCAGCACTTTTTTAGATTTTTATTTATTCATTTTTAGAGAGAAGGGGGGGAGGAACAGGAAGCATCAACTTCCATATGCGCCTTGACCAGGCAAGCCCAGGGTTTCAAACCAGCGACCTCACCATTCCAGGTTGATGCTTTATCCACTGCGCCACCACGTGAGGCTAATTCAATTTAACAAGTCAAGAGCACATATTGGAAGCAACCAATCAATGCACAACTAAGTGGTAACAAATAAATGATTATCTCTGCAAAAGCAATAAAAAATAAAATAATTTATATACTTAGAAAAATTATATAAGTGCTGACACTGAGAGGTCATGCTATTCTCATTCTATTAAATACAGTGTGTCCGTAAATTCATGGTGCACTTTTGACCGGTCACTGGTCAAAAGTGCACCATGACTTTACGGACACACTGTATATACATTGATACAGAGACACAATTGGTGCGATACCAAACACGTACATCAATTGGTCTATTGTGTCAATTAAAGGAAAGAAAGCTTAACCTGTGGTGGTGCAGTGGGTAAAGTGTCAACCTGGAACACTGAGTGAGGTCTCTGGTTCAAAACTCTGGGCTTCCCCGGTCAAGGCACATGGGAGTTGATGCTTTCTGTTCCTCCCCCCTTCTCTCTCTCTCTCTAAAATGAATAAATAAATCTAAAAAACAAAAAGGGAATAAAAAAGTATATGGAGGCAATTAGTGAAATATCTTTTTTAAAACATTGATTTTGGAGACAAGTGAGAGAGAGAAGGGGGTGTGAGTAGCGGGAAGCATGAACTAATAGCAGATGCTTCTTGTATGTGCCTTGACAGGACAAGCTTTATACACTGCCACCACAGGTCAGGCACAGTAAGTGAATTTTTAAAACATAAAGGTAATTTGCTGACCAGGCGGTGGCACAGTGGATAGAGCATCAGACTAGGATGCAGAGAACTCAGGTTCAAGACCTCAAGGTTGCCAGCTTGAGCGCAGGCTCATCTGGTTTGAGCAAAAGCTCACCAGCTTGAGTCCAAGGTCGCTGCCTCGAGCAAGGGGTTACTCAGTCTGCTGAAGGCCCACTGTCAAGGCACATGAGAAAGCAATCAATGAACAACTAAGGTGTCGCAATGAAAAACTGATGATTGATGCTTGTCATATCTCTCCGTTCCTGTCTGTCCCTATCTAGCCATCTCTGTCTCTGTAAACACAAACAAACATAAAGGTAATTTATATCTGGATGCTGCCCTTAGTTAACATCACTAAAGGGCCTATGGTGATTTATATTTAGCAATTCAGTGTCCCCAGGCTATGGTAAAGGATTAAGTGAAAACTGGGGTGTCTAACAAATTCTTAGAAGTTTGTATTATGCATAGGGACTTAAACATTAAAACAGTCTTCAATTGAGTTGATTCATTTATTTCTACCAAGTTTTTGTCAAACACTTCCTTTGTATGTGGTTCTGTTCCAGGAGCTGAGGATATACTGGTGATCCAACTGAAGGTGGTATGTTGTCCTGGAGACAGTACTGATGTAGTCTGCTTATCTTATCTCTAGGTGGCAACTGTACCCACCAGCTAGTAGTAAGAGGACGTCCATATCTACACTTGTGAAAGGGACATTGTGGTAGTCCATTCTGGTTGCTCTTCTTAGTTCTGACAGCTACGAAGGCCCATATCAAGGCAGCAGCAAACTGGTGTCTGTTGAGTCCACTTCCGTCTAATAGGAGACAATAATCTGTGTCCTCACATGAAGTAAAGGTCAAATGAGTTCTCTGTAATGTCTTCCATAAGGGCTGCAGTACCATTCATGAGGGCACTACCATCATGACCTAATCACCTCTGAAATCCTACATTTATTAATACCATCATATTTGGAATTATGCTTAAAAGAATGAACTTTGGAGAGACACCAATCCTCACTCAAAAGCAAATATGAAGTAATTGGTTTAGTAGGTAATGATAATTTCCTGTTCAAGAGGCTTACTATTTTGAGGGAAGGCAAAGACATCTCTTAGCAAATGTTAAGTGCCTCAGTAAGTTTGGGGTTTTTTTTTTTTTTAGATTTTATTTATTCATTTTTAGAGAAAGAGGAGAGAGAGAGGAGGAGGAGGAGCAGGAAGCATCAACCCCCATATGTGCCTTGACCAGGCAAGCCCAGGGTTTCAAACCAGCGACCCAGTGTTCCAGGTCGATGCTTTATCCACTGCGCCACCACAGGGCAGGCCTCAGTAAGTTATTTTTAAATTTTTATTTATCTGAGTTTATAGACAGAGGAAGGGCAGAGAGAATGAAATATCAATTTGTTATTCCACTTTCTCATACATTTATTGGTTGACTCTTTCTTGTACTCTGATACCTTGGTGTTTGGACTAGGCTCTAACCAACTGAACTGTCTGGCTAGGGCTGTAAGTTATTTATATGTTTTGTTTTGTTTTGTTTTTATTGGTTTTAGAGAAAGATAATCGAGGTGGGGGAGCGAGAAGCATCAACTCTTAGTAGGTGCTTCTCATATGTGCCTTGTCAGGGCAAGCCCAGGGCCTCAAACCGGCCACCTCAGCAGTCCAGGTCAATACCCCATCCACTGCGCCACCACAAGCCAGGCTGTAAATTATTATTTTTATTATATTTTTTTTGACAAGAGAAAGAGAAAAAAAAGAGGTGGGGGCGGGGAGAAGCAGAAAGCACCATCTCTCCTTTTTTGCCTTGATCAGGTGTGCCCAGTGTTTTAAACAAGCAACCTCAGAACTCTAGGTCGAACTGTAAGGTATTTTTCCCCGCCGAGAAAGAAGGAAGGAGCCAGAGCCACGAAGTGTGGAATAGTAAAGCCTTTATTTACTACAAAGCGTTTCCCGCCTGATGAGGTTCTCTGGTCCGGGCAGGGGTCAGAGAAGTCGCATGAGATGATCCACGTGGGAGATATTTAAAGAGTCTGTAGGATGGGCGAGCTAATATGTGGAGAAATCTCACTGGTTGACGGACAGTCACTCTCTTCCCAAGCATTCCTGGGAAGTTTCTTTTTGGCACTCTTGGTTGTGGGCGGCTTTAGAAAAAGTTCCTGAATCTGGGTTCCTCATTTGACCTTCCACCATTATCCACTGACCTTACATTCTGACCTTTTTGTGTTAATTAGGGGTGCTGCTTATTAGTCTGCCTACTTCTTGCTGATTAGGGGCGTCATGGGGAGGGGAGATTGGAAGGTGGTGGCTTTGAGGAGTGTCAGGAAGTACATATGTTTGATCGTGAATTGAAAAACTTCACGGATGTGGTTCTGTAAGAATTTTAAAAAGAAGCAAATACGAGTTATACGCTGATAATTAGAAGAAGATTTAGGATAGGGGCAGCCCAGGTAATAATGGGTGGCTGCCATTAGGAGTTAAGTGGATTGTAAGAGGAGAGATTCTTGCTCAATTTTCTTGCAGACAGTTGAGGAGATTGAAGCTTCCTTCATCAGGCCAGTCCTACTGAGCAGCATTGCTCCCTGCCACAGCTCACTCTGGCGGCAGGTTCCTGGTGGGAGGAACAGGAGCAACAGGAGGGTCTGCAGGGCCCATCCTTTGGTGAGCCGTAGATGAGTAGGGCCCAGTGGTTCCAAACTGCCAGTGGTCCTGCATGGGAGCAAGCTTGAGGCAAGAGACATGGTTATAAATGAGGGTAGGATTGATTATGGGGGAGCCCTTGGTACTGAGGAATGGTAGGAGTAAGTGGGAAGATGCTGTCAACTGGAAAGTGGCTCCGAGACTGTGTAGAATGTCTCGACCCAGAAGGGGTACAGGGCACGATGGCATAACTAAGAACAAGTGCAAAAAGGTGATTTCTTCTAAACTGCATGTGAGGAATGGCATGCAAAGGGGAAAAGAAGGGGACCCATCCATTTCTATAACCGAGACCTATGAGGGAATTAGAGGTCTAGAGTGTGGTGGCAACCCAGAGAAGGTAGCCCCCATGTCCACAAGAAATGAGATGGACTTACCCATTTTTTCAGCATTACCCTGGGGTTTGGTGAGGCTGATGGGGGTCTCCGAGTCCAGGGCATCAGTCCTAGAAGTTCGAGCGATAAGCCGACCTGGCTGGCTTGTCCTCCACATAGAGACGTTGAGGATAAGCCTGCTGTCCAAAGGGGGCAATCGCTCTGCCAGTGATCAGGGTGCTTGCAGTCAGAGCATGGCTCAGTGGGTATCTGCAGGTAGGGACACTGTCAGGCACAGTGGTCCTGCTTGCCACACTTAAAGCAAGCTCCTGGTGGGATTTTCTTTGCGGTCCGGACTTGGGTCGGGCACTTTCTGTGTCCCCCCCCGACCCCCGCCTTGCTTTGCCGGCCTCAGGGCTGCCACTAGAGTATGGGTTTGGAGAGTTACCTTCTGCTGCATGCAGGCCTGGTGAACAGCCTCGGCCTTTTTACAAGCTGCAACCATTGAAAACTTTAAATACCATGTTCACAGGTCCCGGATAGTGGTTTGGGGTTTGAGAATAAGAGGAGGAGGGCTCCTAGGGAGCCTGGAACCCAGATCCAGCCGGAAACGCTGGAGCCAGAAGCAGAATAGAACCAGAACTTCCTGCAAATAGATTGCGGTTGGTCGTCCTGCAAACCAGTGTAAGAGCCAATGGCAGGCGGAGAGTGGCCTGACAGAGAAGGGACTTAAGAACACAGTAGAGAAGGGAGGGGTCTCTGGACAGCAAGGGAGGAGAAAGAGAGAATGGTATTTGCAGGTGAAAGAGAAACAGAATACTGCGAAGGGAGGGGAGGGGGCTCTCTGGAGGAAAGAGACCCAAGTGAAAAAGGTCCACAGAGGGAACAGAGGGGGGTCCCGAGAAAGGGGTGCATCTGGGGGTCAGGCAGGAGGGGGAGAGAGTTGGAAGTCCATGGAGAAGGAAAGATTAGGAGCGGAGGTTTTAGGTGAGGTTTCTCTGGTCAAAAAAGGGGCCTACACGTAGAACAGGCGGCACAGAGATTAGGACGGGAGCGCGAATAACTTGAGGCCCTGAATGTAGGGATCTCCAACCAGTTCCCAGTTCTTTTGGCGATAGTTAAACTGGCGAGGGTGTTAAAACCGAAAGTCCCTTCAGGAGGCTACCTGGTCTGATTATCCAGTGGGCCTGGCCACAGCGGAGAATAACAGTTTTCTTTTTTAGGGAGGGAAAGATTTTGGATAAGGCAACTCCCGGAGTGTTTTTGGATTAGATTTAGATTCCTGTGCCCCCACGGCTGCCCTCAGTCCTCAGAGTGGTCAGAGATGAGAATTGGCATCCCAAAACTCAAGCTCTGGCCTCCTTCGGATAAATAAAGTGGGTGTGCTCGGGACGTCTCCATGGGCACACACGCACTCAGAACAAAAAAAAGACTTCCCTGATGCAGCTGTGGTTTTGGACAGGGAGCCTCAGTGGAAAGAACTGAGGGGACTTTGGAGGCATGGGACTTACTGCACCATGTGCCAAAGTGGGTGGGAAGTCGGAGGTCCTGGTTCTTTCTCGGAAGGGAAGGGAAGAGGAGTGTTCCTAGAGGACTTCTAACTCCTCCCGAGTTTCAGCACCAAATGTAAGGTACTTTTTTCCCACTGAGAAAGAAGGAAGGGGCCGGAGCCACAAAGTGTGGAATAGTAAAGGCTTTATTTACTATAGAGCACTTCCCACCTGACAAGGTTTTCTGGTCCTGGGTGGCCGGCGTCAGAGAAGTTGCATAGGATGATCCCTGTGGGAGATACTTAAAGGTTCTGTAGGATGGGCGAGCTAATATGTCGTGGCAAAATCTCACTGGTTGATAGACAGTCACTCTCTTCCCAAAAACTCTTGGGAAGTTTCTTTTTGGTGCGCTTGGTTGTGGGAGGCTTTAGCAAAAGTTCCCGAATATAGGTTCCTCTTGTGACACTCCCCCATTATCCGCCGACCTTACAGACACTTATCCACTGTGCTACCACAGGTCAGGCTATTTTTTTTTTTTTTTTTTTTTTTTTTTAGAGAGAGGGAAGGACAGACAGTAAGAGAGAGATGAGAAACATCAGTTTTTTGTTTTGGTACCTTAGTTGTTCATTGATTGCTTTCTCATATGTGCCTTGACCAGGGGGCTGCAGCTAAGCCAGTGACCCCTGGCTCAAGCCAGCGACCTTTGGGCTCAAGCCAGTGACCCCCACATTCAACTTGGTAAACCTGTGCTCAAGATCCCAGGCCAACACTCTATCCACTGAACTACCACCTGGTCAGAGAGAGGGATAGACAGCAAGAGCAAGAGATGAGAAGCAATTCTTTGTTGAGGCACCTTAGTGGTTTATTGATTGCTTTCTCATATGTGTCTTGACCAGGGTGGGAAGGGACTACAGCAGAGCAAGTGACCTGTTGCTCAAGCCAGCGACCTTGGGTTTCAAGCGAGCGACCATGGGTCATGTCTATTATGATCCAGTGCTAAAGCCAGCAACCTCAGGGTTTTGAACCTGGATCCTCTGCATCCCAGTCCGATGGTATGCACTGAGCCACTGCCTGGTCAGGCACTATAAGTCTTTTTTTAATGCCCATGTCTTATCTCTCCAAGTATATAGATGAAAAATTCCTTGGTAACGTTTTGTGCTTTAAATTATACATTTTTACAAACCAAATAAAAACTCAGTTTCTTAGTTGCACAACATCACATTTCAAGTTGTCAGTAGCCTTATGTGACTAGTGGGTACCTCACTGGAAAGAAAAATGAGCAAAACTTTGTAGTTTACTCTCTGGCTACTCAGAAAAATGTATCATGATTTGCATCATCTCAGAAAGCTATACTGGAAAGCTCTCATTGACATGACCTTGTATTTCCCAGCAGAGTAAAATAAAAACAAATTATGTATTTATTTGAAAAATGAATAAATGAGCCAGAACAACTAATGTGAGTATTTTGTCACTGAAGGGAATCAGCCATTGGAAGGCAGTTGTTAAAAACAGTTGTTCTCACCCAAATTCTGTCTGATTATTTACTTTAACTGAATATAAACTGGGGAGAGTAGGAAAGAAAAGTTATCTTCAGAATAAACAGGATAAAAAGGATTGTCCTGAGCCCGTGGGACTAGTAATTGTGCAGCTCTCAAATAGAAACAGTGGAGGATTTGAAAATAAACACAGAAAAAGGATGGAATAGGGAGGACCCATTGCCAAGCTGATGGCTTGCAAGAGCAAGCCTGCAACCCCAAAACACTATATAGTGCAGAGAGCAAAGCCATTTGCAAAGCAAAGAGAGCTCAGATACAAAGTCACATTTATGAGGCAATCCAAAAATTCTCCCAAGTGCAGAAAACCCCCCACCATGCATAACATCTTAACTTCACACAGAACAAAGGATAAAAAGAAAACTGCCTCCAGTTTCTTCAAGGGAAATGGGGGATGGGACCAGTAGAAACCATCAGCATCACAGCTAACACGGAGATGTGGGGAAAGACATGTAAATTACCTTTACCAACTTAATCAAAGCATCAGAGGCTGTGGGGAAGAGTTAAGCCTTTGGTTTAACTCTTAAACTGTAAGGATCTTTGTCAGCTTGCAGTCTCCCACAGCCTCTAGCACCAAATCAAGCAAGTAAGGTGTGTGTGTGGGGTAACAAGGACTGTCAGCTTGCACCCTGTTCCCACAAAGGATGACAAGGTTCTTAGTCTCTAAGAGTGGAGAATATGGCAGATGGGAGGGGAGAACCTTAAGGGATGTTGTGGAGAAGAGCTTTTGCATTTGTCACAGTACTGTCACCTTTGAGAGGTGCCACCATTTCCAAGATTCCTCAATTCAGTTACCTGTTGAACTGAAACGTATGTTTTTTCTTTATTTTTTTTTCTCTGACTCTTGGGGAGTGGCCTCATGATCTCTTGCTATACAGAATACTTTCCCTTAATCTCATACCCATTCCACATTTTTCTATCTATCCAAGTTATAAACATTAAGTCTTGCTCATCAGAAACAAAGTGGAAACTTGCTTTGCCATGTGGTAGCTATTTAAAATTTTTTTAATTTATTTTTATTTTATTCATTTTAGAGAGGAGACAGAGTGAGAGAGAGAGAGAGAGAGAAAGGGGGGAGGAGCTGGAAGCATCAACTCCCATATGTGCCTTGACCAGACCAGTGCAGGGTTTTGAACTGGCGACCTCAGGGTTTCCAGGTCGATGCTTTATCCACTGCGCCACCACAGGTCAGGCAGCTATTTTAAAATTTAATCTCACATCCTGTGTTTTGGGTAATTCACACCTTTAGATGTATTTTCAGGCACCAGCACTGTGCGAGGCACTGTATTACCCACTGAACTTACATCATCAGTGAACAAAGCAGGGAAAGGAACAGCCTTCATGGTGGACCTTAAAATCTAGAGAGGGAAACAGTAAATTAATTATGTAATCTCAGGAAGTGATAAATCCTATGATGGAAAATGAAGCCTAGTAATAGATAGTAATTTATTATAATTTACAGATTGTAATTTATAGTAATGTATCAGTTGTAATGCTAGGGGAGATATTCCTGCCCTGCCTCTCTAGGCTTTTCTGGGTATAACTGATGTACTAATTGGAGTTGTAAGGTTGGTAGATAATGGGGGAAGGTCATGTGTGGAACCCAAACCTGGAGCTTTGGCTAGAGCCGCACACAACCAAGCACGCCAAAAGAAACTTCCCAGGAATCCTTGGGTAAAGAGCAGCTGTCCGTCAGCCATTGAGATTTCTCCACTTCATATTAGCTCACCCATCCTACAGACCCTTTAAATATCTTCCACGTGGATTATCCCATGCGACTTCTCTGGCCCCTGGCCCCCGAACCAGAGAACCTTGTCGGGCGGGAAGAACTCTGTAGTAAATAAAGCCTTTACTATTCCACACTTCGTGGCTCCGGCCCCTTCCTTCATTCTCGGAAGGGAAAAATACCTTACATTTGGTGCCAAAACCTGGGAGGAGTTAGAAGTCCACAAGGACTGATCCTCTCCCTGTCCCCTACGAGAAAGAACCAGGATCTCTGACTTTCCACCCTTTTCGGCGCACGGTGCGGTAAGTTCCCTGCCTCCAAACTCTCTTCAGTTCTTTCCGCCGAGACTCCTGGTCTAAAACCGCAGCTGCGTCAGGGAAGTCTTGTCTCTGTTCCGAGTGCATGTGTGCCCGTGGATACACCCCAAGCACATCCACTTTACTTATTCGTCCGGTGGCCAGAGCTTGAGTTTTGGGATGCCAATTCTCAACTCTGACCACTCCGAGGACTGGGGGTGGCCGTAGGGACACAGGAATCTAAACCTAATCCAAAAACAGTCCTGGAGTTGCCTTATCCAAAATCTCTCCCTCCCTAAAGAAGAAGAAACTGTCCTTCTCCGCTGTAGACAGGCCACAGAACCCACTGGATAATTAGACCATGTAGCCTCCTGAAAGGGACTTTCAGTTTTAACACCCTCACCAGTTTAACTATCGCCAAAAAAACCTGGGAACTGGTTGGAGATACCTTACATTCAGGGTTTCTAGTTATTCATGCTCCCGTCCTAATCTCTGTGCAACCTGTTCCATCACACAGGCCTTTCTGGCAAGAAAAACCTCACTTAAAACCTCGGCTCCTAATTTTTCCTGCTCCACAGGTGCCCACCTCTCTCCCCCTCCTGCCTGACACCCAGAGGTGCCCCTCTCGGGACCCCTCTCTGGTTCCAATATGGATCTCTTTCTCTCGGGTCTCTTCCCTCCAAGAACCCTCTCCCCTTTCTTCGCAGGATCCTGTTTCTCATTCACCTACAAATACCATTCTCTTTTTCTCCTCCCCTGCTGGCCAGGGACCCCTCCCTTCTCCACTGTGTTCTTAATCCCCTCGTCCGTCAGGCCATTCTCAACCTGCCATTGGCTCTTACGCCAGTTTGCACAGACCCCAGAACCCAACCCCAATCTGTTTGCAGGAAGTTCTGGCCCGGTCCTGCCTTTGGCTTCAGCGTTTCCAGCTGGATCCGGGTTCCAGGCTCCCTAGGAGCTCTTCTCCTTTTATTCTCAACCCACAAACCCTTCCCAGGACCTGGGAACATGGCATTTAAAGTTTTCAATGGTCGTGGCTAGTAGAAAATGGCCAAGGCTGTTCACCAGGCCTGCATGCAGCAGAAGGTAACTCTCCAAACCCAGGCTCTGGTGGCAGCACTGAGGCCGGCAGAGCAACAGGGGCAAGGCACAGGAAGTGCCCGACCCAAGTCCGGACCGCAAAGAAAATCTCCACCAGAATCTTGCGTTAAGTGTGGCAAGCAGGACCACTGTGCCTGACAGTGTCCCTGCCCGCAGCTGCCCGCTGAGTCCTGCCCTGATTGCAAGCAGCCTGGTCACTGGTGGAGCGATTGCCACCTTTGGGCAGCAGGCTCATCCTCAATGTCTCTATGTGGAGGACAAGCCAGCCTGGTCGGCCTATCACTCGAACTTCCAGGACTGACGCCCTGGACTCAGAGACCCCCATCAGCCTCACCATACCCCAGGGTAATGTTGCAGAAACTGGTAAATCCATATCATTTCTTGTGGACACGGGAGCTGCCTCTGCCTTCCCTGTTTTGCCACCACACTCTAGACCTCTAATTCCCTCAGGTCTCAGTTATGGGTATGGATAGGACCCCTTCCTTTTCCCTTCATATGCCAGCCCTGACATGCAGTTTGGACAGAATCCCCTTTTATGCAGTCGTTCTTAGTTATGCCATTGTGCCCTCTACCCCTTCTGGGTCAAGACATTCTACAGTATTTCGCAGCCACTATCCAGCTGACAGCATCTTTCCGCTTACTCCTACCATTCCTCACTACCAAGGGTTCCCCCATAAGCAATACTACCCTCATTTCTAAATATATCTCTTGCCTCAAGCTTGCTTCCATGCAAGATTGCTGGCAGTCAGAACCACTGGGCCCTACTCATCTACGGCTCACCAAAAGGTTGGGCCCTGCAGACCCTCCTGTTGCTCTGGTCCCTCCCACCAGGAACCTGCCACCAGAGTGAGCTGAAGCAGGGAGCAATACTGTTCAGTAGGACTGGCCTGATGAAAGAAGCTTCAATCTCCTCAACTGTCTGTGAGAGAAATTAAGCAAGAATCTCTCCTCCTACAACCCACTTAACTCCTGATGGCAGCCACCCATTCTTACCTGGGCTGCCCCTATCCTAAATCTTCTTCTAATTATCAGTGTATAACTCATATTTGCTCCTCTTTTTTAAATCCTTACAGAACTGCATCCACAAAGTTTCTCCAGTGATGGTCAAACAGATGTTCCTCCTGACACCCCTCAAAACCACTGTCTGCGAATCTCCCCTCCCCATGACGCCCCTAATCAGCAGGAAGTAGCCAGACGAATAAGCGGCACCCCTATTAACACAAAAGATCAGAATGTAAGGTCGGTGGATAATGGAGGAAGGTCACGCAAGGAACCCAAACCCGGGAACTTTGGTAAGAGCCGCCCACAACCAAGTGTGCCAAAAGAAACTTCCCAGGAGTCCTTGGGAAAAGAGCGACTGTCCGTCAGCCATTGAGATTTCTCCATGTCACATTAGCTCGCCTATCCTACAGACCCTTTAAATATCTCCCACGTGGATCATCCCATGTGACTTCTCTGGTCACTGTCCCTTCCCCCCACTCCCCACCCCCCGGTACCAGAGAATATCATCTGGGCAGGAGGCACTCTGTACTAAATAAAGCCTTTACTATTCCACACTTCATGGCTCCGGCCCCTTCCTTCTTCCTCGGCTGTGAAAAATACCTTACAGGAGTCACCCATCATAATATTTGTAAGCAGAGAACATCCCAGGGCTGTTTCTTTTTCTTCTTTAATTTTTTTAAATTCTTTTTTTTTTTAATCTTTTTTTTCCTTTTTTATTTTATTTTTATTTTATTCATTTTTTTTAGAGAGAAGACACACACGGAGAGAGAGAGAGAGAGAGAGAGAGAGAGAGAGAGAGAAAGGGGGGCGGAGCTGGAAGCATCAACTCCCATATGTGCCTTGACCAGACCAGTGCAGGGTTTTGAACTGGCGACCTCAGTGTTCCCAGGTCGACGCATTATCCACTGCGCCACCACAGGTCAGGCTTAAATTCATTTTTTAAAACGTTATTTATTCATTTAGAGAAGAGAAAGAGAGTGACAAAGGGGAGAGAGACCAGGAAGCATCAACTCTTATATGTGCCCTGACCAGGCAAGCCTGGGGTTACTGGGTCAGGCTTCCTTCTTTAATTTTTAATTAATATATTTTTAAAAATTATTATTGACATAACAGTATTATATTAGTTTCAGGTGAACAACATATTCATTAGACATGTATATAATTTACAAAATGGCCTGACCTGTGGTGGCACAGTGGATAAAGCACGGACCTGAAACTCTGAGGTCGCCGTTTCCAGGTCCTGGGCTTGCCTGGTTGTTGGGCAAATAAGTTTATAAAATTTGTATTTTTTGAGTTTGCTCTCTTGTATTGTTAAAAAATGGCACTGGGCCTGACCTGTGGTGGCGCAGTGGATAAAGCATTGATGTGGAACACTGAATTTGCTGTTTCAAAACCTTGGGCTTGCGTGGTCAAGGCACATAAGGGAGTTGATGATTCCTGCTCCCCTCTCCCCTGTGTTCTCTCTCTTTCTCTCCCCCCTTCTCTCCCATCTTTAAAATGAATAAATAAAAATCTAAAAAAGAAATAAATGGCACTGGGCAGCCATGTGTGTGCTTGCCCTCAGAGCAGGGCAGCTGATTGTAAGTTGCAGATTGCATTCCTGCTTGGGATGGGCTATTGTTTTGCTAATATTTGCTGGAGGAGGGGTCTTTGTGGGCCCAGGTAGCTTTACAGGGAGAGCAGAGAGAATGCAGAGTGCTGAGGAAGAAGCCTGGTTTGCAGAGAGAGAGAGAGAGAGAGAGAGAGAGAGAGATAAAAAGAGAGAGAGAGGGTGTGCAGTAGGGGAACCAGAGCTGAGGGGCTTTGGGAGCTGTTGGGCAGATAAAATATATTATGCTCACTTTGTTAAAGATGGCGCTGCCCACATGGAAGTTTGTTGATATTAACTTGTGTTCTGGGACAGGCTGGGGGCAGGCTGGGCGGTTATAGCCTAAGGCTTAGTTTTAAGAGTAAGCTTTTCTTCACACCCATGACTGATTGGATGATGTGGGGTGGTGCCCTCTCCTGAGGAATCCCATTATGCCTCAGATGGGTGACTTTGTGTCAGAGACTTTCTTGTTTGTAGATTGGATTAAGGGTTTGGATTTCTACACTATAAAGTGGGACAGACCAGTAGCTTGCTCTCTCTCGGTTCCTGCTATCACCATTGCAGGGGCCTCCCTGATCCCTTGCCCTCCATGGGAAAAGCTGGTTTTCTGCTTTTCCCTTGTCTTCTCTTGTGGCTTGCCTATCTTGGTGTAAAGCCAGTAGTCGAGGCCACTATCACAGCCGCCTGACCCGTGCAGGTTCGCATTGGATTCGAACAGTTGGCAATGAAACACCGGAGCCAAAAACTGGTGAGCCATCAGCTTTAGTTCTAGCTTGCACCCGGTGGGCAAGCAAAAACACACACTGGGCTCCAAAGCCTTCACATTCAGTGCTCACAAAGCTACTGACTTATCCGAGTTTCCTAGAATCAAAGGTTTCTAGCTCACCAGACTTATTCACCTCTGTTTCCCATCTCCTCCTGCACAAATTCTGCTCAAACTGCCTTCTTCCTCAGCACTCTGCCATCTTGGCTGCTTCTCCTCTCCAAGTGGCCTTAATCTGCTCTCCTCTCTAATACTAACCTCAGGAACTCAGGAACCAAGAGAGAGAGAGATCAAGCTCCCAGACTGCCCCAGTTTATAGCCTAGAAAATCCAAACCTTTAATCCAATTATACATACAAGAAAGTCTCTGATACAAAGCCACCCATCTGAGGCATAATGGAATTCCTCAGGAGAGTGCACCACCCTACATCATCCAATAAGTCAAGGGTGTGGAGAAGAGCTTACTCTTAAACTAAGCCTTAGGCTATAATGACCCGGCCTGCCCATAGCCTTTTCCAGAACACACATCCCAAGCATAAGGGCAAATAATATCACCTGGGTGACGGGCTTCCATGTGGGCAGCACCATCCTTGACAAAGTGAGCATATTATATTTTATCTGCTGAACACTTGGTGAGACACCAATAAACAGAATGGCCTACCATCCTCCGACTCTGCCATTTCTTCACCGTCAGTGCGAATCCAATGGGAACCTGCATGTGAATGGCCATGATGGCGGCTCCTGGCCTTACAGGAGCCCTAATGAGGCTGTGGGGATCTTTGATTCCAGGAGGAACCGGAGAAGATGCTCTGGGTTGTGGAATTGGAGGGCATGTTAGGGCTTTGGGAGCTCTGAATGAGAGGGAAGCAGTCTTCCCTGTGTGTTTGCTCATCCACCGGTGCGAGACTTTAATAAAGGAATGGTCCACCATTTTTTGGCTCCCTGTTTCTTTACTGTGTGTCCAAATTCAACATAAACTTCTATGTGATTGGCCGCAATGGCGGCGGCCACTGGCCGTACACTGGTCAAGGCACATAAGGAAGTTGATGCTTCCTGCTCCTCCCTGCCTTCTCTCTCTCTTGCTCTTTCCCTTAAATGTATAAATACAATCTTTAAAAAAAATTTTTTAAATGATCACCAGGTAAGTCTAGCACAGGGCTGTTTCTAATGATTGTGTATGACAGGCTTCCTTTCTCAGAAACATAAATGCACGCAAATTCCCTACCCACACCCCACACCCCCTAAACCAGAAACTCATGTCCTGAGATTGAGTCCAGGACTATGCCTCTTTAATAACGGCCTGATGTACGCATCATTTTGATATTCTTTGCTTCAATTCCTGGATTACAATCTCTTTACCATCGTGGCAATATACCTTGTCATGGGATAGATTAAGGTTGTTCCTTTATCATTGATTTCAGACTTTTACTGGTCTCACTCTAGTGGCCTTTTTCTGAGTCTCCCCCACCCCCATGACAAGTTAGGCTTCTCACAGACATTATTCTCTTTTATTGGTGATTGACAGCTTCGAGAAACGAGTTATTGGAAAACGTTTTATTTTTAAAAAAGGTTTCTGGCCAAATATTTTCCGACCAGAGCTATCTGTGGGTGTTCGTTTACCATTTTATTTATCTTGCTCCTTTTTAGGAGGGTCTCCTCTGCTGCTAACTTGACACCTGAACTGTCCATTCAAAAAAAAATTATAAGGCCTGACCAGGCTACAGTGGGTAGAGTGTCAGACTGGGGCACAGAGGACCCAGATTCTAAATCCGGAGGTTGCTGGCTTAAGCACGGGCTCATTCAACCTGAGTGCGGCTCACCAGCTTCAGCATGGGATCATAGACATGACCCCATGGTCGCTGGCTTGAGCAAGCGGTCAGTCACTCCGTCTGCTGTAACCCTGGTCAAGGCACATAGGAGAAAGCAATCAATGAACTAGGGAGCTGCAACTACGTGTTGATGCTTCTCATCTCTCTCCCTGTCTGTCTCTGATTTTCTCTGTCAAAAAACAAACATATATATATATTACTCCATATATTGGAGTAATATACTCCAGTGCTGTAGTACTTCTCTACTCAGACAGCTGAAAGCAGTTTAGCGCGCACCATGTTTGCCAGATATGGAAATATTTTCAATTACCTTTCCACCTTCCCGCCAGCCCGGGCTACATACAGGCTCTGCGTTCTGTACGGGCGTTTGGGTGTACCAACATGGCTACCCCCACGGTGCCATCTAAAAGGTGCGCGCGGACATATTGCTCCGAGTCCCGGAAGTAGTTGCTTGCGTTTCTTTAAAATCTGAAGTCAGGTCCTGGTTGGCCACTGTATACAGAGTGAGATCGCAGCAGAAGTTGAAAGGGCTTTCGGAAATACAACGTTCGGCTCTCCTTGTGAGTCTGGGGGAGGTGAGGTCAGTGTGCGGTGTCCTCTCCGGGGAGATTCCGTCACAGGAGAAGGTCTGTGTCTCACAGGGTGACGTGGGGACGAGGGAGAGTGTGGAGCACGGAGTCTCCCCGGAGTCGGAGGGGGCGGGTGGAGTCGTGCAGGGGAACCGGCTGGGTGGGAGGTGAGGGATGTGAGGGGACCAGACGCGCCTGTCTGGTTGCGGGCCGGCGGCGGCGGCGGCGGCGGCGGCGGCGGGGGTGGGGGGGGGGTGGGGGGGTGGGGGTGGGTGCCCAACGAGAGGCGGTGGAGATGACATCCCCATCTCCTTGTCAGAAGCCGGTGTTCTGCAGGTCACCCCGCTCAGAGGGAGTGCCCGTGGCATTTGGGGCCATCACTGTGTATGGTTGGGGATGTGTTGGGCAGATGAAATATATTATGCTCACTTTGTTAAAGATGGAACTGCTCACGTGGATGCCTGTCACCCAGGTGATAATATTAGTTTCCCTTCTTGCTCAGGAGAGGAGTGATAATACTAATGTGTGTTGGGGAAGGGCTTTTGCGCCAAAAGGTTTTAAAAGGGGGAGAGATCATGTCTTCCAGGGAAGAGTGACTACGTTCTAGGAAGAGCCCCTGGAGGCAGGGCAGGGAAGCCACCTGGAGCAGGTAGCCAGAATAGCGAATTAGGAGAAGAGGTGAGGCACAGAGGTGAATAAAACTGGTGAGGCAGAAACCTTTGATTCTAGGAAACTGATGAGTCGGTGGCTTTGGGAGCCCTGAATGGAAAGGGAAGTGTTTTCCGGCTGTGTGTATTTTTTCGAGGGCTGGGTGCGAGCTAGGATTAAAGGTAATGGCTCACCAGTTCTTGGCTCTGTTGTTTCATTATCCTCTATCTGAATCAAATGCGAACCTGCAGAGGCCAGGAGGCTGTGATGGTGGCCATGGCTACTGGCTTTACAGGAAGTATTACCGGCTGTGTGTATTTCTCACCTGCGTGTATTTCTCACCTGCCGGGTGCAGTCTAGAGTAAAAGATAATGGAACACCAGCTTTTGGCTCAACTGTTTTATTACCATTGGTCCAAATCAAACCTGAACCTGTGTTGGCCATGCGGCTTTGATGGCAGGATGGAATGTGGACTCGGTGCTGTTGGGCCAGCGCGGGTCCGACCCAGGGTTCGGATGAATAAGAAAGTGTGATCATTGTCTGGATCAGAGAGGATGGTGAGGTTCGGAAGCTCTGGACGCCCAGGACCCCTGGTGTTTGGTTAGAGTTACAACTTATTTTGGCCCAGAGTGCCTGTTCCAGTCCATCTGTTTTTTAACCTTTAATCCAGCAGCTGACTAACGACAGACCCAGGGGCTAAAGGAGCAACGCCTGTGTGTCACCGCCCTTTGTGGCACCATAGCCCTGCAGAAGACAGAATGGGGTCGCTGTGGCACAGATAATTTGATCTGCAAAGTCTAAAATCTTTGTCTTCTTTCAGAAAATATTTGCCGATGCCTGCTCTCCCCCCTTAACATATAGTTAGTTGCCCGGCATTCATTTATACCTTTTTCTCGCTAACAGAAACTCCATTACATTTATTTACTTGTTTACTTACTTATTTTAAGATTTTATTTATTGATTTTTAGAGAAAAGAGAGAAGGAGGGGGGAGGAGAAAGAAGCATCAACTCATTGTAGTTGCTTCACTTATGTGCCTTGACCCTTGTTGCAAGCTTGGGACTTTAGAACTGG
This sequence comes from Rhynchonycteris naso, assembly GCA_037038555.1. Taxonomy (NCBI): domain Eukaryota; kingdom Metazoa; phylum Chordata; class Mammalia; order Chiroptera; family Emballonuridae; genus Rhynchonycteris; species Rhynchonycteris naso. The sequence continues at coordinate 245,290,724 of CM072997.1, read as the reverse complement.
TGACCTCATCGCTCTAAGTGGTCACGCTATTCATTATGCCACCATAGATCAGGCTCTGCTATATTTAATACCCATCCTGCTGGCAAGATGACCCATAAGCCATATAATAGCTAAGTCCTGGTTTCTCTTAGATAACTAGGGTGCTTCCTGTTCCCATTGCTAATGATTGAATTATTAGAAAATGAGCTTATAGGGTGCAGTTCTACTCAGCTGTATATAGAGAAACTGAGGAAACCTAGTACAACTTACCCATTGTAAAGTACTTTTACATTTGTAAGGTCGTCGCATCTGCAGGGGTGTCTCCCTCACTATACCAAGCCCACCTTAACTATCAGTGGAGGAAGCAGGACCTATATCTCTATAACAGCCTCAAGTTTGTTTACTGTGCCTTTCCTGGTAACCTTCCATAACTTACTCTCTATCCCGAATATCTTTAGACTTTAGGTGAAGATGTTATTGCAAGTGATGGCGTCTGCCAGTTTTATTAGTTACTTCATTTTCCTGGGTAACTTCCATGTATTGTATATCGGAAGTATACATGTTATTAAACTTTTTTATTGTTTTCCCAATTAATCTGTTACATCAATTTAGTCATTGGACCAGCCAATCAAATTAGAAGAAAAGAAGGAAAAATAATTCTGCCCCTAAAATGTTATTTCTCTCATCTTTCTTCACAGTCACTCCCTTTAACTGCAGTGAATAAGGAAATACCTCACCACATTTAGAACCTAAGGTTTTATTGGCCTGAAGAATAAATACTTCCATCCTGACCTGTGGTGGCACAGTGGGTAGAGCATCAACCTGGAATGCCCCGGTCACTCGCTGGTTCCAAACCCTGGACTTGCCTACTTAAGGCACATAGGACAAGCAATCAATAAATAATGAAAGTGAAGCAGCTATGAGTTGACACTTCTCACCTCCCTCCCCCCATATATTAAGTCAATAAATAAAGTCGTTTAAAAAACAAAAAAGTCTGACGTGTGGTGGTACAGTGGATAAAGCCTCAACCTGGAATGCCGAGGTCACCGGTTCAAAGCCCTGGGTTTGCCTGGTCAAGGCACATATGGGAATTGATGCTTCCTGCTTCCCCCCTTCTCTCTCAACCCCCTCCCTCTAAAATGAATAAATAAAAAATAAAAACAAATACTTCCAGAAGACCAAGTAAAAGCACACCAGTGATTCTGTGAGAATTGTCATCAGGAGCACTGTTATTGGGTCTCAAAGGAAGTGCACCACTGATTGAGTTTCCCCCTCAATCCACAGGTTCTTACTCCCCAATGTGGATGAAAAAATGTTCACATACTAAACCTGACAAGCTTGGTGAGCCTTTCAAACTCACCGGCCAAAAGTAACCACATAGGATGGTCTGAAATTAAAATTTTGTTGTAACAGAGAGTCATGGCAAGTAGTCATGTCCTAGGGCGGTATCTTCCTTGACAAAGGTCAGCCTTAAGTTGTTAGTCTGTCCATTGTCTTTTTGTTTTAAGGATAACATACCTTTGGAATATCAGGTTAATTGTATTTTTCCAGCCACTCCAGACACAATCCCCCACAAGTGCAAGAGACCAAAGAGCTCCTCATTTTTATTGTTTATCATGTTAATAGTTAATTTTGTTTTTGTTTTCTTGTTTGTTTTTTAAGAGAGATAGAGAGAGAGAGAGGGACAGGCCAAGTTAGAAAGGGAGAGATGAGAAATATCAACTTGTTACGGCATTTTTGTTATTCATTATCGTCTCATATGGGCTTTGACTGGTCACAGCTGAACCCTTTGCTTAAGCCAGTGACCTTGATCTTCAAGCCAGCAACCTTTGGACTCAAGCCATTGACCATGGGGTCACGTCTATGATCCCATACTCAAGCTGGTGGCCCCTCAGTTAAACTGGTGAGCCTGCGCTCAAGCCGGCAACCTCAGGGTTTTGAACCTGGGTCCTCTGCATCCTAAATCAATGTTCTATCCACTGTGCCACTGCCTGGCCTGCCTAATGGTAAATTGTTCATTATTCTGTTTTCACCTATGTAAAAGAAGTATGTCTCTATTAACTTTATTATTTACCCAATTCTAGAGATTTTCCTGCTTTGTATTCTCCTGCCTCCCTAATCTATCACCAGTAGATTTCATGTGACCCTGTATGCCTTCTCCTTTGATTTTAATGTATAAAATAAGGTGCAAAACTGCCATTCTCCAGAGCACCTTGTCAGTTCATTGCTGTTTTTCTTCCTGGCAATTTTTATGAATTTGGCTCAGTACACTCATAAAAATTCTCTACAGGATTGGACGTTACTTATGTTGACACCAGGAGCAACAGCATCATGTGAAGCAGGAAGAAGTTGCAGGGTTGGATGTCAGCATCCCCAGGGACACACCTGACTGAAGATAGTTTTCTTAAGAGAAACCTATAGCAGACCCAGAACACACCAACACTGTGCCTATCCGTTGCCGGCTCTTTTCAGAGAACAGAAGAAAATGCTCCAGGCTCAGGTGACTTTCAGTTTGTTTTATTCTTTCCTTTCCTCATTAATGGATTTTGTAGAAAAGCCTGTCAAAAACTACCTACAACGATCTGAGAAGCATACATACACGTGTATATCTTTTGTCTCTCAAATACATGAATGTTATGTTTCTAGGTTAACAAGAATATTTAACCTCTTCAAATTATAGAAACTTCTAGTTGGATGAATGCATGGATGACTAAAGGCACAATTACAAAATAGTATTTTACAGGGCATGTAATTATTAAACTATATATTAAACTAAAACTTTATTCGCGCCTGACCTGTGGTGGTACAGTGGATAAAGCGTCGACCTGGGAACACTGAGGTCGCCAGTTCAAAACCCTGCACTGGTCTGGTCAAGGCACATATGGGAGTTGATGCTTCCAGCTCCTCCTCCCTTCCTCTCTCTCTCTCTCTCTCTCTCTCTCTCTCTCTTTCTCACTCTGTGTCTTCTCTCTAAAATGAATAAATAAAAAGAAATAAAATTCTTTAGGCCTGAGGCAGGAGGTTCATATTCACTAACTGAAAAAAACCACAAAACTTTATTCGCTAGATACATGCAGCGTATAAATGAAAATGTGCAGAAAAACTAACATATTGTCTAAGCACATCACACCATTAAACAGCACAGTGTTGTTACAGCAATGCCTGACATTTCATGATGTGGCCGTGGACTTTACTTGGGAGGAGTGGCAGCTCCTGGACCCAGATCAGAAGGACCTTTACTGGAACGTGATGTTGGAGAACTACAGCCACCTGGTGTCAGTGGGTGAGAACAGCTCCCCTTTGTCACTCAGAGTTCACTATCAGTGGCTTCTTTTTTCTCAGCTGCTTAACTCTACAATAACTATAGTTCTCTGAAATGGTAGATTCTCAGATCCTTCTCTTACATCAGACAAGAGGGTGTAATGTTGCATCTTCTGAGAGAAAAGTTCTTTTGTTAACAGATATGAAACCTGTTTATTCCCTAAAATGTAACATTCTCCCTGTATGAAGACCCCAGCCGAATTTAATATATATGTCTAAGTTCTCTGTCATTTTTCACTAGCAGGGTGTCATGCCAGCAAACCAGACATGCTCTCCAAGTTGGAGCGAGAGGAAGAACCGTGGACAGTAGGGGATGAACTCCGCTGTCTAGTCTGTCCAGGTGAGTGGGTGAGAACCAGCAAGGCGGGGGCCGGGATTCATAGTCCACTCTAGTCAGAGAAGGTGTCAGAGCCGTGACTGAGTGAGGAAACCAAACCGTCCCTCCACATATGAGAACCTTTTCCTTTCTAGAAGTTTAGAGAAAAACATACACTTTTTCCTCTTCTGAGCTATGACCCCTGTTTATTTTATCTACAACTTGTTTGGTTTGGGTACTTTTCTTCTTCCTCGCATTCTCAGTTCTTCCTGTTCTTCATCCACGGCCACGGTGTCTCTGCCTGTTTTTCTACCTTTCTTGCCATGAAATTCCACTTTTCAGACTTCTCTGGAAAGACAGAACTTTGAATCCCTCACTTTTTACTTATTACTTACTGGGCCTTAGTCCTCTGTCTGGAAATAGTGATTTCTCTCCGTAACATCCATCTTCACCTTGGATGCTGTGTCCTCATGATAACATGATTTCACAGTGCATTCTTTTTCTGCTCACCCCAATGCCCTTTATAATCAGTTCTAATCACACATAAATGATTCATCTCTTCTCATGTGTTAACCTCTCTAGTCTGTGAAATTGACTTTTAAGTTGACTTCTTTTTCAATATTGTTTAATGTATGCTTCTTTTATGTGTCTTTCCTTGTCGCCATGGCAGCGGGCCTCAGGACTTCCCATTCTGTGTGAGAGCAGGAATCACCTTCCCTCCATTCTTCTTTTATTATTTATTTATTTATTTATATATTTTTAACAGGGACAGAGAGAGAGTCAGAGAGAGGGACAGATAGGGACAGACAGATAGGAATGGAGATAGGTGAGAAGCATCAATCATTAGTTTTTCTTTGCCATTGCGACACCTTAGTTGTTCATTGATTGCTTTCTCATATGTGCCTTGACCGCGGGCCTTCAGCAGACCGAGTAACCCCTTGCTGGAGCCAGCAACCTTGGGTCCAAGCTGGCGAGCCTTCGCTCAAGCCAGATGGACCCGTGCTCAAGCTGGCGAGTTTGGGGTCTCGAACCGGGGTCCTCCGCATCCCAGTCCAACGCTCTATCCACTGCACCACCGCCTGGTCAGGCTCTTCTTTTAAATTTAGCCTCTTTTTCTACATTAGGCATTTTATATTCTATTCGTCCTGGTTTCTCTTGGGATGTTCTCTACATGCTGTACTTTCTTCTTAAATGTCTGCTGTTTCATTTGATGAACAGGAATAGTTCTTAAAATGCTACGTGAGTTTAATGCCGAACTAAGTCATAACTTAGATCTGTTTCAAGTGACTTACTTTTTAGGTTTTTTAATTCCAATTTAATCTTTGATGTTATTTTACTTGGAGTTACCTTAAACTGAGATCATAGTGTTATCAAGAAAGTGCCAGTCTGCACAGAACTGTTTATAAAATAGGTTTTGTTTCTTTGTTTGTTTGTTTTACAGAGAGAGAGAGTCAGAGAGAGGGATAGACAGATAGGAACGGAGAGAGATGAGAAGCATCAATCATCAGTTTTTTGTTGCGACACCATAGTTGTTCATTGACTGCTCTCTCATATGTGCCTTGACCGCGGGCCTTCAACAGACCAAGTAACCCCTTGCTCGAGCCAGCGACCTTGGGTCCAAGCTGGTGAGCGTTTGCTCAAACCAGATGAGCCCGTGCTTAAGCTGGCAACCTCGGGGTCTTGAACCTGGGTCTTTCGCATCCAAGTCCGACACTCTATCCACTACGCCACCGCCTGGTCAGGCTAAAATAGTTTTATTCTTTTTTTTTTTTAAGTGAGAGGAGGGAGGTAGACAGACTACCCCATGCGCCCCTACTGGGATCCACCCGGGAACCCCTGTTTGGGCCGGATGCTCGAGTACCAGCTATTTCTACTGTCTGTGGTTGATGCGCTCCAACTGAGCTATCCTCAGTGTCCAGCCTGTGTTCCAGCCAATCAAGCCACTGGTTATAAGAGGGAAAGAGGGAAGAAAAGGGTAGCGGGAAGGGGAAAGAAGCAGATTGTTGCTTCTTTTGTGTGCCCTGACTGGGGATCAAACATGGGACGTCCATACGCCAGGCTGACTCTCTGTCCACTGACTTAACTGGCCAGGGTCCACATACTATTTTTAATGGTGGTATTTAGATTTAATTCACATATCATACAATTTACATATTTATATTTTATAATTCAGTGGTTATTAGTATATTGATATAGTTGTACAGCTATCGCCACAGTCATTTTTGAAACTTTTTCTTTTTTTAATTTATTTATTCATTTTTAGAGAGGAGACACAGAGTGAGAGAGAGAGGGAGAAAGAGAGAAATGGGGGAGAAGCTGGAAGCATCAACTCCCATATGTGCCTTGACCAGACCAGTGCAGGGTTTTGAACTGGCGACCTCAGTGTTCCCAGGTCGACGCTTTATCCACTGCGCCACCACAGGTCAGGCCTGGAACATTTTTATGTACATATTTTCATTGTGATCTTGATTCCTATAGCTTTCTAATAAATTTCAAAATTGGAAAGAGTAATTCCTCCAACTCTGTTCTCTTCCAAAATGATTTTGACTTGTGGATCTTATTTTTACATTTAAATTTTAAAATCAGCCTGTTAATTTCTGCAAAACAAAACACAAACAACGGATATTCATAGGGATTACATTAAATTTGCATCTCAGTTGGATAGTAATGTCATTTTAACCATATTAAAAATTGCAATCCAGGATTATTGAGTATCTTTTTACATAATTCAGCCTTTAATTTCCAGAAACATTTTGCAGCCCAAGACGGAGCTTGGTTAGTTAGAGCATTGTCCTGATACTTAAAGTTTGCTGGTTTGATTCGTGGTCAGTGCACATATAGAAGCATCAATGTTTCTCTCTCTCTTTTTTCCTCTCTGTGAAATCAGTAAGATAAATTAGAATATATATATATATATATATATATATATATGCACATATATATATATTTAATAAAAACACTTTGCAAGTTTTGGAGTAAAAGTTGTGGCACTTTAGTTGTTCATTGATTTCTTTTTCATATGTGCCTTGACCGCGGGCTATAGCAGAGCAAGTGACCCCTTGCTCAAGCCAGCAACCTTGGGCTTCAAACCAGTGACCTTTGGGCTCAAGCCAGCGGCCATAGGATCATGTCTATGATCCCATGCTCATGCCAGCAACCCCATGCTCAAGCTAGTGAGCCCGCTCTTAAGCTGGCAACCTCAGCGTTTCAAACCTGGGTCCTTGGCATCTGCGTCCTAGGCTCTATTCACTTCGCCACTGCCTGGTCAGGCTGATACACATTTTTTATTTTAAAAAAAGAAATTGTTTTCTTGATTGCACTTTTCACCTATTTATTGTTAGTGTATGAAAATAAAATTGAGCCCTGGCTGGATATCTTGGTTGGTTACATCATCCCAATGTACAAAGGTTGCTCCTTCAATCCCTGGTCAGGTCAGATACAGGAAGAGATCCATGTTTCTGTCTCCCTTTCTCTCTGAAATTAATAAATGAAAATATCTTAGAATAAAATAGATTACTTTTTCATTATGTGCTCATGACGCTTAGTCCCAGGTAACCGAGTTTCTTGTCATATGAAATTGTAGTATCTGTTTCAGTGTTAAGCCATCATCTTTTCTTTTTTTTTTTTAGAGGGACAGAGAGAGGGATAGATAGGGGCAGACAGACAGGAACAGAGAGAGATGAGAAATATCAATCATCAGTTTTTCATTGTGACACCTTAGTTCATTGATTGCTTTCTCACATGTGCCTTGACCGCGGGCCTTCAGCAGACCGAGTAACCCCTTGCTCGAGCCAGCGACCTTGGATCCAAGCTGTTGAGCTTTTTGCTCAAACCAGATGAGCCTGCACTCAAGCTGGCGACCTTGGAGTCTCAAACCTGGGTCCTCCGCATCCCTGTCCGACACTCTATCTACTGCGCCACCACCTGGTCAGGCTTCTCTCTACTCTTTTCATTACTTTTATTCTCAGTAGAAGTACTACATAGTCAATAATTATTATATAATATATTATAATTAACATTTACATTAGGGTAAAATTTGTTGTAAAGAAAATTAATGCAGCTAGTGGAACATTGTGTGTTCATCACAGAAATGTGCTTTTAGAAGGTGGAATGGCTCTTTTCTTTTTCTTTATTTTTTTGAAGATATTATTTTTATTGATTTTACAGTGCCGGGGAACAAGAAGTATATTTTTTTTCATGGGAGGAGGGGAGATAGACTCCTGCGTGTGTCCTAACTGGGTTCAACCCAGCAGCCCCTGGCTCGGACCAATGCTAGACTCATCTAAGCTATTTTCAGTGTCTGAGGCTGATGCTTGGACCAAGGAGCTATCCTCATTGCCTGGGGTGACACTTGAAACAAGCCACTGGCTGCGGGTAGAGAAGAGGGGGGGAGAGGGCGAGGGAAGGGGAGAGAAGTAGATACTCACTTCTCCTCTGTGCCTTGACTGGGAGTCAAACCTGGGATATCTATACGCTAGGCCAGCACTCTCTCCACTGAGCCATTTAGCCAGCAGTGACAAATACTAACCCATAATTTCTTCACTTTAGTTATTCATTGATTGTCATATGTGCCTTGACTAGAGAAGTCCAGGGTTTCAAACCAGTGACTTCATTTTTCCAGGTCAATGCTTTATCCACTGCACCACCACAGGTGAGGCTGGAATGGCTCTTTGACAGGTGCCTTCGAGCGCATAGATGAGGGATATGATCCAGCTTTCTGGGATTTTCCAATTGTGAGGCTGTGGAAAGTTCAAAGAGCTAAATCTGGAATGTGAGGAACTACTAGGAAGCTTGTCTGGGTATTGCGTAATGAGCAAGAGGGAAAATGACTGGGGATAAGGACAATGGGGTGGCAACTGGAAATTCTGCAATACAGGTCACACATTGCCTGTTGAAATTTAAGACCTTTATTTCATTCCAAATGAATTGAGAAACCAGTAAGGACTTTGAGTAGAGGAGTGGCATTATTTAACTAATTTTTAAAACGGACCACTTTGCCAGTGATGTAGGAAATAGACAAGACATTATTAAGACAGAAGCATAGTGTGTTATAGCTACAGTTTGTGACAGTAAAACAATATAGATTAAAATTATGAAAGACTAAAGGTGCATAGGAAAGAATCTAGTAGTCTCATGAAAAGTGCTAAATTGCCTGACCTAATCAGGGAAGCCTTTTCAAATTGTCTAAAGTTAAGAGATAAGAAGCAGAAATAGCCTGACCAGGTGGTAGCACAGTGGATAGAGTGTCAACCTGGGACACTGAGGAGCCAGGTTTGAAACCTCAAGGTCTCTGGCTTGAACGTGGGCTCACCAGCTTGAATGTGGGGTCGCTGGCTTGAGTGTGGGATTATAGACATGACCCCACAGTCACTGGCTTGAGCCCAAAGGTCACTGGCTTAAGCAAGGGGTCACTGGCTCAAGCAAGGGGTCATTGGCTAGGCTGGAGTCTCCTGGTCAAGGCACATATGAGAAGCCAATCAATAAACACCTAAAGTGCTACAACTAAAAGTGGATGCTTCTCTTTTCTTTCCCTTCCTCTCTGTCTCTGGCTCTCTCTCTCTCCCTTGCTGAAAATAAATAAATAAAAATTGTAAATAATGAAGCAGAAATAGAAGAGGTGTTCTCCTGTTATCCTTAAAGGAAATTGTGATGTCCTGTAGAGGGTTACCTATTAGGACAGCATGCTCACTCTGGTTGCGGAGGGCCTCAATCTCCAACCACAGGAACTGAAATATTCCAAGATACACTAAGCTTAGAAAAGTTCTCACCTGACCAGGCAGTGGTACAGTGGATAGAGTGTCGACCTTGGATGCTGAGGACCCAGGTTCGAAACCCCGAGGTCACTGGCTTGAGTGTGGACTCATAGACATGACCCCATGGTTGCTTGCTTGAGCCCAAACGTCACTGGCTTGAACCTAGAGTTGCTGGCATGAGCAAGGGATCACTCGCTCTGCTGTAGCCACCTGATCAAGGCACATATGAGAAAGCAATTAGTGAACAACTAAGGTGCCATAACTGTGAGTTGATGCTTCTCATCTCTCTTTCTTCCTATCTACCTGTCTTTCTCTCTCTGTCTCCTGCAAAAAAAAGTGGGGGGGTCCTTAGCACCAAATGAGATCACAGACTTGGCTGACATCTTTGTGCACTCTTGAGTCCTTTTGAAAAGAATCCATTGAGAGTTTATGCTTCCTGCTCCTACCCCCTTCTCTCTTTCTCTTCTCCTCCCTCTCTAAAATGAATAAATAAAATTAGAAAGAAACTGAAAACAAAAAAGAAATGTAAAGAACCCATTGAGTGTATGTTTGGAATCCTGTTTCATGGAAACAGATAATGAATGTTTATTTTCTTTAACAAAATTTTCACCCCCTGGCTGGTTTGCTTAGTGGTAGAGTATCGGCCCGGCTTGTGGAAGTCCCGGGTTTGATTCCTGGTGAGGGCGCACTGGAGAAGTGACCATCTACTTCTTCCCTCTTCCCCTCCTCTACCTCTTCCCTCTTCCCCTCCTCTTCTACTCCAGCTGCCATGTCTTGTATGAGTAACTTGGCCCCAGATACTGAGGATGGCTCCATGGCTTTGCCTCAGACGCTAGAATAGCTTGATCACTGAGCAACCGAGTGATCAAGGAGCCCCAGATTGGAGTTGCTGGGTGGATCCTAGTTGGTGAGCATGTGAGAGTCTTTCTCTCCACCTCCCTGCCTTTCACTTGACTAAAAAAGAAAGTCTGAATTCTTCCATCAGCATAATGTTTGCTATTAAACCTGTGAAGGATTGCCAATGAGAGGAGCTGACCCAGGTGGTGTCTCTAGCCCCTAAAGTGAAAAGGTTACAGTGTTGTCCAAATCCTCAGGGATACTTATAGTCTGTCATAAATCACATTGTTCGTATAAACTTTCTGGTATGGCCTGAGACCTCAGCCATAAAAAGACACTTCTGTCAGGCAGGATATTGCAGGGAGTCAAAGGTTATCTTCCAGAAATGACTCAGGGCCAGAGAGAGAAGAAGGGAGAGAGAGAAGCATTCATTTCTTGTTCCACTTCGTTTTGCATTCATTGGTTGCTTTGGTGTGCCCTGACAAGGAATCAGACCTGCAACTGTGTCATTTTGGGATGATGTGCTAACTAAGGTAACTGGCCAGGGCTTAGTTGGTGTCTTGATTTTAGGATCTTTTGTCTAACTTGCAGATTAGTGATTGAGGAGGGTTATGTTGTCTATGGAATGAAGAAGAATGGCACGTGGCTGGAATATGATAACCCTCCACAGTCTGTTACACTTACCTGGAAATCAGATGCTGAGGGTCCACACCCGTACTCACCACGCATTTGTTCTGTACACCTGGCTCTGCGGGTGTGCACCTGATCACAGTCCTCTGTGCTGGGTGCTCTTCAGTGGCCTTTCTGAATTCCGAAACTGTACATATGCCTTCACATTTTTTTCCTACATATTTTGAAACACAGTCTCATTTAGTAGTCTTTCTTTGAAGAATATGTTTACATTGATGGAAATTATAGTGCTATTTTCAGCTAAAACCTTTTTTTAAGGTTTCTGTATTCAACCAGTTTTGTCATGTTTGTACTTGGTTTTGTAATAATCATCTGAAACTTTAGTCACAATGCACTTAGGATTTTCCCCTCATGTGGACTTCAGTATTATTCCTCGTTTTATTAGAGCATTTCATCTACCCAGTGGCTCAAACTACATAATTTTTCGAGGAATGCTTGATCCCTCACTTTAATTGGCCCCTAACTGCTTCTCCCATTGGTACTATTAGTGAACCTTGTCTTCTGTTTAAATATAGGGTGGGGCTAAAGTAAGTTTACTGTTTTGAGTACGTGAAACAAAGATTATTCTTGTATCATTTATTGATTATTGAGAGAAGGGGAGGCATAGACAGACTCCCACATGCGCCCCTACTGGCAAGGCCAGGGGCCTACCTGGCAAGGCTAATAGAGGGCGATGCTCTGCCCATCTGGGGCATTGTTTCGTTGCTCCATTGCAACCAGAGCCATATTTTTTTAGCGCCTGAGGCAGAGGCCATGGAGCCATCCTCCGTGTTCGGGGCAACTCACATTAACCAAGACATGGCTCAAGGAGGGGAGGAGAAAGGAAAGAGATAGAGATAGAGAGAGAGAGAGAAGCAAGAGGGGGAGAGGTCGAGAAGTATATGGGTGTTTCTTCTGTGTGTCCTGACTGAGAATCAAACCCAAGACATCCACATGCTGGGCTGAGCCATCTGGCCAGGGCCGATTATTGTATAATTTTTTAAAAAGATTTTATTCATTTTAGAGAAGAGAGAGGGAAAAGGGAGAGTAGGAAGCATCAACTTTTAGTTTCTTCCTGTGTGTGCCTTGACCAGGCAAGCCTGGGGTTTTGATCAGGTGACCTCAGTGTTCCAGGTTGACTCCTTATTCATTGTGCCACCACAGGTCAGGCATATTGTATAAATTTTTATATGAACAAGTATAAATTTACTCTTTTTTTTTTTTCTACAGTGACAGAGGGAGAACCAGAGAGAGGGATAGATAGGGACAGACAGACGGGAACAGAGAGAGGTGAGAAGCATCAATGATTAGTTTTTCGTTGCTATTGCGACACCATAGTTGTTCATTGATTGCTTTCTCACATGTGCCTTGACCGCAGGCCTTCAGCAGACCGAGCCACCCCTTGCTGGAGCCAGCGACCTTGGGTCCAAGCTGGCGAGCTTTTGCTCAAGCCAGATAGGCCCGCGCTCAAGCTGGCGAGCTCGGGTTCTCAAACCTGGGTCTTCTGCATCCCAGTCCAACGCTCTATCCACTGCGCCACCGCCTGGTCAGGCTAAACTTACTCTTGACCCTTCCTGTATATCCTGATTTCTTCCACCTCTTACATCTCCATTTTTCCTGTTCCCATGTATTACAGATGGCAATTGTCTTTATGTCTTTGCTTCAGGTGTCTATACCTAGAATTACTAAATTGGAAGCCCTATAAATTTAACTCAGTTCTGACACTATTTACCTAGACATGCTGTCAGACCTTATAAGTTATCAGTTCATTCACATAAGACTACCCTTAGGCCTGGCCCAGTTGCTCAGTTGGTTAGAGCAGTATTTTTCAAACTGGTCTGCAGACTTGTCAAATAGAAATTTTGTACTGGTCTGTCAAAGAGTTAACCATCCTGGTGTTGTATGAATATTATAGACCCAATTATCTTAGTCAAATTCATTTATGCTCAGTGTGATTTCTGAAATAGTTTCTGAAATACCCTAGTGGTATCTGAAATAATTCTGTTTTCACTGGTCCCCAGGTATAAAATGACTGAAAACCACTGGGTTAGACCATTGTCCTGATACACTAAGGTTGGGGTTTCAATCCCTGGTCAGGGCACATACAAGACTCAACTAATGAATGCATGAACAAATGAAACATTGAAGTGTCTCTCTCCCTTCCTCTAAAGTCAATAAATAAAATTTTAAAATAATTTAAAAAGACTGCCCTCACTTTAGATGTCAGATGCAAGTCTAGGTGGTCACCTTACTTTTCACGAAGTGGCAGTGAATTGAAGGTTCTCTTAAGTCTCTCATTGAGTTCAGTTAATTTTTGTACAGCAGCTTATAGTACTCAGAAAAATACTTAAGTTCACTGGTTTGTTATAAAGGATATAGATAAATAGATACATAGGTCATTGTCTGAAGGATTCCTAAATACAGGAGCCTCTGTCCACATGCAGTCACGGCCAACCACCCAGTGGGCGCATGGATGTGTTCTCTAACCCAGAAACTGATCAGATATGGTTAAGAGTTTTTATGGAACTTTAGTTTCTAGGCTCCTCCCTTCTTTCCCAGAGATCAGTAGGTAAGGCTAAAAGTCCAATTTTTTTTACTAGTTGGTCTTTTTGGTGTCTAGCTCCATCCTGAGGCTATGTAGAAACCCTGTGCTGAGTCACCTCATTAGCATAATATGTTCCATATTATCTCAGTTGTTATTCAAAGGCATTTTTGTTTTTTACTGTAGAACAATAGATATTCCTATCACTTAGGAAATCACAAGGGTTTTACAAGCTCATTGTGAAGAAATGTGGATGAAGGCCAAATATATTTCTTATTATACAACACATAGGAATGTTATAAATGTTATGTGAATGAAATAATTCACATAAAGGTATTTATAAATACAATTTTATTTTAAACTAAGATTATGAGAAATTACAGAATGATTCACTGTTCTTTTCTTTCCTAGAACTCAGGACAGTTGATATTCCTCTGCAGCGTAACTTGCAAAGTCAAAGTGTTCAGAAAAATGTGAGGCAATGCTGTGAACATAATATGTTTGCAAAGATTGTTAATCAGAAGAAAGGTTATTTACTATTAGATCAAAATCATGAAATGTATGAGATATGTGAAAAACCTTTAAAATCAAATTTAAATTTTGAAAACCAAAACAGTAGCTATACTTTAAATAACTTTGTTGAGTTGAATGAAGATGGAACTTCCACTGTGAATGAACAATTTGACATTGAAATTACATTGCCTTTCAGTCCCAAACCCATCAATACTACATCCCAGGTTATTCAGCAACAGAGAACTCACAATGTTGAGAAAGCCCACATATGTACTGAATGTGGGAAAGCCTTCGTCAAGATGGCTCAGTTCGCTGATCATCAGAGAGTTCATATTAGAGAGAGACCTTATGGATGCAGTCTGTGTGGGAAAGCCTTCTCCAGAAAATCCAGGCTCACTGAACATCAGAAAATTCATACAGGAATGAAACAGAGTGAATTCATCGAAAATTACAAAACCTTTCTCAAGACATCACAATACAATATACATCAGAGAACTAATATGACAGAGAAACCTTATACTTGTAGTGAATGTGGCAAAGCATTCATCAGAAAGTCTCGGCTCATTTATCATGAGCAAACTCATAAAGAAGAGAAACCATATACATGTACTGAATGTGGGAAAGGCTTCACCTTAAAGAGCTATCTAATGAGACATCAGCGAACTCATACAGGAGAGAAGCCCTATGTATGTAGTCAATGTGGGAAATGCTTCACAGCAAAGATTCCTCTTATTAGACATCAGCGAACACATACAGGTGAGAAGCCGTATTTATGCAGTGTATGTGGTAGAGGATTCAGCATGAAAAGTGATGTCACTCAGCATCAGCGAACTCATACTTCAGTGAAACCGTTTATGTGCAATGAATGCGGAAAAGGCTTCACTGTGAAGAGTCGTCTTATTGTACATCAGCAAACTCACACAGGAGAGAAGCTCTATGTATGCAGTGAGTGTGGAAAAGGATTCCCAGAAAAGTTCCGGCTCGTTTTACATGAACGTAGTCATACAGGAGAGAAACCTTATGTATGTAGTGAATGTGGGAAAGGCTTCACAAAAAAGAGCCTTCTCATCAGACATCAGCGAAAACATACAGGAGAGAAACCCTATGTATGTAGTATATGTGGAAAAGGCTTTACCATGAACCATGATCTCACTGTACATCAGCGAAGTCATACCTTAGAAAAGCCATATATTTGTAATGAATGTGGGAAGGGCTTTGCCGTGAAAAGTCGTCTCATTGTGCATCAGGCAACTCACACAGGAGAAAAGCCCTATGTATGTAGTGAATGTGGAAAAGGCTTCCCAGTAAAGTGCAACCTTATTGTACATCAACGGACTCACACAGGAGAGAAACCATATATATGCAGTGAATGTGGGAAAGGCTACAGAGAGAAGATTCATCTCATCAGACATCAGCGAACACATACAGGAGAGAAGCCCTATGTATGTAGTGTATGTGGTAAAGGCTTTACCATGAAGCATGATCTCACTGTACATCAGCGAAGTCATGCTTCAGAGAAATTGTATAGTTGCAATGTGTGTAGGAAAGGATTCACCATGAAGAGTCATTTGAGTGTGCATCAACGCACTCATATTGGAGAGAAACAATATATATGCAATGAATGTGGAAAAGCCTTCATCCAGAAGACATGTCTCATAGCACATCAGAGAATTCACACAGGAGAGATATCCTTTGAATGCAGTGACTGTGGGAAAGCCTTCACTACAAAGCAAAAGCTCATTGTCCATCAAAGAATTCATACAGGAGAGAGACCCTATACCTGTAATGAGTGTGGGAAAGCTTTTGCTTACATGTCTTTTCTTGTGAAACATCAGAGAATACACCCAAGAGAGAAATGTGGTGATTCGGTCAAGGTGGAAAATTCTATCCTAGATTATCCCAGCTCATCCCAGACCAGTGTTGTCTTGGAGGAGAAAAACCTTATTAATACAGTGACTATGCAGGTGCCTTGTGTGGCCACTCAGACAGCATTAAACATTAGTGGGCTACTAGCAAACAGGAATGTAGCCATAGTGGGTCAGCCTGTGGCTGGGTGTGTGCCCACAGGAGGGTTTTCACAGGATGGAAATGTGAATGCAGTGAGTGTGGTTTCACCTGTGGTCAATTATGTCTTTTTTTATGTCACGGGAAACCAGTAGAAAAAAGCTCAGAGACTTTTTCTGCAACAGTTTTATCAAAAATAACTACCTCAGGCTATAGTTGACAACTACATTTTGAAAGAAATTGTATAAATGCTGAGACTGTAAAGTCATGATATTCTCATCCAGTTAAACATACATATTGATAAAGAGGCATAATCTGTTGTTAACCCAAACAGATCAGTCAGTCTGTTGTGCCAGTTATAAGGAATGAAAGAAGCTAAGTGAAGGTCAAGAAGTGAATTTTTAAAACAAAGATAATTTGTATCTGGAATGTTGCTATGAGTGGCAACTACTAAAAGGCTAATACTGGATTGATGGGATTTTTAGCATTTCAGTTTTCCAAGGTGCCCGAGTGAAATGTTCATTGAAAACTGGAATGCCTACCATCAACTCTTAGAAATTTATATTATGAAGAGGGACTTAAGAAATGGCAACCTTAGGTTGATTCGACTTACTCACTTATACCGAGTTTTTGTCAAATACTTCCTTTGTACCTGATTCTGTCCGGGAGACGGCATTGACATAGTCAAGTTCTCTTCTCTCGAATTGGCACCCATACCCAGCAGCTAATATAGTAAAAGGATGTCCACATCTACATTCATTAAAGGGAGATTGTTTTAGTCTGTTCTGCTTGCTATACCATAATACCATAGCCTAGGTGGCTTATAACAGCAGAAATTTATTTCTTACGGATCTGGAACATATGAAGTTCCAGATAAAGATGCCAATAGATTGGTGTCTGTCAAATGCCTGCTTCCTAGTTCATAGAAAACAGTCGTCTCTCTTGCCCTCACATGAGGGAATTGGCAACTCAGCTTTCTGGGATGTCTTTTAGAAGGGCAGCAATCCCATGCACGAGGGTTCTACCCTTGTAAATTAATCACCTCTGGAATGCACCCCATACCTTATTAATACCATCACATTTGATGTTATGCTCAATGAGTCGATTTTGGGGACACAAACGCTTCATAGCAAATATGGAGTAATTGGTTCAAAGTTGTGATAATTTCCTGTTTAAGTTGCTTAATATTTGGAATGAGGGCAAGGCCTCTGCTTAAAGGCCTTTAAGCACCTCAGTAAGTTATTTTTTAAATGCCCACATATTATCTCTCCAAGCTGAGAGATAATTTTTTTGCTTCTTAAATTTTACACTTTTAGCCCTGGCCAGATAGCTTGGTTGGTTAGGGCATCATCCCAAAGTGCAGAGGCTGCTGGTTTGGTCAGTGGTCAGGGCACTTACAGGAGCAGATGGATGTACCTGCCTCTCCCTCTCTTCCTCCCTCTCTCAAATCAATAAACATTTATACTTTTTTACAGTTTTGGAACCAAATAAAAACTCAGTTTCTCAGGTGCACTACACCGAATCTCCAGTTCTCAGTAGCCATATGTGCCTAGTGTAAGGTGACCAGATTTTAAAATTGGTAAAGCGGGGCACCATTGATGGGGAGGGGGATTCCTTGATTAAAAATTTGGTCTTAATGGAGCAAAAAAAAATTTCATAGAATGCAAAAATAGTATTGTAATATATATTTTAAAATTTCAACATAAGTACAATTTACAAACAATACATTAAAAAATTATGTATAGTATTATTCTTTGGCATATTTCTCATTTGAGTGAATTTTTTTAGTAGATTGCTGTCGTTGTTTAAAAGGTCATGAACCTTTTCACAAGAATTTGTTAAATTATATTTCACACATAAAATGGCTTTCAAAGTCTCAACACTTAATTGTGATTTTTCTGATGTCCACACTTTATTTACCATAGAAAAAAACGCGTTCAGTCGCAGCATTAGTCCCTGGTAAAGACAGCGCGTATTCCACAATTTTTAGTGCATTATTGTATGGAACATGGTTTGTTTCCAAATGATGAAATATTTCTAACCATTTGTTCTCTATTGTGATTTTTGCTGATGCCCAAGATTTAACCTTTTCCTTATCAATATATATTTTTAATAATATATAATATATAATAATAACCTTATTAAAAAGATTTTCGGAAATATTACTATATTGGAAATGTTGAGTGAATCAGAGGGATCGGGTTACATGGTCCCGAAACCGATGCTGGAGCTGCACGAGTGGGCGGGAGCACGCAGGGCAGCGCTGCTGGCGCTCGCACACGAGTGGTAGTGCACACTCCCCGCCTGGACTTGTCCTTGCGCGGCCGTGCTCCTCGTGTCCAGCCCCGCCACCCACTGGAGACCAAGCGGCTTGTGCCTTATGGAGCCCGGAGCCACACACAGGCGTCCAGGACATGGGCCTATGGGTGGTTAGGGGACTTGACAGCTGCTGCCCAAGCAGGTACGTCCCACCTGAAGTTCTTTTGTTTCGGGCCCTGGAGAGGGCAGCCAGCTCTTGCGGCAGTGCAGGCGCTTCCAGGTCGAGGCGGGGTCTCCCTGCCGAAAACCGTATATTCCCTTCCTGTTCTCCTGCCGTTCCCTAGCTTTTCGTGCATTCTTTCCAAATATTGGGACTTTTTTTTAAAGGGATGTGGGACAAATTGTTAAAAGTCAGAACTGTCCTGCCAAAAGCAGGACATCTGGTCACCTTAGCCTAGTGGCTCCCTTATCAGACCTCACAATGAGTAACAGTTTGCAGTTAACTCAGCTACTCAGAGAAATCTGTCATAATTTCAGTTATCCCAGAAAGTTACACTGGAGAGCACTTGTTAATATCTAATGTTTCCCAGCACTTAAAAATATAAACATTGATTTTGAAAGTGAATGGGTGGGCTAAAATGACTAATCAGAGTATTTTGTCACTGACGCGAATGAACATTGGAAGACACTTGTAAAGAATATGAGTTGATCCCCCCAGTTATTTGTGATTAGAGACTTCAACTGACTCCAAACTAGGCATAGCAGAAAAGAAAAAAGATCCTCAGAATAAATAGGCCCTGACCAGGCAGTGGCACCATGGATAGAAAGTTGGAGATCACAAGCTCACAGGGTCCTTATGGTTTAGATTTTGGGGGTCAATCTGCCCAATCCCCCACCTAATTTGCTTGATTAAGTTACTAAAAGCTAACTTTCCCCCCACACCTCCATCTGTGATGCTGGATTGTTTGCACTTGTCCTATCCCATGTTCCTTGGAGAAACTGGAGGCAGTTTTCTTGTTATTCTTTGTTTTGTGAAGTTAAGATGTTATGTATGGTGGGGGTTTCTGCACTTGGGAGGATTCTTGGGTTGCTTTGGTAATGTGACTTTGTTTTAAAAATCTCTTTAATTTGCTAATGACTTTACTCTGCCCTATAAATAAAACAGTTTGGGGATGGAGACTCTTGCAAGCTAAAGGCATTGTAGAGGCCTCCTGATCCCATCCTTTTTCTCTTTGAGTTTATTTCTTCATTCCACACTGTTCTCACTCAGGACCTGGATAATTACTAGCCATGCTGGTCCATGGCAGGTAGTGCCTGAACAGGGACCCGAGGAGGAAAAAATTAAACTGAAGGCAGGTGATGGAACTCCTTAAATGTACACAGTGAGTCAAGTTTTCGGGGAAAGTATAGTTGGGAGTAATAAATTACTCGACAGTTAGGGTCAAAAGTAAGGGACCTTTTTCTTTTTGTACAAATGTTTTTATTTGAGGAGGCACTGTTACCTGAGGAGTATCAAAGTGAGATTCAAACGGAGGGATGTAAATATGAGAAGACCTTGGAGTCTGAGGATGACTCGGGAGATAGTGAGGGCGTCGCGGCTATGGCCGCCTTAACCTTTGCGCCTCCGCCACCCTCTTCTCCTTCTTAGGCTTTACCCTCTGCTTCTCCTTACCCTTTTCGGGTTGCTCCCAGAGAGCACAGGTGTGTCCATGTCTTTGTCTCAGATACTTGGAGGTCCCCACTCCAACAAGCTTTAGATCAGGCTCGAGATAAAGGGGATTACATCAGAATTTGTGCTGATATTCGGCACAAATATATACAAGGTCTGGGTATTGTCACTACTTCAGGGGAGGAATCCAGTACAATACTTTAATAAACGGCAGAACAAACGAAGGAGGGGAGGCCAGGGAAGTACTTCTTGCAGTGGATCTTATTTCCAATGCTGGGGTTTAGGACATTTTGCTAGAAATTTCCCTACTCTCTCTGGATATCAGTCTCAGCCTCCCCCTAAGGGGCAGCCAGCTCCTAAAGCTCCTGACCTCTGCCCACACTGCAGGAGAGGGAAACATTGGGCAAATGAATGTAAATCTAAGTGTACTGCCAGAGGGCAGGTGATTCAGGGAAATGGACAGCAAGGCCACCCCCCACCCCATCAGTCAGTAGGGGCAAAATTGGTGTTTCCTCAGCAAATTCTGATTCCAGCAGGCGAAACATCACCCAGATATCCTGAGCAATGCCAGGGTAACTGCTCCTAGTTCTCTCTGGCTGCTTAATCTGCTGCTCAACTAAAATTGAGGTAGAGGAGAAGTCTTGGTATGGTCAACTTTTGCCACCAGTTACAGCAACTATGGAATTTGAGAATGGATAGGAGACTCGGGTATTAGGAAAGTTACAGCTTTTTTCTGTTATTGTCTGATTTTCTTTAATATTTTAGCTACAATCCTCTAAACCAGGGGTCCCCAAATTACAGCCTGCAGGCTGCATGCGGCCCCCTAAGGCCATTTATCCAGCTCCCGCCGCACTTCTGGAAGGGGCACCTCTTTGGTGGTCAGTGAGAGGAGCACAGGATGCATCCGTACCCATAGTTCCCATTGGAATACTGGTCAGTTTGTTGATTTAAATTTACTTGTTCTTGCCTGACCAGGCGGTGGCGCAGTGGATAGAGTGTCGGACTGGGAAGCAGAAGACCCAGGTTTGAGACCCCGAGCTCGCCAGCTTGAGTGCGGGCCCATCTGGCTTGAGCAAAAGGTCGCCAGCTTGGACCCATGGTCGCTGGCTCCAGCAAGTGGTGCCTCAATCTACTGAAGGCCCGCGGTCAAGGCACGTGTGAAAAAGCAATCAATGAAAAACTATGGTGTCACAATGGCAATGAAAAACCAATGATTGATGCTTCTCATTTCTCTCTGTTCCTGTCTGTCTGTCTCTATCTATCCCTCTGTCTGACTCTCTCTCTGTCCCTGTGTAAAAGAAAAAAGAAATTACTTGTTCTTTATTTTAAATATTGTATTTGTTCCCATTTTGTTTTTTACTTTAAAATAAGATATGTGCAGTATGCACAGGGATTTGTTCATAGTTTCCTTTTATAGTCCGGCCCTCCAATGGTCTGAGGGACAGTGAACTGGCCCCCTGTGTAAAAAGTTTGGGGACCCCTGCTCTAAACTATTTTTTTTTCTATTCTTTGCCTGGAAATTAAGGCAGGGGACCCCTGGTGGATCTGACTACAAAATTTTCCATGCAGCTACCTAGTAAGATTTTCTTGGGGAGATTTTCTTTAGTCTCATCCTTCAGTCCCTCCGTCAGAAAATTTCCTGACAGATCAGGCAGGCATCTTTCTGGTCTGGTTGTGCTCTGAAATCCCAGTTTTTTCTCTTGTTTGTCTAATTCTACTTTCAGTTTAGTTTTTGTCTGATATTATGCAAAATTTGTCTGCCTGTAAGGCCTGAATTAAGTACTTGCATGCAAAAATTGGAAATGCCGGCTCTTATATTGAAAAAAGAAAATAGTTTTATCCCTATATTTTTGCTTAAAAACTGTAACATGTAAGGAGCACTAATTTAAATTTTAATAGGATGGAATGTGGATCCTAAAGACTTGCTAATTTAGTTTGTGCTTTGTAAGGTGTGATCTGAGTTGGGAGCCAAGTAGCAACTCGGGTATGTGGATTAATTAGATTTATGTCTTATACTGTGTCTCTGTACTGTAAGTTGTCTTGTTTGTGTGTAAAACTGTACTCAAGTCTGTGAAAAAAAGGAATTGAGCAAAATTTAGTAGGGCCCTGATAAGTCATTTCAAGACTCTGTCTCAAGTTTCTTCAGGCAGTTGGAAGAATAGTATAAAAGTGCTAATTCTCAAAATTTATTTTATTTTTATTTTATTCATTTTAGAGAGGAGACACAGAGTGAGAGAGAGAGAGAGAAAGAGAGAAAGGGGGGAGGAGCTGGAAGCATCAACAGCCATATGTGCCTTGACCGGACCAGTGCAGGGTTTTGAACTGGCGACCTCAGTGTTCCCAGGTCGACGCTTTATCCACTGCACCACCACAGGTCAGGCTAAAAGTGCTAATTCTGCTTGTCAGAGCACATCCTGCAAAAGGGGCCCTGAGGAAATCTGGAATTTGGGTCCTCTGATTCCCTGAAATAGAGTTAACAATACAAGAGCATAATTTCAGAGGACTCCTAGATACAGGAGCTGATGTACCTGTTATTGCTGAGCAACACTGGCTTTCTTCTTTACTCATTCCTGAAGCAGTCGCAGAGCTGCAAGGCTTAGGGCAAAGTAAGTTTCCCTAACAAAGCTCTAAGGTTTTGTTTTTGTTTTTGTTTTAATTTATTCATTTTAGAGAAGAGAGAGAGCGGAATAGAGAGAGGGAGAGGGGGGATAGATAGAGAGAGAGAAGGGGGGAGGAGCAGGAAGCATCAACTCCCATATGTGCCTTGACCAGGCAAGACCAGGGTTTCGAACCATCGACCTCAGTGTTTCCAGGTTGACGCTTTATCCACTGCGCCACCACAGGTCAGGCTCTAAGGGTTTTTTTACAATAGGAAAATAAAAAAGGTCATATTGGATTTTATCAGTCCTAAGTGCTCCCTAGATTGCCTGTTAATTCGTGGGGTAGGGATGTTTTGAAAAATATGGGAACATTACTTGTCAGCCCTAGTAATTTAGTGCTAAAATGTTTGATCAAGGATTTTTATCCACTAAAGAATTATGGAAAGAGCAGCAGGAAATTCTCACCCCCATAAAAGTGGGACCCAATACCAGGAAGCATAGATTAGGATATCAAAATTTAGCACAGAGGCCTTGGTAGCTCCTGCTACCCCAATAAGGCATTGTGCAGATCCAGTTACTTGGAAATCAGATGATCCTTTTGGGTAGACCAGTGGTCGGCAAACTGCGGCTCGTGAGTCATATGTGGCTCTTTGGCCCTTGAGTGTGGCTCTTCCACAAAATACCATGTGCGGGCACTACCTTGATAAGGAATGTACCTACCTATATAGTTTGAGTTTAAAAACTTTGGCTCAAAAGAAATTTCAATTGTACTGTTGATATTTGGCTCTGTTGACTAATGAGTTTGCTGACCACTCGGGTGGACCAATGGCCCCTCTCTCAGGTGAAACTTGAGGCAGCTGCTCAATTGGTACAAGAACCTTGGGCACATTGAACCTTTTAATAGCCCATGGAATACTCATATATTTGTCATTAAAAATAAGGTGACCAAGTTTTTTGCAATGAAAAGGACAGAAATAAATTGAAGAAAACAATATCGTAAATAAAAGAAATATTTTATTCATTGCAATAGTAATACACTATAATATGATAAATGCATAATAAAAACATTTGTAATATTTTATATTGTAATTATATTTACATGCCTATTAATTTTTATTAATAATTGTAAGAAAAAAGTACTGATTTAGATACAAATACGTCACATCACATGCAATCGATCAACTGCATCAATCGAATACAGACATTTACAGATTAATCTTCCAATACCAAAAAGGAGGACACTTTTCAAGGGAGGATGGAACTTACAAAAGAAGAACTGTCCTCCCTAAAGGAGTACGATTGGTCACCTTATTAAAAAGAAATCAGGAAACTGGAGGCAATTACAGGACTTGAGAGTAATAAATAAGACTGGAAATTATTGTTCCTTTCCAACCAGGACTCCCCTGTCCTACTGCCATTCCATGGGATTTTCACCTTGTTATTATTGACTTGAAGGATTGCTTTTTTACTATTCCTTTAAGCCCTCATAATTGCATGCGTTTTACGTTCAGTGTTCCTCCACTTAATTTTCAGGCTCCCATGGAGCGATACCAGTGGAGAGTTTTGCCTCAAGGTATGGCTAACAGTCCCACCTTGTGCCAGATATATGTTGCTCAAGCTATCTCTCCGGTGTGGGTGTGAAGGCGGCACCCTAAAGTGCACATAATCCATTATTTAGATGATATTCTTATTGCTAATCTATATAAAGACACTGTGCTGACTATTTTGCAACAATTAGAATATTCTTTGAAAGAATCAGGACTTTATATAGCTCCTGAAAATGTACAGCAGTCCTTCCCTTTTTCTTATCTAGGACAAAGCATTGAGCATGATGAATTTGTGTACAGAAATTAGAAATCAGGATGGATCACTTGCAAACTTTAAATGATTTCCAGAAATTGTTAGGAGACATTAGTTAGCTTAGACCTTTCTTGAAATTAACTACCAGGGAACTGAAACCACATTTTGATATTCTGAGAGGCTTGGCTGCACCAGCTTTCCCTTGGCAACTCACAGCTGCAGGACAGCAAGCTTTACAGCTTATAGAACAGGCCTTCCAGTAAGCTCAAGTGAAATGCATAAATCCTGAGGGACCAATTGTTTTACTAATTTCTTTCCAGTTATACTCCAGCAGGACTATTGTGGCAAGCTTCAGGTCCTCTTGAGTGGATTCATTTAGCTGTTACTTCTAAGAAAGTTTTATCTCTGTATTTTGATTTTGTCACATCCTTGATTATCAAGGGAGGTAGGTGACTTTTACAGCTTATAGGTTTTGAGCCTCAACTTAGTGTTTGTTCTTCCTTTTTCAAAAGATCAACAGCAATGGCTCTGGGAAACTTCCACAAAAGGGCAAGTTGCTCTTGCAAATTTTACAGGTCAAATTAATTCTCATCCATCTGATAAAGTAGTTTAATTTTTATTAGTTACTACATTTGTCTTTCCTAAGACAATTATTAATGAGCTCATTCCTGAAGCACCTACAGTCTTTACTGATGGGTCAAGCTCAGGAATGGCAGATTTAATAATTGATGGATAAGTTTATACTGAAACAGTCACCTTAAAAGCAGCTCAAAGGGTAGAATTATGTGCCATAATCATGGCTTTTCTGCATTTGCCATGTTCCTCCTTTAATCTATATACAGACAGCAAATATATACTTATTCTTTCCACTATAGAGACTAATGTCTTGGGAACAATTGCAGATTAGGAACTATTTCAGCAATTTCTCCTTCAAAGACTTGTACATTAACATAAAGCTCCATATTTTATAGGGCATATTCGAATTCATTCTATGCTCCCTAGAGCTTTAGCACAAGGGGATGCCCTTAGTGATAAAGCTACTCAAAAGATTATTAGAGCAAACATGATAGATTAAGCAATTCAGTCTCAAGCTATTCATCACCAGAACGCTGCAGCCCTGCGTAAACAGTTTCAACTCTCTCAAGAGGCAGCATGGCAGATTGTTAATTCCTGCTCAGTGTGTCCTATATCCTATACTACAATCTGACCCCTTGTTTGGAGTTAACCCTCGGGGACTCCTACCAGGACAACTTTGGTAAATGTATGTTACTCAAATACCCTCATTTGGCAAGCAGTCCTTTGTCTACGTTACAGTGGATACTTACTCTGGATTTATAGTAGCCTCTGCCAGAACAGGTGAGGCTGCTAAGCATGTTATAGCTCACTCTTTGTATGCATTTATTTTAGGACTTCCTAAGATGATTAAAACTGACAATCCTCCTGCATATGTAGGAAAAGCATTTGCTACATTTTGTCAGACTTTTGGATTGGTCTGAGGACAGCTATTCCTTATAATCCTCAGGGTCAAGGCATTGTAGAGTGTGCCCATCAAACATTTAAAGGTCAGTTAGAAAAAATAAAAAAGGGGGAATCATACCCTTGAACTCCTGCAAATCTTCACGCTCTTTTTACTTTAAAATGTTTGAATACTGATATATGGGGTCATTCTGCGGCTGAGAGACTATAGAAACCAACACAGAAAGCCTTCCCTTAAGTGCGAGGGAGGGATCCGCTCACAGGAATCTGGCAAGGGCCAGACCCTGTTCTCCTATGGCAGTGGTTCTCAAACTTTTTGAAGTCGGGGCATATTTAAAATCCTACAAATAATTGTAGGCGCACCATATGCAAATTTCTGATAAATACGTTATAATAATTAAGTCAAATATTAAAGAAAAATATATAAAGTTAAAGTGTGCTTTTATGGTAATTAAATGAAATAAATATGACAAAATTAAATTTATTCTGACATTAAAAATATTTTTGTTATATTTTTTGAGTTATGCTTTTTAGAATTCGTGAAAAAGAGGGGTTAAAAATAAACAACAACAAAATGATCTTTATATATATATATGGGTACATTCTTAGTAAGATTTAGTAAATTTGGCAGGTCCCAGCACGATTGTGTTAAGTTTTTTTATTCTTGTGTTTATGAGAAACATGAGCCTGATGTGTCCTAGCAATTTCTTCAATGTTTGGGCATTGAAGGCAAACTCTCATTTCCTCGTCCAATACATTGAAGAATTCCTCTCTTTTTACTCTTGTGTTGAGGTTAGAAAATCCTAATTCACTTAAATAGAATGTTGAAAATCGTAGTAAAATATTCAAAGCTTTTTTAGATATTGCCACATATTCTTCTTTTATAGAAATCCAAAAGGCTTCAAGAGACAATTCCTTATGTTTAATCATCAATCCACAATCAGTGGATATAGCTGCCAGTTCTGCTTCTTCTGTTAATATTAAATCAAAATCACTTGAAGCTTCCTTTTGGGGACCGAAAAGTAAACAGGGTTTTGTGCAGTTTGGATATCTAGGGGACAGAGGTGGTGGGCCTGACCCCCCATCTCACCTGCCTAATTAAGTTAACAAAGGGCTGTGCTTCTCTGCTCTTTCTGCCCACCCATGTTCCCTGGAAGAGACTGAAAATTAGTTGCTTCTGGGTGTAAAGTTAGATTGACTAGTATGGCGGGGGTTGTCTTTAAATTGCCTTGTAAACAACTGAATTGCTAATGGCCCACGCTTTCCCAGAAATAAAGACAGATGTCTTTCTGAGGGCAGCCATGTTTCGGCGGCAAAACAGTAGTAACTGTTGCAAGCCGTGGCAACCTCCCAAACATATCCTGTATATGTATCTTTAAGCCTCTGTCTCTTTAATTCAATTTTGTACCATTTCCTGATTGAGACCCTGAAATATACTTGTCATGGCTGGCCCGCAGCAGTTGGTGCCCAACGTGGGGCATTGAGAAAGGGGAAAAAAGGTAATGAAACCCCCCGAGTGTGTGTGCAAAGTAAGTAAAGGTTGAAGACAGAGTTTAGGGTAAGATGACCAGACGTCCCACTTTTGACGGGACAGTCCCAATTTTTAACAACTGTCCCGTGTCCCTTTGAAAAAGTCCCGATCTTTGGAAAGAATGCATGAAAAGCTAGGGAATGGCGGGAGAATGGGAAGGGAATATACGGTTTTCACAGGGGAGACCCTGCCTTGACCTGGAAGCGCCCGCACTGCTGCAAGAGCTGGCTGCCCTGTGCGGGGCCCCAAAACAAAGAACTTCGGGTGGGATGTACCTTCTGAGGCAGCGGCTGTCAAGTCCCCTAACTACCCATAGGCCTGTGTTCTGGCCGCCGGCGTGCAGCTCCGGCTCTGTGAGGCGCAAGCCGCTCAGTCTCCAGCGGGTGGCAGGGCTGGATGTGGGGAGTGCGGCCGCAGCAAGGATGAGTCCAGGGGAGTGTGCGCGACTGCTCGTGTGTGAGCATGCCGGCAGTGCTGTCCTGCTTGCTCCCGCCCGCTCCTGCAGTTCCAGCATCGGTTTCGGAACCATGTAACCCGATCCCTCTGACTCACTCAACATTTCCCATATAGTAATATTTCCAAAAATGATCTTTTTAATGAGGTATCATTATTAAAAACTATATTGATAAGGAAAAGGTTAAATCTTGGGCATCAGCAAAAATCACAAAAGAGAACAAACGGTTAGAAATATTTCATCATTTGGAAACAAACCATGTTCCATACAATAATGCACTAAAAATTGTGGAATACGCGCTGTCTTTACCAGGAACTAATGCTGCAACTGAACGCGTTTTTTCTATGGTAAATAAAGTGTGGACATCAGAAAAATCACAATTAAGTGTTGAGACTTTGAAAGCCATTTTATGTGTGAATATAATTTAACAAATTCTTGTGAAAAATTTCAAGACCTTTTAAACAATGACAGCAATCTACTAAAAAAATTCACTCAAATGAGAAATATGCCAAAGAATAAAATAATACTATACATAATTTTTAATGTATTATATTTGTAAATTGTACTTATGTTGAAATTTTAAAATATATATTACAATACTATTTTTGCATTCTATGAAAAATTTTTTTGCTCCATATAGAACAATTTTTTTTTTTTTTTTACAGGGACAGAGAGAGTGTCAGAGAGAGGGATAGCTAGGGACAGACAGACAGGAACAGAGAGTGATGAGAAGCATCAATCGTCAGTTTTTCATTGCCATTGCAACACCTTAGTTGTTCATTGACTGCTTTCTCACATGTGCCTTGACTGCGGGTCTTCAGCAGACCGAGCCACCCCTTGCTGGAGCCAGCGACCTTGGGTCCAAGCTGGCGAGCTTTTGCTCAAGACAGATGAGCCCGGGCTCAAGCTGGTGACCTCGGGGTCTCGAACCTGGGTCTTCCGCATCCCAGTTTGACGCTCTATCCACTGTGCCACCACCTGGTCAGGCTAGACCAAATTTTTAATCAGGAACCCTCCACCCCAGGGTCAATGGTGTTCCGCTCTACCAATTTTAAAATCTGGTCACCTTAGTTTAGGGAGGAAAATATAATAAAGCAATTTGGGGGTAAATAACTATGGGACAAATAGGGTAAAAAATGAGGGACCTTTGCCTGACCAGGCAGTTGCGCAGTGGATGGAGCATCGGACTGGGATGCAGAGGACCCAGGGTTGAGACCCCAGGGTTGCCTGCTTGAGCACGGGCTCATTTGGTTTGAGCAAGGCTCACCAGCTTGAGCCCAAGGTTGCTGGCTTGAGCAAGGGGTCACTCAGTTTGCTGGGGTCCCCCAGTCAAGGCATATGTGAGAAAGCAATCAATGAACAACTAAGGTGCTGCAATGAAGAACTGATGCTTCTCATCTCCCTTCCTGTCTGTCCTTATCTATCCCTCTCTCTGACTCTCCCTGTCACTGACACATACACACACAAAATATGATGGACCTTTTTCATTTCGTACAAATGTTTTTATTTGAGAAGTCATTTTATCAGAATGAGATAGAAATAGAGGAATGTAAATATGAGAAGAGCTTAGAGTCTAAGAATGACTCAGAAGAGAATGAAAAAATCATAAGTGTGGCCATTTTAAACTTTGGGCCTGTGCCAATCTCTGCTGGGTTTCTTTATGATTGTCAGGCTGGTTCCAGTATCTATAGTTCAAACTCTTGAAAATCCCCGCTCCAACAAACTGAGGGCTGGCCTCCACACGCAGGGCGGTGAGCTGAGAGCAGGTAGAGCAGTGTGGACATGGCTGCAGATGGACCACGGTTCATGCTAGCCTTGCAGCTTGTTCTTCCCCGTGCCTCTGAAGTTAAGCGGGCAGGTGCGGGTGGCAGAAGCCATAGCTTCCCAGGTCAGTGGGATGCACAAGGCACAAATGCAGCTGAAAAGGGCTTCGGCTGGTGCTCGGGACCCACATACACAAGGTGCATGGCGGGGAAGGCGCACGGCAAATACAAGGCTCCAGACATCGCCAAGTTTCCAGGCGCGCAAGTGGGAGGATCCTTGCACTCGAGCCGCAGCCAGCGCAGGCCATGGTCCCCTATTACCAGCACAAGCCACAACGGTAGGCGTGCGAAACAAAGCTCTGGTGCAGGGCCTGCAGGCCTGGGGTGGCCGTCGCCTAGAGCGTGGCTTCAGTCGCGCGACCCAGCCCTGGAAGGTGCGGTGAAGCAGAGGCAGGAAGGCGAACGCGGAAGCCTCCCCTTTCCTGGTAAACTAGGTCTGCCGTTTGTCTGGGGTTGAAATGGAGGGATTTTGGCTGCCAGAAATGGCGGCTATTAAAAATTACTAGTAAATAGAAGACTTAAGAGTTTGGGAAAATTACAGCCTTTTCTCTTATTCTCTGACTTTCTGCAAACTCTTTTCTATTCCATTCCTGGCAAGGGGGCAGGAGGCACACCGTTTTGGGTATGGTTAAACAGAATTTCATGCGGTCACCTTGAGATTTTCTGAGAGAATTCTGTTTGGCCTTATCCTTTTTATGTCCCTATCAAAATAACCCTAAGTAAAACCAAGCTGGCAACTTTCTAATCTTTGAAATATCGGGTTTCATTCTGATTTGTCTGATTCTTGTTTGTGAAGTCTCTGTTTAATGTCTAAATGTGATTTTTTTAAAAATTTATTTTATTTTTATTTTATTCATTTTAGAGAGGAGACACAGAGTGAGAGAGAGAGAGAGAGAAAGAGAGAAAGGGGGGAGGAGCTGGAAGCGTCAACTCCCATATGTGCCTTGACCAGACCAGTGCAGGGTTTTGAACTGGCGACCTCAGTGTTCCCAGGTCGACGCTTTATCCACTGCGCCACCACAGGTCAGGCTTAAATGTGATTTTTTTTTTAAGGCCTGAATTAAGTTCTTGCATGCAAAAATCATAAATGCAGCTGTAATATTGAAAAAATAAAATGGTTTTATCCCTAAACTTTTTTAAAAATTTTAATTGAAACTTGTACAGTGTGCTCATTTAAATTGAAATAGAATGAAATGTGGATCTTAAAGCCTTGCTAATTTAGCTAACCTGCTTCAAACTTCAGGCTGCTTGCTGCAGTTGCAAAGCTTGAAGCAGGATAAATTTGCATAACAAAGGTGTAGATTTTATTTTTACTATAGAAAGATAGTGAAAGTCATACTCGATTTTTTCAGCCTTAATGTACTGTTTAAATTGCCTGCTAATTAATGGGGTAGAAATGTTTTGATAAATAAGGAAATGTTACTTGAAAAAGCATTTACTGTATTTTGTTAGAAGTTAACATAAAGACAAGTATCTCTTACAATCCTCAAAATCAAGGTATTATAAAGTGTACCCAACAAATACTTAAAGGTCAATTGTAAATAATATAAATAAAGGGGGGAGTCATCCTGGAACTCCTGCAAATCTTCTTTATCATGCTTTTTACTTTGAAAAATTTCTTTTGAATGCTGATGTACAGGGTTATTCAGCAGCTGAGAAACTCTGGAATCCTACAGGGGAAGCCAAACCATTTTGTCTTACAAACTTCTACCCTCTTTTATTTGATCTAGCTAATAATACTGTTTTGTCTTTTTCCATTCAGCTCCAGATATATGGGAAAAATTTATATAGGCGGATAAGGACCCTCAATCCCCTCAGCAAGATCTTCTGAACATGGCTTTTAAGGTCTATAATGACCAAGAGGAACAGAAAAAACAGAGAGAGCCCAAAAGAGATCAGGCAAAATACCAGCTCTTGGCATACACCGTTAAAGGCTCCAGTGCCTTGAAGGGGTCTCATAAGCCTCCATCAAGGCCCTGCTTCAAGAGTGGAAAAGGCCTGACCAGGCGGTAGTGTGGTAGATAGAGTGTCGGACTGGGATGTGGAGGACCCGGGTTTGAGACCTCGACGTCACCAGCTTGAGCACGGGCTCATCTGGCTTGAGCAAAAAGCTCACCATCTTGGACCCAAGGTCGATGGCTCAAGCAAGGGGTTACTCGGTCTGCTGAAGGCCCGCAGTCAAGGCACATATGAGAAAGCAATGAATGAACAACTAAAGTGTTGCAGCGAAAAACTGATGGTTGATACTTCTCATCTCTCTTCATTCTTGTCTGTCTGTCCCTACCTATCCCTCTGTCTGACTCTCTCTCTGTCCCTGTAAAAAAAAAAAAAAATGGAAAGGAAGGTCATTGAGTTAAAGCCTGCCTGGGTTCTAGGCCCCCTCCAGGGCTATGCCTTTGCTGTGGGAAAAAGGGACACTGGAAGGTAGGCTGTCCCCTCGCTCCTCTAAGGGAGAGTACAGTCTGTTCCAGCCCTGCTCCAGCCACCTCTGGCCTAACCTTGCCCAGTATGCTGGGACTCGCCACTGAAAACTTAAGGTGCCCAGGGCTGTCGGCCCCATCTCACGTCACTGTGGAAGAGCCTAAGGTAACCATCCAAGTAGCAGATAATCCAATCTCATTTCTTATAGACACGGGGGCCACTTACTCTGCCTTGCCTGAATATTCGGGTGCTGCTCATCCCTCGAAGATCTCTGTTGTGGGTGTTGATGGTCTTATTTTCCTCTTTGCTTGCCATGATCCACTGCCTTGTCTAATACATAGTGTCTCCTTTATCCTTTACTCTTTTCTCTTCCTGCCTCAATGTCTCAGGTCCCTTTTTTAGACTGGGACCTACTCTCCAAATTCAGAGCCTTTCTCTTCTTTCTCCTCCCGTCCTCGGAGTCGGCCCTGTTGCTACTCTTGACCAGCCAGATTTTCCCCCTTCTGTTACAAATTTACCTCTTTCACCCAGAATAGTGAATCACTACCCCATGGCTGCAGAACTCTCAAAAAAGGCTCCCTGGTTTCATCTCTCCAGGTTAAAGAAAACAAAAGCTCCATCTGCACACATGCCTACAGATGGCCCTTCCAGTCCACCTGAATCATTGCCAGAAATCCAGAATTGACATTAAGCTTGAGACAAAAGCTTAATGTGCTAGAAGCAGTGGTCATTGGGAATTGGAGGCTGGATGGAGAGTATGGAAATACAACAATAGTTCCGGTGCTATGCGTACTTTCCCTGAATGTGACTCCTGCTTCTTGTGTCAGTTCTCAATGAGACTGAAGCGGGTTTGAGTTGCATCTACAGAGAATGTGGAAGGTTGATGGTGTCAGCATGGACTCGGTGAAATTGCATCAACATATTAGGGACATTCAAAACTGCAAAGACTCCATTATAGATCCTGCTATATTGGCTAAGAATTTATTTGATAATCTAAAAGTCTTTAATCCCTTCAATGTATTAAGACACTTGTTTTGGCATTTATTAACATTGGCTATATCAATCTTGTTTTTATTTTGTACTTTTCCAGTCTGCCTCCAAATTGGAATCTAGGAAATCAGATGAGCATAAATCACAGCACAAGAATTGAGGTTAAAAAATAAAAAAGGGGGATATGTTGGAGACCGCAAGCCAACAGGATCCGTGCAGTTTAGATTTGTGGGGGACAGAGGTGTGGGGAACTGACCGTAAGCTGACAGGCTGCCCAATCCCCCACCTCACATGCTTGAATAAGTTGCTAAAGGCTAAGTTTTTTCCCACACCTCCATGTTAGCTGTGATGCTGAATTGTTTGTACTTGTCCTATCCCATGTTCCTCAGATAGACTGGAGCCACTTTTCTTGTTATTCTTTTTTTGTGAAGTTAAGATGTTATGTATGGTGGAGGTTTTCTGCACTTGGGAGAATTCTTGGGTTGCCTTGGTAATGTGACTTTGTTTTAAAAATCTCTTTGATTTGCTAATGACTTTACTTTGCCCTATAAATAAAGTGATTTGGAGATGTAGACTCTCCCTTGCAAGCTAAAGACATTGCAGAGGCCTCCTGATCTTATCCTTTATTTCTTTGAGTTTATTTCTTCATTCCACACCATTTTCACTCAGGACCTGGAGAATTACAGTGGTACCTTGCGTACGAACTTTAAGATACGAGATGCGACTCGGCCTGTATTTTTGTTTGAGATCCGAGTGAAATTCCGAGATACAAGTTGTGATTTGAGAAGCTGCCGCTAGTTGGCACATTGGCGCACTGGTTCAGTATTGGCAGTTTGATATACAAGTTGACTGAAGAGCTCGGTTACAGAACAAATTAAATTCGTATCTGAAGGTACCACTGTACTAGTCATGCTGGTACATGGTAATAAAACATTAACCAGGGATGCTGAGGACCCAGGTTGGAAACCCCAAGGTCACCTCCTTGAGCGCATGGTCATTGGCTTGAAGCCCAAGGTCACTGGTTCAGCTTGAGCGCCCCGGTCAAGGAAAGTATGAGAAAGCAATTAGTGAACAACTGAAGTGTTGCAACAAGAAGTTGATGCTTCTCATCTCTCCCTTTCTGTCTGTCTGTCCCTCTCTCTGTCTCTCTTGCCAAAATAAGGATAAAAGGGATGACAAGGTTCTTAGTCTCTAAGAGTGGAGAATATGGCAGATGAGAGGTGAGATCCTTAATAGAGGTTGTGGAGAAGAGCATTTGCATTTTCCACAGGACAGTCACCCGTGAGAGCTGCCACCATTTCAGAGATTCCAGCTCCTTTGTTATCTTTCTGAGACATGTACTTTCTCTCATTTTTGCTTCTCTGTTTTTTGGGAGTGGAACTCTTGGTCTCTCATTATCCAGAGTACTCTCCCTTAATCTCGCACCTGTTCCACACTTTTTCACCTATCCAAGTTATAAAGAGTGAGTCCTCATCAGGAAAGAAATGGAAATGTGCTTTGCCATGTGGTGGACATTTCAGAATTTAATCTTCATGGCTGGGACTTTGGTAATCCATGCCTTCAAATATATTTCCAGGCACTAGCATTGTTCCAGGCACTGTATTACCCACTGAGCTTATATCAGTGAACAAAGCAGGGAAAGAACAGCCTTTATGGACCTTTTAGTCTAGTGAGGGAGATAGTAAATGGATTGTGTAATCTAAGGAAGTGATAAATCCTATGATGAAAAATAAACCATAATAATAGTAATTAATTATAATGTATACCTAGCAATTTATATTTATGTATAGATTGTAAATGATGGGGGTACTATACCAGACCATATACTCTTAGGCTTTTCTGGGTATAAGACTGAGATACTGCCCTGGCTGGTTAGCTTGGATGGTTAGAGCATTGTCCAGAAGTGCAGAGATTGCTGGTTCAATCCCTGGTCAGGGCACATACAGAAACAGATGTTCCTGTCTTGCTCTTGCTCTCTCCCTTCCTCTCTAAAATCAATAAAAGTAAACATAAAAAAAAAGACTGAGTTACTGATTAGAGTTACCCATTATAATATTTGTAACTGGAGAACTGTTTCTTTTCCTTTTTTAATTTAAAAGTCTTTTCAATTACTGTTGACAGAGCATTATATTAGTTTCAGTGGTGCAGCATAATGATTAGACAGGTGTATAACCTACAATGTTGCGATCACATAAATCTGGCACATGGCTGTTTTTTCTTTCTTTCTTTTTTTTATTAAGTGAGAGGCGGGGAGGCAAAGAGACAGACTCCCGCATGTGCCCTGACGGAGATCTACCCAGGAAACCCTTTAGCCCTGGTCAGCAAACTGCGGCTTATGAGCCACATGTGGCTCTTTGGCCCTTTGAATGTGGCTCTTCCACAAAATACCACATGCAGGTGCTACCTCGATAAGGAATGTACCTACCTATATAGTTTAAGTTTAAAATATTTGGCTCTCAAAAGAAATTTCAATTGTTGTACTGTTGATATTTGGCTCTGTTGACTAATGAGCTTGTTGCGGACCACTAGGAGGTGGTGCTCTGTCCATCTGGGGCCATTGTTCAGTTGCTATGCAACTGAGCTGTTTTAGCACCTTAGATGATTGTCGTGGAGCCACCCTTAGCACTCAGGGCCAACTTTGCTCAAACCAATTGAGCCATGGCTGTGGGAGAAGAAGGAAGGTGAGAGATAGAGAGAAGGGGTGTAGAGGAACAGATGGTTGCTTCTCCTGTGTGCCCTGACTGGGAATTGAACCTAGGAGTTCTACCAGCAGGACCAATGCTCTACCACTGAGCAAACCAGCCAGGGCCCTGGGCTGTTTTTAATGAATGTCTATGACAGGGTTTCTGCCTCAGAAATGTAAATGAATGCAAATTTCCCAGTCACATTTTATTCTAAACCAAACTCCAGTTCTGGGGTGGGGTCCAAAACCATGACTTTTGAACAATGGTCTGATGCACACCTCAATTTGACAATTTTTTTTCTAAATTCTGGATTTCTGTCCACATCACCACCCTTACAGTATACATTATAATGGGATGGATTCAGATTATGCTCCTGCCTTGGATTCCAGACCAGTCTCACTTAAACAGCCTTTTTCTGAATCTCCACCCTCAGTGACAACTTAGGTTTGTCTCAAGCCATTTTTCTCTCCAAGTTTCTGATGTCCACCCTCACACTGTACCAGTTTCTGAAAATTTTCTTCTTAGAAAACATGTTCAGCTAGCCTTTCAGGGTAAGTCAGTTGGTTAGAGCCTTGTGCAGATACAAGTCTGCAGATTTGATCTCTGGTCAGGACACACTCAAGAGTCAACCAATTAATGCATAATTAAGTGGGATAACAAATTGATATATGACTTTGTCTTTTTCTTCTCTCTCAAATCAATAAATAAAAATAAAATAAAAACCACTGTTGCCTGACCTGTGGTGGCGCAGTGGATAAAGTGTCGACCTGGGAACACTGAGGTCGCCAGTTCAAAACCCTGCACTGGTCTGGTCAAGGCACATATGGGAGTTGACGCTTCCAGCTCCTCCTCCCTTTCTCTCTTTCTCTCTCTCTCTCTCACTCTGTGTCTCCTCTCTAAAATGAATAAAATAAAAATAAAATTAAAAAAAGCACTGTGGCTCAGTGGGTAGAGAGAGCATTGGCCCTGTGTATGAACGTCTCAGGTTTGATTCGTGGTCAGGGCACATGGGAGAGGCAACCATGTGCTTCTCCTTCTTTCTCTCCTCCTTCTCTCCCTTTTCCTCTCCTTCAGCAAGTGGTTCAATTGGTTTGAGCAGGCTCCAGGTGCTGAGGATAGCTCTCTGGAGCACATCTACCTCAGGCACTAAAAATAGTTTGGTATTTGAGCATCGGCCCCAGATGGGGGTTGTTTGGTGGATCCTGATCAGGGTATATGTGGGAGTCTGTCTCACTATCTCCCCTCGTCTCACCTAAAAAACAAAAAAAAACACTTCTGGCCAACTATTTCCCAAGCCATTACTTACTACATGTGTTATCTTGCCCCTTTTTAGGAGTGCTTCCTTCTCTGTTATATTGACAGTTGAAAGGAAACAATTTATATATTTGTGTGTGTGTGTGTGTGTGTGTAGTTTTTTGTAGTGAGAGAGAAAGAGAGAGTCAGGGACAGACAGAATCATCAACTCATAGTTGCGGTGCCTTAGTTGTTCATTGATTGCTTTCTCCTATGTGTCTTGACTCGGGGCTTGAGCCAACCCATCAGCCCCTTGCTCAAGCCAGTGACCATGGGGTCATATGTCTGTGCTCGAGTAGGAGACCTTGTGCTTAAGCTGGTGAGCCTGTGCTCAAGCCAAGGGGTTTCAAACCTGGGTCCTCAGTGTCCCAGGATGATACTCTATGCACTGTGTCACTGCCTGGTCAGGTGTGTGTGTACATGCATACAAATTGAAAAATGTATTCCACGTCTTTGTATTCCTCTTCTGGCCCACTTGAAAGTAACAGTACAAATCATATTTGCATCGTAAAACTCTGAGACTGTTCTCATTTTTTTGCAACAGTGGAAGTGTCCAAAACGAGGTAACTTCAGTAGCTTCTCATCTTCCGGTCAGCTCTGGCTACAGGTCCTAAACCCGTGGCTCTGCCTTCTATACTGCCTTGGGTGTTCCAACATGGCGGCCCCCACAGCGCCACTGTGAGGTGGGCGTAGACATATTATTCTTGAATACCGGTATCATTGCCCACTTTTCTTCAAAAGCCTCAGATCCTTGCCGGCAGTTGCAGATAGAGCAGAACCCATGCGGAAGTTGAGGCGGGACCTGGAAATACAGCGTTGGGCTCTCCTGGTGGGTCTAGGGATGGTCAGGTCAGTGTGTGGTGGCCTCCGCATAAGTATTTTCATCACAGAAGTTTTGTGTCTCACAGGGTGACGTGGGGACCAGGTGGAGTGTGGAGCATGGAGCATGGAGTTACCGCCTAGGTCTTAGGGGGAGGGTGGAGTCGTTCAGGGGCCCCAGGCGGGACAGGATTTGAGGGATTTGAGGGGAACCAGACTCGTCTGTCTGTGGTTGAGATACCTTGGGGGTCAGTGCAGAGAGATTGAGTCTGTAGAAGTAACAACGTCCTTGTCTCGATTGCCAGTGTATGCGGTTCTGTGGGTCTTCCCACTTGTAGGGGGTGCCGGTGGAGTATAGGATGATGCAGTATCATCTTTAAGTTGGGGAATTATTTAATATGGGACTCAACGATATTGCTTCCTGGGTGGGTGGTCATCACATGAACATATCTGGTCCATTTCCCAATAATGAGGAATTGTGATCTGTGTCTGTGGTCCTGAGAGCCTTCCAGGGGAAAGTTTTGGACGCACTGGATGGTTGATGTTTGGCTAAGTTTACATCCTCATCAGTTGCTGGGACAGAAGGTGTGAAGGCCCAGCGCACTAGTTCAAAACCATGTGTTTAGCCTGACCTGTGGTGGCGCAGTGGATAAAGCGTAGACCTGGGAACACTGAGGTTGCCAGTTCAAATCCCTGCACTGGTCTGGTCAAGGCACATATGGGAGTTGATGCTTCCAGCTCTTCCCCCCTTTCTCTCTTTCTCTCTCTCTCTCCCACTCTGTGTCTCCACTCTAAAATGAATAAAATAAAAAGAAAATTTTTTAAAAAATGTTTAAAAAAAAACAAACAAAAAAAACCAAGTGTTTAATTTGGAATTTGAAACTGGAAAAATTACCTTCGGGTCGGCTGCCTGTTGCCATGAAAACCAATTACACGACATAGATGCTGAAGAGAATGTGTTCTTCTCAGTGGGGGGATTCCTGTCCTCAAAAACTCATCTCTGCCTGACCAGGCGGTGGCGTAGTGGATAGAGCCTCGGACTGGGATGCGGGAGACCTGGGTTGGAGACCCCAAGCTCACCAGTTTGAGCGCAGGGCCCATCTGGCTTGAGCAAAAGCTCGTCAGCTTGGACCCAAGGTCGCTGGCTCCAGCAAGGGGTTGCGCGGTCTGCTGAAGGCCCGCGGTCAAGGCACATGTGAGAGAGCAATCAATGAACAACTATGGTGTCGCAAGGGCAACGGAAAACTAATGATTGGTGCTTCTCACCTCTCTCCGTTCCTGTCTCTCTGTCCCTATCTATCCCTCTCTCTGACTCTCTCTCTGTCCCTGGAAAAAAAAAACCCATCTCTGTCTTCTGTGTAGACAGGAGGTTTTTGTGAGAAAGGAGAGGGTGGGAGGAATAAGCAACACTAGAACAAGGAAACAAAAGCAGGTGGTTCAGAGTTCTCTGCTGAGGGGGACTCAGCAGTTTTTTCAAATAAGTAGATGAAAGCCATTTTGGCTCCCTGATCTGGCATATCTGAAAACCAGAATATCTTTGTGGTTGTTACAGGAACTGAAGCGAGCAAGTAACGTGTGTATGCACATATATGTATATATATGTGTGTGTGTGTATGTACTTTAATTTCATTTATTGATTTTAGAGAGAGAAAAAAGAGAGAATGGGAGGGAAGGAGCAGGAAGCATCAACTAACAGTAGTTGCTGATCATCTGCATCTTCACTGGGCAAGCCTGGGGTTTTGAACCAGCGACCCCAGCATTCTAGGTCAACGATCTATCAACTGTGCCACCACAGGTCAGGCAGGAAGTAACTTATATATTAGGATTTTTTGTTTCATATAACAGCTGTTCACAAATTCCCTCAGTCAAGTTGTTGTCAACATCTTTCTTTCAAAAAAAAATTTTTTTTAAAGACTATTCATTTTAGCGAGGAAAGAGAGAGAGAGAGAAGGAGGAGGAGCAGGAAGCATCAACTCCCATATGTGCCTTGACCAGTCAAGTCCAGGGTAGCGAACTGGTGACCCCGGCATTCAAAGTTGACATTTTATCCACTTAACCACATGTGTCAGACTTTTATTATTTTTTTAATATTTTATTTATTTTTAAATACAATTACATTTTGGTTTGCAATGTTGAAAATGTTTACCTTCTCTTTTTACTTATTTATTTAATGTTTGTTTTGTTGAGGTGAGAGAGAGAGAGAGAGGGAGAGAGAGACAGGGATATCAATCTGTTCCTGGCTGGGGATCGAACCAGCAACGTTGGTGTTCCCAGGTGATGCTCTAACCAACCAAACTGTTCAGCCAGGACTGTCTGTGTCTTTGAAAAAATGTTTGCCAATGCCTGTTCTAACCTCTTAATATAGAGCAGTGGACAGTGTTGCTTATTTGCCTGTCATACATTCATTCCTGTGTTTCTTTGCTAATAGAATCTCCATTTTATTTAATATCCTTTCCTTTGTTAAGGTACCCGTACGCCAGTGTATTTGTAAGTCCTGGTGCGTCTTACTCACCCATGGTGGTTCTAGTTCTTATTGATATTGATTGAATTACTGTGAAATGAGCTTAGTTAGGTTCATGGAGCAGGTCTAGCCAGCTATATTCGTGAACATCTGTTCGTCGTTTCTGGGAGAGCATTTTCTCTTTTATATACGTCATGCCTTGATTCTGAAGGGGAGCAGTTTGCCACCCTGAAAATATACCTCGATGGGATGTTGGTTATTTTAGGCTGGTTAATGTGAAGAAGTTGCATCCATGGGACAAGTTCAGGAAACCTGGTACAAGTTGTTCCTTGTGAAAGACATTTACACTTGTGAGGGCAGTCCAGTCTGCAGGGGTGTCTCTCCCCATACCAAGCCCGCCTTAACTATCAGTGGAGGAAGCAGGACTTGTGTCTGCATAAGAACCTTCCCCTGTTTACTGTGCTTTTCCTGGTAACCTCCCTTCTCTGATTCTCCAACCCAACATCTTTAGACTTTAGATGTCAGTGATACCTTGTGTGATGGCTTCTGCCATTTTAGCCAGTTACTCCATTTTTGTGGGTCAATGCCATGTATGCAGGAGGCACACAGTTATTAAATTTTTTATTGTTTTTCCCCCATTAATCTGTTACATCAATTTAATTATTAGACCAGCCAAAGAACCTAAAAGAGATGAAACAAATATTATTCTGCCCGTACATGTCATTTTCACAGTTACCCCACTTAAACTCCAGAGAATAAGGAAATGCCTCCACCATACTTAGAACCTAAGGCTTTATTGGCTTGAAAAACAAATGCTTCCAGGAGACCAAATAAAGGGACACCAGTGATACTGTGGCCATTGTAATAAGGACCACCCTTACATGGGGTCCCGGAGAAAATGCTCTACTCATTGAATTTTCGCCTCAACTCACAGGTTCTGACTCCTCAGTGTGGATGGGAAAGGGGCCACATACTAAACCTGACAAGCTCAGGGGAGGTCTGTCTGGTGAGTCTTACAAACTTAGAGGCCGAAAGTAACCACAGGATGATCTCAAATTAAAACTATCAAACTAAAAGTGAGTCATGGCCGTTAGTCCTCTTGTACCTAGGTATCCTTCTTAACAAAAGCCAATCCTTGACATCTGGGGAGGGGGGCTGCTCCAGCCGAGCCACTGACCCCTTGCTCAAGCTAGCAACCTTGGGGTCATGTCTGTGATACCACACTCTAGCCAGCAACCCTGTGCTCAAACTGGATGAGCCTGCTCTCAACCCAGTAGCCTTGGGGTTTTGAATCTCAGACCTCAGTGTCCTAGGTTGATGCTCTATCCACTATGCAACCACCAATCAAGCAAAGGCATTTTAAAAACTTATTTCAGCCTGACCAGGTGATGGCGTAGTGAATAGACCGTCAGACTGGGACATTGAGGACCCAGGTTCATAACCCAAGAACACTGGGTTGAGCAAGGGGTCACTGGCTCGGCTGGAGCCCCTGGTCAAGGCACATATGAGAAAGCAGTCAATGAACAACTAAGGAGCTGCAACTATGGGTTGATATTTCTCATCTCTCTCCCTTGCCGTCTGTCCCTGTCTACCTGTCTCTCTCTCTCTCTCTCACAAAAAAATAAAAAAGTTGTATTTCAAGGTAAGATTATGAGAGATTACAGAATGAATCGTTGTTCTCTTCTTTCCTAGAACTCAGGAGAGTGGATGATCCTCTGCAGCATCACTTTCAAAGTTCAAGCACTGAGAAGACTGAGGAAGGAAACTGAACATGATATGTTTGCAAATATTGTTAATTAGGGCAAAGTTCCTTTCCTATTAAAAGCAAAATTGTGATATGTTTGAGATATACATAAAGCTTTTAAAATCAAATTCAAGGTTTGAAAACGAAAACAAGTTTTAAATTAAAGAACTCTGTTCACTTGCAAAAAGATGGGACAATTCATTCTGCATGGTAACCATGAACAATTTTACACTGAAATTATATTCCTTCTCATTACCACACCCATTGAAAATAAGTTCCAGGTCATTCAGCAACAGACCTCACAACGTAGAGAAAGCCCACACATGCACTGAATGTGGGAAAGACTTCATCAAGATGGCTCAGCTCACTGATCATCAGAGAGTTCATACTGGAGAGAAACCTTATGGATGCAGTCAGTGTGGGAAAGCCTTCTCCAGAAAATCCAAGCTCACTGAACATCAGAGAATTCATATAGGTCTGAAACAAACACTATGAATGCCCTGAATGTGACAAAACCTTCAAGACATCACAATTCAGCATACAGCATAAAGTTCAAAGTGGGCTCACCAACTTGAGCATGGGATCATAAACATGACCCTATGTTTGCTGGCTTGAGCCCAAGGTCACAGGCTTTAGCAAGGGGTCACTGACTTGGCTGGAACCCCACTCCGGTCAAGGTATATATGGGAAGCAATCAATGAACAACTGAAGTGCTGCAATGACGAGTTGATGCTTCTCACCTCTCTCCCTTCCTGTCTGTCTGTCCCTTGTCCACATCTCTCTCTCACACACACAAAAAATCTCACATAAAAGACAAACCTTATTATACCTATACTGAATGTGGGAAAGCTTTCATTTACATGTATCCCTTCATTTATCATCAGCGAACTAATACAGGAGAGAAACCCTGTATATACAGTCTATGTGGGAAGACCTTCTCTACAATGTCTAATCGCCCTGGCTCTGGTCTGTTGGCTCAGTAGATAGAGCATTGGCCTGGTGCACAGGCATCCTGGGTTCGATCCCCAATCAGGGCACACATGAGAAGCGACCATCTGCTTCTCCCCCCA
Organism: Rhynchonycteris naso; assembly: GCA_037038555.1. Lineage (NCBI taxonomy): Eukaryota > Metazoa > Chordata > Mammalia > Chiroptera > Emballonuridae > Rhynchonycteris > Rhynchonycteris naso. The sequence goes on along the minus strand of CM072997.1, from coordinate 245,247,696 downwards.
CCTTCTCTCCCTATTCCCCTATCTCACTCAGTGGCTCCATTGGTTTGAGCATCAGTCCCAGGCTCTGAGGATAATTTGGTTGAGTGTCGGCCCCAGAGGGGGTTTGCCAGGTGGATCCCGGTTGAGGCACATGTGGGAGTCTGTCTATCTCCCCTCCTCTCACTAAAAGAGAGAGAGAGAAAGAGAGAGAGAGAGAGAGAGAGAGAATAAAGTGATGGTAGGGGAAAATCTTAAATCTTGTGAAATCAGAGTAGAATTTGTGACTTGGCTGCATAGTATAGCAATGTTAATTTCTCATTTTAACAAAAAGGTTCCATGGTTACATAAAATGTTCACATTATGGAAAGTCAAGTGAAAGTATATGTGAACTTTTTTTTTTTCAACAAAGACAGAGGGACGAATAGGGACAGACAGTAACAGAGAGATGAGAAACATCAGTTCTTTTTTGTGGCTCCTTAATTGATTGCTTCATTGATTGCTCTCTCATATGTGCCTTGGCCGGGGGGGCTACAGCAGAGCAAGTGACCCCTTGCTCTAGCCAGATGACCTTGGGCTCAAGCCAGCAAGCTTATGCTCAATCTGGTGAGCCCGCACTCAAGCTGGCAACCTAGTGGTTTTGAACCTGGGTCATCTGTGTCCCAGTCTGATGCTTTATCTACTGCACTTACCACCTTGTCAGGCAAAAAAAAATGTTTTTCTTTTTTTAAATTTAACATGTTTAGTTTATATTATGATCCTCTCATTGTCCAGATGTATTTTCTTTAAAAATTTTAATTTAGAGAAATAAGGAGAGAAAATAAGAAATATAAATTTGTGTTCCACTTATTTATGCATTTATCGGTTGATTTCTGTATGTGCCCTGACTGGGGATGGAAGTCACAAGCTTGATATATGTACCACGATAACACTCTATCTGTGCTACCAGGGCAGGACTCATTACCCAAAATCTTACTTTTCTTCTTACATGATCTGCTTGTACAGTTTTTCTTGTTTTTTCAAGACATCTTCATTTACTTTTTCTTGTTTCTGAGAGAGAGAGAGAGACATACAAGAAGGGAGAGATGAAAAGCATCATCTGGTAGTTGCAGCACCTTAGTTGTTCATTGATTGCTTACTCATACCTGCCTTGACCAGGGGGCTCTAGCTGACCCATGACCCATTGCTCAAGCTAGTAACCTTGGGTTTCAGGTCAGTGACCTTTGGCTTGATCCCAAGCTCAAGCCAGCTACCTCAGAGTTTTGAACCTGGGTCCTCAGCATCACAGGTTGATGCTCTACCCACTGTACCACCATTTGGTCAGGCTCCATTTACTTTTATTTTTTTCACAGGGACAGAGAGAGAGAGTCAGAGAGAGGGGTAGACAGGGACAGACAGGAACGGAGAGAGATGAGAAGCATCTATCATCAGCTTTTTATTGAGACACCTTAGTTGTTCATTGATTGCTCTCCCTTATGTGCCTTGACCGCAGGCTTCAGCAGACCAAGCAACCCCCTGCTTGAGCCAGCGACCTTGGGTCCAAGCTGGTGAGCCCTTTGCTCAAGCTGGTGACCTGAGGGTCTCGAACCTAGGTCCTCTGCATCCCAGTCCGATGCTCTATCCACTGCGCCACCACCTGGTCAGGCAGGCTCCATTTATTTTTAATTCTAGGTAGTTTATAATTTTGAAGTTGAATTTGATGTCTTTTTAAAAAAATTCATACCCTATAAATTTTGTAGTATAAATGACAATTCATTTTTGTAGTTTTCTGGCGCATATATATATATATATATATATATATATATATATATATATCACTTTTAGTAAGTTTAGAGTTGTGCCATCATCACCACAGTCCAGCTTTTAGAAACTTTCATGACCTTGTACATAAAGTAATTGGATAGTTTTTGTTATTGTTGAGTTTTGCAAATTCTCTATTTTAAATACAGTCCTTTATCAGAATTATGATGTGGAAATATTTTTCTTCCAATTTCTGGCTCCACTCTTCACTTTTTAACATGTTGTCCTTAGAAATACAAATGTTTTAGATTTTAATCAAGTCCAGTTAGTTTTTTCTTCTATGGTTCACCCTTTATTGTCTTCTCTCATAACACTTAGGCTCAGATTTAGGAAGATTATCACCCATTTGCTTCTCTGAGTTTTATACTTCCACCTCTTACACTTAGGTCTGGAATCTATTTAAGTTAGTTTTTGTTAATGGTTGAAGTTAAGAGTCTTTATTTACTTGTTGCCATTAGATATATCCCAGCACCTTTTGTTGAAAAGACTTACCCTATTGAGTTATCTGTGACTCTGGTCAAAAAGCAATAGACCTTAATATTTTTTTGTTCTCAATTCTGGTGGTGCCTTTCTCACTGGCTCCAGCCATTACTGGCTTCAGCCATTACTGGCTTCACTTAGTGGCCTTTTCCCCCGAGGTTCGAACTCATTGACAACTTATGCTCGTTTTAGCTGCTCTTTCTCCCTGGTTCGTGATGGCCAGCCTCACACCCTCCCCTTTCCTCAAAATCCTTTTCTGTTCTTAAAAACCACTTTCTAGAACAAATGGTAAAAACTTAAGGAAAACAGGAGAAGGTCCCCTTTGGTGTCCGTTTACCGGATATGTGACCTTTTTTGTGCATGATTTTCTTCTTTTCTGCTACACCAACACCTGAGCTCCTGATAGTTTCGAAATTCTAAAAAAAAAATGTATTTGTATACAAAATTTGTTTGAACATCCCTGTGAACGAAATTTAGCTCGCTTCTTATTTTGCCTCTGGAAACTCTAGTCTCTGAAAACACACTCGTTTTCCACAAGAGTCAAAGTGCCAGGGCACTAGAGAATTTGAGGACCTTCCCACCTTCCAGCCAGCCCAGACTACAGGCTCCAAAGTCTCTTCTTTCCTTCTGTACGGCCTCAGGTTTTCCAACATGGCGGCCCCCACGGCATCACTGAGGAGCGCGCAGGCACGGACACCCCGCCTCCGAGGGGAGTGCTGGAAATGGATTGCGTGACTTCCAGTGCCCCAGATCCTCGTCGGCCGCCGTACGCTGACGAGCTCTGATACAGTTTTCAGGAGCCAGATCAATTCGCGGAAGTGTAAAGTTTAGACTTTCCTGGGCTGCAGAAAACTATCGATAGGTCAGTGTGCTCTTGTCCTTTGAAGTTTTCATAAAAGTTTTGTCTTGGGAAGTGTGTCTCTCACGAAGTACCTGACGTCACAGGGTGGAAGTCCTGCAGCGTGAATCCCTGGAGTTATGGGGGCAGGTCGTGGTGGAAGGAGCTCCAAGGTATTTGGGAAGAACCAGTTGTGACAATACTGTCTGTGGTTTGAGTACCTCTGGAGTCTATGACAAGATCAACCACCGTGTCCCGACTGTCATGGTCTTTGCGGGTCACACTGTATGTAACGGATGGAGGTGGCATTTAGGATGATTGCAATGTCAGCATCAGGTTCGGGATTAACATGGTGCTCAGAGATGTTCGGGCCGGGGTGGATGGGCCTCACGTGAGGGTGTCTGGTCCATGTTTCGGAATGATAAGGGTTGTGTGTGTGATCAGTGTCTGTGATCCAAGGCGTGTCGTGAGGCTAAAGCTTTGGAGGCCCGGGACCTCAGGCTGGTGGTTGGGTTGAGGTTCCGTTTGGACAGAACAGAATACATAGCATTCCACAGTCTGAGTATAAGGCAGTTTTTCCTACTGTTATTTAAACTTGTATTGTTTGCAGTTTGGCTTGTGAATAATGTTACTATGAAAATTCTTGTATACGTGTTCTGGTTTAGATGTGCACTTACTTGGGGTGCATATAGAGCTTAGATGTAAACCTTAGAGAAGGCGGTAGAACCCAGGGCTAGCCCTCTGTGTTTTAGCCTTTTATTTTTATTTTTTAAAAGATTTTATTTATTCATTTTAAAGAAGGGAGAGAAAGAGAGAGAAGGGGAAGGAAGAGGGAGGAGGAGCAGGAAGCATCAACTCCCTTATGTGCCTTGACCAGGCAAGCCCAGAGTTTTGAACCTGGGACCTAAGGGTTCCAGGTGGACGTTTTACCCACTGCTCCACCACAGCTCAGACTGGGTTTTAGCTTTTTAAACAAGGGCAGGCTAACCACAGTGGAAAGAATAATCCAGCCACACCCTTCGGTCACTCTTTGTAGCCGTTTTCACGCTGGAAAGGCAGAACTGAGTCCTTTAGACTAAGAGCTATGGTCCTCAAAGCGGAAGGTACATATTCCTTTGCAAAAAATGTTTGCCAACACCTGCTTTCACCTCTTAATATGTAACAGTAAGCACAGTTGATTATTTGCCTGACATATATTTCACACTTTATATTTTTTTAACAAAACCTTTTTTTTTTTTTTTTTTTTTTTTTTTTTTTTTTAACAGACAGAGAGTCATAGATAGGGACAGGCAGGAAGGGAGAGAGATTAGAAGCATCAATTCTTTTCTTCATTGTGACACCTTAGCTAGCTATTCAGTGATTGCTTTATCATATGTGCCTTGACCTGGGGGCTACAGCAGAGCGAGTGACCCCTTGCTCAAGCCAGCGACCTTTGGGCTTAAGCCAGCAACCTGGGGTCATGTCTGTGATCCTATGCTCAAGTGGGCAACCTCCGGGTTTCCGAACATCCATCCTCCACGTCCCAGTCAGATGCTCTATCCACTGCGCCACGCCTGGTCAGGCTAACAGAATATTTATTATCCATCTCTCTAGCAAGGTTACCCTTAGATCGGTGTGTAAATTAGTCCTTCTCTCTCTTAGTCAACCGTGGTGGTTCCAGATCCCATTGCTAGTGATTGGATTTTAGTGAAATGAGCTTAGTTACATGGTGCATACATTTCTACCCAGATATATAAGTGAAAATTTGCTTACTGGACACTGTGGAACATTTTCTCTTTCAAGTAAGTAATTCCTCCAATCTCTTTCTTCCATGTTGATGAAATATTGTCTGAATATAACCTGAGTTTTCTGTCCAACTTTCTAAAGTTTACAGTTTTTTCTTCTCTCTGCATTGGTTCAACTCTCCAATACAAAATAGGAATATGGGGTCTTAGTAGACATCTGTGTCCTGCTGCTTACCTGGAAAGTTTACCTGCTATATTTTCTGTAGTTAACAGTTTTTAAGGGAGGTAGGATCACAAAATTATAGTTCATCCAAAATTTCAAATTTAATGATGCAAAAATGTTTTTAGTATTTTTTAAGATTAAGGAATTCTACTTAATGTGATTTATGTCTCCCATAATTTTTTATATACTTTCTTTACAAGTCTTCTGTCACTCCATCTCACTACAATTGCATATATTTTATTGGTCTTTTTAAGGGAAAAGCTTTTAGTTTTGTTGAGCTCTTCCATTGAGTTAATTTAAAAGACCTATACCTGGCCAGGCGGTGGCGCAGTGGATAGAGTGTCCACCTGGGATGCTGAAGATCCAGGTTCAAAACTGGTTTGCTGGCTTTAGTGTAGGCTCCGCGGAGCGCGTGTCGCTGGCTGGAGTGTGGGAAGAGCCCAAAGGTCGCTAGCTTGAGCAAGGCATTACCGCCCCCCGCCCCCAAAGCACATATGAGAAAGCAATCAATGAACATCTAAGGAGCTGCAACGAAGAACTGATGCTTCTCATCTCTCTCCCTCCGTTTGTCCCTGACTGTCCCTCTCTATTTCTCACTAAAAAAAAAAAAGTAAATAAAATGCCTACAAGTTAATCAGTATAAAAGTAATATTATATATATGTATCTGTGTACTGATCACAAATAATATATATCACATATGACAACAAAACCATATATAAATATGTATGTATAAACTATATATTTTATTTAAAAATTTTTTTTAAATTTAAGTGAGAGGAACGGAGATAGACCCCCCCATGTACCCTATCCAGATCCACTTGGTGACCCCTGTCTGGGGCCGATGCTCTGCCCATCTGGGGGCCTAAAGTATATATTTTGCATGTGTAAAATATAATATTGAAAATAAAAAAATATATAAAGGTCATTGTCATGTCAGGAAACAGAACACTGCCAGCACCCCAGTGGTGTTCTGAGCCCCATCCAAATGTATTATATCCTCACACCCACAGGGCATTGCCATCTGCTCTCTCTACCAGGTACTTTAAGGCTTTTCTTTATACAGTACATTGACCATACACTTTTTTTTTTTTTTTTACAGGAACAGAGAGAGAGTCAGAGAGAGGGATAGATAGGGATAGACAGAAACAGAGAGAGGTGAGAAGCATCAATCATTAGTTTTTAGTTGCCGTTCCAACACCTTAGTTGTTCATTGATTGCTCTCTCACATGTGCCTTGACCACGGGCCCTCAGCAGAGGGAGCCACCCCTTGCTGGAGCCAGCGACCTTGGGTCCAAGCTGGCGAGCTTTTGCTCGAGCCAGATGAGCCAACGCTCAAGCTGGCAAGCTCGGGGTCTCGAACCTGGGTCTTCCGCATCCCAGTCCGACGCTCTATCCACTGCGCCACCGCCTGGTCAGGCTGATCATACATTTAATAATTCCTAATCTTTATAGTTTATTTAGTTGTGCCTATTTTTAACTCTATCAGTGAATCATATGATGCATTCTCCCCCTCCCCCCATTGTTTTGGTGGAGAGGAAGGGTGAGAGAAAGAGAAGCTTAAACTGGTTGTTGCACTTAGTTATGAACCCATTGATTTCCTGTCATTCGTGCCCTGACTAGGACTCTAACTGGTGACCTCAGATTGACCCTACCCTCCAATCAAACTGGCGACCTCGCTGCCCTGGATGGACGCTCTATTCATTCTACCACGGGATAAGGTCATCATGCTTTTTTTTCTCGGTAGTAGGGGTCTATAATGTTTACACAGTTTATATTTTAGGACTTGCAAGCCACAGAAGGTCTCTTGGATATGTTTCACAGAAAAGGGTGTTTTTGTTTTACCATCCTCTAAAAACGTTCAAAGTGGCGCCCGACCTGTGGAGACAGCCAAGTGCCCTGTGGAGGTAGCCAAGGAGGTGAGTCCTGGTCTCGTGTGCCTGGCCTTGCACATTGAGCGGTCTGAGTTTTCCACCTCGTGGGCCGTGAGGCGCTGTGGGCAGCCTGTGCTGCGCTGCAGCTGAGGACGAGGAAGCCGCTGGGCCAGGGGGGCGAGCCGGCCTCCCTGAGGCGAGGGGCGGTGGGTGCGTGGCACAGGGCTGGGAGGGGCAGGCTGAGCCGGAGCGAGCAAGCCCAGCAGCACTGCGAGCTGTGCGGGAAGATGGCGAACCTGCTGCGGTGCTGCTGCAGCTCCTACTGCGGCGAGGGCACCTGGCCCCGCCCTGTCGCCCACGGCCTCCGGTGGCGGGGATGCCGGGAAGGTGGTGTAGCGACCATGCCGGCGGCTACGGCGTCCCGTCTTGCGGCGTCCTGGGCTAGTTCGCTGCAGACCGCGCGTAGGAGGAGCTGCCCGGCCGCTGGTCGCTGTAAGAGAAGGCGAGCCTGTCTGCACCTGCGAGCGGCACAGCGGCCAGGGCGCAGCCGGGTTGCCAGGCAGGTGACGCTGCTCCCTGCGTGGAAGCTGGTGCTGGGGCGCACCATGCAGCCCGGAACAAGTCTGGCGTCTGTGCAGTGGCCGCCACGCTGGGCCCGGAGACCCGGCCGCAGACCCGCGAGGAGGGGCGTGCCCTCCACCACACCTGCGAGGTCACAGATGGCCGGCTGATCAGCCAGAGGAGCGGCTCGTCCAGGGACATTGGATGTGATAAGATCACCTGGATCCAGGGCGAGGAGGCCCGGCTGGGCTGCGAAACCATTTGATTGCCCTTGAGCAACATGGCGACCCGATATCAGTCCCTGGAACAGGAAGCTGAGAAACGACAAAGTCAATAGCTGGGTGAAAGCCATGGTTGCTTGTTGTTCAGGCGATGGCACGGGATATGGATGTCATGTTGATAATGTAAATGGAGAGGGAAGATGTGTGTGACATGTATATATTGATAAAGACTGGATACCAGTTTTTCCAGACGACAAAGCCCAGTTTGGTGATCTTGAGCCGAAATATGATAGATTGTTTTTCTGGTCTGAACATCACAACTGTCATGAAGTATAACCAGCATATTCTACGAGGTACGCAATAACTGTTTGGCTTTGATGCAGATGAGAGAGCTCAAGCTAAAGGAAAATACCTAACAGGTGAGAAAGGTGTGAGGGTTGAACTAAAGAAACTTTTTGATTCAGTCATTAAAGATGCCTTATAGACAGATTTGGCCCAGCAATAACCCACTTCACCTGCCATAATTGTTGACACTGTTAACTTGTAACTAAATATAAACGGGATAAACAAAAAACAGACAGCAGCAGCAACAACAACAAAAATCCATTAAAAGCATTCTTAGCTTGCAAGCTGGGCCAAGGTTGTGTTTGCCCCATAGCATGCCGTTGTTTGTATGGCAGTTTCTCCTTTTAAGTGAACTTGTACTGTTTGCAATCTGGATTGGTACAGTACAGCTGCTGTAAAAATTCTTGTACATGACTTCTGTTTCAGCGATGCCCTTATTTTTTTGGCATGGTGGGGTTGCATGGTAAGAAATAATAGTTTAGCCTGACCAGGCGGTGGCGCAATGGATAGAGCATCAGACTGGGATGCGGAGGACCCAGGTTTGAGACCCCGAGGTCGCCAGCTTGAGCGCGGGCTCATCTGGCTTGAGCAAAAAACTCACCAGCTTGGACCCAAGGTCGCTGGCTCCAGCAAGGGGTTACTCCGTCTGCTGAAGGCCTGTGGTCAAGGCACATATGAGAAAGCAATCAATGAACAACTAAGGTATCGCAACAAAAAACTAATGATTGATGCTTCTCATCTCTCTCTGTTCCTGTCTGTCTGTCCCTGTTTATCCCTCTCTCTGACTCCCTCTCTGTCCCTATAAAAGCAATAAATAATAAAAAGAATTAAAAAAAAAAGAAATAATATAGTTTAGATGTTTCGGGGGAAAATGTTTAGTGTGTTTGTAATTTCAGTCTAAATAGATGATGTCAAAATATTTTCCAAAGTGCTTATACCCTTTACTATTCCTCCAGCCAAATATCATTAGTTGGCCCTGGGCAATGCTCAGTGGATAGAGCATTGGCCTATGTACGTCTGGGTTTCAATTCCCCATCAGGGCGCACAGGAGAAGCAGCCATCAGTTTACCCCCACCCTCACCTTGTATTGTGCTTCCCCTCTCTTAGCCTCCTTCTGCCTTATTTTATTTAAACATAATACCCATTAGATCCATCCATCTCATCTCAAATGTTTAGATTTTAATTGTTTTTATGGCTGAGCACTATTCCATTGTGTGTATGCATGTATCTCTCTCTCTCTCTCTCTCTATATATATATGTATATATATGTGTGTGTTTATATATATATATATATATATATATATATATATCTTCTTTATCTAGTTCAGGGGTCCCCAAACTACAGGCCACATGTGGCCCCCTGAGGCCATTTATCCACCCCTGCCGCACTTCCGGAAGGGGCACCTCTTTCATTGGTGGTCAGTGGGAGGAGCACAGGATGCATCCGCACCCATAGTTCCCATGGAAATACTGGTCAGTTTGTTGATTTAAATTTACTTGTTCTTTATTTTAAATACTGTATTTGTTCCCGTTTTGGTTTTTTACTTTAAAATAAGATATGTGCAATGTGCATAGGGATTTGTTCATAGTTTATTTTTGGTTTTTTTTTTACAGGGATAGAGAGAGAGTCAGAGAGAGGGATAGATAGGGACAGACAGACAGGAACGGAGAGAGATGAGAAGCGTTAATCATTAGTTTTTCATTGCCGTTGCGACACCTTAGTTGTTCATTGATTGCTTTCTCACATGTGCCTTGACCGTGGGCCTTCAGCAGACCGAGCAACCCCTTGCTGGAGCCAGCGACCTTGGGTCCAAGCTGGGGAGCTTTTTGCTCAAGCCAGATGGGCCCATGCTCAAGCTGGCGACCTTGGGTCTCAAACCTAGGTCTTCCAGATCCCAGTCCAATGCTCTATCCACTGCGCCACCGCCTGGTCAGGCTGTTTATAGGTTTTTTTATAGTCTGGCCCTCCAATGGTCTGAGGGACAGTGAACTGGTCCCCTGTGTAAAAAGTTTTGGGACCCCTGATCTAGTTGTTTATCTGTGGGCACTTGGGTTGCTTCCATACCGTGGCTATTGTAAATAGAGTGACAGTAAGCATAGGGTTCCCTGTATCTTTTCAAATTAGTGTTTTGGGTTTCCTTAGATGTTTACCCAGTTATGGAATTGCTGAGTCATAAAGTAATTTTATTTTATTTTTATATTTTATTTTTTATTTTAGTGAGAGGAGGGGAGATAGTGTGCCTGGACTAGGATCCTCCTGGCAACCCTGTCTGGGGCCCATACCAAGCTATTTTTAGCATCTGAGGCTAACATGCTCAGACCAACTGAGCCATTCTTAGTTCCCCGGGCCAACACTCAAACCAATCGAGGTAGTGGCTGCAGGAGGGGAAGAAGGAGAGAAGAGGGAGGGAGGGAGAAGCAGATGGAGAAGCAGGTGGTTGCTTCTTTCATGTTCCCTGACCTGGAATTGAACTGAGGATGTCCTTACACTGGCCAGTGCTCTCTCCACTGAGCCACCAGCCAGGGTCACATGGTTTTCTGAGTCATGTTCACAGTCAGCCTTTCCATTTAAGTCTCTTAAAATTTCTCTTAACATTTCATTCTAAAAATAAATATAGTCTTAAAGTTTTTTAAAATTCATTTATTGATTTTAGAGAGCAAGGAAAGGAGAGAGAAACAGAAGCATTGATTTGTTGTTCCACTTTTTATTTATTTTTTTTTATTTTATTCATTTTAGAGAGGAGACACAGAGTGAGAGAGAGAGAGAGAGAAAGAGAGAAAGGGGGGAGGAGCTGGAAGCATCAACTCCCATACGTGCCTTGACCAGACCAGTGCAGGGTTTTGAACTGGCAACCTCAGTGTTCCCAGGTCGACGCTTTATCCACTGCGCCACCACAGGTCAGGCTGTTGTTCCACTTTAATGCATTCATTGGTATGTCGAGAGCCCGAGCGACTCATAATTGTGCAGGTCTCGAGTGGGAATGGTGGAAAATTAGAAAATAAACACAGAGAAAAAAAGGATGTGATCGGAAGGACTCATTGCGAAACTGATGGTCTGCAAGAGCAACCTGCACCCCCAAAACACTTTATTTATAGTGCAAAGAGCAAATCCTTTTGCAAAACAGATGTCTGATACAGTCACATTTCTGAGCTATACCAGGAATTCTCCCAAGTGCAGAAAACCCCCACCATGCATAACATCTTAACTTCACAAAACAAAGGATAAAAAGAAAACTGCCTCCAGTCTCTTGGAGGGAAATGGCGGATGGGACCAATAGAACCCATCAGCATCACAGCTAACAGGGAGGTGTGGGAAGGGACATGTAAATTGCCTTTACCAACTTAGTCAAATAATCAGAGGCTGTGGGGAAGAGCTTAGCCTTTGGCTTAAACCTTAAACTGCAAGGATCTTTGTCAGCTTGTAGTCTCCCACACTGGTAGATTCTTCTCTGTGCCCTGACCAGATGTAGGACCTGCACCATTCACATACTGGATGACACACTAACCAACTAACTTGAGCCACGTCATCAAGGCTCAACAGTTCTAACTCCATATGAAATTTTTTTTTTGTCATTTAAAATATTTTTAATTGTGCTTTAAAATTTATGCCCAAGACACTCAGACTTAATAGGAATTCCACTCTGACCACCAGTTTCCCACACTAGAGCACACACATGGTAATCATCTTCAATTTACAATCACGTCGCTGCTGTTCTGCTAACACCCAAGTAATACCCACATCACCTACTCTGTAGTGTTCTGAATGCTCCCAGTTATACCCTAATTTCCCTGCCCAAAATTTTCTGAGATAAACTGTCACTCAAATTATTTGGCTACTTGGGGGGAGGGGAGGGGCACAAAGAAAACCAGATAGAAGGTGACAGAGGACAATTTGACCTTGGGTGATGGTATGCAACACAATTGAATGACAAGATAACCTGGAGATGTTTTCCCTGAACATATGTTTTCCCTGATTTATTAATGTCACCCCATTAAAATTAACAGAAAAAAATTATTTGGCTACTTTTTTTCTTTTCTTTTGTGGCAGAGAGAAAGAGACAGATAAAGAAAGACAGACAGGGAGAGAGATGAGAAACTTCAATTCTTTGTTGCGGTTCCTTAGTTGTTAATTGATTTCTCATGTGTGTCTTGGGGGGGGGGGCTACAGTAGACCGAGTGACCCCTTGCTCGAGCCAGCGACCTTGGGCTCAAGCTGGCGACCTCGGGGTCTCAAACCCGGGTCCTACACATCCCAGTCAGATGCACCACCGCCTGGTCAGGCTATTTGGCTACTTTTGAAGATTAAGTCCACAGAACTCTGAAATAATTCTTCTTTTGGGGGGGGGATTACTTTATAAGCATTAGAAATTAGCAGCTGAGGCTGTGCTGATCCCATCTGGCACCACTGGGAGATCACAAACAATAGGAGAGGAACTGTTTCACTTTCTTCAGGAAAAGCAGTTTGATTCTGTGTCTCACATCACAGATATTGCTGGTTAGTGCCTTCTTCTGAGGGTCCGTTTCAGCTTCAGAAACCAAACCTGGGACTGTCCTCATTTCAGGACTCCATTCATACTTTTTAAAACTTCAACCTGCAAGTCTGCTTTGATCGCTGCAGATGCCAAAGGCAGGCCTGTGGTGGCGCAGTGGATAAAGCGTGGACCTGGAATGCTGAGGTCGATGGTTCAAAACTCTGGGCTTGCCTGGTCAAGGCACATATGGGAGTTGATGCTTTCTGCTCTCACATTGCCAAAGGCCTGAGGCTACTCGCCTCGCAGGACCAGCACATACGCCACCATTCTCCAGCCATGCGGCCCACTTCCATGAAATATTTTTGATGGTCTTCAAACTAGTAGTTTATAGATTGTTTTGTTTCTTTCTCTTTTTTTTGGCAAGAGAGACATACAGAGAGAGATGAGAAGCATCATCTCATAGTTGTAGCACTTTAGTTCATTGAGTGCTTTCTTAAATGTGCCTTGACTTGGGGAGTTGGCTACAGATGAGCTAGTGGCTCCTTGGTCAAGCCAGTGACATTGGGCTCAATCTGGTGAGCCTTGCTCAAACCAGATGAGCTGGCCCTCAAGCCAGTGACTTCAGAGTCTGGAACCCGGGTCCTCCACATCCCAGTCTGATGCTCTATCCACTGCGCCATCGCCTGGTCAGGCTGATTGTGTTTCTTTTTTTTTTTTTTTTAATTTTTATTTTATTTTATTCATTTTAGAGAGGAGACACAGAGTGAGAGAGAGAGAAAGAGAGAAAGGTGGGAGGAGCTGGAAGCATAAACTCCCATATGTGCCTTGACCATACCAATACAGGGTTTTGAACTGGCGACCTCAGTGTTCCCAGGTTGACACTTTATCCACTGCGCTACCACAGGTCAGGCTGATTGTGTTTCTTGATGGCCTGTATGTCAGTTACTGGAGGAGATATGTTGCAATCTTGTATATTAGTTTGGATTTGCTTATTCTTGTTTTGTGGTCCATTTTCACTATATTCATTTCAAGGCTCTATGTTAGGTACATAGGAGATGCAGGTTTTTAATGATTTGTTTATTTCAAAATTTTATATAATGCCTCACCAGGCGATGGTGCAGCTTTATTGGCAAAAAGAATAAATACTTTTGGGACACCATGTAAAGGGACACTAGCGATACTGCGCTAGTCCAGTGGTTCTTAACCTTTTTTTTTATTATTCATTTTAGAGAAGAGACACAGAGTGAGAGAGAGAGAGAGAGAGAAAGAGAGAAAGGTGGGAGGAGCTGGAAGCATCAACTCCCATATGTGCCTTGACCAGACCGGTGCAGGGTTTTGAACTGGCGACCTCAGTGTTCCCAGGTCGACGCTTTATCCACTGCGCCACCACAGGTTAGGCAGTTCTTAACCTTTTTTGAGGTACCAAACCCACCAGTTTCATATGCGCATTCACCGAACCCTTCTTTAGTGATAAATAAAATATGATTCTTTTTTCCAAATTTAGTTTTGCTGGTGCGAGACTAGAGTTGCTCAACTTGGCATTGCTTATCATGCAGATAGGACGCTGACTCCCATCCCGTTCCGTGATACATGTGAATCCATGTTGTACATATTCGTCTGGCCACTTTCCTTTTTTTTGCTCGACATATTTAGTATGGATTAAAATATTAAGAAAGAAACCACATGACGTACAACTACGACAGCCGTTGACTACTGCGCGCACTAAATCCCCCGCAGCACTGGTTGGCCAAGCAATGTAACGTGATCCTCTGCAGCAAGTGGTGGCCAAGCGGGGCGTGTCATCACGACTTTACACAAGTGTGTCTTTACCTCCGTGGCAGAGGCTTCTCCACACCCCTGAGACCGACTCATCGAACCCCTAGGGTTTGATAGAACCCAGGTTAAGAACCACTGCGCTAGTCATTGTATGAGGGCGAGTGCTCAGGAGCAATGTAGCATCAGGTCACAAAGGAAATGTACCAGTCACTGAATTTTCTCCTCAATCCACAGGTCCTAATTCCCCAGGAGTAATAGAATCATGTGAAGCAGGAAGAACTAACAGGGTTGAGTATCAGTTTTTCCGGTGACATACCTGACTGAACACAGTTCTCTGAGCAGAACTTTACAGCAGACCCACAACACGCCAAGACACAGCTTCCCTGTTGCCAGCTCTTTCCAGAGAACATAAGAAAATGCTCCAGGCTCAGGTGACATTGGGTTTGTTTTATCTTATTCTTTACTCATTATGTATTTGTTAAGTCCTGTAAAACACCACCTCAGTCTATCTGGAAGGTATACATATACGTATATGTAAACTTTTTGTCTCAAGTATATGAATGTGGTGTTCCTAAGTTAATAAAAACATGTAACTTCACAATATAGACTCTTCAAATTGGATGAGTGTGTGGATGACTAAATACACCATTACAAAATATAGGGTGGAGCAAAAGTAGGTTTACAATTGTGAGTACATGAAATAGGGTTTACTCTTGTTTTATTGTTTTTTTTTGTTTTTTTTTTTTAAAGTGAGAGTAGGGAAGATAGTGGGACAGACTCCTGCATGTGCCCGGACAAGGATCCATGGACCAGGATCCACCCAGCAACTCTTTTCTGAGGCCAATGCTTAGATCAGCCAAGTTATCCTCAGTGCCTAGGGCCGACACTTGAAACAATAGAGCCACTGGCTGTGGGAGAAGAAGAAGAGAAAAGGGAGAGGGAGAAAAGAAGATAGTAGCTTCTCTTTTGTGCCCTGACTAGGAATTGAACCCAGGACTTCCGTATGCCGGGCTGACGCTCTATCCACTGAGACACCTGGCCAAGGTCATATTATTGTTTATGATTGTATTTTCCATATGAAAATCTCAACCAGCTTGTGCCCAACCCTACATTTTACTAGACCTGTGATTATTCACCTGTATATTAAAATAAAACTTCCTTTGCGCTATAGGTGCAGCCTATAAAAAGAACATTTCTTGCATATTATTTAAGCAGTGGTTTTCAACCATTTTTATTCTTGAGGATGGGTGAAAATAGAATGATTTTGAGGAACACTAAGGCAGAAATCACTCTGAGCATAAGCAAATTTGACTAAGATCGTTGGTTAATGCAGGGGTGCTCAATATGTCGATCGCGATCTACTGGTCGATAGCGAAGGAAGTGTGGGTAGATCGCATGACATTAAAAAGACATTTGTCTTTTGATTGGCATACAGGGTAGCCACGTCTGAACTTTTGACACCCTATGCCTGCGCGTTAAACCGCGCTAACTTGTTCAGTTACATTGCTGCATAGTTAGCCTTCAATTTATTTAAACTAATTACAACAAAGGGTATAAAAATGAGTGCCGTAGCTGGTCCGAGTAAGAAGCCTAAAACCTACCACTTTCATACAGAATGGGAGGGGATTATTTTCACTATGTCATATTCTAAGTGCGTTTGCCTCATCTGTCTGTGTGCCGTTGCTATTCCAAAGAAGGGAAATGTGGAGCGGCTTTTTCGGACTGTTCATAAAAACTATGACATTGACTTTCCTCCGAAAAGAGAGCTGAGAAGGAGAAAGGTGAAAGAAGAATACACAATATTAAATAGTAATAATAGTAACTTAAATAATGATAATATAGAAGAAATAAATTTATGTTTTTCATTTTTATTGTAGGTAGATCATTTTGACTTGGTCATCTTATAAGTAGCTCGCAAGCTGAAAAAGTGTGGGCACCCATGGGTTAACGTTTTTAGCACGGATTTTATGGTGGTCTGGTCCACAGACTGGATGTTGAAAAACATTGATTTAAAGCAAATCACACCATTAAACAACACGGTGTTTTTACAGGAATACCTGACATTTCACGATGTGGCCGTGGACTTCACCCGGGAGGAGTGGCAGCTCCTGGACCCCGATCAGAAGGACCTGTACCGGGACGTGATGTTGGAGATCTACAGCCACCTGGTGTCAGTGGGTGAGGACAGCTCCCTGTGTCACTCAGAAGGTCCCCTCTTAGTGGCTTAAAATGTAACATACTTTCTTTTGACAGACCCCAGCCCAATTCAGTATGTCTCTGTCATTTTACACTCATGAACAGGGTATCAGTCTAGCAAACCAGATGCGCTTTCCAAGTTGGAGCGAGGGGAAGAACTGTGGACAGTAGGGGATGAACGCCACCATCTAGTCCAGGGGTCGGGAACCTATGACTCACGAGCCAGATGTGGCTCTTTTGATGGCTGCATCTGGCTCGCAGACAAATCTTTAATTAAAAAAAATAATAACATTAAAAATATAAAACATTCTCATGTATTACAATCCATTCATTTACTACCGCTCAGGTTCATGGTTGTCGGTGGCTGGAGCCAATCACAGCTGTCCTCCCGGACAACACCATATTTTTATTGGATAATGTGTAACGTACATGGGTCATTGTATGGCTCTCATGGAATTACATTTTAAAATATGTGGCCTTCATGGCTGTCTCAGCCAAAAAGGTTCCCGATCCCTGATCTAGTCTGTCCAAGTATGTGGATGAGAACTAGCAAGGTGGGGGGCCAGGAAGTCGTATTCTAATTAGAGAAGACATAAGACTTGCAACAGTCAGGTCTTTGTTCACTGCATCACCTCCGGCCAGGCAGGGGAGTATACTGTTATATTCATGGTTACAAATTGTGACAGTAAAACAGTACAGGTGAAAATTGTCAAAGATAAAGTGGCTTAGGAAGAAATTCAGGCGTCACATCACATGAAAAGTGCTGAATTGCCTGACCTAATAACAGGAGCCTTTTCAAAGAGTCTAAAGAGAGAAGAAGCTGAAACAACAGAGGTCTCTTCTCTCAGCCTTAAAGCAGACTGCCATGTAGCAGACAGAACACCTATCAGTGTGCTGACTGTGGTAGTTAAGGGTGTCAGTCCCACAACTACAGCTGACAACCAGTGAGCTGGAAGAGATCCCTAGCTCCGGATGAGATAACAGGTCTGGCTGACATCTTCACACAGTCTTGAGACCCTGAGAAAAGGACCCAGTGTGGCTATGTTTGGGATATTGTCCCGTGGAAAAAGATAATGTTTATTTTAAAAAATGTTTGAGATTTTTTGCAGCAGTGATGATTGACAACATGTGCGAGGGATTGCCAGTCAGGGAACCTGACCCAGCTTGAGTCTCTAGCCCCTAACGTGAAAAAGTTAAGAGTGTTGTCCAAAACCTCAGGCTCATACAAATAGGCATCCATCTTAAATCACACTGTTTACAAAAACTGTCTGGTATGGCCTGAGACCTCAGCATAAAAAGACACTTTTATCAGGCAGGATATCTCAGGGAGTCAGAGGTCATCCAGAAATGAGTCAGGGCCAGTCCTTTCTTTGGAATGTGTGCGGATGGTGGGTCCGTGCCTGCTGAGTTAGCACTTTACTGCATGTCATCCGCCGTTCTTATGTAGGAACATAGGACAGTGTGTTCCAGGCAGATCATTAGTTCTTTTGATTTCAGAATCTTCTGTCCAAATTGGAGATTAGTGCTTTGGGAGAGTCAGGGTGTTGACAGAAGAATGGCAAGTGGTTGGAATCTGATAACCCTCCATAGTTTGTTATACTGTTTCCTATAAAAACAATTTTAAATCTGCCTTTGCTCTGGCTGGACATGCTAATATGCTCTACGGCTTAGGTCTCCATTGCGTCTTTTACTATCTTTCACAGACTGATTGCCTTTATTTCTTTGCTTTAGGTTTCTATACCTAGAATTATAAAACTGGGTGTTCTCCAAATTTAATTCAATTCTGACGCTATCTGCCTAGAACTGGTGTTAGAATCTATGAGATGAGAGTGTACGCCTGATCAAGCAGTTGTGAAGTTGATAGAGCATCAGCCTGGGATGCTGAGGACCCAGATTCGCGACCCTAAAGTAGCCATCCTCAGTGTGGGCTCATCCAGCTTGAGCGCAGGGTTGCTGGCTTGAGCGTGGGATCATCGACATGACCCCTTGGTCATGGGCTTGATCCCAAAAGGTCACTGGCTTGAAGCCCAAGGTCACTGACTCGGCTGGAGCCCCCTGGTCAGTGCACACATAAGAAAGCAATCAGTGAACAACTAAGGTGCTGCAGCTATGAGTTGATGCTTCTCATGTCTCTCCCTTCCTGTATGTATGTCCCTGTGTGTGTCCCTCTCTCTCTCCCCCTCTCTTTTTCTCTCCCTTCTCCCCTCCCTACAAAAAATAAAAGAGAGATTAGTTCCACAAGATTTCTTCCACTCTGATATCAATTGTAAATCCAGACTGTAACCTGTGCTTCTGACCAGCTGGCTAGTAATCGGAGGTTCTCATGAGCCCTTCTTTGGATTCAGTTTATTTGCTAGAACAGATTACAGAAGTCAGAGAAATACTCATGTTTACTCATACATTGTAAAGAAGATAGATGAATAGGTAAATAGGGCAAGGTCAGAAGAGTTCTGAATACAGGTGCTTCTCTGCCTGTGGAACTGGGATGAACCATACACTAGGCAGATGGATGTGTTCCCAAATCTGGAAGCTGACCAGAGATGACTATATGAAAGACAGCCCTCCCTTCTTCTCTAGAGGTTAGTTGGTGGGGCTAAAACTAACCTAATCAATTGGGGTTTTTTTTAGTGACTAGAAGGGAGGCAGAGACAGACTCCTGGATGTGCCCCAACTGGGATCCACCCGGTAAGTTCAATAGGGGGCGATGCTCTGCCCATCTGGGGCCCTTGCTCCACCAGAGGCATTTTCTAGCACCTGAGCTGGAGGCCATGGAACCATCCTCAGTGTCTGGGGCCAACTCTCTATAATTGAGCCTTGGCTGCAGGAGGGGAAGAGAGAGAGAGAGAGCAAGTGAAAGAGAAAGGAGAGGGGGAACGGTGGAGAAGCAGATGGGTGCTTCTCTTGTGTTCTCCGACCAGGAATCAAACCTGGGACTTCCACATGCTGGGAGGACACTCTACCACTGAGCCAACTGGCCAGGGCCCTAATCAATTGGTCTTTCTGGTAACTAGCTTCACCCTGAGGCAATATAGGAACCCTGTGCTAAGTCACCTCATTAGTATAAACTCAGCATTTTTTTAAAGTTTTTTTTTTTTAATGTAGAATTAAAGATACTCCTATTATTTAGAAAATTATAAAGGTTCTATGGCCCTGGCTGGTTGGCTCAGTGGTAGAGTGTCGGCCTAGTGTGTGGATGTTGTGGGTGCAATTCTGGGTCAGGGTACACAGGCGAAGTGACCATCTACTTCTCCACTTCTCCCTTTCCCCTTCTCTCTCTTCTCTCTCTCTCTCTATCCCTCCCACAGCCATGGCTCAACTGATTTGAGTGCATTGGCCACAGGAACTGAGGATGGCTCTGTGGAGCCTACAGTTGAGGCGCTAAAAATAACTCGGTTGCAAACATGGCCTCAGATGAGCAGAGCATTTGGCCTAAGACAGGAGTTGCCATGTGGATCTTGGTCAGGGAGAATGCAGGAGTCTGTCTCTCTACCTCCCCTTCTCTCACTTGGAAAAGAAGAAAAAAAAGCTTTTACAGACTCACTGTCAAGAACTGTGGACAGCCTGACCAGGTGGTGGCGCAGTGGATAGAGCATCAGACTGGGATGCGGAGGACCCAGGTTCGAGACCCCGAGGTCACCAGCGCGGGCTCATCTGCCTTGAGCAAAAAAGCTTGCTAGCTTGGACCCAAGGTCGCTGGCTCGAGCAAGGGGTTACTTGGTCTGCTGAAGGCCCGCCGTCAAGGCACATATGAGAAAGCAATCAATGAACAACTAAGGTGTCACAGCGAAAAACTGATGATTGATGCTTATCATCTCTCTCTGTTCCTGTCTGTCTGTCCCTATCTATCCTTCTCTCTGACTCTCTTTCTGTCCCTGTAAAGAAAAAAAGAAAAGAACTGTGGACAAAGACCAAATGTATTTTTTATTCTGCAACAGATAAGATTACCATTAAGTATTTACTTTGCATGAAGGCAATTTTTGATGGGCTTTCGTGGTAAGATTAGTTTGGGGTTGAAATGGAAGGCTGTCCTCAGATTTCCAATGTCTCATCTTCATTTGTCCCACCATGGAAAAAGTCCTCTTTGTCTTCATTTAAGCCCAGTGCAAAGACCAGAGTCTAGATATTGTGTTGTGCAATCTCATTTGTCCTTGTTGGACTAGTATACTCTATATTCTGATTGCACCTAGGTTCGTGCTGTGTTTAGCCTTGGAGTCCACGCAGTGCCAGCAGTTGGTCTGCCTGTGTGATATTTTTAGGACCCCTCAGTTGGTTGAGGAATTGTGAGTGAATTGGGTGAGCTCACTTTTCAAGCCAGAAAAGAAGAGCCACATAAAAGCATTTCTTTTGAGTAGTTCCATCCTCATGCCATGTAGAAATCCTTTGATAAGTCACCCCATTAGCGTAAACTCAGCAGTTATTAAAAGGTTTTATTTTGTAAAACAAAATGCACTCATCACATAGGAAACTACAAGGGTTATACAGGCTCAGTGTCAAGAACTTTGGACAAATCCAAATATATTTCTTGTTTGTACAACGTATAGTATTATCATTAAATAGTTGAAGGCATTTTGTAAAATGAGTTTTATTTCAAACTAAGATCATGAGAGATTACTCAGTGATTCATTCTTCTTTTTTTTCCTAGAAATCAAAACAGTTGATGATTCTCTGCAGAGTGACTTGCAAAGTCCAAACATTAAGAGTGGGGAAGAATGCTATGAACATGATATATTTGCAAATATTGTTAATCAGAGTGAAACCCATTTCCTATTCAGGCAACATTGCAATACATTTGAGATATGTGAAAAACCTTTAAAGTCAAAATTAAGTTTTGAAAATCAAAATGGAAGTTTTAAATTAAAAAACTCTGTTCACTTCAATAGAGATGGATCATCCATTCTGCATGGTAACCATGAACAATTTTACACTGAAATGACATTGCACGCCAGTACCAAATCCATTGAAAATAAGTCCCAGGTCATTCAGCAACAGAGAACTCACAATGTAGAGAAAGCCCACAGAGGCACTGATGGGGGGAAAACCTTCGTCATGATGGCTCAGCTCACTGAGCATCAGGGAGTTCATATTGGAGAGAAACTTTATGGATGCAGTCTGTGTGGGAAAACCTTTTCCAGGAAATCCAGGCTCACTGAACATCAGAGAATTCATACAGGACTGAATCAGTATGAATGCAATAAATGTGATAAAACCTTCTTTAATAAATCACAGTTGAATATACATCAGAAAACTCATATGGGAGAGAAACCTTACACATGTAGTGAATGTGGGAAAGCTTTCATTTATAGGTATCAGCTCATTTATCATCAGCGAACTCATACAGGAGAGAAACCCCATGGATGCATTCTATGTGGGAAGAACTTTTCTACAAAGTCTAATCTCCATAAACATCAGAAAACTCATACAGGAGAGAAACCTTATAAATGCAGTGAATGTGGAAAAGGCTTCATTGAGAAGAGTCATCTTATTGCTCATCATCGAACTCATACAGGAGAGAAACCCCATGGATGCAGTCTATGTGAGAAAACCTTCTCTACAAAGTCTAATCTCCGTAAACATCAGCAAACTCACACAGGAGAGAAATTGTATACATGCAGCGAATGTGGAAAAAGCTTTTCAATGAAGCACAGCCTCATCATACATCAGCGAATTCATACAGGTGAGAAACCCTATGTTTGCAGTGAATGTAAAAAGGGCTTCCCAGCAAAGAACAAGCTGCTTGTACATCAACGAACTCATACAGGAGAGAAGCCCTATGTATGTAATGTATGTGGGAAAGGCTTCAGCATGAAGAGTACTCTCAATGTACATCAGCGAACTCATTCTTCAGAGAAACCATGTCTGTGCAATGAATGTGGGAAAGGCTTTACTGTTAGGAGTAGCTTGATTGTACATCAGCGAACTCACACAGGAGAGAAACCATACATATGCAGTGAATGTGGAAAAGGCTTCCCAGCAAAGACCAAGCTGATTGTACATCAACAGACTCATACACGAGACAGTACCTATGTATGTACTGAATGTGGAAAAGACTTCCCAATGAAGACCAAGCTGATTGTACATCAACGGACTCATACGGGAGAGAAGCCCTATGTATGTAATCTATGTGGAAAAGGCTTTACAGTGAAGAGTGCTCTCACTGTACATCAGCGAACTCATTCTTTTGAGAAATTGTGTAGGTGCAATGACTGTGGGAAAGGCTTTACCGTGAAGAGTAGCCTGACTGTACATCAACGAACTCACACAGGAGAGAAACCATATGTATGTGCTAAGTGTGGAAAAGGCTTTCCAGTGAAGACCAAGCTGATTGTACATCAGAAGACTCATACAGGAGAGAAGCCGTATGTATGTAGTATATGTGGAAAAGGCTTCAGCATGAAGAGTGCTCTCACTGTACATCAGCGAACTCATTCTTCAGAGAAATCGTGTAGGTGCAATGAATGTGGGAAAGGCTTTACTGTGAAGAGTAGTCTGATTGTACATCAGCAAACTCACACAGGAGAAAAGCCCTATGTATGCACTGAATGTGGAAGAGGCTTCCCAGTGAAGAGCAAACTGATTGTACATCAAAGGTCTCATACAGGAGAGAAGCCCTATGTCTGTAGTGTATGTGGGAAAGGTTTTGCCATGAAAAGTGCTCTCACTGTACATCAGCAAAGTCATTCTTCAGAAAAACCATTTATTTGTAATGAATGTGGAAAACGCTTTACTGTGAAGAGTAGTCTGATTGTACATCAGCGAACTCACACAGGAGAGAAGCCGTATGTATGCAGTGAGTGTGGAAAAGGCTTCCCAGTGAAGACCAACATGATTGTACATCAACGGACTCATACAGGAGAGAAGCCTTATGTATGCAGTGTATGTGGGGAAGGCTTCATCATGAAAAGGGCTTTCATTATACATCAGCAAACTCATTCCTTATAGAAACTGTGAATATGCAGTGAAAGGGGTAAAGGCTTCTCCATGAGAAGCATTAAAGGTATACTTTTCAGCAAACCGATACAGAGTCTGTACAAATGTAGTGATTATGGTTAAGGGTGGTTTTTTTTGTTTTGTATTTAAAGATTTTTATTTATTGACTTGAGCATGGGAGAGAAGGGCAGGGGAAAATGGAGTCGGAAACAAACTCCCAGTAGTTGCTTCTTGTATGTTCCCTAACTAGGCAAGCCCAGGGTTTAGAACTGTTAACCTTAGCTTTCCAGGTTGACATTTCATCCACTGTGCCACCACAGCTTGTGCATTGTGGTGCAGGCTTCTAAGAAGAGGATATGGCTCATGGAACATCAGTGATTTCAGTACAGAAGGACTTGCTTTGCATGTACTGAATGTGGAAAATTCTGATTGAGCAAAAATAGTCTCATTACCCATCAGAGAATTCACATGGGAGAGAAATTCTGTAAATGTAATGAATGTGGGAAAGCCTTCAGTGCAAATCATGACTTGAAAGTTCATCAAGGAAAACATACAGGAGAGAGGCCTTATGGGTACAGTGGTCATGGGGAAGCTTTTGTCCACTTGTAATTTTTGTTAAAAGAGAATTCACAGGTAACTGCTTTGTGGCAAGGGTGTTGCTAGTTCTGTGGGGACACAAGTTCCTTTGGGACCCTCCCAGACTGTGACCTATATATATCACTTCATCTGGCTGTTCACCTGTAACCTTTATGGTACCTTTAGGAAAGGGGAAATATTCATGGTTTTTGGTTTTGTTTTGTGATGTGAAGCACTCTGGGAAATTAATTAAACCAGAAAAATTGTAGGTTATCTGGAGAACTGCCACATTTGTTTGGCTTCTGAAGTGAGTTTGGAGCACTTTGTGAGCCATTGCCTGTGGGATTTGGCACTACTGGGTAAGAATTGAGTTAGATTTCAAGGCAGCCAGCTGGTGTGGGGCATCTCTCTGCCCAATAACACACCCATTGGGTGACCTGGAGTGTTATGAGTTTGGCAGTAGTGTGAGAGTAAAGGAGAAAGGAGGAGGACTGAACTATAGGTGTTTTAAAAATGGACCTCTATTGAATACAACCTAGGATCCATCCCGATGGTCTCTGGGTTCTTCTCTGCCATATGGACATGAGACCTGATGGAAACAGGCTACACCCTAGCTGTTCCTGTGAAACAAGAGTACTGTCAACTTTCTGTTTTGCCCAAGGTGATGAATACAATGCATCTCATGCCAAGTTGGCCCCTGGCCTCTAAAAGTTTTAAGTACTGTCTTTGCACTTGCAACAGTCTCTTGGGAAGAGAGGAAGGCATTCAGGTGCTCTTAAGACATTTGTTTCTCTTCACCTAACAAGAGTGATAGCAAGAGTATGGCCACTACTGTCAGAGACTTCCGTGGGGTCATGCAGCTTGTTCAAAGCCAGAACTCAGAGTTCCAGAAATGAGCCAGAGACCTGGCAACACACTCCTCCTAGCAATAGCCAAGGAGGGACTTGGGGACAGAGCACCGGATTGGAAGTAGTTTGTACTAGGGGTCAGCCTCTGGGTGCTGCCAGTGGAATTTTCAGAGGCTCGAGGTCTTGTGAACCAGATTCTGTGTGGATCCTGAGTGAAGAACCTGTGAGTCTGGCTAAGTAGGAGTGTATGCAAATGTCTGCATTTGGGGATTTATGTGGATTCAGTCTCTGTAGAGTCTGGGCATTAGTGTGGGTCCCTTGGTTAAGCCATATTTTGAAGAGTTTAATAACTGAACATCTGAAGGTCAAGGCGTAAGGTCTCCATGTCTATTCTCCTAGGCTTGTTGATGGAAAACTGGAATGTATACCATGAACAATGCTTGTCGAGGTTAGCAATTTAATTTAAATATAATTTGCTGCGAACCAGCATGGCGAGTAATTCTAGGCCTTGAGTGGAAATGGCATGGAATTAAGAAAATAGACCTAGAGAGAAATAGGATGGGATCAGAAGGCCTCTGCAAGCTGATGGCTAGAACAGAGCATGCTCTCCACCCTTTTATTCATAGGGCAGAAAGAGTCATTAGCAAATCAGTGATATCTCGGGTCACATTTTTAAGGCAACCCAAGAATTTTACCAAGTGCAGAAAACCCCTACTATACATAACATCTTCATAAAACAAAGGATAAAAAGAAATTGACTCATATCTTTTTGAGGGACATGGAGGATAGGACCAGTATAAATAATCCAGCACCACAGCTAACATGAAGGTGTGGAAAAAAATAGCCTTTAGCAACTTCACTAATCACGTGAGGTGGAAGGTTGGGCAGACTGTCAGCTTACTGCCAGTTCCCCACACCTCTGTCCCCCAAAAACCTAAACTGCAAAGGCCCTGATGGCTTTTGGTCCCCAACAATAATTTAGAGCACTAAGGAGTGTCAGTGTACAAGAGTTTTCTATGATACATTTCAGATTGAATTTGAGATAACTAGGGAGTGCAGAGTTTGTGTGGGTTAGTTTGGAAGTTTTAAGAACCATAACCCCAGACTAGTGGGAGTTTTGAAACTTAGGTTTTGGATGTTGGAAACATTTTACTTTTTCAAAGCCAAGTGACTTCTCAAGTTTCCTATTCAAAATTTGTCTCTTAGAGGATTTGAGGTCTTGCTCCTTGTCATGTGTTCTCACTTTGGCTCAAATTAACTCTTCTAAAAAATTTAGTCTCCTACCCTAACCTGTGGTAGCGTAGTGGATAAAGCATCAACCTGGAACATTGAGGTCCTGGTTCAAAACCCTGGGCTTGCCTGGTCAAGGCACGTATGGGGGTTGATGCTTCCTGCTCCTCCCCCCTTACTTGCCCCTCTGAAAGGAAAAAAAAAATTAGTCTTTTACATCCATGTGACTCTGTTATCATCCGACTTGTTCACCAGGATCAAGTGGTGTGTTGATTAAGTAAAGAAAAATTTGTTTATCTTACATCAAAGTTTCCTCTTTGATATTTCAATTCAGGTTTTAGGACAAAGTAAACAATTTTCTAAAATCTCCTTATTGAGACCATTTCATTAAAATAATTTTTTAGACATATTTCTAAAAATTGAAATCATGTATCAACATTCATTCAAGAATCTGCCTGTCTTCCAACATACTTGTCATTTTTGCTTTGTCGTTGTCTAATAAGAGTTCCTGTTTCTCCACCTTATCACCAGCATTTCGTATTTTCTGGGGATTTTTTTCATTTGTTTTAGGAATTCTAATAGCTGAGGACTTTTATCAGTCATGTCGCTGTGCTAAATTGAAATTTTCTAGTAAGTGATGTTGACCAACCACCTTTTCATATACTCATATGCCATCTGCTGATCTTTGGAAGTGTCTGTTCAGGTCTTTTCATGTTTTTAAAATTACTGACTTTTAGAAATTCTATGTTCTGGATACTAGTTTTTTATCAGATAAAAACTTTCTTGATGAATCTATTGAGACTCCATTTATTTATTCATGCATGCCAATGGTCCTCTAAATGTTCCACCATCATTTGTTGAAAAGCGTATCCTTTCACTGTCGAAGCCTTTGTACCTTTCTCAGTTTGTGTTTGATTTGTTCAGGTCTTTTTGTGTAATCTCTATTCTGTTCCATTTATCTGCATGTTTATGCTTTCACAAATACTCTCAATACTGATACTACATATAAGTATTGAAGTTTTTTGATGTGAGCTCTGTAAGCTGCTATTTGTCAGGATTGTTCTTGCTATTTTCAGTGTAGAAACCTGGCAAGTATTACCTTTACCAGGAGATCAAAAGTAAGACATTTTGATATTTTCTGGCCCTAAGTTTTGGTGTGATAAGAAACTGCAATTCTGAGGTGTCCCAAAATGCATTACCATTTTTTTCCCTATATTTTTCTGAAGTGAGAAGCTAGGAGGCAGACAGATGAACTCCCACATGTGCCCGACATGGATACACCCAGCATGATATGTCCATTATTTGGGGTATTGCTGCGTTGCAAATGGAGCCATTCTAGTGCCTGAGGTGGTGGCCGTGGAGCCATCCTCAGTGCCCGTTCCAACTTTTGCGCAAAAGGAGCCTTGGCTGTGGGAGGGGAAGAGAGAGAAAGGAGAAGGGTGGAGAAGCAGATGGGCGCTTCTCCTATGTGCCCTGGTCAGGAATTGAACACGGGACTTCCACATGCCAGGCCAATACTCTCCCACTGACCCAACCGGCCGGGGCCCATTACCAGTTTTTAATGAGGCAAACTTAGTACAACCCCAAAAAGTTAGATTAATATACAAAATACCTCATTGGTACTCCTTAAATTAATTGAGGACATAAATAAGAAAAATGTGACAGAGATATGGTCACGGAATAGAGAAAATCAAGGAAACGTGATGTCTAAATGCAATTTGTATTGTGGGCTGAATACTGCAACAGAAAAAGGAAGAAAGTGGCAAAACAGGAAATTGGAGTAGAATCTGTGGTTTGGTTGCATATTGTAACAATTTCTCAATTTGGTAAATGTGCCATGGTTATATAAAATATTCACGTGATCAGAAGTGGAATGAAGGAATATGCGAATTCTTTATAGTAGTATATAGTGATTTTCAAAGAAATACAAAATCTTATCAAAATTTTATTAAGAATTCACATATAGGTGAATTCACCTAGAATAGGTTTAATATATGTGAATTAAATCTCATTAAAACTGGAAAAATAACAGTGTGAATAATCCCCAGTGGTGGCTCAGTGGATTGAGCTGAGGTCCCAGGTTGAAACCCCGAGGTCACTGGCTTGAGCATGGGCTTCTCTGGCTTGTGCAGAGGTTCACTAGCGTGAGCGCAGTGTTGCTGGCTTGAGTTTACAGTCGCTGGCGTGTGCAAGGGCTCACTGGTTACACTGGAGGCTAGCCCATTTGTCCAGGTACATATGAGAAAGCAATTAATGAACAACTAAAATGACGCAACTCCCTTGTCTGTATCTGTATCTCTGACTAATTAAAAAAACTAGAAAAAGTTATGATCTAATTTTATCTTACCTTCTCATAAACATATTTAGATATTACATTTATTTGTATATTTATATGTAATTAATAGTAAGTGGGTATAATAAAAGTAAAGGTGAACTAGTCTGACATTAACTTGAGTTATCTAAAGGGTATTATTTAAGAAAAAGGTATGGCCATGGCCAGATCGCTTAGTTGGTTAGAGCATTGTGCTGAAATGCAAATGTTGCCGGTTCGGTCCCCAGTCAGAATACATACAGAAATAGATTTATATTCCTGTCCCTCTTGCTCTCTTACCTTTCTCTCTTTAAAATAACACTAAAAAAATAAAAAGTATGCATTAATGTGGGATGCCCATGGTGGCTCTGGAGCATGCCAGCTGTACCAACTCCCTTCTTATATCTCAAGGTGTATCTCTCTCTGTCCTGAGCTCCAGTGTCCTGTTTTGCCTCTGTAACTTTTTTCTGAAGCTTATTTATTCAATGGCTCATTTCTTGAGCAGACCGAGCCACGCCTTGCTGGAGCCAGCGACCTTGGGTCCAAGCTGGTGAGCTTTTGCTCAAGCCAGATGGGCCCGCGCTCAAGCTGGCGAGCTCGGGGTCTCGAACCTGGGTCTATCACATCCCAATCCGATGCTCTATCCAGTGCGCCACCGCCTGGTCAGGCCATATCGATGTTTCTATCTTACTAAAAACAATAATTAAAAATCTCCCACAAAATTCAATTATGGTTTAGTTTATATTATGATACCCTCATTATCCAAATTCTTTTTAATTTAAAAATTTTATTCACTGAATTTAGAGAAACAGGTGGGAGGAAAGAAACATCAGTTCTTGTCTGACTTATTTATGCATTCATTGGTTGATTCTCAACCATGAGTTGAACTTGCAACCTGATCAATCAGGACAACAGTCTAACCATCTGAGCTACCTGGCCAGAGCCCATTATGTTCTTTCATGATTTTTTGGTAACTTTCTTCGTGTACGTTCCAGACATCTTGATTCAATTTTTATCGTAGGTAGTTCATAACTGCAGTGGAACTTGGAGTCATTTGTAAAAAACCATATGCTACAAATTTTGTTAATTACAATTCATTTTTACATCTTAACGGCCATAATTTTTATATAACATTTACGTAGTAATTCTACAACTTACATTTAGTAAGTTTATAGTTCTCACATCATCAAAATCCAGTTTTTAGAAATTTTTATGACCTCATACATAAAGTAACTGGATGGTTGTATTATTGTTTTGCAAATTATTTGTATATTTTAAATAAAATTCTTTATAAGATATATAATGTGGAAATATTTTCTCCCAATCTCTGACTCTAGTCTTCATTTTCTTATATGTTGTGCTTAAAAACACACATTTTGCCTGACCAGGTAGTGTCTTGGTGGATAGAGCGTCGACCTGGGATGCTGAGGACCCAGGTTTGAAACCCGAGGTTGAAGGCTTTAGTGCAGGCTCAACAGCTTGAGGGCAGGGTCACTGGCTTGAGCATGGGACCATAGACATGTCCCCATGGTCACTAGCTTGAGCCCAAGGTCTCTGGCTAGAGAAAGGGGTCATAGCTTCAGTTCGAGTCCCCTGGTCAAGGGACCTATTAGAAAGCAATCAGCCTGACCAGGCGGTGGTGCAGTGGATAGAGCGTGGGACTGGGATGCGGAAGACCCAGGTTCAAGTCCCCGAGCTCACCAGCTTGAGCGCGGGGCCCATCTGGCTTGAGCAAAAAGCTCGCCAGCTTGGACCCAAGGTCACTGGATCCAGCAAGGGGTTGCTCAGTCTGCTGAATGCCCGAGGTCAAGGCACATGTGAGAAAGCAATCAATGAACAACTAAGGTGTCGTAACAGCAACGAGAAACTAATGATTGATGCTTCTCATCTCTCTCCGTTCCTGTCTGTCTGTCCCTATCTATCCCTCTCTCTGACTCTCTCTCTGTCCCTGTAAAAAAAAAAAGAAAGAAAGAAAGCAATCAATGAACAACTAAGGTGGTGCAACTATGTGTTGATTCTTTCATCTCTCTCCCTCTCCGTTTGTCTCTCTCTCACTTGCTCCCTAGGGAAAAAGAAGTACAAACATTCTAAATTTTAATTCCAACTTATTATATTTTCTTTTATGCTTCATTCTTTTTAAAATTCATTTTAGAGAGGAGAGAGAGAGAGAGAGAGAGAGAGAGAGAAATGGGGGAGGAGCAAGAAGCATCAACTCCCATGTGCCTTGACCAGACAAATGTAGGGTTTTGAACCGGCAACCTCAGTGTTCTAGGTTGAGGCTTTATCCACTGCGACACCACCGGTCAGGTTATGCTTCATTCTTTACTGTCTTCCCTCAGAACTCTGGCTAACTCGGGTTCAAGAAGATTTCTCCAATTTTCTTTATTATTTTATTTTATTTTATTTTAGTGAGAGGAGGGAGGCAGAGACAGACTCCTGCATGTGCCCAACCAGGATCCAGCCAGCAAGCCCACTAGGAGGCAATGCTCTGCCTATCAGGGGCCCTTGCTCTGTTGCAGCCAGAGCCATTTTTTAGAGCCTGAGGTGGAGGCCATGGAGCCATCCTCAGGCCTGGGGCCAACTCGCTCTAATTGAGCCATGGCTGCAGGTGGGGAGGAGAAGAGAGAGGAAAGAGGATTAGGGGTGGCAATGTACGTGGGCACTTCTCCTGTGTGCCCTGCTGGGAATCGAACCCACACTCTAGTGCAACGCTCTACCATTGAGCGAACTGGCCAGGGCCTCCCATTTGCTTTTATACGTTTTTTACTTCCACCTCTTACACTTAGATCTGTGATCTATTTTGACTTAATTTTTGTTGATGGCTGGAGTCAAGGGTCTTAATTTATTTTTCTACCACTAGATATACAATTATCCCAGCATAGTTTGTTGAAAAGACATATCCCACTGGCTTATTATGGGACCTTGCTCCAAAAGACATAGACTAATACTTTTTGGATTTTCAGTTTTGATTGTTCTTTTCTCATTGGCCCCAGACAGTTACTGGCCTCACTTTTAGTGGCCTTTCCTCGAGGCTGGGTCCCAGGGACAACTTCAGTTCGTCCTGGCTGCTCTTTCTTTCCAGTTAATGATGGCCAGCCTCACATGGTACCTGTTTCATGGTCAAAATATTTTTCTGTTCTTTTTTTTTTTTTTTACAGAGACAAAGAGAGAGTCAGAGAGAGGGATAGATAAGGACAGACAGGCAGGAATGGAGAGAGATGAGAAGCATCAATCAGTTTTTCATTACTACACCATAGTTGTTCATTGATTGCTTTTTCATATGTGCCTTGACTGCGGGCCTTCAGCAGACCGAGCCACCCCTTGCTGGAGCCAGCGACCTTGGGTCCAAGCTGGCGAGCTTTTGCTCAAACCAGATGAGCCTGCGCTCAAGCTGGCAACCTCGGGGTCTCGAACCTGGGTCCTCCACATCCCAGTCCGATGCTCTATCCACTGCGCCACCGCCTAGTCAGGTCTTTTTCTGTTCTTTATTTATTTATTTTATTTTATTTTTTTTAACAGAGACAGAGAGAGAGTCAGAGAGAGGAACAGATAGGGACAGACAGACCAGAATGGAGAGAGGTGAGAAGCATCAATCATTAGTTTTTCATTGCCATTGCGACACCCTAGTTGTTCACTGATTGCTTTCTCACACGTGCCTTGACCTCGGGCCTTCAGCAGACCGAGCCACTCCTTGCTGGAGCCAGCGACCTTGGGTCCAAGCTGGCGAGCCTTCGCTCAAACCAGATGGGCCCGCGCTCAAGCTGGCGAGCTTGGGGTCTCGAACCGGGTTCCTCCGCATCCCAGTCCGAAGCTCTAACCACTGCGCCACCGCCTGGTCAGGCATCTTTTTCTGTTCTTAAAAACAACTTTCCCCTGACCAGGCTGCGGCGCAGTGGACAGAACCTCAGTCTGGGATGCAGAGGTCCTAGGTTCAAAACCCCAAGGTCGCATCTTTGGACACTGACACATCCAGCTTGAGCGTCTGTATGCCAGCTTGAGCATGGGATGCTAGACATAACCCCGAGGTTGCTGGCTTGAGCCCAAAGGTTGCTGACTTGAACCCCAAGGTCAGTGGCTGGAGGAAAGGGTCACTAGCTCTGCTTGAGCACCCCTGGTTCAGGCACATATTAGAAAGCAATTAGTGAACAACTAAGGTGCTATAACTATGAGTTGATAATTCTCATCTCTCCCTTCCCATCTGTCTGTCCTTCTTTCTGTCTCTGTCTCTCTCAAAAACAAAACAGAACACTTCTTGCAAGAATATTTCCGTTGTCAGTTCCTCGTTGATGTGCCTTTAGAGGAAGTATGACCCTTTCTCTACAGAATATCATTGTCTACTGTTATACCAACACCTGAGCTCCTATTTCAAAAATTAAAAAATAATTTTTTTAATAGAATCTTTAAAACTGCTATGATAAGGTGACCAACTTTTTTACACTGAAAAGTACAAAAATCAATGGAAGAAAACATTGTAAATAAAAGAAACATTTTACTCATTGAGACAATAATACACTATAATATGATAAATGCATAATAAAAACACTTGTAATTTTTATATTGTAATTATACTTACATGCCTATTAATTTTTAATAATTGTAAGAAAAAAATACTCATTTAGATACAAATACATAACATCACATGCAATGGTTTGACTCTGCATCGATTGAATACAGACATTTAGAGATAGTCTTCCAATATCAGAAAGGAGGACACTTTTGAAGGGACGACGGAACTTAAAAAAGGACTATCTTCCCTAAAGGAGGATGATTGGTCACCTTAGATACGGCATTTTTACCGAGCTCACTGAACGCTTTCAGCTCCCGTGCTATTTTGCCTCTGGAAGCTGCAGTTTTTGATAATACATTCGTTTTCCACAGGAGTCAAGTGCCAGGATCAAGATAATGTGATGAGCTTCTTACCTTCCAGTCCCCCCAGGCTACATAAAGACTCCATAGTTGGGCTTTTTTTCTGTACGGCATCAGGTCTCCCAAAATGGCAGCTCCGATAGAGTCACTGCCGAGCCATCGGGAGCGGACAAGCTGCCTCAATAGGGAGTGGAGGAATTGCGCCCCCGTTTCTTCGAATGTTTCAGATCCTCGTCGGACGCCGTAGACTGACGGTCTAGCTGGATGACGTTTCTAAGGAGTCGAATCACTTTACGGAAGTGTAAAATTTAGACTCTCCTGAAGGGCTGCGGAAAATCAGGTCAGTCTGCTATTGTCCTTTTAAGTTTTCCGAAAAGTTTTGTCTCATGGAAGGTTTGTCTCTCCCATCACAGAGTACTTGACATCAGAGGGTGGAAGTGGTGCAGTGTGGACCTTGGAAGGATAGGGATGGGAGTAGTCGTGTGAAAGGAGCTCCCAGGTATTTCGGAGGAAGCAGGTGTCTGCCTGTGGTTTGGTTGGAGTAACTTTGGGGTCATATGGCGATTAAGAGTCTGTAGACAGCAACTACCGTCCCCCGACTGTCCTGCTCTCTGCGGGTCACACTGCATGTAACGGATGGAGGGATTTAGTATGATCGCGGTGTCAGGATCAGGTTCGGGATTTAAGGAACTCGGGATGGTCCTCATGTGAGGGTGTCTGGTCCCGCTGTGGGAATAATAACGGAGTGTGGTCAGTGTCTGAGGTGCAGACGGTGTCGTGAGGCTGCAGCTTCGGAGGCCCAGGGAGGTGATGGGCATGAAGTTCCAACCTCTGCGGTTGGGACGGGACGGAATCCAGAGCTTTCCACCGCTTGAGTATACGGCAGTTCTCCCTACTGTTAATTAAACTTGTGTTGTTTGCAGTTTGCATTGTTATGAATAATGCTTCTGTGAGAATTCTTGTACGTACTTTCTAGTTCAGATTTCCCCTTATTGGGGAGGAGGGAAATATAGCTTAGCTAGAAATCTCAGAGGAGGCGGTCGAACCCAGGGCAAGCAGTTAGAAGCCCTCTGTGTTTTAACCTTCCATACAGGGGTCGCCTAACTGCAGCGCAGAGCCGCACCCTTGGGTCACTTTTGTTTGCCACTTTCTCGCTGCAAAGGCAGAAGTGAGTCCTTCGGACAGAGACCTGTGGTCCTCAATGCCAAAAATATATATCTTTTCCTTTGCAGAAAATGTTTGCCAACACCTGCTCTCAGCTTTTAATATGTAGCAGCGGACACTTTTTTATTTCCTGACCTACAGTCACACTTTCTTCTTTCCTAACATAATCTTCGTTTTATTTAATATCCATTCCTCTGGCAAATGACCCACATACAGTGTATAAATTAAGTCCTGCTTTCTCTTAGTCAAACGAGGTGGTGGTCCCAGTTCCCATCTTTAGTGCAATGTAGGAGTTCCAGGCCGGGGATGTCAGGCCAGGGATGTCAACCCGGTAATTGGATAATCCTGAAACAACAGCAGTTTGTAGAGGGGGAAGATGTAACGATTTATTAATGAGTTACAGGTGAAGCCTGCTGGTGGCCCAAGGACAAACAAGAGCCACACCTAAGTAGCTCAGTCTCTTGTCCTTTTGTACCTCCAGAGGGAGGGGAAAGCAATACTAAGAACAGTAGATAACACTCTGGCTTGTGTGTAAGAAAGTTTAACCTTCCCCTCAGTACACTTTCTGAGAACTTACGGAGACCAGGTATTTTTCTTTTTCCGTGCGGCTGCTGGCCATATAGCCATATGGTGTTTGTGAGGAGGAAGAGCCATGTCCCTCATGGACCCCACACCTAGTGATTGAATGTCTGTGAAATGAGTTTAGCCTGACCAGGATGTGGCACGCAATGGACAGACCTGCCTGGGATGCTGAGAATGCAGGTTTGAAACCCGAGGTCTCAGGCTTGAGCCCAAGGTCGCTGGCTTGAGCAAGGGGTCACTGTCTGCTGTAGCTCCCCGGGTCAAGGCACATATGAGAAAGCAATCAGTGAACAACCAAGGTGCAACTACACGTTAATACTTCTCATCTCTTTTCCTTCCTTTCTGTCTGTCCGTTTGTCTATCTGTCTCTCTTTGTTTCGCTAAAAAAA
This sequence comes from Rhynchonycteris naso, assembly GCA_037038555.1. Taxonomy (NCBI): domain Eukaryota; kingdom Metazoa; phylum Chordata; class Mammalia; order Chiroptera; family Emballonuridae; genus Rhynchonycteris; species Rhynchonycteris naso. Next base: position 245,212,319 of record CM072997.1, on the reverse strand, counting down.
AAATGAATTTAGTTACATGATGCATGCACTTCTTTCTCACTATATAAGTGAATATGTGCTTAGTGAATGCATTTTCTCTGTTAAATAAGTAATTCCTGAATATAACTTTATTTATCTTTCTTACTTTGTAGTTTACACTTTTTCTTATCTCAAGCATTGACTCCACTCTCCAATTCAAAATAGGAAAATGGGTTTGTCGTGGACATCTGTGTCCTTCCTGTTGCCTCATCAAATTATTCACCTGCCACAGTATTTGCAGTTACCAGTTTCTAGGAGGGTAGGATCATAAAATATGATTAATCTACTATTACAAATTTAATGACATAAAAATATTTATAGTATTTTTTTAATTTTAATTTATTTTTATTTATTTATTTTAGAGAGGAGACAGAGTGAGAGAGAGAGAGAGAGAGAGAAAGGGGGGAGGAACTAGAAGCATCAACTCCCATATGTGCCTTGACCAGACCAGTGCAGGGTTTTGAACTGGCGATCTCAGTGTTCCCAGGTCGACGCTTTATCCACTGCGCCACCACAGGTCAGGCTTTTTTTTAAATTTTAGAGAGCGAGACAAAAACATGGATTCATTTCTGTATGTGTCCTGCATGGGATCAAACTGGCAACCCTTGTGTACTAGAACGACTCTTTAACCAACGAAGCTATCCTGGCCTGGGCGATAGTATTCTTTAAGATCAGAAAAGTTTATTTAATGTGGTTTATGTCTGCCATTAATTCTTTATGTACTCTCTTTGCCCAAGATTTCTGTCACTCCATCTCGCTAGAAATGCATATATTTTACTGGTCTTTTTAAAGGAAAAGCTTTTGTGTATTGAGCTCTTTCATTGAGTTGTTGATTTAACCTTTTGAGTAGTGAATTCTTTTCATGCTCGCTGATCCCCAGGAGTGAGGTGTTCTTTTTTTTTTTTAATTGAAATTAGTTCCAATTTTAGTTTTATTAACTTAAAATCATGTTTGTTTGATAAGCAACATATGGAAACAAGAAGAACATACATTTGCCTTTTTATTAATGTTGCCTTGCACATTTTTAAAATAAAATTTTGATACAATTGTACTCTGGATGGTCAGGAGGCACGAGGATGTACATGAACATTCCTACTACTCAAAGGGTTAATATATAAGTTACTCAATATTAAAGCAGTATTTACACATACTGTATATGTATATGTCCTGATCACATATCACATGTACAAAACAGTATATAAATATACAATGTATGTGAATATTGTATATATAAAATATGATATATTTTATATGTGTAAAATATAATAATATAATCACTGCTCAGATCAGGAAACAGAACACTGTCTGCACCCCAGTGGTGTTCTGTGAGGCCCATTCCAATTGTATTACAGCCTCACACCCACAGGTCATTACCCTGTGCTCTCCATCCCGAGCACTTTAAGGATTTTCTATATAGTTTTTTTTTTTTTTTTTTTTTTTTATATTTTATTCTTATTAATTCTAATGGGGTGACATCAATAAATCAGGGTACATATGTACAATGAAAACATCTCCAGGTTATCTTATCATTCAATTGTGTTGCATACCCATCACCAAAAGTCAAATTGTCCTCTGTCACCTTCAATCTGGTTTTCCCTGCGTCCCTCCCCTCCTCCCTATCCCATTCTTCCCTCCCTCCCCCCATCCCATAACCACCACTCTCTTGTCCATGTCTCATACCCTCACTTTCATGTCCCACCTATGTATGTAATCGTGCTGTTCTCAGTTTTTCTTTTTTTCTGATTTACTTATTTCACTCCGTATAATGTTATCAAGGTACATCCATTTTGTTATAAATGATCCGATGTCATCGTTTCTTATGGCTGAGTAGTGTTCCATAGTATATATGTACCATAGCTTTTTAATCCACTCGTCTTCTGACGGACACTTGGGCTGGTTCCAGATCTTCGCTATTGTGAACAATGCTGCCACGAACATGGGGGCGCATTTCTTCTTTTCGAACAGTGCTATGGTGTTCTTAGGGTATATTCCTAAAAGTGGGATAGCTGGGTCAAAAGGCAGTTCGATTTTTAATTTTCTGAGGAATCTCCAAACTGTTTTCCACAGTGGCTGCACCAGTCTGCATTCCCACCAGCAGTGCAGAAGGGTTCCCTTTTCTCCACATCCTCGCCAGCACTTATTCTGTGTTGTTTTGCTGATAAGTGCCATTCTGACTGGTGTGAGGTGATATCTCATTGTGGTTTTAATTTGCATTTCTCTAATGATTAGTGATGTTGAGCATTTTTTCATATGCCTATTGGCCATCTGTATGTCCTCTTTGGAGAAATTTCTTTTCATTTCTTTTGCCCATTTTTTGATTGGGTTGTTTGTCTTCCTGGTGTTGCTTTTTATAAGTTCTTTATAAATTTTAGTTATTAACCCCTTATCAGATGTGCTGTCGAATATGTTCTCCCATTGTGTGGTTTGTCTTTTTATTCTATTTCTATTGTCTTTAGCTGTGCAAAAACTTTTTAGTTTGATATAGTCCCATTTGTTTATCTTGCCTTTTATTTCAGTTGCCCATGAAGATAAATCGGCAAATATACCGCTGCTACAGATGTCGGAGAGCTTGCTGCCTATGTTTTCTTCTAAGATGTTTATGGTTTCACGGCTTACATTTAAGTCTTTTATCCATTTTGAGTTTGTTTTTGTGATTGGTGTAAGTTGATGGTCTAGTTTCATTTTTTTGCAGGTAGATGTCCAATTTTCCCAACACCATTTGTTAAAGAGGCTGTCTTTACTCCATTGTATGTTCTTTCCTCCTTTGTCAAATATCAGTTGTCCATAAAGCTGTGGGTTTATTTCTGGGTTCTCTGTTCTGTTCCATTGATCTATGTGCCTGTTCTTATGCCAGTACCAGGCTGTCTTGAGTATAATGGCCTTGTAGTAAACCTTGATATCAGGAAGAGTGATACCTCCTGCTTTATTTTTTCTTTTTAAGATTGCTGAGGCTATTCGTGTTCTTTTTTGGTTCCATATAAATTTTTGGAATATGTGTTCTATATCTTTGAAGTATGTCATTGGTATTTTAATTGGTATTGCATTGAATTTATAAATTGCTTTTGGTAATATAGACATTTTAATGATGTTTATTCTTCCTAGCCATGAGCACGGTATGTGCTTCCACTTGTTTGTATCTTCCTTGATTTCTTTTATCAATGTTCTATAATTTTCTGAGTACAAGTCCTTAACCTCCTTGGTTAAATTTACTCCTAGGTACTTTATTTTTTTGGCTGCAATAGTGAAGGGGATTGTTTCCTTAATTTCTTTTGCTGATATTTCATTGTTGGTGTATAGAAATGCCTCTGATTTCTGAGTATTAATTTTATATCCTGCCACCTTGCTGAATTCATTTATAAGGTCCAGTAGTTTTTTGACTGAGACTTTAGGGTTTTCAATATACAATATCATATCATCTGCAAATAATGACAGTTTTACTTCTTCTTTTCCAATTTGTATGCCTTTTATTTCTTCTTCTTGTCTGATTGCTGTAGCTAGGACTTCCAGAACTATGTTGAATAAGAGTGGTGAAAGTGGGCAACCCTGCCTGGTTCCTGATCTTAAGGGGATTGCTTTTAATCTTTGTCCATTTAGTATGATGTTTGCTGTCGGTTTATCGTAGATGGCCTTTATCATGTTAAAGAATGATCCCTGTATTCCCACTTTACTGAGAGTTTTGAGCATGAATGGGTGCTGGATTTTATCAAATGCCTTTTCTGCATCTATTGAAATTATCATGTGATTTTTGTCCTTCCTTTTGTTTATGTGGTGAATCACATTGATTGATTTGCGAATATTGAACCAGCCTTGCCTCTCCAGAATAAATCCCACTTGATCGTGGTGTATGATTTTTTTCATATATTGCTGGATCCGGTTGGCTAATATTTTGTTCAGAATTTTAGCGTCTAAATTCATCAGGGATATAGGCCTATAATTTTCTTTCTTTGTGTTGTCTTTGCCCGGTTTTGGGATCAGAATTATGCTCGCCTCATAAAAGGAGTTTGGAAGTCTTCCTTCCTCTTGAATTTTTTGAAATAGCTTGAGGAGAATAGGAGTTAGTTCTTCTTTGAATCTTTGATAGAATTCACTTGTGAAGCCATCAGGCCCAGGACTTTTCTTTTTTGGGAGTTTTTTGATAACTGTTTCGATCTCATTTGCTGTAATTGGTCTGTGGATTTTCTATATAGTTTTATCATATATTTAATCATTATTAATTTTAAAAAAAGACATTTTAGCCTGACCAGGTTGTAGCGTAATGGATAGAGCGTCAGACTGGGATGCGGAAGACCCAGGTTCGAGACCCCGAGGTCGCCAGCTTGAGCGCAGGCTCATCTGGTTTGAGCAAAGCTCACCAGCTTGGACCCGAGGTCACTGGCTCGAGCAAGGGGTTGCTCGGTCTGCTGAAGGCCCGTGGTCAAGGCACACATGGGAAAGCAATCAATGAACAACTAAGGTGTCGCAACGAAAAACTGATGATTGATGCTTCTCACCTCTCTCCGTTCCTGTCTGTCTGTCCCTATCTATCCCTCTCTCTGACTCTCTCTCTGTCTCTGTAAAAGAAACAAAACATTTTAATTATTAATTTTTAGATATATAGAGAGAAGCAGGGAGCAGGAAGCATCAACTCCCATATGTGCCTTGACCAGGCAATCCCAGGGTTTTGAACCAGAGACCTCAGTGTTAGGTCGATGCTTTATCCACTGTGCTGCCACAGGTCTGGCATCATTCTTGATCTTTGTAGTTTTTCTAACTATATCAATTAATGCATCATACATTTTTTAATATCAGGCTTGTTTTGCTTAATGTGAATATGGTGTTTCTTTTCTTTTTCTGTGTAATAAATGTCAGATGACCGTAGTCTATAATACTTACACAGTAAATATTTTTGGAGTTGCAAGTCACAGAAGAACTCCCACAAAGAAAGGTGTTTTATGACCTGAGCAGGCAGTGGCACACTAGATAGAGCATCGACCTGGGGCTGAGGATCCAGGTTTGAAACCCTGAGATTGCTGGCACAGGGTCACTGGCTTGAAGGTGGGATCATAGACATGACCCCAGGGACCCTTGCTTAAGCCCAAGGTCGCTAGCTTAAACAAGGGGTCACTGACTTGGCTGGAGCACCCTCCCCCCCAATCAAGGCACATATGAGAAAGCAATCAATGAATAACTAAACTGCTGCAACTACGAGTTAATGCTTCTCATCTCTCTTCCCTCCTGTCTGTCTGTCTGTCTCTCTTAAAAAAAAAGTGTTTTTGTTTTACCATCATTTGAAACCATTTAAAGAGCTAAGGCTGTATTTTTCCCGTAGCATGCCGTAGTTTGAGTGCATGGCAGTTGTGCCTGCTGAGAACTGGTATTGTTTGCAGTCCAGATGTTAGGATGCAGCTGCCATGAAAATTCTGTACTTGTCTTCTGTTGCAATGGTGCCTTTTTTTTTTTTTTGGAGTGGGGTGTTGTGAGCCAGCACTACTCTCGTAATTTTGCAGGTCTAGAGTGGGAACGGTAGAGGATTAGAAAATAAACACAAAGAGAAACAGGATGGAATTGGGAGGACACATTGCCAAGCTGATGGCCTGCAAGAGTGAGCCTGCACCCCCAAAACACTTTATTTATAGTGCAGAGAGCAAAGCCATTTGCAAAACAAAGAGAGCTCAGATACAAAGTCACATACATTTCTGAGGCAAAATAAGAATTCTCCCAAGTGCAGAAACCCCCCCACCATGCATAACCTCTTAACTTCACAATACAAAGGGTAAAAAGAAAACTGTGTCCAGTCTCTTAGAGGGACATGGGGGATGGGACCAGTAGAAATCATCAACATCACAGCTAACATGGAGCTGTGGGGAAGGGCATGTAAATTTTCTTTACCAATTTAGTCAATCAGAGGCTGCAGAGGCTGTGGCTAACCCTTGACTTAACCCTTTAACTTCAAGAATTTTTGTCAGCTTGCAGTCTCCCACAGCCTCTAGCAACCAAATCAAGCAAGTGAGGTGGGGAGTTGAGCAGCAAGGACCTTGTCAGCTTACTGCCAGCCCCCCACACCTCTGTCTCCCACAAATCTAAACAGTCTTTTGCAGCCTGTTTCCCACAAGGGAGGGGTGAGTTGCATGGGGGAAAATACATAGTTTAGACATTTAGCTCAGGGTGAAAATTCTATATCTCTGTGTGTGTAAGGTATTTTTTCCTGCCGAGGAAGAAGGAAGGGTGTAGCCATGAAGTGTGGAATAATAAATGCTTTATTTAGTACAGCGCTTCCTGGACGATATTCTTTGGTCCCGGGGACAGAGACCAGAGAAGTCACATGGGGTGATCTGCGTGGGGGATATTTAATGGGTCTGTCTGTAGGGTGGTCGAGCTAATATGACATGGTGAAATCTCACTGGCTGGCAGACAGTCGCTCTTTTCCAAAGGACTCCTGGGAAGTTTCTTTTGGCGCACATGGGTGTGGGCAGTTCTAGCCAAAGTTCCCGGATCTGGTTCCTCACAAGACCTTCCCCCAATGCCCACCGACCTTACATTCCGACCTTTTGTGTTAAATAGGGCTGCCGTTATTCGTCTGGCTACTTCCTGCTGGTTAGGGGTGTCGTGCGGAGGGGAGATCGGAAGGTGGTGGCTTTGAGGGGAGTCATGAGGGACATTTGTTTGACCGTGAGTCAAGAAACTTCATGAATGCAGTCCTGTAAGGATTTAAAAACAAAGAGGAGTAATAGGGGGATCTGCAGGGTCCAGCCTTTTGGTGAGCCGGAGATGGGTGGGGCCCAATGGTTCCGACTGTCAGCGGTCCTGTATGGGGGCAAGATTGAGGCAAAACTGCATGTCAGGAGTGGCGTACGAAGGGGAAAGCAAGGGGTCCCATACACCCCCATAACCGAGACCTGTGAGGGAACTAGAGGTCCAGAGTGTGACGGCAAAATAGAGAAGGCAGCTCCCTTGTCCACAAGAAATGAGATGGACTTACCCACTATTTGCAGCATTACCCTGGGTTTGGTGGGTCTCCAAGTCCAGGCCATGTCAGTCGTCCATGAAGTCTAGGAGTTCGAGTGGTGGGCCCGCCTGGCTGGCTTGGCCTCCCATTTGGGTGGCTTGTCCTCCACGTAGAGGCATCGAGGAAGAGCCTGTTACCCAAAGGGTCAATCGCTCTGCCAGTGACTGGGCTGCTTGCAGTCAGGGCAGGGCTTAGTGGACACTGCCAGGACCAGTGACCCTGCTTGCCACATTTAAAGCAAGCTCCTGGTGGGATTCCTCCTTGCGGCCTGGACTTGGGTCGGGCACCTCCTGTGCCTTACCCCTGTTGCTCTGCCGGCCTTAGGGCTGCACAAGAGCCTGGGTTTGGAGTGTTACCTTCTGCTGCATGCACCCTTGGCGAACAGCCGTGGCCTTTTCCTACTAGCCGCAACCATTAAAAACTTTAAATACCTTGTTCACCGGTCTCGGATAAGGGTTTGGGGGTAAGAATAAGAGGAGGGGGGCTCCTGAGAAGCCCAGCTCCCAGATCCGGCTAGAAACACTGGAGCCAGAGGTAGGACAAGGCCAGGCCTTCCTGCAAGAAGACCAGGGTTGGGCCGTGGGGTCAGGATCCCTGCAAACCTGTGTGAGAGCCAGTGGCCCGGCGGAGAATGACCTGACACATGAGGGGCTTAAGAACACAGTGGAGAAGGGAGGGGCCCCTGGCCAGCAGGGGAGGAGAAGGAGAGACTGGTATTTGCAGGTGAATGAGAAACGTGATCCTGCGAAGGGAGGGGAGGGGGCTCCTGGAGGGAAGAGACCTGAGTGAAAGAGGTCCGCAGAGGGACTAGAGAGGGGTCCCGAGAGGGGGCACCCCTGGGGGTCAGGCAGCAGGAGGAGAAAATTAGGGGTTCGCGGAGGAGGAAAGATCTGGAGTAGAGGGATTAGGTGACGTTTCTCTGGCCAAAAAGGGCCTGCGCCATGTAGCAGGTGGCACAGAGATTAGGACAGGAGCGCAAATACTAGAAGCCCTGAATGTAAGGGATCTCGAATCAGTTTTCAGTATTTTTGGTGATAGTTAAATTGGTGAGGGTGTTAAAACTGAAAGTCCCTTCAGGAGGTCACCTGATTTGATTATCCAGTGGGTTCTGTGGCCTGGCCACAGCAGAGAAGAACAGTTTCTTCTTCTTTAGGGAGGTAGAGATTTCAGATAAGGAAACCCCAGGAGTATTTTTGGATCAGGTTTAGATTCCTGTGCCTCTATGGCCATCCTCAGCCCTCGGAGTGATCAGAGATGAGACTTGGCATCCCGCAACTCAAGCTCTGGCCACCGGATGGTTAGGTAAAGTGATTGTGCTCAGGTTGTCTCCATGGGCACACGGGCACACACTCACTCGGAATGGAAAAGAGGTCCTTGACGCAGCTGTGGTTTTGGACAGGGTGTCTCGGTGGAAAGAACTGAGGGGAGGCTGGAGGCAGGGGACTTACCACACCTTGTGTCAAAGTGGGTAGAAGGTCAGACTCCCGGGTTTCGGCGCCAAATGTAAGATATTTTTTTCTGCTGAGGGAAAAGGAAGGGAGTAGCCATGAAGTGTGGAATAATAAAAGCTTTATTGCCTGACCAGGCGGTGGCGCAGTGTATAGAGCATCGGACTGGGACACGGAGGACCCAGGTTTGAGACCCCAAGGTCGCCAGCTTGAATGCGGGCCCATCTGGCTTGAGCAAAAGCTCTCCAGCTTGGACCCGAGGTCACTGCCTGGAGCAAGGGGTTGCTTAGTCTGCTGAGGCCCCGCGGTCAAGGCACATGTGAGAGGACAATCAATGAACAACTAAGGTGTAGCAACGAAAAACGGGTGATTGATGCTTCTCATCTCTCTCCGTTCCTGTCTGTCCCTGTCTATGACTCTCTCTCTCTGTCCCTGTAAAAAATTTAAAAATAAATAAATAAATAAATAAAAGCTTTATTTAGTACAGCGCTTCCCGAACGATATTCTCTGGTTCCAGGGACAGAGACCAGAGAAGTCACATGGGGTGATCTGCGCGGGGGATATTTAAAGGGTCTGTAGGGTGATCGAGCTAATATGACGTGGCGAAATCTCACTGGCTGGCAGACAGTTGCTTTTTTCCAAAGTACTCCTTGGAAGTTTCTTTTGGCACGCATGGGTGTGGGCGGTTCTAGCCAAAGTTCCCAGGGTCTGGTTTCTCACGTGACCTTCCCCCAGTACTCACCGACCTTACAGTGTGCTTATAACTTCAATCTGAACAGATAATATCGAAATGTTTTTCATAGTAAATGCACCCTTTACATTTCCTCCAGCTGCATATCATTAGTGTATAGTGTGGTTTGCATGGCCTGTGTCAAATTTTTCTATAACTTATTACATCTAGAAATATTTCTATATCTTATTTATTTATTTATTTATTTTCTATGTATTGATTTTAGAGAGGACAGGAGAGAGAGAAACATCATTCTGTTTTTGTGTGTGCCCTGCAGGGATCAAACCAGCAACCTCTGTGCATTGGGATGAAACTAACCAACTAAGCTTTCTGTCCAGGACCCATTTCCTTCTTATTTTTATTTAAAAACTTTTTGTCATTGATCTGAAATAGAGAGAAAGGGAGAGAGTAGGAAGAGAGAGAGACAGAGAGAAAAAAAATCAGTTTGTTGTTTCTCCCATCCCTGCATTCATTGGTTGATTTCTGTATGTGCTATGACTGGGGAAGAAACCTGCAACCTTGCCCTTGCCAGTTTGCTCAGTGGTGTTCTGGTTCAATTCCTGGTCAGGGCACAGAGGAGAAGCACCCATCTGCTTCTACACCCCTCCTTCTCTCGCTTCTCCTTCTCTCTCTTCCTCTCTTGCAGCCATAGCTCGATTGGAGTGAGTTGGCGATGGTCACTGAGGATAGCTTTATGACCTCTACCTCAGGCACTAAGAAGAGCTCAGTTGCTGAGCAACAGAGCAATGCCACCTAGTGGGCTACCTGGGTGGATCTCTATCTGGGTGAACGTGGGAGTCTGTGTCTGCGTTGTCTCCTCTCACTGAACAAAAACAAACAAACCTGCAACCGTGGCATATCAGGACAATGCTACAACCAATTGAGCTGTTTGGCCAGGTGTTTCAGATATCTTAAAGTTTTATAGCTGTGCCTCTACTGTTGTGATTTAGAGCTGTCTGCCATGATGATGTTTGTGTGTGTCTGAGATTCAGTTCCATCTTCTTCTCCCCGTCCACCCACCTCTAGCATGGATGTCTTATTGTCCAGAATTTTTTTAAAAAGCCATTTTTACCCTTTTCTCTGCAGAGCTTCCTGTGCCATCACATCCCTCTCTATGCATGAGTCTGCTCACAGGCATTTCTTACTTACCTTTGACTGATTTGTCTATTGCACGGTCATAATTAAAAAGTAACTTCAAGCTCTTATGAACCGATAGAGCAAGTTGTTTAACTTTTTTAAAATGTGTAAATAGCTACCAGTTTAGGATTTTCACTGGGATTTTGCTGGGTCTATATATACATTTGGGAGACTTGACATTTTGTTTATTTATTTATTTAAAGAGAAAGAGAGAAGCATCAACTTGTTGTGCTACTTAGTTGTACACCCAGGTGATTGCTTCTCATATGTTACGTGTCTTTACTGGGGCTTGATCTGGTGACCTAAGGATCGAGCTTGTGACTCCAGGACTGAACTGGCAACAGTGCTGCTCCAGGGAGACAGACATTTTATCCACTGCACCACCAGCCGGGGTGGAGACGTGACATCTTTAAGATGCTTTCATTTCTGAATTATGTTCACAGTCAAGCTTTCCATTTATTTAAGTCTGTTTCTGATCCCATACTCAAGCTGGAAATCTCAGTGTTTCAAATCTGAGTCCTCGACATCCCAGGCCATTGCTCTCCACAGTGTGGCACAGCCTGGTCAGGTTGTACTTTTTTTAAAAATGTATTTCAAACCTAAGATATTATCATTATTTCTTATAAGACAGTGCTGCCCTGGTTGGGTGGCTCCTTTGGTTGGAGTATCCTCTCAATATGGCAAGGTTGTGGATTTGATTCTCGCCCAGGGCACATACCAGAGTCACCTAATGAATGCATAAATTGGTGTAACATCAAAACCATGGTTTTCTCTAACCTCCAATCTCTCTGTCTTTCAAAAATGAATCAATAAATATTAGGCCCTGGCTGGTTAGCTCAGTTGGTTAAGAGAGTCGTTCTGAAATGACAAGGTTGCATGTTTGATCCTCCACTAGGGCACACACAGGAAGCCACCAGTGAGTGCAGGACTGAGTGGAACAACAAATGAATGCTTCCCTTTTCCCTCCCCTTTCTCTTTCTTCCTCTCTCCGTTTCTGAGACAAAAAAGAACAAAACAAAAAGCCCTGGCCAGATAGCATGGTTGATTGGATCGTCCTCCTGGAGTGTGGAGGTTCCCGGTTTGATTCCCCTGTCAGGGCACATCCAGGAGCAGGTGTATGTTCCTGCCTGTCCCCTGGCCACTCAAACAAACAAAAATTCATAAAGAAAAACACAGTGCTGATGTTGTGCCCAGTGCATTATTTTCCTCCAGAAATGGGTGCAGTCAGGGGTGTGCAGAATCATTTGAGGAAGAATCCGGCACACACGGTTTAAGGAAAGCAGTACCCCAATTCCCTCCTTGTGTGGTCAGCTTTGTATGAGTGATTTTCCTGAGACGCCCCTACCCCTGAGGATGGTGCAGGGCTGGCTGTCATTGCCCGGGTCTCCTTTGACAGTCACCCCACTTATACTCCACAGGATAAAGGTGGTCCTCCACCACAGTTGGAAGCTGAGGCTTAATTGGCCAGAAGGATCAACTTCGGGGACACGATGTAAAGGGACACTAGCGATACTGTGGTCACTGTGTGAGGGTGAGTGCATCTGGGCCCAGAGGAAATGTACCAGTCACTGAATTTTCTCCTCAATCCACAGGTCCTGACTCTGCGGAGCAATAGAATCACGAGGAGCAGGAAGACCTAGAATTGGGTGTCAGCATTTCTGGCAACACACCCGACCGAAGACAGGTTTCTGAGCCGAAATTTAGAGCAGACCCACAACACGGCAACATAGCCTCTCTTGCCAGGTCGTTTCAGAGAATTGAAGAAAATGATCCTGGCTCAGGTGACTTTGGGCTTTTCTTTGTTTTTTGTTTTTTGTTTGAGAGAGAGAGGGGGAAAAAGAGCGAGAGAGAGAGAGAGAGAGAGAGAAACAGCCTGGAAGGGAGGAGATGAGAAGCATCCACTTACAGTTGAGACACTTTAGTTGTTCACTGATTGCTTCTCATATGTGCTTTGACCAGAGGGCAGGGCTCAAGCTGAGCCAGTAACCTCCTGCTCGAGTCATCGATTTTGGGCTCAAGCCAGCAACCATGGGATCATTTCGATGATCTTACTCACAGGCTGGCAACCCGGAGACCAAGCTGGTGAGAGTGTGCTGAAACCTGTAACCTGAGAGTTTTGAACCTGGGTCCTCAGCATCCCAGCTTGATGCTCTATCCACTGCACCACTGCCTGGTCAGGCCTTTGTGTTTGTTTTATCCTTTCTTTTCTTCATTATGGATTTGTAGAGGACTATTAAAACACTACATCAGTTAATCTGAAAAGTATTAAAAATAGATAAGTAGAATTTCTCCTTCACATTAAAGACTCTTCTAATTAGATGAATGCATGGGTGACTGAATGCATAATTGCAGACTACAGAGTATGGCGAAAGTAGGTTTACAGTTGTTAATTCATGTAAAACAATTCTTGTATTTTTCATATGCATAACTGTAAACCTACTTTTGCCACACTGTATTCTACTGGGCATGTGATTGAAAGAAGGAACCATGGGGACCAAACCGAAAACACAAGACTAATGTGTTTCAAAAGGAAAGTTTATTTTAAAAGTGCCTGGATGCAGGTGGGCTGAGACCAACAAAGAGTGTCAGCCCCGAACTGCAGGTGAAAGCATTAGATATAGGGGTTGCTGCAGGTGTTTGCTGGCATGGGGCTGCCTGCACCTGGACATGCTTAGGTTAGTATATCTTGTTTTGTTGCCTTGGTCATAGACTGTCTCCCTTTCCCAAACCTCCGGAGATACTTAATGAAGAAGTTGCCCTTGTGGGAAATTGGGTTAAAGGGGCTCTGGATTTAAAGGAGCTCTGAACTGAACCCTAACATTCCAACCTTCTGGGGGTTTTTTTGGTTTTTTTTTATGATTTTTTTTATGGTTTATTTTATTTATTTTATTATTATTTTTTACAGGGATAGAGAGATAGATAGGGACAGACAGGAATGGAGAGAGATGAGAAGCATCAGTCATTAGTTTTTCGTTGCAACACCTTAGTTGCTGGTTAGTGTTGGTGAAGCATTTAAGGGAGGGGATGGATGTGAGTCGGCTGGCTGTTGATAGTGATTTTCTGAGGTTCAGACCAGGTGGTATAAAGTGGTGGCTTGAAGTAACATAATTTTTCCAGTGGATTGGTTTGTAAATGTCTTATGGTGGTCCTGTGGAAAAGAAGGAAAGAGGTGTATGAGATAAGGTTAAAAAATTAAAGCAAGGGTGAGGTGGGTTATAGGAACTATGAAAGGTAGTAGCCGTGCATACCAATTGATTTTGTTTAACCTAGTGTCCCAGGCCTTAGACTGCCATTCTCTTATCTTAGCTGCCTTTTCAGTCAGCTTATGAATCAGATCTCTAACTAGGCCTGATTGGTTGACATGGAAGCAACAGTCCTCTTTTAGAAAGAGGCAAAGTCCTCCTTTTTCGACTGTGAGGAGATATAATCCTCGCCTGTTTTGTAAGGAAACAGCTGTGAGAGAGTCTGTTTGGTGTTATAAGTTGACTAAGCTTTTTTGCAATATTATCTAGGCTTTCTTGTAGATCTTCTGACAGGGATTTAAAGTATTGCAGAGCTGTGGCTAGTTCTCTTACACCTGTCCCAACTCCTGAGGTTATTTTGAGGGTTACCAAGAGAGGGTGAGCTGCACTGCCCTCTGTGCCGGAGTTGCTGAGTCACTGGGATGGGGAGAGACGGGTTGATGAGGGCTACATCAGCACTGGGAGAGAGGAATGTTAAAGCTCAGGTTCCTGCCCAGGTAGTAGGAAGGCCAAGGTGGGCGTCCTCACCGCAGAGGAACAACATTCCCTGTGTGTCAGGCAGGGAGAGAGATGAATTTAGAAGAGGAGAGAAAGAGGGTAGGGACGTGTGCTCCTTTCTTGGGGTTCTGCTGTCCAGACTGATAATGTAGACGCTATTCCTGCTCCAATAAGAGGAGAGAGATGGATAGTTGCTTGTTGGGTACAGTGAAAATGAGGGGGAAACCAGGCTAGGAGGTGATTCAGGGGAAAAGGGAGAGGGAGAGATAAGAGCAATTAAAACAACAGGTCTGTGTCTGACCAGGCGGTGGTGCAGTGGATAAAGTGTCGGACTGGAATCTGGAAGACCCAGGTTCGAGACCCCGAGGTCGCCAGCTTGAGCACGGGGCCCATCTGGCTTGAGCAAAAGCTTGTGAGCTTGGACCCAAGGTCACTGGCTCCAGCAAGGGGTTGCTCGGTCTGCTGAAGGCCCGCAGTCAAGGCACATGTGAGAAAGCAATCAATGAACAACTAAGGTGTCGCAATGGTAACGAAAAACTAATAATTGATGCTTTTCATCTCTCTCCGTTCCTGTCTGTCTGTCCCTATCTATCCCTCTCTTTGACCCTCTCTCTGTTCCTGTAAAAAACAATAAGAAGGGACTTGTAACGTAGTAAAGGAGGGAAACCGGACTGGTTGGAGGAAGTGGCCGTTTGCCTCAGGAGACACCTGGTAGTCTATCCGTTGAGACCAGTGTGTGGTGGGAAGTTGCAGAGTAATAGTAAAGCTGCATGCTCTGTTTGGCAGATAAATGCCCAGCTAAATAAACCGTTCCCTGAGGTTCTCCTGAGACACAGGGGGCCTTAACTGGGTAGGAGGTGTGTAGAGCAACAGGCCCTTTTATAGGGGGAGAGTTAGGAGTGCATGTTTTTAAACTGTTGGCATAAGTCTGGAAAAGCAGTGAGGCTTGGTAAGCTTGGGCAGCTATATAGGTATCAAGAAGGGAGCTTGCCGTTTCAGAAAAACTAGTACCCTTTTGTTCTGGGCTCCGGTTGTTTTAATGGTGTCCCATTGAGCAAGAGCTACTGGAACTGCAGTGTAGGCAGAGGACAACGGGGAGAGACAGCCAGCAACCCTGAGCTAAAGTAGGATGTGTTTTGTTTATGAGGGAGTATGTGAGATTAAAAGTTTGTTCTAAATTTAAAGGAGTTAGAAAGGACTTTAGAGTGGTGTCAGAATTTACACTGTTCAGACTCCTGAGGAGGGGGCCTTACTCCTAATTGAGGTCTCCAAATGGAAAAGTGACTAGACAATTGGGGTGTAGGAGTTGGGAAATTGCATCCCAAGGAGAATCTAAATCCCCCATTAGGTAGGAGTCCCAGAGGAATGTGAGGCTCTGAACCCTTAATGGGAGAGGTGCAGTGGAAAGAACAGAAAGAACAGAGAGGATTTGTTGAGGCGGGGCTGGGGAGTTGAGCTCGAGGTCAGATAGAGGAGCAGAAAGGGGACAGGCACAAGGGGTGTTACTCACCTGCTGGCTTTTCTGGAATGCAGGAAAGGCATATTTTATGGGTCGGATGGGGTCTCTGGGATTTGTGAGGCTGAGTTTTTCCATGTGACCTGGGTTTTTCCAGGATAAGTTTTAGCCAGAAAGGTGAGCCCAGTTGGGCAGTCCCTTCAGTTTTGCAGCTGTGGGGGTGGTGAGTAGTACCTGGTATGGGTCCTGCCATTTCAGCTGTAAGGGGGCAGGGGGAGGGTTGCCTGTCTTTCAGTAGGACCCACCCCCTGGTAGGAAGGGAGGTGGGGGCATTCCTGGTGTGTGGTTGTAGCCAGACCTGACCTGCATGTTACCTCAGAAGTTGTCTAACAAGGTTTAGAGTTGGGAGATAGACCCCTAGAGGGGTTTCTGTGGCAAAGAAGTTTCCTAGCAGGAAAGGCCTTCTCTACAGTAGTTTAAAAAGACTAAGGGATGGCCTGACCAGGCGGTTGCGCAGTGGATAGAGCGTCAGACTGGGGTGCGGAAGACCCAGGTTTGAGACCACGAGCTCGACAGCTTGAGCAAAAGCTCTCCAGCTTGGACCCAAGGTCGCTGGCTCCAGCAAGGGGTGGCTCGGTCTGCTGAAGGCCCGCGGTCAAGGCACATGTGAGAAAACAACTAAGGTGTCGTCATGGCAATGAAAAACTAATGATTGATGCTTCTCACCTCTCTCTGATCCTGTCTGTCTGTCCCTCTCTATCCCTCTGTCTGACTCTCTCTCTGTCCCTGTGTAAAAAAAAAAAAAATTTAAAAGACTAAAGGATATAGGACCCCTTTGGGGGTTGCCTGAATCCTCATTAGAGCTATTGGGAGGAGAGAGGTCCAGGATTTTTTAGTTTATTTTGTTGTTGTTGTTTTTGTTCTTTTCACAGGGATAGAGAGAGAGTCAGAGAGAGGGATAGATCGGGACAGACAGACAGGAAGGGAGAGAGATGAGAAGCATCAATCGACACTTTATTCATTGAGTGCTTTCTCATATGTTCCTTGACCAGGGGGCTACAGCAGACTAATTGACCCTTTGCTCAAGCCAGCGACCTTGGGTCCGAGCTGGTGAGCTTTTTGCTCAAACCAGATGAGCCTGTGCTCAAGCTGGCGATTTTGGGGTCTCGGATCTGGGTCCTCCGCATCCCAGTCCGACGCTCTATCCACTGTGCCACCGCCTGGTCAGGCGGTTTTTTAGTTTTTATGCTTAGCTTTGTTAAATGTGTTTTTGATAATAGAGGTGATTTTTTCCAATATTTCCTGAGGATTGGGGTCTATAAGATGTATGTAGATTTCAGTGTATGTTGAGGGCAGATGCTATTTTGTTATTCTGAGATATGAATGCTGGTCTGTTATCAGACTGTAATAATGTTGGAAGGCCAAATTGGGGAATTATGTGGTGAATGAAGGTCTGGGGCACTTGGGTGAAATCTATTTGCCAGTCCCGGCCTGGCACCTGGCCTCTCACTTCATGTGTGGAGAAGGATGGGGCTTGATACTTCCCTGTGCAGAGACTGAGTTGCAGATGGAGCAAGCTTTGGTTATACATTGGAGGGTAGTGGTTAGATTTGGGTGATGATAAGGGCTCTCAAAAATTGTAGGAGAGGTTTGTATCCTATATGAAAAGAGTTACCGTATTTTTTACTCCATAAGTTCTACTTTTTTCCCCAAAAAGTGCAGAGGGAAAATGCCTGTGTGTCTTATGGAGTGAATGTGCTTTTTTTTTTTTTTTTTTAGCTGCTGCAGGTTCCCGGACAACTAGAAGAGTATTTGAACATTAAAGTCTCTTCTCATTTGTTAATAACAGTGCTGACGGTTGTTAATACTGCTGTGGTTTACATTGTTGAAATATTATTGTGATATATTTTATTAAATCTTTTAACACTATTTCATTCAGAATATTTTTTTTTCTTATTTTCCTCCTTAAAACCCTAGGTGCGTCTTATGGTCAGGTGCATCTTATGGAGCACAAAATATGGTATAAATAGATTGTAGGCTAAAGAGAGCAATTAATTCAGCTTGTAGGGATGTGGTCTCTGGATGGAGACTACTGCATATCCAGCTACCTGCTTCCCTTGATGTGTGTAAGAACTGCCATCAGTGAGGCAAGTGTGGTCTGCATTAGGCAGCGGCTGGTCTGTGATGTGGGGAGAGAGGCACTTTGAAATTAAGAATGTTTGAATATGAATGAGTGGTATCTTGGTCAGGGAGAGGCAGGAGAGTGGCAGGATTAAGTTTTGTGCTTTTGGCCAAGGAGACATATGGGGAGGCTATAAAGATGATATGAAAGACTTGAATTTGGGAGGGAGAGAGAGTTTTTGTAGCTCTGTGAGACAGAAAGTCAGAAAGATTGTGGGAGAAAAGAACTGTTGGTGATTGCCTAAAAGTGAGGTTTTTGCTCTCTTATCTCATTCTAGGTTGGTCAGCTGGGAATAATGAGGGCGGGGTAGGTAATAGGCTGATTTCCTAGACAACAGAGGAGAGAGGTGGTGATCAGTGGGTTGGACGGAATACTGTGGACCCCAATAATTGAGATGGAGGAAAGAAACAGTTGTGCTGAAAATTTAAAGAGTGTCAAATAAGTGGCCTTCATATCTAATACGAAAGAAATGGCCTTGCTGGGGACCTGTAGAGTTACCCAAGGATTTCCCACTCAGATGGTGGAGGCGGAGGCCTGTGGTGAGGTCAGGCTGCTGGTGTCTCCCCCCACCCCCACCTCCCAGCTCGCCCCAGGATGTCAGAAAGTTCTGTTACATCCGAGCCAGTGCCAGGGAGAGGCCTGGACAAGAAGGGATGGCTCTCCTGTTTTGAGGGGCTTGTGGGAGGTTTGAATTCTAATGGCCCGTACAATTATAGAGAGGGCAGAGTCTGGCTGGTGGCCTGGGATTGGGACAGGATCAGGTCCAGTGTGTCTCCTGTCTGCACTTAAAGCAGACCCCTGGGGGGTGGGTTAGTTTTATTATAATATATAATGTTGGGGTTAGAGGAAAAGGAGACTATATTAAGACTGTCATTACAGGTAAACTTGGTATAGAAATGTCTGAAAGAATCCCAGCAGTTAGTGTTCCGGCTGGGCCAATGCTGACTTTCAAAACGGGCAGTGTCTAGATTGAATGTACGTAGAGTATTACTGCTGTTGAAGTAAGCTGGGACCTCTCCTGTGTGTCAGAGTGTAAAATGGGTCAGACAGAGATGCTAAATAATATTAACAGGTGTTACAGTATTGCTGGATTGTGTCCAATATCAAGGGATTCTGGACTAGGCCAATATGGTTGTAGCCCAAGTATATGTGTGAGATTAGCAGGGACCCCATTAAATATGGAGAATTGGAGAGGATTGGCTGATGATGGCATAGCCAGTGGCTGGAGTTTAAGGCAGAAGAGGTTTGGTGATTAAGAATTGTTGTGGTGAGAAATAGGGAATTATTTCCCCATGGATGGAGAGGAAACAAAGGGGACCAGGAATTTATGGACAATATAGAGAGAATAAAGCTTAGAAAAAATAAAAAATGCATCATGGGTCTGGTATAGAAATAAGGGAAGAACAGGTTGTGACTATGTGTAGTTTTGGGAAGTGGAATAAAATCATACATGATACGTTTCCAGTTGTAGTCTATAAAATTGTCATGTAAATACTTGTCCCTCTGCACAAACCTTCTACAACCTACACAAACTTTCTGCAACTTACACAAACCTTTTCTATTAAGAAATAACCAACTTACTTTCTTTTCCTTTCAAAAGAACCTTCATACCTTATACCCTTTATCATTAAAACCTTACAATTTCTTTCCAATTAATCAGAATTGTTTCCGAAAACCTGAATTTTAAGAGAGAACTAAGTCAGTAACTAGCAATTTTAGATGGATACTTTTATGAACTGTGGAGGAAAAGTAAAAGATGGGGTCACAAACTAAACCTGACAAGCTCAGATGAGCCCTGCACAATGGCCTTGTAAACTTAGAGACCCAAAGTAAACATTAAGGATGGTTTAAATCAAACCTTTCTAGCTAAAAGCAGTTTGTGGTAGGTAGTCATATCCTAGGGAGGTGTTTGTTTTGTTTGTCCCTGGCAGCCTTTCAGGATGACTGAAAAGAGGGGAGTGGATGGGCTGCTGAGCAGCTGCTTGGATTTTAAAAGTGCCCTTTTTTCCCTTTACAGTGAGTTTCTGGCATGACCCCTCTCCCTATCACAGTCTGCACAGAGTCTGAAGAGGTGTTAATTTTCTTATTGTTTTAAGAACTACAACAATGTTCAGAGCTCCAGGAAGATATTTAAAGATAGATAAATGACCTGGTTTATTTTTCCCTTTTTTTTTTTCTTTCAAGTTTTACTGTCTGGATATGGGGTTTAAGATCTTTTTTCTCTGAGCTTTGTAAGGAGAAGTAGGAGGGAAGCCTGAGCCAAATTGAGGGGGGGGGGGTTTAAGAGGACTATGGATGTTATGGAAAGTAAGGGTGGTATTTAATTTTGAAAGACTATCTTGGCCCAGTAACAGGGTGGGACAGGAGGGGAGAAGTAAAAGGCATTTGTGAGGCCCTGGCTGGTTGGCTCAGTGGTAAAGCGGCAGCCCGGCATGTGGAAGTTCTGGGTTTGATCCCTGGCCAGGGCACACAGGAGAAGCACCCATCTGCTTCTATACACCTTTGCCTCTACTTTCTCTCTGTCTCTCTCTTCCTCTCTTGCAGCCAAGGTTCCATTGGAGCAAAGTTGGCCCGGGTGCCGAGGATGGCTCCATGGCCTCTGCCTCAGATGCTAGAATGGCTCCAGTTGCAATGGAGCAACGCCCCAGATGGGCAGAGCATCACCCCCTGGTGGGCATGCCGGGGTGGATCCCGTTCAGGCGTATGCAGGTGTCTGTCTGACTGCCTCCCCGCTTCTAACTTCAGAAAAAAAAAAAAAAAAAAAAAGGCGTGTGTAAAAGGGAGGGATCCTATCATGTATTGTACGAGTGTGGTCGACATGAGTTGGGAAATTTGGCCATCAGTCCCCACAACAGAAACTGTAGACTATTGGAGGGGTCTTTTGTACTCTAGTAAAGTAGAGTAAGCTGTCCTTGTATTTATAAAGGAAAAAAATGGCCTACTTGCCACCATCAAGTTTTGCCCAAGGCTCAGAAGATGTGGGTTTTCATCACCAGGCACCTGTGGTCTTCAGGGGCCAGGCCTATCAGCCTAGGAAAAGATGAGGGTCTGACCTAGAGAGTTCTAATCACAGTCCGACTTCTAATGGGGCCAACTGCAAAGGGAGCCAGGCTTTGAGGGCAGGCCTGGATGAGGACACTTGCTAGCCCAGTGACTTTCATTGCCTCACTAACAGCAACCACTTCGCATGGTGTTAATAGGATAATTTTTGCTTTTCGGATCATCCTTAGTGCTCCGGGATTGGTTGTGCGGGCCCTTGATGGCAGAGGCTAACATTTGAAAGTGAGCTAGTTTGTAATTTGGGGCTTCTTTGTCCCTATTGTTAAAGACCTTGAAGGCCAGGTTTAAAAGGTCTTGTTGGGGAATTTGAGGTTTGTTTTCCAGCTTTAGTAATTTGCGCCAGATGCCAGGTACAGACTGGGAAGTGAAATTCATGTGAAGGACTACTTGCCCTTCTGCACTAGAGGGTTGCATATCTCTGCGATAGGTTAGTTAAGGAAAAAGGGACATGGTTTGACTGGGCGGTGGCGCAGTGGATAAAGCATCGGACTGCGATGCGGAAGACCCAGGTTCAAGACCCCGAGGTCACCAGCTTGAGCGCAGGCCCATCTGGCTTGAGCAAAAGCTCACCAGCTTGGACCCAAGGTCGCTGGCTCCAGCAAGGGGTTGCTCAGTCTGCTGAAGGCCCGCGGTCAAGGCACATGTGAGAAAGCAATCAATGAACAACTAAGGTGTCGCAACGGCAACGAAAAACTAATGATTGATGCTTCTCACCTCTCTCCGTTCCTGTCTGTCTGTCCCTATCTATCCCTCTCTCTGACTCTCTCTCTGTCCCTGTAAAAAAAAAAAAAAGAAAAAGGGACATGAACTAGGACAGTACCCTGGACCCCAGCTACCTTCCATAAAAGGGCAAGGTAGGGGAGGAAGCAGGGCTGAAGACTGTCCCAGAGCGGGTCTGTGCTGGTGAAGAAGGGGTCCATGGCTGTGGCTGTGGGAAGACCTGGAGGGAGGGGGAGGTGCAGGACAGTGGCCATACTGAATAGGGAGAGGGCTCTGGTTGCTAGGAGGATGTGTCCTGGGAATTGGGAGGTTGAGGAGCAGAGGGAGCAAAAGGAGGAAGCGGGAGTGGGGGTCTGTGTTCGGCAGGATCTAAGGAGGAAACTCTAGAAGGGTCCTCCAAATCAGGGGGATGCTTCAGTTTTAAGTGGAGAAGAAACATTTGAGAGGGAGATCAAGAATCACACAGAGCCTGACCTGTGGTGGCGCAGTGGATAAAGTGTCGACCTGGGAACACTGAGGTCGCTAGTTCAAAACCCTGCACTGGTCTGGTCAAGGCACATATGGGAGTTGATGCTTCCAGCTCCTCCCCCCTTTCTCTATTTCTCTCTCTCTCTCTCTCTCTCTCTCTCTCTCTCTCTCACTCTGTGTCTCCTCTCTAAAATGAATAAAATAAAAAGAAATTTAAAAAAAATTAAAAAAAGAATCACACAGAGCGGGTAGTGATCTGAGCACAAGAAAGGCCTGGATATAGGGGATCTGGGACACTTCGTTTCACTGACAGCCTGAGATCTGGTGTAAGACCGAGCGAGCATTTGGAAGATTCTTTGGAGACAACCCAAACAGGTTGTCTCTTGGGGATAGTGGGTTGAGAGTTCCCCATGATGTGGTGGGATGAGCATTCAGACAAGGGAGGCATCCCTGCTGTCTTAGGCCCACTGGAAATGGAGGCTGGCTGTTTTCCAGGCGTCCCCGTAGGGCAGTCCAGCAGGAGGTCAATGCCTGGCAAATACCTGAATGCCCCCTGAACAACATTGAATGTTTGAAATGGACCGTCCTGGGCAGTGGAATGAGAGGTGCAGGAGGGTTTGGGAAAGTTTTTGATTTTAGAGCCACTACCCGAATGTGATTGTTGCCTGGTGTGGACGTGGTGCAGTGAAACAAGATGGCAGATCCCAGTGCCTGGTTTTTGGTTGGTCTCCGCACAGGAAAAGGGAATTTCCCTTCTTGGTGGGTTCAGGAGGCACAGCCAGAGGGTCAGGGAGACCAGTCCCTCAACTTCACAGTCAAGAGAGGCAGGA
Organism: Rhynchonycteris naso; assembly: GCA_037038555.1. Lineage (NCBI taxonomy): Eukaryota > Metazoa > Chordata > Mammalia > Chiroptera > Emballonuridae > Rhynchonycteris > Rhynchonycteris naso. Next base: position 245,189,545 of record CM072997.1, on the reverse strand, counting down.
TGCTGGAGGTAAGCCTGAGACAGGCTGATACCACGTACCGGGTGAGAAACCTCACCCCTGCTGGGGTCAGCTTTAGAACCTCAACTTGTCTCTGGCACACAGCTCTTGGGTTTTGGCACCAGAATGAAAGGCAGAAACCATGGGGGCTGAACCAAAAACACAAGGCTAGTCTGTTCCAAAAGAAAAGTTTATTTTGAAAGCACCTGGATGCAAGAGGGCTGAGACCAACAAAAGGTGTCAGCCCCTATCTGCAGGAATGGAGGAGAGCGTTAGATATAGGGGTTGCTGCAGACATTTGCTGCCATGGGGTTGCCTGCACCTGGACATGCTTAGATTTAGTATATCTTGATTTGTTGCCTTAATCACAGACTGTCTCCCTTCTCCAACCCTCAGGTCCCTTCGGATGGCCTTGTCCCAAGGACATTTCTCAGAACCATCCCAGGGTGGGGCATTTTCTTTAAGGGAAAGGGGAGGTTGGATGAGGCAGATGCTTAATGAAAAAGTTGCCCTAGTGAGAAGTTGGGTGAGGGGAATTTGAGTTTTAAAGGGGCTCTAGATTTAGAGGACCCATAAACCTAACCCTAACAGTGATTATTCAGATGCAGTGGATAGAGCATCGGACTGGGATGCAGAAGACCCAGGTTAGAAACGCCAAGGTGCCCTGCTTATGCACAGGCTCATCTGGTTTCAGTGTGGGGTCGCTGGCTTGAGCATGGGATCACAAACAGGACCTCATGGTCACTAGCTTGAGCCCAAAGTCTGTGGCTTAAGCAAGGCGTCACTTGTTTTGCTGTAGTTACCCAGTCAAGGCAAATAGGAGAAAGCAATCAATGAACAACTAAGATGCCACAACAAAGAATTGATGCTTCTCATCTCTTTCCCTTCCTGTCTGTTTGTCCCTATCTGTCATTTTCTCTGACTCTCTCACTGTCTCTGTCCAAAAATAAATAAACAAACAACAAAATAAAACTTCTTTCACTCTATAGATGCATCATATAAAGTGAAAATGTGCAGAAAAACTAACATTTCTTTTACATCATCAAAAGCACATCACACCATTAAACAGCACGGTGTTGATACAGGAATGCCTGACATTTCACGATGTGGCCATGGACTTCACCCGGGAGGAGTGGCAGCTTCTGGACCCCGATCAGAAGGACCTGTACCGGGACGTGATGTTGGAGAACTATAGCCACCTGGTGTCATTGGGTGAGGAGAGCTTTCCTGTGTCACTTAGAAGGTGTTCTATCAGTGGCTTTTTTCCCTCAGATGCTTAACTCTCCTGAATAACTACAGTTCTCTGAAAGGTAGAACCTCAGATCTTTCTTTCCCTTACCTCAGACAAGAAGGTATAACATTCTGCCTCCTGAGACAAAAGGCTTTGTGTTACAGATGTGAAGCTTGTTCATTCCCTGAAATGTAACATTGTTTGTCTTGATAGACTCCAGCCCATTTCAGTAAGTTTAAGTCTTCTGTCATTTTTCCTCTGAGCAGGGTATCAATCCAGCAAACCAGATGTACTTTCCAAGTTGGAGCGAGGGGAAGAACCGTGGACAGTAGGGGATGAACCCCACCATCTAGTCTGTCCAGGTGAGTGGGTGAGAACTAGCAAAGTGGGGGGACAGGGAGTCAGAGAAGGTGTCAGAGCCGTGACAGTGAATGAGGAAACCAAAGAAAAACATACCTTTTTTTTTTCTCATCAGAGCAATGATCTCTATTTTATCTACATCTTGTTTTGTTTACATAGTTTTCTTCTTCCTAGGATTCTCAGATCTTTCTGTCCTTTGTCCTCAGTGTCTGTAGGCCTATTTCTCCCTTTCTTGCTATGAAATTCTACTTTTCATGCCTCTGGAAAGATAGTACTTTGAATTCATCCCATTTTTGTAACTTCTGGGCCTTCCTGCCCTGTCTGGAAATAGTGATTTCTTTTCATAACTTTCAGCCTCACCTTGGATGCTGTGTCCCCGTGATAGCCTGGTTTTCATGCTGCATTTATGTTGTTCTTTGTTCACCTCCTTCAAATGTTTTTCATACGCAGTTCTCTTCAGTCTTGAATGTTTCAGCAATTCCCATAAGTGAACCTTTTTCTGTTCTGTGAGATGGACTCCCACATTAACATCTTCTTTAATATTTTCTAATACCCACTTCCTTCCTGTGCAGTGTGGTCATCGCCATTTCAGCTGGCCTCTGACTTATCCTTTTCTGTGTGGGAGCAGGAATCACATGAACTCCATTATTTTTTTACACTGAGTTTCCTTTTCTGCACTAGACATTTTAAATTCTATCCATTATGACATCACTTGAGATGTTCCCTCTATGCTGAGTTCTCTTTATTTTGTTGTTTATTTTTTCTTTCTCAATCTCTTACAAAGCTCTGTTTTGTTTCATTTGATTAACAAGGAAAATTCTTGTTAACATGCTACATGAGTTCAAGTATAAATGAAGTCCTAATGTATGTGCTTCACCTGCCATCCTTCTGAGTTTGTCTAAATCAGACTGTCTTCCTTGGTAGATGTTATCACTGCATCTGTTTTCCTAAACCTTCTGATTTTACCTCATATATTTGTTTTCTTTAGATTTAATTCACATAATAATTAATTCAGCCATTTAAATGAAGAGTTAATTCATTTTTAGTATATTTATTTAGTTGTGCAACCATCACCGTAATCAATTTTGGAACATTTTATGTGTACATATTTTCATGGTGTTTTTTTTTGTTTGTTTGTTCTTTTGTATTTTTCTGAAGTGAGAAGTGGGGAGGCAGAGAGACAGACTCCAGCATGTGCCCGACCAGGATCCACCCAGCATGCCCACTAGGGGTCGATGCTCTCCCATCGGGGGTGTTGTTCCAATGCAACCTGAGCCATTCTAGCACCTGAGGCGGAGGCCATGGAGCCATTCTCAGAGCCCGGGCCAACTGTGCTCCAGTGGAGCCTTGGCTGCAGGAGGAGAAGAGAGAGACAGAGAGAAATAAGGGGAAGGGTGGAGAAGCAGATGGGCGCTTCTCCTGTCCCTTGGCTGGGAATCGAACCGGGGACTTCCACACGCCGGGCCAATGCTCGGATGAGCTAGACTGCCAGGGCCTGGTGTTTTTTATTTCTATACCTTTGTAGCAGCTTTCAAAATTGGAAAGAGTGAATTCTCCAATGGCGCTCTTCTCTTTCCAGATCGCTTTGGCATCTTGGTTTTTAAATTTTCCTTTGAATTTTAGAATTGGCTTGTGAATTTCTACAAAACAAACCAGCCAGGATTTTGATAGGGATTACATTGACTCTATCTCATTGGATAATAATTCCTTTTTAACCATATTCTTCATCCCAATCTAGGATCATTGGGTGTTTTTCTTTCTAATTAGATCTTTAATTTCTTCCAACAAAGTTTTATAAGTTTCAGAATAAAACGTTTAAGCCTTTCCTTACTTAGATCGTACCTGTGTCTGATATTGTCTTTTATTATGCAGTAATTGGATTGTGTTCTTGATTGCATTTATCAGTATTTATCACTAGGATATAAAAATGAAGTTGATTACTTTCCCATCATCTTTTGGTCTCACTTAGTCCCAGGTATCCAAGTTTCCTGTCATATGAAATGGCCCTTTCTCCCACAGTGATCTCTGTGATACGTGATCGTCTTGAATGAACAGTTTCTGTGCTCTACGGAAACACTCTTTAAGGTGGTCCATACCTGTGATTTCCACCTCCAGTTGATGTGATTGCTTTATTTGTGTAAAACTTGCTTTTTTTTTTTTATTTTTCCAAAGTTAGAAGTGGGGAGGTAGTCGGACAGACTCCCGCATGTGCCTGACTGGGATCCACTGGGCATGCCCACCAGAGGGCGATGCTCTGCCCATCTGAGATGTTGCTCCACTGCAGCCATTCTAGCACCTGAGGTGGAGGCCATGGAGCTGTCCTCAGCACCTGGGCCAACTTTGCCCCAATGGAGCCTTTGGCTGAGGGAGTGGAAAAGAGAGATAGAGAGGAAGGAGAGGGGGAAGAGTGGAAAAGCAGATGGGTGCTTCTCCTGTGTGCCCTGACCGGGAATTGAACCCAGGACTTCCACACGCCGGGTCAACACTTTACTGTTGAGCCAACCAGCCAGGGCCTGTAAAACTTGCTTTTTGATATTCTGATAGTTTTCAGCTAACAACAGTACATAAAAAGATAGAGGAAAAAAAATAGACCTGTGTCTCATTTCACAGTACCTTTGGTCTCAACAGAAGTACTATATAGTCAATAAAAATCATATCTTAGCCTGAGCAGGCGGTGGCGCAGTGGATAGAGCGTTGGACTGGGACGCAGAGGACCCGGGTTCGAGACTCTGAGGTCACCAGCTTGAGCCCAAGGTCGCTGGCTCGAGCAAGGGGCCACTCGGTCTGCTGTAGCCCCCCAACCCCAATCAAGGCACATATGAGAAATCAATTAATGAACAACTAAGGAACTGCAACGAAGAATTGCTGTCCCTCTCTCTCTCTCTGTTGCTGCCACAAAAAAAAAAACCCCAAAAAACAAAAAAAAAACTTACATCTTAGATTAAAAACGGCTGTAAGAAAAATTAATACAGCCAATGGAAAAGCATCTCTTTTTTGCCAGAATTGTACTTTCAGAAGTGGGTGTGGCTCTTCGGTAAGGCTTTTTTTTTTTTTTAAAGGAAAAGAGACAGGAAGACAGACAGGAAGGGAAAGAGAGAAGCATCAACTCCTAGTTGTGGCACTTTAGCTGTTCACTGATTGCCTCTCACACGTGCCTTGACAGGGGCTCCATGAAAACTAGTGAGCTCTTGCTCAAGCCAGAGACCATGGGCTACAAGCCAGTGACCATGGGATCATGTCAGTGATCTCACGCTAAGCCAGCAATCCCGTACTCAAGTTGATAAGCCCATACTCAAGCCAGCGACCTCAGTGTTGTGAGTCAGCTCCCAGAGTTTTCCAAATATGAGACAATGGGTGATTCAAAGAGCTCAATCTGGAATGTGTTTGAGAAACTCTAAGAAACTTTGTCTGGATATTGCATAATTAGGAAGAGAGGAAATGATAGGAGACAAGGACAATAAGTTGGCAGCAGGAAGTTCTGAGATATTGGTCAACATCACCTATCAAGGCTATTTAAATCCTTGCATTCATTTCAAATGATTTCAGAAACCAGTAGGAACTTTTGAGTAGAAGACTAGCATTATTTAAGTAATTTTAAAATTGAATTATCTTGGCTCTGGCCAGTTGGCTCAACGCTAGAGCGTCGGCCCAGCCTGTGGATGTCTTAGGTTTGACGCTTGGTTAGGGCAAACAAGAAAAACGACCATCTCCTTCTCCACCTCTCCCCATTCTCTCTCTCTCTCTCCCTCCCACAGCCATGGATCGATTGGTTCTAGTGCATGGGCCTCGGGCTCTGCAGATGGTTCCATGGAACCTTCATCTCAGACACTAAAAAATACTGCCATTGCAAGCATGGCCCCAAATGGGCAGAGCATTGGCCCAGACATGGATGCCAAGTGGATCCTGGTCAAGGTGCATGCAGGAGTCTGTTTCTACCTACCGTCCTCTCACTTGGAAAAAGAAGGGGAAAAAAAATGAGCCACCGTACCTATTGTTTAGAAGGTAGACATTATCAGGGAGGAGAGTGTGCTTATACTCCCCGTTACAATTTGTGACAATGGAACATTGCAGATTAAAACATTCAAAGATAGCCTGACCAGGTGGTGGCGCAGTGGATAGATGCACAGTGGACTGGAATGCAGAGAACCCAGGTTTGAGACCCTGAGGTCGCCAGCTTGAGCGCGGGCCCATCTGGTTTGAGAAAAAAGAAAAAGCTCACCAGCTTGGACCCAAGGTCGCTGGCTTGAGCAAGGGGTTGCTCGGTCTGCTGAAGGCCCGCGGTCAAGGCACATGCGAGAAAGCAATCAATGAACAACGAAGGAGTCACAACGAAAAACTGATGATTGATGTTCCTGTCTGTCCCTATTTATCCCTCTCTCTGGTTCTCTCTGTCTCTGTAAAAAAAAAAAATTATTTTTTTTAAAATATAAAAGATGTATGGGACAAAATCTAAGAGTGATGTGCAAAGTCCTAAATTCCCTGATGTAGTCAGGAGAGTCATTTCAAAGTGTCTAAAGTTAAGAGACAGGAAGCGAAAGTCGTAGCAGGCGCTCTCCTATTTCATTCCTGGTGGAGAGGGTCACCCATCAGGAAATAGCCTGCTGCCTCTGGCAGTTGAGGACTTTAGTCCCACAATCACAGGAACTGAATTCTGCCAACAACCAGTGAACTTGGAAGAGGTCCCAGCTCCAGGTGAGTTCGCAGGCCTGGCTGACATCTTCACGCAGTTTTGAAACCCTGAGAAAAGGACCCAGATAGGCAAAAGGCTATGCTAGGACTCCTGATCCAGGGAAACAGATAAGACATGTTTATTGTCTGAAAAATTTTTTTTATTTTTTCCAGCAACAGTGATTGATAACATGTATGAAGGATTGCCAACCAGAGAAGCTGACCCAGCTGGGGTGTTCAGCCCCCAAAATGAAAAGGTTACAGTGTTGTACCAAACCTTAGGCACACCAAAGCAGGCATCCACCATAAATCACATTGTTCACATACACTGTCTGGTATGGCCTCATTCCTCAGGCAGAAAAAGACACATCCGGCCCTGGCTGGTTGACTCAGTGGTAGAGTATCGGCCCGACGTGTGGAAGTCTTGGGTTTGATTCCTGGTCAGGGCACACAGGAGAAGTACCCATCTGCTTCTCCACACTTCTCCCTCTCCTTTCTCTCTCTTCCCCTCCCGCAGCCAAGGCTCCATGGGAGCAAAGATGGCCTGGGCTCTGAGAATGGCTCCATGGCCTCCACCTCAGGTGCTAGAAGGGCTCCGACCAAAACGGAGCAACACCCTAGATGGGCAGAACATCGCCCCCTGGTGGACATGCCAGGTTGATCCCTATGGGATGCATGGGGGAGTCTGACTGCCTCCCTGCTTCTAACTTCGGAAAAATACAAAAAAAAAAAAAAAAAAAGAGACACATTCATCAGGCAGGATATTTCAGGGAGTCATAGGTTATTCACCAGTAATGACTCAGGGCCAGTCTTTTCTTTGGAAAGTGCACAGATAGTGGGTCCATGCCTGCTGAGTTAGTACTTTACTGCATGTCCTCCACGCTCTTATTTATTTATTCTTTTTACAGAGACAGAGCGAGAGTCAGAGAGAGGAATAGATAGGGACAGACAGGAACAAAGAGAGATGAGAAGCATCAATCATCAGTTTTTCGCTGCAACACCTTAGTTGTTCATTGATTGCTTTCTCATATGTGCCTTGACCGCGGGCCTTCAGCAGACCGAGTAACCCCTTGCTCGAGCCAGTGACCTTGGGTCCAAGATGGTAAGCTTTTTGCTCAAATCAGATGAGCCCACGCTCAAGCCGGCAACCTCCGGGTATCGAACCTGGGTCCTCCGCATCCCAGTTCAATGCTCTATCCACTGCGCCATCACCTGGTCAGGCCCACCCTCTTGATGAAAGAACATAGGAAGGACAGTATGTTCCAGGCAGACTGTAACATAGGAAGGACAGTGTGTTCCAGGCAGACCGTTCGTTTGTGACTCGATTTCAGGATCTTTTGTCTAGCTTGGAGATTAGTGCTCTGGGAGAGTTACGGTGTAGGCAGAATGAAGAAGAATGGCACGTGGTTGGAATCCGAAAACCCTCCACAGTCTGTTACACTTCCCTGGAAATCGAATGCTGAGGGTTCACACCTGTACTCACCCACCACATATTTGTTCTGTACACCTGGCTCTGCGGGTGTGCACCTGATCACACTGCTCGGTGTTTGTTACTCTTTTGTTGCCTTACTGAATTCCAGAACCATTGTGCCTTCACCTTTTATTCTATATGATTTGAAACACTGTATTATTTAGTAATCTTGCTTTCTATATGTTAATGAGATCCATGCTACTGTTTCAGATAAGACCTTATTTAAGATGTACAAGTTCACTTTATTTCTTCATGTTTGTACTTGGCTGTGTAATAATCATTTTAAACTTTGTTTCACAATGCACTACAGATTTTACTTATTCTGGACTTCAGTTATTTTCCTCATTTTACTAATAGGCATTTGACCTACCCAGTGGCTCAAGTCACGTAATTTTTATTTTCATATTTTATTTTTAACTAAGAGGCAGGGAGGCAGAGACAGACTCCAACATGCCTCCCGACCTGGATCCATGCCCTCAGTGTTGTTCTGTCCATTTGGGGCCTTTGCAATGTTGCTCGTCAACTGAGTTATTTTAGCACCTGAGGCGAGGCCATGGAGCCATCCTCAGTGCCTGGGACCAACTCATTCCAATCAAACCATGGCTATAGGAGGAAATGAGAGAGAATAAAGATAGAGGGGGAGGGGTGAAGAGGCAGACGGGTACTTCTCCTGTGTTCCCTGACAAAATCAGACCCAGGACATCCATACTCTAGGCTGTCCCTCTACCACTGAGCCATTTGACTATTTACCCAGAGGTTATTCTTATATTGTTATTTATTATTATTATGTTTTTTGTTTTTTTACAGGGACAGAGAGAGAGTCAGAGAGAGGGATAGATAGGGACAGACAGACAGGAACGGAGAGAGGTGAGAAGCATCAATCATTAGTTTTTTGTTGCCGTTGCAACACCATAGTTGTTCATTGATTGCTTTCTCACATGTGCCTTGACCGCGGGCCTTCAGCAGACCGAGCAACCCCTTGCTGGAGCCAGCAACCTTGGGTCCAAGATGGCGAGCTTTTGCTCAAGCCAGATGGGCCTGCGCTCAATCCGGCAAGCTCAGGGTCTCGAACCTGGGTCTTCCGCATCCCAGTCCAACGCTCTATCCACTGCGCCACCGCCTGGTCAGACAGGATTTCATCTACTTCTGATGTCAGTTTTTATGTCCAGATTGTAATGTGCACTTCTGATCAACTGGCTAAAATTGGGAGGTTCTCATGAGTCCTTCCTTGGATTCAGTTCATTAGAGCAGATTATAGAACTCAGAGAAATACTAATGTTTACTCATTTATTATAAAGGAGACAGGTGAATAGGTACATAGGACAAGGTCTGAAGAATTCCTAAATATAGGCACTTCTCTGCCCATGGAACTGCAGTGAACCATAGAGCAGGGACATGAATGTGTTCACTAACCCAGAAGCTGATCAGATATGAATAATCTTTTTTTTTTTTTTTTTACAGGGACAGAGAGAGAGTCAGTGAGAGGGACAGATAGGGACAGACAGACAGGAACGGAGAGAGGTGAGAGGCATCAATCATCAGTTTTTTTTTTTTTAATCATCAGTTTTTCATTGCCATTGCGACACCATAGTTGTTCATTGATTACTTTCTCATATGTGCCTTGACCGCGGGCCTTCAGCAGACCGAGCCACCTCTTGCTGGAGCCAGTGACCTTAGGTCCAAGCTGGCGAGCTTTTGCTCAAGCCAGATGGGCCCGCGCTCAAGCTGGCGAGCTCGGGGTCTCAAACCTGGGTCTTCTGCATCCCAGTCCGACACTCTTTCCACTGCACCACTGCCTGGTCAGGCATGAATAATCATTTTTATAGAGCTTTAAAGTCTTAGCCATTGCTTTTTTTCAAGAGGACAGTTGGTGGGTCTGAAAGTAAACCTTTCACTCAATTAGTCCTGGTAACTAGCTGTATCCTGAGGCCATGTAGGAACCCAGTGCTTAGCCCCTCATTAGCATAAACTCCATCTTTTGAAAGAGTTTTTTTATGTAAAATGAAAGATACTCTCACTTCAGAGATTATGAGAGTTTTACAAACTCACTGTCAACAACTATGGACAAAGACCAAATACATTTCTTATTCTGCAACACATACAATTGTCACTAAATATTTACTTTACCTGAAGGTATTTTTTGGGAATTTTGTGTTAATGTTTGGGATTGAAATGGAAGGCTGTCCACAGATTTCCAATGTCTCATCTTCATCTCTCCCACCATGGATAAAGTCCACTTTGTCTTCATTAAGCCTAGTACAAAGACAAGTATCTAGATATTCTATGTCCTGCAATCCCATTTGTTCTTGTCAGACTAGCATACTCTGTATTTTGGTTGCACCCAGGTAGGCGCTGTGTTTAGCCTCGGAGTCCATGTGGCTGCTGATAATTGGTCTGCCTGTTTGATTTTTTAGGATCGCATGGCTGGTTGAAGAACTTGCAAACACATGGGGTGAGCAAGAGAAGAGCTACACGAAGGCATTTCTTTTGCCTAACTCCATCCACAGACTATGTAGGAATCCTGTGATAAGTCACTTTACCAGCATAAACTCAGCAGTTATTGAAAGGGTTCTTGTTGGCCCTGGCTGGTGATCTCAGTGGATAGAGCGTCGGCCCAGCATATACATGCCCCAGATTTGGTTCCTAGTCAGGGCGCACAGGAGAAGGAAACATTTGCTTCTCTCCCCGTAACCCTCCCCTTTCTCTCCCTGTTTCCCTCCTACAGCCAATGGCTTGATGTGTTTCAGCATGGTACCTGGAACTGAGGATGACTTGGTTGGGTTGTGTTCACTTCTGGTGCTAAAAATAGCTTGGTACTTGAGCATTGGCCTCAGATGTGGTTGCCAGGTGGATCTTGGTCAGGACACATGTGGGAGTCTGCCTCATTATCACTTCTTCTCTCGCCTCAGGAAAAATAAAGAAAGTAAAAAAGAAAGAAAGGTTTTTTTCTTTTAAACAAAATATGCTTTTATCACATAGGAAACTACAAGTGTTATACAGGCTCAGTGTCTAGAACTCTGGTTGAGTCCAAATATATTTCTTATTTGAATAACACAAAAACTTTATCACTAAATAATTACTTTACACAAAGGCATTTGGTAAAGAGTTTTATTTCAAACTAAGATTATGAAAGGCTACAGAATGATTCACTGTTCTTTTCTTTTCTAGAACTCAGAAAAGTTAATGAGCCTCTGCAAAGACACTTTCAAGCTCCAAGCATTGAGAAAAATGGGGAAGAATACTGTGAACATGATATATTTGCAAATATTGTTAATCAGAGTGAAAGCTATTTTCTATTGAGGAAAAACTGTGATATATTGGAGATATGCGAAAAACCCTTAAAATCAAAATTAAGTTTTGAAAACCAAACCGGAAGTTTTAAATTAAAGAACTCTGTTCACTTGAATGGAGATGGGACATCCATTCTGCATGGTAATCATGAACAATGTTACACTGAAATTATGTGGCATCCCAGTACCAAATCCATCGAATATAAGTCCCAGGTCATTCCCCAACAGAGAATTCACAATATTGAGAAAGCCCACACGAGCACTGAATGTGAGAATGCCTTCATTAATATGGCTCAGCTCACTGATTATCAGAGAATTTATATTGGAGGGAAACCATATGGATTCAGTCTGTGTGAGAATGCCTTCACTGGACAGTCCAGTTTTACTGAACATCAGATAATTCATACAGGACTGAATCAGTATGAATGCAATAATTTTGTTGAAACCTTTCTTAATAAAGCACAGTTGAATATACATCAGAATGTTCATGTTGGAAAGAAACCTTACACGTGTATTGAATGTGGCAAAGCTTTCATTTATAGGTATCAGCTCATTTATCATCAGCGAACTCATACAGGAGAGAAACCCCATGGATGCAGCCTATGTGGGAAGACCTTCTCTTCAAAATCTAATCTAAATAAACATCAGAAAACTCATACAGGAGAGAAACCATATAAATGCAGTGAATGTGGTAAAGGCTTCCTCAGGAAGAGTCTTCTTATTGCTCATCATCGAACTCATACAGGAGAGAAACCCCATGGATGCAGTCTATGTGAGAAGACCTTTTCTACAAAGTCTAATCTCCATAAACATCAGAAAACTCATACAGGAGAGAAACCTTATAAATGCAGTGAATGTGGGAAAGGCTTTATCGAGAAGAGTCGTCTTATTGCTCATCATCGAACTCATACAGGAGAGAAATTGTATAGATGCAGTGAATGTGGAAAAGGCTTTTCAATGAGGTACAGCCTAATTATTCATCAGGAAACTCATTCAGGAGAGAAACCATATGTTTGCAGTGAATGTAAAAAAGGCTTCTCAGTGAAGAGAAAGCTGCTTGTGCATCAAAGGACTCATTCAGGAGAGAAGCCCTATGTATGCAGTGTGTGTGGGAAAGGCTTCAGGATGAAGGGAACTCTCAATATACATCAGCGAACTCATTCTTCGGAGAAACCGTGTATATGCACTGAATGCGGCAAAGGCTTTACTGTGAGGAGTAGCCTGATTGTCCATCAACAAACTCACACAGGAGAGAAACCATATATATGCAGTGAATGTGGGAAAGGCTTTCCTGCGAAGAGCAAGCTACTTGTGCATCAACGGACTCATACAGGAGAGAAGCCCTATGTATGTGGTGTATGTGGGAAAGGCTTCAGCATGAAGAGAGCGCTCACTGTACATCAGCAAACTCATTCTACAGAGAAACCGTGTATATGCACTGAATGTGGGAAAGGCTTTACTGTGAAGAGTAGTCTGATTGTACATCAGAGAACTCACACCGGAGAAAAACCATACGTATGCAGTGAATGTGGAAAAGGCTTTCCAGCGAAGAGCAAACTCATTGTACATCAAAGGACTCACACAGGAGAAAAGCCCCATGTATGCAGTGAATGTGGAAAAGCCTTTTCAGGGAAGAGCCAACTGATTATACATCAATGGATGCATATGGGAGAGATGCCTTATGTATGCAGTGAATGTGGGAAAGGCTTTCCAGTGAAGAGCCAACTAACTGTACATCAAAGGACTCACACTGGAGAGAAGCCGTATGTATGCAGTGAATGTGGGAAAAGCTTTCGAGTGAAGAGCCAACTGACTGTACATCAAAGGATTCATACAGGAGAGAAGCCGTATGTATGCGTTGAATGTGCGAAAGGCTTTCCAGTGAAGAGTCAATTGATTATACATCAAAGGACTCATACAGGAGAGAAGCCGTATGTATGCGGTGAATGTGGAAAAGGCTTTCGAGTGAAGAGCCAACTGACTGTACATGAAAGGATTCATACGGGAGAGAAGCCGTATGTATGCAGTGAGTGTGGAAAAGACTTCCGAGTGAAGAGCAAACTGATTTTACATCAAAGGACTCATATGGGATAGAAGTTCTATGTATGCAGTGTATGTGGGAAAGGTTTTGCCAAGAAGAGTCCTCACTGTGTATCAGCAGGTTTAGTCCTAGTGAAACTGAATAAGCAGTGAGAGTGAGAAAGGCTTCCCATGAAGAGTATTATAGGTATATGTATACAAACTCACACAGAAAATGTACAGATGCAGTGATTTTCGTGAAGCCTTTTTAAAAAATATTTTATTTATTGGTTTGAACAAGGGATAAGAGCAGGGTAGGAGTGGAGCAAGAAGCACCAACTTCTATTAGTTGCTTCTCGTGTTCCTTGATCAGGCTCACCTGGTATTTCAAAGCAGTACCTCAACATTCCAGGTCAACACTACTGCACCTCACAGGTCAGGCATTGTGGGGAAGGCTTTAAGAAGATATGCCTTATGGCTTGACCAGGTGGTACTGGTGGAATGGATAAAGTGTTGAACTGGGATGCTGAGGACCCAGGTGCAAATACCCTAGGTTGCCAGCATGAGTTCAGGATCAACAGTTGAGCACAAAGTCACCGGTTTGAGCATGGAATCATAGACATGACCTCATGGTCATTGGATTAAAGCCCCAAACCGGCTTGATCGTGGGATAATAGACACGATCCCAAGGTCTCTAGCTTAAACCCAAGGTCACTGGCTTTGAACAATGGGTCACTAAGTCAGCTGGAGCCCCCCAGTCGAGGCATGTATGATAAAACAATCAAATAACTAAAGTGCCAGAACAATGAGTTGATGCTTTTCATTTCTGTCCCTTCATGTCTGTCCCTGTCTTCCTGTGTGTGTTTCTATTTAAGAAAAAAAAAAGATATGCGTCATGGAACATCACCGATTTGTCAGAAAGGACTTCATTTGTATGTACTCAATGTGGGAAGATATTCTCATTGAGTAAAAGTTGAGCGAGTTGGCCCTGTGCTCTGAGGAGGAGGGCTCCATGGCCTCCGAATATCACCTGTGTTAGGAATATGACCTGATATAATAAAAATTCCAGGAATTCTAATAGCTGAGTACTTGTATCAATTACATCACTGTGATAAATTGTAATTTTCCAATAACAAATGATTTTGACCACCTTTGATATATTCATTTGCCATATCCTTATCTTTGGAAATGTCTGTTCAAGATCTTTTCATGTTTTTAGGATTGTGGACTTTTAGGAATTCTATGATGTGGATACTAGTCTTTTATCAGATAAAAACTTCTTTGATGAATGTGTTGAAATTCTACTTATTTATTCATTCATTCAGTCACACATGCCAGTGGTCCTCTAAGTGATCCAGCTTCATTTGTTGGAAAGTGGTTTCTCCACCATCAAAGCCTTAGTACTTCTCACAAACAATGAGTGTATATGATTTGTGCAGGTCTTTTTGTGGGATCTCTATTCTCCATTTATCTGCACGTTTATGCTTTTACAAGTACTGTCAATACTGATACTACATATAAGTGTTGAAATCTTTTGATGTGGGCCCTGTACACTGGTTGTTTTCATCAGAATCGTTCTTGCTATTTTCAGTGTAGAAACCTGGCAAATATTACCCTTTCCAGGAGATCAGCTGTAAGACATTTTTATATATTCTACGCCTAGTTGATTGTGTGATAAAGACTTCAATTTTAAAGTGTCTCTTCCAAAATGCATTTCCACTCTTTATTGTGACAAACTTAGTACAACCCAAAAGATGGATTAATATACAAAATATCTCATGAGTACTTCTTAAATTAATTGATGACATAAATGAGAAAAGACGAAATGGTCACAAAATAGAGAAAATCAAGGAAACATGATGCCTAAATGAAATATGTATTGTGGGTGCATACTGCAACAGAAAAAGGAAGACAGTAGGAAAACTTGTGAAATCAGAGTAAAATCTGTGATTTGGTTGCAGATTATAACAACATTAATTTCTCAATTTGACAAATGTGCCATTGGTCAAACTGAGTGGTATAAAATGTTCACATGATCAGAAGTTTAATGAAGATATATGTGAATTCTTTATAGTAAGTAGTATGTAGTGATTTTCATATCAATATGAAAAATTTAAAAATAAAGTTTGTTTAGAATAGGTTTAATATATGTGAATTAAATTTCAATAAAACTGAAAAAATAAAAAAGACAGCCAGACAGGTGGTGGCTCAGTGGATTGAGCTGAAGTCCAGGTTAAAACCCTGACGTCACTGGCTTGAGCATGGGCTCATCTGGCTTGTGTGCAGGCTCACCAGCTTGAGCACAGTGTTACTGGCTTGAGTCGACACTATCATTTACATTATCCCATTGTTGATGGCTTGTGCCCATAGGTCACTGGCTCCACTGGAAGCTCCCCCACTCAACAACGTATGTATGAGAAAGCTAAAATGTCACAATTATCTCTGTCTGTCTCTTTTGCTAAT
This sequence comes from Rhynchonycteris naso, assembly GCA_037038555.1. Classification (NCBI taxonomy): domain Eukaryota; kingdom Metazoa; phylum Chordata; class Mammalia; order Chiroptera; family Emballonuridae; genus Rhynchonycteris; species Rhynchonycteris naso. The sequence goes on along the minus strand of CM072997.1, from coordinate 245,174,046 downwards.
TAAAAGGAAAAAATGGAAAAAAAGTTATGATCTAATTTTACCTTCTCATAAATATTTCCATATTACAACATATTTATGTATATATGTAATTAATATTAAGTTGGTATAATACAATTGTCGGTGAACTAGTAGGACATTAACTCGAGTTACCTAAAAGTTATGCATTAAAAAAAGGTATGGCCTGACCAGACGGTGGCACAGTGGATAGAGCATCGGACTGAGATGCGGAAGACCCAGGTTTGAGACCCATAGTTTGCCAGCTTAAGCGCGGGCCCATCTGGCTTGAGCAAAGCTCACCAGCGTGGACCCAAGGTCGCTGGCTCCAGCAAGGGGTGGCTCGGTCTGCTGAAGGCCTGCGGTCAAGGCACATGTGAGAAAGCAATCAATGAACAACTATGGTGTCACAACGGCAATGAAAAAGTAATGGTTGATGCTTCTCACCTCTCTCTGTTCCTGTCTGTCTGTCCCTATCTATCCCTCTCTCTGACTCTCTCTCTCTGTCCCTGTTAAAAAAATAAATAAGTAATAAAAAGGTATGGCCCTTTGTTGGTTAGAGCATTTTTCCAAAGTGTGAATGTTGCTGGTTCTATCCCCATTCAGGGCACATACAGAAACAGATTGATGTTCCTGTGTCTTCTACCTCTCTCTTTAAAATAATATAAATAGACACCAAAAAGGTATGCATTAATGTGGGGTACACATGGTGGCTCTGTCTGGAGCATGTGGACTTCCCCTACCCTCTTAGAGCCTAAGCTCCAAGTTCCCATGCTTTGCTTCTGTAACCTATTCCTGAATATTTCTCCCATTTGCTTTGATAAGTTTTATACTTGAACCTCTTATACTTAGATCTGTGATCTATTTTGACAGAATTCTTGTTTATGTCTGGAGTTAAGAGACACAATTATCCCAGCATCTTTCGTTGAAAGGACAGTACCCCACTGGCTTATCATGGAACCTTGTTAAAAAAAAAATAGACTATAATATTTTTGGATTCTCAGCTCTGGTGGGGCCTTTTCCATTGGCCCCAAAACGTGACTGGCCTCACTTTAGAGCAAGGCCCGGACACAACAACTTTAGCTCTTCCTTCCGCTCTTTCTCCCCGGTTGGCGATGGCCAGCTTCTCAGTGTACCCATATCCCCAAATCTTTTCTGTTGCTAAAAACCAATTAGTGCGATAATAACTCCGCTAACAGTTCCCCGTTTGTGTGCCTTTAAAAACAGGATGTATGACCATTTCTCTATAGGAATTTATTGTCTGCTGTTTTACCAACACTTGAGCTCCTGGCCATTTAGAAAATTTTTTTAAAAATAGTTTTTTAATACAAACTTTTAAAATACTATGGTCATATGGCATTTTAACGGAGTCCACCGAGCGCTTTCAGCTCCCGGGCTACTTTGCCTCCGGCAGCTTCAGTTTCTGAAAATACACTCGTTTTCCGCAAAAGTCAGAGTGCCGGGAATCGAGATAATTTGAGGATCTTCCGACGTTCCAGCTACACCAGGCTACACGCTCCGACACTGGTGCTTTACTAACGGCGTCAGGCCTCCCAACATGGCGGTGCCCACTTGGGCAGCGCGGAGCGAGCGGGCGGGGACACACCGCCTCTGAGCAGAGTGAGGAAAATCGCTCTCGTTTCTTCCGACTCTTCAGTTACTCGTCGGCCGCCGTAGGCTGACGAACAATCTGGGTGACGTTCTCAGGACCCAGAGCAGTTTGCGGAAGTGTAAAATTTAGACTTTACGCGGGCTGCAGAAAACTAGGTCGGTGCGCAATTGACCTTATGTTTTCTGAAAAGTTTTTCTCATGAAAGGTTTGTTTCTACCAGGGTACCTGATATCTCAGGGTGGAAGTGGTGCAATGTGGACCCTGGAAGGATGGGGGTGGGAGGAGTCGTGTGGAAGGAGCTCACAGATATTTCGGAGGAACCAGGTGACTGCCTGTATCTGGTTTGAGTAGCTTTGAGGTTATATAGCGACTAAGGGTCTGCAGACAGCAGCTACCCTGTCTCAACTGTCCTGGTCTTTGCAGGTCACACTGCATGTAACGGATGGAAGCATTTAGGACGATCGTGATGTCAGGGTTAAATTTGGGATTTAAGGGTCACAGTGTAGCAGGAATTAGTCGCAGACGGAGGATAATAGACACCCAGACGACTTGATCGAGGAAGTAGGATTTATTGTGACCTACGTGACTTTTGTGTCTCGGGAAGGGGGAGGGGTGTAAGAAGAGGTTTGAACCGTTTGTCCTTGACTATTCATATAATCTATTCTTCTTGCTGGTGTTGCAAGTTTATTTCAGGGAACCGATAACAAGAACCACAGCTGTGCTTTGTTAGTTTTCAAACTTTCTCAGCCAGCCCTTGCTTCCTCTGTCCGAAACGCAGAGATCACTGGCTTGACTGTAAGATCACAGACATTGCGGGCCCCCCTCTCCTGCTTTCTTCTGGTTTCTTCTCTCTCGTCAGGATGGTCCTCACGGGAGGGTGCCTGGTCCCGCTGTGGGAATAAGGGTGTGTGGTCAGTGTTTGTGGTCCAGAGAGTGTCCTGAGGCTGAAGCTTTGGAGGCCCTGGACCCCAGGGTGGTGGTTGGGATGAGGTTCCAACCTCTGCTGTTGAGGCAGAATGGAATCCATAGCCTTCCACCGCTTTAGTATAGGGCAGTTTATCCAACTGTTAAACTTGTGTTGTTTGCACTTTGGCTTGTTACGAATAATGCTGCTGTGAGAATTCTTGTACATACTTTCTGGTTCAGATATGCCCTTATTGGGGAAGAGGGACATAAAGCTTTGCTATAAACCTCAGAGAATGCGGTAGAGCCCAGGGCAAGCAGTTAGATGCCCTCTGTGTTTTAACCTGTCATACAAGGGTCCCCTAACTGCAGTGGAGAGCCACACCCATTGGTCACTTTTGGTTGCCCCCTTCACGCTGCAAAGGCAGAACTGAGTCCTTTGGACCAAGACCTTTGTTTCTCAAAGCCAAAAATATATATCTATTGCTTTGCAGAGAATGTTTGCCAACACTTGCTCTCAGCTTTTAATATGTAGCAGTGGACTCTTTTTCTTATTTCCTGACCCACAATCACACTTTCTTCTTTGCTAACATAATCTCCATTTTATTTAATATCCATCCCTCTGGCAAGTGACCCATATGCAGTGTATAAATTAAGTCCTGCTGTCTCATTGTCAAACATGGTGGTCCCAGTTCCCATCGCTAGTGTAATGTAGGAGTTCCAGGCCAGGAATGTCAACCTGGTAATTGGATAATCCAGAAACACCACCAGGAAGCAGAGTTGAAAGATGTAACCATTTATTACTTAGTTACTGGGGAAGCCTGCTGGCTGCCCTAGGGAAAACAAGAACCACACCCAAGCAGCTCCCTCCCTTCTTCTCTGTACATCAGGTGGGAGGACAAAGTGATACTAAGAACAGCAGGAAAAATTCTGGTTTGTATATGGGGAAGTCTTACTTTTCCTCAGAACACTTCCTGAGAACTTCTGGGGACCAGGTTGTATTTTCTACTCCTTATGGCTGCTGGCTATACCATCGTGTGGTGTTTGGGAGGGGGAACGGCCATGTCCCACATGGACCCCACAGCTAGTAATTGAATGTCTATGAAATGAGTTTAACCTAACCAGTGGTTGGGTGCAGTGGATAGAGCTTCTGCCTGGAATGCTGAAGACACAGGTTGGAAGCCCTAAGGTCATGAGCTTGAGCCTAAGGTCGCTATCTTAAGCAAGGGGTTTTTGTAAAGTACTGCAAGTGAATCCACAGGTTACACAGAGACACCAAGCCTAAATGAATTTTTGAGGAATTTATTAATTAGCCAGCTAGCTACACTGGGCACAATCCCAAATCATGTAGGCCCTCTTACCCTTCTAGACCTTCGTTTATACAAAATCAAGTACTGGTTGGGGTGGATAAAGAGGGAGCATGGTACAATAGTCAGTTACTATAGGATCTATTATAAGGAAAAAGCATTCTTACACCACAAGGTAACACAGTAGTGATAATTGTTTTACATATCCAGCAAAGACATTCCCACATCTTCTAGTGTCTACCCCCCATCCCTGTCGCCACAATGAAATGGTTAGCTTAGGATAACGAGAGAGACCAAATGAAAATACTTTTGCTAGAAGTGTTGGGGCTAGCTTATAAGGAAACCTAATAAGCTAGTCCTGCTTGTTTAGTTTACAAGTTTTTATACATATAAAGGATTTCAAGAGGGATGATTATTAGAAAGCATATAAAATGTTACAGAATGCAGGGTTTTCAAGCAAGGGGAGTAGTCTTGTCATCCCTTTGTTTAGAGCAGTGGTTCTTAACCTGGGTTCTATCGAACCCTAGGGGTTCAATGAGTCGGTCTCAGGGGTTCGGAGAAGCCTCTGCCGTGGAGGCCAGAATAAAGTAATACCGTAATTTGTTGTGAGTTCATGCACTTTGTTGGTTTTGTTCTTTGAGCAAGGTGATGTTGATGCATGGCTCATTTTGTGCACCAGTAAAAAAACATATGCCTATGTCTTGAATTTGGAAAAAAAATATTTATCACTAAAGAAGGGTTCGGTGAATGCGCATATGAAACTGATGGGTTCAGTACCTCAGAAAAGGTTAAGAACCACTGGTTTAGAGGTATACCTCACTCTCAGGATTTCAGGAGGGGAGAAAGTTAGAATCAGTGTAGGAATTTTTAATTAAGCTATGTATAGCTTGACCAGGCAGTGGCACAGTGGATAGAGCGTTGGCCTGGGATGTGGAGGACCCGGGTTCCAGACCCCAAGGTTGCCAGCTTGAGCGCGGTCTCATCTGGTTTGGGTAGGGCTCACCAGCTTGAGCCCAAGGTCGCTGGCTCGAGCAAGGGGTCACTTTGTCTGCTGTATCCCCTCCTGCCCCCCCTCCCGTCTAGGCATGTATGATATCAATCAATGAACAACTAAGGAACCGCAATAAAGAATTGATGTTTCCCATCTCCCTCCCTTCCTGTCTGTTCCTCTCTGTCCCTTTCTCTGACACTCTCTCTGTCTCTACCACACACACAGATATGTATACATTGTCTTCTAAACGATCTTAAGGAAGGGGAAGAGGAAGTTTCCAGATAAGTTTTATCCTTCCAGGGAACTATAATTAGTTACTAACTTTTGCCCCTTTAATCTCTTTCTCTGGATTTTCTTTTTTCTTTTCAGAGAGGAAGGGGTAAGGAGGCCTGACTCTTCCTTTTAAAATATTAATGTTAACAATTTTTTTTGCCTGACCAGGCGGTGGCGCAGTGGATAGAGCATCGGACTGGGATGCAGAAGACCCAGGTTTGAGACCCCGAGCTCACCAGCTTGAGTATGGGGCCCTCTGGCTTGAGCAAAAGCTCGCCAGCTTGGACCCAAGGTCGCTGGCTCCATCAAGGGGTGGCTCGGTCTGCTGAAGGCCCGTGGTCAAGGCACATGTGAGAAAGCAATCAATGAACAACTAAGGTGTCCCGACACCAATGAAAAACTAATGATTGATGCTTCTCATCTCTCTCTGTTCCTGTCTGTCTGTCCCTATCTATCCCTCTCTCTGACTCTCTCTCTGTCCCTGTAAAAAAATAAATAATTAAATAAAATAAAAAACCAAAAATAAACAATTTTTGCAATTCCTTGGCACCTTATCACAGGGTCACTGGCTCAACTGGAGCGCCCTGATCAAGGCACATATGAGAAAGCAATCAATGAAAACCAAGGTACAACTACGAGTTGATGCTTTTCATCTCTATCCCTTTTTTTCTATCATTCCCTGTCTGTTTTTCTTTCTTTCTCTCAGTAAAAAGAAAAAGAAAGATAGGAATGAATTTAGTTACATGGTGCATGTACTTTGTTCTACCTATTTAAGTGAAAATGTGCTTAGTGGATGCCTGGTCTTGTGATAAGGTGCAAAGGAACTGAAAAACTTAGTATTAGCAACACCATTTTAAAGAGGAAAAATCAGGCTTCTTGCCCCTTCCTTTCTGTGGCGAAAGGAAAGAGAAGAATGCAGGGGCTTCCTGGCTTGCACGGGCAACTGGATCAGATAAGTCATAATTTACTTACAGAGCAAGGAAGATAGAACTTACCTGAGAATCTCTTCACTTCTCTTTTCTTAAAAGCCTTTAGAAAAGAATGTTTATGTACCTTAATCAAGAATTCCTATACTCGAACTCACCCTAAAGTCATGAGAGTAACGTATACCTCTACCAGTGGTAGTCAGCCTGGTTCCTACCACCCCCGTGGGCGTTCCAGCTTTCATGGTGGGCGGTAGCGGAGCATCCAAAGTATAAATAAAAAGATAGATTTAACTATAGTAAGTTGTATCATAAAGATTTATTCTGCCAAACTTAGTGAAAATCTGACATAAATTACTTTGTAAGTAATTACTATTATATGCTTTTACTTGCTATAACTCTGCTTTATAAATTTTATAAAGTAAAGTTACTTCCCTACTTTATAAATCACCATTACTGTAGAACCAGTGGGCGGTTAGAAAATTTTACTACTAAGAGAGATACAAAAGTGGGCAGTAGGTATAAAAAGGTTGACTAGCCCTGCAACAAAGGGATCACAGCCCTTCCTTACCCACCCCAACCAGTATGTGATTTGGTCTATAAAATCAGCCACAGAATTGTAGGGACTTTGTACATGATTTGGGATTGTGCCCCATGTAGCTAGCCCGCTAGTTAATAAACTCCTCAAAAACTCATTTGGACTTGGTGTCTCTGTGTAACCTGCGGATTAAAGTACAATTCTTTACAACAGTCTCTTTTAAATAAGTAATTCCTGAATATAATCTTAGTTATCTTTTCTACTTTCTAGATTACAATTTTCCTTATTTCAAGCATTGGTTCCTCTCTCCAATACAAAATAGAAAAGTGGGTTTGTCATGGACAAACCTGTGTCTTCCTGTTGCCTCCTCACATTATTCACCTGCCACAGTGTCTGCATCTACCAGTTTCTAGGAGGGTAGGATTATAAAATATTATTCATCTGCAATTACAAGTTTAATGACATAAAAATATTTATATTCTTTATTATTTAAATTTTAGACAAGGGGGAGAGAGAGACAGAAACATGGATTTGGTTCTTTATGTGCCCTGCCCAGTATCCAGCTGGCAAGCTCTATGTACCAGAATGATGCTCCAACCAACTGAGCTATCCTGGCCAAGAATATAGTATTCTTTAAGACCAAAAAGAGTCTATTTAATATGGTTTGTGTCTGCCATTAATTCTTTATATACATTGTGAAAGGCAGAAACTGCGAGACAAACTGAAAATATGAGGCTTGTGTTTTCTCAAATGAAAGTTTATTTTAAAAGCACCTTGCCTGATCAGGCGGTGGCACAGTGGATAGAGCATCAAACTGGGACGCAGACGACCCAGGTTCGAAATAGCGAAGTCACCAGCTTGAGTACAGGCTCACCAACTTGAGCTTTGAGTCACTGGCTTCAGCATGGGATCATAGACATGACCCCTTGGTTGCTGGCTTGAGACCAATGTCACTGGCTTGAGCAAGAGGTCACTTGGTTTGCTGTTGCCCCCCACCCCCAGTCAAGACACATACAAGAAAGCACTCAATGTACAACTAAGAAGCCACAAACAAAAGAAATTGATGCTTCTGATCTCTCTTTCTTCCTGTCTGTTCCTCCCTGTGTCACAGAAAATAAATAAATAAAATTTTAAAAAGCACCTGGATGGAAGCATACAAGTGGTCAGAGACCAGCAAACAGGTGTCAGCCTCGAGCTTCGGGAGCAAGCATTAGATATAGGGGTTACATACAAGCTTTTGCTGCCGTGGGATCCTTGCACCTGGGTTAACTCAAATTAGCATATCGTGGTTTTTGTGGCTTTGGTTTCTGACTTAACGTGGGAATTCTGCTGCAGAGACGCAGGTTCTCTTTTCTTCTTTGTTCTGGCTTAACGTTTAATCAGTGAGGTTCTTTCTGGTGTCCTTGGTAAATTTTGTTAAACTTTTTTTTCTTTTTCTTTTTTTCTTTTTTTTTTTTTTTACAGAGAGAGAGAGTCAGAGAGAGGGATAGATAGGGACAGACAGACAGGAACGGAGAGAGATGAGAAGCATCAATCATTAGTTTCTCATTGCCCTTGTGACACCATAGTTGTTCATTGATTGCTTTCTCACGTGTGCCTTGACCGCGGGCCTTCAGCAGACCGAGCCACCCCTTGCTGGAGCCAGCGACCTTGGGTCCAAGCTGACGAGCTTTTGCTCAAGCCAGATGGGCCCGCGCTCAAGCTGACGACCTCGGGGTCTCGAACCTGGGTCCTCCGCTTCCCAGTCCAACACTCTATCCACTGCACCACCGCCTGGTCAGGCATCCTTGGTAAATTTTGAAGACAGCCAAGAGGTCTGTCTCACAGAAATAGCTGAAACCTGAGTCTGTGGCTAGGTTTTTACAAACAACTGTTGTGATTTAAACTCCCCTAATGATCAGATTGCTCCCTGAGTAAGCTTTCCCAGAGTTCCTGGGAAGGTAAACTTTTGCTACATTTCAAAGTGAAGGCCAGGCAGCTTGAGGTGAATATGAGTTTTCAGGGGCTAATTTACCCCTAACATTCCAGCTTTTTGTTGTTTATGGAAAAGGGCTGAAGATCCCTTGTCTTCCATAGCTCCTTCCTGCTGGTTAGGACTGGTAAAGTATTTGTGGGGAGGGGGATGGACAGGAGTTGGCTGGTTGTTGATAGTGATTTTGCAGAGCCTGGTACAGGGTACAACTTGAAGTAGCACAATCTCTCCAACAGACTGGTTTGCAAATGTTCTTAGGTGGTCCTGGAGGAAAGAAGAAAGGAAATGCTGAAGACGTGGGAAGTGTGAGGAGGAGTATGGGACCTATAAAAAGGTAATAGCCATGCATACCAACAGGACTTGTTTAACCTAGTGTCCCAGGTGTGGACTGCCATTCTCTTATTTTAGCTGCCTTTTCAGTCAGCATATGAGCCACATCTCTAACTAGACCTGATTGACATGGAAGCAGCAGTATGCCTCTAGGAAGCGGCAAAGCTCCCTTATTTGGCTGGAAGGAGATCTAATCCTCGCCTGTTTTGTAAGGCAACAGCTGTGAGAGAGTCTGTTTGGTGTTTAAGTTGAGTAAGCTTTTTGCAATATTATCTAGGTTTTCTTGCAGATCTTCTGACAGGGGTTTAAAGTAATGCAGAGCTGTGGCTAATTCTCCCTATACCTGTCCCTGTCGGGGACCAAAAAAGCCAACAGGGTATTTTTCAGTTTGGATTTTGGGGACAGAGGTGTGGGGAACTGGTTACTGCCCAGCCCTCCACCTCACTAAGTTGCAAAAGGCTGTGTGCCCTAATACTCGACCTGCCCTCCGTGTTCCCCGGAAAGACTGGAAGGACATTCTTTTTTTTTTTTTTTTTTAATTTATTCATTTTAGAGAGGAGACACAGTGTGTGTGTGTGTGAGAGAGAGAGAGAGAGAGAGAAAGAGAGAGAGAAGGGGGGAGGAGCTGGAAGCATCAACTCCCATATGTGCCTTGACCAGGGCAGTGCAGGGTTTTGAACTGGCGACCTCAGTGTTCCCAGGTCGACTCTTTATCCACTGCACCACCACAGGTCAGGCAACATTACTTCTTTGTGTAACGTTGGGATGTTTGAGTATGGTAGGGGTTTTCTACACTGATAGAGTTCTTGAGTTGCCTTGGAAACTGTATGCTAATTTCCATTTTCCATTTTGCCCTGTAAATAAAGAAGGATGCGGTTTCTGGAGGTGGCTACATTTTGCTCTGCACTAGGGCAGTATTTACTGCTAGCAGGAATTGTAGGACCCTCCCGACCCCATCTTTTATATTCTTTAATTTTCTCTAATTCCGTACCATTTCCACTTGGGACCTGAATATACTTGTTCTGGCTGACCCGCAGCATGTCCCAACTCCTAAAGTTATTTTGAGGATTACCAAGAGAGGGGTGAGCTGCACTGCCCTTCTGTGCTGAAGTTGCTGAGTCACTGGGATGGGGAGAGACTGGTTTTTGAGGGATACATCAGCACTGGGAGAGAGGTATGTTAAAGCCCAGGTTCCGCCTGACCAGGTGGTGGCGCAGTGGATAGAGCATCGGACTGGGATGCGGAAGACCCAGGTTCGAGACCCCGAGGTCACCAACTTGAGCCCGGTCCACCTGGCTTGAGCAAAAGCTCGCCAACTTGAACCCAAGGTCGCTGGCTCCTGCAAGGGATGGCTCGGTCTGCTGAAGGCCTGCTGTCAAGGCACATGTGAGAAAGCAATCAATGAACAACTATGGTGTTGCAATGGCAACGAAAAACTAATGATTGATGCTTCTCATCTCTCTCCGTTCCTGTCTGTCTGTCCCTATGTATCCCTCTCTCTGACTCTCTCTCTGTCCCTGTAAGAAAAAAAAAAAAAAAAAAAAGTCCAGGTTCCTGCCCAGGTAGGAGGAAGGCCAAGGTGGTCGTCCTCACTGCAGAAGAACAACATTCCCTGTGTGTCAGGCAGGGAGAGAGTTGAATTGAGAAGAGGTGAGAAAGAGGATAGGGAGGTGTGCTCCTTTCTTGGGGTTCTGCTGTCCAGACTGATAATGTAGATGCTATTCCTGCTCCAATAACGGGAGAGAGATGGGTAGTTGCTTGTTGGGTGCAGTGAAAGTGAGGGGGACACCAGGCTGGGAGGTGATCCAGGGGAATAGGGAGATGGGGGGATAAGACCAGTTACAAGAAGGGGCTTGTAAAGTAAAGGAGGGAAACGAACTGGTTGGAGGAAGTGGCCGTTTGCCTCAGGAGATACCTGGTAGTCTATCCGTTGAGACCAGTGTGTGGTGGGAAGTTGCAGAGTAATAGTAAAGCTGCATGTTCTGTTTGGCAGATAAATGCCCAGCTAAATAAACCGTTCCCTGAGGTTCTCCTGAGACACAGGGGGCCTTAACTGGGTAGGAGAGTGTGTAGAGCAACAGGCCCTTTTATAGGGGGAGAGTTAGGAGTGCATGTTTTTAAACTGTTGGCATAAGTCTGGAAAAGCAGTGAGGCTTGGTAAGCTTGGGCAGCTATATAGGTATCAAGAAGGGAGCTTGCCGCTTCAGAAAAACTAGTACCCTTTTGTTCTGGGCTCCGGTTGTTTTAATGGTGTCCCATTGAGCAAGAGCTACTGGAACTGCAGTGTAGGCAGAGGACAACGGGGAGAGACAGCCAGCAACCCTGAGCTAAAGTAGAATGTGTTTTGTTTATGAGGGAGTATGTGAGATTAAAAGTTTGTTCTAAATTTAAAGGAGTTAGAAAGGACTTTAGAGTGGTGTCAGAATTTACACTGTTCAGACTCCTGAGAAGGGGGCCTTACTCCTAATTGGAGTCTCCAAATGGAAAAGTGACTAGACAATTGGGGTGTAGGAGTTGGGAAATTGCATCCCAAGGAGAATCTAAACCCCCCATTAGGTAGGAGTCCCAGAGGAATGTGAGGCTCTGAACCCTTAATGGGAGAGGTGCAGTGGAAAGAACAGAGAGGATTTGTTGAGGCGGGGCTGGGGGGGTTGAGCTCGAGGTCAGGTAAAGGAGCAGAAAGGGGACAGGCACAAGGGGTGTTACTCACCTGCTGGCTTTTCTGGAATGCAGGAAAGGCATATTTTGTGGGTCGGATGGGGTCTCTGGGATTTGTGAGGCTGAGTTTTTCCATGTGACCTGGGTTTTTCCAGGATTAGTTTTAGCCAGAAAGGTGAGCCCAGTTGGGCAGTCCCTTCAGTTTTGCAGCTGTGGGGGTGGTAGTAGTACCTGGTATGGGTCCTGCCATTTCAGCTGTAAGGGGGCAGGGGGAGGGTTGCCTGTCTTTCAGTAGGACCCACCCCCTGGTAGGAAGGGAGCTGGGGGCATTCCTGGTGTGTGGTTGTAGCCAGACCTGACCTGCATGTTACCTCAGAAGTTGTCTGACAAGGTTTAGAGTTGGGAGATAGACCCCTAGAGGGGTTTCTGTGGGAAGGAAGTTTCCTAGCAGGAAAAAGCCTTCGTACAGGGGTTTAAAAAGACTACAGGGGTTTAAAAAAACGTAAGGATGTAGGGGCACTTTGGGCTTGCCCTAATCCTCATTAGAGCTATTGGGAGGAGAGGTCCAGGATTTTTGAGTTTTTATTCTTAGCTTTGTTAAATGTGTTTTGATAATAAAGTTGATTTTTCCAAACTCTCTGAGGGTTGAGATCTATAAGGTATATGTAGATTTCAGAGTATGTTGAGGGTGGATGCTGTCTGTTGTGCTGTTTGTCCCAACAGGTAGTGTGTGTTTCAGCCAGGCTAGTATTGAATTTTAAATCAGGAAGTGTTTAAATTTAATGTAGATGGGGTATGACTGCCATTCAAGTAAATTGGGACTCATCCTGTTTACTAAATAGTGTGAAATGATATATGATATGTTCCTAATTGTAGTCTATGAAAGTGCCTTATACTCTTCCCTCTGCACAAACCTATAACTTACACAAACCCTTTGCAACTTAAATAAACCTTCTCCAACTTACACGAACCTTCTTCACCATTCAGAAATAACCAGCTTTTTAAATTTATTTACTTTATTTTTCTTTTAAAAGTACTTCTGTACGTCCATACCTTGTACCTTTTATCATTAAAACCATACAATTTGTTTTCTAATTAACCAGAATTTTCAGTTTTTAAAAACCTTAACTTTTAGTGAGGACTAAGTCAGTCATTAGCAATTTTAGATTGATACTTTTATGAACTATGGATGAAAAATAAAATATGGGGTTATGCGCTAAACTTGATAGGCTCAAGGAGCCCCACACAATGGCCTTGTAAATTTAGAATTCGTTCTTGGCAGTCTTCCCGGATTCGTGCAGAGGGGAGGGGAGGGCTTGCTCCCTAGCCACAGCTTGATTTTTAAAGTGCCCCCCTTTTTCCCTTTACACTGAGTTTTACTGTCTGGAAAGGGAGTGGTGAGAATTTTTCCTTTGAGGTTTGTAGGAGAGGCAGAAGAGAAGCCCGAGACAAATCAGGGCGGGGGTTAAGGAAAGTAAAGGTAGTATTTAGTTTTGAGAGAACATCTCACCTCTGGTAACGGGTGGGGCAGGAGTAGAGAAACAAAAAAGGTGTGTGTGCAACTGAGGGGTGCTAGTGTGCATTAGAGGAGCATGGTCAACACGGATCGGGAAATTCGGCCATCATTCCCCGCAGCAGAGACCGCACACCGTTGGAGTAAATGGTCCCGGTATTTATAAGGAAAAAATGGCCTTAGCTGCCACCACCAAGTTTGGCCCAGGGCTCAGAAGTGGGCGTCTCTCCCCAGGAACTGTCAGCCTTTTTTGGGGAGACCTATCAGCTTCGGAAAGGAGGGGTCAGCCAGCCTGGGAAGGGGTGGGGTCTTACCTGGAGAGGTCCAGTCCCGTCCAACATCCAGTGGGGCCCACCGCAAAGGGGCAAGGCTTTGAGGGCTGGCCTGGATTAGGTCACTTGCTGGCCCGGTGACCTTCATTGCCTCACAGCAAGCACCTGGCGGGGTGTCAGGATGATTTTTGCTTTTGGGACCGCTCTCAGTGCTCTAGGATTGTATCTGTGGGCCCTTAATGGCAGTTGTGAGCACTTTAAAGGGAGCTAGTTTTTGTTTGGGGGCATTTTTGTCCCTATTGCTAGAGACCTTCAAGGCCAGGTTTAAAATGTCTCATTGAGTGTGGGAAAATGGCCTGAGGTTGGAATGTTTTCACGGCGCAGATGAGGCTGGGGACTTGGGAACACCAAGTCCTGCCAGGACAGAACACTGTTCCGGCCAGCACATGACTGTTTGCAGAAGGAAACGTTTGACCTTTGCACGCCATATTTGAGGCAGATGCAGATGAGGCAGTTATGAAAAGATAATTTAGAAGAAAGTTACTTCCTGTCCTTGAGCTTCGCAATGAATACAATGAGGAACTTGAAGTCAGTCATCTCAGTCCTTGAGGCTGTGAGTCCCCTTTTCCCATTTTTAAATTTCTTTTTGTGTCGTCTCTTCTGTGGCACCTGCTGCTTGTTCCAGTGCATTGCTGAGCCTGACTCAGCAGTTGGGGAGCTTGAGGGCTACTTTTCTGTTGTTGCTTTTTGCAGCTTGTGCCTGATGTTGGGTGCTAATTGGGAATTCACATTCATGTGAAGGACTAGTTGCCCTTCTGCACTACAGGGGTCTCGGGTGTTATACCTCTGCGATAGCTCGGTTAAGGAAAAACAGACGTAGACTCAGGCAGTGCCCTCGACCCCAGCTACCTTCCATAAAGGGCACTCGAAGATGGGGGCTAAGACAGGGAAGGGAGCAGGGCCAAAGACCATCCAAGAGTGTGTGCACGCTGGTGAAGAAGGCGTCAGCGGCTGCAGCTGCAGGGTAATCTGGGAGGAGGTGCGGGACAGTGGCCACACTGAATAGGGACGGGGCTCTGGTTGCTATGAGGGTGTGTCCTAGGAATCAGGAGGTTGAGGAGCAGAGGGCGCGGAAGGTAGGGGTGGGAGGCCGTGGTCTCAGGATCGAAGAAGGAAGGAATATTTGAGAAGGAGAGCGAGAATTATGAGAGGGGGTGGTGATCTGAGTTTAAGAACGGCCAGACACAGGAAATTTCGAACTATTTCCCTTTTTGCCGGCAGAAATTATTGTCAGTCAGGATGTTAAAAATCACAATTGCCGTTTTCAGGCCACTTGGACGAATTGTCCAATTCATATCGAGGCCACGCTGTGTTGCAGTAAAAAGTAAGGTAATTTGGCCTGAGATCCTGCCTAAACTGTTAAATCGGAACAGCAAGAAACAAACGTTTTGTCACACAATCAATCAATTAGCCAAATTAAGAAATTAGGAGTCTTTAATTAGCCAACTACACCGACCGCGTGGAAACCTAAGTCTTTGAAATCAGTGTGGCTCTGAACACAGTTCTAGGCTGGCTTTTATAGGGAAAATCACATACTGACTGAGGAATGGGGAGGGGAGAAAGCATAGCAGTGAAACAAACTTTCTTACAATGTTTATTTATACACCTGCAACTTTTCAAAGCTAGCCCAAGGCCACAGTCTGGGAGACCGGGGCCAGGCCAAGAATAGAAAGTCTGTTCAGTAAGTTCTGCTTATCTCGTTGTTTTAGAGAAAGTAAGTTTTGCCAAAACTTATTCATGTTAAGAGCCTTTCTTTTTTACACTTCAAAACCAATGGTTTGGATGTTCTCAGGAGGCAGCCTAGAGTGGCTGTCTTGGGGATGGCTGACTGAGAGTTCCCTATGTGTGGTGGTAGATGAGCATCTGGCAGTCTACATGGACCGTCCTGGACAGTGTGAGGAGCATTTGGACAAGGGAGGCGTTGCCGCTGCCTTAGGCCCACTGGAAATGGGAGGTTGGCTGGTTTCCAGGTGTCCCTGTAGGGCAGTCCAGCTGGAGGCAAATGCCTAGAACCCTTTCTGACCAACATTGGATTTTCAGAATGGACCATCCTGGATGGTGGAATGAGAGATGGGGGTGGGGGTTTGGAAAGTTCCCACTTATAAAACCACTAGAATCACTCACCCAAACGTGATGGTTGCCTGGAATGGATGTGGCAAGGTGGAATGAGAGGGCGGTATCCCCATGTCCGGTTTTCAGTTCATCTCCACACAGGGAAAGGGAGTTTTCCCTTCTTGGTGGGTTTAGGAGATGCAGCCAGAGGGTCGGGGGGGAACCAAGCCGTCAACTCCATGGGCAAGGGAGGCAGATCTAGGGCTTAGCCTGAGACCGCTCCCAGGGCCGCATGCCTCACTGTTCCCAGGGCTGGGATTAGACCCTTGACTTGTCTCTGGCACACACCCCTTCCGATTTTTGACACCAGAATGAAAGGCAGAAACCATGGGATGAACCAAAATCATGAGACTGGTGTGTTCCAGAAGGAAAGTTTATTTTAAAATCACCTGGATGGAAGCATACAAGGCAGCTAAGACCAGGAAACGTGTCAGTCTTGAGCTGTGGGAGCAAGCCTTAGATATAGAGGTTGTTGCAAGCATTTGTTGGCATGGAATCCTTGTTCTAGGTTAAGCTTAGATTAGAATATTGGTTTTTTTGTGGCTTTGGTTACTGACTTAACGAGGGGAATTCTGCTGCAGAGACACAATTCTTTTTTTTGTTTTGTTCTGGCTTATGGGCTTAATCAGCGTGGTCCTTTCTGGTGTCCTTGGTAAATTTTGAAGACAGGCAAGAGGTCAGTCTCCCAGAAATAGCTGGGACCTGAATCTGTGACTAGGCTTTTACAAACAACTGTTATGATTTAAACTCCCCTAATGGTCAGGTCCCTACCCAGTGCAAGCTTTCTCAGACATTCCTGGGAGGATAAACTTTGGCTACATTTCAAAGTGAAGGCCAGGCAGCTTTTAGGAGAGAGGATATCAAGCAAATTAACTCAACCCTTATAAAATGTTTGGGTGAGGTGAATATGAGTTTTACAGAGGCTAATTTAACCCTAACACTTTTTTTGCCCAAAATTTCTGTCGCTTCATTTCAATTCAAGTGCATATATTTTATTGATCTTTTTTTATCATCCTTCAAAAATGTTAAAATAGTCAAGGTTGTAATTTTCCCATAGCATGCCATAGTTTGAGTGCATGGCCATTGTTCCTACTGTTAACTGAACTTGTATTGTTTGCAGTCCAGATGTTAGGATACAGCTGCCATGAAAATTCTGTACTTGTCTTCTGTTTCAGTGGTGCCCTTTTTTTTGGGGGGGGCATAAGTTGCATGGGAAGAAATACATAGTTTAAACATTTACATCAGGGTAGAAATGCTGTATCTTTGTGTGTTTATAATTTCAATCTAAATACATGATATGGAAATGTTTTCCACAGTAGTTGTACCCTTTACATTTCCTCCAGCTACATATAATTAGTTCATAGTGTGGTTTACATGGCCTTTTTAAAATCTTCCCATGACTTCTCATGTTGAGAAATTTTTCCATATCTTTTTTATATATTTATTTTTATTTTATTATTTATTGATTTTAGAGAGAGGACAGGAGAGAGACAGTAATGTCATTCTATTCCTTTGTGTGTCCTGACCCAGGGATAGAACTGCTAACCTCTGTACATTGGTACAACACTAAGTAACCAGGCTATCTGGCCAGGACCCGTTTCTTTCTGATTTTTATTTAAAAACTTTTTGTCATTTATCTGCAAGGGAGGGAAGGGGACTGGGTAGGGAGAGAGAAAGAGATACAGACAGAGAAAGAGAGAGAGAGAGCGACATCAATTTGTTGTTTCTCCCATATTTGCATTTACTGGTTGATTCCTATATGTGCTGTGACCAGGGATCAAACATGCAACCTTGTCCTGGCTTGTTGGTAGACCATCAACCTGGCATTTGAATGCCCCGTGTTTAACTCACAGTCAGGACACAGAGAAATGTCATCTGCCTACCCACTGCTTCCACTCTTGCTTCTCTTTCTCTCTCTTCCCATCCTGCAGCGGTGACTCGATTGGAGCAAGTTTGCCACAGGTGCGGAGGATGGCTCCATGGCCTATTCCTCAGGTGCTAAAAAGAGGTCAGTTGCTAAGCAACAGAGCAATGCCTCAGATGGGCAGAGCATCTTCCCCTAGTGGTTGTGCCAGTTGTATCCCTGTCGGGGCAACTGCAGGAATCTGTCTCTGCCTCCCGTCCTCTTCCTGATTAAAAAAACAAATAAAACAAATCTGTACCCTTGCACTTCAAGACAGTGCTACAACCAGTTGAGCTATTTGGCCAGGTGTTTCAGGTGTCTTAAACTTTTATCGCTGTGCGTTTACTATTGCGATTTAGAGCTATCCGCCATAATGATGTTTGCATGTGTCTGAGATGGGGTTCTATCTTCTTCTCCCTATCCTCCCACTTCTAGCATGGATATCTCATTGTCCCAGAACTATATTTTTTACTTTTCTTTTTATTGTGTGTTTTTCAGAAGTCAGAGGCAGGGAGGCAGAGAGACATACTCCTGCATATGCCCGACCAGGATCCACCCCGCATGCCCACCAGGGGGCGATGCTCTGCCCATCTGGGGTGTTGTTCCATTGCAACTGGAGTCATTCTAGCACTTGAGGCAGAGGCCATGGGGCCATCCTCAGTGCCTGGGCCAACTTTGCTTCAGTAGAGCTTTGGCTGCAGGAGGGGAAGAGAGAGATAGAGAAAAAGGAGAGGCAGAAGGGTGGAGAAGCAGATGGACACCTCTCCTGTGTGCCCTGCCCGGGAATTGACCCCGGGACTTCCTCACACTGGGATGACACTCTACCATTGAGCCAACCTGCCAGGGCCACCCAGAACCATTTTTTAAAAAGCCATTCTTACCCTCTTCCCTGCAGAGCTTCCTGTGCCATCATATCCCTCTCTATGCATGAGTCTATTTCTAGGCATTTCTTACGTACCTTTGGCTGGTTTGTTTATTGTATTGTCAAAATTAAAGTAACTTAAAGCTCTCATTAACTGATAGGGAAAGACTTTCAACTATTTTCAGAGGTGTAAATGGCTACCAGTTTAGGGTTTGCATTGGCATTTCATTGGAACTATATATACATTTGGGAGACTTGATATATTTATTTACTTATACAGAGAGTGGAAAAGAGAGAAGCATCTGCTTGTTGTTCTGCTTAGTTGTGTACCCATTGATTGCTTCTCATATATTACGGATCTTTACTGCGGCTCAATCTGGAGACCTAAGGATCGAGCTGGCAACTCTGGGACTGAACTGGTTAAAGTGCTGCTCCAGGAAGACCCTCTTCCACTGCACCACAAACCAGTGTGGAATCATGACATCTTTACAATGATTTCATTTCTGAATCATGTTCACAGTCAACCTTTTCATTTATTTAAGTCTGTTAACATTTCCCTATGGCCCTGGGCGGCTAGCTCAGTTAGTAAGAGCTTTAACCCAAAGCCCAGAGGTTGCTGGTTCAATCTCTGGTCAGGGAACATACAGGAACAGGCTGATGTTTTTGTCTCTTTATCTCTTTCTTCCTTCCTCTCTCATTGCTAAAATCAATAACATTTTTTTAAAAAAAATTTCCTTTGTATCTTTTTAATACAAATGATCTTAAATTGTTTTAAATTTATTTATTAAATTAATAAAGATAGGAAGGGAAAGAGAGATAAAAAGAGAGAAACATACATTATTTTGTTGTTCCGCTTATTTATGCATTCTTTGGTTGCTTGTATCTGCTCTGACCAGGATTGAAACTGACAACCATGGCTTTTCTGCTGTCACGGTCTATTCCAGGGTCTGGAGTGGTAAAAGGTATGAAATTGAATTAAAGATAGAGACTTAAAGATATAAACAGATGGGTTCAGGAGGAGACCACAGCTCCTTGCAGTCACTACCTGTACCTGAGCCGCAGAACGTGGCTGCCTCCAGAAAGACATCTGTCTTTATTCCTGGGAAAATGTGGTCCATTAGCAATTCAATGACGTTTCCAAGGCAACTCAAAGACAACCCCCACCATACCAGTCAATCTAACTTTACACCAAGAAGAAACTAGCTTCCAGTCTCTTCTGGGGAACATGGGTGGCCAGGTCAAGTACTGAAGCACAGCTCTTTGTTAACTTAGTTAGGCAGGTGAGGTGGGGGTTGGGCCCACCACCTCTGTCCCCTAGATATCCAAACTGCAAAATACCCTGTTTATTTTTTGGTCCCCAGCACTCAGCATGGTGCTCTAACCGACTTAGCTAACCAGCTAGGGTTTGGATGAATTTTTAAAAAAGTTTTCCATTGATAAGAGAGAGAGAGAGAGAGGAAGGGAAAGAGCAAACAAGAGACCGAAGCATCTTGTCGTTGTTCCACTTAGCTGTTCCATTTTAGTAGTGCACTCATTCCTTGTGTGTCCTTCCAATATAGGATGGTTGTGGGTTTGATCCTCGCTCAGGGCACATACTAGAGTCAACTAATGAATGCATAAGTGGGTGTAATATCAAATCTGTGGTTCTCTCTCCACTCCAATCTCTCTCTTTCACAAATGAATCAATAAAAATGTAGGCCCTAGCTGGTTAGCTCAGTGGGTTACGAGTGCCATCCGGAAATGACAAGGTTGAGGATTCAATCCTTCACTAGGACACACACAGGAAGCAACCTGTGAATGCAGGGCTGACTGAGTGCTTCCCTTCCCTATCCTCTCTCTCTCCTTTCCTCTCACTGTCTATAAAAATACAGCCCTGGCGAGAGAGCTTGGTTAGTTGGAGCATTATCCAGGAAAACAAAGGTTGCCAGTTTGATTTCCCAGTGAGGGCACATATAAAAGCAGCTCTATGTTTCTTTCTCTCTCCCCTTGGCATTCTTAAAATAATACTAATAATAATAATAAAAGAAAAAGACAGTGCTGATGTTGTGCCCAGTGCATTATTTTGCTCCTAAAATGGGTGCAGTCACGGGTGTGCAGAAATTTTTGAGGAGGAATCCGGCACACATGGTTTAAGGAAAACGGTGCCCAGATCTCGTCCTTCCGTGTGGTCAGCTTTGTATGAGTGATTTTCCTGAGATTCCCCTACCCCTGAGGATGGTGCAGGGCTGGCTGTCATTGCCCGGGTCTCCTTTGACAGTCACCCCATTTAAACTCCACAGGATATGGGGGTCCTTCACCACAGTTGGAAGCTGAGGCTTAATTGGCCAGAAGGATCAACTTCGGGGACACGATGTAAAGCGACACTAGCGATACTGTGGTCACTGTGAGGGTGAGTGCATCTGGGCCCAGAGGAAATGTACCAGTCACTGAATTTTCTCCTCAATCCACAGGTCCTGACTCTGCGGAGCAATAGAATCACGAGGAGCAGGAAGACCTAGAATTGGGTGTCAGCATTTCTGGCAACACACCTGACTGAAGACAGGTTTCTGAGCCGAAATTTAGAGCAGACCCACAACACGGCAACATAGCCTCTCTTGCCAGGTCGTTTCAGAGAATTGAAGAAAATGATCCTGGCTCAGGTGACTTTGGGCTCTTTTTTCTCACTTTAGAGAGAGAGATAGAGAGGAAGGGAAAGAGAGACAGGAAGGGAGAGAGATGAGAAGCATCAACTTGTAGTTGAGACACTTTAGTTGTTCATTGATTGCTTCTCATAAGTGCCTTGACCAGGGGTCGGGGCTCAAGCCAAGCCAGCAATTTTAAGCTCAAGCCAGGGACCTTGCCCTTTAAGCCAGAGACCATTAGGCTCAAGCCAGCAGCAATGGTATTCTTTTCATGATATTACACACAGGCCGGCGACCTCGTACCAAAGCTAGCAAGCAAGCGCTTATACCAGCTACCTTGAGTTTTAAACCTGGGTCTTCAGCATCTCAGGTTGATGCTCTATCCACAGTGCCACTGCCTGGTCAGGCATTTGGGTTTGCTTTATCTTTTCTTTATTATGGATTTGTAGAGGTCTATAAAAAACTACCTCAGTTAATATAAAAAGTATTGAAATATATCAGTAGAATTTCTCCTTTGTATTATGGAATCTTCTAATCAAATGAATGCATGGATGACTGAATGCACAATTGCAAAGTACAGAGTAGGGCAAAAGTAAGTTTACAGTTAATATATGAAAAACAATTTATTTTTGTATGATTATCTGATTTTATTTTTCATACGCACAACTGTAAACCTACTTTTGTCCCACCTTGTAATTTACTAGGCATGTAATAATTCAACTGTATATTAAAATAAATCTTCTTTTGCTCTATCGATGCATAATATAAAGTGAAAATGGGAGAAAACCTAACATTTATTTTGCCTCATCAAAAGTACACAAGTAACACTATTAACCAGCACACTGCTGTTACAGGAATGCCTGACATTTCACGACGTGGCCGTGAACTTCACCCGGGAGGAGTGGCAGCTCCTGGACCCCGATCAGAAGGACCTGTACCAGGACGTGATGTTAGAGAACTACAGCCACCTGGTGTCACTGGGTGAGGACAGCTCCCTTGTGTCACTTAGAAGTACTTTGTCAGTGACTTTTTTCCCCTCAGATGCTTAACTTTTCTGAATAACTACAGTTCTCTGAAAGGTAGAACCTCAGGTCCTTCCATTACCTCAGACAAGAAGGTATAACATTGTGCCTCCTGAGACAAAAGACTTTGTTTTACAGATGTGAAGCTTGTTCATTTTCTGAAATGTAACATTCTTCCTCTTGACAGACCCCAGCCCAGTTCAGTATGTTTAAATCTTCTGTCATTTGTCACACTGAGCAGGGTATCAATCCAGCAAACCAGACATGCTCTTCCATTTGGAGCGAGGGGAAGAACCGTGGACAGTAGGGGATGAACCCCAGCATTTAGTCTGTCCAGGTGAGTGGGTGAGAACCAGCAAGGTGGGGGGACAGGGGGTCAGAGAAGGAGTCAGAGCTATGACAGTGAATGAGGAAACCCAACCACCCCTTCACATATGAGAACCTTTTTTATTTGCAGAAATTTAGAGGAAAAGATAATTTTTTTGTTCCCATGTGAGCAATGATCCCTGTTTATTTTATCTACATCTTGATTTGTTTGCATAGTTTTCCTCTTCCTGGGATTCTCAGATCTTTCTGTCCTTTGTCCATGGCCATAGTGTCTCTGCCTGTGTTATCACCTCTTTTCACATAAAATTCCACTTCTCATGCCTCTCTGGAAAGACACTACTTTGAATTCATCACATTTTTCTACTGCGCCTTCCTGCCCTATTTAGAAATAGTGATTTCTCTTCATAACTTTCAGCCCCACCTTGGATGCTGTGTCCCGATGAAAGCCTGGTTCTCATGCTGCATTTATGTCATTTTTTTTCCCACCTCCCTCCAAGATTTTTCATGCTCAGTTCTTATCAGTCTTGAGTGTTTCCTCAGTTCCCATGAGTGAACCTTTTTCTGTTCTGTGAGATGGACTCCCACATTAACATCTTCTTTAATATTGTCTAATACCCACTTCCTTCCTGTGCAGTGTGGTCATCGCCATGGCCACTGGCCTCTGACTTCTCATTTTCTGTGTGAGAGCAGGAATCACCTTAACTCCATTCTTTTTTTACATTGAGTTTCTACTTCCGCACTACACATTTTAAATTCTATTTATTATGGCATCACTTGAGATGTTCCCTCTATACTGAGCTCCCTTCTTTTTCCTTTTTATTTTGTTTTTCTTTTTCGCTCTCTTACAAAGCTCTGTGTTGTTTCATTTGATTAACAAAGAATGTTCCTGTTAACGTGCTACATGAGTTCAAGTATAAGTGAAGTCCTAACGTACGTGTGCTTCATGTGCCATCCTTCCGAGTTTGTCTAAATCAGATTGTCTTTATTGTTAGATGTAATTACTGCATTTGTTTTCTTAAAACTTCTGATTTTACATTATATATTTAATTCTTTTAATCAGATTTAATTCACATAACAAATCAATTTACCAATTAAATAAATAGTTAATTTGTTTTTAGTGTATTCATTTAGTTGTGCAGCCATCACTGAAATTAGTTTTGGAACCTGCCTGACCAGGCGGTAGTGCAGTGGATAGAACGTGGACTGGAATGTGGAGGACCCAGGCTCGAAACCTCAACATTGCCAGCTTGAGCAGGGGCTCATCCAGCTTGAGCATGGGCTTAAGCGCAAGGTCACTAGCTTGAGTGTGGGATCATGGACATGACCCTATGTTTGCTGGCTTGAGCATAAGGGTCACTGGCTTGAAGCCCAAGGTCACTGGCTTGAGCACAAAGTCACTGGCTTGAGCAGGAGGGCACTTGCTCTGCTGTTGCCCCCAGTCAAGGCACATATGGGAAAGCGATCAATGAACAACTAAGGAGGTGTAATGAAGAATTAATACTTCTCATCTTTCTCCCTTTCTGCCTGTCTATCCGTATCTGTCTCTTTCTCTGTCTCTGTCACACAAAAAAATTATTTTGGGAACCATATACCAGGCACATGGATATATTCACTAACTCTGAGGTTGATCAGATATGAATAATCATTTTTATAGAACTTCAAACTCTATGTTATCCCTTCTTTCCTAGAGGACAGTTGGTGGGGCTGGAAATAAACCTTCCACTCATTTGGTCCTTCTGTAACTAGCTGCATCCTGAGTCCATGTTCGAATCCTATGCTAAGTCACCTCATAAGCATAAACTAAGCCTTTTTTGAAAGAGTTCTGTTATGTAGAATAAAAGTTACTCCTCTTTAATTCTGAAATTATGAGAGTTTTACAAACTCAGTGTCAACAACTGGAAAAATACCAAATATACTTCTTACTCTGAAATACATACCATTGTCACTAAATATTTACTTTATCTGAGGCATTTTGGGGGGGTTTTGTGTTAAGATTTGTTTAGTGTTGAAATGAAAGGTTTCCAATATCTCATCTTTATCTCTTTCACCATGGAAAATAGGTTACCTTGTCTTCATTAAGTCCAATATAAAGACCAGAGTCCAGATATTCTGTGTCATGAAATCCCATTTGTTCTTGTTGTCCATGCAGCTGCCAGTAGTTGGTTGCCTGTACGAATTTTTTTTTTATCCCATTGCTGGTTAGAGAACTAGCAAACAAATGGGGTGGCCACATTTTCCAAGCAAGAGAAGAGCCATGTGAGGGCATTTCTTTTGCCTAGCTTCATTCTGAGGCAATGTAGTAATCCTGTGATAAGCCGATTCACTAGCATAAACTCAGCAGTTATTGAAAGGGTATTATATGGCCCCAGCCTGTGTGGCTGAATGTACAGAGAGTGGGCCCAGCATATGCACATTCCGTATTTGGTTCCTGGTCAGGGCACACAGGAGAAGCAAGCATTTGTTTCTTTCCCCCCTTTTTTCTTTTTTTCTCCCACAGCCAATGGCTTGATTGGTTCTAGCGTGGCCCCAGGCACTGAGGATGGCTTGCTTGGTCTGAGTGTGTTTGCTTCAGGTGCTAAAAA
The DNA here is from genome assembly GCA_037038555.1 of Rhynchonycteris naso. Lineage (NCBI taxonomy): Eukaryota > Metazoa > Chordata > Mammalia > Chiroptera > Emballonuridae > Rhynchonycteris > Rhynchonycteris naso. The sequence continues at coordinate 245,149,271 of CM072997.1, read as the reverse complement.
TAGCTTGGTACTTGAGCATTGACCTCAGATGGTTGCCAGATAGATCCTGGTTGGGGCATATGTGGGAGTCTGCCTCATAATCTCTCCTCTATAACCTCTAAAAAGGAAGAAGAAGAAAAAACAAAGGTTTTTTTCCTTAAAACAAAATGTACTTTTATCATGTAGGAAACTACAAAGGTTATATAGGCTCAGTGTGTACAACTCTGCTCGAGTCCAAATATATTTCTTATTTGTACAGTACAAGAGGTTATTAATAAATGGCTGCTTTACACAGGGACATTTGGTCGAGTTTTATTTAAAACTAAGACTATGAAAGATTACAAAATGATTCACTGTTCTCTTCTTTCCTAGAACTCAGGAAAGTTAATGAGCCTCTGCAAGGTCACTTTCAAGGTCCAAGCATTGCAAAGAGTGGAGAAGAATGCTGTAAACTTGATATATTTGCAAATATTGTTAATCAGAGTGAAAGACATTCACTATTGAGGCAACACCATGATATGTTGGAGATACTCAAAAAACCTATAAAATCAAAATTAAGTTGTGAAAACCAAACCAGAAGTTTTAAATTTAAAAATCCTGTTCACTTGAATGGAGGTGGGACATCTATTCTGCATGGTAACCATGAACAATTTTACACTGAAATTACATGGCATCCCAGTACCAAATCCATCGAAAATAAGTCCCAGGTCATTGAGCAACAGAGTACTCAAAATGTTGAGAAAGCCCACATAGGCACTGAATGTGGGAAAGCCTTCATCAAGATTGTTCAGTTTACTGATCATCAGAGAGTTCATACCGGAGAGAAACTTTATGGATGCAGTCAGTGTGGGAAAGCCTTCTCCAGGAAATTCAGGCTCACTAAACATGAGAGGATTCATACAGGACTGAATCAGTATGAATGCAATAAATGTGATAAAACGTTCTGCAATAAATCACAGTTGAATATTCATCAGAAAACTCATGTGGGAAAAAAATTTTACACATGTATCGAATGTGGAAAAGCTTTCATATATAGGTGTCAGTTTATTTGTCATTTGCAAATTCATACAGGAGAGAAACCCCATGGATGCAGTCTATGTGGTAAGAACTTCTCTTCAAAATCTTCTCTCAAGATACATCAGAGAACTCATACGGGAGAGAAACCTTATATCTGCAGTGAATGTGGAAAAGGCTTCATCAGGAAGAGTTATCTTATTGCTCATCATCGAACTCATACAGGAGAGAAACCCCATGGATGCAGTCTATGTGGGAAGACCTTTTCTACAAAGTCTAGTTTCCTTATACATCAGAAAACTCATACAGGAGAGAAACCCTATGTTTGCAGTGAATGTAAAAAGGGCTTCCCAGCAAAGAACAAGCTGCTTGTACATCAACGAACTCATACAGGAGAAAAGCCATATGTATGCAGTGAATGTGGTAAAGGCTTCCCATTGAAATGTAAACTTACTGTACATCAAAGGTCTCATACGGGAGAGAAGCCATATGTATGCAGTGAGTGTGGAAAAGGCTTCCCATTGAAATGTAAACTTATTGTACATCAAAGGACTCATACGGGAGAGAAGCCGTATGTATGTAATGAATGCGGAAAATGCTTTCAAGTGAAGAGTTATCTGACTGTACACCAAAGGACTCATATGGGAGAAAAGCCCTATGTTTGCCCTGAATGTGGAAAAGGTTTTCCACTGAAGAATAAGCTGCTTGTGCATCAACGGACTCATACAGGAGAAAAGCCCTATGTATGTAGTGTATGTGGAAAAGGCTTCAGCAAGAAGGGAACTCTCACTAAACATCAGCGTATTCATTCTTCAGAGAAACCGTGTATATGTAATGAATGTGGCAAAGGCTTTACTGTGAGGAGTAGCCTGATTGTACATCAACGTACTCACACAGGAGAGAAACCATATATATGCAGTGAATGTGGCAAAGGCTTCCGAGTGAAGAGCTATCTGATTGTACATCGAAGGATTCATACAAGAGAGAAGCTGTATGTATGCAGGGAATGTGGAAAAGGCTTTCCAGTGAAGGGCTATCTGATTGTACATCGAAGGATTCATACAAGAGAAAAGCCATATGTATGCAGTGAATGTGGAAAAGGCTTTCCAGTGAAGTGCAATCTGAATGTACATCAAAGGACTCATACAGGAGAGAAACCCCATGTGTGTGGTGAATGTGGAAAAGGCTTCAGCATGAAGAGTACTCTCATTATACATCAGCGAACTCATTCTTCAGAGAAACCATGTATATGCAATGAATGTGGGAAATGCTTCCGGGTGAAGAGCAAACTAACTGTACATCAAAGGATTCATACAGGAGAGAAGCCATATGTATGCAGTGAATGTGGGAAAGGCTTCCGAGTGAAGCACAACCTGACTGTACATCAAAGGACTCATACGGGAGAGAAGCCGTATGTATGCAGTGAGTGTGGAAAAGGCTTCCGAGTGAAGAGCCAACTAACTATACATCAAAGGACTCATACTGGAGAGAAGCCGTATGTATGTTCTGTATGTGGGAAAGGTTTTTCCAGGAAGAGTAATCTCACTGTACATCAGCAAGCTCATTCTTTAATGTGGGGACATGCTGTAAGCTGACAAACCTAATGCATTGGAAGGAGTAGTCCTAGGATGTGGAAACCAGCTACAGAGTGTGAAAGTGCAACAGCAGGTCTAGTACTATATGGACTTTTCCTGGGTATGTGTGACTCCTGTTCCTTATAACAGTTCTCAATGGGACTGGAATACTGTTAAGTTGCATCTGCAAGGAGTACGGAACAGTAACAATGTCAGCATGGACTTGGCTGAAAATGTATCCACATATAAGGACATTCAGAACAGCAAAGACTCTAATATTGATTTTACTGTGTTAGAAAATATTTACTTGATGATTTAAAAGACTTTAATCCCTTTAATGTATTGAAACATTCATTCTGGTGTCTGTTAGTATTGGCTATATTAATCCTGTGTTTATTTTGTTTTTCCAGTCTGCCTCCAAATCATAATCCGGGAAATCAAACAAATGCAAATCACAGCACTCAAATTGAAGTTAAAAAATAAAAAGGGGGAACTGTGGGAGACGGGCTATAACCTGACAAAGTCCTCACAGCCCTCCCCCGCATTCCTTGCTTGAGTTGCAAAAGGCAATCTATATTTTCTTCTTCTTACCCTTTGTTAGAGGAACTGCTGGTTAAGATGTTATGCATAACTCTGTGTTGGACATTTCCTTGCTAAGGTTCCCACTTCCTTGCTAAAGTTCCCGGGAATACGCAGGCTTCAAGACGCTTTATTCGATGCATCATAAAATAAGAGTTGTATGTGGGTGTCCTGGCCTTTTGGCAGGTCATCAGCCTGCAAGGACTTCAGATCTCATTCTTTATTTCTCTGTGTTTATCATCTCCCATTGTTCTCACTCAGGACTGGACCTGATTCACAATACCTTAGTGAAACTGAATATGCAGTGAAAGTGGGAAAGGCTTCTCCATGTAAATAATTATAGTTACATATATGCAAACTCACACAGCGAAACTAAACAAATGCAATGATTATGATGAAGCTTTTTGTATCTTTTTTGTTTGTTGGTTTGTATTTTTCTGAAGTGAGAAGCAGGAAGGCAGAGAGACTCCTGCATATCCCTGACCAGAAACCACCTGGCATGCCCACCAGGGGGCGATGCTCATCCCATCTGGGGTGTTGCTACGTTGCAGCCAGAGCCAATCTAGCACCTGAGGCGGAGACCATGGAGCCATCCTCAGCCCCTGGGCCAACTTTGCTCCAATGGAGCCTTGGCTGTGGGAGGGGAAGAGAGAGATAGGAAGGAGAGGGTAAAGGGTGGAGAAACAGGTGTGTGCTTACCCTGTGTGCCCTGGCCAGGAATCGAATCTGGGACTTCCATACGCTGGGCTGATGCTCTGCTGCTGAGCCTACCGGCCAGAGTCTGAAGCTTTTTGTTTAAGATTTTGTTTGACCAGTCAGTGGAGCAGTGAATGGAAAATTAGAGTAGGGCCAGGAAGACCCAGGTTTGAAAACCTGAGGTCACAGGCTTGAGCACCGGCGCATCCTACTTAAATACAAGCTCACCAGTTTGAGCACAAGGCCGCTGGCTTGAGCACAGTCTCACCAGCTTGAGGCCGATGTTCTGGCTTGAGTGTGGGGTCATAGACATGACCTCAAAGGCGATGGCTTATACCCAAGGTTGCTGCCTTGTGTAAGTGGTCACTACCTCAGCTGAGCCCTCTGGTCAAGGCACATATGAGAAATCAATCAATGAACAACTAAGGTGTAGCAACAAAAAACTAATGACTGATGCTTCTCATCTCTCCGTTCCTGTCTGTCCCTATCTATCCCTCTCTCTCTGTCCCTGTAAATAAAAAGAAGAAGCTTTGAATGGAAAAGCATTCTGTCACAGATCTAAATAGATAATACACCTCATAAAGAATGGAGACTGGACACCTTCAGCCATAGTTCTGTCTTTTCTTAAAAATTTTTATGCATTTATTTGAGCCAAATTGATATATGCTGCAGAGCACGATCCCAAATGACCCAGGATCAACCGTGTTTCTGTTTGTCTTGAATTGAAATTATAGTAGTGGCAGTTATGCTCATCGTGAATTAAACTTAATGCATACTACAGTGTTCTGCCTGTTTCATAATACAGTTAACTCTGCCTGTTTCATAATACAGTTAACTCTTCATTTTCTTAATTTCAAGTTTGTTATTTTGGAATACTTGAAATTTACTATGTTCATGTTAGAAATATCAACCACATACTTGGATATATTTACCTTTATAAGTATCATTGAGTGTTGCATGAAATCAATATTTTTAGCCTGACCTTGTGGTGCAGTGGGTAAAGCATTGATCTAGACTGCCGAGGTGGTGGGTTTGAATCCCCGGGGTTGCCTGGTCAAAGCACATATGAGAAGCAGCAACTACAAGTTGAAAATTTGAAATCCTCCCCCCTTACTCCACTTTCTGTGTCTCTTCCCTAAATTCAATAAATAAAACCTTTAAGAGTGTGTGTGTGTGTGTGTGTTTTGTATTTTTCTGAAGTGAGAAGCAGGGTGGCAGAGACACAGACTCCTGCATGTGACTGACCGGAATCCATGTGGCATGCCCACCAGGGTCCAATGCTCTGCGTGTTTGGTGTGTTGCTCTGCTGCTGGAGCCATTCTAGCACCGGAGGGGAAGGCCATGGAGCCATCCTTAACACCCGGGCCAACTTTGCTGCAATGGAGCCCCAGATGTGGGACGAAGAGAGAGATAGAGAGGAAGGAGAGGGGGAAGGGTGGAGAAGCAGATGTGTGCTTCTGTGTACCCTGGCTGGGAATCTAACTCGAGACTTAGACATGCCGACCAACACACTACCACTGAGCCAGCCTGTCAGGGCAAGAAATTATGTTTTAGTGGAAGGAGGGGAGGCAGAGATAGACTCCTGCATGCAACCAACTGGAATCCACCTGGCAAGTCCACTAGGGAGTGATGTTCTGCCTATCTGGGGCCCTTGCTTCTTTGCAATGAGAACCATTTTTTAGCTCCTGAGGCAGAGGACATGGGGCCATCTTTAATGCCTGGGGCCAACTTGCTCTAATCTAGCCATGCTGCAGAAGGGAGGAGAAAGAGAATCGAGAGGGGAAGGGGTGGAGAAGCAGGTAGGTGCTTCTGTGTGCATTGACCAGAAATTGAACCTAGGACTTCCATATGTGCGGCCAATGCTCTACCACTGAGTCAACCTGCCACGACTTAAAAACTTTATTATTTTTAAGTGATAGAAACGGAGATAGACCCCCACATACACCCCATCCAGGGTCCACCTGGCAACCCCACTCTGGGGTCAATGTTCCAATTAACCAAGCAAGCTATCCTCAGCACCTGAGTGTGACGCTTGGACCAATCAAGCCACTGCCTGTGAGAAGGGAAGAGAAAGCCTGACCTGTGGTGGCCCAGTGAATAAAATGTCAATCTGAAATGCTGACGTCGCTTGTTCAAAACCTGGGGCTTGCCCAGTCAAGGCACATATGGGAGTTGATGCTTCCTGCTCTTCCCAGTTCTCTCTCCCTCCTCTCTAAAATATGTAAATAAAACTTTCTTTTTTTTTCAAAAAAATGGAAGAGAGCCTTACCAGGCGCTCTATCCACTGGTGGTGCAGTGGATAGAGCGTCGGACTGGGATGCGGAAGACCCAGGTTCGAGACCCCGAGCTCGCCAGCTTGAGTGCGGGCCCATCTGGCTTGAGCAAAAGCTTGACAGCTTGGACCCAAGGTCTCTGGCTCCAGCAAGGGGTTGCTCAGTCTGCTGAACACCCACAGTCAAGGCACATGTGAGAAAGCAATGAATGAACAACTAAGGTGTTGCAATGACAACGAAAAAGTAATGATTGAAGCTTCTCACCCCTCTCCATTCCTGTCTGTCTGTCCCTATCTATCCCTCTCTATGACTCTCTCTCTGTCCCTGTAAAAACAAAAAAGAAAAAAAATGGAAGAGAGAAAGAAGGAGGAGGGAAGAGAAGCAGAATGTAATTTCTCATGTATGTTCTGACCGGGATCAACCTGGTACTTCTGCAAACCCACCCAAAACTCTATCCACAGAGTGAACAAACTGGAACCTATAACTTCTTTTTTCATTAATTGATTTTAGAGAGAGAGAGGAAAAGGCGAGAGAGAGCAGATAACAATAACATCTATCCTTGTATATGCCCTGACTGGGGACGGAACTGGCAACCTCCGTGTTTCCAGATGTCGCTCAAACTAACTTAGCTGTCTGGACAGGGCCTGTAACTTAATTTTGAAATAAGTAGAGAAGCACAAAACCTTAAAGTTTTGAGAGATTTGATAAATGCCTTTCAGGTAGGTATGCTCCAAAGTAAAACCTTAATTAGTCATAGTTCATTATCAAATAGGAAAAAGTGAAATTGTCCCAGTACTGTTAACTAGAGCAGGGGTCGGGAACCTATGGCTCATGAGCCAGATGCGGCTCTTTTGATGGCTGCATCGGGCTCACAGACAAATCTTTAATTAAAAGAATGTTAAAAATATAAAACATTCTCTTGTATTACAATCCATTCATTTCCTACTACTCATTTACATGGTTGCAGGTGGCTGGAGCCGATCACAGCTGTCCTCTGGGACAACACCAAATTTTTATTGGATAATGTGTGAAGTACACAGGTTGTGAAGTAAACTTCCCTCATTTTAATCAAGTAGTCAGCTAATTAATTGCAGAAACCCTTTTGACAAAGAAGATGTCTAAAAGAAAAATAGATGAGGAGTATTGTACTGTTCAGCAGAAATGGACAGAGGAATTCGCCTTTGTGGAGAGAGCAGGTTCTTCAGTGTGTCTAATATGCAATGATAAAATTGCATCGATGAAATGGTCAAATATAAAGCAGCACTTCAACACACAACATACTACATTTGCATAGAAATATCCAGAGAGGGACAACAGGAAGAAAGCATGTCAAGAGCTACTGTGCAGAGTGCAAGCTACTCAGCAGCAATTTCGTGTTTGGACCCAACAAGGTGACTGGAATTCGGCTAGCTTTGCTGGTGCTTTAGCAATTGTGAGAAACGGAAAGCCATTCACAGATGGGGAGTATGCCAAAACATTCATGCTTGATGTTGCCAGTGAACATTTTGATGACTTTTCAGATAAAGACAAGATAATCAAATGAACAAAAGACATGCCTCTGTTGGCAAGAACTGTTTACGATCGTATCATCATGATGGCAAATCAAACTGAGGCAACACAAGTGAAGGACATAAATGCAGCACCATTCTTTTCTCTCGCTTTGGATGAGTCAACAGACATAAGACATTTATCCCAGTTCAGCGTGATTGCAAGGTATGCTGTTGGTGACACACTACGTGAGGAAAGTATTGCTGTTTTGCCTATGAAAGAGACAACAAGAGGGGAGGATTTATTCAAGTCTTTCACTGAGTTCGCTAAAGAGAAAAATCTACCGATGGATAAACTTATTTTGGTGTGTACTGATGGTGCTCCCTGCATGGTGGGGAAAAACAGGATTTGTATCTCTTCTTCATGAATATGAAAAGAGACCCATCCTAAGTTTTCATTGCATCCTACATCAGGAGGCAATTTGTGCTCAGATGTATGGCGAGCAGCTTGGTGAGGTGATGTCGCTGGTCATTCGGGTGATCAGCTTTATTATTGCCCAAGCTATAAATGATCGCTAGTTTAATACACTGCTGGATGAAGTTCGGAATAATTATCCTGGTCTGCTTCTGCACAGCAATGTGCGTTGGTTGTCAAGAGGGAAGGTGCTCAGCCGTTTCACGACTTGTCAGTGCTCCAAACTTTTCTTGAAATGGAAAACATCGAGCATCCTGAGTTAGCTAACACTGAGTGGCTTCTGAAGTTCTATTATCTTGTGGACATGACTCAACATCTGAACCAGCTCAATATGAAAATGCAAGGCCTTGGAAATACAGTCTTATCCCTTCAACAAGCAGTGTTTACATTTGAAAACAAGCTGGAACTCTTCATCACCGACATTGAAACAGGTCATTTACTACACTTTGAAAAACTGGGAGAGTTTAAAGATGCATGCACAGCAAGTGGCCCTGCTCAACATCTTGATCTCCAGCAGCTAGCGGGCTTCACATCTAATCTCCTGCAGTCATTCAAAGCGCAATTTTGAGAATTTCGTGAGTGCACTCGTCTTTTTAAGTTCATCACCGATCCACATGAGTGAGCAGTGGACAGCGCCTACTTGAGTTACATCCCCGGTGTCTCTATCAGAGATTTTGAGCTACAAGCTGCTGACCTGAAGGCCTCAGATGTGGGTGAATAAGTTCAAGTCACTGAATAAAGATTTGGAAAGACTTGCATGACAGCAAGCAGAGTTGGCGAGCTAACACAAGTGAGGAGATATGAAAAAACTTCAACCCACGATGAACTGATTGTCAAAACTTGGAAAGCGCTTCTGTCACATACCACACACTGCAGCATGTGAGTATTGCTGTACTGACAATGTTTGGCTCTATGTATGCACGTGAGCAGTTTTTCTCACATCTAAAGAATGTTAAGACTAACCTACGATCACGTTTAAGGATGGGAGTTTCAATGCCTGCATGAAGCTTAACCTCATTACGTATCAACCAGACTACAAAGCCATCAGCAAAACCATGCAGCACCAGAAGTTACATTAATGGTAAGAAGAGCTTTATTCATCATTGGTTAGTAACACCATAACAATGTTATTAAAAACAATTCAGAGACTTATTGTACTTTAAAAGTGTTGGTCTTACATAAAATGCACACATTTACTTGTACTTAGTGTTAAACATAGTGTATGGCTCTCACGGAATTACATTTTAAAATATGGGGTGTTCATGGCTCTCTCAGCCAGAAAGGTTCCTGACCCCTGAACTAGAGGATATATTTGGATCTTTAGTTTTAACATGAATATATTTGTTTGGTTGCTTAATAGTATTAAGGAACTTGAGCACATATATAGGTTCTTGTAAAGGCCCTGAATAGTAACATAAAACAGGGACAGAGTTCAATGCCCTGAGACAAAAGACACAGGGGCATCACTGATGAATGTACTGAACATGGTAGGTGCTGAACACAGCACACAATAATGGTAGAATTAGCAAATCTGGTTCATCAGTAGACCAGGTAAATATCTCAAAAATGACTACTTCCCTTTCCCTCTTGTTGGCTCCAAAAAAGTTCCCCTTCCTGAGTTCCTCATTCTCTTCTATGTTTCCTAACTCCCTCATTCTAGTCCCTACATCGATTTTGCATATATCAAGATATAACTATAAGTACTGTGGGGGGTCACAGCCCTTCATATGAACCTTAAATATGGGATGGTGAGGTGGTGATCCCTTGACCCTTCGGTATAGTCCATCTGGTCTCAAAGTAGATACTGTTTCTGCTACAGGGTCTTATAACCAAAACCACAGTAGAAATTTCTACTTTTGTTTTTATTTTATTTTATTTTATTCATTTTAGAGAGGAGACATAGAGAGAGAGAGAGAGAAAGAGAGAGAGAGAGAGGAAGGGGGGGAGGAGCTGGAAGCATCAACTCCCATGTGTGCCTTGACCAGACCAGTGCAGGGTTTTGAACTGGCGACCTCAGTGTTCCCAGGTTGACACTTTATCCACTGCGCCACCACAGGTCAGGCCTCTACTTTTGTTTTTTTTAACCACAGATTTCCTCATGCTTCCCCTTCTATCCATACCCCAATCAATATGTGATTTTGTCTTTAAAAGCTAACTTCAAACAATGTTTGTGCCTGACCAATTGGTGTCATAGTGGTTAGTCGGACTGGGATGCGGAAGGACCCAGGTTTGAGACCCCCGAGCTCAGCAGCTTAAGCGCGGGCCCATCTGGCTTGAGCAAAGCTCACCAGCTTGGACCCAAGGTCGCTGGCTTGAGGAAGGGGTTACACGGTCCACTGAAGGTGCATGGTCAAAGCACATATGAGAAAGCAATCAATGAACAACAGGTGTTGCAACGAAAAACTGATGACACTGGGGAACAATTTTTTTTTTCGTTTTCTGCTGCATGAGGTTTTAGAACTGTTTCTATATATTTCTGCACTGCTTATTCCAAATATGAAATCCCTTTTTTGGTGCATGCTCCAGTTTTTATGCAATTTTAATTTATTTTTGCTATAGTTAATGGCATGCATTGGTTTTTAAATAGAAATAGTGAATGCTTTTAACATATCCTTTTTGCTTTTCCTGCCTTGTCTTTCAAGAAGATAAAAGCAGGTGTATTTGATGGACCTCAAATTTGAACCCTCATCTGTGACGAAGAATTTTCCAGGAAGATGAATAAGGAGGAGAAAGCAGCATGGCAGTCTTTTGAGGCAGTTACAAAGAACTTCCTTGGCAACAAAAAAAGCAGGAAACTATGAACTTCTGGTTCAAAGGATGCTGCTGGCTTTCCGAGACATTGGATATAACATGAGCATTAAGATTCACTTCCTGAACAGTCACCTTGCTAATTTTCCTGAAAATCTTGGAGCTGTTAGTAATGAGCAGACCACTGCCGGAGCCTCAAACAAGATTGTCCTCAACAAGTATACAAACACAAGAGCTACAAACACAAATTTTTGCCAGAATAGAATTAAAATAACTTTTGCGCAAATTTTATGATTAAAATAAGTGTTTTAATATGTTCTATTTCAAAGTTGTAGACAAATTCTGATGCAATCATATCTTTTAGTGTATTAGTGTATTTACCGCATTATATAAATTATTATATTTTCACAGAGATGATGCACAAGAAGACATCCTACTTCATTATGTTAAACTAAATGTTGAAAATTTTACAATAAGATGAAAACCTAAAATCTTGAATTGCAAAAAAACCTGTAGCTTAAAGAGGAAAACTAATGTCAGATTTGAGATCAGCACACTCGAATTAGGTAAGAACAAGTGTTTTTGTGGATGCAACAAAAATTTTGTTCCCCAGTGTAATTGATACTTTTCATCTTTCTCCATTCCTGTCTGTCCCTATCTATCCCTCTCTCTGACTCTTTCTCTGTCTCTGTAAAAAAAAACAACAAAAAACTGTGTTTGTGACTACATGATTTGACTGACTTAGGTCTCTGTGTAGTCACCCACTTTGAATAAAGACTCCTTTAAATTTTTACTTTGGTGTAGAGAACATCTGTATACTCTCACTGGTTTCATTACAATATAATGTGAAAACATTTTTCTAACAATCTTTGGAACTTCCTTAAATGTGCTAAAAGCACAAACTTTTAAACTGAATTAAGTCCAAATTATTATTATTTTCTTTTATGATTCATATTTTGTCTTTTCTCAGAACTCTGGCTAATTTGGGTTCAGGAAGATTGTCTCCCATCTGCTTTTATGAGTTTTATACTTTCACATCTTATACTAATAAATATCATCTATTTTGACTTAATTTTTCTTTATAGCTAGAGTTATGTGTCTTATTTCCCTGCCAGTAGGTATACAATTATCACAGCATCTTCTGATGAATGACTTACCCCACTGGATTATCCTGGGATGTTGGTGAAAAAGTAACTGATGGTAATATATTTGTATTCTCAATTCTGGTGGTGCCTTTCTCATTGCTGCAGAGAAATGGAGCCCCACTTTACTGGCCTCATTTTTAGTGGCCTTTCACCCGAGGTCTGATCTCAACAACAACTTTAGATCATCTAGGCCGCTCTTCCTCTCTGGTAGCTGATGGCCATCCTCACTCAGAACCCATTTCTCTAAATCTTTTTCTGGTCTTACAGATTTTAAGAAAATTTCTGCTAGCAGTTTGCACTTGATGTTCCTTATGGGATGTATGTGATTTTTCTGTAGAGTATGTATGATTCTCTGCTGTTACACCAACACTTGAATTCTTGACTATTTCTAAAATTAAAAAAAACTCACTTTTTAAAAATACAAATGTTGGGCAGATAAAACATGTTATGCTCACTTTGTTAAAGATGGCACTGCCCACGTGCAAGTTTTAAGAGTAAGCTTTTCCCCACACCCTTGACTGATTGGATGATGTGGGTGGTGCACTCTCATGAGGAATCCTCCCATTATGCCTCAGATAAGTGGCTTTGTATCAGAGACTTCCTTGATTAGAGGTTTGGATTTCTACACTAGAAAGTGGGGCAGGCCGGGAGCTTGCTCTCTCTTGGTTCCTGAGGTTAGTATTAGAGAAGAGAGCAAAGAAAGGCCACTTGGAGGAGGCCAGGAGTAGCAGCCAAGATGGTGGAATGCTGAGGGAGAAGCCAGTTTGTGTAGAGAGAAGGAGATGGGGAACAGAGGTGAATAAGACTGGTGAGCTAGAAACCTTTGATTCTAGGAAACGTGGATAAGTCAGTAACTTTGTAAGCACTGAATGAGTGGGTTTTGGAGCCCAGTGTGTGTTTTTGCTTGCCCACTGGGTGCAAGCTAGAATTAAAGCTGATGACTCACCAGTTCTTGGCTCCGTTGTTTCATTACCTACTGACCGAATCTAATGCGAACCTGCATGAGCCAGGCGACTGTGATCCTGGCCATGGCTACTGGCTTTACAACAAAGTTTAATAAAAACTGCTGTGGCTATGATATTTCTGCCAAACTACCCAACACAACATAGGTCACTTCTTATTTTGCCTCTGAAAGCTCCAGTCTCTGAAAAGACACTCGCTTTCCGCAAGCCATAGTGCCAAGAAATCAAATAATCTGAGAACCTTCCCACCTTCCAGCCACCCCAGGCTACAGGCTCCAATTTTGCTGTTTCCCTTATTTAGGGCTTCAGGTTTCCCAACATGGCGGCCCCCAATGCGTCACCGCGGTTTAAGCGGGCGCTGACATAGCACATTCCAGGGTAGTGCGGGAATCGCGGGGTTTTTTTCTAACGCTTCAGGTCCTCATAGGCCACCGTAGCCGGTCGATCTATCTTGATGTCCCTTTCAGGCGCTCAATCATTTCGCGCAAGTGTGACGTTTAGTTTCCTCCCGGGCTGCGGAAGGTAAAGTCAGTGTTTTCTAATATTTTGAAGCTTTCTGAAATGTTTTGTCTCCCAGGAGGTTTATCTCACATCACAGAGTACCTGACATCACAGGGTGGAAGTGGTGCAGTGTGGACCCTGGAAGGATGGCGGTGGGAGGAGTCGTGTGGAAGAAGCTCCCAGGTATTTCGGAGGAAGCAGGTGACTGACTGCCTGTGGCCTGGGTAATGTCGGCAAAAAGCTTTAACAAATGTTTTTTAAGTTTGCTTACTTATATTTTGCATTGGCCTGGGCACTGCTGTGTAGTCTGTGGAAGGCTGTGCTGTTTGCCCTCAGGGCGGCAGATTTTAATTGTGGATTGCCTTTCTGCTTTGGAAGAGCCACTGTATTGCTAATGTTTGCTGGAAAAGGTTTCCCCCACCCTCTCCAGCGAACGTGGGTTCATGTTTATGACCCCATGCTCAAGGCAGCGAACTCGGGGTTTGGAACCTCGGTTCTCAGCATCCCAGGCTGACGTTCTATCCAGTGGGGCACAACCTAGTCAGGTTTAAAAAGCCATTCTTACCCTCTTCTCTGCAGAGCTCCTGAACAGGTGGTGGTGCAGTAGATAGAGCAGGGGTCCCCAAACTATGCCCACAGCCGCATGTGGCCCCCTGAGGCCATTTATCCGGCACGCTGCACTTCTGGAAGGGGCACCTCTTTCATTGGTGGTCAGTGAGAGGAGCACAGGATGCATCTGCACCCATAGTTCCCATTGAAATACTGGTCAGTTTGTTGATTTAAATGTACTTGTTCTTTATTTTAAATATTGTATTTGTTCCCATTTTGTTTTTTTTTACTTTAAAATAAGATGTGCAGTGTGCATAGGGATTTGTTCAGTTTTTTTTTTATAGTCTGGCCCTCCAATGGTCTGAGGGACAGTGAATTGGCCACCTGTGTAAAAAGTTTGGGGACCCCTGAGATAGATTGTTGAAATGGAATGCTGAGGATCCAGGTTCGAAATCTCTAGGTCACCAGCTTGAGTGCAGGCTTCCTGGGTTGAGTGTGGGATTGTATACTTGACCTCAAGGTCACTGGCTTGAGTAAGGGATCACTAGCTCAGCCAGAGCCCCCCTGTCAAGGCATGTATGAGAAAGCAATCAATGAATAACTAAAGGGTCACAATAATGAGTTAATGCTTCTCATCTCTCCATTGATGTCTGTCCTTGTCTGTATGTTTGTGTCTCTGTTTTGAAAAAAAAAATCTCGTAGAACATCAGTGATTTGTCAGAAAAGACTTCCTTTATGTATACTCAATGTAGAAGTAAATTTTTATTGAGAGAAGTTCCATTATTCATTGGAGAATTCACAGGGGAGAGAAATTATATAAATGTAATGAATATGGGAAAGCCTTCACTGCAAAGTTAGGACTCAATGATAATTAAGAAAGAATACAGGAGAGAGGCCCTATGGGTGCGGCGATTGTGGAAAGCTTTTTCCCACTCGTTTATTTTTGTTAAACATAAGAGAATTCACAGGACATTGCTTTGTGTCAAGACTGTTGCCAGTTGTATGTCCTCAATATAGTAGTAAGTGATGAAGAAAATGCAAAACGTGAAAATAAAAAAATGAATATAACAACGAACGTGGTACTTTCTGTCATTATCAGTTACCTCATATTTTACATTGAAAGGATTTACAAAACATTCTGATACAGTCAGCCTTGATAATATTTTAGGAAATTTTATCTCTAAAATGTAAATATTGAGAGAAAAATCCTGTGGATGTGACAAACTGAGAAACCCCGCAGTGGAATGTAGACTCTGTCATATGAGATCATCAGAAATCATGAGTGGATGTTTCTACTTGTGGAAATAAAGGGTCAGAAAATAAGAGCTCATGAAATGTCAGTTTTGCCTGACCAGGCAGTGGTGCGGTGGATATAGCATCGGACTGGGATAAGGAAGACCCAGGTTCGAGACCCTTAGGTCTCCAGCTTGAGCGCGGGCCCATCTGGCTTGAGCAAAGCTCACCTGCTCAGACCCAAAGTCGCTGAAGGCCCGTGGTCAAGGCACATATGAGAAAGCAATCAATGAACAACTAAGGTGTCGCAACACAAAACTGATGATTGATGCTTCTCATCTCTCTCCCTTCCTGTCTGTCCTTGTCTATCCCTCTCTCTGACTCTCTCTTTGTCTCTTTAAAAAAAAAAGAAAGAGCCTGACCTGTGGTGGCGCAGTGGATAAAGCGTCGACCTGGGAACACTGAGGTCGCCAGTTCAAAGCCCTGCACTGGTCTGGTCAAGGCACATATGGGAGTTGATGCTTCCAGCTCCTCCCCCCTTTCTCTCTTTCTCTCTCTCTCTTTCTCATTCTGTGTCTCCTCTCTAAAATGAATAAAAAAATTTAAAAAAAGAAGTTAAAAAAAAAAAAGAAAGAAATGTCAGTTTACACTAGTGAAATACTTTCATGTGGGACTGAATATGGTGAGGTTTAGCATTACCTCATGTTCCTCATCACTTGCCAGGAAGTCCGTGCAGAAATAATTCATGAACACTTTCAGTTAGGTGGTTTTAACAAAACCTCAGATAACTTGAAATAGAAAAGAAGCTTTGAATAAAAAAGCATGCTGTCACAGATCAAACAGATAACACACCTTACAAGTGATTTGGGGCATGACACCTTAAGCCATTTTTCTGTCTTAAAATTTTTAAGTGCTTTTTTGAGCCAAACTGATGATATATGCTGTGTTTGCCTTGTAATTAACATTGTAAATAAATAGTTGCCTTTACTCTCATCATGAATTAAACTTAATGTGTACAGCAGTGTTCTGTGCCTGTTTCATTTTATAATTAACTTGAATTTTCTTAATTTGAAGTTTGCATTATTTTGGAATACTTGAAGTACTTGAAACTTAGTGTATTCATTTCAGAAACACCAACAACATAATTGGATGTGTTTAATTTTATAAGTGGCATTGAGTGTCAAATAAATTAGTCTTTTTAACCTGACCTGTGATGGCGCAGTGGGCAAAGCATGGACCTGGAATGCGGAGGTTGAACGTTTGAATCCCCAGGCTTGTCTGGTCAAGGCACATTCAGGAAGCAGCAACTATGAGTTCTTGCTTCATAACATTTTCCCTCCACTTACTCTGTCTCTAAAATCAATAAATAAAACCTTTAAAAATATTTTAGAATAACTAAATTTATTTTTATTTTTTTTAAGTGAGAGGAGAGTAGATAAACTCCCATATGTACCCAAACCAGGATCTACCCAGCAACCCTCATTTGGGGTCAATGTTCCAAATGACTAAGCCGTTGTCAGCACTGGGGGCCAATGCTCGAACCAGTAGAGCAACTGGCTGTGAGAAGGGAGGGAGAGCCTGACCTGTGGTGGTGCAGTGAACAAAGTGTCAACCTGGAACGCTGAGGTGGCCAGTTTGAAACCCTGGGCTTGCCTAGTCAAGGGAAATATGGGAGTTGATACTTTCTGCTCTTCCCTCTTGTCTCTCCTCTAAAAAATTTTAAAAAATATTTTAAATGAAAGGGAGGAGTGCTCACTTCGGCAGCACATATATTAAAATCGTAACAGTACGGAGAAGATTTGTATGGCCCCTGCGCAAGGATGACATGCAAATTCATGAAGCGTTCCATATTTTTAATACCAAAGACATATGTCAAAGACATAGAACAAGTATTCCAAAAATTCATATGGAACCAAAAACAGAACATAAATAGGCTCAGCAATCTTGAAAATAAATAAACTGGGAGGTAGCACACTTCCTGATATCAAGGTATACTACAAGGCCATTGTACTCAGAACAGCCTGATACTGGCATAAGAGTAGGTTTATAGATCAATGGAATAGAACAGAGAACCCAGAGATAAACCCCTGCCTTTATGGTCAATTGATATTTGAGAAAGTAGTTAAGAGCATACAATGGAGTAAAGACAGTCTTTCTAACACATGGTGTTGGGAAAATTGGACAGGTACATGCAAAAAAGAAAATGAAGCTACACCACCAACTTAGACCATTCATAAAAATAAACTCAAAATGGATAAAAGACTTAAATATAAGTCGTGAAACCATAAATATCTTGGAAGAAAACATAGGCAGTAAACTCTGATATCTCTTGTAGCAATATTTTTGCTGATTTATCTCGATGAACAAGTGAAATAAAGGACAGGATGAGCCTGACCAGGTGGTGGCGCAGTGGATAGAACGTCGGACTGGGATGCAGAAGACCCAGATTTGAGAACCCAAGGTTGCAAGCTTGAGTGCGGGTTCATCTGGTTTGAGCAAAAAGCTCACCAGCTTGGACCCCACTGGCTTAAGCAAGGGGTTACCCGATCTGCTGTAGCCACCCAGTCAAGGCACATATGAGAAAGCAATCAATGATCAACTAAAGTGCCACAATGAAAACTGATGATTGATGCTTCTCATCTCTCTCCGTTCCTATCTGTCCCTATCTATCCCTCTCTCTGACTCTCTGTCTTTGGGAAAAAAATAACGGACAGGATGAACAAATGGGACTAGAAAAAAATAACAGACAGGATGAACAAATGGGACTATATCAAACTAAAAAGCTTTTGCACAGCAAAAGACACCATGAACAAAGTAAAAAAGACAATCCACACAATAGGAGAACATATTCACCAATACATCTGTTAAGGGGTTAATAACCAAAATTTATAAATAACTTCTAAAACTCAACACCAGGAAGGTAAACAATCCAATTAAAAAATGGGCAAAAGAACTAAATAGATACTTCTCCAAATAGGACATAGAAATGGCCAATAGACATACGAAAAAATGTTCAACTTCTTTAATCACCAGAGAGATGCAAATTAAAACCACAATGAGGTACCACCTTCCATGAGTCAGAATGGCGCTTATTAACAGAACAACACACAGTAAATGCTGGTGAGGGTGTGGAGAAATGGGAATCCTCTTCCACTGCTGGTGGGAATAGAGACTTGTGTAGCCACTATGGAGAACTATTTCATCAAAAAATTAAAAATGACCTGACCAGGTGGTGGCGCAATGAATAGACCATTGGACTGGGATGTGGAAGGACCCAGGTTCGAGACCCCGAGGTCACCAGCTTGAGCGTGGGCTCATCTGGTTTGAGCAAAAGCTCACCAGCTTGGGTCCAAGGTTGCTGGCTCCAGCAAGGGCAGTCTGCTGAAGGCCCACGGTCAAGGCACATATGAGAAAGCAATCAATAAACAACTAAGATGTCACAAGGGCAACAAAAAAATGGATGATTGATGCTTCTCATCTCTCTCCGTTCCTGTCTGTCCCTATCTATCCCTCTCTCTGTCTCTGTACAAAAAATAAAAATAATAAAAGATAAAATAAAAAATGGAACCTGCCTTTTTACCCAGCTATTCAGCTCTTCCTCTTTTAGGAATATATCCTAAGAATACCAAATCACTGATTCAAAAGAACATATGCACCCCCATGTTTATTACATTAACTAAGGTCTGGAAACATCCCAAGTGTCCATCAGTGCACAACTCAATTAAAAAGCTGTGGTATAGTCTGACCTGTGGTGGTGCAGTGAATAAAGTGTTGACCTGGAACCCTCAGGTCACGGGTTTGAATCCCTGGGCTTGCCCAGTCAAAGCGCATGTGGGAGTTGATGCTTCCTGCTCCTAACCCCTTCTTTCTCTCTCTCCCTCCACCCTAAAATGAATAAAGTCTTAAAACATATATATTTTAAAAAACCAATGTAAAAAAAAGCTGTGAAACTTATACGCAATGGACTACTACATGGCTGTGAAAAAGAGGGAAATCTTACCTTTTGTGACAGTATGGTTGGACCTGGAGATTATTAAAAAAGTGGCCTGACCTGTGGTGGCGCAGTGGATAAAGTGTTGACCTGGGAACACTGAGGTCGCCAGTTCAAAACCCTGCACTGGTCTGGTCAAGGCACATATGGGAGTTGATGCTTCCAGCTCCTCCCCCCTTTCTCTCTTTCTCTCTCTCTCTCTCTCTCACTCTGTGTCTCCTCTCTAAAATGAATAAAATTAAAATTAAAAAAAAAGTGAAAGAAGCCAGGCAGAGAAATAAAAATATCATATGATCTCATATGTGGAATCTAATGAACAAAGTGAACTGAGAAATGGAATAGAGGCAGAGAGGCAGGGTCACAGGGAGCAGAGGGACAGCAGTCAGAGGGAAGGGGGAGGAGGGGATGGGATCAGAAAAGTTAAAGGGATTAGTGAAATTATGTATATACAACAGATATAGATATTGGCACAGCAAATCCTAGAGGGGAGAGGAGTAATGAGGGTATAATAAGGGGACACATGGGTGGGGGGTGAGGGAGTTATATTCAGTGGGACATTTGAATCCATGTAAATACAAGAAATTAAAATTATTTTTTTTAAAAAGGGAGAGCGAGAAGAGGTACAGGAAGTTGAAGAGAAGCAGATGGTTTCTTAAGTATGTTCTGAATGGGGGTCAAACCCGACATTTCTGCACATCTGGCCAATGCTCTATTTACTGAGCAAGCCAACTAGAACCTATAAATTTTTTATTTTATTTTATTGATTATAGATAGGAAGGGAGAGAGACAGAAATCACGTTTACACGAGCATCCATCTGTTCTGGTCTGTGCCCTGTCTGGGGACGGAACTGGCAACCTCCGCACTTTCAGATGTCGCTCTAACCAACTGAGCTGTCCAGGCAGGGTAGGACCTCTAACTTTTAATTTCTAAATAATCAGAATCACAAAACCAGAAACCAGAGATTTCCTAAATGATTTTCAGGGAGCTACTTCAAAGTAAAACCTTACTTAGTCATAGTTCATTATCACATCTAGGAAAGTGAAATTGTTACAGTACTGTTAACTAGAGGATATATTTATATCTTCAGTTCTGACATTCATTTATTTCTGTTTGATTGTTAGTTTTCAGCAACTTGAGCCCAAATGTAGGTTCTTGCAGAGGCCCTGAATAGGAACATAGAACAGGGACCCAGGTAGTGCCCTGAGACAACAGACACAGGGGCATCACTAATGAAGAAAGTACTGAACACGGTAGGTGCTGAACACAGCACACAATAGGGATAGAATGAGCAGTTCTGACTAATCAGTAGACCAGGAAATATCTCAAACGTGAGCTACTTCTCTTGCCCTTTAATCTGCTCTAAAGAAGTTCCCCTTTCTGGCTTCCTCACACTCATCTCTGCTTCTATTTTGTATGTATCAATAAATACCCAAGGGGTTTGGGGGTAGGGGACCTTCATGTGAAGCCTGTATATGGGGTGAGGCGGAGTCCCCTAGGGCCCTGGGTGCACTACATCTGCTCTCAGATTAGTTACTGTCTCTGCGACACATTCTTGTAACCAACACCACAGTAGAAATTTCTAATTTTTTTTTTCACACACTTCCTCATGCTCCGCATTCACGGTCACATCCTGTTTTCTGGCCCTAATCCTTGGCAGGACAGCTCTATTTTTATCTATAATTTTGTAGTTTATATAGACTTAAAAAATGGAGCCCTTTAGTATGTATCCTTATGAAATTATCAATCTGACCTACTGAGATAACACAAAATGTTAATCATGCTCTCTGTCCCCAGTTCCTGGCACAGAGCTCCTGACACCCTTATCAATGCCTAAGTGACACCAGAACTAGGAGCATCTATTATATTGAGGTGACTGATTTGAAATTTCGGCCCCACAGGACACATCGAGAGGGGAGAGAGTCTGAAAATAGAGTAAGTAAATGGTGCCTACCTGAAGCCTCCAGAAAAACTTCTTACAGGAGGGGCTTCAGAGAGTTTCTAGGTGGGTGAACACATCCAAGTGTGGGAGGTGAGGGACCTTAACTCCATGGGGACAGAAGCGCCTGTGCTTGGGACCCTCCCGGACCTTGAGCTATGTATTGCTTCATGTGGCTTTTCACCTACAACCCTTTTAGTACCCTTTAGGAAAGTGGAAACATTATTGTTTTTTGTTTTGTTTTGTGATTTGAGCCACTCTGGGAAACTAAGTGAATCAAAGTAGTGGTTATGGAAACCTCCATTTAAAAGTCAGGTCAGAGGTTATAGGTGACCTGGAAACCTACTCCAGTTTTTGACTTCTGAAATGAATTGGGAGCAGTGTGTGGCACTGAGCCTTTGCTTGCGGGATTTGACACTTCTGGGTAGGAATTGAGCTAATTTTCTGGGCACCCAGTGGTGTGGGGAATTTCTGGTGTGGGGCATCCCCCATGCAATAACACACACGCTGGGTGACTGGGACTGCTGTGAGTGTGGCAGTAGTGTGAGAGTAGAGATAAAAGGAGGAGGGCTGCACTGTAGGTGTTTTAAAAGTGGACCTCAGTTGAATTTGACCTAATACCCAGCCCAAAGGTCTCTGGGTTCTTTAGAGACACATGGACATCAGACCTTATGGGAACTGTTCCTTTGCTGATCCTGTGTGACAAGGATACTCAACATTCTGTTTTGCCTAAAGTGATGGGTAAAATGCTCCTCTTGCCATGTTGGCCTTGGACAGGCTGTGGACTGTAGAAATTTCAGCAGTGCCTCTGTGCTTGTGACCATCTCTCGGGAGTACTGGGAGGCATCGAGGAGCCCCTGAAACATTTCTGTTAGCTTTCACCTGAGACAGTGATAGCAGGTGTGATGTTCACACCCATCAGAGACTTTTTAATACATTCTATGATGTCATGGAAATTCTTCAAGGTTCGAAATTCCAGAAGTGAGCCAGAGACCTGGCTACACACTCCTCCTAAAACAACAAGGCTGTAGGTTCTATCCCAGGTCTGGGAAGAGAGGGGAAGCGCCCAGAAGATGCTCAACTGACTGTAAGAAGTGCTTTCCTTCCTCCTCCCCCTCTCTGCCTTCCTCTGTCTTTTAAAAATAAATAAAAATTAAATCGTGGCTAGATATATCGGTTGGTTGGAGCCTCCTCCCAGAGCACAGAGGTTGCTGGTTTGATTCCCTAGTGCAGCCACATGGAGCAGCAGCTAAGATGTTCTTGGCTATTTCCCTCTGCCTCTCTCTCTCTCTCTCAAAAAAATTCTTCTAAAAATAAGGAGCAATCTTGAAAAACACATCACTGTTTCTACCTTCCTTCCTAAAATCAATAAATTTAATAAGCAAAATTTAATTATTGTTCAGTATATATACATGGTCCCATTATAATTACAGTACTGTTTTATAAACTTTTTAAATTTATTAATTTTGGAGAATCAATGGGAAGAGAGGAAGAGAGAAAGATCAATTTCTGTCTGAATTATGCATTCATTAGATGGTTCTCATCAGGGAATCAAAGTCACAACCTGGATCTATCAGGACTACACTAACCATCTGAGCTACCTGACCAAAGCTCATTTTCCAAATTTTTACTTTCTTCTTCCATGATTTGTTGGTACCTTTTTTCTTGTATGTCCTGGCAAGCTCAGTGCTTCCAAACTACTCTAACCAATCATGCAATCCAGCCAGGCGAAGGCTGACATTTAGTAAGTTGAATTGTAACATCAACACCATCCACAATTTATTTTTATTATTATTTTTAAATTTCTTTTTATTTTATTCATTTTAGAGAGGAGACACAGAGTGAGAGAAAAAGAGAGAGAGAGAGAGAGAAGGGGGGAGGAGCTAGAAGCATCAACTCCTATATGTGCCTTGACCGAACCAGTGCAGGGTTTTGAACTGGCGACCTCAGTGTTCCCAGGTCGACGCTTTTATCCACTGCGCCACCACAAGTCAGGCCTTTATTATTATTTTTTAAGACATATTTTATTTACTGATTAGAGGAGACAGAGAAAGGGAATGGAGGGAGAACGTGAAGCTTTAGCTTTTAGTAGTTGCTTCCCCTGTGCCTTGACCAGGAAAGCCCAGGGTTGAAACCAGTAACATCAGCTTTCCAGGGCCACAATTTATTCACTGGACCACCACAGGTCAGGCACCACAATCCAATTTTTAGAAAATTTTATGACTTCATACATAAAGTAATTGAATGGTTGTCTTCTTTATATTATGTTTTGCAAATTTCATTTTAAGTACAATCCTTGATCATTATGTATATATACCTAATGTGGAAATATATTTCTCCTATCATTGGCGCTTTCTTAAATGTTGTGCTTAAAAGTACAAACTTTTAAATTTAATTAACTTTATTATTTTTTTCATGATTCATCGTTTATTGTCTTCTCTCAGAACTCTGGCTAATTTAGGAATAGGAAGATTGTTTCCCATATGCAAGTATGAGTTTCACACTTTTATGTCTTATACTTAAAACTTATGTATTCTGCCTGACCAGGCGGTGGCGCAGTGGATGGAGCGTCGGACTGGGATGTGGAAGGCCCAGGTTCGAGACCGAGCTTGCCAGCTTGAGCAAAAGCTCGCCAGCTTGGACCCAAGGTCGCTGGCTCCAGCAAGGGGTGGCTTGGTCTGCTGAAGGCCCACGGTCAAGGCACATGTGAGAAAGTAATCAATGAACAACTAAGGTGTTGGGATGGCAATGAAAAACTAATGATTGATGCTTCTCACCTCTCTCTGTTCCTGTCTGTCTGTCCCTATCTATCCCTCTTTCTCTCTCTCTGTCCCTGTAAAAAATAAATAAATAAACATTAAAAAAAAACTTATGTATTCTAACTTAATTTTTGTTTATGGCTAGAGATAAGGGTCTTAATTTATTTTCTTGCTAATACAATTATCACAGCATCTTCTGATGGAAGACTTATCCCATTGGCTTATCCTGGGACCTTGGTGAAAAAGTAATTGACGGTAATATATTTGGATTCTCAATCCTGGTTGTGTCTTTCTCATTGCTGCAGAGAAATGGAGCCTCACTTTTAGTGGCCTTTCCCCCAGGCCCGGTCCCAACGACAATTTTAGATCGTGTAGGCCGCTCTTCCTCTCTTGTGGGGGATGAGCAGCCTCACTCAGAACTCATTTGTCCAAATCTTTTCTAGTCTTCAAAATTTTAAGAAAATATCATCTAGCAGTTCCGGGTTGGTGTTCCTTTATGGAATGTATAACCTCTTCTCTGTAGAGTATCACTCTCTGCTGGTACATTCACACCTGAACTCTTGACCATTTCTAAAATTTTAAAAATACAAACTTAAAAAAATAACTGTCGTGGCCATGTGATATTTTTGCTGAACCACTGAACACAATTTAGCTCACTTTTTATTCTGCGTCTAGAAGGTCCAGTCTCTGAAAATACACTCGCTTTCCGCAAGAGTCTTAGTGCCAAGGAATCAGACAATTTGAGGACCTTCCCACCTTCCAGCTACCTCAGGGCTCAGGCTTCAGGCTGCTTTCCTTATATACGGCTTCAGGCTCCCCAACATGGCGGCGGCCAGCGCGGCGCCGCGAGCGTTGTAAGGGAAATCGCCTCTGTTTCTTCAAAGGTTTTAGAGCCTCGCCGGCCGCCGTAGCCGGACGTTTTATCTGGATCACGCTTCCAGGTTCCAAATCGGCTCGCGGAAGTGGAACGCTTAGATTCCTCCTCGGCTGCAGAAAATCTTTTCGTGTGGTCTTGTGCTTTGACGAATTCCAAAATGTTTTGTGTCGTAGGAGGTTTGTCTCAGACATCACAGAGTACTTGACAAAACAGAGTGGAAGTGGTGCAGTGTGGACCCCTGGAATTATGGCGGTGGGAAGAGTCGTGTGGAAGGAGCTCCCAGGTATTTCAGAGAAGCAGGTGACTACCGGTAGTTTGGGTACTGTTCGGCAAATAACTTTTAGCAAATGTTTTTTTAACTTTCTTTGCTTACATTTTTGCATTGGCCTGGGCAGCAACCTGTGTGCAGTCTGTGGGAGACTGCGCTGTTTGCCCTCAGGGCAGCAGATTGGAAATTGCGGATTCTGTTTCTGCTTGGGAGGGGCCATTGTACATATTGCTAATGTTTAGTGGAGGAGGGTTTGTTCCCCCAGCCACCTTGGGTGGCATGTTTTGATCCCATGCTCAAGACAGCGACCCTGTGGATTTGAACCTGGGTTCTCAGCATCCCGGGCTGATGCTCTACCTACTGCGCCACAGCCTAGTCAGGCATTTTCTTTTCAAAAATTTATTTATTTCTTTTTAGGGATAGGAGAGAGAGAGAGAGATGGAAGCATTACCTTGTAGTCGCTTCTCATATGTGCCTTGACTGGGCAAACCTGGGGCTTCAAACCAGCGACTTGAGCATTACAAGTTGATGCCCTATTCACAGCGTCACCACAGATCAGGCCTAATGAGGTTCATAAGAAATTTATTGATGCATCTCCGAACAGATGGGCTGAGTTTAAAAAAGCATTAGTTTTGAGTGCCTGGGGATTTAAGCTTTTATAGGGTTAGTGAGCAAGGCTAGTGAGATTAATTTTGTCGGGGGAGGGGGACCACTTACTGAGGGAATTGCCCCAACGGGGTTGGGGGTGTGGGTGGTGAGGGGAGGTGGAATATCAGTCAGTTTTGCTCAGGTGGAGAATTCCTTAACTGTCCTGACGCCAGGTCACTTGAACCTGGCTAATAGAGGATTTTTGGTAAGGGGCCCTAGGCCCCAAACTGACAGGTATAGAGATACTTTTTGAAGGAAAAGAAAAACTAAATTGTTCTAGAAGCTCGGTTATTTCTGAATTGTTAGATTTTTTTTTAAGTGCAGAAGTTTTGTGCAGGGGAAGAAATGAAAAGAGAAAGGACTGCAGAAGTAAACAGAGGTGGAAGAGGGACTGCTCTAAGACCCCCAAATAAGTAGGAAACAGAAAAGATTGAGATGAGTGCCCCTGTACACCCCGAGAGAAGAACGAGGCTGGGATGTTAAGACACATCTGACCATCTACTGCTAAAATTCTGTCGTTCCCGTGAGACAAAAATGTGCTTCCTACTATTATTCTTCAATAACTCATGCTGCTGTTGTTTTTCAGAAAGTCACTGACCAAGGTCATAGACCAGGATGTGCTAGTCTGAGCATACTAGATGCACCAACTCCCATGTCAGCAGATGCTTGGGGCAGCAGCCCCTAGTGCTTGTAGTTAACACTCCCTACAGCCACTCGCTGTTGAAGCTACTCTACCTACTGCATAGTTGCCTGGTTAGGCTTAAAAAGCCATTTGTACCCTCTTCTCTGCAAATGTTCCTGTGCTATCACATCCCTAATATATGCATGAGTGAGTGCACAGGTATTTCTTTAAAAAAATTTTATTAATATTAATTTATTGTGTTAACATGAATTCAAGTGTTCCACTCCATATAACTCTCTCAAGTGTTTATTCCATATAACTCTCTCACCCCCATCCCTGTGTCCTTCATTACCCTCCTACCCCCTTCCCTTTGATATTTACTGTCCTGTTATCTGTATATGTTATGTATGATTAATTTCAGTAATTTCTTCACCTTCTCTGATCCCATTCCCTCATCCCCCTTCCCTCTGACAGCTGTCCCTCTGCTCCCTGTGACATCGCCTCTACCTCTATTTAGTTCCTCAGTTCACTTTTTTCATGATTCCACATATAAGTGAGATCATATGGTGTTTGTCTTTCTCTGCCATTTGCAGGCATTTCTTCTGTGCCTTTGCCTGGTTTGTCTATTGTACTACTATAATGAAAGTAACTTCTGAGTGAAGTAAGTAAACCAGAAAAAACTAAGGACTATATGATTCCATACATAGATGGGACATAAAAATGAGACTCAGAGACATGGACAAGAGTGTGCTGGCTACCCTGGGAGCCGGGTGGGGGGAATAAGAGAGGGGCACAAATAAAACCAGATAGAAGGTGACGGAGGACAATTTGACTTTGGGTGATGAGTATGCAATATAATCAAATGTCAAAACAACCTGGAAATATTTTCTCTGAACATAAGTACCCTGATTTATCAATGTCACCCCATTAAAATAAAAATTAAAAAAAAAAGAAAGTAACTTCAAGCTCTCATTAACTAACTGATAGGGACTTTCAACTATTTTGAAAGGTGTAAATAACTACCAATTTAGGATTTTCATTGACATTTCACTTTTTGTCTATGCATTTGGGAGACTTTGTTTATTTGTTTGCTTGTTTGTTTATTTTGACAGAGAGGAAGAGAGAAAAAAGAGAGAAGCATCTACTTGTTGTGCCACTTATTTGATCACCCACTGATTGTGACTCATATGTTACATATTCTTACAGGGCCTTGATGTGGCGACCTGAGGATCGAGTTGGCAACTCCAGGTCTGAGCTTGCTCCAGGGTTGCTCCAGGAAGACACTCTATCCACTGCACCAACTGCCAGAGTAGAGACATGACATCTTTACAATGCTTTCATTTCTAAATTATGTTCACGTCAATTTCCCATTCATTTGAGTCTGTTAAAATTTCTCTCTAGTCTTGGCTAGCTAGCTTGATTAGTTAGAGCTTAACCCGAAGCACAGAGTTTCTGGTTCAATCCCTGGTCACAGCACATACAGGAACAGAATGATGTTTTTGTCTCTTTCTCTCTCTTTCTTGTTTTCTATTTACTGAAATCAATAAGTAAAAATTGAAACAATTTTTTTATATATATTTTTTTAATAGAAATGATCTTAAAATTTATTTATTGAATTAGAGAAGAAAGGAAGAAGAGATAGAGAGAAACATACATTATTTTGTTGTTCCACTTATTTGTGCATTCTTTGGTTGCTTGTTCGTTTTCTGACCAGGAATGAAACCCACAACCATGGCTTCTCTGCCTGACGCTCTAACCAACTTAGTTAACCAGCTAGGATTTGGATGAGTTTTTTTTAAATGTTTCCATTGATTTGAGAGAAAGTGGAAGGGAAAGAGCGAGTTTGACACAGAAGCATCCTGTTGTTCCACTTAGTCTTTCCATTTCAGTTGTGCACTCATTTGTTGCTTGTCCTCTGGATATGGCAAGGTTGTGGGTTTGATCCTCACTCAGGGCACATACTGGAGTCAACTAATGAATGTATAAATGGGTGTAACATCAAATATGTGGTTCTCTCCAATCTCTCTCTCTCTCTATCTTTCTCTGTCTTTCACAAATGAATCAATAAAAAATTAGGCCCTAGCTGGTTAGCTCAATTGGTTAAGAGTTTTGATACGAAGTGAAAAGGTTGCCAATTGAATCCTTGGGTAGGGTACACACAGGAAGCAAACAGTGAGTGCACGACTGAATAGAAAAGAAGTGAATTCTTTCCTTCCCCCTTCTTTTTTCTCTCTCTTACTCTCTGTCTAAAAAGAAGCCCTGGCCCCATAGGTCAATTGATTGGATCATTATTGTGGAGCGCAACGGTTGCCGTTTGATTCCCCAGTTGGCACATATAGGAGCAGCTCTATGTTGTCTCAGCCCTCTTAGCTCTCTCAAAAAATAATAATAATAGAGGAAAAAGACAGTGTTGATGGTGTGCCCAGTGCATTGTTTACTTCCTGAAATTGGTGCAGTAATGAGGTGTGCAGAATTGTTTTGGGGGGAATCCAGGCACACACGATTTAAAGCAAATAGTGCCCAGATCCTCTCTTTCTATGTGGTCAGCTCTCTATGAGTGATTGTTCCGAGACTCCCCACCATGTAAAGGGACACTAGTGATACTGTGGTCACTGTGAGGGTGAGTGCGTCTGGGCCCAGACGAAATGTACCAATCACTGAATTTTCTCCTCAATCCATAGGTTCTGACTCCCTGGAGCAATATAATCACAAGGAGCAGGAAGATGTTGTAGAATTGTGTGTCAGCAATCCTGGAAATACACTTGAGTGAAGACAGGTTTCTGAGCTGAAATTTAGAGCAGACCCACAACACGCCAACACACACCGTTTCTATATCTAGCTTTTTACCAACAATTGAAGAAAATGATTTTTGCTCAGGTGACTTTGGGATTTTATGTTTATTTTTTGGAGAGAGATAGAGAGGGAGGGAGAAAGATAGGAAGGGAGAGAATTGAGAAGCATCCACTTGTAGTTGAGACACTAGTTGTTCATTGATTGCTTCTCATACTTACCTTGACAATGAGATGGGGTTTAATCTGAGCTAAATACCTTCTGCTCAAGTCAGGGACCTTGGACTTTAAGTCAGCGCCCTTTAGGCTCAAGCCAGCAAGGTAAGATCTTCGAAACTGGGTCCTCTGGTCCCAGGTTGACATATATCCACTGCACCACTGCCAGGGTAGGCATTTTAGTTTGTTTTATATTTTCTTTTCTTCATCATGTATTTGTAAAGCAGTATAAAAAACTACCTTAGTTAATCTGAAAAGTAATGAAATATATCAGTAAAATTTCTCATTACACAATCTTGTAATCAGATGAATGCATTGATGACTGAATATACAATTGCACACTTCAGAGTTGGGCTAAAGTAGGTTTACAGTTCTTATTACATGTAAAACCGAGTTTATTCTTCTGTGATTGTTTTGATTGTATTATTCATATGGTCAATTGTAAATCCACTTTTGCCCCACCTTATATTTTAGTATGCATGTGAGTATTCACTTTTATAATAAAAGTTTTTTCACTTTATAGATGCATTGTATAAACTGAAGATGGGAGAAAAACTATCTTTTATTTACATCATGAAAAGCACATCACACTATTAAACAGCATGATGTTGTTACAGGAATGCCTGACATTTCAGGATGTGGCCATGGACTTCACCCAGGAGGAGTGGCAGCTCCTGCACCCCCATCAGAAGGACCTGTACTGGGACGTGATGTTGGAGATCTACAACCACCTGGTATCAGTGGGTGAGGACAGCTCCCCTGTGTCACTCAGAAGGTGTTCTGTTAGTGGCTTTTCCCCCTCAGATACTTAACTTTTCTGAATAACTACAGTTCTCTGAAAAGGAGGAATCTCGGGTCCTTCCATTACCTCAGACAAGAAGGTACAACATTCTGCCTCCTGAGACAGAAGGCTTTGTGTTACAGATGTGAAGCATGTTCATTTCTTAAAATGTAACATTCTTCCCCTTGCAGACCCCAGCCCAGTTCAGTAAGTTTAAGTCTTGTGTCATTTTTCCCTCTGAGCAGGGTATCAATCCAGCAAACCAGATGCGCTTTCCAAGTTGGAGCGAGGGGAAGAACTGTGGACAGTAGGGGATGAACCCCACCATCTAGTCTGTCCAGGTGAGTGAGTGTCAAGCACCCAGGGGGTTGGGGCAGAATGGCAGAAAGTCATATTCTAGTCAGAGAACACATTAGACCTGTAACATTGGATGAAGAAACCAAACCACCCCTTTACCTATGGGAACCCTTTTTATTTCTAGAAATTTAGAGGGAATCATACCCTTTTTTCTCATTGAGTAATGACCCCTATTTAATCTACATGTTACTTTTGTTTGTGTACTTTTTTTTACCTAGCATTCTCAGATTTTACTCTCTGTGCATGCCCACTGTGTCTCAGCTTGTGTTACCCCCTCTTTTTTTGTGAAATTTCTTGTTCTTGGCCTCTTTGGAAAGACAGAGCTATGGATTCATCACAGTTTTTTTACTACTGTGCCTTCATGCCCTGTATGGAAATAGTGATTTTCTTCCATAAAATCTATCCACACTTTGGATGCTGTGTCCCCATGAGAACCTGGTTTTCATGGTGCATTTATGTCGTTCTTAGCCTCCTTTCTTTTAAGCTTTTTTTATATTCAATTCTCATCAATGTTAAACGTTTACTCAATTCCCATCGTTGAAAGCTATTTCTATTCTTTTTTTTTTTTTTTTACAGAGACAGAGAGAGAGAGAGTCAGAGAGAGGGATAGATAGGGACAGACAGGAACGGAGAGAAGTGAGAAGCATCAATCATTAGTTTTTTTGTTGCCACTGCGACACCTTAGTTGTTCATTGATTGCTTTCTCACATGTGCCCTGACCGCGGGCCTTCAGCAGACCGAGCCACCCCTTGCTGGAGCCAGCGACCTTGGGTCCAAGCTGCCGAGCTTTTGCTCAAGCCAGGTGGGCCCGCGCTCAAGCTTGCAACCTCGGTCTCAAACCTGGGTCTTCCGCATCCCAGTCTGACGCTCTATCCACTGTGCCACCGCCTGGTCAGGCTATTTCTATTCTTTGAAATGGACTCTCATACTGACATCTCTCTCCGTGTTGTCTGGTGTGTGCTTCCTTCATGTGCGTTGTACTCGTCATGGTAGCTGGCCTTTGACTTCCCATTCTTTGTGAGTGCGAGAATCACATTATTTTCATCCTTTCTAAAATTTAGAATTTGGGGCTAGACATTTTAAATTTCATCTGTCCTAGCATCACCTACGATGTTTGCTACTTTCTGAGCTCTCTTTTTGTTTTGTTTTACTCATTTATTTTTTTCTATGTAGCTCTCTTCTTAAAGGCCTATATTGTTTCATTTAATGAACAAGAATAGATCTTGTTACCGTGCTACATGAGTTCCAGCTCAAACTCGTTCCCAACTTACCTGTGCTTCACGTGCCATCCTTCCCAGTTTTCGTAAATCAGATTTTCTTCCTTCGTAGATGTTTTTGCTGCATGTTTTCCTAAGGCTTCTGATTTTACATCATAGAGTTAATGATTGTATTTAGATTTAATTCACATACCAATCAATTTAGTCACTTAAATGAATAGCTAATTTGTTTTTAGTTTATTTATTTAGTTGTGTAATCATCACTGAAATCAATTTTGGAACATTTTATGTGTACAAGTTTTCATGGTGCTATTTTATATCCCTAGCTTTGTAGCAGCTTTCAAAATTGCAAAGAGTGAATTCTCCAACTGTGTTCTTCTCTTTCAAGATCATTTTGAGGACCTGATCAGTTTGCTCAGTGGTAGAGTGTTGACCTGGTGTGTGTTGGTCCCTGGTTTGATTCCCGGTCAGGGCACACAGGAGAAGCACCCATCTGCTGCTGGACCCTTCCCCTTCTCCTTTCCCTCTGTCTTTCTCTTTCCCTCTCGCAACCAAGGCTCCATTAGCCCGGCTGCTGAGGATGGATATATGGCCACTGCCTCAGACACTAGAATTGCTCCCGTTGCAACGGAGCAATGGTGCAGATGGGTAGAACATCGCCCCCTAGTGGGCATTCCGGGTGAATCCCTGTTGGGCAAGTGCACTGCTTCTCACTTCAGAAAAAAAAATACAAAAAGGATCATTTTGACATCTGTATTTTTCAATTTCCACTTGATTTTTAAAATTAGCTTGTAATTTTCTTTAAAACTCACCAGCTACGGTTTTGATAGTGATTACTTTGACTCCATATCATTGGGTAGTAGTTATGCCTTCAACATATTCTTCATACTAATCCAGGATTACTGGGTGTTTTTTTGTTTAATTAGAGCTTTGATTTCTTCGAACACCATTTTGTAAGTTTTAGAATAATATATTTTTGCCTTTATTTATTTATTTTGTGTGTTTGTGTGACAGAGAGAGAAAGAGAGAGGGACAGGTAAGGACAGACAGTCAAGAAGCGAAAGAGATGGGCAACATCATTTTTTTGTGCAGTTTTTAGTCACCTTAGTTGTTCATTGATTCCTTTCTCATATGTGCCTTTACTGCGAGGGTGGCGTTCTGCAGCTTAGCGAGTGATCCCTTGCTCAAGCCAGTTACCTTTGGCTCAAGAGTGTCCTCGTGCTAAAGCTGGTGAGTTCATACTCACGCCCATGACCTCAGGGTTTCGAACCTGGATCCTCTATGTCCCAGTTCAATGCTCTATGCACGGCACCACCACCTCATCAGGCTAGCCTTTCTTAAATCATTCTTATGTGTGATATTTTTCTTTCTTATGCAGAAATTGGAATTGTGTTCTTTTTTTTTTTTTTTAAATTTCTTTTTATTTTATTCATTTTAGAGAGGAGACACAGAGTGAGAGAGAGAGAAAGAGAGAAAGGGGGGAGGAGCAGGAAGCATCAACTCCCATGTGTGCCTTGACAAGACCAGTGCAGGGTCTTGAACTGGCGACCTCAGTGTTCCCACGTTGACGCTTTATCCACTGCACCACCACAGGTCAGGCTGGAATTGTGTTCTTGATTTCATTTATTATCTATTGTTAGAACATTAAAATAAAATTAACTTCCCATCAAATTCTGATGACACTAAGTGCCAGATATTTATTCTGAAGTTTCCTGTCGTATGAAATGGCAGCTTGTCCTGCACTGACCTTTATGATGTGCTGTCATCTTGATAGTTTGTGTTCTTCTGAGAGACTCTTTCATGTGTTCCATAACTGTAATTTCTGCATGCATGATGTGATTGCTTTATATCTTTAAAACTTGCATTTTGAGCCTTGCCTGCAGTGATGCACTGGATAAAGCGCCCACCAGGAACACTATCTTTATCAGCTGGTAAACCTGGGCTTGACTGGTCAAGGCACATATGTAAGTTGGTGCTTCCTGCTCTTCCCCCTTCTCTGTCCCTCTCCTCT
The DNA here is from genome assembly GCA_037038555.1 of Rhynchonycteris naso. NCBI lineage: Eukaryota > Metazoa > Chordata > Mammalia > Chiroptera > Emballonuridae > Rhynchonycteris > Rhynchonycteris naso. The sequence continues at coordinate 245,115,583 of CM072997.1, read as the reverse complement.
CTAAAATGCCTAATGTCTATTAAAAAAATTGCATTTTCAGCCTGACCTGTGGTGGTTCAGTGGATAGAGCAGTGATGTAGAATGCAGAGGTTGCCAGTTCAAAGCCCTGGGCTTGCTGGATCAAGGGATATGTGGCAAGCAATGAACAACTAAAGTGAATCAACTATTGTCGATACTTCTTGCTCTACATTAACTCTTTTTTTCTCTACGTACTATCAATAAATAAAATTTTTTTTTTTAGTTTAATTAGAGGAGGGGAGGCAGAGACAGACTCACATACACCCCAACTGAGACCCATGCGGCAAGCCCACTAGGGGGTGATGCTCTCCCATTTGGGGCCCTTGCTCTGTTCCAGTCAGAGCCATTTTTTAGTGCCTGAGTTGAAGGCCATGGAGCTGTCCTCAGCAGCCTGGGCCAACTCACTCCAATTGAGCCGTGGCTGCAGTAGAGGATTAAAAGAGAGAGAGTGTGCAAAGTGAGAGGGTCATGTGGATGGGTGGAGAAGCAGATGGGCACTTCTCCAGTGTGTCTGGACCGGGTATTGTACTCGGTACTTCCACACTGGGCTGATAACCTTTAAGTTAAATGGCCAGGTCTGATAAGTAAAAACTTATAAAAAACTTGGATTTTGATATCCTAATATTTTTGACCTATGAGCAATAAAAAATTTAGTAAAGAAATAGATGTCCCTACTTTTTACATTACTTTTGGCCCAAATAGAAATATTGTATAATCAATACTAATATCATCTGGTGAAAATTGGTATGAAGAAAATCCATCCAGTGGATCAGTGGGTGTTTGTCTTGGAACTGCACTTTCAGGAGTGGGAGTGGCTCTTTGATGAGGTGCCTCTGAGCAGAGATAAGCAATGTGAGTCGGATTCCTGGAGTTTCTCCCGAATGAGACCATCGTAAGTTCAAAGAGCTGAATCTGGAATGTGTTTGAGGAACTTCTAAAAAGTTTGTCTGGTTCTTGAATGATGAGGATGATGGGAAATACTGGCAACAAGGACAATGTGGTGGCAGTGGGAGGTTCGAAGATACAGGTCACACATCACCTTTCAAGGCCATTTAAGACCTTGTTTTCATTCTAGATGAGTTGAAAAAACAGGACATTTTATTTTTATTTTATTTATTTATTTTTTTACATGGATAGAGAGAGAGTCAGAGAGAGGGATAGATAGGGACAGACAGATAGGAACGGAGAGAGATGAGAAGCATCAATCATTAGTTTTTCATTGCCATTGCAACACCATAGTTGTTCATTGATTGCTTTCTCACATGTGCCTTGACCGCGGGCCTTCAGCAGACTGAGCAACCCCTTGCTGGAGCCAGAGACCTTGGGTCCAAGCTGGTGAGCTTTTTGCTCAAGCCAGATGGGCCCGCGCTCAAGCTGGCAAGCTCGGGGTCTCGAACCTGGGTCTTCCGCATCCCAGTTCGACGCTCTATCCACTGTGCCACCGCCTGGTCAGGCAAAACAGGACTTTTGACTAAAGGAGTGGCTTGATTTATATAATTTTTAAACTGGACCACTCTGCTTATGGAGTGTAAAGAAGACTTTATCAGGGAGGGAAGTTTATTTTTTTTTCCTGAGAAACAGAGGGAGGGAGGGAAAGGAAGGGAAAGAGATGAGAAGCATCCATTCATAGTTGTGCCACTTTAGTTGATTGCTTCTCATACTTGCCTTGATTAGGGGGCGAAAGCCAAGCCAGTGACCTCTTGCTCAGCCAGCAATTTTAGGATTATGTTGATGACCCTGCAGTCAGCTGCTGACTCGGTGCTCAAGCCCTCGATGAGCCCAGTCAGGCCAGCAACCTTGGGGTTTCGAGTTTGGGTCTTCAGGTCGACACTCTATTTATTGTGTTACCTCCAGTGAGGCAGGGGAGTGTACTGTTATTCTCATGATTACAAATTTTGACAGTAAACACTACAGATGAAAGTTTTCAAAGCTAAAGTAACAGGAAAAAATTCAGGTGTCATGAAAAGTGCTGAATTGCCTGACCTAATAACAGGAGCCTTTACAAAGTGTCTAAAGAGAGAAGAAGCTGAAACAGCAGAGGTCTCTTCTCTTAGCCTTAAAGCAGACTGCCACGTAGTGGACGGAACACCTATCAGCATGCTGACTGTTGTAGTTAAGGGTGTCAGTCCCACAACTACAGCAAGTGTGTTCTGCTGACAACCTGTGAGCTGGAAGAGGTCCCCAGCTCCGGATGAGCTCGCAGGATAGCTGACATCTTCATGAAGCCTTGTGATCCTGTCCCATGAAAAAAGCTAATTTTTATTGTCTTAAAAAATTGTGATTTTCTTATAGCAATGGTGATTGACAACAGGTTTGAGGGGTTGCCAATCAAGGAACTGGACCCACCTGGGGTCTCTAGCCCCCTAAAGTGAAAATATTTTTAAGTCTTGACCAAAGCCTCAGGCCCACACAAATAGCCACCATAAATCACGTTGATCGCATAAACTACCTGGTAGTGCCTGAGACCTTGGGTATTAAAAGGCGCTTTTTTTTTTTTTAGGTTTTATTTATTTTAGAGACAGAAGAAAGAGAGAAGGGGGGAGTAGCAGGAAGCATCAACTCCCATATGTGTCTTGACTACACAAACGTAGGGCTTCGAACCTGCAACCTCAGCACTCTAGGTCATTGCTTTATCCACTGTGCCACCATAGGTCAGGCTTCTGAGTTAGCACTTTACTGCATGTCATCCACCCTCTTGATGTAAGAACATTGGAAGGACACTATGTTCCAGGCAGACCGTTCATTTGTGACTTGATTTCAGGATCTTATTGTCTAACTTGGAGATTAGTGCTCTGGGAGAGTTAGGGTGTCGGCAGAATGAATAAGAATGGTGCGTGGTTGGAATACGATAACCCTCCACAGTCTGTTGCACTTCCCTGGAAATCAGATGCTGAGGGTCCACACTCGTACTCACCATGTATTTGTTCTGTATACCTGGTTGTATGAGTGTACCTGATCACACCGCACAGTATTTGGTACACTTTGGTTGCCTTACTGAATTCCTGAACCATTGTGGCTTTGCCTTTTATTCTACATGTTTTTAAACACAGTTCATTTTGTAATCTTGCTTTCTGTATGTTAATGAGATCCATGCTGCTGTTTGGATAAGACCTTATTTAGGATGTACACTCTGAACTGGTCTCTTCATGTTTGTACTTGGCTATGTAATAATTGTCTTAAACTTTGTTTCATGATGCACTCAAGATTTTATGTATTCTCGACTTCAGTAATCTTCCTCATTTCATTAATAGGCATTTGACCTACACAGTGGCTCAAGCTACATAATTTTTTAAAACTTATTAAGTAAGAGGTGGAGAGGAAGAGAGACAGACTCCCGCATGTGATCAAACCCGGATCGACCCAAAACTCCCCCTATGGAGTATTGCTCTGCACATCTAGGGCTGTTGCTCAGGCTATCGGGGGCCATTGATTCGTTACTGGGCAACTGGTGAGAGAGAGAAGGGGGAGGGGTGGAGACCAGATGGTTGCTTCTCCTGTGTGCCGTGACCAGGAATTGAACCCAGGACTTACACATGCCGCTCCTGAGCTAACTGACTAGGGCTTCAATCCATATAAACTAATCTTGTGTCCTCACTTTCATTCTCTTCCTGCTTATCCCAGTGAGCCCATCAGTAAACCATGTCTTCTCTTTAAATACAGGGTTGGGCCAAAGTAGGTTTGCACCTGTGCATACAAGAAACACAGGGTTTACACACACACACACACACACTCTCTCTCTCTCTCTCTCTCTCTCTCTCACTGAAAGGAGGGGAGGCCGAGCATTGCCCTGACCAAAATCTACACAGGAAGCCCACTAGGGGAGCAATGCTCTGCCCATCAAGGGAGTTGCTCGGGCTGTTCTTAGTGCCTGAGGCAGAAGCCATGGAACCATCCTCACTGCCCAGGACTAACTTGCTCTAGTGCAGCCATGGCTGAGGGAGGGGAAGAGAGAGAGAAAGGAGAGAAAAGAGTGGAGAAGCAGGTGGGCACTTCTCCTGTGTGCCCTCACCATGAATGGAACTCGAGACATCCACATACTGGGCTGATGCTGTGACAGTGAGCCAACCAACCAGTGTTTTTCTTATGTTGTTATTTATTGTTATTCTTATATTATTCCTATTGTATTTTTCTCCATATGAGCCATTGTAAACTTACTTTTGCCGCACTCATATTTTCTGGTATTCTTCACAGTTTACATTTCCATTGCATCTTTTATTATCTTTTACAGACTGATTGCCTTCTTTACTTCAGTTTTCTACCCCTAGAGTTACTAAACTGGGAGTCTTACAAATTAATTCAATTCTGATACTATGTACTTAGGAATAGTGTCAGAACCTGTGAGGAAAGAGTTCAGTTCCAATAGACCTCCTCCAGTACTTGATGTCGATTTGTGTGTCCAGATTATAACCTGTGCTTCTGATCAGTTTGATAAATTGGAGGTTCTCATGAGTCCTTCCTTGAATTCAATTAATTTTCTAGAGCTGGTTACAGAAGTCAGAGAAATACTAATGTTTACTCCATTATAAAGGAGACAGATTAATAGGTACATAGGGTAAGGTCTGAAGAATTCCTGAATACAGGCACTTCTATGCCCATGGATCTAAGGTGAACCATATAGTAGGGACATGGATATGTTAACTCACCTAAAAGCTGATCATATATGAATAATAATTTTTTTAAATTCTTTTTATTTATTCATTTTAGAGAGGAAACAGAGTGAGAGAGAAAGAGAGAAAGGGGGAGGAGCTGGAAGCATCAACTCCCATATGTGCCTTGACCAGACCAGTGCAGGGTTTTGAACTGGCGACCTCAGTGTTCTCAGGTCGACACTTTATCCACTGCGCCACCACAGGTCAGGCCATGAATAATAATTTTTAAAGAGCTTATAGCTCTAGGCCATCCTTCTTTCATAGAGAACAGTTGGTGAGGCTGAAGGTAAACCTTTCACTCACTTGGTCCTTGTGATAACTAGCTGCATCCTGAGGCCATGTAGGAACCCTGTGCTTAGTCTGCTCAGTAGCATATACTCAGCCTTTTTTGAAATGTTATTTTATGCAGAATGAAAGATACTCCCCTCACTTCTGAAAGTATGAGGGTTTTACAAACTCAGTGACAAGAACAAAATTCACCTTGTCCTCTCTGAGCCTAGTACAAAGACTAGTGTCTGGACATTCTGTGTCCCGCAATTTCATTTGTTCTTGTCAGATTAACATACTCTATATTCTGCTTGCACCCATTTGGTGCTGTATTTAGCCTTGGAATCTATTTGACAGCCTTTAATTGGTCTACTTGTGCGACTTTTTAGGATCCCATGGCTGGTTGTAGAGTTTGTGAATGAATGAGGTGGCCATATTTTTCAAGCAAAAGAAAAGCCACATGGAGGTATTTCTTTTTTCTAACTCCATCCTGAGGCTATGTACATTTACTGTAATAAGTACCTTCACTAGCATAATGTCAGCAGTTATCGAAAGGTATTTTTTTGGCTCTGGCTGGTGGCCCAGTGGATAGAGTGTCAGCCCAGCATATGAACTTCCCAAATTCTATTCCTGGTCAGAGTACACTGGAGAAGCAACCATTTGCTTTTCTTCTTCTCTCTCTCCCTTTTACAGGCAGTGGCTGGCTTGGTTCCAGCATGGCCCTAGGAATTGAGGATGCCTTGGTTTGTCAGTATGCATTTTCTTCAGAAGCTAAAAATAGTTCATTGTTTTAGCATTGGATTCAGATGGGGTGCCAGGTGGATCTTAGAGCACATTTGGGAGTCTGCCTCATTATATCCACTTGACCCAGCTTAAAAAGAAATAACAGAAGGAAAAGAAAATGACAGGATATTTTTTTTAAGTCTAGTTTTTTTATTCATTTTAGAGAGGAGACACAGAGTGAGAGAGAGAGAGAAAGGGGGGAGGAGCTGGAAGCATCAACTCCCATATGTGCCTTGACCAGACCAGTGCAGGGTTTTGAACTGGCGACCTCAGTGTTCCCAGGTCGACGCTTTATCCACTGTGCCACCACAGGTCAGGCAAAATGACAGAATACTTTAAAAACAAAATATGCTTTTATCATGTCAAAAACTACAAGAGTTATACAGGCTTAGTGTCTATAATCTGGATGACTTCAAATATGTTTCTTATTTCTACAACACAGTGTTATCACTAAAGAGTTACTTTACAGAAAGGTATTTCATAACAGTTTTTTATTTCAAACTAAGGTGATGAAAGATTTTAAGATGATTTACTATTCTCTTTCCTAGAACTCAAGAAAGTTAATGTGCCTTTGTGGAGTTTTTTCCAAAGTCTAACCATTGAGAAGAGTCGAGAAGAATCCTGTGAACATGATATGTTTGCTAGTATCGTTAATCAGAGAGAAAGCCATTCCCTATTGAAGCAACAGTGTGATATGTTGGAGATATGTGATAAACCTTTAAAATCAAAATTAAGTTTTGAAAACCAAACCAGAAGTTTTAAATTAAAGAACTCTGGACACTTGAATCGAGATGAGACATCCATTCCACATCATAACCATGAACTATTCTACACTGAAATTAAGTTGCATCCCAGTAGTACATCCATGGAAAATAAGTCCCAGATCATTCAGCAACAGAGAACTCAAAATGTTGAGAAAGCCCACACATGCACTGAATGTGAGAAAGCCTTCATCAAGATGGCTCGGCTCACTGATCATCAGAGATTTCATAGTGGAGAGAAGAAACCTTATGGATGTAGTCTTTGTGGGAAAGCCTTCTCCAGAAAATCCAGTTTGAGGATTCAAACAGAACTGAATCAGAATGAATGCAATACATGTAAGAAAAACTTCAATAAATCACAGTTGAATATACATGAGAAAATTCATGTGGGAAAGGAATCTTACACATGTAGTGAATGTGGGAACAGTTACATTTATAGTTATCAGCTCATCAATCATCAGCAAACTCACACAGGAGAGGAACCCTATGGAAGCAATGAATATAAAAACACCTTCCCCATGAACAGCAACTTCCTAGAGTATCAACGTACTCATACAGAAGAGAAGGCCCATGTATGCAGTGAATGTGGAAAAGGCTTTATAGAGAAGAGCAAACTGACTGTACATCAAAGGACTCATTCAAAAAAGAAGCCATATGTATGCAGTGATTGTGGGAAAGGCTTTCCAGTGAAAACTCAGTTGATTAGACATCAAAGGACTCATACAGGAGAGAAGCCGTACATATGCAGTGATTGTGGAAAAGGCTTTATACTGAAGAGCAACCTGACTGTACATCAAAGGATTCATAAAGGAGAGAAGCCACATGTATGCAGTCAATGTGGAAAAGGCTTTATAGAGAAGGGCCCACTGATTATACATCAAAGGACTCATACGGGAGAGAAACCATTTGTATGCAGTGAATGTGGGAAAGGTTTCGCAGTGCAGCACCGACTGATTGTACATCAAAGGACTCATACAGGAGAGAAGCCATATGTATGCACTGAGTGTGGGAAAGGCTTTCCATTGAAGAGCCAACTGATTATACATCAAAGGACTCATACAGGAGAGAAGCCATATACATGCAGTGATTGTGGCAAAGGCTTTATAGAGAAGAGTAAACTGATTATCCATCAAAGGACTCACACGGGAGAGAAGCCGTATGTATGCGGTGAATGTGGAAAAGGCTTTGCAGTGAGTCACCAACTCATTATACATCAAAGGACTCATACGGGAGAGAAGCCATATTTATGCAGTGAATGTGGGAAAGGCTTTGCAGTGAAGCGCCGACTGATTATACATCAAAGGACTCATACAGGAGAGAAGCCGTATGTATGCAGTGAATGTGGGAAAGGCTTTCCAGTGAAGAGCCGACTGATTAAACATCAAAGGACTCATACAGGAGAGAAGCCATATGTATGCTGTGAATGTGGAAAAGGCTTTACAGTGAAGAGCAAACTGGTTATACATCAGAGGACTCATTCAGGAGAGAAGCCTTATGTATGCGGTGAATGTGGGAAAGGCTTTCCAGTGAAGAGCCGGCTGGTTAAACATCAAAGGACTCACACGGGAGAGAAGCCGTATGTATGCAGTGAATGTGGGAAAGGCTTTACTGTGAATAGCCAACTGACTGTACATGAAAGGACTCATACAGGAGAGAAGCCGTATGTATGCAGTGAATGTGGTAAAGGCTTTTCAATAAAGGGCAATATGACTGTACATCAAAGGACTCATAAAGGAGAGAAGCCCTCTTTATGTACTGTAGGTAGAAAAGATTTTCACAGGAAGAGTGATCTAACTGTACATAAGCATGCTCATTTCTTAGTGAAACCATGAATATGCACTGAATGTTGGAAAAGCTTCCCCATGAAGAGTATTACACACACACTACATAGAAATTATACAAATGCAGTGATTGTTGAGCTTCCTTTTTAAAAAGAGTTTAATAATTTTAAATAAAAGAATAGAGTGGGACAAGAACAGAGCTGAAAGCATCAACTTCCACAAGTTGCTTCTTGTATGTGCCTTGATCAGGCATGCTTAGGATTTCAAATGAGTGACTTCAACATTCCAGGTTGACAGCTTACACAGTGCACCAACACAAGTCAGATATTTTGGTGAAGGCTTTAAGAAGATATGCATTATGTCCTGATCAGGTGGTAGTGCAGTGGATAGAGTTCATGTTGGGATGCTGAGGATTTAGGTTTGAAACCCCTAGGTGAACCACTTGAGTGCAGACTCACCAGCTTAATCAAAAGGTTGCCAGCCTGAGCGTGGGATCATACACTCAACCTCATGGTTGCTGGCTTGAAATCTAAGGCCAGCTTAAGCATGTGATCATAGACAGGACCTCAAGGTCACTGGCTTAAAGCCAAGGTTGCTGCCTTGAGCGAGGTGTCACTCGGCTGGAACTCTCTCGTTAAGGTATGTATAAGAAAGCAAGTTATAAGCAATTGAAGTGTCAGAACAATGAGGTGATTCTTCTCTCTCCCTTTGAGTCTGTGTCTCAAAAAAAAAGGAAGGTATGCCTCTTGGAACATCAGTGATTTGTCAGAAGGGACTTCATTTGCATATATTCAATATGGAAATTAAATTCTCATTGAGTAAAATTTGTCTCATTTATTAGGGAATTAACACAGGAGAAGTGATCCTACAAATGTCATGAATTTGGCAAACTATCACTGCAATATCAGGACTCAATGTTTATCAAAAAACATACAAGAGAGGCCCTATGGGTGCAGCAATGGTGGGAAAGCTTTTGACTACTCTTCTATTTTTGTTAAAATAAGAGAATTCACAGGACATTGCCTTGTGGATTCCTGTTGCCAGTTGTATGTGCTCCGTTCAACTTGTGTGTATGGAGAACATGTTTGTATACAATGAAGAATAACAATGCAAAAAAAGAATAAAAAAGGCATAATATAGCAACAAGCATGGTTCTGTCCTGATCAGTTGCCTCATATATCAAAATAATTTACAAAACATTCTGATACAATCAGCCTTGATAATATTTTAGGAAATTGTATCTCTAAAATGTGTGTACTGAGAGAAATCCTATGAATGCGACAGACTAGGAAACCATGCAGTGGAATGTAGACTGTCACATGAGGTCATCAGAAATCATGAATGGATTTTTCTAATAATGGAAATGAAGTGTCAGGAAGTAAGATGTCAAGAAATGTCATTTTACACTAGTGAAATACTTTCATCTGGGACTGAGTATGGTGAGGTTTAGAATTATCTCATGTTCCTCATCACTTGACAGGAAATCTATGTAGAAATAATTCATGAACACATCAATTTTGGTGGTTTTAGCAAAACTTCAGATAACTTGGAGTAGAAAAGAATCCTTGAATAAAGGAGCATTCTACCACAAATCTAAACAAATACACCTTACAATCAATTTCGGACACTACACTTTCAGCAATATTTCTCTGAAAGATCTTTATGTGTTCATTTAAGCCAAACTGATTATATATGCTGCAGATACTGATCCCAAATGCTCCAGCATCAACCACATTTCTGTTTGCCTTGTAATTGAAATAATAATAGTGGGAGTAACTATCAACGCGAGTTAAACTTAATATGTACAACAGTGTTCTGTGCTTGTTTCATTATATAAATAAGTTTTGCTTTTCCTTAATTTCAAGTTTGTGTTATTTTAGAATACTTGAAGTACTTGAAATTTAATATGTTCATTTCAATAATATCAACAATGTACTTGGATGTATTGACCTTTATAAGTGGCATTGAGTGTTGTATAAAATCGATAATTTTAGCTTGACCTCTGGCTCAGTGGGTTAAGGATGGGCCTGGAATGCTGAGGTTGCCAGTTTGAGTTCCTGGGATTGCCTAGTCAAGGCACATACAAGAAGAAGCAACGACGAGTTGATGCTTTCTTTCGTTTTTTGTGTGTGTGAACATTAGAAGTAGGGAGGTAGAGAGAGAGACTCCCATGTATGCCCAACCGGGATCCACCCAGTATGCCCACCAGGCGGCGATCCTCAGCCCATCTGGAAGATGCTTCATTCCAACCGGAACCATCATAGCGCCTGAGGTGGAGGCCATGGAGCCATCCTCAGTGCCCGGGCCAACTTTGCTCCAATGGAGACTTGGCTGCGGGAGAAGGAGAGAGAGAAAGAAGAGGGGAAAGGGTGGAGAAGCAGATGGGCGCTTCTGTGTGCCCCGACTGGGAATTGAACCCGGGACATCCCCACCCTGAACACTCTACTGCTAAGCTAGTTGGGCAGGGCGAATTGACACATTTTCCCCCTTATCCCACGTTCTGTGTTTCTTCTTTTTTAAAATCAATAAATAAAACCTTTTAAGAAATATTTTAAGTAACTTTTATTTATTTATACTTTTTTAAGCAAGAGAAGGGGAAATAGACTCCCACATGCACCCCCACTGGGATCCACCCAGCAAACTCCTGCGATCAATTTTCCAATCAACCAAGCTGTACTCACCACTGGGGACTGAAGCTCGAACCAATCATGCCACTGCCAGTGAGAAGGGAAAAGAGAGTGGATGACTTCTGGTGACCCAGTGGATAAAGTGTATCTGGAATGTTGATGTCCCTGGTTCAAAACCTGGGGCTTACCCAGTCAAGGCACATACGGAAGTTGATGCTTCCTGTTCTTCCCAGTTCTGCTTTCCTTTCCAGAAAGGTATCAATAAAACCTTTTTGACTTAAGAATTGTGAGAGAGAGAGAGAGAGAGAAGAATCAGAGGAAGGGAAGAGCAGCAGATGGTCATTTCTCACTTTTGTTTTGTCTGGGGATTGAACCTGGCACTTCCAACATCCAGCCCACACTATTTAGCAAACCAACAGAACATATAACTTCTGTTGTTTTTTTATTTTAGAGAGAGGAAAAAGGAGAGAGAGAACATGCAATGGAAACATCAATTTGTTCCTGTGTGTGCCCTGATTGGGAACAGAATGAGCAAACTTAGCCTTCCAGATGTCCAGTTGAGCTATCTGGGCAGGGCAGGGCCTATAACTTAATTTCAAAATAAGTTTAGAATCACAAAGCATGAGAGTTTTGAGAGATGTCCTAAATGCTTTTCAGGCAGGTAATCTAAATAAAATCCTAATTAGTCATAGTTCATTATCAAATAGAGGAAAATGAAATTCAGTACTGTTAACTAGAGGATACATTTGTATTTCCAATTTTAACATTTCTGTTTGGTTGTTCAATGATTTTAAGAAGCTTGAGCACAGCCTGTACAAGTGGTGGCACACTAAATGGAGAATCAGACTGGGATGTGGAGGGGCCAGGTTCAAATCCCTGAGGTCACTGGCTTGAATGCTGGCTAATTTGGTTGGACAGTGGATTCAGCAGCTGCAGCATTGGGTCACTGGCTTGAGCATGGGAATATAGACATGACCCAATGGTGGGTGGCTTAAATCCCAAGATCACTGGCTTGAGCTCAAGGCTACTGGCTTCAGCAAGGGGTCAATTACTCTGCTCTAGTCCCCGGTTAAGGCACATGAGAAAGCAATCTATGAACAAGTATGGTGCTGCAAGAAAGAATTGATGCTTCTCATCTCTCCCTTCCTGTCTCTCTGTCTCTGTCAGTCTTTCTGTCATTCTCTGTCACAAAAAATGACAAAGATGAAGAAACGATCACATATGTAGGTTCTTCTAGACCAGTGATGGGCAATCTTTTGAGCTAGGTGTGTCAAAATTCGCCAAAAAAAATGAGCATAACTCAGGTGGTGTGTCACTTCGAGAAAAGAACCATAATTTCACGATATTTATAGTTTAAATAACAAAAATGTTTTGGCCTACAGACCTCCGGCACAGAGTATCTACACTACAGCAAATGTTTTATCCTTGGCTACTGCACCTGGCCGTGCAGGAGCCGAGGATGAAACGTCCTTCTCACGTGTGGCCTCATACTTCTCTGGTATGCGGCCGCATGCAGCCGCGTGTCATTGAAAATAGCAACGCGTGTCAGTGCTGACACACGTGTCATAGGTTCACCATCACGGTTCTAGACACAATGCTTAGGAACATAGGATAGGTACATATTTCACTGCCCTGTGGCAAAAGCCACAGTGGTGTCACTTTTAAGAAGACCTGAAATCAGTAGGTGCTCAACACAGCACACAATAGGAATAGAATTACCAATCCTGACTACTTAGTAGACTTGGTAAATATCTTAAAAGTGAGCTAATTTTCTTGCCCTTTTGTCTGCTCTTTAAAAATTCCCCTCCTGACTTCATTCTCATCTGTTCCCTGAGTTTCTCATTCTAGTCCCTGCTTCTATTTTGTGTGTATCAGTAAGTACCCATAGCGAGTAGGAGTTGAGGTCATTCGTGTGAAACCTGAGTATGGGATGGTGAGGCGGTGTCCCTAGGTCCCTCGGTGCACTCCATCTGCTCTCAGGGTAGTTATTGTCTCTGCCACAGGTTCTTATAACCTGTAGAAAGCTCTATTGGTGTTTTTATTTTTTTGAATCACACACTTCCTCATGCTCCCCATTCATGGTCTAATCCTTCTTTCCAACCCTAACGCTTGGCAGCACAGCTCTATTTTCATCTATAATTTTGTCATTTCCAGAGTATTAGAAAAATATAGTCCGTTACTATGTATCCTGTTCAGATTATCAATATGACCTAGTGAGGTACACAAAATACATTCATAGTACTCTCTGTCCCCAGTTCCTGGCACAGAGCTCCTGACACCCTTATCAGTGCCTAAGTGACACCAGAACTAGGAGCATCCATTGTTATATTGAGGTGACTAATTTGAAATTTCAGCCCCACCAGACACATCCAGAGAGGGGCAAGAGTCTGGAAAAAGAGTAAGTAAATGGTGCCTACCTGAAGCCTTCAGAAAAACTTCTTACAGGAGGGGCTTCAGAGAGTTTCTAGGTGGGTGAACACATCCAAGTGTGGGAGGTGAGGGACCTTAACTCCATGGGGACAGAAGCGCCTGTGCTTGGGACCCTCCCGGACCTTGAGCTATGTATTGCTTCATGTGGCTGTTCACCTATAACCTTTATAGTAAGCATTAGGAAAGTAGAAACATTGTTTTTGTTTTGTTTTATGATGTGAGCCACTCTGGGAATGAAGTGAACCTGAGATGGGTTGAGGGGACCTCCATTACTTTGGCTTCTGAAGTGAGTAGGGAGCAGTTTGTGGCCCTGAGCCTTTGTAGGATTTGACATGACTGGGTAATAATTTAGCTAAATTTCCGGGCACCCTGCAGTGTGGAAAATATCTGGTTTGAGGGATCCCCCCATCCAATAAATCACACGGTGGGTGACCAGGACTACTGTGAGTGTGGCAGTAGTGTGAGAGTAGAGATAAAAGGAGGAGGGCTGCACTGTAGGTGTTTTAAAAGTGGACATCAATTGAGTTTAACCTAATACCCAGCCCAAAGGTCTCTGGGTTCTTTAGATAAATACAGACATCAGATCTTATGGAAACTGTACCTTTGCTGTTCCTGTGTGTAGCAGATACTGTCAACCTTCTGTTTTGCCTAAAGTGATGGATGAAATGCATCTCCTGATAAGTTGGCATTAGACAGGTTGTGGATTGTAGAAATTTCAGCAGTGCCTCTGTGCTTGTGACCATCTCTCAGGAGTACTGGAAGACATGGAGAATTCCCTGAAACAGTTCTGTTAGCTTTCACCGGAGAGAGTGATAGCGGGTGTGATGTTCACACCCATTAGAAACTTTAATGTATTCTACAATGTCATAGAACTTGTTTAAGGCCAGAATTCGAAATTTATAGAAGTGAGCCACACACCTGGCTACAGACTACTCCTAGCAGTAGCCTCAAAGAAATTTGGGGACAGAGCACCAGACTGGAAGTAGTTTATACTAGCATTCAGCCTCTAGGTCAGTGGTTCTTAACCTGGGTTCTATCGAACCCTAGGGGTTCGATGAGTCGGTCTCAGGGGTTTGGAGAAGCCTCTGCCGCGGAGGCCAGAATAAAGTAATACCGTAATTTGTTGTGAGTTCATGCACTTTGTTGGTTTTGTTCTTTGAGCAAGGTGATGTTCATGCACGGCTCATGTTGTGCACCAGTAAGAAAACATACCTATGTCTTGAGTTTGGAAAAAAAAATCATACTTTATTTATCACTAAAGAAGGGTTCGGTGAATGCGCATACGAAACTGGTGGGTTCGGTACCTCAAAAAAGGTTAAGAACCACTGCTCTAGGTGCTGCCATTGGAGGCTTCAGAGGTTCTAGGCCTTGTGAGCCAGATTCTGTGTGGGTCCTGAATTAAGGGACTGTGAGTCTGGTGAAGAAGGAGTGCAAGCGAATGTTTTCATTTGGGAATTTATGCCAATTTGGTCTTTGAAGAGTCTGGACATTAGTTTGGGTCCCTTGATTAAGCATGACTCTGAAGAGTTTGAGAACTGAATGCCTGAAGGTCAAGGCCTAAGATCCTCAAGTCACAGGCTTTTTGAGTGAAAAGTCGAATGTGTAAAGGACGAACCATGCTTGTTTAGGTTAGGAGTTTAACTTAAATCTAATTTAATCTAAATCACTGAGGAGTGTCAGCATATATGTTCCTCTGCTAACTTTCATATTGAACTAGGGAGTGCAGGGTTTGTGTAGGTTTGAAAAATTAAAAGTCTTGAAATTTTGAGAACCATAGATAGCCCCAAGCTAGCGGGAGTTTTGAAACTCAGGTTTTCGATGTTGGACACATCTCATTCTTTCAAATCCAGGTGGCTTAAGTTTCCTATTCAAAATTTGTCTCCTAGGATTTGAGGTCTTGCTCCTTGTCATGTGTTCTCACTTTGGCTCAAATCAGCGATTCTAAAAATTCAGTCTTCTACATCCATGTGACTCAATGTCATCATCCAAGCAGTTTATGATCAAAGGCTGTTTCGGTAAGTTTGGAAAGGTTTCTTTGTTTGTCTTATATGTCAGTTCCCTTTTTGATATTTCTGTCAGGTTTTTGGACAAAAGTAAACACAATCATTTTCTGAAATTCTACTCATTAGTGAGACCATTTTACTATAATAGTTTTTTAGACAAATTTTCTAAAACTTTGAAATCACATGTAAAATCATGCATTGTAGAATCTGCCTATTTTCCACCATATTTATCATTTTTGCCTTTTCTCTGTTAAATAGCAGTTCCTGTTTCTTCATGTTATCACCAGTATTTCATATTTTCTGAAAACTTTTTGTTTGTTTTAGGAATTCTAATAGCTGAATACTTGTATCAATCACATCATAGTGCTGTATTGGTGCTATATTGTAATTTTCTAATAAGAAAAGTTGTGGACTGCCATTTCATATGCTCATTTGCCATCTCATCTGTGGAAGAGTGTTCAAGCAATTTTCATGGTTTATTTTTATAATAATTTAAAATTTGTATTTAGAAAATTAACTACAACACAGTGACATTGATCAATTAGAGTACCTAGGTTTCAGGTTAATATTTCTATGTATTTAAACTGTTGATTTTGCCTGACCAGACAGTGGCTCAGTGGATAGAGCGTCGGACTGGGATGCAGAGGACCCAGTTTCGAGACCCTGAGCTTGCCAGCTTGAGCGCGGGGCCCATCTGGCTTGAGCAAGAGCTCACCAGCTTGGACCCAAGATCCCTGGCTCCAGCAAGGGGTTGCCCGGTCTGCTGAAGGCCCGCGGTCAAGGCACGTGTGAGAAAGCAATCAATGAACAACTAAGGTGTCGCAATGGCAATGAAAAACTAATGACTGATGCTTCTCATCTCTCTCTGTTCCTGTCTGTCTGTCCCTATCTATCCCTCTCTCTGACTCTCCCTCTGTCCCTGTAAAAAAAAAAATTAAACTGTTGATTTTGTTGCATATCCATCACCCACAGTCATATCATTTTTCGTCACCTTATATTTGTTCTTTTTTATACCCATCCTTTCACAACCTCCCAATGTTTTTAAATTATCGACCTTTAGCAATTCTATGTTCTGGATACTATTCTTTTTATTTTTATTCTTTTAGATTTAATTTATTTACTTTGGAGAGGCGAGAGAGCACACGTGAAGGGGGAAGGAGCAGAAAGCATCAACTCCCATATGTGCCTTGACCGGGCAAGCCCAGGGCTTTGAACCAGTGACCTCAGCATTCCAGGTCTACGCTTTATCCACTGCACCACCACAGGTAAGGTGGATACTAGTCTTTTATCAAGAAAAAATTTTTGATGAATGTGTTTGGATTCTATTAATTTCTTTATTTATTCATTGATGCTAATGGTCCTCTAAATGTCCCAACATCATTCTTTGGAAAGGGTATCCTTTGAAAATCAAAGACTATGTACCTTTCTCGATAAAACGCATCTCCTGCAAAGTTGTCCTTGGACAGGTTGTAAGTTATAGAAATTTCAGTAGTGCCTCTGTGCTTGTGACCATCTCTCGGGAGTACTGGGAGGCATCGAGGAGTTCCTGAAACATTTCTGTTAGCTTTCACCTGAGACAGTGATAGCAGGTGTTTTGATCACACCCATCAGAAACTTTAAGGCCAGAATTCGAAATTTTAGAAGTGAGCCACAGACCTGGCTACACACTCCTTCTAGCAGCAGCCTCAAAGAAAGTTGGGGACAGAGCTCTGGATTGCAAGTGGTTTATACTAGCATTCAGCCTCTGGGTGCTGCCAAAGGAGGCTTTAGAGGCTTGAGGTCTTGTGAATAGCATTTCTTCTCGTAATATATTGTTTTCATCAAAATAGCGTACGTATGCCATCAATAAAGCATCATTATTTGCAATGGTAGATTTGTCCAATTGCATGGAAAATGAAGAGTTTTGGAGAATATAAGTTTGTTTTCAACATTAACTGGCATTTCATCAATCCATTGCTTTAGTATGCTATTGCTTAGGAGCAACGATTTTAAAATTTGAGGTATATTCTGATGCATTACTGTTGAGATAAATTCTTTTATAGAGGGTATTATTACAGTTTCTCCAATATTATAGCTTTTACTATGTTTTGCAATTATTTGTGAAATGCAATATGTGGCAATTAATCCATCTTCGTTTGTTGTATGTTGTTTCTTAAATGATGCAACAATAGTTGAACGATTTTGAAATTTTTTATATATTTCCTGAGAATATTCAATGGGCTTGTCCTTGTCATTTGGATACTTTGTAGAAAGATGTTCTTACAATCAACTTGGTTTCATTGCATCATTGAATAATGTTTTATGGCACAATAAACACATTGGATGTTGTTTATTTGCAACATATTCTATGAAACCCATCTTCAGATACTCTGGCGAATAGCCACGTACGTATTTTTTTTTTTTTTTGAGACATGGGCTCACAATATTTCACAATATTTTGTTTGAAGCTGTAAGCACATGCTTGCTCTGGGAAATCTAACTATGTACTGACTTTAGTTTCAATTATGTAACAATTTAGCTTCACTTACATAACGTGAACAAAACTTATGCACTTGAAGTCTGTTGTGTGGTCGCGACGTTACATATGTCTTTGAGCGAGAGTTTGTCCAGACGAGACTAAGTTAGTGAGTTTCCGTGGTTGTGCGTTTTATAAAATTTTATGTAGCGGGTGTTGGCCAATGGCATCACTTCTTTGCGACTGGGGTGAAGTAGCGAGACATTGGATAGTTTTGGCAGTCCAAGGGGGGGTTCCTAGAATGTCACCCTATTACCTTAAAATCTGGGAATCGAGGTGAAAATATGAGATAATTGGTGTCTCCATTGTCCAGCAGTTTCTGTCATAGAAAGAAGCGTTGAACCATGGAGTTCTTTGTCTATGTGGTAATAAAATGATGAACTGCTAGTTTTTGGGCGACAATAGTGGTCCTAAACTGCCCGCCAGATCTGGCGACAGGTGTGGACCCGGGGTCTGGTACCTGGCTGCTCGTGGATGTGGGCCAGGTGGTCGCAAAAGAGGGTGGGTGCAATCCCAATAGAAATGCCCTGTAACAGAGTCTGAACACTGTCCTGATCTTGATTGGTCAACAGTTAGTTGATTAGTATGCAATCCTGGTGCTGTTTGGTTGCTCCGCTACCACCTACCATGAAAGCTGAAACGCCCACTAGTGGGTGTTAGTTGTTAGAATCAATCGGAGTCCGAAAAGATCAATGTACAGGCTTTAATGAGAGGAAACCTGCCAGGCTGGCTCACAAAGGGTGTTGCGCCAGGTACCGGGTTGAACAAGGCTAAAAGGGTCTTTTTGGGAGGGGGCAGTGAGAAGGGTTGTGGACATCATCTAATTGGCTGCTGGACAAAGGATTGTCTTTTATGGAAGTTTGCCAGGAATTCTTGGCTTTTGACATAAGACATTCCTTTGTGGTTGGTCATCTGCTGCGAGCCCTGAAACGAGACTTATGAAGGCAAGGTTAAAGAAATGAAACCTAAGAGTAGTGACCAGGTTGACTACCACAGCGTAGAGTATCACTCTCTGCTGTTACATCCACACCCGAACTCTTGACCATTTCTAAAATTTTAAAAACACTCCCTTTTTTAAAATACAAATTTATAAAAACTGCTGTGACCATATGATATTTCTGCTGAACCCCCAATACAATTTGGCTCAATTCTTATTTTGTTCTGCAAACTCCAGTTTCTGAAAATACACGTGCTTTCCAGAAGAGTCATTGTTCCAAGAAATCAGATAATTTGAGAACCCTCCTGTAAAGCCAGTAGTCAAGGCCACTATCACAGCAGCCTGACCCACGCAGGTTCACATTGGATTCGAACAGATGGCAATGAAACACAAGAGCCAAGAACTGGTGAGCCATCAGCTTTAATTCTAGCTTGCACCCGGCAGGCAAGCAAAAAACACACACTGGGCTCCAAAACCCACACATTCAGTGCTCACAAAGCTACTGACTTATCCGAGTTTCCTAGAATCAAAGGTTTCTAGCTCACCAGACTTACTCACCTCTGTTTCCCATCTCCTCCAGCACAAACTCTTAACAAACTGGCTTCTTCATCAGCACTCTGCCATCTTGGCTGCTTCTCTCCTCCACGTGGCCTTAATCTGCTCTCCTCTCTAACACCTCTGGAACCAAGAACCAAGAGAGAGAGCAAGCTCCCGGACTGCCCCAGTTTATAGCCTAGAAAATCCAAACCTTTAATCCAATTATACGTAAAGAAAGTCTCTGATACAAAGCCACCCATCTGAGGCATAATGGGATTCCTCAGGAGAGTGCACCACCCCACATTATCCAATCAGTCAAGGGTGTGGGGAAGTGCTTACTCTTAAACTAAGCCTTAGGATATAACGACCGGACCTGCTTATATTACAGCCTTTCCCCCACACCCATTCCAAGCATAAGGCCAAATAATGTCACCTGGGAGACGGGCTTCCATGTGGGCAGCACCATATTTAACAAAGTGAGCATATTATATTTTATCTGCCGAACACCTCCGAACTTCCAGCCACCCCTGGCTCAGGCTCCAACATTGCTGCTTTTCTTATACTGTATACGGCTTCACGTTTTACAGCACGGCAGCTCCCAAGAGGCACCACGGTGTGAGCGGTCAGTGATGTTTCAGCTTCCAGGGTGTGCGGGAATCGCCTATTTTTCTTTGAATTTTCAGAGCCTCGTCGGCCGCCGTAGCAAGACATTATATTTGGATGACGCTCTCAGGTGCCAAATCATTTTGAGGAAGTGGAGAGTTTATATTCCTCTTGGGCTGCGGAAACTTAGGTGAGTGTTCTCGTGTCCTTTCAAATTTTCTGAAATGTTTTGTATCGTGGGAGGTTTGTCTCTCACATCTCAGAGTAGCTGAAAAAACAGAATGGAAGTGGTGCAGTGTGGACCCCTGAAATTATGGCGGTGGGAGGAGTCATGTGGAAGGAGCTCCCAGGTATTTCGGAGGAAGCAAGTGATTATCTGTGGTTTGGATGCTTTGGGGAAAATAAGCTTTAAAAAATGTTTTTTAAGTTTGCTTGCTTATATTTTGCATTCGCCTGGGTAGTAGCCTTTGTAAGGCTGCGCTCTTTGCCCTCAGGGCGGCAGATTGAAATTCCAGATTGCCTTTCTGTTTGGGATGGACCAGTGTATGGCTAATGTTTGCTGGGGAAGGGTTTTTCTCCCCGCTAGCAAACATAGGTTCATGTATATGATCCCATGCTCAAGGCAGTGACCTCAAGGTTTGGAAGCTGGGTTCTCAGCATGCCAGGCTGATGCTCTATTCACTGCGCGACTGCCTGGCCAGGCATTTTTTTCAAGATTTTAGTCATTTATCTTAGAAATAGGGGAGAGAGAGAGAGGAAAGGCTGGGGGGAGGAGCGGGCAGCATCAACTTGTAGTTGCTTGTTATATTGCCTTGACTGGCCAAGCCTGGGACTTCAAACCAGCGCCCTAAGCATTCCAGGTTGATGCCCTATCCACAGCGCCACCACAGGTCAGGCCTCATGAGGTTTGTAAGAAATTTATTGATGCATCTGCGAACGGATGGGCTGTCATATTTGGCGCCAGGATTGAGTGCCCGGGGTTTTAAGCTTTTACAGGGTTAGTGAGCAAGTCTAGCTAGATTAATTTTGGTGGAGAATATTGAGTAGGGGTGGGAGGATAGATTAATGAGGAAATTGCCCCAGCGGAGATGTGGGTGTGGGTGGTGAGGTGGAATATCAGTCACTTTTGCTCAGGTGAAGACTTAAGGAACTGCCCTGGTGCTAGGTCACTTGAACCTGGCTGGCAGAGGATTTTTGGGAAAGGGCCCTACACTCCAACCTAACAGGCACAGAGGTACTTTTTAAAGGAAAAGAAAGAAGCATTGTTGTGTTAGAAGCTAGTTATTTTGGAATTGTTAGGAAGATTTGTTTAAGGTGCAGAAGTTTTGTGCAGGGATAAGAAATGAAGAGAGAAAGGACTGAAAAAGTAAACAGAGGTAAAAAAGGGACTGCTCTAAGACCCCAGATAAGCAGAAAGTAGTTAGAGAAGATTTCAGATGAGCGTTTCTCTACAGCCGCCCAAAAAAAGAGAAAAAAAAGAGGCTGCAATGTTAAGATACATTTGACCTTGTCCTGCTAAAAGCCTGTTCATTCCCACAGGAAAAAATCTGCTTCCTCATGTTATTCCTCAGTACTTCATGCTGCTGTTGTTTTTCAGAAAGTCACTGACCAAGGGCATAGACCAGGATGTGCTGATGTGAGCACACTAGATGCACCAGTGCCCGTCAGCAGATGCCCGGGGCAGTAGCCCCTAGTGCCTGTAGTTAACTCTCTCCAGCCCCTATCAGTTAAAGCTACTCTATCCACTGGGCCATCACTTTGTCAGGCTTCAAAAGCCATTCTTTCCCTCTTCTCTGCAGAACTTCCTGTGCCATCATCTCTATCTGTGCATGAATATGGTCATAGTCATTGTATTTTATTCTAGTGGCTTATTTGTCTATTGTACTATGATTTTGCTGGTACAATTAAAGTAACTTTAACTCTCATAACTGATAGAGCTTATATTTCCATTTTGTTAGTAAAGCAGTATATAGCTGTTAGTTTAGGATTATGAATGGAATTTCATTGGGTTATATATACATTTGGGAAGCGACATTTTAAAATGTGTGGACATCTGATAGTCATTTTCACAGTAAACTTTCCATGTAGTATTTAAGTGTGTTAAAATTTTTCTCAACTTTTTAAAAAATAAAAATAGTCTTTAATTTCTTTTACAAATTTGACTGATCAGGCATGGGTGCAATGGATAGAGCGTTGGAATGGAATGCGGAGGACCCATGGTCGAAACCCTGTAGTCACCAGCTTGAGCCTGAGGTTGCTGGCTTAAGCAAGGGCTTACTAGGTCTGCTGTAATACCTGTGGTCAAGACATATGTGACACAGAAATCACAGAACAGCTAAAGAGCCTAAGTGAAGAATTGATGCTTCTCATCTTTCTCCCTTCATGTCTTTCTGTCCCTGTCTATCCCTCTTTTTGTCTCTGTCTCTAAAGAGAAAAAAAAATTAAATTTATTTATTCATTTTAGACAAAGAGGATGTGAGCAAAAGACAGGAAGAAATATTGATTTGTACACTGGGGAACAAAATTTTTGTTGCATCCACAAAAACACAAGTTCTTACCTAATTAGAGTGTGTTGATCTCAAATGTGACATTAGCTTTTCTCTGTAAGCTACAGTTTTTTTGCAATTCAAGATTTTAGGTTTTCATCTTGTAAAATTTTCAACATTTAGTTTAACATAATGAAGTAGGATGTCTTCTTGAGCATCATCTTTGTGAAAATATAATAATTTATATAATGCAGTAAATACAGTAATACACTAAAAGATATGATTGCATCAGAATTTGTCTACAATTTTGAAATAGAACATATTAAAGCACTTATTTTAATCATAAAATTTGTGCAAAACTTATTTAAATTCTATTCAGGCAAAAATTTGCATTTGTAGCTCTTGCGTTTGTGTACTTGTTGAGGAGCAATCTCATTTGAGGCTCCAGCAGTAGTCTGCCATCACTAACAGCTCCAAGATTTTCGGGAAACTTATCAAGGTGACTGTTCAGGAAGTGAATCTTAACGCTCATGTTACATCAAATGTTGTGTAAAACCAACAGCATCTGTTGAACCGGAAGTTCATAGTTTTCTGCTTTTTTGTTGCCAAGGAAGTTCTTTGTAACCGCCACAAGACTGCTATGCTGCTTTCTCCTCCTTATTCATCTTCCTGGCAAATTCTTCGTCACATATGAGGGTTCAAATTTGAGGTCCATCAAATACACCTGCTTTTTGCCTGACCTGTGGTGGCGCAGTGGATAAAGCGTCGACCTGGGAACACTGAGGTCGCCAGTTCAAAACCCTGCACTGGTCTGGTCAAGGCACATATGGGAGTTGATGCTTCCAGCTCCTCCCCCCTTTCTCTCTTTCTCTCTTTCTCACTCTGTGTCTCCTCTCTAAAATGAATAAAAAAAAAATACACCTGCTTTTATCTTCTCGAAAGACAAGTTAGGAAAAGCAGAAATAATATGTTGAAAACATTCACTTTCTCTATTCAAAGCCTGAACAAACTGCTTCATTAAGCCAAGTTTGATGTGAAGTGGGGGAAAAATGATCCTGTCTTGATTAACTATAGGTTCATTCAAGATATTTTGCATCCCTACTTCCAGAGCTTCACATTTCATCCACTCCTTCTGTGTCCAGTGTTTCTCCCAAGCTCGGCTGTCCCACAAACATAGAAAGCAAGGATACTTCATGAAAACTCCCTGTTGTCCTAGAAGGAAATTTACTATTTTAAGATCCACACAAATGATCCAGTTATGCTCCTAGTACTTCAGTAAGTCGAGGACAACTTTTATGTCATTATAGTCTTCTCGGAGATGAGTTGAATAACCAATTGGAACCGCTGCATAAACATTACCGTGGTGTAGGAGAACACATTTCAGACTCCATTTAGAGCTTTCAAGAAATAGCTGCCATTCTGTTGGAATGTAAGTGGTAACACCTAGCTGGCTGAGAAAACTCTGATATCATGACAGTAAACAAAGTGTTTTTATTTTATTTTATTTTATTCATTTTCTTTTTAGAGAGGAGACAGAGTGAAAGAGAGAGAGAGAGAAAGAGAGAAAGGGGGAGGAGCCAGAAGCATCAACTCCCATATATGCCTTGACCAGACCAGTGCAGGGTTTTGAACTGGCGACCTCAGTGTTCCCAGGTCGACACTTTATCCACTGCGCCACCACAGGTCAGGCAACAAAGTGTTTTTGTTTGTAAAATAAGTCCCCCAAAATTTGTTCATGCTTCCTGAAATGGGATACTTTAGCTGACAGGTGGAGTACATTTTCTTGAAGCCTGGATAACTCAGCTGCTTCCTTTGATAGGCCCAAATCTTTTACTAAGTCATTCAATTCGGGTTGGCTAAATTGCTGAGGGATTAATGACTGCTTGGCATCAGAAGAAGACCCTTCCGATTCTACAACCATTTCCTCATGCATCTTATCAAAATACACTTGATCACCACGTTCACTTTCTTCATCCTTAGAAGAAATAAAACCATTGAAATTTGGAACCGGGAGTGTCTCAGAGTGTGGGACAGGTCGTATTGCTGAAGGAATATTAGGATATGCGATCATATGCCGTTTTTTCTTGCTGATACCCTTTGTATGGATCAGATAGAAATAACAGTCACTGCTGTGGTCCTTAGGTTCACACCAAACCATGGGAATACCAAAAAGCATTCCTTTGCGTTTTTCTTTTGTCCAGTCATGAAGCATTGCCTCACAATTATGACACACAATGTGAGGAGCCCTATTCTTGACTTGATTGACAAGGGAAACTTGAAAATAGGCAATATACGCATCTGTCA
This sequence comes from Rhynchonycteris naso, assembly GCA_037038555.1. Lineage (NCBI taxonomy): Eukaryota > Metazoa > Chordata > Mammalia > Chiroptera > Emballonuridae > Rhynchonycteris > Rhynchonycteris naso. The sequence continues at coordinate 245,090,882 of CM072997.1, read as the reverse complement.
CAAATGATGAAATATTGTGCCTTTGACGTTGAAGTGTGTAACAGCCACATATATAACCAGGTGTCAGGACTATTCTTACATTTACACCTACTCGAAGAAGCCATGATTCAATCTTAAAATAAGAAGGTGTTTTTATGAGATAATAATTTTTTACATTTCAAAACAACTACAATTATGTAAAAGTGATGTTTGTGAAACATTAATTGCCTTGTGGTTATGTTCAATTCATGAGTTGTTGCCCTTTAACTCCAATTTGAAAACCAATGCATGCCATTAAGTATAACAAAAAGATATTAAAATTGCATAAAAACAAGAGCATGCACCAAAAATCGGATTTTAGATTTGGAATCAGCAATGCAGAAATATATAGAAAAAGTTCTAAAACCTCATTTAACAGAAAATGCAAAAATAAAATTGTTCCCCAGTGTAATAATCTAATAGGCTTTAATCACTTCATTGTATTAAGACACTTGTTTTGATATCTGTTAGTATTGTCTATTTTAATCTGTTGTTTATTTTATATTTTTTCTGTCTTCCTCCAAATTGGAACATGAGAAATCAGATGAGTATAAATTACAGCACACAAATTGAAGTTTAAAAAATATAAAAGGGGGCCTGACCTGTGGTGGTGCAGTGGATAAAGCGTCGACCTGGGAACACTGGGGTCGCCAGTTCAAAACCCTGCACTGGTCTGGTCAAGGCACATATAAGGCACATATGGGAGTTGATGCTTCCAGCTCCAACCCCCTTTCTCTCTCTCTCTCACTCTGTGTGTCTCCTCTCTAAAATGAATAAAATTTAAAAAAATATCGCTCTTTTATATATATATATAAAAGGGATATGTCAGGGACTGGAAAATCAACAGGGTTTTGCAGTTAGATTTTTTAAGTTTTATTTTATTTTATTCATTTTAGAGAGAGACACAGAGAGAGAGAGAGAGAGAGAAAGGGGGGAGGAGCTGGAAGCATCAACTCCCATATGTGCCTTGACCAGACCAGTGCAGGGTTTTGAACTGGCGACCTCAGTGTTCCCAGGTCGACGCTTTATCCACTGCACCACCACAGGTCAGGCTGCAGTTAGATTTTGAGGGGGCAGAGGTGCTGGGGACTGACTTCTGTCCAGCTCCCCACCTCTCTTGAAAATGGCTAAGCCCTTCCCCACACCTCCATGTTAGCTGTGATGCTCGTTCTGCCCCCCTCCCCCCATATTCTCTGGAAAAGACTGGAAGCAAATTTACTCTTTATGTAAAGTTAGGATGTAAAGTATTGGTGGGGGTTTTTTGCACTTGGTGGAATTCATAGGTTGCCTTGGAAACTAGTCAGAAAAGTAATTGATTTGCTAATGGCCTACTTTGCCCTATAAATAAAGGAAAATGCGGTTTCTGGGGGCGACCACATTTTTCTGCTATGGTGGTGTTTCTGCCAGCAGGATTTGCAGAGCCCTTCGGAACCCATCTTTTAATTCTTTAAGTCTATTTTCTTTAATTCTGCACCGTTCTCACTCAGGACCTTAATATACTCGCAGTGCAGGTCTGCGGTAGTTCACCTGGCAACTTCTGTCTAGGGCTGATGCTCAAATAAAGTGAGCTGTTTTTAGCTCCTGAGGCTGATATACTTTTACCAACCAAGCTACCTCAGTGCTAGGGCCGATGTTCGAAGAAATTGAGCCACAGGCTGCAGAAGAGGAATTGAAAGAGCAGGGGGAGAGGACAGGGGAGAGAAGAAAATAGTCACTTCTCTTGTAGCCCTGACCAAAAATCAAACCTGGGATGTCCCTACACCTGACTGATGCTCTACTGAGCCAACCATTCAGGGCCCTCATGATATTTTTGTTCAGGTTTTTGGACATAAGTAAATACAAACATTCTTTTAAATTCTACTTATTAGTGAGACCACTTGATTAAAATAATATTTTTGCCTGTCATTTGGTGGCACAGTGGATAAAGCAATGACCTGGAATGGTGAGGTCACTGGTTTACAACCCTAGGCTTACCCTGTGAAGGCACATATGTGTGTTGATGCTTCCTGATCATCCTACCTTCTCTCTCTCTCTCTCTCTCTGCCCTTTCTATAAATGAACAAAATCTTTAAAAAAATAATGTTTTAGACAAACTTATAAAATTGAAATCAAGAGTATAAATATGCATTCAAGAATCTGCCATTTCTCGTCGGTTGGCTCAGTGGTAGAGTGTCAACCTGGTGTGTGGATGTCCCAGGTTCGATTCCCTTCAGGGCACACAGTAGAAAAGCCTATCTCCTTCTCTCCCTATTCCCCTCTCACTTTCATCTCTCTCTCTTTCTCTTTCTTGCTCATTCACCATTTTGCAGCCATGGCTCCATTGGATTGAGTTGACCTTGGGCACTGAGGATGGCTCCATGGCATCCACCTAAGGTTCTAAGAAAAGCGTGGTTGGTGAGCAAGAGAGCAACGCCTAAGATGGGTGGAGCTCCCCCCTCGCCCCCCCCCCCCCCGCCGCCCCTAGTGGCTTTCTGAGTATTTTCTGGTCAGGGTGCATGCAGGAGTCTGTCTCTGCCTCCTCTCTTCTCAGTAAATAAAACAAAGAAATGAACCTATCTTCCAAAATGATGTAGTCTTTTTCTCTCCTTAGCACCAGCAGTTTATATATATATACATATACATATATATACATACATATATATGTATATGTATATGTATATGTATATATATATAATATTTCAGGAATTCTACGAGCTGTGTACTTTTATCAGTCACTTTACTGTGCTAAATTGTAATTTTCTGATGACAAATGATGTAGACCACTTTGATATACTCAACTGCCATCTGATTATCTTTGAAAGTGTTAGTTAAAGATCTTTTCATGTTTTTTAAATTGTGGATTTTTAGAAATTTTATGATGTGGATATCAGTCTTCCCCCCAACCCTTTCACAGAGACAGAGTCAGGAGGGACAGACAGGAAGGGAGAGAGATGAGAAGCATCAGTTCTTCCTTGCTGCATCTTAGTTGTTCATTGATTACTTTCTCATATGTGCATTGACCCGGGGGCTACAGCAGAGTGAGTGACCCCTTGCTCAAGCCAGAGCTAGCTTGGCCTGAACCCTGCAACCAGATCTTCAAGCCACTGTCTTTTGGCTCAAGCCAGTTACCATGGAATCATGTCTATGATTTTACGCTCAAGCCAGCAACCCCACGCTCAAACCTGGAGAGCTCGCACTCAAGCCAGTGTCCTCGGGGACATGAACATGAATTCTCTGCATCACAGTCTAATTCTAGGTCCACTGTCCCACCGCCTGGTCAGGCTGGGTACCAGTCTTTTATCAGCTAAAACTTGTGAGGAATGTTTTGAGATTCCTTTTACGTATTAATATTTACTTATTAATGCATACTAATGGCCCTCTAAATGTTCCGGCATCATTTGTTGGAAAGCGCATGCGTTCACAGTCAAAGCCTTTGTTCCTTTCTCAAACAGTTGAGTGTATTTGATTTGTGCAGGTCTTTTTGTGGGACTCTATTCTGTTCCATTTATCTGTACATTTATTCTTTCACAAATAACTCCAATACCAATACTACATATAAGTTTTAAAAACTTTTTGCATGACCAGGCGGTGACGCAGTGGATATAGCATCGGAGTGGGAAATGGAAGACCCAGGTTCGAGACCCCGAAGTCGCCAGCTTGAGCGCGGGCCCATCTGGCTTGAGCAAAAGCTCGCCAGCTTGGACCCAAGGTCACTGGCTCCAACAAGAGGTTACTCGGTCTGCTGAAAACCCGCGGTCAAGGCACATGTGAGAAAGCAATCAATGAAGAACTAAGGTGTTGCAACGAAAAACTGATGATTGATGTTTCTCATCTCTCTCCGTTCCTGTCTGTCTGTCCTTATCTATCCCTCTCTCTGACTCTCTCTCTGTCCCTGTAAAAAAAAAAAAAAGTTTTAAAATCTTTTGATGTGAGCTCTTAGGCTGGTTGTTTTTGGTAAGAATTTGTTCTTGATATGTTGTGTAGAAACCCAGCAAATTTTATCTTTACCAGGAGATCAACAGTAAGACATTTTGATATTTTCTACCCCTAATTAGTGGTGGGATAAGAGACTTCAATTCTGAGGTGTCTGTTCTAAAATGCATTGCCAGTATTTATTCATTTTTTTTTTAATTTTATTTTCTTTTTAAAAATCGAACTGCCTTTTGACCCAGCTATCCCACTTCTAGGAATATACCCTAAGAACACCATAGCACTGTTCGAAAAGAAGAAATGCGCCCTCATGTTCGTGGCAGCATTGTTCACAATAGCGAAGATCTGGAACCAGCCCAAGTGTCTGTCAGAAGACGAATGGATTAAAAAGCTATGGTACATATATACTATGGAATACTACTCAGCCATAAGAAACGATGACATCGGATCATTTATAACAAAATGGATGTACCTTGATAACATTATACGGAGTGAAATAAGTAAATCAGAAAAAAAGAAAAACTGAGAACAGCATGATTTCATACATAGGTGGGACATGAAAGTGAGAATATGAGACATGGACAAGAGAGTGGTGGTTATGGGATGGGGGGAGGGAGGGAAGAGTGGGATAGGGAGGAGGGGAGGGACACAGGGAAAACCAGATAGAAGGTGACAGAGGACAATTTGACTTTTGGTGATGGGTATGCAACACAATTGAATGATAAGATAACCTGGAGATGTTTTCATTGTACATATGTACCCTGATTTATTGGTGTCACCCCATTAGAATTAATAATAATAAAATATATATTAAAAAATTTTATTTTCTTTTTTCTTTTATTTATTCATTTTAGAGAGGAGACACAGAGTGAGAGAGAGAGAGAGAGAGAGAAAGGGGGGAGGAGCTGGAAGCATCAACTCCCATATGTGCCTTGACCAGACCAGTGCAGGGTTTTGAACTGGTGACCTCAGTGTTCCCAGGTTGACTCTTTATCCACTGCGCCACCACAGGTCAGGCACATTGCCAGTATTTAACGAGACAAACTTAGTACAACCCAAAAGATGGATTAAGATACAAAATACCTCATCACTACTCCTTAAATTAATTGATGACATAAATGAGAAAAATACGTCACAGAATAGAGAAAATATGATATTTTAAAGAAATATTGTATTGTGGTTTGCAACTTGGAAAAAGGAAAACAGTGGAAAACTGTGAAATTGGAGATTTCTCAATTTGACAAATGTACCATGGTTATATAAAATGTTCATATGATAGGAACTTGAATAAAGTAATATGTGAATTCTTTATACTAGTATTAGTGATTTTCATATAAGTATAAAAATTTACCATAATAAAGTTTATTAAGAATAGGTTTAATATATGGGAATTAAATCTCATTAAATTGTAAAATAAAAACCTGGAAGGTCTTGGCTCAGTAGATTGAGCTGAGGACCTAGGTTGAAATCCCGAGGTCTTCGGCTGGAGAGGGGGCTCCTCTGGCTTGTGCGCATGCTCATTAGCTTGAGTGCGGGATGGCCGGCTGGAGCATAGGATCATAGACATGACCCCATGGTCGCTAACTGGAGCCCAAGGTCGCTGGCATGTGCAAGATTAACGTAGTTCCACTGAAGGCTCCCCCGCCCATCAAGGTATGTATAAGAAAGCAATCAATGAACAACCAATACCCCCCAAATCTCTGCCTTTCTCTGTGTCCTTTGCCAATTAAAACAAAAGCTAGAAACAATTGTGATCTAATTTTATTTTATATTTTCATAAACAAATTTCCATAACATATATGGATATCTACATGTAATTAATAGTAAGTGGGTATACCAAAATTATGGGTGAACTAGTAGGATGATAACTCAAGTTACCAAAAAGTATGCATTAAAAAAAACGGTATGGCCATGGTCAGGTGGTTAGAGTATCGTTCTGAATTGCAAATGTTGCCAATTCCAATCCCAGGTCCAGGCATATACAGAAACATCTTGGTGTTCCTGTCACTCTCGTACCTCTCTTCTCTCTCTAAAATACAGTAATAAAATAAATAGTAAATAAAATAGGTATGCATTTATGAGGGTACACATGATGGTTTAATCCATAGCTTGTCACCTTTTTCTACCCCCTTATACTTCTCAAGGTTTATGTTTCTTTGTCCTAAGCTCCAAGGTCCCGAGTTTTGCCTCTGTAACTTTTTACTGAAGGTTATTTATTTGACAGCTCACTTCTTCAACCTCTATTTTTCCCTAAATAAACCTCTTAAAAAGATAAGCAGGGTATAATTGAGAAAGCATATCGACGTTTCTATCTCTAATATTGAAAAAATTTAAGAACCAAAAAAATTTATTTATGGGTCAGGTTATATTATAATCTCATTATCCAAATTGTTTATTTTTAAAAATTATGTTCACTGATTACAGACAAACAGGAAGTGGGGGCGAGGAGAAATATCAATTCTTGTCTGACTTACGCATTTACTGGTTGATTCTCCACCAGAAATCCAACTCACAACCTTAATGTATCAGGACGACACTCAAATCATCTGAGATACCCAGCCCAGGCTCATTATCCAAATTCTTACTTTCTTCTTCCATGCTTTGTTGGAATCTTTCTTCTTGGAGTTAAGGGTCTTCATTTATTTTTACACCGCTAGAGGAACAATTATGCCGACATCTTTTGTTGAAAAGGTGCTGCAACTCTGAGTTGATGCTTCTCAAATCTCTCCCGTTTTATCCTGCTGTTTCTATCCCTCTATCTTGCTTACTAAAAAAAAAAAAAAAAAGTACATACGTATTAAATTTTAGTGTCCCGGACATACTGATTCACTTTTAATCCTAGGTAGTTAATACTTTTGCCATGGTACTTGGAGTCATTTAAAAAATAAACTATACCCTACAAGTTTATTAATTATAGTTCATTTTTATAGCTTTATGGCCATAATTTATAGATAACATTTATTAAATACATAGTAATTCTGCAAGTTACTGACATTTAGTAAGTTTACAGTTGTGACATGAAAATCCAGTTTCTAGAAAACTTCATGACATGAAGTAATTAGATAGTTGTATTATTTTTGTTGTTTTATAAGTCTTTTCTATATTTTAAATACAATCCTTTACCATATACATGTGGAAATGTTTTCTCCCAAACTCTGGCTCTAGTCCTCAATTTCGTAAATGTTGTACTTGAAAGTTCACATTCTGCCTGACCAGGTCATGTCTCCGTACGTAGAGCGTGGTCCTGGAACGATGAGACCCCAGGTTTGAAACCCTGAGGTTGCAGGCTTGAGTACACACTCAACAGATTGAAGGCATTGTCATTGACTTGAGCATGAGATCACAGACATGACCACGTGATCACTGGTGTGAGCCCAAGCTCTCTGGGTAAAGAAAGGGGTCACTGCCTCAGCTGGAGTCCCCTGGTCAAGGGACATATTAGAAAGCAATCAAGGAAAAACTAAGGTGCTGCAACTATGAGTTGATGCTTCTCATCTCCCTTTCTGTCTGTTTGTCCCTGTCTCTCCCTTTTAATAAAATAAAAAAGGTACAAACATATTAAATTTTAATTTAGTAAAATTTGTTATATTTTTTATGATTCATCCTTTACCGTCTTCACTCAGAACTCTGGGTAATTTGCATTCAAAAAAATCTCTCCCATTTATTTTGATAAGTTTTATTCTTTCACCTCTTATACTTAGATTTGTGATCTATTTAGACCTAATTTTTGTTTAGGGCTGGAGTTTAGGGTATTAACTCATATTTATGCCACTAGAGATACAAATATACCACCATATTTTGTTGAAAAGATGTACCACTCTGGCTTATCATGGGACCTTATTCAAAACGAAATAGACGTAATATTTTTGGAATCTCAGTTCTGGTTGTGTCCTCCTCATTGATCTCAGACAGTTAATGGCTTCACTTTTAGTAGCCTTTTTAAAAGGACTAGATACAGTGACAACTTCAAGTCCTCCTGGTGCTCTTTCTCCCCGGTTGGTGATGCCCTGCCTCACACTGTACCCATTTCTCCAAATCTTTTTCTTTTCTGAAAAATCACTTACTGGCCCTGGCAGTGAGGTAGAGCATCAGTGGCATGTGGACATTTCAGGTTCAAATGTTGGCCAGGGCACACAGGAGAAATGTCAATCTGCCTCTCCACCCTTCCCCCTCTTCTCTCTCTCTCTCTCTTCCCCTCCCACAGCCAAGGCTCCATTGAATCATGTGGGCCTGGGCCCTGAGGATGGCTCCATGGCCTCCACCTCAGGTGCTAGAATAGCTCTGGTTGCAACAGAGCAATGACTCAGATGGGCAGAGCATCACCCCCTAGTGGGCTTGTCGGTGGGGGGGGGGGGGGTGGATCCAAGTGGGGCACATGCGGGAGTCTCTCTGACTGCCTCCCTGATTCTCACTTTAAGGAAAAAACACCAACAAAAAGCCTACTTACTGCATTAATATCTCTGCTGGTAGTTCCCCATTGTTCTGCCTTCACAAGATGTATAACTGTTTCTCTATAATATTTTATTGCGGACTGTTATACGAACACCTATTATACGAGCTCCTGACCATTTTAATTATTTAATGAAAAAAAAATTAATACAGCTAGTGCTCAACTTACGACCACGATTTGATACCTACAGACTGGTTGTAACACAATTTGGTTGTAAGTTGAGTAGGCTACATGTAAAGTACTGTGAAATGATGTTATAAAAATATTTAAGTTGCCTGATCAGGCGGTTGCGCGGTGGATAGAGCGTCGCACTGGGATGCGGAAGACCCCGGTTGGAGACCCCGAGGTCACCGGCTTGAGCGCAAGCCCATCTGGCTTGAGCAAAAGCTCACCAGCTTGGACCCAAGGTCGCTGGCTCCAGCAAGAGGTGGCTCCGTCTGCTTAAGGCCCGCGGTCAAGGCACATGTGAGAAAGCAATAAATGAACAACTATGGTGTCGCAACGGCAACGAAAAACTAATGATTGATGTTTCTCATCTCTCTCCGTTCCTGTCTGTCCCTATCTATCCCTCTCTCTGACTCTCTATCTCTGTCCCTGTAAAAAAAAAAAAAAAATCTTTGCCTGACCAGGCGGTGGCACAGTGGATGGAGTGCCTGACTGGGGTGCGGAAGACCCAGGTTCGAGACCTCGAGCTCGCCAGCTTGAGCGCGGGCTCATCTGGCTTGAGTAAAGGCTTGCCGGCTTGGACCCAAGTTTGCTGGCTCCAGCAAGTGGTGGCTCGGTCTGCTGAAGGCCCGCGGTCAAGGCACATGTGAGAAAGCAATCCATGAACAACTATGGTGTCGCAACGGCAACGAAAAACTGATGATTGATGCTTCTCATTTCTCTCTGTTCCTGTCTGTCTGTCCCTATCTATACCTTTCTCTGTCCCTGTAAAAAATAAATAAAACATATGATAAAATATGACTTAAAGATTTAAAAAAAATTTTTCTTTGTTCATTTTATGCCATTTGTATCATCTCTACACCATTTTGTTTCTTATTTTTACATTCGTCAGATTTATGTAAAACTCTACACCATTTTCTTATTTTTATATTCATCAGGTTTCAGTAAAACACTGCATTACCAGTACAACTGGTTTAATATTTGCAAAACATACAGAATTACAAAATACAGGTGCATACAAAAACTGCTCCAGACGCGGAGCAGTCATGGCTAGCGGTTATGTTCCTAAAGTCGAAAGTCGAATGGCCGTAAGTTGCATAGGTTGTTAGTTGATCAATACCTGTACCAGCTTAAAAACCTATGGCCCTATGGCATTTTTTTCCGAGCCCACCGAGTGCTTTCGGTTTCCGAACTATTTTCCCTCTGGAAACTACACTCACCGCAGGAGTCATATACCAGGAAACGAGATAATTTGAGAATCTTCCCACCTTTCAGCCACACAGACTTCAATGTGGCTGCTTTCCTTCTATACCGCGTCAGATCTCCCAACCTGGCGGCCTCCAATGTGGTTCCGCGAGCGAGCGGCTAGGAACACACCTGCTCAGAGCGGAGTGAGAAAATCGCTGTTTTTTCTTCCTTGTCGGTCGCTGTAGGCTGACGAACAATTTCTGTTACGTAGCCAGAACCCGAGTCAGTTTGCGGAAGTGTGAAGTTTAGACTTTCCTAGTGGGCCACAGAAAACCAGATCAATGTACTCTTGTCCTTTTAAATTTTAAGAAACATTTTGTCCGGTGGCAGGTTTGTTTCACATCACAGAGTGCCTGACATCACAGGGTGGAAGTGGTGCAGTGTGGACCCTGGAAGGATGGCGGTGGGAGGAATCCTGTGGAAGGAGCTCCTAGGTATTTTGGAGGAAACAGGTGATTGCCTGTCTTTAGTTTGAGTAGCTTTGGGGTCTTTAAGCGACTAAGGGTCTGTAGACAGCAACTACCTTGTCCGGACTCTCCTGGTCTTTTCGGATCACACTGTATGTAACGGATGGAGGTATTTAGTTTGATCTCGGTGTTAGTATCAGGTTCAGGATGCTCCTCACGTGAGGGTGTTTGGTCCCGCTGTGGGAATAATAAGGGTGTGTGGTCAGTGTCTGAGGTGCAGATAGTGTCCTGAGGCTGCAGCTTTGGAGGCCCAGGTCCCCAGGGAGGTGATGGGCAGTAGGTTTCAACCTCTGCGGTTGGGACCGGACTAAATCCATAGCATTGCATCGCTTGAGTATACGGCAGTTTTCCCTACTGTTAATTAAACATGTGTTGTTTGCACTTCGACTTTATGAATACTGCTGCTGTGAAAATTCTTATATATACATTCTGGGTCAGATATACCTTTATTGCTTAGGGGATACATACATATATGTTGGGCAGATAAAATATATTATGCTCACTTTGTTAAAGATGGCGCTGCCCACATGGAAGTTCGTTGATATTAATGTGTGTTCTGGAACAGGCTGTGGGCAGGCCGGGTCATTATAGCCTAAGGCTTAGTTTAAGAATAAGCTCTTCTCCACACCCTTGACTGATTGGATGATGTAGGGTGGTGCACTCTCCTGAAGAATCCCATTATCAGAGACTTTCTTGTGTGTATAATTGGATTAAAGGTTTGGATTATCTATGCTATAAACTGGGTCAGCCCGGGAGCTTGCTCTCTCTCTTGGTTCCTGAGTTTCTCAGGTTAGTATTACAGAGGAGAGCAGAGTAAGGCCACGTGAAGGCCAGGAGAAGCAGCCGAGATGGCAGAGTGCTGAGGAAGAAGCCAGTTTGTTAAGAGTTTGTGCTGGAGGAGATGGGAAACAGAGGTGAATAAGTCTGGTGAGCTAGAAACCTATGATTCTAGGAAACTCGGATAAGTCAGTAGCTTTGTGAGCACTGAATGTGTGGGTTTTGGAGCCCAGTGTGTGTTTTTGCTTGCCCGCCGGGTGCAAGCTAGAATTAAAGCTGATGGCTCACCAGTTCTTGGCTCCTGTGTTTCATTACCGACTATTCGAATCCAATGCGAACCTGCATGGGTCAGGCTGCTGTGGTGGCCTTGGCCTTGACTACTGGCTTTACAATATAGCTTGTATATAAACCTCAGAAAAGGCGGTCAAACCCAGGGCAAACAGATGCCCTCTGTGTTTTAGCCTTTCATACAGTGGTCGCCTAACTGCAGTGCAGAGCTGCACCCATTCGTCATTTCTGGTTGACATTTTCATGCTGCAAAGGCAGAAATGATTCATTCAAACCTAGATCTATGGTCCTCAATGCCATAAATATGTATCTGTTCCTTTGCAGAAAATATTTGCAAACACCTGCTCTCAGCTTTTAATATGTAGCAATGTTAACCGAAGACGCACCACTAAGACTCTAGAACCAGGAGTACAAGTAGAAGGAAAAGTTTATTACAAACAAAAGAAAAAGAGTTTAGTACACTCGCGAGCGGGCGCTAGGCAAGTATGCTGCCAGGCGCGCTATACAGCGTTTTCTCAGCATTTTTATACTTTACTTTTTAGGGAAGGGCGGGGGCAGGGGATTTAGGTATTTGCCTTGAGCAAGCAGTTTCCCGTAAGGTGGGTTTGAGCAACGTCCTTATCTGTTTACAGCAGGGTGCAGTTTATCTAGTTCCTGTCACACAAGTCCTAAAGGTCATATGGAATTTTCCCTAGTTCTTGTTTTTCCCTTACAGCAACAGACACTTTTTTAAATTTATTGACTGTAAAGCCAGTAGTCAAGGCCACTATCACAGCAGCCCGACCCACGCAGGTTAGCATTGGATTAGGACAGATGGCAATGAAACACAGGAGCCAAGAACTGGTGAGCCATGAGCTTTAATTCTAGCTTGCACCCGGCGGGCAAGCAAAAACACACACTGGGCTCCAAAACCCACACATTCAGTGCTCACAAAGCTACTGACTTATCCGAGTTTCCTAGAATCAAAGGTTTCTAGCTCACCAGACTTATTCACCTCTGTTTCCCATCTCCTCCTGCACAAACTCTTAACAAAATGGCTTCTTCCTCAGCACTCTGCCATCTCAGCTGCTTCTCCTGGCCTTCACGTGGCCTTACTCTGCTCTCCTCTCTAATACCAACCTCAGGAACTCAGGAACCAAGAGAGAGATCTAGCTACCGGTCCGCCCACTTTATAGCATAGATAATCCAAACCTTTAATCCAATTATACATTCAAGAAAGTCTCTGATACAATGCCACCCATCTGAGGCATAATGGGATTCCTCAGGAGAGTGCACCACCCTACATCATCCAATCAGTCAAGGGTGTGGAGAAGAGCTTACTCTTAAACTAAGCCTTAGGCTATAATGATCGGGCCTGCCTCCATTACAGCTTTTTCCCCACAGCCATCTCAAGCATAAGGACAAATAATATCACCTGGATGACGGGCTTCCATGTGGGCAGCGCCATCTTTAACAAAGTGAGCATATTATATTTTACCTGCCGAACATTGACCCACACACTTTCTTATTTGCTGACATAATGTTCATTTTATTTAATATCATTCCCTCTGGCAAGTGACCCATATGCCCTGCGTAAATTAAGTCCTGCTGTCTCTTAGTCAAACGTGATGGTCTCAGTTCCCATCGATATTGCAATGTAGGAGTTCCAGGCCAAGGATGTCAACCTGGTAATTGGATAATTTGGAAACACCACCAGGCAGCAGAGGGAGAAGATCTAACTGTTTATTACTTAATTACTAGTCAAACCTGCTGGCGCCCTGGGAGCCGACAAGAACCACCCCTAAGCAGCTCCCCTCCCTCCTCTTTCTGTACCTCCTGAGGGAGGGAAAAGTCACACTAATCACTGCCGAAAACACTGGCTTGTATGTGGGAAAGTCTCACTTCCTCGGAACTTCTGGGAACCAGGCAAAGTTTCTTCCTCCTTATGGTTGCTGGCCTGCCCACCATGTGGTGTTTGTGATGGGGAAGGGCATGTACAACATGGACCTCACAGCTAGTGACTGAGTGTGTATTACATGAGCTTAGCCTTACCCTCGAGGTAGCACACCGTGGATAGAGCTCCCGCTGGGATGCTGAGGAGGCAGGCTTGAGTACAAAGGTCACTGGCTAGGCTAGCCGCGCTTTCCCCATTTAAGGCACATACGAGAAAGGAGTCAGTGAACAATCAAGGTACACCTAGGGCAGTGGTTCTTAACCTGGGTTCTATCGAACCCTATGGGTTCGATGAGTCGGTCTCAGGGGTTCAGAGAAGCCTCTGCCGCGGAGGCCAGAATAAAGTAATACTGTAATTTGTTGTGAGTTCATGCACTTTGTTGGTTTTGTTCTTTGAGCAAGGTGATGTTCATGCACAGCTCATTTTGTGCACCAGTAAAAAAACATATACCTATGTCTTGAATTTGGAAAAAAAATCATATTTATTTATCACTAAAGAAGGGTTCGGTGAATGCGCATATGAAACTGGTGGGTTCAGTACCTCAAAAAAGGTTAGGAACCACTGAACTAGGGGTTGGTGCTTCCCATTTAGATCTCCCTTTCTTTCTGTACTGTCTGTCTGTTTCTGTTTCTCATTAAAAATAAATAAATTTAGTTATATGGTGCATGCATTTCTTTCTAGCTATATAAATGAAAATGTGTTTAGTAGACGCATTGTTTTTTAAATAAGTAACTCCTGAATATCGTGTTAGTTACTTTAATTTTTAGTTTACTATTTTTTCTTATCTCAAGCATTGGCTCCACTTGCCAATATGAAATAGGAAAGCGGGATTGTAGTGGACATCTGCATCCTGTTGCCTTCTCAGAAATTTCACCCGCTACAGTGTCTGCAGTTAACAGTTTTTATGAAGATAGTTTCATAAAATATGATCCATCCAGTATCGAAATTTAATGACATAAAAATACTTATAGTATTCTTTTTTATTTTATATTTTAGAGAGAAGGAAGAGAGAGAGACAGAAACCTGGATTCATTTCTGTGTGTGCCCTGCCCGGGATCAAATTTGCAAGCTTTGTGTATCAGAACAACTCTCTAACCAACTGAGCTATCCCAGCTAGGACGATAGTATTCTTAAAGACCAAAAAACACTATTTAATGGTGTTTATGTTTGCCATTAATTCTTTTCATACTTTATTTGCCCAACATTTCTGTCACTTCATCTCACTACAAGTACACATATTTTATTGGTCTTTTTAAGGGAAAGCTTTGGTATAGTTGAGGTCTTTCATTAACTTGTTAATTTAATGTATAAATTAGTTTGTATTAAAGCAATATTTACTTATACTGTATATGTATATGTATCCTGATCACATATCATATATATGAAAGGTTGATACCATGGGATGAACTAAAAACACGAGGCTTGTGTGCTCCAAAATAAAAATTTATTTGAAAAACCTGTGTGCTGGCTGCTGAGACCAAGCTGTGTTGACCACAGGGAGGGTTGGAGTAGTTTATTTATAATTTAGTCAGGGATCTTGGAAAAAGCAGCTGACATCACTGCCTCTGTACGTACAAAGTAATATTTTATCTGTGTGTGGATTGGAGTGAGGCCTCGGTTTTTCCAAATTGTTTATCTCCGGGCTCAACTGTGTAAAGGCATGTGCTAATTCCAAAGTTCCAGGGTCTGCCTGACCCCCCACCCAGGCTTCAAGCAAGCCAGTCCTACATCCTGCCACAGGTTGGCAGGATCTCTGGGTTTGTAGGTAGCTATGCTTTTACAAACTATTATTGTATTTTAAATTACTCTAATTTTCAGGTCCCTTCCCAATGTAAGCTTTCCCTGACATTTCTGCAGAGATAAACTTACTGCTATATTTCTAAAAGAAGGCCAGGGAGCCATTAAGAAAGAGAACAGCGCCTGATCAGGCAGTGGTGCAATTGATAGAGCGTCGGACTGGGATGCGGAAGACCCAGATTCGAGACCCCGAGGTCACCAGCTTGAGCGTGGGCTCATCTGGCTTGAGCAAAAAGCTCACTGAAAGATTGCCGGGTGCCGCCGATGAACGAACGAAGAGCCGAAACAGCCAAATGAGCAAAAGTCAGGCTTTATTGGGAGGACTCCGGGCGGGTTCACTGACCCTCGTATGTGAGTCTGTGAAGGCGCGCCTGGGGAGGGTTTTTGGTTTTTTTATATCTGCAGAGGGGGGAGGATGGTAACGGTCGACCGGTTTGGTGGGGCGTGCAGTTCATGGAACAGCCTTGGGGACAGACAGTTTCAAGAATTTGGGTGTGTGCGGTTTGAGCAAGATTAACAACTGCCAGACAGTTTGAGTAAGATTAACAACTGCCGGACAGCTCAGGGCAAGGGAGGGTTTCACTACCCAACCCAGAGGCAACTACCAGACACTCACCAGCTTGGACCCAAGGTCGCTGCCTCCAGCAAGGGGTTGCTCGGTCAGCTGAAGGCCCGCGGTCAAGGCACATATGAGAAAGCAATCAATGAACAACTAAGGTGTCACAAGGAAAACCCGATGATTGATGCTTCTTATCTCTCTTCATTCCCGTCTGTCTGTCTGTCTCTATCTATCCCTCTCTCTGACTCTCTGTGCCTGTAAAAAACGAAAAAGAAAAAGAAAGAGAAAGAAAGAAAATAGCAAGTCAGTTACCTACAGCCTCACAGAGGGGGAGGAAAATGTTCTGTTTTGAACCCAAGAAAGAAAACGGGTGATGGGTATAAGACCTGTGGTTGTGGCCATGGCCATGCAGATGCAAGTTCCCAATGTATTTGAGCAGATGGTAAAGGAACTGTGGGGCCTGAAGGAGGTGGGCCATTCCATTTATTAAAGTCTTGTAATTGTGGGCAATCAAACAGACAGGGTTCCCTATCCCCAACTCAGTCTGCAGTTTCCACAACCCAGACCAGGGGTCAGGAACCCTTTTGGCTGAGAGCCATGAATGCCACATATATTTTAAAATGTAATTCCATGAGAGCCATATTATATGTTCAATACTAAATACAAGTAAATGTGTGCATTTTATGTAAGACCAACACTTTTAAAGTACAATAAGTCTCCGAATTCCTTTAATAACCTTGTTATGCTGTTATGTTATCTGCCCAGCATTACTGGTTTGAAATCCTGGGCTTGCCTGGTCAATGCACAAGTGAGCAGCAACTACTAGAAGTTGGTGCTACTCTCTCTGTTAGGCAGATAAAATATAATATGCTCACTTTGTTAAAGATGGCACTGCCCACATGGAAGCCCATCACCCATGTGATATTATTTGCCCTTATGCTTGGGATGGGTGTGGGGGAAAAGCTGTAATGTAAGCAGGCCAGGTTGTTATAGCCTAAGGCTTGGTTTTAAGAGTAAGCTTTTCCCCACACCCTTGACTGATTGGATGATGTGGGGTGGTGCACTCTCATGAGGAATCCCATTATACCTCAGATGACTGGTTTGTATCAGAGTTTCGTGTTTGTAGATGGAATTAAGGGTTTGGATTTCTACTGTATAAAGTGGGGCAGGCCAGGAGCTTGCTCTCTCTCGGTTTCTGAGGTTAGTATTAGAAAGGAGAGCAGATTAAGGCCATGTGGAGGCTAGGAGAGGAAGCCAAAATGGCGCAGTGCTGAGGAAGAAGCCAATTTGTGCAGAGTTTGTGTAGAGAGAAGGAAATGGGAAACAGGTGAATAAGTCTGGTGAGCTAGAAACCTTTGATTCTAGGAAACTCGGATAAGTCAGTAGCTTTGTGAACACTGAATGAGTGGGTTTTGGAGCCCAGTGTGCGTTTTTGCTTGCCTGCCGGGTGCAAGCTAGAATTAAAGCTGATGGCTCACCAGTTCTTGGCTCCATTATTTCATTACTGACTGTTCAAATCTAATGTGAACCTGCATGGGTCAGGCAGCTATGATGGTGGCTGTGACTACTGGCTTTACACTCTCTTCACCACCACCACCATTTCTCTCTCTCCTCTCTTTAAAAAGAAAATCTATAAAATCTTGAAAGAAGTTATTAAAAGCCTGTCATTCCTATGTACCTAAGAATATAGCCATGAAATGAATAGTGAAAATGAACTGCAAAACAAGAAGAAATAAACAAATTGAGACTAATTATACAAGATTGTAAATTGTAAAAAACCTGAAAATTGATATTGATATTCTGGGAGGAAAGGTCAGGCTTTCCTATCCGGCTGTCCTGTCTCATCCCTCCTTTAAGGGGGCGGGGGTGAGAAGAATGCAGAAGTTTCTGGCTTGCAAGAACAATGGGTCATTCAGTTTTAAATGTTAAAATAAAGGTTAACCGAGACACTTCTCTTTCAATAGGAGGCATAATTTACATACCACCTTGCATTTACTGTAGTTCCTCCCCCTTCCTGGAATCTTGAGAGCAAAATACCTCGAGGCTAGTGAGGGAAGATGAACCCTGAATGATTTGTAAACATGTTTGATTGTGTTACCTAAAAAGTCTTAATGTTTCTGTGTATCCCCTAAACAAATGTCAGCTCATGCCATGTTGTCATTCTTTCCCCCTCCCCTGTGTGATCAAGGGTATATAAATAGCCACTGAACTATTTTTGGGGCTTGCACACAATTTGGGTCTGTTGCCCTGTGTCAGCCATATGTTGACTAGCATATTTAATAAATCTCCTTTAATAAAACTTTTCAAAAAATTATTTGGACTACGTCCCTATATGAAAACCCGCGGAATTGTGGATTGGGTACTTTACTTCCTCCAGTCACTGACACAGAAACAGGCCATTAAGAAACAATACAGCCTGACCTGTGGTGGTGCAGTGGATAAAGCGTCGACCTGGGAACACTGAGGTCGCCAGTTCAAAACCCTGCACTGGTTTGGTCAGGGCACATATGGGAGTTGATGCTTCCAGCTCCTCCCCCCTTTCTCTCTCTCTCTTGCGCTCTCTCTCTCACTCTATGTCTCCTCTCTAAAATGAATAAAATAAAATATTTTTTTAAAAAAAGAAACAATACAAAATTTATTTACTAGCATTTTGAAGACGAACAGAAATATTTCATATTGGCAAGAAATGTTGAGCCTTGGCCGGGTTACTAAAGTGACCAGATTTTAAAACTGATAAAGCGGGATACCATTGACCCGGGGGTGGGGGTGGGGTTCTTGATTAAAAATTTGGTCTAGCCTGACCTGTTGGTGGAGCAGTGGATAAAGTGTTGACTTCGAACACTGAGGTCGCCGGTTTGAAACCCTGCACTGGTCTGGTTAAGGCGCATATGGGAGTTGATGCTTCCTGCTCCCCCCTCCCTTCTCTCTTTCTCTCACTCTCTCTCTCTCCTCTCTAAAATGAATAAATAAATAAATAAAAATTAAAAATAATAAAAAAAAAATTTGGTCTAGCCTGACCAGGCGTTGGCGCAGTGGATGGAGCATCGGACTGGGATGCGGAAGACCCAGGTTCAAGACCCCAAGCTCGCCAGCTTGAGCGCGGGCCCATCTGGCTTGAGCAAAAAAGCTTGTAAGCTTGGACCCAAGGTCGCTGGCTCCAGCAAGGGGTTGCTCAGTCTGCTGAGGTGTCGCAACGGGAATGAAAGACTGATGATTGATGCTTCTCACCTCTCTCTGTTCCTGTCTGTCTGTCCCTATCGATCCCTCTCTCTGACTCTCTCTCTCTCTGTCCCAGTAAAAAAAAAAAAAGAAAGAAAAAGAAAAAATATTTTGGTCTATGTAAAGCCAGTAGTCGGGCCACCATCACAGCCGCCTGGCCCGTGCAGGTTCACATTAGATTCGAACAGTCGGTAACGAAACAACGGAGCCAAGAACTGGTGAGCCATGAGCTTTAATTCTAGCTTGCACCCGGCGGGCAAGCAAAAACACACACTGGGCTCCAAAACCCACACATTCAGTGCTCACAAAGCTACTGACTTATCCGAGTTTCCTAGAATCAAAGGTTTCTAGCTCACCAGACTTATTCACCTCTGTTTCCCATCTCCTCCTGCACAAACTCTTAACAAACTGGCTTCTTCCTCAGCATTGCGCCATTTTGGCTTCCTCTCCTAGCCTCCACATGGCCTTAATTGACTCTCCTCTCTAATACCAACCTCAGGAACTCAGGAACCAAGAGAAAGAGAGATCAAGCGACTGCTCTCTCCCACTTTATACCATAGAATCAAAACCTTTAATCTAATCTACAAACAAGGAAGTCTCTGATACAAAGCCACCCATCTGAGGCATAATGGGATTCCTCAGGAGAGTGCACCACCCTACATTATCCAATCAGTCAAGGGTGTGGGGAAGAGCTTTATAACAACCCGGCCTGCCCACAGCCTGTTCCAGAACACACATTAATATCAACGAACTTCCATGTGGGCAGCGCCATGTTTAACAAAGTGAGCATAATATATTTTATCTGCCCAACAGTCTATATGGAGCAAAAATAATTTTCATAGAATTCAAATATAGTATTGTAATATATATTTTAAAATTTCAACATAAGTACAATTTACAAATATAATACATTAAAAATTATGTATAGTATTATTTTATTCTTTGGCATATTTCTCATTTGAGTGAATATTTTTTAGTTAGATTGCTGTCGTTGTTTAAAAGGTCATGAAATTTGCCTGACCTGTGGTGGCGCAGTGGATAAAGTGTCGACCTGGGAACACTGAGGTCGCCAGTTCAAAACCCTGCACTGGTCTGGTCAAGGCACATATGGGAGTTGATGCTTCTAGCTCCTCCCCCCTTTCTCTCTCTCTCTCTCTCACACACACACACACACACACACACACACACACACACACACACTGTGTCTCCTCTCTAAAATGAATAAATAAAAATAAAATAAAATAAAATAAAAAAAGGTCATGAAATTTCTCACAAGAATTTGAGAGAAAGTGAAATTTTATTTCACACATAAAATGGCTTTCAAAGTCTCAACACTTAATTGTGATTTAACTGATGTCCACACTTTATTTACCGTAGAAAAAACGCGTTCAGTCGCAGCATTAGTCCCTGGTAAAGACAGCACGTATTCCACAATTTTTAGTGCATTATTGTATGGAACATGGTTTGTTTCCAAATGATGAAATATTTCTAACCATTTGTTCTCTATTGCGATTTTTAAAATTTTTATTTTATTCATTTTAGAGAGGAGACACAGAGTGAGAGAGAGAGAGAGAAAGAGAGAGAGAAAGGGGGGAGGAGCTGGAAGCTCAACTCCCATATGTGCCTTGACCAGACCAGTGCAGGGTTTTGAACTGGCGACCTCAGTGTTCCCAGGTCGATGCTTTATCCACTGCACCACCACAGGTCAGGCTCTATTGTGATTGTTGATGATGCCCAAGATTTAACCTTTTCCTTATCAATATATATTTTTAATAATGATACCTCATTAAAAAGATCATTTTTGGAAATATTACTATATGGAAAATTTTGAGTGAGTCAGAGGGATCGGGTTCCCCTTGTCCAACCCCGCCACCCGCTGGAGACCGAGCTGCTTGTGCCTCGCGGAGCCCAGAGCCGCACACAGGCGTCCGGGATGCAGGCCTATGGGTAGTTAGGGGACTTTACAGCCGCTGCCCCAGTAGGTACGTCCTGCCCAAAGGTTTTTCTTTCAAGGCCCTGCATGGGGCAGCCAGCTCTTGCGGCAGTGCGGGTGCTTCCAGGTTGAGGCAGGGTCTCCCTGCCGAAAACTGTATATTCCCTTCTCATTCTCCCACCATTCCCTAGCTTTTCGTGCATTCTTTCCAAAAATCGGGACTTTTTTTTTTTTTTTAACAGGGACAGAGAGAGAGAGAGAGAGAGAGAGAGAGAGAGAGAGAGGATTAGATAGGGACAGACACACAGTAACGGAGAGAGGTGAGAAGCATCAATCATTAGTTTTTTGTTGCCGTTGCAGCACCTTAGTTGTTCATTGATTGCTTTCTCACATGTGCCTTGACTGCAGGCCTTCAGCAGACCGAGCAACCCCTTGCTGGAGCCTGCGACCTTGGGTCCAAGCTTACAAGCTTTTTGGCTCAAGCCAGATGGGCCCGTGCTCAAGCTGGAGACCTCGGGGTTTCAAACCTGGGTCTTCCAGGCCTGACCTGTGGTGGCGCAGTGGGTAAAGCGTCAATCTGGGACAATAAGGTTGCCGGTTTGAAACCCAGGGCTTGCCTGGTCAAGGCACATATGGGAGTTGATGCTTTCTGCTCCTCCCCCCTTCTCTCTGTCTGTCTTCCCCTCTCTCTAAAATGAATAAATAAAATAAATAAATTAATTTTTTTTAAAAAAGAAAAAAACCTGGGTCTTCCACATCCCAATCTGACGCTCTATCCACTGCACCACTGCCTGGTCAAGCCAAAAATTGGGACTTTTTTAAAACGCCTCAGGACGCAGGACAAGTTGTTAAAAATTGGGAATGTCCTGCCAAAAGTGGGATATCTGGTTACCTTATGGGTAACTCAAGCTAGCTGGTCGGAGTGTTATCCAGAAATGTCAATGATGCAGGTTTCATCCCCAGTCAGGGCACATAAAAGAATTTACCAATAAAGGCATTAAAATTGGAACAACAAATCAATGTTTCTGTCTCTTTCTCCAGACCTCTTTCTCTAAAATTAATAAATAAATTAAAAAAAAAAATTTTTTATGGGGCAGAGAGTGAGGGAGAGACAGAAAGAGAGAGGAAAAGCATCAATTCTTCATTGAGACTTCTTATTTTTTTATTAATTGCTTTGTCATATATGTCTTGACCATAGGGCTACAGCAGAGTTAGTGACCCATTGCTCAAGCCATCAACCTTGGGCTCAAGCCAGCAACACAGCACTGAAGCTGGTGATCCCACACTCAAATCAGAGAAACTTGTGCTCAAGCTGGCAACTTCGGGGTTTAGAACCTGTGTCTTTGCATCCCATTATTACACTCTATCCACTGTGCCACCACCTGGTCAGTCAAAATTTTTAAAAATTTAAGACTTTTTATTTTTAAAAAATCAAGAGAAATTTTGCCTGACCAGGCGGTGGCGCAGTGGATAGAGCGTCAGACTGGGATGCAGAAGGACCCAGGTTTGAGATCCCGAGGTCACCAGCTTGAGCGTGGTCTCATCTGGTTTGAGCAAAAGCTCCCCAGTTTGGACCCAAGGTCGCTGGCTCCAGCAAGGGGTTGCTCAGTCTGCTGATGGCCCCGCGGTCAAGGCACATGTGAGAAAGCAATCAATGAACAACTAAGATGTCACAACGGCAACAAAAAACTGATGATTGATGCTTCTCATCTCTCTCCATTCCTGTCTGTCTGTCCCTATCTATCCCTCTCTCTGACTCTCTCTCTGTCTCTGTGAAAATCGAGAGAAATTTTAACACACTTATATACGTAGAAAGGTTGACTGAATATGACACTCAGAAGTCCATGCATTTTAAAATGTCTTTCAAATATATATAGAAATTTAAATCAAAACCCTAAACTGACATGTATGTACAGCTTTAACAAAAAAATAGAAAGATATGCTCTATAAGTTACGAAGCTTAAAGTTACTTTAATTATAACAGCACAATATTATACAGTCGACAAGCCACAGAAACAAAAAATAAAATGCCAATGAACAGCTTCATGCATAGATAGAGATGTGATGGCACAGGAAGATCTGCAGAGAAGAGGGTAAGAATGGCTCTTTAAGCCTCACCAGGCAATGGCACAATAGATAAAGGTGCTTCAACTGTGAGGAGTTGGGGGAGTGTCAGCTACAGGCAATATGGGCTGCTGCCCAGGTATCTGCTGACAGGAGTGTTGGTGCAACTACTATGTTCAGATCAGCACATCCTAATCCAGGGGTCGGGAACCTATGGCTTGTGAGCCAGATGTGACTCTTGATGGCTACATCAGGCTCGCAGACAAATCTTTAATAAAAAAAATAATGACATTAAAAATATAAAACATTCTCGTGTATTACAATCCATTCATTTCCTACCGCTCATGTTCATCGTTGCAGGTGGCTGGAGCCAATCACAGCTGTCTTCTGGGACAACACCAAATTTTTATTGGATAATGCCTAACATACACGGGTCATTGTTAGGTCAGGAAGTAAACTTCCCTCCTTTTAATCAAGTAGTCAGCTAGCTAATTGCAGAAACCGTTTTGACGAAGAAGATGGCTAAAAGAAAAATAGATGAGTATTGTACTTTTCAACAGGAATAGACACAGGAATTTACCTTTGTAGAGAGAGTAGGTTCTGCAGTGTGTCTAATATGCAATGATAAAATTGCATCAATGAAACTGTCAAATATAAAGCGGCACTTTGACACACACCATACTACATTTGCATCGAAATATCCAGTGGGGGACAGCAGGAAGAAAGCATCTCAAGAGCTACTGTGCAGAGTGCAAGCTAGTCAGCAGCAACTTCGTGTTTGGACCCAACAAGGTGACTTGAATTCGGCTAGCTTTGCTGGTGCTTTAGCAATTGTGAGAAACGAAAAGCCATTCACAGATGGGAAGTATGCCAAAACATTCACGTTTGATGTTGCCAATGAACTCTTTGATGACTTTTCAGGTAAAGACAAGATAATCAAACAAATAAAAGACATGCCTTTGTCGGCAAGAACTGTTCACGATCGTACCATCATGATGGCAAATCAAATTGAGGCAACACAAGTGAAGGACATAAATGCAGCACCATTCTTTTCTCTCGCTTTGGATGAGTCAATAGACGTAAGCCATTTATCCCAGTTTAGTGTGATTGCAAGGTATGCTGTCAGTGACACACTACATGAGGAAAGTCTTGCTGTTTTGCCTATGAAAGAGACAACAAGAGGGGAGGATTTATTCAAGTCTTTCACTGAGTTTGCTAAAGAAAAAAATCTACCAATGGATAAACTTATTTTGGTGTGCACTGATGGTGCTCCATGCATGGTGGGGAAAAACAGAGGATTCATAGTGCTTCTTCGTGAACATGAAAAGAGACCTATCCTAAGTTTTCACTGCATTCTACATCAGGAGGTGCTTTGTGCTCAGATGTTTGGCGAGCACCTTGGTGAGGTGATGTTGCTGGTCATTCGGGTGGTCAACTTTATTGTTGCTCAAGCTTTAAATGATCACCAGTTTAAAGCACTGCTAGATGAAGTTGGGAATAATTATCCTGGTCTGCTTCTGCACAGCAGTGTGCATTGGTTGTCAAGAGGGAAGGTGCTCAGTTGTTTCGCGGCTTGTCTGAGCAAATTCCAAACTTTTCTTGAAATGAAAAATGTTGAGCTAACACTGAGTGGCTCCTGAAGTTCTACTCTCTCGTGGACATGACTGAACATCTGAATCAGCTCAATGTGAAAATGCAAGGCATTGCAAATAGTCTTACCGCTTCAACAAGCAGTGTTTGTATTTAAAAACAGCTGGAACTCTTCATCACTGACATTGAAACAGGTCATTTACTACACTTTGAAAAACTGGGAGAGTTTAAAGATGCATGCACAGCAAGTGACCCTGCTCAACATCTTGATCTCCAGCATCTAGCGGGCTTCACATCTAATCTGCAGTCATTCAAAGTGTGCTTTGGAGAATTTCGTGAGCGTACTTGTCTTTTTAAGTTCATTACCCATCCACACGAGTGTGCAGTGGACAGCACCGACTTGAGTTACATCTCCGGTGTCTCCGTCTGAGATTTTGAGCTACAAGCTGCTGACCTGAAGGCCTCAGACATGTGGACGAATAAGTTCAAGTCACTGAATGAAGATTTGGAAAGACTTGCACAACAGCAAGCAGAGTTGGTGAGCAAACACAAGTGGGGAGAAATGAAAAAACTTCAACCCGCAGACCAGCTGATTGTCAAAACTTGGGACGTGCTTCCCGTCACATACCACGCACTGCAGCGTGTGAGTATTGCTGTACTGACAATGTTTGGCTCTATGTATGCATGTGAGCCGTCTTTCTCACATCTAAAGAACGTTAAGACCAATCTACGATTATGTTTAAAGGATGGAAGTCTCAACGCCTGCATGAAGCTTAACCTCACCACGTATCAACTAGACTACAAAGCCATCAGCAAAACCATGCAGCATCAGAAGTCGCATTAATGGTAAGAAGTACTTTATTCATCATTGGTTAGCAACAGCATAACAATGTTATTAAAAAGAATTGAGACTTCTTATACTTTAAAAGTGTTGGTCTTACATAAAATGCACACATTTACTTGTATTTAGTGATAAACATTGTATGGTTCTCATGGAATTAGATTTTAAAATATGTGGCATTCATGGCTCTCTCAGCCAAAAGGGTTCCCAATCCCTGGTTTAACATAAGGAAGTAGAATGTCTTCTTGGGCATCATCTTTGTGAAAATATAATAATTTATATAATGCAATAAATACAGTAATACACTAAAAGATATTATTGCATCAGAATTTGTCTACAATTTTGAAATAGAACATATTAAAACACTTATTTTAATCATAATGTTTGTGCAAAACATTTAAATTCTATTCAGGCAAAAATTTGCGTTTGTAGCTCTTGCGTTTGTGTACTTGTTGATGCTCCAGCAGTAGTCTGCTCATCACTAACAGCTCCAAGATTTCGGGAAACTTATCAAGGTGATTGTGCAGAAAGTGAATCTTAATACTCATGTTACATTAAATGTTGCAGAAAGCCAACAGCATCCTTTGAATCAGAAGTTCATACTTTTCTGCTTTTTTGTTCCCAAGGAAGTTCTTTATAACTGCCACAAAAGACCGCCATGCTGCTTTCTTCTCCTTATTCATCTCCCTGGAAAATTCTTCGTCACGTATGAGGGTTCAAATTTGAGGTCCATTGAATACACCTTCTTTTATCTTCTCTAAAGACAAGGTAAGAAAAACAGAAATAATATGTTGAAAGCATTCACTTTCTTTATTCAAAGCCTGAACAAACTGCTTCATTAAGCCAAGTTTGATGTAAAGTTGGGGGAAAATGATCCTGTCTTGATTAACTACAGGTTCATTCACAATGTTTTGCATCCCTACTTCCAGATCTTCATGTTTCGGCCACTCCTGTGTCCAGTGTTTCTCTGGAGCTGAGCTGTCCCACAGACACAGAACGCAAGGATACTTTCTGAAAACTCTCTGTTGTCCTAGCAGGAAATTTACCATTTTAAGATCCACACAAATGATCCAGTTATGCTCTTCATACTTCAGAAAGTGGAGGACAATTTTTATGTCATTATAATCTTATTGCAGTTGAGTTGAATAACCAATTGGAACCGCTGCATAAACATTACCGTTGTGTAGGAAAACACATTTCAGACTCCATTTAGAGCTGTCAAGAAATAGCCGCCATTCTGTTGGACTGTAAGTGGTAACACCTAGCTGGCTGAGAAGACTACTGATATTATGACAGTAAACAAAGTGTTTGTGTTTGTAAAAAAAGTCCCCCAAAATTTTTTCACGCTTCCTGAAATGGGATACTTTAGCTGACATGTGAAGTACATTTTCTTGAAGCCTGGAGGCTAATAACTCAGCGCCTTCCTTTGATAGGCCCAAATCTCTTCCTAAGTCACTCAATTCGGGATGGCTAAACTGGTGAGGGGTTAATGACTGGCATCAGAAGAAGACCCTTCAGATTCTACAACCATTTCCTCATGCATCTTATCAAAATACACTTGACCACCATGTTTACTTTCTTCATCTTTAGAAGAAATAAAACCATTGAATACTGGAACCGTGAGTGTGTCAGAGTGTCAGACAGGTCATATTGCTGAAGGAATATTAGGACATGCAATCATAAGCTGTTTTTTCTTGCTGATGCCCTTTCTATGGATCAGACAGATATAAGAGTCACTGCTGTGGTCCTTAGGTTCACGCCAAACCATGGGAATGCCAAAAAGTATTCCTTTGTATTTTCCTTTTGTGCAGTCACAAAGCATTTCCTCACAATTATGACACACAATATGAGGAGCACAATTCTTTTCTTGATCACCAATGGGAACTTGAAAATAGGCAATATATGCACGTGTCACAAATGATGAAATATTGCACCTTTGACATTGAAGAGTGTAACAACCACATATATAACAGAAGGTGTCAGGATTATTCTTACATTTACACCTACTTGAAGA
This sequence comes from Rhynchonycteris naso, assembly GCA_037038555.1. Lineage (NCBI taxonomy): Eukaryota > Metazoa > Chordata > Mammalia > Chiroptera > Emballonuridae > Rhynchonycteris > Rhynchonycteris naso. The sequence continues at coordinate 245,063,610 of CM072997.1, read as the reverse complement.
AGCCATGATTCCATTTTAAAACAAAATAACAGGGTGTTTTTATCAGATAATAATTTTTTACACTTAAAAACAACTACAATTATGTAAAAGTGATGCTTGTAAAACATTAATTGCCTTGTGATTATGTTCAATCCAAGAGTCGTTGCCTTGTAACTCCAATTTAAAAACCAATGCATGCCATTAAGTATAACAAAAAGAAATTAAAATTGCTTAAAAACTAGTGCATGCACCAAAGATTGGATTTTATATTTGGAATCCGTGATGCAGAAATGTATAGAGCCTGACCAGGCTTTGGCGCAGTGGATAGAGCGTCGGACTAGGATGTGGAAGACCCAGGTTCGAGACCTTGAGGTCGCCAACTTGAGCGCGGGCACATCTGGCTTGAGCTAAAGCTTGCCAGCTTGGACCCAAGGTCGCTGGCTCCAGCAAGGGGTTGCTCGGTCTGCTGAAGGCCCGCAGTCAAGGCACATGTGAGAAAGCAATCAATGAACAACTATGGTTTTGCAACAGCAATGGAAAACTAATGACTGATGCTTTTCACCTCTCTTCGTTTCTGTCTGTCTGTTCTTATCTATCCCTCTCTCTGACTCTCTCTCTGTCCCTGTAAAAAAAAAAGAAAAATGTATAGAGAAAGTTCTAAAACCTCATGCAATAGAAAATTGGAAATTGTTTCCCAGTGTAATACATCTCTTTATTTTGTTTCTTTATATGTTACATATTACTTAATCATTGATTTGTTGTTGGACACCTAGGTTATTATTGATATATATATTTTTTGTTTTCTTCTGAAGTGAGAATCGGGAAGTCAGAGAGACACTCACATACAAGCCCTACTAGGATCCACTGGGCATGCCCACTAGGAGGCAACGCTTTGCTCATCTGGAGCGGTGCCCTGTTGCAACCGGAGCCATTCTAGCACCTGAGGCAAAGGCCAAGAAGCCATCCTCAGTGCCCGGCCCAACTTTGCTCCAGTGGAGCCTTGGCTGCTGGAGGGGAACAGAGAGATAGAAAGTAGAAGAGGAAGAGTGGAGAAGCAGATGGGCAGTTCTCCTGTGTGCCCTGGCTGGAAATCGAACCCGGCACTTACACACGCTGGGTCAATGCTCTACCACTGAGCCAACTGGCAATGGCAGGTTGCTTTTTATGATTTGGAGTTTGCCGTAGTGTAAATAAGTGAGAGGTTGAGAAATACAGAGACAGACACCCACATGTGCCCTAATGGGGATCCACTGGCAACCCTTGTCCAGAACCCTTGCTCTGCCCATCTGGATCCATGCTCTCAACTGAGCTATTTTTAGTGCCTGAGGCAGAGGATGATGGACAGAATCATCATCAGCTCCCAAGGCTTATACGGTCCAACCAATCAACCCATGGCTGGGAGAGAGGAGTAGCTGGGGGGAGGGGGCTGGAGAAGCAGCCGGTCACCTCTCCTGTGTTTCTTTACTAGGAATTAATTCCAGGACTTCCACATGCCGGGTCAACACTCTACCAGTAAAGCAACTGACCAGGGCCACAATATTATTTTCATTAACTTATAGTTTATTATATAGATGATGGTATTTCATCATGTCTTGTATGGTATAATGAACTTGCACCACTTGATGGTGTTCTAAAATGCCTATATTTTGTGGGTACAGATAGCTTCATAATATATTTAGAAAAGAGTTTTGTTTTAAAGAATATTTTACTGATTTATTTTTCATGTATCCAATGCTATATTTCTTGTACAGTTTTAATTTCTTTTTATTTTATTCATTTTTAGAGAGGAGACACAGAGTGAGAGAAACAGAGAGAAAGAGAGAAAGGGGGGAGGAGTTGGAAGCATCAACTCCCATATGTGCCTTGACCAGACCAGTGCAGGGTTTTGTTTTGTTATTTTTTTTAATTTTTATTTTATTCATTTTAGAGAGGAGACACAGAGTGAGAGTGAGAGAGAGAGAGAGAGAGAGAGAGAGAAAGGGGGGAGGAGCTGGAAGCATCAACTCCCATATGTGCCTTGACCAGACCAGTGCAGGGTTTTGAACTGGCGACCTCAGTGTTCCCAGGTCGACGCTTTATCCACTGCGCCACCACAGGTCAGGCTGTACAGTTTTAAAGTGACCTTTATTTAGATTATTGCCCAGGGAATATTGTTTTAGATTATCTGCCATAATAATATATGGTCTGTTGTTCAGCATTTACTTATGTCTGTTGTGTATATCAAAATATATATATAATACAGTGTAAAGCCTGTGGCCGAGGCCACCATCACAGCAGCCCGACCCACGCAGGTTCACATTGTATTCGAACAGTCGGTAATGAAACACAGGAGCCACGAACTGGTGAGCTATCAACTTTAATTCTAGCTTGCACCCGGCGGGCAAGCAAAAACACACACTGGGCTCCAAAACCCTCACATTCAGTGCTCACAAAGCTACTGACTTATCCGAGTTTCCTAGAATCAAAGGTTTCTAGCTCACCAGACTTATTCACCTCTGTTTCCCATCTCCTCCTGCACAAACTCTTAACAAACTGGCTTCTTTCTCAGCACTCTGCCATCTTGGCTACTTCTCCTCCACATGGCCTTAATCTGCTCTGCTCTCTAATACTAACCTCAGGAACTCAGGAACCAAGAGAGAGATCTAGCTACCGGTCCGCCCACTTTATAGCATAGATAATCCAAACCTTTAATCCAATTATACATACAAGAAAGTCTCTGATACAAAGTCACCCATCTGAGGCATAATGGGATTCCTCCCTACATCACCACCCTACATCATCTAATCAGTCAAGGGTGTGGAGAAGAGCTTAGTCTTAAACTAAGCCTTAGGCTATAACGACCCAGCCTGCCCACAGCCTGTTCCAGAACACACAATCCAAGCATAAGGCCAAATAATATCACCTGGGTGACGGGCTTCCATGTGGGCAGCTCCATCTTTAACAAAGTGAGCATAATATATTTTATCTGCCCAACATACAGGGTGGGGCAAAGGCAGGTTTACATTTGTTTGGATGGAAAATAACTCATTAATTAGTAAATGATATACAAGAATAATCTCTGTTTCATGTACTGACAACTGTAAACCTACTTTTCCCTCACACCGTACATATTTGTTTTTCAGTTTTGTGATTATTGTAGTTACTGCTCATTTGGTTTGGTTATGTGGTCACGGGGGAAAAAATATCCTTTTCTTGAAGGCTAATTTAAGTTTTCACTACATGAATCTGAATCATAGGGTGTTTTAAACCAGGCTCTCAAAGCCTTGGCCAGTGGCTCAATGGATAGAGCCTTGGCCTGGCATATGGACATCATGGATACACTTTCCCTTCAGTGTACACAAGAGGAGCAACCAACTGCTTTTCTTTTCTTCCTCTTTCTCTCACTCTTCCCCTCCCGCCGCCAGTGGCTCAACTGGTTCAAGTGTAGCCCCAGGCACTGAGGATGACTCCATTGAACTATGTTAGTCTCAGGCGCTTAAAATAGCTCAGTATTTGAGCATCTTCCTGTGCTGGAATTTCTGGGTAGATCCCAGTGGGCGCACTAGGCTCTCAAGCCCCATAACCAATCAATAGCTTGGTCGATTATTGAGCTTTGTCCTGAAGCATAGAGGTTGCCAATTTGATCCCCGGTCAGGGCACATATAAGAACAGATTGATGTTCTTTCTCTCTTTCTCTCTAAAACCAATAAACAAAAACATTTACATACATTTAAATTTGGTTTTTGAAAATTTATTTGAACTGGATGTAGCCAGTATTTCATTAGTGAACAGTCCTATTTTATTAGCATTTCTGGGATTAGTGGGTCATTCTTAGGGAAGAGTCTAAGCCATTTTTAGTACATCTTGACTTTGTTGTAGTGTTTCTTTTCAACATGAAACATTTATTTAGAAACTAATTAATAGGATAGCTATGATCCTTTATTTTATATATACCTGTTTTTCACATGTGATCAGGATATTAAAACCAAAAAAGACAAGTAATACTAGAGAAATCTAAACCATGGTGTTTGGAAGACATGAGAGCTATGTAATCAGAGGTTGCTACTTTTAGGAAATCTAGGAAAATATGCCTGGATTTGCATGTAAGCAGACAGATGATAAAAGAAATGACAAAAGAATGCCTATAACTCATAAAACCCACCTTACTGATAGAAGAGAACTACATGGTTGAAGGCATGAAGGTCGTAGGTTTATTAGAAACCGTCTTGGAATGAGGTGTCATTCCCATATCGATGAGAAGAAGAGATTTCAAATTGAAAGGAAATTTTATCAATGTAACTGGTTTCCGAAGTCTGTCATCAATACTTTTTCAGTTTCACCACTTCAAAGAGTTTTTGCTATTCTGCAAGCCAACATTTTTAATATGGTTAGAAATAATTTTATGAAACATGGAGCAACTGTTAAGAAAAAGTATGTCTTCCAGATTTGCCCCAAAATTTATACTGGGGAGAATGCACCCTGGTTTAAAACACCCTATGATTCCGATTTATGTAGTGAAAACTTACATTAGCCTACAAGTGTGTGCCTTAGACCAGCGTGGCTAGTAATTGTCCAGATCCTGAGTGAGAATGGTGCAGAAAGAAGAAATAAACTCAGAAATAGGTTTGGATCAGGAGGCCTCTGCAATGCCTTTAGCTTGCAAGAGCATGAGTCTCCACCCCCAAACTGCTTTATTTATAGGGCAGAGCAGACTCATCAGCAAATCAAAGAGATCTCTGATACAAAGTCCCATGTCCAAGGCAACTCAAGAATTCTCCCAAGTGTAGGAAACCCTCCACCCTACATAACATCTTAACTTCACAAAACAAAGGGTAAAGAGAAAACTGCCTCCCGTCTCTCCAAGGAACAAGGGGGATAGGATGACGAGTACAAACAACCCAGCATCACAGCTAACATGGAAGTGTGGAGGAAAACTTGTCCTTTAGCCACTTAATCAAGCAGGTGAGATGGGGTTTGGGCAGACTGTCAGCTTACTGCCAGTCCCCCACATTTCTGTCCCCAAAAATCTAAACTGCAAGGACCCTGTCGGCTTGCGGTCTCCAACATAAGTGTAATGCACAGTCAATATATTAACCCTTTCTCAAAAACAACCATACATTCAAGAGTCCATACTTGGGCCTGACCAGGTGGTGGTGCAGTGGATAGAGCATTGCAGTGGGATGCAGAGGGCCCAGGTTTGAAACCCCAAGGTCGCAGGCATGAGCGCAGCCTTATCTGGCGAAGATTGCTGGCTTGAGCAAGGTGTCAGTTGCTTTGCTGTAACCCCGCCCCACCCCCGCCCCATCAAAACACATCAGAAATCAATCAATGAAAAACAAATGTGATGGAATAAAGAATTGGTACTTCTCATCTCTCTCCCTTTCTCCTTCCTGTCTGTCCCCTCTTTCTCTCTCTCTTTCTCTCTCTGTCACACACACAGATGCACAATTCATATTTGAAACAGCTATGTCTCAAATTTTCTAAAATTAACACCAACGCTTATATACTGCAAAGAAATTAAAAGTCAAATTATGAAGAATAGTTTATGTTGTGTATTGCAGGAACAAAGATGCGTACCAAGAGCCCTTGATATTTACTGTTTATAGAATTTATTTCTTCATTTAAAAGACTGCATTACTATTTATAAATTTTAACCTTACACTGATGTCTGCCATCTTTGGCCTTCTCTTCTTGATCTTTCATGATGGTCTCTGAGAAGCCATCAGTACAGCGAAAGGGCCTACTTCATTAGGTCTGCTTGATTTCTATCTATGACTCCTCCAAAACAAGGACACTGAATGTGAAATTCAAAATGGTGTGAATTACCCCTGGCTAGACCCATACTCCTCATCTATCTTTCCCTTCCAGACTGTGCTCTCCCACTGAAATGGGAATAGACGCATGAGATTCCTTCCTGCTTCCTGGACTATAAGCTCAATTTGGTGCACCAGTGAGGGAGAGGATAGGCCATCTCTGTGACATGTTTGTGTTCCTCACAGATGTTCTCACAACTCTACAATTGTCAATGCACTAGTAGGGACAGTGAAAGCATCTGCTTCATAAGCTGAGGCCTTTCCTGGAAAACTTTGTTCTTATTGCCAATTCCCACCTCAGTGAGAGTTCCTAATGCTCACCACCATGGACATTACTGTGTATTTTATAGATTCTGTTCCATGTCATTGGAAGTGAAAGGGTTCATACTGAGGAAGCAGAATACGCTGAGGTCTGGAATTTGATGGACAGTGGAAAAAGATAAATACATATTTGAAAATATTTTGTTATTTTCTCCCTGTACATCTTCAATGAAGAATCTCTTCATGTTTCTGTCCATTTTCTGATTCAAGTTTCTTATTGTCATGGTTTTAGAACTTCTTTCTTTTATTCAGCAAGAAGGGGAAATGAAAGGAGACAGTAACATCAATCAGCTCCTGTATGTACCCCATCTGGAACCAAACAGGCAACCTCTGTGCTCCAGAACGATGCTCCAACCAACCAACCAAGCTAGCTAGCCAGGTCTTAGTTTTTATGGATATTTAGAAAGATGGAGATTGAATGGGAAGGGAATGGGAAGCATTTGTTGTTCCACTTGGTCGTGCATTTCTTGGTTGGTTCCCATGTGTGTCCTGAAAGGGAATCAAACCTGCAACCTTGTTTCGGGGTGATGCTCCTAACCAACTGAGCTAACTGGCCAGGGTCTAGAATTTCTAAATATAGGTTTACTTTTAAAACTTTTAAATTTATTTTTTTTAATGAAAGAAAGAAAGGAAGAGAGATTTGTTGTTCCACTTATTTATACATTCATTGGTTGATTCATATATGTCTCCTAACTGGGAATCTAACCTACATCCTTATGGATGGGGATGATGTTTTAACCTATTGAGCTTCCTGGCAAAGGCTAGAATTTCTTATACATGGTCTGTATCAGTACTTTGGCATATGTTATGCAAATATTTTCAACTGTTCTGTAGCTGTTATAGGCCCTTTCTTTTAATGTGTGTTGTCACAGCCTAAAAGTCTTGAATGCTGTGGAGTCCCATTTATCAAACTTTTTCTCTTAATTTTTAATAATGTATTTTATTATTTTTAACTTTTCTATTCAAGATTTAAGAGAGAGAGAAGAAAGGTGATAGAAGGGAGAGAGAAGCACCAACTCTTTGTTTCACTTAGTAGTTCCATTTAGTTGTGTATTTATTGGCTGCTTCTAATATGTGCCCTGTGATCTGGAGTGAAATACATGACCTAGCATGTTGGTCAATGCTTTCATTAAGTAGGCCACACAGCTAGGGCTCTTTCTATATGTTATTTCTGGAGCAATGTCTAAGAATTCTTCTACAAGACCAATCTTTCAAAGATACTTACTGTGCGTATTTCCTAAGAATTATATCATTCAATTATTCATTTATTCATTCATTTAGAGAGACAAGAAGGGAGATAAGCATCAACTTATTGCTGTGGCACCTTAGTTGTTGACTGATTGCTTCTCATATATTCTTTTACCTGGAGGCTCCAGCTGAGCCAGTGACTCCTTGCTCAAGCCCACAACCTTGGACTCTAGCCAGAGATCTTGGGGTCATGTCTGTGATCCCACGCTCAAACTGGCAACCTTGCACTCAAGCTGATGAGCCCACACTCAAGCCGATGACCTTGCGCTGAAGCCGGTGACTTCAGTATTTTTTTTAAAGCATTTGATTTTTTTAAATAATTTCTTTTTATTTTATTCACTTTAGATGAGGAGACACAAAGTGAGAGAGAGTGAGAGAGAAAGGAGGGAGGAGCTGGAAGCATCAACTCCCATATGTGCCTTGACCAGACCAGTGCAGGGTTTTGAACTGGCGGCCTCACTGTTCCCAGGTCGACGCTTTATCCACTGCACCACCACAGGTCAGGCAACTTCAGTATTTTGAACCTGGATCCTAAGCATCCCAGGCTGATGCTCTATCCACCGTGCCACCACATTGTCAGGCCACCCAGTGCTTTTTAATGAAGAATCTCTATATTGCTGTTTATGGAATTTGTTTAGCTCAAAGTTAGTACCTCTCCTTGCTTCAATAATAAAATATGTATTTCAAGAGATCTTCATGTCCATTAACTTTCCAGTTAAGTGCACTGAGTTGCAGAAAGCATGCATGGATTCTAAAGTAATGTATGCTCATGGTGTCACCTTTTCCCCCACTCTTCTAGAGGAATCCATCGTAGGCAATTTGTATCCTTCATCTTTCTTGTCCAGCTCTTGTCTAGACATCAGAGCAAGTTGTTTGGTAATGGGGAACAGTGTACTTCACAGGTATGCACAGAGTCCAATGGTGTAGGTGTCAGTCACAGCCAGCCCCTACACTGTCAGAGCTGAACATTTCCTGCTTCTGCCAAGGGAGACCCTGGTTGTCCCCAGATGTCACAAGAAAGAAGTTTCTCCATCCCAACAATCCTGAGTCTGCAGAACCTCACGAGAAACTTATTGTTTCTGGGAATTGGGAGCCAAAGAAAGTTTTTAGAACTAGTCTCAACAGGCCCACTGTGCACTGTCACTGGAAGTACAGGTGGAGTGATCATTGTATTTCTGAAGGGAAGTGAGGTCACAGAGTCACAAAGCCTTGTCTCAGCTCTAACTGCCTCCCTTTCACACAGGCAGGGGATGTCAAGACTGTCACACTGAGCTTCCCGTGCTGATTGCAGAGAAGGCAGGGATGAGTATTTTCTGTGGCAGTCTGAGTAACACAATCTATGGTTTGGCCTTGTGAGAAAAGGGGATTCTTCTGCAGGTCAAAATTGGTTGAGTGTTAGAGCTACCCAAGAAGGAGCCATAATTCCTGAGGCATGGGCTGAGTTTATAGGAAGACAGGAGGTCTGAGACCCTGCACCCATCTCTAACTGCTTCTAATGATTTTTAATATTTCTGCCTTAATAGCAGTTTTTGGAGGTTGTTTTAAGTAGTAACAAACTCTGATTTATGACCAGTATAACTAATTCAGAAATTAATGTGCTATTCAATCAGCTTTACAAAGGCACAGAGAATTTTAGTAAAGCTATCTCGTTACAGTTCTGTCCATGTGTCAATATATTTGATGGTGTAATTGTAATATCTACATCTCAATGTAAATAAATGTGACTGTCATTTAATGAATTATAATTATTTTGCTCTTATTTAGGCTTGATATGTCTAAAGCTTTAGTAATTATGTCTCCTGAATGTATTTACAGTCCACTGATCAACGTGGGACAGTTATGTGTGAGCTCAGGAACTGAGACTTTAAGGAAAAGGTAACTTTGAGAGGAGTATGGACAGCAATCTAATTAAGAGCTTCAGCAATTTTTAGGCTCAAGTGTATCTTCTGATCTTTTTGTCAGGTTGTCAGTGTCCTGAGGTCATATTTAGGCTTGTCCTTGTGTTTCGTCTCCTACAACTGACTTGATACCCAAGATTTTATGCCCTGAAACACCGAAATGCATACTTGTTTTGTTTTTTTCTATTTCTCAAATCACATATTAATTAGTTTCAATCATTCTTTCAAACTAAGGACCAGATAATGTGCTCTCTTTAATTAGAAATAACTGGTTTTAGATGTTCTGTGTCTTTATTAAATTACAAATGCCAAAGTTTAACTGAAAGTAAAATATTATATTTCTGTAGTGGAACCTTATGATTATTTCTCTGGTTATACTGACATAAATCCATATCAATAAATCCAACTTTTCCATAAAGATATTAGATGCATCAACATTTCAATAAGATTTTTTCTTTTTCATTCACAAATTATACTGGTCAACACAATAAATATTTTAAATGAAAAGAAAAGTGCTTATAATCAAACATCAAATAAATCTTAAATATGACTATGCAAACATCTGGATTTTTAAAAAGACACAACCACTTTGCCAGGACAGCACAACACAATGGTCAACACTAATGTTATTGCAACCAGGCTTCCAGGTTCAAATCCTGACTATAGCAGTATTGAATGACTTGTATAAGCTCCTTTTAGTCAAATTTTTATTGTCTATAAAAAGAGAATACTATTAGATTCTATCTCATACTTCTGTAAATATTAAGTACTTAAAATTTTTTTAAATGCTACTCACTAATTAAGTATTATATAAGACATTCAGCTTGGAAATCTTTTTTATTAATTTTAATGGGGTGACATTAATAAATCAGGGTACATATGTTCAAAGAAAACATCTCCAGGTTATCTTGTCATTTAATTATGTTGCATACCCATCACCCAAAGTCGAATTGTCTTCTGTCACCTTCTATCTGGTTTTCTTTGTGCCCCTCCCCTCCCCTCTCTCCTTCCCTCTCCTTCCCTCTCCTTAACTTCCTGACCCATAACCACCACACTCATGTCTATATCTCTTAGTCTCTTTTTTATGTCCCTCCTATGTATGGAATCATGCAGTTCTTAGTTTTTTTCTGATTTACTTATTTCACTCCATATAATGTTATCAAGATCCATCCGTTTTGTTGTAAATGATCCGATGTCATCATTTCTTATGGCTGAGTAGTATTCCATAGTATAAATGTACCACATCTTTTTTATCCAGTCATCTATTGAAGGGCTTTTTTGTTGTTTCCATGTCTTGGCCACTGTGAACAATGCTGCTATGAACATGGGGCTGCATGTGTCTTTACGTACCAATGTTTTTGAGTTTTGGGGGTATATACCCAGCAGAGCGATTGCTGGGTCATATGGTAGCTCTATTTTTAGTTTTTTGAGGTACCGCCATACTTTCTTCCATAATGGTTGTTTATTTTACATTCCCACGAACGGTGGATGAGGGTTCCTTTTTCTCCACAGCCTCTCCAACACTTGTTATTACCTGTCTTGTTGATAATAGTTAATCTAACAGGCGTGAGGTGGTATCTCATTATAGTTTTTGATTTGTATTTCTCTAATAGCTAATGAAAATGAGCATCTTTTCATATATCTGTTGGCTATTTGTATTTCTTCCTGGGAGAAGTGTCTGTTCATGTACTCTTCCCATTTTTTTTTATTGGATTGTTTGTTATTGAGTTTTGTTTGAAAATATCTGAGTTTTTGTTTGAAAATATCATCTCCCATTTAGTTGGCTGTCTGTTTATTTTGTTGTCAGTTTCTCTTGCTGTGCAAAAGCTTCTTAGTCTGATGTGGTCCCATTTATTTATCTTTGCCTTCACTTCCCTTGCCTTTGGAGTCAAATTCATAAAGTGCTGTTTGTAACCAAGGTCCATGAGTTTAGTACCTATGTTTTCTTCTATGTAATTTATTGTTTCAGGTATTATATTTAGGTCTTTGATCCATTTTGAATTAATTTTAGTACAAGGAGACAAACTGTAATCGAGTTTCATTCTTTTGCATGTGGCTTTCCAGTTTTCCGAGCACCATTTGTTGAAGAGGCTTTCTTTTCTCCACTGTGTGTTGTTGGCTCCTTTATCAAAAATTATTTGACCATATATATGTGGTTTTATTTCTGGACTTTCTTTTCTGTTCCATTTGTCTGAATGTCTATTTTTCTGCCAACACCATGCTGTTTTGATTGTCGTGGCTCTATAATATAATTTGAAGTCAGGTATTGTAATGCCCCCGCTTCATTCTTTTTCCTTAGGATTGCTTTGGCTATTCGGGGTTTTTTATAGTTCCATATAAATCTGATAATTTTTTGTTCCATTTCTTTAAAAAATGTCATTGGAATTTTTATGGGAATTGAATTAAACTTGTATATTGCTTTGGGTAATATGGTCATTTTGATTATATTTATTCTTCCTATCCAAGAACAAGGAATATTTTTTCATTTCATTGTATCTTTTTCTATTTCCTTTAACAATGCTTTGTAATTTTCGTTATATAGGTCCTTTACATTCTTTGTTATGTTTATTCTTAGGTATTTTATTTTGTTGCAACCGTGAAGGGGATTATAGTTTTGAATTCATATTCTAATGTTTCGTTGTTGGCATATAGGAAGGCAATGGACTTTTTTATATTAATTTTGTATCCTGCAACCTTACTGTATTAGTTTATTGTTTCTAGTAATCTTTTTGTGGAGTCTTTGGAGCTTTTACTTGTGGTTTTGTTTTGTTTTGTTCTTTGTATCTGGTTGGAAAACCCCCTTTAGTATACCCAGAAGTGAGGGTTTTCTGATGATAAATTCCCTCATCTTTTTTGTATCTGTGAATGTTTTTATTTCTCCTTCGTATTTGAAGGATAGCTTTGATGGATATAGTATTCTTGGTTGGAAGTTCCTCTCTTTCAGAACTTTAAATATTGTGGTCCACTATCTTCTAGTTTGTAGAGTTTGTGCTGAGAAATCCAATGATAATCTAATAGGCCTTCCTTTATATGTTGTATTCTTCTTTTCCCTGGTTGCCTTGAGAATTTTTTCTTTGTCGTTGGTTTGTGCCAATTTCATTATGATGTGCCTTGGAGTAGGTTTGTTGGGGTTAAGATAACTCGGTGTTCTATTTGCTTCTTGAATTCGAGACTTTAGTTCTTTCCACAGGCTTGGGAAGTTCTCGCCTATTATTTGTTTGAATATGTTCTCCATTCCATTTTCTCTCATCCTTCTGATATATCTATTATTCTTATGTTACTTTTTTTGGTGGAGTCAGACAATTCCTGTAGGGCTTTCTCATTTTTTTTTAAATTCTTGAGTCTCTCTTCTCTCTGTTGTGCCTCAAGTTGCCTATCTTCTATGTCACTAATCCTCTCTTCTATCTGGCCCGTTCTATTAGCTAAGCTTGTTACCTCGCTTTTCAGTTCATGAATTGAGTTTTTCATCTCTGTTTGATTTGTTTTTATAGTTTCAATTTCCTTGGTAATATATTCTTTGTGTTCATTGAGTTGTTTTCTGAGTTCCCTAAATTGCCTTTCTGTGTTTTCTTGTATATCTCTGAGTATTTTTGAATTTCTATTTTAAATTATCAGTCATTTAACTTCAAGGTTTCCAATCTATTAAAATTTTTTTCTATTGATTTTTCCTCCTCTATCTGTGCTACCTCTCTGTCTTTTGTATCCATGATACTTGATTTCCTTTTCCTTAATGGCATCTGAGGATGATTTTGTTAATAACACTAATGTGAATTAATAAAAAAAGTCAAAAGTAAAAAAGAATAGATAATAAAAAAGACAATAAATTTTAAAAAACAAAGAAAAATTATTATTTTTTTCCTTTTTTCCTCTCCTTCCCTCTTTGAGAAAATGCTGTGCAAAACTGAGAATTATATTGTGCTAAATGGAACAAAAACTACCTATAACAGGGGGCCTGAGTTGGGGAGAAGTGATAAAGGGGCAAAAAAGGAGGTAGGGACACAGAAAATGCATAAAAGGAAAGAATTTGGATCAAGAATAATATAGCCTGACCAGGCGGTGGTGCAGTGGATAGAGCGTTGGACTGGATTGCGGAAGATCCAGGTTCGAGACCCCAAGCTCGCCAGCTTGAGCGCGGGCCCATCTAGCTTGAGCAAAAGCTCGCCAGCTTGGACCCAAGGTCGCTGGCTCCAGCAAGGGGTTGCTCAGTCCGCTGAAGGCCCGTGGTCAAGACACATGTGAGAAAGCAATCAATGAACAACTAAGGTGTTGCAACGGCAATGAAAAACTAATGATTGATGCTTCTCGCCTCTCTCCGTTCCTGTCTGTCTGTCCCTATGTATTCCTCTCTCTGACTCTCTGTCCCTGTTATAAAAATAAAAATCATAAAAAAAGAATAATATAATTTCCTTGTAAATGATGGTCGAAGGAGATATATAGTGAAAGGGCTAAGAAGGAAACAAGAAAAAGAAAAAAAACAAAACAAAAATAAGTGGAACAAAAACTACATAGAATGGAGAGCCGGGGTTGGGGGGAATGCTAATGAGTTAAAAAGCAAAGTAAAAAACACACCTAATACCACAAAGAAAAAATTTGAATCCAAAATAAAATAGTTTGCTTGTGAGTGAGGATCGAATGAGAGGAAAAGTAAAAGAGAAAAGAAGAAAATAAGAGAGAGGGAGAGAAAAGAAAAAGGAGAAAAAAAGAAAAAAAAGAGAGTTAACGGTTTTGGAGTGTAACCCTCATAGAGAGAGAAAAAAGAAAAAAAGAGAAATGTAACACTAATGGGTAATGTAGTTCAAAATGAAGAGAAAAGAGTAAGACGAGCAGAAGATAAAAGGACCAAGGTGAAAGAAAGAGAAATAAAAAGAGATACGAAGTTAAAAGAAACAACAAAAAAGTAGAAACAGTTATAAAGTTTGTGGATTTTTCTTGATATTGAGAGGTTATCTTCTTCCTTTTTCCTTCCTCTCCCTCTTCCTGGTCAGTGGCACTGTACCCCAGGCTCTGCCCCTGTGGCACGCTTAGGTAGAGATTTGCAGTTGATGTGACGCTATGGTGATGTCGTATAATAGCCCTCAGTCTCATTGGTAGTTGGGTCTTGTTAGCATTTGGAAGCTCCAACAATGGGAGAGTCCGTTTTCTTGGAGCCTCTCTCCTTCCTGAATTAGCAGCCTGGTGATCCAGCTATGAGGTTGCCGCTGCCACTGCCTGGTCAGTAAGAGGCTCAGAGAGTTGACAAATCTCCACTCTATCCCCACTCAGCACAGAGCTCTGGGTAAGGCTCTGTCAGAGCCATCAGTGTAATCAGGCAGGGCTGGGAGCCAATTACTCTCAAAGTGTCTTTCTTTGAGCCTTCAGGTGTGTCCAGTATGTCTCAGCACTCTGTGGGACCACTCTCCCCAGGCTTTTTGCACTTTGTATCCTGTCTTGGCTAAGAAGAAGATGCTCTAGTTGCTACCTGCAGAACAGGAGGTCTTAAAAGCTGCCAAGTCCCTCTTTTTAGCATACAATCCTAAGTATGAAAGCTCTGCTAATCAGAGCCACCACCATAGGCAGGTTTTTTGCCCTGTGGAAGTTGCCACCGCCCCTCCGTAAAAAGCAAGAACCACTAAAACATATCACATCTCTTGTCTTAGATCGCTGAGCTGAGAGACACCTTGTCAGCCAGAGCCACGTAAGCCATTTGGGCAGTGAGCCAACTGTGAGTTAAGCTAACTTGAGTGATTGTATTCACAGATTTGCTACAGAGACTGTTTGCAAACTGCCTGCATGCCCCTCCCCCAGTGCTAGCCTGAATGGCTGTCAAGGGCACCCCGCCCGCCCAGAGAAGACCAGGCGTAGGGAAGTTTGCTTTTGGCTCTCTCCACGCGCTGTTGTTGGTGGAGCAGGGATTACATCGTGCCTCTCCTCGCAGCCCACATAGGTGTCTCTGACTGTGCCTCTCTGTCCGAGAACACGGGAGGCTACACCTGGGGCCCTAAGGAGAATCTCTCGCACACTGCCTTCGCTCATCGACCAGGATATTGGGGTAATGGAGGCTGCCGCTTGCCCGGCTTGCACGTCTGTGCCACAGCCCAGCTCCTTCCACACACCCAGCTCTCACTCTCTCTCAGTTCCAAGTGAAAGCAGCCCTTGCTCAGGTTAGTGAGGGAGGCGGAGTGTTCCGTTCTCTGTCTTATTTCCTTCAGGGTTGCTTATAAATTTAGCCAGTTTTTCGACCCTTAATAAATTTTTGTTTAGTGTGTGGGACTTACAGACACTCCAGGAATCGATTTTTCTGTCTCTGGTTGTAGAACTTGTTGAATTTTTGAGGAGAAGTATCGGGAGAGCTCCTCACGGCGCCATTTCTCTGAAGTCACTCCCGGAAATCTTTAAATATATATATTTTTAAAAGATTTTAGGGAAAAGTTATGGTAACTTAAGAATTTTGAATTTATTTTTAATAAACAATTAGCGTCCAGAAAATCATGTTTTTATGCAGAACTGTCCTCTTATGAATGTAAACACTGAGCACTGGGACATAAGCGAGTGGCCTCACAGATTTTGAAATTTGCAGTTATCTTCCTATTTCAGATGCTCATTGGAATCTTGGGGAATTTGTCACTCTTCTGTCATAAGTCCCTTTACCGCAGTAGATACAGGACAAAGCCTGCAGATTTGATTGTCATTCACCTATTTCACTACCACAATCCTCAAATGGGGATTTGAATATTTTTTTCACTTACAATAGGATTATATTAAATAAAATGTGTATTCGTTTAAACACACATACTTTTTAGTTTTCAAAATTACTTTTTGTTTCAATGTTGCCTAACGTGTAAAAGTATTTGACATATAAATTTATAACCTGTGTGGTAAAATGATGTTTTAATGTTTACATTGTTTTCTAGTGAAGTTTTTGTTCATATTTTTTTGCTTTCTTTGGCAGATTTGTGTGTGAGACTACTAACACATCCTTTTAGTTGATAGCACAGTAATATGGAGGTATATATAATGCTTTTTATAAAAAATAAACTAAAATGCATTGATTCCTATTTGTAGCTCCTGGAATGTTCTTTTATAAAATACTATTTAAGTATTTCAGTAATTTATAGTTGTTTCTTTTTACTTTTGCAGTTTTCAGGTCAGTATAGCTGCTAGAAAATTTCTTAGTAGTAGAGATATAGAAGAAATATTTGAAAATGATGAACTTTTTTATGAATTAGAACAATAAACCATCGATATAGTTAAACTGCCTCCTGATAATGTGGATGAAGTATCAGATTGTGAAGATCTTGATGGTAATATTTTAGAAGACACTCTCCTGCAGAACGTTCCTTGTCAATTAGAAGTACATCCAGTGCCTTAGAAGACAATCCATCGCCTATGGAAAAGTTAAAATGTAAAAGTATTGCCGAAGAGTAACTGCAAAAACAAACAAACAAACCAGGACATAAACTTTTCCAACATTACATTAAAATACGACAATGTATCTGAAATGAAATAAAAAATGACTCTATATTTGAAAAATAAAACACCTGTTGACATATTTGAAGAATTTTTCAATGAAGATTTGTTAAGCTACATAGTAACCCAAAATATAAGTTATGCAAGATAAAACAATAGACATAGTTTTGAACTTTCCACAAATTGCCGTAGAAAGTTTATTGGAATATTTTTGTTATCTGGATACCATTCCTTACCACAGGAACAATTATACTGGTGTGAAGATGGAGATCTAAATCTTGCCTGCATTAGAAACTATATGCCGCCTGACCAGGTGGTGGCGCAGTGGATAGAGCGTTGGACTGGATTGCGGAAGATCCAGGTTCGAGACCCCAAGCTCGCCAGCTTGATCGTGGGCCCATCTGGCTTGAGCAAAAAGCTCGCCAGCTTGGACCCAAGGTCACTGGCTCCAGCAAGGGTGGCTCGGTCTGCTGAAGTCTCGCCCGCGGTCAAGGCACGTGTGAGAAAGCAATCAATGAACAACTATGGTGTCGCAACGGCAACGAAAAACTAATGATTGATGCTTCTTACCTCTCTCAGTTCCTGCCTGATTGTCCCTATCTATCCCTTTCTCTGACTCTCTCTCTGTCCCTGTAAAAAAAAAAAAAGAAACTGTATGCCAAAGCACAGGTATTTAGAAATAAAAAATTTTTAACGACAATAGTTTCATAATTGCCATGGAAAAGAAAGATAAACTATTTGAAATTCTACCTGTGGTTGACAAATTAAATTCAAATTTTAAAGTTTGGTATATTTGCTCAAAAGCTTTTTTTTGATGAGCAAATGGTAAGATATAATAAACATCACTGTTTGAAACAATTTATAAGAGGAAAGCCAATCAGATTTGGTTTCAAACAATGGGCCCTGTGCTGCTCTGAATCTGGTTATTGTTTTCATATGGATATTTATGAAGGAAAATGTGAAGAACAAGTTTTGAGTGGTGTAGCAGACTTTGTAATAATGAATATGACTTCCTTTATGCAGTATCCATCAGAATATGAAATATTTTTCAACAGTTTCTTTACCAGCTTTGAATTATTGAAATTGAAAGAACATAATATAAAGGTGATTGGCACAGCACAGTATAAAATGAAGAAGTGTTCCTTGAAATCTGATAACATAATGAAAAAAGAACAATGTGGAGCATACAATTATTGATATGATGAAAATAATAAAATATTTGATTGATTTGGAATGACAATAACTGTGTCAAAGTTCTGTGAAATTAATTAGGGCTACAACCTTTAGAAAAAGTGAAAAGATATTCTAAGAAAGAGAAGAAAGAACGTCGAGTGGAAAGAGCAAACACTGTAGGGGAATATAACAAATACATGGGCGGGGTTGACAAGCTGGACTGGAATGTCGAAAAGTATCGCATTAAATTTAGAGGTAAGACATGGTATTTTCCACTTTTTACAAATAAATGCCATTGATGTTGCTCTTGTTAATGCCTGTGCTCTTTATACTGCTTCGAATGAAAACATCTCATAAGACATCATATGCAGTATTGCATGAACATATATGAAAAAAGAATCATTGTCCAATCTTAAAGTTTCCGGAAGACCCAGTTCAAGCATAACAAGGCAATGCTGTGTACCTGAAGGTCCAATTGGACATGTACTGGGAAGGCCCTGGGAGGGAGAACAAAGGAAATGTGCTCTATGCGGCACACGTGTGCAGGCAGTGTGAGAATGTAATATAGGACCACGTGTCGGACGCTCTCCTGTTTGGCATAGAACATGAATTTTCCTGCGTTTGTAATACTCACTTTTTCTCCAAAAGTTTGTAACTGGAAATTCCATAAGCCCCAAATGGGAATCAATAAAAAATGTAAAAAATAACTATTTTTTAAAAATACACCAGTAAAGTAACCTAAATTCCATTATCTGATTCTGTTTTCTAACTTAATACACCAAAAATATAAAAAACAAAAATTTGGCAGTTATTATAAAGCAAAAGCTGCCAAATACATGGACACCTCAAATATCCTCTGCTGGATCCTGAACATAATGCTAAATATTAGGGTTGCTGAGTATGTGACTGACGATGGAACACCAAAAACATCTCAAACACTGTGACCTTTGGGTATGTTCCATTAAGGTTTACTCTAATGATATATACGGTCCATATGAAGTATTCATATCTGCCCATGATGTTTTGTGTTGGGACTCATGACTGGCCAGGAGAACCATGATTTCTATTCTGTACAGGTATAACCAGTAGGTCCAACGACTTCATGTGACCAAAGTGTCCCCCAGACCGTTCCCCAAGATCAGAGCTATTCAGAACATCCTTGTTCTGGTGATCATTTTTCTATCTTTTTTATACCTTATCCTCCATTAGCTACATTTTTATTTCTATTTTTGAAAAGACCGCTTGGTGGCTGGTGAACACCTCTGTCTTAATGCATGTTTCTCAACTGCCAGCAGCTTTGAGCTCTTGAGTCGTAACCACCGTGTAGTCAGTTGTGTGTGTGTGTGTGTGTGTGTGTGTGTGTGTGTGTGTGTGTGTGTGCGCGCGCGCACTGGGAGCCGTAAGCAGTTCCTGCATCTCATCGAAAGAATATAAATTGTCTGCTTTTCACTCAGTCCTCTATTTACATATCCTGCAAGGAATTGTTAGTATAATTATACTCAGTCACATTGCACATAGAGATTCTGCGGCTACAATAAATAGTAAATAATGTTTGTTTTACTACATAATAGTAATTATTATGTCAGTACTCATGTGATTATTTTTTAATAATGGTTGCAGTTAGGAAATTCAGAGTCCTGTGAACATAAACAGTCCTGCAATAATGTGGAGATACTGGAAACGTCTTTGAGTGTGTAGTCTTTAATGTGATATAGCAGCTTTGTCAATATTTACTGGCCATCCAGAGACGGTAGTGCCTTGAAAGGATTCCATGTGGGATGTTCCTCCAAGAAGCTCAGGTTAGAGGTTTCTGTGGGCCTGTATTGTAATGCAAGTGGCCTTAGTTGAAGCTGGAGGAAAAATGTGGTTTTAGTTATGGATAATGCCTGCCATTATGGTGAATATGGTGTCTTACTCCCTCAGAGAATGATAACTGTTCAAAATAAAAAAATCTGTGTAAAGAAAGATGAACAAATTTTAAAACACTGTACATTAAATATTGCAGTAGTGAACTGAATGGAACAAAGATATGGTTATTGAAAATACCTGCCTAGATAACATAGTTCCACATTCTAAATCTACAGTAAGGTTTCTGAAGCTTTATGAAGAAAATTATATACTAAGTGTATGACAGGGTATTTGCAGAAAATAAGATTGACAGAAACACTTAGTGCAAAGGGAGCATAAAAATACTATTCTGTCAAAAGTAAGGTGTGATTCAATTAAATCCTCTCATGTCTCAACAGATTCTCAGAATATTTAATTACCATTGAATAATTAACAGCACTGCTTTCCCATGGCATAGATTATGGTTTGTTTTGTTTTCATATTTTCTGAAGAAATTTGTGATTTTTATTTTGATTTCTTTGTTAGTTATTTTAGTGGAATCTTGTTTACTTCTGTGTCTGTGTCTCTGCCATATTTCTTTTTCTAAATTTTATCTAGTTTTCATACCATTGTGATTGGAGAAAATGCTTTACATTATTTTTTGGTGTATTCTTTTCTTCTTTTTGGTCAGGGACAGAGAGATGGACAGATAGTAACAACAGGGAGAGAGATAAGAAGCATTAATTCTTTGTCAGAGCTTTTTGTTGTGACACCTTAGTTGTTCATTGATTGCTTTCCCATATGTGCCTTGACTGAGGGACTTTAGCAGAAGGAGTGACCCCTTGCTAAAGCCAGTGACCTTGGACTTCAAGTCTGAGACCTTTGGGCTCAAGCCAGCGACCATGGAGTCAAGCTGGATGAATCTGTGATGAAGCTGGCAACCTCAGGGTTTCAAACCTGGGTCCTTGGTGTCCTAGTCCAATGCTCTATCCACTGCACTACCAACTGGTCAGGCAATACTCATTAGTTTTCATACGTAATCTCTGAATTTACTTGGAAGTCTCTACTCTGATGATAAATTCTTAATTAGGCACTAGCCAGTGCCTCACTGGTAGAGTGTCAGCTTGGCTTGTGGATATTCTAGGTTTAATTCTTGGCCAGGGTACACAAGAGAAACCATCATATACTTCCCCTCTCTGTACACTTTGTCTCTGTCACTCTCTGTTTCTCACTCTTCCTCTTCCTTTCCAAATGCCATGGCTCAATTGGTTCAAGAACATAAGCCCTGTGCACTAAAAATGGCTTCCTGGAGCATCTTCCTCAGGTGCTAAAAATAGCTCTAAGTTTCAACCATGGCCCCAGATGGGCAGAGTATTAAGTCCAGACAGGGGTTCCCAGGTAAATTCTGGTAGGTAGGGGTCTATATAGGAGTCTGTCTCTCTGTCTCCCTTCAACTTGGAAAAGAAGAAAACAAAAAAGAAATCCTTGATTACTGCACCTGAGCTCCTTTGCATTTCTGTGCCTTCAGCTCACTCCAGGGGGTTCAGATTTGAATTGGTGGAGTGTGGCCTTGGCCTTACATTTGTACAGACTATTTTCAGGAAACCGACTTAAAAAGTTATACAAAGGAAAAAAGAGTGATATACCTTTTCTTATAAATGTTTATTATATGTATTTTATTGTCTTCTTTTATGGCTAGAAATCTCGAATATTCCTGAATACAAATGGAAATCCTAGGGATTGTTTCTTGACTTTTTTGTGGCTTTATGGAAATATTTTTATCTGAGCAGCAACATAAAAATTACAATTAGTTCTTGCTTGCTTGTATTTTGCCTGATTGGTGGATAAATATGGGGGGAGCGCCATGTGTGTATAGTCTATGGAAGGCTGTGAGTACTTGCTCGTAGGGCGGCATATGGCAAATAGCGAATTGCCTCACGTCATTGGTAGTAGCCATTGTTTGCTGTTGTTTCCCTGGAACGTAGTTTCCTTCCACCCCTGTAAAGCCAGTAGCCACAGACAGCATCACATCCACCTGGACCATACAGTTTTGCATTTGATTCAAACAGACAGTAATGAAACAAGAGAGCCAAGAACTGGTGGGCCATTACCTTTAATCCTAGCTCACACCCGGCAGGTGAGAAAATACACATGGTTGGAAAACACTTTCCTGTTCATTCAGGGTTCCAAAAGCCACTGACTCATGACAGGATTGCTAGAATCAAAGGTTTCTACCTCACCAGCCTTATTCACCTCTGTTCTCCATCTCGTTCTCTCTGCACACACTGGCTTCTTCTTCAGCACTCTGCCATCTTGGCTGCTTTTCCTCTACAGTGCTAATTTCAGGAACCGAGAGCACAGTTATGGATTGAGAGTACTCTGATCGTAACATGCTAAGCATATATATTTTAAAAACATGAACAAAGGTGTTAGTTTTTCTCATTTATTTGTAATATGATATACAGAAATCCTGTGTTCGCCCTGGCCAGTTGGCTCAGTGGTAGTGCATCGGTCCAGAGTGAATGTCCTGAATTTGGTTATTGGTCAGGGCACAGGGGAGGTGTTCGTTTCCGGCCCCACCCCTTCTCTTGTCTCTCTCTTCCCCTCCTGCAGCCATGGCTCTATTGGCTGGAGTGAATTGGCCCCCAGTGCTAAGAATGACCCCATGGTCCTCTCCTCAGGCGCTAAAAATAGGCCCCTGTTCTAATGAAACAAAGGCCCCAGAAGGGCAGAGCATCGCCCCCTAGTGGGCTTGCTGTGTGGTTCTCAGTTGGGGGGCATATAGCAGTCTGTCTCTCTGCCTCCCCTCCTCTCACTATAAAAAAAAGTTTTCTATTAAAGTATATTCAAAAGTCTGTTATTCCTCAAACAAAAGTTATGTGGTTATGTTGTCGTTTCTACTTACACATTTTATATACAAAGTCATCAGTTATTGGTTCTTTTAAAAAGCTTCATATAGAACATTCTGAATAAATATAGAAATAAATAAAAACAGCCAGCCTGACCTGTAGTGGTGCAGTGGATAGAGCATCAACCTGGAACAGTGATGTTGCCAGTTTGAGAGTGTATTTGGAAGTTCTAGCAGGGGAGCGCAGCTCCTTGTGCAACCTTGACCTAAGAACGATTCTCTCCTCTGTCGGGGAAGATTGTCCTTGTCGTGGTCCAGCCACGACAAGTCTATTACAGGGTCCTCAAACGGGAACAGGTATGGAATTAAATAAATGATAGAAAATTAAAGATATATCCATAAATATGGGTTCAGGAAGATGGCACAGCAAACAGTCTCTACTCTTTCTAAGCCAATGCAATGGCTGTCCCCAGAAGCACATTCGTCTTTATTCAGGGAAAAAATATGGTCTGTTAGCAATTCAATTGTTTCCAAGACAACTCAAAGGCAACCCCCATCATACCATTCAAATCTAACTTTACACCAATAAGAAACTAGCTTCCAGCCTCCTCCAGAGAACGTGGGTAGGACAAGCGAGAATCAGGTATAGCTCTTTGTTAACTGGGCAGGTGAGGTGGGGGGTTAGGCCCAGCACATCTGTCCCCTGGATATCCAGATTGTAAAAACACCATCTTTATTTCGGTCCCCAACAGATCCCCCTTTTGTATTTACTAAAACTTCAATTTGTGTGCTGTGATTCATACTCATCTGAATTCCCATGTTCCGATTTGGGGGCAGACTGGAAAAATATAAAATAAACAACAAAATTAAAATAGCCAATGCCAACAGATACTATAACAAGTATCCTAATAAAAGTAAGTGATTAAAGCCTACTAGATTATCAAGCAAAGTCTTAACTAACACAGCAGGATTTGAAATAAAGTTCTTAGTCTTAAATGTCCTTAACATATTAATATGGTTTCAGCAAGTTCATGTTGACACCATCACCGCTTCATATTATTTGTAAATGTAACCCAATCCCACTTTAATCTGAGAACTGTCCCAAGGAGCAGGAGTCACACACATTCAGGAAAAGTCCATAAGCCACTGGAGTTGTGGTCACATTTCCACACTTTGCAGCTAGAGTCCAGTCCCAATGACCACTGCTTCTAGCTGGCAATGATTAAGGTAGAATTGAAAAGCCATTTGCAGCACGTATGGAGACGGAGCTTCCGTTTTCCTTTAACCGGAGAGATGAACCCAGGGGCCTTTTCCTGGAGCTCTGCAACCATGGCGTGAAGAGAATCTTGGGATACACTGTGCTAGGTGGCAGAGGTAAATTCGTCTAAATTAGGAGCAAGTCTAAAATAGGCATGGGGCATGTAATAAAAGAAACACTATATATTAAACAAAGCAGCAGAAAATAAGACTATCAACGCCCACAACAGGGATCTTTGAGCGATAAATAAAAATCTGAATATTTAGGCACGGCATAGTACTTGGCCCTGTGTCCATCAGAAATGAGATCAGTTTACGTGCGACTTGGAAGAAATACCCTAGCCTCGTCCACACCGACATGAGATGGGGCCAATCACCCTGGGCAACTTTAGTCTTCAGTGGCAAGCCCCAGCAGGCTGGGCAAGGTCAGGTCACAGGTGGCCGGAGCAGGGCTGGAAGAGACTAAACCCTCCCTTAGATGAGTGAGGAGGCAACTTACCTTCCACTGTCCCCTTTTCCCACAGCAAAGACATGTCCCTGATGGGGGCAGAGAAGCCTAGCAGGTTTTAGCTCAATGACCTTCCTTTCCATTCTTGAAGTAGGGCCCTATGAAGCCCCTCCGGGCATTGGAGCCTTTATGGGTGTATGCCAAGAGCTGGTATTTTGCCTGATCTCTTTTTGGGCTCTGTCTGCCTTTTCTGTTTCTCTCTTGGTCATTTTAGATCTTAAAAGCCATGCTCAGCCTGACCAGGCGGTGGCGCAGTGGATAGAGCGTCGGACTGGGATGCAGAAGGCCCAGGTTCGAGACCTCGAGCTCACCAGCTTGAGCGCGGGCCCATCTGGCTTGAGCAAAAAGCTCATCAGCTTGGACCCAAGGTCGCTGGCTCCAGCAAGTGGTGCTCTGTCTGCTGAAGGCCCGCGGTCAACGCACGTGTGAGCAAGTAATCAATGAACAACTAAGGTGTTGCAACAGAAACGAAAAACTAATGATTGATGCTTCTCATCTCTCTCCATTCCTGTCTGTCTCTATCTATCCCTGTCTCTGACTCTCTCTCTGTCCCTGGAAAAATAAAATAAAATAAAATAAAACCTTGAAAAGCCATGCTCAGAAGATCTCGCTGAGGGGTTTGAGGATCCCCATCTGCCTATATAAACTTTTTCCATATATTTGGAGCTAATTGGAAAAAGACAAAACTGCGTTCTTAGCTGGATCAGATAAAAGAGGGTAAAAGTTTGCAGGAGAAAAAGGTTTGGCGTCTCCTGTAGGATTCCAGAGTCTCTCAGCTGCTGAATAACCCTGTACATCAAAATTCAAAAGAAATTTTTTAAAGTAAAAAGCATGATAAAAAGGTTTGCAGAAGGTCCAGGATATTACTCCCTTCTTTTTTTTGTATTATTTACAATTGACATTTAAGCATTTGTTGAGCATACATTATAATACCTTGACTTCAAGAATTGTAAGAAATAGCCTGACCAGGCGGTTGCGCAGTGGATAGAGTGTCGGATTGGGATGCGGAAGACCCAGGTTCAAGATCCCGAGCTCGCCAGCTTGAGCGTGGGCCCATCTGGCTTGAGCAAAAGCTCGCCAGCTTGGATCTAAGGTTGCTGGCTCCAGCAAGGGGTAGCTCGGTCTGCTGAAGGCCCGTGGTCAAGGCACATGTGAGAAAACAATCGATGAACAACTACGATGTCGTAACAGCAACAAAAAACTAATGATTGATACTTTTTACCTCTCTCCGTTCCTGTCTGTCAGTCCCTATCTATCCCTTTCTATGACTCTCTCTCTGTCCCTGTAAAAAAAAAAAAATTGTAAGAAATATTTGTCTTTATGTTAACTTCCCACAAAATATATTAAATGCATTTTTAAGTAATATTCCCATACTTATAAACATATTTCTACCCCATTAATTATAAGGCAAATTAAAGAATATATATTAAATTTGGAAAATTTTAATGTGGCTTTTATTATTTTCCTATAATTAAAAATATCTACACCTTTGTTAGGTAAATCTACTCTGCCTCAAGCTTTGCAGCTGCAGCAAGCAGTCTGAAGTTTGAAGCAGTTTAGTCAAAATTAGCAAGTCTTTAGGATCCACATTCTATTCTATTTATATTTAAATGAGCACACTTTACTTGTTCCAATTAAAATCATAAATTTGTAGGGATGATATTTTTATAATATTAGAGCTGGCATATCCAATTTTTGCATGCAAGAACTTAAAAAATCACATTTAGACAACATTAAACAAAGACTAAACACAAACAAGAATTAGACAAAGTAGAGAAATCAGAAAAATTAGAATCCCAGGATTTTAGAGATTAGAACGTGGCCTGCTTGATCTTTATGCAGGGCTATTTTGATAGGAACATAAAGGATAGAAACTAAACAGAACTCTCTCTCGGAAAGTTTCGAGAACAGCCGTTTATGAGGTTCTGTTTAGCCACATCCAAATAGGTGTTACCTTCACCCTCTTTTCGGGCATAGGACAGGTGTTGTTATGAGTTGGGGGCGTAGAGAGAGAGATCAGCAGACAAAATCATGAACTAGCAAAGGACCACTGCTCGCTCAGGCAAATTGCGCCGAGTTCTCGTAGTGTCCTTTGTTTATTCACAAGATTTCAAAAAGCTTGTTTAGTTAGAAATTGGCATAGCACCAAGCATAACCTTTACTTAAAGATACATGGAATACATATGCATGATAGCTTAATAACAATATAATATCAAAAGGCATTAACTTATTGCTTCTATGGTTCTCACAACATTCCATTCTTTTATTTTAAGGAATAGCCTTGAAGGGGACGGTAAAACCTTATGAGAATATTTTACTGAGAAGAAAGTCTAGTAACTGCCTTCAGTCACATAGACTTGTTCCAGTTACCCACCTTCGAGTCACAAAACAATTCTCTTGGCAAAACATTCTTTTTTTGTTGGCTGTGTTTCCATCCAAGGTCATGCAATGGATTATTCTACTACAAACAGGAAACAAATAAAATGAGTTTAGAGAAAGAATAACGGGGAAAAGCTATAATTTTCCCAAACTCATAAGTCTTTTTATTTACTAAAGAAAATCAGATAATAACACAACTTTAAAAAGCATCTCAGTCTTCTAATCATTATTAAATTCTAATAGCTGCTACAACCGGCAGCCAAAATTCCTTTGTTTCAACCCAGGCTGAAAGGCAGGTTTAGATTATTTGGGAGGGGGATACTTTCCCCGCTCCTCTCCTGGGGATGGGACTCCCAGGCAGAGCCACACCGCGCTTGCACAAAGGTCAGCCTGCCACAGAGCCGCCACCTCCGCCACCCCTGCGGCCACGGGGATCTGGGGCCCTGGGCCTCAGTGGCGCCTCAGCTCCCGGAGCCGAACATTCCAGCACAGGAAGCTGTGCTGCGCAGCAGATCATCGCAGCCCGTTGGACATCTCCCGTCTGCCACCCGCACGTCCAAGAGGGGACCATGGCCGGGCCGCATTGGCGGCCACTTGGACGCAAGGTGGTGGCTGCCATGGCTTCTCCTGCTTGCGCTCCCGGAAACTTGGCAACAGATGAAACCTTGTATTTGGGGGTGTGCCTTCCCCGCCACACACCTTTTGTATGCAGATTCCGAGCAGTGGCCGGAGCTCACTCCTGCCCAACTTGTGTCTTTTTTGCCCCGCTGACCTAGGAAGCTACCATTCTGCCTCCATCGTAGCCTGCTCGCTTCACCTTGGAGGGACCAGGCAGGGTGAGCCCGGAGGCTAGCACAAACCCTAGTTCGCAGGTGGGCTTGTCACTGCCGCTTTACAGGCTCTGAGCTCATCGCCCCTGCCTGGGGAGGCCAGCCTTCTGCTCTTTGGAACGGAGATTTCCAAGGGCGTGAGACAGAGACCTTGGGAGCAGAGGGCTGCGGAGCCACAAAGTTTAAAATGGCCACAGCGACTATATTCCCATCTCCCCAGTTACTCTCAGACTTCAAGCTCTCATATTTACATTCCTCTGTTTCTACCTCATTCTGATCAAACAACTTATTCTCAAATAAAAACATTTGTACAAAAATAAAAAGGTCCAGGCCTGTCCTGTGGTGGCGCAGTGGATAAAGCGTCGACCTGGGAACACTGAGGTCGCCAGTTTAAAACCCTGCACTGGTCTGGTCAAGGCACACATGGGAGTTGATGCTTCCAGCTCCTCCCCCCTTTCTCTCTCTTTCTCTCTCTCTCTCACTCTGTGTCTCCTCTCTAAAATGAATAAAAAAAAAAAAGGTTCGACTGACCAGGTGGTAGCGCAGTAAATAGAGTGTCGGACTGGGATACGGAGGGCCCAGGTTCAAGACCCTGACCCTGCACTGGTCTTGTCAAGGCACATATGGGAGTTGATGCTTCCAGCTCCTCCCCCCTTTCTCTCTTTCTCTCTCTCTCTCTCACTCTGTGTCTCCTCTCTAAAAAAAATGAATAAATAAAAAGAAATTTTAAAAAACTTATAAAAAAAAAAAAAAAGACCCCGAGCTCGCCAGCTTGAGCATGGGCCCATCTGGCTTGAGCAAAAGCTCTCCAGCTTGGACCCAAGGTCGCTGGCTCCAGCAAGGGGTGGCTCAGTCTGCTGAAGGCCCGCGGTCAAGGCACATGTGAGAAAGCAATCAATGAACAACTATGGTGTCGCAACAAAAAACTGATGATTGATGCTTCTCATCTCTCTCCATTCCTATCTTTCTGTCCCTGTTTCTCTCTCTGAATTTCTCTGTCCCTGTAAAAAAGAAGTCCCTCACTTTTGAACCTAGTACTCCTATAGTTATTTACTCCCCAATTATTACTATACTCTACCCACACTGTACTTAAAAGCTTCACTCTCTAAAAGCTTTAACTTACTTCGTGTGCTCACTTCTGGGGGAGTTCCATTACCTCTCTGCTTTCCCATTTTCGATGGACACATGTATGGGCACCAATTGTCGTGGTCCAGCCACGACAAGTCTATTACAGGGTCCTCGAATGGGAAAAGGTATGGAATTAAATAAATGATAAGAGAATTAAAAATATATACATTGTAAGGATGAGACAGCGTTTGATTTCCAGGAGTACAGGCTTTTACTAGAGAAGAAAGAGTCCTGCCGGGCACTTCTCTGGGAGAAGGGCGCCAGTACAGACTATGGGGGCGAATTTTATAGGGTAGGGAAGACCCTTGAGCAAGTGGGCGTTGAGTCAGAAGTTCTAGTATGTGGGAGAGGCTGGAGTCAGAATTTCTGGTATGTCCCTATCTGCAGTTTTATGGTTTCGGCTTCCTGGGACTCTCCTTCTTGGGGCGGTTGACCAGCTTCCTGGAATTTTTCTGCTTCAGGGGTGATAGTCCAGTATGTAAGGGTGAGGTCAGACGGATAAGCAAAACAGCAAAAGGGCAGCAGAAGCCATGTATCTATCATACATAAATATGGGTTCAGGAGGACAGCAGGGCGAACAGTCACTACTGTTCCTAAGCCGATGCAATGGCGGCCTCCAGAAGTGCATCTGTCTTTATTCAGGGAAAAAACATGGACCATTAGCAATTCAATTATTTCCAAGACAACTCAAAGGCAACCCCCATCATACCATTCAAATCTAACTTTACACCAATAAGAAACTAGCTTCCAGCCTCCTCCAGAGAACATGGTGGGACAAGCGAGAATCAGGTATAGCTCTTTGTTAACCTGGCAGGTGAGGTGGGGGGTTAGGCCCAGCACCTCTGTCCCCTGGATATCCAGATTGTAAAAACATCTTTTCTTTTTTTGGTTCCCAAAATGTCTTCTTCAACCAAGCTGCAGCTTTGGAAGGGACACAGGTGGATCGGTGAGGTAAGAAGGGGACACTTGCCTAGCCAGCCAGATGAGCTGAGTCAACCCTGGCAATCAATGGGTCGCAGCCAGATCACCCTCACACTCTAATGTTGACAATTTGAAACCTCAGGCTTGTCTGGTCAAGGTACATATGGGAGTTGATGCTTCCTGCTCCTACCTCCTTTCTGTCTCTCTTTTTCTCTCTAAAATGAATAACGTCTCTTAAATAAAAGGAAAAAAAAGAAATTCTATTTATCTTCACATAGAGCCTGTGCATTTAGAATTATTAGGTCATGACCTGATGTCGGCAGACATGGTGAGAATGACCCCGTTCCTAGGACCTGTCAGGGCGCATCACCTGGAATTCACCACAGGGATTGACTGCCAGGCTGCCTTGTTCTTTCATTCAGAGTTCCCCTCCCTCGCTGGGTTGTAAGCAGTGTACAGGTAACTGTCCTTTCAGTCATTCCAAGTACTAATACCACAGGGTCAGGTGTATCAGAGGCACTTAATACAAGTATGAATTTGACTCAAAAGTCTACTTTCTGGCCTGACCTGTGGTGGCGCAGTGGATAAAGCATTGACCCGGGAATACTGAGATCGCCAGTTCAAAACCCTGCACTGTTCTGGTCAAGGCACATATGGGAGTTGATGCTTCTAGCTCCTCCCCCCTTTCTCTCTTTCTCTCTTTCTCTCTCTCTCTCTCTCACTCTGTGTCTCCTCTTTAAAATGAATAAATAAATAAATTTTTAAAAATAGTCTACTTTCTGGAATGTATCCAAAAAAAGAAGCGATTGTAATACACACATATATGCACAAGAATGTTCAGAAAATTTTTTATGTTAGTTATTTTTTTAAGGTAACTATAGATTCACGTGCAGTTATAAGAAATAAAACAGCCTTATCTGTGGTGGTGCAGTGGATAGAGTATTAACCTGAATGCTGAGGTCACAGGTTCAAAATCCTGGGCTTACCTAGTCAAGGCACAAATGGGAATTGATGCTTCCTTCTCATCCCTCTTTCTCTCTCTCCTTTTAAACAAATTATTTTAAAAATGTAATATGAAAGGGATCTTTTGTACCCTTTACCCAGTTTACCCCAATGGTTCCACAAGCAAAATTATAGTGCAAAATCACAAGCAGGACATTGAGATAGATACTATCCATCAATTTTATTCAGATTTCTCTAGAGAATTATTTTTTTTTAATTATTATTATTATTTTTTTATTTTATTCACTTTAGAGAGTAGACAGAGAGAGAGAGAGAAAGAGAGCTGGAAGGATCAACTCTCATATGTGCCTTAACCAGACCAGTGCAGGGTTTTGAACTGGCGACCTCAGTGCTCCCAGGTCGACGCTTTATCCACTGCGCCACCACAGGTCAGGCTGTCTCAATTCTTAAGAAAAGAATCTACGTAAAACACAGTAATATGTTATTACTAAAGATCAATAATATCACATTTTTTTGTGTGTGACAGAGAGACCTAGGGACAGACATACAGAAAGAGAGAAGTGAGAAGCATCAATTCTTAGTTTCAGTGCCTTCGTTGTTTATGGATTGCTTTCTCATATGTACCTTGACTGGGAGACCACAGCAAAACAGAGTGACCCCTTGCTCAAGCCAGTGACATTGGACTCAAGCCAGCAACTTTGTGCTTCAAGCCAGCGACCTCGGGTTTCGAACCTGAATCCTCTTTCAGTCCAACACTCTCCACTGTGCCATCGCCTGCTCAGGTATGCCACTACATATTGTTATGAAAAAACTCAAACACACTGGTTATTTTTCTTTTCTTTTAAAAAATATATTATTTATTGACTTTAGAAAGAGCAAAAATATGATTCTCAAATGTGCTGTCTTTATAATCAATGCTAACTAAAAAATTTCAGAGCCTCTTAAAAATAAAGTTCTTTGGAACTCTATCCTGAAAGCAAACCTCTGTCGTTCCCTCTCCACCCCATGTCTCCCACCTAATTTTTTTTTTTACCTCTGTAACTTGTTTCCTAAAGACTATCTCTTCTACCTCTGTGACTTTCTAAGTAAACATTCTCATATTTTGAAAAAAATTTTCTTTTCTTTATTTTTTTAAAATTTTAAGTATTTATTAATTTTATATTTTATTTTTTGTATTATTCTGAACTGAAAACCAGGGAGGTAGAGAGGCAGACTCCCGCATGTGCCAGAACAGGGGGCAATGCTTATGGCATCTCGGATATTGCTCTGTTGCAACCAAAGCCATTCTATCACCTGAGGCTGAGTCCATGAAGACATCCTCAGTGCCCAGGCCAGGTTTGCTCCAATGGACCCTTGGCTGCGTGAGGTGAAGAGGGAGATAGAGAGAAAGGAAAGGGGTAAGGGTGGAGAAGCAGATGGATGCTTCTCCTGTTGCCCTGACTAGAAATAAAACTCAGGACTTCTACTTGCAATTCCAATGCACTACTGCTAAGCCAACCGGCCAGGGCTAATTTATTTTTTTTGAAGTGAGAAGCATGGAGGCAGAGAGACTCCCTACTTGTCCGACGGGGATCCATCTGGCATGCCCACGACGGTCAATGTTCTGCCCATCTGGGGCATTGGTTTGTTGCGACCAAAGCCATTCTACTGCCTGAGCGGGAGGACATGGAGCCAATGAAGGTTCCCGGGGAAACTTTGCTCCAATGGAGCCTTGACTGGGGGAGGGGAAGAGACAGAGAGAAAGGAGAGGGGTTAGAATGGAGTGGGTGAAAGGCTCTTCTCTGTGATCGGGGCAAGAATTGAAGATTTATTTATTAATTTATTTTTGGTGTCAGACATAGAGACAGAGTAGGAGACAGATAGGGACAGACAAACAGGAAGGGAGAAAGACAAGAAGCATCATTCTTTATTGCACACTTTAGGTGTTCATTGATTGCTTTCTCATATGTGCCTTGACCAGAGGTTCCAGCAGAACAAGTGACCCTTACTTACTCAAGCCAGTGAGCTTGTCTTCAAGCTAGCGACCTTTGTTGGCTGAGGCCAGCCAGGTTCACATTGGTACTAAGAAGACAGTACGGGAACTGCAGAGCCATAAAGCATTGGGCTATTATTATTTTTTTTTAATTATTTTAATTTATTTATTCATTTTAGAGGAAAGGGAGAGAGAGAGAGAGAGAGAGAGAGAGAAGGGGGGGAGGAGCAAGAAGCTTCAACTCCCATATGTGCCTTGACCAGGCAAGCCCAGGGGTTTGAACCGGCAACCTCAGCATTCCAGGTCAACGCTTTATCCACTGCGCCACCACAGGTCAGGCCTGGGCTATTATCTTTTATTACATTCTTGCAGTGGCGGGCAAGCACACAGGCAAGGGCAGGTTCTCACAACAGCAGGCAAGCAAACAGCAAAACAGCCCCTCGCAGTGGCGGGCATGCAATCCACCCTCTCCCGAACACTGCCCTCAGTCCAGTTACCCGTAGTCTTACATGTACATACGTTATGCACATGTGGCTCTGCCATGTGCTCACACACTAATCATGAAAATGCAAGCAAGCAGGCAAGCTTAACGCAGCTGTTTTCCAAACAGTCTAGAGTAAAAGAAAGTATAGGCAGGAGCCTAGCCCAGGCTGCCTTGGCTCTCTAGAAAATTAATGAGAAAGAAATGACCCTGCACTGGAACAGTAGCAAAAAGGGGACCTTGAAGACAGGTTTAAGCAATTAGCGGGAGATGTGCTTCCGCTCTCAGGAACGGAGAGAGATGAAAAGCATTAATCATCAGTTTTTTGTTGGAACACCTTAGTTGTTCTTTGGTAGCTTTCTCATATGTGCCTTCACCCCAGGCCTTCAGTAGACCGAGTAACCCCTTGCTTGAGCCAGGGACTTTGGGTCCTGGGTTCAAGCTGGTGAGCTTTTTCCTCAAGCCAGATGAGCTCGTGTTCTCAAGCTGGAGACCTTGGGGTATCCAGACTAACGCTCTATCCGCTGCACTACCGCCTGGTCAGGCCTGGCTGCAAGTCTTTTGAGAACATTTAAGAGTTTAGGACAGCCTGACCTGTGGTGGTGCAGTGGATAAAGTGTCAGCCTGGGGACACTGAGGTCGCTAGTTCAAAACCCTGCACTGGTCTGGTCAAGGCACATATGGGAGTTGATGCTTCTAGCTCCTCCCCCATTTCTCTCTCTCTCTCTCTCTCTCTCTTTCTTTCTCACTCTGTGTCTCCTCTCAAAAATAAATAAATAAAAAGAAATAAAAAAAAATTAAAAAAAATCAATCTGATTATTAAAAAGAATATATGATTTTTTTCCCCAAATTTAGTTTTGTCGGTGCGAGACTAGATTTGCTCAACTTGGCATTGCATATCATGCAGATAGGACGCTGACTCCCATCCCGTTCCGTGATACATGGGAATCCATGTACATATTCTTCCTACCACTTTGTTTTTTTGCTCGACATATTTAGTATCGATTAAAATATTAAGAAAGAAACCACACGACGTACAACTACGACAACCCTTGACTACTGCGCGCACTAAATTCCCCGCAGCACTGCTTGGCCAAGGAATGTAACGTGCTCCTCTGCAGCAAGTGATGGCCAAGCAGGGCGTGTCATCACGACTTTACACAAGTGTGTCTTTACCTCCACGGCAGAGGCTTCTCCGAACCCCTGAGACCGACTCATCGAATCCCTAAGGTTCGATAGAACCCAGGTTAAGAACCACTGGTTAAGGAGATGCAAGCCTGTCAGGGAGTAGGGGGTGTACTAGCAGGAGAAAGAAAATGCTCTCAGCCTTTTGCTTTGAGGGTTTGTAAAGCCTGATTTAGGAGAAGATCTCAATAGAATATTCATCAACTTTTCCGGGTGGGTTCTTTATGGGTTGTGGTCTCCACTGATTAGTCAGCGCCAGGGTGTTATTAGTCAATGCAGCTGCTACTGGCACAGCCCACCTGATTTTACTGCTTTATTTGGGCTGAGCTCAAATTCAGCTGAGGCCTAGATGTTATATCTAGAGAGATGACCTTTTTTTTGTATTTGGCTGTGAATTGCTTGGCCAGTTCAGTTATCTGTCTCAGTTTCCCCATTTTACTTCCAAAGGAATGTTCCTAGCTTCTTTGTAACCTGCCTCATCACTATGCTGTAAACAGCTTTATGACAACAAAGCTATTTGAAAGTAATTGATGTCAAGTGTGAAATGGGACAATTAATATTTAAAAATTTTTTAACTTCATTTTAGAGAGCAAGGAAGGTTAAGAGAATTTACCGGCGGTTACTTGTTTGTTTTTTTTTTTAATTCATTTTAGAGAGGAGAGAGAGAGAGTGAGAGAGAAGAGAGAGAGAAAGGGGGGAGGAGCAGTAAGCACCAACTCCCATATGTGCCTTGACCTGACCAGTACAGGGTTTTGAACTGGCGACCTCAGTGTTCCCAGGTCGACGCTTTATCCACTGCACTACCACAGGTCAGACCCTGCCATTACTTGTTTATGTCCCATGTAGAAATGGAACCCACAACCTTGGCACACAAGATGACACCCTAACAACATGAAGAACCAGGGCCCACATTCTAATACTTAATCAGTGCACACACAACTGTGAAAGACATAGGGGTATTCCTAACCCTAGAAAATAACCTTTGCTGTAATGTGAAGTTCAGGTAGAAGAAGAACCTCTCCCGCCACCTTCTTGATTTAGTTCCCAGTGTTCAGCGTTATTGCTCATGCCTGGCCTCAACGGCCCCACCCTCTGTCGCTCTCTTCCTTGGTAACCCCGCCCATACACTGCCTCTTTTCTGCTTTTGGGATGTCCCAGTGCGCATGCCCACTGTAACCAGCCCCCGCCTCCAGGACGTTCCCTCTTTCTTCCCAGCGCGAAATTTAGCAGACCCAGAACGGACAGCGAAGGTCATAGTACGAGGTGTGAGTTCCCATTTTTCTAGGTTAAACCTTTGTTTCACAGCCCTCTTTCTTCATACACAGTATCGATTACGTCGTGGAATTTATAGTTCCCTCAGGCGGTTCTGCTGTGCCTGGGAATTCAGGCGAGCTCACGAGAGACCGACGCTTTCCTTGGGGTTTAAAATGGCCCCCAGGCTGCTCCCTGCGCTCGGCTCTTCTCTTCGTTAGGTAACCGCGTCTTTTCCATCGTTTTTACTTTTAAAACCGAGAGTGAGCTTTCTGTTCGTCAGTAGCCAATGGTGTACTGAAGTGCTTTGTGTTATGTCCTCCCACGGGTACAAACTGTCTCTCGTAAGGTTCTGGCCGTGGGATGTAGGGCAGATCCACGTGCCGGGTGTTCTCTCCACACGGACGTAGAAGTAAGTACTAATTGTGAGCTGTGGGGTGTGTTAATTAACATGATTGTGCTAATATTTCAGTCTATGTGTATTTCAAACGACCACATGGGTTCCTTCAGTGTACATAATATTTATTTGTCAATAATGTCTCAGTAAAACCCCGACGGATAACTCAGGCGGTTGGTCACTTTGCTTGTCTCCTCCAGGTGGTGAAATTCTGCTTCACGTTGGATTGCTCAGGCTTTTTTTTTTTTTTTTCAGAATTGCTGATGCTATTGTTTTGTTTGATGTTCTTTATTGATTCCATATAAATTTTTGGAATATTTTTTTATTTTTATTAATTTTAATGCGGTGACATTGATAAATCAAGACACATCTGTTCAGAGAAAACATCTCCAGGTTATTTTGACATTTGATTATTTTGTATTGCTCAGGCATTTTGCACATACATCTTTTGTGCCTCCCTCTTTTCCACCCGCTCCCCCTTTGAGAAGGTCTCATTGTGATATTTGTGGTAAGTGAAGCTGCAGCCTGTAAGAATAAACTCTTCAGTGACAATTATAAGGGAGGTGAGGACAGAGGTGGCTAGTTCTCCTGAACCTGTCCCAATTCCCGAAGTTATTTTAAGGGTTACAGTTGGGCAGATAAAATATAATATGCTCACTTTGTTAAAGATGGCGCTGCCCACATGGAAGTTCGTTGATATTAATGTGTGTTTGGGAACAGGCTGTGGGCAGGCTGGGTCGTTATAGCCTAAGGCTTGGTTTTAAGAGTAACCTTTCCCCACACCCTTGACTGATTGGAGGATGTAGGGTGGTGCACTCTCCTGAAGAATCCCATTATACAGAGACTTCCTTATTTGTATAATTGGATTAAAGGTTTTGAGTCTATGCTATAAAGTGGGAGAGACCAGTACTTGATTCCTCTCTCTCGGTTCCTGGGTTCCTGAGATTAGTATCAGAGAGGAGAGCAGATTAAGGCCATGTGAAGACCAGGAGAAGCAGCCAAGATGACAGAGTGCTGTTGAAGAAGCCATTTTGTTTAAGAGTTTGTGCTGGAGGAGATGGGGAACAGAGGTGAATAAGTCTGGTGAGCTAGAAACCTTTGATTCTAGGAAACTCGGATAAGTCAGTAGCTTTGTGAGCACTGAATGAGTGGGTTTTGCAGCCCGGTCTGTTTTTGCTTGCCCGCCGGGTGCAAGCTAGAATTAAAGCTGATGGCTCACCAGTTCGTGGCTCCCTTGTTTTGTTACCGACTGTTCGAATCTAATGTGAACCTGCACGGGTCAGGCGGCTGTGATGGTGGCCGCGGCTACTGGTGTTACAGTTACCAAGAGAGGGGTGAGCTGCACTGCCCTCTGTGCCGGAGTTGCTGAGTCACTGGGATGGGGAGAGACGGGTTGATGAGGGCTGCATCAGCACTGGGAGAGAGGAATGTTAAAGCCCGGGTTCCTGCCCAGGTAGGAGGAAGGCCAAGGTGGGCCTCCTCACCGCAGAGGAATAACATTCCCTGTGTGTCAGGCAGGGAGAGAGATGAATTGAGAAGAGGAGAGAAAGAGGATAGGGAGGTGTGCGCCTTTCTTGGGGTTCTGCTGTCCAGGCTGATAATGTAGATGTTATTCCTGCTCCAATAAGAGGAGAGAGATGGGTAGTTTCTTGTTGGGTGCAGTGAAAATGAGGGTAAACACTGGAGGAGGAGCTGATTTAAGGGAAAAGGAAGAGGGAAGGATAGGAAGAATTAAAAGAAGGGGCTCGTGCCTGACCTGTGGTGGCACAGTGGATAAAGCGTCGACTTGGGAACACTGAGGTCGCCAGTTCAAAACCCTGCACTGGTCTGGTCAAGGCACATATGGGAGTTGATGCTTCCAGCTCCACCTATCTCTCTCTCTCTCTCTCTCTCTCTCTCTCTCTTACTCTGAGTCTCCTCTCTAAAATGAAAAACATTAAAAAAAAAAAAAAAAAAAGAAGGGGCTTGTAATGTAGGAAAAGAGGGAAAGGGGACTGATTGAAGTAAGCAGTTGTTTTTCATATGAGGGACCTGGTAGTCTATTTCTTGAGACAAAAGTGTGGTTGGAGTTCGTAGAGTGACAGTGATGTTACCTGTTGCTTTTGCAGAGGTGACCTGTGGTGTTCTTGATGTTTCCGTGAAGCGTAAGTGGGTTTGAGTTACCCTAAACTCTCCATACCGAGCACTTTAAGGATTTCCATTATAGTTTTATTATACATTTAATTATTATTAATCTTTGTTTAAAGATATTATTTATTTATATTGAGAGAGAGAGAGAGAAGGCAGGGTAGAACAGGCAGCATTTACTCCCATATGTGCCTTAAACAGGCAAGCCCAGGGTTTTCGAACCAGATACCTCAGTGTTCTAGGTTGATGCTTTATCCAGAGGTCAGGCATCATTCTTATTAATCTTTACAGTTTCTTTAGTTGTTCCTAACTAACTCTTTATTACTAATCATACATCATTCACACTTTATGTAGGCTTCTTTTGCTGAATGTGAATGTGGTGTGATTTCTTTTTCCTTTCTTCGTGTGTGTGTGTGTGTGTGTGTGTGTGTGTGTGTGTAATGAATGTCAGGTAACTGTCTTCTATAATGCTTACAGTGTTAATAGTTTTGGAGTTATAAGCCACAGAATACCTTTCACATATGCTTCACAAAGGAAGATGTGCTTTGGCCTGACCAGGCAGTGCTGCAGTGGATGGATCATTGACCTGGAGCTGAGGACTCAGGTTTGAAACTGAGATTGCTACTGTGAGTGCAGGGTCAGGGTCACCGTCTTGACTGTGGGATCATAGACACATGACCCCAATGTCCATGGCTTGAGCCCAAAAGTCACTGGCTTGAGCAAAAGGGCACTGGCTCAGCTGGTACCCCTTGGTCCAGACATACATGAGAATGCTATCAATGAACAAATAAAGTGCTTTAGTTATGAGTTTGTTCTTCTCATATCTCTTCCTTCCTGTCTTTTTGTTTATTTTTCAATCTGTTTATATTTAAAAAAGTGTTTGGCCTGACCTGTGGTGGCGCAGTGGATAAAGCGTCGACCTGGGAACACTGAGGTCGCCAGTTCAAAACCCTGCACTGGTCTGTTCAAGGCACATACGGGAGTTGATGCTTCCAGCTCTTCTCCCCCACCCCACCCCCCATCTCTCTCACTCTGTCTTCTCTCTAAAATGAATGAAATCAAAAATTAAAAAAAAAAAAAAAACACTTAAAATATAAATAAATAAAACCTTTTTTTTTAAAAAAAAAAAAGTGTTTTATCATCCTTTAGAAATCTTAGAAGAGCCAAGGTTGTATTTTTTCCATAGTATGCCATGGTTGGAGTGGAAGGCAGTTAGTTGTTTCTACTGATAACTGAACTTGTATTGTTTGCAGTCCATATTGTTAGAATAAAACTGCCATGAAAATTTTTGGACTTGTCTTCTGTTTTACAAATGCCCTTTTTATGGGTGTGGGGGGGTGGGCATTGCATGAAAAAAAAATACATAGTTTATACATTTACCTCGGCATGAAAGTGCTGTAACTTACTGTGTTTATAAGTTCTATCTAAATAAATATCAAAATATTTCTTATAGTTGTTTTACCCTTTACATTTTCTACAGCTACATATCATTAGTTTATAGTGTGGGTTATGTGCCCTGTTTTATAATCTTTGCAAAACTTACCACATTGAGAAATTTTAAAATATATATATATATATTATTTTTATTTTTATTCATTTTAGAGAGGAGACACAGAGGGAGAGAGAGAGAGAGAGAGAGAGAGGAAAGGGGGAGGAGCTGGAAGCATCAACTCCCATATGTGCCTTGACCAGACCAGTACAGGGTTTTGAACTGGCGACCTCAGTGTTCCCAGGTCGACGCTTTATCCACTGTACTACCACAGGTCAGGCTAAATATATATTTTTTTATTAATTTATATTTATTTTATTTACTGACTTAGGAGAGAGAGAGAGAGAGAAAGAAACATCATAATGTTCCTCTGTGTGCTCAAGCCTAGACAGTGACATTCTGCTCAAGATGGTGATCTTGGGCTCAAGTCAGGGACCATGGGCTGTAAGTCATTAACATTTAAGCACAAGCCAGCAACCATGGGATCATTTTGATGATCTTATTATTCACAGGCTGCCCCCAACCCCACACTGAACCTGGCGAGGGCATGCTTAAACCTGCGACCTGAGAGTTTTGAACCAGAGTCCTCAGCATTTCAGGTTGAAACTCTCTCCTATGCACGCCACCCTATTCAGGCATCTGAGTGATTTGGTTTTTTTCTTCATTTTTTCTACATTATTTATCTTTATTTTTTCAGGATTTGTAGAGGCCTATAAAATACCACCTCAGTTACTATGTAAAGTATTGAAATATATAAGTGTAATTTCTCTTTCACATTATAGAATCTTCTAATCAGATGAATGCATAGATGAAAATGAACAATTGCACACTATGGACTGTGGCAAAACTAGGTTTATAGTTGTTAATACGTGTAAAACAGAGTTTATTCTTGTATGACTCTTTATGATCGCTGAGACCAGTTTGGCAAAGGGTGTGCTCCAAAGGAAGGCGCTGCAGGACTTTACAAAAACACAAGACACAGCATGGAGAAAGATAGGTACAGGGGACTCGCATACTCTAGCACGGAGAGCACAGATCTCTGCAGCCTCATCATATTTATTCGTTTCTTTACTCATCAAGGAAATTACAGGAACCTGGATTAAAGTAGCCATAGCATGGATTCAGGCACAGAGGACGATCAACTAACACTTTTAGGTATGCAGGAAATGGTATATAGATCAGTGCTTTTTTTTAAACAATCCTTTAAAATGATCTACTTGTAGGAATTCCATGTCCTGAATACTAGTGTTTTATCAATAAAAAATTTTGAATATGTGTTGAAATTCCATTTATTTCCTTATTATTCACGCATGCCAATGGTCCCTAAGTGTCCCACCATCATTTTTTGGAAAGCGTAGTTTTCTAAATTGAAGCCTTTTAAGCTTTCTCAAACAGTTGTGTGTATATGATTTGTGCCGGGCTTCTTGTGGGATCTCTATTCTGTTCTATTTATCTGCATGTTTATGCTTTCACAAGTACTATCAATTCTGATCCTACATATAAGTGTTGAAATCTTTTGATCTGGGCCCTGTACAGTGGATGTTTTTTGGTAAAACTGTTCTTGTTATTTTCAGTGTGAAAACCTGTCAAATACTATCTTTACTAGGAGATCAGCTGTAAGACATTTTGATATTTTCTACCCCTAGTTAATTGTGTGATAAAAACTTCAATTCTGAGGCGTCTGTTCCAAAATGCATGACCACACTGTAATGAGCAAAACTTAGTACAACCCTAAAGATAGATTAATGTACAAAATACCTCATCAGTACTCCTGAAATTAATTAAGGACATCATTGAGAAAAATGTGACAGAGAAATGGTCACAGAGAAAATCACAGAAAAATGGTATCTAAACACAATATTATGAGTTAAATTGTGCACCAGAGAATAGATGATAGTATAAAAATTTGTGAAATCAGAGTAGAACCTGTGATTTGGTTGCATATTATGCCAATGTTTATTTCTCAATTTGACAAATGCCCCATGGTGATATTAAAGATTCATGTGACCTGGCCTGTGGTAGCGCATGGATAAAGCGTCGACCTGGGAACACTGATGTCGTCAGTTCAAAACCCAGCACTGGTCTGGTCAAGGCACATATGGGAGTTGATGCTTCTAGCTCCTCCTCTCTCTCTCTCTCTCTCTCTCTCTCTCTCTCTGTCTCCTCTCTAAAATGAATACTATAAAATTAAAAATTAAAAAAAAAAGGTTCATGTGATGGGAAGCTAAATGAAGGTACAGTATATGTGAATTTTTTGTACTACTCCTTAATGTCTTCCATATAAATAAAATAATTTCCCAAGGTTTATTATGAATAGGTTTAACCTATGCAAATTATATCTCAATAAAACTGAAAAAGGTAACAGTTATGATCTAATTTTCTTTTACCTTCTCATAAACATTTTTATATTGCAAAATTTATATGGATAGCTGTGTGTAATTAATACTAAATAGGAATAAAAAGTTATGCATGTACGGTAGGAAGTTAACTAGAGTCACATAAAAGGTATGTGTTAACAGAAGGTATGCGTTAAAGTAGAGGGACACTTGGCGGCTTTCCTGCAGCGTGCTG
Organism: Rhynchonycteris naso; assembly: GCA_037038555.1. Classification (NCBI taxonomy): domain Eukaryota; kingdom Metazoa; phylum Chordata; class Mammalia; order Chiroptera; family Emballonuridae; genus Rhynchonycteris; species Rhynchonycteris naso. The sequence goes on along the minus strand of CM072997.1, from coordinate 245,021,619 downwards.
GTGCCTTTCCCCACCCCCTTATTCTTCTCAAGGTTTCTCTCTCTCTGTTCCTAAACTCCAAAGCTCCTTTTCTTGCCTCTGTAATTTGTTTCCTGAAGTCCATTTCTTTGATGCCTCACTTCTACCTCTGTTTTTCTCTAAATGAAAATTTTCTAGGCCCTGGTCATTTTGCTCAGGCACATACGAGCATTGTTAAGAGGATGAGTGCATCTGGGCCCAGAGGAAATGTACCAGTCACTGAATTTTTTCCTGAATCCACAGGTCCTGGCTCCGTGGAGCAATAGAATCACAAGGATCAGGAAGACACAGAATTGGGTGTCAGCATCTCTGGCAACACACCCAACTGAGGACAGGTTTCTGAGCTGAAATTCAGAGCAGACCCACAACACGCCAACACACACCCTCTCTATTGCCACGTTTTCCCAACAATAGAAGAAAATGATCCTGGCTCAGGTGATTTTTGATTATTTTCTTCTCTCTTTTTTATTGATTTTAATTTGTGTTTACATAGATTCTAGTGTCGACGCAAATACATCCCCCCCTCTACCGTGTTTCCCTCAGCATCTCCCTTGCCCCTCCCCATAGTGCCCTCCCCCTTCTCTTCTGTTTTATCCCATCCTGTCATCTTTATTCTCTTGAGAGAGAGGGAAGGCGCAGGATAGAAAGGAAGGGAGAGAGATGAGAAGCCTCCACTTGTAGTTGAGAAACTTTAGCTGTTCATTGGTTACTTCTCCGAATTACCTTGTCCATAAGGTAGGTCTTAATCCAAGCCAATTACCTGCTGCTCAAGTAAGCAATCTAAAGCTCAAGGCAGAAACCTTGGGCTTCAAGCCAGCAACCTTTAGGCTCAAGCCAGCAGCCCTGGGATTGTTTAAATGATCTTATTCAGAGGCCTGTGACCCCACACTACAGCTGGATAGCGAGGGTGCTGACCAGAGACTTGAGAGTTTTGAATCTGGATCCTCAGGTCTCAGGTTGATGTTCTCTCTACTCCTCCACTGCCTGGGTAGGCATTTGTATTTATACTTATTTTTTTTATTATGGTTCTGTAGATGTGTATGAAAAACTACCTCAGTTAATCTGAGACATACTGAAATATATCACTAGAATTTCTCCCTCATATTACACAATCTTCTGATCAGATAAATCCATAGATGACTGAATGCACAATTGCAGGCTAAAGAGTCAGGCAAAAATAAGTTGCATTTGTTATTATTATTTTTTTAATTTATTCATTTTAGAGAGGAGACACAGAGTGAGAGAGAGAGAGAGAAAGGGAGAAGGAACTGGAAGCATCAACTCTTATATGTGCCCTGACCAGACCAGTGCAGGTCTTTAAACTGGCGACCTCAGTGTTCCCAGGTCGACGCTTTATCCACTGTGCCACCACAGGTCAGGCGAGTTGCATTTGTTATTATGTGTAAAACAGAGTTTATTCTTGTATGATTTTTTATGATTATATTTTTGATACTCCCCAATGAAAACCTACTTTTACTCCAACTTGTAATTTACTAGGCATTGATTATTCTATTGTATAATAAAATGAAATTTCTTTAACCCTATAGATGCATCATATAAAGTTAAAATGGGAGAAAACATAACATTTCTTTTACCTCATCAAAAGCACATCACACAATTAAACAGCATGGTGTTGATAGAGGAATGCCTGACATTTCACGATGTGGCCGTGAACTTCACCTGGGAGGAGTGGCAGCTCCTGGACCCTAATCAGAAGGACCTGTTCCAGGACGTGATGTTGGAGAACTACAGCAACCTGGTGTCAGTGGGTAAGACAGCTCCCCTGTGTCACTTATAAGTTGACTTTTGTTGGATTTTTTCCCCTCAGTTGCTTAACTCTTCTGAGTAAATTCAATTAGCTGAAAAGGAAGAACCTCAGATCCTTCCATTACCTCAGACAAGAAGGTATAACATTCTGCATCCTGAGACAAAAGGCTTTGTGTTACAGATGTGAAGCATGTTCATTTCTTAAAATGTAACATTCTTCCTCTTGACAGACCCCAGCACAGTTCAGTAAGTTTAACTCTTCTGTCTTTTTTCCCTTTGAGCAGGGCATCAATCCAGCAGACCAGATGCGCTTTCCAAGGTGGAGCGAGGGGAAGAACTGTGGACAGTAGGGGATGGACCCCAACATCTAGTCTGTCCAGGTGAGTGGGTGTCAAGCTCCCGGGGGTTGTGGGGGCTTAATGGCAGGAAGTCATATTCTAATCAGAGAACACATCAGACCTGTAACATTGGATGAAGAAACCAAACCAGCCTTTCACCTATGGAAACCCTTTTTATTTCTAAAAACGAGGGAAACATCCCTTTTTTCTTATTTGAGTAATGACAACTGTTTTATATACATCTTAGTTTTCTTTGTGTACTTTTTTTTATAGTATTCTCAGATTTTACTCTCTGTTCATGTCCACTGTGCCTCAGCTTTTGTTAGCCCCTCTTTGTAAAACTCTACATTCTGGACCACTTTGGAAAGAGAACTATGAATTCATCACCATTTTGTTACTACTGCCCTGTATGGAAATAGTGATTTTTTTCAATAAAATCCATCCACACCTTGGAAGCTGTGTCACCATGAGAGTCTGGTTTTCATCGTGCACTTATGTTCTTTGCCTCCCTTTTCTCCAGCATTTTTCATACTCAGTTCTCATCACTGTTCTGTGAAATGGACTCACATACTGTCATCTCCCTCATTGTTGTCTTATGTGCTGTTCCTTTCTGTGCATCCTACTCGTTGTCATGGCAGCCAGCCTCCAACTTCCCATTCTCTGTGAGAGTGAGAATCACCTTCCCTCTATCCTTTCTGACCTTTAGAATTCCACACTAAACATTTTAAATTTCATCTGTCCTAGCAACATCTAGGATGTTCTCTACATTCTCAGCTTTATTTTACTTATGTTTTTCTATGTAGCTCTCTTATATTGCTGTAATGTTTCGTATAAATTGAACAAGAATAGACCTTGTGAACACCAGCCACACGAGCTCCAGCTCAAACTAGTTCCAACTTCTGTGTGCTTCCAATGCCATCTTTCCCAGGTTTCCTAAATCACATTTTCTTCATGAGATCTTTTTGCTGCCTTTGTTTTCCTAAAGCTTCTGATTTTAAATCAGAAGCTTTATTTATTTAGATTAGAAGTGTTTTATTTAGATTTAGAAGTGTTTTATTTAGATTTAATTCACCTATGAATCAACTTTGCCCCTTATATGAATATCAGAGGTCCCCAAACTATCGCCCTCAGGCCAAATTGCGGCCCCCTGAGGCCATTATCCGGCCTCCACCGCACTTCCAGAAGGGGCACTTCTTTCATTGGTGGTCGGTGTATGGAGTACTGTATGTGGCGGCTCTCCACCGGTCTGAGGGACAGTGAACTGGCCCCCTGTATAAAAAGTTTGGGGACCCCTGGAATAGCTAATTAGTTTTTCCTTTATTTATTTAGTTGTGCAACCATCGCTGTTGTAACAGTCAATTTTGGGACATTTTTTTCTGTACACATTTTCATGGTGCTTTTTTATAATGTCCATAGATTTGTAGCAGCTTTCAAAATTGGAAAGAGTGAATTCTCTGAGTCTGTTCTTCTTTTTTAAGATCATTTTGAGGCCCTGGCCAGTTGACTCAGAGGTAGAGTATCACTCCGGCATGTGAAGGTCCTGCATTTCATTTTTGCTCAGGCCACACGAGAAGCGCCCATTGTCTTCTCCACCTTTCTCCCTCTTCTTTCTCTCTATCTCTCTCTTTGCCTTCGGCAGCCAAGGCTCCACTGGAGCATGTGGTCCTGGCTGCTGAGGAGGGCTCCCTGGCCTCTACCTCAGATCCTAGAATGGCTCCAGTTGCAAAGAAGCGATGCCCCAAATGGACAGAGCATTACTCCGTATTGGGCATGCCAGGTGGATCCTGGTCAGGCACATGCAGGAGTTTGTCTCTGTCTCTTCAATTCTCAGTTCAGAAAAGTACAAAAGACAAAAATAGATCATTTTGACATCTGGATTTTTCTTCAATTTCAATATAAATTTTAAAATCAGCTTGTCAGTTTCTGCAAAACTAATCAGCTAGTGTTTTCGATAGTGATTACATTGAGTCTATCTCATTCTGTAGTATTTTTTTCTGCAACGCGTTCTTCATACTAATCTAGGATTATGGGGTGTTCTTTTGTTTAATTAGGTCTTTTATTACTTCCAAAATCAGTTTTTTAGTTTTAGAATAAAACAATTTAGCTGTTATATATTTTTGTATGTGTGTGACAGAGACAGAGCTACAGATAAAGCCTGGAAGGGAGAGAGATGAGATGCATCAACTCTGTGCAGTTGCTTTCTTGTGTGTTACTGGACTTGGAGGTTACAGCAAAAAGCAATTGACCCCTTGCTATGGACAGTGATCATGGGCTCAAACCAGCTTCTCTTGGGTCATGTCTTTGATCCCATTCTCAAGCCAGTGATCTCAACGGAAACGACGTATTGAACCGAGGTTCTCAGTATTCCATTTTAATGCTCTATTTCCTCACCACTGCTTTCTCAGTCTAGTTTTTTCTAAATTGTACCCCTGTGTGATTTTCTTCTTTATTATGCAGAAATTGGAATTGTTTTCTTAATATAATAATTGCTGGAATTTTAAAATATGACCTTCCCATCAATTTCTGATAACACTAATGCTTGATAATGTCCCATGAGTACTGTCATGAAATGGCAGCTCCTCCTCCTCTGGCCTTCCTGATATACTGACATCTTGATTAGAGAGTTTGTCCATTTCTGAAAGACATTTTTTTTGACATTTTTTTTTAATTCATTTTAGAGAGGAGACACAGAGAGAGAGAAAGGGGGGAGGAGCTGGAAGCATCAACTCCCATATGTGCCTTGACCAGACCAGTGCAGGGTTTTGAACTGGCGACCTCAGTGTTCTCAGGTCAACGCTTTATCCACTGCGCCACCACAGGTCAGAGTGAAAGACTTTTTAATATGTTTCATAACTTATTTCCGACTGCATGATGTGATTGCTTTATATTGTTAACACTTTAGTTTTGTCTGACCAGGCAGTTGCGCAATAGATAAAGCATCAAACTGGGATGTGGAGGATCCAGGTTTGAGACCCCAAGGTTGCCAGCTTGAGCTTGGGTCATCGGGTTTGAGCAAAGTTCACCAACTTGGACCCAAGGTTGCTGGCTTGAGCAAGGGGTCAGTTGGTCGGCTATAGCCCCCCGGTCAGTGCATAAATGCGAACAATCACTGAGAAACTAAGATGCCGCAATGAATAATTGTTGCTTCTAATCTCTCTCCCTTCCTGTCTGTTTCTATCTATCCCCCTCTATGACTCTGTCTCTTTTAGAAAAAAAAACAAACTTGCATGTTGAGTCTGGCCTGTGGAGTCTCTCTAGATAAAGCTCCCGCCAGGAACACTAAGGTTGCCAGCTGGTAAACCGCGTGGTCAAGGTTTACTAGTCAAGTCACATGTTCAAGTTGATGCTTCCTGCTGCTCCACTTTCTCTGTCTCTCGCTCTTCTCTAAAATGCATAAAGTCTAAAAATAAAATATAAACTTGATTTTGAGCCTGACATGAGGTGGTTCAGTGGATTGAGAAGTGATGTAGAATTCAGAGGTTGCCAGTTTGAAGCCCTGGGCTTGTAGGATCAAGGGACAAGTGGCAAGCAATGAAAAACTAAAGTGAAGCAACTGTTAGTTGATACTTTTTGCCTTACACTAGCTCCTGTTTATCTATGTACTATCATTTATTAAATCGTTTTTTATTTTTAATTTAATGAGAGGAGGGAAAGCAGGGACAGCCTTGCAAATGCACCCCAAATGGGGATCCATGTGGCAAGCCCCCTAGGGGGCGATTCTCTTCATACCAGGGACCCTTGCTCTGTGGCCATCAGAAACATTTTTTAGTGCCCGAGGTGAAGGTCATGAAATCATCCCCAGTGCCCCAGGCCAACTTGCTCCAATTTAGCCATGGCTGCAGGAAAAAAGAAAAAAAAGAGAAAGCACAGTAAGAGCAGCAGGTGTATGGGTGGAGAAGCAGATGGGCACATCTACTATGTGCCCTGATCTGGAATGGAATCCTGGACATCCACACGCCTGGCTGACGCTGTGACACTGAGCCACCTATCCAGTGTTATTCTTACGTTATTATTGTTATTATATTATGATCATTATATCTTTTCGCATATTAGCAGTTGTAAATCTAATTCTGCCCCACCCATATTTTCTGATAACCTCCACTGTTTAGGTTTCTACTGTGTCCTTTTTACTATCTTTCACAGGCTGATTGCCTTTACTTTCTTAGTTCAGGTTTCTTCCTCTGGGTAGTTACTAAACTGGGTGTCCTAAAAATTAATTCAGTTCTGATACTATGTACTTAGAACTCGTGTCAGAACCTATGAGTTAAAAGGTTAGTTCCATACGCCTTCTTCACTTTTTATATTAATTTCTGTGTCTACATTATACCTTGTGCTTCTTACCAGTTGGATAAGTTGGAGGTCCTAAAAAAGCCTTCCTTGAATTCCATTAACTTGCAGAGAAATGCTAATATTTACTTGTTTATTTTAAAGCAGACAGATGAATAAGTATATAAGTCAAGGTCTGAAGTATTCGTGAATACAGACCTTTTTCTGTCCATGGAACTGAGATGAACCATACTCCAGACACAGAGATGTATTCACTAACCAAAAGCTGATCAGATATGAAAATGATTTTCATAGACCTTATAGCTCTAGGACATCTACTCTGTCCTAGAAGATGGGTGGGGTGAAGGTAAACCTTCCACACTTTGGTCCTTCTGGTAACTGGCTGCATCCTGAGGCCATGTAGGAGCCCTGTGTTTAGTCTCCTCATTAGCATACACCCAGACTTTTTTGAAATGTTCTTTTATGCAGAATAAAAGATAGTCTTCTCACTTCTGAAATTACGAAGGTTTTACAAACTCAGTGTCCGGAACAAAATTCACCTTGTCTTCACTAAGCCCAGTACAAAGACCAGTGTCCCAACATTTCATGTCCTACAATCTCATTTGTTCTTGTCAGACTAGCATACTCTGTATTCTGGTTGCAACCAGGTTGGTTCTGTATTTAGCCTTGGAATCCACATGGCTGCCGGTAGTTGGTCTGCCTGTGTGATTGTTTAGGATCCCATGCCTGGTTGTAGAATTTGTGAATAAATGAGACGACCACATTTTCCAAACAAGAAAACAGCCACATGACGGCATGTCTCGTTCCTAATACCATGTCAAGGATATGTTAAAATCCTGTAGTAAGTCCCTTCACTAGCATAATTTCAGCAGTTATCGAAAGGGATTTTTTTTAGGCCCTGGCTGGTGACTCACTGAGTAGAGCAGGGGTCCCCAAACTATGGCACGCGGGCTACATGCGGCCCCAAGGCCATTTATCCGGCCCCACCACACTTCTGGAAGGGACACCTCTTTCATTGGTGGTCAGTGATAGGAGCACAGGATGCATCAGCACCCATAGTTCCCATTGAAATACTGGTCAGTTTGTTGATTTAAATTTACTTGTTCTTTATTTTAAATAATTGTATTTGTTCCTGTTTTGTTTTTTTACTTTAAGACAGTGGTTCTTAACCTGGGTTCTATCGAACCCTAGGGGTTCGATGAGTCGGTCTCAGGGCTTTGGAGAAGCCTCTGCCATGGAGGCCAGAATAAAGTAATATGGTAATTTTTGTGAGTTCATGCACTTTGTTGGTTTTGTTCTTTGAGCAAGGTGATGTTCATGCACGGCTCATTTTGTGCACCAGTAAAAACACATATACCTATGTCTTGAATTTTGAAAAAAAAAAATCATATTTTATTTATCACTAAAGAAGGGTTCGGTGAATGCGCATATGAAACTGGTGGGTTCAGTACCTCAAAAAAGGTTAAGAACCACTGCTTTAAGATATGTGCCGTGTGCATAGGGATTTGTTCATAGTTTTTTTTTTTATAGTCCAGCCCTCCAACAGTCTGAGGGACAGTGAACTGGCCCCCTGTGTAAAAAGATTGGGGACCCCTGGAGTAGAGTGTTAGCCCAGCATATGGATGCCCGAGATTTGATTCCTGGTAAGAGCACACATGAAAAGTAACCATCTGCTTCTCTTCCCCATCCTCTACTCCTTCTCTCTTCTGTCTCTTTCAAAGGCAGTGTCTCTATTGGTTCTAGCATGGCCCCAAGAGTTCAGGATGCTGTGGTTTCTCAGTGTGCATTTCCCTCAGGCACTAAACGTAGCTCATTACTTTGGCATCGGATTCACAAGGGGTTGCCATGTGGATTCAGGTCAGAGCACAGAAGGAGTATGACTCATCATTTTTCCCTGTCTCACCCTAAGAGAAAAAAAAGAAAAAAATTAAAACATTTTTTTAAAACAAAATATGCTTTTATTACATAGGAAACCTCAAGAGGTTTACAGGCTGTGTGTCTAGAATGTGGATGACTCTAAGTTAACTTCTTTTTTTTTTTTACAACCCATGGGGTATCACTAAACAGTACTTTACGAAAGTTATTTCATAAATTTTAATTTCAAACTAAGATTATGAAAGATTATAGGATAATTTATTGTTCTTTTTCATAGAATTTAAGAAAGTTAATGTGCCATTGCACACATCCTTCCAAAGTCCAGCAATTGCAGAGAGTGGAGAAGAATGCTGTGAACATGACGTGTTTGCGAATATTGTTAATCTAAGGGAAAGCCAGTCCCTGTTGAGGCAGCACTGCGATATGTTGGAGATATGCAGAAAACCTTTAAAATCAAATTTAAGGTTTGAAACCCAAACCAGAAGTTTCAATTTAAAGAACTCTGTATTCTTGAATGCTGATGGGACATCCATTCCATGTCATAACCATGAACTAATGTACACTGAAATTAGGTTGCATCCCAGTACTACCAAATCCATTGAGAATATGTCCCAGGTCATTCAGCAACAGAGAACTGACAACAGAGAGGAAGCCCTCACATGCACTGAATGTGGGATAACTTTTGTCAAGATGGCTCAGCTCACTGATCATCACAGAGTTCTTAGTGTAGATAAACTTTATGGATGCAGTCTGTGTGAGGAAGCCTCCAGAAAGTCCAGTCAGAAAACTCATACAGAATTAAATCAGAGTGAATACAACGTATATAATAAAACCTTCAATAAATCACAGGTGAATATACATCAGAAAACTCATGTGGGAAAGAAACCTTACACGTGTACTAAATGTGGGAAAGATTTCATTTACAGGTATCAGCTCAGAAGTCATCAGCAAACTCATACAGGAGAGAAGCCGTATATATGCAATGAGTTTAGAAAAGACTTTCCAGAGAAGGGAAATCTGATTATACATCCAGTGACTCATACGGGAGAGAAACCGTATGTATGCAGTGAATGTGGGAAAGACTTGAGAGTGAAGAGTAAACTGATTATACATCAAAGGACTCATACCGGAGAGAAGCCGTATGTATGCAGTGGGTGTGGAAAAGGCTTTTCACAGAAGAGGAATCTCACTATACATCAAAGGACTCATACAGGAGAGAAGCCATATGTATGCAGTGAATGTGGAAAAGGCTTTATAGCGAAGAGTCAACTGATTATACATCAATGGACTCATACCGGACAGAAGCCGTATATATGCAGTGAATGTGGGAAAGGCTTTTCAGAGAAGATGCATCTTATTATACATCAAAGAACTCACACTGGAGAGAAGCCTTATCTATGCAGTGAATGTGGGAAAAGCTTTACAGTGAAGTTTCACCTGATTAGGCATCAAGGGACTCATACAGGAGAGAAACCGTATATATGCAGTGTTTGTGGAAAAGGCTTTACAATTAGTAGCCGTCTGATTGTACATCAAAGGACTCATACTGGAGAGAAGCCATATGTATGCAGTGAATGTGGGAAAGGCTTTTCAGAGAAGAAGAATCTGATTATACATCGAAGAACTCATACGGGAGAAAGGCCGTATTTATGTAGTGAATGTGGGAAAGATTTTAAAGTGAAAAGTGTACTGATTGTTCATCAAAGGACTCATACAGGAGAGAAGCCTTATGTATGCAGTGACTGTGGGAAAGGCTTTACAGTGAAGAGTCAACTGATTGTTCATCAAAGGACTCATACGGGAGAGAAGCCATATGTATGCAGTGAATGTAGGAAAGGCTTTTCAGAGAAGACTAGTCTGATTAGACATCAAATGATTCATACAGGAGAGAAGCCGTATGTATGCAGTGAATGTAGGAAAGGCTTTTCATTAAAATCTCGCCTGATTAGACATCAGAGGACTCATACGGGAGAGAAGCCGTATGTATGCTGTGAGTGTGGAAAAGGTTTTTCAATTAAGGGAAGTCTAACTGTACATCAAATGATTCATACGGGAGAGAAGCCCTACATGTGCAGTGAATGTGGAAAAGGCTTCCGAGTGAAGGGCAAACTGATTATACATCAAAGGACTCATATGAAATAGAATTTATTCTGTGTATGCAGTGTATGTGGAAAAGGTTTTCGTAAGAAGAGTTCTCTCACTGTATATCAGCAAGTTCATTACTTAGTAAAACCATTACTATGGAGTGAAAGCCGAAAAGGCTTCCCCATATAGAGTATTTTATATATAAAAGTATCCAAACTCATGCAGAGGAGCTATATAGATGCAGTGATTATCGTGAAGCCTTTTTTTAGAGAGAGAGATTTTATTTAGTGATTTGAAGGAAATACTGAAAAGCTGTGCAAGAGTGGAGTGGGAAATATTAACTTCTAGCAGTTTCTTCTCATATGAGGCAGGATGAGGCATACTGGGGCTTTCAAACCAGATCCTCATTCTCATCTCTGCTTCCTGACTTCCTCATACTTGTCTCTGCTTCTGTTTACTCTGTATCAATAAGTGCCTGTAGGTACTGGGGATTCAAACTATACATATGAAACCTTATATGGAATCGGGAGGCAGTGTCCCCTAGGTCATCGGTGCACTTTATATGGTCTCAGAGTAGTTATTGTCTTAGTACCAAGTTCTTGTAACTATCCGCTCAAGAGGAATTTCTAAAGGTTTTTTTCTTTCAACAAAAATAGCCTCATGCTTTCTATTTGTGGTAACATACTTTTTTCCAACCCTAAGCCTTGGCAGTACAGCTTTATTTGCATTTGTAACATATAGGATGTTAGAAAAACGGAGTTCTTTAGCAGGTATCCTTTTGAAATGATCAATATGACCTAGTGAGATACACTAAATACATTCATAGGGCTCTCTGTCCCCAGTTTCTGGCACCGAGCTCCTGACACCCTTATCAATACCTAAGTGACAACAGAACCAAAAGCATCTTTTGTTATATTGAGGTGACTCTGATTTGAGGTTTAAGATCCACCATACACATCCAGAGGGGCAAGTGTCTGGAAATAGCGTAAATACATTATGCCTGCTTGAGAAAGACACCAGAAAATACAAACCTTATGAGGGGGATTTCATAGAGCTGCTTGGTGGGTGAACACATCCCGGTGCTGGTAGTGTAATGTACCAAAACCACATTGGGGGATGCGCTCCTGTGCTCCTGGGACCCACCCAGACCTTCAGCTATGTGTCATTTCATCTGGCTGTCCACCTATTAATTTTTATGACACCCTTTAATAAAGTGGAAACATTAGTGCTTTAGGTTTTGTTTTGTGATGTGGGCCCTCTGGGAAATCAATTGAACCAGAGGAGGGGTTGTGGGAACCTCCATTTGAAGCCAGGTAAGAAGTTGTAGGTGACCTGGAGAGCTGTTTTATTTTCACTTCTGAAGTGACCCTGGAAACAGTGTGTGGCACTGAGCCATTGCCTGTATGATTTGATACTATTGGGTAACAAGGTAAATATGGCACAGCTGGTGTGGAAAACTTTTTAAACTTTTCATTTTAGAGAGGAGTGAGAGAGAGAGAAAGGGGGGAGGAGCAGGAAGTATCAACTCCCATATGCGCCTTGACCTGACAAGTGCAGGGTTTTGAACCGGCAACTTCAGCATTCCAGGTCGACCCAATCCACTTTGCCACAACAGGTCAGGCGGTGTGGAAAATTTTTAATGGTAATCGCTTTCTGCAGTGAAACACGTTGGGGAGCAGGGGTATTGTGAGTGTGGCAGTAGTGAGTGTAGAGAAACCAAGAAGGACTGCACTGCATCTGTTTTAAAAAGATACAAAATACTTCATCATTACTCCTTAAATTAACTGATGACATAAATGAGAAAAATACATCAGAGAAATGGTCACAGAGTAGAGAAAATCAAGAAAACGTGGTATCTTAAAGAAATAGCATATTGTGGATTGAGTACTGCAACTTGGAAAAAGGAAAACTGGAAAATTTTGTGAAATTGAAGATTTCTCAATTTGACAAATGTACCATGGTTATATAAAATATTCACATGATAGAAACTTGAATAAAGTAATATGTGAATTTTTTATACTAGTATTAATTATTTTTATATAAGTATGAAAATTTGCCATAATACAGTTTATTAAGAATAGGTATAATATATGGGAATTAAATCTCATTAAATTGTAAAATAAAAGCCTTGCAGGTCGTGGCTCAGTAGATTGAGTTGAAGACACAGGTTGAAATCCTGAGGTCTTCGGCTTAGGAGTCTGATTCTCTGGCTTGTGCATATGCTCACCAACCAGCTTGAGTGTGGGTTGGCTCGCTTTGCATAGAATCTCAGACATGACCCTCTGGTCTCTGGCAAGTGTAAGATTTCACTAGCTCCACTGAAGGCTCCCCTGCCCGTCAAGGTACTTAGAAAAAAGCAATCTATGAACAACTTAAACCACCCAAATCTCTCCCTCTGTCTGTCTCTTCCAAGAAAAATCTGAAAAGAAACAACTGTGATCTAATTTTATTTTTCTGCTCATAAAAAATTTCCGTGCCTGACCAGGCGGTGGCGCAGTGGACAGAATGTCAGACAGGGATGCGGTAGACCCCGGTTCAAGACCCCGAGCTTGCCAGCTTGAGCGCGGGCCCATCTGGCTTGAGCAAAAGCTCCCCAGCTTGGACCCAAGGTCGCTGGCTCCAGCAAGGGGTGGCTCGGTCTGCTGAAGGCCCGCAGTCAAGGCACATGTGAGAAAGCAATCAATGAACAACTAAAGTGTTGCGACGGCAATGAAAAACTAATGATTGATGCTTCTCACCTTTCTCTGTTTCTGTCTGTTCCTATCTATCCCTCTCTCTGACTCTCTCTGTGTCCCTGTTTAAAAAAAAATTTTCTGTATTATAACAGTTACGTATATTTACTTGTAATTAACAGTAAGTAGGTTTAAAAAAATTATGGGTGAACTAGAAGGATGATAACTAATGTTACCAAAAAGCTATGCATTAAGAAACAGTATGGCCATGGTCAGATAGAGCATTGCAGATGTTGCCCATTTCGATCCTAGGTCAGAGCATATACAGGAACAGATTGGCGTTCCTGTTACTTTCTCTCTCCTACTTCTCTAAAATATAGTAATAAAATAAACAGTAAAGAATATAGGTGTGCATTTATGAGGGGTACACGTGATGGCTCTCTCTGTAGCATGCCCGCTTTCTCTACCCCCTTCTTACACCTTGGTGAGCAAGGTGTAAAGAAAGGGGTTGATGAAGCTGTTGCTGTACATGAGGCAGGTGATCAGTTGATGATGCATGAGCTGTGGGGTGTGAGTGGCTGGGTGCCAAGGTACTGGGCCAGCAGCTGCCATATTCAGAAGGGCATGATTCATGCCCAGAAGAGCAACACGGTGCCCAGGATGAGGTGCAGCAACTGGGGTTGTGCAGCCACCATTTCTGTCAGAGGGAGACCTGCTAAGACAGCCAGTAGGTGCAAGCCAGGTGCATGTACAGCAGCTTGACCACGCCAGGCCCCAAAATGCTGGTCACAAAGAGCAGTGTCAGGTAAGCATGGTGGGTGCTCTGGCTCCAAGCCGGCAAGCAGAGGCTCTTGTGTTCTCTGTGTACCAGCCAGATAGCCAGAATCATGGGCAGATCCAGCAGCCACGTGCCAAGCACCTGGACCTTGCTGTAGTCCTTGGAGTGCTGTGCGGTGTCCAGAGGCTTCAGCAGTGCGGCATAGTGCTCACTGCTCATGACAGGGTGAAGATGCTGGCGTGCATGGTCAGGAAGTCCAGGCTAAAGAGGACACGCCAACCTATGTTTCCAAAGTGCCACTCCTTGGTGATGTAGGTGGTCACAATGAAAGGGATGCTGAGCAGGTCGGCCAGCGCCAGGTTGACAACGTAGACGTACATGGACACCGAGGTGTGCAGGAAGCGACACATGACTACCAGCATGTACACGTTGCCTGCCACACTCACCATCCTATGACGAAGAGCACTGTCCAAATGGCAGCCGTGGCCACCAGGTCCTTCATGGAGCTGGGTTCCGTTAGGTTGGCTCACGAGTGGCTGAGGGACGCATTGGGGCAGCTGGATGGTTGGGGCACCGGGCTGCCTGTCATAACTAGCACAGGGAACCTGCTTGTAGGCTCTGGGCTCCGGGCCATCTCTGCTGCCTCATGCTGAACTTGAGGCTGGAGTATGCTGCAACAGGAGCATCTGTGGGTGACAAGCTTGTCCTTGGTCACTGAGCAGCAGGTCGAGCTCCCGCGACCACACTGCTGCAAAAGCTTTGCCTTGCTTGGTACTGAGCAAACAAAAGAGTACCAAGCTCTGTATGACCGGATCCTGGTCTCACCACTGTCAGGAACATGCCCAGGCCCCTCGCCCGTGTCGGATATTAATAACCTGGGGAGCAGGTGCCAGAGGAAGGGGTTCTGGGGAGTGCTGAGGGGCTAGAGGGGGTGTACCTCACCCTAAGGAGGGCCAAGGGGAGTAAGGTGGGCCACTTTTCACCGTTTTCAAAAACAAACTTGGTTCAAGTTTTCTTTACGACTCAATTCATACGTTCTACCTTCCCTGAACTTTGAGGCCTGTAGGCAAAATATAATTTCCAATTATATTGAGGGCCTTTCCAACTAGGTGTGGGATCTTGGATACAAATGCAGGACCATCATTAGAATGGGTGTTGGGCAGATAAAATATATTATGCTCACTTTGTTAAAGATGGCGCTGCCCACATGGAAGTCTGTTGATATTAATGTGTGTTGGGGAACAGGCTGTGGGCAGGCCGGGTCGTTATAGCCTAAGGCTTAGTTTTAAGAGTAAGGTTTTCCCCACACCCTTGATTGATTGGATGGTGTAGGGTGGTGCACTCTCATGAGGAATCCTCCCATTATGCCTCAGCTAAGTGGCTTTGTATCAGAGACATTCTTATTTGTAGATTGCCTAAAGGTTTGGATTTCTACACTCTAAAGTGGAGCAGACCGGTGGCTTGCTCTCTCTAGGTTCCTGAGGTTAGCATTAGAGAGGAGAGCAGATTCAGGCCACGTGGAAGAGAGGACAAGCAGCCAAGATGGCAGAGTGCTGAGAAAGAAGACAGTTTGTGCAGGAGAAGGAGATGGGGAGCAGAGGTGAATAAGTCTGGTCAGCTAGAAACCTTTGATTCTAGGAAACTCAAGATAAGTCAGTAAGTAGCATTGTGAGCACTGAATGAATGGGTTTTGGGGCCCAGTGTGTGTTTTTACTTGCCCTCCAGTTGCAAGCTAAGATTAAAGCTGATGGATCACCAGTTCTTGGCTCCGTGGTTTCATTACCAACTGTCCAAATCAAATGCGAACCAGCATGGACCAGGCGGCAGTGATCAGTTTTTTGTTAGAACACCTTAGTTGTTCTTTGGTTCCTTTCTCATAATGCCTTGACCCCAGGCCTTCAGCAGACCGAGTAACCCCTTGCTTGAGCCAGGGACTTTGGGTATTGGGTTCAACCTGGTGAGCTTTATGCTCAAGCCAGATGAGCTTGTGTTCTCAAGCTGGAGACCTTGGGGTATCCCAGTCCAATGCTCTATCCGCTGCACCACCGCCTTTTCAGGCCTGGCTGTGTTTTGGGAACAGTTAAGAGTTTAGGACAGTGGTTCTTAACCTTTTTTGAGGTACCGAGCCCACCAGTTTCATATGCGCATTCACCGAACCCTTCTTTAGTGATAAATAAAATATGATTTTTTCTTGCCTGACCTGTGGTGGCGCAGTGGTTAAAGCATTGACCTGGGAACACTGAGGTCGCCAGTTCAAAACCCTGCACAGGTCTGGTCAAGGCACATATGGGAGTTGATCCTTCTAGCTCCTCCCCCCTTTCTCTCTCTCTCTTTCTCTCTCTCACTCACTCTAAAATAAATAAATAAAAAGAAATATAGCCTGACCTGTGGTGTCGCAGTGGATAAAGCGTCGTCCTGGGAACACTGAGGTCGCCAGTTCAAAACCCTGCACTGGTCCGGTCAAGGTCAAGGCGCATATGGGAATTGATGCTTCCAGTTCCTCTCCCCTTTCTTTCTCTCTCTCTCTCTCTCACTCTGTGTCTCCTCTCTAAAATGAATAAAATAAAAAAAATTAAAAAAAAATTAAAAAAGGAAAATGTTAAAAAAAAAAAGAAATTTAAAAAAGTTAAAAAAAAATCAATCTGATTATTTAAAATAATATATATGATTTCTTTCCCAAATTTAGTTTTGCCGGTGCGAGACTAGAGTTGCTCAACTTGGCATTGCATATTATGCAGATAGGACGCTGACTCCCATCCCGTTCCGTGATACATGAATTCATGTTGTACATAGTATTCCTACCACTTTGTTTTTTTGCTCGACATATTTAGTATGGATTAAAATATTAAGAAAGAAACCACACGATGTACAACTACGACAACCCTTGACTACTGCGCGCACTAAATTCCCCGCAGCACTGCTTGGCCAAGGAATGTAACATGCTCCTCTGCAGCAAGTGATGGCCAAGCAGGGCTTGTCGTCACGACTTAACACAAGTGTGTCTTTACCTCCACAGCAGAGGCTTCTCCGAACCCCTGAGACCGACTCATCGAATCCGTAAGGTTTGATAGAACCCAGGTTAAGAACCACTGTTTTAGATGATGCAAGCCTGTCAGGGAGTAGGGGGTGTACTAGCAGGAGAAAGAAAGTGCTCTCAGCCTTTTGCTTTGAGGGTTTGTAAAGCCTGATTTAGGAGAAGATCTCAATAGAATATTCATCAACTTTTCCGGGTGGGTTCTTTATGGGTTGTGGTCTCTACTGATTAGTCAGCGCCAGGGTGTTATTAGTCAATGCAACTGCTACTGGCACAGCCCACCTGCTTTATTTGGGCTGAGCTCAAATTCAGCTGAGGCCTAGATGTTATATCTAGAGAGGTGACCTTTTTTTGTATTTGGCTGTGAATTGCTGGGCCAGTTCAGCTATCTTTCTCAGTTTCCCCATTTTACTTCCAAAGGAATGTTCCTAGCTACCTTGTAACCTGCCTCATCACTATGCTGTAAACAGCTTTATGACAACAAAGCTATTTGAAAGTAATTGATGTCAAGTGTGAAATGGGACAATTAATATTTAAAAAAATTTTCAATTCATTTTAGAGAGCAAGGAAGTTAAAGAGAATTTACCTGCGGTTACTTGTTTATGTCCTATGTAGGAATGGAACCCACAACCTTGGCACACAAGATGACACCCTAACAACATGAAGAACCAGGGCCCACATTCTAATGTTTAATCAGTGCACACACAACTGTGAAAGACATAGGGGTATTCCTAACCCTAGAAAATAACCTTTGCTGTAATGTGAAGTTCAGGTAGAAGAAGAACATCTCCCGCCACCTTCTTGATTTAGTTCCCAGTGTTCAGCGTTATTGCTCATGCCTGGCCTCAACGGCCCCACCCTCTGTCGCTCCGTTCTTTGGTCACCCCGCCCATACACTGCCTCTTTTCTGCTTTTGGGATGTCCCAGTGCGCATGCCCACTGTAACCAGCCCCCGCCTCCAGGACGTTCCCTCTTTCTTCCCAGCGCAATTTTTTGCAGACTCGGAACGGACAGCGAAGGTCATAGTACGAAGTGTGAGTTCCCATTTTTCTAGGTTAAACCTTTGTTTCACAGCCCCCTTTCTTCATACACAGTCTCGATTACGTCGTGGAATTTATAGTTCCCTCAGGCGGTTCTGCTGTGCCTGGGAATTCAGGCGAGCTCACGAGAGTCCGGCGCTTTCCTTGGGGTTTAAAATGGCCCCCAGGCTGCTCCCTGCGCTCGGCTCTTCTCTTCGTTAGGTAACCGCGTCTTTTCCATCGTTTTTACTTTTAAAACCGAGAGTGAGCTTTCTGTTCGTCAGTAGCCAATGGTGTACTGAAGTGCTTTGTGTTCTGTCCTCCCACGGGTACAAACTGTCTCTCGTAAGGTTCTGGCCGAGGGATGTAGGGCAGATCCACGTGCCGGGTGTTCTCTCCACACGGACGTAGAGGTAAGTACTAATTGTGAGCTGTGGGGTGTGTTAATTAACATGATTGTGCTAATATTTCAGTCTATGTGTATTTCAAACACCACATGGGTTCCTTCAGTGTACATAATATTTATTTGTCAATAATGTCTCAGAAAAGCCCCGACGGATAACTCAGGCGGTTGGTCACTTGGCTTGTTCTCCAGGTGGTGAAATTCTGCTTCACATTGGATTGCTCAGGCTTTTTTTTTTTTTTTTTTCAGAATTGCTGATGCTATTGTTTTGTTTGATGTTCTTTATTGATTCCATATAAATTTTTGGAATTTTTTTTATTTTTATTAATTTTAATGCGGTGACATTGAAAAATCAAGACACATCTGTTCAGAGAAAACATCTCCAGGTTATTTTGACATTTGATTATTTTGTATTGCTCAGGCATTTTGCAGATACATTTTTTGTGACTCCCTCTTTTCCACCCGCTCCCCCTTTGAGAAGGTCTCATTGTGATATTTGTGGTAAGTGAAGCTGCAGCCTGTAAGAATAAACTCTTCAGTGACAATTATAAGGGAGGTGAGGACAGAGGTGGCTAGTTCTCCTGAACCTGTCCCAATTCCCGAAGTTATTTTAAGGGTTACAGTTGGGCAGATAAAATATAATATGCTCACTTTGTTAAAGATGGCGCTGCCCACATGGAAGTTCGTTGATATTAATGTGTGCTTGGGAACAGGCTGTGGGCAGGCTGGGTCGTTATAGCCTAAGGCTTAGTTTAAGGGTAAGCTTTTCCCCACACCCTTGGCTGATTGGATGATATAGGGTGGTGCACTCTCCTGAAGAATCCCATTATACAGAGATTTCCTTATTTGTATAATTGGATTAAAGGTTTTGAGTCTATGCTATAAAGTGGGAGAGACCAGTAGCTTGATCCCTCTCTCTCGGTTCCTGGGTTCCTGATATTAGTATCAGAGAGGAGAGCAGATTAAGGCTACGTGAAGACCAGCAGAAGCAGCCAAGATGACAGAGTGCTGATGAAGAAGCCATTATGTTTAAGAGTTTGTGCTGGAGGAGATGGGGAACAGAGGTGAATAAGTCTGGTGAGCTAGAACCCTTTGATTCTAGGAAACTCGGATAAGTCAGTAGCTTTGTGAGCACTGAATGTGTGGGTTTTGGAGCCTGGTCTGTGTTTTTGCTTGCTCCCTGGGAGCAAGCTAGAATTAAAGCTGATGGCTCACCAGTTCTTGGCTCCGTTGTTTTGTTATCGACTGTTCGAATCTAATGTGAACCTGCACGGGTCAGGCGGCCTGTCATGGTGGCCGCGGCTACTGGTTTTACAATTACCAAGAGAGGGGTGAGCTGCACTGCCCTCTGTGCCGGAGTTGCTGAGTCACTGGGATGGGGAGAGACGGGTTGATGAGGGCTGCATCAGCACTGGGAGAGAGGAATGTTAAAGCCCGGGTTCCTGCCCAGGTAGCAGGAAGGCCAAGGTGGGCGTCCTCACCGCAGAGGAACAACATTCCCTGTGTGTCAGGCAGGGGGAGAGATGAATTGAGAAGAGGAGAGAAAGAGGATAGGGAGGTGTACGCCTTTCTTGGGGTTCTGCTGTCCAGGCTGATAATGTAGATGCTATTCCTGCTCCAATAAGAGGAGAGAGATGGGTAGTTTCTTGTTGGGTGCAGTGAAAATGAGGGCAAACACTGGAGGAGGAGCTGATTTAAGGGAAAAGGAAGAGGGAAGGATAGGAAGAATTAAAAGAAGGGGCTTGTAATGTAGGAAAAGAGGGAAAGGGGACTGATTGAAGTAAGCAGTTGTTTTTCATATGAGGGACCTGGTAGTCTATTTCTTGAGACAAAAGTGTGGTTGGAGTTCGTAGAGTGACAGTGCTGTTACCTGTTGCTTTTGCAGAGGTGACCTGTGGTGTTCTTGATGTTTCCGTGAAGCTTAAGTGGGTTTGAGTTACCCTAAACTCTTCATACCGAGCACTTTAAGGATTTCCATTACAGTTTTATTATACATTTAATTATTATTAATCTTTGTTTAAATATATTATTTATTTATATTGAGAGAGAGAGAGAGAGAGAGAGAGAGAAGGCAGGGTAGAACAGGCAGCATTAACTCCCATATTTGCCTTAAACAGGCAAGCCCAGGGTTTTCGAACCAGATACCTCAGTGTTCTGGGTTGATGCTTTATCCAGAGGTCAGGCATCATTCTTATTAATCTTTACAGTTTCTTTAGTTGTTTCTAACTAATTCTTTATTTACTAATCATACATCATTCACACTTTATGTAGGCTTCTTTTGCTGAATGTGAATGTGGTGTGATTTCTTTTTCCTTTCTTCGTGTGTGTGTGTGTGTGTGTGTGTGTGTGTGTGTGTGTGTAATGAATGTCAGGTAACACATCTTCTATAATGCTTACAATGTTAATAGTTTTGGAGTTATAAGCCACAGAAGACCTTTCACATATGCTTCACAAAGGAAGATGTGCTTTGGCCTGACCAGGCAGTGCTGCAGTGGATGGATCATTGACCTGGGGCTGAGGACTCAGGTTTGAAACTCTGAGATTGCTACCGTGAGTACAGGGTTAGGGTCACCGTCTTGACTGTGGGATCATAGACATGACCCCAATGTCCATGGCTTGAGCCCAAAAGTCACTGGCTTGAGCAAAAGGGCACTGGCTCAGCTGGTACCCCTTGGTCCAGACATATATGAGAATGCTATCAATGAACAAATAAAGTGCTTTAGTTATTAGTTTGTTCTTCTCATCTCTCTTCCTTCCTGTCTTTTTATTTTTCAATCTGTTTATATTAAAAAAAGTGTTTGGCCTGACCTGTGGTGGCGCAGTGGATAAAGCATCGACCTGGGAACACTGAGGTCGCCAGTTCAAAACCCTGCACTGGTCTCTTCAAGGCACATACGGGAGTTGATGTTTCCAGCTCTTCCCCCCCACCCTCTCCCTCTCTCTCACTCTGTGTCTCCTCTCTAAAATGAACGAAATAAAAATTAAAAAAAAAAAAAACACTTAAAAAATGAATAAATAAAACCTTTTTTTTAAAAAAAAAAGTGTTTGTTTTATCATCCTTTAGAAATCTTAGAAGAGCCAAGGTTGTATTTTTTCCATAGTATGCCATGGTTGGAGTGGAAGGCAGTTAGTTGTTTCTACTGATAACTGAACTTGTATTGTTTGCAGTCCAGATTGTTAGAATAAAACTGCCATAAAAATTTTTGTACTTGTCTTCTGTTTTACAAATGCCCTTTTTATGGGTGTGGGGGGTTGGGCATTGCATGGGGAAAAATACATAGTTTATACATTTACCTCGGCATGAAAGTGCTATAACTTACTGTGTTTATAAGTTCTATCTAAATAAATATCAAAATATTTCTTATAGTTGTTTTACCCTTTACATTTTCTACAGCTACATATCATTAGTTTATAGTGTGGGTTATGTGCCCTGTTTATAATCTTTGCAAAACTTACCACATTGAGAAATTTTAAAATATATATATATATTTTATTTTTATTTTTATTCATTTTAGAGAGGAGACACAGAGGGAGAAAGAGAGAGAGAGAGAGAGAGAAAGGGGGAAGGAGCTGGAAGCATCAACTCCCATATGTGCCTTGACCAGACCAGTACAGGGTTTTGAACTGGCGACCTCAGTGTTCCCAGGTCGACGCTTTATCCACTGCGCTACCACAGGTCAGGCTAAATATATTTTTTAATTAATTTATATTTATTTTATTTATTTACTGACTTAGGAGAGAGAGACAGAGAGAGAAAGAAACATCATTCTGTTCCTCTGTGTGCTCAAGCCTAGACAGTGACATTCTGCTCAAGATGGTGATCTTGGGCTCAAGTCAGGAACCATGGGCTTTAAGTCATTAACATTTAAGCACAAGCCAGCGACCATGGGAACATTTTGGTGATCTTATTCACAGGCTGCCTCCAACCCCACACTGAACCTGGCGAGGGCATGCTTAAACCTGCGACCTGAGAGTTTTGAACCTGGGTCCTCAGTATTCCAGATTGAAGCTCTCTCCTATGCACGCCACCCTATTCAGGCATCTGAATGATTTGGTTTTTTTCTTCATTTTTTCTACATTATTTATCTTTATTTTTTCAGGATTTGTAGAGGCCTATAAAATACCACCTCAGTTACTATGTAAAGTATTGTAATATATAAGTGTAATTTCTCCTTCACATTATAGAATCTTCTAATCAGATGAATGCATAGATGAAAATGAACAATTGCACACTATGGACTGTGGCAAAACTAGGTTTATAGTTGTTAATACGTGTAAAACAGAGTTTATTCTTGTATGACTCTTTATGATCGCTGAGACCAGTTTGGCAAAGGGTGTGCTCCAAAGGAAGGCGCTGCAGGACTTTACAAAAACACAAGACACAGCATGGAGAAAGATGGGTACAGGGGATTCGCATCCTCTAGCACGGAGAGCACAGATCTCTGCAGCCTCATCATATTTATTCGTTTCTTTACTCATCAAGGAAATTACAGGAACCTGGATTAAAGTAGCCATAGCATGGATTCAGGCACAGAGGACGATCAACTAACACTTTCAGGTATGCAGGAAATGGTATATAGATCAGTGCTTTTTTTTAAACAATTCTTTAAAATGATCTACTTGTAGGAATTCCATGTCCTGAATACTAGTGTTTTATCAATAAAAAATTTTGAATATGTGTTGAAATTCCATTTATTTCCTTATTATTCACGCATGCCAGTGGTCCCTAAGTGTCCCACCATCATTTTTTGGAAAGCGTAGTTTTCTAAATTGAAGCCTTTTAAGCTTTCTCAAACAGTTGTGTGTATATGATTTGTGCTGTGTTTCTTGTGGGATCTCTATTCTGTTTCTATTTATCTGCACATTTATGCTTTCACAAGTACTATCAATTCTGATCCTACATATAAGTGTTGAAATCTTTTGATCTGGGCCCTGTACAGTGGATGTTTTTTGGTAAAACTGTTCTTGTTATTTTCAGTGTGAAAACCTGTCAAATACTACCTTTACTAGGAGATCACCTATAAGACATTTTGATATTTTCTACCCCTAGTTAATTGTGTGATAAAAACTTCAATTCTGAGGCGTCTGTTCCAAAATGCATGACCACTCTTTAATGAGCAAAACTTAGTACAACCCAAAAGATAGATTAGTGTACAAAATACCCCATCAGTACTCCTGAAATTAATTGAGGACATCATTGAGAAAAATGTGACAGAGAAATGGTCACAGAGAAAATCACAGAAAAATGGTATCTAAATACAATATTGTGGGTTAAATTGTGCACCAGAGAATAGATGATAGTATAAAAATTTGTGAAATCAGAGTAGAACCTGTGATTTGGTTGCATATTATGCCAATGTTTATTTCTCAATTTGACAAATGTCCCATGGTGATATAAAAGCTTCATGTGACCTGACCTGTGGTGGCGCAGTGGATAAAGCATCGACCTGGGAACACTGAGGCCGTCAGTTCAAAACCCTGCACTGGTCTGGTCAAGGCACATATGGGAGTTGATGCTTCTAGCTCCTCCCCCCTTTCTCTCTCTCTCTCTCTCTCTCTCTCTCTCTCTCTGTGTGTGTGTCTCCTCTCTAAAATGAATAAAATAAAATTAAAAATTAAAAAAAAAAAAGGTTCATGTGGAAAAAAAAAAAAAAAGGTTCATGTGATGGGAAGCTAAATGAAGGTACAGTATGTGTGAGTTTTTTGTAATACTCCTTAATGTCTTCCATATAAATAAAATAATTTCCCAAGGTTTAGTATGAATAGGTTTAACCTATGCAAATTATATCTCAATAAAATTGAAAAAGGTACCAGTTATGGTCTAATTTTCTTTTATCTTCTCATAAACTTTTTTATATTGCAAAATTTATATGGATAGCTGTGTGTAATTAATACTAAATAGGAATAAAAAATTATGCATGTACGGTAGGAAGTTAAGTAGAGTCACATAAAAGGTATGTGTTAACAGAAGGTATGCGTTAAAGTAGAGGGACACTTGGCGGCTTTCCTGCAGCGTGCTGGTGCCTTTCCCCACCCCCTTATTCTTCTCAAGGTTTCTCTCTTTCTCTCTCTGTTCGTAAACTCCAAAGCTCCTTTTCTTGCCTCTGTAATTTGTTTCCTGAAGTCCATTTCTTTGATGCCTCACTTCTACCTCTGTTTTTCTCTAAATGAAATTTTTCTAGGCCCTGGTCATTTTGCTCAGGCACATACGAGCATTGTTAAGAGGATGAGTGCATCTGGGCCCAGAAGAAATGTACCAGTCACTGAATTTTTTCCTGAATCCACAGGTCCTGGCTCCGTGGAGCAATAGAATCACAAGGATCAGGAAGACACAGAATTGGGTGTCAGCATCTCTGGCAACACACCCAACTGAGGACAGGTTTCTGAGCTGAAATTTAGAGCAGACCCACAACACGCCAACACACACCCTCTCTATTGCCACATTTTCCCAACAATAGAAGAAAATGATCCTGGCTCAGGTGATTTTTGATTATTTTCTTCTCTCTTTTTTATTGATTTTAATTTGTGTTTACATAGATTCTAGTGTCGACTCGAATACATCCCCCCTCTACCGTGTTTCCCTCAGCATCTCCCTTGCCCCTCCCCACAGTGCCCTCCCCCTTCTCTTCTGTTTTATCCCATCCTGTCATCTTTATTCTCTTGAGAGAGAGGGAAGGCGCAGGATAGAAAGGAAGGGAGAGAGATGAGAAGCCTCCACTTGTAGTTGAGAAACTTTAGCTGTTCATTGGTTACTTCTCCGAATTACCTTGTCCATAAGGTACGTCTTAATCCAAGCCAATTACCTGCTGCTCAAGTAAGCAATCTAAAGCTCAAGTCAGAAACCTTGGGCTTCAAGCCAGCAACCTTTAGGCTCAAGCCAGCAGCCCTGGGATTGTTTAAATGATCTTACTCAGAGGCCTGTGACCCCACACTACAGCTGGCTAGTGAGGGTGCTGAAAATCAGAGACTTGAGAGTTTTGAACCTGGATCCTCAGGTCTCAGGTTGATGTTCTCTCTACTCCTCCACTGCCTGTGTAGGCATTTGTATTTAAACTTATTTTCTTTATTATGGATCTGTAGATGTGTATGAAAAACTACCTCAGTTAATCTGAGACATACTGAAATATATCACTAGAATTTCTCCCTCACATTACACAACCTTCTGATCAGATAAATCCATAGATGACTGAATGCACAATTGCAGGCTAAAGAGTCAGGCAAAAATAAGTTGCATTTGTTATTATTTTTTTTTAATTTATTCATTTTAGAGAGAAGACACAGAGTGAGAGAGAGAGAGAGAGACAGAGAAAGGGGGGAGGAGCTAGAAGCATCAACTCCCATATGTGCCTTGACCAGACCAGTGTTGAACTGGCGACCTCAGTGTTCCCAGGTCGACGCTTTATCCACTGCGCCACCACAGGTCTGGCGAGTTGCATTTGTTATTATGTGTAAAACAGAGTTTATTCTTGTATGATTTTTTATGATTATATTTTTGATACTCCCAAATGGAAACATACTTTTACTCCAACTTGTAATTTACTAGGCATTGATTATTCTATTGTATAATAAAATGAAATTTCTTTCACTCTATAGATGCATCATATAAAGTGAAAATGGGAGAAAACATAACATTTCTTTTACCTCATCAAAAGCACATCACATAATTAAACAGCATGGTGTTGATACAGGAATGCCTGACATTTCACGACGTGGCCGTGAACTTCACCTGGGAGGAGTGGCAGCTCCTGGACTCTGATCAGAAGGACCTGTTCCAGGACGTGATGTTGGAGAACTACAGCAACCTGGTGTCAGTGGGTAAGACAGCTCCCCTGTGTCACTTATAAGTTGACTTTTGTTGGATTTTTTCCCCTCAGTTGCTTAACTCTTCTGAGTAAATTCAATTAGCTGAAAAGGAAGAACCTCAGATCCTTCCATTACCTCAGACAAGAAGGTATAACATTCTGCATCCTGAGACAAAAGGCTTTGTGTTACAGATGTGTAGCATGTTCATTTCTTAAAATGTAACATTCTTCCTCTTGACAGACCCCAGCACAGTTCAGTAAGTTTAACTCTTCTGTCTTTTTTCCCTTTGAGCAGGGCATCAATCCAGCAGACCAGATGCGCTTTCCAAGGTGGAGCGAGGGGAAGAACTGTGGACAGTAGGGGATGGACCCCAACATCTAGTCTGTCCAGGTGAGTGGGTGTCAAGCTCCTGGGCGTTGTGGGCGCTTAATGGCAGGATGTCATATTCTAATCAGAGAACACATCAGACCTGTAACATTGGATGAAGAAACCAAACCAGCCTTTCACCTATGGGAACCCTTTTTATTTCTAAAAACGAGGGAAACATCCCTTTTTTCTTATTTGAGTAATGACAACTGTTTTATATACATCTTAGTTTTCTTTGTGTACTTTTTTTTATAGTATTCTCAGATTTTACTCTCTGTTCATGTCCACTGTGCCTCAGCTTTTGTTAGCCCCTCTTTCTCTGTAAAACTCTACATTCTGGGCCACTTTGGAAAGAGAACTATGAATTCATCACCGTTTTGTTACTACTGCCCTGTATGGAAATAGTGATTTTTTTCAATAAAATCCATCCACACCTTGGAAGCTGTGTCACCATGAGAGTCTGGTTTTCATCGTGCACTTATGTTCTTTGCCTCCCTTTTCTCCAGCATTTTTCATACTCAGTTCTCATCACTGTTCTGTGAAATGGACTCACATACTGTCATCTCCCTCATTGTTGTCTTATGTGCTGTTCCTTTCTGTGCATCCTACTCGTTGTCATGGCAGCCAGCCTCCAACTTCCCATTCTCTGTGAGAGTGAGAATCACCTTCCCTCTATCCTTTCTGACCTTTAGAATTCCACACTAAACATTTTAAATTTCATCTGTCCTAGCAACATCTAGGATGTTCTCTACATTCTCAGCTTTATTTTACTTATGTTTTTCTATGTAGCTCTCTTATATTGCTGTAATGTTTCATATAAATTGAACAAGAATAGACCTTGTGAACATGCCACACGAGCTCCAGCTCAAACTAGTTCCAACTTCTGTGTGCTTCCAATGCCATCTTTCCCAGGTTTCCTAAATCACATTTTCTTCATGAGTTCTTTTTGCTGCCTTTGTTTTCCTAAAGCTTCTGATTTTAAATCAGGCTTAAGTGTTTTATTTAGATTTAATTCACCTATGAATCAACTTTGCCCCTTAAATGAATATCAGAGGTCTCCAAACTATCACCCTCGGGCCAAATTGCGGCCCCCTGAGGCCATTATCCGACCTCCTCCACACTTCCGGAAGGGGCACCTCTTTCATTGGTGGTCGATGTATGGAGTACTGTATGTGGCGGCTCTCCACCGGTCTGAGGGACAGTGAACTGGCCTCGTGTATAAAAAGTTTGGGGACCCCTGGAATAGCTAATTAGTTTTTCCTTTATTTATTTAGTTGTGCAACCATCGCTGTTGTAACAGTCAATTTTGGGACATTTTTTTCTGTACACATTTTCATGGTGCTTTTTTATAATGTCCATAGCTTTGTAGAAGCTTTCAAAATTGGAAAGAGTGAATTTTCTGAGTCTGTTCTTCTTTTTTAAGATCATTTTGAGGCCCTGGCCAGTTGACTCAGAGGTAGAGTATCACTCCGGCATGTGAAGGTCCTGCATTTCATTCTTTCTCAGGGCACACAAGAGAAGCGCCCATTGTCTTCTCCACCTTTCTCCCTCTTCCTTCTCTCTATCTCTCTCTTTGCCTTCGGCAGCCAAGGCAATACTGGAGCATGTGGTCCTGGCTGCTGAGGAGGGCTCTCTGGCCTCCACCTCAGATCCTATAATGGGTCCAGTTGCAAAGAAGCGATGCCCCAAATGGACAGAGCATTACTCCGTATTGGGCATGCCAGGTGGATCCTGGTCAGGCACATGCAGGAGTTTGTCTCTGTCATTTCAATTCTCAGTTCAGAAAAGTACAAAAGACAAAAATAGATCATTTTGACATCTGGATTTTTCTTCAATATCAATATAAATTTTAAAATCAGCTTGTCAGTTTCTGCAAAACTAATCAGCTAGTGTTTCGATAGTGATTACATTGAGTCTATCTCATTCTGTAGTATTTTTTTCTGCAACGCGTTCTTCATACTAATCCAGGATTATGGGGTGTTCTTTTGTTTAATTAGGTCTTTTATTACTTCCTAGATCAGTTTTTTAGTTTCAGAATAAAACAATTTAGCTGTTATATATTTTTGTATGTGTGTGACAGAGACAGAGCTACAGATAAAGCCTGGAAGGGAGAGAGATGAGATGCATCAACTCTGTGCAGTTGCTTTCTTGTGTGTTACTGGACTTGGAGGTTACAGCAAAAAGCAATTGACCCCTTGCTATGGACAGTGATCATGGGCTCAAACCAGCTTCCCTTGGGTCATGTCTTTGATCCTATTCTCAAGCCAGTGATCTCACCGGAAGTGACGTATTGAACCTAGGTCCTCAGTGTTCCATTTTATATTATTTTTCTTTTATTCATTTTAGATAGGAGACACAGAGTGAGAGAGAGAGAGAAAGAGGGGAGGAGCTGGAAGCATCAACTCCCATATGTGCCCTGACCAGTCCAGTGCAGGGTTTTTAACTGGCGACCTCAGTGTTCCCAGGTCGACGCTTTATCCACTGCGCCACCATAGGTCAGGCATCAGTGTTCCATTTTAATGCTCTATTTCCTCACCACTGCTTTCTCAGTCTAGTTTTTTCTAAATTGTTCCCCTGTGTGATTTTCTTTATTATGCAGAAATTGGAATTGTTTTCTTACTCAATATAATAATTGCTGGAATTTAAAAATATTACCTTTCCATCAATTTCTGATAACACTAATGCTTGATAATGTACCAAGAGTATTGTCATATGAAATGGCAGCTCCTCCTGCACTGGCCTTCCTGATATACTGACATCTTGATTAGAGAGTTTGTCCTTTTCTGAAATGTGTCTACATTATACCTTGTGCTTCTTAACCAGTTGGATAAGTTGGAGGTCCTAAAAAAGCCTTCCTTGAATTCCTTTAACTTGCAGAGAAATGCTAATATTTACTTGTTTATTTTAAAGCAGACAGATGAATAAGTATATAAGTCAAGGTCTGAAGTATTCGTGAATACAGACCTTTTTCTGTCCATGGAACTGAGATGAACCATACTCCAGACACAGAGTTGTATTCACTAACCAAAAGCTGATCAGATATGAAAATGATTTTCATAGACCTTATAGCTCTAGGACATCTACTCTGTCCTAGAAGATGGGTGGGGTGAAAGTAAACCTTCCACACTTTGGTCCATCTGGTAACTGGCTGCATCCTGAGGCCATGTAGGAGCCCTGTGTTTAGTCTCCTCATTAGCATACACCCAGACTTTTTTGAAATGTTCTTTTATGCAGAATAAAAGATAGTCTTCTCACTTCTGAAATTACGAAGGTTTTACAAACTCAGTGTCCGGAACAAAATTCACCTTGTCTTCACTAAGCCCAGTACAAAGACCAGTGTCCCAACATTTTATGTCCTACAATCTCATTTGTTCTTGTCAGACTAGCATACTCTGTATTCTGGTTGCATCCAGGTTGGTTCTGTATTTAGCCTTGGAATCCACATGGCTGCCGGTAGTTGGTCTGCCTGTGTGATTGTTTAGGATCCCATGCCTGGTTGTAGAATTTGTGAATAAATGAGACAACCACATTTTCCAAACAAGAAAACAGCCACATGACGGCATGTCTCGTTCCTAATACCATGTCAAGGATATGTTAAAATCCTGTAGTAAGTCCCTTCACTAGCATAATTTCAGCAGTTATCGAAAGGGATTTTTTAGGCCCTGGCTGGTGACTCACTGAGTAGAGCAGGGGTCCCCAAACTGTGGCCTGCGGGTTACATGTGGTCCCAAGGCCATTTATCCGGCCCCACCACACTTCTGGAAGGGACACCTCTTTCATTGGTGGTCAGTGATAGGAGCACAGGATGCATCAGCACCCATAGTTCCCATTGAAATACTGGTCAGTTTGTTGATTTAAATTTACTTGTTCTTTATTTTAAATAATTGTATTTGTTCCTGTTTTGTTTTTTTTACTTTAAGACAGTGGTTCTTAACCTGGGTTCTATCGAACCCTAGGGGTTCGATGAGTCGGTCTCAGGGCTTTGGAGAAGCCTCTGCCATGGAGGCCAGAATAAAGTAATATGGTAATTTTTGTGAGTTCATGCACTTTGTTGGTTTTGTTCTTTGAGCAAAGTGATGTTCATGCACGGCTCATTTTGTGCACCAGTAAAAACACATATACCTATGTCTTGAATTTTGAAAAAAAAAATCATATTTTATTTATCACTAAAGAAGGGTTCGGTGAATGCGCATATGAAACTGGTGGGTTCAGTACCTCAAAAAAGGTTAAGAACCACTGCTTTAAGATATGTGCCGTGTGCATAGGGATTTGTTCATAGTTTTTTTTTTTTATAGTCCAGCCCTCCAACAGTCTGAGGGACAGTGAACTGGCCCCCTGTGTAAAAAGATTGGGGACCCCTGGAGTAGAGTGTTAGCCCAGCATATGGATGCCCGAGATTTGATTCCTGGTAAGAGCACACATGAAAAGTAACCATCTGCTTCTCTTCCCCATCCTCTACTCCTTCTCTCTTCTGTCTCTTTCAAAGGCAGTGTCTCTATTGGTTCTAGCATGGCCCCAAGAGTTCAGGATGCTGTGGTTTCTCAGTGTGCATTTCCCTCAGGCACTAAACGTAGCTCATTACTTTGGCATCGGATTCACAAGGGGTTGCCATGTGGATTCAGGTCAGAGCACAGAAGGAGTATGACTCATCATTTTTCCCTGTCTCACCCTAAGAGAAAAAAAAGAAAAAAATTAAAACATTTTTTTAAAACAAAATATGCTTTTATTACATAGGAAACCTCAAGAGGTTTACAGGCTGTGTGTCTAGAATGTGGATGACTCTAAGTTAACTTCTTTTTTTTTTTTACAACCCATGGGGTATCACTAAACAGTACTTTACGAAAGTTATTTCATAAATTTTAATTTCAAACTAAGATTATGAAAGATTATAGGATAATTTATTGTTCTTTTTCATAGAATTTAAGAAAGTTAATGTGCCATTGCACACATCCTTCCAAAGTCCAGCAATTGCAGAGAGTGGAGAAGAATGCTGTGAACATGACGTGTTTGCGAATATTGTTAATCTAAGGGAAAGCCAGTCCCTGTTGAGGCAGCACTGCGATATGTTGGAGATATGCAGAAAACCTTTAAAATCAAATTTAAGGTTTGAAACCCAAACCAGAAGTTTCAATTTAAAGAACTCTGTATTCTTGAATGCTGATGGGACATCCATTCCATGTCATAACCATGAACTAATGTACACTGAAATTAGGTTGCATCCCAGTACTACCAAATCCATTGAGAATATGTCCCAGGTCATTCAGCAACAGAGAACTGACAACAGAGAGGAAGCCCTCACATGCACTGAATGTGGGATAACTTTTGTCAAGATGGCTCAGCTCACTGATCATCACAGAGTTCTTAGTGTAGATAAACTTTATGGATGCAGTCTGTGTGAGGAAGCCTCCAGAAAGTCCAGTCAGAAAACTCATACAGAATTAAATCAGAGTGAATACAACGTATATAATAAAACCTTCAATAAATCACAGGTGAATATACATCAGAAAACTCATGTGGGAAAGAAACCTTACACGTGTACTAAATGTGGGAAAGATTTCATTTACAGGTATCAGCTCAGAAGTCATCAGCAAACTCATACAGGAGAGAAGCCGTATATATGCAATGAGTTTAGAAAAGACTTTCCAGAGAAGGGAAATCTGATTATACATCCAGTGACTCATACGGGAGAGAAACCGTATGTATGCAGTGAATGTGGGAAAGACTTTAGAGTGAAGAGTAAACTGATTATACATCAAAGGACTCATACCGGAGAGAAGCCGTATGTATGCAGTGGGTGTGGGAAAGGCTTTTCACAAAAGAGGAATCTCACTATACATCAAAGGACTCATACAGGAGAGAAGCCATATGTATGCAGTGAATGTGGAATAGGCTTTATAGGGAAGAGTCAACTGATTATACATCAATGGACTCATACGGAACAGAAGCCGTATATATGCAGTGAATGTGGGAAAGGCTTTACAGTGAAGAGACAACTGATTATACATCAAAGAACTCATACCGGAGAGAAGCCATATGTATGCAGTGAATGTGGGAAAGGCTTTACAATGAAGATGCATCTTATTATACATCAAAGAACTCACACTGGAGAGAAGCCATATCTATGCAGTGATTGTGGAAAAGGCTTTACAATTAGTAGCAGTCTGATTGTACATCAAAGGACTCATACTGGAGAGAAGCCATATGTATGCAGTGAGTGTAGAAAAGGCTTTTCAGTGAAGAAGTATCTGATTATACATCAAAGAACTCATACGGGAGAGAAGCCGTATGTATGCAGTGAGTGTGGGAAAGGATTTATACAGAAGCGCCCACTGATTCAACATCAAAGGACTCATACGGGAGAGAAGCCATATGTATGCAGTGAATGTAGGAAAGGCTTTTCAGAGAAGAGTAGTCTGACTAGACATCAAATGATTCATACAGGAGAGAAGCCGTACGTATGCAGTGAATGTAGGAAAGGCTTTTCAGTAAAATTTCGCCTGATTAGACATCAGAGGACTCATACGGGAGAGAAGCCGTATGTATGCTGTGAGTGTGGAAAAGGTTTTTTAGTGAAGGAAAGTCTAACTGTACATCAAATGCTTCATACGGGAGAGAAGCCCTACATGTGCAGTGAATGTGGGAAAGACTTCCGATTGAAGAGCAAACTGATTATACATCAAAGGACTCATATGAAATAGAATTTATTCTGTGTATGCAGTGTATGTGGAAAAGGTTTTCGTAAGAAGAGTTCTCTCACTATATATCAGCAAGTTCATTCCTTAGTAAAACCATTACTATGCAGTGAAAGCTGAAAAGGCTTCCCCATATAGAGTATTATATGTATACAAGTATCCAAACTCATGCAGAGGATCTATATAGATGCAGTGATTATCGTGAAGCCTTTTTTTAGAGAGAGAGATTTTATTTAGTGATTTGAAGGAAATACTGAAAAGCTGTGCAAGAGTGGAGTGGGAAATATTAACTTCTAGCAGTTTCTTCTCATATGAGGCAGGATGAGGCATACTGGGGCTTTCAAACCAGATCCTCATTCTCATCTCTGCTTCCTGACTTCCTCATACTTTTCTCTGCTTCTGTTTACTCTGTATCAATAAGTGCCTGTAGGTACTGGGGATTCAAACTGTACATATGAAACCTTATATGGAATCTGGAGGCAGTGTCCCCTAGGTCATCGGTGCACTTTATATGGTCTCAGAGTAGTTATTGTCTTAGTACCAACTTGTAACTATCTGCACAAGAGGAATTTCTAAAGGTTTTTTTTTCTTTCAACAAAAACAGCCTCATGCTTTCTATTTGTGGTAACATTCTTTTTTCCAACCCTAAGCCTTGGCAGTACAGATTTATTTGCATTTGTAACATAGGATGTTAGAAAAATGGAGTTCTTTAGCAGGTATCCTTTTGAAATTATTAATATGACCTATTGAGATACACTAAATACATTCATAGGGCTCTCTGTCCCCAGTTTCTGGCACCGAGCTCCTGACACCCTTATCAATACCTAAGTGACAACAGAACCAAAAGCATCTTTTGTTATATTGAGGTGACTCTGATTTGAGGTTTAAGATCCACCATACACATCCAGAGGGGCAGGTGTCTGGAAATAGTGTAAATACATTATGCCTGCTTGAGAAAGACACCAGAAAATACAAACCTTATGAGGGGGATTTCATAGAGCTGCTTGGTGGGTGAACACATCCCGGTGCTGGTAGTGTAATGTACCAAAACCACATTGGGGGATGCGCTCCTGTGCTCCTGGGACCCACCCAGACCTTCAGCTATGTGTCATTTCATCTGGCTGTCCACCTATTAATTTTTATGACACCCTTTAATAAAGTGGAAACATTAGTGCTTTTGGTTTTGTTTTGTGATGTGGGCCCTCTGGGAACCAGAGGAGGGGTTGTGGGAACCTCCATCTGAAGGCAGGTCAGAAGTTGTAGGTGACCTGGAGAGCTGTTTTATTTTCACTTCTGAAGTGACCCTGGAAGCAGTGTGTGGCACTGAGCCATTGCCTGTATGATTTGATACTATTGGGTAACGGTAAATATGGCACAGCTGGTGTGGAAAAATTTTTTTTTAATCTTTATTCATTTTAGGGAGCAGAGAGAGAGAAGGGGGGGGGGAGCAGGAAGTATCAACTCCCATATGCGCCTTGACCAGACCAGTGCAGGGTTTTGAACCGGCAACTTCAGCATTCCAGGTCGACACAATCCACTTCGCCACCACAGGTCAGGCGGTGTGGAAAATTTTTAATGGACATCCCTTTGTGCAATGCAACACGTTGGGGAGCAGGAGTATTGTGAGTGTGGCAGTAGTGAGTGTAGAGAAACCAAGAAGGACTGCACTGCATCTGTTTTAAAAGTGGATCTGAATTTATTTCAACCTAACATCAAACCCAAAGGTCTGGATTCTTTTGTGACATACAGACATCATCAGATCTGATGGAAATTTAATTCACCCTTGCTTCTCCTGTGTAACATCTGTATCGGCAACTTTTTCTATTGACTAAAGTGATGGACAAAATGTATCCTCTTCTATGTTGCCATTGGATGTATTTTAGCCTGTAATAATTTAAGCAGTTCCTCTGTGCTTGTGACCACCCCTTGTGAAGAAAAGGCATTCGGAGCCTTTAAGACATTGACGTTTTATTTCTCTTGACAGTTATAGCAAATGTTATGGTCACACATCAGAAAGTTTTTAATACATTTTATGAGATGAAATTTGTTCAAGGCCAGAATTTGAATTCCAGAATAGAGCCGGAGACATGGCTACACAGTTCTAGCAACAGGCAAGGAAGGACTTGGGGACAGAGCTCCGGATTGGAAGTAGTTTTGTACTAGTGGTCAGTTTCTGGGTGCTGCCATTGGAGGCTTCAGAGCCTCGAGGTCTTGTGAGCAGGATTCTCTGCATCCTGAGTGAAGGGCCTGTGATTTTGGTGAAGCAGAAATGCATATGAATTGCCATTTGGAGATTTATGTGGATTCAGTCTCTGAAGATCTAGGCATCAGTGTGTATTTTCTGATTAAGCCGTCTTCTGCAGAGATTAACAACTGAACATCTGAAGGTCAAGGATTAAGGTCTCCATGTCAGCTATGTTTAGGCTTGTTGATGGAAAACTGCCATATGTGTAGCATGAGCCCTGTTTGTCTGAGTTAGCAATGAATCTAAATCTAATTTTATTTAATGCCTGAGGAGTGTCAATGTACAAGTGTTTCTGTGGTAAATTTCAAATTGAATTTGAAGACACTGGAGTACAAGGTGTGTTTGTGTTTTAGGACTTTTTAATATTTTTTATTTGTTTTTAGTGCGGAGTGAGAGAAAGATACAGAGAAGGGCAGGAATAGCAGGAAGGAAGCATCAACTCCCATATGTGCCTTGACTGGACAAGTCCAGGGTTTCCAAAGTGTTAGCTCAGCTTACCTTGTTGACACTTTATCCACTGAGACACCATAGGTCAGGCCTTCCGATCTTAGGAATCTGAAAGTTATAGGATCCATAGCATTGGAATAGTGGGAGTTTTGGAGCTAATCTTTTGAATATTGGAAACGTTTTAATCTTTTACGTTGAAGTTTCCTGTTAAAATTTTGATTCCTATGGCATTTGAAATCTTGCTCCTAGTCATGTGTTCTCACTTTTGGTTCAAATACACTTTTCTAAAAAGTTGAGGCTTCTACATTTGTGTGACTTGATGTCATCACAAATCTGAGTAGTTCACCATGATCAAGTGGTGTTTCTAGAAGTAAAAAAATATTTTTATCTTTTAGGAAAGTTTCTTCTTTGACATTTTTTTTTAAGTGAGAGAAGTGATGATAGAAAGACGTACTTCCACGTACACCAAAACCAGATTCACTATTTATTCTAGTAGTGAAGACGATAGTTTCCTTAATTTTTTTATTTAGGCAGATCATTGTTGTATAAAAATGCCTCTGATTTCTGAGTATTAATTTTATATCCTGCCAGCTTGCTGAATTAATTTATCAGTCCCAGTATTTTGACTGCGACTTTATGATTTTCTATGTGCAGTATCAATCATATCATCAGAATTTAATGATAGTTATACTTCTTTTCCAATTTGAATGCCTTCTATTTCTTGTCTGATTGCAGTGGCTAGGACTTCCAAAACTATGTTGAATAAGAATGGTGGAAAGGCCTGACCAGGCGGTGGCGCAGTGGATAGAGTGTCGGACTGGGATGCGGAGGACCCAGGTTTGAGACCCCGAGGCTTTCACCTTGAGCGCGGGCCCATCTGGTTTGAGTAAAAAGCTCACCAGCTAGGACCCAAGGTCACTGGCTCCAGCAAGGGGTTGCTCAGTCTGCTGAAGGCCCGTGGTCAAGGATTATATGAGAGCAATCAATGAACAACTAAGGTGTCACAAAAAACTGATGATTGATCCTTATCATCTCCGTTTCTGTCTGTCTACCCCTCTCTCTGACTCTGGAAAAAAAAAAGATACAAAATACTTCATCATTACTCCTTAAATTAACTGATGACATAAATGAGAAATATATATCAGAAATGGTCACAGAGTAGAGAAAATCAAGAAAACATGGTATCTTAAAGAAATAGTGTATTGTGGATTGAGTACTGCAACTTGGAAAAAGGAAAACTGGAAAATTTTGTGAAATTGAAGATTTCGCAATTTGACAAATGTACCATGGTTATATAAAATACATGATAAAAACTTGAATAAAGTAATATGTGAATTTTTTATACTAGTATTAATTATTTTTATATAAGTATGAAAATTTGCCATAATAAAGTTTATTAAGAATAGGTTTGCCTGACCTGTGGTGCGCAGTGGATAAAGCCTCGACCTGGGAACACTGAGGTCGCCAGTTCAAAACCCTGCACTGGTCCGGTCAAGGCACATATGGGAGTTAATGCTTCCAGCTCCTCCCACCTTTCTCTCTCTCTCTCTCTCTCTCTCACTCTGTGTCTCCTCTCTAAAATGAATAAATAAAAAAGAAAATAAAAATTTAAAAAAAGAATAGGTATAATATATGGGAATTAAATCTCATTAAATTGTAAAATAAAAGCCTTGCAGGTCGTGGCTCAGTAGATTGAGTTGAAGACACAGGTTGAAATCCTGAGGTCTTCGGCTTAGGAGTCTGATTCTCTGGCTTGTGCATATGCTCACCAACCAGCTTGAGTGTGGGTTGGCTCGCTTTGCATAGAATCTCAGACATGACCCTCTGGTCTCTGGCAAGTGTAAGATTTCACTAGCTCCACTGAAGGCTCCCCTGCCCGTCAAGGTACTTAGAAAAAAGCAATCTATGAACAACTTAAACCACCCAAATCTCTCCCTCTGTCTGTCTCTTCCAAGAAAAATCTGAAAAGAAACAACTGTGATCTAATTTTATTTTTCTGCTCATAAAAAATTTCCGTGCCTGACCAGGCGGTGGCGCAGTGGACAGAATGTCAGACAGGGATGCGGTAGACCCCGGTTCAAGACCCCGAGCTTGCCAGCTTGAGCGCGGGCCCATCTGGCTTGAGCAAAAGCTCCCCAGCTTGGACCCAAGGTCGCTGGCTCCAGCAAGGGGTGGCTCGGTCTGCTGAAGGCCCGCAGTCAAGGCACATGTGAGAAAGCAATCAATGAACAACTAAAGTGTTGCGACGGCAATGAAAAACTAATGATTGATGCTTCTCACCTTTCTCTGTTTCTGTCTGTTCCTATCTATCCCTCTCTCTGACTCTCTCTGTGTCCCTGTTTAAAAAAAAATTTTCTGTATTATAACAGTTACGTATATTTACTTGTAATTAACAGTAAGTAGGTTTAAAAAAATTATGGGTGAACTAGAAGGATGATAACTAATGTTACCAAAAAGCTATGCATTAAGAAACAGTATGGCCATGGTCAGATAGAGCATTGCAGATGTTGCCCATTTCGATCCTAGGTCAGAGCATATACAGGAACAGATTGGCGTTCCTGTTACTTTCTCTCTCCTACTTCTCTAAAATATAGTAATAAAATAAACAGTAAAGAATATAGGTGTGCATTTATGAGGGGTACACGTGATGGCTCTCTCTGTAGCATGCCCGCTTTCTCTACCCCCTTCTTACACCTTGGTGAGCAAGGTGTAAAGAAAGGGGTTGATGAAGCTGTTGCTGTACATGAGGCAGGTGATCAGTTGATGATGCATGAGCTGTGGGGTGTGAGTGGCTGGGTGCCAAGGTACTGGGCCAGCAGCTGCCATATTCAGAAGGGCATGATTCATGCCCAGAAGAGCAACACGGTGCCCAGGATGAGGTGCAGCAACTGGGGTTGTGCAGCCACCATTTCTGTCAGAGGGAGACCTGCTAAGACAGCCAGTAGGTGCAAGCCAGGTGCATGTACAGCAGCTTGACCACGCCAGGCCCCAAAATGCTGGTCACAAAGAGCAGTGTCAGGTAAGCATGGTGGGTGCTCTGGCTCCAAGCCGGCAAGCAGAGGCTCTTGTGTTCTCTGTGTACCAGCCAGATAGCCAGAATCATGGGCAGATCCAGCAGCCACGTGCCAAGCACCTGGACCTTGCTGTAGTCCTTGGAGTGCTGTGCGGTGTCCAGAGGCTTCAGCAGTGCGGCATAGTGCTCACTGCTCATGACAGGGTGAAGATGCTGGCGTGCATGGTCAGGAAGTCCAGGCTAAAGAGGACACGCCAACCTATGTTTCCAAAGTGCCACTCCTTGGTGATGTAGGTGGTCACAATGAAAGGGATGCTGAGCAGGTCGGCCAGCGCCAGGTTGACAACGTAGACGTACATGGACACCGAGGTGTGCAGGAAGCGACACATGACTACCAGCATGTACACGTTGCCTGCCACACTCACCATCCTATGACGAAGAGCACTGTCCAAATGGCAGCCGTGGCCACCAGGTCCTTCATGGAGCTGGGTTCCGTTAGGTTGGCTCACGAGTGGCTGAGGGACGCATTGGGGCAGCTGGATGGTTGGGGCACCGGGCTGCCTGTCATAACTAGCACAGGGAACCTGCTTGTAGGCTCTGGGCTCCGGGCCATCTCTGCTGCCTCATGCTGAACTTGAGGCTGGAGTATGCTGCAACAGGAGCATCTGTGGGTGACAAGCTTGTCCTTGGTCACAGAGCAGCAGTTCGAGCTCCCTCGACCACACTGCTGCAAAAGCTTTGCCTTGCTCGGTACTGAGCAAACAAAAGAGTACCAAGCTCTGTATGACCGGATCCTGGTCTCACCACTGTCAGGAACATGCCCAGGCCCCTCGCCCGTGTCGGATATTAATAACCTGGGGAGCAGGTGCCAGAGAAAGGGGTTCTGGGGAGTGCTGAGGGGCTAGAGGGGGTGTACCTCACCCTAAGGAGGGCCAAGAGGAGTAAGGTGGGCCACTTTTCACCGTTTTCAAAAACAAACTTGGTTCAAGTTTTCTTTAAGACTCAGTTCATACGTTCTACCTTCCCTGAACTTTGAGGCCTGTAGGCAAAATGTAATTTCCAATTATATTGAGGTCCTTTCCAACTAGGTGTGGGATCTTGGATACAAATGCAGGACCATCATTAGATTGGGTGTTGGGCAGATAAGATATATTATGCTCACTTTGTTAAAGATGGCGCTGCCCACATGGAAGTCTGTTGATATTAATGTGTGTTGGGGAACAGGCTGTGGGCAGGCCGGGTCGTTATAGCCTAAGGCTTAGTTTTAAGAGTAAGGTTTTCCCCACACCCTTGATTGATTGGATGGTGTAGGGTGGTGCACTCTCATGAGGAATCCTCCCATTATGCCTCAGCTAAGTGGCTTTGTATCAGAGACATTCTTATTTGTAGATTGCCTTAAAAGTTTGGATTTCTGCACTATAAAGTGGAGCAGACCGGGAGCTTGCTCTCTCTCGGTTCCTGAGGTTAGCATTAGAGAGGAGAGCAGATTGAGGCGTTGGAAGAGAGGACAAGCAGCCAAGATGGCAGAGTGCTGAGAAAGAAGACAGTTTGTGCAGGAGGAGATGGGGAGCAGAGGTGAATAAGTCTGGTGAGCTAGAAACCTTTGATTCTAGGAAACTCAGATAAGTCAGTAGCTTTGTGAGCACTGAATGAGTGGGTTTTGGGGCCCAGTGTTTGTTTTTACTTGCCCTCCAGTTGCAAGCTAAGATTAAAGCTGATGGATCACCAGTTCTTGGCTCCGTTGTTTCATTACCAACTGTCCAAATCAAATGCGAACCTGCATGGACCAGGCGGCAGTGATGGTGGCCTTGGATACTGGCTTTACAATGGGCAAGCTAAATCTGGGAAGATTTTTTTTTTTTTTACAGGGACAGAGAGTCAGAGAGAGGGATAGACAGGAACAGACAGGAACGGAGAAAGGTGAGAAGCGTCAATCATTAGTTTTTTGTTGCCGTTGTGACACCATAGTTGTTCATTGATTGCGTTCTCACATGTGCCTTGACCGCAGGCCTGCAGCAGACCGAGCAACCGCTTCCTTGAGCCAGCAACCTTGGGTCCAAGCTGGTGAGCTTTTGCTCAAGCCAGCTTGGCCCACGCTCAAGCTGGCAACCTCGGAGTCTCAAACTGGGTCTTCCACATCCCAGTCCGACACTCTATCCACTGCGCCACTGCCTGGTCAGGCTGGTAAGAATTTCATATAGCAATTTCTTAACAGAGATTACTGTGGTCTCATTTCTAATAGGAAAAGCTTCTACCTATCCTAGAAAGGTGTCAATTACTTTAGTAAGATCTGTTTTTAAATGTTACCTGGGAAAGTTTCTCTCCTTGTTTCTCTTTATAATTTCTTTATTTTGCTTAGTATTTATTTGGGCACAGACTAAACACTCGGCCATTATGTCTTCAGCAATAGATTCTAAGTCTGACTTTTCTAATTTTTTTTTCTTCTTCTTAGTCATCACTTTCTTTGCTGGTAATATCTTTTTCTAATTGGTTGCAAAAAATCTTTGGCAACAAGGGTTCTAGTAAAGTTATTAAAACTTCCTAAAAACCCTATTGGTTTTAGGGCTACCTTATTGGTAGTATCATCAGCAGCTTGGTTTTTTGAGTTTCTAAGGAGTCCCCCTCTTTTGGTGCCCTGGACAATGGATGAAGGCCACTGTTTCAGGGGAGCAGGCTCCTGCATTGTTGGGGTGAGGGTTTCAGCCTCATGTTTGTTAGTTCTTAAGCCTTCTCCTGTTGGCCCCTCTGTGGCTGTGCCTGTCTTAGGTTGTTTCTGCCTTCAGGAATCTTACCTGTCTTTAGCTAAGAAGCCATCTTAGGGACCAAACAGAGTAATGTGATTGAAGGAGGAGCAATGTCCCTTCCAAAATGTTTAGTTTTTTTTTCTTTGTAGCTAATGTTTCTATATTTTTAAAAACTTAAAATACATTTCCTTTCTAGACTTTAGAGCTGAATGCTATGTAAAGACTAAGTTGACTGCCTTAGTATCTTGGCACCTCTAGGTCTAGACGTCCATAGACTGTAAGCTTAGCACAGTCTAAGAAAGCTG
This sequence comes from Rhynchonycteris naso, assembly GCA_037038555.1. Classification (NCBI taxonomy): domain Eukaryota; kingdom Metazoa; phylum Chordata; class Mammalia; order Chiroptera; family Emballonuridae; genus Rhynchonycteris; species Rhynchonycteris naso. Next base: position 244,979,728 of record CM072997.1, on the reverse strand, counting down.
TGGGGGTGTTCTGCGGATCCTGAATAACTTCTGACACCTTAGACAGCTTTATGGTTCTTTTTCTTAGTATTTTCTCTGATTCTGACCAACAGAAACTGGTGCAAAGTGTCCAGAATTTCCTTACTTGCTTGGGTGCTAGAGTCCTGCTTAGGCCAAGAAACCAGAAACATTCTCTTGAGGTGGTCTTGGTTGTCCTAAGTGGGGCAGCGTATTTACAGTACGGATTCTAACAGTCCTGTTAGGGCTTGAGGCTTCCCCGAGAAAGGGGATTCTGAGCTTTTCAATTCTATAGGTCACTTGGGAAAAAGGATTTAAACTATTTCCAATTACATCCATGCCTCAAATTCTAGAAATCTAGTTAAAATCACCAACTGAAATGACTAATATTTTATAAAATAAATTGTATACTTAACTATAAATCTATTTTACATTCTTAGAAAACATACCTTATTTATGCTGTAACTTTATGCACCCTAACAGATAATGTCTAAATGCTCAATAGAAACAGATTTCGGTTCACATCCGTTTGCCCTTTTAATCTGAGCTCAGAACGTAAATGTTCTACTATCACAATTACTCATCTATTTTTTCCTTTCAACTTATTACATGAGAATTTTACTATTAAGCCAATCAACAGTAGTATTTTTCACTTCAGGTTTGGTGACTTAACATTGAACAATTAGTGCTTCTACGGTCCACAGTCTGTGGGCAGACTGGACTTACCACTTTAACTGCTTCAGAAATAATAATAAGCTGAACATTTATACATCATATAAAAATATTATTAATAATCTTTATGTTAATAATCATTACATATAGTGATAGGGGCCTAGTGTTGTGTTTGGGACTTCAGTATTGTGTATAGAGAGTTGGACATAAAAAGGAACTTTAAACTTGCTTTTGGTAGCTGCTTAGAGTAGAAAATTCCCAATACAAGGAAGTTAAGCATTAAAGTGAGCTTGCCTGTGGCAGTAGCTTAGAGTGAAAAATTTTTACAAGCCCAACTAGTTAAATATCTTTTTTTACAGGGACAGAGAGAGAGTCAGAGAGAGGGATAGATAGGGACAGACAGACAGTAACGGAGAGAGGTGAGAAGCATCAATCATTAGTTTTCGTTGCCGTTGCAACACCGTAGTTGTTCGTTGATTGCTTTCTCACATGTGCCTTGACTGCGGGCCTTCAGCCCACCGAGCCACCCCTTGCTGGAGCCAGCAACCTTGGGTCCAAGCTGGCGAGCTTTTGCTCAAGCCAGCTGGGCCCGCGCTCAAGCTGGCGAGCTCGGGGTCTCGAACCTGGGTCTTCCGCATCCCAGTCCGATGCTCTATCCACTGCACCACCGCCTGGTCAGGCTAATTAGATATCTTAAATCTTGCCTACAGAGGTAGGATATAGTTTTATGCTTTAGCCTTGCAGCAATTACAGGAAGAACTGTAATCAGCTTTAGAACAAAGAATGCTTTCTACCAAAATGTCAAGAATGTTGTACATACCTATTGTAATAGCTATGACTTTGTCGTTTATCCCTTAAATACTGCTCTCTCCTTAGGGTTGGGGCTGTTAGCTGTTTCACAGCTAGCAGTCGCTAGCCAGCAAATAAAGGCTCTTTATAATCAATTTGGGCTCTGATCAATAATTACTCGCGTTTGATCCATAACACATATTCCCTAATATTTAAACCAAGATTTCAACATCACAGGGGTATGAAATGGCAAAAAAGAGAATTAACAAAAGACTCTTGAAATAACATGTACATTTCTTTTTTTTTTTTTTAAGATTTTCTTTTTTTTTAATTTTGTTTTTATTTTATTCATTTTAGAGAGGAGAGAGAGAAAGGGGGGAGGAGCTGGAAGCATCAACTCCCATATGTGCCTTGACCAGACCAGTGCAGGGTTTTGAACTGGCGACCTCAGTGTTCCCAGGTCGACGCTTTATCCACTGCGCCACTACAGGTCAGGCTGTACATTTCTTTTTTGTCTCTCTTTCTATAGGGACAGTCAGAGAGTCAGAGAGAGGGATAGATAGGGACAGACAGACAGGAATGGAGAGAGATGAGAAGCATCAATCATTAGTTTTTCGTTGCTGTTGCGACACCTTAGTTGTTCATTGATTGCTTTCTCACATGTGCCTTGACTGCGCCTTCAGCAGACTGAGCAACTGTTCGGCAGATAATATATAATATGCTCACTTTGTTAAAGATGGCGCTGCCCACATGGAAGCCAGTCACCCAGGTGATATTATTTGCCCTTATGCTTGGAATGGGTGTGGGGGAAAGGCTGTAATATAAGCAGGCCGGGTCGTTATGGCCTAAGGCTTGGTTTTAAGAGTAAGCTCTTCTCCACGCCCTTGACTGATTGGATGATGTAGGGTGGTGATGTAGGGAGGAATCCCATTAAGCCTCAGATGGGTGGCTTTGTATCAGAGACTTTCTTGAATGTATAATTGGATTAAAGGTTTGGATTATCTATGCTATAAAGTGGGCGGACCGGTAGCTAGATCTCTCTCTCTCTCTCTTGGTTCCTGAGTTCCTGAGGTTAGTATTAGAGAGCAGAGCAGATTAAGGCCATGTGGAGGAGAAGTAGCCAAGATGGCAGAGTGCTGAGAAAGAAGCCAGTTTGTTAAGAGTTTGTGCAGGAGGAGATGGGAAACAGAGGTGAATAAGTCTGGTGAGCTAGAAACCTTTGATTCTAGGAAACTCGGATAAGTCAGTAGCTTTGTGAGCACTGAATGTGTGGGTTTTGGAGCCCAGTGTGTGTTTTTGCTTGCCCACCGGGTGCAAGCTAGAATTAAAGCTGATGGCTCACCAGTTCTTGGCTCCATTGTTTTATTACCGACTGTTCGAATCTAATGCGAACCTGTGTGGGTCGGGCTGCTGTGATGGCGGCCTCGACTACTGGCTTTACAGCAACCCCTTGCTGGAGCCAGCAATCTTGGATCCAAGCTGGCGAGCTTTTGCTCAAGCCAGATGGACTCGCGCTCAAGCTGGCGACTTCGGAGTCTTGAAAACTGGGTCTTCCACATCCCAGTCCGACACTATCCACTGCGCCACCGCCTGGTTAGGCAACGTGTACATTTCTAACAAAGAGAATATTTTTTCCACAACAACAGATCCTTGGTACAAAAAGGAAGTCTTTGTATTTGGCAGACTATATAATTTTATATGCCTTATTATTAGTACAAATTTCGCAAATTTTACAATAAAAGGATTGTAAACTACTATTCCCAATGAACTATTGATATACTGAGAAAAATAAGGAATGGTCAAAATGTACTATTTCGTATCTGTATACCCAGTAGCCACGGCCACCATCACAGCCACCTGGCCCATGCAGGTTCACATTAGATTCGGACAATCGGTAATGAAACAACGGAGCCAAGAACTGGTGAGCCATCAGCTTTCATTCTAGCTTGCACCCGGCGGGCAAGCAAAAACACACACTGGGCTCCAAAACTCACTTATTCAGTGCTCACAAAGCTACTGACATCCGAGTTTCCTAGAATCCAAAGGTTTCTAGCTCACCAGACTTATTCACCTCTGTTCCCCATCTTCTCCAGCACAAACTCTGCACAAACTGGCTTCTCCCTCAGCAATCTGCCATCTTGGCTGCTTCTCCTCTCCTCCACATGGGCTTAATCTGCTCTCCTCTCTGATACTAATCTCAGGAACCAGGAGAGAGCAAGCTCCCAGTCTGCCCCACTTTATAGCATAGATTCAAAACCTTTAATCTGATCTACAAACAAGGAAGTCTCTGATACAAAGTCACTTATCTGAGGCATAATGGGAGGATTTCTCATGAGAGTGCACCACCCCACATCTTCCAATGAGTCAAGGTTGTGGGGAAAAGCTTACTCTTAAAACTTGCAAGTGGGCAGCGCCATCTTTAAGAAAGTGAGCATAATATATTTTATCTGACCAACAATATCTATCTAGCTGGCATAAGAGATGCTAACCCTCTTTTTGACCTACAGTGCTTTACACCATCAACCCAATATTAGGGTATGGGTGCCTGGGATTCCTGGTGCCTAAGGGAGATCAGGTGCCAGGAGCTGAATGAGTAGTCACCACTTGGCCCAGTTCCTTGGAGCATAAGTGAGCACAGCAGGGCCCCTGAACACTATGGAGGCAGCACTATCCCTGCTGCCTCTTTTCCCCCTTTATTTTCTTTTTGCAAACATGGCTTTTTTCTCTGTCTATTCTTTAGCAGACATTAGCAAAACAGTGGCCCCTCCCAAACAGCAATGTATTCCAATCCGCCACTTGCAATCAACTGCCTTGCCATGAGTAGCTGCCTAGAACTATTTCTTACAATAAAAGTAGAAAATTAAAACACACAAATTTTACAAACTCATTTTCCCATCAGTGGGCTATTTTAGTTCATACAAAGCCCTCAATTCCCCCGTAATACCCTGAGAACCCTATCTTACAATTTTTGACTATAGTGGCTAAAGCAGTGGGTTTCCCCTGTGAACCTCATGTCTCCCAAGTCAGACAACAATTATGCCACAAGAATAAATTGGGGAAGGCTAGGGGAAATTTGGAGGGGACCCAACACTTGTTTCGGCCCTGTGGGAGAGAGTCGGAACCCTCTTTCCCACAACTTCTCACACAGCAGTGGAGGGCGACAAGTCACTACCCCTAACCTATGGAGGGCCTATATGACTTTAAAGTCTAAGGGAGGGAAAGGGGAGAGGTAGCTGGAGGGTCTGTCCCTGACAATCCCATCCCCCATAATCCTATCACTCATTCTCTTTCCTGGAGCTGCAATTCAGTTCAAGGAACTGATAATCAACAAGGTTCACACCCATGGTTTGTAATTTTCCAAACATTTCCATCTGGACTTTCTTTAAGATTCTTCTAAAGAAAAGTTTTATTTTTTTCTATTTTCCTTCTATTAAGTATTAACTATTCCCGCTCTGCATTTTCCAAATGTGTAAAACTTATTTGAGTCAGTAGGTGCATATTTGAAACTAGTTTCTACTCTATACTTCCTGCAGCACTCTCTTAGGTCTTTAGTTAGTTTTTAGCTTTAAGCAATATAATATTTATGTGAATTTAGCTAGTTTTATAATTCATGGGCTTGTTTACAAATTTCCCTTCACTTTTGCCCTCTGGTTCCCCCGCCCCCTCTGGTTTTAAGCCAGAAATTTCCAATTGAAATTGCCTCTTTAAGGCTAAGTGCCTCACATAAGAGGAGAGATAGGAGCTAACAGAAAAAGCAGTTTCATCTGGGAAAAAGACAGAGAGCCCGGAAACTAGAGGTCTTAGATCCAAGAAAAAAGGTCTAGCAAGTTTGAGAAAGGTGGCTTGAACCAGGAAATTTCACGAGAGGTTTCTCTGACGAACAAAGAGAAACTTCAGACAATTTACCATGTACATTTACACTTGATTTAGGCACAGATCAACAGACAAAGGAAGGGGGTTCCCCATCAGGGACCTCTCAGGTGCTCACCTGGCTGCATCCCTTGCAGGAGCCACAAATTGGAAACTCAGGTGCAGGCACCAGAGATCCCCACTCACACACCAATCACTCAGGGGTTTTTAGACAGAAACAATAAAAGCAAAGAATGAGATTGCGACATGGCAGACAGCACAAAGGTGTTCCTGGAAGTCCAAGACAGGACTGATTAACTCAGTCCCCACTAATTGTCTTCCTAGAGCATAAACAGATGTCCCTGGAAGTCTGAGACAGGACTGATTAACTCAGTCTCCACTAATTGTCTTTCTAGAGCCTAGAGATATCCCTGGAAGCCTAAGGCAGGACTCAAAGTAACTCTCCACCGACTTCTCAGTCTTGGAGAGTGTATTGCGTGAGTGTGATTGCTTCTGATCCTCTGCATAATAGTTTCAAATTTACTAGTCACAAACAGAAAAGTTAGAATTCAAAGCAGACAAAAAGCTATAATTCAGTAAAGCAAAAGATAAGATTTGCCTCACCTCCCGAGGTCAGAATTTACACTCCTTGATTTCTCTGCCGAATCATTGAGTTTAGTTAAGGAACGGGGTTGTTTGCCAAGAAGTGGTACAAAAACCCACAAAAAAAGCAAGCCCTGGAACGTCTCAGAGGGCGCCCCTCCTAGAGATCCAGCGGGGTCAAGCAACGCCCCAGAGAGGCTCACTGTTCCAGGTGTCTCTACCCGGTGACACGGAACACCGACATCTTGGATGCGCCCCCAAATGTTATAGTGTACCTTAATTCTACAGGTTAAGTAGAGACACCAAGGCAGGACACAAGAGAAATTTTAGCATGAGATTTATTACTAAGCCAGCTACATGACTTACACGGGGTGTAGCTAACCGAAATTGTGTAGCCTCGAATATAGTTATGTAGACAAGATCACATACAGGTTGGGGGGAGCATGACACAATAGTTAATTACTAACAAGTTTGCAACATTTATCTATAAGATCTATTGAAAGGAAAAAATATTCCTACATATTAAAACTTAAAAGGTAACACAATAGCAAAAATGTCATTTTACATATCAACACAGTAGCGATAAATGTCGTTTTACATATCAAAAGATATTCCCAAATCTTCTAGTGTTTAACCACCATCCCTGTCACCATAGCTAAATGGTTAGCTTAGGATAAGGAGAGAGGCCAAATGAAAATACCCTTCTAAAATTGTTGGGACTAGCTTATTAGGTTTCCCAATAAGCTAGTCCCCACTTGTTTAGTTTACAAGTTTTCGTACATATAAAGGATTTCAAGAGGGATGATTATTAGAAAGCATATAAAATGGAACAGTGCAGGGTTTTCAAGCAAAAGGGAGTGGTCTTGTGATCCCTTTGTCTATCGCAGTGGTTCTTAACCTGGGTTCTATCGAACCCTAGGGGTTCGATGAGTAGGTCTCAGGGGTTCGGAGAAGCCTCTGCTGCGGAGGCCAGAATAAAGTAATACCGTAATTTGCTGTGAGTTCATGCACTTTGTTGGTTTTGTTCTTTGAGCAAGGTGATGTTCATGCACGGCTCATTTTGTGCACCAGTAAAAAAACATACACCTATGTCTTGAATTTGGAAAAAAATATATTTTATTTATCACTAAAGAAGGGTTCAGTGAATTTGCATATGAAACTGGTGGGTTCAGTACCTCAAAAAAGTTTAAGAACCACTGGTCTATAGGATGGGTGAGCTAATATGATGTGGAGAAATCTCACTGGCTGACTGACAGTGGCTTTTTTCCCAAGGACTCCTGGGAAGTTTCTTTTTTGTGCACTTGGTTGTGGGACGTTCTAGCAAATCTTCCCAAATCTGGGTTCCTCACTGTAAAGCCAGTAGGCAAGGCCACCAACACAGCCGCCTGGCCAGTGCAGGTTCGCATTAGATTCAGACAGTCGGTAATGAAACTACGGAGCCAAGAACTGATGAGTCATCAGCTTTGATTCTAGCTTGCACCAGGCGGGCAAGCAAAAACACACACTGGGCTCCAAAACTCACTCATTCAGTGCTCACAAAGCTACTGACTTATCCGAGTTTCCTAGAATCCAAAGGTTTCTAGCTCACCAGACTTATTCACCTCTGTTTCCCATCTCCTTCTCTCTACACAAACTGGCCTCATCCTCAGCATTTCGCCATCTTGGCTGCCTCCTCTCCTCCACGTGGCCTTAATCTGCTCTCCTTTCTAATACTAACCTCAGGAACTGAGAGCAAGCTCCTGGTCTGCCCCACTTTATAGTGTAGTAATCCAAACCTTTAATCCAATCTACAAACAAGGAAGTCTCTGATACAAAGTCACTTTTCTGAGGCATAATGGGAGGATTTCTCATGAGAGTGCACCACCCCACATCATCCAATCAGTCAAGGATGTGGGGAAAAGCTTACTTTTAAAACTTGCATGTGGGCCTGACCTGTGGTGGCGCAGTGGATAAAGCATTGACCTGAGAACACTGAGGTCGCCAGTTCAAGACCCTGCACTGGTCTGGTCAAGGCACATATGGGAGTTGATGCTTCCAGCTCCTCCCCCCTTTCTCTCTTTCTCTCTCTCTCTCTCTCTCTGTGTGTGTGTGTCTCCTCTCTAAAATGAATAAAATAAAAAGAAATTTAAAAAAAAAAAAAAAAAAAAATTTAAAAACTTGCATGTGGGCAGCACCATCTTTAACAAAGTGAGCATAATATATTTTATCTGCCCAACACTCACATGACCTTCCCCATTGCTGACCACACTACATTCCGATCTTTTGTGTTAATTAGGGGCACCGCTTATTTGTCTGGCTACTTAATGCTGATTAGGGCCGTCGTGCGGAGATTGGCAGGTGGTGGTTTTGAGGGGAGTCACAAGGAATATTCATTTGACCGTGACTGGAGAAACTTCGTGGATGTGGTCCTGTAAGGATTTTAAGAAAAGAGGAGTAATAGGGAAATCTGCAGAGTCTAGCCTTTTGGTGAGCTGGAGATGGGTAGGGCCCAGTGGTTTTGACTGCCAGTGGTTCTTATGGGGCAAACTTGAGGCAAAACTGCATGTCAAGAGTGGTATACAAAGGGGAAAGAAAGGGGTCCCATCCACTCTCATAACTGAGGGCTATGAAGGAACTAGAGGTCCAGAGTGTGATGGCAAAACAGAGAAGGTAGCCCCCATTTTTACAAGAAATGAGATGGACTTACCCATTCCTGCAGCAGTACCCTGGGTTCTCCGAGTCCAGGCGTGTCCTAGGAGTTTAAACAATGGGCCCGCCTGGCTGGCTTGTCCTCCACATAGAGGCGCTGAGGAAAAAACCTGTTGCCCACAGTGGCAATCATTTCATCAGTGACCGGGCTGCTTGCAATCAGGGAATGGTTCAGTGGGCAGCCACAGGCAGGGGCCCTTGCCGGGACCAGTGACCCTCCTTGCCACACTTAAAGCAAGGTCCTGGTGGGGATCCTCTTTGCGGTCCAGACTTGGATTAGGCACCTCCTGTGCCCTGCCCCTGTTGCTCTGCCGGCCTCAGGGCTGCCACAAGAGTCTGGGTTTGGAGCATTACCATCTGCTGCATGCAGGCCTGGCAAACAGCCTTGGCTTTTTATTACCTCCCGCGACCATTGAAAACTTTAAATGCCATGTTAACAGGTCCCAGATAGTGGTTTGGGGTTTGAGAATAAGAGGAGGAAGAGGGCTCCTAGGGAGCCCGGCACCCAGATCCAGCCAGAAACGCTGGAGCCAGAGGCAGAACAGGGCCAGAACTTTTTGCAAGCAGATTGGGGTTGGGCGTCCTGCAAACCGGTGTAAGATCCAGTGGCAGGCTGAGAATGGCCTGATGGAGGAGGGGCTTAAGAGCAGAGTGGAGAAGGGAGGGGCCCCTGGCCAGCAGGGGAGGAGAAAGAGAGATTGATATTTGCAGGTGAATGAGAAACAGCATTCTGCAAAGGGAGGGAGGGGGCTCTTGGAGGGAAGAGCCCTGAGCCAAAGAGGTCCATAGAGGGACCAGAGAGGGGTCCCAAGAGAGGGGCACCCCTGGGGTGTCTGGCAGGAGGGGGAGAGAGTTGAGAGTCTGTGGAGAAGGAAAGATTAGGAGCAGAGGTTTTAGGTAAGGTTTTTCTTGCCAAAAAAAGGGCCTGCTCATAGAACAGGAGGCACAGAGATTAGGACGGGAGCGCAAATAACTAGAAGCCCTGAATGTAAGGAATCTCCAACTAATTTCCAATTCTTTTGGTGATAGTTAATTTGGTGAGGGTGTTAAAACCGAAAGTCCCTTCAGGAGGCTACCTGGTCAGATTATCCAGTGGGTTATGTGGCCTGGCCACAGTGGAGAACAGTTTCTTCTTCTTTAGGGAGAGAGAGATTTTGGATAAGGCTACTCCAGGAGTGTTTTAGAGTCAGGTTTGGATCCCTTTGCCCCCATGGTCACCTTCAGTTCTCGGAGTGGTCAGAGATGAGTATTGGCATCTCAAAACTCAAGCTCTGGCCATGGACGGATAGGGAAAGTGGATGTGCTTGGGATGTCTCCATGGGCACGCACGCACTCCGAACAGAAAGAAGTCCCTGATGCAGCTGTGGTTTCAGGCAGGGATTCTCAGTGGAAAGAACTGAGGGGAGGCTGGAGGTGGGGAACTTATCGCACCTTGCACTGAAGTGGGTGGAAAGTTGGAGGTCCTGGTTCTTTCTTAGAGGGGAAGGGGAGAGAAGCGGTCCTTGCAAACTTCTAACTCCTCCCTGGTTTTGGCACCAAATGTAAGGTATTTTTCCCTGCCGTGAAAGAAGGAAGGGGCTGGAGCCACAAAATGTGGAATAGTAAAGGTTTTTTTTAGTACCATGCAGCCTGGACGATGTTCTCTGGTGGGTGTAGGGGGTTGAGAGGGAAGGGGTCAGAGAAGTCGCATGGGATGATTGGCGTGGGAGATAGTTAAAGGGTCTGGAGGATGGGTGAGCTTATATGACGTGGAGAAATCTCACTGGCTGACAGACAGTTGCTTTTTTCTCAAGGACTCCTGGGAAGTTTCATTTTGGCGTGCTTGGTTGTGGGCAACCCTAGCAAAAGTTCCTGAATCTGGGTTCCTCACATGACCTTCCCCCATTGCTGACCACCCTACACTTTTTTGTTTCAGAATTTTATAGATTGATATTAAAGAGAGAAAAAAGAGAGAAATGGTGGTGGTGAAAAGAGGGAAGCATCAATTTATAATAGTTGTTTTTCGTTTCTGCCTTGACCAGGCAAGTCTAGGGTTTCAAACCAGTAACTTCAGCATTCCGGGTCAACACTTAATCCATTGCACCCCATGGGCCAGGCAGGAATTTCAGGCTCTTACAAGATGGTGAATTGAAAGTAATTCTAGTGAGCATTGTTTTTCTTTCTTCTGAGTAACTTAGTTGTTCTAGTTTGTTTTGTGTAAGAGTATGGTTACAGCAGATTATTTTAGGTCAGTCTTTTCACACTCTATATTTTTCTTTCTCACTATTTTATTTTTAGAAAGAGAAATGCAGGGACAGATAGGGACAGACCAACTAGAAGTGAGAGAGATGGGAAACATCAACTTGTAGTTTCAGCACCTTAGTTGTTCATTGATTGCTTTCTCATACATGCTTTAATGATGGGGGTGCTTCAGCAAAGCCACTGACTCCTTCATCTGGTCGGTGAACTTGGGTGAAGCCAGTGACCATAAAGTCATGTTTGTGAGCCAAAGCTGAAGCTGGTGAGCTTGTGCTTAAGCTCAATAAGCCCATTATCAAGGCTGATGAGCCCACGCACAGGCAGGTGACCTTGGAGTTTTGAACCTTGGTCCTCAGCATCACAGGAAATGCTCTGTCCACAGCACCACCTCCACGTTAGCCAGTTGTATATTTTTCTAACCTTTTATTTCAAGCATTGTAGATCATTATGTTATTACTTGTCACCTATAGTAGAATGTTATTTGATTTTAAATTTTATTTCAGTGTGACAGTTTTGTGGAGTTTGTATTTAATGTAACTAACAGAAACGCTTGTTTTGTTTATAGTTAATACAATTTTTCATGTGTTTTAAAACAGTAATCTAAGTTCATTATAGGTGCTTATGTTGTTATTTTCGTATCGTTTTTTATTTCTTTTTTTGGTCTTGTTTTAAATAATTTTGTAGATTGTACTGATTGATTTTTTTTTAGATAGAAAGAGAAGAAAACATAGATTAATTTGTTGTTTCACTTATTTATGCATTCATTTGTTGCTTCTCACATGTTCCCAGAGCAGTGATCAAACTTGGATTCTTTGTATATGCGGAAGACTCTCTTAACCAATTGAGCTACTGAACCAGGTCTCAGATGAGTTGTTGTGTTTTTTTTCAGTATTTTTAAAATTTATTTATTTTAGATAGGGGATAGAGAAAGAAAGAGAGAGAGAGAGAGTGTGAGGGATGAAAAGGGGGAGGAGCAGGAAGCCTCAACTCCCATAGGTACCTTGACTAAGCAAGCCCAGTGTTTCAAACCAGTGACCTCAGCGTTCTAGGTCAACACTTTTATTCACTGTGCCACTGCAGGTTAGGTTCAGATGAATTTTTTTCATTTTTTTTTTTTTTTTTACAGGGACAGAGAGAAAGTCAGAGAGAGGGACAGATAGGGACAGACAGACAGGAACGGAGAGAGGTGAGAAGCATCAATCATTAGTTTTTCGTTGCCATTGCGACACCTTAGTTATTCTTTGATTGCTTTCTCACATGTGCCTTGACCATGGGCCTTCAGCAGACTGAGCAACCCCTTGCTGGAGCCAGAGACCTTGGGTCCAAGCTGACGAGCTTTTGCTCAAGCCAGATGGGCCCACACTCAACCTGGCGAACTCGGGGTCTCAAACCTGGGTCTTCCGCATCCCAGTCCGATGCTCCATCCACTGCGCCACTGCCTGGTCAGGCCAGATGAGTTTTTAAAATTATATTTTCCACATCTGTAAGCATAGAAATTAAGCTGTTTGTGTAAGAGTATGGTTACAGCAGATTATTTTAGGTCAGTCTTTTCACACTATATTTTTCTTTCTTACTATTTTTTTTTTTTAGAAAGAGAGAAATGCAGGGACAGATAGGGACAGGCCAACTAGAAGTGAGAGATGAGAAACATCAACTAGTAGTTTCAGCAAATTATTGACTCCAGTTGTTTTAAAGGCAGGAACTTCAGATGATTCTAACCTGCATCCATCCTTGAGCAGCAGGGCTCGGGGCCTGAGATCTGGGCTGAGGGTGAGGGGACTCTGCTGTGCGTGGGGTTTGGTCTGGAGGAGGCCTGTGACCTGCAGGGCAGCAGCTACTTAGTGGAGGTCCCACTGCTGAGGTGTGTGTGACCAGGTGGGCAGCATGATCTGAGGACGGGTGCAAAAAACCACTGGTGTGTCTCTGAGAGCAGTTTGCTGTCCCAGAATCCCTCCTGTCTGTGGGTAGCAGTCACCCTCTTTTCCATACTGAGAGGGCATTCCTGTGTGTGACTGTGGCACAGGAAAGGGGTACGATGGTAAACAGTGTATCTTCTACTTTCCAGACTGACTCCTGGAAACCCTTGTTGCCTGAGGAAGAAGCCCGGAAGAGGAGGGAAGGAGGCTTCAGCAATGGCTCTTTCTCACGTAAAATTATTTTCTCAGTTCATGATTACACCTGTCTGTTTGTTCGTTGTTTTAAAGATTTTGTTTATTGATTTTAGAGAGGAAAGAGACAGAAAAAAGGTGGAAGAGTGAAAAGGATCAACTTGTGGTAGTTGCTCCGTATATGCCTTGACTGGGAATACCTGGGATACTACCAGAGGTCAGACTGTGTCTGTCCTTTTTGAAATGTTCTTTGACTTGCTGTTCTCTGACTCTGAATTGTGCTCCCTGATGTTTGTTTACACTCAGACTGGGCCTTCCCTCCGGTCCCACTAAATTCTACTTTATTTCCATCTCAGTGTGACCCAATGACAGGGGACTTGTAAAGAGGCTCCCCTGGGCATCATCCTGGGTAAGCCTTCAGCCCTTGGATTGGAGCTAGGATGCAAGCCCTGTAGTGTGGTTGAGGAGGGGAGATTGTCCAGGCACCATGTTGGATGTCCTGTCACTCTGTCAATTAGGAGAAATGAAAAAGCACGTAGAAGTCATGGATTGCCTGAGCAGGCAGTGGCGCAGTGGATAGAGCATCTGACTGTGAAGGACCCAGGTTCGCGACCCCAAGGTCGCCAGCTTGAGCGCGGGCTCATCTGGTTTGAGCAAAGCTCACCAGCTTGGACCCAAGGTCACTGGCTTGAGCAAAGGGTTATTCAGTCTGCTGAAGGTCTGCCATCAAGGCACATATGAGAAAGTAATCAATGAACAACTAAGGTGTCGCAATAAAAAAGTAATGATTAATGCTTCTCATCTCTCTGCATTCCTGTCTGTCTCTCTGTGACTCTCTCTCTGTCCCTGTAGAAAAAAAAATAGTCTTAAATTTTTTAAAAATTTTACTAGACCGTGGCGCTTGTTGTAGAGGATGTTTTATTACGTCATCTATTTGTGTGATCAACCCACTATCTGACAATTTGAGATTCTTTAGGTTGTTTTTACCACTTCCAGTTCTTGAAGGCTGCATTTTCCCCCCTGCAGACTGTATCCTTTGACACACTGACGTTGCTGTTTGTTGTGGGTAATAAGGTTCCAGTTGTATTCTTTTGAATGAAAATATCCACCTCCCCTCTCCTCCTCACACACCTATTTGTTATAGAGACTTCCCTCTATTCATGAAGTAGTTCTTCTTGTCAAAAATCATTTGGTATGACAGCTTTATTATATGCATTTCCATCTAAAAAATCTAAAACGTCCACTTCTTTTTAAGAGTGTTTTGCCTCCCCTGGATCCCTTTAGCTTGATTTCTCACTAAATCTGCCCTGGGTTTTGATTTTCTTTTCCGTTTGTGCCAAAATTCCCTTTGGAATTCTGGTATAGATTTCATCCTGTCTGTAGAATGCTTGAGTAACATGCACATTTCAACAATAGTAACTCAGTTACAACCCATTATTAAGGGATGTCTGTTTTTTCTTTATTTTTACAGAGAAAGTGGCTGATAGAGAGAGACAGACAGGAAGGGAGAGAAATGGGGAGCATCAATTCTTTGTTGTGGCACTTTAGTTGTTAATTGATTGCCTTCTCGTGTGCCTTAGCGGGGGTGCAGGGGTGCGACAGCAGAGTGAGTGACCCCTTCCTCAAGCCACTGACCTTCGACTTCAAGCCATTGGCTGTGGGGTCATGTGTGTAATCCCGCGCTCAAGCCTGCAACCCCGCGCTCAAGGTGACAACTCTGGGTTTTGATCCTGCATCCTCAGCAACCCAGTCCAATGCTCTGTCCCCTGTGGCACCGCCTGATCAGGCTTAAGGGATGGCTTTCTGTTGATTTGAATCTTTGATTTATTTTTGTAATGGTTTGTTTCCAGTGGATATGTCATTCAGCTTGTTTTTAATTCCTGAGTATTTTATCCTTTTCAAAGCTGTGATAAATAGGACCGTTTTCCTTAGTATTTTAGATTGTCTTACCCCCTGTATTGTCTCACAGAATGTAGCTGGTCCATCAGTCCATGTCTCTGTACTTGTGAATTTTAACAATTCCAACTCTTTGAGTCTGTGTCACTCTATTGCTTTCTCCATTTCCCTCCTCTGCTGACCTCTACCTAAGTAGCCGCGCTGGTCAGCCCTCTCTCCCCGCTGTAATTCAGGGTTTCCTAATAACCACAATGGAAGTACAATGGATACGTTTTTCTTGTCCCACAGATGGTGAGATACACATGAGTAAAACTGATAATAAATTATATTATCCAAAAATAATTTTAGGGACATCCCCTCTGATTTCTGTTTATTTATTTTTAGTAGTGTGTATTAATGCATGCCTATGCAGTTGCATGATTTTTATAAAAAACATCACCACTTCATAAGTTTTATATTTTTTGTAGCTGAAATGTATTTTAAGTATATTTCACAGTTGTGATTTTTTTTACACTATCATAATAATGTTTGGAGTGAATGTAAAGACCTCACCACGTGGTGGCACAATGGATCAAGTGTTGGCTTTGAACGCAGAGGACCAAGGTATGAAACCCCTAGGGTGCTGGATTGAACACAGGCTCACTGGTTTAATCCCAAGTTCACTGGCTTGAGTAAGGGTCACTTCCTCAGCTAGAGGCCCTTCTAATCAAAGAATATTTGTTGTACATATGAGAAAAGAATCAATGAACGACAAAGGTGCTGCATCGAAGAATTGATACTTCTCTTATATGTTTCTTCTTGTCTGTCCCTGTCTCTCTCTCAAAAGAAAAAAAAATCAAGTGGATGGAAGAATAGTAATGTATGTGTGAGCACAAATGTGATGACCATTTATGCAGTAAAATATAGATAGACTTGACCTTGTGTCAACTTGTTTCAGAGAACAGTTTATCATTGTGGTTTTTATGCTGTTTCCTAGCTATTTCAGTTCTTTAAAAAAGAAAATTTCGCCTGACCTGGGTGGCGCAGTGGATAAAGCGTCGACCTGGGATCACTGAGGTCGCCAGTTCAGAACCCTGCACTGGTCTGGTCAAGGCACATATGGGGGTTGATGCTTCCAGCTCCTCCCCCCTTTCTCTCTCTCTCTCTCTCTCTCTCTCTCTCTCTCTCTCTCTCTGTGTCTCCTCTCTAAAATGAATCAATTAAAAAAGAAAATTTAAAAAAAAAAAAAGAAAATTTCAACCTGCCCTGTGGTGGTGCTATGCATAAAGCATTGACCTGGAATGCTGAGGTATCTAGTTTGAAACCTGGGGTTGCCCACTGAAGGCACCTATGAGAAGCTACTGCTCCTAGTTGATGCTTCTTGCTACTGGTACTTCCCCTGCTCTCTCTTAAAAAGAAAAAGTAAAAAAGAAGAAACAAAATATTTCCATTGACTTGAGGAATGGAGTCAACGAGAGAAAGTGAAGCATCAGTTCAGTATTTCATTTAGGTGTTCTATTTAGTAACATATCACTGATTTTATCTCATGAGTGCCCTAACCAGGGATCATACCGGCAAACTTTTCCCATAGGGATGATGCCCTATCCAATGAGTCACTCTTCCAGGGCACAATATTTTGATTAGTTTTTCTTTTTTCTTTTTTTTTTTTGTCAAAGAGATATAGAGAGGGACAGATAGAAGTAGACAGACAAGAAGGGAGAGAGATGAGAAGCATCAATTGTTTTTTGCAGCTCCTTGGTTTTTTAATTGATTGGTTTCTCATATGTCCTTGATGGGGGCGGGCTACAGCAGATCAAGTGACCCCTTGCTCAAGCCAGGGACCTTGGTCTCAAACGAGCGATCATAGGGTTATGTCTATGATCCCACACTCAAGATAATGACCCTACGCTTAGGACATCCAAATTTGATCAGAGCTGACTTTTTTAGAATGCCCATGACAGTTTCTCCTGTGTAAGATGGCGACAGCACAGTCTCTAGTGAGCTATGTATGGATATAGTAAGTTAACATGTGTGAAGCATCTGGATTAATGCTGGCATATTGGACATGTACAAATACTTCGTCTCCATTGTTGTCCTCATCACATTTAAGAGTCTGAAAGGTTTTATAGACCCTGTGGACTTTGTTGTCACTTGGAGACACCACTCATAGTCTAGTTCAGTAGGAGTCAACCTGGTCCCTATCACTCACTAGTGGGTGTTCTAGTGCTCATGGTGGGCGGTAGCGGAATAACCAAAGTATAAATAAAAAGATAGATTTAACTATAGTAAGTTGTTTTATAAACACTTATTCTGCCAAACTTAGCAAAAATCCAACATAAAGTACTTGGTAAGTAATTATTATTATAGGCTTCAACTTACTGTAACTCTGCTTTATAAATTTTATAAAGTAAAGTTACTTCCCTACTTTATAAATCACCATTACTGTGGAACCAGTGGGTGGTTAGAAAATTTTACTACTAACAGAGATACAAAAGTGGGCGGTAGATATAAAAAGGTTGACTATCCCTGGTCTAGTTCATTGAGATATTGAACATTACTCAATGTATAGAACATAGTTTCAAACAGTTCTCTATAGACAACTTGGGGTTGAATTTTAATTATACATTTCATGTATTCTCCTCCAACATGAAAAAACTTTCTTGATTTTGCAGCTGTCATAAACTATTACGAGAAAGTAATGTAAACCAACATGTCGGACACATCACTTGCTCAAATCTAGATGTATATGTTTCAGATAGTCATTTTAACCAAATTGATTTTTATATCTCCCTTCTCATTCTGTGTGAGGTTAATAACTATCACCATTTCTCCTTGGTGAAATGTTTCATTTCAGCGATGGTTGACCTTCAGGGATGTGGCCATAGAATTTTCCCAGGAGGAGTGGGAATACCTGAACCCAGCTCAAAGGACCTTGTACGTGCACGTGATGTGGGAGAACTACAGGAACCTCTCTCGCTGGGTGAGGATGACTTTGCTCCAGAAGTCAAGGTCTGCCCTTGTGTGTCTTTTCCCTTGTGTGTGTTGGGAGTCCCTGCTTGGGTGACTGAGATTGAAGCTGTTTACTCAGACAGGGAAAGGCTTCATAATGTGGCTTTAGGACTTTAAACTTCCCTTTTTTTAGATATACTTCCCACTTTGTAGTATTCAGGGGTTGTTCCAGAGCTTTAAGTGTTTATAATGCTCTACAGCAAGCTTAAACTATCTGAGTTTTTGTTTTCTGTACTTGTACTGTTGATTCAGTAGTTCCTGGAAGAGAGCTTGGGACCTGCATATTGACACTGGTCCCTACACACAGAAAGTGACAAGCAGTGGGTTGATTTGTGAAAGGTTTTCTCTTGGTTTTTCTTTAATATATATTTTTTTAATTGAATGAAGATCAGATGTTCTGGGAAAATTAAACATGATGTTTTCTTCTATTTATGTTTGGGAGTTTTTGTTTCTGGGTGTGGACATTAATCTCCATGTTTGAGCAAGGGAAACAGGCTGGGACTCTGGAGAGAGAGTTGAAAATACTAAAACAATTTAAAAATTAATTATTGCTGCACCTCATCTCTCCCTTTTCATGGGATGTACCCACCATGTGTGCCTGCTGCTCAGGGAGAAATGATTTTGCCCCTCCAGTCCTCCGGGCTGCTGAGAGTGAGGGGTGTGACCGCATACTGTCCCTGCCTCTGGGGCTCTGGGATTGTCAGTGGAGGGAGCTGCGTGTGTGTAGTTCTGTTTTCTGCTCGGTAATGTGGGCCGCTGGACCACAGCTGCCATGCCTTGTGTACCGTCTCTCGGTTCAGCTGCAGTTCATGCTGGTCGCGCAGGAAGAATGTTGCTTGGTTTGATATTGCATAAATATAGCCTCCTAGATAGTGTTTTTTAATTCATTTTTAGTTTTTATATATGTTTTTAGAGAGAGAGAGACAGGAAGAAGAGAGATTACAATCATTAATTTGTAGTTTTGGCACTTTAGTTGTTCACTGATCGCATCTTCTGTGCCTTTAGTGGGGATTTTGAGTGAGCCAGTGACCCTTCGTTGAAGCCAGCGACCATGGAGTCATGTGTATGGTTCCATGCTACAGCCAGGTACCCTGTGCTCAAGCCACATGAGTCCATGCTACAGACAGTGACTTGCGGTTCTGAACCGTGTTCTTGGTCTATACACTATCCAGTGTGCCATCACCTACTCAGTAGAAGCATTTTCATAATTCCTTTACTCTTTAATGTTTGGACATGTTTATGAAGAATTAGTGTCATTTGTTTTCTTTATTTTTTAAAATATATTCATTTTAGTGAGACAGTAAGGGAGGGAGAGAAACAGGAACAGTGATCTGTTTGTGTATGTATCCTGACAGGGGATTGAACTGACAACCTTTGTGCTTCGGCTGTTGCTCTAAGCAACTGAGCTATCGGTGCTGGGTATGTGAATTTTCTTTAAATGTTGGTAGAATTACTAAGTTAATCAATCCATGTGCTGTACAGCTTTCCTCTGTAGGGAGTGTTGTTTTTAAACTTACTATTGCTCTTATCTATTTCCTGGTTTACTTGTTGGTCTCCTTTGATTTTTGTTCTGGTTTAATTTTTTATGCTCAGTTCTAAAGACTGTGGCTTTGTAAAAATTTAATCCCCTTTTTATTTCTGTCCTGTGCTTTTTTTTTAAAGATTTTATTTATTGATTTTTGAGAGAGGAGATAGAGACAGGCAGGAGGAGGAATAGGAAGCATCAATTCATACTTAATTCTCATGTGCGCATTGACTGGATAACCCCTAGGCTTTGAACCAGCGACCTCAGCATTCCAGGCAAATGCTTTATCCACTGCACCACCACAGGTCAGGCCGGTGTCCAGTGCTTTGATAAGTAATTGTTCATAATAACCTGTTACATTTTACTTCTATGGCATGGTTTATAAAATTTGTGCTTTTTTTTTTAAATTTTTTTTTAATTTATTCATTTTAGAGAGGAGACACAGAGTGAGAGAGAGAGAGAGAGAAAGGGGGGAGGAGCTAGAAGCATCAACTTCCATATGTGCCTTGACCAGACCAGTGCAGGGTTTTGAACTGGCGACCTCAGTGTTCCCAGATCGCCGCTTTATCCACTGCGCCACCACAGGTCAGGCTAAAATTTGTGCTTTTTGTTTTGGCTTCATTGTCTTTATTTTTCCTCCTAGTTCATTTCATTAGGGCTTTTACTTTTTTCATTTTAAAATATTTATTTATCTCTCTCTCTCTTTCTCTCTCTTTATCTATGTATTCATTTATTTTGAGAGGTGGATAGATAGAGAGACTGATGATGCATGTGCCTCAACCAGGATCTACTTTGAAACCCCTATCTGAGGCCAATGCTCAAATCAACTGGGTATTTATAGATCTTGAACCTGAAGGTTGAACCAGTGGAGCCTTGGCTGAGACAGGAGAAGAGAGAAGGAAGGGGGAGAGGGAAGGGAAGAGAAGCAGATGATCGCACCCTGACCTGGGTTCCAACCCAGATGTCTACACATAGGACCGCAGTTCCTTGGTGAGCCTTCTGGTCTTTTGTGGGTGTTAGGAGAAAAAACAGATATAATCTCAGGGTATATAAATGTGTTTTGTGCAAGAGAACATAAATACCAGTCAGCTATGCCAGAAGTTTCTAGGCAGGCCTAAGAGACCATTGCTGGGCATGTGTGTGCTCTGTGTTATTTGTGTGCAATTTCCCAGCTTAAAATGTTTTCTCTAACTTAGAGAGTATGACACCTTTCTTTAGCTCATGTCTACCTTCAATACTGTTGTCTCCTTGTTGTAAGAACAGTCTCCAACTCCCCACCCCCGTTTTTTTTATCAGACACCACAATGCATTTGTTGTTTACTGTCATTACCTTAGCACTCTGTGTCACACAAAGGAGTAAGCAATTTTGGGGCAGCTGGAAAATGTCAGATCATTGAACACACAGTGCACTCATCTGTTTCTACCCAAGACAATGAGGGGAAATTGGAAGTTGTTTTTAACTATTTTTATGGTGTGTCAGGGAGTATGAGCAGTTATCGGGGCAACCATAAGCACCTTATCTTTCTTCTGTGATGTGACTCATCTTGCCTGCTTTCCTGAAGCTGTTGTAGTCTAATTGATTTCTGGAGTCCTCAGAAAAGGTAGTTGTGCCAGTAATTGTTGCTAGTTCCCTTCTCCATGGAAGAGCAACGTTTTGATTATTCCTATCCTGCAATGTCGCTGAAGACCTGTAACCAGTACTAATTATGTACATTAGAGTTTAAAGTTTAGTTATGTAACGGTACCTTGTGATAACTTATTTATCGTACTAGTATTTTGTCTGAAGACAATCAAGACTTGTTGCCAAAGCCAACCAAAGAATGATTTCAGAAAATGCTATTGGCAAGACAAGAAAAAGGTGATTTTCAGAACGTACTTTTCATGGAAGTATGAATGTGATTAGGACTGAGAATGGCAGAAAAGGTGTTAGGGTGGACATATCTAACCTGGTGTGCTTACTCATAATAAAACCTTTTCCCTAAAAGAGATCAAAGGTCTAAATTACCTTTGGAAAACTATCAGTAATGTATTTGCATTTGCAGAATGTTTTGTTGTTTTATGGGGGGTTTTGTTTGTTTTCTTCTTTGTTTAGAATATATTATTAAACATGGTGCCAGTGGAAGAAGAAAAGGCTCAGGATGAAAGAAGGCCCAGGAGAGAGCCTAGGCAGGACTGCTTTGGCTCAGCAGGATGTCACAGGAAAGAGAAACTTGGAAACAGATACAAGGGCTGAGCACAGTGCTATCTGTTGCTGCCCGTTGCTCGCTGGTTCCGAGTCCTGTGGGGTCCCTTAGAGTTTAGGGCATGCCCACTGGAGATGGAATAAGAGGAGTAGATCAGTGTGTGTCTGAATGGAAAAACCCAAATGAAATTTTAATACATTTCCTGATAATTTTTATAAACATGGGAAAGGACATTTGTAAAATTCATCAAGTTGTTAAGACTGTGGTACAAATAATTTTTCCCATAAAAATGTATTAAACACTCAGACTCTTGAGAAAAATTAGAGATTTAAAAATAAAGATAAAAATGCTAAAGATGATCGCATTGAGAATCACTTAAACAGGTGTTCATGATTTTACAATCAGAAATAATCTTGTTTCAAAGTCTATAGTATTCATAATGTTGGTTGGTTTTTTTATACAGTCATTGATTATACAATGATCAGCATTCAGTAGGTATGGTATAGTAGTTTATTGGAACATCTTCACGTGTTTACTGATTCTAGAGGCCTCACTAATGACCTATCTGATTTCATTGATTTACCAGAGTACGTGTAATGAAGACAGAAGAATCAATGACTGCTGTGAAAACTTTAGTCAAGGTTCAAATCCTAATAAATACCTGAGAACTGAATTTCTGAAAAACCATTATAAATGTGGGAGGACTTTGATCAAAGTTTAAACCTTACTCTGCACCAGAATATTCATATTGCCGAGGAGACAAGTAACTGTAGTGAGAGGGACAATTGCTTACTAGTGGTAGTCAACCTGGTCCCTACTGCCCACTAGTGGGCATTCCAGCTTTCATGGTGGGCGGTAGCGGAGCAACCAAAGTATAAATAAAAAGATAGAATTAACTATAGTAAGTTGTTTTATAAAGATTTATTCTGCCAAACTTAGCAAAAATACAACATAAAGTACTTGGTAAGTAATTATTATTATAGGCTTTGACTTGCTGTAACTCTGCTTTATAAATTTTATAAAGTTACTTCCCTACTTTATAAATCACCATTACTGTGGAACCGGTGGGCAGTTAGAAAATTTTTACTACTAACAGAGATACAAAAGTGGGCAGTAGGTATAAAAAGGGTGACTACCCCTGGCTTAAACCAACTGTTAAATCTCAGTGAACAGGAAACTACTCATACTGAAGAAGAAGCTTACAAATGTAGTAATGAGAGTGAAAGAGTTCTTATTCAGTTTTTTAAACACACTAAAGCCACAAAATTTTATGCTAGAGAGCTGCTTTACAATAGTGAGAAATGCAGTTTAGCCTTTATTTCTCTTGCATATCTTTCTCAAAATAAGATGGATCGTGCTGAAGAGAAGCCTTACAAATGTAAACAATATGGTAGAATCTTTAATCGGGGTTTACAACGTACTGCACAACTTCCCACTGGAAAAAAAGCCTTACAAATGTCATATATGGGGCAAAGATTTTAATCACCATTCAGTTTGTATTCAACCTGAAAGAATTTATACCGGAGAGAAACCTTACAAAGTTTTGCTATTCATTCAAGTGTTACTCGACATAAGAGAATTCACACCAGGGTGAAGACTGAACAAACATACACTGCTCACAAAAATTAAGAGACATTTTATCACTTCATATTTTGAAATATCCCCTAGTTTTTGTGAGCAGTATATAAAGAAATCCATATTCAGACTTTTATTGACACAAAAGAATTCATGATAGAAACCTTAAAGATGAAAATTGTGGGAAATCTTACGGCTGGACCATCAGCCTCACTCAATACAAGTGGATGCACATTGGGGAGAAATTTTCCATTCATACTCTGTTCAAAATACACACTTCAGCAACACTATTCATACTGGCAACTGAACTTAAAGAAGTAAAAAATAAAAGTGAAAGGAATGGAGTCTGAGATGCCACTGAATATCACTCAAATATAATTTTTAGCCTGACCTGTGGTGGCGCAGTGAATAAAATAAAGTGTGGACCTGGAACGCTGAGGGCACTGTTTCAAAACCCCGCACTGTCTGATCTAGTCACATATGAGAGTTGATGTTTCCTGCTCCTCACCTCTTTCTCTCTTTCTTTTCTCTTTCACTCTTTTACATTCTCTTCTCTAAAATGAATAAAACAGAATTTTCAGATATTTTATTAAATAGTAATCTTTATTGTACAGAGTATAATCTAAGATTTAAACCCTTAGTTAACTTTTAAGTATGTTACAAAATGGATGTTTGGATATGTGCAATTACTTGAAATCGCTCCTTTGTTACCTTGACAGTATTTGAAATATTTTTTAAATATATATAAAAAATTTGGGCCTTTCTAAATACAAATATTTCTTTTCTTTACAAGAGTTTTAAATTTATTTTATTGTTTAAATTTTAGGGAAGAAGAGGCAGCGACACAGACTCCCACATGCACCCCAACCAGAATACTCCCCGCGAACCCCCTACAAGGCGATGCTCTGCCCATGTACAGCTGTTGCTTCGGTGCTTTCAGAGCGGAGCCATCTTTTCTTAGTTATTGAATAGTCACAAGGAGGTAAAGGATGGGGTAGGGAACATAGTCAATATTGTAAAAACTGCGGTGTTGTGTGAAAACATGGGCCTCTTCCCAAATCTAGCTCCCTGTCCTGCCCTGTGGGAATATGATGAAGGTCACTAATAAGTGTGCTCTGGGATCTTGGGATTCTGTCTATTTCCTAGGTTGAGAGGAATCCAAAACAAAACTCCTCCAATGTGAGCCCAGTTGTAAGCAGCTAGTGTTTGGATCTCACATGACTTGTGCTCTAGCATGTTTTAATAAACTTTCGTTATTTTCCAGCCAGCCCTCAGGTTATGTCTGTATTTCATAAGCTCTTCTCTGACCCTTCCTCCACCTGACGTCTTTGCATAAAAATTTAGGGTAGGTGCCATGATTCCAGTGACATTGCAGGGTCTACAGGCTGGATGGGAGGTGGCGACAATGTAGTCGGGGAAATTCCAGGTTGGAAAAGCCCCATATGATATGCTGTGGCAACCCTGATTGATAGCTGGGGAATCACGGTGAGTATGGGCACACCCCAGGAACACCCACAGGACTGCTTTCTGTCCTGGAATCCGGTGCAGAAGCCCTTGCTCACAAACAAAAAGGAACTTGAAGCAGCTACAGCGGTGGTTCTATGGCCTGTCCCCCAGGCTGTGCGAACCTAAGGAGGCAGAGCTACAGGGCCAAAGTAGCTCTAGTCAAAGTCCAAGGTCAACCTGGACAGCGACACGTGGCCATCACACGAAGTCTCAACTGAAATTATGAGAAGTGAAGAGACAGCTCTGTCTAAGAATTAGCTTATTGATATGCCACGTGAGTCCTACTCATCCTTGGGAACTGGAACCCCCGGGAACAGGTGCACTGGCTGAGAGCTTTGTCCTATGATAGAGAAACAGGAGGGGGAAGGTGTATTGAAGAAAATTTATTTTAAGTGTGATAAAGAACATTTATTTTTTTAATGCAATCTTTAATTACTTTTAAGTGTTACTGTTTTTCTTAATAGCGATACTTATTGTACCAAATTATCACACGCTTTAATCCTCCACATCTCATATCGCTTGTCATGTTTCTATGAAAGATTCTGGAACTTGGCCTTACTGAGTATTGGTGTATATGAATAGAGAAGGAAACGCCGCTGGTGTTGGTATGAAGCTGTCTATTCTCCCCTCCGAGAGCTGTGGATTTCACTTTAGTTCTTGGTCCTTACACAGACCATTGCAGCTCTGGTTTAATCGAGCTGCTTTTGTTCTAATAGCAAAAACTTTTCTAGTTCCAACTTCCTCCCCGCATCCACGCCAGCGCCTTGATCCTAGTTCCTGCACAGTTGGATCTCAGTGACTGCAGTATCTGGCAAAAATAACTTTTGACAAATCTTTTCAAGTATTAAGAGGAATACAACTTAGCAGTCCATCTTGGGTCCCACCAGGTGGTGGAGCTGAATTTGTTGAGAGGTAGGGGAGGGCTTTTTTGATGTTTTACCCAGACTGGAGCCTTTCGCTTTTAGAATGGTGGCTTTTCTGGGTGTGGAGCAAGCCCACCCCATGGTGTCCTCCTCGTAAGAATCAGAATGGCAATGCGTGCTTTGCTCCAACTCTGATAACTACTGCATCACCGTATCTGCTGCCGCTGGCATCAGGAACATGGTGGACTTTGGACACAGTCTTAACAAGGGCTGCTCCTGGTCTACCTGTCCCCCATGTCAACATCAGCGTAGCATCCATGGACACCCTCTGCTGCCACGGTGTTTGTCCCAGCCCTCTACCTCAGACTCCTACTCCTACTCAGTCTGCTGTTAGCTCTATTTTGGTTTAGGCCCTAACCAACTCTACCGTGTACTGGGCCCTGGCTATTCCAGTTCAGGTAGGAAGCCTCCCCCTTATCTATACCACGGACTGACTCTGACTTGATCCCAGTCCCTCGGCACATATGAGAAATCAATAAATGCACAACAAAGGTGACAAAACTAAGAATTGATTCTTCTGATTTATCTCTCTTCCTGTCTGTCCATCTCTCTCTCTGTCTCTACCCCAGATGGGAATTTCTCAGTGGATTCCAGTCAAAGAGCATATGGGAATCTCTCTTCATCTCCCCTCCTTTCATTTAAAAAACAAAGCAAACAAAAAAAATTCTTCTGAATGAAAATTTCTAATAAACACTAAAATATTTATAAAATAAAACTATAGTGAATAGTGAAGGAATCCTCTGTGTCAGACAACTAAGTACATTATACATTTAAAAACTGAGATAAACTATTTAAAACCGGGCTTTAATATTTTGAGTTCACAATCACACTGACGTACTAACTTGGAATGCACTGATGACAGCAGGCAAAGTGGTTCCCTCCCCCAGTCATTTTTTTGCGAAAGTTCTTGGGTCTGCACATTCATAATTCAAATTTACTACACAAGTGTCTCTTTTGTCCCCAATTCTGTACATCACAGAGGGCATTCACATGTTTTTGCTGTGAACTAGCGGGGTTAGTAGTTTCAGGTCCTGAGTGGAACTGGAGTAGAATTAAGAAAATAAGCTTAAAGAGCAAAAGATTGGTCTCTGGAGTTCTCTTTGCAATGTGAATGATAGCTTGCAAAAGGTGTCTCCATCCCCATACCTGTTTTATAAGTCAAAGTAAAGTATTTAGCAAATCAAAGAGATTATAAAGCAAAGTCACATTACCAAGGCAACCCAAGAATTCTCCCAAG
This sequence comes from Rhynchonycteris naso, assembly GCA_037038555.1. Classification (NCBI taxonomy): domain Eukaryota; kingdom Metazoa; phylum Chordata; class Mammalia; order Chiroptera; family Emballonuridae; genus Rhynchonycteris; species Rhynchonycteris naso. The sequence goes on along the minus strand of CM072997.1, from coordinate 244,952,951 downwards.
TGCTGAAAACCCTGCACCTGTACATAAGAACCTCACAAAACAGGATAAAAAGAAAACTGCCTCGAGCCTCCGAGGGACATGGGCTGTAGGACAAGTAGAAACAATCCCGCTTCACACCTAATATGGAGGTGTGTAAAACTTAGCCTTTAGCAACTTCACTAAACTAGTGAGGTAGGGTTTGGGGATGAGGTAAATACTCAGCTCCATAGTCAATATGAAGGTGTATGTGGGAGGGGGGGAACTTAGCCTTTTGCTAAGCCAACTTGCAGTCTTCCACATGTTTTTCTAAACAATTCTCATTGAACATCCTTGCTTAACCTACACCGTCTCTAATCCACACCTGAGTAAACACCCATTCACCAGATGATAACCGCAGAAGAACCTCTCTCCATTATCTGTGTCACTTTCTCATGTAGAGACACGTGAGAAGGATATCTATTTTCTCATGCAAATAATCAAAGCAAAGTGTAACACTAATTTTCATACTATCAAGTCTACCATTAGTAATTTTTATTTTTTTTTTTAGAGAGAGTCAGGTAGGCAGACAGCTAAGAAGTATCAACTTGTAGTTGAGGCACATTAGTTATTTATTGATTTCTTCTCACACGTGCCTTGACTGGGGGCCTCCAGGTGAGTCAGTGAACCCTTGCTGAAACCACATCGTTGTGCTTTAAGCCAGTGCCCTTTGCACTCAAGGCAGCAACAATTGGGTTATATCTATTATCCCACATTCAAGCCAGTGCCCTTATGGTCAAGCTGGGGACCTCAAAGTTTCTGCCTGGGTCCTCAACATCCCACAATGACAATCTACCCACCACACTACCTACTTGTCAGGATACCACAAGTAATATTTAAATGGAAATATAAAAGTTAATATCTTTTATTTGCTATATCAGAAGATAGTGATGGATGGAGTTTGGATCAACAAGATCATAATGTTGTAAAGTACCTGTACCTCACTTCAGCGGGTTTACGTAGAGACACCAAGTCCAGATGAATTTTGAAGGGTTTTATTAAAGGAGATTTATTAAATATGCCAGCCGCATATGGCTGACACGAGGCATTAGCAGACCCAAATTGTGTGCGCCAAATACATTTCAGAGGCTCGTTATATACCCTTCGTCACACACAGGCTGGAGAGAGCATGACATTATGGCACAAGCTCACAACATTTGTTTAGGGCAGTGGTAGTCAACCTGGTCTCTACCGCCCACTCGTGAGTGTTCCAGCTTTCATGATGGGCGGTATCAGAGCAACCAAAGTATAAGTAAAAAGATAGATTTAACTATCATAAATTGTTTTATACAGATTAACCTTACCAAACAGCAAAAATCCGACATAAAGTACTTGGTAAGTAATTATTATTTTATGCTTTAACTTGCTGTAACTCTGCTTTATAAATTTTATAAAGTAAAGTTACTTCCCTACTTTATAAATCATCATTACTGTGGAACCGGTGAGCGCTTAGAGAATTTTACTACTAACAGAGATACAAAAGTGGGAAGTAGGTATAAAAAGGTTGACTACCCCTGATCTACAGAAATCCATCTTAGGCACTTTGTATTCTCCATCTCTGCACATAATCTTCCTTGTCCAGCTCTTGTCTGGACATCAGAGCAAGTTGTTTGGTAATGGGTAACAGTGTACTTCACAGGTGTGCACAGAGTCCAATGGTGTAGGTGTCAGTCACAGCCAGCCCCTACACTGTCAGAGCTGAACATTTCCTGCTTCTGCCAAGGGAGACCCTGTTTGTCCCCAGATGTCACAAGAAAGAAGTTTCTCCATCCCAACAATCCTGACTCTTCAGAGCTCATGAGAAACTCATTGTTTCTGAGAATTGGGAGCCAAAGAAAGTTTTTAGAACTAGTCTCAACAGGCCCACTGTGCACTGTCACTGGAAGTACAGGTGGAGCGATCATTGTATTTCTGAAGGGAAGTGAGGTCACAGAGTCACAAAGCCTTGTCTCAGCTCTGACTGCCTCCCTCTCACACAGGCAGGGGATGTCAAGACTGTCACACTGAGCTTCCCGTGCTGATTGCAGAGAAGGCAGGGATGAGTATTTTCTGTGTCAGTCTGAATGACACAATTTATAAGGAGATGAGGTATCAGGATCAGCGTCTTGGTTCATCCTATGTGAAAAGGGGATTCTTCTGCAGGTCAAAATTGATTGAGTGTCAGAGCTACCCAAGAAGGAGCCATAATTCCTGAGGCATGGGCTGAGTTTATAGGAAGACGGGAGGTCTGAGACCCTGCACCCATCTCTAACAGCTTCTAATGATTCTTAATATTTCCGCCTTAATACCAGTTCTTGCAGGTTTTCCTAAGTAGTAACAAACTCTGATTTATGATCAGTATAACTAATTCAGAAATTAATGTGCTATTCAATCAGCTTTACAAAAGCGCAGAGATTTTTACATAATTAGTAAAGTTATCTCGTTATAGTTCTGTGCATGTGTCAATACGTTTGATGGTGTAATTGTAAAATCTACATCTCAGTGTAAATAAATGTGACTTTTGTTTACTGAATTATAATTATTTTGCTCTTATTTAGGCTTGATATGTCTAATAACTTTAGTGATTATGTCTCCTGAATGTATTTACAGTCCACTGATCAACGTGGGACAGTGTTTTTATGTGTGAGCTCTGGAACTGAGACTTTAAGGAAAAGGTAACTTTGAGAGGAGTATGGACAGCAATCTAAATAACAGCTTCAGCATTTTTTAGGCTCAAGTGTATCTTATGAACTTTTGTCAGGTTGTCAGTATCCTGAGGTCATATTTAAGCTTGTCCTTGTGTTTCATCTCTTACAACTGACTTGATACCCAAGATTTTATGCCTTGAAACACCAAAATGCATATTTGTTTTGTTTTTTTCTATTTCTCAAATTACATATTAATTAGTTTCAATCATTATTTCAAACTAAGGACCAGATAATGTGCTCTCTTTAATTAGAAATAACTGGTTTTAGATGTTCTGTGTGTTTATTAAATTACAAATGCCAAAGTTTAGCTGAAAGTAAAATATATTTCTGTAGTGGAACCTTATGATTATTTCTCTGGTTATACTGACATGAATCCATATCAATAAATTCATTTTTTTTAATAAATATATTAGATGCATCAACATTTTAATAAAATTATTTCTTTTTCATTCACAAACGATTCTGGTCAACAGAAAAAATATTTTAAGTGAAAAGAAAAATGCTTATAATCAAACATCAAATAAATCTTAAATATGACTATCTATGCAAACATCTGGATTTTTAAAAAGACACAACCAGCTTGACCTGTGGTGGCGCAGTGGATAAAGCGTCGACCTGGGAACACTGAGGTCGCCAGTTCAAAACCCTGCGATGGTCTGGTCAAGGCACGTATGGAAGTTGATGCTTCCAGCTCCTCCCCCCTTTCTCTCTTTCTTTCTCTCTCTCTCTCTCTCACTCTGTGTCTCCTCTCTAAAATGAATACAATAAAAAGAAATTAAAAAAAAAAAAAGACACAACCACTTTGTTAGGACAGTACAACACAATAGTAAACACTAATGTTATTGCAACCAGGCTCCCAGGTTCAAATCCTGACTGTAGCAATATTTGAATGAGTTGTATATGCTCATTTTAGTCAAATTTTTCTTGTCTATAAAAAGAGAATACTATTAGATTCTATCTGATACTCCTGTAAATGTTAAGTACTTTAAAATAGATAACATGTTAATAATAGTAACTATGTCCTAGCCAAGTAGCTCAGTTAGTTAGAGCATCATCCAGATATAGATTATGCATGGTTGCAGGTTTGATATCAAGTCAGGGCACATAGAAGAATCAACCCATGAATACATGAATGGGTGAAACAACAGATTGATGTTTCTCTCAAATCAACATATAAAAAAACCTTTTAAGTGATACTAACTAAATAAGTATTATGTAAAACATTCAGCTTGAAAATCTTTAAATATATATATATATATATATATTTAAAAGATTTTAGGGCCTGACCAGGCGGTGGCGCAGCGGATAGAGCGTCAGACTGGGATGCGGAAGACCCGGGTTTGAGACCTCCAGGTCGCCAGCTTGAGCGCAGGCCCATCTGGCTTGAGCAAAAACTCGCCAGCCCCAGCAAGGGGTGGCTCAGTCTGCTGAAGGCCCGTGGTCAAGGCACATGTGAGAAAGCAATCAATGAACAACTATGGTGTCGCAATGGCAACAAAAAACTAACAATTGATGTTTCTCATCTCTCTCCATTCTAGTCTGCCTGTCCCTATCTATCCCTCTCTCTAACTCTCTCTCTGTCCCTGTAAAAAAATAAAATAAAATAAATAAAAGATTTTAGGGAAAAGTAATGGTAAGTTAAGAATTTTGAATTTATTTTTAATAAACAATTAGCCTCCAGTCAATCATGTTTTTATGCAGAACTGTTCTCTTATGAATGTAAACACTGAGCACTGGGACATAAGCGAGTGGCCTCACTGAATTTGAAATTTGCAGTTTTCTTCCTATTTCAGATGCTCATCAGAATCCTGGGAAATTTCTCGCTCTTCTGTCATTATATGTCCCTTTACCTCAGTGGATACAGGACAAAGCCTGCAGATTTGATTGTCATTCACCTGACTATTTCACTAGCACGATCCTCAAATGGGGATTTGAATTTCTTTTTCACTTACAATAGGATTATATTAAATAAAATGTGTATTTGTTTAAACACACATTCTTTCTAGTTTTCAAAATTATTTTTGGTTTCAATGTTGCCTAACGTGTAAAAGTATTTGACATAAAAATTTATAACCTGTGTGGTAAAACGATGTTTTAATGTTTGCATTGTATTGTAGTGAAATTTTCATTCGTATTTTTTTTTTTTTTGCTTTTTTTTTGGCAGATTTGTGTGTGAGAGTACTAACACATCCTTTTAGTTGATAGCACAGTAATATGGAGGTATATATAATAACTTTTATAAAAAATAAACTAAAATGTATCGATCCCTATTTGGGGCTCCTGGAATGTGCTTTTATAAAATGATACTATTTAAGTATTTTAGTAATTTATAGTTGTTGTTTTCTTTACTTTTCCAGTTTTCAAGTCAGTATGGCTTCTAGAAAATTTCTTAGTATTAGAGATATAGAAAAAGTACTTGAAAATGATGAACTTTGTTATGAATTAGAACAAGAAAGAAACCATTGATATAGTTAAACTGCCTTCTGATAACGTGGATGAAGTTTCAGATTGTAAAGATCTCTCTCTCTTTTTTGTTTTAACAGAAACAGAGAGAGGGATAGATAGGGACAGACAGACAGGAACGGAGAGAGATGAGAAGCATCAATCATCAGTTTTTCATTGCGACACCTTAGTTGTTCATTGATTGCTTTCTCTTATGTGCCTTGACTGTGGACCTTCAGCAGACCGATTAACTCATTGCTAGAGCCAGAGAGCTTGGGTCCAAGCTGGTGAGCTTTGCTCAAACTAGATTAGCCCGCACTCAAGCTGGCGACCTCGGAGTCTGGAACATGGGTCCTCCGTGTCCCAGTTCGACGCTCTATCCACTGCACCACTGCTTGGTCAGGCAGATTGTGAAGATCTTGATGATAATATTTTAGAAGACACTCTCCTGCAGGACGTTCTTTGTCAATTAGAAGTACATTTAACTGCCTTAGAAGACAACCCATCATCTACGGAAAAATTAAAATGTAAAGATTGCTGAGGAGTGACTGGAAAAAACAGGACATAAACTTTTCCAACGTTACATTAAAATACAATAATATATCTGAAATGAAATAAAAAATGACTCTACATTTGAAAAATAAAACACCTGTTGACATATTTGAAGAATTTTTCAATGAGGATTTGTTAAGCTACATAGTAACCCAAAATATAAGTTATGCAAGACAAAAACAATAGACATAATTTTGAACTTTCCACAAATTGCCTTAGAAAGTTTGTTGGAATATATTTGTTATTTGGATACCATTTCTTACCACAGGAACAATTATACTGGTGTAAAGATGGAGATCTAAATCTTACCTACATTAAAAACTGTATGCCAAAACAGAGGTTTTTGTTTTTGTTTTCGTTTTTTTACAGGGACAAAGAGAGGGATAGATAGGGACAGACAGACAGGAACGGAGAGAGGTGAGAAGCATCAATCATTAGTTTTTCATTGCCGTTGCGACACCTTAGTTGTTCATTGATTGCTTTCTCACATGTGCCTTGACTGTGGGCGTTCAGCAGACCGAGCAACCCCTTGCTGGAGCCAGAGACCTTGGGTCCAAGCTGTCGAGCTTTTGCTCAAGCCAGATGGGCCCAATCTCAAGCTGGCGAGCTCGGGGTCTCAAACCTGGGTCTTCCGCATCCCAGTCCGACGCTCTATCCACTGTGCCACCGCCTGGTCAGGCAAAACAGAGGTTTTTTGGGTTTTTTTTCAAAGGTTTTTAGATATAAAAAAGAAAAAATTGCATTTTAACTACAGTAGTTCCATAATTGCCATGGAAAAAAAATAAACTATTTGAAATTCGACCTGTGATTGACAAATTAAATTCAAATTTCAAAAAGATTGGAATATTTGCTCAAAAGTTTTCAGTCGATGAGCAAATGGTAAGATATGAACATCACTGTTTGAAACAATTTATAAGAGGAAAACCAATCAGATTTGGTGTCAAACAATGGACCCTGTGCTGCTCTGAATCTGGGTATTGTTTTTATATGGATATTTATGAAGACAAATGCGAAGAACAAGTTTTGAGTGGTGTAGGAACCTTTGTAATAATGAAGATGACTTCTTTTCTGCAGTATCCATCAGAATATGAAATATATTTCAACAGCTTCTTTACCAGCTTTGAATTATTGAAATTGAAAAAACATAATATAAAGGTGATTGGAACAGCATGGTATAATAGAATGAAGAAGTGTCCCTTGAAATCTGATAGCATAATGAAAAAAGAACGTGGAGTATATAATTATTGTTATGATGAAAATAATAAATTATCTGCATTGACTTGGAATGACAATAACTGTGTCAAAGTTCTGTGAAATTAATTAGGGCTACAACCTTTAGAAAAAGTGAAAAGATATTTTAAGAAAGAGAAGAAAGAACGTCGAGTGGAAAGAGCAAACACTGTAGGGGAATATAACAAATACATGGGCGGGGTTGACAAGCTGGACTGGAATGTCAAAAAGTATCACATTAAATTTAGAGGTAAGACATGGTATTTTCCACTTTTTACAAATAAATGCCATTGATGTTGCTCTTGTTAATGCCTGTGCTCTTTATACTGCTTCGAATGAAAACATCTTGTTAGCAGATTTCATATGCAATATTGCAAGAGCATATATGAAAAAAGGAATCATTATCCAATCCTAGAGTAGCCAGAAGACCCAGTTCAAGCATAACAAGGCAAAGCCGTGTACCTGAAGGTGTTGGATTTGATCCAGTTGGACATGTACTGGGAAGGCCCTGGGAGGGAGAACAAAGGAAATGTGCTCTATGCGGCACACGTGCGCAGGCAGTGTGAGAATGTAATATAGGACCACGTGACCACGTGTCGGACGCTCTCCTCTTTGGCATAGAATGTGAGTTTTCCTGCGTTTGTAATACTTCTCCCTTTTTCTCCAAAAGTTTTTAACTGGAAATTCTCTGAGCCCCAAATGGGAATCAATAAAAAATGTAAAAAATAAATATTTTTTAAAAATACACCTGTAAAGTAACCTAAATTCCTTTATCTGATTCCGTTTTCAAACCTAATACACCAAAAATATCAAAAATAAAAAATTGGCAGTTATTATAAAGCAAAAGTTGCCAAATACCCGGACACCTCAAATATCCTCTGCAGGATCCTGAACATAATGCTAAATATTAGGGTTGCTGAGGATGTGACTGACGATGGAACACCAAAAATATCTCAAACACTATGACCTTTAGGTATGTCCCATTAAGGTTTACTCTAATGATATATATGATCCATATAAAGTATTCATATCTGCCCATGATGTGTTTTGTGTTGGGACTCTGACTTGGGCCAGCGGAACCATGGTTTCTATTCTGCACATGCATAACCAGTAGGTCCAATACCTTCATGCAACCAAAGTGTCCCCCAGACCATTCCCTGAGATCAGAGCTATCCAGAACATCCTTGTTCTGGTGATCATTTTTTCTATCTTTTTTATACCTTCTTCTCCATTACCTACATTTATATTTCTATGTTTGGTAAGACCGCTTGGTGGCTGGTGAACACCTCTGTCTTTTTTTTTTTTTTTTTTTTTTTTTTTATATTTTTATTTTTTATTTATTTTACAGGGGCAGAGAGAGTCAGAGAGAGGGGTAGACAGGGACAGACAGACAGGAACGAAGAGAGGTGAGAAGCATCAATCATTAGTTTTTCGTTGCCGTTGCAACACCTTAGTTGTTCATTGATTGCTTTCTCACATGTGCCTTGACCGCGGGCCTTCAGCAGACCGAGCCACTCCTTGCTGGAGCCAGCGACCTTGGGTCCAAGCTGGCGAGCTTTTTGCTCAAGTCAGATGGGCCCGCGCTCAAGCTGGCGAGCTCGGGGTCTCGAACCCAGGTCTTCCGCATCCTAGTCGGACGCTCTATCCACTGCGCCACCGCCTGGTCAGGCTGAACACCTCTGTCTTAATGCATGTTTCTCAACTGCCAGCATCTTTGAGCTCTTGAGTCGTAACCACCATCTAGTCAGTTTTTTGTGTGTGTGCGTGTGTGTGCACTGGAAGCGGTAAGCAGTTCCTGCATCTCATCAAAAGAATATAAATTGTCTGCTTTTCACTCAGTCCTCTATTTACAGATCCTGCAAGGAATTGTTAGTATAATTATACTCATTCTCGTTGCACATAGAGGTTTGAAAAAATGCAGAGATTCTGCTGCTACAATAAATAGTAAATGTTTGTTTTACTACATAAGAATAATTATTATGTAAGTACTCACGTGATTATTTTATAATAATGGTTGCAGTGAAGATATTCAGAGTCCCGTGAACAATAAACAATCCTGAAATAATGTAAAGATACTGAAAATGTCTTTGAGTTTGTAGTCTTTAATGTGAAATAGCAACATTGTCAATATTTATTGGCCATCCTATAGAGAGGGGAGTGCCTTGAAAGGAATCCATGTGGGATGTTCTCTAACAAGCTCAGGGTAGAAGTTTCTGTGTTCCTGTATTGTAATGCAAGTGGCCTTCATTGAAGCTGGAAGAAAAGAGAGGTTTTAGTTATTATGGACAGTGACTGCCAAGTGTGAATATCGTGTCTTACCTCCTCAGAGAATAATAACTGTTCAAAATTTAAAAATGTGTATGAAGAAAGATTAACAAATTTTAAAACACTGTACATTAAACATTGCAATAGTGAACTGTATGGAGCAAAGAAATGGTTATTAAAAATTCCTGCCTAGCGGGGCTTGGTGGGAATGAGCAAAGCCGGTCACTTTTAAGGCCTGGACAGTATTTCTTTTGGCTCCGGTAACCTTGCCGCGATGTGGTTCGAGATTCTCCCCGGGCTTGCCGTCATGGGCGTGTGCCTGCTCATCCCCGGAATTGCCACCGCGCACATCCACCGCTTCAGTAACGGGGGCAAGGAAAAAAGGGTTGCCTACTATTCCTATCAGTGGACTTTGATGGAAAGAGATAAGCGGGTCTCTGGAGTTAATCGTTACTATGTGTCAAAGGGCTGGGAAAATATTGATTAAGGAAGCATTTTCCTGATGGATGAAAAGTAACTCAGTGATGCCCGTCTACTCCTACTGGAAGGTTATGCAGTGTATTATGTAATATACAGTGTGTTATGTACTCTGAAATCAAAATAAAAAGTAAAGTAAAAAAAAAAAAAAATTCCTGCCTAGATAACATAGTTCCACATTCTAAATCTATAAAAAGGTTTCTGAAGCTCTATGAAGAAAATTATATGCTAAGTGTATGACAGGGTATTTACATAAAATAAGATTGACATAAACACTTAGTGCAAAGAGAACATAAAAATACTAGTCTGCTAGCCTGACCAGGCAGTTGCACAGTGGATAGAGCTTCGGACTGGGATGCGGAAGACCCAGGTTTGAGACCGAGGTTGCAAGCTTGAGCGCGGGCCCATCTGGCTTGAGCAAAAGCTCGCCAGCTTGGACCCAAGGTCGCTGGCTCCAGCAAGGGGTTGCTCGGTCTGCTGAAGGCCCGCGGTCAAGGCACATGTGAGAAAGCAATCAATGAACATCTAAGGTGTGGCGACGGCAATGAAAAACTAATGATTGATGCTTCTCACCTCTCTCCATTCCTGTCTGTCTGTCCCTATCTATCCCTCTCTCTGACTCTCTCTCTGTCCCTGTAAAATATATATATATATATATATATATATATATATATATACTAGTCTGCCAAAGTAAGGTGTGATTCAATTAAATCCTCTCATGTCTGAACAGATTCTCAGAGTATTTAATTACCATTGAAAAATTAACAGCACTGCTTTCCCATGGCATAGATTATGGTTTGTTTTGTTTTCATATTTTCTCAAGAGATTAATGATTTTGATTTTGATTTCTTTGTTAATTTATAATTGTAGTAGAATGTTTACTTTTGTGTCTGTGTCTCTGCCAGATTTCTTTTTCTAAATTTTTTTTTTTAATTTTATTCATTTTTAGAGAGGAGACACAGAGTGAGAGAGAGAGAGAGAGAGAGAGAGAGAGAGAGAGAGAGAAAGGGGGGAGGAGCTGGAAGCATCAACTCCCATATGTACCTTGACCAGACCAGTGCAGGGTTTTGAACTGGCGACCTCAGTGTTCCCAGGTCGACGCTTTATCCACTGCGCCACCACAGGTCAGGCATCTTTTTCTAAATTTTATCTAGTTTCATACTATTGTGATTAAAGAAAATGCTTTACATTATTTTGGTCTGGTTTTTTTCTTTTTTTTGGACAGGGACAGAGAGACGGACAGATAGTGATAATAGACAGAAAAGGAGAGAGATGAGAAGCATCAATTATTTGTCGGGGCTTTTTGTTGTGGCACCTTAATTGTTCATTGATTGCTTTCTTATATGTGCCTTGACTGGGGGGCTTTAGCAGAAGGAGTGACCTCTTGCTAAAGCCAATGACCTTGGACTTCAAGCCAGAGACCTTTGGGCTCAAGCCAGCGACCAAGGGGTCAAGTGGGATGACGCTGTGATGAAGTTGGCGGCCTTAGGGTTTCAAATTTGGATTCTTGGCGTATTAGTCCAATGCTCTATCCCAGGGGTAGTCAACCTTTTTATACCTACCGCCCACTTTTGTATCTCTGTTAGTAGTAAAATTTTCTAACCACCCACCAGTTCCACAGTAATGGTGATTTTATAAAGTAGGGAAGTAACTTTGCTTTATAAAATTTTTAAAGCAGAGTTACAGGAAGTTAAAGCATATAATAATAATTACTTTCCAAGGACTTTATGTCGGATTTTCGTTAAGTTAGGCAGAATAAATCTTTGTAAAACAACTTACTATAGTTAAATATATCTTTTTATTTATACTTTGGTTGCTTCGCTACTGCCCACCATGAAAGCTGGAATGCCCACTAGTGGGCAGTAGGGACCAGGTTGACTACCACTGCTCTATCCACTGCACCACCACCTGGTCAGGCAAGACTCATTAGTTCTCATTAGGTAATATGTGAATATACTGGGAATTCTCTACTTTGATGAGAAATTCTCAATTTGGTCCTGGCCAGTGGCTCAGTGATAAGAATGTCAGCCTGGCTTGTGGATACCCTAGGTTTGATTCTCGGCCAGGGAACACAGAATCAACCATCATGTGCTTCCCCTCCCTGCACATGTCTATCTCTCTCTGTCACTCTCTCCCTTTCTTCCTTTCTCACTCTTCCTCTCCCTTTCCAACTGCCATAGCTCAATTGGTTCAAGCACATAGGCCCTGGACACTAAAATTTGCTCCCTGGACCATCTTCCTCAGGTGCTAAAAATAGCTCCATTGCAATCGTGGGCCCAGATGGGCAGAGCATCAAGTCCAGACAGGGGTTCCCAGGTAAATTCTGGTAAGTAGGGGTCCATGCGGGAGTCTGTCTGTCTCCCTTATCACTTGGAAAAGAAGGAAACAAGAAAGAAATCCTTGATTACCTACACCTGAGCTTTTTTGTATTTCTGTGCTCTCAGCTCACTCCAGGTTATTCAGTTTTAAATTGGTGAAGTGTGGCCTTGGCCTTATATTTGTAAAGAGTACTTTGAGGAAACTGACTTACAGAGTTATACAAAGGCAAAGAGTGTGATATCATCCCTTTTCTTATAAATGTTATTATATGTATTTTATTGTCTTCCTTTATGGCTAGAAATCTCGAATATTTCTGAATACACATGGAAATCCTAGGGATTGTTTCTTTACTTTTTTGTGGCTTTATGGAAATATTTGTATCTGAGCAGCAACATGAAAATTATAATTAGTGCTTGCTCACTTGTATTTTGCCTGATTGGTGCATAAGTATGGGGGAGAGCCATGTGTGTATAGTCTATGTAAGTCTCTGGGTGCTTGCCCTCAGGGCGGCAGATGACAAATAGCGGATTGCCTCAACTCATTGGTATGAGCTATTGTTTGCTGTTGTTTGCCCAGGTAGTGGTTCCCCCCCACCCCTGTAAAGCCAGTAGCCACAGCCACCATCACAGCCACCTGGCCAGTGGATGTTCGCATTTGATTCGGACAGACATTAGTGAAACAACGGGGCCAAGAACTGGTGGGCCAGGACCTTTAATCCTAGCTCACACCTGGCAGGTGAGAAAATACACACAGTTGGTAAACACCTTTTCATTCAGGGCTCAAAAAGCCACTTACCAGAGGATTACTAGAATGAAAGGTTTCTACCTCATCAGCCTTATTCAACTCTGTTCCTTATCTCCCTCACTCTGCACAAACTGACTTCTCCTTCAGCACTCTGCCATCTTGGCTGCTTCTCCTCTGCAATGCTAATTTCAGGAACAGAGAGCACAATTAGTTTTTTTTTTTTTAACAGGGTCAGAGAGAGAGTCAGAGAGAGGGATAGATAGGGACAGACAGACAGAAACAGAGAGAGTTGAGAAGCATCAATCATCAGTTTTTTGTTGTGACATCTTAGTTGTTCATTGACTGCTTTCTTATATGTGCCTTGACTGCGGGCCTTCAGCAGACCGAGTAGCCCCTTGCTTGAGCCAGTGACGTTGGGTCCAATCTAGTGAGCTTTCTGCGCAAGCCAGACGAGCTTGCACGCAAGCTGGTGACTTCAGGGTCTCAATCCTGGGTCTTTCGCATCCCAGTCCAATGCTCTATCCACTACGCCACTGCCTGGTCAGGCCACAATTAGATCTTGATTGAGATTACTCTCATCGTAACATGCTAAGCATATTATTTTAAAAATATGAACAAAGGTGTTAGTTTTTCTAATTTATTTGTAAAATGATATACAGAAATCCTGTGTTGGCCCTGACCAGTTGGCTCAGTGGTAGTGCATCGGCCCAGAGTGAATGTCCTGAATTTGATTCTTGGTCAGGGCATATAGGGGAGGGGTTTGTTTCCGGCTCCACCACTCCTCCTTCTGTTTCTCTTTTCCCGTCCTGCAGCCATGGCTCTATTGGCTGGAGCAAATTGGCCCCCAGCGCAGAGCATGACCCCGTGGCCCCCTCAGGCGCTAAAAATAGGCCACAATTCTAATGGAGCAAAGGACCCAGATGGGCAGAGCATCGCCCTTCTAGTGGACTTATCGTGTGGATGCCAGGTGGGGCGCATGTGGCAGTCTGTCTCTCTGCCTCCCCTTCCTCTCACTAAAATCAAAAGAAGGAAGTTTTCTATTAAAGTACATTCAAAAGTCTGTTATTCCTCAAACAAAAGTTATGCAGTTATGTTGTTGTTTCTACTTACTCATTTTATATACAAAGATATCAGTTATTGGTTCTTTTAAAAAATTTCATATAGAGCATTCTGAATAAATATAGAAATAAGTAAAAACACCCAGCCTGACTTGTGGTGGTGCCATGGACAGAGCATCGACCTGGAACGCTGATGTTGCCAGTCTGAGAGTGTGTTTGGAGGTTCTAGCAGGGGAGCGCAGCTCCTCGTGCACCCTCGACCTAAGGACGGTCCTCTCCTCTGTCGGGGAAGGTTGTCCTCTTCAACCAAGCTGCAGCTTCGGGAGTGATGCACGTGGAGTGGTGAGGGAGGAAGGGGACACCCGCCTAGCCAGCCAGATCAGCCAACTCAATCCTGGCAATCAATGGGGTGACTGATGTCACAGCCAGATCGCCCTCATACTCTAATGTTGCCAGTTTAAAACCCCAGGTTTGACTGACCAGGCGGTGGTGCAGCGGATAGAGCTTCGGATTGGGATGTGGAAGACCCAGGTTTGAGACCCCGAAGTCACCAGCTTGAGCGCGGGCCCATCTGGCTTGAGAAAAAGCTTGTCAGCTTGGACCCAAGGTCGCTGGCTCCAGCAAGGGGTTGCTGGGTCTGCTGAAGGCCCGCGGTCAAGGCACGTGTGAGAAAGCAATCAATGAACAACTATGGTGTCGCAACGGCAATGAAAAACTAATGATTGATGCTTCTCATTTCTCTCTGTTCCTGTCTGTCTGTCCCTACCTGTCCCTCTCTCCAACTCTCTCTCTCTTTCCCTGTAAAATATAAAAAAATAAAAGTCTTTAAAACCCCAGGCTTGTCTGGTCATGGTTCATATGGGAGTTGATTCTTGCTCCTCCCCCCTTTCTGTCTCTCTCTCTCTCTCTCTCTAAAATGAATAACATCTTTTAAATAAAAAGAAAAAAATTCTATTTGTCTCCGCATACATCCTGTGCATTTAGAATTATTAGGTCATGACCTGATATCAGCAGATATGGAGAAAATGACCCGATTCCTAGTGTCTGTTAGGGAACATCACCTGGAATTTGCCACAGGCCTTGACTGCCAGGCCACCTTGTTTTTCTTTCATTCAGAGTTCCCCTCCCTCGCTGGGTTGTAAGCAGTGTACAGGTAACTATGTCCTTTCAGTCATTCCAAGTACTAATACCACAGGGTCAGGCATATGAGAGGCACTTAATACAAGCATGATTTTGACTCAAAAGTCTACTTTCTGAAATGTATCAAAAAAAGGGAAGCGATTGTAATACACACATATATGCACAAGAACGTTCAGAGAATTTTTTATGGGAGTTTTTGTAAAAACTATAGATTCATGTGCAGTTATAAGAAATAAAACAGCCTGACCTGTGGTGGTGCAGTGGATAGAGTATTAACCTGAATGCTGAGGTCACCAGTTCAAAACCCTGGGTTTACCTGGTCAAGGCACAAATGAGAATTGATGCTTCCTGCTTGTCTCCTATTCTCTCTCTCTCTCCTCTCTAAAACAAACAGATTATTTTTAAAAAGTAATACAAAAGGGATCTTTTGTACGCTTCACCCAATTTACCCCAATGGTTCCACAAGGAAAATTATAGTGCAATATCACAAACAGGACATTGAGTTACATACTATTCATCAATTTTATTCAGATTTTTCGAGAGAATTATTTTTTAGAATGAAAAAGTAGAAATACAAATATCTCAAAGTAGTGGGTAGATTAAATAAATTGTGGTCTGCTATAATGGCATATATTTATTCGTAATGATATTGACTTATATTAACTGAGCAAGAAATTTAAGATAAATTACCAAGCCAAGAAGGTAGGTTTTATAAGGTATGTATAATGTGGGAGCAGAGACTTGGTGAAATTAAAAACCCAGGCTCTGCCTGACCCGTGGTGGTGCAGGGGATAAAGTGTAGGCTTGGAACACTGAGGAAGCTGGTTCAAAGTCCTTGGCTTGCCACGTCAAGGCACATATGACATGCCATCAACAAATAACTAAAGTGAAGCCACCATGAGTAGATAATTCTCATTCCCCACCTCCTCTCCCTGTACAAGTAATAAATAAAGAATTAAACAAACATAAAAAGGAACCCAGGTTCTGTGGTCTGACTTTCAGGATATGATTCCTAGCTCTGACACTTACTAACCTTAAAAGTGTCTGTTCCCCACAGGTAAGATTACAATAAAATTAGCACCTACCAGGTATGACTGTCTCAATTCTTAAGAAAAGAATCTATATAAAACACAGTAACGTGTTATTACTGAAGATCAGTAATATCACATACCATTTTTTTGTGACAAAGACAGAGAGACAGAGAAAGGGACACCTAGGGACTGAGAGGCAGGAAGAGAGAGATGAGAAGCATCAATTTTTAGTTGCAGCTCCTTCGTTGTTCATTGATTGTTTTCTCATATGTGCCTTGACTGGGGGGGGGGGTGTCACAGCAAAGCAAAGTGACCCATTACTGAAGCCAGTGATATTGGGCTCAAGCCAGCAACTTTGTGCTTCAAGCCAGCGACGTCGGGGTTTCGAACCTGGATCCTCTTTCAGTTCAACACTCTATCCACTGTGCCATCGCCTGGTCAGGTATGCCACTCCACATTGTTATGAAAGAAACTCAAACACGCTGGTCCTTATTCTTTTTTTAAAAAAGTATATTGTTTATTGATTTTATACCGAGGAGAAAGGGGGGGGGGGAGAGGAGCAGGAAACCTCACCTGGTAGTTGCTTCTTGTACCTTGACCTGCAATCCCAGGATTTCAAACTGGTGACCTCAGCGTTCCAGGTTGATGCTTTATTGACTCTGCCACCCCAGGCCAGCCTGTGTCCCTTTTATTCTTATGCAAAAATATATGATTCTCAAACGTGCTGTCTATATAATCAATGCTAACTGAAAAATTTCAGAGCCTCTTAAAAATAAAGGTCTTTGGCACTCTCTCCTGGGAGCACACCTCTGTCGTCCCTCCCACCCCCCTGCCCTGTCCCTTCCAGCTAAACTGTGCTCTCCTTTTGCCTTTGTAATTTGTTTGCTAAAGACCATCTCTTTTACTTCTGTGACTTTCTACATAAACATTCTTTTATATTTTAAGAAAAGATTTTTTTAAAATTCTAAAGTATTTCTTAATTTTATATTTTACTTTTTGTATTTTTCTGAACTGAAAACCGGGGAGGCAGAGGTTGACTACCGCATGCGCCCAACCAGTATCAACCCGGCATGTCCACCAGGGGACGATGCTCAGTGAATCTGGGGCGTTGCTCTTTTGCAACCAAAGCCATTCTAGTGCCTGAGGCGGAGGCCATGAAACCATCCTCAGAGCCCAGGCCAGCTTTGCTCCAATGGAGCCTTGGATGCCGGAGGTGAAGAGGGAGATAGAGAGAAAGGAAAGGGGTAAGGGTGGAGAAGCAGATTGATGCTTCTCTTGTATGCCCTGGCGAGGAATCAAACTCAGGACTTCTACATGCGAGGCCGATGCACTACTGCTGAGCCAACCGGCCAGGGCTAATTTATTTACTTTTTTGTATTTATTTGAAGTGAGAAGCATGAAGGCAGAGAGACTCCCTACATGTTTGACAAGGTTCCATCTGGCAGGCCCACGAGGGTCTATGTTCTGCCCATCTGGGGTATTGGTTTGTTGCAACCAGAGCCATTCTACTGCCTGAGCGGGAGGACATGGAGTCACTGAAGGCTCCCGGGGCAACTTTGCTCCAATGGAGCCTTGACTAGTGGAGGGGAAGAGACAGAGAGAAAGAAGAGGAGTTAGATTGGAGGAGGTGAAAGGCTCTTCTCTGTGATCGGGGTAAGAATTGAAGATTTATTTATTAATTTATTTTTGGTGTCAGACATAGAGACAGAGTAGGAGACAGATAGGGACAGACAGACAGGAAGGGAGAAAGACAAGAAGCATCATTCTTTATTGCACACTTTAGGTGTTCATTGATTGCTTTCTCATATGTGCCTTGACCAGAGGTTCCAGCAGAACAATTGAGTCTTACTTATTCAAGCCAGTGAGCTAGTCTTCAAGCTAGCAACCTTTGTTGGCTGAGGCCAGCCAGGTTCACATTGGTACTAAGAAGACAGTACCGGAACTGCAGAGCCATAAAGCATTGGGCTATTATCTTTTATTACATTCTTTAGTGGCAGGCGAGCACACAGGCAAGGGAAAACAGGTTTTCACAACAATAGGCAAGCAAACAGCAAAACAGCCCCTCTCAGTGGTGGGCGTGCAATCCACCCTCTCCCGAACACTGCCCTCAGTCCAATTACCCATAGTCTTACATGTACATACGTTATGCACATGTGGCTCTGCCATGTGCTCACACACTAATCATGCAAACTGAAGCGAGCAAGCCTAACAGAGCTGTTTTCCACATGGTCTAGCATAGAAGAAGGTACAGGCAAGAGCCTAGACCAGGCTGCCATGGCTCTCTAGAAAATTTATGGGATAGAAATGACCCTGCACTGGAACAGTAGCAAAAAGGGGGCCTTGAAGAAAGGTTTAGGCGACTAGCCGGGGATGCTCTGCTGCTGCCCATTGCTCTTCTGGCTGCAAGTCTTTTGGGAGCACTTAGAGTTTAGGAGATGCAAGCCTGTCGGGGAAAAGTGGTGTGCTAGCAGGAGAAAGAAAGTGCTCTCAGCCTTTTGCTTTGAGGGTTTGTAAGGACTGATTTAGGAGAAGATCTCAATAGAATATTCATCAACTTTTCTAGGTGGGTTCTTTACGGGTTGTGGTCTCTACTGATTAGTCAGCGCCAGGGTGTTATTAGTCAATGCAGCTGGTCCTGGTATAGACCACCTGGTTTTGCTGCTTTATTTGGTCTGAGCTCAAATTCATCTGAGGCCTAAATGTTATATCTAGGGAGGTGACCTTTTCTATTTGGCTGTAAATTGCTCGGTCAGTTCAGTTATCTGTCTCAATTTCCCCATTGTACTTTAAAGGAATGTTCCTAGCTTCTTTGTAACCTGCCTCATCACTATGCTGTAAACAGTTTTATCACAAAGGTATTTGAAGGTAATTGATGTCAAGTGTGAAATGGGACAATTAATGTATTTTTTAAAATTTTAATTCATTTTAGAGAACGAGGAAGGGTAAGAGAATTCACGGGCGGTTTCTTGTTTATGTCCCATGCAGGGATGGAACCCGCAACCTTGGCACATCAGATGACGCCCCAACAACCTGAAGAACCAGGGCCCACATTCTAATGCGTAATCAGTGCACACACAACTGTGAAAGACATAGAGGTATTCCTAACCCTAGAAAACAACCTTTTCTATGTTGTAAAGCACAGGTAGAAGGAGGACTCTCCTGCCACCTTCTTGATTTAGTTTCGCCTTTTCAGCGTTACTGCGCATGCCTGGCTCAATGGGCCCCACCCTCTGTCGCTCCCTCGCTGGTATACCCCGCCCATACAACTGTTTAGTTTCTGCTTTCGGGATGTCCCAGTGCGCATGCCCAGTTTAACCAGGCCCCACCTCCAGGATGTTCCTTCTTTCCTCCGAGCGCCATTTTCTGCAGACCGGGAACTGCCAGCGGAGGTCTTAGTACGGAAGTGTGAGTTTTCCTTTTTCTAGGTTAAACCTTCGTTTCACAGCCCCCTTTCTTCATCCACAGTCTGATATCGTCGAGGATTCTACTGTTTCCTCAGGCGGCCCTGCTGTCTGTGAGAATTCAGGCGCGCTCGCGAGAGTCCGGCACTTTTCTTGGTGTTTAAAATGGCTCCCAGGCTGCTCCCTTCGCTCGGCTCTTCTTTGTTACGTAACCCCGTCTTTCCCCGTCTTTTTTGCTTTAAAACGGAAAGTGAGGTCTCTGTTCGTAAGTAGCGAATAGGTTCTGAAGTGGTTTGTGCTATGTCCTCCCACGGGTACAAACTTTCACTCGAAAAGTTCTGGCCGTGGGATGTACCGCAGATACCCGTGCCGACCTTTCTTGCCACACATACGTAGAAGTACTAATTGTGAGCTGTGGGGTGTGTTTATTAACTTGATTGTGCTAATATTTCAGTCTGTGGGTATTTCAAACGACCACATGGGTTCCTTCAGTGTACATAATTTTTATTTGTCAATAATGTCTCAGTAAAGCCCCGACAGTTAAGTCAGACGGTGTGGTTGGCTTGCCTTCTCTGGGTGGTTAAATTCTGCTTCATATTGGATTGCTCAGGCATTTTGCAGATACATTTTTTTTTTTTATGTCTCTCCCCTTTCCACCCCCACCCCTTTGAGAAAGTTTCATTGAGATAGCTGTGGTAAGTGAAGCAGCAGCCTGCAAGAATGAACGCTTCTCTGACAATTATAATGGAGGTTAGGACAGAGGTGGCTAGTCCTCCTGAAGCTGTCCCAACTCCCGAAGTTATTTTGAGGGTTACCAAGAGAGGGGTGAGCTGCACTGCCCTCTGTGCCGGAGTTGCTGAGTCACTGGGATGGGGAGAGACGGGTTGATGAGGGCTGCGTCAGCACTGGGAGAGAGGAATGTTAAAGCCCAGGTTCCTGCCCAGGTAGGAGGAAGGCCAAGGTGGGCGTCCTCATCACAGAGGAACAACATTCCCTGTGTGTCAGGCAGGGAGAGAGATGAATTGAGAAGAGGTGAGAAAGAGGGTAGGGACGTGTGCTCCTTTCTTGGGGTTCTGCTGTCCAGACTGATAATGTAGATGCTATTCCTGCCCCAATAAGGGGAGAGAGATGGGGTAGTTGCTTGTTGGATACAGTGAAAATGAGGACAAACACTGGAGGATGTGATTTAAGGGAAATGGGAGAGAGATGGAGAAGTGGAATTAAAAGAAGGGGCTTGTAATGTAGGGAAGAAGGGAAACTGGACTGATTGGAGTAAGCAGCTCTTTGTCTTAGAAGGGACCTGGTAGTCTATTTCTTTGAGACAAAAGTGTGGTTGGAATCCATAGTGACAGTGATGTTGCATGTTGCTTTGGCAGAGGCCACCTGCAGTGTTCCTGATGTTTTGGTGAAGTGTAAGTGAGCTTCAGGTACCCTAAGCTCTCCATACCGAGCACTTTAAGGATTTTCATTATAGCTTTATCATATATTTAATATTAATCCCTTTTAAAGATTTTATTTATATTTAGAGGGAACGAGAGATGGCAGGGTAGAGCAAGCAGCATTAACTCCCGTATGTGCCTTAAACAGGGAAGCCCAGGGTTTCAAACCAGATCCCTCAGTGTTCTAGGTTGATGCTTTAGTCACGGTACCACCAGAGGTCAGGCATCATTCATATTAATCTTTACAGTTTATTTAGTTTTGCCTAACTCTTTATCAACTAATCACACATCATTCACTCTTTATGTAGGCTTTTTTTTGCTTAATGTGAATGTGGTGTGGTTTCTTCCTTTTTTCTCTCTCTCTGTGTGTGTCTTCTATAATGCTTACACAGTTAATACTTTAGGACTTGTAAGCCACAGAAGACCTTTCAGATATGCTTCACAAAGGAAGATGTGTTTTGGCCCAACCAGGCAGTGTTGCAGTGGATGGATCATTGACCTGGGGCTGAGGACTCAGGTTTAAAATTCTGAAATTGCTAGCTTGAGTGTGGGATCATAGACATGACCTTAATGTCCGTGGCTTGAGCCCAAAAGTCACTAGCTTGACAAGCAAGGGGGCACTGGCTTAGCTGGTACCCCTTGGTCCAGACATATATGAGAATACTGTCAATGAACAATTAAAGTGCTTTAGCTGTGAGTTTATTCTTCTCATCTCTCTTCCTTCCTGTCTTTTTGTGTATTTTTCTATTTATTTAAAAAAAAGTGTTTTTGTTTTACCATCCTTCAGAAATCTTAGAAGAGCCAGGGTTATATTTTTCCCATGGTATGCCATAGTTGAAGTGGGAGGCAGTTGTTCCTACTTATAACTAAACTTGTATTTGCAGTCCAAATTATTAGGATACAACTACCATAAAAATTCTTGTATTTGTCTTTTGTTTTAGCGATGCACATTTTGTGGAGGTGGTGGGGTTGTTGCATGGGAAAAAAATACATAGTTTAGACATTTACCTCAGCATAAAAGTGCTGTATCTTATTGTGTTTATAAGTTCTATCTAGATATCAAAATTTTTTCTGTATTAGTTTTATCCTTCACGTTTTCTCCAGCTACATATCATTAGTTTATAGTGTGGTGTATTTGTCCTGTTTATAATCTTTGCAAAACTTACCACATTGAGAAATTTTCTCATATTTTTTATTAATTTATATTTATTTTTTTATTTACTGATTTTGGAGAGAGAAAGAAACATCATTCTGTTCCTGTGTGTGCTCAAGCCTAGACAGTGACATTCTGATTAAGACAGAGATCTTGGCTCAGGTCCGGGACCATGATCTTTAAGTCATCAACATTTGAGCTCAAGCCAGCAACCATGGGATCATTTTGATGATCTTATTCACAGGCCGCCCCTGCCCCTCCACTACACCTGGCAAGGGCACGCTCAAATCAGCAACCTGAGAATTTTTAACCTGGGTCCCCAGCATCCCAGGTTGAAGCTTTTTCCTCTGCGCCCCACCCTATTCAGGCATCTGAGTGATTTATCGTTTTTTTTCTTCATTATTTTTTCTACACTATTTATCTTTATTTCTTCAGGATTTGTAGAGACCTATAAAATACCACCTCAGTTAATATGTAAAGTATTGAAATATATGTGTAATTTCTCCACATTATAGAATCTTCTAATCAGATGAATGCATAGATGACAGTAAACAATTGCACACTACGAACTGGGGCAAAACTAAGTTTACGGTTGTTAATACGTGTAAAACAGAGTTTATTCTTGTATTATTCTTTATGATTTCTGAGACCAGCTTGGCAAAGGGTGTACTCCAAAGGAATGCGCTGCAGGACTTTAGAAAAACACAGGACACAGCATGGAGAAAAGATGGGTACAGGGGATTCCCAGCCTCGAACACTGAGAGCACAGATCTCTGCAGCCTCATCATATTTATTCGTTTCTTTACTCATCAAGGAAATTATAGGGACCTGGGTTAAAGTAGCAGAGCATGGATTCAGGCACAGAGGACGATCAACTAATACTTTCAGGTATGCAGGAAATGGTATAGGGATCAGTGCTTCCTTTAAACAATCTTTTAAAATTACCGACTTTTAAGAATTTATGTTCTGTATACTAGCTTTTAATCAATAAAAACTTTTGACTAAATGTGTTGACATTTTATTTATTTATTAATTTTAAATTTTAAAAAAAATTTTTATTTATTTATTTTAGAAAGGAGACACAGAGAGAGAGAGAGAAAGGGGGAAGGAGCTAGAAGCATCAACTCCCATATGTGCCTTGACCAGACCAGTGCAGGGTTTTGAACTGGCGACCTCAGTGTTCCCAGGTCAACGCTTTATCACTGCGCCACCACAGGTCGGGCTTATTTATTTATTTATTCACGCGTGCCAGTGGTCCTCTTACTGTCCCACCATCATTTTTTGGAAAGCGTAGCTTTCTAAATTGAAGCCTTTTACCTTTCTCAAACAGTTGTGTGTATATGATTTTTGCAGGTTTTTTTGTGGGATCTCTATTCTGTTCTATTTATCTGCACGTTTATGCTTTCACAAGTACTATGAATTCTGGTACTACATATAAGTGTTTTAATCTTTTGATGTGGGCCCTGTACACTGGTTATTTTTTCATCAGAATTGTTCTTGCTATTTTCAGTGTAAAAACCCTGCCAAAGACTACCTTTACCAGGAGATCAGCTCTAGGCCATTTTGATATTTTCAACGCTTAGTTAATTGTGTGATAAAGACTTCAATTCTGAGGTGTCTGTTCCAAAATGCATTACCACTCTTTAATGAGGCAAACTTTGTACAACCCTAAAGATAGATTAATGTACAAAGTATCTCATCAATACTCCTGAAGTTAATTGAGGACATCATTGAGAAACATGGGATAGAAATAGTCACAGAACAGCCTGACCAGGCGGTGGCGCAGTGGATAGAGCGTTGGGCTGGGATGTGGAAGACCCAGGTTCAAGACCCTGAGCTCGCCAGCTTGAGCGGAGGCCCATCTGGCTTGAGCAAAAGCTCGTCATCTTGGACCCAAGGTCGCTGGCTCCAGCAAGGGGTTGCTCGGTCCGCTGAAGGCCCTGCGGTCAAGGCACATGTGAGAAAACAATCAATGAACTACTAAGGTGTTTTAACGGCAATGAAAACCTAATGATAGATACTTCTCACCACTCTCTGTTCCTCTCTGTCTGTCCCTATCTCTGACTCTCTCTCTGTCCCTGTAAAAATAGAAAGCAACAGAAAATGGATGGTAGTGTAAAAACTTGTGAAATCAGAGTAGAACCTGTGATTTGGTTGCATACTATACCAGTGTTCTTTTCTCAATATGACAAATTGCTATGGTGATATAAAAGGTTCATGTGATGGGAAGCTAAATGAAGGTACAATATATGTGAATTTTTTTAAGTAGTTTTTAATGACTTTCATATACATAAGAAAGCTTCCCAAGACAGGGTTTATTATGAATAAGTTTAACCTATGCAAATTATATTTCAATAAAATTGAAAAAGGAACCAGTTATGATCTAAGTTTATTTGCTTTCTCATATACATTTTCATATTACAAAATGTTATGGATAGCTATATGTAATTAATACTAAATGGGTATAATAATATTATGGGTGGACTGGTAGGAAGTTAACTAGAGTCACATAAAAGGTATGTGTTAACAGAAAGTATGCATTAAGGTGGAGGGACACTTGGTGGCTTTCTTTGCAGCGTGCTGCTGCCTTTCCCCACCCCCTCGTTTTTCTCAAGGTTTCTCTGTGTGTTCCTAAACTCCAAGGTTCCTTTCTTTTTCTTTTTTCTTTTTTTTGTAAATTGTTTCCTGAAGTCCATTTCTTTGATGGCTCACTTCTACCTCTGTTTTTTCCTAAATGAAATTTATCTCGGCCCTGGTCAGTTTGCTCAGGCAGTTAAGAACATTCTTAAGAGGATGAGTGCATTTGGGCCCAGAGGAAATGTACCAGTCACTGAATTTTCTTCTCAATCCACAGGTCCTGACTCCGTGGAGCAATAGAATCACGAGGATCAGGAAGACGTAGGATTGGGTGTCAGCATCTCTGGCAATACACCCAACTGAAGAAAGTTTTCTGAGCTGAAATTTAGAGCAGACTCACCACACGCCAACACACACCCTCTCTATTGCCAGTTTTTTTTCAATAATAGAAGAAAATGATTCTGGCTCAGGTGATTTTGGGTTTTTTCTTCTCTTTTTTTTTTTTTTGATTTTAATTTGTGTTTACATAGATTCTAGTGTTGCCTGGAATACATCCCCCCTCTACCGTGTTTCCCTCAACATCTGCCTTGCCCCTCCCCACAGTGCCCTCCCCTTCTTTTCTGTTTTATCCCATCCTGTCATCCTTTCTTCTTTTGAGAGAGAGGGAGGGTGTAGGATAGATAGCAAGGGAGAGAGATGAGAAGCATTCACTTGTAGTTCAGCCACTTTAGTTGTTCATTGATTACTTCTCATAATTACCTTGTCCATAAGGTAGGTCTTAATTCAAGCCAGTTACCTTCTGCTGAAGTCAGCGATCTTAAGCTCAAGTCAGGAACCTTGTGCTTTAAGCCAGCGACCTTTACGGTCAAACCAGCAGCCATGGGATCGTTTCAATGATCTAACAGGCTGGCGACCCCATACCAGAGTTAGCGAGTGAGGGTGCTGAAACCAGAGACCTGAGAGTTTTGAACCTGGATCTTCAGGTCTCAGGTTGATGTTCTCTCTACTGCTTCACTGCCTGGGTAGGCATTTGTGTTTATACCTTTTTTTTTATTATGTATTTCTAGAGGTGTATAAAAACTACCTCAGTTAACCTTAGACATAATGAAATATATCACTAGAATTTTTTCACATTAAACAATCTTGTAATCAGATAAATTCATAGATGACTGAATACACAATTGCAGACTACCGAGTCAGGCAAAAAGAAGTTGCAGTTGTTATTATGTGTAAAGCAGTTTATTCTTGTATGATTTTTTGTGATTCTGTTTTTTTTGTTTTATTTTTTTACAGGGACAGAGAGTCAGAGAGGGATAGATAGGGACAGACAGACAGGAACAGAGAGAGGTAAAAAGCATCAATCATTTGTTTTTCATTGCCGTCGCAACATCTTAGTTGTTCATTGATTGCTTTCTCACATGTGCTTTGACTGCGGGCCTTCAGCAGACCGAGCAACCCCTTGCTGGAGCCAGCGACCTTGGGTCTAAGCTGGCGAGCTCGGAGTCTTGAACCTGGGTCTTCCGCATCCCAGTCTGACGGTCTATCCACGGCGCCACCGCCTGGTCAGGCTGTATTTTTTTGATACGAACAAATGGAAACCTACTTTTACTCCAGCTTGTTATTTAGTAGGCATGTGATTATTCAGTTGTATAATAAAGTGAAATTTCTTTCACTCTATAGATGCATCATATAAAGTGAAAATGGGAGAAAATGTAACATTTATTTTAGCTAATCAAAAGAACATCACAACATTAAACAGCATGCTGCATTTTCAGGAATGCCTGACATTTCACGATGTGGCCGTGAACTTCACCCGGGAGGAGTGGCAGCTCCTGGACCCCAATCAGAAGGACCTGTTTCGGGACGTGATGTTGGAGATCTACAGCCACCTGGTGTCAGTGGGTGAGGACAGCTTCCCCGTGTCACATAAGTTGCCTTTGGTGGCTTTTTCCCCTCAGTTGCTTGACTCTTTTTTTTTTTCTTTCTTTATTTATTTTACAGGGACAGAGAGAGAGAGAGAGAGTCGAGAGTCAGAGTGAAGGGACAGATAGGGACAGACAGATAGGAACAGAGAGAGGTGAGAAGCATCAATCATTAGTTTTTTGTTGCCATCACGACACCATAGTTGTTCATTGATTGCTTTCTCACATGTGCCTTGACCACGGGCCTTCAGCAGACCGAGCAACCCCTTGCTGGAGCCGGCGAGCTTGGGGTCTTGAACCTGGGTCTTCCACATCCCAGTCCGATGCTCTATCCACGGCACCACCACCTGGTCAGGCTTAACTCTTCTGAGTAACTACAGTTCTATGAAAAGGTAGAACCTTAGATCCTTCCATTACCTCAGACAAGAAGGTACAACATTCTGCCTCCTGAGACAAAAGGCTTTGTGTTTCAGATGTAAAGCATGTTCATTTCTTAAAATGTAATATTTTTCCTCTTGACAGACTGCTGCCCAATTCAGTACGTCTTAGTCTTCTGTCTTTTTTTACTATGAGCAGGGTGTCAATCCAGCAAACCAGATGCACTTTCTAAGTTGGAGCTAGGGGAAGAACTGTGGCCAATAGATGATGAACCCCAGCATGTATTCTGTCCAGGTGAGTAGGTGCTTAATGGCAGGAAGTCATATTCTAGTCAGAGAACACATCAGACCTTTAACATTGGATGAAGAAACCAATCCAGCCCTTCACCTATGGGAACCCTTTTTATTTCTAAAAATTTAGAGGGAAACATACCTCGTTTTTCTCATTTGAATAATGACAGCTATTTTATGTACATCTTAGTTTTCTTTGTATACAGTATGTCCGTAAAGTCATGGTGCACTTGCTTTCCTGTGACCTGTCAAAAGTGCACCATGACTTTACGGACACACTGTACTTTTTTTTCATAGCATTCTCAGAGTTTACTCTCTGTTCATGCCCCTCGGTCTCAGCTTGTGTTACACTCTCCTTCTCTGTGAAATTCCATGTTCTGTGCCACTTTGGAAAGACAGAACTATGAATTCCTTACAGTTTTGTTACTACTGTTCTGTATGGAAATAGTGATTTTATTCAATAAAATCCATGCACACCTTGGAAGCTGTGTTGCCCTAAGAGTCAGGTTTTTATTGTGCATTTATGTCGTTCTTCGCTGCCTTTCTCTCCACCTTTTTTCATACTCAGTTCTCATCATTGAACCTATTTCTGTTTTGTGAAATGGACTTACATACTGTCATCTTTCTCACTGTCTAATGTGCGCTTCCTTCCTTTGCATCCTACTCCTTGTCATGGCAAGCAGCCTCCAACTTCCCATTCTCTGTGAGAGTGAGAATCACTTTTCCTCCATCATTTCTGAAATTTAGAATTCAACACTAGACATTTTAAGTTTCATTTATCCTAGCACCACCTAGAATGTTCTCTACATTCTGAGCTTGTTTTTTGTTTTGTTTTACTTACTTATGTTATTCTATGTGTCTCTTTTATATTTCTGTAATGTTTCATTTAATGAACAGGAATAGACCTTGTTAACATGCTACATAAGTTCCAGCTCAAACTACTTCCAACTTCTGTGTGCCTCCAGTGCCATCTTTCCCAGGTTTCCTGAATCACATTTTCTTCATGAGATCTTTTTACTGCCTTAAATGAATAGCTAATTAGTTTTTTGTGTTTTTTTTTTTTTTTTACAGGGACAGAGAGAGAGTCAGAGAGAGGGATAGTTAGGGACAGACAGGCAAGAATGGAGAGAGATGAGAAGCATCAATCATTAGTTTTTCGTTGCGACACCTTAATTGTTCATTGATTGCTTTCTCATATGTGCCTTGACCGCGGGCCCTCAACAGACCGAGCAACCCCTTGCTGGAGCCAGCGACCTTGGGTCCAAGCTGGTGAGCTTTTGCTCAAGCCAGATGGGCCCGTGCTCAAGCTGGCAACCTCGAGTATTGAACCTGGGTCTTCTGCATCCGAGTCCGTCGCTCTATCCACTGCGCCAGCCCCTAGTCTAGCCTAATTAGTTTTTACTTTATTCATTTAGTTGTGCAATCATCAGTGTTGTAACAGTCAATTTTGGGACATTTTTTGTGTACTCATTTTCATGGTGCTTTTTTATATCCATAAGTTTGTATCAGCTTTCAAAATTGGTATGAGTGAATTCTCTGAGTCTGTTCTTCTGTTTCAAGATTATTTTGAGGCCCTGGCCAGTTGACTGAGATGTAGAGCATCCCCCCAGCATGTGAAGGTCCTGGGTTCCATTCTTGCTCAGGGCACACAAGAGAAGCGCCTATCATCTTTTCCACGCTTCCCCCTCTTTTTTCTGTCTGTATTTTCCTCCCTCAGCCAAAGCTTCATTGGTGCGTGTGGTCCCAGGCGCTGAGGATGGCTCTGTGGCCTCCACCTCAGGTGCTAGAATGGCTCCAGTTGCAAAGGAGCAATGCCCCAGATGGGCAGAGCATTACTCCCTATTGGGCATGCCAGGTAGATCCTCATCAGGCATATGCAAGAGTCTGTCTCTGCCTCCTCAATTCTTACTTTAGAAAAGTACAAAGGAAAAATACAGAGATCATTTTGACATCTGGATATTTCTTCAATTTTAATATAAATTTTAAAATCAGCTTGTCAATTTCTGCAAAATTAACCCCCTAGAGTTTCAATAGTGATTACATCTATCTCATTCTGTAGTAATATTTTCTGCAACATGCACTCTTTAGTAATCCATGATTATGGGGTGTTATTATGTTTAATTAGGTCTTTGATTACTTCTAAGATCAGTTTGTTAGTTTTAGAATAAAACATTTTAGCCTTCATTTATTTTTGTATGTGTGTGACAGAGAGAGAGAGCTAGATCTACAAATAAAAACAAATGAGCCTGACCAGGTGGTGGCGCAGTAGATAGAGCGTCTGACTGGGATGCAGAAGACACAGGTTCAAGACCCCAAGTTCGCCAGCTTGGCCCCAAGGTTGCTGGCTCCAGCAAGGGGTGGCTCAGTCTGCTGAAGGCCCGCGGTCAAAGCACATGTGAGAAAGCAATCAATGAACAACTAAGGTGTCGCAACAAAAAACTGATGATTGATGCTTCTCACCTCTCTCTGTTCCTGTCTGTCTGTCCCTATCTATCCCTCTCTCTGAATCTCTCTCTGTTGTAAAAATAAAATAAATAAAACACAAATGTGGAAGAAGGGAGATAAGATGCATCAACTCTTTGCAGCTCCTTAGTCTCCTTAGTTGTTCTTTGACTGCTTTCTCTTATGTGCCTAGACTTGGAGGCTACAGCAGAGCAAGTAACTCTTTGCTTTGGTCAGTGACTATGGGCTCAAACCAGCTATCCTGGGGTCATGTCTATGATCCCATTCTCAAGCCAGTGACTTCACTGAAAACATCGGTGTATTGAACCTAGGTCCTCCGTGTTTCATTTCAACTCTATATTCTCACCACTGCCTTGTCAGGCTAGCCTTTTCTAAATCATACCCCTGTGCGATATTCTTCTTTGTTACGCAGAAATTGGAATTGTTTTCTTAATTGAATTTATTATTGCTGGAATTTTAATATATTACCTTCCCATCAATTTCTGATAACACTAAGTTCCCGATAATTAGTCCCCAAGTTTCCTGTCATATGATGGCAGCTTATCTTGCACTGACCTTCCTGATATACTGTCATCTTTCTTAGGTTGTCCTCTTCTGAAAGACTCTTCAATATGTTCCATAACTGATTTTCGCCTGCATCATGTGATTACTTTGTTTTTAAACCTTGAGTTTTGCCTGACCAGGTGGTTGTAAAGTGGATAGAGTATGAGACTGATAAACAGAGGACCCAGGTTTGAGACACCAAGGTCTCCAGCTTGAGCACGAGTTCATCTCGTTTCACCAAAGCTCACCACCTTGGAGCCAAGATTGCTGGTTTGAGCAAGGGATCAGTCGGTCTGCTGTAGCCCCCCCTGCATATATAAGAAAGCAATCACTGAGAAACTAAGATGTTGCAACATAGAATTGATTCTTCTCATCTCTCTCCCTTCCTCTCTGTCTGTTCTTATCTATCCCTCTCTCTTACTCTGTCTCTTTCAGAAGAAAAAACAAAAAGACTTGCATTTTGAGCCTGGCCAGTGGTGGCCCACTGGGAAAACTAATATTGCCTGCTGGTAAACTGCGGGGTTGACTGGTCAAGGCAAATGTGCAAGTTCATGTTTCCTGCTCCTCCACTTTCTCTGTCTCTCCTTCTCTAAAATGCAGATAGTCTAAAAATAAAACAGGATAAACTTGAATTTTGAGCCTGACCTGTGGTGGTTCAGTGGATTGAGAAGTGATGTAGAATGCAGAGGTTGCCTGTTTGAAGCCCTGGCCTTATAGGATCAAGGGACAAGTGGCAAGCAATGAAAAATAAAGTGAAGCAACTATTAGTTGATACTTCTTGCCTTACACTAGCTCTCGTCTCTCTATGTACTATCAATAAATAAAACCCCTTTTTAAATTTAATGCAAGGAGGGGAAGCAGAGACAGACTGCCACATGCATGCCTAATGGGGGTCCACGTGTCAAGCCCACTAGGGGGCGATGCTCTCCACACCTGGGACCCTTGCTCCGTTGCTATCAGAGCCATTTTTTTGCCCAAGGTGAAGGTCATAGAGTCATCCTCAGTGCCCCAAGCCAATTTACTCCAATTGAGCCATGGCTGTAGAAAAGGAGGAAAAGAGATCAAAGTGACAGAGGCAGGTGCATGGGTAGAGAAGCAGATGGACACTTCTCCTGTGTGCCCTGATCTGAAATGGAATCCGGGATATCCATATGCCTGGCTGACGCTGTGACACTGAGCCAACTAGGCACTGTTATCCTTATATTATTATTTATTGTTACATTATTATTATATCTTTTCCCATATTAGGAATTATAAACTTAATTTTACCCCACCCGTATTTTCTAATAACGTCCACTGTTTATGTTTCCATTTTGTCTTTTTTATTATCTCACAGGCTGATTGCCTTTATTTCCTTGCTTCAGGTTCTTTCCTCTGGGTAGTTATTAAACAGGATGTTCTAAAAATTAATTCAGTTCTGATACTATGTACTTTGAACTAGTGTTAGAACCTACAAGTTAAAAGTTCAGTTCCACAAGACTTCTTCACTTTTTATGTAAATTTCTGTGTCCACATTACACCCTGTGCTTCTGACCAGTTGGATAAGTTGGAGGTTCTAAAAAAGCCTTTCTTAAATTCAATTTATTTCCAGAGAAATGCTAATAATTACTTGTTTATTTTAAAGGAGACAAATGAATAAGTACATAAGTCAGGGTCTGAAGTATTCCTGAATACAGGCCTTTCTCTATCCATGGAGCTGAGATGAACTATATACCAGACACAGGGATGTATTCACTAACCCAAAAGCTGATCAGAAATAAAAATGATTTTCATTGACCTTATAGCTCTAAGCCATCTATTCTGTCCTAGTAGACAGTTGGTGGGACTGAAGGTAAACCTTCCACACTTTGGTCCTTCTAGTAACTAGCTGCATCCTGAGGTCATGTAGGAACCGTGAGCTTAGTTTCCTCAGTAGCGTACACCCAGCCTTTTTTGAAATGTTCTTTTATGCAGAATAAAATGTACTTTTCTCACTTCTGAAATTACGAGGGTTTTACAAACTAAGTGTCCCGAACAAAATTCACTTTGTCTTCACTAAGCCCAGTACAAAGACCAGTCTCCCAACATTCTGTGTCCTGCAATGTCATTTGTTCTTGTCAGACGAGCATACTGTATATTCTGGTTGCATCCAGGATAGTGCTGCATTTAGCTTTGGAATCCATATGGCTCCCAGTAGTTGGTCTACTTGTGTGATGTTTTAAGATTCCATGGCTGGTTGTAAAATTTGTGAATGAGTGAGGTGGCCACATTTTTCAAGCAAGAGAACAGCCACATGAAGGCATTTCTTTTCCTTAGTACCATCCAAGGATATGTTAAAATCCTGTAATAAATTTCTTCCCTAGCATAATCTCAGTAGTTATTGAAAGGAATTTTTTAGGCCCTGGCTGGTGACTCAGTAGATAGAGTGTTGACCCAGCATATGCATCCCCTAGATTCGATTTTTGGTCAGAGCACAAATGAGAAGTAACCCTCTGCTTTTCTTCCCCATCTGTTACTGCTTCTCTCCTCTCTTTTTCTTTCACAGGCAGTGTCTATTTGTTCTAGCATCGCCCCAGGAGTTCAGGATGCCTTGGTTTTTCAGTATGCATTTTTCCAAGGCACTAGAAATAGCTCATTACTTTGGCATTGGATTCACATGGGGTTGCCATATGGATCTAGGTCATAGCACATGCGGAGAAAGACTCATCATTTCCCCATGTCTCACCCTAAAAGAAATAACAGAAAAAAAACCATTTTTTAAAAACAAAGTATGCTTTTATCATGTAGGAAACTTCAAGAGGTTTACAGGCTGTGTGTCTAGAATGTGGATGACTCTAAGTTAATTTCTTTTTTTTTTACAACACATGGGGTATCATCACTAAATAGTACTTAACAAAATCATTTCATAACAAATTTTAATTTCAAACTAAGATTGGGAAAGATTATAGGGTAATTTAATTTACTGTTGTCTTTCCTAGAATTCAAGAAAGTTAATGTGCCATTGCACAGATTCTTTGAAAGTCCAGCCATTGCAAAGAGTGGAGAAGAATGCTGTGAACATGACGTGTTTGCAAATATTGTTAATCTAAGGGAAAGCCAGTCCCTATTGAGGCAACGCTGCGATATGTTGGAGATATGCAAAAAACCTTTAAAATCAAATTTAAGGTTTGAAACCCGAAATGGAAGTTTCAATTTGAAGAACCCTGTTTTCATGAATGCTGATGGGACATTTATTTTATGTCATAACCATGAACTAATGTACACTGAAAGTAGGTTGCATCCCAGTACCAAATCCCTTGAAAATATTTCCCAGGTCATTCAGCAACAGAGAACTGACAACAGAGAGGAAGCCCTCACATGCACAGAATGTGGCTTAACTTTTGTCAAAGTGGCTCAGCTCACTGATCATCACAGAGTTCATAGTGGAGATAAACTTTATGGATGCAGTCTTTGTGAGAAAGCCTTCTCCAGAAAATGCAGTCAGAAAATTCATACAGGACTGAATCAGAGTGAATACAATGTATATAATAAAACCTTCAATAAATCACAGGTGAATATACATCAGAAAACTCATGTGGGAAAGAAACCTTACACATGTAGTGAATGTGGGAAAAGTTACATGTACAGGTATCAGCTAGGCAATCATCATCGAACTCATACAGGAGAGAAGCCATATGTATGTAGTGAATGTGGGAAAGGCTTTCTACAGAAGATTCATCTCACTGTACATCAAAGAACTCATACGGGAGAGAAGCCGTATGCATGCAGTGAATGTGGGAAAGGCTTTAGAGTGAAGAGTCAACTGATTATACATCAAAGGATTCATACGGGAGAGAAGCCTTATGTATGCAGTGAATGTGCAAAAGCCTTTAAAGCGAAGAGGCAACTGATTGTACATCAAAGGACTCATACCGAAGAGAAGCCGTATGTATGCAGTGAGTGTGGGGAACGCTTTAAAGTAAAGAGTGAACTGATGATGCATAATAGGAGTCATATCAAAGAGAAGCCGAATGTGTGCAGTGATTGTGGAAAAGGCTTTTCAGAGAAGAAGCATCTGGTTACACATCGAAGAATTCATACGGGAGAGAAGCCGTATGTATGCAGTGAATGTGGGAAAGGCTTTAAAGTGAAGAGTCAACTCATTGTACATCAAAGGACTCATACGGGAGAGAAGCCATATGTATGCAGTGAATGTGGGAAGGCCTTTACAGTGAAGAATCAACTGATTATACATCAAAGGACTCATACGGGAGAGAAGCCATATGCATGCAGTGAATGTGGGAAAGGCTTTACAGTTAAGAGAAGTCTGATAGAACATCAAAGGACTCATACAGGAGAGAAGCCGTATCTATGCAGTGAATGTGGAAAAGGCTTTACAATGAGTACCAGTTTGGTTGTACACGAAAGGACTCATAAAGCGGAGAAGCCATATGCATGCAGTGAATGTGGAAAAGGCTTTACAGTTAGGAGAAATCTGATTGTACATCAAAGGACTCATACAGGAGAGAAGCCATATCTATGCAGTGAATGTGGAAAAGGCTTTTCAATGAGTAGCAGTCTGATTGTACATAAAAGGACTCATAGAAGAGAGTAGCCGTATCTATGCACTGAGTGTGAGAAAGGCTTTCTTGTGAACTGATTATACATTAAAGGACTTATACAGGAGAGAAGACGTATGTATGTGGTAAATGTGAGAAAGGCTTTTTAGGGAAGGGGAAATCTTACTGTACATTACATGATTCATGCTGGAGAGAAGCCCTATGTGTGCAGTGAATGTGGGAAAGACTTTTGAGTGAAGAGCAAACTGATTGTACATCAAAGGACATATACAGAATAGAATTTCTATGTATGCAGTGTATGTGCGAATGGTTTTTCTAAGAATTGTGCTCCCACTTTATATCAGCAAATTCATTCTTTAGTAAAACCATTAGTATGCAGTAAAAGTGGGAAAGGCTTCCCCCTATAGAGTATTTTATATATTCGTATCCACACTCATGCAGGGAATCTATATAGATACGGTGGTTATTGTGAAGTCTTTTTTTTTTTGTGAAGTCTTTTTTTTTTAATGATTTTACTTAGTGATTTGAATGAGATGGTGAAGAGCTGTGCTAGAGTGGAGTCAGAAATATTAACTTCTAGCAGTTTCTTCTTTTTTGTGACAGGATGACACATATCGGGGCTTTCAAACCAGCATCCTCATTCTCTGCTTCCTGAGTTTCTCATACTTGTCTCCTCTTCTGTTTTCTTTGTATCGATAAATGCCTGTAGGTACTGGGGCTTCAAAGTGTACATATGAAACCTTTTATTGAATTGGGAGGCAGTTTTCCCTAGGTCATCGGTGTACTTTATATGATCTCAGAGTAGTTTTAGCACCAGGTTCTTGGTGCCATTACCACAAGAGGAATTTGTAAAGGTTTTTTTTTCAGCAAAAACATCCTCATGTTTTCCATTCATGGTAACGTGAATTTAAACCCTGACCCTTGGCAACACAGCTCTATTTTCATGTATAAAGTAGTTTATATAAAGTATTAGAAAAGTGGAGTCCTTTAGCAGTTATCCTTTTCAGATTATCAATATGACCTAGTGAGATACACTACATACATTCATAGGGATTTCTGTCCCCAGCTCATAACACAGCTCCTGACACCCTTATCAATGCCTAGGTGACAACAGAACCAAGAGCATCTGTTATATTGAGGTGACTCTGATTTGAAGTTTAAGCTCCAGCAAACACATCCAGAGGGGCAGGTGTCTGGAAATAGCGTAAATAAATTATGCCTACTTGAGGAAACCACCAGAAAATAAAATCTCTATGAGTGGGATTTCATAGAGCTTCTAGGTGGATGAATGCACGCCAGTGCTGGAAGTGTAAGGTACCAAAACCACATTGGGAGATGATTTCCTGTGCTTGGGATCCTCCTAGACATTGAGATATGTATCACTTCATCTGCTTGTTCACCTATAATTTTTATGATGCCCTTTAATAAAGTTTTGTGTTTTTTGTAATGTGGGCCACTCTGGGAAATCAAGTGAACCAGAGGAGGGGTTGTGGGAACCTCCATTTGAAGCCAGGTCATAAGTTATAGGTGACCTGGACAGCTACTTTAACTTCTGAAGTGACTTGGAAGTGCCTGTGGGATTTGATACTATTGGGTAACAAGGAAAACTTTATGGCACACAGCTTTTGCCCAGTGAAACACGGAGGGTGACCAGGAGTATTGTGAGTGTGGCAGTAGTGAGAGTATGTATGTGGTATGGCAGCAGAAAAACCAAGGAGGAGAACTACACTGCATATGTTTTAAAAGTGGGCCTCTATTTCAATTTAACATCCAGCCCAAGGTCTTTTAATTCTTTTGTGACTTAAAGACATCATCAGACCTGATGGAAACTGGATTCACCCTTGCTGCTTCTGTGTAACATTTGTCAGGGTTTTCTTTTGGCTAAACTGATAGACAAAATGCATCCCCTGCCATGTTGCCCTTGAATATATTCAGCCTGTAGTAATTTAAGATGTAGTTTTTGCATTATCTCTGTCAAAAATTTCTTGTTCTCTCCTTATTACTAGCATTTTAGAGGTATATATAAAAATATTTCAGAAATTCTATGAGCTGTTTACTTTTATCAATCACTTCACTGTGCTAAATAGTAATTTTCTGGTGACAATGTTGACCACCTTTGATATACTCAATTGCCATCTGATTACCTTTGAAAGTGTTGAAGGTCCTCTTATGCTTTAGAATTGTGAACTTTGTGGATACCAGTCTTTTTACCACATTTTTCACAGTGGCAGAGAATCAGGAGTGATAGACAAGAACAAACTGAAAGGGAGAGAGATGAGAAGCATCAATTCTTTCTTGCAGCATCTTAGGTGTTCACTGACTGCTTTCTCATATGTGCCTTCACTTGGGGGCTACAGCAGAGTGAGTGACCCCTTGCTCAAGCCAGAGCTCACTTGGCCTCAAGTTTGTGACCTTCCTCTTAGAGCCAGTATTATTAGTCTCAAGCCAGTGATCCCGCACTGAAGCCTGGTGAGTTGGCACTCAAGCCAGCTACCTCGGGGACTTGAACCTGAGTTCTCTGCATCCCGGTCCAATTCAAGTTCCACTGCCCCACTGCCTGGTAAGGCTGGATACCAGGCTTTTATCAGCTAAAACTTGTGAGGAATGTGTTGAGATTCCTTTTATGTATTAATGTTTACTTATTCATGCATGCCAATGGTTCTCTAAGTGTTCTGGCATTTGTTGGGAAGCGCACGAGTTCATAATAAAAGCCTTTGTTCCTTTCTCAAACAGTTGAGTGCATTTGATTTGTGCAGGTCTTTTTTGTGGGATCTCTATTCTGTTCCATTTATCTGTATTATGCCTTCACAAATATTGCCAATACCAATACTATAAGTTTTAAAATCTTGATGTGAGCCCTGTAGGCTGGTTGTTTTTTGTTAGAATTTGTTCTTGCTATATTAAGTGTAGAAACCCGGCAAATATTATCTTTACTAGAAGATAACAGTAAGACATTTTAATATTTTCTACCCCTAGTTAGCTGTGTGATAAGAGACTTTAATTCTGAGGTGTCTGTTCTAAAACGCATTGCCAGTATTTAATGAGGCAAACTTAGTACAACCCAAAAGATGGATTAAGATACAAAATACCGGGAAGTGATCTGCAAACGCAAGGAGCGCCGTGGGGGAAATGAAGCCAGCGGTGGACGAGATGTTCCCCGAGGGCGCCGGGCCCTACGTCGATCTGGACGAGGCCGGAGGCAGCACCAGGCTCCTGATGGACTTGGCAGCCAATGAAAAGGCCGTTCACGCAGACTTCTTTAATGATTTTGAAGACCTCTTCGATGACGATGACATCCAGTGAGGCGCCGTCCAGCCGTCCTTAGTGGGCCTGTGGTGGAGCTTCTCGGGAGAGCAGGGATCATTCTGAAGAACTGTGGAACTCTTGAGATGAGGGCATGGGGAACCCCGCCAGGGGCCGGTTTCAGCCAGGTGGCTGAGGTCTACTTGTTAATCTTGAACGTGACCAGCTGTTGTCCTCACTGCAATTAAAAAAAAAAAGCGATGTCATAGAAAAAAAAAAAGATACAAAATACCTCATTACTACTCCTTAAATTAATTGATGACACAAATGAGAAAAATGTCACAGAAATGGTCACAGAAAAGAGAAAATCGAGAAAACATGATGTCTTAAAGAAATACTGTTTTGTGGGTTGAGTACTGCAACTTGGAAAAAGGAAAACAATGGAAAATTTTGTGAAATTGGAGATTTCTCAATTTGACAAATGTACCATGGTTATATAAACTGTTCACATGATAGGAACTTGAATAAAATAATATGTGAATTATTTATACTAGTATTAGTGATTTTCATCTAAGTATGAAAATTTACCAGAATAAAGTTTATTAAGTATAGGTTTAATATATGGAAATTAAATCTTATTAAATTGTAAAATAAAAGCCTGGCTGGTTGTGGCTCAGTAGATTGAGCTAAGGACCCAGGTTAAAATCCTGAGGTCTCCGGCTTAAGAGTGGGGGCTGTACGCACAGTCACCGTCTTGAGTGGGGGGCAACCCGCTCTGCATGGGATCATAGACATGACCCCATTGTTGCTAACTTGAGCCCAATGTCGCTGGCATGGGCAAGGTTTCACTAGCTCCACTGAAGGCTCCCCCACCCATCAAGTTACGTAGAAGAAAGCAATCAATGAACTACCTAAACCACCCAAATATCTCCCTTCCTCTGTCAGCCTGTCTCTTTACCAATTAAGAAAAAAGTTGGAGCCTGACCAGGCAGTGGCAAAGTGGATAGAGTTTAGGATTGGGATGTGGAGGACCCAGGTCGAGATCCCGAGGTGGCCAGCTTGGGCACGGGCTCATCTGGTTTGAGCAAGGCTCACCAGCTTGAGCCCAAGGTTGCTGGCTCAAGCAAGGGGTCACTCGGTCTGCTGTAACTGCCCCCCCCATCAAGGCACATATAAGAGATCAGTGAACATCTAAGAAGTCACAACAAAGAATGAATGTTTCTCATCTCTTCTTTCCTGTCTGTCCCTATCTGTCCCTCTCTCTTACTCTCTGTCTCTGCAAAAAGAAAAAAAGCTGGAAAGAAAAAATTGTGATCTAATTTTATTTTCCTTCTCATAAAATAATTTTCATATAACATTTATGTATATCTACCTATAATTAATAGTAAGTCTGTATAGAAAAATTATGGGTGAACTAGTAGAAAAATAACTAATGTTACCAAAAAGCTATGCATTAAAAAATGGTATGGCCATGGTCAGGTGATTAGAGCATCGCTCTGAATTGTAAATGTTGCCAATTTTGATCCCAGGTCAGGGCATATACAGAAACAGATTGGTGTTCCTGTCACTCTCTCTCCTTCCTCTCTTCTCTCTCTAAAATACACTAATAAAATAAACAGTAAATAAAATAGGCATGCATTTATGAGGGTACACATGATGGCTCTATAGCATGTGGGCTTTCTCTACCCCCTTATACCTCTCAAGGTTTATGTCTCTTTGTCCTAAGCTCCAAGGTCCCGTGTTTTGCCTCTGTAACTTGTTACTGAAAGTTATTTATTAGACAGCTTATGTCTTCAATCTCTGTTTTTCCCTTAATAAACATCTTAGAAAGCAAGGAGTATACTTGAAAAGCATATCAATGTTTCTATCTAATATTAAAAAAATGTTAAAACACCCAAAATTTATTTATGGTTCATTTACATTGTAATCCCTTCATTATCCAAATCCTATATTTCTTTAAAATTTTTGTTCACTGATTACAGACAAACAGTAAGTGGAGGTGAGGAGAAATATCAATTCTTCTCTGACTTATTTATGCATTTATTGGTTAATTCTCCATCAGAAATCAA
This sequence comes from Rhynchonycteris naso, assembly GCA_037038555.1. Taxonomy (NCBI): domain Eukaryota; kingdom Metazoa; phylum Chordata; class Mammalia; order Chiroptera; family Emballonuridae; genus Rhynchonycteris; species Rhynchonycteris naso. Next base: position 244,912,975 of record CM072997.1, on the reverse strand, counting down.
ACTCACAATCTTGATGTGTCAATACAACACTCGAACAATCTGAATTACCCAGCCCAGGCTCAATATCCACATTTTTACTTTCTTCTTCCATGGTTTGTTGGAACCTTTCTTCTGGAGTTAAGGGTCTTAATTTATTTTTACAGCACTAGAGATACAATTATGCCAACATCTTTTGTTGAAAAGGTGCTACAACTCTGAGCTCATGCTTCTCACCTCTCTCCCTTTTTTTCTGGCTATCCCTTTCTGTCCTTTTATTGATCTTTAAAAGAAAGTACAAGCATATTAAATTTTAATGTCCCAGACATACTGATTCACTTTAAATCCTAGTTAGTTTATAATTTTGCAATGATACTTGGAGTCATTTAAAAAATAAACCATACCATACAAAAATTCTTTAATTATAGTTCATTTTTACAGCTTTACATCCATAATTAATAACATTTATCATACATAGTAATTTTGCAAGTTACTGACATTTAGTAAGTTCACAGTTGTGACATGAAAATGCAGTTTCTAGAAAATTTTATGACCTCATACATAAAGTAATTAGATGGTTGTGTTATTTTTGTTGTTTTATAAATCTTTGCTATATTTTAAACACAATACTTTACCGAATACTTGAGGAAATATTTTCTCCCAAACTCAGGCTCTAGTCTTCAATTTCATAAATGTTGTGCTTGAAAGTTCACATGTTTTGCCTGACGAGGTCATGTCTCCGTACGTAGAGTGTGGTCCTGGGATGCTGAGTCCCCAGGTTTGAAACCCTGAGGTTGCAGGCTTGAGTGCATGCTCAACAGATTAAGGGTGTGATCATTGGCTTGAGCATGGGATCACAGACATGACCACATGATTACTGGCATGAGCCCAAGCTCTCTGAGTAAAGAAAGGGGTCAGTCACTGCCTCAGCTGGAGTTGCCTGGTCAAGGGACATATTAGAAAGCAATCAAGGAAAAACTAAGGTGCTGCAACTATGAGTTGATGCTTCTCATCTCTCTCCCTTTCTGTCTGTTTGTTCCTGTCTGTACTTTTTTATTGCTCACTAAAAGAAAAGTACAAACATTAAATTTTAATTTAGTAAAATTTATTTATTTTATTTTTTTACAGAGAGAGAGAAAGAGAGGGATAGACAGGGACAGAAAGGGAACAAAGAGAGATAAGCATCAATCATCCGTTTTTCGTTGCGACACCTTAGTTGTTCATTGATCTCTTTGTCATATGTGCCTTGACCGCGGGCCTTCAGCAGACTGAGTAACACCTTGCGCGAGCCAGCGACCTTGGGTCCAAGCTGGTGAGCTTTTTGCTCAAGTGAGATGGGCCTGCGCTCAAGCTGGCAACCTCGGGGTCTCGAACCTGGCTTCTCCGCATCCCACTCAGACGCTCTATCCACTGCGGCACTCCCTCATGAGGCTAATTTAGTAAAATATATTTTTTTATGATTCATTTTTTACTGTCTTCCCCCAGAACTCTTGGTAAGTCAGGTTCAAAAAAAATTTCTCCTATTTACTTTGATAGGTTTTATACTTTCACCTCTTACACTTAGATCTGTGATCTATTTTGACTTAATCTTTGTTTAGGGCTGGAGTTAAGGGTCTTAATTTATATTTGTGCCACTAGAGATACAAATATGCCACCATCTTTGGTTGAAAAGATGTACCACTCTGGCTCCCAGGTATTTTGGAGGAAACAGGTGACTGCCTGTCTTTAGTTTGAGTAGCTTTGGGGTCTTTAAGCGACTAAGGGTCTGTAGACAGCAACTACCTTGTCCCGACTGTCCTGCTCTCTGCGGGTCACACTGTATGTAACGGATGGAGGTATTTAGTATGATCACGGTGTCAGGATCAGGTTCGGGATTTAAGGAACTCGGGATGGTCCTCATGTGAGGATGGGTGGTCCCGCTGTGGGAATAATAGGGGTGTGTGGTCAGTGTCTGAGGTGCAGACGGTGTCGTGAGGCTGCAGCTTCGGAGGTCCAGGTCCCCAGGGTGGTGATGGGCATGAGGTTCCAACCTCTGCAGTTGGGACAGAACCGAATCCATAGTCTTCCACTGCTTGAGTATACGGCAGTTTAACCAACTGTTAATTAAACTTGTCTTGTTTGCACTTTGGCTTGTTATAAATAATGCTGCTGTGAAAATTCCTATAAATACATTCTGGGTCAGATATACCTTTATTGGCTAGGGGATACATATAGCTTAGATCAGTGGTTCTTAACCTGGGTTCTATCGAACCCTAGGGGTTCGATGAGTCGGTCTCAGGGGTTCAGAGAAGCCTCTGCCGCGGAGGCCAGAATAAAGTAATACCGTAATTTGTTGTGAGTTCATGCACTTTGTTGGTTTTGTTCTTTTGAGCAAGGTAATGTTCATGCACGGCTCATTTTGTGCACCAGTAAAAAAACATATACCTATGTCTTGAATTTGGAAAAAAAATCATATTTTATTTATCACTAAAGAAGGGTTCGGTGAATGCGCGTATGAAACTGGTGGGTTCGGTACCTCAAAAAAGGTTAAGAACCACTGGCTTAAATAAAACAAAAGGTGGGCAGGCCCAGGGCAAGCAGTTAGATGCCCTCTGTGTTTTAGCCTTTCATACAGGGTCACCTAACTACAGTGCAGAGCCATTCCCATTGGTCATTTTTGGTTGACACTTTCGTGCTGCAAAAGCAAAACTAATTCGAACTTAGACCTATGGTCCTCAATGCCAAAAATATATATGTGTTTCTTTGCAGAAAATATCTGCAAACACCTGCTCTCAGCTTTTAATATGTAGCAACGGACACTTTTTTTTAATTTCTTTTTTTTTCTTTTATTTTATTCATTTTAGAGAGGAGACACAGAGTGAGAGAGAGAGAGTGAGAGAAAGAGAGAAAGGGGGGAGGAGCTGGAAGCATCAACTCCCATATGTGCCTTGACCAGACCAGTGCAAGGATTTGAACTGACGACTTCAGTGTTCCCAGGTCGACGCTTTATCCACTGCGCCACCACAGGTCAGGCAACTTTTTAAAATTTCTTGACCCACACACTTTCTTATTTGCTGACATAATCTTTATTTTATTTAATATCCATCCCCCTGAGAAAGTGACTCATCTTAAGTGTATTAATTAAGTGTCGCTGTCTCTTAGTCAAACGTGGTGGTCCCAGTTCTCATCGATATTGCAATTTAGGAGTTCCAGGCTGGGGATGTTAACCTGGTAATCGAATAATCTGAAACCACCACCAGGCAGCAGAGGGAGATGTAACTGTTTATTACTCAGTTACTAGTGAAGCCTGCTGGTGCCCTGGGACCAACAAGAACCACCCCTAAGCAGGGCCTTCTCCTTTTCTATACCTCCTGAGGGAGGAGAAAGCCACAGTAATGACTGCAGAAAACACTGGCTTGTATATGAGAAAGTCTTATTTCCCCTCAACACTTTCTCGGAACTTCTGGGGACCAGGCTATGTTTCTTCTGCACTCACTCTCTAAACTCACAGGTCTCCACCAGTGTCAACAGGACTGCCAAGCTTGTCAACACTTTCTCTCTCTCTCTCTCTCCTCTCCTCTCCTGTCCTCTCCTTTCCTCTCCAGCAAAACAGACTAGGTGGAAATACCCCTTCTCCTGCAAACAATAGCAAAAAATCACTCCTCCCCATAGATGCAGGCAGTCTGCAGTTTGCAATCTGCCGCCCTGAGGGCAAGCAGCAGCCTTCCATAGACTATAGCACAGGGCGCTGCCCCAATACAAGCAAGCGAAACTAAAAAACACCTGTTTACCCAAGAAGGGGAATATGAGTTTGAAAGGGGACTCTGGTTTAAAAAGTGCCTTGGACCCAAACTTTACATTTCAGCCTTTTGTTGTTTATGGAAAAGGGATGAAGGTCTCATCATTTTCCCTAACTGCTTCCTGCTAGTTAGGGTGGTGAAGTACTTATGGGGCGGGGGATAGATGAGAGTCAGCAGGCCCAGACTGGTATGAAAATGTCCTTAGGCAGTCACTTGGTGGGGAACTGGTTGGTACTGGAGTTGGGCACAGCCTGGAGGAGGGAAATGTAACTGGTGGTTTCAGTACCCGCTGTCTCAGTCGGCCTCTTTATAAGACCTCTGGTGCACGGGGTGACACAGCAGCCTGCAAGAATGAACACTTCAGTGACAATTATAAGGGAGGTTAGGACAGAGGTGGCTAATCCTGAAGCTGTCCCAACTCCCAAAGTTATTTTGAGATTTACCAAGAGAGGGGTGAGCTGCACTGCCCTCTGTGCTGGAGTTGCTGAGTCACTGGGATGGGGAGAGACGGGTTGATGAGGGCTGCATCAGCACTGGGAGAGAGGAATGTTAACGCCCAGATTCCTGCCCAGGTAGGAGGAAGGCCAAGGTGGGCGTCCTCACCGCAGAGGAACAACATTCCCTGTGTGTCAGGCAGGGAGAGAGATGAATTGAGAAGAAGAGAGAAAGAGGGTAGGAAGGTGTGCTCCTTTCTTGGGGTTCTGCTGTCCAGACTGATAATATAGACACTATCGCAGCCCAATAAGGGGAGAGAGATGGATAGTTGCTTGTTGGGTGCAGTGAAAATGAGGGGACCTGACCAGGCGGTGGCACAATGGCTAGAGCGTTGGAGTGGGATGTGGAGTACTCAGGTTTGAGACCCCGAGGTTGCCTGCTTGAGCGCGGGCCCATCTGGCTTGAGCAAAATCTCGCCAGCTTGGACCCAAGGTCGGAGGTGTGAGCAAGGGGTTACTCCAGAGGTCCCCAAAATACAGCCTGCGGTCCAAATTGCGCCACCTGAGGCGTTTATCCGGCCCCCGCTGCACTTCCGGAAGGGGCACCTCTTTCATTGGTGGTCGGTGAGAGGAGCACAGGATGCATCCGCACCCATAGTTCCCATTGAAATACTGGTCAGTTTGTTGATTTAAAATTACTTATTCTTTATTTTAAATATTGTATTTGTTTTTGTTTTTTTTTTTTTTACTTTAAAATAAGATATGTGCAGTGTGCATAGGGATTTGTTCATAGTTTTGTTTATAGTCCCACCCTCCAATGGTCTGAGGGACAGTGAACTGGCCCCCTGTGTAAAAAGTTTGGGGACCCCTGGGTTACTCAGTCTGCTGAAAGCCCACGATCAAGGCACATATGAGAAAGCAATCAATGAACAACTAAGGTGTCACAACAAAAAACTGATGACTGATGCTTCTCATCTCTCTCTGTTCCTGTCTCTCTGTCCCTATCTATCCCTCTCTCTGACTCTCTCTCTGTCCCTGTAAAAAAAAAAATTGAGGGGGACACCAGGCTGGGAGGTGATCCAGGGGAAAAGGGAGAGGGAGGGATAAGAGGAATTAAAAGAAGAGGCTTCTAATGTTGGAAAGGAGGGAAACCAGATTGGATGAGGTAAGCAGCTATTTATCTTAGGAGGGAGACCATAGTTTATTTCTTGAAACTAAGGTATGGTACGAAACTGTAGAGTGACAGTGATGTTGCATGTCGTTTTTGGCAGAGGCCACCTGGAGTGTTCCTGATGTTTTGGTGAAGCGTCAGGGGCTTGACTTACCCTGTGCTCTCCATACGGAGCACTTTCAGGATTTTCTTTATAGTTTTATCATACATTTAATTGGTCTTAGTCTATTTTTAAAGATTTTATTTCTTTATTTTTACAGACAGAGAAAGAAAGAGAAGACAGGGAAGAGCAGGCAGAATCATCTCCCATATGTGCCTTGATCAAGCAAGCCCAGGTTTCAAACCGGAGACCTCAGCATTCTAGGTCAGTGCTTTGTCCACTGCACTGCCAGAAGTGACAAATCATTCCCAATCTTTATACTTTATTTAATTGTGCCTAATTTTTTCTGTATCAACTAAGCATACATCATGCAACTTTTTATGTCAGGCTTCTCTTGCTTAATTTAAATATGATGGAATATATATATATATATATATATATATATATATATATATATATATACATATATATATATTTAATATGGTGTGTAATAAATGTCAGGTAAACTTATTCTATAATGCTTACACAGTAAATATTTTGAAGTTGCAAGCCATGAAAGATTTATTCCATATACTTCACACCAGACAGTGTTTTTTGGCCTGACCAGGCAGTGGTGCAGTGGCTGAATCATCTACCTGAGCCTGAGGGCTCAGGTTTAAAACCCTGAGATTGCTGGCTTGAGCACTGGGTTGTTGGCTTCAGGGTGGGATAATAGACATGAGCCCAATGTTCCTGGCTTCAGACCAATGGTCGCTGCCTTGAAGCCCAAGGGTACTGGCTTGAGGAAGGCGTCACTGGCTCAGCTGAATCACCCTGGTCGAGACACATATGAGAATGATATCAATGAACAACAAATGTGCTGCAGCTACAAGTTCATGCTTCTCATCTCTCTTCCTTCCTGGTTTTTTGTGTGTTTTTTTTGTCTATTTGTCTTTCTTTCTCACTTAAAAAAAAAAGTGTTTTTGTTTTACCATCCTTTAGAAATGTTAAAAGAGACAAGACTGTATTTTTCCCATAGCATGCCGTAGTTGGAGTGGATGGCAGTTGTTCCTACTGATAGCTGAACTTGTATTGTTTGCAGTCCAGATCGTTAGGATCCAGCTGCCATGAAAATTCTTGTACTTCTGTTTCAGCAGTGCCCTTTTTTGTGTGTGTTTTGGGGAGTTACATGGGGAAAAAAATCAATGAACAACTAAGGTGTCACAATGAAAAACTGATGATATTTCTCATCTCTCTTTATAGGACTCTCTCTCTCTGTCCCTGTAAAAGAAAAAAGAAAGCAATCAATGAACAACTAAGGTGCCGCAATAAGAAATTGATGCTTCTCATCTCTCTCCATTTCTGTCTGTCCCTATCTGTCTCTCTCTCTGACTCACTCTGTCTCTGTGACAAAGAAAATTTCCATTGATTTGAGAGAGAGAGGAAGGGATAGAGCAGAAGAGAGAGAAGCATTTTGTCGTTGTTCCACATATTTGTTCCATTTTATTTGTGCACTCATTGCTAGCTTCTCATATATGCCCTCGGTGTGATGGAATAATGTTCTCTCCACACAGCCACCTGGCCAGGCCTTAACATTATTTTATTTTAAATTATTTTTTTTTCTGTAATCATGGAAATTGTGTACTTCAACGAAACTGTTAGTTTTCATCCTTTTTTGTTTTCTTTGAGAATTCTGGCTAATTTGGGTTCAGGAAGATTGTTTCCCATATGCTTTTGTAAGTTTTATATTTTCTCATATTATACTTAAAACTCTGATCTATTCTGACTTAATCTCTTTATGACTAGAGTTAAGGGTCTTAATTTATTATTCTGCCACTAGGTATACAATTATTCCAGCATCTTCTGATAAAAGACTTACTCCATTGGCTTATTTTGGTACCTTGGTAAAAAAGTAATTGATGGTAATATATTTGGATTCTCAATTCTGGTGGTACCTGTAATGTCAGGGGACAATGGGGATGGTCATATGAGGAACTCTGACCTGGGACTTTTGGCTAGGGTCAGCCCCACAACCAAGCACACCAAAAGAAGTTTCCCAGAGATCCTTAGGGCAGGAGCGACCGTCCATCAGCCAGAGAGATTTCACCACTTGCTTACCCTAAAGGACCCCTTTAAATACCTCTTACATAGTTTAATTCGCTCAACTCCTCCAGCTTTGGTACCCTGGGACCAGAGGACATTGTTGGGCAAGATGAGTGGTACTTAATAAAGCCTTTGCTATTCCACACTTTGTGGCTCCGTCCCCCCCCCCCTTCTTTCTTGGCGGGAAAAATACCTTACATTTTGGTACCGAAAATCCAGGAGGAGTCAGAAGCCCGCTGGGGCTGCTCCTCTCCCCATCCTCTCTGAGAAGGAAGCAGGATCTCAGGATCTCCAACCATCTACCAACCTCAGCGCACAGTGTGGTAAGTCCCATGCTTCTAGACTCCCCTCAGTTCTTTCCCCCGAGACTCCCTTTTTGAAACCGTAGCTACGTCAGGAAAGTCTTTTCTGTCCGAGTGTGTGTGTGCCCGTGGAGACGTCCCAAGCACATCCACTTTCCCTATCCATCTGTGGCCAGAGCTTGAATTTTGGGATGCCAGATCTCAACTCTGACCACTCCGAGGACAGAGGGCGACTGTGGGGGCGCAGGAATCCCAAAACATCCCGGAGTTGCCTTATTAGAAATCTCCTCCTCCCTAAAGAAGAGGAAACTGTTCTTCTTTTCCACTGTGGCCAGGCCACAGAACCCACTGGATAATCGACCCAGTTAGCCTCCTGAAGGGACTTTCGGTTTTAACACTGTCACCAATTTATCACCAAAGTGGCTGGGAGCTGATTGGAGATCCCTTACAGGCCTTCTAATTATTTGCGCGCCCATCCTTAATCTCTGTGCCTCCTGTTTCACCACTCAGGCTGTTTTTGGCCAGAGAAACCTCCACTCCTGATCCTTTTTTCATGGACTCTCAACTCTCTCCCCCTCCTGCCTGACCCCCAGGGGTGCCCCTCTCTTGGGATGCCTCTCTGCTCCCTCTGCAGACCTCTTTCACTCTTTTGCTTGAATCTCTTCCCTCCAGAGAGCCCCCTCCCCGTCCCTTTGCTAAATCCTGTTTCTCATTCACCTGCAAATACCAGTCTCTCTTTCTCCTCCCCTCCTGGCCAGGGGCCCCTCCCTTCTCCACTGTGTTTTTAAACCCCTCCTCTGTCAGGCCATTCTCTGCCTATCATTGGCTCTTACACCAGTTTGCAGGACGCCCAACCCCAATTTGCTTGCAGGAAATTCTGACCCTGTCCTGCCTCTGGATCCAGCATTTCCAGCTGGATCTGGGTGCCGGGCTCCCTAGGAGCCCTCCTCCTCTTATTCTCAACCCCCAAACTCTTATCCAGGACCTGTAAACATGGCATTTAAATTTTTCAATGGTCACGGCTAGTAGGAACAGTCCAAGGATGTTCTCCAGCTCCAAACCCAAGCTCTGTGGCAACCTTGAGGCCTGCAAAGGAACAGGGGTAAGGCACAGGAAGTGCCCAGCTCAAGTCTGGACCGCAAAGAGGAATCCCACCAGCAGTTTGCTTTAAGTGTGGCAAGCAGAACCACTGTGCCCGACAGGGCCCCTGCCCGTGGCTGCCCACTGAGCCCTGCCCTAACTGCAAACAGCCTGGTCACTGGCAGAGGGATTGCCCCTTTGGGCAGCAGGCTCATCCTCAACGTCTCTACATAGAGGACAAGCCGCCCGAATTGGAGGCCAATCCAGCCACGTGGGCACATCGCTCAAACTCCTAGGACACGGCCTGGACTTGGAGAACCCAGAGTATGCTGCAACTAGTTGGTAAGTCCATCTCATTTCTTGTGAACACGGGAGCTGCCTTCTCTGTTTTGCCATCACACTCTGGACCTCTAGTTCCCTCACAGGTCTCGGTTATGGGAATGGATGGGACCCCTTCTTTTCCCCTTCGCAAACCACCCCTGACATGCAGTTTGAATGGAATCTCCTTTTATTGCACCTGTTCTTAGTTATGCCATTGTGCCCTGTACCCCTTCTGGGTCGAGACATTCTACACAGTCTCAGAGCCACTATCCAGCTGACAGCATCTTCTCACTCCTGCCATTTCTCACTACAAAGGGCTCCCCATAATCAATGCTGCCCTCATTTCTAACCATATTTCTCACCTCAAGCTTGCTCCCATGCAGGATCGCTGGCAGTCAGAACCACTGGGCCCTACTCGTCTGCAGCTCATGAAAAGGTTGGGTCCTGCAGACCTTTCTGTTGCTCCTTTCCACCCCACCAGGAACCTGCCGCCAGAGTGAGCTAAAGCAGGGAGCAATGCTGTTTAGTAGGACTGGCCTGATGAAGGAAGCGTCAATCTCCTCAACTGTCTGCAAGAAAATTAAGCAAGAATCTCTCCTCCTATAACCTGCTTAACTCCTGATGGCAGCCACACATTCTTACCTGGGCTGCCCTATCCTAAATCTTCTTCTAATTGTCAGCGTATAACTCATATTTGCTCCTATTTTTTTAAAATTCTTACAGGACCGCATCTGCATAGTTTCTCAACTCACGGCCAAACAGATGTTCCTCCTGACACCCCTCAAAGCCACCACCTGCTGACCTCTCCTCCCCACGATGCCCCTAATCAGCAGGAAGTAGCCAGACGAATAAACAGTGCCCCTATTCTGTTTAACAAAAACGCTCAGAATGTAGGGTGGTTAGCAATGGGGGACAGACATGTGAGGAACTCAGGCCTGGGAACTTTGACTAAAACTGCCCACATTTTTGCGTGTTAAACAAAGCTTCCCAGAGGTCCTTGGAAGAAGAGTGACTGTCCATCAGCCAGTGAGATTTCACCACATCATAACTGCTTGCCCACCCTAGAGGACCCCTTTAAATACCTCTCACTCAGTTTAAGTTGAGCGACTCCCCTAGACTTTGACCCCAAGACTGGGGGACCTTGGCGGGCGGGATATGCGGTACTTAATAAAGCATTTGCTATTCCACACTTTGTGGCTTCCTGCCCCTCTTCCTTTTTTCTCGGCAGGGAAAATACCTTATAGTGCCTTTCTCATTGCTGCAGAGAAATGGAGCCTCACTTTACTGGCCTTACTTTTAGTGACTTTCCTCGAGATCCGGTACCAATGACAACTTTAAATCATCTAGGCTGCTCTTCCTCTCTGGTTGGTGATTGCCAGACTCACACAATATCCATTTCTCCAAATCTGTTTCTACTCTGAAAAATTTTAAGAAAATTCTTGCTAGCAGTTTGCGGTTGGTGTTCCTTTACAGGATGTATGACCTCTTCTCTGTAGAGTATCATTCTCTGCTGTTACACCAACTCTAAACTCTTGACCATTTAAAAAAATTTAAAAGAACTCACTTTTTAAAAACCCAAACATTAAAAAAACTGCTGTGGCCATGAGGTATTTCTGCTGAAACTCTGAACGAAACTTAGCTCACTTCTTATTTTCCCTCTGGAAACTACAGTCTCTGAAAATACGCTCGATTTCCGCAGTCATAGTGCCAAGAAAACATAATTTTTTTTTGTTATTTTCTTTTACAGGGACAGAGAGTCAGAGAGAGATAGGGACAGACAGACAGGAACGAAGAGATGAGAACCATCAATCATCAGTTTTTTGTTGCAACACCTTAGTTGTTCATTGATTGCTTTCTCATATGTGCCTTGACCACGGGCCTTCAGCAGACCGAGCCACCCCTTGCTCGAGTCAGCGACCTTGGATCCAAGCTGGCGAGCTTTTGCTCAAGCCATATGGGCCCGCGCTCAAGCTGGCGACCTCGGGGTCTCAAACCTGGGTCTTCTGCATCCCAGTCTGACACTCTAACCACTGCACCACCGCCTGGTCAGGCCAAGAAAACATAATTTGAGGACCTTTCCGACTTCCAGCCACCGCAAGTAACAAGCTTCAACGTTGCTGGTTTTCTTACATAGGGCTTTAGGTTTCCCAAAATGGCAGCCTCCAATGTGTCTTTTCGGAGTTAGCGAGCACTGATATATCTTTTTCGAAGGGAGTATGGGAAATCGCCTGTTTCTACTAACGCTTTAGATTTTCGTCAGCCACCGTAACAGGGTTAAATCGTGATAACATTTTCAGACGCCAAATTAGTTTGCAGAAATGTGAAGTTTATATTCCTCGTGGGCTCCAGAAAGCCAGGTCAGTGTGCTCTTGTCCTTTAAAATTTTCCGAAATATTTTTTTTGGTGGGAGGTTTGTCTCTGACCTCTGAGTAGCTGACAAAACAGAGTGGAAGTGGTGCAGTGTGGACCCCTGTATTATGGCAGTGGGAGGAGTCCTGTGGAAGGAGCTCCCTGGTATTTCAGAAGAAGCAGGTGACTACCTGTGGTTTGGGTGCTGTTGGGAAAATAAGCTTTACAAATTATTTTTAAGTTTGTTTTCTTATATTTTGCATAGGCCTGGGTAGTAGTCTGTGGAAGGCTGTTCTGTTTGCCCTCAGGCGGCAGACTGTAATTGCTACTATAAGTGTCTTGTTTTAATACCTTGCTCAAAGCAGCGACCATGGGGGTTGGAAACTGGATTCTCAGCATCCCAGGCTGATGGTTTATCCAATGTGCCACAGTCTGGTTAGGCATTTTTTTTAATAATTCATTTATTTATTTTAGAGATGAGAGAGAGAGTAGGAGAGAGAGGGGGAGAAAGGCAAGGGGGAGGAACGGGATACCTGAACTTGTAGTCCCTTCTTATATGTGCCTTGACCAGGCAAGGCTGGGGCTTCAAACCAGCAATTGATTCCTTATCCACAGCGCCATCACAGGTCAGGAATTATGAAGTTTATAATTTATTGCTGCATCTGCGAACAGATGGGCTGAGGCAAAATGGCGGCAGCTTTGTGTGCCTGAAGATTTAACTTTCATAGGGTTAGTAAGCAAGACTAGCAGAATTAATTTTGGTTGGGAATTTGGGGGTGGGGGAGAGGATCACTTAATGAGAAAATTGCCCCAGCAGGGGTGTGGGTGGGGGTGGTGAGGGGAGGTGGAATATCAGTCAGTTTCTCTCAGGTGGAGAGTTAAGGAACTGCCATGTCCCCAAATCACTTGAACCTAGTTAGTAAAAGATTTTTGGTAAGGGACCCTAGACCCCAACCTAACTGGTGTAGAGGTACTTTTTTAAAGGAAAAGAAAAAAAACTAAGTTGTTTTAGAAGCTCAGTTAATTCTGAATTGTTAGAAAGATTTGTTTAAGGTGCAGAAATTTTGTGCAAGGGGAAGAAACAAAAAAGAAATGACTGAGGAAATAGAGATAAAAAAAGAAGGCTGCTCTAAGACCTCAAACAAACAGGAAGCAGTTAGAGAAGATTAAAATAAGCATCACTGTGCATACACCCCAAAAGAAAAACAGATAAAATAGGCTGCAATGTTAATGTAAGGTATTTTTCCCCACCAAGAAAGAAGGAACAGGAGGGCCAAGAGCCACAAAATGTGGAATAGTAAAGGCTTTATTAAGTACCATGCATCCCTCCCGATGACCTCCTCTGGTCCCGGGGTTCAGAGGCTAGGCGAGTCACCCTAATTTGACTGTGTGAGAGGTATTTAAAGGGGTTCTCTAGAGTGGGAGAGCAGTTATGACGTAGTGAAATCTCACTGGCTGACGGATGGTCGTTCCTCTCCCAAAGTCCTCTGGGAACTTTAGTTTTGGCGCACTTGGTTGTGTGGGCGGCCCCAGCCAAAGTTCCTGGGCTCTGAGTTCACCACATGACCATCCTCCATCAGCCACCCCACATTCCAGCCTTTTTTGTTAAATAGAAAAGGGGCACTATTTATTCATCTGACTTCTTCTTGCTGATTAGGGGCATCATGGGGAGGGGAGGTCGCTGGTGGTGGCTTTGAGGGGTGTCAGGAGGAACATCTATTTGGCCGTGAGTTGAGAAACTTCGTGGATGCGGTTCTGTAAGAATTTATAAAAGAAACACATATGAGTTATATGCTGATAATTAGAAGATTTAGGAGAGGGGCAGCCCCGGTAAGAAAGGGTAGCTGCAATTAGGAGTTAAGCAGGTTGTGGGAGGAGAGATTCTTGCTTCGTTTCTCTCGCAGACTGTTGAGGAGATTGAAGTTTTCTTCATCAGGCCAGTCCTACTGACCAGCATTGCTCCCTGCTTTAGATCACTCCGGTGGCAGGTTCCTGGTAGGCACCAGGAGGGTCTGCAGGGCCCAACCTTTTGGTTAGCCAAGATGAGTAGGGTCCAGTGGTTCCAAACTGCCAGCAATCCTGTATGGGAGCAAGCTTGAGGTGAGAGACATGGTTAGAAATGAGGTTACCTCCTGACCTGTGGTGGCGCAGTGGATAAAGCGTCGACCGGGGAACACTGAGGTCGCCAGTTCAAAACCCTGCACTGGTCTGGTCAAGGCACATATGGGAGTTGATGCTTCCAGCTCCTCCCCCCTTTCTCTCTCTCTCTCTCTCTCTCTCTCTCTGTGTGTGTCTCCTCTCTAAAATGAATAAAATAAAATAAAAATTAAAAAATAAAAGAAATGAGGGTACCATTGATTATGGGGGAGCCATTGGTAGTGAGGAATGGCAGGAGTAAGTGAGAAGATGCTGTCAGCTGGATAGTGGCTCTGAGACTGTGTAGAATGTCTCGACCCAGAAGGGGTACAGGGCACGATGGCATAACTAAGAAAGAGTGAAAAAAGGGGGTTTCTGTTCAAACTACATCTCAGGGTTGGAGTACGAAGGGGAAAAGAGGGGTCCCATCCGTTCCCATAACCAAGACCTGTGAGGGAATTAGAGGTCTAGAGCAGGGGTGCTCAAGACGTTGATCGCGATCTACTGGTCAATCACGAAGGAAGTGTGGGTAGATTGCATGACATTAAAAAGATATTTGTCTTTTGATTGGCATACAGGGTAGCCAATCTGACGTCTGAACTTTTGACACCCTACGCATGCGCGTTAAACCGCGCTAACTTGTTCAGTTACATTGCTGTGTTGCTAGCCTTCAATTTATTTAAACTAAATACAACAAAGGGTATAAAAATGAGTCCCGTAGCTGGTCCGAGTAAGAAGCCTAAAACCTACCACTTTCATACAGAATGGGAGGGGATTTTTTTCACTATGTCATATTCTAAGTGCGTTTGCTTCATCTGTCTGTGTGCCATTGCTATTCCAAAGAAGGGAAATGTGGAGCGGCTTTTTCGGACTGTTCATAAAAACTATGACATTGACTTTCTTCTGAAAAGAGAGCTGAGAAGGAGAAAGGTGAAAGAAGAATACACAATATTAAATAGTAATAATAGTAACTTAACTAATGATAATATAGAAGAAATAAATTTATGTTTTGCATTTTTATTGTAGTTAGATCATTTTGACTTGGTCATCTTATAAGTAGCTCGCAAGCTGAAAAAGTGTGGGCACCCCTGGTCTGGAGTGTGGTGGCAAAACAGAGAAGGTAGCTTCCATGTCCACAAGAAATAAGATGGACTTACCCAATAGTTGCAGTGTACTCTGGGTTTTCTGAGTCCAGACCATGTCCTAGGAGTCTGAGTGATGAGCCCACGTGGCTGGATTGTCCTCCCATTTGAGCTGTTTGTCCTCCATGTAGAGGCGTTGAAGATGAGCCTGTTGCCCAAAGGGGCAATCGCTCTGCCAGTGACTGGGCTGCTTGCAGTTAGGGCAGGGTTCAGTGGGCAGCTGTGAGCAGGGGCTCTGTTGAGCATAGTGGTCCTGCTTGCCACACTTAAACAAGCTGCTGGTAGGATTACTCTTTGCAGTCCAGACTAGGGCCGGGCACTTCCTATGCCTGGATTTGGAGCATTACCTTCTACTGCATGGGAGCCTGGCAAACAGCCTTGGCCTGTTCCTACTAGCCATAACCATTGAAAACTTTAAATGCCATGTTCACACATCCCGGATAGAGGTTTCGTCATTGAAAATAAAAGGAGGAGGACTCCTAGGTAGCCCGGCCCTCAGATCCAGCTGGAAATGTTGCATCCAGCAAGAAGACACGGTCAGAATCTTCTGCAAGCAGGTTGGAGTTGGGTGTCCTGCAAACTGGTGTAAGAGCCAATGACAGGCAGAGAATGGCCTGATGGAGGAGGGACTTAAGAACACAGTGTAGAAGGGAGGAGCCCCTGGTCAGCAAGGAAAAGAGGAACTGGTATTTGCAAGTGAATGAGAAACAGGATTTAGCAAAGGGAGGGGGATGGGGCTCTCTGAAGGGAAGAGACCGGAGTGAAAGAGGTCCGCAGAGGGACCAGAGAGTGGGGCGAGAGAGGGGCGCCCTCGGGGGTCAGGCAGCAGAGAAAGTTGAGAGTCTGCGGAGAAGAAAAGATTATGAGTAGAGGGTTTTCTCTGGCCAAATAATGGCCTGCACGTTTTAACAGGGGGCACAGAGATTAAGGACGGGAGCGCGAATAATTAGAAGCCCTAGATGTAAAGGGATCTCCAATCAGCTCCCAGCTTTTTTGGCAATAGTTAAATTGGTGAGGGTGTTAAAACTGAAAATCCCTTCAGGAGGCTACCCGGTCTGATTATCCAGTGGGTTTTGTGGCCTGGCCACAGCAGAGAAAAGGAACAGTTTCCTCTTCTTCAGGGAGGGAGAGATTTTGGATAAGGCAACTCCTGGAGTGTTTTGGGATTCCTGTGCCCCCACACTGGCCTCAGTTCTCGGGGTAGTCAGAGATGAGAACTGGTGTTTCAAAACTCAAGCTCTGGCCACAGACGGATAAGGAAAGTGTATGTGCTCAGACATCTCCAGGGCACGCATGCACTCGGATGGAAAAGGCCTCCTAACTACGGTTTGGGACAGGGAGCCTCGGCGGAAAGAACTGAGGGGAAGGCCTGAAGGCGGGATTTACGGCACCATGAGCCAAAGTCAGTAGATGGTCGGAGATCCTGAGATCCTGCTTGTTTCTTGGAGGGGAAGGGGAGAGGAGTGTCCCCAGCGGGCTTCTGACTCCTCCTGGATTTTCAGCGCCAAAATGTAAGGTATTTTCCCCCGCCGAGAAAGAAGGAACAGGAGGTCCAAGAGCCACAAAGTGTGGAATAAAGGCTTTATTAAGTACCATGCAACACGCCCTACAATGTCCCCCGGTCCCAGGGTTCAGAGGCTAGGCAAGTTGCCCTAATTTGACTGTGTGAGAGGAATTTAAAGGGGTCCTTTAGGGTGGGCGAGCAGTTATGACGTAGTGAATTCTCACTGGGTGACGGATGGTCGTTCCTCTCCCAAAGTCCTCTGGGAACTTTAATTTTGGCGCACTTGGTTGTGTGGGCGGCCCCAGCCAAAGTTCCGAGGCTCTGAGTTGACCACATGACCATTCCCAATTAGCCACCCCGCAGTTAAGACACATCTGACCTTCAACTGCTAAAATTCTGTCCATTCCCTGAGGCTAAAATGTGTTTCTGCCTTTTATTCTTTAATAACACAGACTGCTGTCTTTTTGTTTTTTTGTTTGTTTTTTTTTCATAAAGTCACTGACCAAGGCCATAGACCAGGATGTGCTAATCTGAGCATACTAGATGCACCAATCCCCATCAGCAGATGCCTGGGACTGCAGCCCCTAGTGCCTGGAGATATTACCCCCTTCAACCCTCACTGTTGAAGCTACTCTACCTGTTATAAAGTAGTGTACCTTAATTCCATGGGTTAAGTAGAGACACCAAGGCAGGATACAGAAGAAATTTTAGTAGGAGATTTATTAATAAGCTGGCTACACATGACTTATACTGGGTATAGCTAACCCAAATTGTGTAGCTTTGAATATAGCTCTGAGGCTAGTTATATAGACAAGATCACGTACAGGTTAGGGGAGCATGATGCAATAGTTAATTACTAACAAGTTTGCAACATTCATCTATAGGATCTATTGAAAGGAAAAATTATTCCTACATATTAAAACTTACAAGGTAACACAATAGCGAAAAATGTTTTACATATCAACACAGTAGCGATAAATGTCCTTTTAGATATCAAAAGATATTTCCAAATTTCTAGTGTCTACACCCCTGTTGCCAGAGCTAAATGGGTTAGCTTAGGATAAGGAGAGAGGCCAAATGAAAATACCCTTCTAAAAGTGTTGGGACTAGCTTATTAGGTTTCCCAATAAGCTAGTGCCCGCTTGTTTAGTTTACATGTTTTCGTACATATAAAGAATTTCAAGAGGCTGACCTGTGGTGGCGCAGTGGATAAAGCATCGACCTGGGATCACTGAGGTCGCCAGTTCAAAACCCTGCACTGGTCTGGTCAAGGCACATATGGGAGTTGATGCTTCCAGCTCCTCCCCCCTTTCTCTCTCTCTCTCTCTCACTCTGTGTCTCCTCTCTAAAAAAAATGAATAAAAAAACAATTAAAAAAAAAAAGAATTTCAAGAGGGATGATTATTAGAAAGCATATAAAATGTTACAGAATGCCAAGTTTTTCAAGCAAGGGGGAGTGGTGTCATGATCCCTTTGTCTAGAGGCACATATATCACAAAATTTCAGGATGGGAGGGGGCTTACATGATGTCAGAGGATAAGCATTTGTAAATTGCCCACTAAGGAGAAAGGAAGGAGGGAGGAAAGGGCTACTCAAATCTCTTCTCTCTCGCCTGACCAGGTGGTGGCACAGTGGATAAAGCATCGGACTGGGATGCGGAAGACCCAGGTTCGAGACCCCGAGGTAGCCAGCTTGAGCACGGGGCCCATCTGGCTTGAGCAAAAGCTCGCTAGCTTAGACCCAAGGTCCCTGGCTCCAGCAAGGGGTTGCTCGGTCTGCTGAAGGCCCGCGGTCAAGGCACATGTGAGAAAGCAATCAATGAACAACTAAGGTGTTGCAATGGCAACGAAAAACTAATGATTGATGCTTCTCACCTCTCTCCGTTCCTGTCTGTCCCTATCTATCCCTCTCTCTGACTCTGTCCCTGTAAAAAATAAAATAAAAATAAAATCTCTTCCCTCTCCCACATTCCTGGCTGGCTCTTTACCTTCTTCCCTACAGGTGTGGGGAAGGGAGAGGGTTCAAGTCTCCTTCCATTCAAAACCTAGTATAAAAACCTCCCCATTTAAAATATAATAGCCCTTCCTAAGCAGGAATGTGATCAGCCATCTTGAGCAGGTGTAAATCACACATAAGTATAAAAAAATCATATTTACAAAATCTCTCTGAACGCTTAGCCTAAATCATAAAATGCCTTTTAAGCCTCTTAGTAAAAGGGGGTTTCTTATCTCAGTACATAGTATGTCCTTGTAAGCCAGGAAGCTCCCACATTCATTTTCCATTCTCCTCAGAAAGGAGGGGACAAGAAGCCTGACTTTCCCTCTTTAAAATGGCATTGCCAGTACTAACTTTTACAGTTCTTTGGCACCTTATTACATACCCACCGCACAGTTGCCTGTTCAGGCTTAAAAAGCCATTCTTACCCTCTTCTCTGCAAAGGTTCCTGTGCCATCAAGTCGCTATCTTTGCATGAGTCTGCTCATCAGCATTTTATTTTGTTCCTGTGGCTTATTTGTCGATTGTACTAATATTGTACTCCTATAATTAAAGTAACTTTAAACTTCTTAACTGATAACGTTATAAAGTACTGCACCCCAGATTCTGAAAGGCACAGTACCTCATTTCATTGAGTTCACATAGAGACACCCAGTCCAGATAAATTTTGAAGAGTCTTATCAAAGGAGGAGATTTATTAAATATGTCAGCCGCATATGGCTGACACGGGGCATCAGATCCAAATTGTGCAGTTCTCCAAAATAGTTCAGGGGCTGCTTATATACCTTGATCACACATGGGCAGGGCAGAGCATGACATTATGGCACAAACTGACATTTGTTTAGGGGATACTTAGAAACATTAAGACTTTCAAGGTAACACAATCAAAGTTGTTTACAAATATTTTAAGGTTTATCTTCCCTCACTAGCCTAGAGGTATTTTACTCAAGATTCCAGGAAGGGGAGTTACTAAAATCAATGTAAGATGGTATGTAAATTCTGTCTCCCATTGAGAGAAGTTTCTTGGTTAACCTTTATTTAAGATTTAAAACTAAATGACCCATTGTTCTTGCAAGCCAGAAACTTCTACATTCTTCTCTCTCCCCTCCCCAAAGGAGGAATGGGACAGGAAAGTCTGACATGAAAGCCCAACTTTTCCTCCCAGAATATCAATATTAATTTTCAGCTTTTGGGTATCTTACAACAATCCCCACTGGTTTTATTTCCTAAGTCAAATTCTTGACTTAGCTTACTAAAGAGTATGAGACTGTTGTGTAGGAATATTAACTTATAACATGAAACTGATATTTAACAGACAGCATTAATAGCAATACAGTTTACTAAAGAAACAAATATTACTATTTCCTATAAACCAGTGGTTCTTAACCTGGGTTCTATCGAACCCTAGGTGTTTGATGAGTTGGTCTCAGGGGTTTGGAGAAGCCTCTGCTGCGGAGGCCAGAATAAAGTAATACTGTAATTTGTTGTGAGTTCATGCACTTTGTTGGTTTTGTTCTTTGAGCAAGGTGATGTTCATGCATGGCTCATTTTGTGCACCAGTAAAAAAACATATACCTATGTCCTGAATTTGGAAAAAAATCATATTTTATTTATCACTAAAGAAGGGTTTGGTGAATGTGCATGTGAAACTGGTGGGTTCGGTACTTCAAAAAAGGTTAAGAACCACTGATTCAAGACTACAACCTTTAGAAAAAGTGAAAAGATATTTTAAGAAAGAAAAAAAAGAAGGTCGAGTGAATAGACCAATATATAACAAATATATGGGTGGAGTTGACAAGCTGGACTGGAATGTCAAAAAGTATAGCATTAAATTTAAAGATAAGAAGTGGTATTTTCCGCTTTTTACAAATGCCATTGATATTGCTCTTGTTAATGCCTGTGCTCTTTATACCGCTTCGAATGAAAACATCTTGTTATTAGACTTCAGATATAATATTTCAAGAACATATATGAAAAAGGAATCATTATCCAATCCTAAAGTCACTGGAAGACCCAGTTCAAGCATAAGAAGAAAAGGCCGTGTACCTGAAGGTGTTGGATTAGATCCAGTTGGACATGTACTGGGAAGGCCCTGGGAGGGAGAACAAAGGAAATGTGCTCTATGCGGCACACGTGTGCAGGCAGTGTGAGAATGTAATATAGGACCACGTGACCACGTGTCGGACGCTCTCCTCTTTGGCATAGAATGTGAGTTTTTCTGTGTTTGTAATACTTTTCCTTTTCTCCAAAAGTTTGTAACTGGAAATTCCATGAGCCTCATATGAGAATCAATATAAAAATGTAAAAAATAACTATTTTTTAAAAAAATACATCAGTTAAGTAACCTAAATTTTATTATCTAATTCCATTTTCAAACTTAATTCACCAAAAGTATCAAAATAAAAATTAGGCAGTTATTATAAAGTAAAAGCTGCCAAATACACGGACACCTCAAATATCCTCTGCAGGATCCTGAACATAATGCTAAATATTAGGGTTGCTGAGGATGTGACTGACAGATGGAACACCAAAAACATCTCAAACACTGTGACCTTTGGGTATGTTCCATTAAGGTTTACTCTAATGATATATATGGTCCATATGAAGTATTCATATCTGCCCATGATGTTTTGTGTTCAGGACTGATGACTGGCCAGGGGAACCATGATTTCTATTCTGTACAGGCATAACAAGTAGGTCCAACACCTTCATGTGACCAAAGTGTCCCACAGTCCGTTCCCCGAGATCAGAGCTATCTAGAACATCCTTGTTCTGGTGACCACTTTTTAAATCTTTTTTTATATTTTCTCCATTACCTACATTTATATTTCTATTTTTGGTAAGACTGCTTGGTGGCTGGTGAACACCTCTGTCTTAATGCATGTTTCTCAACTGCCAGCATCTTTTTTTAAAATTTTTTTTTAATTTCTTTTTATTTTATTCATTTTAGAGAGGAGACACACAGAGAGAGAGAGAGAAAGGGAGGAGGAGCTGGAAGCATCAACTCCCATATGTACCTTGACCAGACCAGTGCAGGGTTTTGAACTGGCGACCTCAGTGTTCCCAGGTCGACGCTTTATCCACTGCGCCACCACAGTCAGGCAACTGCCAGCATCTTTGAGCTCTTGAGTCGTAACCACCGTGTAGTCAGTTTTGTGTGTGCACTGGAAGTGGTAAGCAGTTCCTTCATCTCATCAAAAGAATATAAATTGTCTGCTTTTCACTCAGTCCTCTATTTACAGATCCTGCAAGGAATTGTTAGTATAATTATACTCAGTCTCGTTGTACATAGAGACTTGAATAACACAGAGATTCCGTTGCTACAATAAATAGTAAATAATGTATGTTTTACCACATAATAGTAATTATTATGTAAGTACTCACGTGATTATTTTTTAATAATGGTTGCAGTGAAGATGTTCAGAGTCCCATTAACAGTAAACAATCCTCAAATAATGTGGAGATACTGGAAATGTCCTTGAGTGTGTAGTCTTTATAGCAGCTTTATTTATTTATTTATTTATTTATTTATTTATTTATTTATTTATTTACAGGGACAGAGAGAGAGTCAGAGAGAGGGATAGATAGGGACAGCCAGACAGGAACAGAGAGAGGTGAGAAGCATCAATTATTAGTTTTTCGTTGCCGTCGCAACACCTTAGTTGTCCATTGAATGCTTTCTCACATGTGCCTTGACCGCGGACCTTCAGCAGACCAAGCAACCCCTTGCTGGAGCCAGCGACCTTGGGTCCAAGCTGACGAGCTTTCACTCAAGCCAGATGGGCCTGTGCTCCAGCTGGCGAGCTCAGGGTCTCGAACCCATGTCTTCCGTATCTCAGTCCGACACTCTATCCACTGCGCCACCGCCTGGTCAGGCGAGTGTGTAGTCTTTAATGCGAGGTAGCAACTTTGTCAATATTTACTGGCCATCCCATAGAGAGTGTAGTGCCTTGAAAGGAATACATGTGTGATGTTTCTCCAAGAAGCTCAGGGTACAGGCTTCTGTGTCCCTGTATTGTAATTCAAGTGGCCTTAGTTGAAGTTGGAGGAAATATGAGGATTTAGTTATTATGAACAATGACTGCCAAGTGTGAATATGGTGTTTTACATCCTCAGAGAATAACTGTTCAAAATAAAAAAATGTGTGTGAAGAAACATGAACAAATTTTAAAACACTGTACATTAAATATTGCAGTAGTGAACTGTATGGAACAAAGAAATGGTTATTGAAAATACCTGCCTAGATAACATAGTTCCACATTCTAAATCTACAGAAAGGTTTCTGAAGCTTTATGAAGAAAATTATATACTAAGGGTATGACAGGGTATTTGCATAAAAGGAGATTGACTTACACCCTTAGTGCAAAGGAGCATAGAAATACCATTCTGCCAAAAGTAAGGTGTGATTCTATTAAATCCACTCATGTCTCAACAGATCCTCAGAATATTTAATTACCATTAAAAAATTAACAGCACTGCTTTACCATGGCACAGATTATGGTTTGTTTTTGTTTTCATATTTTCTGAAGAAATTTGTGATTTGGATTTTGATTTCTTTGTTAATTCATTATTTTAGTACAATGTTGTATACTTCTGTGTCTGTGTCTCTGCCAGATTTCTTATTCTAAATTTTATCTAGTTTCATACCATTGTGATTGAAGAAAATGCTTTACGTTATTTTGGTTTATGTTATTTCCTTCTTTTTTGGCCAGGGACTGACAGATGAACTGATAGTGATAATAGACAGGAAGAGAGAGAGATGAGAAGCATCAATTTTTTGTCGGGGCTTTTTGTTGTGACTCCTTAGTTGTTCATTGATTGCTTTTTCATATGTGCCATGACTGGGGGACTCCAGCAGAAGGAGTGACCCCTTGCTAAAGTCAATGACCTTGGGCTTCAAGCAAGAGACCTTTGGCTCAAGCCAGCGACCATGGGGTCAAGCTGGATGACTCTGTGATAAAGTTTGTGGCCTTGCAGTTTTGAACCTGGGTCCTTGGTGTCTTAGTCCAATGCTCTATCCACTACACCACAACCTAGTCAGGCAAGACAAATTAGTTTTCATAGGTAATCTGTGAATATACTTGGAATTCTCTACTTTGATGAGAAATTCTCAATTAGGCCCTGGCCAGTGGCTCAGTGATAGAGTGTTACATCAGCTTGTGGATATATTAGGTTTGGTTCTTGGCCGGGGTACACAGGAGAAACCACCATCTGCTTCCCCTCCCTGCACTCTTCTTTCTCTCTCTGTCACACATTCTCTCTCTCTCTCTTTCTTCCTTTCTCCCTCTCCCTTTCCAACTGCCATGGCTCGATTGGTTCAAGTGCATAGGCCCTTGGCACTAGGAATGGCTCCCTGGAGTGTCTTCCTCAGATGCTAAAAATAGCTCACTTGCAATGATGGCCCCAGATGGACATAGTATCAAGTCCAGACAGGGGTTGCCAGGTAAATTCTGGTAGGTTTGGGTTCATGTGGGAGTCTGTCTCCTTGTCTCTTCTCTCACTTGGAAAAGAAGAAAGCAAAAAGGAAATTCTTGATTACATGCACCTGAGCTCCTTTGCATTTCTGTGCCTTCACCTCACTCCAGGGGGTTCAGATTTGAATTGATGGAGTGTGGCCTTGTTTTTACATTTAAAAAGACTACTTTGAAGAAACTGCCTTACAGAGTTATACAAAGGGAAAGAGAATGATATCATCCCTTTCCTTGTAAATATTTATTGTATGTATTTTCTTGTTATTCTTTATGGCTAAAAATGTTGAATATTCCTGAATACACATGGAAATCCTAGGGATTGTTTCTTGACTTATCTGTGGCTTTATGGAAATATTTCTATGTGAGCAGCAACATGAAAATTACAATTCTTGATTGAGATTACTCTGATTTTAACATGCTAAGCATATATATTTTGAGAATATGAACAAAGGTGATAGTTTTTGTCATTTATTTATAATATGGTATATCATACAGAAATTCTGTGTTGGCCCTGGCCAGTTGGCTCCGTGGTAGTGCATCGGCCCAGAGTGAATGTCCTGAGTTTGATTCCTGGTCAGGGCACACAGGGGAGGGGATCATCTCTGGCTCCACCCCTCCTCTTTCTGTCTCTTTCTCTCTTCCCCTCCAGCAGCAATGGCTCAACTGGCCCCCAGCACTGAGAATGACTCCATGGCTCCCTCCTCAGGTGCTAAAAATAGGCCCCAGTTCTAATAGAGTAAAGGCCCCAGATGGGCAGAGCATCGCCTCACTAGTGGAATTACCATGTGAATTCCAGTCGGGGCGCATGAGCCAGTCTGTCTCTCTGCCTCCCCTCCTTTCACTAAAATAAAAAGAAGGAAGTTTTCTATTAAAGTACATTCAGCCTGACCAGGCGGTGGCGCAGTGGATAGAGCATCAGACTGGGATGTGGAAGACCTAGGTTCGAGACCCCGAGCTCGCCAGCTTGAGCGCGGGCCCATCTGGCTTAAGCAAAAGCTCACCAGCTTGGACCCAAGATCGCTGGTTCCAGCAAGGGGTTGCTGGGTCTACTGAAGGCCCGCAGTCAAGGCACATGTGAGAAAGCAATCAATGAACAACTAAGGTGTTGCGAAGGCAATGAAAAACTAATGATTGATGCTTCTCACCTCTCTCCGTTCCTGTCTGTCCCTATCTATCCCTCTCTCTGACTCTCTCTCTGTCCCTGTAAAAAAAAAAAAAAAAAAAAAAAAGTACATTCAAAAGTCTGTGATTCCCCAAACAATAGGTGTGCGGTTATGTTGTCATTTCTACTTACTCATTTTATATACCAAAGTCATCAGTTACTGGTTTTTAAAAAAGTTTTATATAGAATTCTGAATAAATATAGAAATAAGTAAAAACACCCAGCCTGACTTGTGGTGGTGCCATGGACAGAGCATCGGACCTGGAACGCTGATGTTGCCAGTCTGAGAGTGAGTTTGGAGGTTCTAGCGGGGGAGCGCAGCTCCTCGTGCACCCTCGACCTAAGAACGGTCCTCTCCTCTGTCGGGGAAGGTTGCCCTCTTCGAGCGAGCCGCAGCCTCAGGAGGGATGCACGTGGAGTGCTGAGGGAGGAAGGGGACACCCGCCTAGTCAGCCAGATCAGTCAAGTCAACCCTGGCAATCAATGGGGTGACAGCCAAATCACCCCAATGTCACAGCCAAATCGTTCTCACATCCTAATGTTGCCTGTTTGAAACCCCAGGCTTGTCTGGTTAAGACATATGGGAGTTGATACTTCCTGCTCCCTCCCCCCCTTTTCTGTCTCTGTCTCTCTCTCTAAAATGAATGACGTCTTTTAAATAAAGAGAAAGAAAAAGAAATTCTGTTTCTGCATAGAGCCTGTGCATTAAGAATTATTAAGTCATAACCAGAGTTCAGCGGACATGGCAAGAATGACCACGTTCCTAGTGCCTGTCAGGGCACATCACCTGGAATTCACCACAGGCCTTGACTGTAGGTGCCTTTTCTTCCATTCAGAGTTTCCCTTTTTCGCTGGGTTGTAAGCAGTTTACAGGTAACTTGTTTTAGTCATTTCAAGTACTAATACCAGAGTCAGGCGTATCAGAGGCACTTGATAGAAGTATGATTTTGACTCAAAATTCTACTTTCTG
The DNA here is from genome assembly GCA_037038555.1 of Rhynchonycteris naso. Taxonomy (NCBI): domain Eukaryota; kingdom Metazoa; phylum Chordata; class Mammalia; order Chiroptera; family Emballonuridae; genus Rhynchonycteris; species Rhynchonycteris naso. The sequence continues at coordinate 244,887,001 of CM072997.1, read as the reverse complement.
GAATGTATTTAAAAAGGAAGCGATTGTAATACACACATATATACACAAGAATGTTCAGAGAATTTTTTATGAGTTTTTTTTTTAAGGTAAGTGAAACGTTGCCGGGTGCCGCCGATGAACAAACGAAGAGCCAAAGCAATCGAATGAGCAAAGTCAGGCTTTATTAGGAGGACTCCGGGCGGGTTCGCAGACTGGGAATGGGAGCCCGAGAAACCGCGCCTAGCTGGTGGGGTTTGAGATTTTTATACCCCTACAGGGTGGTTGGGGAATTTCCACTGCGGTTTAAGCCTGCAGGTGTTTTGCGCAACTAGGGACGTTAAGGTTGGTGGATTTCTATTGTGGTTCCAGACAGGATGTGTGTGCTAAAGGTTAGCAATTGCAGAAATGCCAAAGACATGAGGGACTTTCCAGCCCTTGCCCGGAGGGTGCTACCGGACAGTAAGTATAGATTCATGTGCAGTTATAAGAAATAAAACAGCCTGACCTGTGGTGGCACAGTGGATAGAGTATTAACCTGAATGCTGAGGTCACCAGTTCAAAACTCTGGGCTTACCTGGTCAAGGCACGTATGAGAATTTATGCTGCGTGTTCATCCCCTATCTCTTTCTCTCTCCTCTTTAAAATAAATTATTTTAATATAAAAAGTAATACAAATGGAATTCTTTATACCCTTTACCCAGTTTACCCCTATAGTTTTACAAGCAAAATATAGTGCAATATCACAAACAGGACATTGAGATAGATACTATTCATCAATTTTATTCAGATTTTTCTAGAGAATTATTTTTAAAAATGAAAAACTAGAAATACAAATATCTTACAGTAGTGGGTAGATTTAATAAATTATGGTCTGCTATAATGGCATTATATTTATTCATGATGATATTAACTTATATTAACTGAGGAAGGAATTTAGGATGAATTACCATGCCAAGAAGGCTGGTTTTAAAAGGTATGTATAATGTGGGAGCAGAGACTTGGTGAAATTCAGAACTCAGGCTCTGCCTGACCTGTGGTGGTGCAGTGGATAAAGTGTAGACTTGGAATACTGAGGAAGCTGGTTCAAAGTCCTGAGCTTGCTGGGTCAAAGCAGATATTACAAGCCATCAACGAATAAAGTGAAGCCACCATGAGTTGATAATTCTCACTCCCCACCTCCTCTTCCTGTAAAATTAATAAATAAAATATTAAACAAACAAACAAAAAAAGAACACAGGTTGTGTGGTCTGACTTTCAGGATATGATTCCTAGCTCTGATATTTACTAACCTTAAAAGTGTCTGTTCCCTACAGGTAAGATTACAATAAAATTAGCACCTATCTAGTATGACTGTCTCAATTCTTAAGAAAAGAATCTACATAAAACACAGTAACATTTATTACTGAAGATCAGTAATATCACATACCATTTTTTTGTGACAAAGACAGAGAGACAGAGAAAGGGACACCTAGGGACAGACAGGCAAGAAGAGAGAGATGAGAAGCATCAATTTTTAGTTGCAGCTCCTTCATTGTTCATTGATTGCTTTCTCATATATGCCTTGACTAGGGGGGGTCACAGCAAAGCAAAGTGACCCAATGCTGAAGCCAGTGATATTGGGCTCAAGCCAGCAACTTTGTGCTTCAAGCCAGCGATGTCGGGGTTTCGAACCTGGATCCTCTTTCAGTTCAACACTCTATCCACTGTGCCATCGCCTGGTCAGGTATGCCACTCCACATTGTTATGAAAGAAACTCAAACACGCTGGTCCTTATTCTTTTTTTCTAAAAGTATATTATTTATTGATTTTATACCGAGGAGAAAGGGGGGGAGAGGAGTAGGAAACCTCAACTGGAAGTTGCTTCTTGTACCTTGACCTGCAATCCCAGGATTTCAAACTGGTGACCTCAGCATTCCAGGTTGATGCTTTATTGACTCTGACACCACAGGCCAGCCTGTGTCCCTTTTATTCTTATGCAAAATATATGATTCTCAAATGTGCTGTCTATATAATCAATGCTAACTGAAAAATTTCAGAGCCTCTTAAAAATAAAGTTCTTTGGCACTCTCTCCTGGGAGCACACCTCTGTTGCCCCCACCCCTTGTCTCCCTTACGCCTAAACTGCTCTTCTTTTGCCTCTGTAACTTGTTTGCTAGAGACCATTTCTTTTACCTCTGTGACTTTCTAAGTAAACATTCTCTTATATTTTGAAAAAAAAATTTTTCTTTTTTTTTAATTTTTAAGAATTTCTTAATTTTATATTTTATTTTTTTGTATTTTTCTGAATTGACAACCAGGGAGGCAGAGAGGCAGACTCCCACATGAGCGGGACCAGGATCAACAGGGCACGCCCACCAGGGAGCGATGCTCAGCCCCTCTGGGGTTTTGCTTTTTTCCAACCAAAGCCATTTTATTGCCTGAGGCGGAGGCCATGGAGACATCCTCAGCACCTGGGCCAGCTTTGCTTCAATGGACCCTTAGCTGTGGGAGGGGAAGAGAGAGAAAGGAGACAGGGAAGGGAGGAGAAGCATATGAATGCTTGTCCTGTATGTCCTGGCTGGGAATCAAACTCGGGATTTCTACATACCAGGCTGATGCACTACTGCTGAGCCAACTGGTCAGGGCTAATTTATTTATTTTTTGTATTTTTTTAAAGTGAGAAGCATGAAAGCAGAGAGACTCCCTATGTGTCTGATGGGGATCCATCTGGCATTCCCACGAGGGTTGATATTCTACCAATCTGGGGCCATTCTACTGTCTGAGCAGGAGGCCCGTGGAGCCACTGAAGGCTCCAGGGGCAACTTTGGAAGAGACAGACATGGGGAAGAGACAGAGAAAAAGAAGCGGAAGAAGAATAGAGGAGTTGAAATGCTCCTCTGGGCATTAATTGAAGATTTATTTATTTATTTAAATTTGGTGTCAGACACAGAGAGACAAAGGAGAGGACAGACAGATGGAAAGGGAGAGAGATAAAAACCATTCTTTGTTGCACACTTTAGGTGTACATTGATTGCTTTCTTATGTGCCTTGACCAGAGGTTCCAGGAGAACAATTGAGTCTTACTTACTCAAGTCAGTGACATTGGCTTCAAGGCAGTGATCTTTGGTAACAAAGGCCAGGCAGGTTCACGTTGGTACCAAACAGACAGTGGTGGAATTGCATAGCCATAAAGCATGGGGCTATTATCTTTTATAATATTTTTGCAGTGGTAGGTGAGCACACAGGCAAGGGAAAACAGGTTCTCACAACAGCTGACAAACAAATAGCAAAACAACTCCTCATAGTAGTGGTCATGCAATCCGCAATTTCCCAAACACTGCCCTGAGTCCAGTTACCCGTAGTCTTACATGTACATACGTTATGCACATGTGGCTCTGCCATGTGCTCACACACTAAGCATGCAAAGTGCATGCGAGCAAGCCTAACAGCTGTTTTCCAAACGGTCTAGAATAGAAGCTACAGGCGAGAGCCTAGGCCAGGTTGCTTTGGCTCTCTAGAAAATTTATGGGAAAGAAATGACCCTGCACTGGAACAGTAGCAAAAAGGGGACCTTGGAGACAGGTTTAGGCAACTAGCTGGGGATGCTCTGCTGCTGCCTGTTGCTCTTCTGGCTGCAAGTCTCTTGGGAACACTTAGAGTTTAGGAGATGCAAGCTTTTTTAAGGGAAAAAAGGGGTCTGTTGCCAGGAAGAAGTCAGTGTTATCAACCTTTTGTTTCGAGGGTTTGTAAAGACTGTGAGTTAGGAGAAAATCTCAATAGAATATTCATCAACTTTTCTAGGTGGGTTCTTTAAGGGTTGTGGTCTCTACTGACTAGTCAGCGCCAGGGTGTTATTAGTCAATGTAGCTTGTTCTGACACAGCCCACCTGGTTTTGCTACTTTCTTTGGGCTGGAGCTCAAATTTAGCTGAAGCCTAGATAGTATATACCTAGGGAGGTGACCTTTTGTATTTGGCTGTAAATTGCTCGACCAGTTCAGTTATCTGTCTCAGTTTCCCCATTCCACTTGCAAAACAATATTTCTAGCTTCTTTGTAACCTGCCTTATCACTATGCTGTAAACAGGTTCATCATAAAGGTATTTGAAGGTAATTGATTTCAAGTGTGAAATGGAACAATTAATATTTTAAAACTCTTTTTGATTCATTTTAGAGAGTGAGGAAGGAAAAGAGAGAATTCACGGGCGGTTTCTTTTTTATGTCCCATGCAGGGATGGAACCCGAAACCTTGACACATCAGATGATGCCCTAACAACCTGACCAGGGCCCACATTCTAATACTTAATCAGTGCACACACAACTGTGAAGGACATAGGGCTATTCCTAACTCTAGAAAACAACCCTTTGCTGTACATTAAAGCTCAGGTATACGCAGGACCTCTCCTGCCACCTTCTTGATTTAGTTCTGCTTTTTCAGCGTTATTCCACATTCCTGGCCTCAACGGGCCCAACCTTTTGTCGCTTTCTCGCTGGAACTGCCCTCCCATACTCTGATTTTTTTCTGCTTTAGGGATGTCCCAGTGCGCATCCCCAGTCTAACCAGGCCCCGCCTTCAGAACGTTCTCTCTTTTCTCCAAACACCGTTTTCTGCAGATCAGGAACTAGCAGCGAAGGTCAGAGTACGAAGTGTGAGTTCCCGTTTTTTTAGGTTAAACCTTTGTTTCACAGCCCCCTTTCTTCATACACAGTTTGGAAGTCGTCGTGGATCCTATTGTTCCCTCAGGCGTCCTCGCGAGAGTCCGGTGCTTTCCTTGGGATTTAAAATGGCTCCCAGGCTGCGCCCTGCCCTGGGCTCTTCTCTTCGTTATGTAACTGCATCTTCGTCGTTTTTACTTTTAAAACCGAAAGTGAGCTCTTCATTCGTCAGTTACCAATGGTGTACTGAAGTAGTTCGTGTTATGTTCTCCAAGGGGTACAAACTTTCACTTATAATGTTTGTCCGTGGGAAGTACCGCAGATACACGTCCGTAGAAGTACTAATTGTGAGCTGCGGGGTGTGTTAATTAACTTGATTGTGCTAATATTTCAGTCTATGTGTATTTCAAAGGATCACATGGATTTTTTCAGTGTATATAATTTTTATTTGTCAGTAACGACTCAGTAAAACCCCAACGGATAAGTCAGGAGGTCGGTGTGCTTGGCTTTCCTCCTCCGGGTGGTTAAATTATGCTTCACATTGGATTGCTCAGGCTTTTTGCAGATACATTTTTTTTTGTTCCTCCTTTCCACTCGTCCCCCTTTTGAAGTCTCATTGTGATATTTGTGGTAAGTGAAGCAGCAGCCTGCAAGAATGAACACTTCAGTGTGAATTTTAAGGGAGGTTAAGACAGAGGTGGCTAGTCCTCCTGAACCTGTCCCAACTCTCGAAGAGTTATTTTGAGGGTTACCAAGAGAGGGTGAGCTGCACTGCCCTCTGTGCCGGAGTTGCTGAGTCACTGGGATGGGGAGAGACGGGTTGATGAGGGCTGCATCAGCACTGGGAGAGAGGAATGTTAAAGCCCAGGTTCCTGCCCAGGTAGTAGGACGGCCAAGGTGGGCGTCCTCACTACAGAGGAACAACATTCCCTGTGTGTCAGGCAGGGAGAGAGATGAATTGAGAAGAGGAGAGAAAGAGGGTAGGGAGGTGTGCTCCTTTTTTTGGGTTCTGCTGTCCAGACTGATAATGTAGATGCTATTCCTGCTCCATCCAATAAGGGGAGAGAGATGGGTAGTTGCTTGTTGGGTGCAGTGAAAATGAGGGGGACACCAAGGTGGGGGTGATTTAAGGGAAAAGGGAGAGGGAAGGATAAGAGGAATTAAAAGAAGGGGCTTGTAGGAAAGAAGGGAAACCGGACTGGTTGGAGTAAGCAGATGTTTGTCTTGGTAGTCTACAGGCATTGATCAACTTACAACCTATGCAAATTACGACCATTTGACGTTAGGACCACAATCGCTAGCCACAACTGCTCCTAGTTTTTGTATGCACCTGTATTTTGTAATTTTGTATGTTTTGCAAATATTAAAACCAGTTGTACTGGTAATGCAGTGTTTTACTTAAACCCGACGAATGTGCCTGCCCAGGCAGTGGCGCAGTGAATAGAGCGTTGGACTGGGATATGGAAGACCCAGGTTCGAGACCCCGAGCTCACCAGCTTGGATCCAAGGTCGCTGGCTCCAGCAAGGGGTTGCTCGGTCTGCTGAAGGCCCGCTGTCAAGGCACATGTGAGAAAGCAATCAATGAACAACTAAGGTGTCGCAATGGCAATGAAAAACTAATGATTGATGCTTCTCACCTCTCGTTGTTACTGTCTGTCCCTATCTATCCCTCTCTCTGACTCTCTCTCTGTCCCTGTAAAAAAAAATAAAATAAAATAAACAAGTTGTTAAACCCGACGAATGTAAAAATAAGAAACAAATGGTGTAGAGATGATACAAATGGCCTAAAATGAACAAAGAAAATTATGATATATAACAGTAATGAAAGAAAATTATGATAAAATATGACTTAAAGATTTTTATAACATTTCACAGTACTATACATATAGCTTACTCAACTTACGACCAAATCGTGTTATGACTGGTTTGTTGGAACCAGTCGTGGTTGTAAGTTGAGCACTGCTGTATTTGTTGAGATAAAAGTGTGGTTGGAATCCGTACAGTGACAGTGATGTTGCATGTCATTTTGGCAGAGGCCATCTGAAGCATTCCTCATGTTTTGGTGAAGCGTCAGAGGGCTTGAGTTACACTGTGCTCTCCATACTGAGTACTTGAAGGATTTTTATTATAGTTTCATCATACATTTAATTATTACTAATATTTTTAAAGATTTTATTTATTTTTAAAGTGAGAGAGAAAATGTGGAGTAGAGCAGGCAGCATCAACTCCCACATGTGCCTTAAACAGGCAATCCCTGGGTTTCAAACCATTTACCTCAGTGTTCTAGGTCAATGCTTTATCCACGGTGCCACCAGAGGTCAGGCATCATTCTTATTAATCTTTACAGTTTATTTAGTTGTGCCTAACTTTATCAACTAATAATACATCATTCACTCTTTATGTCGGCTTCTTTTGCTTAATGCAGTGGTTCTTAACCTGGGTTCTATCGAACCCTAGGGGTTCGATGAGTTGGTGTCAGGGGTTCGGAGAAGCCTCTGCCGCAGAGGCCAGAATAAAGTAATACAGCAATTTGTTGTGAGTTCATGCACTTTATAGGTTTTGTTCTTTGAACAAGGTGATGTTCATGCACGCCTCATATTGTGCACCAGTAAAAAAACATATACCAATGTCTTGAATTTGGAAAAAAACATATTTATCACTAAAGAAGGGTTCGGTGAATGCACATATGAAACTGGTGGGTTCGGTACCTCAAAAAAGGTTAAGAACCAGAGGAGCAAGATGGCGACGGAGTAGGCGGATGTACCAACTTCCAACTCCCAGAACCAAAGTGGATTATAACTCAATTTTAAGAACCATCATCTGGATAAACCAACTTTGAACTAAAATAAGTGGAGTCTTCAACCAAGGAACACAGAAGAAGCCACATTGAGACTGGTAGGAATAGCGAAAACGCGAAGAGGGCTGCCCAGCTCCCCGGAGCAAACGGCAGCCCGGAGAGACCCGCGTGGCGGGAGGAGAGTTTGGCGGAGAGGGAGGGACCTGGGTCCCAGGAACCAAGCCCCAGACTGCAGTCCCAGAGCCTAGAAGAGGCGTTTGGACAGTTTTGAGCTGTGAAACAAGTGAGGGAGCTCCCAGGCCTACAGTATGGAGTATTAGGTCCCTTCCTACTGTGCCGAGGGTTGCTGAAAGGTTTGGGGCGGCAGGACACTGAAACGCGGTGCTGTCGGCGTGGGTGGAGGCCAAGCCGGAGTGAGCTCGGTCTTGCCCAGCAGGGTCGGAGGGGATGCGCGATAGCGGTCCGGAAGATGCGGGCCTGCCTGTAATCCCACCTATGGGGACAAAGCGGGAGGCCAGGAACGGGCAGAAATCAGCTCTGCGACCCTGTGCAAGCCGGCCCCGACCGTGGGGACGGGGCTAGGACCAGGGACGGGCGCGGGCTAGAGGCTAAGCTCATGCTACCAGCCCCGCCCGGCCGGAGAAACTGAGATTTGCAATCCTACGTGCACGAGCGGGCTCCGAATGCGGGGGCGGGGTAGAGTCCGGGACGAGCGGAAGTTCGCAGGTGAGCAGAAACCAGCAAACACGCCCGGCCCAATAAACCTTGGTTTGCGACCCTGCGCAGAAGGGCCCTGGCCTTGAGGGTGGGGCTAAAGCTCCAGACGGGCAAAGGCTCACAGCTGAGAGCACGTCAAAAGCCCCGCCCAACCCATGAAACTGTGGCAGGCAGGCTCTGACTGCGGGTTCTGGGCAGAAGTCCGGAAACAGGCTCGGTCTGCAGCTGAGCAAAGGTGCTCACCTCTACCCTTGGTGCTGAGGCTTGTGGCTTGAGTGACAGCCCCTCCCGTGGAGGAGAGGCAAAAATCACAGCAAAAGCCACAGTGGGCCGGCGCTGGCAACGCCCATACCCAACCACCCTAGGCAGCGGCAGAAGGGGTGGGGGGCCTGCAGACAGACCACACCTAGAGAACACAAAGGCAACATCGACTGGACTCCAGTGGCCACAACTTGCTTATACACAGACAAAATGGGCAGGCAGAGGAATGCAAACCAAATGAATCAAGAGAAATCCCCAGAGAAGGACCTGAATGAACCAGGTATAACCAAATTACCAGAAGCAGAATTTAGAATAATGATAGTTAGGATGTTCAAAGAAATTAGAGCAACAATGGATAGTCATTATGAACACCTAAATAAAGAGATAACAAGTATAAAAAACGAAATTGAAATAATAAAAAAGAATCAGACAGAAATGACAAATACAGTATCAGAACTGAAGACCACAATGGAAGGAATTAAAAGTAGGATGAATCATGCTGAGGATCGAATAAGCGAGTTAGAGGACACAATAAACAAAGGCACAGAAACAGAGAAGAAAAAGGAAAAGAGACTCAAAAAATGTGAGGAAACTCTAAGGGAGCTCTGTGACAACCTGAAGAGAAACAACATTCGCATCATAGGGGTGCCTGAAGAAGAGGAGAGAGGACAGGAAATGGAAACTCTGTTCAATCAAATCATAGCAGAAAACTTTCCTAAATTAAGGCTGGGAAACACTCCACACGTTCAAGAAGCACACAGAACTCCACTAAAGAGAAACCCAAAAATATCTACACCAAGACACATCATAGTTAAAATACCAAAGCTAATGGATAAAGAAAAAATTTTAAAAGCTGCTAGGGATAAAAAGGCTATCACCTACAAAGGAGCCCCCATAAGGATGACATCAGACTTCTCAACAGAAACACTTGAGGCCAGAAGGGAATGGCACGATATAATCAAAGTAATGCAGAATAAGAACCTACAACCAAGACTACTTTATCCAGCAAGGCTAACGTTTAAAATTGAAGGAGAAATAAAGAGCTTCCCAGAAAAAGAAAGCCTCAAGGAATTCATAAAAGCCAAACCAGTTCTGCAAGAGATACTAAGGGGCCTGTTATGAACAGTTTAAAGGGAGGAAAGGATAGAGCAAAAGAAGAATACAGCTTTAAAGAATAAAATGGCAATAAACAACTACATATCAATAATAACCTTAAATGTAAATGGATTAAATGATCCAATCAAAAGACATAGGGTAGCTGCGTGGATAAAGAAACAGGACCCATACATATGCTGTCTACAAGAGACACACTTTAAAACAAAAGATGCACATAGACTGAAGGTAAAAGCATGGGAAAAAAATACTTCATGCAAATGGAAATGAAAAAAAAGGGGTAGCAATACTTATATCTGACAAAATGGACTTTAAAACAAAGGCTGTAGTAAGAGATAAAGAAGGACACTACATAATGATAAAGGGAACAATTCAACAGGAAGATATAACTATTATAAATATCTATGCACCAAATATAGGAGCCCCAACATACATAAAGCAGACTTTGATGGATATAAAGGGCGAGATTAACAGCAATACTATCATAGTAGGGGATTTCAATAGCCCTCTAACAACACTGGATAGATCCTCAAGAAAGAAAATTAATAAAGAAACAGCAGACTTAAAGGAGACACTAGATCAACTTGATTTAATAGATATCTTCAGAACTTTTCACCCTAAAGCAGTAGAATATACATTCTTCTCAAGTGCTCATTGTACGTTTTCTAGGATAGACCACATGTTAGGACACAAAAATGGTCTCAGTAAATTTAAGAAGATTGAAATCATATCAAGCATTTTCTCTGATCACAATGCCATGAAACTAGAAATTAACCACAAAAGAACAACTGAAAAATACTCAAACACTTGGAAACTAAATAGCGTGTTATTAAATAATGAATGGATTAACAATGAGATCAAAGAAGAAATAAAAAAGTTTCTAGAAACAAATGATAATGAGCATACATCAACTCAAAATTTATGGGACACAGCAAAAGCAGTTCTGAGAGGGAAGTTTATTGCACTACAGGCATATCATAAGTAGCTAGAAAAAGCTCAAATAAGCAACCTGACCCTGCATTTAAAAAAACTAGAAAACCAACAACAAATAAAACCCAAGACAAGTAGAAGGAAGGAAATAATAAAGATCAGAACAGAAATAAATGACATAGAGGCTAAGGAAACAATACAGAGGATCACTAAAACCAGGAGCTGGTTCTTTGAAAAGGTAAACAAGATTGATGAACTTTTCACTAGACTCACCAAGAATAAAAGAGAGAGGACTCAAATAAATAAAATTAGAAAGAACAGTGGAAAATAACAACTGACACAACAGAAATACAAAGCATTGTAAGAAAATACTATGAGGAACTATATGCCAAAAAATTAGACAATCTTGGTGAAATGGACAAATTTCTTGAATCATATAACCTTCCAAAAATCAATCTGGAAGAATCAGAACACCTAAATAGACCAATTACAACAAATGAGATTGAAACAGTTATCAAAAAACTCCCAAAAAAGAAAAGTCCTGGGCCTGATGGCTTCACAAGTGAATTCTATCAAAAATTCAAAGAAGAACTAACTCCTATCCTCCTCAAGCTATTTCAAAAAATTCAAGAGGAAGGAAGATTTCCAAACTCCTTTTAAGAGGCGAGCATAATTCTGATTCCAAAACCGGGCAAAGACAACACAAAGAAAGAAAATTATAGGCCTATATCCCTGATGAATTTAGACGCTAAAATTTTCAACAAAATATTAGCCAACCGGATCCAGCAATATATGAAAAAAATCATACACCATGATCAAGTGGGATTTATTCTGGAGAGGCAAGGCTGGTTCAATATTTGCAAATCAATCAATGTGAGTCATCACATAAAAGGAAGGACAAAAATCACATGATAATTTCAATAGATGCAGAAAAGGCATTTGATAAAATCCAGCACCCATTCATGCTCAAAACTCTCAGTAAAGTGGGAATACAGGGATCATTCCTTAACATGATAAAGGCTATCTATGACAAACCGACAGCAAACATCATACTAAATGGACAAAAATTAAAAGCAATCCCCTTAAGATCAGGAACCAGGCAGGGATGCCCACTTTCACCACTCTTATTCAACATAGTTCTGGAAGTCCTAGCTATAGCAATCAGACAAGAAGAAGAAATAAAAGGCATCCAATTTGGAAAAGAAGAAGTAAAACTGTCACTATTTGCAGATGATATGATATTATATATTGAAAACCCTAAAGTCTCAGTCAAAAAACTATTGGACCTTATAAATGAATTCAGCAAGGTGGGAGGATACAAAATTAATACTCAGAAATCAGAGGCATTTCTATATACCAACAATGAACTGTCAGCAAAAGAAATTAAGGAAATAATCCCCTTCACTATTGCAGCCAAAAAAAATAAAGTACCTAGGAGTAAATTTAACCAAGGAGGTTAAGGACTTGTACTCGGAAAATTATAAAACATTGATAAAAGAAATCAAGGAAGATACAAACAAGTGGAAGCATATACCGTGCTCATGGCTAGGAAGAATAAATATCATTAAAATGTCTATATTACCCAAAGTAATTTATAAATTCAATGCAATACCAATTAAAATACCAATGACATACTTCAAAGATATAGAACACATATTCCAAAAATTTATATGGAACCAAAAAAGAACACGAATAGCCTCAGCAATCTTAAAAAGAAAAAATAAAGCAGGAGGTATCATTCTTCCAGATATCAAGGTTTACTATAAGGCCATTATACTCAAGACAGCCTGGTACTGGCATAAGAACAGGCACATAGATCCATGGAACAGAACAGAGAACCCAGAAATAAACCCACAGCTTTATGGACAACTGATATTTGACAAAGGAGGAAAGAACATACAATGGAGTAAAGACAGCCTCTTTAACAAATGTTGTTGGGAAAATTGGACATCTACCTGCAAAAAAATGAAACTAGACCATCAACTTACACCATTCACAAAAACAAACTCAAAATGGATAAAAGACTTAAACGTAAACCGTGAAACCATAAGCATCTTAGAAGAAAACATAGGAAGCAAGCTCTCCGACATCTGTAGCAGCAATATAATTGCCAATTTATCTCCACGGGCAAATGAAATAAAAGGCAAGATAAACAAATGGGACTATATCAAACTAAAAAGTTTTTGCACAGCTAAAGACAATAAGAACAGAATAAAAAGACAAACCACACAATGGGAGAACATATTCGACAGCACATCTGATAAGGGGTTAATAACTAAAATTTATAAAGAATTTATAAAACTCAACACCAGGAAGACAATCCAATCAAAAAATGGGCAAAAGAAATGAATAGAAATTTCTCCAAAGAGGACATACAGATGGCTGATAGGCATATGAAAAAATGCTCAACATCACTAATCATTAGAGAAATGCAAATTAAAACCACAAGGAGATATCACCTCACACCAGTCAGAATGGCACTCATTAGCAAAACAACACAGAATAAGTGCTGGCGAGGATGTGGAGAAAAGGGAACCCTTATGCACTGCTGGTGGGAATGCAGACTGGTGCAGCCACTGTGGAAAACAGTTTGGAGATTCCTCAGAAAATTAAAAATCGAACTGCCTTTTGACCCAGCTATCCCACCTATAGGAATATACCCTAAGAACACCATAGCACTGTTCGAATAGAAGAAATGCGCCCCCATGTTCGTGGCAGCATTGTTCACAATAGCGAAGATCTGGAACCAGCCCAAGGGTCCATCAGAAGACGAGTGGATTAAAAAGCTTTGGTACATATATACTATGGAATACTACTCAGCCATAAGAAATGATGACATCAAATCATTTATAACAAAATGGATGGACCTTGATAACATTATACAGAGTGAAATAAGTAAATCAGAAAAAAAGAAAAACTGAGAACAGCATGATTTCATACATAGGTGGGACATAAAAGTGAGAATATGAGACATGGACAAGATAGTGGTGGTTACGGGATGGGGGGATGGAGGGAAGGGTGGGATAGGGAGGAGGGGAGGGACACAGGGAAAACCACATCGAAGGTGACAGAGGACAATTTGACTTTTGGTGACGGGTATGCAACACAATTGAATGATAAGATAACCTGGAGATGTTTTCATTGTACATATGTACCTTTATTTATTGGTGTCACCCCATTAGAATTAATAATAATAATATATATATATATATAAAAAGGTTAAGAACCACTGGCTTAATGTAAATGTGGTGTACTTTTTTTTTCCCTTCTTTCTTCTTTGTGTGAGTGTGTGTTTAATGAATGTCAGATAACCATATTTTATAATGCTTACATTACACAGTAAATAGTTTTCGAGTTGTAAGCCACAGAAGACCTTTCACATATACTTCACAAAGGAAGATGTGCTTTGGCCTGAACATGCAGTGCTGCAAGTGGATGGATCATTGACCTGGGGCTGAGGACTCAGGTTTGAAACTTTGAGATTACTGGCTTGCACACACAGGCAAGGTCACTGTCTTGAGTGTGGGATCATAGACATGACCCCATTATCTATGGCTTGAGACCAAAAGTCTCTGGCTTGAAGAAGGGGTCACTGGCTCAGCTGGAACCCCTGGTCCAGACCTATATGAGAATGCTATCAACAAATATAGTGCTGTAGGTATGAGTTCATTCCTCTTATCTCTCTTCCTTCTGTCTTTTTGTCTATTTTTCTGTATCTCTATTAAACAAAAAATATTTTTGTTTTACCATCCTTTAGACATCTTAGAAGAGCCAAGGTTGTATTTTTCCCATAGTATGCCATAGTTGGAGTGGAAGGCAGTTGTTCCTACTGAAACTGAACTTGTGTTGTTTGCAGTCCAGATTGTTAGGATACAACTGCCTTGAGAATTCTTGTACTTGTCTTCTGTTTTAGCAATGCACTTTTAATTTGTGTGTGTGTGTGGGGGTGTTGCATGGAAAAAAGCATAGTTTAGACATTTACCTCAACATGAAAGTGCTGTATCTTATTGTGTTTATAAGTTCGATCTAAATATCAAAATGTTTTCCATAGTAGTTTTACCCTTTACATTTTCTCCAGCTACATATCATTAGTTTATAGTGTGGTGTATGTGCCATGTTTAAAATCTTTGCAAAACTGCCTGACCAGGCGGTGGCGCAGTGGATAGAGTGTCGGACTGGGATGTGGAAGACTCAGGTTCGAGACTCCGAGCTCACCAGCTTGAATGCGGGCCCATCTGGCTTGAGCAAAAGCTCATCAGCTTGGACCCAAGGTCGCTGGCTCCAGCAAGGGGTTGCTCGGTCTGCTGAGAAAACAATCAATGAACAACTAAGGTGTCGCAACGGCAAGGAAAAACTAATGATTGATGCTTCTCACCTCTCTCCATTCCTGTCTGTCTGTCCCTATCTATTCCTCTCTCTGTCCCTGTAAAAAATAAATAAAATCTTTGCAAAACTTACCACATTGAGAAATTTTCTCATATATTTTTTATTTATTTATATATTTTTTATTTACTTACTTTGGAGAGAGAACACAGGAGAGAGAGAGGAACATCATTCTGTTCCTGTGTGTGCTCAAGCCTAGACAGTGACATTTTGCTCAAGACAGTGATCTTGGGCTCATGTCAGGGACCATGGGCTTTAAATCATCAACATTTAAGCTCAAGCCAGCAACCATGGAATCATTTTGATGATTTTATGCACAGGCTGCCCTCTCCCCCCATTAGCGAGAGAGAGAAGCTTCTTGTCGTTGTACCACTTAGTCTTTCCATTTTAGTTGTGCACTCATTTGTTGTTTGTCCTCTCAGTATAGCAAGGTTGTGGTTTGATCCTCACTTAGGACACATACTGGAGTCAACTAATGAATGCATAAATGGGTGTGACATCAAATCTATGGTTCTCTCTGTCAATCTCTCTCTCTTTCACAAATGAATTAATAAAAAATTAGGCTCTTGCAGGTTAGCTCAATTAGTTAAGAGTTTCCTTACAAAATGACAAGGTTGCTAATTCAGTCCTCTGCTAGGTTATATACAGGAAACAAACAGTGAATGCATGACTGAATAAAAAAGTGAATTCTTTCCCTCTTTCTCCTTTCTCTCCTCTTCCTCTCTTTGTCTCTAAAAAAAAAAAAAAAAAGCCCTGGCCAGAGAGCTCGATTTGTTGGAGCATCATCCTGGAGCACAAAGGTTGCCGGTTTGATTCCCCAGTCAGGGCACATCCAGGAGCTGGACTATGTTCTTGTCTCTCTTCTCTTGGCTCTATAAAATATAAATAAAAGAAAGAAACAATGCTAATAATGTATCCAGAGCATTATTTTCACCCTGAAATGGGTGCAGTCACGGGGTGTGCAGAATTGTTTGAGGAGGAATCTGAGCACATGTTAAGGAAAACAGTGCCCCAACCCCACCTTCCATGTGGTCAGCTTTGTATGAGTGGTTTTCCTGAGACTCCCCTGCCCCTGAGGATGGTGCAGGGCTGGCTGTCATTGCCTGGGTCTCCTTTGACAGTCACCCCACTTAAACTCCATAGGATATGGGGGTCCTCCACCACAGTTGGAAGCTGAGGCTTTATTGGCCAGAAGGATAAACTTCGGGGACACTATGTAAAGGGACACTAGCGATACTGTGGTCACTGTGTGAGGGTGAGTGCATCTGGACCCAGAGGAAATGTACCAGTCACTGAATTTTCTCCTTAAACCACAGGTCCTGAATCCCTGGAGCAATAGAATCACGAGGAGCAGGAGGACATTGTAGAATTGAGTGTCAGCAATTCTAGAAACAAACCCACCTGAAGACACATTTCTGACCTGGAATTTAGAGTGGAACTACAACACGTCAACACACCAAGACACACCTTCTATATTTCCAGCTTTTTAACAACAATAGAATAAAATGATCCTTGCTCAGGTTACTGCGGTTTCTTTTATCTTTTGAGAGAGAAAGAGTGAGGGAGCAAGTCAGACAGGAAGGGAGACAATTGAGAAGCATCCACTCGTAGCTGAGACACTTTATTCATTCATTGCTTCTCTTACTTACATTGACGACGAGGTGGGGCTTAAGCTGAGACAATTATTTTCTGCTCAATTCTGCAATCTTGGTCTAAAGCCGGGGACCTTGGGCTTTAAACCAGCAACCTTTACACTCAAGTCAGCAATCCTGAGTTCATTTCAATGATCTTAATCACAGGTCGGAGACCCCGCACAAGAGCTGGCAAGCAAGGGTTCTCAAATCAGTCCTGAGTTTTTAATCTTGGTTCTCAGATCCCTAGTTTTAATTTCTCCCCTCTACCACTGCCTGGGTAGGCATTTGAGTTTGTTTAATCTTTCTTTTTCTTCATCATGGATTTGTAGAGGAGTATAAAACACTATATCAGTTAATCTGAGGAGTACTGAAATATATCAGTAGAATTTCTCCTTCACATCACAGTCCTGTAATCAGATGAATGCATAGATTACTGAATGCAGAATTATATTTCTTTTCCATCATCAAAAGCACATCACACCATTAAACAGTATGGTGTTACAGGAATGCATGACATTTTACCATGTGGCTGTGGACTTCACCTATGAGCAGTGGCAGCTCCTGGACCCCGATCAGAAGGACCTGTTCTGGGACATGATGTTAGAGATCTATAGCCACCTGGTGTCAGTGGGTGAGGACAGCTCCCCTGTGTCACTTAGAAGGTGTCTGTTAATGGCTTATTTCCTTCAGATTCTTAAGTCTCCTGAATTAAGTACATTTCTCTGAAAGGTAGAACCTCAGATTTTTTTATTACCTTTGAGAAGAAGGTATAATACGTTGTGTCCTGAGACAAAAGACTTGGTGTTACAGACCTGAAGCGTGTTTATTTTTAAATGTAGTAGTATTCCTCTAGACCAATAGCAGCCCAGTTCAGTAAGTTTAAGCCTTGTGTTATTTTTCCCTCTGAGGAGGGTGTCAATCTAGCATATGTGGGCTTTCCAAGTTGGAGTGAGAGGAAGAGCAGTAGGAAATAAACCCCAGCATCTAGTCTGTCCAGGTGAGTGAGTGAAAACCAGAAGGGTGGGGGGACAGGGAAAGAGAAGGCATCAGAGCTATTGCATTGAATGAGAAAAGCAAACCACTCATATATATATGAGAGCCTTTTTATTTGTAGAAATTTAGAGGAAAAGATAACTTGTTTTCTCATCTGAGCAACGATTTTTGTTCACTTTATCTACATATTGTTGTGTTTGTGTAGTTTTCATTTACCTGGGATTTGAAGGTCATTCTGTACTTTGTCCACGGCCACAGCGTCTCTTCCATTATCCCCTTTTAATATGATATTCCATTTTTGTTGCCTTTCTGGAAAGACCGTACTTTGAATTAATC
This sequence comes from Rhynchonycteris naso, assembly GCA_037038555.1. Classification (NCBI taxonomy): domain Eukaryota; kingdom Metazoa; phylum Chordata; class Mammalia; order Chiroptera; family Emballonuridae; genus Rhynchonycteris; species Rhynchonycteris naso. The sequence goes on along the minus strand of CM072997.1, from coordinate 244,869,226 downwards.
ATGGTTTTCTAACTACTGGGCTCTCATGCCCTGTCTGGAAATAGCGATTTCTTTTCATAAGTTTCAGCCTTATCTTGGATCCTGTGTCCCCATGAAAGCCTGGTTTCCATGCTGCATTTATGTCATTCTTTGTCCACATCCTTCAAAGGAGTTTTATACTCAGTTCTCATCAGTCTTGAATACTTACTCAATTTTTATAAGTGAACTTTTATTTTGTGTGAGATCACTCCCAAGTTAACATCATCTTTGATACTCTCTAATATTTATTTCCGTCCTGTGCAGTGCACTCATTGTCATGGTCGCTGGCTTCTGACTTCTCATTTTCTGTGTGAGAATGAGAATCACCTTAGCTCTATTCTTTTTTATATTGAGTTTCTTTTTCTACACTAGACATTTTAAATTCTATCCATCAAGCATCACTTTGGATGTCACCTCTATGCTGACCTCTCCTGTTTCTTTTTTTTTTTAATTATTTTTTTCCCTCTCTCCTGAAGGTCTGTGCTGTTTCATTTAATTAAGAAGGAAAAGTTCCTGTTAACATTACATTTGTTCAAGGCCCACTAAATCCTAACATATGTAAGCTTCAAGCAACATTTTTCAGAATTTTCCTAAATCTGATTTTCATTGTTAGATTTTCTTGCTACATTCATTTACATAATTGATTCAGGGTTCTCTTTTTTTCTAGGACTCTGGAGAGTTAATGAGTGTCTACAGAGTCACCTCCAAAGTCCAAGCATTTCAAAGAGTGGGAAGGAATGCTGTGAACATGATATCTTTGCAAATGCTGTTAATCTGATTTAAAGTCTTTTCCTATTGAAGCAACGTTGCGATAAGTTGAAGATATGTGGTAAAACTTTAAAGTCAAAAGTTTTGAAAACCTAACTGGAAGTTTTAAATTAAAGAACTCTGTTCACTTGAATGGAGGTGGGACATCCATTCTGCATGGTAACCATGAACAACTTTACACTGAAATTAGGTTGCATCCCAGTACCAAATCCATTGAAAATAAGTCCCTGGTCATTCAGCAACAGAGAACTGACAGTGTTGAGAAAGCCCACATATGCACTGAATGTGGGAAAGCCTTTGTCAAGATGGCTCAGCTCACTAATCATCAGAGATATCACACTGGAGAGAAACCTTATGCATGCAATCAGTGTGGGAAAGCCTTCTCCAGAAAATCTAGGCTGACTGGACATCAGAGAATTCATATAGGACTGAACCATTATGAATGCAATAAATGTGATAAAAACTTCAACACATCACAGTTGAATATACATCAGAAAGCTCATGTGGCAAAGAAATGCTGTACATGTAGATAGTGTGGGACAGCTTTCATTATAGAAATCAGCTCACTAATCATCAGCAACCTCATACAGCAGAGAAAGCCCATGGATGCATTCTGTGTGGGAAGAACTTTTATTCAAAGTCTTATCTCCATTAACATCAGACAAGTCATGCAGGAGAGAGAACTTGTAAATGCAGTGAATGTGGACAAGGCTTCATCAGGAAAAGTCATTACTCATCATCGAACGCATACAGGAGAGAACCGTATGGATGTAGTCTATGTGAGAAGACCTTCTCTGGAAAATCTCATTTATATCAACATCAGCAAAATCATACAAGAGATAAATTTTACACATGCAGTAAATGTGAAAAACTCTACGCAATTTAGCACAATCTCATCATTCATCAGTGAAATCATTTAGGAGAGAGACTGTATGAATGCAATGAATGTGGAAAAGGCTTCCCAGAGACCAAACAGTGTACATAAACATACACAAGACAAGAACTATGTGTGTAGTGTATGTGGAAAAGGCTTCTGATGGAAGAGCAGGCTGCTTGTGCATCAATGGACTCATACAGGAGAGAAGTCGGATGTATGCAGTGAATGTGGGAAAGGCTTCTCACTGAAGGGAAATCTGACTGTACATCAAATGATTCATACAGGAGAGAAGTCCTATGCATGTAGTGACTGTGGAAATGACTTCTGAGTGAAGAGCAAACTGATTGTACATCAAAGGACTCATATGGGATAGAATTTCTATGTATGCAGTGTATTTGGGAAAGGTTTTCTAGAAAAGAGTGCTCTCACTGTATATCAGCAAGTTCATTCCTTAGTAAAATTGTTACTATGCAGTGAAAGTGGGAAAGGCTTCTTCATGAAGAGTATAATATATATAAATGTATCCAAATTCATGCAGAGAAGCTATACTGATGCGGTGATTATTGTGAAGCCTTTTTCTTTTTTAAGATTTTTTAAAATTGATTTGAATGAGGCAGTGAAGAATGGTGCTAGAGCGGACTCAGAAACATAAACTTCTAGCAGTTTCTTCTCATATGTGACAGGATGACACGTATTGGGGCTTTCAAACCAGCATCTTCATTCTCATCTCTGCTTCCTGACTTTCTCACACTTGGCTCTGCTTCTGTTTTCTGTGTATCAATAAATACCCATAGGTACTGGGGCTTCAAACTGTACATGTGAAACCTTTTATGGAATCGGGGTAATGTTCCCCAGGTCGTCGGTGCACTCTCTGGTCTCAGAGTGGTTAGTGTCTTAGCGCCAGGTTCTTGTAACTAACACCACAGGAGGAATTTCTGAAGTTTTTTTTCTTTTTTTCATCACAAACTTCCTCATGCTCCCCATTCATGGTAACATTCTTTTTTCCAATTCTAACCCTTGGCAGCACAGCATTATAGATTATTCGTCTATAATGTTGTAATTTATATAGAATAAGAATACTAGAAAATGGAGTCCTTTAGCAGGTACCCTTTTGATATTATCAGTATGACCTAGTGAGATACACTAAATACATTCATAGTGCTCTCTGTCCCTAGTTCCCTCGCTCCTGACACCCTTAGCAATGCCTAAGTGACAACTGAACCAAGAGCATCTTATATTGTGGTGACTGATTTGAAATTTAAGCTCTGCCACACATCCAGAGGGGCAGGTGTCTGGAAATAGTGTAAATAAATTATGCCTACTTGAGAAAGCCACCAAAAAAAAAAATCTCTATGAGAGGGATTTCAGACAGCTTCTAGGTGGGTGAACACATCCTAGTGCTGGAAGTGTTATGTACCCAAACCACATCGGGAGAAGAGCTCCTGTGCCTGGGACCCTCCCAGACCTTGAGCTATGTATCATTTCATCTGGCTGTTCACCTATAATTTTTATGATGCCCTTTAAGAAAATGGAAACATTAGTGGTTTTGTGGTTTTGTGATGTGGGCCACTGGGAAATCAAACCAAACTAGAGGTTGTGTAAACCTCTGTTTGAAGCCAGGTCAGAAGTTGTAGGTGACTGGGAGAGCTACTTTGTTTGGCTTCCGAAGTGACCTGGAAGCAGCGTGTGGCACAGAGCCATTGCCTGTGGGGTTTGATACTATTGGGTAACAAGGTAAATTTTATGGCTCACAGCTGGTGCGGGAAATATTTAATGTGGGGCATCCCCTCGCCCAATGAAACACACGTTGGGTGACCAGGAGTATTGTGAGTGGCAGTAGTGAGAGAGCAGAGAAACCAAGGAGGAGGACTGCACTGCATGTGTTTTAAAAGTGGACCTCAATTTATTTCAACCTAACATCCGGCCCAAAGGCCTTTGGATTCTTTGTGACATACAGACATCATCAGACCTGATGGAAGCTGGATTCACCCTTGCTGCTCCTGGGTAACATCTGTACTGTCAACTTTTTGTTTTGACTAAAGTGATGGACCAGATGCATCCCCTGCCATGATGCCCTTGGATATATTCCAGCTGTAATAATTTAAGCAGTTCCTCTGTGCTTGTGACCATCCCCTGGGAAGGAAAGAAGGCATTGGCAGCCTCTAAGACATTTGTTTTATTTCACCTGACAGTTATAGCAAATGTTATGGTCACACCCATCAGAAACTTTTTAATACACTATATGACATCATGGAACTTGTTCAAGGCCAGAACTTAGAATTCCAGAAGGGAGCCTGAGACATGGCTACACAGTTATAGCAACAGGCAAGGAGGGACTTGGGGACAGAGCTCCGGATTGGAAGTGGTTTGTACTAGTGTTCAGTTTCTGGGTGCTGCCATTGGGGGCTTCAGAGGCTTGAGGTCTTGTGAGCCGGATTCTCTGGATCCTGAGTGAAGGGCCTCTGAGTTTGGTGAAGCAGGAATGCATACGAATTGTCATTTGGGGATTTATTTGGATTCAGTCTCTGAAGATCTAGGCATTAGTATGTGTTTTTTTATTAAGCCGTACTCTGCAGAGATTAACAAGTGAACATCTGAAGGTCAAGGGTTAAGGTCTCCATGTCAGCTATGTTTAGGCTTGTTGATGGAAAACTGTCATGTGTGTAGCATGAACCCTGTTTGTCCAAGTTAGCAATGAATCTAAATCTAATTTCATCTAAACATCTGAGGAGTGTCGATGTACAAGAGTTTCTGTGGTAAATTTCAGATTGAATTTGAAGACACTGGGGAGTACAAGGTTTGTTTGTGTTTGAGGACTTTTCAATTTTTTCTATTTATTTTTAGTGAGGATATATATATATATATATATATATATATATATATATATACATACACACACACACAAACACACATACTATATATATATATATATACACACACACACACACACACACACACACATACATACACACAGAGAAGGGCAGGAGGAGCAGGAAGCATCAACTCCCATATGTGCCTGGACTGGGCAAGCCCAGGGTTTCCAATGTGTAAGCTCAGCTTTTCTTTTTGACGCTTTATCCACTGAGACACCATACATAGGTCAGGCCTTCCGATCTTAGGAGTCTGAAAGTTTTAGGTTCCATAGTCCCAGAATAGTGGGAGTTTTGAAGCTCATGTTTTGGATATTGGGAACATTTTAATTTTTTAAGTTCAAGTTTGCTATTAAAATTTTGACTCCTAGGGCATTTGAAGTCTTGCTCCTTGTCGTATGTTATCACTTTGGCTCAAATCAACTCTTCTAAAAATTGAGACTTCTACCTCCAAGTGACTCGATGTCATCACAAATGTGAGTAGTTTCCCATGATCAAGTGGTGTTTCTAGAAGTAAAAAAAGATTTTTTTCTTTATCTTATTTGAAAGTTTTCTCTTTGACATTTCCTTCCTTTGTTTTAAGTGAGAGGAGGGATGGTAGGGAGACATAGTTCCAAATGCATCACAAACAGGATGCACCTGACAACTTTTGTCTAGGGCTGATGCTCAAATCAAGTGAGCTGTTTTTAGCTCCTGAGCCTGATATCCTCAGACCAACCAAGCTACCCCAGCTCCAGGCCCGATGTTCAAACCAATTAAGTCACAGGCTGCAGAAGAGGAATTGGGAGAGAAGTGGGAGAGGACGGGGGAGAGAAGAAAATAGTCACTTCTCTTGTAGCCCTGACCAGAATCAAACATGATGTCCCTACACCTGGTCGATGTTCTACTGAGCCAACCATTCAGTGCCCTCTTTAATATTTTTGTTCAGGTTTTTGGACACAGGTAAACACAAACATTCTTCTAAATTCTTATTAGTGACACTATTTCATTAAAATAATTTTTTTTGCCTCACCTGTGGTGGCACAGTGGATAAAGTGATGACCTGGAATGGTGAAGTTGCTGGTTCAAAACCCTGGGCTCACCTGGTGAAGGCACATATGTGTGTTGATGCTTCCTGATCATCCCACCTTCTCTCTCTCTCTCTGCCCTTTCTAAAAATAAACAAAAATCTTTTAAAAACATAGTTTTTTAGATAAACTTTTATAAAATTGAAATCAAGTGTATAAATATGCATTCATGAATCTGCCATTCCTTGCCGGTTGGCTCAGTGGTAGAGCTTCAGTGTGGTGTGTGGATGTCCCAGGTTCGATTTTCTTCAGGGCATACAGGAGAAGAATCTATCTGCTTCTCTCCCTCTCCCCCTTCACTTGCTTCTCTCTGCATTTCGCAGCCATGGCTCCATTGGATTGAGTTGGAATTAAGGGTCTTAATTTATTTTTACACCACTAGAGATAAAATTCTCCTGACATCTTTTGTTGAAAAGGTGCTGCAACTCTGAGTTGATGCTTCTCATCTCTTTCCCATTTTGTCTGGCTGTCCCTATCTGTCCCTCTATCTTGCTTACTAAAAAACAAACAAGTACATACAGTGTCCCAGACATACTCATTCACTTTTAATCCTAGGTAGTTTATAATTTTGCAATGGTACTTGGAGTCATTTAAAAAATAAACCAGCCTGAATAGGCGGTGGCGCAGTGGATAGAGCGTCGGAATGGGATGCGGAAGACCCAGGTTCGAGACCCTGAGCTCGCCAGCTTGAGTGCGGGCCCATCTGGCTTGAGCAAAAGCTGGCCAGCTTGGACCCCAGGTCTCTGGCTCCAGCAAGGGGTTGCTTGGTCTTCTGAAGACCCGCAGTCATGGCACGTGTGAGAAAGCAAACAATGAACAACTATGGTGTCGCAACAGCAACGAAAAACTAATGATTGATGCTTCTCATCTTCTCTGTCCCTGTCTATCTATCCCTCTCTCTGACTCTCTCTCTGTGTCCCTGTAAAAAAACAAAACAAAACCCATATTCTACAAGTTGTTTTAACTATAGTTCATTTTTACAGCTTTATGGCATAATTTATAGATAACGTTTATTTTACATAGTAATTCTGCAAGTTACTGATGTATAGTAAGTTTACAGTTGTGACATCATGAAAATGCAGTTTCTAGAAAATTTCATGACCTCATACATAAAGTAATTAGATGGTTGTATTAGTTTTGTTACATTTTATAAGCCTTTTCTATATTTTAAATACAGTCCTTTACGAAATACATGTGGAAATGTTTTCTCCTAAACTCAGGCTCTAGTCTTCACTTTTATAAACATTGTGCTTGAAATTGAAAGTTCATGTTTTGCCTGACCAGGTCATGTCTTCGTACATAAAGCGTGGGCCTAGGACGCTGAGGCCACAGGTTTGAAACCTGAGGTCCCATGCTTGAGTGCAAGCTCAACAGATTGAGGGTGTCATCACTGGCTTGAGCATGGGATCACAGACATGACCACATGATCACTGGTGTGAGCCCAAGCTCTCTGGGTAAAGAAAGTGGTCAATGCCTCAGCTGGAGTCCCCTGGTCAAGGGACATATTAGAAAGCAATCAAGGAACAACTAAGGTGCTTCATCTATGAGTTGATCCTTCTCATCTCTCTCCCTTTCTGTCTGTCACTGTGTGTCCCTTTTTATTGCTCACTAAAAAGAAAAGTACAAACGTATTAAATTTTAATTTAGTAAAATTTATTAATTTTTTTTATGATTCATCATTTACTGTCTTCCTTCAGAACTCTGGGTAAGTTGGGTTCAAAAAAGTATTTCCCATTTACTTTGATAAGTTTTTTTTTTAAATTTTATTCATTTTAGAGAGGAGACACAGAGTGAGAGAGAGAGAGAAATAGGGAGGAGCTGGAAGCATCAACTCCCATATGTGCTTTGATCGGACCAGTGCAGGGTTTTGAACTGGCGACCTCAGTGTTCCCAGGTCGAGGCTTTATCCACTGCGCCACCACAGGTCAGGCTGATAAGTTTTATTCTTTCACCTCTTATACTCAAATCTGTGATCTATTTTGACTTAATTTTTGTTTAGGGTTGGAGTTAAGGGTCTTAATTTATATTTGTGGCACTAGAGATACAAATATGCCACCATCTTTTGTTGAAAAGACCTATGACTCTGGCTTATCATGGGACCTTATTCAAAAAGAAATAGACGTTATATATTTGGATTCTCAGTTCTGGTTGTGTCTTTCTCATTGATCCCAGACCATTAATGACCTCACTTTTAGCAGCCTTTCTCAAAGGACTAGATCCATTGACAACTTCAAGTTCTGCCTGCTGCTCTTTCTCCCCGGTTGGTGATGGCCAGCCTCACACTGTACTTATTTCTTCAAATCCTTTTCTGTTCTTAAAAACCACTAACTGGACATGGCCCGTTGGCTCTGAGGTAGAGCGTCGGTCAGCGTGTGGGCTGGGGCACACAGGAGAAGCGCTCATCTCCTTCTCCACCCGCCCTCCTCTCCTTTCTCTGTATCTGTCTCTCCTCTTCCTGCAGCCAAGTCTCCATTGAATCACGTGGACCCCAGCACTGAGGATGGCTCCATGACCTGTGCCTCAGGCGCTACAAAGGCTCCATTGCAAGGAACAACAACACAGATGGGCTGAGCATCGCCCTCTAGTGGGCTTGCCAGGTGGATGCTGGTTGGGCGCGTGAGGCAGTCTGTCTCTCTGCCTCCCTGCTTCTCACTTCAAGGAAAAAACAACAAAAAGCCCAGTTACTACATTAATATCTCCGCTGGTAATTCCCCGTTGTTCTGCGTTTACAAGAGATATAACTTTATAAGATTTTATTGTGGACTTTTATACGAACACCTGAGCTCCTGACAATTTCAATTATTTAATTCCAACTTAACAGTTTATGGCCGTATGGCATTTTTCCCAAGCCCACTGAGTGCTTTCAGCTTCGGAGCTATTTTCCCTCTGGAAACTCTAGTTTCTGAAAATACACTGACTTGCCGCAAGAGTCAAATACAGTACCAGGAAACGAGATATCTGAGAATCTTCCCACCTTTCAGCCACCGAGGCTACAATGTGGCAGCTTTCCTTCTCTGACCCGTCAGGATTCTCAACAAGGAGGCCCCCAATGCCGTTCCGCGGAGCTAGGGGGCGAACACACAGTCTCCGAGCCGAGTGAGGGAATCGCTGGCGTTTCTTCGAATCCTTCAGATCCTCGTCGGCCGCCGTAGGCCGACGAACAATCTCGGTGACGTCGCCAGAACCCGAGTCCGGTTACGGAAATGTAAAGTTTAAACTTTCACGTGGGCTGCAGAAAACCAGATTGGTGCCATATTCTCCTTTTAAATTTTCAGAAACATTTTGTCCGGTGGCAGGTTTGTTTCACATCACAGAGTATCTGACATCACAGGGTGGAAGTGGTGCAGTGTGGACCCTGGAAGGATGGCGGTGGGAGGAGTCGTGTGGAAGGAGCTCCCAGGTATTTCGGAGGAAACAGGTGACTGCCTGTCTGTAGTTTGAGTAGCTTTGTGGTCATATAGCGACTAAGGGTTTGTAGATAGCAACTACCGTGTCTGACTAACCTAGTGTTTGCGGGTCACACTGTATGTAACGGATGGAGGAGTTTAGTATGATCGCGGTGTCAGGATCAGATTCGGGATTTAAAGGACTAGAAATGGTCCTCACGTCAGGGTGCCTGGTCCCGCTGTGGGAGTAATAATAAGGGTGTATGGTCAGTGTTTGCGGTGCAGACGGTGTCGTGAGGCTGCAGCTTCGGAGGCCCAGGCCCTCAGGGAGGTGATGGGCATGAGGTTCCAACCTCTGCGGTTGGGACGGGATGAAATCCATAACCTTCCACCGCTTGAGTATACGGCAGTTTTCCCTACTGTTAATTAAACTTTTGTTGTTTGCACTTTATCTTGTTATGAATAATGCTGCTTTGAGAATTCTTATACATACAGTCTTGATCATATATACCTTTATTGTCTAAGGAATACATATAGTTTAGATAAAACCTCAGAAAAGGCGGTCAAACCCAAGACAAGCAGTTAGATGCCCTCCGTGTTTTAACCTTCCATACAAGGGTCGCCTAACTGCAGCAGTGGAGAGCCACACCCATCGGTCATTTTTGAAGTTGACACTTTTATGCTGCAAATACAGAACTGATTCCTTCGAACCTAGACCTATGGTCCTCAATTCCAAAAATATATCTGTTCCTTTGCAGAAAATATTTGAAAACACCTGCTCTCAGCTTTTAATATGTAGCAACAGCCACATTTCTTAATTTCTTGACCCACCCACTTTCTTATTTTATTTAATATTATTTTCTCTGGCAAGTGACCCATATGCCCTGCATAAATTAAGTCTTCCTGTCTCTTAGTCACACGTGGTGGTCCCAGTTCCCATCCATATTGCATTGTAGGAGTTCCAGGCGGGGATGTCAACCTGGTAATTGGATTATCTGGAAACACCACCTGGCAGGAGAGGGAGAAGATGTAACTGTTTATTACTCAGTGACTAGTGAAGCCTGCTGGCGCCCCCGGCAAACAATAACCATCCCTAAGCAGCTGCTTCCTTCCTCTTTCTGTACCTCCTGAGGGAGGAGAAAGGCACACTAATGACAGCAGAAAACAATGGCTTGTATATGGGAAAGCCTTACTTCCCTTCAGTACACTTCCTCGGAACTTCCGGGGACCAGGCTATGTTTCTTCCTTTCTATGGTTGTTGGCCTGCCTGCCATGTGTTTGTGAAAGAGAAGGACCGTGTCCAACACGGAACCCACAGCTAGTGATTGGGTGTGTATTACATGAGCTTAGCCTTACCACGAGGTAGCGCACTATGGGTAGAGCTTCCGCCTGGGATGCTGAGGAGGCAGGGTCAAAAACCCAAAATATGGGGCTTGAGTACAAAGGTCACTGGCTTGAGCAAGTGGCCACTAGCTCAGCTAGACGCGCCTTCCCCATCTAAGGCACATAGGAGAAAGGAGTCAGTGAACAATCAAGGTACAACTAGGAGTTGGTGCTTCCCATTTCGATCTCCCTTCCTTGCTTTCTGTACTGTCGGTCTGTTTTTATTTCTCACTAAAAAAAAATAAATTTAGTTACATGGTGCATGCACTTCTTTCTAGCTATATAAGTGAAAATGTGCTTAATGGATGCATTGTCTTTTTTAAATAAATAATTCCCGTGTATCATGTTAATTACCTTTCTTTTTAGTTTACTCTTTTTTCTTATCTAAAGCACTGGCTCCACTCGCCAATATGAAATAGGAATGTGGGATTGTAGATTATCTGTGTCCTGTTGTGTTCTCAGAAATCTCACCTGCTACAGTGTCTGCAGTTAACTGTTTTTATGAGGATATTTTCATCAAATATGTTCCACCCAGGTCCAAATTTAATGACATAAAAATATTTATAGTATTCTTTTTTACTTTATTTTTTTAAATTTAGAGAGAGAAAGACAGAAACATGGATTCATTTCTGTATGTGCCCTGCCCGGGATCGAACTGGCAAGCTTTGTGTACCAGAGCGAAGCTCTAACCAACCGAGCTGTCCCAGCTAGGGCGATAGTATTCTTAAAGACAAAAAAATGCTATTTAATGTTGCTTATGTTTGCCATTATTTCTTTATATACTTTGTTGCCCAATACTTCTGTCACTTTGTCTCACTACAAGTACACATATTTTATTGGTCTTTTTAAGGAAAAGCTTTTGGTATAGTTGAGCTTTTTCATTAACTTGCTAATTTAATGTATAAATTAGTTTGTATTGAAGCAATATTTACTTATACTGTATATGTATATATATCCTGATCACATATCATATATATGAAAGGTTGATACTGTGGGATGAACCAAAAGCACGAGGCTTGTGTGCTCCAAAAGAAAAATTTATTTGAAAAGCCTGCAGGTAGCTGAGACCAAGCTGTGTCAACCACAGGGAGGGTTGGAGTAGAATATTTATAATTTAGTCAGAGGTCTTAGAAAAAGCAGCTGACGTCACTGCCTCTATAGGTACAAAGTAATATTATTTCCGTGTGTGGATTGGAGTGATGCCTCAGTTTCTCCAAATTGTTTATCTCCCGGCTCAACTGTCCAAAAGAGGCCTGCGCTAGTTCCAAAGGTCCCGGGGTCACGTCCTGCCTCCATTGACAGGTTTACAGCATCTCTGGGCCTGTAAGTAGGCTTTTACAAACTACTATTGTATTTTAAATTCCCCTTATAGTCAGATCCCTTCCCAATATAAGCTTTCCCTGACGTTTCTGCAGAGATGAACTTATTGCTACATTTCCAAGAGAAGGCCAGGGAGCCATTAAGAGAGAGAATAGCAAGCCAATTAACTACAACCTCACAGAGGGGGTGGAAAATGTTCTGTTTTGAACCCAAGTAGGAAATTGGGTGAGGGGGGTAAGGCCAGTGGTTATGGCGGTGGCCATGCAGATGCAGGTTCCCAATGTGTTTGAGCAGATGGTAAAGGAACTGTGGGGCCAGAAGAAGGTAGGCCATTCCATTTATTAAAGTCTCGTAATTGTGGGCGAGCAAATAGGCAGTGTTCCTTATCCCCCAGCGGTCTGCAGTTCCACAACCCAGACTCATTCTCCGACTCACCCTCTGCACTCACAAGTCTCCATCAGTGTCACAGGGCTGCCAAGCCTGTCAGCTCTCTCTCTCTCTCTCTGGACTCTCCAACAAAACAGACTAGATGGAAATAGCCCTTGTCCTGCAAACAATAGCAAAAAATCACTCCTCTCCATAGATGCAGGCAGTCTGCAGTTTGCAATCTGCCGCCCTGAGGGCAAGCAGCAGCCTTCCATACATTATAGGACAGGGTGCTGCCCCAATACAAGCAAGCGAAACTAAAAAACACCTGTTTACCCAAGAAGGGGAATATGAGTTTTAAAGGGGACTCTGGTTTAAAAAGTGCCCTGAACCCAAACCTTACATTTCAGCCTTTTGTTGTTTATGGAAAAGGGAGGAAGGTCTCATCATTTTCCCTAACTGCTTCCTGCTAGTTAGGGTGGTGAAGTACTTATGGGGCGGGGGATAGATGAGAGTCAGCAGGCCCAGACTGGTATGAAAATGTCCTTAGGCAGTCACTTGGTGGGGAACTGGTTGGTACTGGAGTTGGGCACAGCCTGGAGGAGGGAAATGTAACCGGTGGTTTCTGTACCCGCTGTCTCAGTCGGCCTCTTTATAAGACCTCTGGTGCACGGGGTGACGCACCAGCCTGCAAGAATGAGCACTTCAGTGACAATTATAAGGGAGGTTAGGACAGAGGTGGCTAATCCTCCTGAAGCTGTCCCAACTCCCGAAGTTATTTTGAGCGTTACCAAGAGAGGGGTGAGCTGCACTGCCCTCTGTGCCTGAGTTGCTGAGTCACTGGGATGGGGAGAGACGGGTTGATGAGGGCTGCATCAGCACTGGGAGAGAGGAATGTTAAAGCCCGGGTTCCTGCCCAGGTAGCAGGAAGGCCAAGGTGGGCGTCCTCACCGCAGAGGAACAACATTCCCTGTGTGTCAGGCAGGGAGAGAGATGAATTGAGAAGAGGAGAGAAAGAGGATAGGGAGGTGTGCTCCTTTCTTGGGGTTCTGCTGTCCAGGCTGATAATGTAGATGCTATTCCTGCTCCAATAAGGGGAGAGAGATGGGTAGTTGCTTGTTGGGTGCAGTGAAAATGAGGGGGACACCAGGCTGGGAGGTGATCCAGGGGAATAGGGAGAGGGAGGGATAAGAGCAATTAACAAGTGGCTTGTAATGTAGGAAAGGAGGGAAACCAGACTGGATGGAGTAAGCAGCCCTTTGACTTAGGAGGGACCTGGTAGCCTATTTCTTCAAACTAAAATGTGTTTGGAGTCTGTACAGTGACAGTGCTGTTGCATGTTGTTTTTGGCAGAGGCCACCTGGAGTGTTCCTGATGTTTTGGTGAAGCATCAGGGGCTTGACTTACCCTGTGCTCTCCATACGGAGTACTTTCAAGATTTTCTTTATAGTTTTATCATACATTTAATTGGTCTTAATCTATTTTTAAATTTTTTATTTATTTATTTTCAGAGATAGAAATAAAGAGAAGGCAGGGAAGAGCAGGCAGCATCATCTCCCATATATCCCTTGACCAGGCAAGCCCAGGGTTTCAAACCGGAGAACTCAGCATTCTGGGTCGACGCTTTGTCCACTGCGCTTTCACAAGTGAGGCATCATTCTCAATCTTTATACTTTATTTGATTGTGCCAAATTTTTCCTGTATCAACTAATCATACATCATACATTTTTTTATGTCAGGCTTCTTTTGCTTAATTTGAATGTGATGGGTGATATTTTCCTTTTTTTAATATGTGTGTGTGTAATAAATGTCAGGTAAACTTATTCTATAATGCTTACACAGTAAATATTTTGAAGTTGCAAGCCATGAAAAACTTATTCCATATGCTTCACAAAGGAAGGTGTTTTTTGGCCTGACCAGGCAGTGGTGCAGTGGCTGGATCATCTACCTGAGCCTGAGGGCTCAGGTTTAAAACCCTGAGATTGCTGGCTTGAGCACTGGGTCGTTGGCTTCAGGGTGGGATAATAGACATGAGCCCAATGTTCCTGGCTTCAGACCAATGGTCGCTGCCTTGAAGCCCAAGGGTACTGGCTTGAGGAAGGCGTCACTGGCTCAGCTGAATCACCCTGGTCAATACACATATGAGAATGATATCAGTGAACAACTAAAGTGCCGCAGCTACAAGTTCATGCTTCTCATCTTTCTTCTTTCCTGTATTTTTGTCTATTTGTCTGTCTTTCTCACTTCAAAAGAACTGGTTTTGTTTTACCATCCTTTAGAAATGTTAAAAGAACTAAGGGGGTATTTTTCCCATAGAATGCCATAGTTTGAGTTGTTCCTACTGATAACTGAAATTGTGTTTCTTGCAGTCCCAATTGTCAGGATTCAGCTGCCCTGAAAATTCTTGTACTTCTGTTTCAGCAGTGCACTCTGTGTGTGTGTTTCGGGGAGTTGCATGGGGAAAAATACATAGTTTAGACCAATGGTTCTTAACCTTTTTTGAGGTACCAAACCCACCAGTTTCATATGCGCATTCACCAAACCCTTCTTTAGTGATAAATAAAATGTGATTTTTTTTCCAAATTCAAGACATAGGTATATGTTTTTTTACTGGTGCACAAAATGAGCCGTGCATGAACATCACCTTGCTCAAAGAACAAAATCAACAAAGTGCATGAACTTCACAACAAATTACTGTATTACTTTATTCTGGCCTCCGTGGCAGAGGCTTCTCCGAACCCCTGAGACCGACTCATTGAACCCCTAGGGTTCGATACAACCCAGGTTAAGAACCACTGGTTTAGACATTTTCTTCAGAAAGTGCTGTATCTTAGTATGTTTATAACTTCAATCTGAACAGATGATATGGAAATGTTTTTCATAGTAAATGTACCCTTTACATTTCTCCACCTACAGATCATTAGTGTATAGTGTGGTTTATGTGCCCTGTTAAAATCTCATCATATGTTATCACTTTGAGAAATTTTCTAATGTCTTTTTTATTTATTTATATTTGTTTTTTTATTTCCTGATTTTGGAGAGAGAGGACAGGAGAGAGAGACAGAAACATCATTCTGTTCCTGTGTGTGCCATGACGAGGGATCGAACTGGCAACCCTGTGCATTGGTACGACAATGACAAACCAGGCTCTCTGGCCACGGTCCAATTCTTTCTTATTTTTATTTAAAAACTTCTATTCATTGATCTGCAAGAGAAAGAAACGTCGATTTGTTGTTTCTCCCTTCCTTGCATTCACTTGGTGATTCCTATATGTGCTGTAACTGGAAATCAAACCTGAAATCCTGCCCTGGCCAGTTTACTCAGTTGTGAAATGTTGGCCTGTTGTGTATATGACCCAGGATTGATTACCCAACAGGGCACAGAGGAGCAATGCCCAACTGGTACTCCACCCTTCCCCCTCTCTCTTTGCTCTATCTCTCTTACCTTCTACACCCATGGCTCCATTGGAGTGAGTTGGTTCTGAGCACTCACGATGGCTCCTTGGCCTCCGCCTCAGGCTCTAAGACAGTGGTAGTCTGGGGTGTTCCAGCTTTCATGGTGGGCAGTAGCCGAGCAACCAAAATATAAATAAAAAGATAGATTTAACTATAGTAGGTTGTTTTATAAAGATTTATTCTGCCAAACAGTGAAAATCCGACATAAAGTATTTGGTAAGTAATTATTATTATATGCTTTAACTTGCTGTAACTCTGTTTTATAAATTTTATAAAGTAAAATTACTTTCCTACTTTATAAATCACTATTACTGTGGAACCGGTGGGCGGTTAAAAAATTTACTACTGAGATACAAAAGTGGGCGGTAGGTATAAAAAGGTTGACTATCCCTGCTCTAAGAGTTGCTGAGCTATAGAAAAATAACCCAAATGGGCAGAGCATGACTTTCTAGTGGGGTTGCAGGTGCATCTCTGTTGGGTCACATGTGGAAGTCTGTTCCTGCCTCTCCTCCTGTCACTGAATGAAAAACAAACAAACATGCCTGCAACCTTGACATATCAGGACAGTGCTACAACCTATTGAGGTATTTGGCCCCGTGTTTCAGGAATCTGAAAGTTTTATGTACTGCTGCCATTTAGAGCCGTCTGCCACAATGTTTGTGTGAGTCTGAGACAGGGTTCCATCTTCTTCTCATTGTCCACCCACTTCTAGCATGGATGTCTTATTCTCCCAGAACCATTTTTTAAAAAAACCATTCTTATCCCCTTCCCTGCAGAACTTCCTGTGCCATCACATGCTGTCTGCGTGAGTCTGTGCACAGGCATATTTTATGTATCTTTGTCTGGTTTGTCTATTGTACTGTCTTAATTATAGTGACTTGAAACTCTCATTAACTGATAGAAAAATTCTTTCAACTTTATAAAAAAATGTAAATAGATACCAGTTTAGGATTTTCATTGGCATTTCACTGGGTCTATATATACATTTGGGAGACTTGACATATTTACTTCTTTATTTATTTGTTTAGACAGAATGCAGAAGAGAGAGAAACATCAACTTGTTCTACTTAGTTGTGCACCCAGTGATTACTTCTCATATGTTACATGTCCTTCCTGGGACTTGATCTGGTGACCTTATGATCAAGCTGGCAACTCCAGGACAGAACTGGCGACAGGACTGCTTCAGGGAGTCACTCTATCCACTGAACCACCAGCCAGGGTGCAGACATGACATCTTTACAATGCTTTCATTTATGAATAATGTTCACAGTCAAGCTTTCCATTTATTTACATCTGTTAACATTTCCCTCCAGCCCTTCCTGGCTAGCTCGGTGAGTTAGAAATCATCCGGAAGTATAGAGGTTGCCCGTTCAATCTTCGGTCGGGGCACATACAAGAACAGATTGACATTCCTGACTCTCTCTCTCTGTTTCTAACTCTCTCTTTGCTAAAATACATAAATAACAATTTAAAAAATTTGCTCTCCTTGTTTCTTCTTTTTTTAACCTAAAATGTATTTATTTAATATAGTCACCAAAGGGGCTCAACCAGAGACTTAATTTAAAAAATAAAACAAATATGACACCACAGCTGACGATGCAGAGTCCTGTACAGAAATCAAGTCAAGGAGAGACCATCTAAAGAAAACATAAAAAGATAGCACAAGGACAAGGACCGGACAGTCCGGGTCAGGGATCATGGCTGGAGACCTGTTTTGCGTAGGTTTCTTGCAGGTACTTCTTAAAGGCTGCGTGCGGGGCTTTTCCAGAGCCAGCAGCATGTGTGTTCAGTGGGCTGTCAGTGTTGGGTTCTCTTAGCAGGCTCTGAACAGAGAGCAGGTTGGTCCTGACGTCATACTGGGCAGAGCACTTGTCCTTAGCATATCCAGGCAGAAGTTACCCTTGGTGTCCACATTGGGGTGGTAGCAGGGCGTGAGAAACTTCACTGTGGGCACGCTGTATGGGTAGCCCCTGGGAAAAGCTAGAAAGAGCTTATACCTCAAGCCTTCATATATTGTGCCAGCTGCTCCATGGATGGTGCCCACCCATTTGAAAAGGTAGTCTGATTCTGGGAAGGCAGAAATTCCTTTGTTGCCAGACATCATGAGGGACATCACTTCCTGCTGAGACCTCTTGACCACAGGGCCCTGGGCAGCATCCCCCCGGGGCTGGGCTACTTTCTGAGCTGCAGCAATGCTGGCAGTGGCTGGGTCGCGGTTCTGTGAGGCCATCCGGGCAGCGCTTACAGGAACACAGACTCTGAGAGCACGATTCTAACTGTGCATATTTTTTTTAGTAAAAAATGATTTTAAAAATTATTCTTTGTGCCTGACTAGGCGGTGGCACAGTGGGTAGAGCGTCAGACTGGGATGAGGAAGACCCAGGTTCAAGACCTCAAGCTCACCAGCTTCAGCGCGGGACCATCTGGCTTGAGCAAAAGATCGCCAGCTTGGACCCGAGGTTGCTGACTCCAGCAAGGGGGTGGCTCGGTCTGCTGAAGGCCCGAGGTCAAGGCACGGGTGAGAGAGCAGTCAATGAACAGCTAAGGTGTTGCAGCGGCAACGAAAAACTAATGATTGATGCTTCTCACCTCTCTCCGTTCCTGTCTGTCTGTCCCTATCTATCCCTCTCTCTGACTCTCTCTCTGTCCCTGTAAAAAAAAAAAATTATTCTTTGTGAGAGAGACAGAAAGAGGGACAGATAGGGACACACAGACTGGACGGGAGAGAGATGAGAAGCATCAATTTTTTGTTGCAGCACATTAGTTTCTCCGTGATTGCTTTCTCATATGTAACTTGACTGGGGGCTATATCAGACAGAGTGGGCCCGCGCTCAAACTGGCAACCTTGGGGTTTTGAACCTGGGTCCTCCGCATCCCAGTCTGACGCTATATCCACTGCACCACTGCCTGGTCAGGCTGATTTTATTATTTATTGAGAATGTTGGCCAAGAGTGTAGAAGTCCGGAGTTTGATTCCAGGGTAAGCACACAGGAGAAGCATGCATCTGCTTCTGCACCCTTTCCTCTCTCCTCTTTTGTTCTCTCTCTTCCCCTCGCACAGCCAAGGCTCCATTGGAGCAAAGTTGGGTCCAGTTGCTGAGGTTGGATCCATGGCCTCCATCCACCTCAGGCACTAGAATGGCTCTGGTTGTAACTAAGCAATGCCCCAGATGAGCAGAGCATCACCTCCTAGTGGGCATGCCTGGTGGATCCTGGTTAGACGCATGCAGGAGTCTGCCCATCTGCCTCCCCACTTCTCATTCCAGGAGAAAAATTTTTTTTCCTATTGAATTAATAGTGATAGGAAGGGAGAGATAAAAAAAGTGGAACATACATCATTTTGTTGTTCCACTTATTTATGCATTCTTTGGTTGCTTGTACATGCTCTGACCAGGAATGAAACCCTCAACCATGTCTTCTCTGAATGGTGCTCTAGCCAACTTAGCTAACTGGCCAGGGCTTGGATGAGTGTTTAAAATATTTTTTCAGCTTAACCAGACTGTGGCACAATGGATAGAGCGTCAGCCTGGGACACAGAGGATTCAAGTTCGAGACCTCGAGGGTGACAGCTTGATCTCGGGTTCATCTGGTTTGAGCAAGGCTCTCATTGAGCCCAAGGTTGCTAGCTTGAGCAAGGGGTTACTCGGTCTGCTGTAGCCACCTGGTCAGATCACAAAAGAGAAAGCAATCAATGAACAACGAAGGTGCCGCAACAAAGAATTGATGCTTCTCATCTCTTTCTCTTCCTGTCTGTCCCTATCTGTCCCTCTCTGTCTCTGTGACAAAAAAATTTCCATTGATTTGAGAGAGAGGAAGGGAAAGATAGAGCAGAAGAGAGAGAAGCATTTTGTCGTTGTTCCACATATTTGTTCCATTTTATTTGTGCACTCATTGCTAGCTTCTCATATATGCCCTCTGTGTGATGGAATAATGCTTTATCCACAGAGCCACCCGGCCAGGCCTTAACATTATTTTATTTTAATTTACATTTCTCCCTTCTATAATTGTGGGAATTGTGTACTTCAACACAACTGTTAGTTTACATCCTTTATTGTCTTCTTTGAGAACTCTGGCTAATTTGAGTTCAGGAAGATTGTTTCCTGTAGGAAAAGACCCTGCACAAATATAAACGACAGTTAACGTCAGAGCAGGGGTTACTTGGAGAGAAGAGATATTGAGTGCGTTAACCGTAACAGGGGACTGGCCTGGGGTTACTTGAATGCATTACGCAAGATTCTTGGAGGAATGCCTCCAAGCATCACATGTTCTTTATTATTGATAAGCTCTGAGACTGACTCTTTTTGTATCCTTGATCATGAAGGAAACAGTAGACGTGCAGGGTTGGGGATGAAACAGATGAGAAAAAAGGCTTTTGTAGCTTTCTAGTTTTATCTGCTGAGCTGTGGCTTTTGGAACTCAATAAATAGCAGTGGCGCAGTTTCTCAGGGCTGATTCCACCTAAGAGTTTTAGCCCTCTGCTACACTACTTTCATCTGATGTGTCTTATTCCTTGTGCGTCTCGTAACAGTTTCACATATGCTTTTATTGGTTTTATACTTTCTCATATTATACTTAAAACTGTGAACTATTCTGACTTAATTTTCCTTTATGACTAGAGCTAAGGGTCTTAATTTATTTCCCTGCCACTAGGTACAGAATTATTCTAGCATCTTCTGATAAAAGGCTTACTTACCCCATTGTTTTATTCTGGGACCTTGGTGAAATAGTAATTGATGGTAATATATTTGGATTCTCAATTTTGGTGGTGCCTTTCTCATTGGCTCCAGAGAAATGGAGCCCCACTTTACTGGCTTCTCTTTCAGTGGCCTTTCCTAGAGATCCGGTACCAGTGACAACTTTATATCATCTAGTCTGCTCTTTCTTTCTGGTTGGTGATTGCCAGACTCACTCAGTACCCATTTCTCCAAATCTTTTTCTAGTCTGAATAATTGTAAGAAAATTCCTGCTAGCAGTTTGAGATCGGTGTTCATATGGCCTCCTCTCTGTAGAGTATCTGTAAAGCCAGTAGGCAGGGTCATTATCACAGCCGTCTGGCCCATGCAGGTTCGCATTAGATTCGAACAGACAGTAATGAAACAACGGAGCCAAGAACTGGTGAGCCATCAGCT
The DNA here is from genome assembly GCA_037038555.1 of Rhynchonycteris naso. NCBI lineage: Eukaryota > Metazoa > Chordata > Mammalia > Chiroptera > Emballonuridae > Rhynchonycteris > Rhynchonycteris naso. Next base: position 244,848,588 of record CM072997.1, on the reverse strand, counting down.
TTAATTCTAGCTTGCACCCAGCGGGCAAGCAAAAACACACACTGGGCTCCAAGACCCACACATTCAGTGCTCACTAAGCTACTGACTTATCCGAGTTTCCTAGCATCAAAGCTTTCCAACTCACCAGACTTATTCACCTCTGTTTCCCATCTCCTTCTCTCTACACAAACTCTGCACAAAACTGGCTTCTTCCTCAGCACTCCACCATCTTGGCTGCTTCTCCTGGCCTTCATGTGGCCTTAATCTGCTCTCCTCTCTAATACCTCAGGAACCAAGAGAGCAAGCTACTGGTCTGTCCCACTTTATAGTGTAGAAATCCAAACCCTTAATCTAATCTACAAACAAGAAAGTCTCTGGTACAAAGTCACCCATCTGAGGCATAATGGGATTCCTCAGGAGAGGGCACCACCCCACATCATCCAATCAGTCAAGGGTGTGGGGAAAAGCTTACTCTAAAACTAAGCCTTAGGCTATAACGACCCGGCCTGCTTACATTACAGCCTTTCCCCCACACTCATCCCAAGCATAAGGGCAAATAATATCACCTGGGTGACGGGCTTCCATGTGGGCAGCGCCATCTTTAAAAAAGTGAGCATATTATATTTTATCTGCCCAACAGTATCATTCTCTGCTGTTACACCAACTCAAAACTCTTGACCATTTCAAAAAATTTTTAAAGAATTCACTGTTTAAAAATACAGATTTTAAAAATACTGCTGTGGCCATTAGGTATTTCTGCTGAATCACTGAACAAAACTTACCTCACTTCTTATTTTGCCTCTGAAAATACACTTGGTTTCCACACGAGTCATAGTGACAAAAAAACCAGATAATACCTTCCAGCCACCCCAGAATACATGCTCCAACTTTGCTGCTTTTCTTATATAGTGCTTTACGTTCCCCAACATGGCGGCTCCCATTGCGGCTTCAAAGAGCAAGCGAGCTCTGATGTAGCACCTTCAAAGGGACTGTGGGAAATCGCCTGTGTTTCTTCTAACACTTTTGATCTTCGTCGGCCACTGTAACAGGGTTATATCTAGATGACGCTTTCTGGCACCAAATCAATTTGCGGAAGTGTAAAGTTTAGATTTCTTGTGGGCTGCAGAAACTCCATTCATTGTGCTCCTGCGCTTTGAAATTTTCCGAAATGTTTTCTTTGGGGGGGTTTGTCTCTCACATCACAGAGTAGAAGTGGTGCAGTGTGGACGCTGGGATTATGGTGGTGGGATGAGTCGTGTGGAAGGAGCTCCCCGGTATTGCGGAAGAAGCAGGTGACTGCCTGTGGTTGGGCAAATAAGCTTTACAAATGTTTTTTAAGTTTGCTTGCTTATATTTTGCATTGGCCTGGGCAGCGCCTGTGTGTAGTATGTGGAAGGCTGTGGTCTTTGTCTTCAGGGTAGCAGATTGCAAATTGCGAATTCGGTTTCTGCTTGGGAGGGGCCGTTGTATTGCTACTGTTTGCTGGAGAAGGGTTATTTCCCCCCTATCCACCGTGGATGTCTGGGTGTCCTGTTTATGATCCCATGCTCAACGCAGTGACTTCGGGGGTTGGAACCTTGGGTTTTCAGCATCCTAGGCTGATGCTCTATCCACTGCGTGACCGCCTGTTCAGGCATATTTTTTAAGATTTTATTTATCTATTTTAAAGATAGGGGACAGAGAGGGGGAAGGAGTAAGAAGCATCAACTTGTAGTTGTTCCTTATATGTGCCTTTACTGGGCAAGCCTGGGGCTTCAAATCAGCAACCTGAGCATTCCAGGTTGATGCCCTATCCACAGAGCCTCCACAGGTCAGGCCTGATGAGGTTTATAAGGAATTTATTGATGCATCTGCGAACAGATGGGCTGAGTCCAAAATGGCATCAGCCTTGAGTGCCTGGGGATTTAAGCTTTTATAGGGTTAGTGAGCCTGGCTAGTGAGATTAATTTTGGTGGAGACTTTTGGGGCAGGGTGGGGGAAGGGGATCACTTAATGAAAAAATTGCCCAGCAGGGATATGTGTTTGGGTGGTGAGGGGAGGTGGAATATCAGTCAGTTTTGCTCACGCGGAGAGTTAAGGAACCACCCTGGTGCCAGATCACTTGAACCTGGGTAGTAGAGAATTTTTGATAAGCGGCTCTAGACCCCAACCTAACAGGTATTTAGGTACTTTTTGAAAGAAAAGAAAGTAAGTGTAAGGTATCCCTCCTGCCCCCCGCGAAGAAAGAAGGGTGGGATAATAAAAGCTTTATTCAGAGCACATCTCGGGCAGAGTTCTCTGGTCCACGAGATGGACCAGAGAAGTCGCATGGAGGAAACTGGGTGGGGAAAATTTAAATCTCAGGTGGTCAAGTTGATATGACGTGGTGAAATTTCATTGGCTGGCAGACAGTTGCTCTTTTCCAGAGTAATCCTCCCATGTTTCTTTTGGCACGCATGGGTGTGGGTGGTTCTTGCCAAAGTTCCCAGGTCTGGTTCTTCACATGACCTTCCTTCATTGCCCACCGACCTCACATTCTGACCTTTTATGTTAGATAGGTATGCTGCTATTGGTCTGGCTACTTCCTGCTGGTTAGGGGCTTTGTGGGGAGGGGAGGTTTGAAGGTGTGGCTTTGAGGGGGGTCGAGAGGAACATCTGTTTCACTGTGAATCGAGAAAATTCGCAGATGCAGTCCTGTAAGAATTTTCAAAAAAGAGTAAATATGAGTAATATGCTGATAATTAGAAGAGGACCTAGGATAGGGGCAGCTCAGGTGAGGATGGGTGGCTGCCACCTGGAGTTAAGTGGGTTATAGGAGGAGAGATTCTGCACAGTTTCTGTTGCAGATGGTTCGGGACATTTCCATCAGGCCAGTCTCATTGAAGAACATTGCTCCCTGGTTTAGCTCACTCTGGTGGCAGGTTCTCGGTGGGAGGGACAAGAGCAACAGGAAGGTCTGCAGGACCCATCCTTTTGATGAGCCTGAGAAGGGTAGGGCCCAGTGATTCTGACTGCCAGCGGTCCTGCATGGGGGCAAGCTTGAGGCAAGAGACATGATACCAACGTGTTTGCCCTAGGAGTTTGGCTGCAGCAGGAGTAGTCAGTATTACCGTATGGGGTCCCGTCCATCTGGGCTGTAGGGAGCCAGGCTGGAGCTCCCTAAGAAGAACCCTGTCTCCTGGTTGGAGGGGTCCGCTGGGTGTGCTTCATCTGGGCCCCCTATGGGAGGAAGGGTTCGGTCCGCATGTTCCCTGAGAAGATGACGAAGTAAAGACAGAAAGGGGAGGTATGTGGCAAGAGTAGGGGGTTAATAGGTAAGTTGTGATTGATTAGGAACAGTCTATTGTAAACCAGCTCAAAGGGGCTGAGTCCAGTGGGGTTTCACGGGGTTGCTCTGATTCTAATGAGTGCCAGGGGGAAGGTGTTTGGCCAGGAGAGTCTGGTCTCGATGGAAAGTTTAGTTAGCTGACCCTTCAGGATGCCATGGGCCCTTTCCACCTTACCAGACGATTGAGGGTGATAGGGTATGTGGAGTCTCCAGGTAATGTTGAGAGAGGTGGCAACCTGCTGGACTATTTGGGCAGTGAAAGCTGAGCCATTGTCTGACTGGATCGTAGTCGGCAGTCCATATTGCAGGATGATATGTTCAACGAGAATGGAGGCAACAGTGTCTGCCGTTTCTCAAGAGTTGAGAAAGGATTCTATCCATTCTGAAAAGGTATCAACAAAAGTTAAGAGATAACGGAGGTTTTTGTGAGGGGGCATATGAGTGAAGTCTGTTTGCCAATCCTGGCCTGGCACATGCCCCCTCAGTTGATGAGTAGTGAAACGGGAGCAGAGTCCACCTTGTGTAGAGGCTTTGGAACAGACAGTGCATGCTGCGTGTACCTTTTTGATAGTCTGCTGGAGGCCTGGGAAGAAAAAGAGTGGTTGCAAGAATTGATAGAAAGCTTTTGGCCCTATGTGTAAGGAACAGTGGATATCAGAAAGGAGAGTTTAAGCCTGTCCTTTTGGTAAGGCAATTCTATCTCCGAGAAATATTCATCCCTGGTTGCACACGTCCCCACCCTTTCTGAGGAGGGTCTGTTCTTCCTCAGGAGTGTAGGAAGGTTTCAAGGAGGTGGAGAGAAACATGAGAGGAGTGGGGGAGGCTCCCAGGGTGAGGTTTCGAGCCGCTGTGTCGGCTCAAGCATTTCCCAAGGCCACCGGATCTTGAGAGGTTTGATGGCCCCTACAATGTACCACAGCCACCTCAGCGGGAAGCTGTAATGCCTGCAAAAGTTTAGAAATGAGGGTAGCATTGATTATGTGGAAGCCCTTGGTAGTGAGGAAGCCCCTTTCCTTCCAGAGGGCAGAGTGGCTGTGGGTGGTAAAAAATGCGTATTTAGAGTCAGTATATATAGTTATGCATTTTCCCTGGGCCAGAGTGAGTGCCTGTGTGAGGGCAATCAGTTCTGCTTTCTGGGAGGTGGTGCCCTATGGCAGCTGTTGAGCTTCCAGGGTGGAGGAGACGGTGAACACCACATAGGCTGCCTGTCATCATCCGTCGGGTCCCTGTACGGAACTCCCATCTACAAATATTATTAGATCTGGATCTTTTAAAGGAGAATTTGGTAATCCATATTGGGGTCTGTTGAGGAAATCTATTGGCTCCGTTCAAGAGTGGCCGGGTTCTGGAAGTGTTGTTGAAATTGGCAGTAGAGTAGCTGGGTTGATTCGGGGAGAGCACAAAAGAGTAACTGAAGGGTTTTCGATGAACAGGAGGTGAAATTCTTGTAGGCGGGAAGGACTTAACAGAGAAAGAGATTTATGCAAAAGGAGGTTGATAAGCCTGTGGGAGAAGACAGTGATGGGTTGGGAAAGGGTGAGTTTAGTAGCCTCCTTGGTGAGTTCAGCTGCCACGCCCAGTGCCCAGAGGCAGGGCTGCCAGCCTTTGACAGTGGTGTCTAATTTTTTAGAGAGGTATGCCACGGGGCGATATGTAGGCCCCACAGGTTGAGTCAGTACTCCAATTGCATTACTGTGTTTTTCATCAGTGAAAAGGTGGAAAGGGCATCTGGGGTCATGTAAAGCGATAGGGGGAGAGGAGATGAGGGCATCTCAAAGGGTAGAGAAAGTCCTTTGATGGCGTTGGGGAATGTGAGAGGTTCCGTGGGAGTCTGTTTTGTAGCCTTGTAGAGGGGTTTGGCTAAGAGAGCAAAATTGGGAATCCAGTGTCTAAAGAAGCTTATTAGACCGAGGAAAGAAAGGATTTGATCTGCAGTGGTAGGTGGTTGGAGACTGCGGAGGGTCTCAGTTTGATTTAGAGTTAGACCTAGGTTGGTGGGGGTTAAGGCGATGCCCAGATACACAATGGACTGAGAGTGAAGTTGAGCCTTAACAGAGGAGACACGATATCTCTTCACTGCGAGGAAGTTAAGAAGGGTGGCAGGCAGGGAGGGGCTGCAGAGGAGTAGGTCATCTACATATTGTAAGAGAGTACTAGTTTCAAGATTGCATGCAGCTAAATCCCAAGCTAGTGCCGCCCAAACAGGTGTGGGCTGTTTCTGAACCCCTGGGATAAGACAGTTCATGTAAGCTGCTGGGCTGCATTAGTGTCCGTGTCAGTCCAAGTAAAGGCAAACAGTAAGTAAGAGTCAGGGTGTAGAGTAATGGTAAAGAAGGCATTCTTGAGATGTAGGACTGTGAAGTGAGTGGTGTCTGAGGGAATGTGTGACAGTAATGTGTAGGGATTAGGGACTACTGGATGGAGGGGAACTACCACCGTGTTGATTAGGCTTAAATCTTGTACAAGGCGATATGCCCCTGAAGTTTTTCAAGCAGGAAGGATGGGGGTATTGCAGGGAGAGTTTGTGGGGATGAGTAAGCCTTGGTTTAAGGCTCTGGTGGTGACTTGCTGAAATAGAGAATTGGAGTCTAGGTAGGAATTGGGAGGGATTCTTCAAGCGGATGTGTACAGGTGGGTAGTGGGTTGTTACCACAGAGGTAGAAGTGTCCCAGATTTGAGGGTTGACAATATCTGGTGGAACAGAGGGTGTGATTGGGTTAGGGTGATCTGTAGTAGTGGAGAGCCTTCAGTCAGGAGTGGTAGGAGTAGGTGGGAAGATGCTGTCAGCTGGATAGTGGCTCCGAGACTGTGTAGAATGTCTCAACCCAGCAGGGCTACGGGGCACGTTGGCATAACTAAGAAGGAGTGCAAAAAGGGGATTCTACTGACCAGGCGGTGGTGCAGTTGATAGAGTGTTGGAATGGGATGCGGAAGACTCAGCTTCGAGACCCTGAGGTTGCCAGGTTGAGCGCAGGCCCATCTGGCTTGAGCAAAAAAAGCTCGCCAGCTTGGACCCAAGGTCGCTGGCTCCAGCAAGGGGTGGCTTGGTCTGCTGAAGGCCTGCGGTCAAGGCACGTGTGAGAAAGCAATCAATGAACAACTATGGTGTCGCACTGACAACGAAAAACTAATGATTGATGCTTCTCATCTCTCTCCGTTCCTGTCTGTCTGTCCCTATCTATCCCTCTCTCTGACTCTCTCTCTCTGTCCCTGTAAAAAAAAAAGGGGGGGGGGATTCTGTCCAAACTGCATGTCAGGGGTAGCGTGCAAAGGGGAAGAGTTCCCATCCACTCCTATAACCGAGACCTGTGAAGGAACTAGAGGTCCAGAGTGTGATGGCAAAACAGAGAAGGTAGCCACTGTGTTCACAAGAAATGAGATGGACTTACTCGCTACCTGTTGCATTACCTGGGGCTCAGTGTGGGAGATGGGAGTCTCCGAGTCCAGGCCACATCAGTCGTCCATGAGGCCTAGGAGTTCAAGTGATGAGCCCACCTAGTTTGTTTGACCTCCCATTTGGGTGGCTTGTCCTCTACGTAGAGACGCTGAGGAAGGGCCTGTTGTCCAAAGAGAGCAATTGCTCCTCCAGTGACTGGGTTTTTTGCAGTTAGGGCAGGGCTTAGTGGGCAGGCTCAGGCAGGGACACTGTCGGGACCAGTGGCCCTCCTTGCCACATTTAAAGTAAGCTCTTGGTGGGGATCCTCTTTGCGACCTGGACTTGGGTCGGTCACCTCCTGTGCCTTGCCCCTGTTGCTCTGCTGGCCTCAGGGCTGCCACAAAAGCCTGGGTTTGGAGTGTTACCTTCTGCTTCATTTGGGCCTGAAGAACAGCCTCGGCCTCTTCCTCCTGACCATTAAAAACCTTAAATGCCATGTTCATCAGGTCTTGGATAAGGGTTTGGGGGCCCTCTTTCGCCTTTTTAAGTTTCCTCCGAATGTCCTGGGCCAATTGGGAAATAAAGTGAGTAGCTAGTACAGTGGCCCCAGCACTGGAAGTAGGGTCTAAACGAGTATGGAGGACCTTAGTGTCAGTGAGGCAATATAAGAAGAGAGCCGGATTTTCCTCAGGTCCTTGAGTAATTTCCCTTAATTTGTCATAATTAACTACCTTTTGTGCTGAATCCTGCATGCCAGCTATAAGACATTCAACAATTTGGTCTCGTCATTTCCTACTTGTTTGTCCTGTTTGGTAATCCCAGTTGGGGTTTGTGTCAGGGACCGCCTTTGGTCCCATTGGCATTTGAGGGTTGAGATGTGAACCTTATCTGTATGAGCCCATGCCACCGTCTGTATCCGGTTCCATTCACCTGGTGTAACGGTAGAAGACATAATAACATAGAGATCATGCCAAGTGAGGTTAAATGCCTGAGTAAGATATTGGATTTCCTTGGTATAGGCGGTAGGATTAGAAGAGTAGGAGCCCAAATGCGTTTTTGTTTTTTTTTCTTAACGGACAGAGAGGGAGTCAGAAAGAGGGATAGATAGGGACAGACAGATAGGAATGGAGAGAGGTGAGAAACATCAATCATTAGTTTTTCGTTGCCGTCACAACACCTTAGTTATTAATTGATTGCTTTCTCACATGTGCCTTGACCACGGGCCTTCAGCAGACCGAGCAACCCCTTGCTGGAGCCAGCGACCTTGGGTCCAAGCTGACAAGCTTTTGCTCAAGCCAGATGGGCCCGCACTCAAGCTGGCGAGCTCGGGGTCTCGAACCTGGGTCTTCCTCATCCCAGTCCGACGCTCTATCCACTGTGCCACCGCCTGGTCAGGCCCAAACGCTTTTTTTGGGGGGGGGCAGTGCCATCTTTATTTATTTATTTTTAACAGGGACAGAGAGAGAGTCAGAGAGAGAAACAGATAGGGACAGACAGACAGGAATGGAGAGAGGTGAGAAGCATCAATCATTAGTTTTTCGTTGCCATTGTGACACCATAGTTGTTCATTGACTGCTTTCTCACATGTGCCTTGACCGCGGGCCTTCAGCAGACCGAGCCACTCCTTCCTGGAGCCAGCGACCTTGGGTCCAAGCTAGTTAGCTTTTTCTCAAGCCAGATGGGCCCGTGCTCAAGCTGGGGAGCCCAGGGTCTCGAACCTGGGTCTTCCGCATCCCAGTCCGATGCTCTATCCACTGTGCCACAGCCTGGTCAGGAGCCAAACGCTTTTTGATTGCAGACAAATCAGAGAGGGAAAAAGGAACATGAACCCTTACAACTCTCTTTGTTCCGGCCACCTCGCAAAGAGGGTATAGGAGGTTGGATCCCTCTTGTGGCCTGGAGCTGGATCAGGTGTGAACACTGACTGGAGAGGAGAGAGAGAGACTAGCGTTTGCAGGCGGATGAGAAACAGGATCTGGAGAAGGGAGGGGAGAAGTCCAATGGGACAGAGGGGAAGACAGTTCCTCAGGGGAGTCGGCAAAGGAGGAAAGATCTGGAGCGGAGGGTTTAGCTGAGGTTTCTCTGGCTAAAAGGACCTGTGTTTTAGAGCAGCCAGTACAGAGATTAGGACAAGAGTGCAGATGCCAGAAGCCCTGAATGTAAGGGATCTCTGACCATTTCCCAGTTTCTTGGCAATAGTTTTGTGAATCAGTAAGGGCAGAGGTTTCCAAACTACAGCCCGCGGGCCAAATTGCGGCCACCTGAGGCCATTTATCCGGCCCCCACCGCACTTCTGAAAGGGGCACCTCTTTCATTAGTGGTCAGTGTATGGAGTACTGTATGTGGCAGCGCTCCAACGGTCTGAGGGACAGTGAACTGGCCCCCTGTGTAAAAAGTTTGGGGACCCCTGAGTAAGAGTGTTAAAATAGAAAGTCTTTTCAGGAGGCTACCTGGTCTGGTTATGCAGTGGGTATTGTGGCCAGGTTACATTGCAGAAGAAGATTAGTTTCTCCTTTTTTAGGGAAGAATCAATGTTTGAGAGATTCCGAATAAGGCACCCCAGGGGTGTTTTAGAGTCAGGTTTGGATCCTTTTGCCCCCATGGTCACCTTCAGTTCTTGGAGTGATCAGAGATGAGAATTGGCATCCTGCAACTCAAACTCTGGCCACTGGATAGTTAGGTAGAGTGGAAGTGTCCGGGACGTCTCCACGGGCACAATTACTCAGAACAGAAAAGAAGTCCCTGAGGCAGCTGCAATTACGGACAGGGAGTCGGCAGAAAGAACTGAGGGGAGGCTGGAGGGGAACTTAACCACACCATGTGCCGGAGTGGGTGGAAAGTCGGAGGTCCTGCTTCTTTCTCAGAAGGTAAGGGGAGAGGAGCAGCCCCAACAGGCTTCAAACTCCTTCCGGGTTTCAGCACCAAATGTAAAGTATCACCCCACCCCCCGCCCAGGAAGAAAGAAGGGCATATTTACCAAGTGTGGAATAATAAAAGCTTTATTCAGAGCGCATCTTGGGCAGAGTTCTCTGGTCCACGAGATGGGCTAGAGAAGTCGCATGGGGGAAACCGCTTGGGGGAAGTTTAAAGGGTTGTCTGAGGTGGTTGAGTTAATATGATGTGGTGAAATTTCATTGGCTGGCAGACAGTTGCTCTTTTCCATAGGACTCCTAGGAAGTTTCCTTTGGTGCGCATGGGTGTGGGCAGTTCTAGCCAAAGTTCCCAGGTCTGGTTCCTCATGTGACCTTCCCCATTGCCCACCAACTTCACACTGAGTTGTTCTAGAACCATGATGGCGAACCTATGATACGCGTGTCAGCCCTGACACGTGTAGCCATTTTCGATGACACACGGCCTCATACCAGAAAAGTATGGGGCCGCATGCTGAGAAGGACATTTCATCCTCTCCTGCACAGCCAGATGCAATAGCCAAGGGTAAAACATTTGCTGTAGTGTAGACACTCTGTGCCGGAGGTCTGTCGGCCAAAACAGTTTTGTTATTTAAACTATAAATATCACAAAATTATGTTTTTTTCTCAAAGTGATACACCACCTGAGTTATACTCGGTTTTTTGGCGAATTTTGACACACTAAGCTCAAAAGATTGCCCATCACTGGTTTAGGATTATGAATGGAATTTCATTGGGTGTATATATACAGTTGGGAAACAAGACATTTTAAACTGCATGGAATTCTGAAAGTCATTTTCACAGCCAACCTTTCCATGTATTTGTTTGTTGAAGTTTATCTCAACTTTTTTAAAAATAAAAATAGCCTTAAATTTTAAAAAGATTTGACTGACCAGGCAGTGGTGCAGTGGATAGAGCATTGGACTGGGACGCAAAAGACCCATGTTCAAAACCCAGAGGTCACCAGCTTGAGTCCATGGTTGCTGGCTTGAGCAAAGTGTCTCTTGGTCTGCTGTAGCCTCCATGGTAAAGACATGACAGAAATCACAGAACACCAAAGAAGCGTAAGTGAAGAATGGATGCTTTTTGTCTCTATTTCTATCTTTCTGTCCCTGTCTGTCCCTCTCTCTGTCTCTGTCTCTAAAAAGAAAAATTTTTAAATTAATTTATTTTAGAGAAAGAGGGTCAGAGTAAAAGACAGCAAGAAATACAGATTTGTTCCAATTATTAACACATTCATCGGTAGATTCTTGGATGTGCCCTGACTGGGGAAGAAACCTTCATCATTGACATTTCCGGATGACACCAACCAGCTAACTTGAGTTACCCGGCCAAGGCTCACCATTTTTTGCTCAATTTGAAATATTTCTGTTGGTCTTCAAAATTCTGTCTCAGTGTAGTACTTATTAGTCTGGGTCTGTTTACTACTTCTTGTTTTGTGGTCCCGTTTCACTATACATTTCATGGTTATGTTGTTAGATGCATAGAAATGGCAGGCTTTAGTAATTTCTTTGTCTTTGAAGATTTTATAGATTGATTTTAAAGAGAGAGAGAGAGAAAGGGTGGTGGTGGTAAAGAGAGGGAATCATCAATTTATAGTAGTTGCTTCTCACTTGTGCCTTCACCTGGCAGGCCCAGGGTTTCAAGCCAGTAACTTCAGCATTCCGGGTCAACACCTGATCCATTGCACTCCACGGGCCATGTAGGAAAGGAATTTCAGGCTTTTACAGGGTGGTGAATTGAAACTAATACTAGTGAGCATTGTTATTCTTTTTGAGGAGTAACTTTAGGGTATTCTAGTTTGCTTTCTGTAAGAGTATGGTTACCACAGATTATTTGTGGTGAGTCTTTTCATGGTGTATTGTTTTCCTCCTTTTTTTAGAGAGAGAGAAAAATGGAGGCACAGATAGAAACAAACCGACTAGAAGGAAGAGAGATAAAAAAACATCAGCTTGTAGTTTCTGCACCTTAATTGTTCATTGATTGCTATCTCATACATGCTTTAAACGCAAGGGTTCCGCAGTGGAGCCAGTGACTCTTTGATCAGGCTGGTGACCGTGAGCTTCAATTTAGTGACCATAATAAGGTCTTGTCTGCAAGCCCATGCTCAAGCTGGTGAACCAGTGCTTACGCTCAATGAGCACATTATCAAGGTCAATGAGCCCACATGCAAGACTGCGACCTCAGAGGGTTTTTTTGTTTGTTCATTTGTTTTTTTACAGTGACAGAGAGAGGGATAGATAGGGACAGACAGACAGGAACGGAGAAAGGTGAGAAGCATCAATCATTAGTTTTTTGTTGCCATTGCGACACCTTAGTTGTTCATTGATTGCTTCTCACATGTGCCTTGACCGCAGGCCTTCAGCAGACTGAGCAACCCCTTGCTGGAACCAGCAACCTTGGGTCCAAGCTGGCGAGCTTTTGCTCAAGCCAGATGGGCCCGCGCTCAAGCTGGCGAGCTCAGGGTCTCGAACCTGGGTCTTCCGCATCCCAGTCCAACGCTCTATCCACTGTGCCACCACCTGGTCAGGCTGACCTCAGAGTTTTGAACCTGGGTCCTTAGCATCACAGGCAATGCTCTGTCCACTGCACCACCGCCTAGTCAGCCATGATGTATCTTTTTCTTATTCTATTTCAAGCTTTTTATATTATTGTTATTTGCATATCACCGATAATAGGATGTTATTTGATTGTAAATTTTATTTAAATGTGACAGTTTTGTAAAGTTTGTATTTAATGTAACAAGAATGCTTATTTTGTTTATACTTCATATAATTTTTCATCTCTTTTAAAATAGTAATCTAAGCCTGACCTGTGGTGGTGCAGTGGATAAAGCGTTGACCTGGGAACACTGAGGTCGCCAGTTCAAAACCCTGCACTGGTCTGGTCAAGGCACATATGGGAGTTGATGCTTCTAGCTCCTCCCCCCTTTCTCTCTCTCTCTCTCTCTCTCTCACTCTATGTCTCCTCTCTAAAATGAATAAATAAAAAGAAATTATAAATAAATAAATAAATAAATAAATAAATAAATAAATAAAATAGTAATCTAAGTGCATGGTAGTTGCTTAAATTGTTCTTTTTTCAGTATCTCTTTTTGGTTTTGTTTATTTTTTTTTGGTCTTGTTTTAAATAATTTTCCAAATTACACTGATTGATTTATTTGGAGAGAGAGAGCAAGAAACATAGAGTAATTTGTTGATTCACTTATTTATGCATTCATTGGGGTTGCTTCTCACATGTGCCCTGACCGGTGATCGAACCTTCAACCTTAGCATATGGGGAAGACACTCTCAACCAACTTACCTACCAAACCAGGGCTTGGAAGAGTTTTTAAAGTTATGTATTTCACATCTGTACACATAGAAATTAATACAGGTCTTATGTTTTCCTCCTGACAGTAGAGATTATGTATAGTGTGGAACTTTATAAATCCCTGTGATAAACAGTGTCTTTACACTCTTGTACGACAATATAGGGATCTCAAGGCACTTCAACTTCATTTACCACATTCCAATTTTTTCTCATTTCTGTGTACTTTTTTTTATATGTGTTTCAAACCTCAGATGTTATAATTATTACTATGAGACAGTGCTACCCTGGTGGGGTGACACCTTTGATGGGAGTGTCCATATAATATGTCAAGGTAGCAGGTTTGATCCTTGCTCAGGGCACAGTTGGAGTCAACTAATAAGTGCGTATATGTGTTGAACAACAGATCCATGGTCCTCTTTCTCTTCCCCATGCTCGCTCTCTCTTTTTCTCTCTTTCTTTCTCTCATTTTCAAATTAATAAATTAATGCTGGACCAACGAGCAAATCAGCCAGGACTTTAAGGCCATAATTTCTATGTAATATTTACATAGTAATTCTACAACTTACTGATATTTAGTAAGTTTACAGTTGTGAAATCATCAAAATTCACTTTTTAAAAATTTGATGACCTCATACATAATGGAATTGCATATTGGTATTATATTTTGCAAATCATTTGTGTAATTTAAGTACAGTTCTTTATTAGATACATCATGTGAAAATTTTTTTCACAATCTGTGTTTCTAGTCTTCACTTTCTTATATGTGGCTGCTTCTGTATCTTTTCTTTTTCTGTCTGACCCTGTTTGTCTCCCTTTCTTTCACTAAAATAAGAAAAAAAGGAAATGAATTTAGTTACATGTGTGGATATACTTTTTTTTCGCTATGTAAGTGAAAATCTGCTTAGTAAATGCATTTTCTCTGTTAAATAAGTAATTCCCGAATATAACTTATCTTTCTTCCTTTGTAGTTTACCCTTTTTCTTATCTCAAGCATTAGCTTAACGCTCCATTTCAAAATAGGAAAGTGGGTTTGTCATAGACATATGTGTCCTTCCTGATGCCTCCTCACATTATTCACCTGCCACAGTGTCTGCAGTTACCTGTTTCTAGGAGGGTAGGATCATAAAATATTATTCATCTAGAAATGCTAATTCAATGCCATAAAATATTTATTATATTTTTTTCTATTTTTAAAAATTTAGAAGAAGAATGCAGAGAAAGAGACAGATACATGGACTCATTTTTGTATGTACCCTGTCTGGGGTTGAACTGGTAACCTTTGTGTACCAGAAGACAGTCTAACCAACCAAGCGATTCCGACCAGTGCTATAGTATTGTTTAAGACAAATAAAGTTTATTTAATGTAGTGCATTTCTGATATTAATTCTTTTTTTGTGTGTGTGAGAGAGAGACAGGGAGAGAGATGAGATGCATCAGTTCTTTCTTGTGGCACCTTTGTTGTTCATTGATTACTTTCTTCTATGTGCCTTGAACGTGGGTCTACATTAGAGTGAATGACCCCTTGCTGAATCCTTTCGCCTTGTGCTAAAGCCAGCGACCTTGGACTTCAAGCCAGTGACCTTTGAGTACAATCTAGGAACCATGGGGTCATATCTTTGAGCCCACAGGCAACCTAGTGACCCTGTGCTGAAGCCACTGACATTGGGGTTTCAAAATTGGGTCCTCTGCATCCAAGTTCGACACTATCCACTGAGCCATGGCCTGGTCTGTTGTCCTTATTATTTATATACATTGTTGGCCTAAGATTTCTGTCACTCTATCTCAGTATTAGATATGTATATTCTTTGGTGATTCTAAGAGAAAAGTTTTTGGTATAGTTGTTTTCTTTCTTGATTTGATAATTTAATATATAGGTTAGTATTGAAGTTATATTTACACATACTTTATATGTATATGTGTCCTGATGACATATCATATATTTAAAACAACATATATGTATATTATATATCTGATATGGTATGTATAAAATATGATATGTTGTTGTATAAGAACAGTGAGAAACAGATATTTTACCACACAAATTAAGTAGCCAAATTAAGGAGTCTTTATTTTGAAGCCAGCTACCGCACAGAGACCTAAGTCATTCAAATCATGCAGCCTAGAACACAGTTTGAAGTCAGCTTTTAAAACAAAATTGCACACTGATTGGGGAATAGGGAGTAAGGAAAGCCTAGCATAAAACAAAGCAGTGAAACAAGCTCATTTACAATGTTTATCTATAGAATTAATTCTGGGACAAACATTCTGGGAACACCTACCTGTATTCTTTGGATGCTTGTACGTGCTCTGACCAGGAATGAAACCCACAACCCTGGCTTCTCTGCATGGTGCTTTAACATGTAGTATCCGGGTAGATTTCGATGAGTTTTTAAAAATTTTTTCCATTGATTCAAGAAAGGAAGGGAAAGAGCAAGCAAAAGATAGAAACGTCTTGTCATTGCTCTGCTTAGTCGTTTTATTTCAGTTGTGCACTCATTCGTTGCTTGTCCTCCCCATATGGCAAGGTTGTGGGTTTGATCCTCACTCACAGCACATACTGGAGTCAAATAATGAATGCATTAACGGGTTTAACATCAGATCTATGGTTTTTTCTCTTCTCTAGTCTCTCTCTTTCACAAATGTATCAATAAAAAATTAGGCTCTGTCAGCGTAGCTAAATTAATTAAGAGTTTTTTAACAAAATGACAAGGTCGCAGATTTAATCCTCTGCCAGGGTACACACAGGAAACAAACAGTGAATGCAAGACTGAAAAAAAAACCCAGATGAATTCTTTCCTCCTTCTAGTTTTCTCTCTCTGTCTCTAAAGAGAAAAGACCCTGGCCAGAGAGCTTGATTGGTTGGAGCATCATCCTGGACCCCAAAGGTTGCCGGTTTGATTCCCCTGTCAGGCACATCCAGAAGCAGCTCTATGTTCTTGTTTCTCCCCTCTTAGCTCTCTCAAAAAAATAATATTTATAAAAACAGGACAGTGCTGATGTTGTGTCCACTGCATTATTTTCCCCTTGAAATGGGTGCAGTCACAGGGTGTGCAGAATCATTTGAGGTGGAATCATGCACACAAGGTTTAAGGAAAACAGTGGTCCGATTCCTTCCTTCTATGTGGTCAGCTTTGTATGGGTGATTTTCCTGAGATTCCCCTGCTCCTGGGGATGGTGCAGGGCTGGCTGTCATTGCCTGGGTCTCCTTTGACAGTCACCCCACTTAAAATTCTCAGAATAAAGAGTGTCCTCCACCACAGTTGGAAGCTGAGGCTTTATTAGCCAGAAGGATAAACTTCGGGAACATGGTGTAAAGGGACACTAGCGATACTGTGGTCACTGTGTGAGGGTGAGTGCATCTGGGCCCAGAGGAAATGTACCAGTCAATGAATTTTCTCCTCAATCTACAGGTCCTGACTCGCCAGAGCAGTAGAATCACGAGGAGCAGGAGGATATTGTAGATTTGGGTGCCAGTATCTCTGGCAGCATATACCCGTCTGAAGACAGGTTTCTGAGCTGAAATGTAGAGCAGACACAACACGCCAGACTCACCCTCCCTACTGCCATCATTTTTCCAACAATAGAAGAAAATGATCCTGGCTCAGGTGACTTTGGGCTTTTCTTTTGAGAGAGAGAGGGAGAGAGCAAGATAGGAAGGCAGAGAGATGAGAAGCATCCACTTGTATTTGAGACACTTTAGTTGTTAATTGATTACTTCTCATAATTACCTTGATTATGATGTGGTCCTTAAACCAAGCCAATTACTTTCTGCTCTAGGCAGCAAAATGAAGCTCAAGTGAGGGACCTTGGGCTTTAAGCCAGCGACCTTTAGGCTCATGCAGGCAACCCCACACCAGAGCTGGTGAGCGGGGATGCTCAAACCCAGAGATCTGAGTTTCGAACCTGGATCTTCAAGTCTCGGGTTGATTTTCTCTCCATTTTGTCACTGCCTCGGTAGGCATTTGTGTTTAATTTATCCTTTTCTTCATTATGGGTTTGTAGAGGGGTAGGGAAAAGTACCTCAGTTAATCTGAAAAATCCTGAACTGTATCAGCAGAATTTCTCTTTCACATTACACAATCTGGGATCTGATGAATGCATAGATGAGTGAATGAACAATTGCAGGCTTCACAGTGGGGCAAAGTTGGCTTGCAGTTGTTATGTGTAAAACAGAGTTTATTTTTGTATAATTGTTTATGATTGCATTTTTCATATGCACAAATGTAAACCTACTTTTGCCCAAACTTGTATTTCACTAGGTATGTGATTATTTAGTTGTATAATAAAATAAAACTTATTTTGCTATATAGATGCATTATATAAAGTGAAATTGGAGAAAAACTAACATTTCTTTTACATCATTAACAGCACAATACACAATTAAACAGCACGATGGTGTTACAGGAATGCCTGACATTTCATGATGTGGCCGTGAACTTCACCCGGGAGGAGTGGCAGCTCCTGGACCCCGATCAGAAGGACCTGTTCCGGGACGTGATGTTGGAGATCTACAGCCACCTGGTGTCTGTGGGTGAGGACAGCCCCCCTGTGTCATTTAGAAGGTGCTCTGTCGGTGGCTTTTTTTCCCTCAGTAGCTTAACTGTTCTGAATAACTACAGTTCTCTGGAAAGGAAGAACCTCAAATCCTTCCATTACCTCAGACAAAGAAGGTATAACATTCTGTCTCCTGAGAGAAAAGGCTTTGTTTTACAGATGTGAAGCATGTTCATTTCTTTAAATGTAACATTCTTCC
This sequence comes from Rhynchonycteris naso, assembly GCA_037038555.1. Taxonomy (NCBI): domain Eukaryota; kingdom Metazoa; phylum Chordata; class Mammalia; order Chiroptera; family Emballonuridae; genus Rhynchonycteris; species Rhynchonycteris naso. The sequence continues at coordinate 244,830,952 of CM072997.1, read as the reverse complement.
TCTTGACCAACTTCAGTCCAGTTCAGTATGTATAACTCTTCTGTCATTTTCCCCTCTGAGCAGGGTATCAATCCAGCAAACCAGATGCGCTTTCCAAGTTGGAGCGAGGGGAAGAACCGTGGACAGTAGGGGATGAACCCCAACATCTAGTCTGTCTAGGTGAGTGAGTGAGAACCAGGAAGGTGGGGGGACAGGAAGTCAGAGAAGGTGTCAGATGTATTGTGTTGAATAAGTAAGCCAAACCACCACTTCAGATATGAGAACTTTTTTATTTGTAGAAATTCAGAGGAAAACATACCTTTTTTGATTTTTCATCCAAGCGAACATCCCCATTTATTTTATCTACATATTGTTTTCTTTGCAAAATTTTCCTCTTCCTAGATTCTCAGATCTTTCTGTACTTTGTCCACGGCCGCAATGTCTCTGCCTGTGTTACACCCCCCCCCTTTTAATATGAAATTCCATTTTTCATGTCCATTTAGAAAAACAGTAGTTTGAATTCATGATATAATATTTTGCTAAATACTGAGCTTTTTTGCCCTGTTTGGGAATAGTGATTTCTCTTCATAACTTTCAGCCCCACATTGAATGCTGTATCCCCATGATAACCTAGTTTACATGCTGCATTTATGTCATTCTTTGTTCGCCTCCTTCAAAGGTTTCTCATACTTAGTTCTCAACAGTCTTGAATATTTATACAATTCTCATGAGTAAGCCTTTTCATTTTCTGTGACATCACTCCCAAATTAACATCTTCTTCAATACTTTCTAATATTTACTTTCTTCCTGTGCAGTGTACTCATGGTCATGGCTGCTGGCCTCTGACTTCTCGTTTTCTGTGTGAGAGTGAGAATTGCCTTAACTTCATTCTTTTTTTACATTGAGTTCCTTTTTCTGCAGTAGACATTTCAAATTATATTTATCGTGATATTACTTTGGATATTACCTCTAGGCTGAGCTTTGCTCTTTCTTATTTTTTTTGTTTTATTTATTTTTTTTGCTTTCTCCTAAAGGTATGTGTTGTTTCATTTAATTGACAAGTAAAGTTTTTGTTAACATGCTACATGTGTTTAAGTCCAAACTAGACCTCACATATGTGTGTTTCAAGTGCCATCCTTCCAAATATTCCTAAATCAGATTTTCATCATTGTTATATTTATATGCTGCATTTGTTTTCCAAAAATGATTCAGTGTTCTGTTGATTTTTAGGACTCTGGAGAGTTAATGAGCTTGTACATAGTCATCACCAAAATCTAAGCCTTGTGAATACTGGGGTGGAATGCTGTGATCATGATATGGTTACGAATATTGTTAATCAGAGTGAAAGCCATTCCCTTTTGAGGCAACATTGCTATATGCTGAAGATATACGAAGAACGTTTACCATCAAAATTAAGTTTTGTAAAACAAACCAGAAGTTTCAAATTAAAGAACTCTGTTTACTTGAATGGAGGTGGGACATCTATTCTCCATGGCAAGAATGAACAATTTTACACTCAGATTGGGTTACATCCCTATACAAAATCCATCAAAAATAATTCCCAGGTCATTCAGCAACAGAAAACTCACAATGTTGAGAAAGCTCACATAGGCACTGAATATGGGAAAGTCTTCGTCAAGACGGTTCAGCTCACTGATCATCAGAGAATTCATACTGTAGAGAAACCTTATGGATGCAATCAGTGTGGGAAAGCCTTCTCTAGAAAATCTATGCTCACTGAACATGAGAGAATTCATATAAGACTGAATCAGTATGAATGCAATAAATGGGAGAAAACCTTCAATAAATCACAGTTGAATGTGCATCAGAAAACTTGTGTGGGAAAAAAACCTTACACATGTAGTGAATGTGGAAAAGGTTTTAGTTATATGCATCAGCTCATTAATCATCAGCAAACTCATGCAGGAGAGAAACCTTATGGATGCAGTATTTGTGGGAAAAAGTTTTCTTTCAAGTCTTATCTCCATAAACATCAGAAGACTCATGCAGGAGACAAACCTCATAAATGCAGTAAATGTGGAAAAGGCTTCATAAGGAAGAGTCTTCTTAATGATCATCATCGAACTCATACTGGAGAGAAACCGCATGGATGCCGTTTATGTAGAAAAAACTTTTCTACAAAGTCTAGTCTCTGCAGACATCAGAAAATTCATGCAGGAGAGAAACCTCATAAATGCAGTGAATGTGAAAAAGTCTTCTCAGAGAAATACAACCTCATTGTTCATCATCGAATTCATTCAGGAGAGAAGCCCTATGTATGTAGTGTGTGTGGAAAAGGCTTCAGCATGAAGGGAACTCTCACTATACATCAGCAAGTTCATTCTTCACAGAAACTGTGTATATGCAATGAATGTGGCAAAAGCTTTACTGTGAAATACAGTCTGATTAAACATCAGAGAACTCACACAGTAGAAAAACCTTATGTATGCAGTGAATGTGGAAAAGGTTTTAGAGTGAAGACTGGGCTTCTTGTGCATCAATGGATTCACAAAAAAGAGAAGCCATATGTATGCAGTGAATGTGGAAAAGGCTTTATAGTAAAGAGCAAACTGATTATACATCAGAGGACTCACACAGGAGAGAAGCCGTATGTATGCAGTGAGTGTGGGAAAGGCTTTCCAGTGAAGAGCCGACTAACTGTACATCAAAGGACTCACACAGGAGAGAAGCCGTATGTATGCAGTGAGTGTGGGAAAGGCTTTACAGTGAAAAGCCCACTGACTGTACATCTTAGGACTCATACAGGAGAGAAGCCATTTGTATGCACTGAGTGTGGGAAAGGCTTTATAATGAAGAGCCGACTGATTGAACATCAAAGGACTCATATGGAAAAGAAGCCGTATGTATGCAGTGAGTGTGGAAAGGAGTTCCGAGAGAAAAGGAAACTGATTTTACATCAAAGAATTCATACGGGAGAGAAGGCCTATGTATGTAGTATATGTGGGAAAGCTTTTCAAAAGAAGAGTTATCTAAATGTACATGAGCAAGCTCATTCCTTAGTGACAACGTGAATATGCGGTAAAAGTGGGAAAGGCTTTCCCATGAAGATTATTATATATATATATATGTGCAATCTCATAGAAATTATACAAATGCAGTGATTATCATAACCCCCCTGTTTTAAAGATTTTATTAGTTTGAAATGAAAGAGCGTGACAGGAAGAGAGCCAGAAGCATCAGCTTCCACAACTTCCTTCCTGTATGTGCCTAGATCAGGCATGCCCAGTGTTTCAAACAAGTGATCTCAACATTCCAGGTCGACAGATACCGTGCACCACCACAAGTCAGGCATTGTGGTGAAGGCTTTAAGAAGATATGCATCATGGCCTGAATAGGTGGTAGTGCAGTAAATAGAGCATTAAACTGGGATGCTGAAGATTTAGGTTTGAAACCCCTAGGTAGCCAGCTTCAGTGCAGTCTTGCTTGCTTGTGTGAGATTATACATTTGATTTCAATCACAGTCCAAGGTTGGGTCGAGCATGGAATTACGGACATGACCTCAAGGTCGCTGGCTTGAGCAAGGGGTCACAAGCTCAGCCAGAGCCTCTCTGTCAAGGCATGTATAAGAAGCAACCAAGCCTGACCAGGCGGTGGCACAGTGGATAGAGCGTTGGACTGGGATGCGGAGGACCCAGGTTCGAGACCTGAGGTCGCCAGCTTGAGCACAGGCCCATCTGGCATGAGCAAAAGGCTTGCCAGCTTGGACCCAAGGTTGCTGGCTCCAGCAAGGGGTGGCTCGGTCTGCTGAAGACCCGCGGTCAAGGCACATGTGAGAAAGCAATCAATGAACAACTGTGGTGTCGCAACGGCAATGAAAAACTAATGATTGATGCTTCTCACCTCTCTCCATTCCTGTCTGTCTATCCCTCTCTGACTCTCTCTCTGTCCCTGTAAAAAAAAAAAGAAGAAGCAATCAATGTACTACTCCAGGGCCACGACAATGAGTTGATGTTTCTCATCTCCCTTGATTTTTGTCCGTGTGTGTGTGTGTGTGTGTGTGTGTGTGTGTGTGTGTGTCTTTAAAAGAAAAGATGCCTTATGGAACATCAGCGATTTGTCAGAAAATATTTTCTTTACATATATACTCAATGTAGAAATAATTTTTAATTGAGTAAAAGTTGTTTCATTATTTATTAGAGAATTCACATGAGAGAGAAATCGTATAAATGTAATGAAAGTGGAAAAGCCTTCACTGCAAAGTCAGGACTCAATGTTCATTAGAAAAAGCATACAGGAGAGAGGCCATATGGGTGCAGCAATTGTGAGAAAACATTTTCCCATTCGTCTATTTTTGTTAAACATAAAAGAATTTACAGGACATTGCTTTGTGGCAAGCCTGTTGCCAGTTGTATATTCTCAATATAATAGTAAGTGATGAATAACAATGCAAAAGAAAATAAAGCAATGAACAAGGTTCTGTCTGTCATGATCAGTTACCTCATATTTTATATTGAAAACATTTACAAAACATATACAATCAGCTATTTTAGGAAATTATATCTCTAAAATGTGTATATTGAGAGAGAAATTTTGTGGATGTGACAAACTAAGAAACCCCTCAGTGGAATATACACCCTGTCATATGAGGTTGTTAGAAATCTTGAGTGGATGTTTCTAATTGTGGAAATCAAGGGTAAAAAAGTAAAACCTCAAGAAATGTCAGTTTACACTAATGAAATACTTTTATCTGAGACTGAATATGGTGAGGTTTAGCATTACCTCATGCTCCTCATCACTTGCGAGGAAGTCCATGCAAAAATAATTCATGAACACATTTAATTAGGTGGTTTCAGCAAAACCTCAGATAACTTGAAGTAGAAAAGAAGCTTTGAATTAAAAAGCATTCTGCCACAAATCTAAACAGATAGTACACCCCACAAGCAACTGGGGATAGGACACCCTCAGTCATATTTTTTCTTAAAACTGTTAAGGGATTATTTGAGCCAAACTAATAATATATGCTGTGTTTGCCTTATATTTGACATTACAGTGGTACCTTGAGATACAAGCAGACCAACATATGAATTTTTTTAAGATACGAGCTGCGACTCAGTTTGTATTTTTGTTCGAGATCTGAGTGAAATTTTGAGATACGAGTTGTGATTCGGGAAGCTGACACAAGTTGGCGCATTGGCGCACGGGTCCAATATCGGCAGCAAAACACTGGCATCTCGTTCTTACATCATTTTTGCAATTTTATTAACTTTTATTGTGTACAATCATGGGACTGAAGAAAGTGAGTGTAAAGGACAGTGGTGAGAAGAAGAGAATGATGTCAATAGAAGTAAAGAAAGAATAGAAAAACACGAGCATGGTGTACGAGTGATTGAACTGGCAAGGCTGTACCACCGCAATACATCTACAATTTGTACCATCCTTAATTCTTTTTTTTAAAATTCATTTTAGAGAGGAGACACAGAGTGAGAGAGAGAAAGGGGGAGGAGCTAGAAGCATCAACTCCCATATGTGCCTTGACCAGACCAGTATAGGGTTTTGAACTGGCGACCTCAGTGTTCCCAGGTCGACACTTTATCCACTGCGCCACCACAGGTCAGGCTGTACCATCCTTAAACAAAAGGATGCCATCAAAAGTTCAAATCCAGTGAAGGGAACTACAATTCTGTCCCAATTAAGGACAAATATCCATGAAGAAATGGAGAAGCTTCTGCTGGTGTGGGTGAAAGAGAAAGCTGGCAGGAGATATAGTGATGGAGACTGTAATATGCCTAAAGGCATGTATTATTTATGGCGACTTAAGAAAGAAACATCTACTTCAAAAGAGACAGCAAAAAATACGTTTAAGGCAAGTCACGGCTGGTTTGAAAATTTTAAGACAAGATCTGGCATCCACTTGGTGGTGAGGTATGGTGAAGCTGCAAGTGCTGTTGTTAAAGCAGATCGCACATTTTGCTATGCTTATCGCAAGGAAAGGCTACATCCCCCAACAAGTGTTCAACTGTGACAAAACAGGATTGTTGTGGAAAAAAAATGCCCCAGAGGACTTTCATCACCGCAGAGAAGAAGCTGCCAGGCCAGAAACCCGTGAAGGACCGTCTGACCCTTGCATTGTGTGCAAATGCTAGTGGTGACTGTAAAGTAAAGTCACTGCTAGTGGATCATTCCAAAAATCCTCGAGCCTTTAAGACTCACAAGATTCTTAAAGAAAAACTGCAGGTTATGTGGCGCACCAATGCTAGGGCACGGGTTATGCGGCAGTTTTTTATTGAATGGGTAAATCTTGTCTTTGGTCCTGCAGTGAAGAAATATCTTCAAGAAAATAAACTTCGATGAAAGCATTATTAATCCTTTATAATGCTCCAGCCCACCCACCTGGTCTTGAAGATGACATTCTCAATGAGTTTAAATTTGTGAAAGTCCTCTACCTCCCATCCGACACGATTTCAATCTTGCAACATATGGATCAGCAGGTCATTTCCAACTTTAAAAAGCTTTACACAAAGCACTTGTTTCACCGCTGCTTTGAGGTGAGTGAGAATACAATTCTCACCCTTTGAGAGTTTTGGAAAGATTAACTACATCGTGATGTGTTTACGCATTATTGACTTGGCATGGCAAGAGGTTACAAGAAGAACCTTGAACTTGGCAAGGGAAAAGTTATGGCCTGGTGTTGCATATAGGGACTTCGAAGGATTTGAACCAGACACCGAAGTTGTGCTTAAAGAAAGTGCAGTTTTAGTTTTGTTTAAAGCCATGGTAGAAGTGTTGGAGGAGATTGTGTCCCTTGGAAAGTCGATGGGTCTGGAGGAAGATGAGGGTGACGGAAACGAGCTCGTCAAGGAACATGAGGAACTCTCAACTGAGGAGTTGAAGGAGCTACAGAAGATGCAACATATGGAGCTTCTGCAAGAGATTAGTAGTGAGGAGGAGGTAGAGTCAGAAGAAATGATTTCTACAAGTGAAATTAAAGACATGCTAGCAATGTGGGAGAGGTTTTCAAGTTTCATTGAAAAGAAACACTCAAGAGTTTCAACTGGTTGTGCTTCAGCACTTTTTATGACACTTGTTTGTCACATTTATGTTTCTGTGGTTTCATTTTAAGTAAAGATAGTATAGTTTTAGTTTTGTTTAAAGTGAAGAAAATGCAGTTTTAGTTACATATAGTGTTAAGAAAGTGCTATTTTAGTTTATGTGTCGAAAACCTTAAAAAGTATTTTAATACAGTGCCTGCATCCCTTCCTCCCTCCCTCTGCCATTCCCCTCTGTTAGCTGCACTTGTCTGTTTTCAACGTAAGAATACAGTACTAAACACTTTTATTTCATATATTTTGTTATGCATTGGTAAAGTATACATGTGTGTTTTTTAATTAAAATGCCGTTTTTTATAATTTGGGATGACCTGGGGATGTTTCACAGGCCTAGAACGGATTAAATCTATTTCAGTTATTTGAAATGGGAGAAATTTGTTTGATATATGAGCTGACTGATTTACGAGCTCGATTACAGAACAAATTAAACATCTCAAGGTACTGTGTAAGTAAAAGTTGCAGTTACTGTCATGAATTAAACTTAATGTGTACAAGAGTGTTCTGTCCCTGTTTCATATTATAATTGTTTGCTTTTTCTTAATTTGAAGTTTGTGTTATTTTGGAATACTGGAAGTACTTGAAATTTAGTATATTCATTTCAGAAATGCCAGCAACGTAATTAGATGCGTTTAACTTTATAAGTGGCATTGAGTGTTGTATGAAATCAATATATTTTTTGTGTGTGAGAGAGTCAGAGACAGATAGGGACAGACAGGAAAGGAGAGAGATGAGAGGTATCAGTTCTTTGTTATGGTGCCTTAAATGCTCATTGATTGATTTCTCATATGAGTCTTGATCGGGGGGCTACAGTGGACTGAGTGACCCCTTACTCAGGCCAGCGACCTTGGGCTCAAGCTGTCAAGCCTTGCTCAAACCAGATGAGCCCGCGCTCAAGCTGGCAGCTTCGGGCTCTCAAATCTGAGTCCACTGCTTTCCAGTCTAACACTCCACTGTGCCACCGCCTGGTCAGGCTGAATTCAATATTTATAGCCTGACCCGTGATAGCACAGAGGGGAAAGCATAAACCTGGGATGCTGAAGTTGCACGTTTTACTCCCTAGGCTTGTCTGGTGAAGGCACATAAAGAAGCAGCAACTAGGTATGAGTTGTTGCTTCATAATCCTTTCCCTCATTCCAGTTGCTCTGTATCTCTTTAAAATCAATAAATAAAACCTTAAAAAATATTTTAATATAACTTTTAATTTATTATTTATTTTTATTTTTTTAAGTGAGAGGAGAGTAGATAAACTCCCATATGCACCCAAACCGAGATCTACCTAGCAACGCTTGTCTGGGGTCAGTGTTCCAAATGACTAAGCTATCTATCATCAGCACCTGGGGCCGATGCTCAAACCAATAAAGCAGGAATAGTCAACATTTTTATACCTACCACCCATAATAATAATTATTTACCAAGTACTTCATGTCAGATTTTTGCTGTTTGGCAGAATAAATCTTTATACAACAACTTACTATAGTTAAATCTATCTTTTTATTTATATTTTGGTTGCTCTGCTACCACCCACCATGAAAGCTGGAACGCCCACTAGTGGGCGGTAGGGACCACGTTGACTACCACTGCAGTAGAGCAGCTGGCTATGAGAAGGGAGGGAGAGCCTGACCTGTGGTGGTGCCGTGGTTAAAGGCAAATTGGGAACGCTGAGGTGGCCAGTTCTAAACCTGGGACTTGCGTAGTCAAGGCGAATATGGGAGTTGATGCTTCCTGCTCTTCCCTCTTCTCTCTCTTCTCTAGAATGAATTTAAATTTAAAGAAAAAAAAAGAAAGGGAGGAGAGAGAGAAAGCATGCTACATGAACATCCATCTGTTCCTGTCTTTGCCCTGACTGGGGACGTAACTGGCAACCTTCACACTTTCAGAAGTCGCTCTAACCAACTGAGCTGTCCAGGCAGGGCAGGGCCTATACCTTAATTTCTAAATAAGTAGAATCACACAACTAAAAAGTTTCCAGAGATTTGTTAAATGCTTTTCAGGGAGCTACTTCAAAGTAAAACCTTACTTAATCATAGTTCATTATCACATCTAGGAAAGTGAAATTGTTACAGTACTGTTAACTAGAGAATATATTTATATCTTCAGTTCTGACATTCATTTATTTCTGTTTGATTGTTAGTTTTCAGCAACTTGAGCCCAAATGTAGGTTCTTGCAGATGTCCTGAATAGGAACATAGAACTGAGACAACAGACACAGGGGCCTCACTAATGAAAGTACTGAACACAGCACACAATAGAGATAGAATTAGCAATTCTGACTAATAGGTAGACCAGGAAATATCTCAAAAGTGAGCTACTTCCCTTGCCCTTTAATCTGCTCTAAGAAAGTTCCCCTTTCTGAATTCCTCTCATCTCTGCTTCTATTTTGTATGTATCAATAAATACCCAAGGGGGTTGGGGGTAAGAGACCTTCATGTGAAGCCTGTATATGGGGTGAGGCGGAGTCCCCTAGGGCCCTGGGTGCACTACATCTGCTCTCAGATTAGTTACTGTCTCTGCGACACGTTCTTGTAACCAACACCACAGTAGAAATTTCTAATTTTTTTTTTCACACACTTCCTCATGCTCCGCATTCACGGTCACATCCTGTTTTCTGGCCCTAACCCTTGGCAGGACAGCTCTATTTTTATCTATAATTTTGTAGTTTATATAGATTTTTTTAAAAATAGAGCCCTTTGCTTGACCAGGCAGTTGCACAGTGGATAGAGCATCGAATTGGGATGTGGAGGACCCAGGTTCAAGACCCTGAGTTCGCCGGCTTGAGCTCGGGCTCATCTAGTTTGATTAGTCCAGGCTCACCAGCTTGAGGCAAGGTTGCTGGCTCAAGCAAGGGGTCACTCGGTCTGCTGTAGCCCTCCCCCTGTCAAGGCACATATGGGAAATCAATCAATGAACAACTAAGGAACCACAACAAAGAATTGATGTTTCTCATTTCTCTTCCTTCCTATCTGTCCCTCTCTTACTCTCTGTATCTGCCACAAAAAAAAATAAAAAATTGAGCCCTTTAGTATGTATCTTTTTGAGATTATCAATTTGACCTAGTGAGATACACAAAATACATTCATAGTACTCTCTGTCCCCAGTTCCTGGCACAGAGCTCCTGACACCCTTATCAATGCCTAAGCGACATCAGAACTAGGAGCATCTATTGTATATTGAGGTGACTCTGATTTGAAATTTCAACCCCACTAGAAGCAGGAATGCGTTCAAATGTCCTCATTTGGGGATTGATATGGATTCATTCTCTGAAGATTTGGGCATTAGGGTGGGTTTTGTTAAGCCTAACTCTGAAGAGTTTAACAACAGAATGCCTTAATATCAAGGTCTAAGGTCATCATATCAATTCTCCTAGGCTAGTTGATTGAAAAGTGGGATGTGAGTAGCGTGAACCCTGCTTGTCTAGATTAGCAACTTAATTTAAATTAATCTAAATCACTGAGTAGGGTCAGCGTACAAGACTTTCCCTGGTAAAGTTCAGATTGAACTTGAGAGTGCATGGTTTCTGTAGGTTTGAATAATTAGAATCCTTGAAATTTTGAGAACCATACCCCAGGCTAGTGAGAGTTTTGAAACTCAGATTTTCAATGTTGGAAACATTTCATTCTTCCAAATTCAAGTGGCTTAAGTTTCCTATTCAAAATTTGTCTTCTAGAGGATTTCAGATCTTGCTTCTTGCCATGTGTTCTCACTTTGGCTCAAACCAACCCTTTTTTAAAAATTCTGTTTTCTACATCCACGTGACTCAATGTCATCACCCCAGTAGTTCACCATGATCAAAGGCTGTGTGGATAAGTTAGGAAAGTTTTCTTTGTTTATCATATATGTCAGTTTCCTTTTTGATATTTTTGTTCAGGTTTTTGGACAAAAGTAAACACGTAAACACAACCATTTTCTTAAACTCTACTCATTAGTGCAGTGGTTCTTAACCTGGGTTCTATCGAACCCTAGGCGTTCGATGAGTCTATCTCGGGTTCGGAGAAGCCTCTGCCGCGGAGGCCAGAATAAAGTAATACCGTAACTTGTTGTGAGTTCATGCACTTTGTTGGTTTTGTTCTTTGAGCAAGGTGATGTTCATGCACGGCTCATTTTGTGCACCAGTAAAAAAACATATACCTATGTCTTGAATTTGGGAAAAGAAATCATATTTTATTTATCACTAAAGAAGGGTTCAGTGAATGCACATATGAAACTGGTGGGTTCGGTACCTCAAAAAAGGTTAAGAACCACTGCATTAGTGTGACCATTTTACTATAATAGTTTTTTGGACAAATTTCCTAAAAATTTGAAATCACATGTAAAGTCATGCATTGAAAAATCTGCCTATTTTCCAACATGTTTATTTTTTTGCCTTTTCTCTGTTAAATAAGAGTTCCTGTTTCTTCATGTTATCACCAGCATTTCATATTTCCTGAAATTTTCTGTTTTAGGAATTCTAATAGATGAGTACTTGAATCAATCACATCACTGTGCTATTTGTGCTATATTGTAATTTTCTCATCACAAACGATGTGGATCACCATTTCATATGCTCATTTTTCATCTCCTTATCTGAGGGAGAGTGTCTGTTCAAGGAATTTTTATGCTTTTTCTAATAATTTAAATTTTTTATTTACAAATTTAACTATAACATGGTGACATTGATCAATTAGAGTACCTAGGTTTCAGGTAAACGTTTCTATAATATGTATAAACTGTTGATATTGTTGTATATCCATCATCCACAATCATATCATTTTTTTGTCACTTTATTTGTACCTTTTTACACCCATCCTTTCACAACCTCCCAATGTTTTTAAATTATCAACCTTTAGGAATTCTATGTTCTGGATAGTATTATTTTAGTTTTTTAGATTTATTTACTTTAGAGAGGAGAGAGAGAGAAAGGGGGGAGGAGCAGGAAGCATCAACTCCTATATGTGCCTTGACCGGGCAAGCCCAGGGCTTTGAATCAGTGACTTCAGCATTCCAGCCTATGCTTTATCCACTGCACCACCACAGGTCAGGTGGATACTAGTCTTTTATCAATAAAAAATTTTTGATGACTGTGTTTAGATTCCATTTATTTATTTATTTATGAGTTGTAATGGTCCTCTTAAGTGTCCCAGCATTGTTTGAAAAGTGTATTCTTTCAAAATCAATGCCTTTGTACCTTTCTCGAACAGCTGAGTGTGAATGATTTGTGCAGATTTTTTTGTGGAATCTCTATTCTGTTCCATTTATCTACACATTTATGCTTTCATAGGAAAAATCAATACTGATACTACGTATAAGTATTGAAATCTTTTTATTTGGGTCCTATACACTGGATGTTTTTGGTCAAAACTGTTCTTGCTATTTGCAGCGTAAAAACCAGGCTAATATGACCTTTACCAGAAGATCAGATGTAAGACATTTTTATATTTTTACCTCTAGTTAATTGTATGATAAATACTTTAATTCTGAGGTGTCTGTTCTAAGATGCATGACCACTATTTAATGAGGCAAACTTAGTACCACAAAAAAAAATGGATTAATATACAAAATCCCTCATTAGTACTCCTGAAATTAATTCTTATTCCTCTCAATGTGTATTTCTCTGTGTTCCTAAGCCCCAAGGTCCCTTCATTTTTGCCTCTGTAACTTCTTTTCTAAAGTCCGTTCCTACCTGACCAGGCGGTGGCGCAGTGGTTAGAGCATTGGACTGGGATGCAGAGGACCCAGGTTCAAGACCCCGAGGTCACCAGCTTGAGCGCAAGCTCATCTGGTTTGAGCAAAGCTCACCAGCTTGGACCTAAGGTTGCTGGATTGAGCAAGGGGTTACTCGGTCTGCTGAAGGCCCACGGTCAAGGCACATATGATAAAGCAATCAATGAACCACTAAGGTGTCACAACAAAAAATTGATGATTGATGCTTCTCATCTCTCTCTGTTTCTGTCTGTCTATGCCTACCTCTGACTCTCTCTCTGTCTCTGAAAAATAAAAATAAATTCCTTTTCTTTTATGGCTTGCTTCTAACTCTGTTTTTCTCTAAATAAAGTTTTCCTTGGCCCTGGATGGTTTGCTCAGTAAGTTAAGAATGTTGTCCTAAAACAACAAGGTTGTAGGTTTTATCTGGTCACAACACAAAGCGAAAAGCGACAAGATGATGCACAACTGAGTGTACCAACAAGTGATTTTCTTACTTCTCCCCCTCTTTCCCTTCCTCTGTCTTTTAAAAATCAATAAATACTAAGTTGTGGCTAGATATATCAATGGTTGGAGCGCCCGCCCAGAGCGCAGAGGTTGACGGTTTAATCTCGCATTCCAGGCACATGCAGGAGCAGCTAGATGTTCTTGTCATTTTCTCCCTGCTTCTCTCAAAAAATATTTTTTCTTCCAAAAATGTGGAGTAGTCTTGAAAAACACATAAATGTTTTTACCTTTTTTCCTAAATTTTACTAATTTTAAAAATAAGGAAAATTCGATTATGGTTCACTGTATATGATCCCATCATTATCACAGTCCTGTTTTATAAACTCTTTTTAGATGTATTGATTTTGGAGAAGCGATAGGGAGAGAAGAAAAGAGAAATATCAATTTGTGTCTCGTGTATGCTTTCTTTAGATGGTTCTTATCAGGGAATCAAACTCACAACCTTGATCTCTCAAGATGACACTAACCATCTGAGCTACCCAGCCAGAGCTCATTATCCAAATTCTTACTTTCTTCTTCCATGATTTTTTGGTACCTTTCTTCTATGTTCTGGCAGGCTCAGTGCTTCCGGACTACATTCTGACCAACCACGCTATCCAGACAGGGGAGGGCTAACATTTAGTAAGTTGAGTTGTGATGTCACCACAATACAGATTTTATTTTTATTATTAAGTCAAGTTTTATTTTCTGATTCATTAGAGGAGAGAGAATGAGAGTGGGGAATGAACCAGAACCATTGGCCTATAGTAGTCGCTTCCCCTCTGTGCCTTCACCAGGCAAGGCCAGGGTTGGAACCAGCGACATTAGTATTCCAGGTCCATGATTTATCTACTGGGCCACCACAGGTCAGGCACCACAATCCACATTTTAGAAAGTTTCATGACTTTATACAGAAAGTAATTGAATGATTGTTTTCTTTATGTTATGTATGGCAAATTTTATATTTTAAATACAATCCTTTATCAGATATATAGATAACATGGAAATATTTTCTCCCAATCTCTGGCACTTTCTTAAATGTTGTGCTTAAAATACAAACATTTACATTTAATTAAATTCAATTTATTATCTTTTTCTTTTATGATGCATCCTTTATTGTCTTCTCTCAGAACTTTGGCTAATTTGCGTTCAGGAAGATTGTCTCCCATCTGCTTTTATGAGTTTCATACTTTTACATCTTATACTTAAAACTGTGATTTATTCTGAATCAATTTTTTATTATGGCTTGAGTTAAGGTTCTTAATTTATTTTCCTGCCACTAGGTATACATTTATTCCAGCATCTTTTGATAAAAAACTTATCCCATTGGCTTATTTTGGTACCTTGGTGGAAAAGTAATTAAGGGTAATATATTTGGATTCTCATTTCTGCTGGTGCCTTTCTCATTGCTGCAGAGAAATGAAGCCCCACTTTACTGGCTTCACTTTTAGTGGCCTTTCCCTGAGGCTCAGTCCCAATGACAACTTTAGATCCTCCAGGGGTAGCCTTTTTATACCTACCACTCATTTTTGCAGTGGTAGTCAACCTCGTCCCTACCACCCACTAATGGGCGTTCCAGCTTTCATGGTGGGCGGTAGCGGAGCAACCAAACGGCGCCGCGATTACATAGATTTAACTATAGTAAGTTGTTTTATTAAGATATATTCTACGCCCTGGCCAGTTAACTCTGTGAAGAGTGTCGGACGTGCATCAAAGTTGCCGTTTCGATCCCCGGTCAGGGCACACAAAGGAACAGCTTATTGTTCCTCTTTCTCTTTATCTCTATATCTCTCACTCTTTCTCTGTTCCCCTTCCTCCTCTCTCTCTCTGAAATGAATAAATCTGGTGTGAATGAATTAGCAGTAAACATAATTGTTATCAGATCCTTAAAAAACAAAGTAATTTTTTGTGTGCTGCAGGATTTTAGTCATTCGTTTACATGTGCTATGGGATGAAAAAGTTTGAACATCACTGTCTTTGATTAATGGGTATAGGGCTTTGACACAGTACATGTTTCAGAAAAGGGCAGTATTACTAAAATTTTTTTAATGGTACCATGTGTGGTTTTAAAAAGTTTCCAGACACTCCCTCGCAAGGTCAGGCCTGTGATTAGAGCCATCGGCCTGCCTGATTTCCACACTCCAAAAATACTCACAGAGGCAGCTAGGCCCAGATGAGGCCAAACTATGTCATGTTTACCAGAACTCGTCTTAGTGCCAGTGTATTTGCAGGTTTCAACATTGAGCCATTGTAGGTCAGAAAGTGGGCATGGAAGTGCACGTTTGAAGCTCACAGTGATGAGAGGAGCCTTCTTGTTTAGGAGACAACCTAGTTGAGAGCCACGGGTATTAGTCTGGTACCCAGGAGACTTGAGCAGGACACATTAACCCACAGCCTTCAGCTGGTAGCGGGCAGGCACGTTAGGAACATCTGTCCCCATAGCCCTTGTGGCTTGGTGTCTTGGTGGCAGGGATCCCAATTAGAAGAACCAGTTCACTGGCGTCTTGTTCCTTCACCTTTGTAGTATTGGCACACAGAAGGCTTCCTTGTCCGAGAGTAAGGGATGAGCACTGGTGCTTTGATTGCAAAACTAAAGTCAAATAATAGGGTAGGTCCCAGGAGAAGTTACTTCTTGTCAATGAGACACCAGGACAGGGAAAGAACTTGGTTCTGTCAATGCAATGAGAGCATTTGGATTGTTTCCATAGCACTGTGGTTCCTTGTATCAGACGGATGAGAGGACTCGGTTCAGCCCTCCTTCCGCATCTTCCAAAACTTGTCCTCACCTTTCCCATCAGATTCCATTGGAGTGACCTTTACTTGTACCGTTCGCATGATTCTCCCATATTGATTTTTCTTTCACTTTTCGGATCATTATTAGATAGATATGTGGGGGGTTTTTGCTGGATGTTTTTAGTGTAATCTAGATTCTTCAATTGGCTTGTGATACTAAATCGTTGGAAAAAGTAAGTTTTGCTTTCACTCGATACCACATCTCGTCTGTGGTGGCACTCAGATTTTTTCATTTTCAGTTGAACAATCAAAGAAAATGGTTTTTAGGAGATTGTCTTGGCTGTGAGACAGACAGATACCAAAGATCTCAGTGTTGTTCTGGAAGATGAATTAAAGTTTTCTCATATTTGATTTCTGCGCCCACTCACCCCCATCCCTCAAATTTTTTTACACTAAAGCAAATGGAAATTTAAAAAAAGCCGGGGTAGCAGTACTTATATCTGACAAAATGGACTTTAAAACAAAGTCTGTAGTAAGAGATAAAGAAGGACACTACATGATGATAAAGGGAACAATTCAACAGGAAGATATAATTATTATAAATATCTACGCACCAAATATATGAGCCCCGACATACATAAAGCAGACTTTGATGGATATAAAGGGCGAGATTAACAGCAATACTATCATAGTAGGGGATTTCAATACCCCACTAACAACACTGGATAGATCCACAAGAAAGAAAATAAAGAAACAGCAGACTTAAAGGAGACACTAGATCAACTTGATTTAATAGATATCTTCAGAACTTTTCACCCTAAAGCAGTAGAATATACATTCTTCTCAAGTGCTCATGGTATGTTTTCTAGGATACACCACATGTTAGGACACAAAAATGGTATCAATAAATTTAAGAAGATTGAAATCATATCAAGCATTTTCTCTGATCACAATGCCATGAAACTAGAAATTAACCACAAAAGAAAAACTGAAAAATACTCAATCACTTGGAGACTAAATAGCATGATATTAAATAATGAATGGATTAACAATGAGATCAAAGAAGAAATAAAAAAGTTTCTAGAAACAAATGATAATGAGCATACATCAACTCAAAATTTATGAGACACAGCAAAAGCAGTTCTGAGAGGGAAGTTCACTGCATTACAGGCATATCATAAGAAGCTAGTAAAAGCTCAAACAACCTGATCCTGCAGCTAAAAACTAGAAAAACAACAACAAAAAAAAACCCAGGACAAGTAGAAGGAAGGAAATAATAAAGATCAGAGCAGAAATAAATGACATAGAGGCTAAGGAAACAATACAGAGGATCAATGAAACCAGAAGCTGGTTCGTTGAAAAGATAAACAAGATTGATGAACCTTTAACTAGACTCACCAAGAAAAAAAGAGAGGTCTCAAATAAAATTAGAAAGGACAGTGGAGAAATAATAACTGATACAACCGAAATACAAAGCATTCTCTATGCCAAAAAATTAGACAATCTAGATGAAATGGACAAATTTCTTGAATCATATAAACTTCCAAAAATCAATCTGGAAGAATCAGAACACCTAAACAGACCAATTACAACAAATGAGATTGAAACAGTTATCAAAAAACTCCCAAAAAAGAAATGTCCTGGGCCTGATGGCTTCACAAGTGAATTCTATTAAAAATTCAAAGAAGAACTAACTCCTATCCTCAAGCTATTTCAAAAAATTCAATAGGAAGGAAGACTTCCAAACTCCTTTTATGAGGCGAGCATAATTCTGATCCCAAAACCGGGCAAAGACAACACAAAGAAAGAAAATTATAGGCCTATATCCCTGATGAATTTAGACGCTAAAACTCTAAACAAAATATTAGCCAACCGGATCCAGCAATATATGAAAAAAATCACCATGATCAAGTGGGATTTATTCTGGAGAGGCAAGGCTGGTTCAATATTCACAAATCAATCAATGTGATTCATCACATAAACAAAAGGAAGGACAAAAATTACATGATAATTTCAATAGATGCAGAAAAGGCATTTGATAAAATCCAACACAGCACCCATTCATGCTCAAAACTCTCAGTAAAGTGGGAATACAAGGAACATTTTTTAACATGATAAAGGCCATCTACGACAAACGCAGAGCAAACATCATACTAAATGGACAAAAATTAAAAGCAATCCCCTTAAGATCAGGAACCAGGCAGGGTTGCCCACTTTCACCACTCTTTTTTTTTTTTTTTTTTTTTTTTTTTTAGAGAGAGGAGACACAGAGTGAGAAAGAGAGAGAGAAAGGCGGGAGGAGCTGGAAGCATCAACTCCCATATGTGTCTTGACCAGAACAGTGCAGGGTTTTGAACTGGCGACCTCAGTGTTCCCAGGTCGACGCTTTATCCACTGCGCCCCCACAGGTCAGGTCACCACTCATTCAACATAGTTCTGGAAGTCCTAGCTATAGCAATCAGACAAGAAGAAGAAATAAAAGGCATCCAAATTGGAAAAGAAGAAGTAAAACTGTCACTATTTGCAGATATGATATTGTATATAGAAAACCCTAAAGTCTCAGTCAAAAAACTACTGGACCTTATAAATGAATTCAGTAAGGTGGCAGGATATAAAATTAATACTTAGAAATCAGAGGCATTTCTATATACTAACAATGAACTGTCAGCAAAAGAAATTAAGGAAACAATCCCCTTCATTATTGCAGCCAAAAAAATTAAGTACCTAGGAGTAAATTTAACCAAGGAGGTTAAGGACTTGTACTCGGAAAATTATAAAACATTGATAAAAGAAATCAAGGAAGATACAAACAAGTGGAAGCATATACCGTGCTCATGGCTAGGAAGAATAAACATCATTAAAATGTCTATATTACCCAAAGCAATTTATAAATTCAATGCAATACCAATTAAAATACCAATGACATACTTCAAAGATATAGAACATATTCCAAAAATTTATATGGAACCAAAAAAGAACACGAATAGCCTCAGCAATCTTAAAAAGAAAAAATAAAGCAGGGGGTATCACTCTTCCGGATATCAAGGTTTACTACAAGGCCATTATACTCAAGACAGCCTGGTACTGGCATAAGAACAGGCACATTGATCAATGGAACAGAACAGAGAACCCAGAAATAAACCCACTGCTTTATGGACAACTGATATTTGACAAAGGAGGAAAGAACATACAATGGAGTAAAGACAGCCTCTTTAACAAATGGTGTTGGGAAAATTGGACATCTACCTGCAAAAAAAATGAAACTAGACCATCAACTTACACCATTCACAAAAACAAATTCAAAATGGATAAAAGACTTAAACATAAGCCGTGAAACTATAAGCATCTTAGAAGAAAACATAGGCAGCAAGCTTTCCAACATCTGTAGCAGCAATATATTTGCCGATTTATCTCCATCGGCAAATGAAATAAAAGGCAAGTTAAACAAATGGGACTATATCAAACTAAAAAGTTTTTGCACAGCTAAAGACAATAGGAACAGAATAAAAAGACAAACCACACAATAAGAGAACATATTCGACAGCACGTCTGATAAGGGGTTAATAACCAAAATTTATAAAGAACTTATAAAACTCAACGCCAGGAAGACAAACAACCCAATCAAAAAATGGGCAAAAGTAATGAATAGAAATTTCTCCAAAGAAGACATACAGATGACCAAAAGACATATGAAAAAATGCTCAACATCACTAATCATTAGAGAAATGCAAATTAAAACCACAATGAGATATCACCTCACACCAGTCAGAATGGCGCTCATCAGCTAAACAACACAGAATAAGTGCTGGCGAGGATGTGGAGAAAAGGGAACCCTTCTGCACTGCTGGTGGGAATGCAGACTGGTGCAGCCACTGTGGAAAACAGTTTGGAGATTCCTCAAAAAATTAAAGGTCGAACTGCCTTTTGACCCGGCCATCCCACTTTTAGGAATATACCCTAAGAACACCATAACACCGTTCGAAAAGAAAAAATGCGCCCCCATGTTCGTGGCAGCATTGTTCACAATAGCGAAGATCTGGAACCAGCCCAAGTGTCCGTCAGAAGACGAGTGGATTAAAAAGCTTTGGTACGTATATACTATGGAATACTACTCAGCCATAAGAAATGATGACATCGGATCATTTACAACAAAATGGATGTACCTTG
This sequence comes from Rhynchonycteris naso, assembly GCA_037038555.1. Classification (NCBI taxonomy): domain Eukaryota; kingdom Metazoa; phylum Chordata; class Mammalia; order Chiroptera; family Emballonuridae; genus Rhynchonycteris; species Rhynchonycteris naso. The sequence continues at coordinate 244,810,844 of CM072997.1, read as the reverse complement.
ATAATATTATACGGAGTGAAATAAGTAAATCAGGAAAAAAAAACTGAGAACAGCGTGATTTCATACATAGGTGGGACATAAAAGTGAGACTATGAGACATGGACAAGAGTGTGGTGGTTACGGGGTGGGGGGAGGGATGGGAGGGTGTGATAGGGAGAAGGGGAGGGGCAAAGGAAAACCAGGTAGAAGGTGACAGGACAATTTGACTTTGGGTGATGGGTACGCAACACAATTGAATGATAAGATAATCTGGAGATGTTTTCATTGTACATATGTACCCTGATTTATTGGTGTCACCCTTTTAAAGTTAAAAAAAAAAAAAGATATATTCTGCCAAACAGCGAAAATCCGACATAAAGTACTTGGTAAGTAATTATTATTATATGCTTTAACTTCCTGTAACTCTGCTTTATAAATTCTATAAAGTAAAGTTACTTCCCTACTTTATAAATCACCATTACTGTGGAGCCGGTGGGCAGTTAGAAAATTTTACCACTAACAGAGATATACCTGTGCAGTGAAAATGAACGGGGACACCAGGGTGGGAGGTGATCCAGGGGAAAGGGAGAGAGTGGGTAAGAGCAATTAAAAGAAGGGGCTTGTAATGTAGGAAAGGAGGGAAGCCTGACTGGATGGAGTAAGCAGCTGTTTGTCATAGGAGGGACTTGGTAGTCTATTTGTTGATACTAAAGTGCGGTTGGAAACTGTAGCAGGGGTAGTCAATCTTTTTATACCTACCTCCCACTTTTGTATCTCTGTTAGTAGTAAAATTTTCTAACTGCCCACTGGTTCCACAGTAATGGTAATTTATAAAGTAGGGAAGTAACTTTATAAAATTTATAAAGCAGAGTTAAAGCATATAATAATAATTACCAAGTATTTTATGTTGGAGTTTTGCTAAGTTTGGCAGAATAAATATTTATAAAACAACTTACTGTAGTTAAATCTATCTTTTTATTTATACTTTGGTTGCTCTTCTACTGCCCACCATGAAAGCTGGAACGCCCACTAGTGGGCAGTAGGAAGGACTCCCAGGTTGACTCCCACTGAGCCGGAGGGTCTGTCCCTGACAATCCCACCCCCCATAATTCTATCACTCATGATCCCATCACTCATTCTTCTTTCTGGAGCTGCAATTCATTTCATGGAACTGATAACCAGCAAGGTCCACACCCATGGTTTGTTATTTTTCAAACATTTTCATCTGGCCCTATTCCCTTTTCTTTAAGATTCTTCTAAAGAAAAGTTCTAATCTTTTCTATTTTTCTTCTTAATACTATTCCTACCCCTTATCTTCCAAATGTGTAAAAATTCTTTGCATTAGTAGGTGAATATCTGAAACTAGTTTCTACTCTATACTTCCTCCAGCACTCTCTTACTTTAGTTAGTTTTTATAGCTTTAAGCAATATAGTATTTCTATGAATTTTGTTAGTTTTATCATTTGTGGGCTTGCTTACAAATTTCCCCTCACTGTTGCCTTCTGGTTTTAAGCCAGAAATTTCTAGTTGAAATTGCCTCTTTAAGGCTAATTGCCTCACACAAGAGGAGAGATAGGAGCTAACAGAAAAAGCACTTTCCTCTGGGGAAAAGTCAGACAGAAAACCTTGAAACTATAGGTCTTGGATACAAGAAAAAAGATCTAGCAAGTCTGAAAAAGGTGGCTCAAACCAGAACATGTCACGAGAGATTTCTCTGATGAACAAAGAGAAACTTCGGACAATTTACCATGTATATTTACACTTGACTTTTAGGCAGTTCAACAGACAAGGGAAGGGATTGCCCCATCAAGGGCCTATCAAGTGCTCACCTGGCCACGTCCCTTGTGGGAGCCACAAACTGGAAATTCAGGTGCAGGCACCGGAGATCCCCACTCACACACCAATCACTCGGGTTTTTAGAAACAATAAAAGCAAAGAATGAGATCTTGACATGAAGAGACAGCACAAAGGTGTCCCTGGAAATACAAGGCAGGACTGATTAACTCAGTCCCCACTAATTGTCTTCCTAGAGCACAAACAGATGTCCTTGGAAGTCTGAGGCAGGACTTAGTCCCCACTAATTGTCTTCCTTGAACACAAACAAATGTTCCTGTAAGGTATTTTCCCCACTGAGGACGGAGGAAAATCAGTGTAGTCACTAAGTGTTAACTATTAAGGCTTTATTTGGTACAGAGCACTTCTTGGGCGAGACTCATTGGCACGGAAGATGGATGCCAGGAATCTCATGCTGGGGGACTGCATGGAGCCAGATTTTAAAGGGGTCCCAGAGGACCTTCTGGGGTCCTTTGGGGTAGTCTAGCTAATATGACATAGTGAAATCTCACTGGCTGACAAAGTTCATCTTCTCCCAAAGGATTTCTGGGAAGTTTAATTTTGGTGAGCTTAGTTGTGTGGGCGGTCCCAGCCAAAGTTCCTGGGATCTAAGTTCCTCATGTGACCGTTCCCCATTAGCCACCCCACAGTTCCCACTAATTGTCTTTCCTGAGAGCACAAAAAAATGTCCCAAAAAAGCCCAAGGCAGGACCTAACTCTCTACTAATGACTTGGTCTTGGAGAGCCTATTGTGTGAGTTTGATCATGTCTGGTCCTCCACCACAATAGTTTCAAATTGACTAGTCACAAACAGAAAAGCTAGAATTCAGAATAGAGATAAAGCTAGAATTCAGCAAAGCAAAAGATTAACCCTACTTACTTCCAGAGGTCAGAATTTACACCCCTCGATCTCTCTGCTGAATCGTCAAATTTTAGGGGTTGGGGATGTCTGCCGAAAAGTTGTCAAAGACACATAGGAAAACTGAAGCCCTAGAATGTCTCAGGAGGTGCCCCTCCTAAAGATCCAGTGTGGCCAGGCAACCTTCCAGAAAGGCCAGCCAGTCCAGGTGTCTCTATCTGGTGATGTGGAACACTGGTATCCGGGACGAGCCCCCAAATGTTGTAAAGTACTGCAATCCGCAGATTACATGGAGACACCAGGCAGGTTACAGAAGAAATTTGAGGAGTTTATTAATTAGCTGGCTAGCTGTGTGGAGCACAATCCCAAATCATGTAGGCCCTCTTACCATTCTAGACCTTATTTTATACAAAATCAAGTACTGTTTGGAATGGGTAAGAAGGGAGCATGGTACCAAGGGGAGTGGTCTTTTGATCCCTTTGTATAGAGGTATACATCACTCTCAGGATTCCAGGAGGAGAGAAAGGGTAAGAATCAGTGTAGGAATTTTTAAGATAAGTATACATTGTCTTCTAAAGGATCTTAAGGAAGGGGAAGAGGGAGTTTCCAAATAAGTTTTATTCTTCCAGAGAACTGTAATTAGTTACTAACTTTTGCCCCTTTACTCTCTTTCTCTGGGTTATTTTCTTTTCAGAGAGGATGGGTAAGGGGGCCTGACTCTTTCTTTTAAAATACTAATGTTAACAATTTTTGCAATTTCTTAGCACCTTATCAAAGGCTGATTCCAAAATGGCATCAGCCTTGTGTGCCTGAAGATTTAACTTTTATAGGGTTAGTGAGCAAGGCTGGCAGGATTAATTTGGGTCGAGAATTTTGGGGTGGGGAAAGAGGATCACTTAATGAGAAAATTGCCCCAGTGGGGGTGTGGGTGGGGTGGTGAGGGAAGGTGGAATATCAGTTTCTCTCAGGTGGAGAGTTAAGGATCTGCCCCGGTGCCAGATCACTTGAACCAGGTTAGTAAAGGATTTTTGGTAAGGGGCCCTAGACCCCAACTTAACTGGTATAGAGGTACTTTTTGAAGGAAAAGAAAGTGTTTTAGAAGCTCAGTTATTTCTGAATTGTTAGAAAGAATTGCTTAAGGTGCAGAAATTTTGTGCAAGGGGAAGAAATTAAAAGAGAAAGGACTGAGGAAGTAAAGAGAGGTAAAAAAGGGGGGGTTGCCCTAAAACCTCAAACAAGCAGGAGGCAGTTAGAGAAGATTGACAGGAGCATCACTGTGCATACACTCCAAGAGGAAGAAAGGAGAAACAGGATGCAATGTTAAGACACATCTGACCTTCTACTGCTAAAAATCTGTACCTTTCCATGGGACAAAATTTGCTTCTGCCTCTTATTTTTCAATAACTCATGCTGCTGGTTTTTTGGTGTTTTTTTGTTTTCAAGAAGTCACTGACCAAGGCCATAGACCAGGATGTGCTAATCTGAGCACACTATATGCACCAACCCCCATGTCAGCAGATGCCGGGGGCTGCAGCCCTAGTGCCTGGAGCTAATACTCCCTTTAGTCCCTCATTGTTGAAGCTACTCTACCCACTGTGTAGTTGCCTGGTCAGGCTTAAAAAGTTGTTATTACCCTCTTCTCTGCAAAGGTTCCTGTGCCATCAAGTCTTTATCTTTGCATGAGTCTGCTCATCAGCATTTTATTTTGTTTCTGTGGCTTGTCGATTGTACTAATATTGTACTCCTATAATTAAAGTAACTTTAAGCTTCTTAACTGAAAAAGCATATCTTTCCATTTCTTAAAACTATATAGCTATCATATTTAGATATGACTTGGGATTACATTGGGTCTATATATACATTTGGGAGACAAGATATTTTAAAATATGCAGACTTCTTAGACTCACGTTCAGTCAACCTTTCCATGTATTTGTTAAAATTTCTGTCAACTGTTTTTAAAATAAAAATAATCTTTAATTTTAAAAAATTTGACCAGGCGGTTGTTATATCTGGACAGGGAGGAAACAAACATTTTGCCACACAATTAAGTAGCCAAATTAAGTAGTCTTTAATTAATGGCAGTGACCACGAGTGGATTCACATTCTAAAGAACTCGCAGCCCCAAACGAAGTTAACAGTTTGCTTTTATAGGCCTAAAGAAGAGAGGGGCGGAGGTGAGCACCTAGCCAGAGCAGTTTTACAGAAGTGAAACAGGCTTTTGGTTATCGTTGGAACAGTCTAGGGCAGGGGTCGTTTTTGGCTGAGGAAACCCTGAATGCCACATATTTTAAAATGTAATTTGTGAGAGCCATACGACTTGTGTACATTAGGCATTATCCAATAAAAATTTGGTGTCCTAGAGGACAGCTGTGATTGGCTCCAGCCACCTGCAACCATGAACATGAGCGGTAGGAAATGAATGGATTGTAATACATGAGACTGTTTTAAATTTTTAACATTATTATATTTTTTATTAAAGATTTGTCTGCGAGCCAGATGCAGCCATCAAAAGAGCCAAATCTGGCCCACAGGCCAGAGGTTCCCGACCCCTGGTCTAGGGAGAGAGTGCTCAGCAAAGCATTTTACAAAAAGCAAAAGAATGTGCTCGGTTGTCTTGGCCTTTTACAGAGGTTGTTAAGGCAGCATCCTGAGGACTTTCCAGAATCTAAACATCAGGGAACATTTATGGCCTGTACATAACTCTTCAATTACTCATTTGCAAATCTTGCAAAATTTGTTCTATGGTCAAGTATATGGTATTTCTACATTTCAGCAGCAACACAGTGTATAGAGTTTTGGATTGAGACACAAAGAACTCAGATTCTAAACCCTGAAGGAGCTGACTTCAGTGCAAGTTCATCTGATTTGAGTGTGGCTTTACCAGCTTCGGTACAGGGTCGCTGACTTGAGCCCAAGGTTGCTGCCTTGAACAACGGGTCACTTGCTCTGCTGTAGCCTTTCTGGTCAAGACATATATGACAAAGGAATAAAAAAACAACAAGCCTCAATGAAGAACTGGTGCTTCTTACCTCTTTATCTTCCTGTCTGTCTGTCCCTCTCTCTGTCACAAAAACATTTTTAAAATTTATTTATTAATTTTACACAAAGAGGAGGGGAGCAAGGGAGAGGAAGAAACATTGATTTTTTGTTTCAATTATTAACGCATTCATTGGTAGATTCTTGTATGTGTGTTTACTGGGGATGAAATCTGCATCATTGACATTTCTGGATGACACTCAAACCAGCTAAGTTGAGTTACCCGGCCAATGCTCAATATGAGATATTTCTGTTGGTCTTCAAAATGCTAGGTTATAAATTTTGTTTTGTTTCTTGATGGACAGTTTGTCAGTTACTGGGAGCGGTATGTTGGAATCTTGTGCTATTTGTCTGGATTTGTTTATTTCTTCTTGCTTTGCAGTCCAGTTTCACTATACATTTCAAGACTATGTTGTTAGGTACATTGGAATTTCAGGTTTTAATAATTTATTTTTGTTTCAGGATTTTATAGATTGATTTTAAAGAGAGGAAAGAGAGAGAAATGGTGGTGGTGGAGAGAGGGAAGCATCAATTTATAGTAGTGGTTTCTCACTTGTGCCTTGACCAGGCAAGTCCAGGGTTTCAAACTAGTAACTTTAGCATTCTGGGTCAACACTTGATCCATTGCACCCCATGGGCCAGGCAGAAATTTCAGGCTTTTACAAGGTGGTGAATTGAAGCTAATGCTAGTGAGCATTGTTTTTCTTTCTTGGGAATGACTTTTAGTTGTTCTAGTTTGTTTTGTGTAAAAGTATGGTTACAGCAGATTATTTTAGGTGAGTCTTTTCTTGCTCTATTTCTTTTTTACTTTCCTTTTTATAGAGAGACAGAAATGCAGGGACAAATAGGGACAGACTGACTAGAAGGGAAAGAGATGAGAAACACCAACTTGTAGTTTCAGCACCTTAGTTGTTCATTGATTGCTTTTTCATACATGCTTTAAAGATGGCGGTTCTTCAGCGAAGCCACTGACCCCTTGATCTGGTCGGTGACCTTGGATCAAGCCAGTGACCATAAAGTCATGTCCTTGAACCAAAGCTGAAGCTGGTGGGCTTGTGCTTAAGCTCAATGAGCCCGTTATCAAGACTGATGAACTCACACACGGGCATGCGACCTTGGAGTTTTGAAACAGGGTCCTCAGCATCACAAGAAATGTTATGTCCCCTGTGCCACCTCCTGGTTAGCCAGTTATATTATTTTCTAACCTTTTATTTCAAGAATTCCAGATCATTATGTTACTTACATGTCACCGATAGTAGGATGTTATTTGATTTTAAATTTTATTTGAATATGACAGTTTTGTGATGTATTTAATGTAACTAACAGTAAAGCTTATTTTGTTTATACTTAATATAATTTTCATGTGTTTTAAAACAGAATCTAAGTTCACTGTAGTTGCTTATATTTTTTGTCTGTATCTCGTTATTTATTTTATTTTTATTTATTATTTTAGTCTTGTTTTAAATAATTTTGTAGATTGTAGTGATTGATTTTTTTAGAGAGACATAAACATAGATTAATTTGTTGTTTCATTTATATATGCATTTATTGGTTGCTTCTCACATGTGCCCTGAGCATTGATCAAACTTGGAAACTTTGTATACGGGGAAGACTCTCTTAACCAACTAAGCAACTGAACCAGGTCTCAGGTGAGTTGTTATTTTGTTTGTTTGTTATTAATTTTATTTAATTTATTCATTTCAGATAGGGGATAAAGAGAGAGAGGGAGGGAGGGAGGAAGGAAGGAAAATGGTGAGGAGCAGGAGGGATCAACTCCCATATGTGCCTTGACCAGGCAAGCCCAGGGTTTCAAACCAGCAACCTCAGCGTTCTAGGTGAACGCTTTTATCTACTCCGCCACCACAGGTCAGGCTCAGAGGAGTTTTTAAAATGATATTTTCCACATCTGCAAGCATAAAATTTAAGACAACTGTTAGTTTTTATCCTGACAGTAAAGATTATGTATAGTGTGGAACTTTATTAAATCTTTGTGAGAAATGGTATCTTTACACTCTTCTCTGACAATATAAAGATCTCAAGGCACTTCAACTTCATTGACCACGTTCCAATTTTTAATATTTTTGTGGACTTTTGTTTTTTATATGTGTTTCAAACCTTAGATGTTATAATTACTTCTTATGAGACACTGCTACCCTGGTGGGGTGGCACTTTTGATGGGAGTATCCATCAAATATCAAGGTTGCAGTTTTGATCTTTGCTCAGGGCACAATTGGAATCAACTAATGAGTGCATAAATGGATTGAACAATAAATCCTAGGTCCTCTTTCTATTCCCCATGTGCTCTCTCTCTCCCTCTCTCTCTCTCTCTCTCTCTTACTTTTTCTCTCTCATTCTCAATTAATAAATTGATGCCGGACCAATGCTTTACAAATGAACAAACCAACCAGGGCTTTAGGGCCATAATTTGTATATAACATTTACATAGTAATTCTACAACTTACTGACATTTAGTAAGTTTTGAGTTGTGACATCATCAAGATTCAGTTTTTTTAAAAAATTTATGACCTCATACATAAAGAAATTCAATAATGGTATTATTATTGTTATGTTTTGCAAGTCATTTGTATAATTTAAGTACAGTTCTTCATTAGATACATAATGTGAAAATATTTTCTCACAATCTCTGTCTCTAGTGTTCACTTTCTTAAATGTTGGTGCATCTCCATCCCTTCATTTCTGTCTGTCCCTGTCTTTCTTTTTGTCTCCCTTTCTTTCACTAAAATAAAAAAAAGGAAATAAATTTAGCTACATGGGTAGATGTACTACTTCTTTCTCGCTATATAAGTGAAAATGTGCTTAGTGGATGCATTTTCTCTTTTAAATAAGTAGTTTCTGAATATAACTTTAGCTATCTTTCTTACTTTGTAGTTTATACTTTTCCTTATCTCAAGCATTGGCTCCACTCTCCAATACAAAATAGGAAAGTGGGTTTGTCGTGGACATCTGTGTCTTTCCTGTTGCCTCCTCACATTATTCACCTGCCACAGTGTCTGCAGTTACCAGTTTCTAGGAGGGTAGTATAAGGTGACCAGATTTTAAAATTGGTAAAGGAGGACACCATTGACAGGGATGGGGGTTTCTTGATTAAAAATTTGGTCTATATGGAGCAAAAACAATTTTCATAGAATGCAAAAATAGTATTGTAATATTTTTTAAATTTCAACATAAGTACAATTTGTAAATATAATATATTAAAAAATTATGTATAGTATTATTTTATTCTTTGGCATATTTCTCACTTGAGTGATTTTTTTTTAGTAGATTGCTATGGTTGTTTAAAAGGTCATGAAAATTTTCACAAGAATTTGTTAAATTATATTTCACACATAAAATGGCTTTCAAAGTCTCAACACTTAATTGTGATTTTTCTGATGTCCACACTTTATTTACCATAGAAAAAAACGCATTCAGTCGCAGCATTAGTTCCTGGTAAAGATGGCGCGTATTCCACAATTTTTAGTGCATTATTGTATAGAACATGGTTTGTTTCCAAATGATGAAATATTTCTAACCATTTGTTCTCTGTTGTGAGTTTTGCTGATGCCCAAGATTTTATCTTTTCCTTATCAATATATTTTTAATAATGATACCTCATTAAAAAGATCATTTTCAGAAATATTACTATATGAGAAATTTTGAGTGCGTCAGAGGGATCCGGTTACACGGTCCTGAAACCGATGCTGGAGCTGCACACGCTCCCCGCGTCCAGCCCCGCCACCCGCTGGAGACCAAGCGGCTTGCGCCTCGTGGAGCCCAGAGCCACACGCCAGCGTCCAGGACGTGAGCCTTTGGGTAGTTAGGGGACTTGACAGCCGCCCCCCTCCAGCAGGTACGTCCTGCCCGAAGTTCTTTGTTTCGGGCCGTATGAGGCAGCCAGCTCTTGCGGCAGTGCAGGCGCTTCCAGGTCGAGTCAGGGTTTCCCCGACAAAAACTGTATATTCTCTTCCGATTTTCCAGCCGTTCCCTAGCTTTTTGTGCATTCTTTCCAAAAATCGGGACTTTTTAAAAATGCCGCAGGACAAATTGTTAAAAATCAGGACTGTTCTGCCAAAAGCGGGACGTCTGGTCACCTTAGGGTAGGATCATAAAATATAATTCATTTAGGATTACTCACTTAATTAATTAACAATATTTATTATATTCTTTTTTATTTTTTAAAGTTGAGAGAGAGAGACAGAAACATGGACTCATTTCTGTATGTACTGTGCCTGTGATCGAGCAATCTTTCTGTACCAGAAGACGGTCTAACCAACCGAGCTATCCCAACCAATGCTATATATAGTATTGTATAAAACAGTGGTTCTTAACCTGGGTTCTATTGAACCCTAGCGGTTCGATGAGTCAGTCTCAGGGGTTCGGAGAATCCTCTGCCACGGAGGCCAGAATAAAGTAATCCGTAACTTGTTGTGAGTTCATGCACTTTGTTGGTTTTGTTCTTTGAACAAGGTGATATTCATGCACGGCTCATTTTGTGCACCAGTAAAAAAACATATACCTATGTCTTGAATTTGGGAAAAAAATCATATTTTATTTATCACTAAAGAAGGGTTCGGTGAATGCACATATGAAACTGGTGGGTTCGGTACCTCAAAAAATGTTAAGAACCACTGGTATAAGACAAAAAAGTCTAATTAATGTGGCTTATTTCCGCCATTAATTCCTTTTTGTGTGACAGAGACAGAGAAAGACAGATAGAAATTTTTATTTTAATTTACTGATTTTTAGTGAGAGACAAAGGGAGAAAGAGAGACAGGCAGGAACATTGGTCTGTTCCTGCATCTGTCCTGACCTGGGCTTGAACCAGCAACCTCTGAACTTCAGGAGAACACTCTAAACAACCAAGTTATCCAGCCAGGGCATGTCAGGTGATTCTAAACTGCATCCATCCTTGAGCAGCAGGGCTTGGGGCCTGAGATCTGGGCTGAGGGTGAGGGGACTCTGCTGTGCGTGGGGTTTGGTCTGGAGGAGGCCTGTGACCTGCAGGGCAGCAGCTACTTAGTGGAGGTCCCACTGCTGAGGTGTGTGTGACCAGGTGGGCAGCATGATCTGAGGACGGGTGCAAAAAACCACTGGTGTGTCTCTGAGAGCAGTTTGCTGTCCCAGAATCCCTCCTGTCTGTGGGTAGCAGTCACCCTCTTTTCCATACTGAGAGGGCATTCCTGTGTGTGACTGTGGCACAGGAAAGGGGTACGATGGTAAACAGTGTATCTTCTACTTTCCAGACTGACTTCCGGAAACCCTTGTTGCCTGAGGAAGAAGCCCGGAAGAGGAGGGAAGGAGGCTTCAGCAATGGCTCTTTCTCAGGTAAAATCATATTCTTGATTCATAGTTACATCTGTCTGTTTGTTTGTTGTTTTAAAAGATTTTATTTATTGATTTTAGAAAGAGGAAAGAGACAGGAAGGGGGTGGATGAGTTGAAAGAGTCAACTTGTGGTAGTTCCTTCGTATGTGCCGTGACTGGGAATGCCTGGGGTTTTGAACTAGCAACCTCAGCGTTTCCAGTCACTGCCTATCCACTGCACCACCAGAGGTCAGGCTTGTGTCTGTCCTTTTTGAAATGCCCTTTGACTTGCTGTTCTCTGACTCTGAATTGCGCTGCCAATGTTTGTTTACACTCAGCCTGGGCCTTTCCTCGACCACACTCAACTCTACTTCAATTCCATCTCACTGTGACCCAATGACAGGGGACTTGTAAAGAGGCTCCCCTGGGTATTATCCTGGGTAAGGCTTCAGCCCTTGGATTGGAGCTAGGATTCGAGCCCTGTAGTGTGGTTGAGGAGGGGAGATTGTCCAGGCACCGTATTGGATGTCCTGTCACTCTGTCAATTAGGAGAAAAGAAAAAGCACATAGAGGTCATGGACTGATGTGCACAAGTACCTGATCAGTTCTGGAAAACAGGACAATTAGAAGAAATTTTTCTGCTTTTGTAATACATTAGAAGCTTCATGAGTGAATTGAATATAAAATGATTATGAATTGAGTGGATAGTTCACAGACAGACAGACATTTGTGGTAGAGGGTTTTTCATTACATCATCCATTTGTGTAATCAACCCACTGCCTGACAATTCGAGATTCTTTAGGTTGTTTTTACCACTTCCAGTTCTGGAAGGCTGCATTTCCCCCCCTGCAGACTGTATCCTTTGACACACTGACGTTGCTATTTGATGCAGGTGATAAGGTTCCAGCTAGATTCTTCTGAATGGAAATATCCACCTCCCCTCTCCCCCCACACCCATTTGTTATAGAGACTGGCCTATCTTCATAAAGTAGTTCTTCTTGTCAAAAATCATTTGGTATGACAGAGCTTATAATATTATATGCATTTACATCTAAAAAATCCAAAACATCCACTTCCTTTTTAAGAGTATTTTGCTTCCCCTGGATCCCTTTACATTGATTTCACACTAAATCTGCCCTGAGTTTTGTTTTTTCTTTTTGTTTGTGCTGAAATTTCCTTTGGAACTTTGGTATAGATTTCATTTTGTCTGTAGAATGCTTGGGTAACATGCACATTTCAACAATAGTAACTCATTTACAACCCATAATTAAGGGATGTGTGTTTTTTCTTTATTTTTACAGAGAGAGGGGCTGATAGAGACAGACAGACAGGAAGGGAGAGAAATGGGGAGCATCAATTCTTTCCTGTGGCACCTTAGTTGTTAATTGATTGCCATCTCATGTGTGCCTTAGCTGGGGTGCAGGGGTGCGACAGCAGAGTGAGAGACCCTTTCCTCAAGCCACTGACTTTTGACTTCAAGCCATTGGCTGTGGGGTCATGTGTGTAATCCCACGCTCAAGCCTGCATCCCCGCACTCAAGGCGGCAACCTCTGGGTTTTGATCCTGCATCCTCAGCATCCTAGTCCGATGCTCTGTCCCCTGTGGCACCGCCTGATCAGGCTTAAGGGATGGCTTTCTGTTAATTTGAATCTTTGATTTATTTTTGCAATGGTTTTCCAGTGGATATGTCATTCAGCTTGTTGACTGTTTTGAATGCCTGAGTATTTTATCCTTTTCAAAGCTGTGATAAATAGGACCGTTTTCCTCAGTATTTTCAATAGCACATTGCAACTTTTGTGTACTATTTGTATATAGCTCACCTTGGCTGTTAGTTTTTGTCTTACACCCTGTATTGTCTCAAAGAATGTAGCTGGTCCATCAGTCCTTATCTCTGTATTTGTGAATTTTAACAATTCCAACTCTTTGAGTCTGTTTTACTCTATTTTTTTCTTGATTTCTCTCCTCTGCTGACCTCTGCTTAAGTAGTAGCCATGCTGGTCAGCCCTCTCTCCCCACTGTAATTTAGTGGGTTTTTTAACCACAATAAAAATACAATGGATACATTTTTCTTGTCCCACAGATGGTGAGATACACATGAGTAAAATTGATAATAAATGATATTATCCAAAAAATATTTTTAGGGACAGCCTCTCTGATATCAGTTTATTCGTTTATTTTTGTGTGTGTGCATGAATGCATGCCTATGCAGTTGCCTGATTTTTATTAAAAAAATCACCATTTCATAACTTTTATATTTTTTGTAGTTGAAATGATACTTTAAGTATATTCCACAGTTCTGATTTATTTTTACACTATCATAATAATGTTTTAAGTAAATGTAAGGATCTTGCTACTTGGTGGCGCAGTGGATCTAGTGTTAGCTTTGAATGCAGAGGACCATGGTTTGAAACCCCAAGGGTGCTGGAATGAGCACAGCTCACTGGTTTGAGCCCAAGGTTACTGGCTTGCGTAAGGGTCACTTCCTCAGCTAGAGGCCCTTCTAATCAAAGAATATTTATTATATGTATTTTATTGTCTTCCTTTATGGCTAAAAATCTCAAATATTCCTGAATACACATGAAAATTCTAGGGATTGTTTCTTGACTTTTTTTGTGGCTTTATGGAAATATTTCTATGAGAGCAACAACATAAAAATTACAATTAGTTATTTTTTATATATACATATATTTTATTATTATTAATTCTAATGGGGTGACACCAATAAATCAGGGTACATATGTACAATGAAAACATCTCCAGATTATCTTATCATTCAATTATGTTGCATACCCGTCACCAAAAGTCAAATTGTCCTCTGTCACCTTCTATCTGGTTTTCCCTGTGTCCCTCCCCTCCTCCCTAACCCACTCTTCCCTCCCTCCCCCCATCCCATAACTGCCACTCTCTTGTCCATGTCTCATATTCTCACATTTATGTCCCACCTATGTATGAAATCATGCTGTTCTCAGTTTTTCTTTTTTTCTGATTTACTTATTTCACTCCGTATAATGTTATCAAGGGCCATCCATTTTGTTATAAATGATCCGATGTCATCGTTTCTTATGGCTGAGTAGTATTCCATAGTATATATGTACCATAGCTTTTTAATCCACTCGTCTTCTGACGGACACTTGGGCTGTTTCCAGATCTTCGCTATTGTGAACAATGCTGCCACGAACATGGGGGCGCATTTCTTCTTTTCGAACAATGCTATGGTGTTCTTAGGGTATATTCCTATAAGTGGGATAGCTGGGTCAAAAGGCAGTTCGATTTTTAATTTTCTGAGGAATCTCCAAACTGTTTTCCACAGTGGCTGCACCAGTCTGCATTCCCACCAGCAGTGCAGAAGGGTTCCCTTTTCTCCACATCCTCACCAGCACTTATTCTGTGTTGTTTTGTTGATGAGTGCCATTCTGACTGGTGTGAGGTGATATCTCATTGTGGTTTTAATTTGCATTTCTCTAATGATTAGTGATGTTGAGCATTTTTTCATATGCCTATTGGCCATCTCTATGTCCTCTTTGGAGAAATGTCTATTCATTTCTTTTGCCCATTTTTTGATTGGGTTGTTTGTCTTCCTGGTGTTGAGTTTTATAAGTTCTTTATAAATTTTAGTTATTAACCCCTTATCAGATGTGCTGTCAAATATGTTCTCCCATTGTGTGGTTTGTCTTTGTATTCTGTTCCTATTGTCTTTAGCTGTGCAAAACCTTTTTAGTTTGATATAGTCCCATTTGTTTATCTTGCCTTTTATTTCATTTGCCTGTGGAGATAAATCGGCAAATATACTGCTGCTACAGATGTCGGAGAGCTTGCTGCCTATGTCTTCTTCTAAGATGCTTATGGTTTCACGGCTTACATTTAAGTCTTTTATCCATTTTGAGTTTGTTTCTGTGAATGGTGTAAGTTGATGGTCTAGTTTCATTTTTTTGCAGGTAGATGTCCAATTTTCCCAACACCATTTGTTAAAGAGGCTGTCTTTACTCCATTGTATGTTCTTTCCTCCTTTGTCAAATATCAGTTGTCCATAAAGCTGTGGGTTTATTTCTGGGTCCTCTGTTCTGTTCCATGGATCTATGTGCCTGTTCTTATGCCAGTACCAGGCTGTCTTGAGTATAATGGCCTTATAGTAAACCTTGATATCTGGAAGAGTGATACCTCCTGCTTTATTTTTTCTTTTTAAGATTGCTGAAGCTATTTGTGTTCTTTTTTTGGTTCCATATAAATTTTTTGAATATGTGTTCTAAATCTTTGAAGTATGTCATTGGTATTTTGATTGGTATTGCATTGAATTTATAAATTGCTTTGGGTAATATAGACATTTTAATGATGTTTATTCTTCCTAGCCATGAGCACGGTATATGCTTCCACTTGTTTGTATCTTCCTTGATTTCTTTTATCAATGTTCTATAATTTTCCGAGTACAAGTCCTTAACCTCCTTGGTTAAATTTACTCCTAGGTACTTTATTTTTTTGGCTGCAATAATGAAGGAGATTGTTTCCTTAATTTCTTTTGTTGATATTTCATTGTTGGTTTATAGGAATGCCTCTGATATCTGAGTATTAATTTTTTATCCTGCCACCTTGCTGAATTCATTTATAAGGTCCAGTAGTTTTTTGATTGACACCTTAGGGTTTTCAATATACAATATCATATCATCTGCAAATAGTGACAGTTTTACTTCTTCTTTTCCAATTTGGATGCCTTTTATTTCTTTTTCTTGTCTGATTGCTGTAGCTAGGACTTCCAGAACTATGTTGAATAAGAGTGGTGAAAGGGGACATCCCTGCCTGGTTCCTGATCTTAAGGGGATTGCTTTTAATCTTTGTCCATTTAGTATGATGTTTGCTGTGGGTTTATTGTAGATGGCCTTTATCATGTTAAGGAATGATCCCTGTATTCCCACTTTACTGAGAGTTTTGAGCATGAATGGGTGCTGGATTTTATCAAATGCCTTTTCTGCATCTATTGAAATGATCATGTGATTTTTGTCCTTCCTTTTGTTTATGTGATGAATCACATTGATTGATTTGTGAATATTGAACCAGCCTTGCCTCTCCAGAATAAATCCCACTTGATCATGGTGTATGATTTTTTTCATATATTGCTGGATTCGGTTGGCTAATATTTTGTTAAGAATTTTAGCGTCTAAATGCATCAGGGATATAGGCCTATAATTTTCTTTCTTTGTTTTGTCTTTGCCCGGTTTTGGGATCAGAATTATGCTCGCCTCATAAAAGGAGTTTGGAAGTCTTCCTTCCTCTTGAATTTTTTGAAATAGCTTGAGAAGGATAGGAGTTAGTTCTTCTTTGAATTTTTGATAGAATTCACTTGTGAAGCCATCAGGCCCAGGACTTTTCTTTTATGGGAGTTTTTTGATAACTGTTTCTATCTCATTTGTTGTAATTGGTCTGTTTAGGTGTTCTGATTCTTCCAGATTGATTTTTGGAAGGTTATATGATTCAAGAAATTTGTCCATTTCACCAAGATTGTTTAATTTTTGGGCATATAGTTCTTCATAATATTTTCTTACAATGCTTTGTATTTCTGTTGTGTCAGTTGTTATTTCTCTACTGTCCTTTCTAATTTTATTTATTTGAGTCCTCTCTCTTTTTTTCTTGGTTAGTCTAGTTAAAGGTTCATCAATCTTGTTTACCTTTTCAACGAACCAGCTTCTGGTTTCATTGATCCTCTGTATTGTTTCCTTAGCCTCTATGTCATTTATTTCTGCTCTGACCTTTATTATTTCCTTCCTTCTACTTATCTTGGGTTTTATTCGTTGTTGTTTTTCTAGTTCTTTTAGATGCAGGGTCAGGTTGCTTATTTGAGCTTTTTCTAGCTTCTTATGATATGCCTGTAGTGCAATAAACTTCCCTCTCAGAACTGCTTTTGCTGTGTCCCATAAATTTTGAGTTGATGTATGCTCATTATCATTTGTTTCTAGATACTTTTTTATTTCTTCTTTGATCTCATTGTTAATCCATTCATTATTTAATAACATGCTATTTAGTTTCCAAGTGTTTGAGTATTTTTCAGTTTTTCTTTTGTGATTAATTTCTAGTTTCATGACATTGTGATCAGAGAAAATGCTTGATATGATTTCAATCTTCTTAAATTTATTGAGACCATTTTTCTGTCCTAACATGTGGTCTATCCTAGAAAATGTACCATGAGCGCTTGAGAAGAATGTATATTCTACTGCATTAGGGTGGAAAGTTTTGAAGATATCTATTAAATCAAGTTAATCTAGAGTCTCCTTTAAGTCTGCTGTTTCTTTATTAATTTTCTTTCTTGAGGATCTATCCAGTGTTGTTAGAGGGGTATTGAAATCCCCTACTATGATAGTATTGCTGTTAATCTCGCCCTTTATATCCATCAAAGTCTGCTTTATGTATGTCGGGGCTCCTATATTTGGTGCATAGATATTTATAATAGTTATATCTTCCTGTTGAATTGTTCCCTTTATCATTATGTAGTGTCCTTCTTTATCTCTTACTACAGCCTTTGTTTTAAAGTCCATTTTGTCAGATATAAGTATTGCTACCCCTGCTTTTTTTAATTTCCATTTGCATGAAGTATTTTTTTCCATCCTTTTACCTTCAGTCTATGTGCATCTTTTGTTTTAAGGTGTGTCTCTTGTAGACAGCATATGCATGGGTCCTGTTTCTTTATCCATGCAGCTGCCCTATGTCTTTTGATTGGATCATTTAATCCATTTACATTTAAGGTTATTATTGATATGTAGTTGTTTATTGCCATTTTATTCTTTAAAGCTGTATTCTTCTTTTGCTCTATTCTTTCCTCCCTTTAAACTGTTCACAAGAGGCCCCTTAGTATCTCTTGCAGAATTGGTTTGGTTTTTATGAATTCCTTCAGGCTTTCTTTTTCTGAGAAGCTCTTTATTTCTCCTTCAATTTTAAACGTTAGCCTTGCTGGATAAAGTAGTCTTGGTTGTAGGTTCTTGTTCTGCATTACTTTGATTATATCTTGCCATTCCCTTCTGGCCTCAAGTGTTTCTGTTGAGAAGTCCGATGTCATCCTTATGGGGGCTCCTTTGTAGGTGATAGCCCTTTTTTCCCTAGCAGCTTTTAAAATTTTTTCTTTATCCATTATCTTTGGTATTTTAACTATGATGTGTCTTGGTGTAGATCTTTTTGGGTTTCTCTTTAATGGAGTTCTGTGTGCTTCTTGAACGTGTGGAATGTTTCCCAGCCTTAACTTAGGAAAGTTTTCTGCTATGATTTGATTGAACAGAGTTTCCATTTCCTGTCCTCTCTCCTCTTCTTCAGGCACCCCTATGATGCGAATGTTGTTTCTCTTCATGTTGTCACAGAGCTCCCTTAGAGTTTCCTCACATTTTTGAGTCTCTTTTCCTTTTTCTTCTCTGTTTCTGTGCCTTTGTTTATTGTGTCCTCTAGCTCTCTGATTCGATCCTCAGCGTGATTCATCCTGCTTTTAATTCCTTCCATTGTGTTCTTCAGTTCTGATACTGTATTTGTCATTTCTGTCTGATTCTTTTTTATTATTTCAATTTCATTTTTTATACTTGTTATCTCTTTATTTAGGTGTTCATAATGACTATCCACTGTTGCTCTAATTTCTTTGAACATCCTAACTATCATTATTCTAAATTCTGCTTCTGGTAATTTGGTTATATCTGGTTCATTCAGGTCCTTCTCTGGGGATTTCTCTTGATTCATTTGGTTTGCATTCCTCTGCCTACCCATTTTGTCTGTGTATAAGCAAGTTGTGGGCACTGGAGTCCAGTAGGTGTTGCCTTTGTGTTCTCTAGGTGTGGTCTGTCTGCAGGTCCCCCACCCCCTCTGCCGCTGCCTAAGGTGGTTGGGTATGAGAGTTGCCAGTGCCGGTCCACTGTGGCTTTTGCTGTGATTTCCACCTCTCCTCCGCGGGAGGGGCTGTCACTCAAGCCACAAGCCTCAGCACCAAGGGTAGAGGTGAGCACCTTTGCTCAGCTGCGGACCAGCCTATTTCCGGACTTTTGCCGAGAACCCGCAGTCAGAGCCTCCCGCCACAGTTTCGCAGGTTGGGCGGGGCTTTTGACATGCTCTCAGCTGTGAGCCTTTGCCCGTCCGGAGATTTAGCCCCGCCCTCGAGGCCAGGGCCCTTCTGCGCAGGGTCGCAAACCCAGGTTTATTGGGCCGGGCGTGTTTGCTGGCTTCCTCTCAGCTGCGTACTTCTGCTCTTCCCGGACTCTACCCCGCCCCTGCGTTCGGAGTCCGCTCGTGCACGTGTAATTGCAAATCCCGGTTTCTCCGGCTGGGCGGGGCTGGTAGCGTGAGCTCAGCCGCGAGCCCCCGCCCGTCCCTGGTCCTAGCCCAGTCCCCGCAGTCAGGGCCTGCTTGCGCAGTGTTGCAGAGCAGATTTCTGCCCGTTCCTGGCCTCCCACTTTGTCCCCGTAAGTGGGATTAAAGGCGGGCCCGCAGCTTCCGGACCGCTTTCGCGCGTCCCCTCCGACCCTGCTGGGCTAGCCCGAGCTCACACCGGCTTGGCCTCCGCCCACGCCGAGAGAACCGCCTTTCAGCGTCCTGCCGCCCCAAACCTTCGGCAACCCTGAGCAGAGTAGGAAGGGACCTAATACTCCACACTGTAGGCCTGGGAGCTCCCTCACTTGTTTCACAGCTCAAAACTGTCTAAACGCCTCTTCTAGGCTCTGGGACTGCAGGCTGGGGCTTGGTTCCTGGGACCCAGGTCCCTCCCTCTCCGCCAAACTCTCCTCCCACCACACGGGTCTCTCCGGGCTGCCGTTTGCTCCGGGGAGCTGGGCAGCCCTCTTCGCGTTTTCGCTATTCCTACCAGTCTCAATGTGGCTTCTTCTGTGTTACTTGGTTGAAGAGTCCACTTAGTTCAGTTCATAGTTGGTTTATCCAGATGATGGTTCTTTAAATTGAGTTATAATCCACTTTGGTTCTGGGAATTGGAAGTTGGTACGTCCGCCTACTCCGTCACCATCTTGCTTCTCTCCACAATCATTGGCAGTGCATTAATGTGGGGATGTACAACTGAATATCTGGTACCGCCAATCACAAGTTGCTGTTGCTGATGCTGGAAACGGTAGCCTCTGACGCCGCTCCCCCCTCCAATTAGTTCTTGATTGAGTTTCCTCTCATTGTAACATGCTAAGCATATATATTTTAAAAATATGAACAAATGTGTTAGTTTTTCTCACTTATTTGTAATATGATATACAGAAATCTTGTGTTGGCCCTGACCAGTTGGCTCAGTGGTAGTGCATCGGCCCAGAGTGAATGTCCTGAATTTGATTCTTGGTCAGGGCATACAAGGGAGGGGTTTGTTTCCGGCTCCACCACTCC
Organism: Rhynchonycteris naso; assembly: GCA_037038555.1. NCBI lineage: Eukaryota > Metazoa > Chordata > Mammalia > Chiroptera > Emballonuridae > Rhynchonycteris > Rhynchonycteris naso. The sequence goes on along the minus strand of CM072997.1, from coordinate 244,790,501 downwards.
TCCTTCTGTTTCTCTTTTCCTGTCCTGCAGCCATGGCTCTATTGGCTGGAGCGAATTGGCCCCCAGCGCAGAGCATGACCCCGTGGCCCCCTCAGGCGCTAAAAATAGGCCACAATTCTAATGGAGCAAAGGACCCAGATGGGCAGAGCATCGCCCTTCTAGTGGACTTATTGTGTGGATGCCAGTTGGGGCGCATGTGGCAGTCTGTCTCTCTGCCTCCCCTTCCTCTCACTAAAATCAAAAGAAGAAAGTTTTCTATTAAAGTACATTCAAAAGTCTGTTATTCCTCAAACAAAAGGTGTGCAGTTATGTTGTCATTTCTACTTACTCATTTTATATACAAAGTCATCAGTTACTGGTTTTTTTAAAAGTTTCATATAGTGAATTCTGAATAAATATCAAAATAAATAAGTAAAAACAGCCAGCCTGACCTGTAGTAATGCAGCAGATAGAGCATTAACCTGGAACGCTGATGTTGCCAGTCTGAGAGTGTGTTTGGAGGTTCTAGCAGGGGAGCGCAGCTCCTCGTGCACCCTCGACCTAAGAACGGTCCTCTCCTCTGTCGGGGAAGGTTGCCCTCTTCGAGCGAGCCGCAGCCTCAGGAGGGACACACGTGGAGCAGTGAGGGAATAAGGAGACACCCACCTAGCCGGCCAGATTAGCCGAGTCAATCCTGGCAATTAATGGGGTGACAGATGTCGCAGCCAGATAGCCCTCACATCCTAATGTTGCCAGTTTGAAATCCCAGGCCTTGTCTGGTCAAGGCATATATGGGAGTTGATGCTTCCTGCTCCTCCCCACTTTTTGTCTCTGTCTCTCTCTCTAAAATGAATAACGTATTTTAAATAAAAAGAAAGAAAAAGAAATTCTGTCTCCGCATAGAGCCTGTGCATTTAGAATTGTTAGGTCATAACCTGAGGTCAGAGGCCATGATGAGAATGACCATGTTCCTACCGCCTGTCAGGGCACATCACCTGGACTTCGCCACAGGCCTTGACTGCCAGGCTGCCTTGTTCTTCTTCCATTCAGAGTTCCCCTTCCTCGCTGGGTTGTAAGCAGTGTACAGGTAACTATGTCCTTTCAGTCATTCCAAGTACTAATACCACAGGGTCAGGCGTATCAAAGCCACTTGATAGAAGTATAATTTTGACTGAAAATTCTACTTTCTGGAATGTGTCCAAAAAAAGAAGTTATTGTAATACACACATATATGCACAAAAATGTTCAGAGAATTTTTTATGGGAGTTTTTTTTTAAGGAAACTATAGCTTCATGTGCAGTTATAAGAAATAATACAGTCTGACCTGTGATGGCGCAGTGGATAGAGTATTAACCTGAATGCTGAGGTCACCATTTCAAAACCCTGGGCTTACTTGGTCAAGGCACATATGGGAATTGATGCTGCCTGCTTATTTATGCCTTTTCTTCCCTCTCTCTCTCTCCTCTTTAAAATAAATAAATTAGTTTCTTTAAAGTAATACTAAAGGGATCCTTTGTACCCTTTACCCAGTTTACCCCAATGGTTCCACAAGAAAAATTGTAGTGCAGTATCATAAGCAGGGCATTGAGATAGATACTATCCATCAATTTTATTCAGATTTTTCTAGAGACTTATTATTTGTTTTGTTTTTTGTTTTTTATAGGGACACAGAGAGAGAGTCAGAGAGAGAGATAGATAGGGACAGACAGACAGAAATGGAGAGAGATGAGAAGCATCAATCATTAGTTTTTCGTTGCCTTTGTGACACCATAGTTGTTCATTGATTGCTTTCTCACATGTGCCTTGACTGTGGGCCTTCAGCAGACCGAGCCTCCCCTTGCTGGAGCCAGCGACCTTGGGTCCAAGTTTATGAGCTTTTGCTCAAGCCAGATGGGCCCGTGCTCAAGCTGGCGAGCTCGGGGTCTCGAACCTGGGTCTTCCACATCACAGTCCAACATTCTATCCACTGTGCCACCGCCTGGTCAGGCGCTAGAGAATTATTTTTAAAAATTAAAAGCTTGAAATACAAATGTCTTACAATAGTGGGTAGATTAAATAAATTATGGTCTGCTATAATGGCATATATTTATTCATGATGCACAATGATATTGACTTATATTAACTGAGGAAGAAATTTAGGATGAATTACCAAGCTAAGAAGGTAGGTTTTAAAAGGTATGTATAATGTGGGAGCAGAGAGTTGGTGAGATTAAAAACCCAGGCTCTGCCTGACCCATGGTGGCGCAGGGGATAAAGTGTAGACTTGGAACACCGAGGAAGCTGGTTCAAAGTCCTGGGCTTGCCAGGTCAAGGCACATATGACAAGCCATCAACGAGTAACTAAAGTGCAGCCACCATGAGTTGATAATTCTCATTCACCACCTCCTCTCTCTGAAAAAGTAATAAATAAAGCATTAAACAAACAAACAAAAAGGAACCCAGGCTCTGTGGTCTGACTTTCAGGGTATGATTCTTACCTCTGACAGTTACTAACCTTAAAAGTGTCTGTTCCCTATAGGTAAGATTAAAATAAAATTAGCACCTATCAGGTATGACTGTCTCAATTCTTTTTTTTTTTATTCATTTTAGAGAGACACAGAGTGAGAGAGAGAGAGAGAGAGAAAGGGGGGAGGAGCTGGAAGCATCAACTCCCATATGTGCCCTGACCAGACCAGTGCAGGGTTTTGAACTGGCGACCTCAGTGTTCCCAGGTCGACGCTTTATCCACTGCGCCACCACAGGTCAGTGACTGTCTCAATTCTTAAGAAAAGAATCTACATAAAACACAGTAACATGTTATTACTGAAAATCAATAGTATCACATATCATTTTTTTGTGACAGAGACAGAGAGAGACAGAGAAAGGGACACCTAGGGACAGATAGGCAGGAAGAGAGAGATGAGAAGTATCAATTTTTAGTTGCAGCTCCTTCGTTGTTCATTGATTGCTTTCTCATATGTGCCTTGACTGAGGGCCACAGCAAAGCAGAGGGACCCCTTGCTCAAGCCAGTGACATTGGGCTTTAAGCCAGCAACCTCAGGATGTCGAACCTGGATCCTCTTTCAGTCCAAAACTGTATCCACTGCGCCATCTCCTGGTCAGGTATAGCACTCCACATTTTTATGAAAGAAACTCGCTGGTTGTTTTTCTTTTCAAAAATATAGTATTTATTGATTTTAGAGAAAGGAGAAAGGGGTTGGAGGGAGAGGAGCAGGAAACCTCAACTGGTAGTAGCTTCTCTACCTTGACCTGCAATCCCAGGATTTCAAACTGGCGACCTCAGTGTTCCAGGTTGATGCTTTATTGACTCCGCCACCACAGGCCAGCCTGTGTCCCTTTTATTCTTATGCAAAATATATGATTCTCAAACGTGCTGTCTATATAATAAATGCTAACTGAAAAATTTCAGAGCCTCTGAAAATGAAGTTCTTTGGCACTCTCTCCTGGGAGCACACCTCTGTCGTATCCCCCCTCCCCTCCGGTCTCCCTTCCGCCTAAACTGCTCTCCTTTTGCCTCCGGAGCTTGTTTCCTAAAGACCATCTCTTCTACCTCTGTGACTCTCTAAGTAAACTTTCTCTTCTATTTTGGAAAAAAAATTTTTTTTCTTTTTTTAAAATTTTTAGGTATTTCTAAATTTTGTATTTTATTTTTTGTATTTTTCTGAACTGAAAACCAGGGAGACAGAGAGGCCGACTCCCGCATGCGCAGGACCAGGATCAATGCGGCATGCCCATCAGGGGGCGATGCTCGGCACCTCTGGGGCATTCCTCCTTGCAACCAAAGCCATTCTATCCCCTGAGGCAGAGGCCATGGAGACATCCTCAGCGCCCAGACCAGCTTTGCTTCAATGGACCCTTGGCTGCGGGAGGGGAAGAGAGAGAAAGAGAAAGGAGGAGGGAAAAGGAGGAGAAGCAGATTAATGCTTGTCCTATATGCCCTGGCGGGGAATTAAACTCTGAACTTCTACACTGCAGGCCAATGCACTACTGCTTAGCCAACTGGCCAGGGCTAATTTATTTATCTATCGTTTTGTATTTTTTTGAAGTAAGAAGCATGAAGGCAGAGAGACTCCCTACGTGTCAGACGGGGATCCATCTGGCATGCCCACAAGGGTTGAAGTTCTGCCCTTCTGGGGCATTAGTTTGTTTCAACCGGAGCCATTCTACTGCCTAAGTGGGAGGTCATGAAGCCACCAAAGGCTCCCGGGGCAACTTTGCTCCAATGGAGCCTTGACTGCGGGAGGGGAAGAGATAGAGAGAAAAATCATGGGGTTAGAATAGAGGAGTTGAAAGGCTCTTTTTCTCTGTGCCCTGGACAATAATTGAACATACATACATACATACATTTATTATTTATTTATTTATTTATTTATTTATTGTTGTTGTTGTTGTTGTCAGAGACAGAGGAAGGGACAGATAGGAACAGACTGGAAGGGAGAGAGATAAGAAGCATCATTCTTTGTTGCACACTATGTGTTCATTGATTGCTTTCTCATATGTGCCTGGACCAGAGTTTCTAGCAGAACAAGTTGTTATAAGGTACCAAAAAGCTAAAAGTTGATATTGATGTTCTGGGAGGAAAGGTCAGGCTTCCCGTTCCTCCTTTAGGGAGGAGTGGGGGAAGAATGTAGAAGTTTCTGGCTTGCAAGAACAAGGAGTCATTCAGTTTTAAATCTAAAATAAAGGTTGACCTAGAAACTTCTTCTCTTTCAACAGGAGGCAGAATTTACCTACCGCCTTGCATTGACTGTAGTTCCTCCCCCTTCCTGGAATTTTGAGGGTAAAATACCTCTAGGCTAGTGAGGGAAGATGAGCCCTGAAAGATTTGCAAACATCCTTGGTTGTGTTACCTTGAAAGTTTTAATGTTTCTGTGTATCCCCTAAACAAATGTTGTCAGCTCATACCGTGATGTCATGCTCTCCTCCTGCCATGTGTGAGCAAGGGTATATGAACAACCCCTGAACTTTACTTAGGACTGCACGATTTGGGTCTGCTGCCCTGTGTCAGCCATATGCGGCTGGCATATTTCATAAATCTTCTCTTCAAATAAAACTCTTCAAAATTCACCTAGACTGGGTATCTCTACGTGAATTCAATGAAGTGAGGTACAGTGCCTTTCAGAATCTGGGATGCCGTACTTTATAACAAAGTTACCCTTACTCACTCAAGTCAGTGACCTCGGCTTCAAGCTAGCAACCTTTGGTGGCTGAAGGCAGCCAGGTTCACATTGGTACCAAGCTGACAGTAGTGGAACTGCAGAGCCATAAAGCATTGGGCTATTATCTTTTATTACATTCTTGCAGTGGCGGGCGAGCACACAGGCAAGGGAACACAGGTTCTCACAACAACAGGCAAGCAAACAGCAAAACAGCCCCTCGCAGTGGCGGGCATGCAATCTGCAATCTCCCGAACACTGCCCTGAGTCCAGTTACCCGTAGTCTTACATGTACATATGTTATGCACATGTGGCTCTGTCATGTGCTCACACACTAATCATGCAAAGTGCAAGCGAGCAAGCCTAACAGCTGTTTTCCAAACGGTCTAGAATAGAAGAAGGTACAGGCAAGAGCCTAGGCCAGGCTGCCTTAGCTCTCTAGAAAATTTATGGAATAGAAATGACCCTGCACTGGAACAGTAGCAAAAAGGGGACCTTGTAGACAGGTTTAGGCAATTAGCTGGGGGTGCGCTTCTGCTGCCCATTGCTCTTCTGGCTGCAAGTCTCTTGGGAACACTTAGAGTTTAGGAGATGCAAGCCTGTCGGGGAAAAGGCCTGTGCAAGCAGGAGAAAGAAAGTGCTCTCAGCCTTTTGTTTGAGGGTTTGTAAAGACTGAGTTAGAAGTTCTCAATAGAATATTCATCAACTTCTCTGGGTGAGTTCTTTACGGGTTGTGGTCTTTACTGATTAGTCAGTGCCAGTATTTGGCAGATAAAATATATTATGCTCACTTTGTTAAAGATGGCACTGCCCACATGGAAGCCCGTCGCCCAGGTGATGATATTAGTTGCCCTCCTGCTTGGGAATGGGCGTGATTATGTTAATATGTGTTGGGGGAGGGCTTTCGCGCCAAAAGGTTTTTTTAAAAAAAAACACTCCTATAATTTCCTATTTAATTAATTAATTATTTATTTACAGAGACAGAGAGAGAGTCAGAGAGAGGGATAGATAGGGACAGACAGACAGTAACGGAGAGAGGTGAGAAGCATCGATCATTAGTTTTTCGTTGCCGTCGCAACACCTTAGTTGTTCATTGATTGCTTTCTCACATGTGCCTTGACTGCGGGCCTTCAGCAGACTGAGCAACCCCTTGCTGGAGCCAGCGACCTTGGGTCCAAGCTGACGAGCCTTTGTTCAAGCCAGATGGGCCCATGCTCAAGCTGGCGAGCTCGGGGTCTCGAACCTGGGTCTTCCACATCTCAGTCCAACGCTCCATCTACTGCGCCACTGCCTGGTCAGGCCCAAAAGATTTTAAAAGGAAGAGAGATCACGTTGTTCTGGGAGAAGACTGATTGCGTTCTAGGAGGAGGGGAGGGAATAGGGAGGAGAGCAGATTAAGGCCATGTGGGGACCAGGAGAAGCAGCCAAGATGGCAGAGCATTGAAGAAGCCAGTTTGTACAGATTTTATTCAGGGAGAAGGAAGGAGGTGGGGAACAGAGATGAATAAGTCTGGTGAGCTAGAAGCCTTTGATTCTAGGAAACTCGGATAGGTCAGTAGCTTTGTGAGCATTGAATGAGGGGGTTTTGGAGCCTGGTGTGTGTTTTTACTTGCCCGCCGGGTATAAGCTAGGATTAAAGCTGATGGCTCACCAGTTTTTGGCTCCATTGTTTCATTACCGACTGTCCGAATCTGATGAGAACCTGCATGGGCCAGGCGGCTGTGCTGGTGGCCTTGCCCACTGGCCCTAAAGCCAGGGTGTTATTAGTCAATGCAACTGGTCCTGGCATAGCCCACCTGGTTTTGCTGCTTTATCTGGACTGGAGCTCAAATTTAGCTGTGGCCTAGATGTTATATCTATGGAGGTGACCTTTTGTATTTGGCCGTAAATTGCTCAGCCAGTTCAGTTATCTGTCTCAGTTTCCCCATTCTCCTTCCAAAGAAATGTTCCTAGCTTCTTTGTAACTTGCCTCATCAGTCTTGGGTTTCATTTCTTTAACCCTGTCTGCATGAGTTTCTTTTCGGGGCTTGCGGTGGATGACTGACCCCAAAGGAATGTCTGATGTCACAATCCTTTGTCCAGTAGCCAATCCGCGAGTGCCACAGGACCCTTCTTACTCCCCCTCCCCAAAAAACTTTTAAGGCTCTGTCCGACCCTGTGCCTGGTGCGATTCCCTTTGCGAGCCAGCCTGGCAGGTTTCCTTTCATTAAAGCCTGTACACTGGTCTTTTCAGACTCCATGAATTCTAATATTTGGTGCCAAAATCCAGGACTGGGTACCAGCTGCCTGGACAATCCCCTTGCTGGCCAAACTTACAACCAGGGAAGCAGTAGAGAGAGGCAGCACATCTGGGCTAACTCCCTGATTTCATTCGGCTGTATGAGTGTGGTTGAGCGACCGTCAATCCAACCCTGTCCGAACCCGTGCCAGACCAGGAGGTAAGGAGTTTCTCCCCCCTTTCCTTCTCCAGTTGGCTCTTCAAATTCGGCCTCTGACTCTCTTTCTGATGGTCTATTGTGACACACCTCACGCTCTGAGGGGTTTGCTCAACTTGGTCTCAGTGACCCTCTATGAAAGTCAAGGTGCCTAGCCAAACCTCTCCACTCTCCCAGGCTCCTTGGCAGATGGTGACGACCCCTTGCTCGGATTCCCCCCCACATGGAGATTTTCTCCTTTTGAGACTGTGACAAGAGGCAGGGACGCCCTCTCTTAATCACTGTTCTCCATGATGGGCTCTTCACAATCTAGACCAGTAGTTCTTAACCTGGGTTCTCGTGAACCCTAGGGGTTCGATGAGTCAGTCTCAGGGGTTAGGAGAAGCCTCTGCCGCAGAGGAAAAGACACACTTGTGTAAAGTCGTGATGACACGCCCGCTTGGCCATCACTTGCTGCAGAGGAGCACGTTACATTGCTTGGCCAAGCAGTGCTGTGGGGAATTTAGTGCGCGCAGTAGTCAACGGCTGTCGTAGTTGTACGTCGTGTGGTTTCTTTCTTAATATTTTATTATTTATTTATTTATTTATTCATTTTAGAGAGGAGACACAGAGTGAGAGAAAGAGAGAGAGAGAAAGAGAGAAAGGGGGGAGGAGCTGGAAGCATCAACTCCCATATGTGCCTTGACCAGACCAGTGCAGGGTTTTGAACTGGCGACCTCAGTGTTCCCAGGTCTACGCTTTATCCAATGCGCCACCACAGGTCAGGCTCTTTCTTAATATTTTAATCCATACTAAATATGTTGATCAAAAAAAGAAAGTGGTCAGACGAATATGTACAACATGGATTCACATGTATCACAGAACGGGATGGGAGTCAGCCTCCTATCTGCATAATATGCAATGCCAAGTTGAGCAACTCTAGTCTTGCACCGGCAAAACTAAATTTGGAAAAAAAATCATATTTTATTTATCACTAAAGAAGGGTTCGGTGAATGCGTATATGAAACTGGTAGGTTCGGTACCTCAAAAAAGGTTAAGAACCACTGATCTAGACCATCAGACCAAACTCCTTTGGGATGCCTTGTAAAAAAAACCTCACCAAACTTGGTCTCTGTAACATGGCATGGCCTCAGTACAAACTAGTTAATGGCTCCCACCAGCATGAAAAAGGAACCTTTGATTACAATATCCTAAGAGATCTTAACGGACAGGAAAAGCTTCTGAAATTCCTTATGTGCAGGCCTTCTTCCATCTTTGGTCTAGACCTTCTCTTTGCTCTTCATGTTCTACCTATCAAGGTCTTCTGGCCAGAACTTCTTTCCTACCTCACCTTCTACTCACTCTCCTCTCTCTGACCGTCCACCTGATATCTTTGTCCCTCTCTCGAAACTTCTCTTTAGTCCCTCTGCAAATCTCTTCCACTTAAGTCTCTTCCCTCCAGAAAGCCCCCTCCCTTCGCATAATCCTGTTTTTCATTCACTTTCACATATCAGTCTCTCGTTCTCCTCCCCTGCTGGCCAGGGGCCCCTCCCTTCTCCACTGCATTCTTAAACCCCTTCCCCCTCCTTACAAACTGCTGCTCTTTCTCCTCTTTGACCTCTCCTCCCTCCTCACAGACTATAGCTCCTTTCTCCTCCCCACCCCTCCCCTCCTTGCAGCCTGTCTCTCCCTTCTTTGACCTCTCCTTCCTCCTTACAGGCTGCAGCGGGGGGGTGCCTTTCTCTCCCTCATCCCCTCCCCTTTTCCCACAGGCTGTAACTAGGCATTTCTCTCCTCATCCCCTTCCCTCTCTCCTCAGAGCTCTAAATCTTTTTGACTCCTCTGACAATGTGGCACCACTACAAGCACTTCAACCTCCTCCTCCCCCTCCTGCAGATTTTGACCCTTCTTCTTTCCATCCAGCTGTTCACGCTGTCCATCCGTCTGCTTTCTCTCTTCTTCCTCTCTATGCTGACAACTCACTACCATCTCGAAAAGCTTAAAAGGCAGAGTTGTCTATTAAGCTGTGTAAGTAATCTGTTTTTTCTCTTTGTCAGAAAATATCTCTAATATAATTTTAATTGAAAAAAGTAATGTGTGCTTATTTAAATTTCTTAATTTATAATTTGTATATAAAATCTTTGTTTAATGTGTAACTGTGTCTGTTTCTAAGGCCTTAAACCAATAATGACCCACCTCTTAAACCAAGGTCTAATCATCCCCACAGACTCTCCCTGCGATACCCCCACCCTTCCTATTTGAAAATCTTCAGGGTCTTATCACGTCGTACCAGAACTTCTGCCTAATCAATGAGGCAGTAATTCTCCTCCATCAGGAGTCCCTAGTCTCTACAATTTACTGTCACACATTCCCTCAAACACCACTCACTTCATGGTTCTAGACCTCAAAAATGCCTTCTTTACCATCCCTCTACACCCTGACTCTTACTTTCTGTTTGCTTTTACTTGAGCTGACCCATACACTAATGCAGCCTAGCTACTTACGTGGACTGTCTTACCCCAGGAGTTCAGAAACAGCCCACACCTGTTTGGACAGGCACTAGCTCAGGATTTAGTAGCATGCAGTTTCAAAACTAGTACTCTCTTACAATATGTAAATAACCTACTCCTCTGCAGCCCCTCCCTGCCTCAAGGAAACACGATGCCCTTCTTAACTTCCTCGCCATGAAGGAATTTCATGTCTTCTCTGCTAGGGCTCAACTTCACTCTCAGTCCATAGTCTATCTGGGCATCGCCTTAACCCCCACAACCTGAGGTCTCACCCTATATTGAACTCAGACCCTCCAGTCGCCAACTACCTAACATTGCAAATCAAATCATTTCTTTCCTCGGTCTAACAGGCTTTTTTATACACTGGATTCCCAATTTTGCTCTCTTAGTCAAGCCCCTCAGTGAGATCTTCTGAGCATGGCTTTTAAGATCTATAATGGCCAAGGGAGTAACAGAAAAGGCAAATAAGGCCCCAATGAGGTCAGGAAATACCAGCTTTTGGCATACACTCTTAAAGGCTCCAGTGCCCTAAAGGGCTTCATAGAATTCCCTCAGGGCCCTGCTTCAAGAATGGAAAGAAAGATCATTGAACTGAAGCCTGTGAGGCTTCTCGGCCCCACCAAGGGACACATCTTTGCTGTGGAAAGAGGGACACAAGAAGGTAAGCTACCCCCTTGCTCTATGGAGGAAGGGTTCAGTCTCTTCTAGCCCTGCTCCAGCTACCTGTGACCTGACCTTGCCCAGCATGCTGGGAATTGTCACTGAAGGCCCAAGGACATCGTTCACAAGCCTAAGGTATTTCTTCCAAGTAGGAAATAAACTAATCTCATTTCTTGTAAACACAAGGGCCATCTACTATGCCTTACCTGAATATTTGAGTTTTATTTATCCCTCGAAGATCTCTACTGTGGGTATTGACAGTCTAATTTTGTTGCTTTAATGTCTTCTTTATTCCTCTTGTCTCAATGCCCCATGCCTATTGTAGGCTGGGACCTGCTGCTAATTCCAGCTAGAAGCAGCGGTCACTAGGACTTAAACTCTAGCTGCAAAGTGTAGAAATGTAACCACCCTTTCCCTGAGTACTTGCAGGATTTACAGGTTACTCAGCAAACTGTTCAAAGACTGTCCAAGAGGTGCTTCCAGCATTACATCACCCAAGGACTAACTTTCACGTGGACAGGTCCACACACTGTGATCCTGACAACTCTCACTGCTGCTGAAGTAAAAAATGGCATGCCTTACTCCAACCACAAACTGGAAGCTGGTTGGTCTACGTATGGCAAATATATGAAGAAACTAAGGACTCTTTTAATCAGACTCTGGGAAAAGGGAGTCTAGGGTAAAAAGAAAGTGAACTTAATGGTCACTAAAGGTTAAAGATTTTTAAATCAAGAGTTCTGACTAGAAAGGAATTGTATGATTTTGATAATAGAAGGTATAAGGTATGAAAATACTTTTGAAAGAAAAAGGAAAAAGCAAGTTGTTATGAAAGCCAGTTATTTCTGGATAAGAAAGTTCATAAAAGCTGAGGGTTTATATAAGTTGTAGAAGGTTTGTGCAGTTTGTAGAAGGTTTGTACAGAGAAAAAAGAATTTAAACAGTCAGAAAAGTGGTTTTCAAAGAATATTTAGTCACCCTAGCTAACAATCCTCTACTCTCCCCACTTATTGGGGCAGCTTTTTCCTCCACCCTGACCATCTGAAGTTCAGAGTTGGACAAACAAAACTGACCCCTTGTCCGTTAAGTCTCTATCCATCTCATCCTATATCACCCAATCAGGGGCTTTCTACTTGTGTGGGACCAACACCTAGATGTGTCGCCCTACTAATTAGACAGAAACCTGTACCCTAATCTATCTCACCCCAAATATCAACCTAATCCCACCCCATGGGCCTCTTCCAGTTTCTAGTACACTACCTGTCAATCTAAAGACCAAACGAGCTATACAGGTAATTCCTCCTCTTGTTGCTTTAAGAATTTCTATAAGAATAGGTCTAGGGGCAGGGGGACTGGCCACTGCCCTGTCTTATTCTCTCTCTCTCTCTCTCTCTCTCTCTCAAGCCCAGTGAATTCATAAAAAACAAACTAAGTCATGGAATCAATGATTTCGCACAAACTGGGTGTCTTGACTGTTGCCTTTCATTGGTCCACTCACTCTCCTATTTATTTTTCTAAATTTCAGACCTTGCCTCTTATGTTTGTTCACTAATTTCTTACAGAACCACATGCAGACCTTTGCCAATCAGAAAATTGGAGAAATCTACCTAACCTTACACACCAACCCTGAAATTTGCCCTCGCAAAACAGAAAAATCTGGAACCCTATAAATACACCCCTACCCAACAAGAAGCCATCACTGCATCTCTCTACTCCTCACTGAGAGTAATCCTTAGAGAGGTCATAACCCCTCACCGCCCCTACTCAGCAGGAAGAAGTTACAGAAGATAATGACCTCCGTCCCTTTCCCCTTGAGGCCTCTCTAGGAACCACTCTCTCTCGTTTTTTATATATCAAATAGTCGGGAAGCTTGGGTTTCATTTTAACCCTAACTGCATGAGTTTCTTTTCGGGGCTTGTGGCAGATGACCGACCCCAAAGGAATGTCTGATGTCACAATCCTTTGTCCAGCAGCCAAACCACGAGTGCTACAGGACCCTTCTTACTCCCCCTCCCCAAAAATATTTTAAGGCTCTGTCCAACCCTGTGCATGGCACAACTCCCTTTGCGAGCCAGCCCGGCAGGTTTCCTTTCATTAAAGCCTGTACGCTGGGTTTTTCAGACTCCATGGATTCTAACAATCAGTATGCTGTAAACAGGTTCATCACAAAGGTATTTGAAGGTAATTGATGTCAAGTGTGGAATGTGGGTCAAATAAGTTTGCAAATATAATGTATATGTTTGCTTGCTTATAGTTTATATTGGGTTTGGGGGACAGGCTATAAGCAGGCAGGAACCTTATAGCCTAAGGCTTAGTTTTAAGACTAAGCTTTTCCCCACTCCCTTGACTGTTGCATGATGTGGGTGGTGCACTCTCATATGAAATCCCATTATGCCTCAGATAAGTGACTTTGTATCAGAGACTTTCTTGTTTGTATATTGGATTAAAGGATTGGATTTGACACTTAAAATTGGGTAGACCGGGAGGTTGCTCATTCTCAATACCTGAGACTAGCAGAGAGAAGAGCAGAGAAAGCCCATGTGGAGAAAAGGAGAAGTAGCCAAGAAGGTGGATTGCTGAAGGAGAAGCCAGTTTGTGCAGAGAGAAGGAGCTGGGGAACAGAGGTGAATAAGGCTGGTGAGCTAGAAACCTTTGATTGTAGGAAACTCAGACAAGTCAGTGGCTTTGGGAGCCCTGAAGGGAAAGGGAAGTGTTTTCCCACTGTGTATTTTTCTTGCCCACTGAGTGCAAGCTAGAATTAAAGTTAATGGCCCACCAGTTCTTGGCTCCGTTGTTTCATTACCGTCTGTCCGAATCAAATTCAAACCTGTATGGGCCAGGCAGCTGTGATGGTGGCCGGACTACTGGCTTTACATAATATTTTTAAAGAAATTTTAATTCATTTTAGAGAGCGAGGAAGAAAAAGAAAGAATTCACTGGCAGTTTCTTGTTTATGTCCCATGCAGGGATGGAAACCGCAACCGTGGCATATCAGATGACTCCATAACAACCTGAAGAACCAGGGCCCACATTCTCATGCTTAATCAGTGCACACACAACTGTGAAAGACATAGGGAAATTCCTAACCCTAGAAAACAACCTTTGCTGTACTGTAAAGCTGAGGCAGAAGAACCTCTCCCACCACCTTCTTGATTTAGTTCTGCCTTTTCAGCGTTATTGCGCATGGCTGGCCTCAACGGGCCCACCCTCTGTCGCTCCCTCCCTGGAACACCCCGCACATATATTGCATTTTTTCTGCTTTTGGATGTTCCTTGCACATTCCCAGTCTAACCAGGCCCTGCCTCTAGGACGTTCCCTTTTTCCTTCAAGCGCCATTTTTTTCAGACCGGAAACTGGCAGCGAAGGTCATAGTACAAATCGTGAGTTCCCACTTTTCTAGGTTAAACCTTCGTTTCACAGCCCCCTTTCTTCATAAACACTCTGGATGTCGTCGTGGAACTTATAGTTCCCTCAGATGGCCCTGCCCTCCATGGAAATTCTGGCGTCCTCGCGACAGTCCGGCGCTTTTCTTGGAGTTTAAAAGGCCCCCAGGCTGCTCCCTGCGCTCAGCTTTTCTCTTTGTTAGGTAACCGCGTCTTTTCCGTTGTTTTTTACTTTTAAAATAGAAAATGAGCTCTCCAATCGTCAGTAGCCAATAGTGTTCTGAAGTAGTTTGTGTTATGTCCTCCCACAGGAACAAACTTTCACTCCTAAAGTTCTGGCCGTGGGAAGTACCGCAGATACACGTACGTAGAAGTACTAATTGTGAGCTGCGGGGTGTGTTAACTTGATTGTGCTAATATTTCAGTCTATGTGTGTTTCAAAAGATCACATGGATTTCTTCAGTGTACATAATTTTTATTTGCCAATAGTGGCTCAGTAAAGCCCCAACGGGTAAGTCAGGCGGTCGGTGTGCTTGGCTTGCCTCTTCCGGGTGGTTAAATTCTGCTTCACATTGGATTGCTCAGGCTTTTTGCATTTACATTTATTTTTGCCTCCCTCTTTTCCACTCGCCCCCCCTCCCCCCATCCCTTGAAAAGGTCTCATTGTGATATTTGTGGTAAGTGAAGCAGCAGCCTGCAAGAATGAACACTTCAGTGTGAATTTTAAGGGAGGTTAGGACAGAGGTGGCTAGTCCTACTGAAGCTGTACCAACTCCCGAAGTTATTTTGAGGATTACCAAGAGAGGGTGAGCTGCACTGCCCTCTGTGCCGGAGTTGCTGAGTCACTGGGATGGGGAGAGAAGGGTTGTTGAGGGCTGCATCAGCACTGGGAGAGAGGAATGTTAAAGCCCAGGTTCCTGCCCAGGTAGTAGGAAGGCCAAGGTGGGTGTTGGGCAGATAAAATATATTATGTTCACTTTGTTAAAGGTGGCGCTGCCCACGTGGAAGTTTGTTGATATTAATGTGTGTTCTGGAACAGGCTGTGGCAGGCCGGGTCGTTATAGCCTAAGGCTTAGTTGAGTAAGCTCTTCCCCACACCCCTGACTGATTGGATGATGTAGGGTGGTGCACTCTCCTGAGGAATCCCATTATACAGAGACTTCCTTGTTTGTATAATTGGATTAAAGGTTTTGATTCTATGGTATAAAGTGGGAGAGACCAGTAGCTTGATCTCTCTCTTGGTTTCGGAGTTCCTGAGGTTAGTATTAGAGAGGAGAACAGAATAAGGCCACATGGAGGCCAGGAGAAGCAGCCAAGATGGCAGAGTGCTGAGGGAGAAGCCAGTTTGTTAAGAGTTTGTGCAGGAGGAGATGGGAAACAGTGGTGAATAAGTCTGGTGAGCTAGAAACCTTTGATTCTAGGAAACTCGGATAAGTCAGTAGCTTTGTGAGCACTGAATGAGTAGGTTTTAGAGCCCAGTGTGTGTTTTTGCTTGCCCGCCAGGTGCAAGCTAGAATTAAAGCTGATGGCTCACCAGTTTTTGGCTCCTGTGTTTCATTGCCAACTGTTCGAATCCAGTGAGAACCTGCACGGGTCGGGCTGCTGTGATGGTGACCCCGGCTACTGGCTTTACAGTGTGCGTCCTCACTACAGAGGAACAACATTCCCTGTGTGTCAGGCAGGGAGAGAGATGAATTGAGAAGAGGAGAGAAAGAGGGTAGGGAGGTGTGCTCCTTTCTTGGGGTTCTGCTGTCCAGACTGATAATGTAGATGCTATTCCTGCTCCAATAAGGAGAGAGATGGGAAGTTGCTTGTTGGGTGCAGGGAAAATGAGGACAAACACTGAAGGGGGGAGGTGATTTAAGGGAAAAGGGAGAGGGAGGTGAAAGATTGCCGGGTGTCTCCGATGAATGAACGAAGAGCTGAAACAGCCAGATGAGCAAAAGTCAGGCTTTATTGGGAGGACTCCGGGCGGGTTCGCAGACTCGGAATGAGAGCCCGAGAAGCCACGCCTGACTGGTGGGGTTTGAGATTTTTATATCCCTTCAGGATAGCTGGGGGGTTTCCACTGCGGTTTAGGCCTGCAGGTGTCTTGCACAACCAGGGACATTAACGGTTGAGGAATTTCTATTGTGTTTTCAGACAGGGTGTGTGTGCTAAAGGTTAGTAATGGCAGAAATACCAAAGATATGAGGGACTTTCCGGCCCCTGTCGGGAGGGTGCTACCGGACAGGAGGGATAAGAAGAATTAAAAGAAGGAGCTTGTAATATAGGAAATAAGGGAAACCGAACTGATTGGGGTAAGCAGCTGTTTGTCTTAGGAGGGACCTGGTAGTCTATTTGCTGAGACATAGTGTGGTTGGAATCTGTAGAGTGACAGTGATGTTGCATGTAGTTTTGCCAGAGGCCACCTGCAGTGTTCCTGATGTTTTGGTGAAGCATAAGTCAGTGAGCTTGAGTTACCCTGAGCTCTCCTTACCAGGCACTTTAAGGATTTTTATTATAGTTTTATCATACATTTAATTATTAATAATTTTTTCAATATTTTATTTATTTATATTTAGAGAGAGAGAGAGAAGGCAGGGTAGAGCAGGCAGCATCAACTCCCATATATACCTTAAACAAGTAAGCTCAGGGTTTCGAAGCAGATACCTCATTGTTCTAGGTTGATGCTTTATCCACAGTGCCACTAGAGGTCAGGCATCATTCTTATTAATTTTTAGTTTATTTAGTTGTGCCTAACTAACCTTTTATCAACTAATTATACATCATTCACTCTTTATGTAGGCTTCTTTTGCTTAATGTGAATGTGGTGTGATGTCTTTTTCCTTTCTTCGTGTGTGTGTGTGTGTGTGTGTGTGTGTAATGAATGTCAGGTAACCATCTTCTATAATGCTTACATTTTAATAGTTTTGGAGTTGTAAGCCACAGAAGACCTTTCACATATGCTTCACAAAGGAAGATGTGCTTTGGCCTGACCAGGCAGTGCTGCAGTGGATGGATCATTGACCTGGGGCTGAGGACTCAGGTTTGAAACTCTGAGATTGCTACCTTGAGTGCAGGGTCAGGGTCACTGTCTTGAGTGTGGGATCATAGACATGACGCCAGTGTCCCTGGCTTGAGCCCAAAAGTCACTGGCTTGAGCAAAAGGGCACTGGCTCAGCTGGTACCCCTTGGTCCTGACATATATGAGAATGCTATCAATGAACAAATAAAGTGCTTTAGCTATGAGTTCATTCTTCTCATCTCTCTTTCTTCCTGTCATTTTGTCTATTTTTTTGTCTCTTTATTTAAAAAAGTGTTTTTGATTTACCATTCTTTAGAAATCTTAGAAGAGCCAAGGTTGTATTTTTTCCATAGTATGCCATAGTTGGAGTGGAAGGCAGTTGTTCCTACTGATAACTGAACTTGTAGTGTTTGCAGTCCAGATTGTTAGGATACAGCTGCCATGAAAATTCTTGTACTTGTCTTCTATTATAGCAATGCACTTTTTATGTGTGTGGGGGGTGGGGGGGTGGGCGTTGCATGGGAAAAAATACATAGTTTAGACATTTACCTCAGCATAAAAGTGCTGTATCTTATTGTTTATAAGTTCAGTCTAAATAGATATCAAAATTTTTTCCATAGTAGTTTTACTTTTTACATTTTCTCCAGCTACATATCATTAGTTTAGAGCATGGTTTATGTGCCTTTTATAATTTTTGCAAAACTTACCACACTGAGAAATTTTCTCATATTTTTTGTTAATTTATATTTATTTTTTTATTGATTGATTTTGGAGAGAGAACACAGGAGAGAGAGAGAAAGAAACATCATTCTGTTCCTGTGTGTGCTCAAACCTAGACACTGACATTGTGCTCAAGAAAGTGATCTTAGGCTCAAGTCAGGGACCATGGGCTTTAAGTCATCAACATTTAAGCTCAAGCCAGCAACCATGAGATCATTTTGATGATCTTATGCACAGGTTTTCCCCCCCGAACTGAAGCTGGCAAGGGCACGCTCAAACCTGTGACCTGAGAATTTTGAACGTGGGTCCTCAGGATCCCAGGTTGAAGCTCTCTCCTCTACGCCTCACCCTCTTCAGACATCCGAGTGATTTATCTTTTTTTTCTTCATTATTTTTTCTACATTATTTATCTTTATTTCTTCAGGATTTGTAGAGGCCTATAAAGTACCGCCTCAGTTAATACATAAAGTATTGAAATACATAAGTATAATTTTTTCTTCACATTATAGAATCTCTAATTAGATGAATGCATAGATGACAACACACTACGGCCTGACCAGGCAGTGGCGCAGTAGATAGAGCATCCCAAGAGCGTCGGACCGGGATGCGGAGGACCCAGGTTTGAGACCCCGAGGTCGCCAGCTTGAGCGCAGGTTCATCTGGCTTGAGCAAAAAGCTCACCAGCTTGGACCCTAGGTCGCTAGCTTGAGCAAGGGGTATGATATCTAAATATAATATGGGTTAAATAGTGCAACAGAAAATGGATGGTAGTGTAAAAATTTTTCAAATCAGAGTAGAACCTGTGATTTGGTTGCATACTATACCAATGTTTATTTCTCAATATGACAAATGTGCTATGGTGATATAAAAGCTTCATGTGATGGGAAGCTAAATGAAGGTACAATATATGTGAATTTTTTGAAGTAGTTTTTAATGACTTTCATATATATAAGAAAGCTTCCCAAGACAGGGTTTATTATAAGTTTAACCTATGCAGATTATATCTCAATAAAATTGAAAAAGAAACCAATTATGATCTAATTTTACCTTCTCATAAACATTTTCATATTATAAAATGTTTGTGAATAGCTTTATATAATTAATACTAAATGGGTGTAATAAAACTATGGGTGGATTGGTAGAAAATTAACTAGAGTCACATAAAAGGTATATGTTAGCAGAAGGTATGCATTAAACTGTAGGGACTCTTGGCAGCTCTCTCTGCAGCGTGCTGGTGCCTTTCCTCACCCCCTTATTCTTCTCAAGCTTTCTCTCCTCTCTTTGTTCCTAAACTCCAAAGTCCATTTTTTTGGCTCTGTAACTTTTTTCCTGAAGTCCATTTCTTTGATGGCTCACTTCTACCTCTGTTTTTCTCTAAATGAAATTTATCTCGGCCCTGGTTGGTTTGCTCAGGCAGTTAAGAGCATTGTTAAGAGGATGAGTGCATCTGGGCCCAGAGAAAATGTACCAGTCACTATTTCCTGAATCCACAGGTCCTGACTCCCCGGAGCAATAGAATCACGAGGAGCAGGAAGACACAGAATTGGGTGTCAGCATCTCTCGCAACACACCCAACTGAGGACAGGTTTCTGAGCTGAAATTTAGAGCAGACCCACAACACGCCAACACACACCCTCTCTATTGCCAGGTTTTTTCCAACAATAGAAAAAAATGATCCTGGCTGAGGTGATTTTTTCTTCTTTTTTTATTGATTTTAATTTCTGTTTACATAGATTCTAGTGTCGCACCAAATGCATCCCCCCCTCCCTCGTATTCCCCTCAACATCTCCCTTGCCCCTCCCCACAGCACCGTTCCCCTTTCCCTTCTGGTTTATTTCATTTTATCCTTCTTTCTTTTGAGAGAGAAAGGGCGCAGGATAGACAGAAAGGGAGAGAGATGAGAAGCATCCACTTGTAGTTGAGACACTTTAGCTGTTCATTGATTACTTTTCATAATTACCTTGTCCATAAGGTAGGTCTTCCAAGCCAATTACCTTCTGCTCAAGTCAGCAATTTTAAGCTCAAGTCAGAAACCTTAGGCTTTAAGCCAGCAACATTTAGGCTCAAGCCAGCAGCCATAGGATCATTTCAATGATTTTACTCACAGGCCGGCGATCCTACACCAGAGATGGTGAGCAAGGGTGCTGAAACCACAGACCTGAGAGTTTCAAACCTGGATCCTCAGGTCTCAGGTTGAAGTTCTGTCCACTCGGTCACTGCCTGGGTGGGCATTTTTGTTTATAATATTTTTCTTTATTATGGATTTGTAGAGGTATATGAAAAACTACCTCAGTTAATCTGAGATATACTAAAATGTATCACTAAAATTTATCCTTCACATTGCACAATTTTGTGATCACATAAATTCATAGATAACTGAATGCACAATTGCAAAGTACAGAGTCGGGCAAAAATAAGTTGCAGTTGTTACTATATGTAAAACCGAGTTTATTCTTGTATGATTTTTTATGATTGTATTTTTGATACGCACAAATAGAAACCTACTTTCACTCCAACTTGTACTTACTAGGCATGTGATTATTCAGTTGTATAATAAAATGAAATTTATTTCACTTTATAGATGCATCATATAAAGTGAAAATAGAAAAAAACGTAACATATATTTTACCTCATCAAAAGCACATCACACCATTAAACAGCACGGTGTTGTTTCAGGAATGCCTGAGATTTCACGATGTGGCCGTGAACTTCACCCAAAAGGAGTGGCAGCTCCTGGACCCCGACGAGAAGGATCTTTTTTGGGATGTAATTTTGGAAAATTACAGCCACCTGGTGTCACTGGGTGAGGACAGCTCCCCTGTGTCACTTAGAAGGTTCCCTGGCAGTGGCTTTTTCCCCCTCAGATGCTTAAGTGTTCTGAATAACTATAGTTCTCTGAAAAGGAAGAGCCTCAGATCCTTTCATTACCTCAGACAGGAAGATATAACATTCTGTCTCCTGAGACAAAAGGCTTTGTGTTACAGATGTGAAGCATGTTCATTTCTTAAAATGTAACATTCTTCCTCTGGACAGACCACAGTCCAGTTGTGGGTGTTTAACTCTTCTGTCGTTTTTCCCTCTGAGCAGAACATCAATCCAGCAAACCAGATGCGCTTTCCAAGTTGGAGCGAGGGGAAGAACTGTGGACAGTAGGGGATGGACCCCAACATCTAGTCTGTCCAGGTGAGTGGGTTCAAGCACCCGAGGAGTCAGGGCGCTTAATAGCAGGAAGTCATATTCTAGTCAGAGAACACATCAGACCTGTAACATTGGATGAAGAAAACAAACCGGCCCTTCACCTATGGGAACCCTTTATATTTCTAAAAATTTAGATGGAAACATACCCCTTTGTTCTCATTTGAGTAATGACACCTATTTTATGTACATCTTAGTTTTCTTTGTGTACTTTTTTTTTCCATAGCATTCTCAGATTTTACTCTCTGTTCATGCCCACAGTGTCTCAGCTTGTGTTACCCCCTCTTTCTCTGTAAAATTCTACATTCTGGGCCACTTTTGAAAGACAGAATCATGAATTCACAGTTTTGTTACTACTGCCCTGTATGGAAATAATGATTTTCTTCAATAAAACTCATCCACACCTTGGAAGCTGTGTCGCCATGAGAGTCTGGTTTTCATTGAACATTTATATCATTCTTCGCCTCCCTTCTCTCCAGCGTTTTTTATACTCTGTTCTCATCACTGTTAGATGTTTCCTCAGTTCCCATTGTTGAACCTATTTCTGTTCTGTGAAATGGACTCGCATACTGTTGTCTCCCTCAGTGTTGTCTAATGTGCACCTCCTTCCTGTGCATCCTACTCGTCATGCAGCCAGCTTCCAACTTCCCATTCTCTGTGAGAATCACATTCCCTCCATCATTTCTGAACTCTATAATTCAACACTAGACATTTTAAGTTTCATCTGTCCTAGCATCATCTAGGATGTTCTCTACATTCTGAGCTTTTTTGTTTTGTTTTACTTCTGTTTCTCTGTAGCTCTCTCATATTCCTGTATTGTTTTATTTAATGAACAAGAATAGACCTTGTGAACATGCCACATGAGCTTCCAGCTCAAACTACTTCCAACTTCTGTGTGCTTCCAATGCCATCTTTCCCAGGTTTCCTAAATCACATTTTCTTCATGAGATCGTTTTGCTGCCTTTGTTTTTCTAAAGCTTCTGATTTTACATCAGAGTTAAGGGTTTTATTTAGATTTAATTCACCTATGAATCAACTTAGCCCCTTAAATGAATAGCTAATTAGTTTTTACTTTATTCATTTAGTTGTGCAACCATTGCTGTTGTAACAGTCAATTTTGGGACATTTTTTCTGTACACATTTTCATGGTGCTTTTTTATGTCCATAGCTTTGTAGCAGCTTTCAAAATTGGAAAGAGTGAATTCTCTGAGTCTGTTCTTCTCTTTCAAGATCATTTTGAGGCCCTGGCCAGTTGACTCAGAGGTAGAACCTGAGGCATGTGAAGGTCCTGGGTTCCATTCTTGCTCAGGGCACACAAGAGAAGCGCCCATTGTCTTCTCCACCCTTCCCCCTCTCCTTTCTCTTTATCTCTCTTTTCCCCTCTCGCAGCCAAGTCTCCATGGGAGCATGTGGTCCCGGGTGCTGAGGATGGCTCCGTGGCCTCCACCTCAGGCAATAGAATGGCTCCAGTTGCAAAGGAGCAATGCCCCAGATGGGCAGAGCATTACTCCCTATTGGGCATGCCAGGTAGATCCTGGTCAGGCACATGCAGGAGTCTGTCTCTCTGCCTCCTCAATTCTTACTTTAGAAAAGTACAAAAATAATTTAGAGATCATTTTGACATCTGGATTTTTCTTCAATTTCAATATAAATTTTAAAATCAGCTTGTCAATTTCTGCAAAACTAACCAGCTAGTGTTTCAATAGTGATTACATCTGTCTCATTCTGTAGTAGGTTTTTGTGCAACATACTCTTTGTACTAATCCAGGAATATGGGGTGTTTTGTTTAATTGGGTCTGTGATTACTTCCAAGATCAGTTTCTTAGTTTTAGAATAAAACATTTTAGCCTTTATTTATTTTTGTATGTGTGTGACAGAGACAGAGAGAGAGCTAGAGCAACAGATAAAAACAGACAGGCATGAAGGGAGAGAGATGAGATAGATGCATCAACTCTTTGTGCAGCTCCTTAGTCTCCTTAGTTATTCATTGATTGCTTTCTCTTATGTGCCTGAACTTGGAGACTGCAGCAGAGCAAGTGACCTTCTGCTATGGTCAGTGACTATGGGCTCAAACCAGCTACCCTGGGTCGTGTCTATGATCCCATTATCAGGCCAGTAACCTCACTGGAAATGTTGGCGTATTGAAACTAGGTCCACGGTGTTCCATTTCAATGCTATTTCCTCACCACTGCCTGTCAGGCTAGCCTTTTCTAAATTATACCCCTGTGTGATTTTCTTCTTTATGCAGAAATTGGAATTGTCTTAATTGAATTTTTATTGCTAGAATTTTAAAATAATATTACCTTCCCATCAATATCTGATAACATTAAGTGCCCAATAATTAGTCCTAAATTTTCTGTCATATGAAATGGCGGCTTCTCCTGCACTGACCTTCCTGATATACTGTCATTTTGATTAGACAGTTTGTACTCTTCTGACTCTTTA
Organism: Rhynchonycteris naso; assembly: GCA_037038555.1. Classification (NCBI taxonomy): domain Eukaryota; kingdom Metazoa; phylum Chordata; class Mammalia; order Chiroptera; family Emballonuridae; genus Rhynchonycteris; species Rhynchonycteris naso. Next base: position 244,767,035 of record CM072997.1, on the reverse strand, counting down.
ATATGTTCCATAACTGTGATTTCTGCCTGCATTATGTTAATGCTTTATGTTTTTAAAATATGACTTGCCTGACCAGGCCGTTGTGCAGTGGATAGAGAATCAAACTGGGATGCGGAGGTTTCAGGTTTGAGACCCCAAGGTCGTGTGCTTGAGTGCGGGTTCATCTGGTTTGAGCAAAGCTCACCAGCTTGGATTCAAAATTGCTGGCTTGGGAAAGGGTCACTCGGTCTGCTGCATATATGAGAAAGCAATCACTGACAAACTAATGTGCCCCAACAAAGAATTGATGCTTCTCATCTCTCTCCCTTCCTTCCTGTCTGTCCCTATCTCTCTCTTTCTCTGACTCTCTCTGTCTCTTTCAGAAAAAAATAACTTGCATTTTGAGCCTGGCCTGTGGTGTCCCACTGGATAAAGCGCCCACTGGGAACACTAAGGTTGCTGGCTGGTAAACTGCGGGGTTGACTGGTAAAGGCACATGTGTAAGTTGATGCTTCCTGCTCCTCCCCATTCTGTTTCTCTTTCTTCTCTAAATTGCATAAAGTCTAAAAATAAAATATAAACTTGCATTTTGAGCCTGACCTGTGGTGGTTCAATGAATAGAGAAGTGATGTAGAATGCAGAAGTTGCCAGTTTGAAGCCCTGGGCTTGCAGGATTGAGGGACAACCGGCAAGCAATGGAAAACTCAAGTGAAGCAACTATTAGTTGATACTTTTTGCCCCACACTAGCTCTTGTCTCTCTATGTACTATCAATAAATAAAATACTTTTTATTTTTAATTTAATGAGAGGAGGGGAAGCAGAGATAGACTCCCATATGCACCTCAAATGTGGATCCACGTGGCAAGCCCACTAGGGGGCAATACTCTCCACACCTGGGACCCTTACTCTGTCGCCATCAGAACAATTTTTTAGTACCCGAGGTGAAGGTTTTGGAGTCATCCTCAGTGCCCCAGGCCAACTTGCTTCAATGGAGCCATGGCTGCAGGAAAGGCGGAAAAGAGACAGTGAAGTGAGAGAAGAAGGTGGATGGGTGGAGAAGCAGATGGACACTTCTCCTGTGTGTTGATCTGGAATGGAACCCGGAACATCCCCACGCCTGGCTGACACTGTGACACTGAGCCAACTAGTCAGTGTTATTCTTACATTATTTATTGTTATATTATTATTATATCTTTTCTTATATTAGCAATTGTAAACCTAATTTTGCTCCACCCATATTTCCTCATAACCTCCACTGTCTAGGTTTCCATTATGTCTTTTTTACTATCTTTCACAGGCTGATTGTTTTTACTTACTTGCTTAAGGTTTCTTCCTCTTGGTAGTTAGTATACTGGGTGTCCTAAAAATTAATTCAGTTCTGATACTATCTACTTAGAACTAGTGTCAGAACCTATGAGTTAAGAGTTAAGACTTTTCCACTTTTTATGTGAATTTCTATGTCTACATTATAACCTGTGCTTCTGACCAATTGGATAAGTTGGAGGTTCTAAAAAGCCTTACTTGAATTCAACTGATTTCCAAAAAAATGCTAATATTTACTCATTTATTTTAAAGGAGACAGATGAATAAGTACATAAGTCAAGGTCTGAAGTATTCCTGAATACAGGCCTTTCTCTGTCCATGGAACTGAGATGAACCATACGCCACACACAGGGATGTATTCACTAACCCAAAAGTTGATCAGATATAAAAATGATTTTCATAGACATTATAGCTCTAGACCATCTGTTCTCTCCTAGTAGACAGTTGGTAGGGCTGAAGGTAAACCTTCCACACTTTGGTCCATCTGGTAACTGGCTGCATCTTGAGGCGATATAGGAGCCCTGTGCTTAGTCTCCTCAGTAGCATACACCCAACCTTTTTTGAAATGTTCTTTTATGCAGAATAAAAGATAGTCTTCTCACTTCTGAAATTATGAAGGTTTTACAAACTCAGTGTCTGGAACAAAATTCACCTTGTCTTCACTAAGCCCAGTACAAAGACCAGTCTCCCAACATTCCATGTCCTGCAATCTCATTTGTTCTTGTCAGACTAGTATATTCTGTATTCTGGTTACATCCAGGTTGGTTCTGTATTTTGCCTTGGAATCCATGTGGCTGCTGGTAGTTGGTCTGCCTGTGTGATTTTTTAAAGTTCCATGGCTGGTTGTAGAATTTGTGAATGAATAGGTGGCCACATTTTCCAAGCAAGAGAACAGCCATGGGAAGGCATTTCTTTTCCCTAGTACCATCCCGAGGGTATGCTAAAATCCTGTAGTAAGGCCTGACCTGTGGTGGCGCAGTGGATAAAGCGTCGACCTGGGAACACTGAGGTCGCCAGTTCAAAACCCTGCACTGGGTCTGGCCTGTGGTGGCGCAGTGGATAAAAGCCTCAACCTCGAATGCTGAGGTCGCCGGTTCAAAGCCCTGGGTTTGCCTGGTCGGGACACATATGGAAGTTGATGCTTCCTGCTCTTCACCCCTCTTTCATTCTCTTCCTTTCTTTCTCTCCTCTCTCTTTATTTAGTGAATAACTAAATAAAATAAATTAAAAAAAACAAACAAAAAACCCTGCACTAGTCTGGTCAAGGCACATATGGGAATTGATGCTTCCAGCTCCTCCCCCCTTTCTCTCTCTCTCTCTTTCTCTCTCTCACTCTGTGTCTCCTCTCTAAAATAAATAAAATAAAGGAAATTAAAAAAATTAAAAGAAAAATCCTATAGTAAGTTCCTTCACTAGCATAATCTCACCAGTTATTGAAAGTAATTGTTTTGGCCCTGGCTGGTGACTCAGTGGATAGAGTGTTGGCCCAGCATATGCATGCCCCAGATTTGATTCCTGATCAGAGCACACTGGAAAAACAACCATCTGCTTCTCTTCCCTATCCTCTACTCCTTCTCTTCTCTCTTTCCCTTTCACAGGCAGTGTCTCAGTTTGTTCCAGCATGGCCCCAGGAGTTCAGGATGCCGTGGTCTGTCAGTGTGCATTTCCCTGAGGCACTAAAAACAGCTCATTACTTTGGCATTGGATTCACATGGGGTTGCCATATGGATCCAGGTTAGAGCACATTTGGAGTACGCCTCATCATTTCCTTATTTCTCACCCTAAAAGAAATAACAGAAAAAAATGAAACAATTTTTTTAAAACAAAATATGCTTTTATCATGTAGAAAACTTCAAGAGGTTTACTGGCTGTGTGTCTAGAATGTGGATGACTCTAAGTTAATTTTTTTTTTTTTACAACTCATGGGGTATCACTAAAGAGTAATTAAAATTATTTCATAACAAATTTTAATTTCAAACTAAGATTATGAAAGATTATAGGATAATTTACTGAGTTTTTTTCTAGAATTCAAGAAAGTTAATGTGCCATTGCACAGTCCCTTCCAAAGTCCAGCCATTGCAAAGAGTGGAGAAGAATGCTGTGAACATGATGTATTTGCAAATACTGTTAATCTAAGGGAAAGCCAGATCATATTGAGGCAGCACTGCGATATGTTGGAGATACGCGGAAATCCTTTAAAATCAAATTTTAAAATTTTTATTTTATTTTATTTTATTCATTTTAGAGAGGAGACACAGAGTGAGAGAGAGAGAGAGAGAGAAAGAGAGAAAGGGGGGAGGAGCTGGAAGCATCAACTCCCATATGTGCCTTGACCAGACCAGTACAGGGTTTTGAACTGGCGACCTCAGTGTTCCCAGGTCGGCGCTTTATATACTGCGCCACCACAGGTCAGGCCAAAATCAAAATTTAGTTTTGAAAACCAAACTGGAAGTTTCAATTTAAAAAACTCTGTTTTCTTGAATGCTGATGAGACATCCATTCTATGTCATAACCATGAACTAATCTATACTGAAATTAGGTTGCATCCCAGTACCAAATCCATTGAAAATAAGTCCCAGGTCCTTCAGCAACAGCGAACTGACAACGGAGAGGAAGCCCTCACATGCACTGAATGTGGGATGACTTTTGTCAAGATGGCTCAGCTCACTGATCGTCAGAGAGTTCTTGGGGGAGATAAACCTTATGGATGCTGTCTGTGTGAGAAAGCCTTCTCCAGAAAATCCAGTCAGAAAATTCATACAGGACTGAATCAGTAAATAGAATATATATAATAAAATTTTTAATAAATCACACGTGAATATACATCAGAAAACTCATGTGGGAAAGAAACCTTACACATGTAGTGAATGTAGCAAAAGGTTACACTTACAGGTATCAGCTCAGCAGTCATTAGCAAACTCATACAGGAGAGAAGCCATATTTATGCAGTGAGTGTGGGAAAGGCTTTCCAGAGAAGAATCTGATTATACATTGAAGAACTCTTATAGGAGAGAAGTTGTATGTATGCAGTGAGTGTGAGAAAGGCTTTCTAGAGAAGAAGAATCTGATTATACATCGTAGAACTCAAACGGGGGAGAAGCCGTATCTATGGGGTGAGTGTGGAAAAGGCTTTTCAGGGAAGGGAAATCTGACTGTACATCAAATGATTCATATGGGAGAGAATCACTATGGGTGCAGTGAATGTGGGGAAGACTTCCCAGTGAAGAGCACACTGATTGTACATCAAAGGACTCATACGAAATAGAATTTTTAATGCCGTGTATGTGGGAAAGGTTTTCGTAAGAAGAGTGCTCTCACTGCATATCAGCAAGTTCATTCCTTAGTAAAACCGTTACTATGCGGTGAAAGTGGGAAATTCTTCCCCATATAGAGTATTATATATATAGAAGTATCCAAACTCATGCAGAGGAGCTATACAGATGCGGTGATTATTGTGAAGCCTTTTTTATTTTTTAAAGATTTTATTTAGTAATTTGAATGAGATAGTGAAGAACCATGCTGGAGCAGAGTCAGAAACATTAACTTGTAGCAGTTTCTTCTCATATAAGGCAGGCATACCAGGGCTTTCAAACCAGCATCCTCATTCTCATCTCTGCTTCCTGACTTTCTCATACTTGTCTCTGCTTCTGTTTTCTCTGTATCAATAAATACCCATAGGTACCGGGGCTCCAAACTGTACATATGGGACCTTTTATGGAATCAGGAGGGAGAGTTCCCTAGGTCGTCGGTGCACTTTATCTGGTCTCAGAGTAGTTACTGTCTTAGCACCAGGTTCTTGTAACCATCACCACAAGAGGAATTTCTAAAGGTTTTTTATTTCCCCCCAGCAAAAACGTCTTCAAAAAAAAAAAACAAAAACAAAAAAAAAAACGTCCTCATGCTTTCCATTGATGACAACATTGTTTCTTCCGGCCCTAACCCTTGGCTCTTCCGGCCCTAACCCAGCTCTATTTTCATCTGTAAAGTATTTTATATAGAGTATTAGAAAAATGGAGTCCTTTGGCAGGTATTTTTTAAGATTATCAATATGACCTAGTGAGATACACTAAATACATTCATAGGGTTCTCTGTCCCCAGTTCCTGGCACAGCTTCTGAAACCCTTATCAATGCCTAAGTGACACCAGAACCAAGAGCATCTTTTATATTCAGAGGACTGAATTGAAATTTAAGCTCCACCACACACATCCAGAAGGACAGGTGTCTAGAAATACCATAAATAAATTATGCCTACTTGAAAAAGCCACCAGAAAATAAAGTCCCTATGAGAGGGATTTCATAGAGCTTCTAGGTGGGTGAGCACATCCCAGTCCTGGAAGAGTAATCCAGCACTCTCAAAACCACATTGGGAGACAAGCTCCTGTGCTTGGGACCCTCCCAGACCTTGAGCTATGTATCAGTTCATCTGGCTGTTCTATATTTTTTATGATGCCCTTTAATAAAGTGGAAACTTTATTGTCTTTAGTTTTGTTTTGTGATGTGGGCCACTCCGGGAAATCATTTGAACCAGAGGAGGGGTTGTGGGACCCTTCATTTGAAGCCAGGTCAGAAGTTGTAGGTGATCTGGAGAGCTACTTTATTTGTTTCGCTTCTGAAGTGACCTGGAAGCAGTGTGTGGCACTGAGCCATTGCCTGTGGGGTTTGATACTGTTGTATAACAATTATGGTATATTTTATGGCACACAGCTGGTGTGGAAAAATTTTTAATGTGGGGTATATTTTCGCCCCGTGAAACACATTGGGTGACCAGGAGTATTGTGAGTGGCAGTAGTGAGAGAACAGAGAAACCAAGGAGGGGGACTGCACTGCATGTGTTTTAAAAGTGGACCTCAATTTATTTCAACCTAACATCCGGCCCAAAGGTCTTTGGATTCTTTTGTGACATACAGACATCTTCAGACCTGATGGAAGCTGGATTCACCCTTGCTGCTCCTGTGTAACATCTGTACTGTCAACTTTTTTTTTTTTTTACAGGGACGGAGAGAGAGTCAGAGAGAGGGATAGATAGGGACAGACAGACAGGAACGGAGAGAGGTGAGAAGCATCAGTCATTAGTTTTTCGTTGCTGTCGCAACACCTTAGTTGTTCATTGATTGCTTTCTCACATGTGCCTTGACCCCGGGCCTTCAGCAGACTGAGTAACCCCTTGCTGGAGCCAGCGACCTTGGGTCCAAGCTGATGAGCCTTGCTCAAGCCAGATGGGTCCGAGCTCAAGCTGGCAAGCTCGGGGTCTCGAACCTGGGTCTTCTGCATTCCAGTCCGATGGTCTATCCACTGCGGCAACACCTGGTCAGGCTGCTCCTTGGTTTTTGAGACCTGTTCTTTTAGTCCAAAGTTGGTTTTTCACGATGATTGTTTTTAAATTAATTTGTAATTCAGTTTGGTGGTGTGATCTGGGTGTCTGTCCGGCTATCTACTCCGCTGCCATCTGGGAATTCCCAGCATGTGGTGATAAAAGAAAGAACAAATGAAAGAAGAAAGGTCAGGAAAGTACTTCTACCTGTGAATCTTGTTTACAATGCAGGAGTTTGGAACATTTTGCTAGAAGCTTCCCTGTTCCCCCCAAATATCATCCTCGGCCAACTATTCGAGCCTGAGTAGCTCCTAAGTCTCTAAATCTTTGTCCACAATGTAGGAGAGAGAAACATTGGGCGAATGAGTGTAAATTTGAATATAATGCCAAAGAACAGGTGACTCAGAGAGGCTGTGGTGGTGGCTGGGTAGGGATCTAATGGGCCGTGGCTACAGCCGAGGTTCAGGTGATTGGAGGAGGCAGACAAGGAAGCCTTTTCTGCCCTTGCCAACTAAGTTTTCCACTTGGCTAGAGGTAAGATGGAGAGATCTTGGCGTTGTCTGTTTGGGCTGCCAGTTGCAGCAGCTATTAGAATTGGAGAATAAATAGAAGACTTAGGTATTATGAAAGGTGCAGCTTTTTCTTGTTATTGTCTGATTTTCTTTAATGTTTTAGCTACACCATCATTTTTATTTTCCTATTCTCTGCCTGGAAATTAGGGTGGGAGGCGCCTGTTTGGATGTAGCTAAACAAAATTTCAGGTGGCCGCTTCAAGATTTTCTCAAGACAATATTGTTTAGTCTCATCCTTCTGTTCCTTTAAAAAAATGGCCTGACTAGAAGCAGTGGTCACTGGGACTTGGATTCTAGCTGCAGAGTGTGGAAATGTGACCACAGTTCCAGTGCCTTGCGGACTTTTGCTGAATGTGTGTGACTCCTGCTCCTTGGGACAGTTCTCAGACTGAAGTGGGGTTGGGTTGCATTTATAAATCATGTGGAGCGATGATGGTGTCAACATGGACTTGCTGAAATTACATTAATATATTAAGGACATGCAAAATCAAAGATTTTATTTTAGATCCTGGTGTATTAGCTAAGACTTTGCTTGATAACCTAATAGGCGTTAATCACTTCATTGTATTAAGACACTTGTTTTGTTATCTGTTAGTAATGGCTATTTTAATGTTGTTATTTTATATTTTTCCAGTCTTCCTCCAAAGCGGAACACGGGAAATCAGATTAGTATAAATCACAGCACATGAATCAAAGTTTAAAAAAATATAAAAGTGGGATATATCCGGAACCAAAAAATTAGGGTTTTGTAGTTAGATTTTGAGGGAACAGAGGTGCTGTGAACTGTCTTCTCCCCAACTCCTCACCTCACTTACAAAAGGCTAAGCCCTTTCCACACCTCCATGTTTCTGTGATGCTCGTCCTCCCCCCCGCCCCCACCTCATATTCTCCGGAAAAAACTGAAAGCAAATTTCCTCTTTATGTAAAGTTATAATGTTAAGTATTGGTGGGGTTTTTTTGCACTTGGTGGAATTCTTGGGTTGCCTTGGAAACTAATCAGAAAAGTTATTAATTTGCTAATGGGCTACTTTGACCTTAAATTAAAAATAAATGCGGTTTCTTGAGGCAAACACGTTTTTCAGCTAGGGCAATGTTTCTGCCAGCAGTATTTGCAAAGCCCTCCTGAATCCATCTTTTAATTTTTTAATTCTTTAAGGCTGTATTCTTTATTTTTGCACTGTTCTTGCTTGAGACCTGAATATACTTGTTGCACAGGTCCACGACAATTCACCTGGCAACTTCTGTCTAGGGTGATGCTCAAATAAAAAGCTGTTTTTAGCTCCTGAGGCTGATAAACTCAGACCAACCAAGTTACTTCAGCACTAGGGCTGAAGTTTGAAATAATTGAGCCACATGCTACAAAAGAGGAATTGAGAGAGCAGGGGAAGGGGATGGGGAAGAAAAGAAAACACTCACTTCTCTTGTAGCTTTGACCAGGAATCAAACCTGGGACGTTCCTACACCTGGTTGATGCTCTACTGAGCCCACCATTCAGGGCCCTCTTTGATATTTTTGTTCAGGTTTTTGGACATAAGTAAATACAAGCACTCTTCTAAATTCTACTCATTAGTGAGACCAATTCATTAAAATAACTTTTTTGCCTGACCTGTGTTGGCACAGTGGATAAAGTGACAACCTGGAATGGTGAGGTTCAAAACCCTAGGCTTACCCGGTGAAGGCACATATGTGTGTTGATGCTCCCTGGTAATTCCACCTTCTTTCTCTGTCTCTCTCTCTGCCCTTTGTATAAATAAACAAAATCTTTTAACAAATAATTTTTTGCACAAACTTTTATAAAATTGAAATCAAGAGTATGTATTCAAGAATCTTCCATTTTTCGCCGGTTGCCTTTGTGGTAGAGTGTCAGCCTGGTGTGTGGATGCACCAGGTTCAATTCTCTTCAGGGCACACAGAAGAAAAGCCTATCTGATTTCCCATTGCCCTTTCAGTAGCTTCTCTCTCTCTCTCTCCATTTTGTAGCCATGGCTCCATTGAATTGAGTTGCCCTTGGGCACTGAGGATGGCTCTATGGCATCCACCTAAGGTGCTAAGAAGAGCTCGGTTTCTGTGCAAGAGAACAATGCCCCAAATGGGCCAAGCCTCCCCCCCGCAGTGGCTTTCTGGGTATTTTCTGGTCAGGGTGCATACAGGAGACTGTCTCTGCCTCCTCTCCTCTCAGTAAATAAAACCCCCCAAAAATGAGCCTATCTTCCAAAATGATGTAGTCTTTGTATTGTCTCTGTCAAATAAGAATTTCTTTTTCTCTCCTTATTACTAGCATTTTAGAGGTATATATAAAAATATATTCCAGGAATTCTACGAGCTGCGTACTTTTATCAATCACTTCACAGTGCTAACTAGTAATTTTCTGGTGACAATGTTGACCACCTTTGATATATTCACTTGCCATCTGATTATCTTTGAAAGTGTGTGTTCAAGATCCTTTCATGTTTTTAAAATTGTGGACTTTTAGAAATTTTATGATGTTGATACCAGTCTTTCCTCCACACTTTTCACAAAGATGGAGAGTCAGGAGGAATAGATAAGAACAGACAGAAAGGGAGAGATGAGAAGCATCAATTCTTCCTTGCGGCATCTTATTTGTTCATTGATTGCTTTCTCATATGTGCCTTCACTGGGGGGCTACAGCAGAGTGAATGACCCCTTGCTCAAGCCAGAACTAGTTTGGCCTCAAGCCTGCGACTTTCATCTTCAAGCCAGTGTCTTTTGGCTCAAGCCAGCGACCCTGCCCTCAAACCTGGTGAGCCGGCACTCAAGCCAGCTACCTCAGGGATTTGAACCTGAGTTATCTGCATCCCAGTCCAATTCAAGTTCCACTGCCCCACCGCCTGGTCAGGCTGAATACCAGTCTTTTATCAGATAAAACTTGTGAGGAATGTGTCGAGATTCCTTTTACGTATTAATATTTACTTATTCATGCATGCCAATGGCCCTCTAAATGTTCCAGCATCATTTGTTAGAAAGAATATGCGTTCACAGTCAACGCCTTTGTTCCTTTCTCAAACAGTTGAGTGCATTTGATTTGTTCAGGTCTTTTTGTGGGATCTCTATTCTGTCCCATTTAACTGTATTATGCCTTCACAAATATTGCCAATACCAATACTACTTATAAGTTTTAAAATCTTTTGATGTGAGCCCTGTAGGCTGGTTGTTTTTGTTTAGAATTTGTTCTTGCTATATTAAGTATAGAAACCTGGCAAATGTTATCTTTACCAGAAGATCAATGGTAAAACATTTTGATATTTTCTACCCCTAGTTAGTGGTGGGATAAAAGACTTCAATTCTGAGGTGTCTGTTCTAAAATGCATCGCCAGTATTTAACGAGACAAACAGTAAAACCCAAAAGATGGATTAAGATACAAAATACTTCATCATTACTCCTTAAATTAATTGTTGACATAAATGAGAAAAATACATCAGAGAAATGGTCATAGAACAGAGAAAATGGAGAAAACATGATCTCTTAAACAAATATTATATTGTGGGTTGAGTACTGCAACTTGGAAAAAGGAAAACAATGGAAAATTTTGTGAAATTGGAGATTTCTCAATTTGACAAATGTACCATGGTTATATAAAATGTTCACATGATAGGAACTTGAATAAAGTAATATGCAAATTCTTTATACTAGTATTAGTGATTTTCATCTATGTATGAAAATTTACCATAATAAAGAATATTAAGAATGGGTTTAATATATGGGAATTAAATCTCATTAAATTGTAAAATAAAAGCCTGGCAGGTCGTGGCTCAGTAGATTGAGCTAAGGACCCAGGTTGAAATCCTGAGTTCTCCAGCTTGAGAGCTGGTTCCTCTGGCTGTGCGCATGCTCACCAGCTTGAGTGGGGGGTGGCCCACTCTGCATGGGATCATATACATGACCCCATGGTCGCTAACTTGAGCCCAAGGTCGCTGGCATGTGTAAGGTTTCACTAGCTCCACTGAAGGCTCCCTCACCCATCAAGGTACATATAAGAAAGCAATCAATGAACTACCTAAACCACCCAAATCTCTCCCTCTTGTCTGTCTCTTTTGCCAAGAAAAATCTGAAAAGAAACAACTGTGATCTTATTTTATTTTCCTTCTCATAAAAAAATTTCCATATTATAACATATTTATGTATATCTATATGTAATAGTAAGTGGGTATACAAAAATTATGGGTAAACTGGTAGCATGATAACTGAAGTTACCAAAAAGGTATCACAAAAAATGGTATGGCCATGGTCAGGTGGTAAGAGCATCATTCTTAATTGCAAATGTTGCCAATTTCGATCCCAGGTCGGGGCATATACAGGAATTAATTGGTGTTCCTGTCACTCTCTTTCCTTCCTCTCTTCTCTCTCTAAAATACAGTAATAAACTAAACAGTAAAGAATATAGGTGTGCATTTATGAGGGGTACACGTGATGGCTCTATCTGTAGCATGCCCGCTTTCTCTACCCCCTTCTTATACCTTTCAAGGTTCATGTCTCTTTCCTAAGCTCCAAGGTCCCATGTTCTGCCTCTGTAACTCGTTACTGAAGGTTATTTATTCGACAGCTCAATTCTTCAACCTCTTTTTCCCTAAATAAACATCTTACAAGGAAAAGTGGGGTATTATTGAAAAGCATATCAATGTTTCTATCTTTCTAATATTAAAAAAAACCTTAAAAACCCAAAATATTTATTTATGGTTCAGTTCATATTAGAATCCCCTCATTATCCAAATTCTTACTTTCTTCTTCCATGGTTAGAACCATTCTTCTTGAAGTTAAGGGTCTTCATTTATTTTTACACCAATGGAGATACATTTAGGCTGATATCTTTTGTTGAAAAGGTGCTGCAACTCTGAGTTGATGCTTCTCATTTCTCTCCCTTTTTGTCCTGCTGTCCCTATTCTTCTATCTTGCTTACTAAAAAAAAAAAAAAAAAAAAAAAGTACATACGTATTAAATTTTAGTGTCGCAGACATACTGATTCACTTTTAATCCTAGGTAGTTTATACTTCTGCAATGGTACTTGGAGTCATTTAAAAAATAAACCATACCCTCCAATTTTTTTATTATAGTTTATTTTTACAGCTTTATGGCCATAATTTATAGATAACATTTATTATACATAGTAATTCTGCAAGTTACTGACATTTAGTAAGTTTACAGTTTTGACATCATGAAAATCCAGTTTCTAGAAAATTTTATGACCTCATATATAAAGTAATTAGATGATTGTTATTACTTTTGTTATGTTTTATAAGTCTTTTCTATATTTTAAATATAATCCTTTACCGTATATATGCAGAAATGTTTTCTCCCAAACTCTGGTTCTAGTCTTCAATTTCGTAAATGTGTAGTTGAAAGTTCACATTTTGCCTGACAGGTCATGTCTCCGTACATAGAACGTGGGCCTGGGACAATGAGACCCCAGGTTTGAAACCCTGAGGTCGCAGGCTTGAGTGCACACTCAACAGATTGAAGGCATTGTCATTGACTTGAGCGTGGGATCACAGACATGACCACATGATCACTGGTGTGAGCCCAAGCTCTCTGGGTAAAGAAAGGGGTCACTGCCTCAGCTGGAGTCCCCTGGTCAAGGGACATATTAGAAAGCAATCAAGGAAAAACTAAGGTGCTGCAACTATGAGTTGATGCTTCTCATCTCCCTTTCTGTCTGTTTGTCTCTGTCTCTCCCTTTTAATAAAATAAAAAAGGTACAAACATATTAAATTTTAATTTAGTAAAATTTGCTATATTTTTTATGATTCATCCTTTACTGTCTTCACTCAGAACTCTGGGTAAGTCGTGTTCAAAAAAATTTCTCCCATTTACTTTGATAAGTTTTATTCTTTCACGTCTTATACTTAAATCTGTGATCTATTTTGACCTAATTTTTGTTAGGGCTGGAGTTAAGGGTCTTAACTCATATTTATGCCACTAGAGATACAAATATACCACCATCTTTTGTTGAAAACATGTACCACTCTGGCTTATCATGGGACCTTATTCAAAATGAAATAGAATTTCAGTTTTGGTTGTGCCCTTCTCATTGATCTCAGACAGTTAATGGTCTCACTTTTAGTAGCCTTTCTCAAAGGACCAGATGCAGCGACAACTTCAAGTCCTCCCAGCTGCTCTTTCTCTCCCGTTGGTGATGGCCGGCCTCACACTGTACCCATTTCTCCAAATCTTTTTCTTTTCTGTGTAAAACCACTTACTGGCCCTGGCCAGTTGGCAGTAAGATAGAGCCTCGGCCGCCGTGTGGAAATTCCGGGATTGAATGTTGGCCAGGGCACACAGGAGAAATGTTAATCTGCCTCTCCACCCTTCCACCTCTTCTTTTTCTCTGTCTCTCTCTTCCCCTCCCGCATCCAAGGCTCCTTTAATTCATGTGGGCCCGGGCGCTGAGGATGGTTCTGTCCATGGCCTCCGCCTCAGGCACTAGAATGGCTCTGGCCGCAACAGAGCAACGCCCCAGATGGGCAGAGCATCACCCCCTGGTGGACTTGCCGGGTGGATACAGGCCCGGCGCATGGGGCAGTTTGTCTCTCTGCCTCCCCCATTCTCACTTTAAGGAAAAAACACCAACAAAAAGCCCACTTACTGCATTAATATGTATTTCCGCTGGTAGTACCCCATTGTTCTGCCTTTACAAGATGTATAACTGTTTATAAGATTTTATTGTGGACTGTTATACAAACACCTGAGCTCATGACCATTTCAATTATTTGATGAAAAAAAAATTTTAATACCAACCTAAAAACCTTCTATGGCTATATGGCATTTTTTCCGAGCCCACTGAGTGCTTTCAGCTTCCGAGCTATTTTCCCTCTGAAAACTCTAGTCTCTGAAAATATACTCACTTACCTTTCAAGAGTCAAATACCAGGAAACGAGATAATCTGAGAATCTTCCCACCTTTCAGTCACCCAGGCTTCAATATCTGCTTTCCTTCTGTACCACGTCAGGTCTCCCAACCCATCGGCCCCCAATGCGGCTCCGCGGAGCTTGCAGGCGGGAACACCGGTATCCGCTCCGAGCCGAGTGAGAGAATCGCTGGCGTTTCCTCGAACCCTTCAAATCCTCGTCGGCCGCCGTAGGCTGACGAACAATCTCGGTGACGTAGCCAGAACCTGAGTCAGGTTGCGGAAGTGTGAAATTTAGGCTTTCCTCGTGGGCTACGGAAAACCAGGCCAATACGCTCTTCTCCTTTTAAATTTTCAGAAACATTTTTCTGGTGGCAGGTTTGTGTCTCACATCACAGAGTGCCTGACATCACAGGGTGGAAGTGGTGCAGTGTGGACTTTAAGGCGGTGGAATTATGGCGGTGGGAGGAGTCGTGTGGAAAGAGCTCCCAGGTATTTCGGAGGAAGCATGTGACTGCCTGTGGTTTGGGTGCTTTTGGGCAAATAAGCTTTACAAATGTTTTTTAAGTTTGCTTGCTTATATTTTGTGTTGGCCTAGGCAGCGCCTGTGTGTAGTCTGTGGAAGGCTGCGGTGTTTTCCCTCAGGGTAGCAGTTTGTAAATTACAGATTCCGTTTCTGCTTGGGAGGAGCCATTATATTGCTAATGTTTGCTGGAGAAGGGTATTTTCCCCGTTATCCACCGTGGGTGTCATGTTTATGATCCCATGCTCAAGGCAGTGACCTCAAGGTTTGGAACCTGGGTTCTCAGCATCCCAGGCTGATGCCCTATCCACTGCGTGACCGCCTGTTCAGGCATATTTTTTTAAGATTTTATTTATTTATTTTAGAGATGGGGGGAGAGAGCGAAAGAGAAAAAGCAGGGGGAAGGAGCGGGAAGCATCAACTTGTAGTTGCTCCTTATATGTGTCTTGACTGGGCAAGCCTGGGGCTTCAAACCAGCACTGTGAGCATTCCAGGTTGTTGCCCTATCCACGGCGCCTCCACAGGTCAGGCCTGATGAGGTTTATAAGAAATTTATTGATGCATCTGCTAACAGATGCTGGAATAGCGTCGAGAGCCTGGGGATTTAAGCTTTTATAGGCGTAGTGAGCAAGGCTAGCGAGATTAATTTTGGTGGAGACTTTTGGGGCAGGTTAGGGGAAGGGGATCACTTAATGAAAAAATTGCCCCAGCGGGGATATAGGTGTGGGTGGTGAAGGGAGGTGCATTATCAGTCAGTTTTGCTCAGGTGGAGAGTTAAGGAACCGACCGCCCTGGGGCCAGATCACTTGAATCTGGCTAGTAGAGAATTTCTGGTTAGCGGTCCTAGACCCCAACCTAACAGGGATAGAGGTACTTTTTGAAGGTAGAGAAAGAAACTAAGTTGTTCTAGAAGCTAGTTATTTCTGAATTGTGAGGGAGATTTTTGTAAGGTGCAGAAGTTTTGTGCAGGGGGAAGAAATAAAAAGAAAGGACTGAGGAAGTAAACAGGTAAAAAACGGACTGCTCTAAGACCCCAAATAAGCAGGAAGCAGTTAGAAAAGATTTAGATGAGCATCTTCGTACACCCCAAGACAAAAAAGAGGCTGGAATGGTAAGACACATCTTACCTTCTACTGCTGAAAGCTTATATGTTCTTGCAGGACAAAATCTGCTTCCTCCTATTATTCTTCAGTAACTTACACTGCTGTTGGTTTTCAGAAAGTCACTGACCAAGGCCGTAGTCACGGATGTGCTAATCTGAGCACACAAGAGGCACCAACCCCCCTGTCAGCAGATGCCTGGGCAGCAGCAGCTCCTAGTGCCTGTAGCTAACACTCCCTCCAGCCCCTCTCAGTATCCACTGCCTCATCACCAGGTCAGGCTTAAAGAGCCATTCTTACCTTTTCCTAGTGAGAGCCTGCTCTGCCATCACGTCTCTATCTGTGCAGGAGTCTGCTCATCGGCTTTGTATTTAGTTCCTGTGGCTTATTTGTCTATAGGACTATTATTGTACTGTTATAATTAAATAACTTTAAGTCTCATAACTGATAGAGCATGTATTTCCATTTTGTTATTAAAGCGTGTATAGCTGTTAGTTTAGGATTTCGAATGGACTTTCATTTGGTGTATATATACATTTTGGAAGCAAGACATTTTAAAATGCATGGACTTCTGAGAGTCTTGTTCACAGTCAACCTTTCCATGTATTTAAGTTGTTGAAATTTATCTCAACTTTTTTTTTTAATTTCTTTTTATTTATTCATTTTAGAGAGGAGACACAGAGTGAGAGAGAGGGAGAGAGAGAAAGAGAGAAAGAGAGAAAGGGGGGAGGAGCTGGAAGCATCAACTCCCATATGTGCCTTGACCAGACCAGAGCAGGGTTTTGAACTGGCGACCTCAGTGTTCCCAGGTCGACACTTTATCCACTGCGCCACCACAGGCCAGGCTCGATCCTGGGTCTTGCGCATCCCAGTCCGACGCTCTATCCACTGCGCCACCGCCTGGTCAGGCTATCTCAACTTTTTTAAAAGTAAAAATAGTCTTATATTTAAAAAAAATTTTGACTGGCCAGGCAGTGGTGCAGTGAATAGAGCATTGGACTAGGACTTGGAGGAGCCCGAGGTTGCTGGCTTGAACAATGGGTGACTTGGTCTGCTGTAGCCCCCGTGGTAAAGACATATAAGACAAAGAAATCACAGACCAGCAAAGGAGCCTCAGTGAAGAGTGGATGTTTTTCATCTCTCTCTCTGTCTTTCGGTCCCTGTCTGTCTCTCTGTCTCTGTCTCTATCTCTAAGACGAATTTTAATTGATTGATTGATTGACTGATTGATTTTAGAGAAAGAGAATGGGAGCAAGAGACAGCAAGAAATATTGACTTGTTCAAATTATTAATGCATTCATCAGTAAATTCTTATATGTGCCCTGACTGGGGATGAAATCTGCATCATTGACATTTCTGGATGACACTAACCAGCTAGTTTGAGTTACCCGGCCAAGGCTCACCATTTTTCATTCATTATAAAATATTTCTATTGGTCTTCAAAATGGTAGTTTATAAATTCTGTATTGTTTCTTGATGGTCTGTATATCTGTCCGTTACTGGCGGAGGTATGTCTCAATATTGTATTATTAGTCTCGATCTGTTTATTTCTTCTGTTTTGTGGTCCAGTTTCACTATACATTTCAAGGCTATGTTGTTAGGTACATAGGAATGGCAGGCTTGTAATAATTTTTTTTCTTTTAAGATTTCATAGATTAATTTGTAAGAGAAGAGAGAAAGAGAAAGGGTGGTGGTGGTGAAGAGAGGGAAGCATGAATTTGCTTCTCACTTGTGCCTTGACCTGGTAGGCCCATGGTTTCAAGCCAGTAACTTCAGCATTCTGGTCAACACCTGATCCATTGCACCCAATGGGTCAGACAGAAAAGGAATTTCAGGCTTTTACAGGGTGGTCAATAGAAACTAATACTACTGTGCATTGCTTTTCTTTCTCAGCAGTAACTTTAGGATATTCTGGTTCTTTTTCTATAAGAGTATGGTTACAGCAGTTTATTTGTGGTGAGCCTTTCATGATGTATCTCTTTCTTTGCTTTTTTTTCCTTTTTTTTTAGAGAGAGAGAGAGAGACCAACTAGAAGGAAGAGAGATGAGAAACATCACCTTGTAGTTTCTGCATCTTAATTGTTCATTGATTACTATCTCATACATGCTTTAAACGTGAGGGTTCAGCAGCGGAGCCAGTGACTCCTTGATCAGACCAGTGACCTTGGGCTTCAAGTCTGACCATAATAAGGTCATGTCTGCAAGCCCATCCTCAAGCTGGTGAGCCCGTGCTTACGCTCAATGAGCACATTATCAAGGTTGATTTGCGCACATGCAAGACTGCAACCTTGGAGTTTCGAACCTGGGTCCTCAGCATGACAGGCAACGTTCTGTCCACTGCGCCACAGCCTAGTCAGCCATGATGTATCTTTTTCTAACCTTCTAAGCTTTCCATATCATTATGTTACTTACATGTCACCTATAATAGGATGTTATTTGATTTTAAATTTTATTTGAATGTGACAATTTTGTAACATTTGTATTTAATGTAACTAATAGGAATAATGTTTATTTTGTTTATACTTAATATAATTTTTCATCTCCTTTAAAACAGTAGTCTGAGTGCATTGTAGTGGCTTATATTCTTTTTTCTGTATCTCTTTGTTGTTGTTATTTTGGTCTTCTTTTAAATAATTTTCTAAATTGCACTGATTGTTTTTTTTTAAAGAGAGAGCAGGAAACGTAGAATAATTTGTTGATTCACTTATTTATGCATTTATTGGTTGCTTCTCACATGTGCCCTGAGTGGTGATAGAACCTTCAACCTTAGCATATGAGGAAGACACTCTTAACCAACTGAGCAATCAAACCAGGGCTCGGGTGAGTTTTTAAAGTTATATATTCCACATTTGTATGCATAAATACTGCCAAGACAGCTGTTAGTTTTCATCTTGACAGTAGAGATTATGTGTAGTGTGGAACTTTATAAATCCTTGTGATAAACAGTGTGTTTACACTCCTCTACAGCAATATAGGGATCTCAAGGCACTTTAACTTCATTTACCACGTTCCAATTTATTTACATTTTTGTGAACTTTTGTTTTTTATATGTATTTCAAACCTTAAATGTTATAATATTTACTTATGAGACAGTGCTACCCTGGTGCAGTTACACTTTCGATGGGAGTGTCCATATAATATATTAAGGTTGCAGGTTTGATCCTTGCTCAGGGCACAGTTGGAGTCAACTAATGAGTGCATATATGGGTTCAACAACAAATCCTTGGTCCTCTTTCTCTTCCCCATGCTCTCTCTCTCTTTCTTTCTCTCTCATTCTCAAATCAATAAATTAATGCCGGGCCAATGCTGTACCAATGATCAAACCAGGCATGGCTTTAGGGCCATAATTTGTACTTACATAGTAATTCTACAACTTTACTGATATTTAGTAAGTTTACAGTTGTGACATCATCAAAATTCAGTTTTTAAAACATTTTATGACCTCATACATAATAGAATTGGATAGTGGTATTATTGTTTTGCAAATCGTTTGTGTAATTTTTTTTTTCGTTTGTGTAATTTAAGTACAGTTCTTTATTAGATACGTAAAGTGAAAATATTTTCTCACAATCTCTGTTTCTAGTATTTACTTTTTTTTTTTTTACAGGGACAGAGTCAGAGAGAGGGATAGATAGGGACAGACAGACAGGAATGAAGAGAGGTGAGAAGCATCAATCATTAGTTTTTCATTGCCGTCCCAACACCTTAGTTGTTCATTGATTGCTTTCTCACATGTGCCTTGACCGCGGGCCTTCAGCAGACTGAGAAACCCCTTGCTGGAGCCAGCGACCTTGGGTCCAAGCTGGTGAGCTTTTGCTCAAGCCAGATGGGCCCGTGCTCAAGCTGGTGAGCTCGGGGTCTCGAACCTGGGTCTTCCGCATCCCAGTCCGAGGCTCTATCCACTGTGCCACTGCCTGGTCAGGCTCTAGTCTTTACTTTCTTAAATGTTGGTGTATCTCTATTCCTTCCTTTCTGTCTGTCCCTGTCTGTCTGTCTTTATGATTGTCTCTCTTTCACTAAAATAAAAATAAAAAGGAAATGAATTTAGTTACATGGGTGGATATACTTCTTTCTCGCCACATAAGTCAAAATGTGCTTAGTGAATCCATTTTCTCTTTTAAATAAGTAATTCCTGGATATAACTTTAGTTATCTTTCTTACTTTGCAGTTTATACTTTTTTTTATCTTAAGCATTGGCTCCACTCTCCAATACAAAATTGGAAAGTGAGTTTGTCATGGACATCTGTGTCCTTCCTGATTCTTCCTCCTATTATTCACCTGCCACAGTGTCTGCAGTTACCATTTTTTAGAGGGTAGAATCATAAAATATGATTCATCTAAAATTACTAATTTAATGCCATAAAAATATTTATATATTCTTTTTAATTTTTAAATGTTTAGCGAGAGAAAGACAGAAACATGTACTCATTTTTGTATGTACCCTGTCTGTGATCGAACTGGCAACCTTTGTGTACCAGAAGACGATCTAACCAACTGAGCTCTCCTGACCAGTGCTATAGTATTCTTTAATACAAGAAAAGTCTATTTAGTGTGTTTTATTTCTGCCTTTAATTCCTTTTGATATGAAACCTAGACAGAGAGAAGGACAGATAGAAGAGACAGGCAGGAAGAGAGATAGATGAGAAGCATCAGTTCTTTGTTGTGGCACCTTAGTTGTTCATTGATTGCTTTCTTATATGTGCCTTCACTGCAGGGCTACATCAGAGCAAGTGACCCCTTGCATGACTGTGCAGCCTTGGGCGAAAGCCAGCGACCTTGGACTTCAATACAGCAACCTTTGGGGACATGTTAGGAACCATGGACTTATTATCTATGAACCCACATGCAACCCAGCTAAAGCCGCTGATCTTGGGGTTTCAAACTTGGGTTCTCTGCGTTCTAGTCTGACACTCTATCCACTGAGACATGGCCTGGTCTGGTGTCCTTAGTTCTTTATATACATTGTTTGCCCATTAGTTGTGTTTTCAAGAGAAAAGTTTTTGGTATAGTTCAGTTCTTTCATTGAGTTGATAATTTAATATATAGGTTAGTCAGTATTGAAGCTATATTTATACATATTATATATGTATATATGTCCTGATGACATAGCATATATCTAAAACAACATATATGTATATTGTATGTGTGACTATGGTATGTATAAAATATGATACAGCTAGTGCTCGACTTACAGCCACGATGGGTTCCAACAGACCGGTCGTAACACGATTTGATCGTAAGTTGAGTAGGCTATATGTACAGTACTGTGAAATGATGTTATAAAAATCTTTAAGTCAAAGACAAAGACAATTTCCTCTTGGTAGACATCTTGGGAGGGGTTTGATGAAAATATCCATGACACAAAACACAAATTGCTTTACTGAGTCTGGGATAACAGTTGAAATGGTGCACGCGGAGATGGCAGTGCTGCTGGAAGCTGGTCCACACTGTCGTACGCCCTGCTGGGCAACGCTTGCGCTGCCTGATGTGGAGCAGTCGTGGCTAGTGATTGTGGTCATAAAGCCGAATGGTCGTAAGTTGCATAGGTCGTAAGTCAATCAATACCTGTATATTGTTCTATCAGAACAGCAAGAAACAGATGTTGTGCCACACAATTATGTAGCCAAAGTAAGGAATCTTTATTTTGAAGCCATTAACCACACAGAGACCTAAGTCAGTCAAATTATACAACCCAGAACACAGTTTGAAGTCATCTTTTAAGACAAAATTGCACACTGATTGGGGAATAGGGAGTAGGGAACACCTAGCAGTAAAACAAAGCAGTGGAACAAGCTCATTTACAATGCTTATCTATTGGATTAATTCAGGAACAAACATTCTGGGAACACCTGCATTCTTTGTTTGCTTGTTTGTGCTCTGACCAGGAATGAAATCCACAACCCTGGCTTCTCTGCATAGTGCTCTAACACACTTAGTTATCCGGATAGGTTTTGATGCGTTTTGTTTTTTTTTTTTTTAGTTTTTTCCATTGACTCAAGTGAGAGAGAGAAGCATCTTGTCGTTGTTCCACTTAGTCATTTCATTTCAGTTGTGCACTCATTCGTTGTTTGTCCTCCCCATATGGCAAGGTTGTGGGTTTGATCCTCGCTTAGGGCACATACCGGAGTCAAATAATGAATGCATAAATGAGTGAAACATCAAATCTGTGGTTCTCTTTCTTCAGTCTCTCTCTCTCTCTCTCTTTCTGTCTTTCACAAATGTATCAATAAAAAATTAAGCTCTGACCTGTGGTGGCGCAATGTATCAAGCATTCCCTTGGAACGCTGAGGTCGTTGATTCAAAACCCTGGGCTTGCCCAGTCAAGGCACATATGGGAGTTGATGCTCCCTGCCCCTCCTCCCTCTTCTGACTCTCTCTGTCTCTCTTTTCTAAAATGAATAAGTAAATAAATAACTAATTAATTAAAATATTTTTTAAAAATCTGGGCTCTGGCAGATTAGCTAAACTGGTTAAGGGTTTTGTTAAAAAATGACAAAATTGCCGATTCAATCCTCCGCCAGGGTACACACAGGAAGCAAACAGTGAGTGCACGACTGAATAAAAAACGTGTGAAATTCTTCACTCCCCCTTCTTTTTCTCTCCCTTTCTCTCTCTGTCTCTAAAGAAAAAAGCCCTGGCCAGAGAGCTCGACTGGTTGGAGTGTCATCCTAGAGCGCAAAGGTTGCCAGATTGACTCTCCAATCAGGGCACATTCAAGAGCAGCTCTATGTTCTTGTCTCTTCCCTCCTGGCTTCTCAAAAATAATAGCAATAAAAGAAAAACAACAACACTGATGATGTGTCTAGTGCATTGTTTTCCCCCAGAAATGGGTGCAGTCACGGGTGTGCAGAATCATTTGAGGAGGAATCCGAGCACACACGGTTTAAGGAAAACAGTGCCCTGATCTCTTCTGTGTGGTCAGCTTTGTATGAGTGATTTTCCCAAGACTCCCCTGCTCCTGAGGATGGTGCAGGGCTGGCTGTCATTGCCTGGGTCTCCTTTGACAGTCACCCCACTTAAACTCCACAGGATATGGGGGTCCTCCACCACAGTTGGAAGCTGAGGTGTTTTTGACCTGAGGGATAAACTTCGGGGACACGATGTAAAGGGACACTAGCGATACTGTGGTCACTGTGTGAGGGTGAGTGCATCTGGGCCCAGAGGAAATGTACCAGTCACTGAATTTTCTCCTCAATCCACAGGTCCTGACTCCTGGGAGCAATAGAATCACGAGGAGCAGGAAGACATTTTAGAATTGGGTGTCAGCAACTCTGGCAACACACTTGAGTGAAGACAGGTTTCTGAGCTGAAATTTAGAGCAGACCCACAACACGCCAGACTCACCCCTCTATTTCCAGCTTTTTTCCAGTAATAGAAGAAAATGATTCTGGCTCAGGTGACTTTGGGCTTTTTTTTTTTTCTTTGAGAGAGAGAGAGGGAGGGAGGGAGGGAGCAATATAGACAGGAAGGGAGAGAGATGAGCAGCATCCGCTTGTAGTTGAGGACACTAGTTGTTAATTGATTACTTCTCATAATTACTTTGTCCATGAGGTAGGGCTTAAAACAAGTCAGTTACCTTCTGCTCAAGCCAGCAGCCATGGGGTCATTTCGATGATCTTACTCACAGGCTGGCCACCCCTCACAAAGCTGGCGAGCGAGGGTGCTGAAACCAGAGACCTGAGAGTTTCAAACCTGGATCCTCAGGTCTCAGGTTGATGTTCTGTCCATTCTGTTCATACCTGGGTAGGCATTTGTGTTTATTTTAATTTACTTTCTTCATTTTGGATTTGTAGAGGAGTATGAAAAACTACCTCAGTTAATCTGAGAAATACTGAACTATATCAGTACAATTTCTTTTTTACATTGCACAATCTTGTGATCAGATGAATGCATAAATGACTGAACGCACAATTGCAGACTACAGTGGGGCAAAAGTACATTTTCAGTTGTTATTATGTGTAAAACAGAATTTATTCTTATATGATTGTTTATGATTGTATTTTTCATACACACAAATGTAAACCTACTTTTGCCCCAACTTGTATTTTACTAGGCATGTGATTATTCAGTTTTATAATAAAATAGAAGTTTTTTTGCTCTATACATTTATCAGATAAAGTAAAATGGGAGAAAAACTAACATTTCTTTTGCATCATCAAAAGCATATCACACCACTAAACAGCCCGGTGTTGTTTCAGGAATGCCTGACATTTCACGATGTGGCCGTGAACTTCACCCGGGAGGAGTGGCAGCTCCTGGACCCCGATCAGAAGGACCTGTTCCGGGACGTGATGTTGGAGATCTACAGCCACCTGGTGTCAGTGGGTGAGGACAGCTCCCCTGTGTCACTTAGAAGGTTCTCTGCTTTGTCAGTGGCTTTTTTCCCCTCAGATGCTTAACTTTCCTCGATAGCCACAGTTCTCTGAAAAGGAAGAACCTCAGATCCTTCCATTACCTCAGACAAGAAGGTATAACATTCTGCCTCCCTAGACAAAAGGCTTTGTGTTACAGATGTGAAGCTTGTTCATTTTTTAAAATATACTATTCTTCCTGTTGACTGACCTCACCCCAGTTCAGTAAGTTTATGTCTTGTGTCATTTTTCCCTCTGAGCACGGTATCAATCCAGCAAACCAGATGTGCTTTCCAAGTTGGAGCGAGGGGAAGAACCATGGACAGTAGGGGATGGACCCCAAATTCTAGTTTGTACAGGTGAGTGAGTGACAATAAGCCGGGAAGTTGGGCAGAATGGCAGAAAGTCATATTCTAGTCAGAGAACACATCAGACCTGTAATATTGAATGAAGAAACCAAACCATCCCTTCACCTATGGGAAACCTTTTTATTTCTAGAAATTTAGAGGAAAACATCCCCTCTTTTTTTCATTGCGTAATGACACCTATTGATTTCATCTACATCATAGTTTTGTTTGTATGCTTTTATTTTTCTAGCATTCTCAGATTTTACTCTCTGTCTTTGGCCACAATGTCTCAGCCTGTGTTACCCCCTTTCTTTCTGAGAAATTCCATTTTCTGGGCCTCTTTGGAAATATAAAATTATCAATTCATCAGTTCTTTTACTACTCAGCCTTTGTGCTCTGTATGGAAATAGTGATTTTCTACCATAAAATCCATCCACACCTGGGATGCTGTGTCCGCATGAGAACCTGGTTTTCATTGTGCGTTTATGTCGTTCTTCACCTCCCTTCTCTCCAGCCTTTTTCATACTCAGTTCTCATCACTGTTAAATGTTTCCTCAGTTTCCTTCATTTAACCTATATCGGTTCTTCGAAACGGACTTGCATACTGACGTCTCCCCCAGTGTTGTCTAATGTGTGCTTCCTTCCTGTGCATCCTAGTCGTTGTCATGACAGCCAGCCTCCGACTTCCCATTCTTTGTGAGTGCAAGAATCACACTCTTACTATCCTTTCTAAAATTTAGAATTCTGCACTAGACATTTTAAATTTCATCTGTCCTAGAATCACCTATGATGTTCACTACTTTCTGAGCTCTTTTTGTTTTGTTATCTTTTACTCATTTATTTTTTTCTATGTAGCTCTCTTCTTAAAGGCCTGTATTGTTTCATTTAATGAACAAGAATAGATCTTGTTACCGTGCTACATGAGTTCCAGCTCAAACTAGTTGCCAACTTACGTGTGCTTCATGTGCCATCCTTCCCAGATTTCCTAAATCAGATTTTCTTCCTTGGTTAATGTTATCACTGCTTTTGTTTTCCTAAAGATTCTGATTTTACATCATACACTTAATGGTTTTATTTAGATTTAATTCACATACCAATCAGTTTAGCCACTTAAATAGCTAATATGTTTTTAGTTTATTCGTTTATTTGTACAACCATCAGTGTAACTGTCAATTTTGGGACATTTTATGTGTACACATTTTCATGGTGCTTTGTAGCAGCTTTCAAAATTGTAATGAGTGAATACTCTGAGTCTGTTCTTCTCTTTCAAGATTATTTTGAGGTCCTGGCTGGTTGGCTCAGTGGTAGAGCATCGGCCTAGCATGTGGAAATCCCGGGTTCCATTCCCAATTAGGGCACACAGGACAAGCACCCATCTCCTTCTCCACCCTTCCCCCTCTTCGTTCTATCTCTCTCTTTCCCTTCCACAACCAAGGCTTTATTGGAGCATTTGGGCACATGTGCTGAGGATGGTTCCATGGCCACTGCATCAGGTGCTAGAATGGCTCCAGTTGCAATGGAGCAACGCCCCAGATGGCCAGTGCATCACCCCTTGGTGGGCATGCTGGGTGGATCTTGGTTGCACACATGCAAAAGTGTTTCTCTGCCTCCCCGATTCACACTTCAGAAACTACAAAAGAAAAGAAATAGAGATCATTTTGACATTTGGATTTTTCAATTTCTATTTGAATTTTAATATCAGCCTGTCAATTTCTGCAAAACTAACCAGCTACGGTTTCAACAGTGATTACATTGACTCTATCTCATTGGTTAATAATTTTGTCTACGAAATACTCTTCATACTAATCTAGGATTATTGGGTGTCCTTTCATTTAATTAGGTCTTTTATTTCTTCCAAGAACATTTTCTAAGATCTAGAATAAAACGTTTCAGCCTTTATTTATTTGTGTGTGTGTGTGTGTGTGTGAGAGAGAGAGAGACAGAGAGAGAGACAGAGAAGGACAGATAAGAACAGACACACAGGAAGGGAGAGAGATAAGAAGAATCAGTTCTTTGTTGCAGCTCCCTAGTTATTCATTGATTACTTTCTTATATGTACCTTCGCTAAGGGGCTGCAGCACAGTGAGTCACTCCTTGAAAAGCCAGTGACCTTGGGCTTCAAGACAGTGACCATGTGTTCAAACTAGCAACCCTGGTGTCATGTCTGATTTCATGCTCAAGCCAGCGACCTCATGCTCAACTAGTGAGCCTGCTCTGAAACCAGCAATATCGGGGTTTAGAATCTAGGTCCTCTGCTTCCCAGTCTGATGCTCTGTTTTCTGCACCACAGCCCTGTCAGGCTAGCCTTTCTTAATTTAAACCTATGTGTGATTTTCTTCTTTATTATACAGAAAATGGTATTGTTTTCTTGATTGCATTTATTATTTTTTGTTATAACTTTAAAATAATATTGCCTTCCCATCAAATTTTGATGACACGAAGTACCAGATAATTAGTCCCAAGTTTCCTATCATATGAAATGGCAGCTGTTCCTGCACTGACCTTCATGATATGCTATCATCTTGATTAGAAAGTTTGTCCTCTTCTGAAAAACTCTTTAATGTGTTCCATAACTCTGATTTCCGCCAGCATGATGTGATTGCTTTATGTCTTTAAAACTTGCATTTTGCCTGACCAGACAGTTGCACAATGGGTAGAGCATTGGCTTGGTATACCATCGGAACCCACCTGGGTTCCAAGCAGGTGAGCTTTACTTAAACCAGATGAGCCTGTGCTCAAGCTGTTGACCTTGAGGTCTCAAACCTGGGTCTTTCCCATATTAGCAGTTGTAAACCTAATTTTTTCCCACCCTTATTTTCTGATAACCTCCACTGTTTAGGTTTTTATTGTGTCTTTTACTATCTTTCACAGACTGATTGCCTTTACTCCTTTGCTTCAGGTTTCTTCCGCTGGGTAGTTAGTAAACTGGGTGTCCTAAAAATTAATTCAGTTCTGATACTGTGTACTTAGAACTAGTGTCAGAACCTATGAGTTAAGAGTTCAGTTCCACAAATCTTCCTCCACTTGTGATATCAGTTTGTGTGTCCAGATTATAACCTGTGCTTCTGACCAGTTGGATAAGTTGGAGGTTCTCATGAGCCCTTCCTTGAATTCAATTAATTTCCTAGAGCTGGTTACAAAAGCAGAGGAATACTAATGTTTACTCATTTATTTTAAAGAAGACAGATGAATAAGTACATAAGACAAGATCTGAAGTATTCCTGAATACAGGCCTTTCTCTGTCCATGGAACTGAGATGAACCATGCACCAGGCACAGGGATATGTTAGTTCACCAAAAAGCTGATCAGATATGAATAATGGTTTTTATAAGAGTTTATACCTCTAGGCCATGTCTTCTTTCTTAGAGGACAGTTGGTAGGGCTGAAGGTAAACTTTCCATACTTCGCTACTTCTGGTAACTGGCTGCATCCTGAGTCCATGTAGGAACGCTGTGCTTAGTCTCCTCAGCATACACTCAGCCTTTTTTGAAATGTTCTTTTATGCAGAATAAAAGATAGTCTTCTTCTGAAATTATGAAGGTTTTACAAACTCAGTGACAGGAACAAATTTTACCTTGTCTTCACTAAGCTCAGTACAAAGACCAGTCTCCCAACATTCCGTGTCCTGCAATGTCATTTTTTCTCGTCAGACTAGCATACTCTGTATTCTTGTTGCATCCGGGTTGGTTCTGTATTTAGCCTTGGAATCCATATGGCTGCTGATAGTTGGTCTGCCTGTGTGATTTTTTAGGATCCCATTGCTGGTTGTAGAATTTGTGAATGAATGAGGTGGCCACATTTTCCAAGCACGAGAACAGCCACGTGAAGGCATTTCTTTTCCCTAGTACCATCCCCAGGATATGTTAAAATCCTGTAATAAGTCACTTCACTAGCATAGTCTCTGTAGTTATCGAAAGGAATTGTTTTGGCCCTGGTTGCTCACTCAAAGGTTAGAGTGTGGGCCCAGCATATGCATACCCCAGATTCGATTTCTGGTCAGAGCACACTGGAAATGCCGTGAACCAGCACAGCTAGTAATTTCAGGTGTTGACGGAGAACGGTGCGATACTTTATTATATAGTGTAGGAAATTAAAGCCTTTGAGCCAATGTACAAATAGGGAAGCCACTCATCTGAGGCATAAATTGGATTCCTCATAAAAGTGCACCACCCTACATTATGCAACAGTAAAGGGTGTGGGGAAAACCTTAATGTTGAAAAAATCTTAGTATTAAAAGATCTTAGTGTTAAGAGATCTCAGTATTAAAAAAGTGGGAAGGACTCGGTCCCAAACCAAGCCTCAGGCTACAACAACCCCGCCAGCCCATAGCCTGCCTTCCACAAGAGAAGTAACCATCTGCTTTTCTTCCCCATCCTCTACTCCTTCTCTCCTCTCTCTTTCCCTTTCACAGGCAGTGGCTGGCTTTGTTCCAGCATGGCCCCAGGAGTTCAGGATGCCTTGGTCTGTCAGCATACACTTCCTTTAGGCACTAAAAATAGCTCATTACTTTAGCATTGAATTCACATGGAGTTACCAGGTGGATCCAAGTCAGAGCACATATGGGAGTATGCCTCATCATTTCCCCATGTCTCACCTTAAAAAAAAAATAAAAAAACAGAAAACAATAGAAATAAAAGAATTGTAAATAAAATATGCTGTTATTACGTAGGAAACTTCAAGAGGTTTACAGGCTCTGTGTCTAGAACCTGGATGACTAAGTATACTTCTTTTTTTTACAACCCTTGGGGTATCAGTAAAGAGTAACTTTCCAGAAAGTTATTTCATAACAAATTTTCATTTCAAACTAAGATTATGAAAGGTTATAGGGTGATTTACTCTTCTCTTCTTTCCTAGATATCAAGACAGTTAATGTGCCTTTGCACAGTCCCTTCCAAAGTCCAGCCACTGAGAAGAGTGGAGAAGAATGCTGTGAACATGATATGTTTGCAAATACTGTTTATCAAAGGGAAAGCCAGTCCCTGTTGAGGCAACGCTGCGATATGTTAGAGATATGCAGAAAACCCTTAAAATCAAAATTAAGTTTTGAAAACCAAACCAAAAATTTTAATTTAAAAAACTGTGTTCCCTTGAATGGAGATGGGACATCCATTCCATGTCATAACCATGAACTATTGTACACTGAAATTAGGTTGCATCCCAGTACCAAATCCATTGAAAATAAGTCTCAGATCATTCAGCGACACAGAACTGACAATGGAGAGGAAGCCCACATGTGGACTAAATGTGGGTTAACTTTTGTCAAGATGGCTCAGCTCACTGATCATCAGAGAATTCATAGTGGAGAGAAACCTTATGGATGCACTCTATGTGGGAAAGCCTTCTCCAGAAAATTCATTAAAAATATTCATACAGAACTGGATCAGAGTGAATACAATATATATAATAAAACCTTCAACGAATCACAGTTGAATATACATCAGAAAACTCATGTGGAAAAGAAACTTTACATGTGTAGTGAATGTGGAAAATGTTACATTTATAGGTATCAGCTCAGCAATCATCAGCGAACTCATACAGGAGAGAAGCCGTATGTATGCAGGGACTGTGGGAAAGGCTTTCCAGGAAAGAAGAATCTCATTATACATGAAAGGACTCATACAGGAGAGAAGCCGTATGTATGCAGTGAATGTGGGAAAGGCTTTTCAGGGAAGAGTAGTCTGATTAGACATCAAGTGATTCATACAGGAGTGAAGCCATATGTATGCAGTGAATGTGGGAAAGGCTTTTCAATGAAAACTCCACTGATTATACATCAAAGGACTCATACGGGAGAGAAGCCTTATGTATGTAGTGAATGCGGGAAAGGCTTTTCAGTGAAAACTCAACTGAATATACATCAAAGGACTCATACGGGAGAGAAGCCGTATGAATGCAGTGAGTGTGGGAAAGGCTTTTCAGTGAAAACTCAACTAATTGTACATCAAAGGATTCATACGGGAGAGAAGCCGTATGTATGCAGTGAGTGTGGGAAAGGCTTTATAGAGAAGCGCCCACTGATTGTACATCAAAGGACTCATACGGGAGAGAATCCATATGTATGCAGTGAGTGTGGGAAAGGCTTTATAGAGAAGCGCCTACTGATTGTACATCAAAGGACTCATACGGGAGAGAAGCCGTATGTATGCAGTGAGTGTGGGAAAGGCTTTATAGCGAAGAGCCCACTGATTCAACATCAAAGGACTCATACGGGAGAGAAGCCATATGTATGCAATGAATGTGGGAAAGGCTTTTCAGAGAAGAGTAGTCTGATTAGACATCAAATGATTCATACAGGAGAGAAGCCGTATGTATGCAGTGAATGTAGGAAAGGCTTTTCAGTAAAAACTCACCTGATTAGACATCAACGGACTCATACAGGAGAGAAGCCGTATGTATGCAGTGAATGTGGGAAAAGCTTTTCAGAGAAGAGTAATCTGATTAAACATCAAATGATTCATACAGGAGAGAAGCCATATGTATGCAGTGAGTGTGGAAAAGGCTTTTCAAGAAAGCGTCCACTGATTGCACATCAAAGGACTCATATGGGATAAAAGCTGTATGTATACATGCAGTGAGTGTGGGAAAGGCTGCACAGAAGCACCGACTGACTGTACGTCAAAGGACTCATATAGAAGAGAAGTCCTCTGTATGTACTGTATGTGGGACTGTTTTTCACAGGAAGAGTGATCTAACTACATAAGCATGCTCATTTCTTAGTGAAGCCATGAATATGCAATGAATGTGGGAAAGTCTTCCCCATGTAGAGTATTATCAATATATATATATATATGCAACCTCATAGAAATTATACAAATGTAGTGATTATCATAAAACTCCCTTTTTTAAAGAATTATTTTAATTTTAAAATATAAGATTGGTGCAGGAGCAGAGCTGGAAGCATCAACTTCCACAAAGTTGCTTCCCATATGTGCCTTGATCAGACAGACCCAGGATTTCAAATGAGGGACCTCAACATTCCAGATTTACAGCTTACACAGTGCACCAGCACAAGTCAGGTATTTTGGTGAAGGCTTTAAGAATATATGCATCAGAAGACTATATGACTTTGGGTGATAACCTGGAGATGTTTTCTTTGAACCTATGTACCCTGATTAATGTCACCGCATTAAAATTAATAATAGAAAAAAAGAAGATATGCATCATGGCCTGATCAGGTGGAGGAGCTTTGGATAGAGTTTGAGCTGGGATGATGAGGAATTAGGTTTGAAAACCCTGCTTGAATGCAGGCACACCAGTTTAAGCAGAAGTTTGCTGGCTTAAGTATGCGATTATACACTTAACCTCATGGTCGCTGGCTTGAAGTGCAAGGCCAGCTTGAGTGTAAGGTCATAAATATGACCTCATGGTCACTAGTTTAAATCCAAGATTGCTGCCATGAGGAAAGGGCCCCTAGCTCAGCCAGAGCCCTCTTATTAAGGTATGTATAAGAAAGCAATTTATAAACAACTGAAGTGTCAGAACAATGAGTTGATGCTTCTCATTTTTCCCTTTTAATCTGTCTGTAGATGTATGTCTGTGTATCTATTTCTAAAAAAAAACAAAACATATGCCTCATGGAACATTAATGATTTGTCAGAAAAGACTTTATTTGCATATACTGAATGTGGAAATTAAATACTCGAGTAAAATTTGTCTTATTATTCATTGGAGAATTAACACAGGAGAGTAATCTTACAAATGTCATGAATGTGGGAAACTATCATTGCAAAAGCAAGACTCAATGTTTATCAAAAAAACATACAAGAGAGGCTCTATGGGTGCAGCAATTGTGGGAAAGCTGTTTTCACTTGTTTATTTTTGTTAAACAAGAGAATTCACAGGACATTGTTTTGTGGATGCCTGTTGTCAGTTGTATGTCCTCCATATAATTCTATGCAATGAAGAATAACAATGCAAAAAGAATAAAAAAGGAATAAATTATAACAACAAGCATGGTTCTGTTTTGATCAGTTATCTCATATATCAAAACAATTTACAAAACATTCTGATGCAATCAGGCTTGATAATATTTTAGGAAATTGTATTTCTAAAATGTGTATACTGAGAGAAATCCTATGAATGTGACAGACTAGGAAACCGTGCAGTGGAATGTAGACTGTCATGAGGTCATCAGAAATCATGAATGGATGTTTCTAATTGTGGAAATGAAGGGTCAGAAAGTAAGACCTCAAGAAATGTCAGTTTACACTAGTGAAATACTTTCATGTGGGACTGAATATGGTGAGATTTAGCATTAACTCATGTTCCTCATCACTTGAAACCCATGCAGAAATAATTCATGAAGAAATCGAATTTGGTGGTTTTAGCAAAACCTCAACTTGGAGTAGAAAAGAATTGTTGTTGTTTTTTACAGGGACAGAGAGAGTCAGAGAGAGTGATAGATAGGGACAGACAGACAGGAACGGAGAGAAGTGAGAAGCATCGATTATTAGTTTTTCGTTGCCGTTGCGACACCATAGTTGTTCATTGATTGCTTTCTCACATGGGCCTTGACTGCGGGCCTTGAGCAGACCGAGCCACCCCTTGCTGGGGCCGGTGACCTTGGGTCCAAGCTGGTAAGCTTTTGCTCAAGCCAGATGGGCCCACGCTCACCTGGTGAGCTCAGGGTTTTGAACCTGGGTCTTTTGCATTCCAGTCCGATGCTCTAGCCACTGCGCCACAGCCTGGTCACTCGAAAAGAATTCTTAAATGAAAAAGCATTCTGGCACAAACCTAAACAGACAGTACACCATCCAAGCAATTTGGGACAGAACACCTTCAGCCATATTTGTTTTTGAAAAATCTTTATGTGTTTATTTGAGCCAAACTGAATATATATGCTGCGAAGCATGATCCCAAATGCTCCAGCATCGACCTTGTTCCTGTTTGCCTTATAATTGAAATTATAAGTAAATGGAGTTACTCTCAACGTGAGTTAAACCTAATGTGTACAGTAGTGTTCTGTGCCTATTTCAATATATAAATTAAGTTTTGCTTTTTCTTAAAGTTTGTGATATTTTAGAATTCTTGAAGTACTTTAAAGTTAATATGTTCGTTTCAGTAATAACAACATATTTTGATGTGTTGGCCTTTATAAGTGGCATTGAGTGTTGTATAAAATTAATAATTTTAGCCTGACCTCTGGCGCAGTGGGTCAAGTATGCACCTGGAATGCTGGTTGTCTGTTTGAATCCCCAGGATTCCCTTGTTAAGGCACCTGAGAGAAGCAGCAAATATGAATTGATGCTTTTTTTTTTCTTCTTTTTGTGAAGTGGGAAGCAGGGAGGCAGAGAGACAGACTTTCACATTCACCAGACTGGAATCCACCCAGCATGCCCACCAGGGGGCAATCCTCTGCCTATCTAGGGAGATGCTCCATTCCAACTGAGGCAGAGGCCATGGAGCCATCCTCAGCACCTAGGCCAACGTTGCTTCAAAGGTGCCTTGGCTGAGGGTAGAGAGGAGAGTGATAGAAAGTAGAGGGGAAAGGGTGAAAAAGCAGATGGGTGCTTATCCTGTGTGCCCTGGCCTGGAACTACCGAGGATTTCCACTCGCGGGGCTGACACTCTACAACTAAGCTAGATGTGCAGGGTGAACTGACGCTTTTTAATCCTTCCCCCATCCCACATTCTGCGTTTCTTCTTTCTAAAATCAATAAATGAAACCTTTAAGAAATATTTCTAAGTAACTTTTAATTTGTTATTTATTTTTACCTTTTTAAGCAAGAGAAGGAGAAATAGACTCCCACATGCAGCCCCACCGGGATCCACCCAGCAAACCCCTTCTGGGGTCAGTGTTCCAATCAATCAAGCTATCCTCACCACCTGGGACTGATGCTCGACCCAGTCACGCCACTGCCAGTGAGAAAGGAAGAGAGAGTGGATGACCTTTGGTAGCCCAGTAGATAAAGTGTCTATCTGGAATGTTGACGTCCCTGGTTCAAAACCTGGGGCTTCCCCAGTTAAGGCACATATGGGAGTTGATGCTTCCTGCTCTTTTCTGTTCTCATTTTCCTTTCCAAAAATGTATAAATAAAACCTTGTTTTCTAAAAACTGGAAGAGAGAGAGGAGCAGAGGAAGGGGAAGAAAAGCAGATAGTTGTTTCTCATGTATGTGTTTTTATTATTATTTATTCATTTTAAAGAGGGAGGAGAGACAGAGAAGGAGAGAGGAACAGGATGCATCAACTCCCATATATTCCTTGACTGGGCAAGCCCGGTTTTTAAACTGGCGAACACAGCATTGCAAGGCCTATGCTTTTTCCATTGTGCCACCGCAGTTCAGCCTCTCGTGTATGTTTTGACCGAGGGTTAAACCTGGCATTTCCAACATCCAGCCAACACTATCTATTTAGCAAATCAATTAGAACACAAAACTTTTATTTATTTTTTTACTTTAGAAGAAAAAAGAGCATGCAACAGAAATATCCATCTGTTCCTGTGTATGCCCTGAGTGGGGACAGAATGAGCACACTTTGCCTTTCAGATGTCACTCTAGTTAACTGAGCTACTTGGGCAGGGCAGGGCAGGGCCCATAACTATAAATTTCTAATTAAGTTTAGAATCACAAAATCTAAAACTTTTGAGAGATGTCCCAAATGCTTTTCAGGCAGGTACTCTACTGAATAAAATCTTAATTACTCACACCCATCATTATCAAAGAAAGTGAAGTTGTTGCAGTACTGTTAACTAGAGGATACATTTGTATCTCCAACTTTAACATGCATTTATTTCTGTTTGGTTCAATAGTTTTAAGAAACTGAGCACAACCTGACCAGGCGGTGGCATACCGAATGGAGCATCAGACTGGGACGCAGAGCCCAGGTCCAAAAGCCTGAAGTCACTGGTCTAAATGCGGGCTAATCCGCTGGACAGTGGATTCACCAGCTAGAGCATGGTGTCACTGCCTTGAGTATGGAAACATTGACATGACTCCATCATCACTGATTAGAAACCCAAGGTCCCTGGCTTGAGCCCAAAGTCGCTGGTTTGAGCAAGGGGTCACTTACTCTGCTGTAACCCCTGGTCAAGGCAGATATGAGAAAAAATTCTGTACAACTATGGTCTAGCTAGAAAGAATTGATGCTTCCCATCTCTCACCCTTCCTGTCTTTCTGACTCCTTGTCTCTTTCTCTGCGTCAAAAAAGAAAACTTGAGTACATATTTTGGTTCTTCTGGAGGCACTGATTATAACATAGAATAGGTACACATTTCACTGCCCTGTGGCAAAAGCCACAGTGATGTCACTTTTGAGAAGAGCAGAAATCAGTAGGTGCTGAACACAGCACACGATAGAAATAGAATTACCAATCCTGACTAATTAGTAGACTGGGTAAATACCTTAAAGGTGAGCTACTTTTCTTGCCCTTTTGTCTGCTCTTAGAAAATTCCCCTCCTGACCTCATTCCCATCTGTTCCCTGAGTTTCTCATTCTAGTCTCTGCTTCTATTTTGTGTGTATCAGTAAGTACCCATAGTGAGCAGGAGTCGAGGTCGTTCATGTGAAACCTGAGTATGGGATGGTGAGGCGGTGTCCCTAGGTCCCTCGGTGCACTCCATCTGCTCTCAGGGTAGTTCTTGTTCTGCTACAGGTTCTTGTACCTAAAACTACAGTAGAAATTTCTATTGATGTTTTTATTTTTTTGAATCACACACTCATGCTCCGCATTCATGGTCAAATCCTTTTTTCCAACCCTAACGCTAGGCAGCACAGCTCTATTTTCCTCTATAATTTTGTAATTTACAGAGTATTAGAAAACTATAGTCCTTTACTATGTATCCTCTTCAGATTATCAATTTGACCTAGTGAGGTACACAAAATACATTCATAGTACTCTCTGTCCCCAGTTCCTGGCACAGAGCTCCTGACACCCTATCAATGCCTAAGTGACACCAGAACTAGGAGCATCCATTGTTATATTGAGGTGACTGATTTGAAATTTCAGCCCCACCAGACACATCCAGAGAGGGGCAAGAGTCTGGAGAAAGAGTTAAATAAATGGTGCCTACCTGAAGCCTTGAGAATAACTTCTTACAGGAGGGGCTTCAGAGAGTTTCTAGGTGGGTGAACACATCCAAGTGTGGGAGGTGAGGGACCTTAACTCCATGGGGACAGAAGTGCCTGTGCTTGGGACCCTCCCGGACCTTGAGCTATGTATTGCTTCATGTGGCTGTTCACCTACAACCTTTATAATTCCCTTTAGGTGGAAAGTGGAAACTTGTTTTTTGTTTTGTTTCATGATGTGAGCCGCTCTGGGGAAATGAAGTGATCCGGAGATGGGTTGAGGGAACCTCCATTTGTTTGGCTTCTGAAGTGAGTAGGGAGCAGTGTGTGTCCCTGAGCCTTTGTCTGTGGGATTTGACATTAGTGGGTAATAATTGAGCTAAATTTCTGGCCACCCAGCAGTGTGAAAAATATCTGATGTGGGGCATCCCCCATGCAATAACACACGCTGGGTGACCAGGACTGCTGTGAGTGTGGCAGTAGTGTGAGTAGAGATAAAAGGAGGAGGGCTGCACTGTAGGTGTTTTAAAAATGGACCTCAGTTGAATTTGACCTAATACCCAGCCCAAAGGTCTCTGGATTCTTTAGAGACACACGGACATCAGACCTTATACAAACTGTTCCTTTGCTATTCCTGTGTGACAAAGATACTGTCAACTTTCTGTTTTACTTAAAGTGATGGATAAAATGCATCTCCTGATAAGTTGGCCTTGGAGAGGTTGTGGGTTGTAGAAATTTCAGCAGTGCCTCTGTGCTTGTGACCATCTCTCGGGAGTACTGGGAGGCATCGAGGAGCCCCTGAAACATTTCTGTTAGCTTTCACCTGAGAGTGATAGCAGGTGTTATGCTCACATCCATCAGAGACTTTAATACATTCTACAATGTCATGGACCTTGTTCAAGGCCAGAATTTAAAATTTTAGAAGTGAGCCACAGACCTGGCTACCCAGCCCTCCTAGTAGCAGCCTCAAAGAAATTTGGGAACAGAGCTGCCAATGGGGGCCTCAGAGGCTTGAGGTCTTGTGAGCTGGATTCTGTGTGGATCCTGAGTGAAGGGCCTGTGAGTTTGGTGAAGAAGGAATGCATGAGAATTGTCATTTGGGAATTTATGTGGATTCATTGTCTGAAGGTCTGGGCATTTGTTTGGGTCCCTTGATTGACCCTGACTCTGAAGAGTTTGAGAACTGAATGCCTGATGGTCAAGGCCTAATGGCATTAAGTCATTTCTCCTAGGCTTTTTGAGTGAAAAGTGGAATGTGTGAAGCATGAACCATGCTTTGTTAGGTTAGCAATTTAAATCTAATTTAATCTAAATCACTGAGGAATGTCAGCACACAAGGATTTCCTGGTGAATTTCAGACTGAACTTGAGATCACCAGGGAGTGCAGAGTTTGTGTGGGTTAGAAAACTTAGAGGAGTCTGGGAATTTTGAGAACCACATCCCAGGCTAGTTGGAGTTTTGAAATTCAGGGTTTGTATGTTGGAAACATTTCATTCTTCCAAATCCAAGTGGCTTAAGTTTCCTATTCAAAGCTTGTCTCCTAGAGGATTTGAAGTCTTGCTCCTTGTTATGTTTTCTCACTTTGGCTCAAATCAACGGTTCTAAAAGATTCCGTCTTCTACATCCATGTGACACAGTGTCATCATCCGAGTAGTTCACCATGATCAAAGGCTGTGTCCATAAGTAAGGAAGGGTTTCTTTGTTACTCTTATATGTCTGTTTTCTTATTGATATTTCTGTTCGGGTTCTTGGACACAAGTAACCACAACCATTTTCCTAAATTGTACTCATTAGTGAGACCATTTTACTAGAAGAGTTTCTTAGACATATTTCCTAAAAATTTGAAATCACGGGTAAAATCATGCATTGAAGAATCTTCCTACTTTCCAACATGCTTATTGTTTTTGCCTTTTCTGTCAAATAAGAGTTCCTGTTCCTCCACAATATCAGCAGTATTTCATATTCTCTCAGGACTTTTTTGTTTGTTTTAGGAATTCTAATAGCTGAGTATTTGTATCAATCACATCACTGTACTCTAATGTAATTTTCTAATAAAAAACTATATTGATATTGATATTGACCTCCGTTTCACATGCTCATTTGCCATCTCCTTATCTGTGGAAGATGTCTGTTGAAGGTCTTCTCATGGTTTTTTTTCCTAATGATTTAAAATTTATATTTAGAAATTTAACTGTAACACAGTGACATTGATCAATTAGAGTACCTAGGTTTCAGGTAAATATTTCTATAGTATTTAAACTGTTTATTTTGTTGCGTACCCATCACCCACAGTCATATCATTTTATGTCACCTTATATTTGTCCCTTTTTACATCCATCCTCCCACATCCTCCCAATGTTTTTAAAATTATCGACGCTTAGGAATTCTATGTTCTAGATACTAGTCTTTTTTTCTTTAGATTTTATTTATTTTAGAGAGGAGAGAGTGAGAGAGAGAAGGAAGAAGGAGCAGGAAGCATCAACTGCCATATGTGCCTTGACCAGGCAAGCCCAGGGCTTCAAACCAGTGACTTCAGTATTCCAGGTAAATGTTTTATCCACTGCGCCACCACAGGTCAGGTATACTAGTCTTTTATCAATAAAAAATTTTTGATGAATCTGTTTAGATTCCATTTATTTATTTATTTACTCATGCATTCCAGTGGTCCTAAAAGTGTACCATTATCATTGTTTGGAAAGCGTATCCTTTGAAAATTGATGCCTTTGTACCTTTCTTGAACTGTTGAGTTTATACAATTTGTCCCGGTTTTTTTGTGGGTTTTCTATTCTGTTCCATTTATCTGCACATTTATGCCTTTAGAAGTACTATCAATTCCATACTACATATAAGTGTTGAAATCTTTTAATGTGGGGACCGTACAGTGCTCGCTTCGGCAGCACATATACTAATGTGGGGACCGTACAGTGGTTGTTTTTGGTCAAAATTTTTCTTGCTGGTTTTCTTTTTCAATTAAAAAAAATTTTTTTTTTTTTTTTACAGGGACAGAGAGAGAGTCAAAGAGAGGGATAGATAGGGACAGACAGACAGGAACAGAGAGAAATGAGAAGCATCAATCATCAGTTTTTCGTTGTGACACCTTAGTTGTTCATTGATTGCTTTCTCATATGTGCCTTGACCGCAGGCCTTCAGCAGACTGAGCAACCCCTTGCTCAAGCCAGTGACCTTGGGCTCAAGCTGGTGAGCTTTATGCTCAAACCAGATGAGCCCACACTCAAGCTGGCGACCTCGGGATATCGAACCTGGGTTCTCCACATCCCAGTTCGACGCTCTATCCACTGCGCCACTGCCTGGTTAGGCTTTCTTACTATTTTTAAGGTAAAAACCAGGTAAATATTACTTTTGCAAGGAGATAAGCTGTAAGACATTTTGACATTTTCTACCCCTAGTTCAGTGATGGGCAATCTTTTGAGCTTGGTGTGTCAAAATTCACCAAAAAAAACAAACATAACTCGGATGGTGTGTCACTTTGAGAAAAACGGCCTAACCGGAAGTCCCAGAACTAGATGCTCTGTGCTGGAGTTCTGTTGTTTTGGCCTACAGACCTCCGGCACAAAGTGTCTACACTACAGCAAATGTTTTATCCTTGGCTACTGCACCTGGCCGTGTAGGAGCTGAGGATGAAATGTCCTTCTTGGCATGTGGCTCCATACTTCTCTGGTATGTGGCCACATGTCATCAAATATGGCTACGCGTGTCAGTGCTGACACGCGTGTCATAGGTTCGCCATCAAGGCCCTAGTTAATTGTGTGATAAAGACTTCAATTTTGAGGTGTCTGTTCCAAAATGCATGATTATTTTATAATGAGGCAAATTTAGTACAACCCAAATAATAGATTAATATACAAAATACCTCACCAATACTCTGGAAATTAATTGAGGACATCATTGAGAAAAATGTAACACAGAAATGGTCATGGAATAGAGAAAAATCACAGGAAAATGGTGTCTAAATATAATATTGTGGTTTAAATCGTGCAACAGAAAATGGATGGTAGTGTGAGAACTTATGAAATCAGAGTAGAACCTGTGATTTGGTTGCATATAAGCAATACTAATTTCTCAATTTGGCAAATGTACAATGGTGATATAAAATGTTTAGGTGATGGGAAGTTGAATGAAGATATATATGAATTTTTTGTAGTATTCCTTAGTGACTTTTATATAAATACAAAATTTTCCCAAGAGAAATGTTATTATGACTAGGTTTAAGCTATGCAAATTATATCTCAATAAAATTGAAAAAAAACTTATGATATAATTTTATTTTACCTTCTCATAAACATTTTCATATTATAAAATGTTTATGGATAGCTATATATAATTAGTACAAAATGGGAATAATAAAATTATAGGTGAACCAGTAGGAAGTTAACTAGAGTCACAAAAAATGTATGCGTTAAGGTGGAGGGATGCTTGGGGGCTCTCTCTGCAGCATGCTGGTGCCTTTTCCTAAGCCCCTTCTCATTCCTCTCAAGGTCTCTCTCTCGCTCTCTCTCTTTCTCTCTGTCGTCTCTGTGTGTGTTCCTAAGCCCCAAGGTCCCTTCTTTTGCCTCTGTAACTTGTTTCCTGAAGCCTTTCCTTTGATGGCTCACTTCTACCTCTGTTTTTCTCAAAATAAAGTTTTTTCTTAGCCCTGAATTGTTTGCTCTGTCACTTAAGAGCATTGCCCTAAAACAAGAAGGTTGCAGGTTTTATCCACGGTCAGGTCAGAGAGAAAAATTGCCCAGAAGATGCACAACTGAGTGTAATAACAAGTACTTTCCTTCCCCATCCCCATCTCTCCCTTCCTCTGTCTTTTAAATGTTCTATTTATTTGTTTTTTACAGGGACAGAGAGAGTCAGAGAGAGGGACAGACAGGGGCAGACAGGAACGGAGAGAGGTGAGAAGCATCAATCATCAGTTTTTCGTTGTGACACCTCAGTTGTTCATTGATTGCTTTCCCACACGTGCCCCCACCGTGGGCGTTCAGCAGACCAAGTGACCCCTTGCTGGAGCCAGCGACCTTGGGTCCAAGCTGGCGAGCTCGGGGTCTCGAACCTGGGTCCTCCACATTCCAGTCCGGCGCTCTATCCACTGTGCCACCGCCTGGTCAGGCGCTTCCTCTGTCTTTTAAAAATCAATAAAAATTACGTCGTGAGCCTGACCTGTGGTGGCGCAGTGGATAAAGCGTCGACCTGGGAACACTGAGGTCGCCAGTTCAAAACCCTGCACTGGTCTGGTTGAGGCACATATGGGAGTTGATGCTTCCATCTCCTCCCCCGCCCCCTCTCTCTGTGTCTCTAAAATGAATAAAATAAAAATTAAAAAAAAATTACATCGTGGGCCTGACCTGTGGTGGTACAGTGGATTAAACGTCGACCTGGAATTCTGAGGTTGCTGGTTCAAAACCCTGGGCTTGCCTGGTCAAAGCACATGGGAGTTGATGCTTCCTGCTCCTCCCCTCCTTCTCTCTCTTTCTTCTCTAAAATGAATTAATAAAAATAAAAATAATTTTTAAAAAATTACATCGTGGCTAGATATATGGGTTGGTTGGAGCCTCCTCTCAGAGTGGAGGTTCCCAGTTTGATTCCCCAAGACAGCCACATGCAGAAGCAGCTGGATGTTCTTGTCTTTTTCCATCTGTCTCTCTCAAAACAATAAAATAACTTCTTTTTTCTTCTGAAAACATGGAGTAAACTTGAAAAACACATCACTGTTTCTACCTTCCTTCCTAAAATCAATAAATTTTAAAAATAAGCAAAATTTAATTATGACTCAGTTTATATATGATCCCCGTATAATCACAGTTCTGTTTTATAAACTTTTTAAATTTATTTATTTGGAGAATCAATGGAGAGAGAAGAGAGAAATATTAATTTCTGTCTTATTTATGCATTTATTAGTAGGTTCTCTTCAGGGTATCAAACTCACAACCTTGATCTATCAGGATGATTCTCAAACCATCTGAGCTACCCCGCCAGAGCTCATTATCCAAATTCTTATCTTCCAAGATTTGTTGGTACCTTTCTTGTATGTCCTGGCAAGTTCAGTGTTTTCAGACTATACTCTAACCAACCATGCTATCCAGCCAGGCCAGGGCTGACATTTAGTAAGTTTAGTTGTAACATCACCACAATCCAGATTTTATTTTTCTTATTTTTTTAAAAACAAATATTTTATTTACTGATTTATTAGAGGAGAGAGAAAATGGGGGAAGAAAAGGAAGCATCAGCTTGTAGTAGCTGCTTTCCCTATGTGCCTAGACCAGAAAGCTCAGGGCTGAAAACAGTGACATCAGCTTTCCAGGTTCACTATCCTCTGCACCACCACAGGTCAGGCACTGCAATCC
The DNA here is from genome assembly GCA_037038555.1 of Rhynchonycteris naso. Classification (NCBI taxonomy): domain Eukaryota; kingdom Metazoa; phylum Chordata; class Mammalia; order Chiroptera; family Emballonuridae; genus Rhynchonycteris; species Rhynchonycteris naso. The sequence goes on along the minus strand of CM072997.1, from coordinate 244,724,316 downwards.
AGGTTTTAGAAAATTTCATGACTTCATTAGATAAAGTAACTAAATGGTTGTGTTCTTTATGTTATGTTTTACAAATTTTATTTTTTAAATGCAATCCTTTATCAGGTATATACATAATGTAGAAATATTTTCTCCCAATTTCTGGTGCTTTCTTAAATGTGCTTAAAATACAAACATTTACATTTAATTAAATCCAATTTGTTATCATTTTCTTTTATGATTCATCTATTGTCTTATCTCAGAACTTTGGCTAATTTGGGTTCAGTAAAATTGTCTCCCATATGCTTTTTTTTTTTTTTTTTTTTTTTACAGGGACAGAGAGAGAGTCAGAGAGAGGGATAGACAGGGACAGACAGACAGGAACGGAGAGAGGTGAGAAGCATCAATCATTAGTTTTTCGTTGCCGTAGCAACACCTTATTTGATTGCTTTCTCACATGTGCCTTGACCCCGGCCCTCAGCACACCGAGCAACCCCTTAGCTGGAGCCAGCGACCTAGGGTCCAAGCTGGCAAGCTTTTTGCTCAAGCCAGATGGGCCCGCGCTCAAGCTGGCGAGCTCGGGGTCTCGAACCTGGGTCTTCTGCATCCTAGTCTGACGCTCTATCCACTGCGCCACCGCTCTATCCACTGCGCTACCGTCTGGTCGGGCTCCCATATGCTTTTATGAGTTTCATACTTTTATGTCTTATACTTAAAAATGAGATCTATTCTGACTTAATTTTTGTTTATGGCTAGAGTTAAGGTTCTTAGTTTATTTCCCTACTACTATGTATACAATTATCCCAGCATCTTTTGATGAAATACATCTCATTGGCTTATCCTGGGACCTTAGTGAAATGGTAATTGAGGGTAATATTTTTGGATTCTCAATTTTCGTGAATCCAGATTTTGCCTTTCTCATAGCTCCAGAGAAATGGAGACCCACTTTACTGGCTCCATTTTGTTATTGGCCTCACTTTTAGTGGCCTTTCCCTGAAGCCCAGTCCCAACGACAACTTTAGATCATCCAGGTCGCTCTTCCTCTGTGGTGGGTGGGTGATGGCCAGCCTCACTCAGAACCAGTTTCTCCAAATCCTTTTCTGGTCTTAAAATTTTTTTTTTATTTCTTTTTTTAAATTTTTTATTCATTTTAGAGAGGAGACATACAGAGAGAGAAAGAGAGAGGGGAGGAGCTGGAAGCATCAACTCCCATATGTGCCTTGACCAGACCAGTGCAGGGTTTTGAACTGGCGACCTCAGTGTTCCCAGGTCGACGCTTTATCCACTGTGCCACCACAGGTCAGGCCTCTGGTCTTAGAATTTTTTTAAATTTATTTTATTTCTATTTTATTCATTTTAGAGAGGAGACACAGAGTGAGAGAGAAGGAGAGAGAGAGAGAAAGGGGGGAGGAGCTGGAAGCATCAACTCCCATATGTGCCTTGACCAGACCAGTACAGGGTTTTGAACTGGCGACCTCAGTGTTCCCAGGTCGACGCTTTATCCACTGCGCCACCACAGGTCAGGCTGGTCTTAGAATTTTTAAGAAAATTTTCACTAGCAGTTTGCAGTTGGTTTTTCCTTTACAGGACGTATGACGTCTTCTCTATGGAGTGTCACTCTCTGCTGTTACATCCACACCCGAACTCTGACCATTTCTAAATATTTAAAAACATTTCCTATTTTAAAATAGAAACTTTATAAAAACTATGGTGACCATAAGATATTTCTGCTGAACTTCCCAACACAATTTAGCTCACTTTTTATTTTGATCTGGAAGCTCCAGTTTCTGAAAATACACTTGCTTTCCGCAAGAGTCATAGTGCCAAGAAATCAGACAATTCCAGGACCTTCCCACCTTCCAGGCTCCTCAGGCTACACTCTCCAATGTTGTTGCTTTCCCTTATATAGGGCTTCAGGTTTCCCAACATGGCAGCCCCCAAAGTGTCACTGCCGTGCTAGCTAGCGGTCACTGACGTATCACCTTCCAGGGTGTGCAGGAACTGGCCTGTTTCCTTAAATGCTTCAGAGCCTTGTCGGCTGCCGTAGCCGGTATTTGTATCTGGATGACGCTTTCAGGCGCCAAGTCATTTCGTGGAAGTATAAAGATTAGATTCCTCGTGGGTTCCAGAAAACCAGGTCAGTGTGCTCTTTATCGTTTCAAATTTTCCAAAATGTTTTGTGTTGTGGGAGGTTTGTCTCTGACATCTCAGAGTAACTGACAAAACAGAGAGGAAATGGTGCAGTGTGGACCCCTGGAATTATGGTGGTGGGAGGAGTCGTGTGGAAGGAGCTCCCAGGTATTTTGGAGGAAGCAGGTGAGTGCCTGTGGTTTGGGTGCTGTTAGCAAATAAGTTTTAACAAATGTTTTTTTAAGTTTGCTCGCTTATGTTTTGCATTGGCCTGGGCTGCGTGAGCTGTTTGTCCTCAGGGCAGCAGATTGTAAATTGTGGATTGCCTTTCTGAAGGAGGGGCCACCGTTTGGCTAATGTTTGTTGGAGAAGGGTTTTATTCCCCCTAGCAAACGTGGGTTTGTGTTTATGATCCCATGCTTAAGGCAGTGACCTCAAGGTTTGGAACCTGGGTTTTCAGCATCACAGGCTGATGCTCTATCCACTGCGTGATTGCCTGGTCAGGCATTTTTCTCAAGATTTTATTTACTTTAGAGGTAAAGGAGAGAGAGAGAGGCAAGGCAGGGGAGAGGAGCGGGAAGCATCAACTTGTAGTTGCTCCTTATATGTGCCTTCCCTGGCCAAGCCTGGGGATTCAAACCAGCGACCTGTGCATTCCAGGTTGATGCCTGTAAAGCCAGGAGCCAAGGCCACCATCAGAGCCGCCTAGCCCATGCAGATTCGCATTGGATTCGGACAGACAGTAATGAAACAACGGAGCCAAGAACTGGTGGGCCATCAGCTTTAATCCTAGCTTGCACCCAGCGGGCAAGTAAAAACACACACTGGGCTCCAAAATCCACTCCTTCAGTGCTCACAAAGCTACTGACTTATCCAAGTTTCCTAGCATCAAAGGTTTCTAGCTCACCAGACTTATTCACCACTATTTCCCATCTCCTTCTCCAGCACAAACTGCACAAACTGGCTTCTTCCTCAGCACTCTGCTATCTTGGCTGCTTCTCCTCTCCTCCACGTGGCCTTAATCTGCTCTCCTTTCTAATGCTAACCTCAAGAAACCCAGAGAGAGCAAGCTCCTGGTTGGCCCCACTTTATAGTGTAGTAATCCACACCTTTAAGCCAATCTACAAACAAGGAAGTCTCTGATACAAAGCCACTTATCTGAGGCATAATGGCAGGATTCCTCATGAGAGTGCACCACCCCACATCATCCAATCAGACAAGGGCGTGGGAAAAAGCTTACTCTTGAAACTAAGCCTTATGCTATAACGACCCATCCTACTTACAGCCTGTTTCCCACACCCAATAATATAATTACGCCCATCCCAAGCATATGGGCAACTAATATCACCCGTGTGATGGGTTTCCATGTGGGCAGCACCATCTTTAACAAAGTGAGCATAATATATTTTATCTGCCCAACAGTGCCCTATCCACAGCGCCACCACAGGTCAGGAATGATGAGGTTTATAAGAAATTTATTGATCCATCTGAGAAGATGACTGAGTCCAAAGTGGCCTGTCTTGAGTGCCTCGGGATTTAAGGTTATATAGGGTTAGTGAGCAAAGATAGGGAGATTAATTTTGTTGGGGTATTCTGGTGTGAGAATAGAGGATATGACTTAATTAGGAAATAGCCCCAGCGGGGGTGTGGGAGGTGAAGGGAGGTGGAATATCACTCAGTTTTATTCAGGTGGAGAGTTAAGGAACTGCCCTCACCTTTGGCTGAACAGCTATATTTTTATGTGTAACTTTGTGATTTATATAGGATATTAGAAAAATGGAGTATTTTAGCATGTATCCTTTTGAGACTATGTTTTTGGACTAGTGAGGTACACAAAATACATTCATAGTGATCTCTGTCCCCAGTTCCTGGCACAGAGATCCTGAGACCCTTATCAATGCCTAAGTGATAACAGACCTAGGAGCATTTTTTATTATATTGAGTCGAACATGATTTGACATTTCATCTCCACCACACACATCCTGAGAGACAAGAGTCTAGAAATAAGTAAATCATGTCTACTTGAGGAAGCCTCCAGAAAAAAAATCCCAATAGGAGGGGTTTCAGAGAGCACCTGAACTCCAATGGGGACACAAGTTCCTGTGTTTGAGACCCTCCCAGACCGTGAGCTACGTATTGCTTTGTCTGGCTGTTCACCTGTTGCTGTCCAACCACGACAAGTCTATTATGGGGTCTCGAACAGGAAAAAATGTGGAATTAAATAAATGATAGACAGAGACTTAAAGATATATACATACAGATGGGTTTGGGAGGACGGTATGGAGAACAGTCTCTACTGTTCCTGAGCCATAACATGGCTGCTTCCAAAAGCGCATCCATCTTTATTCAGGGACAAAACGTGGTCCATTAGCAATTCAATTGTTTCCAAGACAACTCAAAGACAACCCCCACCATACCATTCAAATCTAACTTTACACCAATAAGAAACTAGCTTCCAGCCTCTTCCAGAAAACATGGATGGGACAAGCGAGAATCAGCTATACCTCTTTGTTAACTAGGCAGGTGAGGTGGGCGTTGGGCCCAGCACCTCTGTCCCCAAGATATCCAGATTATAAAAATACCCTGTTTATATTTGGGTCCCCAACAGATCCCCCTTTTGTATATTTTAAAACTTCAATTCATATGCTGTGATTCATACTCATCTGAATTCCCATGTTCCAATTTTGAGGCAGATTGCAAAAATATAAAATAAACAACAAAATTAAAACAGCCAATGCTAACATATACTATAACAAGTGTCCTAATACAATTAAGTGATTAAAGCCTATTACATTATTAAGTAATGTCTTAACTAATACAACAGGATCTAAAATAAAATTCTTACAGTCTTAAATGTCCTTAACATATTAATAGGGTTTCACCAAGTTCATGTTGACACCATCACCGCTTCATATTATTTGTAAATGTAACCCAATCCCACTTCAGTCTGAGAACTGTCCTAAGGGGCAGGAGCCACATACATTCAGGAAAAGTCCACAACGGACTGGAGTTGTGGTCACATTTCCACACTTTGCAGCTAGAGTCCAGTCCCAATGACCACTGCTTCTAGCTGGCAATGATTCAGGTAGACTGGAAAAGCCATCTGCAGCACGTATGGAGACGGAGCTTCTGTTTTCTTTAAACTGGAGAGGTAAACCCAGGGTGCTTTCTCCTGGAGCTCTGCAGCCGTGGGGTGGTGAAAATGACCTTGGGATACACTGTGCTGGGTGGCAGAGTTAAATTTGACTAAATTAGGGGCAGGTCCCAGCCTAAAATTGGCATGGGGTATTGAGACAAGAGGAATAAAGGAAATAGTATATATTAAACAAAGCAGCAAAAATAAGATTATCAACAACCACAAGAGAGATCTTCGAGGGATGAATAAAAACCTGAATATTCAGGCAAGGCATAGTAAGTGGCCCTGTGTCCACAAGAAATGAGATTCGTTTACCTGCTACTTGGAAGAAATACCCTAGGCTCGTCCACAGTGATGTGAGATGGGGCCGATGGCCCTGGGCACCTTTAGCCTTCAATGGCAAGTTTCAGCAGGCTGGGGAAGGTTAGGTCACTGGTGGCTGGAGCAATGCTAGAATTAGAAGAGTGAGGGGCAGCTTACCTTTCAGCGTCCCTTTTTCCCACAGCAAAGGTATGGCCCTGGTGGGGGCCAAGAAGCCTAGCAGGCTTTAGCTCAAATGACCTTCCTTTCCACTCTTGAAGCAGAGCCCTGATGAAGTCCTATGAGGCCCTTTTGGGGCGTTGGAGCCTTTAAGGGCGTATGCCAAGAGCCGATATTTTGCCTGATCTCTTTTGGCTCTGTCTGCCTTTTCTTTTTTTCTTTCTTTTTTTTTTTTTTTAAAGGAACAGAGAGTCAGAGAGAGGGATAGATAGGGACAGACAGACAGGAACAAAGAGAGATGAGAAGCATCAATCATCAGTTTTTCATTGTGACACCTTAGTTGTTCATTGATTGCTTTCTCATATGTGCCTTGACCGCGGGCCTTTAGCAGACCGAGCAACCCCTTGCTGGAGCCAGAGACCTTGGGTTCAAGCTGGTGAGCTTTTTGCTCAAGCCAGGTGAGCCCACACTCAAGCTGGTGACCTCAGGGTCTCAAACCTGGGTCTTCCGCATCCCAGTCCGATGCTCTATCCACTGCACCACTGCCTGGTCAGGCTCTGTCTGCCTTTTCTGATCCTCTTGGTCATTACAGACCTTAAAAGTTATGCTCAGAAGATCTCGCTGAGGGGTTTGAGGGTCCTCATCCGCCTATATAAACTTTTTTTTGTATATCTGGAGCTATTTGGAAAAAGACAAAACAGCGTTATTAGCTGGATCAAATAAAAGAGGGTAAAAGTTTGTAGGAGAAAGAGGTTTGGCGTCTCCTGTGGGATTCTAAAGTCTCTCCACTGCAGAATAACCCCATACATCAGCATTCAAAAAACTTGATAAAAAGAATTTGCAGGAGTTCCAGGATATGACTCCCCCTTTTAAAATATTATTTACAATTGACCTTTAAGCATTTGTTGAGCACACTTTATAATACCTTGAGTTCAAAAATTGTAAGAAATACTTTTCTTTATGTTAACTTCTAACAAAATATAGTAAATGCATTTTTAAGTAATATTCCCATACTTATTAAAACATTTCTACCCCATTAATTAACAGGCGAATTAAAGAGCACATTAAAGCTGGGAAAATCCAGTGTGGCTTTTATTATTTTCCTACATTAAGCAAATCTACCCTGCTTCAAGCTTTGCAGCTTGCAGCAGTTAGGCCAAATTAGCAAATCTCTAAAATCTACATTCTACCCCTTTTGCTCGCTTACACTCTAAAGCAGAGGTATTTCTGCATAAGGAAATTAGGCACATTGCACAAATTATAGCAACATAACAAATTATACAATTTCAACAATTACAAAGATAAACTTCACCAGTCTCTGAGCACTTTGCCAAAAGCACAAAGTGTCCTCAGACTTCTTTCTAGCTATATGAAAAGCTTCCCAGGACAGGGGGAGGGCCTCCAGCAAAGCTGCCCCCCACCCCTATCAGGGTGTTTCACATTATCTAAAATCTGTAAGTCCATGCAACAAAGGAGCCAGTGCTCACTCAGGTCGTAGTTCAGGAATCAGTCCAAGCACTTGGGGCCTTGCCCCCCCCCCCATCCCTGCTGTACTAGTAGGTCTTACACTGTCCTAAGGAGGAGCACATGGCAATGGCAGTTAACATTTCCGTCTTTGTTCTGGAGAGCATGATGGCATCTACCCCTGTCCCCAAATTGCAGATCTACCAGGAGCATAGTAGGTACTCCTTGCTGCTGGGCTTGCACCTTCTGGAGACTGTGGATAGCAACTCCAGCCTGATTCTCCTCATCCTACAAAGAGGAAATTACTAGCTCCCACTGCCGGGCTTGAACCCTGGGCTGCCACCGTCTTCTGCTCCATGGGCCTTGCAGCCTTGGCCCCGGCCTCCTGCTGCTGCTGGTTCTCCACAACATCCAGGGCAGTCTGAAACTCACAAACCTGTGATTTCTTCTCCAGCGGCTGCTCCATTTTCAGGCGAATCTCATGAACCTGGTCTGCCTTCTCTGGTGCTTACTCTAGCTCCAGGTTCAGCAACTCTTTCTCCCACGATTGCTCCAGATTGTTCCACTGCTTTTTGCAGGTCCCAGGCAGCCTCTTCCAAAGAGCGCTCAGTTTCCTCTCACATGGCTGTAAAAGTCAGCCAGTCTATAGCCCCCAAAAGGACAACAATGGGGAACCATAACTTCAGCTAGTCCTCTACTCCACCGCTCAAAGGTGGTGGTGGCTCTGTACTGAATTGATTCGAATCCTGCCAGAGACTACACCAAATGTATGACCAGTAGCCACGGCCACCATCACAACCACTTGTCCCATGCAGGTTCAGGTTTGATTTGGACAGACGATAATGAAACAACAGAGCCAAGTACTGGTGGGCCATTAGCTTCAATCCTAGCTTGCACCTGGCAGGCAAGAAACACACACAGTGGGAAGACACCTTCCTCTCCATTCATGGCTCCCAAAGCCACTGACTTATCCAAGTATTCCTAGAATCAAAGGTTTCTACCTCACCAGCCTTATTCACCCCTGTTCCCCATCTCCTTCTCTCTGCACAAACTGGCTTCCCCTTCAACACTCTGCCATCTTGGCTGCTTCTCCTCTCCTCCACGTGGCCTTTCTCTGCTCTCCTTGCAATGCTAATTTAAAAAACCGAGCGAGAGCAAGCCCCCGGTCTGCCCCATGTCATAGTGTAGAAATCAAAACTTTTAAGCCAATATACAAATAAGGAAGTCTTTGATACAAAGTCACTTATCTGAGGCATAAATGGGATTCCTCATAAGAGTGCACCACTGCACATCATGCAACAGTCAAGGGTGTGGGGAAAAGCTTAGTGTTGAGAAGTCTTAGGATTAAAACGGTGGGAAAAACTTAGTCTTAAAACTAAACCTTAGGCCAGGGGTAGTCAACCTTTTTATACCTACCGCCCACTTTTGTATCTCTGTTAGTAGTAAAATTTTCTAACCGCCCACCAATTTCACAGTAATGGTGATTTATAAAGTAGGGAAGTAACTTTACTTTATAAAATTTATAAAGCAAAAAAAAAAAAAAATTTATAAAGCAGAGTTACAGCAAGATAAAGCATATAATAATAATTACCAAGTAATTTATGTTGGATTTTTGCTATGTTTGGCAGAATAAATCTTTATAAAACAACTTACTATAGTTAAGTCTATCTTTTTATTTATACTTTGGTGGCTCTGCTACCGCCCACCATGAAAGCTGGAACGCCCACTAGTGGGCAATAGGAACCAGGTTGACTACCACTGCCTTAGGCTATAAGGAAGGACCTTGCCTGCTTACAACCCGTCCTGCATACCCAATGAGAACTAAACAAGCAAACACATACATTATATTTGCAAACTTATTTGACCCATATTCCATTTTATTTAAATTTAAATGAGCGTGCTTTACTTGTTCCAATTAAAGTTAAAAATTTGTAGGGATGATATTTTATTTTTTCAGTATTAAAGCCGGCATTTCCAATTATTGCATGCAAGAACTTAATTGAGGCCTTTTATTTTCAGAGTCAGAGAGAGGGATAGATAGATAGGGACAGACAGGAATGGAGAGAGATGAGAAGCATTAATCATCATTTTTTTGTTGCAACACCTTAGTTGTTTATTGATTGCTTTCTCATATGGGCCTTCAGCAGACCAAGCAACCCCTTGCTCAAGCCAGTGACCTTGGCTCCAAGCTGGTAAGCTTTGCTCAAACCAGATGAGCCCACGCTCAAGCTGGTGACCTCAGGGTCTCGAACCTGGGTCCTCCGCATTGCAGTTTGACACTCTATCCACTGCGCCACCACCTGGTAGGCAATTCAGGCCTTAATAACTGCCTGACCTGTGGTGGCGCAGTGGATGAAGTGTTGACCTGGAATGCTGAGCTCAGGCCATAAAAACAGACACATTTAGATATTAAACAAAGACTTCACATACAATCACACAAATCAAGAGCGAAACCAAGGATTTTAGAGATTAGAATCTGGCCTGATTGATCTTACTCAGGGCTATTTTGATAGGAAAATAATAAAGGACGAAAACCAAACAGAATTCTCTCGAAAAGTTTCAAGATTGGCTCTGGATGAGATTCTGTTTAGCTATACCAAAGTAGGCATTCCCTTCGCCCTCTTTTCAGGCAAAGAATAGGAAAGAAATAAAATGATAGTTTAGAGCAGTGGTTCTTAACCTTTTTTGAGGTACCGAACCCACCAGTTTCATATGCGCATTCACCGAACCCTTCTTTAGTGATAAATAAAACATGATTTTTTTTTCCAAATTCAAGACATAGGTATATGTTTTTTCACTGGTGCACAAAATGAGCCGTGCATGAACATCACCTTGCTCAAAGAACAAAACCAACAAAGTGCATGAACTCAACAAATTACAGTATTACTTTAATCTGGCCTCCACGGCAGAGGCTTCTCTGAACCCCTGAGACCAACTCATCGAACCCCTAGGGTTCGATAGAACCCAGGTTAACAACCACTGGTTTAGAGAAAGAGAATAACGGGAAAAAGCTGTAATTTTCCCAAACTTTTTTTTTTTAAACACCCAGGGAGGGTTCTTTTATTTACTTATTTATTTATTTTTTACAGGGACAGAGAGAAATGAAAAGCATCAATCATTTTTCATTGCTGTCGCGACACCATAGTTGTTCATTGATTGCTTTCTCACACGTGCCTTGACCGTGGGCCTTCAGCAGACTGAGCCACCCCTTGCTGGAGCCAGTGACCTTGGGTCCAAGCTGGTGAGCTTTTGCTCAAGCCAGATAGACCCGCGCTCAAGCTGGCGACCTTGGGGTCTGGAACCTGGGTTTTTCGCATCCCAGTCCAACGCTCTATCCACTGCAGCACCACCTGGTCAGGCCCAAACTCTTAAATCTTTTTATTTGCTAAAGAAAATCAGATAATAATACAACTTTAAAAAGCATCTCAGTGTTCTAATCATTCTTAAATTCTAATAGCTGCTGTGTCTGGCAGCCTAAATCCATTTCAACTCCCACCGAAAGGCAGGGAAGACTCCCTCCTGGGACTGGGCCTCCTGGCAGAGCCCCGCCTTGCCCATTGTGGCTGGTAGTTGCCAACAGGCCCCTCGCTGGGACCCTGCTCTGCAGGCCTACCGCTGTGGCTTGTGCTTCCAAGAGGGGACCATGGCCGGGCTGTGCTGGTGGCTGCTTGGGCACAAGGCAGCAGTAACCTCCGTGGCCTCTCTGAATTCTTTGCCCCTTGGCATTATATTTAGATTTACACTCGTTCGCCCAGTGTTTCCCTTTTTTACAGTGTGGGCAAAGGTCTGCATCCTTAGGAGCCATCGAGCTTGAAAAAAAGGCCGAGGATAATAATGGGGGCGGGGGGAGAGGGAGCAAGGCAGGTTTTAGCAAAATGCCCTGATCCCCACATTGGAAACAAGATCCACTGCATAAATATTTCCCTGACTTTCCTTCTTTTGTTTCTTTTGCCTTTTAACAAAATACCTTGGAATTCCTGTCTTAACACCTGTGGCAAAAGCAAGACCTTCCTTGTATGAAGGCCTAATATCAGTACATATTCTGATATAAACTTCTTTTTTTACTACTATTCTTTCAACTTCCGGAATCAGCCGTGAAACAAATTCTTGATATTGCTAATCAGGACCTTGCCTAATATTGCTGAATTCCTCCATTTTTCCCCCTGCACCTTGAGCCTGATCCAAAGCTTGTTGGAGCGGGGATCTCCAAGGGTCTGAGACAAAGACCTTGGGAGCAGAGGGCAGTGGAGGTGCAAAGTTTAAAATGGCCACAGCCGTGATATTCTCACCTCCTGAGTTATTCTCAGACTCCAAGTTCTTCTCATATTTACATTTTTCTGTTTCTACCTCATTCTGATCAAACAACTTATTCTCAAATAAAAACATTTGTACAAAAAGAAAAAGGTCCCTCACTTCTGAACCTATCTGTCCCATGGTTATTTACTCCCAAGTTACTTTATTATTATACTCTCCTTCCCAAACTCTACTTAAAAGCTTCATTCTCTAAAAGTTTTATACTTACTTCGTGTGCACACTTCTGGGGGGTTCCATTACCCCTCCTCTTTCTCTTTTTCGATGACCACATGTATGGGCACCAGTTGTTACGGTCCACCCATGATGAGTCTATTACAGGGTCTCGAACGGTAAAAGGGATGGAACTAAATAAATGATAGACAGAGATTTAAAGATATATACATACAGATGGGTTTGGGAGGACAGCACGGAGAGCAGTCTCAATTGAGCCATAACATGGCTGCTCCCAAAAGTGCATCCATCTTTATTCAGGGACAAAACGTGGGTCATTAGCAATTCACTTGTCTCCAAGACAACTCAAAGACAACCCCCACCATACTATTCAAATCGAACTTTACACCAATAAGAAATTAGCTTCCAGCCTCTTCCAGAAAACATGGGTGGGACAAGCGAGAATCAGGTAAAAGCTCTTTGTTAACGAGGCAGGTGAGGTGGGCATTGGGCCTAGCACCTCTGTCCTCAAGATACCCAGATTGTAACCTGACCAGGTGGTGGCGCAGTGGATAGAGCGTCAGACTGGGATGCTGAAAACCCGGGTTCAAGACCCCGAGGTCGCCAGCTTGAGCACGGGCCCATCTGGCTTGAGCAAAAGCTCGCCAGCTTGGACCCAAGGTCGCTGGCTCCAGCAAGGGGTTGCCCAGTCTGCTGAAGGCCTGCCCTCAAGGCACATGTGAGAAAGCAGTCAATGAACAACTATTGTGTTGCAACGGCAACAAAAACTGATGATTGATGCTTCTCATCTCTCTCCATTCCTGTCTGTCTGTCCCTATCTATCCCTCTCTCTGAATCTCTCTCTGTCCCTGTAAAAAAACAAAAACAAACAAACAAAAAACCCAGATTGTAAAAATACCCTGTTTATATTTCGGTCCCCAACATTCACCTATAACGTTTATGATACCCTTTAGGAAAGTAGAAGCATTAGTGGTATTTTGGATTTGTTATGTGATGTGAGCCATCCTGGAAAATCAGTTGAACCAGAATAATGGTGGTGGGAATCTGCATTTGAAGCCAGGTCAGAGGTTATAGGTGACCTGGAGACCTACTCCATGTGTTTGGCTTCTGAAGTAAGTTGGGAGCAGTTTGTGGCACTGAGCCATTGTAAAGCCCGTAGCCATGGCCACAATCACAGCCACCTGGCCCATGCAGGTTCACATTAGATTTGGACAGTCAGTGATAAAACAACAGAACCAAGAACTGGTGGGCAAGTAAAAACACACTGGGCTCCAAAGCCCACTCATTTAGTGCTCACAAAGCTACTGATTTATCTGAGTTTCCTAGAATCAAAGGTTTCTAGCTCACCAGACTTATTCAACTCTGTTCCCCATCTCCTTCTTCTGCACAGACTCTGCACAAACTGGCTTCTCCCTCAGCACTCCACCATCTTGGCTGCTTCTGACCTCCTCCATGTGGCCTTTCTCAGCTCTCCTCTCTAATGCTAACTTCAGGAGACCCAGAGAGAGCAAGCTCCCGGTCTGCCCCACTTTATAGTGTAGAAATCCAAACCTTTAAGCCAATCTACAAATAAGAAAGTCTCTGATACAAAGTCACTTATCTGAGGCATAATGGGATTTCTCATGAGAATGCACCACCCTACATCATGCAATCAGTCAAGGGTGTGGGGAAAAGCTTAGTTTTACAAGTAAGCCTTCGGCTATAACAACCCTGCCTGCTTACAGCCTGTCCCCCCCCCCCCCCCCGCACATACAATAATATAATTACGCCCATCTCAAGTATAAGGGCATCTAATATCACCTGGGCCACGGGCTTCCACGTGGGCAGCGCCATCTTTAACAAAGTGAGCATAAAATATTTTATCTGCCCAACATCCATTGTCTGTGGGACTTGACACTACTGGGTAAGAATGGAACTGAATTTTGGGGCACACAGCTTGTATAAGAATTTCTGGTGCAGGGCATCCCCCCACCCAATAATGACCTGGAATAAAGAGGTCACTGGTTCAAAACCTTGGATTTGCCTGGTCAAGACTCTTATGGAAGGTGATGCTTCCTGCTCCTCCCAGCTTCTTTCTCCCTCTTTATCTCTTTCTCCCCACTCTATAAAAATAAATAAAATATTTTAAAAGATGTTTTAGACAAAATTTTTAAAAATTGTATCATGGATAAACATGCATTCAAGAACCTATTGCCTAACCAAGCAATAAGTTGGCTCCATGGCGCAGTGGATAGAGCGTTGGACTGGGATGCGGAAGGACCCAGGTTTGAGACCCTGAGGTCGCCAGCTTGAGCGCAGGCTCATCTGGTTTGAGCAAAAGCTCACCAGCTTAGATCCAAGGTCGCTGGCTCCAGCAAGGAGTTCCTCGGTCTGCTGAAGGCCTGCGGTCAAGGCACATATGAGAAAGCAATCAATGAACTAAGATGTCGCAACGGCAACAAAAACTGATGATTGATGCTTCTCATCTCTTTGTTCCTGTCTGTCTGTCCCTATCTATCCCTCTCTCTGACTCTCTCTCTGTCTCTGAAATAAATAAATAAATAAATAAATAAATAAATAAATAAATAAATAAGAACCTATTGGCCTTGGCCAGTTGGCTCAGTGGTAGAGCATCGGCCTGGGATGTGGACATCCCAGGTTCAATTTCCAGTCAGGACACACAGAAGTGCCCTTTTGCTTCTCCTACCCTCCCTCTCTTACTTCTTTCTCTCTCTTCCCCTCCTTTACTCATAACTTGATTATAGCGAATTGGCCCTGGGCACTGAGTTGGCTCCATGGCCTCTGCCTCAGGTGCTAAGAATAACTGGGTTACTGAGCAACAAATCAACTCAGTCTCGAGGACTTGCCAGGTGGATTCAGGTTGGGTCACATGTGTGAGTCTGTTTCTTTCTCCTCCCCTCTCATTGAAATAAAAAAGAATCAGCCTATCTTCCAACAGAATTTAGTTTTTACAATGTCAAGGCACAGTGGGCCTTCAGCAGACGGAGTAACCCCTTGCTCAAGCCAGTGACCTTGGGTCTAAGCTGGTGAGCTTTTGCGCAAACCACATGAGCTCCGGCTCTAGCTGGTGACCTCAGGGTCTCGAACCTGGGTCTTCCGCATCCCAGTCCGACACTCTATACACTGAGCCACTGCCTGGTCAGGCTATTTCAGGAATTTTAATAGCTATTTGTATCAATCACATGGCAGTGCTAAATTGTAACTCTTTGTTTTTTTGCAAAAGAGAGAGAGACAGAGAGGACAGATAGGGACAGACAGACAGGAAGGGAAAAAGATGAGAAACATCAATTCTTCATTGCAGCATTTTGGTTGTTCATTGATTGCTTTCTTATATGTGCCTTGACCAGGGGGCTACACCAGAGTGAGTGACCCCTTGCTCAAGCCAGCAACCATGGGGTCATGTCTGTGATTCCACACTCAAGTTAGTCACCCCATGCTCCAGCAGGTGAGCCTGCGCTCAAGCTGGCAACCTCGGGGTTTTGAACCTGGGTTCTCGGCATCCCATTCCAACACTCCATCCAGTGCACCATCGCCTTGTCAGGCTAAATTGTAATTTAATAACAAACGATGTTGACCACCTTTGGTATGTTCATTTGCCATTGGCTTATCTTTGGAAGAGTGTCTGTTCAAAATCTTTTCATGTTTTTAAAATTGTGGACTTCTAGGGATTTTATGTTGGGAATACCAGTGAGAAATGTGTTGAGATTCCATTTATGTATGTATGTATGTATGTATGTATGTATGTATGTATGCCAATGATTCTCTAAATGGTCCAGCATCATTTGTTGGAAAGTGTATCTTTTCACAATTGAAGCCTTTGTACCTTTCTTTTTTTTCTTTTGTTACTTCTTTTTATTTATTTTTTTATTTTATTCATTTTCTTTATAGAGAGGAGACAGAGTGAGAGAGACAGAAAAAGAGAGAAAGGGGGGAGGAGCTGGAAGCATTAACTCCCATATGTGCCTTGACCAGACCAGTGCAGGGTTTTGAACTGGCGACCTCAGTGTTCCCAGGTCGACACTTTATCCACTGCGCCACCACAGGTCAGGCCCTGTACCTTTCTTGAACAGTTGAGTGCATTTGATTTGTGCAGGTCTTTTTGTGGGATCTCTATTCTGTTACATTTATGCTTTCACAAATACTGTCAATACCGATATTACATATGTTGAAATATTTTGATGTAAGCCCTGTATGCTAGTTGTTTTTGGTCAGAACTGTTCTTGATATTTTCAGTATAAAAAACTGGCAAATAAGCCGTCGACCTGGGAACACTGGGATAAAGCCGTCGCCAGTTCAAAACCCTGCACTGGTTCGGTCAAGGCACATATGGGAGTTGATGCTTCCAGCTCCTCCCCCCTTTCTCTCTTTCTCTCTCTCTCTCACTCTGTGTCTCCTCTCTAAAATGAATAAAATTTAAAAAAAATTTTAAAAAACTGGCAAATAGTAACCTTACTGGGAAATCAATGGTAAGACATTTTGATATTTAATACCCCTCGTTAATTGTTTGATAAAGACTTCAATTCTGAGGTGTCTGTTCCAAAATGCATGACCACTCTTTAATGAGGCAAACTTAGTACAACCCAAAAGATAGATTAATGTACAAAATACCTCATCAGTACTCCTGAAGTTAATTGAGGACATAAATGAGGAAAAGAGAAATGGTCATGGAATAAAGAAAATCAATGAAACATGATGTCTAAATCAAATATTATATTGTGGGCTGAATACTGCAACAGAAAAAGGAAGACAGTTGAAAAACTTGTGAAATCAAAGTAGAGTCTGTGATTTGGTTACAGATTATAACAACGTTGATTTCTCAATTTAAGAAATGTACCATGGCCTGACCAGGCGGTGGCGCAGTGGATAGAGCGTTGGACTGGGATGCCAGAAGACCCAGGTTTGAGACTCTGAGGTCGCCAACTTGAGCACGAGCCCATCTGGCTTGAGCAAAAGTTCGCCAGCTTGGACCCAAGGTCGCTGGCTCCAGGAAAGGGTGGCTCGGTCTGCTGAAGGCCCGCGGTCAAGGCACATGTGAGAAAGCAATCAATGAACAACTATGGTGTCGCAATGGCAATGAGAAACTAATGATTGATGCTTCTCACCTCTCTCTGTTCCTGTCTGTCTGTCCTTCTCTGTCCCTCTCTCTGACTCTCTCCTTGTAAAAAAAAAAAAAAAAAAAAAAAACTAATGATTGATGCTTCTCACCTCTCTTCATTCCTATCTGTCTGTCCCTACCTATCCCTATCTCTGACTCTCTCTCTCTTCCTGTAAAAAAAAATTAAAGAATTAAAAAAAGAGAAATGTACCATGATTATATAAAATGTTCACGTGATTGGAAGTTGAATGAAGATTTATGAGAATTCTTTATAGTAGTGTTAGTGATTTTCATATAAATATGAAAATTTACCAAAATAAAGTTTATTAAGAATAGATTTAATCTATATAAACTAAATCTCAATAAAACTGGGGAAAAAACAGCCTAACAGGCAGTGGGTCAGTGGATTGAGCCGAGGTCCCCGGTTGAATCCCTGAGGTCACAGGCTTGAGTGTGAGCTCATCCAGCTTGTACTCAGCAGTTTGAGAATGGTGTTGTTGCCTTGAGTGTGGGATCATTCATATCAACTCATGGTTGCTGGCTTGAGCCCAGAGGTTGCTGGCTGGAGCCCAAGGTCACTGACATGTGCAAGGTTTCACTGGCTCCACTGAAGGCTCTCCCACCCAACAAGGTACATATGCAAAAGGAATGAATGACCACTAAAATGGCACAACTCTCTCCCTTTCTGTCTCTCTTGCAAATTAAAAAAACAAAACAGCCTGACCAGGCGGTGGTGCAGTGGATAGTGCATCGGACTGGGATGCGGAAGACCCAGGTTCCAGACCCCAAGCTGGCCAGCTTGAGCGCGGGCCCATCCGGCTTGAGCAAAAGCTTGCCAGCTTGGACCCAAGGTCACTGGCTCCAGCAAGGGGTGGCTCGGTCTGCTGAAGGCCCGTGGTCAAGGCACATGTGAGAAAGCAATCAATGAACAACTATGGTGTCACAACGACAACAAAAAACTAATGATTGATGCTTCTCATCTCCCTTCCTGTCTGTCTGTCCCTATCTATCCCTCTCTCTGACTCTCTTTGTCCCTGTAAAAAAAAACAAAACACTGGAAAAAAGTTATGATCTAATTTCATTATCCCTTCTCATAAACATATTTCCATATTACAACATATTTATGTATATCTATATGTAATGAATATTTAGTGGGCATAATAAAATTATGGGTGAACTAGGAAGACGTTAATTCGAGTTAACTAAAAGGTATGCATTAAGAAAAAAATATGGCCCTGGCCAGATAGCTTGGTTGTTTAGAGCATCGTTCCAAAGTGCAATGTTGCTGGTTCGATCTCTAGTCAGGGCACATATAGGAACAGACTGATGTTCCTGCCACTCTCTTTCTCTAAAATATAAAATAGACTCTTAAAAAAAGATATGCATTAATGCAGGGTACACATGGTGGCTCTGTCTGGAGCACGCTAACTTTCCCCAGCCCCTTCTTATATTGTAAGGGAAAAACAAGAACTAGGAAAAATTCCATATGACCTTTAGGGCTTGTGAGACAGGCACCCTGCTGTACACAGACAGGAACTAGATAAACTGCATCCTGCTGTAAACAGATAGGGACATTGCTCAAACCCACCTTACGAGACACCGCTTGATCAAAGCAAATACCTAAATCCCCTGCCCCCCCCCGCCCTTCCCTAAAAAGTAAAGTATAAAAATGCTGAGAAAACGCTGTATGGCGCGCCTGGCAGCATACTTGCCTAGTGCCCGCTCGCGAGTGTACTAAACTCTTTTTCTTTTGTCTGTAATAAACTTTTCCTTCTACTTGTACTCCTGGTCCTAGAGTGTTAGTGGTGCGTCTTCAGTTAACAATATCTCACACAGTGTATCTCTCTGTGTCCTAAACTCCAAGGTCCAATGTTTTTAAATTTAAAAAATTTATTGATTTCAAAGAAACTGTAAGTGGGGGGGGGGATATCAAATGTCTGACTTATTTGTGCATTCATTGGTTGATTCTCCACCAGGAATCAAACTCACAACCTTGATGTATCAGGATGACATTCTAACCACCTGAGCTACCCAGCCAGGGCTCATTATCCAAATTCTTACTTTCTTCTTTCATGATTTCTTGGTACCGTTCTTCTTGTATGTCCCAGACATCTTGATTCACTTTTAATCCTAGATAGTTTACAATTTTGCAATGGTACTTGGAGTCATTTTTAAAAAAAACCACACCCTACAAATTTTGTTAATTACAATTCATTTTTACAGCTTTAGGGCTATAATTTATATATAACATGTAGTAATTCTACAACCTGACATTTATTAAGTTTAGAGTTGTGACATCTTAAAAATCCAATTTTTAGAAAATTTCTGACCTCATACATAAAGTAATTGCATAGTTGTAAAATTATTATGTTTTGCAAGTTGTTTATATATTTTAAATATAATCCTTTATCAGATATACAATGTGGGAATATTTTCTCCCAATCTCTGGCTCTAGTCTTCACTTTTTAAATGTTGTGCTTAAAAGTACAAACGTTTTAAGTTTAATTAAGCCCAATTTATTATTTTTTCTTTTATGATTCATCCTTAATTGTTCTCTCAGAACTCTTTGGCTAATTTGGGTTCAGGAAGATTGCCTCCCATTGCTTTTTTTTATGAGTGTTATACTTTCACCTGTTATACTTAGATTTGTGATTTAATTTGAGTTAATTTCTGTTTATGGCTGGAGTCAAGGGTCTTCATTTCTTTTCCTGCCACTAGATATACAATTATCCCAGCATCTTTTGTTGAAAAGACGTATCCCATTGGCTTATCATGGGACCTTGGTCACAAAGCAACAGACAATAATATTTTCATTTTCTCAGTTCTGGCTGTGCCTTTCTCATTGGTTTTAGCCCTTTATTGGCCTCACTTTTAGTGGCCTTTCCCAGAGGCCCAGTCCCAACATCTTCAACTTGTCTGGGCCGCTCTTACTCCCGGTTGGCGATGGCCAACCTCACTGTACCAGTTTCTCCAAATCCTTTTCTGTTATTAAAAACCACGTACTGCAAGAATATTTCCACTGTTTCCTGTTTGTGTGTCTTAACAGGGTGTATAATCCTTTCTCTGTAGGATTTCATTTTCTGCTCCTGACCGGTTCAAAAATTAAAAATAAAACAATTTTTTTTAATACAAACTTTTAAAAAACTGCTGTGGCCCTATGACATTTCTGCCAACCCACCCAACGCAATTTAGCTCACTTCTTATTTTGTCTCTGGAAGCTAGTCTCTGGAAATATATTCTTTTTTCCCAAGGGTCCAAGGACCACGAAAGAAGTTAATTTGAAAACCATCCCACCTTCCAGGCCCCCCCCCCCCAGGCTCCAACATCGCTGCTTTCCTTCAGTACCGCGTCAGGTCTCCCAACATGGCAGCCCCCAATGTGGCTCCGCAGCAAGCGGGCCGTGACCCACCGCCTTCGAGCAGAGTGAGGAAAGTCGTCCCGTTTTTTCGAATGTTTCACATCTTCATCAGCTGCGGTAGGCTGATTAACTGCCCAGGTGACGGATCAATTTGCGGAAGTGTAAAGTTTAGATTCTCCCGTTGGACTGCAGAAAGTGAGGTCAGTGCGCACTTGTCCTCCGAAGTTCTCAGAAAAACTTTGACCGGTGGCAGGTTTGTGTTTCTCAGTGTGGAACCCTGGAAGGATGGCGGTGGGGGGAGTCGTGTGGAAGGAGCTCCCAGAAATTTCGGATGAACCAGGTGACTGCCTCTTTGGTTTGAGTACCTTTGGGGTTGAAATATAGAAAAGAAAGGTTTTGGGGTTTTTTTTTTTTTTGTAGCAAATAGGTAATTTAAAGGCTCTTAGCAAAAGTAACTTCATTTAGCTTCTCTCATCTTAAACTCTAAATGACCTCAGAACTTACTTAGGTTTAAAACTCCCAACTCCCCGGCCTTGCTAAACTATTGTGGTGTCAGGGATAGGTTGTAAATCCTAGAATAATGATGGCGAACCTATGACACGCATGTCAGCACTAACATGCATAGCCATTTTTGATGACACGTGCCCGCATACCAGAGAAGTATGGGGCCGCATGCCCAGAAGGACATTTCATCCTCGGCTCCTGCACAGCCAGGTGCAGTACCTGAGGATAAAACATTTGTTGTAGTGTAGACACTCTGTGCCAGAGGTCTGTAGGCCAAAGCACAGAGCGTCTAGTTCTGGGACTTGCGGTTAGGCCGTTTTTCTCGAAGTAACACACCACCCAAGTTATGTTTGGTTTATTGGCGAATTTTGACACCAAGCTCAAAAGATTGCCCATCACTGGTCCTAGAATGTTTAGGAATGTTTTTGCTAGATATGCAAAACATCACTACTATGTTATCATCTTATGGTCTCAGTGTGTAGAAATGTTTTTTACTTTTAACGGATCCTATAGATAAACGTTGTAACAAGGAGGAGCTTGTCAGCGAGATTAGTGACTTTTGTACCAGGCTTTGCTGAGATCCCCTTCCTTTCCACCCCAAGTAGTATGTGATTTTGTCTTTACAAGCTGGCCCCAAACCGTGTTCCAGGCTGCGTGATTTGGACGACTTAGGTCCATATGGTCACTGGCTTTAAAATAGACTCCTTAATTTGGTTACTTATTGTGTGGGAAGACGTCTGTTTCTTGCTGTTCTGATACAACATTTTGAAGGCCACAGCAAGATTTGTGTCCTCTGAACACATTTCTCTTTGCCACCGGCCTCCTTGGCCTGACTCCCGGTAGGGAAACCCAGCAGGGGAGGTGCCTTCTGAGACGTTCCAGGGACCCACTGGTCTTTTCTCTCTGGCCGATAGCCGCGGATAATCAGCATGCTCATCCACCCATTTGGAGTCATCAGGAAAGCCCCCAGAGGTGAGTAGAGCCAATTTGCAGTTTGCTCAATTTGTAATCTGTCTGTGGCTAGCCAGTCTGAAACTATCGAGGTTCTGATGTGATCACACTCACACAATAGGTTCTCCAGGGCCAAGACATTGGTGGAGAGTGACTGAAGTCTGTTTTATTAGAAGAGTTCCGGGACAAGTTTGGATTCGCTGTCTCATATGTTTACCCTCTGCTTTCGTTTATTTTTACAAGCTACCCTAGAGGACATCTAGTTTGGTCCCTCTTCGGAATCTCCTCCCTGCATTCTTCACTGAATAGAGAACCTTTATTTTCAAGGATCCCTCCCTGATTTTGCTCCTGCTGAGATCTAGTTCTTCACTTTTGCTTTGTTATTCTGTCTCTACACTGAAAACCCCTGGGTGAATAGTGTGTGAGTGAGGAGCTCAGGTGCCTGCACCTGAGTTTCCAGTTTGTGGCTCCTCACTGGGCACCCCCATCCCTTGTACTTTAAACTTTATCTAAAAGTCCTTTAGTTCTCCAGAGTACAACCCAACAGGGGACGTTTTAGAAAACTGGCACAAACCTCGGTTTTTTGTTTTGTTTTTTTTTTGCAATGTAAAACAATGTCTAAACCTGTAAGAAATTTTTATATATATATATATATTTTATTATTATTAATTCTAATGGGGTGACACCTATAAATCAGGGTACATATGTACAATGAAAACATCTCCAGGTTATCTTAACATTCAATTGTGTTGCATACCCGTCACCAAAAGTCAAATTGTCCTCTGTCACCTTCTATCTGGTTTTCCCTGTGTCCCTCCCCTCCTCCCTATCCCACTCTTCCTTCCCTCCCCCCACCCCATAACCACCACTCTCTTGTCCATGTCTCATAGTCTCACTTTTATGTCCCACTTATGTATGAAATCATGCTGTTCTCAGTTTTTCTTTTTTTCTGATTTACTTATTTCACTTCGTATAATGTTATCAAGGACCATCCATTTTGTTATAAATGAACCGATGTCATCATTTCTTATGGTTGAGTAGTATTCCATAGTATATATGTACCATAACTTTTTAATCCACTCGTCTTCTGACGGACACTTGGGCTGGTTCCAGATCTTCGCTATTGTGAACAATGCTGCCACGAACATGGGGGTGCATTTCTTCTTTTCGAACAGTGCTGTGGTGTTCTTAGGGTATATTCCTATAAGTGGGATAGCTGGGTCAAAAGGCAGTTCGATTTTTAATTTTTTGAGGAATCTCCAAACTGTTCTCCACACTGGCTGCACCGGTCTGCATTCCCACCAGCAGTGCAGAAGGGTTCCCTTTTCTCCACAACCTCGCCAGCACTTATTCTGTGTTGTTTTGCTGATGAGTGCCATTCTGACTGGTGTGAGGTGAGATCTCATTGTGGTTTTAATTTGCATTTCTCTAATAATTAGTGATGTTGAGCATTTTTTCATATGCCTATTGGCCATCTGTATGTCCTCTTTGGAGAAATTTCTATTCATTTCTTTTGCCCATTTTTTGATTGGATTGTTTGTCTTCCTGTTGTTGAGTTTTATAAGTTCTTTATAAATTTTAGTTATTAACCCCTTATCAGACATGCTGTTGAATATGTTCTCCCATTGTGTGGACAAACCTCGGTTTTTGATCCCTTTCGTGATTTAGGAAGCTCATTTGTGCTAATATTGTTTGTAACAATAGGGGAGGGGCAAAGTAAGGGGCAAACTCCTCTTGAGTGTATGCTTAAGAATTTCAAAATTAGATTTTCTTATGGTTA
Source organism: Rhynchonycteris naso (assembly GCA_037038555.1). Classification (NCBI taxonomy): domain Eukaryota; kingdom Metazoa; phylum Chordata; class Mammalia; order Chiroptera; family Emballonuridae; genus Rhynchonycteris; species Rhynchonycteris naso. The sequence goes on along the minus strand of CM072997.1, from coordinate 244,700,954 downwards.
TAATGTAAAAATTGTCTAAAGGTACATTGAAAACTCCCTTTGAATTAAAGTGGCCAACTTGTAGAGCAGACTGGCAAGTCAAGAATTGCTAGACCTGGAGAAAGCACGGGCAATCCAGAATACTATCACGGGGCCATTGTCCCTGTGGCCCAGGCACAGCTAAATGCGGGGGTGGCAGCAGGCCTGCAGCTGAGCACCAGCAACAGCAGCGGCAGCGGTGGAGGAAGTAAACGCGGCAGCCAGGGCGGTTCTGCGCCAATAGTGTTTGGGACCAGCAGGGCTCATGCCCCGCTTACTTGGGTTCCATGGCACGGAGCCACGTGGTGGCTCCTCGCACAGCTCCTGGCATCTGCCCCACCTTCTCGGGCACTGGGAACCCTGGGAACCACCACCAATTCCCCCATATTAACTGATGGTGTGCTCTAATAAAGAACCCTCTTTCTTAGCTCAAGGGTTGAGCCAGGTGTTTAGGACAAAAGGTTTCGGTGGCATGGTCAGCTGGGGGCATTTGCATTTTCAAACAGCCTCCTGTTTTGTAAATCACCCCGGAATCCAGGCAGCCTCCCCCTTGCTAAACCCCTCCTACCTCCTCTGCTTTGGCTCTGGGGAATAATCAGGAGGCCATTTTCTCACCACCTCATATCTGGAGCCAGACCCGAGGGGAGGACTTAGGGAATACTGCCTCTTCTGAACCCATTTGCCCCTGAGAGAAGCCTTGCCTGCTGATGGTTTGCCATAGGAGGAGGCAACCCTTCATAGTTTGTGCCCCTTTTTCTCAAAGGACCTATAGAATTAGAAAACTAAGAATCCCCCTTTCTTGGAAAAGCCTCAGGCCTTAACAGGACTGATAGAATCTGTGCTGCACACACTGCCCCACTTCAGACAATTGCCAGCAGCTTTTAGTCACCTTGTTCACTACTGAGGAGAGAGAAAGAATCAAATCGGAGGCAAGAAAAGCCATCATTGTAAGGTATTTTTCCCCGTGAAGGAAGAAGGAAAGGCGTAGCCACAAAGTGTGAAATAATAAAAGCTTTATTTAGTACAGTGCTTTCTGGACGATGTTCCCTGGTCCCGGGAACAGAGGCCAGGGAAGTCGCATGGGGTGATCCGCGTGGGGAATATTTAAAGGGTCTCATCTAGGGTGGTTGAGTTGATAATGACGTGTCAAAATCTCACTGGCTGACGGACAGTTGCTCTTTTCCAAGGACTCCTGGGAAGTTTCCTTTGGCACGCATGGGTGTGGTCGGTTCTAGCCAAAGTTCCGGGGTCTGGTTTCTCACGTGACTTTCCTCCATTGTCCATCACCTTACAATCATGCTAGGGAGAAACGGCTCTTAGGAGGACAGATTGTCCCTATTGTCTGGCCTCAATAGGACTCCAACACCACAGCAAGATGGGAAGCTTTTGAACACTTTTCACCAGTTTCTCTTAGCCATGATCAGGGGAGCTGCTAAGATGCCCATGAACTGGTCTAAGGTGTCAGAAGTTGTTCAGGGTCCTCAGTAGACTCCCGCTGCTTTCTTAGAGAGACTGCAAGAAGCTTACAGGGTCTATACACCTCTAGACCCTCAGGTGCCAGAAAATGCTAGGGCACTTAACTTAGTTTTTTACCTAGTCAGCTCCAGATATTAGAAGAAAGCTTCCTGAGGATAGTAATTTCCCAATTGTTAGAAGTAGCTCAGAAAGTTTATAATAATAGACACCCTCGAGGAGAAACAGACTAAGAAAATGACTAAGGTAGTTGTAGCTGTTTTAAAACACCAGAATAAAAAGAAAAGCCTAAGTTAAGAAAAATACCAGTATGCTTATTGTAAAGAAGGACATTAGAGGAAAGACTGTCCAAAAATAAAAGGAAAGTCACAGCAGACCCCTAGAGTCCCTAATTTACAGGAGGACTAACGGGGCCAGGGCTCCATACCTGTTAGCCCCCAGGAGCCCAAGATAACTTTACAAATAGGGGGCTACCTGGTTGACTTCCTCATAGACACTAGAGCTTCTCACTCTGTCCTCAGTGCTCTCCTTGACCGCACTCAGGGGAGCACGTACCTATATTAAGAGATTATTAGAAACTACTATTCTTGTTCCTTGTGAATCCCAGTGGAATACCCCTCTACTGCCTGTTTAGAGGCCAGGCACCAAAGACTTACGGGAAGTAAATAAGTGGGTTGAGACAATACACCCAACTGTGCCTAACCCCTATACTTTTTAAAAATTAAAATAGACTTTATTAGCTTCTCTTTTAATATAAGCATGAGGAAGAAAAACCACATAAGTTGTAGCATTCATTTCAAAATAAAAGTGCAGTCAATGCTTGAATCTCCAAGCTCTGAACTCTATAAACAATATAGAGTTTTGAGGTGGTAGATTATAATATTTTATATATCATTTTTTAAAATTTCTTTTCATTTTATTCATTTTTAGAGAAGAGACACAGAGTGAGAGTGAGAGAGAGAGAGAGAAAGAGAGAAAGGGGGGAGGGGCTGGAAGCATCAACTCCCATATGTGCCTTGACCAGACCAGTGTAGGGTTTTGAACTGGCGACCTCAGTGTTCCCAGGTCGATGCTTTATCCACTGCGCCACCACAGGTCAGGCTTTATTTATCATTCTTTTTGTCCTTTAAAAATGGTAGAATGTGCAGTACTCAATATAATGTGAAGCCTTGCTATATTGAAAATATTCCTTGGCCCAGAAATACTTTGTTTACAGGCAGAATTTCGAGAACTACATTTCAGAAGGTAGGAGAAATTTTTCACATAGTCAAGAACATTAATTTTAAAAACACATTTAAAGTTTAGGTGGCATTTTACCAATTTCCTAAACATTGACCTGACCTTTAAGGCCTGAGGTTAGGGTTTCCAAGATATGTATGTTTCCTCTTAAATAGTAAGACTTAAATGAGACACCTACAGCCAGGTAAACATGCAAAATAGAAAAGTTCTTTCGGGCCTGACCTGTGGTGGCATAGTGGATAAAGTATCGACCTGGAAACACTGAGGTCACTGGTTCGAAACCCTGGGCTTGCCTGGTTGAGGCACATATGGGAGTTGATGCTTCCTGCTCCTCCCCCCTTCTCTCTCTCTCTCCCCCCTCCCTCTCTCTATTCTGCTCTCTCGCTTCTCTAAAATGAATAAATAAAAAAAAATAAAAGCTCTTTCATATTACCTACTTTCATAACACTATTAGGATCCAATTCCTTTCAATTTATTACATGTGAATTAACACTGCTCCTCATAATCTTCCTTTACCAAAATGTAGGAAAAAAAACTTTGGTGATCAAAGCAGTTATACAGCTCAGCTCTACAAAGAATTATTTTTATAAGAAGAGGGCATTTCTGTGAAGATACAGGGTGTCCCCATAAAGTCTTAGTGCAATTTCTGCAGAAGTATAAACACCACGGACCTACAAAACACTTGAAAACCCAAAACTCTCCTAAACTTAGCCTTGGACATTTCAAACATTACAGTTCCAATTGGTTTGTTTTATTCCTCTCCCAAAGGTGGCAAAGATTGGCCGAAACAACAAAAAAAAGTTCAACATTTAAAAGCAAAGCTAATTAAATCCAAAACCATTTCTCTTAAAGCCAACCAGATCCAAAACCAAATTTTTAAAATCAAAGTTAATCAATTCAAACCTTCAAACATTAAATCCTCTTTTCTCCAGTTTCAGTTGTCCTGCCATCTTCTTTTTTTGTTGTTTCTTTTTGTTTGTTTGTTTCAGCCAACCTCCTCTTTTCTGTTTCAGTGATCTCTGCCATCCCCAAGAGAGGAACAAAACAAAACAACCAAAACAAAACAAAACAAGTTTAATTTTCAAAAATTCAAACCAATCAACTTCAATTTTAAAAATCCAATTTCAAATTCAATTAGCTTTAAGAAAAACAATTCCAAATTCAATCAACTTTAATTTTAAATATTCAACTCCAAATGCAATCAACTTCCAAACATCAAACCCCTCTTTGCCGTTTCATCCCATCTCTGCCATCCTCAAGAGAGGAATGAAACAAAACAATCAAAACTACAACACTTAAAACATCCAGGCCTGACCCGTGGTGGCGCAGTGGATAAAACCTCGATCTGGAATGCTTAGGTTGCAGGTTTGAAACCCTGCACTTGTCTGGTCAAGGCACATATGGGAGTTGATGCTTCCAGCTCCTCCCCCTTTTCTCTCTCTCTCTGTCTTTCTCTCTCCTCTCTAAAATGAATAAAGAAAAAGTAAAACAAAAAAGGAAATCCAAAACTAAGCTCAAGAGAGCCCTAAACTTCCAAATGTTCTACAAGTCTGCAATATCCACACCTCTGCAGAGTGCCCTGGAGGGGCCAAGCACACTATATGAAAGCTCAAAACTGCACTTGGGGAACACTTATTTCATTACCTGCTTGTTCTCACTGGACCACCATGTTGGTTGAAATGATAAAAATACCTTTTGATACATTTATTTGACAAAGGAACAACATTAGAAAATGAGAAGCATCATTATCATTTGTTTTTAACATCCTATTATAGTTCTTCAGATATGCACTGTGCAACCAATATAAATAATCAGTGACTGACACTTTCTTATCCCAAACATGCTAATGTGCTAATCCCTACTGCTTGCAAAGAATCTGCACAACTGTTAATTCAGCAGTTTAAACTGATTGCCAGTAATGACTAGCAGCTTCCACGGTGTAGCAGGGAGAATCTTTAAATACCAAACAGTGCTACAGTCTGTTCGTAAGTGGATTTATGAGTTGTTAGATGTCCCATTTTTCAGTGGTAATACTGATTGTAAAGGAATATGCAGCAATAATGGTGTGTGTGTGGGGGGGGTCTTTTACTTTGAGAGGGTTCTGTTTCCTTTTCTGAGGGGGACAGTTTGCAAAAATGGGAAAAGCATAAAAGTTATATAGTGTCTTTCAAGTTTTGAAATATAAACTTCAGTTAAAAAAACCCCTCACATCGTTCACAGCTCTCAATATACATTGTAAGCAGTTTTCTCATGTGGGTTGGAAGATTGTGCTTTGGAGTGGTTTTCATAATGCTGTTTAGTAAAGGATAAAGAGTCTGTTGCATTTACAAGGTCACATCTTTCCTGGAGCATAGTCCTTGCTATTAAAAAGTCTCTACAGCCTGACCAGGCAGTGGCACAGTGGATAGAGCGTCGGACTGGAATGCAGAAGACCCAGGTTCGAGACCCCGAGCTTGCCAGCTTGAGTGCGGGCCCATGGCTTGAGCAAAAGCTCATCAGCTTGGACCCAAGGTCGCTGGCTCCAGCAAGGGGTGGCTCGGTCTGCTGAAGGCCCGCGGTCAAGGCACATATGAGAAAGCAATCAATGAACAACTATGGTGTCGCAATGGCAACGAAAAACTAATGATTGATGCTTCTCATTTCTCTCTGTTCTTGTCTGTTTGTTGCACCACCACCTGGTCAGGCCAGAGTTCTTGTTTATTGATTGATGGACTGATTGGTTGATTGATTTTAGTGAGAGAGGAGGGGAGAGAGAGAGAAAAACAAGAACATTGATCTGCTCCTGTATGTACCCCGTTAGGGAATGAACTTACAGCCTCTGTGCTTTGGGTGATGCTATCCTGCCGGGGCTATATAGAGTTCTTGAGTGCTGAAATAAGATGAAATAATTGACGATTAATTTGGTGACTATATGGAACGTAGACAGGGGCGGTGAGGGGTTTAGCAGGAACACCATGGAGGAGGCTACTGCCACTCACGATGATGGAGGGAACAGGTGCCTTCAGTAGGGGTGGAGCGGTGAGTGCTGGTCTTACCTTGAAGTTGCTTATTATATGGCAAAGATGAGATTTTTATTACATTTCTTTTTCCTTTTTTCTTTTTAGTGTTCTAGGCAGATGAGAGTTGACATTTAATTCAATATGGACTATGAGAGGAAGAAACAGATGAAGGGTGATTAAGAGGTTGTTGGGATGAGAATCGCAGTAACGAGCATTAAGGCAGCAGAACTGAATAGTTAGCCTTGGCGCTGGTTTGGGGAATAAGAAATCTTCATTAAGCCTCCCTAGAGCAGGCCAATGAGGAATGTCCCCAAAGACTGCTGGAGAAAGAAACAGTGGCTTAAAAAAATAAAATAAAAAATAAAAAGAAACAGTTGCTGACAGGGAGGGACAGGAAAACCATGCTGGAGGCTACCGCGGCCGTGGTAGTCGGCTTCAAGGTAATGGAAGGTGGTGTCAGTCCAATTCGCGACATATTCGGAAAGGTGGGCAGATGGGATTTAGCCCTGAGGCAGAAGTGGCATGTGAGCATGAGACTCAGACTAGCAGCAATGCTGAAAGTTTCATTCCAGTTAAAGAGGGGATTTTTATTTATAGTGACAGATTTTGTGAGTCAGATGTGCTAGGAGCTCTCTTTGGTTTTATCATCTGACTGCCTCTCTGCCCACCAACAGTGAATCCACAGAGTCTGGGCTTCTTCCAAAACGTGGCCTGGTTTCCTCCAATTTGGATGAGGGGCCCTCTCACCTGTGTCAGCTGATACCATAAATTGCTGTATTTTAGTCTGACAATGCCTCAGAAAACAGACGAATCAGTATTTTGACAGTGTGAATCACTGCAGAACAAAATTTTTGTTGCATCCACAAAAACACTTGTTCTTACCTAATTTGAGTGTGCTGATCTCAAATCTGACATTACTTTTTCTCTGTAAGCTACAGGTTTTTTGCAATTCAAGATCTTAGGTTTTCATCTTATTGTAAAATTTTAAACATTTAGTTTAACACAATGAAGTAGAGTGTCTTCTTGGGCATCATCTTTGTGAAAATATAATAAATTATATAATGCAGTAAATACACTAATACACTAAAAGACATAATTGCATCAGAATTTGTCTACAATTTAAAAATAGAACATATTAAAACAATTATTTTAATCATAAAACTCCAGCAGTAGTCTGCCATCATATTTCTGTTCCATTACCCCTGATAACGCTCTTTCATTGTCTTCCGATCTTAATGAAAGCGTTCTCCCTGCTCATCAAAAACACCTTCAAGATTTTTGGGAAACTTATCAAGATGACTGTTCAACCTGACCAGGTGGTGGCGAAGTGGATAGAGCATCGGACTGAGATGTGGAAGACCCAGGTTCGAGACCCCAAGGTTGCCAGCTTGAGCATGGGCTCATCTGGTTTTAGCAAGGCTCATCAGCTTCGACCCAAGGTCGCTGGCTCCAGCAAGGGGTAGCTCAGTCTGCTGAAGGCCCGCAGTCAAGGCACATATGAGAAAGCAATCAATGAACAACTAAGATGTTGCAACGGCAACAAAAACTGATAATTGATGCTTCTCATCTCTCCGTTCCTGTCTGTCTGTTCCTATCTATCACTCTTTCTGACTCTGTCTCTGTAAATAAATAATAAAATAAAGGTCTTAAAAACTTTATTTTTAAAAGATGACTGTTCAGGCCTGACCTGTGGTGGCGCAGTGGATAAAGAAAGCGTCAACCTGGGAACACTGAGGTTGACAGTTCAAAACCCTGCACTGGTCTGGTCAAGGCACATATGGGAGTTGATGCTTCCAGCTCCTCCCCCCTTTCTCTCTTTCTCTCTCTCTCACTCTGTGTCTCCTCTCTAAAATGAAAAATTAAAAAAAAAAAAAAAAAAAAAAGATGACTGTTCAGGAAGTGAATCTTAACGCTCATGTTACATCCAATGTCACGGAAAGCCAACAGCATCCTTTGAACCAGAAGTTCATAGTTTTCTGCTTTTTTGTTGCTAAGGAAGTTCTTCGTAACTGCCACAAAAAACTGCCATGCTGCTTTTTCCTCCTTATTCATCTTCCTGGCAAATTCTTTGTCACATATGAGGGTTTGAATCTAAGGTCCATCAAATACACCTGCTTTCTTTTTATCTTCTTAGATAAGTCAGGAAAAGCAAAAATCATGTTGAAAGCATTCACTTTCTTTATTCAAAGCCTGAACAAACTGCTTCATTAAGCTAAGTTTGATGTGAAGTGGGGGAAAAATGATCCTGTCTTGATTAACTACAGGTTCATTCACAATATTTTGCTTCCCTACTTCCAGAGCTTCACATTTCGGCCACTCCTTCTGTGTCCAGTGTTTCTCCCGAGCTTGGCTGTCCCACAAACACAGAAAACAAGGATACTTCGTGAAACCTCTCTTTTGTCCTAGCAGGAAATTTACCATTTTAAGATCCACAGAAATGATCCAGTTATGCTCCTCATACGTCCGTAATTCAAGGACAATTTTTATGTCATTATCATCTTCTCACAAATGAGTTGAATAACCAATTGGAACCACTGCATAAACATTACTGTTGTGTAGGAGAACACATTTCAGATTACATTTAGAGCTGTCAAGAAATAGCCACCATTCTGTTGGACTGTAAGTGGTAACACCTAGCTGGCTGAGAAGACTACTGATATCATGACAGTAAACAAAGTGTTTGTCTTCGGAAAAAAGTCCATAAAAATTTGTTTACGCTTCCTGAAATGGGATACTTTAGCTGACCTGTAAAGTACATTTTTTTTCTTGAAGCCTGGAGGCTAATAACTTAGCTGCTTTCTTTGATAGGCCCAAATCTTACTAAGTCATTCAATTTGAGTTGGCTAAACTACTGAGGGGTTAATGACTGCTTGGCATCAGAAGAAGACCCTTCAGATTCCACAACCATTTCCTCACGCATCTTACCAAAATACGCTTGATTACCATGTTCACTTTCTTGGTCCTTAGAAGGAATAAAACCATTGAAAACTGGAACCGGGAGTGTCTCAGAGTGTGGGATAGGTCGTATTGCTGAAGGAATATTAGGATATGCGATCATATGCCATTTTTTCTTGCCAATGCTCTTTGTATGGATCAGACAGAAATAACAGTCACTGCTGTGGTCCTTAGGTTCTTGCCAAACCATGGGAATACCAAAAGGCACTCCTTTGCGTTTCCCTTTTGTCCAGTTATGAAGCATTTCCTCACAATGATGACACACAATATGAGGAGCCCAATTCTTGTCTTGATCGCCAAGGGGAACTTGAAAATAGGCAATATATGCACGTGTCACAAATGATGAAATATTGTGCTTTTGACATTGAAGTGTGTAACAGCCACATATATAACAGAAGGTGTCACGACTATTCTTACATTTACACCTACTCGAAGAAGCCATGATTCAATCTTAAAATAAGAAGGTGTTTTTATCAGATAATAATTTTTTTACATGTAAAAACAACTACAATTATGTAAAAGTGATGTGTGTAAAACATTAATTGCCTTGTGGTTATGTTCAACCCAAGAGTCATTGCCCTTTAACTTCAATTGAAAAACCAATGCATGCCATTAACTGTAACAAAAAAATTAAAATTGCATAAAAGGTAGAGCATGGCCTGACCTGTGGTGGCGCAGTGGATAAAGCGTCGACCTGGGAACACTGAGGTCGCCAGTTCGAAGCCCTGCACTGGTTCGGTCAAGGCACATATGGGGGTTGATGCTTCCAGTTCCTCCCCCCTTTTTCTCTCTCTCTCCTTCTCTCTCTCACTCTGTGTCTCCTCTCTAAAATGAATAAAATAAAAGGAAATTAAAAAAAAACAAAAAACCTTTCTAAAAAAAAAAAGGTAGAGCATGTATGTACCAGAAAAGGGATTTCATATTTGGAATCAATGATGAAAAAATATGTAGAAACAATTCTAAAACCTCATGCAACAGAAAATTAAAAAGAAAAAATTGTTCCCCGGTGTTATGTTTCCTGATTTTACTCTCAACTTTTACCTTTGGTTTGTTTATATTGTGTATTCCAATGTGCAGGGAACATGGAATGTGGAGTTTTGTTTACACTCACATCACAGTGTCATCACTAAAAACGATAACATCAGTGTGTTGTTTTATCTTCCAATTGATGCTGGATGAGTTCATTTTTCTTTTCTTTTGTAGAAATCTGGAAGCTTGATGACCATCTTGTGCACTTACAAAATGAAAGCGTAGAAAAACAGCACAAATGTAACATTGTTGAAAATACTGTCTATCAGAGAAGAACCCAGTCTCTGTTAGGAGAAAATCATGTGTTTGACTCACATGGAGAAAGTATGAAATCAGATTTATTTTTACTTAACCAGAGTAAAAGCTATGAAGTCAGGAGGCCCACTGAGCTTTCTGGAGATGGAAATTTTTCGCCATACTCATAGTGAACAATTTGAGGCTAAAATGAGATTTCCTGAAAGCCGAAATTTCTCAACACAAAGTCCCAAGTCATCAAGCATCAGAAAATAAAGAAGCCTCATCATGTATACAGTTGACATGGGAAAACCTTCATGGAGAAGTCTCGGCTGATCATCATGATTCATACAGGGGAGAAGCCCCATCAGTGTGGGAAAGCCTTCTCGAGAAAGTTCATGCTCAGTGAACATAACAACACACACAGGAGAGAAACCTTACAAATGCTCTGAATGTGGCAAAGCCTTTTTTAAGAAATCACAGCTCAATATACCCCAGAAAATACACACAGGAGAGAAAGCCTTTATCTGCATTGACTGTGGGAAAGGCTTCATCCAGACGGGCAATCTCGTGGCACATTGGAGAATTCACACAGGCGAGAAACCTTATCTGTGCAACGAATGTGGAAAAGGCTTCAACTAGAAGATATGCCTCATAGCACATCAGAGATTTCACACTGGAAAGACACCCTTTGTGTGCAGTGAATGTGGGAAATTCTGTTCCCAGAAGTCAAATCTTATTAAACATCAAAAAATTCACACAGGAGAGCAACTTTTTGAACGCAGTGACTGTGGTAGGCCTTTATCAGGAAGACATAGCTCATTGTACATCAGAGTATTCATACAGCAGAAATGCCCTATGATTGTAACGAATGTGGGAAAGACTTGAGAGTGAAGTCAGCCCTCAGTAGACATCAGAAAACTCAGTCATGGTGATACGTCCTCTCTAAGTTGCAGTTTGTCCTAGGCCAGTGTGGTCCTATGAGAGAAACACATTAATACAGTGACTGTGCAGGTGGCTTCTGTGGGCTCTCAAACAGCATTAAACATTGGTTGGCTCCTAGGAAACAAGAATGTAGTCATAATGGGCCAGCCTGTTGACAGGTTTGTGCCCTCAGGAGGATTTGCACAGGATGGAAACCTTATGAATGCAGTAAGGGTGGTCTCACGTTCAGTGATTAATTATGTTTTATTTTTGGTTACAGGAAACCAATAGGAAAAAGCTCAGAGACATTCTGTATGCAGAGATTTGATCAAACATTTCCAGTTCAGGTTATGGTTGAAAATTATATACTGTATAAATGCCAACACTGGGAAGTCCTGATAATTCTCATTGTATTAAATGTATGCACTGATACAGAGGCATAATCTGGTGTTAATTTAAAACTGGGCTGTGGGCCCTGGCCGGATTTGCTCAGTGGTAGAGCATCGGCCCAGCATGTGGATGTCCCAGGTTCAATTCCTGGCCAGGGCACAAAGGAGAAGCGCCCATTTGCTTCTCCACCTCTCCTCCTCTTTCTTCCCCTCCTGCAGCCAAGGCTCAATTGGAACAAAGTTGGCCTGGGCTCTGAGGACAGCTCCATGGCCTCTGCCTCAGGCACTAGAATGGCTCTGACCATACAGAGCAACACCCCAGATGGGCAGAGCATCATCCCTGGTGGGCATGCCAGGTGGATCCTAGTCAGGTGCATGCGGAATCTATCTTGTCTGCCTCCCCACTTCTAACTTCGGAAAAATACAAAAACAAAAAACTGGGCTGTGGCCTTGCCTGGTTGCTCAGTGGATAGAGTGTCAGCCTGGTGTATGGATGTCCCAGTTTCAATTCCTGGTCAGGGCATATAGAAGTGACCGTCTGCTTCTCTCCCTGCTCTTCCTTCACTCTTCACCTCCAGCGGCCAGTAGTTCAATTACTGTGGTCCTGGGTGCTTAGGATAGCTCCACTGGAGCACCTCAGTTTTAGGTGCTAAAAATAGCTTGGTACTTGAGCACTAGACCCCAGATGGTGTTGCTGGGTGGATCCCAGTCAGGGTTCATGTGGGAGTCTTTCTTACTGTTTACCCTCCTCTCACCTTAAAAAAAAAAAACAAAAACCTGGAATGTCTACCATAAATATTTTTTTTAATGTTTATTTACTTTAGAGAGAGAAAGGGAGAGAAAGAGATAGGAATGTTAATCTGTTCCTATATGTGCCCTGACCGGGTATTGAACCGGCAACCTATGCTCTTTGGGACAATGCTCCAACCAACCAAGCCATTCAGCCAGCACTCTACCATAAACTCTTAGAAGTCTTTGTTGTTGTTTTTAAGATTTTATTTATTGACTTGGGGAGAGGGGGATGAGAAGCATTTGTATGTGCCTTGACCCAGCAAGCCCAGGGCCTCAAACTGCAACCTCAGCTTTCCAGGTCGACACCCCTCCCACTATTCCACCACAGGCCAGGCTAGAAGTGTATATTATGCAGAGGGACTTAAGAAACAGCAGGTTTAGTTTGAGTCCATTTATATCAAGTTTTTGACATACTTTCTTTGTACCTGGTTTTATTCCAGGAGCTGAGGATACAGTAGGGATCAAAACAAACCCATGGTTTCTGGGAGAGTATTGAGGTACTTGGGTTATCTTTAAGTAGTATCTCTATACTTCAGCTAATCTAGTGAGAGGATATAAATATCTTTATTCAGTGAAATGGCCATCGAACTGTTGGTTGAAGGGGATATGACAATTTATTGTAGAAGGAATATATTATTTTGAGGGATTGGGGAGGAAGTCATGAGTGGCAGTTAAGTACCACAGAACACAAGTTATTTTTTAAAGCCCATTATTTTTCTCCACAAGGAGATGATAAATTTCCTAATTTTAATAACTTTACTTAAATTTTGTTTAAAATAATTGAACACCAACAAAGAATCTGTTCCACCTTTGCATTAAGCCCCATTCCACATGCTCAGTAGTCATGTGAGGAGCGGATATAGCACAAATGAAAACAGATCATGAGAGAAATCGCTGTCTTTTCCATGGTACCAGGAAATCATATTGGTAGTACTAGATTCCATGATTTTACATTACCCAGCACATTAAATAGAAAACAACCCTAATTACATATGGATTGAGAAAGTGAATGAATGAGCTGATGGTCTAGTCAAGGTGAATTGTGTCACAGGTGGTAAACAGTTCTAAAGAATAGCAGTCACCTGACACTTTTTATGTGGGATCAGAGAGGTTTATTAACTGATTATAAGATCATAAAAGGAAAAGGATTCCTAGAATAAATAGAACAAAACACAGAATGAGAACTTTAGTTTCTAAGAATGGTGAACAGTATAGGAAGTGGGAGGGGACATCTCTTGGGAACATTTTGGCGATGAATCCATAAATCTGTTCACAGGAAAGGATCATGGCTGCTCTGGGCCCTGGTGAATGGACATGTCATTTCTGTCTCCCTCATTCCTTTCGTCTGTTCTCGGAGTGGTTTCTTCACCTTCTTAATCAAGAGGTCTTTCCCTTGATCCCATGAAGCTATAACATCCTGCTTACACACCATGAGTTTTACTCCTAAAAAAAGTGGAAATTTGCCATGCTGTAGTTTTCTCAGAATCCAATGAAAACTCTGGGAATTTGCTTCTAGAAATAAAGTACCGTCACTATGCAAAAGTACAGTTTTACACACATGATACATCAGTGAACACAACAGTAAAGAACAGCCTTATGTAAATTTTCATCTGGAGTAATGTCCCCATCACCACCCTCACGGTATGCCCTGTAGTGGAATGGGTTCAGGAGAAGCAGTCTCTGGCACCAGCCAGACCTCCACTTCTGGTCATGTGAACCTCCAGATCTAACCATGGCAAGGTCACAGGGGCTTACTCGGGGAACTGAGCAGTCAGGGCCCCAGGACAGGCTGCCTGACTGTAGAGTTCCCCATGCTGAGCTCACCTTTCAAAGCCTGACATCCCAGGTGAAGGCACCCTGGTGTACCCCTAAGCCTACTACCACACCCACGATCATTCCGGTTCTAATAAGACCACCCTTCACCTTGAATAGTGCTTAGGACTGGGTCTTGAAGTCACACTGCCTAATTTGAATGCTAAGCTTTGTGTTTTTGAGCAAGTTACTTAATTTTCCTATGTCTCAGTGTACCTAAAATATTACCGGACTTGGGTTTGTTGTGAGTAGGTGTAGTTAAACAAACAAAAAAGCCTGTCAAACAGGCATTTAATGAAATATTAGTCCTACCAGGGAGACATCCATCTTTCCTCTCATTTACTGGCTCAACATTTTCAGTTAACATTTTTGCAGTGAAGCCTGTGAACTCCATTTACAAAGCCCTGCCCTCACCAATGGTTCCACCCCTACAAGAGCTGTCTAACCAATGTCTGGACTGGCTTTTCTCTATCCCACCTCCTTCCACCCCGTTCCCAAAAGTCAGCAGGATTTCAAGCTTTCTAATGATTTGACTGCTGTCTCTAACATCTTGGATCCACCAACTTTATTGTCGGTCCAAAGGCTAGCTTGAGGGGTGGTCTCTACCCCAGGAAGATAGCAGCCCCCATGGTGCTCCCAGTCAGGGCTCACGGGAGCTGTCATCTTTTGGTTTTGCCCAAAAGCCTAAAGAGGCCTAACTAGGTGATGATGCAATGGATGGAGTGCAGATCTGGGATGCTGAGGGCCCAGGTTCAGGATGCTGACGTCCCGGGCTTAAGCATGGAATCGTAGACATGACCCCAGGGTCGCTGGCTTGCGCAAGGGGTCATTCACTCTGCTGGAGTCCCCCAGTCAAGGCACATATGAGAAAGCCACCAATGAACAACTAAGGAGTCGCAACAAAGAAATGCTTCTCATCTCTCTCCCTTCATGTCTGTCTGTCCCTATCTGTTCCTCTCTCTGTCTGTCTCTGTCAAGAAATAAAAGACAGAGCAATGTGTGTGCCTGTTAAGCTATTAGGTTTTCACCCATTCAGAACATGTGACATTTTCTCTTCATTGCTCTCACTGTCATCGCTCACCAGGGTTAGCAGCATCAGCTCCCCCTTGGATCTGTGTTTCCCTGTGAGATCCGGTAAGCTTGTGTTGTTTCTGCCTCCTTCAATCTCTAACAATCACCCAGCTCCACTCAACCAGGGTCAGTCTTGGTATCAAACATCTGCAGTGAACTTTTTATTCCAATCCATTTTCCCCACATTTTCAGAAGAGATAAGCACCCTATTGGGAAATAATTCTTCATGAGCCTCTCAAGTCCTGTTTACATCTGATATCACCTCCATTTCTGGACAGTGTTGCAAGGATTTATGTATAAATGGGGAGGATCCGCCTGACCTGTGGTGGCGCAGTGGATTAAAGCCACGACCTACAACTCTGAGGTCGCTGGTTTGAAGCCCTGCGCTTGCCTGGTCGAGGCACATATGGGAGTTGATGCTTCCTGGTCCTCTCCACCTTCTCTCTCTCTCTACCCCCTCTCTGAAATGAGTAAGTAATAAAAATAATTTTTAAAAAAAGATGTCATGCTCCCCCATAAGCACTTTAAATGGGGAGGATCCAATATGTCTATCTTGGGCAAGGGCAGGTGAGTTTCCTGACCAGTATGATAAAGATAATGCTTGCCTATGAAGCAGAGGTGGAGCAGGTGTGCTTATAACCCAGGTGAGAAGATTGGGGTTTTTAAAATTTATTTTTATTTTTTTGTTTTAGATTTTATTTATTCATTTTAGAGAGAGGAGACAGGGAGAGAGAGAGACAGAAGGGGGGGAGGAGCAAAAAGCATCAACTCCCATATGTGCCTTGACCAGGCAAGCCTGGGTTTCGAACTGGCGACCTCAGCATTCCAGGTTGACGCTTTACCCACTGCACTACTGCAGGTCAGGCTGGAGTTTTTTAAGGCTTTATGTTCTCTTGCTGTGACAGGAACCAACTGTGTGTGCAGCACCTGCCTGGACTCTACAACAGGAGCTCTTACTGCCTTTGTGCCATGAGGATCTCATGTCTTGTCCAGCATCCTGAGATGGGGAAGGTAACTTGTTGGTTTGCAAATGAAGTAAAACCTCTCCCTCCTTCCATTGACAGGCCTCCTCATGACAGTTCTGGAGATGAGGAGGGATGGTGATGGAGCCCTCCATGAATTCCCTTGTGGGTTGTTCCACAGCAAAGGGAAGCTGACGCAGTGGGGTAGATGGAGGCCCACGTCAGTCTGCTTGCTCTGCTGTAACACAATCTGCCAAGTAGGTGACAGGTAAACAGCAGGTCCTATCTCCTCATTCTGGAGGCTGGAAGCCTGAGGTCAGTTCAGCATGGTCAAGTGAGGGGTCTCTCCTGGGTAGAAGGCTTCTCCTTGTATTTTCACAAGGCAGAAGAGGGCGAGGGAGCTCTCTCAGACCTGTTTCAAGGGCACTAATCTTATGTGTGGACTCTGCTGCATGAGCGAATCACCTGGCAATTGTTTGTCTTCTTAATACCATCCCCTGGGGGTTAGCTTTTAGTTTGTGAATTTTGAGGGGACACACGGACCATAGTAGGACCCCATGATGAAAGGCTATCTCCAGTTCTTGCTACATAAAAATATAATAGGACCCTGGCCAGGTGGTTCAGTGAATAGTGTTGTCTCAACATCCCTACAACTAGGGTGTCTGCGCCACCATCTCATTCCTTTGCCCCTTTTTCTCTGGGGGCTCTGTCTTATTGAACCTGTTGTACACATTTGTAATGTCATTCTCTAAATACTTTATTTTTTCCAGTAGCATCTCAAACTAAGGTGGTGATCCTTATAGCATTTTTCAAGCCTGTGTATTATTATTAATACTGTCCTTGTAGGTTGTTGTCTTGAGGTCTGGGATCCATGTATCCTTCTGTAAATGAACTTGTCATGGAGAGAGACATGGGGTGACTCCATTAGCTCGTATTATGAAAGTTTGTGTAACTTAACCCACTTAATATAATCATGGGAGATTATAAATGAGTGAAAGTTTTTATGTGGTTAGTTGCATATGTGAATGTTTGTGAATTTACAATGAAAATCATGTGAATGAGTAGTTGTGTATGTGTAAATGTGTGTGTTTCTTTTGTCTTTTTTATCTTTTTTTTGTAGTTTTCTGAAGTGAGAAGCAGGGAGGCAGAGAGACACACTCCCGCATGCGCCTGACTGGGATACACCCAGCGTGCCCACCAGGGGGCGATGCTCTGCCCATCTGGGGCATTGCTCCATTGCAGCCTGAGCCATTCTAGCGCCTGAAGTAGAGATCATATAGACATCCTCAGTGCTCTGGCTAACTTTGCTCCATTGCAGCCTTGGCTGCAGGAGGAGAAGAGAGAGACAAAGAGAAAGGAGAGGGGGAAGAGTGGAGAAGCAGATGGGCGCTTCTTCTGTGTGCCCTTGCTGGGAATTGAATCTGGGACATCTACACGCCAGGCCAATGCTCTACCGCTGAACCAACCAGCCAGAGCCTTCTTTTTTATCTTTGGAGAGATGAGAGAGAGAAAGGCAGTGGGAGTGGAGTGGGAAGCATAAACTCATAATTGTTGCTTCTCATCTGAGCAGGCAAGCCTGGGGTTTCAAAGTGGCGACCTCAGTGTCCCAGGTCGAGGCTTTATCCACCGTGCCACCACAGGTCAGGCTGTGAGCGTGTATTTATGGTACTGCCCATGCATGCACGTAATTGCAGTTATGTTTGTGTAAATGAGGTCCTGTGAATGTGTGGTCTGGAAGGCCTACAATTATGGCTGTACACGTTGCCTTGAAACTTGGGTGTAAATGGATTGGGAAACTAGAGAAAACTGTGGATTCGTTCATAGGACAAATTGAAGAATTTGTTTCAACTCCTAATTTATGTTTCTTAATTACCAAAGCAAAGAGTGCTCATTCCAGACAACAAAAACACGAATGTAGAGCAATGTGGCCACCACAGGACTCCTGAGTTTGTGAAGTAGTGCAGCTCCCTGCCAGCGCTCAGGCCTGTGCCCAGGCACCTGTTCGGTTCTGTCCATCGAAGAAGAGGACTATAGAGGAAGGGAAGACTTTGTAAAGCATGTGATCATCCAACCACTAAGCCGTACACCTGAAACTAACACAAAATGTCAAATGTAGACTATACGTGAAAAATAAAATTGAACAAACTATATAAAACAAATGACTGTGCACCTGAGAACACCTCCCTGTGTCACTGGTTCCTGAGTCCCCCCAACCACACAATTTCTTTCCAACCACTCCCATGCACAGAATATGCAGCTCTGAGATAGTCTCTCACAAACCTGTGCCCCGGAACCTTCCCTGAAACCTATTGTACATGCCAGCTCTGCGGACATGACTAATATTCTTTCTTATTCTTCAGTTATATTTTGCTTGGTGATAGGCAAGGCAGCTGTGATTCTTAAATGGTTAATGTCATAATTTTAACTAAAAACTAAATTCCAGTTGTTTTATGATTTGCTTTCTGTTTCATCCTCAATACTGGCTTCACAGTTAGGATCCTCTGGGGTTTCAAGAAACCGCATCACCTGTGCTCTGCCATCCCCGCTCTTCCTTTCTGTCCATTGCCGAGCCTTCAGGACACATTTCTTTTTTTGTGTGACAGAGAGAGGAACAGATAGGGAGAGAGAGAAATGGAAAGAGACAAGAAGTGTCAATTCTTCATTGTAGCGCCTTAGTTGTTCACTGACTGCTTTCTCATATGTGCCTTGACCAGGGGGCTACAGCAAAGGGAGTGACCCCTTGCTCAAGCCAGCGACCTTTGGGCTCAAGCCAGTAACCAGGGGGTCATGTCTATGATCCCACACTAAGGCCGGTGACTCTGCTGTCAAGCTGGTGAGCCTGTGCTCAAAGCGGTGACCTCAGGGCTTCAAACCTGGATCCTCTGCGTTCCAGTCCAACGCTCTATTGACTGCGCCACTGCCTGGTTTGGCAGGACACATTTCTGAGAGCAGAGCCCAAGCTATGGCCCCTGGGGAGGGAACAGGGGAGCCTGCTCTGATGGGTTTTGTACGGATCTCGAACCAGTCGCATCCCCAACGCTGTGGCAGGAATTGACCTGTTTATAGGATGGGCATGTGCCAGATGGTACAGGAAGAGAAACTCACATTATGACCTACAGATCAGAGCTGTTTGTCCTTAATCCTTCCTGTGGCAAAGGACAAAGGCAGGCAGGAAAAGACATCCTTTTCTGCCTTTCAGTGTCCTGCTTTGGGGTAGGAAGGTGGTGTAAGGTCTGTGGATAATGGGGGATGGTCACGTGAGGAACTCAGACCTGGGAATTTTGGCTAGGGCCGCCCATAACCAAGCACGCCAAAAGAAACTTCCCAGAGGCCCTTGGGAAAAGAGCGACTCTCCGTCAGCCAGTGAAATTTTGCCACATCATATTAGCTTGCCCATCCTACAGACTCTTTAAATATCTCTCACGCGGTTTAATCCGTGCGACTTCCCTAGTCTCTGTCCCTGGGCTAGGGAACTTCGGAGGGATGCTATAAAGCCAGTGGCCAGGACCACCACCATCACAGGCGCCTGGCTCATGCAGGTTCACTTTAGATTCGGAAAGTTGGGCCTGACCTGGCGGTGGTGCAGTGGATAGAGCATCGGACTGGGATGCGGAAGACCCAGGTTCGAGACCCGGAGTTCGCCAGCTTGAGCACGGGATCATCTAGCTTGAGCAAAAGCTCGTCAGCTTGGACCCAAGGTTGCTGGCTCCAGCAAGGGGTTGCTTGGTCTGCTGAAGGCCCGCGGTCAAGGCACATGTGAGGAAGCAATCAATGAACAACTAAGGTGTTGCGACGGCAATGAAAAACTAATGATTGATGCTTCTCACCTCTCTCCGTTTCTGTCTGTCTGTCCCTATCTATCCCTCTCTCTGACTCTCTCTCTCTCTGTCCCTGTAAAAAAAAAAAAAAGAAGAAGAAGATTCGGACAGTCGGTAATGAAACAACGGAGTGAAAAACTGGTGAGCTGTCAGCTTTAATTATAGCTTGCACCCAGCGGGCAAGCGAAAACACACACTGGGCTCCAAAACCCACTCATTCAGTGCTCACAAAGCTACTGACTTATTCAAGTTTCATAGAATCAAAAGTTTTCTAGCTCACCAGACTTATTCACCTCTGTTCCCCATCTCCTTCTCTCTACACAAACTCTGCACAAACTGGCTTCTTCCTCAGCACTCTGCCATCTTGACTGCTTCTCCTCTCCTCCACATGGCCTTAATCTGCTCTCCTCTCTAATGCTAACCTCAGGAACTGAGAGAGAACAAGCTCCTAGTCTGCCCCACTTTGTAGTGTAGATATCCCAACCTTTAATCCAATCTATAAACAAGAAAGTCTCTGATACAAAGTTACTTATCTGAGACATACTGGGAGGATTTCTCATGAGAGTGCACCACCCTACATCATCCAATCAGTCAAGGGTGTGGGGAAAAGCTTACTCTTAAAACTTGCACATGGGCAGCGCCATCTTTAACAAAGTGAGCATAATATATTTTATCTGCCCAACAGATGCGCTCTGTATTCAATAAAACCTTTTATTATTCCACACTTCGTGGCTCCGGCCCCCTTCCTTCTTTCTCGGCAGGGAAAAATACCTTACAGGTGGCAAGGGAAGGTGCATTCCTTTGATACAGCTGCCATAAAAAGGACCATGAATTCAGTGGCCGAAACAACAGATTTACGGGCTCATAGTTCTGAAGACTGGAAGACCAAGATCAGGGTGCCAATAGTGCACTGATCCCTCTGAAGGTCCTAGGGGAGAAATTGTTCCAAGACACTGTGGGAACTTCCAGTTCCTTGTGTGATAAGGTACCAAAGAATTGCAAAGATTAATATTTTAGGAGGAGTCAGGTTTCTTGCCCCCTCCTTTCTGTAGAGAATGAAGGGACAGGAATGTGGGAGTTTCCTGGATATACTATGTACTGAGATAAGAAAACCCCTTTTAAGAGGGGTTAAAAGGCATTTTATAGTTTAGGCTAAGCGTTCAGAGAGATTTTGTAAATACGGTTTTTATACTTGTGTGTGATTTTTTTTTTTTTTACAGGGATAGAGAGAGAGTCAGAGAGAGGGATAGATAGGAACAGACAGACAGGAACGGAGAGAGGTGAGAAACATCAATTAGTTTTTCGTTGCCGTCGCAACACCTTAGTTGTTCATTGATTGCTTTTTCACATGGGCCTTGACCGCGGGCCTTCAGCAGACCAAGCCACCCCTTGCTGGAGCCAGCGACCTTGGGTCCAAGCCGGCGAGCTTTTTTTTTTTTTGCTCAAGCCAGATGGGCCCGCGCTCAAGCTGGCGAGCTCGGGGTCTTGAACCTGGGTCTTCCGCATCCCAGTCCGATGCTCTGTCCACTGTGCCACCGCCGGGTTAGGCTCCTTGTGTGTGATTTACACCAGCCCAAGGTGACCGTCACAATTCATGCTTAGGAAGGGCTATTATATTGTAAATGGAGAGGTTTTGTACTAAGTTTTGAATGAAAGTAGGAAGGAGACTAGGTAAATAGCTAGGCAGGTGCGAGGGAAGGGAAGAAAGATTAAGCAGTCCTTTCCTCTTTCCCTTTTCTTTTTATCCTTAATGGGCGATTTACAAACGCTTATCCTCTGACATCATGTAAACTCCCTCCGCACCAATCCTGAAGTCGTGTGTTTGATGTCTGTAGCTCTAAAACAAAGGGATGGCAGATAAACACTAAAAGATTTGGGAATGTCTTTTAATATGTAAAACAACAGTAAAGTATTTTCCTCGCGGAGAAAGAATAAAATTAGCATAGTTATTAAGTCTTAATTATTGAGGCTTTATTTAGTACACAGCGTTACTCAGTCGGGACTCACTGGCACGGGTCATGAACGCCAGGAATCTCTCTCCGGGGACCGCATGGCGCCACATTTTAAAAGGGGACCTTCCGGGGTCGTCTAGCTAATATGACGTATAAAATCTCAATGGCTGACAGTCACTTTTTTTCCCAAAGTTTTATGGGAAGTGTAGGTTCCGCGCATCTGGCCATGTGGGCGATCCCAGACAAAGACTGGGGCTCTGATTTCCCACTTGACCACCCCATTGCTAACCACCCTACAACAACATTTTTCGCTATTGTATTACTTTTAAGTTTTAATATGTATGTTTTTTTATAAATCCTAATAGATGAATATTATAAGCTTGTTAATGATTGTGTCATTTTCCCCTCCTCCTCTTTTTCCTGCCAACCTGTATGTGATCAAGTGTATATAACCAGCCTCAGAGCTATATTGGGGATGGCACGATTTGGGTCAGCTATACCCCGTGTTTGTCATATGCAGCTGGCTTATTAATAAATCTCCTATTAATAATAAACCTTAAAAATTCATTTGGACGTGGTGTCTCTACATAAACCCAGCGGAACGCTACTTTACAACACTTGGTTAGGGCATTGTATGGTGTAAGGCCAGGAGTCGCCATCGTGGCCATTCACATGCAGGTTCCCATTGGATTCGGGCTGACGGTGAAGAAATGGCAGAGTCGGAGGATGGTAGGCCATTCTGTTTATTGGTGTCTCACCAATACAGGCAAGCCACAAGAGAAGACAAGGGAGAAGCAGAAAACCAGCTTTTCCCATGGAGGTCAAGGGATCAGGGAGGCCCCTGCAATGGCAATAGCAGGAACTGAGAGAGCTCAAGCTACTGGTCTCTCCCATTTTATAGCATAGATAATCCAAACCTTTAATCCAATTATACAAACAAGGAAATCTCTGTATAATGGGATTCCTCAGGAGAGTGCACCACCCTACATTATCCAATCAGTCAAGGGTGTGGGGAAAAGCTTACTCTTAAAGCCAAGCCTTAGGTCATAACAACCTGGCCTGCTTACATTACAGCCTTTCCCCCACACCCATCCCAAGCACAAGGGCAAATAATATCACCTGGGTGACAGGCTTCCATGTGGGCAGCACCATCTTTAACAAAGTGAGCATATTATATTTTATCTGCCCAACATATGGCCAGTAGCCAAGGCCACTATCAGAGCCGCCTGACCCGTGCAGGTTCACATTAGATTCAAACAGTCGGTAATGAAACAACGGAGCCAAGAACTGGTGTTCGGCAGATAAAATATAATATGCTCACTTTGTTAAAGATGGTGCTGCCCACATGGAAGCCTGTCACCCAGGTGATATTAAATGCCCTTATGCTTGTGATGGCTGTGGGGGGAAAAGTTGTAACGTAAGCAGGCCGGGTTGTTATAGCTTAAGGCTTTAAGAGTAAGCTCTTCTCCACACCCTTGACTGATTGAATGATGTAGGGTGGTGATATAGGGAGGAATCCCATTATGCCTCAGATGGGTGACTTTGTATCAGAGACTTCCTTGTTTGTATAATTGGATTAAAGGTATTGAGTCTATGCTATAAAGTGGGAGAGACCAGTAACTTGATCTCTCTCTCTCGGTTCCAGAGTTCCTGAGGTTAGTATTAGAGAGGAGAGCAGATTAAGGCCATGTGGAGGAGAAGTAGCCGAGATGGCAGAGTGCTGAGGAAGAAGCCAGTTTGTTAAGAGTTTGTGCAGGAGGAGATGGGAAACAGAGGTGAATAAGTCTGGTGAGCTGGAAACCTTTGATTCTAGGAAACTCGGATAAGTCAGTAGCTTTGTGAGCACTGAATATGTGGGTTTTGGAGCCCAGTGTGTGTTTTTGCTTGCCCGCCGGGTGCAAGCTAGAATTAAAGCTGATGGCTCACCAGTTTTTGGCTCCTGTGTTTCATTACGATCTGTTCGAATCCAATGCGAACCTGCGTGGGTCGGGCTGCTGTGATAGTGGCCTCGACTACTGGCTTTACAACTGGTGAGCCATCAGCTTTAATTCTAGCTTGTACCCGGCGGGCAAGCAAAAACACACACTGGGCTCCAAAACCCACACATTCAGTGCTCACTAAGCTACTGACTTATCCGAGTTTCCTAGCATCAAAGCTTTCCAGCTCACCAGACTTATTCACCTCTGTTTCCCATCTCCTCCTGCTCAAACTCTTAACAAACTGGCTTCTCACTCAGCACTCCACCATCTTGGCTTCTTTCCCTCCTCCACGTGGCCTTACTCTGCTCTCCTCTCTGATACTAATCTCAGGAACCTAGGAACCGAGAGAGAGCGATCTAGCTACCGGCCCACCCACTTTATAGCATAGATAATCCAAACCTTTAATCCAATTATACATACAAGAAAGTCTCTGATACAAAGCCACCCATCTGAGGCATAATGGGATTCCTCAGGAGAGTGCGCCACCCTACATCATCCAATCAGTCAAGGGTGTGGGGAAGTGCTTACTCTTAAACTAAGCCTTAGGCTATGACAACCCGGCCTGCTTACATTACAACTTTTCCCCCCACAGCCATCACAAGCATAAGGGCAAATAATATCACCTGGGTGACGGGCTTCCATGTGGGCAGCACCATCTTTAACAAAGTGAGCATATTATATTTTATCTGCCGAACAGGCATCATACCTCCAGTCTTCACATAGAGTGTTCCCTGTGTGCACCTATGTCTCGAAATCTCCCGGTTTTATAATAACACCAGGCATTTGAATTAGCTGGAGCTAAGGATTGTCCCTAAGGATAAACAACAAATTTTTTAAAAGACTTTATTTTACAGAAGAGAGAGAGAAAGAGAAGGTGACTGTGGCTTATAACACCTTGGCTCCAGGTACTTCCTTGGTCTCCACTGCTTCCTCAGGACGTTAACCCCGTCTCTCATCTGTGGTAACTGCACTTCGTGTAAGATGGTCTGGGTCTGGGTCTGGGAGGTGGGCGTGGCGGTGTGACGTTTTAGAGCCACGACCCGAACTGGAACATCCTGAAGCGTCGCTAGCGACAGCCAGAGAGAGGATTTGGTAGCCCGTTGTGGGAATTGTTCTGCGAGTGAGTCTTCCTGGTAGTGAAGAACCCTTGGATAGCGGCGGGAGTCTTGAGATCTCAGCATCAGGTGAGTCGGGGTCTGCGCGGGGCCGCGGCCCCGGGCCTGTGAGGCGAGAGAAGGGGGTTCGGTGACGTGGGTCCCGTCGCTGGGAAGGGTTGGCTTTAGTGACCGGCCCTTGGCGGTCAGTGTTATGGAGAGCGTGACGGCGGCGGCTCCGACTGTCGGGGTTTGTTGTCGGGTGGGTGATCTTGTGGGGCTCGGTGACTGAGAACTGGAGCGATAGGTGAGTGCCCGTGGACCCGATGTCTGCCAGAATGGCGATTTCCTGGGAGCTTGGATACGGAGAAGCCCAGCGTGGGGGTGGATGGTGGGAGCCGTGTTAATGGATTGGCGTTTCTGGTTCAGGTTTTAGATTTAACTTGGAGTCAGGTTTTTGTTTTCCCTTTGGGGGTGGGGCGGGGGCATTGTATGTCAGTGGAGACACATGAGGCTGCAGGTTTGCAGACCCTGTGACCCAGGACAGAAGGTAGGTGGAGGCTCAGAGGTTGATTGCTGGAAACAGACCAGATGGTACCTTCATCCAGCTGACCCGAATCAAGTACATTCCTTCCTCAACGTACTAACCAAAAACTCTTTGTCTTCTCGTGTAAATACTCTAGTTAAGATCTTCCTAACAAGCAAAGTAGTTATATATGATCTAGTGTGTGTCATAAAAGATGGCCTTTGCTTTTTGTCTCTAGGTTTCCTCCACAGTTGTTTTGGATATTTCTTGTCATGTTCATTCTACACAAGTTAAAAACATCTTTATTATCCTCAGCTCTGATCAGTGAAAACTATTGTGTATGTGTGTAATGTGTGTGTGTGTGTGTGTGTTTTAAGAGTTTTTTTTGTGCTTTCTTCACAAAGGGAATTATCTGTATAACATAGATAGATATCTTTTGATTTTATCATTTAATCTCTAATTATAAAAATTTCTATAGCATAAAATCATTACAGTTTTTCCTAACAACTGCAATATTGTCACATTGGGTGAACTGGGGACAAGGTAAGTAGAATCACATTCATAGTGTACATTAATTTGACTTATATATCCATTATATTTTTCTGTAACACAGTGTGAGCCTCTAGTCATCCAAGTTCTCCCACCTGCCTCTAGGATGTGTTTAGCCTGACCTGTGGTGGCACAGTGGATGTGGTGTTAACCGAAGACGCACCACTAAGACTCTAAGACCAGGAGTACAAGTAAAAGGAAAAGTTTATTACAGACAAAAGAAAAAGAGTTTAGTACACTCGCGAGCGGGCACTAGGCAAGTATGCTGCCAGGCGCGCCATACAGCGTTTTCTCAGCATTTTTATACTTTACTTTTTAGGGAAGGGCGGGGGGCAGGGGATTTAGGTATTTGCCTTGATCAAGCGGTGTCTCGTAAGGTGGGTTTGAGCAATGTCCTTATCTGTTTACAGCAGGATGTAGTTTATCTAGTTCCTGTCTGTTTACAGCAGGGTGCAGTTTATCTAGTTTCTGTCTCACAAGCCCTAAAGGTCATATGGAATTTTTCCTAGTTCTTGTCTTTCCCTTACATTCCCCCCTCTTGTTCTGTATATCTCTAATCCTAGAGATTAGTGTTTTCTACTAGTCTTTCATAATGCTGTCGTACTATCATTAATTTTACTGCTCCTATCTGCCCTTGCAAGAAAGTGGTTGGGATGTCCCAGGTCTCTAACCCTGCTGCTAACTGACAGAGGTCTGGATGCAGGGATGGCCACCAAGTCCAAGGGGGATGATTATCAGAAGTTATTTCCCATACTATGTCACTAGTCCCTGATATCACTTGCCATGTCTGCCGGGTTGGCTGATGAGGATTTGTTGCGGCGGCGAACACGCAGCTTGAGGGGGCTGTCCGTTTTCTCCACTGTCCATTGGTCATCAGGAGCAGGAGCGGGCTTGAGATGTGAAGCATGGATCCAAGCAGCGATGCCATCGACCTTTACAGCAGTGGGTGTGATGAGGAGGACCTGGTAGGGTCCCTTCCAGCGAGGTTCGAGTGTACGGTGCTGGTGTCTCCGGACGTAGACGTAGTCCCCAACCTGGTGACGATGCGGGGTTCCGTCTCCTGCCGGCTGGTAAAGGTCAGATAACTGCTTCCACAGGCAATGTTGCACTTTGGCTAGGGCCTGTAACCTAACAGACAAGGGTGTATTCGGGATATTCATGTCAGAGGGGGATAAATCCCTAATGGGCGGAGGGGTTCCAAAGAGTATTTCAAAGGGAGTCAGGTTAGTTTTGGCAGAAGGGGTATTCCGTGCCCGGAAAAGAGCGTATGGTAGGAGCATTACCCAATCTCTATGGCCAGTCTCTATGACTAATTTAGTTAGGGTCTCTTTAATCGTCCTATTCATTCTCTCTACCTGTCCTGAACTCTGGGGTCTATAAGCACAATGAAGTTTCCAATTAATCCCCAATATTTTGGCTACCCCCTGGCTTACCTGGGCCACAAACGCCGGTCCATTGTCAGACCCTATTACCTTTGGAAGGCCAAACCTGGGAAAGATTTCTTCCATGATCTTCTTAATTACTACCGCCGCCGTCTCATGTTTGGTAGGGAAGGCTTCTACCCATCCTGAAAAGGTGTCTACAAAAACTAAGAGATACCTTAGTCCATACTTGGCAGGTCTTACCTCGGTGAAGTCTACTTCCCAATATTGGCCCGGTCTGGTGCCTCGGAGACGAGTTCCACTGGTTCCATTGGCTGGGTAGGCATTTACTATCTGGCAGGCCTTGCAGGCTTCTATTACTTCCTTTGCCATTAGCCTCTTTTCAGAGGAGGTTAATGTCTTATCATCCTGGAGCAGTTGTACTAGTTTATCAGTCCCAAGGTGGGTGAGACGGTGGGCCATCTGGAGGAACGTCCGCATGTCCTCAGGTTCCTTTGGGTGAGTCGAGGTGGAGGATGGCTCTGCTTCTATGGCGAGGATGTTGGAGGCAGTCCTCATGGCTACCGCTCCTTCATCCGCCTCTTCATCCGCCCTCCTGTTGCCTTTGGCTACTGGGTCCTGCCCTTTCTGGTGCCCAGGGCAATGGACAATGGCCAGCTCCCGTGGGAGCATGACAGCATCTAAGAGGGCTAGGATTTCTTGTTTATGTTTAATATCTTTACCTGCTGACGTGAGCAGGCCCCTTTCTTTGTAAATTGCCCCATGCACATGTGCAGTAGCAAACGCATACCTGATGTCCGTGTAGATGGTGGCCTGTTTACCACTGGCCAGTTCTAGGGCTTTTGTTAGAGCTATTGGCTCTGCTTTTTGGGCTGAGGTTCCTGGGTCAAGTCTCTCTGACCAGATTACTTTTTCCTTGTCTACTACTGCAGCCCCAGCTCTGCGTTCTCCTTCGCACAGAAAACTGCTCCCATCAGTGTACCAAATTAAGTCAGATTGTGGCAATGGTGTGTCCCATAAATCCTCTCGAATCCCAGTCTCCTCGGCTAGGATATCCCTGCACTGATGGTGGACAGTTTCCCCCTCTTCCCTGGGTAGCAGGGTGGCTGGGTTCAAAACAGTTGGAGAGCCGAAGGTGATCCTGTCTTTATATAACAGGAGGCTTTGGTAATGAGTGATGCGGGCATTAGTTAGCCAGCGGTCCGGAGGTTGTCTGATTATGCTCTCCAGAGCATGGGGGGGCGACAATAGTCAATTTCTGGCCCAGAGTCAGTTTATCAGCATCTTTTACCAGTAGGGCTACAGCAGCGATCACCCGTAGACACCCTGGCCACCCTTTTGCGACTGCGTCTATCCTTTTAGAGAGGTAGGCTACTGGTCGCTTACAGGGTCCCAGAAACTGAGTCAGTACTCCTTTAGCTATCCCTTCTTTTTCATCTACATAGAGAGTGAATGGTTTCTCTATGTTGGGGAGTGCCAAGGCCGGGGCTGATAACAGCGCTCTTTTGATTTGGTCAAAGGCCTTTTGCTGTTCATTTCCCCATGTATACTCAGTTCCATCCTTTAACAGGGGGTACAGAGGGGCAGCTAGTGCGGCAAAGCCGGGTATCCACAGTCTGCAGAAAGCTGTTGTGCCCAAGAATTCCCTGAGGCCCTTCCGGTTCTTTGGGGGCGGGATTTGAGTAACAGTCTTTTTCCTGGCCTCAGTTAGCCATCTCTTACCGTCTCGGAGAGAGTAGCCCAGGAAGGTGACCTCGGGTTGACAGATCTGGGCCTTCTTGGCAGATGCTCGGTATCCCAGTTTGGCCAGTTCAACTAGCAGCTTCTCAGTTCACTGTTTGCATTGCTCTATGGTGGCGGCTGCAAGTAACAGATCATCAACATACTGTAACAGAGTTACCTCAAGGGTGGAGGCCCGGTAGGCACTCAAGTCCTGATGCAGCGCTTCGTCAAAGATGGTAGGAGAGTTCTTGAAGCCCTGGGGTAGCCGTGTCCATGTTAGCTGTCCGCTGAGTTCATTCTCAGGGTCAGTCCATTCGAAAGCAAACAGGGATTGGCTGTCCTCATGCAGGCGCAAGCAGAAGAAGGCATCCTTCAGGTCCAGCACTGTATACCATTTCCTATCAGGACTGAGGGTACTGAGGAGGTTGTAAGGATTTGGGACCGTTGGATGTATGTCTATCACCCTACTGTTAACCTCTCTTAAATCCTGGACTGGTCTATAATCCCGTCCCTGGTTTCTTCACTGGCAGCAGGGGGGTGTTCCATCCTGATTGGCAATGCCTTAGGATCCCTTGTCCTAGCAGCCTCTGGATATGAGGCCTGATGCCTTCCCGGGCCTCCTTACTCATGTAGTATTGTCTGACCCTTACGGGAGTGGCGGAGGGCTTTAAATATATTACTACCGGAGGCCTTTGTACTGCTAACCCTGGCCCTGCCGTTTCTGCCCAGGCCTCTGGGAAGCTCTGGAGCCATCTGTCTGTTGTTGAATGGGGTCCGGGGGTAGGGGCTTCATATAGTTTATATTCATCTTCAGCAGACAAGGTCAGCATGGTCACAACAGGCTGACTGACAAGAGGGTTACTGAATCTTACTTCTGGCCCCTGAGGTTTGAAGTCAATACTTGCCCCTAACTTGGTAAGCAGATCTCTCCCCAGCAGCGGGGCGGGGCATTCTGGTATGACCAGAAAGGAGTGCTGTACTTTTCCTTTCCCCACGTCCATTGTCCTTTTAGTTGTCCGTGACCTATGCTGGCATCCATTTGCCCCCTGGACTAAGGATTTTTTATTTGAAAGGGGTCCCAGCGGGCTCTGCAAGGCGGAGTAAATTGCTCCTGTATCTACCTCAAAGTCGATTGGTGTCCCCTCCATGTTGAATGTTACCCTGAGTTCGGGGAGGGGGTCTGAACTCCGACGCCCCTAATCGCCTAGGGCAAGAATTTCATCAACTTTCTTCTTTTTCTTGGGGCAGTCTTTTACCCAGTGCCCTTCTTCTTTACAGTAGGCACATTGGTTAGGCCCCAGTTTTGGCCTTTGGCACGGGCCCGAGGTACTATTCTTTCCTTCTCTGTCCTGTTTTCCTACTACGGTAGCCAAAATTTTAGTTAACTCTTTATTCCTTCATTTATCTCTCTTATTCTCTAATTCTTCATGCTCTTTCTCTAACCTTTGTTCCTTCTCTTCTGCTGTCTCCCTTTTGTAATAAACTTTGTCAGCTTCTTTGACTAAGTCTCTCAGAGCCATATCCTGTAACCCATCCATTCTCTGGAGCTTCCTCCGAATGTCAGTAGCTGACTGCCCTATAAAAGCCATAGCCAGTGCCCCTTTCTGTTCTTCAGACTCAGGGTCGAAAGGGGTGTACCTCCTATAGGCTTCTATTAGTCTCTCTAAGAATCTAGATGGGGATTCCTCTGGCCCTTGAGTTACTTCTCTTACCTTAGCCAAATTAATGGGGCGTCTCGTCGCCGCTCGGGGACCCATCATCAGAGTCTGGCGATAGAGTAAGAGTCGCTGCCTACCTTCAGGCGTATTAGGGTCCCAGTTAGGCCGCCTCAGGGGAAAAGCCTCATCTATAAGATTAGGGAGTTGAGTAGGGCCACCATCAGGTCCAGGAACTAATTTTCGGGCCTCAAGGAGAATCCGGTCCCTTTCTTCTGAGGTGAAGAGGATACCTAAAAGCTGTTGGCAGTCATCCCAAGTGGGCTGATGGGAAAACATAAGAGATTAGAGAAGGTCAGTAAGTTTGACAGGGTCCTCTGAAAAAGGCGGATTATTGTTTTTCCAGTTGTATAGGTCTGAGGAAGAGAAGGGCCAATACTGAAGTGCCGGCATGTTCCCCCCTTGTCCATCAGGGACAGGGGGTCTGAAAGACCGGAGGGGCAGGGTGATGGCCACGTCATCTGGAATCTGTGCTCTCCAGCTCCAGGTGCCCTGGGCCGGACCTCCTACTGATGGTCCCTGATCACCCTGATATGAGGCCCCAGGCTGAGGACCAGCAGCGCCGGTGGGGGCACCCCTAGGATAGGGAGGCGGGAACTCTGAATCAAAAAGAATAAGGTCAGTTTGAGATTCAGGGAGAACAGGGGAGGGGAGAGAGGGATATAGGGATGGAGCAGGCGCCGCTGGCACTGGGGGTTTGAGTGGGAGCATAGAGCAGCTGTTCAGATCAGTTGGAGCAGGTCTAGAGGGGCCCGGGGTGGTGGAGAGAGTTATTGGAAGGGAGGGCGTAGGGGGAGGAAGGAAAGGTTGGACCCAAGGAGGAGGGTCGTTCGCCAGGTCTTCCCAAACCCAAATATAAGGCTGTTGATCCGGATGACTATGAGGTCCTGGACTGAAGACAATTGTTTTGACCGCCTGTATGGTGTCCTTATGAAAAGTTCCAGTGGTTGGCCAACCTACTCCGAGGGTGGGTCATTCGGAGGTACAGAAAGTCTGCCACTTGCGCTTCTTAACTAGGAGAGACAAGTTATGGGCTCGGGCATTAACCTCAGACCAATGAGACAAAGTTAGGGACAGTGGGGTCGATGACCCTTGTCCCATGTTAGTCTCAAAGAAATAGAGAGACAAAAAGAAAGCAACAAAGAAGACAGTAACAAAGACACAGTAACAGAGACAGACAGACAAAGCCGGCTGCGCCGCGAACGGCAAAATAAAAAGAAAAATAAGTCTATTGGTCCGGACCTATGAGCTCGGTTAGAAACTGGCAACGAAATTACAGATTCTGTCTGAAACAGCAGATGGACTTCCAAGCGTCCTTACAAAACTACAGATTCTGTCTGAGACAGCAGATGGACTTCCAAGCGTCCTTGGTCGTCCGCACACTCCAGGGCGTCCCCCGGAGTTGTGGCCTGCGACCCTCTGACACGTCTGTCGGTCGCAGTCAGGAGAGACTCACGTCCTTGCCTGACAGCCACCGCCAGTTTCACTTACCAGGAGTGGGCGTCCGTCCGATGATCTCCGAAGAGATTGAATCTCGGTGGAACCTCCAAATGTTAACCGAAGACGCACCACTAAGACTCTAAGACCAGGAGTACAAGTAAAAGGAAAAGTTTATTACAGACAAAAGAAAAAGAGTTTAGTACACTCGCGAGCGGGCACTAGGCAAGTATGCTGCCAGGCGCGCCATACAGCGTTTTCTCAGCATTTTTATACTTTACTTTTTAGGGAAGGGCGGGGGGCAGGGGATTTAGGTATTTGCCTTGATCAAGCGGTGTCTCGTAAGGTGGGTTTGAGCAATGTCCTTATCTGTTTACAGCAGGATGTAGTTTATCTAGTTCCTGTCTGTTTACAGCAGGGTGCAGTTTATCTAGTTTCTGTCTCACAAGCCCTAAAGGTCATATGGAATTTTTCCTAGTTCTTGTCTTTCCCTTACAGTGGTGTTGACCTGGAATGCTGAGGACACCAATTCAGAGCCAGGGCTTGTCCATTTCGGGCACATATAAGAAGCAAGTGCGAGTTAATGCTTCCTGCTCTTTTTTTTTTTTTTTTTTTTTTTAGGTTTGCTGTTTCTAATAAAAGTTTATATGATGATGTGTTTTTTGGCAGAGGTGCATAGAAAGTTTTTTTTTAATTTTTTTTAATTTAGCCTGACCAGATGGTGGCACAGTGGATAGAGCGTCGGACTGGGATGTGGAAGACCCAGGTTCGAGACCCCGAGGTCACCAGCTTGGACCCAGGGTCGCTGGCTCCAGCAAGGGGTTGCTCGGTCTGCTGAAGGCCCGCAGTCAAGGCACATGTGAGAAAGCAATCAATGAACAACTAAGGTGTTGCAATGGCAACGAAAAACTGATGATTGATGCTTCTCACCTCTCTCCGTTCCTGTCTGTCTGTCCCTAGCTATCCCTCTCTCTGACTCTCTCTATGTCCCTGTAAAAAAAAAAAAAACCTTAAATTTTTTAAATTTATTATTTTAATTTATTGTGTTTACATAGATTCGTGTCCCACCGAATATATCTCCCCACCTCCGTTCTTTTTATTATTATTCATTTTAGAGAGGAGAGAGTGAAAAAAAGAGGGAGAAAGGGGGGAGGAGCAGGAAGCATCAACTCCCATATGGGCCTTGACCGGGCAAGCCCAGGGTTTCAAACAAGCAACCTCAGCATTCCTGGTCGAGGCTTTATCCACTGCGCCACCACAGGTCAGGCCAATGCTTTCTGCTCCTATCACCGCCTTTCTATCTCACTCCTCTCTCTAAACAACAAATTTTAAAATCTTTTTAAAAATAGAACAAAACAAAATAAAAATTCCCAGCTTTTAAACTTTATTCTCTAATAGAGAAATTTAATTGTTCTTGATAGTAGCGAAAGTGAGCATTTCAGTGGATTTCTTTACATTTCCTAGTTGAGCAGTCTGATTATCTGCAAAAATTGTTGGCTTAAGTGTTAGTGTCCTGCCCTGGAGGGACAGCTCGGTTGGTGAGAGCATCATCCCAAAGTGCAGAGGTTGCAGGTTCAGATCCCTCATCAGGACATGTATAGGAACAGCTGAATCTCTCACTCTCTCCTTCTCTCACCTTCTCTCTCTTTTTCTCTCCCTTCCTCTCTCGCTGAAATCAATAGATGAAAAAATTTAAAAAAGGAAGTGGCCTGAACAAACCTTCTTTGTGGCAGCACAACCCCAGCCTTTGTCGGGCACTCTCCCTGTGTGCGTATGTCCCTTCGGATTTCTCTGTAAGAACACCAGCCATCTGAATTAGGGGCCGCCTTAGCCCAGAAGGATTTTGTCTTTACTAGTTATATTTGCAGTATTTCCAATAAAAACACATTGTGACATAGTGGAAGTAGAGACTTCAACAAAGTAACATTGACGGCAGTCTTCATCATGTGACAGAATCACTATGTTGATTCTAGAAAAAAGGCATGTTCTTCAAATGTGGTTTATCAAGATAAAGATGCCTAGAGAACAGGAAAGGAGGGAAAATGTTTTTCTCATATACAGATTCTTTGACATATGCTGTGTCCTCATTCTTCCTGAAATGCCATTTTATGTAACTTGAATCTTCATTTGTCTAACTCTGAGATATTGAGTCAAGAGCAGAATATGTTAGTTTTATGTGGTTGTTTGTGTGTGTATAGTTCTACCTCAGATACAATTTCAGATCCATTCTCAGACTGCATTAGAAATAAGATAGATTGTCTGACCTGTGGTGGCGCAGTGGATAAAGTGTCGACCTGGAACACTGCGGTTGCAGGTTCGAAACCCTGGACTTACCTGGTCAAGGTACTTATGGGAGTCTATGCTTCCTGCTCCTCATCCCCCGTCTCTCTCTCTCTCTCTTCTCTCTCTCCTCTATGAAATGAATAAATAAAGTTAAAAAAATAGAATAGACCTCAAAGATAAAAATTGTTACATCTGAAGGTTAAAACTTACTGGTCTTGGGTAATTGATGAAGACTTTGACCTTATATAATTGCTTTTTTTTTTTTAATTCAGTGAGAGGAGGGGAGGCAGAGACAGACTCCTGCATGAGCCCAGACCCGGATCTACCCAGCAAGACCATTAGGGGCAAGGCTCTGCCAGTCTCGGGCCATTGCTCCGTTGCTCCAACTGACCTTTTCTTGGCGCCTGAGGCAGAGGCCATGGAGCCATCCTCAGTGTCTGGAGATGCTCGCTCCAATCGAGCCTAGGCTGCAAGAGAGTTAGAGGGGAAGAGAGAGAGAGAGAGAGAAGCAAGGGGAAGGGGTGGAGAAACAGATGGGCACTTCTCCTATGTGCCCTGACTGGAAACCGAATCCGGGACATCTACACACCGGGCCAATGCTCCACCACTGAGCCAACTGACCAAGGCCTATAATTGTTTAAAAATTTACTTTTAAATTTGTTCTCATATATTACTTTCATTATACTGATATACCAAATTACCACTAATTTAGCAGATGAATGCAACACCCATTTTATTTTTTAAATTTTTATTTATTGATTTTTAGTAAGAGAGGAAGGGGGAGAGACACACAGAGAGAGAGACACAGGAACATCCATCTCTTCCTGTATGCGGCCTGACCCAGGATCGAACTGCCAACCTCTGCATTTTGGGATGATGCTATCACCAACCAAGCTATCTAGCCATGGCAACGCCCATTTTATTTTCTTATATTTCTTAAATTGGAAATCAGGGTGTTTTGGCAGTCTTCCGATGACTGTGTCACAAACCTACCTGCACCAGCCTGGGCTTTATTTTAGAAAATCTAGGAAGAATCCACTTCCAGAATTTTAAAAATTTGAGCAGAACCCATTTCCTTCTTAATTTCCTCATGCGCCCACCCACGTCCCATCCTCAAAGCCTAATGGTGTGTAAATTCTTTGTCATTTTTCAAATATGCGTTCTTTTATCCTAATTGCCTTTTTTCTGCTTTTGTAATATGAGGGATCCATCAGATAACAGAACAATCGGCCTTATTTAAGGTCAGCTGATTCATAATATTAGTGTAAAACCAGTAGTCGAGGCCACCATCACAGCAGCCCGACCCATGCAGGTTCGCATTAGATTCGAACAGTTGGCAATAAAACACTGGAGCCACGAACTGGTGAGCCATAAGCTTTAATTCTAGCTTGCACCCGGCGGGCAAGCAAAAACACACACTGGGCTCCAAAACCCATACATTCAGTGCTCACAAAGCTACTGACTTATCCGAGTTTCCTAGAATCAAAGGTTTCTAGCTCACCAGACTTATTCACCTGTTTCCCATCTCCTCCTGCACAAACTCTTAACAAACTGGCTTCTTCCTCAGCACTCTGCCATCTCGGCTGCTTCTCCTGGCCTTCACGTGGCCTTACTCTGCTCTCCTCTCTAATACTAATCTCAGGAACCCAGGAACCGAGAGAGAGCGAGCTCCCGGACTGCCCCAGTTTATAGCATAGAAAATCCAAACCTTTAATCCCATCTACAGACAAGAAAGTCTCTGATACAAAGCCACCCATCTGAGGCATAATGGGATTCCTCAGGAGAGTGCCCCACCCTACATCATCCAATCAATCAAGGGTGTGGAGAAGATCTTACTCTTACACTAAGCCTTAGGCTATGACGACCCGGCCTGCCCACAGCCTGTTCCAGAACACACATTAATATCAACGAACTTCCATGTGGGCAGCGCCATCTTTAACAAAGTGAGCATAATATATTTTATCTGCCCAACAATTAGTTTTTTTGTTTTGTTTTGATTTTTGTTTTTTCACAAGGACAGAGACAGAGAGTCAGAGAGAGGGATAGATAGGGACAGACAGACAGGAACGGAGAGAGATGAGAAGCATCAATCATCAGTTTTTCGTTGCTGTTGCGACACCTTAGTTGTTCATTGCTTTCTCACATGTGCCTTGACCGCGGGCCTTCAGCAGACTGAGCAACCCCTTGCTGGAGCCAGCGACGTTGGGTTCAAGCTGGCGAGCTTTTGCTCAAACCAGATGAGCCCGTGCTCAAGCTGGCAACCTCGGAGTCTTGAACCTGGGTCCTCCGCATCCCAGTTCGACGCTCTATCCACTGCGCCACCGCCTGGTCAAGCATGATTAGTAATATTAGTTATAACTGAAAAATTCCTTTACTGTGTAAATATAACCACCCAGTTAGCATCACACTCGCAGTTGGAGATTTGTCTTATAGTATTATAAAATCAGTAAAGTTTTTTTAAAATTTTTTTTATTATTATTTATTGTTTTTACAGGGACAGAGAGAGAGTCAGAGAGAGGGATAGGTAGGGACAGACAGACAGGAACGGAGAGAGATGAGAAGCATTAATCAATTAATCATTAGCTTTTTCGTTGAGGCTCCTTAGTTGTTGATTGACTGCTTTCTCATATGTGCCTTGACCGTGGCCCTTCAGCAGACTGAGTAACCCCTTGCTCGAGCCAGTGACCTTTGGTCCAAGCTGGTGAGCTTTTTGCTCAAGCCAGATGAGCCCGCACTCAAGCTGCCGACCTCAGGATCTCGAACCTGGGTCCTCCGCATCCCAGTTCAACGCTCTATCCACTGCGCCACTGTCTCGTCAGGCTAGGATCAGTAAAGTTTTTGCAATAAAAATATTATTTTTAAACTATCAATATATTTGTTAAACTGTTAGCTTGGTTTAATTAACCCTTTTGATGTTTTCTTCTGTGAAAAAAGCAAAGGGTACTATATCCTTAAATTTTTTAGTTGTTTCATTATGTTATTCATGGTAAAATTTACAAAGCTATGATCAGAAGAACACATTAAGGTTAAAATAAAATGTGATATTATAGCCATTCCACAATGAAGATATTTTCATTATGTTCATCTTTGTGCACAAAAATCCTTATGGCAATAAAGTATTTCTGTGCATAAGATGGTGTTTCAGCCCTGGCCAGTTGGCTCAGAGATAGAGTGTCAGCCCGTTGTGTGGAAGTCCCAGGCTCAATTCCTGGTCAGGGCACATGTTGGAAGCAGAATGTTCAGAATAACAGGATGTGTGTTAAGTCACAGTGAGTTCAAGGAACCTGACCGTTGGAACTTCCTCCACCCCGATAGCTTAGAGGTTAAAAGAAATTCTCATATTTGGGTTGTTATGCTGCACTGGTATGAATTAGCCAATAGCTAACGGCCACATCTGCTTCTGTAATCCGGTTGCTTGCTCAGCTCTATAGAAGGGAAAGGCTGTAAGCTCGGGGCGCGACTCTCGTTTGCAGCCCCTCTGGTGGGGAAGGTGTTCCTGGATACCTAGAGAGTTCGCCCCTGCGCAGGTTAAAACTTGGCCAATAAAGTAACATCTTAAACCCTGAAAGTCTCCGACGTCTGTTCTTGGCCCGGCGAATGCAACATTTTTGGGGGCTCATCTCCCTCTGCGGAGCTTCAGTTTGGAGACCTGAGGGGCAGCTCGAGCTGAGTAAGTATTTGTTAAGGATCCACATTTAATTTAGGCTTAAGCTCCACAGCACAGGAGTGCCTGAGGTGGTAGGTGGGACGCTGCCGGCTGTCCACCCAGGCTACCCCGGTCAGGGTGCCGTCCGTGGGTTTGGTTTTGTTTTCTGATTAAATTTTGAAGGTGACCGGTCCCGTTTTTAATTTTTCTTGCGCTGCGGATAGGGCGCGCTGCGTCTTAGGTTGAATGACTGAGTTGAGTGTGAGAGGAACTATTCTCCTTGGAATAGCATTTGTTTGTATTGGTATTTTGCTTCCTCTGTTACTAATTCTTGAACTTCTAGAAGCCTCGGCAGCTGCATCTAGAATGGGACAGCAGGAGTCCACGCCTGGCTCCCCGCTCGAGTGCTTATTAAAGAATTTCTCTGATTTCCAGAAGAGGGCCCAAGGGTACTGGGGGCCATCCCCCAAACCCGCATTTCTCTGAAACCTAAGTCAATTAGAATGGCCTGCCTTTAATGTAGGCTGGCCATCAGAAGGCACTTTTGATCTCCTGACCCTATTTGCTGTTAGGGCTACCGTCTACCGGATGCCTCACCCTGACCAATATCTGTACATAGATGTGTGGGTGGATATAGCCACCGAACGGCCTGGGTATATTAGAAAGTGCCTAAAGGATAGCAAGCGAGGCAAACGGGCAGTTTGTCTCACCACAGGAAACGGGAAAATAGGGAGAGTCAAAGAAAATGAAGAAGGAGAAGCCCGTCTCCCGACAGGGCCTAGTGCGCCATCTAGACTTTACCCTGTTTTACCTGGGCCGCTAGAGGACCGCATAGACCCAGTGAATACCCCTCCACCCTATCGGCGGCAGGAGGAACCGGATTCCTCAGGGCAGGACGCAGGCGGACTTTCGAGCCTGCCTCACACCCGAAGAGGGGTAATTTATGGAGCGGGAGGCGCCGCCATTTTGCCTCTTAGGGAGGCGCCACCAGCACCAGATGCTGGCCCACGAGCACCTCCTCGCTTCATCTACGTGCCTTTTTCCACCAGTGATTTATATAATTGGAAGCATCAGAATCCTCCATTCTCTGAGAAACTGCAGGGATTAATATCCCTGCTCAAAACTGTTGAGATCGTTGGGGCATTAAGAATTCATGTCCAGGACAGCATGACCCTGAGAAGGAACAGGGAAGTTAAAAAGCATAGACCATAGGAGTTAGGCACAGTTAACTGCCCCCACATCCTGTTATGTTTAGCTAAGATAGCAAAACCATTATGAAAGGTTTAAGCAATAATTGCATGAACTGTTTTAAAATTGTCCACTGACCTCTTGTTACTACGCCATGTGACTGTGTGTAATCTTCTGCCCGCCTATAGCTAACTGCCAAGTTTGCTTCTGGATCTGATGCTTGCTTGCTCAGCTATATAAGCTATAGTCTGTAGGCGCTTGGTGTGACTCTGCTGACAGCCTTTTTGAGTGCTGCAGGAGCTCACCCCTGCGCAGGTTTGTATTTTGGCCATAAAAATTCTTTTGAACTCCTGAAAGTCTCTGATATTTGTTTTTGCATCCGGCGTATCCAACAAAAACCATCTTCAGGACCCACCAGCCAACGTGGGATGATTGTCAGCAAGTCTTGCAAACTCTTTTCACCTCAGAAGAAAGGGATAGAATAATGAGAGAAGCAGCTAAGGCTGTTTTAGGAGATGGGGGGGAAAGTGGGGAAGTTGAGAATATCCTCCCTTCAAAGCCCCCTACTTGGGATCCAAATACCTCTGGCGGAAGGGAGGCGCTCCTCCAGTACCGCCGGGCTCTACTACGGGGCTTAAAGGCAGCAGCCAGGAAGCCAACCAACTTTAGTAAGGTAAGTGACGTTATCCAGGGAAGGGAAGAATCCCTCGCCGCCTTTTTAGAGCGGCTAATGGAGGCCTACCGGGTTTACACCCCTATAGATCCAGAGGCTGAAGAAAACCGCAGATTAGTGAATATAGCTTTTGTGACCCAGGCAGCTTCAGACATTAGGAAAAAGCTTCAAAAGATTGAGGGATTTGAAGGAGAGAATAGAAGCAAGCTACTTGAAATAGCTCAGAAGGTATACATAAACCGAGACGACCCTGAGGTAGGGAGAGCAAAAGAGGTCGCCAAGATCCTCCTGGCCGCCCAAAGGCCCCAAGGGGAAGGACAGGGAGGGCAACAACACCGAGGCAAAGGAAGAGGTCCACCAGAGAAGCGAATAGACAAAGACCAGTGTGCACACTGCAAGGAAAGGGGGCATTGGAAGAGGGAATGACCAAAGCTACAAGCTGAAAGCCAAAGGTCCAGGCAAATCCCTGAGATCCTGCTCCAGACCTCAGACTGATGGGACCAGGGCTCCATCCCTCTTGGCTCCCAGGAGCCCTTGGTCACATTAACTGTCGAGGGAAAGCCAATAGAATTTTTGGTTGACACGGGAGCCACTTATTCTGTTTTAAAGCAACCACGGGGCCAGCTACAGAAGGCAACCACGAAAATAGTAGGGGCAATGGGAAAAGCAGAAGCCTATCCATGGGCCACCGCGAGAGTTACTAACTTAGGCCGAGGCACCATCACTCATTCGTTTTTAGTCATTCCAGATTGTCCTTACCCTCTCCTGGGCCGAGACCTCCTACAGAAACTCCAAGCCACTATTACCTTCAAACAAGGAATTGGCAGTTCCCCAGAAGAAGGAATCAACTTGGAGGTAACTGTGCCCCTCTCCGAGGAATACCTACTAACGGCCATCCAGGAAGGTAAGGAGGAAGCCACCGGGGTCCCGGAGGAATGGCGGGAAAAAGTGCCCGGGGTGTGGGCTGAAACCAACCCTCCAGGCCTAGCTGCTCACCAGCCACCTGTCATAGTGCAGCTGCTGAGCACTGCCAGCCTGGTGCGGGTAAAGCAATACCCCGTACCTGCACGGGCTAAGCAAGGCATAGCACGGCACTTGAAGCACTTGTTAGAGATAGGCATCCTCCGCGAATGCCAGTCAGCCTGGAACACGCCTTTGCTCCCAGCCCAGAAGCCTGGGACTCATGATTATCGCCCGGTGCAGGATTTGCGAGAAGTAAATGCCCGGGTAGAAACCATTCACCCCACGGTGCCAAATCCCTACACTCTGCTGAGTTCATTGCCCCCTACTCATACTCACTACTCAATATTAGATCTGAAGGATGCTTTCTTTTGTATTCCACTGGCCCCCAGCAGCCAGGAGATATTTGCTTTTGAATGGAATGATCCAGAAAATGGACTAGTAGGGCAGTACACATGGACCAGGCTTCCCCAGGGGTTCAAAAACTCCCCTACCATCTTTAATGAAGCTTTAAGCAAGGACTTAAAGGGTTTTCGCACTGCCCATCCATTGATTGTGCTGCTCCAATATGTAGATGACCTCATCGCGGCAGCGGACGAAGAACAGTGCAGGGAAGCCACCCTGGACCTACTCCAAGACCTCCAGCGAATGGGTTATCGAGTCTCTGCCAAGAAGGCTCAGATTGTCACCCAAACCGTAAGTTATCTGGGGTATAACTTGCAGGGGGGACAAAGGACACTATCCAGCCAAAGGATTCAAACTGTGTTACAGATCCCAGAACCCACTAACAAGAGGCAAGTACGAGAATTTCTAGGAGCAGTAGGCTATTGCAGACTTTGGATACTAGAGTTTGCAGAGCTGGCCGGGCCCCTGCACGAGATGACTCGGGGCAAGGAAGAACAGTTCATTTGGACAGATAAGGAGAGAAAGGCTTTCCAAGAATTGAAGGAGGCCCTAATAGCTGCCCCAGCGTTAGCCCTACCAGACATGGCCAAACCCTTCCAGCTGTACATCGCTGAAAAGGGAGGGATAGCCTTAGGGATCCTCAGCCAAGAGCTTGGGCCATGGAAGAGGCCTGTAGCATATCTGTCCAAGAAACTAGACCCCGTGGCGTCTGGCTGGCCAACCTGCTTGAGGGAACTTGCAGCCACCTCCACCCTAGTTAAGGAAGCTAATAAACTGACATTGGGCCAGGACATCCAAGTTATTGGAGAGCACTATCTAGAACAAGTGCTACGAGCACCACCGGATAGGTGGCTCTCCAATGCACGATTGACACAGTACCACGCACAGTTGCTGAACCCCCCGGCAGTGCAGTTTTTGAAAACGGCAGCCCTAAACCCTGCTACCTTGCTACCTTTACCGGACCCAACAGTAGTCCATGATTGCAGACAAATGCTGGACACTGTCACCGGGGCTAGACTGGACCTTCAGGACCAGGCCTATAAGAAGGCAGACCTCACGCTGTTCACTGATGGAAGCAGCTATGTCCGAGATGGACAAAGATATGCAGGAGCAGCAGTAACCACCCAGGACAAAATCTTGTGGCAGGGAGAGTTATCAAAAGGAACGTCAGCTCAGCGAGCAGAGCTGATCAGACTGACGCAGGCCCTCCAGATAGCAGAGGGAAAAGTAGCCAACATTTATACAGACAGTAGGTATGCCTCTGCCACAGCCCACGTTCACGGTGTCATTTACAAAGAAAGAGGCCTGCTAACTGCAGGGGGAAAAGAAATTAAAAATAAAACTGAGATCCTGGCCCTACTTGATGGCATCTGGCTTCCCTCTAAAGTGGCCATAATTCATTGCAAAGGACATCAAAAGGGGACTCACCAATCATTCAAGGAAACCGTTTTGCTGACACTGCTGCCAGAGAAGCCGCAGAAGGAGGGATTGCAAAAACTTTTCCGCTCTTGCCTCAGCCCTTGCTGCCCCCAGACCCTAAGTATACCCCTGAAGAAGAGCAAGAAGGAAGGCAATTAGGGGGTAAGAAAAATAAGCAAGGATGGATAGAACTTCCTGACACCAGACTCTACCTACCTCAAGGAGTTATAGGAGAGATAATAAAGGAAATCCTTATGAGTACCCATTTAGGGCAAATAGGCTAGAACAATTGATCAGGAGATATTATTTAGGACCCCAGATTAGAGATGTAATCCAATCCACAGTTTCTAGATGTAGGGCATGTGCAAAAGTTAATGCTCTAAACAAGAAACTTCCCCATCTAGTTAGATATAGGGGGAAATGCCCAGGAGAATTATGGGAAATAGATTTTACAGAGATGACTCCAGGGAAGGCAGGGTTCAAGTATCTACTAATATTTGTAGATACCTTCACCGGATGGACAGAAGCT
This sequence comes from Rhynchonycteris naso, assembly GCA_037038555.1. Taxonomy (NCBI): domain Eukaryota; kingdom Metazoa; phylum Chordata; class Mammalia; order Chiroptera; family Emballonuridae; genus Rhynchonycteris; species Rhynchonycteris naso. The sequence goes on along the minus strand of CM072997.1, from coordinate 244,657,780 downwards.
TTTCCTACCAAAGGTGAAACCGCTTCCACAGTTTGTAAGATTCTATTAAGGGAAATAATCCCTAGATATGGGATTCCAATAGCAATTGGATCTGATAATGAGCCAGCTTTTATCTCTAAGATTTCTCAGGAGTTAGCTAAAAGGTTAGGAATAAATTGGAAATTACACTGCATTTACAGGCCTCAAAGTTCAGGGCAGGTAGAGAGAATGAACAGAACTTTAAAGGAAACTCTAATCAAGTTAAGGGAGGAGACCGGCAAAAACTGGGTGGAGCTGCTCCCCTTCGCCCTATTCCGGGTTAGATGTACCCCTTATACTAATAAGTGGACCCCCTATAAGCTTATGTTTGGACAACCAGTTTCCTCTAGTTCCCCAACTCACTAGAGAGGAAATAGAGGTATCTAACCACAACTTCCTCAAGCCCCTACAGGCACTGTAGCAGATCCGGAGGGAAGTGAGAGAACTAAGAGAACAGAGGACAACAGCCGCATCGGGAAACAACAACCAGTGACTCTCGCCACCGGAGCCTGGACAGTGGGTATGGATCCTTAACCACCATCGAGGAAACCTAGACCCGCGGTGGCAAGGACCGTTCCGGTGTTGCTCAGCACCCCCTCTGCAGTCAAGGTGGCTGAGAAGCCTTATTGGATTCATCTCTCCCACGTGAAGCCCGCTACGCTCGGTGAGCAAAAGGCTGACCCCAAGCAATGGAGAGTACATTCAGACCCCAAGGACCCCTTAAAGTTACGATTTTCATCTGTATCCTAGGTATACTGTTAGATTTTGCTAAAGGTGGGCTAAACCCAACCATTGATACTGAGACACTGCTTAAGAAATTGTATGGGCCCCCATGTGAATGTAGGGGAGGAAATTATAATGTTGTCCCTGACCAATGGACAAGGTCTGTAGATTGTACCAATAAGGTAGCCTATCTCACCTACCAAAGGTGGTTTGAACGTTCAGGGTGGGGACGCGGGACTCAAAATGAACTTCCCGTGGGAGGGCTAAAACAGCACTGGATTTGCCGGATCAAGCCCCGAAGTAAACCCTCCACCCAGGGAGGACCCATACCTTGTCCAGAGCAATGTAAGACTGTCTATGATCAAATGCACTCCGCTTGCTACCAGGAGCTCCAGGAGTGCACTATGAATGATAACACTTATTACACTGCTATCTTACGTAGGACAAGAAAAGGAAAAGCTCCAGAAATTGGAACCCATCAGTATATGCAGGCTTCGTGCAGGGGAACGCCAGGACAGCCAGTTTGTTGGACCAGGGAGTTGCCAATACATATTTCAGATGGAGGGGAACCACAGGATGCAGTACGAGAATTTCGGGTCAAAAAGAACATCAAACAAATCATAGAAAACATGTACCCTAAAATAGACTATCACCCTCTGGCACTGCCTAAGAGCCAAGGTATTGACTTAGATACCCAATCCTCTGACATATTATTAGCTACCTATAGAGCTCTGAATGTCACCAACCCAGCCCTGGCTACCGACTGTTGGCTGTGTATGACTCTGGGCACGCCGATGCCTATTGCTATCCCCTCCATTTTTATTAAGTCATTACTTGCTCTCTACCTCAATAATAGTAATTGTAGTGTAAATGTTCCTTTTAGGGTTCAACCCTTAGATTTCTTTAATGTCTCCTGTGTCTTAAGCTACCCACAGAATAATAGTTTTGATATAGACGTTGGGTTTGCGGATTTCGCCAATTGCAGCAAATACATTAACTCCAGCTCTCCCCTCTGTGCTAACAAGGGACAAGTGTGGCTATGTGCGGAGGTAACCTAGCTTTCTCCTATTTACCCACCAATTGGACCGGGGCTTGTGTACTCGCCACATTATTACCAGACATAGACATTGTACCCGGAAATGAGCCTGTCCCAATCCCTACTTTAGATTTTATTGCTGGCCAGCCCAGGAGGGGTGTCACACTCATCCCTCTATTAGTTGGCCTAGGCATCTCAGGAGCGGTAGCCACTGGGACTGCCGGATTAGGGGTTGCTGTTCATTCTTATACTAAGCTTACTAACCAACTAATAGATGATATCCAAGCTGTATCTAGTTCTATCCAAGATATCCAAGACCAACTAGACTCCCTGGCCGAGGTGGTCCTACAGAATAGGAGAGGTTTAGACTTACTTACAGCAGAACAGGGAGGAATTTGTTTAGCTTTGCAAGAGCGTTGCTGCTTCTATGTTAACAAATCTGGCATAGTTAGAGATAAAATCAAAAGGCTACAAGAGGACTTAGTAAAAAGAAGACGGGAACTTTTCGAGAGCCCCTTATGGAGCGGCCTCAATGGAGTCTTGCCTTACCTCCTCCCGTTGCTAGGTCCGTGTATCGGCCTCTTGTGCCTCTTGTCTTTAGGTCCTATAATTTTAAATAAGCTTCTCTCATTCATTAAAGAACGCGTAGAAGTAGTCAAGTTGATGGTCCTGTCTCAACCATATACCATCCTTCCCACCGAAGAAGAATCAAGGGTTTGATATATGCCCCAACAGGAGTAGGGAATGTTGGGAGCAGAATGTTCAGAATAACAGGATGTGTGTTAAGTCACGGTGAGAACAAGGAACCTGGCCGTTGGAACTTCCCCCCACCCCGATAGCTTAGAGGTTAAAAGAAATTCTCCATATTTGGGTTGTTATGCTGCACTGGTATGAATTAGCCAATAGCTAACGGCCACATCTGCTTCTGTAATCCGGTTGCTTGCTCGGCTCTATAAAAGGGAAAGGCTGTAAGCGCGGGGCGCGACTCTCGTTTGCAGCCCCTCTGGTGGGGAAGGTGTTCCCGGACACCTAGAGAGTTCGCCCCTGCGCAGGTTAAAACTTGGCCAATAAAGTAACATCTTAAGCCCTGAAAGTCTCCGACGTCTGTTCTTGGCCCGGCGAATGCAACAGCACACAGGAGAAGCACCCATCTACTTCTCCACTCTTCCCTTTCTCCTTTCTCTTTCTCTCTCTCTCTCTCTCTCTCTCATTCTCCCCCTCCCACAGCCAAGGCTGCATTGGAGCAAAGTTGGCCCGGGAGCTGAGGATGGCTCCATGGCCTCTGCCTCAGGCACCAGAATGCCTCGGGCTGCAACGGAGCAACGCCCCTGATGGGCAGAGCATCACCTCCTGGTGGGCATGCCGGGTGGATCCCAGTAGGGTGCATGTAGGAGTCTGTCTGACTGCCTCCCCGCTTCTAACTTTGGAAAAATACAAAAAAAGAACAACCCCCAAAATGATGGTGTTTCAAACAGACAGACTGGCATCACTTCTGAGACTACACACTGGACACTAGTGAACAGCCTTTCCTGCCAGACCCTCTGTGTTTCATCCTGTACACAGTACCCCGAAAGAAAAAAAATACTGTTGAGTGTTGTTCACCGCACATTTTATCTGCTCTCCTTACTGTCGATTCAATTTAAGGGGTATGCACAGGCATGTTATCTGAGCAAGATTGTTCCCTTGAGCTGCAATCAAAAACCAAAGGGTCCTCGATTGTATGCCACAGTGGACTGAGCATTGGTCCTGAAACACTGAGGGCTTCTGTTGAAACCTCAAGGTTGCGGCTAGAGGTCAGGCTCCTCAGCTAGAGCGTGGGGTTGCCAGTTTGAGCTCAGGATCATTGACATGATCCCAAGGTCGCTGGCTTGAGGCCAAAGATCACCAGCTTGAGCAAGGGGTCACTTGCTCACCTTGAGCCCCCCATCCCCTGTCAAGACACTATGAGAAGCAATCAGTAAACAACTAAAGTGAAGCAACTATGAGTCAATGCCTCTCATCTTTCTACTACCTCCTTTCTGAGTCTCTTTCTAAAAAAAACTAGAAGCAGGTTATTGAAGCATTTCTGCACCCCCACATTCATTGCAGCATTATTTACAATAGCCAAATATGGAAACAACCTAAGTGTTTGTTAACAGATGAACAGATATAGAAGATGTGAGATCCATAATGAATTATTATTCACTCATGAGAAGGAAGAAAATTCTGTTACTTGTGCCCTGGCTGGTTGGCTCAGTTGAAGAGCATTGGCTTGGTGTGTGAATGTCCGGGTTTGATTCCAGGTCAGGGCACAGAGGGGAAGCGACCATCTACCTCTCTCTCTTCCTCTCCTGGAGCCATGGCTTGCTTGACTGAGGATGGCTCCATAGAGCCTCCATCTCACCTCAGGTGCTAATATAGCTCAGTTGCGAGCATGGCCCCAGATTGGGGTTGCCGGGTAGATCCCAGTTGCGGCACATGTGGGAGTCTGTCTATCTCTCCTCCTCTTACTTGGGAAAGAAGGAAAAAAACCTTAATAAATATATGATCTGAAATTAGTAATGATTTTGATTGTAGTGTACACCGTTTATCAGGCATCAGTGTTTTCTATCTTTAGTTCTTGTGACTCATGGAGTTATACTTTAGTTCCTGGATAAAAACCTAATGAGTGTTTCTGTGGCTGTCTTAATGCACCTCATGAACTTGTGAGGGATAAATACTGCACATGTCCTTTTTTTTTTTTTTTTTTTTTTACAGGGACAGAGAGTCAGAGAGAGGGATAGATAGGGACAGACAGACAGGAACGGAGAGAGGTGAGAAGCATCAATCATTAGTTTTTCGTTGCCGTCGCAACACCTTAGTTGTTCATTGATTACTTTCTCACATGTGCCTTGACCGCGGACCTTCAGCAGACCAAGCCACCACTTGCTGGAGCCAGCAACCTTGGGTCCAAGCTGGCGAGCTTTTGCTCAAGCCAGGTGGGCCTGCGCTCAAGCTGGCAAGCTTAGGGTCTCGAACCTGGGTCTTCTGCAACCCAGTCTGACGCTCTATTTACTGTGCCACCGCCTGACCATATTTTGAAAGTGTTCTCCCTTTTTTAAGTGAGAGGTGGGGAGATGTGAGACAGATTCCTGCATGTGCCCTGGCAACCCCTGTCTAGGGTCGATGATCAAATACAAGCTATTCTTAGTACCTAAGGCTGACGCTCAAACCAAAAAAGGTATCCTCAGTGCCCAGGGCCAGCACTTGAACCACTCAAGCCACTGGCTGCAGGAGAGGAAGAGAAGTGCAAGAGAGGCAAATGGTCATTTCTTTTGTGTGCCAAACCAGGAACTGAACCCAGGACATCCATACATAAGGCCAGATCTCCACTGAGCCAACCAACCAGGACCAAGGTGTTTTTTATTGGTTACACATTCAACCCTTTGAAGCCACTAAATGGCAGAAGAACTTTTGTCAGTATTTCAGTAAAACTGTTGGTAAGTAGAGATCATTGGGGTTCAACTAACATGGTGCTTGTGGCTTATGTCTCATATTCCCATGCAGGGTCCTCTGTAGCTCAGAAGAAAATATCATTTACTGAGGAATGACAGACTGGCCACCAAGGATTTGGCAGTAGGAATGATCTTACTACAGGCTACAACCAGAGTCCTGGGGAATTCTCTCCACTCTGCCGTTATCTATTCCTTTATTTTACTGGTTGGAGGCTGAGGCCCTTAGATTTGACTGTCAACAACATGATTATGACCAACTTCTCGGTTCTATTTTCTAGTGGACTCACCTATACCGTGTTATATTTTGGGTATGATGTTTTCACTAATTTTGGATGCAAACTTTTTCTTGATGTACATGGTGTGGGCAGGGAGGGGTGTGTCCATTTGTACTGCCTGCTTCCCGAGTGTCTTCCAGGCGGTCACCATCAGCCCCATGAACTCCAAGTGGGCAGAGCTTAAACTGAAGGCTCCCAAGTACTTCATCCCTTCAACTTTTCTGTACTGGCTCCTGCAAATGCTGGTAAGTGTCATTTTTCTAATGTTTATGTCTAGCAATTTGAACAACAAAAACATCACAAATACAAAATCTTTTGCATTCTATTCATCACGACAAAACCAGTGCCTCATTATGTGCAACGTTAACATCTTCTGAGGTTTTTCTTTTTCTTATAACATTTTATTTTAATTTTAATTTACTGATTTCAGTCAGAGAGGAAAGGAGAGAGAGAGAGAGAAACAGGAATATCAAGCTGTTCCTGTATGTGCCCTGACCAGAGAGCAAACTGGCAACCACTGTGCTTTGGGACGACATACTAACCAACTGAGCCATCTGGCCAGGGCTCCCCTGATGTCTTCTGTTTCATGCTCATGCTCTGGGCCAGCGGCTCCATGGTGTTCCTCCTGTACAGACACAAGCAGAGGGCCCAACACATTCACAGGATCCCGGTCTCTTCACAGTCCTCTCCCGAGTCCAGAGCTACCCAAACCCTTCTTCTCCTGGTGAGCACCTTTGTCCTTTCTTAACCTCCTCTCTTGCATCTTTCATATTGTTCTAGCTGTTTTTTGTTTGTTTTTTGTGACAGAGAGAGATAGAGAGAGGGACAGATAGAGACAGACAGGAAGGGAGAGAGATGAGAAGCATCAATTCTTCTTTGTGGCACCTTAGTTGTTCATTGATTGCTTTCTCATATGTGCCTTGGCCGTGGGGCTACAGCAGACCGAGTGACTCCTTGCTCAAGCCAGCGACCTTGAGCTCATGCTGGTGAGCTTTGCTCAAACCAGATGAACCCAAGCCCAAGCCAGCGACCCTGGGGTTTCAAACCTGGGTCTTCCACGTCCCAGTCTGATGCTCTATCCACTACACCACCACCTGGGCAGGCTCTAGCTGTTTTTAATACTCCTAACTGGTTCGTCTCGAACACCAGTTCTGTAATCAGTCTGTGTTTTCCAGATGTTAGTCCCTTTTTCATCTTGAGTCGTGAGTCCAGTGTCTCCAGGTTCAGCTTTGCCTGGATAAGGAATACAAAATCCCCTAATCTCAGCAGAAATATGTAAATTATGTTTGTCCACAATGTTCATTTGCTAATTCACTCATCCCCCATGGAGTCCTGATGATAATGAGTGCCCATGCAGCACGGTAAGCATCTTTTTCAATGTAAACAATAAGTTTTAATAGTAATTGTATTGAAATATCAGATAACTGCCCTAGAAATACTTACGTAATTGCCTGTTCCTAATGTTTGCCATGGAGGAGTTCAGAATGTGTATAATAGTAAACATCAGGTCCTAAAAGAATCTGGATGTTATGGAGAAATTGTTAAGTTGTAATTTTTTTTTTTTTAGATTTTATTTATTAATTTTTTAGAGAGGAGACAGAGGGAGAGAGACAGAGAGAGAGAAGGAGGGAGGAGCAGAAAGCATCAAGTCCCATATGTGCCTTGACCAGGCAAGCCTGGGGCATCGAACCGGCAACCTCAACATTCCAGGTTGATGCATTTACCCACTGCGCCACCACAGATCAGGCCTCAAATTGTAATTTAAATCTATCCCAGTACGTTTCTAGAAATGAACAAGGCATGGAATTGTAAGAAGAGGTGCACGGATGAGGATCGGCATGGGGCAGGCCACTGATGAACCTGAAGACGGTTGTACTGAGGGGAAACGCAGTCCCTGAGGAAAGCTTTGGGAGCCACTTATCATTTCATACATGACACCCCTAGGGAGTTGGTGTTCATTTAGTTAAAATACTCTTATGAAGGGAGATGAGCCTGTTCAATACATCTTCAGGTAGAAATGGCCAGATTTATTTGGAATTGGGGCAGAGGAGAGCATATTATACAGTGTGTCCATAAAGTCATGGTGCACTTTTGACCCGTCACAGGAAAGCAACAAAAGATGATAGAAATGTGAAATCTGCACCAAATAAAAGGAACCCCCCCCCCAGTTTCTGTAGGATGATGTGGCAGCAGTGCGCATGCACAGATGATGACATAACACCATGTATACAGTGGAGCAGCTCACGGCCATGCCAGTCGAGATGTGGACGGTACAGAGGAAAGTTCAGTGTGTTCTGTGGCTCGCTAAATTCGAATCCGTGACCAAAGTGCAATGTGAATGTCAGCGTGTTTATAACAAAGCGCCACCACATACATAGGAGTAACATTACTTGGTGGGATAAGCAGTTGAAGGAAACTGGCAGTTTGGTGGAGAAACCCCGTTCTGGTAGGCCATCAGTCAGTGACGAGTCTATACAGTAGAGGCTATACGGGATAGCTACCTAAGGAGCCCTAAAAATTCTGTGCATGTGTGTGCTCGACAATTACACCTAAGCAAGACTACAGTTCACAAGGTGTTAAAGAAACATCTGTTTTATGGGGTACAAATTGCGGCTGTTGCATGCTATCAAACCGGTGGATAGACCCACACGATGCGCGTTTGCTACAGATATGCTTCATGAGATCGACAATGATGCAAGACTTTTGCAGAAGATTGTGTTTAGCGATGAGGCGACCTTCCATATCTGTGGACATGTCCATCACTATAACGTCTGAATATGGGCTGCTGAACATTCTCATGCCTACGTTGAGTACGAACGTAACACCCCTAAAGTGAACGTGTGGTGTGGCCTGATGCATGATAAGGTGATAGGCCCATTTTTTTTCGTGGAGCCATCTGTGATGGCAAACACCTATCCTGACATGTTGGAATTGTATGCAGTGCTACAATTTCCAGAAGGTGTCATCTTTCAACAGGATGGCACTCCTCCACACTATGCCACCATTGTTCATGAGTTTCTGGATAGAGCATTCCCCTGGTGGTGCATAGGCAGGGGTTCTGTCAAGCCATGGCCACCACGATCCCCGGATCTGACACCCTTAGACTTTTACTTTTGGGGTTATGTGAAGCAACATGTGTACATTGAATGTATCAACAACATTAATCACTTAAAACAGAGAACCACAGATGTTATTCACTGCTACACCAGATGTCCTTACCCATGTGTGGCAAGAACTTCACTATAATTTGGATGTGTGTAGGGCAACAAATAGAGCACACATTGAACTGCACTGTATAGGTATGAAACTGGGAGAGTTTTCCTTTTATTTGGTGCAAATTTCACATTTCTATTGTCTTTTGTTGCTTTCCTGTGACTGGTCAAAAGCGCACCATGACTTTACGGACACACTGTATGTTTATTTTATCTGCTTTTTCAACCACATGAGCTGAGTGTGACAATTTCAAAAGCTGTGAACTGCATGGAATTGGAAGCTGTAGGAGAAAGATGTTTTTCTTTGTTATGAAGAGGATTTGGGCACACTGGTCAGGAGATCTGGAGGTGCACACTCTTGTCCCTAAAGGATGATAGCAGTTCATGGGGTGGGAGACTTCCATTAAATCTGGAGCACTGTAGACAGAGCCATTAGAAAGAAAAGATGAGACCTGGTTGGGTAGATCAGTTGGTTGGAGTGTTGTCCTAATGCAATAAAGTTGTGGGTTCAATTCCCTGTTGGCGACATATAAGAATCAACCAGTGAATGCATGGATAAGTGGAACAACAAATTAATGGTTCTCTCTCTCTCCCCCTTCCGGTTGCTCTAAAATCAATCAATAAAAAATATACATTTTTTTTTAAAGGGAAGCCAGGTATTTGTCCTGTGTATATGGAGTTTGCGGTTCATTGATTTTCAAGAGGCAAAGTGGATCTTTCCTTAATTCTAGTAGAGGTTTCCAGATAGTTTTCTCTATGTACCTTTTGAAGCTGACAGAAAGTATTGAGAATTCATCATATTGAATTCTAATATAGAGCCCTAGCTGGCTCTCTCAATCGATAGAGTGTCAGCCTGGTGTGCAGACGTCCTGGGTTCAAACCTTGGTCTGGGCACATATGAGAAGTGACCATCTACTTCTCTTCCTTTCCCCCTTTTCTATCCCTCCTCCTTTTGCAGCCAGTGGTTCAGTTAGTCTGACCATTGGCACCAGATGGGGGTCGCCAGGTGCATCCTGGTAAGGGTGCATGTGGGAGTCTGTCTATCTCTCCTCCTCTTATTAAAAAAAAAGAGGCCCTTGCTGTTGCCTTAGTGGATAGAGCATCAGCCCAGCGTACGAATGTTTGGGTTCAATTTCCAGTCAGGGCACACAAGAGAAGTGAACATCTGCTTCTCTCCCCCGCCCTCTCCCTACTTCTCTCCATCTTCATCTCCCACAGCCAGTGGCTCAGTTGGTTCGAATGTGGCCCCAGGTGCCGAGGATAACTCAGTTGGTCCAAGCATTGGCCTCAGGCACTAAAAATAGCTTGGTACTCAAACATTGGCCCTAGACAGGGTTGCTGGGCAGATCCTGGTCTAGGCACATGCAGGAGTCTGCCTCAGTATCTCTCCTCTTCTCACCTAAAAAGAAAAAGAAAAAAAATTATTTTAACCTAATAGGTATATATATCGAATTTTTTACCACAATAAAAAGCCTGTATTTTCAGCTTATATGAAACACTGCAATACGTACATCACAAAGGAAGAAGGGGAAAAACTTGTATAGACATCCACACATACTTCCAATTGTGTATACAATATGTATATATGTGTAAATTAGCCTTGTGTGGTCTGTCTGTATGTATGTGCTATATATATACACATATCCATATAAAGTCAATCAATATATTGGAAAGTTGTACATTAATAAAAATTTTAAATTGTACTAATTACTCAATACAATAATTTCAAATCTTAAAGTGTTAGTAACCTAATGTCTATTGCTATTCTAGTTGTTTAAATTTTGAAATTACATAAACAGTACTTAATTCTATTACTTGGCCATATTCCTTGAAGAGATATTTATAAACATAGTAAAAACAGTTTGATTTTTAAAGGAGTAATTTGTCTATTTAAATTTAATATAACATTTGATACATTTTGGTATTGAGAACATTTTCTTTTTTTTTTTTTTTAACAGGGACAGAGAGAGGGATAGATAGGGAGAGACAGACAGGAACAGAGAGAGGTGAGAAGCATCAATCACTAGTTTTTCGTTGTCGTTGCAACACCATAGTTGTTCATTGATTGCTTTCTCACATGTGCCTTGACCACGGGCCTTCAGCAAACTGAGCTACCCCTTGCTGGAGCCAGTGACCTTGGGTCCAAGCTGGCGAGCTTTTGCTCAAGCCAGATGGGCCCGCGCTCAAGCTGGTGAGCTCAGGGTCTTGAACCTGGGTATTCCGCATCCCAGTTCAACACTCTTCCACTGCGCCACCGCCTGGTCAGGCGAGATCATTTTCTTAAATTTTATTTTTTTAATTTTTTGACAGAGACAGAAAGTCAGAGAGAGGGACAGACAGACAGGAAAGGAGATGAGAAGCATCAATTCTTCATTGCGGATCTAGTTGTTCACTGAGTACTTTCTTACATGTGCCTTGACCTGGGGGTTACAGCGGAGCGAGTGACGCCTTGCTCAAGCCAGTGACCTTGGGATTCAAGCCAGCAACCTTTAGGCTCAAGCCAGTGATCATGGGGTCATGTGTGATCCTATGCTCAAACCAACAACCCTGTGCTCAATCTGGTGAGCCCATGCTTAAGCTGGATGAGCCTGCGCTCAAGCTGGCAACTTTGGGGTTTCGAACCTGGGTCCTCCACATCCCAGTCCAATGCTCTATCCACTGTGCCACCGCCTGGTCAGGCAAGATAATTTTCTTATTTTAAAATATATTTTGGTCTGACCTGTGGTGGCGCAGTGGATAAAGTGCCGACCTGGGAACACTGAGGTCGCCAGTTCAAAACCCTGCACTGGTCTGGTCAAGGCACATATGGGAGTTGATGCTTCCAGCTCCTCCCCCCTTTCTCTCTCTCTCACTCTGTGTCTCCTCTCTAAAATGAATAAAATAAAAAAATATATATATAAATATATTTTGTAATTCTACATTATAATTCTAAATTATAATTTACCATTTTTTTCCAAGTTGCATACTCATTTTTATTAGTTTCTAACCAGAAATTTTAGCATATACTCAAAAGCTAATTACAGTGTTATTTTCTCTAATCCTATTAAATGCCACCTTTATACAAGGACATTACAACACTAATGTACTCACCAGATCCCATCCTTAATATTTGTGATACATATTTAAAAATTTAAAGAATCACACACAAGTCATAAGCACACATCTGAATGACAGTTCAGAGTGAGTGCATTCCTGTGCTGAGTACTGGATCAATGAATAGAATTTGGTCAGACCCCGAGAGTCCTCTGTGCTCTCTCCCTGTCCCTCCTAAGCAGTCAGGGCATAGGTCACTTCCCATTCTGCACTTTATAAAGGAAATCACAGCACATTAACTCTTTTATGTTTGTTGTCTCTCAATCCTTATATTGTAGTGATCATTCCTTTGCATTGCTGTATAGAATTCTATTGTGCACATATCAAAATTTAATCATTTTTTCTATTCATTGGCTTATGGGTGGTTTTCAGTGTGAGACTATTAGGAATAGTGCTGGTATATAAAGTAGGGGCATGTTTTGATGACACACAACACATTTTTGTCAGTGATATATGTGGTAGTGGAATTGTTGGGTGACAGGTTTTATCTCTCAGCTCTATGAGATAATGCCAGAAAGGTGTAGAAAATGTTTTTACCAGTTTCTCCATCAAACAGCAGTGTAAGATATTTGGTTATTTGCATCCTTGTCAACACTTTTTAAAAATATATTTGTGATAGCCAGATTTTTACTTTATTTTTTAAAGATTTTATTTATTGATTTTAGAGAGAGAGACAGAAAGAAAGTCAGGGGTGGGGGAAAGTGGGAAGTATCAACTCATAGTAGTTGCCATCTCGTATGTGCGTTGGCCGGGCAAGCCCAGGGTTTTGAATCTGTGCCATCAGCATTCCAGGTTGGTGCGCTATCCTCTGTGCCACCACAGAGGATAGCTGTGAGGTCAGAGGATAACTGTGAGGATCACAGAGGAACTCTTTGAGATCGCTGGTTCCAAACCTTAGGCTTTCTCGGTTCAAGGCACGTATGGCAGGCCACACGATTTTTTTCAGCTGTAAGATAGCACAGCCTTTACGCTGTACCTCAGTGGTTAGTGAAGGATGGTGGTTGCCTTGGCCCATACCAAGGTCAGCAGAGGCAATTGTCAGCTTTGTCACAATGGCAAAAGTGCTTGTGTGATTGACTCAGGCATTTTTATTTTTTATTGAATTTATTGGGGTGACATTGGCTAATATTAGGCAGGTTTCAGGTGTACAGTTCTATAATACATCATCTGTACATTACGTGGTATGTTCACAACACAATGAAATTTTATTTCATTTTCATTTTGGACTTCTGGTTTGTGTGTGATGGTATCAAGTAATGGTTTTAATTGCATTTTTTTATTATTATAAAATTTGAACTTATTTTCACATATTTATTAGACATTAGGCAACGTCTTTCTGAATGTTAGTTCACTGTGTCCATTTTTTATTGCTTTGTCTTTTATTTTTTGTCTTAGTTCTATGTATCTGCTGACATGATTTTTTTCTTGGTCCTCATGCTTTTTCTGTGTGTGTGTATTAATAAGGAGGATGTCTTAATATCAACATAATTTGATATATCCTTTTCAAAATAATAATTATCATCTGTTTAAGAATTATTTCCTGCCTGACCAGGTGGTGGCGCAGTGGATAGAGCATCGGACTGGGATGTGGAAGACCCAGGTTCGAGACCCCGAGGTCGCCAGCTTGAGCGCGGGCTCATCTGGCTTGAGAAAAAAGTTCACCAGCTTGGACCCAAGGTCACTTGGCTTGAGCAAGGGATTACTCAGTCTGCTGAAGGCCCATGGTCAAGGCACAAATGAGAAAGGAATCAATGAACAACTAAGGTGTCGCAACAAAAACTTGATGATTGATGCTTCTCATCTCTCCATTCCTGTCTCTCTGTCCCTATCTATCCCTCTCTCTGACTCTCTCTCTGTCCCTGTAAAAAATAATAATAATAATAATTATTATCTAATTATTTTCCTACTGTAAGACTAAAGAAATATTCTCCTTTGTTTTATTATTTTAAAAATCATAGAGCTTTAGGCCTGACCTGTGATGGCACAGTGGATAAAGTGTCAACCTAGAACTCTGAGGTCGCTGGTTCCAAACCTTAGGCTTTCTCGGTTCAAGGCATGTATGGGAGTTGATGCTTCCTGCTCCGTCCCCCTTCTCTCTCTCTTTAAAATGAATAAATAAAGTCTTAAAAAAAAAATAAAGAAATTATAGAGCTTTCAAATTGAGATCATTAATCCACCCAGAATTGATTTATTATATCTGTTGATAAAGAATTCTGCTTTTTTCTGATAAAGTATCACAGTTCAATCCATGGACAATATGTGACTATTCTGTCACTTTCTTTGGATGGGGGGTAAAATTATTTTAGTGGAAAACAAATATACAACTTAGAGTGCATCTGAAATGTCCTGAGTGGATAGCTCGTTTGGTTAGAGCACTTTTCTGAGGAGCAGGGGTCGCCAGTTTGATCCCTGGTCAGGGCACATACAGGAACAGATCAATGTTCCTCTCTCTCTTTTTTTTCTCTTTCTCTCTCAGTGTGTGTGTATTTTTTTTTTTTTTTAATTTAGTGAGAGGATGGGGAAGCAGAGACAGAGTCCTGCCTGTGCCCGGACCAGATTCACCCAGCAAGCCCACCAGGGGGTGATGCTCTGCCTATGTGGGGCCCTTGCTCTGTTGCATCCAGAGTCATTTTGTTTTTTAACACCTATGGCGGGGGCCATGGAGCCATCCTCAGCACCTGGGGCCAACTCACTACAGTAGAGCCATGGCTGCAGGAGGAAAGAAGAGAAAGAGAGAGGGAGGAACAAGAGGGGGAAGGGTAGAGAAACAGAAGGGAACTTCTCCTGTCTGCCCTGACCAGGAATTGAACCCAGGACATCCAAACACGGGGCCATGCTCTACCACTGAGCCAACTGGCCAGGGCCTCTCTATCTAAAAAAAAAGAAAGAAAAAATGAACGCATCTGAGGCAAATTGTGCCATAAGCAGAGTTTCTTTAAGAGCCTAAACAAAGTTTAAAAAGCACATAATAGTAAAAGAAAATGTTTCTGCTATAGGACCAGCACTACAAAAATAGTATATTAGTATCTGGATAATATACCCATTTTTGCAATAGTGCAAATTTTTTTTTTTTAATATAGGGTTTTTTTTGTTTTTTTTTTATAGGGACAGAGGGAAAGTCAGAGAGAGGGATAGATAGGACAGACAGGAACAGAGAGAGGTGAGATGCATCAATCATTAGTTTTTCATTGCTGTCACACCTTAGTTGTTCATTGATTGCTTTGACCGCGGGCCTTCAGCAGACCCAGCAACCCCTTGCTGGAGTCAGCGACCTTGGGTCCAAGCTGGTGAGCTTTTGCTCAAGCCAGAGGGGCCCGTGCTCAAGCTGGCGAGCTTGGGGTCTCGAACCTAGGTCTTCTGCATCCCAGTCCGACGCTCTATCCACTGCGCCACCGCCTGGTCAGGCAGCAATAGTGCACATTGTAACTAAATTTTAACTACATATTGTTGACTGTCCATTGTCCACGCAGAACTACAACTCCACCCTTCAACAACAAATACTGATAGTTCCCGAAGAAAACTACTTCAGAAAAAGCATACCTGGATGTTCCCTCATTTGACCAAGTCCATCGAAGTTCGGTGTGCATAAGGGCTTGGAGATATCCAAAGTAAGTCACATGCAACGTGTTACTTGATCAATTTTCCAAAATAAAGATTGAGGACAATAACAGGAAGATAAGGGAAGAAAACATGGAGGAATGAAGTCCTAATTACTATACATGCATATAGTTTAGACAGTAGGGGAGACCTTTTACAGGTAACTTACAAAGAAAAGGCAAATCAACAATTTTGTACAAAATATTTAACACATTCTGTAGTGTCTTTACTTTGCTGTCATTTCTACAAGCTCTTCATAGCTTACTTGACCATCACCATCAGTTTCTGCTTCCCTGATCATTTCATTAACCTCTTCATCGGGATATTTTTTTTTCTTTTTCTCTCACTTTCATGCCTCACTCAGGTTAGCAGTCCCTCCCCCTGGGTCTACCATCCTGTGAAGTCTCCTGGTAAACCTGTGTCCTTCCTGCCTCCTTGGATCTTAACAATTCCCCCAGCACCACACAACAGTCAGTCTTGGTATTGGAAATCTTCAATGGATCTTTCTACTTAGTTACCCCAAATATTAAAGGGAAAAGCGCACACTATTGAAAACCATTTCTTCAGAGCTTCTCAAATTTTTTTTTTTTTTACATTTGTCTTTTTAACTTCTTTTTATTTATTTATTTTATAGAGGAGACACAGAGTGAGAGAGAGAGAGAGAGAGAGAGAGAGAGAGAAAGTGGGGAGGAGCTAGAAGCATCAACTCCCATATGTGCCTTGACCAGACCAGTGCAGGGTTTTGAACTGGCGACCTCAGTGTTTCCAGGTCGACGCTTTATCCACTGCGCCACCATAGGTCAGGCAGAGCTTCTCAATTTTTATTTTTACTCCTTGTACCATCCTGTTGTGGATAATCATAAAGGGATTTTCATATAAATTGCCTTGTGTTGGGGAACGAAAGCTAACATGGTCTTTGCAGTTTAGATTTTTGGGAGAAAGAGGTGTGGGGAACTGGCAGTAAGCTGACAGTCTGCCCAACCCCCCACCTCAGTTCTGTGAAGTTGCTAAAGGCTATTTTGCTGTGGTGCTGGATTGTTTATACTCATCCTGCCCCCCATAACCCCCACAAAGACTGGAGGCAAGTTTCTTTTATCCTTTGTTTTGTGAAGTTAAGATGTTATGTACATAGTGGGGATTCTCAGCACTTCCGTAAAATTCTTGGTTGCCTAGGAAAATGTGATCAGAGATCTCTTTGATTTGCTAATGGCTCATTTTGCCCTATAAAGCAGAAAGTGGGTTTTGAGTGTGTTGTTTTCTTGCCATCAGCATTGCAGAGGCCTCTGAGCCCATCCTTTTACTCTAAGCCTATATTCTTAATTCCGCGCCATTCCCACTCAGGACCTGGAATTACTAACCGTGCTGGTTCATGGCAGCCTTGGAATATGAAATAGCGTCTGTCTTGGACAAGAACAGAAGAATCTCCTGACCAGTATAATAAAGATAATGCCTACCTGTGAGACAAAGGTGGGGCAGCTGTACTTATAACCCAGGTGAAAGATTGGGAGTTTCTTAGGCTTAATGTTCTCCAGCTGTGAGATGAGCCTACTGTGTGTAGAGCACCAGCCTGGACTGCACACGGCCCTGTGGGTCTGTGGGAGCCATGGGAACAAATATGAATACAAAGCTCTTCTCTGAATAATAGCATCTTTGTCTCAGTCCCAAGAGTTTCATGTCTTTTTCAGCATCACTGAAACAGACAGACTACCTTATTAGTTTGCACATGAGGTAAAATACAGAGCGTCCATGGGTTACAAGCCTCGGCATACTCTGTTTCAAGTTTATGATGCTCATTTCCCTAAAATCTTAAGAAAATTGAGACGTGAGTGTTTTGGCTATTATGGATGCTTTGCAGTGCTATAGATAAATTATGGAAGAGAAGAAGTAATAAATCTTCCAGACTAGCCTGGAACGATTCTTTAAAAATCTAGAGAGGCCTGCAACAGATCCTGTACCCTCTCCATCAGCTGCTTCTCAAGATGAAACACCTGTCGTACAGGTAGATCATGTCCAGCATCTCCTGCATGTTCCTTAGGCAATCCTGATTCACCTGACCCAGTATCTGCAGCGCCTTCTGCAGGTTCTCCTGCCTCTCCAGCTTCCTCCTCCCAACAGGTCACTCGCTCCCACCTTGCACTGCCCCTTCCAGTGTGCAAGCCAACCACAGGAATAAAGGGAAGGAATATTTTTTTTTACACTCACTTTTTGTCTTTTTTTATTGTTGTTACCACAGTACAGTGTATAGTACAGTATATTTATGTCCTTTCTCTGTGGCTTAGTTGTGTTTTTATGTTCTAGATTATGATTTTACAACTGTGTTAGCATAGATAAGTGACTGAAGCTAGGGTGTGTCGCGACTTACACCAAAACTTGGGTTACGTCACTGTCATAGGAATGGAACTGTGTCATAACCCGAGGACCCCCTGTATTAACTCCTTCCCATTTCTGACAGCCTTGGCAATGAGGCTGGCTGGTGACTAAGCCCTCTATGAACAGCGTTTGGGTTATGTCACCTGAGCAGCAGGAAGCTGACACAGAGAGTTGGACAGGGCCAGTCTGCTTGGGCTGTTGTGACACAATTCCACACAGAGGGGCTGATCAACAGCCATTTTCATCTCCCAGCTCCGGAGGCTGGAAGTCTGAGGTCAGGTGCAGCAGGGTCGGGTGAGGGTTCCTTCCTAAGTGATTGACTTCTCCTGTATCTTCACAGAAAGGAGCTCTCAGGCCTCCTTCCCAAGGGCATCCATCAGTCCCCTCCATGAGCACTCTGCCCTCATGACCTCATGACCTCCCGAAGGCTCCACCTCCTAATACCATGACCTTGGGGGTTAGGTTTCAGTAAGGGAACTTTGTGGGACACACACAGATCATAGCAGGACCCCTTGGGAAAAGGAAACATTATTTTTCTACAACAGAATATAATAGTAATTTTGTGTAATATGCCTGCACTTCTCCATCCCATAAGAGCCAGAGGGGATTATCCCGGTCAGCGAGGTCAAGCAGAGAAGTGGTAGTAGGACAGACTACCCTGTGTCTTGTCACTGCAGAATGAATGAGGGTTCATTAAGATCAAGCATCACTAACCTGATATATAGTGGTACCTTGACACATAAGCACTTTAAATCTCGAGCAGTTTGAGAGATGAGCAGTCACTTGTGGGAATTTTGGCTTTAAGTCATGAGCTTCCATCACCCTCCACTAGACGGTCTGCAGAGTGTTCTGAAAGGGAGGAAGAAACAAACTTCCATGGAAAGGTTTTGGTTGAAACGGCCTCCAACTGAAAGTGAGGAAAGTGTGTCAGGAAGTCAAAAATCAGTGAAGAAAATGATGATGATTAAGCAAAGTAAAAAAATAGCAACTAAGTTTAGTGATAAAGTTACATATCATACCTAGTGTATAAGTTAAATTTTGCAATTAAATGTAGCGTTAAGTGTGTAGAGAGTAGTAAGTTATGTTAAGCGATAGCACGGCGCAGGAAATGAAAGCCTCCTCTGCCAGTCTCCTCCCCCTCTGCCAGCATCTGGGCCTGACCTTGAAGGTAAATATATTTCATAAACCAGTTTATTTCTTTACATTCTCTCTTATTATGTATATATATATATATGTATTTGTTATTTA